>CM045986.1:83328111-88328111 GCA_025175895.1 Wurfbainia villosa | reverse complement strand
TGAGTCAATATGAGATATTGAGCTCATTTGATTAGAGTGAGTCTACTTGGAGTTCAAGATTTAGATTGTACCGAGGATGATATGGTCTATGCCTCAATTGGTCAATCTAGATGTCAAGGATAGAGGGACATTGTCACATATTGTGAGAGTCACAATTAGTAGTCACAAAGGTGATGTTGGATCTCAACATTCTTGTAACTTGGGTAGCAATGATGTTTTGCTAGATACCGCTCATTGCTTATGTTCCTAAATCGGTTTAGGAGCATTGCCAACGTTACAAGAACCTATAGGGTCACACACAAAGGGAAATTAGATGGAGATTAGGTTCATATGATGAACCATGAGGATTAGGTTTATGGGATGAACCAAATTGGATTAAGAGTAATCCAAATTAGACTAATTGAGTTAGACTCAATTTGATTCAAGTGTTGAATGAGTCTAATTTAGATTTGATTCATTGAGTCAATTTAAATTAATGAACAGAGATTCATTAAATCAAATTGACTTGAATCAAGTGGTTAGATTTGATCAACCATGAGAGATAAGAGGTCAAGTTTGACTTGATTTGAGAGGGAAGATGAATGATTAATTTTGACTTGACCAATTGCCATGTCATGGTGACTTGGGCTGGGGGCCGACCAATGATGATATTCCACATCATCATGGACTTATCATGTGGTGCCACCTCATGAGGGAGGCCAAGAGCCATTGGCTCTTGGAGTTACATGCATGCATATAACCCCCCAACTTGAAGTGGCCGACCACTTTTCTTCATTGTGAGAAGTTATTTTAGATTAACTTCATCTTCTTCCTTGGTTCTTCCTCTCAAGCTCTCCCAATCCTCAATTGCCGAGACCTTCAAGGAGTGCTAGCACACTCAAGATTGTCTTTTCTCCACCTATTTCTTGTGTGGATACCAATAGAGGAGTGTACACTTGACACTCTTTAGTTCCGACAAAGCGTTTGGACGAGCGGGATAAGCGAAGAGCGTCACTATGAGGGTAACGCTCTCATCATATAGATCTATGGTAGATCTAGGTTATCCATAACACATACATGTAACTTTTTTATTTTTTAATATCTTCGCACGGATCCGTGGCCAGGCTTCCGAGGTTTTCGCAATGCAAAAAACGGTTTTTGCGGTTCAGAAAGTCAAACATTTCATCCCCAAACTTAGATTGTTGGTGCAAAGTTAGGATTTAACCTCTAAATTTTTGTTTGGCTTTGCTCCACATGTTATTCACATATCATGAACCATATCTTGGATTAAGGGGGAGCTTAATTTCAATCTTATACCTTAGTTCAAGATTACAACAAACTTAATTCTTTCATGAAATTTATGAATCCTTCTCTTTTTGATGTATGTCAAAGGGGGAGAAGGAATGTTTAAGTTAGAGTTCATATTGGAAATATGATTATGTGCATGTGTTAAAGACCTAACTTAAATGATTACCAAACATCAAAAAGGGAGAGATTGTTGGTGCAACAATGCCCCAAGCATTTATATGTTTTGATGTTTGGATAATCATCTATGTTAGGCAATACTTTGTGATCTAATTGTGAACATGTTTAAGTGACAGAAAAATCTAAGTATGAAGACTTGGTAAAGGCAAGTCCAAGTATGATCTTGGCAAGAGAAGTCCAAGGAAAAGGTTTGGCGGCGTAAGACCAAGCATATAGTCTTGGCGGCGTAAAGTCCAAACGAACCTTGGCAAAGGAAGTCCAAAGGCAACTCTTGGCAGCGTAAGTCCAAGCATGTAGTCTTGGCGGCGTAAAGTCCAAGCGCACTTTGGCAAAGGGAAACCCAAGACATGACAAAACCGAAGGAAGCTCTTGGAAGCAAAGCGCAAAGGATGAACAAGTCACGGACTGGGAGGGATCCTAGAGGCGCAAGGCTTAAGGACGAGCTAGAAGGTTAAGTCTAGGTCTAGGGAGTCAATTCAAGTATGAATTATTCATACTTGACGAGTATCAGTCGACTGATACGATGTATCAGTCGACTGTTAGGGTACTCGACTGAGTCAGGCTGAAGAGCTGACGAACAGTCGACTGCCTTGTCATGGCAGTCGACTGATGTTGCCATCAGTCGACTGCCAATCAGAGGCAGTCGACTGATCAAGGTAAACACGGGCACAGAATGGAGTCTCACTCGACTGCACGCCGTGATCACTCGACTGATCCCTCCATCAGTCGACTGATGGAGGGATAAATCGACTGATGAGCATGCCGTTGGATGATGACGATTATGAATCCCGCGAATCCATGCTGTGAGGTCTTAACTCTGGCGATCAAGCGATGTTGTACATCGGTCATGTCGAGGCCCAACGGAAAAAACAACCCTCTATCTATAAAAGAGGGCTTGTGGTGATTGAGAGGGTTAATGCTTACATTGTGATCATCCTCTCAAGCCTCCATGAATTTTCTATGCTTTCCTAGTGTTTTAATTCCCCTCCTCCTCTCTAAACTTCATCTTCATCCTTTGTAAGAAGAGGAGGATTGTTGTAAAAAGAGAAAGCTTATTAGTGAGATTGATTAGGGTTGATCCACCTTAAGGATCGTCGTGGAGTAGGAGCGTTATCTCTGAACCACATAAAAGCTTTGTGTTAGCATTGTATTTTCATTTCTATTACTATTGTTTTTGTTGTGCTTCCGCTAACCATTTTTGTAGAAATGAAAACAAGCTATTCACCCCCTCTAACTTCCAAGGATCCCCTACAGATCCGACCAAATACATCCCAAGGATGGTCTAGGTCGAGATTGGACGGTTGGTGGTCGTCGAAATTATGTTTTTGTTAAGCTAACTTGTGATTTCAGCTAGCATCAGTTGATTGCCCACAAGAGCCACTCAACTGTTGAAAATCAGTAGACTGCTGAGTGCTGCGACTCGACTGGCACTGCCATCAGTCGACTGATGATGGCCATCAGTCGACTGATGGTCAAGGATCAACTTCGAAGAGTCAAGCCTTATCATTTCATTCCAAGGAACTTGGTGCCTAAATTTGATTGGCTGAAGATCCCCTCGAGGAGGGGCTCAAAAACTATAAAAGGAGGGGTTGTCCTAGGGTTTTTCATCAATTCCAAAAGCCTCCAAGTGCTTCTGATACGCTACGAGTCTCCAACATCCCTACGAGGAAGCGTTGCAGACACGACGACTAGAGCTCCATCTTTTCATCTACGAGTTGTCGGTAAAAGTTTGTTTTAGTTTCAATATGTATTTAAGTTCTTTTATTGTGCTTTTATCGTAACGAGAAGAGGGGGAGTGCCCCTCTATCTTGATCCTTTTCGTGGTTTTGTATTCGATTAACTCCTACCTCCAACGAGGAGGAGTTCGTTAGTGATTTGCCCTCCGTGCGTGGTCAAGGACCACTAGGGCCTTGGAGTAGTAGCCAAAGGCTACAAACCAAGTAAAAAACTCTCGTGTGTTCTTTATTTTTATTGTTTTATTCTTTCCGCTGCGTAACTCAAGAGTCGAAACGAACGAAAGTTTTTATCACTATTCACCCCCCTCTAGCGATTTGCTCGATCCAACATAGGTGGCACGAAATGACAACTGCCACAACTCAATAACAACCACTGTTCTCGAGTGGCCAAGTGGGCAGTAAGAATAAGTAGCGATAAGCTACACAATGGGGGTCCCTGTTGTTGGCCACTCTGATTGACACTATCCATGAGTGGTCGAGTGCCACACACCCAGGACAATTGCACGCAACTCTAACTACCACTATCAATAGTCACCGAGTGCGGCACAACAAATGAACTACCCTCACACCAGTTACTACTATCACGAGTAACCGTGGAGACATGATGACTGACAACCCTCTCAACCACAAGGGAGACCGAGTCGCCTGCATACATGTAAATGACATGAATGCACAACCACACATACATCCACAATACACTCACTACCCAACAGAGAGTCGTATACAACTAACCATCGACCATGTTAGGACTTCCAGTCCGTAGAGACACACCGTCGACAACCCACACTACCATGTACAAACATATGATCTGTAATAGTTATACAACGAAAGAAAAGGTGATACAACCACAAAACTCTACATTAAGGACATCATCCACCCCCGGATGATGTTTCCTGATGACACGAGTCAAATCGACATTTTTACTCAGCTACACCCCCCATGGTTAAGCATCTAAAGACCTACATACCATAACATCGACAATTTATAGCAATGATGAATGAAATATGACAACAAAAATAGTATATCTCATAGTGAAAAGACTAAGTATCAAGAACATGATTAAATAAAAGTGGAGTCAAGGTAAAGGTCATCATCAACATAAAACTCATGCACCAAGTTTAAGCGTCTACCTGACTAGGGTAGAATATTACCCACCTGAACTGTAGAATATCCAAACAAATCTCCATGGCCAAAAGACTATCTCAAATTCAGGTCTTGCAATTAACATATGAGGATAGCTAGATTACATTGCATATTCAAATATTAGGATCAAAACCTAATCAATTAAGCTATCCCTTTAACCTAACTAATCACATGAGGATTTAACCTCTTACATCTAATCTGCTGTAGTAATATCACCAATAAGATTAGCTATAAATCCAATCTATAATCACAACACTTAAATTACAATTTTCCTACACCGCATATAACTCCAACATTATTACCATCTCATAATCCTCCAACATAAACAACCTCATTCCCCAACTAGTACTTATCATCTAAACAAATCAAATGTAACTAGCATAAATTCATCAATTAACTGTAATTCAATTGCCAATTCAATAGCACTAAGTTCCAAGCCTACCTCACGATGTTACCATTGTTCACAACCTATCCGTAAGAACAAACCAATGCAATCAACGATGTAGTATCAAAATTCACTGAACCAATGAAGCATGGATACAAATCCTTCCAATGATTCACCACCTTCCACCGTCCAATTCACATAGCATATCCCTCAAATCACCCAAACTCCTGATCGTTGCTACTTGGATCGACAGAATACAGCAAGTAGATCTGATGGTGTAAACAGGGCAGCATGCTGAGCGCGATAAGAAATAAGAAAAGAAACCAAGCAAGAGCGGCTCACCGGTGGTGCAGGTGGCGACCGTGAGCACCAGGCAGCGACGATGGGGTGGTGGCATGAATTGAGTGTGGTGGCGTTGAGCAGCATGACGAGCGACTTGAGGAGGCGACGCTACCGGTGCAGCAGCCAGGGCGATTAGAATGACTAGGGCTCAGGAGAAGAAGGTAGAGAAATCATGGCGATCGGCGCTGTCTATCCGGCGGTAGAGATGAGGAGAAGAATCTTGAGAAGAGACTGCGAGGATTGACAATCAGTGGTCTTCCGCTCGAGGTGACCTCCGGCAACCAAGTGTCGGCAGCGACATCGTCGCTTGAGATCGAGATTGTGGCGCTCGGCAAGGAGCAGTCGGCGAGAGTGAGAGCAGAGGAGAAGTAGGGTTTGCGGTGAGGAAGAAGTCGGGATCGCGAGAAGGAAGATCACAATCGGGTTCAGGTTTATAAAATCCGTTCAACCTTAAGCTCGAACCGGTCTTGGGTCAATTCCTAACCCAAGTTGAGCCCAACCCCCAATTAAACTTCAATCTTCCTCCAAAACAGTTATTTGAATTCCATTTAAATCCAGAAAATTTTCTAAAAAATTCCTGAGAAATTATATAAGATAATTTCTTAATTAACAAGGGATATTCTATTTTTTGATATCTTACATTCTCCCCTACTAATAAAAATTTGGTCCCTAAATTTTCAACTCAAGTACGATGAGTAAGCAATACCACACTGCTTAACTCAAGTACTTGGAGAAAAATTACACACCTCAAGTAACTAAATGGAAAATATTGATAGCCTCTAAAATCTATCACACACATCCTCAACAAGTCTTCTAAAATATGAATAATACCTTCATATTGACCTTCTATCAAATGTAAATAACTGTACCAGAGTGGAGATCTATATCCGTGACCTGTTGGAGACTTTGCTCGAGTCGTAGATGAATCATGAATCACTATCGGAAATGATACTCAAGGAAACTCCAAGACCCTAAAAATCTCCTTGCAATATAAATCTATCAAGCGATTCAACAAATTCATCTTACGGCTCAGTAGAAAATGAGCGGATTTTGCTAATCGATCATCGATTACCCCAAATCACATCAAGTTCTTCCCAAATTCTAGGGAATCTCCCAACACTGTCCATCGTACCGAGCTCCCACTTTCATCTCGGTACATAACCCTGCCGAGCACTAGTATTCCACCTTTACTTGTTGGCACACCCAGCATCAAACTACGAAATCAACCATGACCTACATGTCGTTCCACCAACAAGAACGTTTCAGAACTTGCTATTTTCGGATACACTCCGAATACATCACCAATCTCGAATGCAACTCTATAACCCACTATTCTCCTCGGAGATGGAGAATTATTTTCTCACCAAAGAAATCAATCTACTGTCCAAAATCCATTCTATCACACAGAACTAGAAGTGACTGGGAGACTTTAGTAACCAATCTCCCTTGTTGCAACTGTCCGTGTTCCAGGAACTCTATAGTAGCTACCTAGTAGCTAGCCAAAACTCCATGAGCATTCATGCTCCATATATCTACAAATCAAGATCATAACTACTAAGTCCACATCATACATATGACAACTTATCTCGTAATTCCTCAGCTGACGTAAGCATGAGATACATCTCATCCAACTGCATCGGGATTGCTCCGATCCCTGTAATGATGCATTTGCATACAATATCCTTCCATCCACCTTAGAAGGATTAACTAATACTTGTGAAAAAGTTAATCACCATCTAGGTCCTGAAAATTGGGTTCACAAGCTTTTGACCCAGTGAATGCCATCACCATCCTGGTTCAATAAGTCAACAGTATAGTATCGCTAGAGCATCCTATTCACATTTACGATAATAACCAAATCCATACAAGGAAACCACCATCTAGGTGGCCGAGTGCGCAACTCCAACTACCACCATCAATAGTGGCCAAGTTACGCAACTCCAACAATGACAAACTGATCCAACCGCTTCTAGGATACTCGATTCCTCAAGTCCATGGATGCCTAAATCGTTAACTAAGTCTAACAATATTATCAAAAGATCATATAATTCATACCAAGTATGAAATTGTCATCTCTACATACTTGCATCCTCTTTACTCTAAGCTGATGATATATCAATCATCACAATGATAATGATAATTGTATGACACCATGTCACTACAATATCAACACACCAATCATAATCAACCCTAGAGTAAACATAGGTGTCCTTTAGCTGATCTAAACAGATCATTTATCCACAACGAAGGATATTTTTTTCTCCCCAACTACTACACTCCATCATCGAGAATCAATGCATAACATCAAAAGTTCATCTCTCTTTTAACAAAGAGTTCCTAATCTTCTCTAGAAGAAATACTGGGACAGATAAATATCCCATCCAACACCTCCTATAATCGCAACTTACATTCTTCCTATTCCCATAGTGTTTAGCAACACCAATACCAATAAAATTATCTCCCGGTATGAGGTCTTCAATGTCGAAACTATTTCTAAAATCACTCCGATCGCATACTCCACTTGCCTATGCATTGGCAAGTCTGGGAGTTCATTCCGAAACTACATTCGAATACTCTCGAATCATACGCACATTTGAGAGACATATCATACCATAATTTCAATAATTTCACCATCCGTAAGGATATATCTATAGTAAAGGTATGTGTATCAAGTCTAAGGGCATCCCTTGACTTCTTAGTTGTTGGTCAACATCTCACCTGAGGGTAGAGAAACAATCAATCCACATGATCCAAAATATAGAAATCCTTCTAATCCTATCTAAGAATGCTCCAGACATAGATACCTGTAAACTACCAGTATCTCTCACTATATCAACAAATAGGGTAAACTAAAGTAATACCCCAAATAGTCAATTCTTCGACCCTCTACATTTCCTCACGACTAAATATGTAAACTCATACAACTTCTATTCTTGATGGCTAAGTTCCAATAGATGCAAAAGAACTATCATGTTGGAACTGAACTCAATTGTTAAAACTGAAATGTAAACTACAAAGACTGCAATAGAGGTGGTAAACACTGTTGTACTTGTAGAGGGTACACCACCGACTGTAAAGTACTGAATAACTACCAACATCGTAGCACACTCCAACTCTTCAAATACTATAGATGCGCCTAAGGAGGTAACAATTATTGTTCTCTGGACATTTGAGTCTTCTGAGATATCTTCTGCTGATACTGTTAAGTAAATCACTCCCCCTGGAGGGAAGTATCTAGGAACTCCAACCATGTCTGAGGTAGTAAATCGCTGTTGGTGTGATAACCTAATCTTCTGTGATGATCTCTGCTGTCGAGATTGTGCATGATTCTCTCAAAACAACATCGGTAGTCTTCAACTGAGTCTTCAAAGTACACCTCAAATGTACTGGTTCTTATAATATCAACAGATGAACTGATCCAAAGGATAATCTGATTTCACGTGTCATCGTGACCCGCACCGCACGCACAAAATCCCTTCGGAGTCTTTCTTCTGATTTCGTTGATAACATGAGATAGTTCTGACGATTTGCGGTTGGTCTTCTATGATCGAAAAAACTCTCCAATAGTAGCTCGTGGCCTATGACTCCGATCTTGAACCTTTTATCCAACATTTGGAGACTTTTGATTCTAATAATTTAACTTTCAATATCTTCTTATCGATCTCCAACTCTTAAACACTTATACGAAGTCATTTCTGAAGGTTGAAGCTTCGCTTCTCGCTTCGCCTCGGTCACTTGTGCATGACGATCCAATCATACTTCCCCAGATTAAAAAAAAATAATCCAAACAAAGATGGATTACCCAAGAAACCGATCCATCATCGTGCTTCTCGATTTGAGTCGTCGCTTGAACAAACTTGTTGTTCAAGCAACCTAACTCTTTCCTCGATTAGCCGCGGAATAGATGATGTTAGGATCGCTGATTTTTGTATTTATCATCGGGATCCAAGTAAATTAACCACATGCATGATACAAAAGAACTAAATCAAAACAAACAAGATTATACCTCTTGTTTACCTCTTGATCTTCTATTGTATGACCTATCCTCCTCTTGGACGTTGTGTGGGCAATGATCCTCCAAGAGTTGAAGCCTCCTAGATCGCGTCTTCCCATCCTTGCTCGCTCCGAACAAGGGAAGAATAAACTCCCTTCTTCTCCTTGCTTGTGCCGACCACCAATCACAAAGAGGGATTGCCGCCGGCCCAAGGAGAGGGAGAGGAGATATGGGCGCCGACCAAGAGATGAACTCTTGTTGCCACCGGCCAAAGCTTGAGGGAAGAAGGTGCGGCCCTAGGAGAGGAGAAGGAGGAACCGGCCAAAAGCAAAGGAGAAGATGAAACCCTAATCCTTTGTGGTGTTACCACCGGCCCAAAGAGAAAACAAGCTTGCCACCCAACCCTTGAAAATCCAAACCCTAGCACCCAAAAACCCTTGCCGCCCAAGCCTTGTAAAAAACTCTCCAAAAGGATTATCTTCTGTTGGGTTTCCGGCACCGCGGCGAGTGTGTGTTCGAACATGTTTCGTAAACATATGCACAGCGGAAGAAATAAAAATAATAAATCTAATTTATTACAACACACACACCACACACATGCATAGTACAACATGTGTAGACATAATCGTAGTTTCAAATTTTACAATAAAAGGAAATTTATTCTACGTATACCTTACGTATCACATGTAGCGGGAAAGGCATTAACCGGAGCGATCCTCGCTAGAATCGCTTCTATCCGTATCCACGCTGAGTATCTTCGGGATGACTTCACAAAGTCACGAGCCTCGTCTTCGTATGAGTCACTAGCCTCGTGTCTAAGACGATGTGATCGAGAGAAGATCACAATCCGAATCAAAATTCGGATTCAAAACGAGTCCTCAAAAACTCGCTTCTCCGGAGAGGTATTCGCCAACCGTTTGACGAATCCTTCGTCCTCCACCTCTGAGGATTACTGGAGATCGAATCCCCGGCAAAGTAGCAGCTGTCGGAGCTCCAAACGTCGTCCAAACGATGCTCCGACATGAAATAAACAAGCTGTCCGGAAAAACTGGACAACTTTGGTGGAGTATGCGCCGGCCAAATAAGGAAGCTAGATGCTCACCTTGTCGCCGGAGCCAAGGAAGATCACCGGAGGGTCGCTGGCTGAAGCTTGGACGTCGGCAAGGATATTGGATGGCGGCACAATGGTGGGCGGCGGCTAGGGTATGGGCGCTGACCACAAGAGGAGAAAAGGGAGGGGGCGACAACTTGGATTAGGGCTCTCATTAAACCCTTGAGACCTATTTTATAGAGAACAAATTCTCCTAATGGTTATTGGTTCATAACCAAAATCCGTTAACCCACTCCATTAATTTAAGTTAAAATAAACCATACTCCATTAATTTAAGTTAAAATAAACCAAACCGATTTGGTCTATTTTAAGTTAAAACGAACCGAACCAACTTTGGTTCATTCGTTTAAAACAAACCAAACCCCTTTGGTTTATTCTCCACCATTGGATTAGAACCAAACCAATTTGGTTCATCCATCATGTCTTCATAAGACACGGCCCATCCACACTTCCATTGCGCCTGAAACGATTTCATGCTCGCTCTTTGTTTGGTCCAACCAAACCTAGTTTCTCTCGGACTAAGAATCTCATTCTCAAGCTAATTTTAAATCCTTCAGATTATGCTCGTTGTGTGTGTGACCAAATAGGTTCTCAATTTATGTTGACCGTCTATAATTAACCAATAATTATAGAACGATCATGAGTGGTACCTAGTAGTACATCATGATCCCTAATTAACCAAAAAGATCAACGGTTGATCCAGAACTATTTCTAAAATCCTTCAGCAGCTACAATGAATCGTGCCCCATTCCCTTCACTCATCTTATACCCACTTGGTTCAGGACATGGTCTATAGTGTCAGTCCCCACTAGGTTGACTACGTCACACCTAGCCTAAGTATCATTTCCTCGTCCTATGGATTCTAGTTACTGCACATGTATCCAAGAGTACCTTACTCTAAACATGTAATGCTTTGGCCAAAGACTTTAGTAATAATCCGACGAGAGGCCATGGGTATACATCTCCTCGCAAGGAGTGGTGAATCCTTTATAGGCTATTCAAACACATTCGATCACTTCAACTTATACCCAATCATCCCGGGTCCACATCTCCTCAGAGATGCTTGCTTAAGATGTCAAAGCATAAGTCTTCATGATCAAGATGACTTGAATACCGCAAGTAAAGGAACATCGCACTTAAGCTGCAGTAAGAACTTCATTGACATATCTATATATGTAGAGAACCATATGAAGTCTTACGGCTGGTCACTCTAATGAACTAGTTACCATAACTAGCATCCACGATTAACTCCGGACATCACAATGTCTCCAGCTAGTAAGAATCAGCTGCTTGGATACACCAAGGAGTATACCTCGTGCTAGTCTCGACAGAATTGATGGTGTCAAAATCCATCAATTCATTGACTAGGGATAATTCCGATACATCACAATTACACATGTAGAGATACTCACTAGTTGTGATCCAATCACAAATTCTCTCATACTGTGAATCGTATCGTGGACATTCAGTAAATGAGTTTAAGATCTAATCAAATACATGAAAATATGTATACTCAAATAGTGAATCTTCATTTATCATATAAATGGTTCATACATAAGGCGATTGCCTTAGGACATCTCTCATATATTACTAACAAACTCCCACTTGGCCTAATGCCAATCGCTACGGTATCCAATACCATAGGCTCTAACATGACCCTCAAACTTACTTTGAGGTAATGCCTTAGTCAAAGGAACCACTAAGTTCCTTTCAGTGGGGATTTTCTCGATTTGTATTTCCTTCCTACTAATGATCTCTCTGATCAGATGATAGCGACGAAGCACATGTTTGGATCATTGATGAGACCACATCAAGTTCAGAGATGAACTTCTTGATTCAAACCGCTTCCTTTGCTGCTTCCAAAGCTGCAATGTATTCTGCCTTAGTGGTAGAATCCGCTATAGTGTCAAGCTTGGAACCTTTCCAACTTATTGCGCCTCCATTCCAGGTGAATACATACCCAGACTGAGACATGGAATCATCCTTGTCTGTGGTGAGTTGGCATCCGTATACCCACGTATCACCATGTACCCTTCTCCATGTATTACGAACGTATCCTTAGTTCTTCTTAAGTACTTAAGGATCGTCTTAACAGTCACCCAATGATCCATTCCTGGATCAGACTGGTATCTGCTCGTGACACTCAGAGCATACGATACATCGGGCCTCGTACATAACATAACATACATGATAGATCCTATTACGGATGCATAGAGAATCTACTCATGCAAATTCTCTCGTCTTCTATGTGTGGACACATAGACTTTGAAAGGTGTATCCCATGCCTGAAGAGTAGGAAACCTTTCTTGGATTATGACATGCTAAATCTCTTTAGCACTCGGTCTATATATGTAGACTACGAAAGACCAAGCAACCATTTCGATCTATCTCTATAGATCTTAATTCCGAGGATGTAGGTTGCTTCTCCCAGGTCTTTCATGGAGAATGTCTTGGACAACCAAATCTTAACTGACTGTAAGACTGAAACATCACTTCAACTTATACCCAATCATCCCGGGTCCACATCTCCTCAGAGATGCTTGCTTAAGATGTCAAAGCATAAGTCTTCATGATCAAGATGACTTGAATACCGCAAGTAAACGAACATCGCACTTAAGCTGCAGTAAAAACTTCATTGACATATCTATATATATAGAGAACCATATGAAGTCTTACGGCTGGTCACTCTAATGAACTAGTTACCATAACTAACATCTACGATTAACTCCGGATATCACAATGTCTCCAGCTAGTGAGAATCAGCTTCTTGGATACACCAAGGAGTATACCTCGTGCTAGTCTCGACAAAATTGATGGTGTCAAAATCCATCAATTCATTGACTAGGGATAATTCTGATACATCACAATTACACATGTAGAGATACTCACTAGTTGTGATCCAATCACAAATTCTCTCATGCTGTGAATCATATCGTGGACATTCAATAAATGAGTTTAAGATCTAATCAAATACATGAAAACATGTATACTCAAATAGTGAATCTTCATTTATCATATAAATGGTTCATACATAAGGCGATTGCCTTAGGACATCTCTCATATATTACTAACAAACTCCCACTTGGCCTAATGCCAATCGCTACGGTATCCAATACCATAGGCTCTAACATGACCCTCAAACTTACTTTGAGGTAATGCCTTAGTCAAAGGATCCGCTAAGTTCCTTTCAGTGGGGATTTTCTCGATTTGTATTTCCTTCCTACTAATGATCTCTCTGATCAGATGATAGCGACGAAGCACATGTTTGGATCATTGATGAGACCACATCAAGTTCAGAGATGAACTTCTTGATCCAAACCGCTTCCTTTGCTGCTTCCAAAGCTGCAATGTATTCTGCCTTAGTGGCAGAATCCGCTATAGTGTCAAGCTTGGAACCTTTCCAACTTATTGCGCCTCCATTCCAGGTGAATACATACCCAGACTGAGACATGGAATCATCCTTGTCTGTCTGGAGTTGACATCCGTATACCCACGTATCACCATGTACCCTTCTCCATGTATTACGAACGTATCCTTAGTTCTTCTTAAGTACTTAAGGATCGTCTTAACAGTCACCCAATGATCCATTCCTGGATCAAACTGGTATCTGCTCGTGACACTCAGAGCATACGATACATCGGGCATCGTACATAACATAACATACATGATAGATCCTATTCCGGATGCATAGGGAATCTACTCATGCAAATCCTCTCATCTTCTATGTGCGGACACATAGACTTTGAAAGGTGTATCCCATGCCTGATGAGTAGGAAACCTTTCTTGGATTCTGACATGCTAAACCTCTTTAGCACTCGCTCTATATATGTAGACTACGAAAGACCAAGCAACCATTTCGATCTATCTCTATAGATCTTAATTCCGAGGATGTAGGTTGCTTCTCCCAGGTCTTTCATGGAGAATGTCTTGGACAACCAAATATTAACTGACTGTAAGACTGAAACATCATTTCCTATGAGTAATATGTCATCGACATACAATACTAGGAACACGACTGCACTCCCACTAACCTTCTTGTACACACAAGGTTCGTCTGGATTTTGTGAGAAATCAAACCTTTTGATTGTCTCATCAAAATGGATATTCCAGCTCCTGGATGCTTGCTTCAATCCATATATGGACCGTCGCAATTTGCATTCCTTGGTTTTATCAACCGATGTGAAACCCTCAGGCTGTATCATATCCACATCCTCGAGCAGGTTTCCATTAAGGAAAGTTGTTTTCACATCCATCTGCCATATCTCATAATCATAATGAGCCGCTATGGCCAGGAGCATCCGAATGGATTAAAGCATAGCAACAGGCGAATAAGTTTCGTCATAATCAACACCTTATTTTTGACGATATCCTTTCGCCACCAATCTAGCCTTATAGGTAATCACATTACCATCCATGTTGGTTTTCTTCTTGAAAACCCACTTGCACCCTATAGGCTTTATGCCTTTAGGTGGGTCAACCAAGTTCCAAACTTAGTTTTCATACATGGAATCCGTTTTCGACTTCATGGCTTCAAGCCTATTCCTTTCTGAACTTGTCAGAACTTCTTCATAACTGGTAGGCTCCTCATCATCAATGAGTAACACGTCGTTCGATTCACTTATGAGAAATCCATATCTCTCAGGAATATTGCATGTTCTACCAGATCTACGAAGATGTGGTCTTTCAATAGGTCCAGCCGATTGCTCATCACTATGAGTTATCGACTGTTGTGCTTCACTAGGTATCTCATCAATGTCTATTTGAGTCTCTCAAGCCTCCTCAAGCTCGACGACACTCCCACTATTTTCTTGCAAGAGAAACTCTTTCTCTAGAAACACAACATGCCTTGAAACAAACACCTTTTGTTCCACAGGATGATAGAATTGGTAACCCCTTGTTTCCTTAGGGTATCCAATAAATAGACATTTATCAGACTTAGCATCCAATTTGTCTAATACAGTCCGCTTCACATAAGCAGGACAACCCCATATCTTCAAGTAAGATACATGAGGTTTCTTACTATTCCATATCTCATATGGAGTAGTGGATACTACCTTGGTTGGCATTCTGTTTAACAAGTAAACAGCTGTCTGAAGCGCATAGCCCCAAAAGGACTTGGAAAGATTCGCATGATTCATCATTGACCTGACCATGTCCAACAAGGTTCGGTTACACCTCTCAGATACACTATTATGCTATGGTGTATATGGCGGAGTCCATTGAGATAATATACCATTGTCTCTTAGATAATCTAGAAACTCTTGACTTAAGTATTCACCACCTCTATCCGATCGAAGTATTTTAATACTCTTGTCATGTTGTTTCTCTACTTCATTTCTGAATTCTTTGAACCTTTCAAAGGCTTCAGACTTGTGTTTCATCAAGAACACATACCCAAACCATGAGTGATCATCGGTGAAGGTAATGAAGTAGCTATAGCCTCCTAAAGCTTGAGTTGACATAGGTCCACATACATCAGTATGTATTAGACCTAGCAACTCTCCCACTCGTTCACCTTTTCCTGTAAAAGGTAACTTAGTCATCTTTCCTTTTAAGCATGATTCGCATGTATCATATGAATCCAATTCAAACGATTCCAGAATTCCACATCGGTGTAATTCGGACATGCGTTTCTTGCTTGCATGGCCAAGACGACAATGCCACATGCAGGAGTCTAATTGATTATCCTTTCGAGCATGCTTGTTGCTCGCTTCGATATTGAAAATGTCACTGGATACATCCAACGTATAAACACCATTGCTTAAAGTTCTAGTCCCATAAAGAACTCCATTCAAAGTTATGTAACAACAATTGTTACTAAAAGTCAAATGGTACCCATTTCTATTTAAACAAGAAATAGAAATGATGTTCTTTATCAACGAAGGAACATAAAAGAAATTGTCTAGTTCTAAGACAAGTCCTGTAGGGAGTTTCAACAAATACGTTCCGATGGCGAGTGCAGCAACCTTTGCTCCATCCCCAACACGTAAATTTGACTCTCCCTTGACGAGTCTTCTTCTATTCCTTAGCCCTTGTATGTCATTACATATATATGAGCCACACCCAGTATCCAATACCCAAGTGTTTGAGGAAATAGAATGACAATCAATAACGAAGATATCTGAAGAAGATGGGGCATCCGTTGCCTTATTCTTCTTCACGAACTCAAGATAAATCTTGCAATTTCTTCGCCAATGGCCCTCCTTGCCATAATGATGTCAAGTTCCCTTTTGAGCTGGTTCTACCTTTTTAGCCTTTTTCTTCCCCTTCTGTTATTCCTTTGACTTCCTCTTAGAACCTTTCTTCGAGGAATCAACTTACAGCACCGTCCCCTGCTCATGCTTCACAGAAGACTCCACAGTCTTCAACATGTTGAGCAATACCACAGATGAACCTTCTTGCATCTCAGAGGTGAAGAGGAGCTTAGAGACTTCGAACCTTTCGAATCTCATTTGCTAATCAACCAACTCATAAAGATGAAAGACTATGGTATGAGCATCCATATGCTCATGCTGCTTCCGCAGCTCAGGTACCATCGTGGCTAGCATGATGCAACTCGCCATTTCAGAAATCAGTCACATGTTTTTGATAGACCAACAATTGGTCCAGAGTTGCATTGTCACTAGGACGGGCAGGGAGAGGCGCTTCGAGGACATTTGCAAGCTTTTCAACCTTGAGAACAATTCTCAAGTTTCTAAGCCAGTCCAAGAAGTTCGACCCAGTCAATTTATTCGAATCCAAAATGGAATGCAAATTCAAAGACATAATGATCAATAGATTAACTTAGAAATACAAAATGAGCATATATGAGAAAGATGATTTAAAATGCATCAATATACATTCATAAATCTCATTTATTTTTCGAATTTCAAAACCCCAAAATCACTTCAAGAGATCGTAGGTCCATCTCTGAATGGGCTGATATCCATCATAGATATGAACAACCTTGGAGAGAGTCCAACAAGCCATTCATAGCTACGATGGTAGGTATCAAATATACCGATTGCATATCACATATATGAAACTATCAAAATGTGCTATCAATTAATTGAATGTTCACACATACATCGGGTTGTTAACTCATTAACAAGTATGCATCATATGCATAGCACCCAACTTCACCTCCCTTCACATCGACCTTGGAAAGAGTCCAACTAGCCGATGCTCCAGGTTAAAGCCAACCCATTAATCGAGAAATAGTTTTAATATGGTTAGAGCGCATTCAACCAATTAGCCCGACTTAGAGAGAGTCCAACAACCAAAGCTAATGATTGACCTCTGACTCTTACCATATTAATATTAAACTATTCCATGGTTTGAACATGTTCGAGTTCGAGTCGGGCTTGGAGAGAGTCCAACAACCCAAATAAGAAACGGAACTTTGGTTCTAACCATATTAATGGAAGGTGTAGGCTTTAATATTGAGTAAGGGTTTTTATGTCTCATCCTCTTTGCATGCAAATAACTATTATCTACTTGGCATGACATACATCTACATGTCACGACATGCATGGCATAATGATATGCATCTAATGCAATTACATGACATACAATTATGACATGTACAATATTTCCTTATATGTCATAACTATTTATAGAAATAAAATATGTTTGAGATTTGATTCTCCAAATCAAATCATGATTAAATTAGGAAATAAATTTCCAAATCTAATCACATATTTTATTTGGGGAAAGTGTTGATTAAGGAAAGTCAATTTAAGAAATAAATTTCCTAAATCATCAAAACTACTTATGGAAATAAAATATTTTAAGATTTGATTTACCAAATCAAATCATGATTAAATTAGGAAATAAATTTCCAAATCTAATCAAATATTTTATTTATGGAAAATATCAATTTCCATAAATACTTCTAACTTTTCAAAAGTAGAAGATTTCCATAAATACTTCTAGACTTTCCAAAATTAAAAATTTCCATAAATACTTCTAACTTTCCAAAAGTAGAAAATTTCCATAAATACCATTATGACTATTGCAAAACAATTTTACGATTATGTTGAAACACAACCTGGGCTATGATACCACTGTTGGGTTTCCGGCACCGCGGCGAGTGTGTTCGAACATGTTTCGTAAACATATGCACAGCGGAAGAAATAAAAATAATAAATCTAATTTATTACAACACACACACCACACGCATGCATAGTACAACATGTGTATACATAATTGTAGTTTCAAATTTTGCAATAAAAGGAAATTTATTCTACGTATACCTTACGTATCACGTGTAGCGGGAAAGGCATCAACCGGAGTGATCCTGACTAGAATCGCCTCTATCCGTATCAGCGCCGAGTATCTTCGGGATGACTTCACAAAGTCACGAGCCTTGTCTTCGTACGAGTCACTAGCCTCGTGTCGAAGACGATGTGATCGAGAGAAGATCACAATCCGAATCAAAATTTGGATTCAAAATGAGTCTTCAAAAACTCGCTTCTCCGGAGAGGTATTCGTCAATCGTTTGACGAATCCTTCATCCTCCACCTCTGAGGATTAATGGAGATCGAATCCCCAACAAAATAGCCACTGTCAGAGCTCCAAACGTCATCCAAACGATGCTCCAACATGAAATAAACAAGCTGTCCAAAAAAACTGGACAACTTTTGTGGAGGATTAGCGCTGGCCAAATAAGGAAGCTAGATGCTCACCTTGTCGGTGGAGCCAAGGAAGATCACCGGAGGGTCGCCGGAGGATCGCCAGCTGAAGCTTGGACGCCAGCAAGGATCTTGGATGGCGGCACAAGGGTGGGTGGCGACTAGGGTATGGGCGCCGACCACAAGAGGAGAAAAGGGAGGGGGCGACAACTTGGATTAGGGATCTCATTAAACCCTTGAGCCCTATTTTATAGAGAACAAATTCTCCTAATGGTTATTGGTTCATAACCAAAACCCGTTAACCCGATCCATTAATTTAAGTTAAAATAAACCAAACCGATTTGGTCTATTTTAAGTTAAAATGAACCGAACCAAATTTGGTTCATTCGTTTAAAACAAACCAAACCCCTTTGGTTTATTCTCCACCATTGGATTAGAACCAAACCAATTTGGTTCATCCATCATGTCTTCATAAGACACGACCCATCCACACTTCCATTGCGCCTGAAACGATTTCATGCACGCTCCTTGTTTGGTCCAACCAAACCTAGTTTCTCTCGGTCTGAGAATCTCATTCTCAAGCTCATTTTAAATCCTTTAGATTGCGCTCATTATGCGTGTGACCAAATAGGTTCTCGATTTATGTTGGCCGTCTATAATTAACCATTAATTATAGAACGATCATGAGTGACACCTAGTAGTACATCATGATCTCCAATTAACCGAAAAGATCAACGGTTGATCTAGAACTATTTCTGAAACCCTTCAGCAGCTACAATGAATTGTACCCTATTCCCTTCACTCATCTTATACCAACTTGGTTCAGGACATGGTCTAGAGTGTCAGTCCCCACTAGGTTCACTACGTCACACCTAGCCCAAGTATCATTTCCTCGTCCTACGGATTCTAGTTACTGCACATGTATCCAAGAGTACCTTACTCTAAACATGTAATTCTTTGGCCAAAGACTTTAGTAACAAACCGATGAGAGGCCATGGGTATACATCTCCTCGCAAGGAGTGGTGAATCCTTTATAGGCTATTCAAACACCTTCGATCACTTCGACTTATACCCAATCATCCCGGGTCCACATCTCCTCAGAGATGCTTGCTTAAGATGTCAAAGCATAAGTCTTCATGATCAAGATGACTTGAATACCGCAAGTCAAAGGAACATCACACTTAAGCTGCAGTAAGAACTTCATTGACATATCTATATATGTAGAGAACCATATGAAGTCTTACGGCTGGTCACTCTAATGAACTAGTTACCATAACTAGCATCCATGATTAACTCCAGACATCACAATGTCTCCAACTAGTGAGAATTAGCTGCTTGGATACACCAAGGAGTATACCTCGTGCTAGTCTCGACAGAATTGATGGTGTCCAAATCCATCAATTCATCAACTAGGGATAATTCTGTTACATCACAATTACACATGTAGAGATACTCACTAGTTGTGATCCAATCACAAATTCTCTCATGTTGTGAATCGTATCGTGGACATTCAGTAAATGAGTTTAAGATCTAATCAAATACATGAAAATATGTATACTCAAATAGTGAATCTTCATTTATCATATAAATGGTTCATACATAAGGCGATTGCCTTAGGACATCTCTCATATATTACTAACATCTTCGCCCAAGCCTTGGAATCTATTTATAGATTTCGCCCAAGCCTCCATTTAATCGTCTCCGTTGGATCTAGGCTTCTTGAGGGTTTTAATAGGCTACAATAGGGACCATGAGGAGGAGTTGGATCTTGGCCACCCAATGGATCCGACCCACATAAAATCCGTTCCATTAATGATAATCCATTCCATTAGAGGATTTTCATTGATCTACCTCACCAACCCCCATAATTAAATATGGGCTCCATATATTAATTGTACAAATATCTCCCCGTGTTTAAGATATCGAATGTCCGTTAATTAATTAATTTACTAAAAATTTATTAATTAACATCTAACTCCATGAGTAGTACCACTCAACCTTATCATCATGCTGGACCAAGTCCACCTACAGGATTTACATGATGATCCTTATGAGCTCCTCAAGGAGACATCATCACCCTAATACATAGGACACGATTTCCTCCTATAATCAACGACACACCATGTAAATAATATCATTTCTCAATTTATCGAGCCTATTGATTTAACCCATAAATATCACCCATTGGTAAATCTAAGAAATAAATATTAAGTACATGTGCCCGTTATTATATCGGGATTAAGAGCATGTACACCATAATATCCAAGGTCTGATTCAATTATGTAGTCATCAATAAATTGAATCACCTCTAAGTTGGTCCTGCTCAATACACACAAAGTGTACTAGTATAATTCTATGGTCAAGATAAATCAATACCAAATTAAACTACAACCATACCAATGGTTTGGTCAAAACCATCTTAGTTGTGAGTCTCTACTTATACTCTATGAGGAACTAATAACATGATCTTCTGTGTGACACCACACACCATGTTATCTACAATGTAAAATATTAGACAAGATGTACACATATAATAACTATAAAATGCAAACAATGATCATGTGATTCTTATTTCAAAATGAAGATGTCCATACAAAGACTAGGCTTTCGGTATACATCCCAACAATCTCCCACTTATACTAAAAGACTATGCTGCCATCAAAGTGCCATACATCTGATTTCCATTCCTTCCACATGCCTATCAAAAGCTCTCGCTGGAAGGGCCTTAGTGAAAGGATCTCCCAGGTTATCCTTTGATGCAATCTTTGCGACAACAACTTCTCCTCGCTTTATGATCTCTCGTATTAGGTGGTACTTCCGCTCTATGTGTTTACTTGCCTTATGGGATCATGGTTCCTTCGAGTTTGCAATGGCACCACTGTTATCACAATAAATTGTGATAGTTCTGGGCAAACTAGAAATCACATCCAAGTCCATCAAGAAGTTCCTGAGCCATATAGCTTCTTTGGCTGCCTCAAAGGCTGTCACATACTCAGCTTCCATGGTGGAGTCCGCCATGCATTTCTATTTGACACTCCTCCATACAATGGCTCCACCTCCCAAAGTAAACATAAAATCCAAGGTAGACTTACTGTTATCCCTATCTGATTGAAAGTCAGAATCTGTGTAACCCACAGGGAGTAATTGATCTGCCTGGTATACCAGCATAGAATCCCTATTCCTTCTCAAGTACTTCAATATATACTTTATCGCAGTCCAATGTCCCTGTCCTGGATTACTTTGATATCTGCTAACCATGCCCACGGTAAAGTAGATATTTGACCTCATACACAACATAACATACATGAGGCTTCCTACCGCCGAAGCATAAGGAACCACCTTCATCTCCTCTTTCTCCTTTGATGTTCTAAGACACATCTCTTTAGATAAAGGTACTCCATGCCTAAAAGGTAGAAAACCTTTCTTGGAGTTCTGCATGCTAAAATGAGCCAAAATAGTATCTACATATAAAGCTTGAGATAAGCACAACATCCTTTTCTTGCGATCCCTTATAACCTTGATCCCAAGGATGTGTCCCACTTCTCCCAAGTCCTTCATATCAAATTGTTTGGATAACCATACCCTTACGTCTGACAACACTTTGACATTGTTGCCAATGAGCAAAATGTCATCTACGTATAGTACAAGAAATACCACTACGTTTCCGTCACATCTCTTGTATACACAAGACTCATCCAGATTTTGAATAAATCCATATGACTGGATTACCTCATCAAAGAGGATGTTCCAAGATCTCAAAGCTTGCTTCAATCCATAAATGGACCGATTAAGCTTGCACACAAGATGCTCTTTGCCTTTTGCAATGAATCCCTCTGGTTGCTCCATATAGATATTTTCTTCAAGACTTCTATTAAGGAAAGCTGTCTTGACATTCATATGCCAAACCTCATAATCCATATGAGCAGCAATAAATAAGAGAATCCGGATAGACTTAAGAATGGCTACCGGCGAAAAGGTATCCTCATAATCGAACCCTCTTTCTGAGTATACCTTTTTGCAACAAGCCTTGCTTTAAAGGTCTCAACCTTCCCATCTATTCCTCTCTTTCTTTTGTAGATCCACTTGCATCCAATGGTTTTTACACCATTGGGTTGTTCTCCTAGCTCCCAGACCACATTTGAATCCATAGATTCTATCTCAGAATTCATCGCCCTTTGCTAAGATACCACATCTTTATCTTGGATTGCCTCGTCATATGTCCAGGGATCATATTCATGTTCGCCAGGGATCAAATCAGAAGATTCTTCCAAGAACATAAATCTCTCAGGTTGTTTAACAACCCTTGCACTATGATGAGGTATCACATGTGTATCCTCTGTGACACGCGATGCAGTCACTTGTGGCATGTCCTCTGGTACCGTTAGTATTGAAGTAGTGACTTCCCCTCTCAACTCCTCCAGAATAATCTTGCTCATGGGCTTGTGGCTCATCACTTAGTCTTCTTGTAAAAATCAGGCATTCGTGCTAACGATCACTCTCTGATCTCTAGGACTATGGAACAAACCATCTTTCATTCCTCTAGGATAGCCTACGAATAAGCGCACTTTTGTATGAGGTTCCAACTTACCAGCATCTACCTTCAGCACATGTGCTGGACTCCCCCAAATCAGAATATGTCTCAAACTAGGCTTTCGCCCAGTCCACAATTCTGTGGGAGTAGAAGGTACTGATTTAGATGGTACCAAGTTCAGAATATACACTGTCGTATCCAGAGCATACCCCCAGAATAAATCTGGTATTAGAATAACTCATCATCGATCTAACCATCTCCATAAGAGTCCTATTCCTTCGCTCTGCCATACCATTCTGCTCGGGTGTACCAAGTGCAGACAGTTGGGATTGAATCCCAACCTCTGATAAGTAACTCCTAAACTCTCCCAAGAGGTACTCACCACCACGATCAGATCGTAGTGTCTTGATACTTTTACCTTGACGTTTATCCAATCAACCTTGAATTCTTTGAACCTGTCAAAGCATTCAGACTTACGGTGCATCAAGTAAATGTATCTATATCTTGAATAATCATCTATTAAAGATATGAAGTATTCAAAACCACCTCAACTTGGATAGACATAGGACCACACAAATCAGAATGAACCAATTCCAATACATCTTTGACTCTATACCCCTTGGCCTTAAAAGACCTCTTGGTCATTTTACCTTCCAAGCAAGATTCGCATGTTGGGAAATCTTCCACCACTAATGAACCCAAAGGTCCATCAGCTATCAACCTTTGAATTCTACTCTGGTTAATATAACCTAACCTTAGATGCCAAAGATACGTTTGGTTCATTTTCGAAGGTTCTGTTCTCTTATTAGATTTAGAAGATGAGCTATTTACTTCTATTTGCATCGTGGGAGCCTTTGGTTCAAGAGTATATAAATTTCCTACCAATGCACCAGAACAGATAATCTCCCTATTCCTTTTTATAACAACTTTGTCATTAAAAGAAATAGAATATTCATCCAAAAATAATTTAGAAACTGAAATTAAATTCTTTCTAAATGAAGGTACATAAAGGAAATTTCTCAGAACCAAAGTTTAATTCCTATCAAAAGATAAATAAACATCTCCCACTGCAATAGTCGCCACCTTAGTAGCATTGCCCATGTAGACAGTAATCTTCCCCTCAGCTAGTCGTCTGGTTTTCCGAACTCCTGCATAGTATTGCTGACATGATCAGTGACTCCCGTATCTACACACCAGGTGCTGGTAGATAACATCGCTAAATATGTTTCAATGACTAGACCAAAAGATATACCTTTGTTCTGCTTCCGATTGGGGCAGTCAGCCTTCCAATGTCCAGTCAACTTGCAAGTGAAGCACTTGTCTTTCGACTTCTTCACTCCTCCCTGAGATCCTCCCACCACCTTCGCTGCACCTTGTTTCTTCTTCTTCTTGCCTTTCGACTTAGAAGTAGAAACCTTCTGGGCAACCAAAACCTGAGAACACTGACGAAAAAGCCCCTCTGCCGCTTGAAGTTCTGTCAAAAGCTTCGCCAATGAATACAACCTCTTATTCATGTTGTAGTTCAGGCGAAACAACTCAAAACTCCTAGGTAGAGATTAGAGAATGATATCGACCTGGGTTTCCCCATTGATCTCAGCTCCAAGGACTTCCAGCTCATTCAAATGAGCCATTATCTTGAAAACATGATCCCTCATGGGTGTTCCCTCAACCATGGTGGTCGTCATCAAGTTTCTCATGGCTTCTTGCCTAATACCCCGATTTTGGTGTCCGAAAAGTTCTTTGAGATTGAGCATCATGTCATAAGTAGTAGTCATGGCCTGATGCTGATGTTGCAATACATTTGACATAGAAACCAAAATGTAACACCGCATCATCTCATCAGCATTGACCCACTTCTTATAACTCTCTTTCTCCTTTTCACCAGAATCATCCGTAGGCTTAGGAGGATACTCTTCGAAGAGTACATATTAGTACTCCTCAGTAGTTAAGACAATGTCAAGATTCCTTTTCCAATCAACATAGTTTGGTTCAGTAAGTTTGTTTTCTTTCAGAATCACAACAAGTGGGTTGAAAGTCATTTTGAAAAACCTAAGAATCACATAGATCAAAACATTAGATTTCAAAAAATTATTGATTTCTCAAACAATAAAATTTTAAAATCAACCAACACCTCAAAACACCGAGAATATCTATGCCACGATAGTGTGGACGTATACGAATTCTTCATTTGTAAGAGGAAGTTTTACCCATTAATTTTATTATCCTGTCAACCTTACTTTTTGACAAATAAAATTAATAGTTGGTTCCTCTTCGACCCTACAAATAAAAGCAGTGACTCCGAAGGGGAGGATACTTTTATTTGCATCTAAGTGTTTACCATTACCCGATACTAAGGTAATTATCTCGGATTATGTGCCTTCCGATGGGGAAGTACATACGCTCCTAAATAACTTCCTATAACCATATTTGACCTAGTGATCCACAAAACAAACTCATCCGATATAGAGGAAGGCACTCAGAGCCAACATGCAAGTTTGTTCGCATCACATGTCAAATTGTAATGGAGGCCGTAGGAATTTTAAAAAAATATCTCTCTCACACTTAGTAATTTAAAATTGAGGAATTTTAACTATGCAAGCACAACAAGCATATAAATCAAAAGCAATAAATATGAAAAATAACAAAATTTCCAACTATTATGGCTTTTGTTCTTCAATATGCCTCCAGTCGTGTTGGCACCTCGTCCGCTCCTCCCTATGTCATGTACAAGCTATCCTCTCGAAGGGGATCCGAGCCGAGAAAAATTATTTTAATTTACATCAATCAATCCTATACTCCACAAAAAAGTGCACATGAAATCTAGATCGAAAGTAAACTAAACTAAAAGAGTGGCTAAACATTGCTGTACTTAATTTCAAAAATTAAATTCTAGCCTCATCAACTTCGAGGATTCAAATAATATTACAATTATACACACACAATCACATATAACCACATATGGCCATAATAGTTGGATCTTATGCCTGCAAGCAAAAAGTTAGCCTACACACATCCTATTATTATCCGGCACATATAATATATGATAAGTGCATAAAAGTAACTGAATCCAAAATACACAAAATCGAAAATCGTGGTTCTGATACCACTTGAAGGGAAAACATTGCTTCCCCTTCGGTCGCTTGTGCATGGCGATCCTATCACACGTCCCTAGATTAAAAAAAATTAATCTAGACGAAGATGGATTACCCAAGCAACCGATCCTTCATCGTGCTATTCGATTTGAGTGGTCGCTTGAACAAACTTATTGTTCAAGCAACCTAACTCTTTTCTTCTATAGCCACAGAATAGATGATGTACGGATCATCGGTTTTTGTATTTATCTTCGGGGTCCATGATCATACAATTATAATCCAATTACATAGAATAAGAAAGAAAACTAAACAAGAATTATACCTCTTGATCTTTTATTGTATGACCTATCCTCTTCTTGGATGTTGTGTGGGCAACGATATTCCAAGAATTGAAGCCTTCTAGATCACGTATCTTCCTTTCCTTGCTCTCTCTGAACAAAGGAAGATACAAGCTCCCTTCTTCTCCTATCTAGTGCCGACCACCAAGCCTCCTTGCTTGGTTGTTGCCGCCGGCCAAGGAGAGGGAAGGATGGGTCGGCCAAGAGAGCTCTCTTGTTGCAGCCGGCTAAAGAGAGGGAGAGGGAGGCGTCGGCCAAGAGCAAGGAAGAGAAGCCCTAGCCCTTGTTGCCGCTGGCCAAAGTGAGGGAAGAGATGAAGTGGCACCGCCCAAAATAAGAGCCAAACCCTAGGTTGCCGCCGCCCAATGGAGAAGCCAAACCCTAGGTTGCCGCCCAAGTCTCCAACGCCAACTCCAAACCCTAAACTTCAATTCTCTTGTTCCACCCAAGCCTTTCCATCCCTTTTATAGATCTAGGCTTAATGAGGTATTTATAATAGGCTACAATAGGGACCATGAGGAGGAGTTGGATCTTGGCCACCCAATGGACCCGAAACACACAAATCTGATCCATTAATGATGATCCATTCCACTAGAGGATTATCATTGATCTACCTCACCAACCCCCATAAATAAATATGAGCTCCATATATTATTTGGAAAAATATCTCCCCGTGTTTAAGATATCGAATGTCCATTAATTAATTAATTTACTGACAATTAATTAATTAACATCTAACTCGATGAGTAGTACGACTCAACCTCATCATCATGCTGGACCAAGTCTACCTGTAGGATTTACATGATGATCCTTATGAGCTTCTCAAGGAGACATCTTCATCCTAATACATAGGACACGCTTTTCTTCTATAATCAATGACACACCATGTAAATAATATTATTTCCCAACTTACCAGGCCTATTGATTTACACATAAATCTCGCCCATTGGTAAATCAAAGAAATAAATATTAAGTATATGTGCCCATTATTATATCAGGATTAAGAGCATGTACACCATAATATCAGAGGTTTGATTCAATTATGTAGTCAGCAATAAATTGAATCACCTCTAAATCGGTCCTGCTCAATACACACAAAGTGTACTAGTGTAATTCTATAGTCAAGATAAACCAATACCAAATCACACTACAACCATGCCAATGGTTTGTCCAAAACCATCTTGGTTGTGAGCCTCTACTTATACTCTACAAGGAACTGATTGTTGGTGCAATCGACCCAGGTTGACTCGAGTTTGACTCGAGCAGTATTTTGATAGTATTTTTATGATAGACAAAACTTATGACATGGGATTGTCATAGGAAAGTCCAACATGGAGTTGGCATGGAAAATCCAAGCATGGGGCTTGGTGTGGGAAATTCCAACATGGTGTTGGCATGGAAAATCCAAGCATGGGGCTTGGTGTGGGAAAATCCAAAGCATTACGAAGCCGTGCGCTTGGTGCTTGGTGAAAAATGCATTGCGAAGCCGTGCGCTTGGTGTATGTGGGAAGTCTTGAGGACTTGGTAAGTTCACTAGGCTCGGGATTCTTGAGTCGGTGAAGGATGACATTGCGAAGCCGTGCGCTTAGTGCATCTGAGGGACCGCCGAACGGGGAGCGAATGGAGTGAGCCCAAAGGGAAGCATACTTCGAGGGAATGAGACACGAAGGATGGTGTTGCGAAGCCGTGTGCTTGACGCATCCGAGGGACGTAGGCCGAGGGAAGAGAGCTTCGGTGGAGAACTCCATGAGGGAAGAGGTGGACTTGGCCAAATGGTTAAGACTAAGTGTCGGACGCTCAAACAACTTGATGTTTGAGGTTTTACTGGACATCAGTCGACTGGCATAGGTGCTAGTCGACAACTCTAGGTCGTATGGGTTCGACCAATGTTCGACTGAATAGATTCTGGTTGATCAGTCGACTGCCAAGAAAGGGCAGTCGACTGTTTGTAAGGATGTATACTGAAAAATCTACCTTTTGTATGAATATCTTTATTTTGAAATAAGAATCACATGATCATTGTTTGCATATTTTTATGGTTATACAATATTGTCTAATACTTTACATTGTAGATAACATGGTGTGTGGTGTCACACAGGAGATCATGTTATCGGTCCCTTGAAAAGTATAAGTAAAGGCTCACAACCGAGATGGCTTTGGACAAACCATCGGAATGGTTGTAGTGTGATTTGGTATTAGTTTGTCTTGACCATAGAATCACACTAGTGCACTTTGTGTGTATTGAGCAGGACTGACTTAGAGGTGATTCGATTTATTGCTGACTACATAATCGAATCGGACCTCAGATATTATATTGTACATACTCTTAATCCAATATAATAACGGGCACATATACTTAGTACTCATCTCTTTGATTTACCAATGGGAGAGATTTATAGATTAAATCGATAGGCTCGGTAAGTTGGGAGATGATATTATTTATATGGTGTGCCATTGATTATAGGAGGAAATCGTGTCCTATATATTAGGATGATGATGTCCCCTTGAGGAGCTCATAAGGTTCATCATGTAAACCCTGCAGGTGGACTTGGTCCGGCATGATGAAAAGGTTGAGTGATACTACTCATGGAGTTAGATGTTGATTAATTAATGGTCAGTAAATTAATTAATCGACGGACATTCGAGATCTTAAACACGGGGAGAAAATGTACAAATAATATATGGAGCCCATATTATCATATGGGGGTTGGTGAGGTAGATTAATGATAATCCTTTAGTGGATTGGATCATCATTAGTGGATCGGACTTTATGTGGGCTTTATCCATGGGTGGCCAAGATCCAACTCCTCCTCATGGTCCCTAATGTAGCCTATTAACACCTCATGAAACTTAGATCCAATGGATAGAAACAAAACTCTAAGATCCATAGGTAGAGATTAAATCTCTAAGATCCGACGGTTGAGATTAAATCTCTAGATCCGACGGTTGAGATTAAATCCATAGAACCAATGGAGGAGATTAATTCATGACTTATCCCTAACTCTATAAAAGGAGGGAATGGGAGTTGGCATGAACTACAATCAAGAGAGCTAGGGTTTTTGGGCGGCAAGGGAGAGGAATCATATTGAGATAGGATTAGGGTTAGTGTTTGGAAGCTAGGGCGGCACCAATTAAGGAAGGTGATTGCTTTCATCTTCCTCCTTCATTGGCCGGCATCCAGCAGCCCTTCCAGCCTTTTTCCAGCCCTTGGCCGACGGCCAAAGTGTTGGGGTTGATCCGTGAGGGGAAACTTCGCTTCCCCTTCACCTCGGTTGCTTGACCATGGTGATCCCTTTGATGTCCCCGGATTAAAAATTTAATCTTAGACAAAAGGGATTCCCAAAGCAACCAAGTCATCGTCGTGCTATTCATTTAGAGAGGTCACTTGAACAAACTAGTTGTTCAAGCGACCATCCTCTATCCTACGAGTAGCCACGGAATAGACGATGTCCGGATCGCCGGTTTTTGTGTTTGTACTCGGGATCCAAGTATTATTTAGCCTATTTACAGAAATATAACATGCTTATATTTTGAAAAACAAACACAAGCAATGAATAAAAGAGATAGAAGAATAGTTATACCTCTTGGTCTTCTAATGTATGACCCTCCTTGCCGCCGCCGGCCACCAAAAGTCGAAGCTCCTAGATCGCAAAACTTCCTTCCTTGCTTTCCCAAGCAAGAGGAAGAAGAGAAACAATGTTTTTCTCCTTCCAAAACTCAACCAACAAGGAATCAATCCCTTCCTTGCCGCCGACCAAGTAAATGAAGGAGATGGTGGTGGGAAGTAACCAAGATACCTAGGGAAACCCTATATCTTGTTTCCACCACCTAAGGAGAGGAAGAAGGAGGCTTTGGGCGTCGGCCAAGGCTGGAAAAAAGCTGGGAGAAGCTGCTGGACGTTGGCACAAAGAGGAAGAAGAAGAGAGAAAGAACCTTCCTTATTTGGTGCCACCCTAGCCTCAAAACCCTAACCCTAATTCCAATCCTATCTCAACTAGGATTACCCTATTCTTGCCGCCCAAGCCTTGCTCCCTCTCTATGATGATCTTCACGCCAACCCCATGCCACCTTTTATAGAGTTTGGGGATAAGCCATGAATTAATCTCCTCCATTGGTTCTAGGGATTTAATCTCAACCGTCGGATCTAGAGATTTAATCTCAACCGTCGGATCTTAGAGATTTAATCTCTACCAATGGATCTTAGTGTTTTGTTTCTATCCATTGGATCTAAGCATCTTGAGGTGTTAATGGGCTACATTAGGGACCATGAGGAGGAGTTGGGTCTTGGTCACCCATGGATCAAGCCCACATAAAGTCCGATCCACTAATGATGGTCCAATCCACTAAAGGTCCATCATTGATCTACCTCACCAACCCCCATATGATAATATGGGCTCCATATATTATTTGTACATTTTCTCCTCGTGTTTAAGATCTCGAATGTCCGTCAATTAATTAATTTACTGACCATTAATTAATCGACATCTAACTCCATGAGTAGTACCACTCAACCTTTTCATCATGCCGGACCAAGTCCACCTACAGGGTTTACATGATGAACCTTATGAGCTCCTCAAGGGGACATCATCATCCTAATATATAGGATACGGTTTCCTCCTATAATCAACGTCACACCATATAAATAATATCATCTCCCAACTTACCGAGTCTATCGATTTAATCTATAAATCTCGCCCATTGGTAAATCAAAGAGATGAGTACCAAGTATATGTGCCCGTTATTATATCGGGATTAAGAGCATGTACTAAATAATATCTGAGGTCCGATTCGATTATGTAGTCGAATAAATCGAATCACCTCGTGTCTCCCGCTCAATACACACAAAGTGCACTAGTGTGATTCTATGGTCAAGACAAACCAATACCAAATCACACTACAACCATTCCGATGGTTTGTCCAAAGCCATCTCGGTTGTGAGCCTTTACTTATACTTTACAAGGAGCCGATAACATGATCTCCCGTGTGACACCACACACCATGTTATCTACAATGTAAGGTATTAGACAATATTGCATAACCATAAAAATATGCAAACAATGATCATATGATTCTTATTTCAAAATAAAGATGTTCATACAAAAAATAGACTTTTAAGTATACATCCCTACAATCTCCCACTTATACTAAAAGACTATGCTGTCCTCAAAGTGCCATACATCTGATCCCCATTCCCTCCACATGCCTATCAAAAGCTCTCGCCGGAAGGCCCTTTGCGAAAGGATCTGCCAGGTTATCCTCCGATGCAATCTTGGCCACAACAACTTCTCCTCGCTTTACGATTTCTCGTATCAGGTGGTACTTGCGCTCTATGTGTTTACTAGCCTTATGGGCTTGTGGTTCCTTCGAGTTTGCAACTGCACCACTATTATCACAATAAATCGTGATAGTTCTGGGCAAACCAGGAATCACATCCAAGTCCATCAGAAAGTTCCTGAGCCATACAACTTCTTTGGCCGCCTCAGAGGCCGCCACATACGCAGCTTCCATGGTGGAGTCTGCCATGCACTTTTGCTTGACACTCCTCCATACAATGGCTCCACCTCCCAAAGTAAACACAAAACCTGAGGTAGACTTACTGTTATCCCTATCAGATTGGAAGTCGGAATCCGTGTAACCCACAGGGAGTAATTGGTCTGCCTTGCAGAAACCAAAGATATAATCCCTAGTCCTTCTCGTGTACTTCAATATATGCTTTACCGCACCAATGTCCTCGTCTCGATTACTCGACGATTCACGACCATGCCTACGGCAAAATGTATATCCGGTCTCGTGACAGCATCGCATACATGAGGCTTCCTACTGCCGAAGCATAAGGAACCGCCTTCATCTCCTCTATCTCCTCAGATGATCTAGGACACATCTCCTTAGATAGAGGTACTACATGCCTGAAAGGTAGAAAACCCTTCTTGGAGTTCTGCATGCTAAAACGCTCCATAATCGTGTCTATGTATGAAGCTTGGGATAAGCACAACATCCTTTTCTTGCGATCCCTTATAACCTTGATCCCAAGGATGTGTCCCACTTCTCCCAAGTCCTTCATATCAAACTGCTTGGACAACCATACCCTTACGTCCGATAACACCTTGATATTGTTGCCAATCAACAAAATGTCATCTACGATAGTACAAGAAATACCACTACGCTTACATCTCTTGTATACACAAGACTCATCCGACTTTGAATAAATCCATAAGACTGATCACCTCATCAAACCGAATGTTCCAAGACCTCAAGCTTGTTTCAATCCATAAATGGACCGATTAAGCTTACATACAAGATGCTCTTTTCCCTTAGCAATGAATCCTCTCGTTGCTTCATGTAGATGTTTTCCTCAAGACTTCCATTAAGGAAAGTGTCTTGACATCCATCCGCCACACCTCATAATCCATATGAGCCGCTATGCATAAGAGAATCCGGATAGATTTAAGCATATTATTAAAAGGTCTCCTCATAATCGATACCCTCTTCCGAGTATACCCTTCGCAACAAGCCTCGCTTTGAAGGTCTCAACCTTCCCATCTATTCCTCTCTTTCTTTGTAGATCCACTTGCATCCAATGGTTTTACACCATCGGGTGGTTCTACTAGCTCCTGCAGACTGATTTGAATCCATAGATTCAATCTCAAAGATTCATTGCACTCTGCCAAGATACTGCATCTTTATCTTGGATTGCCTTATCATATGTCCAGGGATCAGGTTCATGTTCGTCAGGGACCAAATCAGAAGATTCTCCCAAGAACATGAATCTATCAGGCTGTCTCACAACCCTCCAACTACGACGAGGTATCACCTGTGTATCCTCTGTGACACGTGGTGCGATGACATGTGGTATATCCTCTCAGACGGTGGTACTAAAGAAGTGACTTCCCCTTTTAACTCCTCCAGAACAATTTTACTCGTGGGCTTGTGGTTCATCACATAGTCCTCCTCTAGAAATCTGGCATTCGTACTCACGATCACCTTCTGATCTCTAGGACTATAGAACAAACCACCCTTCGTTCCCTTAGGGTAGCCAACAAACATGCACACTTCTGTACGAGGTTCCAACTTACCAGCATCTGCCTTCAGCACATGTGCTGGACTCCCCCATATCCGAATATGTCTCAGACTAGGCTTTCGCCCAGTCCACAATTCTACGGGAGTAGAAGGCACTGATTTAGATGGAACCAAGTTCGTAATGTATACCGATCTAGAGCATATCCCCGTAACGAACCGCAAGTCGTAATAACTCATCATCGATCTAACCATCTCCATAAGAGTCCTATTCCTTCGCTCCGCTACACCATTCTCACTGGGGTGTGCCAGTGCATAATTGGGATTGAATCCACCTCCGATAAGTAATTCCTAAACTCTCCCAAGAGGTATTCACCACCACGATCGATCGTAGGGTCTTGATACTTTTACCTCGACGGTTCTCCACATCACCTTGAATTCTTTGAACTCCAAAGCATTCACTTATGGCGCATCAAGTAAATGCATCCATATCTTGAATAATCGTCTATAAAAGAGACGAAATATTCAAAACCACCTCTAGCCTGGATAGACATAGGACCACACAAATCAGAATGAACCAATTCTAACACATCTTTGGCTCTATACCCCTTGGCCTCGAAAGGCCTCTTGGTCATCTTACCCTCCAAGCAAGATTCACAGGGTGGGAGATCCTCCACCACTAATGAACCCAAAGGTCCATCAGCTATCAACCTGTGAATTCTGCTTAGGTTACTATGACCAAGCCTAAGATGCCAAAGATATGTTTGGTTCATCTTCGAAGGTTCTTTTCTCTTATTGGATTTAGAAGATGAGTTATTAACTTCAATTTGCATCGTGGGAGGTTTTGGTTCAAGTGTGTACAAATTTCCTATCAATGTACCCGAACAGATAATGTCCCTATTCCTTCTTATAACAACTCTGTCATTAAAAGAAATAGAATATCCATCCATAAACAATTTAGAAACTGAAATTAAATTCTTTCTAAATAAGGGTACATAAAGGCAATTCTTAAGAACCAAAAGTTTATTTTTCTCAAAAGATAAATGAACGCCTCCCATCAAGAACACCGCCACCTTCAGGCATCGCCAAGTACACGCAGTAATCTCCTTCACCTACTGTCTGTTTCGAACCCGCAAAGTATTGCAGACATGATCGCTGGCTCCCGATTCTACACACCAGCCGAGATAACACCGCTAAACATGTTTCAACGACTAGTCCAAAAGATATACCTTCTTCCAGTTGTCCACACATACAAGTGAAGCACTTGCCTTCTGGCTTCTTCACTCCTCCTGAGTACCTCCCACCGCCTTTGCCTCGTTTGTTTCTTCTTCTTCTTGCCTTCGCTTAGAAGCGTAAACCTTCTCGGGTCATCACGCATGCACCGAGCACTGACGAAATAGTCCCTCCGCCGCACCGAGTTCTCACCAAGTTCCGCCAATGAATACAACCTCTTGTTCATGTTGTAGTTGAGGCGAAACCGCCAAAACTCCTAGGCAGAGATCTGGAGTATGATATCGACTGGTTTCCCATCGATCTCAAATCCTAGGACCTCCACCATTCAAATGAGCCATCATCTTGAGAACATGATCCTCACGTGTGTTCCTCGATCATGGTGGTCGCCATCAAGTTTCATGGCCTCTGCCTCGCACCTCGATTCTCGTGTCCGAAAAGCTCCTTGAGATTGAGCATCATATCATAGGCAAGGCATGGCTTGATGTCGATGTTGGAGTACATTTGACATAGATGCCAAAATGTAACACCGTGCCATCTCATCGGCCTTGTTCCACTTCCTATAGCCCTCTCTCTCCTTTTCCCTAGAATTATCTGTAGGCTTGGGAGGGCACTCTTCGAGGAGTACATATTTGTATTCCTCAGCAGTCAAGACAATATCTAGATTCCTCTTCCAATCTACACAGTTGGGTCCAGTAAGTTTGTTCTCTTTCAGTATCACAGCAAGTGGGTTGAAAGTCATTTTGAAAGAAAACCTAAGAATCACATAAATCAAAACATTAGATTTCAAAAAATTATTGATTCCTCAAAAAATAAAATTTTGATATCAACCAACACCTCAATCCACCGAGAATATCGCATGCCACGCAGTGTGGACGTATACGAATTCTACATTTGTAAGAGGAGGTTTTACCCATTAATTTTATTATCTTGTCAACCTTACTTTTCGACAAATAAAATTAATAGTTGGTTCCTCTTTGGCCCTACAAATAAAAGCAGTGACTCCGATGGGGAGGATACTTTTAATTTGCATCTATGTGTGCACCATTACACGATACTAAGGGAATTATTTCGGATTATGTGCCTTACCGCTGTGGAAGTACACATGCTCCTAGATAATTTCCTATAACCATTATTTGACCTAGTGATCCGCAAACAAACTCATCCGCAGGGAGGAAGGCACTCAGAGCCAACACGCAAGTTTGTTGCATCACACGTCAAATTGTAATGGAGGCCGCGGGAATTAATTAAAATATCCCTCTCCCACTTAGTAAATTAAAAATGAGGAATTTTCCTACGACATGTATATCAAACAAAAAGCAATAAATATGAAAAATAAATTATTTTCCAACTATTATGGCCTTTGTCTTCAATATGGTTCCCGTCGCAACGCCATCTCGTCCGCTCCTCCTACGCCATGTACAAGCCCTCCGGAGAGCCGAGCCGAGACTAAAACCTATTTTAATTTACATCCATCGATCCTATACTCACGAGGAGTGTACATGAATCTAGATCGAAGTAAAATAAAATAAAGAGCGGCTAAACAATGCCGTATTTAATTTACAAAAAAACTAAATACTAGCCTCACAACCCAGGATTCAACAAAATAAATATTTACACACATACACACACACAACCATAATAGTCGGATCTTATGCCTGCAACCAAAAAGTTAAACTACGCATATCCTACTATTATCCGGCACATATAATATATGAAAAAGTGCATAAAATTAACCAATCCTAAACACATAAAAACCGAGGAATCCTTGGCTCGATACCAATTGTTGGGGTTGATCCGTGAGGGAAACTTGCTTCCTTCACCTCGGTTGCTTGACCATGGTGATCCCTTTGATGTCCCCAGATTAAAAATTTAATCTTAGACAAAAGGGATTCCCAAAGCAACCAAGTCATCGTCGTGCTATTCATTTAGAGAGGTCACTTGAACAAACTAGTTGTTCAAGCGACCATCCTCTATCCTACGAGTAGCCGCGGAATAGACGATGTCCGGATCGCCGGTTTTTGTGTTTGTACTTGGGATCCAAGTATTATTTAGCCTATTTACAGAAATATAACATGCTTATATTTTGAAAAACAAACACAAGCAATGAATAAAAGAGATAGAAGAATAGTTATACCTCTTGGTCTTCTAATGTATGACCCTCCTCCTTTTGGACGTCGTGTGGGCGACGATCCACCAAAAGTCGAAGCTCCTAGATCGCAAAACTTCCTTCCTTGCTTTCCCAAGAAAGAGGAAGAAGAGAAACAATGTTTTTCTCCTTCCAAAACTCAACCAACAAGGAATCAATCCCTTCCTTGCCGCCGGCCAAGTAAATGAAGGAGATGGTGGTGGGAAGCAACCAAGATACCTAGGGAAACCCTATATCTTGTTTCCACCACCTAAGGAGAGGAAGAAGGAGGCTTTGGGCGTCGGCCAAGGCTGGAAAAAAGCTGGGAGAAGCTGCTGGATGTTGGCACAAAGAGGAAGAAGAAGAGAGAAAGAACCTTCCTTATTTGGTGCCACCCTAGCCTCAAAACCCTAACCCTAATTCCAATCCTATCTCAACTAGGATTGCCCTATTCTTGCCGCCCAAGCCTTGCTCCCTCTCTATGATAATCTTCACGCCAACCCCATGCCACCTTTTATAGAGTTTGGGGATAAGCCATGAATTAATCTCCTCCATTGGTTCTAGGGATTTAATCTCAACCGTCGGATCTAGAGATTTAATCTCAACCGTCGGATCTTAGAGATTTAATCTCTACCAATGGATCTTAGTGTTTTGTTTCTATCCATTGGATATAAGCATCTTGAGGTGTTAATGGGATACATTAGGGACCATGAGGAGGAGTTGGGTCTTGGTCACCCATGGATCAAGCCCACATAAAGTCCGATCCACTAATGATGGTCCAATCCACTAAAGGTCCATCATTGATCTACCTCACCAACCCCATATGATAATATGGGCTCCATATATTATTTGTACATTTTCTCCCGTGTTTAAGATCTCGAATGTCCGTCGATTAATTAATTTACTGACCATTAATTAATCGACATCTAACTCCATGAGTAGTACCACTCAACCTTTTCATCATGCGGACCAAGTCCACTGCGGGGTTTACATGATGAACCTTATGACTCCTCAAGGGGACATCATCATCCTAATATATAGGACACGGTTTCCTCCTATAATCAACGGCACACCATATAAATAATATCATCTCCCAACTTACGAGTCTATCGATTTAATCTATAAATCTCGCCCATTGGTAAATCAAAGAGATGAGTACCAAGTATATGTGCCCGTTATTATATCGGGATTAAGAGCATGTACTAAATAATATCTGAGGTCCGATTCGATTATGTAGTCAGCAATAAATCGAATCACCTCATGTCGGTCTGCTCAATACACACAAAGTGCACTAGTGTGATTCTATGGTCAAGACAAACCAATACCAAATCACACTACAACCATTCCGATGGTTTGTCCAAAGCCATCTCGGTTGTGAGCCTTTACTTATACTTTACAAGGAGCCGATAACATGATCTCCCGTGTGACACCACACACCATGTTATCTACAATGTAAGGTATTAGACAATATTGCATAACCATAAAAATATGCAAACAATGATCATGTGATTCTTATTTCAAAATAAAGATGTTCATACAAAAAATAGACTTTTAAGTATACATCCCTACACAAAGCCCCTCCTCTCTTCTCCTTAGGTGGTGGAAACAAGATATAGGGCTTCCCTTGGTGTCTTGGTTGTTTTCCATCATCTTCTCCTTAGGAGTTTGTGTGCTCCTTGTTGGTTGGTTTTAGGGAGGAGAAAAACCTTGTTTCTATTCTTCCTCTTGCTTTGGAAGAGCAAGGAAGGAAGATTTGCGATCTAGGAGCTTCGACTTTTGGTAGATCGTCGCCCACACAACGTCCAAAAGGAGGAAGGTCATACATTAGAAGATCAAGAGGTATATCTATTCTCTTTTCTCTTATGTTACATGTTTGTATTTTTTTTTCAATTATAAGCATGTTATAAATCTGTATATGGCTAAATAATACTTGGATCCCGAGCATAAACACAAAAACCGGTGATCCGGACATCGTCTATTCCGCGGCTACTCGTAGAATAGAGGTTGGTCGCTTGAACAACTTGTTTGTTCAAGTGACCTCTCTTAACGAATAGCACGACGATGACTTGGTTGTTTGGGCAATCCTTTTTGTCTAGTATTAATTTTTTTTTAATCCGGGGACATCGAGGGGATCGCCATGAACAAACGACCAAGGTGAAGTGGGAAGCGAAGTTTCCCCTCACGGACTCGATAAGCAAAACCCTTCAATTGGTATCAGAGCCAAGGTTTCCGGTTTTGTGTGTTTAGGATTCGGTTAATTTTTATGCACTTTTTCATATATTATATGTGCCGGATAATAGTAGGATATGCATAGTTTAACTCTTTGGTTGCAGGAATAAGATCCAACTATTATGGCCATATGTGTGTATGTGATTGTATGTGTGTAAATATTTATTTTGTTGAATCCTCGGGGTTGACGAGGCTAGTATTTGATTTTTTGTAAATTAGATATGACATTGTTTAGCCATTCTTTATTTTGTTTTACTTTTGATCTAGATTTCATGTTATAGGATCGATGGATGTAAATTAAAATAGGTTTTAGTCTCGGCTCGGATCTCCGGATGGCTCGTACATGGCGTAGGAGGAGCGGACGAGATGGCGATGCGACGGGAGTCATATTGTAGAAAAAAGCCATAATAGTTGGAAAATAATTTATTTTTCATATTTATTGCTTTTTGTTTGATATGCATGTCATCAGCTAGGAAAATTCCTCAATTTCAAATCACTAAGTGGGAGAGAGAATTTTTAAAATTCCCACGGCCTCCATTATGATTTGACAAGTGATGCAAACAAACTTGCGCGTCGGCTCTGAGTGCCTTCCTCCATATCGGATGGGTTTGTTTGCGGATCACAAGGTCAAATATGGTTATAGGGAATTATCAAGGAGCGTGTGTACTTCCCCATCGGAAAGCACATAACCCGAGATAATTACCTTGGTACCGAGTAATGGTGAACACTTAAATACAAATATAAGTATCCTCCCCATCGGAGTCACTGCTTTTATTTGTAGGGCCAAAGAGGAACCAACTATTAATTTTATTTGTCAAAAAGTTAGGTTGACAAGATAGTAAAATTAATGGATAAAACCTCCTCTTACTAATGTAGAATTCGTATACGTCCACACTATCGTGGCATACGATATTCTCGGTGTTTTGAGGTGTTGGTTGATTTTAAAATTTTATTGTTTGAGGAATCAATAATTTTTTGAAATCTAATGTTTTGATTTATGCGATTCTTAGGTTTTCTTTCAAAATGACTTTCAACCCACTTGCTGTGATATTGAAAGAGAACAAACTTACTGGACCCAACTATGTAGATTGGAAGAGGAATCTAGACATTGTCTTGACTGCTGAGGAATACAAATATGTAATGTTGGGTTTTCGGCACCGCGGCGAGTGTGTGTTTGAACATGTTTCGTAAACATGTGCACAGCGGAAGAAATAAAAATAATAAATCTACATTTATTACAACACACACATCACACGCATGCATAGTACAACATGTGTAGACATAACCGTAAATTTAAATTTTGCAATAAAAGGAAATTTAACTACATATACCTTACGTATCACGTGTAGCGGAAAATGCATCAACCGGAACGATCCTCGCTAGAATCGTCTCTATCCGTATCCACGCCGAGTATCTTCGGAATGACTTCACCAAGTCATGAGCCTCGTCTTCGTACGGGTTACTAGCCTCGTGTTGAAGACGATGTGATCGAGAGAAGATCATGATCCAAATCCAAATTCGGATCCAAAACCGAGTCCTCAAAATTTGCTTCTCCGGAGAGGTATTCGTCAACCGTTTGACGAATCCTTCGTCCTCCACCTATGAGGATTACCGGAGATCGAATACCCGGCAAGGTTACCGCTGTCGGAGCTCCAAACGTCGTCCAAACGATGCTCCGACGAGAGGGAAACAAGCTGTCCAGAAAACTGGACAGCTTTGGTGGAGGAGTAGGGGCCGGCCAAAAAGGGTAGGATGAAGCTCACCTTGATGCCGAACCCAAAGGAGATCACCGGAGAGTTGCCGGAGGATCACCGGCCGAAGCTTAGATGCCGACAACAATTTGGATGGCAGCACAAGGGGGTGGGCGGCGGCAATGGATGTTGGCGCTGACTTCTACAAGGGGAGGAGGTGGGCGGCAACTCTAGGTCAAGGGATTTGGATTAGGGCTTAACAAACCCTTAAGCCCTCTTTTATAGAGAACTAATTCTCTTAATGGTTATTGGATCATAACCATAAGGCCCGTTAACCCACTCCATTAATTTAAGTTAAAATAAACCAAACCATAATGGTTTATTTTAAGTTAAAATGAACCGAACCAACTTTGGTTCATTCGTTTAAAATAAACCAAACCCTTTGGTTTATTCTCCTCCATTGGATTAGAACCAAACCATTTTGATTCATCCATTATGTCTTCATAATACACGGCCCATCCACGCTTCCATTGCGACTGAAACAATTTCATGCTCGCTCCATGTTTGGTCCAACCAAATCCAGTTTCTCTCGGTCTGAGAATCTCATTCTCAAGCTCATTTTAAATCCTTCGGATTACGCTCGTTGTGCATGTGACCAAATAGGTTCTCGATTTATGTTGGTCGTCTATAATTAATCATTAATTATAGAACGATCATGAGTGACACCTAGTAGTACATCATGATCCCCAATTAACCGAAAAGATCAACGGTTGATCCAGAACTACTTCTGAAACCCTTCAGCAGCTCGAATGAATCGTGCCCCATTACCTTTACTCATATTATACCCACTTGGTTTAGGACATGGTCTATAGTGTCAGTCCCTACAAGGTTGACTACGTCACACCTAGCCCAAGTATCATTTCCTCGTCCTACGGATTCTAGTTACTGCACATGTATCGAAGAGTACCTTACTCTAAACATGTAATGCTTTGGCCAAAGACTTTAGTAACAATCCGACGAGAGGCCATGGGTATACATCTCCTCGCAAGGAGTGGTGAATCCTTTATAGGCTATTCAAACACCTTGATCACTTGACTTATACCCAATCATCCGGGTCCACATCTCTCGAGATGCTTGCTTAAGATGTCAAGCATAAGTCTTTATGATCAAGATGACTTGAATACGCGAAATCGAAGAACATCGCACTTAAGCTGCAGTAAGAACTTCATTGACATATCTATATATGCAGAGAACCATATGAAGTCTTACGGCTGGTCACTCCAATGAACTAGTTACCATAACTAGCATCCACGATTAACTCCGGACGTCACAATGCCTCCAGCTAGTGAGAATCAACTGCTTGGATACACCAAGGAGTATACCTCATGCTAGTCTCGACAGAATCAATGGTGTCCAAATCCATCAATTCATCGACTAGGGATAATTCTGATACATCACAATTACACATGTAGAGATACTCACTAGTTGTGATCCAATCACAAATTCTCTCATGCTGTGATTCGTATCGCGGACATTCAGTAAATGAGTTTAAGATCCAATCAAATACATGAAACCATGTATACTCAAATAGTGAATATTCATTTATCATATAAATGGTTCATACATAAGGCGATTGCCTTAGGACATCTCTCATATATTACTAACATATACTCCTCGAAGAGTGTCCTCCCAAGCCTGCAGATGATTCTAGGGAAAAGGAGAGAGAGAGCTATAAGAAGTGGATCAAGGCCGATGAGATGACGCGGTGTTACATTTTGGCATTTATGTCAAATGTACTGCAACATCAGCATCAAGCCATGCCCACTGCTTATGATATGATGCTCAATCTCAAGGAGCTTTTCGGACACCAGAATCGGGCTGCGAGGTAAGAGGCCATGAGAAACTTGATGATGACCACCATGATCGAGGGAACACCCATAAGGGATCATGTTCTCAAGATGATGACTCATTTGAATGAGCTGGAGGTCCTAGGAGCTTAGATCGATGGGGAAACCCAGGTCGATATCATACTCCAGTCTCTACCTAGGAGTTTTGAGCAGTTTCGCCTGAACTACAACATGAAAGAGAGGTTGTATTCGTTGGAGGAACTTCTGATAGAACTCCAGGCGACAGAGGGACTATTTCGTCAGAGTGCTCAGGCGTATGCCGTGGTGACCCAAAAGGTTTCTACTTCTAAGCCGAAAGGCAAGAAGAAGAAGAAACAAACTGGGGCGAAGGCGGTGGGAGGTACTCAGGGAGGAGTGAAGAAGTCGAAAGGCAAGTGCTTCACTTGTAAGCAGACTGGACACTGGAAGAAGGACTGCCCCAACCGCAAGAACAAAGGTATATCTTTTGGTCTAGTCGTTGAAACATGTTTAGCGGTGTTATCTACCGGCACCTGGTGTGTAGATACGGGAGCCACTGATCATGTCTGCAATACTTTGCAGGGGTTCCAGGAAACTAGACGGCTAGCTGAAGGGGAGATTACCGTGTACTTGGGCGATGCCACGAAGGTGGCGGCTGTTGCAGTGGGAGACGTTCATTTATCTTTTGAGAAAAATAATCTTTTGGTTCTTAAGAATTGCCTTTATGTACCCTTGTTTAGAAAGAATTTAATTTCAGTTTCTAAATTGTTTATGGATGGATATTCTATTTCTTTTAATGACAGAGTTGTTATAAGAAGGAATAGGGACATTATCTGTTTGGGTGCATTGCTAGGAAATTTGTACACACTTGAACCAAAACCTCCCATGATGCAAATTGAAGTTAATAACTCATCTTCTAATTCCAATAAGAGAAAAGAACCTTCGAAGATGAACCAAACATATCTTTGGCATCTTAGGCTTGGTCACATTAACCTAAGCAAAATTCAAAGGTTGATAGCTGATGGACCTTTGGGTTCATTAGTGGTGGAGGATCTCCCTGTAACGCCCGCCCTTCCCATCCTCCTAACACACATCCTATAGACGGGCGACGACGCTACGCGATCATACATTCATGCATATAACAGCGGAAGCATTTAAAAAAAAACTCTTTACAACTTTTAACTCTAATTACATTAACCCAATCAACCTAACAATTTAATCATGACAAAAGGTCTTAGCAATTTATTTAACTAAACATGTATTAACATCTCCTAACAGTTTACACATAAACTGAAAATCATGCATAAGTCTGTATATGAAAAATGATCTCGTCCACCATGCCACTGCCACACACATCTTTGCCTCTCCTGTTGCTCCCTTTAATTTATCCATTCCTTGCCCTTTTCTGCAGTACAAGGAAAGTAAACTGTAAGCACTTAGGCTCAGTAAGGTCCTTTCCTACTCACAAAAACATGCATCATGAATTAAATATAAAGTAATGACATGTTGGTTTAAACAACATATGAGCACAACATTTATTTAAAGTAGAGACATGATCAATTTAGGAAAAGAACATAAACTTAGCATTTTCGTCGCAACAGTACATTGTCTCTAAACATGATAATTTGATGAACATAAAATGGTATATGCAGGATGCTCTTTGAAAATATATAGTTTATATACTTAAACATAATCTCAACATATTGGGCCCGACATTGTACCACATACATCATTCGCGCGCATCCTAAATAGATCCGAGGTAGCTAATCCCGAACCTACTAGGTTACTAGGTCCGTACTATGTCCGTCGACCTAGGGGCAACTTGGAGCCCATCCTGTGGACCTTGTTAGGGTCTGGTACAAGCCATGCATAAAGTAAAATAACATACATGTTCTTTGTCTTAAAGAGTGTTCTTGCCCCCACTCTTAGGGAAAACATTTCTTGGACATTTCATATATGTGAGTCATGCCTAACATGGGTGAAAACATAAGCATGTTGCATAGCATAAATCGGCATGAGTACAATTTAACATGACATAAGGTAGTGACATAAGAAAAATTAAGCTAACATAAATAGAAATCATCATCTAACATGTATAACGTAGAAGAATTTCAACCAGAATAATTTCGCTAATCCTATTAGCCGAACCTTCTATTAATTCTATTCCAAAACACGCACAAGGCATAAATAATTGCACCATTGGTAATACATCTGCTATGATCATTATCCATCATGGTGACGATAAAAGCAACAATTGACCAGTGAATACTTGAATGTTCTAGATATGTGAAGGCCCCACAAGAAATCATAAAGCTTTTGGTGTGTCTTGAATCAAAGAATTGTCAGGAAAAATCAAGTTGGAGAATGTTAGGAATTTGATAGGCAAGTATGATACTAGTTTTGTCTATGAATATCAAGAATTCAAGGAATTCAATAGCTATGCGATCAATTCTGCAGATATATCCAGGTCATCAAGATGACGTGGAGAGATAAACCAATGTTTTAGGTCGTCAATCCCACATCTAGAGTTAAGAGTAACAACATGCATGAAGGGTGTGTGATGAGAAACAGCATCTTCACATTCACAATCCTATTAGTCGATCCTTCTACACATAGTTCTAAATTTTTTCATTCAAAATCAAACATATAACATTACATCGTAAGCACTTATACTACAGGTGAGGGGATACTTACATCCTACGCTTTTTCACCAATTTATACCATTAGACTTCGCAAAGAGAAGACCTCCTACGTGTTCCTTTGCTTTAGCATGATCTTCTACCAAGTCCTTGAGAAGATTCCTCTTAAAAATCCCCTTTTGAATTATTTCACGATAGAGAAATTATAGAGGCTCTCCTCTCTTATTTTCTTGGTGGAGAAAGTCCGCCCTTTTTTTTTTTTATTCGGCGGTGGAGCAAAACGAGAGAGAGAGAGGTGAGGTTGTGGTCGGCGTTGGAGAGAAGAGGAGGTGTGGATTGTTCGGTGGCTAGAGAAAACGGGAGGGGAAAAGGGAAAGGGTTGGTCGGCTTGAGGGTTTAAGGAAGAGAGAGAATATATATATATATATATATATTAGGGTTTCTTTAATTTAATTACCCCTTTAAATGTTTAGCCAGATTAATCAATCTTTCCTTTTTTTCTATCAATAGATATATTCTGTTATATCCTACTCATTGATAATCTTATGACTTAGTGGTGGGAAGCTTATTCCCCCAAATCAACGGTTCATGGTTCAAACCTCGACTACGAACTATTTATTCATTTTTTTTTATTTCTTGTTAATCTTTTTTATTTGTCGAGTCAATCTGCTTTTTCTCATGTGATCAATTAGAACTAATTGTTCTTCTTAAACTTTTATTACATTTGTCATCCTGTTTTATTTTTTACTTTTACATCATATTGCCAGTTTGATTATTATCTTTTATTTATCGTTATTCTGTAGCTGAACTTTGCCTTGAATATATATATATATATATATTTTCTTTAAATAAAAATATAGTAACTAAAATTTGGGATGTTACACTCCCAACCTGTGAATATTGCTTGGAGGGTAAGATGACCAAGAGGCCTTTTAAGGCCAAGGGGTATAGAGCCAAAGATGTGTTATAATTGGTTCATTCTGATTTGTGTGGTCCTATGTCTATCCAGGCTTGAGGTGGTTTTGAGTATTTCGTCTCTTTTATAGACGATTACTCAAGATGTGGATACATTTACCTGATGCGCAACAAGTCTGAATGCTTTGACAAGTTCAAAGAATTCAAGGATGATGTGGAGAAACATCAAGGTAAAAGTATCAAGACACTACGATCTGATCGTGGCGGTGAGAACCTCTTGGGAGAGTTTAGGAACTACTTATCAGAGGTTGGGATTCAATCCCAATTGACTGCACCTGACACACCCCAGCAGAACAGTGTAGTAGAGCGAAGGAATATGACTCTTATGGAGATGGTTAGATCGATGATGAGTTATTCTGACTTGCCAGATTCGTTTTGGGGATATGCTCTAGATACGGCGGTGTACATTCTGAACTTGGTTCCATCTAAATTAGTGTCTTCTACTCCCATAGAGTTGTAGACTGGGCAAAAGCCTAGTCTAAGACATATTCAGATATGGGGGAGTCCAGCACATGTGCTGAAGGCAGATGCTGGTAAGTTGGAACATCGTACAGAAGTACACTTGTTCGTTGGCTATCCTAGAGGAACGAAGGGTGGCTTATTTTATAGTCCTAGAGATCAGAGGGTGATCATTAGCACGAACGCCAGATTTCTAGAGGAAGACTATGTGTTGAGCCACAAGCCCAAGAGTAAAATTGTTCTGGAGGAGTTAAAAGGGGAAGTCACTTCTTTAGTACTGCCGGTACAAGAGGATATACCACATGTCACTGCACCGCGTGTCACAGAGGATACACAGGTGATACCTCGTCGTAGTGGGAGGGTTGTGAGACAGCCTGATAGATTCATGTTCTTGAGAGAATCTTCTGATTTGGTCCCTAGCGAACATGAACCTGATCCCTGGACATATGATGAGGCAATCCAAGATAAAGATGCAGTATCTTGGTAAAGTGCAATGAATGCTGAGATTGAATCTATGGATTCAAATCAGGTCTGGGAGCTAGTAGAACCACCCGATGGTGTAAAAACCATTGGATGCAAGTGGATCTACAAGAGAAAGAGAGGAATAGATGGGAAGGTTGAGACCTTTAAAGCGAGGCTTATTGCAAAGGGGTATACTCAGAAAGAGGGTATCGATTATGAGGAGACCTTTTCGCCGGTAGCCATGCTTAAGTCTATCCGGATTCTCTTATGCATATCAGCTAATATGGATTATGAGGTGTGGCAGATGGATGTCAAGACAGCTTTCCTTAATGGAAGTCTTGAGGAAAACATCTACATGAAGCAACCAGAGGGATTCATTGCTAAGGGCAAAAAGCATCTTGTATGTAAGCTTAATCGGTCCATTTATGGATTAAAACAAGCTTCGAGGTCTTGGAACATCCGTTTTGATGAGGTGATCCAGTCTTATGAATTTATTCAAAGTCCGGATGAGTCTTGTGTATACAAGAGAAGTGACGGAAACGTTGTGGTATTTCTTGTACTATACGTAGATGACATTTTGTTGATTGGCAACAATATCAAAGTGTTATCGGACGTAAGGGTATGGTTGTCCAAACAGTTTGATATGAAGGACTTGGAGGAGGTGGAACACATCCTTGGGATCAAGGTTATAAGGGATCACAGGAAAAGGATGTTGTGCTTATCCCAAACTTCATACATAGACACGATTATCGAGCGTTTTAGCATGCAGAACTCCAAGAAGGGTTTTCTACCTTTCAGGCATGGAGTTCCTTTATCTAAGGAGATGTGTTCTAGATCATCTGAGGAGATAGAGGAGATGAAGGTGGTTCCTTATGCTTCGGTAGTAGGAAGACTCATGTATGCGATGCTCTGTACGAGACCAGATATCTGCTTTGCCATGGGCATGGTCAACAGATATCAGAGTAATCCAGGATAGGGACATTGGACTGCGATAAAGCATATATTGAAGTACCTGAGAAGGACTAGGGATTATATGCTAGTTTATCGGGCAGACCAATTACTCCCTGTGGGTTACACGGATTCCGACTTCCAATCTGATAGGGATAACAGTAAGTCTACCTCAGATTTTGTGTTTACTTTGGGAGGTGGAGCCATTGTATGGAGGAGTGTCAAGCAGAAATGCGTGGCGGACTCCACCATGGAAGCTGAGTATGTGGCAGCCTCTGAGGCGGCCAAAGAAGCTGTGTGACTCAGGAACTTCCTGATGGACTTGGATGTGATTCCTGATTTGCCCAGAACTATCACAATTTATTGTGATAATAGTGGTACAGTTGCAAACTCGAAGGAACCACGAGCCCATAAGGCTAGTAAACACATAGAGCGCAAGTACCACCTGATACGAGAAATCGTAAAGAGAGGAGAAGTTGCTGTGGCCAAGATTGCATCAGAGGATAACCTGTCAGATCCTTTCACTAAGGCCCTTCCGGCGAGAGCTTTTGATAGGCATGTGGAGGGAATGGGGATCAGATGTATGGCAGTTTGAGGACAACATAGTCTTTTAGTATAAGTGGGAGATTGTAAGGATGTATACTGAAAAGTCTATCTTTTGTATGAACATCTTTATTTTGAAATAAGAATCACATGATCATTGTTTGCATATTTTTATGGTTATGCAATATTATCTAATACTTTACATTGTAGATAACATGGTATGTAGTGTCACACAGGAGATCATGTTATCAGTCCCTTGAAAAGTATAAGTAAAGGCTCACAACCAAGATGACTTTGGACAAACCATCGGAATGGTTGTAGTGTGATTTGGTATTGGTTTGTCTTGACCATAGAATTACACTAGTGCACTTTGTGTGTATTGAGCAGGACCGACTTAGAGGTGATTCGATTTATTGCTGACTACATAATCGAATCGGACCTCAGATATTATATTGTACATACTCTTAATCCCGATATAATAATGGGCACATATACTTAGTACTCCTCTCTTTGATTTACCAATGGGCGAGATTTATAGATTAAATTGATAGATTCGGTAAGTTGGGAGATGATATTATTTATATGGTGTGCCGTTGATTATAGGAGGAAACCGTGTCCTATATATTAGGATGATGATGTTCCCTTGAGGAGCTCATAAGGTTCATCATGTAAACCCTGCAAGTGGACTTGGTCTGGCATGATGAAAAGGTTGAGTGGTACTACTCATGGAGTTAGATGTTGATTAATTAATGGCCAGTAAATTAATTAATCGACGGACATTCGAGATCTTAAACACAGAGAGAAAATGTACAAATAATATATGGAGCCCATATTATCATATGGGGGTTGGTGAGGTAGATCAATGATGATCCTTTAGTGGATTGGATCATCATTAGTGGATTGGACTTTATGTGGGCTTGATCCATGGGTGGCCAAGATCCAACTCCTCCTCATGGTCCCTAATGTAGCCTATTAACACCTCATGAAGCTTAGATCCAATGGATAGAAACAAAACTCTAAGATCCATAGGTAGAGATTAAATCTCTAAGATCCGACGGTTGAGATTAAATCTCTAGATCCGACGGTTGAGATTAAATCCCTAGAACCAATGGAGGAGATTAATTCATGACTTATCCCTAACTCTATAAAAGGAGGACATGGGAGTTGGCGTGAACTACAATCAAGAGAGCTAGGATTTTTGGGCGGCAAGGGAGAGGAATCCTAGTTGAGAAAGGATTAGGGTTAGGGTTTGGAAGCTTGGGTGGCACCAATTAAGGAAGGTGATTGCTTTCATCTTCCTCCTTCATTGGCCGGCATCTAGCAGCCCTTCCAGCCTTTTCCAGCCCTTGGCCGGTGGCCAAAGCCCCTCCTCTCTTCTCCTTAGGTGGTGGAAACAAGATATAGGGATTCCCTTGGTGTCTTGGTTGTTTTCCATCATCTTCTCCTCCTTCTAGTTGGCCGACGGCAAGGAGTTTGTGTGCTCCTTGTTGGTTGGTTTTAGGGAGGAGAAAAACCTTGTTTCTATTCTTCCTCTTGATTTGGAAGAGCAAGGAAGGAAGATTTGCAATCTAGAAGCTTCGACTTTTGGTAGATCGTCACCCACACGACGTCCAAAAGGAGGAAGGTCATACATTAGAAGATCAAGAGGTATATCTATTCTCTTTTCTCTTATGTTACATGTTTGTATTTATTTTTCAATTATAAGCATGTTATAAATCTGTATATGGCTAAATAATACTTGGATCCCGAGCATAAATACAAAAACCGGCGATCCGGACATCGTCTATTCCGCGGCTACTCGTAGAATAGAGGTTGGTCGCTTGAACAACTTGTTTGTTCAAGTGACCTCTCTTAACGAATAGCACGACAATGACTTGGTTGTTTGGGCAATCCTTTTTATCTTGGATTAATTTTTTTTTAATTCGGGGACATCGAGGGGATCTCCATGAACAAGCAACCAAGGTGAAGTGGGAAGCGAAGTTTCCCCTCACGGACTCGATAAGCAAAACCCTTCACTATTGACAACATCAATCGACTGCTTATGGGAAGCAGTCGATTGATCGCACTGTGCACGGGCACAAAAGCTAGTCGAGCTCCCCAGCACTCGACTGATGGGTGCCATCAGTCGACTGATGTGTGATCCGTTGGAACTTGACCAATGTGGATCTGGCTGTTGTGAGACAATGACTATAGGACCAGTCGACTGATGGTCACGATCAGTCGACTGATGCACGCGAAATCAGCTAGATGCAGGTTATAAATGGAGCTCAAGATGGGGGATTTCACCAAGGCTTTTGAGGTGACTTTGGAGGGGAATTGTTGTTGCATTCCAGACCTTCAAGAGCAAGCAACAAGAAAGCGATCAAAACAATTGTGTAAAAGTTATCTTTTGTATTGTCTTTGTATTTCTTGTTGTATTTCATATTACTTGTTGTAATAGCCTGTGAGAGGTTTCTCCACCTCCGACGTGTAGTCGAGAAGGAGTTTAGTTAGTGTTGTGCGCATAACTAGAGCTTGGTGAGCTCGCCCGTGGAGTAGGAACCATTCGATTCCGAACCACATATATCGTGTGTATTTGCGTATGCTTGTATTGTTGTTAGTATTCATATTTGTATTAGTATTCCGCTGTGCTAACGACAATTGTAGACGAGCATGCAACGAGAACGATCGTATTCCACCGTACGATGATTGAGGGCTATTCACCCCCCTCTAGCCGGCCAACCGTGACCCTACAAGTGGTATCAGAGCCAAGGAGCTTGTCAAGGACTAACCGCCGACACAAGCACTACAAGATGGTCGGCTACAACATCCATCCACCGAAATTCGATGGAGATTTTGCTTGGTGAAAGAAACGTATGAAGGTATATTTCGAAACCGATTTTGATTTCATGTTAATCATTAAAAATGATTTTTGAAGTGCCTAGGGACAAAGAAAACAAGCCACTAGAAAAATCAAAATGGACCCAAGACCAAATCAAGGACTTTGAGACAAATCGCAAGGTAATCGAATTACTTAGTGATTTGATTCCGAACAATATTTGGTCTAGGTTGGGTAATTTTAGGGATGCAAAGGAATTATGGGATAAAGTAATGAAATTCCAAGAAAATTCCTAACCAGCACAAGTAGAGGAGAATGCCAAGGAAGAAGAACCCATCACATTTGAAGATGTTGATGATTTGGTGGAGACCTCTACCTCTTGCATTAAGGGAGAGGAAAGAATTTCCATTCCGGAGCAAGATCAAAATGAAGCTTCTACCTCCGGAATAAGTGAAGAGGCCTCCACCACCTCCTTAGGTAACTCAAGTGTTGTGTTTTTAAATAAAAATCATATAATATACTTTGAGTGTAGGGAGAAAGGGCATTACAAAAGCAAATGCCCAAAATTGGCTAAGGAAAAGGCATCGACACCAAAAGTCAACCCAAAGTCAAAGGATGCCGGAGTCTCCACAATCAAGAGCAAAGAGCACATTGTGTGGTTTAAATGCAATCAAAAGGGACACTACCAAAGTCAATGCCTTAGGGGGAGGAAGAAAGGGCAAGAAGGTGTATCTCATGTAGGGGGAGCTTCCAAAGCTAACCCTAAGGTACATTTAAATAATGCACCTTCAATTTTTAGGAATAAAAAGCATGCTAAAAATTATTTTAGTTCTCTTGCAATTATTAATGAAAAGCATGCTAGTAGAAATAATAAGGTTTATTGCTTAGGTGCCAAGCATGTTCATGTAACTAAGGACAAACCTAGGACTCATAATTCTAGAAATATTTTACCAAAGGAGTCCATTAGGAGAATAGAAGAAAATTTGGGTATTAATCCCAAAAAGTCTAGGCACATGCCTAAGAAGAAGAGGTCTTCCCAAAAATCCAATGATAAATCAAAATTGGGAAAATTAGAATTAGAAATCCAAGTCTTGAGGTCAAGACTTGAGAGAATGGAAAAAACCCTTAGAATCATAGAAAATTCTATTCAAGGGTCAAATGCCCAAAAGTCAAGACCTAGGTTTCAAAAACGGTCTAAGGGCAAGGAAGGTTTGGGTCACAAACCTAAGCCCAAGATGATGGAATGCTCGGAAGCTCATTGGCTCCCATGTCCCCGGATTAAAATTTTCACTAATGAAAACTAATCCGGATGGGATGAGTTTCCTAAGCTCAACCAATTCATCGTCGTGCTAACGACTTGAGCGATCGCTTGAACAAACTAGTTGTTCAAGCAACAACACTCTTCTAGTCGGTTAGCCGCGGAAGAGACGACGGACGGATCGCCGGTTTTTGTGTTTATCTTCGGGGTCCATGATTATACAAAAACATACAAATGTAGACATGTATAATCAACACATACAAACATATAAATAAGAACATGCAAAGATCAATAATAAAACTTGTAAAAGTTTTATACCTCTCGATCTTCTATCGTATGTCCTAACCTCCTTGTTGACTTCGTGTGGGCGAAGATCCTCTACAAGTTGAAGCTTCCTAGATCTTCTTCAATCGAAAGAAAGAAGAACTCTCCTTCCCTTCTTGCTTGAGCCAACCACCAATCCACAAAGGATTGATGCCGCCGACCCCAAGAATAGAGAGAACAAGATGGCCAACCAAGGAACCGAACTAGGGAACAATCCCTAGCTCCTTTGTGCCGCCGGCCAAGAGGAAAAGAGGCAATCGGTTGAGCCCCGACCAAGGTAGAAGGAAGAAGAGGTAGGAGCCGGCCACCCCTTAGGAAGAAGAAGAACACCTCTCCTATAGTTGCCGCCCACCTTAGCTTCCAAACCCTAGCCGCCCAACCTCCTAACCTTCTAGGGTTTCTTGCCGCCCAACAAAAGATAGGCAAAACCCTAATCCTCCTAGGGTTTCATGCCGCCCAACCTTTTGATTGGCAAACCCTAATCTCCCTCAAAAACCAACAACCTCTTGCCTCCCACCTAAGCCACCCTTTTATAGAGTTAGGGATAAGCCTTGGTTTAATCTCCACCGTTGGTTCTAGGGATTTAATCTCAACCGTCGGATCTAGAGATTTAATCTCAACCATTGGATCTAGAGATTTAATCTCCACCGTCGGTTCTAGAGATTTAATCTCAACCGTCGGTTCTAGAGATTTAATCTCAACCGTCAGTTCTAGAGATTTAATCTCAACCATCGGTTCTAGAGATTTAATCTCAACCGTCGGTTCTAGAGATTTGTTTTCCATCATTGGATCTAGAGATCATGAGGATTATATTAGTCTACGATAGGGACCATGTGGAGGAGTTGGATCTTGGCCACCCGATGGATCGGAACGACACAAACTTGATCCATCAATGATGTTCCATTCCACTAGAGGATTATCATTGAATTACCTCACCAACCCCCATAAATTAATATGGGCTCCATATATTATTTGTACATCCGTCTCCCCGTGTTTAAGATATCGAATGTCCATCAATTGATTGATTTACTGACCATCAATCAATTAACATCTAACTCCTCGAGTAGTACCACTCAACCTTATCATCATGTTGACTAAGTCAACCTGCAGGGTTTACATGATGAACCTTATGAGCTCCTCAAGGGAACATCATCAACCTAATATATAGGACACGGTTTCCTCCTATAATCAACGACATACCATGTAAATAATATCATTTCCCAACTTACCGGGCATATTGATTTAATCCATAGAAATCTCACCCTTTGGTAAATCAAAGAAATAAATACTAAGTACATGTGCTCGTTATTATATCGGGATTAAGAGCATGTACAACATAATATCCGAGGTCCGATTCAATTATGTAGTCAGCAATAAATTGAATCACCTCTATGTCGGTCCTGCTCAATACACCTAAGTGTACTAGTGTAACTCTATGTTCAAGACAAAACAATACCAAGCTACACTACAACCATGCCAATGGTTTGTCCAAAACCATCTTGGTTGTGAGCCTCTACTTATATTCTACAAGGGACTGATAACATGATCTTCTGTGCCACACCAAGCACCATGTTATCTACAATATAAAATATTAGACATTATGCACACATATAATAAATATAAAGTGCAAACAATGATCATGTGATTCTTATTTCAAAATAAAAATGTTCATACAAAAATAGCTAGGCTTTCAGTATACATCCCAACAATCTCCCACTTATATTAAAAGACTATGCGGTTATCACACTGCCATACATCTGATTCCCCTTCCCTCCACATGCCTATCAAAGCTCTCGCTAGAAGGGCCTTAGTGAAAGGGTCTACCAGGTCATCCTCTGATGCAATCTAGGCGACAACAACTTCTACCTCCTTTACGATTTCTCGTATCAGGTGGTACTTGCGCTCTATGCTTTTACTTACCTTATGGGCTCGTGGTTCCTTCGAGTTTGCAACTGCACCATTATTATCACAATAAATTGTGATATTTCTGGGCAAACCAGGAATCACATCCAAGTCCATCAGGAAGTTCCTGAGTCACACAACTTCTTTGGCCGCCTAAGAGGCTGCCACATACTCAGCTGCCATGGTGGAGTCCGCCACGCATTTCTGCTGGACACTCCTCCATACAATGGCTCCACCTCCCAAAGTAAACACAAAACCTGAGGTAGACTTACTATTATCCCTATCAGATTGGAAATCAGAATCCGTGTAACCCACAGGGAGTAATTGGTCTGCTCGGTAAACAACATATAATCCCTAGTCCTTCTAAGGCACTACAATATATGCTTTACCGCAGTCCAATGTCCCTGTCCTATATTACTCTAATATCTGCTAACCATGCCCACGGCAAAGCCGATATCTGGTCTCGTACATAGAATAGCATACATGAGGCTTTCTACTGCTGAAGCATAAGGAACCGCCTTAATCTCCTCTATCTCCTCAGATGATCTAGGACACATCTCCTCAGATAAAGGAACTCCATGCCTGAAAGGTAGAAAACCTTTCTTGGAGTTTTGCATGCTAAAACGATCCATTATCGTGTCTATGTATGAAGCTTGGGATTAGCACACTAACCTTGATCCCAAGGATGTGTCCCACTTCTCCCAAGTCCTTCATATCAAACTGTTTGGACAACCATACCCTTACGCCCGATAACACTCTGATATTGTTGCCAACTATCAAAATGTCATCTACGTATAGTACAAGAAATCCCACTACGTTTCTGTCACATCTCTTGTATACACAAGACTTATCCAGACTTTGAATAAATCCATAAGTCTGGATTTACCTCATCAAAGTGGATGTTCCAAGACCTCGAAGCTTGCTTTAATCCATAAACGGACCGATTAAGCTTACATACAAGACGCTCTTTGCCCTTAGCAATGAATCCCTCTGGTTGCTTCATATAGATGTTTTCCTCAAGACTTCCATTAAGGAAAGCTGTCTTGATGTCCTCCTGCCACACCTCATAATTCATATGGGCTGCTATGCATAAGAGCTCCCAGACCTGACTTGAATCCATAGATTCAATCTCAGTATGCATTGCACTTTGCCAAGATGTTGTATCTATATCTTGGATTGCCTTGTCGTATGTCTAGGGATTAGGTTCATGTTTGCCAGGGACCAAATCAGAAGATTCACCCAAGAACATGAATCTAAGAGGCTATCTCACAACCCTCCCACTATGACGAGGTATCACCTGTGTATCCTCTGTGAAACGCGGTGCAGTGACATGTGGTATATCCTCTTGTACCGGTGGTACTAAAGAAGTGACTTCCCCTTTCAACTCCTCCAGAACAATTTTTACTCTTGGGCTTGTGGCTCATCACATAGTCTTCCTCTAGAAATCTGGCGTTCGTGTTAACGATCACCCTCTGATCTCTAGAACTATAAAACAATCCACCCTTCGTTCCCCTGGGATAGCCAACGAACATGCATACTTCTGTACGAGGTTCCAACTTACCAGTATCTGCCTTCAGCATATGTGCTGGACTCCCATATCTGAATATGTCTTAGACTAGGCTTTCGCCCAGTCCACAATTCTGTGGGAGTAGAAGGCAATGATTTAGATGGAACCAAGTTCAAAATGTATACCGCCGTTTCTAGAGCATATCCCCAGAACGAAATTGGCAAGTTAGAATAACTCATCATCGATCTAACTATCTCCATAAGAGTCCTATTCCTTCGCTCTACTACACCATTCTACTGGGGTGTGCCAGGTGCAGACTATTGGGATTGAATCCCAGCCTCTAATAAGTAGTTCCTAAACTCTCCCAAGAGGTATTCTCCACCACGATCAGATCATAGTGCCATCCATATCTTGAATAATTGTCTATGAAAGAGAGGAAATATTCAAGACCACCTCTTGCCTGGATAGCCATAGGACCATACAAATCATAATGAACCATTTCTAACACATCTTTGGCTCTATACCCCTTGGCCTTAAAAATGCCTCTTGGTCATCTTACCCTCCAAGCAAGATTCGTAGGTTGAGAGATCCTCCACCGCTAATGAACCCAAAGGTCCATCAGCTATCAACCTTTGAATTCTGCTTAGGTTAATGTGACCAAGCCTAAGAAGCCAAAGATATGTTTGTGTTAGTATGAGCCCTTAGTGCCAATTATGAGATGATTGGTGAGGGAGACTTTTGTATTATATTCTTGCATTAATAAAGGCAAAGATTGATTATTATATTTCTTTATGCGTGTGCCAGCTAAATAAATATAATAATGCCCATGAATAGTAGGTTGTTATCTACAGTATATCAATTGGTAGAATTGATTATAAGAAGCTGTAGAGAACACTATTCTTAAATATTCCTAGTTGAGTATTGTATTAATAGACAAGGGCTATATTGATACATTGAGATAGCATGTAGGTCAATGGATGACTTGATCTCACAAGTCATGGATATATGATATCACATTGATACATGGGTATATATATTGGAGACTATATACACTGAATTGACCCACCATGAGAAAGTATCATGGATCGTTATATGAGTGTCATATACTTTCTCATGTGACTATTGGTATGAATAGTCCTTAGACCTGAAGTCACTACGATTCCCTACATAAGGAGTTATGTACTTTGGTATCGTCTAACGTCACACCGTAATTGGGTGACTATAACGGCGATCACTGAGTATGTAACGAATTATGCGGAGGGATGTGAGTGATGTAGATGAGATCTATCCCTCCCATATGACGAGAGTGATATCTTTGGCCTCTTGATAGAGTAGGACCACGAAATGCATGACCATGCTCAAATGAGTCAATATGAGATATTGAGCTCATTTGTTTGAGTGAGTCTACTTGGGGATCAAGAAACATAAAGATTGATAAGAGGGTGACACGGTCTATGCCTCATTGATCGATCTGAGATATCAAGGATAGAAGGACACTGTCATATGATAATAGTCACGGAAGAGGTTGTCGGATCTCGACATTCTCATCACTTGGGTAGCAATGATGTATTGCTAGATGCCGCTCATTGCTTATGTATCTAAAATGGTTTTGGATACATTGCCAACGTTATGAGAGCCTATAGGGTCACACACAAAGAACATATTATTTTGGAGAGGAAATCATTTTGGTTTGACTAAAATGAATTATTAGTTAATTGGATTAACTAGAATGAGTAAGACTCATTACTTGGCTAAATTTGAGTTGGACTCAAATTGGTTTATGTTGAGTTAGACTCAAGTCAAACCAAGAGAAGAAGGCTAAAATGAATAATACACGAATTAATAATATAATACACGAATTAATAAATGGGGTTTTAAATGGGATTTAAAACTCATTAATGTGCATTTAATGAGCATTAATTGACTTCCTTTCTTTTACCATGGAGAATAAGGAAGTGCATTTAATGTCTCATTAAGGTGTATTATTGTTGCTTCTTCTTCTTCAACGTGGACAATGAAAAATAAAAATCTGATTTTATTTTTGTTTTCGTTCACAACACAAGAGGGCCAAGTACCGAGTGGAAAAGTGAGACCTTGGAGTGGTTGCTAGTACAACCGAAAGGGCTTACCTCTTCTCTCCAAGATCGTGTGTGTGTGCACTGTAGAGGCGTGGACATTCTGACCATGCTGAGATCCGCAAGTGTTGCTGACTGAAATTCGAAGGGCATGCTTCGAAGGTAATCTCGATTCCTATAGGATAGAATTGATAATTGAAACAAGTATATTTTTTTTGCTTGGATCTCTGGAGGGATCCTAAGTTTTCCGCTGCGAATTTTGTTTATCGCTCAGGATCCCTATAGTGGTATCAGAGCCACTTGTAAAAAAAAATGTACACGTTTTTTAGATGTTTTATGTGATATAAACATGAGATTAGTTTTATTATGTTTTTTTTTGTCGACTCGGTATATGTCCGAGTTGATTTAGCCAAGCAGATAGTCTGCCGAGTGGGCTGAATCAAGTCGGATGGTGCCGACTTCACCTGTGTCTGAGTTGATTCAGCCAAGCAGATGGTCTGCCAAGTGGGCTGGTTCAAGTCGGACGGTGCCGAACACACCTGGCCATCTGGAGGTCTCGGGTTCTTAGAAATGGACAAAATGACCGCCGTGGTGTTGCGGCTAATCGACATAGCGGCTTAAAAATTGCACATAATAAAACTGATAAATAAAATAATTTATTAAATCATTGTGAATGATTTGTATATGGTGCATGGTTATGGCCTAGGACCCAATATGATTGTGGTTATGTGTTGTAATTCATAATACGGCCTGCGTGCCATCATATGTATGTGGGTGTTATAATTTTTTTTACACGGCCTGCGTGTCGTGCCTTCACTTCTATTTTCCAGTTGTAAAATAGATTTAGACTCGAATGTAACTCGAGTGTTCTCATTTTGTAATGTACAAAATAAATAAGCAATGAAAGTCCATTGAAGTTGGATGTTACAAGGACGATGCTGACAACACATGCTGACCAAAGGAAGCACTTGGAGAAGATGCTATCCCTAGGGTAACCAATCAATTTTCTCATTGGCTTGAGAAATCGTAGAATAAGGGCTATAACCATGTCACGTTTAGCGTATATGTGATATATTTTGTGTGTATGTGATGCATGCTAGATAATCTGTTATCTTAAAATTAAGTCAAATGAATATGCCTACCAAAGTTTGGTACTCATAAACTACCTCGATCATTTGTGTTTGGTTTTCCAAAGCAAAGCAGCACATTTTATCTTGGTAGAGTGCGAGAGGACAATTGTGATGTCCCGCTATCAAACTTTGGATGAGACTTCACTAAGTGTCTCAATTAGATTGAGAAATACTTAGAAGCATTTCCTAATAGTTAGGAGACACGGATAAGAGAACATTTATACTAAGTCTTGGGCGATTAGCCAAAGCTAACTCAAAATGATGTATAATGTGAATCTTGATCCTTTATTCCAAGAGTTGCATACGATGCAATTGGTAAAATGTTACCTACCTAGTGATACTAAATCTTGGGCGATTAGTCAAAGCTAACTCAAGGTGAGGTATGATGTGGATCTTGTCCCACATGAACTTGAAGCTCAATAGAACTGGTATGACTAGCTCCTATTGAATCTAAGGGAATCAGTGGGAGTCTCATTTAATTAAAGGCCTAATTAAATGATTTCAGATATAATACTCATTTCTGCATATTATTTCTGTTGTAGATTACTATGTCTTCAAATACGTCAAATACACTCTCTCTGCGATCGGTCCTTGAGAAGGACAAGCTCAATGGAGCAAACTTCATTGGTATCGTTCGAAATTTGAGAATAGTTCTCAAACAGGAGAGGAAACTCTATGTCCTAGAGCAACCCATTCCTGAACCACCCGCCAATAATGCTACTCATGCAGATAAGGATGCATACAAGAAGCATCAAGATGATACATTAGATGCATCATGCCTTATGCTTGCAACCATGAACTCTGAGCTATAGAAGCAACATGAGAACATGGATGCCTTTGATATGGTTGCACACTTGAAGCAACTATATCAAGGGCAGGCGAGGCACGAGAGATCTGAGGTATCTAAGGCATTATTTTCATGCAAAATGCAAGAAGGAACACCCGTAGGAACTCATGTACTCAAGATGATTGGGTATGTTGAGAACCTTGAAAGATTGGGGTTTCCTTTAGGCCAAAAGTTTGCCAATGACCTTATTCTATATTCGCTGCCTAGAGGCTTTAGTCAATTTGTCATGAATTATTACATGAGCGAAATTGACAAACCATTGCCTGAGCTCTTAAGCATGTTGAGAACTGCTGAGAGCAATCTTAAGAAGATGCAACCTGGTACTAATGATGTACTTATGGTTAAAAAGGGCAAGGGTAAGAAAAAGTCTAAAGGCAAGGGTAAGACCCAGAATAAAGATAAGGACAAAGCCTTGAAGCCTAAAGGTGGGGTGGCCAAGGAAGGGACTTGCTTCCACTGCAAGGAAGCTGGACATTGGAAGAGGAACTGCAAAAAGTACCTCGAGGAAGTTCAGAAGAAGAAAGGAAGTTAGACTTCCACTTCAGGTATACATGTTATAGAAGTCAATCTATCTATTTCTTCCTCATGGGTATTGGATACCGGTTGTGCTTCTCACATTTGTATCAATGTGCAGAGCTTGAGAAGAAGTAGATCTTTGACAAAAAGAGAAGTGGACCTACGTGTTGGCAATGGCTCAAGAGTTGCTGCTATAGCTGTAGGAACATATTCCTTATCATTACCCAGTGGTTTAATTCTAGAACTTGAAGAGTGTTATTTCGTACCTGCAATAACTAAGAACATTATGTCTATATCTTGTTTGGACAAGAAAGGTTTTTCATTTATAATTAAGGACAAGTGTTGTTCTGTATATTTAAATGAAATGTTCTATTGCAGTGCACACTTGATGAATGGACTCTATGTTCTAGACCTTGAAAACCCAGTCTATAACATAAATACCAAACGATACAAATCTAATCATTTGAATCAAACATATCTTTGGCATTGTCGCTTGAGTCACATAAATGAGAGTCGCATAGCCCAGCTCCATAAGGATGGATTACTGGACTCATTTGATTTTGAATCATATGAGGTATGTGAATCTTGTCTTTTAGGCAAGATGACCAAGACTCCATTTAGTGGACAAGGCGAACGAGCGACAGATTTGTTAGGCCTCATACATAGTGATGTATGCGGTCCTTTCAAAGTCACAGCCAGAGGAGGTTATCAGTACTTCATCACATTTACTGATGATTTCAGTAGATATGGATACCTTTGAAAAGTTCAAAGAATTCAAGAATGAAGTACAGAACCAACTTGGTAAGAGTATTAAGATGCTTCGATCATATCGAGGTGGGGAATACCTAAGCCAAGAGTTTAGTGACTATCTAGTTGAGTGTGGGATAAGATCTCAGCTCACTCCACCTGGAACACCACAGTTGAATGGTGTATCTGAGAGGAGAAATCATACTCTATTAGATATGGTACGATCAATGATAAGTCATACAGAACTTCCTCCTTCCTTCTGGGGATATGCTCTAGAGACCGCCGCTTTCACACTTAACCGTGTTCCTACTAAGGCAGTCGTAAAGACACCATATGAGATATGGACTGGGAAGAGTCCCAAGATGTCTTTTATGAAGATTTGGGGTTGTGAGGCTTACGTACGACGTCAAGTATCAGATAAACTAGGCCCCAAATCAGATAGATGCTATTTCGTTGGATATCCCAAGGAAACTAAGGGATATTACTTTTACAACCCCACACAAGGCAAAGTGTTTGTTGCCAGAAATGATGTTTTTCTAGAAAGGGAATTTATTTCTAGAAAAATAAGTGGGAGTAAAATTGATCTTGAAGAAGTTCAAGATACACAAAATAGCACTGATACCTTAATGGAACAAGAACAGTCATCACAAGGAGTTGTGATACAACCTGTTCAGGTAGACCAAGCTCTGCGCAGGTCTGATAGGATACGTCATCAACCTGAGAGATATTCTTTTCTCTTGGATGATAACGATGGTATCATGCTTGATGAGCCGACATCCTATCAGAAAGCTGTAATGAGCCCAGATTCTGAGAAATGGATCGAGGCCATGAGATCCGAAATAGAATCCATGTACACTAACCAAGTCTGGACTTTGGTTGATCCACCTGAAGGGGTCAAACCCATTGGGTGTAAGTGGGTCTTTAGGAGAAAGACTGACATGGAAGGTAATGTGCATACCTATAAAGGGCGATTGGTAGCAAAAGGATTCAAGCAGATTCATGGTATTGACTATGATGAAACCTTTTCTTCAGTTGCGATGCTCAAATCCATTCGGATCATGCTTGCTATTGCAGCTTACTATGACTATGAGATCTGACAGATGGATGTCATTGTTGGTGCAGTAGGCACCTAAGTCGAACCTGGGTTTTGATTATAGCAAACGATACAAAGTTAAGCTCATATCGTTATCTCACGAGCTGAATCGAGTGTGCAGAAGATTGATATAGCTGGAGATGAAGGCTAGCGACATCCGGAGGAAGCCGCAGTGGTCGGGCGACACTCGAGTGACTTCGGAGGGAGCCGAAGGAATCGAGTGGAAGGCCGGAAGCAAAAGCAACACGTAAGTATCGAGGTAAGCTCGTGTGTGCGAGCGTAAGTGAGGTCGTATCCTCCTTACGGGGATGATCTTAAGCGTAGATCCGACCAGAGACATCCCATCGATGGTCCAGGTCGAGATCGGACGGTCGAAGGCCGTCGAAATAATGTTTTCTTTGAGCTAACTTTGCCCTGCAGCTAGCATCAGTCAACTGCTAGCTTTGACGACTCGACTGCCGTTAAGCGATCAGCCAAGTCGGCCTTTCGTGATCGCCATCGATCGATGATGGCCATCAGTAGACTGATGGTCAATGATCAGATTCGAGGAGTCAAGGCTTATCACCCCATTTCAAGGAGGTTTTGTGCCCAATTCCTATTGGTTGAAGACCCATTCGATGAGGGGCTTAAAGGCTATAAAAGGAGGGCTTGTCCTAGGGTTTTTCATCAATTAAAAAGCTTCCAAGTGCTTCCGATATGCTCCGACTCTCCGACATCCCTACTGACGAGCGCTTCAACCTCCAACCTTTGATGTCGTCGGTAACAAAAAGTTTGAATTATAATTCAGTTTATAAGTTGTTCTTCTTTTCAAGCTTTAAATCATATCAAGGAGAGGGGAAGTGTCCCTCTACCTTGAGCTTTTTCCATTTTGTGTATCCGTCTAACTCCTACCTCCAACGAGGAGGAGTTTTTTAGTAGATTGCCCTCCGTACGTGGTCAAGGACCACTAGGGCCTTGGAGTAGTAGCCTTCTCACGAACCAAGTAAAACCTTTGTGTCTATTGTCTTTTATTTTTGTTTATTTTTCCGCTGCGTATATTTGTCTTGAAACGAATTCGAAAGAAAAATTTCTATCGCTATTCACCCCCCCCTCTAGCGATCCGATCGATCCAACAATTGGTATCAGAGCCGGGGGTTGCTAAGATTTGGTGAAACCACCAATCTAGCCTTTTTTACAGATTTATTTTTTCTTTTAATTCTGTTTTTTTATTTATTTCGCTTTGTTAAGTTTTTCTCCCGCACTACTAATCCAAGACGCGAGTCTTGGTACTTGTTTTCGTGTTTCTGTCGTTGTTAGTTTCTTCGTCTCCGTCTATTTGTGTCTTTTGTTCTAATGGCCCATCTCGAGGGTTTTATCACCGTCCGACCTCCGTTTTACAACGGAGATGACTTTTGTTATTGGAAGGGTCGGATGGAATGCTTTCTCAAAACCCAAATCGAGATGTGGATCATAATCCAAATGGGTTTCACACTTCTGACTAATGAAGTGGGTGACTCCTTGGATTATGATCAATGGACCATTGCGACAAAACGACAAGTCGAAGCCGACGCCAAGGCAACACAAATCCTTCAATGCGGCCTATCCAAGGAGGAGCTAAATCGCGTCGGCCCCTTCATAAGCGCAAAAGATCTTTGGACAAAACTAGTGGAGCTACACGAAGGGACTGATGAAGCCAAGGTATGTAAGCGTGATCTTCTTTTCAATAAACTATATAACCTAAAAATGCAGGAACACGAGTCCGCGACGCAACTCCACGCCCGGGTCCAAGACATAGTCAACAACCTACACGCAATCGGGCAAAAGGTCGAAAACTGCGACCTTATAAGGTATGTTCTAAACTCTTTTCCGAGGACTACCTTGTGGGCATCCATGGTCGACGTCTACAAGGTCTCCAAGGATCTTTCTAAAATTAGGTTAGATGAACTCTTTTCTGATTTCGAATTACATGAGCAGTCCAACTCGGAACCCGAGAGGGGTATAGCCTTGTTTGCAGGTTCAAAGAAGAAGAAAATCGTAAGCAAGCCACCACCAACCGAGGAGGAAGACGAGTCCGAAGAAGAAGTTGACCCGGAGTTGACTGCCGAACTAATGAACCTAGCTCGAAGGATAGCCAAGGGACGAAAGCGAACCACGACTCGACCCAACCAAGGTAAGCCTAAAAGTTCTAATATTAGGTGTTATGAGTGTAACAGGTTTGGACATATCAAGTCCGAGTGCCCCAAGCTCAACCACCAAGCACCTAAGCACAAGAAGGCCCTCAACGCGACATGGGAAGAAGCGTCATCCAAAGAAGACGAAGACCACGTCTTCATGGCGAAATCGATTGAGTCAGACATGGAGACCGAACCTGAACTTGAGTCAGAACCTGAGGATGACTCGGACTACGAAGCTACCTTCAAGTCAAGACACGGATACGCATCCGGTTTAAAAGATACCCTTAAAGTGAGTCGAACTTTATTTAATACTTTACATAATACGGTTAGGTTTTTGTCTAGGAAATTAGCTAAGTCCGAGTCCAAGGTCGAGACCCTTGTTGAGGAGGTTAAACTCCTCAAACACGAGGTCTCCCTAACCTCTTCGACTAGTCGAGTTCAAGAGAAGGACTCAACTCGAGTTGAAAAGCTCGAAGTTGAGAACTCTCTCTTGAAAAGTCAAGTTGAAGATCTTAGGAACACGTTGGAAAGGTTCACTTCGGGATCCGAAGGACTTGACCTCCTACTTGGATCTCAAAGGGCCATGTACAACAAGGCTGGACTAGGGTTTAACTCAAACACGACTAATAGGTCGTATATGTCGATTGTAAGTCGACATAGGAAACATGTCCAAGCATGGGTCCCTTAGAACTTTTTGATTTCAACTCTAGGATCCAACCCGTACTGGGTTCCCAAGGACCAAATCCACTATGTGGATAGACCGAATCGATTCAACGGTCTAGGGGGAGCCAGTACAAAACATGTTTGTGCTTTAACTTAGAAATTGCATGCTTAGAATTTTTTTTCTTTTGTTTTTTTTTAACTTGTGAACTCACTTAGAACACATACATAACCAACTAAAATCCTTCGAAAAGATTGAGCCTCGGGGAGCCTCTTTTCAAAAATAACCAGTTAGACCAGGAAATAGTCTTAGGTGAGTCAAGTCATCATTTTCTTGAAAATAGCTTTGTCTAAGGAAGTGGTCGATGATCCGATAAAAGAAGGCCCCTGTGCCTCGCCACAACCTGGAAGCCATGATCTTGAAAAGGTAAACTTGACAAGCCTAGGGTCAAATCCAAATCTAACTTAAAATTACTTGAACCTAAATGCACTCAATCAACTTAATTGGAAGTCATCTCACAAAAACACATAAGTAAAACATGCTTGATCATATAGACACAGGTGAGATGACCTAGGTTTAAAAACTTACAACCAATTTTTTTTTAAAAAAAAAATTATAAAAAATCTAACATCCAATCCAACCACCTTGTGTGTAGGATAATGGATGTTGGACAGCGGTTGCTCCCGACACATGACCGGGGATCAACTCAAATTCACAAAGCTTCGATTCAAACGACAAGGATCGGTAGCCTTTGGGAATAACGGCAAGCTCAAAATCATCGGATCAGGTGATATCGAGCTTAACTCGAATTTTGTTATTAAAAATGTATTACTTGTAGAAAATTTTGAATATAACCTGCTTAGCGTAAGCCAATTATGTGACAATAACTATAAGGTCGTATTTTTAGAAAATGAATGTGTAATTAAAACAAATAAAACAGCTAAAACAATACTCAAAGGAACTAGGACAAATAACATTTATACAATTAACTTAATCAAATCCTCAGCCAAATGTCTTATGACACAGGAAGAGGAATCATGGTTGTGGCACCGACGACTCGGTCACTCGCACCCAAGACTCGTCCACAAGATGAGTCAGAGTGGCTTAGTCAGAGGCTTACCCAACCTCAACAATTTGGTTAATAAAATCTGTAATGCTTGTCAACAAGGAAACAACCTAGGACACAACACAAGTTAACTAACCAAGAACGAACCTCAAGTGTACTTGAGCTCCTGCATATGGATCTATTCGATTCACATGGAGCCAAGTCACTCAATAGAAGTCAATATTGCTTAGTCATAATTGACGACTACTCCAAGTTTACCTGGGTTAGGTTCATCAAATATAAAAATGATACCCTAGATCAATTAATCAATCTATTCAAATTAATCGAGAATCAAAAAAACCTTAAGGTTAAAAGACTTAGAAGCGATCATGGTGGTGAATTCGAAAATCAAAGGTTCACCGACTTCTGTAACCTAAACGGATACCACCATGAATTCTCTTGCCCTAGGACCCCTCAACAAAATGGCCTAGTGGAGCGGAAAAACCGAACTCTACAAGAAGCCGCTAGGACCATGTTGAACGAATATGACCTACCTGATAGGTTTTGGGCAGAAGCCGTTAGCACGGCTTGCTATGTCCAGAATAGGATCCTTATGGTAAAGAGGCACCTTAAGACCTCGTACGAGATTTATCACAATAAAGTACCCAACATCAAGTACTTTAGGGTATTTGGATGTAAAGTACATATCTTAAACACTAAGAACCACCTAGGGAAATTCGAATCCAAAACCTCCACCGGAATCTTCTTAGGATACTCAACCACGAGTAGGGCCTATAGGGTGTTAGGAATCGTTGGAATGGCTAGAGGGGGGGGTGAATAGCGTAGATGAAATTCGCTCGCATTTGTGTCTACAATTTCGTTAGTGCGCAGCGGAAATAGAAATAATAAAAGCGATAACGAAATAGACAACAAGCTAACACAATGATATAACGTGGTTCGGAACCGCACGGTTCCTACTCCACGGATCGAGCTCTAAAGAGCCCTAGTGATGCACACGCACTCACTAATGATAAACACTCCTTCTCGACACAAGTCGGAGGCGGAGAAACCCCTTACAATAGATCTTACAACAGTAAGAATGAAATACAAGCAATATACAATGTAAATATGAAATACAAGTAAAGAAAAGACTTTACAACACTTGTTTTGATTGCTTGAATGCTTGGTTGCTTGCTTGCACTTGGAGACCTGATTTGCACCAACAAATCGCCCCAATAGCCCTCAAGAACCGGTTACTTTTTCCTCCATCACGAGCTCCATATATAGCTTCAACCTGTGCTGGAAAAAGTCTATCAGTCGACTGATGCCACTGTTGTCGTGAGACAACGGCTAGTTCCACGTTGGATAAGTCCAACGGAACTACCATCAGTCGACTGATTGTGACCATCAGTCGACTGATGGAGTCCTCACTCGACTAGTCGAGTCTCGACTCCATTCTGTGGCCGAATTCTCGAGCACCAGTCGACTGATCACACGATCAGTCGACTGCTCGAGCTATCAGTCGACTGCCAACCTATGGCAGTCGACTGCTAGGCCATAACCCGCAGTCAAACCCTAGTTGACTCGGTCCAGTTGACTGCCACATGGCACCAGTCGACTGGCACACCTCAAACACGAGGTTTTAACTCAAGTATGGTTCCCCCATACTTGCTAGACCACCCTTAGCCTAGACCTAAGCCTTCTAGTCACCTCCATCAGCCTCACGCCTCTCGGATCCCTCCAAGTCATCCATGACTTGTTCATCCATCGCGCTAGCCTTCAGGTGCTTCCGTCGGCTATGTCATGCTAACGGTGTCTACACCGCCAAGGCACATTGGACTTACGCCGCCAAGACTCCGCTTGGACTTTACGCCGCCAATATTAAACCCCTTGGACTTCAAATGCTAACCCATGTTAGACTTTCCATGCCAAGACCATGCTTGGACTTTCCTTGCCAACTCATGTTGGACTTTCCATTTGCCAAGACCCATGCTTGGACTTTCCTTGCCAACACATGTTGGACTTTCCATTTGCCAAGTACTCAGGACTTGGGCTTTCCCAACTGCCAAGTGTCCAACTTGGACTTTCCATGACAATTATATTGTCATATGTTTTTGTCGAAACATCAAAACACATCAAAACATCACTTGAGCCAAACTCGAGTCCTGGTCAATCGTGACCTGGGCCGATTGCACCAACATAGGGTATATAACCACGATACCCTTAAAGTCGAAGAGACTATTAATGTAGTGTTCGATGAAGTACCCGAACCTACAAAACCCTTAATGACCCCAAGTGTTGAGCCCACTGATACCAAACTCGTCTCCGACCCTGAGATCGAGTCTAATCCACATCAACCAACTTCTCTTGTCGACCAAGTGACAAGTGATCCGAGTCAAACTAGTGTTCAACCAAGTCACTCAATTGATCAAGCATTAGGTGACACAAACCCAACCCAATCTAGGATTCAGACTAACCACCCTATCGATCAAGTGATAGGAGATCCTAATCTAGGAGTTCGAACTAGAGCATCCTATAGGAACCTTAGTCAAATTTCCTTAATTTCAAAGATAGAACCCAAATCAATTGAACAAGCTCTTCTTGATCCCGATTGGATTATTGCAATGCAAGAAGAGCTAGCTCAATTCACTAGGAATGAAGTGTGGGAACTAGTACCACCACCTAAAGACAAAACGATAATTGGAACAAGGTGGGTGTTTCGAAATAAGCTTGATGATAAAGGTGAAGTAGTTAGAAACAAGGCTAGGTTAGTCGCCAAAGGGTTTAGTCAAGTCGAAGGCTTAGATTACGACAAAACCTATGCCCCAGTAGCTAGACTCGAATCCATTCGAATGTTGCTAGCTTATGCCGCACATCGAGGATTTAAAATTTGTTCAAATGGATGTTAAGTCGGCATTCCTAAATGGATACATTAAAGAAGAAGTTTATGTTAGCCAACCCCCCGGATTCGAAAATCTAGATAAACCCGACCATGTTCTAAAACTTAAGAAAGCTCTCTATGGACTTAAACAAGCTCCTCGAGCTTGGTACGAGAGACTTTCAATCCATCTTTAGTCAAAAGGGTTTAACCAAGGCTTAGTTGACCCAACTCTCTTCGTAAAAACCTTAGGTAAAGAAATATTCATAGCTCAAATTTATGTAGACGATATAATTTTTGGAACCTCTAACTCAGCCTTACTAAACGAGTTCGTTTCACTCATGGAAAGTGAGTTCGAAATGAACTTGGTAGGCGAGTTAAGTTTCTTTTTAGGTCTACAAATTAAACAAACTAAGGATGGTATATACCTATATCAACAAAAATACACTAAGGAGTTAATTAAAAGATTTGGAATGCAAGACGCTAAGATAATAAATACCCCAATGGCGATTAATGTTAACATAGGAGAAGACCTAGAAAGTAAGTCCATTGACTTAAAGTACTATAGGAGCGCAATAGGAAGTCTCCTATACTTAACTGCGAGTCGACCCGATATTCTATTCGCAGTAAGTATGTGCGCCAGGTTTCAAACCTGTGCTAAGGAGTCTCACCTAACCCTAGTTAAGCGTATCCTTAGATATCTTAAGGGTACACTTAATGTCGGTATTTGGTATCCTAGATCTACCGAGTTCGAACTAATCGGCTACTCCGATTCAGACTATGCCGGTAGTAAGCTCGATAGAAAGAGTACGAGTGGTTGTTGTCAACTTCTCGGCTCGAGTCTAGTGAGTTGGTGCAGTAGGAAGCAACACTGTGTTGCTTTATCTACCACCGAAGCCGAATACATCGCGATGGGTGAGTGTGTCACGCAGCTTCTTTGGATGAAGCACACTCTCCGTGACTTTAAGTTAGACTTTACGAATACTAAACTTCACGTAGATAACATTAGTTCAATTAATCTTACAAAAAATCCGATATGTCACTCTAGGACCAAACATATAGAGGTCAAACACCATTTCATTCGAGAACATGTGGCCAACGGAGCCATACAACTCGAATACGTCGAATCGAAGTCTAACTTGGTAGACCTATTTACTAAACCCCTACCCGAAGCCGAATTTAGTCTATTAAGATGAAAATTGGGCATGTGCGTAATAGAATAGGTACTTGCAAATTATATGTTCTTACTACTATTTCTTTAATTTCATGGAACTAGCATAGGACATACCTTAGATATCATGCACCTATAGATTTAAGGAGTCAGTACATCTCACAACACATAGGACTAATGTGTTTGTGTACTTAGCCACGTAGATGGGCGTGAGATGTTAGGACCTTACTCCTGGTTCCAGATGTAGAGCTAGTGCATCGCTATGAACCACGAAGTATAATCATACATACTAACCGACTCTGACCAGGACTGGTTGATCTTTCATATCAATCAAGCCAAATATGAGTCGAACATTTTATAGATGAAATTATTTTCAGTATATTATTTTCGAAATAATGTGGAACATGCTTGGACTTTAAAATTAAAACTTTTTTTTCCACACACACCCTCACTCTTTTTGATATATGGCAAAAGGGGGAGAAAAAGGCCAAAGTTAAGGGATTTTTTTTTTTGGCCAAGGCTTACTTACTTAACTTTAAGTAAACGAAACAAGTAACTTAAACACATTTAGTTAACTTGTTTTCGTTAACAATACAAAAAGTAATTTACTTAACTCTTAGTTAATTTGTTAACAAAATGAAAGTAAAGGCCAAGGTTAAGAAATCTTTTTTTTTATTTCTTAACTTATTTTATACCCTATGGCCAATATTAAGTGATTTCGGTTACTTAATTCTTTTTTAGTAGCAAATATCAAGGGGGAGAGTTAAAACTCTTTCTCAAGTACTCACCCTCGGTCAAGGGGGAGGATTCCTCAAGGGGGAGCACTTGAAAAAGAGTTTTTATATACTCCTGCACATTCATGCATATCTCTTACTCAGTTTACTTAATGCACTTAATTTGTCTTTCTTAACTTTGTATGTGGGTTTGCCATAAATCAAAAAGGGGGAGATTGTTGGTGCAGTAGGCACCTAAGTCGAACCTGGGTTTTGATTATAGCAAACGATACAAAGTTAAGCTCATATCGTTATCTCACGAGCTGAATCGAGTGTGCAGAAGATTGATATAGCTGGAGATGAAGGCTAGCGACATCCGGAGGAAGCCGCAGTGGTCGGGCGACACTCGAGTGACTTCGGAGGGAGCCGAAGGAATCGAGTGGAAGGCCGGAAGCAAAAGCAACACGTAAGTATCGAGGTAAGCTCGTGTGTGCGAGCGTAAGTGAGGTCGTATCCTCCTTACGGGGATGATCTTAAGCGTAGATCCGACCAGAGACATCCCATCGATGGTCCAGGTTGAGATTGGACGGTCGAAGGCCGTCGAAATAATGTTTTCTTTGAGCTAACTTTGCCCTGACTAGCATCGATCATTGCCCGGCTTGGAGGAATCATTGCCGTCAAGCGATCGCCAAAGGTCAGCACTCGACTAATGCTGCCATCAGTCGACTGATGATGGCCATCAGTCGACTGATGGTCAATGATCAGATTCGAGGAGTCAAGGATTATCACCCCATTTCAAGGAGGTTTTGTGCCCAATTTCTATTGGTTGAAGACCCATTCGATGAGGGGCTTAAAGGCTATAAAAGGAGGGCTTGTCCTAGGGTTTTTCATCAATTAAAAAGCTTCCAAGTGCTTAGTATGCTGACTCTCAGACATCCCTAGAATGAGCGGCTGAGACGCAGCGACTAGAGCTTCAACCTCCAACCTTTGAAGTCGTCGGTAACGAAAAGTTTGAATTATAATTCAGTTTATGAGTTGTTCTTCTTTTCAAGCTTTAAATCATATCAAGGAGAGGGGAAGTGTCCCTCTACCTTGAGCTTTTTCCATTTTGTGTATCCGTCTAACTCCTACCTCCAACGAGGAGTTTTTTAGTAGATTGCCCTCCGTACGTGGTCAAGGACCACTAGGGCCTTGGAGTAGTAGCCTTCGGCTACGAACCAAGTAAAACCTTTGTGTCTATTGTCTTTTATTTTTGTTTATTTTTCCGCTGCGTATATTTGTCTTGAAACGAATTCGAAAGAAAAATTTCTATCGCTATTCACCCCCCCTCTAGCGATCCGATCGATCCAACAGTCAAAACAACATTTCTTAACGAAAATCTACTCGAGGATGTGTATATGACACAACCTGAGGGTTTTGTCGATCCAAAGGATGCTGGAAAGGTTTGTAAGTTGCATAGGTCCATATATGGTTTAAAGCAAGCTTCTAGAAGCTGGAATCTTCGTTTCGATAATGTGATCAAAACGTTTGGTTTCATTAAGAACGAAGATGAACCTTGTGTCTACAAGAAGGTTAGTGGGAGCTCAATTGTTTTCCTCATATTATATGTAGATGACATACTGCTCATTAGAAATGATATCCCTATGCTGCAGTCTGTGAAGACTTGGCTTGGGAATTGTTTTTCAATGAAAGACTTAGGTGAAGCAGCCTATATTCTAGGCATCAAGATCTATAGAGATAGATCTAAGAGATTGTTTGGCTTGAGTCAGAGTACATATGTGGACAAGGTGCTTAAGCGTTTTGCCATGCAGAATTCCAAGAAGGGATTTTTGCCAATGTCACATGGTATGAGTCTTTCGAAGACTCAATCTCCCTCTTCTAAGGAGGAGAGAGATCGCATGGATCAGATCCCTTATGCATCAGCTATAGGATCTATCATGTATGCCATGATTTGTACTCACCCCGATGTCTCGTATGCTTTAAGCATGGCGAAGGTATCGATCGGATCGGTGAATGTCAGCTGGGACGGTATCAAGAATATTCTTAAGTACTTGCGAAGGACAAAGAATATTTCTTGATATTTAGAGGCAATGAGGAGCTAGTGTAAGGGTTCGATGATCACGAGCTTCAAAATGACAAGGATGACTCGGATCGCGATCGAGGTATGTATTTTGCTTGAATGGTGGCTGTGGTGGAAGAGTTGAAGCGAGGACACAATTGCGATTCTGTGAAGCGAGAGTATATTCTTTGCGTCTTCTCGAAGGAGGTTGTTTGGATCGAAAGTTCATCAGCTGAACTTGAGGTGGTTCCTAACATAGCAGACCCAATAGACCTCTATTGTGACAACAATGGGGCTATTGCTCGAATAAGGAGCCTCGCTCTCATCGAGAGGACCAAACACATACTACTGCCAGTATCACCTCATTTGAGAGATCATTAATAGAGGAGATGTTTAGATATGCGAGTAGACACCATTGCGGATCCCTTGACCAAGGCTTTAGAGGAAGCATGATGGTCATACTAGGTCACTTTGGGTCTTAGAGATTACATGTGATTGGCACTAGTGCTAGTGGGAGATTGTTAGTATGAGCCCTTAGTGCCAATTATGAGATGATTGGTGAGGGAGACTTTTGTATTATATTCTTATATTAATAAAGGCAAAGATTGATTATTATATTTCTTTATGCATGTGCCAGCTAAATAAATATAATAATGCCCATGAATAGTAGGTTGTTATCTACAGTATATCAATTGGTAGAATTGATTATGAGAAGTCAGAGAACACTATTCTTAAATATTCCTAGTCGAGTATTGTATTAATAGACAAGGGCTATATTGATACATTGAGACTAGCATGTAGGTCAATGGATGACTTGATCTCACAAGTCATGGATATATGATATCACATTGATACATGGGTATATATATTGGAGACTATATATACTGAATTGACCCACCATGAGAAAGTATCATGGATCGTTATATGAGTGTCATATACTTTCTCATGTGACTATTAGTATGAATAGTCCTTAGACTTGAAGTCACTACGGTTCCCTACATAAGGAGTTATGTACTTTGGTATCGTCTAACGTCACACCGTAATTGGGTGACTATAACGGCGATCACTGAGTATGTAATGAATTATGCGGAGGGATGTGAGTGATGTAGATGGGATCTATCCCTCCCATATGACGGGAGTGATATCTTTGGCCTCTTGATAGAGTAGGACCACGAAATACATGGCCATGCTCAAATGAGTCAATATGAGATATTGATCTCATTTGTTTGAGTGAGTCTACTTGGGGATCAAGAAACATAAAGATTGATAAGAGGGTGACACGGTCTATGCCTCATTGATCGATCTGAGATATCAAGGATAGAAGGACACTGTCATATGATAATAGTCACGGAAGAGGTTGTCGGATCTCGACATTCTCATCACTTGGGTAGCAATGATGTATTGCTAGATGCCGCTCATTGCTTATGTATCTAAAATGGTTTTGGATACATTGCCAACGTTATGAGAGCCTATAGGGTCACACACAAAGAACTTATTATTTTGGAGAGGAAATCATTTTGGTTTGACTAAAATGAATTATTAGTTAATTGGATTAACTAGAATGAGTAAGACTCATTACTTGGCTAAATTTGAGTTGGACTCAAATTGATTTACGTTGAGTTAGACTCAAGTCAAACCAAGAGAAGAAGGCTAAAATGAATAATACATGAATTAATAATATAATACACGAATTAATAAATGGGGTTTTAAATGGGATTTAAAACTCATTAATGTGCATTTAATGAGCATTAATTGACTTCCTTTCTTTTACCATGGAGAATAAGGAAGTGCACTTAATGTCTCATTAAGGTGTATTATTGTTGCTTCTTCTTCTTCAACGTGGACAATGAAAAATAAAAATATGATTTTATTTTTGTTTTCATTCACAACACAAGAGGGCCAAGTACCGAGTGGAAAAGTGAGACCTTGGAGTGGTTGCTAGCACAACCGAAAGGGCTTACCTCTTCTCTCCAAGATCGTGTGTGTGTGCACCGTAGAGGCGTGGACATTCTGACCACGCTGAGATCCGCAAGTGTTGCTGATTGGAATTCGAAGGGCACGCTTCGAAGGTAATCTCGATTCATATAGGATAGAATTGATAATTGAAACGAGTATATTTTTTTTTGCTTGGATCTCTGGAGGGATCCTAAGTTTTCCGCTGCGAATTTTGTTTATCGCTCGGGATCCCTACAGTTTGGTTCATCTTCGAAGGTTCTTTTTTCTCATTGGACTTAGAAGATGAGTTATTAACATCAATTTGCATCGTGGGAGGCTTTGTATACAAATTTCCTTTCAATGTACCTGAACAGATATTCTCCCTATTCCTTTTTATAACAACTCTGTCATTAAAAGAAATAGAATATCCATCCATAATAATTTAGAAACTGAAACTAAATTCTTTCTAAATAAAGGTACATAAAGGGAATTTTCTAGAACCTAAGTTTTTTTTCTCAAGAGATAAATAAAACTTCTTCCACTGTAATAGCCACCACCTTAGTGGTATTGCCCAAGTAAATGGTAATCTCTCCCTCAGCTTATCGTCGGGTTTCCTGGAACCCCTGCAAAGTATTGCAGACATGATCAGTGGCTCCCGTATCTACACTCCAGGTGCCAGTAGATAACACTGCTAATCATGTTTCAACGACTAGTCCAAAGGGTATACTTTGTTCTATTTTGGACTGGGACAGTCCTTCTTCCAATGTCCATTCTGCTTGCAAGTGAAGTACTTGCCTTTCGGCTTCTTCACTCCTCCCACCACCTTTGCTTCACCTTGTTTCTTCTTCTTCTTGCCTTTCGTCTTAGAAGTAGAAACCTTTTTGAGCAACCATGGCTTGAGGACACTCTTTGAAGAGTGCATACTTGTACTCCTTAGCAGTTAAGACAATATCTAGATTCTTTTCCAATCAACATTATTTGGGTACAGTAAGTTTATTTCCTTTAGTATCATTATAAGTGGACTGAAAGTCATTTTTGAAAATCCTAAGAATCACAATGATCAAAATATTAGATTTCAAATATTATTGATTCCTCAAAACAATAAAATTCCGAAATCAACCAACACCTCAAAACACCGAGAATATCGCATGCCACGATAGTGTGGACGTATACGAATTCTACATTTGTAAGAAGAGGTTTTACCCATTAATTTTATTATCTTATCAACCTTACTTTTTGACAAATAAAATTAATAGTTGGTTCCTCTTTGGCCCTACAAATAAAAGCAGTGACTCCGATGGGGAGGATACTTTTTATTTGCATCTAAGTGTGCACCATTACACGATACTAAGGGAATTATCTCGGATTATGTGCCTTACCGATGTGGAAGTACACACGCTCCTAAATAATTTCCTATAACCATTATTTGACCTAGTGATCCACAAACAAACTCATCCGATGGGGAGGAAGGTGTTAGTGAAAGCCCTAGAGCCAATCATATGATGATTGTTGTATGGACTTTATTGTATCATATTCCTATTTATAAAGGCATGGTTATTATATTTACTTGTATTGGTGCCAAATAACTAAATATAATAATGTCCTTGAGTAGTAGGTTCTTATCTATATCAATCGATTGGTTGAATCGATAATGAGATGATATAGAGAACACTACTCTTAATCATTCCTAGTCGAGTATTAACATTCAGGGACAATGTTAATGCATAGAGACTAGCATGTAGGTCAACAAGATTACTTGATCTCACAAGTCATGGATATGAGATATCAAGTTGACACATGGGTATGCATTGGAGAATGTATACTGAATGACCCGCCATGAGAAAGTATCATGGATCGTTATATGAGTGTCATATACTTTCTCATGTGGCTATTAGTATGACTATTAGTCCTTAGACCTGAAGTCACCATGGTTCCCTACATAAGGAGTTGCATACGTTGGCTTCGTCAAACGTCACCCGTAAATGGGTGGACTATAAAGGCGATTACTGGGTATGTAGCAATTATGCGGAGGGATGTGAGTGATGTAGATGGGATCTATCCCTCCTATATGGCCGGTGACATCGATATTCTTGATAGAGTGAGACCACGAAGTGCATGGCCATGCCCAAATGAGTCAATATGAGATATTGAGCTCATTTGATTAGAGTGAGTCTACTTGGAGTTCAAGATTTAGATTGTACCGAGGATGACACGGTCTATGCCTCGATTGGTCAATCTAGATGTCAAGGATAGAGGGACATTGTCACATATTGTGAGAGTCACAATTAGTAGTCACAAAGGTGATGTTGGAGCTCAACATTCTTGTAACTTGGGTAGCAATGATGTGTTGCTAGATACCGCTCATTGCTTATGTTCCTAAATCGGTTTAGGGACATTGCCAACGTTACAAGAACCTATAGGGTCACACACATAAGAGCAATTAGATGGAGATTAGGTTCATATGATGAACCATGAGGATTAGGTTCATGGGATGAACCAAATTGGATTAAGAGTAATCCAAATTAGACTAATTGAGTTAGACTCAAGTTGATTCAAGTGTTGAATGAGTCTAATTGAGATTTGATTCATTAAATCAATTTAAATTAATGAATAGAGATTCATTATATTAAATTGACTTGAGTCAAGTGGTTAGATTTGATCAACCATGGGAGATTAGAGGTCAAGTTTGACTTGACTTGAGAGGGAAGATGAAAGGTCAAGTTTGACTTGACCAAATGCCATGTCATGATGATGACTAGGCATGGCCGGACAATGATGATGCTCCACATCATCATTGACTTTGTCAATTGGTGCCACCTCATGAGGGAGACCAAGGGACATGGGAGTTACATGCATGCATGTAACTCCCTCTCCTTGAAGTGGCCGGCCACTTTAGGGGTTTCATTAGGTGAATTCATTTGATGAGTTACTCTCATTACTTCATCTTCAACCTTGGAACCTTTCCTCTCAAGCTCTCCCTCTCCCATCCCTCTCTTTGGCCGAAATTCCTAAGGGAGTGCTAGCACACTCTAAGGCATTTCTCTCCACCTATTGCTTGTGTGGATACCATAGAGGAGTGTGCACTTGACACTCTCGAGTTCCGAAATTTTGAATGGGCGGGATAAGCGAAGGCGTCGCTACGAGGTAACGTTCTAACCTCTTAGATCTAAGGTAGATCTAGGATTTCTGTAAGCACATACATGTAATTATAATTTTTATACTTCGCACGGATCCGTGGCCGGGGGCTTCCGAGGTTTCCGCAACGCAAAAAGCGGTTTTTGCGGCTCGGAAAAACCCAACAGTGGTATCAGAGCCACGTGCGAAGCATGTATGTGTTTCATTTTTGTAGTTTTTATATTAGATATAAAAATTACAGATTTATATGTTTCTGTAAATTTTCTTATTTTATAGAATTTTTGGGTATTTTTTTGTGAGAGTCGAAGCAGCAGTGTTGGGACACTCGTAGGCTTCAACCGTCGAGAAAAACTCTCCGAATCGGCGAGTTCTCGCTTTAGGTTTTGGGACAGTGACTTAAGTCACTGTAAGATCGTCATTGTAGGGACACTTGCGAAGTTTATTTTGCGAGTAGGCGCTGCCCTATCGAAAGGGCCATGTCCCCTTGATCGCGCCCGAAAGCGCTTAGCGGGACCGTTTCGGAGGGGTGACTCATAAATTCAAAATAAATTAGGAAAAATTATAGAAATTTTCTGTAAAAATACATAATTTAGAATTATGTATAATTCTGTGATTGTCATGGCCCAATAACCCAATTGGATTGGATTATGTGTGTTGTAATTCATAATACGGCCTGCGTGCCGTTTTGTGGTTGTGCGTGTTGTAAAGTGTTTGCGACTGTCGCACCTATTCTTTTAATATTCTAGTTGTAAATAGTTTTAGACTCGAATGTAACTCGAGTTTCGTATTTGTAATGTACAAAATGGAGCGGTGGAAAGTCCACTTGAAGACGAGCTTACGAGAAGGGTGACGACGACACATGGCGGTCAAAGGAAGCGCTTGGAGAAGCCGCTAGCCTTAGGTTGACCGTCCGATCTTCTCATTGGCTTGAGAAGATCGTAGTAGGGCCATGACTATATCACATTTAATGATATATATATTTGTTGATATATATATATGTATATTTAATTGATTTTGCTTGTATGTATGTGATGCATGCTAGTAGAAAAATGTTTGTATGTATATGATACATGCTAGGTTAATTTTCTTGTATGTATATGATGCATGCTAGAATAATTAATGTATGTATATGATGCATGCTAATATAGGATAATAAAGGCCTAAATGCATATAAGATACACATTACGATTAGATTAGATCATAATCGAATCAACTCGAAAATGCCTACCGAGCCTTGATACCCATCACTACCTCGATCATTTGTTGTTGTTGAATCTGCCAAAGCAGAGCAACGCATATTATCTTGGTAGGGTGCGGAGGGACAATCTTGGTCCCGCCTATCACGACTCGGGTTAGAGTAAGCTCAATTAGATTGAGCAAAACTAGTTAACTCAATTGGATCGAGTAGAACTATAGGCATATTCCAATCGTTGGAAAGATAGGTTAAGATCGCATTTACACTAAATCTTGGGCGATTTAGCCAAAGCTAACTCAAGGTCTTTTGTAAATGTGGGTCTTAATCCTATAAACAAGAGTTGCATAGAGATGTAATCGGTAATGTGTTACCCACCGATCGTACTAAGTCTTGGGCGATTTAGCCAAAGCTAACTCAAGGCTTAGTATGATGTGGATCTTGTCCCGCAAGAATTATAGCTAGTTTGTATGAATCTAGTAAAAGTGGTTTGACCACATCCATAACTCGATTCTACAAAATTCCTATAATTTAGTGGGAGCATCATTTGATTAAAGGCCTAATTAAATGATAAAAGGAATATGATATTAATTCTCTGCATTGTATGTTGTAGATAACTATGTCGACAACCACGAACACTCTCTCTCTGCGATCCGTCCTTGAGAAGGACAAGCTCAATGGAGCAAATTTCCTGGACTAGTACAGGAGCTTGAGAATTGTTCTCACCCAAGAAAGGAAGCTGTATGTCTGGGCGGCCCATTCGGAGGCACCTCCTGCCAATGCCTCGCGAGCTGACAAAGATGCTTACAAGAAGCATCAAGATGATGCATTAGATGTGTCATGTCTAATGCTCGCGACCATGAACTCTGAGCTTCAGAAGCAACACGAGTTCATGAATGCTTATGATATGGTTGGACATCTTCGTCAACTATATCAAGGACAAGCTAGGCATGAGAGATATGAAGTCTCTAAGGCATTATTTGGGTCCAAAATGCAAGAAGGGACTCACGTGAGTACATATGTACTCAAGATGATTAGTGCGTAGAAAACCTACAAAGGTGGGATTCCCACTTGGCCAAGAGGCGGCCTTGACCTAATCTTGCAATCTTTGCCACAAGCCTTCAATCAATTTGTCATGAATTATAACATGAATGAAATTGATAAGCCATTACTGAAATGCTCGGCATGTTGAGAAGCTATGAGCTTAACCTTAAGAAGGGTAAATCGACACCATTTTGATGGTGCGAAAGAAGAAAGGCAAGGCAAGCCTAAAGGTAAGGGAAAGTCCCAAGCCAAGGGCAAAGGCAAGAACTTAAACCCAAAGGAGGGTAGCCAAGGAAGGGGCTTGCTATTACGCAAGGAAGCGAGGACAACTGGGCGTAAGCTATGCAAGGCATACGGAAGATCTTAAGAAGAAGAAGTGAGACTTCTACTTGGTATAAATGTTATAGAAGTCAATCTATCTATTTCTTCATCTTGGGTATTAGATCTAGGATGTGCATCTCACATTTGTACCAATGTGCGGTGAGAAATAGCGAGGGCATTGACAAAGGCGAGGTGGACCTCTGAGTAGGCAATGGAGCAAGGGTTCTTCTTTATTCTTTGTAGGAACTTATGATCTATCTACGCCCTCACAGGCTTGTACTAGAATTAGATGAATGTTGTTATGTGCACCTTAACTAAGAACATCATTTCAGTTTCTTGTTTGGACAAGAAAGGGTTTTCATTTATAATAAAGAACAAATGTTGTTCAGTTTATTTAAATGATATGTTCTATTGTAGTGCACCTCTAATGAACGGACTCTACTTTCTAGACTTAGAGAGCCCTATCTATAACATAAGTACCAGAGGTTCAAGTCAAATGAGTTGAACCAAACCTATCTCTGGCATTGTCGCTTAGGTCACATAAATGAGAATTAAACATCTCGGCTCCATAAGGATGGAAATTTGCTAGACTCATTGATTTTGAATCGTATGAGACATCTTGAGCTTGCCTTTTAGGCAAGATGACCAAGACTCCTTTAGTGGACACAGCGAAAGAGCAACAGATTTGTTAGGACTTATACATAGTGATGTATGTGGTCCTTTCAATGTTGCTGCTAGAGGTGGTTACAGGTACTTCATTACATTTACTGATGACTTCAGTAGATATGGTTATGTGTATCTTATGACACATAAATTTGAATCCTTTGAAAAGTTCAAAGAATTCAAGAATGAAGTACAAAACCAGCTTGGCAAGAGTATTAAGATACTTCGATCAGATCGAGGTGGTGAATACCTTAGCCATGAGTTTCGTGACTATCTAGCTGAGTGTGGAATTCTATCCCAACTCACTCCTCCCGAACACCACAAAGGGAATGGTGTATCCAAAGGAGGAATCGCATCTATTGGATATGGTACGATCTATGATGAGTCACACAGATCTTCCTATATCCTTTTGGGGATATGCTCTGGACACAGCAGCCTTTACCCTTAACCGTGTACCATCCAAGGCTGTGGTAAAGACACCATATACGATATGGACAGGAAAAAATCCCAAGATGTCTTTTATGAGGATTTGGGGTTGTGAGGCTTACGTTCGACGTCAAGTCTCAGACAAACTGGGACCCAAATCCGATAGGTGCTATTTTGTTGGATATCCCAAGGATACAAAGGGATATTACTTCTACATTCCCAATCAGCACAAAGTGTTTGTGGCAAAGACTGGAGTTTTTCTAGAAAGGGATTTTGTTTCTAGAAAAACTAGTGGGAGTACCTTCGATCTTGAAGAAATTCAAGATAAGGACCATAGCATTGAGGCCTTGATGGAGGTTGAACAGGAACCACAAAGTGTTGTGGGTGATGAGGTTGTTGCACAAAGAGTTGTGGAACAACCACCTGTTCAAGTAGACCTACCTCTTCGCAGTCCGATAGGGTACGCTCGTCACCGAGAGATACTCATTTCTCTTGTCCGACCATGATGACGTTATGCTCATTGAGAATGAGCCTACCTCCCATCGTAGTCGTGATGAGCCCAGATTCGAGAAATGGCTAGACGCCATGAGATCCGAGATGGAATCCATGTACACTAACCAAGTATGGACTTTGGTCGATCCACCAAGGGGTCAAACCCATTGGGTGTAAGTGGGTCTTTAGGAGAAAGACGACATGGATGGACTTACGATACCTATAAGGGCCGATTGGTGGCTAAAGGTTTCAAGCAAATTCATGGTATTGACTATGATGAAACCTTTTCTCCAAAGGGCGATGTTTAAGTCCATTCAGATCTTGCTTGCTATTGCAAAGATACCACGATTATGAGATCTGCAGATGGATGTCAAAACCGCGTTTTTCGAATGGAAACTTACTCGAGGATGTGTACATGACACAACCCGAGGGTTTTGTAGATCCACAAAGATACCGGGAAGGTATGCAAGCCGCAAAGGTCCATTTATGGGCTAAAGCAAGCTTCGAGTTGGAATCTTCGATTCGATGATGCGATCAAACAGTTTGGTTTCATCAAGAATGAAGATGAACCCCGTGTCTACAAGAGGGTTAATGGGAACAGTTGTGTTCCTTGTATTGTATGTGGATGACATACTACTCATTGGGAATGACATCCTTCGCCATACCGTGAAGACTTGGCTGGGGACGTGCTTCTCAATGAAGGACTTAGGTGAAGCAGCCTGTATTCTAGGCATCAAGATCTATAGAGATAGATGTAAGAGATTGCTTGGCCTAAGTCAGAGTACATACATTGACACGGTATTACTTCGGTTTGCCATGCAGAATTCCAAGAAAGGACTTCTGCCGATGTCACATGGTGTGAGTCTTTCGAAGACTCAAAGTCCTCTTCTAGAGAGGAGAGAGACCGCATGGATAAGATCCCTTACGATCCGCTATAGGATCTATCATGTACGCCATGCCGTACTGTCACGATGTCTCGTATGCTTTGAGCATGACGAGTAGATACTCAGATCGGTGAGCGCCATCGATAGCGATCAAGAATATTCTTAAGTACTTGAGAAGGACTAAAGAATATTTCTTGATATTCGAGGCGATGAGGAGCTAGAAGGGTTACGCGATGCCTTCCAAATTGACCGTGATGATTACAGATCGCGATCGTGGTTCGTGTTTTGCTTGAATGGTGGCGCTGTGAGCTGGAAGAGTTCGAAGCAGGACACAGTTGCTGATTCTACAATAGAGGCCGAGTATATCGCTGCATCTGAGGCAGCAAAGGAGGAAGTTTGGATCCGCAAGTTCATTACTGAGCTTGGGGTGGTTCCTAGCATTGCAGATCCTATAGAGCTCTATTGTGACAACAATGAAGCGATTGCACAGGCTAAGGAACCTCGCTCACACCAGCGGACCAAACACATACTACGGCGCTTCCATCTCATTCGAGAGATTATCGATAGAGGAGATGTGAAGATTTGCAGAGTACCCACAGAGGCTAACATCGCAGATCCCTTGACCAAGGCTTTGGCACAGAAAAAGCATGATGGTCACACTAGGTCATTGGGTATTAGATACTACGGTGATTGGCATTAGTGCTAGTGGGAGATTGTTAGTGAAAGCCTTAGAGCCAATCATATGATGATTGTTGTATGGACTTTATTGTATCATATTCCTATTTATAAAGGCATGGTTATTATATTTACTTGTATTGGTGCCAAATAACTAAATATAATAATGTCCTTGAGTAGTAGGTTCTTATCTATATCAATCGATTGGTTGAATCGATAATGAGATGATATAGAGAACACTACTCTTAATCATTCCTAGTCGAGTATTAACATTCAGGGACAATGTTAATGCATAGAGACTAGCATGTAGGTCAACAAGATGACTTGATCTCACAAGTCATGGATATGAGATATCAAGTTGACACATGGGTATGCATCGAGAATGTATATCGAATGACCCGCCATGAGAAAGTATCATGGATCGTTATATGAGTGTCATATACTTTCTCATGTGGCTATTAGTATGACTATTAGTCCTTAGACCTGAAGTCACCATGGTTCCCTACATAAGGAGTTGCATACTTTGTTTCACAAACGCCACCCGTAAAATGGGTGGACTATAAAGGCGACATCGGGTATGTAACGAATTATGCGGAGGGATGTGAGTGATGTAGATGGGATCTATCCCTCCTATATGACGGGGGTGACATCGATATTCTTGATAGAGTGAGACCACGAAGTGCATGGCCATGCCCAAATGAGTCAATATGAGATATTGAGCTCATTTGATTAGAGTGAGTCTACTGGGAGTTCAAGATTTAGATTGTACCGAGGATGACACGGTCTATGCCTCGATTGGTCAATCTAGATGTCAAGGATAGAGGGACATTGTCACATATTGTGAGAGTCACAATTAGTAGTCACAAAGGTGATGTTGGAGCTCAACATTCTTGTAACTTGGATAACAATGATGTGTTGCTAGATACCGCTCATTGCTTATGTTCCTAAATCGGTTTAGGGACATTGCCAACGTTACAAGAACCTATAGGGTCACACACATAAGAGCAATTAGATGGAGATTAGGTTCATATGATGAACCATGAGGATTAGGTTCATGGGATGAACCAAATTGGATTAAGAGTAATCCAAATTAGACTAATTGAGTTAGACTCAAGTTGATTCAAGTGTTGAATGAGTCTAATTGAGATTTGATTCATTAAATCAATTTAAATTAATGAATAGAGATTCATTATATTAAATTGACTTGAGTCAAGTGGTTAGATTTGATCAACCATGGGAGATTAGAGGTCAAGTTTGACTTGACTTGAGAGGGAAGATGAAAGGTCAAGTTTGACTTGACCAAATGCCATGTCATGATGATGACTAGGCATGGTCGCCAATGATGATGCTCCACATCATCATTGACTTTGTCAATTGGTGCCACCTCATGAGGGAGACCAAGGACATGGGAGTTACATGCATGCATGTAACTCCTCTCCTTGAAGTGGCCGCCACTTTAGGGTTTCATTAGGTGAATTCATTTGATGAGTTACTCACATTATCATCTTCTTCAACCTTGAACCTTTCCTCTCAAGCCTCCCTCTCCCATCCTCTCTTGGCCAAATTCCTAAAGGAGTGCTAGCACACTCTAAGGCTTTTCTCCACCTATTGCTTGTGTGGATACCATAGAGGAGTGTGCACTTGACACTCTCGAGTTCCTGAACTTGGGAGGGCGGGCGCCGCTACGAGGGTAACGTTTCTAACCTCTTAGATCTAAGGTAGATCTAGGATTGTAAGCACATACATGTAATTATAATTTTTACTGACGGATCCGCGGGTCGGGCTTTTCCGCAACGCAAAGCGGTTTGCGGGCCTGAAAACCTAATGTATGCACTCGTGAGCCGACGCAAGTTTGTTGCATCGCACGTATAAATTGTAATGGAGGCGGGAATTAATTATAATATCCTCTCCCACTTAGTAAATTGAAATGAGGAATTTTCACACAACATATGCATATCACATAGATTAATATCAGATTTCAAAAAATTATCATTCCTCAAACAATAAAATTTCAAACCAAATCAACACTAAAACATCGAATGTGATGCCACGGTTAGTACGATACAATTTACATTTGTAAGAGGAGGTGAACCATTAATTTTGCTATTCTACATACTTTTCTAAAATTAATAGTTGGTTCCTCTTCGCCCAGCAATACGTAACAGATGACTCGATGGGGAGGACACTTTTTATTTGCATCTAAGTGTGAACCATTACACGATACTAAGGGAATTATCTCGGATTATATGCCTTACCGATGTGGAAGTACACACGCTCCTAAATAATTTCCTATAACCATTATTTGACCTAGTGATTCGCAAACAAACCCATCCGTTGGGGAGGAAGACACTCAGAGCCGACACACAAGTTTGTTGCATCACATGTCAAATTGTAATGGAGGCCGCGGGAATTAATTAAAATATCCCTCTCCCACTTAGTAAATTGAAAATGAGAAATTTTCAAGAACACACAACATGCATATAAAACAAATCAACAATAAATATGGAAAAAATCAGAATTTTTCCAACTATTATGGCAATGTTCTTCAATATGCGTCCCGTCATGTCGCCACCTCGTCCGCTCCACCTTTTCCGTGCGCAAGCCACAAAAGAGATCCGAGCCGAGATATATCATTTTAATTTACATCCATCGATCCTATACTCCATGAAGAAGTGTACAAACTATCTAGATCGAAAGTAAACTAAAATGATCGGCTAAACAATGCCGTATTTAATTATAAAAATTAAATACTAATCTAGCCTCATCAACCCCGAGGATTCAAATGATATACATACAATCACACACAAACAATCACATACACACATATAGCCATAATAGTCGGATCTTATGCCTGCAACCAAAAATGTTAGCCTACGCACATCCTACTATTATCCGACATACTCAATATATGATATGTGCATGAAAGTAACCGAATCAAAAACACACAAAACCGGAAACCGTGGCTCTGATACCATTTGATGGAATGCTCGGAAGCTCATTGGCTCCCATGTCCCCGGATTAAAATTTTCACTAATGAAAACTAATCCGGATGGGATGAGTTTTCTAGGCTCAACCAATTCGTCGTCGTGCTAAGGACTTGAACGATCGCTTGAACAAACTAGTTGTTCAAGCAACAACACTCTTCTAGTCGGTTAGCCGCGGAAGAGACGACGGACGGATCGCCGGTTTTTGTATTTATCTTCGGGGTCCATGATTATACAAAAACATACAAATGTAGACATGTATAATCAACACATACAAACATATAAATAAGAATATGCAAAGATCAATAATAAAACTTGTAAAAGTTTTATACCTCTCGATCTTCTTTCGTATGTCCTAACCTCCTTGTAGACTTCGTGTGGACGAAGATCCTCCACAAGTTGAAGCTTCCTAGATCTTCTTCAATCGAAAGAAAGAATAAATCTCCTTCCCTTCTTGCTTGAGCCAACCACCAATCCACAAAGGATTGATGCCGCCGACCCCAAGAATGGAGAGAACAAGATGGCCAACCAAGGAACCGAACTAGGGAACAATCCCTAGCTCCTTTGTGCCGCCGGCCAAGAGGAAAAGAAGAGGAGAAGAGGAAATCGGTTGAGCCCTGACCAAGGTAGAAGGAAGAAGAGGTAGGAGCCGGCCACCCCTTAGGAAGAAGAAGAACACCTCTCCTATAGTTGCCGTCCACTTAGCTTCCAAACCCTAGCCGCCCAACCTCCTAACCTTCTAGGTTTTCTTGCCGCCCAACAAAAGATATGCAAAACCCTAATCCTCCTAGGGTTTCTTGCCACCCAACCTTTTGATTGGCAAACCCTAATCTCCCTCAAAAACCAACAACCTCTTGCCGCCCACCCTAAGCCACCCTTTTATAGAGTTAGGGATAAGCCTTGGTTTAATCTCCACCGTTGGTTCTAGGGCTTTAGTCTCAACCGTCGGATCTAGAGATTTAATTTCAACCATCGGATCTAGAGATTTAATCTCCACCGTCGGTTCTAGAGATTTAATCTCAACCGTCGGTTCTAGAGATTTAATCTCAACTGTCGGTTCTAGAGATTTAATCTCAACCATCGGTTCTAGAGATTTAATCTCAACCGTCGGTTCTAGAGATTTGTTTTCCATCATTGGATCTAGAGATCATGAGGATTATATTAGTCTACGATAGGGACCATGAGGAGGAGTTTGATGTTAGCCACCCGATGGATCGGAACGACACAAACTTGATCCATCAATGATGTTCCATTCCACTAGAGGATCATCATTGAATTACCTCACCAATCCCCATAAATTAATATGGGCTCCATATATTATTTGTACATCCGTCTCCCCGTGTTTAAGATATCGAATGTTCGTCAATTGATTGATTTACTGACCATCAATCAATTAACATCTAACTCCTCGAGTAGTACCACTCAACCTTATCATCATGTTGACTAAGTCAACCTGCAGGGTTTACATGATGAACCTTATGAGCTCCTCAAGGGGACATCATCAACCTAATATATAGGACACGGTTTCCTCCTATAATCAACGACACACCATGTAAATAATATCATTTCCCAACTGTTGGTGCAATCGGCCCAGGTCACGATTGACCAGACTCGAGTTTGACTCGAGTGATGTTTTGATGTTTGACAAAGTATGTTTGACATAGGATTGACATTGATGTTTGACATTAATGTCGGTTAATATGTTGGGGAGATTGTTTATACAATCGACCCAGGTTATAATTGACTTGATGGTTGACCAGGGTTGACCATGTGATTATGAGAAAGTCCAAGCATGGGTCTTGGCAAGGGAAAGTCCAAGTCATGGGTACTTGGCATGGAAAGTCCAAGTGGGACACTTGGCAATTGGGAAAGTCCAAGTCTTGAGCACTTGGAATGAGAAGTCCAAGCATGAGTCTTGGCATTTGAGAAGTCCAAGGGGATTGATATTGGCGGCGTAAAGTCCAAGCGGAGTCTTGGCGGCGTAAGTCCAATGTGCCTTGGCGGTGTAGACACCGTTAGCATGACATAGCCGATGGAAGCACCTGAAGGCTAGCGCGATGGATGAACAAGTCATGAATGACTTGGAGGGATCCGAGAGGCGTGAGGCTGATGGAGGTGGCTAGAAGGCTTAGGTCTAGGCTAAGGGTGGTCTAGCAAGTATGGGGCACCATACTTGGGTTAAAACCTCATTCTTGAGGTTGACGATCGGGTATTATGGCGGTTCGTATCGGGAATCGACAGTTCATTTGCCGTTTGAAACTTTGACTCTGGCGATCGTGCTCATGGGAGAAATCGATCGTGATGTCGCAGCGATCCAAGGGATGGCGATCATTGCCGGTCAATGTCGAAACCTGAAGCGCTCCGTAGCCCGTAGGCGATCGACTACAGCGTTAGCGATCGGCGCCAATGTTGGATCGGCGGTGAGAGTCCCGTTGGAACTTGTCCAGCGTGAATTGAGTCGTTATCTCACATCTGATGTTGGTAGTCATTGCCCGAATGAAATCCAGGAGGATAAAAGCAGCGGTTCGTGGAAGGCTCAACCAACAGATTTTTTGGAGCCTACTTGAGGTGATTTGAAGGCGATTTGCAGGTGCATTTCAGGGCCCTTCAACCTCATCCAAGCAACCAACAAGCAAAGCGCTCAAACCCTAGTTTTGTAAAGTGTTCTTTACATTTCCTTTGTATTTGCTTGTATTTCTTTAGATTATTGTTGTAATCTTGTGTACGAGGTTTCTCCACCTCCGACTTGTTGTCGAGAAGGAGTTTATTGATTAGTGATTGCATTGGCATCGCTAGAGCTCGTTAGAGCTCAATCCGTGGAGTAGGAACCGTGTGGTTCCGAACCACGTTATATGATCGTGTTGTGATTGTGTGTCGTGTTATATTTATTTGTTATTACTATTCTGCTGTGCTAACAAGATTGTAGACGATCGAACTCGAAAGAATTCCATCTACGTACGGTATCACGCTATTCACCCCCCCTCTAGCGGGCGTCAAATTTCCAACAAGTGGTATCAGAGCCTGGTGGCTCTTCAACGGATTAACAACCGGGAGCAAGACGCTAGAGGGTAAAAGATGGAAGTCCAAGATCAATTAGGATGGGACATCAACACACCGGTCCCTTATTCATTCTATGGACGAGAAGGTTTCAATTCTTGGAAGGCGAGAATTGAAGAGTTTTTGATGATGAGAGACCTTGAGGAATGGTCTCTATTAATGGAAGGATTTGAGTATCCCAGAGGACCAAAAGGTGGTTTCCTCAAGAAGAAGAGATGGAGTGAAGATCAACTCCAAAGATTCGATTTAAACAAGAAGGTAATCAAATTCATTTTTGATTTAATTCCAAATGAATTCTTGTGTAGCCTAGGTGAATGCATGGATGCTAAGGAGCTATGGAGCGATTTGGCAAAGCTCCATGAAAGCCCATCAATGGTCCAAGAGGAAGAGACCGAAGAGGCTAATGCATCATCTTCACAAGGAAGTGAGGACTTGGAGGTTGAGAGATCATCAACATCCAAAGAGGAAGAGGAAGTAGAATCGGAAGTTGATAGGGAGTCAATTTCCGGGTTGGTGGAGGAAGTGGAAGAAGCATCCACCTCAAGGATTGAGGAGGAGAGAACTTCCATACAGCAACAAGAAGAAGCTTCAACATCCAATCAAGATGAGGAAGCTCAAAATACAACTCCGGCACCTACCACCGAACTAGGTAACTCAAACACATCAATCTCAAATAAAAATAATATCATGTGCTTTGAGTGTAGGGAATTTGGGCACTACAAGAGCAAGTGCCCAAAGAAGATTAGGAAAGCTCCAGGCTCCAAAAGTCAAGGATGCGGTTCCCAAATATCAAGAGCAAGGAGCATATCATATGCTTCAAGTGCAACTCAAGGGGACATTATAGGAATCAATGTCCTAGGGAAGCAAAAAGACCAAGAGGAGCTACACATGTAGGGGAGCCTCTAGGACAAACCCTAAGGTATATTTCAATAATGCACCTTCTTTAGTTAATAGGCAAAGGCATGCTAGGAATTTAAATTCTCTTGCAATTTATGAAAAGCATGCTAATAGGAATAAATATTTTTGCTTAGGAGCTAAAAGTGTCCATTTTAGTAATAAGGAGAAATTAGGGACTAATGTCCCTAGAAAAACCATACCTAGTGAATCTATTAAGAAAATACAAGAACATCTAGGTTTTAATCCAAAATGGACTAGGCATATGCCAAGAAAGTCAAATGCCCAAGATTTAAATCAAGATTCTAAAATTGGGAAATTAGAATTAGAGAACCAAGCCTTAAGGTCAAGGCTTGAAAAACTTGAAAAGACCCTTAGGAATATACAAAATCAATTTAAAGGGTCTAGTGGTCAAAATCAAGGGTCCAATAGTCACATCAACACTTAGGACCTAAGAGTCAAAGTCAACCAAGGGCAAGAAAGGTTTGGGTCACAAACCTAAGCCTAAGGTGGCTTACCATAGTGTTCCATTTGATTATGGAACACAAACTAGGTCTAGGAAGACCAAGGTCAATAGGAAGTCATCCCTAGAGTTGACCAAAGGGTGTGCCTAGTGGCTAGGGTTTCTAGGAAACCTAGGGTGGCCACTAAGAAGGTTGCAAGGGGAGTCACCCCTAGAGTCAACCTAGGTAAGACCCAAATGACCAAGGCTAACAAGACTAGGAGGGTCATTAGAAAGGTATCTAGGGAGGTTGTCCCTAGGGAATACCTAATCAACCCTAGGAGCTCAAATAGATTTTGGGTTCCTAAGAGCGTGATTGATTCACGCTAAGTGGGTTTAGGGTGTGTCAACCTTGATTGGATGAGTAGTTAACTCAACCATGGTAAGGTGGCACTTTAGGATATTTTCAAGGTTATGGTTACCTTGGAAATAGATTTGAATTAATCCTAAAAGGATTTTAGGATGTGCCAATATTAATTATGAAGTTTGATAAAATGATCATTTTGGCACAATTTAGGTTTAGAGGTTAGTGTGCCATTTTGGGTTTTTGGCACACTTGGGAGAAAAAATAGAAATATGGCAAAATATATCTAATTATATAAAATGGCAATTAATATTAAAATTTAGGTATTACATACCTTTATATCTTATTTGCCATGCTTTGATTTGCCATATGCCATGACATGACATCATGTTCATTCTCATCATTTATATGTCATGTACATGTTTAGGATTAAGGATTAAATGTCATGTGTTTTTAGATTTCATATTATGTCATGACATCATGATTATGAGCATGTGTTTATCTATATCATCTCTAATGCCATAATCACTCATGCATTTAAGATAATTTGATTGAAATTGATTTAAGGACAATGGCATGACTTGGAGTCCCATCTATAAGGGAATCAAGTAGGGTTGCCTTAGAAAAATGCATGAAACCCTAGTTTAGGGAGAACAAAACCCACATCTCACATCCAATTTACATGTATGTGTATTTATACACCCTAGATACATGTGAGATGCTAGGATATGAGTTGAGTTCAAGGTGCATGGTTTTTGCATCTAGTTGAACCAAAACTCATCTAATTTTATTGGTGGACCATTGGAAAAGCTTGTGTACAAGTCATGTACTTAGAGCCCAAGGAATATGATCCAAAATAAGGTTTTGAAATCATTTTAAAATCAATTTAGAAAACCTTGGTGAAGTCTATCTTTTGATAGCAATCACCATTGATGAAGTTGATACAAAATAGGGCCAAAACATTGAAAATTTCAATGGTTTTGAGTTTTGTATCAAACTCACTATTTTATGGGTAAAATATTTTTCAAACACTTTTCACCCATTGTTTTGGTCATAAGTATTATACGTATCAAATTTTGTGATTTTTCAATATACGTATAATTAGTTATGATTTTCTGAAATTGGATTCTGATAGTTGAATTTCGGAAAATTACTACGATCGTACGCCATTGGTGGCGGATCGATGTATGTGGCACAATCGGTGATTCTGTCGAGTCGATTGTTAACGAGGTTGTTTAGCCCGTGTTCAGCCATGGTAAAGGTCCCTAACAACTCCTAACCCTAGGATATGCTTTGGGAAGCATTATGAAGGGTGAAAATTCATTGGATATGGATTTGGAGAGGTGTTAGGTCAGAGTATCAATTTGAGGTGGTGGAAAGTTCAATGTTGAATTTCCAACCTTAAATTTGATGGTTTAGAGTTCCTATTGGCTTAGGGGCTTTCCAAGGACATTGTTGGTGCAATGGTCAAGGGGGAGCAAGCCTTTAGGGGGAGGTATCCATCTTGGGATGATGGATGTTTTTTTATGGGGAGAATGTTATCAATTGAAAATTGATGGGTGTTGGATACCCAATTTGGAAATTGGGAGAGTGAGATAGGAGTGCCTCTCTTGAGTGATATGGGACTTATCACTAGGAAGATGGTAGGCATCCTAGGTATTTTTGATCAAGGGGGAGATTGTAAGATCTCATTGGGACATGAGACATTGACCTCCTTGGAGAGTAAACCTTTTTGATGTTAGTCAAAAAGGGGGAGAATGTTTGGGGGAGAACATTTGATTTACATTTTCACTTGAATGTTTGGGGGAGAACATTTGGTGAGTGTTTACCAATTTGGGATAATTGGTAAGGGATTTGAGTTAGTGTTCTAACTCATGGTTTTATTTGGTTTTTGTCAAACATCAAAAAGGGGGAGATTGTTGGTGCAATCGGCCCAGGTCACGATTGACCAGACTCGAGTTTGACTCGAGTGATGTTTTGATGTTTGACAAAGTATGTTTGACATAGGATTGACATTGATGTTTGACATTAATGTCGGTTAATATGTTGGGGAGATTGTTTATACAATCGACCCAGGTTATAATTGACTTGATGGTTGACCAGAGTTGACCATGTGATTATGAGAAAGTCCAAGCATGGGTCTTGGCAAGGGAAAGTCCAAGTCATGGGTACTTGGCATGGAAAGTCCAAGTGGGACACTTGGCAATTGGGAAAGTCCAAGTCTTGAGCACTTGGCATGAGAAGTCCAAGCATGAGTCTTGGCATTTGAGAAGTCGAGGGATTGATATTGGTGGCGTAAAGTCAAGCGGAGTCTTGAGGCGTAAGTCAATGTGCCTTGGCGGTGTAGACACCGTTAGCATGACATAGCCGATGGAAGCACACGAAGGCTAAGCGCGATGGATGAACAAGTCATGAATGACTTGGAGGGATCCGAGGCGTGAGGTGATGGAGGTGGCTAGAAGGCTTAGGTCTAGGCTAAGGGTGGTCTAGCAAGTATGGGGCACCATACTTGGGTTAAAACCTCATTCTTGAGGTTGAGATCGAGTATTATGGCGGTTCATTTGCCGAATCGACAGGTTATTTGCCGTTTGAGAACTTTGAGGCTCTGGCGGTCGTGCTCATGGGAGCGATCGGTGATGTCGGCAGATCGGCGCCGAGATGCGATGTACCCGGTCAGCTGTCGAAACCTGAAGCGCTCCGTGGCCGTGAAGCGATCGACTACAGGCGTTAGCGATCGGCCCAGTGAAGTCCGTTGGAACTTGTCCACAGCGTGGATTGAGCCGTTGTCTCACATCTGATGTTAGCGATCGGCCCGGGGACTCATGGCGATCATTGCGCGGTGAAATCGGCAGGGAGGATAAAAGCAGCTGTTCGTGGAAGGCTCAAGCATCAGTTCTTGGGGAGCTTTCTTGAGGCGATTTGAAGGCGATTTGCAGGTGCATTTCAGGGCCCTTCAACCTCATCCAAGCAACCAACAAGCAAAGCGCTCAAACCCTAGTTTTGTAAAGTGTTCTTTACATTTCCTTTGTATTTGCTTGTATTTCTTTAGATTATTGTTGTAATCTTGTGTACGAGGTTTCTCCACCTCCGACTTGTTGTCGAGAAGGAGTTTATTGATTAGTGATTGCATTGGCATCGCTAGAGCTCGTTAGAGCTCAATCCGTGGAGTAGGAACCGTGTGGTTCCGAACCACGTTATATGATCGTGTTGTGATTGTGTGTCGTGTTATATTTATTTGTTATTACTATTCCGCTGTGCTAACAAGATTGTAGACGATCGAACTCGAAAGAATTCCATCTACGTACGGTATCACGCTATTCACCCCCCCTCTAGCGGGCGTCAAATTTCCAACACCAACTTACCGGGCATATTGATTTAATCCATAGAAATCTCACCCTTTGGTAAATCAAAGAAATAAATACTAAGTACATGTGCCCGTTATTATATCGGGATTAAGAGCATGTACAACATAATATCCGAGGTCCGATTCAATTATGTAGTCAGCAATAAATTGAATCACCTCTATGTCAGTCCTCAATACACCTAAGTGTACTAGTGTAACTCTATGTTCAAGACAAAACAATACCAAGCTACACTACAACCATGCCAATGGTTTGTCCAAAACCATCTTGGTTGTGAGCCTCTACTTATATTCTACAAGGGACTGATAATATGATTTTCTGTGCCACACCAAGCACCATGTTATCTACAATGTAAAATATTAGACAATATGCACACATATAATAAATATAAAGTGCAAACAATGATCATGTGATTCTTATTTCAAAATAAAAATGTTCATACAAAAAGAACTAGGCTTTCAGTATACATCCCAACACAAGAAGACTTATAATAATGTTCCATTTGATTATGAAACAATTTCTAGGTCTAGGAAAATCAAGGCTAATAGGGAAGTTATCCCTAAGACTAGCCATGGTATTTGCTTAGTGGCTAAGGACTTAAAAAAAACTAAGAAAGTCACTAAGAAGGTCAAAGGAGGAGTCACCTTTAGAGTTGACCTAGGAAAGACCCAAAAGACTATGGCTTTAAAGTCTAAAAGAGTCATTAGGAAGGTATCTAGGGAGGTTATCCCTAGTGAATACCTTGTTAACCCAAGGAGCTTCAATAGGTATTGAGTTCTTAGAAGCGTGATCGATTCACGCTAGATGGGTTAGGGTGTGTCAACCCTAAATGGATGGGTAGTTAACCTAGCCATGGTGAGTTGACACATTAGGATGTGCCAATATGCTTTGAGAAGTTGAAAAATGATTTAATTGGCACAATTAGGTCTTAGAGGTATTGGTGTGCCATTTTGGGTTTATGGCACACTAGGGGGATAAATGACATTAAGGCAAAAATGGACTTAACCCTAGAAATGACAATTTGGATTCAACACTTAGATATTCTATACCTTAGCATATTTTACTTGCCATGATTTATTTGCCTTGCCATGTGATGACATCATTTTTATTTTTATCTCTAAAAATGTCATGATCATGTTTAGGGTTATTGATATATGTCATGTATGCTAAAAATATCTTTCACATGCCATGACATCATGATTTTGGCATATGCTTCTATCTATATCATATCTATGCCATAATCATCATCATGCATATAATTAAAAATGAATTAAGGACTATGGCATAATTTGATGGGAATCAAAGAATATTGCCTTAGAATATGCATGATACCATTAAAGAACAAAAAACCCACATCTCACTAGATTAATTGCCTTGTATGTGTTTTACACATCTAGATACAAGTGAGATGTTTAGGAAAAATGAATTAAAGGTTTCAAAAACATTTTGAAAAATCTTGGTAAAGTCTATCTTTTGATAGCTATCACCATTGAATGGGATGATACAAAGAGGGCTCAATATTGAAGCTTTTCTTAACTTTTGGACTTTGTATCAATCTCTTAATTTAGTGGATAAAATAATTTTTAAATATTTTTCACCCATAGTGTTTATGATAAGTATTATACGTATGAATTTTCAAGATTTTTAAAAACTACATATATTTACTTATGGATTTCAGAAATTCATTTCAGAAAATGCTGAAAACTGCAAATGCAGTTATCAGTCGACTGGAATGGAGACCAATCATTGATGCCAAGCCCAATCGACTGGTAACTGACAGAGTCAACTGGCACATGATGATTTCGGGTAAACCTTGTGGTTAGGCCCATGTTTAGTTAGGTTAAGGTCCCCTAACCACTCCTAACCCTAGGACATGCTTGGGAGAGCATAAGAAAGGGTGGAAATCCATTGGATATGAATTAGAAGAAGTGTTTAGGGTGAGTATCAATTTTAAGGTGGAAGAGAGTTCATTGTTGAACTTTGCCTTAATTTTGATTGGTTAAATGTCCTATTGGCTTAGGGACTCTCCAAGGACATTGTTGGTGCAATGGTCAAGGGGGAGCAAACCTCTAGGGGGAGGTATCCATCATGGGAAGATGGGATGTGTATTTCCTCATGGGAGGAAAATTGGGTTGCCTCTTTTAAGTGATATGGGATCACTAGAAAGATTGTAGGCATGTGTTCCTCCAAGGGAGAGATTGTAAGATCTCATTGGGATATGAGACATTCATACCTTTGGGGAGAACCTTTTTGATGTCATGTAAAAAAGGGGGAGAAGTTACCAAGTTACCAATTAGGGTTCGTTGGAATTCTCATTGGGATATGAGAATTGCCAATATGGGAGAATTGGTAGACTTGAGATGGTAGTTTTGTCAATCATCAAAAAGGGGGAGATTGTTGGTGCAATCGGCCCAGGTTGACTCGAGTTTGACTCGAGTAGTATTTTGATGATAGACAAAACTTATGACATGGGATTGTCATAGGAAAGTCCAACATGGAGTGACATGGAAAATCCAAGCATGGGGCTTGGTGTGGGAAAGTCCAACATGGTGTTGGCATGGAAAATCCAAGCATGAGGCTTGGTGTGGGAAAATCCAAAGCATTACGAAGCCGTGCGCTTGGTGCATGTGGAAAGTCTTGAGGACTTGGTAAGTTCACTAGGCTCGGGGTTCTTGAGTCGGTGAAGGATGACATTGCGAAGCCGTGCGCTTGGTGCATCCGAGGGACCACCGGACGGGGATCGAATGGAGTGAGACCAAAGGGAATCATACTTCGAGGGCATGAGACGCGAAGGATGACATTGCGAAGCCGTGCGCTTGACACATCCGAGGGACATAGGCCGAGGGAAGAGAGCTTCGGTGGAGAACTCCATGAGGGATGAGGTGGACTTGGCCAAGTGGATAAGACTGAGTGTCAGACGCTCAAACAACTTGATGTTTGAGGTTTTACCCGACATCAGTCGACTGGCATAGGTGCCAGTCGACTACTCTAGGTCGTATGGGTTCGACCAATATTCGGTGACAGTCTGGTGATTAGTCGATCATTGCCAAGGAGGCGATCGTATTGACAACATCGATCGGCTGCTTATGGGGCGATCGGTGATCGCCATGCATGGGCACGAAGCTAGTTGAGCTTCGCCGACCTCGGTGATGGGTATCGATCGGTGATGGTGCCATCGTCGTGATGTGTGATCCGTTGGAACTTGACCAATGTGGATCTGGCCGTTGTGAGACAGCGGCTCTGAGGACCGATCGTGATGGTCACGATCGATCGGTGATCGCGTGAATCTTATAAATGGAGATCAAGATGGGGAATTTCTCCAAGGATTTTAAGGTGACTTTGGAGGGGAATTGCTGTTGCATTTCAGACCTTCAAGAGCAAGCAAAAGCAAGCAATAAGAAAGCGATCAAAACAATTGTGTAAAAGTTCTCTTTTGTATTGTCTTTGTATTTCTTGTTGTATTTCATATTACTTGTTGTAATAGCTTGTGAGAGGTTTCTCCACCTCCGACGTGTAGTCGAGAAGGAGTTTAGTTAGTGTCGTGCGCATAACTAGAGCTCGGTGAGCTCGCCCGTGGAGTTGGAACCATTCGGTTCCGAACCACGTATATCGTGTGTGTTTGCGTATGCTTGTATTATTGTTAGTATTAATATTTGTATTAGTATTCCGCTATGCTAACAAAAATTGTAGACGAGCATGCAACGAGAACGATCGTATTCCATTGTACAACGATTGAGGGCTATTCACCCCCCTCTAGCCGGCCAACCGCGACCCTACACTGATAACATGATATTCTGTGTGACACCACACACCATGTTATTTACAATGTAAAGTATCAAACATTATACACATATATAAAATGCAAACAATGATCATGTGATTCTTATTTCAAAATGAAGATGTTCATACAAAGGTTAGGCTTTCAGTATATATCCTAGCATTTTCAACATCAGTCGACTGATGGTACTGTAGCACCTTCCAGAGTGTTTCGTAGCTGACTGAGCAGTTGACTACTCACTTGGCAGTCAACTGATGAAAATGACCAGTCGGCTACCATTATTGTAGCAAATTATAGAACCTTTGGTAGCCGACCGTTCAGTCGAACTGGTCATATATTCAGTCAACTGATTGTATCCATCAGTCAACTGATCTTAAAAATTTTGCAACGAATTTTTTTCGTCGCCGATTTGGAGACGAAAAAATATTCGTCGCCAAATTTAATTTTATTCGTGGAAATATGTTTATTATACTTTGGTGACAAATTTATTTTTCGTCGTAAAATTGGTGACGAATATATTTTTTGTCCCCAAATTTGGCGACGAAAAGCAAGATTCGTCGCCAAATTTGAGGACGTAAAGCAAGATTCGTCGCAAAATTTGGCAACGAAAAATATATTCGTTGCCAAATTTAGCGACGAATCAATATTTTCGTATCCAAATTTTACGACGAATTTTGCAACTGAAATATTATTCGTTGCAATTTGGCGATGAATTTATATTTTTCGTTGCAGAATTTGGCGGCGAAAAATTTGCAATGAATTTTTTTCCATAATTCGTTGCATAATTCATGGCAAAATTTGCTTATTTTTGTATTGCACTAGACATGAAGTCCAGTTGGGTCGGGAGTGTTGGGGATCGATTGGCCGGCTAGAGGGGGGGTGAATAGTCCTCGTTCGTTGAATGTCGTATTTTACTCGTCTACAAAATGTTAGCGCAAGCGGAATATACAAATACAAATAAAGACAACACAAAAGATAGACAAGCAATACAAACACGAGATGTAACGTGGTTCACGACTACGCCGCTAATCCACGGTCCGATTCGTCCACGGTGAATCACTCCGCAATCTATCCACTAGATCTCTCCTTTGCACAAAGCTAGGTGGAGGTAACCTCTTTTACACAAAGATCACTCTTCTACAATGGAATGAAGATTAGAGCAAGTAGAAGAGTGGGAAATCGTTTAGGGCACTTTGGGAGTAGTTGGGCATTCAAGCATTTACCTCCCAAAGCCCCATCCCCTTCCTTTTTATAGAGGAAGAGGGTTTCTTCCCGTTGACACAGGATCAGTCGACTGATGCCCTTGATCAGTCGACTGGTCCTGCAGCCATTGCCCAATAATGACCGCTTTCCACGTTGGATACCATCCAGATGCGTATCGCATCGGTGATCGATGCTCGATCGATCGAGTGCTCAATCGAGTCGACTCCATTCGTGCTGCCACGTGCCATCGATCATTGCCATTCTCGGCAATGATCGGTTGTCGACATCACCGATCACACCCATGGCAATGACCGCAAGCATTAAATCAGATTATACCGATCGACCCATCGACTAAATGGCTAAGTTTCACCTAAGAGCTACCCCTTCCGGGTTACATTCGCTCCTCTCATCTCTGAGTCCCTCACCTTCAAGTTCTCTTCGTTCGGCCACGTCCTCGCGATGTCGAGCGCCGCGACTGCAATGCTCCTTCACGTCTCTTGCCTCGAAGTCTACTTCCTCCGGCTTCACTCCAAGCTTCTCGTCCGGCGGTCCCTCGGATGCTCCAAGCGCACGACTTCCGCAAAGCTATCCTTCACTGACTCAAGGCACGAGTCATGAGATGTGAAACTCGCCACGGCTCCATGTGTGAATTACTAAGTCCTGCACGACTTCAACGTACATATCAAATCAACATAACACACTAACTTAAACCCTTTGCCACACACATCAAAACCTTATCATGGCAAGAGATTGCCCTAACAATCTCCCCCTTTTTGATGTGTGGCAATCCGTTTAAGTTAGGTAAAAATATTTGATATAAATTTTAAAGGAAAGAAAGCATGTAAACATAAACATGATATAGCAACATGCAACTCCCCCTTAACCCATGAAACTCCTCATACAAATTTTCTCCCCCTATCACAATTTACTTAAACATAATTATTTCTCCCCCTTTAACACCATCAAAAAGATTAACACTAAGTTAAAAACACATGACATCAAGTCTAATAGAAAGAAAATACCACAAGTTGATTTAAAATCGGAATTCAGCCTTTCTTATCTGATATTGGTCATCGATCGGTAGTTCGGACTACCGATATGCTGTTTTCGGGATTTCTGATTTCTGGACCGAATTTCAGAAATGCGTTAAAAATTCCAGAAAATTCGAAAAATCATGAAATTTGGGGAACACATTTCTTTTAAGTATATCTATCAGTGAAAAATAGGTTTTCATGAAAAATCATTATATTTCCACGTATTTGCCAAAAATCCATAAGCTTTAAAAACTACTAGGTTTTTGATCATAAGAGTATCCATTTTAACACCTAGTCTTGCTTTGAATTGTTTCAAAACATGAATACATAGATTTTAGATTAAGAAATTGTTTTGAAAACATATGAAATATCCAACCATGATCTTTGGGCAATATGTCTATGAATTAAACATAAGCCTTCCCCATGATTAGTCTATTATTGCTATTTTGATACTTTAAATGACCATCTAAATGCTATAGGCACTAGTGGACATTTGTATCATCCTAACATCTCACCCATGCTAAGTTTGCAATCAAGTTAGCCTATAGTGAGTGTGAGATGCATCCTAGGGGGTATTTGTATATACTTAACCCTTGTATTCATGCAATTCTATCATGGTTAAGTATCAACCCAACAACCTACATGATCATAATGACATATATGAATTAATTTCACATTATGATCATGAAATACATGTATTCATTAAATAATAATCATGCATTAGGTATTATATGATGATAATAAACAAAGTATCACCTAAAGCATGATTCAACCCTATTTCTCATGATTACGTGCCAAATATTAAAATCATAAATCATGATTTCAAACATACATAGCAATTCCATTAATCATCATGATTTAAGCATTATTATCTATTTATGGGCACGTTATCATCACCCAACACTATTCTAAAAATGTTGTCCCGCCATCCTAAGTCAACCAAAATATGATATAGGCCAATTCCATATGGTTGACTACCCTAGGGTTTTCCTAACCCTTAAGGATGGATTTTGGAACCCAAAATAAGTTCTTTCCTATTGGGTTCACTAAGTATTCCTTGGGGATCCATTTCCTAGCTATTACTTTCTTCTTATCTTGTCCCCTAGCAATTAGGCATTTATAGGCCTTTTCATTTTTCTTTTCTTTGTATCCTAGGCCCTTTTTGTTGAAGCTTGCCCTTTGGCTCCCTATAATCATGTTCAATGTGTTGGAGCCAATAGTGAATTTCTCTAGGGATTTTGTCAAATAGTCTACCTTTTCCCTTAAATCCCTATTTTCCTCTATGCATGCATCATTAACATCCAAAGGCATATAGTCATGTCAACATGCATCAATTAAGCTAGAAGAAATATCATTATTATTTAAGCATACATTTTCTAGCTTATTTTCTAATGCCTTAATTTGATCTAGCATGCTTTTATTTTTATTTTTCATTCCAAATAAGTCCTTGATTAAACTAGAAATTATGGAAACTATTTTCTTAGGAGAGACATTCGTTACCATAGTTTCCATGTCTTCTTCTTCTTCTTCGGATGAGGAGGATGTAGAAGCTCCCCCTTCACTTGAGCTCTCTCCACTTGAGCTTGATTCTTCATTTGAGGAGGAGGAGGAGCAATCTGAGTCATGAAGAGCCATTAGTGCTAGGTTGGAATAGACATGCTCTTCTTCTTCAGATGAGGATGAGGAAGCAAGGTCATCCCATGTCTTTGCTTTGAGAGCCATGGCTTTTCCTCTTTCCTTGGCCTTCTTTTCTTCTTCCTTTTTCCTCTTGCTCTCCTTCTTCTTCTTCTTTTCTTCCTTCTTTTTCCTTTCCTCTTTGCTCTTGTTTAGGAGGGGACAATTGTCCCTTATGTGTCCCTCCCCTTGACAATTGTAACAAATGATCTTCCCCCTTGGTCTTCTATTCCTATCATGAGATTTATCAAATCTAAAATTCTTAAATGCACGCCTTACCTTCCTTACCATGTAGGCTTCTTCCGTGCTATCCATGGAGGAGGTAGAGGCTTCATCATTGGAGGAGGAGGGGATCTCTATCTTCTTCTTTCCCTTATTTGCCATCAAGGCTACTCCTCTTGAGGGTTGAATTCTAGGCTCTTCTTGTATTCCTTCAAGCCTAGTTTCGTGGAGCTCCATTGTTGAGAAAAATTCCTCCAAGGTACTTACTTCCAAGTTCTTGGAGATGTAAAACGAATCCACCATGGAGCTCCATCTTGAGGACCGGGGAAAGGCATCTATGGCCTTCATTACCATATCCCGGTTGGAGAGCTTTTCTCCTACACTTGTTAGCCCAATTAATATTTCTTTAAATCTAGAATGTAGGGAAGTTACCTTTTCTCCCTTTTCAAGCTTAATATTTGATAGTTGAGAGCGGAGGAGATCCCTTCTTGCTAGCTTGGCTTCCGAAGTGCCTTCATGAAGTTCAACTAGCTTCTCCCACATCTCCTTAGCACTAGAACATTCCCCTATCCTATTGACTTCTTGTTGGGGGAGTACATTGTATAGGTGGTGCTTGGCCTTTGAATTTGCCAAATATTCTTCTCTTTGCCTCTTGCTCCACCTTGATTTCTCCAATGGCTCCCAATTTTCATTCCTAGGCAACTTGAAACCGTTTTCCATTATTAATAGAATTTCAAAGTCGGTTTCGAAGAATACCTCCATTCTCTTTTTCCACCAAGATAATTCACCGTCGAACTTCGGTGGGTGGATGTTTGAGCCGGCCATTTTTGATGTAGAGCTTGTTGCGGCGGTTAGTCCGGTGACAAGCTTTCCTTGCTCTGATACCACTTGTTGGGGATCGATTGGCCGGCTAGAGGGGGGGGTGAATAGCCCTCGTTCGTTGGATGTCGTATTTTACTCGTCTAAAAATGTTAGCGCAAGCGGAATATACAAATACAAATAAAGACAACACAAAAGATAGACAAGCAATACAAACACGAGATGTAACGTGGTTCACGGTTACGCCGCTAATCCACGGTCCAATTGGTCCACGGTGAATCACTCCGCAATCTATCCACTAGATCTCTCCTTTGCACAAAGCTAGGTGGAGGTAACCTCTTTTACACAAAGATCACTCTTCTACAATGGAATGAAGATTAGAGCAAGTAGAAGAGTGGGAAATCGTTTAGGGCACTTTGGGAGTAGTTGGGCGTTCAAGCATTTACCTTCCAAAGCCCCATCCCCTTCCTTTTTATAGAGGAAGAGGGTTTCTTCCCGTTGACACAGGATCAGTCGACTGATGCCCTCGATCAGTCGACTGGTCCTGTAGCCGTTGCCCAATAACGACCGCTTTCCACGTTGGATACCATCCAACGCAGTCGCATCACCGATCGGATCCTACCATCACGACTAATGCTCGATCGACCGAGTGCTCAACTCGAAGTCGACTCCATTGCCCATGCACATGCACCATCGATCACCGCCATTCCTGGCGGTCGATCGTTGTCGCATCATCGATCGCTACCGATGATAATGATCGCAAGCATTAAAGCGGTATTATACCGGTCGATCGACGATCGGATCGATCAGCCATTCCCGTCGGTAGTGTTGGGAAAACCCATCCGACACATGGCCAAATGGCCAAGTTTCACCTAAGAGCTACCCCTTCCCGGGTTACATTCGCTCACTCTCATCTCTCGGAGTCCCTCGCCTTCGAAGTTCTCTTCGTTCTCGGCCACGTCCCTCGGCAGCATCAGGCGCACGACTCTGCAATGCTCCTTCGCGTCTCTTGCCTCGAAGTCTACTTCCTCCGGCTTCACTCTAAGCTTCTCGTCCGGCGGTCCCTCGGATGCTCCAAGCGCACGACTTCTGCAAAGCTATCCTTCATCGACTCAAGGCACGAGTCATGAGATGTGAAACTCGCCACGGCTCCATGTGCGAATTACTAAGTCCTGCATGACTTCAACGCACATATCAAATCAACATAACACACTAACTTAAACCCTTTGCCACACACATCAAAACCTTATCATGGCAAGAGATTGCCCTAACAGGGAGGACTGAACAATTGGCAAGAAGTCCAGTTGGGTCAGAAGGGCTGGACAACTGGTAGGAAGTCCAACTGGGTCAGGAGGACCAAACAGTTGGCAGGAAGTCCTGGTGGGTTGAAGATCGAACATCAAACAGAGGAAGTCCTTTGAGGATAGATAAGCTTGAGGGGGCTCAATGTGGTCCTTCATTTGAGGGGGAGATTGTTGAGAGTATGGGGAATACAATCAAAGTTCCACATTGGTAAAACATGGAAAAGATCATGTGCTTATAAGATAAAAAGATATCTCCATTGGTATGAGGCCATTTGGGTAGAGCCCAAAAACAAAACCATGAGGGCTTAGGCCCATTTATTGGTATCAAAGCCCTAGGTTATGAAGTCCACTTTCGGATTTTATTTCATTTGGATGTCGAGTTTTGTTTTACTCGGTTTGGTTTTGTGAGTTATGGGATCTGGCTATTGCAGGACATCTCCAAGCCGCAAGGTTTAAGGTATGCTAGTTATTATCACATATCCTTTTGTTGATTATGCATTTAGTTGTTTATAATAGGAATGACATGTAGTGTGTTAGTTGCTATTCGTAACTGTGGTTGAGTTGACCACGGGAACAACATGTTGAGTTTATTAGACATGTACCTGCTTTCAAAAAGGTGAATTACCTTTGAGAGCTGACTGATACTGAGTCGAAAAGCAGGGGTTAGGCTGTCACATTTCTTATGGAGATCAAAGATTATAGTCTTAGGGATTTTCACTAACTATGCTAGTCAGATCATTACCTGTGGGGTAATGGACTAGGTGTGTATACTATTGTTACTGCGGATAGTAGAGGATTAGTATATGGGTTTCATAGGGATTTTGATCCTTGAGTTGGCCGTGCTAGATTGTATAATTTTGAAGGTACTTTTGAGTACTTAACTCGTGTTATATAAACGAAGTAGAATTAGTTGCATACCATTATCGGGATCAAGCCGGTACTTGGTGGAAAATGTAGGAAATAACCTTCGAGGAATAACATATCACTTGATCACGATTTAGTGGTGTTGTGAGAGAGTATTCCACGTCACATTCTTTGACTCGTTGTTAGGGAATTCTTGAGCTTCAAGTAGGGTGATCATTTGGTAATGGAGTACCGTGCAGAGTTGCTATACTTGCAAGGTTTACGCCCACATAATAGCTCAAGAATGTGAATGGATGTCTAAAGCCACCCACGGTTTATTGGCTTACATTCGGATTAGGATGTTGGATCTTCTATCAGATCCTATAGGAAGACATTGGATCGAGCCATGGGTTTAGAAATTGTTGGGATGTATACTGAAAGCCTAGTGTTTGTATGGACATCTTCATTTTGAAATAAGAATCACATGATCATTGTTTGCATTTTATATTTATTATATGTGTGCATCTTGTCTAATACTTTACATTGTAGATAACATGATGTGTGGTGTCACACAGAAGATCATGTTATCAGTTCCTCGTAGAGTATAAGTAAAGGCTCACAACCAAGATGGTTTTGGACAAACCATTGGTATGGTTGTAGTGTAATTTGGTATTGGTTTATCTTGACCATAGAATTATACTAGTACACTTTGTGTGTATTGAGCAGGACCAACTTAGAGGTGATTCAATTTATTGCTGACTACATAATTGAATCGGACCTCAGATATTATGGTGTACATGCTCTTAATCCCGATATAATAACAGGCACATATACTTAATATTTATTTCTTTGATTTACCAATGGGTGAGATTTATGGGTTAAATCAATAGGCTCGGTAAGTTGGAAAATGATATTATTTACATGGTGTGCCATTGATTATAGGAGGAAACCGTGTCCTATGTATTAGGATGATGATGCCCCCTTGAGGAGCTCATAAGGATCATCATGTAAATCCTGCAAGTGGACTTGGTCCAGCATGATGATAAGGTTGAGTGGTACTACTCATGGAGTTAGATGTTAATTAATTAATTATCAGTAAATTAATTAACTAACGAACATTCGATATCTTAAACACGGGGAGATATTTGTACAATTAATATATGGAGCCCATATTTAATTATGGGGGTTGGTGAGATAGATCAATGATAATCCTCTAGTGGAATGGATTGTCATTAATGGATCGGATTTTATGTGGGCCAAATCCATTGGGTGGCTAAGATCCAACTCCTCCTCATGGTCCCTATTGTAGCCTATTAAAACCCTCAAGAAGCCTAGATCCAACGGACACGATTAAATGGAGGCTTGGGCGAAATTTATAAATAGATTCCAAGGCTTGGGCGAAGATAATCCTTTTGGAGAGTTTTTTTCAAGGCTTGGGTAGAAAGGGGTTTTGGGTGCTAGGGTTTGGAGTTTCAAGGGTTGGGCGGCAAGCTTGTCTTCTCCCTTAGGGTCGGCGGCAACACCACAAAGGATTAGGGTTTCATCTTCTCCTTTGCTCTTGGCCGGTTCCTCCTTCTCCTCTCCTAGGGCAGCACCTTCTTCCCTCAAGCTTTCGTTGGCGGAAACAAGAGTTCATCTCTTGGTCGGCACCCATATCTCCTCTCCCTCTCCTAGGGTCGGCGCCCATATCTCCTCTCCCTCTCCTAGGGTCGGCGGCAACCCCTCTTTGTGATTGGTGGTCGACACAAGCAAGGAGAAGAAGGGAGTTTGTTCTTCCCTTGTTTGAAGCGAGCAAGGACGGGAAGACGCGATCTAGGAGGCTTCAACTCTTGGAGGATCGTTGCCCACACAACGTCCAAGAGGAGGATAGGTCATACAATAGAAGATCAAGAGGTAAACAAGAGGTATAATCTTGTTTATTTTGATTTAGTTCTTTTGTATCATGCATGTGGTTAATTTACTTGGACCCCGATGATAAACACAAAAACCGGCGATCCGTACATCATCTATTCCGCGGCTAATCGAGGAAAGAGTTAGGTTGCTTGAACAACAAGTTTGTTTGAGCGATGACTCAAATCGAGAAGCACGATGATGGATCGGTTGCTTGGGTAATCCATCTTCGTTTGGATTAATTTTTTTTAATCCGGGAATGTATGATTGGATCACCATGCACAAGCGACCGAGGCGAAGCGAGAAGCGAAGCTTCAACCTTCAAGTGGTATCAGAGCCACGGTTTTCGGTTTTGTGTGTTTAGAATTCGGTTACTTTTATGCACTTATCATATATTATGTGTGCCGGATAATAGTAGGATGTGTGTAGGCTAACTTTTTGGTTGCAGGCATAAGATCCAACTATTATGGCCATATGTGTGTGTATGTGATTGTATGTGTGTAATTATAATATTATTTGAATCCTCGAGGTTAACGAGGCTAGTATTTAATTTTTGTAATTAAGTACAATATTGTTTAGCCACTCTTTTATTTTAGTTTACTTTCGATCTAGATTTCATGTACACTCCTTTGTGGAGTATAGGATTGGTGGATGTAAATTAAAATAATTTTTCTCGGCTCGGATCTCCGTATGACTTGTACATGGTGTATGGAGGAGCGGACGAGGAGGAAAGATGACTGGAGGCATATTGGAGAAAAAAAGCCATAATATTTGTTTTTCATATTTATTGCTTTTGATTTATATGCTTGTTGTGCTTGCATAGTTAAAATTCCTCAATTTTAAATTGCTAAGTGGGAAAGGGATATTTTTTAAAAAAAATTCCCACGACCTCCATTACAATTTTACATGTGATGCGAACAAACTTGCGCGTTGGCTCTGAGTGCCTTCCTCCATATCGGATGAGTTTGTTTTGTGGATCACTAGGTCAAATATGGTTATAGGAAGTTATTTAGGAGCGTGTGTACTTCCCCATCGGAAGGCACATAATTTGAGATAATTACCTTAGTATCGGGTAATGGTAAACACTTAGATGCAAATAAAAGTATCCTCCCCATCGGAATCACTGCTTTTATTTGTAGGGCCGAAGAGGAACCAACTATTAATTTTATTTGTCAAAAAGTAAGGTTGACAGGATAATAAAATTAATGGGTAAAACTTCCTCTTACAAATGAAGAATTCGTATACGTCCGCACTATTGTGGCATAGATATTCTCGGTATTTTGAGGTGTTGGTTGATTTTAAAATTTTATTGTTTGAGGAATCAATAATTTTTTGAAATATAATGTTTTGATCTATGTGATTCTTAGGTTTTTTCAAAATGACTTTCAACCCACTTGGTGTGATTCTGAAAGAAAACAAACTTACTGGACCAAACTATGTTGATTGGAAAAGGAATCTTAACATTGTCTTAACTACTGAGGAGTACTAATATGTACTCTTCGAAGAGTATCCTCCTATGCCTACGGATGATTCTGGTGAAAAGGAGAAAGAGAGTTATAAGAAGTGGGTCAAGGCTGATGAGATGATGCGGTGTTACATTTTGGCTTCTATGTGAAATGTATTGCAACATCAACATCAGGCCATGACTACTGCCTATGACATGATGCTCAATCTCAAGGAATGTTTTAAACACCAGAATCGGGCTGCTAGGTAAGAAGCCATGAGAAACTTAATGACGACCACCATGGCTGAGGGAACACCCGTGAGGGATCATGTTCTCAAGATGATAGCTCATTTGAATGAGCTTGAAGTCCTTGGAGCTGAGATCGATGGGGAAACCCAGGTCGATATCATTCTCCAATCTCTACCTAGGAGTTTTGTAATAGCTTGTATGAGGTTTCTCCACCTCCGACGTGTTGTCGAGAAGGAGTGGTTTAGTTAGTGCCGTGTGTATAACTAGAGCTCGATGAGCTCGCCCATGGAGTAGGAACCATTCGGTTCCGAACCACGTATATCTTGTGCATGGTTGTATGTGTTGTTAGTATTTTCATTATTATTCTTATTCCACCATGCTAACGACAATCATAGACAAGTGAGGCAAGAAGAACGACCGTATTCCACTATACTACGATAAAGGCTATTCACCCCCCTCTAGCCGGCCAACATCAACCCTACATGCCATGCCATGACAGTCGACTACTCTAAGTCAACCTGACTGACTGATCGGTGTTTGAGTTAGATTCAGTCCCATCACGATCGCCAAGGATTGGCGGTCGATCGATCGCTCCACCGATCGATGATGGAATCAGTCGACTGGTCACAAGGGGCACAGAATGTTGATAAGTCGAGTGCTCGCTTCTGGCACTCGACTGTTGGATCCATCAGTCGACTGATGGGAAGATCATTCGATTGATGTGGGAGCCATTGGTTGGAAACCGACATGGATGAAGCTGTTATTGGGCAATGGCTACAACAGCAGTCGACTAATCGGAGCATCAGTCGACTGTCGCTGTGTTAACGGGAAGATTGGGCTCTTCTCTATAAGAAGGAGCCTTTGGACACTTGGGGAGCCTAATGCTTTAACTCCAATCAATACCCAAGTGACCAAAATGTTTCCCTACTCTTCTTACTTGCTTTTATCTAAATTCTATTGTAAGAAGAGTGATTTTGTAAGAAAAGGTTACCTCCACCTTGCTTGGTGGCAAGGAGAGAATAGTGGAAGTTTAGGCGTGATTCACCTGGAACGAATGGGTCCGTGGATTAGCGACAAGGCCGTGAACCACGTTACATCTTGGTGTTAGCGTTTGTATCTATTCTTTCTTTACTTTGTCTTAATTGCTTGTTTAGTTTTGTTTCCATTGTGCTAATAGTGTTTGTAGACAAGTAATCAATGAACGACCATCATCGTCTACCAAGAGGGCTATTCACCCCCCTCTAGCCGGCCACCAACGTTCTAACAAGTGGTATCAGTATCCAAGCCAAGTCGCTTATCACCGGACTAACCGCCGCAATAAGCAGAACAACAACGCTGGCTGGCTCTAACATCCATCCGCCAAAGTTTAAAGGCGAATTCTCTTAGTGGAAGAAGAGAATGGAGGTATTCTTCGAGACCAACTTTGACATTATGCTTACTATGGAAAACAGTTTTGAAGTTCCTAGGGATGAAGAGGGGGAGCCACTAGAGAAATCGAGATGGACCAAGAAGCAAAGGGAGGAGCACTTGGCAAATTCAAAGGCCAAGCACCATTTATTCAATGTGCTTCCACAACAAGAGATCAACCGGATTGGGGAGTGCTCAAGTGGCAAGGAGATGTGGGAAAGATTAGTAGAGCTTCATGAAGGCACTTCCGAGGCGAAGCTTGTAAGAAGAGATATCCTACGCTCCCAACTCAATAACATCAAACTCGATAAAGGGGAGAAGGTAACATCCTTACATTCTCACTTTAAGGAAATTCTTAATGGCCTAACAAGTGTAGGGGAGAAACTCTCCAACCGGGATATGGTAATGAAGGCTATAGATGTCTTTCCCCGGTCCTCAAGATGGAGCTCAATGGTGGACTCCTTCTACATCTCCAAGAATCTAGAGATAACTACTCTAGAGGAATTCTTCTCCACCATGGAACTCCATGAAACAAGGCTTGAAGGAGTAGTAGAAGAGCTAATCAAGCCAACAAGGAGAGTATCACTCATGTCCGAAAGAGGGAAGAAGAAGAAGGATATGGCACCCTCCTCATCGGATGAAGCTTCGTCCTCCTCCATGGATAGCACAGAAGAAGCCTACAAATCTAATGATAGGAGGAGAAGGCCAAGGAGGAAAATTATATGCTACAATTGCCAAGGAGAGGGACATATAAGGGATGATTGTCCCCACTTAAACAAGAGCAAAGAAGAGAGGAGGAAGAAAGAAGAAAAGAAGAAGGGAAGCAAGAAGAAGGAAGAAGAGAAGAAAACCAAGGAGAAAGGGAAGGCAAAGGCACACAAGGCTACATGGGATGATCCATCATCCTCATCATCCGAAGAAGACGCCTTCACAAAATGGCAATAGATGATTTGGACACCTCCTCCTCCGAGCAAGAAGGAAGAAGCTCAAGCGAGGAGAGCTCAAGTGAAGGGGGAGCTTCATCCTCATCCTCATCGGAATCGAAGGAAGAAGACATGGAAACTATAGTAATGAATCTTTCTCCTAAGAAAATAGTTTCCATAATTTCAAGTTTAACTAGGGACTTATTTAAGATGAAAAATAGAAATAAATGCATGCAAAATGAGATTAAGGCCCTAGAGGAAAAACTAGAAAATGCATGCGTTAATGTTAATGATTATATTCCTTTTGATGTAAATGATGCATGCATTGAGGAAAATAAAGTTTTAAGGGAAAAGGTAGATCCCCTATCTAAAGCCCTAGAGAAATTCACTATAGGCTCCAACACATTGAACATGATCATAGGGAGCCAAAGGGCAAGCTTCAATAGGAAAGGCCTAGGTTGCAAGGGAAATAAAAATGAAAAAGTCTATCAATGCCTAATAGCTATGGGTCAAGCCAAAAATAAAACAATAGCTAGAAAATGGATCCCTAAGGAATTTTTACTGAACCCTATAGGAAAGAACTTGTATTGGGTTCCCAAATCCATCCTCAAGGGTTAGGAAAACCCTAGAATAGTCAACCATAGTGGACTTTATATCATATTGAATGGTTGACTTAGGATGGTGTGGGTTATAAATTTTTAACATAGTGTTGGGTGATGATAATGCATAACCCATAAATTGAATGTTTAAATCATGATTCATGCTCAATTTTATAACTTATAATCATGATATGCAATGATTGATGATTTATGATCATGATTGATAATTCTTGATGCATGTTTATGATTGGGTTTTTAGGATGATACTTAACCATGGGTAGAAATGCATACAATTTTGGTTAAGTGTAAATACCATTAGGAACATCTCACATCCCCTATAAGGCTAACTTGATTGAGAACATAGCAATGGGTGAGATGATAGGATGATACAAATGGTCCACTAATGCTTATGGCATTTAGATGAGTCATTAAGTGTATCAATAGAGCAATAATAGATCAATCATGGGGAAAGCATATGTTTAATTCATAGAAATATTGCCCAAAGATCATGGTTGGATATTTCAAATGATTTTAAAACCATTTTATGTTTAATAAACAGTGAGTTCATGTTTTGAAAAGCTTCAAGGCAAAACTAGGCTTTAAAGTTGATACAAACCTTAGACTTTTTATAACTTTTGAGTTTTTGAATAACTTTCAAAATTAAAATGAATTTTCATGAAAAATTATTTTTCACTGATAGAGGAACTCACATGAAATATGTATTTTAAATTTCATGATTTTTCGAATTTCTATAATTTCTGGTGCATTTCTGAAGTTCATTCGAAAAATCAGAAAATTCTGAAAACTATGTGCCAGTCGACTGATCATCTGATTCAGTCGACTGATGTACTATGCACGAGCACAGTAACCTGTTTTATCAGGTTTTGAGTGGTTTTGGGTATTTTCTTCCTTAGAGTTGATGTCATGCATGTATAACATTTAGATAATATTTTTGATGGTGTCAAAGGGAGAGAATTGATAGGTTTAAGTTAATCATGCTAAAAGGAAAAATTTAGCATGTCTTAAGGGGGAGTTGCATGTTTAAGGGGGAGTTTGATACTCATGTTTTTATTTACATTCTTTCTTGCCTTATGTTGTATTGTAATTGTTTTACCTAATTTAAACGGATTGCCACACATCAAAAAGGGGGTGATTGTTAGGGCAATCAACCCATGTGATGTGGTTTTGATGTGTGTGGCAAAGGGTTTAAGTTAGGATTTTATTTAATATGCACGTTGAAGTCATGTAGGACTTAGTAATTCGCACATGGAGCATTGGAAAGTTTCACTTCTCATAACTCGGTCCTTGAGTCGGTGAAAGGTGCATTGCGAAAGCTGTTCTCTTGGTACATCCGAGGGACCGTCGGACGAGGAGCATTGGAGTGAAGCCGGAGGAAGTAGACTTTAGGGTGAGACACGAAGGATGGCGCTGCAAAGCCGTGCGCTTGGCGCATACGAGGGACGTGGCCAGATGAAGACAACTTCAAAGGCAAGGGACTCCAAGGGAATGAGAGTGAGCGACTGTAACCCGGGACGGGATAACACTTAGGTGAAACTTGGCCGATTGGCTAAGTGTCGGATGGGATTTCCCGACATCAGTTGACTGCCATGTTGTGGCAGTCAACTGCTGCAAGTCGACTATTGACTCGACTGGTGTTTGAGTCAGATCTGTGTCCCATCAGTCAACTGCCAAGGAATGGTAGTCGACTGACAAAACCACCAGTCGACTGATGATGGAATCAGTCGAATGATCGCAAGGGTTTCGAGCATAGAATGTTTATCAGTCGAGTGCTCGCTTCCGGCACTTGCCTGTTGGATCCATCAGTCGATTGATGGGAAGATCAGTCGACTGATGTGGGAGCCGTTGGTTGGAAACCAACGTGGATAAAGCCGTTATTGAGCAACGACTACAGCAGCAGTCGACTGATCGGGGCATCAGTCGACTGCCGCTGTGTTAACCGGAAGATTGGGCTCTTCTCTATAAGAAGGAGCCTTTGGATACTTGGGGAGTCTAATGCTTTAACTCCAATCAACACCCAAGTGATCAAAACGTTTCCCTACTCTTCTTACTTGCTTTTATCTAAATTCTATTGTAAGAAGAGTGATCTTGTAAGAAAAGTTTACCTCCACCTTGCTTGGTGCCAAGGAGAGAATAGTGGAAGTTTAGGCATGATTCAACTGGAACGAATCGGTCCGTGGATTAGCGGCAAGGTCGTGAACCACGTTACATCTTGGTATTAGCGTTTGCATCTATTCTTTCTTTACTTTGTCTTAATTGCTTGTTTAGTTTTGTTTCCGTTACGCTAATAGTGTTTATAGACAAGTAATCAACGAACGACCATCATCGTCTACCAAGAGGGCTATTCACCCCCTCTAGCCGACCACTAACGTTCTAACATACCCTATGACCACTCGTCAGGATTGTTACTCAAAGTCTTTGGCCAAAGAATTGCATGTCAAGAGTATGGTACTCTTGGATACATGTCGAAGTAATTAGAATCCACTGGACGAGGAAGTAAGACTTATGCTAGGTGTGATGTAGTCAGCCTTGTGGGGATTGACACATAGACCATGTCCTGAACCAAGTGGGTATAAGATGAGTGAAAGGAATGATGCACGATTCACTGTAGGTACTGAAGGGTTCGGAAATGGTTCCGAGATCAACCGTTAATTTTTTCAGTTAATTGGGGATCATGATGTACTACTATGTGCCACTCATGATCGCTCCATAATTAATAGTTAATTATGGGCGGCCAACATAAACTGAGAACTTATTAGGTCACACACACTACGAATCCTTCGAAGAGACTTAAAACGAGTTTGAGAATTGGATTCTCAAGATGGAGAGAGATCAAGTTTGGTTTGACCAAACACATGGAAAATATAGAAATATTTACCAAGTCGAAAACACGAAAGGAGCACATCTTAAGAAGATGGGTTGGACCTTAAAATGTTTAATTATAAACCAAACCCATTTGGTTTTAATTAAAAGGACCCTCTTTTGGTTAGGGTTTAATAGATGAGATTAAACCTTAATGGTTATGGGCTTAGGGATTTGATCCACTAACCTATAACCCATTAGGATTAGTCCCTATATAAAGGGTTATAAAGGCTAAATCTAAGAAATAAAAGTCCTTAAGGCCCTCTTCCTCAACCCAGCCAAACTCTCTACCCTCTTCCTTCTTCTTTGCCGCTGGCCCTAGTAAGGCTCCCTCTTGTTTAGGTCCAGCTAACTCCTTGTAGGGAGTCCATACGCGCTCGGAAACATTTTACAAGCACATAAGTAGCGGAAAAATAGGATCCCTCTAGAGATCCATGCGAAAACCATACTCATTTGATCGATTCTATCCTATGAGATTCGTAGTTACTTTCGATGCGAGCCCTTCGCAATCCCGTCAGCAACACTTGCGTGCAAGGTGTTCGGATCTCAGTGCGGTCAGGATGTCCGTGCCTCCACGGTATCCACACGAACTGTGAGATGAAGAGAAACCAAACTGTGGTGCTAGCCACAAGATGTTGGTTCGGCCAAGGAGGTAGAACAAGAAGGAGAAGAAGATCACACTCAAGAGTCTACAAAACAACCACCGAAAAAACTAAGTCTCATCTAATCCCTTTTATATTCAATCATTGAATATGAAGGGTTTGTGACTCTTGGTTTCCATGGAATTAATAACTCATTAATCTCATCTTAATGATCATGCAACCCTTCTAAATGGTGAGTCTCACTCAATCCGAATTTGACTTGAGTCTAACTTGGGTCAAATTCATTTAGTGTACCTTGAGTCCTACTCAATACGAATTTGACTTGAGTCTAACATGGATCAAATTCATTGGGTATACCTCGAGTCCCACTCAATGAGTCTAATCTATATTAAACTCAATCTGATGGCCCAATGACTCATCACATGAGCCATCTTCAACTCACATGCCCTAAGTGTGACCCAATAGTTTCTCGTAACGTCGACAATATTTCTAAAACCCTTTTAGAGACATAAGCAATGAGCGACATCTAGCAATACATCATTGCTACCCAAGTGACGAGAATGTCAAGATCCGACATAACCTTTCTGTGACCACTATCTTGTTTGACTCAGTCCGTCTATCCTTGATATCTAGATTGATCAATAAGGCACAGACTATGTCATCCTCTTATCAATCATGAGTTTCTTGATCTCCAAGTAGACTACTTAACCAAATAAACTCAATATCTCATATTGACTTATTTGAGCATGGCCATGCATTTTAGTAGTCCTACTCTAGCAAGGGGCCCATAGATATCACTTCCGTTATATGGAATGGATAGATCCCATCTACATCACTCACATCCCTCCACATAACTTATTGCATACCCAGTGATCGCCTTTATAATCACTCTATTATGGGTGACGTTTGACGAAGCCAAAGTATACAACTCATTATGTAGGGAACCGTAGTGACTTCAGGTCTAAGGACTATTCATACTAATAGTCACATGAGAATGTTTATGACACTCATATAATGATCCATTAAATATTCTCATGGCAGGTCAATTCAGTGCATAGTCTCTAATATGTACTCATGTGTCAACTTGATATCACATATACATGACTTGTGAGATTAAGTCATCAATTGACCTTCATGCTAGTCTCTACACATTAATGTTGTCCTTGCATATTAATACTCGACTAGGAATAGTTAAGAGTAGTGTTATATATATATATATATAGACTCTCACTATCAATTCAACCAATTGATATGCTATAAACCTGAACCTACTATTCAAGGACATTATTATATTATCCATATAGCACAGATAAGGAATAATATAATAAGCAAACCTTGTCTGTTATTAATGAAATATGATACATATGATCCCTAATTAATCGTCTCATGATTGACACTAAGGGATAACACTAACACTCCTCCCCAAGGAAATGGTGAACTCTTGCCAAGTCTTCCTCAAGGTGGATTGACCATTCAACCAAAGCTTGGAACAAAGGTTTCTTCTTTTGTGCCCTTGGCCGAACCTAGAAGAATTAGGGTTTGGTGTTCCATCGGCCATCAAGAAAATAAGGGTTGTTTCCACCTCTTTAGAGGCCAGCCACTCTAGGATTTAGGGTTGTTATTTTTGCTTATTGTAGCTTTGAAAACAATAGCTAATTCTAACACAAATCGACAACTTTACGAAGGTTGTTCGAGGACTTGTTTGTGTCACAAAATGAGTCGGTGATTGCTCTCCAATCACCCGACCTTCTTGCTTCATCTAGTAGAGAAGAGAAGGTCAAATTCATGGCTTTGAGAAGTCATCCCTCTGAAGATTTGGCATGGATACGAGTAGAGACAAAGCTCTGTGAGCATCATACGATTGATGCCCTTTCGGCTCGCCATCATCCGAAAGGTATACCTAGAGTAAAATTTATTTTATTCTTATTGTATGTAAAATTTTATTTGGTGGATATGTCTGCACGTGTTGTAATCCTGCATGCATGGGTGTGAGTGTTGTGATAATTTAGGAAATTATTATGTTTTTCTTCCGTTGTGTTCGTTTGTGAAACGACAAAAGCACATATACGCGTCAATCGTAACACAACACTACCTTCTCGCACGATGCATCCTCTTCTCCATGATTACAACTAGCTGACCATGTGTCATGGTGATGGGGGGCTCCTCTGATGCTGAATCCCTTGAGGGAACTCCTTATAATGCATCTCAACATTTCGCTCAGAGTTCCCACAAATGACGCTAACATATGTGATCGCTTTTCAGTCCTCTTCATCGATTTGTTGGGGAAGAGTGGGTTCTCACAGCCGCAACAGTAAATTCCTTTCAAAGTTAACACACATCAGATTGGTGCTATTGGTACCCCAACGATCACCCTATGCTACTTAAGTCAGAAAGGGAGATGAAGAAGAAAAGTAAGGAAAGTTTTTAATGTAGTAAAACTAATAGAGAAGAAGAAGAAGAGTTATATTCTGTGTAGTTGGAAAAATGTAAGAGAGAGAGAGAGAGAGAGAGAGAGAGAGAGAGACCTTGCTTGTTACCATCTCCACCTCTATATGGGGGTTAAACATTTTCCCCACATCCTTCACCATTGATGCCTTTTGCTAGAACATTGGGAGACAACCTCTGTTGGGTATTAGTAAGATCTTAACACATATAAAATCTTTGCAGAAATTAAGTATACCTCAAAGTAGATATAAATTTTTGGGCACTGCTCTGCTCAAGAATTTCTACTGCGAACTCTGATCCTCATCGTTGGCTCGCAATCAGGATGAAAGTCACGAGATGTTTGTTGGAATGTATACTGAAAGCCTAGCTCTTTTTGTATGAACATTTTATTTTGGAATAAGAATCACATGATCATTGTTTGCACTTTATATATTTATTATATGTGTGTGCATATTGTCTAATATTTTACATTGTAGATAACATGGTGCTTGGTGTGGCACAGAAGATCATGTTATCAGTCCCTTGTAAAATATAAGTAGAGGCTCACAACCAAGATGGTTTTGGACAAACCATTGGCATGGTTGTAGTGTAGCTTGGTATTGTTTTGTCTTGAACATGGAGTTACACTGGTACACTTAGGTGTATTGAGCAGGACCGACATAGAGGTGATTCAATTTAGTACTGACTACATAATTGAATCGGACCTCGGATATTATGTTGTACATGCTCTTAATCCCGATATAATAACGGGCACATGTACTTAGTATTTATTTCTTTGATTTACCAAAGGGTGAGATTTAGATGCATTAAATCAATATGCACGTGAAGTTGGGAAATAATATTATTTACATGGTGTTTCCTTGATTATAGGAGGAAACCGTGTCCTATATATTAGGTTGATGATGTCCCCTAGAGGAGCTCATAAGGTTCATCATGTAAACCCAGCTGGTTGACTTAGTCAACATGATGATAAGGTTGAGTGGTACTACTCGAGGAATTAGATGTTAATTAATTGATGGTCAGTAAATCAATTAATTGACGGACATTCGACATCTTAAACACGGGGAGATGAATGTACAAATAATATATGGAGCCCATATTGATTTATGGGGGTTGGTGAGGTAGTTCAATGATGATCCTCTAGTGGAATGGAACATCATTGATGGATCAAGTTTGTGTGGTTCCGATCCATCGGGTGGCCAAGATCCAACTCCTCCTTATGGTCCCTATCGTAGCCTAATATAATCCTCGTGAAGTCTTGATCCAAGGATGTAAAACAAAACCTAGAACCGACGGTTGGGATGAATCCCTAGATCCGATGGTTGGGATGAAACCCTAGAACCAACGGTTGGGATTAAATCCCTAGAACCGATGGTTAGGATGAAATCCTAGAATCGACGGTTGGGATGAAACCCTAGATCCGACGGTTAGGATGAAATCCTAGAATCGACGGTTGGGATGAAACCCTAGATCCGACGGTTAGGATGAAATCCTAGAATCGACGGTTGGGATGAAACCCTAGATCCGACGGTTGGGATAAAACCCTAGATCCGACGGTGGAGATTAAATCCCTAGATCCGACGGTGGAGATTAAAGGAGGCTTGAGCCCTATTCTATAAATAGAGGCTTAGGCTTGGGCGGCAATAAGATTTTGGAAATTAGGGTTTGGCTCTTCTCAAAGTGGGCGGCAAACACAAACCCTAGAGGCAGCTAGGGTTTTGGGCGGCTAGAAGTGGGCGGCAAGGTTCTTGTTCTCCCTAGGTTTTTGGCCGGCGTCCCTCTCCCTCTACTCATCCTTGGCCAGTTCTCTTCTTCCTCCTCCCTTGCTCCTTGGTGTCCGGCGTCTCTCCAACACTTGGTGCCCGGCGCTTCTCCTACCTCTAGGTGGCCGGCGGCAACATTGCATTGGTGGCCGGCGCTTCATCCAATTGTTCCTTGGCCGGCGGTTGCATCAAACTCCCTAGTTTGGTGGCCGGTTCTAGAAAGGAAAGGTATTATTGGTTCTTCTCTTTGTTCGCAGCGGACAAGGAAGGGAAGAACGCGATCTAGAAAGCTTCTACTCGTGGAGGATCTTCGTCCACACGTCGTCCACGAGGAGGATAGGACATACGGTAGAAGATCGTAAGGTATAAAGTTTTACAACTTTATTTTCAGATCTAAGCATGTTCTTTTATGTGTTGATTATACATGTGTGCGTATGTATATATTTTGTATAATCATGGACCCCGAAGGCAAACACAAAAACCGGCGATCCGTCCGTCGTCTCTTCCGCGGCTAACCAACTAGAAGAGTTGTGTTGCTTGAACAACTAGTTTGTTCAAGCGACCACTCAAGTTGTTAGCACGACGACGAATTGGTTGTGCTAAGGAAACTCATCCCATCCGGATTAATTCTTTCATTAGTGAAAATTTTAATCCGGGGACATGGGAGCCAATGAGCCTCCGAAGCAACTTCCCAACAATTGGTATCAGAGCCACGGTTTTCGGTTTTGTGTGTTTTGGATTCGGTTACTTTCATGTACATTTCATATATTGAGTATGCCGGATAATAGTAGGATGTGCATAGGCTAACTTTTTGGTTGCAGGCATAAGATCCGACTATTATGGCTATTTGGTTGTATGTGATGGTTTTGTGTGTGATTGTATGTATATTATTTGAATCCTCGGGGTTGACGAGGCTAGATTAGTATTTAATTTTTGTAATTAAATACGACATTGTTTAGCCGTTCATTTTAGTTTACTTTCGATCTAGATTATTTATACACTCCTTCGTGGAGTATAGAATCGATGGATGTAAATTAAAATGATTTATCTCGGCTCGGATATCTTTGGTGACTTGCGCACGGGAAAAGGTGGAGCGGACGAGGTGGCGACATGACAGGATGCGTATTGGAGGACAATGCCATAATAGTTGGAAAAATTCTGTTTTTTCCATATTTATTGCTGATTTGTTTTTATATGCATGTTGTGTATGCTTTAAAATTCCTCAATTTCAATTTACTAAGTGGGAGAGGGAAATTTTAATTAATTCCCGCGACCTCCATTACAATTTGACGTGTGATGCAACAAACTTGTGTGTTGGCTCTGAGTGCCTTCCTCCCTGCGGATGGGTTTGTTTGTGGATCACTAGGTCAAATAATAGTTATAGGAAATTATCTAGGAGCATGTGTACTTCCACAGCGGTAAGGCACATAATCCAAAATAATTCCCTTAGTATCGTGTAATGGTGCACACTTAGATGCAAATAAAAGTATCCTCCCCATCGGAGTCACTGCTTTTATTTGTAGGGCCAAAGAGGAACCAACAATTAATTTTATTTGTCAAAAAGTAAGGTTGACAAAATAATAAAATTAATAGGTAAAACCTCCTCTTACAAATGTAGAATTCGTATACATCCACACAGCGTGGCATGCGATATTCTCGGTGATTTGAGGTGTTGGTTGATTTCGGGATTTTATTGTTTTGAGGAATCAATAATATTTGAAATCTAATATTTTGATCATTGTGATTCTTAGGTTTTTCAAATGGCTTTCAACCCACTTGCTGTGATTTTAAAAGAAAATAAGCTTACTGGACCAAACTACATTGATTGGAAAAGAAACTTGGATATTGTCTTAACTGCGGAGGAGTACAAATTTGTACTCTTTGAGGTCTGTCCTCCTAAGCCCACCGATGACTGTGATGAAAAGGAGAAAGAACGTTATAAGAAATGGATCAAGGCGGATGAAATGGCACGATGTTACATTTTGGTATCTATGTCAAATGTGCTGCAACATCAACATCAGGCCATAGCCACTGCTTATGACATGATGTTCAATCTCAAGGAACTTTTTGGACATCAGAGTAGGGCGGCTAGACAGGAGGCGATGAGAAACTTGATGACGACCACCATGATTGAAAGAACACCCGTTAGGGATCATGTTCTCAAGATGATGGCTTATCTTAATGAGATGGAAGTCCTCGGAGCTGAGATCGATGGGGAAACCCAGGTCGATATCATTCTCCAGTCTCTGCCTAGGAGTTTTGAGCAGTTCCGCCTCAACTACAACATGAACAAGAGGTTGTATTCGTTGGCGGAGCTTCTGACAGAACTCCAGGCGGCAGAGGGGCTTTTTCGTCAAAGTGCTCAAGCCATGGTCGCTCAGAAGGTTTCTTCCTCTAAACCGAAAGGTAAGAAGAAGAAGAAACAAGGTGGAGCGAAGAAAGTGGCAATGTGACCTCAGGCAGGAGTGAAGAAGCCGAAAGGCAAGTTCTTCACTTGTAAGCAGACTGGACATTGGAAGGCGGACTGTCCTCGCCGAAAGAACAAAGGTATATCTTCTTGTTTAGTTGTTGAAACATGTTTAGCGGTGTTATCTACCAGTGCCTGGTGTGTAGATACAGGAGCCACTGATCATGTCTGCAATACTTTGCAGGGGTTCCAGGAAACCCGATGACTAGCTGAGGGAGAGATTACCGTCTTCATGGGCAATGCTTCAAAGGTGGCGGCTATTGCAGTGGGAGACGTTTATTTATCTTTTGATAGGAATAAAGTTTTGGTTTTGAGAAATTGTCTTTATGTACCTACTTTTAGAAAGAATTTAATTTCAGTTTCTAAATTGTTTTTGGATGGATATTCTGTTTCTTTTAATGACAAAGTGGTTATAAAAAGGAATAGGGAGATTATCTGTTCTGGTACATTGGTTGGCAATTTATATACTCTTGAACCGAAAACTCCCACGATGCATATAGAAGTCAATAACTCATCTTCTAAATCTAATAAGAGAAAAGAACCTTCGCAAATGAACCAGACATATCTTTGGAATCTAAGGCTTGGTCATATTAACCTAAGCAGAATTCAAAGGTTGATAGCTGATGGACCTTTGGGTTCATTAGTGGTGGAGGATCTCCCAACCTGCGAATCTTGCTTGGAAGGTAAAATGACCAAGAGGCCTTTCAAGGCCAAGGGGTATAGAGCCAAAGATGTGTTAGAATTGGTTCATTCTGATTTGTGCGGTCCTATGTCTATCCAGGAAAGAGGTGTTTTTGAATATTTCGTCTCTTTTATAGACGATTATTCAAGATATGGATACATTTACTTGATGCGCCGCAAGTCTGAATGCTTTGACAGGTTCAAAGAATTCAAGGCTGATGTGGAGAACCGTCAAGGTAAAAGTATCAAGACATTACGATCTGATCGTGGTGGCGAGTACCTCTTGGGAGAGTTTAGGAGTTACTTATCAGAGGATGGGATTCAATCCCAATTATCCGCACCTGGCACACCCCAGCAGAATGGTGTGGCGGAGCGAAGGAATAGGACTCTTATGGAGATGGTCAGATCGATGATGAGTTATTCTGAGTTACCTATTTCGTTCTGGGGGTATGCGCTGGATACAACAATGTACACTCTGAACTTGGTTCCATCTAAATCAGTACCTTCTACCCCTATAGAATTGTGGACTGGGCGAAAGCCTAGTCTGAGATATATTCGGATATGGGGGAGTCCAGCACATGTACTGAAGGCTGATGCTGGTAAGTTGGAACCTCGTACAGAAGTGTGCATGTTTGTTGGCTACCCTAAGGGAACGAAAGGTGGTTTGTTTTATAATCCTAGAGATCAGAGGGTGATCGTTAGCACGAACGCCAGATTTCTAGAGGAGGATTATGTAATGAACCACAAGCCCAAGAGTAGGATTGTTCTTGAGGAGTTGACAGGGGAAGTCCCGACTTCAGTACCACCGGTACAAGAGGAGACACCACAAGTCACTGCACCGCATGTCATAGAGCATACACAGGAGGCACCTCGTCATAGTGGGAGGGTTGTTAGACAACCCGAGAGATTCATGTTTTAGGAGAGTCTTCGGACTTAGTCCCTGGTGAACATGAACCTGATCCCTGGACATATGACGAGGCAATCCAAGATAGAGATGCGGTATCTTGGCAAAGAGCGATGAATTCAGAGATAGAATCTATGGATTCTAATCAGGTCTGGGAGCTAGTAGAACCACCCGATGGTGTAAAAGCCATTGGATGTAAGTGGATCTACAAGAGAAAGAGAGGAGTAGACGGGAAGGTTGAGACCTTCAAAGCTAGGCTTGTTGCGAAAGGGTATACTCAGAAAGAGGGTATCGATTATGAGGAGACCTTTTCGCCGATAGCCATGCTTAAGTCTATCCGGATTCTCTTATCTATAGCTGCTCATATGGATTATGAGATTTGGCAGATGGATGTCAAGACAGCTTTCCTTAACGGAAGTCTTGAGGAGAACATCTATATGCGGCAGCCAGAGGGATTCATTGCTAAATGTAAAGAGCATCTTGTATGTAAGCTTAATCGGTCCATTTATAGATTGAAGCAAGCTTCTAGATCTTGGAACATCCGCTTTGATGAGGTAATCTAGTCATATGGATTTATTCAAAATCCGGATGAGCCTTGTGTATACAAGAGATGTGACGGAAACGTAGTGGTGTTTCTTGTACTATATGTAGATGACATTTTGTTAGTTGGCAATAATATCAAAGTGTTATCAGACGTAAGGGTATGGTTGTCCAAACAGTTTGACATGAAGGACTTGGGAGAAGTGGGACACATCCTTGGGATCAAGGTAATAAGGGATCGCAAGAAAAGGATGTTGTGCTTATCTCAAGCTTCATACATTGACACTATCCTTGCTCGTTTTAGCATGCAAAACTCCAAGAAAGCTTTTCTACCTTTTAGGCATGGAGTTCCTTTATCTAAAGAGATGTGTCCCAAAACATCAAAGGAGATAGAGGACATGAAGGCGGTTCCTTATGCTTCAGCAGTAGGAAGCCTCATGTATGCTATGCTATGTACGAGACCGGATATCTAATTTATCGTGGGCATGGTTAGCAGATATCAGAGTAATCCTAGACAGGGACATTGGACTGCGGTAAAGCATATATTGAAGTACCTGAGAAGGACTAGGGATTATATGCTGGTTTACCGGGCAGATCAATTAGTCCCTGTGGGTTACACGGATTCGGATTTCCAATCAGATAGGGACAAGTGTAAGTCTACCTCGGGGTTTGTGTTTACTTTTGGAGGTGGAGCCATAGTATGGAGGAGTGTCAAGCAGAAATGCGTGGCAGACTCTACCATGGAAGCTGAGTATGTGGCAGCCTCTGAGGCAGCCAAAGAAGCTGTATGGCTCAGGAACTTCTTGATGGACTTGGATGTGATTCCTGGTTTGCCCAGAACTATCACAATTTATTGTGATAATAGTGGTGCAGTTGCAAACTCGAAGGAACCATGAGCCCATAAGGCGAGTAAACACATAGAGCGCAAGTACCACCTTATACGAGAGATCGTAAAGCGAGGAGAAGTTGCTGTCGCCAAGATTGCATCATAGGATAACCTGGCGGATCCATTCACTAAGGCCCTTCCAGCGAAAGCGTTTGATAGGCATGTGGAGGATATGGGGATTAGATGTATGGCAAAGTGATGACGACATAGTCTTTTAGTATAAGTGGGAGATTGTTGGAATGTATACTGAAAGCCTAGCTCTTTTTGTATGAACATTTTATTTTGGAATAAGAATCACATGATCATTGTTTGCACTTTATATATTTATTATATGTGTGTGCATATTGTCTAATATTTTACATTGTAGATAACATGATGCTTGGTGTGGCACAGAAGATCATGTTATCAGTCCCTTATAAAATATAAGTAGAGGCTCACAACCAAGATGGTTTTGGACAAACCATTGGCATGGTTGTAGTGTAGCTTGGTATTGTTTTGTCTTGAACATGGAGTTACACTGGTACACTTAGGTGTATTGAGCAGGACCGACATAGAGGTGATTCAATTTAGTACTGACTACATAATTGAATCGGACCTCGGATATTATGTTGTACATGCTCTTAATCCCGATATAATAATGGACACATGTACTTAGTATTTATTTCTTTGATTTACCAAAGGGTGAGATTTAGATGGATTAAATCAATATGCCCGGTAAGTTGGGAAATAATATTATTTACATGGTGTGTCATTGATTATAGGAGGAAATCGTGTCCTATATATTAGGTTGATGATGTCCCCTTGAGGAGCTCATAAGGTTCATCATGTAAACCCAGCTGGTTGACTTAGTCAACATGATGATAAGGTTGAGTGGTACTACTCGAGGAATTAGATGTTAATTAATTGATGGTCAGTAAATCAATTAATTGACGGACATTCGATATCTTAAACACGGGGAGATGAATGTACAAATAATATATGGAGCCCATATTGATTTATGGGGGTTGGTGAGGTAGTTCAATGATGATCCTCTAGTGGAATAGAACATCATTGATGGATCAAGTTTGTGTGGTTCTGATCCATCGGGTGGCCAAGATCCAACTCCTCCTTATGGTCCCTATCGTAGCCTAATATAATCCTCGTGAAGTCTAGATCCAAGGATGTAAAACAAAACCTAGAACCGACGGTTGGGATGAATCCCTAGATCCGATGGTTGGGATGAAACCCTAGAACCAACGGTTGGGATTAAATCCCTAGAACCGATGGTTAGGATGAAATCCTAGAATCGACGGTTGGGATGAAACCCTAGATCCGACGGTTAGGATGAAATCCTAGAATCGACGGTTTGGATGAAACCCTAGATCCGACGGTTAGGATGAAATCCTAGAATCGACGGTTGGGATGAAACCCTAGATCCGACGGTTGGGATAAAACCCTAGATCCGACGGTGGAGATTAAATCCCTTGATCCGACGGTGGAGATTAAAGGAGGCTTAAGCCCTATTCTATAAATAGAGGCTTAGGCTTGGGCGGCAATAAGATTTTGGAAATTAGGGTTTGGCTCTTCTCAAAGTGGGCGGCAAACACAAACCCTAGAGGCGGCTAGGGTTTTGGGCAGCTAGAAGTGGGCGGCAAGGTTCTTGTTCTCCCTAGGTTTTTGGTCGGCGTCCCTCTCCCTCTACTCATCCTTGGCCGGTTCTCTTCTTCCTCCTCCCTTGCTCCTTGGTGTCCGGCGGCTCTCCAACACTTGGTGGCCGACGCTTCTCCTACCTCTAGGTGGCCAGCGACAACATTACATTGGTGCCCGGCGCTTCATCCAATTGTTCCTTGGCCGGCGGTTGCATCAAACTCCCTAGTTTGGTGGCTGGTTCTAGAAAGGAAAGGTATTGTTGGTTCTTCTCTTTGTTCGCAGCGGACAAGGAAGGGAAGAACGCGATCTAGAAAGCTTCTACTCATGGAGGATCTTCGTCCACACGTCGTCCATGAGGAGGATAGGACATACGGTAGAAGATCATAAGGTATAAAGTTTTACAACTTTATTTTCAGATCTGAGCATGTTCTTTTATGTGTTGATTATACATGTGTGCGTATGTATATATTTTGTATAATCATGGACCCCGAAGACAAACATAAAAACCGGCGATCCGTCCGTCGTCTCTTCCGCGGCTAACCAACTAGAAGAGTTGTGTTGCTTGAACAACTAGTTTGTTCAAGCGACCACTCAAGTTGTTAGCACGACGACGAATTGGTTGTGCTAAGGAAACTCATCCCATCCAGATTAATTCTTTCATTAGTGAAAATTTTAATCCGGGGACATGGGAGCCAATGAGCCTCCGAAGCAACTTCCCAACAATGTTAATCCGAACTTTCACCACAATGTCACAACGTCGCAATCCAAAGCTTGGTGATGATATCTTGTTCTTTTCAACAAGGACAAAGATGAACTTCTTATTCTACTCAACAAGAAAAAGGTTCACAAGTATTGTCTATACGCACACTTGCACAACTCTTGCACTTTTTCCCCTTCATGAGACTCACACCAAACCTCTCCCTCTTCTCACGCAAGCAACTCTCCTCCACGTGATTTGCTCCTTACCATTCTACTCTTAACATACTTCACTCAAGTATATTTATATATACAAGAGGATATGGGAGGTTACTAACATGCATTCACGTTAGTGGAGAAGTTACTAACATACAATTATGTTAGTGGAGTCATGAGATAACTCCATTATCTCATTTGTATGAATGCCCTTTAATGGGCATCAGTTACATCTCCCACTTGCACACGAGGGTATTCATAACTTGTTGTCACAAGATCACAGCTCATGTGACCCATCACATCACCACACTAGACTTTCATACAAGATTGAACATCGTGCAACTTACGAGTACATCAGCAAATAAAAACTACTCTATACACCTGTTAAGATGATAGAGTAGTTATTATTGTATCATAAGATATAATCTCGCTGCACCCCAGATCCAAGACTAATTACATCCATCAAGCTACTTTCATCATCGAAAGTATCCCCAGAATATTCTAGACATTATATTCACTAATATGTTTAATCCCTTCACAGATAAACATAAAATATCGATCGGTGAATATCATGATAATGATGTATTATCAATTGGTCTTCCTTTTCCCAAACACGAATCCATCAGCCACGACTCAGCTACTTTCCTAGACCTGTCTCTCATACCTCAATTTATCTTTCGGGTCATCGATAAACAAACTAAAGTAGCAAACACTAAATTAGGACCTCAAGAAACGACTGAAAGTAATAAGGGTATAAGAAATCCCACCCAAAGAATTTTGGATCTCACATAGTGGGGCTTGGGGATAATCATTTACTATCTTAAGTATTAATGCTCCCACTTTCCTTAGTTGTTTTATTACATGTGGTATGAAACACATGCCACAGTGTTATTCCCCATTTCTCATAAGGGCATATGTCAGATTTCTCTAATATTGTGCAGGTACGGGACTCAGTCTACACATAAGACTCTACCCAAAGATCTCAGAGAGAGTCTCTCAAAGATAATATCACAAACCGTAGGTGATGTCTAAGATCTCAAACCTAGCTGCTTACAGGCAACATGGATGTGACTACTTCCATGTCGATCATGTCGCACATGATCTCATCCTAAACATATATTTGGGCGACTTAAGTTCTAGTATGGTTACTCTCAAAACCTCTTACAGCTAGAAACCGTCTTATCTCCACTCTTGGAGGTGGTTAATCGTGTGAGAGAGTGGACCTACCTGCCTGACATATCTATTATATCACATAACACATATATAATAAGTGCAATATATATTTTAATTGGACCATTAATGCATATAAAGTTATATATTTCATTAAGCATCATATTATAGTACAAGTTGAGAAATTTCGTAAAATACCCAAACCTAATGATTCTCTATGTCCCACAAAGGAGTCTCCTGTGATAGGTTTGGTAAAGGGGTAAGCCACCATGCTGTGTGTTGAAATGTACTTAATAGTCACTTCATTCTTTTCAATGATGTCTATTACATAATTATATCTGGTATCTATGTGTTTGGTTCTATTATAAAACTTAGGGTCTCGTGTGTAAGCGATAGCGGCCTGATTATCACAATAAATCATAACTGGCCTCCCACTTTCCGCTACAACCTCTAAGTCATCCAATAGTTTTCTGAGCTAAACATTCTTCTGAACTGCTACTAAGCATGTCACTGTTGATGTAGAGAGCATCACTCCTTAGTTTTGATGTATGAACTAAAGTTAAAGATAGGATTTACTTATGTTCTGATATGAGTGTTAAGTGTACAGGCTTAACAGGAAGTCCTAGTAGGTCATGTTGACCGGATACTAGGGAGACATCTTGACAGATTAGGAGGACCAGACACCATGAATGAAGTCCAGATGGGTCAAGTGGACCGGACATCTGGCATGAAGACTGGTTGGGTCAGGAGATGAGACAATTGGCAAAAAGTCCAGCTGGGTCAGGTAGACCGGACAGCTGGTGGAAGCCTTGGTGGGTCAGATCGGATGTCAAGAATGGTAAGTCCAGCAGGGCAGCCAGTAGGTAAGCCTCGAGTGGAGAGGTGAGGCTGAGTCCTCTATAGGGGAACAAAGCTAGGCGTCGATCCGACGGATAGTCCACATGGAACTTAGAAGTCGAGATCGAGCAGTATTACTACTGCTATCATGATTTATATTATTTTCTTATGTTAATCTCGTTTTGCAGGGATCAGTCGACTAAATGGATTCCAGTCGACTGGGATGGGTCAGTCGACTAGATACCCAATTGGCAGGATTAGCTAGTGATCGATCAAAGATCTGGCAGCACAAATGGAAAGAGTTTCAATCGACTGGGGAGGTCCAGTCGACTGGAAAGGCAAACTTCCCGATGCGGAGCCGGGTGACCTGGAGTCGGCTGGAAGACCCGAAGTACCATATCGATGGGCTGATGTGGAGTCGACTGGAGGACATTCCATTCGACTGTAAAAAGGTCTATAAAAGAAATGCATGACCAGCTTCAAGGACAACTAATCTTCTACGTCTAAGTGTTGGCACTATTGTTCATTGTCCACAAAAGCTTCATCCCTTCACGAAGACACAATTCCAAAACTTCATGCCTAATTCGATAGCCCTAAAAAGTGTCAGTATATTTTAGTTATACTTGATTGTATTCATTTTCGCTTTTATGCACTTAATTTTAAAGAGAAGGTAGAGTGTTACCTATCTCTTATTGTAAGATATTGAAAAATAGAATATCCTTTGTTAATTAAGAAATTATCTTATATAATTTTTCATGAATTTTTTAGAAATTTTTCTAGATTTAAATGGAATTCAAATAACCATTTTGGAAGAAGATTGAAGTTTAATTGGGTGTTGGGCTCAACTTGGGTTAGGACTTAACCCAAGACCGGTTCGAGCTTAAGGTTGAACAACTTTTATAAACCCGAACTCGATCGCGATCTTCCCTCTCGCGATCCCGACTCCTTCCTCACCGCAAACCCTACTTCACCTGTGCTCTCTCTCTCGCTGACTGCACCTTGCCGAGCACCACCATCTCCATCGCAAGCGACGATGTCGCCGCCGCCACTTGGTCGTCGGAGGTTACCTCGAGTGGAAGACCACTGATTGTCGATCATCGCAGTCTCTTCCCAATATTCTTCTCCTCATCTCTGCTGACGGATAGACAACGCCGATCGGTGCAATTTCTCTACCTTCTTCTCCTGATCTGTAGCCATTCTGATTGCCCTGGCCGCTACATCGACAGCGTCGCCTCCTCGAGCCGCTCATTGCGTCGCTTGACGCCACCACACTCAATTCGTGCCGCCACCCCATCGTCGTTGCCTGGTGCTCACGGTCGCCGCCTGCACCACCGATGAGCTACTCTTGTTTGGTTTCTTTTCTTATTCCTTATCACGCTCAGCACGCTGCCCTGTTTACACTGTTAGATCTACTTGCTGCATTCTATCGATCCAGGAAGCAACGATCAGAAGTTTGGGTGCTTTGAGGGTTGTGCTATGCGAATTGGACGGTGGAAGGTGGTGAATCGTTGGAAGGATTTGTATCCATGCTTCATTGATTCAGTAAATTTTGATACAACATCATTGATTGCCTTGGTTTATCCTTCCGGATAGGCTGTGAACAATGGTAACATCACGAGGTAGGCTTGGAACTTAGTGCTATTGAATTGGCATTTGAATTACGGTTAATTGATGAATTTATTGCTAGTTACATTTGATTTGTTTAGATGATAAGTACTAGTTGGGAAATGAGGTTGTTTATGTTGGAGGATTATGGGATGGTAATAATGTTGGAGTTATATGCGGTGTAGGAAAATTGTAATTTAAATGTTGTGATTGTAGATTGGATTTACAGCTAATCTTATTGGTTCTATTACTACAACAGATTTGTAACACACGTAAAATTTCTAGTAATTTTACAAGAATTTTTGGCTTGATTATGATGGGCTTTATGTGGGCTTTTCAAAAATAAAAAAAAATGAGCCAAAAAGGATGCAAGGCCTATGAATTGAACCCCAAACCTCTAGAGATAGCCAAGCCCTAAGGGTGCATCCAATAACCAGAAGCCCAACAAGATTGTATTATTAGAGGAATGTGGGAAATTATAGTTAGGGGTAAGGAAGACTAAGGGACTCTTCAAGTGAATAAATAGGGGGAATGAGGGGACATAAGGGATCAAATTGTTTTTCTCCTCCTCTTCTTCTTCCTCACCGAACCCTAGAGCTCCTCCTTTTCATCCTTGTCCGAAATTCATCCAAGCAAGAAGGGGGCTAGGTTTGCTTCCCTTAGGTCATCTTCCAACCAAAAAGCAAAGCGAAGGATGTAAGTATCCCCTCACCTGCAAACAAGTAGCTTTTCGATTGAAGTTGTTATGTCAAACTCTCCATGAACCATTCGGCCAAGTCCTTTACTTGAGTTTTCCATGAAGTTCTATGCCATACCTTGTATGTATATGATGATGTTGTTAGTAATATAAGAGAGATGTCCTAAGGCAATCACCTTATGTATGAACCATTTATATGATAAATGAAGATTCACTATTTGAGTATACATGTTTCATGTATTTGATTGGATCTTAAACTCATTTACTGAATGTCGACGATACGATTCACAGCATGAGAGAATTTGTGATTGGATCACAACTAGTGAGTATCTCTACATGTGTAATTGTGATGTATCGGAATTATCCCTAGTCGATGAATTGATGGATTTGGACACCATCGATTCTGTCGAGACTAGCACGAGGTATACTCCTTGGTGTATCCAAGCAGCTGATTCTCACTGGCTGGAGACATTGTGATGTCCCGAGTTAATCGTGGATGCTAGTTATGGTAACTAGCTCATTGGAGTGACCAGCCGTAAGACTTCATATGATTCTCTGCATATATAGATATGTCAATGAAGTTCTTACTGTAGCTTAAGTGCGATGTTCCTTTGACTTGCGGTATTCAAGTCACCTTGATCATGGAGACTTATGCTTTGACATCTTAAGCAAACATCTCTAAGGAGATGTGGACCCGGGATGATTGGGTATAAGTCGAAATGATCGAAGGTGTTTGAATAACCTATAAAGGATTCACCACTCCTTGCGAGGAGATGTATACCCATGGCCTCTCGTCGGATTGTTACTAATATCTTTGGCTAAAGCATTACATGTTTAGAGTAATGTGCTCTTCGATACATGTTGAGTAACTAGAATCCGTAGGATGAGGAAATGATACTTGGGCTAGGTGTGACGTAGTCAGCCTAGTGGGGACTGACACTATAGACCATGTCCTGAACCAAGTGGGTATAAGATGAGTGAAGGGAATGGGGCACGAATCATTCGAGCTGCTGAAGGGTTTCAGAAATAGTTCTGGATCAACCGTTGATCTTTTCGGTTAATTGGGGATCATGATGTACTACTAGGTGCCACTCATGATCGTTCTATAATTAATGATTGATTATAGACGGCCAACATAAACCGAGAACCTATTTGGTCACACGCACAACGAGCGTAATCCGAAGGATTTAAAACGAGCGTAATCCGAAGGATTTAAAATGAGCTTGAGAATGAGATTCTCAGACCGAGAGAAACTATGTTTGGTTGGACCAAAGATGAAGCGAGCATGAAATCGTTTCAGTCGCAATGGAAGCGTGGATGAGCCGTGTCTTGTGAAGACATAATGGATGAACCAAAATGGTTTGGTTCTAATCCAAATGAGGAGAATAAACCAAAGGGTTTGGTTTATTTTAAACGAATGAACCAAAAGTTGGTTCGGTTCGTTTTAACTTAAAATAAACCATCATGGTTTGGTTTATTTTAACTTATCTTAATGGAGCGGGTTAACGGGCCTAATGGTTATGATCCAATAACCGTTAAGAGAATTAGTTCTCTATAAAAGAGGGCTTAAGGGATAATTAAGCCCTAATCCAAAACCCTAGCTTGAAGTTGCCGCCCACCTCCTCATTGGAGTTCGCGGCGCCAACTCCTTGCCGCCGCCCACTTCTCCTCCAACCGGCGTCCAGAAGGAGCTTTCCTTTCCCCTCGCCGGCGTCGAGCTGCTGCAGGTTGTTACTCCGGTGATCTCCTTTAGGTTTGGCATCAAGGTGAGCTTTATCTTCCCTTGGTTGGCCGGCGCCTATCTCCTCCACCAAAGCTGTCCAGTTTTCTGGACAGCTTGTTCTCCTCTCATCGGAGCGTCGTTTGGACGACGGTTAGAGCTCCGACAGTGGCTAACTTACCGGGGATTCGATCTCCGGTAATCCTCTGAGGTGGAGGACGAAGGATTCGTCAATCGGTTGACGAATACCTCTCCGGAGAAGCGAGTTTTGAGGACTCATTTTGGATCCGAATTTGGATTCGGATCGTGATCATCTCTCGATCACGTTGTCTTCAACACGAGGCTAGTAACCCGTATGAAGACGAAGCTCGTGGCTTAGTGAAGTCATCCTAAGGATACTCGGCGTGGATACGGATAGAGACGATTCTAGCGAGGATCGTTCCGGTTGATACCGTTCCCGCTACACGTAATACGAAAGGTATAACGTAATTAAATTTCCTTTTATTGCAAATTTAAATTTACGGTTATGTCTACACATGTTGTACTATGCATGCGTGTGTTGTGTGTGTTGTAATAAATGTAGATTTATTATTTTTATTTCTTCCGCTGTGCTCATGTTTACGAAACATGATCGAACACACACACGCCGCGGTGCCGGAAACCCAATAGTGGTATCAGAGCCCAGGTTGTGTTTCGACATAATCGTAAAATGGTTTTGCGATAGTCATAATGTTATTTCTAGAAATTTTCTAATTTTAGAAATTTAGAAGTATTTATGGAAAATTTTCAATTTTGCAAAGTCTAGAAGTATTTATGGAAATCTTCCACTTTTGGAAAGTTGGAAGTATTTATGGAAATTGATATTTTCCATAAATAAAATATTTGATTAGATTCTGGAAATTTGTTTCCTAATTTAATCATGATTTGATTTGGGAAATCAAATCTTAAAATATTTTATTTCCATAAGTAGTTTTGATGATTTAGGAAATTGGTTTCCTAAATTGATTTTCCTTAATCAACTATTTCCATAAATAAAATATGTGATTAGATTTGGAAATTTGTTTCCTAATTTAATCATGATTTGATTTGGAGAATCAAATCTTAAACATATTTCATTTCCATAAATAGTTATGACATATAAGGAAATTATTTACATGACATAATTGTATGTCATGTAATTGCATTAGATGCATATCATTATGCCATGCGTGTCGTGACATGTAGATGTTTGCCATGTATGCCATGCCATGTAGATAATAGTTATTTGCATGAAAAGAGGATGAGACATAAAAACCTTTAAACAATATTAAAGCCTACACCTTCCATTAATATGGTTAGAACCAGAGTTCCGTTTCTTGTTTGGGTTGTTGGACTCTCTCCAAGCTCGGCTCGAACCCGAACATGTTCAAACCATGGAATAGTTTAATACTAATATGGTAAGAGTCAGAGGTCAATCGTTAGCTTTGGTTGTTGGACTCTCTCCAAGATGGGCTAATTGGTTGAATGCGCTCTAACCAAATTAAAACTATTTCTCGATTAATGGGTTGGCTTTAACCTGGAGCATCGGCTTGTTGGACTCTCTCCAAAGTCGATGTAAAGGGAGGTGAAGTTGGGTGCTATGCATATGATGCATACTTGTTAATGTGTTAACAACCCGATGTATGTGTGAACATTCAATTAGTTGATAGCACATTGTGATAGTTGCATATACGTGATATGCAATCGGTATAGTTGATACCTACCGTCGTAGTTATGAATGGCTTGTTGGACTCTCTCCAAGGTTGTTCATAACTATGATGGATATCGGCCCATTCGGAGATGGACCTACGATCTCCCGAAGTGATTTTGGGGTTTTTTGAAATTCAAAAAATGAATGGGATTTATGAATGTATATTGATGCATTTTAAATCATTTTCTCATATATGCTCGTTTTGTATTTCTAGGTCAATAAATTGATCATGACGTCTTTGAATTTGCGCACTATTTTGGATTCAAACAAACTGACTGGGCCTAACTTCCTGGACTGGCTTAGAAACCTGAGAATTGTTCTCAAGGCAGAAAAGCTTGCATATGTCCTTGAAGAGCCTCTTCCCAACCGTCCTAAGGACGATGCAACTCCAGACCAAATGTTGGTCTATCAGAAGCATGTGGCAAATTAAATTTGTGAGTTGCATCATGCTAGCGGCGATGGTAGGCATGAGCATATGGATGCTAATACTATGGTCTTCCATCTTCATGAGTTGTTCGATGATCAAGCGAGATCCGAAAGGTTCGAGGTCTCTAGGCTCCTCTTCACCACGAAGATGCAAGAAGGTTCGTCTATAGTGCAGTTTGTGCTAAAGATGAACGGGTACATCGAGCGGCTAGCTACCCTCGGGTTTGTGATGGATCACGAATTAAGTATTGACTTAATTCTGCATTGTTTGCCCAAGAGTTTCTCACAATTCGTGATGAACTATCGGATGAACAAATTGGAATCCACTATTCCCGAGCTCCTCAATATGCTGAAGATTGTGGAGCCTTCTGTGAAGCATGAGGAGAAGGCGGTTCTGTTAGTTGATTCCTCAAAGAAAGGTTCTAAGAGGAAGGCAAAAGAACAGAAGAAAGGCAAGAACAAAAAGGCAAAGAAGGCGGAACCAGTGCAAAAGGGCACTTGCCATCATTGTGGCAAGGAAGGCCACTGGCTAAGAAACTGCAAGATTTATCTTGAGTACATGAAGAAGGAGAAGGCATCCGATGCCCCATCCTCTTCAGGTATCTTCGTTATTGATTGTCATTCTATTTCCTTAGACACTTGGGTATTGGATACTGGGTGTGGCTCACATATATGTAATGACATACAGGGGCTAAGGAATAGAAGAAGACTCGTCAGAGGGGAGTCAAATTTGCGAGTTGGCAATGGAGCAAAGGTTGTTGCAGTCGCCATCGGAACTTATTTGCCGAAGCTCCCCAGTGGACTAGCCTTGGAACTGGACAGTTGCTATTATGTTCCGTCTCTAATAAAGAACATTGTTTCTATTTCCTATTTAAATAGAAATGGTTTCCATTTGACGTTTAGTAACAATTATTGTTATATAACTTTGAATGGCGTACTTTATGGAACTGGAACTTTGAGTAATGGCATTTATACGTTGGACGTATCCAGTGACATTTTCAATATCGAAGCGAGCAACACGCGTGTTCGAAAGGATAATCAAATAGACTCCTATATGTGGCATTGTCGTCTTGGCCATATAAGCAAGAAACGCATGTCCGAATTACACCGATGTGGAATTTTAGAATCGTTTGAATTGGATTCATACGATACATGCGAATCATGCTTAAAAGGCAAGATGACCAAGTTACCTTTTACTGGAAAAGGTGAACGAGTGGGAGAGTTATTAGGTCTAATACATACTGATGTATGTGGACCTATGTCAACTCAAGCTTTAGGAGGCTATAGCTACTTCATTACCTTCACCGATGATCACTCACGGTTTGGGTATGTGTTCTTGATGAAACATAAGTCTGAAGCCTTTGAAAGGTTCAAAGAATTCAGAAATGAAGTAGAGAAACAACATGACAAGAGTATTAAAATACTTCGATCGGATCGAGGTGGTGAATACTTGAGTCAGGAGTTTCTTGATTACCTAAGAGACAATGGTATATTGTCTCAATGGACTCCGCCCTATACACCACAGCATAATGGTGTATCTGAGAGGCGTAACCGGACCTTGTTGGACATGGTCAGGTCAATGATGAATCATGCGACTCTTCCCAAGTCCTTTTGGGGTTATGCACTTCAGACAGTTGTTTACTTGTTAAACAGAATGCCTACCAAGGTAGTCTCAACTACTCCATATGATATATGGAATAGTAAGAAACCTCATGTATCTTACCTGAAGATATGGGGTTGTCCTGCTTATGTGAAGCGGACTGTATCAGACAAATTGGATGCTAAGCCTGATAAATGTCTATTTATTGGATACCCTAAGGAAACAAGGGGTTACCAATTCTATCATCCTGTGGAACAAAAGGTGTTTGTTTCAAGGCATGCTGTGTTTCTAGAGAAAGAGTTTCTCTTGCAAGGAAACAGTGGGAGTGTCATTGAGCTTGAGGAGGCTCGAGAGACTTAAATAGACATTGATGAGATACCTGGTGAAGTATCACAGCCAATTACTCAGAGTGATGAGCCATCGGCTGGACCTATTGAGAGACCACATCTTCATAGATCTGGTGGAACACGCAATATTGCTGAGAGATATGGATTTCTCGTAAGTGAATCGAACGACGTGTTACTCATTAATGATGAGGAGCCTACCAGTTATGAAGAAGTGCTGACAAGTTCATAAAGGGATAAGTGGCTTGGTGCCATGAAGTCGGAAATGGATTCCATGTATGAAAACCAAGTTTGGAACTTGGTTGACCCACCTGAAGGCATAAAGCCTATAGGGTGCAAGTGGGTTTTCAAGAAGAAAACCGACATGGATGGTAATATGATTACCTATAAGGTTAGATTGGTGGCGAAAGGATATCGTCAAAAACAAGGCGTTGATTATGACGAAACCTATTCGCCTGTAGCTATGCTTAAATCCATTCGGATGCTCCTGGCCATAGCGGCTCATTATGATTATGAGATAAGGCAGATGGATGTGAAAACAGCTTTCCTTAATGGAAACCTGCTCGAGGACGTGTATATGATACAACCTGAGGGTTTCACATCGGTTGATAAAACCAAGGTATGCAAATTGTGACGGTCCATTTATGGATTGAAGCAAGCATCCAGGAGCTGGAATATCCATTTTGATGAGACCATCAAAAAGTTTGATTTCTCACAAAATCTAGACGAACCTTGTGTGTACAAGAAGGTTAGTGGGAGTGCAGTCGTGTTCCTAGTATTGTATGTCGATGATATATTACTTATAGGAAACGATGTGTCAATCTTACAGTCAGTTAAGGTTTGGTTATCCAAGACATTCTCCATGAAAGACCTGGGAGAAGCAACCTACATCCTCGGGATTAAGATCTATAGAGATAGATCGAAACGGTTGCTTGGTCTTTCGCAGTCTACATATATAGACCAAGTGCTAAAGAGGTTTAGCATGTCGAAATCCAAGAAAGGTTTCCTACCCATCAGGCATGGGGTACACCTTTTGAAGTCTATGTGTCCGTGCACAGAAGACGAGAGGATTTGCATGAGTAAGATTCCCTATGCATCCGCAATAGGATCTATCATGTATGCTATGTTATGTATGAGGCTCGATGTATCGTATGCTCTGAGTGTCACGAGCAGATACCAGTCTGATCCAGGAATGGATCATTGGGTGGCTGTTAAGACGATCCTTAAGTACTTAAGAAGAACTAAGGATGTGTTCCTAATATATGGAGAAGGGGACATGGTGATACGCGGGTATACGGATGCCAGCTTCCAGATAGACAAGGATGATTCCAGGTCTCAGTCTGGATACGTGTTCACCTTGAATAGGGGCGCAGTGAGTTGGAAAAGTTCCAAACAAGACACTGTAGCGGATTCTACGACTGAGGCAGAATACATTGCAGCTTCGGAAGCAGCAAAGGAAGCGGTTTGGATCAAGAAGTTCGTTTATGAACTTGGTGTGATTCCAACCATTGTTGAAGCAATACCGGTCTACTGCGACAACAATGGAACAATTGCACAGGCGAAAGAGCCAAGGTCTCATCAACGATCCAAACATGTGCTTCGCCGCTATCATCTTATCAGAGAGATCATCAGTAGGAACGAAATATAAATCGAGAAAATTCCCACTGAAAGGAACTTAGTGGATCCTTTGACAAAAGCATTACCTCAAAGTAAGTTTGAGGGTCATGTTAGTGCTTATGGTATTGGATACCGTAGCGATTGACATTAGGCCAAGTGGGAGTCTGTTAGTAATATATGAGAGATGTCCTAAGGCAATCGCCTTATGTACGAACCATTTATATGATAAATGAAGATTCACTATTTGAGTATACATGTTTCATATATTTGATTGGATCTTAAACTCATTTACTGAATGTCCACGATACGATTCACAGCATGAGAGAATTTGTGATTGGATCACAACTAGTGAGTATCTCTACATGTGTAATTGTGATGTATCGAAATTATCCCTAGTCGATGAATTGATGGATTTGGACACCATCGATTCTGTCAAGACTAGCACGAGGTATACTCCTTGGTGTATCCAAGCAGCTGATTCTCATTGGCTGGAGACATTGTGATGTCCGGAGTTAATCGTGGATGCTAGTTATGGTAACTAGTTCATTGGAGTGACCAGCCGTAAGACTTTATATGGTTCTATGCATATATAGATATGTCAATGAAGTTCTTACTGTAGCTTAAGTGCGATGTTCCTTTGACTTGCGGTATTCAAGTCATCTTGGTCATGAAGACTTATGCTTTGACATCTTAAGCAAACATCTCTAAGGAGATGTGGACCCGGGATGATTGGGTATAAGTCGAAATGATCGAAGGTGTTTGAATAGCCTATAAAGGATTCACCACTCCTTGCGAGGAGATGTATACCCATGGCCTCTCGTCGGATTGTTATTAAAGTCTTTGGCCAAAGCATTACATATTTAGAGTAATGTACTCTTCGATACATGTTGAGTAACTAGAATCCGTAGGACGAGGAAATGATACTTGGGCTAGGTGTGATGTAGTCAGCCTAGTGGGGACTGACACTATAGACCATGTCCTGAACCAAGTGGGTATAAGATGAGTGAAGGGAATGGGGCACGAATCATTCGAGCTGCTGAAGGGTTTCAGAAATAGTTCTGGATCAACCGTTGATCTTTTCGGTTAATTGGGGATAATGATGTACTACTAGGTGCCACTCATGATCGTTCTATAATTAATGGTTGATTATAGACGGCCAACATAAACCGAGAACCTATTTGGTCACACGCACAACGAGCGTAATCCGAAGGATTTAAAACGAGCTTGAGAATGGGATTCTCAGACCGAGAGAAACTATGTTTGGTTGGATCAAACATGAAGCGAGCATGAAATCGTTTCAGTCGCAATGGAAGTGTGGATGGGCCATGTCTTGTGAAGACATAATGGATGAACCAAAATGGTTTGGTTCTAATCCAATTGAGGAGAATAAACCAAAGGGTTTGGTTTATTTTAAATGAATGAACCAAAAGTTGGTTCGGTTCGTTTTAACTTAAAATAAACCATCATGGTTTGGTTTATTTTAACTTATCTTAATGGAGCGGGTTAACGGGCCTAATGGTTATGATCCAATAACCGTTAAGAGAATTAGTTCTCTATAAAAGAGGGCTTAAGGGATAATTAAGCCCTAATCCAAAACTCTAGCTTGAAGTTGCCGCCCACCTCCTCATTGGAGTTCTCGGCGCCAACTCCTTGCCGCCACCCACTTCTCCTCCAACCGGCGTCCAGAAAGAGCTTTCCTTTCCCCTCGCTGGCGTCGAGCTGCTGCCGGTTGTTGCTCCGGTGATCTCCTTTAGGTTTAGCATCAAGGTGAGCTTTATCTTCCCTTGGTTGGCCGGCGCCTATCTCCTCCACCAAAGCTGTCCAGTTTTCTGGACAGCTTGTTCTCCTCTCGTCGGAGCATCGTTTGGACGACGGTTAGAGATCCGACAGCGGCTAACTTACCGGGGATTCGATCTCCGGTAATCCTCTGAGGTGGAGGATGAAGGATTCGTCAATCGGTTGACGAATACCTCTCCGGAGAAAAGAGTTTTGAGGACTTGTTTTGGATCCGAATTTGGATTTGGATCGTGATCATCTCTCGATCACGTCGTCTTCAACACGAGGCTAGTAACCCGTACGAAGACGAAGCTCGTGGCTTAGCGAAGTCATCCTAAAAATACTCGGCGTGGATACGGATAGAGACGATTCTAGCGAGGATCGTTCCGGTTGATGCCGTTCCCGCTACACGTAATACGAAAGGTATAACGTAGTTAAATTTCCTTTTATTGCAAATTTAAATTTACGGTTATGTCTATACATGTTGTACTATGCATGCGTGTGTTGTGTGTGTTGTAATAAATGTAGATTTATTATTTTTATTTCTTCCGCTGTGCTCATGTTTACGAAACATGATCGAACACACACACGCCGCGGTGCTGGAAACCCAACAGATGTTAGGATGCTAGATGGATTAGGTTAAGAGTTTAACCCTAAAAGCCCCAAGGAACCATTCGGCCAAGTCCTTTACTTGAGTTTTCAATGAAGTTCTATGCCATACCTTGTATGTATATGATGATGTTAGGATGCTAGATGGATTAGGTTAAGAGTTTAACCCTAAAAGCCCCAAGGAACCATTCGGCCAAGTCCTTTACTTTAGTTTTCAATGAAGTTCTATGCCATACCTTGTATGTATATGATGATGTTATGATGCTAGATGGATTAGGTTAAGAGTTTAACCCTAAAAGCCCCAAGGGACCATTCGGCCAAGACCACAACTAGGGCTTACCATGAAGATCCATGCTAAATCTTGTATGAATATGATGATGATAGGATGCTAGATGGATTAGGTTAAGAGTTTAACCCTAAAAGCCCCAAGGGACCATTCGGCCAAGGCCCCTAATGTGATCTTTATGCCATGCTTTAAGTGAGTTCATGATAACTTGTGATGTTAAATGATGCTAGATGAAGATAACATGCTCTAGGTTAGGATAACATGTGTTTTATGCTTTAAGTGAGTTCATGATAACTTGTGATGTTAAATGATGCTAGATGAAGATAACATGCTCTAGGTTAGGTTAACATGTGTTTTATGCTTTAAGTGAGTTCATGATAACTTGTGATGTTAAATGATGCTAGATGAAGATAACATGCTCTAGGTTAGGTTAACATGTGTTTTATGCTTTATGTGAGTTCATGTTAACTTGTGATGTTAAATGATGCTAGATGAAGATAACGTGCTCTAGGTTAGTGTTTACTTACTCTTGATATTTATGCCTTATGCCATGCCCTATATGTGTGTGATATTTAAGATATGTTATGAAATGAAATATGATGTGATTATGAAATGAAATATGATATGTTATGAAGTGAAATATGATATGTTATGAAATAAAATATGATATGTTCATGAAGTGAAATATGATATGTTATGAAATGAAGTATGATATGTTTATGAAATGAAATATGATATGTTCTTGAAGTGAAATATGATAAGAAGCATATAAGTATTTTACCTTCTGCATGACTTGTACCTGGACCCTAACAAGGTCTAAAGGGATGAGCTCCTAAGTTGCCCTAGGCCGACGGACTAAGATCGGGCCTAGGATGGGCTTCTATATATGATTGCCCCTAGGTCGACGGACTAAGATCGGGCCTAGTACGGGATGGGCTCCCAGATGCCCTAGGTCGATGGACTAAGATCGGGCCTAGGATGGGCTTCTATGCTACGACGATGGCCCCTAGGTCGATGGACTAAGATCGGGCCTAGTAACCTAGTAGGTTCGAGACTAGCTACCTCAGGTCTATTTTGGGATGCACGCTATGATGATGATGATGATGTGGTACAATGTCGGGCCCAATATGTTGAGATTTATGTTTACGTACCTATAATATATATTTTCAAAGAGCATCCTGCATATGTTTACATGATATGATTGTTATGTTCACATGTTATGATTGTTATGTTTACATGCTATGTTGCTATGTTATATAGGTTGCATGTTATGTTTGATTATGCCATATATGTACATGATTGTTACTATGATATATATGTTGCATGTTATGTTTGATTATGCCATATATGTACATGATATGTTGCTATGTTATATATGTTACATGTTATGTTTGCTTATGTTACTTATGCTACATGTTATGTTTGCTTACGTCATATATGTTACATGTTATGTTGCTTATATGTTATGAATGTTACATTCCATGCTTAATGTTGATGTATGGTTTTTGTGAGTAGGATAGGATCTTACTAAGCCTATGTACTTATAGTTTATTTTTCCCTTATACTGCAGATAAGGGTAAGGGATGGATAAACTAAAGGGAGCAGCAGGAGGGGCAAAGTGTGTGTGGTAGTGGCATGGTGGAGGAGATCTGTTATGTTCATTATGTATGTTTTCCCTATGATGATGATGTTTATGGACTTGAACTAAGCACTAAGTACTTATGAAATAATGATGCATGCTCTATGTTAAGAAGAAGTATCTATAAAATGACGATGCATGTTTATGTTTAAAAGAAAAAAAATGTGTCTAAAGTCTTCCGCTGTAAGTAGTACGATGTATGTATGTACGATCGCATTGCGCCACCCTTCCGGACCCTAGGACAGGTTGGTATCAGAGCAGATCTGCCTTTCCACTACACACACATCAAGCTCCAAATCCTGCTGCTCCAAGTAAGAATTTCTATGCCTACTTTATTTCTTTCATGTATGATAACAAATGCCTCTAGCTTAAATATGCCTGAAAATATGTATGATAACCTTATGCTAGATTTTTGTTTAACTATGCATAGATAAATAGACGATAACCTTATACTAGTCTTACTCTAATATATGAAGATAAACATGGCTGGGAGACATAGTAATAGAGTCGATAAGACAGTATTTCACTCTCCATGGGAGCTCCAGTACTATTGGTAAAGAAGAAAGACTGGTCTATGCGAATGTGCATAGACTACCGAGCACTAAATAATGTGACGATCAAGAATAGGTACCCTTTACCACGGATTGTTGACCTGTTCGACTAGTTAAAGGGTGCCACCGTCTTCTCTCACATTAATTTGAGGTCTGGCTATCATCAAGTGAAAGTGAAACTAGATGATATACCGAAGATGGCTTCCCGAACAAGATACGGACGTTATGAGTTCGTAGTTATGCCTTTCGGAGCGACGAATGCACCTGCTATGATCTGCTGAATCGGATTCTTCAGGAAAAGCAGTTGTATGCAAAGTTCTCTAAATGCAAGTTCTGGCTCAAACAAGTATCATTTTTGGGTCATGTTATATCCAAGCACGGAGTGATGGTAGACCCAATAAAGATTGAAGCCGTGAGTAACTGGAATTGACCAAAGAATGCCAGCGAGATCAGAAGCTTTCTTTGGCTAGCAAGCTACTACAGGAAGTTTGTAGAGAACTTCTCTAGGATTGCAGCCCCTATGACAGTCCTCACCAGAAAGAACAAGAAATATGAGTGGACGGATGCCTGCGAGAGGAGTTTCACAGAATTGAAAAGGAGACTGACCAGCGCTCCAATCCTTGCTCTTCCGGACAGTAACGAAGGCTTCGACATGTACAGTGACGCTTCCAAGTTGGGACTCGGAGCTGTACTCATGCAGAATGGCAAGGTCATTGCCTACGCCTCTAGGCAACTCAAGGAACATGAAAGGAATTATCCCACCCACGATTTAGAGCTAGCGGCCGTGGTCTTTGCTCTCAAAACATGGAGGCATTATCTATATGGAGCTCAGTGTAGGATTTATACAGACCACCAGAGTCTGAAATATTTCTTCACACAGAAGGACCTGAACATGAGACAACGCAGATGGCTCGAGCTCGTCAAGGATTATGACTGCGAGATCTTCTACCATCCGAGAAAAGCAAACAAGGTGGCTGATGCACTCAGCAGGAAGTCCTGTGCCACCTTGATGTCTCTATCAGTGTTATCTCGGCCCTTAGAAAAAGAGATTATGCGTTACGGGGTTGAAATCATTTCTGGACAGCTCTCGACCATGACGATAGCACCGACGCTGTTCGATGGTATACTGGAAAAGCAAGCCCGTGACCCAAGCATTCAGAGGATCAAGCAAGAGGTCCTAGAAGGAAAGGACGATGGGTTTCGTATCTCTGATAGTGGAGTACTCTACCTCAGGGATCGCTTGTGTATTCTCGACGATCCAGAATTACGGAAGAAGATATTTGAGGAAGCTCACGAAACTCCTTATGCGATGCATCCTGGAACCACCAAGATGTACCAAGACCTGAAAAGAAAATTCTGGTGGTTCGGAATGAAAATAGATGTGGCTCAGTATGTCAGTACCTGCCTGACTTGCAGAGGGTTAAAGCAGAACACCAGAGACCTGGAGGAACACTGTAGCTGATCCAGATTCCAGAATGGAAATGGGAAGACATTTCTATGGATTTCATCTCAGGATTGCCCAAGACGACAAACGGTTATGATGCTATATGGATAATTGTAGACAGATTGACGAAGTCCGCCCACTTCTTAGCAATCAAGATGACCTATTCGATGGAGCAACTGGCTTAGTTATATGCTAGGGAAATTATCAGACTACATGGAATTCCTAAGACCATCATTTCTGACAGAGATGGTCACTTTATTTCCCATTTCTGGGAATGTGTTCAGAAGGCCCTAGGCACGAAGCTATTGTTCAGTACTGCCTTCCATCCCCAGACGGACGAACAAACCGAAAGAGTAAATCAAGTACTAGAGGACATGTTACGCACTTGCGCCCTGGATTTCAAAGGTAGCTGGTGCCGATACTTATGTTTGGCAGAATTCGCCTACAACAATAGCTACCAAGCTACTATTAGAATTGCACCCTACGAGGCTCTATACGGGAGGAGATGTAGATCTCCCATATGCTGGTACAAGGGTGGTGAAAAGAAGGGGATGGGACTCCAGACGGACTTCATCGACGACACCACCCGAGCTTTACAGAACATCCGTCAGAGAATTGAAACGCCGAGCGGCAAAGAGCTATGCAGATATGCGGCGTAGACCGTTAGAATTCGAAGTCGGGGACCTGGTATTCCTCAAGGTGGCCCCTATGAAGGGAGTGATAAAATTCGGAAGGAAGGGTAAGCTGAGTCCACGCTATGTGGGACCGTATCCGATATTGAAGAGAGTTGGCAAGGTAGCTTACGAGCTGGAGCTGCCTCAGGAGATGTCGGCCATCCACAACGTGTTCCATGTCTCTGTGCTCAAGAAATGCATTTCCAGTGCGGACCAAGTGATCGAGCCACAAACAGTACAAGTTCAAGAGGACCTGAGTTATGAAAGTCGGCCTATCCAGATACTCGACCGAGAAGTCAAGAGACTAAGGAACAAAGAGGTGCCCTTAGTAAAGGTCCTGTGGCAGGATCAACGGTACGAAGAAACTACCTGGGAACGCGAGGAGGACATGAAGCAGAAGTACCCAGAATTGTTCTAAGTTTCGAGGATGAAACTTTTAAAAGGTATGAAGGATTGTAACGCCCGTAAAATTTCTAGTAATTTTAAAAGAATTTTTGGCTTGATTATGATGGGCTTTATGTGGGCTTTTCAAAAATAAAAGAAAATGAGCCAAAAAGGATGCAAGGCCTAGGAATTTAACCCCAAACCTCTAGAGATAGCCAAGCCCTAAGGGTGCATCCAATAACCAGAAGCCTAACAAGATTGTATTATTAGAGGAATGTGGGAAATTATAGTTAGGGGTAAGGGAGACTAAGGGACTCTTCAAGTGAATAAATAGGGGGAATGAGGGGACATAAGGGATCAAATTGTTTTTCTCCTCCTCTTCTTCTTCCTCACCGAACCCTAGAGCTCCTCCTTTTCATCCTTGTCCGAAATTCATCCAATCAAGAAGGGGGCTAGGTTTGCTTCCCTTAGGTCATCTTCCAACCAAAAAGCAAAGTGAAGGATGTAAGTATCCCCTCACCTGCATACAAGTAGCTTTTCGATTGAAGTTGTTATGTCAAAGTCTCCATGAACAATTCGGCCAAGTCCTTTACTTGAGTTTTCAATGAAGTTCTATGCCATACCTTGTATGTATATGATGATGTTAGGATGCTAGATGGATTAGGTTAATAGTTTAACCCTAAAAGTCCCAAGGAACCATCGGCCAAGTCCTTTACTTGAGTTTTTAATGAAGTTCTATGCCATACCTTGTATGTATATGATGATGTTAGGATGCTAGATGGATTAGGTTAAGAGTTTAACCCTAAAAGCCCCAAGGAACCATTTGGCCAAGTCCTTTACTTGAGTTTTCAATGAAGTTCTATGCCATACCTTGTATGTATATGATGATGTTAGGATGCTAGATGGTTTAGGTTAAGAGTTTAACCCTAAAAGCCCCAAGGGACCATTCGGCCAAGACCACAACTAGGGCTTACCATGAAGATCCATGCTAAATCTTGTATGAATATGATGATGATAGGATGCTAGATGGATTAGGTTAAGAGTTTAACCCTAAAAGCCCCAAGGGACCATTCGGCCAAGGCCCCTAATGTGATCTTTATGCCATGCTTTAAGTGAGTTCATGATAACTTGTGATGTTAAATGATGCTAGATGAAGATAACATGCTCTAGGTTAGGATAACATGTGTTTTATGCTTTAAGTGAGTTCATGATAACTTGTGATGTTAAATGATGCTAGATGAAGATAACATGCTCTAGGTTAGGTTAACATGTGTTTTATGCTTTAAGTGAGTTCATGATAACTTGTGATGTTAAATGATGCTAGATGAAGATAACATGCTCTAGGTTAGGTTAACATGTGTTTTATGCTTTATGTGAGTTCATGTTAACTTGTGATGTTAAATGATGCTAGATGAAGATAACATGCTCTAGGTTAGTGTTTACTTACTCTTGATGTTTATGCCTTATACCATGCCCTATATGTGTGTGATATTTAAGATATGTTATGAAATGAAATATGATGTGATTATGAAATGAAATATGATATGTTATGAAGTGAAATATGATATGTTATGAAATGAAATATGATATGTTCATAAAGTGAAATATGATATGTTATGAAATGAAGTATGATATGTTTATGAAATGAAATATGATATGTTCATGAAGTGAAATATGATATGTTATGAAATGAAGTATGATATGTTTGCGAAATGAAATATGATATGTTATGATAAGAAGCATATAAGTATTTTACCTTCTGTATGGCTTGTACCTGGACCCTAACAAGGTCCAAAGGGATGGGCTCCTAAGTTACCCTAGGCCGACGGACTAAGATCGGGCCTAGGATGGGCTTCTATGTATGATTGCCCCTAGGTCGACGGACTAAGATCGGGCCTAGTACGGGATGAGCTCCCAGATGCCCTAGGTCGATGGACTAAGATCGGGCCTAGGATGGGCTTCTATGCTACGATGATGGCCCCTAGGTCGACGGACTAAGATCGGGCCTAGTAACCTAGTAGGTTCGAGACTAGCTACCTCGGGTCTATTTATGGATGCGTGCTATGATGATGATGATGTGGTACAATGCCGGTCCCAATATGTTGAGATTTATGTTTACGTACCTATAATATATGTTTTCAAAGAGCATCCTGCATATGTTTACATGATATGATTGTTATGTTCACATGTTATGATTGTTATGTTTACATGCTATGTTGCTATGTTATATAGGTTGCATGTTATGTTTGATTATGCCATATATGTACATGATATGTTGCTATGATATATATGTTGCATGTTATGTTTGATTATGTCATATATGTACATGATATGTTGCTATGATATATAGGTTGCATGTTATGTTTGATTTTGTCATATATGTACATGATATGTTGCTATGTTATATATGTTACATGTTATGTTTGCTTATGTTACTTATGCTACATGTTATGTTTGCTTACGTCATATATGTTACATGTTATGTTGTGTTGGGTTTCCGGCACCGTGGCGTGTGTGTGTTCGATCACGTTTCGTAAACATGAGCACAGCAGAAACAATAAAAATAATAAATCTACATTTATTACAACACACACAACACATGCATGCATATTACAACAAGTGTAGACATAACCGAAAATTTAAATTTGCAATAAAAGGAAATTTAACTACGTTATACCTTTCGTATTACGTGTAGCGGGAACGACATCAACCGGAACGACCCTCGCTAGAATCGTCTCTATCCATATCCACGCCGAGTATCCTTAGGATGACTTCGCTAAGACACGAGCTTCGTCTTCGTACGGGTTACTAGCCTCGTGTTGAAGACGACGTGATCGAGAGATGATCACGATCCGAATCCAAATTCGGATGCAAAGATGAGTCCTCAAAACTCACTTCTCCGGAGAGGTATTCGTCAACCATTTGACGAATCCTTCGTCCTCCACCTCAGAGGATTACCCGAGATCGAATCCCCAGTAAGTTAGCCGCTGTCGGAGCATTAACCGTCGTCCAAATGACACTCCAACGAGAGGAGAACAAGCTGTCCAGAAAACTGGACAGCTTTGGTGGAGGAGATAGGCGCTGGCCAACCAAGGGAAGATAAAGCTCACCTTGATGCCAAACCTAAAGGAGATCACCGGAGTACCAACCAGCAGCAGCTCGACGCCGGCGAGGGGGAAGGTCAGCACCTTCTGGACGCCGGTTGGAGCCTCAAGGTGGGCGGCGGCAAGGAGGAGGAGAGTTGGCGCCGAATTTCTCTAAGGAGAGGTGGGCGGCAACTTAGGGTTGTGGATTAGGGCTTAACAATCCCTTAAGCCCTCTTTTATAGAGAACTAATTCTCTTAATGGTTATTGGATCATAACCATGAGGCCCGTTAACCCGCTCCATTAAGATAAGTTAAAATAAACCAAACCATGATGGTTTATTTTAAGTTAAAATGAACCGAACCAACTTTTGGTTCATTCGTTTAAAATAAACCAAACCCTTTGGTTTATTCTCCTCCATTGGATTAGAACCAAACCATTTTGGTTCATCCATTATGTCTTCATAAGACACGGCCCATCCACGCTTCCATTGCGACTGAAACGATTTCATGCTCGCTTCATGTTTGATCCAACAAAACCTAGTTTCTCTCGGTCTGAGAATCTCATTCTCAAGCTCATTTTTAATCCTTTGGATTACGCTCGTTGTGCGTGTGACCAAATAGGTTCTCGGTTTATGTTGGCCGTCTATAATTAACCATTAATTATAGAATGAACTTGAGTGACACCTAGTAGTACATCATGATCCCCAATTAACCAAAAAGATCAACGGTTGATCCAGAACTATTTCTGAAACCCTTCAGCAGCTCGAATGATTCGTGCCCCATTCCCTTCACTCATCTTATACCCACTTGGTTCAGGACATGGTCTATAGTGTCAGTCCCCACTAGGCTGACTACGTCACACCTAGCCCAAGTATCATTTCCTCGTCCTACGGATTCTAGTTACTGCACATGTATCAAAGAGTACCTTACTCTAAACATGTAATGCTTTGGCTAAAGACTTTAGTAACAATCCGACGAGAGGCCATGGGTATACATCTCCTCGCAAGGAGTGGTGAATCCTTTATAGGCTATTCAAACACCTTCGATCACTTCGACTTATACCCAATCATCCCGGGTCCACATCTCCTTAGAGATGCTTGCTTAAGATGTCAAAGCATAAGTCTCCATGATCAAGATGACTTGAATACTACAAGTGAAAGGAACATCGCACTTAAGTTACAGTAAAACTTCATTGACATATCTATATATGCAGAGAACCATACGAAGTCTTACGACTGGTCACTCCAATGAACTAGTTACCATAACTAGCATCCACGATCAACTCCGAATATCACAATGTCTCCAGCCAGTGAGAATCAGCTGCTTGGATACACCAAGGAGTATACCTCATGCTAGTCTCGACAGAATTGATGGTGTCCAAATTCATCAATTCATCGACTAGGGATAATTCCGATACATCACAATTACACATGTAGAGATACTCACTAGTTGTGATCCAATCACAAATTCTCTCATGCTGTGAATCGCATCGTAGACATTCAGTAAATGAGTTTAAGATCCAATCAAATACATAAAACATGTATACTCAAATAGTGAATCTTCATTTATCATATAAATGGTTCGTACATAAGGCGATTGCCTTAGGACATCTCTCATATATTACTAACAGACTCCCACTTGGCCTAATGCCAATCGCTAAGGTATCCAATACCATAAGCACTAACATGACCCTCAAACTTACTTTGAGGTAATGCTTTAGTCAAAGGATCCGCTAAGTTCCTTTCAGTGGGAATTTTCTCTATTTGTATTTCGTTCCTACTGATGATCTCTCTGATAAGATGATAGCGGCGAAGCACATGTTTGGATCGTTGATGAGACCTTGGCTCTTTCGCCTGTGCAATTTCTCCATTGTTGTCGCAGTAGACCGATATTGCTTCAACAATGGCTGGAATCACACCAAGTTCGTAAACCAACTTCTTGATCCAAACCGCTTCCTTTGCTGCTTCCGAAGCTGCAATGTATTCTGCCTCAGTGGTAGAATCCGCTACAGTGTCTTGTTTAGAATTTTTCCAACTCACTGCACCCCCATTCAAGGTGAACACGTATCCAGACTGAGACCTGGAATCATCCTTGTCTGTCTGGAAGCTGGCATCCGTATACCCGCGTATCACCATGTCCCCTTCTCCATATATTAGGAACACATCCTTAGTTCTTCTTAAGTACTTAAGGATCGTCTTAACAGCCACCCAATGATCCATTCCTAGATCAGACTGGTATATGCTCATGACACTCAGAGCATATGATACATCGGGCCTCGTACATAACATAGCATACATGATAGATCCTATTGCGAATGCATAGGGAATCTTACTCATGCAAATCCTCTCTTCTTCTGTGCGCGGACACATAGACTTCGAAAGGTGTACCCCATGCCTGATGGGTAGGAAACCTTTCTTGGATTCCGACATGCTAAACCTCTTTAGCACTCGGTCTATATAGGTAGACTGCGAAAGACTAAGCAACCGTTTCGATCTATCTCTATAGATCTTAATCCCAAGGATGTAGGTTGCTTCTCCCAGGTCTTTCATGGAGAATGTCTTGGATAACCAAACCTTAACTGACTGTAAGATTGACACATCATTTCCTATAAGTAATATATCATCGACATACAATACTAGGAACATGACTGCACTCCCACTAACCTTCTTGTACACACAAGGTTCGTCTGGATTTTGTGAGAAATTAAACTTTTTGTTCGTCTCATCAAAACGGATATTCCATAAATGGACCGTCGCAATTTGCATACCTTGGTTTTATCAACCGATGTGAAACCCTCAGGCTGTATCATATACACGTCCTCGATCAGGTTTCCATTAAGGAAAGTTGTTTTCACATCCATCTGCCATATCTCATAATCATAATGAGCCGTTATGTCCAGGAGCATCCGAATGGATTTAAGCATAGCTACAGGCGAATAGGTTTCGTCATAATCAATGCCTTGTTTTTGACGATATCCTTTCGCCACCAATCTAGCCTTATAGGTAATCACATTACCATCCATGTCGGTTTTCTTCTTGAAAACCCACTTGCACCCTATAGGCTTTATGCCTTCAGGTGGGTCAACCAAGTTCCAAACTTGGTTTTCATACATGGAATCCATTTCCGACTTCATGGCACCAAGCCACTTATCCCTTTCTGAACTTGTCAACACTTCTTCATAACTGGTAGGCTCCTCATCATCAATGAGTAACACGTCGTTCGATTCACTTACGAGAAATCCATATCTCTCGGGAATATTGCGTGTTCTACCAGATCTACGAAGATGTGGTGTTACAATAGGTCCAACCAATTGCTCATCACTATGAGTTGTCGGCTGTTGTGCTTCACCAGGTATCTCATCAATGTCTATTTGAGTCTCTCGAGCCTCCTCAAGCTCGACGACACTCCCACTGTTTTCTTGCAAGAGAAACTCTTTCTCTAGAAACACAACATGCCTTGAAACAAACACCTTTTGTTCCACAGGATGATAGAATTGGTAACCCCTTGTTTTCTTAGGGTATCCAATAAATAGACATTTATCAGACTTACCATCCAATTTGTCTGATACCGTCCGCTTCACATAAGTAGGACAACCCCATATCTTCAAGTAAGATACATGAGGTTTCTTACTATTCCATATCTCATATGGAGTAGTAGAGATTACCTTGGTTGGCATTCTGTTTAACAAGTAAACAGTTGTCTGAAGTGCATAGCCTCAAAAGGACTTGGGAAGATTCGCATGATTCATCATTGACCTGACCATGTCCAACAAGGTCCGGTTATGCCTCTCAGATACACCATTATGCTTTGGTGTATATGGCGGAGTCCATTGAGACAATATGCCATTTTCTCTTAGATAATCAAGAAACTCTTGACTTAAGTATTCACCACCTCGATCCGATTGAAGTATTTTAATACTCTTGTCATTTTGTTTCTCTACTTCATTTCTGAATTCTTTGAACCTTTCAAAGGCTTCAGACTTGTGTTTCATCAAGAACACATACCCAAACCGTAAGTGATCATCGGTGAAGGTAATGAAGTAGCTATAGCCTCCTAAAGCTTGAGTTGACATAGGTCCACATACATCAGTATGTATTAGACCTAGTAACTCTTCCACTCGTTCACCTTTTCCAGTAAAAGGTAACTTAGTCATCTTGCCTTTTAAGCATGATTCGTATGTATCGTATGAATCCAATTCAAACGATTCCAGAATTCCACATCTATGTAATTCGGACATGCGTTTCTTGCTTACATGGCCAAGACGACAATGCCACATATAGGAGTCTAATTGATTACCCTTTCGAGCACGCGTGTTGCTCGCTTCGATATTGCAAATGTCACTGGATACGTCCAACGTATAAACACCATTGCTTAAAGTTCCAGTCTCATAAAGAACTCCATTCAAAGTTATGTAACAACAATTGTTACTAAAAGTCAAATGGTACCCATTTCTATTTAAACAAGAAATAGAAATGATGTTCTTTATCAACGAAGGAACATAAAAGCAATTGTCCAGTTCTAAGACAAGTCCTGTAGGGGGTTTCAACAAATACGTTCCGATGACGAGTGCAACAACCTTTGCTACATTCCCAACACGTAAATTTGACTTTCCCTTGACGAGTCTTCTTCTATTCCTTAGCCCATGTATGTCATTACATATATGTGAGCCACACTCAGTATCCAATACCCAAGTGTTTGAGAAAATAGAATGACAATCAATAACGAAGATATCTGAAGAAGATGGGGCATCCGATGCCTCATTCTCCTTCACGGACTCAAGATAAATCTTGCAGTTTCTTCGCCAATGACCCTCCTTGCCATAATGATGGAAAGTGCCCTTTTGAGCTGGTTCTGCCTTTTTAGCCTTTTCTTCTTCCCCTTCTGTTGTTCCTTTGACTCCCTCTTAGAACCTTTCTTCGAGGAATCAACTAACAACACCGTCCTTTGCTCATGCTTCTCAGAAGGCTCCACAGTCTTCAGCATGTTGAGCAGTACCACAGATGAACCTTCTTGCATCTCAGAGGTGAAGAGGAGCTTGGAGACTTCGAACCTTTCGAATCTCACTTGCTTATCAAACAACTCATAAAGATGAAGGACTACGATATGAGCATCCATATGTTCATGTTGCTTTCATAGCTTGGGTTCCATCGCGGCTAGCATGATGCAACTTGTCAGTTCAGAATCAGTCACATGTTTCTGATAGACCAACAATTGGTCCGGAGTTGCATCATCACTAGGATGGGCGGGAAGAGGCGCTTCGAGGACATACACAAGCTTTTCACCTTGAGAACAATTCTCAAGTTTCTAAGCCAGTCCAAGAAGTTTGGCCCAGTCAATTTATTCGAATCCAAAATGGAACGCAAATTCAAAGACATCATGATCAATTTTAGAAATACAAAACAAGCATATATGAGAAAATGATTTTAAAATGCATTAATATACATTTATAAATCTCATTCATTTTTCAAATTTCAAAACCCCAAAATCACTTCTGGAGATCGTAGGTCCATCTCCGAATGGGCTGATATCCATCATAGATATGAACAACCTTGGAGAGAGTCCAACAAGTCATTCATAACTACGACGGTAGGTATCAACTATACCGATTGCATATCACGTATATGCAACTATCATAATGTGCTATCAACTAATTGAATGTTCACACATACATCGGGTTGTTAACACATTAACAAGTATGCATCATATGCATAGCACCCAACTTCACCTCCCTTTACATCGACCTTGGAGAGAGTCCAACAAGCCGATGCTCCAGGTTAAAGCCAACCCATTAATCGAGAAATAGTTTTAATATGGTTAGAGCGCATTCAACCAATTAGCCCAGCTTGGAGAGAGTCCAACAACCAAAGCTAACGATTGACCTCTGACTCTTACCATATTAGTATTAAACTATTCCATGGTTTGAACATGTTCGGGTTCGAGCCGGGCTTGGAGAGAGTCCAACAAACCAAACAAGAAACGAAACTCTGGTTCTAACCATATTAATGGAAGGTGTAGGCTTTAATATTGAGTTAGGGTTTTTATGTCTCATCCTCTTTGCATGCAAATAACTATTATCTACATGGCATGACATACATGACATACATCTACATGTCACGACACGCATGGCATAATGATATGCATCTAACGCAATTACATGACATACAATTATGTCATGTACATAATTTCCTTATTTGTCATAATTATTTATGGAAATAAAATATGTTTAAGATTTGATTCTCCAAATCAAATCATGATTAAATTAGGAAACAAATTTCCAAATCCAATCACATATTTTATTTATGGAAATAGTTGATTAAGGAAAATTAATTTAGGAAACCAATTTCCTAAATCATCAAAACTACTTATGGAAATAAAATATTTTAAGATTTGATTTCCCAAATCAAATCATGATTAAATTAGGAAACAAATTTCCAGAATCTAATCAAATATTTTATTTATGGAAAATATCAATTTCCATAAATACTTCCAACTTTCCAAAAGTGGAAGATTTCCATAAATACTTCTAGACTTTCCAAAATTTAAAATTTTTCATAAATACTTCTAAATTTCCAAAATTAAAAAATTTCCAGAAATAACATTATGACTATCGCAAAACCATTTTACGATTATGTCGAAACACAACCTGGGCTCTGATACCACTGTTGGGTTTCCGGCACCGCGGCGTGTGTGTGTTCGATCACGTTTCGCAAACATGAGCACAGCGGAAGCAATAAAAATAATAAATCTACATTAATCACAACACACACAACACACACATGCATAGTACAACAAGTGTAGACATAACCATAAATTTAAATTTGCAATAAAAGGAAATTTAACTACGTTATACCATTCGTATTACGTGTAGCGGGAACGACATCAACCGGAACGACCCTCGCTAGAATCGTCTCTATCCGTATCCACGCCGAGTATCCTTAGGATGACCGCGACAGCCGTCTTCATACGGGTTACTAGCCTCGTGTTGAAGACGACGTGATCGAGAGATGATCACGATCCGAATCCAAATTCGGATGCAAAGATGAGTCCTCAAAACTCGCTTCTCCGGAGAGGTATTCGTCAACCGTTTGACGAATCCTTCGTCCTCCACCTCAGAGGATTACCCGAGATCAAATCCCCGGTAAGTTAGCCGCTGTCGGAGCTCTAACCATCGTCCAAATGACACTCCAACGAGAGGAGAACAAGCTGTCCAGAAAACTGGACAGCTTTGGTGGAGGAGATAGGCGCCGGCCAACCAAGGGAAGATAAAGCTCACCTTGATGCCAAACCTAAAGGAGATCACCGGAGTACCAACCGGCAGCAGCTCGATGCCGGCGAGGGGAAAGGTCAGCACCTTCTGGATGCCGGTTGGAGCCTCAAGGTGGGCGGCGGCAAGGAGGAGGAGAGTTGGTGCCGAATTTCTCCAAGGAGAGGTGGGCGGCAACTTAGGGTTGTGGATTAGGGCTTAACAATCCCTTAAGCCCTCTTTTATAGAGAACTAATTCTCTTAATGGTTATTGGATCATAACCATGAGGCCCCTTAACCCGCTCCATTAAGATAAGTTAAAATAAACCAAACCATGATGGTTTATTTTAAGTTAAAATGAACCGAACCAACTTTTGGTTCATTCGTTTAAAATAAAAAAAACCCTTTGGTTTATTCTCCTCCATTGGATTAGAACCAAACCATTTTGGTTCATCCATTATGTCTTCATAAGACATGGCCCATCCACGCTTCTATTGCGACTGAAACGATTTCATGCTCGCTTCATGTTTGGTCCAACCAAACCTAGTTTCTCTCGGTCTGAGAATCCCATTCTCAAGCTCGTTTTAAATCCTTTGGATTACGCTCGTTGTGCGTGTGACCAAATAGGTTCTCGGTTTATGTTGGCCATCTATAATTAACCATTAATTATAGAACGATCATGAGTGGCACCTAGTAGTACATCATGATCCCCAATTAACCGAAAAGATCAACGGTTGATCCAGAACTATTTCTGAAACCCTTCAAGAAACTCGAATGATTCGTGCCCCATTCCCTTCACTCATCTTATACCCACTTGGTTCAGGACATGGTCTATAGTGTCAGTCCCCACTAGGCTGACTACGTCACACCTAGCCCAAGTATCATTTTCTCGTCCTACGGATTCTAGTTACTGCACATGTATCAAAGAGTACCTTACTCTAAACATGTAATGCTTTGGCCAAAGACTTTAGTAACAATCCAACGAGAGGCCATGGGTATACATCTCCTCGCAAGGAGTGGTGAATCCTTTATAGGCTATTCAAACACCTTCGATCACTTCGACTTATACCCAATAATCCCGGGTCCACATCTCCTTAGAGATGCTTGCTTAAGATGTCAAAGCATAAGTCTCCATGATCAAGATAACTTGAATACCGCAAGTCAAAGGAACATCGCACTTAAGCTACAGTAAGAACTTCATTGAAATATCTATATATGCAGAGAACCATATGAAGTCTTACGGCTGGTCACTCCAATGAACTAGTTACCATAACTAGCATCCACGATCAACTCCGGACATCACAATGTCTCCAGCCAGTGAGAATCAGCTGCTTGGATACACCAAGGAGTATACCTCATGCTAGTCTCGACAGAATTGATGGTGTCCAAATTCATCAATTCATCGACTAGGGATAATTCCGATACATCACAATTACACATGTAGAGATACTCACTAGTTGTGATCCAATCACAAATTCTCTCATGCTGTGAATCGCATCGTGGACATTCAGTAAATGAGTTTAAGATCCAATCAAATACATGAAACATGTATACTCAAATAGTGAATCTTCATTTATCATATAAATGGTTCATACATAAGGCGATTGCCTTAGGACATCTCTCATATATTACTAACATGTTGCTTATATGTTATGAATGTTACATGCCATGCTTAATGTTGATGTATGGTTTTTGTGAGTAGGACAGGATCTTACTAAGCCTATGTGCTTATAGTTTATTTTTCCCTTGTACTGCAGATAAGGGTAAGGGATGGATAAACTAAAGGGAGCAGCAGGAGGGGCAAAGTGTGTGTGGTAGTGGCATGGTGGAGGAGATCTGTTATGTTCGTTATGTATGTTTTCCCTATGATGATGATGTTTATGGACTCGAACTAAGCACTAAGTACTTATGAAATAATGATGCATGCTCTATGTTAAGAAGAAGTATCTATAAAATGAAGATGCATGTTTATGTTTAAAAGAAAAAAAAATGTGTCTAAAGTCTTCCGCTGTAAGTAGTACGATGTATGTATGTACGATTGCATCGCGCCGCCCTTCCGGACCCTAGGAAAGGGCGGGCGGGACAAGATTAGATGTAAGAGGTTAAATCCTCATGTGATTAGTTAGGTTAAAGGGATAGCTTAATTGATTAGGTTTTGATCCTAATATTAGAATATGCAGTGTAATCTGTCTATCCTCGTATGTTAATTGCAAGACCTAAATTCGGGATAGTCCTTTGGGCATGGAGATTTGTTTGGATATTCTACAGTTCAGGTGGGTAATATTCTACCCCAGTCAGGTAGACGCTTAAACATGGTGCATGAGTTTTATGTTGATGATGACCTTTACCTTGACTCCTCTCTTATTTAATCATGTGCTTGATACTTGTTGGAGGATCGTGGCCCGGCTAAAGGGGGGGGGGGGTAAATAGCCCAATTCGTAGATGGAAATCGTTCGCTTCTTAATCGTCTACAAATACTATTAGTGCAGCAGAAATATGATGCTAAACAAGAGACAAAACAAGTTAAGCAAAGAAAACAAATGCTAACAAGATTATGTAACGTGGTTCACGACCCTTGCCGCTAATCCACGGACGATTCGTTCAGGTGAATTACCCCTCAACCAACTTCACTAGTCTCTCCTTTAGCCCAAGCAAGGTGGAGGTAAACCTTCTTTACAAGAATCACTCCCTCTTACAATAAGATTGAAATAAACACAAGAAGAGGAGTGGAAAATTGTGTAGAGCATTTAAGAGTATGAATGGGAGTTAAGCATTAGCCTCCCAAAGCCACCCAACCCTTCTTTTTATAGGGAAGAAGGGTCTCTTCCCGTTGGGCAGGCGGTAGTCGACTGATGATGGTTCCAACGACTTCTGACCTGACTGAATTGAAACCATTGTAGTCCAATGGCACACTGGGCAGTCGACTAATCATGTCCATCAGTCGACTGATCAAGCCACCAGTCGAGTGATTCAGGAAATTAGTCAACTCAAAACCCTTCTGCGCCCGTGACCACCTTCATCAGTCGACTGTCGTCCCTTGGCAATCGATTGATGGTGCAACAGTCGACTTCCAAACCTTAATAGTCGATTGCTGGGCCAAAAGTCCATCAATCGAATGCCAGTCGAGCACCAGTCGAGTGCCATCGACCCAGAGCAGTCAACTGCTATCTATAGCAGTCGACTGGTGTCGGGTAAAACCTCAAACAAACCATTTGTTTGAGTATCCGACTTAACTAAACATTGAGTAAACCTCAAACCTAAATTTGAGCATCCAACTCTTGACTTAGCCATTCGGCCAAGTTCACCTATGAGCTACCATTACAATCGCTCAATCTCTCATCCCCCTTGGAGTCCCTCACCGAAGCTCTCTTCATCCGGCCATGTCCCTCGGATGCACCAAATACACGGCTTCCGCAATGCCATCCTTCACATCTCGCCCTGATGTCTGCTTCCTTTAGCTTCACTCCAACGCTCCTCATCCGGCGGTCCCTCGGATGCACCAAGCGCACGACTTCCACAATGCCATCCTTCACCGACTCAAGGACCCGAGCCATGAGATTGTGAACCCACCAATGCTATCATCAAGCTATCCCATGTGTGATTTGTTGGGTTTCCGGCACCGCGGCGTGTGTGTGTTCGATCACGTTTCGTAAACATGAACACAGCGGAAACAATAAAATTAATAAATCTACATTTATTACAACACACACAACACACGCATGCATATTACAACAAGTGTAGACATAACCATAAATTTAAATTTGCAATAAAAGGAAATTTATCTACGTTATACCTTTCGTATGACGTGTAGCGGGAACGACATCAACCGGAACGATCCTCGCTAGAATCATCTCTATCCGTATCCACGCCGAGTTCCTCGGGATGACTTCGCTAAGCCACGAGCTTCGTCTTCGTACGGGTTACTAGCCTCGTGTTGAAGACGACGTGATCGAGAGATGATCACGATCCGAATCCAAATTCGGATCCTAATACGAGTTCTCAAAACTCGCTTCTCCGGAGAGGTATTCGTCAACCAATTGACGAATCCTTCGTCCTCCACCTCAGAGGATTACCGGAGAACGAATCCCCGATAAGTTAGCCGCTGTCGGAGCTCTAACCGTCGTCCAAACGACGCTCCGACGAGAGGAGAACAAGCTGTCCAGAAAACTGGACAGCTTTGGTGGAGGAGATAGGCACCGGCCAACCAAGGGAAGATAGAGCTCACCTTGATGCCAAACCTAAAGAAGATCACCGGGCAGGGAAGGTCAGCACCTTCTGGACGCCGGTTGGAGCCTCAAGGAGGAGGAGAGTTGGCTCCGAATTTCTCCAAGGAGAGGTGGGCGGCAACTTAGGGTTGTGTGTTAGGGCTTAATTATCCCTTAAGCCCTCTTTTATAGAGAACTAATTCTCTTAATGGTTATTGGATCATAACCATTAGGCCCGTTAACCCGCTCCATTAAGATAAGTTAAAATAAACCAAACCATGATGATTTATTTTAAGTTAAAACGAACCGAACCAACTTTTGGTTCATTCGTTTAAAATAAACCAAACCCTTTGGTTTATTCTCCTCCATTGGATTAGAACCAAACCATTTTGGTTCAACCATTACGTCTTCATAAGACTCGGCCCATCCATGCTTCCATTGCGACTGAAACGATTTCATGCTCGCTTTATGTTTGGTCCAACCAAACCTAGTTTCTCTCGGTCTGAGAATCCCAATCTCAAGCTCGTTTTAAATCCTTTGGATTATGCTCGTTGTGCGTGTGACCAAATAGGTTCTCGGTTTATGTTGGCCGTCTATAATTAACCATTAATTATAGAACGATCATGAGTGGCACCTAGTAGTACATCATGATCCCCAATTAACCGAAAAGATCAACGGTTGATCCAGAACTATTTCTGAAACCCTTCAGTAGCTCGAATGATTCGTGCCCCATTCCCTTCACTCATCTTATACCCACTTGGTTCAGGACATGGTCTATTGTGTCAGTCCCCACTATGCTGACTACGTCACACCTAGCCCAAGTATCATTTTCTCGTCCTACGGATTCTAGTTACTCTACATGTATCGAAGAGTACCTTACTCTAAACATGTAATGCTTTGGTCAAAGACTTTAGTAACAATCCGACGAGAGGCCATGGGTATACATCTCCTCGCAAGGAGTGGTGAATCCTTTATAGGCTATTCAAACACCTTCGATCACTTCAACTTATACCCAATCATCCCGGGTCCACATCTCCTTAGAGATGTTTGCTTAAGATGTCAAAGCATAAGTCTCCATGATCAAGATGACTTGAATACCGCAAGTCTAAGGAACATCGCACTTAAGCCACAGTAAGAACTTCATTGACATATCTATATATGCAGAGAACCATATGAAGTCTTACGGCTGGTCACTCCAATGAACTAGTTACCATAACTAGCATCCACGATTAACTCCGGACATCACTATGTCTCCAGCCATTGAGAATCAGCTGCTTGGATACACGAAGGAGTATACCACGTGCTAGTCTCGACAGAATTGATGGTGTCCAAATTCATCAATTCATCGACTAGGGATAATTTCGATACATTACAATTACACATGTAGAGATACTCACTAGTTGTGATCCAATCACAAATTCTCTCATGCTGTGAATCGTATCGTGGACATTCAGTAAATGAGTTTAAGATCCAATCAAATACATAAAACATGTATACTCAAATAGTGAATCTTCATTTATCATATAAATGGTTCATACATAAGGCGATTGCCTTAGGACATCTCTCATATATTACTAACTGACTCCCAAACTTGCACCCTATAGGCTTTATGCCTTCAGGTGGGTCAACCAAGTTCCAAACTTGGTTTTCATACATGGAATCCATTTCTGATTTCATGGCACCAAGCCACTTATCCCTTTCTGAACTTGTCAGCACTTCTTCATAACTGGTAGGCTCCTCATCATCAATGAGTAACACGTCGTTCGATTCACTTACGAGAAATCCATATCTCTCGGGAATATTGCGTGTTCTACCAGATCTACAAAGATGTGGTGTTACAATAGGTCCAGCCGATTGCTCATCACTATGAGTTGTCGGCTGTTGTGCTTCACCAGGTATCTCATCAATGTCTATTTGAGTCTCTCGAGCCTCCTCAAGCTCGACGACACTCCCACTGTTTTCTTGCAAGAGAAACTCTTTCTCTAGAAACACAACATGCCTTGAAACAAACACCTTTTGTTCCACAGGATGATAGAATTGGTAACCCCTTGTTTCCTTAGGGTATCCAACAAATAGACATTTATCAGACTTAGCATCCAATTTGTCTGATACAGTCCGCTTCACATAAGCAGGACAACCCCATATCTTCAAGTAAGATACATGAGGTTTCTTACTATTCCATATCTCATATGGAGTAGTTGAGACTACCTTGGTGGGCATTCTGTTTAACAAGTAAACAGCTGTTTGAAGTGCATAGCCCCAAAAGGACTTGGGAAGAGTTGTATGATTCATCATTGACCTGACCATGTCCAACAAAGTCCGATTACGCCTCTCAGATACACCATTATGCTGTGGTGTATAGGGCGGAGTCCATTGAGACAATATGCCATTGTCTCTTAGATAATCAAGAAACTCTTGACTTAAGTATTCACCACCTCGATCCGATCGAAGTATTTTAATACTCTTGTCATGTTGTCTCTCTACTTCATTTCTGAATTCTTTGAACCTTTCAAAGGCTCCAGACTTGTGTTTCATCAAGAACACATACCCAAACCGTGAGTGATCATCGGTGAAGGTAATGAAGTAGCTATAGCCTCCTAAAGCTTGAGTTGACATAGGTCCACATACATCAGTATGTATTAGACCTAATAACTCTCCTACTCGTTCACCTTTTCCAGTAAAAGCTAACTTAGTCATCTTGCCTTTTAAGCATGATTCACATGTATCGTATGAATCCAATTCAAACGATTCCAGAATTCCACATCGGTGTAATTTGGACATGCGTTTCTTGCTTACATGGCCAAGATGACAATGCCACATATAGGAGTCTATTTGATTATCCTTTTGAGCATGCGTGTTGCTCGCTTCAATATTGAAGATTTCACTGGATACGTCCAATGTATAAACACCATTGCTTAAAGTTCCAGTCCTATAAAGAACTCCATTCAAAGTTATGTAACAACAATTGTTACTAAAAGTCAAATGGTACCCATTTCTATTTAAACAAGAAATAGAAATGATGTTCTTTATCAACGAAGGAACATAAAATCAATTGTCCAGTTCTAAGACAAGTCCTGTAGGGAGTTTCAACAAATGCGTTCCAATGGCGACTGCAGCAACCTTTGCTCCATTCCCAACACGCAAATTTGACTCTCCCTTGACGAGTCTTCTTCTATTCCTTAGCCCATGTATGTCATTACATATATGTGAGCCACACCCAGTATCCAATACCCAAGTGTTTGAGGAAATAGAATGACAATCAATAACGAAGATATCTGAAGAAGATGGGGCATCCGATGCCTTATTCTTCTTCACGGACTCAAGATAAATCTTGCACTTTCTTCGCAAATGGCTCTCCTTGCCATAATAATGGCAAGTTTCCTTTTGTGCTAGTTCTACCTTCTTAGCCCTTCTCTTCTTTCCCTTCTGCTGTTTCTTTGATTTCCTCTTTGAACCTTTCTTCGAGGAATCAACTAATAGCACCGTCCCCTGCTCATTCTTCTCAGAAGACTCCACAGTCTTCAGCATATTGAGCAGTACCACAGATGAACCTTCTAGCATCTCAGAGGTGAAGAGGAGCTTTGAGACTTCGAACCTTTCGAATCTCACTTGCTCATCAACCAACTCACAAAGATGAAGGACTACGATATGAGCATCCATATGCTCATGCTGCTTTCGTAGCTTGGGTTCCATCGCGGCTAGCATGATGCAAGTCATTTGTTCAGAATCACTCACATGTTTCTGATAGGCCAACAATTGGTCTAGAGTTGCATCGTCACTAGGACGGGCGGGAAGAGGCGCTTCGAGGACATTTGCAAGCTTTTCAACCTTGAGAACAATTCTCAAGCTTCTAAGCCAGTCCAAGAAGCTCGGCCCAGTCAATTTATTCGAATCCAAAATGGAACGCAAATTCAAAGATATCATGATCAATCTTAGAAATACAAAACGAGCATATATGAGAAAATGATTTTTAAAATGCATTAATATACATTTATAAATTCCATTCATTTTTTGAATTTCAAAAACCCCAAAATCACTTCGGGAGATCGTAGGTCCATCTCCGAATGGGCTGATATCCATCATAGTTATGAACAACCTTGGAGAGAGTCCAACAAGTCATTCATAACTACGCCGGTAGGTATCAACTATACCGATTGCATATCACGTATATGTAACTATCACAATGTGCTATCAACTAATTGAATGTTCACACATACATCGGGTTGTTAACATATTAACAAGTATGCATCATATGCATAGCACCCAACTTCACCTCCCTTTACATCGACCTTGGAGAGAGTCTAACAAGCTGATGCTCCAGGTTAAAGGCAACCCATTAATCGGGAAATAGTTTTAATATGGTTAGAGCGCATTCATCCAATTAGCCCAGCTTGGAGAGAGTCCAACAACCAAAGCTAACGATTGACCTCTGACTCTTACCATATTAGTATTAAACTATTCCATGGTTTGAACATGTTCGGGTTCGAGCCGGGCTTGGAGAGAGTCCAACAAACCAAACAAGAAACGGAACTCTGGTTCTAACTATATTAATGAAAGGTGTAGCCTTTAATATTGTTTAAGGGTTTTTATGTCTCATCCTCTTTGCATGCAAATAACTATTATCTACATGGCATGGCATACATGGCATACATCTACATGTCACGACGCGCATGACATAATGTTATGCATCTAATGCAATTACATGACATACAATTATGTCATGTATATAATTTCCTTATATGTCATAACTATTTATGGAAATAAAATATGTTTAAGATTTGATTCTCCAAATCAAATCATAATTAAATTAGGAAACAAATTTCCAAATCTAATCACATATTTTATTCATGGAATTATTTGATTAAGGAAAATCTATTTAGGAAACCAATTTCCTAAATCATTAAAACTACTTATGGAAATAAAATATTTTAAGATTTGATTTCCCAAATCAAATCATGATTAAATTAGGAAAAAAATTTCCAGAATCTAATCAAATATTTTATTTATGGAAAATATCAATTTCCATAAATACTTCCAACTTTCCAAAAGTGGAAGATTTCCATAAATACTTCTAGACTTTCCAAAATTGAAAAATTTCCATAAATACTTATAAATTTCCAAAATTAGAAAATTTCGAGAAATAACATTATGACTATCGCAAAACCATTTTACGATTATGTCGAAACATAACCTGGGCTCTGATACCACTGTTGGGTTTCCGGCACCGCGGCGTGTGTGTGTTCGATCACGTTTCGTAAACATGAACACAACGGAAGCAATAAAATTAATAAATCTACATTTATTACAACACACACAACACACGCATGCATATTACAACAAGTGTAGACATAACCGTAAATTTAAATTTGCAATAAAAGGAAATTTATCTACGTTATACCTTTCGTATGACGTGTAGCAGAACGACATCAACCGAACGATCCTCGCTAGAATCGCTCTATCCGTATCCACGCCGAGTTCCTCGGGATGACTTCGCTAAGCCACGAGCTTCGTCTTCGTACGGGTTACTAGCCTCGTGTTGAAGACGACGTGATCGAGAGATGATCACGATCCGAATCCAAATTCGGATCCTAATACGAGTTCTCAAAACTCGCTTCTCCGGAGAGGTATTCGTCATATATTACTAACATAGTGAATCTTCATTTATCATATAAATGGTTCATACATAAGGCGATTGCCTTAGGACATCTCTCATATATTACTAACATGATTTACTAAGTCCTACACAACTTAAACACAGATATCAAATCATCATAACAACCTAACTTAAACCCTTTGCCACACACATCAAAACCACATCATACATGGGTTGATTGCCCTGACAATCTCCCCCTTTTTGATGTGTGGCAATCCGTTTAAGTTAGGTAACACATTAACCAAAATACGTAAGGCAAGAAAGCATGTAACACAAATATGAGTATCAAACACTCCCCCTTAATACATGCAACTACCCCTTAACACATGCTAATTATCCCCCTAGCATGATTAACTTAAACTCTACCATTTCTCCACCTTTGACACCATCAAAAATATTACAAACATGTTATATAACGAGGTATCAAAGTCTAATAAAAGAAAAACACCAAAATCAAGCTTAAACCCATCAAAATCAGATTACTGTGCTCGTTCATAGTTCATCAGTCGACTGGTTCAGACTACCAGTCAACTAACACCTGAAAACCCATTTTTTTTTATTTTCGAACCAAAATTCAAAAATGCATAAAAAATTCCAGAAAATTCTAAAAATCATGGAATTTAGGGAACACATTTTTTATGAGTCCCTTTATCAATTAAAATGATTTTTCATGAAAATGCATTCTATTTTCAAAAATTAGATAAAAACTTAAAAGTTGTAAAATGTCTCAATTTTGTATCAACTTTAAGACCTAGTTTTGCCTTGAGTTGTTTTAAAGCATGAACTCACAGTTGATAAAATATGAAATGGTTTTAAAACATTTGAAATATCCAACCATGATCTTTGGGCAATATGTCCATGAATTAAACATAAGCTTTCCCCATAGTTGGTCTATGATTACTCTACCATGATACTCTAATGACCCATCAAAAAGTCACAAGCATAAGTGAGTCATTTGTATCAACCTAACATCTCACCCATTGTTATGTTATCAATCAAGTTTGTTGGGTTTCCCCGGCACCGCGACAAGTGTGTGTTCGAACACGTTTCATAAACATGTGCACAGCAGAAGAATTAAAAGCAATAAATCTAATTTATTACAACACACACACCACACACATGCAAGATACAATATGTGTAGACATAATCGCAGTTTCAAATTTTGCAATAAAAGGAAATTATGCTAGTTATACCTCACGTATCACGTGCAACGGGAATGACATCAACCGGAGCAACTCTCGCAAGAATTGCCTCTATCCGTATCCACGCTGAGTACCGTCGGGATAGCTTCACCAAGCTACGAGCCTCATCTTCGTAGGAGTCACTAGCCTCGTGTCGAAGACGGTGTGATCGAATGGAGATCACAATCCGAATCAAAATTCGGATGCAAAACGAGTCCCCTAAAACTCGCTTCTCCGGAGAGGTATTCGTCAACCGATTGACGAATCCTTAGTCCTCCACCCATGAGGATTATCGGAGATCCAATCCCCGACAAGGAAGTCGCTGCCGGAGCTCCAAACATCATCCAAATGACGCTCCGACAAGAAGGAAACAAGCTGTCCAAAAACTAGACAGCTTGGTGGAGGACTAGGTGCCAGCCAAAGGAGGTGGCCGGCTAATCCTTGGTCACCAGAGCCAAGGTGGATCGCCGGAGGGTCTCCGGATGGGTGGCCGGCAGCAGCTGGACGCTGGCGACACAAAGGGGCAGCTGGGCGTGGATCCTCTTGGGCGGCGACAAGGAGAAGAGAGGGAGAGGAGAGGAAGAGAAGTTTCCAAAAATAAACTTAGGGCTCTCCAAACCTCTAGCTGCGCTTTTATAGAGCACGTGTTTCTTAACCATCAAGAAACCTTCTCCTTAGAGGTATTGGTTCATAACCAAAACTTGTTAACCTACTCCAATAACTTAAGTTAAAATAAACCGAATCGAGTTGGTCTATTTTAAGTTAAAATGAACAGAACCAACTTTGGTTCATTCATTTAAAATAAACCAAACCACTTTGGTTTATTTTCCACTATTGGATTAGAACCAAACCAATTTGGTTTATCCATCATGTCTTCATAAGACTCGACCTATCCATGCTTCCGTTGCGACTGAAATGATTTCATGCTCGCTTCTTGTTTGGTACAACCAAACCTAATTTCTCTCGATCTGAGAATCTCATTCTCAAGCTCATTTTAAATCCTTCGGATTACGCTCGTTGTGCGTGTGACCAAATAGGTTCCCGATTTATGTTGGTCGTCTATAATTAATCATTAATTATAGAATGATCATGAGTGGCACCTAGTAGTATATCATGATCCCCAATTAACCAGAAAATCAACGGTTGATTCCAGAACCATTTCTGAAACCCTTCAGCAGCTATAATGAATCATGTCCCATTTCCTTCACTCATCTTATACCCACTTGGTTCAAGACATGGTCTATTATATCAGTCCCCCACCAGGTTGACTACGTCACACCTAGCCCAAGAATGATTTCCTCGTCCTTTGGATTCTAGTTACTGCACATGTATCCAAGAGTACATTACTCTAAACATGTAATGCTTTGGCCAAAGACTTTAGTAACAATCCAACGAGAGGCCCTGGGTATACTGTTAGTGAAAGCCCTAGAGTCAATCATGTGATGATTGTTGTATGGACTTTATTGTATCATATTCCTATTTATAAAGGCATGGTTATTATATTTACTTGTATTGGTGCCAAATAAACTAAGTATAATAACGTCCTTGAGTAGAAGGTTCTTATCTATATCAATCGATTGGTTGAATCGATAATGAGATGACATAGAGAACACTACTCTTAATCATTCCTAGTCAAGTATTAACATTCAGGGACAATGTTAATGCGTAGAGACTAGCATGTAGGTCAACTCGATGACTTGTTCTCACAAGTCATGGATATGAGATATCAAGTTGACACATGGGTATGCATTGGAGAATGTATACTGAATGACCCGCATGAGAAAGTATCATGGATCGCTATATGAGTGTCATATACTTTCTCATGTGACTATTAGTATGCCTATTAGTTCTTGGACCTGAAGTCACCATGGTTCCCTACATAACGAGTTACATACTTTGGCTTCGTCAAACGTCACCCGTAAATGGGTGGACTATAAAGGCGATTACTGGGTATATAACAAATTATGCGGAGGGATGTGAGTGATGTAGATGAGATCTATCCCTCCTATATGACGGGAGTGACATCGTTATTCTTGATAGAGTGAGACCACGAGGAGCATGGCCATGCCCAAATGAGTCAATATGATATATTGAGCTCATTTGATTAGAGTGAGTCTACTTGGAGTTCAAGATATAGATTGTACCGAGGGTGACACGGTCTATGCCTCAATTGGTCAATCTAGATGTCAAGGATAGAGGGACATTGTCACATATTGTGAGAGTCACAATTAGTAGTCACAAAGGTGATGTTGAAGCTCAACATTCTTGTAACTTTAGTAGCAATGATGTGTTGCTAGATACCGCTCATTGCTTATGTTCCTAAATCTGTTTAGGAGCATTGCCAACGTTACAAGAACCTATAGGGTCACACACAAAGGAAAATTAGATGGAGATTAGGTTCATATGATGAACCATGAGGATTAGGTTCATGGGATGAACCAAATTGGATTAAGAGTAATCCAAATTAGACTAATTGAGTTAGACTCAATTTGATTCAAGTGTTGAATGAGTCTAATTTAGATTTGATTCATTGAGTCAATTTAAATTAATGAATAGAGATTCATTAAATCAAATTGACTTGAATCAAGAGGTTAGATTTGATCAACCATGGGAGATAAGAGGTCAAGTTTGACTTGACTTGAGAGGGAAGATGAATGGTAAATTTTGACTTGACCAATTGCCATGTCATGGTGACATGGCATAGGGGTCAGCCAATGATGGTGTTCCAAATCATCATGGACTTATCATGTGGTGTCACCTCATGAGGGAGACCAAGCGCCATTGGCTCTTGGAGTTACATGCATGCATGTAACCCCCCAAGAATAAAGTGGTCGGCCAATATTTTGATTGTGAGAAGTTATTTTGTGATTAACTTCATCTTCTTCCTTGCTCTCCTTCTTGCTCTCTCCCATTCCTCATCTTTCCATGACTACCAAGGAGTGCTAGCACACTCTAGGTTGTTTTCTCCACCATTTGTCCATGTGGATACCAATAGAGGAGTGTACACTTGACACTCTTGAGTTCCGGCAAAGCGTTTAGACGAGCGGGATAAGCGAAGGGCGTCGCTACGAGGGTAACACTCTCATCATGTAGATCTAAGGTAGATCTAGGTTTCCATAACACATACATGAATTTATTTTTGTTATACTTCGCACGGATCCGTGGCCGGGCTTCTGAGGTTTCTACAACGCAAAAAGCGGTTTTTGCGGCTCGGAAAGTCTAACAGTGGTATTAGAGCCACATGCGAAGCATGTATGTGTTTTAAATTTGTAGTTTTATTATTAGATATAAAAATTATAGATTTTTAAGTTTCTATAAATTTCCTATTTTTATAGATTTTTGGGTATTTTTCTTGAAGAGTTGAAGCAACAAGTGTTGGGACACTTGTAGGCTTCAACCACCAAGAAAAACTCTCCGAAACGGCGAGTTCTCGCTTTAGGTTTTTGGGACAGCGACTTAAGTCGCTGTAAGATCAAGTAGGGACACTCGCAAAGTTTATTTTTTCAAGTAGGGGCACTGCCCCTATCCCCGAAAGGGGCCTTGTCCTGCGATCGCGCCCGGAAACCGCTTAGCGGGACCGTTACGGAGAGGTGACTCATAAAATTGAAAACAAAATAGGAAAAATTATAGAAATTTCTGTAAAATACATAATTTAGAATTATGTATAATTGTGTGATGGTTATGGCCCAAGAACCCCAATATGATTGGATGATAAATGTATTGTAATTCATAATACAGCATGCGTGCCGTTTTTGTGGTTGTGCATGTTGTATAGAGTATGCGACCTACGCGTCATGCCTCTTCTTTTAAAATTCTAGTTGTAAATAGTTTTAGACTCGAATGTAACTCGAGTTTCATATTTGTAATGTACAAAATAGAGCGGTGGAAGGTCCACTAGTATACGGAGTTACGAGAAGGGTGCCGACGACATATGGCGGTCAAAGGAGGCGCTTGGAGAAGCTGCTAACCCTATGTTGACCGTCCGATCTTCTCATTGGCTTGAGAAGATCGTAGTAGGGGCCATGACCACATCACAATTAATATATATATATATATATATATATATATATATATATATATATATATATATATATATATATATATATATATATATATATATATATGTTGATATATATTTGTTTTTGCTTGTATGTATGTGATGCATGCTAGTAAATTTATCTTGTATGTATATGATGCATGCTAGGATATTTTTCTTGTATGTATATGATGCATGCTAGAATAATGCTTGTATGTATGTCATGCATGCTAGTATAGGATAATAAAGGCCTTGATGCGTATATGATACACATTCACGATTAGATTAGATCTTAATCGAATCAACTCAAAAATGCCTACCAAGTCTTGATACCCATCACTACCTCGATCATTTGTAGTTGTTGAATCTGCCAAAGCAGAGCAACGCATATTATCTTGGTAGGGTGTGGAGGGATAATCTTGGTCCCGCCTATCACGGCTTGGGTTAGAGTAAGCTCAATTGGATTGAGCAAAACTAGTTAACTCAATTGGATCGAGTAGAACTATAGACATATTCCAACCATTGGAAAGATAGGATAAGATCACATTTACACTAAATCTTAGGTGATTTAGCCAAAGCTAACTCAAGGTTTTTTGTAAATGTGGGTCTTGATCCTATAAACAAGAGTTTCATAGAGATGTAATCGGTAATGTGTTACCTACCAATCATACTAAGTCTTGGGCAATTTAGCCAAAGCTAACTCAAGGCGTAGTATGATGTGGATCTTGCCCCGCAAGAATTATAGCTAGTTTGTATGAATCTAGTAATGTGGTTTGACTACATCCATAACTCGATTCTACAAAATTCCTATAATTCAGTGGGAGCATCATTTGATTAAAGTCCTAATTAAATAATAAAAGGAATATGATATTAATTTTATGCATTGTGTATGTTGTAGATTACTATGTCGACAAACACGAACACTCTCTCCCTGCGTTCTGTCCTTGAGAAGGACAAGCTCAATAGAGCAAATTTCCTGGACTGGTATAGGAACCTGAGAATTGTTCTCACCCAAGAAAGGAAACTATACATCCTGGAGCAACCCATTCCGGAGGCACCTCCTGCCACTGCCTCGCGAACTGACAAAGATGCTTACAAGAAGCATCAAGATGATGCATTAGATGTGTCATGTCTCATGCTCGCGACCATGAACTATGAGCTTCAGAAGCAACACGAGTTCATGAATGCTTATGATATGGTTGAACATCTTCGTCAACTATATCAAGGGCAAGGAAGGCATGAGAGATATGAAGTCTCTAAGGCATTGTTTCAGTCCAAGATGTAAGATGGGACTCCCGTAGGTCCATATGTACTCAAGATGATTGGGTACGTAGAAAACTTACAGAGATTGGGATTCCCACTTGGCCAAGAGCTGGACACTGACTTGATCTTACAGTCTTTGCTACAAAGCTACAATCAATTTGTCATGAATTACAACACGAATGAAATTGATAAGCCACTTCCTGAGATGCTCAGCATGTTGAGAACTGCTGAGCTCAACCTTAAGAAGGGAAAAACTAATTCCATTTTGATGGTGCAAAAGAAGAAATGCAAGGGCAAGCCTAAAGGTAAGGGAAAGTCCCAAGCCAAGGGCAAAGGCAAAGAACTGAAACCCAAAGGAGGGGTGGCCAAAGAAGGGGCTTGCTTCCACTGCAAGGAAGCTGGACACTGGAAGCGTAACTGCAAATCTTACCTTGAAGATCTTAAGAAGAAAAGAAGTGAGACTTCTATTTCAGGTATAAATGTTATAGAAGTTAATCTATCTATTTCTACATCATGGGTATTGGATACCAGATGTGCATCTCACATTTGTACTAATATGCAGGCGCTGAGAAATAGCAGGGCATTGACAAAGGGCGAGGTGGACCTACGAGTAGGAAATGGAGCAAGGGTTGCTGCTGTTGCTGTAGGAACTTATGATTTATCTCTGCCCTCTGGGCTTGTACTAGAATTAGATGAATGTTGTTATGTGCCTGTTTGACTAAGAACATAATTTCGATTTCTTGTTTGGACAAGAAAGGATTTACATTTATAATAAAGAATAAATGTTGTTCAGTTTATTTAAACAATATGTTCTATTGTAGTGCACCTCAAATGAACGGACTCTACTTTCTAGACTTAGAGAGCTCTATCTATAACATAAGTACCAAAAGGTTCAAGTCAAATGAGTTGAACCAAACCTATCTCTAGCATTGTCGCTTAGGTCACATAAATGAGAGTCACTTATCTCAGATCCATAAGGATGGGCTGCTAGACTCATTTGATTTTGAATCATATGAGACATGCGAGTCTTGCCTTCTAGGCAAGATGACCAAGACTCCCTTTAGTGGACACAGCGAAAGAGCAACAGACTTGTTAGGACTTATACATAGTGATGTATGTGACCCTTTCAATGTTGCTGCTAGAGGTGGTTACAGGTACTTCATTACATTTACTGATGACTTCAGTAGATATGGTTATGTGTATCTAATGACACATAAATCAGAATCCTTTGAAAAGTTCAAAGAATTCAAGAATGAAGTACAAAACCATCTTGGCAAGAGTATTAAGATACTTCGATCAGATCGAAGTGGTGAATACCTTAGCCATGAGTTTCGTGACTATCTAGCTCAGTATAAGATTCTATCCCAACTCACTCCTCTAGGAACACCACAGTGGAATGGTGTATCCGAAAGGAGGAATTGTACCCTATTAGATATGGTATGATCTATGATGAGTCACACAGATCTTCCTATATCCTTTTGGGGATATGCTCTAGACACAGCAGCCTTCACACTTAACCGTGTACCATCCAAGGCTGTGATAAAGACACCATATACGATATGGACAAGGAGAAATCCCAAGATGTCTTTCATGAGGATTTGGGATTGTGAGGCTTACGTTCGACGTCAAGTCTCCGACAAACTGGGATCCAAATCCGATAAGTGCTATTTTGTTGGATATCCCAAAGAGATGAAGGGATATTACTTCTACATTCCCAGTCAGCACAAAGTGTTTGTGGCAAAGACTGGGGTTTTTCTAGAAAGGGATTTTGTTTCTAGAAAAACTAGTGGGAGTATGTTCGATCTTGAAGAAATTCAAGAGAAGGACCATAACATTGAGGCCTTGATGGAGGTTGAACAGGAATCACAAAGTGTTGTACATGATGAGATTGTTGCACAAAGAATTGTGGAACAACCACCTGTTCAGGTAGACCTACCTCTTCGCAGGTCTGATAGGGTATGTCGTCAGCCTGAGAGATACTCATTTCTCTTGTCTATGTTGGGAGTCGATTCGGAGGCTCATTGGCTCCCATGTCCCCGGATTAAAATTTTCACTAATGAAAGAATTAATCCGGATGGGATGAGCTTCCTTAGCACAACCATTTCATCGTCGTGCTAACAACTTGAGTGGTCGCTTGAACAAACTGGTTGTTCAAGCAACACAACTCTTCTAGTTGGTTAGCCGCGGAAGAGACGACGGACGGATCGCCGGTTTTTGTGTTTATCTTCAGGGTCCATGATTATACAATATATATTAATATGCATACATGTATAATCAAAACATAAAAGAATATGCTCAGATCTGTAAATGAAGTTAAAAAACTTTATACCTTACGATCTTCTACCGTATGTCCTATCCTTCTCGTGGACGATGTGTGGACGAAGATCCTCCACGAGTAGAAGCCTTTTAGATCGCGTTCTTCCCTTCCTTGTCCGCTGCGAACAAAGAGAAGAACCAACAATACCTTTCCTTTCTAGAACCGGCCACCAAGCTAGGGAGTTTGATGCAACCGCCGGCCAAGGAACGAATGGATGAAGTGCTGGCCACCAATACAAAAGGAACCGCCGGCCACCTTGGAGATTGGAGAAGTGAACGCCGGCCACCAATGGAAGGAGAACCGCCGGCCAAGGAATAAGAGAGAGGCCTTGAGGATGGGCGCCGGCCAAGTGTTGATGGAGAATGATGGGCGCCGGCAACGACTAGAAGGATGAAGGTTGCCGCCCAAAAACCCTAGCTCCAAAACCCTAGCCGCCCACTTTGAGAAGAGCCAAACCCTAATTCCAATTCAATTGATTCTTGCCGCCCAACCCTAAGCTTTCCTTTTATAGAGTTAGGCTTAGGACTCCTTTAATCTCCACCGTCGGATCTATGAATTTAATTTACATTCTTAGATCTAGACTTCACAAGGATTATATTAGGCTACGATAGAGACCATAAGGAGGAGTTGGATCTTGGCCACCCGATGGATCGGAACCACACAAACTTGATCCATCAATGATGTTCCATTCCACTAGAGGATCATCATTGAACTACCTCACCAACCCCCATAAATTAATATGGGTTCCATATATTATTTGTACATTAATCTCCCCGTGTTTAAGATATCGAATGTCCGTCAATTAATTGATTTACTGACCATCAATTAATTAACATCTAATTCCTCGAGTAGTACCACTCAACCTTATCATCATGTTGACTAAGTCAACTAGCTGGGTTTACATGATGAACCTTATGAGCTCCTCAAGGGGACATCATCAACCTAATATATAGGACACGGTTTCCTCCTATAATCAACGACACACCATGTAAATAATATCATTTCCCAACTTACCGGGCATATTGATTTAATCCATCTAAATCTCGCCCTCTGGTAAATCAAAGAAATAAATACTAAGTACATGTGCTCGTTATTATATCGGGATTAAGAGCATGTACAATATAATATCCGAGGTCCGATTCAATTATGTAGTCAGTACTAAATTGAATCACCTCTATGTCGGTCCTTCTCAATACACCTAAGTGTACTAGTGTAATTTTATGTTCAAGACAAAACAATACCAAGCTACACTACAACCATGCCAATGGTTTGTCCAAAACCATCTTGGTCGTGAGCCTCTTACTTATATTTTACAAGGGACTGATAACATGATCTTCTGTGCCACACCAAGCACCATGTTATCTACAATGTAAAATATTAGACATTATGCACACATATATAGTAAATATATAAAGTGTAAACAATGATCATGTGATTCTTATTCCAAAATAAAATGTTCATACAAAAAGAGCTAGGCTTTCAGTATACATTCCAACAGTCTAACCATGATGACGTTATGCTCATTGAGAATGAGCCTACTTCCTATCAGGAAGCTATGATGAGCCCAGATTCTGAGAAATGGCTAGAGGTCATGAGATCCGAGATGGAATCCATATATACCAACCAAGTATGGACTTTGGTTGATCCACCTGAAGGGGTCAAACCCATTGGGTGTGAGTGGGTCTTTAAGAGAAAGACTGACATGGATGGACTTATGCATACCTATAAGGGCCGATTGGTGGCTAAAGGTTTCAAGCAAATTCATGGTATTGACTATGATGAAACCTTTTCTCCAGTGGCGATGTTTAAGTCCATTCGAATCATGCTTGCTATTACAGCATACCACGATTATGAAATCTGGCAGATGGATGTCAAAACTGTGTTTCTGAATGGAAACTTGCTCGAGGATGTGTACATGACACAACCTGAGGGTTTTGTAGATCCACAGCATACTGGGAAAGTATGCAAGCTACAAAGGTCCATTTATGGGCTAAAGCAAGCTTCTCAGAGATGGAATCTTTGATTCGATGATGTGATCAAACAGTTTTGTTTCATCAAGAATGAAGATGAACCCTGTGTCCATAAGAGGGTTAATGGGAACAAAGTTGTCTTCCTTGTAGTGTATATGGATGACATACTACTTATTGGGAATGACATCCCTTCGCTACAGTCTGTGAAAACTCAGCTGGGGACATGCTTCTCAATGAAGGACTTAGGTGAAGCAGCTTGTATTCTAGTCATCAAGATCTATAGAGAGAAGAGATTACTTGGCCTAAGTCAGAGTACATATATTAACACGGTACTACTATGGTTTGCCATGCAGAATTCCAAGAAGGGACTTCTGTCGATGTCACATGGTGTGAGTCTTTCGAAGACTCAAAGTCCCTCTTCTAGAGAGGAGAGAGACCGCATGGATAAGATCCCTTACCCATCTGCTATAGGATCTATCATGTATGCCATGCTGTGTACTCATCCTGATGTCTCATATGCTTTGAGCATGACGAGTAGATACCAATCAGATCCAGGTGAGCATCACTGGATAACAGTCAAGAATATTCTTAAGTACTTAAGAAGGACTAAAGAATATTTCTTGATATTTGGAGGCAATGAGGAGCTAGCTGTAAAGGGTTACAACGATGCCAGCTTCCAAACTGACCAAGATGATTATAGATCACAGTCAGGGTTCATGTTTTGCTTGAATGGTGGCGCTGTGAGCTGGAAGAGTTCGAAGCAGGACACAATTGCTGATTCTACAACAGAAGCCGAGTATATCGCTGCATCAGAGGCAGCAAAGGAGGCAGTTTGGATCCGCAAGTTCATTACTGAGCTTGGGGTGGTTTCTAGCATAGCAGATCCTATAGAGCTCTATTGTGACAGCAATGGAGCTATTGCGCAGGCTAAGGAACCTCGCTCACATCAGTGGACCGAACACATACTATGGCGCTTCCATCTCATTTGAGAGATTATTGATAGAGGAGATGTGAAGATTTACAGAGTACACACAGATGCTAACATTGCAGATCCCTTGACCAAGGCTTTGGCACAGAAAAAGCATGATGGTCACACTAGATCATTGGGTATTAGATACTACGGTGATTGACACTAGTGTTAGTGGGAGATTGTTAGTGAAAGCCCTAAAGCCAATCATGTGATGATTGTTGTATGGACTTTATTGTATCATATTCCTATTTATAAAGGCATGGTTATTATATTTACTTGTATTGGTGTCAAATAAACTAAGTATAATAACGTCCTTGAGTAGAAGGTTCTTATCTATATCAATCGATTGGTTGAATCGATAATGAGATAATATAGAGAACACTACTCTTAATCATTCCTAATCAAGTATTAACATTCAGGGACAATGTTAATGCGTAGAGAATAGCATGTAGGTCAACTCGATGACTTGTTCTCACAAGTCATGGATATGAGATATCAAGTTGACACATGGGTATGCATTGGAGAATGTATACTAAATGATCCGCCATGAGAAAGTATCATGGATCATTATATGAGTGTCATATACTTTCTCATGTGACTATTAGTATGACTATTAGTTCTTGGACCTGAAGTCACTATGGTTCTCTACATAAGAAGTTGCATACTTTGGCTTCGTCAAACGTCACCCGTAAATGGGTGGACTATAAAGGCGATTACTGGGTATGTAACAAATTATGTGGAGGGATGTGAGTGATGTAGATGAGATCTATCCCTCCTATATGACGGGAGTGACATCGTTATTCTTGATAGAGTGAGACCATGAAGTGCATGACCATGCCCAAATGAGTCAATATGAGATATTGAGCTCATTTGATTAGAGTGAGTCTACTTGGAGTTCAAGATATAGATTGTACTGAGGATGACACGGTCTATGCCTCAATTGGTCAATCTAGATGTCAAGGATAGAGGGACATTGTCACATATTGTGAAAGTCACAATTAGTAGTCACAAAGGTGATGTTGGAGCTCAACATTCTTGTAACTTGGGTAGCAATGATGTGTTGCTAGATACCGCTCATTGCTTATGTTCCTAAATCGGTTTAGGAGCATTGCCAACGTTACAAGAACCTATAGGATCACACACAAAGGGCAATTAGATGGAGATTAGGTTCATATGATGAACCATGAGGATTAGGTTCATGGGATGAACTAAATTGGATTAAGAGTAATCCAAATTAGACTAATTGAGTTAGACTCAATTTGATTCAAGTGTTGAATGAGTCTAATTTAGATTTGATTCATTGAGTCAATTTAAATTAATGAATAGAGATTCATTAAATCAAATTGACTTGATTCAAGTGGTTAGATTTGATCAACCATGGGAGATAAGAGGTCAAGTTTGACTTGACTTGAGAGGGAAGATGAATGGTCAATTTTCTCATAAGTCTCCATGACCAAGATGACTTGAATACCGCAAGTCAAAGGAACATCGCACTAAAGCTGCAGTAAGAACTTCATTAACATATCCATATATACTGAGAATCATATTAAGTCTTACAGCTGGTCACTCCAATGAACTAGTTACCATAACTAGCATCCACAATTAACTCCGGACATCACAATATCTCTAGCCAGTGAGAATCAGCTGCTTGGATACACCAAAGAGTATACCTCGTGCTAGTCTCGACAGAATTGATGGTGTCAAAACCCATCAATTCATTGACTAGGGATAATTCCAATACTTCACAATTACACATGTAGAGATACTCACTAGTTGTGATCCAATCACAAATTCTCTCATGCTGTGAATTGTATTATGGAAATTTAGTAAATGAGTTTAAGATCTAATCAAATACATGAAAACATGTATACTCGAATAGTGAATCTTCATTTATCATATAATTGATTTAAACATAAGGTGATTGCCTTAGGACATCTCTCATATATAACTAACAAACTCTCACTTGGCCTAATGTCAATCGCCACGGTATCTAATACCATAAGCCCTAACATGGCCCTCAAACTTACTTTGAGGTAAGGCCTTTGTTAAAGGATCCGTTAAGTTCTTTTCAATGGGAATCTTCTCTATTTGAATTTTGTTCCTACTGATAATCTCTCTGATCAGATGATAGCGGCGAAGCACATGTTTGGATCATTGATGAGACCACATCAAGTTCAAAGATGAACTTCTTGATTCAAACCGCTTCCTTTGTTGCTTCCATAACTACAATGTATTCTGCCTCAGTGGCAGAATCTGCTATAGTGTCTTGCTTGGAACTTTTCCAACTTATTGCGCCTCCATTCAAGGTGAACACGTACCCAGACTGAGACCTAGAATCATCCTTGTATGTTTGGAAGCTAGCATCTGTATACCCGCGTATCACCATGTCTCCTTCTCCATATATTAGGAACACATCCTTAGTTCTTCTCAAGTACTTAAGGATCGTCTTAACAGTCGCCCAATGATCCATTCCTGGATCCGATTGGTATCTGCTCATGACACTCAGAGCATACAATACATCGGGCCTCGTACATAACATAACATACATAATAGATCCTATTGCAGATGCATAGGGAATCTTGTTCATGCAAATCCACTCGTCTTCTGTGTGTGGACACATAGACTTCGAAAGGTGTATCCCATGCCTGATGGGTAGAAAACCTTTCTTGGATTCCAACATGCTAAACCACTTTAGCACTCGGTCTATATATGTAGAGTGCGAAAGACCAAGCAACCGATTCGATCTATCTCTATGGATCTTAATCCCAAGGATGTAGGTTGCTTCTCCCAGGTCTTTCATGGAGAACATCTTGGACAACCAAATTTTAATTGATTGTAAGATAGAAACATCGTTTCCTATAAGTAATATGTCATCGACATACAATACTAGGAACACGACTTCACTCCCACTAACCTTCTTGTACACTACAGACTTGCAGTAGAGGTCATCCACCGAGGCGACCAACCGGAGTTGTCGATAGAGTTTATACTCCTGGTTTTGTTGGTTATGTATTTAATGTTTTAAAAGGGAATAACCTGTAGTGTGTGGGTTATTGTTCATAACTGTGGTATAAATTGACCACGGGAACGACCTATGGACTCTGTGAGTTTTGAACCTGTGTCGAAAAAGGTGATTTACCTTTGAGAGCCGACTGATACTGAGTCAAAAAATAGGGTTCAAATCATCACATTCTTGTGGAAATCAGAGACTATAGTCTTAGAGATTTTTCACTAATTATACTAGTCAGATCATTACCTGTTGGGTAATGGACAAGACAAGTAGACGATTATTAATGCAGATAGCGGAAGGCTAGTTTACAATGTTTCATAGGGATTTTTTTTATCCCTGAGTTGTTCGTACTGAGTTGTATAACTTTGAGAGTACTTTTGAGTACTTAACTCATGTTATACCGAGAAAGAAGAGTTGTTTGCATACCATTATCGGGATCAAGCCGGTATTTGGTGATAAATGTAGAAAATAATCTTCGGGAAATAAAACATCACTTGATCATGGTTAGTGATGTTGAGGGAGAGTATTTCCCCGCGTCACTTTCCGTGACACATTTTAAGGAATTCTTGAGCTTCAAGAAAGGGTGATCGGTTAGTAATAGTGTACTGTGCAGAGTTGTGAGACTTGCAGAGGCTACGACCACCTAATAGCTCGAGAAGATGAATGGATGATTTAAGCCACCCAGAGTTATTGGCTTATAGTTGGATTAGAATGCTGAGATCTTCTACCAGATCCTGCCGAAAGACATTGGATTGAGATAGGAGTTTAGAAATGACTCCGTACAAGGGTTTAAGAGTTGGAGACCAATAAGCAAATATTACAGGTCAACATAATAGAGTCAGAAGTCTCCGACTATTGGATAAACAGGAGCAAGATTAGAGTCATAGGCTTTGAGCTATTGTCTGATTATAGAAGAACAACTGCATATCATCAGGATGTCCTCATGGATATCAGCAAAATCAGAACAAAGACTTCGAAGGGATTGTGTGTGTGCAGTGCAGATCACAAAGACACGTGAAGTCAGATTATCCGTTGGATCAGTTCATATGTTGCTATTGTGAGCAACTAGTATAGTGGAGGAGGTGTACTTTGAAGACTTAGCTAAAGACTATCGATGGTATTCCGGGAGGAAGATGCATCATCTCGACAGCAGAGATCAGCACAGAAGATTGGGTTATCTCATCAGTAGCAACCTACTAACTCAGGCGTGGTTAGAATTTCTTGATACTTCCCTTCAGCAGAGATCATCACAAAAGCAGCAGAAGACATCATAGAAGACTCAACAGACAATAACAATAGTTACCTCTAGATGTGATTTGATTTGTACAGAGGAGAGAGTATATGATGATGGTCGTATCTATTCGGTATTCTACAGTTGCAGTTCGTAGGATTAAGTAATAGGATCTGATGATCTAGGAAAATCCTCGGGTCATTCGTCGTAGAAATACGACCGCTTTATCGTGGACTGTTGGATCTAATCTTCTTCTCTTCAGAGAAAGGCCGAGATTTGCGAGGAGCCTTTGGATCGGATCGACAGATAATTGATTGTTAAGGGTATTACTTTAGTTCACCCTCAAGGTTAATATATTGGGAGATACTTATAGGCTACAGGTATCCTTGTCTAGAACATTTTTAGTTTTGATTAGAAGGGTTCCTTTACATCAACTTATGGGTCGGTGGTATCTCTACCATCAGGTGAGGTGGGGATCAATAATTTAGAAGTCAAGGGATGCCCTTAGACTTTGATAGACATACTTTTGCTGTAGATATATCTTTACGGATGGTCAAGTTGTTGAGATTATAGTATGATTATGTCTTTCAGATGTGCGTATAATCTGAGAGTATTCGGATATAGTTTCGAATGAACTCCAAGGCTTGTCGTTGCATAGGCAAGTAGAGTAGGCGATCGAAATGATTGTGGAAATAGTTCTGGTATCGAAGATCACATATCGAGTGATAGTTTTGTTGGTATCAGTGTTGTTAAACACTATAGAAATTGGAAGAACATAAGTTGCGATTATAGGAGATGTTGGAAGGGGTATGTATCTATCCCAGTATTCCTCCTTGAGAAGATCCGGAACTCTTTGTTGAAAGAGAGATGGACCTTTGAGATTATGCATCGATTATCAATGATAGTAGACAGTAATCGTTGTGAATGAATATCCTTCGTTGTGGATAGATGATCTACTTAGATCAGCTAGGACACCTGTGTATACTCTAAGTTTGATTTGGGACTGGAGCGTTGATATTGTAGTGACATGCATACAATTATCAATGTCATTATGATGATTAATATATATCATCAACGTAGAGTAAAGGGGATGCAAGTTTGTAGAGACGACAATTTCATACTTGGTATGAATTGTATGAGTTTTGATTAAGTTGTTAGACTAATTAACGATTTAGTTGCCACTGAATTTGAGAATCGTGTATCCTGGACACGATTGGATCAGTTGGTAGTTGTTGGAGTTGCGTAACCTGGCCACTGTTGATTGTGGTAGTTGGAGTTGCGCACTCGACCACCGTAGATGGTGGTTTGCCTTGTATGATTTGGTTATTCCTACGAATATGGATAGGATGCTTTTGAGCGTTAGCATATCACTAATTTGTTTGACAAAGGTGATGATGGAAATCATTTAGTCGGAAGTTGGTGAAACTAGTTTACAAGACCTAGACGGCGGTTAACTTTTACATGAGTATTAGTTAATCCTTCCGAAGTGGATAAAAAGATGTTGTACGCAAATTTATCGTTTCAGGGATCGGAGTGAATCCGATACAGTTGCATGAGACGTAACTTATGCCTACGACAGTTAAGAAACTACGAGACAAGCTGTTATATACATGACGTGGCTTTAGTAGTTATTATATAGATTTATGGATGTATGGAGCAAAAAAAAAATGCTCATTGAATTTAACTAGCTACTGAGTATAGCTAATATAGAGTTGTTGGAACACGAACAATTACAACAAGGGAGAGTGGTCGCTATAGTCTCCCAGACACTTATAGAGTGTGTCGTGGAGTAGGATTTGGACGGTAGATGGACTTCTCTTGTGAGAAAATAATTTTCCATCTCTAACATGGATATGTGTTCTGGACATGCATCCACTTAACGAAGAGTTGCTACAGGAAGCACATCATTCGAGAAAGTGCTATACATCCGAATGGTACTTGGATGTATCGAGATTTGAAATGTTTATACTGGTAGGAACGGTATAATGAGTGATATTGTTGATTGCGTTGCACGATGTTTAGTTTGCCAATAGGTGAAGGTCGAACATCTGGAATCCGCTAGATTGCTCCAGGAAATTTCGATTCCGAAATGGAAAGGGGAGCAAATCCCGATGGATTTTTGTTGCTGGGTTGCTTAGAACCCGTGAAGGACATGATGCGATTTGGGTGATCGTGGATCGACTAACCAAATCAGCTCACTTTTTGCCTATTCGTGGAATGAACTCGTTGGATCGTCTAGTAGAGTTGTATTGCTGGAAGATTATCATATTGCTGGAGGTACTTTTAAGTACCATATCGGATAGAGATTCGCGAATTACTTCACGATTTTGGTAAAGTCTGCATCAGGCTATAAGCACAAGATTGACAAAAGAGTTACACAGAACAGAGGTGAACGCCTTTGGAATTCTCAATTGGGGAATAGGTATTTCTGTGTGTTTCACCCAGGAGAGGGGTGAAATGATTTGGGCTAAAAGGAAAGTTATCTCCACACTACTTTGGTCCAGTTGAGATATAGGATCGGATTGGGGGGTGTATCTTATCGGTTGGCTTTACCTCCGACACTTGCGGGTGCTCATGACATATTTCATGTTTGTATGCTGAGGAAATACGTTCCGCGTTCAGATCATGTTCTGAAAGAGGTTCTGATTCTACCTCAGTCTAATGCGACCTATGAGGAGATTCCGGTGAGAATTCTTGGTCGCAAGGCGCGACAATTGCGGAACTAAACCATCCGACTTGTAAGGGTTGGATGACAACATCATACCAATGACGAGGCTACGTGGAAGCTGGAAGATACTATCTGAGCTTGATAGCCTTATCTGTTCACTTGAAGAATGTATGTGGTCCTTTCAAAAACTTACTTGAAGTAATTTTTGCATGTTAGTACGAAATTTGGGGACCAAATTTTTATTATTGGGGAGAATGTAAAATACTGGGAAAAAAATATATAAAATAAAATACTCCTTGGTAATTAAGAAATTATCTTGTGGAATTTTTTTGGGAGTTTTTAGAAATTTTTCAGAATTTAAAAATGAGCTTAAATCCTAGTCTAGGGGTTAATTGGGTTTATTAAACTAACCCTAAGATTAATGGGTTAATAGGAGTCGGGTTAAATCTCGAACCCGATCTGCATAACCCATTTCTTTCATTTCTTTACTTTGTCATTTCATGATTTTCTCTCCCTCTTCACATTTAATTCCGATCCGCCTCCTCTGCTTCCCTTCGCCGACCCCTCATCTTCGCCGTCGATGCTTGAGCTCGCCCCATCGCCACTGCTCCGCCTGATCTCCGCCCTATCTTTGCCTGAGCTAGCCGATCTCCACCAAGCCCGTTGCCGCTGCTGATGGCCGCCTCCTCGAGCCATTCGTCGCGCACCCTACTGCACCGTCGTCGTCGCCACACTACAAGATGGATCCACTGTCACCGTGAGTTGAAGGATTGTTGTGGCCACCGCTCCTCTTCGATGGCGTCTTTGGCCTTCCAGATTTCATCGGCGTCACATCGGTAGCACTGATGGCTTCTTCCTCTCTTCGTCGATCCAAGGTGCTCGGCGTCTGTTCTTCTTGATCTCTCTGGTCTCGATTATTAGGGCTGGACCTCCGCTGCCCGATGGACAGTGCCAACGCTAGTTCAGATCCTCCGTCTCGTGAGTTCAAGGATCGCCGTCGGAGTCGGGTGAGTAGGTGTTGTTTTCTTCGATCTTGGACGAGATATAAGGTCAAGATGTGATTTTGATGCATAATTGAGCTTGATCCATTGAAATTGGGCAGGGTCTTTGGCCAGTGAATTGAGGATGGAAGGAGGAAGGGGTGGCTGCCGAGGGATTTAGGGCCGGTAAGTGGGATCTAACTACCTCTTATCAATTTCAATGTGTGATTCTTGTTAGGTTTTTGTTGACGATATGTCGGTTGTGTGGTTGTTGAGCAGTGTGGTGTTTGGATATAAGCTGTGAATCGACTATTGGATTAGTTATGAGAGGTAAGTCTGGATTTGAATCTTTGTGAAGGTATATAATGGATTAATTGATGAACTGATGTGTTGATGTTGTTGTTGAATTGGAGATTAGTAGGTCAGATTATTATTTGGATTAGTAGAGATGGTTGGTTGTTCGACATCCGACAAGCAAATCTGTGGTTCGGGATTGTGCCAGAAAGAAGGTAAGGTTTGAATTGAGATTTTAGGTAAATGTTTGGGTTAGGGATTTAATCCTAACTAACTTGATTGATCCAGATTGGATGCCTATGTGGGGATCAAAGAATGGTGGTTTAGATTTGACATTATGATGTTGGAGTCAGATCTGATGAGGATCAAGAAGTTGAGCAGATGGAAACAAGGCTTTGTAAGTATAGATTTGGTTGTTCATAGTTGTGTATCCGTTTTGTTTAGTAAATTGAATTTGGATATGGTTAATGACCCGATGTGATATGTTATGGTAGTATTATGTGTCAAGTAATCATAGATTGAATATGATTAGTAAATGAAGTGTAGAGGATTACACAACTTAATGATTGAATTGACTAATCAAGGGTTAGGATGTAATTAGGGATTAGTATGGAAGTGTATGGAGCTACCCTTGCAGATAATAGCGAATCAGCTAAAGATTTAGGTTGGATTAGATTTCTATACCTACAGTTTGATTATGCTGGCATTTGTTTATGTATGTTGTATTTGCAAAACGTGGATACGAGATAGGACGGCGGACGTGAGGATTCTAGTACTACGAGCATTTACAACAGGTGTGTAATTTCCTACCCTGGTCAGGTAGATGTAATGGTTTTCAGATTTAGTCGTAGATATGAGCATGTTAGGTGTTCATATTATCTTAACCCTGCTCTTATTATCTTATGCTTAAACTTGTCATTCGCTATATTTACTCAAAGGTTGATATCACATTCCCTTTAATTATGATTTAGGGTTATAGAGGTGATGTAAATAGGCCTAGATGTTTAGTAGGGTGTGGATGTTAGAGTACGGGTGATGACCAAATTTATAAATTGGCAAAAAGGTCATCCGTGGGTAGGTAATGCCCAAAATGTTGGAGTTATACCAATACTCTTATGTTGTACACTTATTTACCAACCACGTGTTGTGTAAATGGTCAGGTGAGTCATAAATAGTGTGTCGCTATGGACCGATGGTCCTAGCTTGCCATGATCAGTCGAGTACGACTCTCTACATGATAGAGAGTGTACTGATCAAGGGATGTGACTCTCTGTTGAACAGAGAGTTTGTGGTAGATGTCTGTATGTGAGACAGTACCTTCATGACATTGCATGCATACTGACGACATCGTCTCCCTTGGGGTTGAGAGAGTCGTCAGTCATCCTGCCTCCCAGGTTACTCCCAGAGGAGTAACTGGTGTGAGGGCAGAGCATCTATTGTGTCACACTCTACCACTATAGACGGTGGTAGTAGGAGTTGCATGCAGTTGTCTTGGGTGTGTGGCACTCGACCACTCATTGGTAGTGTCAGTCGGAGTGGCTAGCAGCAGAGACCCCCATTGTGTAGCGAGCTCTTTACGCTCATATGCTACTTGATCATACTGCCCACTCAGCCACTCTAGAGCAGTGGTTGGTGTGAGTTGGGACAGTTGTCATATCATGCCACCTAGGCCACACTGGGGTCGTGGTAGCGAGTAGAGGTGAGCAGGCATGACCATGCATGTTGCATTGCCATATCATACGGTGTTTTGCATATTGCTATATATATATATATACATACATGCTTGTATATAAATATACATGGATGATGGTGATCAGTATACATACAGATACAGTCTATATGTATACTCACTTTGATGATGCATTTGTATGTACTATATTTGTTGCATTTGTTTGTACATAATCATACATGCTATTTCATTTTCTGTATGGTGGTAGGCCGGTACTTGTATACCTATTGGTTATTTACTATGATACCCTCGACCCATATTCGGATATAGTGTGAGTTAGTATTATTCTTTATACCTTATGTTGTGGATATATGTCCAGGTTGGATGAGGATAGAGTAGCTTACTGTCAGGTATGTCAGCATCGTTTGTTGTTCAGTTTATTTAGTGTATGCATGCATGTATACTTGTTATGCTGATGTATACCTGTTGTACGAGTAGATTAAACTGTTGAATGATATGTAATATTGATACATATATTTACATGTTCTATCTTATTACCTGCTGAGTTTTACTCACCACCACCATGGACCTTGGGTTTTTCTATCGCCTAGGTAACAGGTAGAAGTTTTCGTGATGGCTTGGAGCACTGTTGGCTGACATCTCATCTCATCTCCGAGACTCTGGTGGTTGTGTTGGGCTTTTCGTATGAGTGTATTGTATTTGGAGTTTTTGTGATGTACTATGTTATGGATTCGGATTTTGTCGAGGTTTCATTATGTTGTGATGTGTTAGTCATACCGATATGCATGTGTGTAGTTTGAGATGTGGTATTATGTTTCCGCTGTGTTTTGTGTAGTTGTTGTTTTCATATATATATGTATATTGTTGTTGTTGTAGCCTACGGGCCTTGTATTAACCCGAAATATTGCCACGTACAGGGGAGATGCCGTCTGTTTGCTTTTCAGCACGATATACTCTCGAGGTGTGACAGTGTGTGTGTTGTAATAAATTATATTTATTGCTTTTAATTCTTTCGTTGTGCACATGTTTGCGAAACATATTCAAACACACTCGCCGCGGTGCCGGGGAAACCCAACAGTGGTATCAGAGCCCAGGTTGTGTTTTGACATAATCATAAAATTATTTTGCCATAGTCATAATTGTATTTATCGAAATTTTTTACTTTTGAAAAGTTTAAAATATGGAAATTTTCTAATTTTGGAATGTTTAGAAGTATTTATAGAAATCTTCTACTTTTGGAATGTTTAGATGTATTTATGGAAATTAACACTTTCCATAAATAAAATATATGATTAGATTTGGAAAATTTTTTCTTAATTTAATCATGATTTGATTTAAAAATCAAATCTAAAACATATTCTATTTCCATAAATAGTTTTGACAATTTAGGAAATTTGTTTCCAAAATTAAATTTGACTTTACTTAATTAACACTTTCCATAAATAAAATATGTGATTAGATTTGGAAATTTATTTCCTAATTTTATCATGATTTGATTTGTAGAATAAAATCTCAAACATATTTTATTTCCATAAATAGTTATGACATATAAGGAAATTTTTGTATATGCAATAATTGTATGTCATGTAATTGCATTAGATGCATATCATTATGCCATGCGTGTTGTGACATATAGATGCATGTTATGTATGTCATGCCATATAGATAATAGTTATTTGCATGCAAAGAGGATGAGACATTAAAATCCTTACTCAATATTAAAGCCTACACCTTCCATTAATATGGTTAGAACCAGAGTTCTATTTCTTGTTTGGGTTGTCAGACTCTCTCCAAGCCCAGCTCGAGCCTGAACATGTTCAAACCATGAAATAGTTTAATACTAATATGGTAAGAGTCAGAGGTCAATCGTTAGCTTTGGTTGTTGGACTCTCTCCAAGCCGGGCTAATTGGTTGAATGCACTCTAACCATATTAAAACTATTTCTTGATTAATGGGTTGGCTTTAACTTGGAGCATCGGCTTGTTGGAATCTCTCCAAGGTCGATGTGAAGGGAGGTGAAGTTGGTGCTATGCATATAATGCATACTTGTTAATGAGTTAACAACCCGATGTATGTGTGAACATTCAATTAGTTGATAGCATATCGTGATAGGTGCATATATGTGATGTGCAATCGGTATACTTGATACCTACCATTGTAGCTATGAATGGCTTGTTGGACTCTCTCCAAGGTTGTTCATATCTATGTTGGATATCAGCTCATTCGGAGATGGACCTACGATCTCCCGAAGTGATTTTGAGATTTTTAAATGAATGGGATTTGTAAATGTATGTTGATGCATTTTCCCATCTTTCTCATATATGCTCGATTTGTATTTATAGATTAATCGCTTGATTATGATGTCTTTGAATTTGCGCTCTATTTTGAATTCGAATAAATTGACTGGGCCGAACTTCTTGGACTTGCTTAGAAACTTGAGAATTGTTCTCAAGGCGAAAAAGCTCGCGTATGTCCTCGAAGAGCCTCTACCCACCCGTCCTATTGATGATGCAACTCTGGACCAATTGTTGGCCTATCAGAAACATGTGAGTGATTCTGAACTAGTGAGTTGCATCATGCTAGCCGCGATGGTACCCGAGCTGCGAAAGCAACATGAGCATTTGGATGCTCATACCATAGTCCTTCATCTTTATGAGTTGTTTGATGAGCAAGTGAGATTCGAAAGGTTCGAAGTCTCCAAGCTCCTCTTCACCTTTGAGATGCAAGAAGGTTCATCTGTTGTATTGCTCAACATGCTGAAGACTGTGGAGCCTTCTGTGAAGCATGAGCAGGGGACGGTGTTGTTAGTTGATTCCTCGAAGAAAGGTTCTAAGAGGAAGTCAAAGGAACAACAAAAGGGGAAGAATAAAAAGGCTAAAAAGGCAGAACCAGCTCAAAAGGGCACTTGCCATCATTATGGCAAGGAGGGCCATTGGCGAAGAAACTGCAAGATTTATCTTGAGTCCGTGAAGAAGAATAAGGCATCAGATGCCCCATCTTCTTTAGATATCTTCGTTATTGATTATCATTCTATTTCCTCAGACACTTGGGTATTGGATACTGGGTGTGACTCACATATATGTAATGACATACATGGGCTAAGAAATAGAAGAAGACTCGTCAAGGAAGAGTCAAATTTACGTGTTGAGAATGGAGCAAAGGTTGTTGCACTCGCCATCGAAATGTCTTTGTTAAGATTCCCTACAGGACTTGTCTTAGAACTGGACAATTGCTTTTATGTTCCTTCATTGATAAAGAACATCATTTCTATTTCTTGTTTAAATAGAAATGGTTACCATTTGACGTTTAGTAACAATTGTTGTTATATAACCTTGAATGGCGTTCTTTATGGGACTTGAACTTTAAGCAATGGTATTTATACGTTGGATGTATCCAGTGACATTTTCAATATCGAAGCAAGCAACAAGCATGCTCGAAAAGATAATCAATTAGCCTCCTACATGTGACATTGTCGTCTTGGCCATATAAGCAAGAAATGCATGTCCAAATTACACTGATGTGAAATTCTAGAATCGTTTGAATTAGATTCATACAATACATGTGAATCATGCTTAAAAGGAAAGATGACTAAGTTACCTTTTACGGGAAAAGGTGAACCGGTGGGAGAGTTGCTTGGTCTAATACATACTAATGTATGCGGACCTATGTCAACTCAAGCTCTAGGAGGCTATAGCTACTTCATTACCTTCACCGATGATCACTCATGGTTTGGGTATGTGTTCTTGATAAAACAAAAGTCTGAAGCCTTTGAAGGGTTCAAACAATTCAAAAATGAAGTAGAGAAACAACTTAGCAAGAGTATTAAAATACTTCGATCAGATCGAGGTGGTGAATACTTGAGTCAAAAGTTTCTGGATTATCTAATGGACAATGGTATATTGTCTCAATGGACTCCGCCGTATACACCGCAGTATAATGGTGTATCTGAGAGACGTAATCGGACCTTGTTGGACATGGTTAGGTCGATGATGAATCATGCGAATCTTCCCAAGTTCTTTTGGGACTATACACTTTAGACAGCTATTTACTTGCTAAACAGAATGCCGACAAAGGAAGTCTCTACTACTCCATATGAGATATGGAATAGTAAGAAACCTCATTTATCTTACTTAAAGATATGGGGTTGTCCTGCTTATGTGAAGCAGACTGTATCAGACAAATTGGATGCTAAGTCTGATAAATATATATTTATTGGATACCCTAAGGAAACGAGGGGTTACCAATTCTATCATCCTGTGGAACAAAAGGTGTTTGTTTTAAGACATGCTGTGTTTCTAGAGAAAGAGCTTCTCTTGCAAGAAAATAGTGGGAGTGTCGTTGAGCTTGAGGAGGCTCAAGAGACTCCAATAGATATTGATGAGATACCTGGTGAAGCACCACAACTGATAACTCATAGTGATGAGCCATTGGCTAGACCAATTGTGACACCACATCTTCGTAGATCTGGTAGAACATGCAACATTCCTGAGAGATATGGATTTCTCGTAAGTGAATCGAACAACGTGTTACTCATTGATGATGAGGAGCCTACCAATTTTGAAGAAGTTATGAAAAGTTCAGAAAGGAATAAATGGCTTAAAGCCATGAAGTTGGAAATGGATTCCATGTATGAAAATCAAGTTTGGAACTTGGTTGACCCACCTGAAGGCATAAATCCTATAGGGTGCAAGTGGGTTTTCAAGAAGAAAACCGACATGGATGGTAATGTGATTACCTATAAGGCTAGATTGGTGGCGAAAGGGTATCGTCAAAAGCAAGGTGTAGATTATGACGAGACCTATTCACCTGTTGCTATGCTTAAATCCATTCGGATGTTGTTGGCCATAGCTGCTCATTATGATTATGATATATGACAGATGAATGTGAAAATAGCATTCCTTAATGGAAACCTACTCGAGGACGTGTATATGATACAGCCTGAGGGTTTCACATCAATTGATAAAACCAAGGTATGCAAACTACGACGGTCTATATATGGACTAAAGCAAGCATCCAGGAGATGGAATATCCGTTTTGATGAGACAATCAAAAAGTTTGATTTCTCACAAAATTCGGATGAACCTTGTGTGTACAAGAAGGTTAGTGGGAGTGCAGTCGTGTTCCTAGTATTGTATGTCGACGACATATTACTTATAGGAAATGATATTTCTATCTTACAGTTAGTTAAAATTTGATTATCCAAAACATTCTCTATGAAAGTGTTGGGATGTATACTGAAAGTCTAGCCTTTGTATGAACATCTTCATTTTGAAATAAGAATCACGTGATTATTGTTTGCATTTTTTCATATTGTGTGATACTTTACATTGTAGATAACATGGTATGTGGTGTCGCATAGAAGATCATGTTATCAGTTCCTTGTAGAGTATAAGTAGAGGCTCACAACCAAGATGATTTTGGACAAACCATTGACATGGTTGTAATGTGATTTGGTATTGGTTTATCTTGACCATAGAATTAAACTAGTACACTTTGTGTGTATTGAGTAGGACTGATTTAGAGGTGATTTAATTTATACTGAATATATAATTGAATCGGACCTCAGATATTATGATGTACATACTCTTAATCCCGATATAATAATGGGCACATGTACTTAGTATTTATTTCTTTGGTTTACCAATGGGTGAGATTTATGTGTTAAATCGATAGGCCTGGTAAGTTGGGAAATAATATTATTTATATGGTGTGCCATTGATTATAGGAAGAAACCGTGTCCTATATACTACGATGATGATATCCCCTTGAGGAGCTCATAAGGTTCATCATGTAAATCCTGTAGGTGGACTTGGTCCAACATGATGATAAGGATGAGTGGTACTACTCATGGAGTTAGATATTAATTAATTAAATTGATAGTAATTTAATTAATTAATGGACATTCGATATCTTAAACACGGGGAGGTATTATGTACAAATAATATGTGGAGCCCATATTTATTTATGAGGGTTGGTGAGGTAGATCAATGATGATCCTCTAGTGGAATGGATCATCATTAATGGATCGGGTTTGTGTGGTTCGGATCCATTGGGTGGCCAAGATCCAACTCCTCCTCATGGTCCCTATTGTAGCCTATTATAAATACCTCGTGAAGCCTAGATCTATAAAAGGTGTTGGAGAGGCTTGGGCGGCAACATAAGTTGTGCTAGGATTTTGGAGTTGGCGTGGAAGGCTTAGGCGGCAAGAAGTGGTCGCTAGGGTTTTGCTTCTCCTTGTGGGCAGCAACAACCTAGGGCTTCTCTTCTCCTTTGGCCGGCGGTAACAAAGGTGAGGGTTCCTCCTTCCTTTGTCTTGGTCGGCACACCCTCTCCCTCTCCTTAGGGCCGGTAGACACCAAGCTTGGTGGTTGGTGGTCGGCGCAAGCAAGGAGAAGAAGGGAGATTTTGTTCTTCTCTTATTCGGAGTGAACAAGGAAGGGAAGATACGATCTAGAAGGCTTCAACTCTTGGAAGATCGTCGCCCACACGACGTCAAAGAGGAGGATAGGAATACAATAGAAGATCAAGAGGTAAAACAAGAGGTATAATCTTGTTTAATTTTGATTAGTCTTCTTTTGTATTTTGCATGTTGTTAATTGACATGGACCCCGATGATAAACACAAAAACTGATGATCCGTACATCATCTATTATGCGGCTAATCGTGGAAAAAAGTTAGGTTGCTTTAACAACAAGTTTGTTCAAGTGACTACTCAAATCGAATAGCACGATGATGAATCAGTTGCTTGGGTAATTCATCTCCATCCGGATTAGTTTTAGTTGATAAAATTTTAATCCGGGGACATGTGATAGGATGGCCATGCACAAGAGACCGAAGTGGGAAGCAATTCCCTTTCAAGTGGTATCAGAGCCACAGTTTCCAATTTTGGGTATTTTGGATTCGGTTACTTTCATGCATTTATCATATATTTTATGTCGGATAATCGTAGAATGTGCGTAGGCTAACTTTTTTCTTGCAGCCATAAGATCCAACTATTATGGCTATATGGATGTATGTGATTGTATGTGTGTGATTGTAATTATTTATTTGAATCCTCAAGGTTGACGAGGCTAATTAGTATTTAATTTTTTGTAATTAAATATGACACTGTTTAGCAGCTCATTTTAATTTACTTTCGATCTAGATATGTTGAACACTCCTTCATAGAGTATAGGATCGATGGATGTAAATTAAAATAGTTTATCTCAGCTCGGATCCCCTTATGGCTAGAGCATGGTAAAGGGAGGAGCGGACGAGGTGGCGACACGATAGGAAGCATATTGGAAAACAAAAGCCATAATAGTTGGAAAATATTTTTTTCATATTTATTGCTTATTGTTTGATATGCATGTTGTGTGTTTGAGAAAATTCTTCAAATTTAAATTAGTAAGTGGGAGAGTTTTTTAATTCCCGCGGCCTCCATTACAATTTGACATGTGATGTGAATAAACTTGGGTGTTGGCTCTGAGTGCCTTCCTCCATATCAGATGAGTTTGTTTTGAAGATCACTAGGTCAAATATGGTTATAGGAAATTATTTAGGAGCGTGTGTACTTCCCCATCGGAAGGCACATAATTCGAGATAGTTGCCTTAGTATCAGGTAATGGTAAACACTTAGATGCAAATAAAAGTATTCTCCCCATCAGAGTCACTGCTTTTATTTGTAGGGATGAAGAGGAACCAACTATTAATTTTGTTTGTCAAAAAGTAAGGTTGACAGGATAATAAAATTAATGGGTAAAATCTCTTCTTACAAATGTAGAATTCGTATATGTCTACACTATCGTGGCATATGATATTCTCGGTGTTTTGAGGTGTTGGTTGATTTTAAAAAATTGATTGTTTGAGGAATCAATAAATTTTTGAAATCTAATATTTTTTATTTATTTGATTCTTAGGTTTTTCAAAATGACTTTCAACCCACTTGCTGTGATTCTGAAAAAAAAACAAACTTACTGGACCTAACTATGTTGATTGGAAAAGGAATCTGGACATTGTCTTAACTGCTGAGGAGTACAAATATATACTCTTTGAAGAGTGTCCTCCTAAGCCTATGGATGATTCTGGTGAAAAGGAGAAAGAGAGTTATAGGAAGTGGATTAAAGCTGATGAGATGACACGGTGTTACATTTTGGCTTCTATGTCAAATGTATTGCAACATCAACATCAAGCCATGAATACTGCCTATGACATGATGCTCGATCTCAAGGAACTTTTCGAACACCAAAATCGGGCTGCTAGGCAGGAAGCTATGAGGAACTTGATGACGACCACCATGGTTGAGGGAACACCCGTGAGGGATCATGTTCTCAAGATGATGGCTCATTTGAATGAGCTGGAACTCCTTGGAGCGGAGATCGATGGGGAAACCCAGGTCGATATCATTCTCCAATCTCTACATAAAAGTTTTGAGCAGTTCTGCCTGAACTACAACATGGATAAGAGGTTGTATTCGTTGGTGGAGATTCTAACAAAACTCCAGACCACAGAGGGACTTTTTTGTTAGAGTTCTAAAGCTTTGGTTTCTTAGAAGGTTTCTACTTCTAAGCCGAAAGGCAAGAAGAAGAAGAAATAAGGTGGAGCAAAGATGGGGGTAGGACCTTAGGCAGGAGTGAAGAAGCCGAAAGGCAAGTTCTTCACATGCAAGCAGACTGGACATTGGAAGGCAAACTATCCCAACCGGAAATAGAACAAAGGTATATCTTTTAGTTTAATCGTTGAAAAATATTTAGCGGTGTTATCTACCGGTACCTGGTGTGTAGATATGGGAGCTACTGATCATGTCTGCAACTTTTTGTAGGGGTTCCAAGAAACCAGACGACTAGCTGAGGGGGAGATTACTGTCTACATGGGCAATGCTACGAAGTTGGAGGCTATTGCAGTGGGAGATGTTTATTTATCTTTTGATAGAAATAAAACTTTAGTGGCATAAGATCAAGCTTGTAGTCTTGGCAGCATAAAGTCCAAAGTGAACCTTGGCAAAGGAAGTCCAAAGTAAAGTCTTGGCAGCATAAGTCCAAGCGTGTAGTCTTGGCGGCGTAAAGTCCAAGCATTTGGCAACCCAAGACATGACGAAACCGAAGGAAGCTCTTGGAAGCAAAGCGCAAAGGATGAACAAGTCGCGGACTCGGAGGGATCCTGAAGGTGCAAGGCTTATTGAGGAGCTAGAAGGTTGAGTCTAGGTCTAGGGTATAAAATCAAGTATGAATTACTCATACTTGATGAGTATCACGATCGATATGATGTATCACCGACCGTCGTGCATTCGACCGAGTCGATGAAACCCACGAACATCGATCATTGCCTTGATTAGAGCAATGATCGATCATCGCGATCGATCGATCGAAAAGGGCATCACGACTAATCAAGGGAAATATCGCCACGTATACGCCTCACTCGATCGCCGCTTGATCACTCGATCACCCCATCACGATCGATGGAGGGATCACCGACCGATCACCGTCGTTGGAGATGCGGAGTGCGAATCTCCGCGAGATCGATTTTGGCCGTTGGCAGCGTGATCGATGGCATGCATCAGTCGACTGATCGACGCCCAACGGGAAAAACAACCCCTCTTCTATAAAAAGGGGTCATGGGGAGCTTGGTGAAGCTAGTGTTCTTGCTCTTAACTATACTCTCGTGCTCACCAAGCCTTCCAAGTGTTTTTAGTGATTTAAATCCTCCTCTTCTCTTGTTCTTGATCATCCATCATTGTAAAGAAGAGGAGAGCATTGTAAGAAAGGTTTCTCCACCTTGGTTCATCCAAAGGAGGTTCTAGTGAAGGTTGATTAGGGCTAATCCACCTTACGGATTGCCGTGGAGTAGGAGCGTCATCTCCGAACCACGTACATCGGGTGTTAGCTTCGTTCTTGCTTTGATTTGTGTTTATATTTTGTATTGCTTCCGCTAACAATTTTTGTAGAAAAGAAGAAAGGCTAATCACCCCCCCTCTAGCCATTCCAAGGGTCATAACAAGTGGTATCAGAGCCTGGATAGCTTGGAAGATCTCACCATCAACCAAGACATCAATGGCTCTTCAAGAGGGATATAGCATCGCCAAGCCACCGCTCTTCGATGGGAGTCATTTTGCGTATTGGAAAGGTAGGATGAAGTACTATCTTATGAGTAATATCAAAATTTGGCATAGTGTTGTAGATGGCTTCGAGGAACCGGTGGATGAACATGGACATTCTATTCCAAGCAAGGATTGGACAAGAGAAATAAACAAGAAATTTGAATCAAATGCAAAGGCCGTCCTCACCATCCAATGCGGCGTCACAATGGAGCAACTCAACAAGGTGGGGCCTTTTGAATCTGCCAAGGAGCTATGGGAAAAGCTCATTGAGCTAAATGAAGGTTCCAAGGAATCAAAGAGGGTCAAGAAGGACCTATTAATTGGACAACTTCAAGCCTTCCAAATGAAGATGCATGAAACTGTAAGTCAAATGCATGGAAGGTTCAGAGAAATTGTAAACGGACTCCATATCATAGGTGAGCGGGTTGACAACCGGGATTTGGTAAGGTATATTTTACAAGCATTTCCTAGAAACTCTTTATGGACTTCAATAGTTGATGCCATTAAGGTAACTAGGGATTTATCTCAAATTAAAATTGATGAATTATTTTGTGAGTTTGAATTACATGAGCAAACTAACATGTCCTCTAAGGAAAAGGGTTTAGCTCTATTCGTTGAAAAGAAGGACAAGAAAGAAAAGAAGAAGAAGGAAAGAAAAGAAGCATCATCATCATCCGAGTCGGAGGATGAGTCAAGTAGTGATGGGGACTCATCTAGTGAAATGGCAAATTTCGTCAAGAAGCTTTATAGAAAGTCAAGAGAGTTCAAGAATAGAGAAGCAAGGAAGGGGTCTCATTCCTCAAAAGGTAAATTTAATGGTAATTCAAGTTTTAGTAATAATGTTATTTGCCATGCTTGCAATAAGAAGGGGCATATAAAGCCGAATTGCCCGGAGCTAAAGAAGAAGGAGGAAAAGGAAAAGAAAAAGAAGGACAAGAAGGAAAAGAAGAAGAAGGAGGCCATGGTGGCTCAAACCACATGGGACACACCAAGTGTTGAAGACTCGTCATCCGATGAGGAGCTTTGCCACATCACACTCCATGTGGCACTCATGGCATTAGAAGATGATTCCGACACATCAAGTCAAGAAGATTCTTCAAGTGATGAATCGTCATCTAGTGACGATGAGGTAATGAATTCTCCCAAGGTTATGCTTCTCTATAAATCAATTGCTTATCTTAAAGAAGCTCTAGATAAGTCAAAATCTAAGGTTAAGAGCATGAAGGTAGAACTAAAGGCCATTAGGAATGAAAAGCCTTCACATATTGACTCTTGCATGCTTAGGGAAGAAAATGAAAAACTTAAGGATGAGGTTAGTGAATTGAAAGCATGTTTAGAAAAATTTTCAAATGGCTCAAAATGTCTTGATATGATTCTTAGTAGACAAAGAGCGGTTTATAACAAGGCCGGGTTAGGATATAAGCCAAAAGAAAAAGAAGTTGCTTATATTTCATTAATTAATAGGAGAGCAACCATTAAGGGTAAGGTTAAGAAAGCTTGGGTACCTAAGAAGTTTTTACTTAATGTTACCGGTCCAAATGTTTGGGTACCAAAAGCTTGTGTTTTTCATGTGATTTAGGTAGGAGAGCGAGGTATGTGGATTGTGGATAGCGGTTGCTCAACACATATGACCGGAGATGTGAGCAAGTTCTCCACAATTAAATATGTGAAGAAGGGAGCGGTGTCTTTTGGGAATAGTGGAAAACTCAAGATATTAGGTAGAGGTACAATTGAGGTATCCCCTAAAATTGTTATTCACAAAGTATTGCTAGTTGAAAATATGAAATTTAATTTATTAAGTGTTAGTCAACTTTGTGATGCAAACTATCATGTCTCTTTTGAATCCTCTAAATGCATGATTAGACACAAGGAATTAAATGAATGTATGTTAGTTGGATATAGGAAATCAAACATCTATTATGTTGATCTTTCATATGCTTCTAACATTTCTACTAAGTGTTTGGTTGCAAAAGAAGAGGAAAGTTGGCTATGGCATAGAAGATTGGGACATATCAACATGAAAAACATAGCCAAGGTAGCCAAGATGGAGTTGGTCAAAGGGCTACCAAAGATCAAGTATGTCAAGAACAAATTGTGTGATGTATGCCAAGAAGGAAAACAAACAAAGGCATCACACAAAGGTAAAACCCTAACCAATACCTCTTTACCATTAGAATTATTGCATCTTGACTTATTTGATTGCCATAGTACTCCATCTTTAAATGGTAATAAATATTGTTTGGTTATTGTAGATGATTTTTCTAGGTATACTTGGGTCTATTTTATGAAACATAAGGATGATACCTTAGAAATAATCATAGGATTTAGTAAAAGGGTTGAAAATGAAAAGAGTCTCAAAATCAACCGGATCCGTAGTGATCATGGTGGTGAATTTGAAAACCTAAAATTTTCACAATTTTGTTTAGAGCAAGGGTACAAGCATGAGTTCTCTTGTCCTAGAACACCCCAACAAAATGGGGTGGTGGAAAGGAGAAATCGTGCCCTACAAGAAGCGGCTAGGACTATGCTTAATGCATATTCTCTACCTAGCTACTTGTGGGCGGAAGCGGTTAATACCGCTTGCTATATCCAAAATAGGGTTCAAATCCATAGGTTTTTAGGAAAAACACCATTTGAATTATGGAATGGGACTATACCCACAATTCATTATTTCAAAATCTTTGGATGTAAAGTTTATATTCTAAACACCAAAGATAACTTAGGAAAATTTGAATCAAAAGAGGATGAGGGAATCCTAGTTGGATACTCATCCACAAGTAGAGGGTATAGAGTCTACAATAAGAGAACCAAAGGGATTGAGGAGTCTTCCAATGTTCAATTTGATGAAACTACTAGTACCTACCCTAGAAAGTCCTCCATTGATAAGGATATTAATGACAATAATCAAGACATTACCCAAAAACTTCAAAATTTGACCATTAGGGGTAATGATCAAGGGGGAGGAAGAGGAGACTCCGATGATGAAAGAAGGGTGGAAGATAACAATGATCAAATTGAAATCCCTTCTAGAAACCTAAGAATTCATCAAGATCATCCACTTGACCAAGTAGTAGGAGATCTATCTCAAGGAGTAAGAACTAGGTCATTTCATAGACCTCCTACTAGTCAAGTTGCTCTTATCTCACAAATTGAGCCCAAATCGATCAATGATGCATTACATGATCCGGATTGGATTTTGGCAATGCAAGATGAATTGGCTCAATTTGAGAGAAGTCAAGTGTGGGAATTAGTACCTAGACCCAATGATAGCACCATAATTACTACAAGATGGGTTTTTAGGAATAAGCTAGATGATCAAGGAAATATCACTAGAAATAAAGCTAGGTTGGTTGCTAGGGGATTCAATCAAGTTGAGGGGCTTGACTATGATGAGACTTATGCCCCGGTTGCAAGGTTAGAATCTATTAGGATTCTCTTAGGGTATGCTTCCTACATGGGATTTAAACTTTACCAAATGGATGTTAAATCGGCATTCTTAAATGGTTTTATTAAGGAGGAAGTATATGTAGAGCAACCACCCTTATTTGAGAACTTATATTATCCAAATCATGTATGTAAGCTTAGGAAAGCATTATATGGGTTAAAACAAGCTCCCCGGGCATGGTATGAAAGATTGTCATCTTTCTTAATTTCTAAGGATTTTAGAAGAGGCCAAGTAGATCAAACTTTGTTTATAAAGTCAACGTTAAAAGATATATTCATAGCCCAAGTATATGTTGATGATATCATCTTTGGGTCAACAAATGATGATCTTCTTCAAGACTTTATAAAAAATATGGAAAATGAATTTGAAATGAGTTTGGTTGGAGAGCTTACCTTTTTCCTAGGTTTACAAGTCAAACAAACCAATGAGGGTATTCATATTTATCAAACCAAATATGCAAATGAAATGATCAAGAAATTTGGTTTGGAAAATGCCAAAATTGTAACCACTCCTATGGCCACTAGCACTAGAATAGATAGTGATCATGAAGGTAAATCAATTGATCTTAAATTGTATAGAGTATGATTGGTAGCTTACTATACCTAACGCTAGTAGACCCGACATTTTATTTATGTAGGTATGTGTGCAAGATACCAATCTTGTGCCAAAGAATCACATTTGGTAGCCGTCAAAAGAATATTAAGATATATTAAAGGCACCCTAAATGTAGGACTTTGGTATCCTAGGACTAAGTCATTTGAATTACTTGGTTATACCGATTCTGATTATGCCGGGTGCAAATTGGATAGGAAAAGTACTAGTGGTGGATGCCAATTTCTTGGGTCCTCCCTAGTTAGTTGGAGTAGTAGGAAACAACATTGTGTGGCTTTATCAACCACCGAAGCCGAATATGTGGCTATGGGTGGTTGTGTAGCTCAATTACTTTGGATGAGGCATACTCTTGTGGACTATGAGCTACACTACTCTAACATTAAAGTTTATTGTGATAATGTGAGTACCATCAACTTGACCAAAAATCCGGTACATCACTCTAGGACCAAGCACATTGAAGTGAAACATCACTTCATAAGAGATCATGTGGCAAGAGGGGACATTGAACTTAATTATGTAGAATCTAAGTCCAACCTTGCCGATATCTTCACCAAAGCTCTTCCCAAAAATGAATTTTCATCTTTAAGGAGAGAGCTTGGTATGTGCTTTGTAGAGTAACATTCTAGGTTTGCATGATCCCATGTTTATATGTTATCTTTATACCTTGATACATCTCACAAAAAGCCTTAAGAAACCTTGATTTTTGTGTTGATACACTTAGAACCATGTGAGATGATAGGGAAGGTGTACTTGGATCATCATGCTTGTTATGATGCATTATTATGAGCCAATGACACACCTAGAGACATAAATACCTTATGGACCAACCATTGGGAAGGCTTGTATTCAAGTAATGAGTACATAGCTCTAAGAACATGGTTGGAAATTCCAAATCATATATATGTTAAACTATGTTCATTATATTTTGGAAAACAGTTTTCAAGTGAATCACAAAAGTGATACAAAGTTTGAAAATTCTTTAGAACCTTTGTAAGTTTCCATGTTTGTATCAATCTTGAAATCTGGAAAACATATATTTTTCAAATTATTTTTCCTTAATAAAGTATGATTTCAGAAATGTGTACGCAAAATTTCACGATTTTTCGAGATTTCTGGAATTTCTACCGCATTTCTGAAAATGTAATGGTGAAAAATTTGAAATTTCGATTTCGTAGCGATCGATTGAAATAATAAGCTCCATTTTCTGATATTTGGTGTATTTTTGATGTCCTAACACTCTAGTATGATAATATTGCGTATAAACGAGTTTTAGGACTGCTTAATACAGTTGTTTAGGGGGAGTTTCAATAAATTCTATCCTTTTATCCCCAAAACCATTGTTGGTGCAAAGTTAGGATTTAACTTTTGAATTTTAGATTATGCTTTGCTTCAAATGTAATGTACATCCTATCTTGGATTAAGGGGGAGCTTAGTTTCAATCTAATACCTTAGTCTAAGATCCAACATTCTTAATTCTTTCATCCTTCTCTTTTTGATGTATGTCAAAGGGGGAGAAGGAATGCTTAAGTTAGATGATTATGTGTGTATCTTTAAAGACCTAACTTAAATGATTGTCAAACATCAAAAAGGGGGAGATTGTTGGTGCAACAATGCTCCAAGTATTTATATGTTTTGATGTTTGGCTAATCATCTAAGTTAGGCAATATCTTGTGATCTAATTACGAATGTGTTTAAGTGACAGGGAAATCCAAGGATGAAGTACTTGGTAAAAGGAAGTCCAAGTATGATCTTGGCAAAGGAAGTCCAAGGGATGGACTTGGCGGCATAAGACCAAGCTTGTGTTGGATCGATTTGAGCGCTAGAGGGGGGGGGGTGAATAGCGATAAGAAAAAACTTTTCGTAATCGTTCGAATTGGCACGAGTAAACGCAGCGGAAAGATAGAAATAAATAAATAAAAACACGAGGGGTTTTTACTTGGTTCGTAGCCTACGGCTACTACTCCAAGGCCCTAATGGTCCTTGACCACGCACGGAGGGCAAATATTAAACGAACTCCTTCTCGATAGAGATAGGAGTTAAGCGAATACAAAAACTCAATAAAGATTCAAGGTAGAGGGACACTCCCCCTCTCCTTGATATGATTTAAAGCTTGAAAATAAAGACAACTTATACAAAATTAAAGATTATACCGACTTCAAGGATTGGAGGTTGAAGCTTTAGTCGTCGCTCGCAGCTCGTCAGAGGGATGCCTGAGAGTCGGAGCGATCGGAAGCACTTGGAAGCTTTTGAATTGATGAAAAACCCTAGGTTTGGCCCTCCTTTTATAGCCTTTAAGCCCTCAACGAATGGGTCTTCAACCAATCACAAATGGGCACAAAACTCCTTGAAAAATGGTGATAAAGCTTGACTCCTCGAGGCTGATTTTTGACCACCGGGTGAACCTGCCGGTTGAATCGCCACGGCTGAATCGCCGTTGAATCGCCACGGTTGAACTGGCCGGCTGAATCGCGACCACGATTTTTGACTAAAAAGGAGTTTAGCTCAAAATACAAGTGAATTGACGGCCACTTGCCGTCCGATCTCAACATAGACCTTCCATGGGAAGTCTTGGGTTGATCGCCGCCAAGGACGCCCCCGCATAAAGGACACGACCTCACTTACGCTTGCACACACGAGCTTACCTCGATACTTACTTGTCGCTTTGCTTCCGCCTTCCACTCGATTCCTTCAGCTCCTCCGGCAACTCGAGTGTCGCCCGACCACCGCGGCTTCCTCCGGGTGTCGCTAGCCTTCAGCTCCAGCATTGAGACTTTTCTGCACACTTGATTTAGCTCGTGAGATAACAATATAAGCTTAACTTTGTATTGTTTGCTATAATCAAAACATAGGTTCGACTTAGGTGCCCACTGCACCAACAATCTCCCCCTTTTTGATTTATGGCAAACCCACATACAAAGTTAAGCAAGCATGAAGAATAATAATGTGCATGAGAGAAAAAAAATGAAGATTAAGTTGGAGTAGTAAGGATTTTCTTCAAGTACTCCCCCTTGAGGAAACCTCCCCCTTGACCGAGGGTGAGTCTTTGAAGAAAGACCTTAATCCTCCCCCTTGAGGGTTGCTTTAAGTAATTAACATTACTTAAAATTAGCTTTAGTAAAACGTTTTAAAATTAGCTTTAGTAAAACGTTTTAGTTAAGCCCTTTCTCCCCCTTAAGTAAAACACTAACGACATAAATAAGTTAAGAATTCTCTTAACTTGGCCTTTTGTCAAAAGTTAAATAAGTTCTCAAAACCTAAAGTTAACTTTTGGTTTAAACATGAAGTAAGAGTTAAGTTAAGAGAATTTTCTCAAATTTGAAAAAATTTGACCCCTTAACTTTGGCCTTTTCTCCCCTATTGCCATATATCGAAAAGAGTAAGGGGTGTGTGGAAATCAAAATAATTGCTAAATTTAAAGTCCAAGCATGTTCCACATTTTTTATTAAAAAAATAGTATATTGAAAATAAGCTCATCTATGAAATGTTCGACTCATATTTGGCTTGATTGATATGAAGGATCAACCAGTCCTGGTCGGAGTCGGTTAGTATGTATGATTATACTCCATGGTTCATAGCGATGCACTAGCTCTACATCTGGAACCAGGAGTAAGGTCCTAACATCTCACGCCCATCTACGTGGCTAAGTACACAAACACATTAGTCCTATGTGTTGTGAGATGTATTGGCTCCTTAAATCTATAGGTGCATGATATCTCGTATGACCTATGCTAGTTTCATGAAAAAGTAAGAAATAGTAGTAATATAATTTGCAAAACCTATTCTATTACGAACATGACTAATTTTCATATCAAGAGACTAAATTCGGCTTCGGGTAGTGGTTTAGTAAATATGTCTGCTAGGTTAGACTTCGAGTCAACATATTCGAGTTGTATGGAGCCGTTGGCTACATGTTCTCGAATGAAATGGTGTTTTACCTTTATATGCTTTGTTCTTGAATGGCATATAGGGTTCTTAGTTAGATTTATCGAACTTATGTTGTCTACAAAAATTTTAGTTTTGGTGAAGTCCAACCTAAAGTCTCGGAGAGTGTGCTTCATCCAAAGAAGCTGAGTTACACACTCACCCATCGCATAGCGTATTCGGTGGTAGATAAGGCAACACAATGTTGCTTCCTACTGCACCAACTCACTAGACTTGAGCCGAGTAGTTGACAACAACCACTCGTGCTCTTTCTATCGAGTTTACTACCGGCATAATCCGAATCGGAGTAGCCGATTAGTTCGAACTCCGTAGATCTAGGGTACCAAATACCAACGTTAAGTGTACCCTTAAGATATCTAAGGATACGCTTAATTAGGGTTAGGTGAGACTCCTTAGCACAGGTTTGAAACCTGGCGCACATACTTACTGCGAATAGGATGTCGGGTCGACTCGCAGTTAAGTATAGGAGACTTCCTATCGCGCTCCTATAGTACTTTAAGTTAATGGACTTACTTTCTAGGTCTTCTCCTATGTTAACATTAATCGCCATTGGGGTGTTTATTATCTTAGCGTCTTGCATTCCAAATCTTTTAATTAACTCCTTAGTGTATTTTTGTTGATATAGGTATATACCATCCTTAGTTTGTTTAATTTGTAGACCTAAAAAGAAACTTAACTCGCCTACTAAGTTCATTTCAAACTCACTTTCCATGAGTGAAACGAACTCGTTTAGTAAGGCTGAGTTAGAGGTTCCAAAAATTATATCGTCTACGTAAATTTGAGCTATGAATATTTCTTTACCTAAGGTTTTTACGAAGAGAGTTGGGTCAACTAAGCCTTGGTTAAACCCTTTTGACTTGAGATGGATTGAAAGTCTCTCGTACCAAGCTCGAGGAGCTTGTTTAAGTCCATAGAGAGCTTTCTTAAGTTTTAGAACATGGTCGGGTTTATCTAGATTTTCAAATCCGGGGGGTTGGCTAACATAAACTTCTTCTTTAATGTATCCATTTAGGAATGCCGACTTAACATCCATTTGAAATAGCTTAAATCCTCGATGTGCGGCATAAGCTAGCAACATTCGAATGGATTCGAGTCTAGCTACTGGGGCATAGGTTTTCGTAATCTAGGCCTTCGACTTGATCAACCCTTTGGCGACTAACCTAGCCTTGTTTCTAACTACTTCACCTTTATCATCAAGCTTATTTCTAAACACCCACCTTGTTCCAATTATCGTTTTGTCTTTAGGTGGTGGTACTAATTCCCACACTTCATTCCTAGTAAATTGAGCTAGCTCTTCTTGCATTGCAATAATCCAATCGGGATCAAGAAGAGCTTGTTCAATTGATTTGGGTTCTATCTTTGAAATTAAGGAAATTTGACTAAGGTTCCTATAGGATGCTCTAGTTCGAACTCCTAGATTAGGATCTCCTATCACTTGATCGATAGGGTAGTTAGTCCAATCCTAGATTGGGTTGGGTTTGTGTCACCTAATGCTTGATCAATGGGGTGACTTGGTTGAACACTAGTTTGACTCGGATCACTTGTCACTTGGTCGACAAGAGAAGTTGGTTGATGTGGATTAGACTCGATCTCAGGGTCAGAGTTAGGTCTAGTATGAGTAGGCTCGCTAATTGGGGTTGTCGGGGTTTTGTAGGTTCGTGTCCTTCATCAAATACTACATTGATAGTCTCCTCGACTCTAAGGGTGTCATGGTTATATACTCTATAAGCTCGGCTTGTAGTCGAGTATCCTAGAAATATTTCGGTCGTGGTTTTGGATGTAAATTTCCCTAGGTAATCCTTAGTGTTTAGAATATGTACCTTACACCCAAATACCCTAAAGTACTTGATGTTAGGTATTTTATCGTGATAAATCTCATACGAGGTCTTAAGGTGCCTCTTTACCATAAGGATCCTATTCTGGACATAGCAAGCCGTGCTAACGTATAAAACCTATCGTAGGTTATATTCGTTTAACATGGTCCTAGCGGCTTCTTGTAGAGTTCGGTTTTTCCGCTCCACTAGGCCATTTTGTTGAGGGGTCCTAGGGCAAGAGAATTCATGGTGGTATCCGTTTAGGTTACAGAAGTCGGTGAACCTTTGATTTTCGAATTCACCACCATGATCGCTTCTAAGTCTTTTAACCTTAAGGTCTTTTTGATTCTCGATTAATTTGAATAGATTGATTAATTGATCTAGGGTATCATTTTTATGTTTGATGAACCTAACCCATGTAAACCTGGAGTAGTCGTCAATTATGACTAAGCAATATTGACTTTTATTGAGTGACTTGGCTCCATGTGAATCGAATAGATCCATATGCAGGAGCTCAAGTACACTTGAGGTTCGTTCTTGGTTAGTTAACTTGTGTTGTGTCCTAGGTTGTTTTCCTTGTTGACAAGCATTACAGATTTTATTAACCAAGTTGTTGAGGTTGGGTAAACCTCTGACTAAGCCACTCTGACTCATCTTGTGGACGAGTCTTGGGTGCGAGTGACCGAGTCGTCGGTGCCACAACCATGATTCCTCTTCCTGTGTCATAAGACATTTGGCTGAGGATTTGATTAAGTTCATTGTATAAATGTTATTTGTCCTAGTTCCTTTGAGTATTGTTTTAGCTGTTTCATTTGTTTTAATTACACATTCATTTTCTAAAAATACGACCTTATAGTTATTGTCACACAATTGGCTTACGCTAAGCAGGTTATATTCAAAATTCTCTACAAGTAATACATTTTTAATAACAAAATTCGAGTTAAGCTCGATATCACCTGATCCGATGATTTTGAGCTTGCCGTTATTCCCAAAGGCTACCGATCCTTGTCGTTTGAATCGAAGCTTTGTGAATTTGAGTTGATCCCCGGTCATGTGTCGGGAGCAACCACTGTCCAACATCCATTGATCCTACACACAAGGTGGTTGGATTGGATGTTAGATTTTTATTTTTAAATTGGTTGTAAGTTGTTAAACCTAGGTCATCTCACCGAGTCTATATGATCAAGCATGTTATACTTATGTGTTTTTGTGAGATGACTCCCAATTAAATTTATTAAGTGGATTTAGGTTTAAGTGATTTTATGTTGAGATGATTTTCAATTAAATTGATTAAGTGGATTTAGGTTCAAGTAATTAGGATTTAGGTTCAAGTAATTTTATATTGAGATGATTTTCAATTAAGTTGATTAAGTGGATTTAGGTTCAAGTAATTTTATGTTGAGATGATTTTCAATTAAGTTTGATTAAGTGGATTTAGGTTCAAGTTAGATTTGGATTTAACCCAAGGCTTATCAAGTTTACCTTTTCAAGATCATGGCTTCCAGGTCGTGGCGAGGCACAGGGGCCTTCTTTTATCGGATCATCGACCACTTCCTTAGACAAAGCCATGTTCAAGAAAATGATGACTTGACTCACCTAAGACTATTTCCTAGTCTAACTAGTTATTTTTGAAAAGAGGCTCCCCGAGGCTCAATCTTTTCGAAGGATTTTAGTTGGTTATTTGAAAAGAGGCTCCCCGAGGCTCAATCTTTTCGAAGGATTTTTTAGTTGGTTATTTGTGTATTCCAAGTGAGTTAAAAAAAAACAAAAAACTAAGCATGCAATTTCTAAGTTAAAGCACAAACATGTTTTGTCGCTCCCTAGATGGTTGAATCGGTTCGGTCTATCCACATAGTGGATTTGGTCCTGGGAACCCGACGAGTTAGATCCTAGAGTTGAAATCAAAGTGGTCTTAGGGACCCATGCTTGGACATATTTTTTATGTCTACTTACAATTGACATATACGACTTATTGGTTGTGTTTGAGCTAAACCCTAGTCCAGCCTTGTTGTACACGGCCCTTTGCGATCCAAGTAGGAGGTCAAGTCCTTTGGATCCCAAAGTAAACCTTTCCAACGTATTCCTAAGATCTTCGACTTGACTTTTCAAGAGTGAGTTCTCAACTTCGAGTTTTTCAACCCGAGTTGAGTCCTTCTCTTGAACTCGACTAGTCGAAGAGGTTAGGGAGACCTCGTGTTTGAGGAGTTTAACTTCCTCAACCAGGGTCTCGACCTTGGACTCGGACTTAGCTAACTTCCTAGACAAAAACCTAACCGTATTATGTAAAGTATTAAATAAAGTACGACTCACCTTAAGGGTATCTTTTGAACCGGATGCGTATCCGTGGCTTGACTTGAAGATTGCTTCGTAGTCCGAATCATCCTCCGGTTCTGAATCAAGTTCGGGTTCGGTTTCCGTGTCTGACTCAATTGATTTCGCCATGAAGACGTGGTCTTCGTCTTCTTCGGATGACGCTTCTTCCCATGTCGCGTTGAGGGCCTTCTTGTGTTTAGGTCCTAGGTGGTTGAGCTTGGGGCACTCGGACTTGATATGTCCAAACCTGTTACACTCATAACACCTAATATTAGAACTTTTAGGTTTACCTTGGTTGGGTCGAGTCGTGGTTCGCTTTCGTCCCTTGGCTATTCTTCGAGCTAGGTTCATTAGTTCGGTAGTCAATTCCGGGTCAACTTCTTCTTCGGACTCGTCTTCCTCCTCGGTTGGTGGTGGCTTGCTTGCGATTTTCTTCTTCTTTGATCCTGCAAATAAAGCTATACCCCTCTCGGGTTCCGAGTTGGATTGTTCATGTAATTCGAAATCTAAAAGAGTTCATCTAACCTAATTTTAGAAAGATCTTGAGACCTTGTAGGCATCGACCATGTATGCCCACATGGTATTCCTCGGAAAAGAGTTTAGAACATTCCTTATAAGGTCGCGGTTTTCGACCTTTTGCCCGATTGAGTGTAAGTTGTTGACGATGTCCTGGACTCGGGCGTGGAGTTGCGTCGCGGATTCGTGTTCTGCATTTTTAGTGTACAATTTATTGAATAACAAATCACGCTTACATACCTTGGCTTGATCCGATCCTTCGTGTAACTCGATTAGTTTAGTCCAAAGATCCTTTGCGCTTATGAAGGGGCCGACGCGATTTAACTCCTCCTTGGATAGGCCGCATTGGAGGATTTGTGTTGCCTTGGCATCGGCTTCGACTTGTCGTTTTGTTGCAACGGTCCATTGATCATAATCCAAGGAGTCACCCACTTCATTAGTCGGAAGTGTGAAACCCGTTTGGATTATGATCCACATCTCGAGTTGGGTTTTGAGAAAGCATTCCATCCGACCCTTCCAATAACGGAAGTCATCTCCGTTATAAAACGGAGGTCGGACGGTGCTAAAACCCTCGAGATGGGCCATTGAAACAAAAAGACAAAAAGAGACGAAGACTGAAAAGCTAGCAAAGACATAAAAACTCAAAAACAAGTACCAAGACTCGCGTCTTGGATTAGTAGTGCGGGAGAGAATTTAACAAACAAAATAAATAGAAATAAACCGAATTAAAAGAAAATAAATCTGTAAAAAAAAGCTAGATTGGTGGTTTCACCAAATCTTAGCAACCCCCGGCTCTGATACCAATTGTTGGATCGATTTGAGCGCTAGAGGGGGGGGGGTGAATAGCGATAAGAAAAAACTTTTCGTAATCGTTCGAATTGGCACGAGTAAACGCAGCGGAAAGATAGCAATAAATAAATAAAAACACGAGGGGTTTTTACTTGGTTCGTAGCCTACGGCTACTACTCCAAGGCCCTAATGGTCCTTGACCACGCACGGAGGTCAAATATTAAACGAACTCCTTCTCGATAGAGATAGGAGTTAAGCGAATACAAAAACTCAATAAAGATTCAAGGTAGAGGGACACTCCTCCTCTCCTTGATATGATTTAAAGCTTGAAAATAAAGACAACTTATACAAAATTAAAGATTATACCGACGACTTCAAGGATTGGAGGTTGAAGCTTTAGTCATCGTCTCAGCCGCTCGTCAGAGGGATGCTCGAGAGTCGAGCGCATCGTAAGCACTTGGAAGCTTTTGAATTGATGAAAAACCCTAGGTTTGGCCCTCCTTTTATAGCCTTTAAGCCCCTCAACGAATGGGTCTTCAACCAATCACAAATGGGCACAAAACTCCTTGAAAAATGGTGATAAAGCTTGACTCCTCGAGGCTGATTTTTGACCACTGGTTGAACTGGCCGGTTGAACTGCCATCGGTTGAATCGCCGGTTGAATCGCCGCCTGAATCGGGCTTTTGACTAAAAAGGAGTTTAGCTCAAAATACAAGTGAATTCGACGGCCACTTGCCGTCCGATTCAACATAGACCTTCCATGGAAGTCTTGGGTTGATCGTCGCCTAAGGACGCCCCGTAAAGGACACGACCTCACTTACGCTTGCACACACGAGCTTACCTCGATACTTACTTGTCGCTTTTGCTTCCGGCCTTCCACTCGATTCCTTCAGCTCCCTCCGAAGTAACTCGAGTGTCGCCCGACCACCGCGGCTTCCTCCGGGTGTCGCTAGCCTTCAGCTCCAGCATTGAGACTTTTCTGCACACTTGATTTAGCTCGTGAGATAACAATATAAGCTTAACTTTGTATCGTTTGCTATAATCAAAACATAGGTTCGACTTAGGTGCCCACTGCACCAACAGCTTGTAGTCTTGGCAGCATAAAGTCCAAAGTGAACCTTGGCAAAGGAAGTCCAAAGTAAAGTCTTGGCAGCATAAGTCTAAGCGTGTAGTCTTGGCGGCGTAAAGTCCAAGCATTTGGCAACCCAAGACATGACGAAACAGAAGGAAGCTCTTGGAAGCAAAGCGCAAAGGATGAACAAGTCGCGGACTCGGAGGGATCCTGAAGGCGCAAGGCTTATTGAGGAGCTAGAAGGTTGAGTCTAGGTCTAGGGTATAAAATCAAGTATGAATTACTCATACTTGATGAGTATCAGTCGACTGATACGATGTATCACCGACCGTCAGCGCTCGATCGAGCCGATGATGAAACCCCAACATCGACCGACTACCTTGATTAGAGCAATGATCGATATCGCGATCACCGATCAAAAGGGCATCACCGACCGATCAAGGGAAATATCGCCTGCACGCGCCTCACTCGATCACGCTTGATCACTGATCGATCACCCCATCACGATCGATGGAGGGATCACCGATCGATCACCGGCCGTTGAGATTGCGGCTACGAATCTCCGCGAGATCGCGCTTCGTGGCCATTGGCTTCGCGACAATGATCGATGGCATGCATCACCGATCGATCGATGCCCAACGGGAAAAACAACCCCTCTTCTATAAAAAGGGGCCATGGGGAGCTTGGTGAAGCTAGTGTTCTTGCTCTTAACTATACTCTCGTGCTCACTAAGCCTTCCAAGTGTTTTTAGTGATTTAAATCCTCCTCTTCTCTTGTTCTTGATCATCCATCATTGTAAAGAAGAGGAGAGCATTGTAAGAAAGGTTTCTCCACCTTGGTTCATCCAAAGGAGGTTCTAGTGAAGGTTGATTAGGGCTAATCCACCTTACGGATTGCCGTGGAGTAGGAGCGTCATCTCCGAACCACGTACATCGGGTGTTAGCTTCGTTCTTGCTTTGATTTGTGTTTATATTTTGTATTGCTTCCGCTAACAATATTTGTAGAAAAGAAGAAAGGCTAATCACCCCCCCTCTAGCCATTCCAAGGGTCATAACAAAAACTCCAACGGATCTCTTGGCGATCGTGCCCATGAGTCGACTACCCTCTACGGAGCATTCTCAGGTCAGGATCGAACTAGCAGCGCGTGACGATCGCCATACCTTGGCAATGATCGGCTGCCGACACTACCGATCGCTCCAATGAGCACGACCGCTGCGAGCACCAAACCACAACGAACTCAGTCGACTCACGGCAATGCCATAATGCCCGCCAACCTCAAACATGAGGTTTAAACCCAAATATGGTGCCCCCATACTTGCTAGACCACCCTTAGCCTAGACCTAAGCCTTCTAGCCACCTCCATCAGCCTCACGCCTCTCGGATCCCTCCAAGTCATCCATGACTTGTTCATCCATCGCACTAGTCTCCAGGTGCTTCCCTCGGCTATGTCATGCTAACAGTGTCTACACCGCCAAGGCACATTGGACTTACGCCGCCAAGACTCCGCTTGGACTTTACGCTGTCAATATCAATCCCCTTGGACTTCCAAATGCCAAGACTCAAGCTTGGACTTTCCCTTGCCAACCCATGCTGGACTTTCCATGCCAAGACCCATGACTTGGACTTTACCTTGCCAAGAGCCATGCTTAGACTTTTTATTTGCCAAGGCCCATGCTTGGATTTCTCATGCCAAGTACACAAGACTTGGACCTTCCCAATTGCCAAGTGTCCCACTTGGACTTTCCATGCCAAGTACCCATGACTTGGACTTTACCTTGCCAAGACCCATGCTTGGACTTTCGAAAATCACATGGTCAACCCTAGTCAACCATTAAGGTCTTCCTCGAGTCAAACTCGAGTCCGGTTAAACATGACCCGGGTCGATTGCTCCAATAATCTCCCCAATATATTAACCGACATTAATGTCAAACATTTCTGCCAAACCACTTTGTCAAATCCCTTTGTCAAACATCAAAATATCACTCGAGTCAAACTCGAGTCTGGTCAATCATGACCTGGGCCGATTGCACCAACAATCTCCCCCTTTTTGATGTTTGACAAAAACCAAACAAATCATCTGAGTTAGACCACTGACTCAAATCCCTTACCAATTATCCCAAATTGGTAAACACTCTCCAAATGTTCTCCCCCAAACATTCTCCCCCTTTTTGACTAACATCAAAAAGGTTTTCTCTCCAAGGAGGTCAATGTCTCATGTCCCAATGAGATCTTACAATCTCCCCCTTGATCCAAAAATAAATACCTAGGATGCCTACCATCTTCCTAGTGATAATTCACATATCACTCAAGAGAGACAATCCTATACTCTCTCCCAATTTCCAAGTTGGGTATCAAAAACCCATCAATTTTCCGAATTGATGATACTCTCCCAATAACTTCTCCTCTTCAAGGAGAAAAAACACATCCATCATCCCAAGATGGATACCTCCCCCTAAAGGCTTGCTCCCCCTTGATCATTGCACCAACAATGTCCTTGGGAAGCCCCTAAGCCAATAGGAACTCTAAACCATCAAAATTAAGGTTCTAAGTTCAACATAGAACTTTCACTCACCCTAAATTTGATACTTTGACCTAACACAGCTCCTAATCCATATCCAATGAATTTTCACCCTTTATAATGCTTCCTAAAGCATATCCTAGGGTTAGGAGTGATTAGGAACCTTTTCCATAGCTGAACACGGGCTAAACAAACCTTGTTAACCCGAAATCAGACCTGGCAGTCGACTCCTGACAGTAATCACGATCACACTATCGATCACCGATGCCACATAGAATCGATCGATAACTGAAAATCTCGATTTTCAACTATCAGAAATGAATTTTGGAAATTTATAAATAATTATATGTAATTCAAAAAATCGTGAAAATTCATATGTATAATACTTATGACACACACAATGGGTGAAAAATATTTGAAAATTATTTTACCCATAAAATAGTGAGTTTGATACAAAACTCAAAACCATTGAAATTTTCAATGTTTTGGCCCTATTTTGTATCAACTCTATCAATGGTGATTGCTATCAAAAGATAGACTTCACCAAGGTTTTTCAAAATGATTTTAAAATGTTTTCAAAACCTTATTTTGGATCATATTCCTTGGGCTCTATGTACATGACTTGTACACATACTCTCCCAATGATCCACAAATTGAAACAAGATGAGTTTTAGTTCATCTAGATGCAAAAACTATGCACCTTGAACTCAACTCATATCCTAGCATCTCACATGTATCTAGGGTGTATAAATACACATACATGTCAATTGGATGTGAGATGTGGGTTTTGTTCATCCTAATCTAGGGTTTCATGCATTCTCTAAGGCAACCCTACTTGATTCCCTTATAAATGGAACTTCAAGTCATGCCATAGTCCTTAATTAAATTTCAACCAAATTGTCTTAAATGCATGAATGATTATGGCATTAGAAATGTTATAAATAAGCATATGCTCATAATCATGATGTCATGGCATAAGATGAAATCTAAAAAACACATGACATTTGAAACCTTAATCCTAAACATGAATCATGACATATAAAATCATAGAACCAGGCATGATGTCATGACATGGCATATGGCAATCAAAGCATGGCATATAAAATATATAGGTATAGTAATACCTAAATTTTAATATTAATTGCCATTTGATATAGTTAGATATATTTTTCCATATTGTCATTAATCTCCTTAGTGTGCCAAAAACCCAAAATGGCACACTAACACTCTTAAACCCTAATTGTGCCAATTTGATCATTTTATCAAAACTTCTCAATTAATATTGGCACATCCTAAAATCCTTTAGAATTCAAATCTAACCACATCCCAAGGTAACCAAAACCTTGAAAATAACCTAACATGCCACCTTTGCCATGATTGAGTTAACTACCCATCCAATCAAGGTTGGCACACCCTAAACCTATCTTAGCGTGAATCAATCACGCTCTTAGGAACCCAAAACCGATTTGAGCTCCTAGGGTTAATTAGGTATTCCTTAGGGATAACCTCCCTAGATACCTTCCTAATGACCCTCCTAGGCTTGTTAGCCTTGGTCATTTGGGTCTTACCTAGGTTGACTCTAGGGGTAACTCCCCTTGCAACCTTCTTAGTGGCCACCCTAGGTTTCCTAGAAACCCTAGCCACTAGGCATACCCTTTGGTCAACTCTAGGGATAACCTCCCTATTGACCTTGGTCTTCCTAGACCTAGTCAGTGTTCCATAATCTAATGGAACACTATGGTAAGCTACCTTAGGCTTAGGTTTGTGACTCAAACCTTGCTTGCCCTTGGTTGACTTTTGACTCTTAGGTCCTTGGTGTTGACTTTGACTTTTGGACCTTTGACTTTGACCATTAGACCCTTTGAATTGATTTTGTATATTCCTAAGGGTCTTTTCTAGTTTTTCAAGCCTTGACCTCAAGGCTTGATTTTCAACCTGTAATTGCCCAATTGATTTTTGATTAAGTTTTTGGGCATTACCATTTTCTCTAGGCATATGCCTACCCTTCTTAGGGTTAATGCCTAAGTGGTTTTCTATTTTCCTAATGCTTTCCTTAGGAAGAGTTTTTCTAGGGACATTAGTCCCAAATTTCTCCTTTCTTGAAAAATTTACCCTCTTGGCTCCTAAGCAAAAATATTTATCTCTAGCATGCTTTTCATGGTGAATTGCAAGAGAATTAAAATTTCTAGCATGCTTTTGACTTTTAAATTTGGAAGGTGCATTATTAAAATATACCTTAGGGTTAGCTATAGAAGCTCCCCCTACTTGTGATGCTCCTCCTTTCCCCTTCTTCTTCCCCCTAGGGCATTGACTCTGATAATGCCCCTTTGAATTTCACTTGAAGCATATGATGTGCTCCTTGCTTTTAGGTGTTGGGGAACCAGCATCCTTGACTTTTGGTGCCGGTGGAGCTTTCCTAATCTTCTTTGGGCACTTGCTCTTATAGTGCCCAAATTCCCTACACTCAAAACACATAATATTATTTTTATTTGAAATTAGAGTGTTTGAGTTACCTAGGTTAATGGAGACCGGAATTGGATTTTGGGCTTCTTCATCTTGACCGGATGTCGAAGCTTCTTCTTGATGCTCCGGTGTTGAGGAAACTCTAATCTCCTCCTCAATCCTAGAAGTGGATGCTTCTTCCACTTCCTCCACCAACCCGGAAATTGACTCCCTATCAACTTCCGATTCTACTTCCTCTTCCTCTTTGGATGTTGATGATCTCTCAACCTCCAAGTCCTCACTTCCTTGTGAGGGTGATGCATTAGCCTCTTCGGTCTCTTCCTCTTGGACCATTGATGGACTTTCATGGAGCTTGGCCACTTGGCTCCATAGCTCGTTTGCATCTACATAATTACCTAACATACACAAGATATTGTTAGGTATTAAATCAATTAACAACTTCATTACCTTCTCATTCTTTTCGAAGGCTTGGACTTGCTCTTCGGTCCATCTTTTTTTCTTGAGGAATCCACCTTTTGGTCCTCTTGGATAGCTATATCCTTCCATTAAGATAGACCATTCTTCGAAGTCCCTCATCATTAGGAAGTCTTCAATTCTTGACTTCCATTGCTTAAACCCTTCTTGTCCATAGAAGGAGTAAGGGATCGGTGTGTTAATATTCCATCCCAATTGTTCTTCCATCTTCACCAAAACTCTTTATCCTAGCTCCCGGCGGTTAGTCCGTAGAAGAGCCCCGGGCTCTAATACCAATTGTAGAAGATTTGACGTCGCTAGAGGGGGGTGAATAGCATTTGACCGTACGTAGATGGAATTCGTTCGCGATCGTCTCTACAAAACTCGTTATGCGCAGCGGAATAGAAATAATAAAAGCAATAACGAAAAGATACAATCACGAACACAAGGATATAACGTGGTTCTGAACCGAACAGTTCCTACTCCATGGATCGAGCTCTAAAGAGCCCTAGTGATGCACACACACTCACTAATCACAAATACTCCTTCTCGACACAAGTCGGAGGTGGAGAACCCTCGTACAACAGTTTACAACAATAAACTAAGTAGATACAAGCAAATACAATGAGATACAATGCAATATAAGTAAAGAAAAAGCTTTACAAATGCCTTTTGATTGCTTGCTTGTTGATTGCTTGAACCGTGGTTGAAGACCCTGATTTGCAGCAGCAAATCGCCTCAAAAACCTCCAAGAAATCACTTCCAAAAAACCTCCCGTCGAGCTCCTTTTATCCTTGTGTGCGACCTGGATTTCCGCCCATCAGTCGACTGCCATAAGTCACCAGTCGACTGATGCCATTGTTGTCGTGAGACAATGGCTCGATCCATGCTGGAAAAACTCCAACGGATCTCTTGGGCCGATCGCCAACATTCCGATCGCCCGCGTAGTCGACCGCCTACGGCCACGGAGCATTCTATGCTCGCGCCAACTAGCAATGATCGGCTGCCGTCTTGGTAGTCGATCGCTCCAATGAGCAATCGCCAGAGCAGCTACCTAAATCAAACCGAACTCAAGTCGACTCACGGTAGTCGAACCGGCCATAATGTCAGTCGACTGCCAACCTCAAACATGAGGTTTAAACCCAAATATGGTGCCCCCTTACTTGCTAGACCACCCTTAGCCTAGACCTAAGCCTTCTAGCCACCTCCATCAGCCTCACGCCTCTCGGATCCCTCCAAGTCATCTATGACTTGTTCATCCATCGTGCTAGCCTCCAGGTGCTTCCCTCGGCTATGTCATGCTAACGGTGTCTACACCGCCAAGGCACATTGGACTTACGCCGCCAAGACTCCGTTGGACTTTACGCTGCCAATATCAATCCCCTTGGACTTCCAAATGACAAGACTCAAGCTTGGACTTTCCCTTGCCAACCCATGCTGAACTTTCCATGCCAAGACCCATGACTTGGACTTTACCTTGCCAAGACCCATGCTTGGACTTCTCATGCCAAGTACACAAGACTTGGACCTTCCCAATTGCCAAGTGTCCCACTTGGACTTTCCATGCCAAGTACCCATGACTTGGACTTTACCTTGCCAAGACCCATGCTTGGACTTTCCAAAATCACATGGTCAACCCTAGTCAACCATTAAGGTCTTCCTCGAGTCAAACTCGAGTCCGGTCAAACATGATCCGGGTCGATTGCTCTAACAATCTCCCCGACATATTAACCGACATTAATGTCAAACATCAATGTCAAACCACTTTGTCAAATCCCTTTGTCAAACATCAAAACATCACTCGAGTCAAACTCGAGTCTGGTCAATCGTGACCTGGGCCGATTGCACCAACAAATATACCATTGTCTCTTAGATAATCAAGAAACACTTGACTTAAGTATTCACCACCTCGATCCGATTGAAGTATTTTAATACTCTTGTCATGTTGTTTCTCTACTTCATTTCTGAATTCTTTGAACCTTTCAAAGGCTTCAGACTTGTGTTTCATCAAGAACACATACTCAAACCGTGAGTGATCATCGGTGAAGGTAATGAAGTAGCTATAGCCTCCTAAAGCTTGAGTTGACATAGGTCCACATACATCAGTATGTATTAGACCTAGCAACTCTCCCACTCATTCACCTTTTCCTGTAAAAGATAACTTAGTCATCTTGCCTTTTAAGCATGATTCGCATGTATCGTATGAATCCAATTCAAACGATTCCAGAATTCCACATCGGTGTAATTCAGATATGCGTTTCTTGCTTACTTGGCCAAGACGACAATGCCACATGTAGGAGTCTAATTGATTATCCTTTCGAGCACGCTTGTTGCTTGCTTCGATATTGAAAATGTCACTGGATACGTCCAACGTATAAATGCCATTGCTCAAAGTTTTAGTTCCATAAAGTACGCCATTCAAAGTTATATAACAACAATTGTTACTAAACATCAAATGGTAACCATTTCTATTTAAGCAGGAAATAGAAACAATGTTCTTTATTAGAGAAGGAACACAATAGCAATTGTCCAGTTCCAAGACTAGTCCACTAGGGAGCTTCAAAGAAATAAGTCTGATGGATGCACCGCAACAACCTTTGCTCCATTGCCAACTCACAAATTTGACTCCCCTCTGACGAGTCTTCTTCTATTCCTTAGCCCCTGTATGTCATTACATATATGTGAGCTACACCCAGTATCCAATACCCAAGTGTCTAAGGAAATATAATGACAATCAATAATGAAGATACCTGAAGAGGATGGGGCATCGGTTGCCTTCTTCTTCTTCATGGGCTCAAGATAAATCTTATAGTTTCTTCGCCAGTGGCCTTCCTTGCCACAATGATGGCAAATGCCCTTTTGTGCTGGTTCTGCCTTCTTAGCTTTCTTGTTCTTCCCTTTCTTCTATTCCTTTGCCTTCCTCTTAGAACCTGTCTTTGAGGAATCAACTAACAGAACCGCCTTCTCCTCATGCTTCACAGAAGGCTCCACAATCTTCAGCATATTGAGGAGCTCAGGAATAGTGGATTATAATTTGTTCATCCGATAGTTCATCACAAATTATGAGAAACTCTTGGGCAAACAATGCAGAATTAAGTCAATACTTAATTCATGATCCATCACAAACCCGAGGGTGGCTAGCCGCTCGATGTACCCATTCATCTTTAGCACAAACTGCACTACAGACGAACCTTCTTGCATCTTCGTGGTGAAGAGGAGCCTGGAGACTTCGATCCTTTCGAATCTCGTTTGCTCATCAAACAACTCATGAAGATGGAAGACCATGGTATTAGCATCCATATGCTCATGCTGCTTTTGCAGCTCAGGTACCATCACAGCTAGCATGATGCAACTCGCCAGTTCAGAATCTGCCACATGCTTCTGATAGACCAACATTTGGTCTGGAGTTGCATCGTCCCTAGGACGGTTGGGAAGAGGCTCTTCAAGGACATATGCTAGATTTTCCACCTTGAGAACAATTCTCAGGTTTCTAAGCCAGTCCAAGAAGTTAGGCCCAGTCAATTTGTTTGAATACAAAATAGTGCGCAAATTCAAAGACGTCATGATCAATCGATTAACCTAGAAATACAAAACGAGCATATATGAGAAAATGATTTTAAAATGCATCAACATACATTTATAAATCTCATTCATTTTTTGAATTTCAAAAACCCCAAAATCACTTCGGGAGATCGTAGGTCCATCTCCGAATGGGCTGATATCCATCATAGATATGAACAACCTTAGAGAGAGTTCAATAAGCCATTCATAACTATGATGGTAGGTATCAAATATACCGATTGCATATCTCGTATATGAAACTATCACAATGTGCTATCAACTATTTGAATGTTCACACATACATCGGGTTGTTAACACATTAACAAGTATGCATCATATGCATAGCACCTAACTTCACCTCCCTTAACATCGACCTTGGAGAGAGTCCAACAAGTCAATGCTTCAGGTTAAAGCCAATCCATTAATCGAGAAATAGTTTTAATATGGTTAGAGCGCATTCAACCAATTAGCCCGGCTTGGAGAGAGTCCAACAACCAAAGCTAATGATTGACCTCTGACTCTTACCATATTAGTATTAAAGTATTCCATGGGTTGAACATGTTCGAGTTCGAGCCGGGCTTGGAGAGAGTCCAACAACCCAAACAAGAAACGGAACTCTAGTTCTAACCATATTAATGGAAGGTGTAGGCTTTAATATTGAGTTAGGGTTTTTATGTCTCATCATCTTTGCATGCAAATAACTATTATCTACATGGCATGACATACATGGCATACATCTACATGTCACGACACGCATGACATAATGATATGCATCTAATGCAATTACATGACATACAATTATGTCATGTACAAAATTTCCTTATATGTCATAACTATTTATGGAAATAAAATATGTTTAAGATTTAATTCTACAAATCAAATCATGATTAAATTAGGAAACAAATTTTCAAATCTAATCACATATTTTATTTGTTAAAATAGTTGATTAAGGAAAGTCAATTTAGGAAACCAATTTCCTAAATCATCAAAACTACTTATGGAAATAAAATATTTTTAAGATTTGATTTCCCAAATCAAATCATGATTAAATTAGAAAATAAATTTCCAAATCTAATCAAATATTTTATTCATGTAAAATATCAATTTCCATAAATACTTCCAACTTTCCAAAAGTAGAAGATTTCCATAAATACTTCTAGACTTTCAAAAATTAAAAAATTTCCATAAATACTTCAAACTTTCCAAAAGTAGAAAATTTCCAGAAATACCATTATGACTATCACAAAACAATTTTACGATTATGTCGAAACACAACCTGGGCTCTGATACCACTGTTGGATTTCCGACACCGCGGCGAGTGTGTGTTCGAACATGTTTCGTAAACATGTGCACAACGGAAGGAATAAAATAATAAATCTAATTTATTACAACACACACATCACACGCATGCATAGTACAATATGTGTATACATAATCGTAAATTCAAATTTTGCAATAAAAGGGAATTTATGCTACGTATACCTGACGTATCACATGTAGCGGGAAAGACATCAATCGGAACGATTCTCGCTAGAATCGTCTCTATCCGTATCTACGCCGAGTATCTTCAGGTTGACTTCACAAAGTCATGAGCCTCGTCTTCGTACGGGTTACTAGCCTCGTGTTGAAGACGATGTAATCGAGAGAAGATCACGATCCGAATCAAAATTCGGATAAAAAACGAGTCCTCAAAAACTCGCTTCTCCGGAGAGGTATTCGTCAACCGTTTGACGAATCCTTCGTCCTCCACCACCTATGAAGATTATCGGAGATCGAATCCCTGGCAAAACAACCGCTGTTGGAGCTCCAAACGTCATCCAAATGACGCTGCGACAAGAAGGAAACAAGTTGTCCAAAAAACTGGATAGCTTTGGTGGAGGAATAGGGGTCGGCCAAAAAGGAAAGTTGAAGCTCACCTTGTTGCCGAACCCAAAGGAGATCACCGGAGCTCCTCTGGTAGCAGCTCAATGCCGGCAAGGGGAGAGGACGGTAGCTGCTGGACACCGGCAAGAAGCTTGGGTGGTGGTGGGCGGTGGCAAGGGGGTTGGTACCGACTTCACAAGGAGAAGGAGGGGCGGCAACTTAGGGTTGCAAGGATTTGGATTAGGGCTTAACAAAAACCCTTAATCCCTATTTTATAGAGATCAAATTCTTTTAATGGTTATCGGATCATAACCAAAAGCCCGCTAACCCGTTCCATTAATTTAAGTTAAAATAAACCAAACCATGATGGTTTATTTTAAGTTAAAACGAACCGAACCAACTTTGGTTCATTTGTTTAAAACAAACCAAACCCCTTTGGTTTATTCTCCTCCATTGGATTAGAACCAAACCAATATGGTTCATCCATCATGTCTTCATAAGACACGGCCCATCCACGCTTCCATTGTGACTGAAATGATTTCATGCTTGCTTCATATTTGGTCCAACCAAACTGAGTTTCTCTCGGTATGAGAATCTCATTCTCAAGCTCATTTTAAATCCTTTGGATTATGCTCGTTATGCGTGTGACCAAATAGGTTCTCGATTTATGTTGGCCGTCTATAATTAACCATTAATTATAGAACGATCATGAGTGACACCTAGTAGTACATCATGATCCCCATTTAACCGAAAAGATCAACGGTTGATCCAGAACTAATTATGAAACCCTTCAGCAGCTCAAATGAATCGTGCCCCATTCCCTTCACTCATCTTATACCCTCTTGGTTCAGGACATGGTCTATAGTGTCAGTCCCCACTAGGTTGACTACGTCACACCTTGCCCAAGTATCATTTCTTCATCCTACGGATTCTAGTTACTGCACATGTATCGAAGAGTACCTTACTCTGAACATGTAATACTTTGGCCAAAGACTTTACTAACAATCCGACGAGAGGCCTGTTAGGGCAATCTCTTGCCATGATAAGGTTTTGATGTGTGTGGCAAAGGGTTTAAGTTAGTGTGTTATGTTGATTTGATATGTGCGTTGAAGTCTTGCAGGACTTAGTAATTCGCACATGGAGCCGTGGCGAGTTTCACATCTCATGACTCGTGCCTTGAGTCGGTGAAGGATAGCTTTGCGGAAGCCGTGCGCTTGGAGCATCCGAGGGACCGCCAGACGAGAAGCTTGGAGTAAAGCCGGAGGAAGTAGACTTCGAGGCAAGAGACGCAAAGGAGCATTGTAGAGCCGTGCGCCTGATGCTGCCGAGGGACGTGGCCGAGAACGAAGAGAACTTCGAATGTGAGGGACTCCGAGAGATGAGAGTGAGCGAATGTAACCCGGGAAGGGGTAGCTCTTAGGTGAAACTTGGCCATTTGGCCAAGTGTCGGATGGGTTTTCTCGACACCAGTCGACTGATCTGAGTCGATGGTTCGATCGACTGGTATAAGACCAGTTTAGTGCTTGGCGATCGCCATGGATCGGCAATGATCGATGTTGACAAGGATCGCTGTGGAATGACAATGATCGATGGCACTGCGCATCGGGATGAGAATGGAGTCGACTCAGTTGAGCACTCGACTGATCGAGCATCAGTCGACTGATGGTAGGATCAGTCGACTGATGCCAGTACCGTTGGATGGTATCCAACGTGGAAAGCGGTCATTATTGGGCAACGACTACAGGACCAGTCGACTGATCGAGGGCATCAGTCGATTGATCCTGTGTCAACGAGAAGAAACCCTCTTCCTCTATAAAAAGGAAGGGGATGGGGCTTTGGGAGGTTAATGCTTGAATGCCCAACTACTCCCAAAGTGCCCTAAATGATTTCCCACTCTTCTACTTGCTCTAATCTTCATTCCATTGTAGAAGAGTGATCTTTGTGTAAAAGAGGTTACCTCCACCTAGCTTTGTGCAAAGGAGAGATCTAGTGGATAGATTGTGGAGTGATTCTGGGATCTAATCGCATCAGGGATTAGCGGCGAGTGTGAACCACATTACATCTCGTGTTTGTATTGCTTGTCTATCTTTTGTGTTGTCTTTATTTGTATTTGTATATTCCGCTTGCGCTAACGTTTTGTAGACGAGTAAAATACGACATCAAACGAACGAGGGCTATTCACCCCCCTCTAGCCGGCCAATCGATCCCCAACAAGTGGTATCAGAGCAGGTTAGCTTGTCACCGGACTAACCGCCGCAACAAGCTCTACATAAAAAATGTCCGGCTCAAACATCCACCCACCGAAGTTCGACGATGAATTCTCTTGGTGGAAAAAGAGAATGGAGGTATTCTTCGAAACTGACTTTGAAATTCTATTAATAATGGAAAACGGTTTCGAGTTGCCTAGGAACGAAAATGGGGAGCCATTGGAGAAATCAAGGTGGAGCAAGAGGCAAAGAGAAGAATATTTGGCAAATTCAAAGGCCAAGCACCACCTATACAATGTACTCCCCCAACAAGAAGTCAATAGGATAGGGGAATGTTCTAGTGCTAAGGAGATGTGGGAGAAGCTAGTTGAACTACATGAAGGCACTTCGGAAGCCAAGCTAGCAAGAAGGGATCTCCTCCGCTCCCAACTATCAAATATTAAGCTTGAAAAGGGAGAAAAGGTAACTTCCCTACATTCTAGATTTAAAGAAATATTAATTGGGCTAACAAGTGTAGGAGAAAAGCTCTCCAACCGGGATATGGTAATGAAGGCCATAGATGCCTTTCCCCGGTCCTCAAGATGGAGCTCCATGGTGGATTCGTTTTACATCTCCAAGAACTTGGAAGTAAGTACCTTGGAGGAATTTTTCTCAACAATGGAGCTCCATGAAACTAGGCTTGAAGGAATACAAGAAGAGCCTAGAATTCAACCCTCAAGAGGAGTAGCCTTGATGGCAAATAAGGGGAAGAAGAAGATAGAGATCCCCTCCTCCTCCGATGATGAAGCCTCTACCTCTTCCATGGATAGCACGGAAGAAGCCTACATGGTAAGGAAGGTAAGGCGTGCATTTAAGAATTTTAGATTTGATAAATCTCATGATAGGAATAGAAGACCAAGGGGGAAGATCATTTGTTACAATTGTCAAGGGGAGGGACACATAAGGGACAATTGTCCCCTCCTAAACAAGAGCAAAGAGGAAAGGAAAAAGAAGGAAGAAAAGAAGAAGAAGAAGGGGAGCAAGAAGAAAAAGGAAGAAGAAAAGAAGGCCAAGGAAAGAGGAAAAGCCATGGCTCTCAAAGCAAAGACATGGGATGACCTTGCTTCCTCATCCTCATCCGAAGAAGAAGAGCATGTCTATTCCAACCTAGCACTAATGGCTCTTCATGACTCGGATTGCTCCTCCTCCTCCTCAAATGAAGAATCAAGCTCAAGTGGAGAGAGCTCAAGTGAAGGGGGAGATTCTACATCCTTCTCATCCGAAAAAGAAGAAGAAGACATGGAAACTATGGTAACGAATGCCTCTCCTAAGAAAATAGTTTCCATAATTTCTTGTTTAACTAGGGACTTATTTGGAATGAAAAAGAAAAATAAAAGCATGCTTGATCAAATTAAGGCATTAGAAAATAAGCTAGAAAATGCATGCTTAAATAATAATGATATTTCTTCTAGCTTAAATGATGCATGTTCACATGACTATATGCCTTTGGATGTTAATGATGCATGCATAGAGGAAAATAGGGCTTTAAGGGAAAAGGTAGACTATTTGACAAAAGCCCTAGAGAAATTCACTATTGGCTCCAACACATTGAACATGATTATAGGGAGCCAAAGGGCAAGTTTCAACAAAAAGGGCCTAGGATACAAAGAAAAGAAAAATGAAAAGGCCTATAAATGCCTAATTGCTAGGGGACAAGATAAGAAGAAAGTAATAGCTAGAAAATGGATCCCCAAGGAATACTTAGTGAACCCAATAGGAAAGAACTTATTTTGGGTTCCAAAATCCATCCTTAAGGGTTAGGAAAACCCTAGGGTAGTCAACCATATGGAATTGACCTATATCATATTTTGGTTGACTTAGGATGGCGGGACAACATTTTTAGAATAGTGTTGGGTGATGATAACGTGCCCATAAATAGATAATAATGCTTAAATCATGATGATTAATGCAATTGCTATGTATGTTTGAAATCATGATTTATGATTTTAATATTTGGCACGTAATCATGAGAAATAGGGTTGAATCATGCTTTAGGTGATACTTTGTTTATTATCATCATATAATACATAATGCATGATTATTATTTAATGAATACATGTATTTCATGATCATAATGTGAAATTAATTCATATATGTCATTATGATCATGTAGGTTGTTGGGTTGATACTTAACCATGATAGAATTGCATGAATACAAGGGTTAAGTATATACAAATACCCCCTAGGATGCATCTCACACTCACTATAGGCTAACTTGATTGCAAACTTAGCATGGGTGAGATGTTAGGATGATACAAATGTCCACTAGTGCCTATAGCATTTAGATGGTCATTTAAAGTATCAAAATAGCAATAATAGACTAATCATGGGGAAGACTTATGTTTAATTCATAGACATATTGCCCAAAGATCATGGTTGGATATTTCATATGTTTTCAAAACAATTTCTTAATCTAAAATCTATGTATTCATGTTTTGAAACAATTCAAAGCAAGACTAGGTGTTAAAATGGATACTCTTATGATCAAAAACCTAGTAGTTTTTAAAGCTTATGGATTTTTGGCAAATACATGGAAATATAATGATTTTTCATGAAAACCTTTTTTTCACTGATAGATATACTTAAAAGAAATGTGTTCCCCAAATTTCATGAATTTTTGAATTTTCTAAAAAATTTAACGCATTTCTGAAATTCGGTCCAAATCAAATCCCAAAACAGTGCAATGACAGTAGTCCGAACCCCGATCGACACCAATATCAGACCAGTAAAGGCTGAATTCCGATTTTAAATCAACTTGTGGTATTTTCTTTCTATTAGACTTGATGCCATGTGTTTTTAACTTAGTGTTAATCTTTTTGATGGTGTCAAAGGGGGAGAAATAATTATGTTTAAGTAAATTGTGATAGGGGGAGAAAATTTGTATGAGGAGTTTCATGGGTTAAGGGGGAGTTGCATGTTGCTATATCATGTTTATGTTTACATGCTTTCTTTCCTTTAAAATTTATATCAAATATTTTTACCTAACTTAAACGGATTGCCACACATCAAAAAGGGGGAGATTGTTAGGGCAATCTCTTGCCATGATAAGGTTTTGATGTGTGTGGCAAAGGGTTTAAGTTAGTGTGTTATGTTGATTTGATATGTGCGTTGAAGTCATGCAAGACTTAGTAATTCGCACATGGAGCCGTGGCGAGTTTCACATCTCATGACTCGTGCCTTGAGTCGGTGAAGGATAGCTTTGCGGAAGCCGTGCGCTTGGAGCATCCGAGGGACCGCCGGACGAGAAGCTTGGAGTGAAGCCGGAGGAAGTAGACTTCGAGGCTAGAGACGCGAAGGAGCATTGCAGAGTCGTGCGCCTGATGCTGCCGAGGGACGTGGCCGAGAACGAAGAGAACTTCGAAGGCGAGGGACTCCGAGAGATGAGAGTGAGCGAATGTAACCCGGGAAGGGGTAGCTCTTAAGTGAAACTTGGCCATTTGGCCAAGTGTCGGATGGGTTTTCGACACCGCTGATCGCCAAGGAATGGCATCGATCCGAGTCGATGGTTCGATCGATCGTATAAGACCGTTTAGTGCTTAGCGATCATCGCCATGGATCGGCAATGATCGATGTCGATACAATGATCGCTGTGGGAATGACAATGATCATGACACTGCACGGGCATAGAATGGAGTCGACTATTGAGCACTGACTAATCGAGCATTAGTCGATCGATGGTAGGATCACCGATCGATGCGATCGCTGGATGGTATCCAACGTGGAAAGCGGTCGTTATTGGGCAACGACTATAGGACCAGTCGACTGATCGAGGGCATCATTCGACTGATCCTGTGTCAACGGGAAGAAACCCTCTTCCTCTATAAAAAGGAAGGGGATGGGGCTTTGGGAGGTTAATGCTTGAACGCCCAACTACTCCCAAAGTGCCCTAAACGATTTCCCACTCTTCTACTTGCTCTAATCTTCATTCCATTGTAGAAGAGTGATCTTTGTGTAAAAGAGGTTACCTCCACCTAGCTTTGTGCAAAGGAGAGATCTAGTGGATAGATTGTGGAGTGATTCACCGTGGACGAATCGGACCGTGGATTAGCGGCGTAGCCGTGAACCACGTTACATCTCGTGTTTGTATTGCTTGTCTATCTTTTGTGTTGTCTTTATTTGTATTTGTATATTCCGCTTGCGCTAACGTTTTGTAGACGAGTAAAATACGACATCAAACGAACGAGGGCTATTCACCCCCATCTAGCCGGCCAATCGATCCCCAACAAGGCCATGGGTATACATCTCCTCGCAAGGAGTGGTGAATCCTTTATAGGCTATTCAAACACCTTCAATCACTTCGACTTATACCCAATCATCCCGGGTCCACATCTCCTTAGAGATGCTTGCTTAAGATGTCAAAGCATAAGTCTTTATGATCAAGATGACTTGAATATCGCAAGTCAAAGGAACATCGCACCTAAGCTGCAGTAAGAACTTCATTGACATATCTATATATGCAGAGAACCATATGAAGTCTTACGGCTGGTCACTCCAATGAACTAGTTACCATAACTAGCATCCACGATTAACTCCGGACGTCACAATGCCTCCAACTAGTGAGAATCAGCTGCTTGGATACACCAAGGAGTATACCTCGTACTAGTCTCGACAGAATCAATGGTGTCCAAATCCATCAATTCATCGACTAGGGATAATTCCGATACATCACAATTACACATGTAGAGATACTCACTAGTTGTGATCCAATCACAAATTCTCTCATGCTGTGAATCGTATCGTGGACATTCAATAAATGAGTTTAAGATCTAATCAAATACATGAAAACATTTATACTCAAATAGTGAATCTTCATTTATCATATAAATGGTTCAAACATAAGGCGATTACCTTAGGACATCTCTCATATATCACTAACAGTTTAGTCAAGGGATCTTCTAGATTCCTATCGGTGGGAACTTTATCTATTTGTGTGTCTCTTCTACCTATGATCTCTTTGATTAGATGTAACGGCGTAGTATGTGCTTGGATCGCTGATGAGACCGTGGTTCCTTCACCTGTGCAATGGTGTCATTATTGTCGCAGTAAACTAGTAATGCTTCAACAATGCTCGGAACAACTCCAAGTTCAGTATTGAACTACTTGATCCAGACCACCTCCTTTGCTGCTTTAGAAGCTGCAATGTACTCTGCCTCCATAGTAGAATCAGCAACGGTATCTTGTTTGGAACTTTTCCAACTCACCGCACCTCCATTCAAGATGAATATGTATTAAGACTGAGATTTGAAATCATCCTTATTGTCTGGAAGATGACATCAGTATACCCCCTTACTACCATATCACATTCTCCATATATCAAGAACAAATCCTTAGTATAGTTGATGCATATGAGATCTGACTCATGCGAATCTTCTCGTCTTCAGTGCACAGGCACATAGACTTCAAAAGGTGAATCTCATGCCTCATGAGAATAAAACCTTTTTGGATTCTTCCATGCTAAACCGTTTTAGCACTTTGTCTATGTTTGTAGATTGTGAAAGACTAAGCAATCGATTCGATCTATCTCTATAGATCTTAATCTCTAAAATATAGGTTTCTTTTCTCATGTCTTTCATGGAGAACATTTTGGACAACCAAACCTTGACTGTTTCCAAACTAGAATTATCGTTTCCTATAATTAATATGTCATCGACATACAATACTAGAAACACGATCGCACTCCCACTGACCTTCTTATAGACACAGGGCTCCTTAGTATTTTGTGAGAAATCAAACTGTTTGATTTCCTCATCAAAATAGATATTCCAACTCATTGATTCTTTCTTCATTCCATAAATGGATCGTTGAAGCTTGCATACTTTTTTTTTGTCAATGGATGTGAAACCCTCAGGTTGTATCATATATACATCCTCAGACAGGTTTGCGTTAAGGAAAGCTATTTTCACATCCATCTGTCATATCTTATAATCAAAATGAGCCACTATGGCAAGGAGTATCCAAATGGATTTAAGCATAACTACTGGTGAAAAGGTTTCGTCATAGTCAACACCTTGTCTTTAACGATAGCCTTTTTCCACTAATCTAGCTTTATAGATAATAACATTACCATCCATGTCAGTTTTCTTCTTGAAAACTCACTTGCACCGTATAGGCGTTATGCCTTTATGTGGGTCTACCAAGTTCCAAACCTGGTTTTCATACATGGAATCCATTTCTAATTTCATGGCTATTAGCCACCTATCTATGTCTGAACTATTCAGTATCTTTTCGTAACTAGTGGGTTCCTCATCTTCTATGAGCAATACGTCATTAGATTCACTTATGAGAAACCCATATCTCTCAGGAATCCTACGTGTCCTACTAGATCTATGAGGAAGTGGTGTATTATCAGGTTCAGCTATTACCTCATCCGTATGAGTAATCAGTTGTGGTTCTTGACTAGGTATCTCTTATGTGTCTACTGGAGTCTCTTGAACTAAGCTTAGTTCAATCTCACTCCCACTATTTTCCTATAAGAGAAATTCCTTCTCTAGGAATACAACATGCCTTGAAATAAACAACTTTTGTTCCAAGGGATGATAGAATTGGTAACCCCTTGTTTCCTTAGGGTAACCAATAAATAGACACTTATCAGACTTAGCCTCCAACTTGTTTGATACTGTCCTCTTCACATAAGTAGGACAACCCCATATCTTCAAATAAGATTAATGAGGTTTTCTACTATTTCACATCTCATATGGAGTAGTAGAGATTGCCTTAGTCGAGACTCTATTTAACAAGTAAACAATGGTCTCAAGTGTGCAACTCCAAAAAGTTTTTAGAAGACTTGCATGATGCATCGTTGACCTATCTATGTCCAACAAGGTTTGGTTTCACCTTTCAACCACACTATTATGTTGTGGCATGTAAGGTGGAGTCCTTTAGAACAAGATGTCATTGTTCCTTAGATAATTTTGAAACTCTTGGCTTCAGTATTCACCACCTCGATTCGATCGAAGTACTTTAATACTTTTCCCAAGTTGTTTCCCTACTTCTTTTCTAAAATCTTTAAACCTTTCAAAGACTTCATATTTGTATCTTAACAGATGCAAATACCCATATCATGAATAATCATCGATAATGGTAATGAATTAGCTATAACCTCCTATGGCATGAGTTGACATTAGTCCGCATACATCAGTATGTATAAGGCCTAATACCTCAACTGCTCATTTACCTTTTCCACTAAAAGGTAACTTAGTCATCATTCCTTTTAAGCATGAAACACATGTATCTAATGAATCTGATTCATAAGACTCCGAAATTTCAAGCTTATGCAGTTTAGACATGCGTTCATTGCTTATATGGCCAAGATGACAATGCTATAATTGCGAGGTTAACTGATTATCAAACTTAGCATGTTTGCTATTTGATTCGATATTGAATATCTCGTTGGATGTATCTAACGTGTAGATTCCATTATTTAACATTCCAGTAGCATAAAGAACACCATTTAACGTAATGTAACAACAATTATTACTAAATGTCAAATGATAACCTTTCTTATTCAAACATGAAATAGAAACATTGTTCTTTATTAATACAGGAATATAAAAACAATCATCCAACTCTAAAACTAGTCTCGTAGAAAGTCGCAACATATATGTACCCTTGGTTACAATATCAACTTTTGCCCATTGCCAACCCTTAGATTGTTGGGATGTATAATGAAAAGTCTATCTTTTGTATGAACATCTTTATTTTGAAATAAGAATCACATGATTATTGTTTGCATATTTTTATGGCTATGCATATTGTCTAATACATTACATTGTAGATAACATGGTGTGTGGTGTCACACGGGAGATCATGTTATCGGTTCCTTGTAAAGTATAAGTAAAGGCTCACAACCGAGATGGCTTTGGACAAAACCTTGGAATGGTTATAGTGTGATTTGGGATAGGTTTCTCTTGACCATAGAATCACAGTAGTGCACTTCGTGTGTATTGAGCAGGACCTACTTAGAGGTGATTCGATTTATTGCTGACTACATAATCGAATCAGACCTTAGATATTTTATTGTACAAACTCTTAATCCCGATATAATAACGGGCACATATACTTAGTATTCATCTCTTTGATTTACCAATGGGCGAGATTTATAGATTAAATCGATAGGCTCGGTAAGTTGAGAGATGATATTATTTATATGGTGTGTCGTTGATTATAGGAGGAAACCGTGTCCTATATATTAGGATGATGATGTCCCCTTGAGGAGCTCATAAGGTTCATCATGTAAACCCTGCAGGTGGACTTGGTCCGGCATGATGAAAAGGTTGAGTGGTACTACTCAAGGAGCTTCAACTTTTGGTAGATCGTCGCCCACACGACATTCGAAAGGAGGAAGGTCATACAATAGAAGATCGAGAGGTATATCGATTCTCTATTTTCATATGTTACATGTTTGTTTTTGTTTTTCAATTATATGCATGATATATATTCTGTTTTGTGGTTAAATAAACTTGGACCCCGAATATAAACACAATAGCCGGTGATCCGTACATCGTCTATTCCGCGGCTATTCGTGGAATAGAGGTTGGTCGCTTGAACAACAAGCTTGTTCAAGTGACTACTCTAAACGAATAGCACGACGATGACAAGGTTGCTTGGGTGTTCCCTTTTGTCTAGGATTAAATTTTTAATCCGGGGACGTCGATGGGATCGCCATGAACAAGCGACTGAGTTGAAGTGGGAAGCGAAGTTCTCCTCACGGATCAAACCCTACATAGATATGCTTATCTCTTAACCAATCTTCTTCTGTTCCTAAGCCCTTGTATGTCATTACATATATGTGAGCTACACACGATATCCAATACCCAAGTGCTAGAAGAAATAGTATAACATTCAATAACAAATATACTTGAAGTAGATTGGGCATCAGATGCCTTTTTCTACTTCAGTGACTCTAAATACTACTTGCAGTTTCTCTTCCAATGCCCATCCTTTCCACAATAATGGCAGGTGCCCTTGGGTGTTAATTCTTCCTCCTTTGCCTTTTTCTTCCCTTTAGCTTTGGTTTTTGACTTCCTCTTAGAACCTTTCTTTGAGGAGTCAACAAACATCACTGCCTTATATTTTTAGAAACATATCACTCCACTGTTATGTGCATATTGATCAATTCAGGAATTGTGAACTCAATCTTATAAATCTGATAGTTCATCACAAATTGTGAAATAGCTACCAGTCAGATTGTGAAGAATTAAGTCAATACTTAATTCATGGTCCATGAAAAGATCTAATGATCCTAATTGCTCAATATAGCTATTCATCCTTAGTGCAAACTGCACTACAGATGAACCCACCTGCATCTTCAAGCGAAAGAGGAGCTGGGTGATCTCAAACCTTTCAGATCAAGCTTGCTCATCGAACGACTCTCGAAAATGGAAAAAAAATGTATTAGCATCCATATGCTCATGTTGCTTCTGCAACATAGGAGACATTGATGCTAGCATAATGCAACTCGCCATCTTTGAGTCAGCAACATGTTTCTAGTAAGCCAATTTTTGGTCGCCAGATGCATTGTCTGCAGGAGGTTGGGGAAGAACCCCTTCAAGAACATAAGCTAGCTTCTCACCCTTGAGAATAATTCTGAGGTTGCGAACTAGTCCAAGAAGTTTGGCTCAGTCAATTTGTTGTTGTCCAAAATAGAACATAAGTTAATGGAGGTCGACATGCTGTTCTAATTAGTACCTAGACATACAAAAAAAGGTGTATAAGAGAGATGAATTTATAGTAATGTAAACAATTTACATTAATAAGAAACTCCCACTATTTTTATCAAATTCAATAGCCCTCACTTTGAATTCGAGAGATGGCAGATTATCTCCTAGTGGATTTGATATCCATTATGACTAAGAACAACCTTGGAGAGAGTCCAACAAACCATTCATAGTCATAATGTTAGGTATCAACAATACCCACTATATATCAAATATATAACTATAACTTTATGCTATCAACTAATTGAATGTTCACATATACATTAAGTTATTAACTCATTATTATATATACATCCAATGTATATCACCTAATTACAACCCTGTCCATATTGACCTTGGAGAGAGTCCAACAAATCAATGTTTTCAGTTAGGGCCGACCCATTAACTGTGAAATCGAATTTAAATGGTTTGAACACATCCAATTTACAAGCCAGTCTTGGAGAGAGTCCAACAACCAAAACTTGAAATTGACCTATGGTACTTACCATTTAAAATAAACATCGAGTCTCATATGAATTAAACATGCTGAATGTCATGCTAGGCTCGGAGAGAGTCCAACAACCCAAACACAAAAAAGAACTCTGGTTCAACCATATTAATGGAAGGTGTTAGCCCTAATATTTGTACGAGGGATTTCAAGTTATTATGGGTCTCATCTATAAAAGGAAATAAACCTAAATATGGAAAAACCAATGTCACATTAGGAAATAAATTTCCCGATGTGAATGTGAGTCTAACAATTAACACACAAGCCATTTTAGGAATTAGATACGTGAACCGCGCAACCTATTCCCCAACACATGGCTATTCTATGTCCAGGCTCTAACAATGCGACCAACACCTTCAGTGTTTCTAGGTGCAACTCGGTATTTCCTTTTCGGTTACAAATATATCCTATATGTTAAATCTTACATACTCTAATCTATCATATATAAAAACATGGCATAGGTATATTAAAACATCAAACATGCTTTAAATATTCTCCTACAACATGCAATCTATGCCAAACAAACAACCTGGCTCTGATATCACTTGTTGGAGATTCTAGAATCATGCGCAGTGGAATATAGCAAATAAAATAAATTTTATTACATCCCAGACATCCTCTGGGGGCCAGGAAAACTTGCTTTGGCATAATCACATGTAAACACACAAAAGGAGAAGGAGAAGTTATACCTTTGAGATTTTTTCGAATCAGTCAAAATCACAAGCAAGAACAACGGGCCTTGCCTCTATCAGTATCCACACCGGGATCACCTGAGACAACTCCAAGAGAAGCAAGGTTATGTCTCCGATTGGTGCTAGCCAACCGATAGAGACAAGAGAAGAAGAGAGAGGAAGATGACTCCCAAGGAAGAAACCCTAAAAGACTCTCTCTCAAAAGATTATCAAGGGATATATTTATAGATCTCTTGATTAGGTCATCTTAGGAGGCTTAAACGGAACCTATCTTACCATAATTATTCCATAATTAAGGTAAGAACAACCCAGGAAATTCCCATAAGATAAATCTCCAAAAATGGCGAAACTGTGACACGGTCGTGTGTCTTTCACACGGTCGCCCGTGCCAAAAGGCACGACCATGCTAGGACACACGACCAACCTTTTGTCCTTCTGAGCACAACCTAGCTTTTAGCCATTTTTGACAAGAGCTAGGTACAACCCATGCCAAGTTAGGCACGACCATGTGAGGCTCTGTATGGTTCGTTTGAGTTTGTTTAGGTGTGATATGACCATGCTAAATCCGATAAGGCCATAAGAGGTTCCATAGCCTCCGTTTCGCACCCCCTCAGTCTGGTCCAACCAGATATATCCTCTCTCATTGAGAATCTCATTTTCAGACTTATTTTACATTTCAAGATCACACATAGTATGTGTGACCCAATATGTTCCCGGTTATGTTGGTTATTCATAATTAACCCCCTAATTATAAGTAGAACATGAGTGTCACCTGGCAGTGTATATGACCCTCAATTGACTGAAAAGTCTAAATCGACTCCAGAATATTTCTGAACCCTTCAGCAACTATAGTTATTCGTGTCTTATTCCTTTCACTCATACTATACCCACTTGGTTCAAAACATGGTCTATGTGTTCGTCCCCACTAGGCTGGCTATGTCACACTTATCCCAAATTAATTTCCTTATCCTATGGATTCAATTTACTCCTACATGTTCCCAAGAAGACCATCTATTGGACTATCCGAGCTGTAAAAAACCGCTTTTTGCATTGCGGAAACCTCGAAAGTCGACCACGGATTCGTGCGAAGGTAAACAAAAATTACATGTACGTGTTTAGAAACCTTAGATCTACTCTAGATCTACATGTTAAGTGTTTTACCCTTGATGCGACGCCCTTCGCTTATCCCGCTCGTCCAAACGGCTTGTCGAAACTTGAGAGTGTCAAGTGTACACTCCTCTATCGGTATCCACATGAGCAATAGGTGGAGAAAAGCAACCTAGAGTGTGCTAGCACCCTTAGAAGCTCACGGCAAAGGAGAGGGGGAGAGAGCTTGAGAAGAGAGGAGGAAGAAGATGATGTTACCACACTTAACTTCACACTCAATTACCCATTCAATAGTGGTCGGCTACTATAAGGGAGTTACATGCATGCATGTAATTCCAAGAGTCATGGCTCTTGGTCTCCCTCATGAGGTGGCACCCCATGATGAGTCCATGATGATGTGGAACATCATCATTGGCCGGCCCCATGCTAAGTCACCATGACATTGCAATTGGTCAAGTCAAAATTGACCATTCACCTTCCCTCTCAAGTCAAGTCAAACTTGACCTCTTATCTCCCATGGTTGATCAATTCCAACCATTTGATTCAAGTTAATTTGATTTAATGAATCTCTATTTATTAGTATAAATTGACTCAAAGAATCAAATCTAAATTAAACTCATTCAACTCTTGAATCAAATTGAGTCTAACTCAATTAGTCTAATTTGGATTACTCTTAATCCAATTTGGTTCATCACATGAACCTAATCCTCATGGTCCATCATATGAACCTAATCTCTATCTAATTGCCCTTTGTGTGTGACCCTATAGGTTCTTGTGACGTTGGCAATGCTCCTAAACCAATTTAGAAACATAAGCAATGAGTGGTATCTAGCAACACATCATTGCTACCCAAGTTATAAGAATGTTGACATCCAACATCACCTTTGTGACTACTAATTGTGACTCTCATAATATGTGACAATGTCCCCCTATCCTTGACATGTAGATTGACCAACTGAGGCATAGACCGTGTCATCCTCGGTACAATCTATATCTTGAACTCCAAGTAGACTCACTTTAATCAAATGAGCTCAATATCTCATATTGACTCATTTGGGCATGGCCATGCACTTAGTGGTCTCACTCTATCAAGAATCATAATGTCACTCCCATCATATAGGAGGGATAGATCCCATCTACATCACTCACATCCCTCCACAAAATTTGTTACATACCCAGTAACTGCCTTTATAGTCCACCTATTTATGGGTGACGTTTGATGAAGCCAAAGTATGCAACTCCTTATATAGGGAACCATGGTGACTTCAGGTCCAAGGACTAATAGTCATGGTATATGCTATGAAAGTATATGACACTCGTATCGATCCATGATACTTTCTATGGGTCATTCGATATACATTCTCATATCCATGTATGTTAAAAGGATTATCTGGATTACCTCGAGTTAATGTATGAACATCTTTATTTTGAAATAAGAATCACATGATCATTGTTTGCATAGTATTTATCATAAGTCTATCGTTACATTGTAGATAACATGATGTGTGGTAGAATCTTCAGATATCTTATTATGGCTCCTATCATAAAGTATAAGTAAAGGCTCTTTTTAGATCTTTGGACAAACCATCGGAATGGTTGTAGTGTGATTTGGTATTGGTTTGTCTTGACCATAGAATCACTAGTGCGCTTTGTGTGTATCTGGCGGGACCGACCACGAGGTGATTGATTTATCTTGACCATAGAATAGAATCGGACCTGGATATTATTTAGTACATGCTCTTAATCCCGATATAATAACGGGCACATATACTTGGTACTCATCTCTTTGATTAACAATGGGCGAGATTTATAGATTAAATCGATAGACTCGGTAAGTTGGGAGATGATATTATTTATATGGTGTGCCGTTGATTATAGGAGGAAACCGTGTCCTATATATTAGGATGATGATGTCCCCTTGAAGCTCATAGGGTTCATCATGTAACCTATGCAGTGGACTTGGTCCGGCATGATGAAAAGGTTGAGTGGTACTACTCAAGGAGTTAGATGTTGATTAATTAATGGTTAGTAAATTAATCAATCGACGGACATTCGAGATCTTAAACATGGGAAGAAAATGTACAAATAATATATGGAGCCCATATTGTCATATGGGGGTTGGTGAGGTAGATCAATGATGGACCTTTAGTGGATTGGATCATCATTAGTGGATCAGACTTTATGTGGGCTTGATCCATGGGTGGCCAAGACCCAACTCCTCCTCATGGTCCCTAATGTAGACCATTAACACCTCAAGATGCTTAAATCCAATGGATAGAAACAAAACACTAAGTTCCATTGGTAGAGATTAAATCTCTAAGATCCGACGGTTGAGATTAAATCTCTAGATCCGACGGTTGAGATTAAATCCCTAGAACCAATGGAGGAGATTAATTCATGGCTTATCCCCAAACTCTATAAAAGGTGGCATGGGGTTGGCGTGAAGATAATCAGAGAGAGGGAGCAAGGCTTGGGCGGCAAGAATAGGGCAATCCTAGTTGAGATAGGATTGGAATTAGGGTTAGGGTTTGGAAGCAAGGGTGGCACCAAATAAGGCAAGTTTTCCTTCTTCTTCCTTGCCTTGTGGCCAACGTCCAGCAGCTATTCCAGCCCTTCCCAGCCCTTGGACGGTGCCCAAAACACTCCCCTCTCTTCTCCTTAGGTGGTGGAAACAAGATATAGGGTTTCCCTTGGTGTCTTGGTAGTTTTCCATCATCTTCTTCTCCTTCTAGTTGGCCGGCGGCAAGAACTTCTATAGTTCTTTGTTGGTTGAGTTTTTGAAGGAGAAAAACATTGTTTCTCTTCTTCCTCTTGCTTGGGAAAAGCAAGGAAGGAAGTTTTGCGATCTAGGAGCTTTGACTTTTGGTGGATCGTCGCCCACACGACGTCCAAAAGGAGGAGGGTCATACATTAGAAGACCAAGAGGTATAACTATTCTTCTATCTCTTTTATTCATTGCTTGTGTTTGTTTTTCAAAATATAAGCATGTTATATTTCTGTAAATAGGCTAAATAATACTTGGATCCCGAGTATAAACACAAAAACCGGCGATCCAGACATCGTCTATTCCGCGGCTACTCGTAGAATAGAGGATGGTCGCTTGAACAACTAGTTTGTTCAAGTGACCTCTCTAAACGAATAGCACGACGATGACTTGGTTGCTTTGGGAATCCCTTTTGTCTAGGATTAAATTTTTAATCCGGGGACATCGAAGGAATCACCATGGTCAAGCAATAGGAGTGAAGAGGCGAAGTTTCTCACGGACTCACTTCAATTTAGTATCGAGTATGAGCCAAGGTTTCGGTTTTGTGTTTAGGATTCGGTTAATTTTTATGCACTTTTTCATATATTAAATGTGTCGAATAATAGTAGGATATCGTAGTTTAACTCTTTGGTTGCATAAGATCCGACTATTATGGCATGTGTGTATGTGATTGTATGTGTGTAAATGTTTATTTTGTTGAATCCTCATGTGAGGCTAGTATTTAGTTTTGTAAATTAAATCGGCATTGTTTAGCTCTTTATTTTATTTTACTTTCGATCTAGATTTCATGTACACTCCTCGTGGAGTATAGGATCGATGGATGTAAATTAAAATAGGATTTAGTCTCGGCTCGGATCTCGGATGGCTCGTACATGGCGTAGGAGGAAGCGGATGCGATATGACATATCATATTGAAGACAAAAAACATAATAGTTGGAAAATATTTTTTTTCATATTTATTGTTTTTTGTTTGATATGCATGTCGTAGGCTAGGAAAATTCCTCAATTTCAAATTACTAAGTGGGAGAGGGATATTTTTATAAATTCCCGGCCTCCATTACAATTTGACAAGTGATGCAAACAAACTTGCGCGTCGGCTCTGAGTGCCTTCCTCCCCATCGGATGGGTTTGTTTGCGGATCACTAGGTCAAATAATGGTTATAGGAAATTATCTAGGAGCGTGTGTACTTCCATCGTAAGGCACATAACCCAGATAATTACCTTGGTACGTAATGGTGAACACTTAGATACAAATAAAAGTATCCTCCCCATGAGTCACTTTGCTTTTATTTGTAGGGCCAAAGAGGAACCAACTATTAATTTTACTTGTCAAAAGTAGGTTGACAAGATAGTAAAATTAATGGGTAAAACCTCCTCTTACAAATGTAGAATTCGTATCGTCCACACTATACGTGGCATGCGATATTCTGTTTTGAGGTGTTGGTTGATTTTAAAAATTTTATTGTTTGAGAATCAATAATTTTTTGAAATCTAATGTTAATATGTGATTCTTAGGTTTTCTTTAATGTCCTCACTTTTCTTTACTAAGAGAATATTTTAATTAATTCCCGGGCCTCCATTAGAATGACTGTGATAGCAACACTTGGCGTGCTCAAGGTGTTTCCTCCTGATGAGTTTGTTTCGATCACTAGGTCAAATAAGTTATAGGAAATTATTTGAGAGCTATATTCCCAAGGCACGACAAGGATAATTCCCTTAGTTACATGTAATGGTGCACTTAGATGCAAATATAAATATCCTCCCCATCAGTCACTTTTTTTATTTGTAGGGCATAAGAGGACCAGCTATTTTTATTTGCAAGAGGGACAAGATGGAAAACTGGGTAAAACCTCCTCATGAGTAGATCTATCGTCCACACATGCGGGCATGCGATATTGTTCTCAGAGTGTTAGTTGATGAAAATGGAGGAATCAATAATGAAATCTACTGATCATGTGATTCTTAGGATTTTCAAATATGACTTTGATCCTCTATGATACTAAAATGATAAACTTCTGTACCCAAATAATGTTGATTGGACAAGATGCAAGATTGTCTTATACGTCAGACAGTATGCACTCTGTGAAGAGTGCTCGAGCCATGGTTGCTATAAGGTTTCTACTTCTAAGCGAAGGCAAGAAGAAGAAACAAGCGTGAGCAAAGCGATGGGAGGATCGGAGAGTGAAGAAGGCCAGTAAGGCAAGTACTTATAAGCGGGATGGACATTGGAAGGACGCCCCAAGAACAAAGGTATATCTTTTGGTCTAGTCGTTGAAACATGTTTAGCGGTGTTATCTATTTGGTGTGTAGATACGAGCCAATCATGTCTGCAATACTGCGAGGTTCAGAAACCAGCTGAGGGGAGATTACCATTACTTGGGCAATGCCAGCGAAGGTGGCGGCTATATGCGGTGGGAGATGTTCATTTATCTTTTGAGAAAAATAAACTTTTGGTTCTTAGGAATTCCTTTATGTACCTTTATTTACAAAGAATTTAATTTCAGTTTCTAAATTATTTATGGATGGATATTCTATTTCTTTTAATAGTGAGTTGTTATAAAGAGAATAGGGAATTATCTGTTATACATTGATAGGAAATTTGTACACAAAACCTCCACGATGCAAATTGAGTTAATAACTCATCTTCTAATTCCAAGAAAAGAACCTTGAAGATGAACCAAACATATCTTTGGCATCTTGGCTTAGTCGCATTAACCTAAGCGAATTCAAAGGTTGATATGATGGACCTTTGGGTTCATTAGTGGTGGAGGATCTCCCAACTGTGAATCTTGCTTGGAGGTAAGATGATCAAGAGGCCTTTTAAGGCCAAGGGTATAGAGCCAAAGATGTGTTAGAATTGGTTCATTGATTTATGGTCCTATGTCTATCGGGCTAAGGAGGTAGTTTTGATATTTTGTCTTTTATAGACAATTGTCAAGATGACACTACGATCTGATCGTGGTGGTGAGTACCTCTTGGGAGAGTTTAGGAACTACTTATCGATTGGGATTCAATCCCAATTATGCACACTGCACCCGAGCGGTGTAGCGGAGCGAAGGAATAGGACTCTTATGGAGATTAGATATCGATGATGAGTTATTACGAGGATCGTTTAATTGATTCTGGCGGTGATACCGTTAACATGCCTTGATCTTCTAGAGGAAGGCATGTGATAAGCCTCAAGCAATGTCAAAATTATTGGAGGTGATTGTAAAGGGAAGTCGTGACCAGACTATGTGATGAGCCACCGAGCAGTAAAATTGATAGTACCACATGAGGGCTATACCACATGCACGCATGCATAAAGGATACTAGAGTGATACCTAAAGTAGTGGGAGGGTTGTGGCAATCTCTTTAGATTCATGTCTGTAGGAGATCTTGATTTGGTCCCTACGAAACATGAACAGTCCTGAACATATGACGAGGCAATCCAGAGATAAATACAACATCTTGGCAGTGCAATGAATCTGAGATTGAATCTATGGATTCAAGGTCAGTAAGAACCTTATGCATGGGCTCATATGGATTATGAGGTGTGGCGGATGGATGTGAGCGGCTTTCCTTAATGGAAGTCTTGAACATATCTTCATGAACAACAGAGGATTCATTGCTAAGAGCAAGCATCTTGTATGTAAGCTTAATCGGTCATTTATGGATTGAAGCAAGCTTGAGATCTTGGAACATCGGTTTGATGAGTGATCCAGTCTTATGGATTTATTCAAAGTCGGATGAGTTTTGTGTATACAGAGATGTAGCCAGCGTAGTGGTATTTCTTGTACTATACATAGATGACATTTTGGTTGATTGGCAGCAATATCAAGGTGTTATCGGACGTAGGTATAGTTGTCAAAGCAGGTTTGATATGAAGGACTTAGAGAGGGATCATCCTATAAGGGATCAGAAAGGATGTTGTGCTTATCCCAAGCTTCATACATGAGACACGAGCGCGTTTTAGCATGCAGAACTCAAGAAGGGTTTTCTACCTTTGGGCATGGAGTTCCTTTATCTAGGAGATGTGTCCTAGATCATTGAGGAGATAGAGAGATGAAGCGGTTCCTTATGCTTGGCGGTGAAGCCTCATGTATGCGATGCTCACGAGACAGATATCTGCTTGCAGTGGGCATGGTCAGAATCGAGTAATCGACGTGACATTGTGCGGTAAAGCATATATTGTAGTACACGGAAGGACTAGGGATTATATCTTTTTACTCTAAAATAATATATGGAGCCCATATTATCATATGGGGGTTGGTGAGGTAGATCAATGATGGACCTTTAGTGGATTGGATCATCATTAGTGGATCGGACTTTATGTAGGCTTGATCCATGGGTGGCCAAGACCCAACTCCTCCTCATGGTCCCTAATGTAGCCCATTAACACCTCAAGATGCTTAGATCCAATGGATAGAAACAAAACACTAAGATCCATTGGTAGAGATTAAATCTCTAAGATCCGGCGGTTGAGATTAAATCTCTAGATCAAATCCAGTTGAGATTAAATCCTAGAACCAATGGAGGAGATTAATTCATGGCTTATCCCTAACTCTATAAAGGAGGGCATGGGGTTGGCGTGGATAACATGATAGAGAGGGAGCAAGGCTTGGCGGCAAGAATAGGGCAATCCTCGTTGAGAGAGGATTGGAATTAGGGTTCGGGTTTGGACGCAAGGGTGGCACCCAATAAGGCCAGTTTTCCTTCTTCTTCCTTGCCTTGTGGCCAACGTCCAGCAGCTATTCCAGCCCTTCCCAGCCCTTGGCGCCCAAAACACTCCCCTCTCTTCTCCTTAGGTGGTGGAAACAAGATATAGGGTTTCCCTTGGTGTCTTGGTAGTTTTCCATCATCTTCTTCTCCTTCTAGTTGGCGTGGCAAGGGCTTCTATAGTTCTTTGTTGGTTGAGTTTTGAAGGAAAAACATTGTTTCTCTTCTTCCTCTTGCTTGGGAAAAGCAAGGAAGGAAGTTTTGCGATCTAGGAGCTTGACTTTTGGTGGATCGTCGCCCACGCGTCAAAAGGAGGAGGGTCATACATTAGAAGACCAAGAGGTATAACTATTCTTCTATCTCTTTTATTCATTGCTTGTGTTTGTTTTTCAAAATATAAGCATGTTATATTTCTGTAAATAGGCTAAATAATACTTGGATCCCGAGTATAAACACAAAAACCGGTGATCCGGACATCGTCTATTCCGCGGCTACTCGTAGAATAGAGAATGGTCGCTTGAACAACTAGTTTGTTCAAGTGACCTCTCTAAACGAATAGCACGATGATGACTTGGTTGCTTTGGGAATCCCTTTTGTCTAGGATTAAATTTTTAATCCGGGGACATCGAAGGGATCACCATGGTCAAGCAACCGAGGCGAAGGGGAAGCGAAGTTTCCCCTCACTGACTCGACAAGGGAAATCCCTTCAATTGGTATCAGAGCTTCCGGGCAAAACCAACATGACCTAGTGTGACCATCATGCTTTTTCTGTGCCAAAGCCTTGGTCAAGGGATCTGCGACGTTAGCCTCTGTGGGTACTCTGCAAATCTTCACATCTCCTCTATTGATAATCTCTCGAATGAGATGGAAGCGCCGTAGTATATGTTTGGTCCGTTGGTGTGAGCGAGGTTCCTTAGCCTGCGCAATCGCTCCATGGTTGACACAATAGAGCTCTATAGGATCTGCTTTGCTAGGAACCACCCCAAGCTCTGTAATGAACTTGCGGATCCAAACTGCCTCCTTTACTGCCTCTAATGCAGTGATATACTCGACCTCTGTTGTAGAATCAGCTACTGTGTTCTGCTTCGAACTCTTCCAGCTCACAACGCCACCATTCAAGCAAAATATGAATGCTACTGTGATCTATAATCATCCTGGTCAGTTTGGAAGCTGGCATCGTTGTAACCCTTTACAGCTAGCTCCTCATCGCCTCCAAATATCAAGAAATATTCTTTAGTCCTTCTCAAGTACTTAAGAATATTCTTGACTGCTATCCAGTGATGCTCACCTGGATTTGACTGGTATCTACTCGTCATGCTCAAAGCATGCGAGACATTAGGACGAGTACATAGCATGGCCTACTTGATATATCCTATGGCCGATGCATAAGGGATCTTATCCATGCGATGTCTTTCCTCTCTAGAAGAGGTACTTTGAGTCTTCGAAAGACTCACACCATGTAACATCGGCAGAAGTCCCTTCTTGGAATTCTACATGGCAAACCGTAGTAATACCGTGTCAATATATGTACTCTGACTTAGGCTAAGTAATCTCTTAGATCTATCTCTATATATCTTGATGTCTAGAATACAGGCTGCTTCACCTAAGTCCTTCATTGAGAAGCACGTCCTCAGCCAAGTCTTCATAGACTGTAGCGAAGGGATGTCATTCCCAATGAGTAGTATGTCTTCCACATACAATACTAGGAAGACAACTGTGTTTCCATTAACCCTCTTTTAGACACAGGGTTCATCTTCATTCTTGATGAAACCAAACTGTTTGATCGCATCATCGAATTGAAGATTCTAGCTCCGAGAAGCTTGCTTTATCCCATAAATGGACCTTTGCAGCTTGCATACTTTCCCAATATTCTATGGATCTACAAAACCCTCAGGCTGTGTCATGAACACATCCTCAAGCAATTTTTCATTCAAAAACATAATTTTGACATCCATCTGTCATATCTCATAATCGTGGTATACTACAATAGCAAGCATGATCTGAATGGACTTAAACATCACCACTGGAGAAAAGGTTTCATCATAGTCAATACCATGATTTTACTTGAAACCTTTAGCCACCAATCGGCCCATATAGGTATGCGTATGTCCATCCATGTCAGTCTTTCTCTTAAAGACCCACTTACACCCAATGTGTTTGATGCCTTCAAGTAGATCAACAAAAGCCCATACTTGGTTGGTGTACATGGATTCCATCTCGGATCTCATGGCCTCTAGCTATTTCTCAGAATTTGGGCTCATCACAGCTTCCTTATAGAGGGTAGGCTCATTCTCAATGAGCATAATGTCATCATGGTCAGACAAGAGAAATGAGTATCTCTCAAGCTGATGACGTACCCTATCAGACCTGTGAAGAGGTAGGTCTACATGAACAGGTTATTGTTACATAACTTTTTGTGAAACATTCTCATCATCCACAACACTTTGTGTTTCCTATTCAACCTCCATCAAGGCCTCAGTGCTATGGTCCTTATCTTGAATTTCTTCAAGATTGAACGTACTCCCACTAGTTTTTTTAGAAACAAAGTACCTTTCTAGAAATACCCCAGTCTTTACCACAAATACTTTGTGCTGACTGGAATGTAGAAGTAATACCCCTTCGTTTCCTTGGGAAATCCAACAAAATAGCACTTATCAGATTTGGGTCCCAGTTTTTATGAGACTTGACATTGAACGTAAGCCTCACAATCCCAAATCCTTATGAAAGACATCTTGGGATTTTTCCCTGTCCATATTGTATATGGTGTCTTTATCATAGTCTTGGACTGTACAAGGTTAAGTGTGAAGGCTGCTGTGTCTAGAGCATATCCTTAAAAAGATATAGGAAGTGTTAGTAATATATGAGAGATGTCCTAAGACAATCGCCTTATGTTTGAACCATTTATATGATAAATGAAGATTCACTATTTGAGTATACATGTTTTCATGTATTTGATTAGATCTTAAACTCATTTACTAAATGTCCAGGATACGATTCACAGCATGAGAGAATTTGTGATTGGATCACAACTAGTGAGTATCTCTACATGTGTAATTGTGATGTATCGGAATTATCCCTAGTCGATGAATTAATGGATTTGGACAACATCAATTCTGTTGAAACTAGCACGAGGTATACTCCTTGGTGTATCCAAGTAGCTAATTCTCACTGGCTAGAGACATTGTGATGTCTGGAGTTAATCGTGGATGCTAGTTATGGTAACTAGTTCATTGGAGTGACCAGCCATAAGACTTCATATGGTTCTTTGCATATATAGATATGTCAATGAAGTTCTTACTGAAGCTTAAGTGCAATGTTCCTTTGTCTTGCGGTATTCAAGTCATCTTGATCATGAAGACTTATGCTTTGACATCTTAAGAAAGCATCTCTGAGGAGATGTGGACCCAGGATGATTGGGTATAAGTCGAAGTGATCGAAGGTGTTTGAATAGCCTATAAAAAATTCACCACTCCTTGCGAGGAGATGTGGGTGGCCTCTCGTCGGATTGTTACTAAAGTCTTTGGCCAAAGCATTACATGTTTATAGTAAAGTACTCTTGGATACATGTGCAGTAACTAGAATTCGTAGGACGAGGAAATGATACTTGGGCTAGGTGTGACGTAGTTAACCTAGTGGGGACTGACACTATAAACCATGTCCTGAACCAAGTGGGTATAAGATGAGTGAAGGGAATGGGGCACGATTCATTGTAGTTGCCGAAGGGTTTCAAAAATAGTTCTGGATCAACCGTTGATCTTTTCGGTTAATTGAGGATCATGATGTACTACTAGGTGTCACTCATTATCGTTCTATAATTAATGGTTAATTATAGATGGCCAACATAAATCGAGAAACTATTTGGTCACACACACAACGAGCGTAATCCGAAGGATTTAAAACGAGCTTGAGAATGAAATTTTGAGACCGAGAGAAACTAGGTTTAGTTGGACCAAACAAGGAGGGAGCATGAAATTATTTCAGTCACAATGGAAGCGTGGATGGGCTGTGTCTTATTAAGAAATGATGGATGAACTAAATTGGTTTGGTTTTAATCCAATGGTCGAGAATAAACCAATGGGGTTTGGTTTGTTTTAAACAAATGAACCAAAGTTAGTTCGGTTCGTTTTAACTTAAAATAGACCAAATCGGTTTGGTTTATTTTAACTTAAATTAATGGAGTGGGTTAATGGGTTTTGGTTATGAACCAATAACCATTAGGAGAATTTGTTCTCTATAAAATAAGGCTTAAGGGTTTTGTGAAAACCTAATCTAAGCAATCCAAGTTGCCGCCCCCTCCCTTTTTTCCTCTTGTGGTCGGCGCCCATACCCTAGCCACCGCCCACCCTTGTGCTGCCGTCCAAGATCCTTTCTGGCATCCAAGATTCAGCCGACGATCCTCCGGCGACCCTTCGGTGATCTTCCTTGGCTCCGACGACAAGGTGAGCATCTAGCTTCCTTATTTGGCCGGCGCTAATCCTCCACCAAAGCTGTCCAATTTTATGGACAGCTTGTTTATTTCGTGTCGGAGCATCGTTTGGACGACGTTTGGATCTCAGACAGCGGCTACATTGCCGGGGATTCAATCTCCGATAATCCTCAGAGGTGGAGGATGAAGGATTCGTCAAACGGTTGGCGAATACCTCTCCGGAGAAGCGAGTTTTTGAGGACTCATTTTGAATCCAAATTTTGATTCGGATTGTGATCTTCTCTCGATCACATCATCTTTGACACGAGGCTAGTGACTCATACGAAGACGAGGCTCGTGACTTTGTGACGTCATCCCGAAGATACTCGGCGTGGATAAGGATAGAGGCGATTCTAGCGAGGATCGCTCCCGTTGATGTCTTTCCCGCTACACGTGATACGTAAGGTTTACGTAGAATAAATTTCCTTTTATTCCAAAATTTGAAACTATGATTATGTCTACACATGTTGTACTATGCATGCGTGTGGTGGGTGTGTTGTAATAAATTAGATTTATTATTTTTATTTCTTCCTCTGTGCACATGTTTATGAAACATGTTCGAACACACACTCGTTGCGGTGCCGAAAATCCAACAGTGGTATCAGAGCCCAGGTTGTGTTTTGACATAATCGTAAAATTATTTTGCGATAGTCGTAATGGTATTTATGGAAGTTTTCTACTTTTGGAAAGTTAGAAGTATTTATGGAAATTTTTTAATTTTTGAAAGTCTAGAAGTATTTATGAAAATCTTCTACTTTTGGAAAGTTAGAAGTATTTATGGAAATTGATATTTTCCATAAATAAAATATTTGATTAGATTTGAAAATTTGTTTCCTAATTTAATTATGATTTGATTTGGGTCAAATCTTAAAATATTTTATTTTCATAAGTAGTTTTGATGATTTAGGAAATTTGTTTCCTAAATTGACTTTCCTTAATCAACACTTTCCACAAATAAAATATGTGATTAGATTTAGAAATTTATTTCCTAATTTAATCATTATTTGATTTGGAGAATCAAATCTCAAACATATTTTATTTCAATAAATAGTTATGACATATAAGGAAATTTTATACATGTCATAATTGTATGCCATGTAATTGCATTAGATGCATATCATTATGTCATGCGTGTCGTGACATGTAGATGTATGCCATGTATGTCATGTCATGTAGATAATAGTTATTTGCATGCAAAGAGGATGAGACATAAAAACTCTTACTCAATATTAAAGTCTACACCTTCCATTAATATGGTTAGAACCAGAGTTCCATTTCTTGTTTGGGTTGTTGGACTCTCTCCAAGCTCGGCTCAAACTTGAACATGTTCAAACCATGGAATAGTTTAATACTAATATGGTAAGAGTCAGAGGTCAATCGTTAGCTTTAGTTGTTGGACTCTCTCCAAGCCAGGCTAATTGGTTGAATGTACTCTAACCATTTTAAAACTATTTCTCGATTAATGGGTTGGCTTTAACCTAGAGCATCGGCTTGTTGGACTCTCTCCAAGGTCGATGTGAAGGGAGGTGAAGTTGGGTGCTATGCATATGATGCATACTTGTTAATGTGTTAACAACCCGATGTATGTGTGAACATTCAATTAGTTGATAGCACATTGTGATAGTTGCATATATATGATATGCAATCGGTATATTTGATATCGACCATCGTAGTTATGAATGACTTGTTGGACTCTCTCCAATATTGTTCATATCTATGTTGGATATCAGCCCATTCGGAGATGGACCTACGATCTCCCGAAGTGATTTTGGGGTTTTTGAAATTCGAAAAATGAATGGATTTATAAATGTATGTTGATGCATTTTAAAATCATTTTCTCATATATGCTCATTTTGTATTTCTTAGTTAATCGATTGATTGTGATTTCTTTGAATTTGTGCTCTATTTTGAATTCAAATAAATTGACTGGGCCGATCTTCTTGGACTGGCTTAGAAGCTTGAGAATTGTTCTCAAGGCAGAAAAGCTTACGAATGTCCTCGAAGTGCCTCTTCCCTCCCGTCCTAGTGACGATGCAACTCCGGACCAATTGTTGGCCTATCAGAAACATGTGATTGATTCTGAACTAGTGAGTTGCATAATGCTAGCCGCGATGGTACCCGAGCTATGTAACCAGCATGAGCATATGGATGCTCATACCTTAGTCTTTCATCTTTATGAGTTATTTGATGAGTAAGTGAGATTCGAAAGGTTCGAAGTCTCCAAGCTCCTCTTCACCTCTAAGATGCAAGAGGGTTCATCTGTGGTACTGCTCAACATGCTGAAGACTGTGGAGCCTTCTGAGAAGCATGAACAGGGGATGATGTTGTTAGTTGATTCCTCGAAGAAAGGTTTTAAGAGGAAGTTAAAGGAACAGTAGAAGGGGAAGGAAAAGGCTAAAAAAGGCAGAATCAGCTCAAAAGGACACTTGCCATCATTATGGCAAGGAGGGCCATTGGCGAAGAAATTGCAAGATTTATCTTGAGTCCGTGAAGAAGAATAAGGCATCGGATGCCCCATCTTCTTCAGATATCTTCGTTATTGATTGTCATTCTATTTCCTCAAACACTTGGGTATTGGATACTAAGTATGGCTAACATATATGTAATGACTGTTGGATCGATTTGAAACGCTAGAGGGGGGGTGAATAGCGTTAATACTTTCTTTTTGTTTGTTCGTTTAAAAACCAAGTAGATAATTAATTTTCAGCGGAAAAGATAAGCAATAAAAAGAGAAGACAAATATTTTACTTGGTTCGTAGCCTTCGGCTACTACTCCAAGGCCCTAGTGGTCCTTGACCACGCATGGAGGGCAAAACACTAAACGAACTCCTCCTCGTTGGAGGTAGGAGTTAATCGATACAAGAAAGAACAAAACTTGAGGTAGAGGGACACTCCCCCTCTCCTCGTTTACGATAAAAGCTCCGAAACAAGTAAATAAACAACTGATATACAGCTAATACCGACGTATAAAAAATAAAGAAAATTAAACCTAGACGTCGGAGAAGAAAGACTTCGTTGTCGGAGAGTTGTAGCTTTGCGGAGGCTTTTGGAAGCTTGGAATTTATGAAGAAACCCTAGGATTGGCCTTCCTTTTATAGCCTTTGAGCCCCTTTTCGAGAGGAACCCTAGCCAATCACAATTGAGCACCAATCTCCTTGAAATGGGGTGATAAACCTTGACTCCTCGAAGCTGATCATTGAACATCAGTCGACTGATGCCCATCATCAAGTCAAAGTTAGCTCAAAGAAAATATTATTTCGACGGCCTTCGACCGTCCAATCTCGACCTAGACCATCGATGGGATGTCTTTGGTAGGATCTACGCTTAAGACCATCCCCGTAAGGAGGATACGACCTCACTTACGCTCGCACACACGAGCTTACCTCGATACTTACTATGTCGCTTTTGCTTCCGGCCTTCCACTCGATTTCTTCGGCTCCCTCTAAAGTCACTCGAGTGTCGCCCGACCACCGCGGCTTCCTCCGGGTGTCGCTAGCCTTCATCTCTAGCTATAGCAATCTTCTGCACACTCGATTCAGCTCGTGAGATAACGACATGAGCTTAACTTTGTATCGTTTGCTATAATCAAAACTCAGGTTCGACTTAGGTGCCTACTGCACCAACAATCTCCCCCTTTTTGATTTATGGCAAACTCACATACAAAGTTAAGTAAATAGCAAGCATGAAGAATAATGTGCATTAGAAACAAACAAAAAATAAAGAAGATTAAGTTGGAGTAGTAAGAATTTTCTTCAAGTATTCCCCCTTGAGGAAACCTCCCCCTTGACCGAGGGTGAGTCTTGAAGAAGGACCTTAATCCTCCCCTTTGAGGGTTGCTTTAAGTAATTACTTAAAGTTGGCCTTAGTAAAATGTTTAAGTTAAGAGTTCTTCTTAACTTGGCCCTTTCTCCCCCTTAAGTAAAACATTAAGGGCATAATGTTTAAAAATAAGTAAAACGTTGATGGCACAAATAAGTTTAAGTTAAGAATTCTCTTAACTTGGCCTTTAATAAGTTTTCAAAACTTAAAGTTAACTTTTGGTTTAAATATAAAGTAAGAGTTAAGTTATCAAAAAAAATTTGACCCCTTAACTAAGTAAGAGTTAAGTTATCAAGAAAAGTTTTGACCCCTTAACTTTGGCCTTTCTCCCCCTTTTGCCATATATCGAAAAGAGTGAGGGTGTGTGTGGAAAACAAAAAATAAGTGTTAAATTTAAAGTCCAAGCATGTTCCACATTATTTTGAAAATAATATACTGAAAATAAGTTCATCTATAAAATGTTTGACTCATATTTGGCTTGATTGATATAAAAGATCAACCAGTCCTGGTCAGAGTCGGTTAGTATGTATGATTATACTCCGTGGTTCATGGCGATGCACTAACGCTACATCTGGAACGAGGAGTAAGGTCCTAACATCTCACACCCATCTACGTGGCTAAGTACACAAACACATTAGTCCTATGTGTTGTGAGATGTATTGGCTCCTTAAATCTATAGGTGCATGATATCTAAGGTATGTCCTATGCTAGTTCCATAAAAATGAAATTTAAGAAATAGTGGTAAGAAAATATAATTTGCAAGTTCCTATTCTACTACGAACATGCCCAATTTTCGTCTTAATAGACTAAATTCGGCTTCGGGTAGGGGTTTAGTAAATAGGTCTGCTAAGTTAGACTTCGATTTAACGTATTCGAGTTGTATGGCTCCGTTGGCCACATGTTCTCGAATGAAATGGTGTTTGACCTCTATATGTTTGGTCCTAGAGTGACATATCGGATTCTTAGTAAGATTAATTGAACTAATGTTATCTACGTGAAGTTTAGTATTCGTAAAGTCTAACTTAAAGTCGCGGAGAGTGTGCTTCATCCAAAGAAGTTGAGTGACACACTCACCCATCGCGATGTATTCGGCTTCGGTGGTAGATAAGGCAACACAGTGTTGCTTCTTACTGCACCAATTCACTAGACTCGAGCCGAGAAGTTGACAACAACCACTCGTTCTCTTTCTATCGAGCTTACTACCGGCATAGTCCGAATCGGAGTAGCTGGTTAGTTCGAACTCGGTAGATCTAGGATACCAAATACCGACATTAAGTGTACCCTTTAGATATCTAAGGATACGCTTGACTAGAGTTAGGTGAGACTCCTTGGCACAGGTTTGAAACCTTGCGCACATACTCACTGCCAATAAGATATCCGGTCGGCTTGTAGTTAAGTAAAGGAGACTCCCTATTATGCTCCTATAGTATTTTAAATCAATTGGGTTTCCAATTACATCTTCTTCTATATTAACATTAGTTTCCATTGGGGTATTAATAATTTTAGCGTCTTGCATTCCAAAGCATTTAATTAATTCCCTAGTATATTTGCATTGATGTAGGTATATTCCATCTTTAGTTTGTTTAATTTGTAATCCTAAGAAGAAACTTAATTCGCCTACTAAATTCATTTCAAATTCACTTTCCATAAGTGAAATAAACTCATTTAGTAGGATTGAGTTGGTGGTTCCGAAAATAATATCATCTACGTAGATTTGGGCTATGAATATGTCTTTACCTAAGGTTTTTACGAAAAGGGTTGGGTCAACTACACCTTGGTTAAAGCCTTTGGACTTAAGATAAATCGAAAGTCTCTCGTACCAAGCTCGCGGAGCTTGTTTAAGTCTATAAAGAGCTTTCTTTAATCTAAGGACATGATCGGGTTTGTCTAAAATTTCGAAACCGGGGGGTTGACTAACATAAACTTCTTCTTTAATGTATCCATTTAAGAATGCAGATTTCACATCCATTTGAAACAACTTAAATCCTCGATGTGCTGCATATGCTAATAGCATTCGAATGGACTCTAATCTAGCTACTGGGGCATAGGTCTCGTCGTAATCTAAACCTTCGACTTGACTAAACCCTTTAGCAACTAGTCTAGCTTTATTTCTAACTACTTCACCTTTATCATCAATTTTATTTCTAAACACCCAATTTGTTCCAATGATTATTTTATCTTTAGGTGGTGGTACTAATTCTCATACTTCGTTCCTAGTGAATTGAGCCAACTCTTCTTGCATTGCAATAATCCAATCGGGATCAAGAAGAGCTTGGTCAATAGTTTTGGGTTCAATTTTAGAAATCAAAGATATTTGACTAAGGTTTCTGTATGAGGCTCTAGTTTGAACTCCTAGACTTGGATCACCTATCACTTGGTCGATAGGATGATTCGTTTGAGTCCTAGTTGGATTTAGATTTGAGTCTACAACTTGATCCATAGGATGGCTTGTTTGAGTTCTAGTTTGGTTGGAGTCATCTATCACTTGATCAATAGAGTGACTTGGTTGACTTAGGTTAGGATTAACACTAGACCTGATCTCCGGATCAGAGTTAGGTCTAGTATGAATCGGCTCGCTAATTGGGGTTTCCGGGGGTTTTGTAGGTTCGTGTCCTTCATCGAATACTACATTGATAGTTTCCTCGACTCTAAGGGTGTCATGGTTATATACTCTATAAGCTCTACTTGTAGTCGAGTATCCTAGAAAGATTCCGATCATGGTTTTGGATGTAAATTTCCCTAGGTAATCTTTAGTGTTTAGGATATGTACCTTACACCCAAATACTCTAAAGTACTTGATGTTAGGTATTTTATCGTGATAAATCTCGTATGAGGTCTTAAGGTGCCTCTTTACCATAAGGATCCTATTCTGGACATAGCATGCCGTACTCACGGCTTCCGCCCAAAACCTATCAAGTAGGTTATACTCATTAAGCATTGTCCTAGCGGCTTCTTGTAGGGTTCTATTTTTGCGTTCTACTAGGCCATTTTGTTGTGGAGTTCTAGGGCAAGAGAACTCATGGTGGTATCCATTTAGGTTACGTAACTCAGAAACCTATGGTTTTAATTCACCACCATGATCACCCTAAGTCTTTTGATTTTAATGCTTTGTTGATTTTCTATTAACTTAAATAGGTTGATTAATTGATCTAGGGTATCACTTTTGTGTTTGATGAACCTAACCCAAGTAAATCTAGAGTAGTCATCAATAATGACTAAATAGAATTTACTTCCGTTAAGTGACTTAGCTCCGTGTGAATCAAATAGATCCATGTGTAGGAGCTCAAGCACACTTTTGGTTCGTTCTTGACTAGTTAGTTGATGTTGTGTCCTAGATTGTTTACCTTGTTGACAAGCATTACATATTTTATTATCCAAGTTGTTGAGGTTAGGCAAACCTCTGACTAAATCACTCTGACTCATCTTGTGAATGAGTCTTAGGTGTGAGTGACCGAGTCGTCGGTGCCACAACCATGATTCCTCTTGCCGTGTCATAAGACACTTAGTTGAGGAGTTAATTAAGTTGATAGTGTAAATGTTGTTATTTCTAGTCCCTTTAAGAATTGTTTTAGAGGTTTCTTTTGTATTAATTGTTAGTAATATATGAGAGATTCCTAAGGCAATCGCCTTATGTATGAACTATTTATATGATAAATGAAGATTCACTATTTGAGTATACATGTTTTCATGTATTTGATTGAATCTTAAACTCATTTACTGAATGTCCACGATACAATTCACAGCAAGAGAGAATTTGTGATTAGATCACAACTAGTGAGTATCTCTACATGTGTAATTGTGATGTATCAAAATTATCCCTAGTCGATGAATTGATGGATTTGGACACCATCAATTCTGTCGAGACTAGCACGAGGTATACTCCTTGGTGTATCCAAGCAGCTGATTCTCACTGGCTGGAGACATTGTGATGTCCGGAGTTAATCGTGGATGATAGTTATGGTAACTAGTTCATTGGAGTGACCAGCCGTAAGACTTCATATGGTTCTCTGCATATATAGATATGTCAATGAAGTTCTTACTGTAGCTTAAGTGCGATGTTCCTTTGACTTGCGGTATTCAAGTCATCTTGATCATGGAGACTTATGCTTTGACATTATAAGCAAGCATCTCTAAGGAGATGTGGACCCGGGATGATTGGGTATAAGTCGAAGTGATCGAAGGTGTTTGAATAGCCTATAAAGTATTCACCACTCCTTGCGAGGAGATGTATACCCATGGCCTCTCGTCGGATTGTTACTAAAGTCTTTGGCCAAAGCATTACATGTTTAGAGTAAGGTACTCTTTGATACATGTGCAGTAACTAGAATCCGTAGGACGAGGAAATGATACTTGGGCTAGGTGTGACGTAGTCAGCCTAGTGGGGACTGACACTATAGACCATGTTCTGAACCAAGTGGGTATAAGATGAGTGAAAGGAATGGGGCACGATTCATTCGAGCTGCTGAAGGGTTTCAGAAATAGTTCTGGATCAACCGTTGATCTTTTCGGTTAATTGGGGATCATGATGTACTCTAGGTGCCACTCATCATCGTTCTATAATTAATGGTTAATTATAGATGGCCAACATAAACCGAGAACCTATTTGGTCACACGCACAACGAGCATAATCCGAAGAATTTAAAATGAGCTTGAGAATGAGATTTTCAGACCGAGAGAAACTAAGTTTGGTTGGACCAAACAAGAAGCGAGCATGAAATTGTTTCAGTCGCAATGGAAGCATGGATGAGCCATGTCTTATGAAGACATAATGGATGAACCAAATTGGTTTGGTTCTAATCCAATGGAGGAGAATAAACCAAAGGGTTTGGTTTATTTTAAACGAATGAACCAAAAGTTGGTTCGGTTCGTTTAAACTTAAAATAAACCATCATGGTTTGGTTTATTTTAACTTATATTAATGGAGCGGGTTAACGGGCCTCATGGTTATAATCCATTAACCATTAAGAGAATTAGTTCTCTATAAAAGAGGGCTTAAGGGATTGTTAAGACCTAATCCAAAACCCTAGCCCTAAGTTGCCGCCCACCTCCTTCCTTGGAGATTCTCGGCGCCAACCTCCATTGCCGCCCAGCTTCTCGTGCCGCTGTCCAACTTGTTGCCGGCGTTCAAGCTTCAGCCGGTGATCCTCCGGCGACCCTCCGGTGATCTTCCTAGGCTTCGGCGATAAGGTGAGCACTTGGCTTCCCGTGCTTGGCCGGCGCCTACTCCTCCACCAAAGCTGTCCAGTTTTCTGGACAGCTTGTTTTCTTATCATCGGAGCGTCGTTTGGACGATGGTTAGAGCTCCGACAGTACCTAACTTACCGGAGATTCGATCTCCAGTATTCCTCTGAGGTGGAGGATGAAGGATTCGTCAAACGGTTGACGAATACCTCTCCGGAGAGCGAGTTTTGAGGACTCGTCTTTGGATCCGAATTTGGATTCGGATCGTGATCATCTCTCGATTACGTCGTCTTCAACACGAGGCTAGTAACCCGTACGAAGATGAAGCTCGTGGCTTAGCGAAGTCATCCTAAGGATTCTCGGCGTGGATACGGATAGAGACGATTTTAGCGAGGATCGTTCCGGTTGATGCCGTTTCTGCTACACGTGATACGAAAGGTATACGTAGTTAAATTTCCTTTATTGAAAAATTTAAATTTATGGTTATGTCTACACATGTTGTACTATGCATGCGTGTGATGTGTGTGTTGTAATAAATGTAGATTTATTTTTTTTATTTCTTCCGCTGTGCACATGTTTACGAAACATGTTCGAACACACACTCGCCGCGGTGCCGAAAACCCAACAGTGGTATCAGAGCCCAGGTTGTGTTTCGACATAATCGTAAAATGGTTTTGCGATAGTCATAATGTTATTTCTGGAAATTTTCTAATTTTGGAAATTTAAAAGTATTTATGGAAATTTTTCAATTTTAGAAGGTCTAGAAGTATTTATGGAAATCTTCCACTTTTGGAAATTTGGAAGTATTTATGGAAATTTATATTTTCCATAAATAAAATATTTGATTAGATTCTGGAAATTTGTTTCCTAATTTAATCATGATTTGATTTGAAAATCAAATCTTAAAATATTTTATTTCCATAAGTAGTTTTGATGATTTAGGAAATTGGTTTCCTAAATTGATTTTCCTTAATCAACTATTTCCATAAATAAAATATGTGATTAGATTTGGAAATTTGTTTCCTAATTTAATCATGATTTGATTTGCAGAATCAAATCTTAAACATATTTTATTTTCATAAATAGTTATGACAAATAAGGAAATTATGTACATGACATAATTGTATGCCATGTAATTGCATTAGATGCATATCATTATGCCATGCGTGTCGTGACATGTAGATTTATGTCATGTATGCCATACCATGTTGATAATAGTTATTTGCATGCAAAGAGGATGAGACATAAAAACCCTAACTCAATATTAAAGCCTACACCTTCCATTAATATGGTTGGTTAGAACCAGAGTTCCGTTTCTTGTTTGGGTTGTTGGACTCTCTCCAAGCCCGGCTCGAACCTGAACATGTTCAAACCATGAAATAGTTTGATACTAATATGGTAAGAGTCAGAGGTCAATCGTTAGCTTTGGTTGTTGGACTCTCTCCAAGGCGGGCTAATTGGTTGAATGCGCTCTAACCATATTAAAACTATTTCTCAATTAATGGGTTGGCTTTAACCTGGAGCATCGGCTTGTTGGACTCTCTCCAAGGTCGATGTGAAGGGAGGTGAAGTTGGGTGCTATGCATATGATGCATACTTGTTAATGTGTTAACAACCCGATGTATGTGTGAACATTCAATTAGTTGATAGCACATTGTGATAGTTGCATATACGTGATATGCAATCGGTATAGTTGATACCTACCGTCGTAGTTATGAATGGCTTGTTGGACTCTCTCCAAGGTTGCTCATATCTATGATGAATATCAGCCCATTCAGAGATGGACCTACGATCTCCCGAAGTGATTTTGGGGTTTTTTGAAATTCAAAAAATGAATGGGATTTATAAATGTATATTGATGTATTTTAAAATCATTTTCTCATATATGCTCGTTTTGTATTTCTAGGTCAATAAATTGATCATGACGTCTTTGAATTTGCGCACTATTTTGGATTCAAACAAACTGACTGGGCCTAACTTCCTAGACTGGCTTAGAAACCTGAGAATTGTTCTCAAGGCGAAAAAGCTAGCATATGTCCTTGAAGAGCCTCTTCCTGACCGTCCTAAGGACGATGGAACTCCAGTCCAAATGTTGGTCTATCAGAAGCATGTGGTGGATTCTGAGCTGGCGAGTTGCATCATGCTGGCGGCGATGGTACCTGAGCTGTAAAAGCAGCATGAGCATATGGATGCTAATACTATGGTCTTTCATCTTCATGAGTTGTTCGATGAGCAAGCGAGATCCAAAAGGTTCGAGGTCTCTAGGCTCCTCTTCACCACGAAGATGCAAGAAGGTTCGTCTGTAGTGCAGTTTGTGCTAAAGATGAACGGGTACATCAAGCAGCTAGCCACCCTCAGGTTTGTGATGGATCATGAGTTAAGTATTGACTTAATTCTGCATTGTTTGCCCAAGAGTTTCTCACAATTTGTGATGAACTATCGGATGAACAAATTGGAATCCACTATTCCCGAGCTCCTCAATATGCTGAAGACTGTGGAGCCTTCTGTGAAGCATGAGGAGAAGGCGGTTCTATTAGTTGATTCCTCAAAGAAAGGTTCTAAGAGGAAGACAAAGGAACAGAAGAAAAGAAAGAACAAAAAGGCGAAGAAGGCAGAACCAGCGCAAAAGGGCACTTGCCATCATTGTGGCAAGGAAGGCCACTGGCGAAGAAACTGCAAGATTTATCTTGAGTCCATGAAGAAGAAGAAGGCATCCGATGCCCCATCCTCTTCAGGTATCTTCGTTATTGATTTTCATTCTATTTCCTTAGATACTTGGGTATTGGATACTGGGTGTGGTTCACATATATGTAATGACATACAGGGGCTAAGGAATAGAAGAAGACTTGTCAGAGGGGAGTCAAATTTGCGAGTTGGCAATGGAGCAAAGGTTGCTGTGGTCGCCATCGGAACTTATTTGCTGAAGCTTCCTAGTGGACTAGTCTTGGAACTGGACAATTGCTATTATGTTCCTTCTCTAATAAAGAACATCATTTCCATTTCTTGTTTAAATAGAAATGGGTACCATTTGACTTTTAGTAACAATTGTTGTTACATAACTTTGAATGGAGTTCTTTATGGAATTGGAACTTTAAGCAATGGTGTTTATACGTTGGACGTATCCAGTGACATTTGCAATATCGAAGCGAGCTACAAGCGTGCTCGAAAAGATAATCAATTAGACTCCTACATGTGCCATTGTCATCTTGGCCATGTAAGCAAGAAACACATGTCCGAATTACACAGATGTGGAATTCTGGAATCGTTTGAATTGGATTCATACGATACATGCGAATCATGCTTAAAAGGCAAGATGACTAAGTTACCTTTTACTGGAAAAGGTGATCGAGTGGGAGAGTTACTAGGTCTAATACATACTGATGTATGTGGACCTATGTCAACTCAAGCTTTAGGAGGCTATAGCTACTTCATTACCTTCACCGATGATCACTCACGGTTTGGGTATGTGTTCTTGATGAAACACAAGTCTGAAGCCTTTGAAAGGTTCAAAGAATTCAGAAATGAAGTAGAGAAATAACATGACAAGAGTATTAAAATACTTCGATCGGATCGAGGTGGTGAATACTTAAGTCAAGAGTTTCTTGATTATCTAAGAGACAATGGCATATTGTCTCAATGGACTCGGCCATATACACCACAACATAATGGTGTATCTGAGAGGCGTAACCGAACCTTGATGGACATGGTCAGGTCAATGATGAATCATGCGAATCTTCCCAAGTCTTTTTGGGGCTATGCACTTGAGACAACTGTTTACTTGTTAAACAGAATGTCAACCAAGGTAGTCTCTACTACTCCATATGAGATATGGAATAGTAAGAAACCTCATTTATCTTACTTGAAGATATGGGGTTGTCCTGCTTATGTGAAGCGGACTGTATCGGACAAATTGGATGCTAAGTCTGATAAATGTCTATTTATTGGATACCCTAAGGAAACAAGGGGTTACCAATTCTATCATTCTGTGGAACAAAAGGTGTTTGTTTCAAGGCATGCTGTGTTTCTAGAGAAAGAGTTTCTCTTTTAAGAAAATAGTGGGAGTGTCGTCGAGCTTGAGGAGGCTCGAGAGACTCAAATATACATTGATGAGATACCTGGTGAAGCACAACAGCCGACAACTCATAGTGATGAGCAATCGGCTGGACCAATTGTAACACCACATCTTCGTAGATCTGGTAGAACACGCAACATTCCTAAGAGATACGAATTTCTCGTAAGTGAATCGAATGACGTGTTACTCATTGATGATGAGGAGCCTACCAGTTATGAAGAAGTGCTGACAAGTTCAGAAAGGGATAAGTGGCTTGAAGCCATGAAGTCAGAAATGGATTCCATGTATGAAAACCAAGTTTGGAACTTGGTTGACCCACCTGAAGGCATTAAGCCTATAGGGTGCAAGTGGGTTTTCAAGAAGAAAACCGACATGGATGGTAATGTGATTACCTATAAGGCTAGATTAGTGGCGAAAGGATATCGTCAAAAACAAGGTGTTGATTATGATGAAACCTATTCCCCTGTAGCTATGCTTAAATCCATTCGAATGCTCCTGGCCATAGCGGCTCATTATGATTATGAGATATGACAAATGGATGTGAAAACAACTTTCCCTAATGGAAACCTGCTCAAGGACATATATATGATACAGCCTGAGGCTTTCACATCGGTTGATAAAACCAAGGTATGCAAATTGCGACGGTCCATTTATGGATTGAAGCAAGCATCCGGGAGCTGGAATATCCATTTTGATGAGACAATCAAAAAGTTTGATTTCTCACAAAATCCAGACGAACCTTGTGTGTACAAGAAGGTTAGTGGGAGTGCAGTCGTGTTCCTAGTATTGTATGTCGATGACACATTACTTATGGGAAACGATGTTTCAATCTTACAGTCAGTTAAGGTTTGGTTATCCAAGACATTCTCCATGAAAGACCTGGGAGAAGCAACCTACATCCTCGAGATTAAGATCTATAGAGATAGATCGAAACGGTTGCTTGGTCTTTCGCAGTCTACATATATAGACCGAGTGCTAAAGAGGTTTAGCATGTCGGAATCCAAGAAAGGTTTCCTACCCATCAGGCATGGGGTACACCTTTCGAAGTCTATGTGTCCGCACACAGAAGACGAGAGGATTTGCATGAGTAAGATTCCCTATGCATCCGCAATAGGATCTATCATGTATGCTATGTATGTACGAGGCCCGATGTATCGTATGCTCTGAGTGTCACGAGCAGATACCAGTCTGATCGAGGAATGGATCATTGGGTGGCTGTTAAGACGATCCTTAAGTACTTAAGAAGAACTAAGGATGTGTTCCTAATATATGGAGAAGGGGACATGGTGATACATGGGTATACGGATGCCAGCTTCCAGACAGACAAGGATGATTCCAGGTCTCAGTCTGGATACATGTTCACCTTGAATGGGGGCGCAGTGAGTTGGAAAAGTTTCAAACAAGACACTGTAGCGGATTCTACCACTGAGGCAAAATACATTGTAGCTTCAGAAGCAGCAAAGGAAGCGGTTTGGATCAAGAAGTTCATTTATGAACTTGGTGTGATTCCGGCCATTGTTGAAGCAATACCGGTCTACTGCGACAATAATGGAGCAATTGCACAGGCGAAAGAGCCAAGGTCTCATCAACGATCCAAACATGTGCTTCGTCGCTATCATCTTATCAGAGAGATCATCAGTAGGAAGGAAATACAAATCGAGAAAATTCCCACTGAAAGGAACTTAGCGGATCCTTTGACTAAAGCATTACCTCAAAGTAAGTTTGAGGGTCATGTTAGAGCTTATGGTATTGGATACCGTAGCGATTGGCATTAGGCCAAGTGGGAGTCTGTTAATAATATATGAGAGATGTCCTAAGGCAATCGCCTTATGTATGAACCATTTATATGATAAATGAAGATTCACTATTTGAGTATACATGTTTTCATGTATTTGATTGGATCTTAAACTCATTTACTGAATGTCCACAATACGATTCACAGCATGAGAGAATTTGTGATTGGATCACAACTAGTGAGTATCTCTACATGTGTAATTGTGATGTATCAGAATTATCCCTAGTCGATGAATTGATGGATTTGGACACCATCAATTCTGTCGAGACTAGCACGAGGTATACTCCTTGGTGTATCCAAGCAGCTGATTCTCACTGGCTGGAGACATTGTGATGTCCGGAGTTAATCGTGGATGCTAGTTATGGTAACTAGTTCATTGGAGTGACCAGCCATAAGACTTCATATGGTTCTCTGCATATATAGATATGTCAATGAAGTTCTTACTGTAGCTTAAGTGCGATGTTCCTTTGACTTGCGGTATTCAAGTAATCTTGATCATGGAGACTTATACTTTGACATCTTAAGCAAGCATCTCTAAGAAGATGTGGACCCGGGATGATTGGGTATAAGTCGAAGTGATTGAAGGTGTTTGAATAGCCTATAAAGGATTCACCACTCCTTGCGAGGAGATGTATACCCATGGCTTCTCGTCGGATTGTTACTAAAGTCTTTGGCCAAAGCATTACATGTTTAGAGTAAGGTACTCTTCGATACATGTGCAGTAACTAGAATCCGTAGGACGAGGAAATGATACTTGGGCTAGGTGTGACGTAGTCAGCCTAGTGGGGACTGACACTATAGACCATGTCCTGAACCAAGTGGGTATAAGATGAGTGAAGGGAATGGGGCACGATTCATTCGAGCTACTGAAGGGTTTCAGAAATAGTTATGGATCAACCGTTGATCTTTTCGGTTAATTGGGGATCATGATGTACTACTAGGTGCCACTCATAATCGTTCTATAATTAATGGTTAATTATAGATGGCCAACATAAACCGAGAACCTATTTGGTCACACGCACAACGAGCGTAATCCGAAAGATTTAAAACGAGCTTGAGAATGAGATTCTCAGACCAAGAGAAACTAAGTTTGGTTGGACCAAACAAGAAGCGAGCATGAAATCGTTTCAGTCACAATGGAAGCGTGGATGAGCCGTGTCTTATGAAGACATAATGGATGAACCAAAATGGTTTGGTTCTAATCCAATGGAGGAGAATAAACCAAAGGGTTTGGTTTATTTTAAACGAATGAACCAAAAGTTGATTCGGTTCATTTTAACTTAAAATAAACCATCATGGTTTGGTTTATTTTAACTTATATTAATGGAGCGGGTTAACGGGCCTCATGGTTATAATCCATTAACCATTAAGAAAATTAGTTCTCTATAAAAGAGGGCTTAAGGGATTGTTAAGCCCTAATCCAAAACCCTAGCCCTAAGTTGCCGCCCACCTCCTTCCTTGGAGATTCTCGGCGCCAACCTCCATTGCCGCCCAGCTCCTTGTGCCGCCGTCCAACTTGTTGCCGGCGTCCAAGCTTCATCCGGTGATCCTCCGGTGACCCTCCGGTGATCCTCCGGTGACCCTCCGGTGATCCTCCGGTGACCCTCCGGTGATCTTCCTAGGCTTCGGCGATAAGGTGAGCACTTGGCTTCCCGTGCTTGGCCGGCGCCTACTCCTCCACCAAAGCTGTCCAGTTTTCTGGACAGCTTGTTTTCTTCTCGTCGGAGCGTCATTTGGACGACGGTTAGAGAACCGACAGCGCCTAACTTACCGGGGATTCGATCTCCGGTAATCCTCTGAGGTGGAGGACGAAGGATTCGTCAAACGGTTGACGAATGCCTCTCCGGAGAAGCGAGTTTTGAGGACTCGTCTTTGGATCCGAATTTGGATTCGTATCGTGATCATCTCTCGATCACGTCGTCTTCAACACGAGGCTAGTAACCCGTACGAAGATGAAGCTCGTGACTTAGCGAAGTCATCCTAAGGATACTCGGCGTGGATATGGATAGAGACAATTCTAGCGAGGATCATTCCGGTTGATGCCGTTCCCGCTACACGTGATACGAAAGGTATACGTAGTTAAATTTCCTTTATTGCAAAATTTAAATTTACGGTTATGTCTACACATGTTGTACTATGCATGCGTGTGATGTGTGTGTTGTAATAAATGTAGATTTATTATTTTTATTTCTTCCGCTGTGCACATATTTACGAAACATGTTCGAACACACACTCGCCGCGGTGGCCGAAACCCAACATTAATTACGCATTCATTTTCTAGAAATATGACCTTATAGTTATTATCACACAATTGGCTTACACTGAGAAGATTATATTGAAAATTTTCTACTAATAAAACGTTTTGAATGACAAAATTTGAGTTAAGCTCAATATCACATGATCCGATGATTTTGAGCTTGCCATTATTTCCGAAGGCTACCGATCCTTGTCGTTTGAATCGAAGCTTCGAAAACTTGAGTTGATCCCCGGTCATGTGTCAGGAGCAACCACTGTCCAACATCCATTGATCCTACACGCAAGGTAGTTGGATCGGATATTGGATTTATTAAAAATTGGTTGAAAATTATTAACCTAAAATCATCTCACCCATGTCTACATGATCAAACATGTTAATCCTATATGTTCTTTTTGATGACTTCAAATTTTAGTTGAATTAAATTTAATGACTTAAACACTTGTCAACCTTACGTTAGATTCGGATTTGACCTTAGGCTCATCAAGTCACCTTTTCAAGATCATGGCTTCCAGGTCGTGGCGAGGTACAGAGGCCTTCATTGATCGGAACAACGACCACTTCCTTAGACAAAGCCATTTTCAAGAAAATAGAGACTTGACTCACCTAAGACCACTTCCTGGTCTAACTAGTCTAGGATACGACGAGGTAGCTTCAGCTAGTTATGCACGGTCAAGTGCACCGAACTAGATACGCCTTATCTAGCCCGAATACACAAGACTCCGCTTTCCTAATGTACTATCATCTCGCCGCATCTTGGTACTATGTTATCAAGTATTGACGAGTTATAGTCCGATCTAACCATTCTAAAAAGAAAAATCAAACTAAATAAAAACCTAAACATGTAATTTCTAAGTTAAAACACAAACAAATTTCGTACTAGCTCCCCCTGAACCATTGAATCGATTCGGTCTCTCCACATAGTGGATTTGGTCCTTGGGAACCCAGTACTTGTTTGATCCTAAGTTTGAAATCAAGGTGGTCTTAGGGACCCATGCTTGGACACGTTTTTTATGTCAACTTACAATCGACATATACGACTTATTGGTCGTGTTTGAGCTAAACCCTAGCCCGACCTTGTTGTACACGACCCTTTGCGATCCAAGTAGGAGGTCAAGTCCTTTGGATCCCAAAGTAAACCTTTCCAACGTATTCCTAAGATCTTCGACTTGACTTTTCAAGAGTGAGTTCTCAACTTCGAGTTTTTCAACCCGAGTTGAGTCCTTCTCTTGAACTCGACTAGTCGAAGAGGTTAGGGAGACCTCGTGTTTGAGGAGTTTAACTTCCTCAACTAGGGTCTCGACCTTGGACTCAGACTTAGCTAACTTTTTATTTAAAAACTTAATTGCACTATAAAGTGTAGTAATAAGAGACCGACTTCCCTTGAGTGTATCTTTTGAACCGAATGCGTATCCGTGGCTCATCTTGAATAGTGCTTCGCAGTCCGACTCGTCTTCGATTTCCGATTCAAGTTCCGATTCCGACTCTGTCTCCGATTCCACCAGTTTAGCCATGAGGACTCGATCGTTATCTTCTTCCTCGGAAGCTTCTTCCCAAGTAGCATTAAGTGCCTTTTTGTGTTTTGGTGCCGCCTTGCTCTTGAGTTTTGGGCATTCGGACTTAATGTGTCCAAACCTGTTGCATTCATAACATCTTATGTTTGAACTTTTAGGCTTACCTTCGTTGGGTCGAGTGATGGCTCATTTTCGGCCCTTGACTATCCTCCGAACTAGGTTGACTAGTTCGGCCTCCATTTCTGAGTTGACCTTCGAATCGGACTCATCCTCTTCTTCCTTCGGGGGTGGCTTGCTGGCGGTTTTCTTCTTTGAACCTGCAAATAGTGCTATACCTTTCTCGGGTTCCGAGTTAGACTGATCATGAAGTTCGAAATCAGAAAAAAGTTCATCTAATCTAAGTTTAGAGAGATCCTTGGAGACCGTGTAGGCATCGGCCATGGATGCCCACAAGGTAGTCCTCGGAAAGGAGTTTAGGACATACCTTATAAGGTCGCGGTTTTCGACCTTTTGCCCGATTGCATGTAGATTGTTGACTATGTCCTGGATGCGAGCGTGGAGTTGTGTTGCCGTTTCATATTCCTGCATTTTTAGATTATATAATTTATTAAATAGAAGGTCGCGCTTACATACCTTGGCTTCATCGGTCCCTTCGTGTAGCTCCACTAGCTTTGTCCATAGGTCCTTTGCGCTGATGAAGGGGCCAACGCGATTTAACTCCTCCTTGGACAAGCCGCATTGGAGGATTTGTGTTGCCTTGGCATCGGCTTCGACTTGTCATTTTGTCACAATGGTCCATTGATCATAACCCAAGGATTCACCCACTTCGTTAGTCGGAAGTGTGAAACCCGTTTGGATTATGATCCACATCTCGATTTGGGTTTTGAGAAAGCATTCCATCCGACCTTTCCAGTAACGGAAATCATCTCCATTGTAAAACGGAGGTTTGACGGTGCTAAAACCTTCGAGATGGGCCATTGGAGCAAAAAAACAAGGAGACTAAAACGAAAACCTAGCAACGACAAAAACACACGAAAGTAACAAGACTTGCGTCTTGGATTAGTAGTGCGGAAGAAAATCTAACAAAAAGAGATAAAACAGAATTAAAAAAATAAAAAAATCTGTAAAATGGCTAGATTGGTGGTTTCACCAAATCTTAGCAACCCCCAGCTCTGATACCAATTGTTGGATCGATTTGAAACGCTAGAGGGGGTGAATAGCGTTAAAACTTTCTTTTTGTTCATTCGTTTAAAAATCGAGTGGATAATTAATTTGTAGCGGAAAAGATAAGCAATAAAAAGAGAAGACAAATATTTTACTTGGTTCGTAGCCTTCGGCTACTACTCCAAGGCACTAGTGGTCCTTGACCACGCACGGAGGGCAAAACACTAAACGAACTCCTCCTCGTTGAAGGTAGGAGTTAATCGATACAAGAAAGAACAAAACTTGAGGTAGAGGGACACTCCCCCTCTCCTCGTTTATGATAAAAGCTCCGAAACAAGTAAATAAACAACTGATATAAAGCTAATACCGACGTACAAAAAATAAAGAAAATTAAACCTAGACGTCGGAGAAGAAAGACTTCGTTGTCGGAGAGTTGTAGCTTTGCGGAGGCTTTTGGAAGCTTGGAATTGATGAAGAAACCCTAGGATTGGCCCTCCTTTTATAGCCTTTGAGCCCCTTTTCGAGAGGAACCCTAGCTAATCACAATTGAGCACCAATCTCCTTGAAATGGGGTGAAAAGCCTTGACTCCTCGAAGCTGATCATTGACCATCAGTCGACTGATGGCCATCATCAGTCGACTAATGGCAGCATCAGTCGAGTGCTGACCTCCGGCAGTCGACTGATTGACGGTAGTCGAGTCCTCCAAGCTGGCAGTCGACTGATGCTTGCTGCAAGTCAAAGTTAGCTCAAAGAAAACATTATTTCGACGACCTTCGATCGTCCGATCTCGACCTAGACCATCGATGGGATGTCTTTAGTCGGATCTACACATAAGATCATCCCCATAAGGAGGATACGACCTCACTTACGCTCACACACACGAGCTTACCTCGATACTTACCATGTCGCTTTTGCTTCCGGCCTTCCACTCGATTCCTTCGGCTCCCTCCGAAGTCACTCGAGTGTCGCCCGACCACCGCAGCTTCCTCCGAGTGTCGCTAGCCTTCAGCTCTAGCTATTGCAATCTTCTGCACACTCGATTCAGCTTGTGAGATAACAACATGAGCTTAACTTTGTATCGTTTGCTATAATCAAAACTCAGGTTCGACTTAGGTGCCTACTGCACCAACAATGACATACATGGGCTAAACAATAGAAGATTACTCATCAAGGGAGAGTCAAATTTATATGTTGGGAATGGAGCAAAGGTTGTTGCACTCGCCATCAGAACGTATTTATTGAAACTCCCTACAGGACTTGTCTTAGAACTGGATAATTTCATTTATGTTCCATCATTGATAAAGAACATCATTTCTATTTCTTGTTTAAATAGAAATGGGCACCATTTAACTTTTAGTAACAATTTTGTTAGGGATATTTGGAATGGCTAGAGGGGGGTGAATAGCGTCGATGGAATTCTTTGGCGTTCGTGTCTACAATTTCGTTAGCACAACGGAATATAGATAATGAAAGCAATAACGAAATATACAACACGCTAACATAACGATATAACGTGGTTCGGAACCGCACGGTTCCTACTCCACGGAGAGCTCTAGTGATGTACACGCACTCACTAATCACAAATACTCCTTCTCGACACAAGTCGGAGGTGGAGAAACCCCTTACAAGTAATCTTACAACAATAAGATACTAATACAAGCAATTACAATAATGAAATACAATGCAAGTAAAGAAAACTACTTTACAATTGCCTTTGGATTGCTTGATTGCTTGGTTGCTTGAAATCACCTTGGAGACCCTGATTTGCAACAGCAAATCGCTCCAAAACCCTCAAGAAACCGATACCAAAATCCTCCATCACGAGCTCCTTATAAAGCTTCAACCTGTGCTGGAAAAAGTCGATCAGTTGACTGATCGGGACCATCAGTCGACTGATGCCACTGTTGTCATGAGACAACGGCTAGATCCACGCTAGATAAGTCCAACAGAACCTTCATCAATCGACTGATCATACCAATCAGTCGACTGATGGAGTCCTCACTCAACTAGTTGAGTCTCGACTCCATTCTGTGGTCGATTTCTCGAGCACCAGTCATTGATCACCACGATCACCGATCGCTCGAGCCATCATCGATCGCCCACCTCTCGGCGGTCATTGCTTAACACCCGATCGAGCCCTAGTTGACTCAGTCCAGTCGACTGCCACATGGCACCAGTCGACTGACACACCTCAAACATGAGGTTTTAACCCAAGTATGGTTCCCCCATACTTGCTAGACCACCCTTAGCCTAGACCTAAGCCTTCTAGCCACCTCCATCAGCCTCACGCCTCTCGGATCCCTCCAAGTCATCCATGACTTGTTCATCCATCGCGCTAGCCTTCAGGTGCTTCCGTCGGTTATGTCATGCTAACGGTGTCTACACCGCTAAGGCACATTGGACTTACGCCGCCAAGACTCCGCTTGGACTTTACGCCGCCAACCATTGGACTTATGCTGCCAAGACTCCCGCTTGGACTTTACGCCGCCAATATCAAACCCCTTGGACTTCAAATGCCAACCCATGTTGGACTTTCCATGCCAAGACCATGCTTGGACTTTCCATGCCAAGACCCATGCTTGGACTTCCCTTGCCAACCCATGTTGGACTTCTCAAATGCCAAGACCATGCTTGGACTTTCCATGTGCCAAGACCCATGCTTGGACTTCCCTTGCCAACCCATGTTGGACTTCTCAAATGCCAAGACCATGCTTGGACTTTTCATGTGCCAAGTGTCCCACTTGGACTTTCCATGCCAAGTACTCAAGACTTGGACTTTACCAAATGACAATTACATTGTCATATATTTTTGTCGAAACATCAAAACATCACTCGAGTCAAACTCGAGTCCTGGTCAATCGTGACCTGGGCCGATTGCACCAACAATCTCCCCCTTTTCGATGTTTGACAAAAACCAAACAAAACATTGAGTTAGAACACTAACTCAAATCCCTTACCAATTATCCCAAATTGGTAAATACTCTCCAAATGTTCTCCCCCAAACATTCTCCCCCTTTTTGACTAACATCAAAAAGGTTTTCTCCAAGGAGGTCAAAGTCTCATGTCCCAATGAGATCTTACAATCTCCCCCTTGGTCCAACAATACTTAGGATGTCTACCATCTTCCTAGTGATAAGTCCAATATCACTCAAGAGAGACAATCCCATTTACTCTCCCAATTTCCAAATTGGGTCTCTCAAAAGTCCCATCAATTTCCAAATTGATGTCATATTCTCCCAATAACTTCTCCTCTTCAAGGAGAAAAACACATCCATCATCCCAAGATGGATACCTCCCCCTAAAGGCTTGCTCCCCCTTGACCATTGCACCAACAATGTCCTTGGGCAGTCCCTAAGCCAATATGAACTCTAAACCATCAAAATTAAGGTTAGAAATTCAACATTGAACTTTCCAACACTTTAACATTGATACAAACCCTAAACAACTCTCCTAATCCATATCCAATGGATTTTCACCCTTTATAATGCTTCCCAAAGCATATCCTAGGGTTAGGAGTGATGAGGGACCTTTACCATGGCTGAACACGGGCTAACCAAACCTAGTTTTCCCGAAATCAGCCTTGGCAGTCGACTCTGTCAGCTACCAGTCGACTGCCACACTCATCGATCGGCCCACTCAGGCGTCGTGATCAAATTTCAATTTGATTATCAGAATCGAGTTTTGGAAATTCATAAATAATTATACGTTTATCGAAAAATCCTGAAAGTTCATACGTATAATACTTATGACACATACAATGGGTGAAAAATATTTTAAAATTATTTTATCCATAAAATAGTGAATTTGATATAAAACTCAAAACCATTGAAATTTTCAATGTTTTTGCCCTATTTTGTATCAACTTCATCAATGGTGATTGCTATCAAAAGATAGACTTCACCAAGGTTTTTCAAAATGATTTTAAAGTGTTTTCAAAACCTTATTTTGGATCATATTCCTTGGGCTCTATGCACATGACTTGTACACAAGCTTTCCCAATGATCCACAAATAGAATTAGATGAGTTTTAGTTCATCTAGATGCAAAAACTATGCACCTTGAACTTAACTCATATCCTAGTATCTCACATGCATCTATGGTGTATAAATACACATACATGTCAATTAGATGTGAGATGTGGGTTTTGGTTCATTTAATCTAGGGTTTCATGCATTTTTCTAAGGCAACCCTACTTGATTCCCTTATAAATGGGACTCCAAGTCATGCCATTGTCCTTAATTCAATTTCAATCAAATTATCTTAAATGCATGAGTGATTATAGCATTAGAGATGATATAGATAAACACATGCTCATAATCATGATGTCATGGCATAATATGAAATCTAAAAACACATGACATTTAATCCTTAATCCTAAACATGTACATGACATATAGAATGATTAAAAATAAGCATGATGTCATTGCATGTTATATGACAAACAAAGCATGGCATATAAAATATATAGGTATAGTAATACCTAAATTTTAATATTAATTTTCATTTGATATAATTAAGTATATTTTGCCATATTAACCTAAATTTTCCCAAGTGTGCCAAAAACCCAAAATGGCACACTACGACCTCTAAACCTAAATTGTGCCAATTTGACCATTTTATCAAGCTTCTCAAATAATATTGGCACACCCTAAAATCTTTTAGGATGATAATTCAAATCTATTTCCAAGGTATCCATAACCTTGAAAATAACCTAAAGTGCCACCTTTGCCATGGTTGAGTTAACTACCCATCCATTTAAGGTTGGCACACCCTAACCCATCTAGCGTGAATCAATCACGCTCTTAGGAACCCAAAACCGATTTGAGCTCCTAGGGTTAATTAGGTATTCCTTAGGGATAACCTCCCTAGATACCTTCCTAATGACCCTCTTAGGCTTATTAGCCTTGGTCATTTGGGTCTTACCTAGGTTGACTCTAGGGGTAACTCCCCTTGCAACCTTCTTAGTGGCCACCCTAGGTTTCCTAGAAACCTTAGCCACTAGGCACAACCTTTGGTCAACTCTAGGGATGACTTCCCTATTGACCTTAGTCTTCCTAGACCTAGTTTGTGTTCCATAATCAAATGGAACACTATGGTAAGCCACCTTAGGCTTAGGTTTGTGACTCAAACCTTTCTTGCCTTTGGTTGACTTTAGTCTTTTAGGTCCTACTTGTTGACTTTGATTATTTGACCTAAAAGTTTGACCAATTGACCCTTGCATTTGATTTTGCATAACCTTAAGGGTCTTTTCAAGTTTTTCAAGCCTTGATCTCAAGCCTTGATTTTCCTTTTCTAATATCTCAATTTTTGATTTTTCATTTTCTCTTGAGATATTTCTATTTCTAGGCATATGTCTAGATTTCTTTGCATTAAAGCCTAGATGTTCTCCTATTTTCTTAATGCTTTCCTTAGGTAATATATTTTTAGGGACATTAGTCCCAAATTTCTCCTTTCTTGAAAAATTTACCCTCTTGGCTCCTAAGCAAAAATATCTATCTCTAGCATGCTTTTCATGGTGAATTGCAAGAGAATTAAAATTTCTAGCATGCTTTTGACTTTTAAATTTGGAAGATGCATTATTAAAATATACCTTAGGGTTAGCTATAGAAGCTCCCCCTACTTGTGATGCTCCTCCTTGCCCCTTCTTCTTCCCCCTAGGGCATTGACTCCGATAATGCCCCTTTGAGTTGCACTTGAAGCATATGATGTGCTCCTTGCCTTTAGGTGTTGGGGAACCGGCATCCTTGACTTTTGGTGCCGGTGGAGCTTTCCTAATCTTCTTTGGGCACTTGCTCTTATAGTGCCCAAATTCCCTACACTTAAAACACATAATATGAATTTTATTTGAACCTTGAGTGTTTGAGTTACCTAGGGTATTTGTGGTGGTGGGTGTCGGAGTTGGAGCTTCTCCATCTTGACCGGATGTGGAAGCTTCTTCTTGTCGCTCCGGAGTGGAGATCCTTTCCTCCCCCTCAATCCTAGAAGTAGATGCTTCTTCCACCTCTTATACTTATTCTTTCTCCGATTCAGAAGTTGACTCCATCTCAAATTCCGATTCCTCACTCTCACTTGAAGATGAGCTCTCCTCTTCATCCTCCTTGTCTTCTTGGATTGAATGAGGCTCTTCATGGAATTTTTCTAATATGTTCCATACCTCTTTGGTGTCTTTACAATCCCCATAGTCACCTAGGCTACACAAGATGTCATTAGGAATTAAATCAAATATAAATTTGATTACCTTCTTATTTTTCATGAATTGTCATAGTTGTTCTTCACTCCATTTCTTCTTCTTGAGACATTCTCCCTTTGGTGCCTTAGGATATGTAGGGATCTCGTATGCAAAATAGCATATGCGCAATGGAAAAATAGGATCCCTTCCAATTGATCCTTGCGAAAGAAAACATCGTACAAAAATAAATTTCTCAAAACCTATCTTATAGGAGAATATTACCTTTGTTGCGTGCCCTTTGTAATCCCGCTTCTCCTTGGGTTTGTTGGATCTTTTAGCACGTTCAAATGTCTGTGCCTCTATATGTATCCACACGAGCAAGCTCTTGTCTCACAAAAGAAACTAGAAGAGCTCTCCTTTACTTCTTGCTAGAGAAGTCCCTAAAGGAGAGGAAAGTAGGGAAAAAGAGAAAGGAAGAAGAAGACTACTCTTCTTGCTACACTCACAAAAGCCACACAACCAAATGCTCTCACCACCAAGCTCTCTCCAAGCCTCAAGCTTCAACCAATCCACCAAGCTTGGCCGGCCACCCCATGGGGTGTTTTATAGGATTGAAAAACCTTTCACCTCCTATCACATTCAATGCAATCAATTGCATTGAAATATAATTACACTCCTTGTTTGGCCGGCCACATGTGGGGGAAATTCAAAGGTCAAAACCCTTTGTCTCCTTCCACCTCATCAAGCTTAGGTGGCATGCTTATGTGGCATGCTTAGGTGGCATGCTTATGTGGCATTCATGGATGTTGAATTAATCTTATTAATTCAATAAGCTTATGTTATCATATTGAATTAATCTCATTAAATCAATAAGGTAACATATTGAGTTAATCTTATTAAATCAATTAAGCTTAGCATATTGAATTAATCTCATTAAATCAATAAGCTAAAATTCTCATTAAGCTTAAAGTCCAAAAACCATTTTGTACTTAAGCTTATTCCCAAATTATTCTAGTCAAACTAGAATGCACTAATTCTTCTAATCATCATGCTCTTTGTGTGTGACCCTATAGGCTCTCATAACGTTGGCAGTGGATCTAAACTCTTTTAGATACACAAGCAATGAGCGGCATTTAGCAATACATCATTGCTACCCAAGTTACGAAATAAGTCAAGATCCGACTAACCTTTCCGTGACTACTATAATGTATGACCATGTCCTTCTATCCTTGATATCAGATTGACCAATGAGGCATAGACCGTGTCATCCTCGATCAATCTATGTGTTTCTTGATCCCTGAGTAAACTAACTCAAACAAATGAGCTCAATATCTCATATTGACTCATTCGAGCATGGCCATGCGTTTTAGTAGTTCTACTCAATCAAGGGGCCCACAGATATCACTCCCGTCATATGGGAGGGATAGATCCCATCTACATCACTCACATCCCTCCGCATAATTTGTTATATACCCAGTAATCGCCTTTATGGTCCACCCTGTTACGGGTGACGTTTGACGATACCAAAGTACATAACTCCTTATGTAGGGAACCGTAGTGACTTCAGGTTTGAGGACTATTCATACCAATAGTCACATGAGAAAGTTTATGACACTCATATAACGATCCATGAAACTTTCTCATGGCGGGTCAGTTCAATATATATTCTCTAATATATACCCATGTGTCAACTTGATATCAAATATCCATGACTTGTGAGATCAAGTCATCAATTAACCTACATGCTAGTCTTTATGCATTAATATTGCCCTTGCATATTAATACTTGACTAGGAACATTTAAGAAAGTGTTCTCTACAGTCTCTCATAATCAATTCTGCCAATTGATGTGCTGTAGATAAGAACCTACTTTTCTAGGGCATTATTATATACTTAATTTAGCTGGCACAAGCAAGACGTAAATATATAATAACCAATCCTTTGCCTTTATAGAATATGATACAAAATGTTCCCTATTCAACCATCACATGATTGGTTCTAGGGCTATAACTAACAATCTCCCACTAGCACTAGTACCAATCACTATGATATCTAATACCTAGTGTGACCATCATGCTTCCTCTGTACCAAAGCCTTGGTCAATGGATCTGCGATGTTAGCTTCTGTCGGTACTCTGCATATCCTCACATCTCCTCTATCGATGATCTCTCGAATGAGATGGAAGCGCCGCAGTATGTGTTTGGTCCGCTGATGTGATCGAGGTTCCTTAGCACTGCAAATAGCCCCATTGTTGTCACAATAGAGTCTATTGGATCTGATGCTCTACCCCAAGTTCAGCGATGAACTTGCGGAGCCAACAGCCTCCTTTCTTGCATCGACGCGATGAATATACTCGACTTTGTAGAATCGACAAGCGTGTCTGCGAACTCTTCCACTCAGCTCCACCATTCAGCAAAACACGTACCGATTGCGATCTATAGTCATCCTTATGCGTTTGGAAGCTTGCATCACGTAACCCTTCTGATTAGCTCCTCGTGCCTCCAAATATCAGGAAATATTCTTTCGTTCTTCGTAAGTATTTAAGAATATTTTTGACTGCTATCCAGTGACTTTCACCTGGATCCGACTGGTATCTACTCGTCATGCTCAAAGCATACGAGACGTCAGGACGAGTACAAAGCATGGCGTACATGATAGACCCTATAGCAGATGCATAAGGGATCTTATCCATGCGATCTCTCTCCTCCTTAGAAGAGGGACATTGAGTCTTCAAAAGACTCACACCATGTGATAAAGGTAGAAATCCTTTCTTGGAATTTTGCATAGCAAAATGATCTAGCACTTTATCAATGTATGTACTCTAACTTAGGCCAAGTAATCTCTTAGATCTATCTCTATAGATCTTGATGCCTAAAATATAGGCAGCTTCACCTAAGTCTTTCATCGAGAAACAATTCCCTAACCACATCTTCACAGATTGGAGTGAGGGAATATCATTTCCGATGAGAAGTATGTCATCTACATACAAGATAAGAAATACAACTGTGCTCCCACTATTTCTCTTGTAGACACAAGGTTCATCTTCATTCTTGATGAAACCAAACTCCTTGATTGCATTATCGAATAGAAGATTCCAGCTTCGAGAGGCTTGCTTTAGTCCATAAATGGACCTTTGCAGTTTGCATACCTTTCCAGGATGCTTTGGATCTTCAAAACCCTCAGGCTGTGTCATGTACACATTCTCGAGTAGCTTTCCATTCAGAAAAGCGGTTTTGACATCCATCTGCCAGATCTCATAATCGTGGTAAGCTGCAATAGCAAGTATGATCCGAATGGATTTAAGCATCGCAACTGGTGAAAAGGTTTCATCATAGTCAATACCATGAATTTGTTTGAATCCTTTAGCCACCAATCTACCTTTATAGGTATGCTTATTACCATCCATGTCAGTCTTTACTTTAAAGACCCACTTACATCCAATAGGTTTTACCCCTTCAGGTGGATCAACCAAAGTCCATACTTGGTTAGTGTACATGGATTCCATTTCAGATCTCATGGCCTCTAGCCATTTCTCGGAATCTGGGCTCATCATAGCTTCTTGATAGGATGTAGGCTCGTCAAGATCGACAAGCCATACTTCACCGTTGTCAGTCAAGAGAAAAGAATATCTCTCAGGTTGACAATGGATCCTATCAGATCTACGAAGAGGTTGGTCTACTTGAACAGGTGTTTGTTCCACAACTCTTTGGGCAACAATTTCCTCATCCACAACACTTTGTGGTGCCTGTTCATTTTCCATCGAAGCCTTAGTGTTATCTTCATCTTGAATTTCTTCAAGATGAATTTTACTCCCACTAGTTTGTCTAGAAATAAATTCTCTTTCTAGAAAGACAACATTTCTGGCAACAAACACCTTGCCAAGTGTGGGATTGTAAAAGAAATATCCCTTAGTTTCCTTGGGATATCCTACAAAATAACACTTATCTGATTTGGGTCCTAGTTTATCTGAGACTTGACGTCTCACATAAGCTTCACAACCCCAAATCTTTATAAAAGACATTTTGGGACTCTTCGATCCATAACGTATATGGTGTCTTTTCTATGGCTTTTGATGGGACGCGATTAAGTGTGAAAGCGGCTGTCTCTAGAGCTAAACCCCAAAAGGAAGTAGGTAGATCAGTCTGGCTCATCATTGATCGTACCATATCTAATAGAGTACGATTTCTCCTCTCAGATACACCATTTCATTGTGGTGTTCCAGGTGGAGTGAGTTGGGATATTATCCCACACTCAGCCAGGTGATCACGAAACTCTTGACTAAGGTATTCACCACCTCGATCTGATCAAAGTAGCTTAATACGCTTACCAATTTGGTTTTGTACTTCATTCTTGAATTCTTTGAACTTTTCAAAGGATTATGACTTATGTCTCATCAAATATAAGTAGCCAAATCTACTCATATCATCAGTGAAAGTAATAAAGTACTTATAGCCTCCTCTGGCTTCGACATTGAAAGGGCCACATACATCAGTATGTATGAGTCCTAACAAGTCAGTCGCTCTCTCGCCATGTCCACTAAATGGAGTTTTAGTCATCTTTCCTAAAAGACAAGATTCGCATACCTCATATGATTCAAAATCAAATGAGTCCAATAATCCATCTTTATGGAGTTGGGATATGCGTTTTTCATTTATGTGACCTAGGCGACAGTGCCAGAGATATGTTTGGTTCAAATCATTCGATTTGAACCGTTTGGTATTTATGTTATAAATTGGGTTTTCTAAATCTAGAACATAGAGACCATTCATAAGTGGTGCATTACAATAGAACATTTCATTTAAATAAATGGAATAACATTTGTCCTTTATTATAAAAGAAAAGTTTTTCTTGTCTAAACAAGATACAGAAATTATGTTCTTCGTTAATGCAGGTACATAAAAGCACTCCTCTAGTTCTAAGATAAGCCCAGTGGGCAAAGACAAAGAATATGTTCCTACAGCTACAGCAGCAACTTTTGCGCCATTGCCTACTCATAGGTCCACTTCGCCCTTTGCCATTAGTCTACTATTTCTCAATCCCTGCACATTAGTACAAATGTGAGATGCACATCCGGTATCTAAAACCCATGTAGAAGAAATAGATAGATTAACTTTTATAACGTGTATACCTGAGGTAGAAGTCTCACTTCTTTTATTCTTTACTTCCTCAAGGTAGACTTTGCAGTTCCGCTTCCAGTGTCTAGTCTCACCGCAATGGAAACAATCCCCTTCCTTAGGTACTTTACCTTTACCCTTTGAAGTGGATGAATTGGCTTTGCCTTTGGCTTGGGTCTTACCCTTGCCTTTGCGCTTACCTTTGCCCTTCTTGACCATTAGTACAGTACTAACTTTCTTTTTGAGATTTGGTTGTGATTCTTAACATCTTTGAGAATCTCGAAAGGTTTATCAATTTCATTCATGTTATAATTCATGGCAATTGATTATATGCTTGAACAGCGATTTGCAGGATAACATCGGTTGCCAATTCTTGGCTCAATGGAAAACCTAGTCTTTCAAGGTTCTCAACGTAACCAATCATTTTAAGTACGTGAGTTCCTACAGGTGTTCCTTCTTGCATCTTGCATGCAAAAAGAGCCTTAGACACTTCAAAATGCTCATGCCTAGCTTGTCCTTGATATAGTTGTTTCAAATGCTCAACCATATCATAGGCATCCATGTTCTCATGTTGCTTCTGAAGCTCAGAGTTCATGGTGGCAAGCATAAGACATGACACATCTAATGCGTCATCTTGATGCTTCTTATAAGCATCCTTTTCAGCACGAGTGGCCACAGGGGTGGGTGTTTCAGGGATAGACTGCTCTAGGACATACAGTTTACGTTCTTGCTTGAGGATAATCTTCAAGTTCCTATACCAGTCTAGAAAGTTAGCTCCATTGAGCTTGTCTTTCTCAAGGACAGATCGCAAGTTGAGGGGGTGTGTCGTGTTAGATGACATGGTGATCTACAACATTAAAATGCAAAATTAAGTATCATATCTAAGTCATTTAATTAGGCCTTTAATTAAATGAGGCTCCCACTAAATTCTCATAGCTTTGATATGAGCTAATTATTGATGTAGGCAAACACATTTTGCTTACATCATTAGCTTCTATTTAGCTATAAATTTATATGGGATAAAGATCCACATCATACTTCGTCTTGAGTTAGCTTTGGCTAATCGCCCAAGACGTAGTATGATTAGGTAGGCAATCTTTTTCCAATTACATCTGATGTAACTCTTTAATAGCTTTGGTTAAGTTTAGATTAGTTTAGTGCTTATTCCTAAACCAGCTTCCAGGTCATGGCGAGGCACAGAGGCCTTCTTTGATATCGGAGCAACGACCACTTCTAAGACAAAGCTGATGTTCGGAAATCACACAAAACTAATTTTTAAAACTTATGTTCAAAGCTAATATATGCCTCTACTTTCTTAATTAAGTCTTAACCAAGTTTGATAGCAGGACATCACGATTGTCCACTCGCACTCTTCCAAGATAAAATGCATTGCTTTGCTTTGGCAAACCCAACAACAAATGATCGAGGAAGTAGTGAGTACCAAACTTTGGTAGGCATATCGTTTTTGACTTATTAAGATATAAACTCAAACATGCATCACATACATATTAGCATACATCACATATAAGCTAAATTAACATGCATCACATACAAGCTAAATTAACATGCATCACATACATATTAAACTAAGCGTGTCATGGTTATGGCCCTTATTCTACAATCTTCTCAAGCCAATGAAAAGATTGATTGGTCAACCTAGGGATAGCATCTTCTCCCAAGTGCTTCCTTTTGGTTGTCTTGTGTTGTTGACTTCCTCCTTGTAACATCATCTTCCAATGGACCCTCCATCTTTGTTGTGTATATTACAAAAGGAGAAATACTTGAGTTACATTCGAGTCTAAAAACTAATTTTACAATAAAAATTTTAGGAGAAAGGCACGACACACAGGCCGTATTATGAATTACAACACACACATTCACAAACTTTTTGGGACTAGGCCATAACCATGCACCATGTCAATTTTAACTTTTAAAAGACATCGGATATTTTATTATGTTTGAAAAATTGCTAATGCAATTATCAACTCATAATAAAATTTATCCTACTTCTATATCATATATAAAAAAGAGAAAACCTATTTTTTTATACGATCTTTCGCAAGTGGCTCTGATACCACTGTAGGGATCTCGTATGCAAAATAGCATATGCGCAACAGAAAAATTGGATCCCTTCCAAGTGATCCTTGCGAAAGAAAACCTCGTACAAAAATAAATTTCTCAAAACCTATCTTATAGGAGAATATTACCTTTGTTGCGTGCCCTTTGTAATCCCGCTTCTCCTTGGGTTTGTTGGATCTTTTAGCACGTTCAAATGTCCGTGCCTCTATATGTATCCACACGAGCAAGCTCTTGTCTCACAAAAGAAACTAGAAGAGCTCTCCTTTACTTCTTGCTAGAGAAGTCCCTAAAGGAGAGGAAAGTAGGGAAAAAGAGAAAGGAAGAAGAAGACTACTCTTCTTGCTACACTCACAAAAGCCACACAACCAAATGCTCTCACCACCAAGCTCTCTCCAAGCCTCAAGCTTCAACCAATCCACCAAGCTTGGCCGGCCACCCCATGGGGTGTTTTATAGGATTGAAAAACCTTTCACCTCCTATCACATTCAATGCAATCAATTGCATTGAAATATAATCAAACACACTCCTTGTTTGGCCGGCCACATGTGGGGGAAATCCAAAGGTCAAAACCCTTTGTCTCCTTCCACCTCATCAAGCTTAGGTGGCATGCTTAGGTGGCATGCTTATGTGGCATTCATGGATGTTGAATTAATCTTATTAATTCAATAAGCTTATGTTATCATATTGAATTAATCTCATTAAATCAATAAGGTAACATATTGAGTTAATCTTATTAAATCAATTAAGCTTAGCATATTGAATTAATCTCATTAAATCAATAAGCTAAAATTCTCATTAAGCTTAAAGTCCAAAAACCATTTTGTACTTAAGCTTATTCCCATATTATTCTAGTCAAACTAGAATGCACTAATTCTTCTAATCATCATGCTCTTTGTGTGTGACCCTATAGGCTCTCATAACGTTGGCAGTGGATCTAAACTCTTTTAGATACACAAGCAATGAGCGGCATCTAGCAATACATCATTGCTACCCAAGTTACGAAATAAGTCAAGATCCGACTAACCTTTCCGTGACTACTATAATGTATGACCATGTCCTTCTATCCTTCATATCAGATTGACCAATGAGGCATAGACCGTGTCATCCTCGATCAATCTATGTGTTTCTTGATCCCTGAGTAAACTAACTCAAACAAATGAGCTCAATATCTCATATTGACTCATTCGAGCATGGCCATGCGTTTTAGTAGTTCTACTCAATCAAGGGGCCCACAGATATCACTCCTGTCATATGGGAGGGATAGATCCCATCTACATCACTCACATCCCTCCGCATAATTTGTTATATACCCAGTAATCGCCTTTATGGTCCACCCTGTTACGGGTGACGTTTGACGATACCAAAGTACATAACTCCTTATGTAGGGAACCGTAGTGACTTCAGGTTTGAGGACTATTCATACCAATAGTCACATGAGAAAGTTTATGACACTCATATGACGATCCATGAAACTTTCTCATGGCGGGTCAGTTTAGTATATATTCTCTAATATATACCCATGTGTCAACTTGATATCATATATCCATGACTTGTGAGATCAAGTCATCAATTGACCTACATGATAGTCTTTATGCATTAATATTGCCCTTGCATATTAATACTTGACTAGGAACATTTAGGAAAGTGTTCTCTACAGCCTCTCATAATCAATTCTTCCAATTGATGTGCTGTAGATAAGAACCTACTTTTCTAGGGCATTATTATATATTTAATTTAGCTGGCACAAGCAAGACGTAAATATATAATAACTAATCCTTTGCCTTTATAGAATATGATACAAAATGTTCCCTATTCAACCATCACATGATTGGTTCTAGGGCTATAACTAACAGGATATTCAAATCCTTCCATCAAGGCAAACCATTCCTCAAGGTCTCTCATCATCAAAAACTCTTCAATTCTCGCCTTCCAAGAATTGAAACCTTCTTGTCCATAGAATGAATAAGGGACCGGTGTGTTGATGTCCCATCCTAATTGCCCTTCCATCTTCACCCTCTAGGTTTTTGTCTAAGCTCCCGGCGGTTAGTCCGTAGAAGAGCCCCGGGCTCTGATACCACTTGTTAGGGATATTTGGAATGGCTAGAGGGGGGGGGGGGTGAATAGCGTCGATGGAATTCTTTGGCGTTCGTGTCTACAATTTTGTTAGCGTAGCGGAATATAGATAATGAAAGCAATAACGAAATATACAACACGCTAACACAACGATATAATATGGTTCGGAACCGCACGGTTCCTACTCCACGGATCGAGCTCTAAAGAGCTCTAGTGATGCACACACACTCACTAATCACAAATACTCCTTCTCGACACAAGTCGGAGGTGGAGAAACCCCTTACAAGTAATCTTACAACAATAAGATACTAATAAAAGCAATTACAATAATGAAATACAATGCAAGTAAAGAAAACTACTTTACAATTGTCTTTGGATTGCTTGATTGCTTGGTTGCTTGAAATCACCTTGGAGACCCTGATTTGCAACAGCAAATCGCTCCAAAACCCTCAAGAAACCGATACCAAAATCCTCCATCACGAGCTCCTTATAAAGCTTCAACCTGTGCTGGAAAAAGTCGATCAGTTGACTGATCGGGACCATTAGTTGACTGATGCCACTGTTATCGTGAGACAACGGCTAGATCCACGCTGGATAAGTCCAACAGAACCTTCATCAGTCGACTGATCATACCCATCAGTCAACTGATGGAGTCCTCACTCGACCAGTCGAGTCTCGACTCCATTCTGTGGCCGATTTCTCGAGCACCGATCGATCACACGATCATCGATTACTGAGCTCATCCGATCGCCCACCTCGCGTGATCGCTATGCCATAACCCGCAATAAACCCTAGTTGATTTCGGTCGATCGCCACATGGCACCCCGACCGGGCACACCTCAAACATGAGGTTTTAACCCAAGTATGGTTCCCCCATACTTGCTAGACCACCCTTAGCCTAGACCTAAGCCTTCTAGCCACCTCTATCAGCCTCATGCCTCTCGGATCCCTCCAAGTCATCCATGACTTATTCATCCATCGCGCTAGCCTTCAGGTTCTTCCGTCGACTATGTCATGCTAACGATGTCTACACCGCCAAGGCACATTGGACTTACGCCGCCAAGACTCCGCTTGGACTTTACGCCGCCAACCATTGGACTAATGCTACCAAGACTCCCGCTTGGACTTTACGCCGCCAATATCAAACCCCTTGGACTTCAAATGCCAACCCATGTTGGACTTTCCATGCCAAGACCATGCTTGGACTTTCCATGCCAAGACCCATGCTTGGACTTCCCTTGCCAATCCATGTTGGACTTCTCAAATGCCAAGACCATGCTTGGACTTTCCATGTGCCAAGACCCATGCTTGGACTTCCCTTGCCAACCCATGTTGGACTTCTCAAATGCCAAGACCATGCTTGGACTTTTCATGTGCCAAGTGTCCCACTTGGACTTTCCATGCCAAGTACTCAAGACTTGGACTTTAACAAATGACAATTACATTGTCATATGTTTTTGTCGAAACATCAAAACATCACTTGAGTCAAACTCGAGTCCTGGTCAATCGTGACCTGGGCCGATTGCACCAACAATTTTTTGTTACATAACTTTAAATGGCGTTCTTTCTGAGACTGGAACTTTAAGCAATGGTATTTATACGTTGGACATATCCAGTGACATTTTCAATATCGAAGAGAGCAACAAGCATGCTCAAAAGGATAATCAATTAGACTCCTACATGTGGCATTGTTGTCTTGGCCATGCAAGCAAGAAATGCATGTCCGTATTACACCGATGTGCAATTCTGGAATCGTTTGAATTGGATTCATATGATACATGCGAATCATGCTTAAAAGGCAAGATGACTAAGTTACCTTTTACAGGAAAAGGTGAACGAGTGGGAGAGTTGCTAGGTCTAATACATACTGATGTATGTAAATCTATGTCAACTCAAGATTTAGGAGGCTATAGCTACTTCATTACCTTCACCGATGATCACTCACAGTTTGGATATGTGTTCTTGATGAAACACAAGTCTGAAGCCTTTGAAAGGTTCAAAGAATTCAGAAATGAAGTAGAGAAACAACATGACAAGAGTATTAAAATACTTCGATCGGATCGAGGTGGTGAATACTTAAGTCAAGAGTTTCTAGATTATCTAAGAGACAATGGTATATTGTCTCAATGGACTCCGCCATATACACCACAGCATGATGGTGTATCTGAGAGGCGTAACCGGACCTTGTTTGACATGGTCAGGTCAATGATGAATCATGCGAATCTTTCCAAGTCCTTTTGGGGCTATGCGCTTCAGACAGCTGTTTACTTGTTAAACAGAATGTCAACTAAGGTAGTCTCCACTACTCCATATTAGATATGGAATAGTAAGAAACCTCATGTATCATACTTAAAGATATGGGGTTGTCCTGCTTATGTGAAGCGAACTGTATCAGACAAATTGGATGCTAAGTTTGATAAATGTCTATTTATTGGATACCCTAAGGAAACAAGGGGTTACCAATTCTATCATCTTGTGGAACAAAAGGTGTTTGTTTCAAGGCATGCTGTGTTTCTAGAGAAAGAGTTTCTCTTGCAAGAAAACAGTGGGAGTGTCATCGAGCTTGAGGAGGCTCGAGAGACTCAAATAGACATTGATGAGATACCTGGTGAAGCACAACAGTCGATAACTCAGTGATGAGCAATCGGCTGGACCTATTAAAACACTACATCTTCGTAGATCTAGTAGAACACACAACGTTCCTGAGAGATATGGATTTCTCGTAAGTGAATCGAACGACGTTTTACTCATTGATGATGAGGAGCCTACCAGTTATGAAGAAGTGAAGACAAGTTCAGAAAGGGATAAGTGGCTTGATGCCACGAAGTCGGAAATGGATTCCATGTATGAAAATCAAGTTTGGAACTTGGTTGACCCACCTGAAGGCATCAAGCCTATAGGGTGCAAGTGGGTTTTCAAGAAGAAAACCGACATGGATGGTAACGTGATTACCTATAAGGCTAGATTGGTGCCGAAAGGATATCGTCAAAAGCAAGGTGATGATTATGACGAAACCTATTCACCTGTAGCTATGCTTAAATCCATTCGGATGCTCCTAGCCATAGTGGCTCATTATGATTATGAGATATGGCAAATGGATGTGAAAACAACTTTCCCTAATGGAAACCTGCTCAAGGACATGTATATGATACAGCCTGAGGGTATCACATCAGTTGATAAAACCAAGGTATGCAAATTGCGACGGTCCATATATGGATTGAAGCAAGCATTCAAAAGATGGAATATCCATTTTGATGAGACAATCAAAAGTTTGATTTCTCACAAAATCTAGACGAACCTTGTGTGTACAAGAAGGTTAGTGGGAGTGCAGTCGTGTTCCTAGTATTGTATGTCGATGACATATTATTTATAGGAAACGATCTTTCCGTCTTACAGTAAGTTAAGATTTGGTTGTCCAAGACATTCTCCATGAAAGATTTGAGAGAAGCAACCTACATCCTTGGGATTAAGATCTATAGAGATAGACCGAAACGGTTGCTTAGTCTTTCCAGTCTACATATATAGACCAAGTGCTAAAGAGGTTTAGCAAGTCGGAATCCAAGAAAGGTTTCCTACCCATCAGGCATGGGATACACCTTTCAAAGTCTATGTGTCCACACACAGAAGATGAGAGGATTTGCATGAGTAAGATTCCCTATGCATCCGCAATAGGATCTATGATGTATGCTATGTTATGTACGAGGCCCGATGTATCGTATGCTCTGACTGTCACGAGTAGATACTAGTCTGATCCAGGAATGGATCATTGGGCGGCTATTAAGACAATCCTTAAGTACTTGAGAAGAACTAAGGATGTGTTCCTAATATATGGAGAAGGGGACATAGTGATACGCGGGTATATGGATGCCAACTTCCAGACAGACAAGGATGATTCTAGGTCTCAGTCTGGATATGTGTTCACCTTGAATGGGGGCGCAATGAGTTGGAAAAGTTCGAAACAAGACACTATAGCGGATTCTGCCACTAAGGCAGAATACATTGCGACTTTGGAAGCAACAAAGGAAGCTGTTTGGATCAAGAAGTTCATCTCTGAACTTGATGTGGTCTCATCAATAATCCAAACATGTGCTTCACCGCTATCATCTCATCAGAGAGATCATTAGTAGGAAGGAAATACAAATCGAGAAAATCCCCACTGAAAGGAACTTAGCGGATCCTTTAACAAAGGCATTGCCTCAAAGTATGATTGAGGGTCATGTTAGAGCTTATGGTATTGGATACCGTAGCGATTGGCATTAGGCCAAGTGGGAGTTTGTTAGTAATATATGAGAGATGTCCTAAGGCAATCGCCTTATGTTTGAACAATTTATATGATAAATGAAGATTCACTATTTGAGTATACATGTTTTCATGTATTTGATTAGATCTTAAACTCATTTACTGAATATCCACGATACAATTCACAGCATGAGAGAATTTGTGATTGGATCACAACTAATGAGTATCTCTACATGTGTAATTGTGATGTATCGGAATTATCCCTAGTCGATGAATTGATGGACTTGGACAACATCAATTTTGTGGAGACTAGCACGAGGTATACTCCTTGGTGTATCCAAGAAGCTGATTCTCACTGGCTGGAGACATTGTGATGTCCGGAGTTAATCGTGGATGCTAGTTATGGTAACTAGTTCATTGGAGTGACCAGCCGTAAGACTTCATATGGTTCTCTGCATATATAGATATGTCAATGAAGTTCTTACTGCAGCTTAAGTGCGATGTTCCTTTGACTTGCGGTATTCAAGTCATCTTGATCATGAAGACTTATGCTTTGACATCTTAAGCAAGCATCTCTGAGGAGATGTGGACCCGGGATGATTGGGTATAAGTCAAAGTGATCGAAGGTGTTTGAATAGCCAATAAAGGATTCACCACTCCTTGCGAAGAGATGTATACCCATGGCCTCTCGTCGGATTGTTACTAAAGTCTTTGGCCAAAGCATTACATGTTTCGAGTAAGGTACTCTTGGATACATGTGCAGTAACTCGAATCCGTAGGATGAGCAAATGATACTTGGGCTAGGTATGACGTAGTCAACCTAGTGGGGACTGACACTATAGACCATATCGTGAACCAAGTGAGTATAAGATGAGTGAAGGGAATGGGGCACAATTCATTGTAGCTGCCGAAGGGTTTCAGAAATAGTTCTTGATCAACCGTTGATATTTTCGATTAATTAGGGATCATGATGTACTACTAGGTGCCACTCATGATCGTTCTATAATTAATGGTTAATTATAGACGACCAACATAAATCGAGAACCTATTTGGTCACACGCACAACGAGCGTAATCCGAAGGATTTAAAATGAGCTTGAGAATGAGATTCTCAGACCGAGAGAAACTAGGTTTGGTTGGACCAAACAAGGAGCGAGCATGAAATCGTTTCAGTCGCAATGGAAGTGTTGATGGGCCTTGTCTTATGAAGATATGATGGATGAACCAAATTGGTTTTATTCTAATCCAATGGTGGAGAATAAACCAAAGGGGTTTGGTTTGTTTTAAATGAATGAACCAAAGTTGGTTCGGTTCGTTTTAACTTAAAATATACCAAATCGGTTTGGTTTATTTTAACTTCAATTAATAAAGTAGGTTAACGGGTTTTGGTTATGAACCAATTGTTGGGTTTCTGGCACCGCGGCGTGTGTGTGTTCGATCATGTTTCGTAAACATGAACACAGCGGAAGCAATAAAAATAATAAATACTCCTATTTATTACAACACACACAACACACACATGCATATTACAACAAGTGTAGACATAACTGTAAATTTAAATTTGCAATAAAAGGAAATTTATCTACGTTATACCTTTCGTATGACGTGTAGCGGGAACGGCATCAACCGGAACGATCCTCGCTAGAATCGTCTCTATCCGTATCCACGCCGAGTTCCTCGGGATGACTTCGCTAAGCCACGAGCTTCGTCTTCGTACGGGTTACTAGCCTCGTGTTGAAGACAACGTGATCGAAAGATGATCACGATCCGAATCCAAATTCGGATCCAAAACGAGTCCTCAAAACTCGCTTCTCCGAAGAGGTATTCGTCATCCGATTGACGAATCCTTCGTCCTCCACCTCAGAGGATTACCGGAGATCGAATCCCCGGTAAGTTATCCGCTGTCGGAGCTCTAACCGTCGTCCAAACGACGCTCCGACGAGAGGAGAAGAAGCTGTCCAGAAAACTGGACAGCTTGGTGGAGGAGTAGGCGCCGGCCAAAGACAAGGAAGCCAAGTGCTCACCTTTTCACCGAGGCCTAGGAAGATCACCGGAGGGTCGCCGGAGGGTTCACCGGCTGAAGCTTGGACGCCGGCAAGGAAATGGACGGCAGCACACAAGCTGGGCGGCGGCAATGAAGTTGACGCCAACAAGAGGAAGGGGTTTGGGCGGCCAAGCTTGATTAGGGCTTTGGATTAGGGTTTAAGCCCTATTTTATAGAGAACTAATTCTCTTAATGGTTATTGGATCATAACCATTAGGCCCGTTAACCCGCTCCATTAAGATAAGTTAAAATAAACCAAACCATGATGGTTTATTTTAAGTTGAAACGAACCGAACCAACTTTTGGTTCATTCGTTTAAAATAAACCAAACCCTTTGGTTTATTCTCCTCCATTGGATTAGAACCAAACCATTTTGGTTCATCCATTATGTCTTCATAAGACACGGCCCATCCACGCTTCCATTGCGACTGAAATGATTTCATGCTCGCTTTATGTTTGGTCCAACCAAACCTAGTTTCTCTCGGTCTGAGAATCCCATTCTCAAGCTCGTTTTAAATCCTTCGGATTACGCTCGTTGTGCGTGTGACCAAATAGGTTCTCGGTTTATGTTGGCCGCCTATAATTAACCATTAATTATAGAACGATCATGAGTGGCACCTAGTAGTACATCATGATCCCCAATTAACCGAAAAGATCAACGGTTGATCCAGAACTATTTCTGAAACCCTTCAGCAGCTCGAATGATTCGTGCCCCATTCCCTTCACTCATCTTATACCCATTGGTTCAGGACATGGTCTATTGTGTCAGTCCCCACTAGGCTGACTACGTCACACCTAGCCCAAGTATCATTTCCTCGTCCTACGGATTCTAGTTACTCCACATGTATCGAAGAGTACCTTACTCTAAACATGTAATGCTTTGGCCAAAGACTTTAGTAACAATCCGATGAGAGGCCATGGGTATACATCTCCTCGCAAGGAGTGGTGAATCCTTTATAGGCTATTCAAACACCTTCGATCACTTCGACTTATACCCAATCATCCCAGGTCCACATCTCCTTAGAGATGTTTGCTTAAGATGTCAAAGCATAAGTCTCCATGATCAAGATGACTTGAATACCGCAAGTCAAAGGAACATCGCACTTAAGCCACAGTAAGAACTTCATTGACATATCTATATATGCAGAGAACCATATGAAGTCTTACGGCTGGTCACTCCAATGAACTAGTTACCATAACTAGCATCCACGATTAACTCCGGACATCACTCTGTCTCCAGCCAGTGAGAATCAGCTGCTTGGATACACGAAGGAGTATACCTCGTGCTAGTCTCGACAGAATTGATGGTGTCCAAATCCATCAATTCATCGACTAGGGATAATTCCGATACATCACAATTACACATGTAGAGATACTCACTAGTTGTGATCCAATCACAAATTCCCTCATGCTGTGAATCGTATCGTGGACATTCAGTAAATGAGTTTAAGATCCAATCAAATACATAAAACATGTATACTCAAATAGTGAATCTTCATTTATCATATAAATGGTTCATACATAAGGCGATTGCCTTAGGACATCTCTCATATATAACTAACAGACTCCCACTTGGCCTAATGCCAATCGCTACGGTATCCAATACCATAAGCTCGAACATGACCCTCAAACTTATTTTGAGGTATTGCCTTAGTCAAGGGATCCGCTAAGTTCCTTTCAGTGGGAATTTTCTCGATTTGTATTTCGTTCCTACTGATGATCTCTCTGATAAGATGATAGCGGCGAAGCACATGTTTGGATCATTGATGAGACCACATCAAGTTCAGAGATGATCTTCTGTTAGTTATAGCCCTAAGAACCAATCATGTGATGGTTGAATAGGGAACATTTTGTATCATATTCTATAAAGGCAAAGGATTGGTTATTATATTTAAGTCTTGCTTGTGCCAGCTAAATTAAATATAGTAATGCCCTAGAAAAGTAGGTTCTTATCTACAGCACATCAATTGGCAGAATTGATTATGAGAGGCTGTAGAGAACACTTTCTAAATGTTCCTAGTCAAGTATTAATATGCAAGGGCAATATTAATACATAAAGACTAGCATGTAGGTCAATTGATGACTTGATCTCACAAGTCATGGATATATGATATCAAGTTGACACATGGGTATATATTCGAGAATATATACTGAACTGACCCGCCATGAGAAAGTTTCATGGATCGTTATATGAGTGTCATAAACTTTCTCATGTGACTATTGGTATAAATAGTCCTCAGACCTGAAGTCACTACGGTTCCCTACATAAGGAGTTATGTACTTTGGTATCGTCAAACGTCACCCGTAACAGGGTGGACCATAAAGGCGATTACTGGGTATATAACAAATTATGCGGAGGGATGTGAGTGATGTAGATGGGATCTATCCCTCTCATATGACGAGAGTGATATCGGTGGGCCCCTTGATTGAGTAGAACTACTAAAACGCTTGGCCATGCTCGAATGAGTCAATATGAGATATTGAGCTCATTTGTTTGAGTTAGTTTACTCAGGGATCAAGAAACACATAGATTGATCGAGGATGACACGGTCTATGCCTCATTGATCAATCTGATATCAAGGATAGAAGGACACGGTCATATATTATAGTAGTCACGGAAAGGTTAGTCGGATCTTGACTTATCTCATAACTTGGGTAGCAATGATGTATTGCTAGATGTCGCTCATTGCTTGTGTATCTAAAAGAGTTTAGGTCCACTGCCAACGTTATGAGAGCCTATAGGGTCACACACAAAGAGCATGATGATTAGAGGAATTAGAGTATTCTAGTTTGACTAGAATAATTTGGGAATAAGCTTAAGTACAAAATGGTTTTTGGACTTTAAGCTTAATGAGAATTTTAGCTAATTGATTTAATGAGATTAATTCAATATGTTACCTCATTGATTTAATAAGATTAATTCAATATGATAACATAAGCTTAATTGAATTAATAAGATTAATTCAATATGATAACATAAGCTTAATTGAATTAATAAGATTAATTCAATATGATAACATAAGCTTAATTGAATTAATAAGATTAATTCAACATGCATGAATGCCACATAAGAATGCCACATAAGCATGCCACATAAGCATGCCACCTAAGCATCCACCTAAGCTAGATAAGGTGGAAGGAAACAAAATGGTTTTGTCTTCTTAAGTGGCCGGCCAAACAAATGTCCCAATGCAATGGATTGCATTGAATGTGTGGAGGTGAAAGGGTTTTTCCAACCCTATAAAAGACCCCATGGAGTGGCCGGCCAAAGCAATTGTTGGTGTGGTTGTTGGGAGCTTGAGGCTTGGAGAGAGCTTGAGAGCTTATTGTTGTGTGGCTTTTGTGAGTGTAGCAAGAAGAGTAGTCTTCTTCTTCCCTTCTCTTTTCCCTAGCTTCCTCTCCTTTAGGGACTTCTCTAGCAAGAAGTAAAGGAGAGCTCCTCTAGTTTTCTTTTGTGAGACAAGAGCTTGCTCGTGTGGATACATATAGAGGCACGGACACTTGAACGTGCTAAAGATCCAACAAACAAAAGGAAGAAGCGAGATTAACAAGGGCACGCAACAAAGGTAATCCTCTCCTATAAGATAGGCTTGGTTTAGAGAAATTTATTTTATACGAGTTTGCTTTCGCATGGATCACTTGGAAGGGATCCTAATTTTTCCGTTGCGCATATGCCATTTGGCATAAAGAATTCCCTACAAAGGTATCGAGCCACTTGAGAAGATCGTATAAAATAGGTTTTCTATTTTATATGTGATATAAGTAGGATAAATTTTATTATGAGTTGATAATTGCATTAGCAATTGTCAAACATAATAAAATATCCAATGTCTTTTAAAAGTTAAAATGACATGGTGCATGGTTATGGCCTAGTCCCAAAAGGTTTGTGAATGTGTGTGTTGTAATTCTTAAATACGGCCTGCGTGTCGTGCCTTCCTCCTAAAATTCTTGTTGTAAAATTAGTTTTAGACTCGAATGTAACTCGAGTATTTCTCCTTTTGTAATGTACAAAACAAAGATGGAGGGTCCATTGGAAGATGAGGTTACAAGGAGGAAGTCAACACACAAGACAACCAAAAGGAAGCACTTAGGAGAAGATGCTATCCCTAGGTTGACCAATCAATCTTTTCATTGGCTTGAGAAGATTGTAGAATAAGGGCCATAACCATGACACGCTTAGTTTAATATGTATGTGATGCATGTTAGTTTAGCTTGTATGTGATGCATGATTAGTTTAGCTTATATGTGATGTATGCTAATATGTATATGATACATGTTTATTTCTTAATAAGTCAAAAACGATATGCCTACCAAAGCTTGGTACTCACTACTTCCTCGATCATTTGTTATTGGGTTTGCCAAAGCAAAGCAATGCATTTTATCTTGGAAGAGTGCGAGTGGACAATCGTGATGTCCCGCTATCAAACTTGGTTAAGACTTAATTAAGTTTTCTTAATTAGTTAAGAAAGTAGAGGCATATATTAGCTTTGAACATAAGTTTTAAAATTAGTTTTATGTAATTTCCGAACATCAGCTTTGTGTTAGAAGTGGTCGTTGCTCCGATATCCAAGAAGGCCCCTGTGCCTCTCCACAGCCTGGAAGCTGGTTTAGGAATAAACACTAAACTAATCTAAAACTTAACCAAAGCTATTAAAGAGTTACATCAGATGTAATTGGCAAAAGATTGCCTACCTAATTATACTACGTCTTGGGCGATTAGCCAAAGCTAACTCAAGACGAATTATACTGTGGATCTTTATCCCATATAAATTTATAGCTAAATAGTAGCTATGAGAATTTAGTGGGAGCCTCATTTAATTAAAGGCCTAATTAAATGATTTAGGTATGATACTTAACTTTGCATTTTAATGTTGTAGATCACCATGACATCTAACACACACACCCTCAATCTTGCGATCTGCCCTGAGAAGGACAAGCTTAATGGAGCGAACTTTCTTGATCGGTATAGGAACTTGAGGATTATCCTCAAGCAAGAACGCAAACTGTATGTCCTAGAGCAGCTTCACTACCTGAACACCCGCCCATGCGCCACTCGTCCGAAAAGGATGCTTATAAGAAGCATCAAGATGACGCATTAGATGTGTCATGTCTTATGCTTGCCACCATGAACTCTGAGCTTCAGAAGCAACATGAGAACATGGATGCCTATGGTATGGTTGAGCATTTGAAACAACTATATCAAGGACAAGCTAGGCACGAGCGTTTTGAAGTGTCTAAGGCTCTATTTGCATGCAAGATGCAATAAGGAACACCTGTAGGACCTCACGTACTCAAAATGATTGGTTACGTTGAAAACCTTGAAAGACTAGGTTTTCCACTGAGCCAAGAATTGGCAACCGATGTTATCCGCAATCGTTCTTAGGAAGCATATAATCAATTAAGTCATGAATTATAACATGAATGAAATTGATAAACCTTTGCTCGAGATTCTCAAAGATGTTAAGAATCACAACCGAATCTCAAAAAGAAAGTTAGCAACGTACTAATGGTCAAGAAGGGCAAAGGTAAGCGCAAAGGCAAGGGTAAGACCCAAGCCAAAGGCAAGGCCAATTCATCCACTTCAAAGGGTAAAGGTAAAGTACCTAAGGAAGGAATTTGCTTCCATTGCGGTGAGATCGACACCGGAAGCGGGCTCGCAAAGTCTACCTTGAGGAAGTAAAGAATAAAAGAAGTGGGACTTCTGCCTCAGGTATACACGTTATAGAAGTTAATCTATCTATTTCTTCTACATGGGTATTAGATACCAGATGTGCATCTCACATTTGTAATAATGTGCAGGGACTGAGAAATAGTAGACAAATGGCAAAGGCGAAGTAGACCTACGAGTAGGCAATGGCGCAAAAGTTGCTGCTATAGCTGTAGGAACATATTCTTTGTCTTTGCCCACTGGGCTTATCTTAGAACTAGAGGAGTGCTTATATGTACCTGCATTGACAAAGAACATAATTTCAGATCTTGTTTAGACAAGAAAAACTTTTCTTTTATAATAAAGGACAAATGTTGTTCCATTTATTTGAATGAAATGTTCTATTGTAATGCACCACTTATGAATGGTCTCTATGTTCTAGATTTAGAAAACCCAATTTATAACGTAAATACCAAGCGGTTCAAATCGAATGATTCGAACCAAACATATCTCTGGCACTGTCGCCTAGGTCACATAAATGAAAAACGCATATCCCAACTCCATAAAGATGGATTATTGGACTCATTTGATTTTGAATCATATGAGGTATGCGAATCTTGCCTTTTAGGAAAGATGACTAAAACTCCATTTAGTGGACATGGAGAGAGAGCGACTTGTTAGGACTCATACATACTGATGTATGTGGGCCTTTCAATGTCGAAGCCAGAGGAGGCTATAAGTACTTTATTACTTTCACTGATGATATGAGTAGATTTGGCTACTTATATTTGATGAGACATAAGTCAGAATCCTTTGAAAAGTTCAAAGCATTCAAAAATGAAGTACAAAACCAACTTGGTAAGCGTATCAAGCTACTTCGATCAGATCGAGGTGGTGAATACCTTAGTCAAGAGTTTCGTGATCACCTGACTGAGTGTGGGATAATATCCCAACTCACTCCACCTGGAACACCACAATGGAATGGTGTATCTGAGAGGAGAAATCGTACTCTATTAGATATGGTACGATCAATGATGAGCCAGACTGATCTACCTACTTCCTTTTGGGGACTAGCTCTAGAGACAGCCGCTTTCACACTTAATCGTGTCCCATCAAAAGCCGTAGAAAAGACACCATATACGATATGGACTGGGAAGAGTCCCAAAATGTCTTTTATAAAGATTTGGGGTTGTGAAGCTTATGTAAGACGTCAAGTCTCAGATAAACTAGGACCCAAATCAGATAAGTGTTATTTTGTTGGATATCCCAAGGAAACTAAGGGATATTACTTTTACAATCCCACACTTGGCAAGGTGTTTGTTGCCAGAAATGCTGTCTTTCTAGAAAGAGAATTTATTTCTAGAAAAACTAGTGGGAGTAAAATTCATCTTGAAGAAGTTCAAGATGACGATAACACTAAGGCTTCGATGGAAAATGAACAGGAACCACAAAGTGTTGTGGATGAGGAAATTGTTGCCCAAAGAGTTGTGGAGCAAACACCTGTTCAAGTAGACCAACCTCTTCGTAGATCTGATAGGATCCGTCGTCAACCTGAGAGATATTCTTTTCTCTTGACTGACAACGGTGAGGTATTGCTTATCGATCTTGATGAGCCTACATCCTATCAAGAAGCTATGATGAGCCCAGATTCCGAGAAATGGCTAGAGGCCATGAGATCCGAAATGAAATCCATGTACACTAACCAAGTATGGACCTTGGTTGATCCACCTGAAGGGGTAAAACCCATTGGGTGTAAGTGGGTCTTTAAAGTAAAGACTGACATGGATGGTAATAAGCATACCTATAAAGGTAGATTGGTGGCTAAAGGATTCAAACAAATTCATGGTATTGACTATGATGAAACCTTTTCACCAGTTGCGATGCTTAAATCCATTCGGATCATACTTGCTATTGCAGCCTACCACGATTATGAGATCTGGCAGATGGATGTCAAAACCGCTTTTCTGAATGAAAAGCTACTCGAGGATGTGTACATGACACAGCCTGAGGGTTTTGAAGATCCAAAGCATCCTGGAAAGGTATGCAAACTGCAAAGGTCCATTTATGGACTAAAGCAAGCCTCTCGAAGCTGGAATCTTCGATTCGATGATGCAATCAAGGAGTTTGGTTTCATCAAGAATGAAGATGAACCTTGTGTCTACAAGAGAAATAGTGGGAGCACAGTTGTATTTCTTGTCTTGTATGTAGATGACATACTTCTCATCGGAAATGATATTCCCTCACTCCAGTCTGTGAAGATGTGGTTAGGGAATTGTTTTTCGATGAAAGACTTAGGTGAAGCTGCCTATATTCTAGGCATCAAGATCTATAGAGATAGATCTAAAAGATTACTTGGCCTAAGTCAGAGTACATACATTGATAAAGTGCTAGATCGTTTTGCTATGCAAAATTCCAAGAAAGGATTTCTGCCTTTATCACATGGTGTGAGTCTTTCGAAGACTCAATGTCCCTCTTCTAAGGAGGAGAGAGATCGCATGGATAAGATCCCTTATGCATCTGCCATAGGGTCTATCATGTACGTCATGCTTTGTACTCGTCCTGACGTCTCGTATGCTTTGAGCATGACGAGTAGATACCAGTCGGATCCAGGTGAAAGTCACTGGATAGCAGTCAAAAATATTCTTAAATACTTACGAAGAACGAAAGAATATTTCCTGATATTTGGAGGCAATGAGGAGCTAGCTGTAAAGGGTTACAGTGATGCAAGCTTCCAAACAGACAAGGATGACTATAGATCGCAATCGGGGTACGTGTTTTGCCTGAATGGTGGAGCTGGAAGAGTTCAAAGCAGGGCGCTTCCGATTCTACAATGAAGCCGAGTATATTGTCGCATCCGATGCAAAGGAGGCTGTTTGGCTCCGTAAGTTCATCAGTGAACTTGGGGTAGTTCCTAGCATTGCAGATCCAATAGACCTCTATTGTGACAACAATTGGGCTATTGCACAGGCTAAGGAACCTCGATCACATCAGCGGACCAAACACATACTGCGGCGCTTCCATCTCATTCGAGAGATCATCGATAGAGGAGATGTGAGGATATGCAGAGTACCGACAGAAGCTAACATCGCAGATCCATTGACCAAGGCTTTGGCACAGAGGAAGCATGATGGTCACACTAGGTCACTAGGTATTAGATATCATAGTGATTGGTACTAGTGCTAGTGGGAGATTGTTAGTTATAGCCCTAAGAACCAATCATGTGATGGTTGAATAGGGAACATTTTGTATCATATTCTATAAAGGCAAAGGATTGGTTATTATATTTAAGTCTTGCTTGTGCCAGCTAAATTAAATATAGTAATGCCCTAGAAAAGTAGATTCTTGTCTCTGACACATCAATTGTGAAATTGATTATGAGAGGTCAGAGAGAACACTTTCTAAATGTTCCTAGTCAAGTATTAATATGCAAGGGCAATATTAATACATAAAGACTAGCATGTAGGTCAATTGATGACTTGATCTCACAAGTCATGGATATATGATATCAAGTTGACACATGGGTATATATTAGAGAATATATACTGAACTGACCCGCCATGAGAAAGTTTCATGGATCGTTATATGAGTGTCATAAACTTTCTCATGTGACTATTGGTATGAATAGTCCTCAGACCTGAAGTCACTACGGTTCCCTACATAAGGAGTTATGTACTTTGGTATCGTCAAACGTCACCCGTAACAGGGTGGACCATAAAGGCAATTACTGGGTATATAACAAATTATGCGGAGGGATGTGAGTGATGTAGATGGGATCTATCCCTCTCATATGATGAGAGTGATATCGGTGGGCCCCTTGATTGAGTAGAACTACTAAAACGCATGGCCATGCTCGAATGAGTCAATATGAGATATTGAGCTCATTTGTTTGAGTTAGTTTACTCAGGGATCAAGAAGCACATAGATTGATCGAGGATGACACAGTCTATGCCTCATTGATCAATCTGATATCAAGGATAGAAGGACACGGTCATATATTATAGTAGTCACGGAAAGGTTAGTCGGATCTTGACTTATCTCATAACTTGGGTAGCAATGATGTATTGCTAGATGCCGCTCATTGCTTGTGTATCTAAAAGAGTTTAGGTCCACTGCCAACGTTATGAGAGCCTATAGGGTCACACACAAAGAGCATGATGATTAGAGGAATTAGAGTATTCTAGTTTGACTAGAATAATTTGGGAATAAGCTTAAGTACAAAATGGTTTTTGGACTTTAAGCTTAATGAGAATTTTAGCTAATTGATTTAATGAGATTAATTCAATATGTTACCTCATTGATTTAATAAGATTAATTCAATATGATAACATAAGCTTAATTGAATTAATAAGATTAATTCAATATGATAACATAAGCTTAATTGAATTAATAAGATTAATTCAATATGATAACATAAGCTTAATTGAATTAATAAGATTAATTCAACATGCATGAATGCCACATAAGAATGCCACATAAGCATGCCACATAAGCATGCCACCTAAGCATCCACCTAAGCTAGATAAGGTGGAAGGAAACAAAATGGTTTTGTCTCCTTAAGTGGCCGGCCAAACAAATGTCCCAATGCAATGGATTGCATTGAATGTGTGGAGGTGAAAGGGTTTTTCCAACCCTATAAAAGACCCCATGGAGTGGCCGGCCAAAGCAATTGTTGGTGTGGTTGTTGGGAGCTTGAGGCTTGGAGAGAGCTTGAGAGCTTATTGTTGTGTGGCTTTTGTGAGTGTAGCAAGAAGAGTAGTCTTCTTCTTCCCTTCTCTTTTTCCCTAGCTTCCTCTCCTTTAGGGACTTCTCTAGCAAGAAGTAAAGGAGAGCTCCTCTAGTTTTCTTTTGTGAGACAAGAGCTTGCTCGTGTGGATACATATAGAGGCACGTACACTTGAACGTGCTAAAGATCCAACAAACAAAAGGAAGAAGCGAGATTAACAAGGGCACGCAACAAAGGTAATCCTCTCCTATAAGATAGGCTTGGTTTAGAGAAATTTATTTTATACGAGTTTGCTTTCGCATGGATCACTTGGAAGGGATCCTAATTTTTCCGTTGCGCATATGCCATTTGGCATAAAGAATTCCCTACAACTTCTTGATCCAAACCGCTTCCTTTGCTGCTTTCAAAGCTGCAATGTATTCTGCCTTAGTGGCAAAATCCGCTATAGTGTCAAGCTTGGAACCTTTCCAACTTATTGCGCCTCCATTCCAGGTGAATACATACCCAGACAAAGACATGGAATCATCCTTGTCTGTCTGGAGCTGGCATCCGTATACCCACGTATCACCATGTACCCTTCTCCATATATTAGGAACGTATCCTTAGTTCTTCTTAAGTACTTAAGGATCGTCTTAACAGTCACCCAATGATCCATTCCTGGATCAGATTGGTATCTGCTCATGACACTCAGAGCATACGATACATCGGGCCTCGTACATAATATAGCATACATGATAGATCCTATTGCGGATGCATAGAGAATCTTACTCATGCAAATCCTCTCGTCTTCTGTGCGCGGACACATAGACTTCGAAAGGTGTACCCCATGCCTGATGGGTAGGAAACCTTTCTTGGATTTCGACATGCTAAACCTCTTTAGCACTCGGTCTATATATGTAGACTGTGAAAGACCAAGCAACCGTTTCGATCTATCTCTATAGATCTTAATCCCGAGGATGTAGGTTGCTTCTCCCAGGTCTTTCATGGAGAATGTCTTGGATAACCAAACCTTCACTGACTGTAAGATTGAAACATCGTTTCCTATAAGTAGTATGTCATCGACATACAATACTAGGAATACGACTGCACTCCCACTAACCTTCTTGTACACACAAGGTTCGTCTGGATTTTGTGAGAAATCAAACTTTTTGATTGTCTCATCAAAACGGATATTCCAGCTCCTGGATGCTTGCTTCAATCCATAATTGGACCGTCGCAATTTGCATACCTTGGTTTTATCAACCGATGTGAAACCCTCAGGTTGTATCATATACATATCCTCGAGCAGGTTTCCATTAAGGAAAGCTGTTTTCACATCCATCTGCCATATCTCATAATCATAATGAGCCGCTATGGCCAGGAGCATCCGAATGGATTTAAGAATAGCTACAGGCGAATAGGTTTCGTCATAATCAACACCTTATTTTTGACGATATCCTTTCGCCACCAATCTAGCCTTATAGGTAATCACATTACCATCCATGTCGGTTTTCTTCTTGAAAACCCACTTGCACCCTATAGGCTTTATCCCTCCAGGTGGGTCAACCAAGTTCCAAACTTGGTTTTCATACATGGAATCCATTTCCGACTTCATGGCACCAAGCCACTTATCCCTTTCTGAACTTGTCAGCACTTCTTCATAACTGGTAGGCTCCTCATCATCAATGAGTAACACGTCGTTCGATTCGCTTACGAGAAATTCATATCTCTCAGGAATATTGCGTGTTCTACCAGATCTATAAAGATGTGGTGTTACAATAGGTCCAGCCGATTGCTCATCACTATGAGTTGTCGGCTGTTGTGCTTCACCAGGTATCTCATTAATGTCTATTTGAGTCTCTCGAGCCTCCTCAAGCTCGACGACACTCCCACTGTTTTCTTGCAAGAGAAACTCTTTCTCTAGAAACACAGCATGCCTCGAAACAAACACCTTTTGTTCCACAGGATGATAGAATTGGTAACCCCTTGTTTCCTTAGGGTATCCAACAAATAGACATTTATCAGACTTAGCATCCAATTTGTCTGATACAGTCCGCTTCACATAAGCAGGACAACCCCATATCTTCAAGTAAGATACATGAGGTTTCTTACTATTCCATATCTTATATGGAGTAGTTGAGACTACCTTGGTTGGCATTCTGTTTAACAAGTAAACAGCTGTATGAAGTGCATAGCCCCAAAAGGACTTGGGAAGAGTTGCATGATTCATCATTGACCTGACCATGTCCAACAAGGTCCGGTTACGCCTCTCAGATACACCATTATGCTGTGGTGTATAGGGCGGAGTCCATTGAGACAATATGCCATTGTCTCTTAGATAATCAAGAAACTCTTGACTTAAGTATTCACCACCTCGATCCGATCGAAGTATTTTAATACTCTTGTCATGTTGTTTCTCTACTTCATTTATGAATTCTTTGAACCTTTCAAAGGCTTCAGACTTGTGTTTCATCAAGAACATATACCCAAACCATGAGTGATCATCGGTGAAGGTAATGAAGTAGCTATAGCCTCCTAATGCATGAGTTGACATAGGTCCACATACATTAGTATGTATTAGACCTAGTAACTCTCCCACTCATTCACCTTTTCCAGTAAAAGGTAACTTAGTCATCTTGCCTTTTAAGCATGATTCGTATGTATCGTATGAATCTAATTCAAACGATTCCAGAATTCCACATCGGTGTAATTCGGACATGCGTTTCTTGCTTATATGGCCAAGACGACAATGCCACATATAGGAGTCTATTTGATTATCCTTTCGAGCATGCGTGTTGCTCGCTTCGATATTGAAAATGTCACTGGATACGTCCAACGTATAAATGCCATTACTCAAGGTTCCAGTTCCATAAAGTACGCCATTTAAAGTTATATAACAACAATTGTTACTAAACGTCAAATGGAAACCATTTCTATTTAAACAGGAAATAGAAACAATGTTCTTTATTAGAGAAGGAACATAATAGCAATTGTCCAGTTCTAAGACTAGTCCACTAGGGAGCTTCAGCAAATAAGTTCCGATGGCGACCGCAGCAACCTTTGCTCCATTGCCAACTCGCAAATTTGACTCCCCTCTGACAAGTCTTCTTCTATTCCTTAGCCCCTGTATGTCATTACATATATGTGAGCTACACCCAGTATACAATACCCAAGTGTCCAAGGAAATAGAATGACAATCAATAACGAAGATACCTGAAGAGGATGGGGCATCGGATGCCTTCTTCTTCTTCATGTACTCAAGATAAATCTTGTAGTTTCTTCGCCAGTGGCCTTCCTTGGCACAGTGATGGAAGTGCCCTTTTGCGCTGGTTCCGCCTTCTTTGCCTTTTTGTTCTTTCCTTTCTTCTTTTCTTTTTCCTTCCTCTTAGAACCTTTCTTTGAGGAATCAACTAACAGAACCGCCTTCTCCTCATGCTTCACAGAAGGCTCCACAGTCTTCAGCATATTGAGGAGCTCGGGAATGGTGGATTCCAATTTGTTCATCCGATAGTTCATCACAAATTGTGAGAAACTCTTGGGCAAACAATGCAGAATTAAGTCAATACTTAACTCATGATCCATCACAAAACCGAGGGTAGCTAGCCGCTCGATGTACCCGTTCATCTTTAGCACAAACTGCACTACAGATGAACCTTCTTGCATCTTCGTGGTGAAGAGGAGCCTAGAGACCTCGATCCTTTCGGATCTCGCTTGCTCATCGAACAACTCATGAAGATGGAAGACCATAGTATTAGCATCCATATGCTCATGCTGCTTTTGTAGCTCAGGTACCATCGCCGCTAGCATGATGCAACTCGCCAGCTCAGAATCTGCCACATGCTTCTGATAGACCAACATTTGGTCTGGAGTTGCATCGTCCTTAGACGATCAGAAGAGGCTCTTCAAGGACATATGCAAGCTTTTCCGCCTTGAGAACAATTCTCGTGTTTCTAAGCCACCCAGGAAGTTAGGCCCAGTCAGTTTGTTCGAATCCAAAATAGTACGCAAATTCAAAGACGTCATGATCAATTTATTGACCTAGAAATACAAAACGAGCATATATGAGAAAGATGATTTTAAAATGCATCAATATACATTTATAAATCCCATTCATTTTTCGAATTTCAAAAACCCCAAAATCACTTCGGGAGATCGTAGGTCCATCTCCGAATGGGCTGATATCCATCATAGTTATGAACAACCTTGGAGAGAGTCCAACAAGCCATTCATAACTACGACGGTAGGTATCAATTATACCGATTGCATATCACGTATATGCAACTATCACAATGTGCTATCAACTAATTGAATGTTCACACATACATCGGGTTGTTAACACATTAACAAGTATGCATCATATGCATAGCACCCAACTTCACCTCCCTTTACATCGACCTTGGAGAGAGTCCAACAAGCCGATGCTCCAGGTTAAAGCCAACCCATTAATCGGGAAATAATTTTAATATGGTTAGAGCGCATTCAACCAATTAGCCCAGCTTGGAGAGAGTCCAACAACCAAAGCTAACGATTGACCTCTGACTCTTACCATATTAGTATTAAACTATTCCATGGTTTGAACATATTCGGGTTTGAGCCGGGCTTGGAGAGAGTCCAACAACCCAAACAAGAAACGGAACTCTGGTTCTAACTATATTAATGGAAGGTGTAGGCTTTAATATTGTTTAAGGGTTTTTTATGTCTCATCCTTTTTGCATGCAAATAACTATTATCTACATGGCATGACATACATGACATACATCTACATGTCACGACACGCATGGCATAATGTTATGCATCTAATGCAATTACATGACATACAATTATGTCATGTATATATTTCCTTATATGTCATAACTATTTATGGAAATAAAATATGTTTAAGATTTGATTCTCCAAATCAAATCATAATTAAATTAGGAAACAAATTTCCAAATCTAATCACATATTTTATTCATAGAATTATTTGATTAAGGAAAATCTATTTAGGAAACCAATTTCCTAAATCATTAAAACTACTTATGGAAATAAAATATTTTAAGATTTGATTTCCCAAATCAAATCATGATTAAATTAGGAAACAAATTTCCAGAATCTAATCAAATATTTTATTTATGGAAAATATCAATTTCCATAAATACTTCCAACTTTCCAAAAGTGGGAGATTTCCATAAATACTTCTAGACTTTCCAAAATTGAAAAATTTCCATAAATACTTCTAAATTTCCAAAATTAGAAAATTTCCAGAAATACATTATGACTATCGCAAAACCATTTTACGATTATGTCGAAACACAACCTGGGCTCTGATACCACTGTTGGGTTTCCGGCACCGCGGCGTGTGTGTGTTCGATCATATTTCGTAAACATGAACACAGCGGAAGCAATAAAAATAATAAATACTCCTATTTATTACAACACACGCATGCATATTACAACAAGTGTAGACATAACCGTAAATTTAAATTTGCAATAAAAGGAAATTTATCTACGTTATACCTTTCGTATGACGTGTAGCGGGAACGACATCAACCGGAATGATCCTCGCTAGAATCGTCTCTATCCGTATCCATGCCGAGTTCCTCGGGATGACTTCGCTAAGCCACGAGCTTCGTCTTCGTACGGGTTACTAGCCTCGTGTTGAAGACAACGTGATCGAGAGATGATCACGATCCGAATCCAAATTCGGATCCAAAATGAGTCCTCAAAACTCGCTTCTCCGGAGAGGTATTCGTCAACCGATTGACGAATCCTTCGTCCTCCACCTCAGAGGATTACCGGAGATCAAATCCCCGGTAAGTTATCCTCTTTCGGAGCTCTAACCGTCGTCCAAACGACGCTCCGACGAGAGGAGAAGAAGCTGTCCAGAAAACTGGACTGCTTGGTGGAGGAGTAGGCGCCGGCCAATGACAAGGAAGCCAAGTGCTCACCTTTTCACCGAGGCCTAGGAAGATCACCGGAGGGTCGCCGGAGGGTTCACCGGCTGAAGCTTGGAAGCCGGCAAGGAGATGGACAGCAGCACACAAGCTGGGCGGCGGCAATGAAGTTGACGCCATCAAGAGGAAGGGGTTTGGGCGGCCAAGCTTGATTAGGGCTTTGGATTAGGGTTTAAGCCCTATTTTATAGAGAACTAATTCTCTTAATGGTTATTGGATCATAACCATTAGGCCCGTTAACCCGTTCCATTAAGATAAGTTAAAATAAACCAAACCATGATGGTTTATTTTAAGTTAAAATGAACCGAACCAACTTTTGGTTCATTCGTTTAAAATAAACCAAACCCTTTGGTTTATTCTCCTCCATTGGATTAGAACCAAACCATTTTGGTTCATCCATTATGTCTTCATAAGACACGGCCCATCCATGCTTCCATTGCAACTGAAACGATTTCATACTCGCTTTATGTTTGGTCCAACCAAACCTAGTTTCTCTCGGTCTGAGAATCCCATTCTCAAGCTCGTTTTAAATCCTTCGGATTACGCTCGTTGTGCGTGTGACCAAATAGGTTCTCGGTTTATGTTGGCCTTCTATAATTAACCATTAATTATAGAACGATCATGAGTGACACCTAGTAGTACATCATGATCCCCAATTAACCGAAAAGATCAACGGTTGATCCAGAACTATTTCTGAAACCCTTCGGCAGCTCGAATGATTCGTGCCCCATTCCCTTCACTCATCTTATACCCACTTGGTTCAGGACATGGTCTATTGTGTCAGTCCCCACTAGGCTGACTACGTCACACCTAGCCCAAGTATCATTTCCTCATCCTACGGATTCTAGTTACTCCACATGTATCGAAGAGTACCTTACTCTAAACATGTAATGCTTTGGCCAAAGACTTTAGTAACAATCCGACGAGAGGCCATGGGTATACATCTCCTCGCAAGGAGTGGTGAATCCTTTATAGGCTATTCAAACACCTTCGATCACTTCGACTTATACCCAATCATCCCAGGTCCACATCTCCTTAGAGATGTTTGCTTAAGATGTCAAAGCATAAGTCTCCATGATCAAGATGACTTGAATACCACAAGTCAAAGGAACATCGCACTTAAGCCACAGTAAGAACTTCATTGACATATCTATTTATGCAGAGAACCATATGAAGTCTTACGGCTGGTCACTCTAATGAATTAGTTACCATAACTAGCATCCACGATTAACTCCGGACATCACTATGTCTCCAACCAGTGAGAATCAGCTGCTTGGATACACCAAGGAGTATACCTCGTGCTAGTCTCGACAGAATTGATGGTGTCCAAATCCATCAATTCATCGACTAGGGATAATTCCGATACATCACAATTACACATGTAGAGATACTCACTAGTTGTGATCCAATCACAAATTCTCTCATGCTGTGAATCGTATCGTGGACATTCAGTAAATGAGTTTAAGATCCAATCAAATACATAAAACATGTATACTCAAATAGTGAATCTTCATTTATCATATAAATGGTTTATACATAAGGCGATTGCCTTAGGACATCTCTCATATATAACTAACACCAATAACCATTAGGAGATTTTGTTCTCTATAAAATAGGGCTTAAGGGTTTTGTGAAAACCTAATCTAAGCAATCCAAGGTCACTAATTCTCCCTTTTCTCCTTGGTCTTGCGCCATATCCTGTCAGCCACCGCCACCTTAAGCTGCTTCCAAGATTGGAATTAGCAATACGTAACTGAAACGAAGTAATTCCGGCGACCCTCCGGTGATCTTCCTTGGCTCCGGCGACAAGGTGAGCATCTAGCTTCCTTATTTGGCCGGCGCTAATCCTCCTCCAAAGCTGTCCAATTTTTTTGACAGCTTGTTTATTTCGTGTCGGAGCATCATTTGGACGACGTTTGGAGCTTCGACAGTGGCTACTTTTCTAGGAATTCAATCTCCGGTAATCCTCAGAGGTGGAGGACGAATGATTCGTCAAATGGTTGGCAAATACCTCTTCCGAGAAGCGAGTTTTTGAGGACTCGTTTTGAATCCGAATTTTGATTCGGATTGTGATCTTTTCTTGATCACATCGTCTTCGACACGAGGCTAGTGACTCGTACGAAGACGAGGCTCGTGACTTTGTGAAGTCATCCCGAAGATACTCGGCGTGGATACGGATAGAGGCGATTCTAGTGAGGATCGCTCCGGTTGATGTCTTTCCCGCTACACGTAATACGTAAGGTATACGTAGAATAAATTTTCTTTTATTGCAAAATTTTAAACTATGATTATGTCTACACATATTGTACTATGCATGCGTGTGGTGTGTGTGTTGTAATAAATTATATTTATTATTTTTATTTCTTCCGCTTTGCACATGTTTACGAAACATGTTCGAACACACACTCGCCGCGGTGCCGGAAACCCAACAGGAAGATCTGTGTGACTCATCATAGATCGTATCATATCTAATAGGGTATGATTCCTCCTTTCGAATACACCATTCCACTGTGGTATTCCAGGAGGAGTGAGTTGGGATAGAATCCCACACTCAGCTAGATAGTCACGAAACTCATGGCTAAGGTATTCACCACCTCGATCTGATTGAAGTATCTTAATACTCTTGCCAAGCTGGTTTTGTACTTCATTCTTGAATTATTTGAACTTTTCAAAGGATTCTGACTTATGTGTCATCAGATACACATAACCATATCTACTGAAGTCATCAGTAAATGTAATAAAGTACCTATAACCACTTCTAGCAGCAACATTGAAAGGGCCACATACATCACTATGTATAAGTCCTAAAAAGTCTGTTGCTCTCTCGTTGTGTCCACTAAAGGGAGTCTTGGTCATCTTGCCTAGAAGGCAAGACTCGCATGTCTCATATGATTCAAAATCAAATGAGTCCAGCAACCCATCCTTATGGAGCTGGGATAAGCGACTCTCATTTATATGACCTAAGCGACAATGCCAAAGATAGGTTTGGTTCAACTCATTTGACTTGAACCTTTTGGTACTTATGTTATAGATGGGGTTCTCTAAGTCTAGAATGTAGAGTCCGTTCATCAGAGGTGCACTACAATAGAATATATCATTTAAATAAACTGAACAACATTTGTTCTTTATTATAAATGAAAAGCCTTTCTTGTATAAACAAGAAACTGAAATTATATTCTTAGTCAAAGTAGGCACATAACAACATTCATCTAGTTCTAGTATAAGCCCAGAGGGCAGAGATAGATCATAAGTTCCTATAGCAATAGCAGCAACCCTTGCTCTGTTGCCTACTCGTAGGTCCACCTCGCCCTTCGTCAATGTCCTGCAATTTCTCAGCGCCTGCACATTAGTACAAATGTGAGATGCACATCCGGTATCTAATACCCATGATGAAGAAATAGATAGATTGACTTCTATAACATATATACCTGAAGTAGAAGTCTCACTTCTCTTCTTCTTAAGATCTTCTAGGTATGCTTTACAGTTACGCTTCTAGTGTCCAGCTTCCTTACAGTGGAAGCAAGTCCCTTCCTTAGTTACCCCTCCTTTCGGTTTCAGTGCCTTGCCTTTGATCTTTGCTTGGGACTTTCTCTTACCTTTAGGTTTACCCTTGCCTTTCTTCTTTTGCACCATCAAAATGGAGTCAAGTTTTTCCCTTCTTAAGGTTGAGCTCAACAGTTCTCAACATGCTGAGCATCTCAGGCAATGGCTTATCAATTTCATTCATGTTGTAATTCATGACAAATTGATTATAGCTTTGTGGCAAAGATTGCAAGATCAAGTTAGTGGCCAGCTCTTGGCCAAGTTGGAATCCCAACCTCTGTAGGTTCTCTATGTACCCAATCATCTTGAGTACATATGGACCTACGGGAGTCCCATCATGCATCATGGACTGAAATAGTGCCTTAGAGATCTCATATCTCTCGTGCCTTGCTTGTCCTTGATACAGTTGACGAAGATGTTCTACCATATCAAAAGCATTCATGAACTTGTGTTGCTTCTGAAGCTCAGAGTTCATGGTTGCGAGCATGAGGCATGACACATCTAATGCATCATCTTGATGCTTCTTGTGAGCATCTCGGTCAGTTCGCGAGGTAGTGGCAGGAGGTTCCGCCAGAATGGGCTGCTCCAGGACGTACAATTTTCTTTTTTGGGTGAGAACGATTCTCAGATTCCTATACTAGTCCAGAAAATTAGCTCTATTGAGCTTGTCCTTCTCAAGGACAGAACGCAGGGAGAGAGTGTTCATGTTTGTCGACATGGTAATCTACAACATACACAATGTAGAAAATTAATATCATATTCCATTTATCATTTAATTAGGCCTTTAATCTAATGATGCTCCCACTGAATTATAGGACTTTTGTAGAATCGAGTCATGGATGTGGTCAAACCACATTACTATGTTGGGATGTATACTGAAAAGTCTATCTTTTGTATGAACATCTTTATTTTTGAAATAAGAATCACATGATCTTTGTTTGCATATTTATGGTTATGCATATTGTCTAATACATTACATTATAGATAACATGGTGTGTAGTGTCACACGGGAGATCATGTTATCATTTCCTTGTAGAGTATAAGTAAAGGCTCACAACAGAGATGGTTTTGGACAAACCATTGGTATGGTTGTAGTGTGATTTGGTATTAGTTTGTCTTGACCATAGAATTACACTAATACACTTTGTGTGTATTGAGCATGACCGACTTAGAGGTGATCTGATTTATTGCTGACTACATAATTGAATCGGACCTCGGATATTATGTTGTACATGCTTTTAATCCCGATATAATAATGGGCACATATACTTAGTATTTATTTCTTTGATTTACCAATGGGCGAGATTTATAGAGTAAATCGATAGGCTCGGTAAGTTGGGAAATGATATTATTTATATGGTGTGTCGTTGATTATAGGAGGAAACTGTGTCCTATATATTATAATGATGATGTCCCCTTGAGGAGCTCATAAGGTTCATCATGTAAACCCTGCAGGTGGACTTGGTTCGGCATGATGATAAGGTTGAGTAGTACTACTCATGGAGTTAGATATTGATTAATTAATTGTCAGTAAATTAATTAATTTACGAACATTCGAGATCTTAAACACGGGGAGATAAATGTACAAATAATATATGGAGCTCATATTAACTTATGGGGGTTGGTGAGGTAGATCAATGATAATCCTCTAGTGGAATGGATTATCATTAATGGATTGGACTATATATGGGCGTGATCCATTGGGTGGCCAAGATCCAACTCCTCCTCATGGTCCCTATTGTAGCATATTAAAAACCTCATGGAGCCTATATCCGATGATAGAAAATGAAACTCTAGATTCGACGATGGAGATTAAATCTCTAGATCCGACGGTGGAGATTAAATCTCTAGATCCGATGGTGGAGATTAAATCTTTAGATCCAGCGGTGGAGATTAAATCTCTAGGTCTGACGGTTGAGATTAAATCTCTAGATCCGACGGTTAAGATTAAATCCCTAGATCCGATGGTGGAGATTAAAGGAGTCTTAAGCCTAACTCTATAAATATGGCTTAAGGGGTGGGCGGCAAGACATGGAAGGGAGATTAGGGTTGGGGCGGCAAGCTTTGGGCGGCTAGGGTTAGGGTCTTGGCTTGGGCGGTAACAAGGTGGAAGGTTGAGGTTTGTTTCCTTTCTCTTATTCAAGAGTTGGACGGCGACCATCATCACCCTCTCATCCTTGGCCGGCGCCCATCCCCTCCCTTTATTCTTCTTCAACCGGCATCCTCTCCTCTCCTTGAGGCCGGCGACAACCCTTCTTCAAGGTTGGCCGGCGCTCCATCACCCATTCCTTGGCCGGCGGCAACATCAAGTCCTTTGACTTGGTGTCCGGTTTTAGAAAGGAAGAAGAGTTTCGTTTCATTCTTCCCTTTGTTCGGAGCGAGAAAGGAAGGGAAGAATATGTTCTAGGAGGCTTCGACTTTTGGAAGATCGTCGCCCACACGATGTCCAAAAGAAGGAAGGACATACAATAGAAGATCGAGAGGTATATTACAAAAAGTTAATACACATTGGAAAACAAAATAAAAAATAAAAAAATGAACAAGACATTCACGACTCACAACACCAAGATTTTACGTGGTTCAGAACCCTAGTTTCTACTCCACGGTCGAACTCTAGCGATGCACCACCACTAAAACTTTATCCTTCTCAGAATCACACCAAAGGTGGAGACACCTCTTGCAAGTACTTGGAGCTTAAAAGAAGAGCAACAACCAAATACAAATACAAATGAAAAGAACGAAACAACAACACTTTACACAAGTGAGCTTGCTTGATCATTGAGTTTGGTTGCTTTTGAAGGCTTTGAAAGATTTGGAATGCAGTAGAAATTCCTCTTCTAAGTCACCAAGAATCGACAACCATTTCTCTATTCGACGTCTTCCTTTTATAAGCTCCTATCAGGCTATTTTCCACAGATCAGTCGACTGACCTTACCCCCAGTCGATTAGTCACTTATTTGTTATCTCACAATGACTTAATCTACATCGGATTTCAGCTAAACAATCAACTTATCATAGCCATTAGTCGACTGCCTAAGCTATTAGCTGACTAAGAAATATTCTATGCTCCTATCCACTGAAGCCAGTCAACTTCCTCATCACAGTGGTTGACTGCTCCATCGGAGCACTATTTCCCGAGTCATCTGAGTGCCCGAGTCTGAGTCTCGACTACCCGCGACCAGTCAACTGCCTCACCACAATAGTTGATTGCTCGAGCATTGAGTCTCTCGAGTACCCAAGTCGACTACTCGACCATTCGACTGATCAATACCACCAGTGGACTGTCAAATAATATGTGTGATTATTTTATCCCATCAGTTGGCTAGACTGTGTTCCAATCATTTGGTAGACCTCAAAACTGAGTTTAACTCATCAAATGTGATCCCCTCATACTTGACACTTACCCATAGCCTAGACCTAAGCCTTCAAGCATCTTCCATCAACCTCATTCCTTTAGGATGCACCGAGTCTTCCATGACTCCTCATTCTTTGTGCTAGTCTTCAAGTACTTCCTTTGAATTTGTCATGTCATCGAGTACCCTTAGACATAATCTTTCAAGCTTCTTCCATCAGCCTCACACCCTTAGGTTGAGGCCACGACTTCTTACCCTTTAAGCTAGCCTTCAAATGTTTCCTTCGGTTTGTTCATGCTACCGGATCTTCCTTTGCCAAGAGGGTCATGCCTCCGGGACTTCCATTGCCAAGTCTCCATACTTGGACTTTCCCTTGTCAAGTATCTAACTTGGACTTTCCCTTTCCAAGTATCCATACTTAGACTTTTCCTTGCCAAGTCTCCAACTTAGACTTTTCTAGATATTTCCTTGCCAAGTTTCCAACTTGGACTTTTCCTTTGCCATGTATCTATACTTGGACTTTTCCCTTGCCAAGTATCTATACTTGGACTTTTCCTTGTCAAGTCTCTAACGTGGACTTTTCCCATCAAGTCTTTGGTCAACCTTGACCTACTTAACTTCTCGGTCAATAACTCTATATGACTATGGATATTGTCAAACCTATTATCAAACATTAAAACTCTACTTGGAAAAATTTTTACTTTGTAAACAAAGCAGTCGTAGAGTTGTGAACAAAGTAAAAATTGATTGTGTTTGTGTTCCTTATTTTTGTACTGTTATTTGTGTCTTTTACTTTATACTTCCACTACACACCTAACTTAAAAAGAAAAGGAAAAAAGAATTTTTTTTATACGTGATTCACCCCTCTCTCTCACATGTAAACGATCCCACATATCCCATCAAGTGAATAATCTCCATGAGTTCTACATCGACTGAGGTCTCCTCAAAATGCATTAGAACTCAATCCCATTAAGTCCATGAGATTCACAAAGCACCAAGTTCACCAAGCTACTCATGATCTCCATCACACCTCAATCTTTTAGAGTCGAGAGTTCACTATACAATCTCCAAGTCAAATCGAATGACTATATACACACTAAATACACATATCTAATCTTAAGAACCTAATTTACATTTATTTCCAACACAAAAAAACATGGTTAATCACAAGGGCAAAATCCCTACCACCTTGAAGGAGTACTTTCTCTTTATCAAAGAAGATCAACTTTCAAAAATGAATCCAATTAAGTCTCAATCAAGAGCTCCAATGTATTTCCCCTATTTACTTTTATACTATATTTTTCAATATATAATATATCATCTTGTGGCAATATATAATATATAATATATCATCATTCAATGTAGAAAGAGCCTACAATGTGCTCCAATGCACTATCATATTAACAATAGGAGTATCACTGTTTGTATTTTTGACTAGATCAAACATGAATGATGGGCTTAAACTTGATTCTAAACTTGCATCCCTTCATGTGAATGAGCCTAAGGTTATCTTAAACTATTTATAAGAGTTTTATCTATTGATAATCAACTGAAAAGTCATAGACTTAGAAGGAAGATGTTTAAATGATTAGAAAGATTTAGTGGCTAAGTTCTATTTTATGGTTGTCCTTATATATCTAAGAATCAAAGTGAGAAATAGACATCAACAGTTGTTTGGTCTAGTGACAAAAAAATTTAGATCTAAGAGCCTTCTTTGCAAAGAACAAGAGTTTAAATCTATATGCACAATAAGAGTTTAAATCTATATACCAACTTTGTTAGAAGAGTTTAACCATATTAGCCAGCTCTTAATAAAAAATTATTTGACATTGATGTAGAATGTATGCGGATTTTCTCGCCTTCTTTCAACACAAAAGGACGTCCAGGAGGCTTAGGGTTCTCTCGGGCCACAACAGTAATAGAAAATGAACAAATGATATGAGAAATGAAAGTAGAGAGCAAAGACACCAAGTTTTACGTGGTTCGGAATGAAGATTCCTACTTCATGGGATGAGCTCTGTCATGAGCCGCAGTGCCAAGGAACTTTCACTATAAAACTTCTCCTTCTTGGAAAGATTTCCAGAGGTGGAGGAAGAACCTCTTACAACGCACGTAACAAACAAGAATAGAGATATTGAACTAGCCCTTCACCGTCATCTCCTCCTCTTCTTTTCTTCCTCTTCTTCTCCGATAGTCATGTCTTTTGCTTCAGCTCTCGTTTCTTTAGAATTGGAATCAGAAAAGTCCTCCCTCCCTTCTTCTTCCTTTGCCCTTTTATCCTCCTCCTCCTTCCATGCTAGCTGTAACATAACAAACTATTCCCTCACCGTCCACGTGGCAGCCCCCTTTACCTGGAGAATCATTCTGTTAAAGGGATAAGTAATGAAGACCCCTCTGAATATTATGTGGGGTCATAGTTTGTTATGTAACGGACTCCTACAAATGCTTCGGGAAATGTTCTAACCCTTCCCTTCACCCTCTCTTCCTTATTCGACTCGGACCTTGATTCTGTCCTCACCCAAACTAGATCTTCTTCGCCTATCTGGCCCGAAATATACATTACTTACTCTACTTTTACCAGGATGGCATTTGGGCCCCATATAACTACATACTGTTTTTTGTAACTACCTGAGTCAATTCTCGACTCACTTTACTGAATCAATTTCTACCTCACTTACCGAGCCAATCTCTGACTCGCTTGCCGAGCCAGTCTCCCCGACCCATACCCCGAATCACTCATTTGATCTCTCTTTAACACTAGAGCTTATCTTCTCTTTACCATGCCTTTATCTCGCCAACCCAATCAATCCTCTGGGATCTATGTCCTCTGGTTCCACCACTATTCCACGCATAGTCTTAATTCTTAGATTAGGTAACAACAGTATCATTAGCCACCCCCTAAAAATAGTCAAACGAGCATTGAGTTTGACTTTCTAAGGGAAAACATTTTTTGCTATCATTCTCCTTATTGATCCCATCACGTCTAAGTGACCTTCCCCCTTTTCTTTATCTTATATGCCCAGAATGGCTTATTAGGCCTATGATGTTGGACTTTCCGAGCCGCAAAAACCGCTTTTTAAATTGCGGAAACCTCGAAAGCCCGACCACAGATCCGTGCGAAGTATAACAAATAAAAACTACATGTATGTGTTTAATACCTTTAGATCTACTCTAGATCTACATGATAAGAAATTACCCTTGAAGTGATGCCCTTCGCTTATCCCGCTCGTCCAAATGGATTGTCGGAACTCAAGAGTGTCAAGTGTACACTTTTCTATTGGTATCCACACAAGAAATAGGTGGAGAAAAGACAATCTTGAGTGTGCTAGCACTCTTTGAAGGTATCAGCAATGGAGGATTGGGAGAGAGCAAGAAGGAGAACGAAGGAAGAAGATGATGAAGTTACACACAAATAACTTCACACTTATGTTCACCATCAAAGTGGTCGGCCACTTCATGGAGGGGGGGGGGGGAGGTTACATGAATGCATGTAACACCAAGAGCCAATGGCTCTTGGTCTCCCTCATGAGGTGGCATCCCATGATAAGTCCATGATGATGTGGAACATCATCATTGGACAACCCCCATGCCAAGTCACCATGACATGGCAATTAGTCAACTCAAAATTGACCATTCATCTTCCCTCTCAAGTCAAGTCAAACTTGACATCTTATCTCCCATGGTTGATCAAATCTAACCACTTGATTCAAGTCAATTTGATTTAATGAATCTCTATTCATTAATTAAAATTGACTCAATGAATCAAATCTTAATTAGACTCATTCAACACTTGAATCAAATTGAGTCTAACTCAATTAGTCTAATTTGGATTACTCTTAATCCAATTTGATTCATCCCATTAATCTAATCCTCATGGTTCATCATATTAACCTAATCTCCATCTAATTGCCCTTTGTGTGTGACCCTATAGGTTCTTATAACATTGGCAATGCTTCTAAACTGATTTAGGAACATAAGCAATGAGCGGTATCTAGCAACACATCATTGCTACCCAAGTTACAAGAATGTTGAGATCCAACATCACCTTTGTGACTACTAATTGTGACTCTCACAATGTGTGACAATGTCCCTCTATCCTTGACATCTAAAGTGACCAATTAAGGCATAGACCATGTCATCCTCGGTACAATCTATATCTTGAACTCTAAGTAGACTCACTCTAATCAAATAAGCTCAATATCTCATATTGACTCATTTGGGAATGACCATGCACTTCGTGGTCTCACTCTATCAAGAATAACGATGTCACTCCCGTCATATAGGAGGGATATATCCCATCTATATCACTCACATCCCTCCGCATAATTTGTTACATACCCAGTAATCACCTTTATAGTCCACCCATTTACGGGTGACGTTTGACGAAGCCAAAGTATGCAACTCCTTATATAGGGAACCATGGTGACTTCAGGTCTAAGGACTAATAGTCATACTAATAGTCACATGAGAAAGTATATGACACTCATATAACGATCCATGATACTTTCTCATGGCGGTTCATTCAGTATACATTCTCCAATGCATACTCATGTATCAACTTGATATCTCATATCCATGACTTGTGAAATCAAGTCATCGTGTTGACCTACATGCTAGTCTCTACGCATTAACATTGTCCCTGAATGTTAATACTTGACTAGGAATGATTAAGAGTAGTGTTCTCTTTATCATTTCATTATCGATTCAACCAATCGGTTGGTATAGATAAGAACCTTCTACTAAAGGACGTTATTATACTTAGTTATTTGGAACCAGTACAAGTCAATATAATAATCATGCCTTTATAAATAGGAATATGATATAATAAAGTGTTGGGTTTCCGGCACCACGGCGAGTGTGTGTTCGAACATGTTTCGTAAACATGTGCACAGCGAAAGGAATAAAATAATAAATCTAATTTATTATAACACACACATCACACGCATGCATAGTAAACATGTGTAGACAGAACCGTAAATTCAAATTTTACAATGAAAGGAAATTTATACTACGTATACCTGACGTATCACATGTAGCGGGAAAGGCATCAATCGGAACGATTCTCGCTAGAATCGTCTCTATCCGTATCCACGCCGAGTATCTTCGGGATGACTTCACAAAGTTACGAGCCTCGTCTTCGTACAGGTTACTAGCCTCGTGTTGAAGACGATGTGATCGAGAGAAGATCATGATCCGAATCAAAATTCGGATCCAAAACGAGTCCTCAAAAACTCGCTTCTCCGGAGAGGTATTCGTCAACCGTTTGACGAATCCTTCGTCCTCCACCTATGAGGATTACCGGAGATCGAATCCCTGGCAAGGCTACTGCTATCGGAGCTCCAAACGTCGTTCAAACGACGCTCCGACGAGAAGGAAACAAGCTGTCCAGAAAACTGGACAGCTTTGGTGGAGGAATAGGGGCCGACCAAATAAGGAAGGTTGAGGCTCACCTTGTCGCCGGACCCAAAGGAGATCATCGGAGCTCCTCCGGCAGCAGCTCGACGCCGGCAAGAGGGAAGGACAACACCTTCTGGACGCCGGCAAGGGAGCTGGGCGGCGGCAAGAGGGTTGGCGCCGACAAGACTTGGAGAGGAGAGGGGTTTGGGCGGCAACCACTAGATTAGGGCTTAACAAAACCCTTAAGCCCTATTTTATAGAGAACAAATTCTATTAATGGTTATCAGATCATAACCAAAAGCCCGTTAACCCGCTCCATTAATTTAAGTTAAAATAAACCAAACCATGATGATTTATTTTAAGTTTAAAAGAACCGAACCAACTTTGGTTCATTCGTTTAAAACAAACCAAACCCTTTGATTTATTCTCCTCCATTGGATTAGAACCAAACCAATTTGGTTCATCCATCATGTCTTCATAAGACATGGCTCATTCATGCTTCCATTGCGACTGAAACTATTTCATGCTCGCTCCATGTTTGGTCCAACCAAACCTAGTTTCTCTCGGTCTGAGAATCTCATTCTCAAGCTCGTTTTAAATCCTTCGGATTACGCTCGTTGTGCGTGTGACCAAATAGGTTCTCAGTTTATGTTGTTCGTCTATAATTAACCATTAATTATAGAACAATCATGAGTGGCACCTAGTAGTACATCATGATCCCCAATTAACCGAAAAGATCAACGGTTGATCCAGAACTATTTTTGAAAACCTTCAGCAGCTCGAATGAATCTTGCCCCATTCCCTTCACTCATCTTATACCCACATGGTTCAGGACATGGTCTATAGTGTCAGTCCCCACTAGGCTGACTACGTCATACCTAGCCCAAGTATCATTTTCTCATCCTACGGATTCTAGTTACTGCACATGTATCGAAGAGTACCTTACTCTAAACATGTAATGTTTTGGCCAAAGACTTTAGTAACAATCCGACGAGAGGCCATGGGTATACATCTCCTCGCAAGGAGTGGTGAATCCTTTATAGGCTATTCAAACACCTTCGATCACTTCGACTTATACCCAATCATCACGGGTCCACATCTCCTCAGAGATGCTTGCTTAAGATTTCAAAGCATAAGTCTTTATGATCAAGATGACTTGAATACCGCAAGTCAAAGGAACATCGCACTTAAGCTACAGTAAGAACTTCATTGACATATCTATATATGCAGAGAACCCTATGAAGTCTTACGGTTGGTCACTCCAATGAACTAGTTACCATAACTAGCATCCACGATTAACTCCGGACATCACAATGTCTCCAGCTAGTGAGAATATGCTGCTTGGATACACCAAGGAGTATACCTCGTGCTAGTCTTGACAGAATCAATGGTGTCCAAATCCATCAATTCATCAACTAGGGATAATTTCGATACATCACAATTACACATGTAGAGATACTCACTAGTTTTGATCCAATCACAAATTCTCTCATGCTGTGAATTGTATCGTGGGCATTCAGTAAATGAGTTTAAGATCTAATAAAATACATGAAAACATGTATACTCAAATAGTGAATCTTTATTTATCATATAAATGATTCAAACATAAGACGATTGCTTTAGGACATCTCTCACATAATACTAACAAACTCCCACTTGGCCTAATGTCAATCGCTACGGTATCCAATACCATAAGCTCTAACATGACCCTCAAACTTACTTTGAGGTAATGCCTTAGTTAAAGGATCCGCTAAGTTCCTTTCAGTGGGGATTTTCTCGATTTGTATTTCCTTCCTACTGATGATCTCTCTGATAAGATGATAGCGGCGAAACACATGTTTGGATCGTTGATGAGACCTTGGCTCTTTCGCCTATGCAATTGCTCCATTGTTGTCGCAGTAGACCGGTATTGCTTCAACAATGGCTGAAATCACACAAAGTTCATAAATGAACTTCTTGATCCAAACCGCTTCCTTTCCTACTTCCGAAGATGCAATGTATTCTGCCTCAGTGGTAGAATCCGCTACAGTATTTTGTTTGGAACTTTTCCAACTCACTGCGCCCCCATTCAAGGTGAACACGTATCCAGACTGAGACTTGGAATCATCCTTGTCTGTCTGGAAGCTGGCATCTGTATACCCGTGTATCACCATCTCCCCTTCTCCATATATTAGGAACACATCCTTAGTTCTTCTTAATTACTTAAGGATTGTCTTAACAGCCACCCAATGATCCATTCCTAGATCAGACTGGTATCTACTCGTGACACTCAGAGAATACGATACATCGGGCCTCGTACATAACATAGCATACATGCTAGATCCTATTGCAGATGCATAGGGAATCTTACTCATGCAAATCCTCTCGTCTTATGTGCGCGGACACATAAACTTCGAAAGGTGTACCCCATGTCTGATGGGTATGAAACCTTTCTTGGATTCTGACATGCTAAACCTCTTTAGCACTCGGTCTATATATGTAGACTGTGAAAGACCAAGCAACCGTTTCGATCTATCTCTATAGATCTTAATCCCGAGGATGTAGGTTGCTTCTCCCAGGTCTTTCATGGAGAATGTCTTGGACAACCAAATCTTAACTGACTGCAAGACTGAAACATCATTTCCTATAAGTAATATGTCATCGACATACAATACTAATAACACGACTGCACTCCCACTAACCTTCTTGTACACACAAGGTTCGTCTGGATTTTGTGAGAAATCAAACTTTTTGATTATCTCATCAAAATTGATATTCCAGCTCCTGGATGCTTGCTTCAATCCATATATGGATCGTCGCAATTTGCATTCCTTGGTTTTATCAACCGATGTGAAACCCTCAGGTTGTATCATATACACGTCCTCGAGCAGGTTTCCATTAAGGAAAATTATTTTCACATCCATCTGCCATATCTCATAATCATAATGAACCGCTATGGCCAGGAGAATCTGAATGGATTTAAGCATAGCTACAGGCGAATAGGTTTCGTCATAATCAACACCTTGCTTTTGACGATATCTTTTCGCCACCAATCTAGCCTTATAGGTAATCACATTACCATCCATGTCGGTTTTCTTCTTGAAAACCCACTTGCACCCTATAGGCTTGAATTTCATCTTCACTCCATCTCTTCCTTTTGAGGAATCCACCTTTTGGTCCTCTTGGAAACTCAAATCCTTCCATTAATAGGGACCACCCCTCAAAATCTTTCATCATCAAAAAATCTTCAATCCTTTTCTTCCAAGAATTGAAGCCTTCTCGTCCATAGAATGAATAAGGAACCGGTGTGTTGATGTCCCATCCTAATTGTTCTTGGACTTCCATCTTTCCCTCTAGCGTCTTGACTCCGGGTTGTTAATCCTTAGAAGAGCCCTGGGCTCTGATACCACTTGTTAGGATCTTTGTAATGGCTAGAGGGGGGGGTGAATAGCGCGTGTTCGTTTGTTGATGGAATTCGATCGTGATCGTCTCTAAAATTTTGTTAGTACACAGCGGAAAAAGAAATAATACAATAACGAAATAAACAATCACACATGAACACAATTGTTTAACGTGGTTCGGAACCGCACGGTTCCTACTCCACGGATCGGGTTCGTACGAACCCTAGTGATGCCAATCACACACCACTATAAAACACTCCTTCTCAACACAAGTCGGAGGCGGAGAAACCCCTTACAAACTACTCTTACAACAATAAGAGATGAATACAAGCAATATACAATAATACAATGCAAAACTAGTAAAGCAAACAACTTTACAAATGCCTTTGGATTGCTTGCTTGTTGATCTCTTGAATCGTGGTTGAAGACTCTGATTTGCAACAGCAAATCGCCTCAAGACGTCCAAGAAATCGATGCTAAATTCCTCCTTCACAAGCTCCTTATAAAGCTTCAACTCTTTGGAAAAGTCGATCGATCAGATCGCCGGACCATCATCGACCGATGCCATTTGTTGTCGTGAGACGGCGGATCCACGTTTGGATAAGTCCAATGATCTACCATCACGATCGATCAAACCCATCGATCGATGATGGTGTCCTCACTACATTCGGTCGGGCCGAAGGTGAGACTACACTCTGTGGCCGAATTCCCGAGCATCAGTCGACTGATCATGTAATCAGTCGACTGATCGAGCCATCAGTCGACTACCATCCTCTGGCAGTCGATTGCTAGGCCACTTCCCGCAGTCAAACCCTAGTTGACTCGGTCCAGTCGACTGCCACATGGCACCAGTCGACTAGCACACCTAAAACATGAGGTTTTATCCCAAGTATGGTGCCCCCATACTTGCTAGACCACCCTTAGCCTAGACCTAAGCCTTCTAGCCACTTCTATCAGCCTCACGCCTCTCGGATCCCTCCAAGTCTTCCATGACTTGTTCATCCATCGCATTAGCCTTCAAGTGCTTCCATCGGCTATGTCATGCTAACGGTGTCTACACCGTCAAGGCACATTGGACTTACGCCGCCAAGACTCCGCTTGGACTTTACGCCGTCAACCATTGGACTTATGCTGCCAAGACTCCCGCTTGGACCTTACGTAGCCAATATCAAACCCCTTGGACTTCTTATGCCAAGACTCAAGCTTGGACTTTCCCTTGCCAACCCATGTTGGACTTCTCAAATGCCAAGACCATGCTTGGACTTTCCCTTGCCAACCAATGTTGGACTTTTACATTGCCAAGACCCATGCTTGGACTTTTCATGTGCCAAGTGTCCCACTTGGACTTTCCATGCCAAGTACTCAAGACTTGGACTTTACCAAATGCCAAGTGTCCCACTTGGACTTTTCATGCCAAGTACCCAAGACTTGGACTTTCCCATAACAATTACATTGTCATATGTTTTTGTCGATCATCAAAACATCACTCGAGTCAAACTCGAGTCCTGGTCAATTGTGACCTGGGCCGATTGCACCAACAATCTCCCCCTTTTTGATGTTTGACAAAAACCAAACAAATCATTGAGTTAGAACACTAACTCAAATCCCTTACCAATTATCCCAAATTGGTAATCTTAAACATTCTCCAAATGTTCTCCCTCAAACATTCTCCCCCTTTTTGACTAACATCAAAAAAGGTCTTCTCTCTAAGGAGGTCAATGTCTCATGTTCCAATGAGATCTTACAATCTCCCCCTTGGTCTAAAAATATCTAGGATGCCTACCATCTTCCTAGTGATAAGTCCCATATCACTCAAGAGAGGCAATCCTATTCACTCTCCCAATTTCCAAATTGGGTGTCAAGAGCCTATCAATTTTCCCAATTGATGATACTTTCCCAATAACCTCTCCTCTTCAAGGAGAAAAACACATCCATCATCCCAAAATGGATACCTCCCCCTAACGGCTTGCTCCCCCTTGACCATTGCACCAACAATATCCTTGGGAAGTCCCTAAGCCAGTAGGAACTCTAAGCCATCAAAATGAAGGTTAGAAATTCAACATTGAAATTCCCAACACCTTAAAATTGATACAAACCCTAAACATCTCTCCTAATCCATATCCAATGGATTTTCACCCTTCATCATGCTTCCCAAAGCATATCCTAGGGTTAGGAGTGGTTAGGGACCTTAACCGCAGCTGAAATCGAGTTAAACAACCTTGGTTACCCCGAAATCAAGCTATCAGTCGAGTGATTCAGAAATCACCGATCGACATGCCCATCACGATCCGACACCTGTAAGGCCGATCGACATCGAAAATCTCGATTTTCAGTTATCAGAAATGAGTTTGGGAAAATCATAACTAATTATACGTATATCAAAAAATAATGAAATTTGATACGTATAATACTTATGACCAATACAATGGGTGAAAAATGTTTGAAAAATATTTTACCCATAAAATAGCGAAATTGATACAAAATCCAAAAGTGACTAAAACTTTAAAGTTTAAGCTCACTTTGTATCAATCTCATCAATGGTGATTGCTATCAAGAGATAGATTTCACCAAGGTTTTTCAAAATGATTTTAAAATGTTTTCAAAACCTTATTTTGGATCATATTCCTTGGCCTCTATGCACATGACTTGTACACAAGCTTTCCAATGATCCATATGTTGAGCTAAAATGAGTTTGAGTTTAACTAGATGCAAAAACTATGCACCTTGAACTTAACTCATATCCTAGCATCTCACATGTATCTAGGGTGTATAAATACACATACATGTCAATTGGATATGAGATGTGGGTTTTGGTTCATTTAATCTAGGGGTTCATGCATTTCCTAGGCAACCCTACTTGATTCCCTTATAAATGGAACTTCAAGTCATGTCATAGTCCTTATATCAATTTTAATTAATTAAATGCATGAAATGATCATGGCATAATAATAGCAATAATTAAGCATGGCCAATGATCATGATGTCATGGCATAATATGAAATATAAAAACACATGACATTTATCCTTAATCTCTAAGCATATTCATGACATATAAATGATAGAACATAAACATGATGTCATGTCATGGCATATGGCAAACAAATCATGGCAAGTAAAAAGTATAGGTATAAGTATACCTAAATTTTAATATTAATTGTCATTTGATATAATTAATTATATTTTGCCATATTATAACTAATCTTCCTAGTGTGCCAAAAACCCAAAATGGCAAACTAATCTCTAAAACTAAATTGTGTCAATTTAATCATTTTATCAAACTTCTTAAATAATATTGGCACATCCTAAAATCTTTTAGGATTAAAGCTCAAATGTATTTTCAAGGTAACCATAACCTTGAAAATATCCTAAAGTGCCACCTTTACCATGGTTGAGTTAACTACTCATCCAATCAAGGTTGGCACACCCTAAACCCACCTAGCATGAATCAATCACGCTCTTAGGAATCCAAAACCGATTTGAGCTCCTAGGGTTAATTAGGTATTCCTTAGGGATAACCTCCCTAGATACCTTCCTAATGACCCTTCTAGGCTTATTAGCCTTGGTCATTTGGGTCTTACCATGGTTAACCTTAGGGATTGCCTCCCTAGTAACCTTCTTAGTGGCCACCCTAGGTTTCCTAGAAACCTTAGCCACTAGGCACAAACCTTGGTTACTCTTAGGGATAACTTCCCTACTAACCTTGGTCATCCTAGACCTAGATTGTGTTCCATAATCAAATGGAACACTATGGTAAGCCACCTTAGGCTTAGGTTTGTGACCCAAACCTTGCTTGCCCTTAGTTGACTTTTGACTATTAGGTCCTAGGTGTTGACTTTGACTTTTGGACCTAGACTTTTGATCATTTGACCCTAGGCTTTGACTTCTAGACCCTTGAAATTGATTTTGCATTTTTACAAGGGTTTTCTCCATCTTTTCAAGCCTTGACCTCAAGACTTGATTTTCCTTTTCTAGTTGCTCAATTTTAGAATTTTTATTTAAACTTTGAGCATGTTTCTTTCTAGGCATGTGCCTAGTCCACTTAGAGTTAAGACCTAGATGCTCTTGCACCTTTCTAATTGTCTCCCTAGGTAAAATTGATCTTGAGTTATTTGACCTAGGTTTGTCCTTAGGTAAATTGTTTTTAGGGACATTACTCCCAAATTTCTCCTTATTTCCTAAGTGGACTTTCTTAGCTCCTAGACAAAATTCCTTATATCTAGCATGCTCTTTGTGATAGATAGCAAGAGTGCTAAAATTATTTCTAGCATACTTTTTGACATTATTTGAATAAAGAGCTTTATTTAAAAATACCTTAGGGTTAGCTTTGGAAGCTCCCCCTACATGTGTAGCTCTCTCTTGGATCTTCTTCTTCCCCCTAGGACATTGATTCCTATAATGTCCTTTTGAATTGCACTTGAAGCATATAATATGCTCCTTGCTCTTTTGACTTGGGGAACCGACATCCTTTTCCTTTTGTTGACTTTTGGGTGCCGGAGGAGCTTTCTTAACCTTCTTTGGCCACTTGCTCTTGTAGTGCCCGGTTTCCCTACACTCAAAGTATATTATATGTATTTTATTATTAACACATATGCTTGAGTTACCTAGGGTGATGGTAGGTGCCGAAGTTGAATTTTGAGCTTCCTCATCTTGACCAGATGTTGAAGGCTCCTCTTGAGGTTGCTCCGGTGTAGATGGTCTCTCCTCCTCAATCCTAGAAGTGGATACTTCTTCCACCTCTTCTTCTTCTTCTTGTTGGACCGATGATGAGTTTTCATGGAGCTTTGCCACTTGGCTCCATAACTCCTTAGCATCCATAAAATCCCCTACCATACACACAATATCATTAGGGACCAAATCAAAAATAAAATTTACTACCTTTACGTTTTTCTCGAAGGCTTGAATTTGATCTTCACTCCATCTCTTCCTTTTGAGGAATCCACCTTTAGGTCCTCTTGGAAACTCAAATCCTTCCATTAATAGGGACCACCCCTCAAAATCTTTCATCATCAAAAAATCTTCAATCCTTTTCTTCCAAGAATTGAAGCCTTCTCGTCCATAGAATGAATAAGGAACCGGTGTGTTGATGTCCCATCCTAATTGTTCTTGGACTTTCATCTTTCCCTCTAGCATCTTGACTCCGGGTTGTTAATCCGTAGAAGAGCCCCGGGCTCTGATACCACTTGTTAGGATCTTTGTAATGGCTAGAGGGGGGTGAATAGCGCGTATTCGTTTGTTGATGGAATTCGATCATGATCATCTCTACAATTTCATTAGTACACAGCGGAAAAAGAAATAATACAATAACAAAATAAACAATCACACATGAACACAATTGTTTAACGTGGTTTGGAACCGCACAGTTCCTACTCCACGGATCAGGTTCGTACGAACCCTAGCGATGCCAATCACACACCACTATAAAACACTCCTTCTCGACACAAGTCAGAGGCGGAGAAACCCCTTACAAACTACTCTTACAACAATAAGAGATGAATACAAGCAATATACAATAATACAATGCAAAACTAGTAAAGAAAACAACTTTACAAATGCCTTTGGATTGCTTGCTTGTTGATCGCTTGAATCGTAGTTGAAGACCCTGATTTGCAACAGCAAATCACCTCAAGACGTCCAAGAAATCGATGCCAAATTCCTCCGTCATGAGCTCCTTATAAAGCTTCAACCTGTGCTGGAAAAAGTCGATCACGATCACCGAGACCATCACGATCGATGCCACCTGTCGTGAGACGGCTAGATCCACGCCGATAAGTCCAACGGATCTACCATCGATCGATCAAACCCATCATCGATCGATGGTGTCCTCACTCGACCTCGGTCCCACGGCCGAAAGTGAGACTACACTGCGTGGTCGAATTCGAGCACCACCGACCGATCATGCAATCCCCGATCGCTGAGCCATCGGGCCGATCGCCATCCTCCGCAATGATCGCTAGGCCACTTCCCGCATCAAACCCTAGTTGACGGTCGGTCGACCGCCACATGGCACTGGGCCGACCGCACACCTCAAACATGAGGTTTTATCCCAAGTATGGTGCCCCCATACTTGCTAGACCACCCTTAGCCTAGACCTAAGCCTTCTAGCCACCTCCATCAGCCTCACACCTCTCGGATCCCTCCAAGTCATCCATGACTTGTTCATCTATCGCGTTAGCCTTCAGGTGCTTCCATCAGCTATGTCATGCTAACGGTGTCTACACCGCCAAGGCACATTGGACTTACGCCGTCAAGACTCCGCTTGGACTTTACGCCGCCAACCATTGGACTTATGCTGCCAAGACTCCCGCTTAGACTTTACGCAGCCAATATCAAACCCCTTGGACTTCTCATGCCAAGACTCAAGCTTGGACTTTCCCTTGGCAACCCATGTTGGACTTCTCAAATGCCAAGACCATGCTTGGACTTTCCCTTGCCAACCAATGTTGGACTTTTACATTGCCAAGACCCATGCTTGGACTTTTCATGTGCCAAGTGTCCCACTTGGACTTTCCATGCCAAGTACTCAAGACTTGAACTTTACCAAATGCCAAGTGTCCCACTTGGACTTTCCATGCCAAGTACCCAAGACTTGGACTTTCCCATAACAATTACATTGTCATATGTTTTTGTCGAACATCAAAACATCACTCGAGTCAAACTTGAGTCCTGGTCAATTGTGACCTGGGCCGATTGCACCAACAACAACTCTCCCACTCATTCACCTTTTCCTGTAAAAGGTAACTTAGTCATCTTGCCTTTCAAGCATGATTCGCATGTATCGTATGAATCTAATTCAAACGATTCCAGAATTCCACATCGGTGTAATTCAGACAAGCGTTTCTTGCTTGCATGGCCAAGACGACAATGTCATATGTATGAGTCTAATTGATTATCCTTTCGAGCTCGCTTGTTGCTCGCTTCGATATTGAAAATGTCACTGGATACGTCCAACGTATAAATACCATTGCTTAAAGTTCCAGTCCCATAAAGAACTCCATTCAAAATTATGTAACAACAATTGTTACTAAAAGTCAAATGGTACCCATTTCTATTTAAACAAGAAATAGAAATGATGTTCTTTATCAACGAAGGAACATAAAATCAATTGTCCAGTTCTAAGACAAGTCCTGCAGGGAGTTTCAACAAATACGTTCCGATGCCGAGTGCAACAACCTTTGCTCCATTCCCAACACGTAAATTTGACTCTCCCTTGATGAGTCTTCTTCTATTCCTTAGCCCATGTATGTCATTACATATATGTGAGCCACACCCAGTATCCAATACCCAAGTGTTTGAGGAAATAGAATGATAATCAATAACGAAGATATCTGAAGAAGATGGGGCATCCGATGCCTTATTCTTCTTCACGAACTCAAGATAAATCTTGCAATTTCTTCACCAATGACCCTCCTTGCCATAATGATGGCAAGTGCCCTTTTGAGTAGGTTCTGCCTTTTTAGCCTTTTTCTTCCCCTTCTGCTATTCCTTTGACTTCCTCTTAGAACCTTTCTTTGAGGAATCAACTTACAGCACCGTCCCCTGCTCATGCTTCCTAGAAGACTCCATAGTCTTCAGCATGTTGAGCAGTACCACAGATGAACCTTCTTACATCTCAGAGGTAAAGAGGAGCTTTGAGACTTCGAACCTTTCGAATCTCACTTGCTCATCAACCAACTCATAAAGATGAAAGACTATTGTATGAGCATCCATATGCTCATGCTGCTTTCTCAGCTCAGGGACCATCGTGGCTAGCATGATGCAACTCGCCATTTTAGAATCAGTCACATGTTTCTGATAGGCCAACAATTGGTCCAGAGTTGCATTGTCACTAGGACGGGCGGGAAGAGGCGCTTCGAGGACATTTGCAAGCTTTTCAATCTTGAGAACAATTCTCAAGTTTCTAAGCCAGTCCAAGAAGTTCGGCCCAGTCAATTTATTCGAATCCAAAATGGAACGCAAATTCAAAGACATCATGATCAATCGATTAACCTATAAATACAAAACGAGCATATATGAGAAAATTATTTTAAAATGCATCAATATACATTCATAAATCCCATTCATTTTTCGAATTTCAAAAAACCCCAAAATCACTTCGGGAGATCGTAGGTCCATCACCGAATGGGTTGATATCCATCATAGATATGAACAACCTTGTAGAGAGTCCAACAAGCCATTCATAACTACGATGGTAGGTATCAAATATACCGATTGCATATCACGTATATGCAACTATCACAATGTGCTATCAACTAATTGAATATTCACACATACATCGGGTTGTTAACACATTAATAAGTATGCATCATATGCATAGCACCCAACTTCACCTCCCTTTAGATCGACCTTGGAGAGAGTCCAACAAGTCGATGCTCCAGGTTAAAGCCAACCCATTAATCGAGAAATAGTTTTAATATGGTTAGAGTGCATTCAACCAATTAGCCCGGCTTGGAGAGAGTCCAACAACCAAAGCTAACGATTGACCTCTGACTCTTACCATATTAGTATTGAACTATTCCATGGTTTGAACATGTTCGGGTTTGAGCCGGGCTTGGAGAGAGTCCAACAACCCGAACAAGAAATGGAACCCTGGTTCTAACCATATTAATGGAAGGTGTAGTAGGCTTTAATATTGAGTTAGGGTTTTTATGTCTCATCCTCTTTGCATGCAAATAACTATTATCTACATGGCATGACATACATGACTTACATCTACATGTCACGACACGCATGACATAATGATATGCATCTAATGCAATTACATGACATACAATTATGTCATGTACAAAATTTCCTTATATGTCATAACTATTTATGGAAATAAAATATGTTTAAGATTTGATTATCCAAATCAAATCATGATTAAATTAGGAAATAAATTTCCAAATCTAATCACATATTTTATTTGTGAAAATAGTTGATTAAGGAAAGTCAATTTAGGAAACCAATTTCCTAAATCATCAAAACTACTTATGGAAATAAAATATGTAAAGATTTGATTTCCTAAATCAAATCATGATTAAATTAGAAAACAAATTTCCAAAATCTAATCAAATATTTTATTTATGGAAAATATCAATTTCCATAAATACTTCCAACTTTCCAAAAGTAGAAGATTTCCATAAATACTTCTAGACTTTCCAAAATTGAAAAATTTCCATAAATACTTCTAACTTTCCAAAAGTAGAAAATTTCCAGAAATATCATTATGAATATCGCAAAACAATTTTACGATTATGTCGAAACACAACCTGGGCTCTGGTACCACTGTTGGGTTTCCGACACCACGGCGAGTGTGTGTTCAAACATGTTTCGTAAACATGTGCACAACGGAAGGAATAAAATAATAAATCTAATTTATTACAACACACACATCACATGCATGAATAGTACAACATGTGTACACATAACCATAAATTTAAATTTTGCAATAAAAGGAAATTTATACTACGTATACCTGACGTATCACGTGTAGCGGAAAAGGCATCAACCGGAACGATTCAAGCTAGAATCGTCTCTATCCGTATCCACGCCGATTATCTTCGGGATGACTTCACAAAGTTACGAGCCTCGTCTTTGTATGGGTTACTAGCCTTGTGTTGAAGACGATGTGATCGAGAGAAGATCACGATCCGAATCAAAATTCGGATCCAAAATGAGTCCTCAAAAACTCGCTTCACCGGAGAGGTATTCGTCAACCGTTTGACGAATCCTTCGTCCTCCACCTATGAAGATTACCAGAGACCGAATCCCCGGCAAGACTACCACTGTCGGAGCTCCAAACGTCGTCCAAATGACGCTCTGACGAGAAGGAAACAAGCTGTCCAGAAAACTGGACAGCTTTGGTGGAGGAATAGGGGCCGGCCAAATAAGGAAGGTTGAGGCTCACCTTGTCGCCGCACCGGAGCTCCTCCGGCGGCAGCTCGACGCCGGCAAGAGGGAAGGACAACACCTTCTGGACGCCGGCAAGGGAGCTGGGCAGCAGCAAGAGGGTTGGTGCCGACAAGACTTGGAGAGGAGAGGGGTTTGGGCGGCAACCACTAGATTTGGGCTTAACAAAACCCTTAAACCCTATTTTATAGAGAACAAATTCTCTTAATGGTTATCGGATCATAACCAAAAGACCATTAACCCGCTCCATTAATTTAAGTTAAAATAAACCAAACCATGATGATTTATTTTAAGTTAAAACGAACCGAACCAATTTTGGTTCATTCATTTAAAACAAACCAAACCCTTTGGTTTATTCTCCTCCATTGGATTAGAACCAAACCAATTTGGTTCATCCATCATGTCTTCATAAGACACGGCCCATCCACGCTTCCATTGCGACTGAAACAATTTCATGCTTGCTCCATGTTTATATGCAGAGAACCATATGAAGTCTTACGGCTGATCACTCCAATGAACTAGTTACCATAACTAGCATCCACGATTAACTCCGGACATCACAATGTCTCCAGCTAGTGAGAATATGTTGCTTGGATACACCAAGGAGTATACCTCGTGCTAGTCTCGACAGAATCAATGGTATCCAAATCCATCAATTCATCTACTAGGGATAATTCCAATACATCACAATTACACATGTAGAGATACTCACTAGTTGTGAACCAATCACAAATTCTCTCATGCTGTGAATCGTATCGTGGACATTCAGTAAATGAGTTTAAGATCTAATCAAATACATGAAAACATGTATACTCAAATAGTGAATCTTCATTTATCATATAAATGGTTCAAACATAAGGCGATTGCCTTAGGACATCTCTCATATATTACTAACATAAAGTCCATATAACAATCATCACATGATTGACTCTAGGGATTTCACTAACACATGAGCCCCGCGCCTTTTTTCTCAAAGGAAGTTGAAAAGTCGAAAAACCCTTAAGAAGCCCCCCTTTATGCACAATTTCTGTTCTAGCGACTTAGCCTCATCTTCTTCCTCCCTGGCGATTCTCCTCGATGGTCATCAGTTTCCCTAACCTCTCTTTTCGCGAGAATTTTTTCCCTCCGTCTCCAAGTAAGAGCTTCTCCCCTCTTCACACCTATGGCCCCGATAAACCCTAAATCGGTCCCCTTGTATGAGCGTACCGTCACCCTCCTAAGCAGCCAACATTATTTCTTCAATATCAGACGCCAGTATATAAACTCATTTGTAATCTGTTGCTTTAACTATGTCTCCTCCCGACCCCATCTTCTTCCGGCTGGCTTCCATTGCTTCTTCCACGAGCAACTGCTAAACGACCTATACCTACCCGTGCCCTCTATCTATTTAGACACACTAAACTTTTATTAACTACCTATCAATCAATTTGTCCCTAATTCCTTCCGCATATTATCAGGGATTGTCATAGTATTTAGACATTTAGGCCTTACCTTATCACTGTTGTTGTTCCATTATTTCTTCCAATTGAAGTCTTCTAAGGAAGGTATTTTTTTACTTTTGTAGCTGGTCAAACTACCAATTCCTTGTGAATATGCCCTCCTCTCCTAAGGGGTGGGAAGCTTTCTACTTTTTCGCTCAACTTCCTACTCCCCTTCCATACGATGATACTTGGAAACTTGACCTCCCTGAATTACCCTCCTTACATAAGAGTAGGACTCAATGCCCTTTCCCGGAGGTCTACTAGGTATTAAGGGAGTATCATTATAATTCCAAATTTTTATTGAAGCCTTCCCTTCTAAGTCGTTATGAGCTATCCCCTTTCCCCCTAGCTGATCCGGGCGGCATAGGTAGGATATTACTCTTGCTCTTATATGTCATACATGGTGCTTCTTGTTGCCTTTTAGGTTTTTTAATGGTCGGTTTTGCAGAAGACATGATGCAGGACACTGTAATTAGTGGGGGAAAATTGCTGCAAAAACCCTCCATCCGAGCTGCCTTTATATCCTGCGTCGGGCTGGATTTCCACCAAGCAGTCGACTGCCATAAGGCCCTAGTTGACTACCAACACTGTAGCTGTGAGACAACGTCTCAATCCACGTTGGAAAAGTCCAACAGGACTCTCACTACCGATCGCCAACATTGGCGCGATCGACAAGGTTCGTAGTCGATTGCCCGGGCTCTACGAGCATTACTGCTCGCGACTAAACCAAGAATGATCGCGCCATCACCGAATGCTCCAATGAGAAGTCGACTGCCATAGCATTTTCAACCCTTAATTGGCAGTCGAGCTCTAGTCGACTCACGACAGTCGAACCGACCATAATGTCAGTCGACTACCAACCTCAACCATGAGGTTTTAACCCAAGTATGGTGTCCCCATATTTGCTAGACCACCCTTAGCCTAGACCTAAGCCTTCTAGCCACCTCCGTCAGCCTCGTGCCTATCGGATCCCTCCAAGTCATCCATTACTTGTTCATCCATACGCTAGCCTTCAGGTGCTTCCGTCGGCTATTGTCATGCTAAGTCGGTCTATACCACCAAGACACATTGGACTTACGCTGCCAAGACTCCGCTTGGACTTTACGCCGCCAACCATTGGACTTATGCTGCCAAGACTCCCACTTGGACTTTACGCCACCAATATCAAACCCCTTGGACTTTCCAAATGCCAAGACTCAAGTTTAGACTTTTCCTTGCCAAGACCCATGCTTGGACTTTTCCTTGCCAAGACCCATGCTTGGACTTTATATGCCAAGTACTCAAGACTTGGACTCTCCCAAATGCCAAGTGTCCCATTTGGACTTTCCTTGCCAAGTACCCATGACTTGGACTTTCCCATGAAAATCACATTGTCATATGTTTTTGTCGAACATCAAAACATCTCTCGAGTCAAGCTCGAGTTCTGGTCAATCATGACCTGGGCTAATTGCACCAACAATCTCCCCCTTTTCGATGTTTGATAAAAACCAAACAAACCATTGAGTTAGACCATCTAACTCAAACCAATCATCCCCATCAATTTTCCCAATTGATGTCATTCTCTAAATAAGTTCTCCCCCTTTTTGACTAACATCAAAAAGGTTCTCTCCAAGGAGGTCAATGTCTCATGTCCCAATGAGATCTTATAATCTCCCCCTTGGTCCAAACATACCAAGGATGCCTACCATCTTTCTAGTGATAAGTCTCATATAACTCAAGAGAGGCAATCTTATATACTGTCCCAATTTCCAAATTGGGTATCTTAAAATCCCATTTTCCCCCTCATGAGGAAAAATACCATCCATCATCCCATGACGGATACCTCCCCCTAAAGGCTTGCTCCCCCTTGACCATTGCACCAATAATGTCCTTGGGAAGTCCCTAAGCCAATAGGAACTCTAAAACATCGAAAATAAGGTCTAAAGTTCCACATTGAACTTTCCATACCTTAAATTTGATACATCACCCTAACACCTCTCCTAATCCATATCCAATGGATTTTTACCCTTTATAATGCTGCCCAAAGCATATCCTAGGATTAGGAGTGGTTAAAGAACTTTACCATAACTGAAAATGGGCTAAACAACCTTGTTTTTCCCGAAATCAACCTAGCAGTCGACTCCTGACAATTATCAGTCGAACTTCACTTCATCAGTTGACTGCCATCAAGCGGCAGTCAACTAATAACTGAAATTCTCGAATTTCAGCTATCAGAATCGAATTTTGAAAAAACATAAGTAATTCTATGTATTTTAAAAAATCATGAAAATTCATACGTACATTACTTATAAACAATACAATGGGTGAAAAATGTTTGAAAAATATTTTACCCATAAAATATCAAAATTGATACAAAGTTCAAAAGTGAAGAAAAACTTCAATGTTTTAGCTCGCTTTGTATCAATTTCATCAATGGTGATTGCTATCAAAAGATAGACTTCACCAAGGTTTTGTAAATTGATTTTAAAATGTTTTTGAAAACCTATATTGGATCATGTTCCTTGGGCTCAATGTACATGACTTGTACACAAGCTTTTCCAATGAACCACAATTGAAATAAGATGAGTTTTAGTTCGTCTAGATGCAAAAACTATGCACCTTGAACTTAACTCATATCCTAGAATCTCACATGTATCTAAGGTGTATAAATACACATACATATCAATGTGATGTGAGATATGAGTTTTGTTCTCCTAATCTAGGGTTTCATGAATTTTTCTAAGGCAACCCTACTCGATTCCCTTATAAATGGGACTTCAAGTCATGCTAAAGTCCTTAACTCAATTTTAATCAATTTAGATGCATGAATGATCATGGAATAAATAATAGCATAAGTAAACATGGCCAATGATCATGATATCATGACATATGATATAATCTAAAAACACATGACATTAAACCTTAATCCTAAACATGATCATGACAATTTAAATGATTAAAGATAAGCATGATGTCATGGCATGTTACATGGCAAATAAAAGGTATAGGTATAACAATACCTAAATTTTAGTATTAATTGTCATTTGATATAATTAATTATATTTTTCCATATTGCTAATTTTCTCCCAAGTGTGCCAAAAACCCAAAATGGCACACTATGACCTCTAATCCTAAATTGTGCCAATTTAATTGATTTTTCATAATTCCAAAAATATATTGGCACATCCTAAAATCTTTTAGGATCATAATATAAAATCTATTTCCAAGGTATCCATAACCTTGAAAATTATCTAAAGTGCCACCTTTACCATGGTTGAGTTAACTACCCATCCAATCAAGGTTAGCACTCCCTAAACCCATCTAGCGTGAATCGATCACGCTCTTAGGAACCCAAAACCTATTTGAGCTTCTAGGATTTACTAGGTATTCCTTAGGGATAACCTCCCTAAATACCTTCCTAATGACCCTTCTAGGCTTGTTAGCCTTGGTCATTTGAGGCTTGCCATGGTTAACTCTAGGGGTAACTCCCCTTGTAACCTTCTTAGTGGCTTCTCTAGGTTTCTTCGAAACCCTAGCCACTAGGCAAACACCTTGGTTACCCTTAGAGATAACTTCCCTAGTAACCTTGTCTTCCTAGACCTAGTTTGTGTTCTATAATCAAATGAAACACTGTGGTAGGTAGGCTTATCTACCTTGAACTTAGGCTTGTGGCTCAAGCCTTTCTTGCCCAAAGATGAGCCTTGCCTCCTAGAATCTAGACCATGACTCTTGGACCTAGATTTTTGACTATTTGACCCTTGCATTTGATTTTGCATAATTCTAAGGGTCTTTTCAAGTTTTTCAAGCCTTGACCTCAAGGCTTGATTTTCAACCTCTAATTGCCCAATTTTAGAATTTTGATTTAATCTTTGGGCAATACCATTTCCCCTAGGCATATGCCTACCCTTCTGTTAGTTATAGCCCTAGAACCAATCATGTGATGGTTGAATAGGGAACATTTTGTATCATATTCTATAAAGGCAAAGGATTGGTTATTATATTTACATCTTGCTTGTGCCAACTAAATTAAATATAATAATGCCCTAGAAAAGTAGGTTCTTATCTACAGCACATCAATTGGCAGAATTGATTATGAGAGGCTGTAGAGAACACTTTCCTAAATGTTCCTAGTCAAGTATTAATATGCAAGGGAAATATTAATACATAAAGACTAGCATGTAGGTCAATTGATGACTTGATCTCACAAGTCATGGATATATGATATCAAGTTGACACATGGGTATATATTAGATAATATATACTGAACTGACCCGCCATGAGAAAGTTTCATGGATCGTCATATGAGTGTCATAAACTTTCTCATGTGACTATTGGTATGAATAGTCCTCAAACCTAAAGTCACTACGGTTCCCTACATAAGGAGTTATGTACTTTGGTATCGTCAAACGTCACCCATAACAGGGTGGACCATAAAGGCGATTACTGGGTATATAACAAATTATGCGGAGGGATGTGAGTGATGTAGATGGGATCTATCCCTCCCATATGACGGGAGTGATATCTATGGGCCCCTTGATTGAGTAGAACTACTAAAACGTATGGCCATGCTCGAATGAGTCAATATGAGATATTGAGCTCATTTGTTTGAGTTAGTTTACTCAGGGATCAAGAAACACATAGATTGATCGAGGATGACACGGTCTATGCCTCATTGGTCAATCTGATATCAAGGATAGAATGACACGGTCATACATTATAGTAGTCACGAAAAGGTTAGTCAGATCTTGACTTATTTCGTAACTTGGGTAGCAATGATGTATTGCTATATGCCACTCATTGCTTGTGTATCTAAAAGAGTTTAGATCCACTGCCAACGTTATGAGAGCCTATAGGGTCACACACAAAGAGCATGATGATTAGAAGAAATAGTGCATTCTAGTTTGACTAGAATAATTTGGGAATAAGCTTAAGTACAAAAATGGTTTTTGGACTTTAAGCTTAATGAGAATTTTGGCTTATTGATTTAATGAGATTAATTCAATATGCTAAGCTTATTAATTTAATAAGATTAAATAAATATGTTATCATGATAGCCTAAGCTTAATTGATTTAATAAGATTAATTCAATATGTTACCTTATTGATTTAATGAAATTAATTCAATATGATAACATAAGCTTATTGAATTAATAAGATTAATTCAACATGCATGAATGCCACATAAGCATGCCACCTAAGCATGCCACATAAGCATGCCACCTAAGCTTGATGAGGTGGAAGGAGACAAAGGGTTTTGACCTTTGGAATTTCTCCACATGTGGCCGGCCAAACAAGGAGTGTTGATTATTTTTCAATGCAATTGATTGCATTGAATGTGATAGGAGGTGAAAGGTTTTTTCAATCCTATAAAACACTCCATGGGGTGGCCGGCCAAACTTGGTGGAAGCTTGAGGCTTGGAGAGAGCTTGGTGGTGAGAGGCTTTGGTTGTGTGGCTTTTGTGAGTGTAGGCTAGCAAGAAGAGTGGTCTTCTTCTTCCTTTCTCTTTTTCCCTACCTTCCTATCCTTTAGGGACTTCTCTAGCAAGAAGTAAAGGAGAGCTCTTCTAGTTTCTTTTGTGAGACAAGAGCTTGCTCGTGTGGATACATATAGAGGCACGGACATTTGAACGTGCTAAAAGATCCAACAAACCCAAGGAGAAGCCGGATTAAAAAGGGCACGCAACAAAGGTAATATTCTCCTATAAGATAGGTTTTTCTTTTAGAGAAATTTATTTTTTGTATGAGGTTTTCTTTCGCAAGGATCACTTGGAAGGGATCCTATTTTTTCGTTGTGCATATGCTATTTTGCATAAAAAAATCCCTACAGTGGTATCAGAGCCACTTGCGAAAGATCGTATAAAAAAAAAAGGTTTTCACTATTTTATATATGATATAGAAGTAGGATAAATTTTATTATGAGTTGATAATTGCATTAGCAATTTTTCAAACATAATAAAATATCCGATGTCTTTTAAAAGTTAAAATTGACATGGTGCATGGTTATGGCCTAGTCCCAAAAAGTTTGTGAATGTGTGTGTTGTAATTCTTAATACGGCCTGCGTGTCGTGCCTTTCTCCTAAAATTCTTGTTGTAAAATTAGTTTTAGACTCGAATGTAACTCGAGTATTTCTCCTTTTGTAATATACACAAAATAAAGATGGAGGGTCCATTGGAAGACGATGTTACAAGGAGGAAGTCAACAACACAAGACAACCAAAAGGAAGCACTTGGGAGAAGATGCTATCCCTAGGTTGACCAATCAATCTTTTCATTGGCTTGAGAAGATTGTAGAATAAGGGTCATAACCATGACACACTTAGTTTAATATGTATGTGATGCATGTTAATTTAGCTTATATGTGATGTATGCTAATATGTATGTGATGCATGTTTAAGTTTATTTCTTAATAAGTCAAAAACGATATGCCTACCAAAGTTTGGTACTCACTACTTCCTCGATCATTTGTTGTTGGGTTTGCCAAAGCAAAGCAATGAATTTTATCTTGGAAGAGTGCGAGTGGACAATCGTGATGTCCCGCTATCAAACTTGGTTAAGACTTAATTAAGTTTTTCTTAATTAATTAAGAAAGTAGAGGCATATATTAGCTTTGAACATAAGTTTTAAAAATTAGTTTTGTGTGATTTCCGAACATCAACTTTGTCTTAGAAAGTGGTCGTTGCTCCGATATCAAAGAAGGCCTTTGTGCCTCACCACGGCCTGGAAGCTGGTTTAGGAATAAGAACTAAACTAATCTAAACTTAACCAAAGCTATTAAAGAGTTACATCAGATGTAATTGACAAAAGATTGCCTACCTAATCATACTACGTCTTGGGCGATTAGCCAAAGCTAACTCAAGACGAAGTATGATGTGGATCTTTATCCCATATAAATTTATAGCTAAATAGAAGCTAATGATGTAAGCAAAATGTGTTTGCCTACATCAATGATTAGCTCATATCAAAGCTATGAGAATTTAGTGGGAGCCTCATTTAATTAAAGGCCTAATTAAATGACTTAGGTATGATACTTAATTTTTCATTTTAATGTTGTAGATCACCATGTCATCTAACACGACACACCCCCTCAACTTGCGATCTATCCTTGAGAAAGACAAGCTCAATGGAGCTAACTTTCTAGACTGGTATAGGAACTTGAGGATTATCCTCAAGCAAGAACGTAAACTGTATGTCCTAGAGCAGTCTATCCCTGAAACACCCGCCCCTGCGGCCACTCGTGCTGAAAAGGATGCTTATAAGAAGCATCAAGATGACGCATTAGATGTGTCATGTCTTATGCTTGCCACCATGAACTCTGAGCTTCAGAAGCAACATAAGAACATGGATGCCTATGGTATGGTTGAGCATTTGAAACAACTATATCAAGGACAAGCTAGGCACGAGCATTTTGAAGTGTCTAAGGCTCTTTTTGCATGCAAGATGCAAGAAGGAACACCTGTAGAAACTCACGTACTTAAAATGATAGGGTACGTTGAGAACCTTGAAAGACTAGGTTTTCCACTGAGCCAAGAATTGGCAACCGATGTTATCCTACAATCATTGCCGGAAGCATATAATCAATTCGTCATGAATTATAACATGAATGAAATTGATAAGCCTTTGCCTGAGATTCTCAGCATGTTAAAAACTGCTGAACTGAATCTCAAGAAGAAAGTTAGTAACGTACTAATGGTCAAGAAGAGCAAAGGTAAGCGCAAAGGCAAGGCCGATTCATCCACTTCAAAGGGTAAAGGTAAAGTACCTAAGGAAGTGGACTGTTTCCATTGCGGTGAGACTGGACACTGGAAGCGGAACTGCAAAGTCTACCTTGAGGAAGTAAAGAAGAAAAGAAGTGGGACTTCTGCCTCAGGTATACACATTATAGAAGTTAATCTATCTATTTCTTCTACATGGGTATTAGATACCGGTTGTGCATCTCACATTTGTACTAATGTGCAGGGACTGAGAAATAGTAGACTAATGGCAAAGGGCGAAGTGGACCTACGAGTAGGCAATGGCGCAAAAGTTGCTGCTGTAGCTGTAGGAACATATTCTTTGTCTTTGCCCACTGGGCTTATCTTAGAACTAGAGGAGTGCTTTTATGTACCTGCATTAACGAAGAACATAATTTCTGTATCTTGTTTAGACAAGAAAAACTTTTCTTTTATAATAAAGGACAAATATTGTTCCATTTATTTGAATGAAATGTTCTATTGTAATGCACCACTTATAAATGGTCTCTATGTTCTAGATTTAGAAAACCCAATTTATAACGTAAATACCAAACAGTTCAAATCGAATAATTTGAACCGAACATATCTCTGGCACTGTCGCCTAGGTCACATAAATGAAAAACGCATATCCCAACTCCATAAAGATGGATTATTGGACTCATTTGATTTTGAATCATATGAGGTATGCGAATCTTGTCTTTTAGGAAAGATGACTAAAACTCCATTTAGTGGACATGGCGAGAGCGACGGACTTGTTAGGACTCATACATACTGATGTATGTGGCCCTTTCAATGTCGAAGCCAGAGGAGGCTATAAGTACTTTATTACTTTCACTGATGATATGAGTAGATTTGGCTACTTATATTTGATGAGACATAAGTCAGAATCCTTTGAAAAGTTCAAAGAATTCAAGAATGAAGTACAAAACCAACTTGGTAAGCGTATTAAGCTACTTCGATCAGATCGAGGTGGTGAATACCTTAGTCAAGAGTTTCGTGATCACCTGGCTGAATGTGGGATAAAATCCCAACTCACTCCACCTGGAACACCACAATGGAATGGTGTATCTGAGAGGAGAAATCGTACTCTATTAGATATGGTACGATCAATGATGAGCCAGACTGATCTACCTACTTCCTTTTGGGGTTTAGCTCTAGAGACAGTCGCTTTCACACTTAATCGCATCCCATCAAAAGCCGTAGAAAAGACACCATATACGTTATGGACTGGGAAGAGTCCCAAAATGTCTTTTATAAAGATTTGGGATTGTGAAGCTTATGTTAGATGTCAAGTCTCAGATAAACTAGGACCCAAATCAGATAAGTGTTATTTTGTAGGATATCCCAAGGAAACTAAGGGATATTACTTTTACAATCCCACACTTGGCAAGGTGTTTGTTGCCAGAAATACTGTCTTTCTAGAAAGAGAATTTATTTCTAGAAAAACTAGTGGGAGTAAAATTCATCTTGAAGAAATTCAAGATGAAGATAACACTAAGGCTTCGATGGAAAATAAACAGGCACCACAAAGTATTGTGGATGAGGAAATTGTTGCCCAAAGATTTGTGGAGCAAACACCTGTTCAAGTAGACCAACCTCTTCGTAGATTTGATAGGATCCGTCGTCATCCCGAGAGATATTCTTTTCTCTTTACTGACAACGGTGATGTATTGCTTGTCGATCTTGACGAGCCTACATCCTATCAAGAAGCTATGATGAGCCCAGATTCCGAGAAATGGCTAGAGGCCATGAGATCCGAAATGGAATCCATGTACACTAACCAAGTATGTACTTTGGTTGATCCACCTGAAGGGGTAAAACCCATTGGGTGTAAGTGGGTCTTTAAAGTAAAGACTGACATGGATGGTAATAAGCATACCTATAAAGGTAGATTGGTGGCTAAAGGATTCAAACAAATTCATGGTATTGACTATGATGAAACCTTTTCACCAGTTGCGATGCTTAAATCCATTCGGATCATACTTGCTATTGCAGCCTACCACGATTATGAGATCTGACAGATGGATGTCAAAACCACTTTTCTGAATGGAAAGCTACTCGAGGATGTGTACATGACACAACCTGAGGGTTTTGAAGATCCAAAGCATCCTGGAAAGGTATCCAAACTACAAAGGTCCATTTATGGACTAAAGCAAGCCTCTCGAAGCTGGAATCTTCGATTCGATGATGCAATCAAGGAGTTTGGTTTCATCAAGAATGAAGATGAACCTTGTGTCTACAAGAGAAATAGTGGGAGCACAGTTGTATTTCTTATCTTGTATGTAGATGACATACTTCTCATCGGAAATGATATTCCCTCACTCCAGTCTATGAAGATGTGGTTAGGGAATTGTTTCTCGATGAAAGACTTAGGTGAAGCTGCCTATATTCTAGGCATCGAGATCTATAGAGATAGATCTAAAAGATTACTTGGCCTAAGTCAGAGTACATACATTGATAAAGTGCTAGATCGTTTTGCTATGCAAAATTCCAAGAAAGGATTTCTGCCTTTATCATATGGTGTGAGTCTTTCGAAGACTCAATGTCCCTCTTCTAAGGAGGAGAGAGATCGCATGGATAAGATCCCTTATGCATCTGCTATAGGGTCTATCATGTACGCCATGCTTTATACTCGTCCTGACGTCTCGTATGCTTTGAGCATGACGAGTAGATACCAGTCGGATCCAGGTGAAAGTCACTGGATAGCAGTCAAAAATATTCTTAAATACTTACGAAGAACAAAAGAATATTTCCTGATATTTGGAGGCAATGAGGAGCTAACTGTAAAGGGTTACATTGATGCAAGCTTCCAAACAGACAAGGATGACTATAGATCGCAATCGGGGTACGTGTTTTGCCTGAATGGTGGAGCTGTGAGCTGGAAGAGTTCGAAGCAGGACACAGTTGTTGATTCTACACGTGAGTATATTGTCGCGTCCCGATGCAGCAAAGGAGGTTGTTTGGCTCCGCAAGTTCATAAGTGAACTTGGGGTAGTTCCTAGCATTGCAGATCCAATAGACTTCTATTGTGACAACAATGGGGCTATTGCACAGGCTAAGGAACCTCGATCACATCAGCGGACCAAACACATACTGCGGCGCTTCCATCTCATTCGAGAGATCATCGATAGAGGAGATGTGAGGATATGCAGAGTACCGACAGAAGCTAACATTGCAGATCCATTGACTAAGGCTTTGGCACAGAGGAAGCATGATGGTCACACTAGGTCACTAGGTATTAGATATTATAGTGATTGGTACTAGTGCTAGTGGGAGATTGTTAGTTATAGCCCTAGAACCAATCATGTGATGGTTGAATAGGGAACATTTTGTATCATATTCTATAAAGGCAAAGGATTGGTTATTATATTTATGTCTTGCTTGTGCCAGCTAAATTAAATATAATAATTCCATAGAAAAGTAGGTTCTTATCTATAGCACATCAATTGGCAGAATTGATTATGAGAGGCTGTAGAGAACACTTTCCTAAATGTTCCTAGTCAAGTATTAATATGCAAGGGCAATATTAATACATAAAGACTAGCATGTAGGTCAATTGATGACTTGATCTCACAAGTCATAGATATATGATATCAAGTTAACACATGGGTATATATTAGAGAATATATACTGAACTGACCCGCCATGAGAAAGTTTCATGGATCGTTATATGAGTGTCATAAACTTTCTCATGTGACTATTGGTAAGAATAGTCCTCAAACCTGAAGACACTACGGTTCCCTACATAAGGAGTTATGTACTTTGGTATCGTCAAACGTCACCCGTAACAGGGTGGACCATAAAGGCGATTACTGGGTATATAACAAATTATGCGGAGGGATGTGAGTGATGTAGATGGGATCTATCCCTCCCATATGACGGGAGTGATATCTATGGGCCCCTTGATTGAGTAGAACTACTAAAACGCATGGCCATGCTCGAATGAGTCAATATGAGATATTGAGCTCATTTGTTTGAGTTAGTTTACTCAGGGATCAAGAAACACATAGATTGATCGAGGATGACACGGTCTATGCCTCATTGGTCAATCTGATATCAAGGATAGAAGGACACGGTCATACATTATAGTAGTCATGGAAAGGTTAGTCGGATCTTGACTTATTTCGTAACTTGGGTAGCAATGATGTATTGCTAGATGCCGCTCATTGCTTGTGTATCTAAAAGAGTTTAGATCCACTGCCAACGTTATGAGAGCCTATAGGGTCATACACAAAGAGCATGATGATTAGAAGAATTAGTGCATTCTAGTTTGACTAGAATAATTTGGGAATAAGCTTAAGTACAAAATGGTTTTTGGACTCTAAGCTTAATGAGAATTTTAGCTTATTGATTTAATGAGATTAATTCAATATGCTAAGCTTATTGATTTAATAAGATTAATTCAATATGTTACCTTATTGATTTAATGACATTAATTCAATATGATAACATAAGCTTATTGAATTAATAAGATTAATTCAATATGCATGAATGCCACATAAGCATGCCACCTAAGCATGTCATATAAGCATGCCACCTGAGCTTGATGTGGTGGAAGGAGACAAAGGGTTTTGACCTTTGGAATTTCTCCACATGTGGCCGGCCAAATTATTTTTCAATGCAATTGATTGCATTGAATGTGATAGGAGGTGAAAGGTTTTTTCAATCCTATAAAACACTCCATGGGGTGGCCGGCCAAACTTGTTGGAAGCTTGAGGCTTGGAGAGAGCTTGGTGGTGAGAGGCTTTGGTTGTGTGGCTTTTGTGAGTGTAGGCTAGCAAGAAGAGTGGTCTTATTCTTCCTTTCTCTTTTTCCCTACCTTCCTCTCCTTTAGGGACTTCTCTAGCAAGAAGTAAAGGAGAGCTCTTCTAGTTTCTTTTGTGAGACAAGAGCTTGCTCGTGTGGATACATATAGAGGCACGGATATTTGAACATGCTAAAAGATCCAACAAACCCAAGGAGAAGCAAGATTAAAAAGGGCACGCAACAAAGGTAATATTCTCCTATAAGATTGGTTTTTCTTTTAGAGAAATTTATTTTTTGTACGAGGTTTTCTTTCGCAAGGATCACTTGGAAGGGATCCTATTTTTCCGTTGCGCATATGCTATTTTTCATAAAAAAATCCCTACACCTTCTTAGGGTTAATGCCTAAATGGTTTTCTATTTTCCTAATAGACTCCTTAGGAAGGGTTTTTCTAGGGATATTAGTCTCAAATTTCTCCTTATTTTCTAAGTGGATATTTTTAGCTCATAAACCAAAATATTTGTTATTTCTAGCATGCTTTTCATGAGAGATAGCAAGAGAACTAAAAGCATGCTTTTTGACATTAAAACTAGAAGAATTAGCATTATTGAAATATACCTTAGGGTTAGCTTTTGAAGCTCCCCCTACTTGTGATGCTCCTTCTTAAATCTTTTTGCTCCCCCTAGGGCATTGATTCCTATAATTCCCTCTTTGACTACATTTGAAGCATATAATATGCTCCTTGCTTTTGATGGTTGGGGAACCGACATCCTTTGATTTTTCTTGACTTTTAGGCGCCGGTGGATCTTTTCTTACTCTCTTTGGGCACTTGCTCTTATAGTGTCCGGTTTCCCTACACTCAAAGCAAATTATATGATTTTTGTTTAAAACCAAATTACTTGAGTTACCTAGGGTGGTGGTGAGGTTCTCTTGAGCTTGCTCTTTCTCTCGACCGGATGTAGATGGTTCTTCTTGTTGCTCCGGTGTTGAGGATGCTCTAATCTCCTCCCCCTCAATCCTAGAGGTGGAGGTCTCCTCCAATTCTTCCTCTTCCTCTTCCACTGACCCGAAAGTTGACTCCTCTTCAACTTCCGACTCCTCACTTGATCGTGAGGATGATGAACTCTCTTCATCTTCGCTCTCCTCCTCTTGAGCCGATGAGCACTCTTCTTCTTGGACCGGTGATGGGTTTTCATAATGTTTCTCCAATTTTCTCTATAACTCCTTGGCGTCTTTACAATCCCCTATCTTGATGAAAATGTCATTAGGGATTACATTAAGCAAAATACCCATTACCTTATTATTGATATTGTAATATCGTAGTTGGTCTTGGCTCCAATTCTTCTTCTTGATTTTTCTTCCTTCGTCGTCTTTTCAATATCGTAGTTGGTCTTGATTTTTCTTCCTTCTTGATTGCAGCAAGCAAAACCTACTAAGATGCTAATTCAATTGTCAAAGTCACACATTAAAAAGTGCATCATTCTACCTTTCCAATACGCGAAATCTTCACGGTCGAAGGATGGTGGAATGTTGATGTCGTCACCCAATCTTTCTTGGAAATCCATCTTCTTCCTCTAGCGTGCTCCCTTAGTTGTTAAACTTGGAGAGCGGCCTCGCTCTAATACCACTTATTGGGGATCCTTGGAATGCTAGAGGGGAGGGGGGGGGGGGTAAATAGCATCATGCTCGTATGTTGACGGAATTCATTCGCGTTCATCTCTACAAAACTCGTTATGCACAGCGGAATATAGATAATAGCAATAACAAGAAACAAGACAAATACGAACACAAGAATATAACGTGATTCAGAACTGAACGGTTCCTACTCCATGGATCGAGCTCTAAAGAGCTCTAGTGATGCACACGCAACCACTAATCACAAATAACTCCTTCTTGGAACAATTTGGAGGTGGAGAAATCTCGTACAATGATTACACCAAGTAATACAAAAGATACAAGCTAATATAAAAATGAAATACATGTTGGATCGAGCGGATCGCTAAAGGGGGGGGTGAATAGCGATAAAAACTTTTTCTTTTAAATCGTTCGGTAGACAATTAAACGCAGTGGAAATGTAAATAAAAACTAAATGAGACAAATAGTTTTTTTTACTTGGTTCGTAGCCTTCGGCTACTACTCCAAGGCCCTAACGGTCCTAGACCGTGTACGAAGGGCAATTCACTAAAACACTCCTCCTCGTTGGAGGTAGGAGTTTTACGATTACAAAAACCTTCGAAGCAAAAGATAGAGAGACAAACTCTCTCTTCTATTAAAATTAAAATGCAACAGTAGAAAGCCTCGATTAACAAATGAATTGCAAGATTAAAAGAAATGACAAAATAAGATTATACCAACAACTCGAAGATAGGACTTAAACTAGGGTTGTTGGCAGCACTTCGTTGTTGTAGAGTCGTCGGAGAGTCGCAGTGTTGCGGAGGCTTTTGAGCACTTAGAATTGATGAGAAAACCCTAGGTTAGGACCTCCTTTTATATCCTTTGAGCCCCTTTTCGAGAGGAACCCTAGCCAATCACAATTGAGCACCAATCTCCTTGAAATGGGGTGATAAGCCTTGACTCCTCGAATCTGATCGTTGACCATCAGTCGACTGATGGCCATCATCACGATCGATGGCGACATCGGTCAGTCGACCTCGCCGATCGTGATTGACGGCAATGAGTCCTCCAAGCGGTCGATGCTTGCCGCAAGTCAAAGTTAGCTCAACAAAACATAATTTCGACGGCCGCGTCCCTAGACCATCTATAGGATGTCTTTGGTCGGATCTATGCTTAAGATCATCCCCGTAATGAGGATACGACCTCACTTATGCTCGCACATACGAGCTTACCTCGATACTTACGTGTTGCTTTTGCTTTCGGCCTTCCACTCGATTCCTTCGGCTCCCTCCGAAGTCACTCGAGTGTCGCCCGACCACCGCGGCTTCCTCCGGGTGTCGCTAGCCTTCAGCTCCAGCTATAGCAATCTTCTGCACACTCGATTCAGCTCGTGAGATAACGACATGAGCTTAACTTTGTATCTTTTGCTATAATCAAAACTCAGGTTCGACATAGGTGCCTACTGCACCAACAATCTCCCCCTTTTTGATTTATGGCAAACCCACATACAAAGTTAAGTAAATAGCAAGCATGAAGAATAATGTGCATTAGAAACAAACAAGAAATAAAGAAGATTAAGTTGGAGTAGTAAGGATTTTCTTCAAGTACTCCCCCTTGAGGAAACCTCCCCCTTGACCGAGGGTGAGTCTTGAAGAAAGACCTTAATCCTCCCCTTTGAGGGTTTCTTTAAGTAATTAACATTACTTAAAGTTGGCCTTAGTAAAACGTTTAAGTTAAGAGTTCTTCTTAACTTGGCCCTTTCTCTTTCTTAAGTAAAACATTGACGGCACAAATAAGTTTAAGTTAAGAATTCTCTTAACTTGGCCTTTAATACGTTTTCAAAACTTAAAGTTAACTTTTGGTTTAAATACAAAGTAAGAGTTAAGTTATCAAAAAAAAATTTGACCCCTTAACTTTGGCCTTTTTCTCCCCCTTTTGCCATATATCGAAAAGAGTGAGGGTGTGTGTGGAAAACAAAAATAAGTGTTAAATTTAAAGTCCAAGCATGTTTCACATTATTTTGAAAATAATATACTGAAAATAAGTTCATCTATAAAATATTCGACTCATATTTGGCTTGATTGATATGAAAGATCAACCAGTCTTGGTCAGAGTCGGTTAGTATGTATGATTATACTCCGTGGTTCATAGCGATGCACTAGCTCTACATCTGGAACCAGGAGTAAGGTCCTAACATCTCACACCCATCTACGTGGCTAAGTACACAAACACATTAGTCCTATGTGTTGTGAGATGTATTGGCTCCTTAAATTTATAGGTGCATGATATCTAAGGTATGTCCTATACTAGTCCCATAAAAAATGAAAATTAAGAAATAGTAGTAAGAAAATATAATTTGTAAGTTCCTATTCTACTACGCACATGCCCAATTTTCGTCTTAATAGACTAAATTCGGCTTCGGGTAGGGGTTTAGTAAATAGGTCTGCTAAGTTAGACTTTGATTCGACGTATTCGAGTTGTATGGCTCCGTTGGCCACATGTTCTCGAATGAAATGGTGTTTGACCTCTATATGTTTGGTCCTAGAGTGACATATCAGATTCTTTGTAAGATTAATTGAACTAATGTTATCTACGTGAAGTTTAGTATTCGTAAAGTCTAACTTAAAGTCGCGGAGAGTGTGCTTCATCCAAAGAAGCTGCGTGACACACTCACCCATCGCGATGTATTCGGCTTCGGTGGTAGATAAAGCAACACAGTGTTGCTTCCTACTGCACCAACTCACTAGACTCGAGCCGAGAAGTTGACAACAACCACTCATACTCTTTCTTTCTATCGAGCTTACTACCGGCATAGTCCGAATCGGAGTAGCCGGTTAGTTCGAACTCGGTAGATCTAGGATACCAAATACCGACATTAAGTGTACCCTTTAGATATCTAAGGATACGCTTGACTAGAGTTAGGTGAAACTCCTTGGCACAGGTTTGAAACCTTGCGCACATACTTACTGCAAATAAGATATCAGGTCGGCTTGCAGTTAAGTAAAGGAGACTCCCTATTATGCTCCTATAGTATTTTAAATCAATTGAATTTCCGATTACATCTTCTTCTATATTCACATTAGTTGCCATTGGGGTATTAATAATTTTAGCGTCTTGCATTCCAAAGCGTTTAATTAATTCCCTAGTATATTTGCGTTGATGTAGGTATATTCCATATTTAGTTTGTTTAATTTGTAGACCTAAAAAGAAACTTAACTCGCCTACTAAATTCATTTCAAATTCACTTTCCATAAGTGAAATAAACTCATTTAGTAGGATTGAGTTGGTGGTTCCGAAAATAATATCATCTACGTAGATTTGGGCTATGAATATGTCTTTACCTAAGGTTTTTACGAAAAGGGTTGGGTCAACTACACCATGGTTAAAGCCTTTGGACTTAAGATAAATCGAAAGTCTCTCGTACCAAGCTCGAGGAGCTTGTTTAAGTCCATAAAGAGCTTTCTTTAACCTAAGGACATGATCGGATTTGTCTAAACTTTCGAAACCGGGGGGTTGACTAACATAAACTTCTTCTTTAATGTATCCATTTAAGAATGCAGATTTCACATCCATTTGAAACAACTTAAATCCTCGATGTGCTGCATATGCTAATACCATTCGAATGGACTCTAATCTAGCTACTGGGGCATAGGTCTCGTCGTAATCTAAACCTTCAACTTGACTAAACCCTTTAGCAACTAGTCTAGCTTTATTTCTAACTACTTCACCTCTATCATCAATTTTATTTCTAAACACCCACCTTGTTCCAATGATTGTTTTATCTTTAGGTGGTGGTACTAATTCCCATACTTCATTCCTAGTGAATTGAGCCAACTCTTCTTGCATTGCAATAATCCAATCGGGATCAAGAAGAGCTTGGTCAATAGTTTTGGGTTCAATTTTAGAAATCAAAGATATTTGACTAAGGTTTCTATATGAGGCTCTAGTTCGAACTCCTAGACTTGGATCACCTATCACTTGGTCGATAGGATGATTCGTTTGAGTCCTAGTTGGATTTGGGTTTGAGTCTACAACTTGATCCATAGGATGACTCGTCTGAGTTCTAGTTTGGTTGGAGTCATCTATCACTTGGTCGATAGAGTGACTTGGTTGACTTAGGTTAGGATTAACACTAGACCTGATCTCTGGATCAGAGTTAGGTATAGTATGAATCGGCTCGCTAATTGGGGTTACCGGGGGTTTTGTAGGTTCGTGTCCTTCATCAAATACTACATTGATAGTCTCCTCGACTCTAAGGGTGTCGTGGTTATATACTCTATAAGCTCGGCTTGTAGTCGAGTATCCTAGAAAGATTCCGGTCGTGGTTTTGGATGTAAATTTTCCTAGGTAATCCTTAGTGTTTAGGATATGTACCTTACACCCAAATACCCTAAAGTACTTGATGTTAGGTATTTTATCATGATAAATCTCGTATGAGGTCTTAAGGTGCCTTTTTACCATAAGGATCCTATTTTGGACATAGCATGTCGTACTCATGGCTTCCGCCCAAAACCTATCGGATAGGTTATACTCATTAAGCATTGTCCTAGCGGCTTCTTGTAGGGTTCTATTTTTGCGTTCTACTAGGCCATTTTGTTGTGGAGTTCTAGGGCAAGAGAACTCATGGTGGTATCCATTTAGGTTCTGAGTTACATAAACCTATGGTTTTCGAATTCACCACCATGATCAGTCCTAAGTCTTTTGATTTTAATGCTTTGTTGATTTTCTATTAACTTAAATAGATTGATTAATTTATCTAGGGTATCACTTTTGTGTTTGATGAACCTAACCCAAGTAAATCTAGAGTAGTCATCAATAATGACTAAACAGAATTTACTTCCATTAAGTGACTTAGCTCCGTGTGAATCAAATAGATCCATGTGTAGGAGCTCAAGCACACTTTTGGTTCGTTCTTGATTAGTTAGTCGATGTTGTGTCCTAGATTGTTTACCTTGTTGACAAGCATTACATATTTTATTATCCAAGTTATTGAGGTTAGGCAAACCTTTGACTAAGTCACTCTGACTCATCTTGTGGATGAGTCTTGGGTGTGAGTGATCGAGTCGTCGGTGCCACAACCACGATCCTCTTGCCGTGTCATAAGACACTTAGTTGAGGAGTTAGTTAAGGTGATAGTGTAAATGTTGTTATTTCTAGTCCCTTTAATAATTGTTTTAGAGGTTTCGTTTGTATTAATTACACATTCATTTTCTAGAAATATGACCTTATAGTTATTATCACACAATTGGCTTACACTGAGAAGATTATATTGAAAATTTTCTACTAATAAAACGTTTTGAATGACAAAATTTGAGTTAAGCTCAATATCACCTGATCCGATGATTTTGAACTTGCCGTTATTTTCGAAGGCTACCGATCCTTGACGTTTGAATCGAAGCTTCGAAAACTTGAGTTGATCCCCGGTCATGTGTCGGGAGCAACCACTGTCCAACATCCATTGATCCTACACGCAAGGTAGTTGGATCGGATATTGGATTTATTAAAAATTGGTTGAAAATTATTAACCTAAATCATCTCACCCATGTCTACATGATCAAACATGTTAATCCTATATGTTCTTGTGAGATGACTTCCAATTTTACTTGATTTAAATTTAATGACTTAAACACTTGTCAACCTTGCGTTAGATTCGGATTTGACCTTAGGCTTATCAAGTCACCTTTTCAAGATCATGGCTTCCAGGTCGTGGCGAGGCACAGAGGCCTTCTTTGATCGGAACAACGACCACTTCCTTAGACAAAGCCATTTTCAAGAAAATAGTAACTTGACTCACCTAAGACCACTTCCTGGTCTAACTAGTCTAGGATACGGCGAGGTAGCTTCAGCTAGTTCCGCTCGGTCAAGTGCACTGAACTAGATATGTCTTATCTAGCCCGAATACACAAGACTCCGCTTTCCTAGCGTACTATCATCTCGCCGCGTCCTGGTACTATGTTATCAAGTATTGACGAGTTATAGTCCTATCTAACCATTCTAGAAAGAAAAATCAAACTAAATAAAAACCTAAGCATGCAATTTCTAAGTTAAAACACAAACAAATTTCGTACTAGCTCCCCCTGGACCGTTGAATCGATTCGGTCTCTCCACATAGTGGATTTGGTCCTTGGGAACCCAGTACTGGTTTGATCCTAAGTTTGAAATCAAGGTGGTCTTAGGGACCCATGCTTGGACACGTTTTTTATGTCGACTTACAATCGACATATACGACTTATTGGTCGTGTTTGAGCTAAAACCTAGTCCAGCCTTGTTGTACACGGCCCTTTGCGATCCAAGTAGGAGGTCAAGTCCTTTGGATCCCAAAGTAAACCTTTCCAACGTATTCCTAAGATCTTCGACTTGACTTTTCAAGAGTGAGTTCTCAACTTCGAGTTTTTTAACCCGAGTTGAGTCCTTCTCTTGAACTCGACTAGTCGAGGAGGTTAGGGAGACCTCGTGTTTTAGGAGTTTAACTTCCTCAACCAGGGTCTCGACCTTGGACTCGGACTTAGCTAACTTTATATTTAAAAACTTAATTGCACTATAAAGAGTAGTAATAAGAGACCGACTTACCTTGAGTGTATCTTTTGAACCGGATGCGTATCCGTGGCTTGTCTTGAGATTCAGTTCCGCTCGCCTCCGTCTCCGATTCCACCGGTTTAGCCATAAGGACTCGATCGTTGTCTTCTTCCTCGGAAGCTTCTTCCCAAGTAGCGTTGAGTGCCTTTTTATGTTTTGGTGCCTTGCTCTTGAGTTTTGGGCATTCGAACTTAATGTGTCCAAACCTGTTGCATTCATAACATCTTATGTTTGAACTTTTAGGCTTACCTTCGTTGGGTCGAGTGACGGCTCATTTTCGGCCCTTGACTATCCTTCGAACTAGGTTGACTAGTTCGGCCTCCATTTCCTAGTCGACCTCCGAATCAGACTCATCCTCTTCTTCCTTCGGAGGTGGCTTGCTAGCGGTTTTCTTCTTTGAACCTGCAAATAATGCTATACCTTTCTTGGGTTCCGAGTTAGACTGTTCATGAAGTTCAAAATCAGAAAAGAGTTCATCTAATCTAAGTTTAGAAAGATCCTTGGAGACCTTGTAGGCATCGACCATGGATGCCCACAAGGTAGTCCTCGGAAAGGAGTTTAGTACATACCTTATAAGGTCGCGGTTTTCTACCTTTTGCCCGATTGCGTGTAGATTGTTGACGATGTCCTGGACTCGGGCGTGAAGTTGCGTCGCGGACTCGTGTTCCTGCATTTTTAGATTATATAATTTATTGAATAAAAGGTCACGCTTACATACCTTGGCTTCATCGGTCCCTTCGTGTAGCTCCACTAGCTTTATCCATAGGTCCTTTGCACTGATGAAGGGGCCGACGCGATTTAACTCCTCCTTGGACAAGTCGCATTGGAGGATTTGTGTTGCCTTGGCATCGGCTTCGACTTGTCGTTTTGTTGTAATGGTCCATTGATCATAACCCAAGGATTCACCCACTTCGTTAGTCGGAAGTGTGAAACCCGTTTGGATTATGATCCACATCTTGATTTGGGTTTTGAGAAAGCACTCCATCCGACCTTTCTAGTAACGGAAATCATGTCCGTTGTAAAACGGAGGTCGGACGGTACTAAAACCCTCGAGATGGGCAATTTGGAAGGGAAACCTTGCACAAAAAATACCAAAAAAAACACGAAAAAGATTCCAAGACTTCTCCTTGGATTAGTAATGTAGGAAATGAAAAGAAACAAAAGGAATAAACGAGAAATAACCAACTAAAATAAAAGATGAGCACTTACAACCTTCAATGTCCCAAAAATGGTACTAAACGATGGTTTTTGGGGATGAAGACAGATTGTTACGAGGTTTTACCCTCATAAGAAGTGTATATCTCTCCGAGAGCTTCGTTTTGGTAGGTAGACCGTGTCGTGGGTCAACTTGTACGAAAAGTTATGCCCGTTTGACCGTCGGCTACTCCAAAAGCGAATACTTGCAAAAACAAAACCAAACGAAGAGTACCAAGACTTCGTCTTGGATTAGTAGTGCGGGAGAAAAATTTAAACGAACGAAAAACAAATCTGTAAAAAATGTTAGATTGTTGGTTTCACCAAATCTAAGCGCCCCTGGCTCTGATACCAATTGTTGGATCGAGCGGATCGCTAGAGGGGGGGGGGGTTGAATAGCGATAAAAACTTTTTCTTTTAAATCGTTCGGTAGACAATTAAACGCAGCTGAAATGTAAATAAAAACTAAATGAGACAAATAGTTTTTTTTTACTTGGTTCGTAGCCTTCGGCTACTACTCCAAGGCCCTAACGGTCCTAGACCGTATACGGAGGGCAATTCACTAAAACACTCCTCGTTGGAGGTAGGAGTTTTACAATTACAAAAACCTTCGAAGCAAAAGATAGAGAGACAAACCCTCTCTTCTATTAAAATGAAAATGCAACGGTAGAAAGCCTCGATTAACAAACGAATTGCAAGATTAAAAGAAATGACAAAATAAGATTATACCAACAACTCGAAGATAGGACTTAAACTAGGAAGACTTCGTTGTTGGAGAGTCCGAGAGTCGCATGGAGGCTTTTGAGCACTTAGAATTGATGAGAAAACCCTAGGTTAGGACCTCCTTTTATAGCCTTTGAGCCCCTTTTCGAGAGGAACCCTATCCAATCACAATTGAGCACCAATCTCCTTGAAATGGGGTGATAAGCCTTGACTCCTCGAATCTGATCATTGACCATCGATCGATGGCCATCATCATCGATGGCGATCATCGGTCAGATCGCGACCTCGGCGATCGGCGATTGACGGCAATGAGTCCTCCAAGTCGGCAATGATCGATGCTTCCGCAAGTCAAAGTTAGCTTAACAAAAACATAATTTCAACGGTCGTCGATCGTCCGATCCCGACCTAGACCTTCTATAGGATGTCTTTGGTCGGATCTACGCTTAAGATCATCCCCGTAACGAGGATACGACCTTACTTACGCTCGCACACACGAGCTTACCTCGATACTTACGTGTTGCTTTTGCTTCCGGCCTTCCACTCGATTCCTTCGGCTCCCTCTGAAGTCACTCGAGTGTCGCCCAACCACCGCGGCTTCCTCCGGGTGTCGCTAGCCTTCAGCTTCAGCTATAGCAATCTTTTGCACACTCGATTCAGCTCGTGAGATAACGACATGAGCTTAAGTTTGTATCGTTTGCTATAATCAAAACTCAGGTTCGACTTAGGTGCCTACTGCACCAACAATACAATGCAAGTAAAGAAAAACACTTTACAAGAGCACTTTGGTTGCTTGATCTTTGATTGCCTTGGACTAGCTTGAAGGACTAGAAAGCACCAACTATCCCCTTCAATTCGCCCAAGAAAAATCACTACAAAAACTCTCCATCCGAGCTGCCTTTATATCCTACGTCGGGCTGGATTTCTGCCTAGCAATCGATTGCCATAAGACCCCAGTCGACTGTTAACACTGTAGTTGTGAGACAATGGCTCAATCAACATTGAAAAAGTTCCAACGGGATTCTCACCAGTCGACTGCCAACATTGGCAGTCGACTGACAGCGCCCGTAGCCGACTGCCCAGTCGACTACGGAGTATTCTGTGCTTGCGACTATACCAACAGTCGACTGCCATATATGGCAATCAATGGCCATCAGTCGATTGCTCCAATGAGCAGTCGACTGCCAGAGCATTTTTAGCCCTTAATTGGCAGTCGAGCTCTAGTCAACTCACGGCAGTCGAACCGACCATAATGTCAGTCGACTGTCAACCTCAACCTTGAGGTTTTAACCCAAGTATGGTGTCCCCATACTTGCTAGACCACCCTTAGCCTTGACCTAAGCCTTCTAGCCACCTCCGTCAGCCTCTTGCCTATCGGATCCCTCCAAGTCATCCATGACTTGTTCATCCATACGCTAGCCTTCAAGGGCTTCCATCGGCTATTGTCATGCTAAGTTGGTCTATACCGCCAAGGCACATTGGACTTACACTGCCAAGACTCCGCTTGGACTTTACGCCGCCAATCATTGGACTTATGCTGCCAAGACTCCCGCTTGGACTTTACGCCGCCAATATCAAACCCCTTGGACTTTCCAAATGCCAAGACTCAAGCTTGGACTTTTCCTTGCCAAGACCCATGCTTGGATTTTTCCTTGCCAAGACCCATGCTTGGACTTTTCCTTGCCATGACCCATGCTTGGACTTTATATGCCAAGTTCTCAAGACTTGGACTTTCCCAAGTGTCCCACTTGGACTTTCCATGTCAAGTACCCATGACTTGGACTTTCCCATGACAATCATATTGTCATATGTTTTTGTAGAACATCGAAACATCTCTTGAGTCAAGCTCGAGTCCTGGTCAATCGTGACCTTGGCTGATTGCACCAACATCCACTTCTCTAGGATCCACTCTTAGGATCCGTAGTACAGAAGAGGTGCGACTCTTCAACCAATCCCAACTACAAAGTCCCTATGAGCGCTTGTGCAAGTTCTTGGCCGGGGTAAGCTCCTTCTCCTCCATGTTTAATATGTGTAGACTGGCGTATATCCTCCTAACACTTTGTTTCCCATCTCAGGTAGTTGCTGCTTGCAATGAAACTACACCTAGCATAGTAAAGTATCAATCCACTATGGCTTCTCACCACACCGCCTCTCTATCCCAGCAGAAAAAACTAACCCAGCAAGTAGCTGAAGGCAAACAAAGGGAGGTCACTCTAACCACGCAGTGTGAAGACCTAATGACTCAACTAGCGGTGGCACATAGTGAGAAAGAAGAGCTCCAGAACAAGAATGCTGACCTCAATCAACAACTGTTTCTGTAATCCAGTCAGCTTCAGCAAATCGACCTCCTTACTCAAGAATAAGAAGAACACAAAAAACAACTTGCGGAGGTGAAGACACAGACTTCTCATTCTTCCAAGATTATCCTTCAATTCCAAGAAGAACGCCAAATATGGGTAGCCATTCTGAGATCTTGCCAACAACAATTGGAAAACCTTTCTTTGACGGCGTCCACTCTTCCTGGGATGCTAGCGTCAATGGCCGAACAATAGCAAGAACTTTAGAGGGAGCATTCTACAACCTTGGCTTCCTTGGGCCATCAAGGTATGGTAGCGGCCAGAGATAGAGATGCCTTGGTAGCCCAACGAGCCGAGCATCAAGCTCGATAGAAGGAGAAGGAAGAAGATCTGAAGATGAGATACGCTCGAAAAGGAGTGCAATTGTTCATGTTAGGATTTGAAGGGTCCTCATCTCAGAATGCCACTCAGGGTTACCCTCCACCGGGCGTTGATACAAGTTACCTTAATCCCGAAATTTCTCTGGCCAAGTGCCCTCATGAACTCTTTGAGTTGTAACTATCCCCTTTTTCACGATGTACTGATTAATCCTTACCAACAAAGGTTTTTAAATCGCACTGTTAAATACCCTTTGTTGTATATAAACAATAATTATTCAAAAAATATTCAAGAACCACTCTTAAACTCCTCTCCTTCCCTTAAAATGAGTCAAATTCATCCTTTCTATCACTAAGGACCACCCGTCCCTTGAGATGTCAGTCAACTGCCCCCATCTTCCACTCGGGGATTCTTTCGGGCTACCACAACCTTCATTCTCCCCGAGTCAGAGCTAATTCCCACATGGTAAAGTGCATTCAAACTTATCGAACCCGACCATTTCCTCTCATCCGATGAGGATGTGATCAACCACTTTGGGATTAATACCTGGATCATTTCCCATATTGACGCCATTACTCCTTCCGTCCTTTCACCTTCTCCTCCCCTTCTCAAAGGGGAATGTGTGTTGGGTTTCCGGCACCGCGGCGTGTGTGTGTTCGATCATGTTTCGTAAACATGAACACAGCGGAAGCAATAAAAATAATAAATCTAGATTTATTACAACACACACAACACACGCATGCATATTACAACAAGTGTAGACATAACCGTAAATTTAAATTTGCAATAAAAGGAAATTTATCTACGTTATACCTTTCGTATGACGTGTAGCGGGAACGACATCAACCGGAATGATCCTCGCTAGAATCGTCTCTATCCGTATCCACGCCGAGTTCCTCGGGATGACTTCGCTAAGCCACGAGCTTCGTCTTCGTACGGGTTACTAGCCTCGTGTTGAAGACGACGTGATCGAGAGATGATCACGATCCGAATCCAAATTCGGATCCTAATACGAGTTCTCAAAACTCGCTTCTCCGGAGAGGTATTCGTCAACCAATTGACGAATCCTTCATCCTCCACCTCAGAGGATTACTGGAGATCGAATCCCCGGTAAGTTAGCCGCTGTCGGAGCTCTAACCGTCATCCAAATGACGCTCCGACGAGAGGAGAACAAGCTGTCCAGAAAACTGGACAGCTTTGGTGGAGGTGATAGGCGCCGGCCAACCAAGGGAGATAGAGCTCACCTTGATGCCAAACTTGAAGGAGATCACCGGAGCACTAACCGGCAGCAGCTCGACGCCGGTGAGGGGGAAGGAAGCAGCCTTCTGGACGCCGGTTGGAGCCTCAAGGTGGGCGGCGGCAAGGAGGAGGAGAGTTAGCTCCGAATTTCTCCAAGGAGAGGTGGGCGGCAACTTAGGGTTGTGGATTAGGGCTTAAACCATCCCTTAAGCCCTCTTTTATAGAGAACTAATTCTCTTAATGGTTATTGGATCATAACCATTAGGCCCATTAACCCGCTCCATTAAGATAAGTTAAAATAAACCAAACCATGATGGTTTATTTTAAGTTAAAACGAACCGAACCAACTTTTGGTTCATTCGTTTAAAATAAACCAAACCCTTTGGTTTATTCTCCTCCATTGGATTAGAAACAAACCATTTTGGTTCATCCATTATGTCTTCATAAGACACGGCCAATCCACGCTTCCATTGCGACTGAAACGATTTCATGCTCGCTTTATGTTTGGTCCAACCAAACCTAGTTTCTCTCGGTCTGAGAATCCCATTCTCAAGATCGTTTTAAATCCTTTGGATTACACTCGTTGTGCGTGTGACCAAATAGGTTCTCGGTTTATGTTGGCCGTCTATAATTAACCATTAATTATAGAACGATCATGAGTGGCACCTAGTAGTACATCATGATCCCCAATTAACCAAAAGATCAACCCGCTGATCCGCAACTATTTTCAAACCCTTGGCTCGAATGATTCGTGCCCCATTCCCTTCACTCATCTTATACCCACTTGGTTCAGGACATGGTCTATTGTGTCAGTCCCCACTAGGCTGACTACGTCACACCTAGCCCAAGTGTCATTTCCTCGTCCTACGGATTCTAGTTACTCCACATGTATCGAAGAGTACCTTACTCTAAACATGTAATGCTTTGGCCAAAGATTTTAGTAACAATCCGACGAGAGGCCATGGGTATACATCTCCTCGCAAGGAGTGGTGAATCCTTTATAGGCTATTCAAACACCTTCGATCACTTTGACTTATACCCAATCATCCCGGGTCCACATCTCCTTAGAGATGTTTTCTTAAGATGTCAAAGCATAAGTCTCCATGATCAAGATGACTTGAATACCGCAAGTCTAAGGAACATCGCACTTAAGCCACAGTAAGAACTTCATTGACATATCTATATATGCAGAGAACCATATGAAGTCTTACGGCTAGTCACTCCAATGAACTAGTTACCATAACTAGCATCCACGATTAACTCCGGACATCACAATGTCTCCAGCCAGTGAGAATCAGCTGCTTGGATACACCAAGGAGTATACCTCGTGCTAGTCTCAACAGAATTGATGGTGTCCAAATCCATCAATTCATCGACTAGGGATAATTCCGATACATCACAATTACACATGTAGATATACTCACTAGTTGTGATCCAATCACAAATTCTCTCATGCTGTGAATCGTTTCGTGGACATTCAGTAAATGAGTTTAAGATCCAATCAAATACATAAAATATGTATACTCAAATAGTGAATCTTGATTTATCATATAAATGGTTCATACATAAGGCGATTGCCTTAGGACATCTCTCATATATTACTAACAATGTGAACCTCCCTTCCTTACTATAAATTCCCTCTAAGAGTCTAGGCTATTCTCATTCTGCCTTCTTGTCTTTTGCAGGACATCCCATCGATATATCCTCCAACTCCGACTCCTTCGAACTGTATGATTTTGATACAGAATCTTCCAATGATTCTGCTACTCAATCGACAACTACTTCAGCATACCGGCCTCCTCCTCCTTCAATCTCAGTCGATGCTTCGGTTAATAACATAAGAAGGTCCTTTCGGGCTCCTTTCCCTTCTTTCGACAATCAGGTCTGGAACCCTCCCATAACTTGGGAGTACACAATGGGAGATCCTCGGGCTCCAACTGAACTTCTTCCTCTTCCCCCAGCCCTATCTCTCCTTCCAGTCCCTCCACGTGAGGTTCCTTCCTTTCCCCTAGCCGAAGCTCTGCCTCCCTCGCCTCGGGCACGAGGTGACTGCTATAGGGTTATCTTGGCGCCTCCCCCTGCAGAGGAGTCTTCTGTTAGTTCTAATAAGCTTGTATGAACAACAATCAAACTCATGTAATTGCTAATCTTCATATATATGTAGAGAGAATGGAGTATTTAAATGTGTCTTATTTATTTTGCTTCTTCTTGCTTCGAATATTCTAACTGAGGCACCCGAGATCATACTTGATCCGCTTCATAGGGTTGACCCTGCCTAACTGCATCAACGAATACCACCACAAAATAATTAAACCCGAATCATATGAGATCCGCTCCACATCCACTTCATTTTACAGAATACAATAAGTTTCTTCATAATATTGCCTTCAACTGCCCGAACTACCTCTTCATCTTCTCATATTATCTACATTTATTACTTCAGTTTCCCAGGAGAAATAATTAATAGCCCCCTTTCTATAAAACCTTCATCATTACCTTCACTCAGCATATCCTTTGATTATGTAGGTGCCCTTTGCCCTTTCTCCCCTTCTCCTACTGACGTTATGGAATACATATCAGAGAAGGATAGCCATTCTCCTCCTTTGAAGCAGCAAATTGAGGAACAACACCTTATTGAAGAACTGTTGGAACAGATCCAGGACCTAAAGCGGCGCCTGCAGTTAGCCTCTTCTAACAACTACTCCTTATGTCAAGAGCTAGCGGTGGCTCAGAGAAATATGTCCAAACACATGTTCATATAGAAGTCTTATCTCAGGCAACTATTCCGCTTCCCGCGTGTACATAAAGAAGCTCCGTCGGTACTCCCAGGGAAAAACCCTACTTCCCCTTGACAAGGCTTTGCATGTTACTTTCCTTTTTCATCAACCTATACTATATACTCCTTCCTTATCAGTGAAGCTTTCTTCATAAAAGATTGTGTGTGCCTCTTCTTTACTAATTACACACGTCATAAAGAATAAATAAAACATTCCAGCTCCAACGACAAACAAACTTTACTGACTTCCTGCCAATGCCCCTTTCGACCCATCCATCCGCCTGGTCCTCATCCTTTTTGTGTGTGATCTCAAACGGATGAAGTTTTATCGTAACTACTCAAACCTCATTCCTGCGATCTGCCTCGGCATGAGAATAGTGATAACACACCGGATTAAAGACTCGAATTTTCCTCCCCTTCGTGTATATCCTCACATGGGGAAAAAATAATATACAGTTGAGGAAAAACTCAACTCTTCTGATCCGCCACCACAGGGGGACAAAAATAATATACAGTTGAGTGAAAAATCAACTCTTCCAATCCACCACCACAATGGGATAAAAATAATATATAGTTGAGGGAAAACTCAACTCTTCCAATCCGCCACCACACGGGGATAAAAATAATATATAGTTGAGTGAAAACTCAACTCTTCCGATCCGCCACCACATGAGGATAAAAATAATATATAGTTGAGTGAAAACTCAACTCTTCATATCCGCCAGCACAAGGGGATAAAAATGATATATAGTTGAGGGAAAACACAACTCTTCCGATCCGCCACCATACGGGAAAAATAATATACAGTTGAGTGAAAACTCAACTCTTTCGATCCACCACCACACGAGGATACAAATAATATATAGTCAAGAAAAACTCAACTCTTCCGATCAGCCACGACACGGGGATAAAAATAATATATAGTTGAGTGAAAACTCAACTCTTCCGATCCGCCACCACACGGGGATAAAAATGATATATAGTTGAGGGAAAACTCAACTCTTCCGATCCGCCACCACACAAGGATAAATATAATATACAGTTGAGTGAAAACTCAACTCTTCCGATCCACCACCACACGGGGATATACAAATAATATATAGTTGAGGAAAAACTCAACTCTTTTGATACGCCACCACACGGGGATAAAAATAATATATAGTTCAGTGAAAACTCAACCCTTCCAATTCGCCACCACATGGAGATAAAAATGATATATAGTTGAAGGAAAACTCAACTCTTCTGATCCGTCACCACACTGGGATAAAATAATATATAGTTGAGTGAAAACTCAACTCTTTTGATCCACCACCACACGGGGATGACTACTAACCCTACAGGCAAGCAAAAGAATAATGATGACCTGACTTAGGGTTTCGCCCCGTCGAGTCAGAGAATTTTTTACTCCGCCATTGAATTTTCTTCCATGCATCTACCTTAAACCCAACTCCTCCGTTCCACCACCATACGGGGATGACTGCTTACCTTGAGGACAAGCAAAAAGAATAGTGATGACCCGGCTCAGGGCTTCGCCTTATCAGGTCGGGGAATTTTTTACTCTGCCATTGTATTTTCTTCCGTGCATCTACCTTGAACCAAACTTCTCCGTTCCACCACCATACGGGGATGACTGCTTACCCTGAAGACAAACAAAAAGAATAGTGATAACCTGACTTAGGGCTTCACCTAGCCAAGTCGGAATAATTTTTTACTCCGTTGTTGCCTTCTCTAGTGCATTTAAACCCAACTCCTCCGTTCCACCACCACACAGGGATGCTGGCTTCAGTTGATACCGAGCCGTATAAAATGTGACGACCTAATCTAGGGCATTGCCCCATCAGGTCAGAATAAATTTTTTACTCCGCCATTCTTCACAGGTGATTTTACCTTAAACCCTACTCCTCCATTCCACCATCGCACGGGGATGATGGCTTCAATTAGCACCGAGCCATAACAAAGTGTGACGACCTAGTCTAGGGCATTGCCCCCTCATGCTGGAATAATTTTTTACTCTGCCATTCTTCACAACCTTAAATCCTACTCCTCCATTCCACCACCACACGGGGATAATGGCTCTGGCTGATGCTAGGCCTTAAGAAAGATAAATTATAAATCTTCATGGGGCCACATATCTTCTCTGAAGCCCTACTCCTTCGTTCATCCGCTGAGCGGGGATGACGTCTCTGGCTTATGTCATGCCTTAAGAAAGATAAATTATGAATCTCCATGGGGCCCTATCTCTGCTCTGAAGCCCTACTCCTTCGTTCGTCCGCTGAGCAGGGATGATGGCTCTAGTTGATGCCAGGCCTTAAAGAAAATAGATCGCAATTCAGTATCTCTTAAGGGCCCACATATCTTCCCTGAAGGCCACTTAACACCATAAACATGCCCTGCACCCCATATAAGACTCTTCACATTCCTTCTTCTTCACCTCCGCCTCCCTTCCAGTTCTCTACCCTCTTCCTCCTTTCTCCACCAGCACCAACGTTCCTGTGCCTTGCTAACAATTTTTGTATTCTCCTTCCTCCTTGAAAACCAAGATGCATTCTGTCTTTCAACAACTGATGGCCGAATACCACCAGGGATCTAGATGGAGCGGGGATCAATCAACTACTGCTATGCCCCCTCTGCCCCTTATCTCATCTTCTTCTTCGTCCACCAACCTAGCTTCAGCGTCCTCTCCTCTTCATTCCCCCGCAGCTTCACCCCCCACTGATTCATCTATGCCCAGCGTAACCCTTCCATCATTACCATCTTCTCCTCCTTCCTATTTACTATCACCGCCAAACCCTAGCCCTTCCGCCTCTCCCCATTCAATCCTGGGTATCCGTAAGTCGTCCCATCCTTTTTCACAGAGCCAGGTCAAATTGAGGGGAGTTGCATGCCCATGACTGCAGGCAGAGGATATCCCTTCCCTAGATCTTTATCCTTCCTCGGGACTTCCCCCCACATTAGAACCCATGTTAATGACATTTCCTTCCTCTTCACCTTAGCATATTTCAACCACCTCCCCATTCCCCCTTTCTTTCCTCTTCTGTCACGCCCGCCCTTTCAAGGAGTTCGGAGGGGCGGCGCGACGCGATCGTACATACATGCATTACAGTGGAAGACTACATATACTTCTTACAGCGGAAGACTTTAGACTTTTTTTTCTTCTTTTAAACATAAACATTCATCATCATTTCATAAATACTTAGTTCCAGTTCATGACATTCAACTTAAAGAAAACGTGCATAAGTATGGGAAGCATAAACAGATCTCCTCCACCATGCCACTACCACACACACTTTGCCCCTCCTGCTGCTCCCTATAGTTTAGCCATGCTTTACCCTTATCTGCAGTACAAGGGAACATAAAACTATAAGCACATAGGCTTAGTAAGATCCTGTCCTACTCACAAAAACCATACGTCAAGCATTAAGCATAGAGTAGTGACATGATCATATAAGCTCATACAAGAATAACATTCATATAAACATTCAAGAACATAAGCAAACATAACATGCATATAAACATACCATAACATAAGCATAGCATTCCTATAAACATTCAAGAACATAAGCAAGCATATCATGCATATAACATTATAATGATATAGACATGAAATAAAGGTATATGCAAGATGCTCTTTGAAAACATATATATTATAAGTACTTAAACATAATCTCAATATATTGGGCCCTGCATTGTACCACATACATCATCATCATAGCGCGCATCCCTAATAGACCCGAGGCAGCTAGTCCCGAACCTACTAGAGTACTAGGCCCGTACTATGTCTGTCGGCCTAGGGACAACATAACATAGAAGCTCATCCTAAGCCCGTACTTATGACCGTCGGCATAGGGCATCTGGGATCCCATCCCGTTGTAACACCCGTAAAATTTCTAGCAATTTTACAAGAATTTTTGGCATGATTATAATGGGCTTTATATGGGCTCCTTCAAAAATAAAAGAAAAGGAGTCAAAAAAGATGCAAGGCCTAGGAATTGAACCCCAAACCTCTAGAGATAGCTAAGCAGTAAAGATGCATCCAATAATCAAAAGCCCAACAGGGTTGTACTATTAGAAAAATATGGGAAATTATAGTTAAGGGTAAGGGAGACTAAGGGACTCTTCAAGTGAATAAATAGTTGGAATGAGGAGACGTGAGTAACCAAATTGCTTTTCTCTCCTTCTCATCTTCTTCCTCACCGAAATCCATTCCACTCCCTTTTCATCCTTTGTCCGAAACCTATCCAAGCAAGAGGAAGGCTAAGTTGGCATCCCTTAGGTTATCTTCCAACCAAAAAGCAAAGCGAAGGATGTAAGTACCCCCCTCACATGCGTACAAGTAGTTTTCGATTGATGTATTTGTGTTAATCCTCTTGAAACCATTCGGCCAAGAACTTGTTTGAGTTTTTCCATGAAGATCCATGCCTTATCTTGTATGAACATGATGAAGATAGGATTCTAGATGGATTAGGTTAAGTGTTTGACCTTAAAAACCCAAGGGACCATTCGGCCAAGACCTTGTTTGAGCTTTCCATGAAGATCCATGCCATATCTTGTATGAACATGATGAAGATAGGATGCTAGATGAATTACGTTAAGTGTTTGAACTTTTATGACCTTTAAAACCATTCGGCCAAGCCACTCTAAACCCCAATATGTTCTTTTATGCCATGCTATAGCCAAGTTCATGCTATGTTTTGATAGTAAAAGAAGATAACATGATGTTTGGTTAACCTAGATTTAAGTGGATGAACTTCTAAGCCTTGGACCATTCGGCCAAGCCACTTTAGACCCCTATGTGTGTTCTTTTATGCCATTTTTAGATGAGCTTAGGCTAAGTTTTGATGCTAGATGAAGATAACATGTTCTATGCTAGGTTTTAAATGAGTTCATGCCATGTTTGATGTTAGAAGAAGATAATATGTTCTATGCTATGTTATAGATAAGTCCATGCTATGTTTTGATGGTAAATGAAGATAACATGTTGTTTGTTTAACCTAGGTTTAAGTGGATGAACCTTTAAGCCCTTTGAACCATTCGGCCAAGTCCATCTAGACCCCTAAGGTGTCTTCTATGCTATGTTTTGCATGAGTTCATAATGACTTTTGGTGTTAGATGAAGATAACATGCTCTATGCTAGGTTTTAAATGAGTTTATGCCATGTTTGATGTTAAAAGAAGATAACATGTTCTATGCCATGCTATAGATAAGTTCATGCTATGTTTTGATTGTAAATGAAGATAACATGTTGTTTGGTTAACCTAGATTTAAGTGGATGAACCTTAAGCCTTTGAACCACTCGGCCAAGACCCCTAATATGTTTCTATGCCATGTTTGATTGAGTTCATGATGACTTTTGATGTTAGATGAAGGTAACATGTTGTTGGTTAACCTAGAGTTAAGTGGTGGAGCCTCATGTCCTTTAAACCCATTCGACCAAGGTTTAATTAAAACCCTAAGTGCCCTCCCATGCCATGATTTATGTGTTAAAGAACTAACATGTGGTTAGTTAGACCATATATAAGTTGTTTGGTGTTTAAATCTTTGATAGAACTCCATGAAGTTTAGGTCATTCCATGTATACTTGTTCATGATGTTTATACCTTATGCCATGCTTATATGTGTGTGATGTTGTGATCATGTTATGCTTATTACCTCGTAATTGTATGAATGTATGATGTTTTATAAAGAAGGAACATGATATGCATGAAAATAATATGATATGTTATGAAGAAGAAATATGTTGTGGTGAATGATATGTTATGAAGAAGAAATATGTTATGAAAGCCATATGATATGTTATGAAGAAGAAGTATGTTATGATATGAAGAAGAAAAACATGATATGCCATGATAAAGAATATGATATGTTTATGAAATGAAATATGATATGTTATGATCAGAAGCATGTATGTATTTTACTTTCTACATGGCTTGTACCAGGACCCTAACAAGGTCCAAAGGGATGGGCTCCTAAGTTGGCCTAGGCCGATGAACTTAGATCGGGCCTAGGATGGGCTTCTATGTTATGATTTCCCCTAGGTCGACGGTCATAGTACGGACCTAGTACAGGATGGGCTCCCAGATGCCCTAGGCCGACGGACTAAGATCGGGCCTAGGATGGGCTTCTATGTTATGATGATGGCCCCTAGGTCGACGGACATAGTACGGGCCTAGTAACCTAGTAGGTTCGAGATTAGCTGCCTCAGATCTATTTAGGGATGCGCGCTATGATGATGATGATGTGGTACTATGTCAGGCCCAATATGTTGAGAGTTATGTTCAAATACCTATGATATATGTTTTCGAAGAGCATCCTGCATATACCGTTATGTTGTCTGCTCATGTTATGATGTTATATCTTATATATGTTACATGTTACGTTTGCTTATGTTATGTATGTTTACATGTTATGATTGTTATGTTATATATGTTTACATGTTATGTTTGCTTATGTTATATATGTTTACATGTTATGTTTGCTTATGTTACATATGTTTACATGTTATGCTTGCTTATGTTTTATATGTTTACATGTTATGCTTGCTTATGTTTGGTATGTTTACATGAATGTTATGCTTATATGTGTTATATGATCATGTCACTACTCTATGCTTGATGTTGATGTATGGATTTTGTGAGTAGGATAGGATCTTACTAAGCCTATGTGCTTATAGTTTATGTTCCCTTGTACTGCAGATAAGGGTAAAGGGTGGATAAACTAAAGGGAGCAGCAAGAGGGGCAAAGTGTTGGTGGTAGTGGCATGGTGGAGGAGATCTGTTATGTTCTTTATGCATGTTTTCCCTAAGATGATTTTGTTTATGGACTTGAACTAAGCACTAAGTACTTATGAAATAATGATGCATGCGCTATGTTAAGAAGAATTATCTATGAAATGACAATGCATGTTTATGTTGAAAAGAAAAAAAAATTTGTCTAAAGTCTTCTGCTGTAAGAAATACGATATGTGTAGTCTTCCGCTGTAATGTATGTATGTACGGTCGCGTCACGTGCCGCCCCTCCGGACCCTTGGAAAGGGCGGGCGTGACAGGTTGGTATCAGAGCAGATCTGTCTTTCCACTACACACACATCAAGCTCCAAATCCTGCCGCTCCAAGTAAGAATTTCTATGCATACTTCATTTCTTTCATGTATGATAACAAATGCCTCTAGCTTAAATATGCATGAAAATATGTAAGATAACCTTATGCTAGCTTTTGGTTTAACCATGAATAGCTAAATGAACTAACTTTTAGTTTAACCATGCATAGATAAATGAACGATAAACTTATACTGGCCTTACTCTAATATGTGAAGATAACCATGGCTGGAAGATGTAGTAATAGTGTCGATGAGACAGTAATATATGGAAGACGTAGTAATAGAGTTGATGAGACAGTAAGTCGCTCTCCATGGGGAGCTCCAGTACTATTGGTGAAGAAGAAAGATGGGTCTATGCGAATATGCATAGACTATCGAGCGCTAAATAATGTGACGATCAAGAATAGGTACCCTTTACCACGGATTGACGACTTGTTCGACCAGTTAAAGGGTGTCACCATCTTCTCTCAGATTAATCTGAGGTCTGGCTATCATCAAGTGAAAGTGAAACTAGATGATATACCGAAGACGACTTTCTGAACAAGATACGGATGTTATGAGTTCATAGTTATGCCTTTCGGAGTGACGAATGCACCTGCTACGATCTGCTGAATCGGATTCTTCAGGAAAAGTAGCTGTATTCAAAGTTCTCCAAACGTGAGTTCTGGCTCGATCAAGTATCATTTTTGGGTCATGTTATATCCAAGCACGGAGTGATGGTAGACCCAATAAAGATTGAAGCTGTGAGTAACTGGAACCGACCAAAGAATGCCAGCGAGATCAGAAGCTTTCTTGGGCTAGCAAGCTACTACAGGAAGTTTGTAGAGAACTTTTCTAGGATTGCAACCCCTATGATAGTCCTCACCAGAAATAACATGAAATATGAATGGACGGACGCCTGCGAGAGGAGTTTCACATAATTGAAAAGGAGACTGACCAGCGCTCCAATCCTTGCTCTTCCGGACAGTAACGAAGGCTTCGACATGTACAGTGATGCCTCCAAGTTGGGACTCGGAGCTGTACTCATGCAGAATGGCAAGGTCATTGCCTATGCCTCTAGGCAACTCAAGTAACATGAAAGGAATTATCCCACCCACGATTTAGAGCTAGCGGTCGTGGTCTTTGCTCTCAAAACATGGAGGCATTATCTATATGAAGCTCAGTGTAGGATTTATACAGACCACCAGAGTCTGAAATATTTCTTCACACAGAAGGACCTGAATATGAGACAACGCAGATGGCTCGAGCTCGTCAAGGATTATGACTATGAGATCTTCTACCATCCGGGAAAAGCAAACAAGGTGGCTGATGCACTGAGCAGGAAGTCCTGCGCCACCTTGATGTCTCTATCAGTGTTATCTCGGCCCTTAGAAATGGAGATTATGCATTATGGGGTTGAAATTATTTCCAGACAGCTCTCGATCATGACGATAGCACTGACGCTGTTCGATGATATATTGGAAAAGCAAGCCCGTGACCCGAGCATTCAGAGGATCAAGCAAGAGGTCCTAGGAGGAAAGGACGATGGGTTTCGTATCTCTGATAGTGGAGTACTCTACCTCAGGGATCGCTTGTGTATTCCCAATGATCCCGAATTACGGAAGAAGATATTTGAGGAAGCTCACAGAACTCCTTATGTGATGCATCCTGGAACCACCAAGATGTACCAAGACCTGAAAATAAAATTCTGGTGGTTCGGAATGAAAAGAGATGTGGCTCAGTATGTCAGTACCTGCCTGACCTGCCAGAGGGTTAAAGCAGAACACCAGAGACCTGGAGGAACACTGCAGTCGATCCAGATTCCAGAATGGAAATGAGGATATTTCTATGGATTTCATCTCAGGATTGCCCAAGAAGACAAACGGATATGATGCTATATGGGTAATTGTGGGCAGATTGACGAAGTCTGCCCATCTCTTAGCCATTAAGATGACCTATTCGACTGAGCAACTGGCTCAATTATATGCTAAGGAAATCATCAGATTACATGGGATTCCTAAGACCATCATTTCTGACAGAGATGGTCGCTTTATTTCCCATTTCTGGGAATGTGTTCAGAAGGCCCTTGGCACGAAGCTATTGTTCAGTACCGCCTTCCATCCTCAGACGGATGGACAGACCGAAAGGGTAAATCAAGTACTGGAGGATATGTTACGAGCTTGCGCCCTGGATTTCAAAAGAAGCTGGTGCCGATACTTATGCTTGGCAGAATTCGCCTACAACAATAGCTACCAAACTACTATTGGAATGGCACCCTATGAGGTTCTATACGGGAGGAAATATAGATCTCCTATATACTGGTACGAGGGTGGTGAGAAGAAGGGGATGGGACTCCAGACAGACTTCATTGACGACACCACCCGAGCTATACAGAACATCCGTCAAAGAATTGTGACTGCTCAGAGCCGGCAAAAGAGTTATGTAGATATGCGGCGTAGACCGTTAGAATTCGAAGTCGGGGAACTGGTATTCCTCAAAGTGGCCCCTATGAAGGGAGTGATGAGATTCGGAAGGAAGGGTAAGCTGAGTCCGCGCTATGTGGGACCGTATCCGATATTGAAGAGAGTTGGTAAGGTAGCTTACGAGCTAGAGCTGCCTCAAGAGATGTCGGCTATTCACAACGTGTTCCATGTTTCGATGCTCAAGAAATGCATTTCCAGTGCGGACCAAGTGATCGAGCCACAAACAGTGCAAGTTCAAGAGGACCTGAGTTATGAAAGTCGGCCTATCCAGATACTAGACCGAGAAGTCAAGAGACTAAGGAACAAAGAGGTGCCCTTAGTAAAGGTCCTGTGGCAAAATCATTAGTACGAAGAAGCTGTTGGGTTTCCTGCACCGCGGCGTGTGTGTGTTCGATCATGTTTCGTAAACATGAACACAGCGGAAGCAAAAAAAATAATAAATACTCCTATTTATTACAATACACACAACACACGCATGCTTATTACAACAAGTGTAGACATAATCGTAAATTTAAATTTGCAATAAAAGGAAATTTAACTACGTTATACCTTTCGTATGACGTGTAGCGGGAACGGCATCAACCGGAACGATCCTCGTAAGAATCGTCTCTATCCGTATCCACGCCGAGCTCCTCGGGATGACTTCGCTAAGTCACGAGCTTCGTCTTCGTATGGGTTACTAGCCTCGTGTTGAAGACGACGTGATCGAGAGATGATCACGATCCGAATCCAAATTCGGATCCTAAAACGAGTTCTCAAAACTCGCTTCTCTAGAGAGGTATTCGTCAACCGTTTGATGAATCCTTCGTCCCCCACCTCAGAGGATTACCGGAGATCAAATCACCGGTAAGTTAGCCGCTATCGGAGCACTAACCGTCATCCAAACGACGCTCCGACAACAAAGAAACAAGCTGTCCAGAAAAACTGGACAGCTTTTGGTGGAGGAATAGAGGCCGGCTAAGGAAAGATGGAAGCTCACCTTATCACCGAACCCAAAGGAGATCGCCGGAGGGTCGCCGGAGGTTCTCCGGCTGAAGCTTGGACGCCGGCAAAGACTTGGACGGCTGCACAGAAGCTGGGCGGCGGCAGCATTAGGGTTGGCGCCAATTAACTACAAGGTTGAGGTGGGCGGCAACTCAAGGGGGCTAGGGTTTGGATTAGTTAGGGTTTAACAATCCCTTAAGCCCTCTTTTATAGAGAACTAATTCTCTTAATGGTTAATGGATCATATCCATAAAGCCCGTTAACCCGCTCCATTAGGATAAGTTAAAATAAACCAAACCATGATGGTTTATTTTAAGTTAAAACGAACCGAACCAACTTTTGGTTCATTCGTTTAAAATAAACCAAACCCTTTGGTTTATTCTCATCCATTGGATTAGAACCAAACCATTTTGGTTCATCCATTATGTCTTCATAAGACACGGCCCATCCACGCTTCCATTGCGACTGAAACAATTTCATGATCGCTTTATGTTTGGTCCAACCAAACATAGTTTCTCTCGGTCTGAGAATCCCATTCTCAAGCTCGTTTTAAATCCTTTGGATTACACTCATTGTGCGTGTGACCAAATAGGTTCTCGTTTTATGTTGGCCGTCTATAATTAACCATTAATTATAGAACGATCATGAGTGGCACCTAGTAGTACATCATGATCCCCAATTAACCGAAAAGATCAACGGTTGATCCAGAACTATTTCTGAAACCCTTTAGTAGCTCGAATGAATCGTGCCCCATTCCCTTCACTCATCTTATACCCACTTGGTTCAGGACATGGTCTATTGTGTCAGTCCCCACTAGGCTGACTACGTCACACCTAGCCCAAGTATCATTTCCTCGTCCTACGGATTCTAGTTACTCCACATGTATCGAAGAGTACCTTACTCTAAACATGTAATGCTTTGGCCAAAGACTTTAGTAACAATCCGACAAGAGGCCATGGGTATACATCTCCTCGCAAGGAGTGGTGAATCCTTTATAGGCTATTCAAACACCTTCGATCACTTCGACTTATACCCAATCATCCCGGGTCCACATCTCCTCGGAGATGTTTGCTTAAGATGTCAATGCATAAGTCTCCATGATCAAGATGACTTGAATACCGCAAGTCAAAGGAACCTCGCACTTAAGCCACAGTAAGAACTTCATTGACATATCTATATATGCAGAGAACCATATGAAGTCTTACGGCTGGTCACTCCAATGAACTAGTTACCATAACTAGCATCCACGATTAACTCCGGACATCACTATGTCTCCCCGGAGAATCACCGCTTGGATACACCAAGGAGTATACCTGTGCTAGTCTCGATGTAATTGATGGTGTCCAAATCCATCAATTCATCGACTAGGGATAATTCCGATACATCACAATTACACATGTAGAGATACTCACTAGTTGTGATCCAATCACAAATTCTCTCATGCTGTGAATCGTATCGTGGACATTCAATAAATGAGTTTAAGATCCAATCAAATACATAAAACATGTATACTCAAATAGTGAATCTTCATTTATCATATAAATGGTTCATACATAAGGCGATTGCCTTAGGACATCTCTCATATATTACTAACAGACTCCCACTTGGCCTAATGCCAATCGCTACGGTATCCAATACCATAAGCTCGAACATGACCCTCAAACTTACTTTGAGGTAATGCCTTAGTCAAAGGATCCGCTAAGTTCCTTTCATTGGGAATTTTCTCGATTTGTATTTCGTTCCTACTGATGATCTCTCTGATAAGATGATAGCGGCGAAGCACATGTTTGGATCATTGATGAGACCACATCAAGTTCAGAGATGAACTTTTTGATCCAAACCACTTTCTTTGCTGCTTCCAAAGCTGCAATGTATTCTGCCTTAGTGGCAGAATCCGCTATAGCGTCAAGCTTGGAACCTTTCCAACTTATTGCGCCCCCATTCAAGGTGAACACGTATCCAGACTGAGACCTGGAATCATCCTTGTCTGTCTGGAAGCTGGCATCCGTATACCCGCGTATCACCATGTCCCCTTCTCCATATATTAGGAACACATCCTTAGTTCTTCTCAAGTACTTAAGGATCGTCTTAACAGCCACCCAATGATCCATTCCTGGATCGGACTGGTATCTGCTCGTGACACTCAGAGCATACGATACATCGGGCCTCGTACATAACATAGCATACATGATAGATCCTATTGCGGATGCATAGGGAATCTTACTCATGCAAATCCTCTCGTCTTCTGTGCGCGGACACATAAACTTCGAAAGGTGTACCCCATGCCTGATGGGTGGGAAACCTTCCTTGGATTCCGACATGCTAAACCTCTTTAGCACTCGGTCTATATATGTAGATTGCGAAAGACCAAGCAATCGTTTCGATCTATCTCTATAGATCTTAATCCCGAGGATGTAGGTTGCTTCTCCCAGGTCTTTCATGGAGAATGTCTTGGATAACCAAACCTTCACTGACTGTAAGATTGAAACATCGTTTCCTATAAGTAGTATGTCATCGACATACAATACTAGGAACACGACTGCACTCCCACTAACCTTCTTGTACACACAAGGTTCGTCTGGATTTTGTGAGAAATCAAACTTTTTGATTGTCTCATCAAAATGGATATTCCAGCTCCTGGATGCTTGCTTCAATCCATAAATGGACCGTCGCAATTTGCATACCTTGGTTTTATCAACCGATGTGAAACCCTCAGGCTGTATCATATACACGTCCTCGAGCAGGTTTCCATTAAGGAAAGCTGTTTTCACATCCATCTCCCATATCTCATAATCATAATGAGCCGCTATGGCCAGGAGCATCCGAATGGATTTAAGCATAGCTACAGGCGAATAGGTTTCGTCATAATCAACACCTTGTTTTTGACGATATCCTTTCGCCATCAATCTAGCCTTATAGGTAATCACATTACCATCCATGTCGGTTTTCTTCTTGAAAACCCACTTGCACCCTATAGGCTTTATCCTTTCAGGTGGGTCAACCAAGTTCCAAACTTGGTTTTCATACATGGAATCCATTTCCGACTTCATGGCACCAAGCCATTTATCCCTTTCTGAACTTGTCAGCACTTCTTCATAACTGGTAGGCTCCTCATCATCAATGAGTAACACGTCGTTCGATTCACTTACGAGAAATCCATATCTCTCAAGAATATTGCGTGTTCTACCAGATCTACGAAGATGTGGTGTTACAATAGGTCCAGCCGATTGCTCATCACTATGAGTTGTCGGCTGTTGTACTTCACCAGATATCTCATCAATGTCTATTTGAGTCTCTCGAGCCTCCTCAAGCTCGACGACACTCCCACTGTTTTCTTGCAAGAGAAACTCTTTCTCTAGAAACACAGCATGCCTTGAAACAAACACCTTTTGTTCCACAAGATGTTAGAATTGGTAACCCCTTGTTTCCTTAGGGTATCCAATAAATAGACATTTATCAGACTTAGCATCCATTTTGTCTGATACTGTCCGCTTCACATAAGCAGGACAACCCCATATCTTCAAGTAAGATACATGAGGTTTCTTACTATTCCATATCTCATATGGAGTAGTTGAGACTACCTTGGTAGGCATTCTGTTTAACAAGTAAACAGCTGTCTGAAGTGCATAGCCCCAAAAGGACTTGGGAAGAGTTGCATGATTCATCATTGACCTGACCATGTCCAACAAGGTCCGGTTACGCCTCTCAGATACACCATTATGTTGTGGTGTATAGGGCGGAGTCCATTGAGACAATATACCATTGTCTCTTAGATAATCAAGAAACTCTTGACTTAAGTATTCACCACCTCGATCCGATCGAAGTATTTTAATACTCTTGTCATGTTGTTTCTCTACTTCATTTCTGAATTCTTTGAACCTTTCAAAGGCTTCAGACTTGTGTTTCCTCAAGAACACATACCCAAACCGTGAGTGATCATCGGTGAAGGTAATGAAGTAGCTATAGCCTCCTAATGCTTGAGTTGACATAGGTCCACATACATCAGTATGTATTAGTCTTAGTAACTCTCCCACTCGTTCACCCTTTCCAGTAAAAGGTAACTTAGTCATCTTGCCTTTTAAGCATGATTCGCATGTATCGTATGAATCCAATTCAAACGATTCCAGAATTCCACATCGGTGTAATTCGGACATGCGTTTCTTGCTTATATGGCCAAGACGACAATGCCACATATAGGAGTCTATTTGATTATCCTTTCGAGCACGCTTGTTGCTCGCTTCGATATTGAAAATATCCCTGGATACGTCCAACGTATAAACACCATTGCTTAAAGTTCCAGTCCCTTAAAGAACTCCATTCAAAGTTATGTAACAACAATTGTTACTAAAAGTCAAATGATAACCATTTCTATTTAAACAAGAAATAGAAATGATGTTCTTTATCAACGAAGGAACATAAAAGCAATTGTCCAGTTCTAAGACAAGTCCTACAGGGAGTTCCAACAAATATGTTCCGATGGCGAGTGCAGCAACCGTTGCTCCATTCCCAACACGTAAATTTGACTCTCCCTTAACGAGTCTTCTTCTATTCCTTAGCCCATGTATTTCATTACATATATGTGAGCCACACCCAGTATCCAATACCCAAGTGTTTGAGGAAATAGAATGACAATCAATAACGAAGATATCTGAAGAAGATGGGGCATCTGATGCCTTATTCTTCTTCACGGACTCAAGATAAATCTTGCAATTTCTTCGCAAATGGCTCTCCTTGCCATAATGAAGGTAAGTTTCCTTTTGTGCTAGTTCTACCTTCTTAGCCCTTCTCTTCTTTCCCTTCTGCTGTTCCTTTGACTTCCTCTTAGAACCTTTCTTCGAGGAATCAACTAACAGCACCGTCCCCTGCTCATGCTTCTCAGAAGACTCCACAGTCTTCAGCATATTGAGCAGTACCACAGATGAACCTTCTAGTATCTCAGAGGTGAAGAGGAGCTTTGAGACTTCGAACCTTTCGAATCTCACTTGCTCATCAACCAACTCACAAAGATGAAGGACTACGATATGAGCATCCATATGCTCATGCTGCTTTCGTAGCTTGGGTTCCATCGCGGCTAGCATGACGCAACTCATTTGTTCAGAATCACTCACATGTTTCTGATAGGCCAACAATTGGTCCAGAGTTGCATCGTCACTAGACGAGGCGGGAAAAGGCGCCGAGGACATTTGCAAGCTTTTCAACCTTGAGAACAATTCTCAAGCTTCTAAGTCGATCCATGAAGCTCGGCCCGATCAATTTATTGAATCAAAATGGAGCGAATTCAAAGACATCATGATCAATCTTAGAAATACAAAGCGAGCATATATAGAAAGATGATTTTAAAATGCATCAATATACATTTATAAATCTCATTCATTTTTTTTCAAAAACCCCAAAATTACTTCGGAAGATTGTAGGTCCATCTCCGAATGGGCTGATATCCATCATAGTTATGAACAACCTTGGAGAGAGTCCAACAAGCCATTCATAACTACGACGGTAGGTATCATCTATACCGATTGCATATCCCGTATATGCAACTATCACAATGTGCTATCAACTAATTGAATGTTCACACATACATCGGGTTGTTAACACATTAACAAGTATGCATCATATGCATAGCACCCAACTTCACCTCCCTTTACATCGACCTTGGAGAGAGTCCAACAAGCCGATGCTCCAGGTTAAAGCCAACCCATTAATCAGGACATAGTTTTAATATGGTTAGAGCGCATTCAACCAATTAGCCCAGCTTGGAGAGAGTCCAACAACCAAAGCTAACGATTAACCTCTGACTCTTACCATATTAGTATTAAACTATTCCATGGTTTGAACATATTCAGGTTCGAGCCGGGCTTGGAGAGAGTCCAACAACCCAAACAAGAAACAGAACTCTGGTTCTAACCATATTAATGGAAGGTGTAGGCTTTAATATTGATTAAGGGTTTTTATGTCTCATCCTCTTTGCATGCAATTAACTATTATCTACATGGCATGGCATACATGGCATACATCTACATGTCACGACACGCATGGCATAATGTTATGCATCTAATGCAATTACATGGCATACAATTATGTCATGTATATAATTTCCTTATATGTCATAACTATTTATGGAAATAAAATATGTTTAAGATTTGATTCTCCAAATCAAATCATAATTAAATTAGGAAACAAATTTCCAAATCTAATCACATATTTTATTCATGGAATTATTTGATTAAGGAAAATCTATTTAGGAAACCAATTTCCTAAATCATTAAAACTACTTATGGAAATAAAATATTTTAAGATTTGATTTCCCAAATCAAATCATGATTAAATTAGGAAACAAATTTCCATAATCTAATCAAATATTTTATTTATGGAAAATATCAATTTCCATAAATACTTCCAACTTTCAAAAAGTGGAAGATTTCCATAAATACTTCTAGACTTTCCAAAATTGAAAAATTTCCATAAATACTTCTAAATTTCTAAAATTTAGAAAATTTCCAGAAATACAATATGACTATCGCAAAACCATTTTTACGATTATGTCGAAACACAACCTGGGCTCTGATACCACTGTTGGGTTTCCTGCACCGCGGCGTGTGTGTGTTCGATCATGTTTCGTAAACATGAACACAGCGGAAGTAAAAAAAAATAATAAATACTCCTATTTATTACAACACACACAACGCACGCATGCTTATTACAACAAGTGTAGACATAATCGTAAATTTAAATTTGCAATAAAAGGAAATTTAACTACGTTATACCTTTCGTATGACGTGTAGCGGGAACGGCATCAACCGGAACGATCCTCGTATGAATCGTCTCTATCCGTATCCACGCCGAGCTCCTCGGGATGACTTCGCTAAGTCACGAGCTTCGTCTTCGTACGGGTTACTAGCCTCGTGTTGAAGACGACGTGATCGAGAGATGATCACGATCCGAATCCAAATTCGGATCCTAAAATGAGTTCTCAAAACTCGCTTCTTCGGAGAGGTATTCGTCAACCGTTTGACGAATCCTTCTTCCCCCACCTCAGAGGATTACCGGAGATCAAATCCCCGGTAAGTTATCCGCTGTCGGAGCACTAACCGTCGTCCAAACGACGCCCGACAACAAAGAAACAAGCTGTCCAGAAAACTGGACAGCTTGGTGGAGGAATAGAGCGCGCCGCCAAAGGAAAGATGGAAGCTCACCTTATCACCGAACCCAAAGGAGATCGCCGAGGGTCGCCGGAGGTTCTCCGCTGAAGCTTGACGCGCAAAGACTTGGACGGCTGCACACAAGCTGGGCGGCGCAGCTTTAGGTTGGCGCCAATTAACTCCAAGGTGGAGGTGGGCAACTCAAGGGGGCTAGGGTTTGGATTAGTTAGGCTTAACAATCCCTTAAGCCCTCTTTATAGAGAACTAATTCTCTTAATGGTTAATGGATCATATCCATAAAGCCCGTTAACCCGCTCCATTAAGATAAGTTAAAATAAACCAAACCATGATGGTTTATTTTAAGTTAAAACGAACCGAACCAACCTTTGGTTCATTCGTTTAATATAAACCAAACCCTTTGGTTTAGTCTCATCCATTGGATTAGAACCAAACCATTTTGGTCCATCCATTATGTCTTCATAAGACACGGCCCATCCACGCTTCCATTGCGACTGAAACAATTTCATGCTCGCTTTATGTTTGGTCCAACCAAACATAGTTTCTCTCGGTCTGGGAATCCCATTCTCAAGCTCGTTTTAAATCCTTTGGATTACACTCGTTGTGCGTGTGACCAAATAGGTTCTCGGTTTATGTTGGCCGTCTATAATTAACCATTAATTATAGAACGATCATGAGTGGCACCTAGTAGTACATCATGATCCCCAATTAACCAAAAGATCAACGGTTGATCCGTAACTATTTCAAACCCTTCAAGAGCTCGAATGAATCGTGCCCCATTCCCTTCACTCATCTTATACCCACTTGGTTCAGACATGGTCTATTGTGTCACCTCACTAGGTCGACTCACGCCACACCTAGCCCAAGTATCATTTCCTCGCCCTACTGATTCTAGTTACCCACATGTATCAAGAGTACCTTACTCTAAACATGTAATGCTTTAGCCAAAGACTTTAGTAACAATCCGATGAGAGGCCATGGGTATACATCTCCTCGCAAGGAGTGGTGAATCCTTTATAGGCTATTCAAACACCTTCGATCACTTCGACTTATACCCAATCATCCCGGGTCCACATCTCCTCGGAGATGTTTGCTTAAGATGTCAAAGCATAAGTCTCCATGATCAAGATGACTTGAATACCGCAAGTCAAAGGAACCTCGCACTTAAGCCACAGTAAGAACTTCATTGACATATCTATATATGCAGAGAACCATATGAAGTCTTACGGCTGGTCACTCCAATGAACTAGTTACCATAACTAGCATCCACGATTAACTCCGGACATCACTATGTCTCCAAAGGAGAATCACCGCTTGGATACACCAAGGAGTATACCTCGTGCTAGTCTCGCTGAATTGATGGTGTCCAAATCCATCAATTCATCGACTAGGGATAATTCCGATACATCACAATTACACATGTAGAGATACTCACTAGTTGTGATCCAATCACAAATTCTCTCATGCTGTGAATCGTATCGTGGACATTTAGTAAATGAGTTTAAGATCCAATCAAATACATAAAACATGTATACTCAAATAGTGAATCTTCATTTATCATATAAATGGTTCATACATAAGGCGATTGCCTTAGGACATCTCTCATATATTACTAACAGAAGCTAACTGGGAACACGAAGAGGACATGAAACAGAAGTACCCAAAATTGTTCTAAGTTTCGGGACAAAACTTTTAAAAGGTATGAAGGATTGTAACGCCCGTAAAATTTCTAGCAATTTTATAAGAATTTTTGGCATGATTATAATGGGCTTTATGTGGGCTCTTTCAAAAATAAAAGAAAAGGAGCCAAAAAGGTTGCAAGGCCTAGGAATTGAACCCCAAACCACTAGAGATAGCTAAGCCCTAAAGATGCATCCAATAACCAAAAGCCCAGCAGGGTGATAACTGCCATTTTGTTGTATTATTTCGGTCCTTAATATCATCGTTTTAATCCTCTCGTATGTTTAATTGTTGATTATTTGTATATTTTATGAGTTGGATATATTTTTGGGCCTTATTGTAAATGCTCCTAAAGTTTGGACTTATATGCAAATTTTATCTTTGTTTGTAGGAGATCGAGATGAGCCACTGGACTAGACTCAAGTTGGATCAAATATGACTTCATCTGGGGTCATAATGGATATTTCAAGATGATTTAATCTGAGCCCTTCATCCAGATCAAAAGACAAATGAAATCAAGGGTTCAGATCTGAGCATTATGAATCGTCCGAGAAAGTGATTGATTCTGAGTCATCCATCTGGATCTGGAGCGATCCGGCTCGTACATTAAGATCTACACGTCTTTTCCGTTCATCCGGACCGTTGGATCGTGATTATACCTTCAGACGGATCAGATCCGTCCATTTCAAATCAGACTGATTTCAGCCATTGGATCACAGCATTCTTAGGAGATTAATTGGACTCAATCAAACCCTAGCTTGTTTGGGCCATTTGGGATCGGAGGAGGCTCAATCGGACGGCTCGAGAAAAAGCCTTTAATCAACCTAGCTTCATCCCGTGAGCGATGGCCGCGACTTCTTCCCAAATCGTGGCGACTTCTTCTTCCTAAATCGCGCGGCCGCCGTGGTTTCTTCTCCACGCCACGAAGCACCACGCCATTCCCTTCCTCCAGCAAGGCCGGTGGTGGCATTCCCTCCTCCCTCATCTTCTCCACGCGTGCGATTTCTTCCTCCTCTCCAAGCCTTGTGGCAGTAGTTCTTCCACAATGACTCGTGATGTATTCGCAATCCATGGTGTTCCCGATTCCATTTCATCAGGCGTCCTCTCCTTCCTTACATCGGCGGATCTGGCGTGCATTTGGGCGGTAGTCCGTTGATCGGTGTAGGATGTCGTCTATCTTCACCGGCGATCTTTAGAGCCCTCACCAAGCAGGCCCAGGCTACCCTAGTGGGACGTGGTCACGCGAAGCCAGGGGTGACTTGCTACTGTCGGGATCCCGCAGAATCTTTTCCCAGCTCCGGCGGCAGCACTTCTTCCAATCTAGGGCAGTCTTCAACAGCAGCTTGGTGACGACGATTATCATTTTTCAGATCCGATTCCATCCATATTGACTGCTCGTGGTCACGGTAGTCCCGCATCCATCATCGGAGCTGTGAACTACCGCATCGATCCAACTCTCGTCGGAATCCGATGAGAGATCCGTATCCTGAGACCCTTGGAGTGTTCGGTATTGTCGTAGGTAATCGGAGAGGGTGGTTCCTTTTCGGTGTTTGTGGATGACTGTTGATTTACTTTGTTGATTTGCTGGTAATTCAGTATTGTGTTTGTTACTGTTTTACTATGTTACTTTGTGTGGCTTCAGTTTGTGATTTTATTCTATGGTTCAGTTTGTGTTTTCATTTGTGTTGTCACTGGTGTTATTACATTGTGTTTGCATTAGTGTTTTCAATTGTGTTTTCGCTAGTGTTTTTAATATGTGGTTTCACCAGTGACCTCGAATTGTATTTTTACTAGTGTTTGTAATCTGTGTTTTCACTAGTATTTTACTTTGTGTTTCAATCTGCGGTTTACCTTGTATTTTATTCTGTATTCTAACTTGTGTTTTAACTCGAGTCGTAGTTAGAGTTTTATTTGTGTTATGCTTTAGTTGTTAGGTTAGTTTCATTTACATTCGACCAATGTACCGTATAGTGACAGTGCGGTGCTTGGTTGAATTGCTTTCGTTTATTGCATTTCGTTTACTGCAATTTTTAGTGACTGTTTGACTACTGTGCCGTATAGTGACAGTGCGGTGCATGGTTGAATTGTTCACATTTGTTTGATCATTGTACCGTATAGTGACAGTGCGGTGCTTGGTCACTATCTTTTCTGTCTATTAGTTTAGTTTTTCAGTGACTGTTCGATCACTGTGCCGTATAGTGACAGTGCGGTGCTTGGTTGAATTATTTACATTTGTTTGATCATTGTACCGTATAGTGACAGTGCGGTGCGTGGTCACTTACTTTTGCGCATTAGGATAGTGGCTTGTTACTTTTTGCAGTTGTTCTTGCATTAGGTTAGTTTCCCGGGAATTAATAATTTGGAGTTAGTTTACTTTTTGCATGTTTAATTCTCATGTTTGTTTTTTATTTTGCATTTTAATTATTTTGATAATTATAAAAACCCCTAGTGTTTACTTCTGTTTAAAAACAAACGTCCAGCCATTAGGTTCGTTGGGAGATGACCCGAGTCAGTCCTATACTGCATTAGTGTAGTTAGGGGGTTCGGTAAATAATTTGGGAACGGTATTGCGACAATTCACCGCTTTATCAAAATTTTGGCGCCGTTGCCGGGGAACTCTAATGGGTTTGTTTGTCTTTAAACTGTAGTTTGTTTGTTTGTTTTCTTTTTCTTTTGTTATTATTGTCTTTCTTATTATCTATATTTGTTGCTCATTTTATTTGTTTGTGTGGATGACTAGGTCTTCAGGCGATAATCTACTTGAGTTTTATGCAGTAGTTTTTCTCTTCCCTCAGAGGCCCAGCCTAGGAAGAGGGTTGTTGAAGAAAAGGCTAGGGAAGCAGATTCCCAATTATGCCGAGGTTTTGTTTCATGAGAAGTTGTACTCTTTCTATGGAGGTAGGAGATACTGTAGTTCGGTTTAGTATTTTGGACGCTCTGAGGTACCCGATGGAGGATCATTAGCGTGGTTATAGCTGATGAGTTGGACTGCATGAACTTTATTTCTTAGTTCGTTTTTCATTTGGATATCTCTGCACCTTCTACATTTTGTTGTGATTTTATTGATTCTGATATTGATAATGATTTGTTGTTAGGACCTATCTGTGGGCCCTCTTTATGTAGACAGGGATATGGATTGTGTAGGGACTAGCGCTCTTCAGGCGACGCCCCAAGGATCACTTCCATCAGATGTTTGTGAGAAATGTTATTTCATGGTCGAGCATGGGATAGTCTTAGGTCATATCTTCTCTGTGTATGGTATTGAAGTAGATCCTGCTAAAATTCATGTTATATCTTCTTTATCTTACCCCGCTTCTGTGCGGGAAGTTTGTGCTTTTCTAGGTCATGCAGGTTTCTACAGACATTTTATCAGAGACTTTAGTTTGCCCTACCCTTGACCACTTTGTTGCAGAAGGAGGTGGTATTTCAGCTTGACTAGGATTGTGATGGAGATCAAGCCCACTCCTATAGCAGATTCTTTTCCAGATGAGCAGTTTTTTCACCTGTAGGGTAAGACACCATGGTATGCAGATCTTGCTATTTATTTAGTTGTTGTGTTGTACCTTCACATTTTACTCATGCACAAGTCTAGAAATTGAAAAGTGATGCTAAGTATTATGTATGGGATGATCTTTATCATTGAAATTTTGTAGTGATCAGATTATTAGATGATGTGGACTTGATTATGAGTTTCATTCCATACGTACTTACTTTTTGTTATTCTCTGGCTTGTGGGGGGTACTTTGGACCCCAAAAGAACTGCTAGGAAAGTTTTATAGTCTAGTTTGTATTGGCCCACCTTATCTCATGATGCCTCTGAATTCTACAAGTCTTGTTAGCGATGTCAATGAACAGGAAAAATAGGACGTAGAAATGAAATGCCTCAAAAACTTTTGTTATTCTGTGAGATTTTCGATATTTGGGGTATTGATTTTATGGGTATGTGTCCTGTATCTTTTGGATTTTCATATATTCTTTTGGCATATGATTATGTTTCTAAATGGGTGGAGGTCATCCCAACCATGACTGATGATTCTCTAGTTGTTGTGAATTTTGTTAGGTCTCACATATTGTGCAGATTTAGAGTTCCCAGGGCGATCATTAGCGATCAAGGGTCTCACTTTTCCAACAGACTCATGAAGTGTCGAGTAAAGAGATCAAGTCTATTCTAGAGAATACGGTGGGGCCAGACATGATGATGTTTCTTCTCTGACATAAAAGGGGAGTGTGTTCTTTTATTTACTGCATTTATTTTCATCCTTTCATGTTTGGAATAATTTGTATGGGTTGATTGCTTATTTGCCTGTTTACCTAGGTTTGTTTGTCTATCGTTGAGTCAAATAATATTCTCTATGCATGCCTTAGTATCATTTCAGAGGTGGTAAAAATTAGTTAAGTTTGATCATTAGATTGTGGATTTTTGTGTATGATAGGAGACTTCACTTGTATGCAGTCACTTGTTATGATGGTGAACTTTTTATTGATAGACTAAGCTTGATTTTGATTCACCTAGTGAGGTTGTAAGCCATTCTTATCATCTACCCACTTTTGTGTGATAACACATGTGATTCTTGTTACTCTAGAACTTGCTTTGTGTCTTTTCAAAACTGCAGTAACATTTACTTGCATGAATATGATGAAGGATTTCATTCTTTGACTCTTTTCCTGACTTTGTTTGATTGTCTAATCCACTTGATACTTCCATCTTCCATGTCTTATCTTTTCATTTGCTATCCATTGTATTTGTATCTTTGTGGATTATCTTTTTCATATCTATTATTTTCCATATTGGAGGAATAGTTTGATGGGCTGTATTGTCTGAGACGGACAAAATTTTTAAGTGTGGGGTATTATTTGTGTTGGAAACATAATATGGAAGGCATGATTTTCAGAGGTCATTGGTCCTGAGATATATTTGTCTGTGATTAGTACTTGATGTTTCTGCACACAAAAAAAAAATGGCGCCATTGATGTTTCTTTTGTAAAAAAAAAAAAAAAAAAAAAAAGAGAGAGAAAATGTGCAATTGTAATGCAGGCAAATGGAATTGCAATGTATTGAATAGAGCCATTTGATCATGAATCCAATTCTAAAGTTTCCAATTGTCCTAGTCTCTTCCCATATTTCTGGTTACTGAGCATTTCACAGAGCAACTTATCAGGTTTATTTCTCAAATTCTTCTCTTGTTCCCTATTCATTTGTACCTTTGTCTTGTACTACTCTTTGCATACTTTATCTACAGTCTACTTTTGATCTTGTTTTGATTCTTGATAAATCCTTTTGATTCATGTATGAGATGTATTGATAGCAGTAGAGAAGTAGATGATAAGCAAACATATGGTAGTACAAAATTGCATGTTGTTTTGAGGGCGCCCCACTCCTACATTATTATGTGAGCATTAGTGCATTTATCCATTTTGGGAGGTTTTGTATCAGGCTTAGTCTATTTGATTTGACTGTAATTCATCATACATGTTGATTGTTGTAGGAGTTGGATCTTTTGACTACCTAGGATCCTGATGGATTTGGTGATCCTAAGTAACTTATTTTTTCTATGTCTGAATTATTGATCTAGGTATTGTTTGGGGAATGAGTGATAGAGTTAGTGTGTCTTTATTTTTATTATTGCTCGGGACGCGCAAGAATAAGTGTGGGGGAGTTGATAACTGTCATTTTGTTGTATTATTTCGGTCCTTAATATCATCATTTTAATCCTCTCGTATGTTTAATTGTTGATTATTTGTATATTTTATGAGTTGGATATATTTTTGGGTCTTATTGTAAATGCTCCTAAAGTTTGGCCTTATATGCAAATTTTATCTTTGTTTGTAGGAGATCGAGATGAGCCACTGGACTGGACTCAAGTTGGATCAAATATGACTTCATCTGGGGTCATAATGGATATTTCAAGATGATTTAATCTGAGCCATTCATCCAGATCAAAAGACAAATGAAATCAAGGGTTCAGATCTGAGCATTATGAACCGTCCGAGAAAGTGATTGATTCTGAGTCATCCATCTGGATCTGGAGCGATCCGACTCATACATTAAGATCTACATGTCTTTTCCGTTCATCCGGACCGTTGGATAGTGATTATACCTTCAGACGGATCAGATCCGTCCATTTCAAATCAGACTGATTTCAGCCATTGGATCACAGCATTCTTAGGAGATTAATTGGACTCAATCAAACCCTAGCTTGTTTGGACGGCTGGGATCAGAGGAGGCTCCAATCGGATGGCACAGAAAAAGCCTTTAATCAACCTAGCTTCATCCGTGAGCGAGGCGCAGACTTCTTCCCAAATCGCGCGGCAGCCTTCTTCTTCCCCAAATCGCGCGCCAGCGCCGTGGTTTTCTTCTCCACACCACGCCCGGCACCGCGCCATTCCCTTCCTCCACCAGGGGTGGCATTCCTCCTCCCTCATCTTCTCCACGCAGCGATTTCTTCCTCCTCTCCAAGCGCGGCGTGGCGAGTTCTTCCACAACACTCTGTATTCCGGCAATCCATGGTCTTCTCTGATTCCATTTCATCGGGCGTCCTCTCCTTCCTTCGGTCGGGCGGATACAGCAGCTGCATTTGGGCAGTGGTAGTCCGTTGATCGAGCTGTGGGATGTCGTCTATCTTCACCGGCGATCTTTAGAGCCCTCACCGACGGAACTGAGCTACCCTAGTGGGACGTGGTCACGCGAAGCTAGGGGTGACTTGCTACTGTCGGGATCCTGCAGAATCTTTTCCACTCGTGGCACTTCTTCCAATCTAGGGCAGTCTTCAACAGCAGCTTGGTGATGACGATTATCATTTTCCAGATCCGATTCCATCCACATTGACTGCTCGTGGTCACGGTAGTCCCGCATCCATCATCGGAGCTGTGAACTACCACATCGATCCAACTCTCGTCGGAATCCGACGAGAGATCCGTATCCTGAGACCCTTGGAGTGTTCGGTATTTTCGTAGGTAACCAGAGAGGGTGGTTCCTTTTCGGTGTTTGTGGATGACTGTTGATTTACTTTGTTGATTTGCTGGTAATTCAGTATTGTGTTTGTTACTGTTTTACTATGTTACTTTGTATGGCTTCAGTTTGTGATTTTATTCTATGGTTCAGTTTGTGTTTTCATTTGTGTTGTCACTGGTGTTATTACATTGTGTTTGCATTAGTGTTTTCAATTGTGTTTTCGCTAGTGTTTTTAATATGTGGTTTCACCAGTGACCTCGAATTGTATTTTTACTAGTGTTTGTAATCTGTGTTTTCACTAGTATTTTACGTTGTGTTTCAATCTGCGGTTTACCTTGTATTTTATTCTATATTCTAACTTGTGTTTTAACTCGAGTCGTAGTTAGAGTTTTATTTGTGTTATGCTTTAGTTGTTAGGTTAGTTTCATTTACATTCGACCAATGTACCGTATAGTGACAGTGCGGTGCTTGGTTGAATTGCTTTCGTTTATTGCATTTCGTTTATTGCAATTTTTAGTGACTATTTGACTACTGTGCCGTATAGTGACAGTGCGGTGCATGGTTGAATTGTTCACATTTGTTTGATCATTGTACCGTATAGTGACAGTGCGGTGCTTGGTCGCTATCTTTTCGAAGAGCATCCTGCATATACCGTTATGTTATGTCTGCTCATGTTATGATGTTATATGTTATATATGTTACATGTTACGTTTGCTTATGTTATGTATGTTTACATGTTATGATTGTTATGTTATATATGTTTACATGTTATGTTTGCTTATGTTATATATGTTTACATGTTATGTTTGCTTATGTTACATATGTTTACATGTTATGCTTGCTTATGTTCTATATGTTTACATGTTATGCTTGCTTATGTTTGGTATATTTACATGAATGTTATGCTTATATGTGTTATATGATCATGTCACTACTCTATGCTTGATGTTGATGTATGGTTTTTGTGAGTAGGATAGGATCTTACTAAGCCTATGTGCTTATAGTTTATGTTCCCTTGTACTGCAGATAAGGGTAAAGGGTGGATAAACTAAAGGGAGCAGCAGGAGGGGAAAAGTGTGTGTGGCAGTGGCATGGTAGAGGAGATATGTTATGTTCTTTATGCATGTTTTCCCTAAGATGATTTTGTTTATGGACTTGAACTAAGAACTAAGTACTTATGAAATAATGATGCAGTCGCTATGTTAAAAAGAAGTATCTATGAAATGACGATGCATGTTTATGTTTAAAAGAAAAAAAAATATGTCTAAAGTCTTTCGCTGTAAGAAGTACGATATGTGTAGTCTTCCGTTGTAATGTATGTATGTACGGTCGTGTCGCGCGCCGCCCCTCCGGACCCCTTGGGTAGGGGGGGCATGACACTCGTACTGAGTCCGTACTACGACCGTCAACCCAGGGGCATGTAGGAGCCCATCCCTTGGACCTTGTTAGGTTCCTGGTACAAGCCATGCAAAAATTAAAATAGCATATCATGTTCCTTATCATAACATATCATATTTCTTTTCATAAACGTATCATGTTCCTTATCGTGGCATATCATGTTTCTTCTTCATAGCATAACATGTTTCTTCTTCATAACATATCATATTGCTTTTCAGAACATATCATGTTTCTTCTTCAGAACATATCATGTTTCTTCTTCATAACATATCATATTTCTTTTCATACATATCATGTTCCTTCTTTATAACATATCATACATTCATACAATTTACATGGCAATGAGCATAACATGATCATACATTTAACATGGTAATGAGCAGAACATAATCATGCATTCCTACAATTAACATGGACATATGGTAGTGCCATAAACCAATCATGCTAAACAACTTCAGCAAGGACTACTTAACATCATGTTAATAGCACACACATATAGGGCATGGCATAAAGATCATGAACAAGCATAACATGGTGTGATCTAAACTTCATGGAGTCCTACCAAAATTTTAAACCCTAAACAACTTGTACATGATCTAACTAACCACATATTAATTCTAACACATATAAATCATGGCATGGAAGACACTTAGGAGTTTAAATGAGTCTTGGCCGAGAGCTTCAAGAAATCCTAAGGTCCATTTCTCAAATCTAGCTTAGCTATCAACATGTTACCTTCATCTACATTCAAAACATAACATGACAACTTATAGATCATAGCATGATAGACCTAAATGGGTCTTGGCCGAATGTTTCAAGGAACTTTAAGGATCAACCACTTAAATTTGGGTTAGGCAACAACATGTTATCTTCATCTACAATCAAAACATAGCATGGCAACTTATAGGTCCTAGAATGATAGACCATTAGGGGCCTAAATGGGTCTTGGCCAAATGTCTCAAGGAGCTTTAAAGTTCAACCACTTAAATTTAGTTTAGCTAACAACATGTTATCTTCATCTAACATCAAAACATAGCATGAACTCATCTAGAGCATAGCATAGAACATGTTATCTTCATCTAACATCAAAACATGGCATGAACTCATCTAGAGCATAGCATAGAACATGTTATCTTCATCTAACATCAAAACAAGGCATGAACTCATCTAGAGCATAGCATAGAACATGTTATCTTCATCTAACATCAAAACATGGCATGAACTCATCTAGAGCATAGCATAGAAAAAACCATTAGGGGTCAAAAGGGGCTTGGCCGAGAGTTCTATGAGGGTTTGAAGATCAACCACTTAACCAAACCTATCTAGAAACCTATCATCTTCATATTCATACAAGGTATAGCATGGACCATCATGGAAAGCACAAGGAATGGTCTTGGCCGAAAGTTTCTTGAAGTTTTTAAGATCTAACACTTAACCAAACCTATCTAGCAACCTATCATCATCATATTCATGCAAGTGGGTTTTCAAGAAGAAAACCGACATGGATGGTAATGTGATTACCTATAAGGCTAGATTGGTGGCGAAAGAATATCGTCAAAAACAAGGTGTTGATTATGACGAAACCTATTCGCCTGTAGCTATGCTTAAATCCATTCGGATGCTCCTGGCCATAGCGGCTCATTATGATTATGAGATATGGCAGATGGATGTGAAAATAGCTTTCCTTAATGGAAACCTGCTCGAGGACGTGTATATGATACAGCCTGAGGGTTTCACATCGGTTGATAAAACCAAGGTATGCAAATTGCGATGGTCCATTTATGGATTGAAGCAAGCATCTAGGAGCTGGAATATCTGTTTTGATGAGACAATCAAAAAGTTTGATTTCTCACAAAATCCAGACGAACCTTGTGTGTACAAGAAGGTTAGTGGGAGTGCATTCGTATTCCTAGTATTGTATGTCGATGATATACTACTTATAGGAAACGATGTTTCAATCTTACAGTCAGTGAAGGTTTGGTTATCCAAGACATTCTCCATGAAAGACCTGGGAGAAGCAACCTACATCCTCGGGATTAAGATCTATAGAGATAGATCGAAACGGTTGCTTGGTCTTTCGCAGTCTACATATATAGACCGAGTGCTAAAGAGGTTTAGCATGTCGGAATCCAAGAAAGGTTTCCTACCCATCAGGCATGGGTACACCTTTCGAAGTCTATGTGTCCGCGCACAGAAGACGAGAGGATTTGCATGAGTAAGATTCCCTATGCATCCGCAATAGGATCTATCATGTATGCTATGTTATGTACGAGGCCCGATGTATCGTATGCTCACGAGTGTCACGGCGGATGCATCCGATCGAGGAATGGATCATTGGGTGCTGTTAAGGCGATCATAAGTACTTAGGAAGAACTAAGGATGTGTTCCTAATATATGGAGAAGGGGACATGGTGATATGCGGGTATCACGGATGCCATCTTCCGGACATACAAGGATGATTCGGTCTCGGTCGGATCGTGTTCACCTTGAATGAGCGCGATGAGTTGGAAAAGTTCCAAACAAGAGACTGTAGCGGATTCTACCACTGAGGCAGAATACATTGCAGCTTCGGAAGCAGCAAAGGAAGCGGTTTGGATCAAAAGTTCGTTCATGAACTTGGTGTGATTCCGGCCATTGTTGAAGCAATACCGGTCTCTGCGACAACAATGGAGCAATTGCCTGACGAAAGAGCCAAGGTCTCATCGGTGATCCAAACATGTTCTTCGCCGCTATCATCTTATCAGAGAGATCATCAGTAGGAACGAAATACAAATCGAGAAAATTCCCACTGAAAGGAACTTAGCGGATCCCTTGACTAAGGCATCACCTCAAAATAAGTTTGAGGGTCATGTTCGAGCTTATGGTATTGGATACCGTAGCGATTGGCATTAGGCCAAGTGGGAGTCTGTTAGTAATATATGAGAGATGTCCTAAGGCAATCGCCTTATGTATGAACCATTTATATGATAAATGAAGATTCACTATTTGAGTATACATGTTTCATATATTTGATTGGATCTTAAACTCATTTACTGAATGTCCACGATGCGATTCACAACATGAGAGAATTTGTGATTGGATCACAACTAGTGAATATCTCTACATGTGTAATTGTGATGTATCGGAATTATCCCTAGTCGATGAATTGATGGATTTGGACACCATCAATTCTGTCGAGACTAGCACGAGGTATACTCCTTGGTGTATCCAAGCAGCTGATTCTCACTGGCTGGAGACATTGTGATGTCCGGAGTTGATCGTGGATGATAGTTATGGTAACTAGTTTATTGGAGTGACCAGCCGTAAGACTTCATATGGTTCTCTGCATATATAGATATGTCAATGAAGTTCTTACTGTGGCTTAAGTGCGATGTTCCTTTGACTTGCGGTATTCAAGTCATCTTGATCATGGAGACTTATGCTTTGACATCTTATGCAAACATCTCTAAGGAGATGTGGACCCGGGATGATTGGGTATAAGTCGAAGTGATCGAAGGTGTTTGAATAGCCTATAAAGGATTCACCACTCCTTGAGAGGAGATGTATACCCATGGCCTGTCGTCGGATTGTTACTAAAGTCTTTGGCCAAAGCATTACATGTTTAGAGTAAGGTACTCTTCGATACATGTAGAGTAACTAGAATCCGTAGGACGAGGAAATGATACTTGGGTTAGGTGTGACGTAGTCAGCCTAGTGGGGACTGACACAATAGACCATGTCCTGAACCAAGTGGGTATAAGATGAGTGAAGGGAATGGGGCACGAATCATTCAAGCTGCTGAAGGGTTTCAGAAATAGTTCTGGATCAACCGTTGATCTTTTCGGTTAATTGGGGATCATGATGTACTACTAGGTGCCACTCATGATCGTTCTATAATTAATGGTTAATTATAGACGGCCAACATAAACTGAGAACCTATTTGGTCACACGCACAACGACCGTAATCCAAAGGATTTAAAACGAGCTTGAGAATGGGATTCTCAGACCGAGAGAAACTAGGTTTGGTTGGACCAAACATAAAGCGAGCATGAAATCGTTTCAGTCGCAATGGAAGCGTGGATGGGCAGTGTCTTATGGAGACATAATGGATGGACCAAAATGGTTTGGTTCTAATCCAATGGATGAGAATAAACCAAAGGGTTTGGTTTATTTTAAGCGAATGAACCAAAAGTTGGTTCGGTTCGTTTTAACTTAAAATAAACCATCATGGTTTGGTTTATTTTAACTTATCTTAATGGAGCGGGTTAACGGGCCTAATGGTTATGATCCAATAACCATTAAGAGAATTAGTTCTCTATAAAAGAGGGCTTAATGGATAATTAAGCCCTAATCCAAAACCCTAGCTTGGCCGCCCAACCCCTCTTCCTCTTGTTGGCGTCAACTCCATTGCCGCCCAACCCTTGAGCCGCCGTCCAAGCTTCAGCCGGTGATCCTTCGGCGACCCTCCGGTGATCTTCCTAGGCCTCAGTGAAAAGGTGAGCAGTTGGCTTCCTTGTTTTGGCCGGCGCCTACTCCTCCTCCAAGCTGTCCAGTTTTCTGGATAGCTTCTTCTCCTCTCGTCGGAGCGTCGTTTGGACGACGGTTAGAGCTTCGACAGCGGATAACTTACCGGGGATTCGATCTCTGGTAATCCTCTGAGATGGAGGATGAAGGATTCATCAATTGGTTGACGAATACCTCTCCGGAGAAGCGAGTTTTGAGAACTCGTATTAGGATCCGAATTTGGATTCGGATCGTGATCATCTATCGATCACGTCGTCTTCAACACGAGGCTAGTAACCCGTACGAAGACGAAGCTCGTGGCTTAGCGAAGTCATCCCGAGGAACTCGGCGTGGATACGGATAGAGACGATTCTAGCGAGGATCGTTCCGGTTGATGCCGTTCCCGCTACATGTCATACGAAAGGTATAACGTAGTTAAATTTCCTTTTATTGCAAATTTAAATTTACGGTTATGTCTACACTTGTTGTAATATGCATGTGTGTGATGTGTGTATTGTAATAAATGTAGATTTATTATTTTATTGCTTTCGCTATGCACATGTTTACGAAACGTGAACGAACACACACACGCAGCAGTGCCGGAAACCCAACAACTTTGCCCCTCCTGCTGCTCCCTTTAGTTTAGCCATGCTTTACCCTTATCTGTTGTCACGCCCGCCCATTTTCCAAGGGTCCGGAGGGGCAGCGCGTGACGCGACCGTACATACATATACTTCTTACTACTTACGGCGGACGACTTTAGACACATTTTTTTATTAAAATATAAACATGCATTGACATATATAGATACTTCTTCTTAGCATAGAGCATGCATCATTTTTTTTTTCATAGGTACTTAGTGTAACACCCCCCCCCCCTTCTACTTACACTAGTAAAGGAGGTGTTACTTTACCCTACTTTATCTTACTCTTGGCATAATCAGGTAAAACATGACTCAATCATTTCATAAACTCACATACACTATTTGAGAGTCAACAAATACCAGATTTAAACGGAAGAGTATCAACAACTCGTACCAAGATCTAAACTTGGTTTCTAAGCGAGTATCATAATTCAAACTCTTAACTTTTAACAGCGGAAGCTAAAGAAACAAACCAACTACATTCACATGTTGACACTAGGCTATTTCACAAGTTCTTAACCTATCTAAGCATGCACTAGAGTTCTAATATAGAACATTCTTAAGCAACTCAACCTCATGCATGGCGATAGTGATAGGTGCATCCTTGACATGAACATCAACGTAATCAACGACACATAACATCAACCCTAACACCTAACATGAAGACTAGCACATAGTTCAAGTTCTTAGCATAACATAATACTAGCAAGTTCAACATTCTTAGACACAACATGATCAAACATATAACATGAACACTACCACACGAATAAGTTCGAAGGTCTTAAAACATAACAAAATACTAGCAAGTTCAGGATCATAATCCACTGTTCCGCCGCCACACACACCAAGCACTACATCCGCTGCCCCCCTCTTACTCCCATCTTGCTTTACCCTTATCTGCAGTATAAGGAATGCAAACTATAAGCAATGGAGCTTAGTAAGTGTTGGGTTTCCAGCACCGCGGCGTGTGTGTGTTTGATCATGTTTCGTAAACATGAGCACAGCGGAAGCAATTAAAATAAAAAATCTATATTTATTACAACACACACAACACACGCATGCATATTACAACAAGTGTAGACATAACCATAAATTAAAATTTGCAATAAAAGAAATTTATCTACGTTATACCTTTTGTATGACGTGTAGCGGGAACGGCATTAACCGGAATGATCCTCGTAAGAATCGTCTCTATCCGTATCCACGCCGAGCTCCTCGGGATGACTTCGCTAAGTCACGAGCTTCGTCTTCGTACGGGTTACTAGCCTCGTGTTGAAGACGACGTGATCGAGAGATGATCACGATCCGAATCCAAATTCGGATCCTAAAACGAGTTCTCAAAACTCGCTTCTCCGGAGAGGTATTCATCAACCGTTTGACGAATCCTTCGTCCCCCACCTCAGAGGATTACCGGAGATCAAATCCCCGGTAAGTTAGCCGCTGTTGGAGCACTAACTGTCGTCCAAACGACGCTCCGACAACAAAGAAACAAGCTGTCCAGAAAAACTGGACAGCTTTTGGTGGAGGAATAGAGGCCGGCTAAGGAAAGATGGAAGCTCACCTTATCACCGAACCCAAAGGAGATCGCCGGAGGGTCGCCGGAGGTTCTCCGGCTGAAGCTTGGACGCCGGCAAAGACTTGGACGGCTGCACACAAGCTGGGCGGCGGCAGCTTTAGGTGTTGGCGCCGAATAGGAGAGGGAGGGGGTTTGGGCGGCCAAAACTTGATTAGCTTTAGGGTTAGGGTTTAAGCCCTATTTTATAGAGAACTAATTCTCTTAATGGTTAATGGATCATATCCATAAAGCCCGTTAACCCGCTCCATTAAGATAAGTTAAAATAAACCAAACCATGATGGTTTATTTTAAGTCAAAGCGAACCGAACCAACTTTTGGTTCATTCGTTTAAAATAAACCAAACCCTTTGGTTTATTCTCATCCATTGGATTAGAACCAAACCATTTTGGTTCATCCATTATGTCTTCATAAGACATGGCCCATCCACGCTTCCATTGCGAAACAATTTCATGCTTGCTTTATGTTTGGTCGACCAAACATAGTTTCTCTCGATGCGAGAATCCCATTCTCAAGCTCGTTTAAATCCTTTGGATTACACTCGTTGTCGTGTGACCAAATAGGTTCTCGGTTTATGTTGGCCGTCTATAATTAACCATTAATTATAGAGCGATCATGAGTGGCACCTAGTAGTACATCATGATCCCCGATTAGCAGAAAAGATCAGCAGTTGATCGAACTATTTACGAAACCCTTGATGGCTCGAATGATTGGTGCCCCATTCCCTTCACTCATCTTATACCCACTTGGTTCAGGACATGGTCTATTGTGTCAGTCCCCACTAGGCTGACTACGTCACACCTAGCCCAAGTATCATTTCCTCGTCCTACGGATTCTAGTTACTCCACATGTATCGAAGAGTACCTTACTCTAAACATGTAATGCTTTGGCCAAAGACTTTAGTAACAATCCGATGAGAGGCCATGGGTATACATCTCCTCGCAAGGAGTGGTGAATCCTTTATAGGCTATTCAAACACCTTCGATCACTTCGACTTATACCCAATCATCCCGGGTCCACATCTCCTTAGAGATGTTTGCTTAAGATGTCAAAGCATAAGTCTCCATGATCAAGATGACTTGAATACCATAAGTCAAAGGAACATCGCACTTAAGCCACAGTAAGAACTTCATTGACATATCTATATATGCAGAGAACCATATGAAGTCTTACGGCTGGTCACTCCAATGAACTAGTTACCATAACTAGCATCCACGATTAACTCCGGACATCACAATGTCTCCAGCCAGTGAGAATCAGCTGCTTGGATACACCAAGGAGTATACCTCGTGCTAGTCTCGACAGAATTGATGGTGTCCAAATCCATCAATTCATCGACTAGGGATAATTCCGAAACATCACAATTACACATGTAGAGATACTCACTAGTTGTGATCCAATCACAAATTCTCTCATGCTGTGAATCGTATCGTGGACATTCAGTAAATGAGTTTAAGATCCAATCAAATACATAAAACATGTATACTCAAATAGTGAATCTTCATTTATCATATAAATGGTTCATACATAAGGCGATTGCCTTAGGACATCTCTCATATATTACTAACAGACTCCCACTTGGCCTAATGCCAATCGCTACGGTATCCAATACCATAAGCTCTAACATGACCCTCAAACTTACTTTGAGGTAATGTTTTAGTCAAAGGATCCGCTAAGTTCCTTTCAGTGGGAATTTTCTCGATTTGTATTTCGTTCCTACTTATGATCTCTCTGATAAGATGATAGCGGCGAAGCACATGTTTGGATCATTGATGAGACCACATCAAGTTCAGAGATGAACTTTTTGATCCAAACCGCTTCCTTTGCTGCTTCCAAAGCTGCAATGTATTCTGCCTTAGTGGCAGAATCCGCTATAGTGTCAAGCTTGGAACCTTTCCAACTTATTGCGCCTCCATTCCAGGTGAATACATACTCGGTGAGACATGGAATCATCCTTGTCTGTCTGGATCTGGCATCCGTATACCCACGTATCACCATGTACCCTTCTCCATATATTAGGAACACATCCTTAGTTCTTCTTAAGTACTTAAGGATAGTCTTAACAGCCGCCCAATGATCCATTCCTGGATCAGACTGGTATCTGCTCGTGACACTCAGAGCATACGATACATCGGGCCTCGTACATAACATAGCATACATGATAGATCCTATTGCGGATGCATAGGGAATCTTACTCATGCAAATCCTCTCGTCTCGTCTTAAATGCGCGGACACATAGACTTGAAAGGTGTACCCCATGCACGATGGGCGGATAACCTTTCTTTGATTCCGACATGCTAAACCTCTTTGCTTTTCGGTCTATATATGTAGCTGAAAGACCAAACAACCGTTTGATCTATCTCTATAGATCTTAATCCCGAGGATGTAGGTTGCTTCTCCCAGTCTTTCATGGAGAATGTCTTGGATAACCAAACCTTCACGTGTAAGATTGAAACATCGTTTCCTATAAGTAGTATGTCATCGACATACAATACTAGGAACACATTTGCCTCCCACTAACCTTCTTGTACACACAAGGTTAAATGCGGATTTTGTGAGAAATCAAACTTTTGATTGTCTCATCAAAGCGGATATTCGACTCTGGATGCTTGCTTCAATCCATAAATGGATCACGTCAAAATTTGCATACCTTGGTTTTATCAGCCGATGTGAAACCCTCGGGCTATATCATATACCGTCCTCGAGCAAGTTTCCATTAAGGAAAAAATTTGTTTTCACATCCATCGCCATATCTCATAATCATAATGAGCCGCTATGGCGGGAGCATCGAATGGATTTAAGCATAGCTACAGAATAGGTTTCGTCATAATCAACACCTTGTTTTTGATGATATCCTTTCGCCACCAATCTAGCCTTATAGGTAATCACATTACCATCCATGTCGGTTTTCTTCTTGAAAACCCACTTGCACCCTATAGGCTTTATCCCTTCAGGTGGGTCAACCAAGTTCCAAACTTGGTTTTCATACATGGAATCCATTTATGACTTCATGGCACCAAGCCACTTATCCCTTCTACGAACTTGTCGGCACTTCTTCATAAGCGGTAGGCTCCTCATCATCAATGAGTAACACGTCGTTCGATTCACTTACGAGAAATCCATATCTCTCAGGAATATTGCGTGTTCTACCAGATCTACGAAGATGTGGTGTTACAATAGGTCCAGCCGATTGCTCATCAGTATGAGTTGTCGGCTGTTGTGCTTCACCAGGTATCTCATTAATGTCTATTTGAGTCTCTCGAGCCTCCTCAAGCTCGACGACACTCCCACTGTTTTCTTGGAAGAGAAACTCTTTCTCTAGAAACACAGCATGCCTTGAAACAAACACCTTTTGTTCCACAGGATGATAGAATTGGTAACCCCTTGTTTCCTTAGGGTATCCAACAAATAGACATTTATCAGACTTAGCATCCAATTTGTCTGATACAGTCCGCTTCACATAAGCAGGACAACCCCATATCTTCAAGTAAGATACTTGAGGTTTCTTACTATTCCATATCTCATATGGAGTAGTTGAGACTACCTTGGTAGGCATTCTGTTTAACAAGTAAACAGCTGTCTGAAGTGCATAGCCCCAAAAGGACTTGGGAAGAGTTGCATGATTCATCATTGACCTGACCATGTCCAACAAGGTCCGGTTACGCCTCTCAGATACACCATTATGCTGTGGTGTATAGGGCGGAGTCCATTGAGACAATATACCATTGTCTCTTAGGTAATCAAGAAACTCCTGACTCAAGTATTCACCACCTCGATCCGATCGAAGTATTTTAATACTCTTGTCATGTTGTTTCTCTACTTCATTTCTGAACTCTTTGAACCTTTCAAAGGCTTCAGACTTGTGTTTCATCAAGAACACATACCCAAACCGTGAGTGATCATCGGTGAAGGTAATGAAGTAGCTATAGCCTCCTAATGCTTGAGTTGACATAGGTCCACATACATCAGTATGTATTGGACCTAGTAACTCTCCCACTTGTTCACCTTTTCCCGTAAAAGGTAACTTAATCATCTTGCCTTTTAAGCATGATTCACATGTATCGTATGAATCCAATTCAAACGATTCCAGAATTCCACATCGGTATAATTCGGACATGCGTTTCTTGCTTACGTGGCCAAGATGACAATGCCACATGTAGGAGTCTATTTGATTATCCTTTCGAGCACGCTTGTTGCTCGCTTCGATATTGCAAATGTCACTGGATACGTCCAACGTATAAACACCATTGCTTAAAGTTCCAGTCCCATAAAGAACCCCATTCAAAGTTATGTAACAACAATTGTTACTAAACGTCAAATGGAAACCATTTCTATTTAAACAAGAAATAGAAATGATGTTCTTTATCAATGAAGGAATATAAAAGCAATTGTCCAGTTCTAAGACAAGTCCTGCAGGGAGTTTCAACAAATACGTTCCGATGGCGAGTGCAGCAACCTTTGCTTCATTCCCAACACGTAAATTTGACTCTCCCTTGACTAGTCTTCTTCTATTCCTTAGCCCATGTATGTCATTACATATATGTGAGCCACACCCAGTATCCAATACCCAAGTGTCTAAGGAAATAGAATGACAATCAATAAAGAAGATTTCTGAAGAAGATGGGGCATCCGATGCCTTATCCTTCTTCACGGACTCTTGATAAACCTTGCAATTTCTTCGCCAATGACCCTCCTTGCCATAATGATGGCAAGTGCCCTTTTGAGCTAGTTCTACCTTCTTAGCCTTTCTCTTCTTTCCCTTCTGCTGTTCCTTTGACTTCCTCTTAGAACCTTTCTTCGAGGAATCAACTAATAGCATCGTCCCCTGCTCATGCTTCTCAGAAGACTCCACAGTCTTCAGCATATTGAGCAATACCACAGATGAACCTCCTAGCATCTCAGAGGTGAAGAGGAGCTTTGAGACTTCGAACCTTTCGAATCTCACTTGCTCATCAACCAACTCACAAAGATGAAGGACTACGATATGAGCATCCATATGCTCATCTTTGCTTCGTAGCTTAGGTTCCATCGTGGCTAGCATGATGCAACTCATTTGTTCGAGAATCACTCACATGTTTACGATAGGCCAACAATTGGTCCGAGTTGCATCGTCACTAGACGAGGGAAGAGGCGCGAGGACATTTACAAGCTTTTCACCTTGAGAACAATTCTCGAGTTTCTAAGCGATCCAAGTTTGGCCCGGTCAATTTATTCGAATCCAAAATGGAACGCAAATTCAAACACATCATGATCAATATATTAACTTAGAAATACAAAACGAGCATATATGAGAAAGATGATTTTAAAATGCATCAATATACATTTATAAATCCCATTCATTTTTCGAATTTCAAAAACCCCAAAATCACTTCGGGAGATCGTAGGTCCATCTCCGAATGGGCTGATATCCATCATAGTTATGAACAACCTTGGAGAGAGTCCAACAAGCCATTAATAACTACGACGGTAGGTATCAACTATACCGATTGCATATCAAGTATATGCAACTATCACAATGTGCTATCAACTAATTGAATGTTCACACATACATCGGGTTGTTAACACATTAACAAGTATGCATCATATGCATAGCACCCAACTTCACCTCCCTTTACATCGACCTTGGAGAGAGTCCAACAAGCCGATGCTCCAGGTTAAAGCCAACCCATTAATCAGGACATAGTTTTAATATGGTTAGAGCGCATTCAACCAATTAGCCCAGCTTGGAGAGAGTCCAACAACCAAAGCTAACGATTGACCTCTGACTCTTACCATATTATTATTAAACTATTCCATGGTTTGAACATATTCAGGTTCGAGCCGGGCTTGGAGAGAGTCCAACAACCCAAACAAGAAACAGAACTCTGGTTCTAACCATATTAATGGAAGGTGTAGGCTTTAATATTGATTAAGGGTTTTTATGTCTCATCCTCTTTGCATGCAAATAACTATTATCTACATGGCATGACATACATGGCATACATCTACATGTCACGACACACATGACATAATGTTATGCATCTAATGCAATTACATGGCATACAATTATGTCATGTATATAATTTCCTTATATGTCATAACTATTTATGGAAATAAAATATGTTTAAGATTTGATTCTCCAAATCAAATCATAATTAAATTAGGAAACAAATTTCCAAATCTAATCACATATTTTATTCATGGAATTATTTGATTAAGGAAAATCTATTTAGGAAACCAATTTCCTAAATCATTAAAACTACTTATGGAAATAAAATATTTTAAGATTTGATTTCCCAAATCAAATCATGATTAAATTAGGAAACAAATTTCCAGAATCTAATCAAATATTTTATTTATGGAAAATATCAATTTCCATAAATACTTCCAACTTTCAAAAGTGGAAGATTTCCATAAATACTTCTAGACTTTCCAAAATTGAAAATTTCCATAAATACTTCTAAATTTCCAAAATTTAGAAAATTTCCAGAAATACATTATGACTATCGCAAAACCATTTTACGATTATGTGAAACACAACACAGGCTCACGATACCCTTTGTTGGGTTTTAGCTTGCGTGTGTGTTCGATCATGTTTCGTAAACATGAGCACAGCGAAGCAATTAAAATAATAAATCTATATTTATTACAACACACACAACCTGCGCATGCATATTACAACAAGTGTAGACATAAGTAAATTAAAATTTGCAATAAAGAAATTTATCTCGTTATACCTTTGTATATGGCGTGTAGCGAAACGGCATCAGCGGAGCGATCCTCGTAGAATCGTCTCTATCCGTATCCACGCCCGAGCTCCTCGGGATGACCGCTAAGTCACGAGCCGTCTTCGTATGGGTTACTAGCCTCGTGTTGAAGGCGGCGTGATCGAGAGATGATCACGATCCAAATCCAAATTCGGATCCTAAAGCGAGTTCTCAAAACTTCGCTTCTCCGGAGAGGTATTCGTCAACCGTTTGTGAATCGCCGTCCTCCACCTCAGAGGATTACCGGAGATCAAATCCCCGATAAGTTAGTCGCTGTCAGAGCACTAACCGTCGTCCAAACGACGCTCTGACAACAAAGAAACAAGCTGTCCAGAAAAACTGGACAGCTTTTGGTGGAGGAATAGAGGCCGGCCAAAGGAGATGTGGAGCTCACCTTATCACCGAACCCTAAAGGAGATCACGGAGGTGGCGGAGGTTCTCACGGCTGAAAGCTTGGGCCGGCAACAAAGACTTGGGCCAGGCACACACAAAAGGGGCGGCAACTTTAGGGTTAGCGCCAATTAACCCTATTTTATAGAGAACTAATTCTCTTAATGGTTAATGGATCATATCCATAAAGCCCGTTAACCCGCTCCATTAAGATAAGTTAAAATAAACCAAACCATGATGGTTTATTTTAAGTTAAAACGAACCGAACCAACTTTTGGTTCATTCGTTTAAAATAAACCAAACCCTTTGGTTTATTCTCATCCATTGGATTAGAACCAAACCATTTTGGTCCATCCATTATGTCTTCATAAGACACGGCCCATCCACGCTTCCATTGCGATTGAAACAATTTCATGCTCGCTTTATGTTTGGTCCAACCAAACATAGTTTCTCTCGGTCTGAGAATCCCATTCTCAAGCTCGTTTTAAATCCTTTGGATTACACTCGTTGTGCGTGTGACCAAATAGGTTCTCGGTTTATGTTGGCCGTCTATAATTAACCATTAATTATAGAACGATCATGAGTGGCACCTAGTAGTATATCATGATCCCCAATTAACCGAAAAGATCAACGGTTGATCCAGAACTATTTCTGAAACCCTTCAGTAGCTCGAATGATTCGTGCCCCATTCCCTTCACTCATCTTATACCCACTTGGTTCAGGACATGGTCTATTGTGTCAGTCCCCACTAGGCTGACTACGTCACACCTAGCCCAAGTATCATTTCCTCGTCCTACGAATTCTAGTTACTCCACATGTATCGAAGAGTACCTTACTCTAAACATGTAATGCTTTGGCCAAAGACTTTAGTAACAATCCGACGAGAGGCCATGGGTATACATCTCCTCGCAAGGAGTGGTGAATCCTTTATAGGCTATTCAAACACCTTCAATCACTTCGACTTATACCCAATCATCCCGGGTCCACATCTCCTTAGAGATGTTTGCTTAAGATGTCAAAGCATAAGTCTCCATGATCAAGATGACTTGAATACCGCAAGTCAAAGGAACATCGCACTTAAGCCACAGTAAGAACTTCATTGACATATCTATATATGCAGAGAACCATATGAAGTCTTACTGGTCACTCCAATGAACTAGTTACCATAACTAGCATCCACGATTAACTCGGACATCACAATGTCTCGGCCGGTGAGAATCACCGCTTGGATACACCAAGGAGTATACCTCGTGCTAGTCTCGGCGAATTGATGGTGTCCAAATCCATCAATTCATCGACTAGGGATAATTCCGATACATCACAATTACACATGTAGAGATACTCACTAGTTGTGATCCAATCACAAATTCTCTCATGCTGTGAATCGTATCGTGGACATCCAGTAAATGAGTTTAAGATCCAATCAAATACATGAAACATGTATACTCAAATAGTGAATCTTCATTTATCATATAAATGGTTCATACATAAGGCGATTGCCTTAGGATATCTCTCATATATTACTAACAGTAAGTACTTCCTATTCTCACAAAACTTCGCATTAGGAAAACATTCTATTAGAATACTTGCATGCAACACATGCTCATACTTGCATTTAGGAAAATTCTTCATTTAACATTTGGAATTACTTGCACATGATACAATGATTCAACTTGACATGCATGAACTTAACATATGCAACTTGCAATATATATGCTTGAAATATGCTTCACTTGTAGGAACATATACATGAGACATACTATACTTAAACTTGTAAACATTGTGCTTTGGTTAACTTTCGAAACCATATATACATATATACTTTAAAATACTAATCATCCTTGTTTGGGCAGCCCGGCATTGTACCAACTTTGCGCGCAACCCTAATAGAATTCGGGGTAGCTAGCCACCGAACTTATTAGGGCAACTTAACTTTCAAGGGCAGTCTAGGGCCCGTGGGCGATCTAAGAGCCTGGTACATGCCACTTCAAAGTAAAATACTTCCTTTGTATATGACTTACTTATTATTTTTCATTTAATGAGTATTTTACATGATCATAGCCAGAACCCATATAGGAAGCCTTTCAAGACATTTGATCATGCTCTTTGTCCCCAAAACTCGTAGGGGAAGCATCTTGTGATCTTTACGTCTTGCTTCCAATGACATATTCAAAGTAAAAATACTTCCTTTATATATGACTTACTGATCTTTGTCATTAACAAACATTTAACATGTTCATACTCCCAAAACTCTTATAGGAAGCCTTTCAAGACCTGCGATCATGCTCTTTGTCCCCAAAACTTATAGGGGAAGCATCTTTGCGATCTTATGTCTTGCTTCAACATGAAATATACCTATAAATATATATGACCTACTGATTTTGTCATTTAACCAACATGTAACATGCTCATACTCCCAAAACTCATATAGGGAGCCTTTCAAGACATTTAATCATGTTCTTTGTCCCCAAAACTCGTAGGGGAAGCCTCTTTGAAATCTCTACATCTTGCCCCACGAGAAATATACCAAAAATACCTAAAAATCCAACCAAGGATAATCTGGACAGAACCTACAAGTCTGAATAAAACATGATACTAGAAGCTAGATGTGCAAATCAAAGAGTTACTTATGCAATAGGTGAGAGATAGCATCCTAGTGATCTTATGTCTTGCTTAAAACAAAATATACCTTACCTATAAGTCTAAACACACCCATATAATCTGATAAAAGCATATTTTTGTCATTTAACAAGTATTTTACATGATCATACTCAAAACCCCATATAAGAAGCCTTTCAAGACATTCAATCATGCTCTTTGTCCCCAAAACTCGTAAGGGAAGCATCTTCGCGATCTTTACATCTTGCTTCCAATGAAATATACTTAAAATACCTAAAAGTCCAAACAAACTTAATCTGGACAGAACATATAAATCCAAATAAAACATGATAATAGAACCTAGATGGGCAAATCAAAGAGTTACTTATGCTATGGGTGAGAGATAGTATCCTAGTGATCTTATGTCTTGCTTAAAACAAAATATACCTTACCTATAAGTCTAAACACACCCATATAATCTGATAAAAACATATTTTTGTCATTTAACAAGTATTTTACATGATCATACTCAAAACCCTTATAGGAAGCCTTTCAAGACATTCGATCATGCTCTTTGTCCCCAAAACTCGTAGGGGAAGCATCTTTGCGATCTTTACATCTTGCTTCCAATGAAATATACTTAAAATACCTAAAAGTCCAAACAAACTTAATCTGGACAGAACATATAAATCCAAATAAAACATGATAATAGAACCTAGATGGGCAAATCAAAGAGTTACTTATACTCTAGGTGAGAAATAACATCTTGGTGATCTTAGATCTTTCTTAAAAAGACCTATACCTCAACTATAAATCTGATCACACACATATACCATCTGATCCAAACATATAATATTCAAAACATATGAAAAGAAGTCAAATAAAATAATCGAAGAACTACTTATATCAGGTGAGAGATACTTACATCCTCTCGCTATCGTACTAGTATACCGCTAGGGTTTTTGGTGAGATGAAGACCTTGCCTTGTTCTTTAGCCTTAGGAGTGATCCTCTAGCATATACTAAGCTTGTGAGAAGATTCCCTTGAATCCCTCTCAAGAACACCAAAACAAGGACCTTAGGGTTTCGGATGGGGAGGGAGGAAGGAGGTGGAGTTTGATCCTCTAGCAAACACCAATCCTTGTGAGAAACTCTCCTTAAAAACCCCTCTTGAGAATCCCCACACAAGGATCCCTATAGCTTGGGATGGAAAAAGGGAGGAAGGAGAATGATGAATTTCGGCAAGGATGAGGAAGAAGGGAGAAGAAGGAATGTGAAGTGGTTTTTGCTTTCCTTCTCTCTTTAAACTCCCTTTAATCTCAACGTGAATGGCTAGGAAGGTGAAAAGAAAAGAAAAAAAGACTCTCCATCTTCTCATGGGGAGATGAAACAATTCTTCACCCTCTCATCTTCTCATTTACCTTCTTTGTATATTCCTTATCTATTCTAGCCAAGAATTATCCTATGGTCTAGTGGTATCAAGGCTATCTCACAATTAGGAGGTTCATGGTTCAAATCCTACCTATAACGAACCATATTTTATTTTTATTTTATTTTATTTTAAACCTTTTATGAGCGTTAAAAATTATATAATTACTTTGAATAGCTTAAAATTTTACGGGCGTTACAATCTCTCATACCTTATAAAAGTTTCATCCTCGAAACATAGTACAACTCTGGATACTTCTATTTCATGTCATCCTCACGTTCCCAAGTTGCTTCTTCAAACCTTTGATTTTTCCATATGACTTTCACTAAGGGTACCTCTTTGTTTCTCAATTTCTTGATTTCTCGATCTATTATCTGAATAGGTCGACTTTACCATAACACCATCTTTTGAAATAATATGACATAGGAAAGATACTCGATCGAGCCAAAATTCACACTGGGAGAACTTGGCATACAATTGTCTCTGCTGAAAGGTCTGTAACACTGTCTTCAAATGTTCAGCATGTTCTTCCTGAGTTCTCGAGTAAATAAGGATATCGTCAATGAAGACGATCACAAACTTGTCATGGAATGCCTTGAATACTCGATTCATCAGGTCCATAAAGGTTGCTGGAGCATTTGTCACTCCGAAAGGCAAGAACACGAACTCATAGTGTCCATACCTCATTCGAAAAGTTTTTTTCGGTATATCATCCTCTTTAACTTTTACTTGATGATATCTGGACCGCAAGTCAATCTTAGAGAAAACTGTGGCTCCCTTCAATTGATCAACAAATCATCATTCCTTGGCAAAGGATATCTATTTTTGATTGTCACTTTATTTAGTGTTCGGTAGTCTATGCACATTCTCATAGCCCCATCCTTCTTCTTCACGAACAATACCGGAGCTCCCATGGTGAGTGACTAGGGCGAATGAATCCCTTGTCGAGTAACTCCTATAATTGTTCCTGAAGCTCTTTCAATTCTGCCGGGGCCATACGATAGGGTGCTTTTGAGATTGGATTGGTACCAGAAATAAGTTTAATCTCAAACTCGATTTTTCTGTTAGGACCCAATCCTGGCAGCTCATCAGGGAATACTTCTGGGTAGTCACATACAACTCGGACTTCTTCAAGCTTTTGGCCTTTTTCTTATATGTGCTAGATACCCAGCGCGTCCACTAACTAACATCTTTTGAGCTTTTATGGTAGATAAGAACTTCTTAGTTTTTTTTTTTTTTAGTTCTCCTATAAATTCAAATTTTGACTCTGCCTCAGGTTGGAATACAACTCTTCACTTACGATACTCAATGGAAACATCGTACTTGCTCAGAAAGTCCATTCCTAAGATGACATCATAATCATGCATGTCCAGCATTATCATATCGCTATAAAGTTCTCTTTATGAAATTCGGACTGGCGTGGCATGCAATCAATGCTTAGATGTCATTACCTCTCCGGAAAAGCAAGGTCGTTACAAACTTAAGATCTAGGACATCCGGAGGTATGTTTATCTTCTTAGCAAATATCAGGGAAATAAACGAATGGGTTACCCCAGTATCAAATAGCACAATAGCATACTGATTAAAGATAAGTATCTGACCTGTGACAATAGTAGAAGCATTTGCTACCTCTTCTTTAGTGAGAGAGAAAATCCGAGCATTCGGTGAAACGGGTGGGGCCTCTAATCTTCCTTGGCTAATGTGAGGACCCTCAAATGCTGCTTGCATTTGGTGCAACTAAGCAGGTTTACCCCCATACTGATTTGACTGTGGTGGAGGTGGAGTGGTCTTGGTAGGGCAATTTCTGGCCAAGTGTCTGTTAGGACCCTTGGAATGGCTAGAGGGGGGGTGATTAGCCTTTCTTCTTTTCTACAAAAATTGTTAGCGGAAGCAATACAAAATATAAACACAAATCAAAGCAAGAACGAAGCTAACACCCGATGTACGTGGTTCGGAGATGACGCTCCTACTCCACGGTAATCCGTAAGGTGGATTAGCCCTAATCAACCTTCACTAGAACCTCCTTTGGATGAACCAAGGTGGAGAAACCTTTCTTACAATGCTCTCCTCTTCTTTACAATGATGGATGATCAAGAACAAGAGAAGAGGAGGATTTAAATCACTAAAAACACTTGGAAGGCTTGGTGAGCACGAGAGTATAGTTCAGAGCAAGAACACTAGCTTCACCAAGCTCCCCATGACCCCTTTTTATAGAAGAGGGGCTGTTTTTCCCATTGGGCGTCGATCAGTCAACTGATGCATGCCATCAGTTGATCGCCGCCAACGGCCAAACGCGATCTCGCGAGATTCGTAGCCGCAATATCCAACGGCGGTGATCGATCGATCCTCCATCGATCGGCCGATGGGGTGATCGAAAGTGATCAAGGCGCGTCCGAGTGAGGCGCATTCGTGGGCGATATTTCCCTTGATCACCGATCGATGCCCTTGGCGATCGGTGATCGCGATATCGATCGGCTTGCTAATCAAGCGGTGATCGATGTTCGTGGTTTCATCCTCGACTCGATCGAACGCGACGGGCCGATCGATACATCGTATCGATCGATACTCATCAAGTATGAGTAATTCATACTTGATTTTATACCTACACCTAGACTCAACCTTCTAGCTCCTCAATAAGCCTTGCGCCTTCAGGATCCCTCCGAGTCCGCGACTTGTTCATCCTTTGCGCTTTGCTTCCAAGAGCTTCCTTCGGTTTCGTCATGTCTTGGGTTGCCAAATGATTGGACTTTACGCCGCCAAGACTACACGCTTGGACTTATGCTGCCAAGACTTTACTTTGGACTTCCTTTGCCAAGGTTCACTTTGGACTTTATGCTGCCAAGACTACAAGCTTGGTCTTATGCCGCCAAGTCCATCCCTTGGACTTCCTTTGCCAAGATCATACTTGGACTTCCTTTTACCAAGTACTTCATCCTTGGATTTCCCTGTCACTTAAACACATTCGTAATTAGATCACAAGATATTGCCTAACTTAGATGATTAGCCAAACATCAAAACATATAAATGCTTGGAGCATTGTTGCACCAACAATCTCCCCCTTTTTGATGTTTGACAATCATTTAAGTTAGGTCTTTAAAGATACACACATAATCATCTAACTTAAGCATTCCTTCTCCCCCTTTGACATACATCAAAAAGAGAAGGATGAAAGAATTAAGAATGTTGGATCTTGGACTAAGGTATTAGATTGAAATTAAGCTCCCCCTTAATCCAAGATAGGATGTACATTACATTTGAAGCAAAGCATAATCTAAAATTCAAAAGTTAAATCCTAACTTTGCACCAACATTGGTTTTGGGGATAAAAGGATAGAATTTATTGAAACTCCCCCTAAACAACTGTATTAAGCAGTCCTAAAACTCGTTTATACGCAATATTATCATACTAGAGTGTTAGGACATCAAAAATACACCAAATATCAGAAAATGGAGCTTATCTGATATCAACTAGCGATCACACTACCAAATCGAAATTTCAGCCTTTTCAGCCCATTTTCAGAAATGCGGTAGAAATTCCAGAAATCTCAAAAAATCGTGAAATTTTGCGTACACATTTATGAAATCATACTTTATTAAGGAAAAATAATTTGAAAAATATATATTTTCCAGATTTCAAGATTGATACAAACTTGGAAACTTACAAAGGTTCTAAAGAATTTTCAAACTTTGTATCACTTTTGTGATTCACTTGAAAACTGTTTTCCAAAATATAATGAACATAGTTTAACATATATATGATTTGGAATTTCCAACCATGTTCTTAGAGCTATGTACTCATTACTTGAATACAAGCCTTCCCAATGGTTGGTCCATAAGGTATTTATGTCTCTAGGTGTATCATTGGCTCATAATAATGCATCATAACAAGCATGATGATCCAAGTACACCTTCCCTATCATCTCACATGGTTCTAAGTGTATCAACACAAAAATCAAGGTTTCTTAAGGCTTTTTGTGAGATATATCAAGGTATAAAGATAACATATAAACATGGGATCATGCAAACCTAGAATGTTACTCTACAAAGCACATACCAAGCTCTCTCCTTAAAGATGAAAATTCATTTTCGGGAAGAGCTTTGGTGAAGATATCGGCAAGGTTGGACTTAGATTCTACATAATTAAGTTCAATGTCCCCTCTTGCCACATGATCTCTTATGAAGTGATGTTTCACTTCAATGTGCTTGGTCCTAGAGTGATGTACTGGATTTTTGGTCAAGTTGATGGTACTCACATTATCACAATAAACTTTAATGTTAGAGTAGTGTAGCTCATAGTCCACAAGAGTATGCCTCATCCAAAGTAATTGAGCTACACAACCACCCATAGCCACATATTCGGCTTCGGTGGTTGATAAAGCCACACAATGTTGTTTCCTACTACTCCAACTAACTAGGGAGGACCCAAGAAATTGGCATCCACCACTAGTACTTTTCCTATCCAATTTGCACCCGGCATAATCGGAATCGGTATAACCAAGTAATTCAAATGACTTAGTCCTAGGATACCAAAGTCCTACATTTAGGGTGCCTTTAATATATCTTAATATTCTTTTGACGGCTACCAAATGTGATTCTTTGGCACAAGATTGGTATCTTGCACACATACCTACTGCAAATAAAATGTCGGGTCTACTAGCGGTTAGGTATAGTAAGCTACCAATCATACTCCTATACAATTTAAGATCAATTGATTTACCTTCATGATCGCTATCTATTCTAGTGCTAGTGGCCATAGGAGTGGTTAAAATTTTGGCATTTTCCAAACCAAATTTCTTGATCATTTCATTTGCATATTTGGTTTGATAAATATGAATACCCTCATTGGTTTATTTGACTTGTAAACCTAGGAAAAAGGTAAGCTCTCCAACCAAACTCATTTCAAATTCATTTTCCATATTTTTTTATAAAGTCTTGAAGAAGATCATCATTTGTTGACCCAAAGATGATATCATCAACATATACTTGGGCTATGATTATATCTTTTAACGTTGACTTTATAAACAAAGTTTGATCTACTTGGCCTCTTCTAAAATCCTTAGAAATTAAGAAGGATGACAATCTTTCATACCATGCCCGGGGAGCTTGTTTTAACCCATATAATGCTTTCCTAAGCTTACATACATGATTTGGATAATCTATGTTCTCAAATCCGGGTGGTTGCTCTACATATACTTCCTCCTTAATAAAACCATTTAAGAATGCCGATTTAACATCCATTTGGTAAAGTTTAAATCCCATGTAGGAAGCATACCCTAAGAGAATCCTAATAGATTCTAACCTTGCAACCGGGGCATAAGTCTCATCATAGTCAAGCCCCTCAACTTGATTGAATCCCCTAGCAACCAACCTAGCTTTATTTCTAGTGATATTTCCTTGATCATCTAGCTTATTCCTAAAAACCCATCTTGTAGTAATTATGGTGCTATCATTGGGTCTAGGTACTAATTCCCACACTTGACTTCTCTCAAATTGAGCCAATTCATCTTGCATTGCCAAAATCCAATCCGGATCATGTAATGCATCATTGATCGTTTGGGCTCAATTTGTGAGATAAGAGCAACTTGACTAGTAGGAGGTCTATGAAATGACCTAGTTCTTACTCCTTGAGATAGATCTCCTAATACTTGGTCAAGTGGATGATCTTGATGAATTCTTAGGTTTCTAGAAGGGATTTCAATTTGATCATTGTTATCTTCCACCCTTCTTTCATCATCGGAGTCTCCTCTTCCTCCCCCTTGATCATTACCCCTAATGGTCAAATTTTGAAGTTTTTGGGTAATGTCTTGATTATTGTCATTAATATCCTTATCAATGGAGGACTTTCTAGGGTAGGTACTAGTAGTTTCATCAAATTGAACATTGGAAGACTCCTCAATCCCTTTGGTTCTCTTATTGTAGACTCTATACCCTCTACTTGTGGATGAGTATCCAACTAGGATTCCCTCATCCGCTTTTGATTCAAATTTTCCTAAGTTATCTTTGGTGTTTAGAATATAAACTTTACATCCAAAGACTTTGAAATAATGAATTGTGGGTATAGTCCCATTCCATAATTCAAATGGTGTTTTTCCTAAAAACCTATGGATTTGAACCCTATTTTGGATATAGCAAGCGGTATTAACCGCTTCCGCCCACAAGTAGCTAGGTAGAGAATATGCATTAAGCATAGTCCTAGCCGCTTCTTGTAGGGCACAATTTCTCCTTTCCACCACCCCATTTTGTTGGGGTGTTCTAGGAAAAGAGAACTCATGCTTGTACCCTTGCTCTAAACAAAATTGTGAAAATTTTAGGTTTTCAAATTCACCACCATGATCACTACGGATCCGGTTGATTTTGAGACTCTTTTCATTTTCAACCCTTTTACTAAATCCTATGATTATTTCTAAGGTATCATCCTTATGTTTCATAAAATAGACCCAAGTATACCTAGAAAAATCATCTACAATAACCAAACAATATTTATTACCATTTAAAGATGGAGTACTATGGCAATCAAATAAGTCAAGATGCAATAATTCTAATGGTAAAGAGGTATTGGTTAGGGTTTTACCTTTGTGTGATGCCTTTGTTTGTTTTCCTTCTTGGCATGCATCACACAATTTGTTCTTGACATACTTGATCTTTGGTAGCCCTTTGACCAACTCCATCTTGGCTACCTTGGCTATGTTTTTCATGTTGATATGTCCCAATCTTCTATGCCATAGCCAACTTTCCTCTTCTTTTGCAACCAAACACTTAGTAGAAATGTTAGAAGCATATGAAAGATCAACATAATAGATGTTTGATTTCCTATATCCAACTAACATACAATCATTTAATTCCTTGTGTCTAATCATGCATTTAGAGGATTCAAAAGAGACATGATAGTTTGCATCACAAAGTTGACTAACACTTAATAAATTAAATTTCATATTTTTAACTAGCAATACTTTGTGAATAACAATTTTAGGGGATACCTCAATTGTACCTCTACCTAATATCTTGAGTTTTCCACTATTCCCAAAAGACACCGCTCCCTTCTTCACATATTTAATTGTGGAGAACTTGCTCACATCCCCGGTCATATGTGTTGAGCAACCGCTATCCACAATCCACATACCTCGCTCTCCTACCTAAATCCCATGAAAAACACAAGCTTTTGGTACCCAAACATTTGGACCGGTAACATTAAGTAAAAACTTCTTAGGTACCCAAGCTTTCTTAACCTTACCTTTAATGGTTGCTCTCCTATTAATTAATGAAATATAAGCAACTTCTTTTTCTTTTGGCTTATATCCTAACCCGGCCTTGTTATAAACCGCTCTTTGTCTACTAAGAATCATATCAAGACATTTTGAGCCATTTGAAAATTTTTCTAAACATGCTTTCAATTCACTAACCTCATCCTTAAGTTTTTCATTTTCTTCCCTAAGCATGCAAGAGTCAATATGTGAAGGCTTTTCATTCCTAATGGCCTTTAGTTCTACCTTCATGCTCTTAACCTTAGATTTTGACTTATCTAGAGCTTCTTTAAGATAAGCAATTGATTTATAGAGAAGCATAACCTTGGGATAATTCATTACCTCATCGTCACTAGATGACGATTCATCACTTGAAGAATCTTCTTGACTTGATGTGCCGGAATCATCTTCTAATGCCATGAGTGCCACATGGCGTGTGATGTGGCAAAGCTCCTCATCGGATGACGAGTCTTCAACACTTGGTGTGTCCCATGTGGTTTGAGCCACCATGGCCTCCTTCTTCTTCTTTTCCTTCTTGTCCTTCTTTTTCTTTTCCTTTTCCTCCTTCTTCTTTAGCTCCGGGCAATTCGGCTTTATATGCCCCTTCTTATTGCAAGCATGGCAAATCACATTATTACTAAAACTTGAATTACCATTAAATTTACCTTTTGAGGAATGAGACCCCTTCCTTGCTTCTCTATTCTTGAACTCTCTTGACTTTCTATAAAGCTTCTTGACGAAATTTGCCATTTCACTAGATGAGTCCCCATCGCTACTTGACTCATCCTCCGACTCGGATGATGATGATGCTTCTTTTCTTTCCTTCTTCTTCTTTTCTTTCTTGTCCTTCTTTTCAACGAATAGAGCTAAACCCTTTTCCTTAGAGGACATGTTAGTTTGCTCATGTAATTCAAACTCACAAAATAATTCATCAATTTTAATTTGAGATAAATCCCTAGTTACCTTAATGGCATCAACTATTGAAGTCCATAAAGAGTTTCTAGGAAATGCTTGTAAAATATACCTTACCAAATCCCGGTTGTCAACCCGCTCACCTATGATATGGAGTCCGTTTACAATTTCCTTGAACCTTCCATGCATTTGACTTACGGTTTCATGCATCTTCATTTGGAAGGCTTGATGTTGTCCAATTAATAGGTCCTTCTTGGCCCTCTTTGATTCCTTGGAACCTTCATTTAGCTCAATGAGCTTTTCCTATAGCTCCTTGGCGGATTCAAAAGGCCCCACCTTGTTGAGTTGCTCCATTGTGACGCCGCATTGGATGGTGAGGACGGCCTTTGCATTTGATTCAAATTTCTTGTTTATTTCTCTTGTCCAATCCTTGCTTGGAATAGGATGTCCATGTTCATCCACCGGTTCCTCGAAGCCATCTACAACACTATGCCAAATTTCGATATTACTCATAAGATAGTACTTCATCCTACCTTTCCAATACGCAAAATGACTCCCATCGAAGAGCGGTGGCTTGGCGATGCTATATCCCTCTTGAAGAGCCATTGATGTCTTGGTTGATGGTGAGATCTTCCAAGCTATCCGGGCTCTGATACCACTTGTTAGGACCATTGGAATGGCTAGACGGGGGTGATTAGCCTTTCTTCTTTTCTACAAAAATTGTTAGCGGAAGCAATACAAAATATAAACACAAATCAAAGCAAGAACGAAGCTAACACCCGATGTACGTGGTTCGGAGATGACGCTCCTACTCCACGGCAATTCGTAAGGTGGATTAGCCCTAATCAACCTTCACTAGAACCTCCTTTGGATGAACCAAGGTGGAGAAACCTTTCTTACAATGCTCTCCTCTTCTTTACAATGATGGATGATCAAGAACAAGAGAAGAGGAGGATTTAAATCACTAAAAACACTTGGAAGGCTTGGTGAGCACGAGAGTATAGTTAAGAGCAAGAACACTAGCTTCACCAAGCTCCCCATGGCCCCTTTTTATAGAAGAGGGGCTTTTTTCCCGTTGGGCGTCGATCAGTCGACTGATGCATGCCATCGATCGCCGCCAAGCCAACGGCCAAACGCACGATCTCCGCGGAGATTCGTAGTCGCAATCTCCAACGGCGGTGATCGGTCGATCGATCCTCCATCGATCGTGATGGGGTGATCACCGAGTGATCAAGCGCGATCGAGTGAGGCGCATTCGTGCGTGGCGATATTTCGATCACCGATCGATGCCCTTGGCGCGATCGATCGCGAGATCGCCGATCGCTCTAATCAAGGCAGTCGACTGATGTTCAGGGTTTCATCCTGACTCAGTCGAACGCCTGACCAGTCGACTGATACATCATATCAGTCGACTGATACTCATCAAGTATGAGTAATTCATACTTGATTTTATACCCTAGACCTAGACTCAACCTTCTAGCTCCTCAATAAGCCTTGCGCCTTCAGGATCCCTCCGAGTCCGCGACTTGTTCATCCTTTGCGCTTTGCTTCCAAGAGCTTCCTTCGGTTTCGTCATGTCTTGGGTTGCCAAATGCTTGGACTTTACGCCGCCAAGACTACACGCTTGGACTTATGCTGCCAAGACTTTACTTTGGACTTCCTTTGCCAAGGTTCACTTTGGACTTTATGCTGCCAAGACTACAAGCTTGGTCTTATGCCGCCAAGTCCATCCCTTGGACTTCCTTTGCCAAGATCATACTTGGACTTCCTTTTACCAAGTACTTCATCCTTGGATTTCCCTGTCACTTAAACACATTCGTAATTAGATCACAAGATATTGCCTAACTTAGATGATTAGCCAAACATCAAAACATATAAATGCTTGGAGCATTGTTGCACCAACAGTGTCCCTCTAAGCCACATTTATAACATCCACTCATGCCCTGGAGGCAAACTTCTGGATGCATCTTCCCACATTTAGAACATGTAGGATACTTAGGCCGCTTGCTTGCAGTACCCCCCTTTGGGTTATTCCATTGCTTCCCCTTACCGTTGTTATTTCCCTTCCAGTTAGAATTATTACTCTGAGACTTCGGCCCTCCAGAACTTCCATGACTTCTATTTTCAGTCGAGGTCTGATTCTGTTGCTTGATGTTGTTCAAGTAATGCTCTGTGATTAAAGCACTACTGACTAACTCTTCTGCAGTCTGCGGTCTATTAATTCCGCTGGCCACATTCAGAGCTATCTCAGGTCTCAACATTTTGAGCATAAGTCTTACCCTTTCTCGTTCAGTGCTGACTAGCTCTGGACATAAGCGAGCTAGTCTATTGAATTTATTCACGGCTTCATTAACTGACATGTCCCCCTTTCGGAATTCCATGAACTCATCGTAGTGCCTATTCGTGACTCGCATATGGAAAAACTCCTCAAAGAACTCTGTTTCAAAGTTGACCCATGTCATTTGATTGATCACTCTTTTTGCCTTTACTCGTTCCCACCACATTCTGGCATCTCCAGTCAAGCAGAATGATGCACATTTGACTTTCTCATTTTCAGGCCAATCCAATAGTTCTACTATACTTTCCAATGTCTTGAACCAGGCCTGCGCATCCCATGGTTCACTGGTACCAGCAAAACTCTCTGGCTTTAGCTTTTTCCATTGAATTAAGTATGCCTCTTGCCTCGGTGGGCCAAGGGGTGCAGTCGGTATGACATTCTGAGTAGTTGGTCGAGTGATAGGATTATCTTGTTGGTTCATCATCAAGGTATTGATAACCTGTTGCTGCTCTGCAACTTGATGCTGAAGTTCAGTGACTACCCGCATCAAGTCAGGTGGTGGTACTACTTCGTTTGTCCTCTGTTTTCCATTGGCCCGTGTTCTAACCATTTTTCTTCATAAAGTAGGACCAAAATAAGATTACTACTATTACTTACTTCTTATCATCCTCACCTACATATGTAAGCATGTTTGACAAAAAAAACATTCTTTACTAAGCATAGAAGAAAGTAAAACATCTATGTACTTTCTTACTTGGAAGCAGCAGGATTGATGCTCGATGTGCGTGTGGCGGAAAGGCGGAACTTGCTCTGATACCAACCTGTCACGCCCGCCCATTTTCCAAGGGTCCGGAGGGGCGGCGCGTGACGCGACCGTACATACATACACTTCTTACTACTTACAGCGGAAGACTTTAGACACATTTTTTTTTAAAACATAAACATGCATTGACATATATAGATACTTCTTCTTAGCATAGAGCATGCATCATTTTTTTTTCATAGGTACTTAGTGTTACACCCCCCCCCCCCCCCCTTCTACTTACACTAGTAAAGGAGGTGTTACTTTACCCTACTTTATCTTACTCTTGGCATAATCAGGTAAAACATGACTCAATCATTTCATAAACTCACATACACTATTTGAGAGTCAACAAATACCTGATTTAAATGGAAGAGTATCAACAACTCGTACCAAGATCTAAACTTGGTTTCTAAGCGAGTATCATAATTCAAACTCTTAACTTTTAACAGCGGAAGCTAAAGAAACAAACCAACTACATTCACATGTTGACACTAGGCTATTTCACAAGTTCTTAACCTATCTAAGCATGCACATTCACTAGAGTTCTAATATAGAACATTCTTAAGTAACTCAACCTCATGCATGGCGATAGTGATAGGTGCATCCTTGACATGAACATCAACGTAATCAACGACACATAACATCAACCCTAACACCTAACATGAAGACTAGCACATAGTTCAAGTTCTTAGCATAACATAATACTAGCAAGTTCAACATTCTTAGACACAACATGATCAAACATATAACATGAACACTACCACACGAATAAGTTCGAAGGTCTTAACACATAACAAAATACTAGCAAGTTCAGGATCATAATCCACTGTTCCGCCGCCACACACACCAAGCACTTCATCCGCTGCCCCCCTCTTACTCCCATCTTGCTTTACCCTTATCTGCAGTATAAGGAATGCAAACTATAAGCAATGGAGCTTAGTAAGTACTTCCTATTCTCACAAAACTTCGCATTAGGAAAACATGCTATTAGAATACTTGCATGCAACACATGCTCATACTTGCATTTAGGAAAATTCTTCATTTAACATTTGGAATTACTTGCACATGATACAATGATTCAACTTGACATGCATGAACTTAACATATGCAACTTGCAATATATATGCTTGAAATATGCTTCACTTGTAGGAACATATACATGAGACATACTATACTTAAACTTGTAAACATTGTGCTTTGGTTAACTTTCGAAACCATATATACATATATACTTTAAAATACTAATCATCCTTGTTTGGGCAGCCCGGCATTGTACCAACTTTGTGCGCAACCCTAATAGAATTCGGGGTAGCTAGCCACCGAACTTATTAGGGCAACTTAACTTTCAAGGGCGGTCTAGGGCCCATGGGCGATCTAAGAGCCCGGTACATGCCACTTCAAAGTAAAATACTTCCTTTATATATGGCTTACTTATTCTTTTTCATTTAATGAGTATTTTACATGATCATAGTCAGAACCCATATAGGAAGCCTTTCAAGACATTTGATCATGCTCTTTATCCCCAAAACTCGTAGGGGAAGCATCTTGTGATCTTTACGTCTTGCTTCCAATGACATATTCAAAGTAAAAATACTTCCTTTATATATGACTTACTGATCTTTGTCATTAACAAACATTTAACATGTTCATACTCCCAAAACTCATATAGGAAGCCTTTCAAGACCTGCGATCATGCTCTTTGTCCCCAAAACTTATAGGGGAAGCATCTTTGCGATCTTATGTCTTGCTTCAACATGAAATATACCTATATATATATATGACCTACTGATTTTGTCATTTAACCAACATGTAACATGCTCATACTCCCAAAACTCATATAGGGAGCCTTTCAAGACATTTAATCATGTTCTTTGTCCCCAAAACTCGTAGGGGAAGCCTCTTTGAAATCTCTACATCTTGCCCCACGAGAAATATACCTAAAATACCTAAAAATCCAACCAAGGATAATCTGGACAGAACCTACAAATCTGAATAAAACATGATACTAGAAGCTAGATGTGCAAATCAAAGAGTTACTTATGCTATAGGTGAGAGATAGCATCCTAGTGATCTTATGTCTTGCTTAAAACAAAATATACCTTACCTATAAGTCTAAACACACCCATATAATCTGATAAAAACATATTTTTGTCATTTAACAAGTATTTTACATGATCATACTCAAAACCCCATATAAGAAGCCTTTCAAGACATTCGATCAAGCTCTTTGTCCCCAAAACTCGTAAGGGAAGCATCTTCGCGATCTTTACATCTTGCTTCCAATGAAATATACTTAAAATACCTAAAAGTCCAAACAAACTTAATCTGGACAGAACATATAAATCCAAATAAAACATGATAATAGAACCTAGATGGGCAAATCAAAGAGTTACTTATGCCATGGGTGAGAGATAGCATCTTAGTGATCTTATGTCTTGCTTAAAACAAAATATACCTTACCTATAAGTCTAAACACACCCATATAATCTGATAAAAACATATTTTTGTCATTTAACAAGTATTTTACATGATCATACTCAAAACCCTTATAGGAAGCCTTTCAAGTCATTCGATCATGCTCTTTGTCCCCAAAACTCGTAGGGGAAGCATCTTTGCGATCTTTACATCTTGCTTCCAATGAAATATAATTAAAATACCTAAAAGTCCAAACAAACTTAATATGGACAGAACATATAAATCCAAATAAAACATGATAATAGAACCTAGATGGGCAAATCAAAGAGTTACTTATACTTTAGGTGAGATATAACATCTTGGTGATCTTAGATCTTTCTTAAAAAGACCTATACCTCAACTGTAAATCTGATCACACACATATACCATCTGATCCAAACATATAATATTCAAAACATATGAAAAGAAGTCAAATAAAACAATCGAAGAACTACTTATACTGCAGGTGAGAGATACTTACATCCTCTCGCTATCGTACTAGTATACCGCTAGGGTTTTTGGTGAGATGAAGACCTTGCCTTGTTCTTTAGCCTTAGGAGTGATCCTCTAGCATATACTAATCTTGTGAGAAGATTCCCTTGAATCCCTCTCAAGAACACCAAAACAAGGACCTTAGGGTTTCGGATGGGGAGGGAGGAAGGAGGTGGAGTTTGATCCTCTAGCAAACACCAATCCTTGTGAGAAACTCTCCTTAAAAACCCCTCTTGAGAATCCCCACACAAGGATCCCTATAGCTTGGGATGGAAAAAGGGAGGAAGGAGAATGATGAATTTCGGCAAGGATGAGGAAGAAGGGAGAAGAAGGAATGTGAAGTGGTTTTTGCTTTCCTTCTCTCTTTAAACTCCCTTTAATCTCAACGTGAATGGCTAGGAAGGTGAAAAGAAAAGAAAAAAAGACTCTCCATCTTCTCATGGGGAGATGAAACAATTCTTCACCCTCTAATCTTCTCATTTACCTTCTTTGTATATTCCTTATCTATTCTAGCCAAGAATTATCCTATGGTCTAGTGGTATCAAGGCTATCTCACAATTAGGAGGTTCATGGTTCAAATCCTACCTATAGCGAACCATATTTTATTTTTATTTTATTTTATTTTAAACCTTTTATGGGCGTTAAAAATTATATAATTACTTTGAATAGCTTAAAATTTTACGGGCGTTACATCTGTAGTACAAGGGAACATAAAACTATAAATACATAGGCTTAGTAAGATCCTGTCCTACTCACAAAAACCATACGTCAAACATTAAGCATAGAGTAGTGACATGATCATATAAGCTCATACAAGCATAACATTCATATAAACATTCAAGAACATAAGCAAACATAACATGCATATAAACATACCAGAACATAACCATAGCATTCCTATAAACATTCAAGAACATAAGCAAGCATATCATGCATATAACATCATAATGATCTAGACATGAAATAAAGGTATATGCAAAATGCTCTTTGAAAACATATATATTATAAGTACTTAAACATAATCTCAAAATATTGGGCCCGGCATTGTACCACATACATCATCATCATAGCGCACATCCCTAATAGACCCGAGGTAGCTAATCCCAAACCCACAAGAGTACTAGGCCTGTACTATGTCCATCGGCCTAGGGGCAACATAACATAGAAGCCCAACCTAAGCCCATACTTATGACCATCGGCCTAGGGCATCTGGGAGCCCATCTCGTACTGAGTCCGTACTACGACCGTCGACCCAGGGGCACGTAGGAGTCCATCCCTTGGACCTTGTTAGGGTCCTGGTACAAGCCATGCAGAAAGTAAAATAGCATATCATGTTCCTTTTCATAACATATCATATTTCTTTTCATAAACATATCATGTTCCTTATCGTGGCATATCATGTTTCTTCTTCATAGCATAACATGTTTCTTCTTCATAACATATCATATTGCTTTTCAGAACATATCATGTTTCTTCTTCATAACATATCATATTTCTTTTCATACATATCATGTTCCTTCTTTATAACATATCATACATTCATACAATTTACATGGCAATGAGCATAACATGATCATACATTTAACATGGTAATGAGCAGAACATAATCATGCATTCCTACCATTAACATGGATATATGGTAGTGCCATAAACCAATCATGCTAAACAACTTGAGCAAGGACTACTTAACATCATGCTAACAGCACACACATATAGGGCATTGCATAAACATCATGAACAAGCATAACATGGTGTGATCTAAACTTCATGGAGTCCTACCAAAATTTTAAACCCTAAACAACTTGTACATGATCTAACTAACCACATATTAATTCTATCACATATAAATCATGGCATGGAAGACACTTAGGAGTTTAAATGAGTCTTGGCCGAGAGCTTCAAGGAATCCTAAGATCTATTTCTTAAATCTAGCTTAGCTATCAACATGTTACCTTCATCTACATTCAAAACATAACATGACAACTTATAGATCATAGCATGATAGACCTAAATGGGTCTTGGTCAAATGTTTCAAGGAACTTTAAGGATCAACCACTTAAATTTGGGTTAGCTAACAACATGTTATCTTCATCTACAATCAAAACATAGCATGGCAACTTATAGGTCCTAGCATGATAGACCATTAGGGGCCTAAATGGGTCTTGGCCGAATGTCTCAAGGAGCCTTAAAGTTCAACCACTTAAATTTAGTTTAGCTAACAACATGTTATCTTCATCTAACATCAAAACATAGCATGAACTCATCTAGAGCATAGCATAGAACATGTTATCTTCATCTAACATCAAAACATGGCATGAACTCATCTAGAGCATAGCATAGAACATTTTATCTTCATCTAACATCAAAACAAACTCATCTAGAGCATAACATAGAACATTTTATCTTCATCTAACATCAAAACATGGCATGAACTCATCTAGAGCATAGCATAGAAAAAACCATTAGGGGTCCAAAGGGGCTTGTCCGAGAGTTCTATGAGGGTTTGAAGATCAACCACTTAACCAAACCTATCTAGAAACCTATCATCTTCATATTCATACAAGGTATAGCATGGACCATCATGGAAAGCACAAGGAATGGTCTTGGCTGAAAGTTTCTTGAAGTTTTTAAGATCTAACACTTAACCAAACCTATCTAGCAACCTATCATCATCATATTCATACAAGGTATAGCATGGATCATCATGGAAAGCACAAGGAATGGTCTTGGCCGAAAGTTTCATGGAGTTTTTAAGATCAAACACTTAACCAAACCTATCTAGCAACCTATCATCATCATATTCATACAAGGTATAGCATGGATCATCATGGAAAGCACAAGGAAGGGTATTGGCCGAAAGTTTATGAAGGGTTTTACTTAATAACATCAATCAAAACAACTTGTATGCAGGTGAGGGGATACTTACATCCTTCGCTTTTTTTAGTAGTAGAAAATACCCTAGGTTGTGCCAAGACTAGAGCCTTCTCCTAGCTTAGTTGGTTTTCAGAAAATGGAAGAGGGGAGCCTAGGGTTTCGGTGAGGAAGAAGAAGAGAAGTGGAGAATGAAAATTGGGATTTCTCTTGTCTCCTCATTCCCCTATTTATTCACTTGAAGGTGTCCCTTAGCCTCCCTTAACCTTATCTATCATTTCCCATACCCTTCTAATAGCACAACCCTACTGGGCTTCTGGTTATTGGATGCATCTTAGGGTTTAGCTATCTACTAGAGGTTTGGGGTTCAATTCCTAGGCCATGCATCCTTTTTGGTTCTATTTCTTTTATTTTTGGAAGAGCCCACATAAAAGGCCATATGATCATGCAAAAATTCTCATAAAACTTCTAGAAATTTTACGGACGTTACATCTTCTCCCCCGGATACATCGTACCCTTCCATTCCCCCTTCTTGTCCTTCCCCTGAGGATTCCTCCCCCCCCTATCAGACAACAGGTGATTTCTAACATTCTGCAATCACCACCCACCTCCCCTTTTTCTTCTTTTGCCTCCTCGAGCCTGCTAGCCATGACTCTGTTTGCAGCCCCTTTAATACCCGCCCCCCCCCCCCCCCCACGATCTCAAGAGCCCCCTCCATTCCCCTGAACATCACCCTTCCCCTTCAGGGATTAGCAACGTAATCTTCCCCTTTGCCCCCTTTCAAGCCCATTATGAGTGAACCCATTCCTCTGATGGCCTCTACACCCTCTTTCTCCTCTGATCGAAATGTACAAATACTCAATTTAGAGGAGTTCATCTTGAGGATGGAAGGTCTACGCCACGTTTTAGAGCTGGTAAACTTCTTTAGTTAACTCTGCTTGTTTTTTCTCAATAGTAACTTCTTTTCTACTGGATGTTCGCAGGCGGTAGTAAATTATCAAGAACTAGTGTGTTCTTTCTCTCAGTACCAAGTTCAACTTCAGCAACAAACCCAACAACAAACTGACAGACCAAACTGTTATCAAAGATAGGGAGCAACTACTACTACAAGAATTGGCTAGCTGCCAGGACCAACTAGCCGAAGCCCATCGCCAAAGACAGAAAGATGTTAAAACCATAGCTGCTCTACAAGAGCAACAATAGAAAAATGTCGAATTTATATCCACTCTTCAAAATGGCCAACAGAGAAATGATGATACCCTGGCTTCCACTGATAGAGAAAATTCCCTATCACAAGAATTGGTTAACTATCAGAACCAACTGGCTAAAATCCAACATCAGAGGTAGAAGGATGTCGAAACTATGGCGGCCCTTCAAGCTCGACATCATAGAGATGCAGACAAAATAGCCGACCTCCATACACGACTATGCAAGGAGGTACAAGAAAATTCATCCTTAATAACATCTAGGGTGCATGCTCATGCCCGAATATGCAGGCAAGAAACCTCCCTCCAGCAGCTGAGTAACGAGATTGTCCGTACTAGATCTCATACGAAGGCAGTGGAAGGGATCTCTGCTTCCCTACGTCAAGACAAGATGGAGATGTCAAGGATTGTGCAACAGAGCCAAACCTCTCGATCTGACAATATATCCACCCTGGTCGATGCCATCCTTCAAATATCTCACTGGTATTGTTAAATGCGTCAATCTCTTCGGGAGCATCAAGAGCATTGTGCCAGGTTTCATCAAGAGCTACGCCAAATGACCCAAACCAGTAAGAGTGTCTATTGTCTTTGATGTGACTTACATATTAGGATGGGTTCAATGAAGCAGTTCGACAATATGCTGATCAAGGGCTACCTCCAGCTAATCAACTTGCACTCTTTCTTCAATGGGAAGTCGGTTTCAGATGCTATCCCACTGACCATTTTAAGTTGTAGCTTCTCGTGTCACGCTATAATTGCTACTACTTGGGAACAACTGCCACAACACCTTGTTTATCCTTAGTATTGCTTTTGACTTTCTTTGTTCTGTAAGAGAGAGACTATTTTCAATGATACTCATTTCTCACCCATGCTCATGTTCATTATCCACAAGGTTATATGCTGGGTGTCACGTACAACTCATAAAAAATAGACCAGACTTCTTCCAACAGTTTTTTCTTACATGGTATGAAAATATTTTAAGTGTACAACATTCTAGGGCCGAGGTAATTCCCTGCCATGATCGCCTTTTAGATAATAAGCAGACCCATCCACTTGGCAAGCAACAATGCAGGGCCCTTCCCAGTTCGGGGCTAGCTTTTTCTGGCTTCCTGCAGGATTGACCTTGCGTAATACTAGATCACCTTCCCGAAATCTCTTGGGCATCACTTTTTTGTTAAAAGCTTGTTGTACTTTTTGCTTATAAAATTCTGCTTGCCTTTGTGTTTGCTCTCACCTTTCTTCCAGTAAATCTAGCTCAGTTCTTCTGATGATTTGATTCTGTTCTGGCTCGTAAACTTTGACTCGGGCACTACTCAGGATGGCTTCCACAGGAATCACAACTTTCGTTCCATATACAAGGCTGAACAGGGTTTCCCTCATCACTATTTTAGGAGTAGTTCGGTAAGCACATAGAATCCCTGGCAATTCATCCACCCAATTTCCTCGCTGAGCACTCAATTTAGTCTTTAACCCTTGAATGAGGATTCTATTAGTTACCTCCGCCTGCCCATTAGCCTGAGGGTTGTAGTAGATTCGTTGACCGCTAGAGGGGGTGAATAGCTCGTTTTGATTCTCGATGGAATTCGTTCGCAATGCTTGCTAGAAATGATTAGTGCACAGCGGAAATAAAGCAATAACAATATACAAACATGCAAACACAACTATGTAACGTGGTTCGAAACCGAATGATTCCTACTCCACAGATTGCGCTCATAAGAGCCCTAGCGATGCTAGTCACACACCACTAATCAAATAACTCCTTCTCGGAACAATCCAGAGGTGGAGAAAACTCATACAAAGATTACACTAAGTAATACAAAGTAAAACAAACAAATACAAAAGGAATACAACAATCTATGCAAAGAAAAACTTTACAAATTCTCTTTTGAATGCTTGCTTGTTGATCGCTTGAACTGTGGTTGAAGACTCAGATTTGCAGTAGCAAATTGCCTCAAGAACATCCAAGAAATCGCTGCAAAAACCCTCCTTCTGAGATGCCTTTATATCCTCCGTCGGGCTAGATTTTTGTTGATCAGACGACTACCATAAGGCACCAGTCGACTGATGCCACTATTGTCGTGAGACAACGGCTAGATCCACGCTGGAAAAATCCAATGGATCCATCATCAATCAACTAATCATACCCATCAGTCGACTGATAGAGCCTTCACTCAACTACTAAACCCAACAGTCGAGTCTCGACTCTATTCTGTGCCCAAGATCCTGAGCATCAATCGACTGATAAGTCCAGCAGTCGACTGCTAGGGCAATCCCAGCAGTCAAACCTTAGTTGACTCATGTCAGTCAACTGATACACCTCAAACATGAGGTTTTAACCCCAAACATGAGGTTAACCCAAGTATGGTTCCCCCATACTTGCTAGACCACTCGTAGCCTAGACCTAAGCCTTCTAGCCACCTCCGTCAGCCTCGTGCCTATCGGATCCCTCCAAGTCATCCATGACTTGTTCATCCATACGCTAGCCTTCAGGTCCTTCCATCGTCTATGTCATGCTAACGGTGTCTACATCACCAAGGCATATTGGACTTATGCTGCCAAGACTCCGCTTGACTTTATGCCACCAACCATTGGACTAATACTGCCAAGACTCCGCTTGGACTTAACACCCCTAATATCAAACCCCTTGGACTTCTCAAATTCCAAGACTCAAGCTTGGACTTTCACCGCCAAGACTACACCCTTGGACTTACGTGGCCAAGACTACACCCTTGGACTTTCCAAATGCCAACCCATGTTGGACTTTACATGCCAAGTACTCAAGACTTGGACTTTCCATGACATGGTCAACTCCAGTCAACCATTAAAATCCCCCTCGAGTTAAACTCGAGTTCGGCCAATCATGACCTGGGTCGATTGCACCAACAATCTCCCCAAAACATTATCAGACATCAATGTCAAATATCAATGTCAAATGTTAAACATCAAAACATCTCTCAAGTCAAACTCGAGTCCAGTCAATCGTGACCTGGGCCGATTGCAACAACAATCTACCCCTTTTTGATGTTTGACAAAACCACATACCTTTGAGTTAGAACACTAACTCAAATTTTCTTACCAATTATTCTAAATTGGTTCTCCCATAAATTCTCCCAAACATTCTCCCCCTTTTTAACTAACATCAAAAAGGTTTTCTCTAAGGAGCTCAATGTGTCATGTCCCAATGAGTTCTTATAATCTCCCCCTTGGTCCAAAAATACCTAGGATGCCTACAATCTTCCTAGTGATAAGTCCCATATCACTCAAGAGAGGAAATCCTACAAACTCTCCCAATTTCCAAATTGGGTATCTCAAATTTCCCATTTCCGCCTTATGAGGAAAAATACCATCCATCATCCCATGATGGATACCTCCCCCTAAAGGCTTGCTCCCCCTTGAACATTGCACCAACAATGTCCTTGGGAAGTCCCTAAGCCAATAGGAACTCTAAACCATCAAAAATAAGGTCTAAAGTTCAACAATGAATTTTCCTATACCTTAAATTTGATACATCACCCTAACACCTCTCCTAATCCATATCCAATGGATTTTCACCCTTTATAATGCTTCCCAAAGCATATCCTAGGGTTAGGAATGGTTAGGGAACTTTACCGTAGCTGAAAACGGGCTAAACAATCTTATTTTTCCCAAAATTAGCCTGGCAATCGACTCTATCAGAGATCAGTTGACTGCCATCAAGGGTAGTCGACTGATAACTGAAATTTCTGAATTTCAGTTATCAGAATCAAATTTTAGAAAAACATAAATAAATATACATAATTTGAAAAATCATGAAACTTCATACGTATAATACTTATGACCAATACAATAGGTAAAAAATGTTGGAAAAATATTTTATCCATAAAATATTGAAATTGCTACAAAGTTCAAAAGTGAAGAAAAACTTCAATGTTTTAGCTCACTTTATATCAACTTCATCAATGGTGGTTGCTATCAAAAGATAGACTTCACCAAGGTTTTCTAAATTGATTTTAAAATATTTTTGAAAACCTATATTGGATCATGTTCCTTGGACTCAATATACATGACTTGTACACAAGCTTTCCCAATGATCCACTAATAATATTAGATGAGTTTTAGTTCATCTAAATGCAAAAACTATGCACCTTGAATTTAACTCATATTCTATCATCTCACATATATCTAGGGTGTATAAAACACACAAAAGTCAATGTGATGTGAGATGTGGATTTTGTTTATCCTAATCTAGGGTTTCATGCATTTTTCTAAGGCAACCCTACTTGATTCCCTTATAAATGGGACTCCAAGTCATGCTATTGTCCTTAAATCAATTTTAATCAAATTAAATGTATGAATAATCATGGCATAAATAATAACATAATTAAGCATGGCCAATGATCATGATGTCATGACATATGATATAATCTAAAAACACATGACATTAAATCTTAATCCTAACATGATCATGACATATTAAATGATTAAAAATAAACATGATGTCATAGCATGTTATATGGCATATGGCAAACAAGGCATGACAGATAAAAGGTATCGGTATAATAATATCTAACTTTTAATATTTGTTGCTATTTGATATAGTTAAATATATTTTGTCATATTGCTACTAATCCCCCAAGTGTGCCAAAAACTCAAAATGTCACACTAAGATCTCTAAACCTAAATTGTATCAATTTGATTGATTTTTCATAATTCCAAAAATATATTGGTACATCCTAAAATCTTTTAGGATTTAAATTCAAATCTATTTCCAAGGTATCCATAACCTTGAAAATATCCTAAAGTGCCAACTTTGCTATGGTTGGGTTAGCTACCTTTCCAATCAAGGTTGATACACCTAAATCCATCTAGCGTGAATCAATCAAGCTCTTAGGAACCCAAAACATATTTGAGCTCCTAGGGTTAATTAGGTATTCCTTAGGGATAATCTCCCCAGATACCTTCCTAATGACCCTTCTAGGCTTGTTAGCCTTGGTCATTTGGGTTTTGCCTAGGTTCACTCTAGGGGTGACTCCCCTTGTAACCTTCTTAGTGGCCTCCCTAGGTTTCCTTGAAACCCTAGCCACTAGGCACATTCCTTGGTCAATCTTAGGGATGACTTCCCTATTGACCTTGGTCTTCCTAGACCTAGGTTTAGTTCCATAGTCAAATAGAACATTGTGATTGGCCTCCTTAGGCTTAGGTTTGTGACCCAAACCTTTCTTGCCCTTGGTGGGACCTTGCTTTCTAACCCCTAGGTGTTGACTTTTAGATCCAGACCCTTGACTTTGACCATTTGACCCCTTAAATTGATTTTGCATAATCCTAAGGGTATTTTTCATTTTCTCAAGCCTTGACCTCAAGGCTTGATTTTCAACCTCTAATTGCCCAATTTTTGAATTTTGATTTAATCCTTGGGCATGGTTCTTCCTAGGCATGTGTCTAGTCCATTTGGGATTAAAACCTAGGTGGTCCTCAATTTTCTTAATGCTTGCCCTAGGTAAAATATTTTTAGGGACATTAGTCTCAAATTTCTCCTTAGTTTCAAAATGAACATTCTTAGCTCCTAGGCAAAAATATTTGTTATTTCTAGCATATTTTTCATGATAAATAACAAGATTACTCCTAACATGCTTTTGCCTATTAATTAAGGAAGGAGCAAAATTAGAAGTTACCTTAGGGTTTGCCTTAAAGGCTCCCCCTACATGTGTAGCTTCTCCTTTTCTCCTAGGGCATTGGCTCCTAGAGTGTCCCGGTTGTCGGCATTTGAAGCACACCATGTGCTCCTTGCTCTTCTTGATGGGGACACCGATATCCTTTGATTTCTCTTGACTTTTAGGTGTCGGTGGAGTCTTCTTGACCCTCTTTGGGCACTTACTCTCATAGTGCCCGATTTCCCTACACTCAAAACAAATTATATGAATTTTATTTTGAAATAAATTTCTTGAGTCACCTAGGGTATTTATGGTGGTCAGAGTGGATTCATCATATCTCCCGGAGGTAGATGGATCCTCTTGAGGTTGTTCCGGTGTGGGAATTCTCTCCTCCCCCTCAATCCTAGAGGTGGAGGCTTCTTCCATCTCTTCCAATTCCTCTCCCACCGATCCGGAAGTCAACTCCTCTTCAACTTCCAACTCCTCACTTTCTTATGAGGATGAGCTTTCTTCCTCCTCTTCATCTTCTTGTGCCGAGTGAGGTTCCTCATGAAATCTTGCCAATTTGCTCCATAGCTCCTTGGCATCCATGTAATCCCCTAGCTTACACAAAACATCATTAGGGATTAAATCTTCCAAAAGTTTTGTTACCTTAACTTCGGTCTTGAACTTTTGGCGTTGCTCTTGGGTCCACTTCTTCAATTTTAGGACCTCTCCCTTCTTATCCCTCGGAGGTTCAAAGCCTTCCATGACGATGAACCAATTTTCTATGTCCATCATCAAGAAGTTCTCCATTCTTGCCCTCCATGTTGAAAAATATTCTTGGTTGTATGGTGGCGGTGTGTTTATGTCCCATCCTAGTTTCTCTTGAAACTCCATCTTCTTCCTCTAGCAGTTTGCTCCCGGCGATTAGTCCATATAAGAGCTCCTAGCACTGATACCAATTATAGCAGATTCATTGACCGCTAGAGGGGGTGAATAGCTCGTTTCGATGCTCGATGGAATTCGTTCGCGATGCTTGCTACAAATGATTAGTGTGCAGCGGAAATAAAGCAATAACAATATACAAACATGCAAACACAACTATGTAATGTGGTTCAGAACAGAATGGTTCCTACTCCATGAATTGGGCTCGTAAGAGCCCTAGCGATGCCAATCACACACCACTAATCAAATAACTCCTTCTCGGAACAATCCGGAGGTGGAGAAACCTCGTACAAAGATTACACTAAGTAATACAAAGTAAAACAAGCAAATACAAAAGGAATACAACAATCTATGCAAAGAAAAACTTTACAAATGCTCTTTTGAATGTTTGCTTGTTGATCGCTTGAACCGTGGTTGAAGACCATGATTTGCAGTAGCAAATCGCCTCAAGAACGTCTAAGAAATCGCTGCAAAAACCCTCTTTCCGAGCTGCATTTATATCCTATGTCAGGCTGGATTTTCGCTAATCAGTCGACTGCCATAAGACATCAGTCGACTGATGCCACTCTTGTCATGAGATAACGGCTAGATCCACACTGGAAAAATCCAACGGATCCATCATCAGTCGACTGATCATACCCATCAGTCGACTGATGGAGCCTTCACTCGATTGCTAACCCCAGCAGTCGAGTCTCAACTCCATTTTGTGCCCGAGATCCTGAGCACCAGTCGATTGATCACAAGATCAGTCGACTGCCCACCTCTGGAAGTCGACTGCTAGGGCACTCCCAGCAGTCAAACCCTAGTTGACTCATGCCAGTCAACTACCACATGGTACTAGTCGACTGATACACCTTAAACATGAGGTTTTAACCCTAAACATGAGGTTTAACTCAAGTATGGTTCCCCCATACTTGCTAGACCACCCGTAGTTTAGAGCTAAGCCTTCTAGCCACCTCCGTTAGCCTCGTGCCTATCGGATTCTTACAAGTCATCCATGACTTGTTCATCCATATGCTAGCCTTCAGGTGCTTCCATCGGCTATGTCATGCTAACGGTATCTACACCGCCAAGACACATTGGACTTACACTGCCAAGACTCCGCTTGGACTTTATGCCACCAACCATTGGACTTATGCTTCCAAGACTCCGCTTGGACTTTACGCCGTCAATATCAAACCCCTTGGACTTCTCAAATGCCAATACTCAAGCTTAGACTTTCACCGCCAAGACTACATCCTTGGACTTACGTGGCCAAGACTACACCCTTGGACTTTCCAAATGCTAACCCATGTTGAACTTTACATGCCAAGTACTCAAGACTTGAACTTTCCATGACATGGTCAACTCTAGTCAACCATCAAAATCCCCCTCGAGTCAAACTCGAGTCCGGTCAATCATGACCCGTGTCGATTGCACCAACAATCTCCCCAAAACATTATCAGACATCAATGTCAAATGTCAAACATCAAAATATCTCTCGAGTCAAATTCGAGTCCGGTCAATCGTGACATGGGCCGATTGCACCAACAAGGGTGAGCCACCGAAGTAAAGGCATACTGAATATTGAGACTTTGACACCATTCTCTAATCTTCTTACCCTGAAATTGCCGACCATTATCGCTGACCAATCTTCGTGGGATTCCATACCTACAAATGATGTTCTTCCATAGAAACTGTATTACTACATTTTCTATAATTTTAGCTAGAGGCTCAACTTTCACCCATTTAGAAAATTAATCCACCACTACCAAGAGGAACTTTTTCTATAAAGGTGTTGTAGGCATGGGACCCACTATGTCCACTCTCTATTGGTCAAAAGGACAAGAAGTAATGACAGCTCTCATTAGCTTGGCGGGCCTCTCGGACCGGTTACTATGCTTTTGATAGGCTGAACAAACTTGCACCAAGAGGGTTGAATCTTGCTGAAGAGTGGGCTAAAAATACCCAGCTAACAAAACTTTCCTTCCTAAGGCTCTTCCTCCTAAATGATTGTTGCAACAACCCTCATGTACTTCGCGAAGCACCCATTCAGCATCTTCCTTCCCTAAGCATCTTAATAGGAGGCACCCAAAAGACATCTTATATAAAATACCGTCTACCACTGTGAACTGCTTTGCCCTAGTCACCAAGATAGATGTTGCTTCTCTTTCTTCAAGAACCTTTCCTTGTTGTAAATATGTCATAATATCAACTCTCCAATCGGGGATCTGATCAGCTCCTAGAGTCACCTCTTCCACATTTCATACCGCCAAGGAGTTGGGAACTTCCACACAAATTGATCCTGACTGCTTCACCCCTTCGAGAGCGCTAGCTAGCCGAGCCAATTCATCCGCTTTTCGATTGTTTTCTCTTGGAATCTATTGCAGGATGACCTCTTTGAAATGAGCTTTTTCTTTTTCAAAAGTTGTCAAATACTTATGTAACCTTTTTTCCTGAACAATTAAAGTACCCTGTAGTTGTGACACTGTCAACTATGAATCTGAATGCATGACAATTGAAGTTGCCCCAACAGCTTTGGCGATTTGCAACCCAACTAAAATGGCTTCATATTCTGCTTCATTATTAGACGCCCGGTACGCGAGGCGAATGACTATGCGAGTTTCTTCTTCTTCGGGGGATACCAGCAGTACCCCCACTCCACTGCCTGTAGATCTGGAAGATCCATCCACAAAAACATTCCACACCTTTATCCTTTCCTCTTTTTCAACTGAGCTATTTTCTAAACCGACAGGTACCTCTACTAGGAAATCAGCTAACGACTGAGCCTTGACAGCGGTTTGGGGATGATAGTGAATGTCATATTCACTTAACTCCATAGCCCATTTGGCGAGCCTCCTTGAAAAATTAGGCTTGGTCACCACCTTACCCAATTCACTGTGAGTCAAGACGTTGATTGGATGGGATAGGAAATATGACCTCAATTTACGGGCTGTCAAAACTAAGATGTATGCCAATTTTTCCAGTTCAGTATACCGTGACTCTACTCCTTTCAAGATATGACTGGTATAATAAATGGATTGTTGTCGAGAACCTTCTTACTTCAACAATACTGAACTAATGGCTCCCTATGAAACAGCTAAATACATCCACAATGGCTCTCCTGAGATTGGTTTGGCTAGCAAAGGTAGTTTAGCTAAATACTTTTTGAGTTCCTGGAAGGCTTGCTCACACTGATCATTCCATTGGAATTTAGCAGTCTTGCACAAGATCCGAAAGAAGGGCAGCCCCCTGTCCGTCGATCTGACTATAAATCGAGATAGGAAAACTATTCTTCCTACTAACTTTTGAGTCTCTCATAGATTAGTGGGTGACTTCATGTTGCATAATGCTTGCACCTTCTCCGGGTTGGCCTACAATCCCTTTTCTGTCACAATATATCCCAACACTTCCCACTATTCACCCCGAACAAACACTTCTTGGGATCGAGCTTCATGTTGTATTGCCTAAGGGTGCAAAAGTCTCCTCCAGGTCTGTAACTAGATCCCGAGTAGTTTTGGACTTGACTAGAATATCATCAACATATACTTCCACATTCTTGCCTTTTTGTTCTGCGAAAATTTTATCCATGAGGCATTGATAAGTAGCTCCTGCATTCTTTAAGCCAAAAGGCATCACTATGTAAGCATACAACCCCCTAATGTCACAAAACTAACCCGCTTCTGGTCCTCTTTTGCTAGTGGTATCTGATGATACCCTTGGTAGGCATCCATAAGAGATACCACTTCATATCCTACGGTAGAATCAACCAACTGATCAATACGGGGCAAGAGGTAGCAGTCTTTAGGGCGTGCTTTATTTAAATCATGAAAGTCAATACACATCCTTCACTGCCCAGAGGGTTTGGGGACCAGAACTACATTGGACACCCATTCAGGGAATTGAATTTCTTTAATATGACCCGCTTGCACCAATTTATCTACTTCTTCGGCAATAATTTTATCTTTCTCGGGTCTAAAGTGTCATCGCTTCTGCTGGACGGGTCGGACTCCCCGAGGATTGTTGAGGTGGTGTTCAATAATGCAGGGATCTATTCCAGTCAGGTCGTGCACATCCTTGGCAAAGATATCTTCGTTCTTCTTTAAACATGCCACAAGTTCTTCCTTCATCTCTAGCTGTGAAGCCACCTGAGTGACTTTGCCATGGGAAATTTCTACAGACTCCCCTTCTTCTACTTTTTTAGCTCGGGGAGGTGACTCTTCCAGCACGCATACATCAGAAACAATGACAGCTTTCCCCTTGGGATCGTCAACTCTGGATTTCTTCTGGTCATCCCTAACCATTTACACATAACAACTTCAGGCAGCTTTTTGTTCTCCCTTTGCTTCCCCAATCAACTGTCCGATTAGAAACTTCACCTTCTGATGATAGGGGGAAGCCATCGCCTGGAAAATAGATAGAAAAGGATGACTCAAAATTGCATTATAAGTGGATGGATCATCCACTATGAGAAAAGGAATGATATTAGTTTTCTGACTGGGTTTTGTGCACAGAGTGAGAAGCAAAGAAATTTTCCCTTCGGGATGCACCATGTGTCCTGTGAATCTGAACAGAGGAGTAGCCACATCCTCTAATTGTGTATTTCCTAGCTGCATCTACCCGTATGTCTCCTGGAAGAGGATATTAACTGAACTTCCCAAGTCAACTAGGACTCGAGCTACCTCATAATTGGCGAGAGCAATCCGAATTACCAGGGTGTCAGTGTGAGGTAGCAGGATGCCTTACAGGTCCTCCGGCCCGAAAGACATCGGCGGCGTGTTCTGGATATCTTGCTCTGTTCAAATGGCTAAACTTTCCATGAGATGGGCATAGGACTTCCGAGCCCTATTGGAGTCTCTATCAATAGGTCCTCCTGCAATAACATGAATAACTCCCCGAGTGGGGGTGTCACTCGGGGAGGCAACTGAAGGGCCCTCGCCTACAGATCTTCCTTGTAAAGTACCCTTCGGAGTAAGTATTTGCTGGCTCAGCAAGAGATGAGTCTGAGGACCTCCGTGGTAGGGTCCTGAGTGAGCTACATCAAGTTGGCAGTCTCTTCTTGCCGACCCTCCAGTCTAAGGCCACAATTGTGAATAAGCGGCTCATATGCGCTCCAACTCCTCTTGCAACTTGTAACAGCGGTCGCTGGTATGGGCGTACTCCATATGATATTGGTAGAAAAAAGGGGTGGGGGATTCTGGGGAACTCCTTGGTATCCCATTGGATGCTGAAGCACACCCTACTGATCATATGCCTCCATTTCCCTCTCCTTCTATGTTCTTGGAGGAGGAATGGTATTGGCAGCCATGATCTGTAAGGGTGGGGTAGGACGAGCCCCAGGCATTAGCAATCTATGCCTAGGTGCTTTGGGGATGAAAGGTCTAACGTACTATCTTCGGGGAGGGGCTCGGGGAACTACGAGACGATTTCTTTTAGCTGGGGCTGTTGTAAGCGCCTGTTCAGCCCGCCTAACCCTCAACCCTTCTTCTTCATTTATGTATCTCAGCGTGCCTTAGCAATTCTTCATAGCTGGCCATCGGTTTTCTCAGCAAGGAGCTGAGGAAAGGTCCCTCTCTTAGCCCATGAGGGATGGCCGCCCTAAGAGTATCTGACTTTATTGAATGGATGTCCCTAGCAGTGGAAGTAACTCGATAAAGATAACCTCTGAGAGATTCTGAGGGTTCTTGCTTAATGTGTAGTAGGATGGAAGCATCATGTTTGTAAGTTTTACAGCTAGCGAACTCTTGGCAGAAGACTCCCTAAAATTCAGAAAAGCAAGTGATAGATCCGGGAGGCAGGGCACTAAATCACTTCTGTGCAAAGTCGGTTAGGGTGGTGTAAAAAACAAGACACTTAAGGGCATCAATGTAACAATGAAGGGAAGCGACTCCTGCAAATTACGACAAATGTTCCTCTTGATCGCTTGTGCCATCATACTTACCCACCTAGGGATTTTTGAAATATGAAGGTGACAACTCAGAAAGAATGTCAATGGTAAATGGACTGGGCTCATAAATATCTAGAGCCCCTGTGGATTGACTTTCTCCTTGATCTTCTCTCCTGGCTTGTGTTACGGGTATGGTATTTTGGTATATCCTCCCCACCGACCCATCACTGGGTAATACTTCAGCATGTGGCGCTGCCATCGGTTGAATGGGAGGAGGCCTCTCAGGTAGCTATTCTCTGGGAGAAGGTTCATCAGAATGGGGATGAAGATATCCCGTCCTCCTTCTTTTCTTATCCAAGGCTTTAGCTACAGCGGTATCCACCATTGCCCTCAACTGCGATGGCAATAATGTGATGGGATTTTCTTCAGTAGAAGAGGCCACTGGATGTTGTATCTCCTCTGGCTGCATCTCAACATCTTGCTCAGTGATGTTCCCACAGACGACGCCAACTTATGCGGAATGTAAGCGGATTTTTTTGCCTCCTTTCAACGCAAAAGGATGTCCAGGAGGCTTAGGGTTCTCTCCGGCCGCAACAGTAATAGAAAAACAAACAAATGATATGAGAAACGGAAGTAGAGAGCAAAGACACCAAGTTTTACGTGGTTCGGAATGAAGATTCCTACTTCACGAGATGAGCTCTGTCACGAGCCGCAGTGCCAAGGAACTTTCACTATAAAACTTCTTCTTCTTGAAAAGATTTCTAGAGGTTCAGGAAGAACCTCTTACAATGCACATAACATACAAGAATAGAGATATTGAAGTAGCCCTTCACCATCGTCTCCTCCTCTTCTTTTCCTCCTCTTCTTCTCTGGTGGTCGTGTCTTTTGCTTCTTCTCTCGTTTCTTTAGAATTGGAATGTGAAAAGTCCTCCCTCCCTTCTTCTTCCTTTTCCCTTTTATCTTCTTCCTCCTTCCATGCTAGCTGTAACGTAATAAACTATTCCCTCAGCATCCACGTGGCAACCCCCTTTACTTGGAGAATCATTCTGTTAAAGGGATAAGGAATGAAGACCCTTCCAAATATTATGTGGGGGTCTAGTTTGTTATGTAACGGACTCCTACAAATGCTTCGGGAAATGTTCTAACCCTTCCCTTCACCCTCTCTTCCTTATCCGACTCAGACCTTGATTTTGTCGTCACCCAGACTAGATCTTCTTCACCTATCCGGCCCGAAATATACATTACTTACTCTACTTTTACCAGGCTGGCATTTGGGCCCCATATAACTACATACTATTTTCTGTAACTACCCGAGTCAATTCTCAACTCACTTTACCGAATCAATTTCTGCCTCACTTACCGAGCCAATCTCCGACTCGCTTGCCGAGCCAGTCTCCCTGACCCGTATCCCAAATCACTCATTTGATCTCTCTTTAACACTAGAGCTTATCTTCTCTTTCCCACGCCTTTATCTCGCCAACCCAATCAATCCTTTGGGATCTATGTCCTCTAGTTCCACCACTATTCCACGCATAGTCTTAATTCCTAAATTAGGTAACAGCAGTATCATTAGACATTATTATGCTTTCGAATGTAATAACAGTGAGTTGAAAGGAAATTATGCTAAAGAGAAACAAATTAAGCCCCTATTTGCTAGCACATAAAGACAAAAATAAAACAAAAAGTAGGAAAACATAAATGGTGCTTGGACACTAGGAAAAGCAATGACATGTGTAGACAAAGACAAGTTATTGGAGAATGATAAAACTAAAAGGATAAGCCTATTGAATGAGTCATATAAAGTAGTGATGAAGAAAAAGATAATATTCCTATTTTCCCAAATGAATATATTTTGTCTAATGCTATTATTGATAGATTGAATATACTAGTCGAAGAGGGAGAGGTAAGTAGATGGTCAAAATAAAAGGACAGTCCGATTCATGAAGCTCCCACAAATACGGAGTGTCATAGAATTATCTATCGTACGCAGTCTTATCCTATTTTACAAGAGACTATTTTTATAACTCGAACTCATTATCTCTAAGTTATACGACAATAATTTTATCATCGTACCAAGGCTCCCCTTCAAGTAGATGGTTAAAATATTTTGTGAAATTACAATCCTTCAAAATAATGATTAGATTCCAGTGCTCTTGTATGATGAATAAAGAGTCTATAAAAATATACAACAAAAAAAAAGATTATATAACTTACAATGCGAGAATAAATAATTTGCAATGATAAAATAGATTAAGTTGAAATGATAAAATAAAATAAATTACTACAATAAGAGAAAATAAATTGTAACAATAAAACAAATAAGTTACAATGAGAAAACAAAATAAGACTAGAAAACTAACTAAAATGCGATGAGAAAACAAAATAAGAAAATTAAATTGTAACAAAAAGAATGATAAATTTAAAATAAATAGATAAAAATAGGAAATTAAGAAGAGAAATAGAATAATGGTAAAATAGAAATTTAATGTGTTTTAGAGACCTCTTATATGCCATGGCCCTTAATGCTTTGATGCTATACCATTCCAAAATAAATCTCACTATGAAGAACAATCGAGTGAAAGTGTTTTATTTTAAAAGATAAAATTAGCAGTTTTAGATCTTTAGATCCCTTTGAGTTCAAATAATGTATTTCATAGTTGTGTTCGGAGAAAGACAACCTCTAGAGAAGACGTCCCTAATGTTAAGATATACCTTGAGGATGGAACATATAGATTGATGTAAATTTACAATTCCTCTCTTTACAAGATACTACAAAAGGAAAGAAAAATCACTTAGATCTCACGCAACAAATATGAAATGAAAATCCAAGGTGAGAAGGGTTATTATAAGAATAGAGAAACAACAAGCATGTAAGAATAAAGCACACACAAGGTACGTTGGAGGCAATTTCTACTCAAACACTCAATGAAACAATAGATTTCAAGATCAAAGATTTGTGTTTGAGAGAAATCCATTACGGCCTTTTATATACGTAATTTCCAATGGATGGAATCGTCACATTGATCTTATTCATAAGATTTGCGTTGATGCAATGACACTCTAATTGGTTAGGTTCAATAAGTTATTTTGAAGTGTTTAACAAATGGTTCAAAGTAGATTTGTTCTATATTTTTGATGTGTACATCAACTATACAAGAACTTAATAAATTTTACATGGAGCTTAGCTTGTAACTCAATGAGATGAGTTATGGATGACTTGACACAATTATGTTGGATGACTATGTTCGATAAATTAAATGTTCAAAATGAAGTAGGTTTGGAGGTGATGAATGAGGGATGGTATGAGGTATCTAGGAGACTAGAAATTTCTAGCAAGATGGACGCTAGGAAAAGGAGAAATTGTTAAAGACCTAGAAGATATCTAAGATGTTAGAGAATACAAGTGATTATAATCTTAGTGGTTCACATTTTTTGGCGACATTATCAGAGATAAAGTGTGCAAACTAAATAGGAATTATCTAGTGCCTTGTGGGGAGTTTTGACCAAAAGAACAACAGATTTAAGGTTGTAGCTATGGTTGATCTTGATCCTGTCCTTACGTAGGCTTATGAGGTTGTGAGTCGAGAGTGTAAGTTGAGTGAAGTTAGGATCTCTAAGCATATTCAGTCGATTAAATGAAAGCCTCAGTCGATTGGAATAGTTAGTCAATTACTCTCCATTTGAAGAATATAATATTTATGCTAAGGTTTTAGTTCATTGGATTTAATTCTAGATAACTAAACTGATGAGTGGTCAATTGACAGACTTCGTCAATTTAAAAGATTGTTGGCTATGTAATAACTAGAAATGTTTTATTAGTCAACTAAAGGCATTTGAAAAAGAATTGTTGGAACTTTTATGTATAAGTTTTGGGGGTTGTTTGACTTAGTACGAGTGCATGAATTCTCTTATGAAATTGCCTGGGAGCTTTTATAGGCTTTTATGTATTACTGTGCCACACCAGCGGGGGAATCTAATCTACAACTTTTGTTGATTAACTTTCATTGAAAGTTATCCAAACCAAACATTTAATGACCCCAAATCTTTAAAAAGTTATTTGCAACGCAATATTGATTTCAGTTAAACCCAAATTAATTTAGAACTTTCTTTGTGCAAAAGGTTTGAGCAGTCAATCTAGGAGTCTCTTCATCTCAGTCTCACAAATATGAGAGGAAGTAAATCACAAATGGTCACTGACCTTGATACAAAGACAAATACGGTGGAGGACGTAATCCGGCACGAACATTAAACAGTCCACTGATATAGGAGATCGAATTTTATTCCTTGTATAAATTTTGTACCGTACTTACCAATGCACCATTTTCCACAGAGACAATTTAGGTCTTTCTAACTTGAACATACATGGTTCCTCAATATTGGTATTTAGGCATTGATACAAGATCAATATTAAGTGTGAGTTCACTAAATGGGCTTCATATGGAACCTAACACCTAGTTAAGTACAATACCCATTGAAATATAATCCACACATATTACAATGTCGGATCGGAAAAGATCAAGAGAGAGAGAGGGAAGGGTGAATCTTGATAATTATTTTTTTTAAAAAAAGTTCTTTATTTTTCTTTATCTTTTCAAATCAAAGTTATGCAGTTAAAAATAAAATGCTCAAGAATAGTTACTTGATTTACAATCCTTATTGGATTGGTACTCCAAAGCTCATAACTCTTCTAGGGTTATCTCGATAGGCTATCATCTAAGAAGCTATCCCATTCAAAAACTTTCAAACTCAGCAATTTTATGAATACAAAAAAATGAGGGCAAGGTAACACCCTACCTTCCTATTGGGATATCCAGTCCGCGGATATGTGCTCAATTGCATTTCACAAATGCGCGCGATGGAAAAATATATAATAAATTCTTAATTTATTACAACACACACATCCATGCATACAGGATGCAATACGTTCAGACATAATCATAAACAAAATTTTACAAATAAATTAAAACTGAGAATAATATTTATTCTAGTTGAACCTATCGGATGATACAGAGCGGGAATGACATCAACCACAAACTCATCGGAGTTTGCCTCTACTCGAGTCCACACCGAGTTCCCTCTGATGACTTCCAAATCCTGAGTTTCATCCTTGTGAAAGGTACTAGCCTTGCCTGTGATACTACCATAATATGACTTAGGAATTTGAGGGAAGGGAATCATAGTGGACAGGATGAAATTGGAGGGAAGAGGTATAGGGTAAGACATACAACTCAGCCTGGCAAGACCCGACTCAAGAAAGTAGGCTGAGATGATGATGTGGCAAATCGGGAGCGACCGGTAGTTAAAGTAAAGTTGGGGAGCAACTAGGGAAAGTGAGCTAGGTTGAGGGGAGTAACTCGGAGAGTGGAGATGGGTTATAAGGGCATGTGCTCAATAACTAAAACAAGATCAAAAATCCACTCGGAGAGCTGAGTGAAATCACAGACACCTCAACTTAAATGGCTATAGTGATGTAGGAAATCCTATTGAGAAAATAAGTCGAGTCAGTAACGAAGTTACTCAGAGAATAAAGTCGAGTTAGGGTAGAGATAAGGAAAGGTGATTAAGAGAAAAAAGGGTCTGGGGGTAAGGTGAGGGTAAAGAAAAGGGTAAGCTATTTCCTACTATGCTTTAACATAAGGGTTTGTTACACAGTATAACAAACCAAGTGACTTAGAGAACCCCACCGAAGATTCTCAATAACCTTCGCTCACTAACATCATAACAGAATTATTCGTCAGGTAAGAAGGGCTCTCCACATGGATGATGATCCAGGTAGTTTGTTACGCAACAGCTAGCTCTAGGAGTAGGAAGTATAAAAGGAAGAGAAGGAGCAAAGAAGAGGAGGATCAATTATTCAATCAACTTCGAAGAAAGTCTAGGGGGGGGGAAGACTTCTTCAAACTTGATCCATCATGCTTGAAGGAGAGGACTTTTCCGACGGAGGTCACTGTGAAAGGAGAAGAAGGAAGAGAGACACATCATCATTATTTCCCTTGTACTCGGTGAAATTTTATATTTTTGTGAGGGGTTTTCTCCACCTCCGGAAGCATTTCTTAGAAGGAGGGATTATATTGAAAGGTGTGTAGCACCGGGGCTCAATCTAGAGCTCATCTGTGGAGTAGGAATTGGAATTCCGAACCACGTTAAATTTTGTGTCGCCATTTTCTCATCATAACATTGATTATTTTTACTGTTGCGGCCGGAGAGGACCCCAATGCTTCCTCGACATCCTCATTCCATAAGGAAGCAAAAAATCCGTTGCCGCATCAGTTGGCGAAGTCTGTGGGAATATTTTTGCTGATAAGGCGCAGAGATGCATTCGCAAGAGATCCCTCCTCTTGCAGCTTTTTCTGTAGAGGAAACCCTCATCATGCTATTGCCATCCCAGTTGAGGGGCATGGTAGACACACTACAAAAAAAAAAACCCTTTAGAAGCGGTTTTAAAAAGCCTTTAGAACCACTTATCAACCGCTTCTAAATAATTAGAATCGGTTTTTAACCGTTGTAGATAATGGCGATGCTAAAGACAACCGAAGCGGTAAAATAAACCGATGGTTCAAAATAAAGAGCCGGTTGTGTTGGAGACCTATAGAAACGGTTTTTAACCGGTTCTAAAGAGTTTTCAACCGCTCCTATTGTACAATCATCACAAGCGCTTGTAACCGCTTGTGTTGGAGACCTATAGAATCAGTTAAAAACCGATTCTACAGAGTTTGCAACCGCTCCTATTATACAAACATCACAAGCACTTATGACCGCATCTATAAACATACATTTTAAAAGCGGTTAAAACCACTCCTAATGTGTCTGTTTGTCGATGTAATAAACAGAGTTTTAGGAGCGATTTTAACCGCTCCTAATGTGTTTGTATGGCGATCCAATAAACAAAGGTTTAAGTGCGGTTAAAAACCGCTCCTAATGTATATATATCTCAAGCACAATTTTAGAAAGCGAGTTACTACGATTCTATAATCATATTTTTAAGAGAGATTATAAGCGCTTCTAATATCGAGTTTGAACAATGATCTCATATCATATTGATACAATACCAAATTAAATCAATTTACAATATTCACATTTCACTTCACAAAACAAATTTATTGTATTATCAAACTAACACATAATATTCATGTTTAAGTTCAAAATGTTAATACATCTCATTAACATTTTACTCCACACTACATTTTACTCCACAAAAATAAATAAATTAAGTGCACGCAAACAACAATGACATGGGATCCACAACCAAGAATGCCATGAAACCAGCGGTGCACAAGGATAAGACATCTGCATCGATAATTAAGTGCACGCAAACCTCAGCTTTCCATCCTGTTCAGTTTCGAGCTTCAGGAAACCAGGAATCTGTGCAAGAAAACGAGGAGAATGTAACAGCAGCATCAGCGGCCCAGATGAGGGTCACCGTAGAACCAATGGAGATAGTATCTATACCTTCAGCGAGACCTTAGACATGCCATATTGGTTAAATGGTGTCGGAGAGGATGCGAACGAAAGCTCCCTATTTCAACAACACTTGGATGATTATTTCCGTGTTGATGATTGTTGGGAGTATGGGGAATACAATCAAAGTCCCACATTGGTAAGACATGGAAAAGATCATGTGCTTATAAGAAAAAAGATATCTCCATTGGTATGAGGCCTTTTGGGTAAAGCCCAAAAATAAAACCATGAGGGCTTAGGCCCAAAGTGGACAATATCATGTCATTGTGGAGATATGTGGATCTTATATGCACTAACAATTGGTATCAGAGCCATGGTCCATGTCAAGCCATGAACCTCGAACGAAGGAAGTTGAGCTCCCACGTCCGGATCAAGAGAACCAGACATTAGGAAGGAAGTGTAGTTGGGTCGGGGGGACCGAACAACTGGCAGGAAGTCCTGGTGGGTTGAAGATCGGACATCAAGCAGAGAAAATCCTTCGAGGAGGGATAGGCTTGAGGGGGGGCCCAATGTGGTCCTTCGTTTGAGGGGGGGATTGTTGGGAGTATGGGGAATACAATCAAAGTCCCACATTGGTAAGACATGGAAAAGATCATGTGCTTATAAGAAAAAAGATATCTCCATTGGTATGAGGCCTTTTGGGTAAAGCCCAAAAATAAAACCATGAGGGCTTAGGCCCAAAGTGGACAATATCATGTCATTGTGGAGATATGTGGAGCTTATAAGCACTAACAATGATTACCTGCAAGATGCTACTCAAGAAAGGTGAGTGAAATCATTTTAATTCCAAAGATCTATCTAAATCTGTTTTCATGGACTGTAAATTAAAACTGTCTGACCACACAATCTATTGAGTTTCTTTTAGACATCAAGATCTGTCAAGAGACAATACCAACAAAATTTCACAAGATTGTCAAGTACTAAACTCGTAGTAATCTCATATGAAACTCAATTTTTTGCATATGGGTTTACTGGTTTTCCTTTGCAGCTTGGATACTGGAGAAGTAGAATATGGAGGAGAATGATAATGGCACGAACATTGTTACCAGCAAGTCATAAACATCAAGGCTCCTAGGATCTAGGCTGTGAAGATAAGTTTACTCTTTAACTGTGTTTAGGCTATTTAATAGCTAGAAACCTAAATTGTTCACCGCGTGAGATTTAGGTAGATCTGTCTGCCGTTGAAGTGCTCAAACTAGCAAGTAACTTTGATCATGAAGAACTTAGACCAAACAAATCTACCAGCTGAAGCGAGTAATTAAAGATATCAATCATCATGTGACCTTCAAAGTTTAGTAAGATTGAAAGATTTATGACATCGATAAAAGAAACCAAGCCACAAAACGAGAAGCGATATTAAATCCAGGCACTTGGAGTGAATTTTCCACGTTCATTAGATCTGATCTAACATCAAGCCGACCGGATCTGAAGAAACACACAGATCGAAGAAAATTGGTCTGAGAAACAATAAGATTTCAAAGGAAAGATCGTCACCTCCGCCACTCCCTCAGGAGGAAACCCTCTTCCCTCTGCATATGATCCAGGTCGGGAAGGATCGGACCATCCGAATCAAGATCTCGCCGTTCTCCTCCACCTCCACCGTCGCGTCCCGTTGGCACAGGGCATCGTGAAGGAGACGAAGAGAACCCCTCGTCGGGGCCGGATTCGTAGTCATCGCCGATGTCCGTTCTTTGGTAGTGGTTAACAGGGACATCGTCGGAGAGGAAGACGAAGCCGTCTCCGACTCCGTCTGAGGCGACATCGACGGGGAAGGCAGAGGCGGGCGGAGCGGGGTGGTCGACATCTTCGGGAGGGGGGAAGGTGGAGAAGGAGTCGAAAGCAGGGGAGAGGCGGAGCCTTGATGTTTATGACTTGCCGGTAACTGAGGAGATGATTGTGGAAACGAACTGCGATCGACGGCGAACCGAGGAGATGATTGCGAGACGGACAGCGTGCTCGTAAGGGGAAAGAAAATTAGGTTTTTCGAGGCGGAGGCCATTTTAGGAGCTTAATGCGAGACGGAGATATAGCCGCGGGAATACGAAAAAAATTTCGTCGAAGAAGAGGGAAACCGGTAACCTAAAGGACGACCTTTAGGAGCGGTCGGAAACCGCTCCTGAAAAGGGTGCCAATAGAATCGGTCAAAATATACCGCTTCTAAAGGTTGCTAATAATCTTTCGTCGAAGAATAGGGAAAACGGTAACCTAAAGGACCTTTAGGAGCGGTCGAAAATCGCTCCTGAAAAGTGACAATAGAATCGGTCAAAATATACCGCTTCTAAAGGTTGCTAATAATCTTTCGTCGAAGAATAGGGAAAACGGTATCCTAAAGAACCTTTAGGAGCGGTCGAAAACCGCTCCTGAAAAGTGACAATAGAATCGGTCAAAATATACCGCTTCTAAAGGTTGCTAATAATCTTTCGTCGAAGAAGAGGGAAAACGGTAACCTAAAGGACCTTTAGGAGCGGTCGAAAACCGCTCCTGAAAAGTGACAATAGAATCGGTCAAAATATACCGCTTCTAAAGGTTGCTAATAATCTTTCGTCGAAGAAGAGGGAAAACGGTATCCTAAAGGACCTTTAGGAGCGGTCGAAAACCGCTCCTGAAAAGTGACAATAGAAGCGGTCGAAAACCGCTTCTAAAGGTTGCTAATAATCTTTCGGCGAGGGAGGGAAACCAGTAAACCTTTAGGAGCGGTTATTAAACGATCCTAAAATTATTATACAAATCGATTCTAAATAAACTGAACAGAATCAGAAAAATTAAAAAAAAATGTTCAATTGAAGCGGTATTAGGAGCGGTTATAATTACCGATTCTAAATATCTTAAACAGAATCGGAAAATTATCCGCTTCAAAAAATGGTATATTGAAGCGGTATTAGGAGCGGTTATAACCGCTCCTAAAGCAATAGGAGCGGTTATTAACTGCTCCTATAAAATTTATATAGAGCCGTCTGTTAACCGATTCTAAACATACGCAACAGAATCGAAAAATTATCCGCTTCAAAAAAAAATCAATTGAAGCGGTATTAGCACTGGTTAAGAAAACCGCTTCTAAAAGCCCCTCCTTTACCATCATTTTCCCAACCGCTTCTAAATTTCCGATCCAAATGCCTCATTTTTTTGTAGTGACATGACAGTATCTGATGCTTTGATAAGAGAAAGGAAGGGGACGAGATATCTTCATCCACACTCTGGTGAGCCTTCTCAGAGGGAGCCACCATTAGAAGGAGCCTCCCGTATGCCTTCGCCCACTCCTAAGAAGACTAAAATATTGCTAGGAGAAATGCCAACGGGAGGAGCGTATCAGTATCATTTCCCTGTAGCACCAACTAAGGCCAAGGGGAGAGTCAGTCCACGAGGGTGCTTGAACCTTATGAGCCTTGTCCCTTCACTGAAGACATTATGGTAGAGCAACAACCGCCACTTTTTCAGGCTTCTCAGGTGGGGATGTACAACGACACTTCTGACCCAGAAGTGTAGGGATGTATACTGAAAAGTCTATCTTTTGTATGAACATATTTATTTTGAAATAAGAATCACATGATCATTGTTTACATATTTTTAGGGTTATGCAATATTATCTAATACTTTACATTGTAGATAACATGGTGTGTGGTGTCACACAGGAGATCATGTTATCGGCCCCTTGAAAAGTATAAGTAAAGGCTCACAACCAAAATGGCTTTGGACAAACCATTGGAATGGTTGTAGTGTGATTTGGTATTGGTTTGTCTTGCCCATAGAATCACACTAGTGCACTTTGTGTGTATTGAGCAGGACCGACTTAGAGGTGATTCGATTTATTGCTGACTACATAATCGAATCAGACCTCAGATATTATTTAGTACATGCTCTTAATCCCGATATAATAATAGAGACATATACTTAGTACTCATCTCTTTGATTTACCAATGGGTGAGATTTATAGATTAAATCGATAGGCTCGGTAAGTTGGGAGATGATATTATTTATATGATGTGCCGTTGATTATAGGAGGAAACCGTGTCCTATATATTCGGATGATGATGTCCCCTTGAGGAGCTCATAAGGTTCATCATGTAAACCTTGCAGGTGGACTTGGTCCGGCATGATGAAAAGGTTGAGTGGTACTACTCAAGGAGTTAGATGTTGATTAATTAATGGTCAGTAAATTAATTAATCGACAGACATTCGAGATCTTAAACACGGGGAGAAAATGTACAAATAATATATGGAGCCCATATTATCATATGGGGGTTGGTGAGGTAGATCAATGATGATCCTTTAGTAGATTGGATCATCATTAGTGGATCGGACTTTATGTGGGCTTGATCCATGGGTGGCCAAGATCCAACTCCTCCTCATGGTCCCTAATGTAGCCTATTAACACCTCATGAAGCTTAGATCCAATTGATAGAAACAAAACTCTAAGATCCATAGGTAGAGATTAAATCTCTAAGATCCGACGGTTGAGATTAAATCTCTAGATCCGACGGTTGAGATTAAATCCCTAGAACCAATGGAGGAGATTAATTCATGGCTTATCCCTAACTCTATAAAAGGAGGACAAGGGGTTGGCGTGAAGTTAAGAAAAATTAGAGAGAGGTTAGGGCTTTGGAAGTTGGCAGCAAGAGAGTTAGGGTTTGACTTGGGTGGCACCTAATAAGGAAAGAATTCCTTGCCTTGTTCTCCTTCCTCAAGTTGTCGACACCTCTATAGCCTTTTCCAGCCATTGGCCGGTGACCAAAGGTCCTCCTCTCCTTCTCCTTGGGTGGTGAAAACAAGATATAGGGCTTCCCTTGGTGTCTTGGTAGTTTTCCATCTTCTTCTCCTCCTTCTTGTTGGCCGGCGGCAAGGAGTTTGTGTGCTCCTTGTTGGTTGGTTTTAGGGAGGAGAAAAACCTTGTTTTTATTCTTCCTCTTGCTTTGGAAGAGCAAGGAAGGAAGATTTGTGATCTATGAGCTTCGACTTTTGGTAGAGCGTCGCCCACACGACGTCCAAAAGGAGGAAGGTCATACATTAGAAGATCAAGAGGTATATCTATTCTCTTTTCTCTTTTATTTGTTGCTTGTTTTTGTTTTTCAATTATAAGCATGTTATAAATCTGTAAATGGCTAAATAATACTTGGATCCCAAGCATAAACACAAAAACTGGTGATCCGGACATCGTCTATTCCGCGGCTACTCGTAGAATAGAGGATGGTCGCTTGAACAACTAGTTTGTTCAAGTGACCTCTCTAAACGAATAGCACGATGATGACTTGGTGGTTTGGGCAATCCCTTTTGTCTAGGATTAAATTTTTTTAATTCGGGAACATCGAAGGGATCGCCATGGATAAGCTACCGAGGTGAAGTAGGAAGTGAAGTTTCCCCTCACAGACTCGATAAGCAAAACCCTTCAATTGGTATCAGAGCCAAGGTTTCCGGTTTTTTGTGTTTAGGATTCGGTTAATTTTTATGCACTTTTTCATATATTATATGTGTCAGATAATAGTAGGATATGTGTAGTTTAACTCTTTGGTTGCAGACATAAGATTCGACTATTATAATCATATGTGTGTATGTGATTGTATGTGTGTAAATATTTATTTTGTTGAATCCTCGAGGTTGACGAGGCTAGTATTTAGTTTTTTTAAATTAAATACGGCATTGTTTAGCCACCCTTTATTTTATTTTACTTTCGATCTAGATTTCATGTACACTCCCTCGTGGAGTATAGGATCGATGGATGTAAATTAAAATAGGTTTTAGTCTCGGCTCAGATCTCCGGATGGCTCGTACATGGCATAGGAGGAGCGTACGAGATGACGATGCGACGGGAGTCATATTGAAGACAAAAGCCATAATAGTTGGAAAATAATTTATTTTTCATATTTATTGCTTTTTGTTTGATATGCATGTCGTAGGCTAGAAAAATTCCTCAATTTTAAATTACTAAGTGGGAGAGGGAATTTTTAAAATTCCCACGGCCTCCATTACGATTTGACAAGTGATGTAAACAAACTTGTGCATTGGCTCTGAGTGCCTTCCTCCCCATCGGATGAGTTTGTTTGCGGATCACAAGGTCGAATATGGTTATAGGAAATTATTAAGGAGCGTGTGTACTTGCCCATCGTAAGGCACATAACCCGAGATAATTACCTTGGTATCGAGTAATGGTGAACACTTAGATACAAATATAAATATCCTCCCCATCGGAGTCACTGCTTTTATTTGTAGGGCCAAAGAGGAACCAACTATTAATTTTACTTGTCAAAAGTTAGGTTGACAAGATAGTAAAATTAATGGATAAAACCTCCTCTTACAAATGTAGAATTCGTATACGTCCACACTATCGTGGCATACAATATTCTCGGTGTTTTGAGGTATTGGTTGATTTTAAAATTTTATTGTTTGAGGAATAAATAATTTTTTGAAATCTAATATTTTGATTTATGTGATTCTTAGGTTTTCTTTCAAAATGACTTTCAACCAACTTGCTATGATACTGAAAGAGAACAAACTTACTGGACCCAACTATGTTGATTGGAAGAGGAATCTAGACATTATCTTGACTGTAGAGGAGTACAAATATGTACTCCTCAAAGAGTGCCTTCCCAAGCCTGCAGATAATTCTGGGGAAAATGAGAGAGAGAGCTATAAGAAGTGGATTAAGGCCGATGAGATGGCGCGGTGTTACATTTTTGCATCTATGTCAAATGTACTGCAACATCAGCATTAAGCCATGTCCACTGCTTATGATATGATGCTCAATCTCAAGGAGCTTTTCGGACACCAGAATCGGGCTGCGAGGCAAGAGGCCATGAGAAACTTGATGATGACCACAATGATCGAGGGAACACCCGTGAGGGATCATGTTCTCAAGATGATGGCTTATTTGAATGAGCTAGAGGTCCTAGGAGCTGAGATCGATGGGGAAACCCAGGTCGATATCATACTCCAGTCTCTACATAGGAGTTTTGAGCAGTTTCACCTGAACTACAACATGAACAAGATGTTGTATTCGTTGGCGGAACTTCTGACAGAACTCCTGGCAACAGAGGGACTATTTCGTCAGAGTGCTCAGGCGCATGCCGTGGTGACCCAGAAGGTTTCTACTTCTAAGCCGAAAGGCAAGAAGAAGAAGAAACAAACCAGGGCGAAGGCGGTGGGAGGTACTCAGGGAGGAGTGAAGAAGCCGAAAGGCAAGTGCTTCACTTATAAGCGAGGATCGACCGGAAGGACCAACAAAGGTATATCTTTTGGTCTAGTCGTTGAAACATGTTTAGCAGTATTATCTACCGGCACCTGGTGTGTAGATACGGAAGCCACTGATCATGTCTGCAATACTTTGTAGGGGTTCTAGGAAACCAGACGATTGACTGAGAGGGAGATTACCATGTACTTGGGCGATGCCACGAAGGTGGCGGCTGTTGCAGTGGGAGATGTTCATTTATCTTTTGAGAAAAATAAACTTTTGGTTTTTAAGAATTGCATTTATGTACCCTAATTTAGAAAGAATTTAATTTCGGTTTCTAAATTGTTTATGGATGGATATTCTATTTCTTTTAATGACAGAGTTGTTATAAGAAGGAATAGGGACATTATCTGTTCGGGTGCATTGATAGGAAATTTGTACACACTTGAACCAAAACCTCCCACGATGCAAATTGAAGTTAATAACTCATCTTCTAATTCCAATAAGAGAAAAGAACCTTCGAAGATGAACCAAACATATCTTTGGTATCTTAGGCTTGGTCACATTAACCTAAGAAGAATTCAAAGGTTGATAGCTGATGGACCTTTGGGTTCATTAGTGGTGGAGGATCTCCCAACCTGTGAATCTTGCTTGGAGGGTAAGATGACCAAGAGGCATTTTAAGGCCAAGGGGTATAGAGTCAAAGATGTGTTAGAATTGGTTCATTCTGATTTGTGTGGTCCTATGTCTATCCAGGATAGAGGTGGTTTTGAGTATTTCGTCTCTTTTATTGACGATTACTCAAGATATGGATACATTTACCTGATGCGCCGCAAGTCTGAATGCTTTGACAAGTTCAAAGAATTCAAGGCTGATGTGGAGAAACGTCAAGGTAAAAGTATCAAGACACTACAATCTGATCATGGTGGTGAGTACCTCTTGAGAGAGTTTAGGAACTACTTATCAGAGGCTGGGATTCAATCCCAATTGACTACACCTGGCACACCCCAGCAGAATGGTGTAGCAGAGCGAAGGAATAGGACTCTTATGGAGATGGTTAGATCGATGATGAGTTATTCTGACTTGCCAAATTTGTTCTAGGGATATGCTCTAGATACGGCGGTGTACATTCTGAACTTGGTTCCATCTAAATCAGTGCCTTCTATTCCCATAGAGTTGTGGACTGGACGAAAGCCTAGTCTAAGACATATTCGAATATGGGGGAGTCCAGCACATGTGCTGAAGGTAGATGCTGGTAAGTTGGAACCTCATACAGAAGTACGCATGTTCGTTGGCTATCCCAGGGGAACGAAAGGTGGATTGTTTTATAGTCCTAGAGATCAGAGGGTGATCGTTAGCACGAACGCTAGATTTCTAGAGGAAGACTATGTGATGAGCCACAAGCCCAAGAGTAAAATTGTTCTGGAGGAGTTAAAAGGGGAAGTCACTTCTTTAGTACCACCGTTACAAGAGGATATACCACATGTCACTACACCGCGTGTCACAGAGGATACATAGGTAATACCTCATCGTAGTGGGAGGGTTGTGAGACAGCTTGATTGATTAATGTTCTTGGGAGAATCTTCTGATTTGACCCCTGGTGAACATGAACCTGATCCCTGGACATATGACGAGGCAATCCAAGATAAAGATGCAGTATCTTGGCAAAGTGCAATGAATGCTGAGATTGAATCTATGGATTCAAATCAGGTCTGGGAGCTAGTAGAACCACCCGATGGTGTAAAAACCATTGGATGCAAGTGGATCTACAAGAAAAGGAGAGGAATAGATGGGAAGGTTGAGACCTTCAAAGCGAGGCTTGTTGCGAAGGGGTATACTCAGAAAGAGGGTATCGATTATGAGGAGACCTTTTCACCGGTAGCCATACTTAAGTCTATCCGGATTCTCTTATGTATAGCAGCTCATATGGATTATGAGGTGTGGCAGATGGATGTCAAGACAACTTTCCTTAATGGAAGTCTTGAGGAAAACATCTACATGAAGCAACCAGAGGGATTCATTGCTAAGGGCAAAGACCATCTTGTATGTAAGCTTAATCGGTCCATTTATGGATTGAAACAAGCTTCGAGGTCTTGGAACATCCGCTTTGATGAGTTGATCCAGTCTTATGGATTTATTCAAAGTCCAGATGAGTCTTGTGTATACAAGAGATGTGACGGAAACGTAGTGGTATTTCTTGTACTATACGTAGATGACATTTTGTTGATTGACAACAATATCAAGGTGTTATCCGACGTAAGGGTATGGTTGTCCAAACAGTTTGATATGAAGGACTTGGGAGAGGTGGGACACATCCTTGGGATCAAGGTTATAAGGGATTGCAGGAAAAGGATGTTGTGTTTATCCCAAGCTTCATACATAGACACGATTTTGGATCGTTTTAGCATGCAAAACTCCAAGAAGGGTTTTCTACCTTTCAGGCATGGAGTTCCTTTATCTAAGGAGATGTGTCCTAGATCATCTGAGGAGATAGAGGAGATGAAGGCGGTTCCTTATGCTTCGGCAGTAGGAAGCCTCATGTATGCGATGCTATGTACGAGACCAAATATCTACTTTGTCGTGGGCATGGTCAGCAGATATCAGAGTAATCCAGGATAGGGATATTGGACTGCGGTAAAGCATATATTGAAGTACCTGAGAAGGACTAGGAATTATATGCTGGTTTACCGGGCATACCAATTACTCCCTGTGGGTTACACGGATTCTGACTTCCAATCTGATAGGGATAACAGTAAGTCTACCTCAGGTTTTGTGTTTACTTTGGGAGGTGGAGCCATTGTATGGAGGAGTGTCAAGCAGAAGTGCGTGGCGGACTCCACCATGGAAGCTGAGTATGCGGCAGCTTCTGAGGCGGCCAAAGAAGCTGTATGGCTCAGGAACTTCCTGATGGACTTGGATGTGATTCCTAGTTTGCCTAGAACTATCACAATTTATTGTGATAATAGTGGTGCAGTTGCAAACTCGAAGGAACCACGAGCCCATAAGGCTAGTAAACACATAGAGCGCAAGTACCACCTGATACGAGAAATCGTAAAGAGAGGAGAAGTTGTTGTGGCCAAGATTGCATCGGAGGATAACCTGGAAGATCCTTTCACTAAGGCCCTTCTGGCGAGAGCTTTTGATAGGCATGTGAAGGGAATGGGGATTAGATGTCTGGCACTTTGAGGACAACATAGTCTTTTAGTATAAGTGGGAGATTGTAGAGATGTATATTGAAAAGTCTATCTTTTGTATGAACATCTTTATTTTGAAATAAGAATCACATGATCATTGTTTGCATATTTTTATGGTTATGCAATATTGTCTAATACTTTACATTGTAGATAACATGGTGTGTGGTGTCACACAGGAGATCATGTTATCGACCCCTTGAAAAGTATAAGTAAAGGCTCACAACCGAGATGACTTTGGACAAGCCATCAGAATGGTTGTAGTGTGATTTGGTATTGGTTTGTCTTGACCATAGAATCACACTAGTGCACTTTGTCTGTATTGAGCAGAACCGACTTAGAGGTGATTCGATTTATTGCTGACTACATAATCGAATCGGACCTAAGATATTATTTAGTACATGCTCTTAATCCTGATATAATAACGGGCACATATAGTTAGTACTCATCTCTTTGATTTACCAATGGGCGAGATTTATAGATTAAATCGATAGGCTCGGTAAGTTGGGAGATGATATTATTTATATGATGTGCCGTTGATTATAGGAGGAAACCGTGTCCTATATATTAGGATGATGATGTCCCCTTGAGAAGCTCATAAGGTTCATCATGTAAACCCTGCAGGTGGACTTGGTCCGGCATGATGAAAAGGTTGAGTGGTACTACTCAAGGAGTTAGATGTTGATTAATTAATGGTCAGTAAATTAATTAATCGACGGACATTCGAGATTTTAAACATGGGGAAAATGTACAAATAATATATGAAGCCCATATTATCATATGGGGGTTGGTGAGGTAGATCATTGATGATCCTTTAGTGGATTGGATCATCATTAGTGGATCGGACTTTATGTGGGCTTGATCCATGGGTGGCCAAGATCCAACTCCTCCTCATGGTCCCTAATGTAGCCTATTAACACCTCATGAAGCTTAGATCCAATGGATAGAAACAAAACTCTAAGATCCATAGGTAGTGATTAAATCTCTAAGATCCGACGGTCGAGATTAAATCTCTAGATCCGATGGTTGAGATTAAATCCCTAGAACCAATGGAGGAGATTAATTCATGGCATATCCCTAACTCTATAAAAGGAGGACAAGGGGTTGGAGTGGAGTTAAGAAAAATTAGAGAGTGGTTAGGGCTTTGGAAGTTGGCGGCAAGAGAGTTAGGGTTTGGCTTGGGCGGCACCTAATAAGGAAAGAATTCCTTGCCTTGTTCTCCTTCCTCAAGCTGCCGGCGCCTCTACAGCCTTTTCCAGCCATTGGCTAACGACCAAAGGCCCTCCTCTCCTTCTCCTTGGGTGGTGGAAACAAGATATAGGGCTTCCCTTGGTGTCTTGGTAATTTTCCATCTTCTTCTCCTCCTTCTAGTTGGCCGGTGGAAAGGAGTTTGTGTGCTCCTTGTTGGTTGGTTTTAGGTAGGAGAAAAACCTTGTTTCTATTCTTCCTCTTGCTTTGGAAGAGAAAGGAAGGAAGATTTGCGATCTAGGAGCTTCGACTTTTGGTAGAGCGTCGCCCACACGACGTCTAAAAGGAGGAGGGCCATACATTAGAAGATCAAGAGGTATATCTATTCTCTTTTCTCTTTTGTTTTTTGCTTGTTTTTGTTTTTCAATTATAAGCATGTTATAAATCTGTAAATGGCTAAAAAATACTTGGATCTCGAGCATAAACACAAAAACCGGCGATTCGGACATCGTCTATTCCGCGGCTACTCGTAGATTAGAGGATGGTCGCTTGAACAACTAGTTTGTTCAAGTGACCTCTCTAAATGAATAGCAAGACGATGACTTGGTGGTTTGGGAAATCCCTTTTGTCTAGGATTAATTTTTTTTAATCCGGGGACATCGAAGGGATCGCCATGGATAAGCTACCGAGGTAAAGTGGGAAGCGTAGTTTCCCCTCAAGGACTCGATAAGCAAAACCCTTCAAGAAGATCACCTATCTCAATTTAAAGAGGCAACCTCCCTCCATTGCTATTTTGACGCCCTTACGTACAGGGCTTTCTGCATCACTCTGGCTGCCTTAGCTCAGAGATGGTTTAAGTCTCTACTCCCAAGTTCCATTACATGTTTTGCTGATTTTAAGGGAGTTTTTCTTCAACATTTTTCTAGTTGTAAAACCAATAAATATGATTCTTCTATTTTACTCATTTAAAACAAGAATCCTTAGAATATTTAAGGAGCTACATCCATCGCTTCACCACTACTGCCAAAGAAATACCTTCAACAATGTCTAATCTCTTGAGGGTCGCTATCCCTCATGGGTTGAAGGAGGGACCATTCCTTAGTTCCCTGTTGAGAAAGCTGACCACCAGTTATGAAGAGCTCCTAGGACGTGCTGAAGAATATATTAATGAGGAAGAAGGGTTGTGGGTAAGAAGGGCAGAAAAGAAGCCTACCTCTACCCCTGCAGAAAGGAACCCCCCTCCTACCCAATAGGGACTTCGTAGATGGGAATATGTCAGGCCCTTTTTGGACGAAGTCCCTCGGATGTTACCACCGACATCAAGAGTTCACCCTCACCCTCCCTTACGAATTATGGCTACAAAAGCCTTGCTCCCCTCCCTCCGTGGGGACATGGAAGGAATGGGAAATGGAGGCATACGATCATCATAGTATCCTTCAACGCCCGATAGGATACAAAGAGATTCCCCGTAATCCCCCATCCCCATTCTTCTGTCAATACCACACGAAGTATGGGCATACTAGTAACCATTGTTTCAAGTTGTAGAGTGAATTAGAGCTGAATATCCCCATCTACAACCACAGTTGGGAGGACAAGCAGGTAGAGGTCGTAGGATGAATGTTATTCATCCCAAACCTTATAATAGAAGACCCCAAGTTCTCCCCCCATTGGGCCCAGCGCAACCCAACTCTGCGGGTGTCTCTCAGGAAGGGTCGACTAGTGAGGGGGCGTTAGCTGCTCTGGGTGATGCCTCCACTCGGGGTATTATTAATGTTATTGCAGGAGGACCCATTGATGGGGACTCCAACAGAGCCAATAAGTCTTACACTCGCTTAATGGAGAGCTTGGCTATTGGAGAAGACCGGGCCATCCAAAGTATGCCCCGGATATACTTTGGATCGGAAGATCTGCAAGGCATCCTCCTACCTCACACTGATGTCTTAGTGGTTAGGGTCTCCTTGGTAAATTATGAGGTAGCCCGAGTTCTGGTGGACTCAGGAAGCTCTGTTAATATTCTCTTCTAGGAAGCTTTCGAACAGATACAGCTGGGGAATGTATAGTTAGAGAATGTTGCGACTCCTCTATTTGGGTTTGCCGGACACATGGTGCATCCTATAGGGCAAATATCTTTACCTCTTACCTTGGGCACAAAGGCTAGGTAAAAGACTAATATGATTCCTCTCCTTGTGGTGGATGCTCCCTCCACCTATAATGCTATCTTGGGTCACCCTTTTTCTATCAAGTTTTCAGGCAGTGACTTCTCCCTACTATCAGAAGATCAAGTTCCCTATAGGCTAGCTTATTGGAGAAGTACGAGTGGAGCAGAGGGCAGCTCAGAGTTGTTACATCCACATGGTGAGAGACGACCAGAAGAAAGCCCGAGTGGATGATCCCAAAGGAAAGGTTGTTGCTACTTCAGGGGTATATTGTTAGGGATCGTTTGGAACGGCTAGAGAGGGGTGAATAGCATCAATGTAATTCTTTCGCGTTTGTTTCTACAATTTCGTTAGCGTAGGGGAAATAGAAAAGTAATAACGATAATAAAATTCACAACATGCTAACACAACGATATAACGTGGTTCGGAACCGCACGGTTCCTACTCTACGGATCGGGTTCGTACGAACCCTAGCGATGCCAATCACACACCACTATAACAATAACTCCTTCTCAGAACAATCCGGAGGCGGAGAAACCTCGTACAATATGATTACAACAATAATCAAGTAGATATAAGCAAAAACAATATGAAATACAAATGCAAGTAAAGGAAAAACACTTTACAAGAGCTTTGGATTGCTTGATCTTTGATTGCCTTGAACTAGCTTTGAAGGACTGGAAAGCACCAACTTCCCTCTTCAATTTTGCTCAAGAAAATCGCTATCTTTTCCTCCATCACGAGCTCCTTATATAGCTTCAACCTATGCTGGAAAAGGTTGATCAGTTGACTGATAGGGACCATTAGTCGACTGATCACACTGTTGCTGTGAGACAACGGTGTAATCCACGCTGGAAAAAAAATCCAACGGCTAGGATATCAGTCGACTGATCATAACCATCAGTCGACTGATGAGCCATCACTCGACTGCTCGTCTCAGCAGTCGAGTGAGACTCCATTCTGTGGCCGAAAATCCGAGCATCGACCAAGATCACATGATCGGGCCGATCGCTGCCCATCATCCATCGATCGTTAACAATGGCAGTTGACTGCTAGGCCACTTCCCGCAGTCAAACCCTAGTTGACATGGTCCAGTCGATTGCCACATGACATCAGTCGACTGAAACACCTCAACCATGAGGTTTTAACCCAAGTATGGTTCCCCCATACTTGCTAGACCACCCTTAGCCTAGACCTAAGCCTTCTAGCCACCTCCATCAGCCTCACGCCTCTCGGATCCCTCCAAGTCATCCATGACTTGTTTATCCATCGCGCTAGCCTTCAGGTGCTTCCATCGGCTATGTCATGCTAACGGTGTCTACACCGCCAAGGCACATTGGACTTACGCCGCCAAGACTCCGCTTGGACTTTACGCCGCCAACCATTGGACTTATGCTGCCAAGACTCCCGCTTGAACTTTACGCTGCCAATATCAAACCCTTAGACTTCTCAAATGTCAAGGCTCAAGCTTGGACTTTCCCTTGCCAACCCATGTTGGACTTTCCATGCCAAGACCAATGCTTGGACTTTTCATGTGCCAAGTGTCCCACTTGGACTTTCCATGCCAAGTACTCAAGACTTGGACTTTACCAAATGACAATTACATTGTCATATGTTTTTGTCGAAACATCAAAACATCATTCAAGTCAAACTCGAGTCCTGGTCAATCGTGACCTGGGCCGATTGCACCAACAATCTCCCCCTTTTTGATGTTTGACAAAAACCAAACAAATGATTGAGTTAGAACACTAACTCAAATCCTTTACCAATTATCCCAAATTGGTAAATACTCTCCAAATGTTCTCCCCCAAACATTCTCCCCCTTTTTGACTAACATCAAAAAGGTTTTCTCTCCAAGGAGGTCAATGTCTCATGTCCCAATGAGATCTTACAATCTCCCCCTTGGTCCAAAAATACCTAGGATGCCTACCATCTTCCTAGTGATAAGTCATATATCACTCAAGAGAGGCAATCCTATTTACTCTCCCAATTTCCAAATTGGGTATCAAAAACCCATCAATTTTCTCAATTGATGATACTTTCCCAATAACTTTTCCTTTTCAAGGAGAAAAACACATCCATCATCCAAGATGGATACCTCCCCCTAAAGGCTTGCTCCCCCTTGACCATTGTACCAACAATGTCCTTGGGAAGCCCCTAAGCCAATAGGAACTCTAAGCCATCAAAAATTAAGGGTAGAAATTCAACATTGAACTTTCCAACACCTTGAAATTGATACAAACCCTAAACGCTTCTCCTAATCCATATCCAATGGATTTTCACCCTTCATCATGCTTCCCAAGGCATATCCTAGGGTCAGGAGTGGTTAGCCATCGATCGGCAAACGGCAAACGATCAGGTACACAGTCGATCGAGTCCAATGCGCCCATCAATGATCGCGATCATGTGAAGAATGATCGATAATCAAAACCTGATTTTCAAAAATCAGACTCAACTTTTGGAAATTCATAAGTAATTCTACGTAAATCAAAAAATCACAAAACTCGATACGTATATTACTTATCACACATACAATCAGTGAAAAATTTTGGAAAAATATTTTTACCATTGAAATAGGAGATTGATACAAAGTTCAAAACTATTAAAAACTTTAAAGTTTTTGATCCACTTTCTATCAACTTCTACAATGATGATGACTATCAAAAGATAGACTTCACCAAGGTTTTCTAAATTGATTTTAAAATGTTTTTGAAAACCTATTTTAAACCATAATTTATTGGATAAATATACATAACTTGTATATTAGCTTTCCTTATGATTCTTGGTGATAGTTGAAATAAGTTTGAGTTCATCTAGATGCACTACCTATGCACCTTGAACCTAACTTATTATCCTAGCATCTCACATGTATCTAGGGTGTATAAATACACATACATGTCAATGTGATGTGAGATGTGGGTTTTGATTTACTTTATCTAGGGTTTCATGCATTTTCTAGGCAACTCTACTTGATTCCCTTATAAGTGAGACTTCAAGTCATGCCATTTTCCTTAAATCAATGTTCAATCAAATTAATGCATGAAATGATCATGGCATAGTGATGTCAAAATAAAAACATGACCAATGATCATGATGTCATGGCATATGATGAACTTTAAGAACACATGACATCTAAAATAACCCTAAACAACGACATGACATGGTATATGATAGGATGCGATTTCATGTCATGATATATCAACTTTTATAGGCAATACAATAATACAAGTACTCATCCAGACACACAAGATTTTCAGAAACACAAATTTCATTTAACTTAAAAATTTAGTCTTTTACATTCAAAATGGAGATTGGCTATGCTCAATCTCACTACAAAACTGACAACCACAGAAAATCTAATATCCTCAATATCTAATCGTCTTCAGGAGGTGGCGGTGGAGGAGGCTGCTGACTCAAGGTCCAGGCCCGCATCATCTCTAACATATCGAGCTGATACTGCTCGATGCGGCTCTGGGACTCCTCCATCCGATCAAGATGTGCGCCGAAAGATGCCTGGCCTGCCAATAACTCTGACAGCCTAGAGTCAACCGACTGCTGATAGTCCTGAAATCTGGACTCCAGCCGACCACGACGATCTGATGGACCCACGATGTGTCTCTCACGGCATATGATCATCCTCATCGCTGGCGCTCGTGATCCTTGTAGTCCTCTGTCGCCTCTCTGGGTACCGGAGGAGGCTCTCTGCGTGCCCTGGGTGGTGGTCGAGGCGCCAACTCCATCTGTCCAGCCCCCATCCGTAGCTTTGCTAACGAGAAGTTACGAACTGATATACAGTCGTACACCTCCGATAGCGCTCTCAGAGAACCCCTGTGGATGTTAACGCCTACGAACTCTAGCCATGCTGTGATGATATGACCATATGGCATATGCACTTTCCCTTGTACAGGGGAAGTGAAATGCACAATGCAATGAAATATGTTTAGTGCAAAGTTAATGTCTAACCTATGACGCATGACGTATAAAAGAAAGAGATGGGGAGGCCGAATCTTGGCCAGACCCCGAGTGACGATAGGAAGAAAACACCCAACAATGACCTTGTAAAGTACATTGTCAGGTGCAGATAACTCAGTGATAGGGAATAAATTCTGGGCCGGTGGACGAGGATAACCAAAGATATGCTCATGCATGGACTCCATAGAGATATGGTCAAAGGGCTCGGGTAAAGGAAAATCCATGGTAGGGAAAAAGATAAAGGTATCATCTGAGGGTCTACACTCGAGAAACTCCTGCAGTATCGCAGGAGTGAACTCTAACTCGCGTTTTGCAATGCGAGTAATGTAGGTAGGGCCGTCATCCACCTTTTTTAGGTTTTGATAAAATTCCTTAAGAAGGTCATCATTAATTGGATGCGTGCATAAGACGATTTTCATGAGATTGTAGTATGCAATTAATTCCATGACATCACTACAATGGCGGTTGAAAAAGTCCCTATCGATGTACCTAACCAACATAGGTTGGTACAATCGAGATTCACCCTCGGGTGGATCATTCCTACGGGCTCTCCTATTATGAATGCAATGCAATGATATGACATGCAAGGACATAATACATGATTAGATAAAAACTAAATTCTAATGGAAAGACAAATTAGGGCTTGGGTAAGAAGAGCGTTACTTAGGCGCCATTTGGAGGTGTGGCCGGAGGAAATGCTCAGATATTGCTGAGGGGTCGCCGGAAGGTTCGCCGGAAGATTCGCCGGAGAACTCAGACGCCGGAACCTAATCGGAAAAACAAGGAGATAAATCCTAGAACGAGTGAAACACGGTTTGAAATAAGTGAACTAAGGCAAATTAGGGCTCATCTAACAAACCTAACACCTTGGTCGGCTGGCACAGTCGGAAGGATCGGTCGGAGAAAAAGATGGCGATCGGAGAAGGAGAAAAGAACGAAGGCGCGTCGAGTGAAGACGCCGAACCCTAGCAGTTCGGCGTTATAAAATCGTGATGCCGATCGATGTGAGCATCACCGATCGATCGCGGCTTATTATCCGGGTTTTTCGAGCCAGCGATCGATCTAGCTCGCAATCGATCGAACCTTCGTACGACATGCAGAATATCACCGATCGATGTTGCTCATCACCGATCGATGCGCATCACTGATCGATCGATCGCGAGCACTGATCGATGCCCCTCTCGTGAATACTATCACCGATCGATGTATCCCATCAGTCGACTGATGTTCAAGCAGTCGAGTCATGAAGCTAGCACTCGACTGATGACCGCATCGTATCGTGCTACAGTGTTATCAGTCAACTGATAACTGTATCAGTCGATTGATATCTGATTTCTAGTTCTAAAATTCTGAAATTCTCGATTTCTTCATCTAATTAATCCATTTTATCATGTTTATTCTTGTATATCGAATATATTGATGTTACACTTACATTCATGTATTTGTTAATGTGTTTTAATATTTTATTTCATTTTTGCAAACATTAACATTCAATGATTTCCAAATCCTAACATCTCACCCTTTCTAAGTGTTGAAATACACAATCAAGGTAAAAGACTTGTTTTGTGAGATGCAATCCATCCTAGACATTCCTTCCATGCAAACATATGGTAAAACATATGAAGCATGGTGAGTACAAGACATCAAGTTGTGTGACACTTGAGTATCACTCTTGATGTTACTTTTACATGAACTTTTAAAGTGTGCCAACAATCAAAGTTACACACTATGACCTCTAAATCTAGATTGTGCCACTTTTATTGATTTTCATGTTTTTCAAAAACTATATTGGCACATCCTAAAATCCTTTAGGATTAAAGCTCAAATGTTTTTCCAAGGCACCCATAACCTTGAAAATAACCTAAAGTGCCATCTTTACCATGGTTGAGTTAACTACTCATCCAATCATGGTTGGCACATTCTAATCCATTTAACGTGAATCAATCACGCTCTTTGGAACCCAAAATCTATTTGAGCTCATTGAATTAACTAGGTATTCCTTAGGGATAACCTCCCTAGATACCTTCCTAATGACCTTTCTAGGCTTATTAGCCTTGGTCATTTTGGTCTTGCCTAGGTTAACCTTAGGGATTGCCTCCCTAACAACCTTCTTAGCGGCCACCCTAGGATTCTTCGAAACCTTGGCCACGAGGCACAAACCTTGGTCAACTCTAGGGATGATTTCCCCATTGACCTTGGTCTTTCTAGACCTAGTTAGTGTTCCATAGTCAAATGGAACACTATGATAAGTCACCTTGGACTTAGGTTTGTGACCCAAACCATTCTTGTCCTTGGTTGACTTTTGACTCTTAGGTCCTAGATATTGACTTTGACTTCTTGACCTAGGAGTTTGACCATTAGACCCTTTAAAATGATTTTGTATAGTGTTGAGGGTCTTCTCAAGTTTTTCAAGCCTTGACCTCAAGGCTTGGTTTTCTAATTCTAATTGCCCAATTTTAGAATTTTGATTTAAATCTTGGGCATTGGACTTCCTTGGCATACGCCTAGTCCATTTTGGATTAACACCTAGATGTTCTTGTATTTTCTTAATAGATTCCCTAGGTATGGTTTTTCTAGGGACATTAGTCCCAAATTTCTCCTTATTACTAAAATGGACACTTTTAGCTCCTAATAAAAAACATTTATTCCTATTAGCATGCTTTTCATAAATTGAAGGAGAATTTAAATTCCTAGCATGCTTTTTAACATTTAAATTAGAAGATGCACTACTAAAATGTACCTTAGGGTTAACCTTAGCTCCCCCTACTTGTGATGCTTCTTCTTGGGTCTTTTTCCTCCCCCTAGAGCATTGACTTCTATAATGCCCCTTTTGATGGCACTTGAAGCATATAATATGCTCCTTGCTCTTTTGACTTGGGGAACCGGCATCCTTTGACTTTTATTGACTCTTGGGCGCCGGAGAAGCTTTCCTAACCTTCTTTGGGCATTTGCTCTTGTAATGCCCATACTCCCTACACTCAAAGCACATTATATGATTTTTATTGGAAGATAAAGTGTTTGAGTTACCTAGGGTGGTGGTAGGTGCCGGAGTTGAATTTTGAGCTTCCTCATCTTGATCGGATGTTGAAGGCTCTTCTTGAGGTTGCTCCGGTGTAGAGGATGGTCTCTCCTCCTCAATCCTAGAAGTAGATGCTTCTTCCATCTCTTCTACTTCTTCTTTCTCCGATCCGGAAGTTGACTCTATCTCAACTTTCGATTTCTCACTTTCACTTGAGGATGAACTCTCCTCATGGAATCTTGCCAATTTTCTCCATAGCTCCTTGGCATACATGTAATCCCCTAGCTTGCACAAAACATCATTAGGGATTAAATCTTCCAAAAGTTTCATTACCTTAACTTCGGTCTTGAGCTTTTGACGTTGCTCTTGGGTCCACTTTTTCAATTTTAGGACATTCCCCTTCTTATCCCTAGGGGGTTCAAGGCTTTCAACGAGGATGAACCAATCCTCTATGTTCATCATCAAGAATGTTTCCATTCTTGCTCTCCACGTCGGAAAATCTTTTGGATCATATGGAGGTGGAGTATTGATATCCCATCCAAGCTTGTCTTGGAATTCCATCTTCACCCTCTAGCCTTTCGTCTTAGCTCCGGGCGGTTAGTCCGTAGAAGAGCCCCGGGCTCTGATACCACTTGTTAGGGATTGTTTGGAACGGCTAGAGGGGGGTGAATAGCGTCAATGTAATTCTTTCACGTTTGTTTCTACAATTTCGTTAGCGTAGCGGAAATAGAAAAGTAATAACGATAATGAAATTCACAACACGCTAACACAACGATATAACGTGGTTCGGAACCGCACGGTTCCTACTCCACGGATCGGGTTCGTACGAACACTAGCGATGCCAATCACACACCACTATAACAATAACTCCTTCTCGGAACAATCCGGAGACGGAGAAACCTCGTACAATATGATTACAACAATAATCAATAGATACAAGCAAAAACAATATGAAATACAAATGCAAGTAAAGGAAAAACACTTTACAAGAGCTTTGGATTGCTTGATCTTTGATTGCCTTGAACTAGCTTTGAAGGACTGGAAAGCACCAACTTCCCTCTTCAATTTTGCTCAAGAAAATCGCTATCTTTTCCTCCATCACGAGCTCCTTATATAGCTTCAACTCGTGGCCGAAAGGTCGATCACCGACCGATCGACCATCACGATCGATCACACTGCCGCTGTGAGACAACTGTAATCCACGCCGAAAATCCAACGGCTAGACATCCGATCACCGATCATGACCATCACGACCGATGAGCCATCACCGATCGCCACTCAGCCGAATGTGAGACTCCATTCTCGTGGCCGAAAATCAGCATCACGACCGATCACATGATCGGGCCGATCGCATTCCATCACCGATCGCCAACAATCATGGCAATGATCGCTAGGCTACTTCCCGCAATAAACCCTTAGTTGATTGGTCCAATGACCGCCACATGGCATCGGGCCGATCGACACACCTCAAACCATGAGGTTTTAACCCAAGTATGGTTCCCCATACTTGCTAGACCACCCTTAGCCTAGACCTAAGCCTTCTAGCCACCTCCATCACCTCACGCCTCTGATCCTCCAAGTCATCCATGACTTGTTCATCCATCGCGCTAGCCTTCAGGTGCTTCCATCGGCTATGTCATGCTAACGGTGTCTACACCGCCAAGGCACATTGGACTTACGCCGCCAAGACTCCGCTTGGACTTTACGCCGCCAACCATTGGACTTATGCTGCCAAGACTCCCACTTGGACTTTACGCTGCCAATATCAAACCCTTGGACTTCTCAAATGCCAAGGCTCAAGCTTAGACTTTCCCTTGCCAACCCATGTTGGACTTTCCATGCCAAGACCAATGCTTGGACTTTTCATGTGCCAAGTGTCCCACTTGGACTTTCCATGCCAAGTACTCAAGACTTGGACTTTACCAAATGACAATTACATTGTCATATATTTTTGTCGAAACATCAAAACATCACTCAAGTCAAACTCGAGTCCTGGTCAATCGTGACCTGGGCCGATTGCACCAACATATATGTGCTAGAAGAAGCTTCACTCAAAACAAAGAAGATGGAAGAAGGCGAGTCCATGGAGATAACCCCTAGGAAAGTCACTCAGATAACCTAGCAGTTGGAGGTGAAGGAAGAACTCATCGCTTGCCTAGAAAAGAATGAGGATATCTTCACCAAAGATGTGCATGACCTCATAGGGATTGATCCCCGAATCGCTGAACATCATCTAAACCTTATTCAAGGAGCTCGGCATGTTTAATAGAAGAGGAGGCACTTCGGACTAGAGAAAGACAAGGTTATTGCCGAGGAGGTGGATAAGCTGTCTCAAGCTGGACAGATCAAAGAAATCCAATTCACTGAATGGGTCTCAAATTTAGTATTGGTCCCCAAACCTTCTGGCAGTGGATGATGTGTATTGACTTTCGTGATTTAAATAAAGCATGCCCTAAAGAATGCCACCCCATGCCTTGTATTGATTAGTTGGTAGATTCTACTATGGGATATGAAGTGGTATCACTTATGGATGCTTATCAAGGGTATCACCAAATCACTTTGTCACAGAATGATCAGAAATGGGTTAGCTTTGTCATGGCAGGAGGGTTGTATGTTTATGTGGTGATGCCTTTTGGGTTAAAGAATGAAGGAGCCACCTATCAGAGGCTTATGGATAAGATATTCGTTGAGCAAAAAGGCAAGAATGTGGAAGTATATGTTGATGATATTTTCGTGAAGTCAAGGCTCACTCGGAATTTAGTGCAAGATCTTGAAGAAACACTTACCACCCTTAGATGCTACAACATGAAGATGAATCCCAAGAAGTGTTTGTTCATGGTGAAGAGTGGAAAATTTCTAGGATATATCATGACTGAAAAAGGATTGCAGACTAACCCAAAAAAGATCCAGGCTTTGTGTAATATGAAATCCCCTACCAGTTTATAGGAAACCTTGAAGTTGGTGGGGAGGTTTGTTTCATTGTCTCAGTTCATTGCCAGATCGGCAGATCGAGGTTTATCCTTTTTTCGAATTCTGAGAAAATTCACTCGATTTCAATGGGATGAAAAGTGTGAACAAGCTTTCCAAGATCTGAAAAAAATACCTAGTAGGACTCTTGTTACTAGCTAAACCTCTTTCGGGAGAACCATTATGGGTGTATCTAGCCATAGTTGAAGGAGCTATCAGTCTAGTTCTGTTAAGACAAGGAGGCTTGCAACAACAACCTATTTATTATACCAGTCACATATTGAAGGGGGCTGAGTTAAGGTACACTAAATTAGAGAAGTTGGCATATATACTCATCCTGACTGCTCACAAATTGAGGTCGTATTTCCTGGCTCATCCGGTGAATGTGCTGACAAATAGTGAGTTGGGTCGGATAGTCACCAAACTAAATTCCTTGAGGAGATTGGCTAAGTGGGCGGTAGAGTTAAGCGAGTATGATGTGTACTATCATCCCCGAGATGCCATCAAAGCTCAGTCACTAGTAGATTTCTTAGCCAAAGTACACATGGATATGGAAAATAGTTCGGCAAGAGAAAAAGAGAGGAGGAATTATGGGACCTCTTTGTGGATGGATTTTTAGAAGTTGGGGAAAGTGGAGTCGGAGTGGTACTAATATCTTCATTAAATGAAGATACTCGTATAGCTATTCGTTTGGGATATAAAGCATCCAACAATGAGGCGGAGTATGAAGCTATTCTAGCAGGGTTGCAAGCAGCTCGAGTAGTGGGAGCCACTTCAGTCCTAATCCATTCAGATTCTCAGTTGGTCTTGTCATAGCTTAAGGGTGCTTTTGCCATTCAGGAGGAGAGATTACAGAAATACTTCATGACTTTTGGAAAAAGAAAGACACATATTCAGGAGGTGATCCTTGATAGGACCGGTAACTATGCAAAAGGGGGGAGGAGATATATCGTTTTATAATTTATTTTTTATAAATCTTTTATTTTTATACGAAAATAACTAAAGATGCAGTGGATAGACTAATGATAGCTTGATCGCAAACACAAAGCAAAAGCTACCACAAACGAATCACAAGCAACCAACAAAAAATAAAACGATGCAGTCGATTTTACTTGCTTCACAACTCTCTCCTAGAGCTGCTAATCCAAGGCCTACCACTATCTTTTCTCCTTTTTGAAGTAAACTTCAAAGGCGGAGAAACCTCTTAAGAACTTACAAGTTATAGACCCTCTAGATATGAAATTAATACAGGATTATGAAATGAATCAATAAGCAATAGCTAAACAAACAGATAGAAACCAGTAAGATAGAAATACCAAACAAAACCTTTATAGCTGAGATGAAGGATTAGCACGGTGGACGCAAGTGCATCAATGTCTCCAGTCGTCCAGGTTGAATGAACACCAGCCGAGTAGAAGGTTCACAATAGCAGGTGCAAAGGTTGCAACTTTTCATAAAAGATCGATCAATCACGAGTAGGAGTTCAGGAGCAAGAAGTGTTGTCAATCAATCACTGGACAAAAATAGAATAAGAGCGTTGTCTTTTAGAAAATCATCGAAAAAAACCAAAGGGCTTTCGTTTCTTTCGTTCGTTCGTTGTTTTTCCTAACAGAACCAGTGCCAGTTTTGTTCTTCGCCCAAACTCTAATCCCACGAACCGTGGCTTTTCCTCCAATCAGAAGATCACACGCATTCTCTGAAGCTCTGAAAAGGTCTTCCATTTAAGCGAGAACCTGCAAAAATCAGACACACGGAAGAACAAATAATATTTCCTCACCAGAATCACGAACTGGTTTCCCACCAGTCGAGGTGACAGTCGAGCGCGCCTTGCGTCTGTGTGTTTTTGCGAAGCCTAGTCGAGGCGCTGCCTCGACTGCATAGGCAGCAACATAAGTTTATCCTACTACAGTCAAGTAGACAATCGAGCTTGCCTAGCTTCTGTTTGCATCTACCAAGGACCAATCGAGGTGTCGCCTCGACTGAACTAGTTAAACCTATTACGGTTCACAAATTTGTCCTGCCTCAGTCGAGGAAATAGGTGAGTGCGACTTGCGTCTGTATCCGCTCAGAATCAGTCGAGGCGTCGACTCGACTGCGGCTTGTCCTGTAGTAGTCGAGACTCGACTCTCACCGCTGACCATTGCGTAAGAACTATTGAGGTGCCGCCTCGACTGCTCCAGAGAAGTCGAGGCCCGACTCGACTGTACCTGTTCGACGACAAGTTTTTCCACTTGATGAATGCAGTAAGGGAAACAATCGAGGTATCAAACCATTGTTGTCCTTAAAATCTATTGTTTCAGTCAACTCTAAGACTGAAACACACCTAGTAAAGACTCTACCCCGAGACTCTTTACACGCCAAGACTCAGACCATCATCCATCCTTGGACTTTTCATCTTGTTGCTCTTGCAAGGAATTTCTCTACTGCCAAGGAATTATCCTTCTTGGACTTTTCACCTTGCCCGCCCCTACAAGGAATTTCCAACTATCAAGGAATTAGCCATCTTGGACTTTTCACCAAGGTCTATCCTTGGATTTCTCACTTCTCAAGGAATTAACCATCTTGGACTTTTCACCAAGGTCTATCCTTGGATTTCTCACCTGTCAAGGAATTAGCAATCTTGGAATTTTCACAAAGGTTTACCCTTGGATTTCTCACCTGCCAAGGAATTAACCATCTTAGACTTTTCACCAAGGTCTACCCTTGGATTTCTCACAATCACTTAAACCTTTATCAAAGACCAAAACATAACTTGGAGCTTTCAGCTCCAACAGTCTCCCCCTTTTTGATGTTTGACAATACGTTTAAGTTTAAGTCAATCCCAAAACCAATTTAGGATAAGTTAGGTCCATCCCCTAAACTATAAACACTCTCTCCTCCCCCTTTGGCAAACACCAAAAAGGGTTTCATAATCAACGATACTCGATCAGACCACCATATATCAAACACAATTGGTTAGATTATAGATACATAATGAAAATCCTCCCCCTTAATAGAATTTGCACTTTAAGTTTGAAGTTTTGAAGCCACCTCCCTTTTAATCATTTATTGTAAATTTACTGATAACTAACCCTGGGAGAATCCAGTCAAGCCTCTGGTCGAGGCCTCATGGCTTTTGGAGGTGTGCAGTCGAGGTCTACTCGATTCTGTGAGACTCGTTATGAGCAGTCGAGTCATTGGTCGAGTGCCACTCAACTCTGTGAGATATGCAACACAAGCATTGTGGGTATCAGTCGAGGTTGCACCTCGACTGGAAGCTTAGTCGAGCTCTCAGTTGAGACCACCTTAATCTCGTCCCGAACATGCACGAGGTGTCACCGATCGCTACAGCTGGGACATTTGCAATTTTTCGATTTGGTGGACTTCAGAAAATCATAATAAAATCTAGAAAACTCAATAAATCTTGAAATTTTGCACGTAGAATTCTAGCATCATGCTTCTATGGTGAAAAATATATGAAAATTAAAACACCTAGGATTTCTCTCAATTGATACAATTTTCAAAAACTCTGGAGATAAGTGATTTTTGTGCTTCTCCCTACATGTGTCAACATTTCTACTAGTGATTCCCATCCCTAGATAGAATTCACCATAGTGAAAAGAACGTGTTTCAAAAACATTTAAGGAATTATTCTTAGGGTAGCTATTGACTTGAGGGATCCAACCAATTTTACTTGGTTGAAATGTCCAACTATGATCTTCGGACCAAGTGCATATGAATTATGCATTGATCTTCGCCACAATTGGTCAAATTATTGATTGCTATCTCGATAACCTCCTTATCCATGGAATGCAATGAGCACATCGAATAAGTTGGTTATACCTAAACATCTCACCCCACCAACTAGCAATACAAAAATAGTTTTTATTAAACCTATAGTTTGTGTGAGATGCTTCCCAAGTTATCCAAACACTACAACAAAAATTCAAATAAACAATGGTGAAAAACCGTTGTCTATGATCCAAAAAATCCGTGGTAAATCGACCGATTGTGAAAAGTGAGATGCTCAAAGGCAACGGTGAAAAACCATTGTCGATTTAATGAAAAGACAACGGCTTTTAACCGTTGTCTTTGAGCGCCCCACTTTTCACAATGGGTCGATTTATCACGAATTTTTTGGATCATAGACAATGGTTTTTCACCGTTATCTTTCAACTAAAATTACAACGGATTATAACTGTTGTCTTTGAACGTCTTATTTTTCTATGCATAGATTTATTATAATTTTTTAGTCATAGACAACAGTTATTAACCGATGTTATTTGTATTGTCAATGTTATTTTAACCGTTGTCATTTCTCAACGCTTACTCTAAAGAATAATAAACTGTTGTCCATTTATAGTGTTGTGTTTTCAATATAAATCATACAACAACATCAAAAAGAATTATAGAAAACACATATACACTCTCACTTGTAGCAATATAAAGTACAAGATCACATCATCGCATTTTAAATGATCACTCTTAAAAACATATATAAAAAAGTACTGTAGCAAAACAACTACATATCATATGCTTAGTACTGCACCAAAAGTATTATGCATAATAATCAAAACACTTATAAATTACCACATCTAACAAAAAGAGGTATGTACACTTAAATCTCTTAATCATTAACTATGTGATCTTGTATGCATTCAGTCCACTCCGAACGTACTTCATCAATTTCTTGTATGCATCTTCTTGAATATATGAGTATCCTTGACAAAAAAAACCCCACTTTCAATTTCTTTTCACATTCATCTGCGAGGAAGAAAATTATGACATTATAATTGAAATGATCAATACAAACCTTGTATAACAATTTATTCATAAGAACAGTAGTAAATACACAATCAATCTAAGCTGAAAGATTTCTGAAAAAAAATAAGTAGATTTTTCAAGGGACAATTATACACCATAAATCATATATGGCTAAATTTGGAGGTAAAGAACGAATCTTTTAAGTCTTTTTATGCAACAGTATAAGACAAATACTCACGAATCTTTACAATGTTAAATATATCAAATAGATGAATTGCAATGTTATGCATTCTTTCACATTACGTGACTTTGAGTAGTAAATATGTTTCTAAATTGCAATGTTATGCAAAAATGAATGAGTAGTGATGCATTTTGGGTAAGCATGACTACACAAACCTGAAGAACCCTATCCATGCAACCTTTTGATCCCAAAGAAAAGCTCACCATCACAATGGGTAACTACTTGACCTTTATAACCTGTTAATTCGACATGTAAAAAAGTCCTAAATAAGTTAGATTAAGTACTTGCAATATAAATGGATGTTAGAAAATAGAATGCAAAAATTGAACATGAAATATAAAAAGAAAGTCACGACAGAAACAGTGGAAATATGGATCAGGGAAGATACATGACTTTATCGGAAAAAAGTGACTGTCATATGGACCATAACTTTACTACAAATATACTGCATTTTAACAGTCAAACTAACTTTCACAAGCTCGTCAAGTACGTCGTGGGCTAGTGAAGTGACCTTGTCAAGGTAATACCTACAAAAGAATCACAAATTAGAAACTCAAACTTTCTGAAATCTTTAACATCTTAATGAGAAGAAATGTTGGACAAGGGAATGAACCAGTGTTGAATGCATAAGAGCTACATAATTCGTAGTTGTAATATCATACATTTTATAGGAGATCATTCTTGCATCTTGAAAAATAATACTAGCATCCTTTGTACACTAATATTGTGAATACTCATAGGGCCCATAATGGTTGGAGTGAAGATGAGGATTTTTTTTCATATTAAATTATTTATGCTTCATAGTAATATGTGGGAAAAAAATTTACAATGTGACACTATCTACATGTTTTATTTCAGAAAATCATTGTGATTTTGATAAAAGATAACGGTGCTCATATATATATATATATATATATATAATGTTTTATTTCCCTCATTCTCCCTCCCTCATGGTATATGAGCGCTCAAAGACAACGTTTTTGTCAAAAACCGTTGTCTTTTATCAAAATCACAATGGTTTCTTCTAAAACCATTCTCTTTATACTGTTGTCTTTTAGCATTTTTGTTGTAGTGAAACTTCCCAAATTCTTGTTGTTATGGTGAGTTGGTCCTAATGACCATGGAAGGGTTAACCCTCACTTAGTGACACATGCCTAATTCCCTTCTCAAGTGACCAAACTCCTTTTTAGGGAGAGGTTTAGTAAAGATATTAGCTAGGACAGATTTTGACTCAACATAATTGAGTGCAACATCTCCCCTAGCCACATGATCTCTAATGAAGTGATGCCTCACTTCAATGTGCTTTGTTCTAGAATGGTGGATAGGATTCTTTGTCAAATTAATAGTGCTCATGTTATCACACAGTACTTGCACATTCTTGTATGACAACCCATACTCCTCCAACGTATGAGTCATCCACAACAACTATGACACACTCTCCCCCATGGCTATGTACTCAGCCTCGGTGGTGGAGAGTGCAACACAATGTTGCTTCCGACTCGACCAACTCACTAGTGATGAACCTAAGAACTGACATCCTCCACTCTTACTCTTCCTATCTAACTTGCACCTTACATAATCTGAGTCAGTGTAGACAACCAAATCAAATGATTCAGTGTGAGGGTACCATAAGCCAACATTAATAGTGTCTTTAAGATATCTCATTATTCATTTCACAGCACTTAAATGAGACTCCTTGGCACATGACTGAACCTAGCACAAACTCCCACAACATATAAAATATCAGGTTGACTTGCTGTGAGATAAAGTAGACTACCTATTACACGTCTATAATATTTCAGATCCATAGATTTTCCTCTTTCATCACTTCTTAGATTTGTGTTTTGTGCCATGGGAGTAGACATCTCCTTCGAATTCCCCATATTAAATTTCTTTAGAAGATTCATGGCATACCTAGACTGATGAACATATATACCCTCCTTGGTTTGTTTGATATCAAGTCCGAGGAAGAACGTTAATTCTCCCACAAGACTCATCTCAAACTCACTCTCCATGTGTCCTACAAACTCAGTCAGATAATCCTTATTATTTGAGCCACAAATTATGTCATCAACATAAACCTGAACCACAAAGATGTTCTCACCATCTCTTTTCAGAAATAGTATGGGATCTATCTGATCTCTTCTCAACCCCTTCTCTACAAGAAATGTGGATAGACTTTCATACCAGGAATGAGGTGCTTGTTTCATCCCATAAAGAGACTTTTTCAGTTTATACACGTGGTCTGGAGACTCTATACTCTCAAATCCTGGTGGCTGTTGAACATACACCTCTTCCTTAATCACCCCATTCAAGAAGGCAGACTTCACATCCATCTGATAGAGTTTGAAGTCTTTGAATGTAGCAAACGCTAGCATCAACCTTATGGATTCTAGTCGAGCTACTAGGGCGTAGGTCTCTTCATAATCTAACCCTTCAATTTGGTTATATCCCTTGGCGATTAACCTTGCCTTATTTTTGATTATTTCTCCCTTATGATTCATCTTATTCTTAAACACCCATTTGGTACCAATCACCGAAACTTCTTTCGGCCTCGGAACTAAGTCCCACACTTGGCTTCTCTCGAATTGTCCCAGTTCATCCTGCATTGCTAAGACCCAATTTGGATCAAGCAAAGCCTCTTCTACTTCCCTGGGTTCGATTTCTGAGATCAATACAACTTCAACTCCTTCATTTCTAAAGGATGATCTGGTCCTCACCCCTTGTTGAAGTTCTCCAATGATCTGATCTTGGGGATGCCCACTTACTGTCCTAATGGATCTTAGTGCTTGAGATGTTTTAAGTACTTGGTCGTTTGATACATCTTCAAACAATGACCCTTGTTTCCTAACCATTTCATCATCAGACTCAAACTTAGCTCCCCCTACTTTAGTGTTTTCATGTAATTTAACCTTCTCCAATCCAAACTTAATTTCTTCCTCAATTTCTCAAGTATCACTAGATTTTTCATCTTCCTCAAACACAACATTTGGTGACTCCTCTATCAACTTTGACTTCTTGTTATACACTCTATATGCTTTGCTAATAGAAGAATACCCTACAAGGATACTTTCATCAGCATTAGTTGCAAACTTACCTAGATGATCCTTGGTATTTAGAATAAACACCTTGTAACCAAACACCCTAAGATGCTTGACTGTAGGTGGTCTCCCAAACCATAGCTCATGTGATGTTTTTCCTAAAAGCCTATCTACCAACACCCTGTTCTGAACATAACAAGTTGTACTCATGGCTTCGACCCATAGGTAGCTTGGAAGAGCATACTCATGGAGCATGCTCCTCGCTGCTTCCTACAAGGCTCGATTTTTCCTTTCCACAACACCATTCTGTTGGGGTGTTCTTGGAACAGAAAACTCATGTCTATACCCCCTTTCTAAACAATAGTCCCTAAATCGAGTATTTTGGAACTCCCCTCCATGATCACTCCTAAGGGTTTTAATGGTTGTGTTCTTTTCATTTTCAACTCTTTTACTAAATGTAACAAAAATCTCTACTATCTCATCCTTATGTTTTAAGAAAAATGTCCAGGCATTTCTAGTATAATAATCAATTATAACCAGATAGTATCTACTACAATTCAAGGATTTATCACTGCTACAATCAAACAAGTCCAAATGCAACAAATCCAAAGCAGTAGAGGTACTTACAATGTTCTTGGGCTTATATGATGTCCTCTTTTGCTTACCTTTTTGACAGGCATCACACAACCTGTCTATCTGGAATTTTAGTAGTGGTAGCCCCCTTACTAGTTCCTTTCCAACTAATCTCTTCAAATTCTTCAGGTTGACATGTGTGAGCCTTCTATGCCACAACCAAGATTCATCTGTTCTAGACATAAGACACTTGGCAGATACATTAGTAGCATTGTCAAAATTCACATGATATATGTTCTCCTTCCTAACTCCTACTAACATGGTATCACCCAAAATATTGTGTTTCACTAGACACTGAGTTGAATTGAATTCAACCCTGTACCCAACATCACACAACTATCTTACACTTAAAAGATTAAATGACATGTTTTTAACAAGCAACACATTCCTAATCATAAAGTGTTCAAATATACAGATATTCCCTATTCCTATAACTTTTAACCTACCACTATTACCGAACGAAACAATACCTCTGTTTTTGTCCTCCAATGTGGAAAATAGTGACAAGTCCCCGGTTATGTGCTTGGAGCATCCACTGTCTACAAACCAGGTTGATGGACACTCCCCCTTAATAGGTGCCTGTTAGACACGAAAAATGAAATATTTCAGAACCCAAATATTGGGTCCATTAGCTTCCAAAATATATTTCCTAGGGATCCATGCCTTTGTTGCTTTCTTCCTATCAAAATTTATAGACACTAAAGACATGAAATTAAGTTCTTGCTGTTTAGGTTTATAACCTATTCCAGCTTTGTTGTAGATAGCCTATTGTGATTTTAAAATCATGTTCAACGTTTGAGAGCTCAAGGTAAATTTCTCAAGAGTGCACTTGAGATCGTTCACCTGTGCTTTCAAAGATCTGTTTACATCCATAAGTTCATCAATTTGGGAAGTGTTAGCACTAGATTCTACCGCATGCTCCTTAAGGTTCTTTAAATATCCTATTTTAGATTTTAACAATTTAACCTTATTCCTTGATTTATCCAACATATCAGTTAAGTAGTCTATTATCTTATAGCAATCTACCAGTTCAGAGGTTACCTTGTCATTATCCGAAGATGATGAACTTGAGTCTGACTTTGATTCTGACCTTCTGCTTCCTAACTCTGTCTCAGAGTCTTCCAATGCCACCAGAGCAGCATGTCTACTAGTCTTCCCTTCCTTGTCTTATTCCGATGACCCGGATGACGATTCATCCTACGTAGCTCTCAAAGCTTTCCTTCTTCTCCTCTTTTCCTCCTTCTTGAGCCGAGGACACTCATTTCTGAAGTTTCCTTTCTTACTGCAGTCATAGCAAACTATGTTACTTTTATTAATTATATTATCAACTGTCTTACCTTTCTTTCTGTTGAATCTCTTGCTCCTTCTCATCATCCTCCTCACGAAGTTGGCCACCTCGCTGGATGAGGACTCATCATCTCCATCAGATTCGGTAGAAGAGGATGACGACAGCTCCTTCTTCTTCTCCTCCTTCTTCTTCCCTTCCTTATTCTGATCACCTGCAAGCAAAGCCATACCCTTCTCCTTTTGACCTTTATTAGCCTGTTCATGCAATTCCATCTCACAAAATAATTCATCTATTTTAATAGTTGACAAGTCCCTTGATACCTTATAGGCATCTATCATAGATGACCATAAGGCATTTCGGGGAAATGACTTAAGCACGTACCTTACCAAATCCCGATTCTCAACACTCTCCCCAATAGAGTGGAGACCATTAAGCAACTCCTTGAATCTTCCATGAAGCTCACTGACAGATTCAGTGTCCTTCATAGTGAAATTCTGGAGTTGACTTAGGAACAAATCCCTCTTGGCTATACGAGAGGCCCAGGTACCCTCGTGTAGCTCAAGCAATTTGTTCCACAAGTCTTGCGCACTGCTGAAAGGACCAACTTTATTTAGTTGTTCCTTTGCCAGGCTGCACTGTAAAGTTACAGTGGCTTTGGCATTAGCCTGTGCCTTGCGCTTTTGCTCATTTGTCCAAAGAGAAGATCCTAAGACTTTACCTACTTCATCCACTGGAGTGATGAAGCCCTCCGTGATAGAGAACCACATCTCTATGTCAGTCATGAGATAGTACTCCATCCGACTTTTTCAGTATTGGAAATTGATTCCATCAAAAAATGGAGGTTGATTTGTACTGTAACCCTCTTGCATTGTTATGACTCTATGGAGGTTAAGCTGGTGAATAGAGTCCTAGCTCTGATACAACTTGATAGGACTAGTAACTATGCAAGAGGGGAGGGGACATATATCAATTTATATATATATATTTTTAAATCTTTTCTTTTTATACCAAAAGAACCAAAGATGCAGCGGATAGACTAACGACAACTTGATCTTACACACAAAGCACAAGCTACCACAACAGAATCACAAGCAACCAACAAAAAAATAAAACAACGTAGCCGATTTTACTTGGTTCACATCAATCTCCTAAGGCCTAACTCTATCTTTTCTCCTTTTTGAAGTAAACTTCAAAGGTGGAGAAACCTCTTAAGAACTTACAAGTTACAGACCCTCTAGATATGAAATTAATACAAGATTCTGAAATGAATCAATAAGCAATAGCTAAACAAACAAATAGAAAGAAGTAAGATAGAAACACCAAACAAAACCATTACAACTGAGATGAAGGATTATCACTGTGGCCGCAAGTGCATCAATGTCCCCAGCAGTCCAAGTTAAAAGAACACCAGTTGAGAAGAAGGTTCACAATAGCAGGTGCAAAGGTCACAACTTTTCACAAGAGATCGATCAATCATGAGCAGGAGTTCAAGAGCAAGAAGTGTTGTCAATCAATCACCGGACAGAAATAGAACAAGAGCATTGTCTTTCAGAAAATCATTGGAAAAAAATAGAGGGCTTGCATTTCTTTCATTCGTTCGTTGTTTTTCCTAACAGAACCACCGCCAGTTTTGTTCGTCGCCCAAACCCTAATCCTATGAACCGTGGCTTTTCTTCCAATCACAAGATCACATGCATTCTCTAAAGCTTGGAAAAGGTCTTCCATTCGAGTGAGAACTTGTAAAAATCAGACACGCGAAAGAACAGATAATATTTCCTCGCCAAAATCACGAACTGATTTCCCAACAGTCAAGGCGACAGTCGAGCGCGCCTTGCATCTGTGTATTTCTGCGAAGGCTAGTCGAGGCGCTACCTCGACTGCATAGGCAGCAACAAAATTTTATCATGCTGCAGTCGAGGTGATAGTCGAGCTTGCATCGCTTCTGTTCGCACCTGCCTAGGACAAGTTGAGGTACCACCTTGACTGAACCATTTGAACCCTTTACAGTTCACAAATTTGTCCTGCCTCAGTCGAGCCACTGGGTGAGTACGACTTGCATCTATATCCTTCAGGTCAAAATCAGTCGAGGCGTTGGCTCGACTACGTCTTGTCTTGCAGCAGTCGAGCTTCGACTCCCACCGTTGACCGTTGCACAAGACCAATCAAGGTGCTGCCTCGACTACTCTAGAGTAGTTGAGGTGCCAACTCAATTGTACTATTGGTGTAATCGGCCCAGGACTCGAGTTTGACTCGAACTATATTTTGATGTTAGACAAAACGCATGACATGGGATTTTCATTGGAAGTCCAACATGAGTTGGCCATGTAAATCCAAGTGTGTAGCCTTGGTGGTGAAAAGTCCGAGCATGGGGCTTGGTGTTGGGAAAATCCAAGCATAGGGCTTGGTGTTGGAAAGTCCAACATGGGTTGGCCACGTAAGTCCAAGTGTGTAGCCTTGGCGGTGAAAGTCCAAGCATGGGGCTTGGCATGGAAAATCCAAGCATGAGGCTTGGTGTGGGAAGTCTTGAGGACTTGGCAAGTTCTCTAGGCTCAGGGTCCTTGAGTCGGTGAAGGATGACATTGCGAAGCCGTGCGCTTGGTGCATTCAAGGGACCGCCGGACGGGGAGCGAATGGAGTGAGACCCAAGGGAAGCAGACTTCTAGGACAAGAGACGCGAAGGATGGCATTGCAAAGTCGTGCGCTTGGTGCATCCAAGGGACATAGGCCGAGGGAAGAGAGCTTCGGTGGTGAACTCTATGAGAGGATGAGGTGGACTTGGCCAAGTGGCTAAGACTGAGTGTCGGAGGCTCAAACGTGAGGTTTGAGTGTTTACCCGACGGTCAGATGCTCATACAACTTTGTGTTTGAGGTTTTACCCAACATCAGTCGACTGCTCCAAGTCGACTAGGGTTCGACTGGTGTTCGACAGACTATGGTCTGGTCGAGCAGTCGACTGCCAAGGGATGACAATCGACTGACAACACCATCAGTCAACTGATGAGGGAGATCAGTCGACTGATCGGGGTGTTTTTCGCCATAGAAGGTCTTCCAGTCGAGTGATCGCGGCAACCACTCGATTGATGGGATCATCAGTCGACTGATGGGCATGATCAGTCGATTGATGATGGATCCATTAGCTTTTGGCCAGCGTGGATCGAGTCGTTGTGAGATAATGACTACAAGACTAGTCAATTGATGGTCACGATTAGTCGACTGATGGGCACAAAATCGACTCGATGCAGCTTATAAATGGAGCTCGAGATGGAGGATTTCGCTAAGACTTTTGGGAAGATTTTGAAGGAGAATTGCTGCTGCATTGCAGTCCTTCAAGAGAAATCCAAAGCAAACAACAAGCAAGTGTTCAAAGCGAAGTTTGTAAAGTGTTCTTTACTTCTATTTCTTCTTGTATTTGTATTTGATTGTATTACTTAGTGTAATTGCTTGTACAAGGTTTCTCCACCTCCGACGTGTTATCGAGAAGGAGTTATTGTTAGTGTCGTGCGCATAACACGAGCTCGTTGAGCTCACCCTGTGGAGTAGGAACCATTAGGTTCCAAACCATGTATATCATGTGTATTTGTGTATGCGTGTGTTGTTGTTAGTATTTTTATTTGCATATCATATTTTCGCTGCGCTAACGATAATCATAGACAAGCGACATGTGACGAACGAGTAAATTCCACTGTACGACGATTGAGGGCTATTTACCCCCCTCTAGCCGACCACCTATGTTCCAATAAGTGGTATCAGAGCCAAGTCGCTTCTCGAGGACTAACTGCCAACACAAGCACAACAAGATGGCAGGCTACAACCTCCAACCACCAAAATTCGAAGGAGATTTTCAATGGTGGAGAAGAAAGATGGAGTTATATCTAGAAACCGATTTTGATATTATGTTAATGTTATAAAACAGTTTCAAAATACCTAGGGATGAAGAAAATAGGCAAATTGAGAAATCAAGGTGGACCCAAGACCAAATCAAGGACTTCAAGACAAATATCAAGGTAATCAAATTGCTTAGTGATTTGATTCCTAACAAAATTTGGTCTAGATTAGGTAATTTTAGGGTTGCTAAGGACCTATGGGACAAGGTGATAAGATTTCATGAAGAGACCACATTGGTCCATGAAGAGGAAGAATGCCCATCAACATCTGAATTCGAGGATGTTGAGGAATCATCATTCACCTTCGATGATGTTGATGATTTGGTGGAGACCTCCACCTCTAGCATTGAGGGGGAGGAGAGGCCTTCCATCCCGGAACAAGATCAAGAAGAAGCTTCAACATCCGGGAGAAGCGAAAATTCCCTAGGTAACTCAAGAATTATGATTATAAATAAAAATCATATAACATGCTTTGAGTGTAGGGAACAAGGGCACTATAAAAGTAAGTGTCCCAAGAAGGTGAAGAAGGTTCAACCGGCACCAAAGGTGAAAGATACCGGTGTCCCCAGAATTAGAAGTAAGGAGCACATTATGTGCTTCAAATGCAACCAAAGGGGGCATTATAGAAGCTAATGCCCTAGGGGGAGGAAGAAAGAGCAAGAAGGTGTATCTCATGTAGGGGGAGCTTCCAAAGCTAACCATAAGGTAAATTCAATTAATGCACCTTCAATATCTAGGACTTATAAGCATGCTAAAAATTATTTTAGTTCTCTTGCTATTATCAATGAAAATCATGCTAATAGGAATAAATATGTTTGTTTAGGTGCCAAGCATATTAGTTTATCTAAGGACAAACCTAGGACCAATAACACTAGATAAATCTTGCCTAGGGAGAGTATATGGAGAATAGAAGAAAATTTGGCCTTTAACCCTAAGAAGAGTAGACACATGCCCAAGAAGAAAATCAATTCCCAAAAGATCAATAAAAAATCAAAATTGGGAAGACTAGAGGTGGAAAACCAAGCCTTGAGATCAAGGCTCGAAAAATTGGAGAAGACCCTAGCAATAATTACAAATTCATTTAAGGGGTCAAAGGATAAAAATTTAAGGCCTAGGAAACAAGAAATGTCCAAGGGCAAGAAAGGTTTGGGTCACAAACCTATGTCCTACCATAATGCCCCATTTAATTATGGAACAATTTCTAGGTCTAGAAAAACCAAGGTTAATAGAGAAGTTATTCCTAAGACTAGCCATGGTGTGTGTTTAGTGGCTAAGGACTTAAGGAAAACCAAGAAAGCCACTAAGAAGGTCAAAGGAGGAGACACCTCTAGAGTTGACCTAGGAAAGACCCAAATGACTAATGTGTCAAAACCTAAAAGGGTCATTAGAAAGGTATCTAGGGAAGTTATCCCTAGTGAATACCTAGTTAACCCAAGGAGCTCCAATAGGTATTGGGTTCCTAGAAGCGTGATCGATTCACGCTAGATGGGTTAGGGTGTGTCAACCCTATGTGGATGGGTAGTTAACCTACCCATTGTGAGTTGACACTTTAGGATGTGCCAATGTGGTTTGAGAAGTTAAAAAATGATTAAATTGGCACAATTAGGTCTTAGAAGTAATGGTGTGCCATTTTGGGTTTTTAGCACACTAGGGGGATAATTGGCATTAAGGCAAAATTTGACTTAATCTTAGAAATGACATTTTGAATTTAACACTTAGGTATTTTATACCTTAGTATCTTATAATTGTCATGCTTTGTTTGCCTTGCCATGACATGACATCATATTTATTTTTATCATATAAATGTCATGATCATTTTTAGGGTTATTTCTATATGTCATGTATGCTTAGATTTCATTCACATGTCATGACATCATGATTTTGGCACATGCTTATTCATGTTATCAATTATTCCATTATCATCATTCATGCATAAATAAAATGGATTTAAGGATTAAGGCATGATTTGAAGTCCCATGGATAAGGGAATCAAATAATGTTGCCTAGAGATATGCATGAAACCCTAAATAACAAAGTCCCCACATCTCACTAATATTTGACTTGTATGTGTTTTACACATGTAGATACAAGTGAGATGTTTAGGAAAAAGGAATTAAAGGTTTAAAAAAAACAATTCAAAATTTTTTTGAAAAACCTTGGTGAAGTCTATCTTTTGATAGCAATCACCATTGAATGAGATGATACAAAGAGGGCTCAATATTGAAGCTTTTCTTAATTTTTGAACTTTGTATCAATCTCAATATTTTGTGGGTAAAATAATTTTCCAATATTTTTCACCCATAATATTTGTGATAAGTAATGTACGTACAAAATTTCATGATTTTTCAATGTATGTATATTTACTTATGAATTTTGGAACATAGGTTTTGAAAACTTGATTTCTGCATTTGCAGTTATCAGTCGACTGCCAAGGACGACAGTCGACTGATGAGGGTGGTAGTCGACTGGTATCTGATATAGTCGATTGCCCAAGCTGATTTCGAGTAAACCATGGTGCTTAGGCCCATGTTCAGCTATGTTTTAGTCCCCTAACCACTCCTAACCCTAGGAAATGCTTGGGAGAGCATTAGAGAGGGTGGAAATCCATTAGATATGGATTAGAAGAAGTGTTTAGGGTGAGTATCAATTTTAAGGTGAATGAGAGTTCATTGTTGAACTTTGCCTTAATTTTGATTGTTCAATGTTCCTATTGGCTTAGGGACTCTCCAAGGACATTGTTGGTGCAATGGTCAAGGGGGAGTAAGCCTTTAGGGGGAGGTATCCATCATGATAAGATGAATGTGTCTTTTTCCTCATGGGAGGAAAATTGGGTTGCCTCTCTTAAGTGATATGGGACTTATCACTAGAAAGATTGTAGGCGTGTGTTCCTCCAAGGGAGATATTGTAAGATCTCATTGGGATATGAGACATTCATACCCTTGGGGAGGACCTTTTTGATGTATGTCAAAAAGGGAGAGAAGTTACCAATTGGGATGGAATTCTCATTAGGATGTGAGAATTGCCAATTGAGGATAATTGGTAGACTTGGATTTGAGGTTTTGTCCAACATCAAAAAGGGGGAGATTGTTGGTGCAATCGACCCAGGACTCGAGTTTGACTTGAACTATATTTTGATGTTAGACAAAACGCATGACATGGGATTGTCATGGGAAGTCCAACATGGGTTGGCCATGTAAATCTAAGTGTGTAGCCTTGGTGGTGAAAAGTCCAAGCATGGGGCTTGGTGTTGGGAAAATTCAAGCATAGGGCTTGGCGTTGGAAAGTCCAACATGATTTGGCCACGTAAGTCCAAGTGTGTAGCCTTGGCGATGAAAGTCTAAGCATGGGGCTTGGCATGGAAAATCCAAGCATGAGGCTTGGTGTGGTAAGTCTTGAGGACTTGGCAAGTTCACTAGGCTCAGGGTCCTTGAGTCGGTGAAGGATGACATTGCGAAGCCGTGCGCTTGGTGCATCCGAGGGATCGTCGGACGGGGAGCGAATGGAGTGAGGCCCAAGGGAAGCAGACTTCTAGGGCAAGAGACGCAAAGGATGACATTGCGAAGTTATGCGCTTGGTGCATACGAGGGACATAGGCCGAGGGAAGAGAACTTTGGTGGTGAACTCCATGAGAGGATGAGGTGGACTTGGCCAAGTGGCTAAGACTGAGTGTCGGAGGCTCAAACGTGAGGTTTGAGGGTTTACCCGATGGTCGGATGCTCAAACAACTTGGTGCTTGAGGTTTTACTCGACATCAGTCGACTGACATAGGTGTCAGTCGATTGCTCCAAGTCGACTAGGGTTCGACTGGTGTTCGACTGACCAGGGTCTGGCCGAGCAGTCGACTGCCGAGGGATGGCAGTCGACTGACAACACCATCAGTCGACTGATGAGGGAGATCAGTCGACTGATCGGGGTGTTTTTGACCACAGAAGGTCTTCCAGTCGAGTGATCATGGCCACCACTCGACTGATGGGATCATCAGTCAACTGATGGACAAGATCAGTAGACTGATGTTGGATCCGTTGACTTTTGGCCAGCGTGGATCGAGTCATTGTGAGACAACAACTACAGGACCAATTGACTGATGGTCATGATCAGACGATTGATGGGCGCGGAATCAACTCAATGTAGCTTATAAATGGAGCTCGAGATGGAGGATTTCGCCAAGACTTTTTGGAATATTTTGAAGGAGAATTGCTGCTACATTCCAGTCCTTCAAGAAAAATCCAAAGAAAGCAACAAGTAAGTGTTCAAAGCGAAGTTTGTAAAGTGTTCTTTACTTATATTTCTTCTTGTATTTGTATTTTCTTGTATTACTTAGTGTAACTTCTTGTACGAGGTTTCTCCACCTTTGACGTGTTGTCGAGGAATTATTGTTAGTGTCGTGCGCATAACACGACCTCGTTGAGCTCACCCCGTGGAGTAAGAACCATTTAGTTCTGAACCATGTGTATCATGTGTATTTGTGTATGTGTGTGTTGTTGTTAGTATTTCTATTTGCATATCATATTTTCTCTATGCTAACGACAATCGTAGACATGTGACACACGACGAACAAGTAAATTCCACCGTATGACGATTGAGGGCTATTCACCCCCCTCTAGCCAGCCACCTATGTTCCAACATGTACCTGTCTGACGACAAGTTTCTCCACTTGATGAACGTAGTAAGGGAAATAATCGAGGTATCAACCCATTGTTGTCCTTAAAGTCCATTGTTTCAGTCAGCTCTATGACTAAAACACGCTTGGTAAAGAATCTAACCCGAGACTCTTTACTCGCCAAGACTCCGACCATCATCCATCCTTGGACTTTTCACCTTGCCGCTGCTGCAAGGAATTTCTCTACTACCAAGGAATTATCCTTCTTGGACTTTTCACCTTGTCCCCCCCCCCCCCCACCCACAAGGAATTTCCAGCTGCCAAGGAATTAGCTATCTTGGACTTTTCACTAAGGTCTACCCTTTGATTTCTTACCTGCCAAGGAATTAACCATCTTGGACTTTTCACCAAGGTCTATCCTTGGATTTCTCACCTGCCAAGGAATTAGCAATCTTGGACTTTTCACCAAGGTCTACCCTTGGATTTCTCACCTGCCAAGGAATTAACCATCTTGGACTTTTCACCAAGGTCTACCCTTGGATTTCTCACCCACAAAGGAATTAACCATATTGGACTTTTCACCAAGGTCTACCTTTGGATTTCTTACAATCACTTAAACCTTTGTCAAACACCAAAATATAACTTGGAGCTTTCAGCTCCAACAATCCTATAACAAATCCCAAGAGAGGAGAATCGAAGGACAGATGAGTTGGCTCATTTGGCTAGTACCTTAGAGGGATGGAGGCTTCAGGACTCTATCTGTGTTGAAGTTCCTCATTCCTTGGTAGTACACAATGTGGAAGACATGGTGCAAGTAATAGTATACCCGACTGGGGAACCAACATCATGGCTTATTTGTAGCATGGAAATATTACAACTGATGGTGGAGAAGCATCAGCTTTATTGAAAAGAGTGAAATAGTTTGTAATTATTGATGGAACCTTATACAAGACATCTTTTGACCGACCTTTGTTGAAGTGTCTTGGAAAAGAGGATGCTGAGTGGGTATTCAGAGAAATACATGAAGGATATTGTAGCGTAACCACTTGGGAGGAAGGGCGCTGACTCGGAAGGTGTTATTGGTCGGATATTTTTTGTCAACTCTTCATCAAGATGCAACACATCTAGTGTAATCTTTTTCAGCCTATCAAAAGCATAGCAACCGATCAGAGCGGCCCACCGAGTTGATGAAGGTCGTAGTTGCCTCTTGTCATTTTGATCAGTGGGGAATGGATATCATAAGTCCCATGGATACAACCCCTTTACAGAAGAAGTTCTTTTTAGTGATAGTGGATTATTTCTCTAAATGGGCGGAAGCTGAACCTTTAGCAAAGATCACAGAGAGTGCAGTGATACAATTTCTTTGGAATAACATTGTTTGCTGATATGGAGTCCCCCAAAAGTTGGTCAGTGACAATAAGCATCAATTCCAGGGTCGAAAGATCAGAGAATGGTATCAAAGTCTCAATATTCAACAAGCCTTCACCTAGGTAGCTCTTCCTTAAGCTAATGGTTCGATAGAAGTAGTTAATAGAATCTTCATTCAAGGATTAAAAACCAATTTGGTGGCCAAGAGAGGGAGTTGGGTGGATGAGTTACCCGAAATATTATGGGCTTACCGAACTGCACCCAAAGCAGCTATGGGAGAAACCTCGTTCAGTCTGGTGTATGGAACTGAAGCTTTCATCCCCATGGAAGCCATCTTGAATAGTGCCTGAGTGGACACTTATGAGCCAGAGCAAAATCAAATCCTAAGAGTTACTGAGCTGGACTTGTTAGAAGAAAAACGAGAGCAAGCACGAATCTGCGCTAAAGCATATAAATAAAGAATACAACAAGTCTTCAACAAAAGGGTGATACTAAGGAGATTCCAAGAAGGTGACTTAGTTTTCCCAAAAGTCAATCCTTCCGGAGGGCTTGAAAAGCTAGCTCCTAATTGGGAAGGACCTTATATAGTCACTCGCCGAGTTGCTGGGTCGGCATATTACTTAAAAGATGTTGAGGGCAAGGATCTACCTAGGCCCTGGAATGTTGTGCATTTAAAATATTTTCATACCATGTAACTGAGAGACATCAATGGGAGGAATTGTTTGTTACATGTTTTCTATTAATTCCAAAAGGAAAGGTTGCAATTCAAATACAGTTTCATAGCATGACAACCAGTAGTTGTTTACAATTATCAAGAGAAGGAGAGTAAGGGAGTCACAATTTAAAATGTCCAGGAGGGTATCAGCCAAGACTAATCCTCAAATACCGGAAAAAAAAAGAAGTCAAGTAACATTATTGAGGAGAGTTATCTATTGTAAACTTGTTGTTGATTTTCAAGAAGGAATAATACAACTCAGATGTCGTCCAATATCATGGAAATTAGCAACCATTCGTAACCCTAAAAAGAAGAAGAAAAATAGAAAATTTATAGTCTAAAATGGTCAGGGGGATAGCGTCTAAAGTCAATATCCCAATTAAAAAAAATTTGGTTGATGTGTCGAAGGGTATCCCTGATCGACATACTGTCTAATTGCCTCATTGAAACCATCCCGAAATATGGCTTGCATCAAGGGCTTTAGGCGTTCTTGTCGGCATTTGTCAGCAGCGACCACATCCTGGCGAAACTTTATACAGCGCTCCCTATGCTCCAAAAAGTACTGACGAACTTGGCAGTATTGGTGTGATACTTAGGTTATAGTATCAGTCAAGATGAACATGCCCTGAGATTGGGAGGCATGATCTTGTTGTACAATCCTTGACATATCCACCAAATCCCGTCGCATTAAGTTCAAAACTTATTCCACAACCTCGGTATAAGCCCTGGTGCGGGCAACTTCATTCCTCACTTGCTGCAAGGAAACTTCATGCTGGTTGATGTGTGTAAATCATGCTATGTTTTCACTACTCCATATACATGCATTCTATCACATTTCATATCCTAAGCATGTATTTTATCATGATTCAGTTAAAGTTTAGCATATTTTGGACGAAGAGACTGCTTTTGGGTGTTTTTGTGTTAACAGGGCGAAGAAACAGGCGTATCAAAACAACACAGGCGTGTTAGAAATCAACATGCCCGTGCCATGAGAGCCAGCAGCCAACACGCCCTGGCTCACCGATTGACATGCCCGTGTCATGAGAGCCAGCAGCCGACACACCCCAGTTCAGCTCCGACACGCCCTAGTTCAAAGATCGACACGCCTGTGTCAGGGTTCCAGCAGCCGACACGCCCCAGTTTAGCTTCGACACGCCCCGGTTCAAGCGCAACACGCTCGGTGGGAAATGCGCGACACGCCAGTGCCCTCATGTGGCACGGGCGTGTTGGCCTGATTCCAGGATTCCTTTTCTGCGAGCAATCAGGATATTCGTCGGAAATCTGTAGGAAATCTATTGCCTTAATTGAAGAGGAGGCCAAAGCTATAAAAGAGAAGAGATTCTAACCCTAAAGAAGGACGACGGGTGGTCAGAGATCGACGAAAAGAAGACAAAGAGAAGGAGTCGGCAGAAGAAGGAGATGGCACCCAGTATCGTAATTTCTTTCTCTAGTAATTCTCATCAGACTATGGAGTAGTATCCTGTAATCTTAGGATGGGGGAGAAGCCCTTGACGATTTATGACGGATGATATAATCTATACTACCTGAATTATTGTTTATTTTGATCTGGTTCTTTTGGATTCTTATTGATAAATCTAAGGAGCAAAGGGGAAGTACCTAACAGTGAACCCGAGTTCCCGAAAGCCAGAACCAACTAGGGAATAACTCCTACTAGTAGCGGTAGTGTATCTATGAGGGCTTGCGGGGGTCTCGTGATAGGTCCCCTTAGCTGATTATTGTCCCGTGTGCAAACCTACCGTGAAGAGGAAATTTGACTCTAGAGGAACTCTCATGAACTTAATGGATCTATCAAATCCAGTTTTTACCAAGTAACGGAGGTAAGACATAGGGAGGTTTGCGGGGGTCTCGTGATAGGTCCTCTTAGCTGATTATGATCCCCTATGCTCGAACACCGTGACAGGTAAATTGAGTTTGATAGGTACAGTTAACGTAGACCTCGAAAGGGGCCGTTGATTTACCTTAGGATAGGTTCCATCAAAACAACTCTAATAAGGTTAGGAAAGAATTAAATCACCTTATAAATCATCGACGTGGTTAAACCAATATCCTTAGATTCTCCTAAACTCTTGACTTTTAGCTCGTTCTTCTCATTCGTTGTTATTGACTACTCAGTGTCTTTGCTATAACCATAAATTGATTTACTAGATAACTTGGTATGACCCAATCCCTGTGGGATCGATATTTTTATTACTTGACGACAACCGTGCACTTGCGGAAAACAACACATCAAGTTTTTGGCGCCGTTGCCGGGGATTGACACTCAATATTGAATTGAGCGTGATTTAGTTAATCTAGATTTCTGTTTTTGTTTTTGTTTTTTTCTTTCTTTTTGTCTATTCTGAATTCCTATTTTGGGAGCCTCTCTTGTCGTTGCATGCACAGACTTAATAGGGAAATTCTCGATATTGATCCTGAGATAGAGAGAACTTTCCTTGCTAGAAGACGATTTCAGCAAACTCAAGAAAACAATCTGGCCTCCAACATGGCTGATCAGAATGAGAATAAACCGCTAAGGGATTATGCAGCACCTAGTAAAGGGGATTGAGATCGAGTATTAGAAGACCCCCTATTGAAGCGAACAATTTTGAATTAAAATCGGCTCTACTATCCATGGTCCAACAGCATCAATTCGGAGGAGCACTCACTGAAGATCCAAATCTACACTTGGAAGTATTTTTGGAATTTTGCGAAACTTTAAAACTGAATGGAGCCTCAGCTGATGCTATTAGACTGCACTTGTTTCCTTTCTCATTGAGGGACAAAGCTAGAGCTTGACTACACTCTCTTCCAGCAGATTGTATAACTACCTGGGATCAGCTGGAGCAAAGATTCTTAGACAAGTATTTTCCACCCAGCAAAACTGCAAGTCTTCGTTATCAAATCACGAATTTTGCGCAAAAGGATGGAGAAACATTATTTGAAGCCTGGGACAGATTTAAGGGATTACTACAGCAATGCCCTCATCATGGGCTGGAGAAGTGGCTCATTGTTCATACTTTCTACAATGGAATCTCGTATGCTACTAAAGTTTCTCTTGATTCGCTGAGGAGCTCTTATGAACAAAACATTGGATGAAGCTTTTGAGATCATCGAGAATGTGGCAATGAATTCTCACCAATGGGCTACAGAACGAGGATATCAAACTAAAATGCCAGGTAAGTTTGAGGTAAGTACCATTGATCTACTCAGTGCGAAAGTTGATGCGTTAACTCAAAAGCTCGAACATTTTAATGTGTCAGCTGTAAACTCATCTAATGTCACTTGCGAGATATGTGGTGTAACAGGACATGCAGCAATGAATTGCCAAATCCTACACGCACCATCTGAACGAGCTGGGATTGAGCAAGTGGATGCGCTAAATAATTTTAATCAGAAGCCTAATGGTGGCAACCCTTACTCAAACACGTACAATCCCGGTTGGAGGAATCATCCTAACTTTTCGTATAGAGCAAATCAAAATTCTTCTGGATTGAACAATTTTGGAGCACCTTCGGGATTTCAGCCAGGACCCAAGTCGAGCTTAGAAAAGATGATGGAAAATTTTATTACGTGTCAGGGGAAGATAAATGATGAATTTCGACAGCATATTGTAGAATCAAATCGGCAACATCAAAATAATACCGAGGCAATCAAGCAATTGGGAAGCAAGGTTGATAATTTGACTAATCACACAAGAATCTTTGGAAAATCAAATTTCCCAAATTGCCACCAAGATCAAGGACGCCTCAGATTTCCGAAATTCGTAGTAAACCCAGATGAGCATTGTAATTCTATAAGTTTGAGAAGTGGAAGGATTTTAGAAGGAGACAGAGCTAAACAAGCAGCCTCTGACACGAGCGTGTCAGAGTTGGAAGAAGACAACACGCCTGGGCTGAATAGCAAAGGAAGCCGACAACACACCCTGACCCAGGGTGTGTTGCTCAACACGCCTGAGGAAAGCGACACACGCAGCGCGTGTCGGACACACACCCATGTCGGGTAATTCCGGCGTGAATTGACACGCCCGGCCGAACGACACAGCGTGTCGAATAGGGAACCAAGAACATATAAGCCCCTGTCCGTTCCTCAAAGGTGATTAAGGAAAAATTGGATGAACAATTTGGTAAGTTCCTTGAGGTAATTAGGAAGCTATATATCAATATACCTTTACGAAGCTCTTCAACAAATGCCCACATACTCCAAGTTCTTGAAGGACATCTTAACAAATAAAAGAAAAGTCGAGGAGCATGTAACAGTGGCTCTTACTGAGGAGTGCAGCGCGTTAATTAAGAACATGGTACCTCCCAAACTAAATGATCCGGGTAGCTTTTCTATACCTTGCATAATTAATGACTCAAATTTTGATAAGGCTTTTTGCGATTTGGGCGCCAGTGTAAATCTGATACCTCTTTCCATATGCAAGAAATTGGATTTGGGAGAAATGAAACTAACTACTATGGCCTTGCAGTTAGCTGATCGCTCCATTAGATATCCTTTGGGAATCTTAGAAGATGTACCAGTGCAGGTGGGAAATTTTATTATTCCTGCAGATTTTGTAGTACTAGACATGGATGAAGACCCGTGTATTCCACTCATTTTGGGGAGACCTTTCTTGGCTACTGCAGGAGCAATGATAGATGTCAAGAACCACAAACTCTCGCTTGCATTTGGAAACGACAAAATTGAATTTGACCTTTCAAAAGCTGTTAAACAACCTATACATTTTTGATGTTTGTTGTAGGATTGACAGTCTCCAGTCATTAGCACTAGAAGGAGCACCAGAACAAACTCATCTTAATAAGCTCGGAGGGGATTTTGAGGATAAAGAGCTGGAGATTTGCGACCCCAACCTCACACCACAGGTAGAACTTAAGCCTCTTCCATCCACACTCAGGTATGAATTCCTTGGCGAAAACTCTACTTATCCTGTGATCATTAATGCTAATCTGAGCAATGCAGAAACCGAAAAACTGATTGAGGTATTGAAAACACATAAGAATGTCATTAGATACAAGATTGATGATATTAGGGGAATTAGTCCATCGGTTGCATGCAATTCTACTAGAAGACAATTTTAAAACCTCTATAGAGCATCAAAGAAGGTCAACCAAAGCTATGAAAGAGATAGTCAAGAAAGAGGTCATGAAATTGCTAGATGCAGAATTATCTATCCAATATCCGATAGCGAATGGGTAAGTCCAGTCCATGTCGTACAAAGAAAGGGGTAACGGTGATAAGGAATGCTACGAATGAGTTAATCCCCACTAGAACTGTTACTGGATGTAGAATGTGTATTGATTATAGGAAATTGAATAATGAAACTCGAAATTACCACTTCACATCCCATTTATTGACCAAATGCTAGACCGATTGACAAAACACTCGTGATTTACATACTTAGATGGATACTCGGTTTCTATCAAATCCCTATTTATCCTAATGACCAAGAGAAAACAACTTTCACTGCCCATATGGTACTTTTGCTTTAAGAATGCCTTTTGGACTATGCAATGCACGACCACATTTTCAGAGGTGTATGACTTCAATTTTTTCTGACATGATCGAGAATATAATGGAAGTGTTCATGGATGATTTTTCTGTATATGGAGCAGATTTTGATATGTGTTTATCTAATTTGGTAAAGGTCTTGCAGAGATGCGAGGAAATGAATTTAATGCTTAACTGGGAGAAGTGCCACTTCATGGTGCGAGAAGGCATAGTACTTGGGCACCTAGTCTCACACCGTGGTATCAAGGTGGACATTGCTAAAACTGAAGTGATCAAGAAGTTGCCTCCTCCAACTGATGTCAGGGGAGTGCATAGTTTCCTAGGACATGCAGGGTTCTACCGACGGTTCATCAAAGACTTCTCAAAAATTTAAAAACCATTAACTAATTTGCTTGCTAAAGATCTGTGTTTCACTTGATAATCCTTGTCTTGATGCATTTTCCAGTTAAAGGAAGCATTAACAACCGCCTAATAATGCAACCTCAGATTGAGTCTCCTTTTGAAATTATGTGTGATGCCCGATTTTCTTTGTGGGAGCAGTGTTAGGACAAAGGAAGGATCGCAAGGTGTATGCAATCTACTACGCCAGTAAAACATTGGATGAAGCACAAATGAATTATGCTACCACAGAGAAGGAACTCTTGGCTATAGTATTTGCTTTCGACAAGTTCAGATCTTATATCATAGGGACCAAGGTGATAGTTTACACAGATCATGCAGCCATAAGATATTTGCTGAGTAAAAAGGAATCTAAGCCAAGACTTATCCGGTGGATACTTCTCCTACAAGAGTTTGACTTAGAAATTCGAGACAAGCAAGGAACGGAGAACGTAGTTGCACTACCATCTATCGAGGCTTCATCTAGAACCAAATGCGGGAAGAGCCGATGATCTTGCTATAAATGACTTCTTTCCGGATGAGCAGCTACTAGCAGCTAGAACAATCAAAGCTCCGTGGTATGCTGATTTTGCCAACTACCTAGCTTGCGGGATAATACCTTCTCACATGAGTTATCATCAGAGGAAGAAGTTCCTTTCGGATGTGAAGCATTATGTGTGGGACAAACCATTCTTGTTCAAGGGGCGGATGCTATATATCAAGATGCGATCCAAGAAGAGATTGAGGATATATTGTATCACTGCTATTCTTCGCATATGGAGGTCACGCGAGCATGCATAAGATCCTGAAAAGGTTTTGCAAGGTGGATTTTATTGGCCTCATATTTTTAGAGACTCTCGGAATTATGTGATGACTTGTGACCGTCACAAAGGACCGGAACATATCAAGGAGACATGAGATGCCTCAAAATTCGATATTGGAAGTCGAATTGTTCGACGTCTAGTGAATTGACTATATGGGACCCTTCCCTACTTCCTATAAAAATACCTATATACTGGTAGAAGTGGACTATGTGTCTAAATGGGTTGAGGCTCTACCATCCCCTCTTGTGATGCAAAACAGTCATTAAGCTCTTTAAGAGTATAATATTTCCAAGATTTGGAATAATGAGAGCGATAATAAGTGATGGAGGCTCACACTTTATCGAAAGACACTTTGAAAGTCTTCTCAAGAAGTATGGAGTAACCCATAAACTAGCCTCACCATATCATCCACAAACGAGCGGGCAAGTAGAAGTTTGAATAGGGAAATCAAGACTATCTTGGAAAGCGATCAAGATCAAGGAAGGATTGGTCTTTAAGACTTGATGATGCTTTATGGGCCTATCGAATCGCCTACAAGACACCCATTGGAATGACTCCGTTTCGATTAGTTTATGGAAAACCATGTCATCTTCCAGTTGAAATAGAGCATAGGGCATATTGGGCAATTAAATGGCTTAATTTTGACCTGAAGAAAGCCGCAGAGAAAAGAAAACTGCAGCTAAATGAACTTGAAGAACTACGCCTTGATGCTTATGAACATGCAAGGTCTTACAAGGAGAAAACGAAGAGGTGGCATGACAAGAACATCATGCGCAGAGAATTCCATCAAGGAGACTTGGTATTACTATTCAACTCCAGATTGAAACTCTTTCTTGGGAAGCTGAAATCCAGATGGTCGGGGCCATATCGAGTCGAAAAGGTTTATCGTCATGGAGCTATTGATATATCTAGTGAGTCTACGGGAATTTTCAAAGTAAATGGTCAAAGACTTAAGAGATACTTCGCAAACAATTTTGTTGAGCTAATTAGAGATGAGGAGGGGCAGAGCACACTCCTCAAGCCATATCCCCAAAACTAGGGAGTAACCGAGGGGTCAAGCTAACGACCTTAAACAAGCGCTTCTTGGGAGGCAACCCATGCTATTTTCATTTTTTTTAGTCACTTTATTTTATTCTTTATTCTATTTTTATTTTGCTGCGTGCCAAGTTGACCACGACCGCTTTGTGTCGGCGACACGCGTGTTGTTGGTACCGAAGACAACACAGCGGGCGTCGACTAGCACGCTCGTGTACCACTTCTCAACCTCGGCCGCGCTGGGCGATGCTGCGCACGCGCTGGGCTGGGTGAGCACGCTGGGAGCAACGGAGCACGCCTATGTAGCGCTTAAACGGGTCGGGTATTTGCGTATGAGGAGCTCCGACACGCCTATGCTGCGGATAGCCTTCTAAAGCCGAATCGAGCACGCCCTAACTTTCCACTCGCGATCCAAGGTTGAAGCAGCCGCCGTCGGTCTCTCTCTCAAGCAGCCGAGGAGCTAACCTTCTGTCTCTCCATCACCAACGCCATGAGCAAGCGGGTGAAGACTAGAGGAGGAGCTTCTTCCTCTTCGGCAAGGGACAAGGGGAAAAGAAAAGCTCAGGATTTGGGTAATGAACCTCCTCCGACCACTAGCCATCCATATGGAATTGTTTTTAGAGATGATGTTATGAAGACTAAATTCAGTAAGCTTGAAAAAAGGAAGTTAGTATCTATAAGAACTATAGACTTCTACACGTTGACCACCCTAGGGTTAAGAGATGACATAACTTGGTTAACTAATAGGATAGGATGGACCGAGTTTATCACGCACCATCATCTTACTTACCCGAGCATCACTCTTGAATTCCTTAGCTCCCTGTCTGCTGAAACACTGCAAGGAAACGATTGTGAGGAAGGAAAAATAAAATTTAGACTAATGAACCATGAGTTTACCCTTTCTTTAAGTGATTTTAATACGATATTTGATTTTCCTAGCGGAGGGGAGAGGCACATTCATAGACATTTTATTGATCATCAATTTTGGAGATTAATTTCTGATGACCCTCGCCCCTATGATGCATCTAGGTCCAAATCATTTAACATCCCTAATCCTACTTTTTGTTATCTCCTTAGATTCATGGCTAATACAATCTGGAAGATATGATAGTGGGTGTCTAGGCAAAGTGAGTTACAATTTTTATGGGCCATGCTAAATGAAGTTAATATTGATTCGGAGCCCATATGGTTAGACATCTAGTTAAGGTTAGTAATAGCCCATCCGAGTCATAGTCATAGGTGGTATTATCACTAGGATTCTGTAGCCTTAGGATGTGATTTAGATGACCTTGAATATCGTCTGCTAGCCCTAGATTGGATTTGGATGCTTGTATAAATATGAAGATGATTGAGGCATGTGACGAGGATATCGTTTGGTGTTAAGAAATGGAATTAAAATCCTCTTCCAAACTCCCGAGCAGATCATGCACGTAATTCATCCAATTGGCTTTTAGAGATGTCCAGAACCCTTTCCTACCCCCACTTGCCCATGCTCCATCACCCTCCTAGGAGCCATCTCACATAACCCCGAGCCATCACATTCGACTCCGACCCCACGGTTTCCCTACGACAATGTTTCGCAGGTACTCTTCTTTTGATTTTTCAGATTCCGATCATCATTCAAGCTTTTAGGTCGAACATACCTTGCACATAGGTATGTGGGATCGGTATGCCCAAGCTACGGAGGAGCACCATCGTATAGTGACACAACATTTGGACAGGGCAGCTGATTTTTACAGGAGAGCTGATGAGTTTTTCACTGCTGAGTCCGCCCAGAGGAAGATGATGATAGATTTCGACAGAGTCCTGAATTTTACGGGAAGCGGCGGCGAAGGTGGCGAGAGGAGGATGCTAGTAGTGAAGGCGATGACCATTGACCACCTTGAACTATTTTGTGAGTTTGATGCACATCCTTTATTGTTTGTTCTATCTCTACTTAGATTTTTAGTTTGGATACGCCATTTTGTTTGCATCTTTTCATATATCATAACGATTGCATTTTTATATCATCTAGCGTAATACAAGAACATTGGTGATCATGATACTCCTTTTTTCCTATTTGATAAGAACCCTATTTCACTTCTAACACGGTCTATAGGTCTGAGGTATCCAATGAAAAGATTTAAATCCCCCATATCGGACGAGTACTCGATTTTCCATTGGAGACTTACCTGCGCAACTTGGTTACTGGAGAAACACTTTCACTAGAAGTATGTTAAAAAAAAAAAAAAAAAAAAAGGGTTTACTGGAATTGTTTTCAAGCACCCCTTTGAGACCAAGTAGTTACTGGGGAAACACCTAAAAGGTGCCCCTTTGAGACTAACTAGTTACTGGGGAAATGCTCTCTATAATTCCTTTCCTTCTCTCTTCTTAGAAAGTGCTCCTTTGAGACCTTTTGATGATAGGTAAGAATGATCCATGCATTAAGGCAGGTAAGTGCCTCTATGGCGGAACTAAGACTGTTCTACGATAGACGGGATGTCAAGTCAGTTGATGTCCAATGACTTTAGTCCACCTTTTCACGTGCACTATATAGGGATCTTTCAAACTTGGCAACTAGGAATGATTTGAAAAGATTAAGATCAGATTGTATACCTCTGGATGGTGTCTAGCATTTCCATAATTAAGTTGTCTTTTGGGTTTTCTTTGCTTGAGGACAAGCAAAAGTTTAGGACTAGGGGATTTTGATGTGTGTAAATCATGCTATGTTTTCACTACTCCATATACATGCATTCTATCACATTTCATATCCTAAGCATGTATTTTATCATGATTCAGTTAAAGTTTAGCATATTTTGGACGAAGAGACTGCTTTTGGGTGTTTTGTGTTAAGCGGCGAAAAGCAGCGTATCAAAACAACACAGGCGTGTTAGAAATCAACATGCCCGTGCCATGAGAGCCAGCAGCCAACACGCCCTGGCTCACCGATTGACATGCCCGTGTCATGAGAGCCAGCAGTCGACACGCCCCAGTTCAGCTCCGACACGCCCTAGTTAAAAGATCGACACGCCTGTGTCAGGGTTCCAGCAGCCGACACGCCCCAGTTTAGCTTCGACACGCCCCGGTTCAAGCGCAACACGCTCGGTGGGAAATGCGCGACACGCCAGTGCCCTCATGTGGCACGGGCGTGTTGGCCTGATTCCAGGATTCCTTTTCTACGAGCAATCAGGATCATCGTCGGAAATCTGTAGGAAATCTATTGCCTTAATTGAAGAGGAGGCCAAAGCTATAAAAGAGAAGAGATTCTAACCCTAAAGAAGGAAGGCGGGTGGTCAGAGATCGACGAAAAGAAGACAAAGAGAAGGAGTCGGTAGAAGAAGGAGATGGCACCCAGTATCGTAATTTCTTTCTCTAGTAATTCTCGTCAGACTATGGAGTAGTATCCTGTAATCTTAGGATGGGGGAGTAGCCCTTGACGATTTATGACGGATGATATAATCTATACTACCTGAATTATTGTTTATTTTGATCTGGTTCTTTTGGATTCTTATTGATAAGGAGCAAAGGGGAAGTACCTAACAGTGAACCCGAGTTCCCGAAAGCCAGAACCAACTAGGGAATAACTCCTACTAGTAGCGGTAGTGTATCTATGAGGGCTTGCGGGGATCTCGTGATAGGTCCCCTTAGCTGATTATGGTCCCGTGTGCAAACCTACCTTGAAGAGGAAATTTGACTCTAGAGGAACTCTCATGAACTTAATGGATCTATCAAATCCAGTTTTTACCAAGTAACGGAGGTAAGACATAGGGAGGTTTGCGGGGGTCTCGTGACAGGTCCTCTTAGCTGATTATGATCCCCTATGCTCGAACACCGTGACAGGTAAATTGAGTTTGATAGGTACAGTTAACGTAGATCTCGAAAGGGGCCGTTGATTTACCTTAGGATAGGTTCCATCAAAACAACTCTAATAAGGTTAGGAAAGAATTAAATCACCTTATAAATCATCGACGTGGTGAAACCCATATCCTTAGATTCTCCTAAACTCTTGACTTTTAGCTCGTTCTTCTCATTCGTTGTTATTGACTACTCAGTGTCTTTGCTATAACCATAAATTGATTTACTAGATAACTTGGTATCACGACCACTCGGTAATTGACCCAATCCCTGTGGGATCGATATTTTTATTACTTGACGACAACCGTGCACTTGCGGAAAACAACACATCACTGGTGCACTTGAGAAAGGACTCGATTTCTTTCTGATATTAAAGCTGAATTGTGGAAGATCTCCCTACTTACTTTGGCTCGTAGGGTTGCTATGGTTTCTACATCCTTCTGCTTCTGCCGTTGAGCTACTTATAGCTGAGCATGACATTGTGCCAATTCTTAAAGCAAAGAAGTTTCTCTTTGTTTAAACATCTCTTGGGATGCGGCATTGGCGACAGATTGTTGCAAAGTTTACTGCTAAAGTTTCATTTGATAATGGGAGAAGGAGCATTTCAGTTCTTGGTAATTTGTCATCGCCTGAAGACAACAAGTTGAGGAGAGAGTTATTATTGAAGATACATGCAAGAATGGCTTAAAAAAGCTTACCAACTCCACATGTTGTAGGCTTTCCATCCGTGGGATTAATTCATCTAAGTTAAGGACACGAGAATCTCTTGAAAAAGGTGAAGGAGTAGAGGCAAGGAGAAGGGACGGTTCACTCATGATTGGTGAAGGATGATATACCATGGTGAATTGTTTTGTAAGATCAAGAGGAAAAAGAATGGAGGTTCCGGAGGAAAAAGGGGGAACGCCACTGCAAATTGGGGGGTTAGGGTTTTGACTTGAAGACGGAGAACTAGAAGGTCTTGAAGATGATGAGGAAGAAGAAAAGGAAATGAAGGATGCCACAAGGGGTAGGGAAGCAGGAATGTTGATGGTAAAGGAGGATGTGGAAGTGCCAAAGAAAAGAGATGCAACCAGAGAACTACCTTCAGAGCAGATGGAGATGGATGAGGGAAGAGGAAGGCTTAATGATGGAGGAAGGAGGCCTGAGATTACCTATTGAATAATTAAAGAGGGAGAATATTTTGAAGACAAAAGGGGAATTGGAAGAGGGGAATTTGATGGTCTGGGTGACATGGACAGTGGTGATGAAGCTGTGGTGGAAGGTGTACGGGTAGCCGGGGAAGATGTGACTATGGGCAGCTCTTCTTCGACCATAGAAGGGGCACCGGAGGAGAAATCAGGGATGGGCCATTGACGGAGACCCTCAAAGACTATATGAGAGTTAATAGAAAGGAGGGCATCCAAAGGAAGAGGTAATGGTTGTGGAAGGGTGTTAGTAATATATGAGAGATGTCCTAAGGCAATCGCCTTATGTATGAACAATTTATATGATAAATGAAGATTCACTATTTGAGTATACATGGTTTCATGTATTTGATTGGATCTTAAACTCATTTACTGAATGTCCGCGATACGACTCACAGCATGAGAGAATTTGTGATTTGATCACAACTAGTGAGTATCTCTACATGTGTAATTGTGATGTATCGGAATTATCCCTAGTCGATGAATTGATGGATTTGGACACCATCAATTCTGTCGAGACTAGCACAAGGTATACTCCTTGGTGTATCCAAGCAGCTGATTCTCACTGGTTGGAGACATTGTGATGTCCGGAGTTAATCGTGGATGCTAGTTATGGTAACTAGTTCATTGGAGTGACCAGCCGTAAGACTTCATATGGTTCTCTGCATATATAGATATGTCAATGAAGTTCTTACTGTAGCTTAAGTGCGATGTTCCTTTGACTTGCGGTATTCAAGTCATCTTGATCATAAAGACTTATGCTTTGACATCTTAAGCAAGCATCTCTGTGGAGATGTGGACCCGGGATGATTGGGTATAAGTCGAAGTGATCGAAGGTGTTTGAATAGCCTATAAAGGATTCACCACTCCTTGCAAGGAGATGTATACTCATGGCCTCTTGTCGGATTGTTACTAAAGTCTTTGGCCAAAGCATTACATGTTTAGAGTAAGGTACTCTTCAATACATGTGCAGTAACTAGAATCCGTAGGATGAGGAAATGATACTTAGGCTAGGTGTGTCGTAGTCAGCCTAGTGGGGACTGACACTATAGACCATGTCCTGAACCAAGTGGGTATAAGATGAGTGAAGGGAATGGGGCACGATTCATTTGAGTCTTGAAGGGTTTGAAAATAGTTACGGATCAATCGTTGATCTTTTCGGTTAATTGGGGATCATGATGTACTACTAGGTGCCACTCATGATCGTTCTATAATTAATGGTTAATTATAGACGGCCAACATAAATCGAGAACCTATTTGGTCACACACACAATGAGCGTAATCCGAAGGATTTAAAACGAGCTTGAGAATGAGATTCTCAGACCGAGAGAAACTATGTTTGGTTGGACCAAACAAGAAGCGAGCATGAAATTGTTTCAGTCGCAATGGAAGCGAGGATGGACCGTGTCTTATGAAGACATAATGGATGAACAAAAATGGTTTGGTTCTAATCCAATGGAGGAGAATAAACCAAAGGATTTGGTTTATTTTAAACGAATGAACCAAAGTTGGTTCGGTTCGTTTTAACTTAAAATAAACCATTATGGTTTGGTTTATTTTAACTTAAATTAATGAAGCAGGTTAACGGGCCTTATAGTTATAATCCAATAACCATTAAGAGAATTAGTTCTCTATAAAAGAGGGCTTAAGGGTTTGTTAAGCCCTAATCCAAAAGCCCCTAACCTAGAGTTGCCGCCCACCTCATTGAAGGAGTCGGCGCCAACCCTAGGCCGCCGCCCATCTTCTCCAACCAGCCACCAGCTGCTGCCGTCTTCTCCCATTGCCGGTGTCGAGCTACTGCCGGAAGAGTTCCGGTGATCCTCCTTGGCTCCGGCGACAAGGTGAGCAAGCCGCTTTCCTTATTTAGCCGGCGCAAGGTCTCCACCAAAGCTGTCCAGTTTTCTGGACAGCTTGTTTTCTTCTCGTCGGAACGTCATTTGGACGACGTTTGGAGCTAAGACAGCGCCTTACTTACTGGGGATTCGATCTCCGGTAATTCTCAGAGGTGGAGGACGAAGGATTCATCAAACGGTTGACGAATACCTCTCCGGAAAAGCGAGTTTTTGAGGACTCATCTTTGGATCCGAATTTTGATTCAGATCGTGATCTTCTCTCAATCACATCGTCTTCAACACGAGGCTAGTAACCCGTACGAAGACGAGGCTCGTGACTTAGCAAAGTCATCTCGAAGATACTCGACGTGGATACAGATAGAGATGATTCTAGCAAGGATCGTTCCGGTTGATGCCTTTCCCGCTACACGTGATACGAAAGGTATATGTAGTTAAATTTCCTTTTATTGCAAAATTTAAATTTATGGTTATGTCTACACATGTTGTACTATGCATGCGTGTGATGTGTGTGTTGTAATAAATGTAGATTTATTATTTTTATTCCTTCTGCTGTGCACATGTTTACGAAATATGTTCGAACACACACTCGGCGCGGTGCCGGAAACCCAACAAAGGGTTGAAGGAAGGAAAGATGAGAGGAGTATGGCAGGGGTTGATTCTAGGGATGTAAGTAAGCCGAATGAAGAAGTGGGGCTAGCGATAGCACCATCTTCTCCCTGTTTTTGTCGATGCATAGCTCCTCGTAGTCTGGTTTGCATGTGCAGAAAGGGAGGAAGTGATGCTGAGCTGCATATAGCGAGGGAACAAAAGATGGAAGGCTAGGGTTTGGTGACAATACTGACGGGGAGGGAGAAGACAGCGATACAGGCAGGAGGTTTGCAGTAGATGATTGAGGGAAAATAGAGAACGATGTCATCAAGGCAGGGGGAGGGGACATTATGGAGGAAGTGACAAGAGGAAGCCCTACTAGAGCCGGAGTAGTAGGTGGGGGCCTGAGGTTGGTAGGCATCTGATCCAAGCTTATCGGGGGCATCTCGTAGTTGTCGGGAAGCTACTTTCTATAGGCGTGCCTTCACCTTGTCAAAAAAGGAAGGATTGGAGAGATGTAGGAGGAAGGGGGAAGAATCTTCACGCGACACAGAAATGGAGAAGGGGTTTTCGGAGGCAGGGAGAGTGAAACATGAAGAAGGGGATGGCAGGAAGTAAAATTTAAAGGAGGGGAGTGTATGCTCGTTGGGAAAAATAATTGGGCCTACGGGCGAAGATATGGGCCTTAAAGAGGTGTTAGGCATGATTTATTGGTGGATCGAGTCTTTAACCCATTTTCATAGCTCGACATCAGCTGAAGCTATTATCCCCGTGCGGTTGTGGATCGGAGATGTAGGGTTTAAGGTAAATACACTTTGGAAGATTGACGAAGTAAAAAATTCATTCCAATCTAGTAAGGCCTAGCCTTAGATCAAATTGTCATTCTTTTTACAGCATGGCACTAGCCAGAGCTATTATCCCCGTGTGGTTGAGGATTAAAGGAGTAGGGTTTAAGGTAAATATACTTTGGAAGATTGGCAGAGTAAAAAATTTATTCCAATCTGATAAGTCGAGGCCTTAGGTCAGATCGTCACTCTTTTTACAGCATGGTGCTCGCCAAAACATTATCCCCATGCGGTTGCGAATCGGAGGAGTAGGGTTTAAGGTAAATACACTTTGGAAGATTGGTGGAGTAAAAAATTCATTCCAATCTAGTAAGGCTAGGCCTTATATCAGATCATCACTATTTTTATAGCATGGCACTAGCCAAAGCTATTATCCCTGTGCGGTTGCAGATCATAGGAGTAGGGTTAAGCTAAATACACTTTGAAAGATTGGCTGAGTAAAAAATTCATTCCGATCGGGTAAGGCTAGGCCTTAGATCAGATCGTCACTCTTTTTACAACATGGCATCAGCAAGGGCTATTATCCTCGTGCGATTACAGATCAGAGGAGTAGGGTTTAAGGTAAAAACACTTTGAAAGATTGGCGGAGTAAAAAATTCATTTTGATCTCATAAGGTCAGACCTTAGATTAGATCTTCACTCTTTTTACAGCATGGCGCCGACCAGAGCTATTATCCCCGTACAGTTGTGGATTGGAGGAGTAGGGTTTTTGGTAAAAACACTTTGGAAGATTGCTGGAGTAAAAAATTCATTCCGATCTGGTAAGGCCAGGCCTTAGGTCAGATCGTCACTCTTTTTACAACATGGCGCTTGCTAATGCTATTATCCCCATGTAGTTGCGGATTGGAGGAGTAGGGTTTAAGTTAAATACACTTTGGAAGATTGGCGAAGTAAAAAATTTATTCCAATCTGACAAGGCAAGGCCTTATGTCAGATCGTCACTCTTTTTACAGCATGACACTTGCCAAAGCTATTATCCTCGTGCAGTTACAAATCAGAGTAGTAGGGTTTAAGGTAAATACACTTTGGAAGATTGACAGAGTAAAAAATTCATTCCGATCTCATAAGGCCAGGCCTTAGATCAGATCGTCACTCTTTTTACAGCATGGCGCCAGCCAGAGCTATTATCCCCGTGTGATTGCAGATTGGAGGAGTAGAATTTAAGGTAAATTCACTTTGAAAGATTGGCATAGTAAAAAATTCATTCCGATCTGATAAGGAAAGGCCTTAGGTCAGATCGTCACTCTTTTTACAGCATGATGCTTGCCAAAGCTATTATATGTTAGGACAATCAACCCAAGTATGGTTTGGTTTTGATGCGTGTGGCAAAGGGTTTAAGTTATGTCGTTTATGTGTTTTGATGTGTGTGTTTAAGTTATGCAGGACTTAAGTGAATCACTCATGTGTTGACTTGATGAAGCATTGGTGAGTTCACCATCTCATGGCTTGGGTCCTTGAGTCGGTGAAGGATGGCATTGCGAAAGCTGTGCACTTGGTGCATCCGAGGAATCGCCAGACGAGGAGCATTGGAGTGAAGCCAAAGGAAGCAAACTTTTGGGCGAGATGCGAAGGATGGTACTAGAGGAGCCGCGGGCTTAGTGCATCCAAGGGACATAGCTGGACGAAGAGAGCATCGGCGAGGAACTCAATGGGAGATGAGAGATTGAGCGATTATAACGGTAGCTCAAAGGTGAACTGGGCCGAATGGCTAAGTCAAGTGTCGGAGGCTCAAACTTATGTTTGAGGTTTTTCCTGACAAGTCGGACACTCAAACTTGTGTTTGAGGTTTTACTCGATGTTTGGATAAGTCGGATGCTCAAACATGAGTTTGAGGTTTCTACTTGACGAATGGAAGTGTCGGATGGTCAAATAGGTGGTTTAAGGTTTATCTGACTGTCGGAGGCTCAAACAAGTATTTTGTTTGAGGGTTTACCTGACACCAGTCGACTGCTATAGATAGCAGTCTACTGCTATGAGTCGATGGCACTCGACTGGTGTTCGACTGATGGACTTCTGGCCAGCAGTCGACTGCTAGGGTTTGGCAGTCGACTGTTGCACCATCAGTCGACTGCCAACGGACGGCAGTTGATTGTTGAAGGTGGTCATGGGCATAGAAGGTTTTTGAGTCGACTGATTCCCTAGATCACTCGACTAATAGCTTGATCAGTTGACCGATGGGCATGATCAATCGACTTATCATAATGCATGGTCAAGTCATTGAACGACATCGACGATCGATGCTTGCAGCAATGATCGGCCGATGCCCAACGGGAAGAAAGCCTTCTTCTCTATAAAAAGAGGGCTTGGGTGCCTTTCGGAGAAAAATGCTTCATTCATAATCATACTCCCAAGTTCCCTAAACATTTTCCTCTTCTCTTACTTGATCTTATCTCAATTCTATTTTAAGAGGGAGAGATTGTGTAAGAAGGTTTACCTCCACCTTGTTAAGTTAAAGGAGAGATTAGTGGATTTGGTTGAGGGAGTGATTCACCATACGAATCGTTCATGGATTAGCGACAAGGGCCGTGAACCACATTACATCCTCATTTTTGCGGTTGCTCTCTTTACTTATCTTGTTTAGTTTTAATTGTCTTGTTTTAGCATTTCTGCTGCGCTAATCTTAAGTGTTGACAATTAAGAGCGACCGAATTCCATCTACGATCATCGGGGCTATTCAACCTCCCTTCAAGCAGGGCCACGATCCTCCAACACTATCCCTGTGTGGTGGCGGATCGGATGAGTCGTGTAACGCCCCGTAAAATTTCTAGTAATTTTACAAGAATTTTTGGCATGATTATAATGGGCTTTATGTGGGCTCTTTCAAAAATAAAAGAAAAGGAGCCAAGAAGGATGTAAGGCCTAGGAATTGAACCCCAAACCTCTAGAGATAGCTAAGCCCTAAAGATGCATCCAATAATCAGAAGCCCAGCAGGGTTGTACTATTATAGGAATATGGGAAATTATAGTTAGGGGTAAGGGAGACTAAGAGACTCTTCAAGTGAATAAATAGGGGGAATGAGGAGACATGAGTAACCAAATTGCTTTTCTCTCCTTCTCATCTTCTTCCTCACCAAAATCCATTCCTCTCCCTTTTCATCCTTTGTCTGAAACCTATCCAAGCAAGAGGAAGGCTAAGTTGGCATCCCTTAGGCTATCTTCCAACCAAAAAGTAGAGCGAAGGATGTAAGTATCCCCCTCACCTGCGTACAAGTAGTTTTCGATTGATGTATTTGTGTTAATCCTCTTGAAACCATTCGGCCATGACCTTGTATGAGTTTTTCCATGAAGATCCATGCCATATCTTGTATGAACATGATGAAGATAGGATGCTAGATGGATTAGGTTAAGTGTTTGACCTTATAAACCCAAGGGACCATTCGACGAAGAACTTGTTTGAGCTTTCCATGAAGATCCATGCCATATCTTGTATGAACATGATGAAGATAGGATGCTAGATGAATTAGGTTAAGTGTTTGAACTTTTATGACCTTTAAAACCATTCGGCCAAGCCACTCTAAACCCCTATATGTTCTTTTATGCCATGCTATAGCAAAGTTCATGCTATGTTTTGATAGTAAAAGAAGATAACATGATGTTTGGTTAACCTAGATTTAAGTGGATGAACTTCTAAGCCTTGGACCATTCGGCCAAGCTACTTTAGACCCCTATATGTGTTCTTTTATGCCATGTTTCGATGAGCTTAGGCTAAGTTTTGATGCTAGATGAAGATAACATGTTCTATGCTAGGTTTTAAATGAGTTCATGCAATGTTTTATGTTAGAAGAAGATAATATGTTCTATGCTATGTTATAGATAAGTCCATGCTATGTTTTGATGGTAAATGAAGATAACATGTTGTTTGTTTAACCTAGGTTTAAGTGGATGAACCTTTAGGCCCTTTGAACCATTCGGCCAAGTCCATCTAGACCCCTAAGGTGTCTTCTATTCTATGTTTTGCATGAGTTCATAATGACTTTTGGTGTTAGATGAAGATAACATGCTCTATGCTAGGTTTTAAATGAGTTTATGCCATGTTTGATGTTAAAAGAAGATAACATGTTCTATGCCATGCTATAGATAAGTTCATGCTATGTTTTGATGGTAAATGAAGATAACATGTTGTTTGGTTAACCTAGATTTAAGTGGATGAACCTTAAGCCTTTGAACCATTCGGCCAAGACCCCTAATATGTTTCTATGCCATGTTTGATTGAGTTCATGATGACTTTTGATGTTAGATGAAGGTAACATGTTGTTGGTTAACCTAGAGTTAAGTGGTTGAGCCTCATGTCCTTTAAACCCATTCGGCCAAGGTTTAATTAAAACCCTAAGTGCCCTCCCATGCCATGCTTTATGTGTTAAAGAACTAGCATGTGGTTAGTTAGACTATATATAAGTTGTTTGGTGTTTAAAACTTTGATAGTACTCCATGAAGTTTAGGTCATTCCATATATACTTGTTCATGATGGTTATACCTTATGCCATGCTTATATGTGTGTGATGTTGTGATCATGTTATGCTTATTACCTCGTAATTGTATGAATGTATGATGTTTTATAACGAAGGAACATGATATGCATGAAAGGAATATGATATGTTATGAAGAAGAATTATGTTATGGTGAATGATATGTTATGAAGAAGAAATATGTTATGAAAGCCATATGATATGTTATGAAGAAGTATGTTATGATATGAAGAAGAAAAACATGATATGCCATGATAAGAAATATGATATCTTTATGAGATGAAATATGATATGTTATGATAAGAAGCATGTATGTATTTTACTTTCTGCATGGCTTGTACCAGGACCCTAACAAGGTCCAAAGGGATGGGCTCCTAAGTTGCCCTAGGCCAACGGACTTAGATCGGGCCTAGGATGGGCTTCTATGTTATGATTACCCCTAGGTCGACGGTCATAGTACGTACCTAGTACGGGATGAGCTCCTAGATGCCTTAGGCCGACGAACTAAGATCGGGCCTAGGATGGGCTTCTATATTATGATGATGGCCCCAAGGTCGACGGACATAGTACGGGCCTAGTAACCTAGTAGGTTCGAGATTAGCTACCTCGGGTCTATTTTGGGATGCACGCTATGATGATGATGATGTGGTACCATGCTGGGCCCAATATGTTGAGAGTTATGTTCAAATACCTATGATATATGTTTTCGAAGAGCATCCTGCATATACCGTTATGTAATGTCTGCTCATGTTATGATGTTATATGTTATATATGTTACATGTTACATTTGCTTATGTTATGTATATTTACACGTTATGATCGTTATGTTATATATGTTACATGTTACGTTTGCTTATGTTATGTATTTTTACATGTTATGATTGTTATGTTATATATGTTTACATGTTATGTTTGCTCATGTTATATATGTTTACATGTTATGTTTGCTTATGTTACATATGTTTACATGTTATGCTTGCTTATGTTATATATGTTTACATGTTATGCTTGCTTATGTTTGGTATGTTTACATGAATGTTATGCTTATATGTGTTATATGATCATGTCACTACTCTATGCTTGATGTTGATGTATGGTTTTTGTGAGTAGGACATGATCTTACTAAGCCTATGTGCTTATAGTTTATGTTCCCTTGTGCTGCAGATAAGGGTAAAGGGTGGATAAACTAAAGGGAGCAGTAGGAGAGGTAAAGTGTGTGTGGCAGTGGCATGGTGGAGGAGATCTGTTATGTTCTTTATGTATGTTTTCCCTAAGATGATTTTGTTTATGGACTTGAACTAAGCACTAAGTACTTATGAAATAATGATGCATGCGCTATGTCAAGAAGAAGTATCTATGAAATGACGATGCATGTTTATGTTTAAAAGAAAAAAAAATATGTCTAAAGTTTTCCGCTGTAAGAAGTACGATATGTATAGTCTTCCGCTGTAATGTATGTATGTACGGTCGCATCACGCGCCACCCCTCTGGACCCTTGGAAAGGGCGGGCGTGACAGGTTGGTATCATAGCAGATCTGCCTTTCCACTACAAACAAATCAAGCTCCAAATCCTGCCGCTCCAAGTAAGAATTTCTATGCCTACTTTATTTCTTTCATGTATGATAACAAATGCCTCTTGCTTAAATATGCCTGAAAATATGTATGCCTAAAATATGTAAGATAACCTTATGCTAGCTTTTAGTTTAACCATGCATAGCTAAATGAACTAGCTTTTAGTTTAACCATGCATAGATAAATGAACGATAAACTTATACTAGCTTTACTTTATTATATGAAGATAAACATGTCTGGAAGATGCAGTAGTAGAACCGATGAGATAGCACCCCCATATGACCTTACACACGTGGTTACTGAACTCCAACATCAAGTCACAAAGCAACAACAAGTAATAAATGCCTTAATGAATCAGCGAGGAAACCCTACCGCCCCACCAGCGGGCCCTGTCCTGATGGTTCGATAGGAAGCTTACGATCCGGGCGGTGAAGCCGAGAAAATTTCTTATGCTGGTGAACCATGGGATGCCCAGGCCTGGTTCAAGACGGTGGAAAGCATTGTGGAGCTACTGGACTGACCCGAATGCGAGAAGATTAAGTGTGCATCATTCTGCCTTTCGGGAGATGCTCGGATGTGGTGGGAACGGGTTAAAGAAGAGGCAAGTAAATCAGATGAGATGGAAGGATTTTGAGTATGAATTTTTCAAAGAATTCTTCCATATGAGGGTAACCAACAAGCATTACGACGAGTTCACTGGGTTCCGACAAGGTGACCTATCAGTCAGCGAAGCCGTAAAGAGATTCAACCGACTCGCACGCCTATGCCCAGAGTTGGTCAGCATGGAAAGAGAAAGGGTCAGACTCATGCTGAAGATGCTCCGACCCAAAATAGCTCTGAATGTGGTTGGCGGAGTTCATAGACCGCAGACCGTAGAGGAGTTGTTCAGTAGTGCCTTGATTACCGAGCATTATCTGAACAATATTAACCAGCAAAAGAAGGCACTGAGTGAAGGCAGGAACCAAGCCCAATCAGGAGGTTAGAGAAACCAGAGTATTTGGAAAGGGAACCACACTGGCAAGAGAAAACAATGGGAGGACTCTAAAGGTGGTCTAGCAAACAAGCAGCCCAAGATCCCTCTGTGTGCTACATGCGGGAAGATACATCCTGGAGTATGCCACCGAGGCACAAATAGATGTTATAACTATTGATGGGAAGGGCATAGAGTCAGGGACTGCCCCATTCAGGTACCTCCTCAGCAGTATGCCTAGTACAGGAGTGCTCCTCCACAGCTACACCAGATGCAGGCTGCAATTGAAGGTACTCCGATTAGTCAAGGGAGACTAGAAGCCCCGCAATTATGACAGATGCCAGGGTATTCTCTCTCACCCAAGAAGATGTGGTGAACGCTTCTACGCTTGTCACAGGTCATATATTTATTTTCTGTCAGCATGCTACTGCATTATTTGATACTGGAGCAATACATTCATTTGTTTCTACACACTTCACTGGAAAGATAGACATACCACCACAAGCTTTGGATCACAAGTTCTTAACCACTCTGCCCTCGGGAGAAGTAATGCCCTCCACTCATATGCTGCAAGCCGCACCCATCAGAATCGCAGACAGAGAACTCTACTGTGATCTGATAGTGCTCGACATGCAGGATTATGATATTATATTGGGCATGGATTTCTTAAGCAAGTACGGTGCTTCGATCGAGTGCCGTAAAAGAAAAGTGGTCTTCCAGCCGGAGGCGGAACCTATGTTTGAATTTATTGGAGAGCCAAGGAGAAGAGTCAATAAATTTCTATCAGCTCTACAGGCACGAAAGATGTTAGGACAAGAGATGCTGGGTTTGCACATATAGTTGATCTGAAGTCAAGCCGAGGACCAGAAGCTAGAAGATGTCAGAGTTGTATGCAACTACCCAGAGGTATTCCCAGATGAACTACCAGGGTTAGCCCCAGATAGAGAAATTGAATTTGAGATCGAATTGATTCCTGGTACTAACCCGATCTCTAAAGCACCTTACCGTATGGCGCCGGCTGAATTGAAGGAACTTCAGGGACAGCTACAGGAGTTACTCGACAAGGGACTTATTCGCCCAAGTCGCTCTCCATGGGGAGCTCCAGTGCTGTTGGTGAAGAAGAAAGATGGGTCTATGCGAATGTGCATAGACTACCGAGCGCTGAATAATGTGACGATCAAGAACCGGTACCCTTTACCGCGGATTGATGACCTGTTCGACCAACTAAAGGGTGCCACCATCTTCTCTAAGATTGACATGAGGTCTGGCTATCATCAAGTAAAAGTGAAATCAGATGATATACCAAAGACGACCTTTCGGACAAGATATGGACATTATGAGTTCGTAGTTATGCCCTTCGGAGTGACGAATGCACCTGCTCTGTTCATGGATTTGATGAATCGGGTATTCTTGGCATTTCTCAACAAATTTGTAATCGTTTTCATCGACGACATACTGATATATTCGAGAACCCCAGAAGAGCACGCAGAACACCTGAATGTGGTATTACAGATTCTTCAGGAAAAGCAGTTGTATGCAAAGTTCTCCAAATGCGAGTTCTGGCTCAAACAAGTATCATTTTTGGGTCATGTTATATCTAAGCACAGAGTGATGGTAGACCCAATAAAGATTGAAGCTGTGAGTAACTGGAAGCGACCAAAGAATGCCAGCGAGATCAGAAGCTTTCTTGGGCTAGCAAGCTACTACAGGAAGTTTGTAGAGAACTTCTCTAGGATTGCAGCCCCTATGACAGTCCTCACTAGAAAGAACAAGAAATATGATTGGACGGATGCCTGCGAGAAGAGTTTTGTAGAATTGAAAAAGAGACTGACCAGGGCTCCAATCCTTGCTCTTCCGGACAGTAACGAAGGCTTCGACATGTACAGCGACGCTTCCAAGTTGGGACTCGGAGCTGTACTCATGCAGAATGGCAAGGTCATTGCCTACGCCTCTAGGCAACTCAAGGAACATGAAAGGAATTATCCCACCCATGATTTAGAGCTAGCGGTCGTGGTCTTTGCTCTCAAAACATGGAGGCATTATCTATATGGAGCTCAGTGTAGGATTTATACAGACCACCAGAGTCTGAAATATTTATTCACATAGAAGGACCTGAACATGAGACAATACAGATGGCTCAAGCTCGTTAAGGATTATGACTGCGAGATCTTCTATCATCCGGGAAAAGCAAACAAGGTGGCTGATGCACTCAGCAGGAAGTCCTGCACCACCTTGATGTCTCTATCAGTGTTATCTCAGCCCTTAGAAAAGGAGATTATGCGTTATGGGGTTGAAATCATTTCCGAATAGCTCTCGACCATGACGATAGCACCGACGCTGTTCGATGATATATTGGAAAAGCAAGCCTGTGACCCGAGCATTCAGAGGATCAAGCAAGAGGTCCTAGAAGGAAAGGACGATGGGTTTCGTATCTCTGATAGTGGAGCACTCTACCTCAGGGATCGCTTGTGTATTCCCGATGATCCAGAATTACTGAAGAAGATATTTGAGGAAGCTCACGGAACTCCTTATATGATACATCCTGGAACCAGCAAGATGTACCAAGACCTGAAAAGAAAATTTTGATGGTTTGGAATGAAAAGAGATGTGGCTCAGTATGTCAGTACCTGCCTGACCTGCCAGAGGGTTAAAGCAGAACACCAGAGACCTGGAGGAACACTGCAGTCGATCCAGATTCTAGAATGGAAATGGGAGGATATTTCTATGGATTTTATCTCAGGATTTCCCAAGACGACAAACGGATATGATACTATATGGGTAATTGTGGACCGATTGACGAAGTCTACCCACTTCTTAGCAATCAAGATGACCTATTCGACTGAGCAACTGGCTCAATTATATGCTAAGGAAATTATCAGATTATATGGGATTCCTAAGACCATCATATCTGACAGAGATGGTCGCTTTATTTCCCATTTCTGGGAGTGTGTTCAGAAGGCACTTGGCACAAAGCTATTGTTCAGTACCGCCTTCCATCCTCAGACGGACGGACAGACCAAAAGAGTAAATCAAGTACTGGAGGATATGTTGCGAGCTTGCGCCTTGGATTTCAAAGGGAGCTGGTGCCAATACTTATGCTTGGCAGAATTCGCCTACAACAATAGCTACCAAGCTACTATTGGAATGACACCCTACGAGGCTCTATATGGGAGGAAATGTAGATCTCCTATATGCTGGTACGAGGGTGGTGAAAAGAAAGGGATGGGACTCCAGACAGAGTTCATTGACGACACCACCCGAGCTATCCAGAACATCCATCAAAGAATTGAAACTTCTCAGAGCCGGCAAAAGAGCTATGCAGATATGCGGCATAGACCGTTAGAATTCGAAGTCGGGGACCTGGTATTCCTCAAAGTGGTTCCTATGAAGGGAGTGATGAGATTCGGAAGGAAGGGTAAGCTGAGTCCACGCTATGTGGGACCGTATCCGATATTACAAAGGGTTGGCAAGGTAGCTTACAAGCTGGAGCTGCCTCAAGAGATGTCGGCTATTCACAACGTGTTCCATGTTTCGATGCTCAAGAAATGCATTTCCAGTGCGGACCAAGTAATCGAGCCACAAACAGTGCAAGTTCAAGAGGACCTGAGTTATGAAAGTCGTCCTATCAAGATACTAGACTGAGAAGTCAAGAGACTAAGGAACAAAGAGGTACCCTTAGTAAAGGTCCTGTGGCAAAATCAACGGTACGAAGAAGCTACCTGGGAACGCGAAGAGGGCATGAAACAGAAGTACCCAGAATTGTTCTAAGTTTCGGGGATGAAACTTTTAAAAGGTATGAAGGATTGTAACGTGCATAAAATTTCTAGCAATTTTACAAGAATTTTTGGCATGATTATAATGGGCTTTATGTGGGCTCTTTCAAAAATAAAAGAAAAGGAGCCAAAAAGGATGCAAGGCCTAGGAATTGAACCCAAACCTCTAGAGATAGTTAAGCCCTAAAGATGCATCAAATAACCAGAAGCCCAGCAGGGTTGTACTATTAGAGGAATATGCGAAATTATAGTTAGGGGTAAGGGAGGCTAAGGGACTCTTCAAGTGAATAAATAGGGGGAATGAGGAGACATGAGTAACCAAATTGCTTTTCTCTCCTTCTCATCTTCTTCCTCACCGAAATCCATTCCTCTCCCTTTTCATCCTTTGTCCGAAACCTATCCAAGCAATAGGAAGGCTAAGTTGGCATCCCTTAGGTTATCTTCCAACCAAAAAGCAAAGCGAAGGATGTAAGTATCCCCCTCACCTGCATACAAGTAGTTTTCGATTGATGTATTTGTGTTAATCCTCTTGAAACCATTCGGCCAAGACCTTGTATGAGTTTTTCCATGAAGATCCATGCCATATCTTGTATGAACATGATGAAGATAGGATGCTAGATGGATTAGGTTAAGTGTTTGACCTTAAAAACCCAAGGGACCATTCGGGCAAGACCTTGTTTGAGCTTTCCATGAAGATCCATGCCATATCTTGTATGAACATGATGAAGATAGGATGCTAGATGAATTAGGTTAAGTGTTTGAACTTTTATGACCTTTAAAACCATTCGGCCAAACCACTCTAAACCCCTATATGTTCTTTTATGCCATGATATAGCCAAGTTCATGCTATGTTTTGATAGTAAAAGAAGATAACATGATGTTTAGTTAACCTAGATTTAAGTGGATGAACTTCTAAGCCTTGGACCATTCGGCCAAGCCACTTTAGACCCCTATGTGTGTTCTTTTATGCCATGTTTAGATGAGCTTAGGCTAAGTTTTGATGCTAGATGAAGATAACATGTTCTATGCTAGGTTTTAAATGAGTTCATGCCATGTTTGATGTTAGAAGAAGATAATATGTTCTATGCTATGTTATAGATAAGACCATGCTATGTTTTGATGGTAAATGAAGATAACATATTGTTTGTTTAACCTAGGTTTAAGTGGATGAACCTTTAGGCCCTTTGAACCATTCGGCCAAGTCCATCTAGACCCCTAAGGTGTCTTCTATGCTATGTTTTGCATGAGTTCATAATGACTTTTGGTGTTAGATGAAGATAACATGCTCTATGCTAGGTTTTATATGAGTTTATGCCATGTTTGATGTTAAAAGAAGATAACATGTTCTATGTCATGCTATAGATAAGTTCATGCTATGTTTTGATGGTAAATGAAGATAACATGTTGTTTGGTTAACCTAGATTTAAGTGGATAAACCTTAAGCCTTTGAACCATTCGGCCAAGACCCCTAATATGTTTCTATGCCATGTTTGATTGAGTTCATGATGACTTTTGATGTTAGATGAAGGTAACATGCTGTTGGTTAACCTAGAGTTAAGTGGTTGAGCCTCATGTCCTTTAAACCCATTCGACCAAGGTTTAATTAAAACCCTAAGTGCCCTTCCATGCCATGCTTTATGTGTTAAAGAACTAACATGTGGTTAGTTAGACCATATATAAGTTGTTTGGTGTTTAAAACTTTGATAGAACTCCATGAAGTTTAGGTCATTCCATGTATACTTGTTCATGATGTTTATACCTTATGCCATGCTTATATGTGTGTGATGTTGTGATCATGTTATGCTTATTACCTCGTAATTGTATGAATGTATGATGTTTTATAAAGAAGGAACATGATATGCATGAAAAGAATATGATATGTTATGAAGAAGAATTATGTTATGGTGAATGATATGTTATGAAGAAGAAATATGTTATGAAAGCCATATGATATGTTATGAAGAAGAAGTATGTTATGATATGAAGAAGAAAAACATGATATGCCATGATAAGGAATATGATATGTTTATGAGATGAAATATGATATGTTATGATAAGAAGCATGTATGTATTTTACTTTCTGCATGGCTTGTACCAGGACCCTAACAAGGTCCAAAGGGATGGGCTCCTAAGTTGCCCTAGGCCGACAGACTTAGATTGGGCATAGGATGGGCTTCTATGTTATGATTGCCCCTAGGTCGACGGTCATAGTACAGACCTAGTACGGGATGCGCTCCCAGATGCCCTAGGCCGATGTACTAAGATCGGGCCTAGGATGGGCTTCTATGTTATGATGATGGCCCCTAGGTCGACGGACATAGTATGGGCCTAGTAACCTAGTAGGTTCGAGATTAGCTGCCTCGGGTCTATTTAGGGATGCACGCTATGATGATGATGATGTGGTACAATGCCAGGCCCAATATGTTGAGAGTTATGTTCATATACCTATGATATATGTTTTCGAAGAGCATCCTGCATATACCGTTATGTTATGTCTGCTGATGTTATGATGTTATATGTTATATATGTTACATTTTATGTTTGCTTATGTTATGTATGTTTACACATTATGATTGTTATGTTATATATGTTACATGTTACGTTTGCTTATGTTATGTATGTTTACATGTTATGATTATTATGTTATATATGTTTACATGTTATGTTTGCTTATGTTATATATGCTTACATGTTATGTTTGCTTATGTTACATATGTTTACATGTTATGCTTGCTTATGTTATATATGTTTACATGTTATGCTTGCTTATGTTTGGTATGTTTACATGAATGTTATGCTTATATGTGTTATATGATCATGTCAGTACTCTATGCTTGATGTTGATGTATGGTTTTTGTGAGTAGGATATGATCTTACTAAGCCTATGTGCTTATAGTTTATGTTCCCTTGTACTGCAGATAAGGGTAAAGGGTGGATAAACTAAAGGGAGTAGCAGGAGGGGCAAAGTGTGTATGGTAGTGGCATGGTGGAGGAGATCTGTTATGTTCTTTATGCATGTTTTCCCTAAGATAATTTTGTTTATGGACTTGAACTAAGCACTAAGTACTTATGAAATAATGATGCATGCGCTATGTCAAGAAGAAGTATCTATGAAATGACGATGCATGTTTATGTTTAAAAGAAAAAAAATATGTCTAAAGTCTTTCGCTGTAAGAAGTATGATATGTGTAGTCTTCCGTTGTAATGTATGTATGTACGGTCACGTCACGCGCCGCCCCTCCGGACCCTTGGAAAGGGCGGGCGTGACAAGTCGAGATCAAGTTAGATGCACTGTTGAAGATGACGGAAGTAAAAAATCATTTCGATCTGACTAGGCGAAGCCCTAGGTCAGATCGTCACTATTTTTTCAGCTGTTCTTCAGGTCAACCTATTATCCTCGTGTAGTGGTGGATCAGAGGAGTTGGGTTTAAGGTAGATGCACTGCTGAAGATAACGGAAGTAAAAAATCATTCCGATCTTACTAGGCGAAGCCCTAGGTCATATCATCATTAATTTTCAGGTTGTCTTTAGGTCAAGGTATTATCCCCATGTGATGGTGGATTAGAGGAGTCAGGTTCATGGTAGATGCACTGTTGAAGATGAAGGAAGTAAAAAAATCATTTCGATTTGACTAGGCGAAGCCCTAGGTCAGATCATCACTATTTTTTTAGCTTGTCTTAAGGTTAAGCTATTATCCCCGTGTGGTGGTGGATCAGAGGAGTCAGGTTCAAGGTAGATGCACTGCTGAAGATGACGAAAGTAAAAAATCAGTTCGATCAAACTAGGCGAAGCCCTAGGTCAGATCGTCACTATTTTTTCAGCTTGTTTTTAGGTCAAGCTATTATCCCCGTGTGGTGGTGGATCGAAGGTGTCGGGTTTAAGGTAGATGGACTGTTGAAGATGACGAAAGTAAAGAATCATTCTGATCTGATGAAGTGAAGCCCTAGGTTAGATCATCACTATTTTTTTTTATCTTGTCTTCAGGTCAAGCTATTATCCTCATGTGGTGGTGGATCGGAGGAGTCGGGTTCAAGGTAGATGCACTGCTGAAGATGACAGAAGTAAAAATTCATTCCGATCTGACTAGACAAAACCCTAGGTTAGATCATCACTATTTTTTCATCTTGTCTTCAAGTCAAGCTATTATCCCCATGTCGTGGTGGATCGAAGGAGTCGGGTTCAAGGTAGATGCACTACTGAAGATGACAGAAGTAAAAAAATCATTCCGATCTGACTAGGCGAAGCCCTAGGTCAGATCATCACTATTTTTTCAGCTTGTCTTTAGGTCAAGCTATTATCCCGTATGGTGGAAAATCAAAGGAGACAGAAGGCAAAAGAAGGGTTTTATAACTGACATGAGTAAAAAGTTATTTCCTGGAAGTTGAAAACACCCAGGAGGAAATGGGAGGCATTTGCAACAGATTAGTGATTTCTTACTGCTCATTCATCTTTGAAGGGTGATATGATAATATTTTATCCATCTCAAAAAGTCAATTTTTAGCAAGAAAAAGGTACACTTTTTTATTTTTCAAAATCAGAAGTATATTGTTGCAGAGTAAGGTTACATTCATTACTTCCTATGATCAGAAAAGAAAATACATTATAGAAAAATTAAAATTAAGGGGCTTCATGGATGATTCTTTCTGGAGGTAGAACCGGGCCCTGCGATGACTTGACATGGAGACGAGCTATCTAACATGAGACTGATTAATGGACTTGAGCCTCGATAAGGCTCGTTGAGTCACTGCTAGTTCTTGGCACAGAGAGTAGTTGCGGGTGGAAGATCACTGCACTCGACTCCTCAAATCTCTTAATAAATCTTCTAGCTCTTGTAGGTGCTGTTGTCTGCTATCGGGGGTTCGGGGAGAAGACATTTGTTTTCTTGCTCTAAAGAGTCTACCATTCAAAAGGTATAGGAATGAAGGAGTATACAAACCAAAGGTATGGTCGGAAATTTTTATAGAGGAGAAGGGAGCATTAATTCATCTTCTTGGAAAAGAAGGAAAGTAAAGGTTGATGAGATGGGAAGATGAGGGGGTAGTGGGGGGAGTAGTTGATGCCTTATTGATGAAATGATCGTTCATATCTTACAAATATGGAGTCAGTATAATTCAATCATGATATGATAGTCTTCTCGTGATACTTTCTCATTTTGTTATGCGTCATTAGTTTTATGCAAAGGGTCAAGGATGAAAATAGTCATCAATAGACACAATGGCTTTTCTTTATGCTTACGACCATCACACTGAGTTTAATATGCTTTCCTTTTATATGTAAGTCAAATGATACTGCCATTAAGAGGCATTCCTATTTACAAACTTCAAAAAGTACTGGAATATCCCATAGAAGACTCTCCTTCTAAATAGGGGTGTAGCAATGCTGGTGGAGGATGAACCTCAACCGGTGGAGGAGGAAGAAGGTCAATTGGTGGAGGAGAAGGAAGGTCAGACGGTGGTGGAGGAGGATCCATTGGGAGTTGCGGTCGAGCTGCTGAAGGATTCCATAGGTGGTGACTGAAGGACGGGAAGGGAGATTGGAAAGACCTCCCTGGACTTGGAGCCACTGTGATAGTGGGTTCTTAGGGGGTGGAGGTCGATAAGATGAAGTTGCGATGGAATAATTATCTGAATCGTCCGTATCGGAGCTTATGCTAATTGGGCATGAAGGAGAGGCCATAGGGGTTGTATGAAGATGGAAGACCCCATGAGAAATATTTATAGAAGGGAAGGGTCATTAATTTTCCTTTCTCGAAAAAGAAGAAGGGTGCAGGAAGAGGAGGAAGGGGACAAAGGAAGGCTTGGTGTTGGGAATAGTAAGGGCATTGGTGGTGAAGTGACTGGTCATATTTTCGCTTGATCAAAGGAAGAGGGGTTAATTAGTTATGGTTCAACTGCAGGATAAAGTAGCCTATCCAATGTGGACCTCATTTGTTGGAGTCATGGCTCGGGACGACGTGAAGATATGTTATTTTTAGACTAGCTAGAGTGGCTCATCCAGAGATAAAGTATCAATCGACTGGCTGGCACCAAGGAGACTTCTAGTCAAAAGAAGTTGAATATGAAAAAAGGGGGAATGTTTGCTCCGCAAAAGGAAAATGACTATTAAAATAGGGGTAATTCTGAAATTCAAAAGAAGAAGAAAAAGGCCAGCCACTCTATAAAGATATGGTGTTTACATTGAAGTTCTTGAAGAATGATGCATTACAATTTAAAGGGAAAGAGCTTCACAGTTCAAAAACACTCTTTGGGTACTCATCTATTACCGCTTCTACACTTAAATAATTGATGTCGGTACCCAGAGGAGGATATCCTTGAGTCGCATTTTGTTTGTTGGCTTCCTTAAACCCTAGAACGAACAATTTAGCTGCTTTGTTGCCAAATTTGTTTAGCAACTCTCCTTCTCGTTCTTTCCAGCGAGCTTTTCAGTAGAAAGAGTGCTTTTCATCTCATCTCTTTCCTTAGCAGCAGCTATAGCGTGGTGGCTCATAGTAGTCAGGGCTTGAGTATGCTCTAGATGTAATGTCTACATTTGCTGGGTTATCCCTGTCATAGTCTCGGATAGTGTAGATACCTTGGAGGAGTGACCTCTTAGTTATGTCTGACTTGATTCCCAAGAGGCCTCCAAAGTATCAATGATTGATTGAGCTTCTAGTAGTTTGGTCGCCGATTTAGATTCTCTATCCTGTGCCTCTCAAAGTTACATCTGGCATTATGATAGTTTGTGGGCAAGAGTGTCGGCATGCTGAATCTTGTCAATTTGGAGAAATAGTTGGGCCCGAAGGGAGTCTATTAACTTAAGGGCTTCTCCTTTTTCTCGCCCTATTGTTGTCAATTTAGCTGTTAAAGTATCCTCTCATTGTCTACTATAAGCTAGCTACTGGTTTATTTTCTTCTGTTGCGCCTGGGAGGAACTATGGTGAGTTGCCATAGTGGACTGATAGTTGGCCAAGTGTTGGGCCGCTTCGTTATAGTGTGTGGACACCTGAGTAAAGGGAAAAAAGATTTTTCAGAAGCCGATTCTGAAGCGGGATCAATATCATGGAGTTAAAGGAAATTACCTTAGATAAACCATTATGCAAGCACTCGAAGGGCCCTACACTCTTGATTGGTTGAAAATTTTCACTTCGTGGGGAGTGCGAATCATCATCATAGACCCTAGGGTTGTGGTTGTGGTTAGGAGGTTGAGAGGGAGAATATCCCCAGTAGGAAGGGAGGGGGAGGGTCAAGAGAGGTTGAGTCGGGAAATGGGGAGGTAGGACGAGATGCTTCTGGGGGTGCTAGTGGGGAAGGAAGGGGCACCGGGGGGGGGGGGGTTCAACCTTCATGTTAGACGAGAAGGAAATTGAAGAAGAAAGTAAGGTGGGAGAGGGCTCTCTGGGTATCGGGGGGAGGTGGCCAGAGGAATGAATACCCTCCTCGGTGGGGTCAATAATAACCAGGTGGCGGCTTCGGCGGAGGAGGAGAGGAGGTGGACTGGGAGATCAGGAAGATGAGGTGGTAGGAAGAGTAGTGGAGCTAGAAGGACCCTCCTTCTCGGGGCGAAGTTTTTTAGGAGACGAAGGAGGGAGGACAGGAGATTTCCCCCTCGTGCGTTTCTTCCAAGGCTTGTTGGCTATAGCCTTCTTTGCGTTGTTACTATCCCTATGCATCAAGTCGTCTGCAATACACAACGTCTAGAATAATAGATAGTAGTAATTAGAATTAGCAAACATTACATATAAAATCTGGTTGGCACCCTACCTATGACGATGATGTCATCCAAGTGGAAGGGGGATAGCCCATAATGGCTTAGGATGTGAGGTTTCAACAAGAGGTCGGAGTTGTAGCGGTGTTTTTTCAACACCTTATGGGCCTCAGCAAAGGGGCATTGAATCCTCCTACAATCTTGGAAGGGGGGTAACTCTGGAAGGTCAATCTTTTAGGTATCGAAGTATGGGAGTGGAGTAGGGAGTTGGGCAAAGAAGTACAAATCCCTCCATCCTTTGTGGGAGGATGGCATATTCAGTAAGAATTGATAGTCAGGGTAGCGAGCAAAGTAAAAAATTCCTTCCTTTGAAGACTTCAATTAAAAAAGACAATGAAATATCAACGGAGACAAGGGAAGTTCTAAGTGTTTGAACACTGCCACGGTGTCGGCCAACACTCGGAAGGCATTGGGAGCTAACTGGTTAATAGATAGTCTATAAAAATCTAGCAGTTCAAAGTAGATAGTGGGTACAGGAAGTCGGAGGCCATTTTCCAGTTGGTCGGAAAAGAAACACTGATAGTTGGGAGGGGGAAGATGTGGTCGATAAGAAGTAGAGGTGAAGAGGCATTTTATAGAAGGATCTATGAACAAGTCTTTAGCATATAAGAAGTAGTGGTTACCATTAATGCATGTAATGATATCTTCGTACCAAGGAGTCGAACTAGGGTTTGTCGAAGAAGAATCCATAACATAGAAGGTAGAGGGGGCACTTACTTGTAGACGAGAGGAAGCGGTTGGTTGAAGAAAGAAGACTCCTAAGTGCCGAGAGTTTTAGGTTTAGGGCAGTCGCTGGTGAAAATTGTTGGGTGGAAGACGAAGAGTCGAGCGAAAGAAAAATAAGTTGTTGTGTGAATACTATATTGTCGAGGATTTTAGGCTTTTAAACTCCCCCCTGAAATGAGAAGGCGGGGCCCATTAGACCAGTAAGAGGCTTGATATGCCTAAAGTAATTAAAAACAAGGAAAACCTTAGCCCAATAAGATAAATGAGACCGTTAAAAGATAAGGATATGGTTAAGGCATGACTAAGGAAGGATGAGTAGGGAAATTTCCATAATTGTAAAGTCAAACTTAAGGCTTCGTTTGACTATTGGGGGGGGGTGGGGGTGGCGGCTAATGATACTACCATAATATGACTTAGGAATTTGAGAGAAGGGAATCATAGTGCACAGGATGAAATTGGAGGGAAGAGGTATAGGGTAGGACATACAGCCCAGCCTGGCAAGACCCGACTCGGGAAAGTAGGCCAAGTTGATGGCATGGCAACTTGAGAGTGACCGGTGGTTAAAGTAAAGTTGAAGAACAACTAGTGAAAGTGAGCTGGGTTGAGGGGAGTAACTCGGGGAGCGGAGATGGGTTATAAGGGCATGTGCTCAATAACTAAAACAAGATCAAAAATCCACTCGGAGAGACGAGTGAAATCACAGCCACCTCAGCTTAAATGGCTATAGTGACGTAGGAAATCCCGTTGGGAAAATAAGACGAGTCAGTGACGAAGCTACTCAGAGAATAAAGTCGAGTTAGGGTAGAGATAAGGAAAGGTGATTAAGAGAAATAAGGGCCTAGTGGTAAGGTGAGGGTAAAGAAAAGGGGAAGGTATTTCCTACTATTCTTTAACATAAGAGTTTGTTACATAATATAACAAACCAAGACACTTAGAAGACCCCATAGAAGATTCTCAATAACCTTCACTCGCTAACATCACAACATAATTATTCCTCAGGAAAGAAGGGCTCTCCATGTTGATGGTGATCTAGGTAGTTTGTTACGCAATAGCTGGCTCTAGGAGCAGGAAGTATAAATGGAAGAGAAGGAGCAAAGAAGAGGAGGATCGATTATTCAATCAACTTCCAAGAAACTCTAGGGGGGAAAGACTTCTTCAAACTTGATCCATCAATCTCGTAGGAGAGGACTTTTTTGACGGAGGTCACCGTGGAAGGAGAAGGAGGAGAGACATGTTATCATTATTTCCCTTGTACTCTGTATAATTTCCTATTTTTGTGAAGGGTTTTTTCCACCTCCGGAAGCATTTTGAGAAGGAGGGATTATATTGAATGGTGTCTGGCACTGGGACTCACTCTAGAGATCATCCGTGGAGTAGGAATTAGAATTTCGAACCACTTTAAATCTTGTGTCGCCATTTTCTCATCATAACATTGCTTATTTTTACTGTTCCAGTCGAAGAGGACCCCAAGCTTCCCCAACATCCTCATTCCAAAAGGAACCAAAAAATCCATTGGCGCATCACCCGCAAAGATGGTGTTTGTTCTCGGCGGCGTACACAACTAGACGACACAAACGAGGAGAGAAAATTACCCGGGGAAAAAATCTGTCCTTATAGATTTGTCCAGCTTCTGACAGCTCTAGCTAGCGTCAACAGTTGTTGTCGATGGAAAAATGATGGGGAAGGTTCCTCCACAAGCGGGGATGCTGGAGGAGGGTTGCCGGAGCCTCAGATGGCTAGTAGCAGTACCTTTTGGGTGGTAGAAAAGGAAGGGGCAGCTTGGTTGTGGCCGACGGCTAGAGAGGAGGAGAGGAGAGGAGTTCTCTTAGGGTTTCCTTCACACAAATCCTATATATATGTGTATACATTAGGTTAATGGATGAGGTTCCAACCCAATACCATTAGCTCAATAGCCCAGACCAATAGCCTTTGGTTCAAAACCAAATCATTTGGTTCACTAAACCAAACCACCCTTAATTAAACCTAATCAATTTGGTTCATTATTAAACCACCATGGGTTCAATCCATCTTCATAAGATGTGGCTCTATCATTGTCTCCATTCTGATGAAACTCTTTTTATCCTTGCCCTTCATCTGGTCCAACCAAATTCAGTCTCTCCCAATCTGAGAATCCAATTCTCTAACTCGTTTTAAGTCCATCGAAAAACAACTCGCAATGTGTGTGACCTTATAAGTTCCCATCTAATGTTGATCGTTCATAATTAACTATTAATTATGGAATGATCATGAGTGACACCTAGTAGTACATCATGATCCTCGATTAATGAGAAAATCAATGGTTGATCTCATAACCGCTTCTGAACTTTTCAACAACTGTAATGAGTTGTGTCTCGTTCCTTTCACTCGTCATATACCCACTTGGTTCAGGACATGATCTATGTATCTTTCCCTATTAAGCTGACTACGTCACACCTAACCCAATTTATACTTCTTCGTCCTGCTGATTCAAATTACTCTCATATGTGTCTAAGATGTTGGGTTTCCGGCACCGCGGCGTGTGTGTGTTCGATCACGTTTCGTAAACATGAACACAGCGGAAGCAATAAAAATAATAACTCTACATTTATTACAACACACACAACACACGCATTCATAGTACAACAAGTGTAGACATAACCATAAATTTAAATTTGCAATAAAAGGAAATTTATCTACGTTATACCTTTCGTATGACGTGTAGCGGGAACGACATCAACTAGAACGATCCTCGCAAGAATCGTCTCTATCCGTATCCACGCCGAGTTCCTCGGGATGATTTCGCTAAGCCACGAGCTTCGTCTTCGTACGGGTTACTAGCCTCGTGTTGAAGACGACGTGATCGAGAGATGATCACGATCCGAATCCAAATTCGGATCCTAATATGAGTCCTCAAAACTCGCTTCTCCGGAGAGGTATTCGTCAACCAATTGACGAATCCTTCGTCCTCCACCTCAGAGGATTACCAGAGATCGAATCCCGGGTAAGTTAGCCACTGTCGGAGCTATAACCGTCGTCCAAACGACGCTCCGACGAGAGGAGAAGAAGCTGTCCAGAAAACTGGACAGCTTGGTGGAGGAGTAGGTGCTGGCCAAAACAAGGAAGCCAAGTGCTCACCTTTTCACCGAGGCCTAGGAAGATCACCGGAGGGTCGCCGGAGGGTTCACCGGCTGAATCTTGGACGCCGGCAAGGAGATGGACGGCGGCACAACAAGCTGGGCGGCACACCTAGGGTTGGCGCCGAGATCTCCAAGGATGAGGTGGGCGGCAACCTTAGGGCAAGGGTTTTGGATTTGTTAGGGCTTAATTATCCCTTAAGCCCTCTTTTATAGAGAACTAATTCTCTTAATGGTTATTGGATCATAACCATTAGGCCCGTTAACCCGCTCCATTAAGATAAGTTAAAATAAACCAAACCATGATGGTTTATTTTAAGTTAAAACGAACCGAACCAACTTTTGGTTCATTCGTTTAAAATAAACCAAATCCTTTGGTTTATTCTTATCCATTGGATTAGAACCAAACCATTTTGGTTCATCCATTACGTCTTCACAAGACTCGGCCCATCCACGCTTCCATTGCAACTAAAACGATTTCATGCTCGCTCGTTTCTCTCGGTCTGAGAATCTCATTCTCAAGCTCATTTTAAATCCTTCGGATTACGCTCGTTGTGCATGTGACCAAATAGGTTCTCGGTTTATGTTGGCCATCTATAATTAACCATTAATTATAGAACGATCATGAGTGGCACCTAGTAGTACATCATGATCCCGAATTAACCGAAAAGATCAACGATTGATCCAGAACTATTTCTGAAACCCTTCAGCAGCTCGAATGATTCGTGCCCCATTCCCTTCACTCATCTTATACCCACTTGGTTCAGGACATGGTCTATTGTGTCAGTCTCCACTAGGCTGACTACGTCACACCTAGCCCAAGTATCATTTCCTCGTCCTACGGATTCTAGTTACTGCACATGTATCGAAGAGTACTTTACTCTAAACATGTAATGCTTTGGCCAAAGACTTTACTAACAATCCGACGAGAGGCCATGGGTATACATCTCCTCGCAAGGAGTGGTGAATCCTTTATAGGCTATTCAAACACCTTCGATCACTTCGACTTATACCCAATCATCCCGGGTCCACATCTCCTTAGAGATGTTTGCTTAAGATGTCAAAGCATAAGTCTCCATGATCAAGATGACTTGAATACCGCAAGTCAAAGGAACATCGCACTTAAGCCACAGTAAGAACTTCATTGACATATCTATATATATGCAGAGAACCATATGAAGTCTTACGGCTGGTCACTCCAATGAACTAGTTACCATAACTAGCATCAACGATTAACTCCGGACATCACAATGTCTCCAGCCAGTGAGAATCAGCTGCTTGGATACACCAAGGAGTATACCTCGTGCTAGTCTCGACAGAATTGATGGTGTCCAAATCCATCAATTCATCGACTAGGGATAATTCCGATACATCACAATTACACATGTAGAGATACTCACTAGTTGTGATCCAATCACAAATTCTCTCATCTTTGTGAATCGTATCATGGACATTGATAAATGAGTTTAAGATCAATCAAATACATTAAACATGTATACTCAAATAGTGAATCTTCATTTATCATATAAATGGTTCATACATAAGGCGATTGCCTTAGGACATCTCTCATATATTACTAACAGACTCCCACTTGGCCTAATGCCAATCGCTACGGTATCCAATACCATAAGCTCGAACATGACCCTCAAACTTATTTTGAGGTAATGCCTTAGTCAAGGGATCCGCTAAGTTCCTTTTAGTGGGAATTTTCTCGATTTGTATTTCTTTCCTACTGATGATCTTTCTGATAAGATGATAGCGGCGAAGCACATGTTTGGATCATTGATGAGACCACATCAAGTTCAGAAATGAGCTTCTTGATCCAAACCGCTTCCTTTCTTTGCTTCGAAAAGCAATGTATTACGCCTTAGTGGCGAGAATCCGCTATAGTGTCAAGCTTGGAACCTTTCCAACTTATTGCGCCTCCATTCCGGTGAATACATACCTAGACAAAGACATGGAATCATCCTTATGCATGCGGGTGGCATCCGTATACCGCGTATCACCATGTACCCTTCTCCATATATTAGGAACACATCCTTAGTTCTTCTCAAGTACTTAAGGATCGTCTTATGATCACCCAATGATCCATTCTGGATCGGTGGTATCTGCTCGTGACACTCGGGCATACGATACATCGGGCCTCGTACATAACATAGCATACATGATAGATCCTGTGCGGATGCATGGGGAATCTTACTCATGCAAATCCTCTCGTCTTACGTGCGCGGACACATAGACTTGAAGGTGTACCCCATGCACGATGGGTAGAAACCTTTCTTGGATTGACATGCTAAACCTCTTTGCTTTTCGGTCTATATATAGCTGCGAAAGACCAAGCAACCGTTTCGATCTATCTATAGATCTTAATCCCAAGGATGTAGGTTGCTTCTCCCAGGTCTTTCATGGAGAATGTCTTGGATAACCAAACCTTCAGCAGTAAGATTGAAACATCGTTTCCTATAAGTAGTATGTCATCGACATATAATACTAGGAACACATTTGCCTCCCACTAACCTTCTTGTACACACAAGGTTAAATGCGGATTTTGTGAGAAATCAAACTTTTTGATTGTCTCATCAAAATGGATATTCCAGCTCCTGGATGCTTGCTTCAATCCATAAATGGACCGTCGCAATTTGCATACCTTGGTTTTATCAACCGATGTGAAACCCTCAGGCTGTATCATATACACATCCTCGAGCAGGTTTCCATTAAGGAAAGTTGTTTTCACATCCATCTGCCATATCTCATAATCATAATGAGCCGCTATGGCCAGGAGCATCCGAATGGATTTAAGCATAGCTACAGGCGAATAGGTTTCGTCATAATCAACACCTTGTTTTTGACGATATCCTTTTGCCACCAATCTAGCCTTATAGGTAATCACATTACCATCCATGTCGGTTTTCTTCTTGAAAACCCACTTGCACCCTATAGGCTTTATGCCTTCAGGTGGGTCAACCAAGTTCCAAACTTGGTTTTCATACATGGAATCCATTTTCGACTTCATGGCACCAAGCCATTTATCCCTTTCTGAACTTGTCAGCACTTCTTCATAACTGGTAGGCTCCTCATCATCAATGAGTAACACGTCGTTCGATTCACTTACGAGAAATCCATATCTCTCAGAAATATTGCGTGTTCTACCAGATCTACGAAGATGTGGTGTTACAATAGGTCCAGCCGATTGCTCATCACTATGAGTTGTCGGCTGTTGTGCTTCACCAGGTATCTCATTAATGTCTATTTGAGTCTCTCGAGCCTCCTAAAGCTCGACAACACTCCCACTATTTTCTTGCAAGAGAAACTCTTTCTCTAGAAACACAGCATGCCTTGAAACAAATACCTTTTGTTCCACAGGATGATAGAATTGGTAACCCCTTGTTTCCTTAGGGTATCCAACAAATAGACATTTGTCAGACTTAGCATCCAATTTGTCTGATACAGTCCACTTCACATAAGCAGGACAACCCCATATCTTCAAGTAAGATACATGAGGTTTCTTACCATTCCATATCTCATATGGAGTAGTTGAGACTACCTTGGTAGGCATTCTGTTTAACAAGTAAACAGCTGTCTGAAGTGCATAGCCCTAAAAGGATTTGGGAAGAGTCGCATGATCCATCATTGACCTGACCATGTCCAACAAGGTCCGGTTACGCCTCTCAGATACACCATTATATTGTGGTGTATATGGCGGAGTCCATTGAGACAATATACCATTGTCTCTTAGATAATCAAGAAACTCTTGACTTAAGTATTCACCACCTCGATCTGATCGAAGTATTTTAATACTCTTATCATGTTGTTTCTCTACTTCATTTCTGAATTCTTTGAACCTTTCAAAGGCTTCAGACTTGTGTTTCATCAAGAACACATACCCAAACCGTGAGTGATCATCGGTGAAGGTAATGAAGTAGCTATAGCCTTCTAATGCTTGAGTTGACATAGGTCCACATACATCAGTATGTATTAGACCTAGTAACTCTCCCACTCGTTCACCTTTTCTAGTAAAAGGTAACTTAGTCATCTTGCCTTTTAAGCATGATTCACATGTATCGTATGAATCCAATTCAAACGATTCCAGAATTCCACATCGGTGTAATTCGGACATGCGTTTCTTGCTTATATGGCCAAGACGACAATGCCACATATAGGAGTCTATTTGATTATCCTTTCGAGCACGCGTGTTGCTCGCTTCGATATTGAAAATGTCACTGGATACGTCCAACGTATAAATGCCATTACTCAAGGTTCCAGTTCCATAAAGTATGCCATTTAAAGTTATATAACAATAATTGTTACTAAACGTCAAATGGAAACCATTTATATTTAAACAGGAAATAGAAACAATGTTCTTTATTAGAGAAGGAACATAATAGCAATTGTCCAGTTCTAAGACTAGTCCACTAGGGAGCTTCAGCAAATAAGTTCCGATGGCGACCGCAGCAACTTTTGCTCCATTGCCAACTCGCAAATTTGACTCCCCTCTGACAAGTCTTCTTCTATTCCTTAGCCCCTATATGTCATTACATATATGTGAGCCACACCCAGTATCCAATACCCAAGTGTCTAAGGAAATAGAATGACAATCAATAACGAAGATACCTGAAGAGGATGGGGCATCGGATGCCTTCTTCTTCTTCATGGACTCAAGATAAATCTTGCAGTTTCTTCGCCAGTGGCCTTCCTTGCCACAGTGATGGCAAGTGCCCTTTTGCGCTGGTTCCGCCTTCTTTGCCTTTTTGTTCTTTCTTTTCTTCTGTTCTTTTGCCTTCCTCTTAGAACCTTTCTTTGAGGAATCAACTAACAGAACCGCCTTCTCCTCATGCTTTACAGAAGGCTCCACAGTCTTCAGCATATTGAGGAGCTCGGGAATGGTGGATTCCAATTTGTTCATCCGATAGTTCATCACAAATTGCGAGAAACTCTTGGGCAAACAATGCAAAATTAAGTCAATACTTAACTCATGATCCATCACAAAACCGAGGGTAGCTAGCCGCTCGATGTACCCATTCGTCTTTAGCACAAACTGCACTACAGACGAACCTTCTTGCATCTTCGTGGTGAAGAGGAGCCTAGAGACCTCGAACCTTTCGGATCTCGCTTGCTCATCGAACAACTAATGAAGATGGAAGACCATAGTATTAGCATCCATATGCTCATGCTGCTTTTGCAGCTCAGGTACCATCGCCGCTAGCATGATGCAACTCGCCAGCTCAGAATCTGCCACATGCTTCTGATAGACCAACATTTGGTCTGGAGTTGCATCGTCCTTAGGACGGTCAGGAAGAGGCTCTTCAAGGACATATGCAAGCTTTTCCGCTTTGAGAACAATTCTCAGGTTTCTAAGCCAGTCCAGGAAGTTAGGCCCAGTCAGTTTGTTCGAATCCAAAATAGTGCGCAAATTCAAAGACGTCATGATCAATTTATTGACCTAGAAATACAAAACGAGCATATATGAGAAAATGATTTTAAAATGCATCAATATACATTTATAAATCCCATTCATTTTTCGAATTTCAAAAACCCCAAAATCACTTAGGGAGATCGTAGGTCCATCTCCGAATGGGCTGATATCCATCATAGTTATGAACAACCTTGGAGAGAGTCCAACAAGCCATTCATAACTACGACGGTAGGTATCAAATATACCGATTGCATATCACGTATATGCAACTATCACAATGTGCTATCAACTAATTGAATGTTCACACATACATCGGGTTGTTAACACATTAACAAGTATGCATCATATGCATAGCACCCAACTTCACCTCCCTTTACATCGACCTTGGAGAGAGTCCAACAAGTCGATGCTCCAGGTTAAAGCCAACCCATTAATCGGGAAATAATTTTAATATGGTTATAGCGCATTCAACCAATTAGCCTAGCTTGGAGAGAGTCCAACAACCAAAGCTAACGATTGACCTCTGACTCTTACCATATTAGTATTAAACTATTCCATGGTTTGAACATGTTCGGGTTCGAGCCGGGCTTGGAGAGAGTCCAACAACCCAAACAAGAAATGGAACTCTGGTTCTAACCATATTAATGGAAGGTGTAGGCTTTAATATTGTTTAAGGGTTTTTATGTCTCATCCTCTTTGCATGCAAATAACTATTATCTACATGGCATGACATACATGACATACATCTACATGTCACGACACGCATGACATAATGTTATGCATCTAATGCAATTACATGGCATACAATTATGTCATGTATATAATTTCCTTATATGTCATAACTATTTATGGAAATAAAATATGTTTAAGATTTGATTCTCCAAATCAAATCATAATTAAATTAGGAAACAAATTTCCAAATCTAATCACATATTTTATTTATGGAATTATTTGATTAAGGAAAATCTATTTAGGAAACCAATTTCCTAAATCATTAAAACTACTTATGGAAATAAAATATTTTAAGATTTGATTTCCCAAATCAAATCATGATTAAATTAGGAAACAAATTTCCAGAATCTAATCAAATATTTTATTTATGGAAAATATCAATTTCCATAAATACTTCCAACTTTCCAAAAGTGGAAGATTTCCATAAATACTTCTAGACTTTCCAAAATTGAAAAATTTCCATAAATACTTCTAAATTTCCAAAATTAGAAAATTTCCAGAAATAACATTATGACTATCGAAACCATTTTACGATTATGTCAAACACAACCCGGGCTCGATACCATCAAGGTTTCCGCACCGCAAGGCGGTGTGTGTTCGATCACGTTTCGTAAACATGAACACAGCGGAAGCAATAAAATTAATACATCTACATTGATTACAACACACACAACACACGCATGCATATTACAACAAGTGTAGACATAACCGTAAATTTAAATTTGCAATAAAAGGAAATTTATCTACGTTATACCTTTCGTATGACGTGTAGCGGGAACGACATCAACCGAACGATCCTCGCTAGAATCGCTCTCTATCCAGATCCACGCCGAGTTCCTCGATGACTTCGCTAAGCCACGAGCTTCGCCTTCGTGACGGGTTACTAGCCTCGTGTTGAAGACGACGTGATCGAGAGATGATCACGATCCGAATCCAAATTCGATCCTAATACGAGTCCTCAAACTCGCTTCTCCGAGAGGTATTCACAACCAATTGACGAATCCTTCGCCCTCCACTCAGAGGATTACCGAGATCAATCTCGTAAGTTAGCCGCTGTCGAGCTCTAACCGCCGCCCAAACGACGCCCGACGAGAAGAAGCTGTCCAGAAAACTGGACAGCTTGGTGGAGGAGTAGGCGCCGCCAAAACAAGGAAGCCAAGTGCTCACCTTTTCACCGAGGCCTAGGAAGATCACCGAGGGTCTGGAGGAGCTCAAGTGGGCGGCAATGGAGGTTGGCGCCGAAAACTCCAAGGAGTGAGGTGGCGGCAACTTAGGCTAGGGTTTTGGATTAGGCTTAATTATCCCTTAAGCCCTCTTTATAGAGAACTAATTTTCTTAATGGTTATTGGGCTTAATTATCCCTTAAGCCCTCTTTTATAGAGAACTAATTCTCTTAATGGTTATTGGATCATAACCATTAGGCCCGTTAACCCGCTCCATTAAGATAAGTTAAAATAAACCAAACCATGATGGTTTATTTTAAGTTAAAACGAACCGAACCAACTTTTGGTTCATTCGTTTAAAATAAACCAAACCCTTTGGTTTATTCTTATCCATTGGATTAGAACCAAACCATTTTGGTTCATCCATTACGTCTTCACAAGACTCGTCCCATCCACGCTTCCATTGTGACTGAAACGATTTCATGCTCGCTTTATGTTTGGTCCAACCAAACCTAGTTTCTCTCGGTCTGAGAATCCCATTCTCAAGCTCATTTTAAATCCTTCGGATTACGCTCGTTGTGCGTGTGACCAAATAGGTTCTCGGTTTATGTTGGCCATCTATAATTAACCATTAATTATAGAACGATCATGAGTGGCACCTAGTAGTACATCATGATCCCCAATTAACCGAAAAGATCAACGGTTGATCCAGAACTATTTCTGAAACCCTTCAGCAGCTCGAATGATTCGTGTCCCATTCCTTTCACTCATCTTATACCCACTTGGTTCAGGACATGGTCTATTGTGTCAGTCCCTACTAGGCTGACTACGTCACACCTAGCCCAAGTATCATTTCCTCGTCCTACGGATTCTAGTTACTGCACATGTATCGAAGAGTACTTTACTCTAAACATGTAATGCTTTGGCCAAAGACTTTAGTAACAATCTGACGAGAGGCCATGGGTATACATCTCCTCGCAAGGAGTGGTGAATCCTTTATAGTCTATTCAAACACCTTCGATCACTTCGACTTATACCCAATCATCCCGGGTCCACATCTCCTTAGAGATGTTTGCTTAAGATGTCAAAGCATAAGTCTCCATGATCAAGATGACTTGAATACCGCAAGTCAAAGGAACATCGCACTTAAGCCACAGTAAGAACTTCATTGACATATCTATATATATGCAGAGAACCATATGAAGTCTTACGGCTGGTCACTCCAATGAACTAGTTACCATAACTAGCATCCACGATTAACTCCGGACATCACAATGTCTCAAGCCAGTGAGAATCAGCTGCTTGGATACACCTCGTCACAAATTGATGGTGTCCAAATCCATCAATTCATCGACTAGGGATAATTCCGATACATCACAATTACACATGTAGAGATACTCACTAGTTGTGATCCAATAACAAATTCTCTCATGCTGTGAATCGTATCGTGGACATTCAGTAAATGAGTTTAAGATCCAATCAAATACATAAAACATGTATACTCAAATAGTGAATCTTCATTTATCATATAAATGGTTCATACATAAGGCGATTGCCTTAGGACATCTCTCATATATTACTAACATAAGAGTACCGTACTCTTAACATGTAAATGCTTTGCTAAAGACTTTGAGTAACAATCTTGATGAGTGGCCATAGAGTATACTTATCCTTTACAAGGAGAGGTGAATCCTCAGTTGGCTATTCAAATAACTTCAGATACTTCAACTTATACCCAATCATCCCAGGTTCACATCTTGAAGAGATATTTGTTTATGATGTTAAAGTATAAGTCTCCATGACCAAGATGACTTGAATACCTCAAGTCGAAGGAAACTCACACTTAAGCTACAGTAAGAACTTTATTCACATATCCATATATGTAGGAAACCATATGGTCTTACAGCAGGTCACTCTAATGAACTAGTTACCATAACTAGCATCCACGTTTAACTCTCGACATCCCAATGTCTCCAGCCAGTAAGGAACAACTGCTTGGATAAATCAAGAAGTATAACACGTGCTAGTCTCTCAAAACTAATGATGTCCGAGCCCATCGATTCATCGACTAGGGAATATTTCAATACATTCATAATTACATATGTAGAGATGCTCACTAGTTGTGATCGCATCACAAGTTCTCTCATGCTATGAATCGTATTGCAGACATTCAATAAATGAGTTTAAGATCCAATCAAATACATATGAATGTACACTCAAATAGTGAATCTATTATTTATTGAATAAATAGTACAAACCATAAGGCGATTACCTTAGGACACCTCTTAAATATAACACTTTCCTCTACTATTGAATACAAATGAAAGTTATAATTTGAAAGTATACCGACAATAATAGATTTTATGGAGTAGCTAAATTTTTGATGCTTGATGTGACGACTTGAGGAAGTTTTGGAATGCGAAAATAAGGCGTGGCACAACATGAATGAATGAATTGAATTGTCTCTCAAAGTGGGTCAAACCTTTCTTTTATAGGTCATTTCTAGTCATCTAGAACACCCTCCAAGCACCACCAAGTCAGCCGTCGAAAAGACAACTCAACCTTCCAAGTCATCTAGACCTAGTCTAGTCATCTCCACATTCATCTTATCCATGTCAATGCTTTTTTGGTATTTCCTTGCTCTAGTGACCTCTCCTCACCTGCCATTTGTGTCTCCTAGGTCGCCTGGGTTCATCCCATGCTCTTCGAGTCCAATTTGGTCATATTTGCACTCAAGTTGCCTGGACCATATCTAGTGGTCTGGACTTCACCAAGGCGGCTAGAAATCTACAACAATAAGTTAGCATAGGAAAACAAACCAATAGACAGTAGTACTGCTCGATCTCAACATTGATGTCCAAGTTAGACCTATAGTCACCACCTATCTTTGTCCTCAAATGAGGAATCAATCTCTTCACTCCACTATGAGAGCATACTTGTCAAATCCTCTAGTCTACTTGACATGTTTGAACTTCTTATGCTTAACGTTCAATCTCTTGACCCACCATGACTTCCTCGTCTCAATGCCCAATTCTCGTTGACCCATCTAGTTGTCTTGCTAGATGTCCGATCCTCCTGACCCATTTACACTTTCTGCCTAGTTTATGATCCTCTTGATCTATCAGCCTTCTTGGTTAGTGTCTAGTCTACCATACCTACTAAGCCTCTCTGTACACTCAATCAATATTATTAATTTATAAGTGCTTAACTTTAAACCTTTACCAATATCAAAACTCTAGGTTTGATTAGGTACCCTCTGCACCAACAATCTTCTCATTTTTGATGTTTTACAATACGGTTTAAAGTTGAGGATTATCAAGAACAAACAATCCTAATTTTTAGAATTCTTTTTCAAAGAATGAGTTCTTTTAAGTTTTCAAACTTAGGTTTTAAAACTAACTCAAACTTAAGTTTTAAAACTAACTTAAACTTAAGTTTTAAAACTAACTCAAACTTTGCATAAGTTCAAGGTTTTAAATTTTAACAATAACCAAAATATTTTTAAAATTTCCTTTTTAAAACTAACTTCTTTTTGAAACTCTCTCCCTTTATCCATGGTTTATTCCTTTATTGAAAACTTTTCAAATTTTCAATTTCAAATAACTCTGGCCTTTGAAAGTAGTTTCAAACTCATAAATAGAAGTATTTAAAGAACTTCAAGCACATTATACTTAATTTTTGAAAGATTTAAAAAAACTTCAAACTTTAAACCATCATACTCTCTCCCTTTGTCATACATAAAAAATGGATAAGTATGTTTTTCAAAAAATTTGCTAAGTGTAAATTTCAAACAAAAATTTGACCCTAATTATTTTGATGTATATTTCAAAAATAATAATTAATAACAAAAATACACATCTAAGGAATAGTCCTCAAATAAATGTCTAACTCTTTTTCCTTGTACTAAAATGATATAAATAAATCATTGAGCTTGGATAGAGTTAGACACCAAAGTGATCCATTTGAAATTAAAAAACTCCTTGATTTAGTTCTTGTTGATGCACTAGATGATCTATCTTGAACCTAGGATGTAGTCCTAGCATCTCACGCTCATCTACATGACTCAATACACAAACAATTAGTCTTAGGTATTTGCGAGATGCAAAGACTACCTAAATCTATAGGTATAATAAATCTATGTTCAAATCCTAGACTAGCTCCATTTTCATTTTTTAATAATTTAAAAAATAATAGTTTTATAGGAAAAAAATAAATTTTCATGTGATAGCAAAAGACAAATCCTATTCTATAAAACACAATCCTTATTGTCTTCTAAGTGTGCTAAATTCCACTTCAGGTAGTGGTTTGGTAAATATGTCGACCAAGTGCGACTTGGACTCAACATAATTAAGTTCAATGTTCCCTTTTGCAACATGATCTCTTATAAAATGATGCTTAACTTCTATGTATTTTTTTCGCAAGTGATATATAGGATTTTTGGTTAAATTTATTGAACTCATGTTATCAATAGATGTTTTAACATTTTTATATTCTAAGTTAAACTCCTTTAATGTGTGCATCATTCATAAGAGTTGTGCAATACATTCACACATTGCTATGTATTATGCCTCAGTTGTTGACAAAGCAACACAAAGTTACTTTCTACTAAAATAGTTGACTAAAGACAATCCTAAAATTGACAACCTCCACTTGTACTCTTTCTATCTAGCTTACAATTTCCTTAGTCTAAGTTAGAGTACCCTTTCAACTCAAAATTGTTAGCTTTGGGATACCACGTTCCTACATTTATGGTTCCCCTAAGATACTTAAATATCCTTTTAACATATGTTAAATGAAATTTTTTAGCACAAGATTTATATCTTACATACATACTACAAATAATATGTCAGGCCTACTTGTAGTTAAGTATAGTAGACTTCCTATTACACTTTATAATATTTAAGATCAATAAATTTTCCATCTATATTATTATCTATCAAAACATTAGTTGTCATAGGTGTTTTTTATCTCTTTTGCATTCTCCATCCCAAATTTCTTAATTAGTTCTTGTTGGTGCAATCAGCCCTAGGTAATTGTTGACCAAACTTGAATTGAACTCAAGTAGGATTTTGATGTTTGACAATGTGTTTGACAATGAATTTAACAATATGTTTGACATACATCATGAAGGAGATTGTTGAAGCAATCAACCTCAGGTCAAGATTGACCAAGCTCAAGTGAGACTCGAGTGGAGCTCCAAGAATGGATTCTTGGCAATGGAGAAGTCCAAGTATGGATGTTTGGCAATTGAAAAGTCCAAGGGCGGAGTCTTGGCAAGGGAAATTTCAGATATAGATATTTGGCAAAGGGAAAAAGACCAAGTGTGTAGCCTTAGTCGTGTAAGTCCAAGTGTGTAGTCTTGGCGGCGTAAGTCCAAGTATGGATTGTAAAATACCACGAATATTTTTTTTACATTTCGATAGAAGAGTATCTATATTATTATTTTTTAAATAGAGAACTTATTATTGGATAAAATAAATTAGTGTTGGGTGACTAATGATTTATTTTAAACCTAACCTAGGTTTGATCGATATTAAGTGGATTGTTTCTTCCTATTCATTTAATGCCACCCGATTTATTATTGTGTCGTTTCATCATTTTTCTTCACCGTTCCTCTTCCCGATTTCTTCCTCTCATTCTCGAGCGCGATTTCCTTCTATTTTTTCTCGCCGCGCCAATCGGTTGTCGCCGCGCATGCCACCATGCCGCAACCCTGCCATCATCTTCTCCCTCGCACGCCACGATAGCATCGCTTCCATGTCACGCCATGGTCGCCGCCTGTGGTTGCTCCACAAGTCGCCATCGACGACCACCGAATCGCTCGTCGCCATCCCTTCACTCCTGCCAGCGATCGGTGCTCCATCACCGTCAATTGAACCTTCTGTCGTTTGTGATCTCTACCGGAGCAGATAGCGATTGGGAAGGAAGTCATCGCCCTTGCTTCTCCACGATCCAACAACTGTCGATGGGCATCCTCGATCTCGGGAGCTAGGGAGCGGCAGGGGTTCACGCTGTCGAATTTAGGAGTCGTCTCTGCCGGATCAATTTCCTATTTTCCAGATCATGCGTCGCTAGGTCGACTGCCAACCCCTCTGATCAGTCAAGTTCTTTGTCTTTTACCCTGCTCTATGATTGTCGCTGTGGTTGATCTATATTGTTTCTATCGTAGACCTCTTCTTCCGCCGTTCATCACCGGATATCTCCACTGTGAGCAATAGTTGGTTGCCCTTTGTTCAGGCCGCCACATCTCGTGTAAGCCTTGCTCAACCACCCTGTTGTTTCCCTTATTTCTTGTCAGCCATCCTCTGTCGTAGCTCAGACAGTTACCGCCCCTCTTTTCCTGCCAGGCACAACATTGGTATTGGTTTCTGAATCTGGTACTTCATCGTTACATCCTTGGGTAGAGAATGGAGGTAATGACGAGTGGGATTTTGTTTAATTGAATTTGGTACAAACCCATACGATTAATTGGCTTGATTGATAGGTTAGTTAATCTAATGGGATTTGCTTGCAGTTAGACCGATTGGATTTAGATCTAATGTGAGTAAGATCGCTGATAAGAAGCTTTGGAATTGAAGCCGGGCTGGGTAAGTTTCGGTTTGTACCCATTGTGATAGATGGTTATAGTTGTTGGGTGTTGTTTACTGATTTACCATTACTGGAAGGAGTTCTATATTTGATAGAAATCTGATTGATGTATTTATGTGGATCGTTGATGCTAGATGTGCAGATCGGATTGTCTATTGTATCAAGAAGCTGGATGATTTTGGAAGGGGGGGGGGTTGTTCTTCTAAATAAGCTATGAGAATGGATGCGGTGTAAGGTGAGTTCATGTTTGGATGTTTACGGATGCATACAAATATATGAGTCGTTTCATCTTATAGTATTAAATTAATTGGAGAATTAGTTAGGGATTAAGATTGGATTAGATTCTTATTCTTACTGTTTGGTTATGCCAGCATGAGTTAAATACCCGGACTTTGATTCAAGACAGATCATGGACGTGAGGACTCTATTATTACAAGCATTACAGCAGGTGGGTAATTTCCTACCCTGGTCAGGTAGATGTAATTGCATTCAGATTTAGTCGTAGATATGAGCATGTTAGGTGTTCATATTATCTTGACCCTGCTCTTATTTATCTTATGCTTGATACTTGTCGTTGGCTATATTTACTCAAAGGTTGATATAACATTTTCTTTATTATGATTTAGGGTTATAAATGTGATGTAAATAAGCCTAGATGTTTAGTAGGGTGTAGATGTTAGAGTACGGGTGATGACCCAATTTATAAATTGGCAAAAAGGTCATCCGTGGGTAGGTAATGACCTAAATGTAGGATTTATTTCAATACTCGTATGTTGCATACTTATTACCAACCATATGTTGTGTAATGGTTAAGTGAAGGGTGATTACTGTGTCGCTACGGACCGGTGGTCCCAGGTTGATATGATTAGTCGAGTACTACTCTCTACAGGATAGAGAGTGAGTCGATCAGTTGAGACTCTCTATTGGATAGAGAGTTATGATCAATTGAGTATGACTCTCTACAGGATAGAGAGTCCGTCGATTAGTTAAGTACGACTCTGTACAGGATAGAGAGGGTATTGATCAGATGGGTATGACTCTTTATTGAACAGAGAGTCTGTGGTAGATGTCTGTACGTGTGACAGTACATTCATGTCATTTGCATGCATTCTGACGACATAGTCTCCCTTATGGTTGAGAGAGTCGTCAGTCATCTTGCCTCCCTGGTTACTCCCTGAGGAGTAACTGGTGTGAGGGCAGAGCATTTGTTGTGCCACACTCTACGACTATAGACGGTGGTAGTTGGAGTTGCATGCAATTGTCCTGGGTGTGTGGCACCCGACCACTCATTGGTAATGTCAGTCAGAGTGGCCATCAGCAGGGACCCCCCTTGTGTAGCGAGCTCTTTACGCTCATATGTGTTGGGATGTATACTGAAAGCCTAGCCTTTTGTATGGACATCTTTATTTTGAAATAAGAATCACATGATCATTGTTTGCACTTTATATTTATTATATGTGCATATTGTTTAATACTCTACATTGTAGATAACGTGGTGCTTGGTGAGGAACAGAAGATCATGTTATCAGTTCCTTGTAGAATATAAGTATAGGCTCACAACCAAGATGGTCTTGGACAAACCATTGGCATGGTTGTAGTGTGATTTGGTATTGGTTTATCTTGAACATAGAATTACACTAGTACATTTTGTGTGTATTGAGCAGGACCGACATAGAGGTGATTCAATCTATTGCTGACTATATGATTGAATCAGACCTTGGGTATTATGTTGCACATGCTCTGAATCCCGATATAATAACGGGCACATGTACTTAGTATTTATTTCTTTGATTTACCAATGGGTGAGATTTATAGATTAAATCAATAGGCCCGGTAAGTTGGGAAATGATATTATTTACATGGTGTGCCGTTGATTATAGAAGGAAACCGTGTCCTATATATTAGGTTGATGATGCCCCCTTGAGAAGCTCATAAGGTTTATCATGTAAACTCACAAGCCGACTTAGTCAACATGATAATAAGCGAGTGGTACTACGGAGGAGTTAGATGTATAATTAATTGATGGTAGCAATATGTAACTGAACGAACATTCGATATCTTAAACACTGGGAGATAGTTGTGCAAATAATATATGGAGCCCATATAAATGGGGGTTGGTGAGGTAGATCAATGATGATCCTCTAATGGAATGGAACATCATTGATGGATCAAGTTTGTGTGGTTCCGATCCATCGGGTGGCCAAGATCCAACTCCTCCTCATGGTCCCTATCATAGCCTTATTAAAACCTCAAGGAGCCTAGATCCAATGATGGAACATAAAACTCTAGATCCGACGGTTGAGATTAAATCTCTAGATCCGACGGTTGAGATTAAATCTCTAGATCCGACGGTTGAGATTAAATCTCTAGATTTGACGATTGAGATTAAATCCCTAGATCCGACGATTGGGATGAAACCCTAGATCCGACGGTTGGGATGAAACCCTAGATCCGATGGTTGGGATGAAACCCTAGATCCGACGATTGGGATGAAACCCTAGATCCGACGGTTGGGATGAAACCCTAGATCCGACGGTTGGGATGAAACCCTAGATCCGACGGTTGGGATGAAACCGTAGATTTGACGGTTGGAATGAAACCCTAGATCCTACGGTTGGGATGAAACCCTAGATCCGACGGTTGGGATGAAACCCTAGATCCGACGGTGGAGACTAAGTCTCTAGATCCGACGGTGGAGATTGAAAGGAGGCCTAAGCCTAACTCTATAAAAGGAGGGCTAAGGGATTGGGCGTGTAATATAGATATATATCAAGAAGGAGATTAGGGTTTTTGGCTTGGGCGGCTAGGGTTTGGGCGGCAATCCTTGGAAGGATTAAGGTTTGTTTCCTTCTCTTCCTAATTGGTAGCCGGCGCCCATCTTCTTCCTCCTTGCTTTGGCCGGCGTCCATACCCATTATTCCTTCTCCCTCTCTCCTTGGTGGCCGGCGGCAACCTTTCTTCAAGGTTGGCCGGCTCTCAATTATCTACTCCTTGGCCAGCGGCTATATCAAGCTCCTTGGCTTGGTGGTCAGTTCTAGATAGGAGAAGGAGTTTTTGTTTGGTTCTTCTCTTTGTTCGGAGCGAGCAAGAAAGGGAAGAACGTGATATAGGAGGCTTCAACTCGTGGAGGATCTTCGCCCACATGATGTCCACGAGGAGGATGGGACATACGGTAGAAGACCAAGAGGTATAAAAGTTTTACAAACTTTATTCTTGATCCTCTTATGATAAGATATGCTAGCTTATGTTCTTTATGTTAGTATGTGTTGATTATACTAGTTTGCATTTGTTTGTATTTGTATAATCATGGACCCCGATAAGAAACACAAAAATCGGCGATCCATTCGTCGTCTCTTCCGCGGCTAACCGACTAGAAGAGTTGAATGCTTGAATAACAAGTTTGTTCAAGCGATCGCTCGAGTCGTTGGCACGATGACGAAACGGTTGTGCTTCGGAAACTCATCCCGTCCGGATTAGTTTTAGTTGATAAAATTTTAATCCGGGGACATGGGAGGCAATGAGACTCCGACGCAACCAAGGGCACTCCCTTCAAGTGGTATCAGAGCCAAGGTTTCCGGTTTTGTGTGTTTCGGATTCGGTTACTTTCATGCACATATCATATATTGAGTATGCCGGATAATAGTAGGATGTGCGTAGGCTAACTTTTTGGTTGCAGGCATAAGATCTGACTATTATGGCTATGTGTGTATGTGATTGTTTGTGTGTGATTGTATGTATATCATTTGAATTCTCGGGGTTGACGAGGCTAGATTAGTATTTAATTTTTATAATTAAATACGACATTGTTTAGCCGATCATTCTAGTTTACTTTCGATCTAGATAGTTTGTACACTCCTTCATGGAGTATAGGATCGATGGATGTAAATTAAAATAATATATCTCGGCTCGGATCTCTTTTGTGGCTTGCACATGGAAAAGGTGGAGCGGACGAGGTGGAGACACGGCGGGACGCATATTGGAGAACAAAGCCATAATAGTTGGAAAAATTATGTTTTTTCCATATTTATTGCTGATTTGTTTTATATGCATGTTGTGTGTGCTTGAAAATTCCTCATTTTCAATTTACTAAGTGGGAGAGGGATATTTTAATTAATTCCCGTGACCTCCATTACAATTTGACGTGTGATGCAACAAACTTGCGTGTCGGCTCTGAGTGCCTTCCTCCCCATCGGATGGGTTTGTTTGCAGATCACTAGGTCAAATATGGTTATAGGGAATTATTTAGAAGCGTGTGTAATTCCCCATCGGCAAGGCACATAATCTGAGATAATTGCCTTAGTACCGAGTAATGGTAAACACTTAGATGCAAATAAAGGTATCCTCCCCATCGAAGTCACTGCTTTTATTTGTAGGGCCTAAGAGGAACCAACTATTAATTTTATTTGTCAAAAAGTAAGGTTGACAAGATAATAAAATTAATGGGTAAAATCTCCTCTTACAAATGTAGAATTCGTATACGTCCACACTATCGTGGCATATGATATTCTCGGTGTTTTGAGATGTTGGTTGATTTCGGAATTTTATTGTTTTGAGGAATCAATAATATTTGAAATCTAATATTTTGATCATTGTGATTCTTAGGATTTTTAAATGGTTTTCAACCCACTTGCTGTGATACTGAAAGAAAATAAACTTACTGGAATAAAATACATTGATTGGAAAAGAAATTTGGATATTGTCTTAACTGTCGAGGAGTACAAGTATGTGCTCTTCGATGAGTGTCCTCCTAAGCCTGCGGATGATTCTAGGGAAAAGGAACTTTTTGGATACCAGAATCGGGCTGCTAGGTAGGAAGCCATGTTTGCTCAGAAGGTTTCTACTTCTAAGCCGAAAGGCAAGAAGAAGAAGAAACAAGGTGGAGCAAAGGTGGCAGGTGGACCAGGGAGGAGTGAAGAAGCCGAAAGGTAAGTGCTTCACTTGTAAGAAGACTGGACATTGGAAGAAAGGCGCTGACCTAAAAGCGGAACAAGGTATATCTTACGGCTTAGTCGTTTGAAACATGTTTGAGTAGTGTTATCTACGCACTGTGTGTAGATACGGGAGCCACTGATCATGTCTGCAATTCTTTACAAGGGTTCCAGGAAACCCGACGACTAGCTGAAGGAGAAATTACTGTCTACATGGGCAATGCTACAAAGGTGGCGGCTATTGCAGTGGGAGACGTTCATTTATCGTTTGATAGAAATAAAGTTTTGGTTTTGAGAAATTGTCTTTATGTACCTACATTTAGAAAGAATTTGATTTCGGTTTCTAAATTGTTTATGGATGGATATTCTGTTTCTTTTAATGACAGAGTTGTTATAAAAAGAAATAGAGAGATTATCTGTTCAGGTACATTGGTTGGCAATTTGTATACTCTTGAACCAAAAGTTCCCACGATGCATATAGAAGTTAATAACTCATCTTCTAATTCCAATAAGAGAAAAGAACCTTCAAAGATGAACCAAACATATCTTTGGCATCTAAGGCTTGGTCATATTAACCTGAGTAGAATTCAAAGGTTGATTGCTGATGGACCTTTGGGTTCATTAGTGGTGGAGGATCTCCCAACCTGCTAATCTTGCTTGGAAGGTAAAATGACCAAGAGGCCTTTCAAGGCCAAGGGGCATAGAGCCAAAGATGTGTTAGAATTGGTTCATTCTGATTTGTGCGGTCCTATGTCTATCCAGGCTAGAGGTGGTTTTGAATATTTCATCTCTTTTATAGACGATTATTCAAGATATGGATACATTTACTTGATGCACCGCAAGTCTAAATGCTTTGACAGGTTCAAAGAATTCAAGGCTGATGTGGAGAACCGTCAAGGTAAAAGTATCAAGACCCTACGATCTGATCGTGGTGGTGAGTACCTCTTGGGAGAATTTAGGAATTACTTATCAGAGGCTGGGATTCAATCCCAATTGTCTACACCTGGCACACTCCAGTAGAATGGTGTAGCGGAGCGAAGAAATATGACTCTTATAAAGATGGTTAGATCGATGATGAGTTATTCTGAGTTGCCAGATTCGTTCTGGGGGTATGCACTGAATACGACAGTGTATATTCTGAACTTGGTTCCATCTAAATTAGTGCCTTCTACCCCCATAGAATTGTGGACTGGGCGAAAGCCTTGTCTGAGACATATTCGGATATGGGGGAGTCCAGCACATGTACTGAAGGCTGATGCTGGTAAGTTGGAACCTCATACAGAAGTGTACATGTTCATGGGATACCCTAGAGGAACGAAAGGTGGTTTGTTTTAAAATCCTAGAGATCAGAGGGTGATCGTTAGCACGAATGCCCGATTTCTAGAGGAAGACTATGTGATGAACCACAAGCCCAAGAGTAGGATTGTTCTGGATGAATTAAGAGGGGAAGTCGCTACTTCAGTACCACCGGTACGAGAGGATATACCACAAGTCACTGCACATCGTGTCACAGAGGATACACAGGTGATACCTCGTAGTAGTGGGAGGATTGTGAGATAGCCTAATAGATTCATGTTCTTGGGAGAGTCTTCGGACTTGGTCCCTGGCGAACATGAACCTGATCCCTGGACATATGACGAGGCACTCCAAGATGATGATGCGGTATCTTGGCAAAGAGCCATGAATTCTGAGATAGAATCTATGGATTCTAATCAGGTCTGGGAGCTAGTAGAGCCACCCGATGGTGTAAAAGCCATTGGATGCAAGTGGATCTACAAAAGAAAGAGAGGAGTATATGGGAAGGTTGAGACCTTCAAAGCTAGGCTTATTGCGAAAGGGTATACTCAGAAAGAGGGTATCGATTATGAGGAGACTTTTTCGCCGGTAGCTATGCTTAAGTCTATCCGGATTCTCTTATCTATAACTGCTCATATGGATTATGAGATTTGGCAGATGAATGTCAAGACAGCTTTCCTTAACGGAAGTCTTGAGGAGAACATCTATATGCAGCAGCCAGAGGGATTCATTGCTAAAGGCAAAGAGCATCTAGTGTGTAAGCTTAATCGTTCCATTTATGGATTGAAGCAAGCTTCGAGATCTTGGAACATCCGTATTGATGAGGTAATCCAGTCATATAGATTTATTCAAAGTCCGGATGAGCCATGTGTATACAAAAGATGTGACGGAAACGTAGTGGTATTTCTTGTACTATACGTAGATGACATTTTGTTAGTTGGCAACAATATCAAAGTGTTATCAGACGTAAGGGTATGGTTGTCCAAACAGTTTGACATGAAGGACATGGGAGAAGTGGGACACATCCTTGGGATCAAGGTGATAAGGGATCACAAAAAAAGGATGTTGTGCTTATCTCAAGCTTCATACATTGACACTATCCTTGCTCATTTTAGCATGCAGAACTCCAAGAAAGGTTTTCTACCTTTTAGGCATGGAGTACCTTTATCTAAAGAGATGTGTCCTAAAACATCAAAGGAGATAGAGGAGATGAAGGCGGTTCCTTATGCTTCGGCAGTAGGTAGCCTCATGTATGCTATGCTATGTACGAGACCAGATATCTGCTTTGTCGTGGGCATGGTTAGCAGATATCAGAGTAATCCTGGACAGGGACATTGGACTACGGTAAAGCATATATTGAAGTACTTGAGAAGGACTAGGGATTATATGTTGGTTTACCGGGCAGATCAATTAGTCCCTGTGGGTTACACAAATTCTGATTTCCAATAAGATATAGACAACAGTAAGTCTACCTCAGGGTTTGTATTTACTTTTGGAGGTGGAGCCATAGTATGGAGGAGTGTCATGCAGAAATGCGTGGCGGACTCTACCATGGAAGCTGAGTATGTGGCAACCTCTGAGGCAGCCAAGGAAACTGTATGGCTTAGGAACTTCTTGATGGACTTGGATGTGATTCCTGGTATGCCTAGATCTATCACAATTTATTGTGATAACAATGGTGCAGTTGCAAACACAAAGGAACCACGAGCCCATAAGGCGAGTAAACACATAGAGCGCAAGTACCACCTGATACGAGAGATCGTAAAGCGAGGAGAAGTAGTTGTCGCCAAGATTGCATCAGAGGATAACCTGGCGGATCCATTCACTAAGGCTCTTCCAGCGAAAGCGTTTGATAGGCATGTGGAGGACATGGGGATCAGATGTATGGCAGTGTGATGAAAGCATAGTCTTTTAGTATAAGTGAGAGATTGTTGGGATGTATACTGAAAGCCTCGCCTTTTGTATGAACATCTTTATTTTGAAATAAGAATCACATGATCATTGTTTGCACTTTATATTTATTATATGTGCATATTGTCTAATACTCTACATTGTAGATAACGTGGTGCTTGGTGAGGAACAGAAGATCATGTTATCAGTTCCTTGTAGAATATAAGTATAGGCTCACAACCAAGATGGTCTTGGACAAACCATTGGCATGGTTGTAGTGTGATTTGGTATTAGTTTATCTTGACCATAGAATTACACTAGTACATTTTGTGTGTATTGAGCAGGACCGACATAGAGGTGATTCAATCTATTGCTGACTATATGATTGAATCAGACCTCGGGTATTATGTTGCACATGCTCTGAATCCCGATATAATAACGGGCACATGTACTTAGTATTTATTTCTTTGATTTACCAATGGGTGAGATTTATAGATTAAATCAATAGGCCCAGTAAGTTGGGAAATAATATTATTTACATGGTGTGCTATTGATTATAGAAGGAAACCGTGTCCTATATATTAGGTTGATGATGTCCCCTTGAGGAGCTCATAAGGTTTATCATCTAAACCCCACGGGTTGACTTAGTCAACATGATAATAAGGTTGAGTGGTACTACTTAAGGAGTTAGATGTTAATTAATTGATGGTTAGTAAATCAATTAATTGACAGACATTCGATATCTTAAACACGGGGAGATAGTTGTGCAAATAATATATGGAGCCCATATAAAATGGGGGTTGGTGAGGTAGATCAATGATGATCCTCTAGTGGAATGGAACATCATTAATGGATAAAGTTTGTGTGGTTCTGATCCATCGGGTAGCCAAGATCTAACTCCTCCTCATGGTCCCTATCGTAGCCTTATTAAAACCTCAAGGAGCCTAGATCCAATGATGGAACATAAAACTCTAGATCCGACGGTTGAGATTAAATCTCTAGATCCGACGGTTGAGATTAAATCTCTAGATCCGACGGTTGAGATTAAATCTCTACATCCGACGGTTGAGATTAATTCCCTAGATCCGACGGTTGGGATGAAACCCTAGATCCGACGGTTGGGATGAAACACTAGATCCGACGATTGGGATGAAACCCTAGATCCGACGGTTGGGATGAAACCCTAGATCCGACGGTTGGGATGAAACCCTAGATTCGACGGTTGGGATAAACCCTAGATCCGACGGTTGGGATGAAACCCTAGATCCGATGGTTGGGATGAAACCCTAGATCCGACGGTTGCGATGAAGCCCTAGATCTGACGGTTGGGATGAAACCCTAGATCCGATGGTTGGGATGAAACCCTAGATTTGACGGTGGAGACTAAGTCTCTAGATCCGACGGTGGAGATTGAAAGGAGGCCTAAGCCTAACTCTGTAAAAGGAGGGCTAAGGGCTTGGGCGTGTAATATAGATATATATCAAGAAGGAGATTAGGGTTTTTGGCTTGGGTGGCTAGGGTTTGGGAAAAGGTTTGGGCGACAATCCTTGGAAGGATTAAGGTTTGTTTCCTTCTCTTCCTAATTGGTAGCCGGTGCCCATCTTCTTCTTCCTTGCTTTGGCCGGCGCCCATACCCATTATTCCTTCTCCCTCTCTCCTTGGTGGCCGGCGGCAACCTTTCTTCAAGGTTGGCCAGCGCTTAATTATCTACTCCTTGGTCGGCAGCTATATCAAGATCCTTGGCTTGGTGGTCGGTTCTAGATAGGAGAAGGAGTTTTTTTTGGTTCTTCTCTTTGTTCGGAGTGAGCAAGAAAGGGAAGAACGTGATCTAGGAGGCTTCAACTCGTGGAGGATCTTCGCCCACATGATGTCCACGAGGAGGATGGGACATACGGTAGAAGACCAAGAGGTATAAAAGTTTTACAAACTTTATTCTTGATCCTCTTATGATAAGATATGCTAGCTTATGTTCTTTATGTTAGTATGTGTTGATTATACTAGTTTGCATTTGTTTGTATTTGTATAATCATGGACCCCGATAAGAAACACAAAAACCAGTGATCCGTTCGTCGTCTCTTCCGCGGCTAACCGACTAGAAGAGTTGATTGCTTGAACAACAAGTTTGTTCAAGCGATCGCTCGAGTCGTTGGCACGATGACGAAACAGTTGTGCTTCGGGAACTCATCCCGTCCGGATTAGTTTTAGTTGATAAAATTTTGATCCGGGGACATGGGAGGCAATGAGACTCCGACGCAACCAAGGGCACTCCCTTCAATATGCTACTTGATCATACTACCCACTCGGCCACTCTAGAGCAGTGGTTGGTGTTGAGTTGGGACAGTTGTCATGTCGTGCCACCTAGGCCACACTGGGGTCGTGGTAGTGAGTAGGGGTGCGCAGGCTTGACCATGTATGTTGTATTGTCATATCTTATGGCGCTTTGCATCATATATATACATATATGCATGTATATATATATATATATATATATATATATATATATATATATATATATATATATATATATATATATATATATATATATATATATATATATATATATATATATATATATATATATATATATATATATATATATATATGGATAGTTGTGATTAATATATATATATAGATGCAGTATATATATATATGCTTATTGTGATGTTGCATTTGATTGTACTATGCTTGCTGCATTTGGTTGTACATCATATTCATACATGCTTCTTGCATCTGTTATACGGTTATGTCAGATACTTGTATATATGTTGGACAGACCATTAGATACCTTGACCTGTATCATGAGTATATTGTGAGTTAGTATTACTCTTTGTGTTATATATGTTGGATATATTCTAAGGTTGGATAAGAGTAGCGTAGCAGACTTTCAGGTATGTCTGCGTTATACGTTGTGTATTTGGTTAGATGGTATATGCATGTATTTATATACTGTGCTGTTATACCTGTGGTACCTTTAGGTTATGCTGTTGAATACATGTGATATTTGATATATATATGTTTTTCCTATTACCTGCTGAGTTTTACTCACCACCACGGACCATGAGTTTTTCTATTGCCTAGGTAATAGGTAGAAGTCTTCGTGACGGCTTGGAGAACCGCTAGCTGACATCTCATCTCATCTTCGAGACTCTAGTGGTCGTTTTGGACTTTCCGTATGGGTGTATTGTATTTGGAGTTTTCGTGATGTACTATGTTGGGGACTAGTGGATTCGGATTTTTGTCGAGGTTCCATTATGTTGTGATGTGTTAGTCATACCGGTATGCATGTGTGTAGTTTGAGATGTTGTATTATGTTTCCACTGTGTTTTGTGTATTTATTGTATTTACATATATATATGTTGTTGTGGCCTACGGGCCTTGTATTAACCTGAAATGTTGCCACGTACAGGGGAGATGACGTCCGTTTTCTTTTCGACATGGCATGCTCTCAGGGCATGACCACTTTAGTGGTATCAGAGCCCTAGGTTCTGCGATGCCATACAATATTATTTTTGTGTCGAGTCATGGATTCTCGGGAGTCAATTTATTTTGGTTTTGGTTTTCTGAGATGAGATGGACAGCGGCCTGAGCTCCAAGTTGCACGAGGTAAGAATCACTGATAACTTATACTTAGTTAGATGTTTATCTAAACTTGCTCAACAGGTGTATACAGTTAGAGTTATGACACCTATGCAGACTTGTAGTAGAAGTCGCCCACCGTGGTGACCAACCGGAGTTACCGTTAGGGTTTATACTCTCGGTTTTATTGGTTATGTATTTAATGTTTAAACAGGGAATAACCTGTAATGTGTTGGTTATTATTCGTAACCGTGGTATGAGTTGACCATGGAAATGACCTGTTGAGTCTGTGAGTCTTGAACCTGTGTCGAAAAGGTAATTTACCTTTGAGAGCTGACTGATACCGAGTCGGAAAATAAGGGTTCATATTTCTTGTGGAAATCAAAGACTATATAGTCTTAGGTGAAGGGAGGAAACTTCGCTTCTCACTTCAACTCGGTCGCTTGTTCATGGTGATCCCGTCTACATCCCCGGATAAAAAAAATTTATTCTTGACAAAGAGGGATTCCCCAAGCAACCGTTCCATCGTCGTGCTATTCGATTAGAGTGATCACTTGAACAAAATTGTTGTTCAAGTAACCAACCTCTATGTTTCGATTAGCCGCGGAATAGACAATGTATGGATCGCCGGTTTTTGTGTTTGTATTCAGGGTCCAAGTAAATTAGCCACATACAAAATATACAACATACATAGAATAAGAAAAGATTCATAAACAAGAATTATACCTCTTGATCTTCTATCGTATGTCCTATCCTCCTCTTGGATGTTGTGTGGGCAACGATCCTCCAAGAGATAAAGCCTCCTAGATCACGATATTCTTTTCCTTGCTCGCTCCGAACAAAAGGAAGAAGGAAAGCACCCTTCTTCTCCTTACTTGCGCCAACAACCAAGGACAAGCTCCTTGGTGTCCGCTGGCCCTAAGGAGAGGTTTGAGCACTGGATGAATGCCGACCAAGAGCTCCAATGGAAGAAGGAGCTTCCCTAGGGAAAGGAGAAGCTGGCCAAGATCAAAGGAGAAGAGGAAATCCTAGTCCTTCTCTTGAGTTGCCGCCGGCCCTAAGGGAGAAGCCAACCAATGTAGCCGCCCACCCTTATCCTAAACCCTAGCTCTCCAAGGTTTCTTGCTGCCCAAGCCAAGGGAAACAAAACCCTAATCTCCCAAAAGTCTCTCCATGCCCAAGCCCTAAGTCCTTATTTATAGAGTTAGGCTTAAACCTTCTTTTAATCTCTACCGTCGGATCTAGAGATTTAACCTCAACCATCGGATCTAGAGATTTAATCTCCACCGTCGGATCTATAGATTTAATCTCCACTGTCGAATCTAGAGTTTCATTTTCCATCATCAGATCTAGGCTTCATGAGGGTTTTAATAGGCTACAATAGAGACCAAGAGGAGGAATTGGATCTTGGCCACCCAATGGATCAAGCCCACATAAAGTCCAATCCATTAATGATAATCCATTAATGGATTATAATTGATCTACCTCACCAACCCCCATAAGTTAATATAGGCTCTATATATTATTTGTACATATATCTCCCCGTGTTTAAGATCTTGAATGTCCATCGATTAATTAATTTACTGACAATTAATTAATCAACATATAACTCCACTCAACCTTATCATCATGCCAGACCAAGTCCACTTGCAGGGTTTACATGATGAACCTTATGAGCTCCTCAAGGGGACATCATTATCCTAATATATAGGACACGGTTTCCTCCTAAAATCAACGACACACCATATAAATAATATCATTTTCCAACTTACCAAGCCTATCGATTTACTCTATAAATCTCTCCCATTGGTAAATCAAAGAATTAAATACTAAGTATATGTGCCCATTATTATATTGAGATTAAGAGCATGTACAACATAATATCCGAGGTTCGATTCAATTATGTAGTCAGCAATAAATCGAATCACCTCTAAGTTGGTCCTGCTCAATACACACAAAGTGCACTTGGTGTAATTCTTTGGTCATGACAAACCAATACCAAATGACACTACAACCATTCAAATGGTTTGTCCATAACCATCTCGGTTGTGAGCCTTTACTTATACTTTACAATGAATTGATAACATGATCTCTCGTGTGACACTACACACCATGTTATCTACAATGTAATGTATTAGACAATATGCATAACCATAAATATGTAAACAATGATCATGTGATTCTTATTTCAAAAATAAAGATATTCATACAAAAGATAGACTTTTCAGTATACATCCCAACAATCTCCCACTTATACTAAAAGACTATGCTATCCTCATACTGTCATACATCTGATTCTCATTCCCTCCACCTGCCTATCAAAAGCTCTTGCTGGAAGGGCCTTAGTGAAAGGATCTGCCAGGTTATCCTCTGATGTAATCTTGGCCACAACAACTTCTCCTCGCTTTATGATTTCTCGTATCAGGCGGTACTTGCGCTCTATGTATTTACTTGCCTTATGGGCTCGTGGTTCCTTCAAGTTTGCAACTGCACCACTGTTATCACAATAAATTGTGATAGTTATGGGCAAACCAGAAATCACATCCAAGTCCATCAAGAAGTTCCTGAGCCATACAACTTCTTTGGCCGCCTCAGATGCTGACACATACTCAACTTCCATGGTAGAGTACGCCACACATTTCTGCTTGACACTCCTCCATACAATGGCTCCACCTCCCAAAGTAAACACAAAACCTGAGGTAGACTTACTGTTATCCCTATTTGATTGGAAGTCGGAATCTGTGTAACCCATTGGGAGTAATTGGTCTACCTGGTAAACTAGCATATAGTCCCTAGTCATTCTCAAGTACTTCAATATATGCTTTACCGCAGTCCAATGTCCCTGTCCTGGATTACTCTGATATCTGCTAACCATGCCTACGGTAAAACAGATATCCGGTCTCGTACATAGCATGGCATACATGAAGCTTCATACTACCGAAGCATAAGGAACTGCCTTCATCTCCTCTATCTCCTTTGATGTTCTTGGACACATCTCTTTAGACAAAGGTACTCCATGCCTAAAAGGTAGAAAACCTTTCTTGGAGTTCTACATGCTAAAACGATCCATAATGGTGTCTATGTATGAAGCTTGAGATAAGCACAACATCCTTTTCCTACGATCCCTTAGAACCTTGATCCCAAGAATGTGTCCCACTTTTCCCAAGTCCTTCATATCAAACTGTTCGGACAACCATACCCTTACATTCGATAACACCTTGACATTGTTGCCAATTAACAAAATGTCATCTACGTATAGTACAAGAAATACCACTATGTTTTTGTCACATCTCTTATATACACAAGACTCATCCGGACTTTGAATAAATCCATAAGACTGGATCACCTCATCAAAGCGGATGTTCCAAGATCCCGAAGCTTGCTTCAATCCATAAATGGACCGATTAAGCTTGCCCACAAGATGCTCTTTGCCCTTTGCCATGAATCCCTCTGGTTGCTTCATATAGATGTTCTCCTTAAGACTTCCATTAAGGAAAATTGTTTTGACATCCATCTGTCATACCTCATAATCCATATGAGCAGAAATACATAAGAGAATCTGGATATACTTAAGCATGGCTACCGGCGAAAAGGTCTCCTCATAATTGATGCCCTCTTTCTAAGTATACCCCTTTGCAACAAGCCTCGCTTTGAAGGTCTCAACCTTCCCATCTATTCCTCTCTTTCTTTTGTAGATCCACTTGCATCCAATGACTTTTACACCATTAGGTGATTCTACTAGCTCCCAGACCTGATTTGAATCCATAGATTCTATCTCAAAATTCATCGCTCTTTGTCAAGATCCTGCATCTTTATCTTGGATCGCCTCGTCATATGTCCAGGGATCAGGTTCATGTTCGCTAGGGATCAAATCAGAAGATTCTCCCAAGAACATGAATCTATCAGGCTGTCTAACAACCTTCCCACTACGACGAGGTATCACCTGTGTATCCTCTGTGACATGCGGTGCAGTGACTTGTGGTATATTCTCTTGTACTGGTGGTACTGAAGTAGTGACTTCCCCTCTCAATTCCTCCAGAATAATCTTACTCATGGGCTTGTCGTTCATCACATAGTCTTCCTCTAGAAATCTGGCATTCGTGCTAACGATCACCCTCTGATCTCTAGGACTATAAAACAAACCACCCTTCATTCCTCTAGGATAGCCAACGAACATGCACACTTCTGTACGAGGTTCCAACTTACCAGCATCTACTTTAAGCACATGTGCTGGACTCCTCCAAATTTGAATATGTCTTAGACTAGGATTTCGCCCAGTCCACAATTCTGTGGGAGTAGAAGGCACTGATTTAGATTGTACCAAGTTCAGAATATACACTATCGTATCTAGAGCATACCCCTAGAATGAATCTAGCAACTCAGAATAACTATCTAACGCCTTCTCTCTGCTACACCATTCTACTGGGGTGTGCCAGGTGCAAACAATTGGGAATGAATCTCAGCCTCTGATAAGTAATTCCTAAACTCTCCCAAGAGATACTCACCACCACGATCAGATCATAGTGTCTTGATACTTTTACCTTGATATTTCTCCACATCAGCCTTGAATTCTTTGAACCTGTCAAAGCATTCAGACTTGCGGCGCATCAAGTAAATATATCCATATCTTGAATAATCGTCTATAAAAGAGATGAAATATTCACAACCACCTCTTGCCTGGATAGACATAGGACCACACAAATCAGAATGAACCAATTCCAACACATCTTTGGCTCTATACCCCTTGGCCTTAAAAGACCTCTTGGTCATTTTACCCTCCAAGCAAGATTCGCAGATTGGGAAATCATCCACCACTAATGAACCCAGAGGTCCATCAGCTATCAACCTTTGAATTCTGCTTAGGTTAATATGACCTAGCCTTAGATGCCAAATATATGTTTGGTTCATCTTCGAAGGTTCTTTTCTCTTATTGGAATTAGAAGATGAGTTATTTACTTCTATTTGCATCGTGAGAGCTTTTGGTTCAAGTGTATATAAATTTCCTATCAATGCACCAAAATAGATAATCTCCCTATTTCTTTTTATAACAACTCTGTCATTAAAAGAAATAGAATATCCATCCATAAACAATTTAGAAACTGAAATCAAATTCTTTCTAAATAAAGGTACATAAAGGCAATTTTTCATAACCAAAACTTTATTCCTTTCAAAAGACAAATAAACATCTCCCATTGCAACAGCTTCTACCTTCGTAGCATCACCCAAATAGATGGTAATCTCCCCTTCAGCCAGTCATCTAGTTTCCTAGAACCCCTGCAAAGTATTGAAGACATGATCAGTGGCTCCCGTATCTACACACCAGGTGCCGGTAGATAACACCGCTAAACATGTTTCAACGACTAGACCAAAAGATATATCTTTGTTCTGCTTTCGGTTGGGGAAGCCCTTCTTCCAGTATCCAGTCTGCTTGCAAGTGAAGCACTTGCCTTTCGGCTTTTTTGTAGGGTCGATATTGGCCGGCTAGAGGGGGTGAATAGCCTTTAACATAGACGATGGAAGTCGTTCGTTTGTTGCTCATCTACAAACACTATTAGGGCAAGCGGAATATACAAATACAAACAATTGAAGACAAAGCAAAGAAAGAATAGTAACACAAATGCTAACACCGCAATGTAACATGGTTCACGACCTCGCTGCTAATCCACAGTCCGATTCGTCCAAGGTGACGCCTCAAGCTTTCACTATTCTCTCCTTTGCACCAAGCTAGGTGGACGTAACCTCTTTACACAAGAATCACTCCTCTTACAATTATGATGTAAATAATCTCAAGTAAGAGGATGGAAAACCTTTAGGGAACTTTGGGAGAAGTTATGAGATGAAGCATTGGGCTCCCAAATGCCCACACCCCTTCTTTTTATAGAAGAAGAGGGTTTCTTCCCGTTAACATAGGAGTAGTCGACTGATGCCCCGATTAGTCGACTGGTCCTGTAGCCGTTGCCCAATAACAACTTCTTTCCATGTTGGATTCCATCCAACGGCTCCCACATCAGTCGACTGATCTTGCCATCAGTCGACTGATGGAGCTATCAGTCGAGTGCCAAAAGAAAACACTCCATTCTGTGCTTGAAACACTTGCTACCAGTCGACTGATGCCTTCATCAGTCGACTGGTGGTCTCGTAGTCGACTGCCAATCCATGGCAGTCGACTGTTGGCACATGAACTGGACTCGAACACTAATCGAGTCACAATCGACTTAGAGTAGTCGACTACCATTACATGGAAGTCGACTGGTGTCGGGAAATCCCATTCGACACTTAGCCAATTGGCCAAGTTCCACCTAAGCGCACTACCCCTTCTCGGGTTACATTCGCTCACTCTCATCCCTTGGAGTCCTTTGCCTTTGAAGTTGTCTTCGTCCGACCATGTCCCTCAGATGCGCCAAGTGCACAGCTCTGCAGTGTCATCCTTCGCGTCTCGCCCTGAAGTCTACTTCCTCTAGCTTCACTCCAATCTCCTCGGCCGGCGGTCCCTCGGATGCTCCAAGCACACGGCTTCCGCAAAGCTATCCTTCACCGACTCAAGGACCAAGTAATGAGAGGTGAAACTCGCCAATGCTCCATGTGCGAATTACTAAGTCCTGTATGTTGGGATGTATACTGAAAGCCTAGCTCTTTAGTATGAACATCTTTATTTTGAAATAAGAATCACATGATCATTGTTTGCACTTTTATATTTATTATATGTTGTGCATATTGTCTAATACTTTACATTGTAGATAACATGGTGCTTGGGTGATGGCACAGAAGATCATGTTATCAGTCCCTTGTAGAGTATAAGTAGAGGCTCACAACCAAGATGGTCTTGGACAAACCATTGGCATGGTTGTAGTGTAGCTTGGTATTGTTTTATCTTGAACATAGAGTTACACTAGTACACTTAGGTGCATTGAGCAGGACCGACATAGAGGTGATTCAATTTATTGCTGACTACATAATTGAATCGGACCTCGGATATTATGTTGTACATGCTCTTAATCTCGATATAATAACGGGCACATGTACTTAGTATTTATTTCTTTGATTTACCAGAGGGTGAGATTTCTATGGATTAAATCAATATGCCCGGTAAGTTGGGAAATGATATTATTTACATGGTGTGCCGTTGATTATAGGAGGAATCTGTGTCCTATATATTAGGTTGATGATGTCCCCTTGAGGAGCTCATAAGGTTTATCATGTAAACCCCGCGGGTTGACTTAGTCAACATGATGATAAGGTTGAGTGGTACTACTCGAGGAGTTAGATGTTAATTGATTGATGGTCAGTAAATCAATCGATTGACGGACATTCGATATCTTAAACACGGGGAGATAAATGTACAAATAATATATGGAGCCCATATTAATTTATGGGGGTTGGTGAGGTAGTTCGATGATGATCCTCTAGTGGAATGGAACATCATTGATGGATCAAGTTTGTGTGGTTCCGATCCATCGGGTGGCCAAGACCCAACTCCTCCTCATGGTCCCTATCGTAGCCTTATATAAACCTCATGAAGTCTCGATCAAATGATGGAAAACAAATCTCTAAATCCAACGGTTAGGATTAAATTCCTAGAACCGACGGTTGAGATTAAATCTCTAGATCCGACGGTTGGGATTAATTCCTATAACCGACGGTTGAGATTAAATCTCTAGATCCGACGGTTGGGATTAATTCCTAGAACCGACGGTTGAGATTAAATCTCTAGATCCGACGGTTGGGATTAAATTCCTAGAACCGACGATTGAGATTAAATCTCTCGATCCGACGGTTGGGATTAAATTTCTAGAACCGACGGTTGAGATTAAATCTCTAGATCCGACGGTTGGGATTAATTCCTAGAACCGACGGTTGAGATTAAATCTCTAAATCTGACGGTTGAGATTAAAACCCTAGAACCGACGGTGGAGATTAAACCAAGGCCTAACCCTAACTCTATAAAAGGATGGCTATGGGTTGGGCGGCAAGAGGGGTTAATGGTTCATGATGGATGCTAAGGAAATTAGGGTTTTGCCTAGTATGCTTGGGCGGCAAGCAACCTCATGGAGGAAACCCTAATTAGGGTTTTGGCTCCTTAGGTTGGGCGGCCAAGGTGATGAAGGATGGTGGGCGGCAACCTATGGAGGAGGTTGTCTTCTTCATTGAAGGTGGCTAGCTCCTAGATCTCTCCTCTCCACCATGCTTAGGCGGCAAGAAACCTGTGGAGGAAACCCTAATTAGATTAGGGTTTGGCTCTTGGATTGGCTAGGTTGGAAGTTAGGGCGCAACTATAGAAGGGCTCATCTTCTTCCTTCTAAGGGTTGGCCGCCACTACCTTCTCTTCCTCTACCTTGGCAAGAAATCCAAAGGAAGCTTGGTTGGGCGGCTAGGGTTTGGAAGGTAAGGTAGGTGGCAACTATAGGGAAGTGTTCTTCTTCTTCCTAGGGTGTTGGCGGTTCCTATCCTTTTCCTATACCTTGGTGGTGCCCAACCTATTCCTCTTTTCCTTTTGTTTTCCTCTTGGCGGCACTAGGAGCTAGGGTTTGTCCCTAGTTGCTGTTTGGTTGTTTCCATTATGTTCTCTCTATTCTTGGGGCCGGCGGCATCAATCCTTTGTGGATTGGTGGTTGGCTCAAGCAAGAAGGGAAAGAGAGTTCTTCTTTCTTTGGATTGAAGAAGATCTAAGAAGCTTCGACTTGTGGAGGATCTTCGCCCACATGAAGTCTACAAGGAGGTTAGGATATACGATAGAAGATCAAGAGGTATAAAAGTTTTATTAACTTTTATTTATGATCTTTGCGTGTTCTTATTTGATATGCTAGCTTATGTTCTTTATGTTAGTATATGTTGATTATACTAGTTTACATTTGCATGTATTTGTATAATCATGGACCCCGATAAGAAACACAAAAACCGGCGATCCGTCCGTCGTCTCTTCCGTGGCTAATCGACTAGGGGAGTTGGTTGCTTGAACAACTAGTTTGTTCAAGCGATCACTCGAGTCGTTAGCACGACGACGAATTGGTTGTGCTTAGGAAACTCATCCCATCCGGATTAGTTTTCATTAGTGAAAATTTTAATCCGGGGACATGGGAGCCAATGAGCATTCCGAGGACTAGCACATTGCCAACAATTGGTATCAGAGCCATGGTTTCCGGTTTTGTGTGTTTTTGGATTCGGTTACTTTCATGCACATATCATATATTTTGTATGCCGGATAATAGTAGGATGTGCGTAGGCTAACTTTTTGGTTGCAGGCATAAGATCCGACTATTATGGCTATATGTGTGTATGTGATTGTTTGTGTATGATTGTATATTATTTGAATCCTCGGGGTTGACGAGGCTAGATTAGTATTTAATTTTTGTAATTAAATACGGCATTGTTTAGCCACTCTTTATTTTATTTTACTTTCGATCTAGATTTCATGTACACTCCCTCGTGGAGTATAGGATCGATGGATGTAAAATAAAATAGGTTTTATACTCGGCTCGGATCTCCGGATGGCTCGTACATGGCGTAGGAGGAGCGGACGAGGTGGCGACACGACGGGACGCATATTGGAGAACAATGCCATAATAGTTGGAAAAATTCTGATTTTTCCATATTTATTGCTGATTTGTTTTATATGCATGTTGTGTGTGCTTGAAAATTCCTCATTTTCAATTTACTAAGTGGGAGAGGGATATTTTAATTAATTCCCACGGCCTCCATTACAATTTGACATGTGATGCAACAAACTTGCGCGTCGGCTCTGAGTGCCTTCCTCCCCATCGGATGAGTTTGTTTATGGATCACTAGGTCAAATAATGGTTATAGGAAATTATTTAGGAACGTGTGTACTTCCCCATCGGTAAGGCACATAATCCGAGATAATTCCCTTAGTATCGTGTAATGGTGCACACTTAGATGCAAATAAAAAGTATCCTCCCATCGAGTCATCGCTTTTATTTGTAGGGCCAAAGAGGAACCAACTATTAATTTTATTTGTCAAAAAGTAAGGTTGACAAGATAATAAAATTAATGGGTAAAACCTCCTCTTACAAATGTAGAATTCAGATATCGCCCACACTATCGTGGCATGCGATATTCTCGGTGTTTTGAGGTGTTGGTTGATTTCGGGATTTTATTGTTTTGAGGAATCAATAATATTTGAAATCTAAAGCAATGATCTATGTGATTCTTAGGATTTTCAAAATTGATTTTCAGTCCACTTGTTGTAATACTAAAGGAAATAAACTTACTGTACCTAGATAATGTGGATTGGAAAAGAATCTAGATATTGTCTTATTTGCTAAGAAGTACAAGTATACACTCTTCAAAGAGTGTCCTCAAGCCATGGTTGCTCAAAAAGGTTTCTACTTCTAAGCCGAAAGGCAAGAAGAAGAAGAAACAAGGTGGAGCAAAGGTGGTGGGAGGATCTCAGGAAGGAGTGAATAAGCCGAAAGGCAAATACTTCAGTTACTAGCAGACCGGACATGAGAAGAAGGATTATCCCAATCCGAAGCAAGAACAAAAGTATATCTTTTGGTCTAGTCGTTGTAACATGGTTAGCGGTGTTATCTATCGGCACCTGGTGAGTAGATACGAGAGCCACTAATCATGTCTGCAATACTTTGCAGGGGTTCCAGGAAACCCGACGACTAGCTAAAGGGGATATTACAATTTACTTGGGCAATGCCATGAAGATGGCGACTATTGCAGTGGGAGATGTTTTATTTATCTTTTGAGAAAAATAAAGTTTTTGGTTCTTAGAAATTTTCTTTATGTGCCTTTGTTTAGAAAGAATTACTTTCAGTTTCTAAATTGTGGATGGATAATCTATTTCTTTTGATGACAGATTTCTTATAAAAGGAATAGGGACATTATCTATTCAGGTACATAGATAGGAAATTTATGACTTGAACCACGAGCCCTACGATGCAAATAAAAGTTATTAACTCATCTTCTAATTCCAATAAGAGAAAAGAACCTTCAAAATGAACCAAACATATCTTTGGGATCTTAGGCTTGGTCATATTAACCTAAGGTAATTCAAAGGTTGATAGTGATGGACCTTTGGGTTCATTAGTGGTGGAGGATCTCCCAACCTCGCGAATCTTGCTTGAAGGTAAGATGACCAAGAGGCCTTACAAGGCCAAGGGGTATAGATCCAAAGATGTGTTGAATTGGTTCATTCTGATTCGTATGGTCCTATGTCTATCCAGTAAGAGATAGTTTTGAATATTTCATCTTTTTCATAGACAATTATTCAAGATGACACTACGATTTGATCGTAGTGGTGAATACCTCTTGGGAGAGTTTAGGAATTACTTATCAGAGGCTGGGATTCAATCCCAATTGTCTGCACCTGGCACACCCCAGCAGAATGGTGTAGCGTAGCGAAGGAAGAGGACTCTTATGGAGATGGTTAGATCGATGATGAGTTATTCTGACTTGCCAGATTCGCTCGGGATATGCCCCTAGATACGACGGTATACATTCAACCTTGTTCCATCTAAATCTGCCTTCTACTCCCAAATTGTGGACTGGGCGGAAGCCTAGTCTAAGACATATTTGGGTATGGGGAGTCCAGACATGTGTGAAGGTCGATAAGTTGGAACCTCGCATATACGATGTTCATGGCTATCCTAGGGGAACGAAGGGTGGTTTGTTTTATAGTCCTAGAGATCAGAGGGTGATCGTTAGTACGAATGCCAGATTTCTAGAGGAGGACTATGTGATGAACCACAAGCCCACGAGTAGGATTGTTCTTGAGGAGTTGATAGGGGAAGTCCCGACTTCAGTACCACCGGTACAAGAGGATATACCACATGTCACTGCACCGCGTGTCACAGAGGATATACAGGTGATACCTCGTCGTAGTGGGAGGGTTGTGAGACAGCCTGATAGATTCATGTTCTTGGGAGAATCTTCCGATTTGGTCCCTGGAGAACATGAACCTGATCCCTGGACAAATGACGAGGTAATCCAAGATATAGATGCAACATCTTTGCAAAGTGCAATAAATACTGAGATTGAATCTATGGATTCAAATCAGGTCTGGGAGCTCCTATGTATAGCAGCTCATATGAATTTATGAGGTGTGACAGATGGATGTCAAGACAGATTTCCTTAGTGGAAGTCTTGAGGAATCCATTTATATAAAGCGACCAGAGGGATTCATTGCTAAGGGCAAAAAGTATCTTGTATGTAAGCTTAATTGGTCTATTTGTGGATTGAAGCAAGCTTTGAGGTCTTGGAACATCCGCTTTGAGGAGGTAAATCCAGTCTTATGGATTTATTCAAAGTTCGGATGAGTCTTGTGTATATCAGAGATGTGACGGAAACGTAGTGGTATTTTTGTACTATACGTAGATGACATTTTGGTGGTTGGCGACAACATCGAAATGTTATCAGACGTAAGGGTATGGTTATCCAAACAGTATGGTATGAAGGACTTGGGAGAAGTGGGTCACAACCTTGGGATCAAGGTTGTTGTGCTTATCCCAAGCTTCATACATAGACATGATTTTGGATCGTTTTAGCATGCAAAACTCCAAGAAGGGTTTTCTACCTTTCAGGCATGGAGTTCCTTTATCTAAGGAGATGTGTCCTAGATCATCTGAGGAGATAGAGGAGATGAAGGAGATTCCTTATGCTTCGGCAGTAGGAAGCCTCATGTATGCGATGCTCAGATGCAGACCAGATATCCGCTGCAGGGCATGGTCGCAGACATCGAGTAATCCAGAGGATATTGGATCGCGGTAATGCATATATTGAAGTACCTGAGAAGGACTAGAGATTATATGCTGGTTTACCTGCATAAATTACTCTCGTGGGTTACATAGATTCTCGATTTCCAACTGATAGGGATAACAAAGAAGTCTACCTCAGGTTTTGTGTTTACTTTTGGAGGTGGAGCCATAGTATGGAAGAGTGTCAAGCAGAAATGCGTGGTGGACTCTACCATGGAAGCTGACTGTATGGCAGCCTCTTAGGCGGCCAAAGAAGTTGGGTGGCTCAGGAACTTCCTGATGGACTTGGATGTGATTCCTGGTTTGCCCAGAACTATCACAATTTATTGTGATAATAATGGTGCAGTTGCAAACTCGAAGGAACCAAGAGCCCATAAGGCTAGTAAACACATAGAGTGCAAGTACCACCTGATACGAGAAATCGTTAAGGAGGTAGAAGTTCTTTGTCCGCTGGATTGCATCAAAGGATGACCTCGTAGACCCTTTTCACTAAGGCCTTCTAGCGAGAGCTTGATAGGCATGTGGAGGGAAGGGGAATCAAATGTATGGCAAGATAATGACAAAGATAGTCTTTAGTATAAGTGGGAGATTGTTGGGATGTATACTGAAAGCCTAGCTCTTTAGTATGAACATCTTTATTTTGAAATAAGAATCACATGATCATTGTTTGCACTTTTATATTTATTATATGTTGTGCATATTGTCTAATACTTTACATTGTAGATAACATGGTGCTTGGGTGATGGCACAGAAGATCATGTTATCAGTCCCTTGTAGAGTATAAGTAGAGGCTCACAACCAAGATGGTCTTGGACAAACCATTGGCATGGTTGTAGTGTAGCTTGGTATTGTTTTATCTTGAACATAGAGTTACACTAGTACACTTAGGTGCATTGAGCAGGACCGACATAGAGGTGATTCAATTTATTGCTGACTACATAATTGAATCGGACCTCGGATATTATGTTGTACATGCTCTTAATCCCGATATAATAACGGGCACATGTACTTAGTATTTATTTCTTTGATTTACCAGAGGGTGAGATTTCTATGGATTAAATCAATATGCCCGGTAAATTGGGAAATGATATTATTTACATGGTGTGTCGTTGATTATAGGAGGAATCCGTGTCCTATATATTAGGTTGATGATGTCCCCTTGAGGAGCTCATAAGGTTTATCATGTAAACCCTGCGGGTTGACTTAGTCAACATGATGATAAGGTTGAGTGGTACTACTCGAGGAGTTAGATGTTAATTGATTGATGGTCAGTAAATCAATCGATTGATTTGACATTCGATATCTTAAACACGGGGAGATAAATGTACAAATAATATATGGAGCCCATATTAATTTATGGGGGTTGGTGAGGTAGTTCGATGATGATCCTCTAGTGGAATGGAACATCATTGATGGATCAAGTTTGTGTGGTTCCGATCCATCGGGTGGCCAAGACCCAACTCCTCCTCATGGTCTCTATCGTAGCCTTATATAAACCTCATGAAGTCTAGATCAAATGATGGAAAACAAATCTCTAAATCCAACGGTTAGGATTAAATTCCTAGAACCGACGGTTGAGATTAAATCTCTAGATCCGACGGTTGGGATTAATTCCTAGAACCGACGGTTGAGATTAAATCTCTAGATCCGACGGTTGGGATTAATTCCTAGAACCGACGGTTGAGATTAAATCTCTAGATCCGACGGTTGGGATTAAATTCCTAGAACCGACGATTGAGATTAAATCTCTAGATCCGACGGTTGGGATTAAATTCCTAGAACCGACGGTTGAGATTAAATCTCTAGATCCGATGGTTGGGATTAATTCCTAGAACCGACGGTTGAGATTAAATCTCTAAATCCGACGGTTGAGATTAAAACCCTAGAACCGACGGTGGAGATTAAACCAAGGCCTAACCCTAACTCTATAAAAGGATGGCTATGGGTTGGGCGGCAAGAGGGGTTAATGGTTCATGATGGATGCTAAGGAAATTAGGGTTTTGCCTAGTATGCTTGGGCGGCAAGCAACCTCATGGAGGAAACCCTAATTAGGGTTTTGGCTCCTTAGGTTGGGCGGCCAAGGTGATGAAGGATGGTGGGCGGCAACCTATGGAGGAGGTTGTCTTATTCATTGAAGGTGGCTAGCTCCTAGATCTCTCCTCTCCACCATGCTTAGGCGGCAAGAAACCTATGGAGGAAACCCTAATTAGATTAGGGTTTGGCTCTTTGGATTGGGCGGCTAGGTTGGAAGTTAGGTTGGGCGGCAACTATAGGGAAGGGCTCATCTTCTTCCTTCTGCCACTACCTTCTCTTCCTCTACCTTGGGCCGCAAGAAATCCAAAGGAAGCTTGGTTGGGCGGCTAGGGTTTGGAAGGTAAGGTAGGTGGCAACTATAGGGGAAGTGTTCTTCTTCTTCCTAGGGTGTTGGCCGGTTCCTATCCTTTTTCCTATACCTTTGGTGGTGCCCAACCTATTCCTCTTTTCCTTTTGTTTTCCTCTTGGCCGGCGGCACTAGGAGCTAGGGTTTGTCCCTAGTTCGGTTGCTTGGTTGTTTCCATTATGTTCTCTCTATTCTTGGGGCCGGCGGCATCAATCCTTTGTGGATTGGTGGTTGGCTCAAGCAAGAAGGGAAAGAGAGTTATTCTTTCTTTGGAATGAAGAAGATCTAAGAAGCTTCGACTTGTGGAGGATCTTCGCCCACACGAAGTCTACAAGGAGGTTAGGACATACGATAGAAGATCAAGAGGTATAAAAGTTTTATTAACTTTTATTTATGATCTTTGCGTGTTCTTATTTGATATGCTAGCTTATGTTCTTTATGTTAGTATATGTTGATTATACTAGTTTACATTTGCATGTATTTGTATAATCATGGACCCCGATAAGAAACACAAAAACCGGCGATCCGTCCGTCGTCTCTTCCGCGGCTAATCGACTAGGGGAGTTGGTTGCTTGAACAACTAGTTTGTTCAAGCGATCACTTGAGTCGTTAGCACGACGACGAATTGGTTGTGCTTAGGAAACTCATCCCATCCGGATTAGTTTTCATTAGTGAAAATTTTAATCCGGGGACATGGGAGCCAATGAGCATTCCGAGGACTAGCACATTGCCAACACTGTAAGACTCCAACGCATATATCAAATCCAAACATCCTAACTTAAACCCTTTGCTACACACATCAAAACCATATCACGGGTTGATTGACCTAACATTCTCCCCCTTTTTGATGTGTGACAATCCGTTAAAGTTAGGTAAACATTTGATACAAATATTAAGGTAAGAAAGCATGTAAATAAACATGATTATCAACTCTCCCCCTTAATACATGAAACTCCCCCTAAATGAAATTCCCCTTACTTAAACATGCATATTTCTCCCCCTTTGACACCATCAAAAATATTAAACAAAATTTATACAAGCATGACATCAATTCTAGGGAACAAAAATTACCAAAACATGCCTTAAATCTGATAAAAGAAGGTTACTGGGCATGTTATCAGTTGATCAGTCGACTGGTTCAGACTACCAGTCGATTGGCACTCTGATTTCGGGTTTTTTAGATTTTCAGGGTGAATTTCAGAAATGCACTAAAAATTCTATAAAATTTGAAAAATCATGAAATTTGGGGAACACATTTATTTTAAGTTACTTTATCAATGAAAAATAGTTTTTCATGAAAAATCATTATATTTCTAAAAATTAGCCAAAAATCTAAAAGCTTTAAAAATAACTAGGTTTTTGATCAAGTTAGTATCAATTTTAACACCTAGTTTTGCTTTGGATTGTTTCAAAACATGAACACACAGATTTTAAAATAAGAAATTATTTTGAAAACATATGAAATATCCAACCATGATCTTTGGGCAATATGTCTATGAATTAAACATAAGTCTTCCCCATGATTGGTCTATTATTGCTATTTTGACACTTTAAATGACCATCTAAATGCCATAGGCATTAGTGGACCATTTGTATCATCCTATCATCTCACCCATGCTAAGTTTTCAATCAAGGTATCCTATGGTGAGTGTGAGATGTATCCTAAAGGTATTTGTATATACTTAACCTTTAATTTCATGCAATTCTACCCAAGGTTAAGTATCATCCTAACAATCCAAATGATCATAACGACATATATGTATTGTTTCCACATTATGATCATGAAACAAATGTATTCATCAACTTATAATCATGCATTAGGTATGAATTATGATAAAAAATCAAATATCACCTAGATCATGATTTGAACCCTAATGCCCATGACTATGTGCCAAATATCAAGATCATAAATCATGATTGTAAACATATATAACAATTACATTAACTATCATGATTTAAGCATTATTTTCAATTTATGGGCACATTATCATCACCCAACACTTATGCTAAAAATGAGTATCAACATACATAACACTTGTTGGTGCAATCGGCCCAGGTCACGATTGACCAGGACTCGAGTTTGACTCGAGTGATGTTTTGATGTTTCGACAAAAACATATGACAATGTAATTGTCATTTGGTAAAGTCCAAGTCTTGAGTACTTGGCATGGAAAGTCCAAGTGGGACACTTGGCATTGGGAAAAGTCCAAGCATGGGTCTTGGCAATGTAAAATCCAACATGGGTTGGCAAGGAAAGTCCAAGCATGGTCTTGGCATGAAAAGTCCAACATGGGTTGGCAAGGAAAGTCCAAGCATGGTCTTGGCATGAAAAGTCCAACATGGGTTGGCAAGGAAAGTCCAAGCATGGTCTTGGCATGGAAAGTCCAACATGGGTTGGCATTTGAAGTCCAAGGGGTTTGATATTGGCAGCGTAAAGTCCAAGCGGGAGTCTTGACAGCATAAGTCCAATGGTTGGCGGCGTAAAGTCCAAGCGGAGTCTTGGCGGTGTAAGTCCAATGTGCCTTGGCGGTGTAGACACCGTTAGCATGACATAGCTAACGGAAGCACCTGAAGGCTAGCGCGATGGATGAACAAGTCATGGATGACTTGGAGGGATCCGAGAGGCGTGAGGCTGATGGAGGTGGCTAGAAGGCTTAGGTCTAGGCTAAGGGTGGTCTAGCAAGTATGGGGGAACCATACTTGGGTTAAAACCTCATGGTTGAGGTGTGCCAGTCGACTGGACCGAGTCAACTAGGGTTTGATCATGGTTATGAGCCTAGCAATGATCGCTAGATGTGGCGGGGCCGATCGATGAGTTGAGCGATGATCGATCGGTGATCACCGACCGTGCTCGAGAAATTGGTCACGTATCGGAGTCGAGACTCGACCGTCGAGTGAGGAATCCATCACCGATCGATGGTCACAATTAGTCGATCGATGAAGGATCCGCTGGACTTATCCAAATCGTGGATTCAGCCGTTGTCTCACGACAACAAAGCTGGCATCACGATCGATGGTCCCGATCACCGATCGATCGACTTTTTCCAAAGACAGTTGAAGCTATATATGGAGCTCGTGATGGAAGAAAAACCAAGGTTTCTTTGAGGCGATTTGGGGCGAGTTGCTGCTGCAATTTAGGGTCTCCAAGTGCTACTCGATCAACCTTGCGATCAAGCATTCAAGAGCATTTGTAAAGTTGTTTTTTTTACTAGTTTTGCTTTCTATTTCATTGTATTCGCTTGTAGCTTTTTATTATTGTTGTAATCATCCTGTACGAGGTTTCTCAGCCTCCGGATTGTTCCGAGAAGGAGTGTTTATTAGTGTTTGCGTGTGCATCACTAGAGCTCGTAGAGCTCGATCCGTGGAGTAGGAACCTTGAGGTTCCGAACCACGTTATATCATCGTGTTCGTGTGTGATTATATATTTCGTTATTGCTTTCATTATCTATATTCCGTTGCACTAACGAAATTGTAGACACGAACGCGAAAGAATTCCATTGACGCTATTCACCCCCCCTCTAGCCATTTCAAAATATCCCTAACAAGTGGTATCAGAGCCCGGGGCTCTTCTACGGATTAACAACCCGGAGTCAAGAAGCTAGAGGGAAGAATATGGAATTTGAGGAAAGATTGGGTGACGACGTCAACATCCCACCTTCCTTCAACCGCGAACATTTTGCGTATTGGAAAGGTAGGATGGAATATTTTCTAATGACGAATATAGAAAATTGGTTTGCCGTGACTATATGTTTTGATGCTCCGAGAGGAGAAAACGGCGAAATCCTCAAGATGAAGAGATGGACCGAGGAGCAACGGGAAAAATTCAAGACAACCGTTAAGGTAACAAAAATATTGATTGATTTGATACCTAACGATATTTTGTCCAGATTAGGAAGCTATAGGGATGCCAAGGAGTTGTGGAACAAGTTGATCAAGTTCCACGACAATCTCGAATCGGTCCAAGAAGACTTGGAAGAGGAGGAGACCGAAGAAGAATCATCATCATCCTCACAAGAAAGTGAGGAGTCATCTTCCGGGTCGGAAGAGGTGGAGGAAGTGGAAGAAGCATCCACCTCAAGGATTGAGGGGGAGGAGAGAACCTTCATACCGGAACATCGAGAAGAAGAAGCTTCGACATCCTGGCCAAGATGAAGAAGCCCAAAGTCCATTCGTCTCCACCACCATCACCTCAATTCAAAATAAAAATAACATTATGTGTTTTGAGTGTAGGAAATTTGGGCATTATAAGAGTAAGTGCCCAAAGAAAGTCAAGAAAGCTCCTCCGGTACCTAAAAGTCAACAAAAGTCAACGGACGCCGGTTCCCCAAGTATCAAGAGCAAGGAGCACATCATATGCTTCAAATGCAATGCAAAAGGACATTATAGGAATCAATGTCCTAGGGGAAGAAGAAGACCCAAGAGGGAGCTACACATGTAGGGGGAGCTTCCAAAGCTAACCCTAAGGTATATTTTAATAATGCATCCTTTTTAGTTAATAGGCAAAAGCATGCTAAGGGTTTCAATTCTCTTGCTATTTATCATAAAGAGCATGCTAGAAATAACAAATATATTTGCCTAGGAGCTAAGAGTGTTCACTTAGGAAATAAGAAGAAATTTGGGACTAATGTCCCTAAAAATATATTACCTAAGGAAAGCATTAAGAAAATAGGAGAACATCTAGGCTTTAATGCTAAGAAATCTAGACATATGCCTAGAAATAAAAATATCTCAAGAGAAAATGAAAAATCAAAAATTGAGATATTAGAAAAGGAAAATCAAGCCTTGAGATCAAGGCTTGAAAAACTTGAAAAGACCCTTAAGGTTATGCAAAATCAAATGCAAGGGTCAATTAGTCAAACTTCTAGGTCCAAAAGTCAAAGTCAACACCTAGGACCTAAGAGTCAAAAGTCAACCAAGGACAAGCAAGGTTTGGGTCACAAACCTAAGTCTAAGGTGGCTTACCATAGTGTTCCATTTGATTATGGAACACAAACTAGGTCTAGGAAGACTAAGGTCAATAGGGAAGTCATCCCTAGAGTTGACCAAGGGTTGTGCCTAGTGGCTAAGGTTTCTAGGAAACCTAGGGTGGCCACTAAGAAGGTTGCAAGGGGAGTTACCCCTAGAGTCAACCTAAGTAAGACCCAAATGATCAAGGCTAATAAGCCTAGGAGGGTCATTAGTAAGGTATCTAGGGAGGTTATCCCTAAGGTATACCTAATTAACCCTAGGAGCTCAAATCGGTTTTGGGTTCCTAAGAGCGTGATTGATTCACGCTAGATGGGTTAGGGTGTGCCAACCTTAAATGGATGGGTAGTTAACTCAACCATGGCAAAGGTGACACTTTAGGTTATTTTCAAGGTTATGGATACCTTGTAAATAGATTTGAATTATCATCCTAAAAGATTTTAGGGTGTGCCAATATTATTTGAGAAGCTTGATAAAATGGTCAAATTGGCACAATTTAGGCTTAGAGGTCGTAGTGTGTCATTTTGGGTTTTTGACACACTTGGGAAAATTTAGGTTAATATGGCAAAATATACTTAATTATATCAAATGGCAATTAATATTAAAATTTAGGTATTACCATACCTATATATTTTATTTGCCATGCCTTGATTGCCATATGCCATGACATCATATTTTTTTTTATCATTTTTATATGTCATGATTATGTTTAGGATTAAGGTTTTAAATGTCATGTGTTTTTAGATTTCATATTATGTCATGACATCATGATTATGAGCATGTGTTTATCTATATCATCTCTAATGCCATAATCACTCATGCATTTAAGATATTTTGATTAAAATTGATTTAAGGACTATGGCATGACTTGGAGTCCCATTTATAAGGGAATCAAGTAGGGTTGCCTTAGAAAAATGCATGAAACCCTAGATTAAATGAACCAAAACCCACATCTCACATCCAATTGACATGTATGTGTATTTATATACCATAGATACATGTGAGATGCTAGGATATGAGTTAAGTTCAAGGTGCATAGTTTTTGCATCTAGATGAACTAAAACTCATCCAATTTTATTTGTGGATCATTGGGAAAGCTTGTGTACAAGTCATGTGCATAGAGCCCAAGGAATATGATCCAAAATAAGGTTTTAAAAACATTTTAAAATCATTTTGAAAAACCTTGGTGAAGTCTATCTTTTGATAGCAATCACCATTGATGAAGTTGATACAAAATAGGGCCAAAACATTGAAAATTTCAATGGTTTTGAGTTTTGTATCAAATTTACTATTTTATGGGTAAAATAATTTTAAAATATTTTTCACCCATTGTATGTGTCATAGGTATTATACGTATCAAATTTCATGATTTTTCGATATACGTATAATTATTTATGATTTTCTGAAATTAACTCGATAATCAAATTTGAAATTTGATTATCGATCAGCCTACAGTGGCGATCGATGAATGTGGCAATGATCGTAGATTGTGAGTCATTGCCAAGGCGATTCGGAAAACTAGGTTTGGTTAGCCCGTGTTCAGTCATGGTAAAGGTCCCTAATCACTCCTAACCCTAGGATATGCTTTGGTAAGCATTATAAAGGGTGAAAATCCATTGGATATGGATTAGGAGAGTTGTTTAGGGTTTGTATCAATGTTAAGGTGTTGGAAAGTTCAATGTTGAATTTCTAACCTTAATTTTGATGGTTTAGAGTTCCTATTGGCTTAGGGACTTCCCAAGGACATTGTTGGTGCAATGGTCGAGGGAGCAAGCCTTTAGGGAGGTATCCATCTTGGGATGATGGATGTGTTTTTCTCCTTGAAGAGGAGAAGTTATTGGGAGAATATGACATCAATTGGGAAATTGATGGGACTTTTGAGAGACCCAATTTGGAAATTGGGAGAGTAAATGGGATTGTCTCTCTTGAGTGATATTGGACTTATCACTAGGAAGATGGTAGGCATCCTAAGTATTTTTGGACCAAGGGGGAGATTGTAAGATCTCATTGGGACATGAGACATTGACCCTCTTGGGGAGAAAACCTTTTTGATGTTAGTCAAAAAGGGGGAGAATGTTTGGGGGAGAACATTTGGAGAGTATTTACCAATTTGGGATAATTGGTAAGGGATTTGAGTTAGTGTTCTAACTCAATAATTTGTTTGGTTTTTGTCAAACATCAAAAAGGGGGAGATTGTTGGTGCAATTGGCCCAGGTCACGATTGACCAGGACTCGAGTTTGACTCGAGTGATGTTTTGATGTTTCGACAAAAACATATGACAATGTAATTGTCATTTGGTAAAGTCCAAGTCTTGAGTACTTGGCTTGGAAAGTCCAAGTGGGACACTTGGCATTGGGAAAAGTCCAAGCATGGGTCTTGGCAATGTAAAGTCCAACATGGGTTGGCAAGGAAAGTCCAAGCATGGTCTTGGCATGAAAAGTCCAACATGGGTTGGCAAGGAAAGTCCAAGCATGGACTTGGCATGAAAAGTCCAACATGGGTTGGCAAGGAAAGTCCAAGCATGGTCTTGGCATGGAAAGTCCAACATGGGTTGGCATTTGAAGTCCAAGGGGTTTGATATTGGCGGCGTAAAGTCCAAGCGGGAGTCTTGGCAGCATAAGTCCAATGGTTGGCGGCGTAAAGTCCAAGCGGAGTCTTGGCGGCGTAAGTCCAATGTGCCTTGGCGGTGTAGACACCATTAGCATGACATAGCTGACGGAAGCACCTAAAGGCTAGCGCGATGGATGAACAAGTCATGGATGACTTGGAGGGATCCGAGAGGTGTGAGGCTGATGGAGGTGGCTAGAAGGCTTAGGTCTAGGCTAAGGGTGGTCTAGCAAGTATGGGGGAACCATACTTGGGTTAAAACCTCATGGTCGACTGGTGCCATGTGGCAGTCGACTGGACCGAGTCAACTAGGGTTTGACTGCGGGTTATGGCCTAGCGATCATTGCGGATGGGATGATCGATGGCTCAGCGATCGACTAATCGTGTGATCAGTCGACTGGTGCTCGAGAAATCGGCCACAGAATGGAGTCGAGACTCGACTTGTCGAGTGAGGACTCCATCAGTCGACTGATGGTCACAATCAGTCGACTGATGAAGGATTCGTTGGACTTATCCAGCGTGGATCTAGCCGTTGTCTCACGACAACAGTGGCATCAGTCGATTGATGGTCCCGATCAGTCGACTGATCGACTTTTTCCAGCACTGGTTGAAGCTATATATGGAGCTCGTGATGGAGGAAAAGCCAAGGTTTCTTTGAGGCGATTTAGGGCGAGTTGCTGCTGCAATTCAAGGTCTCCAAGTGCTACTCGATCAACCTAGCGATCAAGCATTCAAGAGCATTTATAAAGTGTTTTTCTTTACTAGTTTTGCTTTGTATTTCATTGTATTCGCTTGTAGCTTTTGATTATTGTTGTAATCATCCTGTACGAGGTTTCTCCGCCTCCGGATTGTTCCGAGAAGGAGTGTTTATTAGTGTTTGCGTGTGCATCACTAGAGCTCGTAGAGTTCGATCCGTGGAGTAGGAACCTTGAGGTTCCGAACCAGGTTATATCATCGTGTTTGTGTGTGATTGTATATTTCGTTATTGCTTTCATTATCTATATTCCGCTGCGCTAACGAAATTGTAGACACGAACGCGAAAGAATTCCATTGACGCTATTCACCCCCCCCTCTAGACGTTCCAAAATATCCCTAACAACACTAAGTGTTGAGCATGATTTAAACTATTTATGAGTGCATTATCATCACCCAACACTATTTCTAAAATTAAGTCCCACTATCCTAAGTCAACCAAAACATAAGATATAGGTGAAATCCTTATGGTTGACTATCCTAGGGTTTTCCTAACCCTTAAGGATGGATTTAGGAACTCAAAACAAATTCTTACCTATGGGGTTCACTAAAAATTCCTTAGGGATCCATTTTCTAGCTATTATTATTTTTTTATCTTAACCCCTAGCAATTAGACATTTATAGGCCTTTTCATTTTTATTTTCCTTATATCCTAGGCCTTTCTTATTGAAACTAGCCCTTTGGCTCCCTATAATCATATTAAGGGTGTTCGAGCCAATTGTAAATTTTTCTAGGGCTTTGGTCAAATGATCTACCTTTTCCCTTAACATCCTATTTTCCTCAATGCATGCATCATTAACATCAAATGACATATAAAGATCATGTGAGCATGCATCATCATGACTAGAGGTAATATTATCATTAATATTTAAGCATGCTTTTTCTAGTTTTTCTTCTAAATCTTTAATTTGATCCAGCATGCATTTATTCTTTTTCTTAGCCCTAAATAATTCCTTAGTAAGACTAGAAATCATTGACATAATTTTCTTGGGAGGTAGATTCGTTACCTCACTTACCAAATCCTCTTCCGACGATGAGGATGTAGAAGAAGCTCCCCCATCACTTGAGCCCTCCTCACTAGTGCTTCTTTCTTCTTGCTTGGAGGAGGAGGATGAGTCTAGGTTGTCAAACGCCATCAAAGCAAGGTTGGTGACAAAAGCGTTTTACTCTTCCGATGATGATGATGAAGAGGGATCATCCCTTGTCCTTGCCTTTAGTGCCTTGGCCTTCCCCTTTTCCTTGGCTTTCTTCTCCTCTTCCTTCTTCTTGCTCCCCTTTCTCTTCTTTTCTTCTTTCTTTCTCTTTTCTTTGCTCTTGTTCAAGAGTGGACGATTATCTCTTATGTGTCCCTCTTGTTGGCAATTGTAGCAAATTACCTTCCCCCTTGGTCTTCTTCTCCTATCATTAGATTTATTAAATTTAAAATTTTTCAATGCAAGTCTTACCTTCCTTACCATGTATGCTTTTTCTGTGCTATCCATGGAGGAGGAGGAGGATGCTTCATCGGAGGAGGAAGGAGTCTCCATCTTCTTCTTTTCCCCTTTATTTGCTACTAGGGCTACTCCTCTTGATGGCTTGATACTTGATTCTTCATTTATTCCTTCAAGCCTCGTTTCATGGAGCTCCATGGTTGAGAAAAACTCCTCCAAGGTGTTCACTTCTAGGTTCTTTGACATGCAGGAGTCCACCATTGAGCTCCATTTCGATGACCGGGAAAAGCATCAATTGCTTTCATAAGCATATCCCGGTTCAAAAGTCTTTCTCCTACACTTGTTAGCCCAATTAAGATTTCCTTAAATCGAGAGTGTAGTGAGGTTACCTTTTCTCCCTTTTTGAGTTTAATATTTGATAGTTGGGAGCGGAGGAGGTCTCTCCTTGCAAGCTTGGCCTCTGAGGTACCTTCATGAAGCTCTACTAGCTTCTCCCACATCTCTTTAGCACTTCCACATTCCCTTATCCTATTCACTTCTTGTTGGGGGAGTACATTATAGAAGTGGTGTTTGGCCTTCGAATTCGCCAAGTACTCCTCTCTTTGTCTTTTTGTCCATCTTGTCTTCTCCAATGGCTCCCCTTCTTCATTCCTAGGTATTTCGAAACCATTTTCCATTATTAATAGAATTTCGAAATCGGTTTCGAAAAATACCTCCATTCGCTTCTTCCACCAAGCAAATTCCCCCTCGAACTTCGGTGGATGAATATTAGAACCGACCATCTCTTGATGAAGTGCTTGTTGTGGCGGTTAGTCCTCGACAAGCAACTTGGCTCTGATACCACTTGTAGGGTCGATGTTGGCAGGCTAGAGGGGGGTGAATAGCCTTTAACCTAGACGGTGGAAGTCATTCGTTCGTTGCTCATCTACAAACACTATTAGCTCAAGCGGAATATACAAATACAAACAATTGAAGACAAAGAAAAGAAAGAATAGTAACACAAATGCTAACACCGCAATGTAACTTGGTTCACGACCTTGCCACTAATCCACAGTCCGATTCGTCCAAGGTGAATCATGCCTCAAGCTTTCACTATTCTCTCCTTTGCACCAAGCTAGGTGGAGGTAACCTCTTTACACAAGAATCACTCCTCTTACAATTATGATGTAAATAATCTCAATTATGAGGATGGAAAACCTTTAGGGCACTTTGGGAGAAGTTATTAGATGAAGCATTGGGCTCCCAAATGCCCACACTCCTTCTTTTTATAGAAGAAGAGGGTTTCTTCCCATTAACACAGGAGCAGTCGACTGATGCCCCGATTAGTCGATTGGTCCTGTAGCCGTTTCCAAATAATAGCTTCTTTCCACGTTGGATTCCATCCAATGGCTCCCACATCAGTCGACTGATCTTGCCATCAGTCGACTGATGGAGCTATCAATCGAGTGTCGGAAGTGGACACTCCATTCTGTGCTCAAAACCCTTGCTACAAGTCGACTGATGCCTTCATCAGTCGATTGGTGGTCTCGTAGTTGACTGCCAATCCATGGCAGTTGACTGTTGGCACATGAACCAGACTCGAACACTAGTCGAGTCATAGTCGACTTAGATTAGTCGACTACCATTACTGTTAGTAATATATGAAAGATGTCATAAGACAATCGCCTTATGTATCAACCATTTATATGATAAATGAAGATTCACTATTTGAGTATACAAGATTTCATGTAATTGATTGGATCTTAAACTCATTTACTGAATGTCCACGATACGATTCACAACATGAGAGAATTTGTGATTGGATCACAACTAGTGAGAATCTCTACATGTGTAATTGTGATGTATCAGAATTATCCCTAGTCGATGAATTGATGCATCTGGACACCATCAATTCTGTCGAGACTAGCACGAGGTATACTCATTTTGGCATTTTCCAAACCAAATTTCTTGATCATTTCATTTACATATTTGGTTTGATAAATATGAATACCCTCATTGGTTTGTTTGACTTGTAAGCCTAGGAAAAAGGTAAGCTCTCCAACCAAACTCATTTCAAATTCATTTTCCATATTTTTTATAAAGTCTTGAAGAAGATCATTATTTGTTAACCCAAAGATGATATCATCAACATATACTTGGGCTATGAATATATCTTTCAATGTTGACTTTATAAACAAAGTTTGATCTACTTGTCCTCTTCTAAAATCCTTAGAAATTAAGAATGATGACAATCTTTCATACCATGCCCTAGGAGCTTGTTTTAACCCATATAATGCTTTCCTAAGCTTGCATACATGATTTGGATAATCTATGTTATCAAACCCGGGTGGTTGCTCCACATATACTTCCTCCTTAATAAAACCATTTAAGAATGCCGATTTAACATCCATTTGGTAAAGTTTAAATCCCATATAGGAAGCATATCCTAGGAGAATTCTAATATATTCTAATCTAGCAACCGGGGCATAAGTCTCATCATAGTCAAGCCCCTCAACTTGATTAAATCCCCTAGCAACCAACCTAGCCTTATTCCTAGTGATATTTCCTTGATCATCTAATTTATTCCTAAAGACCCATCTTGTAGTAATTATGGTGCTATCATTGGGTCTAGGTACTAATTCCCACACTTGACTTCTCTCAAATTGAGCCAATTCATCTTGCATTGCCAAAATCCAATCCGGATCATGTAATGCATCATTGATCGATTTGGGCTCAATTTGTGAGATAAGAGAAACTTGACTAGTAGGAGGTCTATGAAATGACCTAGTTCTTACTCCTTGAGATAAATCTCCTACTACTTGGTCAAGTGGATGATCTTGATGAATTCTTAGGTTTCTAGAAGGGGTTTCAATTTGATCATTGTTATCTTCCACCCTTCTTTCATCATCGGAGTCTCCTCTTCCTCCCCCTTGATCATTACCCTTAATGGTCAAATTTTGAAGTTTTTGGGTAATGTCTTGATTATTGTCATTAATATCCTTATCAATGGAGGACTTTCTAGGGTAGGTACTAGTGGTTTCATCAAATTGAACATTTGAGGACTCCTCAATCCCTTGGGTTTTCTTATTATAGACTCTATACCCTCTACTTGTGGATGAGTATCCAACTAGGATTCCCTCATCCGCTTTAGATTCAAATTTCCCTAAGTTATCTTTGGTATTTAAGATATAAACTTTACACCCAAAGACTTTGAAATAGTGAATTGTGGGAATAGTTCCATTCCATAGTTCAAAAGGTGTTTTTCCTAAAAACCTATGGATTTGAACCCTATTTTGGATATAGCAAGCGGTATTAACCGCTTCCGCCCACAAGTAGCTAGGAAGTGAATATGCATTAAGCATGGTCCTAGCGGCCTCTTGTAGGGCACGATTTCTCCTCTCCACCACCCCATTTTTTTGGGGTGTTCTTGGACAAGAGAACTCATGCTTGTACCCTTGCTCTAAACAAAATTGTGAAAATTTTGAGTTCTCAAATTCACCACCATGATCACTACGGATCCGGTTGATTTTGAGACTCTTTTCATTTTCAACCCTTTTACTAAATCCTATGATTATTTCTAAGGTATCATCCTTATGTTTCATAAAATAGACCCAAGTATACCTAGAAAAATCATCTACTATAACCAAGCAATATTTATTACCATTTAAAGATGGAGTACTATGACAATCAAATAAGTCAAGATGCAATAATTCTAATGGTAAAGATGTGTTAGTTAGAGTTTTACCTTTGTGTGATGCCTTTGTTTGTTTTCCTTCTTGGCATGCATCACACAATTTGTTCTTGACATACTTGATCTTTGGTAGTCCTTTGACCAACTCCATCTTGGCTACCTTGGCTATGTTTTTCATGTTGATGTGCCCCAATCTTCTATGCCATAGCCAACATTCCTCTTCTTTTGCAACAAAACACTTAGTAGAGATGTTAGAAGCATATGAAAGATCAACATAATAGATATTTGACTTCCTATATCCAACTAACATGCAATCATTTAATTCCTTGTGTCTAATCATGCATTTAGAGGATTCAAAGGAAACATGATAGTTTGCATCACAAAGTTGACTAACACTCAATAGATTAAACTTCATATTTTCAACTAGCAAGACTTTGTGAATAATAATTTTGGGGGATACCTCAATTGTACCTCTACCTAATATCTTGAGTTTTCCACTATTCCCAAAAGACACCGCTCCTTTCTTCACATATTTAATTGTGGAGAACTTGCTCACATCCCCGGTCATATGTGTTGAGCAACCGCTATCCACAATCCACATACCTCGCTCTCCTACCTAAATCACATGAAAAACACAAGCTTTTGGTACCCAAACATTTGGACCGGTAACATTAAGTAAAAACTTCTTAGGTACCCAAGCTTTCTTAACCTTACCCTTAATGGTTGCTTTCCTATTAATTAATGAAATATACGCAACTTCTTTTTCTTTTGGCTTATATCCTAAACCGGCCTTGTTATAAACGGCTCTTTGCCTACTAAGAATCATGTCAAGACACTTTGAGCCATTTGAAAATTTTTCTAAACATGCTTTTAATTTACTAACCTCATCCTTAAGTTTATCATTTTCTTCTTTAAGCATGCAAGAGTCAATATGTGAGGGTTTTTCATTTCTAATGGCTTTTAGTTCTACCTTCATGCTTTTAACCTTAGATTTTGACTTATCTAGAGCTTCTTTAAGATAGGCAATTGATTTATAAAGGAGCTTAACCTTAGGAGAGTTCATTACCTCATTGTCACTAGATGACGATTCATCGCTTGAGGAATCTTCTTGGCTTGAGGTGCTCGAATCATTTCCTAGGGCCATGAGTGCCACATGGCGTGTGATGTGGCAAAGCTCATCATCGGAGGAAGAGTCTTCAATGCTTGGTGTGTCCCATGTGGTTTGAGCCACCATGGCCTCCTTCTTCTTCTTTTCCTTTTTATCCTTCTTTTTCTTCTCTTTTTCCTCCTTCTTTTTTAGCTCCGGGCAATTCGGCTTTATGTGCCCCTTCTTGTTGCAAGCATGGCAAATCACATTATTATTAAAACTTGAATTACCATTAAATTTACCTTTTGAGGAATGAGACCCCTTCCTTGCTTCTCTATTCTTGAACTCTCTTGACTTTCTATAAAGCTTCTTGACGAAATTTGCCATTTCACTAGATGAGTCCCCATCGCTACTTGACTCATCCTCCGACTCGGATGATGATGATGCTTCTTTTCTTTCCTTCTTCTTCTTTTCTTTCTTGTCCTTCTTTTCAACGAATAGAGCTAAACCCTTTTCCTTAGAGGACATGTTAGTTTGCTCATGTAATTCAAACTCACAAAACAATTCATCAATTTTAATTTGAGATAAATCTCTAGTTACCTTAATTGCATCAACTATAGAAGTCCATAAAGAATTTCTAGGAAATGCTTGTAAAATATACCTTACCAAATCCCGATTGTCAACTCGCTCACCTATGATATGAAGTCCCTTAACAATTTCTTTGAACCTTCCATGCATTTGACTTACGGTTTCATGCATCTTCATTTGGAAGGCTTGAAGTTGTCCAATCAATAGGTCCTTCTTGGCCCTCTTTGATTCCTTGGAACCTTCATTTAGCTCAATGAGCTTTTCCCATAATTCCTTGGTGGATTCGAAAGGTCCCACCTTGTTAAGTTGCTCCATGGTAATCCCACATTGGATGGTGAGTACCGCTTTTGCATTTGACTCGAAACTCCTATTCATTTCTCTTGTCCAATCCTTGCTCGGAATAGGGTTTCCACGTTCATCCACCGGTTCCTTGAAGCCATCTACAACACTATGCCAAATTTCAATATTACTCATTAAATATTATTTCATCCTGCCTTTCCAATATGTAAGTGACTCCCATCGAAGAGTGGTGGCTTGGCGATGCTATATCCCTCTTGAAGAGCCATTGATGCCTTGGTTGATGGTGAGATCTTCCAAGCAACTGGGCTCGATACCACTTGTTAGGACCCTTGGAATAGCTAGAGGGGGTGATTAGCGTTTCTTGATTCTACAAACAAGTTAGCGGAAGCAATACAAATACGAAAATGAATACGAATAAGAAATACAAAACCAATGCTAACACCCGATGTTACGTGGTTCGAAGATGACGCTCCTACTCCACGGCAATCCGTAAGGTGGATTAGTCCTAGCCAAGCTTCACTATCTTCTCCTTTGGATGAACCAAGGTGGAGAAACCTTTCTACAATGATCTCCTCTTCTTTACAATGATGGATGATCAAGAACAAGAGAAGAGGAGGTTTTGAGTCACTAAAAACACTTAGGAAGCTTGGTGAGCACGAGGATGTAGTTAGGATTAAGAGCACTAGCCTCACCAAGCTTCCCATGGCCCCTTTTATAGAAGAGGGGTTGTTTTTCCGTTAGCGTCGATCGACCGATCGATGCATGCCATCACCGTCGTCAGCCGGCAACCACAAACGCGATCTCCGCAGAGATCCGTAGCCGCAATCTCCAACGGCCAGTGATCACCGATCGATCCCTCCATCGATCGATGGGGTGATCGATCGAGTGATCAAGGCGAATGAGTGAGATGCGTGCAGTGGCGATATTTCCCTTGATCACCGATCGATTCCTTGGCGATCGATCACAATATCGATCGACTAATATGCCCAAGGCGATCGATCGATAGTTAGGTATCACCAGATCGATCGATCGCTGACCGGTCGGTCGATACATACATCGATCGATCGATACTCATCAAGTATGAGTAATTCATACTTGATTTTATACCTTAGACCTAGACTCAACCTTCTAGCCCCTCAATAAGCCTTGCGCCTTCAGGATCCCTCCGAGTCCGCGACTTGTTCATCCTTTGCGCTTTGCTTCCAAGAGCTTCCTTCGGTTTCGTCCTGTCTTGGGTTGCCAAATGCTTGGACTTTACGCCGCCAAGACTGCACGCTTGGACTTATGCTGCCAAGACTTTACTTTGGACTTCCTTTGCCAAGGTTCACTTTGGACTTTATGCTGCCAAGACTACAAGCTTGGTCTTATGCTGCCAAGTCCATCCCTTGGACTTCCTTTGCCAAGATCATACTTGGACTTCCTTTTACCAAGTACTTCATCCTTGGATTTCCCTGTCACTTAAACACATTCGTAATTAGATCACAATATATTGCCTAACTTAGATGATTAGCCAAGCATCAAAACATATAAATGCTTGGAGCATTGTTGCACCAACAATCTCCCCCTTTTTGATGTTTGACAATCATTTAAGTTAGGTCTTTAACTTAAGCATTCCTTCTCCCCCTTTGACATACATCAAAAAGAGAAGGATTTCAAAAGATGAAAGAATTTAAAGGTGTTGGATCTTGGACTAAGACATAAGATAGCAATTATGCTCCCCCTTAATCCAAGATATACTTTATATTGTGTAAACAATAGTTGAAGCAAAGCATACTACAAATTCAAACAATTAAGTCCTAACTTTGCACCAACAATGGTTTTAGGGATGAAAAAGATATAGTTTATGAAAACTCCCCCTAAAACACTGTATTAATTAGCCCTAAAACTTGTTTATACGCAATTTTATCATACTATAGTGTTAGGACATCAAAGATACACCAAATATCAGAAAATGGAGTCTATTATCAGAAAATACAGAGTACCATCATGGTTTGAACGATCGACCGGTTTTCGAACCGTGACCGCCAGTTCTAAAACGAAATTTCAGCCCTTTCATCCCAATTTCAGAAATGCGGTAGAAATTCCAGAAATCTCAAAAAATCACGAAATTTTGCGTACACATTTCTGAGATCATACTTTATCAAGGAAAAATAATTTTGAAAAATATATATTTTCTAGATTACAAGATTGATACAAACTTGGAATCTATCAAAAGTTCTAAAGAATTTGTAAACTTTGTATCACTTTTGTGTTCCATTTGAAAACTGTTTTTCAAAATATGATGAACATAGTTTAAGTTATCTATTATTTGGAATTTCCAACCATGTTCTTCGAGCTATGTATCCATTACTTGAATACAAGCCTTCCCAATGATTGGTCCATAAGGTATTTATGTCTCTAGGTGTGTTATTGGCTCATAGTAATGCATCATAACAAGCATGATGAGCCAAGTACACCTTCCCTATCATCTCACATGGTTCTAAGTGTCTCAATACACAAATCAAGTTTTCTTAAGGCTTTTCGTGAGATGCATCAAGGTATAAAGAAGCTAAGATTATAGGATCATGCAAATCTAGAATTTTACTCTACAAAGCACATACCAAGCTCTCTTCTTAATGATGAAAATTTGGCTTCGGGAAGAGCTTTGGTGAAGATATCGGCAAGGTTGGACTTAGATTCTACATAATTAAGTTCAATGTCCCCTCTTGCCACATGATCTCTTATGAAGTGATGTTTCACTTCAATGTGCTTTGTCCTAGAGTGATGTACCGGATTTTTGGTCAAGTTGATGGTACTAACATTATCACAATAAACTTTAATGTTAGAGTAGTGTAGCTCATAATCCACAAGAGTATGTCTCATCCAAAGTAATTGAGCCACACAACCACCCATAGCCACATATTCGGCTTCGGTGGTTGATAAAGCAACACAATGTTGCTTCCTACTACTCCAACTAACTAGGGAGGACCTAAGAAATTGGCATCCACCACTAGTACTTTTCCTATCCAATTTGCACCCGGCATAATCGGAATTGGTATAACCAAGCAATTCAAATGATCTAGTCCTAGGATACCAAAGTCCTACATTTAGGGTGCCTTTAATATATCTTAATATTCTTTTGACGGCTACCAAATGTGATTCTTTGGCACAAGATTGGTATCTTGCACACATACCTACCGCAAATAAAATGTCGGGTCTACTAGCGGTTAGGTATAGTAGGCTACCAATCATACTCTTATAAAGTTTAAGATCAATTGATTTACCTTCATGATCACTATCTATTCTAGTGCTAGTGGCCATAGGAGTGGTTACAATTTTGGCATTTTCCAAACCAAATTTCTTGATCATTTCATTTGCATATTTGGTTTGATAAATATGAATACCCTCATTGGTTTGTTTGACTTGTAAGCCTAGGAAAAAGGTAAGCTCTCCAACCAAACTCATTTCAAATTCATTTTCCATATTTTTTATAAAGTCTTGAAGAAGATCATTATTTGTTGACCCAAAGATGATATCATCAACATATACTTGGGCTATGAATATATCTTTCAATGTTGACTTTATAAATAAAGTTTGATCTACTTGTCCTCTTCTAAAATCCTTAGAAATTAAGAATGATGACAATCTTTCATACCATGCCCTAGGAGCTTGTTTTAACCCATATAATGCTTTCCTAAGCTTGCATACATGATTTGGATAATCTATGTTCTCAAACCCGGGTGGTTGCTCCACATATACTTCCTCCTTAATAAAATCATTTAAGAATGCCGATTTAACATCCATTTGGTAAAGTTTAAATCCCATATAGGAAGCATATCCTAGGAGAATTCTAATAGATTCTAATCTAGCAACCGGGGCATAAGTCTCATCATAGTCAAGCCCCTCAACTTGATTAAATCCCTAGCAACCAACCTAGCCTTATTCCTAGTGATATTTCCTTGATCATCTAATTTATTCCTAAAGACCCATCTTGTAGTAATTATGGTGCTATCATTGGGTCTAGGTACTAATTCCCACACTTGACTTCTCTCAAATTGAGCCAATTCATCTTGCATTGCCAAAATCCAATCCGGATCATGTAATGCATCATTGATCGATTTGGGCTCAATTTGTGATAAGAGCAACTTGACTAGTAGGAGGTCTATGAAATGACCTAGTTCTTACTCCTTGAGATAAATCTCCTACTACTTGGTCAAGTGGATGATCTTGATGAATTCTTAGGTTTCTAGATGGGGTTTCAATTTGATCATTGTTATCTTCCACCCTTCTTTCATCATCGGAGTCTCCTCTTCCTCCCCCTTGATCATTACCCCTAATGGTCAAATTTTGAAGTTTTTGGGTAATGTCTTGATTATTGTCATTAATATCCTTATCAATGGAGGACTTTCTAGGGTAGGTACTAGTGGTTTCATCAAATTGAACATTTGAGGACTCCTCAATCCCTTGGGTTTTCTTATTATAGACTCTATACCCTCTACTTGTGGATGAGTATCCAACTAGGATTCCCTCATCCGCTTTAGATTCAAATTTCCCTAAGTTATCTTTGGTATTTAAGATATAAACTTTACACCCAAAGACTTTGAAATAGTGAATTGTGGGAATAGTTCCATTCCATAGTTCAAAAGGTGTTTTTCCTAAAAACCTATGGATTTGAACCCTATTTTGGATATAGCAAGCGGTATTAACCGCTTCCGCCCACAAGTAGCTAGGAAGTGAATATGCATTAAGCATGGTCCTAGCGGCCTCTTGTAGGGCACGATTTCTCCTCTCCACCACCCCATTTTTTTGGGGTGTTCTTGGACAAGAGAACTCATGCTTGTACCCTTGCTCTAAACAAAATTGTGAAAATTTTGAGTTCTCAAATTCACCACCATGATCACTACGGATCCGGTTGATTTTGAGACTCTTTTCATTTTCAACCCTTTAACTAAAATCTATGATTATTTCTAAGGTATCATCCTTATGTTTCATAAAATAGACCCAAGTATACCTAGAAAAATCATCTACTATAACCAAGCAATATTTATTACCATTTAAAGATGGAGTACTATGACAATCAAATAAGTCAAGATGCAATAATTCTAATGGTAAAGATGTGTTAGTTAGAGTTTTACCTTTGTGTGATGCCTTTGTTTGTTTTTCTTCTTGGCATGCATCACACAATTTGTTCTTGACATACTTGATCTTTGGTAGTCCTTTGACCAACTCCATCTTGGCTACCTTGGCTATGTTTTTCATGTTGATGTGCCCCAATCTTCTATGCCATAGCCAACATTCCTCTTCTTTTGCAACAAAACACTTAGTAGAGATGTTAGAAGCATATGAAAGATCAACATAATAGATATTTGACTTCCTATATCCAACTAACATGCAATCATTTAATTCCTTGTGTCTAATCATGCATTTAGAGGATTCAAAGGAAACATGATAGTTTGCATCACAAAGTTGACTAACACTCAATAGATTAAACTTCATATTTTCAACTAGCAAGACTTTGTGAATACAATTTTGGGGGATACCTCAATTGTACCTCTACCTAATATCTTGAGTTTTCCACTATTCCCAAAAGACACCGCTCCTTTCTTCACATATTTAATTGTGGAGAACTTGCTCACATCCCCGGTCATATGTGTTGAGCAACCGCTATCCACAATCCACATACCTCGCTCTCCTACCTAAATCACATGAAAAACACAAGCTTTTGGTACCCAAACATTTGGACCGGTAACATTAAGTAAAAACTTCTTAGGTACCCAAGCTTTCTTAACCTTACCCTTAATGGTTGCTTTCCTATTAATTAATGAAATATACGCAACTTCTTTTTCTTTTGGCTTATATCCTAAACCGGCCTTGTTATAAACGGCTCTTTGCCTACTAAGAATCATGTCAAGACACTTTGAGCCATTTGAAATTTTTTCTAAACATGCTTTTAATTTACTAACCTCATCCTTAAGTTTATCATTTTCTTCTTTAAGCATGCAAGAGTCAATATGTGAGGGTTTTTCATTTCTAATGGCTTTTAGTTCTACCTTCATGCTTTTAACCTTAGATTTTGACTTATCTAGAGCTTCTTTAAGATAGGCAATTGATTTATAAAGGAGCTTAACCTTAGGAGAGTTCATTACCTCATCGTCACTAGATGACGATTCATCGCTTGAGGAATCTTCTTGGCTTGAGGTGCTCGAATCATTTCCTAGGGCCATGAGTGCCACATATGGTGATGTGGCAAAGCTCATCATCTGAGGAAGAGTCTTCAATGCTTGGTGTGTCCCATGTGGTTTGAGCCACCATGGCCTCCTTCTTCTTCTTTTCCTTTTTATCCTTCTTTTTCTTCTCTTTTTCCTCCTTCTTTTTTAGCTCCGGGCAATTCGGCTTTATGTGCCCCTTCTTGTTGCAAGCATGGCAAATCACATTATTATTAAAACTTGAATTACCATTAAATTTACCTTTTGAGGAATGAGACCCTTCCTTGCTTCTCTATTCTTGAACTCTCTTGACTTTCTATAAAGCTTCTTGAAAATTTGCCATTTCACTAGATGAGTCCCCATCGCTACTTTGACTCATCCTCCGACTCGGATGATGATGATGCTTCTTTTCTTTCCTTCTTCTTCTTTTCTTTCTTGTCCTTCTTTCAACGAATAGAGATAAACCCTTTTCCTTAGAGGACATGTTAGTTTGCTCATGTAATTCAAACTCACAAAACAATTCATCAATTTTAATTTGAGATAAATCTCTAGTTACCTTAATTGCATCAACTATAGAAGTCCATAAAGAATTTCTAGGAAATGCTTGTAAAATATACCTTACCAAATCCCGATTGTCAACTCGCTCACCTATGATATGAAGTCCGTTAACAATTTCTTTGAACCTTCCATGCATTTGACTTACGGTTTCATGCATCTTCATTTGGAAGGCTTGAAGTTGTCCAATCAATAGGTCCTTCTTGGCCCTCTTTGATTCCTTGGAACCTTCATTTAGCTCAATGAGCTTTTCCCATAATTCCTTGGCGGATTCGAAAGGTCCCACCTTGTTAAGTTGCTCCATGGTAATCCCACATTGGATGGTGAGTACCGCTTTTGCATTTGACTCGAAACTCCTATTCATTTCTCTTGTCCAATCCTTGCTCGGAATAGGGTTTCCACGTTCATCCACCGGTTCCTTAAAGCCATCTACAACACTATGCCAAATTTCAATATTACTCATTAAATATTATTTCATCCTGCCTTTCCAATATGCGAAGTGACTCCCATCGAAGAGTGGTGGCTTGGCGATGCTATATCCCTCTTGAAGAGCCATTGATGCCTTGGTTGATGGTGAGATCTTCCAAGCAATCTGGGCTCTGATACCACTTGTTAGGACCCTTGGAATAGCTAGAGGGGGGTGATTAGCGTTTCTTCGATTCTACAAACAAGTTAGCGGAAGCAATACAAATACGAAAATGAATACGAATAAGAAATACAAAACCAATGCTAACACCCGATGTTACGTGGTTCGAAGATGACGCTCCTACTCCACGGCAATCCGTAAGGTGGATTAGTCCTAGCCAAGCTTCACTATCTTCTCCTTTGGATGAACCAAGGTGGAGAAACCTTTCTTACAATGATCTCCTCTTCTTTACAATGATGGATGATCAAGAACAAGAGAAGAGGAGGTTTTGAGTCACTAAAAACACTTAGGAAGCTTGGTGAGCACGAGGATGTAGTTAGGATTAAGAGCACTAGCCTCACCAAGCTTCCCATGGCCCCTTTTTATAGAAGAGGGGTTGTTTTTCCCGTTAGCGTCCGACCGATGCATGCCATCACGATCGTCGCCGGCCAACGGCCAAACGCGATCTCGCGGAGATCCGTAGTCGCAAATCTCCAACGGCGTGATCGATCCGATCCTCCATCACCGATCGTGATGGGGTGATCGAGTGATCAAGCGCAATGAGTGAGACTGCATTCTGTGGCGATATTTCCCTTGATCAGTCGACTGATTCCCTTGGCAGTCGACTGATCACAATATCAGTCGACTAATATGCCCAAGGCGATCGATAGTTAGGTATCACCGATCGATCACCGCTGACCGATCGATACATCGTATCGCCGATCGATACTCATCAAGTATGAGTAATTCATACTTGATTTTATACCTTAGACCTAGACTCAACCTTCTAGCCCCTCAATAAACCTTGCGCCTTCAGGATCCCTCCGAGTCCGCGACTTGTTCATCCTTTGCGCTTTGCTTCCAAGAGCTTCCTTCGGTTTCGTCCTGTCTTGGGTTGCCAAATGCTTGGACTTTACGCCGCCAAGACTGCACGCTTGGACTTATGCTACCAAGACTTTACTTTGGACTTCCTTTGCCAAGGTTCACTTTGGACTTTATGCTGCCAAGACTACAAGCTTGGTCTTATGCTGCCAAGTCCATCCCTTGGACTTCCTTTGCCAAGATCATACTTGGACTTCCTTTTACCAAGTACTTCATCCTTGGATTTCCCTGTCACTTAAACACATTCGTAATTAGATCACAATATATTGCCTAACTTAGATGATTAGCCAAGCATCAAAACATATAAATGCTTGGAGCATTGTTGCACCAACACACTTGGCATTTGGTAAAGTCCAAGTCTTGAGTACTTGGCATGAAAAGTCCAAGTGGGACACTTGGCGCATGGAAAGTCCAAGTCATGGGTACTTGGCATTTGGGAAAGTCCAAGTCTTGAGTACTTGGCATGAGAAGTCCAAGCATGGGTCTTGGCAAATGAGAAGTCCAAGCATGGGTCTTGGCAAATGGAAAGTCCAAGCATGGGTCTTGGCATGGAAAGTCCAACATGGGTTGGCAAGGGAAAGTCCAAGCTTGAGTCTTGGCATTTGGAAGTCCAAGGGGATTGATTTTGGCAGCGTAAAGTCCAAGCGGAGTCTTGGCGGCGTAAGTCCAATGTGCCTTGGCGGTGTAGACACCGTTAGCATGACATAGCCGAGGGAAGCACCTGGAGGCTAGCGCGATGGATGAACAAGTCATGGATGACTTGGAGGGATCCGAGAGGCGTGAAGCTGATGGAGGTGGCTAGAAGGCTTAGGTCTAGGCTAAGGGTGGTCTAGCAAGTATGGGGGCACCATACTTGGGTTAAAACCTCATCTTTGAGGTTGGCAGTCGACTGGCATTATGGCCGGTTCGACTGCCGTGAGTCGACTTGAGTTCGACTGCTGTTTAAGAGCTGGAACTGCTCGCGATCGCCGCTCATGGGAGCTCGAACCGATGTCTACGGCACGATCGCTAAGGGTCGACAATGATCATTGTTCACCGCGAGCTGACGCCCGTGAGAGCCGATCGGGCGGGGCCGATCGACTACGCTACCGGGCAATGATCGAATGTTGGGCCGATCGCTAAGAGTCTCGTTGGAACTTGTCCAACGTGGATTGCGCCGTTGTCTCATTCGGCCGGGCAATGATCGGGACTTATGACGATCGCCAAAGCAAATCTAGCCCGACGCGAGATAAAAGGGAGATGTTCATGGAGATTGCGGAATCAGATTTTTTTGGGAGCTTACTTGAGGTGATTTGAAGGCGATTTGCAGGTGCATTTCAGGGCCCTTCAACCTCATCCAAGCAACCAACAAGCAAAGCGCTCAAACCCTAGTTTGTAAAGTATTCTTTACATTTCCTTGTATTTTGCTTATATTTTTGTGTATTACTTGTTGTAATCCATTGTAAGAGGTTTCTCCACCTCCGACTTGTTGTCGAGAAGGAGTTTATTGCTTAGTGGTGTGTGATTGGCATCACTAGGGCTCGTGTGAGCCCGATCCGTGGAGTAGGAACCGTGCGGTTCCGAACCACGTTATATCCTTGTGTTCGTGATTATATCTTTTCGTTATTGCTTTTATTATTTCTATTCCGTTGTGCATAACGAATTTTGTAGACACGAACACGCGATCGAATTCCATCTTCCTACGGACACATCGCTATTCACCCCCCCTCTAGCGCCCTCAAATCTCCAACATCATGCCATGTAGATAATAGTTATTTGCATGCAAAGAGGATGAGACATAAAAATCCTAACTCAATATTAAAGCCTACAACTTCCATTAATATGGTTAGAATCAGAGTTCCATTTCTTGTTTGGGTTGTTGGACTCTCTCCAAGCCCGGCTCGAACCCGAACATGTTTAAACCATGGAATAGTTTAATACTAATATGGTAAGAGTCAAAGGTCAATCGTTAGCATTGGTTGTTGGACTCTCTCCAAGCCGGGCTAATTGGTTGAATGCGCTCTAACCATATTAAAACTATTTCTCGATTAATGGGTTGGCTTTAACCTGGAGCATCGGCTTGTTGAACACTCTCCAAGGTCGATGTAAAGGGAGGTGAAGTTGGGTGTTATGCATATGATGCATACTTGTTAATGTGTTAAGAACCCGTTGTATGTGTGAACATTCAATTAGTTGATAGCACATTGTGATAGTTGCATATACGTGATATGCAATCGGTATAGATGATACTTACCATCGTAGTTATGAATGGCTTGTTGGACTCTCTCCAAGGTTGTTCATATCTATGATGGATATCAGCCCATTCGGAGATGGACCTACGATCTCCCGAAGTGATTTTGGGGTTTTTGAAATTCGAAAAATGAATGGGATTTATAAATGTATTTTGATGCATTTTAAAAAAAATTATTTTCTCATATATGCTCGTTTTGTATTTCTAGGTCAATCGATTGATCATGACGTCTTTGAATTTGCGCACTATTTTGGATTCAAACAAATTGACTGGGCCTAACTTCCTGGACTGGCTTAGAAACCTAAGAATTGTTCTCAAGGCAAAAAAGCTAGCATATGTCCTTGAAGAGCCTCTTCCCAACCGTCCTAAGGACGATGCAACTCGAGACCAAATGTTGGTCTATCAGAAGCATGTGGCAGATTCTGAGCTGGGGAGTTGCATAATGCTAGCGGCGATGGTACCTGAGCTACAAAGCAGCATGAGCATATGGATGCTAATATCATGGTCTTCCATCTTCATGAGTTGTTTGATGAGCAAGCGAGATCCAAAAGGTTCGAAGTCTCCAGGCTCCTCTTCACCATGAAGATGCAAGAAGGTTCATCTGTAGTGCAGTTTGTGCTAAAGATGAACAGGTACATCGAGCGGCTAGCCACCCTCAGGTTTGTGATGGATCATGAATTAAGTATTGACTTAATTCTGCATTGTTTGCCCAAGAGTTTCTCAAAATTTGTGATGAACTATCGGATGAACAAATTAGAATCCACTATTCCTGAGCTCCTCAATATGCTGAAGACTGTGGAGCCTTCTGTTAAGCATGAGGAGAAGGCAGTTCTGTTAGTTGATTCCTCAAAGAAAGGTTCTAAGAGGAAGGCAAAAGAATAGAAGAAAGGGAAGAACAAGAAGGCAAAGAAGGAAGAACCATCACAAAAGGGCACTTGCCATCATTGTGGCAAGGAAGGCCACTGGCGAAGAAACTGCAAGATTTATCTTGAGTCCATAAAGAAGAAGAAGGCATCTAATACCCCATCCTCTTCAAGTATCTTCGTTATTGATTGTCATTCTATTTCCTTAGACACTTGGGTATTGGATACTGGGTGTGGCTCACATATATGTAATGATATACAGGGGCTAAGGAATAGAAGAAGACTCGTCAGAGGGGAGTCAAATTTGCGAGATGGAAATGGAGCAAAGGTTGCTGCGGTCACTATCGGAACTTATTTGCTGAAGCTCCCTAGTGGACTAGTCTTGGAACTTGATGTTGGGTTATTCCGGGCCGCAAAAACCGCTTTTTGCATTGCGGAAACCTCGGAAGCCCCGACCACGGATCCGTGCGAAGTATAAAATTATAATTACATGTATGTGCTTACAGAAATCCTAGATCTACCTTAGATCTAAGAGGTTAGAATGTTACCCTCGTAGCGACGCCCTTTGCTTATCCCGCTCGTCCAAAAGTTCGCCGGAACTCGAGAGTGTCAAGTGCACACTCCTCTATGGTATCCACACAAGCAATAGGTGGAGAAAACTCAACCTTGAGTGTGCTAGCACTCCTTGGTTGGTTCGGCCAAAGAGAGGGATGGGAGAGGGAGAGCTTGAGAGAAAAGGTTCCAAGGAAGAAGATGAAGTTAAGAGTTAACTCACCCAATGAATTCACCTAATGAAACCCCTAAAGTGGATGGCCACTTCAAGGAGAGGGAGTTACATGCATGCATGTAACTCCCATGTCCCTTGGTCTCCCTCATGAGGTGGCACCAATTGACAAAGTCAATGATGATGTGGAGCATCATCATTGGCCGGCAATGCCTAGTCATCATCATGACATGGCATTTGGTCAAGTCAAACTTGACCTTTCATCTTCCCTCTCAAGTCAAGTCAAACTTGACCTCTAATCTCCCATGGTTGATCAAATCTAACCACTTGACTCAAGTCAATTTAATATAATGAATCTCTATTCATTAATTTAAATTGATTTGATGAATCAAATCTCAATTAGACTCATTCAACACTTGAATCAACTTGAGTCTAACTCAATTAGTCTAATTTGGATTACTCTTAATCCAATTTGGTTCATCCCATGAACCTAATCCTCATGGTTCATCATATGAACCTAATCTCCATCTAATTGCTCTTATGTGTGTGACCCTATAGGTTCTTGTAACGTTGGCAATGTCCCTAAACCGATTTAGGAACATAAGCAATGAGCGGTATCTAGCAACACATCATTGTTACCCAAGTTACAAGAATGTTGAGCTCCAACATCACCTTTGTGACTACTAATTGTGACTCTCACAATATGTGACAATGTCCCTCTATCCTTGACATCTAGATTGACCAATCGAGGCATAGACCGTGTCATCCTCGGTACAATCTAAATCTTGAACTCCAAGTAGACTCACTTAATCAAATGAGCTCAATATCTCATATTGACTCATTTGGGCATGGCCATGCACTTCGTGGTCTCACTCTATCAAGAATATCGATGTCACCCCGTCATATAGGAGGGATAGATCCCATCTACATCACTCACATCCCTCCGCATAATAATTACATACCCAAGAATCGCCTTTATAGTCCACCCATTTACGGGTGACGTTTGACGAAGCCAAAGTATGCAACTCCTTATGTAGGGAACCATGGTGACTTCAAGTCTAAGGACTAATAGTCATACTAATAGCCACATGAGAAAGTATATGACACTCATATAACGATCCATGATACTTTCTCATGGGTCATTCAAGATACATTCTCCAATGCATACCCATGTGTCAACTTGATATCTCATATCTATGACTTGTGAGATCAAGTCATCTTGTTGACCTACATGTTAGTCTCTACGCATTAACATTGTCCCCGAATGTTAATACTCGACTAGGAATGATTAAGAGTAATGTTCTCTATATCATCTCATTATCGATTCAACCAATCGATTGATATAGATAAGAACCTACTACTCAAGGACATTATTATATTTAGTTATTTGGCACCAATACAAGTAAATATAATAACCATGCCTTTATAAATAGGAATATGATACAATAAAGTCCATACAACAATCATCACATGATTGACTCTAGGGCTTTCACTAACAATCTCCCACTAGCACTAGTGCCAATCACCGTAGTATCTAATACCCAATGACCTAGTGTGACCATCATGCTTTTTCTGTGCCAAAGCCTTGGTCAAGGGATCTGCGATGTTAGCCTCTGTGGGTACTCTGCAAATCTTCACATCTCCTCTATCGATGATCTCTCGAATGAGATGGAAGCGTCGTAGTATTTGTTTGGTCCGCTGGTGTGAGCGAGGTTCCTTAGCCTGTGCAATCGCTCCATTGTTGTCACAATAGAGCTCTATAGGATCTGCAATGCTAGGAACAACCCCAAGCTCAGTAATGAACTTGCGGATCCAAACTGCCTCCTTTGCACGCCTCCATGCGATGATATACTCGCGTAGAATCAAGAATCGTGGTCCTCGCTTCAACTATTCCACCACACCCACCATTCAAGCAAAACACGAACCTTGATCGCGATCTGTAATCATCCCGTGTTGAAGTCGCTGTAACCCTTTACAGCTAGCTCCTCATCGCCTCCAAATATCAAGAAATATTCTTTAGTCCTTCTTAAGTACTTAAGAATATTCTTGACTGCTATCCAGTGACGCTCACCTGGATCTGACTGGTATCTACTCGTCATGCTCAAGGCATACGAGACATCAGGACGAGTACACAGCATGGCGTACATGATAGATCCTATAGCGTATGCGTAAGGGATCTTATCCATGCGGCCTCTCTCCTCTCTAGAAGAGGGACTTTGAGTCTTCGAAAGACTCACACCATGTGACATCCAAGTCCTTTCTTGGAATTCTGTATGGCAAACCGAAGTAATACCGTGTCAATGTATGTACTCTGACTTAGGCCAAGCAATCTCTTAGATCTATCTCTATAGATCTTGATGCCTAGAATACAGGCTGCTTCACCTAAGTCCTTCATTGAGAAGCATGTCCTCACCAAGTCTTCACTGCATCAGAGCGAAGGGATGTCATTCTAATGAGTAGTATGTCATCCACATACAATACAAGGAACACAACTGTTCCCATTAACCCTCTTGTAGACACAGTGGTTCATCTTCATTCTGATGAAACTAAACTGCTTGATCGCATCATCAATCAAGATTCCACTCCGAGAAGCTTGCTTTAGCCCATAAATGGACCTTGCACTGCATACCTTCCCAAGATGTCTGGATCTACAAAACCTCGTGCTGTGTCATGTACACATCCTCGAGTAAGTTTCATTCGTAAACGCGCTTGACATCCATCCGCCAGATCTCATAATCGCGGTACGCAAATAGCAAGCAAGATCCGAATGGACTTAAACATCGCCATCGAGAAAAGGTTTCATCATAGTCAATACCATGAATTTGCTTGAAACCTTTAGCCACCAATCGCCCTTATAGGTATGCGTAAGTCCATCCATGTCAGTCTTTCTCCTAAAGACCCACTTACACCCAATGGGTTTGACCCCTTCAGGTGGATCAACCAAAGTCCATACTTGGTTAGTGTACATGGATTCCATCTCGGATCTTATGGCATCTAGCCATTTCTCAGAATCTGGGCTCATCACAGCTTCCTGATAGGAGGTAGGCTCATTCTCAATGAGCATAACGTCATCATGGTCAGACAAGAGAAATGAGTATCTCTCAGCGACGACGCCCCTATCGGACTGCGAAGAGGTAGGTCTACTTGAGCAATGTGGTTGTTCCACAACTCTTTGTGCAACAACCTCATCACCCACAACACTTTGTGGTTCTGCTCAACCTCCATCAAGGCCTCGCATGCTATGGTCCTTATCTTGAATTTCTTCAAGATCGAAGGTACTCCCACTAGTTTTTCTAGAAACAAAATCCCTTTCTAGAAAAACCCCAGTCTTTGCCACAAACACTTTGTGCTGACTGGGAATGTAGAAGTAATATCCCTTTGTATCCTTGGGATATCCAACAAAATAGCACCTATCGGATTTGGGTCCCAGTTTGTCTGAGACTTGACGTCGAACGTAAGCCTCACAACCCCAAATCCTCATAAAAGACATCTTGGGATTTTTCCCTGTCCATATCGTATATGGTGTCTTTACCACAGCCTTGGATGGTACACGGTTAAGGGTAAAGGTTGCTGTGTCCAGAGCATATCCCCAAAAGGATATAAGAAGATCTGTGTGACTCATCATAGATCGTACCATATCCAATAGGGTACGATTCCTCCTTTCGGATACACCATTCCACTGTGGTGTTCCAAGAGGAGTGAGTTGGGATAGAATCCCACACTCAGCTAGATAGTCACGAAACTCATGGCTAAGGTATTCACCACCTCGATCTGATCGAAGTATCTTAATACTCTTTCCAAGCTGGTTTTGTACTTCATTCTTGAATTCTTTGAACTTTTCAAAGGATTCAGATTTATGTGTCATAAGATACACATAACCATATCTACTGAAGTCATCAGTAAATGTAATGAAGTACCTGTAACCACCTCTAGCAGCAACATTGAAAGGTCCACATACATCACTATGTATAAGTCCTAACAAATCTGTTGCTCTTTCGCTATGTCCACTAAAGGGAGTCTTGGTCATCTTGCCTAAAAGGCAAGACTCGCATGTCTCATATGATTCAAAATCAAATGAGTATAGCAGCCCATCCTTATGGAGCTGAGATAAGCGACTCTCATTTATGTGACCTAAGCGACAATGTCAGAGATAGGTTTGGTTCAACTCATTTGACTTGAACCTCTTGGTACTTATGTTATAGATAGGGCTCTCTAAGTCTAGAAAGTAGAGTCCGTTCATTAGAGGTGCACTACAATAGAACATATCATTTAAATAAACTGAACAACATTTGTTCTTTATTATAAATGAAAAACCTTTCTTGTCCAAACAAGAAACTAAAATGATGTTCTTAGTTAAGGCAGGCACATAACAACATTCATCTAATTCTAGTACAAGCCCAGAGGGCAGAGATAGATCATAAGTTCCTACAGCAACAGCAGCAACCCTTGCTCCATTGCCTACTCGTAGGTCCACCTCGCCCTTTGTCAATGCCTTGCTATTTCTCAGCCCCTGCACATTGGTACAAATGTGAGATGCACATCCGGTATCTAATACCCATGATGAAGAAATAGATAGATTGACTTCTATAACATTTATACCTGAAGTAGAAGTCTCACTTCTCTTCTTCTTAAGATCTTCCAGGTATGCCTTGCATTACGCTTCAGTGTCCTCGCTTCCTCTGCGTAAGAAGCAAGCCCCTTCCTTGGCTACCCTCCTTTGGGTTTAAGTTCTTTGCCTTTGCCCTTGGCTTGGGACTTTCCCTTACCTTTAGGCTTGCCCTTGCCTTCTTTTTCTGCACCATCAAAATGGTGTCAGATTTACCCTTCTTAAGGTTAAGCTCAGCAGTTCTCAACATGCTGAGCATTTCAGGCAATGGCTTATCAATTTCATTCATGTTATAATTCATGACAAATTGATTGAAGGCTTGTGACAAAGATTGCAAGATTAGGTCAGTGGCCAGCTCTTGGCCAAGTGGGAATCCCAACCTTTGTAGGTTTTCTACGTACCCAATCATCTTGAGTACATATGTACCTACGGAGTCCTTCTGCATTTTGGACCCAAATAATGCCTTAGAGACTTTAGATCTCATGCCTAGCTTATCCTTGATATAGTTGACGAAGATGTCCAACCATATCATAAGCATTCATGAACTCGTGTTGCTTCTGAAGCTCAGAGTTCATGGTCGCGAGCATTAGACATGGCACATCTAATGCATCATCATGATGCTTCTTGTAAGCATCTTTGTCACCATGAGGCATTGGCGTGGAGGTGCCTCGAATGGGATGCTCCAGACGCATGCCTTCCTTTCTTGGGTGAGAACAATTCTCGTGTTCTCATCACCAGAAATTTGCTCCATTGAGCTTGTCCTTCTCCGAGATCGCAGAGAGAGAGTGTTCGTGTTTGTCGACATAGTTATCTACAACATACAATGCAGAGAATTAATATCATATTCCTTTTATCATTTAATTAGGCCTTTAATTAAATGGTGCTCCCACTAAATTATAGGAATTTTGTAGAATCGAGTTATGGATGTGGTCAATCCACTTTTACTAGATTCATACAAACTAGCTATAATTCTTGCGGGACAAGATCCACATCATACTAAGCCTTGAGTTAGCTTTGGCTAAATCGCCCAAGACTTAGTACGATCGGTGGGTAACACATTACCGATTACATCTCTATGCAACTCTTGTTTATAGGATTAAGACCCACATTTACAAAAGACCTTGAGTTAGCTTTGGCTAAATCGCACAAGATTTAGTGTAAATGCGATCTTAACCTATCTTTCCAACGATTGGAATATGCCTATAGTTCTACTCGATCCAATTGAGTTAACTAGTTTTGCTCAATCTAATTGAGCTTACTCTAACCCGAGTCGTGATAGGCGGGACCAAGATTGTCCCTCCGCACCCTACCAAGATAATATGCATTGCTCTGCTTTGGCAGATTCAACAACAACAAATGATCGAGGTAGTGATGGGTATCAAGGCTCGGTAGGCATTTTCGAGTTGATTCGATTATGATCTAATCTAATCGTAATGTGTATCTTATACGCATTTAGGCCTTCATTATCCTATATTAGCATGCATCATATACATACATTAATTATTCTAGCATGCATCATATACATACAAGAAAATTAACCTAGCATGCATCATATACATACAAACATTTTTCTACTAGCATGCATCACATACATTCAAGCAAAATCAATTAAATATACATATATATATATCAACATATATATATATATCATTAAATGTGATATAGTCATGGCCCTACTACGATCTTCTCAAGCCAATGAGAAGATCGGACGGTCAACCTAAGGCTAGCGGCTTCTCCAAGCGCTTCCTTTGACCGCCATGTGTCGTCGTCACCCTTCTCGTAATCTCGTCTTCGAGTGGACTTTCCACCGCTCCATTTTGTACATTACAAATATGAAACTCGAGTTACATTCGAGTCTAAAAACTAATTACAACTAGAATTTCAAAATAAGAGGTACGACGCGCAGGTCGCATACACTATACAACACGCACAACCACAAAATGGCACGCAGGCCGTATTATGAATTACAACACACTTATTCAATCAAATTGGGGACATTGGGCCATGAAAATCACAGAATTATACATAATTCTAAATTATGTATTTTTACAGAAATTTCTATAATTTTTCCTAATTTATTTCGAATTTATGAGTCAACTCTCCGTAACGGTCCCGCTAAGCGGTTTCCGGGCGCGATCGCGGGACATGGCCCCTTCGGGATAGGGGCAGCCCCTACTGCAAAATAAACTTCGCGAGTGTCCCTACAATGATCTTACAGTGACTTAAGTCGCTGTCCCAAAAACCTAAAGCGAGAACTCGCCGATTCGGAGAGTTTTTCTCGACGGTTGAAGCCTACGAGTGTCCCAACACTCGTTGCTTCGACTCTACGAGAAAAATACCCAAAAATTCTATAAAATAAGAAAATTTACAGAAACATATAAATCTGTAATTTTTATATCTAATATAAAAACTACAAAGACGAAACACATACATGCTTCGCACGTGGCTCTGATACCACTGTTGGGTTTTTCCGAGCCGCAAAAACTGCTTTTTGCGTTGCGGAAACCTCGGAAGCCCCGGCCACGGATCCGTGCGAAGTATAAAATTATAATTACATGTATGTGCTTACAAAAATCCTAGATCTACCTTAGATCTAAGAGGTTAGAACGTTACCCTCGTAGCGACGCCCTTCGCTTATCCCGCTCGTCAAAAGTTCGCCGGAACTCGAGAGTGTCAAGTGCACACTCCTCTATGGTATCCACACAAGCAATAGGTGGAGAAAACTCAACCTTGAGTGTGCTAGCACTCCTTGGTTGGTTCGGCCAAAGAGAGGGATGGGAGAGGGAGAGCTTGAGAGAAAAGGTTCCAAGGAAGAAGATGAAGTTAAGAGTTAACTCACCCAATGAATTCACCTAATGAAACCCCTAAAGTGGCCAGCCACTTCAAGGAGAGGGAGTTACATGCATGCATGTAACTCCCATGTCCCTTGGTCTCCCTCATGAGGTGGCACCAATTGACAAAGTCAATGATGATGTGGAGCATCATCATTGGCCGACCATGCCTAGTCATCATCATGACATGGCATTTGGTCAAGTCAAACTTGACCTTTCATCTTTCCTCTCAAGTCAAGTCAAACTTGACCTCTAATCTCCCATGGTTGATCAAATCTAACCACTTGACTCAAGTCAATTTAATATAATGAATCTCTATTCATTAATTTAAATTGATTTGATGAATCAAATCTCAATTAGACTCATTCAACACTTGAATCAACTTGAGTCTAACTCAATTAGTCTAATTTGGATTACTCTTAATCCAATTTGGTTCATCCCATGAACCTAATCCTCATGGTTCATCATATGAACCTAATCTCCATCTAATTGCTCTTATGTGTGTGACCCTATAGGTTCTTGTAACGTTGGCAATGTCCCTAAACCGATTTAGGAACATAAGCAATGAGCGGTATCTAGCAACACATCATTGCTACCTAAGTTACAAGAATGTTGAGCTCCAACATCACCTTTGTGACTACTAATTGTGACTCTCACAATATGTGACAATGTCCCTCTATCCTTGACATCTAGATTTAACAATCGAGGCATAGACCGTGTCATCCTCGGTACAATCTAAATCTTGAACTCCAAGAAGACTCACTCTAATCAAATGAGCTCAATATCTCATATTGACTCATTTGGGCATGGCCATGCACTTCGTGGTCTCACTCTATCAAGAATATCGATGTCACCCCCGTCATATAGGAGGGATAGATCCCATCTACATCACTCACATCCCTCCGCATAATTCGTTACATATCCAGTAATCGCCTTTATAGTCCACCCATTTACGGGTGACGTTTGACGAAGCCAAAGTATGCAACTCCTTTTGTAGGGAACCATGGTGACTTCAGGTCTAAGGACTAATAGTCATACTAATAGCCACATGAGAAAGTATATGACACTCATATAACGATCCATGATACTTTCTCATGGCGGGTCATTCAGTATACATTCTCCAATGCATACCCATGTGTCAACTTGATATCTCATATCTATGACTTGTGAGATCAAGTCATCTTGTTGACCTACATGCTAGTCTCTACGCATTAACATTGTCCCTGAATGTTAATACTCGACTAGGAATGATTAAGAGTAGTGTTCTCTATATCATCTCATTATCGATTCAACCAATCGATTGATATAGATAAGAACCTACTACTCAATGACATTATTATATTTAGTTATTTGGCACCAATACAAGTAAATATAATAACCATGCCTTTATAAATAGGAATATGATACAATAAAGTCCATACAACAATCATCACATGATTGGCTCTAGGGCTTTCACTAACACTTGACAATTGCTATTATGTTCCTTCTCTAATAAAGAACATTGTTTCTATTTCCTGTTTAAATAGAAATGGCTACCATTTGACATTTAATAACAATTGTTGTTATATAACTTTTAATGGCGTACTTTATGGAATGGAACTTTGTGTAATGGCATTTATACGTTGGATGTATCCAGTGACATTTTCAATATCGAAGCGAGCAACAAGCGTGCTCGAAAGGATAATCAATTAGACTCCTATATGTGGCATTGTCGTCTTGTCCATGTAAGCAAGAAACACATGTCCGAATTTCACCGATGTGGAATTCTGGAATCGTTTGAATTGGATTCATACGATACATGCGAATCATGCTTAAAAGGTAGGATGACTAAGTTACCTTTTACGGGAAAAGGTGAACGAGTGGGAGAGTTGCTAGGCCTAATACATAGTGATGTATGTGGACCTATGTCAACTCAAGCTTTAGGATGCTATAGCTACTTCATTACCTTCACCGATGATCACTCACGGTTTGGGTATGTGTTCTTGATGAAACACAAGTCTGAAGCCTTTGAAAGGTTCAAAGAATTCAGAAATGAAGTAGAGAAACAACATGACAAGAGTATTAAAATACTACGATCGGATCGAGGTGGTGAATACTTAAGTCAAGAGTTTCTTGATTATCTAAGAGACAATGGTATATTGTCTCAATGGACTCCGTCATATACACCACAGCATAATGGTGTATCTGAGAGGCGTAACCGGACCTTGTTGGACATGGTCAGGTCAATGATGAATCATGTGAATCTTCCCAAGTCCTTTTGGGGCTATGCACTTCAGACAGCTGTTTACTTCCCAATGGATGGTAATGTGATTACCTATAAAGCTAGATTAGTGGTGAAAGGATATCGTCAAAAACAAGGTGTTGATTTTGACGAAACCTATTCGCCTGTAGCTATGCTTAAATCCATTCGGATGCTCCTGGCCATAGTGGCTCATTATGATTATGAGATATGACAGATGGATGTGAAAACAACTTTCCTTAATGGAAACCTGCTTGAGGACGTGTATATGATACAGCCTGAGGGTTTCACATTGGTTGATAAAACCAAGGTATGCAAATTGCGACGGTCCATATATGGATTGAAGCAAGCATCCAGGAGCTGGAATATCCGTTTTGATGAGACAATCAAAAAGTTTGATTTCTTACAAAATCCAGACGAACCTTGTGTGTACAAGAAGTTTAGTGGGAGTGCAGTCATGTTCCTAGTATTGTATGTCGATGACATATTACTTATAGGAAACAATATTTCAATCTTACAATCAGTTAAGGTTTGGTTATCCAAGACATTCTCCATGAAAGATCTGGGAGAAGCAACCTACATCCTGGGGACTAATATCTATAGAGATAGATCGAAACGGTTGCTTGGTCTTTCACAGTCTACATATATAGATTGAGTGCTAAAGAGGTTTAGCATGTCAGAATCCAAGAAAGGTTTCCTACCCATCAGGCATGGGGTACACCTTTCGAAGTCTATGTGTCCCTGCACAGAAGACGAGAGGATTTGCATGAATAAGATTCCATATGCATCCGCAATAGGATCTATCATGTATGCTATGTTATGTACGAGGCCCAATGTATCGTATGCTCTGAGTGTCACGAGTAGATACCAGTCTAATCCTGGAATGGATCATTAGGATACCGCTATCATCAGTGACTAAGGCATTGCCGCTATCATCTTATCAGAGAGATCATCAGTAGGAAAGAAATACAAATCGAGAAAATCCCCACTGAAAGGAACTTAGCGGATCCTTTGACTAAGGCATTACCTCAAAGTAAGTTTGAGGGTCATGTTATAGCTTATGGTATTGGATACCGTAGCGATTGACATTAGGCTAAGTGGGAGTCTGTTAGTAATATATGAGAGATGTCCTAAGGCAAACACCTTATGTATGAACCATTTATATGATAAATGACGATTCACTATTTGAGTATACATGGTTTCATGTATTTGATTGGATCTTAAACTCATTTACTGAATGTCCACGATACGATTCACAACATGAGAGAATTTGTGATTGGATCACAACAAGTGAGAATCTCTACATATGTAATTGTGATGTATCAGAATTATCCCTAGTCGATGAATTGATGCATCTGGACACCATCAATTATGTCGAGACTAGCACGAGGTATACTCCTTGGTGTATCCAAGCAGCTGATTCTCACTGGCTGGAGATATTGTGATGTCCGGAGTTAATCGTGGATGCTAGTTATGGTAACTAGTTCATTGGAGTCACCAGCCGTAAGACATCATGTGGTTCTCTGCATATATAGATATGTCAATGAAGTTCTTAATGTAGTTTAAGTGCGATCTTCCTTTGACTTCGGTATTCAAGTCATCTTGATCATAAAGACTTATGCTTTGACATCTTAAGTAAGCATCTCTGTGGAGATGTGGACCCAGGATGATTGGGTATAAGTCGAAGTGACCGAAGGTGTTTGAATAGCCAATAAAGGATTTTGTTAGTAATATATGAGAGATGTCCTAAGGCAATCGCCTTATGTATGAACCATTTATGTGATAAATGAAGATTCACTATTTGAGTATAAATGGTTTCATGTATTTGATTGGATCTTAAACTCATTTACTGAATGTCCGTGATACGACTCACATCATGTGAGAATTTGTGATTGGATCACAACTAGTGAGTATCTCTACATGTGTAATTGTGATGTATCAGAATTATCCCTAGTCGATGAATTGATGGATTTGGACACCATTGATTCTGTCGAGACTATCACGAGGTATACTCCTTGGTGTATCCAAGAAACTGATTCTCACTGGCTGGAGACATTGTGATGTCTGAAATTAATAGTGGATGCTAGTTATGGTAACTAGTTCATTAGAGTGACCAGCCGTAAGACTTCATATGGTTCTCTGCATATATAGATATGTCAATGAAATTCTTACTGTAGCTTAAGTGCGATGTTCCTTTGACTTGCGGTATTCAAGTCATCTTGATCATGAAGACTTATTCTTTGACATCTTAAGCAAGCATCTCTGAGGAGATGTGGATCCGGGATGATTGGGTATAAGTCGAAGTGATCGAAGGTGTTTGAATAACCTATAAAGGATTCACCACTCCTTGCGAGGAGATGTATACCCATGGCCTCTCGTCAGATTGTTACTAAAGTCTTTGGCCAAAGCATTACATGTTTAGAGTAAGGTACTCTTCGATACATGTGCAGTAACTAGAATCCGTAGGACGAGGAAATGATACTTGGGCTAGGTGTGACGTAGTCAGCCTAGTGGGGACTGACACTATAGACCATGTCCTGAACCAAGTGGGTATAAGATGAGTGAAGAGAATGGGGCACGATTCATTCGAGCTGCTGAAGGGTTTCAGAAATAGTTCTGGATCAACCATTGATCTTTTCGGTTAATTGGGGATCATGATGTACTACTAGGTGCCACTCATGATCGTTCTATAATTAATGGTTAATTATAGACGACCAACTTAAACCGAGAACCTATTTGGTCACACGCACAACGAGCGTAATCTAAAGGATTTAAAATGAGCTTGAGAATGAGATTCTCAGACCGAGAGAAACTAGGTTTGGTTGGACCAAACAAGAAGCGAGCATGAAATCGTTTTAGTCGCAATGGAAGCGTGGATGGGCCGTTTCTTGTGAAGACATAATGGATGAACCAAAATGGTTTGGTTCTAATCTAATGGAGGAGAATAAACCAAAGGGTTTGGTTTATTTGAAACGAATGAACCAAAGTTGGTTCTGTTAGTAATATATGAGAGATGTCCTAAGGCAATCGCCTTATGTATGAACCATTTATATGATAAATGAAGATTCACTATTTGAGTATACATTCTTTCATGTATTTGATTGGATCTTAAACTCATTTACTGAATGTCCACGATACGATTCACAGCATGAGAGAATTTGTGATTGGATCACAACTAGTGAGTATCTCTACATGTGTAATTGTGATGTATCGGAATTATCCCTAGTCGATGAATTGATGGATTTGGACACCATCAATTCTGTCGAGACTATCACGAGGTATACTCCTTGGTGTATCCAATCAGCTGATTCTCACTGGTTAGAGACATTGTGATGTCCGGAGTTGATCGTGGATGCTAGTTATGGTAACTAGTTCATTGGAGTGACCAGCCGTAAGACTTCATATGGTTCTCTGCATATATAGATATGTCAATGAAGTTCTTACTGTAGCTTAAGTGCGATGTTCCTTTGACTTGCGGTATTCAAGTCATCTTGATCATGGAGACTTATGCTTTGACATCTTAAGCAAACATCTCTAAGGAGATGTGGACCCGGGATGATTGGATATAAGTCGAAGTGATCGAAGGTGTTTGAATAGCCTATAAATGATCACCACTCCTTGCGAGGAGATGTATACCCATGGCCTCTCGTCGGATTGTTACTAAAGTCTTTGGCCAAAGCATTACATGTTAAGAGTAAGGTACTCTTCGATACATGTGCAGTAACTAGAATCCGTAGGACGAGGAAATGATACTTGCGCTAGGTGTGACGTAGTCAGCCTAGTGGGGACTGAAACTATAGACCATGTCCTGAACCAAGTGGGTATAAGATGAGTGAAGAGAATGAGGCACGATTCATTCGAGTTGCTGAAGGGTTTCAGAAATAGTTCTGGATCAACCGTTGATCTTTTCGGTTAATTGGGGATCATGATGTACTACTAGGTTCCACTTGTTGGGTTTCCGGCACTGCGGCGTGTGTGTGTTCGATCACGTTTCATAAACATGAACACAGCGGAAGCAATAAAAATAATAAATCTACATTTATTACAACACACACAACACACGCATGCATATTACAACAAGTGTAGACATAACCGTAAATTTAAATTTGAAATAAAAGGTAATTTATCTACGTTATACCTTTCGTATGACGTGTAGCGGGAACGGCATCAACCAGAACGGTCCTCGCTAGAATCGTCTCTATCCGTATCCACGCCAAGTTCCTCGGGATGACTTCGCTAAGCCATGTTGAAGACGACGTGATCGAGAGATGATCACGATCCGAATCCAAATTCGGATCCTAATACGAGTTCTCAAAACTCGCTTCTCCGGAGAGGTATTTGTCAACCAATTGACGAATCCTTCGTCCTCCACCCGCAGAGGATTACCGGAGATCGAATCCCCGGTAAGTTTAGCCATTGTCGGAGCTCTAACCGTCGTCCAAACGACGCTCCGACGAGAGGAGAACAAGCTGTCCAGAAAACTGGACAGCTTTGGTGGAGGAGTAGGCGCCGGCCAAAACAAGGAAGCCAAGTGCTCACCTTTTCACCGAAGCCTAGGAAGATCACCGGAGGGTCACCGGCTGAAGCTTGGTCGCCGGCAAGGAGCTGGACGGCGGCACAACAAGCTGGGCGGCAATGAAGGTTGGGCGGCAACTCCAAGATAGGGTTTTGGATTAGGGCTTAATTATCCCTTAAGCCCTCTTTTATAGAGAACTAATTTTCTTAATGGTTAATGGATCATAACCATTAGGCCCGTTAACCCGCTCCATTAAGATAAGTTAAAATAAACCAAACCATTATTGTTTATTTTAAGTTAAAACGAACCGAACCAACTTTTGGTTCATTCATTTAAAATAAACCAAACCCTTTGGTTTACTCTCCTCCATTGGATTAGAACCAAACCATTTTGGTCCATTCATTATGTCTTCATAAGACACGGCCCATCCACGCTTCCATTGCGAATGAAACGATTTCATGCTCGCTCCATGTTTGGTCCAACCAAACTTAGTTTCTCTCGATCTGAGAATCTCATTCTCAAGCTCGTTTTAAATCCTTCGGATTACGCTCGTTGTGCGTGTGACCAAATAGGTTCTCGGTTAATGTTGGCCGTCTATAATTAACCATTAATTATAGAACGATCAAGAGTGGCACCTAGTAGTACATCATGATCCCCAATTAACCGAAAAGATCAACGGTTGATTCAGAACTATTTCTGAAACCCTTCAGCAGCTCGAATGATTCGTGCCCCATTCCCTTCACTCATCTTATACCCACTTGGTTCAGGACATGGTCTATTGTGTCAGTCCCCACTAGGCTGACTACGTCACACCTAGCCCAAGTATCATTTCCTCGTCCTACAGATTCTAGTTACTCCACATGTATCGAAGAGTACCTTACTCTAAACATGTAATGCTTTGGCCAAAGACTTTAGTAACAATCCGATGAGAGGCCATGGGTATACATCTCCTCGCAAGGAGTGGTGAATCCTTTATAGGCTATTCAAACACCTTCGATCACTTCGACTTATACCCAATCATCCCGGGTCCACATCTCCTTAGAGATGCTTGCTTAAGATGTCAAAGCATAAGTCTCCATGATCAAGATGACTTGAATACCGCAAGTCAAAGGAACATCGCACTTAAGCCACGAAGAACTTCATTGACATATCTATATATGCAGAGAACCATATGAAGTCTTACTGGTCACTCCAATGAACTAGTTACCATAACTAGCATCCACGATTAACTCGGACATCACTATGTCTCGGCCCGGTGAGAATCACCGCTTGGATACACCAAGGAGTATACCTCGTGCTAGTCTCGGCAAATTGATGGTGTCCAAATCCATCAATTCATCGACTAGGATAATTCCGATACATCACAATTACACATGTAGAGATACTCACTAGTTGTGATCCAATCACAAATTCTCTCATCTTTGTGAATCGCATCGTGGTCATTCGAGAAATGAGTTTAAGATCCAATCAAATACATAAAACATGTATACTCAAATAGTGAATCTTCATTTATCATATAAATGGTTCATACATAAGGCGATTGCCTTAGGACATCTCTCATATATTACTAACAAACTCCCACTTGGCCTAATGCCAATCGCTACGGTATCCAATACCATAAGCTCGAACATGACCCTTAAACTTATTTTGAGGTAATGCCTTAGTCAAGGGATCCGCTAAGTTCCTTTCAGTGGGAATTTTCTCGATTTGTATTTCGTTCCTACTGATGATCTCTCTGATAAGATGATAGCGGCAAAGCACATGTTTGGATCATTGATGAGACCACATCAAGTTCAGAGATGAACTTCTTGATCCAAACCGCTTCCTTTGCTGCTTCCAAAGCTCCAATGTATTCTGCCTTAGTGGCAGAATCCGCTATAGCGTCAAGCTTGGAACCTTTCCAACTTATTGCACCTCCATTCTAGGTGAATACATACCCAGACTGAGACATGGAATCATCCTTGTCTGTCTAGAGCTGGCATCCGTATACCCACGTATCACCATGTACCCTTCTCCATATATTTGGAACACATCCTTAGTTCTTCTCAAGTACATAAGGATCGTCTTAACAACCACCCAATAATCCATTCCTGGATCAGACTGGTATCTGCTCGTGACACTCAGAGCATACGATACATCGGGCCTCGTACATAACATAGCATACATGATAGATCATATTGCGGATGCATAGGGAATCTTACTCATGCAAATCCTCTCATCTTCTGTGCGTGGACACATAGACTTCGAAAGGTGTATCCCATGCCTGATGGGTAGGAAACCTTTCTTGGATTCCGACATGCTAAACCTCTTTAGCACTCGGTCTATATATGTAGACTGCGAAAGACCAAGCAACCGTTTCGATCTATCTCTATAGATCTTAATCCCGAGGATGTAGGTTGCTTCTCCCAGGTCTTTCATGGAGAATGTCTTGGATAACCAAACCTTAACTGACTGTAAGACTGAAACATCGTTTTCTATAAGTAATATGTCATCGACATATAATACTAGGAACACGATTGCACTCCCACAAACCTTCTTGTACACACAAGGTTCGTCTGGATTTTGTGAGAAATTAAACTTTTTGATTGTCTCATCAAAACGGATATTCTAGCTCCTAGATGCTTGCTTCAATCCATTAATGGATCATCGCAATTTGCATACCTTGGTTTTATCAACCGATGTGAAACCCTCAGGCTGTATCATATACACGTCCTGATAAATAGACATTTATCAGACTTAGCATCCAATTTGTCTGATACAGTCCGCTTCACATAAGCAGGACAACCCCATATCTTCAAGTAAGATACATGAGGTTTCTTACTATTCCATATCTCATATGGAGTAGTTGAGACTACCTTGGTATCCATTCTGTTTAACAAGTAAATAGCTGTCTGAAGTGCATAGCCCCAAAAGGACTTGGGAAGAGTCGTATGATTCATCATTGATCTGACCATGTCCAACAAGGTCCGGTTACGCCTCTCAGATATACCATTATGCTGTGGTGTATATGGCGGAGTCCATTGAGACAATATGCCATTGTCTCTTAGATAATCAAGAAACTCTTGACTTAAGTATTCACTACCTCGATCCGATCGAAGTATTTTAATACTCTTGTCATGTTGTTTCTCTACTTCATTTCTGAATTCTTTGAACGTTTCAAAGGCTTCAGACTTGTGTTTCATCAAGAACACATACCCAAACCGTGAGTGATCATCGGTGAAGGTAATGAAGTAGCTATAGCCTCCTAAAGCTTGAGTTGACATAGGTCCACATACATCAGTATGTATTAGACCTAGTAACTCTCCCACTCGTTCACCTTTTCCAGTAAAAGGCAACTTACTCATCTTGCCTTTTAAGCATGATTCGCATGTATCATATGAATCCAATTCAAACGATTCCAGAATTCCACATCGGTGTAATTCGGACATGCATTTCTTGCTTACATGGCCAAGACGACAATACCACATGTAGGAGTCTAATTGATTATCTTTTCGAGCACGCTTGTTGCTCGCTTCGATATTGAAAATATCACTGGATACGTCCAACGTATAAACACCATTGCTTAAAGTTCCAGTCCCTTAAAGAACTCCATTCAAAGTTATGTAACAACAATTGTTACTAAAAGTCAAATGGTACCCATTTCTATTTAAACAAGAAATAGAAATGATGTTCTTTATCAACGAAGGAACATAAAAGCAATTGTCCAGTTCTAAGACAAGTCTTACAGGGAGTTCCAACAAATACGTTCCGATAGCGAGTGCAGCAACCGTTGCTCCTTTCCCAACATGTAAATTTGACTCTCCATTGACGAGTCTTCTTCTATTCCTTAGCCCATGTATGTCATTACATATATGTGAGCCACCCCCAGTATCTGTTGGTGCAATCGGCCCAGGTCACGATTGACCAGGACTCGAGTTTGACTCGAGTGATGTTTTGATGTTTGACAAAGTATGTTAGACATAGGATTGACATTGATGTTTGACATTAATGTCGGTTAATATGTTGGGAGATTGTTTATACAATCGACCCAGGTTATAATTGACCAGACTCGAGTTTGACTCGAGGGAGACTTTGGTGGTTGACTAGGGTTGACCATGTGTTTATGGGAAAGTCCAAGTCATGGGTACTTGGCATGGAAAGTCCAAGTGGGACACTTGGCATTTGGGAAAGTCCAAGTCTTGAGTACTTGGCATGGGAAGTCCAAGCATGGGTCTTGGCAAATGAGAAGTCCAAGCATGGGTCTTGGCAAATGAGAAGTCCAAGCATGGGTCTTGGCAAATGGAAAGTCCAAGCATGAGTCTTGGCATGGAAAGTCCAACATGGGTTGGCAAGGGAAAGTCCAAGCTTGAGTCTTGGCATTTGAGAAGTCCAAGGGGATTGATATTGGCGGCGTAAAGTCCAAGCGGAGTCTTGGCGGCATAAGTCCAATGTGCCTTGGCGGTGTAGACACCGTTAGCATGACACAGCTGATGGAAGCACACGGAAGCTAAGCGCGATGGATGAACAAGTCATGGATGACTTGGAGGATCTCGAGAGGCGTAAGGCTGATGGAGGTGGCTAGAAGGCTTAGGTCTAGGCTAAGGGTGGTCTAGCAAGTATGGGGGCACCATACTTGGGTTAAAACCTCATTCTTGAGGTTGGCGTCGTAGCATTATGGTCGAGTCGACGAGTTATTGCCGGTTGAGAGCTTTAAGAGCTCTGGCGATCGCTCATGGGAGAGCGATCGGTGTCGACGTCGATCGATCGCTAAGATGGCGATCACGGCCGAAAGTGGCAAGCACGATCGCTCTGCCGATCGTAGGCGAGACTACGAGCGTTAGCGATCGGCGCCAATGTTGGCGATCGGCGGTGAGAGTCCGTGGAATTTGTCCAACGTGGATTGAGCCGTTGTCTCCGCGGCTACGATGTTAGCGATCGGGTGATTTATGGCGATCATGCCCAGCGGAAATCGGCCGACGCGAGATAAAAGGAAGGCTCGTGGAGATTGCGGCATCAGTTCTTGGGGAGCTTTCTTGAGGCGATTTGAAGGCGATTTGCAGGTGCATTTCAGGGCCCTTCAACCTCATCCAAGCAACCAACAAGCAAAGCGCTCAAACCCTAGTTTTTGTAAAGTATTCTTTACATTTCCTTTGTATTTGCTTGTATTTCCTTAGATTATTGTTGTAATCTTGTGTACGAGGTTTCTCCGCCTCCGACTTGTTATCGAGAAGGAGTTTATTGATTAGTGATTTCATTGGCGTCGCTAGAGCTCGTTAGAGCTCGATCCGTGGAGTAGGAACCGTTACGGTTCCGAACCACGTTATATGCTTGTGTTGTGATCGTGTTGTGATTGTGTGTCTTGTTATATTTATTTGTTATTACTATTCCGCTGTGCTAACAAGATTGTAGACGATCGAACGCAAAAGAATTCCATCTACGTACGGTATCACGCTATTCACCCCCCGTCTAGCGGGCGTCAAATCTCCAACAAGTGGTATCAGAGCCTGGTGGCTCTTCAACGGATTAACAACCGGGAGCAAGACGCTAGAGGGTAAAGATGGAATTTCAAGACAAGCTAGGTTGGGACATCAACACACCGGTCCCTTACTCATTATATGGACAAGAAGGCTTCAATTCTTGGAAGAGAAGAATTGAAGATTTTTTGATGATGAGGGACTTCGAGGAATGGTCTCTATTAATGGAAGGATTTGAGTATCCTAGAGGACCAAAAGGTGGTTTCCTCAAGAAGAAGAGATGGAGTGAAGATCAACTCCAAAGATTCGAGAAAAACAAGAAGGTAATCAAATTCATTTTTGATTTAATTCCAAATGAATTCTTGTGTAGCCTAGGTGAATGCATGGATGCTAAGGAGCTATGGAGCGATTTGGCAAAGCTCCATGAAAGCCCATCAATGGTCCAAGAGGAAGAGACCGAAGAGGCTAATGCATCATCTTCACAAGGAAGTGAGGACTTGGAGGTTGAGAGATCATCAACATCCAAAGAGGAAGAGGAAGTAGAATTGGAAGTTGATAGGGAGTCAATTTCCGGATTGGTGGAGGAAGCGGAAGAAGCATCCACCTCAAGGATTGAGGGGGAGGAGAGAACTTTCATACCGGAGCAACAAGAAGAAGCTTCAACATCCAATCAAGATGAGGAAGCTCAAAATACAACTCCGGCACCTACCACCGAACTAGGTAACTCAAACACATCAATCTCAAATAAAAATAATATCATGTGCTTTGAGTGTAGGGAATTTGGGCACTACAAGAGCAAGTGCCCAAAGAAGATTAGGAAAGCTCCACCGGCTCCAAAAGTCAAGGATGTCGGTTCCCCAAATATCAAGAGCAAGGAGCATATCATATGCTTCAAGTGCAACTCAAGGGGACATTATAGGAATCAATGTCCTAGGGAAGCAAAAGACCAAAGAGGAGCTACACATGTAGGGGGAGCCTCTAGGGCAAACCCTAAGGTATATTTCAATAATGCACCTTCTTTAGTTAATAGGCAAAGGCATGCTAGGAATTTAAATTCTCTTGCAATTTATGAAAAGCATGCTAATAGGAATAAATATTTTTGCTTAGGAGCTAAAAGTGTCCATTTTAGTAATAAGGAGAAATTTGGGACTAATGTCTCTAGAAAAACCATACCTAGTGAATCTATTAAGAAAATACAAGAACATCTAGGTTTTAATCCAAAATGGACTAGGCATATGCCAAGAAAGTCAAATGCCCAAGATTTAAATCAAGATTCTAAAATTGAGAAATTAGAATTAGAGAACCAAGCATTAAGGTCAAGGCTTGAAAAACTTGAAAAGACCCTTAGGAATATACAAAATCAATTTAAAGGGTCTAGTGGTCAAAATTAAGGGTCCAATAGTCACAGTCAACACTTAGGACCTAAGAGTCAAAAGTCAACCAAGGGCAAGAAAGGTTTGGGTCACAAACCTAAGCCTAAGGTGGCTTACCATAGTGTTCCATTTGATTATGGAACACAAACTAGGTCTAGGAAGACCAAGGTCAATAGGGAAGTCATCCCTAGAGTTGACCAAAGGGTGTGCCTAGTGGCTAGGGTTTCTAGGAAACCTAGGGTGGCCACTAAGAAGGTTGCAAGAGGAGTCACTCCTAGAGTCAACCTAGGTAAGACCCAATTGACCAAGGCTAACAAGCCTAGGAGGGTCATTAGAAAGGTATCTAGGGAGGTTATCCCTAGGGAATACCTGATCAACCCTAGGAGCTCAAATAGATTTTGGGTTCCTAAGAGCGTGATTGATTCACGCTAAGTGGGTTTAGGGTGTGTCAACCTTGATTGGATGAGTAGTTAACTCAACCATGGTAAGGTGGCACTTTAGGATATTTTCAAGGTTATGGTTACCTTGGAAATAGATTTGAATTAATCCTAAAAGGATTTTAGGATGTGCCAATATTAATTATGAAGTTTGATAAAATGACCATTTTGGCACAATTTAAGTTTAGTGGTTAGTGTGCCATTTTGGGTTTTTGGCACACTAGGGAGAAAAGTAGAAATATGGCAAAATGTGATTAATTATATCAAATGACAAGTAATATTAAAATTTAGGTATTACATACCTTTATATCTTATTTGCCATGCTTTGATTTGCCATATGCCATGACATGACATCATGTACATTCTCATCATTTATATGTCATGTACATGGTTAGGATTAAGGATTAAATGTCATGTGTTTTTAGATTTCATATTATGCCATGACATCATGATTATGAGCATGTGTTTATCTATATCATCTCTAATGCCATAATTATTCATGCATTTAAGATATTTTGATTGAAATTGATTTAAGGACAATGGCATGACTTGAAGTCCCATTTATAAGGGAATCAAGTAGGGTTGCCTTAGAAAAATGCATGAAACCCTAGATTAAATGAACCAAAACCCACATCTCACATCCAATTGACATGTATGTGTATTTATACACCCTAGATACATGTGAGATACTAGGATATGAGTTAAGTTCAAGGTGCATAGTGTTTGCATCTAGATGAACTAAAACTCATCTTATATGACTTGTGGATCATTGGGAAAGCTTGTGTACAAGTCATGTACATAGAGCCCAAGGAATATGATCCAAAATAAGGTTTTGAAAACATTTTAAAAACATTTTGAAAAACCTTGGTGAAGTCTATCTTTTGATAGCAATAACCATTGATGAAGTTGATACAAAATAGGGCCAAAACATTGAAAATTTTAATGGTTTTGAGTTTTGTATCAAACTCACTATTTTATGGGTAAAATATTTTTCAAACATTTTTCACCCATTGCTTTAGTCATAAGTATTATACGTATCAAATTTAGTGATTTTTCGATATACGTATAATTATTTATGAATTTTGGATAGTTGAAATTGAATTTTATTACAATGATCGCCACTTGGTGGCAATCGATCGATGGATGGCGTGATTCGATTTCTATCAGAAGTCGACTGCCAGGTCTGATTTCGGGTTAACAAGGTTTGTTTAGCCCGTGTTCAGCTATGGTAAAGGTTCCTAACCACTCCTAACCCTAGGATATGCTTTGGGAAGCATTATGAAGGGTGAAAATCCATTGGATATGGATTAGGAGTTATGTTAGGTCAAAGTATCAAATTTAGGGTGAGTAAAAGTTCTATGTTGAACTTAGAACCTTAATTTTGATGGTTTAGAGTTCCTATTGGCTTAGGGGCTTTCCAAGGACATTGTTGGTGCAATGGTCAAGGGGGAGCAAGCCTTTAGGGGGAGGTATCCATCTTGGGATGATGGATGTTTTTTTGGGGAGAATGTTATCAATTGAAAATTGATGGGTGTTTGATACCAAATTTGGAAATTGGGAGAGTGAGATAGGAGTGCCTCTCTTGAGTGATATGGGACTTATCACTAGGAAGATGGTAGGCATCCTAGGTATTTTTGATCAAGGGGGAGATTGTAAGATCTCATTGGGACATGAGACATTGACCTCCTTGGAGAGAAAACCTTTTTGATGTTAGTCAAAAAGGGGGAGAATGTTTGGGGGAGAACATTTGATTTACTTTTTTCACTTGAATGTTTGGGGGAGAACATTTGGTGAGTGTTTACCAATTTGGGATAATTGGTAAGAGATTTGAGTTAGTGTTCTAACTCATGGTTTTATTTGGTTTTTGTCAAACATCAAAAAAGGGGAGATTGTTGGTGCAATCGGCCCAGGTCACGATTGACCAGGACTCGAGTTTGACTCGAGTGATGTTTTGATGTTTGACAAAGTATGTTTGACAAAGTATGTTAGACATAGGATTGACATTGATGTTTGACATTAATGTCGGTTAATATGTTGGGAGATTGTTTATACAATCGTTATAATTGACTGGACTGAGTTTGACTCGAGGGAGACTTTGGTGGTTGACTAGGGTTGACCATGTGTTTATGGGAAAATCCAAGTCATGGGTACTTGGCATGGAAAGTCCAAGTGGGACACTTGGCATTTGGGAAAGTCCAAGTCTTGAGTACTTGGCATGGGAAGTCCAAGCATGGGTCTTGGCAAATGAGAAGTCCAAGCATGGGTCTTGACAAATGGAAAGTCCAAGCATGAGTCTTGGCATGGAAAGTCCAACATGGGTTGGCAAGGGAAAGTCCAAGCTTGAGTCTTGGCATTTGAGAAGTCCAAGGGGATTGATATTGGCGGCGTAAAGTCCAAGCGGAGTCTTGGCGGCATAAGTCCAATATGCCTTGGCGTGTGTAGACACCGATTAGCATGACACAGGGATGGAAGCACACGGAAGCTAGCGCGATGGATGAACAAGTCATGGATGACTTGGAGGGATCTGAGGCGTGAGGTGATGGAGGTGGCTAGAAGGCTTAGGTCTAGGCTAAGGGTGGTCTAGCAAGTATGGGGCACCATACTTGGGTTAAAACCTCGCATTATGGGTCGACTTCGAGTTCTGGCGATCATTGCTCATGGGAGCGATCGGCCGGTGTCGGCGTCGATCGATCACGGCCGAGTGGTAAGCCGCGAGCGCTCCGTAGCCGTAGGCGGTCGACTACAGCGTTAGCGATCGGCGCCAATGTTGGCAGTCGACTGGTGAGAGTCCCGTTGGAATTTGTCCAACGTGGATTGAGCCGTTGTCTCACAGCTACAGTGTTGTTGATAATGACCGGTGATTTATGGCGAATGAGCCAAAGCGGAAATCGACGCGAGATAAAAGGAAGCTGTTCGTGGAGATTGCGACATCAGTTCTTGGGGTGCTTTCTTGAGGCGATTTGAAGGCGATTTGCAGGTGCATTTCAGGGCCCTTCAACCTCATCCAAGCAACCAACAAGCAAAGCGCTCAAACCCTAGTTTTTGTAAAGTGTTCTTTACATTTCCTTTGTATTTGCTTGTATTTCCTTAGATTATTGTTGTAATCTTGTGTACGAGGTTTCTCCGCCTCCGACTTGTTGTCGAGAAGGAGTTTATTGATTAGTGATTGCATTGGCGTCGCTAGAGCTCGTTAGAGCTCGATCCGTGGAGTAGGAACCGTTACGGTTCCGAACCACGTTATATGCTTGTGTTGTGATCGTGTTGTGATTGTGTGTCTTGTTATATTTATTTGTTATTACTATTCCGCTGTGCTAACAAGATTGTAGACGATCGAACGCAAAAGAATTCCATCTACGTACGGTATCACGCTATTCACCCCCCCTCTAGCGGGCGTCAAATCTCCAACAGTATCAAATACCCAAGTGTCTGAGGAAATAGAATGACAATCAATAAAGAATATTTCTGAAGAAGATGGGGCATCTGATGCCTTATCCTTCTTCACGGACTCAAGATAAATCTTGCACTTTCTTCGCAAATGGCCCTACATGCCATAATGATGGCAAGTGCCCTTTTGAGCTGGTTCTGCCTTTTTAACCTTTTTCTTCTTCCCCTTATGTTGTTCCTTTGACTCCCTCTTAGAACCTTTTTTGAGGAAATCTATTTAGGAAACCAATTTTCTAAATCATTAAAACTACTTATGGAAATAAAATATTTTAAGATTTGCTTTCCCAAATCAAATCATGATTAAATTAGGAAACAAATTTTCAGAATCTAATCAAATATTTTATTTATGGAAAATATCAATTTCCATAAATACTTCCAACTTTCCAAAAGTGGAAGATTTTCATAAATACTTCTAGACATTCCAAAATTGAAAAATTTCCATAAACACTTCTAAATTTCCAAAATTAGAAAATTTCCAGAAATACATTATGACTATCGCAAAACCATTTTTACGATTATGTCGAAACACAACCTGGGCTCTGATACCACTGTTGGGTTTCCGGCACCGCGGCGTGTGTATGTTCGATCACGTTTCGTAAACATGAACACAGCGGAAGCAATAAAAATAATAAATCTACATTTATTACAACACACACAACATACGCATGCATATTACAACAAGTGTAGACATAACCGTAAATTTAAATTTGCAATAAAAGGAAATTTATCTACGTTATACCTTTCGTATGATGTGTAGCGGGCACGACATCAACCGGAACGATCCTCGCTAGAATCGTCTCTATCCATATCCACGCCGAGTTCCACGGGATGACTTCGCTAAGCCACGAGCTTCGTCTTCGTACGGGTTACTAGCCTCGTGTTGAAGACGACGTGATCGAGAGATGATCACGATCCAAATCCAAATTCGGATCCAAATACGAGTTCTCAAAACTCACTTCTCCGGAGAGGTATTCGTCAACCAATTGACGAATCCTTCGTCCTCCACCTCAGAGGATTACCGTCGATCGAATCCTCGGTAAGTTTAGCCGCTGTTGGAGCTCTAACCGTCGTCCAAACGACGCTCCGACGAGAGGAGAACAAGCTGTCCAGAAAACAGGACAGCTTTGGTGGAGGAGTAGGTGCCGGCCAAAACAAGGAAGCCAAGTGCTCACCTTTTCACCGAAGCCTAGGAAGATCAGCGGAGGGTCGCCGGAGGATCACCGGCTGAAGCTTGGACGCCGGCAAGGAGTTGGACGGTGGCACAACAAGCTAGGCGGCAATGGAGGTTGGGCGGCAATGAAGGTTGGGCGGCAACTCCAAGCTAGGGTTTTGAATTAGTGCTTAATTATCCCTTAAGCCCTCTTTTATAGAGAACTAATTCTCTTAATGGTTAATGGATCATAACCATTAGGCCCGTTAACCCGCTCCATTAAGATAAGTTAAAATAAACTAAACCATTATGATTTATTTTAAGTTAAAACGAACCGAACCAATTTTTGGTTCATTCATTTAAAATAAACCAAACCCTTTGGTTTACTCTCCTCCATTGGATTAGAACCTAACCATTTTGGTCCATCCATTATGTCTTCAAAAGACACGGCCCATCCAAGCTTCCATTGCGACTGAAACGATTTCATGCTCGCTCCATGTTTGGTCCAACCAAACTTAGTTTCTCTCGATCTGAGAATCCCATTCTCAAGCTCGTTTTAAATCCTTCGGATTACGCTCGTTGTGCGTGTGACCAAATAGGTTCTCGATTTATGTTGGCCGTCTATAATTAACCATTAATTATAGAACGATCATGAGTGGCACCTAGTAGTACATCATGATCCCCAATTAACCGAAAAGATCAACGGTTGATCCAGAACTATTTCTGAAACCCTTCAGCAGCTCGAATGATTCGTGGCTCATTCCCTTCACTCATCTTATACCCACTTGGTTCAGGACATGGTCTATTTTGTCAGTCCCCACTAGGCTGACTACGTCACACCTAGCCCAAGTATCATTTCCTCGTCCTACGGATTCTAGTTACTCCACATGTATCGAAGAGTACCTTACTCTAAACATGTAATGCTTTGGCCAAAGACTTTAGTAACAATCTGACGAGAGGCCATGGGTATACATCTCCTCGCAAGGAGTGGTGAATCCTTTATAGGCTATTCAAACACCTTCGATCAGTTCGACTTAAACCCAATCATCCTGGGTCCACATCTCCTTAGAGATGCTTGCTTAAGATGTCAAAGCATAAGTCTCTATGATCAAGATGACTTGAATACTGCAAGTCAAAGGAACATCGCACTTAAGCCACAATAAGAACTTCATTGACATATCTATATATGTAGAGAACCATATGAAGTCTTACGGCTGGTCACTCCAATGAACTAGTTACCATAACTAGCATCCACGATTAACTCCGGACATCACTATGTCTCCAGCCAGTGAGAATCAGCTGCTTGGATACACCAAGGAGTATACCTCGTGCTAGTCTCGACAGAATTGATGGTGTCCAAATCCATCAATTCATCGACTAGGGATAATTTCGATACATCACAATTACACATGTAGAGATACTCACTAGTTGTGATCCAATCACAAATTCTCTCATGCTGTGAATCGTATCGTGGACATTCAGTAAATGAGTTTAAGATCCAATCAAATACATAAAACATGTATACTCAAATAGTGAATCTTCATTTATCATATAAATGGTTCATACATAAGGCGATTGCCTTAGGACATCTCTCATATATTACTAACACCACTCATGATCGTTCTATAATTAATAGTTAATTATAGACGGCCAACATAAACTGAGAACCTATTTGGTCATACGCAAAACGAGCGTAATCCGAAGGATTTAAAACGAGCTTGAGAATGGGATTCTCAGACCGAGAGAAACTAAGTTTGGTTGGACCAAACATAGAGCGAGTATGAAATCATTTCAGTCGCAATGGAAGCGTGGATTGACTGTGTCTTATGAAGACATAATGGATGGACCAAAATGGTTTGGTTCTAATCCAATGGAGGAGAATAAACCAAAGGGTTTGGTTTATTTTAAATGAATGAACCAAAAAGTTGATTCAGTTCGATTTAACTTAAAATAAACCATCATGGTTTGGTTTATTTTAACTTATCTTAATGGAGCGGGTTAACGGGCCTAATGGTTATGATCAAATAACCATTAAGAGAATTAGTTCTCTATAAAAGATGGCTTAAGGGATAGTTAAGCCCAAATCCAAAACCCTAGCAATAGTTGCCGCCCACCTCTCCTTGGAGACTCTCAGCGCCAACCATTGCCGCCTGCCAGGCGTTCGGCCTCCGTTGCCAGCCAGCTTCGGCGTGATCCTCCGGTGACCCTCCGGTAATCTTCCTAGGCTTCGGTGATAAGGTGAGCACTTGGCTTCCCTTGTTTGGCCGGTGCCTACTCCTCCACCAAAGCTTTCCAGTTTTCTGGACAGCTTGTTCTCTTCTCGTCGGAGCGTCGTTTGGACGACGGTTAGAGCTCCGACAGCGCCTAACTTACCGGGGATTCAATCTCCGGTAATCCTCTGAGGTGGAGGACGAAGGATTCGTCAATCGGTTGACGAATACCTCTCCGGAGAAGGGAGTTTTGAGAACTCATTTTGGATCCGAATTTGGATTCGGATCGTGATCATCTCTCGAACACGTCGTCTTCAACACGAGGCTAGTAACCCGTACGAAGACGAAGCTCGTGGCTTAGCGAAGTCATCCTAAGGATACTCGGCGTGGATATGGATAGAGACAATTCTAGCGAGGATCGTTCCGGTTGATGCCATTCCAGCTACACGTAATACGAAAGGTATAACGTAGTTAAATTTCCTTTTATTGAAAATTTAAATTTACGGTTATGTCTACACATGTTGTACTATGCATGCGTGTGTTCGGTTTCCGGCACCGCGGCGTGTGTGTGTTCGATCACGTTTCGCAAATATGAGCACAACGGAAGCAATAAAAATAATAAATCTACATTTATTACAACACACACAACACACGCATGCATATTACAACGAGTGTAGACATAACCGTAAATTTAGATTTGCAATAAAAGGAAATTTATCTATGTTATACCTTTCGTATGACGTGTAGCGGGAACGGCATCAACCGGAACGATCCTCGCTAGAATCGTCTCTATCCGTATCCACGCCGAGTTCCTCGGGATGACTTCGCTAAGCCACGAGCTTTGTCTTTGTACGGGTTACTAGCCTCGTGTTGAAGACGACGTGATCGAGAGATGATCACGATCCGAATCCAAATTCCGATCCAAAATGAGTCCTCAAAACTCCCTTCTCCGGAGAGGTATTCGTCAACCGATTGACGAATCCTTCGTCCTCCACCTCAGAGGATTACCGAAGATTGAATCCCCGGTAAGTTAGGCGCTGTCGGAGCTCTAACCGTCGTCCAAACGATGCTCCGACGTGAGGAGAACAAGCTGTCCAGAAAACTGGACAGCTTTGGTGGAGGAGATAGGTGCCGGCCAACCATGGGAAGAAAAGGCTCACCTTGATGCCAAACCTATAGGAGATCACCGGAGGGTCGCCGGAGGATCACCGGCAGAAGCTTGGTCGCCGGCAAGGAGCTGGACGGCGGCACAACAAGCTGGGCGGCAATGGAGGTTGGGCGGCAATGAAGGTTGGGCGGCAACTCCAAGCTAGGGTTTTGGATTAGGGCTTAATTATCCCTTAAGCCCTCTTTTATAGAGAAATAATTCTATTAATGGTTATTGGATCATAACCATTAGGCCCGTTAACCCGCTCCATTAAGATAAGTTAAAATAAACCAAACCATGATGGTTTATTTTAAGTTAAAACGAACCGAACCAACTTTTGGTTCATTCGTTTAAAATAAACCAAACCCTTTGGTTTATTCTCCTCCATTGGATTAGAACCAAACCATTTTGGTTCATCCATTACGTCTTCATAAGACTCGGCCCATCCACGCTTCCATTGCGACTGAAATGATTTCAGGCTCGCTTTATGTTTGGTCAAACCAAATCTAGTTTCTCTCGGTCTGAGAATCTCATTCTCAAGCTCGTTTTAAATCCTTTGGATTACGCTCATTGTGCGTGTGACCAAATAGGTTCTCGGTTTATGTTGGCCGTCTATAATTAACCATTAATTATAGAACGATCATGAGTGGCACCTAGTAGTACATCATGATCCCCAATTAACCGAAAAGATCAACGGTTGATCCAGAACTATTTCTGAAACCCTTCAGTAGCTCGAATGATTCGTGCCCCATTCCCTTCACTCATCTTATACCCACTTGGTTCAGGACATGGTCTATTGTGTCAGTCCCCACTAGGCTGACTACGTCACACCTAGCCCAAGTATCATTTCCTCGTCCTACGGATTCTAGTTACTCCACATGTATCGAAGAGTACCTTACTCTTAACATGTAATGCTTTGGCCAAAGACTTTAGTAACAATCCGACGAGAGGCCATGGGTATACATCTCCTCGCAAGGAGTGGTGAATCCTTTATAGGCTATTCAAACACCTTCGATCACTTCGACTTATACCCAATCATCCCGGGTCCACATCTCCTTAGAGATGCTTGCTTAAGATGTCAAAGCATAAGTCTCTATGATCAAGATGACTTGAATACCGCAAGTCAAAGGAACATCGCACTTAAGCCACACTAAGAACTTCATTGACATATCTATATATGTGGAGAACCATATGAAGTCTTACGGCTGGTCACTCCAATGAACTAGTTACCATAACTAGCATCCCCGATTAACTCCGGACATCACTATGTCTCTAGCCAGTGAGAATCAGCTGCTTGGATACACCAAGGAGTATACCTCATGCTAGTCTCGACAGAATTGATGGTGTTCAAATCCATCAATTCATCGACTAGGGAAAATTCCGATACGTAACAATTACACATGTAGAGATACTCACTAGTTGTGATCCAATCACAAATTCTCTCATGCTGTGAATCGTATCGTGGACATTCAGTAAATGAGTTTAAGATCCAATCAAATACATAAAACATATATACTCAAATAGTGAATCTTCATTTATCATATAAATGGTTCATACATAAGGCGATTGCCTTAGGACATCTCTCATATATTACTAACAGCGTGTGATGTGTGTGTTGTAATAAATGTAGATTTATTAATTTTATTGCTTCCGCTGTGCTCATGTTTACGAAGCATGATCGAACACACACACGCCGCGGTGTCGGAAACCCAACAGTGGCATCAGAGCCCAGGTTTTGTTTCGACATAATCGTAAAATGGTTTTGCGATAGTCATAATGTTATTTTTTGAAATTTTCTAATTTTTGAAATTTAGAAGTATTTATGGAAATTTTTCAATTTTGGAAAGTATAGAAGTATTTATGGAAATCTTTCACTTTTGGAAAGTTGGAAGTATTTTATGGAAATTGATATTTTCCATAAATAAAATATTTGATTAGATTTTGGAAATTTGTTTCCGAATTTAATCTTGATTTGATTTGGGAAATCAAATCTTAAAATATTTTAATTTCATAAGTAGTTTTAATGATTTAGGAAATTTGTTTCCTAAATAGATTTTCCTTAATCAAATAATTCCATAAATAAAATATGTGATTCGATTTGGAAATTTGTTTCCTAATTTAATAATGATTTGATTTGGAGAATCAAATATTAAACATATTTTATTTCCATAAATAGTTATGACATATAAGGAAATTATGTACATGACATAATTGTATGTCATGTAATTGCATTAGATGCATAACATTATGCCATGTGTGTCGTGACATGTAGATGTATGCCATGTATGTCATGCCATGTAGATAATAGTTATTTGCATGCAAAGAGGATGAGACATAAAACCCTTAAACAATATTAAAGCCTACACCTTCCATTAATATGGTTAGAACCAGAGTTCCGTTTCTTGTTTGGGTTGTTGGACTCTCTCCAAGCCTGACTCGAACCCGAACATGTTCAAACCATGGAATAGTTTAATACTAATATGGTAAGAGTCAGAGGTCAATCGTTAGGTTTGGTTGTTGGACTCTCTCCAAGCTGGGCTAATTGGTTGAATGCGCTCTAACCATATTAAAACTATTTCTCGATTAATGGGCTGGCTTTAACCTGAAGCATCGGCTTGTTAGACTCTCTCCAAGGTCGATGTAAAGGGAGGTGAAGTTGGGTGCTATGCATATGATGCATACTTGTTAATGTGTTAACAACCTGATGTATGTGTAAACATTCAATTAGTTGATAGCACAATGTGATAGTTGCATATACGTGATATGCAATCAGTATATTTGTTACCTACCGTCGTAGTTATGAATGACTTGTTGGACTCTCTCTAAGGTTGTTCATATCTGTGATGGATATCAGCCCATTCGGAGATGGACCTACGATCTCCCGAAGTGATTTTGGGGTTTTTGAAATTCGAAAAATGAATGGGATTTATGAATGAATAATGATGCATTTTAAAATCATCTTTCTCATATATGCTCGTTTTGTATTTCTAAGATTGATCATGATGTCTTTGAATTTGCATTCCATTTTGGATTCGAATACAATGACTAGGCCGAACTTCTTGGACTGGCTTAGAAACTTGAGAATTGTTCTCATGGTGAAAAGCTTGTGTATGTCCTCGAAGCGCCTCTTCTCGCCTATCCTAGTGACGATGCAACTCCGGACCAATTGTTGTTCTATCAGAAACATGTGACTGATTCTGAACTGACAAGTTGCATCATGCTAGCCGCGATGGAACCCAAGCTACGAAAGCAGCATGAGCATATGGATGCTCATATCGTAGTCCTTCATCTTTATGAGTTGTTTGATAAGCAAGTGAGATTCGAAAGGTTCGAAGTCTCCAAGCTCCTCTTCACCTCTGAGATGCAAGGAGGTTCATCTGTGGTACTGCTCAACATGTTGAAGACTGTGGAGCCTTCTGAGAAGCATGAGCAGGGGATGGTGTTCTTAGTTGATTCCTCGAAGAAAGGTTCTAAGAGGGAGTCAAAGGAACAACAGAAGGGGAAGAAGAAAAAGGCCAAAAAGGTAGAACTAGCTCAAAAGGGCACTTGCCATCATTATGGCAAGTAGGGCCATTGGCGAAGAAATTGCAAGATTTATCTTGAGTCTGTGAAGAAGAATAAGGCATAAGATGCTCCATCTTTTTCATATATCTTCGTTATTGATTGTCATTCTATTTCCTCAGACACTTGGGTATTGGATACTGGGTGTGGCTCACATATATGTAATGACATACATGTGCTAAGGAATAGAAGAAGACTCGTCAAGGGAGAGTCAAATTTACGTGTTGGGAATGGAGCAAAGGTTGCTGCACCCGCCATCGGAACGTATTTGTTGAAACTCCCTGTAGGACTTGTCTTAGAACTGGACAATTGCTTTTATGTTCCTTCGTTGATAAAGAACATCATTTTTATTTCTTGTTTAAATAGAAATGGGTACCAATTGACTTTTAGTAACAATTCTTGTTACATAACTTTGAATGGAGTTCTTTATGGGACTAAAACTTTAAGCAATGGTGTTTATACGTTGATGTATCCAGTGATATTTTCAATATCGAAGCGAGCAACAAGCATGCTCGAAAGGATAGTCAATTAGACTCCTACATGTGGCACTTGTTGGGTTTCCGGCACCGCGGCGTGTGTGTGTTCGATCATGTTTCGTAAACATGAACACAGCGGAAGCAATAAAAATAATAAATACTCCTATTTATTACAACACACACAACACACGCATGCATATTACAACAAGTGTAGACATAACCGTAAATTTAAATTTGCAATAAAAGGAAATTTATCTACGTTATACCTTTCGTATGACGTGTAGCGGGAACGGCATCAACCGGAACGATCCTCGCTAGAATCGTCTCTATCCGTATCCACGCCGAGTTCCTCGGGATGACTTCGCTAAGCCACGAGCTTCGTCTTCGTATGGGTTACCAACCTCGTGTTGAAGACGACGTGATCGAGAGATGATCACGATCCGAATCCAAATTCGGATACAGCCTGAGGGTTTCACATCGGTTGATAATCAAGAAACTCTTGACTTAAGTATTCACCACCTCGATCCGATCGAAGTATTTTAATACTCTTGTCATGTTGTTTCTCTACATCATTTCTGAATTCTTTGAACCTTTCAAAGGCTTCAGACTTGTGTTTCATCAAGAACACATACCCAAACCGTGAGTGATCATCGGTGAAGGTAATGAAGTAGCTATAGCCTCCTAATGCTTGAGTTGACATAGGTCCACATACATCATTATGTATTAGACCTAGTAACTCTCCCACTCGTTCACCTTTTCCAGTAAAAGGTAACTTAGTCATCTTGCCTTTTAAGCATGATTCGCATGTATCGTATGAATCCAATTCAAACGATTCCAGAATTCCACATCGGTGTAATTCGGACATGCGTTTCTTGCTTATATGGCCAAGATGACAATGCCACATATAGGAGTCTATTTGATTATCCTTTCGAGCACGCGTGTTGCTCGCTTCGATATTGAAAACGCCACTGGATACGTCCAACGTATAAACACCATTGCTTAAAGTTCCAGACCCATAAAGAACTCCATTCAAATTTATGTAACAACAATTGTTACTAAAAGTCAAATGGTATCCATTTCTATTTAAACAAGAAATAGAAAAGATGTTCTTTATCATCGAAGGAACTTAAAAGCAATTGTCCAGTTCTAAGACAAGTCCTGCGGGGAGTTTCAACAAATACGTTCCGATGGCAAGTGAAGCAACTTTGCTCCATTCCCAACACGTAAATTTGACTCTCCCTTGACGAGTCTTCTTCTATTCCTTAGCCCATGTATGTCATTACATATATGTGAGCCACACCCAGTATCCAATACCCAAGTGTTTGAGGAAATAGAATGACAATCAATAACGAAGATATCTGAAGAAGATGGGGCATCCGATGCCTTATCCTTCTTCACGGACTCAAGATAAATCTTGCACTTTCTTCGCAAATGGCTCTCCTTGCCATAATGATGGCAAGTTTCCTTTTGTGCTAGTTCTACCTTCTTAGCCCTTCTCTTCTTTCCCTTCTGCTGTTCCTTTGACTTCCTCTTAGAACCTTTCTTCGAGGAATCAACTAACAACACCGTCCCCTCGCCATGCTTCTCGAGAAGACTCCACAGCCTCAAAGATATTGAGCAAGACTACAGATGAACCTTCTAGCATCTCGAGGTGAAGAGGAGCTTTGAGACTTGAACCTTCGAATCTCACTTGCTCATCAACCAACTCACAAAGATGAAGGACTACGATATGAGCATCCATATGCTCATGCTGCTTTCGTAGCTTGGGTTCCATCGCGGCTAGCATGATGCAACTCATTTGTTCAGAATCACTCACATGTTTCTGATAGGCCAACAATTGGTCCAGAGTTGCATTGTCACTAGGATGGGCGGGAAGAGGCGCTTCGAGGACATACACAAGCTTTTCCACCTTGAGAACAATTCTCAAGTTTCTAAGCTAGTCCAAGAAGTTTGGCCCAGTCAATTTATTTGAATCCAAAATGGAATGCAAATTCAAACACATCATGATCAATATATTAACTTAGAAATACAAAACGAGCATATATGAGAAAGATGATTTTAAAATGCATCAATATACATTTATAAATCCTATTCATTTTTCGAATTTCAAAAACCCCAAAATCACTTCGGGAGATTGTAGGTCCATCTCCGAATGGGCTGATATCCATCATAGTTATGAACAACCTTGGAGAGAGTCCAACAAGCCATTCATAACTATGACGGTAGGTATCATCTATACCGATTGCATATCCCGTATATGCAACTATCACAATGTGCTATCAACTAATTGAATGTTCACACATACATCGGGTTGTTAACACATTAACAAGTATGCATCATATGCATAGCACCCAACTTCACCTCCCTTTACATCGACCTTGGAGAGAGTCCAACAAGCCGATGCTCCAGGTTAAAGCCAACCCATTAATCAGGACATAGTTTTAATATGGTTAGAGCGCATTCAACCAATTAGCCCAGCTTGGAGAGAGTCCAACAACCAAAGCTAACGATTGATGTCTGACTCTTACCATATTAGTATTAAACTATTCCATGGTTTGAACATATTCAGGTTCGAGCCGGGCTTGGAGAGAGTCCAACAACCCAAACAAGAAACAAAACTCTGGTTCTAACCATATTAATGGAAGGTGTAGTCTTTAATATTGATTAAGGGTTTTTATGTCTCATCCTCTTTGCATGCAAATAACTATTATCTACATGGCATGACATACATGGCATACATCTACATGTCACGACACGCATGGCATAATGTTATGCATCTAATGCAATTACATGGCATACAATTATGTCATGTATATAATTTCCTTATATGTCATAACTATTTATGGAAATAAAATATCTTTAAGATTTGATTCTCCAAATCAAATCATAATTAAATTAGGAAACAAATTTCCAAATCTAATAACATATTTTATTCATGGAATTATTTGATTAAGGAAAATCTATTTAGGAAACCAATTTCCTAAATCATTAAAAATACTTATGGAAATAAAATATTTTAAGATTTGATTTCCCAAATCAAATCATGATTAAATTAGGAAACAAATTTCCAGATTCTAATCAAATATTTTATTTATGGAAAATATCAATTTCCATAAATACTTCCAACTTTCCAAAAGTGGAAGATTTCCATAAATACTTCTAGACTTTCCAAAATTGAAAAATTTCCATAAAAACTTCTAAATTTCAAAAATTTAGAAAATTTACAGAAATACATTATGACTATCGCAAAACCATTTTTACGAGTATGTCGAAACACAACCTGGGCTCTGATACCACTGTTGGGTTTTCGACACCGCGGCGTGTGTGTGTTCGATCATGTTTCGTAAACATGAACATAGCGGAAGCAATAAAAATAATAAATACTCCTATTTATTACAACACACACAACACACGCATGCATATTACAACAAGTGTAGACATAACCGTAATTTTAAATTTGCAATAAAAGGAAATTTATCTACGTTATACCTTTCGTATGACGTGTAGCGGGAACGACATCAACCGGAACGATCCTCGCTAGAATCGTCTCTATCCGTATCCAAGCCGAGTTCCTCGGGATGACTTCGCTAAGCCACGAGCTTCGTCTTCGTATGGGTTACCAGTCTCGTGTTGAAGACAACGTGATCGAGAGATGATCACGATCCGAATCCAAATTCGGATACAAAACGAGTCCTCAAAACTCGCTTCTCCGGAGAGGTATTCGTCAACCGATTGACGAATCTTTCGTCCTCCACCTCAGAGGATTACCGGAGATCGAATCCCCGGTATGTTATCCACTGTCGGATCTCTAACCGTCGTCCAAATGACGCTCCGACGAGAGGAGAAGAAGCTGTCCAGAAAACTGGACAGCTTGGTGGAGGAGTAGGCGCCGGCCAAAACAAGGAAGCCAAGTGCTCACCTTTTCACCGAGGCCTAGGAAGATCACCGGAGGGTTCACCGGCTGATGCTTGGACGCCGACAAGGAGATGAAGGCGGCACAACAAGCTGGGCGGCAGCCTAGGGTTGGCGCCGAGCAACTCCAAGGGTGGGCGGCAACTCAAAGGCTAGGGTTTTTGGATTAGGGCTTAATTATCCATTAAGCCCTCTTTTATAGAGAACTAATTCTCTTAATGGTTAATGGATCATATCAATAAAGCCCGTTAACCCGCTCCATTAAGATAAGTTAAAATAAACCAAACCATGATGGTTTATTTTAAGTTAAAACGAACCGAACCAACTTTTGGTTCATTCGTTTAAAATAAACAAAACCCCTTTGGTTCATTCTCATCCATTGGATTAGAACCAAACCATTTTGGTTCATCCATTACGTCTTCATAAGACGCGGCCCATCCACGCTTCCATTGCGACTGAAATGATTTCATGCTCGCTTTATGTTTGGTCCAACCAAACCTAGTTTCTCTCGGTCTGAGAATCCCATTCTCAAGCTCGTTTTAAATCCTTTGGATTACGCTCGTTGTGCGTGCGACCAAATAGGTTCTCGGTTTATGTTGGCCGTCTATAATTAACCATTAATTATAGAACGATCATGAGTGGCACCTAGTAGTACATCATGATCCCCAATTAACCGAAAAGATCAACGGTTGATCCAGAACTATTTCTGAAACCCTTCAGCAGCTCGAATGATTCATGCCCCATTCCCTTCACTCATCTTATACCCACTTGGTTCAAGACATGGTCTATTGTGTCAGTCCCCACTAGGCTGACTACGTCACACCTAGCCCAAGTATTATTTCCTCGTCCTACGAATTCTAGATACTCCACATGTATCGAAGAGTACCTTACTCTAAAGATGTAATGCTTTGGCCAAAGACTTTAGTAACAATCCGACGAGAGGCCATGGGTATACATCTCCTCGCAAGGAGTGGTGAATCCTTTATAGGCTATTCAAACACCTTCGATCACTTCGACTTATACCCAATCATCCCGGGTCCACATCTCCTTAGAGATGTTTGCTTAAGATGTCAAAGCATAAGTCTCCATGATCAAGATGACTTGAATACCGCAAGTCAAAGGAACATCGCACTTAAGCCACAGTAAGAACTTCATTGACATATCTATATATGCAGAGAACCATATGAAGTCTTACGGCTGGTCACTCCAATGAACTAGTTACCATAACTAGCATCTACGATTAACTCAGCCAGTGAGAATCAGCTTCTTGGATACACCAAGGAGTATACCTCGTGCTAGTCTCGACAGAATTGATGGTGTCCAAATCCATCAATTCATCGACTAGGGATAATTCTGATACATCACAATTACACATGTAGAGATACTCACTAGTTGTGATCCAATCACAAATTCTCTCATTCTGTGAATCGCATCGTGGACATTCAGTAAATGAGTTTAAGATCTAATCAAATACATGAAACATGTATACTCAAATAGTGAATCTTCATTTATCATATAAATGGTTCATACATAAGGCGATTGCCTTAGGACATCTCTCATATATTTCTAACAGCACTGTCGTCTTGGCCATGTAAGCAAGAAACGCAAGTCCGAATTACACCGATGTGGAATTCTGGAATCGTTTGAATTGGATTCATACGATACATGCGAATCATGCTTAAAAGGCAAAATGACAAAGTTACCTTTTACAGGAAAAGGTGAATGAGTGGGAGAGTTGCTAGGCCTAATACATAGTGATGTATGTGGACCTATGTCAACTCAAGCTTTAGGAGGCTATAGCTACTTCATTACCTTCACCGATGATCACTCACGGTTTGGGTATGTGTTCTTGATGAAACACAAGTCTGAAGCCTTTGAAAGGTTCAAAGAATTCAGAAATGAAGTAGAGAAACAACATGACAATAGAATTAAAATACTTCGATTAGATCGAGGTGGTGAACACTTAAGTCAAGAGTTTCTTGATTATCTAAGAGACAATGGCATATTGTCTCAATGGACTCCGCCATATACACCACAACATAATGGTGTATCTGAGAGGCGTAACCGGACCTTGTTGGACATGGTCAGGTCAATGATGAATCATGAGAATCTTCCCAAGTCCTTTTGGGGCTATGCACTTCAGACAACTGTTTACTTGTTAAACAGAATGTCAACCAAGGTAGTCTCTACTACTCCATATGAGATATGGAATACTAAGAAACCTCATGTATCTTACTTGAAGATATTGGGTTGTCCTGCTTATGTGAAGTGGACTATATCAGACAAATTGGATGCTAAGTCTGATAAATGTCTATTTATTGGATAACCTAAGGAAACAAGGGGTTACCAATTCTATCATCCTGTGGAACAAAAGGTGTTTGTTTCAAGGCATGCTGTGTTTCTAGAGAAAAAGTTTCTCTTGCAAGAAAACAGTGTGAGTGTCGTCGAGCTTGAGGAGGCTCGAGAGACTCAAATAGACATTGATGAGATACTTGGTGAAGCACAACAGCCGATAACTCATAGTGATGAGCAACGGCTGGACCTATTGTAACACCACATCTTCGTAGATCTGGTAGAACACGCAATATTCTTGAGAGATATGGATTTCTCGTAAGTGAATCGAACGACGTGTTACTCATTGATGATGAGGAGCCTACCAGTTATGAAGAAGTGCTGACAAGTTCAAAAAGGGATAAGTGGCTTGAAGCCATGAAGTCGGAAATGAATTCCATGTATGAAAACCAAGTTTGGAACTTGGTTGACCCACCTGAAGGCATTAAGCCTATAGGGTGCAAGTGGGTTTTCAAAAGGAAAATCGACATGGATGGTAATGTGATTACCTATAAGGCAAGATTGGTGGCGAAAGGATATCGTCAAAAACAAGGTGTTGATTATGACGAAACCTATTCGCCTGTAGTTATGCTTAAATCCATTCGGATGCTCCTGGCCATAGCGGCTCATTATGATTATGAGATATGGCAGATGGATGTGAAAACAGCTTTCCTTAATGGAAACCTGCTCGAGGACGTGTATATGATACAGCCTGAGGGTTTCACATCGGTTGATAAAACCAAGGTATGCAAAGTGTGACGGTCCATATATGGATTGAAGAAAGCATCCAGGAGCTGGAATATCCGTTTTGATGAGACAATCAGAAGGTTTGATTTCTCACAAAATCCAGACGAACCTTGTGTGTACAAGAAGGTTAGTGGGAGTGCAGTCGTATTCCTAGTATTGTATGTTAATGACATATTACTTATGGGAAACGATGTTTCAATCTTACAGTTAGTTATGGTTTGGTTATCCAAGACATTCTCCATGAAAGACCTGGGAGAAGCAACCTACATCCTCGGGATTAAGATCTATAGAGATAGATCGAAACGGTTGCTTGGTCTTTCGCAGTCTACATATATAGACCAAGTGCTAAAGAGGTTTAGCATGTCGGAATCCAAGAAAGGTTTCCTACCCATCAAGCATGGGGTACACCTTTCGAAGTCTATGTGTCCGCGTACAAAAGACGAGAGGATTTGCATGAGTAAGATTCCCTATGCATCCGCAATAGGATCTATCATGTATGCTATGTTATGTACAAGGCCCGATGTATCGTATGCTCTGAGTGTCACGAGAAGATACCAGTCTGATCCAGGAATGGATCATTGGGTGGCTGTTAAGACGATCCTTAAATACTTAAGAAGAACTAAGGATGTGTTCCTAATATATGGAGAAAGGGACATGGTGATATGCAGGTATACGGATGCCAGCTCCAGACAGACAAGGATGATTCCATGTCTCAGTCTGGGTATGTATTCACCTAGAATGGAGGCGCAATAAGTTGGAAAGGTTCCAAGCTTGACACTATAGTGTATTCTGCCACTAAGGCAGAAAACATTGCAGCTTTGGAAGCAGTAAATGAAGCGGTTTGGATCAAGAAGTTCATCTCTGAACTTGAGGTGGTCTCATCAATGATCCAAACATGTGCTTCGCCGCTATCATCTTATCAGAGAGATCATCAGTAGGAACGAAATACAAATCGAGAAAATTCCCACTGAAAGGAAATTAGCGGATCCTTTAACTAAAGCATTACCTCAAAGTAAGTTTGAGGGTCATGTTAGAGCTTATGGTATTGGATACCGTAGCGATTGGCATTAGGCCAAGTGGGAGTCTGTTAGTAATATATGAGAGATGTCCTAAGGCAATCGTCTTATGTATGAACCATTTATATGATAAATGAAGATTCACTATTTGAGTGTACATGCTTTCATGTATTTTATTGGATCTTAAACTCATTTACTGAATGTCCACGATATGATTCACAGCATGAGAGAATTTATGATTGGATCACAACTAGTGAGTATCTCTACATGTGTAATTGTGATGTATCGGAATTATCCCTAGTCGATGAATTGATGGATTTGGACACCATCAATTCTGTCGAGACTAGCACGAGGTATACTCCTTGGTGTATCCAAGCAGCTGATTCTCATTGGCTGGAGACATTGTGATGTCCGGAGTTGATCGTGGATGCTAGTTTTGGTAACTAGTTCATTGGAGTGACCAGCCGTAAGACTTCATATGGTTCTCTGCATATATAGATATGTCAATGAAGTTCTTACTGTGGCTTAAGTGCGATGTTCTTTTGACTTGCGGTATTCAAGTCATCTTGATCATGGAGACTTATGCTTTGACGTCTTAAGCAAACATCTTTAAGGAGATGTGGACCCGGGATGATTGGGTATAAGTCGAAGTGATCGAAGGTGTTTGAATAGCCTATAAAGGATTCACCACTCCTTGTGAGGAGATGTTTACCCATGGCCTCTCGTCGGATTGTTACTAAAGTCTTTGGCCAAAGCATTACATGTTAAGAGTAAGGTACTCTTCGATACATGTGCAGTAACTAGAATCCGTAGGACGAGGAAATGATACTTGGGCTAGGTGTGACGTAGTCATCCTAGTGGGGACTGACACTTTAGACCATGTCCTGAACCAAGTGGGTATAAGATGAGTGAAGGGAATGGGGCACGATTCATTCGAGTTGCTGAAGGGTTTCAGAAATAGTTCTGGATCAACCGTTGATCTTTTCAGTTAATTGGAAATCATGATGTACTACTATGTGCCACTCATGATCGTTCTATAATTAATAGTTAATTATAGACAGCCAACATAAACCGAGAACCTATTTGGTCACACACACAACGAGCGTAATCCGAAGGATTTAAAACGAGCTTGAGAATGGGATTCTCAGACCGAGAGAAACTAAGTTTGGTTGGACCAAACATAGAGCGAGCACGAAATCATTTCAGTCGTAATGGAAGCGTGGATGGGCCGTGTCTTATGAAGACATAATGGATGGACCAAAATGGTTTGGTTCTAATCCAATGGAGGAGAATAAACCAAAGGGTTTGGTTTATTTTAAACGAATGAACCAAAAAGTTGGTTCGGTTCGTTTTAACTTAAAATAAACCATCATGGTTTGGTTTATTTTAACTTATCTTAATGGAGCGGGTTAACGGGACTAATGGTTATGATCCAATAACCATTAAGAGAATTAGTTCTCTATAAAAGAGGGCTTAAGGGATAGTTAAGCCCTAATCCAAAACCCTAGCAATAGTTGCCGCCCACCTCTCCTTGGAGACTCTCGGCGCCAACCCCCATTGCCGCCCAGCCCCTTGTGCCACCGTCCAGCTCCTTGCCGGTATCCAAGCTTCAGCCGGTGATCCTCCGGCGACCCTCCGGTGATCTTCCTAGGCTTCGGTGATAAGGTGAGCACTTGGCTTCCCTTGGTTGGCCGGCGCCTACTCCTCCACCAAAGCTGTCCAATTTTTTGGACAGCTTGTCCTCCTCTCGTCGGAGTGTCGTTTGAACGACTGTTAGAGCTCTGACAGCGGCTAACTTACCGGGGATTCAATCTCTGGTAATCCTCTGAGGTGGAGGACAAAGGATTCGTCAATCGGTTGACGAATACCTCTCCGGAGAAGCGAGTTTTGAGGACTCGTTTTGGATCCGAATTTGGATTCGGATCGTGATCATCTCTCAATCACGTCGTCTTCAACACGAGGCTAGTAACCCGTACGAAGATGAAGCTCGTGGATTAGCGAAGTCATCCTAAGGATACTCGGCGTGGATACGGATAGAGATGATTCTAGCGAGGATCGTTCCGGTTGATGCCGTTCCCGCTACACGTAACACGAAAGGTATAACGTAGTTAAATTTCCTTTTATTGCAAATTTAAATTTACGGTTATGTCTACACATGTTGTACTATGCATGCATGTGATGTGTGTGTTGTAATAAATGTAGATTTATAAATTTTATTGCTTCCGCTGTGCTCATGTTTACGAAACATGATCGAACACACACACGCCGCGGTGCCGGAAACCCAACAGGTTCGGTTCGTTTTAACTTAAAATAAACCATCATGGTTTGGTTTATTTTAACTTAAATTAATGGAGCGGGTTAACGGGCCTTATGATTATGATTCAATAACCATTAAGAGAATTAGTTCTCTATAAAAGAGGGCTTAAGGGTTTGTTAAGCCCTAATCCAAAAACCCTAACCTAGAGTTGCCACCCACCTCTCCCCTTTGAAGAAGTCGGCGCCAACCCTAGTGCCGCCGCCCCTTCTCCTCCAACCGGTGACCAGCTGCTGCCGTCTTCTCCACTTGCCGGCGTCGAGCTGCTGCCGTAGGAGCTCCGGTGATCTCCCTTGGGTTCGGTAATAAGGTGAGCTTCCACCTTTCCTTTTTGGCTGGCCCCTACTCCTCCACCAAAGCTGTCCAGTTTTCTGGACAGCTTGTTTCCCTCTCGTCGGAGCGTCGTTTGGACAACGTTTGGAGCTCCGACAGTGGTAACCATGTCATGGATTCGATCTCCGGTAATCCTCATAGGTGGAGGACGAATGATTCGTCAAACGGTTGACGAATACCTCTCCGGAGAAGCGAGTTTTGAGGACTCGGTTTTGGATCCGAATTTGGATTCGGATCGTGATCTTCTCTCGATCACATCGTCTTCAACACGAGGCTAGTAACCCATGCGAAGACGAGGCTCGTGACTTGGTGAAGTCATCCCGAAGATACTCGTCGTGGATACGGATAGAGACGATTCTAGTGAGGATCGTTCTGGTTGATGTCTTTCCCGCTACACGTGATACGTAAGGTATACATAGTTAAATTTCCTTTTATTGCAAAATTTAAATTTACGGTTATGTCTACACATGTTGTACTATGCATGCGTGTAATGTGTGTGTTATAATAAATGTAGATTTATTATTTTTATTTCTTCCACTGTGCACATGTTTACTAAACATGTTCGAACACACACTCGCCGCGGTGCCGAAAACTCAACACTGGTATCAGAGCCCAGGTTGTGTTTCGACATAATCGTAAAATTATTTTGCGATAGTCATAATGATATTTTTGGTAAATTTCTACTTTTGGAAAGTTAGAAGTATTTATGGAAATTTTTCAATTTTGGAAAGTCTAGAAGTATTTATGGAAATCTTCCACTTTTGGGAAGTTGGAAGTATTTATGGAAATTGATATTTTCCATAAATAAAATATATGATTAGATTTTGAAAATTTGTTTCCTAATTTAATCATGATTTGATTTGGGAAATCAAATCTTAAAAATATTTTATTTCCATAAGTAGTTTTGATGATTTAGGAAATTGGTTTCCTAAATTGACTTTCCTTAATCAACTATTTCCACAAATAAAATATGTGATTAGATTTGGAAATTTGTTTCCTAATTTAATCATGATTTGATTTGAAGAATCAAATCTTAAACATATTTTATTTCCATAAATAGTTATGACATATAAGGAAATATAGTACATGACATAATTGTATGTCATGTAATTGCATTAGATGCATATCATTATGCCATGCATGTCGTGACATGTAGATGTATGCCATGTATGTCATGCCATGTAGATAATAGTTATTTGCATGCAAAGAGGATGAGACATAAAAACCCTAACTCAATATTAAAGCCTACACCTTCCATTAATATGGTTAGAACCAGAGTTCCGTTTCTTGTTCGGGTTGTTGGACTCTCTCCAAGCCCGGCTCGAACTCGAACATGTTCAAACCATGGAATAGTTTAATACTAATATGGTAAGAGTCAGAGGTCAATCGTTAGCTTTGGTTGTTGGACTCTCTCCAAGCCGAGCTAATTGGTTGAATGCGCTCTAACCATATTAAAACTATTTCTTGATTAATGGGTCGGCATTAACCTGGAGCATCGGCTTGTTGGACTCTCTCCAAGGTTGATGTAAAGGGAGGTGAAGTTGTGTGTTATGCATATGATGCATACTTGTTAATGTGTTAACAACCCGATGAATGTGTGAACATTCAATTAGTTGATAGCACATTGTGATAGTTGCATATATGTGATATGCAATTGGTATAGATGATACTTACCATCGTAGTTATGAATGGCATGTTGGACTCTCTCCAAGGTTGTTCATATCTATGATGGATATCAGCCCATTCGGAGATGGACCTACGATCTCCCGAAGTGATTTTGGGGTTTTTTAAATTCAAAAAATTAATGGGATTTATAAATGTATATTGATGCATTTTAAAAAAAATCATTTTCTCATATATGCTCATTTTGTAATTCTAGGTTAATTGATTGATCATGACGTCTTTGAATTTGCGCACTATTTTGGATTCAAACAAATTGACTGGGCCTAACTTCCTGGACTGGCTTAGAAACCTGAGAATTGTTCTCAAGGCGGAAAAGCTAGCATATGTCCTTGAAGAGCCTCTTCCCAACCGTCCTAAGGACGATGCAACTCCAGACTAAATGTTGGTCTATCAGAATCATGTGGCAGATTCTGGGCTGGCGAGTTGCATCATTCTAGCGACGATGGTACCTGAGCTACAAAAGCAGCATGAGCATATGGATGCTAATACCATGGTCTTCCATCTTCATGAGTTGTTTGATGAGCAAGCGAGATCCGAAAGGTTCGAAGTCTCCAGGTTCCTATTCACCACGAAGATGCAAGAAGGTTCATCTGTAGTGCAGTTTGTGCTAAAGATGAACGGGTACATCGAGCGGCTAGCCACCCTCGGGTTTGTGATGGATCATGAATTAAGTATTGACTTAATTATGCATTGTTTGCCCAAAAGTTTCTCACAATTTGTGATGAACTATCGGATGAACAAATTAGAATCCACTATTCCTGAGCTCCTCAATATGCTGAAGACTGTGGAGCCTTCCGTGAAGCATGAGGAGAAGGCGGTTCTGTTAGTTGATTCCTCAAAGAAAGGTTCTAAGAGGAAGGCAAAAGAACAGAAGAAAGGGAAGAACAAGAAGGCAAAGAAGGCAGAACTAGCACAAAAGAGCACTTGCCATCACTGTGGCAAGGAAGGCCACTGGCGAAGAAACTGCAAGATTTATCTTGATTCCATGAAGAAGAAGAAGGCATCTGATGCCCCATCCTCTTCAGGTATCTTCGTTATTGATTATCATTCTATTTCCTTAGACACTTGGGTATTGGATACTGGGTGTGACTCACATATATGTAATGACATACAGGGACTAAGGAATAGAAGAAGACTCGTCAGAGGGGAGTCAAATTTGCGAGTTGGCAATGGAGCAAAGGTTGTTGCGGTCACCATCGGAACTTATTTGCTGAAGCTCCCTAGTGGACTAGTCTTGGAACTAGATAATTGCAATTGTGTTCCTTCTCTAATAAAGAACATTGTTTCTATTTCCTGCTTAAATAGAAATGGTTTCCATTTAACGTTTAGTAATAATTGTTGTTATATAACTTTGAATGGCGTATTTTATGGAACTGGAACTTTGAGCAATGACATTTATACGTTGGACGTATCCAGTGACATATTCAATATCGAAGTGAGCAATAAGCATGCTCGAAAGAATGATCAATTAGACTCCTACATGTGGCATTGTCGTCTTGGCCATGTAAGCAAGAAATGCATGTTCGAATTACATCGATGTGGAATTCTGGAATCGTTTGAATTGGATTCATATGATACATGCAAATCATGCTTAAAAGGCAAGATGACTAAGTTACCTTTTACTGGAAAAGGTGAACGAGTGGGAGAGTTACTAGGTCTAATACATACTGATGTATGTGGACCTATGTCAACTCAAGCTTTAGGAGGCTATAGCTACTTCATTACCTTCACCGATGATCACTCACGGTTTGGGTATGTGTTCTTGATGAAACACAAGTCTGAAGCCTTTGAAAGGTTCAAAGAATTCAGAAATGAAGTAGAGAAACAACATGACAAGAGTATTAAAATACTTCGATCAGATCGAGGTGGTGAATACTTAAGTCAAGAGTTTCTTGATTATCTAAGAGACAATGACATATTGTCTCAATGGACTCCGCTATATACACCACAACATAATGGTGTATCTAAGAGACGTAACCGGACCTTGTTGGACATGGTCAGGTCAATGATGAATCATGCGAATCTTCCCAAGTCCTTTTGGGGCTATGCACTTCAGACAATTGTTTACTCGTTAAACAGAATGCCAACCAAGGTAGTCTTTACTACTCCATATGAGATATGGAATGGTAAGAAACCTCATGTATCTTACATGAAGATATGAGGTTGTCCTGCTTGTGAAGCTTGACCGTATCGTAAAAATCGACGCTAACTCGATAAACGCCTCGCAGTACAGCAATACGTAACTGGAAAGTTATAATTCTATCATCCTGTTGAACAAAAGGTGTTTGTTTCAAGGCATGCTGTGTTTCTAGAGAAAGAGTTTCTCTTGCAAGAAAACAGTGGGAGTGTCATCGAGTTGAGGAGGCTCGAGAGACTCAAATAGACATTGATGAGATACCTGGTGAAGCACAACAGCCGATAACTCATAGTTATGAGCAATCGACTGGACCTACTGTAACACCACATCTTCATAGATTTGGTAGAACATGCAACATTCCTGAGAGATATGGATTTCTCGTAAGTGAATCGAACGACGTGTTACTCATTGATGATGAGGAGCCTACCAGTTATGAAGAAGTGCTGACAAGTTCAGAAAAGGATAAATTACTTGATGCCATGAAGTCGGAAATGGATTCCATGTTTGAAAACCAAGTTTGGAACTTGGTTGACCCACCTGAAGGCATCAAGCATATAGGGTGCAAGTGGGTTTTCAAGAAGAAAACCGACATGGATGGCAATTTGATTACCTATAAAGCTAGATTAGTGGCGAAAGGATATCGTCAAAAACAAGGTGTTGATTATGACGAAACCTATTCGCCTGTAGCTATGCTTAAATCCATTCGGATGCTCCTGGCCATAGCGGCTCATTATGATTATGAGATATGACAGATGGATGTGAAAACAACTTTCCTTAATGGAAACCTGCTCGAGGACGTGTATATGATACAGTCTGAGGGTTTCACATCGGTTGATAAAACCAAGGTATGCAAATTGCGACGTTCCATATATGGATTGAAGCAAGCATCCAGGAGCTGGAATATCCATTTTGATGAGACAATCAAAAAGTTTGATTTCTCACAAAATCCAGACAAACCTTGTGTGTACAAGAAGGTTAATGGGAGTGCAGTCGTGTTCTTAGTATTGTATGTCGATGACATATTACTTATAGAAAATGATGTTTCAATCTTACAGTCAGTTAAGGTTTGGTTATCCAAGACATTCTCCATGAAAGACCTGGGAGAAGCAACCTACATCCTCGAGATTAAGATCTATAGAGATAGATCGAAACAGTTGCTTGGTCTTTCGCAGTCTACATATATAGACCGAGTGCTAAAGAGGTTTGACATGTCGGAATCCAAGAAAGGTTTCCTACCCATCAGGCATGGGGTACACCTTCGAAGTCTATGTGTCCGCGCAGAGAAGACGAGAGGATTTGCATGAGTAAGATTCCCTATGCATCCGCAATAGGATCTATCATGTATGCTATGTTATGTATGAGGCCCGATGTATCGTATGCTCTGAGTGTCACGAGCAGATACCAGGCTGATCCAGGAATGGATCATTGGGTGGCTGTTAAGATGATCCTTAAGTACTTAAGAAGAACTAATGATGTGTTCCTAATATATGGAGAAGGGGACATGGTGATACGCGGGTATACGAATGCCAGCTTCCAGACAGACAAGGATGATTCCAGGTCTTAGTCTGGATACGTGTTCACCTTGAATGGGGGTGCAGTGAGTTGGAAAACTTCCAAGCAAGACACTGTAGCGGATTCTACCACTGAGGCAGAATACATTGCAACTTCGGAAGCAGCAAAGGAAGCGATTTGGATCAAGAAGTTCATTTATGAACTTGGTGTGATTCCAGCCATTGTTGAAGCAATACCGGTCTACTGTGACAACAATGGAGCAATTGCACAGGCGAAAGAGCCAAGGTCTCATCAACGATCCAAACATGTGCTTCGCCGCTATCATCTTATCAGAGAAATCATCAGTAGGGAAGAAATACAAATCGAGAAAATCCCCACTGAAAGGAACTTAGTGGATCCTTGGACTAAGGCATTACCTCAAAGTAAGTTTGAGGGTCATGTTACAGCTTATGGTATTGGTTACCGTAGCGGTTGACATTAGGCCAAGTGGGAGTCTGTTAGTAATATATGAGAGATGTCCTAAGGCAATCGCCTTATGTATGAACCATTTATGTGATAAATGAAGATTCACTATTTGAGTATACATGGTTTCATATATTTGATTGGATCTTAAACTCATTTACTGAATGTCCGCGATATGACTCACAGCATGAGAGAATTTGTGATTGGATCACAACTAGTGAGTATCTCTACATGTGTAATTGTGATGTATCGGAATTATCCCTAGTCGATGAATTGATGGATTTGGACACCATTGATTCTGTCGAGACTAGCACGAGGTATACTCCTTGGTGTATCCAAGCAGCTGATTCTCACTAGCTAAAGACATTGTGATGTCTGGAGTTAATCGTGGATGCTAGTTATGGTAACAAGTTCATTAGAGTGACCAGCCGTAAGACTTCATATGGTTCTCTGCATATATAGATATGTCAATGAAGTTCTTACTATAGCTTAAGTGCGATGTTCCTTTGACTTGCGGTATTCAAGTCATCTTGATCATGAAGACTTATTCTTTGACATCTTAAGCAAGCATCTCTGAGGAGATGTGGACCCGGGATGATTGGGTATAAGTCGAAGTGATCGAAAGTGTTTGAATAGCCTATAAAGGATTCACCACTCCTTGCGAGGAGATGTATACCCATGGCCTCTCGTCGGATTGTTACTAAAGTCTTTGGTCAAAGCATTACATGTTTAGAGTAAGGTACTCTTCGATACATGTGCAGTAACTAGAATCCGTAGGACGAGAAAATGATACTTGGGCTAGGTGTGACGTAGTCAGCCTAGTAGGGACTGACACTATAGACCATGTCCTGAACCAAGTGGGTATAAGATGAGTGAAGGGAATGGGGCACGATTCATTCGAGCTGCTGAAGGGTTTCAGAAATAGTTCTGGATCAACCGTTGATCTTTTCGGTTAATTGGGGATCATGATGTACTACTAGGTGCCACTCATGATCATTCTATAATTAATGGTTAATTATAGACGGCCAACATAAATCGAGAACCTATTTGGTCACACGCACAACGAGCGTAATCCGAAAGATTTTAAACGAGCTTGAGAATGAGATTCTCAGACCGAGTGAAACAAAGTTTGGTTGGACCAAACAAGAAGCGAGCATGAAATCGTTTCAGTCGCAATGGAAGCGTGGATGGGTCGTGTCTTGTGAATACATAATGGATGAACCAAAATGGTTTGGTTCTAATCCAATGGAGGAGAATAAACCAAAGGATTTGGTTTATTTTAAACGAATGAACCAAAGTTGGTTCGGTTCGTTTTAACCTTAAAAAAAACCATCATGGTTTGGTTTATTTTAACTTAAATTAATGGAGCGGGTTAACGGGCCTTATGGTTATGATCCAATAACCATTAAGAGAATTAGTTCTCTATAAAAGAGGGCTTAAGGGTTTGTTAAGCCCTAATCCAAAAACCCTAACCTAGAGTTGCCGCCCACCTCTCCCCTTTGAAGAAGTCAGCGCCAACCCTAGTGCCGCCGCCCCTTCTCCTCCAACCGGCGACCAGCTGCTGCCGTCTTCTCCACTTGCCGGCATCGAGCTGCTGCTAGAGGAGCTCCGGTGATCTCTCTTGGGTTCGGTAATAAGGTGAGCTTCCACCTTTCCTTTTTGGCCGGCCCCTACTCCTCCACCAAAGCTGTCCAGTTTTCTGGACAGCTTGTTTCCCTCTCGTCGGAGCGTCGTTTGGACGACGTTTGGAGCTCTGACAGCGGTAGCCTTGTCGGGGATTCGATCTCCGGTAATCCTCATAGGTGGAGGACGAAGGATTCATCAAACGGTTGACGAATACCTCTCCGGAGAAGCGAGTTTTGAGGACTTGGTTTTGGATCCGAATTTGGATTCGGATCGTGATCTTCTCTCGATCACATCGTCTTCAACACGAGGCTAGTAACCCATACGAAGATGAGGCTCGTGACTTGGTGAAGTCATCCCGAAGATACTCGGCGTGGATACGGATAGAGACGATTCTAGTGAGGATCGTTCCGGTTGATGCCTTTCCCGCTACACGTGATACGTAAGGTATACGTAGTTAAATTTCCTTTTATTGCAAAATTTAAATTTACGGTTATGTCTACACATGTTGTACTATGCATGCGTGTGATGTGTGTGTTGTAATAAATGTAGATTTATTATTTTTATTTCTTCAGCTGTGCACATGTTTACGAAACATGTTCGAACACACACTCGCCGCGGTGCCGGAAACCCAATAGATTCACCACTCCTTGCGAGGAGATGTATACCCATGGCCTCTCTTTGGATTGTTACTAAAGTCTTTGGCCAAAGCATTACATGTTTAGAGTAAGGTACTCTTGTATACATATGCAGTAACTAGAATCCGTAGGACGAGGAAATGATACTTGGGCTAGGTGTGACGTAGTCAGCCTAGTGGGGACTGACACTATAGACCATGTCCTGAACCAAGTGGGTATAAGATGAGTGAAGGGAATGGGGTACGATTCATTCGAGCTGCTGAAGGGTTTCAGAAATAGTTCTGGATCAACCGTTGATCTTTTCGCTTAATTGGGGATCATGATGTACTACTAGGTGTCACTCATGATCGTTCTATAATTAATGGTTAATTATAGACGGCCAACATAAACCGAGAACCTATTTGGTCACATGCAGAACGAGCGTAATCCGAAAGATTTTAAACGAGCTTGAGAATGAGATTCTCTTACCGAGAGAAACTAGGTTTGGTTGGACCAAACAAGAAGCGAGCATGAAATCGTTTCAGTCGCAATGGAAGCCTGGATGGGCCGTGTCTTATGAAGACATAATGGATGAACCAAAATGGTTTTGTTCTAATCCAATGGAGGAGAATAAACCAAAGGGTTTGGTTTATTTTAAACGAATGAACCAAAGTTGGTTCGGTTCGTTTTAACTTAAAATAAACCATCATGGTTTGGTTTATTTTAACTTATATTAATGGAGCGGGTTAACGGTCCTTATGGTTATGATCCAATAACCATTAAGAGAATTAGTTCTCTATAAAAGAGGGCTTAAGGGTTTGTTAAGCCCTAATCCAAAAGCCCTAACCTAATTGTGGCCGCCCAACCTCCCCCTCCTCTCCTGCAAGTCGGCGCCAACATTGTTGCCACCGCCCACCTCCTCCAACCGGCGACCAGATGCTGCCATCTTCTCCCATTGCCGGCGTCGAGCTGCTGGCGGAGGAGCTCCGGTGATCTTCCTTGGGTCCGGCGACAAGGTGAGCAAGTCGCTTTCCTTATTTGGCCTGCGCAAGGTCTCCACCAAAGCTGTCCAGTTTTCTGGACAGCTTGTTTCCTTCTCGTCGGAGCATCATTTGGATGGCGTTTGGAGCTCCGACAGCGCCTTACTTACCGGGGATTCGATCTCCGGTAATCCTCATAAGTGGAGGACGAAGGATTCGTCAAACGGTTGACGAATACCTCTCCGGAGAAGCGAGTTTTGAGGACTCGTCTTTGGATCCGAATTTGGATTCGGATCATGATCTTCTCTTGATCACATCGTCTTCAACATGAGGCTAGTAACCCGTACAAAGATGAGGCTCGTGACTTAGCGAAGTCATCCCGAAGATACTCGGTGTGGATACGGATAGAGACGATTCTAGCGAGGATCGTTCCGGTTGATGCCGTTCCCGCTACATGTGATATGAAAGGTATACGTAGTTAAATTTCCTTTTATTGCAAAATTTAAATTTACGGTTATGTCTACACATGTTGTACTATGCATGCGTGTGATATGTGTGTTGTAATAAATTTAGATTTATTAATTTTATTTCTTCCGCTGTGCACATGTTTACGAAACATGTTCGAACACACACTCGCCGCGGTGCCGAAAACCCAACAATTACATGGCAGCCGACTGGTGTGGGGAAATCCCATCCGACACTTAGCCAATTGGCCATGTTCCACCTAAGCGCACTACCCCTTCCTGGGTTACATTCGCTCACTCTCATCCCTTGGAGTCCTTTGCCTTTGAAGTTGTCTTCGTCCGACCACGTCCCTTGGATGTGCCAAGTGTTTGTGCAGGGGCACTAGATAATCGAACCTTGGTTTTGATGATGTCAAAGATTCAAAGTTAAGCTATTTTGTTATCTCATGTGATATGCTAAGTGTGCAGGAAGTGTTTAAGCTAAGCCAAAGTTCGAGCGACATCCGGAGAATCTTAAGTTGAGAAACCGTGGTGGTTGGGCGACACCAGGAGAACCTCGAGGAGTCGAGGAATCTCGGTGGTGACCGAAAGCTAAGCGACAGGTCAAGAGGACCAAAGGTAAGCTCCGTGTGTGGAGCGGTGGTAAGGACACGTCCTCGGTTAGAGGACAATTCTAGGCGTCGATCCGACTAAGGCTTCTGGAGAAATGTTGAAGTCGAGTTCGGACGGTCAAAGCACTATCACATTGCATGACACTATGCATCTATTGTGTTAATCTTGTATTGCAGGAATTCTCAAGTGCAGCAGTCAACTGGAGATGTCAGTAGTCGATTGAAGGTTGTCGACTTCTAAGAGGATCAGTCGACTGATATCGACGAATCAGCCCAGTGCACAAGGTCAAAGAGATAGAGATTGATGTCACCACCTCAGGATAAGATAAGTCGCCACCTCAGGATAAGATAAGCCGCCACCTCAAGATAAGATCCACGAGTTTTGGATCTGGATTGGGACAAATTCCAAGGCACAAATCTATAAAAAGAGAGGAGGACTCACACCCAAATTTAAGAATCTCCCAAGTGCTCGTGCTCTCTACAATACTACTCCGACCGTGCGCCATCTTCTAATTAATTGTCGGTATTATTATAATCTTTCTGTACTTAATTTGTATAAGGACCGATAACGTTATTACCGGCCTTATAATCATTGTAATCGTCTTGTCTCTTACCTCCAACGAGGAAGAGACTTTTAGTGATTGCCCTTCGGAAGCGATCAAGGATCGCGGGGCCTTGGATTAGCAGCCGGTGGACTGTGAACCAAGTAAAAAAGCTATGTGTCTTTCTTGTGTTTGTATTTTAGTTTTCCGCTGTGTACTTGGTTTTAATCGTTGAAAAAGAAAAGTTTCTATGAACGCTATTCACCCCCCCTCTAGCGCTCATATCGATCCAACAATTGGTATCAGAGCGGGGGCGCTTAGATTCGGTGCAACCACCGGTCGAACATTTTATTTTATTTATTTTTATTTTTTTTTAAATATCTCCTGCACTACTAATCCAAGATCAAGCCTTGGGACTTTTTGGTTTGTGTTTTTTTTGCGAGGTTTAGAAAATCATTGACCAAGCAAACCATGGAAGAGTCTCCCACAAGGCATAAAGGTAACAATGTCAATTTAAATTTTAAATTTCATATTATTTTCTTTAAGTGCAGGGAGAGAGGACACTATAAAAATAAGTGTCCTACTCATAAGACTCGAATGACGCAACCAACAGCAAAGGAGACACCATTGCAAGGAATCCGGAAGAACAAGGAGCACATCAAGTGCTTCGGGTGCGGAAGATTCAGTCACTACAAGAATTGATGTCCAGAAAAAAAGGTTAGTAAAGTTAATAATTTTGAAAAGTTGAGTTTTAGAATAGTTGATAATTTAGATAAATTGTGTAATCGTTGTAAATTAATTAATACAATTAATAATTCAACTAATAAAAAATTAATTAATTCAGATTTAATTAGTTTAAATAATAATAATAATAATATCATGGAAGAAAATGATCAAATTAATCTATCATTTGATAAAATTAACAAAGAGATTAATCAAATATTTAGTTTAATCAACATAGATCTAGATCAAGTCAAAGATAAAACCAACCTAGAACTTAATCAGAATAATTAAACCCTTGATCAGAATAATCAAACCATACGACAGAATCATCAAATCCTTGATCTGATTAATCTAGATAATTCCGAATTAAAAAATTCTGTTTTGACAAATTCAACCATAAAAAAATCGAAATTAACTTTAAAAAATTCCAAAGATAATCTAAATAATTCTAATAATAATTCTACCTTTAAAAACTCTAACAATTTTATCTTAAATAATTCTAATAATAATTCTACCTTTAAAAACTCTAACAATCTTATCTTAAATAATTCTAATAATAATTCTACCTTTAAAAACTCTAACAATCTTATCTTAAATAATTCTAATAATAATTCTACCTTTAAAAATTCTAATAATCTTATCTTGAATAATTCTACCTTAAAAAATTCTAATAATTTTAATAATTCTATTTTTAAAAAGTCTAATAATCTTATCTTAAAAAATTCTAATAATTCTACTTTTAAAAAGTCTAATAAGCTTATCTTGAAAAAGTCTAATAATATTATTTTGAAAAATTCTAATAATCCTATTTTAAATAATTCACAATCTAACTTAATTCAAAATTCAAAATTAGATAATCAAACCAATAAAATTAATTATAATAGAGTACCATTTGATTATACACAAATTAATAATCTAGTAATTAAACCTTCAACTTTTAAAAATTCAACTAATAAATATGTAGACTTAGGTTACAAGTGTAAGATAACCAAAAATCAAGACACTAAAATTTGTAAACCTAATTATAATAAAGTATCTTATAACTATAGAACAAATAAAAGTCTACCCAAGAAAATAACCATTTCTTTAAATTGATTGAATGTAGCTTGCTCATGCATACATATCATTATCATGCTTATTTTGTCATGTCATACATACTAGTTTTAAATTCACTCTCATATGGTTAGATAGGAAATAATTAATTAATCTTGACAACATAGTATCAGGACGCGGTGAGATGATAGTATGTTAAGGAAACGAAGTCAAGTGTATGTGAGTTGGATAAGGAGTATCTAGCTTGGTGCATTTAACTAAGTGGAACTAACTGAAACTACCTCACCACATCCTGAACTAGTTAGACCAGGATGTAATCCTAAGTGAATTAAGTGTGTAATTTCCTAAGTTGGTTTTGTCTAAGGAAGTGGCCGTTGTTCCGATCAAAGAAGGCCCCTGTGCCTAGCCACGACCTGGAAGCCCTCTTTTGAAATGATCACTTAACTAACTAAAGGTGAAATCTGAATCTAACCCAAGATTAATTAATTTCTAAGGCATTAAATTAAATTCATCTCACAATACCTATAAGAATAACTTGGTTGATCATGTAGAATGGGTGAGATGGTAAGGACAACAAATTAAAAATGATTTTGAAAACGATTTCAAAATTTATATACACATAAATAGATTCTTAATACTATTTTTATTGGTTGTCATGATTATTGTGTGTAGTTATACGTAGTTTTCAAAACAACTATGCTTCTTAAAATGATGGTTAGTTGACATATACTGAACGTCTAAATCCTTAGGTCAACTTTAGATACCTAGATCCTCTGGACACTTATGTGAGCCTTCCTTATGGCCAACAAGGATGTCCTAAGAGTTTGTCAGACAAAAGGGGAGACCCTCTAGATATGCCTTCCTTGTGGCTAACAAGGATGTTAGGTTAAGGGGGAGGTTCTAATTGGATAATCATCATAGAGGTTGTTAAAAAATATTTTTTTAAAAAAAATCACCATTACTTTCTAAATTTAAATCCTTCTTTTGATAATATGCCAAGGGGGAGAGAAGACTTAAGTTGGACAAACTTAGTATCTAGTTACCTCCAGTTTGGCATAAAAACCAATAGACATGAGCCTTTAAAATGTTTTTTTTAATTCTTTCTCAAAATTTTATAACAATGTTAAAGGTTAGGGGATCACATTCTAACCTAGGATATACATTGTTGGTGCAGGATGTAGAAACCTAAACTCCTAAACTCTTAAGTATTAAAGGGAGTTAAACATATTAAATCAACTTGATTAGCATGTTTAAAAATTCTATTTCTTGGCAATGTACCCAACATAAAGTTATTTTTGATATATGTCAAAGGGGGAGAGAGAATAAAGTTAAGAGGTTACTTACTTTTTCTTTCCCAAAAAATAATTGTTTTTCAAAACTCACCTAGGGTTAAGGGAGAGGTACCCTTAAGGGGGAGGTTTTAAAAAATGATTGTTCAATGCTTACTGCTTATTTTCTCTTAACTTTAAATTGGTTTGTCATAGATCAAAAAGGGGGAGATTGTTGGTGCAGGGGCACTAGATAATCGAACCTTGGTTTTGATGATGGAAAAGATTCAAAGTTAAGCTATTTTGTTATCTCATGTGATATGCTAAGTGTGCAGGAAGTGTTTAAGCTAAGCCAAAGGTCGAGCGACATCCGGAGAATCTCAAGTTGAGAAACCGTGGTGGTCGGGCGACACTAGGAGAACCTCGGGGAGTCAAGGAACTTCGGTGGTGACCGAAAGCTAAGCGACAGGTCAAGAGGACCAAAGGTAAGCTCCGTGTGTAGAGCGGTGGTAAGGGCGTCCTCGGTTAGAGAGACAATCCTGGCGTCGATCTAAGGCTTAGGAGGAATCTTTGAAGTCGAGAATCGGAAGAATCAAGGCTGTCACAGCATTATGCATCTATTGTGCTAATCTTATATTGCAGGAATTCTCAAGTGCAGCAGTCAACTAGAGATGTCAATAGTCGACTGAAGGCAGTCGACTACTAAAAGGATCAGTCGACTGATGTTGACAAATCAGCCCAGTGCACTGTTGGTGCAATCGGCCCAGGTCACGATTGACCAGGACTCGAGTTTGACACGAGTGATGTTTTGATGTTTCGACAAAAACATATGACAATGTAATTGTCATGGGAAAGTCCAAGTCATGGGTACTTAGCAAGGGAAAGTCCAAGCATGGGTCTTGGCATGAAAAGTCCAAGCATGGGTCTTGGCAATGTAAAAGTCCAACATGGGTTGACAAGGGAAAGTCCAAGCATGGTCTTGGCATTTGAGAAGTTCAACATGGGTTGGCAAGGGAAAAGTACAAGCATGGGTCTTGGCAATGTAAAAGTCCAACATGGGTTAGCAAGGGAAAGTCCAAGCTTGAGTCTTGGCATGAGAAGTCCAAGGGGTTTGATATTGGCTGCGTAAAGTCCAAACGGGAGTCTTGGCAGCATAAGTCCAATGGTTGGCGGCGTAAAGTCCAAGCGGAGTCTTGGCGGCGTAAGTCCAATGTGCCTTGGCGGTGTAGACACCATTAGCATGACATAGCCGATGGAATCATCTGAAGGCTAGCGCGATGGATGAACAAGTCATGGATGACTTGGAGGGATCCGAGAGGCGTGAGGCTGATGGAGGTGGCTAGAAGACTTAGGTCTAGGCTAAGGGTGGTCTAGCAAGTATGGGGGCACCATACTTGGGCTAAAACCTCATGTTTGAGGTGTGCCAGTCGACTGGTGCCATGTGGCAGTCGACTGGACCGAGTCAACTAGGGTTTGACTGCGGGAAGTGGCTTAGCAGTCGACTGCCATACGTGGGCAGTCGACTGACATGATCAGTCGACTGGTGCTCGAGAATTCAGCCACAGAGTGTAGTCTCACTCGACCACTGGGACCAGCAGTCGAGTGAGGACACCATTAATCCACTGATGGGTTTGATCAGTCGACTGATGGTAGATCCGTTGGACTTATCCAGCGTGGATCTAGCCGTTGTCTCACGACAACAGTGGCATCAATCGACTGATGGTCCCAATCAGTCGACTGATCGACTTTTTCCAGCACAGGTTGAAGCTATAAAAGGAGCTCGTGATGGAGGAAATTGGCATCGGTTTCTGGAGGGTTTTGGAGCGATTTGCTGTTGCAAATCAGGGTCTCCAAAGTAATTTTAAGCAACCAAGCAATCAAGCAATCCAAAGGCAATTGCAAAGTAGTTTTCTTTACTTGCATTGTATTTCATTATTGTAATTGCTTGTATTTGTATCTTATTATTGTAAGATTACTTGTAAGGGGTTTCTCCACCTCCGACTTGTGTCGAGAAGGAGTATTTGTGATAAGTGAGTGTGTGTGCATCACTAGAGCTCTTTAGAGATCGATCCGTGGAGTAGGAACCGTGTGGTTCCGAACCACGTTATATCATCGTGTTCGTGTGTGTTTGTCCATTTCGTTATTGTATTATATCTATATTCCGCTGCACTACCAAAATTGTAGAGACGAACGCGATCGATTTCCGACAACTTGAGAACGACGCTATTCACCCCCCCTCTAGCCGTTACAAATATTCCTAACAAGTGGTATCAGAGCCCGGGGCTCTTCTACGGACTAACTACCGGGAGCTAAGACAAAAAGCTAGAGGGTGAAGATGGAAGGGCAATTAGGATGGGACATCAACACACCGGTCCCTTATTCATTCTATAGACGTGAAGGTTTCAATTCTTGGAAGGCGAGAATTGAAGAGTTTTTGATGATGAGAGACCTTGAGGAATGGTCCGCCTTGACGGAAGGATTTGAATATCCTAAGGAACCAAAGGGAGGATGTCTCAAGAAGAAGAAATGGAGTGAAGAACAACTACAACAATTCAAGAAAAATAAAAAGGTAATCAAATTTATATTTGATTTAATTCCTAATGACATCTTGTGTAGCCTAGGTGACTATGGGGATTGTAAAGACGCCAAAGAGGTATGGAACATATTGGCAAAATTCCATGAAGAGCCTCATTCAATCCAAGAAGACAAGGAGAATGAAGAGGAGAGCTCATCCTCAAGTGAGAGTGAGGAATCGGAAGTTGAGATAGAGTCAACTTTCGGATCGGAGAAAGAAGAGGTGGAAGAAGTGAAAGAAGCGTCCACTTCTATAATTGAGGGGGAGAGACCATCCTCAACACCAGAGCAACAAGAGGAGCCATCCACATCCGGTCGAGAAAAAGGAATGGCTCAAGAGACCCTCACCACCGAACTAGGTAACTCAAGCAATTTGGTCTTAAATAAAAAATATATAATTTGCTTTGAGTGTAGGAAAAGTGGACATTACAAGAGTAAATGTCCAAAGAGGATCAAGAAAGCTCCACCGGCGCCAAAGATCAAGGATGTCGGTTCCCCAAGTCAAAAGAGCAAGGAGCATGTCAGTTGCTTCAAATGCCGACTACCGGGTCATTACCGGAGTCAATGCCCGAAGGGGGAGAAGAAGGGGCAAAGGGGAGCATCACAAGTAGGGGGAGCCACTAAGGCAAACCATAAGGTATATTTAAATAATGCTCCTTCTAATTTAAATTTTAAAAAGCATGCTAGAATTAATTTTAGCAATCTTTCTATTTATCATAAAGAGCATGCTAGAAATAACAAACATATTTGTTTAGGAGCTAAGAATGTTCACCTTAAGAATAAGGAGAAAATTGGGACTAATGTCCCTAAAAATATTCTACCTAGGGAATCAATTAGGAAAATAGGAGAACATCTAGGCCTTAACCCTAAATGGACTAGGCATATGCCTAGGAAGTCCAATGCCCATGGTTTAAATCAAAATTCTAAAATTGGGCAATTAAAATTAGAAAACCAAGCCTTGAGGTCAAGGCTTGAGAAATTGGAAAAGACCCTTAACATTATGCAAAATCAATTTAAAGGGTCTAATGATCAAGCTCCTAGGTCAAGAAGTCAAAGTCAACATCTAGGACCTAAGAGTCAAAAGTCAACCAAGGGCAAGAATGGTTTGGGTCACAAACCTAAGTCCAAGGTGACTTATCATAGTGTTCCATTTGACTATGGGACACTAACTAGGTCTAGGAAGACCAAGGTCCATTTGACTAGGGAAGTCATCCCTAGAGTTGACCAAAGGTTGTGCCTAGTGGCTAGGGTGTCTAGGAAACCTAGGGTGGCCACTAAGAAGGTTGCAAGGGGAGTTAACCCTAGAGTCAACCTAGGCAAGACCAAAATGACCAAGGCTAATAAGCCTAGGAGAGTCATTAGGAAGGTATCTAGGGAGGTTATCCCTAAGGAATACCTAATTAACCCTAGGAGCTCAAATCGGTTTTGGGTTCCTAAGAGCGTGATTGATTCACGCTAGATGAGTTTAGGGTGTGCCAACCTTGATTGGATAGGTAGTTAACTCAACCATGGTAAAGGTGGCACTTTAGGATATTTTCAAGGTTATGGTTACCTTGGAAATAAATTTGAATCAATATCCTAAAAATTTTAGGATGTGCCAATATTAATTATGAAGTTTGATAAAATGATCAAATTGGCACATTTTAGGTTTAGAGGTGATAGTGTGCCATTTTGGGTTTTTGGCACATTTGGGAGAAAAGTAGAAATATGGCAAAATATGATGAATTATATCAAATGGAAATTAATATTAAGATTTAGGTATTATTATACCTATATATTTTATATGCCATGCTTTGTTTGTCATATAACATGTCATGACATCATGCTTACTTTTATTCATTGTATATGTCATGTTCATTCTTTAGGATTAAGGTTTTAAATGTCATGTGTTTTTAGATTTTATCATATGCCATGACATCATGATCATTGTCCATGCTTAATTATTGCTATTTTATGCCATGATCATTTCATGTATTAAATTGATTAAAATTGAACTAAGGACTATGGCATGACTTGGAGTCCCATTTATAAGGGAATCAAGTAGAGTTGCTTTAGAAAATGCATGAAACCCTAGATTAAATGAACCAAAAACCCACATCTCACATCAAATTGACATTTATGTGTATTTATACACCCTAGATACGTGTGAGATGCTAGGATATGAGTTAAGTTCAAGGTGCATAGTTTTTGCATCTAGATGAACCAAAACTCATCTAATTTCAATATGGATCATTGGGAGAGCATGTGTACAAGTCATGTACATAGAGCCCAAGGAATATGATCCAAAATAAGGTTTTGAAAATATTTTAAAATCATTTTGGAAAACCTTAGTGAAGTCTATCTTTTGATAGCAATCACCATTGATGAGATTGATACAAAGTGAACTTAAACTTTAAAGTTTTTAGTCACTTTTGGATTTTGTATCAATTTCGCTATTTTATGGGTAAAATATTTTTAAAACATTTTTCACCTATTGTATTGGTCATAGGTATTATACGTACCAAATTTCGTGATTTTTCTATATACGTATAATTATTTATGATTTTCTGAAATTCAACTCTGATAAGTGAAATTCGGAAATTTTAGTTATCAGTCGACTGCCATTGATGGCAGTCGACAGATGGAGGTGCCAGTCGACTGATTTCTCAATCACTCGACTGATAGCCTGATTTCGGGGTAACCAAGGTTGTTTAACCCGATTTCAGCTATGGTTATGATCCCTAACCATTCCTAACCCTAGGATATGCTTTGGGAAGCATGATGAAGGGTGAAAATCCATTGGATATGGATTAGGAGAGGTGGTTAGGGTTTGTATCAATTTTAAGGTGTTGGATAGTTCAATGTTGAATTTCTAACCTTAATTTTGATGGCTTAGAGTTCCTATTGGCTTAGGGACTTCCCAAGGACATTGTTGGTGCAATGGTCAAGGGGGAGCAAGCCTTTAGGGGGAGGTATCCATCTTGGGATGATGGATGTGTTTTTTCTCCTTGAAAAGAAAAGTTATTGGGAGAGTTTCATCAATTGGGAAATTGATGGATTTTTTATACCCAATTTGGAAATTGGTAGAGTGAATAGGATTGCCTCTCTTGAGTGATATGGGACATATCACTAGGAAGATGGTAGGAATCCTAGGTATCTTTAGACCAAGGGGGAGATAACCTTCTTGGAGAGATAACCTTTTTGATGTATGTCAAAAAGGGGGAGAATGTTTGGGGGAGAACATTTGAAAAATGGTTAAGATTACCAATTTGGGATAATTGGTAAAGGATTTGAGTTAGTGTTCTAACTCAATGTTTTGTTTGGTTTTTGTCAAACATCAAAAAGGGGGAGATTGTTGGTGCAATCGGCCCAGGTCACGATTGACCAGGACTCGAGTTTGACTCGAGTGATGTTTTGATGTTTCGACAAAAACATATGACAATGTAATTGTCATGGGAAAGTCCAAGTCATGGGTACTTGGCAAGGGAAAGTCCAAGCATGGGTCTTGGCATGAAAAGTCCAAGCATGGGTCTTGGCAATGTAAAAGTTCAACATGGGTTGGCAAGGGAAAGTCCAAGCATGGTCTTGGCATTTGAGAAGTCCAACATGGGTTGGCAAGGGAAAAGTCTAAGCATGGGTCTTGGCAATGTAAAAGTCCAACATGGGTTGGCAAGGGAAAGTCCAAGCTTGAGTCTTGGCATGAGAAGTCCAAGGGGCTTGATATTGGCTGCGTAAAGTCTAAGCGGGAGTCTTGGCAGCATAAGTCCAATGGTTGGCGGCGTAAAGTCCAAGCGGAGTCTTGGCGGCGTAAGTCCAATGTGCCTTGGCGGTGTAGACACCGTTAGCATGACATAGCCGATGGAAGCACTTGAAGGCTAGCGCGATGGATGAACAAGTCATGGATGACTTGGAGGGATCCGAGAGGCGTGAGGCTGATGGAGGTGGCTAGAAGGCTTAGGTCTAGGCTAAGGGTGGTCTAGCAAGTATGGGGGCACCATACTTGGGCTAAAACCTCATGTTTGAGGTGTGCCAGTCGACTGGTGCAATTTGGCAGTCAACTGGACCGAGTCAACTAGGGTTTGATTGCGGAAGTGGCTAGCGATCGCCATAGGTGAAGCGATCGATCGATGCCTGAGCGATCGGCCCGATTGCATGATCAGTCGACTGGTGCTCGGGAATTCGGCCACAGAGTGTAGTCTCACTCGACCGCTGGGACCTGCAGTCGAGTGAGGACACCATCAGTCGACTGATGGGTTTGATCAATGTTGGCAATGTGCTAATCCTCGGAATGCTCATCGGCTCCCCGTGTCCCCGGATTAAAATTTTCACTAATGAAAAATAATCCGGATGGGATGAGTTTCCTAAGCACAACCAATTCGTCGTCGTGCCAACGACTCGAGCAATCGCTTGAACAAACTAGTTGTTCAAGCAACCAAACTCTTCTAGTCGAATAGCCGCGGAAGAGACGACGGACGGATCGCCGGTTTTTTGTGTTTCTTATTCGGGGTCCATGATTATACAAATACATACAAATGTAAACTAGTATAATCAACATATACTAACATAAACAACATAAGATAGCATATCAATAAGAACATGCAAAGAACAATAATAAAAGTTATAAAACTTTTATACCTCTTGATCTTCTATCGTATGTCCTAACCTCCTTGTAGACTTCGTGTGGGCGAAGATCCTCCACAAGTTGAAGCTTCCTAGATCTTCTTCAATCCAAAGAAAGAAGAACTCTCTTTCCCTTCTTGCTTGAGCCAACCATCAATCCACAAAAGGATTGATGCCGTCGGCCCCAAGAATAGAGAGAACATAATGGAAACAACCAAGGAACCGAACTAGGGACAAACCCTTGTTTTGGTGCCGCCGGCCAAGATGGAGTGAAGAGGAGAAAGGGAATATGTTGGGCGTCGGCCACGGTGGAGGGAATAGAGGAAGGAGCCGGCCACAACCTAGGAAGAGGAAGAGCTCCTCTCCTATAGTTGCCGCCCACCTTCCTTGCATACCCTAGCCGCCCAACCATAGGAGCCAAACCCTAATTAGGGTTTCCTCCTTAGGTCTTTTTGCCGCCCAACCAAGGTGGAAGGAGGAGATCTAAACCGGCCACCTTTCCTAGGAAGAATAAGAACTCTTCCACAAGATGTCGCTTACCCTCCTTCCAAACCTTGGCCGCCCATGCAAAAGAGCCAAACCCTAATCAAATTAGGGTTTCCTCCTTAGGGTTTCTTGCCGCCCAACCATGGTAGAGAAGAGATCTAGGAGCTAGCCACCTTCAAGGAAGAAGAAGAGATCTTCCTCAAGTTGCCTCCCACCCTTCTTTCCTCACCTTGCCGCCCAACCCAAGGAGCCAAACCTTAATTAGGGTTTCCTCCTTAGGGATACTTGCCGCCCAAGCAAAGAGAGGCTAAACCCTTATTTCCATCATCCAACATCAACCACTCTCCCATTGCCGCCCAACCCACAACCACCCTTTTATAGAGTTAGGGTTTAGGCCTTGGTTTAATCTCCACCGTCGATTCTAGGGTTTTAATCTCAACCGTCAGATCTAGAGATTTAATCTCAACTGTCGGTTCTAGGGTTTTAATCCCAATCGTCGGATCTAGAGATTTAATCTCAACCGTAGGTTCTAGGGATTTAATCTCAACCGTCGGATCTAGAGATTTAATCTCCACCGTCGGTTCTTGGGATTTAATCCCAACCGTCGGATCTAGAGATTTAATCTCAACCGTCGGTTCTAGGGTTTTAATCCCAACCGTCGGATCTAGAGATTTAATCTCCACCGTCAGTTTTAGGGATTTAATCCCAACCGTCGGATCTAGAGATTTGTTTTTCATCATTTGATCTAGACTTCATGAGGTTTATATTAGGCTACGATAGGGACCATGAGGAGGAGTTGGGTCTTGGCCACCCGATGGATCGGAACCACACAAACTTGATCCATCAATGATGTTCCATTCCACTAGAGGATCATCATCGAACTACCTCACCAACCCCCATAAATTAATATGGGCTTCATATATTATTTGTACGTCCATCTCCCCGTGTTTAAGATATCGAATGTCCGTAAATTAATTGATTTACTGACCATCAATTAATTAACATCTAAATCCTCGAGTAGTACCACTCAACCTTATCATCATGTTGACTAAGTCAACCTGCAGGGTTTACATGATGAACCTTATGAGCTCCTCAAGGGAACATCATCAACCTAATACATAGGACACGGTTTCCTCCTATAATCAAAGACACACCATGTAAATAATATCATTTCCCAACTTACCGGGCATATTGATTTAATCCATAGAAATCTCACCCTCTGGTAAATCAAAGAAATAAATACTAAGTACATGTGTCCGTTATTATATCGAGATTAAGAGATGTACAACATAATATCCGAGGTCCGGTTCAATTATGTAGTCAGCAAAAATTGGATCACCTCTATGTCGGTCCTGCTCAATACACCTAAGTGTACTAGTGTAACTTTATGTTCAAGACAAAACATTACCAAGCTACACTACAACCATGCCAATGGTTTGTCCAAAACCATCTTGGTTGTGAGCCTCTACTTATATTCTACAAGGGACTCATAACATGATCTTCTGTGCCACACAAAGAACCATGTTATCTACAATGTAAAATATTAGACAATTTTAGATAATCATAAAAATATGCAAACAATGATCATGTGATTCTTATTTCAAAATAAAGATGTTCATACAAAAGAGCTAGGCTTTCAGTATACATCCCAACAATCTCCCACTTATACTAAAAGACTATGCTATCCTCATACTGCCATACATCTGATTCCCCTTCCCTCCACATGCCTATCAAAACTCTCACCAGAAAGGCCTTAGTGAAAAGGTCTACCAGGTCATCCTCTGATGCAATCTAGGCGACAGCAACTTCTACCTCCTTTACGATTTCTCGTATCAGGTGGTACTTGCACTCTATGTGTTTACTAGCCTTATGGGCTCATGGTTCCTTCGAGTTTGCAACTGCACCATTATTATCACAATAAATTGTGATAGTTCTGGGAAAACCAGGAATCACATCCAAGTCCATCAGGAAGTTCCTGAGCCATACAACTTCTTTGGCCGCCTCATAGGCTGCCACATACTTAGCTTCCATGGTGGAGTCCGCCACGCATTTCTGATGGACACTCCTCCATACAATGGCTCCACCTCCCAAAGTAAACACAAAACCTGAGGTAGACTTACTGTTATCCCTATCTGATTGGAAATCGCAATCCATGCAACCCACAGGGAGTAATTGGTCTGCCCGGTAAACTAGCATATAATCTCTAGTCCTTCTCAGGCACTACAATATATGCTTTACCATAGTCCAATGTCCCTGTCACTGGATTACTCTAATATTTGCTAAACATGCCCACGGCAAAGCAGATATCTTGTCTCGTACATAGCATACATGAGGCTTCCTACTGTCGAAGCATAAGGAACCGCCTTCAGCTCCTTTATCACCTCAGATGATCTAGGACACATCTCCTTAGATAAAGGAACTCCATACCTGAAAGGTAGAAAACCCTTCTTGGAGTTCTGCATGCTAAAACGATCCAAAATCATGTCTATGTATGAAGCTTGGGATAAGCACAACAACCTTGATCCCAAGGTTGTGACCCACTTCTCCCAAGTCCTTCAAAACTGTTTGGACAACCATACTCTTACGTCTGATAACACTCTGATATTGTTGCCAACTACCAAAATATTATCTACGTATAGTACAAGAAATACCACTACGTTTTCGTCACATCTCTTGTATACACAAGACTCATCCGGACTTTGAATAAATCCATAAGTCTGGATTTACCTCATCAAAGCGGATGTTCCAAGACCTCAAAGCTTGCTTCAATCCATAAACGGACCGATTAAGCTTACATACAATATGATCTTTGCCCTTAGCAATGAATCCCTCTGGTTGCTCCATATATATGTTTTCCTCAAAACTTCCATTAAGGAAAGCTGTCTTGACATCCATCTGCCACAACTCATAATCCATATGAGCTACAGTGCACAAGATCTCCCAGACCTGACTTGAATCCATAGATTCAATCTCAGTATTCATTGCACTTTGCAAAGATGTTGAATTTATATCTTGGATTGCCTCGTCATATATCTAGGGATCAGGTTCATGTTTGCTAGGGACCAAATCAAAAGATTCTCCCAAGAACATGAATCTCTCAGGCTGTCTAACAACCCTCCCACTACGACGAGGTATCACCTGTGTATCCTCTGTGACACGTGGTGCAGTGACATGTGGTATATCCTCTTGTACCGGTGGTACTAAAGAAGTGACTTACCATTTAACTCCTCCAGAACAATTTTACTCTTGGGCTTGTGGCTTATCACATAGTCTTCCTCTAGAAATCTGGCGTTCGTGTTAACGATCACTCTCTGATCTCTAGGACTATAAAACAAGTCAGAATAACTCATCATCGATCTAATCATCTCCATAAGAGTCCTATTCCTTCGCTCTGCTACACCGTTCTGCTGGGGTGTGCCAGGTGCAGTCAATTGGGATTGAATCCCAACCACTGATAAGTAGTTCCTAAACTCTCCCAAGAGGTTGTCACCACCACGATCAGATCATAGTGTCATCCATATCTTGAATAATTATCTATAAAAGAGACAAAATATTCAAGATTACCTCTTGCCTAGATAGCCATAGGACCACACAAATCAGAATGAACCATCTCTAACACATCTTTGGCTCTATACCCCTTGGCCTTAAAAAGGCCTCTTGGTCATCTTACCCTCCAAGCAAGATTCGTAGGTTAGGAGATCCTCCACCACTAATGAACCCAAAGGTCCATCAGCTTTCAACCTGTGAATTCTGCTTAGGTTAATGTGACCAAGCCTAAGAAGCCAAAGATATGTTTGGTTCATCTTCGAAGGTTCTTTTCTCTTATTGGAATTAGAAGATGAGTTATTAACTTCAATTTTCATCGTGGGAGGTTTTGGTTCAAATTTCCTTTCAATGTACCTGAATAGATATTCTCCCTATTCCTTTTATAACAACTCTGTCATTAAAAGAAATAGAATATCCATCCATAATAATTTAGAACCTGAAACTAAATTCTTTCTAAATAAAGCTACATAAAGGGAATTTTCCAGAACCAAAGTTTTATTATTCTCAAGAGATAAATAAAACTTCTCCCACTACTATAGCCACCACCATCATGGCATCGCCCAAGTAAATGGTAATCTCCCTTTTAGCTAGTCGTCGGGTTTCCTGGAACCCCTGCAAAGTGTTGCAGACATGATTAGTGGCTCTCGTATCTACACACCAAAGCGCTGAGATAATGCCTCTAACCATGTTTCAATGACTGGACCAAAGGATATACCTTTGTTCTTCTTTGGATTGGGACAGTCTTTCTTCCAATGTCCATGCTGCTAGTAAGTGAAGTACTTGCCTTTCGGCTTCTTCGCTCCTCCCTGAGATCCTCCCACCACGTTTGCTCCACCCTGTTTCTCCTTCTTCTTGCCTTTCGGCTTAGAAGTAGAAACCTTTTGAGCAACCATGGCTTGAGGACACTCTTTGAAGAGTGTATACTTGTACTTCTTAGCAGATAAGACAACATCTAGATTCTTTTCCAATCAACATTATTTGGGTACAGTAAGTTTATTTCCTTTAGTATCATAATAAGTGGACTGAAAGTCATTTTGAAAATCCTAAGAATCACAATGATCAAAATATTAGATTTCAAATTTTATTGATTCCTCAAAACAATAAAATTCCAAAATCAACCAACACCTCAAAACATCGAGAATATCGCATGACACGATAGCGTGGACGTATACGAATTCTACATTTGTAAGAGGAGGTTTTACCCATTAATTTTATTATCTTGTCAATCTTACTTTTTGACAAATAAAATTAATAGTTGGTTCCTCTTTGGCCCTACAAATAAAAGTAGTGACTCCAATGGGGAGGATACTTTTTATTTGCATCTAAGTGTGCACCATTACACGGTACTAAGGGAATTATCTCGGATTATGTGCCTTACCGATGGGGAAGTACACACGCTCCTAAATAATTTCCTATAACCATTATTTGACCTAGTGATCCGCAAACAAACTCATCCGATGGGGAGGAAGGCACTCAGAGCCGACGCGCAAGTTTGTTGCATCACATGTCAAATTGTAATGGAGGCCGTGGGAATTAATTAAAATGTCCCTCTCCCACTTAGAAAATTGAAAATGAGGAATTTTCAAGCACGCACAACATGCATATAAAACAAATCAGCAATAAATATGGAAAAATCAGAATTTTTCCAACTATTATGGCATTGTTCTCCAATATGCGTCCCGTCGTGTCGCCACCTCGTCCGCTCCTCCTACGCCATGTACGAGCCATCCGGAGATCCGAGCCGAGAATAAAACCTATTTTATTTTACATCCATCGATCCTATACTCCACGAGGGAGTGTACATGAAATCTAGATCGAAATTAAAATAAAATAAAGAGTGGCTAAACAATGCCGTATTCAATTACAAAAATTATATACTAATTTAGCCTCGTCAACCCCGAGGATTCAAATAATATACAATCACACACACATGCAATCACATACACACATATATAGCCATAATAGTTGGATCTTATGCCTGCAACCAAAAAGTTAGCCTACGCACATCCTACTATTATCCGGCATACACAATATATGATAAGTGCGTGAAAGTAACCGAATCCAAAACACTCAAAACCGGAAACCGTGGCTCTGATACCAAATGTTGGCAATGTGCTAATCCTCGGAATGCTCATCGGCTCCCTGTGTCCCTGGATTAAAATTTTCACTAATGAAAAATAATCCGGATGGGATGAGTTTCCTAAGCACAACCAATTCGTCGTCGTGCCAACGACTCGAGCAATCGCTTGAACAAACTAGTTGTTCAAGCAACCAAACTCTTCTAGTCGATTAGCCGCGGAAGAGACACCGGACGGATCGCCGGTTTTTTGTGTTTCTTATTCGGGGTCCATGATTATACAAATACATACAAATGTAAAATAGTATAATCAACATATACTAACATAAAGAACATAAGCTAGCATATCAATAAGAACATGCAAAGAACAATAATAAAAGTTATAAAACTTTTATACCTCTTGATCTTCTATCGTATGTCCTAACCTTCTTGTAGACTTCGTGTGGGCGAAGATCCTCCATAAGTTGAAGCTTCCTAGATCTTCTTCAATCCAAAGAAAGAAGAACTCTCTTTCCCTTCTTGCTTGAGCCAACCACCAATCCACAAAAGGATTGATGCCGCCGGCCCCAAGAATAGAGAGAACATAATGGAAACAACCAAGGAACCGAACTAGGGACAAACCCTAGTTTTGGTGCCGCTGGCCAAGATGGAGTGAAGAGGAGAAAGGGAATATGTTGGGCGCCGGCCACGGTGGAGGGAATAGAGGAAGGAGCCGGCCACAACCTAGGAAGAGGAAGAGCTCCTCTCCTATAGTTGCCGCCCACCTTCCTTGCATACCCTAGCCACCCAACCATAGGAGCCAAACCCTAATTAGGGTTTCCTCCTTAGGACTTTTTGCCGCCCAACCAAGGTGGAAGGAGAAGATCTAAACCGGCCACCTTTCCTAGGAAGAAGAAGAACTCTTCCACAAGATGCCGCTTACCCTCCTTCCAAACCTTGGCCGCCCATGCAAAAGAGCCAAACCCTAATCAAATTAGGGTTTCCTCCTTAGGGTTTCTTGCCGCCCAACCATGGTGGAGAGAAGAGATCTAGGAGCTAGCCACCTTCAAGGAAGAAGAAGAGATCTTCCTCAAGTTGTCGCCCACCCTTCTTTCCTCACCTTGGCTGCCCAACCCAAGGAGCCAAACCTAAATTAGGGTTTTCTCCTTAGGGTTACTTGCCGCCCAAGCAAAGAGAGGCTAAACCCTTATTTCCATCATCCAACATCAACCACTCTCCCATTGCTGCCCAACCCATAGCCACCCTTTTATAGAGTTAGGGTTTAGGCCTTGGTTTAATCTCCATCGTCGATTCTAGGGTTTTAATCTCAACCGTCGGATCTAGAGATTTAATCTCAACCGTCGGTTCTAGGGTTTTAATCCCAACAGTCGGATCTAGAGATTTAATCTCAACTGTAGGTTCCAGGGATTTAATCCCAACCGTCGGATCTAGAGATTTAATCTCCATCGTCGGTTCTAGGGATTTAATCCCAACTGTCGGATCTAGAGATTTAATCTCAACCGTCGGTTCTAGGGTTTTAATCCCAACCGTCGGATCTAGAGATTTAATCTCCACCGTCAGTTTTAGGGATTTAATCCCAACCGTCGGATCTAGAGATTTGTTTTTCATCATTTGATCTAGACTTCATGAGGTTTATATTAGGCTACGATAGGGACCATGAGGAGGAGTTGGGTCTTGGCCACCCGATGGATCGGAACCACACAAACTTGATCCATCAATGATGTTCCATTCCACTAGAGGATCATCATCGAACTACCTCACCAACCCCCATAAATTAATATGGGCTCCATATATTATTTGTACATCCATCTCCCCATGTTTAAGATATCGAATGTCCATAAATTAATTGATTTACTGACCATCAATTAATTAACATCTAAATCCTCGAGTAGTACCACTCAACCTTATCATCATATTGACTAAGTCAACCTGCAGGGTTTACATGATGAACCTTATGAGCTCCTCAAGGGGACATCATCAACCTAATACATAGGACACGGTTTCCTCCTATAATCAACGACACACCATGTAAATAATATCATTTCCCAACTTACCGGGCATATTGATTTAATCCATAGAAATCTCACCCTCTGGTAAATCAAAGAAATTAATACTAAGTACATGTGTCCGTTATTATATCAGGATTAAGAGCATGTACAACATAATATCCGAGGTCCGATTCAATTATGTATTCAGCACAAATTGAATCACCTCTATGTCGGTCCTGCTCAATACACCTAAGTGTACTAGTGTAACTTTATGTTCAAGACAAAACAATACCAAGCTACACTACAACCATGCCAATGGTTTGTCCAAAACCATCTTTGTTGTGAGCCTCTACTTATATTCTACAAGGGACTGATAACATGATCTTCTGTGCCACACCAAGCACCATGTTATCTACAATGTAAAATATTAGACAATTTTGCATAATCATAAAAATATGCAAACAATGATCATGTGATTCTTATTTCAAAATAAAGATGTTCATACAAAAGAGCTAGGCTTTCAGTATACATCCCAACAATCAGTCGACTGATGGTAGATCCGTTGGACTTATCCAGCGTGGATCTAGCCGTTGTCTCACGACAACAGTGACATCAATCGACTGATGGTCCCGATCAGTCGACTGATCGACTTTTTCTAGCACAGGTTGAAGCTATAAAAGGAGCTTGTGATGGAGGAAATTGGCATCGGTTTCTTGAGGGTTTTGGAGCGATTTGATGTTGCAAATCAGGGTCTCCAAAGTGATTTCAAGCAACCAAGCAATCAAGCAATCTAAAGGCAATTGTAAAGTAGTTTTCTTTACTTGCATTGTATTTCATTATTATAATTGCTTGTATTTGTATATTATTGTTGTAAGATTACTTGTAAGGGGTTTCTCCACCTCCGACTTGTGTCGAGAAGGAGTATTTGTGATTAGTGAGTGCGTGTGCATCACTAGAGCTCTTTAGAGCTTGATCCGTGGAGTAGGAACCGTGCGGTTCCGAACCATGTTATATCATCGTGTTCGTGTGTGTTTGTCCATTTCGTTATTGTATTATATCTATATTCCGCTGTGCTAACGAAATTGTAGAGACGAACGCGATCGATTTTCGATAACTTGAGAACGACGCTATTCACCCCCCCCCCCTCTAGCCGTTACAAATATTCCTAACATGGACAAGGTCAAAGAGATAGAGATTGATGCCACCACCTTAGGATAAGATAAGCCGCCACCTCAGGATAAGATAAGCCGCTACCTCAAGATAAGATCAACGAGTTTTGGATCTGGATTGGGACAAATTCCAAGGCGCAAATCTTTAAAAAGTGGGGTGGACTCACACCCAAATTTAAGAATCTCCCAAGTGCTTGTGCTCTCTACAATGCTACTCTGACCGTGCGCCATCTTCTAATTAATTGTCGGTATTATTATTATCTTTTTGTACTTAATTTGTATAAGGACCGGTAAGGTTGTTACTGGCCTTATAATCATTGTAATCGTCTTGTCTCTTACCTCCAACGAGGAAGAGACTTTTAGTGATTGCCCTTTAGAAGCTATCAAGGATCGCAGGGCCTTGGATTAGCAGCTGGTGGGCTGTGAACCAAGTAAAAAAGCTTTGTGTCTTTCTTGTATTTGTCTTTTAGTTTTTCGTTGTGTACTTGGTTTTAATCGTCGAAAAAAAAAGTTTTTATGAACGCTATTCACCCCCCCCTCTAGTGCTCATATCGATCCAACACCAAGTGCACGACTCTGCAGTGCCATCCTTCCCGTCTCGCCTTGAAGTCTACTTCCTCCGGCTTCACTCCAATCTCCTTGTCCGGTGGTCCCTTAGATGCTCCAAGCGCATGGCTTCCGCAAAGCTATCCTTCACCGACTCAAGGACCAAGTCATGAGAGGTGAAACTCGCCAATGCTCCATGTGCAAATTACTAAGTTTTGCAAGACTCCAACGCACATATCAAATCCAAACATCCTAACTTAAACCCTTTGCAACACACATCAAAACCATATCACGGGTTGATTGCCCTAACATTCTTCACTCCTCCCTGAGATCCTCCCGCCACCTTTCCCCCACCCTGTTTCTTCTTCTTCTTGCCTTTCGACTTAGAAGTAGAAATCTTTTGGGTAACCATGGCCTAAGCCTGAGCACTCTGATGAAAAATCCCCTCTGCCACCTGGTGTTCTGTCAGAAGCTCCACCAACAAATATAACCTCTTGTTCATGTTGTAATTCAGGCAAAACTTCTCAAAACTCTTAGGTAGAGACTGGAGAATGATATCGACCTTGGTTTCCCCATCGATCTCAGCTCCGAGGACTTCCAGCTCATTCAAATGAGCCATCATCTTGAGAACATGATCCCTCACGGGTGTTCCCTCGATCATGGTGGTCGTCATCATGTTCCTCATGGCTTCCTGCCTAGTAGCACGATTCTGGTGTCCAAAAAGCTCCTTGAGATTGAGCAACATACCATAAGGAGTGGGCATGGCTTGATGCTGATGTTGCAATACATTTGACATAGAAGCCAAAATGTAACACCGTGCCATCTCATCAGCCTTAATCCACTTTTTATAACTCTTTTTCTCCTTTTCCCCAGAATCATCCGCAGGCTTAGGAGGACACTCTTCGAAGAGTACATATTTGTACTCCTCAACAGTCAAGACAATATCAAGATTCTCCTTCCAATCAACATAATTGGGTCAACTAAGTTTATTCTCTTTCAGTATTACAGCAAGCGGGTTGAAAGCCATTTTTGAAAAAACCTAATATTGATTCCTCAAACAATAAAATTTTAAAATCAACCAACACCTCAAAACACCGAGAATATCATATGCCACGATAGTGTGGACGTATATGAATTCTACATTTGTAAGAGGAGGTTTTACTGATTAATTTTACTATCTTGTCAACCTAACTTTTTAACAAATAAAAGCAGTGACTCCGATGAGGAGGATACTCTTATTTGCATCTAAGTGTTCACCATTACTCGGTACTAAGGCAATTATCTCGGGTTATGTGCCTTTCGATGGGGAAGTACACATGCTCCTTAATAATTTCCTATAATCATATTTGACCCTGTGATCCGCAAAACAAACTCATCCGATGGGGAGGAAGGCACTCAGAGCCGACGCGCAAGTTTGTTTGCATCACATGTCAAATCGTAATGAAGGTCGTGGGAATTTATAAAAATATCCCTCTCCCACTTAGTAATTTAAAATTGAGGAATTTTCCTAGCACACGACATGCATATCAAACAATAAGCAATAAATATGAAAAATAAATATTTTTCAACTATTATGGCTTTTGTTCTCTAATATGCCTCCCGTCGTATCACCGTCTCGTCCGCTCCTCGCTACGCCATGTACAAGCCATCTGGAGATCTGAGCCGAGAAAAATTATTTTAATTTACATCCATCGATCCTATACTCCACGAAGGAGTGTACATGAAATCTAGATCGAAACTAAACTAAAATAAAAAGAGTGGCTAAATAATGCCGTACTTAATTACAGAAATTAAATACTAGCCTCCTAAACCCCGAGGATTCAAATAATATACAATTACACACATACAATCACATACACACATATGGCCATAAAAGTTGGATCCTATGCCTGCAACCAAAAAGTTAACCTATGCACATCCTTGTATTATCTAGCACATATAATATATGAAAAGTGTATAAAAGTAATCGAATTCTAAACACACAAAATCGGAAACTGTGGCTCTGATACCACTTGAAGGGAGGAAACTTCGCTTCCCACTTCAACTCGGTCGCTTGTTCATGGCGATCCCGTCTACATCTCTGGATAAAAAAACTTTATCCTTGACAAAGAGGGATTCCCCAAGCAACCGTTCCATCGTCGTGCTATTCGATTAGAGTGGTCACTTGAACAAACTTGTTGTTCAAGCAACCAACCTCTATTCTTCGATTAGCCACGGAATAGACGATGTACGGATCACCAATTTTTGTGTTTGTATTCAGGGTCCAAGTAAATTAGCCACATACAAAATATACAACATGCAAAGAATAAGAAAAGATTCATAGACAAGAATTATACCTCTTGTTATACCTCTTGATCTTCTATCGTATGTCCTATCCTCCTCTTGGACGTTGTGTGGGAAACGATCCTCCAAGAGATAAAGCCTCCTAGATCATGATCTTCCTTTCCTTTCTCGCTCCTAACAAAAGGAAGAAGAAAAGCACCCTTCTTCTCCTTACTTGCGCCAACCACACAGGACAAGCTCCTTGGTGTCCGCCGGACCAAAGGAGAGGTTTGAGCGCCGGCCAACTTCAATGGATGAACGCCGGCCAAGAGCTCCAATGGAAGAAGAAGGAGCTGCCCTAGGGAAAGATGAAGCCGGCCAAGATCAAAGGAGAAGAGGAAATCATAGTCCTTCTCTTGAGTTGCCGCCGGACCTAAGGGAGAAGCCAACCAATGTAGCCACCCACCCTTATCCTAAACCCTAGCTCTCAAAGGTTTCTTGCCGCCCAAGCCAAGGGAAACAAAACCCTAATCTCCCAAAAGTCTCTCCACACCCAATCCCTAAGCCCTTATTTATAGAGTTAGGCTTAAGCCTCCTTTTAATCTCCATCGTCGGATCTAGGGATTTAATCTCAACCGTCGGATCTAGAGATTTAATCTCAACTGTTGGATCAAGAGATTTAATCTCCACCGTCAGATCTAGAGTTTCATTTTCCATCATCGGATCTAGGCATCATGAGGGTTTTAATAGGCTACAATAGGGACCAAGATGAGGAGTTGGATCTTGGCCACCCAATGGATCAAGCCCACATAAAGTACGATCCATTAATGATAATCCATTCCACTAGAGGATTATCATTGATCTACCTCACCAACCCCCATAAGTTAATATGGGCTCCATATATTATTTGTACATATATCTCCCCATATTTAAGATCTCGAATGTCCGTCGATTAATTAATTTACTGAAAATTAATTAATCCACATCTTACTCCATGAGTAATACCACTCAACCTTATCATCATGCCGGACCAAGTCCACCTGCAGGGTTTACATGATGAACCTTATGAGCTCCTCAAGGGGACATCATCATCCTAATATATAGGACACGATTTCCTCCTATAATCAACGGCACACCATATAAATAATATCATTTCTCAACTTACCGAGCCTATCGATTTACTCTATAAATCTCGCCCATTGGTAAATCAAAAAAATAAATACTAAGTATATATGCCTGTTATTATATCAGGATTAAGAGCATGTACAACATAATATCCGAGGTCCGATTCAATTAAATAGTCAACAATAAATCGAATCACCTTTAAGTCGGTCCTGCTCAATACACACAAAGTGTACTTAGTGTAATTCTTTGGTCAAGACATACCAATACCAAATCACACTACAACCATTCCAATGGTTTGTCCATAACCATCTCAGTTGTGAGCCTTTACTTATACTTTACAAGGAACTGATAACATGATCTCCCGTGTGACACTACACACCATGTTATCTACAATGTAATGTATTAGACAATATGCATAACCATAAATATGCAAACAATGATCATGTGATTCTTATTTCAAAAATAAAGATGTTCATACAAAAGATAGACTTTTCAGTATACATCCCAACATTAGGGATTTTCACTAATAGTTCTAGTCAGATCATTACCCGTGGGCTAATGGACTAGATGTATATACTATTATTTCCATACATATACAGCAAAAGGAGGGCTAGTTTACGGTGTTTCATCGGGATTTTTATCCTTGAGTTGTTTGTACTGAGTTGTATAAATTCGAAGGTACTTTTGAGTACTTAACTCATGTTATACAGAGAAAGTGGCGTTATTTGCATACCATTTCGGGATCAAGCCGGTATTTGGTGGAAAATGTAGAAAATAACCTTCGGGAAATAAAACATCACTTGATCATGGTTAGTGATGTTGAGGGAGAGTATTTCCCGTCATCACTTTTAGTGACACATTGTAAGGAATTCTTCAGCTACAAGTAGGGTGATCGTCGATAACGGGGTTACCATGCAGAGTCGTTAGACTTGCAAAGTTTACGCTCACTTAATAGCTCAAGAATGTGAATCGATGTTTTAAGCCACCCATGGTTGTTGGCTTACTGTTGGATTAAGATGACATGATCATCTATCAGATCTTGTCGGAAGACTTTGGATTGAGTCAGGAGTTTATAAATGACTCCGTACAAGTGTTTAAGAGTTGGAGATCGATAAGCAGATATTGCAGATCAACTTATTAGAGTATGAAGTCTCCGGCTGTTGGATAAAAGGAGAAAGATCAAAGTCATATGCCTTGAACTATTTTTCGATTATAGAAGACCAACTGCAGATCATCAGGATGTCCTCATGCACATCAGCGAAATCAGAACAAAGACTCCGAAGGGTTATGTGCGTGCAATGCAGATCACAAAGACACGTGAAGTCAGATTATTTGTTGGATCAGTTCGTGTGTTGCTATTGTAAGTAACTAGTACATTTGAGGAGGTGTACTTTGAAGACTCAGTTGAAGACTACCAATGGTGTTTCGGGAGGAAGATTCATCGTCTCAACAATAGAGATCAGCACAGAAGAGTGGGTTATCTCATCAACAGCAACCTACTACCTCATGCGTGGTTGGAGTTTCTTGATACTTCCCTTCAGCAGAGATCAGCACAGAAGTAGTATCAGCAGAAGACATCTTAGAAGATTCATGCAGACAACAACAACAGTTATCCCCAGATGTGATTTTCTTTGTACAGAAGAAAGAGTGTACGACGATGGTCATATCTATTCGGTATTCTACAGTTGCATCTCATAGGATTAAGTGATAGGATCGGATGATCTAGGAAAAATCCTCGGATCATTCATCGCAGAAATGTGATCTTTTTGTCGCCAACTGTTGGATCTGATCTTCTTCTCTTCAGAGAAAGGCCGAGACTTGCGAGGAGCCTTTGGATCGGATCGACAAATAATTGATGGTTCAGGGTATTACTTTAGTTTACCCTCATGGTTAATATATTGGGAGATACTTATAGTTTACAGGTATCTTTATCTAGAACATTTCTAGTTCAGATTAGAAGGATTCCTATATATCGATTGGTGGGTCGATGGTATCTCTACCGTCAGGTGAGATGTGGACCAATAATAAAGAAGTCAAGGGATGCCCTTAGACTTTGATAGACATACTTTTGCTGTATACATATCCTTACGGATGGTCAAATTGTTGAGATTATGACATGATTATGTCTCTCAGATGTATGTATAATCTGAGAGCATTCGGATGTAATTTCGGATAAACTCTAAGGCTTGTCGTTGCATAGGCAAGTGGAGTAGGCGATCGAAAGGATTGCAGAAATAGTTCTAGTATTGAAGATCACATATCGGGTGATAATTTTGTTGATATCAGTGTTACTAAACACTATCGCAATTGGAAGAACGTATGTTGCGATTATAGGAGATGTTGGAGGGGATATTTATCTATCCCAGTATTTCTCCTTGAGAAGATTCGAAACTCTTTGTTGAAAGAGAGTTGTACCTTTGAAATGATTCATCGATTAACGATGATGGAATATTGTAGTTGTTGTGAAGAATTTCCTTCGTTGTGGATAGCTAATCTATTTAGATCAGCTAAGGACACCTGTGTATACTCTAGGAATTGATTTACGACTGGAGTGTTGATATTGTAGGGACATGGTGTCATACAATTATTGGTGTCGTTGTGATGATTAATATATATCATCAGCTTCGAGTAAAAGGGATGCAGGTGTGTAGAGACGACAATTTCATACTTAGTATGAATTTTATGAGTTTTGATTAAGTTGTTAGACTAATTAACGATTTAGTCGTCACTTGATTTGAGAATCGTGTATCCTGGACACGATTGCATCAGTTAGTGGTTGTTGGAGTTGCGTAACCTAGCCACTGTTGATTGTGGTAGTTGGAGTTGTGCACTCGACCACCATAGATGGTGGTTTTCCTTGTATGTTTTGGTTAATACTGTAGATGTGGATAGAATGTTTTAGCATTACTATACCACGGACTTGCTTGACAAAGGTGATGATGGAAATCATTTAGTCGGAAGCTGGTGAAACTAGTTTACATGACCTAGATGATGGCTAACTTTTACACGAGTATTAGTTAATCCTTCCGGGGTGGACAAAAGGATATGGTACCCAAATGCATCATTTCATGGATTGGAGCAATTCCGATGCAGTTGAATGAGGCGTATCTCATGCTTACGACAGTTAAGAAACTACGAGATAGGCTGTCATATACATGACGTGGCTTTAGTAGTTATTATTTGGATTTGTAGTGATATGGAGCAGAAGTGCTCATGGAGTTTTGACTAGCTACTATAGAGTTGCTGGTACGCAAACAGTTGTAACAAGTGAGATTGATCGCTATAGTCTTCCATGCACTTACAGAGTGTGTGGTAGAGTGGATTTTGGACAGTAGATGGACTTCTCTTGTGAGAAGATAATTTTTCGTCTCCAATATGGATATGTGTCCTGGACATGCATCCACTTATGAAAGAGTTGCTACAGGAGGCACATCATTTGAGATTTGCTATGCATCCTGGTGGTACTCGGATGTACCGAGATTTGAAACATTGATACTGGTAGAACAGTATGAAGAGAGATATAGCAAATTTTGCTACTCGATGTTTAGTATGCCAGTAGGTGAAGGTTAAACATCAGAAACTCGCTGGATTGCTCCAGGAAATTCCGATTCCTGAATGGAAGTGGGAGCATGTCACTATTGGTGTCGTTACAGAATTGTCTAGAACTCGTGAAGGATATGATGCGATTTGGGTGATCGTGGATCAACTAACCGAATCAGTTAACTTTCTGCCTATTCGTGGGCCAGATCCATTGGATTGTCCGACAGAGTTGTATTGCCGAAAGATTATCAGATTGCATGGGGGTACTTTTAAGTATCATATCGGATAGAGATCTGCGATTTACCTCGCAATTTTGATAGAGTCTGCATCAGACTATGGGCACAGAGCTTCGACTTAGTGCAACATTTCATCCGCAGACTAATAGACTGTCTGAGCGTAACATTCAGACTCTGGAAGATCTATTAAGATCTTGTGTCATGGATTATGAGAGTAGTTGGGAGGATTACATTACTTTAGTGGAATTTGATTATAAGAACACTTATCACTCTTCCATCCAGATGACTCCTTCTTAGGCCCTATACAGTATACCCTATAGATCCCCCATGTTATGGGAGGAAGTCAGGGAAACGATAGCTCTTGGGGGCCACAGAGTATCCAACATGATGCAGAGTTGGTGTGCGTCATCAGATGATGGTTATTATAGGCACAAAATCGACAGAAGAGTTACGTAGACCGGAGACGAAGGCCTTTAGAGTTCTCAGTGAGGGAATAGGTATTTCTGCGTGTTTCACCTACGAAAAGGGTGAAACGATTTGGGTTGAAAGGAAAATTAACTCCACACTATATTGATCCATTTGAGATATTGGCGTGATTGGAGGTGTGGCTTACCGGTTGGCTTTACCTCCGACACTGGCGGGTGAACACAATGTATTTCCTATTTTTATACTGAGAAAATACGTGTCGCATGTTGATCATGTTTTGAAAGAGGTTGCGAATTCTACCTCAGTCTAATGCGACTTACGAGAAGATTCCAGGGTGGATCCTGAGTCACAAGGAGCGATAGTTGTGGAACAAAACCATCCGACTTATAAAGGTTGGATGACAGCATCATACCGATGAGGAGGCTATGTGAGAGCTGGAAAATAATATTCAATCTCAGTACCCTACTTAGTCACGTGAGGTGTGTGACTTTTCTCCAGATACTTGAGATGATTTTGTGACGTCTCGTACTCGTACATGAGTTGGAAATTTGGGGACCAAATTTTTATTAGTGGGGGAGAATATAAAATACCACGAATAATTTTTTTACATTTTGATAGAAGAGTATCTCTATTATTATTTTTTAAATAGAGAACTTATTATTGGATAAAATAAATTAGTGTTGGGTGACTAATGATTTATTTTAAACCTAACCTAGGTTTGATCCATATTAAGTGGACCGTTTCTTCCTATTCATTTAATGCCACCCGATTTATTATTGTGTCGTTTCATCATTTTTCTTCACCGTTCCTCTTCTCGATTTCCTCCTCTCATTCTCGAGTGTGATTTCCTTCTCTTTTTCCTCGCCGCACAAATCGGTTGTCGCCGCGCACACCACCGTGCCACAGCCCTGCCGCCTCCTTCTCCCTCGCACGCTGGCCACGACAGTCGCTGTCGCCATGCCGCTGCCCATGGCCGCCACCCCAGGGTTGCCTCCACAAGTCGCTCGCTGCACGCCCGCCGAATTGCTCGTCGCCATCCCTTCACTCCTGCCAGCGATCGGTGCTCCATCGCCGTCGATCGAACCTTCTCTCGTTTGTGATCTCTACAAGAGCAGTTAGCGACTGGGAAGGAAGTCGGCGCCCTTGCTTATCCACGATCCAGCGATTGTCGATGGGCGTCCTCGATCTCGGGAGCTAGGGAGCGACAGGGGTTCACGCTACCAGATTTAGGAGTCGTCTCTGCCGAATCGATTTTCGGTTTTCCAGATCGTGCGTCGCTAGGTCGACTGTCAGTCCCTCCGATCAGTCAGATTCTTCATCTTTTACCCTGCTCTGCGATTGTCGCTATGGCTGATCTATTATCACGCCCACCCTTTCCTCGTAATATATAGGGGGGTAGGAAGGGAGGAGCGACGCGATCATACATACATGCATTTACAGCGGAAGAATAACATACATGCATTTACAGCGAAAGAATTGATACTTTTTTTTCTTTTTAAAAACATAAAGCATGAAACATGGAGCATGCATAATCATTTCATAAGGACACTAAGTAGCAACCATCAACATCAAGTGGAGTTCAACTCTTAACAACTAATCATGCAAAACTTAAAGGGAAAGCATGCATAAGTCTTGGAACATAAACTTAAAGGGAAAACATGCATAAGTCTTGGAACATAAACAGATCTCTTCCACCATGCCACTACCACACACACTTTGTCCCTTCTGCTGCTCCCTTTAGTTTAGCCATTCTTTATCCTTATCTGCAATACAAGGGAAACATGAAACTATAAGCACATAGGCTTAGTAAGATCCTTTCGTACTCACAAAATTCATACATCAAGAATTAGACATAGAGTAGTGACATGATCATTGAAGAACATATAAGCATAGCATTCATATAAAAGTAGTGACATGATCATTCAAGAACATATAATCATAGCATTCATATAAGAGTAGTGACATGATCATTCAAGAACATATAAGAATAGCAATCATATAAAAGTAGTGACATGATCATTTAATAACATATAAGCATAGCATTCATATAAGAGTAGTGACATGATCATTCAAGAACATATAAGCATAGCATTCATATAAGAGTAGTGACATGACCATTCAAGAACATATAAGCATAACATTCATATAAGAGTAGTGACATGATCATTCAAGAACATATAAGCATCTCATTCATATAAGAGTAGTGACATGATCATTTAAGAACATATAAGCATAGCATTCATATAAGAGTAGTGACATGATCATTTAGGAACATATAAGCATAGCATTCATATAAGAGTAGTGACATGATCATTCAAGAACATATAAGTAGAATTCGTAAAACATAATAATCACATAGACATGAAAAGGGTATATGCAAGATGTTCTTTGAAAACATATATTTTATAGGTACTTAAACATAATCTCAACATGGTGGGCCCGACATTGTACCACATACATCATCATCTTTGCGTGCATCCCTAAATAGACCCGAGGTAGCTAATCCCGAACCTACTAGGGTACTAGGTCCGTACTACGACCGTCGACCTAGGGGCAACATAACATAGAAGCCCATCCTAGGCCCGTACTACGACCGTCGGCCTAGGGCAACTTAGGAGCCCATCCTGTACTAGGTCCGTACTATGACTGTCGACCTAGGGGCACGTAGGAGCCCATCCCTCGGATCTTGCTAGGGTCCAGTACAAGCCATACAAAAGTAAAATAGCATATCATGTTCCTTATCATAACATATCATGTTCCTTATCATAACATATCATATTCCTTATCATAACATATCATGTTCCTTATCATAACATATCATGTTCCTTTTCATAACATATCATGTTCCTTTTCATAATATATCATGTTCCTTTTCATAACATAAAGAGTGCTCTTAGTCCCCATTCATAGGGAAGCATCTCTTAGGCATTTCATCATACATACTTGTACATCATGACACAATGAACATAACATAAATATACATTCATACAATTAACATGGACATAAGGTAGTGGCATAAACAAATCATAAACATACATTCATAAAATTAACATGAACATAAGGTGGTGGCATAAACAAATCATAAACATACATTCATACAATTAACATGAACATAAGGTGGTGGCATAAACAAATCATGCTATCATAAAGTCTAACTATCAACATGTTAACATCATATATAGATATATCATGGCATGGGAGATCCTTGGTGAGCATGAACAAGGTTTGGCCGAAACATCCAAGGGAGGGATCCTAAGAATTCAAACCTTAATTCAACTTGTACAAGGTCTAACTATCAACATGTTAACATCATATACATATAAAACATGGCAAGGGGAATCATTGGTAGCACAAACATGGTTTGGCCGAACCCCTAATGGAGGTTTTTTAGGGATTCAAATGCTCAACAACTTACACAAAGCCTAACTAACATCATATTGACATCTTATATACATGTAGCATAGCATGGAGGATCATTACAGGACATGAACATGGGTTGGCCGAAACCCTAAGGAAGGGTTCTTAAGAATTCAAACACTAAAACAACTTGTACAAGGTCTATCTAACATAATACTAACATCATATACAACAAGCATAAACATGGGTTGGCCGAATCTTCATGGGGGCTCTTAACAATTCAAACCCTAAAACAACTTGTACAAGGTCTAACTAACAACATTTTAACATCAATTACATATAGATCATGGCATGGAAGGTCATTAGGAGCATAAATAGGGACTTGGCCGAAACTTTCAAGGAGGGGCTTTGAAATCAAACACTCAAACAACTTGTACAAGCCTATCTATCAACATGTTATCATCATATACATACAAAACATAGCATGGAAAATCATCAGAAGCATAAAGGGGGTCTTGGCCGAAACTTTCAAGGAGGGGCTTTGAAATCAAACACTCAAACAACTTGTACAAGCCTATCTATCAACATGCTATCATCATATACATACAAAACATAGCATGGAAAATCATTAGAAGCATAAAGGGGGTCTTGACCAAAACTTTCAAAGAGGGTTTTTAAGAAATCAACAATCGAAACAACTTGTACTGCAGGTGAGGGGATTACTTACATCCTTTCATTTGTTTAGTATAAGGTTATACCCTAGGTGGTGCCAAGACAAGGCCTCTTTTGTTTCTTCTTGAGCTTTCGGAAATGGGAGAAGGAGATGGAGTGGTTTCGGTGGAGTTGGATCTTCTAGCATTACTAAGACTTGTGAGGAACTCCTCTTGGAAAACCCCTCTTGAGAATCCCTACACAAAAACCCTGGAGCTTGGGATGAAAAAGGGAGGAAGGGGAAATGAGGAATTTGGCCAAGGATGAGGAAGAAGGAGAATGAAGAAGGAAAGTGGGGTTTTACTTCCTCTCTTCTCTTAATTCTCCTCTTTAATACCTAGGGAATGAACACTCTTCATCCTTTCATGGGGGGATGAACCAACTCCTCATCTTCCCATCTATATTCTTTGTATATTCTTTATATATCTTATCCATGAATCATCCTATGGTCTTGTACATTCTTTATATATCTTATCCATGAATCATCCTATGGTCTAGTGGTGTCAAGGCTACCTCCCTATTAGGAGGTTCATGGTTCAAATCCTACCTATAACCATCTTTTATTTTATTTTATTTTAAACCTTTCATGGCGTTAAAACCCATATAATTACTTTGCATAGTTTAGAATTTTACGGGCGTTACAATCCTTCATACCTTATAAAAGTTTCGTCCTTCAAATCCTACCTATAACCATCTTTTACTTTATTTTATTTTAAACCTTTTATGGCGTTAAAACCCATATAATTACTTTGAATAGTTTAGAATTTTACGGGCGTTACATCTATATTGCTTCTATCGTATACCTCCTCTTCCACCGTTCATCACCGGATATCTCCACTATGAGCAATAGTTGGTTGCCCTTTGTTCAGGCCGCCACATCTCATGTAAGCCTTGCTCAACCACCCTGTTGATTCCCTTATTTCTTGTTAGCCATCCTCTGTCGTAGCTCAGACAGTTGTCGCCCCTCTTTTTCGGCCAGGCACAACATTGGTATTGGTTTCTGAATCTGGTACTTCATCGTTACATCCTTGGGTAGAGAATGGAGGTAATGACGAGTGGGATTTTGTTTAATTGAATCTGGTACAAACCCATACGATTAATTGGCTTGATTGATAGGTTAGTTAATCTGATGGGATTTGCTTGCAGTTAGATCGATTGGATTTAGATCTAATGTGAGTAAGATCGCTGATCAGAAGCTTTGGAATTGAAGTCGGGCTGGGTATGTTTTGATTTGTATCCATTGTGATAGATGGTTATAGTATTTGGTTGATGTTTACTGATTTACCATTACTTGAAGGAGTTCTATATTTGATAGAAATCTGATTGATGTATTTATATGGATCGTTGATGCTAGATGTGCAAATCGGATTGTCTGTTGTATCAAGAAGCTGGATGATTTTGGAAGGGGGGATTGTTCTTCCAGATAAGCTATGAGAATGGATGCGGTGTAAGGTGAGTTCATGTTTGGATGTTTACGGATGCATACAAATATATGAGTCGATTCATCTTATAGTATTAAATTAATTGGAGAATTAGTTAGGGATTAAGATTGGATTAGATTCTTATTCTTACTGTTTGGTTATGCCAGCATGAGTTATATACCCGGACTTTGATTCAAGATAGATCATGGATGTGAGGACTCTATTATTAGAGCATTACAACAGGTGGGTAATTTCCTACCCTGGTTAGGTAGATGTAATTGCATTCAGATTTAGTCGTAGATATGAGTATGTTAGGTGTTCATATTATCTTGACCCTGCTCTTATTTATCTTATGCTTGATACTTGTCGTTGGCTATATTTACTCAAAGATTGATATCACATTTCCTTTATTATGATTTAGGGTTATAAATGTGATGTAAATAGGCCTAGATGTTTAGTAGGGTGAAGATGTTAGAGTATAGGTGATGACCCAATTTATAAATTGACAAAAAGGTCATTCGTGGGTAGGTAATGTCCTAAATGTAGGATTTATTTCAATACCCGTATGTTGCAAACTTATTACCAACCATGTGTTACGTAATGGTTAAGCGAAGGGTGATTAGTGTGTCGCTACGAACCGGTCATCCTAGCTTGATATGATTAGTCAAGTACGACTCCCTAAAGGATAGAGAGTGCGTCGATAAGGTGAGTATGACTCTCTATTGGATAGAGAGTTATGATCAGTTGAGTACGGTTCTCTACAGGATAGAGAGTCCGTCGATCAGTTAAGTACCATTCTCTATAGGATAGAGATTGTATTGATCAGATGGGTACGACTCTTTGTTGAACAAAGAGTCTGTGGTAGATGTCTGTACGTGTGACAGTACATTCATGTCATTTGCATGCATTCTGACAACATAGTCTCCCTTGGGGTTGAGAGAGTCGTCAGTCATCTTACCTCCCAGATTACTCCCCGAGGAGTAATTGGTGTGAGGGCAGAGCATTTGTTGTTCCGTACTCTACCACTATAGATGGTGGTAGTTGGAGTTGCATGCCGTTGTCCTGGGTGAGTGGCACTAGATCACTCATTGGTAGTGTCAGTCGGAGTGGCCAGCAACAGGGACCTCCATTGTGTAGCGAGCTCTTTACGCTCATATGCTACTTGACCATACTACCCACTCGGCCACTCTAGAGCAGCGGTTGGTGTTGAGTTGGGACAGTTGTCATGTCGTGCCACCGAGGCGACACTGGGGTCGTGATAGCGAGTAGGGGTGCGCAGGCATGACCATGCATGTTGCATTGCCGTATCTTATGGAACTTTGCATGTTCCCATATATATACATATATGCATGTATATATATATATGGATGGTTGTGATTAATATATATATAGATGCAGTCTATATATATATGCTTATTGTGATGTTGCATTTGATTGTACTATGCTTGCTGCATTTGGTTGTACATCATATTCATGCATGCTTGTTGCATCTGTTATACAGTTGTGTCGGATACTTGTATATTTGGACAGATTAATAGATATCTCTACCTATATCATGAGTATATTGTGAGTTAGTATTACTCTTCCTGTTATATATGTTGGATATATTCTCAGGTTGGACCAGAGTAGTGTAGCAGACTTTCAGGTATATCTGCGTTATACGTTGTGTATTTAGTTAGATGGTATATGCATGTATTTATATACTATACTGTTATACCTGTGGTACCTTTAGGTTATGCTGTTGAATACATGTGATATTTGATATATACATGTTTTTCCTATTACCTGCTGAGTTTTACTCACCACCACGGACCCTGGGTTTTTCTGTCGCCCAAGTAATAGGTAGAAGTCTTCATGACGGCTTGGAGCACCACTGGCTGACATCTCATCTCATCTCCAAGACTCTGGTGGTCATTTTGGACTTTCCGTATGGGTGTATTGTATTTGGAGTTTTCGTGATGTACTATGTTGGGGACTTCTGGATTCGGATTTTTGTCGAGGTTCCATTATGTTGTGATGTGTTAGTCATACCGGTATGCATGTGTGTAGTTTGAGATGTTGTATTATGTTTCCACTGTGTTTTGTTTATTTATTGTATTTACATATATATATATGTTGTTGTTGTTGTGGCCTACGGGCCTTGTATTAACCCGAAATGTTGCCACGTACAGGGGAGATGCCGTCCGTTTGCTTTTCGGCACGACATGCTCTCGGGGCGTGACATGGATACTTGGCAAAGGGAAAGTCCAAGTGTGTAGTCTTGGCGGCGAAAGACCAAGTATAGAGACTTGACAATGAAAGTCCTGGAGGTGCGACCTCTTGGTAAAGGTAGACCCGTTAGCATGACAAAGCCAACGGAAGAACTTGAAGGCTAGCGCCAAGGGTGAGCAGTCGTGGACTCGAACCAAGGGCGTGATGCTAATGGAAGTGGCTTGAAGGCTTAGATCTAGGCTAAGGGTAAGTATCAAGTATGAGGGAATCATACTTGGGTTAAACCTTAGTTTTGAGGTTTACCAGTCGACTAGGAGGCAGCGAAACGGTCCTACGAAGGTTATAAAAGGAGGGTTCAGTGAAGATTTTGCACGGTGATTCTTGGAAGTTTGAAGGGTAAACACTGGTGCGCCAGACCTTCAAGGCACTCGAAATCTACTAAATCAATAAGCAATCAAAAGCACACTTGTAAAGTATTTTGTTTTGTTTTCTTTCATTTGCTTTTTATTTGGTTTATGTATTCTTCATGTAATCTCCATTGTAAGAGGTTTCTCCACTTTTGGATTGTTTACGAGAAGGAGAAGGTTTAGTGGTGGTGTGTATCACTAGAGTTCAACTAGAGCTTGGCGGTGGAGTAGGAACTAGGGTTCTGAATAACGTAAAATCCCTTGTGTAGTGGTTGTGCTTGTCTTTGTGTTTATTTCTATTATATATTTTGTATTCTGCTGTGCTAACATTATTGTAGACGAGCATGAATCGCTATTCACCCCCCTCTAGTGCGATATCAAAGTCCTAACAAGTGGTATCAGAGTGAGGCCGCTCTTCAAGGACTAACCGTCATGAGAGCATGAGCTAGAGGAGTAGAAGAGAATAATTGAGTTGCCCAATGATGGACCAGGCTACAACATCCTAGTTCCACCCGTCTTCAACCGTGAGGATTTCGGATATTGGAAAGGAAGAATGAACTATTTCTTGATGAATGACATAGAGGTTTGGATCACGGTCATGCAAGGATTTGAAGCTCCCTTGGATAAGAAAGGTAGAATACTCAAGAATAAGAAATGGACAGAGGAGCAACTTCATCAGTCCGAAAGAAATAATAAGGTAATAAAAATGTTGATAAATTTAATACCTAATGATATTTTGTTCAAGATAGGAGAATTTAAGGATGCAAGGGAGTTATAGAGAAAATTGGTAGGGCTCCATGAGAATCCCCCATCGGCTCAAGGTGTTAAGAAGAAGTCCAAGGAATCAAGTTCAACATCTCAAGAGCTTGAGGATTCGGAGGTTGAGGGATGCTCAACATTTAAAGTGGAAGAAATGGAAGAAGTCTCCACCTCTAGGATTGAGGGGAAGGTTAGATCGTTAATGCCGGAACAAGAGGAGGAACCCTCTATATGTTGGTGCAATCGGACCAGGCCATGATTGACTAGACTCAAGTTTGACTCGAGCATTATTTTGATGTTCAACAAAACATATGACATGTGATTGTCATGGAAAGTTCAAGTCTTGTGTACTTGGCATGGAAAGTCCAAGCCTTGGTTACTTGGCATGGAAAGTCCAAGCATGGGTATTGGCAATGGTAAAGTCCAAGTCATGGGTACTTGGCAATGGAAAGTCCAAGCATTGGTATTGGTAATTGGAAAGTCTAACATGGAGTTAGCATTTGGAAAGTCCAAGGGTGTGATATTGGTGGCGTAAAGTCCAAGCGGTAGTCTTGGCAGCATAAGTCCAATGTTTGGCGACGTAAAGTCCAAGCGTGTGTCTTGGCAGCATAAGCCCAAATGTGCCTTGGCAGTGTAGACTCGGTTAGCATGACAATAGACGATGGAAGCACTTGAAGGCTAGTGTATGGATGAACAAGTCATGGATGACTTGGAGGGATCCGATAGGCATGAGGCTAATGGAGGTGTCTAGAAGACTTAAGTCTAGGCTAAGGGTGGTCTAGCAAGTATGAGGGGATCATACTTAGGTTAAACCTCATGGTTGAGGTTCAACAGTCGACTAGGGTTATGGACCAGTCGATTGGTCAAGTGTTTTGACACTTGGTAACCGAGTCGACTCTAAGCAATCGACTGAGATTATGACCAGTCAATTGGTCGAGAGTCGACTGGCGATCGATTGTGGCCGAGTGTCCTTGGCAGTTGACTGCCAGCTTGGAGCAATCGACTGGCCTTGAGTAGTCGACTACCATGAAGGGCAGTCGACTGTTTTTTGTGTTGGATTGTAAAAGCATCACTAGAGGGGGGGGTGAATAGTGAGCGTAAAACTTTTCGTCTTTTCATTCGTTCGATTAAAACTATGAGTAATTTAGCAGAAAAATAAATAAGACAAATTTATTTTTACTTGGTTCACAACCCAGCGGTTGCTACTCCAAGGCCCCGCGATCTTTGACCGCTTACAAAGGGGCAATCCACTATAGAGTCTCCTCCTCATTGGAGTAGGAGACAACGATCACAAAAATGAAAGCTCGAGGATGAGGTAACAACACTTTCTCACCTCATTACGATTAAAATCATGAATACAATAAATAAAAGAACCTAGCTGCATCGACGTTATGACGACGTTACGACGCTTGAGCTTTAGCGTTGTGGGAGCAAGTTGAGAGCAATCTTGATAATCTTTGTGTTCGAGTTGTCCCCTCCTTTTATAGACTTATGCCTTGGAATAATTCTAGATTCAGATCCTCAACTTGTGGAACTTATCATGAGGTGGCACCTTATCTTATCGCGAAGTGGCAGCATCAAACATTATCCTTTTTAACCTTGCATATTTGGCTGATTCGTCACCATCAGTCGACTGATCCCCTTCATCGGTCGACTGATGTGCAGTAGTCGATTGCTAATAGCCAGCAGTCGACTGCTAGCCTGGTCACTCCCATGCAATAAGATATTATCATAGAATATGGTAAATAAGACAGTTCCTTACTGTCCAATCTCAACCTAGACCTTCCACTGAAAGTCTTAGTCGAATTGACGCCTACGGTCGTCCCCGTACAGAGGAAATTGTTGGTATTGCCCAGAAGCTCTGATACCAATTGTTGGCAACCGTGCTATTGCTCGGAATGCTCATAGGCTCCCATGTCCCCGGATTAAAATTTTCACTAATGAAAACTAATCCGGATGGGATGAGTTTCCTAAGCACAACCAATTCGTCGTCGTGCTAACGACTCGAGCGATCGCTTGAACAAACTAGTTGTTCAAGCAACACAACTCTTCTAGTCGGTTAGCCGCGGAAGAGACGACGGATGGATCGCCGGTTTTTGTGTTTCTTATTCGGGGTCCATGATTATACAAATACATGCAAATGCAAACTAGTATAATCAACATATACTAACCTAAAGAACTTAAGCTAGCATATCAATTAAGAATAGAAACATGCAAAGATCATAAATAAAAGTTATAAAACTTTTATACCTCTTGATCTTCTATCGTATGTCCTAACCTCCTTGTAGACTTCGTGTGGGCGAAGATCCTCCACAAGTTGAAGCTTCTTAGATCTTCTTCAATCCAAAGAATGAAGAACTCTCTTTCCCTTCTTGCTTGAGTCAACCACCAATCCACAAAGGATTGATGCCGCCGGCCCCACGAATAGAGAGAACATAATGGAAACAACCAAGCAACCGAACTAGGGACAAACCCTAGCTCCTAGTGCCGCCGGCAAAGAGGAAAACAAAGGGAAAAGAGGAATAGGTTGGGCACCACCAAAGGTATAGGAAAAAGGATAGGAACCGGCCAACACCCTAGGAAGAAGAAGAACACTTCCCCTATAGTTGCCACCTACCTTACCTTCCAAACCCTAGCCGCCCAACCAAGCTTCCTTTGGATTTCTTGCCGCCCAAGGTAGAGGAAGAGAAGGTAGTGGCCGGCCAACCCTTAGAAGGAAGAAGATGAGCCCTTCCCCTATAGTTGCCGCCCAACCATAACTTCCAAACCTAGCCGCCTAATCCAAAGAGCCAAACCCTAATCTAATTAGGGTTTCCTCCATAGGTGTCTTGCCGCCTAAGCATGGTGGAGAGGAGAGATCTAGGAGCTAGCCACCTCCAAGGAAGAAGACAAGCTCATCCAAAGGTTGCCGCCCCCTCTAGCTCCACCACCTTGGCCGCCCAACCTAAGGAGCCAAAACCCTAATTAGGGTTTCCTCCTTGAGGTTGCTTGCCGCCCAAGTAATGCTAGGCAAAACCCTAATTTCCTTAGCATCCATCATGAACCATCCATGAAACTTAGTTGCTACCCAACCCATGCTCCCTTATATAGAACTTAGGAGAAAATTGGTTATTGATGAGGTAGCCAAAAATATAGGAACTAATTCCCAATTTTCTTGCCGCCCACCTTATCCAACCTTTCCTCTCCCTTTTATATAGAGTTAGGTTTAGGCCTTGGTTTAATCTCCACCGTCGGTTCTAGGGTTTTAATCTCAACCGTCGGATTTAGAGATTTAATCTCAACCGTCGGTTCTAGGAAATAATCCCAACCGTCGGATCTAGAGATTTAATCTCAACCGTCGGTTCTAGGAATTTAATCCCAACCGTCGGATCTAGAGATCTAATCTCCACCGTCGGTTCTAGGGATTCAATCCTAACCGTCGGATCTAGAGATTTGTTTTCCATCATTTGATCTAGACTTCATGAGGTTTATATAAGGCTACGATAGGGACCATGAGGAGGAGTTGGGTCTTTGCCACCCGATGGATCGGAACCACACAAACTTGATCCATCAATGATGTTCCATTCCACTAGAGGATCATCATCGAACTACCTCACCAACCCCCATAAATTAATATGGGCTCCATATATTATTTGTACATCCATCTCCCCGTGTTTAAGATATCGAATGTCCGTCAATTAATTTATTTACTGACCATCAATTAATTAACATCTAACTCCTCGAGTAGTACCACTCAACCTTATCATCATGTTGACTAAGTCAACCTGCAGGGTTTACATGATGAACCTTATGAGCTCCTCAAGGGGACATCATCAACCTAATATATAGGACACAGATTCCTCCTATAATCAACGGCACACCATGTAAATAATATCACTTCCCAACTTACCGGGCATATTGATTTAATCCATAGAAATCTCACCCTCTGGTAAATCAAAGAAATAAATACTAAGTACATGTGCCCGTTATTATATCGGGATTAAGAGCATGTACAACATAATATCCGAGGTCCGATTCAATTATGTAGTCAGCAATAAATTGAATCACCTCTATGTCGGTCCTGCTCAATACACCGAGGTGTACTAGTGTAACTCTATGTTCAAGATAAAACAATACCAAGCTACACTACAACCATGCCAATGGTTTGTCCAAAACCATCTTGGTTGTGAGCCTCTACTTATATTCTACAAGGGACTGATAACATGATCTTCTGTGCACACCTGGCACCATGTTATCTACAATGTAAAATATTAGACAATATGCACACATATAAATATAACGTGCAAACAATGATCATGTGATTCTTATTTCAAAATAAAGATGTTCATACAAAAGAGCTAGGCTTTCAGTATACATCCCAACAATCTCCCACTTATACTAAAAGACTATGCTGTCATCACACTGCCATACATCTGATTCCCCTTCCCTCCACATGCCTATCAAAGCTCTCGCCAGAAGGGCCTTAGTGAAAGGGTCTACCAGGTCATCCTCTAATGCAATCTTGGCGACAGCAACTTCTACCTCCTTAACGATTTCTCGTATCAGGTGGTACTTGCACTCTATGTGTTTACTAGCCTTATGGGCTCGTGGTTCCTTCGAGTTTGCAACTGCACCATTATTATCACAATTAATTGTGATAGTTCTGGGCAAACCAGGAATCACATCCAAGTCCATCAGGAAGTTCCTCAGCCACACAGCTTCTTTGGCTGCCTCATAGGCTGCCACATACTCAGCTTCCACGGTGGAGTCCGCCACGCATTTCTGCTGGGCACTCCTCCATATAATGGCTCCACCTCCAAAAGTAAACACAAAACCTGAGGTAGACTTACTGTTATCCCTATCAGATTGGAAATCGGAATCTATGTAACCCACAGGGAGTAATTGGTCTGCCCGGTAAACTAGCATATAATCCCTAGTCCTTCTCAGGCACTACAATATATGCTTTACCGCAGTCCAATGTCCCTGTCCTGGATTACTCTGATATCTGCTGACCATGCCTATGGAAAAGCAGATATCGGGTCTCATACATAGCATCATATACATGAGGCTTCCTACTGCCGAAGCATAAAGAACCGCCTTCATCTCCTCTATCTCCTCAGATGATCTAGGACACATCTCCTTAGATAAAGGGACTCCATGCCTGAAGGGTAGAAAACCCTTCTTGGAGTTTTGTATGCTAAAACGATCCAAAACCATGTCTATGTATGAAGCTTGGGATAAGCACAACAACCTTGATCCCCAAGGTTGTGACCCACTTCTCCCAAGTCCTTCATATCATACTGTTTGGACGACCATACCCTTACGTCTGATAACACTTCGATGTTGTCGCCAACCACCAAAATGTCATCTACGTATAGTACAAAAATACCACTACGTTTCCGTCACATCTCTTGTATACACAAGACTCATCCGGACTTTGAATAAATCCATAAGACTGGATTTACTTCCTCAAAGTGGATGTCCCAAGACTTCAAAGCTTGCTTCAATCCATTAACGGACCGATTAAGCTTATATACAATACGCTCTTTGCCCTTAGTAATGAATCCCTCTGGTCGCTTCATGTAGATGGATTCCTCAAGACTTCCACTAAGGAATGTTGTCTTGACATCCATCTGTCACACCTCATAATCCATATGAGTTGCTATGCATAAGAGTTCCCAGACCTGTCTTGAATCCATAGATTCAATCTCATTATTCATTGCACTTTGCAAAGATGTTGTATTTATATCTTGGATTGCCTCGTCGTATGTCCAGGGATCAGGTTCATGTTCGCCAGGGACCAAATCGGAAGATTCTCCCAAGAACATGAATCTATCAGGCTGTCTCACAACCCTCCCACTACGACGAGGTATCACCTGTGTATCCTGTGTGACACGCGGTGCAGTGACATGTGGTATATCCTCTTGTACCGGTGGTACTGAAGTCGGGACTTCCCCTATCAACTCCTCAAGAACAATCCTACTCGTGGGCTTGTGGTTCATCACATAGTCCTCCTCTAGAAATCTGGCATTCGTACTAACGATCACCCTCTGATCTCTAGGACTATAAAACAAACCACCCTTCGTCTCCTTGGGATAGCCAACGAACATGCATACTTCTGTACGAGGTTCCAACTTACCAGTATCTGCCTTCAGCACATGTGCTGGACTCCCCATATCCGAATATGTCTTAGACTAGGCTTTCGCCCGGTCCACAACTCGCGGATTAGAAGGCACTGATTTAGATGGAACCAAGTTCGTAATGTACACCGTCAGATCTAGAGCATATCCTCGTAACGAATCCGCAAGTCGTAATAACTCATCATCAATCTAACCATCTCCATAAGAGACCTATTCCTTTGCTTTGCTACACCGTTCTGCTGGGGTGTGCCAGGTGCAGACAATTGGGATTGAATCCCAAGCTCTGATAAGTAGTTCCTAAACTCTCCCAAGAGGTATTCACCACTACGATCAGATCGTAGTGTCATCTTGAATAACTGTCTATGAAAAAGACAAAATATTCAAAACTACCTCTTGCCTGGATAGACATAGGACCATCAGAATGAACCAATTCCAACACATCTTTAGATCTATACCCCTTGGCCTTGAAAGGCCTCTTGGTCATCTTACCCTCCAAGCAAGATTCGTAGGTTGGGAGATCCTCCACCACTAATGAACCCAAATGTCCATCAGCTATCAACCTTTGAATTCTGCTTAGGTTAATGTGACCAAGCATAAGAAGCCAAAGATATGTTTGGTTCATCTTCGAAGGTTCTTTTCTCTTATTGGAATTAGAAGATGAGTTATTAACTTCTATTTGCACTGTGGGAGCTTGTGGTTCAATTTATAAATTTCCTATCTATGTACCTGAATAGATAATTTCCCTATTCCTTTTATAACAAATCTGTCATGAAAAGAAATAGATTATCCATCCAAAAACTATTTAGAAATCGAAATCAATTCTTTCTAAATAAGGGTACATAAAGGAAATTCTTAAGAACCAAAAACTTTATTTTTCTCAAAAGATAAATAAAACATCTCCCACTGCAATAGCCGCCATCTTCATGGCATTGCCCAAGTAATTGGTAATATCCCCTTTAGCTAGTCATCGGGTTTCCTGGAACCCCTGCAAAATATTGCAGACATGATTAGTGGCTCCCGTATCTACTCACCAGGTGCCGGTAGATATCACCGCTAATCATGCTTCAATGACTAGTCCAAAAGATATACCTATGTTCTATTTTGGATTGGGACAGTCCTTGTTCCAATGTCCATCCTGCTTGCAAGTGAAGTACTTGCCTTTCGGCTTCTTCACTCTTCCCTGAGATCCTCGCACCATCTTTGCTTCACCTTGTTTCTTCTTCTTCTTGCCTTTCGGTTTAGAAGTAGAAACTCTTTTGAGCAATGATGGCTTGAGGACACTCTTCGAAGATTGCATACTAGCAGATAAGACAATATTTGGATTCTTTTCCAATCAATATAATTTGGGTACAATAAGTTTATTTCCTTTAGTATCAAAATAAGTGGACTGAAAGTCAATTTTGAAAATCCTAAGAATCACATAGATCATTACTTTAGATTTCAAAAAATTATTGATTCCTCAAATAATAAAATTTCGAAATCAACCAACACCTCAAAACACCGAGAATATCGCATGCCACGCAGTTTGGACGTATACGAATTCTACATTTGTAAGAGGAGGTTTTACCCATTAATTTTATTATCTTGTCAACCTTACTTTTTGACAAATAAAATTAATAGTTGGTTCCTCTTTGGCCCTACAAATAAAAGCAGTGACTCCGATGGGGAGGATACTTTTTATTTGCATCTAAGTGTGCACCATTACACGATACTAAGGGAATTATTTCAGATTATGTGCCTTACCGCTGTCAAAGTACACACGCTCCTAGATAATTTCCTATAACCATTATTTGACCTAGTGATCCGCAAACAAACTCATCCGCAGGGAGGAAGGCACTCAGAGCCGACACACAAGTTTGTTGCATCACACGTCAAATTGTAATGGAGGCCGCGGGAATTAATTAAAATGTCCCTCTCCCACTTAGTAAATTGCAAATGAGGAATTTTCAAGCACACACAACATGCATATAAAACAAATCAGCAATAAATATGGAAAAAACAGAATTTTTCCAACTATTATGGCATTGTTCTACAATATGCGTTCCGTTGTGTCGCCACCTCGTCCGCTCCATCTTTTCCCGTGCGCAAGTCACCAAAGAGTTCCGAGCCGAGATTAGGCATTTTAATTTACATCCATCGATCCTATACTCCACGAAGGAGTGTACAAATAATCTAGATCGAAAGTAAACTAAAATGAGCGGCTAAACAATGCCGTATTTAATTATAAAAATTAAATACTAATCTAGCCTTGTCAACCCCGAGGACTCAAATAATATACAATCACACACACATGCAATCACATACACACATATATAGCCATAATAGTTGGATCTTATGCCTGCAACCAAAAAGTTAGCCTACGCACATCCTACTATTATCCGGCATACACAATATATGATAAGTGCATGAAAGTAACCGAATCCAAAACACACAAAACCGGAAACCGTGGCTCTGATACCAAATGTTGGTATTGCCCAGAAGCTCTGATACCAATTGTTGGCAACCGTGCTATTGCTCGGAATGCTCATAGGCTCCCATGTCCCCGGATTAAAATTTTCACTAATGAAAACTAATCCGGATGGGATGAGTTTCCTAAGCACAACCAATTCGTCGTCGTGCTAACGACTCGAGCGATCGCTTGAACAAACTAGTTGTTCAAGCAACACAACTCTTCTAGTCGGTTAGCCGCGGAAGAGACGACGGACGGATCGCCGGTTTTTGTGTTTCTTATTCGGGGTCCATGATTATACAAATACATGCAAATGCAAACTAGTATAATCAACATATACTAACCTAAAGAACTTAAGCTAGCATATCAATTAAGAATAGAAACATGCAAAGATCATAAATAAAAGTTATAAAACTTTTATACCTCTTGATCTTCTATCGTATGTCCTAACCTCCTTGTAGACTTCTGTGAAGATCCTCCACAAGTTGAAGCTTCTTAGATCTTCTTCAATCCAAAGAATGAAGAACTCTCTTTCCTTCTTGCTTGAGCCAACCACCAATCCACAAAGGATTGATGCCACGCCCCAAGAATAGAGAGAACATAATGGAAACAACTACAACCAACTAGGGACAAACCCTAGCTCCTAGTGCCGCGCCAAGAGGAAAACAAAGGGAAAAGAGGAATAGGTTGGGCACCACCAAAGGTATAGGAAAAGGATAGAACCGCCAACACCCTAGGAAGAAGAAGAACACTTCTATAGTTGCCACCTACCTTACCTTCCACCCTAGCCGCCTAACCAAGCTTCCTTTGGATTTCTTGCCCAAGGTAGAGGAAGAGAAGGTAGTGGCCGGCCAACCCTTAGAAGGAAGAAGATGAGCCCTTCCCTATAGTTGCCGCCAACCATAACTTCCAAACCTAGCCGCCTAATCCAAAGAGCCAAACCCTAATCTAATTAGGGTTTCCTCCATAGGTATCTTGCCGCCTAAGCATGGTGGAGAGGAGAGATCTAGGAGCTAGCCACCTCCAAGGAAGAAGACAAGCTCATCCATAGGTTGCCCCTCTAGCTCCACCACCTTGGCCGCCCAACCTAAGGAGCCAAAACCTAATTAGGGTTTCCTCCTTGAGGTTGCTTGCCGCCCAAGTAATGCTAGGCAAAACCCTAATTTCCTTAGCATCCATAATGAACCATCCATGAAAGTTAGTTGCAGCACAACCAATGATCCCTTATATAGAACTTAGGAGAAAATTTGTTATTGATGAGGTAGCCAAAAATATAGGAACTAATTCCCAATTTTCTTGCCGCCCACCTTATCCAACCTTTCCTCTCCCTTTTATATAGAGTTAGGTTTAGGCCTTGGTTTAATCTCCACCGTCGGGTCTAGGGTTTTAATCTCAACCGTCGGATTTAGAGATTTAATCTCAACCGTCGGTTCTAGGGTTTTAATCCCAACCATCGGATTTAGAGATTTAATCTCAACCGTCGGTTCTAGGGTTTTAAACCCAACCGTTGAATCTAGAGATTTAATCTCAACAGTCAGTTCTAGGGTTTTAATCCCAACCGTCGGATCTAGAGATTTGTTTTCCATCATTTGATCTAGACTTCATGAGGTTTATATAAGGCTACGATAGGGACCATGAGGAGGAGTTGGGTCTTGGCCACCCGATGGATCGGAACCACACAAACTTGATCCATCAATGATGTTCCATTCCACTAGAGGATCATCATCGAACTACCTCACCAACCCCCATAAATTAATATGGGCTCCATATATTATTTGTACATTCATCTCTCCGTGTTTAAGATATCGAATGTTCGTCAATTAATTGATTTACTGACCATCAATCAATTAACATCTAACTCCTCGAGTAGTACCACTCAACCTTATCATCATGTTGACTAAGTCAACCTGCAGGGTTTACATGATGAACCTTATGAGCTCCTCAAGGGGACATCATCAACCTAATATATAGGACACGGATTCCTCCTATAATTAACGACACACCATGTAAATAATATCACTTCCCAACTTACCGGGCATATTGATTTAATCCATAGAAATCTCACCCTCTGGTAAATCAAAGAAATAAATACTAAGTACATGTGCCCATTATTATATCGGGATTAAGAGCATGTACAACATAATATCCGAGGTCCGATTCAATTATGTAGTCAGCAATAAATTGAATCACCTCTATGTCGGTCCTGCTCAATACACCGAGGTGTACTAGTGTAACTCTATGTTCAAGATAAAACAATACCAAGCTTACACTACAACCATGCCAATGGTTTGTCCAAAACCATCTTGTTGTGAGCCTCTACTTATATTCTATATGGACCGATAACATGATCTTCGTACCGCACTAAGCACCATGTTATCTACAATGTAAAATATTAGACAATATGCACATAATAAATATAACGTGCAAACAATGATCATGTGATTCTTATTTCAAAATAAAGATGTTCATACAAAAGAGCTAGGCTTTCAAAGATACATCCCAACAATCTCCCACTTATACTAAAAGACTATGCCGCCATCATACCGCCATACATCCGATTCTTCCCTCCACATGCCTATCAAAGCTCTAAGGGCCTTAGTGAAAGGGTCTACTGTGTCATCCTCTAATGCAATATCAAAGAACTTCTACCTCCTTAACGATTTCTCGTATCAGGTGGTACTTGCACTCTATGTGTTTACTAGCCTTATGGGCTCGTAGTTCCTTCGAGTTTGCAACTGCACCATTATTATCACAATTAATTGTGATAGTTCTGGGCAAACCAGGAATCACATCCAAGTCCATCAGGAAGTTCCTCAGCCACACAGCTTCTTTGGCTGCCTCATAGGCTGCCACATACTCAGCTTCCACGGTGGAGTCCGCCACGCATTTCTGCTGGGCACTCCTCCATATAATGGCTCCACCTCCAAAAGTAAACACAAAACCTGAGGTAGACTTACTGTTATCCCTATCAGATTGGAAATCGGAATCTATGTAACCCACAGGGAGTAATTGGTCTGCCTGCAGAAACTAGCATATAATCCCTAGTCCTTCTCGTGCACTACAATATATGCTTTACCGCACCCAATGTCCTGCTCCGATTACTCGATATTCACGACCATGCCTATGGCAAAGGTGTCTCGGGTCTCATACATAGCATCATATACATGAGGCTTCCTATCAAGCATAAAGAACCGCCTTCATCTCCTCTATCTCCTCAGATGATCTAGGACACATCTCCTTAGATAAAGGGACTCCATGCCTGAAGGGTAGAAAACCCTTCTTGGAGTTTTGTATGCTAAAACGATCCAAAACCATGTCTATGTATGAAGCTTGGGATAAGCACAACAACCTTGATCCCCAAGGTTGTGACCCACTTCTCCCAAGTCCTTATCATTTGGACGATCATACCCTTACGTCTGATAACACTTCGATGTTGTCGCCAACCACCAAAATGTCATCTACGTATAGTACAAAAATACCACTACGTTTCCGTCACATCTCTTGTATACACAAGACTCATCCGGACTTTGAATAAATCCATAAGATCGATTTACCTCATCAAAGTGATGTCCCAAGACTTCAAAGCTTGCTTCAATCCATTAACGGACCGATTAAGCTTATATACAATACGCTTTTGCCCTTAGTAATGAATCCTCCGTCGCTTCATGTAGATGGATTCCTCAAGACTTCCACTAAGGAATGTTGTCTTGACATCCATCCGCCACACCTCATAATCCATATGAGTTGCTATGCATAAGAGTTCCTGCAGACTGCCTTGAATCCATAGATTCAATCTCATTATTCATTGCACTTTGCAAAGATGTTGTATTTATATCTTGGATTGCCTCGTCAGATGTCCAGGGATCAGTTCATGTTCGCCAGTGACCAAATCTAAGATTCTCCCAAGAACATGAATCTATCAGGCTGTCTCACAACCCTCCCACTACGACGAGGTATCACCTGTGTATCCTGTGTGACACGCGGTGCAGTGACATGTGGTATATCCTCTTGACCGGTGGTAATCAAGTCGACTTCCCTATCAACTCTCAAGAACAATCCTACTCGTGGGCTTGTGGTTCATCACATAGTCCTCCTCTAGAAATCGCATTCGCATTTCAACGATCACCCTCCGATCTCTAGGACTATAAAACAAACCACCCTTCGCCTCCTCGGGATAGCCAACTAACATGCATACTTCAGACGAGGTTCCAACTTACCAAGATTCCGCTTTCAAAGACATGTGGCCGACTCCCATATCCGAATATGTCTTAGACTAGGCTTTCGCCTGGCCCACAACTCGGGATTAGAAGGCACTGATTTAGATGGAACCAAGTTCGTAATGTACACCGTCAGATCTAGAGCATATCCTCGTAACGAACCGCAAGTCGTAATAACTCATCATCAATCTAACCATCTCCATAAGAGACCTATTCCTTTGCTTTGCTACACCGTTCTGCTGGGGTGTGCCAGGTGCAGACAATTGGGATTGAATCCCAAGCTCTGATAAGTAGTTCCTAAACTCTCCCAAGAGGTATTCACCACTACGATCAGATCATAGTGTCATCTTGAATAACTGTCTATGAAAAAGACAAAATATTCAAAACTACCTCTTGCCTGGATAGACATAGGACCATCAGAATGAACCAATTCCAACACATCTTTAGATCTATACCCCTTGGCCTTGAAAGGCCTCTTGGTCATCTTACCCTTCAGTAATTTCCGTTGAAGTGGTGATCTGTATGTCTACAATCAACAACCGGATCTATTATTGGGCCTCTTCTTTGCGGTGAGTTGCCGTGTACCATCACCTCCATGCTCTACTCCGTTGATCTGGATGGCAGCGAGCTCATTGTTATAGCTTAGATCGTAAGCAACATTGTGAGGTGATTACTTTGATCTATCTATTGCTCTTCATCTGCTTTTGTTTAATCTCTGTGGATTGTCGATAAGCCAGTAGGGAAGAGACGATGACCTAACATTTTTCGAATAATTGTGTCTATGGAATGCAACCTGCGTTGGTATCGACGATTGGGATTTCTATGATTTCAACGAAGCTATCATCGCAATTGGGGAGGTAAGGTTTTCTGATGTTGATTAAGTTAATGGATTGCTATGGGATGAGCATATTTGTTTTATTTGAATAAGGATGTTGGAAGTGAGGATCGGATGGAAACAGATATAAATATTGTGATTTCAGGAATTCTTGGTATTGAAATAGGGATTGTTTCTATTCAACTGAGGGCTTGATTCCAGAGCTACTGTAGACGATGGAATTGAGTTTGGTAAGCTTGATTTAGTGATGGTATAGTTGGAGAACAATCATGTTTATTCGTGATCATTAGATATGTGATCATACTTAATGGTATCCTATTGTTTCAGGACTTTGATGGTGATGAATACATGAACGTGGAGATGGATAGCACGGATTATATATCAGGTGGGTAATATCTACCTGGTCCGGTAGTTTTGATCAATTCCAGTGCATGATCTTGGATTTATATTTATACCTGTTTACCTTAAATCCACTCTTATTTAATCATATGCTTGTACTGCCTTGACCTTTGAGATATATACTCTATTACTCATTGATTATCTAGCACGGATAGGAATTATAAACCCTATTATGTATTAGCTGATGGATGTTCAGTAAGTACAAGTGGTTAGGTTTATCTTTGTGACTTCAGATTGGGTTACTGTATTACATCACTAGGGTTAGGTGATGGTTTGGATTATGGAGTCGATTGTTATACCATATCCGTTTTAGTGGTGCATTTATGGTGGATCTAGTTGTCTATGCATGGATAAGTGTATGGGTGTCAGTATGTAACCATGGACTAGAGGTCCTAGCGTGATGGTATATCCATTATGGATTGTGTGTCTGAGTATGGTTATATGGATGGTCGATGGTATCTCGCTACTGACTAGAGGTCTTAGCATGGTTGACTGTCAGGTGTGTATGACTTTGTGTGATAGAGAGAGTCTTATGGATTATAGTCCTTGCATGGTTGACTTTTGGTTGACTAGGTCTCCCCGTGAGTTAGGGATTGTTGCGAGGATTTGTGTGTAAGCTATGCATCATTACATTTCATGCATGTTGACGACTGGGTCTGCCTTGTGGTTGAGACGAGTCGTCACCATCCCGCCTCCCGCCACTGGGTAGTGGTTACAGGTGTTGAGGGCAGAGCATTGTTGCGCGGCCGCTCTCGCCACTATGGATGGTGGTAGCCGGAGATGCGCACTTGGGCACCGCGGCGGAGTGGTAGTTAGCGACTCACCCACTATAGACAAGTGGTCGGGTGATGTGCGCTTGTCCCGGTGCGGTGCTCGCTCACTCATGGGTAGGGACGAGCAACTAGCGCAGGGACCCCGTGTGGGTAGCATATAGCTCTATGGCGGGCTAGCTATCGCTTTCATACTACCCAACCCTGGCCACCGAGAGTGGTGGCTACCGAGTTGGGATAGTTGTCATGTCCCGCCACCCAGGCCACACTCGGGGTCGTAGGTGGGGTGCGCAGCATGACCATGCATATGCATTGCGATATATATATGTATGCATGTATTTGATATATGTTTTACATATGCCCGTGAGATGCGATTTGATTGAGCTATGATTGTTGCACATGCTTGTTCATCATGATACATGTCATTTGCATTTTATATCCGCTATGTGTTGAGCATGATACATGCGTTGATTCGCATCGTTATATGCATTTGATTAGCATCATGTCATTGTGTGGTACGGACCGATTGTTATTACAGTGATCATATATTGTTCATATGTTGGAGTATTGGTGTATGGGATTGACTTTAGTACATTATATGGGTTATGTTATTGTAAACTGCTCGTGATGATATAGCATGGTGTTGCGCATCCCGTGTACGCTGGTACATTACTTTATGTTCGGGCTTGATTAGCTTTAGTATATACATCGAGTATGACTTTCATCGTAGTTACTTGTTATTAGATTTGATAGGACCGTATTACTGTAGATCTTCACATGTATACTTGTAGATCTATCCTTATATGTTGTTCATGCACTTTCTATATATTACCCCTGAGTTTATACTCACCACCCCAGGACCCTGGGCTTCCTGTCGCCCAGATAACAGGTAGAAGATTCCTTGGACGTTTGGAGCTCCGCCAGCTGATCCCATCTCACACCGGACAAATGGATATGTTTTCTGTGTTGTTGTATCCTTACGGATTGTTGGTTTGAGTTTTTCTCTGTATTGTTTCCGTATTTGTGATATACAGACATATTGTATGTATTTGGTCTTTGATTCAGTTTCTATTATGATTCTTGTTGTGTCAAGTCACTTCGGAGTGCACAGTTGGTCTTTGTATCTTGTTGATCTGTTTGTATTGTTTCCGCTGTGTTTAGTATGTTTGATATGTTGATATCTGTGTATATCATATTGTTGTTATGGGCCTACGGGCCTTGTATTAACCCGATAAGTTGCCACGTACAGGGGAGATGCCGTCCGTTTGCTTTTCGGCATGACATACTCCCGGGGCGTGACATTACCTTCTCTCTTCGCACTCGTGCTTATCTCTGGTCCTTTATGACCTGTCGCTTTGCTTCCGGTCTTCACCTAGGGTTCTTCGACTCCCATGAAGTTCTCCCGGTTAGAACTGTCAAACGGGCCAACCCGCGGCGGGGCGGATCAACCTGTTATAAATTTAATATTTAATGGGGATGGGCGGGCCGGCCCGCCTTTTCGGCGGGTTAAAAAATTCCCAACCCAACCCAACCCAAGGCGGGTTGCGGATTAGGCGGGCCAACCCACGGGCCACAAAAAAATTTCAAAAAAATTGAGCTCATGTAAAGCAAAATAAAAAATATCATCGACGATAAACTGATAAATACAAATCTCATTTATAGTCAGTGGCCTACCTAAGGCAAAAAAACAATATATCAACAAAAAAAAGAAATAATTTATTAACTGACCTACATGGTATGTTGGTTCACTAGACACTCAAAACAAACAGAAACAATGACAAGGTAATCGCCAACATATAGCTGAAGTTATAAATTATTTTAAAGAAATAAAAAGAAGTTCATGACAAAATAAAGTGACAAGTAATGTATCAAATACATGATGGAAAATACCTGCACTACAAAATGTTCAAGAGCTTTCTTACGTCTCTGAAGTGCTTGCAATGAAATCACCTCTATCTGGAATCTCTATCCTAGCTCCACTAATCTGCAATTTAGAATACCATGTGAAGAAAAACAAAAATTATTTCAGCATCAAATCTTACACCTATTACAACATTAGCATCAACCAAATTTATCGGATAAAACCAAAGAGCAATGCACCTTTTCTTTTGACTTAAAATGGATTAACAAGCACCATGAGGCACCATGAATGAACTAAACCAAGCTCGATCGAGAGTGCATTTTCGACATCCTAAATCTCTAGAAAATATTTCATTATTGTACTTAAAATTCTATATATTTTTCTAAAACTAGAAAAAAGATTTCTTCTTACAATTTCTAACACAAATATCTAACATTATTAATCAATATTGATTAGTTAATTGTATCATGGCAATAAAAATTCTTTTAAACACTAAACTCTAAACCTTGAAACACTCAGATCACTATAAAAGCAAAAGACTGAAAAGAAGAACATATGATCCACTGAAAAAAAGAATTGATGCATCAAGAATAAGTTGGTATTTGATATAACTGTAAAGGAACATTTGTGGGATTGAACTTTACAAATATATAAGCCATAAGCTTCATTTTTTATCATCATGAACAAAAAAATTATTCTGTCCAAATAGTGAAGGAATTTACTCTAGTTTGAGGCTCATTAAGCTTGATCAATGCACCATGAACCAATAAGATGAACCATATTATCCTTATGTTTTACATATTGGAAGATCAAACTTAGCAGAAAAGAAGATATGTGAAACTCTCAGAGCATGTGACTGAGACATTTGATAACTGTGATAGTATGGGTGGCAAGTTGCAAATCTACAATAGCTTTAGTTTCTTATTTGGAATAAGAAAATGAATAAAGAAGGTAGGTAGTCTTACCGGCTTTAATGGCATTTCTAGCAGCGAGTCTAAATCATTGACAACCAAAGGAATTTCTTCTGTCTCCAATCTCCGGAGGATAGAAAAATGCATTTCATCAAAACCGTTGGTTCATAGTTTAGGAATCAATAGCTTGTCAGTACATGAAATTGGAGCTTGGCCATTGGGCTGAAAATTTGCAAGAGGAGCATAATCATATATGAATCAAGATCGATTACAGCAACATCTGAAATAAATTGGGGCAAGGCATGATTTGAGAGAAATACCAGTGTTGGAAACCCTTCCAGTGTGACCAATCTGGCAAAAGAAGATGCCACCCTTTTCGTGAACTACATCCATAATGGGTGTCCAAGCTTCCACTTGTTCTTTGGTCCAAATGCCAGGAATGTATTTATACCTTACCCAACCAGATTCGATGAGCAAACACAATTAGACAAAACCCTTAAACATTGATTACAACAACATCTGAAAATAATTGGGGCAATAGCTCATCCTACCCTTGCGCAGTGTCGGAAACTCCAGTGCCTCGGCAATCAAAAGGTCGCCTTTGGATGCCCGCTGAGAGTAATACAAGATGGCGTGCGGCTATGGCACATTCCTGTACGACCTCTGCCTTGTCAACGACGCCAACACAATTCTGCAAGCAGAGCATGCACAATTCGTTTCAGCTTCAGAAATTGGAACAAAATCAGATTTTTGATATCTTGTTCGCCACAAAGAACTAACTATATCGAACCACTCATCGCATGCGATTCGATTCGATGTTAGGGAAGCGGACAAAAAGAAAAGAAAAAGAAGAAGCTCTGACCTGTGAGAGAGGTCAAACTTGCTCATTTTGTAAGGGGTGAGAAGGGGAACCGAATTTGGCGCTGCCATGTTGAGAAGACGAACAAGGATCTCGAATCGGAGTGAGCAGGCGAGAGGATAATTGATGCAAATTGCCTACTTTTTCCTTTCAATTGGCGGGCGCACAGAAGCGACGATGAGAGGAGGATTGGAGGAATAAGGGATTTCACGAATCGCGAGTCGCGGGCGTAGGGTTTCGCGAATCGCGAGTCGGCGAGAGGAGGATTGAGGAATAGGGGATTTCCGATTTCGAGGTTTTTCCACCTTTTGCATCGCGAGTAGCGAGTCGCGATCATCGATCGACTTCACAGAATCACAGTTCACGCAATCCTCGGCCCGTGGGTCAACCCAGCCCGCTGCGGGTTAGCCCGCTGCGGGTTAGCCCACTGCGGGTCACATCCCGACGCGGATTGAATATTTAAGCCTGTCGCGGGTTGATTGGATAAATTTCCAATCCAACCCGCTCAAATTGTTTGGCGGGATGGGCCAACCCGACGGGCCCAATCCAAATTGACAGCTCTACTCCCGGTGTCATCCGACCACCACGATTTCTCGACTCAAGATTCTCCGGGTGTCACTGACCTCCAACTTAGCTTAATCATTCCTGCACACTTAGTTCAGCTAATGAGATAATGATATGACCTTAACTTTGGGTCTTTGCCATAATCAAAACCTAAGTTTGATTATCTTGTGCCCCTGTACCAATAGTTTGTTGCCATGGGCACAGAACCTCTGGTAGTTTATTGGTCAGGAAACTACCGAAGCATCAGTCGACTTCTAGTAAGGGCAGTCAACTATTGAGGTATCCGTTGGAGTTTTTCTGGTGTGGATTAAGTCGTTGTTTCACAACTTCCATAGGAGCAGTCGACTGATGGGTACAGGGTTTGGCAGTCGACTGGTCAACTATTTGTTGGAGTTTTTTCAACGTGGATTAAGTTATTGTGAGACAACGACTATAGGAGCAATTGACTGTTAGGTATGGGCAGTCGACTGCTAGGCGAATATCAGCCCGAGTTACATCTTTATAATGAGCACGAAGAGGAAGATTTTGTCCATGGTTCTTGAGGCAATTTAAAGGGAAATTATTGCAACATTCTAGACCTTCACGACATTCCGCAAGCAACCAAAGATCAAGCATTCAAAGCATTCTTCATAAAGTTTTCTTTACTTGTATTTCATTGTATTTGCTTGTATCTTTTGTATTACTTTTGTAATGATTTGTACAAGGTTTCTCCACTTCCGAATTGTTCTGAGAAGGAGTGTATTAGTGGTGGTGTGCATCACTAGAGCTCATTTGAGCTCGCCCCATGGAGTAGGAACCCTAAGGTTTTGAACCACGTTATATCTTGTGTTTTGATTATGCTTATGTGTTTGTGTTTATCTTCATATTTGATTTCTATATTCCATTGCGTTAACAAGTATTGTAGACAAGCACGCAAGCGATCGAATTCCAAACGATGCAAATCGCTATTCACCCCCTCTAGCGACGTCCAACGGTCCTACACTACATTCGGACGCAATGAAGAACAAGTTCAAATTTCCCCCATAGGTAACTCAAGCATAGTCATTAAATATAAAAATCACATAACATTCTTTGAGTGTAGGGAAATAGGTAATTATAAGAGAAAATGCCCAAAAAGAGTCAAGAAGATGGCTCAAGTGCCAAAGGCCAATATGAAGTCAAAGGAGGCTGGTGCCCTCATCCAAAAAGGCAAAGAGCACATTGTGTGCTTTGTGTGCAACAAAAGGGGACACTATAGGAATGAATGCCCAAAGGGAAGAAACCCTAGGAAGGACCTGAGAGGAGCTTGATATGTAGGGAAGCTAAGGCAAACCCGAAGGTATATTTTAATAATGCTCTTCCTTTATATCATGATAACAAACATGTTTGTAATAAGTTTTATTGACTAAATGCTAGATATCATGAAAGTCAGGCTAAGGACCAATTTAGAAACAAATATTTTTATTTAGGGGCCAAGCATTATAATCTTAGGGTTAACGACAAGTCAACATCTAATGATAACCCTAGAGATAACCATCATAAGAATAATTTAGATATTAATCCTAAGAAGGGTAGGCATATGCCTAGAATAAAGGAATATGTCCAACAGATTAATGAAAAATAAAAATTGGATAAATTAAAGGTAGAAAATCATGTTTTGAGATCAAAACTTGATAAAATGGAAAAGGCCCTAAAAAGGATGGAAGATATGATGGAAGGGTCAAATGGGACAAATCTTAGGTCAAGAGGACAAGGTTTAGGTTTTGGCAAGGTGCATCTAAGGACAAGAAAGGTTTGTGTCACAAGCCTAAGTCCAAGGTAGATAAGCCTACCTACCATAGAGTTCCATATAGTTATGGAACCACCCCTAGGTCTAGGAAAGCCAAAGTCACAAGGGAAGCCATCCCTAGAGTTGACCATGGTAAGATTCAAGTGACTAAGGCTTCCAAGAGGCCTAGACAAGTCACTAAGAAGGATACAAGGGAAGTTATTCCTAGAGCTAACCTAAATGAGAACACAATGACTAAGGCTTCCAAGCCTAGGAGGGTCATAGAAAGGTACTAAGGGAGGTTTTCCCTAGTGAGTACTTGGTAAACCCAAGGAGCTTCAATAAATATTGAGCTCCTAGGAGTGTGATCCCTTTACACTAAATGGGTTTAGGTTGTGTCAGCCTAAATGGATGGTTAGTTAATCTAACCATAGTTGATTTGACACTTTAGGGCATTTTCAAGGTAATGTGATACCTCGGAAATGAGATAAGAAATATGCTCCTAAAAGATTTTAGGATGTGCTAATAAAGAAAAGGAAGTTGAAAAGTTGATAATAATTGGCACAAATAGGTTAGATCCAATAGTGTGTCAAGTTGGGACTTTGGCAGACTCTTGGGTTTTGTGTTATCATTATGGGAAAGTGGTATTTGTTAGTAAATGACAATTAGATTAAAAATTTAGGTATTTTTATACTTTTAATTTATATGTGTCATGCCTTGTTTGTCATATGTCATGTCATGATATGATATTTCATATAATTATTTAAAATATCATGATAATACTTAGATTGAGTTATGTCATAATAGTACTTAGGGTAATTGTATCATGCTATGACATCATGCATCATTGGAAAATGTTTTAAATTATGCAATCAATTTATGCCATGATCATAATTCATGCATTAAGATTATTAAAATTGAGTTTAAGGACAAATGACATTATTTGATGTCCTAGATAAAGGAATAAAATGGATATGTCTAGATAATCATGCATGAACCCTTAGTTTAGGGAAAAATCAAATCCACATCTCACAAAGACTATAGGATGACATGTGTGTGTGTGTTGATATACCTTAGACACATGTGAGATGTTAGGAAGATGAGTTAAGTTCAAGGTGTTCATATGGTATATCAAAATGAACTTAAACTCTTTCAATCATATGCACAAATCAAGAGGAAAGTTAATGTACAATTCATGTACACTTATCTCATAGACCATGATTGAAAATAGGTTTTGAAAATAATTTTAAAATCATTTTGGAAAACCTTGTGAAGTTTATCTTTTGATAGGAATCATATTGATAAGATTGATACAAGTTAGGTAAACATATTGAAGTTTTCAATGGTTTTGAACTTTGTATTATTTTTGGAAAGTAATGGATATTTTAATATAAAACTATTTTTCACCTATTGTATTTAGCATAAGTAATGTACGTATGCAATTTCAAGTTTTTTCAAAAATCATATAATTACTTATGATTTTTCAAAGATCAATCTAAAAGTTTGGTTTCTGTAACTACAGATATCAGTCGACTGCCTCATGGAGCAGTCGATTGGTGGTGGTGGCAGTCAACTGATTATTGATTTCAATCAACTATTGGTCTAATTTTGGTTGAACAATGTTGTTTAGCTATTTATCAATACCCCTAACGATCCTAACCACTCCTTAACCCTATAATATGCTTAGAGAAGCATTGGAAGGTTGGTATTTTCATGGAAAATGATTAGAGGAGTTAATTAGGGTAAGAATCAAATTTTTAAGGGAGGTGAAAGTTCATGTTTAAACTTTTACCCTTATTTTTTATTCTTTAGATTTCCTATAAGCTTAGGAACTCTCCAAGGACATTGTTGGTGCAATAGTCAAGGGGGAGTAAGCCTTTAAGGAGAGTGTGTCCATCAAGGGATGATGGATGAAGATTAAAAAGGAAAGAGTTTTATTGGAACGAAGGCATATGAGATGATTTTAGACCAAGGATGAGAATGAAGGATCTCATTGGAAGATGAGACATGGAAAACCTTGGTAGACTTTTTGATGTATGTCAAAGGTGGAAAAATGAAGGGTTTAAGTTAGAAAACCTTCATTATGCTTTGGCAAAAGAAAAAACATAGTTGGGCTAGGTATTTCAAACATAAAAAAAAGAGGAAGATTGTTGGTGCAATCGACCCCAATCAATGTTGACCATGCTCGAGTGGGACTCGAGCAAGGTTTTGATGTTTGAAAATGTGTTTGATAATGGATTTAACAATATGTTTGACATACGTATTGAGGGAGATTGTTGGAGCAATCAACCTCAGGTCAAGGTTAACCAAGCTTGAGTAAGACTCGAGTGGAAGTCCAAGAATGGATTCTTGGTAATGGAGAAGTCCAAGTATGGATGCTTGACAATTGAAAATTTCAAGGGTGGAGTCTTGGCAAGGGAAAGTCCAAATATGGATATTTGGAAAAGGAAAAAGTCCAAGTGTGTAGTCTTTGGCTGTGTAAGTCCAAGTGTGTAGTCTTGGCGGCATAAGTCCTAGTGTGGATAGCAAAGGAAAAGTCCAAGGATGTAGTCTTGGTGGTGAAAGTCTAAGTATAGAAACTTGGCGATGGAAGTCCTAGAGGCGCGACCTCTTGACAAAGGTAGACCCGTTAGCATGACAAAATCGACAAAAAGACTTGAAGGCTACAAAAGATGAGGAGTCGTGGACTCGAACCAAGGGCGTGAGTTGATGGAAGTGGCTTGGAGTCTTAGGTCTAGGTTAAGGGTAAGTATCAAGTATGAGGGGATCATACTTGGGTTAAACCACAGTTTTGAGGTTTACCAGTCGACTTGGACTTGGTCCAGTCGACTGGTGGGCTAAAATAATTGGACATATTGTTTGATAGTCGATTGGGGGTTATGGACCGCCTGGTCAAGTATTCGACACTCAAGAAGCTCAGGAGACTCATGCAGTCGATTGGATTTATGACCTAGTCAATTGGCAGAAGTGGTTGGCTCGACCTAAACTAGTGCTCGGTTGATTGCAACTCAGGAAACTAATTTGTTCTCGGGCAATCGACTGGTGAATTAGGTTAGTTGACTAGACCTAGCAGTCGACTGATGGGTTGAGCAGTTAATTGGAATTAAGTGGACACGAGCACAGAATGTTTCTTAGTCGACCAATGACTCAGGACAGTCGACTAGTGGCTTATGACAGTCGACTTCTGAGTAAGGGAAGTTGATTGATCGACTACTGAGTAAGGGCAGTCGACTGATCGACTACAATCCTACATGGATTAGTCCATTGTGAGACAATAGTTAAGTGCCTAGTTGACTAGGAGTAAGGCCAATCGACTAGGATTGTAAAAGGAGGCTTCGGCGGAGTTTTGTTGGCCAATTCTTGGGAGTTTGAAGGAGAAACGCTATTATGATTCCAAACCTTCAAGGCACTCCAAAGCTACCAAATCAACAAACAATCAAAAGCGCACTTGTAAAATGTTTTGTTTTGCATTATTTCATTTGCTTTATATTTCTTTGTGTATTCTTCTTCTAATCTCTATTGTAAGAGGTTTCTCCACCTCTGGATTGTTTTCGAGAAGGAGAAGGTTTAGTGGTGGTGTGCATCACTAGAGCTTAACTAGAGTTTGGTTGTGGAGTAGGAACTAGGGTTTTGCAACGGACTAATCCATGTAGGATTGTAGTCGATCAATCAATTGCCCTTACTCAACAGTCGATCAGTCAACTTCTCTTACTCAGAAGTCTCATCGTAGTCTAGTCTTTCTACTTGGCTAAACATTTTTTCAACTAAATGGGCTTTATTTCTAATGATTTATTCCTTTATCATCTAGCTTATTCCTAAATATCCATTTTGTATCAATTACTAATTTCTCTTAAATTGGACTAACTTCTCTTGCATGACTAATATTCAATCTAGATGCCTCATCTATAGAGTTATGTTCAATTTTAGATATGAATGCTATTTGACTTATTTTCTAAATGCTGACCTAATTTGAATTCCTAACGATGGATCATCTATTACTTGCTCAATTGGATAGTTTGAATTTATTCTTAATATTCTAGGATCATTTTCTTATTCTTCTTCTTTTTGATTGTGATCATCTCCTTCTTCTCACAATCCCCCTTGATCATTGCTTAGTAGTTCATTTTTCTCTTGCTCTAATTTAGATGCTCTAGGGTCTTCATCAAAAAATTATATTGGTTGTTTCTTCAACTTTTATAGTTTTCTTATTATATACTCTATAATCCATACTATTTAATGAGTATCCAAGAAAAATATTATTTTCTATTTTTGATGTAAATATTTCAAGATAATCTTTGGTATTTAAAATATGCACTTTACACCCAAATAGATAGTAGTAATACTATCAGATCTCAACCTTGTTGTCCAAGTTGGACCCATAGTTGGATCACCACCTAACTTTGTTCTCAAATGAGGATTCGACCTCTTTAATTTACTCTGGGAGCGTACCTACCAAACTTTATGGTCTATCTGACTTGTTTGGACTTCTTCTACACTACAAAAAGCCTTAATTTTTCAACGAAAAAATTTTCATTGTAAATAATTTGCCGCTAAATTTTACAACAAAAATTAAAAATTCATTGCAAAAATTGCAACGAATAAATATTTTGTTGCAAAATTAATTGCAAAATAGCAATAAAAATAGGGACAAAAATATTTTCATCTCAAATATCAACGACGAAACAAATATTCGTCTCTCTTTTTTGACGATGAAAATAATTTTCTTTGCCAATATTTGCGACGAAAAGATCTTTTGTCATAAAATTTGAGACAAACATTATTTTCGTCGGAGATGTTTGCGACGAAAATAATTTTCATCTCCAAAAATGTGTGATGAAAATAGTTTTCATGGAAAAAATTTGCGACGAAAATAGTTTTCATCACAGATATTTGCAATGAAAATTTTTTTCATCATCAAATCAGCCACTAAAATATGTTTCGCTGCAAAAAATTGAAAAATTTATGGAGTGTGTGTTTTTAAGAAAATTCGGCGATGTAAACAAATTTCACCGCCAAATCTACGACGACTCAAGTTTTCATTGCAAAATATTTAATGTCAGTCAACTGCATGTAGCCATCAGTCGACTGACCCTGGACCAGTCGACTAGCCAGTTGACTAAAAAAGGTTATGTGAACTAATACAGTATTATGAGTCGACTGATGGATACTCTAGTCGACTAATGCCGCATAATTTGTGATGATTTTTTTTTCATCGCAAATTCTGATTCATTAGTCGACCGAAAGAATCTTATCAGATCACAAAATATTTTAGTTGACTGGCCAATCGACTGGTCAATCCATCAATCAACTGATTGATTGAGGCAGTCGACTGCTACTCATTTTTTGCAACGATAAGTTTTTTGCAACGAAAAGTTTTTTGCGACGAATTTTTTTTTCTCGTCAAATCTCTGACGAATCTTATTTTCATCGCAAATATGAAAAAAAATATCATACTAAATCTTATTGTTTTTACCTGTTTTACAAGAAGCACATAACAATATAAACTAATTCATATATCGAACTTCATAAACATATAATCACTCAAAATGATTCAATACCAAGTCATTACGGATAACAAACATAATTCATTGAATGAAATGTAACTTATTATACAAGGATTTCCAATGGGACTAGTCAGGTAAGATTTAGAGTTAACAATTCAAACATAACCACCATCATCATCAAAAAAATCATCTTCATTGTCATTATTACAAGCATCTGTAGGGGGAGATCGAGAAGAAGGAAGTTGACTTGAACCAAAGGATAATTGAAGATGCTACATGATTAACATCTATTGTCTGCTAAATTTATTCGTATGATCATTTAATTTCTTGACTTCCTGATCTCTTTATCTTGATTCATTTTCCTTTTGTGTTAGTAACTCCTTCAAATGGCTTACCTCTTCAGTCAATTGATTTATTTCTGCTCTTACAGTCAGTGAGGATGAAGAAGAAGCACCAGGGACTTTATAAGTTTAGCTCAAAGAACCCAGTCCAATTATTCTTCCACCTTTCGATCCACCAGTCGCATCGAGCCAAAGATTCATATTTCCAACAAATGGCTCAGATTTGACTGCATCATCACTTGATGTCGAATTTCTTTATGCAAGTTCATCGTATTTATGCAAGTTCAACAATCTTATTCCAATTCTCCTCATTTATGCAGTGTGCCTTTTACCTCTGGTTTTTTCATGATTTAATATGTTTCTGATATGATCGCCACATTTTTTCTTAAAAATTCTTCTTATCTCTAGTGTTTCATATTCATCCCAAGTAAATACCCATTACAAAAGAGAAAAAATGAATTGATTATATTAACTATATTTTTATATATAAATTGATTTACATAACTTAACTTGAACTCATTCCACCATAGATTTTTTGTTTCTTCCGGTGTGATTGTATAAGTCATCGAAGCTCCGCCCCAATGATTATTCACTATTTTATTCAACTCGTTAATAACATGTATACAATTTGTAAATCTATCATAAACAAACCATGTTAGATATTTATAAAAAAACATAAATAATTTAAAACTCGAATACTTACAAATTTCTGTGCGGGGATATCAACTCTCACGTATCTTCCCTCTCAATGAGTGATTGTTGTAATAGGGAAGATCCATTAGTAGGCATTTGTTGAGAACCAGAAGATCCTACAACTGGAGAAGGGGTCTTTTCCATTTTCTCAAGCCTTGCCCTCAAGGCTTGATTTTCCTTTTCTAATATCTCAATTTTTTATTTCTCATTAACTCTTGAAATATTCTTCTCTCTAGGCATATATCTAGTCCATTTAGGGTTGATGCCTAGGTGATCCTCTATCTTTCTAATGGTCTCTCTAGGTAGGGTTTTTCTAGGGACATTAGTCGAAAATTTGTCCTTATTTTTAAAGTTATATGATTTAGCTCTTAAGCAATAAAGTCTATTTTTACTAGCATGCTTTTCATGAGTAATAGCAATAAAATTTCTAGCATGCTTTTGCCTACTAATTAAAGAAGGTGCATTACTAAAATATATCTTAGAGTTTGACTTAGAGGACCCCCCTACATGTGATGCTCCCTCTTGAGTCTTTTTCTTCCCCCTAGGGCATTGACTCCTATAGAGCCCTTTTTGTTGACATTTGAAGCAAATGATGTGCTCCTTATTTTTAATTGTTGGGGGACCGACATCCTTGGCCTTTTCTTGAGAATTTGGTGCCGGTTGACCTTTCTTGACTTTCTTAGGACACTTTCTCTTATAGTGTCCTACTTCCCTACACTCAAAACATAAAATATGGATTTTATTTTTAATTTGAATGTTTGAGTTATCTAGGTCAATGGTGGTATGGTGGCCGGAGTGAGTTCTTCATCTCTCCAAGAGGTAGATGGCTCCTCTTGAGTTTGCTCCGGTGTGGAAATTCTCTCTTCCCCTTCAAATCTTGAAGCGGGGCCTTCTTCCACCTCTTCTAGTTCTTCTTCCTCCTCGGATGTCGATCTGGATGTTGATTCCCTATCAACTTCCGAATCCTCACTTTCTTGTGAGGGAGACCTCTCTTCTTCTTCGGGCTCTCTCTCTACTTGAGCCATGGATGGTTCTTCATGGAGCTTGGCCAACTTTTTCCATAGCTCCTTGGCATCTAGACATGTAACGCCCACAAAATTCTAAACTATGCAAAGTAATTATATAGGTTTTAAGGCCATAAAAGGTTTAAAATAAAATAAAATAAAAAATGGTTATAGGTAGGATTTGAACCCTGAACCTCCTAATAGGGAGGTAGCCTTGACACCACTAGACCCTAGGATAATTTATGGATAAGATATATAAAGAATGTACAAGACCATAGGATGATTCATGGATAAGATATATAAAGAATATACAAAGAATATAGATGAGAAGGATGAAGAGTGTTCATTCCCTAGGTATTAAAGAGGAGAATTAAGAGAAGAGAGGAAGTAAAACCCCACTTTCCTTCTTCATTCTCCTTCTTCCTCATCCTTGGCCGAATTTCCCATTTCCCTTCCTTCCTTTTTCATCCCAAGCTCTAGAAATTTTATAAGAAATTTTGTATGATTATAGGGACTTTTATGTGGGCTCTTTCAAAAATAAAAGAAAAGGAGCCAAAAAGGGATGCAAGGCCTAGGAATTGAACCCCAAACCTCTAGAGATAGCCAAGCCCTATAGATGCATCCACTAACCAGAAGCCCAACAAGAATGTATTGTTAGAAGAACATGGGAAATTATAGTTAGAGGTAAAGGAGATGAAGGGACTCTTCAAGTGAATAAATAAGGGGAATGAGGGGGCATGAGTTACAAAGTTTATTTTCTCCTCTTCCATTCTTCTTCCTCACCAAATCCTAGAGCTCTCCCTCTCCATTTTCATCCCTAGGCCGAAACTCATCCAAGCAAGAAGCAAGGGCTAGGTTTTGTGTCCTTAGGTCATCTTCCCACTCAAAGCAAAGCGAAGGATGTAAGTATCCCTCACCTGCATACGAGTAGCTACCGGTTGATTGTTTTTGTTGGTGATCGTTTGGAAGCTAGAGGGGGGTGAATAGCGCTTTTCGTTTCTACAAGAGTAATTAGCGGAAGCAAGCACAAATAATATATGTAAAAACACAAAAACAATGCTAACAATGCCTTTACGTGGTTCGGAGATAACGCTCCTACTCCACGGCGATCCTTAAGGTGGATCAACCCAAGCAATTCTACTAAGAAGCTTTCACTTTACAAAGACCTCCTCTTCTTACAAAAGATGACAAGGAAGATTTGAGAGGAGGAGGGAGATTAATACACTTAGAAAGCTTGGAAAACTTGTGGGAGCTTAGAAGAATGATCAGAATATAAGCATTAGCCCCTTCTTGCTCCCCTTGGGCTCTTTTTATAGGAAAGAGCCCCTTCTTCCCGTTGGAGGTCTATCAGTCGACTGATGACTTACATCGTATCGCCCAATTCTAATGGCTTACGAGCGATCCGGATTCATAGGATTTGCGTCGTCATCGCCAACGGAAGACTATCGATCGATCGCCCCTTAGCGATGGCCGATTCGGTAATCTTGCTCGTAGCCGATCGGCCATCGGCCTGATATTTTAATGTGGCGATCGATCGCCAATAATGGCGATTATTTGCCGGCTTATCTGTGATCAGTGCGAAGTCGACTCTCACCGATTCGAGGATAACCCCGATCGCGCTAGCACTTCCAACCTCTAATGCTTGCATTTTAAGGGCCGATTCAACCGACACCATGTTACAATCATAATTCATACTTGAAAACATAACCTAAGCCTAGACTTAACCTTCTATCTTCTCCATCACCTTGCGCCTGGGATTTCTTTGAGTCCATGACTCCATCCATGCGCTTGCCTTCAAAAGCTTCCTTCGGTTTAAATCATGCTTTGGTTTTCTTCTTTGCCAAATGCGCTTGGACTTTACGCCAAGACTACATGCTTGGACTTATGCCATAAGACTTTCCTTTGGTCTTTCTTTTCCAAGGACTGCTTGGACTTTACGCAGCCAAGACTACATGCTTGGACTTACGCTGCCAAGACCAAGACCTTTCCTTTGACTTCTCTTTGCCAAGATCACACTTGGACTTGTCTTTTACCAAGTCTTCATACTTGGATTTTCCTGTCACTTAAACATGTTTACAATTAGATCACAAAACATTGCCTAACTTAGATGATTATCCAAACATCAAAATATATAAATGCTTGGGGCATTGTTGCACCAACAATCTCCCCCTTTTTGATGTTTGGCAATCATTTAAGTTAGGTCTTTAACACATACATATAAACATATTTCAATATGAATTCTAACTTAAATATCCCTTCTCCCCCTTTGACATACAACAAAAAGAGAAGAGTTTATCCAATAAGTGCAGGAAGAATTGACATATCTTGAACAAAGGTATAAAATTGATATGAAGCTCCCCCTAAATCCAAGACATGTTTCATGATGGGGAAATAACATGTGAAGCAAGGCATAAGCAATAGAATAAGCAAATATGTCCTAGCCTTGCACCAACAATTATAGAAATTAGGGATGTAGCTCCCCCTAAACCAAGAAAATCCGCCTTTCCATACAAGTTATCATGTATATACTGTGGAAATCATATAATGTCCAAAATTGAACCTTTTAACCGATGAAAAATCATTTTCTATTCCAAAACAGTGTCACCGGTTCGACTGGAATAGGCATCAGTCAACTGCCGGCCTTGGCAGTCGACTGCCAATAACGGCAGTCGACTGATATCAGACAAAACTGAAAATCGAATTTTTCAGTCAAGGTTTGAAAATGCGTAGAAAATTCCGTGGGTGTCCAAAAATCACGAAACTCGTCATACACATTTTATTCGACTAATATAACATATGAAAAATATTAGACGAAAAATATGCTCATCAGATTAATGGATTGATACGATATTCAAAATAACAAAATTATGACACAAAAAGTGTAATTGTATCGTATCAATATTCATAACTTCGTACTATATGCTCAACTTCTAAACTTGACAAATAACAAGTTGTAGACACTAATAGAAATGAATTAAAACAAAGACACAATTTCATTTCATTAATCAAAAGTTATGACACAAGTAGGAGTTTATGCCGTACATACGGCCAAAAAGAAAATAAAAAAAACAAGCGAGCTAACGATCGTCGTCCTCAGCATCCATCGGTGCAGATGACGATCCATCGTGAGGTGGGTGTCCAGGTGCAGCAGGGCGGAGAATCGCCAAGATGTCCTGCTGCTGCAGATGCACCCCTCTCACGAGGGAGAGGAGCTCCTGATGCTCCCGGCGAAGCTCCTGATGCTCTAAGCGCAACTCCTCAAAACGTGTGTCTACCCGCTCTGCAAAAGCATCGAAACGGTCAACGAAGGATGGATCTGGCATAACAGTATCGCCTGCAGTAGTCTCCCCCACATCTGCTACCTCAGCAACACCCTCAGCAACTCCTTCCGCATCGACATCCTCTGGTGCCGGAGTGCCACCTGCTAGCCATCGTGCTGGGTCCCAGAAAACGGATCCTCTGTCGGCCTCCAGGCCTGCCAAGGAGAAGCTCCGTCGAGTCATCTGATCATATTTTCTATTCATGACTTTAATGACTCCTATATTGACATCAATGCCTACGGAGCTGAGCCATTGAGTAAGGACATTTCCAAAAGGAATATGAACCTTCCCATTGTTTGGCCTTATGAAATGAGTGATGCAATGGAAGGTATTGAGGCCAATATTGATGTCTAAGTATTGATGAAAGATATGCATGAGAAGTAAGTGTGCAGGGCGAACCAAGGCCAAACCACGGGTAACTATAGGGAGAAGACAATGAGCAATGACCTTATAAAGGACATTGTCAGAGGCAGAAAGTTCTTATGATTGAAATAGATTGCCGTTCAAAGGTCGAGGAGAATGATAGAAAGTAGTGTGAAGGAAATCCAAAGAAATCTCCTCAAAAGGAGGTGGAAGAGGTTCACTCCAAGATGGATATAAGATGAAATCATTCTCGGAAGAGAGACAATCGAGAAAATCAGTCTAGATCTGGGGACTGAAATCCAGATCGCACTGAGCAACGCGAGTCCGGTATCTCAGCCCATCTCCAGCCGGTCGCAAGTTGTTGAAAAATTCAGAGAGAAGAGTGATATTAACATGATGTTCACAAAAGACTAAAGACTCAAGTTTGTAATGTTGAATGATTTGAACAATGTCAAAACATTAGTCTTTAAGAAAATTGGGATCCATTGATCTAGGTGGAATAAGTTGAAATTTGTTTTTATTGAAAGCACTTTCAAGTGCGGAATTTGGAAATCGAGGATTGACAGTGGGTCGAGGGTTTGACGGACCCTCGTTGGTCGGAGGTGCCCGGGTACGCTTAGTAGCAAAGTGCTTAAGTCTAAATGTGTGTGTTAGAATATTGTAGATATGATTAGGGATAATTGTTATCCCTAAATATCATTAGGAATAATTATTTCTTAGGATAGATTTATTCCTAGGATAGGGTTTGATTTATTCTTTTGAATAAGCCCTAATCTTGTCTATAAATAGGGCTTCTTTCATGTAAGTTAGGTATCTCTAAATTACGAATTAACATGGTATCAGAGCCATTAGGTTTTCCATCTTCGTAATTTTTTTTTCCGCGGTGCTCGCTCGCGTTCTTCTCCCGAGCGCGCATGCTTTCCCGTCGCGATAATTTTCCCCGTGATGGCAGTTTCGCGAGCAGCCGCACGCTTCTTCTGGCCGCGCGCTTCCTCACACCAGCGCTCGCGTACCGGGTCCGCGCCTCGCCGTCTACTTCCGCGCGCCAGTCTCTCGTGCGCAGATCACAGGCGCCAGCGAACCGACGGAAGCGCAGCCCCGCGCCTAAAATGGCGTCTCCTCGTCTTCTCGCCGACGTCGCGATCCTCGGCCCGCCCGAGATCCGCCGCCTGGTTCCTCCTCGCCCCTCCGCCGCGCCATCGGAGGTCTCTTCCGATAGGTTCCTCGGCCTCATGGACGCGGGATTCAACGCCGCTGCGCCGCGTCCACTCATGGGCCTCACGGAGAACCTATCCCCCACTTTTGTCTCCTCCGGCGATCCGTGCCTCGACTTCTTCTTCCAGATCGTTCCGGAGACTCCGGCGCCTACTGTCGCCGGGCTTCTCGGCTCCGCCTGGGCGAAGGACGCGGCCACCGCTCTCAAGCTAGCATGCCACCTGCGTGGCGTCCGCGGCACCGGCAAGTCTGACCGCGAGGGTTTTTATTCCTCCGCGCTGTGGATGCATCGCCACCATCCGAAAATTCTCGCGCTCAACCTCCTGCCTATTTCGAGCTTCGGATACCTGAAGGACATGCCGGAGATCCTCCACCGCCTCGTTGCCGGCGACGATGTTCGTGAGAAGGCCAACCCTTCCGCCGGCGAGTTCTTTTCTCCCTCCCGCAAGCGCGCGATCCGCAGAGCAAGTCCTCCGATCATAAATCCGGACCCTTGTGCGCCCTCGCCATTCTACAGCGCAGCGATTTGACAACTCCAATACGCCAGATGGCCAGTTCTAATTCCCTTGCTGCTGTTACACAAGTCGGTACTTCCTTTATTGGTATATCTCGGTCTGCGAGTCCTTGGGTACTTGACTCTGGGGCCACCGATCATATCACTGGTAATAGATCTCTTTTTTCTTCACTATCTACTTCCGGTTATTTACCATTTGTCACCATGGCAAATGGTTCTCAAATTCAGTCTCAAGGTATTGGTATTGTTCATCCTTCTCCATCTCTTTCCATTCATAATGTTCTTTATGTTCCCGGAGCCCCCTTTAATTTGTTATCAATAAGTCAGCTTACTCGGTCTCTTGATTGCGTCGTCTCGTTTACTAAATCTTCTGTGTCATTACAGGACCGGAGTACGGGGAGGATGATTGGCTCCGGATATGAGTCTCATGGCCTATATCGATTTCACCAGGCCTCTTTTGTTGGTTCAGCGGCGGCATCTCCACTTGTTATTCATGCTCAGTTGGGACATCCTAGTCTTGATAAGTTAAAACAATTACATCCTAGTCTTTCTCACTTAAAGTCTTTATCTTGTGAGTCATGTCAGTTAGGCAAGCATGTTCGTAGTTCATTTTCTCCTCGCATTATAAGTCGGGCTACGTCTCCTTTTGCTTTGGTTCATTCCGATATTTGGGGTCCGAGTCGTGTTTCTTCTACATTCGGATCACGATATTTTGTTACCTTCATAGACGATTTTTCCCGTTGCACTTGGTTATATCTGATGAAGGATCGTTCAGAATTGTTTTCTATTTTCCAATCTTTTTTTAATGAAGTCAAAACACAATTTGGTATCCCTCTTCGATCCTTGCAAAGTGACAATGCACGTGAGTATCTATCTACTCCGTTTCAGACCTTCTTAGCATCTCAGGGCGTATTACATCGAACGTCTTGTCCTCATACTCCCCAACAGAATGGAGTTGCAGAACGCAAGAATCGACATCTTCTCGAGACTGCCCGGACTCTTCTTCATCATTCTCATGTTCCTCTTCATTTTTGGGGAGAAGCTGTACTTACTGCATGTTATCTTATCAATCGCATGCCTTCCTTTATTTTACAGGGTCAAATACCTCATCATGTACTTTATCCAAATCAGTCCCTTCATCCTTTACCACCTAAGGTCTTTGGTTCTACATGTTTTGCTCATGCTCTTGATCCTGGCATTGATAAACTCTCTCCTCGGTCGCATAAATGTGTTTTTCTTGGATACCCACGGTCTCAAAAAGGGTACAAGTGTTATTCTCCTACTCTCCGTCGGTATTTCATCTCTGTTGATGTCACGTTCTTTGATTCGGTTCCTTTCTTTGGACCTTCAGAGTCGTTCAAGTTTCCTCCTTCTATGCCTACGCCAGTCTTTTATCCTCCGGAGGACTCTTTATCACCCCCAGCTTTAATTTCTCCTCCGTTGCAGGTTTATCAGCGTCGTCTTCAGCCTACTATCTATGCCGCCAACACCGATTCTCTCTTGTGGAATCATGTCCGAGCAGATCCTCCGCCCCTTTCTCCGATACAGTCTTCTGAATCTGATATTCCCATTGCACAAAGGTATACGTTCAACTCGTAATCCTTCTCCTCATTATGTGTCTTTGAGTTATCATCGCCTTTCTTCTTCCTATTATTCTTGTCTTTCCTCCTTGTAAATACATTTCTCTTAAGCTACGGAGATGCATTTGCCCATCCAGGATGGAAACAGGCTATGCTGGACGAAATGAGTGCCTTATGGAGTTGTGAGACTTGGGACCTCGTCCCTCTACCACGAGAAAAATCGATTGTTGGTACATCGATGGGTATATCTACGGTGAAGGTTGGTCGAGACGGCAGTTGAAAGACTTAAGGCTCGTCTTGTTGCTAAAGTCTATACTCGGATCTTTGGATTGGATTATGGGGATACTTTTTCCCTATTCTTTAAAATGTCTTACATCGTCCTATTCATGTCCATTGCTGTGATTCAACACTGGCCTCTTTATCAGTTAGACATCAAGAATGCGTTCTTACATGGTGACCTGCTCGAAGAAGTCTACATGGAGCAACCTCCGTGTTTTGTTGCTCGGGGGGAGTCTTCCGGTCTTGTATGCCGCTTGCAAAAATCTTTATATGGTCTCAAGCAGTCACCTAGAGCATGGTTCGGTATATTCAGTATTGTAATTCAACAGTTCGGCATGATACGGAGCGAGGCTGACCATTCTGTCTTTTATCGCCACTCATCTACTGGTTGCATCTATCTAGTGGTTTATGTTGATGATATTGTCATCACAGGCAGTGATCATCTTGGGATTTCACAGGTGAAACAACATCTTTTCAAACATTTCCAGACAAAAGATCTCGGCAAACTCAAATATTTCTTGGGAATAGAAGTAGCACAGTCCAAAAATGGGATCATTATATCCCAAAGGAAATATGCAATGGATATTCTAGAAGAAACAGGAATGTTAAACTCAAAGACAGTTGACAACCCTATGGATCCTAATGTTAATCTCCTGCCAAATCAGGGGGAACCTCTACCAGATCCCGAACGATATAGGCGATTAGTAGGGAGACTAAGCTACCTTACTGTTACTCGTCCAGATATCTCATTTGCCGTAAGTGTAGTAAGTCAGTTTCTCAACTCTCCGTGTAAAGAACATTGGGATGCTGTGATTCGCATTGTTCGATATATCAAAGGCGCTCCAGGAAAAGGTCTTTTGTTCGAAAACAAAGGACATACTCGAGTTATAGGGTATTCTGATGCAGATTGGGCAGGATCTCCAATTGATAGGAGATCCACCTCTGGTTTTTGTATATTTGTCGGAGGTAACCTTGTTTCTTGGAAAAGCAAAAAGCAAAATGTTGTGACGAGATCCGGATGAGCGAGTATCGAGCTATGGCCATAGCCAGTCAAGAACTTATATGGCTCAAACAATTGCTTCGGGAGCTCAGGTTTGGAGATGTTACACAAATGTCACTCATATGTGATAACCAGGCCGCCATGCATATCGCGTCAAATCCAGTTTTTCATGAGAGGACAAAGCATATTGAAGTCGACTGTCACTTTGTCAGAGAGAAAGTCATATCTGGAGAAATATCTACTAGTTTTGTTAACTCACATGATCAACTAGCAGATATGTTTACTAAGTCTCTGAGAGGTCCCCGAATTGACTACATATGTAACAAGCTGGGTGCATATAATTTATATGCTCCCGCTTGAGGGGGAGTGTTAGAATATTGTAGATATGATTAGGGATAATTGTTATCCCTAAATATCATTAGGAATAATTATTTCTTAGGATAGAATTTTGATTTATTCCTAGGATAGGGTTTGATTTATTCTTTTGAATAAGCCCTAATCTTGTCTATAAATAGGGCTTCTTTCATGTAAGTTAGGTATCTCTAAATTACGAATTAACAGTGTGAAAAGACAACAAAAAAAATATGCACAATGTAGGTTAATGATGATGCATGGACAAAGACAACAAGACAAGCATGGGTTAGTGAAATACAATCATAGGAACAAACAAACATTGATCAGGAATGAGAATATACCTAGGCGGCATGGTGAACAAAGAACAGTGCCGGACCACGGAACCCTAGCCGAGTGACTGGAAACTAGGGCACGAACGGAGTGACAAGAGGAGGTCCTCGAGTAGGAGAGCACTCCAAATGGGAGCACCGGTCGGTGAAGTCGCCGGAAAAGCGTGGGAGAATGGCTAAACGACGCGGTGGAGGTTCGTCGGAAGAGGAAGAGGAGAGAAAATCGGGATGGTTTGGCGAGTCATACCGGTGGAAAGCCCTAAAAATCGACATCGATCATTGCAGTTAGTCGGCGATCAGTGATCGATGGGATCGATCGAACCGCCGCGATCGCATACGAACGATTACGTATGTGGCGATCGTGCCATAAATGGCGATCGGCGATGTATACATCGGATCGGCCCGACCCGATCGCATATGAACGATTACATGTGCGTGATCGCCATAAATGGCGGTCGACGATAATGAGCGGGTAAGCCGGTTCGATATCGTCGTATCGATCGAATGGCGTCGGTACGATCGGTGATATCGATCCGATAGCCTTTTCGGCCAGATTAAAAAATTCATAATTAATTCAATAAAGATCAAAAAATCACGAAATTTTGTGGGTAATATTGTTAGATCATTTCCTATCAAGGAAAAATTATTTTAAAATTATATCACCTCTAGATTTTGATATTGACACAATCTTGAGATTTTGCAAAAGTTATGATATTTTTGCAAAACTTTGTATCACTTTGGCTTATCAATAGGAAATTGTTTCTCAAGGTTTGATAGACATAGTTTAAATTTTATTTTATTTGAAATTTCCAATCATATTCTTGGAGCTATATGCACATTAATTGTACATAGGCCTTCCCAATGATTGGTCCAATGAAGGATTAATGTCTCTAGATGACACTTTGGTTCATAGTAATGCATCATAACAAGCATGATGATCCAAGTGCATCTTCCTAACATCTCACATGTTGTCTAGGTGGCTCAATACAAAAATCATGGTTTCCTAAGTATTTTGTGAGATGGTTAAAGGTATAAATCCTAGTATTTCTATAGGATCATGCAAACCTACATTTCTATTCTACAAAGCACATTCCAAGTTCTCTCCTAAGTGATGAAAATTCTATTTCGGGGAGAGGCTTGGTAAAGATTTCGGCTAGGTTGGACTTAGATTCAATGTAATTAAGCTCAATGTCCCCCTTAGCCACATGGTCTCTAATGAAGTGATGTTTCACTTCAATGTGCTTGGTCCTAGAGTGATGCACCAGATTCTTGGTCAAGTTAATGGTGCTCACATTATCACAAAATACTTTCATGTTGGAGTAAGATAGCTCATAATCTTCTAAGGTATGTTTCATCCATAATAATTGAGCTACACAACCACCCATAGCCACATATTTGGCCTCGGTGGTGGATAAAGCAACACAAGGTTGCTTCCTACTACTCCAACTCACTAGGGAGGACCCAAGGAATTGACATCCACCACTAGTACTCTTCCGATCCAATTTGCAACCGGCATAATCGGAATCGGTGTACCCAATCAAATCAAAGGACCTAGTCCTAGGGTACCATAGACCTACATTTAGTGTGCCTTTAACATATCTTAAAATTCTCTTAACGGCAACTAAATGAGATTCCTTAGCACATGATTGATACCTAGCACACATACCAACCGCAAATAATATGTCGGGTCTACTAGCGGTTAAATACAAGAGGCTACCAATCATGCTCCTATAAAGGGTAAGATCTATTTGTTTTCCTTCACTATCACTATCTATTTTAGTATTGGTTCCCATTGGAGTTGACACTACCTTAGCATTTTCCAAACCAAATTTCTTAATCATTTCCTTAGCATATTTGGTTTGATAAATGTAAATTTCTTCACTTGTTTGTTTAACTTGCAATCCTAGAAAGAAATTTAATTCTCCAACTAAACTCATCTCAAACTCTTTTTCCATATTTTGAATGAAGTCTTGAAGAAGTTCATCATTTGTTGACCCAAAGATAATGTCATCAACATACACTTGGGCTACAAAGATGTCCTTAGATGTTGACTTTATAAAGAGAGTTTGATCTATACTACCCCTTTTGAAATCCTTAGAGATTAGGAAAGATGACAATCTTTCATACCAAGCCTGGGGAGCTTGTTTCAAACCATATAAGGCTTTCCTAAGCTTGTATACATGGTTTGGGTAGTCCATATTTTCAAACCCGGGAGGTTGTTCTACATACACCTCTTCCTTAATAAACCCATTTAGGAATGCCGATTTGACATCCATTTGATGAAGTTTGAAACCCATATAGGAGGCATATGCTAAAAGTATTCTAATGGACTCTAACCTAGCAACCGGGGCATATGTTTCATCATAATCAAGTCCTTCAACTTGATTAAAACCCCTTGCAACTAATCGTGCTTTATTTCTAGTGATATTCCCTTGGTCATCTAGTTTGTTCCTAAAGACCCATCTTGTAGTAATAATAGTGTTTTCACTTGGTCTAGGAACTAACTCCCATACTTGACTCCTTTCAAATTGAGCTAATTCATCTTGCATTGCTAAGATCCAATCCGGATCAAGTAATGCATCTTTAATTGTTTTGGGATCAATTTGAGAGATTAGAGCAATATGACTAGTAGGATCCCTATGGAATGACCTAGTCCAAACTCCTTGAGATAATTCACCCACAATTTGATCTAAGGGGTGACTTTGATGAAATCTTATGGTTCTAGGAGGTGTGTTAGATGGAGTTTGATCATGATCAACCTCAATCCTATGCTCATCATCGGAATCATCCCTTACTCCCCCTTGATTCAATCCTCCCCCTTGATCATTACCCCCTAAGTTTAAGTCTTGAAATTGTTTGGTAATTTCTTGATTTTCAATATTTATATCATCATCAATAGGGGATTTCCTAGGGTATGTATTGGAAGTTTCATCAAATTGAACATTTAAAGATTCTTCAATCTTTTGAGTCCTTTTATTGTAAACTCTATATCCTACACTAGTGGATGAGTATCCAACTAGGATTCCTTCATCCGCTTTGGACTTAAACTTACTTAGGTTTTCTTTGGTATTTAAGATATAAACTTTACATCCAAAGACCTTAAAATAATGAATTGTTGGAATTGTACCATTCCACAATTCAAATGGAGTTTTTCCTAAAAACCTATGAATCAATACCCTATTTTGAATATAGCAAGCGGTATTAACCGCTTCCGCCCACAAGTAGCTAGGTAAGGAATATGCATTAAGCATTGTCCTAGCCGCTTCTTGTAGGGCACGATTTTTTCTTTCCACAACCCCATTTTGTTGAGGTGTTCTAGGACAAGAAAATTCATGCTTGTACCCTTGTTCTAAGCAAAAATTTGAAAAATTAGAATTCTCAAATTCTCCACCATAATCACTACGGATCCGGTTGATTTTGAGTTTTCTTTCATTTTCTACTCTTTTGCTAAATCCTATGATTATTCCTAAGGTTTCATCTTTATTTTTCAAGAAAAACACCCAAGTAAATCTAGAAAAATCATCTACTATTACCAAGCAATATTTACTACCAATTATAAATGGGGTACTATGGCAATCAAATAAATCCATATGTAGTAATTCTAATGGTAAAGCGGTACTAAGTAAATTTTTACCTTTGTGTGATGTTTTTGATCGTTTCCCTTCTTGGCAAGCATCACACATCTTGTCCTTGAGAAATTTGACTCTAGGCAATCCTTTGACTAGCTTCAATTTTGCTATTTTGGCTATATTCTTCATGTTTATGTGTCCTAGCCTCCTATGCCAAAGCCAACTTTCTTCCTCTTTTGCAATAAGACACTTAGTGGAAGGATTAGTAGCATAGGATAAATCAACATAATATATATTTGATTTCCTAAAGCCTACTAACATGCAATCATTTATAGTTTTGTGTCTTATAAAACATTTTGAGGAATCAAATTTAACATCAAAGTTTGCATCACATAATTGACTTACACTAAGTAAATTAAATTTCATATTTTTAACTAATAGAACTTTATGAATGGCAAGATTGGGAGATACCTCAATGGTGCCCTTTCCTAAAATTTTAAGTTTGCCGCTATTACCAAATGACACTTTTCCTTTGCTAGTGTGGTTGATAGAGGAGAATTTTCTCTCATCCCCGGTCATATGCTTTGAGCACCCACTATCAACTATCCACAAGCTTGGTTCTTCTACCTATGTCACATGAAAAACACATTCCTTAGGTACCCAAATCTTAGGACCACTAGCATCAATTATAAATTTCTTTGGTACTCATGCCTTTCTTCCCTTGCTTTTAATCATTGTTTTTCTACTAACAAGGGATGCAAATGCTACCTCTTTCTCCTTAGGTCTATATCCTAATCCGGCCTTATTGTAAATTGCCCTTTGATTTTTAATAATCATATCTAGATATTTAGAACCATTAGTGAATTTTTCTAGGCATGCTCTTAATTTACCTATTTCTTTTCTTAACTCATCATTTTCATCCCTAAGAGTACATTCATCAATATCACTATATTGTTTGCAGCATTATGAATCTACACTTTTGAGTGATTTGATTTCTAATTTTAGATCCTTAACCCTAATTTTTGATCTATTTAAAGCATTTTGTAAACATGCAATAGTCTTATAAAGTAAATCTATTTTAGGTGAGTTGTTTACCTCACCATCATCACTTGATGATGATTCATCACTTGAAGAGGAGGAGGACTCCTCGCTTGAGCTCGCGGCTTCTTCCTCTAATGCCATAAGAGATAGGTTCCGGGTGGCATGGCATACTTCCTCATCGTCGGAAGACTCCTCCATACTTAGAGTGTCCCATGTTTATGCCACCATTGCTTCTTTCTTCTTCTTTTCCTTCTTCTCCTTATGCTTCTTTTCTTTCTCCTCTTTCTTCTTTAGTTCTGGGCAATTTGGCTTGATGTGCCCTTTCTTATTGCAACCATAACAAGTTACATTAGATGAAGAATTTGAAATGTTTGAAGATTTACCTCTTGAGGATTGGAACATCCTCTTCACATCTTTCTTGGTGAATCTCCTTGACTTCCCACCAAACTTCTTGACGTAATGTGCCACCTCGCTTGCCGATAACTCATCTTCACTACTTGATGAGTCTTCCTCAGATTCGGATGAGGAGGACACTTCCTTCTTCTCCTTCTTTCCTACAAAAAGAGCTATACCCTTCTCTTTGGATGAAGTGTTATCTTGTTCATGTAATTGAAATTCACAAAAAAGTTCATCTAGCTTGACTAATGAAAGATCCCTAGAGACCTTATAGGCATCTACCATTGAGGCCCATAAGGTGGTCCTAGGGAAAGCTTGTAATATATACCTTACAAGGTCACGGTTGTCGACCTTTTCACCTATAACGTGTAGTCCGTTGACTACTTCCTTGAAACGCCCGTGCATTTGGCTCACGGTCTCGTTTGTCTTCATAGTGAAGCTTTGGAGTTGGCCAATCAAAAGATCCCTCTCGGCTCTTCTTGTCTCTTTGGATCCTTCGTTGAGTTCGATGAGCTTCTCCCAAAGCTCTTTTACGGAGTTGAAGGGCCCGACCTTAGAGAGTTGCTCCTTGGATAGACCACATTGAAGTGTGGTCGTTGCTTTTGCATTTGCTTGTGCTTTCTTGGCCATCTCTCTTGTCCAATCTTTTGTCGGTAGTGGTGCTCCAAATTCGTCGACCGACTTTTCGAATCTATCTACAATACTAAACCAATTTTCTATGTCATTCATGAGATAGTATTCCATCCTACCTTTCCAATAACCGAAGTCGTGCCGTCGAAAAATGGAGGCCTCGCCGTGCTATATCCCTCTTGAAATGCCATGTTCCGGTTGATGGTTAGATCTTCCGATGCGATCCGGGCTCTGATACCACTTGTTGGTGATCGTTTAGAAGCTAGAGGGGGGGGGGTGAATAGCGCTTTTCATTTCTACAAGAGTAATTAGCGGAAGCAAGCACAAATAATATATGTAAAAACACAAAAACAATGCTAACAAGGCCTTTACGTGGTTCGGAGATAACGCTCCTACTCCACGGCGATCCTTAAGGTGGATCAACCCAAGCAATTCCACTAAGAAGCTTTCTCTTTACAAAGACCTCCTCTTCTTACAAAAGATGACAATGAAGATTTGAGAGGAGGAGGGAGATTAATACACTTAGAAAGCTTGGAAAACTTGTGGGAGCTTAGAAGAATGATCAGAATATAAGCATTATCCCCTTCTTGCTCCCCTTGGGCTCTTTTTATAGGCCCCTTTTTCTTGAGTCTATCGGTCGTGATGACTTACATCGATCGCTGCCGATTCTAATGGCTTACGAGCAGGATTCGAGATTTGCGATCGTCATCGCTAACGGAAGACTATCGATCGACTACCAGCGATGGCAATTCGACCGATATCTTTCGTAGCCGGCGATCGGCTATGGGCCATTCATTTATGTGATCATTGCCGGCTTGTATCTGGCGATCGGTCTGCAGTCGACTCTCACGATTCATTGACCGATAACCCCGATCATTGCTAACAGTCTTCAAACCTCTAATGCTGCATTTTAAGGGCAGTTCGACCGACACCATGTTCCAGTCGACTGGCACACCCCAAGTATGACTAATTCATACTTTAAAACATAACCTAAACCTAGACTTAACCTTCTAGCTTCTCCATCAGCCTTGCGCCTCCAGGATTTCTTTGAGTCCACGACTCCATCCATGCGCTTGCCTTCAAAAGCTTCATTCGGTTTCGTCATGCTTTGGTTTTCTTCTTTGCCAAAGTACGCTTGGACTTTACGCCGCCAAGACTACATGCTTGGACTTATGCCGCCAAGACTTTCATTTAGTCTTTCTTTTCCAAGGACTGCTTGGACTTTACGCCGCCAAGACTACATGCTTGGACTTACGCTGCCAAGACCAAGACCTTTCCTTTTGTTGGTGCAGTAGGCATCTAAGTCGAACCTGGGTTTTGATTATAGCAAACGATACAAAGTTAAGCTCATATTGTTATCTCACGAGCTGAATCGAGTGTGCAGAAGATTGATATAGCTGGAGCTGAAGGCTAGCGACACCCGGAGGAAGCTGCGGTGGTCGGGCGATACTCGAGTGACCTCGGAAGGAGCCGAAGGAATTGAGTGGAAGGCCGGAAGGAAAAGCGACACATAAGTATCGAGGTAAGCTCATGTGTGCAAGCGTAAGTGAGGTCGTATCCTCTTTACGGGGATAATCTTAAGCGTAGATCCGACCAAAGACATCTTATAGATGGTCTAGGTCGAGATCGGATGGTCGACGACCATCGAAATTATGTTTTTGTTTAGCTAATTTTGACTTGCAGCAAGCATCGATCATTTGCCCGGCTTGGAGGACTCATTGCCGTCAAAGCGATCATTGTAGAAGGTCAACAATCGATCGATTGCCATCGACGATCGATGATGGCCATCAGTCGACTGATGGTCAATGATCAGATTCGAGGAGTCAAGGCTTATCACCCCATTTCAAGGAGATTGGTGCTCAATTTTGATTGGCTAGGGTTCCTCTCGAAAAGGGGCTCAAATGCTATAAAAGGAGGGCCAAACCTAGGGTTTCATCAACAAATCTAAGTGCTCAAAAGCTTCCGCAACGCTGCGACTCTCCGACGACTCTACGACAACGAAGTGCTGCCAACAACCCTAGCTTAAGGTCTTTCTTTTTAGTTGTTGGTATAATCCTTGTTATTGTTTTCAATATAACAATTCTTTTACTTGAGGTTTTTCTATCGTTGCATTTTACTTTAATAGAAGAGAGGGTTTGTCTCTCTATCATTTTGCTTCGAAAGTGTTTTTTGTAATCGTCAAACTCCTACCTCCAACGAGGAGGAGTGTTTTAGTGAATTGCCCTCCGTACACGGTCTAGGACCGTTAGGGCCTTGGAGTAGTAGCCGAAGGCTATGAACCAAGTAAAAAAATAAACTTGTCTCTTTTTGTTTCATTTACTTTTCTGCTGCACTCAATTCTTTTGATACGAACTCGAAGAAAAAGGTTTTTCGCTATTCACCCCCCCTCTAGCGAACCGCATCGATCCAACAATTGGTATCAGAGCCAGGGGTTGCTAAGATTTGGTGAAACCACCAATCTAGCCATTTTTACAGATTTATTTTTCTTTTAATTTTTTTTATTATTTATTTCTCTTTGTTAGGTTTTTCTCCCGCACTACTAATCTAAGACGCGAGTCTTGGTACTTGTTTTTGTGTTTTTATGTCGTTGCTAGTTTTTTTCGTCTTCGTCTCTTTTTGTCTTTCGTGTTAATGGCCCATCTCGAGGGTTTTAGCACCGTCCGACCACCGTTTTACAACGGTGACAATTTCCGTTACTGGAAAGATCGGATGAAGTGCTTCCTAAAAACCCAAATAGAGATGTGGATTGTGATCCAAACCGGGTTCACCCTTCCTACTAATGAAGAAGGTGAATCCTTGGATTACAATCAGTGGTCCATTGCCACGAAATGACAAGTCGAGGCAGATGCAAAGGCGATTCAAATCCTGCAGTGCGGGCTATCCAAGGAGGAGCTGAACTGAGTCGGACCCTTCATCAGCGCAAGAGATCTCTGGACGAGGCTGATCGAGTTACACGAAGGATCGGATCAAGCTAAGGTTTGCAAACGTGATTTGTTGTTCAATAAATTGTACACACTAAAAATGCAGGAACACGAGACGGCAACACAATTGCACGCCCACGTCCAGGACATCGTCAACAACCTACACGCAATCGGGCAAAAGGTCGAAAACCGCGATCTTATAAGGTATGTTCTAAACTCTTTTCCGAGGACTACCTTGTGGGCATCCATGGTCGACGCCTACAAGGTTTCGAAGGACCTTTCTAAAGTTAGAATAGACAAATTATTTTCAGATTTCGAATTACATGAGCAGTCCAACTCGGATCCCGAGAGGGGTATAGCCTTGTTTGCAGGTTCAAAGAAGAAGAAAATCGCAAGCAAGCCACCACCAACCGAGGAGGAAGACGAATCCGAAGAAGAAGTTGACCCGGAGTTGACTACCGAACTAATGAACCTAGCTCGAAGGATAGCCAAGGGACGAAAGTGAACCACGACTCGACCCAACCAAGGTAAGCCTAAAAGTTCTAATATTAGGTGTTAAGAGTGTAACAGGCTTGGACATATCAAGTCCGTGTGCCCCAAGCTCAACCACCAAGCACCTAAGCACAAGAAGGCCCTCAATGCGACATGGGAAGAAGCGTCATCCGAAGAAGACGAAGACCACGTCTTCATGGCGAAATCAATTGAGTCAGACACGGAGACCGAACCTGAACTTGAGTCAGAACCTGAGGATGACTCGGACAACGAAGCTACCTTCAAGTCAAGCCACGGATATGTTGGTGCAGTGGACACCTAAGTCGAACCTAAGTTTTGATTATAGCAAACGATACAAAGTTAAGCTTATGTTGTTATCTCACGAGCTGAATCGAGTGTGCAGAAGATTGCTATAGCTGGAGCTGAAGGCTAGCGACACCCGAAGGAAGCCGCGGTGGTTGAGCGACACTCGAGTGATTTCGGAGGGAGCCGATGGAATCGAGTGGAAGGCCGGAAGCAAAAGCAACACGTAAGTATCGAGGTAAGCTCGTGTGTGTGAGCGTAAGTGAGGTCGTATCCCCTTTACGGGGATGATCTTAAGCGTAGATCCGACCCAAGACATCTCATAGGTGGTCTAGGTCGAGATCGGACGGTCGAAGACCGTCGGAATTATGTTTTTGTTGAGCTAACTTTGACTTGCAGCAAGCATCAGTCGACTGCCAGCTTGGAGGACTCGACTGTCGTGTATCAGTCGACTGCCTAAGGTCATCAATCGACTGATGATGGCCATCAGTCGACTGATGGTCAATGATAAGATTCGAGGAGTCAAGGCTTATCACTCCACCTCAAAGCGGTTTGGTGTCCATTTGTGATTGGTTGAAGACCCACTCGAAAAGGGGCTCAAAGGCTATAAAAGGAGGGCCAAACCTAGGGTTTTGACAACAATTCTAAGCTTCCAAAAAGTCTCCGCAAAGCTACCGACAACAACGTGCTTCTTCTTCTCCGACGTCTAGGTTTCATTTCCTTTATTTTTGTACGTCGGTTTTAATTTTAGTGTCGTTGCTCATTTACATTCTTCGAAGCTATTTTTCTATCGTAACGAGGAGAGGGGGAGTGTCCCTCTACCTCAAGTTTTTTGTATCGATTAACTCCTACCTCCAACGAGGAGGAGTTTGTTTAGTGATTTGCCCTCCGTGCGTGGTCAAGGACCACTAGGGCCTTGGAGTAGTAGCCTTCGGCTACGAACCAAGTAAATATCTTTTTTCTATTGTCTCCTTTACTTTTTGTTTTGCTTATCTTTCCGCTGCGCATATTTGTCTTGAAACGAATTCGAAAAAGTTTTTTTTTCGCTATTCACCCCCCCTCTAGCGAACCGCATTGATCCAACAATTGGTATCAGAGCCGGGGGCGCTTAGATTTGGTGAAACCACCAATCTAACTTTTTTTTCACAGATTTGTTTTTCGTTCGTTTAAATTTTTCTCCCGCACTACTAATCCAAGACGAAGTCTTGGTACTCTTCGTTTGATTTTGTTTTGCAAGTATTCTCTTTTGGAGTAGCCGACGGTCAAACGGGCATAACTTTTCGTACAAGTTGACCCACGACACGGTCTACCTACCAAATCGAAGCTCTCGCAGAGATCTACACTTCTTACGGGGGTTTACCCCCGTAACAAGCTGTTTTCATCCTCAAAAAACGACGTTTAGTAGCCTTTCGGGGACATCGAAGGTTGTGAGTACTTACTTTTTATTTAGTTTCTTATTTCTTTGCTTAACTTTCTATTTTTCGTTTATTTCTTTTTATTTCCCGCACTACTAATCCAAGACGCAAGTCTTGGTACTTTCGTGTGTTTTTGTTGTTGCTAGGTTTTCATTTTAGTCTCCTTGTCTTTTTGTTCTAATGGCCCATCTCGAGGGTTTTAGCACCGTCCGACCTCCGTTTTACAATGGAGATGATTTCCGTTACTGGAAAGGTCGGATGGAATGCTTTCTCAAAACCCAAATTGAGATGTGGATCATAATTCAAACGGGTTTCACACTTCCGACCAATGAAGTGGGTGACTCCTTGGATTATGATCAATGGACTGTTGCAACAAAATGACAAGTCGAAGCTGACTCCAAGGCGACACAAATCCTCCAATGCGGCTTGTCCAAGGAGGAGCTAAATCGCGTCGGCCCCTTCATAAGCGCAAAGGATCTTTGGACAAAACTAATCGAGTTACACGAAGGATCGGATCAAGATAAGGTTTGTAAACGTGATTTGTTATTCAATAAATTGTACACACTAAAAATGCAGGAACACGAGTCCGCGACGCAACTCCACGCCCGTGTCCAAGACATAGTCAACAACCTACATGCAATCGGGCAAAAGGTCGAAAATCACGACCTTATAAGGTATGTCCTAAACTCTTTTCCGAGGACTACCTTATGGGCATCCATGGTCGATGCCTATAAGGTCTCCAAGGACCTTTCTAAAATTAGGTTAGATGAACTCTTTTCGGATTTTGAACTTCATGAGCAGTCTAACTCGGAGCCCGAGAGGGGTATAGCCTTGTTTGCAGGTTCAAAGAAGAAGAAAATCGCAAGCAAGCCAACACCAACCGAGATGGAAGACGAGTCCGAAGAAGAAGTTGACCCGGAGTTGACTGCCGAACTAATGAACCTAGCTCGAAGGATAGCCAAGGGACGAAAGCGAACCACGACTCGACCCAACCAAGGTAAATCTAAAAGTTCTAACATTAGGTGTTATGAGTGTAACAGGTTTGGACACATCAAGTCCGAGTGCCCCAAGCTCAACCACCAAGCACCTAAGCACAAGAAGGCCCTCAACGCGACATGGGAAGAAGCGTCATCCGAAGAAGACGAAGACCACGTCTTCATGGCGAAGTCGATTGAGTCAGACACGGAGACCGAACCTGAACTTGAGTCAGAACCTGAGGATGACTCGGACAACGAAGCTACCTTCAAGTCAAGCCACGGATACGCATCCGGTTCAAAAGATACCCTTAAAGTAAGTCGAAATTTATTTAATACTTTACAAAATACGGTTAGGTTTTTATCTAGGAAATTAGTTAAATCCGAGTACAAGGTCGAGACCCTAGTGGAGGAAGTTAAACTCCTCAAACACCAGGTCTCCCTAACCTCTTCGACTAGTCGAGTTCAAGAGAAGGACTCAACTCGGGTTGAAAAACTCGAAGTTGAGAACTCTCTCTTGAAATGTCAAGTCGAAGATCTTAGGAACACGTTGGAAAGGTTCACTTCAGGATCCAAAGGACTTGACCTCCTACTTGGATCTCAAAGGGTCGTGTACAACAAGGTTGGACTAGGGTTTAACTCAAACGCAACTAATAGGTCGTATATGTCGATCGTAAGTAGACATAAAAAATGTGTCCAAGCATGGGTCCCTAAGACCACTTTGATTTCAACTCTAGGATCTAACTCGTACTGGGTTCCCAAGGACCAAATCCACTATGTGGATAGATCGAACCGATTCAACGGTCTAGGGGGAGCCAGTACAAAATATGTTTGTGCTTTAACTTAGAAATTGCATGTTTTAACTTAGAAAGTTTGTGCTTTAAAACTTGTGAACTCTCTTAGAACACGTACATAACCAACTAAAATTCTTCGAAAAGATTGAGCCTCGAGGAGCCTCTTTTCAAATAACCAACTAAAATCCTTTGAAAAGATTGAGCCTCGGGGAGCCTCTTTTCAAAAATAACCAGTTAGACTAGGAAATGATCTTAGGTGAGTTAAGTCATCATTTTCTTGAACATGGTTTTGTCTAAGGAAGTGGTCGATGATCCGATAAAAGAAGGCCCCTGTGCCTCGCCACGACCTGGAAGCCATGATCTTGAAAAGGTAAACTTGACAAGCCTAGGGTTAAATCCAAATCTAACATAAAATTACTTGAACCTAAATCCACTTAATCAACTTAATTGGAAATCATCTCACAAAAAAAAAAAACACATAAGTATAACACGCTTGATCACATAGACTCAGGTGAGATGACCTAGGTTTAACAACTTACAACCAATTTAAATTTAAAAAAAAAATATCTAACATCCAATCCAACTACCTTGTGTGTAGGATCAATGGATGTTGGACAGTGGTTGCTCCCGACACATGACCAGGGATCAACTCAAGTTTTCAAAGCTTCGATTCAAACGACAAGGATCGGTAGCCTTCGGAAATAACGACAAGCTCAAAATCATCGGATCAGGTGATATTGAGCTCAATTCAAATTTTGTTATTCAAAATGTTTTACTAGTAGAAAATTTTCAATATAATTTACTTAGTGTAAGCCAATTGTGTGATAATAACTATAAGGTCATATTTCTAGAAAATGAATGCATAATTAATACCAACGAAACAATTCTTAAAGGAACTAGAAATAACAACATTTATACGATCAACTTAACTAACTCATCAACTAAATGTCTTATGACACGGCAAGAGGAATCATGGTTGTGGCACCGACGACTCGGTCACTCACACCCAAGACTCATCCACAAGATGAGTCAGAGTGATTTAGTCAAAGGTTTGCCTAACCTCAACAACTTGGATAATAAAATATGTAATGCCTGTCAACAAGGTAAACAATATAGGGCACAACATCAACTAACTAATCAAGAACGAACCTCAAGAGTACTTGAGCTCCTGCATATGGATCTATTCGATTCACATGGAGCCAAGTCACTCAATAGAAGTCAATATTGCTTAGTCATAATTGACGACTACTCCAGGTTTACCTGGGTTAGGTTCATCAAACATAAAAATGATACCCTAGATCAATTTATCAATTTATTCAAATTAATCGAGAATCAAAAAGACCTTAAGGTTAAAAGACTTAGAAGCGATCATGGTGGTGAATTCGAAAATCAAAGGTTCACCGACTTCTGTAACCTAAACGGATACCACCATGAATTCTCTTGCCCTAGGACCCCTCAACAAAATGGCCTAGTGGAGCGGAAAAACCGAACTCTACAAGAAGCCGCTAGGACCATGTTGAACGAATACGACCTACCCGATAGGTTTTGGGCAGAAGCCGTTAGCACGGCTTGCTATGTCCAGATTAGGACCCTTATGGTAAAGAGGCACCTTAAGACCTCGTACGAGATTTATCACAATAAAATACCTAACATCAAGTACTTTAGGGTATTTGGGTGTAAGGTACATATCTTAAACACTAAGGATTACCTAGGGAAATTTGCATCCAAAACCACGACCGGAATCTTTCTAGGATACTCGACTACAAGTCGAGCTTATAGAGTATATAACCACGACACCCTTAGAGTCGAGGAGACTATTAATGTAGCGTTCGATGAAGTACCCGAACCTACAAAACCCTTAATGACCCCAAGTGTTGAGCCCACTGATACCAAATTCGTCTCCGACCCTGAGATCGAGTCTAATCCACATCAACCAACTTCTCTTGTCGACCAAGTGACAAGTGATCCGAGTCAAACTAGTGTTCAACCAAGTCACCCCATTGATCAAGCATTAGGTGACACAAACCCAACCCAATCTACGATTCAGACTAACCACCCTATCGATCAAGTGATAGGAGATCCTAATCTAGGAGTTCGAACTAGAGCATCCTATAGGAACCTTAGTCAAATTTCCTTAATTTCAAAGATAGAACCCAAATCAATTGAACAAGCTCTTCTTGATCCCGATTGGATTATTGCAATGCAAGAAGAGCTAGCTCAATTTACTAGGAATGAAGTGTGGGAATTAGTACCACCACCTAAAGACAAAACGATAATTGGAACAAGGTGGGTGTTTAGAAATAAGCTTGATGATAAAGGTGAAGTAGTTAGAAACAAGGCTAGGTTAGTCGCCAAAGGGTTTAGTCAAGTCGAAGGCTTAGATTACGACGAAACCTATGCCCCAGTAGCTAGACTCGAATCCATTCGAATGTTGCTAGCTTATGCCGCACATCGAGGATTTAAGCTATTTCAAATGGATGTTAAGTCGGCATTCCTAAATGGATACATTAAAGAAGAAGTTTATGTTAGCCAACCCCCCGGATTCGAAAATCAAGATAAACCCGACCATGTTCTAAAACTTAAGAAAGCTCTCTATGGACTTAAACAAGCTCCTCGAGCTTGGTACGAGAGACTTTCAATCCATCTTAAGTCAAAAGGGTTTAACCAAGGCTTAGTTGACCCAACTCTCTTCGTAAAAACCTTAGGTAAAGAAATATTTATAGCTCAAATCTACGTAGATGATATAATTTTTGGAACCTCTAACTCAGCCTTACTAAACGAGTTCGTTTCACTCATGGAAAGTGAGTTCGAAATGAACTTGGTAGGTGAGTTAAGTTTCTTTTTAGGTCTACAAATTAAACAAACTAAAGATGGTATATACCTATATCAACAAAAATACACTAAGGAGTTAATTAAAAGATTTGGAATGCAAGACGCTAAGATAATAAACACCCCAATGGCGATTAATGTTAACATAGGAGAAGACCTAGAAAGTAAGTCCATTGACTTAAAGTACTATAGGAGCGCGATAGGAAGTCTCCTATACTTAACTGCGAGTCGACCCGACATCCTATTCGCAGTAAGTATGTGCGCCAGGTTCCAAACCTGTGCTAAGGAGTCTCACCTAACCCTAGTTAAGCATATCCTTAGATATCTTAAGGGTACACTTAACGTTGGTATTTGGTACCCTAGATCTACGGAGTTCGAACTAATCGGCTACTCCGATTCGGATTATGCCGGTAGTAAACTCGATAGAAAGAGCACGAGTGGTTGTTGTCAACTACTCGGCTCAAGTCTAGTGAGTTAGTGCGATGGAAGCAACATTGTGTTGCCTTATCTACCACCGGCCGAATACGTTGCGATGGGTGAGTGTGTAACTCAGCTTCTTTGGATGAAGCACACTCTCCGAGACTTTAGGTTGGACTTCACCAAAACTAAAATTTTTGTAGACAACATAAGTTCGATAAATCTAACTAAGAACCCTATATGCCATTCAAGGACAAAGCATATAGAGGTAAAACACCATTTCATTCGTGAACATGTAGCCAACGGCTCCATACAACTCGAATATGTTGACTCGAAGTCTAACCTATAGCATATTTACTAAACCACTACCCGGCGAATTTAGTCTCTTGAGATGAAAATTAGGCATGTAATAGAATAGGAACTTGCAAATTATATTTTCTTACTACTATTTCTTACTTTTTCATGGAACTAGCATAGGACATACCTTAGATATCATGATCCTATAGATTTAAGGAGCCAGTACATCTCACAACACATAGGACTAATGTGTTTGTGTACTTAGCCACGTAGATGGGCGTGAGATGTTAGGACCTTACTCCTGGTTCCAGATGTAGAGCTAGTGCATCGCTATGAACCATGGAGTATAATCATACATACTAATGCAGACTCAGATGGTTGATCCTTCATATCAATCAAGCCAAATATGAGTCGAACATTTCATAGATGAGCTTATTTTCAATATATTATTTTTTAAATAAAAATGTGGAACATGCTTGGATTTTAAATTTAGCACTTATTTTGGTTTCCACACACTCCTTACTCTTTTTTGATATACTGGCAAAGGGGAGAAAAAGACCAAAGTTAAGGGGTCAAAATTTTTTTTAACTTAACTCTTACTTCATGTTTAAACCAAAAGTTAACTTTAGGTTTTGAAAACTTATTTAACTTTTAACAAAAGGCCAAGTTAAGAGAATTCTTAACTTATTTATGTCGTTAATGCTTTACTTAAGAGGGAGAAAGGGCTTAACTAAAACGTTGTACTAAAGCTAACTTTAAGTAATGATAATTACTTAAAGCAACCCTCAAGGGGGAGGATTAAGGTCTTTCTTCAAGACTCACCCTCGGTCAAGGGGGAGGTTTCCTCAAGGGGGAGTACTTGAAGAAAATCCTTACTACTCCAACTTAATTTTTTCTCATGCACATTATTCTTCATGCTTGCTATTTTACTTAACTTTGTATGTGGGTTTGCCATAAATCAAAAAGGGGGAGATTGTTGGTGCAGTGGACACCTAAGTCGAACCTAAGTTTTGATTATAGCAAACGATACAAAGTTAAGCTTATGTTGTTATCTCACGAGCTGAATCGAGTGTGCAGAAGATTGCTATAGCTGGAGCTGAAGGCTAGCGACACCCGGAGGAAGCCGCGGTGGTTGAGCGACACTCGAGAGATTTCGAAGGGAGCCGATGGAATCGAGTGGAAGGTCGGAAGCAAAAGCAACACGTAAGTATCGAGGTAAGCTCGTGTGTGTGAGCGTAAGTGAGGTCGTATCCCCTTTACGGGGATGATCTTAAGCGTAGATCCGACCCAAGACATCTCATAGGTGGTCTAGGTCGAGATCGGACGGTCGAAGACCGTCGGAATTATGTTTTTGTTGAGCTAACTTTGACTTGCAGCAAGCATCGGTCATTGCGGCCCGGAGTACTCATTATCGTGTATCGATCATTTGCCTAAGGTCATCAATCGGTGATCGCCATCACGATCGTGATGATGGCCATCAGTCGACTGATGGTCAATGATCAGATTCGAGGAGTCAAGGCTTATCACTCCACCTCAAAGCGGTTTGGTGTCCATTTGTGATTGGTTGAAGACCCACTCGAAAAGGGGCTCAAAGGCTATAAAAGGAGGGCCAAACCTAGGGTTTTGACAACAATTCTAAGCTTCCAAAAAGTCTCCGCAAAGCTACCGACAACAACGTGCTTCTTCTTCTCCGACGTCTAGGTTTCATTTCCTTTATTTTTGTACGTCGGTTTTAATTTTAGTGTCGTTGCTCATTTACATTCTTCGAAGCTATTTTTCTATCGTAACGAGGAGAGGGGGAGTGTCCCTCTACCTCAAGTTTTTTGTATTGATTAACTCCTACCACCAACGAGGAGGAGTTTGTTTAGTGATTTGGCCTCCGTGCGTGGTCAAGGACCACTAGGGCCTTGGAGTAGTAGCCTTCCGCTACGAACCAAGTAAATATCTTGTTTCTATTGTCTCCTTTACTTTTTGTTTTGCTTATCTTTCCACTGCGTATATTTGTCTTGAAACGAATTCGAAAAAGTTTTTTCTTTCGCTATTCACCCCCCCCTCTAGCGAACCGCATTGATCCAACAGGATACGCATCCGGTTCAAAAGATACCCTTAAAGTAAGTCGAACTTTATTTAATACTTTACAAAATACGATTAGGTTTTTGTCTAGGAAATTAGTTAAATCCAAGTCCAAGGTCGAGACCCTGGTTGAGGAGGTCAAACTCCTCAAACACAAGGTCTCCCTAACCTCTTCGACTAGTCGAGTTCAAGAGAAGGACTCAACTCGGGTTGAAAAACTCGAAGTTGAGAACTCACTCTTGAAAAGTCAAGTCGAAGATCTTAGGAACACGTTGGAAAGGTTCACTTCAGGATCCAAAGGACTTGACCTCCTACTTGGATCTCAAAGGGCCGTGTACAACAAGGCTGGACTAGGGTTTAACTCAAACACGACTAATTGGTCATATATGTCGATTGTAAGTCGACATAGGAAACATGTCCAAGCATGGGTCCCTAAGAACCTTTTAATTTCAACTCTAGGATCCAACCCGTACTGGATTCCCAAGGACCAAATTCACTATGTGGATAGACCGAACCGATTCAACGGTCTAGGGGGAGCCAGTACAAAACATGTTTGTGCTTTAACTTAGAAATTGCATGTTTTAACTTAGAATGTTTGTGCTTTAACTTAGAAATTGCATGTTTTAACTTAGAAAGTTTGTGCTCTAACTTAGAAATTGCATGCTTTAACTTAGAAAGTTTGTGCTTTAAAACTTGTGAAGTCACTTAGAACACGAACATAACCAACTAAAATTCTTCGAAAAGATTGAGCCTCGAGGAGCCTCTTTTCAAAAACATAACCAACTAAAAATCTTCGAAAAGATTGAGCCTCGGGGAGCCTCTTTTCAAAAATAACCAGTTAGACTAGGAAATAGTCTTAGGTGAGTCAAGTCATCATTTTCTTGAAAATGGCTTTGTGTAAGGAAGTGGTCGATGATCCGATAAAAGAAGGCCTCTGCGCCTCGCCACGACCTGGAAGCCATGATCTTGAAAAGGTAAACTTGACAAGCCTAGGGTCAAATCCAAATCTAACATAAAATTACTTGAACCTAAATCCACTTAATCAACTTAATTGGAAGTCATCTCACAAAAACCACATAAGTATAACATGCTTGATCATATAGACACAGGTGAGATGACCTAGGTTTAACAACTTACAACCAATTTTTTTTTTAAAAAAAAATCTAACATCCAATCCAACCACCTTGTGTGTAGGATCAATGGATGTTGGACAGCGGTTGCTCCCGACACATGACCGGGGATCAACTCAAATTCACAAAGCTTCGATTCAAACGACAAGGATCGGTAGCCTTTGGGAATAACGGCAAGCTCAAAATCATCGGATCAGGTGATATCGAGCTTAACTCGAATTTTGTTATTAAAAATGTATTACTTGTAGAGAATTTTGAATATAACCTGCTTAGCATAAGCCAATTATGTGACAATAACTATAAGGTCATATTTTTAGAAAATGAATGTGTAATTAAAACAAATAAAACAGCTAAAACAATACTCAAAGGAACTAGGACAAATAACATTTATACAATTAACTTAATCAAATCCTCAGCCAAATGTCTTATGACACAGGAAGAGGAATCATGGTTGTGGCACCGACGACTCGGTCACTCGCACCCAAGACTCGTCTACAAGATGAGTCAGAGTGGCTTAGTCAGAGGCTTACCCAACCTCAACAATTTGGTTAATAAAATCTGTAATGCTTGTCAACAAGGAAAACAACCTAGGACACAACACAAGTTAATAACCAAGAACGAACCTCAAGTGCACTTGAGCTCCTGCATATGGATCTATTCGATTCACATGGAGCCAAGTCACTCAATAGAAGTCAATATTGCTTAGTCATAATTGACGACTACTCCAGGTTTACCTGGGTTAGGTTCATCAAACATAAAAATGATACCCTAGATCAATTAATCAATCTATTCAAATTAATTGAGAATAAAAAAACCTTAAGGTTAAAAGACTTAGAAGCGATCATGGTGGTGATTTCGAAAATCAAAGGTTCACCGACTTCTGTAACCTAAACGGATACCACCATGAATTCTCTTGCCCTAGGACCCCTCAACAAAATGGCCTAGTGGAGCGGAAAAACCGAACTCTACAAGAAGCCGCTAGGACCATGTTGAACGAATACGACCTACCTGATAGGTTTTGGGCAGAAGCCGTTAGCACGACTTGCTATGTCCAGAATAGGATCCTTATGGTAAAGAGGAACCTTAAGACCTCCTACGAGATTTATCACAATAAATTTCCCAACATCAAGTACTTTAGGGTATTTGGATGTAAAGTACATATCTTAAACACTAAGAACCACCTAGGGAAATTCAAATCCAAAACCTCCACCGGAATCTTCTTAGGATACTCAACCACGAGTAGGGCCTATAGGGTATATAACCACGATACCCTTAAAGTCGAAGAGACTATTAATGTAGTGTTCGATGAAGTACCCAAACCTACAAAACCCTTAATGACCCAAAGTGTTGAGCCCACTGATACCAAACTCGTCTCTGACCCTGAGATCGAGTCTAATCCACATTAACCAACTTCTCTTGTCGACCAAGTGACACGTGATCCGAGTCAAACTAGTGTTCAACCAAGTCACCCCATTGATCAAGCATTAGGTGACACAAACCCAACCCAATCTAGGATTCATACTAACCACCCTATCGATCAAGTGATAGGAGATCCTAATCTGGGAGTTCGAACTAGAGCATCCTATAGGAACCTTAGTCAAATTTCCTTAATTTCAAAGATAGAACCCAAATCAATTGAACAAGCTCTTCTTGATCCCGATTGGATAATTGCAATGCAAGAAGAGCTAGCCCAATTTACTAGGAATGAAGTGTGGGAATTAGTACCACCACCTAAAGACAAAACGATAATTGGAACAAGGTGGGTGTTTCGAAATAAGCTTGATGATAAAGGTGAAGTAGTTAGAAACAAGGCTAGGTTAGTCGCCAAAGGGTTTAGTCAAGTCGAAGGCTTAGATTACGACGAAACCTATGCCCCAGTAGCTAGACTCGAATACATTCGAATGTTGCTAGCTTATGCCGCACATCGAGGATTTAAGCTGTTTGAAATGGATGTTAAGTCGGCATTCCTAAATGGATACATTAAAGAAGAAGTTTATGTTAGCCAACCCCCCAGATTCGAAAATCTAGATAAACCCGACCATGTTCTAAAACTTAAGAAAGCTCTCTATGGACTTAAACAAGCTCCTCGAGCTTGGTATGAGAGACTTTCAATCCATCTTAAGTCAAAAGGGTTTAACCAAGGCTTAGTTGACCCAACTCTCTTCGTAAAAACCTTAGGTAAAGAAATATCCATAGCTCAAATTTACGTAGACGATATAATTTTTGGAACCTCTAACTCAACCTTACTAAACGAGTTCGTTTCACTCATGGAAAGGGAGTTCGAAATGAACTTGGTAGGCGAGTTAAGTTTCTTTTTAGGTCTACAAATTAAACAAACTAAGGATGGTATATACCTATATCAACAAAAATACACTAAGGAGTTAATTAAAAGATTTGGAATGCAAGACGCTAAAGTAATAAACACCCCAATGGCGATTAATGTTAACATAGGAGAAGACCTAGAAAGTAAGTCCATTGACTTAAAGTACTATAGGAGCGCGATAGGAAGTCTCCTATACTTAACTGCGAGTCGACCCGACATCCTATTCGCAGTAAGTATGTGCGCCAGGTTTCAAACCTGTTCTAAGGAGTCTCACCTAACCCTAGTTAAGCGTATCCTTAGATATCTAAAGGGTACACTTAATGTCGGTATTTGGTATCCTAGATCTACCGAGTTCGAACTAGCAGGCTACTCCGATTCGGACTATGCTGGTAGTAAGCTCGATAGAAAGAGCACGAGTGGTTGTTGTCAACTTCTCGGCTCGAGTCTAGTGAGTTGGTGCAGTAGGAAGCAACACTGTGTTGCTTTATCTACCACCGAAGCCGAATACATCGCGATGGGTGAGTGTGTCTCGCAGCTTCTTTGGATGAAGCACACTCTCCGCGACTTTAATTTAGACTTTACGAATACTAAACTTCACGTAGATAACATTAGTTCAATTAATCTTACAAAGAATCCGATATGTCACTCTAGGACCAAACATATAGAGGTCAAACACCATTTCATTCGAGAACATGTGGCCAACGGAGCCATACAACTCGAATACGTCGAATCGAAGTCCAACTTGGCAGACCTATTTACTAAACCCCTACCCGAAGTCGAATTTAGTCTATTAAGACGAAAATTGGGCATGTGCGTAATAGAATAGGTACTTTCAAATTATATGTTCTTACTACTATTTCTTTAATTTCATTTTTATGGAACTAGCATAGGACATACCTTAGATATCATGCACCTATAGATTTAAGGAGCCAGTACATCTCACAACACATAGGACTAATGTGTTTGTGTACTTAGCTACGTAGATGGGCGTGAGATGTTAGGACCTTACTCTTGGTTCCAGATGTAGAGCTAGTGCATCGCCATGAACCATGGAGTATAATCATACATACTAACCGACTCTGACCAGGACTGGTTGATCTTTCATATCAATCAAGCCAAATATGAGTCGAACATTTTATAGATGAACTTATTTTCAGTATATTATTTTTAAAATAATGTAGAACATGCTTGGACTTTAAAATTAATACTTATTCCACACACACCCTCGCTTTTTTCGATATATGGAAAAAGGGGGAGAAAAAGGCCAAAGTTAAGGGATCGACCAAAGTTAAGGGATCAGCCAAAGTTAAGAAATCAGCCAAAGTTAAGGGAACAATTTTTTTATGGCCAAGGCTTACTTAACTTTAAGTTTACAAAACAAGTTAAGGGAATTCTTAACTTACAAGTTAAGGGAATTCTTAACTTAAACATATTTAGTTAACTTGTTTTAAGGGAATTCTTAACTTAAACATATTTAGTTAACTTGTTTTTGTTAACAAATAATTTACTTAACTTTAAGTTAACTTGTTAACAAAACGAAAGTAAAGGCCAAGGTTAAGAAATCATTTTCTTAACTTAAAACTTATTTTAAATACTATGGCCAATATTAAGTAATTGCGGTTACTTAATTCTTTTTTAGTAGCAAATATCAAGGGGGAGAGTTAAAACTCTTTCTCAAGTACTCACCTTCAGTCAAGGGGGAGGATTCCTAAAGGGGGAGCACTTGAAAAAGAGTTTTTATATACTCCTGCTCATTCATGCATATCTCTTACTCATTTTACTTAATGCACTTAATTTGTCTTTCTTAACTTTGTATGTGGGTTTGCCATAAATCAAAAAGGGGGAGATTGTTGGTGCAGTAGGCACCTAAGTCGAACCTGGGTTTTGATTATAGCAAACGATACAAAGTTAAGCTCATATCGTTATCTCACGAGCTGAATCGAGTGTGTAGAAGATTGATATAGCTGGAGCTGAAGGCTAGCGACACCCGGAGGAAGCCGTGGTGGTCGGGCGATACTCGAGTGACCTCGGAGGGAGCCGAAGGAATCGAGTGGAAGGCCGGAAGCAAAAGCGACACATAAGTATCGAGGTAAGCTCATGTGTGCGAGCGTAAGTGAGGTCGTATCCTCTTTACGGGGATAATCTTAAGCGTAGATCCGACCAAAGACATCTTATAGATGGTCTAGGTCGAGATCGGATGGTCGACGACCATCGAAATTATGTTTTTGTTGAGCTAAGATCGCACGGAAGTCAAGTCGAATCGACCGATGTTGCCATCGATCGGTGATGATGGCCATCGATCGTGATGGTCAATGATCAGATTCGAGGAGTCAAGGCTTATCACCCCATTTCAAGGAGATTGGTGCTCAATTTTGATTGGCTAGGGTTCCTCTCGAAAAGGGGCTCAAAGGCTATAAAAGGAGGGCCAAACCTAGGGTTTCATCAACAATTCTAAGTGCTCAAAAGCTTCTGCGACTCTCAAGCGACTCGACAGCAAGTCTAATAACCCTAGCTTAAGGTCTTTCTTTTTAGTTGTTGGTATAATCCTTGTTATTGTTTTCAATATTACAATTCTTTTACTCGAGGTTTTTCTATCGTTGCATTTTACTTTAATAGAAGAGAGGGTTTGTCTCTCTATCATTTTGCTTCGAAAGTGTTTTTTGTAATCGTCAAACTCCTACCTCCAACGAGGAGGAGTGTTTTAGTGAATTGCCCTCCGTACACGGTCTAGGACCGTTAGGGCCTTGGAGTAGTAGCTGAAGGCTACGAACCAAGTAAAAAAATAAACTTGTCTTTTTTTGTTTCATTTACTTTTCCGCTGCACTCAATTCTTTTGATACGAACTCGAAGAAAAAGGTTTTTCGCTATTGACCCCCCCTCTAGCAAACCGCATCGATCCAACACCTTTGACTTCTCTTTGCCAAGATCACACTTGGACTTGTCTTTTACCAAGTCTTCATACTTGGATTTTCTTGTCACTTAAACATGTTTATAATTATATCACAAAACATTGCCTAACTTAGATGATTATCCAAACATCAAAATATATAAATGCTTGGGGCATTGTTGCACCAACAGTTTTGTGTAGAAATCACCAAGATCCATTTGGCCAAGCCATGTTTTTTTTAGGTTTCAATGAAGTTCTATGCTATGTTTTGTAACCATATGATGATGTTAGGATTTAAAATGGATTAGGACAAAAGTTGACCCTAATAGCCACCAAGATCCATTCGGCCAAGCCATGTTTTTAAGGTTTCTATGCTATGTTTTGTAACAATATGATGATGTTAGGATTTAAAATGGATTAGGACAAAAGTTTACCCTAATAGCCACCAAGATCCATTCGGCCAAGCCATGTTTTTAAGGTTTCTATGCTATGTTTTGTAACTATATGATGATGTTAGGATTTAAAATGGATTAGGACAAAAGTTAACCCTAATAGCCACCAAGATCCATTCGGCCAAGCCATGTTTTTAAGGTTTCTATGCTATGTTTTGTAACTATATGATGATGTTAGGATTTAAAATGGATTAGGACAAAAGTTAACCTTAATAGCCACCAAGATCCATTCGGCCAAGCCATGTTTTTAAGGTTTCTATGCTATGTTTTGTAACTATATGATGATGTTAGGATTTAAAATGGATTAGGTCAAAAGTTAACCCAAAAAGCCAACAAGGACCATTCGGCCACCCCTATATTTTGATGATTCAATGAAGCTTTATTCCATGTTTTGTATGCTTATGATGTTGTTAGTAGGTTAATTGAATTAGGGTAAAGGACTAGCCCTAAAAACCTATAAGGACATTCGGCCACCCCTATATTGTGGTGATTAAATGAAGCTTTATTCCATGTTTTGTATGCTTATGATGTGGTTAGTATGTTAAATGAAATAGGTTAAAAAGATAACCCTAGAAACCCCTATGGACCATTCGGCCATCATGTATTTTTGGGTGATTAAATGAAGTTTAATTCATGTTCTATATGCAAATGAAGTTGTTGTTGTGTAAATGAATTAGGTTAAAAGATAACCCTAGAAACCCCTTTGGACCATTCGGCCATCATGTATTTTTGGGTGATTAAATTAAGTTTTAATTCAAGTTTTGTATGCATATGAAGTTGTTGTTATGTTAAATGAATTAGGTTAACATGTGTTTTATGTTGGGTGAATTCATGTTGACTTGTTATATTAAATGATGCTAGATGAAGATAATATGCCTTAGGTTAGTGTTTACTTACTCTTGATGCCTTGCCTTATGCCATGCTTATGTGTATGTGATATTTAAGATATGTTATGAAATGGAATACGATAAGATTATGAAATGAAACAAAACGATATGTTCACGAAATGAATATGATATGATGATGAAATGAAGAATGATATGTTATGAAATGAAGTATGGTATGTTTATGAAATGAAAGATGATATGTTCATGAAGTGAAGCATGTTATGTTATGAAATGAAGTATGCTATGTTGCGAAATGAAATAATCTATGTTATAAAATAAGCATATAAGTATTTTACCTTCTGCATGGCTTGTACCAAGACCTTAACAAGGTCCAAGAAGGGATGGGCTCCTAAGATGCCCTAGGTCAATGGAATAAGACTCAGGCCTAGGATGGGCCTCTATGTATGATTGCCCCTAGGTCGATGGAATAAGACTCGGGCCTAGTACGGGATGGGCTCCAAGATGCCATAGGTCGATGGAGTAAGACTCGGGCCTAGGATGGGCTTCTATGCTATGATGATTGCCCTAGGCCGATGGACTAAGATCGGGCCTAGTAACCTAGTAGGTTCGAGATTTGCTACCTCGGGTCTATTTAGGGATGCGCGCTATGATAATGAAGAAGTGGTACAATGCCGGGCCCAAATATGTTGAGATTTATGTTGACGTACCTATAATATATGTTTTCAAAAGCCTCCTGCATATGTTACATGATTAGATTGTTATGTTCACATGCTATGTTGATATGTTACATATGATGTATGTTATGTTTGATATGCATTATTTATGCCACTATGTTACATATGATTTATGTTATGTTTGATATGTCATACATATATGTTGTATGTTATGTTGATTTGCTATGTTACGTATGTTATATGTTATGTTTGATTAAGTCATATATTTACATGATATGCTGCTATGTTATAGATGATACATGTTATGCTGCCATGTTATGGATGATACATGTTATGTTTACTCACGTTACTTATGCTACATGTTAAGTTGATTACGCCATGTATGTTACATGTTATATTGCTTATATGTTATGAATGTTACATGCCATGATTAATGTCGATGTATGGTTTTTGTGAGTAGGACAGGATCTTACTAAGCCTATGTGCTTATAGTTTATCTTTCCCTCGTACTGCAAATAAGGGTAAGGGATGGATAAACTAAAGGGAGCAGCAGGAGGGGCCAAATGTGTGTGGTAGTGGCATGGTGGAGAAGATCCGTTAGGTCTATATATATATGTTTACCTATGATGATGATGTCTATGGATGTCCTTACTTATGTCTCCTTATGATGATGATGTTTAAGAACTTGAACTAAGCACTAAGTATCTATATATGTTATGATGCATGCTCTTTGTTAATAAGAAGAAGTAAGAAGAAGTATCTATATATGTTATGATGCATGTGTTGGTGCAGTGGGCACCAAAGTCGAACCGGTATTTTGATTATGGCAAAAGGCTCAATAGTTAAGGGTATATTTGTTATCTTACGAGCTCAATTAAGTGTGCAGAAATGCTAAAGTTGAGCGGAAGGTCTGCGACACCCGGTGGGAACCGAGGTGGTCGGGCAACGCCAGAGGGACTTCGGAGGAAGCCGAGGTACTCGGGTGAAGACCGGAAGCGAGGCTACAAGGTAAGCTCGTGTGAAAGCGAAGCAAGGTCGTTAAGCGTAGATCCGACCCAATACCTCCAATGGAAGGTCTAGGTCGAGATCAGATGGTTAGAACCATCGTACTTTATATTTTAAGCTAACTTGTATGCTGCGGTCAAAACCCTTTGACTACTCCAAGCGCTAGTCAAGTTCGACCTCGAGAAGAGCTCAATTTCAAGGGGTGAATTTGGACTTGACTCGTGTTTTGGTACAAAGGGTGATGTGGCATCAAGGTGGACATCCAAACCATCACCAAGCTTCCTTGTGGTGGACGCCCAAAATAAGGTGAGTTGGCACAAGATGGTTGGCTCCCATGATGTGGCACAAGTTGAATGGCTCCAACAAGTTGGCGCCCAAGGAGGTTGGAGGTGGCACAAGGTGGTTGGATGAAACACCTCATCCTTGAGTTGGCGCACAAGGAGGTTGGAGGTGGCACAAGGTGGTTGGATGAAACACCTCATCCTTGAGTTGGCGCAAAGGATGTGGATGAACAAGAGTTGGGATAAGAACCTCACCTTGGACACTACCTATGTCTAAATTCATAGATACATATCCATAAATAGACAGGTTCAAGCCAAGCAAAAAACAAGAATTCAAGAGCTCTCAACACGCCAAGTAACGCCGCTACTACTACTCACATTTGCTACGACACGACAAAGCTACATCTTCTACTTATAAGAGTTGTCGGTATATTTATTTAAGTTCTACTTCTTTAAATTGTCTTTGTGCTTTAATCGTAACAAGGAAAGGGAGTGTCCTTTGCCTTGATTTCTTTTGTAATCGTTGCTCCTACCTCCAACGAGGAGGAGTGGTTTTAGTGAATTGCCCTCCGTACGTGATCAAGGATCACTAGGGCCGTGGATTAGCAATCGAAAGATTGTGAACCACGTAAAAATATCTTGTCTACTTTATATTTCCGCTGTTCACTCTCTACTTGCTTTTTACTTATTGCAAAAGTTTTTAACGACACCGTATCGCTATTCACCCCCCCCTCTAGCGACACTTTCGATCCAACAATTGGTATCAGAGCCGGGGGCGCTAAGATTCGGTGAAACCACCAATCTAGCTTTGTTTTTCTTTTTTTTACAGATTTTTTATTTATTTATTTCTGTTTTCGTATAATTATTTCACTTGCTTATCTTCTCCTACATATAGAATTGCATTAGAGGCTTTAGGATCCGGATAAGGTTGTCCTTCGGTTAGATCCGAGTAAGGTTGTCCTCGGAACTTCAACGACATTCGCATTTGATTGTTTATTTCTTTTGCAAGTTACATTTTATATATCTTTTTACTTCCTCAAGATTACTAATCCAAGACGAAAGTCTTGGAATATTCTTTCCGTGTGTGTTTTGCAAGATTCTTTTCGTCGTTCTTCTTCTTGTTTTTAAATGGCCCATCTCGAAGGGTTTAGCACCGCCCGACCCCCGTTTTACAACGGTAATGACTTTCCTTATTGGAAGGGTCGGATGGAATGCTTTCTTAAAACCCAAATCGAGATGTGGATCGTAATCCAAACCGGTTTCACACTTCCTAATGAAGATGGTGAATCTTTGGGTTACGATCAATGGTCAAATTCCATGAAAAAACAAGTAGAAGCCGATGCCAAGGCAACTCAAATCTTGCAATGTGGGTTGTCCAAGGAAGAGTTCAACCGCGTCGGCCCCTTCATTAGTGCAAAGGACTTATGGACCAAGCTAGTGGAACTACACGAAGGCACCGACGACACGAAGGTATGTAAAAGAGATTTACTTTTAAATAAATTGTATAACTTGAAAATGCAGGAAAACGAGACCGCAACTCAACTACATGCTCGTATCCAAGACATCGTCAACCAACTCCATGCCATCGGACAAAAGGTCGAGGATCGCGACCTTATCAGGTATTCTCTTAACTCGTTTCCTAGGACCACCTTGTGGGCATCCATGGTCGATGCCTACAAGGTCTCCAAGGACCTTTCTAAGATTAGGTTAGACGAATTGTTTTCGGAACTTGAATTACATGAGCAAACTAACGTGGTCCAGGCCGAGAAGTGTATTATGTTATTTTCAGGTTCCAAGAAGAAGAAGCCCCAAATCAAGCCACCCTCGGAGTAAGAAGACGATATCCAAGCTCTAATGGCCAAGCCGACCGAGCACGACTCAAATCAAGAAGAGTCCGAGTCCGAATCCGATGATGAGCTTCCATTCAAGACAAGCCACGGATCCGTATCCGGTTCAAAAGAATCATTAAGGGTAAGTCGGTCGTTACTTAATACTTTGTATGGTGCAATTAAATTTTTAAATAAGAAACTAGCTAAGTCCGAGTCCAAGGTCGAGACCCTAATTGAGGAGGTTAACCTTCAAACATGAGGTCTCCTAACCTCTTCGACTACTCGTATTCAAGAGGAGGACTCAACCTGCTGAAAAGCTTGAAGTTGAGAACTCGCTTTTGAAAACACAAGTCAAGACCTTAGGAACACGTTGGAAAGGTTCACTTTGGGATCCAAGGGACTTGACCTCTTACTTGGATCACAAAGGGCCGTGTACAACAAGGCGACTCGGTTTAACTCAAATACAACCAATAAGTCATATATGTCTATAGTAAACCAACATAAGAAAAATGTCCAAGCATGGGTCCCTAAGACCACTTTGATTTCAACTTTAGGATCTAACATGTATTGGGTTCCCAGGACCAAATTCACTATGTGAATAGACCCACTCGATTCAATGGTCCAGGAGCCAATACAAAATGTATTTTTGTTAAGTCTTAGAAATTGCATGCTTAGTTTTTCCTTTATTTTTAGAATGGTTAGATAGGACTCATAACCAACTAAAATCCTCAAAAGATTGAGCCTGGGAGCCTCTTTTCAAAAATAAACCAACTAAAATCCTCTAAAAGATTGAGCCTCGGGAGCCTCTTTTCAAAAATAACTAGTTAGACCAAGACGTAGTCTCAAGTAAGTCGAGTTATCAATTTCTTGAAATTAGCTTTGTCTAAGGAAGTGGTCGTTGTTCCGATCAAAGAAGGCCTCCAGTGCCTCGCCACGACACGGAAGCTAATCTCTTGAAAAGATTACTTGATGAGCTTAGACTAAATCGAATCTAACCTAATGTTGGTTAATTTAAATTCATTAAAATTAATCAAGTAAAATTGAAAGTCATCTCACAAAGAACACATAGGAATAACATGTTTTGATCATGTAGATATTGGTGAGATGATTTAGGTTTAAAACTTACAAACAACCCTTTAGTAATTCCATTGATCCTACACATAAGAGTCGAAGAAACCATTAATATAGTTTTCGACGAAGGACACGAACCCGCTCAATCCTTAACAAAACCAACTAGCAAATCAACTTATAGCGAACCCGACTGATCTTGAACTTGAATCTCGTCCCTAACCCAAGTCATCCTATCGACCAAGTGATAGATGACTCTAACCCAAGTCAAACTAGAACTCACCCAAGTCATCCTATCGACCAAGTGATAGATCACCCTAACCCGAGTCACACTAAGACTCAAACAAATCATCCTATCAATCAAGTTATAGGTGATCCAAATTTAGGGTTCAACTAGAGCTTCATATCGAAACCTTAGTCAAATCTCGTTAATTTCCAAAATCGAACCCAAAACTATTGAACAAGCACTTCTTGATCCCGATCGGATTATTGCTATGCAAGAAGAGCTAGCTCAATTCACTAGAAATGAAGTCCTGGAATTAGTACCACCACCTAAAGAAAAATCAATTATTGGAACAAGGTGGGTATTTCAAATAAACTTGATGATAAAGGTGAAGTAGTTAGAAATAAAGCTAGGTTAGTCGCAAAAGGGTTTAGTCAAGTCGAAGGTTTAGATTACGATGAGACCTACGCCTGTAGCCGACTAGAGTCCATCCGAATGTTGTTAGCATATGCGCACATCGAGGTTTTAAATTGTTTCAAATGGATGTCAAGTCAGCATTTTTGAATGGATACATTAAGGAAGAAGTTTACGCTACCAACCTCCCGGATTCAAAATCTAGATAAACCTGACCATGTCCTTAGACTTAAGAAAGCCCTATATGGACTCAAACAAGCCCCAAGAGCTTGGTACGAAAGGCTTTCGATCTATCTTAAGTCCAAAGGATTCAACCAAAGGTTTAGTCGACCCAACCTTATTAGATTAAAACCGTAGGAAAAGAAATCTTTATAGCCCAAATCTATGTAGATGATATAATTTTTGGAACTACCAACTCGATCCTGCTAAACGAATTCATCTCACTTATGGAAAGTGAATTTGAAGTGAATTTAGTGGGAGAGTTAAGTTTCTTCTTAGGTTTACAAATTAAACAAACTAAAGATGGAATATATTTACATCAACAAAAATATACTAAGGACTTAATAAATCGATTTGGAATGCAAGATGCTAAAATAATCAATACACCTATGGCAACTAATGTTAATATAAACGAAGATGTAGAAGGAAAACCCGTTGACCTAAAATACTATAGGAGCGCAATAGAAGTCTCCTATACTTAACCGCATGAAAGCCGACCACATTTTATTCGCGGTAAGTATGTGTAAGGTTACAAACCTGTGCCAAGGAGTCTCACCTAACCCTAGTCAAGCGTATCCTTAGATATCTAAAGGGCACGCTAAACGTAGGTATTTGGTACCCTAGATCTACCGAGTTTAATCTAATCGGCTACTCCGACTCCGACTATGTCGGTAGTAAACTCGATAGAAAGAGCACGAGTGGTTGTTGTCAAATCCTCGGCTCGAGTCTAGTAAGTTGGGTGTGCGGAGGAAGCAAAGATTGCGTTGCCTTATCTACCACCAAGCCGAATCGTTGCGATGGGTGAGTGTGTCTCTCAGCTCCTGTGGATGAAGCACACTCTCCAAGACTTTAGCTTAATCTTTAACAACATTAAAACCTACATAGATAACATTAGTTCAATTAACTTAACTAAAAATCCAATATGTCATTCTAGGACAAAACATATAGAAGTTAAACACCACTTCATTAGGGAACATGTAACTAATGGAACTATACAACTAGAGTATGTTGAGTCCAAATCAAACCTAGCGGACATCTTCACCAAACCACTACCCGGAAGCGAATTTAGTTTATTAAGACGAAAGTTAGGTATGTGCGTAATAGAGTAGGATTTAAATTTTTCTATATATGTACTCTACTTTTGCTTCTTTTTATGAAATTAGCCTAAGTCTTACCTTAGAAATCATATACCTATAGATTTAAGGAGCCAACACATCTCACAACACATAGGACTAATGTGTTTGTGTACTTAGCCAATGAGAGGCGTGAGATGTTAGGACCTTACTCCTGGTTCCAGACGTAGATTCAGTGCATCGACATGAACCATGGAGTATAATTATTTAAAATTAATCAACTCCTTCAAGACTTATTGATCATTCTATATCAATCAAGTCCAACCGGAGTTGTACATTTTAGATGAACATATTTTCAAGCTTATTATTATTTTAAAAAATATATATTTATATTGGGAACTTGCTTGGACTTACAAACCCTAAAATATATTTACAAACTTTTTGAGTTAAGGCAAAAGGGGGAGAAAGTCACAAAAGTAAGGAAGAAAGTAAACAAAATTATTACCTTTTATATTAAGTAATTCCGTTTACTTAAGCAACTATTAAGGGGGAGTAAAATTATTTTCAAGAACTCACCTTCGGTCAAGGGGGAGGTTACCTCAAAGGGGAGAACTTGAAACAATAATATTTCTCACTCATACTTAATCATTATGCTAGCTCATTCATATTTAATCATTATGCTAGCTCATTCATATTTAATCTTTATGCTAGCTCATTCATATTTAATCTTTATGCTAGCTCATTCATGCTTAATCATTATGCTAGCTCATTCATATTTAATCTTTATGCTAGCTCATTCATGCTTAATCATTATTCTAGCTTACTGTTATGCTTAATTTTTCCTTAACTTTTGTGTCGGTTTGCCATGAATCAAAAAGGGGGAGATTGTTGGTGCAGTGGGCACCAAAGTTGAACCGGTATTTTGATTATGGCAAAAGGCTCAATAGTTAAGGGTATATTTGTTATCTTACGAGCTCAATTAAGTGTGCAGAAATGCTAAAGTTGAGCGGAAGGTTCATGACACCGGTGGGAACCGAGGTGGTCGCAACGCCAGAGGGACTTCGGAGGAAGCCGAGGTACTCGGGTGAAGACCGGAAGCGAGGCTACAAGGTAAGCTCGTGTGAAAGCGAAGCAAGGTCGTTAAGCGTAGATCCGACCCAATACCTCCAATGGAAGGTCTAGGTCGAGATCAGATGGTTAGAACCATCGTACTTTATATTTTAAGCTAACTTGTACTGCAGTCCAAAACCCTTTGACTACTGATCAGCTGCTAGTCAAGTTCGGCCTCGAGAAGCTCGAATTTCAAGGGGGTGAATTTGGACTTGACTCGTGTTTTGGTACAAAGGGTGATGTGGCATCAAGGTGGACATCCAAACCATCACCAAGCTTCCTTGTGGTGGCGCCCAAAATAAGGTGAGTTGGCACAAGATGGTTGGCTCCCATGATGTGGCACAAGTTGAATGGCTCCAACAAGTTGGCGCCCAAGGAGGTTGGAGGTGGCACAAGGTGGTTGGATGAAACACCTCATCCTTGAGTTGGCGCACAAGGAGGTTGGAGGTGGCACAAGGTGGTTGGATGAAACACCTCATCCTTGAGTTGGCGCAAAGGATGTGGATGAACAAGTCTTGGGGGATAAGAACCTCACCTTGGACACTACCTATGTCTAAATTCATAGATCAATATCCATAAATAGACATGTTCAAGCCAAGCAAATTACAAGAATTCAAGAGCTCTCAACACGCCGTCGTAACGCCGCTACTACTACTCACATTTGCTACGACGAAGTGCCGCCGACAACGAAAGCTACATCTTCTACTTATAAGAGTTGTCGGTATATTTATTTAAGTTCTACTTCTTTAAATTGTCTTTGTGCTTTAATCGTAACAAGGAAAGGGGGAGTGTCCCTTTGCCTTGATTTCTTTTTGTAATCGTTGCTCCTACCTCCAACGAGGAGGAGTGGTTTTAGTGAATTGCCCTCCGTACGTGATCAAGGATCACTAGGGCCGTGGATTAGCAATCGAAAGATTGTGAACCACGTAAAAATATCTTGTCTACTTTATATTTCCGCTGTGCACTCTCTACTTGCTTTTTACTTATTGCAAAAGTTTTTTAACGACACCGTATCGCTATTCACCCCCCCCCTCTAGCGACACTTTCGATCCAACAGCATGCTCTATGTTAAGAAGAAGAAGTATATATATATGTCAATGCATGTTTATGTTTTAAAAGAAAAAAATATAGGTCTGAAGTCTTCCGCTGTAAGAATTAAGAAGTATGTATAAAGTCTTCCGCTGTATGTAATGTATGTATGTACGGTCGCGTCACGCGCCGTCCCTTCCGGATTCTAGGTCCGAAATGGGCGGGCGTTGACAGGTTGGTATCAGAGCGGATCTGTCTTTCCACTACACACACATCAAGCTCGAAATCCTGCCGCTCCAAGTAAGAATTCTATGTCTACTCTAATTTTGTTAATTTTGTTCATGTATGATATGAGATGCCTTTAGATTATTTTGTTCATGTATGATATAAAATGTCTTTAGCTTATTTTGTTCATGTATGATATGAGATGCCCTTAGCTTATTTTGTTCATGTATGATATAAAATGCCTTTAGCTTATTTTGTTCATGTATGATATGAAATGCCTTAGCTTATTTGGTTCATGTATGATATGAAATGCCTTTAGCTTATTTTTTTCATATATGATATGAAATGCCTTTAGCTTATTTTGTTCATGTATGATATGAAATGCCTTTAGCTTAAAGTATGCATGAAAACATGAATGATAACTTTATGCTAGCTTTAGTTTAATTATGCCTAAAAATATGTATGCCTAAAAATATGTAAGATAACCTTATGCTAGCTTTTAGTTTAACCATGCATAGATAAATGAACGATAAACTTATACTAGCCTTATTATAATATATGAAGATAAGTGTATGATAAGGAATGTTTTAGTTTAAATATTCATGAATATATGTATGATAATCTTATGCTAGCCTTATTATGATATATGAAGATAAGCATGGCTAGAAGACGCAGTAATATAATCAATGAGATAGTACCCCCACCTGATCTTATGCATGTGGTTACGGAACTCCAGGGACAGCTATAGGAGTTCTGTAGCCTATTCAAATCCCAGAATAGAAGTGGGAAGATATAGCTATGGACTTCATAGTAGGACTACCCAAAACAACTAATGGTTATGAAGCTATTTAGGTGATTGTTGAAAGATTGACAAAAATCTGCCTATTTTCTGGCAATCAAGTATTGTACTCAATGGAACAATTAGCTCAGTTGTAAGTTGAGGAGGTGATCAGATTGCATAGAGTTCATCGAGCCACAAACGGTACAAGTTCAAGAAGATTTAAGTTATGAAAGTTGACCTATTTAGATAATAGATGGAGAAATCATGAAATAGAGAACCAAAGAAGTACCCTTAGTGAAAGTCATATGGCAAAACCAAAAGTTTGAAGAAGCAACTTAGGAACGTGAGGATGACATGAAATAAAAATATCCGGAGTTGTTCTAAGTTTCGAGGATGAAACTTTTATAGGTATGAAGGATTGTAACGCCCGCAAAATTCTAAACTATGCAAAGTAATTATATAGGTTTTAAGGCCATAAAAGGTTTAAAATAAAATAAAATAAAAAATGGTTATAGGTAGGATTTGAACCCTGAACCTCCTAATAGGGAGGTAGCCTTGACACCACTAGACCCTAGGATAATTTATGGATAAGATATATAAAGAATGTACAAGACCATAGGATGATTCATGGATAAGATATATAAAGAATATACAAAGAATATAGATGGGAAGGATGAAGAGTGTTCATTCCCTAGGTATTAAAGAGGAGAATTAAGAGAAGAGAGGAAGTAAAACCCCACTTTCCTTCTTCATTCTCCTTCTTCCTCATCCTTGGCCGAATTCCCCATTTCCCTTCCTTCCTTTTTCATCCCAAGCTCTAGAAATTTTATAAGAAATTTTGTATGATTATAGGGACTTTTATGTGGGCTCTTTCAAAAATAAAAGAAAAGGAGCCAAAAAGGAATGCAAGGCCTAGGAATTGAACCCCAAACCTCTAGAGATAGCCAAGCCCTATAGATGCATCCACTAACCATAAGCCCAACAAGAATGTATTGTTAGAAGAACATGGGAAATTATAGTTAGAGGTAAAGGAGATGAAGGGACTCTTCAAGTGAATAAATAGGGGGAATGAGGGGGCATGAGTTACAAAGCTTATTTTCTCCTCTTCTCTTCTTCTTCCTCACCGAATCCTAGAGCTCTCCCTCTCCATTTTCATCCCTTTGCCGAAACTCATCCAAGCAAGAAGCAAGGGCTAGGTTTTGTGTCCTTAGGTCATCTTCCCACTCAAAGGAAAGCGAAGGATGTAAGTATCCCTCCCCTGCATACGAGTAGCTACCGGTTGATTGTTTTGTGTAGAAATCACCAAGATCCAATCGGCCAAGCCATGTTTTTTTTTAGGTTTCAATGAAGTTCTATGCTATGTTTTGTAACCATATGATGATGTTAGGATTTAAAATGGATTAGGACAAAAGTTAACCCTAATAGCCACCAAGATCCATTCGGCCAAGCCATGTTTTTAAGGTTTCTATGCTATGTTTTGTAACTATATGATGATGTTAGGATTTAAAATGGATTAGGACAAAAGTTAACCCTAATAGCCACCAAGATCCATTCGGCCAAGCCATGTTTTTAAGGTTTCTATGCTATGTTTTGTAACTATATGATGATGTTAGGATTTAAAATGGATTAGGACAAAAGTTAACCCTAATAGCCACCAAGATCCATTCGGCCAAGCCATGTTTTTAAGGTTTCTATGCTATGTTTTGTAACTATATGATGATGTTAGGATTTAAAATGGATTAGGACAAAAGTTAACCCTAATAGCCACCAAGATCCATTCGGCCAAGCCATGTTTTTAAGGTTTCTATGCTATGTTTTGTAACTATATGATGATGTTAGGATTTAAAATGGATTAGGTCAAAAGTTAACCCTAAAAGCCAACAAGGACCATTCGACCACCCCTATATTTTGATGATTCAATGAATCTTTATTCCATGTTTTGTATGATTATGATGTTGTTAGTAGGTTAATTGAATTAGGGTAAAGGACTAGCCCTAAAAACCTATAAGGACATTCGGCCACCCCTATATTGTGGTGATTCAATGAAGCTTTATTCCATGTTTTGTATGCTTATGATGTGGTTAGTATGTTAAATGAAATAGGTTAAAAAGATAACCCTAGAAACCCCTATGGACCATTCGGCCATCATGTATTTTTGGGTGATTAAATGAAGTTTAATTCATGTTCTATATGCAAATGAAGTTGTTGTTGTGTAAATGAATTAGGTTAAAAGATAACCCTAGAAACCCCTATGGACCATTCGGCCATCATGTATTTTTGGGTGATTAAATTAAGTTTTAATTCAAGTTTTGTATGCATATGAAGTTGTTGTTATCTTAAATGAATTAGGTTAACATGTGTTTTATGTTGGGTGAATTCATGTTGACTTGTGATATTAAATGATGCTAGATGAAGATAATATGCCTTAGGTTAGTGTTTACTTACTCTTGATGCCTTGCCTTATGCCATGCTTATGTGTATGTGATATTTAAGATATGTTATGAAATGGAATACGATAAGATTATGAAATGAAACAAAACGATATGTTCACGAAATGAATATGATATGATGATGAAATGAAGAATGATATGTTATGAAATGAAGTATGGTATGCTTATGAAATGAAAGATGATATGTTCATGAAGTGAAGCATGATATGTTATGAAATGAAGTATGCTATGTTGCGAAATGAAATAATCTATGTTATAAAATAAGCATATAAGTATTTTACCTTCTGCATGGCTTGTACCAAGACCTTAACAAGGTCCAAGAAGGGATGGGCTCCTAAGATTTCCTAGGTCGATGGAATAAGACTCGGGCCTAGGATGGGCCTCTATGTATGATTGCCCCTAGGTCGATGGAATAAGACTCGGGCCTAGTACGGGATGGGCTCCAAGATGCCATAGGTCGATGGAGTAAGACTCGGGCCTAGGATGGGCTTCTACGCTATGACGATAGCCCTAGGTCGACGGACTAAGATCGGGCCTAGTAACCTAGTAGGTTCGAGATTTTCTACCTCGGGTCTATTTAGGGATGCACGCTATGATAATGAAGAAGTGGTACAATGCCGGGCCCAAATATGTTGAGATTTATGTTGACGTACCTATAATATATGTTTTCAAAAGCATCCTGCATATGTTACATGATTAGATTGTTATGTTCACATGCTATGTTGATATGTTACATATGATGTATATTATGTTTGATATGCCATGTTTATGCCACTATGTTACATATGATGTATGTTATGTTTGATATGCATTGTTTATGCCACTATGTTACATATGATGTATGTTATGTTTGATATGTCATACATATATGTTGTATGTTATGTTGATTTGCTATGTTACGTATGTTATATGTTATGTTTGATTAAGTCATATATTTACATGATATGCTGCTATGTTATAGATGATACATGTTATGCTGCCATGTTATGGATGATACATGTTATGTTTACTCACGTTACTTATGCTACATGTTAAGTTGATTACGCCATGTATGTTACATGTTATATTGCTTATATGTTATGAATGTTACATGCCATGATTAATGTCGATGTATGGTTTTTGTGAGTAGGACAGGATCTTACTAAGCCTATGTGCTTATAGTTTATCTTTCCCTCGTACTGCAGATAAGGGTAAGGGATGGATAAACTAAAGGGAGCAGCAGGTGGGGCCAAATGTGTGTGGTAGTGGCATGGTGGAGAAGATCCGTTAGGTCTATATATATATATGTTTACCTATGATGATGATGTCTATGGATGTCCTTACTTATGTCTCCTTATGATGATGATGTTTAAGAACTTGAACTAAGCACTAAGTATCTATATATGTTATGATGCATGCTCTATGTTAATAAGAAGAAGTAAAGAAGAAGTAAGAAGAAGTATCTATATATGTTATGATGCATGCTCTATGTTAAGAAGAAGAAGTATATATATATGTCAATGCATGTTTATGTTTTAAAAGAAAAAAAAATATAGGTCTGAAGTCTTCTGCTGTAAGAATTAAGAAGTATGTATAAATTCTTCCGCTGTATGTAATGTATGTATGTACGGTCGTGTCACGTGCCGCCCTTTCCAGATTCTGGGTCCGAAATGGGCGGGCGTGACAAGTCATTCACCTAACCTAGACACAATATCATTAGGTAATGAATTTAATATCTATTGCATTACCTTATCATTTCTTTCGAAGGCTTGGACTTGCTCTTCGGTCCATCTCTTCTTCTTGAGGTATCCACCTTTTGGACCTCTTGGAAATTCAAATCCGTTCACTAGGATCATCCAATCTTCAAAGTCCATCATGAAGAAGTTCTCCATCCGCACCCTCCATTGCTCAAAACCTTCTTATCCCTAGAAGGTGTATGTTATTGGGGTGTTGATATCCCATCACACTTTTTCTTCAAATTCTATCTTCTTCCCTCTAGCATGCTCCCTTGGCGGTTAGTCCAAATGAAGAGTGTCCTCGCTTTGATACCACTTGTTGGGGAATTGATCATCGCTAGAGGGGGGTGAATAGAATTTACATACGGATGATGGAATTCAATCGTGCTTGTTACAAAATGTTAGTATACGTAGCGGAAATAATAATGATACAATCAAATACACAACACAAGTACAAGTACACAAGATATAACGTGGTTCGGAACCTCAAGGTTCCAACTCCACGGATTGAGCTCAAATGAGCTCTAGCAATGCAATCAACACCACTAATCACAAATACTTCGTCTCGGCAACAAGTTAGAAGCTTAGAACCTCTTACAATGATTACAACAGTAATACAAAGTAAAACATGAAATTACAATGTGAAATACACAAAAGAAATCAAAGAACACTTTACAAACGATCTTTTGGAAGCTTGCTTGTTTGTTTGCTTGAGCTGCACTTGGACCCCTGAATTGCACTAGCAAATCACCCCAAATCGCTCTAAAGAACCTTAGCCAAACCCTTCTCCACGAGCTCCTTTTAAAGCTTCTCCTCGAGCTAGATTCTGCCTAGCAATAAACTGATCGAGACAATCAGTCGACTGCTCTTGTAGCCACTGTGTCACAACGGCCCGAGCCATGTTGAATAAGTTCCAACGGATATACCATCAATCAACTGATCATACCCATCACTCGATTGTCAAACCCTAATAGTGTTGGTGCAGTAGGCACCTAAGTCAAACCTGAGTTTTGATTATAGAAAATGATACAAAGTTAAGCTCATGTCATTATCTCACGAGCTGAATCGAGTGTGCAGAAAATTGCTATAGCTGGAGCTGAAGGCTAGCGACACCCGGAGGAAGCCGCGGTGGTTGGGCGACAATTGAGTGACTTCGGAGGAGCCGAAGGAATCAAGTGGAAGGCCGGAAGCAAAAGCGACATAGTAAGTGTCGAGGTAAGCTCGAGTGAGTAAAGTTAAGTGAGGTCGTGTCCTTTGTACGGGGACGTCCTTAGGCGACGATCCGACCCAAGACTTCCCATGGAAGGTCTATGTTGAGATCGGATGGCAAGTGGCCGTAGAATTCACTTATATTTTGAGCTAACTCTTTATTGTAGTAAAAAATCCTAGCCATTAGTTAAATCAGCCAGTTCAACCGGGCCAGTTCAACCAGGCCAGTTCAACCGGCCAGTTCAACCGATGGTTAAAAATCAGCCTCGAGGAGTCAAGCTTTATCACCATTTTTCAAGGAGTTTTGTGCCCAATTCCTATTGGTTGAAGACCCATTCGATGAGGGGCGTAAAGGCTATAAAAGGAGGGCTCCTCCTAGGGTTTTTCATCATCTCTAAGTGCTCACAAACCTCCACAACTCTGCGATTTTCCGATGACTCTACGACGAAGTGTTGTCAACAACCCTAGTTTACTTTCTACTCTTTTAGTTATTTATATTCTTATTTTGTCGTCTCTTTAAATATTGCAATTCCTTATATTAATCAAGGTTTTCTATCATTGCACTTTACATTAATAGAAGAGAGGGTTTGTCTCTCTATCTTTTCTTTCGAAGTTTTTTTTGTAATCGTCAAACTCCTACCTCCAACGAGGAGGAGTGTTTTTAGTGAATTGCCCTCCGTGCGTGATCAAGGATCACTAGGGTCTTGGAGTAGTAGCCGAAGGCTACGAACCAAGTAAAAAAACATTTGTCTCATTTATTTATAGTTTATCTTTCCGCTGCAATTAACTGTCTACTCGAGTTTTAACGAACGAATTAAAAAAAAGGTTTATCGCTATTCACCCCCCCCCCTCTAGCGATCCGCTTCGATCCAACAATTGGTATCAGAGCCGGGGGCGCTTAGATTTGGTGAAACCACCAATCTAGAATTTTTTACTGATTTATTTTTCGTTCATTTAAATTTTTCTCCCGCACTACTAATCCAAGACGAAGTCTTGGTACTCTTCGTTTGGTTTTGTTTTGCAAGTATTCGCTTTTGGAGTAGCCGACGGTAAAACGGGTATAACTTTTCGTACATGTTGATCCACGAAATGGTCTACCTACCAAAACGAAGCTATCGGAAAGATATACACTTCATGCAAGGGTAAACTCTCGTAACAAGCTGTATTCATCCTGAAAAACCATCGTTTAGTACCATTTCCGAGACATCAAAGGTTGTAAGTGCTCATCTTTTATTTTAGTTGGTTATTTCTCGTTTATTCCTTTTGTTTCTTTTCATTTCCTACATTACTAATCCAAGGCGAAGTCTTGGAACCTTTTTTTTCATGTTTTTTTTTTGGTATTTTTTGTGCAAGGTTTTCCTTCCAAATGGCCCATCTCGAGGGTTTTAGCACCGTCCGACCTCCGTTTTACAATGGAGATTATTTTCATTACTGGAAAGGTCAGATGGAATGTTTTCTCAAAACCCAAATCGAGATGTGGATCATAATCCAAACGGGTTTCACACTTCCGACTAACGAAGTGGGTGAATCCTTGGGTTATGACCAACGGACCATTGCGACAAAACGACAAGTCGAAGACGACGCCAAGGCAACACAAATCCTCCAATGCGGCTTGTCCAAGGAGGAGTTAAATCGCCTCGGCCCCTTCATAAGCACAAAGGACCTTTGGACATAGCTAGTGGAGCTACACGAAGGGACCGATGAAGCCAAGGTATGTAAGCGTGACCTTTTATTTAATAAATTATATAATCTAAAATTGCAGGAACATGAAACGACGACGCAACTCCATGCCCGCATCCAGGACATAGTCAACAATCTACACACAATCGGGCAAAAGGTCAAAAACCGTGACCTTATAAGGTATGTCCTAAACTCCTTTCCGAGGACTACCTTGTGGGCATCCATGGTCGATGCCTACAAGGTCTCCAAGGATCTTTCTAAACTTAGGTTAGATGAACTTTTTTCTGATTTTTAACTTCATGAGCAGTCTAACTCGAAACCCAAGAAAGGTATAGCACTATTTGCAGGTTCAAAGAAGAAAACTCCTAGCAAGCCACCCCCGAAGGAAGAAGAGGATGAGTCAGATTCGGAGGTCGACTCGGAAATGGAGGCCGAACTAGTCAACCTAGTTCGGAGGATAGTCAAGGGTCGAAAATGAACCGTCACTCGACCCAATGAAGGCAAGCCTAAAAGTTCAAATATTAGATGTTATGAATGCAACAGGTTTGGACATATCAAGTCCGAATGCCCAAAACTCAAGAGAAAGGCACCAAAACACAAAAAGGCACTCAATGCTACTTGGGAAGAAGCTTCCGAGGAAGAAGACGATGATCGAGTCTTCATGGCTAAACCGGTGGAGTCGGAGACGGAGTCGGAACCAGAACTTGAATCGAAAACCGAAGACGAGTCGGACTGCGAAGCACTATTCAATACAAGCCACTGATACGCATCCGGTTCAAAAGATACACTCAAGGTAAGTCGGTCTCTCATTACTACACTTTATAGTGCAATTAAGTTTTTAAATAGAAAGTTAGCTAAGTCCGAGTCCAAGGTCGAGACCATAGTTGAGGAAGTTAAACTCATCAAACACGAGGTCTCCCTAACCTCTTCGACTAGTCGAGTTCAAGAGAAGGACTCAACTCGGGTTGAAAAACTCGAAGTTGAGAACTCACTCTTGAAGAGTCAAGTCGAAGATCTTAGGAATACGTTGGAAAGGTTTACTTTGGAATCCAAAGGACTTGACCTCCTACTTGGATCGCAAAGGGTCGTGTACAACAAGGCCGGGCTAGGGTTTAGCTCAAACACGACCAATAAGTCATATATGTCGATTGTAAGTCGACATAAAAAATGTGTCAAAGCATGGGTCCCTAAGACCACCTTGATTTCAAACTTAGGATCAAACCAGTACTGGGTTCCCAATGACCATATCCACTATGTGGAGAGACCGAATCGATTCAATGGTCCAGGGGGAGCTAGTACGAAACTTGTTTATATTTTAACTTAGAAATTGCATGCTTAGGTTTTTATTTAGTTGTATTTTTCTTTTTAGAATGGTTAGATAGGACTATAACTCGTCAACACTTGATAACATAGTACCAGGACCCGGCGAGATGATAGTACGCTAGGAAAATAGAGTCTCGCGTATTCGAGCTAGATAAGGCGTATCTAGTTCGGTTCACTTGACCGAGTGGAACTAGCTGAAGCTACCTCGCCGTATCCTAGACTAGTTAGACCAGGAAGTGGTCTTAGCTGAGTCAAGTTACTATTTTCTTGAAAATGGCTTTGTCTAAGGAAGTGGTCATTGTTCCGATCAAAGAAGGCCTCTGTGCCTCACCACGACCTGGAAGTCATGATCTTGAAAAGGTGACTTGATAAGCCTAAGGTCAAATCCGAATCTAACGCAAGGTTGACAAGTGTTTAAGTCATTAAATTTAAATCAAGTAAAATTGGAAGTCATCTCACAAGAACATATAGGGTTAACGTGTTTGATCATGTAGACATGGGTGAGATGATTTAGGTTAATAATTTTCAACCAATCTTTAATAAATCCAATATCCGATCCAACTACCTTGCATGTAGGATCAATGGATGTTGGACAGTGGTTTCTCCCGACACATGACCGGGGATCAACTCAAGTTTTCGAAGCTTCGATTAAAACGACAAGGATCGGTAGCCTTCGGAAATAACGGCAAGCTCAAAATCATCAGATCAGGTGATATTGAGCTTAACTCAAATTTTGTTATTCAAAACGTTTTATTAGTAGAAAATTTTCAATATAATCTACTTAGTGTAAGCCAATTGTGTGATAATAACTATAAGGTCATATTTCTAGAAAATGAATGCGTAATTAATACAAACGAAACCTCTAAAACAATTCTTAATGGAACTAGAAATAACAACATTTACACTATTAACTTAACAAACTCCTCAACTAAGTGTCTTATGACACGGCAAGAGGAATCATGGTTGTGGCACCGACGACTCAGTCACTCACACCCAAGACTCATCCACAAGATGAGTCAGAGTGACTTAGTTAGAGGTTTGCCTAACCTCAATAACTTGGATAATAATGCTTGTCAACAAGGTAAACAATCTAGGACACAACATCAACTAACTAATCAAGAACGAACCAAAAGTGTGCTTGAGCTCCTACACATGGATCTATTTGATTCACACGGAGCTAAGTCACTTAATGGAAGTAAATTCTGTTTAGTCATTATTGATGACTACTCTAGATTTACTTGGGTTAGGTTCATCAAACACAAAAGTGATACCCTAGATCAATTAATCAACCTATTTAAGTTAATATAAAATCAACAAAACATTAAAATCAAAAGACTTAGGACTGATCATGGTGGTGAATTCGAAAACCATAGGTTTACAAAATTCTATAACCTAAATGGATACCACCATGAGTTCTCTTGCCCTAGAACTCCACAACAAAATGGCCTAGTAGAATGAAAAAATAGAACCCTACAAGAAGCCGCTAGGACAATGTTAAATCAGTATAACCTACCCAATAGGTTTTGGGCAGAAGCCATGAGTACGACATGCTATGTCCAAAATAGGATCCTTATGGTAAAGAGGCATCTTAAGACCTCATACGAGATTTATCACGATAAAATACCAAACATCAAGTACTTTAGGGTATTTGGGTGTAAGGTACATATCCTAAACACTAAGGATTACCTAGGGAAATTTACATCCAAAACCATGACCGGAATCTTTCTAGTATAGTCGACTACAAGCAGAGATTATAGAGTATATAACCACGACACCCTTAGAGTCGAGGAGACTATCAATGTAGTATTTGATGAAGGACACGAACCTACAAAACCCCCGGCAACCCCAATTAGCGAGCCGACTCATACTAGACCTAACTCTGATCTGGAGATCAGGTCTAGTGTTAATCCTAACCTAAGTCAACCAAGTCACTCTATCGACCAAGTGATAGATGACTCCAACCAAACTAGAACTCAAACGAGTCATCCTATGGATCAAGTTGTAGACTCAAACCCAAATCCAACTAGGACTCAAACGAATCATCCTATCGACCAAGTGATAGGTGATCCAAGTCTAGGAGTTCAAACTAGAGGCTCATACAGAAACCTTAGTCAAATATCTTTGATTTCTAAAATTGAACCCAAAACTATTGACCAAGCTCTTCTTGATCCTGATTGGATTATTGCAATGCAAGAAGAGTTGGCTCAATTCACTAGGAATGAAGTATGGGAATTAGTACCACCACCTAAAGATAAAAAAATCATTGGAACAAGGTGGGTGTTTAGAAATAAAATTGATGATAAAGGTGAAGTAGTTAGAAATAAAGCTAGACTAGTTGCTAAAGGGTTTAGTCAAGTCGAAGGTTTAGATTACGACGAGACCTATGGTCCAGTAGCTAGATTAGAGTCCATTCGAATGCTATTAGCATATGCAGCACATCGAGGATTTAAGTTGTTTCAAATGGATGTGAAATCTGCATTCTTAAATGGATACATTAAAGAAGAAGTTTATGTTAGTCAACCCCCGACTTCGAAAGTTTAGACAAACCCGATCATGTCCTTAGGTTAAAGAAAGCTCTCTATGGACTTAAACAAGCTCCTCGAGCTTGGTACGAGAGACTTTCGATTTATCTTAAGTCCAAAGATTTTAACCAAGGTGTAGTTGACCCAACCCTTTTCGTAAAAACCTTAGGTAAAGACATATTCATAGCCCAAATCTACGTAGATGATATTATTTTCGGAACCACCAACTAAATCCTACTAAATGAGTTCATTTTACTTATGGAAAGTGAATTTGAAATGAATTTAGTAGGCGAGTTAAACTTTGTCTTAGGTCTACAAATTAAACAAACTAAGGATGGAATATACCTACATCAACGCAAATATACTAGGGAATTAATTAAACGCTTTGGAATGCAAGACACTAATATTATTAATACCCCAATGGCAACTAATGTTAATATAGAAGAAGATTTAATCGGAAACTCAATTGATTTAAAAAACTATAGGAGCATAATAGAGAGTCTCCTTTACTTAACTACAAGCCGACCTGATATCCTATTTGCAGTAAGTATATGTGCAATGTTCCAAACCTGTGCCAAGGAGTCTCACCTAACTCTAGTCAAGCGTATCCTTAGATATCTAAAGGGTACACTTAATGTCGGTATTTGGTACCCTAGATCTACCGAGTTCGAACTAACCAGCTACTCCAATTCGAACTATGTCGGTAGTAAGCTCGATAGAAAGAGTATGAGTGGTTGTTGTCAACTTCTCGGCTCGAGTCTAGTGAGTTGGTGCAGTAGGAAGCAACACTGTGTTGCCTTATCTACCACCGAAGCCGAATACATCGCGCTGGGTGAGTGTGTCACTCAGCTTCTTTGGATGAAGCACACTCTCCGCGACTTTAAGTTAGACTTTACGAACATGAAACTCCACGTAGATAACATTAGTTCAATTAATCTTACTAAGAATCCGATATGTCACTCTAGGACCAAACATATAGAGGTCAAACACCATTTCATTCGAGAACATGTGGCCAACAGAGCCATACAACTCGAATACGTCGAATCTAAGTCTAACTTAGCAGACCTATTTACTAAACCCCTACCCGAAGCCGAATTTAGTCTATTAAGACGAAAATTGGGCATGTGCGTAGTAGAATAGGACTTTGTAAATTATATTGCTACTATTTCATACTTTTCATTTTTCATGGAACTAGTATAGGACATACCTTAGATATCATGCACCTATAGATTTAAGGAGCCAATACATCTCACAACACAAAGGACTAATGTGTTTGTGTACTTAGCCACGTAGATGGGCGTGAGATGTTAGGACCTTACTCCTGGTTCCAGATGTAGAGCTAGTGCATCACCATGAACCACAGAGTATAATCATACATACTAACCGACTCTGACGAGGAGTGGTTGATCTTTCATATCAATCAAGCCAAATATAAGTCAAACATTTTATAGATGAACTCACTTTCAGTATATTATTTTCAAAATAATGTGGAACATTTTCAAATTAATACTTATTTTTTATTCCACACACACCCTCATTCTTTTCGATATATGGCAAAAGGGGGAGAAAAAGGTCAAAGTTAAGGGATAATTTTTTTTTATGGGCAAGGCTTAGTTAACTTGTTCGTGTTAACAAAACGGAAAGGTTTACTTAACTTTAAGTTAACTTGTTAACAAAACGGAAGTAAAGGCCAAGGTTAAGAATCAGTTTTTTGATTTCTTAACTTAAAACTTATTTTAAACACTATGGCCAATATTAAGTAATTGCGGTTACTTAATTCTTTTGTTTAGTAGCAAACATCAAGGGGGAGAGTTAAAACTCTTTCTCAAGTACTCACCCTCGGTCAAGGGGGAGGATTCCTCAAGGGAGAGCACTTGAAAAAAAAGTTTTTATATACTCCTGCTCATTCATGCTTTTTTATACCCCTGCTCATTCATGCATATCTCTTGCTCATTTTGCTTAATGCACTTAATTTATTTTTCTTAACTTTGTATGTGGGTTTGCCATAAATCAAAAAGGGGGAGATTGTTGGTGCAGTAGGCACCTAAGTCGAACCTGAGTTTTGATTATAGCAAATGATACAAAGTTAAGCTCATGTCGTTATCTCACGAGCTGAATCGAGTATGCAGAAAATTGCTATAGCTGGAGCTGAAGGCTAGCGACACCCGGAGGAAGCCGCGGTGGTCGAGCGACACTCGAGTGACTTCGGAGGGAGACGAAGGAATCAAGTGGAAGGCTGGAAGCAAAGGCGACATAGTAAGTATCGAGGTAAGATCGAGTGAGTAAAGTGAAGTGAGGTTGTGTCCTTTGTACGGGGACGTCCTTAGGCGACGATCCGACCCAAGACTTCCCATGGAAGGTCTATGTTGAGATCGGACGGCAAGTGGCCGTCGAATTCACTTATATTTTGAGCTAACTCTTTATTGTAGTAAAAAATCCTAGCCATCAATTCAACCGGCCAGTTCAACCGGGCCAGTTCAACCGGCCAGTTCAACCGGGCCAGTTCAACCGGCCAGTTCAATCGATGGTCAAAAATCAGCCTCGAGGAGTCATGATTTATCACCATTTTTCAAGGAGTTTTTTGCCCAATTCCTATTGGTTGAAGACCCATTCGATGAGGGGCTTAAAGGCTATACAAGGAGGGCTTCTCCTAGGGGTTTTCATCATCTCTAGGTGCTCACAAACCTCCACAACTCTGTGATTTTTCGACGACTCTATGACGAAGTGCTGTCAACAATGCTAGTTTACTTTATACTCTTTTAGTTGTTGATATTCTTATTTTGTCGTCTCTTTAAATATTGCAATTCCTTTTATTAATCAAGGTTTTCTATCGTTGCACTTTACATTAATAGAAGTGAGGGTTTATCTCTCTATCTTTTCTTTCGAAGTTTTTTTTGTAATCGTCAAACTCCTACCTCCAACGAGGAGGAGTGTTTTTAGTGAATTGCCCTCCGAGCGTGATCAAGGATCACTGGGGTCTTGGAGTAGTAGCCGAAGGCTACGAACCAAGTAAAAAAACATTTGTCTCATTTATTTATAGTTTATCTTTCCGCTGCAATTAACTGTCTACTCGAGTTCTAACGAACGAATTAAAAAAGAAGGTTTATCGCTATTCACCCCCCCCTCTAGCGATCCGCTTCGATCCAACAAATAGTCGACTTGGAAACTTTTTGTTCCCCAAAATTCGACCATCAGTCAATTGCCAGCCATAGTAGTCGACTGATCAAGGCTATCAGTCAACTGGCCAATGCTAGCAGTCGACTTCTAGGCCCCTTCCTAGAGTCGAACATCAGTCGACTCCCATCAGTCGACTGATCACAATATCAGTCGATTGATAATCTCATCCATGAGATTTTAACACCAAGTATGATGCCCTAATACTTGCTAGACCACCCTTAGCCTAGACCTAAGCCTTCTAGCCTCCTCTATTAGCCTCACGCCTATCGGATCCCTCCAAGTCATCCATACGCTAGCCTTCAGGTGCTTCCATCAGCTATTGTCATGCAAACATGGTCTATACCACCAAGGCACATTGGGCTTACGCTGTCAAGACTATCGCTTGGACTTTACGCAACCAACCATTTGACTTATGCTGCCAAGACACCACCCTTGGACTTTACGATGCCAATATCACCCCTTGAACTTCCCTTGCCAACCCATGTTGGACTTTCCAATTGCCAAGTACCCATGACCTGGATTTTCCCATCATATGGTTAACTCATGTCAACCATATAGTTAAACAATGGTAAAACCATCGTCAAATATCAAAATACCACTCGAGTCATACTCGAGTCAGACCAATCATGACCCGGGTCGATTGCACTAAAATCTCCCCAAAATATTGTCAAACATCAAAACACTACTCGAGTCCAACTCGAGTCTGGTCAATCGTGATCTGGGATGATTGCATCAACAATCTTCCCATTTTTGATGTTTGACAAAAACCACAAAACCATTGAGTTAGGTTACCTAACTCAAATCTCCTTACCAATTGTCCCAAATTGGTAATCCCTTAATTCTCTCCCTTTTTTACATACATCAAAAAGGTTCTCCCCAAGGAGGTCAATGTCTCATATCCAATGAAATCTTACAATCTCCCCCTTGGTCCAAACACATCTAGGATGCCTTCGCTCTTCCTAGTGATAAGTCTCATATCACTCAAGAGAGGCTTCGTATAAACTCTCCCAATTTCCAAATTTCGCATCTCACATTCTCCCAAAATTCTCCCCGTCATGAGGAAGAACACATCCATCATCCCATTATGGATACCCCCCCTAAAGGCTTGCTCCCTCTTGACCATTGTACCAACAATGTCCTTGGAGAGTCCCTAAGCCAATAGGAACACTAAACCTGTTGGGTTTCCAACACCACGGCGAGTGTCTGTTCGAACATGTTTCGTAAACATGTGCACAGCAGAAGAAATAAAAATAATAAATCTAATTTATTACAACACACACACCACACGCATGCATAGTACAACATGTGAAGACATAACCACAATTTCAAATTTTTCAATAAAAGGAAATTTATACTACGTATACCTGACCTATCACGTGTAGCGGGAAAGACATCAACCGGAGCGATCCTCGCTAGAATCGCCTCTATCCGTATCCACGCCGAGTATCTTTGGGATGACTTCACAAAGTCATGAGCCTCGTCTTCGTATGAGTTACTAGCCCCATGTTGAAGACGATGTGATCGAGAGAAGATCACAATCCGAATCAAAATTCGGATCCAAAATGAGTCCTCAAAAACTCGCTTCTCCGGAGAGGTATTCGTCAATAGTTTGATGAATCCTTCATCCTCAACCTATCAGGATTACCAGAGATTGAATCCCTGGCAAGGAAGCCACTGTCGGAGCTCCAAATGTCGTCCAAACAACGCTCCGACACGAAGTAAACAAGCTGTCCAGAAAACTGGACAGCTTTGGTGAAGGATTAACGCCGGCCAAATAAGGAAGCTAGACGCTCACCTTGTCGCCGGAGCCAAGGAAGATCACCGGAGCTCCTTCGGCAACAGCTCAACGCCGGCAAGAGGGGAGGACAGTAGCTGCTGGACGCCGGCAAGAGGGGATTTGGCGGTGGTGGGCGGCGGCAAGGATTTGGCGCCGGCTACACCAAGGAGAGGAGGGCGGCAACTTTAGGGTTGCTTGGATTAGGGCTTAACAAAACCCTTAAGCCCTATTTTATAGAGAACAATTTCTCTTAATGGTTATCAGATCATAACAAAAAGCCCGTTAACCCACTCCATTAATTTAAATTAAAATAAACCAAACCATGTTGGTCTATTTTAAGTTAAAACGAACCGAACCAACTTTGGTTCATTCGTTTAAAACAAACCAAACCCCTTTGGTTTATTCTCCTCCATTGGATTAGAACCAAACCAATTTGGTTCATCTATCATGTCTTCATAAGACATGGCCCATCCACGCTTCCATTGCGACTGAAACGATTTCATGCTCGCTCCTTGTTTTGTCCAACCAAACCTAGTTTCTCTCAGTCGGAGAATCTCATTCTCAAGATCGTTTTAAATCCTTCGAATTACGCTCGTTGTGCGTGTGACCAAATAGGTTCTCGGTTTATATTGGCCGTCTATAATTAACCATTAATTATAGAACGGTCATGGGTGGCACCTAGTAGTACATCATGATCCCCAATTAACTGAAAAGATCAACGGTTAATCCAGAACTATTTCTGAAACCCTTCAGCAGCTCGAATGAATCGTGCCCCATTCCCTTCACTCATCCTATACCCACTTGACTCAGGAAATGGTCTATAGTGTCAGTCCCCACTAGGCTGACTACGTCACACCAAGCCCAAGTATCATTTCCTCGTCCTACGGATTATAGTTATTGCACATGTATCCAAGAGTACCTTTCTCTAAACATGTAATGCTTTGGCCAAAGACTTTAGTAACAATCTGACGAGAGGCCATGGGTATACATCTCCTCGCAAGGAGTGGTGAATCCTTTATAGGCTATTCAAACACCTCCGATCACTTTGACTTATACCCAATCATCCCGGGTCCACATCTCCTCAAAGATGCTTGCTTAAGATGTCAAAGCATAAGTCTTTATTATCAAGATGACTTGAATACCGCAAGTCAAAGGAACATTGCACTTAAGCTGCAGTAAGAACTTCATTGACATTTCTATATATGCAGAGAACCATATGAAGTCTTACGGCTGGTCACTCTAATGAACTAGTTACCATAACTAACATCCACGATTAACTCCGGACATCACAATGTCTCTAGCCAGTGAGAATCAGCTGCTTGGATACACCAAGGAGTATACCTCGTGCTAGTCTCGATAGAATCGATGGTGTTCAAATTCATCAATTCATCGACTAGGGATAATTTTGATACATCACAATTACACATGTAGGGATACTCACTAGTTATGATCCAATCACAAATTCTTTCATGCTGTGAATCGTATCGTGGACATTCAGTAAATGAGTTTAAGATCTAATCAAATACATAAGATCATGTATAATCAAATAGTGAATCTTCATTTATCATATAAATGGTTCTAACATAAGGCGATTGCCTTAGGACATCTCTCACATATTACTAACAAACTCCCACTTGGCCTAATGCCAATCACTACGGTATCAAATACCATAGGCTCTAACATAACCCTCAAACTTACTTTGAGGTAATGCCTTAGTCAAAGGATCCGCTAAGTTCCTTTCAGTGGGGATTTTCTCGATTTGTATTTCCTTCCTACTAATGATCTCTCTGATCAGATGATAGCGGCGAAGCACATGTTTGGATTATTGATGAGACCTTGGCTTTTTCGCCTGTGCAATTGCTCCATTGTTGTCATAGTAGACCGATATTGCTTCAACAATGGCTAGAACCACACCAAGTTCATAAATGAACTTCTTGATCCAAACCGCTTCCTTTGCTGCTTCTGAAGCTGCAATGTATTCTGCCTCAGTGGTAGAATCCGCTACAGTGTCTTGTTTGGAACTTTTCCAACTCACTATGCCCCCATTCAAGGTGAACACGTATCCAGACTGAGACCTGGAATCATCCTTGTCTGTCTCGAAGCTGGCATCTGTATACCCGCATATCACCATGTCCCCTTCTCCATATATTAGGAACACATTCTTAGTTCTTCTCAAGTACTTAAGGATTGTCTTAACAGCCTCCCAATGATCCATTCCTAGATCAGACTGGTATCTACTCGTGACACTCAGAGCATATGATACATTGGGCCTCGTACATAACATAGCATACATGATAGATCCTATTGTGGATGCATAGGGAATCTTACTCATGCAAATCCTCTCGTCTTCTGTGCGCGGACATATAGACTTTGAAAGGTGTATCCCATACCTGATGGGTAGGAAACCTTTCTTGGATATGTAGACTATGAAAGACCAAGCAACCGTTTCGATCTATCTCTATAGATCTTAATCATGAGGATGTAGGTTGCTTCTCCCAGGTCTTTCATGGAGAATGTCTTGGACAACCAAATCTTAACTGACAGTAAAATTGAAACATCGTTTCCTATGAGTAATTTGTCATCGACATACAATACTAGGAACATGACTGCACTCCCACTAACGTTCTTGTACACACAAGGTTTGTCTGGACTTTGTGAGAAATCAAACCTTTTGATTGCCTCATCAAAATGGATATTCCAGCTCCTGGATGCTTGCTTCAATCCATATATGGACCGTCGCAATTTGCATACCTTGGTTTTATCAATCGATGTGAAACCCTCAGGCTATATCATATACACATCTTGGAGTAGGTTTCCATTAAGGAAAGATGTTTTCACATCCATCTGCCATTTCTCATAATCATAATGAGCCGCTATGGCCTGGAGCATCCGAATGGATTTAAGCATAGCAACAGGTGAATAGGTTTCGTCATAATCAACACCTTGTTTTTGACGATATCCTTTCACCACCAATCTAGCCTTATAGGTAATCACATTATCATCCATGTCAGTTTTCTTCTTGAAAACCCACTTGCACCCTATAGGCTTTATGCCTTCAGGTGGGTCAACCAAGTTCCAAACTTGGTTTTCATACATGGAATCCATTTCCGACTTCATGGCTTCAAGCCACTTATCCCTTTCTGAACTTGTCAGAACTTCTTCATAACTGGTAGGCTCCTCATCATCAATGAGTAACACGTCGTTCGATTCACTTACGAGAAATCCATATCTCTCAGGAATATTGCATGTTCTACCAGATCTACGAAGATGTGGTGTTTCAATAGGTCTAGCCGATTGCTCATCACTATGAGTTATCGGCTGTTGTTCTTCACCAGGTATCTCATCAATGTTTATTTGAGTCTCTCGAGCCTCCTAATGTTAGATGACACTCCCACTGTTTTCTTGCAAGAGAAACTCTTTCTCTAAAAACACAGCATACCTTGAAACAAAAACCTTTTGTTCCATAGGATGATAGAATTGGTAACCCCTTGTTTTCTTAGGGTATCCAATAAATAGACATTTATCAGACTTAGCATCCAATTTGTCTGATACAGTCCGCTTCACATAAGCAGGACAACCCCATATCTTCAAGTAAGATACATGAGTTTTCTTACTATTCCATATCTCATATGGAGTAGTAGAGACTACCTTGGTTGGCATTCTGTTTAACAAGTAAATAGCTGTCTGAAGTGCATAGCCCCAAAAGGACTTGGGAAGATTCGCATGATTCATCATTGACCTAACCATGTCCAACAAGGTCCGATTACGTCTCTCAGATACACCATTATGTTGTGGTGTATATGGCGGAGTCCATTGAGACAATATACCATTGTCTTTTAGATAATCTAGAAACCCTTGACTTAAGTATTCACTACCTCGATCCGATCGAAGTATTTTAATACTCTTGTCATGTTATTTCTCTACTTTATTTCTGAATTCTTTGAACCTTTCAAAGGCTTCAGACTTGTGTTTCATCAAGAACACATACCCAAACCGTGAGTGATCATCGACGAAGGTAATGAAGTAGCTATAGCCTCCCATAGCATGAGTTGACATAGGTCCACATACATTAGTATGTATTAGACCTAGCAACTCTCCCACTCTTTCACCTTTTCCTGTAAAAGGTAACTTAGTAATCTTGCCTTTTAAGCATGATTCGGATGTATCGTATGAATCCAATTCAAACGATTCCAGAATTCCACATCGGTGTAATTCGGACATGTGTTTCTTGCTTGCATGGCCAAGACGACAATGCCACATGTAGGAGTCTAATTGATTATCCTTTTGAGCACGCTTGTTGCTCGCTTCAATATTGAAAATGTCACTTGATACGTCCAACATATAAATATCATTGCTTAAAGTTCCAGTCCCATAAAGAACTCCATTCAAAGTTATGTAACAACGATTGTTACTAAAAGTCAAATGGTACCCATTTCTATTTAAACAAGAAATAGAAATGATGTTCTTTATCAACGAAGGAACATAAAAGCAATTGTCCAGTTCTAAGACAAGTCCTGTAGAGAGTTTCAAAAAATACGTTCCGATGGCGAGTGCAACAACCTTTGCTCCATTCCCAACACGTAAATTTGACTCTCCCTTGACGAGTCTTCTTCTATTACTTAGCCCATATTTGTCATTACATATATGTGAGCCACACCCAGTATCCAATCCCCAAGTGTGTAAGGAAATAGAATGACAATCAATAACAAAGATATCTGAAGAAGATGGGGCATCCAATGCCTTATTCTTCTTTACGAACTCAAGATAAATCTTGCAATTTCTTCGCCAATGACCCTTCTTGCCATAATGATGGCAAGTGCCCTTTTGAGCTGGTTCTGCCTTTTTAGCCTTTTTCTTCTTCTGACTTCCTCTTAGAACCTTTCTTGAGGAATCAACACATCACCGTCCCCTCCATGCTTCACGTAAGACTCCAGATCTTGACATGTTGAGCGATACAGATGAACCTTCTTGCATCTCAGAGGTCAAGAGAAGCTTGGAGACTTCGAACCTTTCGAATCTCATTTTCTCATCAACCAACTCATAAAGATGAAAGACTATGGTATGAGCATCCATATGTTCATGCTGCTTCCGCAGCTCAGGTACCATCATGGCTAGCATGATGTAACTCGTCATTTCAGAATCAGTCACATGTTTCTGATAGGCCAACAATTGGTCCAGAGTTGCATTGTCACTAGGACGGGCGGGAAGAGGCGCTTCGAGGACATTTGCAAGCTTTTCAACCTTGAGAACAATTCTCAAGTTTCTAAGCCAGTCCAAGAAGTTCGTCCCAATCAATTTATTCGAATCCAAAATGGAACGCAAATTCAAAGACATCATGATCAATAGATTATCTTAGAAAGACAAAACGAGCATATATGAGAGAGATAATTTAAAATGCATCAATATACATTCATAAATCCAATTCATTTTTCGAATTTCAAAAACCCCAAAATCACTTCGGAAGATCGTAGGTCCATCTTCGAATGGGCTGATATCCATCATAGATATGAACAACCTTGGAGAGAGTCCAACAAACCATTCATAGCTATGATGGTAGGTATCAAATATACCGATTGCATATCACATATATGCAACTATCACAATGTGCTATCAACTAATTGAATGTTCACACATACATCGGGTTGTTAACACATTAACAAGTATGCATCATATGCATAGCACCCAACTTCACCTCCCTTCACATCGACCTTGGAGAGAGTCCAACAAGACGATGCTCCAGGTTAAAGCCAACCCATTAATCTAGAAATAGTTTTAATATGGTTAGAGCGCATTCAACAAATTAGCTCGGCTTGGAGAGAGTCCAACAACCAAAGCTAATGATTGACCTCTGACTCTTACCATATTAGTATTAAACTATTCCATTGTTTGAACATGTTCGGGTTTGAGCCGGGCTTGGAGAGAGTCCAACAACCCAAACGAGAAACGGAACTCTGGTTCTAACCATATTAATGGAAGGTGTAGGCTTTAATATTGAGTAAGGGTTTTTATGTCTCATCCTCTTTGCATACAAATAACTATTATCTACATGACATGACATACATAGCATACATCTACATGTCACGACACGCATGACATAATGATATGCATCTAATGCAATTACATGGCATACGATTATGACATGTACAAAATTTCTTTATATGTCACAACTATTTATGAAAATAAAATATGTTTGAGATTTGATTCTCTAAATCAAATCATGATTAAATTAGGAAATAAATTTCCAAATCTAATCACATATTTTATTTGTGGAAAGTGTTGATTAAGGAAAGTCAATTTAGGAAATAATTTTCCTAAATCATCAAAACTACTTATGGAAATAAAATATTTTAAGATTTGATTTTCCAAATCAAATCATGATTAAATCAGGAAAAAAATTTTCAAATCTAATCAAATATTTTATTTATGGAAAATATCAATTTCCAAAAATACTTCTAACTTTCCAAAAATAGAAGATTTCAATAAATACTTCTAGACTTTCCAAAATTAAAAATTTCCATAAATACATCTAACTTTCCAAAAGTAAAAAATTTCCATAAATACCATTACGACTATCGTAAAATAATTTTATGATTATGTCGAAACACAACCTGGGCTCTGATACCATTGTTGAGTTTCCGGCACCGCGGCGAGTGTGTGTTCGAACATGTTTTGTAAACATGTGCACAGCGGAAGAAATAAAAATAATAAATCTAATTTATTAAAACATACACACCACACGCATTCATAGTACAACATGTGTAGACATAACCACAATTTCAAATTTTACAATAAAAGGAAATTTATACTACGTATACCTGACGTATCATGTGTAGCGGAAAAGACATCAACCGGAGCGATCCTCGCTAGAATCGTCTCTATCCATATCCACGCCGAGTATCTTCGGGATGACTTCACAAAGTCACGAGCCTCGTCTTCATACGAGTTACTAGCCTCGTGTTGAAGACGATGTGATCAAGAGAAGATCACAATCCGAATCAAAATTCGGATCCAAAATGAGTCCTCAAAAACTCGCTTCTCCGGAGAGGTATTCGTCAACCATTTGACGAATCCTTCGTCCTCCACCTATGAGGATACCGGAGATCGAATCCCCAACAAGGAAGCCACGTTGGAGCTCCAAACGTCGTCAAAACAATGCTCCGAAACGAAGTAAACAAGCTGTCCAGAAAACTGGACAGCTTTGGTGAAGGATTAGCGCCGGCCAAATAAGGAAGCTAGATGCTCACCTTGTTGCCGGAGCCAAGGAAGATTACCAGAGCTCCTCTGGCAACAGCTTGACGCCGGCAAGAGGAGAGGACACTAGCTGTTGGACGCCGACAAGAGGGGCTTGGGCGATGGTGTGCGGCGGCAAAGATTTGGTGCCGGGTACACCAAGGAGAGGAGGGCGGCAACTTTAGGGTTGCTTGGATTAGGGCTTAACAAAACCCTTAAGCCCTACTTTATAGAGAACAAATTCTCTTAATGGTTATCGGATCATAACCAAAAGCCCATTAATTTAAGTTAAAATAAACCAAACCATGTTGGTCTATTTTAAGTTAAAACGAACCGAACCAACTTTGGTTCATTCGTTTAAAACAAACCAAACCCCTTTGGTTTATTCTCCTCCATTGGATTAGAACCAAACCAATTTGGTTCATCCATCATGTCTTCATAAGACACGACCCATCCACGCTTCCATTGTGACTGAAATGATTTCATGCTCGCTCCTTGTTTGGTCCAACCAAACCTAGTTTCTCTCGGTCTGAGAATCTCATTCTAAAGCTCGTTTTAAATCCTTCGAATTACACTCGTTGTGCGTGTGACCAAATAGGTTCTCAGTTTATGTTGGTCGTCTATAATTAACCATTAATTATAGAATGATCATGAGTGGCACCTAGTAGTACATCATGATCCCCAATTAACCGAAAAGATCAACGGTTGATCCAGAACTATTTCTAAAACCTTTTAGCAGCTCGAATGAATCGTGCCCCATTCCCTTCACTCATCTTATACCCACTTGGTTCAGGACATGGTCTATAGTGTCAGTCCCGACTATGTTGACTACGTTGCACCTAGCTCAAGTATTATTTCCTCGTCCTACGGATTCTAGTTACTGCACATGTATCCAAGAGTACCTTACTCTAAACATGTAATACTTTGGCCAAAGACTTTAGTAACAATCCAACGAGAGGCCATGGGTATACATCTCCTCGCAAGGAGTGGTGAATTCTTTATAGGCTATTCAAACACCTTCGATCACTTCGACTTATACCCAATCATCCCGGGTCCACATCTCCTCAGAGATGCTTGCTTAAGATGTCAAAGCATAAGTCTTTATGATCAAGATGACTTGAATACCGCAAGTCAAAGGAACATCGCACTTAAGCTGCAGTAAGAACTTCATTGACATATCTATATATGCAGAGAACCATATGAAGTCTTACGGCTGGTCACTCCAATGAACTATTTACCATAACTAACATCCACGATTAACTCCGGACATCACAATGTCTCTAGTCAGTGAGAATTAACTGCTTGGATACACCAAGTAGTATACCTCGTGCTAGTATCGACAGAATCGATGGTGTCCAAATCCATCAATTCATCGACTAGGGATAATTTTGATACATCACAATTACACATGTAGAGATACTCACTAGTTGTGATCCAATCACAAATTCTCTCATGCTGTGAATCGTATCATGGACATTCAGTAAATGAGTTTAAGATCTAATCAAATACATGAGATCATATATACTCAAATAGTGAATCTTCATTTATCATATAAATGGTTCTAACATAAGGTGATTGCCTTAGGACATCTCTCACATATTACTAACAAAACCATCAAAATTATGGTCAAAAGTTCAAACTTGAACTTTCACACACTTTAAAATTGATACACACTCTAAACAACTCTCCTAATCCATATCCAATGGATTTTTACCCTTTCCAATGCTTTCCAAAGCATATCCTAGGTTTAGGAGCAGTTGGGGTAACCTAACATAGCTGAAAATGGGCTAAACATCCGTGTTTATCTGAAATTAGCTCTAGCAGTCGACTCTTACAGTCACCAGTCGACTACCATATGCTTCAGTCGACTGCCATCACGCATCAGTCTACTGATATCTGCAAAATGGAGAAATCACAAATTAAAAATGATTTTTGAAAATTCATAATTAATTATATATAATACAAAAAATCATGAAAATTCATATGTATAATACTTCTGACAAATAAAATGGGTGTAAAATATTTGAAAATTAATTTACCCATAAAATAATGAGATTGACACAAAGTTCAAAACCATTAGAAAATTCACTATTTTGGCCCTACTTTGTATCAACTCTCTCAATGGTGGTTCCTATCAAAATATAGACTTCACCAAGGTTTTCTAAAATGTTTTTAAAATGTTTTTGAAAACTTATATTGGATCATGATCAATGGGCTTAATGCACATGACTTGCACATTAGCTTTCCCCATGATCCACTAATGATAGAAGATGAGTTTGAGTTCATCTAGAAGCAAAAACTATCCACCTTGAACTTAACTCATTTCCTAGCATCTCACATGTGTCTAGAGTGTTTGAAAACACACACATGTCAATTTGATATGAGATGTGGGTTTTGTTCATCCTAATCTAGGATTTCATGCATTTTCTAGGGCAACACTACTTGATTCCTTATACATGGGACTTCAAGTCATGCTAATGTCCTTAAATCAATTTTATTAATGCATGAAATGATCATGGCATAAATGATAGCATAAATGAACATAGCCAATGATCATGATGTCATGTCATATGATTAAATTTAAATACACATGACATAAAATAGTCCTAAGCATAATCATGACATTTTATATGATTAAAAAGAAATATGATGTCATGACATGTTATATGGCAAATCAAGCCTGACAAATAACATATAAAGGTATATAATACATAAATTTTAGTGTTAATTTCCATTTGTTAAAATTAAACCCAATTTTCTATATTATCACTAATCTCCTAAGTGTGCCAAAAACCCAAAATGGCGCACAAAGACTCTAGACCTAAATTGTGCCAATTTGATCAATTTATCAAACTTCTTAAATAATATTGGCACGTCCTAAATACTTTTAGGATTTAAATTCAAACCTATTTTCAAGGTATCCATAACCTTGAAAATGACCTAAAGTTCCACCTTTACCATGGTTAGGTTAACTACCCATCCATTTAAAATTGGCACACCCTAACCCATTTAGCGGGAATGGATCACGCTCCTAGGAACCCAAAACCTATTTGAGCTCCTTGGATTTACTAGGTATTCCTTAGGGATAACCTCCCTAAATACTCTCTTAATGACCCTTCTAGGCTTGGTAGCCTTGGTCATTTGGGTCTTGCCTAGGTTAACTCTAGGGGTGACTCCCCTTGTAACCTTCTTAGTGGCTTCTCTAGGTTTCTTCGAAACCCTAGCAACTAGGCATTTGCCTTGGTTAACCTTAGGGATGACTTCCCTAGTAACCATGGCCTTCCTAGACCATGGTTTAGTTCCAAAATCGAATGGAACATTATGATAAGTCTTCTTGGGCTTAGGTTTGTGACCCAAATCTTTCTTGCCCCTTGAGGGTTCTTGTTTCCTAGGCCTTTGACTTTAACTCCTAGACCCTAGATTTTGGCAATTTGACCCTTTAATATGATGTTGCATCTTTTCAAGGGTCTTTTCCATTTTCTCAAGCCTTGACCTCAAGACTTGATTTTCCTTTTCTAATATCTCAATTTTTTATTTCTCATTAACTCTTGAGATATTCTTCTCTCTAGGCATATGTCTAGTCCATTTTGGGTTGATGCTTAGGTGATCCTCTATCTTTCTAATGGTCTCCCTAGGTAGGATTTTTCTAGAGACATTAGTCCCAAATTTCTCCTTATTTTTAAAGTTATATGATTTATCTCCTAAGCAATAAAGTCTATTTTTACTATCATGCTTTCCATGAGTAATAGAAATAAAATTCCTAGCAAGCTTTTGCCTATTATTTAAAGAAGGTGCATTACTAAAATATACATTAGGGTTTGCCTTAGAGGATCCCGCTACATGTGATGCTCCCTCTTGAGTCTTCTTCCTCCCGCTAATGTATTGACTCATATAATGCCTTTTTTGTTGACATTTGAAGCAAATGATGTGCTCCTTGTTTTTAATTGTCGGGGGACCGACATCCTTGGCCTTTTCTTGAGATTTTGGTGCCGGTTGACCTTTCTTGACTTTCTTAGGACACTTGCTCTTATAGTGTCCTACTTCCCTACACTCAAAGCATATAATATGGATTTTATTTTTAATTTGAATGCTTGAGTTACCTAGGTCAATGGTGGTGGTTGGAGTGAGTTCTTCTTCTCTCTCGGAGGTAGATGGCTCCTCTTGAGTTTGCTCCATTGTGGAAATTCTCTCCTCCCCTTCAAACCTTGAAGTGGGGGCTTCTTCCACCTCTTCTACTTCTTCTTCCTCCTCGGATGTTGATTCCCTATCAACTTTCAAATCCTCACTTTCTTGTGAGGGAGAGCTCTCTTCTTCTTCGGGCTCTCTCTCTACTTGAGCCATGGATGGTTCTTCATGGAGCATGGCCAATTTTTCCCATAGCTCCTTGGCATCTAGAAATTCACCTAACCTAGACACAATATCGTTAGGTAATGAATTTAATATCAATTGCATTACCTTATCGTTTCTTTCAAAGGCTTAGACTTGCTCTTCTGTCCATCTCTTCATCTTGAGGTATCCACCTTTTGGACCTCTTGGAAACTCAAATCCCTTCACTAGGATCATCTAATCTTAAAAGTCCATCATGAAGAAGTTCTCCATCTGTGCCCTCCATGTCTCAAAACCTTCTTGTCCATAGAAGGTGTATGGTATTGGGATGTTGATGTCCCATCCCACTTTTTCTTCAAATTTTCATCTTCTTCCCTGTAGTGTGCTCCCTTAGCGGTAAGTCCAAATGAAGAGTGGCCTCACTCTGATACCACTTGTTGGGGAATTGATTGTCGCTAGATGGGGTGAATAGCGTTTATGTACGGATGATGGAATTCAATCGTGCTTGCTATAAAATGTTAGTATACGCAACGGATATAATAATGATACAAACAAATACACAAGCACAAGCACAAGTACACAAGATATAACATGGTTCGGAACCTCAAGGTTCCTACTCCATGGATTGAGCTCAAATGAGTTCTAGCGCTGCAATCAACACCACTAATCACAAATACTCCTTCTCGACAATAAGTCGGAGGCGGAGAAATCTCTTACAACGATTACAATAGTAATACAAAGTAAAACAAGCAATTACAAAGTGAAATACACAAAAGAATGCAAATAACACTTTACAAACAATCTTTTGGAAGATTGCTTGTTTGGTTGCTTGAGCTGCACTTGGAGACCCTGAATTGCACCAGAAAATTGCCCCAAATCGCCCTAAGGAACCATAGCAAAATCTTTTTCCACGAGCTCCTTTTAAAGCTTCTCCTCGAGCTGGATTCTGCCTAGCAGTCGACTGATCGAGACCTTCATTTGACTGCTCCTATAGCCGTTGTCTCACAACGGCTCGAGCCACGTTGGATAAGTTCCAACGGATAGACCATCAGTCGACTAATCATATCCATCAGTCAACTGATCGAGCTATCACTCGACTGTCAAACCCTAACAGTCGACTCGGAAACTTTCTGTTTCCAAAAACTCGACCATTAGTTGACTACCAGCCATAGTAGTCGATTGATCAGGGCCATCAGTCGACTACCCAATGCTGGCAGTCGACTACTAGGCGACTTCCTACCGTCGAACCTTAGTCTACTCCCATCAGTCGACTGATCACAATATCAGTTGACTGATAATCTCATCTATGAGGTTTTAACACTAAGTATGATGCCCTCATACTTGCTAGACCACCCTTAGCCAAGACCTAAGGCTTCTAGCCACCTCTGTCAGCCTCACGCCTATCGGATCCCTCCAAGTCATCCATGACTTGTTCATCCATACGCTAGCCTTTAGGTGCTTCCATCAGTTATTATCATGCTAACGTGGTCTATACTGCCAAGGCACATTGGGCTTATGCTGCCAAGACTACCGCTTGGACATTATGCCGCCAATATCACCCCTTGGACTTCCCTTGCCAACCCATGTTGGACTTTCCAATTGCCAAGTACCCATAATTTGGACTTTCCCATCATATGGTCAACCCATGTCAACCATATGGTCAAACAATGGTCAAACCATCGTCAAACATCAAAATACCACTCGAGTCAAACTTGAGTCTGGTCACTCATGACCCGGGTCGATTGCACCAACAATCTCCCCAAAACATTGTCAAACATCAAAACACTACTCGAGTCCAACTTGAATCTAGTTAATCGTGACCTAGGCCGATTGCACCAACACATTAGCACGAGTTTGTTGACAACCAGAAAATCCTACAACTAGAGAAGGGGTCAAGGGCACATTTCATGCAAGAGAATTAGACTGTGCAAGGGCTAAAGTAGAGGAAGATTGTGAGACTGTGATCTTCCATTGTTACTCCATCTATGACCTCCACGTCGAAACTAACAATCATAATTATTAGAATATGAAAGCAAAAAAGAATTCCATTTTCATATTGAATTTATAATATGAACAATACATAAAAATTACCATATTTGAAGCAACTGGATAACCTATAAAAAAAAAGACAGTTCATTAATATATCAAATTTATGAAATTTAGAATTAGATAGTAAATAAAAACATAATTGATACTGAATAAAAGTTACCCAAAATTATAAATCAAAGTCCTCAATGTCATTTTTATCCTCGTCATATGTCTTTTCAATCTCATCATACTTATCCTCATTGTCATCGTCATCGTCATCGTCATCCTCTAAATTAAATTTCTCATCTTCATCTTCATTTATTTCACTTGCATCAACGTCTATTACTATGCCACTGGGATCTTGTAATGTTGAAATATTATATTCTTATATCTGAAATGTATTGACAACCTTATCTTGTTGATATGCTATGCCTTCCCAACATTTCTTAATTTTTTTACGTGCTTTTGTTTTACAAATAGCCCACCAATCAATTTTGTCGCGTCTCAGACTAGGATATAAAGCATAAAATACTTGAATCTCTTGTTGTGCTAACACAAATGGTTCATACCTCTTGTATAATTTTTTGTCATCTATTTCAACCAAATTAAACTGTGGATACACCCTCATGCCTTTGATTGGGTCAAACCAATGACACATAAATAAAACAACTCGTAAATCTGAGTCTGGATACTCTACCTCTAAAATTTCATCTAGAAAACCATAAAAATCATTCCTTGCACCTCCATCATTAGATGACTGAACACAAACCCCACTATTCATTGTAGCTTTGCCCATTCTATATTCTTGAGTATGAAGATTATATCTGTTTATGGAATATGTCGGCCAAGTTTCACCATTGATTTTGGACCCCATGACAGATGGTTTACCAATTCTTGCTCAATGTGAGTGTGATTATCAAGAACCTAAAGTCAAATAATTATTTGTTAAAGTCAAGATGTAACCATTTTATTATTATAGACTACTTACATATTTTTTAACCATGGTGCAAATTCTTCATCGAAGAAACGATCAAACGCATGCTTCGAAAGCTCAAAATATAAGGTTTAGAAAATCCTTCCATAAAAATAAATATAACACAAACAATAATTTACGATATATGAAATATATAATATAATATGTATATACTCACTCGAAATACGACGTTACTTTTGGATAGTTCAGTAAAATATATGTATGGGCTGCTCGCCACTCTTGACCAGTTAAGTATCTATGTGAATAAGATCCACTCGGTCGACCAAGATAGTTAAAAATTGAGAATGACTTCAAATTTGGGTCAATAGGACCCTCATCATTTCTTCTTGCTCTCTTCCTTTTGTATTGAATGTGAGATTCAAAATAATATGATGCAAAAGTTGTAACTTCCTTCATAATATATGCATTAACAATAGAAGCCTCAACATATGCTTTATTTTTCACCTTTTTCTTCAAGTGATAGAGGAATCTAATAGTAATAAAATAAAATGTATTAAAAATTAAATTATACTAAAATTAATCAAATTCACTAACAACGATAATTTTTTTTTAAAATTTCACCTTTCAAATGGATACATCCATCGAAATTAAAAAGAACCTCCAACTTTAGCCTCATATGACAAGTGAACCAAAAGATGTTTCATAGAATCAAAAAATGATGGTGGAAATATTCTTTCTAAGTTACACAAAATGATTGTAATGCCTCTCTCTAATGTTTCCATGTGTGAATGACTCAATATTGTCAAGAAAATATCATAAAGGAAAATGCTTAATTCTATAATTGCACTTCATACAAAATTTGGTAACAATTCCTTAGAGGCAATAGAAATTAGTCTTTCCTTGGATATAAGACAGTCATGACTTTTCAAACCAATCAATTTGCATTCCTTCAAATCGATGCATCTGCCAAGATTAGAGACATAACCATCAGGAAATCTCAATGATTTCAACCATTCACAAACAATCCGTCTCTGCTCCTTATTCAATGTATAAACTGCTTTTGGTTTTGGTCCCCTACAATTTTCATCAACATCAAGGGCGGGTCATTTACAGATGAGACGCATATCTTTTCTTGCATTCAGACTGTCTTTTATTTTTTCAATAATATCTATCACCATATTTATCAGATTATCAAAAACATTCTTCTCAATATGCATTACATCAAGATTGTGATGAATCAAATTACATTGCCAATACGGTAAATCCCAAAATATACTCCGTTTAGTCCATTTATGCATACTTCCATAGCCACATGTTATAACATTTGGTTCTTCAATAACAGAAGGAAAGTTAAGCACTCTATCTCATAAGTATTCACCGGTTAATCTAAATGGTGGAGGTGTTCTTTCAATTCTATTATTAGTGAATTCTTCTTTATTTCTTATGAATTTATGATTTGGTGGTAAAAATTATCTATGACAATCAAAATAACTCAGTTTCTTTCCATGTTTCAATCTAAAATGACTTTGATCTCTCCATACATATTGGACATCGTAAAATCCCAGCGGTACTCCATCCCGATAATATACCATAAGTAGAAAAATCATTTACGGTAAAAAAAGTGCATCTCTCATTAAAAACATCTAATTAGTATGGACATTGATGGTATCCTTTTCTTCGACCTGCTTAGATCTCTTCCCTCTTCCTCAAGAACTCCTTATGAGTGCCTTGGATCCCTAAGCTAGGCGCTAGATCTGTCACTTCACAAGAGAGTTTTAGAGGTGGGTCGGCTTCACGGCGCTACCCCTCCGATGCTCAAGTCAGAATGGAAGGATGGAGAAGTAGACTGTAGAAGAAGTGAGAAAAGATCTTTGAGGTACCAAATTGCGAAGAGAAAAACCAACTCCCTTCTCTTTCCATCTCTGCCCCTTTTATAAAAGATTCATCCTGCCTCTTCTTTAAGTGAATTTACTTTAATGCCCCTACTGACCTGTCAAGATGTAACCATTTCTCCCGCTCCTTTTCAAAATAGCACTTGGTGTGCTCTCCATGTGTCCCTTATTTTCCCTGTTAACCATTAATCAAATGAATAAAAAAATAAATAACATAATATTTCATGGCAACAATATTTTTTATTTAAAAACTCCCCCATCACTTCTTGTACCCAAAAATACCCGCATCTCCTTCTCTGCTCAATTCAGAAAACGCTCAAGGTCCACATGTACATCACTCGGGAAATCAACATGCTGCTTGGGAAATACACTAACTGATAAGGAAATACACTAACTACTTGGGAAACATACACACTATTTAAGAAACATACCCACTATTCATGGAATACATAGAATGACCAGAAAAACCCAACTCACCAATGCTCTTTGAACTATTGGCACTGCTCTTCCTACTTGCCTCGGAAAATATCTATATCACTTGGGAAACACACTGGCTGCTCGGGAAATATATACATTGCTTGGAATTGCATATATCAATCAAGAAATGCCTACACTGCTCTGTTAACACAATACATAGCCCTGAGCACAACGATTCTGTTCACCCTTACTCAGCTCGGGAATTACATTTACTGCTCGAGAAACATACTAACTGGTTGGGAATTAGAGACATCTACTGGAAAACACATATACCACCCTGCCAATACAACACTTAGCTCTGAGCATGACTAATTTGCTCACCCCTACTCAGCTCAGGAATTGCATATACTGCCCTGGAAACATACTAACTGATCGGGAATTACAGATATCAACCGGAAAACACATATACTACCCTGCCAACACAACACTTAGCTCTAAGTGTGACTAATCTGCTCACCCCTAATCAGCTCGAGAATTGCATATACTGCCTTGAAAATATACTAACTGATCGGGAATTACAGATATCAACTGAAAAACACATATACTTCCCTGCCAACACAACACTTAGCTTTGAGCATAACTAATCTTCTCACCCCTACTCAGCTTGAGAATTGCATATACTGCCCTGAAAACATACTAACTGATCGGGAATTACAGATATCAATCAGAAAACAAATATATTGCCTTTCCAACACAACACTTAGCTCTGAGCGTGACTAATCTGCTCACCCCTACTCAGCTAGGGAATTGCATATACTGTCCTAGAAACATACTAACTAGTCAGGAATCACATATTCTGCTCACAACATTTAGCTCTGAGGCTCACTACTATTCTTACCCCTTACATAGCTCTGGAATTACATAATCTGCTCTGCCAACATCACACCACTACTCCACCTGCACCTACATGATTGGGGACTTACATATATCGCTCAGAAAAGATACCGGCTGATCGAGAATTACACTTGATACCTTTTGAAAAACATGCTAAGTATCTGACTGAAAATCTAGACCTCATCATAAGTTCCCTCTTTTAGTAAAACTGAATAGCGAAGTCGAGTGAAGTTTTACAAGTACTTACTGAAACTACCCTTACTGAAAAATAAAAATTCCTCTACCTTAACCAAAAACTTTTGCAGCCATCATAAGTTCCCCCTCTTTAGTAAAACTGAAGAATGAAGTCAAGTGAAGTTTTACAAGTATTTACTGAAACAACCGTTACTGAAAAACAAAAATTCCTCTCCCTTAACAAAAAAACCCCTGCACCCATCATAAGTTCCTCCTCTTTAGTAAAACTAAAGAGTGAAGTCGAGTGAAGTTTTACACGTATTTATTGATACTTCCCTTACTAAAAAACAAAAATTCCTCTACCTTAACCAAAAACCCCTGCACCCATCATAAGTTCCCCCTTTTTAGTAAAACTGAAGAGCGAAATCTAGTGATGTTTTACAAGTACTCACTAATATTCAAAGGCTGCCATATCAAATATAAAACCATAAGATGTCAATCTGAGCACAAATCTTGAAATTATCATATTAGGTGCAGGGCCTTAAACTATCACATTAGGCGCAGGGCCTTAAACTCTCACATTAGGCGCAAGGTCTCAAGCTTGTATGTTAGCAACTTATCTGCTATTATAGCTGACGTTATAGTCTCCATGGGAGAATGTAGCTACCTAGTCCATAAGCTATTATATGAGACATGAGAGCCTTGAGAACCTTTTACCTGCCATTATAGCTGGCATTATAGTCCCCATGGGGGGAATGTAGCTACCTAGCTCATAGGCTATTATATGAGATGTAGAGCCTTGAGAAAATTTTATCTTCCATTATAGATGTCGTTATAGCCCCCATAGGGAAATGTAGTTACCTAGCCCATAGGCTATTATATTATGTTATATTAGCCGTAAGAGCCTTGAGAAAATTTGTCATCTTCTGACTTCTTGTATTAGGCATAAAAGCCTTAGATAAAATTACTAATCCCTACAAAAGAACCCATTATTAAACTTTTAAACTTATTCCTTATGCATAAAAAAAACCTTAGAAAAAATTGCCTGCTTCCTGTAAAAATAATTGTCATTTAGCCCTTAAGCTCTTATAAACATTTTCAGAGAAAATTTTATAGCTGAGAAACAATACCAAAATCCTCATTTAACTTCCTCCCTCCCACCTCTTCACTATAAATATAGAAGAAATCCTCACTGCTCTTCACTCTATAACCTCAAGAAAATGCATCCAATTTCTTTAATCCCTCATCCATGGTTTTCATCCATCAGCTCCAAAGTGACAGAAGAGTAATTTTGTGTTGGGTTTCATTGATCCGTGAGGGGAAACTTCGCTTCCCACTTCAATTTGGTCGCTTGTTCTTGGCGATCTCATAGATGTCCCCGGATTAAAAATTTAATCCTAGACAAAAGGGAATGCCCAAGCAACCTTGTCATCGTCGTGCTATTCGTTTAGAGAGGTCACTTGAACAAACTTGTTGTTCAAGCGACCAACCTCTATTCTACGAGTAGCCGCGGAATAGACGATGTACGGATCACAGACTTTTGTGTTTATGTTCGGGATCCAAGTATTATTTATCCACAAACAGAATATATCATGATCAAAATTGAAAAACAAAAATAAACATGTAACATATGAAAATAGAGAATCGATATACCTCTCGATCTTCTATTGTATGACCTTCCTCCTTTCGGACGTCGTGTGGGCGACGATCTACCAAAAGTTGAAGCTCCTAGATCACCAATCTTCCTTCCTTACTCGTTTTGAGCAAGTGGGAGAATAGAAACAAGGTTCTTTTCCTTCTTTCTGCCAACCACCAACCTCCAAGGATGGAGCTTGCCGCCTGCCAAGAAGGAAGAGGAGATTATGATGGAAACCGGCGAAGACACCAAGGGAAAGCCCTAAATCTTGTTACCACCGGCCAAAGAGAAGGAGAACGGAAGCTTTGGCCGGCGGCCAAGGTGAGGAAGGAGCTGTTTGGGCACCGACAAGCTTGAGGAAGAAGGAGATAAGGAAATAGATTCCTTATTTGGTGCCGCCAACCCCTATTCTTCTTGCCACCCAAAACCCTAGTCCTTTCTATATTGGAATTCTTCTCCACGCCAACCTCTTGTTCTTCTTTTATAGAGTTAGGCATAAGCTTCCTTTTAATCTCAACCATTGGTTCTAGAGATTTAATCTCAACCATCGGATCTAGAGATTTAATCTCAACCGTCGGATCTAGAGATTTAATCTCTACCTTTGGATCTAGAGTTTTGTTTCTATCCATTGGATTTAAGCTTCATGAGGTTTTAATAGGCTACAATAGGGACCATGAGAAGGAGTTGGATCTTGGACACCCATGGATCAAGCCCACATAAAGTCCGATCCATTAATGATAATCCAATCCACTAAAGGATTATCATTGATCTATCTCACCAACGCCCATAAGTTAATATAGGCTCCATATATTATTTGTATATTTTCTCCCCGTGTTTTTAGATCTCGAATGTCCATCGATTAATTAATTTACTGACCATTAATTAATCAACATCTAACTCCATGAGTAGTACCACTCATCCTTTTCATCATGCCGGACCAAGTCCACCTGTAGGGTTTACATGATGAACCTTATGAGCTCCTCAAGGGGACATCATCATCCTAATATATAGGACATGGTTTCCTCCTATAATCAACGGCACACCATATAAATAATATCATTTCCCAACTTACCGAGCCTATCGATTTAATCTATAAATTTCGCCCTTTGGTAAATCAAAGAAACGAATACTAAGTATATGTGCCCGTTATTATATCGGGATTAAGAGTATGTACAATATAATATCTGAGGTCCGATTCGATTATGTAGTCAGCAATAAATCGAATCACCTCTAAGTCGGTCCTACTCAATACACACGAAGTGCACTAGTGTGATTCTATGGTCAAGACAAAGCAATACCAAATGACACTACAACCAATCCAATGGTTTGTCCAAAGCCACCTCGGTTGTGAGCCTTTACTTATACTTTACAAGGAGCCGATAACATGATCTCCCGTGAGACACCACACACCATGTTATCTACAATGTAATGTATTAGACAATATGCATAATAATAAAAATATGCAAACAATGATCATGTGATTCTTATTTCAAAATAAAGATGTGCATACAAAAGGTAGACTTTTCAGTATACATCCCAACAATCTCCCACTTATACTAAAAGACTATGTTGTCCTCAAACTGCCATACATCTGATCCCCATTCCCTCCACATGCCTATCAAAAGCTCTCGCCGGAAGGGCCTTAGTGAAAGAATCTACCAGGTTATTCTCTGATGCAATATTGGCCACAAAAACTTCTCCTCTCTTTACGATTTCTCGTATCAGGTGGTACTTATGCTCTATGTATTTACTAGCCTTTTGGGCTCGTGGTTCCTTCGAGTTTGCAACTACACCACTATTATCAAAATATATTGTGATAGTTCTGGGCAAACCAAGAATCACATCCAAGTCCATCTTGAAGTTTCTGAGCCACACAACTTCTTTGGCCGCCTCGGAGGCTGCCACATACTCAGCTTCCATGGTAGAGTCAGCCACGCATTTCTACTTGACACTCCTCCATACAATGGCTCCACCTCCCAAAGTAAACACAAAACCTGAGGTAGACTTACTGTTATCCCTATCTGATTGGATGTCGGAATCCGTGTAACCCACAGGGAGTAATTGGTCTGCCTAGTAAACTAGCATATAATCCCTAGTCCTTCTCAGGTACTTCAATATATGTTTTACCGTAGTCCAATGTCCCTGTCCTGGATTACTCTGATATCTGCTGACCATGCCCATGGTATAGCAAATATCTGGTCTCGTACATAGCATCGCATACATGAGGCTTCCTACCGCCGAAGCATAAGGAACCACCATCATCTCCTCTATCTCCTCAGATGTTCTAGGACACATCTCCTTAGATAAAGGAACTCCATGCCTGAAAGGTAGAAAACCTTTCTTGGAGTTCTGCATGCTAAAACGATCCATAATCATGTCTATGTATGAGGCTTGGGATAAGCATATCTTTTTCATGCGATCCCTTATAACCATGATCCCAAGGATGTGTCCCACTTCTCCCAAGTCCTTTATATCAAACTGTTTGGACAACCATACCCTTATGTTCGATAAAACCTTGATATTGTTGCAAATTAACAAAATGTCATATACGTATAGTACAAGAAATACCACTACGTTTTCGTCACATCTCTTGTATACACAAGACTCATCCAGACTTTGAATAAATCCACAAGACTGGATTACTTCATCAAATCGGATGTTCCAAGACCTCGAAGCTTGCTTCAATCCATAAATGGACCGATTCAGCTTACATACAAGATGCTCTTTGCCTTTCACAATGAATCCCTCTGGTTGCTTCATATAGATATTTTCCTCAAGACTTCCATTAAGGAAAGCTGTCTTGACATCCATCTGCCACACCTCATAATCTATATGAGTTGCAATGCATAAGAGAATCCGGATAGATTTAAGCATGGCTACCTACAAAAAGGTCTCCTCATAATCGATACCCTCTTTCTGAGTATACCCCTTCGCAACAAGCCTCGCTTTGAAGGTCTCAACCTTCCCATCTATTCCTCTCTTTCTTTTGTAGATCCACTTGCATCCAATGGTTTTTACACCATCGGGTGGTTCTACTACCTCCCAGACTTGATTTGAATCCATAGATTCAATCTCAGCATTCATTGCACTTCACCAAGATACTGCATCTTTATCTTGGATTGCCTCGTCATATGTCCAAGGATCAGGTTCATGTTCGCCAGGGACCAAATCAGAAGATTCTCCCAAGAACATGAATCTATCCGGCTGTCTCACAACCCTCCCACTACGACGAGGTATCACCTGCGTATCCTCCGTGACACGCAGTGCAGTGACTTGTGGTATATCCTCTTGTACCGGTGGTACTGAAGAAGTGACTTCCCCTTTTATTTCCTCCAGAACAATCTTACTCATGGGCTTGTGGTTTATCACATAGTCTTCCTCTAGAAATCTGGCGTTCGCGCTAACGATCACCCTCTGATCTCTAGGACTATAAAACAAACCACCTTTCGTTCCTCTTGGATAGTCAATGAACATGCGTACTTCTGTATGAAGTTCCCACTTACCAGCATCTGCCTTCAGCACATGTGTTGGACTCCCCCATATGCGAATATGTCTTAGACTAGGCTTTCTCCTAGTCCACAATTCTGTGGGAGTAGAAGGCACTGATTTAGATAGAACTAGGTTCAGAATGTACACCACTGTATCTAGAGCATATCCCCAGAACGAATCTGACATCTCAGAATAACTCATCATCGATCTAACCATCTCCATAAGAGTCCTATTCCTTCGCTCTGCTACACCATTCTGCTGGGGTGTGCCAGGTGCAGGTAATTGGGATTGAATTCCAGCCTCTGATAAGTAATCCTAAACTCTCCCAAGAGGTACTCACCACCACGATCAGATCGTAGTATCTTGATACTTTTACCTTGACGTTTCTCCACATCAGCCTTGAATTATTTGAACTTGTCAAAGCATTCAGACTTGCAGCGCATCAAGTAAATGTATCCATATCTCGAATAATCGTCTATAAAAGAGACGAAATACTCAAAACCACCTCTAGTCTGGATAGACATAGGACCACACAAATCAGAATGAACCAATTCTAACATATCTTTGGCTCTATACCCCTTGGCCTTAAAAGGCCTCTTGGTCATTTTACCCTCCAAGCAAGATTCGTAGGTTGGGAAATCTTCCACCACTAATGAACCCAAAGGTCCATCAGCTATCATCCTTTGAATTCTGATTAGGTTAATATGACCAAGCCTAAGATGCCAAAGATATGTTTGGTTCATCTTCGAAGGTTCTTTTCTTTTATTGGAATTAGAAGAAGAGTTATTAGCTTCTATTTGCATTGTGGGAGCTTTTGGTTCGAGTGTATACAAATTTCCTATGAATGCACCAGAACAGATAATGTCCCTATTTCTTTTTATAACAACTCTGTCATTAAAAGAAATAGAATATCCATCCATAAATAATTTAGAAACTGAAATTAAATTCTTTCTAAATAAAGGTACATAAAGGCAATTCTTAAGATCCAAAAACTTTATTTTTCTCAAAAGATAAATGAACGTCTCCCACTGCAACAATCGTCACCTTCGTGGCATTGCCCAAGTACACGGTAATCTCCCCCTCAGTCAGTCATCTGGTTTCCTGGAACCCCTGTAAAGTATTGCAGACATGATCAGTGGCTCCCATATCTACACACCAGGTGCCGGTAGATAACACCGCTAAACATGTTTCAACAACTAGACCAAAAGATATACCTTTGTTCTGCTTGCAGTTGGGGCAGTCCTTCTTCTAGTGTCGAGTCTACTTACAAGTGAAGCACTTGCCTTTCGACTTCTTCACTCCTCCCTGAGTTCCTCCCACCGCCTATGTCCCAGCTTGTTTCTTCTTCTTCTTGCCTTTCGTCTTAGAAGTAGAAACCTTTTGGGTCACCATGCATGCGCCTGAGCACTCTGACGAAATAGCTTCTCTGCCGCCTAGAGTTCTGTCAGAAGCTCCGCCAACGAATACAACCTTTTGTTCATGTTGTAGTTCAGGCGAAACTGCTCAAAACTCCTAGGTAGAGACTGGAGAAAGATATCGACCTGGGTTTTCCCATTGATCTCAGCTCCAAGGACTTCCAACTCATTCAAATGAACCATCATCTTGAGAACATGATCCCTCACAGGCGTTCCTTTGATCATGGTGGTTGTCATCAAGTTCCTCATGGCTTCCTGCCTAGCATCCCGATTCTAGTGTCCGAAAGGCTCTTTGAGATTGGGCATCATCTCATAAGCAGTGGGCATGATTTGATGCTGATGTTGGAGTACATTTGACATAGATGCCAAAATGTAACACCGTGCCATCTCATCGGCCTTGATCCACTTCTTATAACTCTCTCTCTCCTTTTCCCCAGAATCATCTGCAGGCTTAGGAGGGAACTCTTCGAGGAGTATATATTTGTATTCCTCAGCAGTCAAGACAATGTCTAGATTCCTCTTCCAATCAACATAGTTGGGTCCAGTAAGTTTATTCTCTTTCAATATCACAGCAAGCGGGTTGAAAGTCATTTTGAAAGAAAACCTAAGAATCACATAGATCAAAACATTAGATTTAAAAAAATATTGATTCCTCAAACAATAAAATTTTAAAATCAACCAACACCTCAAAACACCGAGAATATCGTATGCCACGATAGTCTGGACATATACGAATTCTACATTTGTAAGAGGAGGTTTTACCCATTAATTTTACTATCTTGTCAACCTAACTTTTTGACAAGTAAAATTGATAGTTGGTTCCTCTTTGTCCCTACAAATAAAAGCAGTGACTCTGATGGGGAGGATACTTATATTTGTATCTAAGTGTTCACCATTACTCGGTACCAAGGTAATTATCTCGGGTTATGTGCCTTCCGATGGGGAAGTACACACGCTCCTTAATAATTCCCTATAACCATATTCGACCTTGTGATCCACAAACAAACTCATCCGATGGGGAGGAAGGCACTCAGAGCCGACGCGCATGTTTCTTTGTATCACATGTCAAATTGTAATAGGGGCCATGGGAATTTATAAAAATATCCCTCTCCCACTTAGTAATTTGAAATTGAGGAATTTTCTAGCCTACGACATGCATATCAAACAATAAGCAATAAATATGAAAAATAAATTATTTTCCAACTATTATGGCTTTTGTCTTCAATATATCTCCTGTCGCATCACCTTCTCGTCCACTCCTCCTACACCATGTACGAGCCATCCGGAGATCCGAGCCGAGACTAAAAACTATTTTAATTTACATCCATCGATCCTATACTCCACGAAGGAGTGTACATGAAATCTAGATCGAAAGTAAACTAAAATAAAAAGAGTGGCTATACAATGTCGTATCTAATTTACAAATTTTTTTTTAAATACTAGCCTTGTCAACCCCGAGGATTCAACAATATATACACATATAATCACATTCACACATATGGCCATAATAGTCGGATCTTAAGCTTGCAACCAAAGAGTTAACCTACGCATATCCTACTATTATCCGTCACATATAATATATGGAAAAAATGCATAAGAGTAACCGAATCCTAAACACACAAAACCGGAAACCTTGGCTCTGATACCAATTGTTGGGTTTCATTGATCCGTGAGGGGAAACTTCGCTTCCCACTTCAACTCGGTCGCTTGTTCTTGGCGATCCCATCGATGTCCCGGAATTAAAAATTTAATCCTAGACAAAAGGGAACACCCAAGCAACCTTGTCATCGTCGTGCTATTCGTTTAGAGAGGTCACTTGAACAAACTTGTTGTTCAAGCGACCAACCTCTATTCTACAAGTAACCGTGGAATAGACGATGTACGGATCGCTGACTTTTTTGTTTATATTCGGGATCCAAGTATTATTTTGCCACAAACAGAATATATCATGCTCATAATTGAAAAACAAAAATAAACATGTAAGATATGAAAATAGAGAATCGATATACCTCTCGATCTTCTATTGTATGACCTTCCTCCTTTCGGACGTCGTGTGGGCAACAATCTACCAAAAGTTGAAGCTCCTAGATCTCCAATCTTCCTTCCTTACTCGTTCCGAGCAAGAGGGAGGATAGAAACAATGCTCTTTTCCTTCTTTCAACCAACCACCAACCTCCAAGGATGGAGCTTGCCGCCGGCCAAGAAGGAAGAGCAGATTATGATTGAAACCGATCAAGACACCAAGGGAAAGCCCTAAATCTTCTTACCATCGGCCAAGGAGAAGGAGAAGGGAAGCTTTGGCCATCGTCCAAGGTGAGGAAGGAGCTGTTTGGGCATCGGCAAGCTTGAGGAAGAAGGAGATAAGGAAATAGATTCCTTATTTGATGCCGCCAATCCCTATTCTTCTTGCCGCCCAAAACCCTAGTCGTTTTTCTATTGGAATTCTTCTCCACGCCAACCCCTTGTTCTCCTTTTATAGACTAAGGGATAAGCCTCCTTTTAATCTCCACCATTGGTTCTAGGGATTTAATCTCAACTGTCGGATCTAGAGATTTAATCTCAACCATCGGATCTAGAGATTTAATCTCTACCTTTGGATCTAGAGTTTTGTTTCTATCCATTGGATCTAAGCTTCATGAGGTTTTAATAGGCTACAATAGGGACCATGAGGAGGAGTTGGATCTTGGCCACCCATGGATCAAGCCCACATAAAGTCTGATCCATTAATGATAATCCAATCCACTAAAAGATTATCATTGATCTACCTCACCAACCCCCATAAGTTAATATAGGCTCCATATATTATTTGTACATTTTCTCCCCATTTTTAAGATCTCGAATGTCCGTCGATTAATTAATATACTGACCATTAATTAATCAACATCTAACTCCATGAGTAGTACCACTCAACCTTTTCATCATGCCGGACCAAGTCCATCTGCAGGGTTTACATGATGAACCTTATGAGCTCCTCAAGGTGACATCATCATCCTAATATATAGGACACGGTTTCCTCCTATAATCAACGACACACCATATAAATAATATCATTTCCCAACTTACCGAGCCTATCGATTTAATCTATAAATCTCACCCATTAGTAAATCAAAGAAACGAATACTAAGTATATGTGCCCGTTATTATATCGGGATTAAGAGTATGTGCAATATAATATCTGAGGTCCGATTCGATTATGTAGTCAGCAATAAATCGAATCACCTCTAAGTCGGTCCTGCTCAATACACACGAAGTGCACTAGTGTGATTCTATGGTCAAAACAAACCAATACCAAATCACACTACAACCATTCCAATGGTTTGTCAAAAGCTATCTCGGTTGTGAGCCTTTACTTATACTTTACAAGGAGCCAATAACATGATCTCCCGTGTGACAACACACACCATGTTATCTACAATGTAATGTATTAGACAATATGCATAACCATAAAAATATGTAAACAATGATCATGTAATTCTTATTTCAAAATAAAGATGTTCATACAAAAGGTAGACTTTTCAGTATACATCCCAACATTTTGATCTCTATTCTCCAGATTGCAACTTCCTGTCGACTTTCACAGAATCACACTCACATCTACCGAGCGTCCCCATTTACCCTCCGGATGCACAAAGGCTTTCTTCTTGGAACAAACATAAGACGACTTATACTTCCCTCTTCATCCATTCATTTTAGAAGTATTCAAATATTTTTCTATCCCCTTGAATCAGCTAAGTCCCAACTCCATTCGCTTTATGTTAGGCTTTTACCTTATCATAGCATACTTATCAATCACCCCCTCGGCCTTTTTATTTCACTATCTCTTCCAAATAAAATTATCAGAAATCAGTATCTTCTATTTCTAGGCTCGGTCAATTTTTCAATTTCTGACTGGTATCCTATCCTCTCACAAGGGATGGAAAGAGCACTACTTTTTTGTGCATTCTCCATCTTCATTCCCTTTTCCCTCCATTTGGCTAACTACTCTCCCCCTCCTCCTTCTCTAGACCATCATTGAGAGAACCCTAATTATCAGTTGATTACCTTGTCATTATCAGAAGAACAATTCAACATAAACCAACTACTCACAAAAGCAACACTTACCTCCATCAAGCTGAACTACCCTCTGCAGTCGACTGATACACTCGATAACTATTTTCCTTAACCTGATTCTTAAGTGTTTACATAACATATATGAGTTCTCACTCTTTTTTCCCTTTTTCAGAATCACTTCTACTACAAGCCTTCGGCAATGTTCAGCCACCTTCTCGCATAAACCCCATTCAACTTCACCCTCGTAACTCAACACCTTCCCATCAACCTCCACTTTTATGCCAGACCCCACAAAGTCTTCTTTCTTCCCCCCTTAGCCCAAGACCTACTTGATTCCCTCCTAACCAGCATTAATGAGGTTAGTATAAAATTTCTTCTATCATTTTTACTTGGCACTGATACTTACCTCTGTAGGGTATCACAAGTATAACTCATCTAAAACACCAATGGATCCAAAATACTACTACCCTAAAGAAAGATATTCATTACTTCGATGACACATCCTGCACTACTTTATTATTGAGGTGACTTCTATTCCTCGACGGTCTCATCACGAGATTTAGCAATAAATCGAGCAGAGCTTTCAACCCTCCATTTTCAAACATCTTACTTATAAAATACTTTAGACATTTTAAGAACTCTTCCAAAGAAGGAACATGTTGGAATGTATACTGAAAGCCTAGCTCTTTTTGTATGAACATTTTTATTTTGAAATAAGAATCACATGATCATTGTTTGCACTTTATATTTATTATATGTGTGCATATTGTCTAATATTTTACATTGTAGATAACATGGTGCTTGGTGTAGCACAGAAGATCATGTTATCAGTCTCTTGTAGAATATAAGTAGAGGCTCACAACCAAGATGGTTTTGGACAAACCATTGGCATGGTTGTAGTGTAGCTTGGTATTGTTTTGTCTTGAACATAGAGTTACACTAGTACACTTAGGAGTATTGAGTAGGACTGACATAGAGGTGATTCAATATATTGCTGACTACATAATTGAATCGGACCTCGGATATTATGTTGTACATGCTCTTAATCCCGATATAATAACGGACACATGTACTTAGTATTTATTTCTTTGATTTACCAGAGGGTGAGATTTAGATGGATTAAATCAATATGCCCGGTAAGTTGGGAAATGATATTATTTACATGGTATGTCGTTGATTATAGGAGGAAACCGTGTCCTATATATTAGGTTGATGATGTCCCCTTGAGGAGCTCATAAGGTTCATCATGTAAACCCTGTAGGTTGACTTAGTCAACATGATGATAAGGTTGAGTGGTACTACTCGAGAAGTTAGATTTTAATTAATTGATGGTCAGTAAATCAATTAATTGACGGACATTCGATATCTTAAACACGAGGAGATGGATGTACAAATAATATATGGAGCCCATATTAATTTATGGGGGTTGGTGAGGTAGTTCAATGATGATTCTCTAGTGGAATGGAACATCATTGATGGATCAAGTTTGTGTGGTTCCGATCCATCAGGTGGCCAAGATCCAACTCCTCCTCATGGTCTCTATTGTAGCCTAATATAATCCTCATGAAGTCTAGATCCAAGGATGTAAAACAAAACTCTAGAACCAATGGTTGAGAATAAATCTCTAGAACCGACGGTTGAGATTAAATCCCTAGAACCGACGGTGGAGATTAAATCTCTAGAACCGACGGTTAAGATTAAATCTCTAGAACCGGCGGTTGAGATTAAATCTCTAGAATCGACGGTGGAGATTAAATCTCTAGATCCGGCGGTTGAGATTAAATCCCTAGAATCGACGGTGGAGATTAAACCAAGGCTTATCCCTAACTCTATAAAAGGATGGCTTAGAGTGGGCGGTAAAAAAAGGAGATTAAGCTTTTGTTTTGGGCCACTAGGTTTTGAAAGAAGGATTGGGCAGCAACTCTTGGAAGGTTTAAGCCGGCGCCCATCTTCTTCCACCTTGTTCTTGGCCGGCGGTTCTCCAATTCCTTGGTGGCCGGCGGTTCTCCAATTCCTTGGTGGTCGGCGGTTCTCCAATTCCTTGGTGGCCGGTGCTTCTCCAATTCCTTGGTGGCCGGCGGTTCTCCAATTTCTTGGTGGCCGACGCTTCTCCAATTCCTTGCTGGCCGGCGGTTCTCCAATTCCTTGGTGGTCGACGCTTCTCCACTTCCTTGGTGGCCGACAACAACATTGTTCCAAAGGTTGGCCGACGCTCAACCATCTACTCCTTGGCCGGCGGCTATATCAAGCTCCTTGTCTTGGTTGTCAGCTCTAGATAGGAGAAGGAGTTTTGTTTGGTTCTTCTCTTTGTTCGGAGCGAGCAAGGAAGGGAAGAACGTGATCTAGGAAGCTTCAACTCGTGGAGGATCTTCGCCCACACGACGTCCACGAGGAGGATAGGACATACGATAGAAGATCGAGAGGTATAAAAGTTTTACAACTTTTATTATTGATCTTTGATTAGTATGTGTTGATTATACTAGTTTTCATGTGTAAGTATTTGTATAATCATGGACGCCGAAGATAAACACAAAAACCGGCGATTCGTACGTCGTCTCTTCCCCAGCTAACAGACTAGAAGAGTTGTGTCGCTTGAACAACTAGTTTGTTCTAGCGATCGCTCAAGTTGTTAGCACGACGACGAATTGGTTGTGCTTAGGAAACTCATCCCATCCAGATTAGTTTTCATTAGTGAAAATTTTAATCCGGGGACATGGGAGTCGATGAGCCTTTCTAGAGAAGCATGATCCCATCAATTGGTATCAGAGCCAGCTTTCCGGTTTTGTGTGTTTAGGATTTGGTTAATTTTTATGCACTTTTTCATATATTATATGTGCCGGATAATAGTAGGATATGCGTAGTTTAACTTTTTGGTTGCAGGCGTAAGATCCGACTATTATGGCCATATGTGTGTATGTAATTGTATGTGTGTAAATATTTATTATTTGAATCCTCGGGGTTGACGAGGCTAGATTAGTATTTAATTTTTGTAATTAAATACGACATTGTTTAGCCACTCATTTTAGTTTACTTTCGATCTAGATTATTTGTACACTCCTTCGTGGAGTATAGGATCGATAGATGTAAATTAAAATGATATATCTCGACTCAGATTTCTTTATGTGGCTTGCGCACGGAAAAGGTGGAGCGGGCGAGGTGGCGACACGGCGGGACGCATATTGGAGAACAAAGCCATAATAGTTGGAAAAATTTTGTTTTTTTTTCATATTTATTGCTGATTTGTTTTATATGCAAGTTTTGTGTGCTTGAAAATTCCTCATTTTCAATTCACTAAGTGGGAGAGGGATATTTTAATTAATTCCCGCGGCCTCCATTACAATTTGACGTGTGATGCAACCAACTTGCGTGTCGGCTCTGAGTGCCTTCCTCCCCATCGGATGAGTTTGTTTGCAGATCACTAGGTCAAATAATGGTTATAGGAAATTATTTAGGAGCGTGTGTACTTCCCCATCGGTAAGGCACATAATCCGAGATAATTCCCTTAGTATCGTGTAATGGTGCACACTTAGATGCAAATAAAAAGTATCCTCCCCATCGGAGTCACTGCTTTTATTTGTAGGGCCAAAGAGGAACCAACTATTAATTTTATTTGTCAAAAAGTAAGGTTGACAAGATAATAAAATTAATGGGTAAAACCTCCTCTTACAAATGTAGAATTCGTATACGTCCACACTATCGTGGCATGCGATATTCTCGGTGTTTTGAGGTGTTGGTTGATTTCGGAATTTTATTATTTTGAGGAATCAATAATATTTGAAATCTAATATTTTGATCATTGTGATTCTTAGGATTTTCAAATGGCTTTCAACCCACTTACTATGATGCTAAAGGAAACAAACTTACTATACCCAAATAATATTGATTGGAAAAGAAATTTGGATAGTGTCTTAACTGTCGATGAGTGTCCTCCTAGGCCTATAGATGATTCTGGGGAAAAGGAACTTTTCAGATACCAGAATCGAGCTGCTAGGTAAGAAGCCATGGTTGCTCAGAAGGTTTCTACTTCTAAGCCGAAAGGCAAGAAGAAGAAGAAGAAACAAGGTGGAGCAAAGGTGGTGGGAGGATCTCAGGGAGGAGTGAAGAAGCCGAAAGGCAAGTGCTTCACTTGTAAACAGACTGGACATGGGAAGAAAGACTTCCCCAACCTTAAGCAGAACAAAGGTATATCTTCTGCCTTAGTCGTTGAAACATGTTTAGTGGTGTTATCTACCGGTACCTAGTGTGTAGATACGGGAGCCACTGATTTTTGGGTTTCCAGCACCACGGCGTGTGTGTGTTCGATCATGTTTCGTAAACATGAGCACAGCGGAAGCAATTAAAAATAATAAATCTATATTTATTACAACACACACAACACACGCATGCATATTACAACAAGTGTAGACATAACTGTAAATTAAAATTTGCAATAAAAGAAATTTATCTACGTTATACCTTTCGTATGACGTGTAGCGGGAACGGCATCAACCGGAATGATCCTCGTAAGAATCGTCTCTATCCGTATCCACACCGAGCTCCTCGGGATGACTTCGCTAAGTCACGAGCTTCGTCTTCGTACGGGTTACTAGCCTCGTGTTGAAGACGACGTGATCGAGAGATGATCACGATCCGAATCCAAATTCGGATCCTAAAACGAGTTCTCAAAACTCGCTTCTCCGGAGAGGTATTCGTCAACCGTTTGACGAATCCTTCGTCCCCCACCTCAGAGGATTACCGGAGATCAAATCTCCGGTAAGTTAGCCGCTGTCGGAGCACTAACCATCGTCCAAACGACGCTCCGACAACAAAGAAACAAGCTGTCCAGAAAAACTGGACAGCTTTTGGTGGAGGAATAGAGGCCGGCTAAGGAAAGATGGAAGCTCACCTTATCACCGAACCCAAAGGAGATCGCCGGAGGGTCGCCGGAGGGTCGCCGGAGGTTCTCCGGCTGAAGCTTGGACGCCGGCAAAGACTTAGACGGCTGCACACAAGCTGGGCGGCGGCAGCTTTAGGTGTTGGCGCCGAATAGGAGAGGGAGGGGGTTTGGGCGGCCAAAACTTGATTAGATTTTTGGATTAGAGTTTAAGCCCTATTTTATAGAGAACTAATTCTCTTAATGGTTAATGGATCATATCCATAAAGCCCGTTAACCCGCTCCATTAAGATAAGTTAAAATAAACCAAACCATGATGGTTTATTTTAAGTTAAAACGAACCGAACCAACTTTTGGTTCATTCGTTTCAAATAAACCAAACCCTTTGGTTTATTCTCATCCATTGGATTAGAACCAAACCATTTTGGTCCATCCATTATGTCTTCATAAGACACGGTCCATCCATGCTTCCATTGCGACTGAAACAATTTCATGCTCGCTTTATGTTTGGTCCAACCAAACATAGTTTCTCTCGGTCTGAGAATCCCATTCTCAAGCTCGTTTTAAATCCTTTGGATTACACTCGTTGTGCGTGTGACCAAATAGGTTCTCGGTTTATGTTGGCCGTCTATAATTAATCATTAATTATAGAACGATCATGAGTGGCACCTAGTAGTACATCATGATCCCCAATTAACCGAAAAGATCAACGGTTGATCCAGAACTATTTCTGAAACCCTTCAGTAGCTCGAATGAATCGTGCCTCATTCTCTTCACTCATCTTATACCCACTTGGTTCAGGACATGGTCTATTGTGTCAGTCCCCACTAGGCTGACTACGTCACACCTAGCCCAAGTATCATTTCCTCGTCCTACGAATTCTAGTTACTCCACATGTATCGAAGAGTACCTTACTCTAAACATGTAATGCTTTGACCAAAGACTTTAGTAACAATCCGACGAGAGGCCATGGGTATACATCTCCTCGCAAGGAGTGGTGAATCCTTTATAGGCTATTCAAACACCTTCGATCACTTCGACTTATACCCAATCATCCCAGGTCCACATCTCCTCAGAGATGTTTGCTTAAGATGTCAAAGCATAAGTCTCCATGATCAAGATGACTTGAATACCGCAAGTCAAAGGAACATCGCACTTAAGCCACAGTAAGAACTTCATTGACATATCTATATATGAAGAGAACCATATGAAGTCTTACGGCTGGTCACTCCAATGAACTAGTTACCATAACTAGCATCCACGATTAACTCCGGACATCACTATGTCTCCAGCCAGTGAGAATCAGCTGCTTGGATACACCAAGGAGTATACCTCGTGCTAGTCTCGACAGAACTGATGGTGTCCAAATCCATCAATTCATCGACTAGGGATAATTCCGATACATCACAATTACACATGTAGAGATACTCACTAGTTGTGATCCAATCACAAATTCTCTCATGCTGTGAATCGTATCGTGGACATTCAGTAAATGAGTTTAAGATCCAATCAAATACATGAAACATGTATACTCAAATAGTGAATCTTCATTTATCATATAAATGGTTCATACATAAGGCGATTGCCTTAGGACATCTCTCATATATTACTAACAGACTCCCACTTGACCTAATGCTAATCGCTACGGTATCCTATACCATAAGCACTAACATGACCCTCAAACTTACTTTGAGGTAATGCTTTAGTCAAATGATCCGCTAAGTTCTTTTCAGTGGGAATTTTCTCGATTTGTATTTCGTTCCTACTGATGATCTCTCTGATAAGATGATAGCGGCGAATCACATGTTTGAATCGTTGATGAGACCTTGGCTCTTTCGCTTGTGCAATTGCTCCATTGTTGTCGCAGTAGATCGGTATTGCTTCAACAATGGCCGGAATCACACCAAGTTCATGAACGAACTTCTTGATCCAAACCGCTTCCTTTGCTCGCCGGCTGCAATATATTACGCCTCGGTGGTAGAATCCGTCTGATCTCTTGTTTGGAACTTTTCCAACTCACTGCGCCCCCATTCAAGGTGAACACGTATCTAGACTGAGACCTGGAATCATCCTTGTCTGTCTGGAAGCTGGCATCCGTATACCTGCGTATCACCATGTCCCCTTCTCTATATATTAGGAACACATCCTTAGTTCTTCTCAAGTACTTAAGGATCGTCTTAACAGCTGCCCAATGATCCATTCCTGGATTGGATTGGTATCTGCTCGTGACACTCAGAGCGTACGATACATCGGGCCTCGTACATAACATAGCATACATGATAGATCCTATTGCGGATGCATAGGGAATCTTAATCATGCAAATCCTTCCGTCTTCTGTGCACGGACACATAGACTTCGAAAGGTGTACCCCATGCCTGATGGGCAGATAACCTTTCTTGGATTCCGACATGCTAAACCTCTTTAGCACTCGGTCTATATATGTAGACTGCGAAAGACCAAGCAACCGTTTCGATCTATCTCTATAGATCTTAATCCCAAGGATGTAGGTTGCTTCTCCCAGGTCTTTCATGGAGAATGTCTTGGATAACCAAACCTTAACTGACTGTAAGATTGACACATTGTTTCCTATAAGTAATATGTCATCGACATACAATACTAGGAACACGACTGCACTCCCACTAACCTTCTTGTACACACAAGGTTCGTCTGGATTTTGCGAGAAATCAAACTTTTTGATCGTCTCATCAAAATGGATATTCCAGCTCCTGGATGCTTGCTTCAATCCATAAATGGACCGTCGCAATTTGCATACCTTGGTTTTATCAACCGATGTGAAACCCTCAGGTTGTATCATATACACGTCCTCGAGTAGGTTTCCATTAAGGAAAGCTGTTTTCACATCCATCTGTCATATCTCATAATCATAATGAGCCGCTATGTCCAGGAGCATCCGAATGGATTTAAGCATAGCTACAGGCGAATAGGTTTCGTCATAATCAACACCTTGTTTTTGACGATATCCTTTCGCCACCAATCTAGCCTTATAGGTAATCACATTACCATCCATGTCCGTTTTCTTCTTGAAAACCCACTTGCACCCTATAGGCTTTATGCCTTCAGGTGGGTCAACCAAGTTCCAAACTTGGTTTTCATACATGGAATCCATTTCCGACTTCATGGCACCAAGCCACTTATCCCATTCTGAACTTGTCAGCACTTCTTCATAACTGGTAGGCTCCTCATCATCAATGAGTAATACGTCGTTCGATTCACTTACGAGAAATCCATATCTCTCAGGAATATTGCGTGTTCTACCAGATCTACGAAGATGTGGTGTTACAATAGGTCCAGTCGATTGCTCATCACTATGAGTTGTTAGCTGTTGTGCTTCACCAGGTATCTCATCAATGTCTATTTGAGTCTCTCGAGCCTCCTTAAGCTCGACGACACTCCCACTATTTTCTTGCAAGAGAAACTCTTTCTCTAGAAACACAGCATGCCTTGAAACAAACACCTTTTGTTCCACAGGATGATAGAATTGGTAACCCCTTGTTTCCTTAGGGTATCCAATAAATAGACATTTATCGACTTAGCATCCAATTTGTCCGTCTGATCCGCTTCACATAAGCAGGACAACCCCATATCTTCAAGTAAGATACATGAGGTTTCTTACCATTCCATATCTCATATGGAGTAGTTGAGACTACCTTGGTAGGCATTCTGTTTAACAAGTAAACAGCTGTCTGAAGTGCATAACCCCAAAAGTACTTGGGAAGAGTCGCATGATTCATCATTGACCTGACCATGTCCAGCAAGGTCCGGTTATGCATCTCAGATACACCATTATGCTGTGGTGTATATGGCGGAGTCCATTGAGACAATATGCCATTGTCTCTTAGATAATCAAGAAACTCTTGACTTAAGTATTCACCACCTCAATCCGATCGAAGTATTTTAATACTTTTGTCATGTTGTTTCTCTACTTCATTTCTGAATTCTTTGAACCTTTCAAAGGCTTCAGACTTGTGTTTCATCAAGAACACATACCCAAACCGTGAGTGATCATCGGTGAAGGTAATGAAGTAGCTATAGCCTCCTAATGCTTGAGTTGACATAGGTCCACATACATCAGTATGTACTAGACCTAGTAACTCTCCCACTCGTTCACCTTTTCCAGTAAAAGGTAACTTAGTCATCTTGCCTTTTAAGCATGATTCACATGTATCGTATGAATCCAATTCAAACGATTCCAGAATTCCACATCGGTGTAATTCGGACATGCGTTTCTTGCTTATATGGCCAAGACGACAATGCCACATATAGGAGTCTATGTGATTATCCTTTCGAGCACGTGTGTTGCTTGCTTCGATATTGAAAATGTCACTGGATACGTCCAACGTATAAATGCCATTACTCAAAGTTCCAGTTCCATAAAGTACGCCATTCAAAGTTATATAACAACAATTGTTACTAAACGTCAAATGGAAACCATTTCTATTTAAGCAGGAAATAGAAACAATGTTCTTTATTAGAGAAGGAACATAATAGCAATTGTCCAGTTCTAAGACTAGTCCAGTGCAAAGAACCGCTCCATTGCCAACTCGCAAATTTGACTCCCCTCTGACAAGTCTTCTTCTATTCCTTAACCCCTGTATGTCATTACACATATGTGAGCTACACCCAGTATCCAATACCCAAGTGTCTAAGGAAATAGAATGACAATCAATAACGAAGATACCTGAAGAGGATGGGGCATCGGATGCCTTCTTCTTCTTCATGGACTCAAGATAAATCTTGCAGTTTCTTCGCCAGTGGCCTTCCTTGCCACAGTGATGGCAAGTGCCCTTTTGCGCTGGTTCCGCCTTCTTTGCCTTTTTCTTTCCTTTCTTCTGTTCTTTTGCCTTCCTCTTAGGACCTTTCTTTGAGGAATCAACTAACAGAACCGCCTTCTCCTCATGCTTCATAGAAGGCTCCACAGTCTTCAGCATATTGAGCAGCTCGGGAATGGTGGATTCCAATTTATTCATCCGATAGTTCATCACAAATTGCGAGAAACTCTTGGGCAAACAATGCAGAATTAAGTCAATACTTAACTCATGATCCATCACAAAACCGAGGGTAGCTAGCCGCTCGATGTACCCGTTCATCTTTAGCACAAACTGTACTACAGACGAACCTTCTTGCATCTTCGTGGTGAAGAGGAGCCTAGAGACCTCGAACCTTTCGGATCTCGCTTGCTCATCGAACAACTCATGAAGATGGAAGACCATAGTGTTAGCATCCATACCATCTAGCATGATGCAACTCGCCAGCTCAGAATCTGCCACATGCTTCTGATAGACCAACATTTGATCTGGAGTTGCATCGTCCTTAGGACGGTCAGGAAGAGGCTCTTCAAGGACATATGCAAGCTTTTCCGCCTTGAGAACAATTCTCAGGTTTCTAAGCCAGTCCAAAAAGTTAGGCCCAGTCAGTTTGTTCGAATCCAAAATAGTGCGCAAATTCAAAGACGTCATGATCAATTTATTGACCTAGAAATACAAAACGAGCATATATGAGAAAATGATTTTAAAATGCATCAATATAAATTTATAAATCCCATTCATTTATCGAATTTCAAAAACCCCAAAATCACTTCGGGAGATCGTAGGTCCATCTCCGAATGGGTTGATATCCATCATAGTTATGAACAACCTTGGAGAGGGTCCAACAATCCATTCATAACTACGACGGTAGGTATCATCTATAACGATTGCATATCCCGTATATGCAACTATCACAATGTGCTATCAACTAATTGAATGTTCACACATACATAGGGTTGTTAACACATTAACAAGTATGCATCATATGCATAGCACCCAACTTCACCTCCCTTTACATCGACCTTGGAGAGAGTCCAACAAGCCGATGCTCCAGGTTAAAGCCAACCCATTAATCAGGACATAGTTTTAATATGGTTAGAGCGCATTCAACCAATTAGCCCAGCTTGGAGAGAGTCCAACAACCAAAGCTAACGATTGACCTCTGACTCTTACCATATTAGTATTAAACTATTCCATGGTTTGAACATATTCAGGTTCGAGCCGGGCTTGGAGAGAGTCCAACAACCCAAACAAGAAACAGAACTCTGGTTCTAACCATATTAATGGAAGATGTAGGCTTTAATATTGATTATGGGTTTTTTATGTCTCATCCTCTTTGCATGCAAATAACTATTATCTACATGGCATGACATACATGGCATACATCTACATGTCACGACACGCATGGCATAATGTTATGCATCTAATGCAATTACATGGCATACAATTATGTCATGTATATAATTTCCTTATATGTCATAACTATTTATGGAAATAAAATATGTTTAAGATTTGATTCTCCAAATCAAATCATAATTAAATTAGGAAACAAATTTCCAAATCTAATCACATATTTTATTCATGGAATTATTTGATTAAGGAAAATCTATTTAGGAAACCAATTTCCTAAATCATTAAAACTACTTATGGAAATAAAATATTTTAAGATTTGATTTCAAATCAAATCATGATTAAATTAGAAACAAATTTCTAGAATCTAATCAAATATTTTATTTATGGAAAATATCAATTTCCATAAATACTTCCAACTTTCCAAAAGTGGAAGATTTCCATAAATACTTCTAGACTTTCCAAAATTGAAAAATTTCCATAAATACTTCTAAATTTCCAAAATTTAGAAAATTTCCAGAAATACATTATGACTATCGCAAAACCATTTTACGATTATGTCGAAACACAACCTGGGCTCTGATACCACTGTTGGGTTTCCGGCACCGCGGCGTGTGTGTGTTCGATCATGTTTCGTAAACATGAGCACAGCGGAAGCAATTAAAAATAATAAATCTATATTTATTACAACACACACAACACACGCATGCATATTACAACAAGTGTAGACATAACCGTAAATTAAAATTTGCAATAAAAGAAATTTATCTACGTTATACCTTTCGTATGACGTGTAGCGGGAACGGCATCAACCGGAACGATCCTCGTAAGAATCGTCTCTATCCGTATCCACGCCGAGCTCCTCGGGATGACTTCGCCCAGCCACGAGCTTCGTCTTCGTACGGGTTACTAGCCTCGTGTTGAAGACGACGTGATCGAGAGATGATCACGATCCGAATCCAAATTCGGATCCTAAAACGAGTTCTCAACACTCGCGTCTCCGGAGAGGTATTCGTCAACCGTTTGACGAATCCTTCGTCCTCCACCTCAGAGGATTACCGGAGATCAAATCCCCGGTAAGTTAGCCGCTGTCGGAGCACTAACCGTCGTCCAAACGACGCTCCGACAAGAAACAAGCTGTCCAGAAAATGGACAGCTTTGGTGGAGGAATAGAGGCCGCCAAGGAAAGATGGAAGCTCACCTTATCACCGAACCCAAAGGAGATCACCGGAGGGTCGCCGGAGGTTCTGCTGAAAGCTTGGGCCCAAAGACTTGACGGCTGCACACACAAGGTGGGCGGCATCTTTAGGTGTTGGCGCCAATAGGAGAGGAGGAGGGTTTGGCGGCCAAAACTTGATTAGCTTTTTGGATTAGGGTTTAAGCCCTATTTTATAGAGAACTAATTCTCTTAATGGTTAATGGATCATATCCATAAAGCCCGTTAACCCGCTCCATTAAGATAAGTTAAAATAAACCAAACCATGATGGTTTATTTTAAGTTAAAACGAATCAACCAACTTTTGGTTCATTCGCTTAAAATAAACCAAACCCTTTGGTTTATTCTCATCCATTGGATTAGAACCAAACCATTTTGGTCCATCCATTATGTCTTCATAAGACACGCCCATCCACGCCTCCATTGCGATCAAAACAATTTCATGCTCGCTTATGTTTGGTCCAACCAAACATAGTTTCTCCTGGCCCGAGAATCCCATTCTCAAGCTCGCTTTAAATCCTTTGGATTACGCCACAGCGTGGTGACCAAATAGGTTCTCGCTTATGTTGGCCGTCTATAATTAACCATTAATTATAGAACGATCATGAGTGGCACCTAGTAGTACATCATGATCCCTAATTAACCGAAAAGATCAACGGTTGATCCGGTAACTAACGAAACCCTTGATGGCTCGAATGAATCGTGCCCCATTCTCTTCACTCATCTTATACCCACTTGGTTCAGGACATGGTCTATTGTGTCAGTCCCCACTAGGCTGACTACATCACACCTAGCCCAAGTATCATTTCCTCGTCCTACGGATTCTAGTTACTCCACATGTATCGAAGAGTACCTTACTCTAAACATGTAATGCTTTGACCAAAGACTTTAGTAACAATCCGACGAGAGGCCATGGGTATACATCTCCTCGCAAGGAGTGGTGAATCCTTTATAGGCTATTCAAACACCTTCGATCACTTCGACTTATACCCAATCATCCGGGTCCACATCTCCTCGAGATGTTTGCTTAAGATGTCAAAGCATAAGTCTCCATGATCAAGATGACTTGAATACCGCAAGTCAAAGGAACATCGCACTTAAGCCACAGTAAGAACTTCATTGACATATCTATATATGCAGAGAACCATATGAAGTCTTACGGCTGGTCACTCCAATAAACTAGTTACCATAACTAGCATCCACGATTAACTCCGGACATCACTATGTCTCCAGCCAGTGAGAATCAGCTGCTTGGATACACCAAGGAGTATACCTCATGCTAGTCTCGACAGAATTGATGGTGTCCAAATCCATCAATTCATCGACTAGGGATAATTCCGATACATCACAATTACACATGTAGAGATACTCACTAGTTGTGATCCAATCACAAATTCTCTCATGCTGTGAATCGTATCGTGGGCATTGATAAATGAGTTTAAGATCCAATCAAATACATTAAACATGTATACTCAAATAGTGAATCTTCATTTATCATATAAATGGTTCATACATAAGGCGATTGCCTTAGGACATCTCTCATATATTACTAACACTGATCATGTCTGCAATTCTTTGCAGGGGTTCCAGGAAACCCGACGACTAGCTAAAGGAGAAATTACCGTCTACATGGGCAATGCTACAAAGGTAGCGGCTATTGCAGTGGGAGACGTTTATTTATCGTTTGATTGAAATAATGTTTTGGTTTTGAGAAATTGTCTTTATGTACTTACATTTAGAAAGAATTTGATTTCAGTTTCTAAATTGTTTATGGATGGATATTCTGTTTCTTTTAATGACAGAGTTGTTATAAAAAGAAATAGAGAGATTATATGTTCAGGTACATTGGTTGGCAATTTGTATACTCTTGAACCAAATGTAGGGAGTCGCTTCGAAGGCTCATTGGCTCCCATATCCCCGGATTAAAATTTTCACTAATGAAAGAACTAATCCGGATGGGATGAGTTTCCTTAGCACAACCAATTCGTCATCGTGCTAACAACTTGAGTGATCGCTTGAACAAACTAGATGTTCAAGCAACACAACTCTTCTAGTTGGTTAGCCGCGGAAAAGACGACGGATGGATCGCCGGTTTTTTTGTTTGTCTTCGGGGTCCATGATTATACAAAATATATACATATGCACACTTGTATAATCAACACATAAAAGAACATGCTAAGACCAGAAAATAAAGTTGTAAAACTTTTATACCTCACAATCTTCTACCGTATGTCCTATCCTCCTCGCGGACGACGTGTGGGCGAAGATCCTCCACGAGTAGAAGCCTTCTAGATCGTGTTCTTCCCTTCCTTGTTCGCTGCGAACAAAGAGAAGAACCAACAAAACTTTTCCTTTCTAGAACTGGCCACCAAGCAAGGGAGTTTGATGTAACCGCCGGCCAAGGAATGAATGTATGAAGCGCTGGCCACCAATGTATGGAGAACCTCCGGCCACCTTGGAGAGAAAGGAGGAATGAACGCCGTCAAACCTTGAAGAGAGGTTGCTGCCGGCCAAGGAATGAGAGAGGGAACAAAGAGGATGGGCGCCGGCCACAACTTGATGGAAGAAGATGGGCGCCGGCCACACTTTGTTGGAAGAAGATGGGCGCCGGCTTCTTGTCCAAGAGTTGCCGCCCAAGCCAAAGCTTCCAAACCCTAGCCTCCCAACCTAAAACCCTAACTCCAATTGAACCATCCTTGCCACCCAACCTAAGCCCTCTATTTATAGAATTTGGCTTAAGCCTCCTTTAATCTCCACCGTCGGATCTAGGGATTTAATCTCCACCGTCGGATCTAGGGTTTTATCCCAACCGTCGGATTTAGGGTTTCATCCCAACCGTCGGATCTAGGATTTCATCCCAACCGTCAGATCTAGGGATTTAATCCAAACCGTCGATTCTAGGGTTTCATCCCAACCATCGGATCTAGGGATTTAATCCCAACCGTTGGTTCTAGGGTTTCATCCCAACCATCGGATCTAGGGATTTAATCCCAACCATTGGTTCTAGGGTTTTGTTTTATATTCTTGGATCTAGATTTCATGAGGATTATATTATGCTACGATAGGGACCATAAGGAGGAGTTGGATCTTGGCCACCCGATGGATCGGAACCACACAAACTTGATCCATCAATGATGTTCCATTCCACTAGAGGATCATCATTGAACTACCTCACCAACCCCCATAAATTAATATGGGCTCCATATATTATTTGTACATCCATCTCCCCGTGTTTAAGATATTGAATGTCCGTCAATTAATTGATTTACTGACCATCAATTAATTATCATCTAACTCCTCGAGTAGTACCACTCAACCTTATCATCATGTTGACTAAGTCTACCAGCTGGGTTTACATGATGAACCTTATGAGCTCCTCAAGGGGACATCATCAACCTAGTATATAGGACAAGGTTTCCTCCTATAATCAACGGCACACCATGTAAATAATATCATTTCCCAACTTATCGGGCATATTGATTTAATCCATCTAAATCTCACCCTCTAGTAAATCAAAGAAATAAATACTAAGTACATGTGCCCGTTATTATATCGGGATTAAGAGCATGTACAACATAATATCCGAGGACCGATTCAATTATGTAGTCAGCAATTAATTGAATCACCTCTATATCGGTCCTGCTCAATACACCTAAGTGTACTAGTGTAACTCTATGTTCAAGACAAAACAATACCAAGCTACACTACAACCATGCCAATGGTTTGTCAAAAACCATCTTGGTTGTGAGCCTCTACTTATATTTTACAAGGGACTGATAACATGATCTTCTGTGCGACACCAAGCACCATGTTATCTACAATGTAAAATATTAGACAATATGCACACACATATAATAACTATATAAAGTGCAAACAATGATCATGTGATTCTTATTTCAAAATAAAAATGTTCATACAAAAAGAGCTAGGCTTTCAGTATACATTCCAACAATCTCCCACTTATACTAAAAGACTATGCTGTCATCACACTGCCATACATCTGATCCTCATGTCCTCCACATGCCTATCAAACACTTTCGCTGGAAGGGCCTTAGTGAATGGATCCGCCAGGTTATCCTCTGATGCAATCTTGGCGACAGCTACTTCTCCTCGCTTTACGATCTCTCGTATCAGGTGGTACTTGCGCTCTATGTGTTTACTCGCCTTATGGGCTCGTGGTTCCTTCGAGTTTGCAACTCCACCACTGTTATCACAATAAATTGTGATAGTTTTGGGCAAACCAGGAATCACATCCAAGTCCATCAAGAAGTTCCTGAGCCATACAGCTCCTTGGCTGCCTCAGAGGCTGCCACATACTCAGCTTCCATGGTAGAGTCCGCCAAGCATTTCTGCTTGACACTCCTCCATACTATGGCTCCACCTCTAAAAGTATACACAAAACCCGAGGTAGACTTACTGTTATCCCTATCTGAATGGAAATCAGAATCCGTGTATCCCACAGGGACTAATTGATCTGCCCGGTAAACCAGCATATAATCCCTAGTCCTTCTCAGGTACTTCAATATATGCTTTACCGCAGTCCAATATCCCTATCCAGGATTACTCTGATATCTGCTAACCATGCCCACGACAAAGCAGATATCTGGTCTCGTACATAGCATAACATACATGAGGCTTCCTACCGCCGAAGCATAAAGAACCGCCTTCATGTCCTCTATCTCCTTTGATGTTTTGGGACACATCTCTTTAGATAAAGGAACTCCATGCCTAAAAGGTAGAAACCCTTTCTTGGAGTTCTGCATGCTAAAACGAGCAAGGATAGTGTCAATGTCTGAAGCTTGAGATAAGCACAACATCCTTTTCTTACGATCCCTTATAACTTTGATCCCAAGGATGTGTCCCACTTCTCCCAAGTCCTTCATGCCAAACTGTTTGGACAACCATACCCTTACGTTTGATAATACTTTGATATTGTTGCCACTAACAAAATGTCATCTACGTATAGTACAAGAAACACCACTACGTTTCCGTCACATCTCTTGTATACACAAGGCTCATCCGGACTTTGAATAAATCCATATGACTGGATTACCTCATCAAAGCGGATGTTCCAAGATCTAGAAGCTTGCTTCAATCCATAAATGGACCGATTAAGCTTACATACAAGATGCTCTTTGCCTTTAGTAATGAATCCCTCTGGTTGCAGCATATAGATGTTCTCCTCAAGACTTCCATTAAGGAAAGCTGTCTTGACATCCATCTGCCAAATCTCATAATCCATATGAGAAGCTATAGATAAGAGAATCCGGATAGACTTAAGCATAGCTACCGACGAAAAGGTCTCCTCATAATCGATACCCTCTTTCTGAGTATACCCTTTCGCAACAAGCCTAGCTTTGAAGGTTTCAACCTTCCCGTCTACCCCTCTCTTTCTCTTGTAGATCCACTTGCATCCAATGGCTTTTACATCATCGGGTGGCTCTACTAGCTCCCAGACCTGATTAGAATCCATAGATTCTATCTCTGAATTCATCGCTCTTTACCAAGATACCACATCTCTATCTTGGAGTGCCTCGTCATATGTCCAGGGATTAGGTTCATGTTCACTAGGGACTAAGTCCGAAGACTCTCCCAAAAACATGAATCTCTCGGGTTGTCTAACAACCCTCCCACTACGACGAGGTGCCTCCTGTGTATGATCTGTGACACGCGGTGCAGTGACTTGTGGTATCTCCTCTTGTACCGGTGGTACTGAAGTCGGGACTTCCCCTGTCAACTCCTCAAGAACAATCCTACTCTTGGGCTTGTGGTTCATTACATAATCCTCCTCTAGAAATCTGGCATTCGTGCTAACGATCACCCTCTGATCTCTAGGATTATAAAACAAACCACCTTTCGTTCCCTTAGGGTAGCCAACAAACATGCACACTTCTGTACGAGGTTCCAACTTACCAGCATCAGCTTCAGCACATGTGCTGGAATCCCCTATATCCGAATATGTCTCAGACTAGGCTTTCGCCCAGTCCATAATTCTATAGGGGTAGAAGGTACTGATTTGGATGGAACAAAGTTCAGAGTATATATTGCCGTATCCAGCGCATACCCCCAGAACGAAACAGGTAACTCAGAATAACTCATCATCGATTTGACCATCTCCATAAGAGTCCTATTCCTTCGCTCCGCTATACCATTCTGCTGGGGTGTGCCAGTTGCAGACAATTGGGATTGAATCCCAGCCTATGATAAGTAATTCCTAAACTCTCCCAAGAGGTACTCGCCACCACGATCAGATCGTAATGTCTTGATACTTTTACCTTGACGGTTCTCCACATCATCCTTGAATTCTTTGAACCTGTCAAAGCATTCAGACTTGCGGCACATCAAGTAAATGTATCCATATCTTGAATAATCGTCTATAAAAGAGATGAAATATTCAAAACCACCTCTTGCCTGGATAGACATAGGACCGCACAAATCAGAATGAACCAATTCTAACACATCTTTGGCTCTATACCGCTTGGCCTTGAAAGGCCTCTTGGCCATTTTACCTTCAAAGCAAGATTCGCAGGTTGGGAGATCCTCCACCACTAATGAACCCAAAGGTCCATCAGCTATCAACCTTTGAATTCTGCTTAGGTTAATATGACCAAGCCTTAGATGCCAAAGATATGTTTGGTTCATTTGCGAAGGTTCTTTTCTCTTATTAGACTTAGAAGATGAGTTATTGATTTCTATATGCATCGTGGGAGTTTTCGGTTCAAGAGTATATAAATTGCCAACCAATGTACCATAACAGATAATCTCCCTATTCCTTTTTATAACCACTTTGTCATTAAAAGAAACAGAATATCCATTCATAAACAATTTAGAAACTGAAATTAAATTCTTTCTAAAAGTAGGTACATAAAGACAATTTCTCAAAACCAAAACTTTATTCCTATCAAAAGATAAATAAATGTCTCCCACTGCAATATCCGCCACCTTTGAAGCATTGCCCATGAAGACGGTAATCTCTCCCTCAGCTAGTCGTCGGGTTTCCTGGAACCCCTGCAAAGTATTGCAGACTTGATCAATGGCTCTTGTATCTACACACCAGCCACTGGTAGATAACACCGCTAAACATGTTTCAACAACTAAACAAGAACATATACCTTTGTTCTTTCGGCGAGGACAGTCCGCCTTCCAATGTCCAGTCTGCTTGCAAGTGAAGCACTTGTCTTTCGGCTTCTTCACTCCTGCTTGAGGTCCCACTGCCACTTTCTTCGCTCCACCTTGCGTCTTCTTCTTCTTACCTTTCGGTTTAGAGGAAGAAACCTTCTGAGCGACCATGGCTTGAGCACTTTGACGAAAAAGCCCCTCTGTCGCCTGGAGTTCTGTCAGAAGCTCCGCCAGCGAATACAACCTTTTGTTCATGTTGTAGTTGAGGCGGAACTGCTCAAAACTCCTAAGCAGAGACTGGAGAATTATATCGACCTGGGTTTCCCCATCGATCTCAGCTCCGAGGACTTCCATCTCATTAATTTGAGCCATCATCTTGAGAACATGATCCCTAACGGGTGTTCCCTCGATCATGGTGGTCATCATCAAGTTTCTCATCGCCTCCTATCTAGCCACCCTACTCTGATGTCCAAAAAGTTCCTTGAGATTGAACATCTTGTCATAAGCTGTGGCCATGGCCTGATGCTGATGTTGCAGCACATTTGACATAGATGCCAAAATATAACACCGCGCCATCTCATCTGCCTTGATCCATTTCTTATAACTTTCTTTCTCCTTTTCATCAGAGTCATCGGTGGGCTTAGGAGGACAGACCTCGAAGAGTACAAATTTGTACTCCTCCGCAGTTAAGACAATATCCAAATTTCTTTTCCAATCAATGTAGTTTGTTCCAGTAAGTTTATTTTCTTTTAATATGACAGCAAGTGGGTTGAAATCCATTTGAAAATCCTAAAAATCACAATGATCAAAATATTAGATTTCAAATATTATTGATTCCTCAAAACAATAAAATTCTGAAATTAACCAACACCTCAAATCACCGAGAATATCGCATGCCACAGTGTGGGCGATATCTGAATTCTACATTTGTAAGAGGAGGTTTTACCCATTAATTTTATTATCTTGTCAACCTTACTTTTTGACAAATAAAATTAATAGTTGGTTCCTCTTTGGCCCTACAAATAAGCGGTGACTCGATGGGGAGGATACTTTTATTTGCATCTAAGTGTGCACCATTACGATACTAAGGGAATTATTTTTGGATTATGTGCCTTACCCTGTGGAAGTACACATGCTCCTAGATAATTTCCTATAACCATTATTTGACCTAGTGATCCATAAACAAACCCGTCATGAGAGGAAGGCACTCAGAGCCGACACACAAGTTTGTTGCATCACATGTCAAATTGTAATGGAGGCCGCGGGAATTAATTAAAATATCCCTCTCCCACTTAGTAAATTGAAACTGAGGAATTTTAAAGCATACACAACATGCATATAAAACAAATAAGCAATAAATATGGAGAAAAAAACAGAATTTTTCCAACTATTATGACATTGTTCTCCAATACGCATCCCGTCATGTCGCCACCTCGTCCGCTCCATCTTTTCCCGTGCGCAAGTCACCAAAGAGATCCGAGTCAAGATATATCATTTTAATTTACATCCATCGATCCTATACTCCACGAAGGAGTGTACAAATAATCTAGATCGAAAGTAAACTAAAATGAGCGGCTAAATAATGCCGTATTTAATTACAAAAATTAAATACTAATCTAGCCTCGTCAACCCCGAGGATTCAAATAATATACATACAATCACACACAAAACAATCACATACAACCAAATAGCCATAATAGTCAGATCTTATGCCTGCAACCAAAAAGTTAGCCTATGCACATCCTACTATTATCTGGCATACTCAATATATGATATGTGCATGAAAGTAACCAAATCCAAAACACACAAAACCGGAAACCGTGGCTCTGATACCACTTGTAGGGAGTCGCTTCGGAGGCTCATTGGCTCCCATATCCCTGGATTAAAATTTTCACTAATGAAAGAACTAATCTGGATGGGATGAGTTTCCTTAGCACAACCAATTCGTCGTCGTGCTAACAACTTGAGTGATCGCTTGAACAAACTAGTTGTTCAAGCAACACAACTCTTCTAGTTGGTTAGCCGCGGAAAAGACGACGGACGGATCACCGGTTTTTGTGTTTGTCTTCCGGGTCCATGATTATACAAAATATATATACATGTGCACACTTGTATAATCAACACATAAAAGAACATGCTAAGATCAGAAAAAAAAGTTATAAAACTTTTATACCTCACGATCTTCTACCGTATGTCCTATCCTCCTCGCGGACGACGTGTGGGCGAAGATCCTCCACGAGTAGAAGCCTTCTAGATCGCGTTCTTCCCTTCCTTGTTCGTTGCGAACAAAGAGAAGAACAAACAATACTTTTCCTTTCTAGAACTGGCCACCAAGCAAGGGAGTTTGATGTAACCGCCGGCCAAGGAATGAATGGATGAAGCGCTGGCCACCATTGTATGGAGAACCGCCGACCACCTTGGAGAGAAAGGAGGAATGAACGCCGGCCAACCTTGAAGAGAGGTTGCCATCGGCCAAGGAATGAGAGAGGGAACAAAGAGGATGGGCACCGGCCACAACTTGATGGAAGAAGATGGGCGCCGGCCACACTTTGTTGGAAGAAGATGGGCGCCGGCTTCTTGTCCAAGAGATGCCACCCAAGCCCAAAGCTTCCAAACCCAAGCCAGATCTAGGGATTTAATCTCCACTGTCGGATCTAGGGTTTTATCCTAACCGTCGGATCTAGGGTTTCATCCCAACCGTCGGATATAGGATTTCATCCCAACCATCGGATCTAGGGATTTAATCCAAACCATTGATTCTAGGGTTTCATCCCAACCATCGGATCTAGGGATTTAATCCCAACCGTTGGTTCTAGGGTTTCATCCCAACCATCGGATCTAGGGATTTAATCCCAACCGTTGGTTCTAGGGTTTTGTTTTATATTCTTGAATCTAGATTTCATGAGGATTATATTAGGCTACGATAGGGACCATAAGGAGGAGTTGGATCTTGGCCACCCGATGGATCGGAACCACACAAACTTGATCCATCAATGATGTTCCATTCCACTAGAGGATCATCATTGAACTACCTCACCAACCCCCATAAATTAATATGGGCTCCATATATTATTTGTACATCCATCTTCCCGTGTTTAAGATATTGAATGTCCGTCAATTAATTGATTTACTGACCATCAATTAATTAACATCTAACTCCTCGAGTAGTTCCACTCAACCTTATCATCATGTTGACTAAGTCAACTAGCTGAGTTTACATGATGAACCTTATGAGCTCCTCAAGGGGACATCATCAACCTAGTATATAGGACACGGTTTCCTCCTATAATCAACGGCACACCATGTAAATAATATCATTTCCCAACTTACCGGGCATATTGATTTAATCCATCTAAATCTCACCCTCTGGTAAATCAAAGAAATAAATACTAAGTATATGTGCCCGTTATTATATCGGGATTAAGAGCATGTACAACATAATATCCGAGGTCTGATTCAATTATGTAGTCAACAATTAATTGAATCACCTCTATGTCGGTCCTGCTAAATACACCTAAGTGTACTAGTGTAACTCTATGTTTAAGACAAAACAATACCAAGCTACACTACAACCATGCCAATGGTTTGTCAAAAACCATCTTGGTTGTGAGCCTCTACTTATATTTTACAAGAAACTGATAACATGATCTTCTGTGCCACACCAAGCACCTTGTTATCTACAATGTAAAATATTAGACAATATGCACACACATATAATAAATATATAAAGTGCAAACAATGATCATGTGATTCTTATTTCAAAATAAAAATGTTCATACAAAAAGAGCTAGGCTTTCAATATAAAATGCAAACAATGATCATGTGATTCTTATTTCAAAATGAAGATGTTCATACAAAGGCTAGGCTTTCAGTATACATCCCAATAATCTCCCACTTATACTAAAAGACTATGCTGCCATCAAACTATCATACATCTGATTCTCATTCCCTCCACATGCCTATGAAAAGCTCTCGCTGGATAGACCTTAGTGAAAGGATCTGCCAGGTTATCCTATGATGCCATCTTGGCGACAACAACTTCTTCTCGCTTTACAATCTCTCATATCTAGTGGTACTTGCACTCTATGTGTTTACTAGCCTTATGGGCTCGTGGTTCCTTCGAGTTTGCAACTGCACCACTGTTATCACAATAAATTGTGATAGTTCTTGGCAAACCAACAATCACATCCAAGTCCATCAAGAAGTTCCTGAGCCATACAACTTCCTTGGCTGCCTCAGAGGCTGTCATATACTCAGCTTCCATGGTAGAGTTCGCCACACATTTCTGCTTGAAACTCCTCCATACAATGGCTCCACCTCTCAAAGTAAACACACAATCTGAGGTAGACTTACTGTTATCCCTATCTGAATGGAAGTCATAATCTGTGTAACCCACAGGGAGTAAATGATCTGCTTGGTATACTAGCATATAATCTCTAGTCCTTCTCAGGTACTTCAATATATGCTTTACCGTAGTCCAATGTCCCTATCCTGGATTACTTTGATATCTGCTAACCATGCAACGGAAAAAGCAGATATCCGGTATCATACATAACATAACATAACATACATGAGGCTTCCACCGCCAAAGCATAAGGAACCACCTTCATCTCCTCTATCTCCTTTGATGTTCTAGGACACATCTCTTTAGATAAAGGTACTCCATGCCGAAAAGGTAGAAAACCTTTCTTAGAGTTCTGCATTCTAAAACGAGTTAAAATAGTGTCTATGTATGAAGCTTGAGATAAGCACAACATCCTTTTCTTGCGATCCCTTATAACCTTGATCCCAAGGATGTGTCCCACTTATCCCAAGTCCTTCATATAAAATTGTTTGGACAACCATACCCTTATGTATGATAACACTTTGACATCGTTGCCAATTAGCAAAATATCATCTATGTATAATACAAGAAATATCACTACGTTTCCGTCACATCTTTTGTATACACAAGACTCATCCGGACTTTGAATAAATCCATATGACTGGATTACCTTATCAAAGTGGATTTTCCAAGATCTCGAAGCTTGCTTCAATCCATAAATGGACCGATTAAGCTTGCACACAAGATGCTTTTTTCCCTTTGCAATGAATCCCTCTGGTTGGTCCATATATATGTTTTCTTCAAGACTTCCATTAAGGAAAGCTCTCTTGACATCCATCTTCCAAACCTCATAATCCATATGAGCAGCAATAGACAAGAGAATCCGGATATACTTAAGCATGACTACAGGTTAAAAGGTCTCCTCATAATCGATACCCTCTTTCTGAGTATACCCTTCGTAACAAGCCTTGCTTTGAAGGTCTCTACCTTCCTGTTTGATCCACTCTTTCTTTTGTAAATCCACTTGCATCCAATGGCTTTTACACCATTGGGTGGTTCTACTAGTTCCAGACAAGATTTGAATCCGTAGATTCTATCTCAGAATTCATCGCCCTTTGCCAAGATACCGCATCTTTATCTTGGATTGCCTCGTCATATGTCCAAGGATCAGGTTCATGTTCACCAAGGACCAAATCATAAGATTCTCCCAAGAACATAAATCTATCAGGTTGTCTAACAACCCTCCCACTATGATGAGGTATCACCTATGTATTCTTTGTGACACGCAGTGCAGTCACTTGAGGTATGTCCTCTTGTACCGTTGGTACTGAAGTAGTGACTTCCCCTCTTAATTCTTCCAAAACAATCTTGCTCATGGGCTTGTGGTTCATCATATAGTCTTCCTCTAAAAATTGGTCGTTCGTGATAACGATCACCCTCTGATCTCTAGGACTATAGAACAAACCGCCTTTCGTTCCACTGGGATAGCCTACGAACAAGTGCACTTCTGTATGAGGTTCCAACTTACCAACATCTCCCTTCAGCACATGTGTTGGACTACCCCAAATCCGAATATATATCAGACAAGGCTTTCGCCAAGTCTACAATTCTATGGGAGTAGAAGGTACTGATTTAGATGGTTCCAAGTTCAGAATATACACTGTCGTTTCTAGAGCATACCCCCAGAATGAATCTGGTAACTCAGAATAACTCATCATCGATCTAACCATATCCATAAGAGTCCTATTCCTTCGCTCCGGCACACCATTCTATTGGGGTGTACCAGGTGCAAACAATTGGGATTGAATCCAAGCCTCTGATAAGTAACTCCTAAACTCTCCCAAAAGGTACTCTCCACCACGATCAGATCGTAGTGTCTTGATACTTTTACCTTGACATTTCTCCACATCAGCCTTGAATTCTTTGAACCTATCAAAGCATTCAGACTTACGGCGCATCAAGTAAATGTATCCATATCTTGAATAATCTTCTATAAAAGAGACGAAATATTTAAAACCACCTCTAGCCTGGATAGACATAGGACCACACAAATCAGAATGAACCAATTCCAACACATCATTGGCTCTATACCCCTTGGCCTTAAAAGACCTCTTGGTCATTTTACCTTCCAAGCAAGGTTCGTAGATTGGGAAATCTTCCACCACCAATGAACCCAAAGGTCCATCACCTATCAACCTTTGAATTCTACTCAGGTTAATATGACCTAACCTTAGATGCCAAAGATATGTTTGATTCACTTTCGAAGGTTCTTTTCTCTTATTAGACTTAGAAGATGAGTTATTTATTTCTATTTGAATCATGGGAGTTTTTGGTTCAAGAGTGTATAAATTTTCGAGCAACGCACTAGAACAGATAATCTCCCTATTCCTTTTTATAACAACTCTTTCATTAAAAGAAATAGAATACCCATCCATAAATAATTTAGAAACTGAAATTAAATTCTTTCTAAATGAAGGTACATAAAGGCAATTTCTCATAACCAAAGTTTTATTCCTATCAAAAGATAAATAAACATCTCCCATTGCAATAGCTGCCACCTTCGTAGTATTGCCCATGTAGATGGTAATCTCTCCCTCAGCTAGTCGTTTGATTTCCTGGAACACCTGCAAAGAGTTGCAGACATGATCAGTGGCTCCCGTATCTACACACCAGGTACAGGTAGATAACACCGCTAAATATGTTTCAACAACTAAACTAAAAGATATACCTTTGTTCTATTTACGATTAGGATAGTCTGCCTTCCAATGTCTAGTCTGCTTGCAAGTCAAGCACTTGCCTTTCGGCTTCTTCACTCCTGCTTGAGATCCTGCCCTCATCTTTGCTACACCTTGTTTCTTCTTCTTCTTGCCTTTCGTCTTAGAAGTAGAAACCTTCTGAGCAACCATAGCCTAAGCACTCTGACGAAAAAGCCCCTCTACCGCCTAGAGTTCTATCAGAAGCTCCGCCAACGAATACAATCTCTTATTCATGTTGTAGTTCAGACGAAATTGCTCAAAACTTCTAGGTAGAGATTGGAGAATGATATCGACCTGGGTTTCCACATCAATCTCTGCTCCAAGGACTTCCAGCTCATTCAAATGAGCCATCATCTTGAGAACATGATCCCTCACGAGTGTTCCCTCAATCATGGTGGTCGTCATCAAGTTCCTTATAGCTTCTTGCCTAGTAGTTCGATTCTGGTGTCCGAAAAGATCCTTGAGATTGAGCATCATGTCATAGGTAGTAGTCATGGCCTGATGCTGATGTTGCAATACATTTAACATAGAAGCCAAAATGTAACACTGCGCCATCTCATCTGCCTTAATCCACTTCCTATAAATCTCTTTCTCCTTTTCACCAAAATCATTCGTAGGTTTAGGAGGACATTCTTCGAAGATTACTTATTTGTACTCCTCAGCAGTCAAGACAATGTTCAGATTTCATTTCCAATCAACATAGTTAGGTCCAGTAAGTTTGTTTTCTTTCAGAATCACAACAAGTGGGTTTAAAGCCATTTTGAAAAACCTAAGAATCACAGTTATCAAAACATTATAATTCAAAAATTTATTGATTCCTCAAACAATAAAATTTTAAAATCAACCAACACCTCAAAACACCGAGAATATCGTATACTACGATAGTGTGGACATATACGAATTCTACTGTAAAAGAAGGTTTTACCCATTAATTTTATTATCCTGTCAACCTTACTTTTTAACAAATAAAATTAATAGTTGGTTCCTCTTTGGCCCTATAAATAAAAGCAGTGACTCCGATGGGGAGGATACTTTTATTTGCATCTAAGTGTTTACCATTACCCGATACTAAGGCAATTATCTCGGATTATGTACCTTCTGATGAGGAAGTACACACACTCCTAAATAATTTCCTATAACCATATTTGACCTAGTGATCCACAAAACAAACTCATCTGATATGGAGGAAGGCACTCAGAGCCAACGTGCAAGTTTGTTCGCATCACATATCAAATTGTAATGGAGGCCGCCGGAATTAAAAATATCCCTCTCCCACTTAGTAATTTAAAATTGAGGAATTTTCACATAACATGCATATCAAACAAAAATCAATAAATATGAAAAAAACTTTCCAACTATTATGGATTTTGTTTTCAAATATGCTTCCCATTGGGTCGCCACCTCATCCGCTCCTCCCTTTACCATGCGCAAGCCACAAGGAGATCCGAGCCTAGATAAACTATTTTAATTTACATCCATCGATCCTATACTCCACGAAGGAGTGTACAACATATCTAAATTGAAAGTAAATTAAAATGAGCGGATAAACAGTGTCGTGTTTAATTACAAAAATTAAATACTAATTAGCCTCGTCAACCTCGAGGATTTAAAAATTAGTTACAATCACACACACACAATCACATACATCCACATAGCCATAATAGTTGGATCGTATGCTTGCAAGCAAAAAGTTAGCCTATGCACATATTACTATTATCCGACATATACAATATATGATAAATGCATAAAAGTAACCGAATCCAAACACACAAAACCGGAAACCGTGGCTCTGATACCACTTGAAGGGAAATTCGCATTTCACTTCGCTTCACTTCAGTCGCTTGTGCATGGCGATCGTATCTCGTGTCCCCGAATTAAAATTTTTAGTTAAAACTAATCCGAACGGAGATGGATTGCCCAAACAACTGATTGATCATCGTGCTATTCGATTTGAGCAGTCGCTTGAACAAACTTGTTGTTCAAGCGACCTAACCCATTTCCTCGATTAGCTACGGAATAGATGATCTATGGATCACCGATTTTTCTATTTATCTTCGGGGTCCATGTCAATCAATAACATACAAATACAAAAGAAATAGAATAAAAATTAAACAAGATTATACCTCCTGTTTTACCTCTTGATCTTCTATTGTATTTCTAACCTCTTCTTGGACGTCATGTGAGCGATGATCTTCCAAGAATCGAAGCCTCCTAGACCACGTATCTTCCCTTTCTTGCTTGCTCCGAACAAGGGAAGAAAACCCTCCCTTCTTCTCCTTGCTTTTGCTGACCACCAAGCACCAAGTCCTTAGTGTCCGCCGACCCTAAGGAGAGGGAGAAGATGGTGCCGGCCAAGAGAGAAGGATCACCCTCAACCCTTGATGCCGCCGGCCCTTGGAGAAGGAGAGGAGACGCCGACAATTAGATGGGGAGGAGGCGCTGGCCAAGTGAGGGAGGAGATGGACAAAACCCTAGCCTCCTTGTCTTGTCGTCACTGGCCCTAAGGAGATGGACAAACCAAAACCCTAGCCTCCAACTTGTTGCCTCCCAACCTCTCCAATTCCAACCCTTAGATCATTCTTAGGTCTAGGCTTCATGAGGTATTTATAATAGGCTACAATAGGGACCATGAGGAGGAGTTGGATCTTGGCCACCCAATGGATCCGAACCACATATAACCCGATCCATTAATGATGATCCATTCCACTAGAGGATCATCATTGATCTACATCACCAACCCCCATAATTAAATATGGGCTCCACATATTATTTGTACAATATATCTCCCCATGTTTAAGATATCGAATGTCCATTAATTAATTAAATTACTGACAATTTAATTAATTAATATCTAACTCCATGAGTAGTACCACTCATCCTTATCATCATGTTGGATCATGTCCACCTGCAGGATTTACATGATGAACTTTATGAGCTCCTTAAGGGGACATCATCATCCTAATGCATAGGACATGGTTTCCTCCTATAATCAACGATACACCATGTAAATAATATTATTTCCCAACTTACCAGGCCTATCGATTTAATACATAAATCTCGTCCATTGGTAACTCAAAGAAATAAATACTAAGTACATGTGCCCGTTATTATATTGGGATTAAGAGCATGTACACATAATATCTGAGGTCTGATTCAATTATATAGTCAGTATAAATTGAATCACCTCTAAATCGGTCCTGCTCAATACACACAAAGTGTACTAGTGTAATTCTATGGTCAAGATAAACCAATACAAAATTACACTACAACCATGCCAATGGTTTGTCCAAAACCATCTTGGTTGTAAGGAACTAATAACATGATCTTCTGTGTGACACCACACACCATGTTATCTACAACGCAAAGTATTAGACAATATGCATAAATATAAAATTCAAACAATGATCATGTGATTCTTATTTCAAAATGAAGATGTTCATACAAAGGCTAGGCTTTCAGTATACATCTAGGTAACTCATCCACCCAGCTATCTCCTACATGCTCCAACTTTGTCTTTAATCCATGTATTAATTTTCTATTAGTGACTTCAGTCTGCCCATTATTTTGAGGATAGGCCACTGATGTAAACACTTACTTAATCTTAAAATCTTAACACCATTTTGCCAACTTCTTACCCAGAAATTGTTGTCCATTATCTGATATCAGTCTTCTAGGGTCACCAAAATGACATATAATACTTTTCCATAGAAACTTCAATACCATCTATTCCGTAATACGAGCTAAAGGTTCAGCCTCAACCCATTTAGAGAAATAATCAATAGCCACTAATAAGAACTTCTTCTGAACTATCATGACTGGAAATGGTCCCACTATATCCATACCCCATTGGTTAAAAGGACAAGATGACACAACTGCTTTCATATATCTAGTTGGCTGATGCTTCCAATTATGATGCCTTTGATAGCTTTCACATATTTGTACCAACTGTATAGAATCCTTCATTAAAGTAGGTAAAAAATACCCAGCTAATAACACCTTCCGAGCCAATGACCGACCTCCTATATGACTTTCACAAGCTCCTTCATCTACCTCCTGTAACACATAATTAGCTTCCATCTTTCCCAAACACCGTAAAAAAGGTCTAGCTCTTGTTCTCTTATATAAAATTTCTTTTAACATGTAGAATTGAACTACTTGCTATTTGAAATGTTTAGCCCTCACAGGATCATTAGGCACCTTTTTATCTTGAAAATAATGAGATCAACTCCTTTCTCCAATCCTCCTCCATTAATTCTTATGATCTCTTTCCTTAAGCCAATAATTTAATCTACGTAATCACCTCCCAAGTAATCCAATTTCCTAAAGAGCTAGCTAATTGAGCTAATTCGTCAGCCCTCTGATTTTCCACCCGAGTGATATTTTTTATCAACACTTTTGAGAAATACCCCTTAGCTTTCTCCACTAATTCACAGTAACTCCTACACTTATCATCCTTACCTTCAAATACCCCACTGGTTTATTGTACCACCAATTGAGAATCCATATACACTATTACCCACTCGACTCCTATATTTTTAGCAGCTTGCAAAGCTATAAGTAAAGCTTCATATTCAGCCTCATTATTAGATGCCCTAAAATGCAACTTAATTGCTAACTTAACTTCTCCCCCTTACGGTGAAATCAGAATTACCCTCACTCCACAACCTTCTTTCTTAGAAGAACCATCTGCATATATAACCCATGGATCTGACTCCTCTTTATGTATAGTCTCCACCATAAAATCAGCCAATGCTTGAGCCTTAATAGAGGTGCGTGGTTGATAAGTAATATCATATTCACTGAGCTCAGTAGCCCATTTAATGAGCTTCCCCGTATCCTTTGGATGAGTGAGTATTTTGCCCAAAGGAGTATCAGTAAGCACCACTAATGGATGTGATAAAAAATAAGGTCACAACCTTTGAGAAGATAGAACTAATCCTCAAGTTAACTTTTCTAGATTAGTATATCGAATTTCAAGTCCCTCTAACAGATAGATGATATAATAGATCGGATGTTGCTGACCCTTATCCTCTCGGACTAATACTGAACTGATAGTAACTTAAGAAAGAGCCAAGTACACCCATAATATTTCCACAAGTTGAGGCTTAGCCAAGAAGGGTGGCTCAGACAAATAGTCTTTTAAAGATTTGAAAGTTGTATCACAGTGCTCATCCCATTGAAACTAAGTAACTCTTTTCAATATCTTAAAAAAGGAAAGACTCCTATCTACCGACCGAGATATAAATCGAGATAAAGTAGTAATTCTTCCTAATAATCTTTGTACTTTCATCAAATTTTTTGGAGGCTGCATTTGTTGAATATCATCAATCTTACTAGGGTTAGCTTTTATACCTTGCTTAGTAACTACATACCCTAAGAAATGCCCCTATGTAACTCTAAACATGCACTTCTCAAGATTAAGCTTGATTTTATATTTGCACAAAGTACTGAAAGTTTCCTCTAAATCAGGTGTCAACTTCTCGGGCTGTAAAGTTTTAACAAAGATATCATCAACATACACTTCCACATTCCTTTCTAATTGTTCCTCAAAGATTTTATCCATTAACCTATGATAAGTAGCCCCAATATTTTTTTAATCCAAAAGGCATAACAATATAACAAAAAGGTTCCCTCAGCCGTAATGAAACTGACTTTATCTTGATCTTCCAATGCTAAGGGTATCTGATGATACCCTTGATAGGCATCTATCATTGAGATAAATTGATGTCCTATAGTAGAGTCTACTAACTGATCAATGCGAGTCAAAGGATAACAATCCTTAGGACAAGCCTTATTAAGATCACGGAAATCCATGCACATTCTCTATTTTTCTGATGGTTTGGCCACCAATACAACATTAGACAACCAAGACGAGTAGTGTATTTTTCTAATATGTCCCACTTTCAACAATTTACACACCTCCTTCTTAATGATAGGATCCTTTCCAACTCCAAAGTGTTGTCGCTTTTGATGTAAGTGAGAGGTTTCCTAAGGAAATAGACTTAGAAGTTATTAATAAAATTCACTATTTGAGTATACATTATCTATGTATTTCATTGGATCTTAAACTCATGTACTGAAGTCGACAATATGATGCATAACATGAGAGAAATTTTGATTGGATCACAGTTAGTGGGTATATCATTATGTGTAAATATGCAAGTATTGAAACTATCCCTAGTCAATGAATTGATGAGATTGGACATCATCAATTTGTGAGACTAGAACATGTTATGCTTCTTGGTTTATTCAAGCATTCAGTACTCACTAAATTGAAGCATAGATATACTGAGAGTGAATATGTGGATGCTAGTTATGGTAACTAGTTCATTGGAGTAACCTGCTATGAGACTTCACATGGTTCTATATGTCGATGAATTGCAGCTCGAGTGCGAGCTTCCTTAGACTTGAAGTATTCAAGTCAACTTGATCATGGAGCCTTATACTTTGACTTCTTTGTAGACATCTACATAGTAGATGTATCTTCGGGATGATTGGCCATGAGCCAAAGTGATCAAAGGTGTTTGAATAGCCCATAGAGGATTCACTACTCCTTGTAAAGGAGATGTATACCCTAGGCCTCTTGTCAGAATTGTTACTCAGAAGTCTCTGGCAAGATCAAACATGTTAAGAAGATGGTCTTCTTGGGAACATTTAGGAATAACTTGAATCTACAGGACAAGGAAACAAACTTGGGCTAGGTGTGACGTAGTCAGCCTAGTGAGGACGAACACATAGACCATGTCCTGAACCAAGTGGGTATAGAATGATTGAAAGGAACAAGGCATGAACAACTGTAGCTACTGAAGGATTCAAAAATGTTCTGGAGTCGATTCAAACTTTTTGATCAATTGGGGGTCATGATGTACTGCTAGGTGCCACTCATGATCTATTCATAATTATGGGGTTAATTATGAATGACCAACATAATCGGGAACCTATTGGGTCACACACACTACGGGTGATCTTGAGATGTAAAACAAGTCTGAGAATGAAATTCTCAATGAGAGAGGATATATCTGGTTGGACCAGACCAAGAGGGTGTGAAACGGAGGCTATTAAATCTCCTATGACCTTGTTGGACTTAACACGGCCATATCACACCTAAACGAAGTCAAACGGACCATACAGAGCCTCACACGTGTGTGCCTAGCTTTGGCCTCAAATGGCCAAACCCTAGGTTGTGCCTAGAAGGACACACAGCTAGCCATGTGTCCTGTCATGACTGTGCCTTTTGGCACGACTGGCCGTGTGTAAGACACACGACCGTGTCATGTCTCCACCATTTTCGGAGATTTCTCTTATGGAATTTATCGGGTTGTCTTAACTTAATTATGTGAAAATTTCAGTGAGATAGGTTCCATTTAAGACTCCTAAGATGCCCTAATTAAGAGATCTATAAATAGATCCATTAATAATCTTTGGTGACAAGGGTTTTAATCTTAGGTTTTCTTCCTCGGTAGCCGTCTTCCTCTCTTCTTCTCTTGTCTCTGTCGGTTGGCTAGCACCAATCAGAGACAAAGGTTTGCTGCTCTAGGAGTTGTCTCAGGTGATCCTTGCGTGGATACTGATAGAGGCAAGGCCCATTGGTCTTGCTTATTATTTCGACAGATTCGAAAGAATCTCGAAGGTATAACTTCTCCTTCTCTTTTTGTGTGTTTACATGTGATTATACCAATGCAAGTTTTTTTGGCCCCCAGGGGATGTCTGGGATAAAATAAAAATGATTTTATTTGCTATATTCCATTATGCATTATCCTAGAATCTTTAACAAGTGGAATCAGAGCCATGTTATTTTTTTTTGCATAGATCGAATGTTGTATGAGAGTATTTAAAGCATGTTTGATGTTTTAATATACTTGTGCCATGTTTATCTATATGATAGATTAGAGTATGCTTGATTTTACATATAAGATATGTTTGTAACCAAAAAGGAAATACTGAGGATGCACCTAGAAACATCGAAGGTGTTGGCCACATCGTTAGAGCCTAAACATAGATTAGCCATGCGTTGGGGAATAGGTTGTGTGGTTCGCGTATCTAATTCCTAAAATGGCATGTGCATCAATTGTTAGACTCACGTTCAAATCGAAAAATTTATTTCCTAATGTGACCTTGGTTTTTCCATATTTAGGTTTATTTCCTTTTATAGATGAGCCCCATAATAACCTGAAATCCCTCATGCAAATATTTGGGCTAACACCTTCCATTAATATGGTTGAACTAGAGTTCATTTTCGTGTTTGGGTTGCTGGACTCTCTCCATGGCTGGCATGACATCGAGCATGTTCAATTCATATGAGATTCAATATTTATTTTAAATGGTAAGGACCAATGGTCAATTTCAAGTTTGGGTTGTTGGACTCTCTCCAAGCATGGCTTGTAAATTGGATGTGTTTAAAGTATTTAAATTCGATCACACGATTAATGGCCCGACCCTAACAGAAAGCATTGATTTGTTGGACTCTCTACAAGGTCAATGTGGACAGAGGTGCAATTAGGTGATATGCATTGGTTGTAGTTAATGAGTTAACAACCTAATGTATATGAGAACATTCAATTAGTTGATAGCATAAATGTGAGGGCAATCAACCCAAGTATGGTTTGGTTTTGATGTGTGTGGAAAAGGGTTTAAGTTAGGTTGTTTATTTGATTTGATATGTGTGTTTAAGTTGTGCAGGACTTAAGTGAATCACACAGGTGTTGACTTGATGAAGAATTGGTGAGTTCACCATCTCATGGCTCGGGTCCTTGAGTCGATGAAGGATGACATTGCGGAAGCCGTGTTCTTGGTGCATCCAAGGGACCACCGGACGAGGACCATTAGAGTGAAGACAAAGGAAGCAGACTTCAAGGCGAGATGTGAATGATGGCACTGGAGGAGCTACGGAGTTAGTGCATCCGAGGGAGTGACCGGACAAAGAGAGCTTCGACGAGGGGCTCCATGGGAGATGAGAGATTGAGCAATTGTAATGATAGCTCATAGGTGAACTTTGTCGAATGAGTAAGTCAAGTGTTGGATGCTCAAACTTAGATTTTATGATTTTACACGACAAGTCGGATGATCAAACTTGTGTATGAGGTTTTACCCGACGTTTGGATAAGTCGGATGCTTAAACATGAGTTTGAGATTTCTACCCGATGAATGGAAGTGTCTGTTGGGTTTCCGGCACCGCGGCGAGTGTGTGTTCGAACATGTTTCGTAAACATGTGCACAGTGGAAGAAATAAAATAATAAATCTAATTTATTACAACACACACACCACATGCATGCATAGTACAACATGTGTAGACATAACCGCAATTTCAAATTTTGCAATAAAAGGAAATTTATACTACGTATACCTGACGTATCACGTGTAGCGGGAGAGGCATCAACCGGAGAGATCCTCACTAGAATCTCTTCTATCCGTATCCACGCCGAGTATCTTCGGGATGAATTCACAAAGTCACGAGCCTCGTCTTCGTACGAGTTACTAGCCTCGTGTTGAAGACGATGTGATCGAGAAAAGATCACGATCCGAATCAAAATTCGGATCCAAAATGAGTTCTCAAAAACTCGCTTCTCCGGAGAGGTATTCGTCAACCGTTTGACGAATCCTTCGTCCTCCACCTATGAGGATTACCGAAGATCGAATCCCCGGCAAGACTACTGCTGTCGGATCTCAAAACGTCGTCCAAATGACGCTCCGACAAGAAGGAAACAAGCTGTCCAGAAAACTGGACAGCTTTGGTGGAGACCTTGCGCCGGCCAAATAAGGAAAGCAATATGCTCACCTTGTCACCGGAGCCAAGGAAGATCACTGGAGCTCCTCCGGCAACAGCTAAACGCCGACAAGTGGGGAGGACGGCAGCTGCTGGACGCCGGTTGGAGAAGCTTGGGCGGCGGCTTGGAGTTGGGCGCCGACAAGACTTGGAGAAGAGAGGGAGGTGGGCGGCAACTTTAGGGTTGCAAGGATTAGGGCTTAACAAAACCCTTAAGCCCTATTTTATAGAGAACAAATTCTCTTAATGGTTATCGGATCATAACCAAAAGCCCGTTAACCCGCTCCATTAATTTAAGTCAAAATAAACCAAACCATGTTGGTCTATTTTAAGTTAAAAAGAACCGAACCAACTTTTGGTTCATTCGTTTAAAACAAACCAAACTGTTGGATTGAAGCGGATCGCTAGAGGGGGGGGGGTGAATAGCGATAAAACATTTTTTTTTGTTCGTTCGTTAAAAGTCAAGTAGATAATTAATTTGCAGCGGAAAGATAAGCAATAAATAAAATGAGACAAATATTTTTACTTGGTTCGTAGCCTTCAGCTACTACTCCAAGGCCCTAGTGATCCTTGATCATGCACGGAGGGCAATTCACTAAAAACTGTCCTCCTCGTTGGAGGTAGGAGTTTGACGATTACAAAAAAAACCTTCGAAAGAAAAGACAGAGAGACAAACCCTCTCTTCTATTAATGTAAAGTGCAACGATAGAAAGCCTCGATTAATAAAAGGAATTGCAATATTTAAAGAGACGAAAAATTAAAATATCAACAACTGAAGAGTAGAAACTAAGCTAGGGTTGTTGACAGCACTTCGTTGTAGAGTCGTCGGAGAATCGCAGAGTTGCAAAGGTTTTTGAGCACTTAGAGATGATGAAAAACCCTAGGAGAAGCCCTCCTTTTATAACCTTTAAGCCCCTCATCGAATGGGTCTTCAACCAATAGGAATTGGGCACAAAACTCCTTGAAAAATGGTGATAAAGCTTGACTCCTCGAGGCTGATTTTTGACCATCGGTTGAACTGATTTCGATTTCTTGGAACTGTTGGCTCTGGCTCGGCTTGAACTGATCCTTGGCCGATTGAACTGATGGCTTAGCAGTTGAACTGATCCTTGGCCGGTTGAACTGATTTTCAGACTTTTCGACTGTAATAAAGAGTTAGCTCGAAATATAAGTGAATTTGATGGCCACTTGCCATCCGATCTCAACATAGACCTTCCATGGGAAGTCTTGGTCGGATCGTCGCCTAAGGATGTGTTAGTGAAAGCCCTAGAGCCAATCATCTGATGATTATTGTATGGACTTTATTGTATCATATTCCTATTTATAAAGGCATGGTTATTATATTTACTTGTATTGGTGCCAAATAACTAAATATAATAATGTCCTTGAGTAGTAGGTTCTTATCTATATCAATCGATTGGTTGAATCGATAATGAGATGATATAGAGAACACTACTCTTAATCATTCCTAGTCGAGTATTAACATTCAGGGACAATGTTAATGCATAGAGACTAGCATGTAGGTCAACATGATGACTTGATCTCACAAGTCATGGATATGAGATATCAAGTTGACACATGGGTATGCATTGGAGAATATATACAGAATGACCTGCCATGGGAAAGTATCATGGATCATTATATGAGTGTCATATACTTTCTCATGTGGCTATTAGTATGACTATTAGTCCTTAGACCTGAAGTCACCTTGGTTCCCTACATAAGGAGTTGCATACTTTGGCTTCGTCAAACGTCACCCATAAATGGGTGGACTATAAAGGCGATTACTAAGTATGTAACAAATTATGTGGAGGGATGTGAGTGATGTAGATGGGATCTATCCCTCCTATATAACGGGAGTGACATCGATATTCTTGATAGAGTGAGACCACGAAGTGCATGGCCATGCCCAAATGAGTCAATATGAGATATTGAGCTCATTGTATTAGAGTGAGTCTACTTAGAGTTCAAGATTTAGATTGTACCGAGGATGACACGGTCTATGCCTCGATTGGTCAATCTAGATGTCAAGGATAGAGGGACATTGTCACATATTGTGAGAGTCACAATTAGTAGTTACAAAGGTGATGTTGGAGCTCAACATTCTTGTAACTTGGGTAGCAATGATGTGTTGCTAGATACCGCTCATTGCTTATGTTCCTAAATCGGTTTAGGGACATTGCCAACGTTACAAGAACCTATAGGGTCACACACATAAGGGCAATTAGATGAAGATTAGGTTCATATGATGAACCATGAGGATTAGGTTCATGGGACGAACCAAATTGGATTAAGAGTAATCCAAATTAGACTAATTGAGTTAGACTGAAGTTGATTCAAGTGTTAAATGAGTCTAATTTAGATTTGATTCATCAAATCAATTTAAGTTAATGAATAGAGATTCATTAAATTAAAATTGACTTGAATCAAATGGGTGGATTTGATCAACCATGGGAGATAAGAGGTCAAGTTTGACTTGACTTGAGAGGGAAGATGAAAGGTCAAGTTTGACTTGACCAAATGCCATGTCATGATGATGACTTGGCATGGCCGGCCAATGATGATGCTCCACATCATCATTGACTTTGTCATGTGGTGCCACCTCATGAGGGAGACCAAGGGTCATGGGAGTTACATGCATGCATGTAACCCCCTCTCCATGAAGTGGCCGGCCACTTGATGGTTATTCAAGTGGTAATTCATTTTGTGTGGGTTACACAACTTCATCTTCAACCTTGGATCAACTTCCCTCAAGCTCTCTCCCTCTCCCAACCTCCTTGGGCGAACCATCCATAGAGTGCTAGCCCACTCAAGGGTGTGTTTTCTCCACCTATTGCTTGTGTGGATACCAATAGAGGAGTGTGCACTTGACACTCTCGAGTTCCGATGAACCTTTTGGACGAGCGGGATTTGCGAAGGGCGTCGCTACGAGGGTAACATCCTTATCATGTAGATCTAAGGTAGATCTAGGGTTTTATATAAACACATACATGTTTTGTTTTTAATACATCTTTGCACGGATCCATGGCCGGGGCTTCCGAGGTTTCCACAACGCAAAAAGCGGTTTTTGCGGCTCGGAAAATCCCAACAGTGGTATCATAGCCACGTGCGAAGCAAGTATGTGTTTCATTTTTGTAATTTTTGTATTAGATATAAAAATTACAGATTTATATGTTTCTATAAATTTCCTATTTTTATAGAATTTTTGGGTATTTTTCTCGAACAATCGAAGCAACGAGTGTTGGGACACTTGTAGGCTTCAACTGTCAAGAAAAGCTCTCCGAAATGGCGAGTTCTCGCTTTAGGTTTTTGGGAGAGCAACTTAAGTTTCTGTAAGATCATTGTAGGGACACTCGCAAAGTTTATTTTGTGAGTAGGGGCACTACCCCTATCCCCGAAAGGGGCCTTGTCCCGCGATCGCGCCCGGAAACCGCTTAGCGGGACCGTTACGGGGAGGTGACTCAAAAAATTGAAAAAAAATAGGAAAAATTATAGAAATTTTTGTAAAAATACATAATTTTGAATTATGTATAATTCTGTGATTGTCATGGCCCAATAACCCCAATATGATTGGATGTGATGTGTTGTAATTCATAATACGACCTCCGTGCCGTTTTGTGGTTGTACGTGTTGTATAGTGTATGCGACCTACGCGTCGTACCTCTTCTTTTGATATTCTAGTTGTAAATAGTTTTAGACTCGAATGTAACTCGAGTTTCATATTTGTAATGTAAAAAATGGAGCGGTGGAAAGTCCACTTGAAGACGAGATTACGAGAAGGGTGACGACGACACATGGCGGTCAAAGGAACCGCTTGGAGAAGCTGCTAGTCTTAGGTTGACCGTCCGATCTTCTCATTGGCTTTAGAAGATCGTAGTAGGGCCATGACTACTTGACATTTAATTATATATATATATATATGTTGATATATATATATATATATATATATATATATATATATATATATATATATATATAATATTTATTTATTTGATTTTGCTTGTATGTATGTGATGCATGCTAGTAGAATAATGCTTGTATGTATATGATGCATGCTAAGATAATTTTCTTGTATGTATATGATGCATGCTAGAATAATGATTGTATGTATGTGATGAATGCTAATATAGGATAATAAAGGACTAAATGCGTATAAGATACACATTACGATTAGATTAGATCATAATCGAATCAACTCGAAAATGCCTACCGAGCCTTGATACCCATCACTACCTCGATCATTTGTTGTTGTTGAATCTGCCAAAGCAGAGCAACACATATTATCTTGGTCGGATGCGGAGGGACAATCTTGGTCCCGCCTATCATGCTTGGGTTAGAGTAAGCTCAATTAGATTGAGCAAAACTAGTTAAATCAATTGGATCGAGTAGAACTATAGGCATATTCCAATCGTTTGAAAGATAGGGTAAGATCAAATTTACACTAAATCTTGGGCGATTTAGCCAAAGCTAACTCAAGGTCTTTTGTAAATGTGGGTCTTGATCCTATAAACAAGAGTTGCATAGAGATGTAATCGGTAATGTGTTACCCACCGATCGTACTAAGTCTTGGGCGATTTAGCCAAAGCTAACTCAAGGCTTAGTATGATGTGGATCTTGTCCCGCAAGAATTATAGCTAGTTTGTATGAATCTAGTAATGTGGTTTGACCACATCCATAACTCGATTCTATAAAATTCCTATAATTCAGTGGGAGCATCATTTGATTAAAGGTCTAATTATATGATAAAAGGAATATGATATTAATTCTCTGCATTGTATGTTGCAGATAACTATGTCGACAAACACGAACACTCTCTCTCTGCGTTCTGTCCTAGAGAAGGACAAGCTCAATGGAGCAAATTTCCTGGACTGGTATAGGAACCTGAGAATTGTTCTCACCCAAGAAAGGAAGCTGTATGTCCTGGAGCAGCCCATTCCGGAGGCACCTCCTGCCACTGCCTCACGAGCTGACAAAGATGGTTACAAGAAGCATCAAGATGATGTATTAGATGTGTCATGTCTAATGCTCACAACCATGAACTCTGAGCTTCAGAAGCAACATGAGTTCATGAATGCTTATGATATGGTTGGACATCTTCGTCAACTATATCAAGGACAAGCAAGGCATGAGAGATATGAAGTCTCTAAGGCATTATTTGGGTCCAAAATGCAAGATGGTGCTCCCGTAGGTCCATATGTACTCAAGATGATTGGGTACGTAGAAAACCTACAAAGGCTGGGATTCCCACTTGGCCAAGAGCTGGCCACTGACCTAATCTTGCAATCTTTGCCACAAGCCTACAATCAATTTGTCATGAATTATAACATGAATGAAATTGATAAGCCACTGCTTGAGATGCTCAACATGTTGAGAACTACTGAGCTTAACCTTAAGAAGGGAAAATCTGACACCATTTTGATGGTGCACAAGAAGAAAGGCAAGGGCAAGCCTAAAGGTAAGGGAAAGTCCCAAGCCAAGGGCAAAGGCAAAGAACTTAAACCCAAAGGAGGGGTGGCCAAGGAAAGGGCTTGCTTCCACTGTAAGCTGGACACTGGAAGCGTAACTGCAAAGCTTACCTGGACGATCTTAAGAAGAAAAGAAGTGAGACTTCTACTTCAGGTATAAATGTTATAGAAGTCAATCTATCTATTTCTTCATCATAGGTATTAGATACCGGATGTGCATCTCACATTTGTACCAATGTGTAGGCACTGAGAAATAGCAGGGCAATGACAAGGGCGAGGTCAACCTACGAGTAGGCAATGGAGCAAGGGTTGCTGCTGTTGCTATAGGAACTTATGATCTATCTCTGCCCTCTGGGCTTGTACTAGAATTAGATGAATATTGTTATGTGCATGCCTTAACTAAGAACATCATTTCAATTTCTTATTTGGACAAGAAAGGTTTTTCATTTATAATAAAGAACAAATATTGTTCAGTTTATTTAAATGATATGTTCTATTGTAGTGCACCTCTAATAAACAGACTCTACTTTCTAGACTTAGAGTGCCCTATCTATAACATAAGTACCAAGAGGTTCAAGTCAAATGAGTTGAACCAAACCTATCTCTGGCATTGTCACTTAGGTCACATAAATGAGAGTCGCTTATCTCAGCTCCATAAGGATGGGCTGCTAGACTCATTTGATTTTGAATCATATGAGACATGCGAGCCTTGCCTTTTAGGCAAAATGTCCAAGACTCCCTTTAGTGGACACAGCGAAAGAGCAACAGATTTGTTAGGACTTATACATAGTGATGTATGTGGCCCTTTCAATGTTGCAGCTATAGGTGGTTACAGGTACTTCATTACATTTACTGATGACTTCAGTAGATATGGTTATGTGTATCTCATGCCACATAAATCAGAATCCTTTGAAAAGTTCAAAGAATTCAAGAATGAAGTACAAAACCAGCTTGGCAAGAGTATTAAGATACTTCGATCAGATCGAGGTGGAGAATACCTTAGCCATGAGTTTCGTGACTATCTAGCTGAGTGTGGGATTCTATCCCAACTCACTCCTCCTGGAATACCACAGTGGAATGGTGTATCCGAAAGGAGGAATCGTACCCTATTGGATATGGTACGATCTATAATGAGTCACACAGATCTTTCTATATCCTTTTGGGGAGATGCTCTAAATACAGTAGCCTTTACCCTTAACCGCGTACCATCCAAGGTTGTGATAAAGACACCATATACGATATGGACAGGGAGAAATCCCAAGATGTCTTTTATGAGGATTTGGGGTTGTGAGGCTTACGTTTGACGTCAAGTCTCAGACAAACTAGGACCCAAATCTGATAGGTGCTATTTTGTTGGATATCTCAAGGATACAAAGGGATACTACTTCTACATTCCTAGTCAGCACAAAGTGTTTGTGGAAAAGACTGGGGTTTTTCTAGAAAGGGATTTTGTTTCTAGAAAAACTAGTGGTAGTACCTTCGATCTTGAAGAAATTCAAGATAAGGACCATAGCACTAAGGCCTTGATGAAGGCTGAACAAGAACCACAAAGTGTTGTGGGTGATGAGGTTGTTGTACAAAGAGTTGTGGAACAACCACCTGTTCAGGTAGACCTACCTCTTCGCAGGTCTGATAGGGTACGTCGTCAGCCTGAGAGATACTCATTTCTCTTGTCTGACCATGATGACGTTATGCTCATTGAGAATGAGCCAACCTCCTATCAGGAAGTTGTGATGAGAGTAGATTCTGAGAAATGGCTAGAGGCCATGAGATCCGAGATAGAATCCATGTACACCAACCAAGTATGGACTTTGGTTGATCCACCTGAAGGGGACAAACCCATTGGGTGTAAGTGGGTCTTTAGGAGAAAGACTGACATGGATGGACTTACGCATACCTATAAGGGTCGATTGGTGGCTAAAGGGTTCAAGCAAATTCACGGTATTGACTGTGATGAAACCTTTTCTCTAGTGGCGATGTTTAAGTCCATTCAGAACTTGCTTGCTATTGCAGCATACGACGATTATGATATCTGGCAGATGGATGTCAAAACCACGTTTCTGAATGGAAACTTACTCGAGGATGTGTACATGACACAACCTGAGGGTTTTGTAGATCCACAACATACTGGGAAGGTATGCAAGATGCAAAGGTCCATTTATGGGATAAAGCAAGCTTCTCGGAGATGGAATCTTCGATTCGATAATGCAATCAAATAGTTTAGTTTCATCAAGAATGAAGATGAACCCTGTGTCTACAAGAGGGTTAATGGGGACACAGTTGTCTTCCTTGTATTGTATGTGGATGACATACTTCTCAATGGGAATGACATCCCTTCGCTACAGTCTGTGAAGACTTGGCTAAGGACGTGCTTCTCAATGAAGGACTTAGGTGAAGTAGCCTGTATTCTAGGCATCAAGATTTATAGAGATAGATCTAAGAGATTGCTTGGCCTAAGTCAGAGTACATACATTAACACGGTATCACTACGGTTTGCCATGCAGAATTCCAAGAAGCGACTTCTGCCGATGTCACATGGTGTGAGTCTTTCGAAGACTCAAAGTCCCTCTTCTAGAGAGGAGAGAGACTGCATGGATAAGATCCCTTACTCATCTACTATAGGATCTATCATGTACGCCATGTTGTGTACTCGTCCTGATGTCTCGTATGCTTTGAGCATGACGAGTAGATACCAGTCAGATCCAGGTGAGCGTCACTGGATAACAATCAAGAATATTCTTAAGTACTTGAGAAGGACTAAAGAATATTTCTTGATATTTTGAGGCGATGAGGAGCTAGCTATAAATGGTTATAGTGATGCCAGCTTCCAAACTGACTAGGATGATTATAGATCGCAGTCAGGGTTCGTGTTTTTCTTGAATGGTGGCGCTGTAAGCTGGAAGAGTTCGAAGCAGGACACAGTTGCTGATTCTACAACAGAAGCCGAGTATATCGCTGCATCTGAGGCAGCAAAGGAGGAAGTTTGGATCCGCAAGTTCATTACTGAGCTTGGGGTGGTTCCTAGCATTACAGATTCTATAGAGCTCTATTGTGATAACAATGGAGCGATTGCACAGGCTAAGGAACCTCGCTCACACCAGCGGACCAAACACATACTACGGCGCTTCCATCTCTTTCGAGAGATTATCGATAGAGGATATGTAAAGATTTGCAGAGTACCCACAGAGGCTAACATCGCAGATCCCTTAACCAAGGCTTTGGCACAGAAAAAGCATGATGGTCACACTTGTTGGTGCAATCGACCCAGGTCACGATTGACCAGGACTCGAGTTTGACTCGAGTGATGTTTTGATGTTCGACAAAAACATATGACAATGTAATTGTCATTTGGTAAAGTCCAAGTCTTGAGTACTTGGCATGGAAAGTCCAAGTGGGACACTTGGCACATGAAAAGTCCAAGCATGGTCTTGGCATTTGAGAAGTCCAACATGGGTTGGCAAGGGAAGTCCAAGCATGGGTCTTGGCATAGAAAGTCCAAGCATGGTCTTGGCATGGAAAGTCCAAAATGGGTTGGCAAGGGAAAGTCCAAGCTTGATCTTTGGCATTTGAGAAGTCCAAGGGTTTGATATTGGCGGCGTAAAGTCCAAGCTGGAGTCTTGGCAGCATAAGTCCAATGGTTGGCGGCGTAAAGTCCAAGCAGAGTCTTGGCGGCATAAGTCCAAAGTGCCTTGGCGGTGTAGACACCGTTAGCATGACATAGCCGATAGAAGCACCTGAAGGCTAGCACGATGGATGAACAAGTCATGGATGACTTGGAGGGATCCGAGAGGCGTGAGGCTGATGGAGGTGGCTAGAAGGCTTAGGTCTAGGCTAAGGGTGGTCTAGCAAGTATGGGGGAACCATACTTGGGTTAAAACCTCATGTTTGAGGTGTGCCAGTCGACTGGTGCCATGTGGCAGTCGACTGGACCGAGTCAACTAGGGTTTGACTGCGGGTTATGGCCTAGCAGTCGACTGATCGTGTGATCAGTCGACTGGTGCTCGGTATTTCGGGCACAGAATGGAGTCAAGACTCGACTGGTCGAGTGAAGGCTCCATTAGTTGACTGAAGGTCATGATCAGTTGACTGATGAAGGTTCCGTTGGACTTATCCAGCGTGGATCTAGCCGTTGTCTCACGACAACAGTGGCATCAGTCGACTGATGGTCCCGATCAGTCGACTGATCAACTTTTTCCAGCACAGGTTGAAGCTATATATGGAGCTCGTGATGGAGGAAAAACCAATCAATTTCTTGGACGTCTTGAGGCGATTTGCTGTTGCAAATCAGGGTCTTCAACCACGATTCAAGCGCTCAACAAGCAAGTAAAACAAAGGCATTTGTAAAGTTATTTTCTTTACTAGTTTTGCATTGTATTATTGTATATTGCTTGTATTTATATCTTATTTTTGTAACATTACTTGTAAGGGGTTTCTCCACCTCCGACTTGTGTCGAGAAGGAGTATTTGTCATTAGTGAGTGCGTGTGCATCACTAGAGCTCGTAGAGCTCGATCCGTGGAGTAGGAACCGTGCGGTTCCGAACTATGTTATATCGTTGTGTTAGCGTGTTGTGTATTTCGTTATTGTTATTACTTTTCTATTTCTGCTGCGCTAACGAAATTGTAGAAACAAACGCGAAAGAATTCCATTGACGCTATTCACCCCCCCCCTCTAGCTTCCAAACGATTCCCAACAAGTGGTATCAGAGCCCGGGGCTCTTCTACGAATTAACAACCCGGAGTCAAGACGCCAGAGGAAAAGATGGAAATCCAAGGACATTTGGGATGGGATATCAACACACCTATATCCCCTATACCTTCTATGGACAAGAAGGGTTTAAGCAATGGAAGTCAAGAATTGAAGACTTCCTAATGATGAGGGACTTCGAAGAATGGTCTATCTTGATGGAGGGTTTTAGCTATCCAATAGGACCAAAGGGAGGATTCCTCAAGAAGAAGAAGTAGAGTGAAGATCAACTCCAAGCCTTCGAGAAAAACAAGAAGGTAATCAAATTCATTTTTGATTTAATTCCTAATGACCTCTTGTGTAGCCTAGGTGACTATGTGGATGCCAAGGAGCTATGGAGCGATTTGGCCAAGCTCCATGAAAGCCCATCAACGGTCCAAGAGGAAGAGACCGAAGAGGCTAATGCATCATCCTCACAAGGAAGTGAGGACCTGGAGGTTGAGAGATCATCAACATCCAAGGAGGAAGAGGAAGTAGAATCAGAAGTTGATAGGGAGTCAATTTCCGGGTTGGTGGAGGAAGTGGAAGAAGCATCCACTTCTAGGATTGAGGAGGAGATTAGAGTTTCCTCAACACCGGAGCATCAAGAAGAAGCTTCGACATCCGGTCAAGATGAAGGAGCCCAAAATCTAATTCCGGTCTCCATTAACCTAGGTAACTCAAACACTCTAATTTCAAATAAAAATAATATTATGTGTTTTGAGTGTAGGGAATTTGGGCACTATAAGAGCAAGTGCCCAAAGAAGATTAGGAAAGCTCCACCGGCACCAAAAGTCAATGATGTCGGTTCCCCAACACCTAAAGGCAAGGAGCACATCATATGCTTCAAGTTCAATTCAAAAGGACATTATAGGAATCAATGTCCTAGGGGGAGCAAAAAGACCCAAGAAGAAGTATCACAAGTAGGGGGAGCTAAGGCTAACCCTAAGGTACATTTTAGTAATGCATCTTCTAATTTAAATGCTAAAAAGCATGCTAGGAACTTTAATTCTCTTGCAATTTATGAAAAACATGCTAATAGGAATAAATATTTTTGCTTGGGAGCTAAGAGGGTCCATGTAGGAAATAGGGAGAAATTTGGGACTAATGTCCCTAAAAACAACTTATTTAAGGACAAACCTAGGTCAAATAACTCAAGATCAATTTTACCTAGGGAGACAATTAGAAAGGTGCAAGAGCACCTAGGTCTAAACCCTAAATGGACTAGGCATATGCCTAGGAAGTCCAATGCCCAAGATTTAAATCAAAATTCTAAAATTGGGCAATTAGAAAAGGAAAATCAAGTCTTGAGGTCAAGGCTTGAAAAACTTGAAAAGACCCTAAATAAGATACAAAATCAATTTAAAGGGTCTAATGGTCAAAGTCAAAGGTCCAAAAGTCAAAGTCAACACCAAGGACCTAAGAGTCAAAAGTCAACCAAGGGCAAGCAAGGTTTGGGTCACAAACCTAAGCCTAAAGTGGCTTATCATAGTGTTCCATTTGACTATGGAACACAAACTAGGTCTAGGAAGACCAAGGTCAATAGGGAAGTCATCCCTAGAGTTGACCAAAGGGTGTGCCTAGTGGCTAGGGTTTCTAGGAAACCTAGGGTGGCCACTAAGAAGGTTGCAAGGAGAGTTACCCCTAGAGTCAACCTAGGTAAGACCCAAATGACCAAGGCTAACAAGCCTAGGAGGGTCATTAGGAAGGTATCTAGGGAGGTTATCCCTAAGGAATACCTAATTAACCCTAGGAGCTCAAATCGATTTTGGATTCCTAAGAGCGTGATTGATTCACGCTAGATGGGTTTAGGGTGTGCCAACCTTGATTGGATGGGTAGTTAACTCAACCATGGTAAAGGTGGCACTTTAAGATATTTTCAAGGTTATGATTACCTTGGAAATAGACTTGAATTAATATCCTAAAAGATTTTAGGATGTGCAAATATTAATTGAGAAGTTTTGATAATGTGATCAAATTGGCACAATTTAGGTTTAGCGGTTAGTGTGCCATTTTGGGTTTTGGCACACTAGGGAAACTAGTGATAATGTAGCAAAATATATTTAATCACAACAAATGGCAACTAATATTAAAATTTAGGTATTATTATACCTATATATTTTATATGCCATGCTTTGTTTGCCATATAACATGCCATGACATTATGTTTATTTCAATCATTTTATATGTCATGTTCATGTTTAGGATTAAGGTTTCAAATGTCATGTGTTTTTAGATTTTATCATATGTCATGACATCATTGGCCATGCTTAAGTATTGCTTTCTTTATGCCATGATCACTTCATGCAATTAATTGATTAAAATTAAACTAAGGACAATGGCATGACTTGAAGTCTCATTTATAAGGGAATCAAGTAGGGTTGCCTAGGAAATGCATGAAACCCTAGATTAAATGAACCAAAACCCACATCTCACATTCAATTGACATGTATGTGTATTTATACACCCTAGATACATGTGAGATGCTAGGATATGAGTTAAGTTCAAGGTGCATAGTTTTTGCATCTAGAAGAACTAAAACTCATCTAATTTCAAATGTGGATCATTGGGAAAGCTTGTGTACAAGTCATGTGCATAGAGCCCAAGGAATATGATCCAAAATAAGGTTTTGAAAACATTTTAAAATCATTTTGAAAAACCTTGGTGAAGTTTATCTTTTGATAGCAATCACCATTGATGAAGTTGATACAAAATAGGGCCAAAACATTGAAAATTTCAATGGTTTTGAGTTTTGTATCAAATTCACTATTTTATGGGTAAAATAATTTTAAAATATTTTTTACCCATTGTATGTGTCATAAGTATTATACGTATGAACTTTCAGGATTTGTCGATAAACGTATAATTATTTATGAATTTCCAAATCTCGATTCTGATAATGGCGAAATTGAAATTTGATTATCGGTAACCTACTGAGTGGCGGATCGGTGATGAATGTGTGATCAGTAGTATTGAGTCATTGCCAAGGCTGATTTCGGGAAAACTAGGTTTGGTTAGCCCGTGTTCAGCCATGGTAAAGGTCCCTAATCGCTCCTAACCCTAGGATATGCTTTGGGAAGCATTATAAAGGGTGAAAATCCATTGGATATGGATTAGAAGAGTTGTTTAGGGTTTGTATCAATGTTAAGGTGTTGGAAAGTTCAATGTTGAATTTCTAACCTTAATTTTGATGGTTTAGAGTTCCTATTGGCTTAGGGACTGCCCAAGGACATTGTTGGTGCAATGGTCAAGGGGGAGCAAGCCTTTAGGGGGAGATATCCATCTTGGGATGATGGATGTGTTTTTTCTCCTTGAAGAGGATAAGTTATTGGGAGAATATGACATCAATTGGGAAATTGATGGGACTTTTGAGAGACCCAATTTGGAAATTGGGAGAGTAAATGGGATTGTCTCTCTTGAGTAATATTGGACTTATCACTAGGAAGATGGTAGCCATCCTAAGTATTTTTGGACCAAGGGGGAGATTGTAAGATCTCATTGGGACATGAGACATTGACCCTCTTGGGGAGAAAACCTTTTTGATGTTAGTCAAAAAGGGGGAGAATGTTTGGGGGAGAACATTTGGAGAGTATTTACCAATTTGGGATAATTGGTAAGGGATTTGAGTTAGTGTTCTAACTCAATAATTTGTTTGGTTTTTGTCAAACATCAAAAAGGGGGAGATTGTTGGTGCAATCGACCCAGATCACGATTGACCAGGACTCGAGTTTGACTCGAGTGATGTTTTGATGTTCGACAAAAATATATGACAATGTAATTGTCATTTGGTAAAGTCCAAGTCTTGAGTACTTGGCATGGAAAGTCCAAGTGGGACACTTGGCACATGAAAAGTCCAAGCATGGTCTTGGCATTTGAGAAGTCCAACATGGGTTGGCAAGGGAAGTCCAAGCATGGGTCTTGGCATGGAAAGTCCAAGCATGGTCTTGGCATGGAAAGTCCAACATGGGTTGGCAAGGGAAAGTCCAAGCTTGAGCCTTGGCATTTGAGAAGTCCAAGGGTTTGATATTGGCGGCGTAAAGTCCAAGCTGGAGTCTTGGCAGCATAAGTCCAATGGTTGGCGGCGTAAAGTCCAAGCAGAGTCTTGGCGGCATAAGTCCAAAGTGCCTTGGCGGGGTAGACACCGTTAGCATGACATAGCCGATGGAAGAACATGAAGGCTAGCGCGATGGATGAACAAGTCATGGATGACTTGGAGGGATCCGAGAGGCGTGAGGCTGATGGAGGTGGCTAGAAGGCTTAGGTCTAGGCTAAGGGTGGTCTAGCAAGTATGGGGGAATCATACTTGGGTTAAAACCTCATGTTTGAGGTGTGCCAGTCGACTGGTGCCATGTGGCAGTCGACTGGACCGAGTCAACTAGGGTTTGATCATGCGGTCATGGCCTAGCAATGATCGCCAGAGGTGAGCAATGATCGATGGCTCGAGCAAATCCGATCATGTGATTAGTCGATGGTGCTCGGTATTTCGGCAGAATGGAGTCAAGACTCGATCGTCGATTGAAGGCTCCATCACGATCGATGGTCATGATCACGATCGATGAAGGTTTCGCTGGACTTATCCAAATGGATCTAGCCGTTGTCTCACGCGATCGATGGTCCCAATCGATATATATGGAGCTCGTGATGGAGGAAAAACCAATCGATTTCTTGGACGTCTTGAGGCGATTTGCTATTGCAAATCAGGGTCTTCAACCATGATTCAAGCGATCAACAAGCAAGCAAAACAAAGGCATTTGTAAAGTTGTTTTCTTTACTAGTTTTGCATTGTATTATTGTATATTGCTTGTATTTATATCTTATTGTTGTAAGATTACTTGTAAGGGGTTTCTCCACCTCCGACTTATGTTGAGAAGGAGTATTTGTCATTAGTGAGTGCGTGTGCATCACTAGAGCTCGTAGAGCTCGATCCGTGGAGTAGGAACCGTGCGGTTCCGAACCACGTTATATCGTTGTGTTAGCGTGTTGTGCATTTCGTTATCGTTATTACTTTTCTATTTCCGCTGCGCTAACAAAATTGTAGAAACAAACGCGAAAGAATTCCATTGACGCTATTCACCCCCCCTCTAGTCGTTACAAGATCCCCAACAACACTAGGTCATTGGGTATTAGATACTACGGTGATTGACACTAGTGCTAGTGGGAGATTGTTAGTGAAAGCCCTAGAGCCAATCATGTGATGATTGTTGTATGGACTTTATTGTACCATATTCCTATTTATAAAGGCATGGTTATTATATTTACTTGTATTGGTGCCAAATAACTAAATATAATAATGTCCTTGAGTAGTAGGTTCTTATCTATATCAATCGATTGGTTGAATCGATAATGAGATGATATAGAGAACACTACTCTTAATCATTCCTAGTCAAGTATTAACATTCAGTGACAATGTTAATGCGTAGAGACTAACATGTAGGTCAACATGATGACTTGATCTCACAAGTCATGGATATGAGATATCAAGTTGACACATGGGTATGCATTGAAGAATGTATACTGAATGACCCGCCATGAGAAAGTATCATGGATCGTTATATGAGTGTCATATACTTTCTCATGTGGGTATTAGTATGACTATTAGTCCTTAGACGTGAAGTCACCATGGTTCCCTACATAAGGAGTTGCATACTCTGGCTTCGTCAAACATCACCAGTAAATGGGTGGACTATAAAAGCGATTACTGGGTATGTAACAAATTATGCGGAGGGATGTGAGTGATGTAGATGGGATCTATCCCTCCTATATGACGGGAGTGACATCGATATTCTTGATAGAGTGAGACCACGAAGTGCATGGTCATGCCCAAATGAGTCAATATGAGATAGTGAGCTCATTTAATTTGAGTGAGTCTACTTGGAGTTCAAGAGTTAGATTGTACCAAGGATGACACGGTCTATGCCTCGATTGATCAATCTAGATGTCAAGGATAGAGGGACATTGTCACATATTGTGAGAGTCACAATTAGTAGTCACAAAGGTGATGTTGGAGCTCAACATTCTTGTAACTTGGGTAGCAATGATGTGTTGCTAGATACCGCTCATTGCTTATGTTCCTAAATCAGTTTAGGGACATTGCCAACATTACAAGAACCTATAGGGTCACACACATAAGGGCAATTAGATGGAGATTAGGATCATATGATGAACCATGAGGATTAGGTTCATGGGATGAACCAAATTGGATTAAGAGTAATCTAAATTAGACTAATTGAGTTAGACTCAAGTTGATTCAAGTGTTGAATGAGTCTAATTTAGATTTGATTCATCAAATCAATTTAAATTAATGAATAGAGATTCATTAAATTAAAATTGACTTGAATCAAATGGTTGGATTTGATCAACCATGGGAGGTAAGAGGTCAAGTTTGACTTGACTTGAGAGGGAAGATGAAAGGTCAAGTTTGACTTGACCAAATGCCATGTCATGATGATGACTTGGCATGGCCGGCCAATGATGATGCTCCACATCATCATTGACTTTGTCATGTGGTGCCAACTCATGAGGGAGACCAAGGGTCATGGGAGTTACATGCATGCATGTAACCCCCTCTCCATGAAGTGGCCGGCCACTTGATCGTTATTCAAGTGGTAATTCATTTTGTGTGGGTTACACAACTTCATCTTCATCCTTGGATCAACTTCCCTCAAGCTCTCTCCCTCTCCCAACCTCCTTGGGCGAACCATCCATAGAGTGCTAGCACACTCAAGGGTATGTTTTCTCCACCTATTGCTTGTGTGGATACCAATAGAGGAGTATGCACTTGACACTCTCGAGTTCCGACGAACCTTTTGGACGAGCGGGATTTGCGAAGGGCATCGCTACGAGGGTAACATCCTTATCATGTAGATCTAAGGTAGATCTAGGGTTTTATATAAACACATACATGTTTTGTTTTTAATACATCTTCGCACGGATCCGTGGCTGGGGCTTCCGAGGTTTCCACAATGCAAAAAGCGGTTTTTGCGGCTTGGAAAATCCCAACAGTGGTATTAGAGCCACGTGCGAAGCATGTATGTGTTTCGTTTTTGTAATTTTTGTATTAGATATAAAAATTACAGATTTATATGTTTCTGTAAATATCCTATTTTTATAGAATTTTTGGGTATTTTTCTCGAAGAATCGAAGCAACGAGTGTTGGGACACTTGTAGGCTTCAACTGTCGAGAAAAACTCTCCGAAACGGCGAGTTCTCGCTTTAGGTTTTTGGGACAGCAACTTAAGTTTTTGTAAGATCATTGTAGGGACACTCGCAAAGTTTATTTTGTTAGTAGAGGCACTACCCCTATCCCCGAAAGGGGCCTTGTCCCGCGATCGCGCCCGGAAACCGCTTAGAGGGACCGTTACGGGGAGGTGACTCATAAAATTGAAAAAAAATAGGAAAAATTATAGAATTTTTTTGTAAAAATACATAATTTTGAATTATGTATAATTATGTGATTTTCATGGCCTAATAACCCCAATATGATTGTATGTGATGTGTTGTAATTCTTAACATTTTGTGGTTGTACGTGTTGTTAGTGTATGCGACCTACGCGTCGTACCTCTTCTTTTGATATTCTAGTTGTAAATAGTTTTAGACTCGAATGTAACTCGAGTTTCATATTTGTAATGTACAAAATGGATCGGTGGAAAGTCCACTTGAAGACGAGATTACGAGAAGGGAGACGACGACACATGGCGGTCAAAGGAAGCGCTTGGAGAAGCCGCTATCCTTAGGTTGACCGTCCGATCTTCTCATTGGCTTGAGAAGATCGTAGTAGGGCCATGACTACATGACATTTAATTATATATGTATATATGTTGATATATATATATATATATATATATATATATATATATATATATATATATATATATATATATATATATATATATATATATATATATATTTATTTATTTATTTATTTATTTATTTATTTGATTTTTCTTGTATGTATGTGATGCATGCTAGTAAAATAATGCTTGTATGTATATGATGCATGCTAGAATAATGATTGTATGTATGTGATGCATGCTAATATAGGATAATAAAGGACTAAATGCATATAAGATATATATTACGATTAGATTAGATTATAATCGAATCAACTCGAAAATGCCTACCGAGCCTTGATACCCATCACGACCTCGATCATTTGTTGTTGTTGAATCTGCCAAAGCAGAGCAACGCATATTATCTTGGTAGGATGCGGATGGACAATCTTGGTCCCGCCTATCACGCTTGGGTTAGAGTAAGCTCAATTAGATTGAGCAAAACTAGTTAAATCAATTGGATCGAGTAGAACTATAGGCATATTCCAATCGTTGGAAAGATAGGGTAAGATCGCATTTAAACTAAATCTTGGGCGATTTAGCCAAAGCTAACTCAAGGCCTTTTGTAAATGTGGGTCATGATCCTATAAACAAGAGTTGCATAGAGATGTAATCGGTAATGTGTTACCCAACGATCATACTAAGTCTTGGGCGATTTTGCCAAAGCTATCTCAAGGCTTAGTATGATGTGGATCTTGTCCCGTAAGAATTATAGTTAGTTTGTATGAATCTAGTAATGTGGTTTGACCACATCCATAACTCGATTCTACAAAATTCCTATAATTCAGTGGGAGCATCATTTGATTAAAGGCCTAATTATATGATAAAAGGAATATGATATTAATTCTCTGCATTGTATGTTGTAGATAACTATGTCGACAAACACGAACACTCTCTCTCTGTGTTCTGTCCTGGAGAAGGACAAGCTCAATGGAGCAAATTTCCTGGACTGGTACAGGAACCTGAGAATTATTCTCACCCAAGAAAGAAAGCTGTACGTCCTGGAGAAGCCCATTCCGGAGGCACCTCCTGCCACTGCCTCACGAGCTGACAAAGATGCTTACAAGAAGCATCAAGATGATGCATTAGATGTGTCATGTCTAATGCTCGCGACCATGAACTCTGAGCTTCAGAAGCAACATGAGTTCATGAATGCTTATGATATGGTTGGACATCTTCATCAACTATATCAAGGACAAGCAAAGCATGAGAGATATGAAGTCTCTAAGGCATTATTTGGGTCCAAAATGCAAGATGGTACTCCCGTAGGTCCATATGTACTCAAGATGATTGGGTACGTAGAAAAACTACAAAGGCTGAGATTCCCACTTGGCCAAGAGCTGGCCACTGACCTAATCTTGCAATCTTTGCCACAAGCCTACAATCAATTTGTCATTAATTATAACATGAATGAAATTGATAAGCCACTGCATGAGATGCTTAGCATGTTGAGAACTGCTGAGCTTAACCTTAAGAAGGGAAAATCTGACAGCATTTTGATGGTGCACAAGAAGAAAGGCAAGGGCAAGCCTAAAGGTAAGGGAATGTCCCAAGCCAAGGGCAAAGGCAAAGAACTTAAACCCAAAGGAGGGGTAGCCAAGGAAGGGGCTTGCTTCCACTGTAAGGAAGCTGGACATTAGAAGCGTAACTGCAAAGCTTACCTGGAAGATCTTAAGAAGAAAAGAAGTGAGACTTCTTCTTCAGGTATAAATGTTATAGAAGTCAATCTATCTATTTCTTCATCATAGGTATTAGATACTGGATGTGCATCTCACATTTGTACCAATGTGCAGGCGCTGAGAAATAGCAGGGCATTGACAAGAGCGAGGTGGACCTACGAGTAGGCAATGGAGCAAGGGTTGCTGCTGTTGCTGTAGGAACTTATGATCTATCTCTGCCCTCTGGGCTTGTACTAGAATTAGATGAATGTTGTTATGTGCCTACCTTAACTAAGAACATCATTTTAATTTCTTGTTTGGACAAGAAAGGTTTTTCATTTATAATAAAGAACAAATGTTGTTCAGTTTATTTAAATGATATGTTCTATTGTAGTGCACCTCTAATGAACGGACTCTACTTTCTAGACTTAGAGAGCCCTATCTATAACATAAGTACCAAGAGGTTCAAGTCAAATGAGTTGAACCAAACCTATCTCTGGCATTGTCACTTCGGTCACATAAATGAGAGTCGCTTATCTCAGCTCCATAAGGATGGACTGCTAGACTCATTTGATTTTGAATCATATGGGACATGCGAGCCTTGCCTTTTAGGCAAAATGTCCAAGACTCCCTTTAGTGGACACAGCGAAAGAGCAACAGATTTGTTAGGACTTATACATAGTGATGTATGTGGCCCTTTCAATGTTGTAGCTAGAGGTGGTTACAGGTACTTCATTACATTTACTGATGACTTCAGTAGATATGGTTATGTGTATCTCATGCCACATAAATCAGAATCCTTTGAAAAGTTCAAAGAATTCAAGAATGAAGTACAAAACCAGCTTGGCAAGAGTATTAAGATACTTCGATCAGATCGAGGTGGAGAATACCTTAGCCATGAGTTTCGTGACTATCTAGCTGAGTGTGGGATTCTATCCCAACTCACTCCTCCTGGAACACCACAGTGGAATGGTGTATCCGAAAGGAGGAATCGTACCCTATTGGATATGGTACGATCTATAATGAGTCACACAGATCTTCCTATATCCTTTTGGGGAGATGCTCTAAATACAGTAGCCTTTACCCTTAACCGCGTACCATCCAAGGTTGTGATAAAGACACCATATACGATATGGACAGGGAGAAATCCCAAGATGTCTTTTATGAGGATTTGGGGTTGTGAGGCTTACGTTTGACGTCAAGTCTCAGACAAACTAGGACTCAAATCTGATAGGTGCTATTTTGTTGGATATCCCAAGGATACAAAGGGATACTACTTCTACATTCCTAGTCAGCACAAAGTGTTTGTGGAAAAGACTGGGGTTTTTCTAGAAAGGGATTTTGTTTCTAGAAAAACTAGTGGGAGTACCTTCGATCTTGAAGAAATTCAAGATAAGGACCATAACACTAAGGCCTTGATGAAGGCTGAATAGGAACCACAAAGTGTTGTGGGTGATGAGGTTGTTGTACAAAGAGTTGTGGAACAACCACCTGTTCAGGTAGACCTACCTCTTCGCAGGTCTGATAGGGTACGTCGTCAGCCTGAGAGATACTCATTTCTCTTGTCTGACCATGATGACGTTATGCTCATTGAGAATGAGCCTACCTCCTATCAGGAAGCTGTGATGAGCGTAGATTCTGAGAAATGGCTAGAGGCCATGAGATCCGAGATGGAATCCATGTACACCAACCATGTATAGACTTTGGTTGATCCACCTGAAGGGGACAAACCCATTGGGTGTAAGTGGGTCTTTAGGAGAAAGACTGACATGGATGGACTTACGCATACCTATAAGGGCCGATTGGTGGCTAAAGGTTTCAAGCAAATTCATGGTATTGACTATGATGAAACCTTTTCTCTAGTGGCGATGTTTAAGTCCATTCAGAACTTGCTTGCTATTGCAGTATACCACGATTATGAGATCTGGCAAATGGATGTCAAAACCGCGTTTCTGAATGGAAACTTACTCGAGGATGTGTACATGACACAACATGAGGGTTTTGTAGATCCACAGCATACTGGGAAGGTATGCAAGCTGCAAAGGTCCATTTATGAGATAAAGCAAGCTTCTCGGAGATGGAATCTTCGATTCGATGATGCAATCAAACAGTTTGGTTTCATCAAGAATTAAGATGAACCCTGTGTCTACAAGAGGGTTAATGGGGACACAGTTGTCTTCCTTGTATTGTATGTGGATGACATACTGCTCATTGGGAATGACATCCCTTCGCTACAGTCTGTGAAGACTTGGCTGGGGACGTGCTTCTCAATGAAGGACTTAGGTGAAGCAGCCTGTATTCTAGGCATCAAGATCTATAGAGATAGATCTAAGAGATTGCTTGGCCTAAGTCAAAGTACATACATTGACACGGTATCACTACGGTTTGCCATGCAAAATTCCAAGAAGGGACTTCTGTCGATGTCACATGGTGTGAGTCTTTCTAAGACTCAAAGTCCCTCTTCTTGAGAGGAGAGAGACTGCATGGATAAGATCTCATACACATCTGCTATAGGATCTATCATGTACGTCATGCTGTGTACTCGTCCTAATGTCTCGTATGCTTTGAGCATGATGAGTAGATACCAGTCAGATCCAGGTGAGCGTCACTGGATAGCAATCAAGAATATTCTTAAGTACTTGAGAAGGACTAAAGAATATTTCTTGATATTTTGAGGCTATGAGGAGCTAGCTATAAAGGGTTATAGTGATGCCAGCTTCCAAACTGACCAGGATGATTATAGATCGCAGTCAGGGTTCGTGTTTTGCTTGAATGGTGGCGCTGTGAGCTGGAAGAGTTCGAAGCAGGACACAATTGCTGATTCTACAACAGAAGCCGAGTATATCGCTGCATCTGAGGCAGCAAAGGAGGAAGTTTGGATCCGCAAGTTCATTACTGAGCTTGGGGAGGTTCCTAGCATTGCAGATCCTATAGAGCTCTATTGTGATAACAATGGAGCGATTGCACAGGCTAAGGAACCTCGCTCACACCAGCGGACCAAACACATACTACGGCGCTTCCATCTCTTTCGAGAGATTATCGATAGAGGAGATATGATGATTTGCAGAATACCCACAGAGGCTAACATCGCAGATCCCTTGACCAAGGCTTTGGCACAGAAAAAGCATGATGGTCACACTAGGTCATTGGGTATTAGATACTACGGTGATTGACACTAGTGCTAGTGGGAGATTGTTAGTGAAAGCCCTAGAGCCAATCATGTGATAATTGTTGTATGGACTTTATTGTATCATATTCCTATTTATAAAGGCATGGTTATTATATTTACTTGTATTGGTGCCAAATAACTAAATATAATAATGTCCTTGAGTAGTAGGTTCTTATCTATATCAATCGATTGGTTGAATCGATAATGAGATGATATAGAGAACACTACTCTTAATCATTCCTAGTCGAGTATTAACATTCAGGGACAATGTTAATGCGTAGAGACTAGCATGTAGGTCAACATAATGACTTGATCTCACAAGTCATGGATATGAGATATCAAGTTGACACATGGGTATGCATTGGAGAATGTATACTGAATGACCCGCCATGAGAAAGTATCATGGATCGTTATATGAGAGTCATATACTTTCTCATGTGGGTATTAGTATGACTATTAGTCCTTAGACCTGAAGTCACCATGGTTCCCTACATAAGGAGTTGCATACTCTGGCTTCGTCAAACATCACCAGTAAATGGGTGGACTATAAAAGCGATTACTGGGTATGTAACAAATTATGCGGAGGGATGTGAGTGATGTAGATGGGATCTATCCCTCCTATATGACGGGAGTGACATCGATATTCTTGATAGTGTGAGACCACGAAGTGCATGACCATGCCCAAATGAGTCAATATGAGATATTGAGCTCATTTGATTTGAGTGAGTCTACTTGGAGTTCAAGATTTAGATTGTACCAAGGATGACACGGTTTATGCCTCGATTAGTCAATCTAGATGTCAAGGATAGAGGGACATTGCCACATATTGTGAGAGTCACAATTAGTAGTCACAAAGGTGATGTTGGAGCTCAACATTCTTGTAACTTGGGTAACAATGATGTGTTGCTAGATACCACTCATTGCTTATGTTCCTAAATCAGTTTAGGGACATTGCCAGCATTACAAGAACCTATGGGGTCACACACATAAGGGCAATTAGATGGAGATTAGGTTCATATGATGAACCATGAGGATTAGGTTCATGGGATGAACCAAATTAGATTTAGAGTAATCCAAATTAGACTAATTGAGTTAGACTCAAGTTGATTCAAGTGTTGAGTGAGTCTAATTTAGATTTGATTCATCAAATCAATTTAAATTAATGAATAGAGATTCATTAAATTAAAATTGACTTGAATCAAATGGTTGGATTTGATCAACCATGGGAGATAAGAGGTCAAGTTTGACTTGACTTGAGAGGGAAGATGAAAGGTCATGTTTGACTTGACCAAATGCCATGTCGATGACTTGGCATGGCCGGCCAATGATGATGCTCCACATCATCATTGACTTTGTCATGTGGTGCCACCTCATGAGGGAGACCAAGGGTCATGGGAGTTACATGCATGCATGTAACCCCCTCTCCATGAAGTGGACGGCCACTTGATGGTTATTCAAGTGGTAATTCATTTTGTGTGGGTTACACAACTTCATCTTCAATCTTGGATCAACTTCCCTCAAGCTCTCTCCCTCTCCCAACCTCCTTGGCCGAACCATCCATAGAGTGCTAGCACACTCAAGGGTGTGTTTTCTCCACCTATTGATTGTGTGGACACCAATAGAGGAGTGTGGACACCAATAGAGGAGTGTGGACTTGACACTCTCGAGTTCCGGCGAACCTTTTGGACGAGCGGGATTTGCGAAGGGCATCGCTACGAGGGTAACATCCTTATCATGTAGATCTAAGGTAGATCTAGGATTTTATATAAACACATACATGTTTTGTTTTTAATACATCTTCGCACGGATTCGTGGCCGGGGCTTCCGAGGTTTCCGTAATGTAAAAAGCGGTTTTTGTGGCTCAGAAAATCCCAACAGGATGTCCCCGTATAGAAGACTCGACCTTACTTACGCTCACTCACACGAGCTTACCTCAACATTTACCTTTGAAGCCTTGCTTTCGGTTTCCACCTGATTCCTTCGTCTCCCTCCGAAGTCCTCCCGGTGTCGCCCGATCACTACGGTTCTCTCCGAGTGTCGCTGACCTTCGGCTTAGCTTAGCATTTCTGCATACTTGATTCAGCTCGTGAGATAATGACATGAGCTTAACTTTGTATCGTTTGCTATAATCAAAACTCAGGTTCGACTTAGGTGCCTACTGCACCAACAATCTCCCCCTTTTTAATTAATGGCAAACCCACATACAAAGTTAAGAAAAATAAATTAAGTGCATTAAATAAAATGAGTATGAGATATGCATGAATGAGCAAGAGTATATAAAAACTCTTTTTCAAGTGCTCTCCCTTGAGGAATCCTCCCCCTTGACCGAGGGTGAGTACTTGAGAAAGAGTTTTAACTCTCCCCCTTGATGTTTGCTACTAAAAGAAAATTTAAGTAACCGAAATTAATTAATATTGGCCATAGTGTTTAAAATAAGTTTTATGTTAAGAAATCAAAAAATTTATTTCTTGGCCTTTACTTCCATTTTTTTAACAAGTTAACTTAAAGTTAAGTAAATTACTTTTTTTTTTAACAAGTTAACTTAAAGTTAAGTAAATTACTTTTTTGTTAACAAGTTAACTAAATGTGTTTAAGTTAAGAATTTTCTTACCTTGTTTTGTTAACTTATAGTTAAGTAAGCCTTGGCTATAAAAAAATTGATCCCTTAACTTTGGCCTTTTCTCCCCCTTTTGCCATATATCGAAAAGAGTGAGGGTGTGTGTGGAATAAAAAATATGTATTAATTTTAAAGTCCAAGCATGTTCCACATTATTTTGAAAATCATATACTGAAAATAAGCTCATCTATAAAATGTTAGACTCATATTTGACATGATTGATATGAAAGATCAACCAGTCCTGGTCAGAGTCGGTTAGTATGTATGATTATACTCCGTGGTCATGGCGATGCACTAGCTCTACATCTAGAACCAGGAGTAAGGTCCTAACATCTCACTCCCATCTACGTGGCTAAGTACACAAACACATTAGTCCTATGTGTTGTGAGATGTATTGACTCCTTAAATCTATAGGTGCATGATAACTAAGGTATGTCCTATGCTAGTTCCATGAAAATGAAAAGTAAGAAATAGTAGTACAAAAATATAATTTGTAAGTTCCTATTCTACTACGCACATGCCCAATTTTCATCTTAATAGACTGAATTCGACTTCGGGTAGGGGTTTAGTAAATAGGTCTGCCAAGTTAGACTTCGATTCGACGTATTCGAGTTGTATGGCTCCGTTGGCCACATGTTCTCGAATGAAATGGTCTTTGACCTCTATATGTTTGGTCCTAGAGTGACATATCGGATTCTTAGTAAGGTTAATTGAACTAATGTTATCTACGTGGAGTTTTGTGTTCGTAAATTCTAACTTAAAATCGCAGAGAGTGTGCTTCATCCAAAGAAGCTGAGTGACACACTCACCCATCACGATGTATTGGCTTCGGTGGTAGATAAGGCAACACAGTGTTGCTTCCTACTACACCAACTCCCTAGACTCGAGCCGAGAAGTTGACAACAATCACTCGTACTCTTTCTATCGAGCTTACTACCAGCATAGTCTGAATCGGAGTAACCGGTTAATTCAAACTCAGTAGATCTAGGGTACCAAATACCGACGTTAAGTGTACCCTTTAGATATCTAAGGATACGCTTGACTAGAGTTAGGTGAGACTCTTTGGCACAGGTTTGGAACCTTGCGCACATACTTACTGCAAATAGGATATCAGGTCGGCTCGCAATTAAGTAAAGGAGACTCCCTATTATGCTCCTATTGTATTTTAAATCAATTGAGTTTCTGATTAAATCTTCTTCTATATTCACATTAGTTGCCATTGGGGTATTAATAATTTTAGCGTCTTGCATTTCAAAGCGTTTGATTAATTCCCTAGTATATTTGTGTTGATGTAGGTATATTCCATCTTTAGTTTGTTTAATTTGTAGACCTAAAAAGAAGCTTAACTCACCTACTAAATTCATTTCAAATTCACTTTTCATAAGTGAAATGAACTCATTCAGTAGGATCGAGTTGGTGGTTCCGAAAATAATATCATCTACGTAGATTTGGGCTATGAATATGTCTTTATCTAAGGTTTTTACGAAAAGAGTTGGGTCAACAACACCTTGGTTAAAACCTTTGGACTTAAGATAAATCAAAAGTCTCTCGTACCAAGCTCGAGGAGCTTGTTTAAGTCCATAGAGAGCTTTCTTTAAGCTAACGACATGATCGGGTTTGTCTAAACTTTCGAAACCAGGGGGTTGACTAACATAAACTTCTTCTTTAATGCATCCATTTAAGAACGCAGATTTCACATCCATTTGAAACAACTTAAATCCTCGATGTGCTGCATATGCTAATAGCATTCGAATGGACTCTAATCTAGCTACTGGGGCATAGGTCTCGTCGTAATCTAAACTTTCAACTTGACTAAACCCTTTAGCAACTAGTTTGGCTTTATTTCTAACTACTTCACCTTTATCATCAAGTTTATTTCTAAACACCCACCTTGTTCCAATGATTGTTTTATCTTTAGGTGGTGGTACTAATTCCCATACTTCGTTCCTAGTGAATTGAGCCATCTCTTCTTGCATTGCAATAATTCAATTGGGATCAAGAAGAGATTGGTCAATAGTTTTGGGTTCAATTTTAGAAATCAAGGAGATTTGACTAAGGTTTCTGTATGAGGCTCTAGTTCGAACTCCTAGACTTGGATCACCTATCACTTGGTCGATAGGATGATTCGTTTGAGTCCTAGTTGGATTTGGGTTTGAGTCTACAACTTGATCCATAGGATGATTCGTTTGAGTTCTAGTTTGGTTGGAGTCATCTATCACTTGGTCGATAGAGTGACTTGGTTGACTTAGGTTAGGGTTAACACTAGACATGATCTCCGGATCAGAGTTAGGTCTAGTATGAATCGGTTCGCTAATTGGGTTTGCCGGGGGATTTGTAGGTTCGTGTCCTTCATCAAATACTACATTGATAATCTCTTCGACTCTAAGGGTGTCATGGTTATATACTCTATAAGCTCTACTTGTAGTCGAGTATCCTAGAAAGATTCCGGTCGTGGTTTTGGATGTAAATTTCTCTAGGTAATCCTTAGTGTTTAGGATATGTACCTTACACCCAAATACCCTAAAGTACTTGATGTTAGGTATTTTATCGTGATAAATCTCGTATGAGGTCTTAAAGTGTCTCTTTACCATAAGGATCCTATTTTGGACATAGCACGCCGTACTCACGGCTTCCGTCCAAAACCTATCAGGTAGGTTATACTCATTTAACATTGTCCTAGCGACTTCTTGTAGGGTTCTATTTTTGCGTTCTACTAGGCCATTTTGTTGTGGAGTTCTAGGGCAAGAGAACTCATGGTGGTATCCATTTAGGTTACAAAATTCTGTAAACCTATGGTTCTCGAATTCACCACCATGATCAGTCCTAAGTCTTTTGATTTTAATGCTTTGTTGATTTTCTATTAATTTAAATAGGTTGATTAATTGATCTAGGGTATCACTTTTTTGTTTGATGAACCTAACCCAAGTAAATCTAGAATAGTCATCAATGATGACTAAGAAGAATTTACTTCCATTAAGTGACTTAGCTTCGTGTGAATCAAATAGATCCATGTGTAGGAGCTCAAGCACACTTTTGATTCGTTCTTGATTAGTTAGTTGATGTTGTGTCCTATATTGTTTACCTTGTTGACACGCATTACATATTTTATTGTTCAAGTTATTGGGGTTAGGAAAACCTCTTACTAAGTCACTCTGACTCATCTTGTGGATGAGTCTTGGGTGTGAGTGACCGAGTCGTCGGTGCCACAACCATGATTCCTCTTGCCGTGTCATAAGACACTTAGTTGAGGAGTTAGTTAAGTTAATGGTGTAAATATTGTTATTTCTAGTTCCCTTAAGAATTGTTTTAGAAGTTTCATTTGTATTAATTACGCATTCATTTTCTAGAAATATGACCTTATAGTTATTATCACACAATTGGCTTACACTAAGTAAATTATATTGAAAATTTTCTACTAATAAAACATTTTGAATAATAAAATTTGAGTTGAGCTCAATATCACCTGATCCGATGATTTTGAGCTTGTCGTTATTTTCGAAGGCTACCGATCCTTGTCGTTTGAATTGAAGCTTCGAAAACTTGAGTTGATCCCCAGTCATATGTCGGGAGCAACCACTGTCCAACATCCATTGATCCTACACGCAAGGTAGTTGGATCGGATATTGGATTTATTAGAGATTGGTTGAAAATTATTAACCTAAATCATCTCACCCATGTCTACATGATCAAACACGTTAACCCTATATGTTCTTGTGAGATGACTTCCAATTTTACTTGATTTAAATTTAATGACTTAAACACTTATCAACCTTGCATTAGATTCAGATTTGACCTTAGGCTCATCAAGTCACCTTTTCAAGATCATGGCTTCCAGGTCGTGGCGAGGCACAGAGGCCTTCTTTGATCGGAACAACGACCACTTCCTTAGACAAAGCCATTTTTAAGAAAATAGAGACTTGACTTACCTAAGACCACTTCCTGGTCTAACTAGTCTAGGATACGGCGAGGTAGCTTCAGCTAGTTCCGCTCGGTCAAGTGCACCGAACTAGATACGCCTTATCTAGCCCGAATACACAAGACTCCGCTTTCCTAGCGTACTATCATCTCGTCGCGTCCTGGTACTAAGTTATCAAGTATTGATGAGTTATAGTCATATCTAACCATTCTAAAAAGGAAAATCAAACTAAATAAAAACCTAAGCATGCAATTTCTAGGTTAAAACACAAACAAGTTTCGTACTAGCTCCCCCTGGACCGTTGAATCGATTCGGTCTCTCCACATAGTGGATTTGGTCCTTGGGAACCCAGTACTGGTTCGAACCTAAGTTTGAAATTAAGGTGGTCTTAGGGACCCATGCTTGGACATGTTTTTTATGTCGACTTAAAATCGACATATACGACTTGTTGGTCGTATTTGAGCTAAACCCTAGCCCGGCCTTGTTGTACACGGCCCTTTGCGATCCAAGTAGGAGGTCAAGTCCTTTGGATCCCAAAGTAAACCTTTCCAACGTATTCCTAAGATCTTTGACTTGATTCTTCAAGAGTGAGTTCTCAACTCGAGTTTTTTAACCCGAGTTGAGTCCTCCTCTTGAACTCGACTAGTTGAAAAGGTTAGGGAGACCTCGTGTTTGAGGAGTTTAACTTCCTCAACCAGGGTCTCGACCTTGGACTTTCTAGTTAAAAACTTAATTGCACTATAAAGTGTACTAATGAGAGGCCGACGTACCTTGAGTGTATCTTTTGAACCGGATGCGTATCCGTGGCTTGTCTTGAATAGTGCTTCGCAGTCTGACTTGTCTTCGGTTTCCAATTTAGGTTCCGGTTCTGACTCCGTCTCTGATTCCACCAGTTTAGCCATGAGAACACGATCATTATCTTCTTCCTCGGATGCTTCTTCCCAAGTAGCGTTGAGTGCATTTTTGTGTTTTGGTGCTTTGCTCTTGAGTTTTGGGCATTCGGACTTGATATGTCCAAACCTGTTGCATTCATAACATCTAATATTTGAACTTTTAGGCTTACCTTCGTTGGGTCAAGTGATGGTTCGTTTTCGGCCCTTGACTATCCTCCGAACTAGGTTGACTAGTTCGGCCTCCATTTCCGATCGACCTCCGAATCGGACTCATCCTCTTCTTCCTTCGGGGGTGGCTTGCTTGCGGTTTTCTTCCTTGAACCTTCAAAAAGTGCTATACCCTTCTCGGGTTCCAAGTTAGACTGCTCATGAAGTTCAAAATCAAAAAATAGTTCATCTAACCTAAGTTTCGATAGATCCTTGGAGACCTTGTAGGCATCGACAATGGATGCCCACAAGGTAGTCCTTGGAAAGGAGTTTAGGACATACCTTATAAGGTCACAGTTTTCGACCTTTTGCCCGATCGCGTATAGATTGTTGACTATGTCTTGGATGCGGGCATGAAGTTGCGTCGCGGACTCGTGTTCCTGCATTTTTAGATTATATAATTTATTAAATAAAAGATCACGCTTACATACCTTGGCTTCATCGATCCCTTCGTGTAGCTACACTAGCTTTGTCCAAAGGTCCTTTACGCTTATGAAGGAGACGACGCGATTTAGCTCCTCCTTGGACAAACCGCATTGGAGAATTTGAGTTGCCTTGGCGTCGGCTTCGACTTGTCGTTTGGTCGCAAAGGTCCATTGGTCATAACCCAAGGATTCACCCACTTCGTTAGTCGGAAGTGTGAAACCCATTTGGATTATGATCCACATCTCGATTTTGGTTTTGAGAAAGCATTCCATCCGACCTTTCCAGTAACGAAAATCATCTCCATTGTAAAATGGAGGCCGGACGTTGCTAAAACCCTCGAGATGGGCCATTTGGAAGGGAAACCTTGCACAAAAAAATACCACAAAAAAAACACGAAAAAGGTTCCAAGACTTCGCCTTGGATTAGTAATGTAGGAAATGAAAAGAAACAAAAGGAATAAACGAGAAATAACCAACTAAAACAAAAGATGAGCACTTACAACCTTCGATGTCCCAGAAATGGTACTAAACGATGGTTTTTGGGGATGAAGATGGCTTGTTACAAGGGTTTTACTCGACAAGTCGAATGCTCAAACTTGTGTTTGCGGTTTTACCCGACGTTTGGATAAGTCGGATGCTTAAACATGAGTTTGAGATTTCTACCCGACGAATGGAAGTGTCTGTTGGGTTTCCGGCACCGCGGCGAGTGTGTGTTCGAACATGTTTCGTAAACATGTGCACAGTGGAAGAAATAAAATAATAAATCTAATTTATTACAACACACACACCATACGCATGCATAGTACAACATGTGTAGACATAACCTCAATTTCAAATTTTCCTATAAAAGGAAATTTATACTGCGTATACCTGACGTATCACGTGTAGCGGGAAAGGCATCGACCGGAGTGATCCTCACTAGAATCTTCTCTATCCGTATCCATGCCGAGTATCTTCGGGATGACTTCACAAAGTCACAAGCCTCATCTTCGTACGAGTTACTAGCCTTGTGTTAAAGACGATGTGATCGAGAAAAGATCACGATCTGAATCAAAATTCGGATCCAAAATGAGTCCTCAAAAACTCGCTTCTCCGGAGAGGTATTCGTCAACCGTTTGACGAATCCTTCGTCCTCCACCTATGAGGATTACCGGAGATTGAATCCCCAGCAAGACTAGCGCTGTCGGAGCTCAAAACATCGTCCAAACAATGCTCTGACAAGAAGGAAACAAGCTGTCCAGAAAACTAGACAGCTTTGGTGGAGACCCTGCGCCGGCCAAATAAGGAAAGCAATATGCTCACCTTGTCGCCGGAGACAAGGAAGATCACCGGAGCTCCTCCGGCAATAGCTAAACGCCGACAAGTGGGGAGGACGGCAGCTGCTGGACGCCGGTTGGAGAACCTTGGGCGGTGGCTTGGAGTTGGGCGCCGGCAAGACTTGGAGAAGAGAGGGAGGTGGGCGGAAACTTTAGGGTTGCAAGGATTAGGGCTTAACAAAACCCTTAAGCCCTATTTTATAGAGAACAAATTCTCTTAATGGTTATCGGATCATAACCAAAAGCCCGTTAACCCGCTCCGTTAATTTAAGTCAAAACAAAACAAACCATGTTGGTCTATTTTAAGTTAAAACGAACCGAATCAACTTTTGGTTCATTCGTTTAAAACAAACCAAACTGTTGGATCGAAGTGGATCGCTAGAGGGGGGGGGTGAATAGCGATAAAACCTTTTTTTTTGTTCATTCGTTAAAACTCGAGTAGATAATTAATTTGCAACGGAAAGATAAGCAATAAATAAAATGAGACAAATATTTTTATTTGGTTCGTAGCCTTCGACTCCAAGGCCCTAGTGATCCTTGATCACGGACGAAGGGCAATTCACTAAAAACACTCCTCCTCATTGGAGGTAGGAGTTTGACGATTACAAAAAAAAGCTTCGAAAGAAAAGATAGAGAGACAAACCCTCTCTTCTATTAATGTAAAGTCAACGATAGAAAACCTCGATTCATAAAAGGAATTGCAATATTTAAAGAGACGACAAATTAAAATATCAACAACTGAAGAGTAGAAACTAAGCTAGGGTTGTTGACAGCACTTCGTCGTAGAGTCGTCGGAGAATCGCGGAGTTGCAAAGGTTTTTGAACACTTAGAGATGATGAAAAACCCTAGGAGAATCCCTCCATTTATAGCCTTTAAGCCCCTCATCGAATGGGTCTTCAACCAATAGGAATTGGGCTCAAAACTCCTTGAAAAATGGTGATAAAGATTGACTCCTCGAGGCTGATTTTTGACCATCGGTTGAACTGATTTCTTGGCCGGTTGAACTGATGGCTCAGCAGTTGAACTAATCCTTGGCCGGTTGAACTGATGTCTTAGCAGTTGAACTGATCCTTGGCCAGTTGAACTGATTTTCAGACTTTTCAACTATAATAAAGAGTTAGCTCGAAATATAAGTGAATTCGATGGCCACTTGCCATCCGATCTCAACATAGACCTTCCATGGAAAGTCTTGGTCGGATCGTTGCCTAAGGATGTCCCCGTATGGAGGACTCGACCTTACTTACGCTCACTCACACAAGCTTACCTCAACATTTACCTTTGAAGCCTTGCTTTTAGTCTCCACCTGATTCCTTCGGCTCCCTCCGAAGTCCTCCCGGTGTCGCCCGACCACTACGGTTCTCTCCGAGTGTCACTGACCTTCGGCTTAGCTTAGAATTTCTGCATACTTGATTCAACTCGTGAGATAATGACATGAGCATAACTTTGTATCGTTTTCTATAATAAAAACTCAGGTTCGACTTAGGTGCCTACTGCACCAACACAAACCTCTTTGGTTTATTCTCCTCCATTGGATTAGAACCAAACCAATTTGGTTCATCCATCATGTCTTCATAAGACACGACCCATCCATGCTTCCATTGCGACTGAAACGATTTCATGCTCGCTCCTTGTTTGGTCAAACCAAACCTAGTTTCTCTCGGTCTGAGAATCTCATTCTCAAGCTCGTTTTAAATCCTTCGGATTACGCTCGTTGTGCGTGTGACCAAATAGGTTCTCGGTTTATGTTGGTCGTCTATAATTAACCATTAATTATAGAACAATCATGAGTGGCACCTAGTAGTACATCATGATCCTCAATTAACCGAAAAGATCAACGGTTGATCTAGAACTATTTTTGAAACCCTTCAGCAGCTACAATGAATCGTGCCCCATTCACTTCACTCATCTTTTACCCACTTGCTTCAGGACATGGTCTATAGTGTCAGCCCCCACTAGGTTGACTACGTCACACCTAGCCCAAGTATCATTTCCTCGTCCTACGGATTCTAGTTACTGCACATGTATCGAAGAGTACCTTACTCTAAACATGTAATGCTTTGGCCAAAGACTTTAGTAACAATTCGACGAGAGGCCATGGGTATACATCTCCTCACAAGGAGTGGTGAATTCTTTATAGGCTATTCAAACACCTTCGATCACTTCAACATATACCCAATCATCCAGGGTCCACATCTCCTCAGAGATGCTTGCTTAAGATGTCAAAGCATAAGTCTTTATGATCAAGATGACTTGAATACTGCAAGTCAAAGGAACATCGCACTTAAGCTGCAGTAAGAACTTCATTGACATATCTATATATGCAAAGAACCATATGAAGTCTTACGGCTAGTCACTCCAATAAACTAGTTACCATAACTAGCATCCACGATTAACTCCGGACATCACAATGTCTCCAGCCAGTGAGAATCAGCTGCTTGGATACACCAAGGAGTATACCTCGTGCTAGTCTCGACAGAATCAATGGTGTCCAAATCCATCAATTCATCGACTAGGGATAATTTCGATATATCACAATTACACATGTAGAGATACTCACTAGTTGTGATCCAATCACAAATTCTCTTATGCTCTGAATCATATCGTGAATATTCAGTAAATGAGTTTAAGATCTAATCAAATACATGAAAATATGTATACTCAAATAGTGAATCTTCATTTATCATATAAATGGTTCAAACATAAGGCGATTGCCTTAGAACATCTCTCATATATTACTAACAGTGTCGGATACTCAAACAGGTGGTTTGAGGTTTACTCGACCGTCAGAGGCTGAAATAAATGTTTTGTTTGAGATTTTACATGATACCAGTCGAATGCTATAGATAGCAGTCGACTGCTCTGAGTCAACTGAATGTCAATTGGTGTTTGACTGAAGGGTTTCTGGGCCAGCAGTCCACTACTATAGTCTAGTAGTCGACTACTGCACCATCAGTTGACTGCCAAGGGACTGCAGTCGACTGCTATGGGTGAATACGGGCACAGAACCGCTCGTAGTCGATTGATCAATCGGCTATGCAAGCAACAATCGACTACTGATAGTAGCAGTCGACTCCCAAGGCTACCGTTGGATGATAATGACGGCAAGTCAGAAGCCATTGGGAGTAGGACATTAGAGCGACAGTCGACTGATGGCATACAGCAGTCGACTGCTGCATGCCCAACGGGAAAAAAACCCTCTTCTCTATAAAAAGAGGGCTTGGGTGCCCTTGGGAGGTTAATGCTTAACTCCCAATCATACTTCCAAGTGCTGCGAACAATTTTCTTCCCTCTTCCTTGTTCTTATTTCTATCTTATTGTAAGAGGGAGTGAATTGTTGTAAAGAGGTTACCTCCACCTTGTTGAGCTAAAGGAGAGACTAGTGGATTGATTTGAGGGAGTTATTCGCTATACGAATCATCCATGGATTAGCAGCAAAGGCCGTGAACCACGTTACATAATTGTGTTAACATTTCTTTCATCTTTACTTTGTTTTAGCACTTAATTGTCTTTAGTTTTATTATTCCACTGCGCTAATGATTTGTATAGATGATTAACACTAACGAAGTCCATCGTACACAAAAGGCCATTCAACCCCCCTCTAGCCGGGCCACGATCCTCCAACAAGTGGCATCAGAGCGAGGAGCTTATCGATGGACTCATCGCTAAAACAAGCACGACAACGTAATGGTCGGCTCAAACATTCATCCGCAAAAATTCGAAGGCGACACCGCTTGGTGGAAAAAGTAAATGGAGGTATTTTTTTAAACCAATTTTGAAATTATGATTATTATGGAAAACGGTTTTGAAGTGCCTAGGGATGAAGAAGGGAGACTATTAGAGAAATCAAGATGGACCAAGAAGCAAAGAGAGGAGCACTTGACGAATTCAAAAGAAAAACACCATCTCTACAATGTGCTTCCTCAATAAGAGATTAATAGGATTAGGGAGTCCTCTAGTGCCAAGGAGATGTGGGAGAAGCTTGTGGAGCTTCATGAAGGCACCTTCGAAGCCAAGCTTGCAAGATGAGACCTACTCTGATCACAATTAAACAACATCAAGCTAGAAAAAGGAGAAAAGGTACTATCTTTGCATTCTAGGTTTAAGGAATAATCACTGGTTTATCAACTGTAGGGGAGAAGCTCTCCAATAGAGATATGATCATGAAGGTCATAGATGCATTCCCCCGGTCATCAAAGTGGAGCTCAATGGTAGACTCTTTTTACATTTCAAGGAATCTAGAGGTAAGTACTCTAGAAGAATTTTTCTCTACTATAGAGCTTCACGAAACTAGATTTGAAGGTATAGTAGAAGATCCAATCATCAAATAAAGGAGAGTAGCAGTAGTAGCCGACAAAGGGAAGAAGAAGAAGGAGATTCCACCTTCCTCATCGGATGAAGAATCTTCCTCATCAATAAATAGCAATGAAGAGGCCTACATGGTAAGAAAGGTGAGACATGCATTGAAAAATTTTAAATTTAACAAGTTTCATGATAGGAGAAGGAGGAGAGTCATTTGCTACAATTGCCAAGGAGAGAGACATATGAGGGATGAGTGTCCCCAATTAAACAAGAGCAAGGAAGAGAAGAAAAAGGATAGCAAGAAGAAAGGCAAAAAGAAAGAAGAGAAGATGTCCAAGGAAAAGGAGAAGTCAAAGCCCCGGAACCTAAAGGCAACGTGGGATGATCCATCCTCATCGGAGGAAGAAGAAATCTTCACGCATCTTGCATTAATGGGGTTTGATATGTTAGTATTATATGAGAGATGTCCTAAGGAAATCGCCTTATGTTTGAACCATTTATATGATAAATAAAGATTCACTATTTGAGTATATATGTTTTCATTTATTTGATTAGATCTTAAACTCATTTACTAAATGTCCACAATACGATTCACAACATGAGAGAATTTGTGATTGGATAACAACTAGTGAGTATCTCTACATGTGTAATTGTGATGTATCGGAATTATCCCTAGTCGATGAATTGATGGATTTGGACACCATTGATTCTGTCGAGACTAGCACGAGGTATACTCCTTGGTGTATCAAAGCAGCTGATTCTCACTGGCTGGAGACATTGTGATGTTCGGAGTTAATCGTAGATGCTAGTTATGTAACTAGTTCATTGGAGTGACCATCCGTAAGACTTCATATGATTCTCTACATATATGGATATGTCAATGAAGTTCTTACTGTAGCTTAAGTGCGATGTTCCTTTGACTTGCGGTATTCAAGTCATCTTGGTCATGAAGACTTATGCATTGACATCTTAAGCAAGCATCTCTGAGGATATGTGGACCCGAGATGATTGGGTATAAGTCAAAGTGATCGAAGGTGTTTGAATATCCTATAAAGGATTCACCACTCCTTGCGAGGAGATGTATACCCATGGCCTCTCGTCGGATTGTTACTAAAGTCTTTGGCCAAAGCATTACATGTTTAGAGTAAGGTACTCTTCGATACATGTGGAGTAACTAGAATCCGTAGGACGAGGAAATGATACTTGGGCTAGGTGTGACGTAGTCAGCCTAATGGGGACTGACACAATAGACCATGTCCTGAACCAAGTGGGTATAAGATGAGTGAAGGGAATGGGGCACGAATCATTCGAGCTGCTGAAGGGTTTCTGAAATAGTTCTGGATCAACCGTTGATCTTTTCGATTAATTGGGGATCATGATGTACTACTAGGTGCCACTCATGATCGTTCTATAATTAATGGTTAATTATAGACGGCCAACATAAACCGAGAACCTATTTGGTCACACGCACAACGAGCGTAATCCGAAGGATTTAAAACAAGCTTGAGAATGAGATTCCAAGACCGAGAGAAACTTGGTTTGGTTGGACCAAACAAGGAGCGAGCATGAAATCGTTTCAGTCGCAATGGAAGCGTGGATGGGCCGTGTCTTACGAAGACATGACGGATGAACCAAATTGGTTTGGTTCTAATCCAATTGTGGAGAATAAACCAAAGGGGTTTGGTTTGTTTTAAACGAATGAACCAAAGTTGGTTCGGTTCGTTTTAACTTAAAATAGACCAAATCGGTTTGGTTTATTTTAACTTAAATTAATGGAGCGGGTTAATGGGCTTTTGGTTATGATCCGATAACCATTAGGAGAATTTGTTCTCTATAAAATAGGGCTTAAGGGTTTTGTGAAAACCTAATCCATGCAATCCCTAGTTGCCGCCCACCCCTCCTCTCCTCTAGTGGTCGGCGCCCAACCCTAGCCGCCGCCTAGCTTTGTGCCGCCGTCCAAGCTTGTTGCCGGCGTCCATGCTTCAGCCGGTGATCCTCCGGCGACCCTCCAGTGATCTTCTTTGCGTCGGCGACTAGGTGAGCATCAAGCTTCCTTATTTGGCTGGTTCTATTCCTCCACCAAAGCTGTCCAGTTTTCTGGACAGCTTGTTAATTCGTGTCGGAGCATCGTTTGGACGATGTTTGGAGCTCCGACAGCGGATTTCTTGCCAGGGATTCGATCTCCGGTAATCCTCATAGGTGGAGGACGAAGGATTCGTCAAACGGTTGACGAATACCTCTCTGGAGAAGCGAGTTTTTGAGGACTCATTTTGAATCCGAATTTTGATTCGGAATGTGATCTTCTCTCGATCACATCGTCTTCAACACGAGGCTAGTAACTCATACGAAGATGAGGCTCATGACTTTGTGAGGTCATCCTGAAGATACTCGGTGTAGATACAGATAGAGACGATTCTAGCGAGGATCGTTCCGGTTGATGTCTTTCCCGTTACCCGTGATACGTCAAGTATACGTAGTATAAATTTCCTTTTATTGCAAAATTTGAAATTGCGGTTATGTCCACACATGTTGTACTATGCATGCGTGTGGTGTGTGTGTTGTAATAAATTAGATTTATTATTTTTATTTCTTCCACTGTGCACATGTTTACGAAATATGTTCGAACACACACTCGTCGCGGTGCTGGAAACCCAACCGTTTAAAACAAACCTTTGCCCCATTCCCAACACATAAATTTGATTCTCCCTTGATGAGTCTTCTTCTATTCCTTAGCCTATGTATGTCATTACATATATGTGAGCCACACCTAGTATCCAATACCCAAGTATTTTAGGAAATAGAATGACAATCAATAACCAAGGTATCTGAAGAAGATGGGGCATCCGATGCCTTATTCTTCTTCACGAACTCAAGATAAATATTGCAATTTCTTTGCCAATGACCCTCCTTGCCATAATGATGGCAAGTGCCCTTTTGACCTGGTTCTGCTTTTTTAGCCTTTTTCTTCCCCTTCTGCAATTCCTTTGACTTCCTCTTAGAACCTTTCTTCGAGGAATCAACTTACAACACCGTCCCTTGCTCATGCTTCACAGAAGACTCCATAGTCTTCAGCATGTTGAGCAGTACCACAGATGAACCTTCTTGCATCTCAGAGGTGAAGAGGAGCTTGGAGACTTCGAACCTTTCAAATCTCACTTGCTCATCAACCAACTCATAAAGATGAAAGACTATGGTATGAGCATCCATATGCTCATACTGCTTTCACAGCTCAGGTACCATCGCGGCTAGCATGCAATTTGCCAGTTCAGAATCAGTCACATGTTTAAAATAGACCAACAGTGGTATCATAGCCCAGGTTATGTTTCGACATAATCGTAAAATTGTTTTGCGATAGTCGTAATGGTATTTATGGAAATTTTTTAATTTTGGAAAGTTAGAAGTATTTATGGAAATTTTTTAATTTTGGAAAATCTATAAGAATTTATGGAAATCTTCTACTTTTGGAAAGTTAGAAGTATTTATGAAAATTAATATTTTCCATAAATAAAATATTTGATTAGATTTGGAAATTTGTTTCCTAATTTAATCATGATTTGATTTGGAAAATCAAATCTTAAAATATTTTATTTCCATAAGTAGTTTTGATGATTTAGGAAATTTGTTTCCTAAATTGACTTTCCTTAATCAACACTTTCCACAAATAAAATATGTGATTAGATTTGGAAATTTATTTCCTAATTTAATCATGATTTGATTTGGAGAATCAAATATCAAACATATTTTATTTCCATAAATAGTTATGATATATAAGGAAAATTTTTACATGTCATAATTGTATGCCATGTAATTGCATTAGATGCATATCATTATGTCATGCGTGTCGTGACATGTAGATGTATGCCATGTATGTCATGCCATGTAGATAATAGTTATTTGCATGCAAAGAGGATGAGACATAAAAATCCTTACTCAATATTAAAGCCTACACCTTCCATTAATATGGTTAGAACCAGAGTTCCGTTTCTTGTTTGGGTTGTTGGACTCTCTCCAAGCCCGACTCGAACTCGATTATGTTCAAACCATGGAATAGTTTAATATTAATATGGTAAGAGTCAGAGGTCAATCGCTAGCTTTGGTTGTTGGACTCTCTCCAAGTTGGGCTAATTGGTTGAATGCGCTCTAACCATATTAAAACTATGTCTTGATTAATGGGTTGGCTTTAACCAGGAGCATCGACTTATTGGACTCTCTCCAAGGTTGATGTGAAGGGAGGTGAAGTTGGGTGCTATGCATATGATGCATACTTGTTAATGAGTTAACAACCTGATGTATGTGTGAACATTCAATTAGTTGATAGCACATTGTGATAGTTGCATATATGTGATATGCAATCGGTATATTTGATACCTACCATCGTAGCTATGAATGACTTGTTGGACTCTCTCCAAGGTTGTTCATATCTATGTTGGATATCAGTCCATTCGAAGATGGACCTACGATCTCCCGAAGTGATTTTGTGGTTTTTTGAAATTCAAAAAATGAATGGGATTTATAACTGTATATTGATGCATTTTAAATCATTTTTCTCATATATGCTCGAGTTGTATTTCTAGGATAATTGATTGATCATGATGTCTTTGAATTTGCACTCTATCTTGTATTCAAATTAATTGATCATGGCGAACTTCTTGGATTCGCTTGGAAACTTGAGAATTGTTCTCAAGGTGAAAAGCTTGTGTATGTCCTCGAAGTGCCTCTTCCCGCCCATCCTAGTGACAATGCAACTCCGGACCAATTGTTGGTCTATCAGAAACATGTGACTGATCTTGAACTGCCAAGTTGCATCATGCTAGCCGCGATGGTACCTGAGCTGCGGAAGCAGCATGTGCATATGGATGCTCATACCATAGTCTTTCATCTTTATGAGTTAGTTGCTGAGCAAGTGAGATTTGAAAAGTTCGAAGTCTCCAAGCTTCTCTTCACCTCTGAGATGCAAGAAGGTTCATCTGTAGTACTTCTCAACATGCTGAAGACTGTGGAGTCTTTTGTGAAGCATGAGCAAGGGACGGTGTTGTAAGTTGATTCCTCGAAGAAAGGTTCTAAGAGGAAGTCAAAGGAATAGCAGAAGGGGAGGAAGAAGGCTAAAAAGGCAGAACCAACTCAAAAGGGAACATGCCATCATTATGGCAAGGAGGGCCATTGCCGAAGAAATTACAAGATTTATCTTGAGTTCGTGAAGAAGAATAAGGCATTGGATGGCCCATCTTCTTCAGATATCTTCGTTATTGATTGTCATTCTATTTTCTCAAACACTTGGGTATTGGATACTGGGTGTGGCTCACATATATGTAATGACATACATGGGCTAAGGAATAGAAGAAGACTCATCAAGGGAGAGTAAAATTTATGTGTTGGGAATGGAGCAAAGCTTGCTGCACTCACCATCGAAATATATTTGTTGAAACTCCCTAGAGGACTTGTCTTAGAACTGGACAATTGCTTTTATGTTCTTTCATTGATAAAGAACATCATTTCTATTTCTTGTTTAAATAGAAACAGTTACCATTTGACGGTTAGTAACAATTGTTGTTATATAACTTTGAATGACGTTCTTTATGGGACTGGAACTTTGAGCAATGGTATTTATACGTTGGACATATCCAGTGACATTTTCAATATCGAAGCGAGCAACAAGCGTGCTCGAAAAGATAATCAATTAGACTCCTACATGAGGCATTGTCGTCTTGGCCATGCAAGCAAGAAATGCATGTCCGAATTACACCAATGTGGAATTCTGGAATCGTTTTAATTGGATTCATACAATACATGAGATCATGCTTAAAAGGCATGATGACTAATTTACCTTTTACAAGAAAAGGTGAATGAGTGGGAGAGTTGCTAGGTCTAATACATACTGATGTATGTGGAACTATGTCAACTCAAGCTTTAGGAGGCTATAGCTACTTCATTACCTTCACCGATGATCACTCACGGTTTGGGTATATGTTCTTGATGAAACACAAGTCTGAAGCCTTTGAAAGGTTCAAAGAGTTCAGAAATGAAGTAGAGAAACAACATGACAAGAGTATTAAAATACTTTGATCGGATTGAGGTGGTGAATACTTAAGTCAAGAGTTTTTGATTATCTAAGAGACAATGGTATATTGTCTCAATGGACTCCGCCATATACACCACAACATAATGGTGTATCTGAGAGGCGTAACTGAACCTTGTTGGACATGGTCAGGTCAATGATGAATCATGCGAATCTTCCCAAGTCCTTTTGGGGCTATGCACTTCAGACAACTATTTACTTGTTAAAAAGAATGCCAACCAAGGTAGTCTCTACTACTCCATATGAGATATGGAATAGTAAGAAACCTCATGTATCTTACTTGAAGATATGGGGTTGTCCTGCTTATGTGAAGCGGACTGTATCAGACAAATTGGATGCTAAGTCTGATAAATGTATATTTATTGGATACTCTAAGGAAACAAGGGGTTACAATTCTATCATCCTGTGGAACAAAAGGTGTTTGTTTCAAGGCATGCTGTGTTTCTAGAGAAAGAGTTTCTCTTGCAAGAAAACAGTGGGAGTGTCGTCGAGCTTGAGGAGGCTCGAGAGACTCAAATAGACATTGATGAGATACCTGGTGAAGCACAATAGTCGATAACTCATAGTGATGAGCAATCGACTAGACCTATTAAAACACCACATCTTCGTAGATCTGGTAGAACACGCAATATTCCTGAGAGATATGGATTTCTCGTAAGTGAATTGAACGACATGTTACTCATTGATGATGAGGAACCTACCAGTTATGAAGAAGTTTTGACAAGTTCAGAAAGGGATAAGTGGCTTGAAGCCATGATGTCGGAAATGTATTCCATGTATTAAAACCAAGTTTGGAACTTGGTTGACCCACCTGAAGGCATAAAGCCTATAGGGTGCAAGTGGGTTTTCAAGAAGAAAACTGACATGGATGGTAATGTGATTACCTATAAGGCTAGACTGATGGCGAAAGGATATCATCAAAAGCAAGGTGTTGATTATGACTAAACCAATTCGCCTGTTGCTATGCTTAAATCCATTCGGATGCTCCTGGCCATAGAGGCTCATTATGATTATGAGATATGACTGATGGATGTAAAAATAGCTTTCCTTAATGGAAACCTACTCAAGGACGTGTATATGATACAGCCTGAGGGTTTCACATCGGTTGATAAAACCAAGGTATGCAAATTGCGATAGTCCATATATGGATTGAAGCAAGCATCCAGGAGATGGAATATCCATTTTGATGAGACAATCAAAAGGTTTGATTTCTCACGAAATCTAGACGAACCTTGTGTGTACAATAAGGTTAGTGGGAGTGCAGTCGTGTTCTTAGTATTGTGTGTCGATGACATATTACTTATAGGAAACGATGTTTCAGTCTTACAGTCAGTTAAGATTTAGTTGTCCAAGACATTCTCCATGAAAGACCTAGGAGAAGCAACCTACATCCTCGGGATTAAGATCTATAGAGATAGATCGAAACGGTTGCTTGGTCTTTCGTAGTCTACATATATAGACCGAGTGCTAAAGTGGTTTAGCATGTCAGAATCCAAGAAAGGTTTCCTACCCATCAGGCATGGGATACACTTTTCGAAGTCTTTGTGTTCGCGCACAGAAGACGAGAGGATTTGCATGAGTAAGATTCCCTATGCATCCACAATAGGATCTATCATGTATGCTATGTTATGTACGAGACCTAATGTATCATATGGTTTGAGTGTCACGAGTAGATACTAGTCTGATCTAGGAATGGATCATTGGGCGGCTGTTAAGATAATACTTAAGTACTTGAGAAGAACTAAGGATGTGTTCCTAATATATGGAGAAGGGGACATAGTGATACGCGGGTATATGGATGCCAGCTTCCAGACAGACAAGGATTATTCCAGGTCTCAGTTTGGATACGTTTTCACCTTGAATGGGGGCGCAATGAGTTGGAAAAGTTCCAAACAAGACACTGTAGCGGATTCTACCACTGAGGCAGAATACATTGCAGCTTCGGAAGCAGCAAAGGAAGCGGTTTGGATCAAGAAGTTCATTTATGAACTTGGTGTGGTTCCAGCCATTGTTGAAGCAATACCGGTCTACTGTGACAATAATGGAGCAATTACACAGGCGAAAGAGCCAAGGTCTCATCAACGATCCAAACATGTGCTTCGCCGCTATCATCTGATCAGAGAGATCATTAGTAGGAAGGAAATACAAATCGAGAAAATCCCCACTGAAAGGAACTTAGTGGATCCTTTGACTAAGGCATTACCTCAAAGTAAGTTTGAGGGTCATATTAGAGCTTATGGTATTGGATACCGTAGCGATTGGCATTAGGCCAAGTGGGAGTTTGTTAGTAATATATGAGAGATGTCCTAAGGCAATCACCTTATGTTTGAACCATTTATATGATAAATGAAGATTCACTATTTGAGTATAAATGTTTTCATGTATTTGATTAGATCTTAAACTCATTTACTGAATGTCCACGATACGATTCACAACATGAGAGAATTTGTGATTTGATTACAACTAGTGAGTATCTTTACATGTGTAATTGTGATGTATCAGAATTATACCTAGTCGATGAATTAATGGATTTGGACACCATCAATTCTGTCGAGACTAGCATGAGGTATACGCCTTGGTGTATCAAAGCAACTGATTCTCACTGGCTGGAGACATTTTGATGTCCGGAGTTAATCGTGGATGCTAGTTATGGTAACTAGTTCATTGGAGTGACTAGCCGTAAGACTTCATATGGTTCTCTGCATATATGGATATGTCAATGAAGTTCTTACTGCAGCTTAAGTGCGATGTTCCTTTGACTTGAGGTATTCAAGTCATCTTGGTCATGAAGACTTATGCTTTGACATCTTAAGTAAGCATCTCTGAGGAGATGTGGACCCGGGATGATTGGGTATAAGTCGAAGTGATCGAAGGTGTTTGAATAGCCTATAAAAGATTCACCACTCCTTGCGAGGAGATGTATACCCATGGCCTCTCGTCGGATTGTTACTAAAGTCTTTGGCCAAAGCATTACATGTTTAGAGTAAGATACTCTTGGATACATCTGCAGTAACTAGAACCCGTAGGACGAGGAAATGATACTTGGGCTAGGTGTGACATAGTCATCCTAGTGGGGACTAACACTATAGACCATGTCCTGAACCAAGTGGGTATAAGATGAGTGAAAGGAATGGGGCACGATTCATTGTAGCTGCCGAAGGGTTTCAGAAATAGTTCTGGATCAACCGTTGATCATTTCGGTTAATTGGGGATCATGATGTACTACTAGGTGCCACTCATGATCGTTCTATAATTAATGGTTAATTATAGACGGCCAACATAAACCGAGAACCTATTTGGTCATACGCACAACGAGCGTAATTTGAAGGATTTAAAATGAGCTTGAGAATGAGATTCTCAGACCGAGAGAAACTAGGTTTGGTTGGACCAAACAAGGAGCGAGCATGAAATCATTTCTGTCGCAATGGAAGCGTGGATGGGTCGTGTCTTATGAAGACATGATGGATGAACTAAATTGGTTTGGTTCTAATCCAATGGAGGAGAATAAACCAAAGGGGTTTGGTTTGTTTTAAACGAATGAACCAAAGTTGGTTCGGTTCGTTTTAACTTAAAATAGACCAACATGGTTTGGTTTATTTTAAATTAAATTAATGGAGTGGGTTAACGGGCTTTTTGTTATGATCTGATAACCATTAAGAGAATTTGTTCTTTATAAAATAGGGCTTAAGGGTTTTGTTAAGCCCTAATCCAAGCAATCCACAAGTTGCCGCCCACCCCTCCTCTCCTCTAGTGGTCGGCGCCTAACCCTAGCCGCCGCCCAGCTTTGTGTCACCATCCAAGCTAGTTGTCGGCGTCCAAGCTTCAACCGATGATCTTTCGGCGACCCTCCGGTGATCTTCTTTGGGTTCGGCGACAAGGTGAGCATCAATCTTCCTTATTTGGCCGGCCCTATTCCTCCACCAAAGCTGCCCAGTTTTCTGGACAGCTTGTTTATTTCGTGTTGGAGCATCATTTGGACGACGTTTGGAGCTCCAACAGCGGCTTCCTTGCCAGGGATTCGATCTCCGGTAATCCTCATAGGTGGAGGATGAAGGATTCGTCAAACGGTTGACGAATACCTCTCTTGGGAAGCAAGTTTTTGAGGGCTCGTTTTGGATCCGAATTTTGATTCGGATCATGATCTTCTCTCGATCACATCGTCTTCAACACGAGGCTAGTAACTCATACGAAGACGAGGCTCGTGACTTTGTGAAGTCATCCTGAAGATACTCGACGTGGATACGGATAGAGGTGATTCTAGCAAGGATCGCTCCGGTTGATATCTTTCCCGCTACACGTGATACGTCAGGTATACGTAGTATAAATTTCCTTTTATTACAAAATTTGAAATTGCGGTTATGTCTACACATGTTGTACTATGCATGCGTGTGGTGTGTGTGTTGTAATTAATTAGATTTATTATTTTTATTTCTTCCGTTGTGCATATGTTTACGAAACATGTTCGAACACACACTCGCCACGGTGCCCGAAACCCAACATGATAATGTAGCCTCCACCTCATCTGAACAAGGAGAAACAAGCTCAAGTGAGGAGGAGAGCTCAAGTGTAGGGGGAGCATCATCTTCATCGAATTCAGAACAAGGAGATTGGATAAGTGAGATAACAAATCTCCCTCCTAAAAAGGTTATTTCAATGATTACTAGCTTAACTAAGGACTTATTTAGAATGAAAAAGAAAAATAACTGCATGCTTGATGAAATTAAGGATCTAGAAGAAAAATTGAAGAATGCATGCTAACATGTTAGTGATTCTTCTTCTAGTGTTAATGATGCATGTTTAGAAGAGAATAAGGCTTTAAGGGAAAAGGTAAATTTCCTTACTAAGGCCGTTGAAAATTTTACCATTGGCTCAAACACCATGAATATGATCATAGGGAGCCAAAGGACAAGCTTTAACAAGAAGGGCCTAGATTATAAAGGATACAAAAATGAAAAATCCTACCATTGTTTAATTGCTAGAGGACAAGCTAAAACAAACATGGTAGTTAGGAAATAGATCCCAAAGGAGTACTTGGTTAACACCATTGGAAAGAATTTATATTGGGTTCCCAAGTCAATCCTCAAGGGTTAGAGAAACCTAGGATAATCAACCATAAGTTGACTTATTTTATATCATATTATTTGGTTGACTTATGATGATGTGGGTGATGGTTTTTGATTTATGATGTTGGGTGGTAATGTTTAAATCAAGATTTGTGATACTTGATTTTATACTTGATGCATGATCATGATGTGTAGTTATATAATATTTGTTTTATGATCATGATGGGTGTTTTTGATAATACTTAACCTTGGGTAGAATTGCATGAAATTTTGGTTAAGTATAATTACCTTAGGCACATCACACATTCACCATAAGGCAAACTTGATTAAAAACATAGCAATGGGTGAGATGTTAGGTTTATACAAGTGTTTCACTATTGCTTATGGCATTTAGATGGGCCACTTAGAGTATCATGACATAGGAATCATAGACCAACTATGGGGAAAGAATATTTAATTCATAAACATATTGCCCAATGATCATGGTTGGATATTTTAAATTTTTAAAACCATTTCATGTTTTGAAATAGTCTAAGGCAAAACTAGGTTTCAAAGTTGATACATAATTGAACACTTTTACAACTTTTGAGTTTTTGCCTAATTTTCAAAAATTGAATGAATTTTCATGAAAAATAATTTTTCATTGATAAAGGGAGTTATAAGAAATAGGTTCCCCAAACTTCATGATTTTTTGAATTTCTAGAATTTTTAATGCATTTATGAAGTTGGCCTTCAGAAATCAGAAATCTGAGTTTTTGGATGCCAATCGACTGCCTATCTGAACCAGTCGACTGATGTACTGTGCACGAGAACAATAACCTATTTTAGGTGGATTTAACTCAGATTTTGGTAATTAGACTTTGATACCTTGCTGTATAACATTTGTATGATGTTTTTTATGATGTCAAAGGGGAAGAAATGTGAGAGTTTAAGTTAATCATGCTAAAGGGAGAATTAGCATGTGTTAAGGGGGAGTTGCATGTATTAAGGGGGAGTGTTTTGATACTCATGTTATGTTTAAATGCTTTCTTTGCCTTAGTGTTTTGTTAATGTTTTACCTAACTTAAACATGTTTCTACACATAAAAAAGGGGGAGATTGTTAGGGCAATCATCCCAAGTATGGTTTGGTTTTGATGCGTGTGGCAAAGAGTTTAAGTTAGGTTGTTTATGTGATTTGATATGTGTGTTTAAGTTGTTCAGAACTTAAGTGAATCACACATGTGTTGACTTGATGAAGCATAGGTGAGTTCACCATCTCATGGCTCGGGTCCTTCAGTCGGTGAAGGATGACATTGGGGAAGTCGTGCGCTTAGTGAATCGGAGGGACCGTCGGACGAGGAGCATTTGAGTGAAGCCAAAGTAAGCAAACTTTAGGGCGAGATGCGAATGATGACACTGGAGGAGCCGCAGGCTTAGTGCATCCGAGGGACGTGGCCGGAGGAAGAGAGCTTCGGCGAGGGACTCCATGGGAAATGAGAGATTGAGCGATTGTAACGGTAGCTCATAGGTGAACTTGGTCGATTGGCTAAGTCAAGTGTCAGACGCTTAAACTTCGGTTTGAGGTTTTACCCAACAAGTCAAACACTCAAACTTGTGTTTGAGGTTTTACCCGACATTTGGATAAGTCGGATACTCAATCATGAGTTGAGGTTTCTACCCGATGAATGGAAGTGTCGGATGCTCAAACAGGTGGCTTGAGGTTTACCCGACCGTTGGAGGCTCAAACAAATGTTTTGTTTGAGGTTTTACCCGACACCAGTCGACTGCTCTGAGTTGACTGAATATCAACTGGTGTTCGACTGAAGGGTTTCTGGGCTAGTAGTCTATTGCTATGATTTGGCAGTCGACTGGTGCACCATTAGTCGACTGCCAGACGCGCGATCGGCAAGGCACGGCGATCGGCTCGCTATGGGTGAACACGGACCACGAAGCTCATGGCCATAGCCGATTGGTCGATCGGCTCTGTGACGATAGTTGACTGCCAAGACTACCATTGTATGATGACGACGGTAAGTCAGAAGTCATTGGGAGTCAACCGTTAGAGCGGAAATCGACTGATGGCATGCAACAGTCGACTACTGCATGCCCAATGGGAAGAAAGCCCTCTTCTCTATAAAAAGAGGGCTTGGGTGCCCTTGGGAGGTTAATGCTTAACTCCCAGTTATACTCCCAAGTGTTGTGAATGATTTTCTTCCCTCTTCCTTGTTCTTATTTCTATATTATTGTAAGAGGGAGTGAATTGTTGCAAATAGGTTACCTCCACCTTGTTGAGCTAAAGGAGAGACTAGTGGATTGATTTGAGGGAGTGATTCGCCATACGAATAGTCTGTGGATTAGCGGCAAGGGTGGTGAACCACGTTACATAATTGTGTTACCATTGCTTTCATCTTTACTTTGTTTTAGTTCTTAATTGTCTTTAGTTTTATTATTCCGTTGTGCTACCGATTTGTATAGATGATTAAGACGAACGAAGTCCATCGTACACGTAAGGCTATTCAACCCCTCTTCTATCCAGGCCACGATCCTCCAATAATAAAGTGATATTTATATATTTGATATATAATGGGTATTGTTGATACCTAACATTATGACTATGAATGACTTGTTGGGCTCTCTTCAAAGATGTTCTTAGTCATAATGGATATCAACCCACTAGGAGATTACCTAACATCTCTCGAATTCAAAGTGAGGGCTATTGAATTTGATAAAAATAGTGGGAGTTTCTTGTTAATGTAAATTGTTTGCATTACTATAAATTCATCTCTCTTATACATCTCTTTTTGTATTCCTAGGTACTAATTAGAACAGTATGTCGACCTCCATTAACTTACATTATATTTTAGATAACAACAAATTGACTAGGCCAAACTTCTTGGATGGGGTTCGCAACCTGAGAATTATTCTCAAGGATGAAAAGCTAGCCTATGTCCTTAAAGAGCTTCTTCCCCAACCTCCTGCAGACAATGCATCTGGTGACCAAAAGTTGGCTTACTAGAAACATGTTGCTGACCCTGAGATAGCGAGTTGCATTATGCTAGCTTCGATGTCTCTTGAGTTGCAAAAGAAATATGCGCATATATATGCTAATACAATTGTCTTCCATCTTCGAGAGTTGTTCGATGAGTAGGTGCGATCTGAAAGGTTTGAGGTCACCCAACTCCTCTTTCGATCAAAGATGTAGGAGGGTTCATTTGCAGTGTAGTTTGCACTAAGGATGAATAGCTATTGATGGTGTTATCTTCTTCGGCCTATTGAGATCTCCCTCCCCCTTCTTGAGGATTACTAGATCTCCCTCCCCCTTCTTGAGGATTACTAGATCTGATACCAAGTCCCCACGGGGATGGTGGGTTGGTTAAGGCAGAGGGTGCTTGCAGATGAGGCCAGGGTTCGATCCCTGGGGTGGCGGGATTAATCCTCCCCCCAGTCGTAGCAGAACCTCCCCTCTGCTGGTACCATCCTGTCAAAGGCCATAAGCCTGCCCCGTGATTTACCCCTTCGCGATTTCCTCTTGGGACGGGGGGCCGGAGGCTGCTAGGTTGGCAGTTCCAACCTTTTGCAGACTAGATCTGATACCAAAGAAGGTTAGAAATGAGATAAAGAGAGATCTGCTCCTAGAATCACCTTAGATCTTGGAAGTAGAATTAGATCTATTGCTCGAAGAAGGAACATGAGATGTGGACCAGCTGCCCTGCGCTACCACTCCGACGCTCAAGTCAGTAAGAGTATGAAGAAAACAACAACACAAATGGAATGTAGAAGAAGAAATGAGAAGGAGATCTTTGAGGTACCGAATAGCGAAGAAACAACCATCCCCTCCTTTATCCTCCTCTACCCCTTTTATAGATGGATTAACTGCCTCGTCTTTGAGATGAATTTACTTTAATGCCTTTTGCCAAGCTATCCTTGTAATCGCTTTTCCCACCTCAATTCAAAATATCTTCTTAAGTCATCCTGTCACATATTAATTTAAATAAAATATAAAAATAAATGCAGTTATATTAAATTAACCATCTGATAACTACCATTTTGTTGTATTATTTTGGTCCTTAATGTTAATGTTTTTATCCTCTCGATTGATTTATTATTGATTATTAACATGTTTTATGAGTTGGATTCATTTTGTACCTTTTTATAAATTCTCCTAAATTTTGGACTTATATGCAAATTTAATCTTTGTTTGTAGGAGATTGAAATGAGCCAATGGACTAGACTCAAGTTGGATCAAATATGGCTTCATCTAGGACCATAATGGGCATTTTAAGCTGACTTAATATGAGCCCTTCATCAAGATCGAAGGCAATTCAATCGAGAGATCAGATCTGAGCAATATGAACCGTTCGATGGAAGCGACTTGATTCTGAGCCATCTATCCATATCTAGAGAGATCTGGTCCATGCATTAAGATTTGGACATTTGAGTCCTTCAGCCAGATTCACCCGATCCTGATCCTCCATTCAGATTGATCAAATCCGTTCATTGAAAATCGGAGGAATCTGAGTCGTTGGATGCACAACCTTCTTAATCGATTAATCAAGGAATTTACCTTAGCTTTAATTGGATGGCTGAGATTGATGGCGCTTCGATCGGACGGTCAAGGAAATTTGTTTTTAAAAATGCCAACATTTCCTCCATCGCGCAACTGAAGATCGCGCGACAGACAACAACTTCTTCTTCCTCGTGTGCGAGGAGCGGCGCCGACGCTTCTTCCTCACGCACAAGTGGGTAGAATCACGACAAAGAAATAGTTTTTCCCTTCCGTGACTCACGCGAGCAGTCGACGACATTGATCTTCTTCCTCCATGAGCGGCTGTCCTCCCTCCATGAGCGGCCACGACAACTCCGGCAACTCCTTCCGGTGACCTTCGTTCCCTCTGGCCGGTGGCAACCTCCTTCCAAGCTGCTGCCGATGAGATGTTTGAAGGGTTTTGCCCCGGAAGCTCTCATACCAATTTAATGGTTTTTAGCTTATCGAGTTCGTGAGGGGAAACTTCGCTTCCCACTTCACCTCGGTAGCTTGTCATTGCGATCCCTTCGATGTCCCCAGATTAAAAAAATATAATCCTAGACAAAAGGGATTGCCCAAACCACCAAGTCATCATCGTCCTATTCGTTTAGAGAGGTCACTTGAACAAACAAGTTGTTCAAGCGACCATCCTCTATTCTACGAGTAGTCGCGGAATAGACGATGTTTGGATTGTCGGTTTTTGTGTTTATGCTCGGGATACAAGTATTATTTAGCCATATACAAATTTATATCATGCTCATAAATGAAAAACAAATACAAACATGTAACATATAAAAATTAGAGAATCGATATACCTCTCGATCTTCTAATGTATGTCCTTCCTCCTTTCGGACGTCGTGTGGGCGACGCTCTACCAAAAGTCGAAGCTCCTAGATCGCAAATCTTCCTTCCTTTCTCTTCCAAAGAAAGAGGAAGAATAAAAACAAAGCTCTTCTCCTTCCTATGGCCAACCAACATGCAACAAGGAGAATGCTTGCTGCCGGCCAACAAGGAGAAAGAGATAATGGTGGAAACCGGCCAAGACAACAAGGGAAAGCCCTATATCTTGTTTCCACCACCTAAGGAGAAGGAAAAGGGGTCTTTGGATGCTGCCCAAGGGCTGGGATAGGGCTATGGGCGCCGACCACCAAAGGATGAAGAAGAAAGAAACCTTCCTTATTTGGTGACGCCCAAGCCTCCTAAACCCTAAGCCTCCAAACCCTAATCCTAGCTCTCCTTATGGCCGGCCATGGATGTCGGGAAGAAGATTAGGATGAGCTCAAGCCAAGGTAGAGGGAAGATGGAGGAACCGGCCACACCTTAGGAAGAAGAAGAAAAACTCCTCCCAATGTTGCCGCCCACCCATGACTCCCAAAACCCTAGCCACCAAACCCAATCCTAAACCAACTAGGATTCCTAGCCTACAAAGGAAGCAAACCCTAATCCCCTTAAGCCATGCTCTCAGATGAACCTCCGGCCAAAACCAAGGAGAGTAGAGGGGAGAAAGGTGCCAGCCACCATAAGGAAGAAGAAAAAGAAGAAGCATCTTTCCTTAATTGTGGCCACCCAAAACCCTAAATCTCCAATGCCCTTGCCGCCCAACCTAAGCCCCCTTTCCTCTTCCATCTCTTGCCGCCCACTTATTAATTGCCTCCACCTCCCAATGTAAACACAAAACCTGAGGTAGACTTACTATTATCCCTATCTGATTGGAAGTCGCAATCCATGTAACCCACAGGGAGTAATTGATCTGGCCGGTAAACTAGCATATAATCTCTAGTCCTTCTCAGGCACTTCAATATATGCTTTACCGCAGTCCAATTCCCTATCCTGGATTACTCTGATATCTGCTGACCATGCCGACGGCATAGCAGATATCTGGTCTCATACATAGCATCGCATATATGAGGCTTCCTACTGCCGAAGCATAAGGAACCGCCTTCATCTCCTCTATCTTCTCAGATGATCTAGGACACATCTCCTTAGATAAAGGAACTCCATGCCTGAAAGGTAGAAAACCTTTCTTGGAGTTTTTCATGCTAAAACGATCCATTATCATGTTTATGTATGAAGCTTGGGATAAGCACAATAACATTGATCCCAAGGTTGTGTCCCACTTCTCCCAAGTCCTTTATATCAAACTATTTGGACAACCATACCCTTATGTCCGATAACACTTTGATATTGTTGCCAATCACCAAAATGTTATCTACGTATAGTACAAGAAATACCACTACATTTTCGTCACATCTCTTGTATACACAAGACTCATTCGGACTTTGAATAAAATCCATAATCCTGGATTACCTCATCAAATCGGATGTTCCAATACCTTGAAGCTTGCTTCAATCCATAAATGGACCGATTAAGATTACATACAAGATGCTTTTTGCCCTTCGCAATGAATCTCTCTGGTTGCTTCATATAGATGTTTTTCTCAAGACTTCCATTAAGGAAAGTTGTCTTGACATCCATCTGCTACAACTCATAATCCATATGAGCTTCTATGCATAAGAGCTCCTAGACCTGATTTGAATCCATAGATTCAATCTCAGTATTCATTGCACTTTGCCAAGATACTGCATCTATATCTTGGATTGCCTTGTCGTATGTCCAGGGATCAGGTTCATGTTTGCCAGGGACCAAATCAGAAGATTCTCCCAAGAATATGAATATATCAGGCTATCTCACAACCCTCCCACTACGACGAGGTATCACCTGTGTATCCTCTGTGACATGCGGTGCAGTGACATGTGGTATATCCTCTTGTACCGGTGGTACTAAAGAAGTGACTTCCCCTTTTAACTCCACCAGAACAATTTTACTCTTGGGCTTGTGGCTCATCACATAGTCTTCCTCTAGAAATCTAGCGTTCGTGCTAACGATCACCCTCTTATCTCTAGGACTATAAAAGAAACCACCCTTCGTTCCTCTAGGATAGCCAACGAACAAGCGTACTTCTGTACGAGGTTCCAACTTACCAGCATCTGCCTTAAGTATATGTGATGGACTCCCCATATCCGAATATGTATTAGACTAGGCTTTCGCCCAGTCCACAATTCAGTGGGAGTAGAAGGCACCAATTTAGATGGAACCAAGTTTAGAATGTGCACCGCCGTATCTAGAGCATATCCCTAGAACGAATCTGGCAAGTCAGAATAACTCATCATCAATCTAACCATCTCCATAAGAGTCTTATTCCTTCGCTCTGCTACACCATTCTGCTGGGGTGTGCCAAGTGCAGTCAATTGGGATTGAATCCCAGCCTCTGATAAGTAGTTCCTAAACTCTCCTAAGAGGTACTCACCACCAAAATCAGATCATAGTATCATCCATATCTTGAATAATCGTCTATGAAAGAGATAAAATATTCTAGACCACCTCTTGCCTGGATAGTCATAGGACCACACAAATCAGAATGAATGAATTCTAACACATCTTTGGCTCTATACTCCTTGGCCTTAAAAGGCCTCTGGGTCATCTTATCTTCCAAGCAAGATTCACAGGTTGGGAGATCCTCCACCACTAATGATCCCAAAGGTCCATCAGCTATCAACCTTTGAATTCTGCTTAGGTTAATGTGACCAAGCCTAAGATGCCAAAGATATGTTTGGTTCATCTTCGAAGGTTCTTTTCTCTTATTGGAATTAGAAGATGAGTTATTAACTTCAATTTGCTTCATGAGAGGTTTTGGTTCAAGTGTGTAGAAATTTCCTATCAATGTACCTGAACAGATATTCTCCCTATTCCTTTTTATAACAGCTCTGTCATTAAAAGAAATAGAATATCCATCCATAAACAATTTAGAAACTGAAACTAAATTCTTTCTAAATAAAGGTACATAAAGGCAATTCTTAAGAACCAAAAAGTTTATTTTCCCAAAGAGAAAAATAAAACTTCTCCCACTGCAATAGCCTCCACCTTCATGGCATTGCCCAAGTAAATGGTAACCTCCCTTTTAGCTAGTCGTCGGGTTTCCTGGAACCCCTGCAAAGTGTTGCAGACATGATTAGTGGCTCCCGTGTCTACACACCAGGTGTCGGTAGATATCACCACTAATCATATTTCAATGACTAGACAAAAGGATATACCTTTGTTCTTCTTTGGATTGGGACAATCCTTCTTCTAATGTCCATCCTGCTTATAAGTGAAGTACTTGCCTTTCGGCTTCTTCACTGCTCCCTGAGATCCCACCACCACCTTTGCTCTACCTTGTTTCTCCTTCTTCTTGCCTTTCGATTTAGATGTAGAAACCTTTTTGAGCAACCATGGCTTGAGGACACTCTTTGAAGAGTGCATGCTTGTACTCCTTAGCAGATAAGACAATATCTAGATTCTTTTCCAATCAACATTATTTGGGTACATTAAGTTTGTTTCCTTTAGTATCATAGTAAGTCGACTGAAAGTCATTCTTGAAAATCCTAAGAATCACATAGATCATTACTGTAGATTTCAAAAAATTATTGATTCCTCAAACAATAAAATTTTAAAATCAACCAATACCTCAAAACACCGAGAATATCGTATGCCACGATAGTGTAGACGTATACGAATTCTACATTTGTAAGAGGAGGTTTTACCCATTAATTTTACTATCTTGTCAACCTAACTTTTTGACAAGTAAAATTAATAGTTGGTTTCTCTTCCGCCCTACAAATAAAAGCAGTGACTCCGATGGGGAGGATACTTATATTTGTATCTAAGTGTTCACCATTACTTGGTACCAAGGTAATTATCTTGGGTTATGTGCCTTACGATGGGCAAGTATACACGCTCCTTAATAATTTCCTATAACCATATTCGACCTTGTGATTCACAAAAAAAACTCATCAGATGCGGAGGAAGGCACTCAGAGCCGACGCGCAAGTTTGTTTGCATCACTTGTCAAATCGTAATGGAGGCCGTGGGAATTTATAAAAATATCCCTCTCCCACTTAGTAATTTCAAAATGAGGAATTTTCTAGGCTACGACATGCATATCAAACAATAAGCAATAAATATGAAAAATAAATTATTTTCTAACTATTATGGCTTTTGTCTTCAATATGTCTCCCGTCGCATCGCCTTCTCGTTCGCTCCTCCTACGCCATGTACAAGCCATCCGGAGATCTGAGCTGAGACTAAAACCTATTTTAATTTACATCCATCGCTCCTATACTCCACGAGGGAGTGTACATGAAATCTAGATCGAAAGTAAAATAAAATAAAGAGTGGCTAAACAACGTCGTATTTAATTTACAAAAACTAAATAATAGCCTCGTCAACCCCGAGGATTCAACAAAATAAATATTTACACACATACAATCACATACACACATATGGCCATAATAGTCGGATCTTATGTCTGCAACCAAAGAGTTAAACTACGCATATCCTACTATTATCCGACACATATAATATATGAAAAAGTGCATAAAAATTAACCGAATCCTAAACACACAAAACCGGAAACCTTGACTCTGATACCAATTGAAGGGTTTTGCCCCGGAACCACTCATACCAATTTAATGGTTTTTAGCTTATCGAGTCTGTGAGGGGAAACTTCGCTTCCCACTTCACCTCGGTAGCTTGTCCATGGCGATCCCTTCAATGTCCCCGGATTAAAAAAAAAATTAATCCTAGACAAAAGGGATTTCCCAAACCACCAAGCCATGGTCGTGCTATTCATTTAGAGAGGTCACTTGAACAAACTAGTTGTTCAAGCGACCACCCTCTATTCTACGAGTAGCTACGAAATAGACAATGTCCGGATTGCCGGTTTTTGTGTTTATGCTCGGGATCCAAGTATTATTTAGCCATATATAGATTTATATCATGCTCATAAATGAAAAACAAATACAAACATGTAACATATAAAAATTAGAGAATCGATATACCTCTCGATCTTCTAATGTATCTCCTTCCTCCTTTCGGACGTCGTGTGGGTGACGCTCTACCAAAAGTCGAAGCTCCTAGATCGCAAATCTTCCTTCCTTGCTCTTCCAAAGCAAGAGGAAGAATATAAACAAAGCTCTTCTCCTTCCTATGGCCAACCAACATTCAACAAGGAGAATGCTTGCTGCCGGCCAACAAGGAGAAGGAGATAATGGTGGAAACCGGCCAAGACACCAAGGGAAAGCCCTATATCTTGTTTCCACCACCTAAGAAGAAGGAAAAGGGGTCTTTGGATGCTGACCAAGGGCTGGGATAGGGTTGTGGGCGCCGGGCACCAAAGGATGAAGAAGAAAGAAACCTTCCTTATTTGGTGCCACCCAAGCCTCCTAAACCCTAAGCCTCCAAACCCTAATCCTAGCTCTCCTTATGGCCGGCCATGGAAGTGGGGAAGAAAATTAGGATGAGCTCAAGCCAAGGTAGAGAGAAGATGGAGGAACCAGCCACACCTTAGGAAGAAGAAGAAAAACTCCTCCCAATGTTGCCGCCCACCCATGACTCCCAAAACCCTAGCCACCAAACCCAATCCTAAACCAACTAGGATTCCTAGCCTCTAAAGGAAGCAAACCCTAATCCCCTTAAGCAATGATCTCAGATGAAAGGGAGAATGTTGGACGCTGGCCAAAACCAAGGAGAGTAGAGGGGAGAAAGGTTCCGACCACCATAAGGAAGAAGATGAAGAAGAAGCATCTTTCCTTAATTGTGGCCACCTAAAACCCTAAATCTCCAAAGCCCTTGCCGCCCAACCTAAGCCCCCTTTCCTCTTCCATCTCTTGTCGCCCACTTATTAATCTCTATTTATAGAGTTGGGCTCAAGCCATGATTTAATCTCTTCCATTGGTTCTAGAGATTTAATCTCAACCGTCAGATCTAGAGATTTAATCTCAACTGTCGGATCTTAGAGATTTAATCTCTATGTATGGATCTTACAGTTTTGTTTCTATCAATTGGATCTAAGCTTCATTAGGTGTTAATAGGCTACATGAGGGACCATGAGGAGGTGTTGGATCTTGGCCACCCATGGATCAAGCCCACATAAAGTCCGATCCACTAATGATGATTCAATCCACTAAAGGATCATCATTGATCTACCTCACCAACCCCCATATGATAATATGGGCTCCATATATTATTTGTACATTTTCTCCCCGTGTTTAAGATCTCGAATGTCCGTCGATTAATTAATTTACTGACCATTAATTAATCAACATCTAACTCCTTGAGTAGTACCACTCAACCTTTTCATCATGCCGGACCAAGTCCACCTGCAGGGTTTGCATGATGAACCTTATGAGCTCCTCAAGGGGACATCATCATCCTAATATATAGGACACAGTTTCCTCCTATAATCAACGACACACCATATAAATAATATCATCTCCCAACTTACCAAGCCTATCGATTTAATCTATAAATCTCACCCATTGGTAAATCAAAGAGATGAGTACTAAGTATATGTGTCCGTTATTATATCGAGATTAAGAGCATGTACTAAATAATATCTGAGGTCTGATTCGATTATGTAGTCAGCAATAAATCGAATCACCTCTAAGTTGGTCCTGCTCAATACACACAAAGTGCACTAGTGTGATTCTATGGTCAAGACAAACCAACACCAAATCACACTACAACCATTCCGATGGTTTGTCCAAAGTCATCTCGGTTGTGAGCCTTTACTTATACTTTACAAGGAGCCGATAACATGATCTCCCGTGTGACACCACACACCATGTTATCTACAATGTAACGTATTAGACAATATGCATAAAAATATACAAACAATGATCATGTGATTCTTATTTCAAAAATAAAGATGTTCATAGAAAAGATAGACTTTTCAGTATACATCCCTACAATGTTGGGATTCGGACAGCTCGTTGGCAGTGATCCATGGTAGAGATTCCGGCAAATCCACCTCTTCACTGATCCCACTCCAATTCCGCAGGCAGGATTTGGCTCCTCCGCTTCAATTCCATCCATCGGCTATCGGGATTCGATAATTCTGCCAACCACGGTAGTGAAGAGACTCAACCGCCACTGTTTCAACATCCCACTCCCTTCCCGTGCCCGAGATTCGACCGCTCCACTTTGACATCCACCCATTGGCTACCGGGATTCGACAGCTCCACCATCCACAGCCCCAACAGTAGGTTCACATCCACCCAGTTCAGCACTTGCCGGAGGATTATCGACAAGGATTCCATTCATTGGTTGTGTCGATTAGGCAGCTCTGCATCCATCATCGAAAGAAGCTGTTCGGGTTATCGTAGTGGTCGGAGAGGGAGGTCCATTCTTTGGGTGTTGAGGATCGGTTAATTATCTTTGGAGTTAATCCATTTAGTTAGATAGTTTGATTCATAGTTTGTTTATGTTATGTTTGGTTTGTTGAATTGAGTTGTTATCAGTTCCTATTGTTGTTGTTGTAGTTCATCTGTAGCTTAAGTTATTGACTTGTAGCATAATTGTAGTTGATTTGTTGTTTAACTTGTAGTCTAATTTGTAGTTAGTTGTAGTTTAATTTGTAGTTAGTTTGTAGCTTGTCTTTAGTTTGAATTGTAACTAATTCGTAGTTCATCTTAGAATTAATTAGTTGTTTAATTTGGTAGTTTAGTTGTAGTTTAATTAGGTTGCTTAGTTTCGAGTTAATTTGTAGTTAATAAGTTTTACTGGTAATTGCTAGCTTAGCTTAATTGTTTGTTAGTTTTATTTCTTGCATGTTTAAGTGTTATTTCCATTAGTTAGCATGATTAATACTAGGTTAGATTTATTTCATGTTCTCCTTTACACTCATGTTATTTTTCATTTAAATTGTTGTTTAATTTCCTGCACTATCTTTATGTTTTTGAATGATTTTCTTTGACTGTTTAGTTTATATATTCTTTAATTTTGTCATCATTGTAGTTTAGTTAGATTAAGGTTTTAATTACTTGCATTGTTTTTCATGCAGTAGGATTAATCTTTTAAATTCCAAACCACATTCTGATAGAAAATCCAAAGCAATAATTAGAAATCCTAAGTTTACTATTCTATCGATTACACTCATTGGGAAATGATCCGGGCCATTCACTATGCTATATTAGAGTAGAGAGGGTTTGGTAATTAATTTGGAAATGGTACCACACGATAATTTATCGGTTATCAAATTTTGGCGCCGTTGCGGGGGAGTGTAATGGTGCTTAGTAGACTTAGGATTGTTTACCTATTTTTCAAAAAAAAAAATTGTTTAGGGCTTTATTTTGTCATTTTCTGTATATCCATGTATTTTGTCATGTCTGATTCCTGTGTCTTTTGATTTGTTTATTGATGTTTCAAGAAAGATCAGGAATTATCTTTCCTAAGAAACATGGATCTGTATTATCAGTAGTATGGAGACTACAGTGGATCGAATTGCAGCTAGATCAAATTGCAACATACATCAGCCAGAAGCAAGCACAAGAGTTCATTCAGCCTCCGTCGGAGACCATTCCTATGGATATCGACGTGCTTAGGGAGATGGATTGTGGAGTTGGTGATAGACATATCTATGATTCATCTATTCCACAGGACTCCTATAACCCATTGTGCTGTGATGTGATTTCGGACACTGATGGATATGAATTCATTGATGAAGTTATTGTTGTATCAGATATTGAGGATGATGACATGGGAGTGGTGGATAGCTGGACACCCCCAGACTGGACACTCCCACCTGAGATCGAGTCTCCAAAGATGTTGCTGATGAAGGTCCTGATGGAAAATATGATAATCCATCCCCCAAGCTGGAAACTTCTACTGAATCGCCTCCGACCTTCAGAGAAGACATATAAGAAGGTGATCATATTAGAGGGAGCAGCACAGGACTATTCTGATCACATGAAGGAGGTGCTCACTTTCTATCGATCCATCCCACCTCTGGCATGGATTTTACTTCTGAACCATCTTCAACCGTCGGGGAAGACTTTTACTTACTCCACTCCCAGCCTGGATATTCTTACTAAACCGCCTCCAACCGCCAAGACGTCAAGGGAGTTTCCTCCATCTCATTTTCTTTTTTGTTCATTGTATATACATTTCTTTTACTTTAATTGTTTTACTTGTTATGTTTCGTTTGTTGAGTTTTTGCTTTGTCGGTGTTTTGAAATAAATTTCCTATGCATTCCTTTATATCATCTTAGAAGTTGTGAAAGCTAGTTAAATTTGATTGTCTAGTTTAGGGGATTTATTGTCATGAATGGATTATTTGATTGCATATGGTTACTACTTGGTGATGTATTCTGTGTTGATAGATTTAGATGGTTTTTTTTTCATTCCTAGTGAGGATTCTGTCTGTTTTTAATGCTTGTGTGTAGTGCACTTGTGGTTATTGTAACTCTAGAATTTACTTTGATTCTTTCGATACCACACAACCATAGGTTTTCAGGATTATTATGAAGTCATTCTCACATATTTCCCTTTACTTCTTTTATCGCCACATGCTTACTGAATAATATTGTAGTTGTTCATCATATCATTTTTCTTTCCTTCCATTATTTCCTTCTTTGTTGCTCTTCTGGATGTGGAATACTTGATTGTTCTATGATGAGTATTTTGCCCGGGATGGACAAAAGTTTAAGTGTGGGGGAGAGAGAGAGTAGCTCAGGGAGAATTCAGTGTAAGCATAGGCATGTCGTGCTTGATCACCAGGGACAAGCCATGCTTTTATTTTTATAGCTGAGCTTGGTGCATTTTTTAGAGCATAGGGAAGAGCACCGCATGTCAAGAAAAAAAATGGAAAAAAAAGAAAAAAAAGTTGAAAAAAAACATTTGGCCAAAACAATAAAGGAAATAAAAAAAATTGACATGTTGTGTAGTTTTTTATGTGTGTGATAGTATTTTTTTTTTTGTGATAGACATCCCTGATTGCAACTATTAAGAGATTTATTGTATATCATATATGGATTTTGTATTGTGGAAGTGATAGGGGTTGTTTACATGTTTAGTGATTTGTGAAAAGCTAGCTTGGATGAAAACTTTTGGGGGATTGCTTTCTTGTACTCATCTATGTAGCATTTTAGTATTTCCATATCTTCTTGTATTTCTTTAGTTATTTCATTTCCTACCTTTCTTTCCTTACACATATACCATTATTTTCTTTTATTCAAGTTTCCTTTACATTCCTAATAAGCCTTCAATGATTGTGCATTCTTATGTGTATATAGAGGTGAAGGTAGAAGTAAAGCAAGCATATGGTAGTGCATAAACCATGAGTAGCTTGAGTGAACTCCAATATTATATGTTAGGGCAATCAACCTATGTACGAAGTGGTTTTGATGTGTGTGGCAAAGGGTTTAAGTTAGGTTGCTATGGATTTGATGTGTGTGTTTAAGTTGTGCAGGACTTAACTGAATCACACATGGATTGGCTTGACGAAAGCATTGGTGAGTTCACCATCTCATGGCTCGGGTCCTTGAGTCAATGAAGGATGGCATTGCGAAAATGGTGTGCTTGGTGCATCCGAGGGACTGCCGGACAAGGAGCATTGGAGTGAAGCCAAAGGAAGCAGACTTCAAGGCGAGATGCGAAGGATGGCATTGCGAAGCCATGCGCTTGGTGCATCCGAGGGACATGGCCGGATGAAGAGAGATTCGGCGAGGGACTTCAAGGGAGATGAGAGAATGAACGATTTGTAAATGGTAGCTCATAGGTGAACTTGGCCGAATGGCTAAGTCAAGTGTCGGATGCTCAACTGAGTGGGTTGAGGTTTTGCCCAATAAGTCGGATGCTCAAACTAGGGTTTGAGGTTTTACCTCACGTATGGATAAGTCGGATGCTCAAACATGAGTTTGAGGTTTCTAACCGACGAATGGAAGTGTCGGATGCTCAAACAAGTAGTTTGAGGGTTACTCGACCATCGGATGCTCAAACAAATGGTTTGTTTTAGGTTTTACCCAACACCAGTCGACTGATATAGATATCAGTCCACTACTCTGGGTCGATGGAACTTGATTGATGCTCGATCGGTGTTCGACTAATGGCTTTCTAGCTCAGCAGTCGACTACTAGGGTTTGACAGTTGACTATTGCACCATCAGTCGACTGATCAAGATGGTCGCGGGCACAGAAGGTTTGAAAGCCGACTGATTGCCTGGATCACTCGACTGATGGCTTTATCAGTCAACTGATTGGCATGATCAATCGACTGATGAGGGAACAGTTAGCTGGAAGCCAATGTGGATGAAGTCATTGTGTGACAATGGCTACAGAAGCAATTGACTGATGATTGCATTAGTCGACTTCTCGCTGCCCAATGGGAAGAATGGCCTCTTCCCTATAAGAAGAGGCCTTGGGTGCTCTTGGGAGCTAAATGCTTAACTCCTAAACTTCTCCCAAGTGGCCAACACGTTTTCTACTCCTCTTACTTATTTTTATTTAAATCTTATTGTAAGAGGGAGTGATCTTGTAAGAAAGGTTTACCTCCACCTTGAGGGAGAGACTAGTGGATTGTTAAGGGAGTGATTCGCCGAACGAATCGTCCGTGGATTAGCGGTAAGGGTCGTGAACCACGTTACATCGGCGTGTTTGAGTTTGCATCTTCTTTACTTATTTTCTTTAGCTTAATTGTATTTATCATTGCATTTTCGCTGCGCTAACGATATTATAGACGATTAAGAACACGACGAACAAATGAGATTTCCATCGTACGCGAATTGGGCTTTTCACCCCCTCTAGTCGGGCCACCGATCCTCCAACAAGTGGTATCAGAGCGAGGAGCTTGCCAACGGACTCATCACCAAAACAAGCATGACAAGAAATGGTCGGCTCCAACATTCATCCACCAAAGTTTGAAGGCAATTTCTCTTGGTGGAAGAAGAGAATGGAGGTATTCTTTGAAACCGATTTCGATATCATGTTAATAATGGAAAATGGTTTCGAGATACCTAGGGATGAAGAAGGGAGAATGCTAGAAAAATCAAGATGGACCAAGAAGCAAAGAGAGGAGCACTTGGCGAATTCAAAGGTCAAGCACCATCTATACAATGTGCTCTCTCAACAAGAGATCAACTGAATAGAAGAATGCGCAAGTGCCAAGGAGATGTGGGAACAATTGGTAGAGCTTCATGAAGGCACCTCCGAAGCCAAGCTTGCAAGAAGGGACCTCCTCTGCTCTCAATTAAACAACAGCTAGCTTGACAAAGGGGAGAAGGTATTATCTTTGCATTCTCGGTTTAAAGAAATAGTTAATGGATTATCTAGTGTAGGGGAGAAACACTCCAACCGGGACATGATCATGAAGGCAATAGATGCTTTTCCCCGATCATCAAAGTGGAGTTCAATGGTGGACTCCTTCTACATATCAAAGAATCTAGAGGTAAGTACTCTAGAAGAATTTTTCTCTACTATTGAGCTTCACGAAACTAGGCTTGAAGGTATAGTAGAAGATCCAATCAAGCCATCAAGGGGATTAGCACTAGTAGCCGACAAAGGGAAGAAGAAGAAGAAGGAGACTCTACCTTTTTCATCGGATGACGACTCATTTTCCTCCATGAATAGCAATGAAGAGGCTTATATGGTAAGGAAGGTAAGGTGTGCATTGAAAAATTTTAAGTTTAATAAATCGCATGATAGGGGAAGAAGGCATAGGAGAGTCATATGCTACAATTGCCAAGGAGAGGGACACATGAGGGATGAATGTCCTCTCTTGAACAAGAGCAAGGAAGAAAGGAGGAAGAATGACAAGAAAAAGGAAGGGAAGAAGAAAGAAGAAAAGAAGTCAAAGGAGAAGGAGAAGAAGTCAAAGCCCCGCAACCTTAAAGCCACATGGGATGATCCATCCTCATCGGAGGAAGAAGAAGCTTTCACAAGTTTTGCACTAATGGGGATAGATGACTTGGACTCCACCTCCTCCGAGCAAGAAGAAAGAAGTACAAGTGAGGAGGAGAGCTCAAGTGAAGGGGTAGCTTCATCATCATCATCATCGAAAGGGGATTGGGTAAGTAAGGTAAATAAACTTCCCTCCCATGATTTTGTTTCTATGATTACTAGTCTAACTAGGGATTTGTTTATGGCTTAAAAGAAAAATAAATGCATGTTTAATGAAATTAAAGCCCTAGAAGAGAAATTGAAAAATCCATGCTCACATTTTAATGATATTTCTTCTAGTGTTAATGATGCATTCTTATTAGAAGAAAATAGGGTTTTAAGGGAAAAGACAGATTCTCTAACTAAGGCCTTAGAGAAATTCACAATTGGCTCAACACCCTAAATATGATCATTGGGAGCCAAAGGGCAAGTTTTAACAAGAAAGGCCTAGGATATAAGGGAACCAAAAATGAGAAGACCTACCATTGCTTAATTGCTAGAGGACAATCTAAAACAATAATGGGAGCTAGGAAATGGATCCCTAAGGAGTACTTGTTGAACCCTATTGGAAAGAATTTATCTTGGGTTCCGAAGTCCATCCTTAGAGGTTAGAGAAACCTAGGATAGTCAACCATAGTTGTGTTAGTGAAATCCCTAGAGTCGATCATGTGATGATTGTTGTATGGACTTGTTGTATCATATTCCTATATATATTTATAAAAGGCATTTTTTTATGGTTATTATACTTACTTGTATTGGTGCCAAATAACTAAGTATAATAGCGTCTTTGAGTAGAAGGTTATGATCTATATCAATCGATTGGTTGAATCGATAATGAGATGATATAGAGAATACTACTCTTAATCATTCCTAGTCAAGTATTAATATTCAGGGACAATGTTAATGCAAAGAGACTAGCATGAAGGTTAACTCGATGACTTGATCTCATAAGTCATGGATATGAGATATCAAGTTGACACATGGGTATGAATTGGAGAATGTATACTGAATGACCCGCCATGAGAAAGTATCATGGATCATTATATGAGTGTCATATACTTTCTCATGTGACTATTAGTCCTTGGACATGAAGTCACCATGGTTTCCTACATAAGGTGTTGCATACTTTGGCTTCATCAAACGTCACCCGTAAATGGGTGGACTATAAAAGCAATTACTGGGTATGTAACAAATTATATGGAGGGATGTGAGTGATGTAGATGGGATCTATCCCTCCTATATGATGGGAGTGATATCATGATTCTTGATAGAGTGAGACCACTAAATGCATGGCCATGCCCAAATGAGTCAATATGAGAAATTGAGCTCATTTGATTAGAGTGACTCTACTTGAAGTTCAAGATATAGATTGTACAGAGGATGACACGATCTATGCCTCAATTGTTCAATCTAGATGTCAAGGATAGAGGGACATTGTCACATATTGTGAGAGTCACAATTAGTAGTCACAAAGGTGATGTTGGATCTAAACATTCTTGTAACTTGGGTAACAATGATGTGTTGTTAGATACCGCTCATTGCTTATGTTTCTAAATCAGTTTAGGAGCATTGCCAACGTTACAAGAACCTATAGGGTCACACACAAAGGGCAATTAGATAGAGATTAGGTTCATATGATGGACCAAGAGGATTGGGTTCATGTGATGAAACAAATTGGATTAAGAGTAATCCAAATAGACTAATTGAGTTGGACTCAATTTGATTCAAGTGTTGAATGAGTCTAATTTAGATTTGATTCATTGAGTCAATTTAAACTAATGATTAGAGATTCATTAAATTAAATTGACTTGAATCAAAGTTTAGATTTGATCAACCATGGGAGATAAGAGGTCAAGATTGACTTGACTTGAGAGGGAAGATGAAGGGTCAAGTTTGACTTGACCAAATGCCACTTCATGGTGACTTGGCATAGGGTCGGCCAATGATGATATTCCACATCATCATGGACACATCATGATGTGCCACCTCATGATGAAGACCAAGAGCCATGGCTCTTGGTATTACATGGATGTTTTTAACCATCCTTAACTGGTCGGCCAAAGTGATCAAGGGAATTGATTGCTTCTTCTTCTTTCTCCACTCCTCTTCTCTCCCTCTCCTCCATTGCCGAGACCTCCCAAGGGTACTGGAACACTCTAAGTGGTTCTCTCCACCTTTTGTCTATGTGGATACGTGTAGAGGAGTGTACACTTGACACTCTACGAGATCCGACAACCTTTTCGACGAGCGAGATAAGCGAAGGGCATCACTACAAGGGTAACACTCTTCCCATGTACATCTAAGGTAGATCTAGTGTAGATAAACATGTACATGAAATTTTTATTTATCTTCGCACAGATTCGTGGTCGGATTATGAGGTTTCCGCAACGCAAAAAGCCACTTTTGCAGCTCGGAGAGTTTGATAGTGGTATCATAGCCACGTGCGAAGCATGTACATGTTTATATTTGTAATTTTTGTATTATATACGAAAAGTTACAGATCTATAAGTTTCTGTAATTTTATTAATTTTATAGATTTTGTGAGTATTTTTCTCGTAGAGTCGAAGCAACAAGTGTTTGGACACTTGTAGGCTTCAACCACCGAGAAAAACTCTCCAAAACGGCAAGGACTCATTTTTGTTTTTTGGGACAGTGACTTAAGGTGTTGTAACATGAGTATGGGACACTCATGAGATTCATTTTGAGAGAAGGGGCACTCTCCCTAACCCCGCAAGGGGCATTGTCCCACGATCGCGCCCGAATATCGCTTAGCGGGACCACTGCGGAGTTGTGACTCATAAAATTGAAATAAAAGATAGGAAAATTATATAAATTTATGTAAAATACATAATTTAGAATTATGTATGATATTGTGATGGTCATGGCTCAAAAATACCAATATGATTGGATAAAATTGTGTTGTAATTCATAATATGACTTGCCCGCCGTTTTTAGTGTTGTGCATGTTTATATGATATGCGACCTGCACGTCATGCCTCCCTTATTATATTCCTATTGTAAATAGATTTTAGACTCGAATGTAACTCGAGTTTCATGTTTTTAATGTACAAAATGAAGCGGTGGAAGGTCGACTCATAGACGGAGTTACGAGGAGGGTGCCGACAACACATGGCGATCAAAGGAGGCACTTGGAGAAGCCACTAACCCTAGGTTGACCATCCGATCTTCTCATTGGCTTGAGAAGATCATAGTAGGGCCATGACCTCATCACAAATTAATTAATTAGTATATATATATATTTGTTTTTTCTTGTATGTATGTGATGCAAGCTAGTATAGGGTAATTAATGCCTTAATGCGTATATGATACACATTCACGATTAGATTAGATCTTAATCAAGTCAACTCGAAATGCCTACCAAGTTTTGATACCCATCACTACCTTGATCATTTGTTGTTGTTGAATCTGCCAAAGTAGAGCAATGCATATTATCTTGGTAGGGTGCGGACGGACAATCTTGGTCCCGCCTATCAAAGATTGGGTGAGAATAAGCTCAATTAGATTGAGTGAAACTAGTTAACTCAATTGGATTGGGTAAAACTATAGGCATATTCCAAAGGTTGGAAAGATAGGATAAGATCACATTTACACTAAATCTTGGGCGATTTAGCCAAAGCTAACTCAAGGCGTAGTATGATGTGGATCTTGTCCCGCGATAATTATAGCTGGTTGGTATGAATCTAGTAGTGTGCTTTGACCACTTCCATGACTCGATTCTACAAAAGTCCTATAATTCATTGGGAGCATCATTTAATTAAAGACCTAATTAAATGATAAATGGAATATGATATTTACTTTCTGCATTATTTATGTTGTAGATTGTCATGTCGTCAAACACGAACACTCTCTCCCTGTTTTCTATCCTTGAGAAGGACAAGCTCAATGGAGCTAATTTTATGGACTGGTATAGGAATCTGAGAATTGTTCTCAAACAAGAAAGAAAATTGTACATCCTAGAGCAGCCCATTCCGGAAACACCTCCTGCCACTGCCTCGCGAGTTGACCAAGATGCTTACAAGAAGCATCAAGATGATGCATTAGATGTGTCATGCCTCATGCTCACGACCATGAACTCTGAGCTTCAGAAGCAACACGAGTTGATGAATGCTTTTGATATGGTCGAACATCTTCATCAATTATATCAAGGACAAGCAAGGCAAGAGAGATTCAAGATATCTAAGGCACTGTTTCAGTGCAAGATGCAAGATGGGACTCCCGTATGTCCATATGTACTTAAGATGATTGGATACATAGAAAACCTACAGAGGTTGAGATTCCCACTTGGACAAGAACTGGCCACTGACATGATCTTGCAATCCTTGCCAGAAAGTTAAAATCAATTTGTCATGAATTACAACATGAATGAAAGTGATAAATCACTTCCTGAGATGCTTAGCATGTTGAGAACTGTCGAGCTCAACCTTAAGAAGCCAAAGGCCAGCTCCATTTTGATGGTGCAAAAGAAGAAAGACAAGGGAAAGCCTAAAAGTAAGGGATAGTCCCAAGCCAAGGGCAAAGGCAAGACACTGAAACCTAAAGGAGGGGTTGCCAAGGAAGGTGAATGCTACCACTGCAGTCTACCAGTGTTGGGATGTATACTGAAAAGTCTATCTTTGGTATGAACATATTTATTTTTGAAATAAGAATCACATGATCATTGTTTTCATATTTATGGTTATGCATATTGTTTGATACATTACATTGTAGATAACATGGTGCGCAGTGTCACACGGGAGATCATGTTATCAGTTCCTTGTAGAGTATAAGTAGAGGCTCACAACATAGATGGTTATGGACAAACCATTTGTATGGTTGTAGTATAATTTGGTATTGGTTTGTCTTGACCATAGAATTACACTAGTACACTTTATTTGTATTGAGCAGGACCGACTTAGAGGTGATTCAATTTATTGCTGACTACATAATCAGAATCGGACATCGGATATTATGGTGTACATGCTCTTAATCCCATGGGCACATGTACTTAGTATTTATTTCTTTGATTTACCAATAGGCGAGATTTATAGATTAAATCGATAGTCTCGGTAAGTTGGGAAATGATATTATTTACATGGTGTGTCGTTGATTATAGGAGGAAACCGTGTCCTATATATTAGGATGATGATGATGTCCCCTTAGGAGCTCATAATGATCATCATGTAAACCTTGCAGGTGGACTTGGTCCGGCATGATGATGAGGTTGTGTAGCGCCCGTAAAATTCTAAACTATGCCAAGTAATTATATAAGTTTTAAGGCCATAAAAGGTTTAGAATAAAATAAAATAAATGATTGTTATAGGTAGGATTTGAACCATGAACCTCCTAATAGGGAGGTAGCCTTGACACCACTATACCCTAGGATAAATTATGGATAAGATATATAAAGAATGTACAAGAACATAGGATGATTCATGGATAAGATATATAAAGAATATACAAAGAATATAGATGGGAACATGAGGAGTTGGTTCATCCCCTCCCATGAAAGGATGGAGAGTGTTCATTCCCTAGGTATTAAAGAGGAGAATTAAGAAAAGAGAGGAAGTAAAACCCCACTTTCCTTCTTCATTCTCCTTCTTCCTCATCCTTGGCAGAATTCCCCATTTCCCTTCCTCCCTTTTCATCCCAAGCTCTAGAAATTTTTATAATAATTTTTGTATGATTACAATGGGCTTTATGTGGGCTCTTTCAAAAATAAAAGAAAATGAGCCAAAAAGGATGCAAGGCCTAGGAATTGAACCCCAAACCTCTAGAGATAGCCAAGCCCTATAGATGCATCCACTAACCAGAAGCCCAATGAGATGTTATTAGTAGAGGAATAGGGGAAATGATAGTTAAGGGTAAGGGAGGCTAAGGGACACTTCAAGAGAATAAATAGGGAATGAAGGGACAAGAGAAAGGCCACTTATCCACTTCTCTCTCTTCTCTTCTTCTTCCTCACCGAAACCTATCTTCTCCCTTTCCATTTTCCGAAATTCATCCAAGCAAGAAGAAGGCTAGGTTTGGCTTCCATTAGGTCATCTTCCAACTAAAAGCAAAGCGAAGGATGTAAGATTCCCTCACCTGCAGTATATTTGTTCTTGTAGGACATCATACATGAAAGAAATATGATGCTTGATACCTTACAAGTTTCGGCCAACCAAGTTTGTTGGGCTAGGGTTGCATGAAAATGCTTCTAAGGAAATTATGATATGTTGTATGCTTCATGTAGGAATTTTAGGTGACAAAAATACAAGTCTTGGTGCCCTTACAAGTTTCGGCCAACCAAGGTTTTTGGGCTAGGGTTGCATGAAAATGCTTCTAAGGAAATTATGATATGTTGTATGCTTCATATAGGAATTTTAGGTGACAAAAATCCAAGCTTTGTGCCCCAACATGTTTCGGCCAACTAGGATTTTAGGGCTAGGGTTTCATGAAAACACCCCTTATGAAGTTATATTATGTTGTATGCCTTCATGTATGAACCTTATGTGACAAAAATAAAATTTTGGTACCCTACAAGTTTCGGCCAACTAGGGTTTTAGGGCTAGGGTTGCATGAAAACACCCTTAGGAAATTATGATATGTTGTATGCCTTCATGTATAAATTCTGTGTCAAAAATGAACTTTTATTCCCCTACAAGTTTCGGCCAACAATGGTTTTAGGGCTAGGGTTGCATGAAAACACCCCTTAGGAAATTATGATATGTTGTATGCCTTCATGTATAAATTCTATGTGGCAAAAATGAACTTTTTGTGCCCCTAATGTTTCGGCCAACAATGGTTTTAGGGCAAGGGTTTGCATGAAAACACTCCTTAGGAAATTATGATATGAATTATGCCAATGTGATGAACATGTTTATGATTTTAATATGCCATGAAATATGCCTATGTGATGAACATGTTTATGACTTTAATATGTCATGAATTATGCCTATGTGATGAACATGTTTATGATTTTAATATGCCATGAAATATGCCTATGTGAGGAACATGTTTATGATTTTAATATGTCATGAATTATGCCTATGTGATGAACATGTTTATGATTTTAATATGCCATGAAACATGCCTATGTGATGAATATGTTTATGATTTAATATGCCATGAAATATGCCTATGTGATGAACAAGTTGATGGTTTTTTTTTTATATGCCATGAAATATGCTTATGTGATGAACATGATTATGCTTTAAGACCCCTTTAGGGTATTCTTAAGTTATGAATGCATATATGTTATGACATGTCTAAGAAGATGCTTCCCCATTTTATGTTGGGATTAAGAGCTCTCCTTATGATAAGATAAGATGGAGATGCTTCCCTTTTCAAGTAGGGATTAAGAGCTCTCCTTATGATAAGATAAGACGGAGATGCTTCCCTTTTTATGTTGGGGATTAAGAGCATTCTTTATGATATGATAAGAAAGAAAAGAATGAAAATTAAGTATTTTACTTTGTAAGAGGTTAAGTACCCGGCCCGTTAGGTGGTCGTTAATCAAATCCAAGGGACATAAGAAGACGTAAGAGGTCTTGCCCTGGTAAGAGGTAAGAGGTCTTGCTCTTGTAGGTCTGGTGGCTAGCTACCCTAGCCTATTAGGGAACGCACTTTATGTGGTTCTTAGCCTGGGGCCCCCCGTTCATGTTATGATTATGTTGAAGTATCTATATGTATATGTTTTGAAAAGAAAGGACTTGTATGAAATTATGAATGCTTATGTTCAAGTTTAAGAATGCTTATGATTATGTCCTTTATGCATGTTTAGGATTTTATGATATTATGAATGCTTATGTTCAAGTTTAAGAATGCTTATGATTATGTCCTTTATGCATGTTTAGGATTTTATGATATTATGAATGCTTAGGTTCAAGTTTAAGAATGCTTATGATTATGTCCTTTATGCATGTTTAGGATTTATGAAATTATGAATGCTTATGTTCAAGTTTAAGAATGCTTATGATTATGTCCTTTATGCATGTTTAGGATTGATGATGTCATGAATGCTTATGTTTAATTTATGCCATGCTTAGATTTAATTATGTTTAGCATGCTTATGTAAATTTTATGCCATGCTTATGTTTCATTACGTAGGTATGTTGATGATTAGTGTGGTTATGAAATACTTATGCTATGTATGCTAGTATGCTCATGTTTTCTAATTGTTTGATGAAGTTTGTGGCTTTTGTGAGTAGGCAAGAATCTTACTAAGCTATATGCTTATAGTTTATGTTGTCCATATACTGCAGATAAAGGAAACATGAACTAGAGGAAGTAGCAGAAGGGGCTGAGTGTGTGTGATAGTGGCATGGTGGAAAAAGACCCTATGACTCTCTGCTTTTATTTATATGCTCTATGAACAACTTAAGACATTTTCTTCCACTTTTATGAATTGTGATTTATTAGTACCATGTTGGATGTTGCTTAGTTATGTTACTGTTCAATTACTTATGAAAGTTTGATATGGTAGGACTCATGAATGGATCTTTATGTTATGCATGTTATAAAAGAAGTGATGATATGTTAACGTGCTAATTGTGATTATGGTATGTGATGCACGTTATAAAGAAGATATGACATGTTAACATGCTAATTAGGTCTATGATATGTGATGCATGTTATAAAGGAGGATTATGTCATGTTAACATGCTTGATTAGGTAGATTGTGAAATGATCCATATATGTTATGTTATAAAAAAAAAAAAAAAAAAGTAGCGCCGCCCTGAGAGAAGATAAGGGCCGGCGTTACAAGTTGGTATCAGAGCGGGTTCACCTTTCCACTATCACATATCAAGCCTCCATCCTGCTGTTTCCAAGTAAGTAACATTATGCATACCTAAATTTCTTTTATAATGAAGAATGTCTTCTATCTAGATAGAAATAATACCTCATCATGTTTTAGTAGAATGGAACCATGCTTGACTTAGATAGTAATGATACTTTACCATGCTTTATATGATGGAAACATGATTCTAACCTAGAAATACAACTAGAAAGGATACCTTACCTTGTTCATGATAAGGAATGTTTAGATGCATGTATATGAGTAGAAATTATAATAATACCTTAATTATTTATTTATCACTTAGATAACATGGATGGGAGATGTAGTAATAGAGGGAAGGAATCAGCACCCCCACCAGATTTGATGCATGTGGTTACCGAGCTACAGCGTCAAGTCACAGAATAACAACAAGTAATAAATGCTTTAATGAACCAGCTAGGAAACCAGTAGTTAGAAATAAAGCAAGGTTAGTCGCCAAGGGTTTTAGTCAAGTCAAAGGATTAGATTACGATGAAACCTATGCCCCCGTAGCTAGACTAGAATCCAACTAAATGTTGTTAGCCTACGCTGCACATCGAGGATTTAAGTTATGTCAAATGGATGTCAAGTCAACATTTTTAAATGGACTTATTAAAGAAGAGGTGTACGCTAGCCAACCCCCAGGATTCGAAAGCCTAGATAAACCTGACCGAAGATGGCTTTCCGAACAAGATACGGACATTATGAGTTCATAGTTACGCCTTTCGGAGTGAAGAATGCACCTGCGAGGTTTATGGATCTGATGAATCGGGTCTTCTCGGCATCTCTCGACAAATTTGTGATAGTCTTCATCGACGATATACTGATATAATCGAGAACCCAAGAAGAGCACGCCGAACACCTGAATACGGTGTTGCAGATTCTTCAGAAAAAGCAGCTGTATGCAAATTTCTCCAAATGTGAATTCTAGCAATCAAGTATCGTACTCAATGGAACAACTAGCTCAGTTGTATGTTGAGGAGATGATCAGATTGCATAGAGTCCGTATGACCATGTGATCGAGCCACAAACGGTACAAGTTCAAGAAGATTTAAGTTATGAAAGTCGATCTATTCAGATAATAGATCGAGAAATCAAGAAATAGAGAACCAAAGAAGTACCCTTAGTGAAAGTCATATGGCAAAATCAAAAGTTTGAAGAAGCAACTTAGGAACGCGAGGATGACATGAAATAAAAGTATCCGGAGTTGTTCTAAGTTTCGAGGACGAAACTTTTATAGGTATGAAGGATTGTAATGCCCGTAAAATTCTAAACTATGCCAAGTAATTATATAGGTTTTAAGGCCATAAAAGGTTTAGAATAAAATAAAATAAACGATGGTTATAGGTAGGATTTGAACCATGAACCTCCTAATAGGGAGGTAGCCTTGACACCACTAGACCCTAGGATAAATTATGGATAAGATATATAAAGAATGTACAAGACCATAGGATGATTCATGGATAAGATATATAAAGAATATACAAATAATATAGATGGGAACATGAGGAGTTGGTTCATCCCCTCCCATGAAAGGATGGAGAGTGTTCATTCCCTAGGTATTAAAGAGGAGAATTAAGAAAAGAGAGGAAGTAAAACCCCACTTTCCTTCTTCATTCTCCTTCTTCCTCATCCTTGGCCGAATTCCCCATTTCCCTTCCTCCCTTTTCATCCCAAGCTCTAGAAATTTTTATAATAATTTTTGTATGATTACAATGGGCTTTATGTGGGCTCTTTCAAAAATAAAAGAAAATGAGCCAAAAAGGATGCAAGGCCTAGGAATTGAACCCTAAACCTCTAGAGATAGCCAAGCCCTATAGATGCATCCACTAACCAGAAGCCCAATAAGATGTTATTAGTTGAGGAATAGGGGAAATGATAGTTAAGGGTAAGGGAGGCTAAGGGGCACTTCAAGAGAATAAATAGGGAATGAAGGGACAAGAGAAAGGCCACTTCTCCACTTCTCCCTCTTCTCTTCTTCTTCCTCACCGAAACCTATCTTCTCCCTTTCCATTTTCCGAAATTCATCCAAGCAAGAAGAAGGCTAGGTTTGGCTTCCATTAGGTCATCTTCCAACTAAAAGCAAAGCGAAGGATGTAAGATTCCCTCACCTGCAGTATATTTGTTCTTGTAGGACATCATACATGAAAGAAATATGATGCTTGATACCTTACAAGTTTCAGCCAACCAAGGTTGTTGGGCTAGGGTTGCATGAAAATGCTTCTAAGGAAATTATGATATGTTGTATGCTTCATGTAGGAATTTTAGGTGACAAAAATACAAGTCTTGGTGCCCTTACAAGTTTCGGCCAACAAAGGTTTTTGGGCTAGGGTTGCATGAAAATGCTTCTAAGGAAATTATGATATGTTGTATGCTTCATGTAGGAATTTTAGGTGACAAAATTCCAAGCTTTGTGCCCCTACATGTTTCGGCCAACTAGGGTTTTAGGGCTAGGGTTTCCTGAAAACACCCCTTATGAAGTTATATTATGTTGTATGCCTTCATGTATGAATCTTATGTGACAAAAATAAAATTTTGGTACCCTACAAGTTTCGGCCAACTAGGGTTTTAGGGCTAGGGTTGCATGAAAACACCCTTAGGAAATTATGATATGTTGTATGCCTTCATGTATAAATTCTATGTGACAAAAATGAACTTTTGTGCCCCTACAAGTTTCGGCCAACAATGGTTTTAGGGCTAGGGTTGCATGAAAACACCCCTTAGGAAATTATGATATGTTGTATGCCTTCATGTATAAATTCTATGTGACAAAAATGAACTTTTTGTGCCCCTAATGTTTCGGCCAACAATGGTTTTAGGGCTAGGGTTTGCATGAAAACACTCCTTAGGAAATTATGATATGAATTATGCCTATGTGATGAACATGTTTATGATTTTAATATGCCATGAAATATGCCTATGTGATGAACATGTTTATGAATTTAATATGTCATGAATTATGCCTATGTGATGAATATGTTTATGATTTTAATATGCCATGAAATATGCCTATGTGAGGAACATGTTTATGATTTTAATATGTCATGAATTATGCCTATGTGATTAACATGTTTATGATTTTAATATGCCATGAAACATGCCTATGTGATGAATATGTTTATGATTTAATATGCCATGAAATATGCCTATGTGTTGAACAAGTTGATGTTTTTTTTTATATGCCATGAAATATGCTTATGTGATGAACATGATTATGCTTTAAGACCCTTTTAGTTATGAATGAATATATGCTATGACATGTCTAAGAAGATGCTTCCCCTTTTTATGTTTGGATTAAGAGCTCTCCTTATGATAAGATAAGATGGAGATGCTTCCCTTTTCAAGTAGGGATTAAGAGCTCTCCTTATGATAAGATAAGACGGAGATGCTTCCCTTTTTATGTTGGGGATTAAGAGCATTCTTTATGATATGATAAGAAAGAAAAGAATGAAAATTAAGTATTTTACTTTGTAAGAGGTTAAGTACCCGGCCGGTTAGGTGGTCATTAATCAAATCCAAGGGACATAAGAAGACGTAAGAGGTCTTGCCCTGGTAAGACGTAAGAGGTCTTGCTCTAGTAGGTCTGGTGGCTAGCTACCCCAGCCTATTAGGGAACGCGCTTTATGTGGTACTTAGCCTGGGGCCCCCCGTTCATGTTATGATTATGTTGAAGTATCTATATGTATATGTTTTGAAAAGAAAGGACTTGTATGAAATTATGAATGCTTATGTTCAAGTTTAAGAATGCTTTTGATTATGTCCTTTATGCATGTTTAGGATTTTATGATATTATGAATGCTTATGTTCAAGTTTAAGAATGCTTATGATTATGTCCTTTAAGCATGTTTAGGATTTTATGATATTATGAATGCTTAGGTTCAAGTTTAAGAATGCTTATGATTATGTCCTTTATGCATGTTTAGGATTTATGAAATTATGAATGCTTATGTTCAAGTTTAAGAATGCTTATGATTATGTCCTTTATGCATGTTTAGGATTGATGATGTCATGAATGCTTATGTTTAATTTATGCCATACTTAGATTTAATTATGTTTAGCATGCTTATGTAAATTTTATGCCATGCTTATGTTTCATTACGTAGGTATGTTGATGATTAGTGTGGTTATGAAATACTTATGCTATGTATGCTAGTATGCTCATGTTTTCTAATTGTTTGATGAAGTTTGTGGCTTTTGTGAGTAGGCAAGAATCTTACTAAGCTATATGCTTATAGTTTATGTTGTCCATATACTGCAGATAAAGGAAACATGAACTAGAGGAAGTAGTAGGAGGGGCTGAGTGTGTGTGATAGTGGCATGGTTGAAAAAGACCCTATGACTCTCTGCTTTTATTTATATGCTCTATGAACAACTTAAGACATTTGCTTCCGCTTTTATGAATTGTGATTTATTAGTACCATGTTGGATGTTGCTTAGTTATGTTACTGTTCAATTACTTATGAAAGTTTGATATGATAGAACTCATGAATGGATCTTTATGTTATGTATGTTATAAAAGAAGTGATGATATGTTAACGTGCTAATTATGATTATGGTATGTGATGCACGTTATAAAAAAGATATGACATGTTAACATGCTAATTAGGTCTATGATATGTGATGCCTGTTATAAAGGAGGATTATGTCATGTTAACATGCTTGATTAGGTAGATTGTGAAATGATCCATATATGTTATGTTATAAAAAAAAAAAAAAGTAGCGCCGTCCTGAGAGCAGATAAGGGCGGGCGTTACAGGTTGAGTGGTGCTACTCATGGAGTTAGATGTTGATTAATTAATTATCAGTAAATTAATTAATTGACGGACATTCGATATCTTAAACATGGGGATATTTTTGTATGATTAATATATGGAGCCCATATTTATTTATGGGGGTTGGTGAGGTAGATCAATGATAATCCTCTAGTGGAATGGATTATCATTAATGGATCAAACTTTATGTGGGCTAGATCCATTGGGTGGCCAAGATCCAACTCCTCCTCATGGTCCCTATTATAGCCTATTAAAAACCTCATGAAAGCCAAGATCCGACGGTGGAAAATGAAATTCTAGATTCGACGGTTGAAAATGAAACCCTAGATCTGATGGTGGAGATTGAAAGGAGGCTTAAGCCTAACTCTATAAAAGGAGGGCTAGGGCTTGGGCGGAAAGATGAATAAGGTTCATTGGTCTTGGGCGGCAATAGAAGCAAGGAAAGGATTAGGGTTAGGATTTCCTTCTCTTGCTATCCTCTCCCTAGTGTCGGCGCCCATCACCACTTCCTCTTAGGCGGCACCTATCTTCTTCCAAGATTGGCTGGCGCCCAACTTCTTTCTTCCTCAAGCTTTGGCCAGTGGAAACAAGAGCTCCTCTTGTTGGCCAGCGCTCATCTTCCATCTCCCTCTCCTTGGTGGCCGGTGGCAACAACAAAGAGGAGGAAGAGGTTTGATCTTTCTCCAAAGGGATTGTGTCCGGAACTAGATAGGAGAAGAAGGGAGCTTATTATCTTCCTTTATTCGGAGCGAACAAGGAAAGGAAGATACAAGATCTAGGAGACTTCATCTCTTAGAGGATCGTTGCCCACATAACATCTAAGAGGAGGATAGGATATACAATAGAAGACTAAGAGGTAAACAAGAGGTATAATTCTTGTTTCGGTTTCCTTTTGTTCCTTTGTATTATGTATGTAATTGCATGTGGCTAATTTACTTGGACCCCGAAGATAAACACAAAAACCGGTCATCCGTATATCATCTATTCTGCGACTAATCGAGGGAAAGAGTTAGGTTGCTTGAACAACAAGTTTGTTCAAGAGACCACTCTAATCGAATAGCACAATGATGGATCGGTTGCTTGGGTAATCCGTCATCATCTTGAATTATTTTTTTTTAATTCAGGGACGTAGATGGGATTGCCATGCACAAGTGACTGAGGTGTGAAGCGAAGCTTTGGTTCCAACCCTTAATTGGTATCAGAGCCACAATTTCCGGTTTTGTTTGTTTAGGATTCGGTTACTTTTATGCACTTATCATATATTGTATGTGTCGGATAATAGTAGGATGTGCATTGGCTAACTTTTTTGTTGTAGGCATAAGATCCAACTATTATGGCTATATGTGTGTATGTGATTGGATGTGTGTAATTGTAATATTATTTGAATCCTCGAGGTTGACAAGGATAGTATTTAATTTTTATAATTAAGTATGACATTGTTTAGCAACTCTTATATTTTAGATTACTTTCGATCTAGATTTCATGTACACTCCTTTGTAGAGTATAGGATCGATGGATATAAATTAAAATAATTTTTCTCGGCTCGAATCTCCGGATTTCTTTTAGATGGCGAAGGGAGGAGTGGACGAAATGGCGACACGATGGGAGACATATTGGAAAACAAAAGCCATAAGAGTTGGAAAATATTTTTTTCATATTTATTGCTTCTTGTTTGATATGCATGTTGTGTGCTTGGAAAATTCCTCAATTTAAAACTACTAAGTGGGAGAGGGATAATTTTTAAAATTCCCATGGCCTCCATTACAATTTGACATGTGATGCAAACAAACTTGCGCGCCGGCTCTAAGTGCCTTCCTCCCCATCGAATGAGTTTGTTTTGCAGATCACAGGGTCAAATATGGTTATAGGAAATTATTTAGGAGTGTGTGTACTTTCCCATCGGAAGGCACATAAACAAAGACAATTGCCTTGGTATCGAGTAATGCTGAACACTTAGATGCAAATAAGAGTATCCTCCCCATCAGAGTCACTGCTTTTATTTGTAGGGCCGCAGAGGAACCAATTATTAATTTTATTTGTCAAAATGTTAGGTTGACAGGATAATAAAATCAATGGGTAAAATCTCCTCTTATAAATGTAGAATTCATATACGTCCACACTATCATGGCATACAATATTCTCGGTGTTTTGAGGTGTTGGTTGATTTTAAAAATTTATTGTTTGAGGAATCAATAATTTTTTGAAATCTAATGTTTTGATCTATGTGATTCTTAGGTTTTTCAAAAATGACTTTCAATTCACTTGCTGTGATACTAAAAGAGAATAAACTTATTGGACCCAATTATGTTGATTGGAAAAGGAATCTTGATATTGTCTTGACTGCTGAGGAGTACAAGTATGTACTCTTCGAAGAGTGTCCTCCTAAGCCTACAGATGATTATGGGGAAAAGGAGAAAGAGAGTTATAAAAAGTGGATTAAGGCTGATGAGATGGTGCGGTGTTACATTTTTTCTTCTATGTCAAATGTATTGCAATATCTGTTGGATCGAAGCGGATCGCTAGAGGGGGGGTGAATAGCGATAAACCTTTTTTTTAATTCGTTCGTTAAAACTCGAGTAGACAGTTAATTGCAGCAGAAAGATAAACTATAAATAAATGAGACAAATATTTTTTTACTTGGTTCGTAGCCTTCGGCAACTACTCCAAGACCCTAGTGATCCTTGATCACGCACGGAGGGCAATTCACTAAAAACACTCCTCCTCGTTGGAGGTAGGAGTTTTACAATTACAAAAAAAACTTCGAAAGAAAAGATAGAGAGACAAACCCTCTCTTCTATTAATGTAAAGTGCAACGATAGAAAACCTCAATTAATAAAAGGAATTTCAATATTTAAAGAGACGACAAAATAAGAATATCAACAACTAAAATAGTAGAAAGTAAACTAGGGTTGTTGACAACACTTCGTCATAGAGTCGTCGGAAAATCGCAGAGTTGTGGAGGTTTGTGAGCACTTAGAGATGATAAAAAAACCTAGGAGAAGCCCTCCTTTTATAGCCTTTAAGCCCCTCATCGAATGGGTCTTCAACCAATAGGAATTGGGCACAAAACTCCTTGAAAAATGGTGACAAAGCTTGACTCCTCGAGGCTGATTTTTGACCATCGGTTGAACTGGCCCGGTTGAACTGATGGCCAGGATTTTTGACTACAATAAAGAGTTAGCTTAAAATATAAGTGAATTCGACGACCACTTGCCGTCCGATCTCAACATAGACCTTCCATGGGAAGTCTTGGGTCGGATCGTCGCCTAAGGACGTCCCCGTACAAAGGACACGACCTCACTTCACTTTACTCACTCGAGCTTACCTTGATACTTACTATGTCGCTTTTGCTTCCGGCCTTCCACTTGATTCCTTCGGCTCCCTCTGAAGTCACTCGAGTGTCGCCCGACCACCGCGGCTTCCTTCGGGTGTCGCTAGCCTTCAGCTCCAGCTATAACAATTTTTTGCACACTTGATTTAGCTCGTGATATAACGACATGAGCTTAACTTTGTATCGTTTGCTATAATAAAAACTCAGGTTCGACTTAGGTGCCTACTGCACCAACAATATCAACATCAAGTCATGTCCACTGCTTATGACATGATACTAAATGTCAAAGAACATTTCGGACACCAGAATCGGGCTGCAAGGCAGGAAGTCATGAGGAACTTGATGACAACCACCATGATTGAGGGAACACCCATGAGAGATCATGTTCTCAAGATGATGCCTCATTTGAATGAGCTGGAAGTCCTTGGAGCTGAGGTCGATAGGGAAACCCAGGTCGATATCATTCTCCAATCTCTACATAGGAGTTTTGAGCAGTTTTGCCTGAATTACAACATGAATAAGAGGTTGTATTCATTGGCGAAGCTTCTGATAGACCTCCAGGTGGCAGAGGGGCTTTTTCGTCAGAGTGCTCAGGCTCAGGCCATGGTTGCTCAGATGGTTTCCTCTTCAAAGTTGAAAGGCAAGAAGAAGAAGAAAAAAGGTGGAGCAAAGGTGGCTGGAGGATCTCAGGGAGGAGTGAATAAGCTGAAAGGCAAGTGCTTCACTTGTAAGCAGATTGGACATTGGAAGAAGGACTGCCCCAACCGAAAGCAGAACAAAGGTATATCCTTTGGTGTAGTCGTTGAAACATGTTTAGCGGTGTTATCTATCGGCACCTGGTGTGTAGATACGGGAGCCACTGACCATGTCTGCAATACTTTGTAGGGGTTCTAGGAAACCAGACGATTAGCTGAGGGGGAGATTACCGTTTACTTGGGCGATGCTACAAAGGTGGCGGTTGTTACAGTGGGAGATGTTTATTTATCTTTTGATAGGAATAAAGCTTTGGTTCTGAAAAATTATCTTTATGTACCTTTATTTAGAAAGAATTTAATTTCGGTTTCTAAATTGTTTTTGGATGGATATTCTATTTCTTTTAATGATAGACTTGTTATAAAAAGCAATAGGGAGATTATCTGTTCTGGTGCGTTGGTAGGCAATTTATATACCCTTGAACCAAAAGCTCCCACGATGCAGATAGAAGTGAAACTCATCTTCTAAATCTAATAAGAGAAAAGAACCTTCGAAAATGAACCAAATATATCTTTGGCATCTAAGGTTAGGTCATATTAACCTAAGTAGAATTCAAAGGTTGATAGCTGATGGACCTCTGAGTTCATTAGTGGTGGAAGATTTCCCAACCTACGAATCATGCTTGGAAGGTAAAATGACCAAGAGGTCTTTTAAGGCCAAGGGGTATAGAGCCAAAGATGTGTTGGAATTGGTTCATTCTGATTTGTGTGGTCCTATGTCTATCCAGGCAAGAGGTGGTTTTGAATATTTCGTCTCTTTTATAGATTATTATTCAAGATATGGATACATTTACTTGATGCGTCGCAAGTCTGAATGCTTTGACAGGTTCAAAGAATTCAAGGCTGATGTGGAGAAACGTCAAGGTAAAAGTATCAAGACACTACGATCTGATCGTGGTGGTGAGTACCTCTTGGGAGAGTTTAGGAATTACTTATCAGATGTTGGGATTCAATCCCAATTGTCTTCACCTGGCACACCCTAGAAGAATGGTGTAGTGGAGCGAAGGAATAGGACTCTTATGGAGATGGTTAGATTGATGATGAGTTATTATGAGTTGCCAGATTCGTTCTGGGGGTATGCTCTAGATACAACAATGCATATTTTGAACTTGGTACCATCTAAATCAGTGCCTTCTACTCCCACAGAATTATGGACTGGGTGAAAGCCTAGTCTGAGATATATTCGGATTTGGGGGAGTCCAGCACATGTGCTGAAGGCGGATGTTGGTAAGTTGGAACCTCGTACAGAAGTGCGCATGTACGTAGGTTATCCTAGAGGAACGAAAGGTGGTTTGTTCTATAGTCCTAGAGATCAAAGGGTGATCGTTAGCACGAATGCCAAATTTTTAGAAGAAGACTATGGGATGAACCACAAGCCCATGAGTAAGATTATTCTAGAGGAATTAAGAGGGGAAGTCACTACTTCAGTACCACCGGTACAAGAGGATATACTACAAGTGACTACACCATGTGTCATAGAGGATGCACAGGTGATACCACATCATAGTGGGAGGGTTGTTAGATAGCCTGATAGATTTATGTTCTTGGGAGAATCTTCTGATTTTGTCCCTGGCGAACATGAACTTGATCTCTGGACATATGATGAGGCAATCCAAGATAAAGATGTGGTATCTTGGCAAAGTTCAATGAATTCTGAGATAGAATCTATTGATTCAAACTAGGTCTGGGAGCTAGTAGAACAACCCAATGATGTAAAAACCATTGGATGCAAGTGGATCTACAAAAGAAAGAGAAGAATAGATGGGAAGGTTGAGACCTTCAAAGCAAGGCTTGTTCCGAAAGGGTATACTCAGAAAGAGGGTATCGATTATGAGAAGACCTTTTCGCCAGTGGTCATGCTTAAGTTGAAGGTTGGAAACTTCGCTTCCCACTTCAACTCGGTCGCTTGTTCATGGTGATCCCTTCTATGTCCCCGGATAAAAAATTTATCCTTGAAAAGAGGGATTACCCAAGCAACCATTTCGTCGTCGTGCTATTCGATTAGAGTAGTCACTTGAACAAACTTGTTGTTCAAGCAACCAACCTCTATTCTACGAATAGCCACGGAATAGACGATGTACGGATCGCCGACTTTTGGGTTTATGTTTGGGGTTCAAGTTATATTAGCCACAAAACAGAATATATCATGCATATATAATTGAAAACAATTATAAACATGTTATATAAGAAAATAGACAAGTATTATACCTCTCGATCTTCTACCGTATGCCCTTCCTCCTTTTGGACGTCGTGTGGGCGACGATCTACAAAAAGTCGAAGCTCCTAGATCACTAATCTTCCTTCCTTGCTCGCTCCGAACAAGAGGAAGACTAAAAAACAAAACCCTTCTCCTTCCTTTAGCCAACTAACAAACACCAACCTAGGTGCTTGCCGCCGGCCAACAAGGAGAAGATGATGGAGATAGTTGCCGGCCAAGAGCTCCAAGGGAAGACCCTAAGCCTTGTTTCCACCAGCCAAGGAGAGGAGAAGGAGTAGGTTTGGACGCCGGCCAAGGGAGGGAAGGACTTGTATGGGCGCCGACCACCAAGGAAGAAGAAGAAGAAAAGGAAAACCTTTCCTTATTTGGTGCCGCCAACACCCAAACCCTAATCCCCTAAGCCATAAGCCTTGCCGCCCACCTTAATTCTCTATTTATAGAGTTGGGCTCAAGCCTTGTTTTAATCTCTACCATTGGTTCTAGGGATTTAATCTCAACCTCCGAATCTAGAGATTTAATCGCAACCGTCGGATCTAGAGATTTAATCTCTACCTTTGGATCTAGAGTTTTGTTTTCATCCAATGGATCTAAGCTTCATGAGGTTTTAATAGGCTACAATAGGGACCAGGAGGAGGAGTTAGATCTTGGCCACCCAATGGATCAAGCCCACATAAAGTCCGATCCATTAATGATAATTCATTCCACTAGAGGATCATCATTGGTCTACCTCACCAACCCCCATAAATTAATATGGGCTCCATATATTATTTGTACATTTTTCTCCCCGTGTTTAAGATCTCGAATATCCGTTGATTAATTAATTTACTGACCATTAATTAATCAACATCTAACTCCATGAGTAGTACCACTCATCCTTATCATAATGTCGGACCAAGTCCACCTGCAGGATTTATATGATGAACCTTATGAGCTCCTGAAGGGGACATCATCATCCTAATATATAGGACACAATTTCCTCCTATAATCAACGACACACCATATAAATAATATCATTTCTCAACTTACCGAGCCTATCGATTTAATCTATAAATCTCGCCCATTGGTAAATCAAAGAAATGAATACTAAGTATATGTGTCGGTTATTATATCGGGATTAATAGCATGTATAATATAATATCTGAGTTATGATTCGATTATGTAGTCAACAATAAATCGAATACCTTTAAGTCGATCCTGCTCAATACACACAAAGTGTACTAGTGTGATTCTATGGTCAAGACAAACCAATACCAAATTACACTACCACCATACCAATGGTTTGTCCAAAGTCATCTAGGTTGTTAGCCTTTACTTATATTTTACAAGGAGCTGATAACATGATCTCCCGTGTGACACTACACACCATGTAATCTACAATGTAATGTATTAGACAATATACATAACCATAAATATGCAAACAATGATCATGTGATTCTTATTTCTAAAATAAAAATGTTCATACAAAAGATAGACTTTTCAGTATACATCCCAACAATCTCCCACTTATACTAAAAGACTATGTTGTTCTCATACTGCCATACATCTGATTCTCATTCCCTCCACATGCCTATAAAAGCTCTCGGTAGAAGGGCTTTAGTGAAAGGGTCTACCAGGTCATCCTTTGATTCCCATTCCCTCCACAACTTCTACCTCTCTTTACGATTTCTCGTATCACGTGGTACTTGCGCTCTATGTGTTTACTTTCCTTATGGGCTCATGGTTCCTTCGAATTTGCAATTGCACCACTATTATCACAATAAATTGTGATAGTTCTGGGCAAACCAGGAATCACATCCAAGTCCATCAGGAAGTTCCTGAGCCACACAGCTTCTTTGGCCGCCTCAGAGGCTGTCACATACTCATCTTCCATGGTGGAGTCCGGCATGCATTTTTGCTTGACACTCTCCCATATAATGGCTCCACCTCCGAAAGTAAACACAAAACCTGAGGTAGACTTACTATTATCCCTGTCTGATTGGAAGTCGGAATCCGTGTAACCCACAGGGAGTAATTGGTCTTCCTAGTAAACTAGCAAATAATCCTTAGTCCTTCTCAGGTACTTCAATATATGCTTTACTGCAATCCAATGTCCCTATCCTGGATTACTCTGATATCTGCTGACCATGCCCACGGCAAAGTAGATATCTGGTCTCGTACATAGCATCGCATACATAAGGCTTCCTACTGCCGAAGCATAAGGAACCGCTTTCATCTCCTCTATCTCCTCAGATGTTCTGGGACACATCTCCTTAGATAAAGGAACTCCATGCCTAAATGATAGAAAACCCTTCTTGGAGTTCTGCATGCTAAAACGATCCATAATTGTGTCTATGTATGAAGCTTGAGATAAGCACAACATCCTTTTCCTGCGATCCTTATAACCTTGATCCCAAGGATGTGTCCCACTTCTCCCAAGTCCTTCATATCAAACTGTTTGGACAACCATACCCTTACGTCTGATAACACCTTGACATTGTTGCCAATTAACAAAATGTCATCTACATATAGTATAAGAAATACAACTTAATTTCCGTCACATCTCTTGTATGCACAAGACTCATCCGGACATTGAATAAATCCATAAGACTGGATTACCTCATCAAAGCGGATGTTCCAAGACCTCGAAGCTTGCTTCAATCCATAAATGGACCGATTAAGCTTACATACAAGATGCTCTTTGCCCTACGCAGTGAATCCCTCTGGTTGCTTCATATAGATGTTTTTCTCAAGACTTCCATTAAGGAAAGTTGTCTTGACATCCATCTTTCACACCTCATAATCCATATGAGCTGCAATGTATAAGAGAATCTGGATATACATAAGCATGGCCACCGGCGAAAAGGTCTCCTCATAATCGATACCCTCTTTCTGAGTATACCCCTTTGCAACAAGCCTCGCTTTGAAGGTCTCAACCTTCCCATCTATTCCTCTCTTTCTTTTGTAGATCCACTTGCATCCAATGGTTTTTACACCATCAGGTGGTTCTACTAGCTCCCAGACCTGATTTGAATCCATAGATTCAATCTCAGCATTCATTGCACTTTGACAAGATACTGCATATTTATCTTGGATTGCCTCGTCATATGTCCAGGGATCAGGTTCATATTCACCAGGGACCAAATCAGAAGATTCTCCTGTTAGTTATAGCCCTAGAACCAATCATGTGATGGTTGAATAGGGAACATTTTGTATCATATTCTATAAAGGCAAAGGATTGGTTATTATATTTTCATCTTGCTTGTGCCAACTAAATTAAATATAATAATGCCCTAGAAAAGTAGGTTCTTATCTACAGCACATAAATTGGCAGAATTGATTATGAGAGGCTGTAGAGAACACTTTCCTAAATGTTCCTAGTCAAGTATTAATATGCAAGGGCAATATTAATACATAAAGACTAGCATGTAGGTCAATTGATGACTTGATCTCACAAGTCATGAATATATGATATCAAGTTGACACATGGGTATATATTAGAGAATATATACTGAACTGACCTGCCATGAGAAAGTTTCATGGATCGTCATATGAGTGTCATAAACTTTCTCATGTGACTATTGGTATGAATAGTTCTCAAACCTGAAGTCACTACGGTTCCCTACATAAGGAGTTATGTACTTTGGTATCGTCAAACGTCACCCATAACAGGGTGGACCATAAAGGCGATTACTGGGTATATAACAAATTATGCGGAGGGATGTGAGTGATGTAGATGGGATATATCCCTCCCATATGACGGGAGTGATATTTGTGGGCCCCTTGATTGAGTAGAACTACTAAAATGCATGGCCATGCTCGAATGAGTCAATATGAGATATTGAGCTCATTTGTTTGAGTTAGTTTACTCAGGGATCAAGAAACACATAGATTGTGTTGGATCGATTTGAGCGCTAGAGGGGGGGGTGAATAGCGATAAGAAAAAACTTTTCGTAATCGTTCGAATTGGCACGAGTAAACGCAGCGGAAAGATAGCAATAAATAAATAAAAACACGAGGGGTTTTTACTTGGTTCGTAGCCTACGGCTACTACTCCAAGGCCCTAATGGTCCTTGACCACGCACGGAGGGCAAATATTAAACGAACTCCTTCTCGATAGAGATAGGAGTTAAGCGAATACAAAAACTCAATAAAGATTCAAGGTAGAGGGACACTCCCCCTCTCCTTGATATGATTTAAAGCTTGAAAATAAAGACAACTTATACAAAATTAAAGATTATACCGACGACTTCAAGGATTGGAGGTTGAAGCTTTAGTCGTCGTCTCGGCAGCGCTTCGTCGTAGGGATGTCGGAGAGTCGGAGCGTATCGGAAGCACTTGGAAGCTTTTGAATTGATGAAAAACCCTAGGTTTGGCCCTCCTTTTATAGCCTTTAAGCCCCTCAACGAATGGGTCTTCAACCAATCGCAAATGGGCACAAAACTCCTTGAAAAATGGTGATAAAGCTTGACTCCTCGAGGCTGATTTTTGACCACCGGTTGAACTGGCCGGTTGAACTGCCGCCGGTTGAACTGGCAGCCACAATTTTTGACTAAAAAAGGAGTTTAGCTCAAAATACAAGTGAATTCGATGGCCACTTGCCGTCCGATCTCAACATAGACCTTCCATGGGAAGTCTTGGGTTGGATCGTCGCCTAAGGACATCCCCGTACAAAGGACACGACCTCACTTACGCTTGCACACACGAGCTTACCTCGATACTTACTTGTCGCTTTTGCTTTCGGCCTTCCACTCGATTCCTTCAGCTCCCTCCGAAGTAACTCGAGTGTCGCTCGACCACCGCGGCTTCCTCCGGGTGTCGCTAGCCTTCAGCTCCAGCATTGAGACTTTTCTGCACACTTGATTTAGCTCGTGAGATAACAATATAAGCTTAACTTTGTATCGTTTGCTATAATCAAAACATAGGTTCGACTTAGGTGCCCACTGCACCAACAATCTCCCCCTTTTTGATTTATGGCAAACCCACATACAAAGTTAAGCAAGCATGAAGAATAATAATGTGCATGAGAGAAAAAAAATGAAGATTAAGTTGGAGTAGTAAGGATTTTCTTCAAGTACTCCACCTTGAGGAAGAAAGACCTTAATCCTCCCCCTTGAGGGTTGCTTTAAGTAATTAACATTACTTAAAATTAGCTTTAGTAAAACGTTTTAAAATTAGCTTTAGTAAAACGTTTTAGTTAAGCCCTTTCTCCCCCTTAAGTAAAACACTAACGACATAAATAAGTTAAGAATTCTCTTAACTTGGCCTTTTGTCAAAAGTTAAATAAGTTCTCAAAACCTAAAGTTAACTTTTGGTTTAAACATGAAGTAAGAGTTAAGTTATCAAAAAATTTGAAAAAAAATTTGACCCCTTAACTTTGGCCTTTTTCTCCCCCTTTTGCCGTATATCGAAAAGAGTAAGGGGTGTGTGGAAATCAAAATAATTGTTAAATTTAAAGTCCAAGCATGTTCCACATTTTTTATTAAAAAAATAGTATATTGAAAATAAGCTCATCTATGAAATGTTCGACTCATATTTGGCTTGATTGATATGAAGGATCAACCAGTCCTGGTCGGAGTCGGTTAGTATGTATGATTATACTCCATGGTTCATAGCGATGCACTAGCTCTACATCTGGAACCAGGAGTAAGGTCCTAACATCTCACGCCCATCTACGTGGCTAAGTACACAAACACATTAGTCCTATGTGTTGTGAGATGTATTGGCTCCTTAAATCTATAGGTGCATGATATCTAAGGTATAACCTATGCTAGTTTCATGAAAAAGTAAGAAATAGTAGTAATATAATTTGCAAAACCTATTCTATTATGCACATGCCTAATTTTCATCTCAAGAGACTAAATTCGGCTTCGGGTAGTGGTTTAGTAAATATGTCTGCTAGGTTAGACTTCGAGTCAACATATTCGAGTTGTATGGAGCCGTTGGCTACATGTTCTCGAATGAAATGGTGTTTTACCTCTATATGCTTTGTTCTTGAATGGCATATAGGGTTCTTAGTTAGATTTATCGAACTTATGTTGTCTACAAAAATTTTAGTTTTGGTGAAGTCCAACCTAAAGTCTCGGAGAGTGTGCTTCATCCAAAGAAGCTGAGTTACACACTCACCCATCGCAACGTATTCGGCTTCGGTGGTAGATAAGGCAACACAATGTTACTTCCTACTGCACCAACTCACTAGACTTGAGCCTAGTAGTTGACAACAACCACTCGTGCTCTTTCTATCGAGTTTACTACCGGCATAATCCGAATCGGAGTAGCCGATTAGTTCGAACTCCGTAGATCTAGGGTACCAAATACCAACGTTAAGTGTACCCTTAAGATATCTAAGGATACGCTTAACTAGGGTTAGGTGAGACTCCTTAGCACAGGTTTGAAACACTGCGCACATACTTACTACTGAATAGGATGTGTCGACTCGAGTTAAGTATAGGAGTCTTCCTATCGCGCTCCTTTATTACTTTTTGTCAATGGTATTAATTTCTATGTCTTATCCTATTTTAACATTAATCGCCATTGGGGTGTTTAATATCTTACCGTATTGCATTTCAAATCTTATAATTAAATTCTTAGTGTAATTTAGTTGATATATGTATATAAAATCCTTAGTTTGTTTAATTTGTAGACCTAAAAAGAAACTTAACTCGCCTACAAGTTCATTTCAAACTCACTTTCCATGAGTGAAAGCGAACTCGTTTAGTAAGGTGAGTTAGAGGTTCCAAAAATTATATCGTCTCGTAAATTTGAGCTATGAATATTTCTTTACCTAAGGTTTTTGAAGAGAGTTGGGTCAACTAAGCCTTGATTTAAACCTTTTGACTTGAGATGGATTGAAAGTCTCTCGTACATCAAGCTCGAGGAGCTTGTTTAAGTCCATAGAGAGCTTTCTTAAGTTTTAGAACATGGTCGGGTTTATCTAGATTTTCATATCGGGGGGGGTTGGTTGGCTAACATAAACTTCTTCTTTAATGTATCCATTTAGGAATGCCGACTTAACATCCATTTGAAATAGCTTAAATCCTCGATGTGCAGCATAAGCTAGCAACATTCGAATGGATTCGAGTCTAGCTACTGGGGCATAGGTTTCGGCTAATCTAAGCCTTCGACTTGACTAAACCTTTGGCGACTAACCTAGCCTTGTTTCTAACTACTTCACCTTTATCATCAAGCTTATTTCTAAACACCCACCTTGTTCCAATTATCGTTTTGTCTTTAGGTGGTGGTACTAATTCCCACACTTCATTCCTAGTAAATCGAGCTAGCTCTTCTTGCATTGCAATAATCCAATCGGGATCAAGAAGAGCTTGTTCAATTGATTTGGGTTCTATCTTTGAAATTAAGGAAATTTGACTAAGGTTCCTATAGGATGCTCTAGTTCGAACTCCTAGATTAGGATCTCCTATCACTTGATCGATAGGGTGGTTAGTCCTAATCCTAGATTGGGGTTTGTGTCACCTAATGCTTGATCAATGGGGTGACTTGGTTGAACACTAGTTCGACTCGATCACTTGTCACTTGGTCGACAAGAGAAGTTGGTTGATGTGGATTAGACTCGATCTCGTGGTCGAGTTAGGTCTAGTATGAGTAGGCTCGCTAATTGGGGTTGTCGGGGTTTTGTAGGTTCTGCTTTTCTTCATCAAATACTACATTGATAGTCTCCTCGACTCTAAGGGTATCGTGGTTATATACTCTATAAGCTCGGCTTGTAGTGAGTATCCTAGAAATATTCGGTCGTGGTTTTGGATGTAAATTTCCTAGGTAATCCTTAGTGTTTAGAATATGTACCTTACACCCAAATACCCTAAAGTACTTGATGTTAGGTATTTTATCGTGATAAATCTCACGAGGTCTTAAGGTGCCTCTTTACCATAAGGATCCTATTCTGGACATAGCAAGCCGTGCTAACGGCTTCTACCCAAAACCTATCAGGTAGGTTATATTCATTTAACATGGTCCTAGCGGCTTCTTGTAGAGTTCGGTTTTTCCGCTCCACTAGGCCATTTTGTTGAGGGGTCCTAGGGCAAGAGAATTCATGGTGGTATCCGTTTAGGTTACAGAAGTCGGTGAACCTTTGATTTTCGAATTCACCACCATGATCGCTTCTAAGTCTTTTAACCTTAAGGTCTTTTTGATTCTCGATTAATTTGAATAGATTGATTAATTGATCTAGGGTATCATTTTTATGTTTGATGAACCTAACCCAGGTAAACCTGGAGTAGTCGTCAATTATGACTAAGCAATATTGACTTTTATTGAGTGACTTGGCTCCATGTGAATCGAATAGATCCATATGCAGGAGCTCAAGTACACTTGAGGTTCGTTCTTGGTTAGTTAACTTGTGTTGTGTCCTAGGTTGTTTTCCTTGTTGACAAGCATTACAGATTTTATTAACCAAGTTGTTGAGGTTGGGTAAACCTCTGACTAAGCCACTCTGACTCATCTTGTGGACGAGTCTTGGGTGCGAGTGACCGAGTCGTCGGTGCCACAACCATGATTCCTCTTCCTGTGTCATAAGACATTTGGCTGAGGATTTGATTAAGTTCATTGTATAAATGTTATTTGTCCTAGTTCCTTTGAGTATTGTTTTAGTTGTTTCATTTGTTTTAATTACACATTCATTTTCTAAAAATACGACCTTATAGTTATTGTCACACAAGTGGCTTACGCTAAGCAGGTTATATTCAAAATTCTCTACAAGTAATACATTTTTAATAACAAAATTCGAGTTAAGCTCGATATCACCTGATCCGATGATTTTGAGCTTGCCGTTATTCCCAAAGGCTACCGATCCTTGTCGTTTGAATCGAAGCTTTGTGAATTTGAGTTGATCCTGTCATGTGTCGAGCAACCATCGCCCAACATCCATTGATCCTACACACAAGGTGGTTGGATTGGATGTTAGATTTTTATTTTTAAATTGGTTGTAAGTTGTTAAACCTAGGTCATCTCACCCGAGTCTATATGATCAAGCATGTTATACTTATGTGTTTTTTTGTGAGATGACTCCCAATTAAATTGATTAAGTGGATTTAGGTTCAAGTAATTAGGATTTAGGTTCAAGTAATTTTATATTGAGATGATTTTCAATTAAGTTGATTAAGTGGATTTAGGTTCAAGTAATTTTATGTTGAGATGATTTTCAATTAAGTTTGATTAAGTGGATTTAGGTTCAAGTTAGATTTGGATTTAACCCAAGGCTTGTCAAGTTTACCTTTTCAAGATCATGGCTTCCAGGTCGTGGCGAGGCACAGGGGCCTTCTTTTATCGGATCATCGACCACTTCCTTAGACAAAGCCATGTTCAAGAAAATGATGACTTGACTCACCTAAGACTATTTCCTAGTCTAACTAGTTATTTTTGAAAAGAGGCTCCCCGAGGCTCAATCTTTTCGAAGGATTTTAGTTGGTTATTTGAAAAGAGGCTCCCCGAGGCTCAATCTTTTCGAAGGATTTTTTAGTTGGTTATTTGTGTATTCCAAGTGAGTTAAAAAAACAAAAAAAAAACTAAGCATGCAATTTCTAAGTTAAAGCACAAACATGTTTTGTACTGGCTCCCCCTAGACGGTTGAATCGGTTCGGTCTATCCACATAGTGGATTTGGTCCTTGGGAACCCAGTACGAGTTAGATCCTAGAGTTGAAATCAAAGTGGTCTTAGGGACCCATGCTTGGACACATTTTTTATGTCTACTTACGATTGACATATACGACTTATTGGTCGTGTTTGAGCTAAACCCTAGTCCGGCCTTGTTGTACACGGCCCTTTGCGATCCAAGTAGGAGGTCAAGTCCTTTGGATCCCAAAGTAAACTTTTCCAACGTATTCCTAAGATCTTCGACTTGACTTTTCAAGAGTGAGTTCTCAACTTCGAGTTTTTCAACCCGAGTTGAGTCCTTCTCTTGAACTCGACTAGTCGAAGAGGTTAGGGAGACCTCGTGTTTGAGGAGTTTAACTTCCTCAACCAGGGTCTCGACCTTGGACTCGGACTTAGCTAACTTCCTAGACAAAAACCTAACCGTATTATGTAAAGTATTAAATAAAGTACGACTCACCTTAAGGGTATCTTTTGAACCGGATGCGTATCCGTGGCTTGACTTGAAGGTTGCTTCGTAGTCTGAATCATCCTCCGGTTCTGACTCAAGTTCGGGTTCGATCTCCGTGTCTGACTCAATTGATTTCGCCATGAAGACGTGGTATTCGTCTTCTTCGGATGACGCTTCTTCCCATGTCGCGTTGAGGGCCTTCTTGTGCTTAGGTCCTTGGTGGTTGAGCTTGGGGCACTCGGACTTGATATGTCCAAACCTGTTACACTCATAACACCTAATATTAGAACTTTTAGGTTTACCTTGGTTGGGTCGAGTCGTGGTTCGCTTTCGTCCCTTGGCTATTCTTCGAGCTAGGTTCATTAGTTCGTGATCAATTCCGGTCAACTTCTTCTTGGACTCGCCTTCCTCCTCGGTTGGTGGTGGCTTGCTTGCGATTGTCTTCTTCTTTGATCCTGCAAATAAAGCTATACCCCTCTCGGGTTCCGAGTTGGATTGTTCATGTAATTCAAAATCGGAAAAGAGTTCATCTAACCTAATTTTAGAAAGATCCTTGGAGACCTTGTAGGCATCGACCATGGATGCCCACAAGGTAGTCCTCGGAAAAGAGTTTAGAACATACCTTATAAGGTCGCGGTTTTCGACCTTTTGCCCGATTTGTAAGTTGTTGACGGCATGTCCGGACACGGGCGTGGAGCGCGTCGCGATTCGTGTTCCTGCATTTTTAGTGTGTACAATTTATTGAATAACAAATCACGCTTACATACCTTGGCTTGATCCGATCCTTCGTGTAACTCGATTAGTTTAGTCCAAAGATCCTTTGCGCTTATGAAGGGGCCGACGCGATTTAACTCCTCCTTGGATAGGCCGCATTGGAGGATTTGTGTTGCCTTGGCGTCGGCTTCGACTTGTCGTTTTGTTGCAACGGTCCATTGATCATAATCCAAGGAGTCACCCACTTCATTAGTCGGAAGTGTGAAACCCGTTTGGATTATGATCCACATCTCGAGTTGGGTTTTGAGAAAGCATTCCATCCGACCCTTCCAATAACGGAAGTCATCTCCGTTATAAAACGGAGGTCGGACGGTGCTAAAACCCTCGAGATGGGCCATTGAAACAAAAAGACAAAAAGAGACGAAGACCGAAAAGCTAGCAAAGACAAAAACTCAAAAACAAGTATCAAGACTCGCGTCTTGGATTAGTAAAGGAGAGAATTTAACAAACAAAATAAATAGAAATAAACAGAATTAAAAGAAAATAAATCTGTAAAAAAAAAATAGATTGGTGGTTTCACCAAATCTTAGCAACCCCCGGCTCTGATACCAATTGTTGGATCGATTTGAGCGCTTGAAGGGGGGGGTGAATAGCGATAAGAAAAAACTTTTCGTAATCGTTCGAATTGGCACGAGTAAACGCAGCGGAAAGATAGCAATAAATAAATAAAAACACGAGGGGTTTTTACTTGGTTCGTAGCCTACGGCTACTACTCCAAGGCCCTAATGGTCCTTGACCACGCACGGAGGGCAAATATTAAACGAACTCCTTCTCGATAGAGATAGGAGTTAAGCGAATACAACAACTCAATAAAGATTCAAGGTAGAGGGACACTCCCCCTCTCCTTGATATGATTTAAAGCTTGAAAATAAAGACAACTTATACAAAATTAAAGATTATACCGACGACTTCAAGGATTGGAGGTTGAAGCTTTAGTCGTCGTCTCGGCAGCGCTTCGTCGTAGGGATGTCGGAGAGTCGGAGCGTATCGGAAGCACTTGGAAGCTTTTGAATTGATGAAAAACCCTAGGTTTGGCCATCCTTTTATAGCCTTTAAGCCCCTCAATGAATGGGTCTTCAACCAATCACAAATGGGCACAAAACTCCTTGAAAAATGGTGATAAAGCTTGACTCCTCGAGGCTGATTTTTGACCACCGGTTGAACTGGCCGGCCATTGAATCGCCGTGCTGAATCGCGGTTGAATCGCGCCGGTTGAACTGGCGGTTGCTGAATCGCAGCCACGATTTTTGACTAAAAAAGGAGTTTAGCTCAAAATACAAGTGAATTCGACGGCCACTTGCCGTCCGATCTCAACATAGACCTTCCATGGGAAGTCTTGGGTTGGATCGTCGCTTAAGGACGTCCCCGTACAAAGGACACGACCTCACTTACGCTTGCACACACGAGCTTACCTCGATACTTACTTGTCGCTTTTGCTTCCGGCCTTCCACTCGATTCCTTCAGCTCCCTCCGAAGTAACTCGAGTGTCGCTCGACCACCGCGGCTTCCTCCGGGTGTCGCTAGCCTTCAGCTCCATCATTGAGACTTTTCTGCACACTTGATTTAGCTCGTGAGATAACAATATAAGCTTAACTTTGTATCGTTTGCTATAATCAAAACATAGGTTCGACTTAGGTGCCCACTGCACCAACAGATTGATCGAGGATGACACGATCTATGCCTCATTGGTCAATCTGATATCAAGGATAGAAGGACACGGTCATACATTATAGTAGTCACGGAAAGGTTAGTCGGATCTTGACTTATTTCGTAACTTGGGTAGCAATGATGTATTGCTAGATGCCGCTCATTGCTTGTGTTTCTAAAAGAGTTTAGATCCACTGCCAACGTTATGAGAGCCTATAGGGTCACACACAAAGAGCATGATGATTAGAAGAATTAGTGCATTCTAGTTTGACTAGAATAATTTGGGAATAAGCTTAAGTACAAAATGGTTTTTGGACTCTAAGCTTAATGAGAATTTTAGCTTATTGATTTAATGAGATTAATTCAATATGCTAAGCTTATTGATTTAATAAGATTAATTCAATATGTTACCTTATTGATTTAATGAGATTAATTCAATATGATAACATAAGCTTATTGAATTAATAAGATTAATTCAACATGCATGAATGCCACATAAGCATGCCACCTAAGCATGCAACATAAGCATGCCACCTAAGCTTGATGAGGTGGAAGGAGACAAAGGGTTTTGACCATTGGAATTTCTCCACATGTGGCCGGCCAAACAAGGAGTGTAACTCTTTGTTTGATTATATTTCAATGCAATTGATTGCATTGAATGTGATAGGAGGTGAAAGGTTTTTTTCAATCCTATAAAACACTCCATGGGATGGCCGGCCAACTTGGTGAAAAACTTGAGGCTTTGGTTGAAGCTTGAGGCTTGGAGAGAGCTTGGTGGTGAGAGGCTTTGGTTGTGTGGCTTTTGTGAGTGTAGGCTAGCAAGAAGAGTGGTCTTCTTCTTCCTTTCTCTTTTTCCCTACCTTCCTCTCCTTTAGGGACTTCTCTAGCAAGAAGTAAAGGAGAGCTCTTCTAGTTTCTTTTGTGAGACAAGAGCTTGCTCGTGTGGATACATATAGAGGCACAAACATTTGAACGTGCTTAAAGATCCAACAAACCAAGGAGAAGCGGGATTAAAAAGGGCACGCAACAAAGGTAATATCCTCCTATAAGATAGGTTTTGAGAAATTAATTTTGTACGAGGTTTTCTTTCGCAAGGATCACTTGGAAAGGATCCTATTTTTTTGTTGCGCATATGCTATTTTGCATAAGAGATCCCAACAGTGGTATCAGAGCCACTTGCGAAAGATCGTATAAAAATAGGTTTTCTCTATTTTATATATGATATAGAAGTAGGATAAATTTTATTATGAGTTGATAATTGCATTAGCAATTTTTCAAACATAATAAAATATCCGATGTCTTTTAAAAGGTTAAAATTGACATGGTGCATGGTTATGGCCTAGTCCCAAAAAGTTTGTGAATGTGTGTGTTGTAATTCTTAATACGACATGCGTGTCGTGCCTTTCTCCTAAAATTCTTGTTGTAAAATTAGTTTTAGATTCGAATGTAACTCGAGTATTTCTCCTTTTGTAATATACAAAATAAAGATGGAGGGTCCATTGGAAGATGACGTTACAAGGAGGAAGTTAACAACACAAGACAACCAAAAGGAAGCACTTGGGAGAAGATGTTATCCCTAGGTTGACCAATCAATCTTTTCATTGGCTTGAGAAGATTGTAGAATAAGGGTCATAACCATGACATGCTTAGGTTAATATGTATGTGATGCATGTTAATTTAGCTTATATGTGATGTATGCTAATATGTATGCGATGCATGTTTAAGTTTATTTCTTAATAAGTCAAAAACGATGTGCCTACCAAAGTTTGGTACTCACTACTTTCTCGATCATTTGTTGTTGGGTTTGCCAAAGCAAAGCAACGCATTTTATCTTGGAAGAGTGCGAGTGGACAATCGTGATGTCCCACTATCAAACTTGGTTAAGACTTAATTAAGATTTTCTTAATTAATTAAGAAAGAAGAGGCATATATTAGCTTTGAACATAAGTTTTAAAATTAGTTTTGTGTGATTTCCGAACATCAGCTTTGTCTTAGAAAGTGGTCGTTGCTCCGATATCAAAGAAGGCCTCTGGCTCTCGCCACTACCGAAGTTTTAGAATAAGCACTAAACTAATCTAAACTTAACCAAAGCTATTAAAGAGTTACATCAGATGTAATTGGCAAAAGATTGCCTACCTAATCATACTACGTCTTGGGCGATTAGCCAAAGCTAACTCAAGACGAAGTATGATGTGGATCTTTATCCCATATAAATTTATAGCTAAATAGAAGCTAATGATGTAAGCAAAATGTGTTTACCTACATCAATGATTAGCTCATATCAAAGCTATGAGAATTTAGTGGGAGCCTCATTTAATTAAAGGCCTAATTAAATGACTTAGGTATGATACTTAATTTTGCATTTTAATGTTGTAGATCACCATGTCATCTAACACGACACACCCCCTCAACTTGCGATCTGTCCTTGAGAAAGACAAGCTCAATGGAGCTAACTTTCTTGACCGGTATAGTAACTTGAGGATTATCCTCACTGTATGTCCTAGAGCGCTATCCTGAAACACACCCCTACGCGCCACTGTCTTGAAAAAGATGCTTATAAGAAGTATCAAGATGACGCATTAGATGTGTCATGTCTTATGCTTGCCACCATGAACTCTGAGCTTCAGAAGCAACATGAGAACATGGATGCCTATGATATGGTTGAGCATTTGAAACAACTATATCAAGGACAAGCTAGACACGAGCGTTTTGAAGTGTCTAAGGTTCTTTTTGCATGCAAGATGCAAGAAGGAACACCTGTAGGAACTCACATACTTAAAATGATAGGGTACGTTGAGAACCTTGAAAGACTAGGTTTTCCACTGAGCCAAGAATTGGCAACCGATGTTATCCTACAATCGTTGCCGGAAGCATATAATCAATTCGTCATGAATTATAACATGAATGAAATTGATAAGCCTTTGCCTGAGATTCTCAGCATGTTGAGAACTGCTGAACCGGATCTCAAGAAGAAAGTTAGTAACGTACTAATGGTCAAGAAGGGCAAAGGTAAGCGCAAAGGCAAGGGTACGACCCAAGCCAAAGGCAAGGCCAATTCATCCACTTCAAAGGGTAAAGGTAAAGTACCTAAGGAAGGAGACTGTTTCCATTGCGGTGAGACTGGACACTGGAAGCGGAACTACAAAGTCTACCTTGAGGAAGTAAAGAAGAAAAGAAGTGGGACTTCTGCCTCAGGTATACACGTTATAGAAGTTAATCTATCTATTTCTTCTACATGGGTATTAGATACCGGATGTGCATCTCACATTTGTACTAATGTGCAGGGATTGAGAAATAGTAGACTAATGGCAAAGGGCGAAGTGGACCTACGAGTAGGCAATGGCGCAAAAGTTGCTGCTGTAGCTGTAGGAACATATTCTTTGTCTTTGCCCACTGGGCTTATCTTAAAACTAGAGGAGTGCTTTTATGTACCTGCATTAACGAAGAACATAATTTATGTATCTTGTTTAGACAAGAAAAACTTTTCTTTTATAATAAAGGACAAATGTTGTTTCATTTATTTGAATGAAATGTTCTATTGTAATGCACCACTTATGAATGGTCTCTATGTTCTAGATTTAGAAAACCCAATTTATAACGTAAATACCAAACGGTTAAAATCGAATAATTTGAACCAAACATATCTCTGGCACTGTCGCCTAGGTCACATAAATGAAAAACGCATTTCCCAACTCCATAAAGATGGATTATTGGACTCATTTTATTTTGAATCATATGAGGTATGCGAATCTTGTCTTTTAGGAAAGATGACTAAAACTCCATTTAGTGGACATGGCGAGAGAGCGACAGATTTGTTAGGACTCATACATACTGATGTATGTGGCCCTTTCAATGTCGAAGCCAGAGGAGGCTATAAGTACTTTATTACTTTCACTGATGATATGAGTAGATTTGGCTACTTATATTTGATGAGACATAAGTCAGAGTCCTTTGAAAAGTTCAAAGAATTCAAGAATGAAGTACAAAACCAACTTGGTAAGTGTATTAAGCTACTTCGATCAGATCGAGGTGGTGAATACCTTAGTCAAGAGTTTCATGATCACCTGGTTGAGTGTGGGATAATATCCCAACTCACTCCACCTGGAACACCACAATGGAATGGTGTATCTGAGAGGAGAAATCGTACTCTATTAGATATGGTACGATCAATGATGAGCCAGACTGATCTACCTACTTCCTTTTGGGGTTTAGCTCTAGAGATGCACCGCCACACTTAATCGTGTCCCATCAAAAGTCAGAGAAAGACACCATATGCTATGGATCGAAGAGTCCCAAAATATCTTTTATAAAGATTTGGGGTTGTGAAGCTTATGTTAGACGTCAAGTCTCAGATAAACTAGGACCCAAATCAGATAAGTGTTATTTTGTAGGATATCCCAAGGAAACTAAGGGATATTACTTTTACAATCCCACACTTGGCAAGGTGTTTGTTGCCAAAAATGCTGTCTTTCTAGAAAGAGAATTTATTTCTAGAAAAACTAGTGGGAGTAAAATTCATCTTGAAGAAATTCAAGATGAAGATAACACTAAGGCTTCGATGGAAAATGAACAGGCACCACAAAGTGTTGTGGATGAGGAAATTGTTGCCCAAAGAGTTGTGGAGCAAACACCTATTCAAGTAGACCAACCTCTTCATAGATCTGATAGGATCCGTTGTCAACCCGAGAGATATTCTTTTCTCTTGACTGACAACGATGATGTATTGCTTGTCGATCTTGACGAGCCTACATCCTATCAAGAAGCTATGATGAGCCCAGATTTCGAGAAATGACTAGAGGCCATGAGATCCGAAATGGAATCCATGTACACGAACCAAGTATGGACTTTGGTTGATCCACTTGAAGGGGTAAAACCCATTGGGTGTAAGTGGGTCTTTAAAGTAAAGACTGACATGGATGGTAATAAGCATACCTATAAAGGTAGATTGGTGGCTAAAGGATTCAAACAAATTCATGGTATTGACTATGATAAAACCTTTTCACCAGTTGTGATGCTTAAATCCATTCGAATCATACTTGCTATTGCAGCCTACCACGATTATGAGATCTGGCAGATGGATGTCAAAACCGCTTTTCTGAATGGAAAGCTACTCGAGGATGTGTACATGACACAGCCTGAGGGTTTTGAAGATCCAAAGCATCCTGGAAAGGTATGCAAACTGCAAAGGTCCATTTATGGACTAAAGCAAGCCTCTCCAAGCTGGAATCTTCGATTTGATGATGCAATCAAGGAGTTTGGTTTCATCAAGAATGAAGATGAACCTTGTGTCTACAAGAGAAATAGTGGGAGCACAATTGTATTTCTTGTCTTGAATGTAGATGACATACTTCTCATCAGAAATGATATTCCCTCACTCCAGTCTGTGAAGATGTGGTTAGGGAATTGTTTCTCGATGAAAGACTTAGGTGAAGCTGCCTATATTCTAGGCATCAAGATCTATAGAGATAGATCTAAAAGATTACTTGGCCTAAGTCAGAGTGCATACATTGATAAAGTGCTAGATCATTTTGCTATGCAAAATTCCAAGAAAGGAGTTCTGCCTTTATCACATGGTGTGAGTCTTTCGAAGACTCAATGTCCCTCTTCTAAGGAGGAGAGAGATCGCATGGATAAGATCCCTTATGCATCTGCTATAGGGTCTATCATGTACGCCATGCTTTGTACTCGCGACGCCTCATATGCTTGAGCATGACAAGTAGATACCACGGATCGAGGTGAAAGTCATCGATCGCCAAAAATATTCTTAAATACTTACGAAGAACAAAAGAATATTTCGATATTTGAGGCAATGAGGAGCTAATCAGTAAGGGTTACAGTTGATGCAAGCTTCCAAATGACAAGGATGACTATAGATCGCAATCGGTACGTGTTTTGCGAATGGTGGAGCCGTGAGTCGAAGAGTTCAAGCAGACACGCTTGTTGATTCTACAATAAAGTCGAGTATATTGCATCGTCGATGCAAAGAAAGGAGGCTGTTTGGCTCCGCAAGTTCATCAGTGAACTTGGGGTAGTTCCTAGCATTGCAGATCCAATAGACCTCTATTGTGACAACAATGGGGCTATTGCATAGGCTAAGAAACCTCGATCACATCAGCGGACCAAACACATACTGCGGCGCTTCCATCTCATTCGAGAGATCTTCGATAAAAGAGATGTGAGGATATGCAGAGTACCGACAGAAGTTAACATCGCAGATCCATTGACCAAGGCTTTGGCACAGAGGAAGCATGATGGTCACACTAGGTCACTAGGTATCAGATATTATAGTGATTGATACTAGTGCTAGTGGGAGATTGTTAGTTATAGCCCTAGAACCAATCATGTGATGGTTGAATAGGGAACATTTTGTATCATATTCTATAAAGGCAAAGGATTGGTTATTATATTTTCGTCTTGCTTGTGCTAGCTAAATTAAATATAATAATGCCCAAGAAAAGTAGGTTCTTATCTACAGCACATCAATTGGCAGAATTGATTATGAGAGGTTGTAGAGAACACTTTCCTAAATGTTCCTAGTAAGTATTAATATGCAAGGGCAATATTAATACATAAAGACTAGCATGTAGGTCAATTGATGACTTGATCTCACAAGTCATAGATATATGATATCAAGTTAACACATGGGTATATATTAGAGAATATATACTGAACTGACCCGCCATGAGAAAGTTTCATGGATCGTTATATGAGTGTCATAAACTTTCTCATGTGACTATTGGTAAGAATAGTCCTCAAACCTGAAGACACTACGGTTCCCTACATAAGGAGTTATGTACTTTGGTATCGTCAAACGTCACCCGTAACAGGGTGGACCATAAAGGCGATTACTGGGTATATAACAAATTATGCGGAGGGATGTGAGTGATGTAGATGGGATCTATCCCTCCCATATGACGGGAGTGATATCTGTGGGCCCCTTGATTTAGTAGAACTACTAAAACGCATGGCCATGCTCGAATGAGTCAATATGAGATATTGAGCTCATTTGTTTGAGTTAGTTTACTCAGGGATCAAGAAACACATAGATTGATCGAGGATGACACGGTCTATGCCTCATTGGTCAATCTGATATCAAGGATAGAAGGACACGGTCATACATTATAGTAGTCATGGAAAGGTTAGTCGGATCTTGACTTATTTCGTAACTTGGGTAGCAATGATGTATTGCTAGATGCCGCTCATTGCTTGTGTATCTAAAAGAGTTTAGATCCACTGCCAACGTTATGAGAGCCTATAGGGTCATACACAAAGAGCATGATGATTAGAAGAATTAGTGCATTCTAGTTTGACTAGAATAATTTGGGAATAAGCTTAAGTACAAAATGGTTTTTGGACTCTAAGCTCAATGAGAATTTTAGCTTATTGATTTAATGAGATTAATTCAATATGCTAAGCTTATTGATTTAATAAGATTAATTCAATATGTTACCTTATTGATTTAATGAGATTAATTCAATATGATAACATAAGCTTATTGAATTAATAAGATTAATTCAATATGCATGAATGCCACATAAGCATGCCACCTAAGCATGTCATATAAGCATGCCACCTGAGCTTGATGAGGTGGAAGGAGACAAAGGGTTTTGACCTTTGGAATTTCTCCACATGTGGCCGGCCAAACAAGGAGTGTAATTATATTTCAATGCAATTGATTGCATTGAATGTGATTGGAGATGAAAGGTTTTTTCAATCCTATAAAACACTCCATGGGGTGGCCGGCCAACTTGGTGAAAAACTTGAGGCTTTGGTTGAAGCTTGAGGCTTGGAGAGAGCTTGGTGGTGAGAGACTTTGGTTGTGTGGCTTTTGTGAGTGTAGGCTAGCAAGAAGAGTGGTCTTCTTCTTCCTTTCTCTTTTTCCCTACCTTCCTCTCCTTTAGGTGTTGGGTTTCCGGCACCGCGGCATGTGTGTGTTCGATCATGTTTCGTAAACATGAACACAGCGGAAGCAATAAAAATAATAAATACTCCTATTTATTACAACACACACAACACACGCATGCATATTACAACAAGTGTAGACATAATCGTAAATTTAAATTTGCAATAAAAGGAAAATTTATCTACGTTATACCTTTCGTATGACGTGTAGCGGGAACGGCATCAACCGGAACGATCCTCGCTAGAATCGTCTCTATCCGTATCCACGCCGAGTTCCTCGGGATGACTTCGCTAAGCCACGAGCTTCGTCTTCGTACGGGTTACTAGCCTCGTGTTGAAGACGATGTGATCGAGAGATGATCACGATCCAAATCCAAATTCGGATCCTAAGACGAGTCCTCAAAACTCGCTTCTCCGGAGAGGTATTCGTCAACCGATTGACGAATCCTTCGTCCTCCACCTCAGAGGATTACCGGAGATCGAATCCCCGGTAAGTTAGTCGCTGTCGAGTTTCAACCGCCGCCCAAACGACGCCCGACGAGAAGAAGCTGTCCGTAAAACTGGACAGCTTGGTGGAGGAGATAGGCGCCGCCAACAAAGGAAGTGCTCACCTTTTCACCGAACCCCAAGGAAGATCACCGGAGGGTCGCAGAGGATCACCGAAGCTTGACGACAAGGACTTGGACGGGCAAGGACTTGACGGCAAAAGACACAAGATGGCGGCAATGAGTTTTGGCGCCCAAAACTCCAAGGGTGGAGGTGGGCGGCAACTCAAGAGGCTAGAGTTTTGGATTAGGGCTTAATTATCCATTAAGCCCTCTTTTATAGAGAACTAATTCTCTTAATGGTAATTGGATCATAACCATTAGGCCCGTTAACCCGCTCCATTAAGATAAGTTAAAATAAACCAAACCATGATGGTTTATTTTAAGTTAAAACGAACCGAACCAACTTTTGGTTCATTCATTTAAAATAAACCAAACCCTTTGGTTTATTCTCCTCCATTGGATTAGAACCAAACCATTTTGGTTTATCCATTACGTCTTCATAAGACTCGGCCCATCCACGCTTCCATTGCGACTGAAACGATTTCATGCTCGCTTTATGTTTGGTCCAACCAAACCTAGTTTCTCTCGGTCTGAGAATTCCATTCTCAAGCTCGTTTTAAATCCTTTGGATTACACTCGTTGTGCGTGTGACCAAATAGGTTCTCGGTTTATGTTGGCTGTCTATAATTAACCATTAATTATAGAACGATCATGAGTGGCACCTAGTAGTACATCATGATCCCCAATTAACCGAAAAGATCAACGGTTGATCCGTAACTATTTCAAACCCTTCAAGAGCTCGAATGATTCGTGCCCCATTCCTTCACTCATCTTATACCCACTTGGTTCAGACATGGTCTATAGTGTCACCTCACTAGGTCGACTACGTCACACCTAGCCCAAGTATCATTTCCTCATCCTACGGATTCTAGTTACTCCACATGTATCGAAGAGTACCTTACTCTAAACATGTAATGCTTTGGCCAAAGACTTTAGTAACAATCCGACGAGAGGCCATGGGTATACATCTCCTCGCAAGGAGTGGTGAATCCTTTATAGGCTATTCAAACACCTTCGATCACTCGACTTATACCCAATCATCCCGGTCCACATCTCCTTAGAGATGTTTGCTTAAGATGTCAAAGCATAAGTCTCCATGATCAAGATGACTTGAATACCGCAAGTCAAAGAACATCGTGACTTAAGCCACAAAGAAGAACTTCATTGACATATCTATATATGCAGAGAACCATATGAAGTCTTACTACCGGTCACTCCAATGAACTAGTTACCATAACTAGCATCCACGATTAACTCCGACATCACTATGTCTCCACCAAAGTTGAGAATCACCGCTTGGATACACCAAGGAGTATACTGCGGTTAGTCTCATCCGAATTGATGGTGTCCAAATCCATCAATTCATCGACTAGGATAATTCCGATACATCACAATTACACATGTAGAGATACTCACTAGTTGTGATCCAATCACAAATTCTCTCATGCCGTGAATCGATCGTGACATTCAAGAAATGAGTTTAAGATCCAATCAAATACATAAAACATGTATACTCAAATAGTGAATCTTCATTTATCATATAAATGGTTCATACATAAGGCATTGCCTTAGGACATCTCTCATATATTACTACTAATGCCAATCGCTGATCCAATACCATAAGCTCAACATGACCCTCAAACTTATTTTGAGGTAATGCCTTAGTCAAGGATCCGCTAAGTTCCTTTTCAAAGGGGAATTTTCGATTTGTATTTCGTCCTTACCGATGATCTCTCGATAAGATGATAGCGCGGCTACATGTTTGATCGCTGATGAGACCTTGGCTCTTTCTGCAGGTAATTGCTCCATTGTTGTCGCAGAGACCCAGATTGCTTCAACAATGGCCGAATCACACCAAGTTCATGAACGAACTTTTTGATCCAAACCGCCTTTGCCTCAAGCCGCAATGTATTCTCGCGCAGAATCCGCTATAGTCTTGTTTGGAACTTTTCCAACTCACCGCGCCCCATTCAAGGTGAACACGATCCGCATCGAGACTGAATCATCCTTGTCCTGTCGAAGCCGCATCCGTGATACCCGTATCACCATGTCCCTTCTCCATATATTAGAACACATCCTTAGTTCTTCTCAAGTACTTAAGGATCGCTCTTAATACCACCCAATGATCCATTCCTCGATCGATCGTATCCGCCGTGACACTCGTGAGCATACGATACATCGGGCCTCGTATATAACATAGCATACATGATAGATCCTATCATGATGCATAGGAATCTTACTCATGCAAATCCTCTCGCCTTCTGCGGACACATAGACTTCAAAGGTGTATTTATGCCCGATGGGTAGAAACCTTTCTTGATTCACATGCTAGCAATACGTAAGCACTCGGATATATATGTAGACGCGAAAGACCAAGCAACCGCTTCGATCTATCTCTATAGATCTTAATCCCGAGGATGTAGGTTGCTTCTCCCGTGTCTTTCATGGAGAATGTCTTGGATAACCAAACTTTCACTGATCAGAAGATTGAAACATCATTTCCTATAAGTAGTATGTCATCGACATACAATACTAGGAATATGATCGCACTCACTAACCTTCTTGTACACACAAGGTTCGTCTGGATTTTGTGAGAAATTAAACTTTTGATTGTCTCATCAAAACGGATATTCCAGCTCCTGGATGCTTGCTTCAATCCATAAATGGACCGTCGCAATTTGCATACCTTGGTTTTATCAACCGATGTGAAACCCTCAGGCTGTATCATATACACGTCCTCGAGGTGTTTCCATTAAGGAAAGCTGTTTTCACATCCATCCGCTCATATCTCATAATCATAATGAGCCGCTATGGCTGGAGCATCCGAATGGATTTAAGATAGCTACAGTAATAGGTTTCGTCATAATCAACACCTTGTTTTTGACGATATCCTTTCGCCACCAATCTAGCCTTATAGGTAATCACATTACCATCCATGTCGGTTTTCTTCTTGAAAACCCACTTGCACCCTATAGGCTTTATCCCTTCAGGTGGGTCAACCAAGTTCCAAACTTGGTTTTCATACATGGAATCCATTTCCGACTTCATGGCACCAAGCCACTTATCCCTTTCTGAACTTGTCAGCACTTCTTCATAACTGGTAGGCTCCTCATCATCAATGAGTAACACGTCGTTCGATTCGCTTACGAGAAATCCATATCTCTCAGGAATATTGCGTGTTCTACCAGATCTACGAAGATGTGGTGTTACAATAGGTCCAGCTGATTGCTCATCACTATGAGTTGTCGACTGTTGTGCTTCACCAGGTATCTCATCAATGTCTATTTGAGTCTCTCGAGCCTCCTCAAGCTCGACGACACTCCCACTGTTTTCTTGCAAGAGAAACTCTTTCTCTAGAAACACATCATGCCTTGAAACAAACACCTTTTGTTCCACAGGATGATAGAATTGGTAACCCCTTGTTTCCTTAGGGTATCCAATAAATAGACATTTATCAGACTTAGCATCCAATTTGTCTGATACAGTCCGCTTCACATAAGCAGACAACCCCATATCTTCAAGTAAGATACATGAGGTTTCTTACTATTCCATATCTCATATGGAGTAGTGAGACAACCTTGTAGGCATTCTGCTTAACAAGTAAACAACCTGCTCAAGTGCATAGCCCCAAAAGGACTTGGGAAGAGTTGCATGATTCATCATTGACTGACCATGTCCAACAAGGCCTGCTACGCCTCTCGATACACCATTATGCTGTGGTGTATAGGGCGGAGTCCATTGAGACAATATACCATTGTCTCTTAGATAATCAAGAAACTCTTGACTTAAGTATTCACCACCTCGATCCGATCGAAGTATTTTAATACTCTTGTCATGTTATTTCTCTACTTCATTTCTGAATTCTTTGAACCTTTCAAAGGCTTCAGACTTGTGTTTCATCAAGAACACATACCCAAACCGTGAGTGATCATCGGTGAAGGTAATGAAGTAGCTATAGCCTCCTAATGCTTGAGTCGACATAGGTCCACATACATCGGTATGTATTAGACCTAGTAACTCTCCCACTGCTCACCTTTTCCAAAAGGTAACTTAGTCATCTTGCCTTTTAAGCATGATTCGCATGTATCGTATGAATCCAATTCAAACGATTCCAGAATTCCACATCGGTGTAATTCGGACATGCATTTCTTGCTTATATGGCCAAGACGACAATGCCACATATAGGAGTCTATTTGATTATCCTTTCGAGCACGCGTGTTGCTCGCTTCGATATTGAAAATGTCACTGGATACGTCCAACGTATAAATGCCATTACTCAAGGTTCCAGTTCCATAAAGTACGCCATTTAAAGTTATATAACAACAATTGGTACTAAACATCAAATGGAAACCATTTCTATTTAAACAGGAAATAGAAACAATGTTCTTTATTAGAGAAGGAACATAATAGCAATTGTCCAGTTCTAAGACTAGTCCACTAGGGAGCTTCAGCAAATAAGTTCCGATGGCGACCGCAGCAACCTTTGCTCCATTGCCAACTCGCAAATTTGACTCCCCTCTGACAAGTCTTCTTCTATTCCTTAGCCCCTGTATGTCATTACATATATGTGAGCTACACCCAGTATCCAATACCCAAGTGTCCAAGGAAATAGAATGACAATCAATAACGAAGATACCTGAAGAGGATGGGGCATCGGATGCCTTCTTCTTCTTCATGGACTCAAGATAAATCTTGAAGTTTCTTCGCTAGTGGCCTTCCTTGCCACAGTGATGGCAAGTGCCCTTTTGCGCTGGTTCCGCCTTCTTTGCCTTTTTGTTCTTTCCTTTCTTCTGTTCTTTTTCCTTCCTCTTAGAACCTTTCTTTGAGGAATCAACTAACAGAACCGCCTTCTCCTCATGCTTCACAGAAGGCTCCACAGTCTTCAGCATATTGAGGAGCTCGGGAATGGTGGATTCCAATTTGTTCATCCGATAGTTCATCACAAATTGCGATAAACTCTTGGGCAAACAATGCAGAATTAAGTCAATACTTAACTCATGATCCATCACAAAACCGAGGGTTGCTAGCCACTCGATGTACCCGTTCATCTTTAGCACAAACTGCACTACAGATGAACCTTCTTGCATCTTCGTGGTGAAGAGGAGCCTAGAGACCTCGAACCTTTCGGATCTCGCTTGCTCATCGAACAACTCATGAAGATGGAAGACCATAGTATTAACATCCATATGCTCATGCTGCTTTTGCAGCTCAGGTACCATCGCTGCTAGCATGATGCAACTCGCCAGCTCAGAATCTGCCACATGCTTCTGATAGACCAACATTTGGTCTGGAGTTGTATCATCCTTAGGACGGTCAGGAAGAGGCTCTTCAAAGACATATGCAAGCTTTTCCGCCTTGAGAACAATTCTCAGGTTTCTAAGACAGTCCAGGAAGTTAGGCCTAGTCAGTTTGTTCGAATCCAAAATAGTGCGCAAATTCAAAGACGTCATGATCAATTTATTGACCTAGAAATACAAAACGAGCATATATGAGAAAGATGATTTTAAAATGCATCAATATATATTTATAAATCCCATTCATTTTTCGAATTTCAAAAAACCCCAAAATCACTTCGGTAGATCGTAGGTCCATCTCCGAATGGGCTGATATCCATCATAGTTATGAACAACCTTGGAGAGAGTCCAACAAGCCATTCATAACTACGACGGTAGGTATCATCTATACCGATTGCATATCACGTATATGCAACTATCACAATGTGCTATCAACTAATTGAATGTTCACACATACATCGGGTTGTTAACACATTAACAAGTATGCATCATATGCATAGCACCCAACTTCACCTCCCTTTACATCGACCTTGGAGAGAGTCCAACAAGCCGATGCTCCAGGTTAAAGCCAACCCATTAATCGGGACATAGTTTTAATATGGTTAGAGCGCATTCAATCAATTAGCCCAGCTTGGAGAGAGTCCAACAACCAAAGCTAACGATTGACCTCTGACTCTTACCATATTAGTATTAAACTATTCCATGGTTTGAACATATTCGGGTTCGAGCCGGGCTTGGAGAGAGTCCAACAACCCAAACAAGAAACGGAACTCTGGTTCTAACCATATTAATGGAAGGTGTAGGCTTTAATATTGTTTAAGGGTTTTTATGTCTCATCCTATTTGCATACAAATAACTATTATCTACATGGCATGATATACATGGCATACATCTACATGTCACGACACGCATGGCATAATGTTATGCATCTAATGCAATTACATGTCATACAATTATGTCATGTATATATTTCCTTATGTGTCATAACTATTTATGAAAATAAAATATGTTTAAGATTTGATTCTCCAAATCAAATCATAATTAAATTAGGAAATAAATTTCCAAATCTAATCACATATTTTATTCATGGAATTATTTGATTAAGGAAAATCTATTTAGGAAACCAATTTCCTAAATCATTAAAACTACTTATGGAAATAAAATATTTTAAGATTTGATTTCCCAAATCAAATCATGATTAAATTAGGAAACAAATTTCCAGAATCTAATCAAATATTTTATTTATGGAAAATATCAATTTCCATAAATACTTCCAACTTTCCAAAAGTGGAAGATTTCCATAAATACTTCTAGACTTTCCAAAATTGAAAAATTTCCATAAATACTTCTAAATTTCCAAAATTAGAAAATTTCCAGAAATACATTATGACTATCGTAAAACCATTTTTACGATTATGTCGAACTACAACCTGGGCTCTGATACCACTGTTGGGTTTCCGGCACCGCGGCGTGTGTGTGTTCGATCATGTTTCGTAAACATGAACACAGCGGAAGCAATAAAAATAATAAATACTCCTATTTATTACAACACACACAACACACGCATGCATATTACAACAAGTGTAGACATAGCCATAAATTTAAATTTGCAATAAAAGGAAAATTTATCTACGTTATACCTTTCGTATGACGTGTAGCGGGAACGACATCAACCGGAACGATCCTCGCTAGAATCGTCTCTATCCGTATCCACGCCGAGTTCCTCGGAATGACTTCGCTAAGCCACGAGCTTCGTCTTTCGTACGGGTTACTAGCCTCGTGTTGAAGACGACGTGATCGAGAGATGATCACGATCCGAATCCAAATTCGGATCCTAAGACGAGTCCTCAAAACTCACTTCTCCGGAGAGGTATTCGTCAACCGATTGACGAATCCTTCGTCCTCCACCTCAGAGGATTACCGGAGATCGAATCCCCGGTAAGTTATTCGCTGTCGGAGCTCTAACCGTCATCTAAACGACGCTCCGACGAGAGGAGAAGAAGTTGTCCAAAAAACTAGACAGCTTGGTGGAGGAGATAGGCGCCGGCCAACAAAGCCAAGTGCTCACCTTTTCATCGAAGCCTAGGAAGATCACCGGAGGGTCGCCGGAGGATCACCGGCTGAAGCTTGGACGCCGGCAAGGACTTGGACGGCAGCACACAAGATGGGCGGCAGCAGCCTTTTGGTTGGCGCCGAAAAACTCCAAGGGTGGAGGTGGGCGGCAACTCAAGAGGCTAGGGTTTTGGATTAGGGCTTAATTATCCATTAAGCCCTCTTTTATAGAGAACTAATTCTCTTAATGGTTATTGGATCATAACCATTAGGCCCGTTAATCCGCTCCATTAAGATAAGTTAAAATAAACCAAACCATGATGGTTTATTTTAAGTTAAAACGAACCGAACCAACTTTTGGTTCATTCGTTTAAAATAAATCAAACCCTTTGGTTTATTCTCTTCCATTGGATTAGAACCAAACCATTTTGGTTTATCCATTACGTCTTCATAAGACTCGGCCCATCCACGCTTCCATTGCGACTGAAACGATTTCATGCTCGCTTTATGTTTGGTCCAACCAAACCTAGTTTCTCTCGGTCTGAGAATCCCATTCTCAAGCTCGTTTTAAATCCTTTGGATTACACTCATTGTGCGTGTGACCAAATAGGTTCTCGGTTTATGTTGGCCGTCTATAATTAACCATTAATTATAGAACGATCATGAGTGGCACCTAGTAGTACATCATGATCCCCAATTAACCGAAAAGATCAACGGTTGATCCGTAACTATTTCAAACCCTTCAAGAGCTCGAATGATTCGCGGCCCATTCCCTTCACTCATCTTATACCCACTTGGTTCAGACATGGTCTATAGTGTCACCCTCACTAGGTCGACTACGCCACACCTAGCCCAAGTATCATTTCCTCGTCCCTACGATTCTAGTTACTCCACATGTATCAAGAGTACCTTACTCTAAACATGTAATGCTTTGGCCAAAGACTTTAGTAACAATCCGACGAGAGGCCATGGGTATACATCTCCTCGCAAGGAGTGGTGAATCCTTTATAGGCTATTCAAACACCTTCGATCACTTCGACTTATACCCAATCATCCCGGGTCCACATCTCCTTAGAGATGTTTTCTTAAGATGTCAAAGCATAAGTCTCCATGATCAAGATGACTTGAATACCGCAAGTCAAAGGAACCTCGCACTTAAGCCACAGTAAGAACTTCATTGACATATCTATATATGCAGAGAACCATATGAAGTCTTACGGCTGGTCACTCCAATGAACTAGTTAGCATAACTAGCATCCACGATTAACTCCGGACATCACTATGTCTCCAGCCAGTGAGAATCAGCTGCTTGGATACACCAAGGAGTATACCTCGTGCTAGTCTCGACAGAATTGATGGTGTCCAAATCCATCAATTCATCGACTAGGGATAATTCTGATACATCACAATTACACATGTAGAGATACTCACTAGTTGTGATCCAATCACAAATTCTCTCATGCTGTGAATCGTATTCTGGACATTCAGTAAATGAGTTTATGATCCAATCAAATACATAAAACATGTATACTCAAATAGTGAATCTTCATTTATCATATAAATGGTTCATACATAAGGCGATTACCTTAGGACATCTCTCATATATTACTAACATTAGGGACTTCTCTAGCAAGAAGTAAAGGAGAGCTCTTCTAGTTTCTTTTGTGAGACAAGAGCTTGCTCGTGTGGATACATATAGAGGCACGGACATTTGAACGTGCTAAAAGATCCAACAAACCAAGGAGAAGCGGGATTAAAAAGGGCACGTAACAAAGGTAATATCCTCCTATAAGATAGGTTTTGAGAAATTAATTTTGTACGAGGTTTTCTTTCGCAAGGATCACTTGGAAGGGATCCTATTTTTCCGTTGCGCATATGCTATTTTGCATAAGAGATCCCAACATCTCCCAAGAACATGAATCTATCAGGCTGTCTCACAACCCTCTCCTTACGATGAGGTATCACCTGTGTATCCTCTGTGACACGTGGTGCAGTGACTTGTGGTATATCCTCTTGTACCAGTGGTACTGAAGAAAGTGACTTCCCCTTTTAATTCCTCCAGAACAATCTTACTCATGGGCTTGTGGTTCATCACATAGTCTTCCTCTAGAAATCTGGCGTTCGTGCTAACGATCACCCTCTGATCTCTAGGACTATAAAACAAACCACCTTTCGTACCTCTAGGATAGCCAACGAACATGCGTACTTCTGTATGAGGTTCCAACTTACCAGCATCTGCCTTCAGCACATGTGTTGGACTCCCCCAAATTCGAATATGTCTTAGACTAGGCTTTCGCCTAGTCCACAATTTTATGGGAGTAGAAGGCACTGATTTAGATGGGACTAAGTTCAGAATGTACACCGCCGTATCTAGAGCATATCCCCAGAACAAATCTGGCAACTCAGAATAACTCATCATCGATCTAACCATCTCCATAAGAGTCATATTCCTTCGCTCTGCTACACCATTTTGTAGGGGTGTGCCAGGTGCAGACAATTGGGATTGAATCTCAGCCTCTGATAAGTAATTCCTAAACTCTCCCAAGAGGTACTCACCACCATGATCAGATCGTAGTGTCTTGATACTTTTACGTTGACGTTTCTCCACATCAGCCTTGAATTCTTTGAACTTGTCAAAGCATTCAGACTTGCGACACATCAAGTAAATGTATCTATATCTCGAATAATCGTCTATAAAAGAGACGAAATATTCAAAATCACCTCTAGCCTGGATAGACATAGGACCACACAAATCAGAATGAACCAATTCTAACACATCTTTGGCTCTATACCCCTTGGCCTTAAAAGGCCTCTTGGTCATTTTACCCTCCAAGCAAGATCCGCAGGTTGGGAAATCCTCCACCACTAATGAACCCAGAGGTCCATCAGCTATCAACCTTTGAATTCTACTTAGGTTAATAAGACCAAGCCTATGATGCCAAAGATATGTTTGGTTCATCATTGAAGGTTCTTTTCTCTTATTGGAATTAGAAAATGAGTTATTAACTTGTATTTGCATCGTGGGAGCTTTTGGTTCAAGTATGTATAAATTTTCTATCAATGCACTCGAACAGATAATGTCCCTATTCCTTTTTATAACAACTCTGTCATTAAAAGAAATAGAATATTCATCCATAAATAATTTAGAAATCGAAATTAAATTCTTTCTAAATAAAGGTACATAAAGGCAATTCTTAAGAACCAAAACTTTATTTTTCTAAAAAGATAAATAAACATCTCCCACTGCAACAGCGGCCACCTTCGTGGCATTGCCCAAGTATATGGTAATCTCCCCTTCAGCCAGTCGTCTGGTTTCTTGGAACCCCTGCAAAGTATTGCAGACATGATCGGTGGCTCTCGTATCTACATACCCGGTGACGGTAGATAACACTGCTAAACATATTCAACGACTAGACCAAAAGATATACCTTTGTTTTGCTTGCGGTTGGGGCAGTCCTTCTTCCAGTGTCCAGTCTGGTTACAAGTGAAGCACTTGCCTTTCAGCTTCTTCACTCCTCCCTGAGATCCTCCCACCAACTTTGCTCCACCTTGTTTTTTCTTCTTCTTGTCTTTCGGCTTAGAAGTAGAAACCTTCTGGGCAATGATGGCCTGAGCCTGAGCAAGCCTTTCTGTCGACTGGAGAATGATATCGACCTGGGTTTCTCGATCTCAGCTCCAAGGACTTCCAGCTTATTTGCAAGCTTAGGAGGACACTCTTCGAAGAGTACATACATGTACTCCTCAGCAGTTAAGACAATATCTAGATTCCTTTTTCCAATCAACATAATTATTTACAGTAAGTTTATTTTCCTTTAGTATCATAACAAGTGGACTGAAAGTCATTTTTTCAAATCCTAAGAATCACATAGATCATTACTTTAGATTTCAAAAAATTATTGATTCCTCAAACAATAAAATTTTGAAATCAACCAACACCTCAAAACACCGAGAATATCGTATGCCACGATCGTGTGGACGTATACGAATTCTACATTTGTAAGAGGAGGTTTTACCCATTAATTTTACTATCTTGTCAACCTAACTTTTTGACAAATAAAATTAATAGTTGGTTTCTCTTCGACCCTACAAATAAAAGCAGTGACTCCGATGGGGAGGATACTTCTATTTGCATCTAAGTGTTCACCATTACTCGATATTAAGGAAATTATCTCGGGTTATGTGCCTTCCGATGGGGAAGTACACACGCTCCTAAATAATTTCCTATAACCATATCTGACCCTGTGATATGCAAACAAACTCATCCGATGTGGAGGAAGGCACTCTGAGCCGACGTGCAAGTTTGTTTGCATCACATGTCAAATCGTAATGGAGGTCGTGAGAATTTATAAAAATATCCCTCTCTAACTTAGTAATTTAAAATTGAGGAATTTTCTAGCCTATGACATGCATATCAAACAATAAGCAATAAATATGAAAAAAAATTATTTTCCAACTATTATGGCTTTTTTCTTCATTATGTCTCCCGCCGTATCGCGATCTCGTCCGCTCCTCCCTACGCCATGTACAAGCCATCCGGAGATCCGAGCCGAGAAAAATATTTAAATTTAAATCCATCGATCCTATACTCCACGAGGGAGTGTACATGAAATCTAGATCGAAAGTAAACTAAAATAAAAAGAGTGGCTAAACAATGCCGTGTCTAATTTACAAAAATTAAATACTAGCCTCGTCAACCCCGAGGATTCAACAAAATATATATTTACACACATACAATCACATACACACATATAGCCATAATAGTTGGATCCTATGCCTGCAACCAAAGAGTTAACCTACGCATATACTACTATTATCCGACACATATAATATATGAAAAGTGCATAAAAGTAACCAAATCCTAAACACACAAAACAAGAAACCGTGGCTCTGATACCACTTGAAGGTTTTTCCTTTGGAACCGAAGCTCTTATTCCACATGAAGGTGGAGAAACTTCGCTTCTCACTTCAACTTAGTCGCTTGTTCATGGCGATCACATTGACGCCCCCGGATTAAAAAAAAATAATCCTAGACAAAAGGGATAACCCAAGCAACCGTATCATCGCCGTTCTATTCGATTAGAGTGGTCACTCGAACAAACTTGTTGTTCAAGCAACCAACCTCTATTCTACAAATAGCCGTGGAATAGACGATGTACGAATCGCTGACTTTTGTGTTTATGTTCGGGGTCCAAGTATATTTAGCCACAAAATAAAACAAATAACATGCATATAATTGAAAAACAATTATAGACATAATACAAAAGAACACTAATCAAAATAAACAAGATTATACCTCATGTTATACCTATCGTATGTCCTTCCTCCTTTTGGACGTCGTGTGGGCGACGATCTATCAAAAGTCGAAGCTCCTAGATCACCAATCTTCCTTCCTTGCTCGCTCCGAACAAGAGGAAGACTATGAAACAAAACCCTTCTCCTTCCTTTAGCCAACTAACAAATACCAACCTAGGTGCTTGCCGCCGGCCAACAAGGAGAAGATGATGGAGATAGTTGTCGGCCAAGAGCTCCAAGGGAAGACCCTAAGCTTTGTTTCCACCGGCCAAGGAGAAGAGAAGTAGTAGGTTTGGACGCCGACCAAGGGAGGGAAGGGCTTGTATGGGTGCCGGCCACCAAGGAAGAAGAAGAAGAAAAGGAAAACCTTTCCCTATTTGGTGCCGCCAACACCCAAACCCTAATCCCCTAAGCCATAAGCCTTGCCGCCCACCTTAATTCTCTATTTATAGAGTTGGGCTCAAGCCTTGTTTTAATCTCTACCATTGGTTTTAGGGATTTAATCTCAACCATCGGATCTATAGATTTAATCTCAAACATCGGATCTAGATATTTAATCTCTACTGTTGGATCTAGAGTTTTGTTTTCATCCATTGGATCTAAGCTTTATGAGGTTTTAATAGGCTACAATAGGGACCATGAGGAGGAGTTGGATCTTGGCCACCCAATGGATCAAGCCCACATAAAGTCCGATCCATTAATGATAATCCATTCCACTAGAGGATCATCATTGATATACCTCACGAACCCCCATAAATTAATATGGGATCCATATATTATTTGTACATTTTTCTCCCTGTGTTTAAGATCTCGAATGTCCGTCGATTAATTAATTTACTGACCATTAATTAATCAACATCTAACTCCATGAGTAGTACCACTCATCCTTATTATCATGCCGGACCAAGTCCACCTGCAGGGTTTACATGATGAACCTTATGAGCTCCTCAAGGGGACATCATCATCCTAATATATAGGACACGGTTTCCTCCTATAATCAACGACACACTATATAAATAATATCATTTTCCAACTTACCGAGCCTATCGATTTAATCTATAAATCTCGCCCATTGGTAAATCAAAGAAATGAATTCTAAGGATATGTGTCCGTTATTATATCGGGATTAACAGCATGTACAATATAATATCTAAGGTCCGATTCGATTATGTAGTCAGCAATAAATCGAATCACCTTTAAGTCGGTCCTGCTCAATACACACAAAGTGTACTAGTGTGATTCTATGGTCAAGACAATCTAATACCAAATTACACTACAACCATACCAATGATTTGTCCAAAGCCATCTAGGTTGTGAGCCTTTACTTATATTTTACAAGGAGCTGATAACATGATCTCCCGTGTGACACGACACACCATGTTATCTACAATGTAATATATTAGACTATATGCATAACCATAAATATGCAAACAATGATCATGTGATTCTTATTTCAAAAATAAAGATGTTCATACAAAAGATAAACTTTTCAGTATACATCCCAACATAAGTCTATCCAGATTCTCTTATGTATTGCTGCTCATATGGATTATGAGGTGTGGTAGATGGATGTCAAGACAACTTTCTATAATGGAAGTCTTGAGGAAAACATCTATATGGAGCAACCAGAGGGATTCATTGCAAAGGGCAAAGAGCATCTTGTGTGAAAGCTTAATCAGTCCATTTATGGATTGAAGCAAGCTTCGAGATCTTGGAACATCCGCTTTGATGAGGTAATCCAGTCCTAAGGATTTATTCAAAGTCTGGATGAGTCTTGTATATACAAGAGATGTGACGGAAACCTAGTGGTATTTCTTGTACTATATGTAGATGATATTTTGTTAATTGGCAACAATGTCAAGGTGTTATCAGACGTAAGGGTATGGTTGTCCAAACAGTTTGATATGAAGGACTTAGGGGAAGTGGGACACATCCTTGGGATCAAGGTTATAAGGGATCGCAGGAAAAGGATGTTGTGCTTATCTCAAGCTTCATACATATACACCATTTTGGCTCGTTTTAGCATGCAGAACTCAAAAAAAGGTTTTCTACCTTTTAGGCTTGGAGTACCTTTATCTAAAGAGATGTGTCCTAGAACATCAAAGGAGATAAAGGAGATGAAGGTGGTTCCTTATGCTTCAGCAGTAGGAAGCCTCGTGTATGCTATGTTATGTACTAGACTGGATATCTGCTTTGCCATGAGCATGGTTAGCATATATCAGAGTAATCTAGGATAGGGACATTGGACTGCGGTAAAGCATATATTGAAGTACCTGAGAAGGACAAGGGATTATATGCTAGTATACCAAGCAGATAAATTACTCCCTGTGGGTTATACAAATTTTGACTTCCAATCAAATAGGGATAACAGTAAGTATACCTCAGATTTTGTGTTTACTTTGGGAGGTAGAGACATTGTATGGAGGAGTGTCAAGCAAAAATGCGTGGCGGACTCCACCATGGAAGCTGAGTATGTGGCAGCCTCTGAGGCAGCCAAAGAAGTTGTATGGCTCAGGAACTTCTTGATGGACTTGGATGTGATTTCTGGTTTGCCCCAGAACTATCACAATTTATTGTGATAATAGTGGTGCAATTGCAAACTCGAAGGAACCACGAGCATATAAGGCAAGTAAACACATAGAGCGCAAGTACCACCTGATACGAGAGATCGTAAAGGAGGTAGACGTTGTTGTCACCTAGATTGCATCAGAGGATGACCTAGTAGATCTTTTCACTAAGGCCCTTCAAGCGAGAGCTTTTGATAGGCATGTGTAGGGAATGGGAATATGATGTATGGCAGTATGAGGACAACATAGTCTTTTAGTATAAGTGGGAGATTGTTGGGATGTATACTGAAAAGTTTATCTTTTGTATCAACATCTTTATTTTTGAAATATGAATCACTTGATCATTGTTTGCATATTTATGGTTATGCATAATGTCTGATACATTACATTGTAGATAACATGGTGTGTAGTGTCACATGGGAGATCATGTTATCAGTTCCTTGTAGAGTATAAGTAGAGGCTCACAACAGAGACGATTTTGGACAAACCATTGGTATGGTTGTAGTGTAATTTGGTATTGGTTTGTCTTGACCATAGAATAACACTAGTACACTTTGTGTGTATTGAGTAGGACCGACTTAGAGGTGATTCAATTTATTGTTGACTACATAATTGAATTAGACCTCGGATATTATGGTGTACATGCTCTTAATCCCGATATAATAACGGGCATATGTACTTAGTATTTATTTCTTTGATTTACCAATGGGCGAGATTTATAGATTAAATCGATAGGCTCGGTAAGTTAGGAAATGATATTATTTACATGGTGTGACGTTGATTATAGGAGGAAACTATGTCCTATATATTATAATGATAATGTCCCCTTGAGGAGCTCATAAGGATCATCATGTAGATCCTGCAGGTGGACATGGTCCGGCATGATGTTGAGGTTGAGTGATACTACTCATGGAGTTAGATGTTGATTAATTAATTGTCAGTAAATTAATTAATTGACAGACATTCGAGTACTTAAACACGGGAAGATATTTGTACAATTAATATATGGAGCCCATATTTAATTATGGGGGTTGGTGAGGTAGATCAATGATAATTCTCTAGTGGAATGAATTATCATTAATGGATCGGACTTTATATGGGCTAGATCCATTGGGTGGCTAAGATCCAACTCCTCCTCATGGTCCCTATTGTAGTCTATTAAAAACCTCATGAAAGCCTAGATCCGACCATGGAAACTGAAACCCTAGATCCCACGGTGAAAAATGAAACCCTAGATCCGACATTGGAGATTGAAAATAGGCTTAAGCCTAACTCTATAAAAGGTGGGCTAGGGCTTGGGCGAAAAGATGGATTAGGGTTAGGGTTAGGGTTTCCTTCTCTTGGTATCCTCTCCCTATTGTCGACACCCATCACCACTTCCTCTTAGGCGGTGCCTATCTTCTTCCAAGATTGGCTGGCGCCCACCTCCTTTCTTCCTCAAGCTTTGGCCGGCGGCAACAAGAGCTCCTCTTGTTGGTCGACGCCCATCTTCCATCTCCCTCTCCTTGGTAGCCAACAGCAACAACAAAGAGGAGGAAGAGGTTTGATCTTTCTCCAAAGGGATTGTGTTCGTAACTAGATAGGAGAAGAAGCGAGCTCATTATCTTCCTTTGTTCGGAGAGAACAAGGAAAGAAAGATATGAGATCTAGGAGGCTTCATCTCTTGGAGGATCGTTGCCTACACAACGTCCAAGAAGAGGATACGACATACAATAGAAGACTAAGAGGTAAACAAGAGGTATAATTCTTGTTTTGGATTCCTTTTGTTCCTTTGTATTATGCATGTAATTGCATGTGGCTAATTTACTTGGACCCCAAAGATAAATAGAAAAACCGGCGATCCGTACATCATCTATGTTGGGTTTCCGGCTCCGCGGCGAGTGTGTGTTCGAACATGTTTCGTAAACATGTGCACAGCGGAAGGAATAAAATAATAAATCTAATTTATTACAACACACACACCACATGCATGCATAGTACAACATGTGTAGACATAATCGTAAATTCAAAATTTTTGCAATAAAAGGAAATTTATACTACGTATACCTGACGTATCACGTGCACCGGGAAAGGCATCAATCGGAGCGATCCTCGCTAGAATCGCCTCTATCCGTATCCACGCCGAGTATCTTTGGGATGACTTCACAAAGTCATGAGTCTCATCTTCGTACGGGTTACTAGCCTCGTGTTGAAGACGATGTGATCGAGAGAAGATCATGATCCGAATCAAAATTCGGATCCAAAACGTGTCCTCAAAAACTCGCTTTTTCAGAGAGGTATTCGTCAACTGTTTGATGAATCCTTCGTCCTCCACCTATGAGGATTACCATAGATTGAATCCCCGACAAGGCTACCGCTGTCGGAGCTCCAAATGTCGTCCAAACGATGCTCCGACAAGGAGGAAACAAGCTGTCCAGAAAACTGGACAGCTTTGGTGGAGGAATAGGGGTCGGCCAAATAAGGAAGGTTGAAGCTCACCTTGTCGCCGGACCCAAAGGAGATCACCAGAGCTCCTCCGGCAGCAGCTCGACGCCGGCAAGGGGAGAGGATGATAACTGCTGGACGTCGGTAAGGAGCTTTGGGCGGTGGTGGGCGGAGGCAAGAAGTTGGCGCCGACCACTTCGAGAAGAGGGAGAGGGTGGGCGGCAACAACTAGGGTTTCAAGGATTAGGGATTAACAAAAACCCTTAAGCCCTATTTTATAGAGAACAAATTCTCTTAATGGTTATCGTATCATAACCAAAAGCCCGTTAACCCGCTCCATTAATTTAAGTTAAAATAAATCAAACCATGATGGTTTATTTTAAGTTAAAACGAACCGAACCAACTTTGGTTCATTCGTTTAAAACAAACCAAACCCCTTTGGTTTATTCTCCTCCATTGGATTATAACCAAACCAATTTGGTTCATCCATCATGTTTTCATAAGACACGACCCATCCACGCTTCCATTACGACTGAAACGATTTCATACTCGCTCTATGTTTGGTCCAACCAAACCTAGTTTCTCTTGGTCTGAGAATCTCATTCTTAAGCTCGTTACAAATCCTTCGGATTACGCTCATTGTTCGTGTGACCAAATAGGTTCTCGGTTTATGTTAGCCGTCTATAATTAACCATTAATTATAGAACGATCATGAGTGGCACCTAGTAGTACATCATGATCCCCAATTAACCGAAAAGATCAATGGTTGATCCAGAACTATTTCTGAAACCCTTCAGCAGCTCGAATGAATCGTGCCCCATTCCCTTCACTCATCTTATACCCACTTGGTTCAGGACATGGTCTATAGTGTAAGTCCCCACTAGGCTGACTACGTCACACCTAGCCCAAGTATCATTTCCTCATCCTACGGATTCTAGTTACTGCACATGTATCGAAGAGTACCTTACTCTAAACATGTAATGCTTTGGCCAAAGACTTTAGTAACAATCCGACGAGAGGCCATGGGTATACATCTCCTCGCAAGGAGTGGTGAATCCTTTATAGGCTATTCAAACACCTTCGATGACTTCGACTTATACCCAATCATCCCGGGTCCACATCTCCTTAGAGATGCTTGCTTAAGATGTCGAAGCATAAGTCTTTATGATCAAGATGACTTGAATACCGCAAGTCAAAGGAACATCGCATTTAAGCTACAGTAAGAACTTCATTGACATATCTATATATGCAGAGAATCATATGAAGTCTTACGGCTGGTCACTCCAATGAACTAGTTACCATAACTAGCATCCACAATTAACTCCGGACATCACAATGTCTCTGACCATTGAGAATCAGCTGCTTGGATACACCAAGGAGTAAACCTCGTGCTAGTCTTGACAGAATCAATGGTGTCCAAATCCATCAATTCATCAACTAGGGATAATTCCGATACATCACAATTACACATGTTGAGATACTCACTAGTTGTGATCCAATCACAAATTCTCACATACTGTGAATCGTATCATGGATATTCAGTAAATGAGTTTAAGATCTAATCAAATACATGAAAACATGTATATTAAAATAGTGAATCTTCATTTATCATATAAATGGTTCAAACATAAGGTGATTGACTTAGGACATCTCTCATATATCACTAACAAACTCCCATTGGGCCTAATGCCAATCACTACGGTATCCAATACCATAAGCTCTATCATGACCCTCAAACTTACTTTGAGGTAATGCCTTAGTCAAAGGATCCGCTAAGTTCCTTTCAGTGGGGATTTTCTCGATTTGTATTTCCATCCTACTAATGATCTCTTTGATAAGATGATAGCGACGAAGCACATGTTTGGATCGTTGATGAGACCTTAGCTCTTTCGCCTGTACAATTGCTCCATTGATGTCACAGTAGATCGGTATTGCTTCAACAATGGCCGGAACCACACCAAGTTCATAAATGAACTTCTTGATCCAAACCGCTTCCTTTGCTTCTTCCGAAGCTGCAATGTATTCTGCCTCAGTGGTAGAATCCGCTACAGTGTCTTGTTTGGAACTTTTCCAACTCACTGCGCCCCCATTCAAGGTGAACATGTATCTAGACTGAGACCTGGAATCATCCTTGTCTGTCTGAAAGCTGGCATCTGTATACCCGCATATCACCATGTCCCCTTCTCCATATATTAGGAACACATCCTTAGTTCTTCTTAAGTACTTAAGGATTGTCTTAACAGCCACCAAATGATCCATTCCTGGATCAGACTTGTATCTACTCATGACACTCAGAGCATACGATACATTGGGCCTCGTACATAACATAGTACATGATAGATCCTATTGCGGATGCATAGGGAATCTTACTCATGCAAATCCTCTCGTCTTCTGTGTGCGGACACATAGACTTCGAAAGGTGTACCCCATGCCTGATGGGTAGGAAACCTTTCTTGGATTCTGACATGCTAAACCTCTTTAGCACTCGGTCTATATATGTAGACTGCGAAAGACCAACCAACCGTTTCTATCTATCTCTATAGATCTTAATCCCGAGGATGTAGGTTGCTTCTCCCAGGTCTTTCATGGAGAATGTCTCGGATAATCAAATCTTATCTGACTGTAGGACTGAAACATCATCTCCTATAAGTAATATGTCATCGACATACAATACTAGGAACACGACTGCACTCCTACTAACCTTCTTGTACACATAAGGTTCGTCTTGATTTTGTGAGAAATCAAAATTTTTGATTGTCTCATCAAAACGGATATTCCAGCTCCTGGATGCTTGCTTCAATCCATATATGGACCGTCGCAATTTGCATACCTTGGTTTTATCAACCGATGTGAAACCCTCAGGCTGTATCATGTACACGTCCTCGAGCAGGTTTCCATTAAGGAAAGTTGTTTTCACATTCATCTGCCATGTCTCATAATCATAATGAGTCACTATGGCCAGGAGCATCCGAATGGATTTAAGCATAGCTACAGGCGAATAGGTTTCGTCATAATCAACACCTTGCTTTTGACGATATCCTTTCGCCACCAATCTAGCCTTATAGGTAATCACATTACCATCCATGTCGGTTTTCTTCTTGAAAACCACTTGCACCCTATAGGATTTATGCCTTCATGTGGGTCAACCAAGTTCCAAACTTGGTTTTCATACATGAAATCCATTTCTGACTTCATGGCTTCAAGCCACTTATCCCTTTCTGAACTTGTCAAAACTTCTTCAAAACTTGTAGGCTCCTCATCATCAATGAGTAACACGTCATTCGATTCACTTACGAGAAATCCATATCTCTCAGGAATGTTGCGTGTTCTACCAGATCTACGAAGATGTGGTGTTTCAATAGGTCCAGCTGATTGCTCATCACTATGAGTTATCGCCTGTTGTCCTTCATCAGGTATCTCATCAATGTCTATTTGAGTCTCTCGAGCCTCCTCAAGCTCGACGACACTCCCAGTGTTTTCTTGCAAGAGAAACTCTTTCTCTAGAAACACAGCATGCCTTGAAACAAACACCTTTTGCTCCACAGGATGATAGAATTGGTAACCCCTTGTTTCCTTAGGGTATCCAATAAATAGACATTTATCAGACTTAGCATCCAATTTTTCTGATACAGTCCGCTTCACATAAGCAGGACAACCCCATATCTTCAAGTAAGATACATGAGGTTTCTTACTATTCCATATCTCATATGGAGTAGTGGAGACTACCTTGGTTGGCATTCTGTTTAACAAGTAAACAGCTGTCTGAAGTGCATAACCCCAAAAGGACTTGGGATGTTTTTCATGATTCATCATTGATCTGACCATGTCCAACAAGGTCCGGTTTCGCCTCTCAGATACACCATTAAGTTGTGGTGTATATGGCGTAGTCCATTGAGACAATATACCATTGTATCTTAGATAATCAAGAAACTCTTGACTTAAGTATTCACCACCTCGATCCGATCGAAGTATTTTAATACTCTTTGTCATGTTGTTTCTCTACTTCATTTCTGAATTCTTTGAACCTTTCAAAGGCTTCAGACTTGTGTTTCATCAAGAACACATACCCAAACCGTGAGTGATCATCGGTGAAGGTAATGAAGTAGCTATAGCCTCCTAAAGCTTGAGTTGACATAGGTCCACATACATCAGTATGTATTAGACCTAGCAACTCTCCCACTCGTTCACCTTTTCCTGTAAAAGGTAACTTAGTCATCTTGCCTTTCAAGCATGATTTGCATGTATCGTATGAATCCAATTCAAACGATTCCAGAATTCCACATCGGTGTAATTCAGACATGCGTTTCTTGCTTACATGGCCAAGACGACAATCCCATATGTAGGAGTCTAATTGATTATCCTTTCGAGCATGCTTGTTGCTCGCTTCGATATTGAAAATGTCACTTGATATGTCCAACGTATAAATGCCATTTCTCAAAGTTTCTGTTCCATAAAGTACGTCATTCAAAGTTATATAACAACAATTGTTACTAAACGTCAAATGGTAACCATTTCTATTTAAACAGGAAATAGAAACAATGTTCTTTATTAGAGAAGGAACACAATAGCAATTGTCCAGTTCCAAGACTAGTCCGCTAGGGAGCTTCATCAAATAAGTTCCGATGGCGACCGCAGCAACCTTTGCTCCATTGCAAACTCGTAAATTTGACTCCCCTCTGACGAGTCTTCTTCTATTCCTTAGCCCCTGTATGTCATTACATATATGTGAGCCACACCCAGTATCCAATACCCAAGTGTCTAAGAAAATAGAATGACAATCAATAATGAAGATACCTGAAGAGGATGGGGCATCAGATGCCTTCTTCTTCTTCTTCATGGACTCAAGATAAATCTTGAAGTTTCTTCGCCAGTGGCCTTCCTTGCCACAATGATGGCAAGTGCCCTTTTGTGCTGGTTCTGCCTTCTTAGCCTTCTTGTTCTTCCCTTTCTTATGTTCCTTTGCCTTCCTCTTAGAACCTTTCTTTGAGGAATCAACTAACAAAACTGCCTTCTCCTCATGCTTCACAGAAGGCTCCACAGTCTTCAGCATATTGAGGAGCTAAGGAATAGTGGATTCTAATTTGTTGATTCGATAGTTCATCACAAATTGTGAGAAACTCTTGGGCAAACAATGCAGAATTAAGTCAATATTTAATTCATGATCCATCACAAACCCGAGGGTGGCTAGCCGCTCGATGTACCCATTCATCTTTAGCACAAACTGCACTATAGACGAACCTTCTTGCATCTTCGTGGTGAAGAGGAGCATGGAGACTTCGAACCTTTCGGATCTCGCTAGCTCATCAAACAACTCATGAAGATGGAAGACCATGGTATTAGCATCCATATGCTCATGCTGCTTTTGCAGCTCAGGTACCATTGCAGCTAGCATGATGCAACTCGCCAGTTCAGAATCTGCCATATGCTTCTGATAGACCAACATTTGGTCTGGAGTTGCATCGTCCCTAGGACGGTTAGGAAGAGGCTCTTCAAGGACATATGCTAGCTTTTCCGCCTTGAGAACAATTCTCAAGTTTCTAAGCCACTCCAGTAAGTTAGGCCCAGTCAATTTGTTTGAATCCAAAATAGTGCGCAAATTCAAAGACGTCATGATCAATCGATTAACCTAGAAATACAAAACGAGCATATATGAGAAAATGATTTTAAAATGCATCAATATACATTTATAAATCCCATTCATTTTGCGAATATCAAAAACCCCAAAATCACTTCGGGAGATCGTAGGTCCATCTCCGAATGGGCTGATATCCATCATAGATATGAATAACCTTGGAGAGAGTCCAACAAGCCATTCATAACTACGATGGTAGGTATCAAATATACCGATTGCATATCACACATAAGCAACTATCACAATATGCTATCAACTAATTGAATGTTCACACATACATCGGGTTGTTAACACATTAACAAGTATGCATCATATGCATAGCACCCAACTTCACCTTCTTCACATCGACCTTGGAGAGAGTCCAACAAGTCGATGCTCCAGGTTAAAGCCAACCCATTAATCGAGAAATAGTTTTAATATGGTTAGAGCACATTCAACCAATTAGGTCGTCTTGGAGAGAGTCCAACAACCAAAGCTAACGATTGACCTCTGACTCTTACCATATTAGTATTAAACTATTCCATGGCTTGAACATGTTCGGGTTCGAGCCGCGCTTGGAGAGAGTCCGACAACCCGAACAAGAAACAAAACTCTGGTTCTAACCATATTAATGGAAGGTGTAGGCTTTAATATTGAGTTAGGGTTTTTATGTCTCATCCTATTTGCATGCAAATAACTATTATCTACATGGCATGGCATACATGGCATACATCTACATGTCACGACAAGCATGGCATAATGATATGCATCTAATGCAATTACATGGCATACAATTATGTCATATACAAAATTTCCTTATATGTCATAACTATTTATGGAAATAAAATATGCTTAAGATTTGATTCTCCAAATCAAATCATGATTAAATTAGGAAATAAATTTCCAAATCTAATCACATATTTTATTTGTGAAAATAGTTGATTAAGGAAAGTCAATTTAGGAAACCAATTTCCTAAATCATCAAAACTACTTATGGAAATAAAATATTTTTAAGATTTGATTTCCCAAATCAAATCAAGATTAAATTAGGAAGAAAATTTCCAAATCTAATCAAATATTTTATTTATGGAAAATATCAATTTCCATAAATACTTCCAAGTTTCCAAAAGTAGAAGATTTCCATAAATACTGCTAGACTTTCCAAAATTAAAAATTTCCATAAATACTTCTAACTTTCCAAAAGTAAAAAATTTCCAGAAATACCATTATGAAGATCGCAAAACAATTTTACGATTATGTCGAAACACATCCTGGGCTCTGATACTAATGTTGGGTTTCCGGCACCGCGGCGAGTGTGTGTTCGAATATGTTTCATAAACATGTGCACAGCGGAAGTAATAAAATAATAAATCTAATTTATTACAACACACATACCACACGCATGCATAGTACAACATGTGTAGACACTTATCATCCTTAACTTCAAATCCTCCCTCGGTCTGTTTCACTACTAATTGAGAATCCATATGCACAATCACCCACTCGACCACTATATTTTTAGCAGCTTGCAAAGCTATAAGTAAAGCCTCATATTCAGCTTCATTGTTATAGGTTCTAAAATGCAATCTAACTGCCAACTTAACCTCTTCTCTTGGCGGTGAAATCAGAATTACCCCTACTCCACAACCCTCTTTTTTAGGAGATCCATCTATATATATAATTCAAGGTTCAGACTCCTTATGTATAGTCTCTACTAGAAAGTTAGCTAATGCTTGAGCTTTAATAGAGGTACGAGGCTGATAAGTAATGTCGTATTCACTAAGTTCAGTAGCCCATTTAATAAGCTTTCCTGTAGCTTGTTGATGAGTAAGTATTCTACCCAGAGAAGTATCAGTAAGTAGCACCAAGAGATGTGATAGAAAATAGGGGCGTAACCTCTGAGTAGTTAAGACCAGACCCCAAGTTAACTTCTCTAGATTAGTATACCGAATTGCAGGTCCCTTCAACAGATAGCTGATATAATAAATTGGATGTTGTTGACCTTTATCTTCTCGGACTAATACTGAACTTACATCAACTTCTGAAAGAGCTAGATATAACCATAACATTTCCCCAGGCTAAGGTTTAGCTAAGAAAGGTGGCTCAACCAAGTACTCCTTCAGAGATTGAAAAACTTTATCACAGTGTTCATCCCATTGGAATCGTGTATTTCTTTTTAATATCTTAAAGAAAGGAAGACTCCTATCTGCCGACCGGGATATGAATCTAGATAAGGAAGTAATTTTTCCTAATAACCTTTGCACTTCGTTTAAATTTTTTGGAGGTTGTATTTGCTGAAAAGCCTCAATCTTAATAGGATTAGCTTTTATACCTTGTTTAGTAACCACATATCCCAAAACACGACCCTGAGTAAGCCCTAATACACACTTCTCTAGATTTAAATTCATTTTATACTTGCACAAAGCGCCAAAAGTTTCCTCTAAATCAGATATTAACTGCTCGGGATGTAAATTTTTAACCAAATTATCATCCACATATACCTCTACATTTCTCCCTAACTACTTTTCAATGATTTTATCCATTAATCTCTTATAAGTAGCCCCGACATTCTTTAACCCAAAAGGCATAACCACATAACAGAAAGTCCCCTCTGTAGTAATAAAACTAACTTTATTCTGATCTTCCAAGGCCAATGGTATCTGATGATACCCTTGATAAGCATCCATCATTGAGATAAATTGATGCCCGACAGTGGAATCTACCAACTGATCAATGCAAGACAAAAGATAGCAATCCTTAGGACAAGCTTTGTTAAGATCTCTGAAGTCCACACACATCTTCCATTTTCCTGATGGCTTAGGTACCAATACCACATTAGATAACCAAGTTGGGTATTGTACTTCTCTGATATGTCCGACCTTCAACAATTTATATACTTCCTCTTTAATAATAGCATCCTTTTTAGCTCTAAAGTGTCGGTGCTTTTGTTTGACAGGAACTATAGTAGATAAGATATACAATTTATGCTCCATAACAGTAGGATCAATTCCTGATAAGTCCTGTGGAGAGCATGCAAAGATATCAACATTTTTGATAAGGCATTGTATCAAATATGCTTTAAGCTGCAAAGGAAGATCCCAGGCTATAAAGGTAACATATTCAGTACACTTATCATCTAACACAATTGACTCTTTATTAGGTTCCCCTATCTCTCCAGCAGCCCCCTCCTGAATGATACACACTGCATCTCCATACTTAGATTTCTGAAAAGACTTACTAACAAATTTTCCTTTTTGTCCTGTCCAAATAGCATCTACATAACATCTACGAGAGAGTTGTTGGTCACCCTTAACTTTCCCTACTTCATTTCTGAACAGAAACTTAATCTTCTAATGATAAGGAGAAGTTACAGCCTGTAAACTACTTAGAACAGGTCTGCCTAAAATAGCATTATAAGAAGAAGACATATCAACCACTGTAAAATTAATAAGCATGGTTCTCCTCTTCGGGTCTTCTCCTAAAGATAAAGGTAGTTTGATTTGGCCCATGGGTTGCACCTCATGACGAGAAAACCCAAATAAAGAAGTTCCAACTGCCTGCAAATCAGTGATAGTAACTCCCATTTTCTCTAAGGCTGACCAATACAGAATATCCACTGAACTGCCCGGGTTGACAAAAACTCTTCCCACATCTAATTGGCAATATGAGCTCGAATGACTAAGGCATCAGTGTGAGGAGTCATCACTCCCTCTAAATCATTAGAATCAAAACCTATGATGGGTCCTCTAACTCTAGGAAGAGCGGCAACAGCTACACATTCCTCTCTACTGTGTCTTTTCCGTGCTCTGTACGAATCTCCATTAGTGGAACCACCGGATATCATATTAATAGAATGCCTTACAGGGGGTTGATTAGCAGGTGCAACTCGATCTGGGGCTATCTCCCTTAACTGAGAAGGTTGTGCAGGCCAATTTACAAAAGGTCTTCTCGGATTTCCTCTACCATAATTTCTTCCTCCAAACCCTCGCTGATAAGGAGCTGGATTCATAACCAGGTTCTAAACATGAGGATGAGCTCCCATTATTCTTTGCAATTCAAAGTCTAACTGCTGACAACTCTAAATATTATGCCCATACTTCTGATGAAAAGCACAAAAAGTAGGAGCTGGTAATCTCCTAGGCCCTCTGTCAGCTCCAAAGGGTCTTCTCAGTAACTGTTGTTCTATACAAATATTCATAGCTCTCTCCTTAGAAAATCGCAATTAATGAGCATATACAGATCTGTCCTCCCAAGTCTTACCCATCCAATCCTTCATTCTGGCATTTTCCCTATTCTGAAATCTCGAGAAGTTTGCCAAGACTTCTGAGCATCTTCTAGATTAATAAACTTTTCAACCCGAGCTAATAAATCATCAAAACTTACAGAAGGCTTTTTAGATAAAGATTTAAAGAAATCCCCTTCTCTGAGGACCTGAGTAAAAGCTCCAACCATCATACCAGGCTCCATGGTAGGAATTTCCTAGGCCGACTATGTAAATCTCTATATATATTGCCGCAAACTCTCCTGTTCTCTCTACTTATGATTTAAAATACTTAGAGGTTGAGGCAAATATTTTTAGACTTAGAAAAATGCCTTAAAAATAATACTGAAAAATCCTTGAATAATGCAATACTACGCGACTTTAAATCGCTAAATCACTGTTGTCCTAGTCCTACTAAGGTAGTAAGGAATACCCGATGCTAAATCCTATCAGTATAGCGATACAACAAAGCAACATTTTTAAACCTTATTAAATGATCCTTAGGATCGGAATAACCAGTGTATTCAAGCATTTAAAGAAATCAAAAATGCTAAGGTAAATCTTCGTTAAAGATATCCTCAGTAACAGGATTCGACTCTTGTATTGTTACAATAGTGCCTACAATAGGAATGTCCTCCTCAGTTGTGCATTCTCAAGAGGAACTTTACACTTCTTTTTCTTCTCCTTTTCCTATTTACAGACACGAGAAGAACCAATCTTCGGATGGGAGACTCTAACCACCTCTTCTTCAGAATCATCATCAGATACATCATCCTCTTTAATCTTCTTTGGGGTGACCCTTTGTGACATTTGATCCATCATCTCAGCCATTATTTGCATAAGATCCTCTTTATACAAAGGCTCACGACACCTTTTGCTAGTGCCTCCCTTGGAAGCACTATAGATAGATTTCTCCTCCTCCATTCGCTCCTGCAGTGTCCTTCGAGTATTTACCATAATGACTTTTTGTTCAGATTCCCACAGGCAATGTCAATTTGATGGTGTTAACTTCTTCAGCCTATTGAGATCTCCCTCCCCCTTCTTGGGGATTGCTAGATCTGATACCAAAGAAGGTTATAAATGAGATAAAGAGAGATCTGCTCCTAGAATCACCTTAGATCTTGGAAGTAGAATTAGATCTGTTGGTCGAAGAAGGAACACAAGATGTGGACCGACTGCCCGACGCTGCCACTCCAACGCTCAAGTCAGTAAGAGTATGAAGAAAACAACAACACAAATGGAATGTAGAAGAAGTGAGAAGATCTTTGAGGTACCGAATAGCGAAGAAACAACCATCCCCTCCTTTGTCCTCCTCTGTCCCTTTTATAGATGGATCAACCGCCTCCTCTTTGAGATGAATTTACTTTAATGCCTTTTGCTAAGCTGTCCTTGTAATCGCTTTTCCCGCCTCAATTCAAAATATCTCCTTATGTCATCCTGCCACATATTAATTTAAATAAAATATAAACATAAATGCAGTTATATTAAATTAACCATCCCCAATTTCTCTCTACTACTTCCCATCCTCTGGCATACACCCTTCCTCCTTATTTCGTCATATCAAAAAGAAACCCTGAAATTCCTAAGTAGCTCAAGAAATGAACATACTACTCAGGAAATGAATACACTACTCGGGAAATACACTGACTGCCTGAGATGCTAGGATCCTACTATGTGTGCAAACCGATTGGCAAAACCGCAGCGGAAATAAAATTTTTTGATCCCACCAGGGATCCAAGCGAAAACATATAAATTGTTTTTAACCATCTAGATCCTATCTAGAAGAAGTATTATACCTTTGAAGCGAGCCCTTCGTAATCCCGCTAGTCCAAAGTTGTCGGATCTAAATATGGTAAGGATAACCGTATCTCTAAGGTATCAACACTGACACTCAGCCCTTAAATATGGTTGTGCTAGCAACCTTTGTAGAACAACTAGCCAAAATTAGGAGGATGAAGAAGTGAAGAAGAAGAAAGAACACCCAACTCTCTTTTTTTTTCTTTGGCTCTTCTTCCACCCTTATATATTATCATGCTTGAATTCTAAAATCAATGCATCAAATGCATCATTGAAAATCCACTAGCCTCTTCCCATTCTACACGTTGAAATCCAATGCATCAAATGCATTGAATTGTAATCAAATGCAATATTGAAAAGCCACTTCCAATTCAAAGCCACTTCCAATTCTTCACGTTGAAATCCAATGCATTTTTAATGCATCATGGATGCATTAAAACCTTTTGCATGTGACTTGGGTTTAACTCAAGTCTAACTTGAATTTTACATGTGATTTGGGTTTAACTCAAGTCTAACTTGAGTTTTGTCATGCCCCGGGGGTCTATTCTCCATCCAAATGACGAAGGAGCCCCTTAGTGATAATATTCAGAAATATAATACTAGAACGAGATCTAGTAAAAACTACTAAATAATAATAGAAATATAAGTATTTTATTAACTGCATGCATGTCCGACTAAATATAAATCAATTAAAAGTAAAATACATTTTATTTTACACTGAAACCAATTGTGACAAAATCCAAAATGCTAAAAAGACTCCGATAACAATAAAAAAAATCGAACAACATTTCAATCGAATGTTGTGGGACCAGCACGGCCAGGGACTCTTTGAGCAACACAATGGTAAGTCAACTGGACTCGTCCTCTATCAGCTAACTTGGAGAATATGAGAAGAGGGGGTGAGTACAACCACTCAGTGGGTGGATAAAATAAAGTGCATAATCATAATGGACATAATGGATAGGCTGGACATAATGAAAGTCAAAGAAACAAACTAAAGTAACTCAAACCTCAGAGTATCCATATCAGTCCGCCACCAACCTGGTCAGCAATATGATAAATACATCTATAACACATATAACCAACTGCAAATCTACAAACACTAAATACATACCTGAAAATGGTACATACCAAAATCACCTAAACGTACAATAAATACATCCACACCAATATATGTAGAATCACCCAAAAACAAACAAACATAATACCTCCTGTATGTGCATGGCAATTCATATGCATCAACCAAAAGTGCAACAAGTAATGCATATAGTAAAAACGTATGCACATTATGTGATCACTTGTGTCACCCCTGACGCCAGTCAAGCCATCGACATGTCATGTGTGCCGCCCGAGTGGGTAGAGTTGTGACAACTGTGCACTCATATGTCACTATACCTATGTGACCGAGTAGACAGGATGCTCGCGGAGTATCACCCTCCTACCCCAAGTATGTATATGGGGGACATCACCTCATCTCATCTCCTCGTCTCTCGATAAAGGAGGGATCCCTATCTGCTACCACGTCGCAATACAAATCACATGAGCGACCATCATGGAGCCCTGACAGAGCAACTACACACACACCTAAAATACCACTAACCCACGAGTGGTTGTGTGTGTAGATAATGTGACTGGCGATGGGCTCAACTACTAAGTAGCATCACCTCCTACCGAGGAGCCGATGATCGTCAGTCATGCAATAATGCAAGATGGTGCATGTCACTAATGCATGATACACCTATCAATCCATGGCTACCTATGGAATGTACCCATAGGAGCCCATATCAAATAGCCTAAGTACATAAGTCTGTATGTAAGGTATATCCATTAGTCACTCAAATCTACAAGCAATACACATCAAGATACCGCGACAAAGCCTCATGGCTCTTGAGGTAATACAAAAGAAACTATCTATGAACTACCATAAACGAGACTCATATGAAGACAAGAAATATACAAAGCGTTGTCTACACGCAACATCATGCTACCCCGAATGAGTCTCGTGGGCAGTCAGGGTATATATCTATCTAGTTATCGACTACATGCTGTCGCATGCTACCACGAATGGGTCTCATGGGCCTTCGATTATCCTAAGGTGTTAAGCCTAGGGTTATCTAATACATATAGCATAGAACATCTATCAAAGTCGATGAAGATCATCGATCTGCAAAATAAGTACATCGAGGTGGTTAAACCTAGGGTTCCAACCCTTCTAAGATGAACACTTATCACGACCGATAAGATCATAAACCTTCTCATAAACACATCGAGACGATCAAGTCTAAATTATACCATTTCTACCAATTCAATCATGCATGCTACAACATGCTACCACGAACAGGTCTCGTGGGTACTTAAGATGTAAGGTGGTCATTTAGCTACAACCGATGTAAGATTTCAATTATCACTAACTCCGAACGGATAATACTAGAGTATGACTTTATGGTAAGTCATCTCATCCATGATTGGGAGACACAATCGACCACAGATATACAAAGCAACCATAGGGAAACTCCACTGTAAACTTTCTCAACTACGAATGAGAGACATAGTTGACAGCCTAGATATGAGGAATGGTATACACCGTCTAAGGATCATACTACCTCTGATAGTTTAATCACAATATCCACTGAACCAATAAGTAGATCAAACATATACCAGCAGCATCTACCAATAAGTACGTCCGAGTTATTATGCCTAGGGTTCCAACACCTAGGGTTCTACTAATGTTGTTTCACTCCTGAGATCCGCTCCTACTGAATGACCTCATCTAAGTTATACTATCTACTTGTCTAAATAATGGTATCAATCACAACAATACATAACCAAATAAGCATTTAACCATGATGTCCAATAATTACAGCAAAAACATACTAATGGAGATCAATGACTGAAGTTAATTAAGGTATAACTAAAGGGGTCATGCCAATACGAAGTCAAGACAATACTAAATAGAGCATCAAGTGCAACTACACTATAAACCACGTAAGCAACGTAATCATATCACCATGCACTAAAATCTAGAGAGTCAAAGAACCAATATATACCTTCTAAGCATTTATCTCATCTTAGTCATATTATCCTACTAGTCCAATCCTAATACTAATCCAACCAATAATAGGTAAACATCTACTAATAACATCTAACAATTTATATCACAGTGACAACTAGGCGCATATAATAGTAATAACAATCAATACTATACGCTAATGAATAGCAAACATCCTAGAATCTAGGTTCAACAGTTATAAGGTTAGAGCAATACTAGTCAGATCCCCAAGTGAAAACATAATACAACCTATGTAAATAGCATAACCAATATAACCAATACAAATATGCATTAAATTCTGAAATTATAGAATCCACCCACCTGATACGATGAATGTCTGAGAATCTCCGTGTCCGATAGTCTATCTTAAATCAAAACCAATTTGCTCAAAGCCACCACAGTCTCCAATCAGAATTCTTTGGAAAATTCTTATCAAGGGCAGCAATTATAGCAATTGTTGCTGACAGACTAATGCTGCAGAGCTTGAAAGACCTGAACCTGTTGGCACAATCCCGTTCACACTAGATCAAGGACCAAAGGTAGACCAACATCTGCTCCTTTAGATTTAACAACTCATATATGTATTTGTATCCACAGATAAAATAATGGCCCCATTCTGTTATACAGGTGTCGACAGAAGCATAAGGTGCAGGAAGCAGTCACCAGAGAGGGGATTTAAGGCTCGCTACCTCTCTCTCTCATCGGCAACTCACATTTCGCTACATCACCCTAGACACCAACTGGGAGCAATACCTCGTCGCTTCTTGCTAATCTTTGCCGTGACTTCTCCTTTGAAGAGATCAAGACGTCAGCGGTCGAAGAGGATTAGGCGGCGGCAAAAAGGGGTGGCGAACTGGCTAGGGGAGGCAACGATGGGTGACGACACGAGCTCGAGGTGGAGATCGACCTCGGATTAACCTCGCGGCAGCGGAGGCTTGCTAGTTGATAGCGATGACCAAGGCGGCGATGGGCGCATGGGCGTAGCAGAGCAGTGGGTGGCGGCGTGGAGACCGCGAGTCTTTGGCGTGCATGCGATGCCGCAGAGTGCGTGCGGCGATGCGAGCGGAGGCGGCTGAGGAGAAGAGAGTTCGAGTGTTGTGGCAACGTTGTTGACTTGGATCGCAAGAGACAACAACAAAACAATGGTGACCGAAGGATGAGAAGAGGCGTGACAAAGAGGCAGTGCTCGCGGGATTGGGGAAATAGAGGGGCGCGGTGGCTGGCTGGTGTTGTATGCGGGGCAGCCGTGGTGCTAGCCGCAGCGGTGGAGGAAGGCCAGTAGGGTGGGCGTGCGAGCAGAAGGTGTAGGATCCTTGAACAGCTAGAGGGGGTGAATAGCCTCTTTTCATTTTCTACAAAAGATTAGTGGAACACAACAAATACAATAATAGTAGAAATGAAAATGCAATGCTAACGCGGAAGCTTTTACATGGTTCGGAGATAACACTCCTACTCCACGGCGATCCTTAAGGTGGATCAACCCAAATCAATCTTCACTAATAAGCTTTCTCTTTACAAAGACCTCCTCTTCTTACAAAAGATGACAATGAAGATTTGAGAGGAGGAAAGTAATTAACACACTTAGAAAGCTTGGAAAACTTGCGGGAGCTTAGGAGAATGATCAGAATATAAGCATTAGGCTCTTCTTGCTCCTCTTTACCTCTTTTTATAGGAAAGAGCATCTTTTTCCCATTGGAGGTCTATTAGTCGACTGATGACTTACATCGGTCGACTACCACCGATTCTAATGGCTTCTGAACAATCGGATTTGCGGGATTTGACGTCATCATCGCCAACGGGAAGACTATCAATTGATCGCCAATGGCGATTCGATCGACATCGCCCATAGTCGATTAGCCAATAATCGGCTACGGGCCTTTACGTTCGTGGCGATCATCGCCAATAATACGGCGCGATCGCCGCCGGCTTGTATCGCGATCGGGTTCGAAGTCAATCTCAGCGAGCTGACCGATAACCCCACGACTGCCAACAACTCTCCAACCTCTAATGCTGCTTTTTAAAGGCCAGTTCGACTGACACCATGTTCCAGTCGACTGGCACACCCCAAGTATGACTAATTCATACTTGAAAACATACCCTAAGCCTAGACTTAACCTTCTAGCTTCTCCATCAGCCTTGCGCCTCCAAGATTTCTCTGAGTCCACGACCCCATCCATGCGCTTGCCTTCAAAAGCTTCCTTCGGTTTCGTCATGCTTTGGGTTTCTTCTTTGCCAAAGTACTCTTGGACTTTACGCCGCCAAGACTACATGCTTGGACTTGTGCCGCCAAGACTTGCCTTTGGTCTTTCTTTGCCAAGGACTTCTTGGACTTTACGCCGTCAAGACTACATGCTTGGACTTACGCCGCCAAGACCTTTCCTTTGACTTCTCTTTGCCAAGATCACACTTGGACTTGTCTTTTACCAAGTCTTCATACTTGGATTTTTCTGTCACTTAAACATGTTCACAATTATATCACAAAACATTGCCTAACTTATATGATTATCCAAACATCAAAATATATAAATTCTTGGGGCATTGTTGCACCAACAATATCCCCCTTTTTGATGTTTGGCAATCATTTAAGTTAGGTCTTTAACATATGCACATAAACATATTTCAATATGAATTCTAACTTAAATATCCCTTCACCCCCTTTGACATACAACAAAAAGAGAAGAGTTTATCCAATAAGTGCAGGAACGAATTATAATTGACACATCTTGAACAAAGGTATAAAATTGATATGAAGCTCCCCCTTAATCCAAGACATGATTGATGATGTGGAAATAACATGTGAAGCAAAGCATAAACAATAGAATAGCAAATATGTCCTAGCTTTGCACCAACAATTATAGAATTAAGGGATGTAGCTCCCACTAAACCAGTGCATCAAGAAGATCCTTCTTTCCATACAAGTTATCATGTATATACTGTGGGAATCATATAATGTCCAAAATTAGACCTTTTAACCATGAAAAACTGTTTTCTATTCCAAAACAGTGTCACCGGTTCGACTGAAATTGTCATCAGTCAACTACCGGCCTTGGCAGTCGACTGCCAATAACGGCAGTCGACTAATATCAGACAAATCTGAAATCCAAATTTTTCAGTTAAGGTTTAAAAATGCGTAAAAAATTTCATGGATGTCCAAAAATCACGAAACTCATCATACACATTTTATTTGACTAATATAACATATGAAAAATATTAGACGAAAAACATGCTCAATTAACGGATTGATACGATATTCAAAATGATAAAAATATGAAGCAAAAGTGGAATTGCATCGTATCAATATTCATAACTTAGTACTATGTGCTCAATTTCTAAACTTGAAAATAACAAATTATAGTATTGTAGGCACTGATAGAAATGAACTAAACAAAACACAACTTCATTTCATTAACCAAAAATCATTACACAAGTTTGAGTTTGTGCCGTACATACGGCCAAAAATAAAATAACAAAAACATGCTAGCTAAAGATCGTCGTCATCATCATCCATCGGTGCATATGACGAACCATCATGAGGAGGTGGGTGTCCGGGTGCACGAGGCAGAGAATCACCAAAATGTCCTGCTGTTGACGATGCATCCCACTCACGAGGGAGAGGAGCTCCTGATGCTCCCGACAAAGCTCCTGTTGCCCCAAGCGAAGATCCTCAAGATGTGTATCTTGTCACGCCCGCCCTTCCAGGACCCTAAATGTCCGGAGAGGCGGCGCGTGACGCGACCGTACATACATTTCATACAGCGGAAGACTTTATATATATACTTCTTATTTCTTACAGCGGAAGATTTGAGACCTAAATACTTTTTTTTTCTTTTAAACATAAACATGCATTAACACTTCTTCTTAACATAGAGTATGTTTCATAGCATAGCATGCATAAATACTTCTTCTTACTTCTTCTTTACTTCTTCTTATCAACATAAAGCATGCATCATATATATATATAGATACTTAAGGCTTAGTGGGTTCATAACATCATCGTCATAGGGAGACATAAGTAAAGGCATCCATAGACATCATCATTATAGGTAATACATGTATAAGTAGACTTAACGGATCTTCTCCACCATGCCACTACCACACACATTGACCCCTCCTGCTGCTCCCTTTAGTTTATCCACCCCTTACCCTTATCTGCAGTACGAGGGAAAATAAACTATAAGCACATAGGCTTAGTAAGATCCTGTCCTACTCACAAAAACCATACATCATCATTAATCATGACTTGTAGCATTTATAACATATAGTCAATATATCATGCAACATACATGGCATCTTCAACTTAACTTGTAGCTTAAGTAACATAAACATAACATACATGGCATCTTCAACTTAACTTGTAGCTTAAGTAACATAAACATAACATACATGGCATCATATGTAACTTAGTAACCTAACATCATAGCGTGCCATCGAACATAACATGTAACTTATACATCATGACATATCATCTAACATAACAGGTAACTTAAACATTATGGCATATCATCTAACATAACATGTAACGTAAACAATCATGGCATATCATTTAACGTAACAAGTAACTGAACATCATGGCATATCATCTAACATAACTTGTAACTTAACATTAGGGCGTATCATCTAACATAACATGTAACTTAACAATCATGGCATATCATCTAACATAACATGTAACGTAAACAATCATGGCATATCATCTAACATAACATGTAACTTAACAATCATGGCATATCATCTAACATAACATGTAACTTACACAATCATGACATATCATCTAACATAACATGTAACGTAAACAATCATGGCATATCATCTAACATAACATGTAACGTAAACAATCATGGCATATCATCTAACATAACATGTAACTTAAACAATCATGGCATACATATGCAAGATGCTTTTGAAAACATATATGTTAGGTACGTAAATATAGATCTCAACATATTTGGGCCCGGCATTGTACCACTTCTTCATTATCATAGCGCGCATCCCTAAATAGGCCCGAGGTAGCAAGTCTCGAACCTAATAGGTTCCTAGGCCCGAGTCTTATTCCATCGACCTAGGGGCAATCGTCATAGCGTAGAAGCCCATCCTAGGCCCGAGTCTTACTCCATCGACCTAAGGCATCTTGGAGCCCATCCCGTACTAGGCCCGAATCTTATTCCATCGACCTAGGGGCAATCATACATAGAAGCCCATCCTAGGCCCGAGTCTTATTCCATCGACCTAGGGCATCTTAGGAGCCCATCCCTTCTTTGGACCTTGTTAAGGTCTTGGTACAAGCCATGCAGAAAGTAAAATACTTATATGCTTATTTTACAACATAGCTTATTTCTTTAACATAGCATAGCATACTTCATTTCATAACGCATCATGCTTCATTTCATTCACATAGCATAGCATACTTCATGTCATAACATCTTAGCTTATTTCATTAACATAGCATAGCATACTTCATTTCATACACATCATGCTTCATTTCATTCACATAGCATAGCATACTTCATTTCATAACGCATCATGCTTCATTTCATTCACATAGCATAGCATACTTCATTTCATAACAACCTAGCTTATTTCATTAACATAGCATAGCATACTTCATGGTATGAACTTCATTGTAACCTAAAGAGGTCAAAGGTGGCCGAATGGCCCTTATAGGCTTTTTAGGGTTTAGACCTTTAACCTAATTCAAGTAACATACATATGCATACAAATTCCATAAAATTCATGGTATGAACTTCATTGTAACCTAAAAAAACTCAAAGGTGGCCGAATGGTTCTTAGGGTTCATTAGGGTTAGCTTTTGTCCTAATCCACTTTAACCCCTAACATCATCATCTAGTTATAGAACATAGTATAAACATAACATGGAGCTTCATTTAGACCCTAGTCCATGACTTGGCCGAATGGTTCTTAGGGTTCATTAGGGTTAGCTTTTGTCCTAATCCACTTTAACCCCTAACATCATCATCTAGTTATAGAACATAGTATAAACATAACATGGAGCTTCATTTAGACCCTAGTCCATGACTTGGCCGAATGGTTCATGGAGACCTTTGAGGTTAGATCTTTATCCTAATCCCTTTTAACATGTTATCATCATCATTTGCAAGTAAAGCAAGATATAAACTTCAACAAAAACACCAAAAACCCATGTTGGCCGAATGGTCCATAGGGTTTCCTAGGGTTAACTTTTGACCTAATCCCTTTTTAACCCTAACTACATCATATAGCAATTAAAACATGGCATTCATGAAACCCTAACCCTAATTTCATAGGGTGGCCGAAACACATAAGGGCTCAACTAGGGTTAGCTTTGTAACCAACCCTCTTTTCCCATCTTAGCATCATCATATCCTTCCTAAACATAGATTTCAACTTCATTGGTAAACTAAAACATGCTTGGCCGAATATAACATACAATTTGTTCAAACATTCAATCGCAACTACTCGTATGCAGGTGAGGGATACTTACTTCCTTCGCTTTGTTTTGGGTGGAGAAGATGACCTAAGAACCAACCCTAGCCCTTGCTTCTTGCTTGAAGGAGGTTCGGCCAATGGAGGAAATGGAGAGGGAGCTCAAGATTTTCGGTGAGAAGAGGAAGAAGAACAGAGGAAGTGACCAAATTCAACCTTCCCTCTTCTTTATAAAGGGGGGGAGGAAGAGAAGTTCCTCTTTTCTTTTCCATGCCTCTTCATTTACTCCTAGTCCCACTTATCTATAGTTTCCCCCTCTTCCTTAATCATATAATCCTATTGGGCTTCTGGTTAGTGGGTGCATCTATAAGGCTTGGCTATCTCTAGAGGTTTGGAGTTCAATTCCTAGGCCTTGCACCCCTTTTCGGCTTATTTTCTTTTATTTTTGAAAAAGCCCACATAAAGCCCATGATCATCAAGCCAAAAAATCTTGTAAAATTGCTAAGAATTTTACGGGCGTTACATATCTACCCACTCTACAAAAGCATTGAAGCGGGCAATGAAGGATGAGTCTGGAAGAACAGCATCGCCTGTAGTAGTCCCCTCCGCATCGGCTCCCTCAGTAGCAACACCCTCAGCATCTTCTGCAGCAGCGGCACCTCTGGTGCCGGAGCGCCACCTGCTGGCCGTCGTGCAGGGTCCCAGAAAACGGACCCCTCGCTGGCCTTCAAGCCCGCCAAGGAGAAGCTCCGACGAGTCATCTGGTCATATTTTTTATTTATGATTTTAATGACCCCTATGTTGACATCAATGCCTATGGAACTAAGCCACTGAGTAAAGACATTTCCAAATGGCATATGAACCTTCCCATTGTTTGGCTTTATGAAATGAGTAATGCAATGGAAGGTGTTGAGACCAATGTCGATGTCTAAGTACTAACAGAGGATATGCATGAGAAGAAAGTGTGTAGGTCGAACTAAGGCCAACCCGCGTGTAACTATAGGAAGAATACAATGAGCAATGACCTTATAAAGGACATTGTCAGAAGCAGAAAGCACTTGGGATTGAAAGAGATTGGTGTTTAAAGGACGAGGAGAATTATAGAAAGTAGTATGAAGTGAGTCTAGAGAAATCTTCTCAAAGGGAGGTGGAAGTGGATCACTCCAAGACGGATACAAAATGAAATCATTCTCGAAAGAGAGACATCCAAGAAAATCCGTCCAGATCTGGGGGCTGAAATCCAGATCGCACTGAGAAACGCGAGTCTAGTATCTCAAGTCATCTCCAACCGATCGCAAATTGTTGAAGAATTCAGAAAGAAGGGTGATATTGACATGATATTCACAAAAGACTAATGATTCAAGTTTGTAGAATTGGATGATTTGAATAATATCAAAGCAGTAGTCCTTAAGAAAAATTGGGTCCATTGATCGAGGTGGAATGAGTTGAAATTTATTTTTATTGAAGGCATTTTCAAGTGCGGAGTTTGGAAACCTAGGATTGACAATGGGTGGAGGGTTTGACGGGCCCTCGTTTGCCGGTGGTACCCGGGCATGCTTAGATGCATAATGCTTAAGTCTAAATGTGTGAAAAGAGCAATGTAGGTTAAGGATGATGAATGCATACACAAAGACAACAAAACAAACACCGATTAGTGAAACAAAACTATAGGAACAACCAAACTGTGAGCAGGGATGAGGGTTTACCTTGGTGGCATGGTGAAAGATCAAAGAAAGGTGACGGAAGGTAGTTTCCACAAAACCTTAGCCAAGCGAGTGGTCTGTAGTGAGGACTAGGGCGGGAACCACGTGAGAAGAGGTGGTCCTCGAGTCGGAGAACACTTCAAATGGGAGCACCGATCGGTGATGTCGTCGAAAAATGAGGGAGAACGGCGAGAGAAGTGCGGGGGAAATTCATCAGAAGAGGAAAAAGAAGGAAGGTCGGGAAGTTTTGGCGAGTCGAACCGGTGAGAAAACCCTAAAATCGGATCATGATCGCCATTAGTGAATCGATGGAGATCACGAACCGAGCCAATCGCATACGAAGTTCTTCTTGCATGGCAATGATCGGCGGCATAAAAGGAAATCGAACTACTAGTGAACTGGGTAAGCCCGGTTTGATATCGTCGTATCAGTCGAACTGGCGATAAGCGCCAGTCGACTGATATCAGTCTGATAGGCCTTTTTGGCCAGATTAAAAAATTCATAATTAATTCAATAAAGATAAAAAAATTACAAAATTTTGTGGTTAACATTGTTAGATCATTTCCTATCAAGGAAAAATTATTTTAAAAATATATTACCTCTAGATTTTGATATTGACACAAACTTGAGATTTTGCAAAAGTTATGATATTTTTGCAAACTTTGTATCACTTTGGCTTATCAATTGAAAATTGTTTCTCAAGGTATGATAGATATAGTTTAAATTTTGTTTTATTTGACATTTCCAATCATATTCTTGGAGCTATATGCACATTAATTGTACATAAGCCTTCCCAATGATTGGTCCAATGAAGGATTAATGTCTCTAGATGACACTTTGGTTCATTGTAATGCATCATAACAAGAATGATGAACCAAGTGCATCTTCCTAACATCTCACATGATTTCTAGGTGGATAAATACACAAATCATGGTTTCTTAGGTCTATTGTGAGATGGTTAGAGGTATAAAACCTAGATTTTTATGGGATCATACAAACCTACACTTCTATTCTACAAAGCACATTCCAAGTTCTCTCCTAAGTGATGAAAATTCTATTTCGGGGAGAGGCTTGGTAAAGATGTCGGCTAGGTTGTACTTAGATTCAATGTAATTGAGTTCAATGTCCCCCTTAGCCACATGATCCCTAATGAAGTGATGTTTCACTTCAATGTGCTTTGTCCTAGAGTGATGCACCGGATTTTTAGTCAAATTTATGGTGCTCATATTATCACAAAATACTTTTATGTTGGAGTAAGATAGCTCATAGTCCTCTAAAGTATGTTTCATCCATAGAAGTTGATCTACACAACCACCCATAGCCACATATTCGGCTTCGGTGGTGGATAGGGCAACACAATGTTGCTTCCTAAAACTCCAACCAACTAGGGAGGACCCAAGGAATTGGCATCCACCACTAGTACTCTTCTGATCCAATTTGCAACCGGCATAATCGGAATCGGTGTACCCAACCAAATCAAAAGACCTAGTCCTAGGGTACCATAGTCCTACATTTAGTGTGCCTTTAATATATCTTAAGATTCTCTTAACGGCAACTAAATGAGATTCTTTTGCACATGATTGGTACCTAGCACACATACCAAACGCAAATAATATATCAAGTCTACTAGCGGTTAGGTACAAAAGGCTACCAATCATGCTCCTATAGAGTGTAAGATCAATTTGTTTTCCTTCATTATCACTATCTATTTTTGTATTGGTTGCCATTGGAGTTGAAACTACCTTAGCATTTTCCAAACCAAATTTCTTAATCATTTCCTTAGCATATTTGGTTTGGTAAATATAAATTCCTTCACTTGTTTGTTTGACTTGCAATCCTAGGAAGAAATTTAATTCCCCAACTAGACTCATTTCAAACTCTTTTTCCATATTCTTAATAAAGTCTTGGAGAAGTTCATCATTTGTTGACCCAAAGATAATGTCATCAACATATACTTGGGCTACAAAGATGTCCATTGATGTTGACTTTATAAATAGAGTTTGATCTATACTACCCCTCTTAAAGTCCTTAGAGATTAAGAAAGATGATAATCTTTCATACCAAGCCCGGGGAGCTTGTTTCAAACCATACAAAGCTTTCCTAAGCTTGTATACATGGTTTAGATAATCCATATTCTCAAACCTGGGAGGTTGTTCTACATATACCTCTTCCTTAATAAACCCATTTAGGAATGCCGATTTAACATCCATTTGATGGAGTTTGAAACCCATATAGGAGGCATACCCTAATAGTATTCTAATAGACTCTAACCTAGCAACCGGGGCATATGTTTCATCATAGTCAAGTCCTTCAACTTGATTAAAGCCCCTTGCAACTAATCTTTCCTTATTCCTAGTAATATTCCCTTGGTCATCTAGTTTGTTCCTAAAGACCCATCTTGTAGTAATGATGGTGTTTTCATTAGGTCTAGGAACTAACTCTCATACTTGACTCCTTTCAAATTGAGTCAATTCATCTTGCATTGCTAAGATCCAATCCTGATCAAGTAATGCATCTTTGATGGTTTTGGGCTCAATTTGAGAAATTAGAGCTATATAACTAGTGGGATCCCTATGAAATGACCTAGTCCTAACACCTTGAGATAATTCACCCACAATTTGATCTAAGGGGTGATTTTGATGAGCTCTTATTGTTCTAGGAGGTGTATTAATTTGAGTTTGATCATAATTAATCTCAATCCTTTGCTCATCATCGGAATCACCTCTTACTCCCCCTTGATTCAATCCTCCCCCTTGATTCAATCCTCCCCCTTGATCATTACCCCCTAAAGTTAAATCTTGGAATTGTTGGGTAATTTCTTGATGTTCATTATTAATATCATCATCAATAAGGGATTTCCTAGGGTATGTATTGGAAGTCTCATCAAATTGGACATTTGAAGATTCCTTAATCTTTTGAGTCCTTTTATTGTAAATTCTATACCCTACACTAGTGGATGAGTATCCAACTAGGATTCCTTCATTTGCTTTGGACTCAAACTTACCTAGGTTGTCTTTGGTATTTAAAATATAAACTTTGCATCCAAAGACCTTAAAATTGTGAATTGTTGGAATTGTACCATTCCACAATTCAAATGAGGATTTTCCTAGGAACCTATGAATTAACACCCTATTTTGGATATAGCAAGCGGTGTTAACCGCTTCCGCCCACAAGTAGCTAGGTAAGGAGTATGCATTAAGCATTGTCCTAGCCGCTTCTTGTAGGGCACGATTTTTCCTTTCCACAACCCCATTTTGTTGGGGTGTTATAGGACAAGAAAACTCATGCTTCTACCCTTGTTCTAAGCAAAAGGTTGTGAAATTAGAATTCTCAAATTCTCCACCATTATCACTACGGATCCGATTGATTTTGAGTTTTCTTTCATTTTCTACTCTCTTGCTAAATCCTATGATTATTCCTAGGGTTTCATCTTTATTTTTCAAGAAAAATACCCAAGTAAACCTAGAGAAATCATCTACTATTACTAAACAATATTTACTACCAATCATAGAAGGGGTACTATGACAATCAAATAAGTCCATATGTAAAAGTTCCAAAGGTAAAGCGGTACTAAGTAAATTTTTACCTTTGTGTGATGTTTTTGATTGTGTCCCTTCTTGGCATGCATCACACATTTTGTCCTTGAGAAATTTGACTTTAGGCAACCCTTTGACTAGCTTCATTTTTGCTATTTTGGCTATGTTCTTCATGTTTATGTGTCCTAGTCTCCTATGCCAAAGCCAACTTTCTTCCTCTTTTGCAATAAGACACTTAGTAGAAGCATTAGTAGCATAGGATAAATCAACATAATATATATTTGATTTCCTAAAACCTACTAACATGCAATCATTTAGAGTTTTGTGTCTTATAAAACATTTTGAGGAATCAAATTTAACATTAAATTTTGCATCACATAGTTGGCTTACACTAAGTAAATTAAATTTCATATTTTTAACCAATAATACTTTATAAATGGCAAGGTTAGGGGATACCTCAATTGTGCCCTTTCCTAAAATCTTAAGTTTGCCGCTATTATCAAATGATACCTTTCCCTTGCTAGTGTGGTTGATAGTGGAGAATTTTCTCTCATCACCGGTCATGTGCTTTGAGCACCCACTATCAACGATCCACAAGTTTGGTTCTTCTACCTATATCACATGAAAAATACAATCCTTAGGTACCCAAATCTTAGGACCACTAGCATCAATTAGAAATTTCTTAGGAACCCAAGCCTTTCTACCCTTGCTTTTAATAATGGTTTTTCTACTAACAAGGGATGTAAATGCTACCTCCTTTTTCTTAGGTCTATATCCTATTCTTGCCTTGTTGTAAATAACCCTTTGATCCTTAATTATCATGTCTAGGTATTTAGAACCATTAGTAAATTTTTCTAAGCATGCTCTTAAGTTACCTATTTCTTTTCTTAATTCATCATTTTCATCCCTAAGGGTACATGCATCATCATCACAAGATAATTTACTACAAGAAGGTTCTACACTCTTAAGTGATTTTATCTCTACTATTAAATCCTTAATCCTAGTTTTTGATCTATTCAATGCATTTTGGAGGCATGCAATTGTCTTGTAAAGTAAATCTACCCTAGGGGAGTTGTTTACCTCATCATCATCACTTGATGATGATTCGTCGCTTGATGAAGAGGATGAAGACTCCTCACTTGAGCTCCCGGCTTCTTCCTCTAAAGCCATGAGGGCTAGATTTCGGGTGGCATGACATACTTCTTCATCATCAAAAGTGTCTTCCATGCTTAGGGTGTCCCATGTTTGAGCCACCATTGCTTCTTTCTTCTTCTTTTCCTTCTTTTCCTTCTTCTCCTTATGCTTTTTTTCTTTCTCCTCCTTCTTCTTTAGTTCCGGGCAATTTGGCTTGATGTGCCCTTTCTTATTGCAACCATAACAAGTTACATTAGATGAAGAATTTGAACTATTTGAAGGCTTACCTCTTGAGGATTGGAACATCCTCCTCACATCTTTCTTGGTGAGTTTCCTTGATCTCCCACCAAACTTCTTGCCGTAATGAACCACCTCGCTTGCCGATAGCTCATCTTCACTACTAGATGAATCTTCCTCGGATTCGGATGAGGAGGATGCTTCTTTCTTCTCCTTCTTCTTTTTGTCCTTCTTGCCTACAAAAAGAGCTATACCCTTCTCTTTGGTTGAAGTGTTAACTTGTTCATGTAATTGAAATTCACAAAATAACTCATCCAACTTAACCAAAGAGAGATCCGTAGAGACCTTATAGGCATCTACCATTGAAGCCCATAAGGTTGTTCTAGGGAAGGCTTGGAGTACATACCTTACAAGGTCTCGGTTGTCGACCTTCTCACCTATTACATGTAGTCCGTTGACTACTTCCTTGAAGCGATCGTGCATTTGGCTCACGGTCTTGTTGGTCTTCATGGTGAAACTTTGGAGTTGACCTATCAATAGATCTCTTTTGGCTCTTCTAGTCTCCTTTGAACCTTCATTCAATTCGATGAGCTTCTCCTAAAGCTCTTTTGTGGAGTTGAAAGGCCCGACTTTGGAAAGTTGCTCCTTGGATAGACCACATTGAAGTGTGGTCGTTGCTTTTGCATTAGCTTATGCTTTCTTTTCCATTTCTATTGTCCAATCTTTTGTCGGTAGTGGTGCTCCGAATTCGTCGACCGGCTTTTCGAATCCATCTACAATACGAAACCAATTTTCAATGTCATTCATGAGGTAGTATTCCATCCTACCTTTCCAATAGCCGAAATCATTGCCGTCGAAGAATGGAGGCCTCGCCGTACTATATCCCTCTTGAAATGTCATGCTTCGGTTGATGGTTAGATCTTCCGATGCGATCCAGGCTCTGATACCACTTGTAGGATCCTTGAACGGCTAGAGGGGAGGTGAATAGCCTCTTTTCCTTTTCTACAAAAGATTAGTGGAAACACAACAAATACAATAATAGTAGAAACGAAAATGCAATGCTAATGCAGAAGCTTTTACGTGGTTCGGAGATAACACTCCTACTCTATGCCGATCCTTAAGGTGGATCAACCCAAATCAATCTTCACTAATAAGCTTTCTCTTTACAAAGACCTCCTCTTCTTGCAAAAGATGACAATGGAGATTTGAGAGGAGGAAAGAAATTAACACACTTAGAAATCATGGAAAACTTGTGGGAGCTTAGGAGAATGATTAGAATATAAGCATTAGGCTCTTCTTGTTCCTCTTGGCCTCTTTTTATAGGAAAGAGCCTCTTTTTCCCATTGGAGGTCTATCAGTCGACTAATGACTTACATCAGTCGACCGTCGCCAATTCTAACGGCTTCTGAACAGTTGTATTCGCAGGATTTACCATCGTCATCGCCAACGGGAAGACTATCAGTCGACTGCCAACAATGGCGATTCGGCGTCTTGCCCGTAGTCGGCGCCGATCGGCCGGGCCTTTCGTCGTGGCGATCATTGCCAGCTTGTATTCGGCAGTTGGGTCTGAGTCAACTCTCAGCAATTCGACTGGGATAACTCCTAGTCGACTGCCAACAACTCTCCAACCTCTAATGCTGCATTTTAAAGGCCAGTTCGACTGACACCATGTTCCAGTCGACTAGCACACACCAAGTATGACTAATTCATACTTGAAAATATACCCTAAGCCTAGTCTTAACCTTCTAGCTTCTCCATCAGCCTTGCGTCTCCAGGATTTCTCTGAGTCCACGACTCCATCCATGTGCTTGCCTTCAAAAGCTTCCTTCGGTTTCGTCATGCTTTGGGTTTCTTCTTTCCAAAGTACGCTTGGACTTTACGCCGCCAAGACTACATGCTTGGACTTATGCCACCAAGACTTGCCTTTGGTCTTTCTTTGCCAAGGACTACTTGGACTTTACGCCGTAAAGACTACATGCTTGGACTTACGCCGCCAAGACCTTTCCTTTGACTTCTCTTTGCCAAGATCACACTTGGACTTGTCTTTTACCAAGTCTTCATTCTTGGATTTTCCTGTCACTTAAACATGTTCACAATTAGATCACAAAACATTGCCTAACTTAGATGATTATCCAAACATCAAAATATATAAATGCTTGGGGCATTGTTGCACCAACAGAAGGGAGGAGGTTGGTGCTGCGCGCGGAAAAGAAGGCGGCGGTGCGGAAGGGCGTTGCGGCGGCAACAACTTGTGCTCGCGAGGCAAAATGCGAGGAAGAGAAGGGATTTTTTTTTGGATTTTCTAAATAAAACATAGGAAAAATCATAACCTAGTTTTAATTATATACATAGGGCTTAATTTAGATAATTCTTAAATTTAATCAATATTATGATTAATATTAATTTGACCATTCCCAATCTAATAGAATTCTATATCGGAATTTTATAATAAATATTACTAACTAAATTTTCTTGGAAAATAAATAAATTTATTTTATTTATTTCGTTATAAAAAAAATATTATATCAAATAAATTTTAATTTAATTATTATATTTTTCTGATATATTACAAGTTTATCATGTGACTTGGGTTTAACTTAAGTCAAACTTGAGTTTTGCATGTGATTTGGGTTTAACTCAAGTCTAACTTGAGTTTTGCATGCGAATTGAGTTTAATTCAAGTCTCACTTGATTATAACTCAAATCTAGTCTTCATCCATCCAATTTAGTTTGAGTCTAACTCAAATGTAACCCGCTTGAGTCTAACTCAACCAACTTGATTTTGACTCGAGCCTTGACCATCTATTATTCTCATTGTTCTTTTAGTCAAACTAAAAGAACCGATTTCCATAATAGAATGTCATTTATGTGTGACCCTATAGGCTCTTGTAACATTGGCAATGTGTCTAAAACCCCTTTTAGACACATAAGCAATAAGCGACATCTAACAGTACATCATTGCTACCCAAGTTACAAGAAAGTCGAGATCCAACAACCTTTCCGTGACTATTATTATGTATGATGATGTCCTTCTATCTTTGATATCTTAGATCGATCAATGAGGCATAGACCGTGTCATCTCCTTATCGATCTTTGTGTTTCTTGATCCCCAAGTAGACTCACTCAAACAAATGAGCTCAATATCTCATATTGATTCATTTGAGCATGGTCATGCATTTCGTGGTCCTACTCTATCAAGAGGCCAAAGATATCACTCCTGTCATATAGGAGGGATAGATCTCATCTACATCACTCACATCCCTCTACATAATTCATTACATACCAAATCATCGTCGTTGTAGTGTACCTTATTAGGGTGTGACGTTAGACGATACCAAAGTACATAACTCCTTATGTAGGGAACCATAGTGACTTCAGGTCTAAGAACTATTCATACCAATAATCACATGAGAAAGTATATGACACTCATATAACGATCCATGAGACTTTATCATAGTGGGTCAATTCAGTATATATATTCTCCAATATATATACCCATGTGTCAATGTGATATCTCATATCCATGACTTGTGAGATCAAGTCATCCATTGACCTACATGCTTGTCTCAATGTATTGATATTGCCCTTGTCTATTAATACTTGACTAGGAATATTAAGAATAGTATTCTCTACAGCTTCTCATAATCAATTCTACCAATTGATATACTGTAGATTAGAACCTACTATTCAAGGGCATTATTATATTTATTTTGCTGGCACATGCATAAAGTAAATATAATAACCAATGTTTACCTATATTAATATAAGATATGATACAAAAGTTTTCCTCACCAATAATCTCATAATTGGCACTAAGGGCTCATACTAACAATCTCCCACTAGCACTAGTGTCAATCACTGTAATATCTCATACCCAGTGATCTGGTATGACCATCATGCTTTCTCTTTGCCAAAGCCTTGGTCAAGAGATGCACAATGTTAGCATCAGAATCTACTCTGCATATTCTCACATCTCCTCGATCGATGATCTCTCGAATGAGATAAAACCGCCGTAGTATGTGTTTGGTCCTCTGATGAGAGCGAGGTTACTTAGCCTGAGCAATAGCCCCATTGTTGTCACAATAGAGGGATATAGGATCTACTGTGCTAGGAACCACCCCAAGTTCAGCAATAAACTTTCTAATCCAAACAGCCTCCTTTGCTGCATCAGATGCAGCAATGTACTCGACTTCTGTTGTAGAATCTGTGACGGTGTTCTCTTCGAACTCTTCTAGCTCACAACACCACCATTCAGACAAAATACATACCCTGACTGTGATTGTGAATCATCTCTGTCGGTTTGGAAGCTTGCATCGCTGTAACGCTTTACAACTAGCTCCTCATCACCTCCAAAGATCAAGAAATATTCTTTCGTCTTCTCAAGTACTTAAGAATATTCTTGACTGCTATCTAGTGACACTCACTAGGATCTGACTGGTACCTACTCGTCAGCTCAAAGCATACGAGACATCGGGGTGAGTACAAATCATGACGTACATGATAGATCCTATAGCAGATGCATAAGGGATCTGATCCATACGTTATTTCTCTTCCGCAGAAGAGGGACATTGAGTCTTCGAAAGACTTACACCATGTGACATTGGCAGAAATCCTTTCTTGGAATTATGCATGGCAAAATGCTTAAGCACCTTGTCAATATATGTACTCTGACTCAGGCCAAGCAATCTTCTAGATCTATCCCTATAGATCTTGATGCCAAGAATATAGGCTACATCACCTAAGTCCTTCATTGAGAAATAATTTCCAAGCCAAGTCTTCATAGACTCCAGCATAGGGATATCATTTCCAATGAGTAGGATGTCATCTACATACAAAATGAGGAAAACAACTTTGCTCCCAATAGCCTTCTTGTAGACACAAGGTTCATCTTCGTTCTTAATGAAATCAAACATTTTGATCGCATCATTGAATCGAAGATTCCAGCTTCTAGAAGCTTGCTTTAAACCATAAATGGACCTATACAACTTACAGACATTTCCAGCATCCTTTGTATTGACAAAACCCTCAGGCTATGTCATATACACATCCTCGAGTAGATTTCCGTTAAAAAATACAGTTTTGACATCCATCTACCATATTTCATAGACATAGTAAGCAGCAATAGAAAGCATGATCCGAATGGATTTGAGCATCGCAACTGGAGAAAAGGTTTCATCATAGTCAATGCCATGAATCTTCTTGAATCCTTTTGCTACCAATCGCCCTTTATAGGTATGCACATTGCCATCCATGTAAGTCTTTCTCCTAAAGACCCACTTACACCCAATGGGTTTGACCCCTTCAGGTGGATCAACCAAAGTTTATACTTGGTTAGTGTACATGGATTTCATTTCGGATCTCATGGCCTCAAGCCATTTCTTAGAATCTGGGCTCATTACAGCTTCCTGATAGGATGTTGGCTCATCAAGCATGACACCATCGTTGTCATCCAAGAGAAAAGAATATCTCTTAGGTTGACGACGTATCCTTTTAGACCTGCGCAGAGCTTGGTCTACCTGAACAGGTTGTACCACAACTCCTTGTGATGACCTTGATTCATAATGCTCATCACCTTGTGGTGACTGTTCTTGTTGCATTAAGACATCAATGCTATTTTGTGTATCTTGAATTTCTTCAAGATCAATTTTACTCCCACTAGCCTTTCTAGAAATAAATTCCCTTTATAGAAAAACAACATTTCTGGCGACAAACACTTTGCCTAACATGGGGTTGTAAAAGTAATATCCCTTACTTTTTTTGGGATATCCAACAAAATAATATTTATCTGATTTGGGGCCTAATTTATCTGAAACTTAACGTCTCACGTAAGCTTCACATCCCCAAATCCTCATAAAAGACATCTTGGGACTCTTCCCAGTCCATATCGCATATGGTGTCTTTATGACTGCCTTAGATGGAACACGATTAAGTGTGAAAGCAGCTGTCTCTAGAGCATATCCCCAGAAGGAAGGAGGAAGATCTGTATGACTCATCATTGATCGTACCATGTCTAACAGAGTACGATTTCTCCTCTTAGATACACCATTCAACTAAGGTGTTCCGGGTGGAGTGAGTTGAGATCGTATCCCACACTCAATTAGATAGTCATGAAACTCTTGGCTAAGGTATTCCGCACCTCGATCTGATCAAAGCATCTTAATACTCTTTCCAAGTTGGTTGTGTACTTCATTCATAAATTCTTTAAACTTTTCAAAGGATTCTGATTTGTGCCTCATAAGATACACATATCCATATCTACTAAAATCATCAGTAAATATAATGAAGTATTGATAATCACCTCTGGCTGTAACTTTGAAAGGACCACAAACATCACTATGTATGAGGCCTAACAAATCTGTCGCTCATTCGCCTTGTCCACTAAATGGAGTCTTGGTCATCTTGCCTAAAAGACAAGATTCGCATGTCTCATATGATTCAAAATCAAATGAGTCCAGTAATCCATCTCTATGGAGCTGGGATATGCGACTCTCATTTATGTGACCCAAGCGACAATGCCAAAGATATGTCTAATTCAAATCATTAGATTTGCATTGTTTGGTATTTATGTTATAGACTGGGTTTTCTAGATCTAGAACATAGAGTCCATTCATCAAATGTGCACTGCAATAGAACATTTCATTTAAATAAATAGAACAACATTTTTCCTTTATAGTAAATGAAAAACCTTTCTTGTCCAGACAAGAAATAGATATAATATTCTTAGTCATTGCAGATACAAAATAGCACTCATCAAGTTCTAAAATCAAACCACTCGACAACACTAAGGAATATGTTCCTACAGCTATAGTAGCAACTCTTGCGTCATTGCCCACACGCAGGTCCACTTCTCCTTGCATCAATGATCTACTTCTTCTCAGGCCCTGCACATTAGTACAAATGTGAGAAGCACAATCGGTATCGAATGCCCATGAAGAAGATGTAGATAGGTTAACTTCTATAACATGTATACCTAAAGCAGAAGTCTCACTTTGCTTCTTCTTGACTTCCTCAAGATACTTTTTACAGTTCCTCTTCCAATGTCCAGCTTCCATACAGTGGAAGAAATTCCCTTCCTTGGCCACCCCACCTTTTGGGCTTCAATGCTTTCTTGCCCTTTTCTTGGGTCTTTCCTTTAGACTTCTTCTTACCTTTTCCCTTTTTAACCATAAGTACATCACTAGTACTAGGTTGTATCTTCTTAAGACTGCTCTCAGCAGTTCTTAACATTCTTAAGAGCTCAGGTAATGGTTTGTCAATTTCACTCATGTAATAATTCATGACAAATTGACTAAAGCCTCTAGGCAAGGACTGCAGAATAAGGTCAGTGGCCAACTCTTGGCCTAAAGGAAATCTCAATCTATCAAGGTTCTCCACGTACCTAATCATCTTGAGTATGTGAGTTCCTACGAGTGTTCCTTCTTGCATCTTGCATTGAAACAATGCCTTAGATACCTTGGATCTCTCATGCCTCACTTTCCCTTGATATAGTTGCTTCGGGTGTGCAACCATAGTAAAGGCATCCATGTCCTCATGTTCCTTCTGAAGCTCAGAGTTCATGGTTGCAAGCATAAGGCATGATGCATCTAATGCATCATCTTGATGTTTCTTGTAAGCAGCCTTATCAGCACGAGTGGTATTGTTGGTGGGTGGTTCAGGAATGGGTTGCCCTAGGACATAGAGTTTCTGCTCCTGTTTGAGAACTATTCTCAAATTCCTATATCAATCAATAAAGTTTGCTCCATTGATCTTGTCCTTCTCAAGGACCGACCGCAGAGATAGGGTATTTGATGTATTTGAAGATATAGTGATCTACAACAGAAATAATATGCAAAAAATGAGTATCATATCTTTAAATCATTTAATTAGGCTTTTGATTAAATGAGACTCCCACTGAATCATAGATGCATGTGGGGGCAAAATCCACATCATACTTCACCTTGAGTTAGCTTTGGCTAATCACCCAAGACTTAGTATGACTAGGTAGGTAACAATTTACCAATTGCATCACATGCAATTCTTGCAAAAAGAGAGGCCAAGATCCATATTACACATCATCTTGAGTTAGCTTTGGCTAATCACCCAAGACTTAGTGTAGATGCTCTCTAACCCATGTTTCCTAACTATTAGGATATGCCTCTAGGTGTTTCTCAATCTAATTGAGACACTTAGTTAAGTCTCATCTAAAGTTTGATAGAGGGACATCACAATTGTCCTCTGGCACTCTACTAAGATAAAATGCATTTCTTTGCTTTGGCAAACCCAACAACAAATGATCAAGGTAGTTTATGAGTACCAAACTTTGGTAGGCATATTAAATTGACTTAATTTAAAATAAGATTATTATTTAGCATCACATACACACATAGCATATACATGTACCACATACACATAGCAAATAATCTTGAACGTGACATGGTTATGGCCTTAATCTACGATCTTCTCAAGCCAATGAGAAGAGAGAATGGTGAACCCAGGGATGACATCTTCTCCAAGTGCTTCCTTCGGTCACCCTGTGTTGTCGGCATCCTCCTTGTAACTTCAACCTTCAATGGACTTTTCATTTCTTCATTTTTTACATTACAAAATAAGAACACTCGAGTTACATTCGATTCTAAATCTATTTTACAACAGGAAAAATGGAGATGAAGGCGCGACATGCAAGCTGCATTATGAATTACTACATGCACACACAACACACAACCATAATCATATTGGGTCCTAGGCCATAACCATGCACCATGCATCATATCATTCATAATGACGTGATTTTATAAAAGTGATTATACATACATGAATTTTAAAGCCGCTTTGCCGATAAGCCACAACGCCACGGCGGTCCCGCTAGGGTGAACAGTGGTGTCCATGTATAGGCCGTAGACTCCCTGTTTTGCCTCTTTAGGACAATTGCAAGCCTAAAATTTGTGTACCCATAATACACACATTTTATATCTCATATAAAACTTGAAAATATAAATTTATATCACATATAAATTATATAAACAACAAAATGTATGTTTCGCAAGTGGCTCTGATACCACTGTTGGGATCCTACTATGCGTGCGAACCGATTCGTAAAACTGCAACGGAAACAAAATTGTTGGATCCCACCAAAGATCCAAGCAAAAACATATAAATTTTTTTTAACCATCTATATCCTATCTAGAAGAAGTATTATACCTTTGAAGCGAGCCTTTCGGTATCCCACTAGTCCAAAGTTGTCGGATCTAAATACGGTAAGGATAACTGTATCTCTAAGGTATCCACACTGACACTCAGCCCTTTTAGAAATATGGTTGTGCTAGCAACCTTTGTACAACAACTAGACAAAATTATGAGGATGAAGAAGTGAAGAAGAAGAAAGAACCGAACGAGTAAATCAAATTCTAGAGGTTATGCTACGAGCTTGTGCTTTTGATTTTAAAGGAAGCTAGTGCAAATACCTATGTTTGGTAGAATTTGCTTACATTAATAGCTACCAAGCTACATTTGGAATGGCACGCTATGAAGCTTTATATGGAAGGAAGTGTAGGTCTCCTATTTGTTGGTATGAAGGTGGTGAGAAGAAAGAAATGTGGCTAAAGACAGACTTTATAGATGACACCACCAAAGTTATAAAGAGCATCCGTCAAAGAATAGAAACTGCTCAGAGTTGGTTGAAGAGTTATGCTGATGTACAATGTAGATCGCTTGAATTTGAAGTTGGGGATTCTGTATTTCTTAAAGTAGCTCCTGTTAGTGTCAGCCCTTAGTGCCAATCATGAGATTTAGTGGCAATCATGAGATGATTGATTAGGGATCATGTGTATCATATTTCATTAATAAATGCAAAGATTGTTTATTATATTTACTTTATTCATGTTCTAGCTAAAATAAATATAATAATGTTCTTGAATAGTAGGTTCTAATCTATAGTATATCAATTAGTAGAATTGATTATGAGAAGCTGTAGAGAATACTATTCTTAATATTTCTAGTCAAGTATTAATATACAAGGGCAATATTAATACATTGAGACTAGCATGTAGGTCAATGGATGACTTGATCTCACAAGTCATGGATATGTGATATCACATTGACACATGGGTATATATATTGGAGAATATATATACTGAATTGACCCACCATGAGAAAGTATCATGGATCGTTATATGAGTGTCATATACTTTCTCATATGACTATTGGATTGAATAGTCCTTAGACCTGAAGTCACTATGGTTCCCTACATAAGGAGTTATATACTTTGGTATCGTCTAACGTCACACCATAACAGGGTGACTATAACGGGGATCACTGGGTATGTAATAAATTATGCAGAGGGATGTGAGTGATGTAGATGAGATCTATTCCTCCTATATAACAGGAGTGATATCTTTGGCCTCTTGATAGAGTAGGACCACGAAATACATGGCCATGCTCAAATGTGTCAATATGAGATATTGAGCTCATTTATTTGAGTGTGTCTACTTGGGGATCAAGAAACATAAAGATCGATAAGGGGATGACACGGTATATGCCTCATTGATCGATATAAGATATCAGAGATAGAAGGACACCGTCATACATGATAATAGTCATGGAAAGGTTGTCAGATCTCGACGATCTTGTAACTTGGGTAGCAATGATGTATTGCTAGATGCCTCTCATTGCTTATGTATCTAAAAGGGGTTTTAGATACATTGCTAACGTTACAAGAGCCTATAGGGTCACACACAAATGACATTCTGTTTTGGAGATGGTTTCTTTTAGTTGGACTAAAAGGACAATTGAGCATATGGCCAAGATTTGAGTTAGACTCAAATTGGTTAAACTTGAGTTAGACTCAAGTTGAACCATGGAAGATGATTCATCATCATGCATGATTAATTTGATTAATCATGCATGGGAATACCAAGAGCCTTGGTATTCATGATGAGAATTCATGAAGGAGAATACCAAGGGTCTTGGTATTAAGAGATGTCTTAATGAGGAGATAATGGCTATGGGATTAAATGGCCTCCTTTTTGTGTTCAACGTGGAGAAATTTTGGTGTGGCTTTTGTTTTGGGCGTGCAAGCCAAAAGGGCCAAGAGAAGGGTTCTCTCATCTCCTCCTTCCTCTCCTTCTTCTTCCAAGAGAGTTCTTGGCATTTTGCTAGGGGTTACTAGCACAACGTGACTCCAAAGCTAGTGTGGCTGTCAGTGTGGATACCATAGATATACGGTTACTCTTACCGTATTGAGATCCGATAGTGTTTGGAAAAGCGGGATTGCGAAGGGCACACACCAAAGGTATATTCCTCCTCAAGATAAGATCTAGACTAGAATATAGAAAATGATTTATATAGTTTTGCATGGGTCTCTGGTGGGATCTAGTATAATTATTATTTTTCACTGCGGTTGTGTGAAGTATTCGCCCGCAATGTTGTGAACATCAGATCCGGAGTAATTCCCAATAGCTCCTATGAAAGGGGTGATAAGATTTTGGAAGAAAGGCAAGCTATGTAGGATCTTACCAGATCACAAAAAGAATTAGAAAAATAGCTTATGAGTTAGAACTACCTCAAGAAATGTCAGCTATTCACAACGTATTTCATGTCCCAATGCTGAAAAAGTACGTTCTTGATGTGAACCATGTGATTGAGCCACAAACGGTACAAGTTCAAGAAGATTTAAGTTATGAAAGTCGACCTATTCAGATAATAGATCGAGATATCAAGAAATTGAGAAACAAAGAAGTACCCTTAGTGAAAGTCATGTGGCAAAATCAAAAGTTTGAAGAAACAACTTGGGAATGTGAGGATGACATGAAACAAAAGTATCCATAGTTGTTCTAAGTTTTGAGGATGAAACTTTTATAAGGTATGAAGGATTGTAACACCGATAAAATTCTAAAACTGTTCAAAGTAATTATATTGATTTTAATGCCCATAAAAGGTTTAAAATAAAATAAAATAAAAAGTATGGTTCACTATAACTAGGATTTGAACCATGAACCTCCTAATAGGGAGGTAGCTTTGATATCACTAGACCATAGGATGATTCTTGGCTAAGATATATAAAGAATATACAAATAATATATATGTGAAGATGAGGAGTTGGTTCATCCCCATGAAAGGATGAAGAGTGTTCATTCCCTAGGTATTAAAGAGGAGAATTAAGAGAAGAGAGGAAGAAAAACCCAACTTTCCTTCTTCATTCTCCTTCTTCCTCATCCTTGGCCAAAATTCCTCATTCTCCTTCCTCCCTTTTTCAGCCCAAGCTCTAGGGCTTCTTGTGTAGGGATTCTCAAGAGGGGTTTCCAAGAGGAGTTCCTCACAAGTCTTAGTATTTCTAGAAGATCCAAATCCACCGAAATTTTCCCTCCTCCTTCCCCCTTCTTCACTGAGACCCTAATGCCCTTGTTTTGGTGTTCTTGAGAGGGTTTCAAGGGGATACCAAGGCTTAGTATATGCTAGAGGACCACTCCTAAGGCTAAGGAACAAGGGAAGGTCTTCACCTCACAAAAACCCTAGCGGTACACTAGTACGATAGCGAGAGGAGGTAAGTATCTCTCACCTGCAGTATAAGTAGTTCTTCGATTGTTTTATATTGCTTCTTTTCATATGTTTTGAAGATTATATGTTTGGATCAGATGATATATCTGTGTGATCAGATTTATAGTTGAGGTATAGGTCTTTTAAGCAAGATCTAAGATCACAAAGATGCTATTTCTCACCTATAGCATAAGTAACTCTTTGATTTGCCCATCTAGCTTCTATTATCATGTTTTATTCGGATTTATATGTTCTGTCCAGATTATGTTTGTTTGGATTTTTAGGTATTTTAAGTATATTTTATTGGAAGCAAGATGTAAAGATCGCAAGGATGCATCCCCTACAAGTTTTGGAGACAAAGAGCATGATCGAATGTCTTGAAAGGCTTCCTATATGGGTTTTTTTTAGTATGATCATGTAAAATACTTGTTAAATGACAAAAATATGTTTTTATCAGATTATATGGGTGTGTTTAGACTTATAGGTAAGGTATATTTTGTTTTAAGCAAGACATAAGATCACTAGGATGCTATTTCTCACCTATAGCATAAGTAACTCTTTGATTTGCACATCTAGCTTCTAGTATCATATTCTTATTCAGATTTATAGGTTCTATCCAGATTATGTTTGGTTGGATTTTTAAGTATTTTAGGTATATTTCTCGTAGGGCAAGATGTAGAGATTTTAAAGAGGCTTCCCCTACGAGTTTTGGGGACAAAGAGCATGATTAAATGTCTTGAAAGGCTCCCTATATGAGTTTTGGGAGTATGAGCATATTACATGTTGGTTAAATGACAAAATCAATAGGTCATATATATTTATAGGTATATTTCATGTTGAAGCAAGACATAAGATCGCAAAGATGCTTCCCCTATAAGTTTTGGCGACAAAGAGCATGATCGCATGTCTTAAAAGGCTTCCTATATGAGTTTTGGGAGTATGATCATGTTAAATGTTTGATAAATGACAAAGATCAGTAAGTCATATATAAAGGAAATCTTTCACTTTTAATATTTCATTGGAAGCAAGATGTAAAGATCACAAGATGCTTCCCCTACGAGTTTTGGGGAAAAAGAGCATGATCAAATGTCTTGAAAGGCTTCCTGTATGGGTTTTTGATTATGATCATGTAAAATACTCATTAAATGATAAAAATAAGTAAGTCATATATAAATTAAGTATTTTACTTTGAAGTGGCATGTACCGGGCTCTTAGATCGCCACGAGCCCCTAGACCGCCCTTGAAAGTCTCACGGGCCCCTAAACCGCCCTTGAAAGTTGCCCTAATAAGTTCGATGGCTAGCTACCCCGAGTTCTCTTAGGGTTGCACACAAATTGGTACAATGTCGGGCTGCCCAAACAAGGATGTTTACTGATTTTAAAGTATATATGTATATATGGTTTCGAAAGTTAACCAAAGCACAATGTTTACAAGTTTAAGTATAGTATGTCTCATGTATATGTTTCTACAAGCGAAGCATATTTCAAGCATGTATTGCAAGTTGCATATGTTAAGTTCATGCATTTCAAGTTGAGTCATTGTGTTATGTACAAGTGTCTCTATATGTCTAATACAGAAAGTTCATTCATGTCAAGTAGAACCATTGTATTATGTGCAAGTATTTCCAAATGTTAAATGCAGAATTTTCCTAAATGCAAGTATGAGCATGTGTTGCATGCAAGTATTCTAATAGCATGTTTTCCTAATGCGAAGTTTTGTGACAATAGGAAGTACTTACTAAGCTCCATTGCTTATAGTTTCCATTCCTTATACTGTAGATAAGGGTAAAGCAAGATTGGAGTAAGAGGGGGCAGTGGATGAAGTCCTTGGTGTGTGTGGCGGCGGAACAGTGGATTATGATCATGGACTTGCTAGTATTCTATTATGTTAAGACCTTCGAACTTGTTCGTGTCGTAGTGTTCATGTTATATGTCTGATCGTGTTGTGTCTAAGAATGTTGAACTTGCTAGTATTATGCTATGCTAAGGACTTTGAACTATGTGCTAGTCTTCATGTTAGGTGCTAGGGTTGATGTTATGTATTGTTGATTACGTTGATGTTCATGTCAAGGATGCATATATCACTATCACCATGCATGAGGTTGAGTTACTTAAGAATGTTTTATATTAGAACCCTAGTGAAGGTGCATGCTTAGGTAGGTCAAGAACTTGTGTAATATCCTAGTGTCAACATGTCAATGTAGTTGGGTTCATTATTTAGCTTCTGCTGTTAAAAGTTAAGAGTTTGAATTATGATACTCATTTAGAAACTAGGTTTAGATCTTGGTACGAGTTATTGATACTCTTCGATTTAAATCTGGTAGTAGTTAATTTACAAATAGTGTATGTGAGTTTATGGAATGATTGAGTCATGATATACCTGATCAATACAAGAGTAAGATAAAGTATGACAGTAACACCTCCTTTACTAGTGTAAGGATAGGGGGTGGGGGGGGGGGGTTTAAATTGACCTAATTTAAAATAAGATTATTATTTAGCATCACATACACACATAGCACATACATGTATCACATACACATAGCAAATAATCTTAAACGTGACATGGTTATGACCTTAATCTACGATCTTCTCAAGCAAATGAGAAGAGCTAATGGTGAACCTAGGGATGACATCTTCTCCAAGTGCTTCCTTCGGTCACCCTGTGTTGTCGGCATCCTCCATGTAACTTCAACCTTCAATGGACTTTCCATTTCTTTATTTTGTACATTACAAAATAAGAACACTCGAGTTACATTCGAGTCTAAATCTATTTTACAACAGGAAAAATAGAGATGAAGGTGCGACATGCAAGACACATTATGAATTACAACATGCACACACAACACACAACCACAATCATATTGGGTCCTAGGCCATAACCATGCACCATGCATCATATCATTCATAATGATGAGATTTTATAAAAGTGATTATAAATACATGAATTTTAAAGCCGCTTTGCCGATAAGATGCAACGCCATGGCGGTCCCGCAAGGGTGAACAGTGGCATCCACGGCTAGGCCATAGACTCTCTGTTTTGCCTCTTTAAGACAATTGCAAGCCTAAAATTCGTTTACCCATAATACACACATTTTATATCTCATATAAAACATGAAAATCTAAATTTATATCACATATAAATTATATAAACAACAAAATGTATGTTTCGCAAGTGGCTCTGATACCACTGTTGGGATCCTACTATGCGTGTGAACCGATTCGCAAATCCCCGCAATGGAAACAAAGTTTTTGGATCCCACCAGAGATCCAAGAAAAAATATATAAATTGTTTTTAACCATCTAGATCCTATAGAAGAAGTATTATACCTTTGAAGCGAGCCCTTCGCAATCCCGCTAGTCTAAAGTTGTCGGATCTAAATACGGTAAGGATAACCGTATCTCTAAGGTATCCACACTGACACTCAACCCTTTTGGAAATATGGTTGTGCTAGCATTCTTTGTAGGACAACTAGCCAAAATTAGGAGGAGAAGAAGTGAAGAAGAAGAAAGAACACCCAACTCTCTCTTTTTTTTTTGGCTCTTCTTCCACCCTTATATATTATCATGCTTGAATTCCAAAATCAATGCATCAAAAACATCATTGAAAATCCACTAGCCTCTTCCCATTCTACACGTTGAAATCCAATGCATCAAATGCTTTGAATTGTAATCAAATGCATTATTGAAAATCCACTTCCAATTCAAAGCCACTTCCAATTCTTCACGTTGAAATCCAATGCACTTTTAATGCATCATGCATGGATTAAAACCTTTTGCATGTGACTTGGGTTTAACTCTAACTTGAGTTTTGCATGTGATTTGGGTTTAACTCAAGTCTAACTTGAGTCTTGCATGTGATTTGGGTTTAACTCAAGTCTAACTTGAGTTTTGCATGTGAATTGAGTTTAATTTAAGTCTCACTTGATTCTAACTCAAATATAGTCTTCATCCATCCAATTTAGTTTGAGTCTAACTCAAATGTAACCCACTTGAGTCTAACTCAACCAACTTGATTTTGACTCGAGCCTTGACCATCCATTATTCTCATTGTTCTTTTAGCCAAACTAAAAGAACCAATTTCCAAAATAGAATGTTATTTGTGTGTGACTCTATAGGCTCTTGTAATGTTGGCAATGTGTCTAAAACCTCTTTTGGACACATAACCAATGAGCGGCATCTAGCAATACATCATTGCTATCCAAGTTACAAGAAAGTCGAGATCCGATAACCTTTTCATGACTATTATTATGTATGACGGCGTCCTTCTATTATTGTTATCTTAGATCGATCAATGAGGCATAAGTCACGTCATCCCCTATCGATCTTTGTGTTTCTTGATCTCCAAGTAGACTCACTCAAATAAATGAGCTCAATATCTCATATTGACTCATTTAAGCATGGTCATGCATTTCGTGGTCCTACTCTATCAAGAGGCCAAAGATATCACTCCTGTCATATAGGAGGGATAGATCTCATCTACATCACTCACATCCCTCCGCATAATTCATTACATACCCAGTGATCGCCGTTATAGTGCACCCTATTACGGTATGACGTTAGACGATACCAAAGTACATAACTCCTTATGTAGGGAACCATAGTGACTTCAGGTCTAAGTACTATTCATACCAATAGTCACATGAGAAAGTATATGACACTCATATAATGATCCATGACACTTTCTCATGGCGGGTCAATTCAGTATATATATTCTCCAATATATATACCCATGTGTCAATGTGATATCTCATATCCATGACTTGTAAGATCAAGTCATCCATTGACCTACATGCTTGTCTCAATGTATTGATATTGCCCTTGTCTATTAATACTTGACTAGGAATATTAAGAATAGTCTTCTCTACAATTTCTCATAATCAATTCTACCAATTGATATACTGTAAATTAGAACCTACTATTCAAGGACATTATTATTATATTTATTTAGATGAAACATGCATAAAGTAAATATAATAACCAATGTTTGGCTATATTAATATAAGATATGATACAAAAGTTTCCCTCACCAATCATCTCATAATTGGCACTAACGACTCATACTAACACAGGAAACACATAAATTGCTCTACCAATACTGACACTTAAACAACTCTGCACTATTCTCTCCTTCTGAGATCAGGAATCACCAATACTGCTCAGGAAATATACTAACTACCTAGAAAAACTCATAGACCACTCTGCCTATCCCATACTTAGTCATTGAACAATGATGCACTGCTCTTCGTTTCTAAGATCGGGCATCTCATACACTGCTTGGCAATCACCTAAACAACCCAGGAAATGAACATACTACTCAGGAAAAGCATAATCCTGATCAAAAAAACCCCAACCCCATCAGCTATATTGAGCGATTGGGATCATTAGGGTTTTTCATGGACCATGAATTAAGTATTGACTTAATTCTTCACTATCTGACTGACAGCTATTCACAATTTGTCATGAACTATCAGATGAATAAGATTGAGTCCACTATTCTAGAATTTATCAATATTCTCAAAACAGTGGAGCCATCTATTGCTAAAGAACAGAAAGTGGTGATGCTGGTTGACTCCTCAAAGAAAGGTTCTAAGAGGAAATCAAAATCCAAATCCAAAGGAAAGAAAAAGACAAAGAAGGAAGAATTAACTCCCAAGGGCACCTGTCATCATTATGGTAAGGATAGGCATTGGAAGAGATACTGCAAGCAGTATCTGGAGTCACTAAAGCAGAAAAAGCATGTGATGCCCAATCTACTTCAATATATTTGTTATTGAATGTCATACTGTTTCTTGTACCACTTGGGTGTTGGATATCGGGTGTAGCTCACATATATGTAATGACATACAAGGGCTTACGAACAGAAGAAGACTGGTTAAGGGAGAAGCAAAACTAAGGGTTGGCAATGGAGCAAAAGTTGCTATTGTAGCTAAGGGAACTTATATGTTGCGACTTCCTATGAGACTAGTTTTAGAGTTGGATGATTGTTTTTATATTCCTCCATTAATAAAGAATATTGTTTCTATTTCATGTTTGAATAAGAAAGGTCATCATTTAATGTTTAGTAATAATTATTGTCACATTACGTTAAATGGTGTTCTTTATGCTATTGGAATCTACACGTTAGATAAATCAAACGAGATATTCAATATTGAATCAAATAGCAAACACACTAAGTTAGATAATCAGTTAACCTCACAATTATGGCATTGTCGTCTTGGCCATATAAGCAATGAATGCTTGTCCAAACTGCATAAGCTTAGCATTTTGGAGTCTTATGAATCAAATTCATTAGACACATGTGTTTCATGCTTAAAAGGAAACATGACTAAGTTACCTTTTAGTAGAAAAGGTGAATGAGAAATTGAGGTATTGGGCCTTATACATACTGATGTATGTTGACCAATGTAAACTCATGCCATAGGAGGTTATAGCTACTTCGTTACCTTTGTCGATGATTATTCATGATATGGGTATTTGTATTTGTTAAGATACACATCTGAAGTCTTTGAAAGGTTTAAAGATTTCAGAAAAGAAGTAGAGAAACAACTTGGGAAAGATATTAAAGTACTTCGATCAGATCGAGGTGGTGAATGCATGAGCCAAGAGTTTCAAGATTATCTAAGGGACAATGGCATCTTGTCACAAAGAACTTCACCTTACATGCCACAACATAATGGTGTGGCTAAAAGGTGAAACCAAACCTTGTTGGACATGGTTAGGTCAATGAATCAGCATGCAAGTCTTCTAAAAAAATTTTGGAGTTATGCATTCGAGACCATTGTTTACTTGTTAAATAGAGTCCTGACCAAGGCAATCTCTACTACCCCATATGAGATATAGAATAGTAGAAAATCTCATTTATCTTATTTGAAGATATGGGGTTGTCCTGCTTATGTGAAGTGGATAGTATTAGACAAGATGGAGGCAAAGTCTGATAAGTGTCTATTTATTGGTTACCCTAAGGAAACGAGGGGTTACCAATTCTATCATCCCATGAAACAAAAGGTGTTTGTTTCAAGGCATGTTGTATTCCTAGAGAAGGAATTTCTCCTGCAAGAAAACAGTGAGATTGTGATTGAACTAAGTGTAGTTCAAGATACTCCAATAGACACAGAAGAGATGCCTAGTCATTAACCACAGCTGATTACTCATACGGATGAGGTAGTAGTTGAACCTGATGATACACCACCTCCTCGTAGATCTAGTAGGACACGTAGAATTCCTTAGAGATATGGATTTCTCATAAGTGAATATAATGACGTGTTGCTTATAAAGGATGAGGAACCCACCAGTTACAAAGAGGCATTAAGTAGTTCAGATAGGCATAGGTGGCTAATAGCCATAAAATCAGAAATGGATTTCACGTATGAAAATCAGTTTGGAACTTGGTACACCCACACGAATGCATAATGCCTATAGGGTGAAAGTGGGTTTTCAAGAAGAAAACCAACATGGATGGTAATGTTATTACCTATAAAGCTAGATTAGTGGCAAAAAGGTTGACTATGATGAAACTTTTTCACCAGTAGCTATGCTTAAATCCATTCGGATACTCCTTACCATAATGGTACATTTTGATTATGAGATATAGGAGATGGATGTGAAAATAGTTTTCCTTAACAGAAACCTATCTGAGGATGTATATATGATACAACCTGAGGGTTTTACATCCATTGACAAGAACAAAGTATGCAAGCTTCAATGATCCATTTATGGATTGAAACAAGCATCAATGAGTTGGAATATTCATTTTGATGAGGCAATCAAATAGTTTGATTTCTCACAAAATTTTGAGGAGCCCTGTGTGTATAAGAAGGTTAGTGGGAGTGCGATCTTGTTCCTAGTATTGTATGTCGATGACATATTAATCATAGGAAACGATATTCCTATTTTTCAAATAGTCAAGGTCTGGTTGTCCAAAATGTTCTCCTTGAAAGATATGGGAGAATCAACCTATATTTTGGGGATTAAGTTCTATAGAGATAGATTGAATCGGTTGCTTGGTCTTTCACAGTCTACATACATAGACAAAGTGCTAAAATGGTTTAGCATGGATGAATCCAAGAAAGGTTTTATTTCCAAGAGGCATGGGATTCACCTTTCGAAGTCTATGTGCCCGTGCACTTTAGACGAGAGAATTTGCATGAGTTAGATCCCATATACATCAACTATAGGATCGATCATGTATGCTATGTTATCTACGAGGCCTGATGTATCTTATGCTTTTAGCATTACGAGTAGATTCCAGTCTGATCCTGGTATGGACCATTGGGTGCCTATCAAAATAATCATTAAGTACTTGAGAAGGACTACAGATTTGTTCTTGGTATATAGAGGAGGTGATATGGTAGTAAGCGGGTACACTATTGCTAGCTTCCAGACAGATAAGGATGATTCCAAATCGCAGTTTGGATACATATTCATCTTGAATGGAGGTGTGGTAAGTTGGAAAAGTTTCAAACAAGACACTGTTGTTGATTCTACTATAGAGGCAGAGTACATTGCAACTTATGAAGCAGCAAAGGAGGCGGTATGGATCAAGAAGTTCATTGCTGCACTTGGAGTTATTCCGAGCATTGTTGAAACATTACCAGTTTACTGCGACAACAATGGTGCCATTGCACATGCCAAGGATCCACGGTCTCATCAGCCATCCAATTACGTACTACATCCTTACCATATGATCAGAGAGCTCATAGGTAGAAGAGACGTACAAATAGAGAAAGTTTCCACCGATAGGAATCTAGCAGATCCCTTGATAAAACCTCTTCCCCAAGAAAAGTTTGAGATGCATATAGAGACCTATGGTATTGGATACCAAGGCGATTGGTTGTAGGCTAAGTGGGAGTTTGATGTAAGTGAGAGGTGTCCTAAAGCAATCGCCTTAGAAGTTATTAATAAAATTCACTATTTGAGTATACATTATCTATGTATTTAATTGGATCTTAAACTCATTACTGAAGTCCACAATATGATGCATAGCATGAGAGAAATTTTGATTGGATCACATTTAGTGGGTATCTCATCATGTGTAAATATACAAGTATTGAAACTATCCCTAGTCAATGAATTGATGAGATTGGACATTATCAATTCTGTGAGACTAGCACATGTTATGCTTCTTGATTTATCCAAGCATTTGGTACTCACTGAATGGAAGCATAGGGATGCTGAGAGAGAACATGTGAATGCTAGTTATGGTAACTAGTTCATTGGAGTGACCTGCAATGAGACTTCATGTGATTTTATATGTTGATGAAGGACTCATTGCAGCTCAAGTGTGAGCTTCCTTAGACTTGAGGTATTCAAGTCACCTTGATCATGGCACCTTATACTTTGACTTCTTTGCAGCCACCTACATAGTAGATGTAACTCTGGGATAATTGGGTATGATCCAAAATGATCGAAGGTATTTGAATAGCCCAAAAAGGATTCACCACTCCTGGTAAAGGAGATGTATACCCAAGGCCTCTTATCAGAATTGTTACTCAGAAGTCTCTTGCTAGAGCAAATTGTAGGATCGAAATACTCCGAGAGAGGGGGGTGAATCTCGAAGGTTACAAATTTTTCTTTAGAAATTTTAAAACTTATTTTTTTATTTTTAAATACGAAATCGTTAAAAGTAAGAGTATGCAGCAGAATAAATAAAATGGAGAGACAAAGTATTTACTTGGTTAGCAACCCTAGCCAGGTTGCTACTCCAAGGCTTATAGCTCTTTTGAGAGCTACCTCGATGGGAAATCACTATAATGCCCTCCGACTCGAGAACTCTCGACTTCGGAGGGATTCACTTTTTACAAAGAATAAGAGATAGGTAACACTCTACCTTCTCTTTGAAATTAAATTAAAAAAGTGAAGTACAAGTATTAAAATCTAAATTATACCGACACTTTTGGAGCTATCGAAGTAGGCACAGAGTGTCAGAATTGCGTCTTCGTGAAGGGATGAAGCTCTTGTGGATGAAGACAATTAGTAGCAGCACTTGGATGTAGTAGATCAATTGTATTCGGAGTTGGTCATGCTTTTATTTTATAAAGCTTTTCTAGTCGATTGGAATGCCCTCCAGTGGACTATACATCAGCCTGCCGATATGGTACTTCGGGCCTTCCAGTCGACTGAACATGCCTCAGTCGACTCCAGGTCACTCGGCTCCGCTTTAGGAAGTTTGCCTCTCCAGTCGAATGAAACTCCCCAGTTGACTGAAACTCCCCAGTCGACTGAAAATCTTTCCATTTGTGTTGTCAGATCATTAATCGATCACCAACTAATCCTGCCAACTAGCTATCCAGTTGACTGACTCTACCCAGTTGACTGAACTTCAGTCGACTGGAATCCATTCAATCGACTGATCCCTGCAAAACGAGATTAGCACAAGCAAACAATATGAAGCATGATAGCAGTAGTAAAACTGTTCGATCTCGACTTCTAAGTCCCACGCGGACTATTCGTCGGATCAACGCCTAGTTTTGTCCCCCTATAGAAGACTTGACCTCACCTCTCCACTCAAGGCTTACTTGTTGGCTGCCCTGCCGGACTTACCATTCTTGACATCTAATCTGACCCACCTGGGCTTCCACCAGTTGTTTGGTCTTCTTGACCCAACTGGACTTTTTGTCGATTGTCTGGTCTCCTAACCCAACGAGTCTTCATGCCAAATGTCCAATCCACTTGACCCATCTGGACTTCATGCCTGGTGTCCGATCCTTCTGATCCGTCAAGACATCTGCCTAGTATCCGATCAACACGACCTATTAGGACTTCTTGTTAAGCCTGAACACTTAACACTCATATCAGAACACAAGTAAATACTAACTTTAACTACGGTTCATACATCAAAACTAAGGAGTGGTGCTCTCTGCACCAACAATCTACCTATTTTTTATGTATAACTACACATCAGTTAAAGTTAGGAGAATCAATTTGCAATATTCAAATTTATCATATATCAGGAATGCATTGAGCTAAAAAATGTATATGTATGAGATGCTCATATGCATGAAAAACTTTTTTTAAATTTTTCTAACTTTAAATCTCCTCTTTCTAACTTTAAATCTAAATCACCTCTTTCTAACTTTAAATATCCTCTCTCCCCCTTTGGCATACATCAAAATCATTATAAAACACAAAATGCCACAATTTAAGGATGAGAATTAAAGTTTACTAAAGGTCATTATAAAAATAATTTATCTATGCTCCCCCTAAATCCATGCAATAAAACTCTTTTAAAAGTGGGATCACCCCCTTTTATCAAGATTTTCAAAAATATTTAACCTTTACAAAAGATTAATTTTCTAAATGTTTCAAAACTCTTAATATCTCAATTTTCAAAACTCTCCCTTAAAAATATTTTTGAAATTTTCAAAATTCTAAATATCTTAATTTTTAATACTTTTGAAACTTCCCCTTAAAAATATTTTTTTCAATTTTCAAAACCTTAGAAACTTCCCCCTTAAATTTTCTCTCCCTTAAAAATATTTTTCAAATTTTCAAAATTCTAAATTTGCAAAACTTTACAAAACTCTCCCTCAATAAAAGCTAAAAAATTTTAAATAAAAGTTTTTAAAATTTTCAACATTTGTTCTATCATTAAGTTAAGATGATGCAAATGAGATAGAAAAATATCCAAGTATGAATTCCTAAATATTATTTTTATACTTAAAAATAAACATCTAAAAATTGTCCTTAAAGCAAATATCCAACTCTTTATTTGCTCAAGTGATATAGAATTATCATCAAGCTTTGAATTAGAGTTAGTCACCAAAGTGATTGATTTATTTTTTAAATCCTGTATTAGTTCATGTCGATACACTGAATCTACATCTGAAACCTGGGGTGCAGTCCTAACATCTCACGCCCATCTTCGTGGCTCAATACACAAACAGGTAATCCTAGGTGTTTGTGAGATGCAAAAGCTTACTTAGGTCTATAGGATCAAGAAATCTAAATTGACCTAGGCTAGATTGATTTTTAATTTTCCTTTAAGAAAATAATATTACTTAACAAAATAAATTTTGAGTAATGAACATGAAAGCATCCTAGTCTACTAAGGATAATCCAAGTTGTCTTCTAACCATACTAAATTCGGCCTTTGGAAGTGGTTTAGTGAAGATGTCAGCAAAGTTAAATTTGGACTCAACATAGTTGAGTTCAATACTACACTTTGCCACATGATCTCTTACAAAATGATGTTTAACATCAATGTGTTTAGTACGTGAGTGATGGACTAGATTTTTAGTTTAGTTTAGTTAAGTTCTAAATCATTTCACCCAAGCTAGATTTTCAATACACGTTAATCCTATGGATTTTTGTGAGATGAAGATTTCTTTTTATATTAATTAATCTTAATGAATAATTTCAAAGTTTTAAAACTTGTGTTAGATTCAAACTTAGCTTGAGTTAATCAAGTAGATTTTTCCAGCATTGACTTTTAGGTCGTGTCGAGACATACGCCCTTCTTGGATATTGGATAGACCACTTCCTAGACAAAGTAAATGAACGAATAAAATACTTGACTCACTTTGGACTAAGCATTGGTCTAATTAGTTAAAGACTTAGTGAATTTGCTTCGGTCAATTCCACTCAACTTAGTGCACCAGGTCGTGGCGAGACAAACGACCTTCTTGGATATCGGTGTAGGGAATTGCTTTTCACTTCGGTAGCTCATGCATGGCGATCCTATCTACGTCCTTGGATTAAAAAAAATTAATCCTTGACGAAGACGGATTACTCAAGCAACTGATCCATCATCGTGCTATTCGATTCGAGTGGTCTCTTGAACAAACTTGTTGTTCAAGCAACCTAACTCTTTTCCTTGATTAGTCGTGGAATATATGATGTACGGATTGCCAGTTTTTGTGTTTATCTTCGAGGTCCAAGTAAATTAGGCACATGCATTATACAAAAGAACTAAATAAAAATAAACAAGATTATACCTCTTGTATACCTCTTGATCTTCTATTGTATATCCTATCCTCTTCTTGAACGTTGTGTTGGAAACGATCCTCCAAGAGTTAAAACCTCTTAGATCGCGTATCTTCCTTTTCTTGTTCGCTCCGAACAAAGGAAGATAATCAAAGACTTCTTCTCCTATCTAGATCCAACCACCAAGCTCCTAGCTTGATCCTTGCCGCCGGCAAAGGAGAGGAAGAGGAAATATGGGCGCCGGCCAAGAGTTCCAAAGGAAAAACCTTAACTCTTGCCGCCGGCCAAAGAGAAATAAAGGAAGAAGAACCGCCGGCCAAGATTCAAAGATGAGCGCCAACCCTAAGGGATGAAGAAGAGGCGCCAACAACCCTTAGGAAGAGAAGGAAAATGAAACCCTAATCTCCTCCACCTCTTGCAGCCACAGAAGCCAACTCAAAATTCTAATCTCTCTTCTTTCCAAGAGGCCCAAGCCTTTGGAAACAAACCCTGGCATCCAAACTTATGTTGCCGCCCAATCCTTGGACTCCTATGTTGGGTTTCCGGCACCGCGGCGTGTGTGTGTTCGATCATGTTTCGTAAACATGAGCACAGCGGAAGCAATAAAAATAATAAATACTCCTATTTATTACAACACACACAACACACGCATGCATATTACAACAAGTGTAGACATAACCGTAAATTAAAATTGCAATAAAAGGAAATTAAACTACGTTATACCTTCCGTATGACGTGTAGCGGGAACGGCATCAACCGGAACGATCCTCGTAAGAATCGTCTCTATCCGTATCCACGCCGAGCTCCTCGGGATGACTTCGCTAAGTCACGAGCTTCGTCTTCGTACGAGTTACTAGCCTCGTGTTGAAGACGACGTGATCGAGAGATGATCACGATCCGAATCCAAATTCGGATCCAAAACGAGTTCTCAAAACTCGCTTCTCCGGAGAGGTATTCATCAACCGTTTGACGAATCCTTCGTCCTCCACCTCAGAGGATTACCGGAGATCAAATCTCCGGTATGTTAGCCGCTGTCGGAGCACTAACCGTCGTCCAAACGACGCTCCGACGAGAGGAGGAGAAGCTGTCCAGAAAACTGGACAGCTTGGTGGAGGAGTAGGCGCCGGCCAAAACAAGGAGAGAAAAGCCTCACCTTGATGCCAAACCTTTAGGAGATAACCGGAGGGTCGCCGGAGGTTCACCGGCTGAAGCTTGGTCGCCGGCAACAAGTTGGACGGCGGCACACAAGCTGGGCGGCAGCAGCTTTTGGTGTTGGCGCCGAATAGGAGAGGGAGGGGGTTTGGGCGGCCAAAAACTAGATTAGTGTTAGGGTTAGGGTTTAATCCCTATTTTATAGAGAACTAATTCTCTTAATGGTTAATGGATCATATCCATAAAGCCCGTTAACCCGCTCCATTAAGATAAGTTAAAATAAACCAAACCATGATGGTTTATTTTAAGTTAAAACGAACCGAACCAACCTTTGGTTCATTCGATTAATATAAACCAAACCCTTTGGTTTATTCTCATCCATTGGATTAGAACCAAACCATTTTGGTCCATCCATTATGTCTTCATAAGACACTGCCCATCCACGCTTCCATTGCGACTGAAACAATTTCATGCTCGCTTTATGTTTGGTCCAACCAAACATAGTTTCTCTCGGTCTGAGAATCCCATTCTCAAGCTCGTTTTAAATCCTTTGGATTACACTCGTTGTACGTGTGACCAAATAGGTTCTCGGTTTATGTTGGCCGTCTATAATTAACCATTAATTATAGAACGATCATGAGTGGCACCTAGTAGTACATCATGATCCCCAATTAACCGAAAAGATCAACGGTTGATCCGTAACTATTTCAAACCCTTCACCATTTCGAATGAATCGTGCCCCATTCCTTCACTCATCTTATACCCACTTGGTTCAGGGACATGGTCTATTGTGTCACCTCACTAGGTCGACTACGCCACACCTAGCCCAAGTATCATTTCCTCGTCCTCCCACGATTCTAGTTACTCCACATGTATCGAAGAGTACTTTACTCTAAACATGTAATGCTTTGGCCAAAGACTTTAGTAACAATCCGACGAGAGGCCATGGGTATACATCTCCTCGCAAGGAGTGGTGAATCCTTTATAGGCTATTCAAACACCTTCGATCACTTCGACTTATACCCAATCATCCCGGGTCCACATCTCCTCGGAGATGTTTGCTTAAAATGTCAAAGCATAAGTCTCCATGATCAAGATGACTTGAATACCGCAAGTCAAAGGAACATCGCACTTAAGCCACAGTAAGAACTTCATTGACATATCTATATATGCAGAGAACCATATGAAGTCTTACGGCTGGTCACTCCAATGAACTAGTTACCATAACTAGCATCCAAGATTAACTCCGGACATCACTATGTCTCCAGCCAGTGAGAATCAGCTGCTTGGATACACCAAGGAGTATACCTCGTGCTAGTCTCGACAGAATTGATGGTGTCCAAATCCATCAATTCATCGACTAGGGATAATTCCGATACATCACAATTACACATGTAGAGATACTCACTAGTTGTGATCCAATCACAAATTCTCTCATGCTGTGAATCGTATCGTGGGCTTTCAGTAAATGAGTTTAAGATCCAATCAAATACATAAAACATGTATACTCAAATAGTGAATCTTCATTTATCATATAAATGGTTCATACATAAGGCGATTGCCTTAGGACATCTCTCATATATTACTAACATCCTATTTATAGATTTTGCCCAAACCTCCTTTTAATCTTGTCCGTTGGATCTAGGTTCCATGAGGGTTTTAATAGGCTACAATAGGGATCATGAGGAGGAGTTGGATCTTGGCCACCTAATGGATCCGGCCCACATAACATCTGATCCATTAATGAAAATCCATTCCACTAGAGGATTATCATTGAACTACCTCACCAACCCCCATAAATAAATATGGGCTCCATATATTAATTGTACAAATATCTCCCTATATTTAAGATATCGAATGCCCATAAATTAATTAATTTATTGACAATTAATTAATCAACATCTAGCCCCATGAGTAGTACCACTCAACCTTATCATCATGTCAGACCAAGTCCACCTGTAGGGTTTACATGATGATCCTTATGAGCTCCTCAAGGGGACATCATCATCCTAATACATAGGACACAGTTTCCTCCTATAATCAATGACACACCATGTAAATAATATCATTTCCCAACTTACCGAGCCTATCAATTTAATCTATAAATCACGCCCATTGGTAAATCAAAGAAATAAATACTAAGTACATGTGCCCGTTATTATATCGGGATTAAGAGCATGTACACCATAATATCCGAGGTCCGATTAAATTGTATATTCATCAATAAATTGAATCACCTCTAAGTCCGTACTGCTCAATACACACAAAGTGTACTAGTGTAATTCTATGGTCTAGACAAAACAATAACAAATTACACTACAACCATACCAATGGTTTGTCCAAAACCATCTTGGTTGTGAGCCTCTATTTATACTTTACAAGGAACTGATAACATGATCTTCCGTGTGACACCACACACCATGTTATCTACAATGTAATGTATTAGACAATATGAATAACCATAAATATGCAAACAATGATCATGTGATTCTTATTTCATAAATAAAGATGTTCATATAAAGAATAGACTTTTCAGTATACATCCCAATATTCTCCCACTTATACTAAAAGACTATGTTGTCCTCATACTGCCATGCATTTGATTCTCATTCCCTCCACATGCCTATCAAAAGCTCTCGCTTGAAGGGCCTTAGTGAAAGGATCTACAAGGTCATCCTCAGATGCAATCTAGGCGGCAACAACTTCTACCCTCTTTACGATCTCTCATATCAGGTGGTACTTGCGCTCTATGTGTTTACTTGCCTTATGGGCTCGTGGTTCCTTCGAGTTTGCTACTGCACCACTGTTATCACAATAAACTGTGATAGTTCTGGGCAAACCAGAAATCACATCTAAGTCCATCAAGAAGTTCCTGAGACATACAACTTCTTTGGCTGCCTCAGAGGCTGCTACATACTCAACTTCCATGGTGGAGTCCACCATGCATTTCTGCTTGACACTCCTCCATACAATGGCTCCACCTCCCAAAGTAAGCACAAAACCTGAGGTAGACTTACTGTTATCCCTATCTGATTCAAAATCGGAATCTGTGTAACCCATAAGGAGTAATTGATCTGCCAGGTATACCAGCATATAATCCCTAGTCCTTCTCAAGTACTTCAATGTATGCTTTACCACAGTCCAATGTCCCTGTCCTGGATTACTCTGATATCTGCTAACCATGCCCACGACAAAGCAGATATCCAACCTCGTACATAACATAGAATACATGAGGCTTCCTACTCCCAAAGTATAAGGAATTGCCTTCATCTCCTCTATCTCATTTGATGTTCTAGGACATATCTCTTTAGATAAAGGTACTCTATGTCTAAAAGGTAGAAAACCTTTCTTGGAGTTCTGCATGCTAAAATGAGCCAAAATGGTGTCTATTTATGAAGCATGAGATAAGCACAACATCCTTTTCCTGCGATCCCTTATAACCTGATCCCAAGGATGTGTCCCACTTCTCCCAAGTCCTTCATATCAAATTGTTTGGACAACCATACCCTTACGTCTAATAACACTTTGACATTGTTGCCAATTAACAAAATGTCATCTACGTATAGTACAAGAAATACCACTACATTTCCGTCACATCTCTTGTATACACTGTTGGGTTTCCGGCACCGCGGCGTGTGTGTGTTCGATCACGTTTCGCAAAACTAAACATAGAGGAAGCAATAAAAATAATAAATCTACATTTATTACAACACACACAACACACGCATGCATATTACAACAAGTGTAGACATAACCGTAAATTTAAATTTGCAATAAAAGGAAATTTATGTACGTTATACCTTTCGTATGACGTGTAGCGGGAACAGCATCAACCGGAACGATCCTCGCTAGAATCGTCTCTATCCGTATCCACGCCGAGTTCCTCGGGATGACTTCGCTAAGCCACGAGCTTCGTCTTCGTACGGGTTACTAGCCTCATGTTGAAGACGACGTGATCGAGAGATGATCACGATCCGAATCCAAATTCGGATCCTAATACGAGTTCTCAAAACTCGCTTCTCCGTAGAGGTATTCGTCAACCAATTGACGAATCCTTCGTCCTCCACCTCAGAGGATTACCGGAGATCGAATCCCCAGTAAGTTAGCCTCTGTCGGAGCTCTAACCGTCGTCCAAACGACGCTCCGATGAGAGGAGAACAAGCTGTCCAGAAAACTGGACGGCTTTGGTGGAGGTGATAGGCGCTGGCCAACCAAGGGAGATAGAGCTCACCTTGATGCCAAACTTGAAGGAGACCACCGGAGCACTAACCGGCAGCAGCTCGACGCCGGCGAGGGGGAAGGTCAGCACCTTCTGGACACCGGTTGGAGCCTCAAGGTGGGCGGCGGCAAGGAGGAGGAGAGTTGGCTCCGAATTTCTCCAAGGAGAGGTGGGTGGCCACTTAGGGTTGTGGATTAGGGCTTAATTATCCCTTAAGCCCTCTTTTATAGAGAACTAATTCTCTTAATGGTTATTGGATCATAACCATTAGGCCTGTTAACCCGCTCCATTAAGATAAGTTAAAATAAACCAAACCATGATGGTTTATTTTAAGTTAAAACGAACCGAACCAACTTTTGGTTCATTCGTTTAAAATAAACCAAACCCTTTGGTTTATTCTCCTCCATTGGATTAGAACCAAACCATTTTGGTTCATCCATTATGTCTTCATAAGACACGGCCCATCCACGCTTCCATTGCGACTGAAACGATTTCATGCTCGCTTCATGTTTGGTCCAACCAAACCTTGTTTCTCTCGGTCTGAGAATCCCATTCTCAAGCTCGTTTTAAATCCTTTGGATTACGCTCGTTGTGCGTGTGACCAAATAGGTTCTCGGTTTATGTTGGTTGTCTATAATTAACCATTAATTATAGAACGATCATGAGTGGCACCTAGTAGTACATCATGATCCCCAATTAACCGAAAAGATCAACGGTTGATCCAGAACTATTTCTGAAACCCTTCAGCAGCTCGAATGATTCGTGCCCCATTCCCTTCACTCATCTTTTACCCACTTGGTTCAGGACATGGTCTATTGTGTCAGTCCCCACTAGGCTGACTACGTCACACCTAGCCCAAGTATCATTTCCTCGTCCTACGGATTCTAGTTACTCCACATGTATCGAAGAGTACCTTACTCTAAACATGTAATGCTTTGGCCAAAGACTTTAGTAGCAATCCGACGAGAGGCCATGGGTATACATCTCCTCGCAAGGAGTGGTGAATCCTTTATAGGCTATTCAAACACCTTCGATCACATCGACTTATACCCAATCATCCCGGGTCCACATCTCCTTAGAGATGCTTGCTTAATATGTCAAAGCATAAGTCTCCATGATCAAGATGACTTGAATACCGCAAGTCAAAGGAACATCACACTTAAGCCACAGTAAGAACTTCATTGACATATCTATATATGCAGAGAACCATATGAAGTCTTACGGCTGGTCACTCCAATGAACTAGTTACCATAACTAGCATCAAAGATTAACTCCAGACATCACTCTGTCTCCAGCCAGTGAGAATCAGCTGCTTGGATACACCAAGGAGTATACCTCGTGCTAGTCTCGATGGAATTGATGGTGTCCAAATCCATCAATTCATCGACTAGGGATAATTCCGATACATCACAATTACACATGTAGAGATACTCACTAGTTGTGATCCAATCACAAATTCTCTCATATTGTGAATCGTATCGTGGACATTCAGTAAATGAGTTTAAGATCCAATCAAATACATAAAACATGTATACTCAAATAGTGAATCTTCATTTATCATATAAATGGTTCATACATAAGGCGATTGCCTTAGGACATCTCTCATATATTACTAACATACACAAGACTCATCCGGACTTTGAATAAATCCATAAGATTGGATTACCTCATCAAAGAGGATGTTCCATGACCTTGAAGCTTGCTTCAATCCATAAATGGACTGATTAAGCTTGCACACAAGATGCTCTTTTCCCTTTGCAATGAATCCCTCTGGTTGCTCCATATAGATGTTTTACTCAAGACTTCCATTAAGAAAAGTTGTCTTGACATTCATCTGCCACTCCTCATAATCCATATGAGCAGCAATAGATAAGAGAATATGGATAGACTTAAGCATGGCTACTGGCGAAAAGGTCTCCTCATAATCGATACCCTCTTTCTGAGTATACCCTTTCGCAACAAGCCTTTCTTTGAAGGTCTCAACCTTCCCATCTATTCCTCTCTTTCTTTTGTAGATCCACTTGCATCCAATGATTTTTACACCATTGGGTGGTTCTACTAGCTCCCAGACCTGATTTGAATCCATAGATCCTATCTCATAATTCAATGCACTTTGCCAAGATACCTCATCTTTATCTTGGATTTCCTCATCATATGTCCAGGGATCAGGTTCATGTTCGCCAGGGACCAATTCAGAAGATTCTCTCATGAACATAAATCTATCAGGTTGTCTAACAACCCTCCCACTATGACGAGGTATCGCCTGTGTATCCTCTGTGATATACGGTGCAGTCACTTGTGGTATATCTTCTTGTACCGGTGGTACTGAAGTAGTGACTTCCCCTCTCAATTCCTCCAGAACAATCTTACTCATGGGCTTATGGTTCATCACACAGTCTTCCTTTAAAAATCTGGCCTTCGTGCTAACAATCACCTTCTGATCTCTAAGACTTTAGAACATACAACCTTTCGTTCCTCTATGATAGCCTACGAACATGCACACTTCTGTATGAGGTTCCAACTTACCAGCATCTGCCCTCAGCACATGTACTGGACTCCCCCAAATCCGAATATGTCTCAAACTAGGCTTTTTCCCAGTTCACAATTCTGTGGGAGTAGAAGGCATTGATTTAGATGGTACCAAGTTCAGAATATAGACTGTTGTATCCAAGGCATGCCCCCAGAACGAATCTGGAAACTCAGAATAACTGATCATCGATCTAACCATCTCCATAAGAGTCCTATTCCTTCGCTTCGCTACACTATTCTGCTGGGGTGTGCCAGGTGTAGACAATTGGGATTGAATCCCAGCCTCTGATAAGTAATTTCTAAACTCTCCCAAGAGGTACTCACCACCACAATCAGATCGTAGTGTCTTGATACTTTTACCTTGACATTTCTCCACATCAACCTTGAATTCTTTGAACCTGTCAAAGCATTCAGACTTGCGGCACATCAAGTAAATGTATCCATATCTTGAATAATCATCGATAAAAGAGACAAAATATTCAAAACCACCTCTTGTCTGGATAGACATAGGACCACACAAATCAGAATGAACCAATTCCATCACATCTTTGGCTCTATATCCCTTGGCCATAAAAGGCCTCTTGGTCATTTTACCTTCTATGCAAGATTCGCAGGTTGGGAAATCTTCCACCACTAATGAACCCAAAGGTCCATCAGCTATAAACCTTTGAATTATACTTAGGTTAATATGACCTAACCTTAGATGCCAAAGATATGTTTGGTTCATTTTCAAAGGTTCTTTTCTCTTATTAGATTTAGAAGATGAGTTATTTACTTCTATTTGCATCGTGGGAGCTTTTAGTTCAAGGGTATATAAATTTCCTATCAATGCACCAGAACAGATAATCTCCCTATTCCATTTTATAACAACTCTGTCATTAAAAGAAATAGAATATCCATCCAAAAAAAATTTAGAAACCGAAATCAAATTCTTTCTAAATAAAGATACATAAAGGCAATTTTTTAGAACCAAAGTTTTATTCCTATCAAAAGATAAATAAACATCTCCCACTGTAATAGCTGCCAACTACGTAGCATCGCCCAAGTAAATGGTAATCTCCCCTTCAGCTAGTTATCTGGTTTCTTGGAACCCCTACAAAGTATTGCAGACATGATTAGTGGCTCCTGTATCTACACACCAGATGCCGGTAGATAACACCTCTAAACATGTTTCAATTACTAGACCAAAAGATATACCTTTGTTCTGCTTCTGGTTGGGGCAGTCCTTCTTCTAATGTCCAGTCTGCTTGCAAGTGAAGCACTTGGCTTTAGGCTTCTTCACTCTTCCCTGATATCCTCCTGCCACCTTTGCTCCACCTTGTTTCTTCTTCTTCTTGCCTTTCAACTTAGAAGTAGAAACCTTCTGAGCAACCATGGCCTGATCCTGAGCACTCTGACAAAAAAGCCTCTCTATCGCCTGGAGTTCTATCAGAAGCTCCACCAATGAATAGAACCTCTTATTCATGTTGTAGTTCGGACGAAACTGCTCAAAAATCTTAGGTAGAGATTGGAGAATGATATCGACCTGGGTTTCCCTATCGATCTCAGCTCCAAGGACTTCTAGCTCATTCAAATGAGCCATCATCTTGAGAACATGATCCCTCATGGGTGTTCCCTCAACCATGGTGGTTGTCATCAAGTTCTTCATGGCTTCCTGCCTAACAGCCCGATTCTGGTGTCTAAAAAGTTCCTTGAGATTGAACATCATGTCATAAGCAGTGGGCATGGCTTGACGCTGATGCTGCAATACATTTGACATAGAAGCCAAAATGTAACACCGAGCCATCTCATCAGCTTAATCCACTTTTTATAACTCTCTTTCTCTTTTTCCCCAAAATCATCCGCAGGCTTAGGAGGACACTCTTCGAAGAGTACATATTTGTACTCCTCAGCAGTCAAGACTATATCCAGATTCCTTTTCCAATCCACATAGTTAGGTCCAGTAAGTTTATTTTCCTTTAGTATCATAGCAAGTGGGTTGAAAGTCATTTTTGAAAAACCTAAGAACCACATAGATCAAAACATTAGATTTCAAAAATTTATTGATTCCTCAAACAATAAAATTTTAAAATCAACCAACACCTCAAAACACCGAGAATATCATATGCCATGATAGTGTGGACATATACGAATTCTACATTTGTAAGAGGATGTTATACCCATTAATTTTATTATCCTGTCAACCTTACTTTTTGACAAATAAAATTAATAGTTGCTTCCTCTTCGACCCTACAAATAAAAGCAGTTACTCCGATGGGGAGGATACTTTTATTTGCATCTAAATGTTCACCATTACCCGATACTAAGGCAATTATCTCGGATTATGTGCCTTCCGATGGGGAAGTACACACGCTCCTAAATAATTTCCTATAACCATATTTGACCTTGTGGTCCACAAAACAAGCTCATCCGATGGGGAGGAAGGCACTCGGAGCCGACGCATAAGTTTGTTTCCATCACATGTCAAATTGTAATGGAGGCCATGGGAATTTTAAAAAAATATCCCTCTCCCACTTAGTAATTTAAAATGAGGAATTTTCCTAGCACAAAACATGCATATCAAACAAGAAGCAATAAATATGAAAAAAATATTTTCCAACTTTATGGCTTTTGTTTTCCAATATGCCTCCCGTCGTGTCGCCATCTCGTCCGCTCCTCCATACGCCATGTACAAGCCATCAGGAGATCCGAGCCGAGAAAAAATTATTTTAATTTAGATCCATCGATCCTATACTCCACAAAGGAGTGTACATGAAATCTAGATCGAAAGTAGACTAAAATAAAAGAGTGGCTAAACAATGCTGAACTTAATTACAAATCTTATATACTAGCCTCGTCAACCCCGACGATTCAAATAATATTACAATTATACACATCCAATCACATACACACACATATGGCCATAATAGTTGGATCTTATGCATACAAACATCCTACTATTATCCGGCACATATAATATATGATAAGTGCATAAAAGTAACCGAATCCTAAACACACAAAACTAGAAACTGTGGCTCTGATACCACTTGTAGGGAATTGCTTCCCACTTCGGTCGCTCATGCATGACGATTCTATCTACGCCCCCAAATTAAAAAAATTAATCCTTGATGAAGACAGATTACCCAAGCAACCGATCCATCATCGTGCTATTCGTTTCGAGTGGTCTCTTGAACGAACTTGTTGTTCATGCAACCTAACTCTTTTCCTCGATTAGCCATGGAATATATGATGTACGGATCACTAGTTTTAGTGTTTATCTTTGGGGTCCATGTAAATTATCCACATGCATTATACAAAAGAACTAAATCATAAATAAACAAGATTATACCTCTTGTATACCTCTTGATCTTCTATTGTATGTCCTATACTCCTCTTGAACATTGTGTGGGCAACGATCCTCTAAGAATTGAAACCTCCTAGATCATGTATCTTCCTTTTCTTGTTCCCTCCGAACAAAGGAAGATAATCAAAGACTTCTTCTCCTATCTAGAGCCAACCACCAAGTTCCTAGCTTGATCCTTGCCGTCGGCCAACGAGAGGAAGAGGAAATATGGGCACCGGCCAAGAGCTCCAAAGGAAAAACCTTAGCTCTTGCCGCCGACCAAAGAGAAATAAAGGAAGAAGAACTGTCAGCTAAGCTTCAAAGATGAGTGCCAACCCTAAAGGGATGAAGAAGAGGCGCCAACAACCCTTAGGAAGAGAAGGAAAATGAAACCCTAATCTCCTCCACCTCTTACCGCCGCCAAAACCAACTCCAACTCCAAACCCTAATCTCTCTTCTTTCCAAGCCGACCAAGCCTTTGGAAGCAAACCCTAGCATCCAAACTTATGTTGCCGCCCAAGTCTTGTATTCCTATTTATAGATTTTGGCAAAACCTCCTTTTAATCTTGTCCGTTGGATCTAGGTTTCATGAGGGTTTTAATAGGCTACAATACGGACCATGAGGAGGAGTTGTATCTTAGCCACCCAATGAATCCGACCCACATAACATCCGATCCATTAATGATAATCCATTCCACTAGAGGATTATCATTGAACTACCTCACCAACCCCCATAAATAAATATGGGCTCCATATATTAATTGTACAAATATCTCCCCGTGTTTAAGATATCAAATGTTCGTCAATTAATTAATTTACTGATAATTAATTAATCAATATCTAGCTCCTTTAGTAGTACCACTCAACCTTATCATCATGCCGGACCAAGTCTACCTGTAGGGTTTACATGATGATCCTTATGAGCTCCTCAAGGGGACATTATTATCCTAATACATAGGACACGGTTTCCTCTTATAATCAATGACACACCATGTAAATAATATCATTTCCCAACTTACCGAGACTATCGATTTAATCTATAAATCTCGCTTATTGGTAAATCAAAGAAATAAATACAAAGTACATGTTCCCGTTATTATATCAGGATTAAGAGCATGTACACCATAATATTCGAGGTATGATTCAATTATGTAGTCAACAATAAATTGAATCACCTCTAAGTCGGTCCTGCTCAATACACATAAAGTGTACTAGTGTAATTCTATGGTCAAGACAAACCAATGCCAAATTACACTACAACCATACCAATGGTTTGTCCAAAACCATCTCGATTGTGAGCCTCTACTTATACTCTACAAGGAACTAATAACATGATCTTCCGTGTGACACCACACACCATGTTATCTACAATGTAATGTATCAGACAATATGCATAACCATAAATATGCAAACAATGATCATGTGATTCTTATTTCAAAAATAAAGATGTTCATGCAAAGAATAGACTTTTCAGTATACATCCCAACAATCAGATGGACCACTTCCTAGACATGCACTTTGAAGAGCTTCCCCAACTTACTATCAGTTCACTTCGTCTTTCATACTAGGTTGTTCAAGTTTAAACTACTTTGTTTTCCTATCTAGTCCATTCTAAATTAAGCAAGTAAAGTAAACTAATAAATGCAAGAATTTAACTAAACAAAGAAACAAGCAAAGTGTTACCTCCCCCTAAGCGATAACTTAGTTGAGTTTTTTGTTCACTAAGTGAACTTGACTCTTGAGAACCCAAAATTGATTTGGTCAAACTTGGTTGACAAAGCTAGACTTAGGAACCCATGCTTGGACTCAATTCATAGCATTTCGGCTAATTAGTGACATGTATGATTTGTATGTGGATTTAGCTTTGTATCCGAGTCCGAACTTGTTGTACATGGCTCACTGAGATCCAATCATCACGTTGAGATACTTGGCGCCCGATGTGAACTTTCCAACAATCCGGTTAGATCATCTACTTGACTTTTTAGGACCGAGTTCTCTTCCTCAAGCTTCGTAACTTGAGTTGAGTCTCTATCTTTAATTTGGCAAGTTGAAGTCTTCGAGTTGACTGCTCCTTAAGTACTTGGACTTCCTTAAGAAGCGAGTTGACTCAATTCTCGGACTTAGCTAATTTCCTTCATAAGCATGTAATTATATTGTAAAGTTTATCTTCTAAAGGAGAAGTTACCTCGTCTAGTCCTTTAGAAACGGATGCAGATCTGTGGCTTCTCTCGAACTTGGAGTCATACTCGGACTCAGAACTTGACTCGGCTTCGAAGCTTGATTCGACCATGAATGCCACGAAACTTCTCTTCATCTCTTCTGCGTACAATTCTTCTGAGAACGATTCATCCCATGTTGTCTTAAGTGCTTTCTTCTTCTTTTCCTTCTTGGGTTTTCCTTCCTTTTTTAGATTCGTGCATTTCGACTTATAGTGTCCTTTTCCATTGCACTCGTAGCAAGTTACTTCCGATCGGGGTCTCGGCTTGTTGTCAACGACCTACCTAGCATCCTTCTTCATAAACTTCTTTCTCTGGTTGAACTTTTTCCGGATCATATTTACGATTTCCTCTTCTCCGTTTAGGTCCGATTCTGACTCATCTTCGAGCTCACTTTTTGTTTTTCTTTCCTTTTTGGTCGAACTTGCCATTAAAGCAATACCATTCTTGGTTTGACCCAAGTTAGCTTATTTGTGTAGTTCAAGATCGCAAAATAATTTGTCTAGTCTAATTGTGGAATGATCCCTAGAGACCTTATAGGCATCGACGATGGATGTCCATAAGGCATTCCTCGGGAATGCCTTAAGTGTATACCTAATTATATCCCTATTTTATACTTGATGTCTGATTAAATGCAATCTATTTAAAATATCTTTTATTCTCGTGTGAAGTTGACTAGCATTTTCATTTTCCTTCATTTTACAATTAAAAAGTTTATTAAGTAACATGTCCCGTTTAGCTATTCTAGTGTCATTAGTGCCTTCATGCAATTCAATTAATTTGTCCCATAATTCCTTAGAGTTTTTGAAGGGACCGACTCTATTGAGCTCTTCTTTGGCAAGTCCGCATTGCAAGGTGTTAAGGGCCATGTAATCGACTTGAGCTCGTTTTCAAACATCTGCGGTCCATTTCTCTGATTCTAACAACTCACCGGAGTCGTCTATCAGAGAGACGAAACCTTTCTTAATCGAAAACCACATCTCAAGGTCGGTTTTCAAGTAGCACTCCATTCAGCTCTTCCAATAGGAAAAGTCCTCTCCATTTAAGAGAGGAGGGCGAACGGTGCTATACCCTTGTAAGTGCGAGATTACTAAAGAAATTTTTTAAAATTTTATTTAAATTAATTAAAATTTAGAATTATTCCTAGATTTATTTAAATTAAACAATATTGTGCAAAAATTAAATTTATACTAAAGCACTATTAAAAATATTTATTCTAAGGCAAAAGCAAATATTATTCTAAGACAAAACAAAATATTAATGCAAAATTAGTCTAAGACAAAAATAAATATTAATGCAAAATTATTCTAAGACAAAAATGAAAAAATTAATGAAAAATTATTCTAATGAAAAAATTAATGAACAATTATTCTAATGCAAAAAATTAAAGAAAATCCTAAAGCTCTCGGTGGTGGTTGCACCAAATTTGGAGCGGCCCCGTTTTGATACAAATCTTAGGATTGAAATGCTCTGAGAGGGGGGGCGGGGGAATCTCGGAGTTTACAAATTTTTCTTTAGAAATTTTAAAACTTGTTTTTTTATTTTGAAATATGAAATCGTTAGAAGTAAGAGTATGCATCGGAATAAATAAAATGGAGAGACAAAGTATTTACTTGGTTCCCAACCCTAGCCGGGTTGCTACTCCATGTCCCGTAGCTCTTCCGATAGCTACCTCGATGGGAAATCACTATAATGCCCTCCGACTCGAGAACTCTCGACTTCGAAGGGGTTCACTTTATACAAAGAATAAGAGATAGATAACACTCTACCTTCTCTTTGAAATTAAGTACAAAAAGTGAAGTAAGTACAAGTATTAAAAGCTAAAATTACACTGACACTTTTAGAGCTATCGAAGTAGGCATAGAGTGTCGAAATTGTGTCTTCGTGAAGGGATGAAGCTCTTGTGGACGAAGACAATTAGTAGCGACACTTGTGTTGGTGCAATCCGCCCAGGTCACGATTGACCGGACTCGAGTTTGACTCGAGCACTATTTTGATGTTAGACAAACATATGACATGTGATTGTCATGGGAAGACCAAGTGTGTAGCCTTGGCCATGTAATTCCAAGTGTGTAGCCTTAGCGGTGAGAGTCCAAGCATGGGGCTTGGCATTGGAAGTCCAACATGGAGTTGGCAAGGGAAGACCAAGTGTGTAGCCTTGGCCATGTAAGTCCAAGTATGTAGCCTTAGCGATGAAAGTCCAACATGGGTTGGCATTGGCAATGGGAAGTCCAAGTGTGTAGCCTTGGCCACGTAAGGCCAAGTGTGTAGCCTTGGCAGTGAAAGTCCAAGTTATGGGAACTTGGCCTTTGGTATAGACACTGAGAGCATGACAATAGCCGAAGGAAGCACCTGGAGGCTAGCGTATCGAAGAATAAGTCATGGATGACTTGGAGGGATCCACACATGGATGAACAAGTCATGGACGACTTAGAGGGATCCGATAGGCACGAAAGCTAGTAGAGGTGACTAGAAGGCTTAGGCCTAGGCTAAGGGTGTGTCGGATGCTCAATCATGTTGTTTGAGATTTTACACGATGGTCAGATGCTCAAAAACTTGTGTTTGAGGTTTTACCCGACAACAGTCGACTGATGGTATGTCTCAGTCGACTAGTGAGAGTTGACTAGCATTCGACTGTGTCGAAGGCCATGACAATCGATTGCCAACATTGGGCAGTCGACTGATGGCTTCAACAGTTGACTACCATGGATGGCAGTCGACTATTGATCGAGGACACGAGCGCAGAACGCTCGATAGTCGACTAATCAGTTGGCTACGGGACTAGCAATCGACTGCCAGTGTATCCGTTGGCTGGATGCCAACTTGGATTAAGCTATTGTCTCACAACGGCAATAGAAGAAGTCGACTGGGGACTTATGGCAGTCGACTGCAAGGCGTTGAATCAACCCGAGACAAAAATAAAAGGAGGAGCTTGGGGAGGATTTCCACAACCATTTTTGGGGAGATTTTGGTGGGGAATTGCTGCTACATTCCAGACCTTCAAGAGCAAACCAAAGCAAGCAACAAGAAAGTGATCAAAGAAAAGTGTTGTAATGTTCACTTTACTTGTATTTCATATTGTCTTTGTAGTTTTCTTGTACTTTTGTATTGCATCTTGTAATTGCTTTAACGAGGTTTCTCTACCTCCGACTTGTTGTCGAGAAGAAGCTTGTTAGTGTCGTGTGCATAAACTCATGCTCGTAGAGGTCACCCCGTGGAGTAGGAACCCTAAGGTTCTGAACCATGTATATCGTGTGTTGTGATTGTCTCTTGTATTTGTATTTGTTATTTGTATTTCCGCTGCATATTAACGAATATTGTAGACAAGTACACGATGAGCGAACGATTTCCATCGAACACGCAAAAAGACTAACAACCTCCCTTCTAGCTGGGCCATGATCCTCCAACAAGTGGTATCAGACCAAGGAGGTTGTCATTAGACTCACCACCTTGACAATCAATCGAAATGGCCGGCATCAACATCCATCCACCTAAATTCAAAGGAGACTTTTCTTGGTGGAAGAAAAGGATGGAGGTATACTTCAAAACCAATTTTGATATAATATTAGTCATTGAAAATGGTTTTGAAGTGTCTAGGGGTGAAGACAACAAGCTTTTGGGAAAGTCAAGATGGACCGAGGAGCAACAGCGACAATTCAAGACAAATGTTAAGGTAACAATTATGCTAGTAAAATTGATACCTAACGCTATTTTGTCTAGACTAGGTGAATATAGGGATGCTAAGGACCTATGGGGCAAGGTGGTCAAATTTCATGAAGAGCCCACATTGGTCCATGATGAGGAAGAAGAGGAGCATTCATCCTCTCAAGCTCAAGAAGAAGAAAGCACGTCATCATCCCAAAAGCTTGAGGATTCGGAAGTTGAGAGATGCTCAACATTCGGATCGAAAGAGGTTGGAGAAGCCTCCACCTCTAGGATTGAGCGGGAGAAGAGGCAATCTTCTATCCCGGAGCAAGAACGAGAAGAAACATCTACATCCGGGAGAAGTGAAGATCAAGAAGCCTCCACCACCTTAGGTAACTCAAGCATTGTAATTAAGAATAAAAATCACATTATATGCTTTGAGTGTAGGGAAGTCGGGCATTACAAGAGTAAATGGGCAAAATTGGCTAAGCAGAAAGTGTCGACACCTAAAGCTCAAGGAAAATCAAAGGATGTCGGAGTCCTCGCTAGGAAAAGCAAAGAGCATATGGTGTGCTTCAAATGCAACCAAAGGGGACACTACCAAAGCCAATGCCCTAGGGGGAAGAAGAAGGGGCAAGAAGGAGCTACACAAGTAGGGGGAGCTTCCAAAGCAAGCCCTAAGGTATACTTTAATGCACCTTCTAGTTCTAGGATTAAGAAGCATGCTAGAAATTATTCTAACTCACTTGCTATTGCCCATGAACATAAGCATGCTAGTAGGAATAGATATGTTTGCTTAAGGGCTAAATCCTATGAACTTATATCTAAGGACAAACCTAGGAACAAAAACTCTAGGCCTATTTTACCTAGAGAGAGTATTAGGAGAATAGAAGAGAATTTAGGCATTAACCCTAAGAAGGGTAGGCATATGCCTAAGAAGAAGAGTCCTTCCCAAAAGATTAATGAAAAATCAAATTTGAGAAAATTTGAGTTAGAAAATCAAGCCTTGAGGTCAAGGCTTAAAAAATTAGAAAAGACCCTCAAAATTATGACAAACTCAATTATGGGGTCAAAAGAACAAAATTTAGGACCTAGGAGACAAGAACCTTTAAAGGGCAAGAAAGGTTTGGGTCACAAACCTAAGTCCTTCCACCATGTTCCATTTGATTATGGAACTAAATCTAGGCCTAGGAAAACTAAGGTTAATAGGGAAGTTATCCCTAAGATTAACAATAGTGTGTGTCTAGTGGCTAAAAATTCAAGAAAACCGAAGATAGCCACTAAGAAGGTTACTAGGGAGACAATCTCTAAGGCTAACCTAGGAAAGACCCAAATGACTAAGGCTTCAAAGCAAAAAAGGGTCATTAGAAAGGTATCTAGGGAAGTTATCCCTAGTGAATACCTTGTTAATCCAAGGAGCTCCAATAGGTATTGGGTTCCTATTGGTGCAATCAGCCAAGGTCATGATTTACTAGACTCGAGTTTGATTCGAGTGATGTTTTGATGTTTGACATGTGATTTGACATTGATGTTTGACATTGATGCCTGATAATGTTTTGGGGAGATCATTAGCACAATCGACCCGGGTCATGATTGACCGGACTCGAGTTTGACTCGAGGGGGATTTTGATGGTTGACTGGAGTTGACCATGTCATGGAAAGTCCAAGTCTTGAGTACTTGGCATGTAAAGTCCAAGTCTTGAGTACTTGGCATGTAAAGTCCAAGCATGGGTCTTGGCATGGAAAGTCCAACATGGGTAGGAAAGGGAAAGTCCAAGCTTGAGTCATGGCATTTGAGAAGTCCAAGGGGTTTGATATTGGCGGCGTAAATTCCAAGTGGGAGTCTTGGCAGCATAAGTCCAATGGTTGGCGGCGTAAAGTCTAAGCGGAGTCTTGGCAGTATAAGTCTAATGTGCCTTGGCGGTGTAGACACCGTTAGCATGACATAGCCGATGAAAGCACCTGAAGGCTAGCACAATAGATGAACAAGTCATGGATGACTTGGAGGAATCCGAGAGGCGCGAGGCTAATGGAGGTGGCTAGAAGGCTTAGGTCTAGGCTAAGGGTGGTCTAGCAAGTATGGGGGCACCATACTTGAGTTAAAACCTCATATTTGAGGTGTGCTAGTCGACTTGTGTCATATGGAAGTCGACTGGTGTGAGTCAACTAGGGTTTGACTGCGGGAAGTATCCCAACAGTCGACTGCCAGAGGTGGGCAGTCCACTGCTGGAGCCAACAGTCGACTAATCGTGTGATCAGTCGACTGGTGCTCGATAATTTGGGCACAAAATGAAGTCGGACTCGACTGCTGGGGTTAGCAATCGAGTGGAGGCTCGATCAGTCGACTGATGGTCATGATCAGTCGAATGATGTCCTATCCATTGGATTTTTCCAGCGTGGATTACACCGTTGTATCACAACAACAGTGTCATCAGTCGACTGATGGTCAAGAGTAGTTGACTGATTGATGATTTCCAGTCCAGACAGTAGCTTTAAAGGGAGCTCATGGACGAGGAAATCAACAACGTTTCTTGAGGTGTTTTGGGGCAATTTGCTGCTGTAAATCAGAGTCTCCAAGTGCAATTCAAGCAACGACAAAGCAAGCAATCCAAGAGCAATTGTAAAGTGTTGTTTTCTTTACTTGTTGTATATTGCTTGTATTTATTTCTTACCGTTGTAAGATCACTTGTATGAGGTTTCTCCACCTCCGACTTGTGTCAAGAAGGAGTGTTTATTAGTGGTGTGTGATTGGCATCACTAGAGCTCTTTAGAGCTCAATTCGTGGAGTATGAACCATTCAGTTCCGAACCACGTTACATGATTGTGTAATTGTGTGCTTGTATTGTTATTGATTTATTTCCGCTGTGCTAACGAAGATTTGTAGACAAGCATGCAACGAAATCCATCACGCAACGAATCGACGCTATTCCCCCACTCTAGCGGTCAACATTTCCTCTACATTTGGTATCAGAGCCCGGGGCTCTTCTACGGACTAACCGCTGGGATCAAAGACAAAGACGCTAAAGGGTGAAGATGGAGTGGGAAGAACAACTAGGTTTGGACATCAACACACCGGTGCCTTACATCCTATATGGACGAGAAGGCTTCAACTCTTGGAAGAGAAGGATCGAAGATTTTTTTATGATGAGGGATTTAGAGGAGTGGTCCATCCTAATGGAAGGATTTGAATATCCAAAAGGACCAAAAGGTGGCTTCCTCAAAAAGAAGAGATGGAGTGAGGAGCAACTCCAACAATTCGAAAAAACAAGAAGGTAATCAAATTTATTTTTGATTTAATTCCTAATCACTTATTGTGTAGCGTAGGTGATTGCATGGATGCCAAGGAGCTTTAGAGGGAATTGGCCAAGCTCCATAAAGACCCATCACTGGCTCAAGAAGAGGAGGCCGAAGATTAATCCTCATCCTCACAAGCGAGTGAGGATTCGGAAGTTGAGGAGGAGTCAACTTTCGGGTCGGTGGATGAGGAAGATGAAGAATAGGAGGAGACCTCCACCTCTAGGATTGAGGGAGAGGAGGTTAGAGCATCCTCAACACCGGAACAACAAGGAGAAGCATCTACATCTGGTCGAGAGGAAGAGCAAGCTCAAGAGATCCTCACCACCACCCTAGGTAACTCAAACATATGTGTTAATAATAAAATGTATATAATATGTTTTGAGTATAGGGAATGTGGGCATTACAAGAGTAAGTGGCCAAAGAAGGTCAAGAAGCCTCCACCGGCACCAAAGATCAACGATGTTGGTGTCCCCACCAAGAAGATCAAGGAGCACGTGGTGTGCTTCAAATGCCGACTAACGGGTCATTACCAGAGTCAATGCCCAAAGGGAGAGAAGAAAACTCGAAAGGGAGCTTCATAAGTAGGGGGAGCCTCTAAGGTTGTTAGGGCAATCAACCCGTGATATGGTTTTGATGTGTGTGGCAAAGGGTTTAAGTTAGGATGTTTGGATTTGATATGTGCGTTGGAGTCTTGTAGGACTTGGTAATTCGCATATGGAGCATTGGCGAGTTTCACCTCTCATGACTCGATCCTTGAGTCGGTGAAGGATGGCTTTGCGGAAGGAGCATCCGAGGGACCGTCGGACGAGGAGATTGGAGTGAAGCCGAAGGAAGTAGACTTCAGGGCAAGACGCAATGGACAGCGCTGCAGATCTATGCACTTGGCGCAACCAAGGGACATGGTTGGACGAAGATAACTTCAAAGGCAAGGGACTCCAAGGGATGAGAGTTAGCGAATGTAACCCGGGAAGGGGTAGTGCGCTTTAGTGGAACTTGGCCAATTGGCTAAGTGTCGGATGGGAATTTCCGACATAAGTCCACTTCCATGTAATGGTAGTCGACTACTCTAAGTCGATTGTGACTCGACTAGTGTTTGAGTCCGGTTCATGTGCCAACAGTCAACTACCATGGATTGGCGATCATTGAGACCACCGGATCGTGATGAAGGCATCACCGATCGTCGCAAGAGATTCGGGCATAGAATGGAGTGTCCGCTCGCACTCTCGATATCTCCATCGGTCGATCGATGGCAAGATCACCGATCGATGTAGGAGCCATTGGATGGAATCAACGTGGAAGCGTACCGTTATTCAGCGATTACGGGATCGGTCATTGATCGGTTCATCACCGATCGGCCTCGTGTCAATGGGAAGAAGCCCTCTTCTTCTATAAAAAAAAAGAGGTGTGGGGCTTTGGGGGCCTAATGTTCATGCTCTAAACTCTCCCAAAGTGCTCTAAAGTTTTCTCATCCTCTTACTTGAGTTTATTTACATTATATTTTTAAGAGGAGTGTTCTTGTGTAAAAGAGGTTACCTCCACCTAGCTTGGTGCAAAGGATAGATCTAGTGGATAGATTAAGGCGTGATTCACCTTGGACGAATTGGGTCATGGACTAGCGGCAAGGGCCGAGAACTAGGGATGGAGGTATTTTTCGAAACCGACTTTGAAATTTTGTTAATAATGGAAAATGGTTTCGAGATACCTAGGGATGAAGAAGGGAAGCCAATCGAGAAGGCTAGATGGACAAAAAGACAAAGAGAGGAGTACTTGGCGAATTCGAAGGCCAAGCATCACTTGTACAACGTACTCCCCCAACAAGAAGTGAATCGGATAGGGGAGTGTGCAAGTGCCAAGGAGATATGGGAGAAGCTAGTAGAGCTTCATGAAGGTACCTCGGAGGCCAAGCTTGCAAGGAGAGACCTCCTCTGCTCCCAACTAACGAATATCAAACTTGAAAAGGGAGAAAAGGTAACCTCACTACACTCTCTATTTAAGGAAATATTGATTGGGCTAACAAATGTAAGAGAAAGACTTTCGAACTGGGATATGCTTATGAAAGCAATCGATGCTTTTCCCCGATCATCGAAATGGAGCTCAATGGTGGACTCCTTCTACATGTCAAAGAACTTAAAAGTGAGCACCTTGGAGGAGTTTTTCTCAACCATGGAGCTCCATGAAACAAGGCTTGAGGGAGTAATTGAAGAATCAAGTATCAAGCCATCAAGGGGAGTGGCACTATTGGCCAACAAAGGGAAGAAGAAGATGGAGATTCCCTCCTCTGATGAAGCATCCTCCTCCTCCTCCATGGATAGCATGGAAGAAGCTTATATGGTAAGGAAGGTAAGGCGTGCTTTGAAAAATTTTAAATTCAATAAATCTAATGATAGGAGGAGAAGACCAAGGGGGAAGGTAATTTGCTACAATTGCCAACAAGAGGGGCACATAAGAGATAATTGTCCCCTCTTAAACAAGAGCAAAGAAGAGAGGAGAAAGAAAGAAGAAAAGAAGAAGAAGGGGAGCAAGAAGAAGGAAGAGGAGAAGAAGGCCAAGGCACTAAAGGCAAGGACATGGGATGACCCCTCTTCATCATCATCATCATTGGAAGAGGAGAATGCTTTTGTCACCAAACTTGCTTTGATGGAGTTTGATGACCTAGACACCTCCTCCTTTGAACAAGAAAGATCAAGCACAAGTGAGGAGAGCTCTAGTGAAGGGGGAGCTTCTTCACCAACCTCATCCGAAGAAGAAGAAGACATGGAGACTATGGTAACGAATCTTTCACCCCATAAAATAGTTTCCATGATTTCTAGTCTTACTAAGGATTTATTTAGAGCCAAGAAAAAGAATAAAAGCATGCTTGAGCAAATTAAGGATCTAGAAAATAAATTAGAACAAGCATGTTTAAATGTTAATAATGATGATGCATGCTCACATGACTATATGACATTTGATGTTAATGATGCATGTATGGATGAAAATAGGGCTTTAAGAGAGAAAGTAGATCATTTAACTAAGGCCCTAGAAAAATTAACCATAGGCTCCAACACTCTTAATATGATCATAGGGAGCCAAAGAGCAAGCTTCAATAAGAAAGACCTAGGATATAAGGAAAATAAAAATAAAAATGCCTATAAATGTTTAATTTCTAGGGGTCAAGATAAAAAGAAAACAATAGCTAGAAAATAGATCCCTAAGGAATTTTTAGTGAACCCCATATGAAAGAACTTGTATTGGGTTCTTAAATCCATCCTTAAGGGTTAGGAAAATCCTAGGATAGTCAACCATATGGAATTTACCTATATCATATTTTTGGTTGACTTAGGATGGCGGGACTAATTTTTTGAAATAGTGTTGGGTGATGATAATGCACCCATAGATAGTTTAAATCCTGCTCAACACTTAGTGTTATTTGATACTCATGACCTATACATTTTTAGCATAGTGTTGGGTGATGATAATGTGCCCATAAATTGATAATAATGCTTAAATCATGATAGTTAATGTAATTGTTACACATGTTTGCAATCATGATTTATGATCTTGATTTTTGGCACATAGTCATGGGCATTAGGGTTGAAATCATGCTCTAGGTGATATTTGACTTATTATCATGATTTTATACCTAATTCATGATTACAATTTGATTAATACATTTGTTTCATGATCATAATGTGAAATTAATTCATATATGTCTTTATGATCATGTGGATTGTTATGATGATACTTAACCTTGTATAGAATTGCATGAAATTAATGGTTAAGTATATATAAATACCTTTAGGAACATCTCACACTCACTATAGACTACCTTGATTGAAAACATAGCATGAGTGAGATGATAGGATGATACAAATGGTCCACTAATGCCTATGGCATTTAGATGGTCATTTAAAATGTCAAAATAGCAATAATAGACCAATCATGGGGAAGACTTATGTTTAATTCATAGACATATTGCCCAAATATCATGGTTGGATATTTCATATGTTTTCAAAGCATTTTCTTACTTTAAAATTTGTGTGTTCATGTTTTGAAACAATCGAAAGCAAAACTAGGTGTTAAAATTGATACTAACTTGATCAAAAACCTAGTTGTTTTTGAAGCTTTTGGATTTTTGGCTAATTTTCGATAATATAATGATTTTTCATGGAAAACTATTTTTCATTGATAAAGCACCTTAAAATAAATATGTTCCCCAAATTTCATAATTTTTCAAATTTTATAGAATTTTTAACGCATTTCTGAAATTCAACCTAAAAATCATAAAAATCCGAAATCAGAGTGCCAGTCGACTGGCAATTTGAACCAGTCGACTGATCGCCTGATAACATGCCCAGTAACTTCTTTTATCTAATTTTAAGGCATGTTTTGGCTTTTGTTTCCCTCTAAACTTGATGCCATGCATATATAAACCTTGTTTAATATTTTTGATGGTGTCAAAGGGGGAGAAATATATATGTTTAAGTAAGGGGGAATTGTATTTAGGGGGAGTTTCATGTATTAAGGGGGAGAGTTGATAATCATGTTTATTTACATGCTTTCTTACCTTAGTATTTTTATCAAATGTTTTACCTAACTTAAACGAATTGCCACACATCAAAAAGGGGGAGATTGTTAGGGCAATCAACCCGTGATATAGTTTTGATGTGTGTGGCAAAGGGTTTAAGTTAGGATGTTTGGATTTGATATGTGCGTTGGAGTCTTGCAGAACTTAGTAATTCCCACATGGAGCATTGGCGAGTTTCACCTCTCATGACTCGGTCCTTGAGTCGGTGAAGGATGGCTTTGCGAAAGTCATTCGCTTGGAGCATCCGAGGGACCACCGGATGAGGAGATTGGAGTGAAGCCGGAGGAAGTAGACTTCAGGGCGAGATGCGAAGGATGGCGTTGTAGAGCCATACGCTTGGCACATCTGAGGGGCGTGGCCGAACAAATACAACTTCAAAGGCAAGGGACTCCAAGGGATGAGATTAAGCAAATGTAACCCGGGAAGGGTTAGTGCGCTTAGGTGGAACTTGGCCAATTGGCTAAGTGTCGGATGCGATTTCCCGACATAAGTCTACTACCATGTAATGGTAGTCGACTACTCTAAGTCGATTGTGACTCGACTAGTGTTCGAGTCCGGTTCATGTGCCACAAATTGCCATGGATTGACAATGATCATTGAGACCATCGATCGACTTATGATGGCATCGATTGGTAGTCATAAGGGTTTCGAGCCGAGAATGGAGTGTCCGGCACATCAATCAATTGATGGCAAGATCAGTCGACTGATGTGGGAGCCATTGGATGGAAACCAACGTTGAAGCAGCCATTATTGGGCAACGACTACGGGATCATTCGACTGATCGGTGCATCAGTCGACTGCTCCTGTGTCAACGGGAAGAAACCCTCTTCTTCTATAAAAAGAAGAGGTGTGGGGCTTTGGGGGCCTAATGTTCATGCTCTAAACTCTCCTAAAGTGCCCTAAAGTTTTCTCATTCTCTTACTTGAGTTTATTTACATTATATTTGTAAGAGGAGTGTTCTTGTGTAAAAGAGGTTACCTCCACCTAGCTTGGTGCAAAGGAGAGATCTAGTGGATAGATTGAGGCATGATTCACCTTGGACGAATTGTGTCGTGGACTAGCGGCAAGGGTCGTGAACCACGTTACGACTTTGTGTTAGAGTTTGTATTCTTGTTATTACTTTGTCTTTATCGTTTATACTTCCGCTTGCGCTAACGAATTTGTAGTTGAGCAATCGACGAGAAAATTCCACCATACGCATATTAAGCTATTCACCCCCCTATAACCGACCACCATCGTCCCTACAAAGGCAAACCCTAAGGTATATTGTAATGCTCCTTCTTTAGTTAATAGACAAAAGCATGCTAGGAATTTCAAATCACTTGCCATCTATCTTGAAAAGCATGCTTGAAATAACAAATACTTTTGTTTAGGTGCTAAGAATGTTCATTTTGAAAATAAGGAGAAATTTTGGACTAATGTACCCAAAAATAATTTATCTAAAGACAAATCTAGGTCAAATATTTCTAGACCAATTCTACCTAGGGAGACAATTAGAAAGGTACAAGACCACCTAGGTTTTAACCCCAAATGGACTAGGCATATGCCTAGGAAGAACCATGCCCAAGAATTAAATTAAAATTCTAAAATTGGGCAATTAGAGTTGGAAAATCAAGCCTTGAGGTCAAGGCTTGAGAAACTTGAAAAGACCCTTAGGATTATGCAAAACCAAATAAAATGGTCAAATGGTCAAAGTCAAGGGTCTAGGTCAAAGAGTCAACACTTAGGGCCTAAGAGACAAGAGTCATCCAAAGGCAAGAAAGGGTTGGGTCACAAACCTAAGCCTTAGGTGGCTTATCATAGTGTTCCATTTGATTATGGAACACAAACTTGGTCTAGGAAGACCAAGATTACTAAGGAAGTCCTCCCTAAGGTTAACCAAGGAGTGTGCCTAGTGGCTAGGGTTTCAAGGAAACCTAGGGAAGACACTAGAAAGGTTGCAAGGGGAGTTACCCCTAGAGTCAACCTAGGTAAGACCACAATGACCAAGGCTAACAAGCCTAGAAGGGTCATTAGGAGGATATCTAGGGAGGTTATCCCTAAAAAATACCTAATTAACCCTAGGAGCTCAAATAGGTTTTGGGTTCCTAAGAGCGTGATTGATTCACGCTAGATGGGTTTAGGGTGTGCCAACTTTAAATGGATGGGTAGTTAACCTAACCATGGTAAAGGTGGCACTTTAGGTATTTTTCAAGGTTATGGATACCTTAGAAATAGGTTTGATTTTTAATCCTAAAAGATTTTAGGATGTGCCAATACATTCTTGGAATTATGAAAAATCAATTAATTTGGCACAATTTAGGTCTAGAGGTCATTGTATGTCTTTTTGGATTTGTGGCACACATGGGGTTTTTGTAGCCATATGGAAAAATATAATTAATTATATCAAATGACAATTAATACTAAAATTTAGGTATTGTAATACCTATACATTTTATATGCCCTGCCTTTATTTGCCATATAACATACCATGACATCATGTTTATCTTTAATCATTTAATATGTCATGATCATGTTTAGGATTAAGGTTTAATGTTTTGTGTTTTTAGATTATATCATATGCCATGACATCATGATCATTGGCCATACTTAATTATGTTATCATTTATGCCATGATCATTCATATATTCAATTTTATTAAAATTGATTTAAGGACAATGGCTTGACTTGGAGTCTCATTTATAAGGGAATCAAGTAGTGTTGCCTTAGAAAATGCATGAGGCCTTAGATTAAGAAAAAAAAACTCATATCTCACATCACATTGATATGTATGTGTATTTATACACCCTAGATATATGTAAGATGCTAGGATATGAGTTAAGTTCAAGATGCATAGTTTTTGCATCTAGAGGAACTAAAACTCATCTTTAACTAAAGGTGGATCATTGGGAAAGCTTATGTACAAGTCATGTACATTAAGCCCAAGGAATATGATCCAATATAGGTTTTCAAAAACATTTTAAAATCCTTTTAGAAAACCTTGGTAAAGTCTATCTTTTGATAGCAATCACCATTGATAAAGTTGATACAAAGTAAGCTAAAATATTGAAGTTTTTTTTTTTCACTTTCTAACTTTGTATCAATTTTGATATTTTATGGGTAAAATATTTTTCTATCATTTTTCACCCATTGTATTGGTCATAAGTATTATACATATGAATTTTCATTATTTTTCGATATACGTATAATTATTTATGAATTTTCAAATCTCATTTTTGATAATTGAAAATTGAGATTTTGATTATCGATCAGCCCTTGGTGGCGATCGACTAATAATCACACTTGATCGGAAAAACGATTTACGAGAGACTCAAGGATGTTTAGCCCATTTTCAGCTACGGTAAAGTTCTCTAACCACTCCTAACCCTAGGATATGCTTTGGGAAGCATTAGAAAGGGTAAAAATTCATTGGATATGGATTAGGAGAGTTGTTTAGGGTTTGTATCAATTTTAAGGTAAAGATAAGTTCAATGTTGAACTTTAGACCATAATTTTGATGGTTTAAAGTTCCCATTGTCTTAGGGACTTCCCAAGGACATTGTTAGTGCAATGGTCAAGGGGGAGCAAGCCTTTAGGGGAGGTATCCATCATGGGATGATGAATGGTATTTTTCCTCATGAGGGGGAAAAATGGAATTAGGAGATACCCAATTTGGAAATTGGGAGAGTGTATAGGATTGCCTCTCTTGAGTGATATGGGACTTATCACTAGGAAGATGATAGGCATCCTAGGTATTTCTAGACCAAGGAGGAGATTGTAAGATCTCATTGGATATGAGACATTGACCTCCTTGGAGAGTAAACCTTTTTGATGTTAGTCAAAAAGGCGGAGAATGTTATGGAGAGTGTTATCAATTGTCAATTGGGAGAATTGGTGAAAATGTTTGATATTACCAATTTGGGATAATTGGTAAGGTGATTTGAGTTTGTGTTCTAACTCAAAGGTATGTGTTTTTGTCAAACATCAAAAAGGGGGAGATTGTTGGTGCAATCGCCTTAAATCACGATTGACCAAACTCGAGTTTGACTCGAGTGATGTTTTGATGTTTGACATGGGATTTGACATTGATGTCTGATAATGTTTTGGGGAGATTGTTGGCACAATCGACCCGGGTCAAGATTGACCGGACTCGAGTTTGACTCGAGGGGGATTTTGATGGTTGACTGGAGTTAACCATGTCATGGAAAGTCCAAGTCTTGAGTTCTTGGCATGTAAAGTCCAAGTCTTGAGTACTTGGCATGTAAAGTCCAAGCATGGGTCTTGGCATGGAAAGTACAACATAGGTTGGCAAGTGAAAGTCCAAGCTTGAATCTTGACATTTGAGAAGTCCAAGGGGTTTGATATTGGCGACGTAAATTCCAAGCGGGAGTCTTGGCACCATAAGTCCAATGGTTGGCGGCATAAAGTCCAAGCGGAGTCTTGGCAATATAAGTTCATTTTGCCTTGGCAGTGTAGACACCGTTAGCATGACATAGCCGATAGAAGCACGTGAAGGCTAGCGCAATGGATGAACAAGTCATGGATGACTTGGAGGGATCCGAGAGGTGCGAAGATGACAGAGGTGGCTAGAAGGCTTAGGTCTAGGCTAAGAGTGGTCTAGCAAGTATGGGGGCACCATACTTGGGTTAAATACTCATGTTTGAGGTGTGCCAGTTGACCGGTACCATATGGCAGTCAACTGGTGTGAGTCAACTAGGGTTTGACTACAGGAAGTGTTCCAGTAGTCGACTGCCAGAGGTGGGCAGTCGACTACTGGAGCCAGCAGTCGACTGATCGTGTGATCAGTCAATTGGTGCTCGATAATTTGGCCACAGAATGGAGTCGGACTCGACTGTTGGGGTTAGCAGTCGAGTGGAGGCTCGATTAGTCTATTGATGGTCATGATCAGTCGACTGTTGTCCTATCCATTGGATTTTTCCAGCGTGGATTACATCGTTGTCTCACAGCAACAGTGTCATCAGTCGACTGATGGTCCTGAGCAGTCGACTGATAGGCAATTTCTAGCCCAGGCAGCAGCTTTAAATGAAGCTTGTGGAGGAGGAAATCAATAGCGTTTCTTAGGGTGTTTTGGGGCAATTTACTGCTACAAATCAGGGTGTCCAAGTGCAATTCAAGAAACCACAAAGCAAGCAATCGAAGAGCAATTGTTAAGTGTTTTTTCTTTACTTATTGTGTATTTCATTTGTATATTGCTTGCATTTATTTCTTACCATTTTAAGATCACTTGTACAAGGTTTCTCTGCCTTCGACTTGTGTCGAGAAGGAGTGTTTATTAGTGGTGTGTGATTGGCATCACTAGAGATCTTTAGAGGTCGATCCGTGGAGTAGGAACCGTTCGGTTCCGAACCAAGTTACATGATTGTGTAATTGTGTGCTTGTATTGTTATTGCTTTATTTCTGCTCCGCTAACAAAGATTTGTAGACAAGCATGCAACGAAATCCATCATACAACGAATCGACGTTATTCACTCCCCCTCTATCGGTCAACATTTCCTCTACAATACCTAGGAGCGTGATGGATGGACGCTAGATGGGTTAGGGTGTGTCAACCCTAAGTGGATAAGTAGTTAACCTAACCGTTATAGAGTTGACACTTTAGGATGTGCCAATGTACTTTGAGAAGTTGAAAATTGATTAAATTGACACAATTAGGTCTTAGAAGTCATGGTGTGCCATTTTGGGTTTTTAGCACACTGGGGGATAGTTGGTATTAAGGCAAAATGGATTTAATCTTAGAAATGACAATTTGAGCTTAACACTTAGGTATTTTATAACTTAGTATTTTATACTTGCCATGATTTATTTTCCTTGCCATGTCATGACATCATATTTATTTTTATCATATAAAATGTCATGATAATACCTAGGGTTAGCTAAATGTCATGTTATGCTTAAGTTTATATCACATGTCATGAGATCATGATTATTGGCACATGCTTTTATTCTTGTCATCATTTATTCCATAATAATTATTCATGCATTAAATAAAATTGAGTTAAGGACTATGACATGATTTGAAGTCCCATGCATAAGGGAATCAAATATAGTTGCCTAGCATATGCATGAGACCCTAAATAACCAAAAGCCCACATCTCACTAGAATACTTGACTTGTATGTGTTTCATACACTTAGATACAAGTGAGATGTTTAGGAAAAGGAATTTAAGGTTTAAAAATCATTTTGAAAAACTTTGGTGAAGTCTATCTTTTGATAGCAATCACCATTGAATGAGCTGATACAAAGTAGGGCTAAACATTGAAAATTTCAATGGATTTGAACTTTGTATCAATCTCACTTGTTTATGGGTATTTTTTTTTTCAAATATTTTTCACCCATAGTGTTTGTTATAAGTAATGTACGTATGAATTTTCAAGATTTTTCAAAATACATATTTTTACTTATGTATTTTCAAATTTGGATTCTGAAGTCTGATTTCTGCTAAATGCAGAAATCAGTCGACTAGCGTCAAGGGTAGTCGACTGGTATCTGAGAGAGTTGAATCCCAGTGCTGATTTTGGTTAAACAAGGTTTGTTAGACCCATGCTCAACTACATTTTGGTTCCCAACTACTCCTAACCCTAAGATATGCTTTGGAGAGCATCAAAAAGGGTGAAAAATCCATTGAAAATGGATTAGGAGAATTGTTTAGGGTGTGTATCGAATTAAGGGAGGTGAAAGTTCAATATTGAATCTTTTCCCTTAATTTTGATTGTTTAGTGTTCCTATTGGCTTAGGGACTCTCCAAGGACATTGTTGGTGCAATGGTCAAGGGGAAGCAAGTCTCTAGGGGGAGGTTATCCATCTTGGGATGATGGATGTGTTTTTAGACAAAGGGGGAGATTGTAAGATCTCATTGGGATGTGAGACATTGACACCCTTGAGGACCTTTTTGATGTTTGTCAAAAAGGGGGAGAAGTTACCAATTGAGGTTAGTTGGAATTCTCAAAGGTGAGAATTGCCAATTAGAGATAATTGGTAGACTTGAGTTAGGACACCTAACTCAAAGGTGTTTAGGATTTTGTCAAACATCAAAAAGGGGAAGATTGTTGGTGCAATCGGCCCAGGTCATGATTGAACGAACTCGAGTTTGACTCGAGCAATATTTTAATGTTAGAGAAAATATATGACATGTGATTGTAATGGTAAGACCAAGTGTGTAGCCTTGGCCACGTAAGCCCAAGTGTGTTGCCTTGCCGGTGAAAGTCCAAGCATGGGGCTTGGAATTGGAAGTCCAACATGGAGTTGGCAAGGGAAGTCCAAGTGTGTAGCCTTGGTCATGTAAGTCTAAGTGTGTAGCCTTGGTGGTGAAAGTCCAACATGGGTTGGCATTGGCAATGGTAAGTCCAAGTGTGTAGCCTTGGCCACGTAAGTCCAAGTGTGTAGCCTTGGCGGTGAAAGTCCAAGTTATCGAGACTTGGCATTTGGTATAGACACCGAGAGCATGTCAATAGCCAAAGGAAGCACCTGGAGGCTAGCGTATGGATAAACATGTTATGGATGACTTAGAGGGATCCGTGCATGGATGAACCAGTCATGGACGAGTTGGAGGGATCCGATAGGCGTGAAAGCTAGTAGAGGTGGCTAGAAGGCTTAGGTCTAGGCTAAGGGTGTGTCGGATGCTCAAACATGTTGTTTGAGATTTTACTCGACGGTCGGATGCTCAAACAACTTGTGTTTTAGGTTTTTCTCGACAATAGTCGACTAGTGGTATGTCCTAGTCGACTGGTGAGAGTTGACTAGCGTTCGAATGCATCAAAGATCATTGCATTCATTTGCCGCCAACATTGCGCGATCGATGAGCCGTGATCGGCCGCCATGGATAACGATCATTGTTGGTCGAAGATGCAAGCCGAATGCTCAATAGCCAATCGATTAGTCGACTCACGGTGGCGCGGATCGATGGTAGTGCGATCGTGCCGGTGTATCTGTTGGCTAGATGCCAATGTCGATTAAGTCGTTGTCTCACAACGACTATAGAAGCAGTCGACTACTAGGCACAGAATTAGCCCGAGACTGGCATAAAAGGAGGAGCTTGGGGAGGATTTCCACAACCATTTTTGGGGAGATTTTGGAGGGGAATTACTGTTGCATTCCAGATCGTCAAGAGCAAACCAAAGCAAGCAACAAGCAAGTGATCAAAGTAAAGTGTTGTAAAGTTTTCTTTACTTGTATTTCATATTGTCTTTGTATTTTTCTTATACTTTTGTATTGCATCTTGTAATTGCTTGTACGAGGTTTCTCCACCTCCGTTTTGTTGTCGAGAAGGAGCTTGTTAGTGGCGTGTGCATAACTCGAGCTCGTAGAACTCACCCCGTGGAGTAGGAACCCTAAGGTTCTGAACCACGTATATCATGTGTTGTGATTGTCTCTTGTATTTGTATTTGTTATTTGTATTTCTACTGCATATTACTGAATATTGTAGACAAGCACACAATGAGCGAACGATTTCCATCGAACACACGAAAAGGCTATTCAACCCCCTTCTAGATGAGCCACAATCCTTTAACAACTTTGACATAGTAAATCAGTTGTAATCAGAGCTGGTCATGCATTTCTTTTATAAAGTTTTTCCAGTCGATTGGAATGCCCTCCAGTCTTCTCCACATCACCCTGTTGATATGGTACTTCGGGTCTTCCAGTCAACTGAACACGCCTTAGTCGACTCTAGGTCACCAAACTCCGCTTTGGGAAGTTTGCCTCTCCATTCGACTAAAAATCTTTCCATTTGTGCTGCCAGATCTTCGATCGATCACCATCTAATCCTGCCAACTAGGTATCCAGTCGATTGACTCGTACCCAGTCAACTGGACTTCAGTCGACTGGAATCCATTCAATAGACTGATCCCTACAAAACGAGATTAGCACAAGCAAACAATATGAAACATGATCGCAGTAGTAAAACTGCTCGATCTCAACTTCTATGTCCCACATGGACTATCCGTCGGATCGATGCCTAGCTTTGTCCCCCTATAGAGGACTCGACCTCACCTCTCCACTCAAGCCTTACCTGTCAGTTGCCCTGCGGGACTTACCATTCTTGACATTCGATCTGAACCACCAGGGCTTCCACCAGTTGTCCAGTCTTCTTGACCCAGCTGGACATTTTGTCGATTGTCTAGTCTTTTAACCCAACCGGTCTTCATGCCAAATGTTCGGTCCACTCGACCCATCTGGATTTCATGCATGGTGTCCGATCCTTCTGATTTGTCAAGACATCTGCCTAGTATCCGGTCAACATGATCTACTAGGACTTCCTGTTAAGCCTGCACACTTAACACTCGTATCAGAACATGAGTAAATCCTATCGGTTGGCCTATCGGACTTACCATTCTTGACATCCGATCTGACCCACCAGGGCTTCCACCAGCTGTCCAGTCTTCCTAACCCAATTGGACTTTTTGTTGACTATCTCGTCTTTTGACCCAACCAGTCTTCATGCCAAATCTCCGGTCCACTCGACCCATCTGGACTTCATGCCTGGTGTTCGGTCCTCTTGATCTTTCAAGACATCTGCCTAGTATTCGGTCAATAGACTTACTAGGACTTCCTGTTAAGCCTGTACACTTAACACTCATATCAGAATACAAGTAAATCCTAACTTTAACTACGGTTCATACATCAAAACTAAGGAGTGGTGCTCTATGCACCAACACAAACATGTTAATAAGATGGTCTTCTTGGGAACATATTGGAGTAACTTGAATCTATAGGATAAGGAAACAAACTTGGGCTAGGTATGACGTAGTCAACCTAGTGGGGATGAACACATATACCATGTCCTGAACCAAGTGGGTATAGGATGAGTGAAAGGAACAAGGCATGAACAACTATAGTTGTTGAAGGGTTCAGAAATGTTCTGGAGTCGATTCAGACTTTCCGATCAATTGGGGGTCATGATATACTGCTAGGTGCCACTCATGATCTATTCATAATTAAGGGGTTAATTATGAATGGCCAACATAACCGAGAACCTATTGGTCACACGTACTATGGGTGATCTTGAGATGTAAAATAAGTTTGAGAATGAGATTCTCAATGAGAGAGGATATATTTTGTTGGACTAGACCAAGAGGGTCTGAAACGGAGGCTATGGAACATCCTATGACCTAGTCGGATTTAGCATGGCCATATCATACCTAAACAAAGTCAAATGGACACTACAAAGCCTCACACAACTGTGCCAAACTAGGCACAGGTCATGCTTGGCTTTGGTCAAAAATTGCCAAAGCTTAGGTTGTGCCCAGAAGGAAACACGGCTGGTCGTGTGTCCTGGCACGGTCATGCCTTTTGGCACGGTTGGTCGTGTGTAAGACACACGACCATGTCACGGATCCGCCATTTTTTTAGATTTCTCTTATGGAAATTTCTTGGGTTGTCCTTAACTTAATTATGGGATAATTTTGGTAAGATAGGTTCCGTTTAAGCCTCCTAAGATGCCCTAATCAAGAGATCTATAAATAGATTCCTTGATAATCTTTGGTGACAAGGGTTTTAATCTTAGGTTTTCTTCCTCGGTAGTCATCTTTTTCTCTTCTTCTCTTGTCTTCGTCAGTTGGCTAGCACTAGTCAGAGACAAAGGCTTGCTGCTCTTGGAGTTGTCTCAGGTGATCCCGGCATAGATACTGATAGAGACAAGGTTCGTTGGTCTTGCTTATGGTTTCGACGGATTCGAAAGAATCTCAAAGGTATAACTTCTCCTTCTCTTTTAGTGTCTTTACATGTGATTATGCCAAAACAAGTTTTCTTAAATCCTAGGGGATGTCCAGAATGAAATAAAAATTATTTTATTCGCTATATTATGCTGCGCATTATTTCAAAATCTCCAACAGCTTCTGTTTCATAGGTGTCACAGTAGGTAAAATATATAACCTATGCTCCATTATATTAGGATCAATTCCTGCCAAGTCATGTAGCGACCATGCAAAAATATCAACATTTTTAACAAGACACATTATCAAGGAAGCTTTGAGCTGTAGAGGAAGATCTCTTGCTACAAATGTAATATGCTCGACACACTTAGTATCAAGAACAATGGCTTCCTTATCAGACTCTCCTATTTCTTCAGAACCCCCCTTTGAATGACGAACAATGTATTCCCATACTGATTAGGTTTTTGAAAAGTTTTACTAATAGACTTCCCTTTCTTCCCCGTCCGGATAGCATCTACATAACATCTCCGAGAAAGCTATTGATCACTCCTAACTTCTCCCACTTCACTTCCAAAAGGAAACTAAATTTTTTGATGATAACGAGAATTCATTGCCTGTAAACTTCCTAAAATAGGTCGACCCAAAATAACATTGTAAGAAGAGGGCATATCTACCACTATAAAATTGATCAATACTATTTTTCTCCTTGTTTCTTCTCCTAAAGACAAAGGAAACTTAATTTTACCCATCGACTATACTTCATGACCAAAAACCCTGAATAAAGAAGTGTCAACTGGTTGTAAATCATTCAAACTGACACCCATTTATTCCAATGCAGGCCAATATAAGATATCCACTGAACTACCCAAGTCTACAAAAACTCTTCCCACATCAAAATTAGCAATAAGAGCCTAAATTACTAAAGCATCAGTATGAGGAGTTATCACCCCCTATAAATCATTGGGACCAAAACTTAAGATAGGCCCTCTGGCTTTAGGTAGAGTTATCACAGCTATACATTCCTCCCGACTATATCTTTTTCTAGCCCTATTTGAATCTCCATTAGTGGAACCCCCAAAGATCATGTTGATAACATCCCTCATAGAAGGTTAGTCTGTAGGAATAATTCTATTAGAAACTATTTTGCTCTGTTGATCTAGCTATACAGGTCGATTAATAGGGGGGTCTCAGCTAATTTCCTCTACCATAATTTCTAACCCAAGTTCTTTGCCAATATGGAGTTGGATTCATGATCACATTTCTAATTCGAGGATGAACCGCCATAATCGTCCGTAACTCAGAATCTAACTGTTGGCAATCCTGCGTATTATGCTCATAATCTCGATGATAAGAAAAGAAAGTAGAAGATGACAATCTTATAGGCACTCTAGGAGCTCCTATTGGCCTTCTCAATAATTGATTCTCCTCACAGATGTTTATAGCCTGTTCCTTAGAAACCCTCAACTGAGGAATATACATAGATCTTTCTCCAGGAGGATGAGCATGCCTCACCCATTCAACTTGTCGTTCTGGCATTTCTGCCATTTGATGATCCCGAGAATGTTGTTGAGACTTTCGAGCATCTTCTAATTAATAAACTTCTCGGCTCAGAATAATAAGACATCAAAATCTGCAGGAGGCTTCTTAGCTAGAGATTTGAAGAAATCTCCCTCCCTTAGCCCTTGTGTAAAGACTCCTACTACCATGCCCAGCTCTATGGTAGGGATTTCTCATGCTGACTGAGTAAACCTTTGCACATACTGTCTAAGAGTTTCATGTTCTCTCTGTTTAAGATTAAAAAGACTCAATGGTCGAGGAAGATATTTCTTAGAACTAGAAAAATGCCTTAAAAATAATGCTAAAAAGAATCTTAAATGAAGCAATACTTTGCAATTTTAAAGTATTAAATCATTGCTGAGCAGGCCCTACTAATTTAGTGAGAAATACTCGACACTTAACCCCATCTATATAATGATATAGTAATGTAGTATTTTCAAATCTACCCAAATGACCTTTAGGATATGAAGAACTAGTATACTTCGGCATCTGAGGAACTCGAAAGTGTCGAGGCAACTCTTCACTCAGAATAATATCTATAAAAGGACTCTGCTATTCGATCTTTAAAATAGTACTCATGAAAGGAACTTCTTCATCAAACCTTTCTTCCCCCAAAGGAGTGACATATTCTTTCTTTCCCTTCGATTGTTTATGGATTCATGAAGAATACTTTCTAGGGCGAGAGACTCTGATTACCTCCCCTTCAGAATCATCCTCAGATATATCATCTTCTTTCACCTCTTTAGGTGTAGCTCTTTGAGACATATGATCCATCACAACAGCTACTACTTGCATGAGATCCTCCTTACACATGGGCTCACGACCCCTTCTACTGGTACCCCCTTTAGAGGTACTAGATATAAATTATTCCTCCTCCAATAGCTCCTTCATTGTCCTCGTAGTATTCACTATCACAGCTTTTTATTAAGGTTCCCACAGATGGTACCAATTTGATGGTGTCCTCTTTTTCGGCCTGCTTAGATCTCTTCCCTCTTCCTCAAGAAATCCTTTTGAATGCCTTGGATCCCTAAGATGGGCAGTAGATCTGTCACTTCACAAGAGAGTGTTAGAAGTGTTAGTGCAATCATCCAAGGTCACGATTGACCAAACTCGAGTTTTGACTCAAGTAGTATTTTGATGTTTGATAATGGGTTGACTATATGGTTGACATGGGATTGACCATATGATGGAGAAGTTCAAAAGAGACACTTGGCAATTGGAAAGTCCAAGTTTTATGTACTTGGCATGGAAAGTCCAAGTCTTGTGTACTTGGCAATTGAAAAGTCCAAGCATGGGTCTTGGCAATTGGAAAGTCCAACATGGAGTTGGAAAGGGAAGTCCAAGGGTGTGATATTGGCGGCGTAAAGTTCAAGCTGTAGTCTTGGCAGCATAAGTCCACTGGTTGGCGACATAAAGTCCAAGCGTGTGTCTTGGGAGCGTAAGCCCAAATGTACCTTGGTAAAGTAGACCTGCTTAACATGACAATAGCGGATGGAAACACCTGAAGGCTAGTGGATGGATGAACAAGTCATGGATGACTTGGATGGATCCGATAAGCGTGAAGCTGATGGAGGTGGCTAGAAGGCTTAGGTCTAGGCTAAGGGTGGTATATCAAGTTTGAAGGGATTATACTTGAGTTAAACCTCATGTTTGAGATGTGTCAGTCGATTGAGGTTATAGATCAGTCAACTAGCAGAGCTTTTGACACTTGGCGGCCTAGTCAACTTCGATCAATCGACTGGGTTACGAGCAATTGACTGGTGGGAGTCGACTGATGCTCAACTACTATTATGTGGTCCAAGAGTCGACTGCTCTACAGCAGTCGACTGCCATGAAGGGCAGTCGACTGTTCAAGGTGGACACGAGCACAAAAGCTTTGGTAGCTGACTGATCAGTCGATTGTCAGGCCAGCAGTCGACTAATAGTAAGGGCAGTCGACTGCTAGTGTATCCGTTGGAGTTTTTCCAATGTGAATTGAGCCGTTGTGAGACAACTGCTATAGGAGCAATCGATTGGTGCCTTATGTCAGTCGACTGCTAGGCAAAAATCAGCCCGAGTTGCATCTTTATAAGGAGCATGAAGAGGAAGAATTTTGCTAGCGTTTCTTGAGGAATTTGAAGAGGAATTGCTACTGAATTTCAGACCTTCAAGGCATTCCAAAAGCAACCAAAGATCAAGCATTCAAAGCTCACATTTTTAAAATGTTTTTCTTTACTTGTATTCGTTTTCTTAGTGTAATTGCTTGTATCTTTCTTCTTATTGTTGTAAGACTATTGTACAAGGTTTCTCCACCTCCGGTGTGTCACCGAGAAGGAGAGATTTGATTAGTGGTGTGTGCATCACTAGAGCTCACTTAAGCTCACCCCGTGGAGTAGGAACCCTAGGTTTCGAACCACGTATATCCTTGTGTTGAATGTGCTTGTGAGTTTGTATTTGTGTTCATATTGTATTTCTAAATTCCGATGCATTAACAAGTTTTGTAGAGAAGCACAAAAGCGATCGAATTTCAAGCGAATGAACGAATGCGCCATTCACCCCCCTCTAGCATGATGCCAACGGTCATACAAGTGGTATCAGAGCTTGGAGCTCTTCATTTGGTCTAACCGCCAAGGAACAAATGTGCTAGAGGAGAAGAAAGAAAATGGTTGTTGAAGAAAGATTGGGTGATGACATCAATGTGCCTCCTTCATATTAACTCTATGGAGCAAAGGAATTTGTGCAATGGCCGAGAAGAATGAAATATTTTCTTATTTACGATTATGATAATTGGATTAGTGTGATAGTAGGGTTCGATTCTCCGAAGGATGAAAATGGAAGGATACTCAAGAAGAAAAAGTGGAGTAAAGAGCAACTCCGATACTTCAACATAAACAATAAGGTAATGGGTATAATGGTTAGTACAATTCCTAATGATATATTGTGTAGATTAAGAGATTGTAAGGATGCCAAGGAGCTTTGGAGCAAGTTAGCTAAGCTCCATCAAGAACCCTCGATGGCTCAAGAAATAGAGGAGCCCAAAGAACAAGACTGCTCATTGGCTCATTTGGAGAAGGAGACCGTAGAAAAAAGCTCATCCTCACTAGAAAGTGTGAATTCGGAGGTCGAGAGGTGTTCGACATCCAAGGAAGGAGAGGAAGAATTGGAAGAAGTCTCCACCTCTAAGATAGAGGGGGAGGAGAGAATTTCCACACCGGAGCAAACTCAAGAGGAAGCTTCAATCTCTGAGAGAGATGAAAAACCAACTCCGGTTCCTACCACCGACCTAGGTAACTAGAGCATTTTAATTAAAAATAAAAATTATATTGTATGCTTTGAGTGTAGAGAAGTTGGACACTACAAAAGCAAGTGTTCGAAATGGGTCAAGAATACAGCACACGTTGTGCCAAAGGTCAAGGAACCCGGTGCCCAAAGTCAAAAGAGCAAGGAGCGTATCATTTGCTTCAAATGCCATCAAAAGGGGCACTATATAAGCCAATGCCCTAAGGGAAGACAAGCTAGCAAGGCCAATGGAGGAGCATCACATGTAGGGGGAGCTTCTAAAGCAAACCCTAAGGTATATTTTATTAATGCACCTTCAAGTTTTAAGGTTAAAAAGCATGCTAGAAAGAATTTTAATTCACTTGCTATTTCTCATGAAAAGCATGCTAGAAGTAACAATAAATTTGTTTGCCCAGGTGCTAAGAGTGATAATTTGAGATCTAAGTATAATCCTAGAAAAAATTTACCTAAAGAAACCATTAGGAAGATAGAAGAAAATCTAAGCATTAACCCTAAGAAAGGTAGGAATATGCCTAGAAGAAAAGAAAATTCCCAAAGAATGAATGAAAACTCAAAAATTGGACAATTAGAGTTAGAAAACCAAGCCTTTAGATGAAGACTTGAGAAATTAGAGAAGACGCTTAGGAAGATGCAAAATCCAATTCATGGGTAAAATGGACAAATTCTAAGGTCTAGGAGGCAAGAGCCATCTATGGGCAAGAAAGGTTTGGGTCACAAACCTAAGCCCAAGGAGAACTACCATAGTGTTCCATTCGATTATAGAACCATCCATAGGTCTAGGAAAACCAATGTGACTAGGGAAGTTATCCCTAAGGTAAACCATGGTGTGTGCCTAGTGTTGGGATGTATACTGAAAAGTCTATCTTTTGTATGAACATCTTTAGTTTTGAAATAAGAATCACATGATCATTGTTTACATATTTATCACTATGCATATTGTCTAATATATTACATTGTAGATAACATGGTGTGTAGTATCACACGGGAGATCATGTTATTAGTTTCTTGTAAAGTATAAGTAAAGGCTCACAACCGAGATGGTTATGGACACACCATTGGTATGGTTGTAGTGTAATTTGATAGTTGTTTGTGTTGACCATAGAATTACACTAGTACACTTTGTGTGTATTGAGCTGGACCGACTTAGAGGTGATTCGATTTATTGCTGACTACATAATCGAATCAGACCTCAGATATTATATTGTACATGCTCTTAATCCCGATATAATAACGGGCACATATACTTAGTATTCATTTCTTTGATTTACCAATGGGTGAGATTTATAGAGTAAATCGATAGGCTCGGTAAGTTGGGAAATGATATTATTTATATCGTGTGTCATTGATTATAGGAGGAAATCGTGTCCTATATATTAGGATGATGATGTCCCCTTGAGGAGCTCATAAGGTTCATCATGTAAACCCTGTAGGTGGACTTGGTCTGGCATGATGATAAGGTTGAGTGGTACTAGTCATGGAGTTAAATGTTGATTAATTAATTGTTAGTAAATTAATTAATCGACAGACATTCAAGATCTTAAACACGCGGAGATAAATGTACAAATAATATATGGAGCCCATATTAATTTATGGGGGTTGGTGAGGTAGATCAATGATAATCCTCTAGTGGAATGGATTATCATTAATGGATCGGACTTTATGTGGGCTTGATCCATTGGGTGGCCAAGATCCAACTCCTCCTTATGGTCCCTATCGTAGCCTATTAAAACCCTCATGAAGCCTAGATCCGATGATGGAAATTAAAACTCTAGATTCGACGGTGGAGATTAAATCTCTAGATCCGACGGTTGAGATTAAATCTCTAGATCCGACGGTTGAGATTAAATCCCTAGATCCGATGGTGGAGATTAAAAGGAGTCTTAAGCTTAACTCTATAAATAGGTGGCCGAGGCTTTGGCGACAAAAAACACTTTGGGAGATTAGGGTTTTTGTTTCCCTAGGCTTGGGCGGCAAGAAACCTTGGAGAGCTAGGGATTGGGTTGAAAAAGTGGGCGGCAACTTGTCTTCCCTCTCCTTTAGGGCCGGCGGAAACTCAAGAGAAGGACTAGGGTTTTCTCTTCTCTCTTCCCCTTGGCCGGTTTCTCCTTTCCCTTGGGCAACTTCTTCTTCTTCCATTGGAGCGCTTAGCCGGCGTTCATCTATTGAAGTTGGTCGGCGTTCAAACTTCTCCCTCTCCTTAGGGCCGGCGGACACCAAGGAACTTGTCCTTGGTGGTTGGCGCAAGTAAGGAGGAGAAGAGTGCTTTTCTATACTTCCTCTTGTTCGGAGCGAGCAAGGAAAGAAGATCGTGATCTAGGAGGCTTCATCTCTTGGAGGACCGTTGCCCACACAACGTCCAAGATGAGGATAGGGCATACGATAGAAGACCTTGAGGTAAACAAGAGGTATAAATCTTGTTTGCTTTCCTTTTGTTTTTTTATATGTTGTATGTTTTGTTATGTGGCTAAATTTACTTGGACCCAGAATACAAACGCAAAAATCGACAATCCGTACGTCGTCTATTCCGCGGCTATTCGAAGAATAGAGGTAGGTTGCTTGAACAACAAGTTTATTCAAGTAACCACTCTAATCGGATAGCACGATGATGAAATGATAGCTTGGGTAATCCATCTTTGTCAAGGATTAATTTTTTTATCTGGGGACATAGATGGGATCTCCATGAACAAGCAACCGAGTTGAAGTGGGAAGCGAAGTTTCCTACCTTCAAGTGTTATCAGAGCCACGGTATCCACTTTTGTGTATTTAGGATTCGGTTACTTTTATGCACTTTTCACATATTATATGTGTCGGATAATAGTAGGATGTGCATAGGTTAACTTTTTGGTTGCAGACATAGGATCCAACTATTATGGTCATATGTGTGTATGTGATTGTATGTGTGTAATTGTATATTATTTGAATCCTCAGGGGTGACGAGGCTAGTATTTAATTTTGTAATTAAGTACGGCATTGTTTGGCCACTCTTTTTTCTTTTAGTTTACTTTCGATCTAGATTTCATGTGCACTCCTTCGTGGAGTATAGGATCGATGGATGTAAATTAAAATAGTTTTTCTCGGCTCGGATCTCCGGATGGCTTGTACATGGCGTAGGGAGGAGCAGACGAGATGGTGATACGACGGGAGGCATATTGGAGACAAAAGCCATAATAGTTGGAAAATAATTTTTTTCATATTTATTGCTTCTTGTTTGATATGCATGTCGTAGTCTAGAAAAATTCCTCAATTTTAAATTACTAAGTGGGAGAGGGATATTTTTATAAATTCCCATGGCCTCCATTACGATTTGACATGTGATGCAAACAAACATGCGCGTCAGCTATGAGTGCCTTCCTCCATATTGGATGAGGTTATTTGTGAATCACAGGGTCGAATATGGTTATAGGAAATTATTAAGGAGCATGTGTACTTCTCCATTGGAAGGCACATAACTCGAGATAATTACCTTGGTACCGAGTAATGGTGAACACTTAGATGCAAATAGGAGTATCCTCTTCATCGGAGTCACTGCTTTTATTTGTAGGGTCGAAGAGGAACCAACTATTAATTTTATTTGTCAAAAAGATAGGTTGACAAGATAGTAAAATTAATGGGTAAACCTCCTCTTATAAATGTAGAATTCATATACGTCCACACTATCGTGGCATACGATATTCTCGGTGTTTTGAGGTGTTGGTTGATTTTAAAATTTTATTATTTGAGAAATCAATAATTTTTTGAAATCTAATGTTTTGATCTATGTTATTCTTAGGTTTTTCAAAATGACTTTCAACCCGCTTGCTATGATACTGAAAGAAAATAAACTTACTAGACCCAATTATGTTGATTGGAAGAGGAATCTTGACATTGTCTTGACTACAGAGGAATACAAATATGTACTCCTCGAAGAGTGCCCTCCTAAGCCTGCGAATGATTCTGGGGAAAAGGAGGAGAGTTATAAGAAGTGGATTAAGGCCGATGAGATGGCGCGATGTTACATTTTGGCATCTATGTCAAATGTAATGCAACATCAGCATCAAACCATGCCCACTGCTTATGACATGATGCTCAATTTCAAAGAGCTTTTCAGACACTAGAATCGGGCTGCGAGGCAGGAAGCCATGAGGAACTTGATGATGACCACCATGATCGAGGGAACACCCGTGAGGGATCATGTTCTTAAGATGAAGGCTCATTTGAATGAGTTGGAAATCCTCAGAGCTGAGATCGATGGGGAAACCCAGATCGATATCATTCTCCAGTCTCTACTTAGGAGTTTTGAGCAGTTTTGCCTGAACTACAACATGAATAAGAGGTTGTATTCGTTGGCGGAGCTTCTGACAGAACTCCAGGCGGCAGAGGGGCTATTTTGTTAGAGTGCTCAGGCACAGGCCATGGTTACCCAAAAGGTTTCTACTTCTAAGTGAAAGGAAAGAAGAAGAAGAAACAAGCCGGGACAAAGGTAGGGGGAGGAACTCAGGGAGGAGTGAAGAAGCCGAAAGGCAAGTGCTTCACTTGCAAGCAGACTGGACACTACAAGAAGGACTGCCCCAACCGGAAGTAGAACAAAGGTATATCTTTTGATCTAGTCATTGAAACATGTTTAGCGGTGTTATCTACCGGCACCTGGTGTGTAGATACGAGAGCCACTGATCATATCTGCAATACTTTGCAGGGGTTCCAGGAAACCAGATGACTGACTGAAGGGGAGATTACCATCTACTTGGGTGATGTTATGAAGGTAGCGGCTGTTGCAGTGGGAGATATTTATTTGTCTTTTGAGAGGAATAAGTTTTGGTTCTTAAGAATTGCCTTTATGTACCTTTATTTAGAAAGAATTTTATTTCAGTTTCTAAATTGTTTATGGATGGGTATTCTATTTCTTTTAATGACAAAGTTTTTATAAAAAGGAATAGGGAGATTATCTGCTATGGTGCATTGATAGGAAATTTATATACACTTGAACCAAAAGCTCCCACGATGCAAATAGAAGTGAATAACTCATCTTCTTATTCCAATAAGAGAAAAGAACCTTCGAAGATGAACCAAACATATCTTTGGCATCTAAGGCTAGGTCATATTAACCTAAGCAGAAATCAAAGGTTGATAGCTGATGGACCTCTTGGTTCATTAGTGGTGGAAGATTTCCCAACCTGCGAATCTTGCTTGGAGGGTAAAATGACCAAGAGGCCTTTTAAGGCCAAGGGGTATAGAGCCAAAGATCTGTTGGAATTGGTTCATTCTGATTTGTGTGGTCCTATGTCTATCCTGGCTAGAGGTGGTTTTGAATATTTCGTCTCCTTTATAGACGATTATTCGAGATATGGATACATTTACTTGATGCGCCGCAAGTCTGAATGCTTTGACAAGTTCAAAGAATTCAAGGCTGATGTGGAGAAACGTCAGGGTAAAAGTATCAAGACACTATGATCTGATCGTGGTGGTGAGTACCTCTTGGGAGAGTTTAGGAATTACTTATCAGAGGCTGGGATTCAATCCCAATTGTCTGCACCTGGCACACCCCAGCAGAATGGTGTAGCAGAGCGAAGGAATAGGACTCTTATGTAGATGGTTATATCGATGATGAGTTATTCAGAGTTGTCAGATTCGTTCTAGAGATATTCTCTAGATACGACAGTGTATATTCTGAACTTGGTACCATCTAAATCAGTGCCTTATACTCCCATAGAATTGTGGACTGGGCGAAAGCCTAGTCTAAGATATATTCGGATATGGGGGAGTCCAGCACATGTGCTGAAGGTAGATGCTAGTAAGTTGGAACCTCGTACAGAAGTGTGCATGCTCGTTGGCTATCCTAGAGGAACGAAAGGTGGTTTGTTTTATAGTCCTAGAGATCAGAGGGTGATCGTTAGCACGAACGCCAGATTTCTAGAGGAAGACTATGTGATGAACCACAAACCGATGAGTAAGATTGTTCTAGAGGAATTAAGAGGGGAAGTCACTGCTTCGGTACCATCGGTACAAGAGGATATACCACAAGTCACTGCACCGCATGTCACAGAGGATACACAGGTGATACCTCATCGTAGTGGGAGGGTTGTTAGACAGCCTGATAGATTCATGTTCTTGGGAGAATCTTTTGATTTGGTCCCTGGCGAACATGAACCTAATCCCTGGACATATGACGAGGCAATCTAAGATAAAGATGCGGTATCTTGGCAAAGTACAATGAATGCTGAGATTGAATCTATGGATTCAAATCAGGTCTAAGAGCTAGTAGAACCATCCAATGGTGTAAAAACCATTGGATGCAAGTGGATCTACAAAAGAAAGAGAGGAATAGACGGGAAGGTTGAGACCTTCAAAGCGAGACTTGTTGCGAAGGGGTATACTCAGAAAGAGGGCATCGATTATGAGGAGACCTTTTCGCCGGTAGCCATGCTTAAGTCTATCCGAATTCTCTTATGTATTGCTTCTCATATGGATTATGAGGTGTGGCAGATGGATGTCAAGACAGCTTTCCTTAATGGAAGTCTTGAGGAAAACATCTATTTTATGCAACAAGAGGGATTCATTGCAAAGGGCAAAGAGCATCTTGTATGCAAGCTTAATCGGTCCATTTATGGATTGAAGCAAGCTTCGAGGTCTTGGAACATCCGCTTTGATGAGGTAATCCAGTCTTATGGATTTATTCAAATTCCGAATGAGTCTTGTGTATACAAGAGGTGTGACGGAAACGTAGTGGTATTTCTTGTACTATATGTAGATTGTTGGAGATCGAAACGGCCGGCTAGAAGGGGGTGAATAGCCCTCGATCGTTGGATGTCAGAATTCACTCGTTCTCGTTGCGTTGCTTGTCTACGATTGTCGTTAGCGCAGTGGAAACAATAAAACAATAATAATACTAACAACAAATAAGCACACACAAAAACACACGATATACGTGGTTCGGAACCGAATGGTTCATACTCCACGGGTGAGCTCCTCGAGCTCTAGTTATGCGCACGACACTAACCAAACTCCTTCTCGACTACACGTCGGAGGTGGAGAAACCTCTCACAAGCTATTACAACAAGTAATATGAAATACAACAAGAAATACAAAGACAATACAAAAGAGAACTTTTACACAATTGTTTTGATCGCTTTCTTGTTGCTTGCTTTTGCTTGCTCTTGAAGGTCTGGAATGCAACAGCAATTCCCCTCCAAAGTCACCTCAAAAGCCTTGGCGAAAACCTCCCTCTTGAGCTCCTTTTATAACCTGCATCAAGCTGATTTTGCGCCCATCAGTCGACTGATCATGACCATCAGTCGACTGGTCCCATAGCCGTTGTCTCACAATGGCCAGATCCACGTTGGTTAAGTTCCAACGGATCACACATCAATCGACTGATGGCACCCATCAGTCGACTGATCATCCATCAGTCGAGTGCTGGCGAGCTCGACTCCATCTCATGCGTGCATAGTGTCATCACCGAGCCATCCCTCGGCGTGATCGATTCTCCCAACAATGCCGCCTCCTCCAATGATCGATCAGCCAGACTTGGTTCAATCGAACACTAGTCAAACCCATACGACCTAGAGCAGTCGACTGACACCTATGCCAGTCGACTGATGTCGGCTAAAACCTCAAACACAAAGTTGTTTAAGCGTCCGACACTCAGTCTTATCCACTTGGCCAAGTCCACCTTATCCCTCATGGAGTTCCCCACCAAAGCTCTCTTCCCTCGGCCTACGTCCCTCGGATGCGCCAAGCGCACGACTTCGCAATGCCATCCTTCGCGTCTCATGCCCTAGAAGTATGCTTCCCTTTGTGCTCACTCCATTCGCTCCCTGTCCGGCGGTCCCTCGGATGCACCAAGCGCACGACTTCGCAATGCCATTCTTCATTGACTCAAGGACCTGAGCCTAGTGAACTTGCCAAGTTCTCAAGACTTCCCAAATGCACCAAGCGCACGACTTCGCAATGCATTTCTCACCAAGCACCAAGCGCATGGCTTCGCAATGCTTTGGATTTCCCATGCCAAGCACCAAGCCCACGGCTTCGCAATGCTATGGACTTTCCCATGCCAAGGCTTCCCCCTTGGACTTCCACACCAAGCTTCATGCTTGGATTTTCCATGCCAACCCCATGTTGGACTTTCCTATGACAATCTCATGTCATGAGTTTTTTCTATCATCAAAATACTATCAAGGTACTGCTCGAGTCAAACTCGAGTCAACCTGGGCCGATTGCACCAACAATCTCCCCCTTTTTGATGATTGACAAAACTACCATCTCAAGTCTACCAATTCTCCCATTTTGGCAATTCTCATATCCCAATGAGAATTCCAACGAACCCTAATTGGTAACTTGGTAACTTCTCCCCCTTTTTGACATTACATCAAAATGGTCCTCCCCAAGGGTATGAATGTCTCATATCCCAATGAGATCTTACAATCTCTCTCTTGGAGGAACACATGCCTACAATCTTTCTAGTGATCCCATATCACTTAAAGAGAGGCAAACCAATTTTCCTCCCATGAGGAAATACACATCCATCTTTCCATGATGGATACCTCCCCCTAGAGGCTTGCTCCCCCTTGACCATTGCACCAACAAAGTCCTTGGAGAGTCCCTAAGCCAATAGGAACATTAAACCAAACAAAATTAAGGCAAAGTTCAACAATGAACTCTCATCCACCTTAAAATTGATACTCACCCTCAACCCAACTCCTAATCCATATCCAATGGATTTCCACCCTCTTTAATGCTCTCCCAAGCATATCCTAGGGTTAGGAGTGGTTAGGGGACCAAAACACAGCTGAACATGGGCCTAACCAACATGGTTTACCCGAAATCAGCATTTTCAGATTGCGTCGCAAACGGTCGACTAACACACATCGATCATTGGCCTCCCGGTCGAGATAATCGTGATTTTGTAGTCAATTTCGAATGACTTTCTGAAATTCATAAGTAAATATACATAAGTAGATAAATCTTGAAATTTAGTATGTATACTACTTATCACAAACATTATGGGTGAAAAATATTAGAAAATTATTTTACCCATTAAACTAGGAGATTGATACAAAGTTCAAAATTTAAGAAAAGCTTCAATAAAGAGCCCTCTTTGTATCATCTCATTCAATGGTGATAGCTATCAAAAGATAGGCTTCACCAAGGTTTTTCAAAATGTTTTCAAAATGTTTTTCAAACCTTTATTTTATTTTTCCTAAACATCTCACCAATATCTAGATGTGTAAAACACATACAAGTCAAATTTTTTGTGAGATGTGGGTTTTGTTTTGTTTATGTTCTCATGCATATTTCTAGGCAACATTAATTTGATTCCCTTCAAGTTGTGCCATAGTCCTTAACTCCAATTTAAACTATGCATGATATTATTATGGCATAAATATGATTTAGATAAAACATATGCCAATATCATGATGTCATGGCATGTGAATGAGAACTAAGCATACATGACATCTAAAAATAATTCTAAACATGATCATGACATTTTATAGATAAAAATGAAAATGATGTCATGACATGGTAGGGCAAAAAAATCATGACAAGTAAAATATACTAAGGTATAGAATACCTAAGTGTGAAAATTAATTTGCCATTTTTAGGGATTAAATACATTTTGCCTTAATGCCATTATTTCCTTAGTGTGCCAAAAACCCAAAATGGCACACCAATACCTCTAAGACCTAATTGTGCCAATTTAAATCATTTTAAAACTTCTCAAACCATATTGGCACATTCTAATGTGTCAACTCTACTATGGTTAGGTTAACTACCCATCCATTTAGGGTTGACACACCCTAACCCATCTAGCGTGAATCAATCACGCTTTTAGGAACCCAAAAACTATTAGAGCTCCTTGGGTTAACAAGGTATTCCCTAGGGATAACTTCCCTAGATACCTTTCTAATGACCCTTTTTGGCTTTGAAGCCTTAGTCAAATTGGTCTTACTTGGGTCAACTCTAGAGGTGACTCCTCCATTGACCTTCTTAGTGGCTACATTTGATTTCTTTGAGGTGTTAGCCACTAAACACATACCATGGCTAGACTTAGGGATGGCTTCTCTATTAGCCTTGGTTTTCCTAGACCTAGATGTGGTTCCATAATTAAATGGAACAATATGGTAGGACATAGGTTTGTGACCCAAACCCTTCTTGCCCTTAGACACTTCTTGTTTTCTAGGTCTTGACTTTTGTACATTAGACCCCTTAACCGAATTTGATATTATTGCTAGGGTCTTCTCCAATTTTTCTAGCCTTGACCTCAAGGCTTGGTTCTCTAGCTCTAATTTTTTCCATTTTTGAATTTTCATTAGGTTTTTGGAAAGACCTTTTCCTTTTCGGCATGTGCCTAGACTTTTTGGGATTAATACCCAAATTTTCTTCTACTCTCCTAATTGATTCCCTAGGCAAAATATTTCTAGAATTATGAGTCCTAGGTTTATCCTTAGAGAAACTAACTTGCTTAGCACCTAAGCAATAAACCTTATTGTTTCTCCTAGCATGCTTTTCATTAATAATAGCAAGAGAATTAAAATAATTTTTGGCATGCTTTTTGACTTTAGGAATTGAAGGTGCATTAACTAAATGTACCTTAGGGTTAGCTTTTGGAGCTCCCCCTACATGATATACACCTTCTAGCCCTTTCTTCCTCCCCCTAGAGCATTGGCTTCGGTAGTGCCCCTTTTGATTGCATTTAAAACACACAATGTGTTCTTTGCTTCTAGTTTTGGGAACACCGGCATCCTTTGACTTTAGGTTGACTTTTGGTGTCGATGCCTTTTCCTTAGCCATTTTTGGGCATTTGCTCTTGTAATGCCCTTTCTCCCTACACTCAAAACAAATAATATAATCTTTACGATTAATTACATGAGTCACCTAGGGAGTTGGTGGAAGCCTCTTGGTCATTTCTTCCGGAGGTAGATGCTTCATTTTGGCTTGGCTCCGGAGTGGAAATCCTTTCCTCCCCCTTAATGCTAGATGTGGAAGTCTCCACCAAATCATCAACATCTTCAAATGTGGATGGGCTTTCTTCCACGACATCTTCCTCTACTGGTGCCGATTGGGAACTTTCTTGAAATTTCATTATCTTCTCCCATAATTCCTTTGCATCCCTATAGTCACCCAAACTAGACCAAATATGATTAGGTAACAAATCACCAAGAAATTTAATTACCTCAAGATTTGTCTTGAAGTCCTTTATTTGGTCTTGGGTCCATCTTGACTTCTCAATTTGCCTATTTCTTTCATCCCTAGGCAATTTGAAACTGTTTTCTAAGATTAGCATAATATCAAAATCGGTTTTTAGATATACCTCCATTTTTCTTTTCCACCATAGAAAATCTCTTTCGAATTTTGGTGGTTGGAGATTGTAGCCGGCCATCTTATAGTGCTCTCACGGTGGTTAGTCCTTGAAGAGCGACCTCGGCTCTGATACCACTTGTTGGAGATCGAAACGGCCGGCTAGAGGGGGGTGAATAGCCCTCGATCGTTGGATGTAGGAATTCACTCATTCTCGTTGCGTTGCTTGTCTATGATTTTCGTTAGCGCAGCGGAAACAATAAAACAATAATAATACTAACAACAAATAAGCACACGCAAACACACACGATATACGTAGTTCGAAACCGAATGGTTCCTACTCTATGGGCGAGCTCCTCGAGCTCTAGTTATGCGCATGACACTAACCAAACTCCTTCTCGACTACACGTCGGAGGTGGAGAAACCTCTCACAAGCTATTACAACAAGTAATATGAAATACAACAAGAAATACAAAGACAATACAAAAGAGAACTTTTACACAATTGTTTTGATCGCTTTCTTGTTGCTTGCTTTTGCTTGCTCTTGAAGGTCTGGAATGCAACAGCAATTCCCCTCCAAAGTCACCTCAAAAGCCTTGGAGAAATCCTCCCTCTTGAGCTCCTTTTATAACCTGCATCAAGCTGATTTCGTGCCCATCAGTCGACTGATCGTGACCATCAGTCGACTGGTCCCGTAGCCGTTGTCTCACAACGGCCAGATCCACGTTGGTTAAGTTCCAACGGATCACACATTAGTCGACTGATGGCACCCATCACCGATCGATCATCCATCGAGTGTCCGGGCGAGCTCGACTCCATTCTCGTGCAGATGTCATCGATCATTGCCATCCCTCGAAATAACCGATTCTCCCAACAATGATCGCCCTCTCCTCGGTAGTCGATCGATCACCAGTTGTTCTCGAACACTGGTCGAACCCATACGACCAAGAGCAGTCGACTGACACCTATGTCAGTCGACTGATGTCGGCTAAAACCTCAAACACAAAGTTGTTTGAGCGTCCGACACTCAGTCTTAGCCACTTGGCCAAGTCCACCTTATCCCTCATGGAGTTCCCCACCGAAGCTCTCTTCCCTCAGCCTACGTCCCTCGGATGCGCCAAGCGCACGGCTTCGCAATGCCATCCTTCGCGTCTCATGCCCTAGAAGTATGCTTCCCTTTGGGCTCACTCCATTCGCTCCCCGTCTGGCGGTCCCTCGGATGCACCAAGCGCACGACTTCGCAATGCCATCCTTCACCGACTCAAGGACCCGAGCCTAGTGAACTTGCCAAGTTCTCAAGACTTCCCAAATGCACCAAGCGCACGGCTTCGCAATGCTTTGGATTTCCCATGCCAAGCACTAAGCGCACGGCTTCGCAATGCTTTGGACTTTCCCATGCAAAGGCTTCCCTCTTGGACTTCCACACCAAGCTCCATGCTTGGATTTTCCATGCCAACCCCATGTTGGACTTTCCCATAACAATCCCATGTCATGAGTTTTGTCTATCATCAAAATACTATCAAGGTACTGCTCGAGTCAAACTCGAGTCAACCTGGGCCGATTGCACCAACATAGATGACATTTTGTTAATTGGCAACAATGTCAAGGTGTTATCGGATGTAAGGGTATGGTTATCCAAATAGTTTGATATGAAGGACTTGGGAGAAGTGGGACACATCCTTGTGATCAAGGTTATAAGGGATCGCAAGAAAAGGATGTTGTGCTTATCTCAAGCTTCATACATAGACACCATTATGGATCGTTTTAGCATGCAAAACTCCATGAAAGTTTTTCTACCTTTCAGGGATGGAGTTCCTTTATTTAAGGAGATGTGTCGTAGAACATCTAAGGAGATAGAGGAGATGAAGGTGGTTCCTTATTCTTCGGCAGTAGGAAGCCTCATGTATGTCATGCTATGTATGAGACCGGATATCTGCTTTATCATTGGCATGGTTAGCAAATATCAGAGTAATCCAGGACAGGGACATTGGACTACGGTAAAGCATATATTGAAGTACCTGAGAAGGACTAGAGATTATATGCTAGTTTACTAGGCAGACCAATTACTCCCTGTGGGTTATACAGATTCCGACTTCCAATTAGATAGGGATAACAATAACTCTACCTCAGGTTTTGTGTTTACTTTGGGAGGTGGAGCCATTGTATAGAGGAGTGTCAAGTAGAAATGCGTGGCGGACTCTACCACGGAAGCTGAGTATGTGGCCCCTCTGAGGCGGCCAAAGAAGTTGTATGGCTCAGGAACTTCTTGATAGACTTGGATGTGATTCCTAGTTTTCCCCAGAACTATCACAATTTATTGTGATAATAGTGGTGCAGTTGCAAATTCGAAGGAACCATGAGCCCATAAGGCAAGTAAACACATAGAGCGCAAGTACCACCTGATACGAGAAATCGTAAAGCGAGGAGAAGTTGTTGTGGCCAAGTTTGCATCAGAGGATAACCTAGCAGATCCTTTCACTAAGGCCCTTCCACCGAGAGCTTTTGATAGGCATGTGGAGGGAATGAGAATCAGATGTATGGCAGTATGAGGATAGCATAGTCTTTTAGTATAAGTGGGAGACTATTGGGATGCATATTGAAAAGTCTATCTTTCGTATGAACATCTTTAGTTTTGAAATAAGAATCACATGATCATTGTTTGCATATTTATGGCTATGCATATTGTCTAATACATTACATTGTAGATAACATGGTGTGTAGTGTCACACGGGAGATCATGTTATCAGTTCCTTGTAAAGTATAAATAAAGGCTCACAACCGAGATGGTTATGGACAAACCATTGGTATGGTTGTAGTGTAATTTGGAATTGGTTTGTCTTGATCATAGAATTACACTAGTACACTTTGTGTGTATTGAGCAGGACTGACTTAGAGGTGATTCGATTTATTGCTGACTACATAATCGAATTGGACCTCAGATATTATGTTGTACATGCTCTTAATTCTGATATAATAATGGGCACATAAACTTAGTATTCATTTATTTGGTTTACCAATGGGCGAGATTTATAGAGTCAATCGATAGGCTCGGTAAGTTGGGAAATGATATTATTTATATGGTGTGCCATTGATTATAAGAGGAAACCGTGTCCTATATATTAGGATGATGATGTCCCCTTGAGGAGCTCATAAGGTTCATCATGTAAACCTGTAGGTGGACTTGGTCCGGCATGATGATAAGGTTGAGTGGTACTACTCATGGAGGTAGATGTTGATTAATTAATTATCAATAAATTAATTAATCGGCGGACATTCGAGATCTTAAATACGGGGAGATAAATGTACAAATAATATATGGAGCCAATATTAATTTATGGGGGTTGGTGAGGTAGATCAATGATATTCCTCTAGTGGAATGGATTATCATTAATGGATCGGACTTTATGTGGGCTTGATCCATTTGGTGGCCAAGATCCAACTCTTCCTCATGGTCCCTATCGTAGCCTATTAAAACCCTCATGAAGCCTAGATTCGATGATGGAAATTAAAACTCTAGATCCGACGGTGGAGATTAAATCTCTAGATCCGATGGTTGAGATTAAATCACTAGATCCGACGGTTGAGATTAAATCCCTAGATCCAACGGTGGAGATTAAAAGGAGGCTTAAGCCTAACTCTATAAAAGGGTGGCCAAAGCTTTGGTGGCAAAAAACACTTTGGGAGATTAGGGTTTTTGTTTCCCTAGGCTTGGGCGGCAAGAAACCTTGGAGAGCTAGGGTTTGGGTTGAAGGGGTTGGCGGAAACTTGTCTTCCCTCTCCTTTAGGGTCGGCGGCAACTCAAGAGAAGGACTTGGGTTTTCTCTTCTCTCTTCCTCTTGGCCGGTTTCTCCTTTCCCTTGGGCAGCTTCTTCTTCTTCCATTGGAGCTCTTGGACGGTGTTCATCTATTGAAGTTGGTCGGCGTTCAAACTTCTCCCTCTTCTTAGCGCCGGCAGACACCAAGGAACTTGTCCTTGGTGGTTGGCGCAAGCAAGGAGAAGAAGAGTACTTTTCTATACTTCCTCTTGTTCGGAGCGAGCAAGGAAAGAAGATCGTGATCTAGGAGGCTTCATCTCTTGGAGGACCGTTGCCCACACAACATCCAAGAGGAGGATAAGACATATGATAGAAGACCTTGAGGTAAACAAGAGGTATAAATCTTGTTTGCTTTCCTTTTGTTTATTTTTATGTTGTATGTTTTATTATGTGGCTAAATTTACTTGGACCCTGAATACAAACGCAAAAACCGGCAATCTCGTTGTCTATTCCCTGGCTATTCGAAGAATAGAGGTAGGTTGCTTGAACAACAAGTTTGTTCAAGTGACCACTCTAATCGGATAGTACGACGATGAAATGGTAGCTTGGGTAATCCATCTTTGTCAAGGATAAATTTTTTTATTCGGGGACATAGATGGGATCTCCATGAACAAGTGACTGAGTTGAAGTGGGAAGTGAAGTTTCCTACCTTCACATAGTGGCTAAGGTTTCAAGGAAACCTAGGGAAGCCACTAAGAAGGTTACAAGGGAAGTTACCCCTAGAGTTAACCTAGGTAAGACCAAAATGACCAAGGCTTCCAAGCCTAGGAGGGTCATTAGGAGGGTATCTAAGGAAGTTATCCCTAGTGAATACCTAGTAAACCCAAGGAGCTCCAATAGGTATTGGGTTCCTAGGAGCTTGAATGATTCATGCTAAATGGGTTAGGTTGTGTCAACCTTGAATGGATGGGTAGTTAACCTAACCATAGCAAAGTTGGCACTTTAGGTCATCTCCAAGGTATTGGAATACTTTGGAAATAAGTATGGATTTATATCCTAAAAGAATTTAGGATGTGCCAATAGAATTTTAGAAGTATGGAAAAATTGATCAAAATTGGCATAATTAGGGTTAGAGGTCATGGTGTGTCATTTTGGATTTTTGGTGCACTTGGGAGATTGATCTATCAAGGCAAAATTGTCTTAATTTTTAGAAAATGACAATTGGACTTAACACTTAGGTATTATATACCTTTGTATGTCATATACTTGCCATGCTATGTATGCCTTATCGTATATCTACATGAAAGGTGTGTTTATGATGTATTGCATCACACAAGAATATAGGGTTCACCTTGATTGTGTATTTCAAACATCTAGAAAGGGTGAGATACTAGGAATAAAAATCTTTGGATGTTAATGCTTGTGAAAATGGAATAAAAATATCAAAACACATTAACAAATGCACAAATACAAGCATAATACTTATGTAATCGTTACACATGCATAAACACACTAAAATGAAACAAAACTCAAATGATCAAATCAAATCCAGCTAAGAAATCAGAGATCAGTAGACTGCTTCAGTTAAGCAGTCGACTGACGTTATTGTAGCTCGACACAAAGAGTTTAGCAGTCGACTATCGAACCCTAGTAGTCGACTGCTAGCATCATGACCCTGTCACAAAACCTCAATCAGTCACCTGATCTGACCTAGCAGTCGACTGATCACCATAATTTTATAAGGTCGAACCCTAGCGGTTCAGCTTCTTCACGTGGATTTTCCTCCTCCCAACGCTTCTGACGCTTTCGTCCCTTCGTGTCCGAGTGCACGCTGGTGATTCTAGCCCTTGGTCAACCTAGTTCTTGAACCCTAAGCCTAGTTCTTGAACCCTAATCTTGTTCACCCTATTTTTTTCTCTCCATTGCGCTAATGGAATCCTATTTTCATCGTTTCCACCCAAGCTAGGGTTTTAGGTGCAAGAGATCATTTCCTGCCGCTTTTCTCTAGCATTTGTTTGCTCCAATCATTTCCTACAACCTCAAATCATATGGCACCTGAGTAACTTCTATAACTCAAACCCTAATCATTTTACTTATGCAATGTCTTAATTTAACCACGTTTTTGTGCTCTTTCATTGCATTCATCACATTCATATAGACAACAATGTAGAACAGAGCCTAGTGAAGGATCCCAGGATCCATCATGATCATACCAGCCCATGCCTATGAGATACTTAGATGAGCCATTTTTTCGATCTTACTGTGGGGATGTCATCTAGATTATTATGCATTACCAGTTAGTGAAATTAGTTTTCTACATGCATCTAATTAATATTGACCTACTCAAGGATTTTTACTCCAATCTACAGAGAGTTGGTGATGGTCTGATATACTCTACTCGCATTGCAAAATGCAATTTAAAGTTCACTCCTATGATTCTACAGAAGTTTTTGGAGTGTTGACAATCTGACGACACCTTCATTTTTTTATCCTACTCTTGATGAGCCTTTTTCATCCCCAATTGATCATGTCTCTCTAAAGTCCATGCATTAGTTCTTCTTTCATCGACCTCGTCCTTTAGGTCAAAACCTCTTTTCAATCAATGCTTTATCTACTCCTGACAATGTACTTTATAAAGTCATTGTTGGATGTCTTTTACCTATTGTGACCCGGGGTCAGGCCAAGATCCATCCTCCCCATATATTTCAAATGTATTCAATGCATAATCTGTTAGATATTAATCTTGCATTGAATATTTTCCACTGCATAGTCCATTTTGTGTCCCCTGTCCAAGGGAATATTCACATGCCTTTTGGTCATATAATCACCGCATGGTTAGCATCTTGGGGGATAAATGTTTCCAGGGGTACCTTGAGGTCGTTATATGACTCCTAGGATCGCATCACCATGAGACATTTTGCATTGGCCAGCATGCGAACAAGCCCTAGGAGGATGGAGTGGCCAGCACAGCCTTAGCCAGATCAGGAGCATGGAGAGCTAGCTACGGAGCATGGAGAGGGAGTTACAAAGGAGGATGACCCTATGCTATCGGATGCACCGTCGGAGAGTCTCTTAACGCGCTTTGCACGCTTGGAGACCAAATTGGCGGAGTTTCATGAGAAGCTTGACACACGGTTGGAGGAGCACAGCTTAGAGTAGCCCTCTATTACCTATCAGCTGAGTCAGATGGAGCAGCATCAGGTCGAGATGTTCGAGATGATGCGGAGGTGGACACTAAGTCAGCAGGCTCCACCTCCTCCACCACCTCCAGTCGATGGATCTAGTGGATGGTAGCTAGGATCACGTTTATGTACTTTATTTTATTTTTGTAGTGAGGATGAGCGTTTGGACATCTGTTTTGTTTGTAGAAATGACTTAAGATAAATGAAATATTTTATTTTGTAAAATTGTGTGTCTTTGCTTGGTTGATGTGTGTGTTGATGTGTATGTTGATGTTTATGTATTCCTATTATGCCATGTCATGACATCATTTTTCATCTAATTATTTTAAATGTCATGATAATGTGTAGGGTTGATTTTAATGTCATGCTTGTATTTAGATTATATCTTTATGTCATGACATCATGATTAGTGACACATGTTTATTTATGCTTTCTTATATGGCATAACAATCCTTCATGCATTTTTGGTTAATCAAATTGATTTAAGGCAAATGACATGATTTGAAGTCCCACGTATAAGGGAATCAAATAGAGTTGCCTAGAAAATGCATGAAACCCAAAGAACCTAAACCCACATCTCACATTAAATTGACATGTATGTGTATTGATACATCCTAGGCACATATGATATGTTAGGAAATGAGGTAAATTCATGTGCTTATTTAGTACATTATATTGAGTTTAGAACTCATTAATTGATAATGATGGATCATGAGGTCAGCTAATGTACAAGTCATGTACATCTAGCCCATAGTCCATGGTTCAAAATAGATTTTCAAAAACATTTTAAAATCATTTTAGAAAACCATGGTGAAGTCTATCTTTTGATAGCAATCACCATTAAAGAAGTTGATACAAAGTAGGTAAAAAAAAATTAAAAGTTTCAATGGTTTTAAACTTTGTATCAATCTCTTATTTTAATGGGTATTTTATTTTAAAATTATTTTTCACCCATTGTATTTCATGTAAGTAATGTACGTATGGGCTTTCATGCTTTTTAGGTATACGTATTTTTACTTATACATTTCCAAAACTCATTTCTGAAAAACTATTTTTTGAAAATCAGAGATCATTCGACTGTTTCAGTATAGCAGTCGACTGATGATGCTAGCAGTCGACTTCTTGTTGATCATGTCGACTCCTGAGTTGATTTCGGGTAAACAAAGTTTGTTTAGCTCATATTCAGATATCCCTATGTACCCTAATTACTCCTAACTCTAGAATATGCTTTGGAAATCATTAGAAGGGTGAAAATCCATTGTAAATGAATTAGAAGAGTTGTTTTGGGTGAGAATCAAATTTTAAGATGTGTAAAAGTTCAAGTTTGAACTTTAGCCTTTAATTTTGATGACTTAGTGTTACTATAGGCTTAGGGACTCTCCAAGGATATTGTTGGTGCAATGATCAAGGGGGAACAAGCCTTTAGGGGGAGGTTATTGATAACTACCATTTTATAGTATTATTTTGGTCCTTAATATCAATGTTTTTATCCTCTCAAGTGATTTATTATTGATTTTTAACATGTTTTATGAGTTTGGATTCATTTTGGACCTTATTATAAATTCTCCTAAATTTTGGACTTATATGCAAATTTTGTCTTTGTTTGTAGAAGATCGAGATGAGCTAATGGACTAGACTCAAATTGGATCAAATATGGCTTCATCTAGGGTCATAATGAGCATTTCAAGTTGATTTAATCTGAGCCCTTCATCAAGATCGAAGGCAATCCCAGAAAGAGATCAGAATTGAGCGATATGGACTGTCCGATGAAAGCGGCTTGATTTTGAGCCATCTATCTAGATCTGGAGAGATCCAGTCCATACATTTAGATCTAGACAACTTAGCCCTTCATCCAGATTCGACCGATCATGATTGTCCCTTCAGATTGATCAGATCCGACCATCTAGAGTTGGTTCGATCACCACCGTTGGATGGAGCAGCCTAATTAAGCAAATATTTATTCATCAAAACCTAGCTTTAATGGAGGGCTAAGATTATGGGGTGAAATGATCGAACGATCAAGGAAAATGGCCTTTAAAATCAAACATCTTCCCAATCACAAGATCGCGCAGCACAGAACAGTATCACTCGCGCGAACAGCCGGTGTCGATCTTCCTCCTCACTCGCGAGCGGCGGCCTCCCTCCACAAGCGGCAGCAACAACTTCAACAACCCACTTCTGGCAACCTTCCTTCCCTCTAGGCGGCAACAATCTCATCCCCTCCAATAGCAGATCGAGATGCTGAGATTCGGGCAGTTTGGTCGGCAGCGAGCGGAGAGGTAGAGATTCTGACGATTCAACCTCTTCACCGGTTCCCACTCCCTTCCCTCATCCGAGATTAGGTCGCTCTGCCTTCGACATCCATCCATTAGCTATCGGTATTAGGAGCTCCGCCATCCATCGGCAATGAAAAGTTCTACCGCCACTGTTCCAGTTTCCACTTCCTTCCGTAGCCAGGATTTGGTTGCTCCGCCTTCAACATCCATCCATTAGTTGTCGGGATTAGGAGCTCCACCATCCACTACTGAAGAAGTAGGCTCACATCCATCCAATTCATCACTTGCCGGAGGATTTTCGGCAAGGAATCCATCCATTGGCTACGCCGATTGGGCAGCTCCGCTATCCATCATCGGAGGAAGTTGTTCGGGTCATCCCGTCACTAGAGAGAGAGGTCCTTTCTCCGGGTGTTGAGAATTGTCGGTTTATTATCTTTGGAATTTTAATAGGATAGTTTGTTTATTTTATAATTGGATTGTTTGTTGAATTGAGTTTGTTATCATCCCCCAATTATTGTTGTTGTTGGTTCAATCGTAACTTAAGTTATTGACTTGTAGTTTAATTTGTAGTTAGTTTATAGTTTGACATGTAGTTTAGTTTGTAGATTGATTTGTAGTTATTTTGTAGTTTGACTTGTAGTTTACATTGTAGTTAATTCGTAGTTTGTCTTAGAGTTTAATTAGTAGTTTCATTTGGATGTTTATCTTGTTGTTTCCTTTAATGCTTAATTTTGTTGCTTGATTCTAGGGTTTAATTCAGTTGTTTTATCCTGCTGTTTAATTAGGGGTTTAGCTGTAGTTTATTTTATCGTTCATGAATTATTTGTGCTAGTTGTAACTTTGCTTAGTTGTTCCTTAGCTTAATTGTTTGTTAGTTTTATTACTTGCATGTTTGAGTGTTATTTCCATTAGTTAGAGGTGTTTAATAATAGGTTAGATTTATTTCATGTTTTTCTTTACACTCATATTATTCTGCATTTAAATTGTTGTTTAAATTCTTGCAGTGTCTTAATGTTTTTGAATGCTCTTGTTTAACTACTTAGTTTATATCTTCTTTAATTTCGTTATCATCGTATTTTAGTTAGATTAAGGTTTTAATTACTTACATTGTTTTTTATGCAGTAGGATTAGTCTTTTAAATTCCAAAACCCTAATTGAAATGGAAAATCCAAAGCAATAATTAATAATCCTAAGACTCCTATTCTACCGAATACACTCATTGGGACATGATCCAGGCCATTCACTATGCTATATTAATGTAGAGAGAGTTTGGTAATTAATTTGTAATGGTATCGCGACACTTAATTCACCGTACATTCAAATTTTGGCATCATTGCCGAGGAGTGTAATGGTGATTAATAGATTTAGGATTATTTACCCATTTTTCTAAAAATAATAAAAATAATAAAAATAAAAATTTTAGGGCTTCATTCTTTCATTTTCTATATATCCATGTATTTTGTCATGTCTACTTCCTATGTCTTTTAATTTGTTTGTTGGTGTTTTAGGAAAGACCAGGGATTATCTTTTCTGAGAAACATGGATCTGTATTATCAACAGTACGGAGACTACAGTGGGTCAAATTGCAGCAGATCAAATTGTAATATCCATCAGCTAGATGCAAGCACAAGAGTACATTCAGCCTCCATCAAAGACCATTTCTATGGATATCGACGCGCTTAGGGAGATGGATTATGGAGTGGGTGATAGACATATCTATGATTCATCTACTCAGTAAGACTCCTATGAACCATTGTACTGTGATGTGATTTCAGACACTGATGGAAGTGAATTCACTGATGAAGTGTTGTTGTGTTAGATGTTGAGAATGATGACATGGGAGTGGCGGATAAATGGACACCCCCAGACTTGACATTCCCACCTAAGATCGAGTCTCCAAGAATGTTGTTGATGAAGGCCCTGATAGATAATGCAATAATCCAGCCCCCATGCTGGAAACTTGTTGTAATGCCTCCGACCTCCAGAGAAGATATATAAGAAGGCGATCATGTTAGAGGGAGCAACACAGGACTACCTTGATCACATCAAGAAAGCACTCACCTCCATTCCATCCATCCCACTCCCTGCCTGGATATTCTTACTGAACCACCTCCTACCGCCAGGACCTCAAGGGAGTTTGCTCCATCTTATCTTCTTTTCTGTTCATTGTATATACATTTATTTTACTTTATTTGTTTTTGTTTTATTTGCTATGTTTCTTTTGTTGAGTTTTTGTTTAGTCAGTTTTTCAAATAAATTTTCTATGCATTCCTTTATATCATCTTAGAAGTCATGAAAGCTAGTTAAATTTGAATGTCGAGTTTCGGGGATTTATTGTCATGAATGGATTATTTGATTGCATATGGTTACTACTTGGTGATGGATTATGTGTTGATAGATTTAAATGAATTTTTTTTTCATTCCTAGTGAGGATTGTGCCTATTTTTATTGCTTGTGTGTGGTGCACTTGTGGTTATTATAACTCTAGAACTTGCTTTGATTCTTTCAAGACCACACAACCATAGGTTTACATGATTATTATGAAGGCATTCTCATATATTTCCCTTTACTTCTTTTATTGCCACCTGCTTACTGAATAATATTATAGTTGTTCATCATGTCACTTTTCTTTACTTCCATTACTTCCTTCTTTGTTACTCTTCTAGATGTGGAACACTTGATTGTTCTATGATGAGTATTTTGCCCGGGACGGACAAAAGTTTAAGTGTGGGGAAGAGAATAGCTCAGGAGAATTCAATGTAAGCATAGGTCTATCATGCTTGATCACCATAGGTAAGCCGTGTTTTTATTTTTATAGTTGAGCTTGATGTTTTTCTTTAGACTGTAGGGAAGTGGACTGCATGTCAAGAAGAAAAAAATTGGAAAAAAAATGTGAAGAAAAAAAAAAGTTGAAAAAAAATATTTGGCCAAAACAATAAAGCCAATAAATAAAATAAAAAAATCTTTGACATGTTGTGCAGTTTTTTTATGTGTGTGATAGTATTTTTGTGATAAACATTCCTTATTGCAACTATTGAGAGATTTATTGTATATCATCCATGAATTTGTATTGTGAAAGTGATAGGGGTTGTTTACATGTTTAGGGAATTGTGAAAAGCTAGCTTGGATGAAAACTTTTGGGGCATTACTTTCTTGTACTTATTTATGTAGCATTCCAGTATTTCATATCTTCTTGCATTTCTATAGCTATTTCATTTCTTACCTTTCTTTCCTTTCACAAATACTATCATTTTCTTGCATTCATGTTTACATTCCTAATAAGCCTTCAATGATTGTGCATTCTTATGTGTGTATATTGGTGAAGGTAGAAGAAAAGTAAGCATATGGTAGTGAATAAACCATGAGTAGCTTGAGTGAACTCCACTATTATATGCTTATGAGAGCGAGAGAAACCACCACTTATCTTGTGAGGCTTAATCATTCATAGTTTATTCATGATGGATTGAAGTCACCATGTTTGTTAACCTGTGTAAGATTTGAGTCCATAATTGCTTGAGTCTTTGATATTTGACAATCCTAAGTAATTTTCATTCATGATTTTCTATGTATGCTTAGAAATTGCTAGGGAAATATACCTTCAATTTACTTTTAGTTTTCTTTGATTGCTCGAGACGCACAAGAATAAGTGTGGGGAATTGATAACTACCATTTTATCATATTATTTTGGCCCTTAATATCAATGTTTTTATCCTCTCGAGTAATTTATTGTTGATTATTAACATGTTTTATGAGTTTGGATTCATTTTGGATCTTATTATAAATTCCCCTAAATTTTGGACTTATATGCAAATTTTATTTTTGTTTGTAGGAGATCAAGATGAGCCAAAGTACTAGACTTAAGTTGGATTAAATATGGCTTCATATAAGATCATAATGAGCATTTCAAGTTCTGATTGACCAGACTTGGGTCATTTTTGACCGGACTCAAGTTTGACTCCAAAACAAGTTCTGATAATGTTTTGGGGAGATTGTTGGAGCAATCGACTCGGGTCATGATTGATTGAACTCGAGTTTGACTCGAGGGGGATTTTAATGGTTGACTGGAGTTGACCGTGTCATGGAAAGTCCAAGTCTTGAGTACTTGGCATGTAAAGTCCAAGCATGGGTCTTGGCAAAGTAAAGTCAAAGCTTGGGTCTTGGTATGGAAAGTCTAACATGGGTTGGCAAGGGAAAGTCCAAGCTTGAATCTTGGCATTTGAGAAGTCCAAGGGGTTTGATATTAGCGGAGTAAAGTCCATGCGGGAGTCTTGGTAGCATAAGTCCAATGGTTGGTGGCGTAAAGTCCAAGCGGAGTCTTGGCAGCATAAGTTCAATGTTCCTTGGCGGTGTAGACACTGTTAGCATGACATAGCCGATGGAAGCATTTGAAGGCTAGCGTATGGATGAACAAGTCATGGATGACTTGGATAGGCGCGAGGTTGACGGAGGTGGCTAGAAGGCTTAGGTCTAGGCTACGGGTGGTCTAGCAAGTATGGGGCACCATACTTGGGTTAAACCTCATGTTTGAAGTTAAAATCTCATGTTTGAGGTGTATCAATCGACTGGGACCATGTGACAGTCGACTGGTGTAAGTCAACTAGGGTTTGACTGCGGGGAGTGCCCTAGCAATCGACTGTCAGAGGAGGGAAATCGACTGATTGGCTGAGCAGTCGACTGATCATGTGATCAGTCGACTGGTGCTCGGTATTTTGGGCATAGAATGGAGTCGAGACTCGACTGCGGGGGTTAGCAGTGGAGTGAAGGATCCATCAGTCGACTGATGGGTATGATCAGTCGACTGATGATGGATCCGTTAGATTTTTCCAGCATGGATCTAGCCATTGTCTCATGACAACAGTGGCATCCATCGACTAATTGGCGATTTCCAGCCAAGGCAGCAGCTTTAAATGGAGCTCGTGGAGGAGGAAATCATAACCGGTTCTTGAGCTACTTTGGGATGATTTGTTGCTGCAAATCAGGGTCTCCAAGGCTATTCTTCAAGGAACTAAGATCAAACAATCCAAATCTCTTTGTAAAGTTTTCTTTACTTCCATTCTATTGTAGTTGCTTGTATTTTTATTGTATTACTGTTGTATTAATTGTACGAGGTTTCTCCACCTTCGAATTGTTCAGAGGTGTTATTCTTGATTAGTAGTGTGTGGTCGCATCGCTAGAGCTCGTTGAGCTCGATCCATGGAGTAGAAACCGTTTGATTCTAAACCACGTTATATCATTGTGTTTGAGTATTTGTGATTGTGTCTTGTATATTGTTATTGTTTTATTTCCGCTGTGCACTAATCATTTGTAGCAAGCATCGCGAACAAATTCCATCATACGAGCAAAATGCTATTCACCCCCTCTAGCGGTCAACATTTCTTCTACAATTGGTATCAGAGCTCGGAGCTCTTCTACGGACTAATCGTCGAGAGCAAACCACTAGAGGAAGAAGATGGAAGTTAAAGAACAACTTGGATGGGACATCAACACACCCATCCCTTATGCACTATATGGACGATAAGGCTCCAATTCTTGGAAGAGAAGAATTGAAGATTTCATCATGATGAGAGATTTTGAGGAGTGGTCCATCTTAATGAAAGGATGTGAATATCCAAGAGGACCAAAAGGTGGCTTCCTCAAAAAGAAGAGATGAACCGAGGAGCAACTCCAACAATTTGAGAAAAACAAGAAGGTAGTCAAATTTATTTTTGATTTGATACCTAATGACATCTTGTGTAGCCTAGGGGATTGCATGGATGCCAAGGAGCTTTGGAGGGAATTGGCAAGATTCCATGAAGACCCATCACCGACTCAAGAAGAGGAGGCCGAATATGTATCCACATTCTCACAAGCAAGTGAGGATTCGGAAGTTGATAGAGAATCAACATTCGAGAAGGGAGAAGAGGAAGAATTGGAGGAGACCTCCACCTCTAGGATTGAGGGGGAGGAGATTAGGGCATCCTCAACACTGGAACAACAACAAGAAGCATCTACATCCGGTCGAGAGGAAGAGGAAGCTCAAGAGATCCTCACCACCACACTAGGAAACTCAAGCAATGTAGTTTTAAATAAAAATCATATAATTTTCTTTGAGTGTAGGGAATCCGGGAACTACAAGAGCAAGTGCCCAAAGAAGATTAAGAAGACTCCTCTGGCACCTAAAAGTCAAGAGAAGTCAAAGGAAGCCGGAGCCTCGACAATTAAAAGCAAGGAGCACGTGGTGTGCTTCAGGTGTCAGCAAAAGGGGCATTATAGGAGTCAATGCCCTTTGGGGAAGAAGAAAGGGCAAGAAGGAGAGACACATGTAGGGGGAGTCTCTAAGACAAATCCTAAGGTATATTTTAATGCATCTTCTAGTTCTAGTTTAAATGTCAAAAAGCATGCTAGGAATAATTTTAACAATCTTGCTATTGTAAATGAAAAGCATGCTAGAAACAATAAATATTTTTGTCTAAGCGCTAAAAGTGTTAAGTTTAATAATAAGGAGAAATTTGGGACTAATGTCCCTAGAAAAACCTTACCTAGGGAATCTATTAGAAAAAATTGAAGACCACCTAGGTTTTAATCCCAAATGGACTAGGCATATGCCTAGAAAGAACAATGCCCAAGGAATAAATCAAAATTCAAAATTTGGTCAATTAGAAAAGGAAAATCAAGCTTTGAGGTCAAGGCTTGAGAAATTAGGGAAGACCCTTATGAATATACAAAATCAAATTAAATGGTCAAATGGTCAAACTCTAGGGTCTATAAGTAAAAGTCAACACCTAGGGCCTAAGAGACAAGAGTCAACCAAGGGCAAGAAAGGTTTGGGTTACAAACCTAAGCCTAAGGTGACATATCATAGTGTTCCATTTGATTATGAAAATAAACTTAGGTCTAGGAAGACCAAGGTCAATAGAGAAGTCATCTCTAAGGTTGACCAAGGTAGGTGCTTAGTGGCCAAGGTTTCCATGAAACCTAGGAAGACCACTAAGAAGGTTACTAGGGAGGCAATCACTAAGGTTAACCTAGTCAAGACCCAAATGACCAAGGCTAATAAGCCTAGAAGGGTCATTAGGAAGGTATCTAAGGAGGTCATCCCTAAGGAATACCTAGTAAACCCTAGGAGCTCAAATAGGTATTGGATTCCTAAGAGCGTGATCGATTCACGCTAGATGAGTTTAGGTGTGCCAACTTTAAATAGAAGGGTAGTTAACTTAACCATGGAAAAGGTGACACTTTAGGTTATTTTCAAGGTTAAGGATACCTTGGAAATAGGGTTGATTTTTATATCCTAAAAGATTTTAGGATGTGCCAATATATTTTTTGAATTATGAAAAATATCAAATTGGCACAATTTAGGTTTAGAGGTTATAGTGTGTCATTTTGGGTTTTTGGCACACTTAGGAGAAAAGTGATAATATGAAAAAATATATTTAATTATATCAAATGACAACTATTATTAAAATTTAGGTATTATTATACCTATACCTGTTATTTGTCATGCTGCCATAAACATGCCATGACATCATATCTATTTCTAATCATTTAATATGTCATGATCATGTGTAGGATTAAGGTTTAATGTCATGTATTTTTAGATTATATCATATGTCATGACATCATGATCATTGGCCATGCTTTATTTATGTTATCATTTATGCCATGATCATTCATGCATTTAATTTGATTAAAATTGACTCAAGGATAATGGCATGACTTGAAGTCCCATTTATAAGGGAATCAAGTAGTATTGCCTTAGAAAATGCATGAGGCCTTAGATTAAGAAAGTAAAACCCAAATCTCACATCTAAATTGACATATATGTGTATTTATACACCCTAGATACATGTGATATGATAGGATATGAGTTAAGTTCAAGGTGCATAGTTTTTGTGTCTAGATGAACTCAAACTCATCTAAAATCTTTTTTGGATCATTGGAAAAGCTTGTGTACAAGTCATGTACATTGAGCCCAAGGAACATGATTTAATATATATTTTCAAAATCATTTTAAAATCAATTTAGAAAACCTTGGTGAAGTCTATCTTTTGATAGCAATCACCATTGATGAAGTTGATACAAAGTGAGCTAAAACATTGAAGTTTTTCTTCAATTTTGAACTTTGTATCAATTTCGATATTTTGTGGGTAAAATATTTTTCTAACATTTTTCACCCATTTTATTGGTCATAAGTATTATACGTAAAAAATTTCATGATTTTTCGATATACGTATAATTATATATGAAATTTTAAAATCCATTTCTGATAAATTGGAAATTCAGTTTATATCACGATCGCTTTTTGGTGGCGATCGATGATGGACATGGCAATGATCGCTGTGGTAATTTAAAAAAAAGGTTGTTTAGCCCATTTTCAGCCATGGTAAAGTTCCCTAACCACTCCTAACCCTAGGATATGCTTGGGAAGCATTATAAAGGGTGAAAATCCATTGGATATGGATTAGGAGAGGTGTTAGGATGATATATCAAATTCAAGGTGTGGAGAGTTCATGTTTGAACTTTGAACCTTATTTTTGATGGTTTAGAGTTCCTATTGGCTTAGGGACTTCCCAAGGACATTGTTGGTGCAATGGTCAAGGGGGAGCAAGCCTTTAGGGGAAGGTATCCATCATGGGATGATGGATGATATTTTTCCTCATGAGGGGGGAAAAGGGATTTTGAGATACCCAATTTGGAAATTGGGAGAGCTTATAGGATTGCTTCTCTTGAGTGATATGATACTTATCACTAGGAAGATGGTAGGAATCCTAAGTATTTTTGGACCAAGGAGGAGATTGTAAGATCTCATTGGATATGAGACATTGACCTCCTTGGAGAGAGTAAACCTTTTTGATGTTAGTCAAAAAGGGGGATAATGTTTTGGGGGAGAATGTTATAGAGAGTGTTATCAATTGATGTTATCAATTGTCAATTCAGAAAATTTGGAAAAATGTTTGGGAATACCAATTTGGGATAATTGGTATGAAGATTTGAGTTAGTGTTCTAACTCAAAGGTATGTGTTTTTGTCAAACATCAAAAAGAGAGAGATTGTTGGTGCAATCGGCCTAGGTCACGATTGATCGGACTCGAGTTTGACTCGAGCGATGTTTTCATGTTTGACATGGAAGTTTGACATCGATGTTTAACATTGATGTCTGATAATGTTTTGGGGAGATTATTGGAGCAATCGACTCGGGTCATGATTGATCGGACTCGAGTTTGACTCGAGGGGGATTTTGATGGTTGACTGAAGTTGACCATGTCATGGAAAGTCCAAGTCTTGAGTACTTTCCATGTAAAGTCCAAGCATGGGTCTTGGCAAGGTAAAGTCCAAGCATTGGTCTTGGCATGGAAAGTCCAACATGGGTTGGCAAGGGAAAGTCTAAGCTCGAGTCTTGGCATTTGAGAAGTCCAAGGGGTTTGATATTGGTGGAGTAAAGTCAAAGCAGGAGTCTTGGAAGCATAAGTCCAATGGTTGGCAGCGTAAAGTCCAACCGGAGTCTTGGCAGCATAAGTCCAATGTGCCTTGGTGGTGTAGACACCGTTAGCATGACATAGCCGATGGAAGCACCTAAAGGCTAGCGTATGGATGAACAAGTCATGGATGACTTGGAGGGATCCGATAGGTGCGAGGCTGACGGAGGTGGCTAGAAGACTTAGGTCTAGGCTACGGGTGGCCTAGCAAGTATGGGGGCACCATACTTGGGTTAAACCTCATGTTTGAGGTTAAAACCTCATGTTTGAGGTGTATCAGTCGACTGGGACCATGTGGCATTCGACTGGTGTGAGTCAACTAGGGTTTGACTGCGGGGAGGGCCCTTGCAATCGATTGTAAGAGGAGGGCAATCGACTGATTGGCCGAGCAGTCGACTGATCGTGTGATCAGTCGACTGGTGCTCTGTATTTCGGGCACAGAATAGAGTGGAGACTCAACTGTGGGGGTTAGCTGTCGAGTGAAGGCTCCGTCAATCGACTGATGGGTATGAGCAGTCGACTGATGATGGATCCATTGGATTTTTCCAGCGTGGATCTAGCCGTTGTCTCACGACAACAGTGACATCAGTCGACTGATTGGCGATTTCCAGCCCAGGTAGTAGCTTTAAATGGAGCTCATGGAGGAGTAAATCATAACTGGTTCTTGAGCTACTTTAGGGCAATTTATTGCTGCAAATCAGGGTCTCCAAGGCTATTCTTTAAGCAACAAAGATCAAGCAATCCAAAGCTCTTTGTAAAGTTTTCTTTACTTCCATTCCATTGTATTTGCTTGTATTTTTATTGTATTACTGTTGAATACATTGTACGAGGTTTCTCCACCTCCAGATTGTTCCAAGAAGGAGTTATTCTTGATTAGTGGTGTGTAGTCGCATCGCTAGAGCTCGTTGAGCTCAATCTGTGGAGTAGGAATCGTTTGGTTCTGAACCACGTTATATCATTGTGTTTCAGTGTTTGTGATTGTGTCTTGTATATTGTTATTGCTTTATTTCTGCTGTGCACTAATCATTTGTAGCAAGCATTGCGAACAAATTCCATTGTACGAGCAAAACACTATTCACCCCCCCTTCTAGCGGTCAACATTTCCACTATATTAATTTGAACGCTTCATCAAGATCGAAGGCAATCCAATCAAGAGATCATATCTGAGCGATATGGATCGTCCGATGAAAGTGGCTTGATTCTGAGCCAACTATCAAGATCTAGAGAGATCCAGTCCATACATTTAGATATGGACATCTTATCCCTTAATCTAGACTCGATCAATCGTGATCGTCCCTTCAGATTGATCAGATACGCCCATCCATAGTTGGATCGATCACCACCGTTGGATGGAGTAGCCTAATTAAGCAAATATTGATTCATCAAAACCTAGCTTTAATGGAAGGCTGAAATTGAGGGGTGAAATGATCGGATGGTCAATCAAATTGGCCTTTAAAATCCAACATCTTCCAAATCGCGAGATTGTGCAGCACAGAACAGTCTCACTCGCGCGAACAACCAATGTCGATCTTCTTCCTCACTCGCGAGTGGCGGCCTCCTTCCACGAGCGGCGGCAACACCTTCAAAAACCCACTTTCGACCACCTTCCTTCCCTCAAGCTGGCAACAATCTCATCTCCTCCATGCGGCAGATCGAGATGTCAGGATTCGGACAGTTTGGTCGGCAGTGAGCGGAGAGGTAGAGATTCTGACGATTCCACCTCTTCACCGGTTCCCACTCCCTTCTCGCGGCCGGGATTAGGTTGCTCCGCCATCGACATCCATCCATTAGCTGCCGGGATTAGGAGTTCCATCATCCATCGCCGGTGAAGAGTTCTACTGCCACTGTTTCGGTTTCCACTTCCTTCCACGGTTAGGATTAGGCTGCTCGCCTTCGACATCCATCCATTAGCTGTTGGGATTTGGAGCTCCGCCATCCACAGTCGAAGCAGTAGGCTCATATCCATCCAGTTCAGCACATGTCGGAGGATTTCTGACAAGGAATCCATCCATTGGCTGCGCCGATTGGGCATCTCCGCCATCCATCACTGGAGGAAGTTTTTCGGGTCAATGTCGTCACTGGAGAGGAAGGTCCAATGACGAGGATATTTAATTTATTATTTTTGGAATTTTAATTGGATAGTTTGGTTACGTTATAATTGGGTCGTTTGTTGAATTGAGTTTGTTATCATTCCCCAATTGTTGTTGTTGTAGGTTCAATCATAGCTTATGTTAGAACACTAACTCAATCCAATCCTCCCAATTTTCCAAATTAGGAATCCCAAGTTCTTCCCCTTTTTGACATACATCAAAATGGTTCTTCCCAAGGGTGTCAATGTCTCATATCTTAATGAGATCTTACAATCTCCCCCTTTGTCCAAAAACACCTAGGAGGCCTTCACACTTCCTAGTGATAAGTCTAATATCACTCAAGAGAGGCACTCATTCAAACTCTCCCAATTTCCAAATTGAGCATCTCACATTCTCCCATTTTCTAATTCTTCCTCTCATGAGGATGAACACATCCATCATCCCATGATGGATAACTCCCCCTAAAGGCTTGCTCCCTCTTGACTATTGCACCAACAATGTCCTTGGAGAGTCCCTAAGCCTATAGTGTTGGGAATTTAACCTTTGTTAGAGAGGGGGTGAATAGCATTTTTGACATTGCATGATGGAATTCATTCGCGTTCTTGCCTATGATTGTTAGTACATAGTGGAATATAGAAATAATACAAACAAATACACAATCACAAATACAAGTACAAGAACACAACAATATAACATGGTTGAAGGTCAAAGCTTCGCTTCCCACTTCAACTTGGTCGCTTGTGCATGGCAATCCTATCTATGTCCCCGGACTAAAAAATTAATCCTTGACGAAGATGGATTATCCAAGCAACCAATCCATCATCGTGCTATTCAATTAGAGTTGTCGCTTGAACAAACTTGTTGTTCAAGCAACCTAACTCTTTTCCTCGATTAGCCACGGAATAGATGATGTATGGATCGTCGATTTTTGTGTTTATCTTCGGGGTCCATGATCATACAATTGTAAACAATCACATACATAATACAAAAGAACAAAAGGAAACCAAAACAAGAATTATACCTCTTGTTTACCTCTTGATCTTCTATTGTATGACCTATCCTCTTCTTGGATGTTATGTGGGCAACGATCTACCAAGAAATAAAGCCTCCAAGATCACGTTCTTCCCTTCCTTGCTCGCTCAAACACTTCTTCTCCTATCTAGAGCCGACCACCAATCTCCTAGCTAGGTTGTTGCTGCCGACCAAGGAGAGGAAGAAGGAAGAGTGGTGTCGGCCAAGAGAGGTGTCATGCTGCCGCCGGCCAAAGGAGAGAAAGAGAGGGAGGAGCCGCCGGCCAAGCTAAAGAGAGAGAGGGAGATGCCACCCAAAACAAGGGTCAAACCCTAGGTTGAGTTGCCGCCGCCCACAAGGAGAAGCCAAAACCTAAGTTGCCGCCCAAGCCTCCAAGGCCAACTCCAAAACCCTAAACCACAACTCTCTTTCCTTGTCGCCCAAGCCTTGGACCTTATTTATAGATTTTGTCCAAGCCTCCTTTTAATCGTGTCCATTGGATCTAGGCTTCTTGAGGGTTTTTGTAGGCTACAATAGGGACCATGAGGAGGAGTTGGATCTTGGCCACCTAATGAATCCGACCCACATAAAATCTGATCCATTAATGATAATCCAATCCACTAGAAGATTATCATTGATCTACCTCACCAACCCCCATAATTTAATATGAGCTCCATATATTAATTATACAAATGTCTCCCCGCGTTTAAGATCTCGAATGTCCGTCGATTAATTAATTTATTGACCATTAATTAATCAACATCTAACTCCATGAGTAGTACCACTCAACCTTTTCATCATGCCAGACCAAATCCACCTACAGGGTTTACATGATGATCCTTATGAGCTCCTCAAGGGGATATCATCATCCTAATATATAGGACATGGTTTCCTCCTATAATCAACGACACACCATGTAAATAATATTATTTCCCAACTTACCGAGCCTATCGATTTAATCCATAAATATCGCCCATTAGTAAATAAAAGAAATAAATACTAAGTACCTGTGCCCGTTATTATATTGGGATTAAGAGCATGTACACCATAATATCCGAGGTCTGATTCAATTATGTAGTCAGCAATAAATTGAATCACCTCAAAGTCGGTCTTGGTCAATACACACAAAGTGTACTAGTGTAATTCTATGGTCAAGATAAACCAATACCAAATTAAACTACAACCATGCTAATGGTTTGTCCAAAACCATCTTGGTTGTGAGCCTCTACTTATACTCTACAAGGAACTGATAATATGATTTTTTGTATGACACCACACACCATGTTATCTACAATGTAAATTATTAGAAAATATTCATAACTATAAATATGCAAACCATGATCATGTGATTCTTATTTCAAAAATAAAGATGTTCATACAAAGGCTAGGCTTTCAGTATACATCTCAACAATCTCCCACTTATACTAAAAGACTATGCTACCATCAAACAACCATACATTTGATTCCAATTCCCTCCACATGCCTGTCAAAAGCTCTCACTAGAAGGGCCTTAGTAAAAGGATCTGCCAGGTTATCCTCTGATGCAATCTTGGTGACAACAACTTCTCCTCGCTTTATGATCTCTCGTATCAGGTGGTACTTGCGCTCTATGTGTTTACTTGCCTTATGGGCTCGTGGTTCCTTCGAGTTTGCAACTTCACTATTATCACAATAAATTGTGATAGTTCTGGGCAAACCAGAAATCACATCCAAGTCCATCAAGAAGTTCTTGAGCCATACAACTTCTTTGGCTGCCTCAGAGGCTACCACATACTCAGTTTCCATGGTGGAGTCCACCATGCATTTCTGCTTGACACTCCTCCATACAATGGCTCCACCTCCCAATGTAAACACAAAACCTGAGGTAGACTTACTGTTATCCCTATCTGATTGGAAGATAGAATCTGTGTAACCCATAGGGAGTAATTGATCTTCCTGGTATACCAGCATATAATCCCTAGTCCTTCTCAAGTACTTCAATATATGCTTTACCTCAGTCCAATATTTTTGTCCTGGATTACTCTGATATCTGCTAACCATGCCCATGGCAAAATAGATATCCAGCCTCGTACACAACATAGCATACATGAGGCTTCCTACCGTCGAAGCATAAGGAATCGCCTTCATCTCCTCTATCTTCTTTGCTATTCTAGGACACATCTCTTTAGATAATGGTTCTCCATGCCTAAAAGGTAGAGAACCTTTATTGGAGTTCTACATGCTAAAATGAGCCAAAATAGTGTTTATGTATGAAGCTTTAGATAAGCACAACATCTTTTTCTTGCGATCCCTTATAACCTTGATCCCAAGGATGTGTCCCACTTCTCCCAAGTCCTTCATATCAAATTGTTTGGACAACCATAATCTTACGTCTGATAACACTTTGACATTGTTGTCAATTTGCAAAATGTCATCTATGTATAGTACAAGAAATACCACTACATTTTCGTCACATCTCTTGTATACACATGACTTATACGGACTTTGAATAAATCTATATGACTGGATTACCTCATCAAAAAGGATGTTCCAAGATCTCGAAGCTTGCTCCAATCCATAAATGGACCGATTAAGCTGCCACACAAGATGCTCTTTTCCCTTTGTATTGAATCTCTTTGATTGCTCCATATAGATGTTTTCCTCAAGCCTTCCATTAAGGAAAGCTGTCTTGACATCCATCTGCCAAACCTCATAATCCATATGAGCAGCAATAGATAAGAGAATCTGGATAGACTTAAGCATGGGTATCGGCGAAAAGGTCTCCTTATAATCGATACCCTCTTTCTGAGTATACCCTTTTGCAACAAGCCTTGCTTTGAAGGTCTCAACCTTCCCGTCTATTCCTCTCTTTCTTTTGTAAATCCACTTGCATCCAATAGTTTTTACACCATTGGGTGGTACTACTAGCTTCCAGACCTAATTTGAATCCATAGATTCTATCTCAAAATTCATTGCTCTTTGCCAAGATACTGCATCTTTATCTTGGATTGCCTCGTCATATGTTCAGGAATCAGGTTCATGTTCACCAGGGACCAAATCAAAAGATTCTCCCAAGAACATAAATCTATCAGGTTGTCTAACAACCCTCCCACTACGATGAGGTATCACCTGTGTATCCTCTGTGACACGTGGTGCAGTCACTTGTGGTATATCCTCTTGTACCGGTGGTACTGAAGTAGTGACTTCCCCTCTCAATTCCTCCAGAACAATCTTGCTTATGGGCTTGTGGTTCATCACATAGTCTTCCTCTAAAAATCTAGCGTTCATGCTAATGATCATCCTCTGATCTCTAGGACTATACAACAAACCACTTTTCGTTCCTCTAGGATAGCCTATGAACAAGTGTACTTTTGTACGAGGTTCCAACTTACTAGCATCTGCCTTCAGCACATGGGCTGGACTCCTCCCAATCTGAATATGTCTCAGACTAGGTTTTCGCCCAGTCCATAATTTTGTGGGAGTAGATGGCACTGATTTAGATGGTACCAAGTTCAGAATATATACTGTCGTATCCAGAGCATATGAAAATGCATGCAAGTATGATGGAAGTCGTTCGCAAGAAGCTTTAAAGAAAATGGGCTAGAAGCCCTGAGGTACCCATTGATTCCTCTTCGTCCACGTCTACTCTAGCTATTGACAATCCTCCCTAGGTCACCTATCTTCCTGCTCCTACACCCTTCATGCCTTCCTCAACACCCCTTTAGGTTCCCACCAATCCTCCTACTATTGTCTCCACCTTGCAAATAGAGGAGCCCACTCTTCTTTCGATATCACAAAACCCCAATCTTCTTTCTCTTTCTCTTCCTCTTCTTGGGAAAACTTCCTGTAAAATACCAGAAATAAGATGGCTAAAGAGTGAAAAATAATAATAATATTAATAATAATGTTTGGTAATAAGGAGAATACACTATGAAATTTTTCAGGACTTAAAAGGAAATTTCTAAGGCAATCGACGGAGAAAGATTTAATAATCTTAAAAGGGGTTTAAACTTAATCCATTAAAAAAAACAAACCCGACCCATTTTAATTAGACCTGACCACTTCGGTTGTGAAACGCCAGCCGCTTTGCTTCTCGTCGTCGCCTTAATTTTTCCCCGATGTGTTTCTTCTTTCCCAAACATGATCCCATTTTCCCTGCATGAGTTCTTTCCTTCGCCGATAGCTCTTCTTCATCACCTGGATCCTGATCTCTCCCATCCCAGCTCTAGGCAGCCATCTTGAGCAGGCGAGAGGATGACGATGCAACCACAGTGGTTGCCTTTGTGCAGGTTAGTTTCTCTTCTTGCGCCGAGTGTTCCTTTTCGATTTACTCTCCGACTTCAGCCCGCCCTAGATCTCGCGAGCTTTTCTGCACGAGGGGTGTGGCAAAGTTGCCACCACAACTGAACGCCCTGCCATAGGTCAGTTCGACTCTGTTCCTCAAGGGTTCTGACGATCTCACTGTCCAATCAGATAAGCGGTATTGTAGTCGTGATTAAACGGTGCTGCCATGGGTCTTGCAAGAGTTCCTGTCATGGGTTAAATTCTTGTATAAATCTTTATGCATCTTCTTTCCCGTCATTGTAGCAACATTCGATTGGGCTCGAGTCAGTGGTTGCGATTGAGTTAGAAGGTATGTTCGGTGTTAGACTCAATTTATGGGTATTACTTGATTTCATATCTTTGTTGATTTCTGATTATCTCGATGGGGCAGTGATAGCTGCATTTTTTATTGCGCTATTTTTACTTGTTGATTAGATCTTTTAGGCTCTTTGATGGGATAATTATTGTTATTTGGGATGTTTTTACATATTGAGCCTATTTGCAATTAATTACATTAATTCCTATAATTTCAGTATTTTTCATGAATTTCATGTGATTTTGTAGGAACATCTAATGAGGAACTAATTGGAGCAATCACAGCCGTCGATCCAGATCAAATCTGAGCATTATGGACCGTCCGAGGAAAGTGATTGATTTTGAGCCATCCATCTGGATCTGGAGCGATCCGGCCCGTACATTAAGATCTACACGTCTTGGCCGTTCATCTGGACCGTTGGATCGTGATTATACCTTCAGACGGATCAGATCCGTCCATTGCAATTCAGATGGATCACAGCCGTTGGATCACAGCATGCTTAGGAGATTAATTGGATTCATTTAACCTAGCTATATTTGGGCGGCTGAGATCAGATTTGGCACAATCGGACGGCTCAGGAAAATCACTTAATAAACCAACTTCTTCCTCGCGAAAGCGCGACCGCGACTCCACGACAAGCGATCGACACAGCCGCCAGATTCCGAAGTTCCTCCGACAATGGCGACGATCCCAAATAATCCTTGGTGGCGATCCAGATGCCGTGGTTCGGGCAATTGATCCAAAGCGAGGAGTTCATCCTTCACCGGCAGATTTCTCCTTCATTCCGGCTGGGATAGGCCGTTCCATCTTCGCCGAGTCACCCACGAGTTGTGCCGATTAGACAATCCCATTTTCACCGCGGAGAAGAATCCCATTCCATTGTCCGGTGAATCCAGATTCGTGAGCAGCTGACTGCAATCATCCATCCGTCCTTCCTCCTGACTGATGGGCCCGCATTCACCGCCGGAGTGGTTGTTCGGTTTGTTGTGACCGCCGTGTGGTTACCGGTCGTATTTTATTTGGATTTTGCTACCGAGTGTGTTTGTGTTAAACATTCGGGATTTCATGTTAATTACATTCTGCATTTTATTCCAGTGCAATTATGCAATTGTTAGTAGTTGATTAGGTTTGTTTTGGTTAATTGTTGATTTATTTACATGCAATGCTATTTCTATCAGTTTGTTATGCTTAGTTGTTAATTCTGTTCATCGTGCATTTTTATTAGATTTAATATTGGCATTTGTTATTTAGTTGTAGGTTAGTTTAATTTCTTGTTGCTAATGTACTAACCCCATCCATTAAAATTGTCTAATCAAGGTATCGTATAGGACAGTATGGTGTTTTGGTTGGAGTGCTTTCATTATTAGGTTAGATTTCATTTACATATAGTGACAAAGTATAGTGCTGGTTGAATCGCTTCGTTATTGCATTTTGTTTATTGCAATTTTTAGTATGTTTGATCACTGCGTATAGTAATAGTGACACGGTGCATGGTTGGGTTGTTCACCTTTGTTTGATCGATATCGATAGTGACAATAGTGACAGTGCGGTGCTTGGTCGCTTTCTTTTGTTCATTAGAATAGTTGTTTGTTACTCATTATTTGGTAGTTAGAGTTACTCTTTGTATATTCAATTCCCATGTTCGCTTTTGATTTTGCATTTTAATAAATTCAGAAAACCCCCAATGTTTGCATTTAAAAACAAACGTCCAGCCATTAGGTTCGTTGGGAGATGACCCGAGTCAGTCCTATACTGCATTAGTGTAGTTAGGGGGTTCGGTAAATAATTTGGGAACGGTATTGCGACATTAAAAATCGTTCGATCAAAATTTTGGCGCCATTGCCGGGGAATTCTAATGGGTTCGTTTGTCTTTAAACTGTAGTTTGTTTGTTTGTTTTCTTTTTCTTTTGTTATTATTGTTTTTCTTATCATTTCTATTTGTTTCTCATTGAATTTGTTTGTGTGGATGACTAGGTCTTCAGGAAATAATTCACTTGAGTTTTATGTAGCAGTTTTTCTCTTCCCTCAGAGGCCCAGCCTAGGAAGAGGGTTGTTGAAGAAAAGGCTAGGGAATTCCAGGAGCTAGTAAAGTTCCAAGTATGCCGAGGATATGGAATGTGTAGGGACTGCCCCAAGGATCACTTCCATCAGATGTTTGTGAGTAATGTAATTTCATGGTCGAGCATGGGATCGTCTTAGGTTGTATTATCTCTGTGTATGGTATTGAAGTAGATCCTGCTACAATTCATATTATATCCTCTTTATCTTACCCCGCTTCTGTGCAGGAAGTTGTGCTTTTCTAGGTCATGCAGGTTTCTACAGACATTTTATCAGAAACTTCAGTCAGATTGCCCTACCCTTGACCAAATTGTTACAGAAGGAGGTGGTATTTCAATTTGATAGGATTGCGATAGAGATCAAGCCCACTCCCATAGCAGATTCTTTTCCAGATGAGCAACTTTTTCACCTGTAGGGTAAGACACCATGGTATGCAGATCTTGCTATTTATTTAGTTGTCGTGTTGTACCTTCACATTTTACTCATGCACAAGTCTAGAAATTGAAAAGTGATGCTAAGTAGTATGTATGGGATGATCTTTATCTTTGAAAATTTTGTATTGATCGGATCCTTAGATGATGTGTACTTGATTATGAGTTTCATTCCATACTTACTTATTTTTTTTGCATTCTCTAGCTTGTGGGGGGCATTTTGGACCCCAAAAGAACTGCTAGGAAAGTTTAGAGTCTAGTTTGTATTGGCCCACCTTATTTCATGATGCCTCTAAATTCTACAAGTTTTGTTAGCGATGTCAATGAACAGGGAATATAGGACGTAGAAATGAAATGCCTCAAAAACTTTTGTTATTATGTGAGATTTTCGATATTTGAGGTATTGATTTTATGGGTCCTTTTCCTGTATCTTTTGGATTTCCATATATTCTTTTGGCATATGATTATGTTTCTAAATGGGTGGATGTCATCCCCACCAGGACTGATGATTCTCTAGTTGTTGTGGATGTTGTTAGGTCTCACATATTTTGTAGATTTGGAGTTCCCAGGGCGATCATTAGCAATCAAGGGTCTCACTTTTGCAACAGACTCATGAAGTGTCGAGCAAAGAGATCAAGTCTATTCTGGAGAATATGGTGGGGGCCAGACATGATGATGCTTCTTCTCCGACAGGACAGGGGAGTGTGTTCTTTTGTTTACTGTATTTTCTTCCTTCTCATGTTCGGAAATAACTTGTTGTTTATTTGTTTAGTATTTGCCTGTTTGCCTAGGTTGTTTAGTTGTTTTCGTTGAGTCAAATAATATTCCCTTATGTATGCCTTAGTATCATTTCAGAGGTGGTAAAAATTAGTTAAGTTTGATCATTAAATTATGGATTTTCGTGTATGATAGGAGACTTCACTTGCATGCAGTCACTTGTTATGATGGTGAACTTTTTATTGATAGACCAAGCTTGATTTTTATTCACCTAGTGAGGTAGTAAGCCATTTCAATCATTTACCCACTTTAGTGTGATACACGTGTGATACTTGTTGCTCTAGAACTTGCTTTGAGTCTTTTCAAAACTGCCATAACATTTATTTGCATGAATATGATAAAGGAGTTCATTCCTGGTTCTTTTCCTCACTTGTGTTGCTTGTCTAATCCGCTTGATACTTCCATGTTGTTTTACATGTCATATCCTTACATTTACCATTTATTGTCTTTGTTATCTTCGTGGATTATCTTTTCTCATATCTTTTGTCCCCACATTGGAAGAATAACTTGATAAGTTGCATTGTCCGAGACGGGAAAAATTCTTAAGTGTGGGGGAGGAGATTATTGTTAGGTAGCTGTGAATTGGATATAGAATTTGACTTGGATCTAATTGGAAATCTATTTAGAGATTGCTTGATTTGCTAAGTCATGCAGTTCCGGAATCTTGGCGCTTGAAGGAGGTATTGAAATGTTGGTTAGCTGGGAATTTGAAAAAAAAAATAATAATTCAAGGGAAGTAGCAGAAGCATTGGATGTAGGACTGTTGTTAACTTCATCTGCATGAAATCTTTCTGTCATCAGCTCTAAGAGGAAGATCTCGTCACTTGCTGAACTTGCCAAAGAAAGCATAACTACATGTCCTGTGCTAGAGCCAATGTTTGTTTACTGTGATGAAGGAAGACATTGGGCTTCTTATAATGGGTTTGCTTTAATGGTCTTATGTGACATAGCTCATTCAGGGGAAAACTCATATAATGAAATGCTTATTCTGGCTGCTATAATCCGACACCTAGAAAGCCTTCAGGCCACAGTTGAATCAGTTGGGCTACAAGAATTAACTTGGAATGACTCACTTCAAAATTCCATTGAGGATTGTCTACTGGAAATTATAAAAGGAAGTGGGAACATAGGTGTGGTCTTTGTTCTAAACGGAGATAAGAAGGTACTTGATGCCAATGATGGGACTAAGATGATAAATTTGGGTGATGAAGAATGGAATAATAGTTGGATTCAGAAATGGCTTGGATCTTCTTTCTTCACATCTCAAGAATTCCAGTGCTAGCAATATTGTTCATTCTTTCCACGTGTTATTATCTCTTGCAAAGGTTTCTCTTGGCTAAATGAACTGCTTTCACCTTCATGTCAGAGGTCTCTTTTCACGTTGGGTACAGGGCTTTTAGCATTTGTAGGAAATTTATATATCTGAAGTGCTATTATCAGAATTGTGCCAGTATAAACAGGAACCTTACCTATACGTGCAGCCCAATTTCAACTTCAACAAGGGTGCAATGCAGGAATTTAGCCTTCTCTTCTTTCTTTGAAAGCGGCAGAAGGGCGAGAAATTTCTGAAGATTATTAGCCGCAGTACAAATGTTAGTTAGCTAGATACTTGGAGAAAACGTGAAAAATCTCAAGAGGATTAAGCTGGAAGATCACAAAGATTTAGAATCAATGAAGTGTTGGACTATGCTGGTAGATGGAAAATTCTGCACGATTGAAGCAATATCAGCTAGCCAATCATCAAGAGAAGCTGCAGTTTTAGTTCCTAAGGGTGTTTGCCTGCAATACATTGACCGACAAGTTTTTGATGTCATGAATCTTGTGTGTGCCAAATCAGAGATCCTGATAAGAAATAGAATGGTTTCCAATGAAGTTAGAACAAGCAGCCTTTTGAAGAGCACTGGAGATAACTGCAGAGAAATTTGGAAATCCAAATTCATAGATTAAAATTGTTGCAAGTCAGAGACCGGTTGGTCATGGGTATAAGTATGGGAAGGTTAAAACACATGGTTATAGTAAGTTTCACTCTAAGCCATGGGAATTGGTTGTTGTAGTACTCACTGAAAAAAATCGTTGAGTGGAAACTGATTGCTGCAAAGGGATCTGCTCTGCGAGAAAATTGTGATTTGCTGCCATGTTTCAAGTTAAAGTTTGAGCAGAGATTTCAGCACAATTGATGAAACAAATCCTGCAGCAAGATGTTGACTCAATTTCAGATTGGAAGAAGAGCATGTTTTCAGTTACAAGATGTTGCTGCTGCAGCTTTGTGGAGACTTTTGAGTTATACTGATTTGAATGGAAGTAGGTAATGCTTAGCCACCAGAAACATACTTGACATGTTCTCGTTATCCTGCCATGAGAAGATGCATGTGCAAGCTTAGAGACATCTGGAGAAACATCAAGATAATAAGAAATGTGTGGAGTCCACTGCCATCTTCAAGTTAAGCTGTGTGCAGAAAATTATGCACGATTGAAAAAAAAAGATTAATCTGCTACAAGATGTTGCACAGGTCTGAATGTTGCAGCAATTCAAGGACAGCTGGAATACTCTACTTAAATCTGAGCAGCTGCTATCAGTTTTAACACCACAATCACTTCAATCTAAAGGCCTATAACTTATGCTGAGGCCATCAAACTGGATCAGATCAAGGCTGATTAAGGAAAGTTTCTGAAATTTTATCTGATATAGCAATGCTCGACAGAGTATCAGCAGCAGACCAAGATCTCGAAAGTATCAAGATTAACTGCAGGAAAGCGGAAGTCGATATTGCTAATTCTATGGATGCTATAGCTGGTTAAAGCTGCTGGAAATTGGTTTCAGAAAAATGGTTGCTGGGAAATTGCTATTACACAGAACCGGTGCCTTAAGCTGTAGCAGAACTTGTAACACCATAGCAAAGAAATTTTTGGTCTGTATCATAGAAGCAACTGCCACGGAAATTACAGCAAGTACTGGAACTGATTTTATTAGATTTGAGGAGCAGATTGAAAAAAAAAAAAAATGTACTGGTAGCAGGTTTTGGTAGTGAAGTTCAAGAACTAATTCAAATTATTTTACCATTTGCTGACACTCCCAGTGAGCAGCCTCTCTTATTGGATTTACGTTCAAGACTTCAAGAATTCCTACAGAGTCCATAAGTCTCTAATCCACAGAAGATAATTGCTTTAGGCAGTTCAAGAACAGGCAAGTGATATCATAAAGATCTGCAATTTTGTGAGGGAGTTTAAAGCATCAAGAGATGGACTTTTCTAGATACGCGACAAGCTTACTTCCAAATATCTTCTCATTGCTTAAGTTGGTCGATATCCGGGAGAGGTAAGCTGACCACCGCTATCTAATTCAGATCACCAAAACTGCACGAGGGCTAAAAGCATCAGTTGGTTTCAGATTACCATCAGAATCCATATTGCTTGGTTCAGATTGGACACTTGCATCACACTTACTTGATGTTTTAGTTAGATTCAACAGAAATTATAAGGTTGTGGTTGATAACTTTAAAATGTCTTCAAGCTGTGTTTTTGCTGATGCTGCATTTTCATACTTGAATGCCTATGAAATGTTAATATTCCTGTCAATATCCTCACAAAAGTATCATAGACTAAATGGCTGAAGGCCCAGCTTGGTTTTCAAATTCCAGCATTCCGATAATAGATGAGGCAATTAAAGTTGTGATTCTAAATTGTGGAGAGAGGCGACAAATCAAATTGAAAAACGATGTAGAACTTGTTTTCCCTCCACACACCACTTTTAAATGCAACGAATCAGGTTTATTCTTCCAATTCTTCTATTGTTGTTCTGTTCATTATATCTTGATCTTCTGGTATGTTTCTTTTGCAGTCTACATCTGATCTTGTTTTGATATTCGATAAATCCTTTTGATTCATGTATAGAATGTATTGATAGCGGTGGAGAAGTAGATGATAAGCAAGCATATGGTAGGACAAGATTACATGATGTTTTGAGGGTACCCCACTCCTACGATCATTATGTGAGCATGAGTGCATATATCCATTTGGGAGGTTTTATATCAGGCTTGGTTTATTTGATTTGACTGTAAACCATCAAACATGTTGTAGGAGTCGGATCTTTTGAATATCCTAGATCCTGATAAATTTGGTGATCCTAAGTAACTTATTTTTTCTGTCTCTGAATTATTGATCTAGGTATTACTAGGGGAATGAGTTAGGGAGTTAGTGTTTCTTTGTTTTTGTTATTGCACGGGACGCGCAAAAATAAGTGTGGGGGAATTTGATAGCTGCATTTTTTATTGCGCTATTTTTACTTGTTGATTAGATCTTTTAGGCTCTTTGATGGGATAATTATTGTTATTTGGGATGTTTTTACATATTGAGCCTATTTGCAATTAATTACATTAATTCCTATAATTTCAGTATTTTTCATGAATTTCATGTGATTTTGTAGGAACATCTAATGAGGATCTAATTGGAGCAATCACAGCCGTCGATCCAGATCAAATCTGAGCATTATGGACCGTCCGAGGAAAGTGATTGATTTTGAGCCATCCATCTGGATCTGGAGCGATCCGGCCCGTACATTAAGATCTACACGTCTTGGCCGTTCATCTGGACCGTTGGATCGTGATTATACCTTCAGACGGATCAGATCCGTCCATTGCAATTCAGATGGATCACAGCCGTTGGATCACAGCATGCTTAGGAGATTAATTGGATTCATTTAACCTAGCTATATTTGGGCGGCTGAGATCAGATTTGGCACAATCGGACGGCTCAGGAAAATCACTTAATAAACCCGGCGTCTTCTTCCCCTCGCGAGCGCGGCGACCGGCGACTCCACGAGCGATCGACGGCAGGCCAGCAGTATTCCGGCGAGTTCCCTCCGACAGCTGGCGACGATCCCAGCCAATCCTTGGTGGCGGATCCAGATGCTGTGTTCGGGCAGCTGATCCAAAGCGAGGCGAGGCGGGATTCCGGCGAGTTCATCCTTCACCGGCATTTCTCCTTCATTCCGTGGTGGGATAGGCCGCTTCCATCTTCCGGAGTCACCCACGGTTGTGCCGATTGGACAATCCCATTTTCACCGCCGAGAAGAATCCCATTCCGTCCGGTGAATCGATTCGTCGGAGCGATGACCACAATCATCCATCCGTCCTTCCTCCTGATCTGGGCGACCGCATTCACCGCCGGAGTGGTTGTTCGGTTTGTTGTGACGTGTAGTTACTGGTCAGATTTTATTTGGATTTTGCTAGAGTGTGTTTGTGTTAAACATTCGGATTTCATGTTAATTACATTACGCATTTTATTCCAGGCAATTATGCAATTGTTAGTAGTTGATTAGGTTTGTTTTGGTTAATTGTTGATTTATTTACATGCAATGCTATTTCTATCGCTTGTTATGCTTAGTTGTTAATTACATTCATCGTGCATTTTTATTAGATTTAATATTGGCATTTGTTATTTAGTTGTAGGTTAGTTTAATTTCTTGTTGCTAATGTACTAACCCCATCCATTAAAATTGTCTAATCAAGGTATCGTATAGGACAGTATGGTGTTTTGGTTGGAGTGCTTTCATTATTAGGTTAGATTTCATTTACATTATTCTTGTCAGATAGTGACAGTGCGGTGCCTGGTTGAATCGCTTTCGTTTATTGCATTTCGTTTATTGCAATTTTTAGTGACTGTTTGATCACTGTGCCGTATAGTGACAGTGCGGTGCATGGTTGGGTTGTTCACCTTTGTTTGATCAGTGTACCGTATAGTGACAGTGCGGTGCTTGGTCGCTTTCTTTTGTTCATTAGAATAGTTGTTTGTTACTCATTATTTGGTAGTTAGAGTTACTCTTTGTATATTCAATTCCCATGTTCGCTTTTGATTTTGCATTTTAATAAATTCAGAAAACCCCCAATGTTTACTTCTGTTTAAAAACAAACGTCCAGCCATTAGGATCGTTGGGAGATGACCCGAGTCAGTCCTATACTGCATTAGTGTAGTTAGGGGGTTCGGTAAATAATTTGGGAACGGTATTGCGACATTAAAAATCGTTCGATCAGGCAGCTATGATTTTTGGGTGTTGTTCAATTTTCCCTTGATTTATCTAGTTAACTATGAAGATGGTTGATGGACGGATGAAGCTGTGAATGAGTCTATGGGGTCGACATGGCTGTTCATAGGCTGTAGTGTAGGTGTAGGTGATTTAGCTATGAACTGAGTTGTAATGGACGTGAGATAAAGTGGTGGCATAAGGGTCGTGTTGTTTATTCGTTGCAAAGCCTTTGAGGTTTCGTGGTTAGCTGATATGTTAACTAGAGGATAGGGTGATGTATGGTGTTGATTTGCATATCTTGATTGTGGATTTGGTGTTAAAGTGTTGGTTGATTGGATTGGTTGGAATTGAGGTAAGTTCATATTTGAATGGTTGCAAATGCTTATCGTTTGATAGGTTGTTAGTTAATCTAAGTGTGATGGATGCTACTATAATGTGCAATTGATGTTGTAATTGAATTGGAGATTTGGTGAGTTTTGACTTGATCATGCTATAAAGTGTGGTAGTAATATCGTTCTATGATCCTTGTTATAGGGATTAATATGGAGGGTTGATTAGGTTAATTGGATAACTAGATCAATCTAGTTGATCGGGGTACGAAGTCGATGTAGGATTCAATTCGAGGATTCATTGTTTTGCTTGCACTTAATCATAATATTTGATATTTGCAAAACATGGATACGAGATAGGTCCGCGGCCATGAGGACTTCATTGTTTCGAGCATTACAGTAGGTGGGTAATTTCCTACCATGGTCAGGTAGATATAATTGCATTCAGATTTAGTCATAGATATGAGCATGTTAGGTGTTCATATTATCTTGACCCTGCTCTTATTTATCTTATGCTTGATATTTGTCGTTAGCTATATTTGCTCAAAGGTTGATATTACATTTTTCTTTATCATGATTTAAGAGTTACAGATGTGATGTAAGTAGATCTATAAATGTTGAGTAGGGTGTAGATGTTGGAGTACAGATAATAACCTAATTTGTAAATTAGGTAAAAGTTCCTCCGTGGGTAGGTAATGCCCTAAATGTAGGATTTATTCCAATACCCGTATATTGCATACTTATTGCCAACCATATGTTGTGTAATGGTTAAGTGAAGGGTGATTAGTGTGTCGCTATGGACCGGTGGTCCCAGCTTGATATGATTAGTTGAGTACGACTCTCTATAGGATAGAGAGTGCGTCGATTAGTTGAGTATGACTCTCTACAGGATAGAGAGTTTGTCGATAAGTTGAGTATGACTCTCTACAGGATAGAGAGTGTATTGATCAGATGGGTATGACTCTTTGTTGAACAGAGAGTCTGTGGTAGATGTCTGTACGTGTGACAGTACATTCATGTCATTTGCATGCATTCTAACAACATAGTCTCCCTTGGGGTTGATAGAGTCGTCAGTCATCCTGCCTCCCATGTTACTCCCCGAGGAGTAACTGGTGTGAGGGCGGAGCATTTGTTGTGCCACACTCTACCACTATAGACGGTGGTAGTTGGAGTTGCGTGCAGTTGTCCTGGGTGCGTGGCACTCGACCACTCATTGGTAGTGTCAGTCGGAGTGGCCAGCAGCAGGGACCCCCATTGTGTAGCGAGCTTTTTACGCTCATATGCTACATGATCATACTGCCCACTCGGCCACTCTAGAGCGGTGGTTGGTGTTGAGTTGGGACAGTTGTCATGTCGTACCACCTAGGCCACACTGGGGTCGTGGTAACGAGTAGGGGTGTGCAGGCATGACCATCGATGCTACATTGTCGTATCTTATGGTTCTTTGCATATTACCATATATATACATATATGCATGTATCTATATATATGGATGGTTGTGATTAATATATATATATATATATACAGTCTATATATATATGCTTATTATGATGTTGCATTTGATTGTACTATGCTTGCTGCATTTGGTTGTACATCATATTCTTGCATGCTTCTTGCATCTGTTATACGGTTGTGTCGGATACTTGTATATTTGTTGGACAGAGCATTAGATACCTTGACCTGTATCATGAGTATATTGTGAATTAGTATAACTCTTCCTATTATATATGTTGGATATATGCTCAGGTTGGATCAGAGTAGCATAGCAGACTTTTAGGTATGTCTGCGTTATACGTTGTTTATTTGGTTTGATGGTATATGCATGTATTTATATACTGTGCTGGTATACCTATTGTACCTCTAGATTATACTGTTGAATTACCTATGATATTGATATATTTACATGTGTTGTCTTATTACCTGCTAGTTATACTCACCACCACGGACCCTGGATTTTTCTGTCGTCTAGGTAATAGGTAGAAGTCTTTGTGATGACTTGGAGTACCGCTGGCTGACATCTCATCTCACCTCTGAGGCTCCCATGTTTGTTTTGGGCTTTCCGTACGTTGTGTTATGTATTTGGAGTTTTCGTGATGTACTGTGTTGTGGACTTGTGGATTCAGATTTTGTCACTGTTCTGTTATGTTGTGATGTGTCAATCATACCAGTATACACTGTGTAGTTGTGATGTTGTTGTGTTTTATGTTTCCGCTGTGTATTTAGTTGTTATAGTTAGTTGGTTCTGTTGTTGTGGTTTGTTTACATATATATATATATATATATGTTGTTATTGTTGTGGCCTATGGGCCTTGTATTAACCCGAAATGTTGCCACGTATAGGGGAGATGTCATCCGTTTTCTTTTCGGCATGGCATACTCTTGGGGCGTGACAACTTTAGTGGTATCAGAGCCCTAGGTTCTGTGATTCCATACAATGTTGTTTTGTGTCGAGTCTTTGATTCTCGGGAGTCGATTTGTTTCAGTTTTCGTTGGTTTTCTAAGATGAGATGTGACAGCGGCCTGAACTCCAAGCAGCACGAAGTAAGTATTCCTGATGACTTATTTTCTAGTTGGATACTTATCTGGACTTGATTAACAAGTGTATACTGTTAGAGTTATTATACCTGTACAGACTCGTAGTAGAAGTCGCCCACCGTGGCGACCAACCAGAGTTGCCATTAGGGTTTATACTCTCGGTTTTATTGGTTGTGTATTTAATGTTTAAATAGGGAATAACCTGTAGAGTGTTGGTTATTATTCGCAATCGTGGTTTGAGTTAACCACGGGAATGACCTGTTGAATCCGTGAGTCTTGAACCTGTGTTGAAAAGGTGATTTACCTTTGAGAGTCGACTGTTATCGAGTCGGAAAATAGAGGTCAAATCGTCACATTTCTTGTGGGAATCAGAGACTACAGTCTTAGAGATTTTCACTAATTATGCTAGTCAGAACATTACCTATTGAGTAATGGACAAGATAAGTAGGCTATTGTTGATGCAGATAGCGGAAGGCTAGTTTACGGTGTTTTATAGTGATTTTTATCCTTGAGTTGTTCGTGCTGGGTTATATAACTTTGAGGGTACTTTTGAGTACTTAACTTGGGTTATACAAAGGAAGTAGAGTTATTTGTATACCATTATCGGGATCAAGCCGATATTTGGTGATAAGTGTAGAAAATCTTCTTCGGGAAATAATATATCACTTGATCATGGTCCAGTGATGTTGAAAGAGAGTATTTCCCCATGTCACCTTTAGTGACACATTGTAGGGAATTCTTGAGCTTCAAGTAGGGTGATCGTCGATAATGGGAATACCATGCAGAGTCATTAGACTTGCAGAGTTTATGCTCATCTAATAGCTCAAGAATGTGAAGGGATGTTTTAAGCCACCCATGGTTGTTGGCTTACTGTTGGATTAAGATGATTGGATCTTCTATCAGATCTTGTCGGAAGACGTTGGATTGAGTCAGGAGTTTAGAAATGACTCCGTACAAGGATTTAAGAGTTGGAGACCGATAAGCAGATATTACAGGTCAACATATTTGGGTCAGAAGTCTCCGACTGTTGGATAAAAAGGGAGAAAAATTGGAGTCATAGGCTTTAAACTATTTTTTGATTATAGAAGACCAATAGCAAATCATCAGGATGTTCTCGTGCATATTAGCAAAATCAGAACAAAGATTCCGAAGGGATTATGTGTGTGCAGTGTAGATCACAAAGACACGTGAAGTCAGATTATCTATTGGATTAGTTTGTCTGTTGTTATTGTAAGCAACCAGTACATTTGAGGAGGTATACTTTGAAGACTCAGTTGAAGACTATCAATGGTATTCCGAGAGGAAGATGCATCGTCTCGACAGCAGAGATCAGCCCAGAAGATTGGGTTATCTCATCAGCAGCAACCTACTACCTCAGGCATGGTTGGAGTTTCTTAATACTTCCCTTCAGCAGAGATCAACACAGAAGCAGTATCAGCAGAAGAAATCTTAGAAGATTCATGCAGACAACAACAATAGTTGCCCCCCATACATGGATTGACTTTGTACAGAGGAGAGAGTATACGACGATGGTCGTATCTATTCAGTATCCTACAGTTGTAGCTCTTAGGAGTAAGTGATGGGATCAGATGATCTGGGAAAATTCTCGGGTCATTATTCATAGAAATGCGATCGCTTTATCATGGACTATTGGATCTGATCTTTTTTCTCTTCGGAGAAAGGTCGAGACCTACGTGGAGCCTTTGGATCGGATCGACAGATAATTGGTCGATCAGAGTATTACTTTAGTTTACCCTCTGGGTTAATGTATTGAGAGATACTTGTAGTTTATAGGTATCTTTGTCTAGAACATTCTTAGTTCAGATTAGTAGGGTTCCTATACATCAACTTGTGGGTCGGTGGTATCTCTACGGTTAGGTGAGATGTGGACCAACAATTAAGAAGTTAAGGGATGCCCTTAGACTTGGATAGACATATCTTTACTATAGACATATCCTTACGGATGGTCAAATTGTTAGGATTATGGTATGATTATGTCTCTCAGATGTGCATATAATCCGAGAATATTCAGATGTAGTTTTCGATGAACTCCTAGGCTTGCCGCTGCATTGGCAAGTGGAGTAGGAGATCGAAAGGATTGCGAAAATAGTTCCAGTATCGAAGATCCCATACCGGGTGATAATTTAATTGGTATAAGTGTTACTAAATACTATGGCAATTGGAAGAATGTAAGTTGCGATTATAGGAGATGTTGGAAGGGATATTTATCTGTCCCAGTATTTCTCCTTGAGAAGATTCAGAACTCTTTGTTGAAAGAGAGATGGACCTTTGGATTAGGCATCGATTATCGATGATGGAATATGATAGTTGTTGAAAGTAAATATCCTTTGTTGTTGATAGATGATCTATATAGATCAATTAAGGACACCTGTGTATACACTCTAGGATCGATTTATGACTGGAGCGTTGATATTGTAGTGACATGGTATCATACAATTATCATTGTCGTTGTGATGATTAATATATCATCAGCTTAGAGTAAAAGGGGATGCAGGTGTGTAGAGACGACAATTTCATACTTAGTATAAATTTTATGAGTTTTGATTAAGTTGTTAGACTAATTAACAATTTAGACACCACTGGATTTGAGAATCATGTATCCTAGACACGATGAGATCAATTTGTGGTTGTTGGAATTGCGTAACCTAGCCACTGTTGATTGTGGTACTTGGAGTTGCGCACTCGACCACCTTATAAGGTGGTTTTCCTTGTATGTTTTGGTTAATATTGTAGATGTGGATAGAATGTTTGGCATTACTATACCACGGACTTGTTTGACAAAGGTGATGATGGAAATCATTTAGTCGGAAGCTGGTGAAACCAGTTACAAGACCTAGACGGCGGTTAACTTTTACGCGAGTATTAGTTAATCCTTCCGGAGTGGATAAAAGGATGTTGTACTCAAATGTATTGTTTCAAGGATCAGAGCAAATCTGATACAGTTGCATGAGGCGTATCTTATGCTTATGACGGTTAAGAACTATGAGATAGGTTGTCATATACATGACGTGGCTTTAATAGTTATTATCTGGATTTATAGATGTATGGAGCAGGAATGCTCATGGGATTTTAACTAGCTACTGGGTAGCTACTATAGAGTTGCTGGAACGTGAACAGTTGCAACTTGTGAGATTGGTTGCTATAGTCTTCCATGCACTTACAGAGTGTGTGGTGGAGTGAATGTTGGACAGTAGATGGATCTTCTCTTGTGAGAAATAATTTTCCGTCTCTAATATGGATATGTGTTCTGGACACGCATCCACTTAAGAAAGAGTTGTTATAGGAGGCATATTATTTGAGATTTGCTATACATCCTAGTGGTACTTGGATGTACCAAGTGTTAGTAATATATGAGAGATGTCCTAAGGCAATCGCCTTATGTATGAACTATTTATATGATAAATGAAGATTCACTATTTGAGTATACATGTTTCATGTATTTGATTGGATCTTAAACTCATTTACTGAATGTCCACGATGCGATTCACAGCATGAGAGAATTTGTGATTGGATCACAACTAGTGAGTATCTCTACATGTGTAATTGTGATGTATCGGAATTATCCCTAGTCGATGAATTGATGGATTTGGACACCATCAATTCTGTCGAGACTAGCACGAGGTATACTCCTTGGTGTATCCAAGCGGTGATTCTCCGGGCCGGAGACATTGTGATGTCCGGAGTTAATCGTGGATGCTAGTTATGGTAACTAGTTCATTGAGTGACCACCGTAAGACTTCATATGGTTCTCTGCATATATAGATATGTCAATGAAGTTCTTACTGTGGCTTAAGTGCGATGTTCCTTTGACTTGCGGTATTCAAGTCATCTTGATCATGGAGACTTATGCTTTGACATCTTAAGCAAACATCTCTAAGGAGAAGTGGACCCGGGATGATTGGGTATAAGTCGAAGTGATCGAAGGTGTTTGAATAGCCTATAAAGGATTCACCACTCCTTGCGAGGAGATGTATACCCATGGCCTCTCGTCGGATTGTTACTAAAGTCTTTGGCCAAATCATTACATGTTTAGAGTAAGGTACTCTTCGATACATGTGCAGTAACTAGAATCCGTAGGACGAGGAAATGATACTTGGGCTAGGTGTGACGTAGTCAGCCTAGTGGGGACTGACACTATAGACCATGTCCTGAACCAAGTGGGTATAAGATGAGTGAAGGGAATGGGGCACGATTCATTCGAGCTACTGAAGGGTTTTAGAAATAGTTCTGGATCAACCGTTGATCTTTTCGGTTAATTGGGGATCATGATGTACTACTGGGTGCCACTCATGATCGTTCTATAATTAATGGTTAATTATAGATGGCCAACATAAACCGAGAACCTATTTGGTCACACGCACAACGAGCGTAATCCAAAGGATTTAAAACGAGCTTGAGAATGAGATTCTCAGACCGAGAGAAACTAGGTTTGGTTGGACCAAACATAAAGCGAGCATGAAATCGTTTCAGTCGCAATGGAAGCGTGGATGGGCCGAGTCTTATGAAGACATAATGGATGAACCAAAATGGTTTGGTTCTAATCCAATGGATGAGAATAAACCAAAGGGTTTGGTTTATTTTAAACAAATGAACCAAAAGTTGGTTCGGTTCGTTTTAACTTAAAATAAACCATCATGGTTTGGTTTATTTTAACTTATCTTAATGGAGCAGGTTAACGGGCCTAATGGTTATGATCCAATAACCATTAAGAGAATTAGTTCTCTATAAAAGAGGGCTTAATGGATAATTAAGCCCTAATTGGAAGAGCCCTAAACCTAGTTGCCGCCCAACCCCATTGAAGGAGTTGCCGCCCAAGCTCCTTGGCCGCCCAGCCCCTTGTGCCGGCGTCCAGCTCCTTGCCGGCGACCAAGCTTCAGCCGGTGATCCTCCGGCGACCCTCCGGTGATCTTCCTAGGCCTCGGTGAAAAGGTGAGCACTTGGCTTCCTTGTTTTGGCCGGCGCCTACTCCTCCACCAAGCTGTCCAGTTTTCTGGACAGCTTCTTCTCCTCTCGTCGGAGCGTCGTTTGGACGACGGTTAGAGCTCCGACAGCGGATAACTTACCGGGGATTCGATCTCCGGTAATCCTCTGAGGTGGAGGACGAAGGATTCGTCAATCGGTTGACGAATACCTCTCCGGAGAAGCGAGTTTTGAGGACTCGTTTTGGATCCGAATTTGGATTCGGATCGTGATCATCTCTCGATCACGTCGTCTTCAACACGAGGCTAGTAACCCGTACGAAGACGAAGCTCGTGGCTTAGCGAAGTCATCCCGAGGAACTCGGCGTGGATACGGATAGAGACGATTCTAGCGAGGATCGTTCCGGTTGATGCCGTTCCCGCTACACGTCATACGAAAGGTATAACGTAGATAAATTTCCTTTTATTGCAAATTTAAATTTATGGTTATGTCTACACTTGTTGTAATATGCATGCGTGTGTTGTGTGTGTTGTAATAAATAGGAGTATTTATTATTTTTATTGCTTCCGCTGTGTTCATGTTTACGAAACATGATCGAACACACACACACCGCGGATCCGGAAACCCAACACCAAGATTTGAAATGTTTATACTGGATGAATGTATGAAGAGAAATATAGCAAATTTTGCTGCTCGATGCTTAGTATACCAGCAAGTGAAGGTTGAACTTCATAAATTCGCTGGATTGCTCTAGGGAATTCCGATTTCGGAATGGAAGTAGGAGCGTATCACTATGGATTTCGTTACGGGATTGCCTAGAACCCATAAAGGACATGATGTGATTTGGGTGATCATGGATCGACTAACCAAATCAACTCACTTTCTGCCTATGCGTGGAATGGACTTGTTGGATCGTCTAACAGAGTTGATTGTATGCGGTACTTTTGAGTACCATATCTGATAGAGATCTGCGATTTACCTTGCGATTTTTGGCAGAGTCTGCAGCAAGCTATGGGCGCAGAGCTTCGATTCAATACCGCATTTCATCCGTGGGCGGAAGGACAGTCTGAGCGTATCATTTAGACGTTGGAAGATCTATTCAGATCCTGTGTCATGGATTTCAGAGGTAGTTGGGAGGACCACATTCACTTAGTAGAATTTGCCTATAATAACAGTTATCATTCCTCTCTTTCTCTTTTGTGGAGATATTGGAGCGGATTAGGGGTGTAGCTTACTAGTTGGCTTTACCTCCGACACTTATGGGTGTTCATAACGTATTTCATATCTCTATGCTGAGGAAATATATGCTGTGTACAGATCATGTTCGGAAGGAGGTTTCGATTCCACTTCAGCCTAATGCGACTTATGAGGAGATTTCAGTGTGAATTCTTGGTTGCAAGGAGCGTCCGCTATAGAATAAGACCATCCGACTTGTAAGGGTTGGATGGCAGCATCATACTGATGAGGAGGCTACATGGGAGCTGGAAGACACTATTCAAGCTCGATACCCTCATCTGTTTATCTGAGGCATGTGGTCATTTCGGAAATTTCTGGTAATGGTTCTTACATTTATAGTACGAAATTTGGGGACCAAATTTTATTAAGTGGGAGAGAATGTAAAATACCAGAAATAAGATGGATAAAGAGTGAAAAATAATAATAATAGTAGTAATAATAATGTTTGGTAATAAGGAGAATACACTATGAAATTTTTCAGGAATTTTTAGAAATTTTCATGGACTTAAATGGAAATTTCTAATGCAATCGGCGTAGAAAGATTTAATAATCTTAAAAGGGGTTTAAGCTTAATCCATCAAAAAAAAACAAACCCGACCCATTTTAATTGGACCCGACCTCTTTGGTTGTGTAACGCCAGCCACTTTGATTCTCGCCATCGCCTTAATTTTTCCCCGATGCATTTCTTCTTTCCCAACCGCGAACCCATTTTCCCTGCACGAGTTCTTTCTTTCGCCGATCGCTCTTCTTCATCACCTGGATCCCGATCTCTCCCATCCCAGCTCTAGGCGGCCATCTTGAGCAGGAGAGAGGACGACGACACAACCACAGTGGTTGCCTTTGTGGAAGTTAGTTTCTCTTCTTGCGCCGAGCATTCCTTTTCGATTTACTCTCCGATTTCAGCCCGCCCTAGATCTCACTGGCTTTTCGGCGCGAGGGGTGTGGCAAAGTTGCCACCACAGCTGAAAGCCCTGCCACAGGTCAGTTCAACTCTGTTCCTCAAGGGTTCCAACGATCTCACTGTCTAATCAGATAAGTGGGATTGTAGCCGTGATTAAACATTGCTACCGTGGGTCTTGCAAGAGTTCCTGTCGTGGGTTAAATTCTTGTATAAATCCTTATGCATCTTCTTTCCCATCGTTGCAGCAACGTTCAGTTGGGCTCGAGTCAGTGGCTGCGATTGAGTTAGATGGTATGTTCGGTGTTAGATTCAATTTATGGGTATTACTTAATTTCATATCTTTGTTGATTTCTGATTATCTCGATGGGGCAACTCTGATTTTTGGGTGTCGTTCAATTTCCTTTGATTTATCTAGTTAACTATGAAGATGGTTGATGGACGGATGAAGCTGTGAATGAGTCTATGGGGTCAACGTGGCTGTTCATAGGCTGTAGTGTAGGTGTAGGTGATTTAGCTGTGAATTGAGTTGTAATGGCAGTGAGATAAAGTGGTGGCATAAGAGTCATGTTGTTTATTCGTTGCAAAGCCTTTGAGGTTCCGTGGTTAGCTGATATGTTAACTAGGGGATAGGGTGATGTATGGTGGTGATTTGCATATCTTGATTGTGGATTTGGTGTTGAAGTGTCGGTTGACTGGATTGGTTGGAATTAAGGTAAGTTCATATTTGAATTGTTGCAAATGCTTATCGTTTGATAGGTTGTTAGTTAATCTAAGTGTGATGGATGCTACTATAATGTGCAATTGATGTTGTAATTGAATTGGAGATTTGGTGAGTTTTGACCTGATCATGCTATAAAGTGCGGTAGTAATATCATTCTATGATCCTTGTTATAGGGATTAATATGGAGGGTTGATTAGGTTAATTGGATAACTAGATCAATCTAGTTGATCGGGGTACGAAGTCGATGTAGGATTCGATTCGAGGATTCGTTCTTTTGCTTGCACTTAATCATAATATTTGATATTTGCAGGACGTGGATACGAGACAGGTCTGAGGCCATGAGGACTTCATTGTTTTGAGCATTACAGCAGGTGAGTAATTTCCTACCATGGTCAGGTAGATGTAATTGCATTCAGATTTAGTCATAGATATGAGCATGTTAGGTGTTCATATTATCTTGACCCTGCTCTTATTTATCTTATGCTTGATACTTGTCATTGGCTATATTTGCTCAAAGGTTGATATCACATTTTTCTTTATCATGATTTAGGAGTTACAAATGTGATGTAAGTAGATCTATAAATGTTGAGTAGGGTGTATATGTTGGAGTACAGATGATAACCTGATTTGTAAATTAGGTAAAAGTTCTTCCGTGGGTAGGTAATACCCTAAATGTAGGATTTATTCCAATACTCGTATGTTGCATACTTATTGCCAACCATGTGTTGTGTAATGGTTAAGTGAAAGGTGATTAGTGTGTCGTTACTGACCGGTGGTCCCAGCTTGATATGATTAGTTGAGTACGACTCTCTACATGATAGAGAGTGCATCGATATGTTGAGTACATCTCTCTACAGGATAGAGAGTGTATTGATCAGATGGGTACGACTCTCTGTTAAAAAGAGTCTGTGGTATATGTATGTACCTGTGACAGTACATTCATGTCATTTGCATACATTCTGACGACATAGTCTCTCTTGGGGTTGAGAGAGTTATCAGTCATCCTGCCTCCCAGGTTACTCCCCGAGGAGTAACTGGTGTGAGGGCAGAGCATTTGTTGAGCTGCACTCTACCACTATAGACGATGATAGTTTGAGTTGTGTGCAGTTGTCCTGGGTGCGTGGCACTCGACCATTCATTGGTAGTGTCAGTCAGAGTGGCCAGCAGTAAGGAACCCCGTTGTGTAGCGAGCTATTTACGCTCATATACTACTTGATCATACTGCCCACTCGGCCACTCTAGAGCGGTGGTTGGTGTTGAGTTGGGACAGTTGTCATGTCATGCCACCTAGGCCACACTGGGGTCGTTGTAGCGAGTAGGGGTGTGCAGGCATGGCCATGCATGTTGCATTGCCGTATCTTATGGTGCTTTGCATATTACTATATATATACATATATGCATGTATCTATATATATGGATGGTTGTGATTAATATATATATATATGCAGTCTATATATATATGCTTATTGTGATGTTGCATTTGATTGTACTATGCCTGTTGCATTTGGTTGTACATCATATTCTTGCATGCTTCTTGCATCTGTTATACGGTTGTGTTGGATACTTTTATATTTGTTGGATAGACCATTAGATACCTTGACCTGTATCATGAGTATATTGTGAGTTATTATAACTCTTCCTGTTATATATGTTGGATATATGCTCTGGTTGGATCAAAGTAGTGTAACAGACTTTCAGGTATGTCTGCGTTATACGTTATTTCTTTGGTTAAACGGTATATCGATGTATTTATATACTGTGCTGGTATACCTGTTGTACCTCTAGATTATACTATTTAATTCCATGTGATATTGATATATTTACATGTGTTATCTTATTACCTGTTGAGTTATACTCAGCACCATGGACCTTGGGTTTTTCTGTTGCCCAGGTAACAGGTAGAAGTCTTCGTGACGGCTTGGTACATCGCTGGCTGACATCTAATCCCATCTCCGAGGCTCCCATGTTTGTTTTGGTCTTTCCGTACGTTGTGTTATGTATTTGGAGTTTTCATGATGTACTGTGTTGTGGATGTTGGTGCAATCGGCCCAGGTCACGATTGACCAGGACTCGAGTTTGGCTCGAGTGATGTTTTGATGTGTTTTGATGTTTCGACAAAAACATATGACAATGTAATTGTCAAGGAAAGTTCAAGCATGGGTCTTGGCAAATGGAAAGTCCAACATGTGTTGGCAAGGAAAGTCCAAGCATGGGTCTTGGCAAATGGAAAGTCCAACATGAGCTGGCGAGGAAAGTCCAAGCATGGTCTTGGCATGGAAAGTCCAACATGGGTTGGCATTTGAAGTCCAAGGGGATTAATATTGGCGGCGTAAAGTCCAAGCGGTAGTCTTGGCAGCATAAGTCCAATGGTTGGCGGCGTAAAGTCCAAGCGGAGTCTTGGCGGCGTAAGTCCAATGTGCCTTGGCGGTGTAGACACCGTTAGCATGACATAGCCGACGGAAGCACTTGAAGGCTAGCGCGATGGATGAACAAGTCATGGATGACTTGGAGGGATCCGAGAGGCGTGAGGCTGATGGAGGTGGCTAGAAGGCTTAGGTCTAGGTTAAGGGTGGTCTAGCAAGTATGGGGGAACCATACTTGAGTTAAAACCTCATGTTTGAGGTGTGCCAGTCGACTGGTGCCATGTGGCAGTCGACTGGACCGAGTCAACTAGGGTTTGACTGCGGGTTATGGCCTAGCAGTCGACTGCCATAGGTTGGCAGTCGACTGATGGCTCGAGCAGTCGACTGATCGTGTGATCAGTCGACTGGTGCTCGAGAATTCGGCCACAGAATGGAGTCAAGACTCGACTGGTCGAGTGAGGACTCCATCAGTCGACTGATGGTCACAATCAGTCGACTGATGGTAGTTCCGTTGGACTTATCCAACGTGGAACTAGCCGTTGTCTCACGACAACAGTGGCATCAGTCGATTGATGGTCCCGATCAGTCGACTGATAGACTTTTTCCAGCACAGGTTGAAGCTATATATGGAGCTTATGATGGAGGAAAAAGCAATCGGTTCTTGAGGGCTATTGGGGCGATTTGTTGGTGCAAATCAGGTCTCCAAGTGCAAGCAAGCAATCAAAACAAGTGTTGTAAAGTCTTTTCTTTACTTGTATTTCATATTCATTATTGTAATTGCTTGTATTTGTATCTTATTGTTGTAAGATTACTTGTAAGGGGTTTCTCCACCCTTGACTTGTGTCAAGAAGGAGTTTTATTGGTTAGTGGTGTTTGTGGCATCGCTAGGGTTCGTACGAACCCAATCCGTGGAGTAGGAACCGGTTCGGTTCCGAACCACGTTATATGCTCGTGTTGTGATTTGTGTTGTGTCCATTTTGTTATTGCTTTTATCATTATATATATTCCGCTGCGCTAACGAAATTGTAGACACGAACGAGATCGAATTCCATCCACGATCGGGCGAAACGCTATTAACCCCCCCCCCCTCTAGCCGTTCCAATATTCCTAACAAGTGGTATCAGAGCCCGGGGCTCTTCTACGGATTAACAATTGGGAGATAAGGCAAAAGGCTAGAGGGTGAAGATGGAATTCCAAGACAAGTTTGGATGGGAAATCAACACTCCACCTCCATATGATCCAGAAGATTTTCCGGCATGGAGAGCAAGAATGGAAACATTCTTGATGATGAACATAGAGGATTGATTCATCCTCATTGAAGGCCTTGAACCCCCTAGGGATAAGAAGGGAAATGTCCTAAAATTGAAAAAGTGGACCCAAGAGCAACGGCAAAAGCTCAAGACCGAAATTAAGGTAACGAAACTTTTGGAAGATTTAATTCCTAATGATATTTTGTGCAAGCTAGGGGATTACATGTATGCCAAGGAGCTATGGAGAAAATTGGCAAGATTCCATGAGGAGAGTTCATCCTCAAGTGAAAGTGAGGAATCGGAAGTTGAGATGGAGTCAACTTCCGGATCGGAGAAAGAAGAAGTAGAAGAGATGGAAGAAGCATCTACTTCTAGGATTGAGGAGGAGAGACCATCCTCTACACCGGAGCAACCTCAAGAAGAGCCTTCAACATCCGATCAAGATGAGGAAGCTCAAAATTCAACTCCGGCACCTACCAACACCCTAGGTAATTCAAACACTTTATCTTCCAATAAAAATCATATTATGTGTTTTGAGTGTAGGGAATTTGGGCACTATAAGAGCAAGTGCCCAAAAAAGATTAGGAAAGCTCCACCGGCACCAAAAGTCAAGGATGCCGGTTCCCCAACACTTAAAGGCAAGGAGCACATCATATGCTTCAAGTGCAACTCAAAGGGACATTATCGGAGTCAATGTCCAAGGGGAAAGAAGAAAGGGCAAGAAGGAGCAACACAAGTAGGGGGAGCCTCCAAGGCAAACCCTAAGGTAAAATTTATTAATACACCATCAATTTCTAGGGATAAGAAGCATGCTAGGAATAATTTTAATAGTCTTGCTATTGTGCATGAAAAGCATGCTAGAAATAATAGATATGTTTGCCTAGGAGCTAAGAGTGTTCACTTAGGAAATAAGAAGAAATTTGGGACTAATGTCCCTAAAAATATATTACCAAAGGAAAGCATTAAGAAAATAGGAGAACATCTAGGCTTTAATGCTAAGAAATCTAGACATATGCCTAGAAATAAAAATATCTCAAGAGAAAATGAAAAATCAAAAATTGAGATATTAGAAAAGGAAAATCAAGCCTTGAGATCAAGGCTTGAAAAACTTGAAAAGACCCTTAAGGTTATGCAAAATCAAATGCAAGGGTCAATTAGTCAAACTTCTAGGTCCAAAAGTCAAAGTCAACACCTAGGACCTAAGAGTCAAAAGTCAACCAAGGGCAAGCAAGGTTTGGGTCACAAACCTAAGCCTAAGGTGGCTTACCATAGTGTTCCATTTGATTATGGAACACAAACTAGGTCTAGGAAGACTAAGGTCAATAAGGAAGTCATCCCTAGAGTTGACCAAAGGGTGTGCCTAGTGGCTAGGGTTTCTAGGAAACCTAGGGAAGCCACTAAGAAGGTTACAAGGGGAGTCACCCCTAGAGTTAACCATGGCAAAACCAAAATGACCAAGGCTTCTAAGCCTAGAAGGGTCATTAGGAAGGTATCTAGGGAGGTTATCCCTAAGGAGTACCTAATTAACCCTAGGAGCTCAAATCGGTTTTGGATTCCTAAAAGCGTGATTGATTCACGCTAGATGGGTTAGGGTGTGCCAACCTTAAATGGATGGGTAGTTAACTCAACCATGGCAAAGGTGACACTTTAGGTTATTTTCAAGGTTATGGATACCTTGGAAATAGATTTGAATTATCATCCTAAAAGATTTTAGGGTGTGCCAATATTATTTAAGAAGCTTGATAAATTGGTCAAATTGGCACAATTTAGGTTTAGAGGTCGTAGTGTGCCATTTTGGGTTTTTGGCACACTTGGGAAAATTTAGGTTAATATGACAAAATATACTTAATTATATCAAATGGAAATTAATATTAAAATTTAGGTATTACCATACCTATATATTTTATTTGCCATGCCTTGATTGCCATATGCCATGACATCATATTTTTTTAATCATTTTTATATGTCATGAGTATGCTTAGGTTTAAGGTTTAAAATGTCATGTGTTTTTAAATTTTATCATATGCCATGACATCATGATCATTGGTCATGTTTTAATAATGCTATTATTTCTGCCATGATCATACATTCATGCATTAACTTGATTAAAATTGATTTAAGGACTATAGCATGACTTGAAGTCCCATTTATAAGGGAATCAAGTAGAGTTACTTTAGAAGATGCATGAAACCCTAGTCTAGGGAGAACAAAACCCACATCTCACATCTAATTGACATGTATGTGTATGTATACACCCTAGATACATGTGAGATGCTAGGATATGAGTTAAGTTCAAGGTGCATAGTTTTTGCATCTAGATGAACTAAAACTCATCTAATTTTAGTTGTGGATCATTGGGAGAGCTTGTGTACAAGTCACGTACATAGAGCCCAAGGAATATGATCCAAGATAAGGTTTTGAAAACATTTTAAAATCATTTTGAAAAACCCTGGTGAAGTCTATCTTTTGATAGCAATCACCATTGATGAAGTTGATACAAAGTAGGGCCAAAACATTGAAAATTTCAATGGATTTGAACTTTGTACCAATTTCACTATTTAATGGGTAAAATAATTTTCAAACATTTTTCACCCATTGTATTAGTCATAAGTATTATACGTATCAAATTTCGTGATTTTTCGATATACGTATAATTAGTTATGATTTTTCAAAACTCATTTCTGATAATTGAAAATCGAGATTTTCAGTTATCAGTCGACTCGTGGCGGTGATCGATGAAGGTTCTAGTCGACTGATTTCTGAATCACTCGACTGGTAGCCTGATTTCGGGGTAAACAAGGTTGTTTAACCCGATTTCAGCTACGGTTACGATCCCTAATCACTCCTAGCCCTAGGATATGCTTTGGGAAGCATTATAAAGGGTGTAAATCCATTGGATATGGATTAGGAGAAGTATTTGGGGTTTGTATCAATTTTAAGGTGTTGGAAAGTTCAATGTTGAACTTCTAACCTTAATTTTGATGGTTTAGAGTTCCTATTGGCTTAGGGACTTCCCAAGGACATTGTTGGTGCAATGGTCAAGGGGGAGCAAGCCTTTAGGGGGAGGTATCCATCTTGGAATGCTGGATGTGTTTTTCTCCTTGAAAAGGAGAAGTTATTGGGAGAATATGACATCAATTGGGAAATTGATGGGGACTTTTGAGAGACCAAATTTGGAAATTGGGAGAGTAAATAGGATTGTCTCTCTTGAGTGATATTGGACTTATCACTAGGAAGATGGTAGGCATCCTAAGTATTTTTGGACCAAGGGGGAGATTGTAAGATCTCATTGGGACATGAGACATTGACCCTCTTGGGGAGACAACTTTTTGCTGTTAGTCAAAAAGGGGGAGAATGTTTGGAGGAAAACATTTGGAGAGTATTTACCAATTTGGGATAATTGGTAAAGGATTGGAGTTAGTATTCTAACTCAATTATTTGTTTTGTTTTTGTCAAACATCAAAAAGGGGGAGATTGTTGGTGCAATCGGCCCAGGTCACGATTGACCAGGACTCGAGTTTGGCTCGAATGATGTTTTGATGTGTTTTGATGTTTCGACAAAAACATATGACAATGTAATTGTCAAAGAAAGTCCAAGCATGGGTCTTGGCGAATGGAAAGTCCAACATGTGTTGGCAAGGAAAGTCCAAGCATGGGTCTTGGCAAATGGAAAGTCCAACATGAGTTGGCGAGGAAAGTCCAAGCATGGTCTTGGCATGGAAAGTCCAACATGGGTTGGCATTTGAAGTCCAAGGGGATTAATATTGGCGGCGTAAAGTCCAAGCGGTAGTCTTGGTAGCATAAGTCCAATGGTTGGCGGCGTAAAGTCCAAGCGGAGTCTTGGCGGCGTAAGTCCAATGTGCCTTGGCGGTGTAGACAACGTTAGCATGACATAGCCGACGGAAGCACCTGAAGGCTAGCGCGATGGATGAACAAGTCATGGATGACTTGGAGGGATCCGAGAGGCGTGAGGCTGATGGAGGTGGCTAGAAGGCTTAGGTCTAGGCTAAGGGTGGTCTAGCAAGTATGGGGGAACCATACTTGAGTTAAAACCTCATGTTTGAGGTGTGCCGGGCCATGTGGCGCGATCGACCGAGTCAACTAGGGTTTGATGTGGGTTATGGTTTAGCGATCGCCATAGGTTGGCAATCGATTGATGAGCTTTCAGCAATGATCGATCGTGTGATCGGCCGACCGGGTGCTCGAGAATTCGCCGCGTATCGGAGTCGAGACTCGACTGGTCGAGTGAGGACTCCATCAGTCGACTGATGGTCACAATCAGTCGACTGATGGTAGTTCCGTTGGACTTATCCAACGTGGAACTAGCCATTGTCTCACGACAACAGTGGCATCAGTCGACTGATGGTCCCGATCAGTCGACTGATAGACTTTTTCCAGCACAGGTTGAAGTTATATATGGAGCTCGTGATGGAGGAAAAAGCAATCGGTTCTTGAGGGCTATTGGGGCGATTTGTTGGTGCAAATCAGGTCTCCAAATACAAGCAAGCAACCAAGCATTCAAGCAATCAAAACAAGTGTTGTAAAGTCTTTTCTTTACTTGTATTTCATATTCATTATTGTAATTGCTTGTATTTGTATCTTATTGTTGTAATATTACTTGTAAGGGGTTTCTCCACCCTTGACTTGTGTCAAGAAGAAGTTTTATTGGTTAGTGGTGTTTGTGGCATCGCTAGGGTTCGTACGAACTCAATCCGTGGAGTAGGAACCGGTTCGGTTCCGAACCACGTTATATGCTCGTGTTGTGATTTGTGTTGTGTCCATTTCGTTATTGCTTTTATCATTATATATATTCCGCTGCACTAACGAAATTGTAGACACGAACGAGATCGAATTCCATCCACGATCGGGCGAAACGCTATTCACCCCCCCTCTAGCCGTTCCAATATTCCTAACAGTGGACTTGTGGATTCGGATTTTGTCGCTGTTCTGTTATGTTGTGATGTGTCAGTCATACCGGTATGCACTGTGTAATTGTGATGTTGTTGTGTTTTATTTTTCTGCTGTGTAGTTGTTGTAGTTAGTTGGTTATGTTGTTATATATATATATATATATATATATATATATATATATATATATATATATATATATCTATATATATATATATATATATATATATATATATATATATATATATATATATATATATATATATATATATATATATGTTGTTGTTGTTGTGGCCTACGAGCCTTGTATTAACCCAAAATGTTGCCACGTACAGAGGAGATGTTGTCCGTTTGTTTTTCGGCATGGCATACTCTCGGGGCGTGACACAACCTCTACTGCAATCGATCTTCTTCCCTTCGCCTTTCCCCTCCTCTCTGCAACCTCCCTTTCTCCTTCATCGAAATCCCCGATAACATTCCCTACCATTTCTTATCCTCCCCCATGTTCGGACGAGATGACCGTCTCCTCCCTTACTCCAGATCTTACTTCCTCCTCCTTTCCCTTCCCTTTCCAAGCAGAGGTCACTCCTAATATTATAGACTCTTCCTCCCTTACTCTAAGGTTATCTCCATTATTTTCTACTTCTCTACAAGAGGGAATATCAATAAACCCCTCTCCCATTCTACACCCCACCAATCTTCCTCCACCAACTTCTAAGGCTTCTATTTTAATTTCCACCGAAGCTATCCAATGTTGTGGTATAGTATCTCCAGTCGTTTTTCCTGCATGTGAGTCAACTTCACTTACCCTCCTTTCCCTTTCTCCTTCTCTGTCCCCACGAGAAGAGTGTAACCTCTATCAAGAAATTTTGACACCACGAATGGAGAGTATGCAGCAGGCTTTAGAATTGGTAAATTTTCTGAATTTGTTCTTTATTCTTGCAACCAACTCCCTTTCCTAACCTGGATTGATGCAGGCAATGACCAATTATCAAGAGTTGAATCGTTCCCTTTCCCAATATCAACTTATAGTTCATCGAGTCACTTTGGAGGCAGCTCATCAGCGTGAGGACTCTCTTCTTCAAGAACTAAACACATGTCAGGCCCAATAGCAAAGGCACAATTGCAACAGAGGCAAAATGGAGAGATAATATCCGTTCTAAGAAGGTAAGTTACCAAAGAAATCTGCCATAGCTCCTACTTTAGAATATAAAGGGATCAAGCCCTTTCTCTGGTACAACAACACAAAACTTCCCTACAACAAGTCAACCAAGATGTGGCATACTTTAGGACTCACTCAACAGCCTTTAGAGATGTCTTACTTTCTTTGTGCTAGGATTTTTTAGAGATGTCCACAATTTTTTAGCAAGACCATGTTACTTATGCTGATAATTTACAAGCATTAGTTTCTTACCTTAATCAAACCTCCCACCAATATTGTTGACTGCGAAAAGACTTTGTGGAGCATCGAGAGCACTGTATCAAATTCCGTCATGAGACAGAGTCTTCCAAGTGCCAACAACAGGAACAGATAGCTTCCTGAATAAGAGCCACTTTCTAAGATGGTTTTAGAGAAAAAATTCATCAATATGAAGTGCAAGGATTTCCTCCATCTCAACAACCAACACCCTTTCTAGATTGGGAAACGACTCTTCAATGTTATCCTCTAAATTACTTCAAACCCTAAATGCCCATTTATTAATGTATATCATAGAAATTAAGGACATTTGTATGATCATACTTCACACATTGTATTTCCTACATTTCAATTTGAGTACATATGATTCATACATCTCCTTTCCCCTTTCTTCTCTTTACATTACCTCCTTTGTCAACAATAAAAGCGCTTCAAATGTATAGCATTCCATGGTCTAGGTAATTCTTTTGCATTTCCATCTTGAATATAGTAAGCAGCTCCTGACACCCGCTGTGTATATAAGACATCGAAAAATAAAATACCCCTTGTTAATTAAGAAATTATCATATATAATTTTCCAAGAATTCTTAGAAATTTATTTGGATTTAAATGGAATATCTATGAATTTATGGGGAAGATTTAGTGGGATTTATTAAAATTTGTTTAGATTATCTATAGTTGAGGGATTAATAGAGTTAATTAACCTAAAGTATATAAAGAAAACCTAGGTTTGGGTTTCTTTATTTTTCTCCCGATTTGCCATTTTCTTTCTCCCAACTTTTACTTCCACCGTTTATTTTCTCCCTCTCGATTTCTCACCGCCGTCCTTTCTTCCTCGAGCCGCCGCCGCCACCTAGGGCATTCCTTCGCCCGCACCTTCGACCTCAGCCAGACGACATCGCCGCCGCCTTCTTCCCTGTGCCCAGGCCGCCATGAGCTGCCAGTCGCACATGCCGCCCTCCTCTGCCTTAGTACCCTCCCACTGTAGCACCTCTGCCCACGTGCCACCGCGCACAACCGTCGCAACAGTCAGCCAATACCAGCCATTTTTCAGCCAACACCAGTCGTCGAGAGCTTACGGTCACCTCCTCCATCTGCTGCAGCCGGCTGATCCATTCCTATTCCTTTCAAGCTCTATTTGTCGTCGCTTGAGTTTTCTTTATCCTAATCTTGATCTTGATTTTGAGCTCTCTTCCTTTCTCTTCTGTTGTGGTCACTACTCCATTACCATCGGCTGAGCTAGGTCACACGATGCCCTTGATTTTGGCTATTTCCGATTAGCTATCATTGAGAGTGATTGAATGCAGATCATGTTCTACCTATTCCGATTGAGGTCGATCACCACTATCACCGGGTCCTCCTTCAGTCGCTACTCTTTTAGGTATCTCTATTGCGAGCAGATCTTGGCTTCCCTGTATTCTGCATTGTCTCAACTCGAACAGCGTCGACCCGCAGCAATCGTCATTTTCTCAAGTAGTAGCACCGAGGTAGCATGGTATGTTCTGTGATCAATCATGGAGATTATTCAGTGATTTAGGCTTATACGGTTGGGCAAACTTTGCTCTATTTATGTTTTGGTTTTGAATAGTTGATGAATTTGTGTGGATGTGTGATTTTTAGATAGGAAGGGCGATTGGAACAGTGGACTATAGCTAAACGGATTTCCTATAGCAAGATCCATAAACTGTGTAACTTCGATTGAGGAAGGACCTTGTTTGTGATAGATCTTTGGATGCGTGGACAACTAGCACGAGCTACATACCAGGTGGGTAATATTCTACCCTGGTCAGGTAGTTGATTATTCTTAGTGCATGAGTTTCTATATGGTTTACATTGTACCTTGACTCCACTCATGTTATTCTGTGCTTGATACTTAAGTATTTGCACTTTGAGATATACTGTTGTTGTCATATTTCGTTCATCATTGCTATAACTTACCGATGCTATGGTATGTAGATCTTTAGATGCTTAACCATGGGGGTGTAGCTAAGTATAGATGTCGATTTGACTCGTGTCATCAGGAACAATCATCCGGGGGTGGATGATGTCTTTAATGTAGAGTTTGTGGTTGTATCATCTTACCTTTCATTGTATAACTATTACGGATCGTATGTCTGTATATGGTAGTGTGGGTTGTCGACAGTGTGTCGCTACAGACTGGAAGTCCTAGCATGGTCGATTGTTAGTTGTGTACGACTCACTGTTGGATGGAGAGTGTGTTGTGTTTGTGTGTATATGTTGGTTGTACATTCATTCCATTTGCATGCATGTCGGTGACTTTGTCTCCCTTATGGGTGAGAGGGTCGTTAGTCATCCTACCTCCACAGTTACTCGTGGTAGTAGTAACTGGTGTGAGAGTAGTTCATTTGTTGTGTCACACTCAACCACTATTAATAGTGGTAGTTAGAGATGCGTGCAGTTGTCCTGGGTGTGTGGTACTCGACCACTCATGGGTAGTGGTAGTCGGATTGGCTAGTAGCAGGGACCCCTTGTAAGGGAAATTCCGGATCGTGACATTCACAATATTGTGGGCGAATACTTCGCACAACCGCAGCGGAAACTAAATATAAATCGGATCCCTCTCGAGATCCATGCAAAACATATAAATCGTTTTCTTATTCTACTTTGTCTAGATCTTATCTAGAAGGAGAAGTATACCTTAGATGCGAGCCCTTCGTAATCCCGCAAATCCAAGCGCTGTCGAATCTCAATACGGTAAGTATAACCGTATCTCCATGGTATCCACACTGACACTCAGCAATTTTGGAGTCACATTGTGCTAGAAACCCTAGCAAATGCCAATAACACTTGGAAGAAAAGGATGGAGGAGAAGGAGAAGAACTCTTTGCTTGCACACCCAAGTACCAAGCACCCCCAAGGCTTTTACGTTGAAAGCCTTTCAATAGCCACCAAGCCATCAACTCCTGTTACTCATAATCAATACCATGACCCTTGGTATTCCATTTCATCAATGCCTTAAACATCTCATCTCCTCATCATAAATACCAAGACCCTTGGTATTCTCATGCATGTTTAATCACATTAATCACGCATGATGATCGATGACCCTTGGTTTTTCCCGCATGATGATTATCTTCTATGGTTTAACTTGAGTCTAACTCAAGTTTAACTAGCTTGAGTCTAACTCAAGTCTTGGCCATTTGGTCAATTGTTCTTTTAGTCAACTAAAAGAAACCATCTCTAAAATAGAATACCATTTGTGTGTGACCCAATAGGCTCTTGTAACATTGGCAATGTGTCTAAAACTCCCTTTTAGACACATAAGCAATGAGCGGTATCTAGCAATACATCATTGCTACCCAAGTTACAAGAAAGTCGAGATCCGACAACCTTTCTGTGACTATTATCATGTATCACGGTGTCCTTCTATCCTTGATATCTTAGATCGATCAATGAGACATAGACCGTGTCATCCCCTTATCGATCTTTATGTTTCCTGATCCCCAAGTAGACTCACTCAAACAAATGAGCTCAATATCTCATATTGACTCTTTTGAGCATGGCTATGCATTTTGTCGTCATACTCTATCAAGAGGCCAAAGATATCACTCCCGTCATAAGGGAGAGATAGATCACATCTACATCACTCACATCCCTCTGCATAATTCATTACATACCCAGTAATCACTGTTATAGTGCACCATGTTACGGGTGACATTAGACGACACCAAAGTACATAACTCCTTATGTAAGGAACCGTAGTTACTTCAGGTCTAAGGACTATTCATACCAATAGTCACATGAGAAAGTATATGACACTCATATAACGATCCATGACATTTTCTCATGGCGAGTCATTTCAGTACATATATTCTCCAATATACATACCCATGTGTCAATGTGATATCACATATCCATGATTTGTGAGATCAAGTCATCCATTGACCTACATGCTAGTTTAAATGTATCAATATATCCCTTTATCTATTAATACAATACTTGACTAGGAATGTTTAAGAATAGTGTTCTCTACAGATTCTCATAATCAATTCTACCAATTGATATACTGTAGATTAGAACCTACTATTCAAGGGCATTATTATATTTATTTACTGGCACACATATAAAGTAAATATAATAATCAATCTTTGCCTGTTATTAATAAAATATGATACATATGATCCCTAATCAATCATCTCATGATTGGCAATAAGGGCAGACACTAACACCCCCATTGTGTAGCTTATAGCTCTTTAGCTTATCGCTACTTATTCATACTACCCACTCGGCCACTCAAGAGCAGTGGTTGTTGTTGAGTTGGGATAGTTGTCATGTCGTGCCACCTAGGCTACACTGGAGTCATGGTAGCAAGTGGGGTGCGCAGGCATGACCATGCATTTGCATTGCCATGTGTGAGGGCATTTGTATATATATATATATATATATGTTTGTTGTATTATTGCATTTGTTTGTTCTATAATTGCTGCATTTGATTATACATCATCTTGCATGTTATTTGTATGATCTATACTGTTGTGTGTGGGATACTAGTGTATGACTTGGACAAGACTTTTGTACGCCTATGGCCAGTATCATGATGTTGTATAGGACTGACCAAGTTTGATGATGTTGTTGTTTATAGGTTAGTAGGGCAGTGTGTTGATTACATGCTTAGTGTTGTTCTTTCATGTTGTATTTGTTATATGGTAGTATGTGTGTTTAGTTTATACGAGTTGTATCTTTGCATATCTTCAGGTATGTCAGTATATTACATTATGTACAGTTGATCAGTTGGTTGTTTATTCACTGCTTAGATTCACACTATAGTTAGTTGGCATTACCTTCACGACTGTATACCATTGATCTCCATCTATTTATATATTTGTTCATCTCCATTGTATATATGTTTCCCTTTATATCTTAGTTGTTGATCATGCACTATCTTACATATTACCTGTTAGGGATCGTTTGAAGGTTAGAGGGGGGGTGAATAGCGCTTTTCGTTTCTACAAGAGTAATTAGCGGAAGCAAACACAAATAATATATGTAAAAACAAAAAGACAATGCTAAGAAAGCCTTTATGTGGTTCGGAGATAACGCTCCTACTCTACGGCGATCCTTAAGGTGGATCAACCCAAGCAATTTCACTAAGAAGCTTTCTCTTTACAAAGACCTCCTCTTCTTACAAAAGATGACAATTAAGATTTGAGAGGAGAAAGGAGATTAATACACTTAGAAAGCTTGGAAAACTTGTAGGAGCTTAGAAGAAAGATCAGAATGTAAGCATTAGGCTCTTCTTTCTCCCCTTGGGCTGTTTTTATAGGAAAGAGCCTCTTTTTCCCGTTGGAGGTCTATCAGTCGACTGATGACTTACATCAGTCGACTGCCGCCGATTCTAACGGCTTCTGAACCGCCGGATTTGCGGGATTTGCCGTCGTCATCGCCAACGGGAAGACTATCAGTCGACCGCAAGCGATGGCGATCGATATCGCTCGTAGCCGAGCGCGATCGGCTACGGGCGATGTTGGCGTCGGCGCCAATAATGGCAATGATCGCCGACAGTATCTTCTTGATCGATCAGTCAGTCACCGTCACCGGAGGGATAACCCCCAGTCGACTGATAACAGCCTTCCAAACTCTAATGCTATATTTTAAGGGCCAGTTCGACCGACACCATGTTCCAGTCGACTGGCACACTCCAAGTATGACTAATTCATACTTGAAAACATAACCTAAGCCTAGACTTAACCTTCTAGCTTCTCCATCAACCTTGCGCCTCTAGGATTTCTCTGAGTCCACGACTCCATCCATGCGCTTGCCTTCAAAAGCTTCCTTCGGTTTTGTCATGCTTTGGGTTTCTTGTTTGCCAAAGTACGCTTGGACTTTACGCCGCCAAGACTACATGCTTGGACTTATGCTGCCAAGACCTTTCCTTGACTTCTCTTTGCCAAGATCACACTTGGACTTGTCTTTTACCAAGTCTTCATACTTGGATTTTCCTGTCACTTAAACATGTATACAATTAGATCACAAAACATTGCCTAACTTAGATGATTATCCAAACATCAAAATATATATAAATGCTTGGGGCATTGTTGCACCAACAATCTCCCCCTTTTTGATGTTTGGCAATCATTTAAGTTAGATCTTTAACACATAAACATATTTCAATATGAATTCTAACTTAAATATCCCTTCTCCCCCTTTGACATACAACAAAAAGAGAAGAGGTTATTCAATAAGTGCAGGAAAGAATTATAATTAACACATCTTGAACAAAGGTATAAAATTGATATGAAGCTCCCCCTAAATCCAAGACATGTTTCATGATAAACAAAACATAAGCAATAGGCAAATATGTCCTAGCCTTGCACCAACAATTATATAAATAAGGGATGTAGCTCCCCCTAAACCAGTGCACCAAGAAAATCCGCCTTTCCATACAAGGTATCATATATATACTGTGGAAATTGTATAATGTCCAAAATTGAACCTTTTAACCGATGAAAAACCGCTTTTCATCCCAAAGCAGTGACACCGGTTCATTGGAATAAGCGTGATCAATCACATATATGCGATCGGCCAATAACATCGTGATCGATATCGCATAAATCTGAATTTGAGTTTTGATCAAGGTTTGAAAATGCGTAGAAAATTACGTGGGTGTCCAAAAATCACGAAACTTGGCATACACATTTTATTCGACTAATATAACATATGAAAAATATTAGACGAAAAACATGTTCATCAGATTAATGGATTGATACAATATTTAAAACAACAAAATTATGACACAAAAAGTGTAATTGTATCGTATCAATATTCATAACTTCGTACTATATGCTCAACTTCTAAACTTGATAAACAACAAATTGTAGGCACTAATAGAAGTGAATAATAAAAAAAAACAATTTCATTTCATCAATCAAAAGTCATTACATAAGTAGGAGTTTATGCCGTACATACGGCCAAAAAGAAAATAACAAAGAAAACAAGCGATCTAACGATCGTCGTCCTCAGCATCCATCGGTGCCGATGACAAACCATCGTGAGGTGGGTGTCCAGGTGCAGCAGGGCGGAGAATCGCCAAGATGTCCTGCTGCTGCCGATGCACCTCTCTCACGAGGGAGAGGAGCTCCTGATGCTCTAGGCGCAGCTCCTCAAAATGTGTGTCCACCCGCTCCGCAAAAGCATCGAAGCGGGCACTGAGGGATGTGTCTGGTAGAGCGATCGCTCGCAGCAGCCCCTCAAAGAACACTGCAAAGAAGATCCTCCGGTGCCGAGCGCACTGCTACCCGCCGCGTCTTTGGGTCCCAGAAGACGGATCCTCTGTCGGCCTTCAGGCCCGCCAATGAGAAACTCCGTCGAGTCATCTGATCATATTTCCTATTCATGACTTTAATGACTCCTATATTCACATCAATGCTACAGAGCTGAGCCATTGAGTGAGGACATTTCCAAATGGTATGTGAATCTTCCCATTGTTTGGCCTTATGAAATGAATGATGCATTGGAAGGTATTGAGACCAATGTTAATGTCTAAGTATTGACGAAAGAAATGCATGAGAAGTAGGTGTGGAGGGCGAACCAAGGCCAAACCACGGGTAACTATGGGAAGAAGACAATGAGCAACGACCTTATAAAGGACATTGTCAGAGGCAGACAGTTCTTGTGATTGAAATAAATTGGTGTTCAAAGGTCGAGGATAGTGATAGAAGGTATCATGAAGGGAATCTAAAGAAATCTCCTCAAAGGGAGATGGAAGAGGTTCACTCCAAGATGGATATAGAGTGAAATCACTCGGGAAGACATCCGAGAAAATCGGTCCAGATCCGGGATCGAATCCAGATCGCTACGAGCAACGCGAGTCCGGTATCTCAGCCCATCTCCAACCGGTCGTAGGTTGTTGAAAAATTCAGAGAGGAGGGTGATGTTTACGTGATGTTCACAGAAAACCAAAGACTCAAGGTTGTAATGTTGGATGATTTGAACAATGTCGAAACAGTAGTCTTTAAGAAACTTGGAATCCATTGACCTAGGTGGAATAAGTTGGAATTTGTTTTTACGAAAAGCACTTTCAAGGGCGGAATTTGGAAATCGAGGATCAACAGAGGGTTGAGGGTTTGACGGGCCCTCATTGGTCGGAGGTGCCCGGGTGCGCTTAGTAGCAACGTGCTTAATTCTAAATGGGCGAAAAGACAACAAAAAAATGCACAATGTAGGTTGATGATGCATGAACAGAGACAACAAGATAAGCATGGGTTAGTGAAATACAATCATAGGAACAAAACAAAACATTGATCATGAATGAAAATATACCTAGGCGGCATGGTGAACAAAGATCAGTGCCGGACCATGGAACCCTAGCCGAGTGACTGGAAACTAGACGCGAACGGAGTGACAAGAGAAGGTCCCCGAGTTGGAGAGCACTCCAAATGGGATCACGTGTCGATGAAGTCGCCGGAAAACAAAAGAGAACGGCTAAGAGGTGCGGTGGACGGTCGTCGGAAGAGGAAAAGAAGAGAGAAATCGAGAGGTTCTGGCGAGTCGAACCGGTGGAAAGCCCTAAAAACCGCGACACCAGTCGACTTAGTTAGGGTGAACTGATGGTGATCGGCCGAAGCAGGCGAGTCTCATACGAACGATCTGATCGATCGGGCCGATCGCCATATATGGCGAATCGATGGTGATCGGCCCGACCCGATCGCATACGAACCATTACATCAGCGTCGATCGATCGCCATAAATGGCGATCGATAACGAATGGTAAGTAAGCCCGGTTCGATATTGGCGTATCAGTCGAACTGGCGTTAGGTACCAGTCGACTGATATCAGTCTAATAGCCTTTTTGGCCAGATTTACAAATTCATAATTAATTCAATAAAGATCAAAAAATCACGAAATTTTGTGGGTAATATTGTTACATCATTTCCTATCAAGGAAAAATTATTTTAAAAGTATATTACCTCTAGAATTTGATATTGACACAATCTTGAGATTTTGCAAAAGTTATGATATTTTTGCAAAACTTTGTATCACTTTGGCTTATCAATAGGAAATTGTTTCTCAAGGTTTGATAGACATAGTTTATATTTTATTTTATTTGACATTTCCAACCATATTCTTGGAGCTATATGCACATTAATCGTACATAGGCCTTCCCAATGATTGGTCCAATGAAGGATTAATGTTTCTAGATGACACTTTGGTTCATAGTAATGCATCATAACAAGCATGATGAACCAAGTGCATCTTCCTAACATCTCACATGTTGTCTAGGTGGCTCAATACAAGAATCATGGTTTCCTAAGTGTTTTGTGAGATGGTTAAAGGTATAAATCCTAGTATTTCTAAAGAATCATGCAAAACTACACTTCTATTCTACAAAGCACATCCAAAGTTCTCTCCTAAGTAATGAAAATTCTAGTTCGGGGAGAGGCTTGGTAAAGATGTCGGCTAGGTTGGACTTAGATTCAATGTAATTAAGCTCAATGTCCCCCTTAGCCACATGATCTCTAATGAAGTGATGTTTCACTTCAATGTGCATGGTCCTAGAGTGATGCACCGGATTTTTGGTCAAGTTAATGGTGCTCACATTATCACAAAGTACTTTCATGTTGGAGTAGGTTAGCTCATAATCTTCTAAGGTATGTTTCATCCATAATAGTTGAGCTACACAACAACCCATAGCAACATATTCGGCCTCGGTGGTGGATAAAGCAACACAAGGTTGCTTCCTACTACTCCAACTCACTAGGGAGGACCCAAGGAATTGGCATCCACCACTAGTACTTTTCCTATCCAATTTGCACCCGGCATAATCGGAATCGGTATACCCAAGTAATTCAAATGACCTAGTCCTAGGGTACCATAGACCTACATTTAGTGTGCCCTTGACATATCTTAAAATTCTTTTAACGGCAACTAAATGAGATTCCTTAGCACATGATTGATACCTAGCACACATACCAACCGCAAATAATATGTCGGGTCTACTAGCGGTTAAATACAAGAGGCTACCAATCATGCTCCTCTAAAGGGTAAGATCTATTTGTTTTCCTTCACTATCACTATCTATTTTGGTATTGGTTGCCATTGGAGTTGACACTACCTTAGCATTTTCTAAACCAAATTTCTTAATCATTTCCTTAGCATATTTGGTTTGATAAATGTAAATTCCTTCACTAGTTTGTTTAACTTGCAAACCTAGGAAGAAATTTAATTCTCCAACTAGACTCATTTCAAACTCTTTTTCCATATTTTGAATAAAGTCTTCAAGAAGGTCATCATTTGTTGACCCAAAGATAATGTCATCAACATACACTTGGGCTACAAAAATGTCCTTAGATGTTGACTTTATAAAGAGAGTTTGATCTATACTACCCCTTCTAAAGTCCTTAGAGATTAGGAAAGTTGACAATCTTTCATACCAAGCCTGGGGAGCTTGTTTCAAACCATATAATGCTTTCCTAAGTTTGTATACATGGTTTGGGTAGTCCATATTTTCAAACCCGGGAGGTTGTTCTACATACACCTCTTCCTTAATAAACCCATTTAGGAATGCCGATTTGACATCCATTTGATGGAGTTTGAAACCCATATAGGAGGCATATGCTAAAAGTATTCTAATGGACTCTAATCTAGCAACCGGGGCATATGTTTCATCATAATCAAGTCCTTCAACTTGATTAAAACCCCTTGCAACTAATCGTGCTTTATTTCTAGTGATATTCCCTTGGTCATCTAGTTTGTTTCTAAAGACCCATCTTGTAGTAATAATAGTGTTTTCACTTGGTCTAGGAACTAACTCCCACACTTGACTCCTATCAAATTGAGCCAATTCATCTTGCATTGCTAAAAATCCAATCCGGATCAAGTAATGCATCTTTAATGTTTTTGGGCTCAATTTTAGAAATTAGAGCTATATGACTAGTGGGGTCCCTATGGAATGACCTAGTCCTAACTCCTTGAGATAATTCACCCACAATTTGATCTAATGGGTGACTTTGATGAACTCTTATGGTTCTAGGAGGTGTATCAAGTTGAGTTTGATCATGATTTACTTCAATTCTATGTTCATTATCGGAATCATCCCTTACTTCCCCTTGATCCAATCCTCCCCCTTGATTATTACCCCCTAAGTTTAAATCTTGAAATTGTTTGGTAATTTCTTGATTTTCATTATTTATGTCATCATCAATAGGAGATTTTCTAGGGTATGTATTTGAAGTTTCATCAAATTGAACATTTGAAGATTCTTCAATCTTTTGAGTCCTTTTATTATAAACTCTATATCCTACACTAGTGGATGAGTATCCAACTAGGATTCCCTCATCCGCTTTGGACTCAAATTTACTTAGGTTGTCTTTGGTATTTAAGATATAGACTTTACATCCAAAGACCTTAAAATAATGAATCGTTGGAATTGTACCATTCCACAATTCAAATGGAGTTTTTCCTAAAAACCTATGAATTAATACCCTATTTTGGATATAGCAAGCGGTATTAACCGCTTCCGCCCACAAGTAGCTAGGTAAGGAATATGCATTAAGCATTGTCCTAGCCGCTTCTTGTAGGGCACGATTTTTTCTTTCCACAACCCCATTTTGTTGGGGTGTTCTAGGACAAGAAAATTCATGCTTGTACCCTTGTTCTAAGCAAAAAGTTGAAAAGTTAGAATTCTCAAACTCTCCACCATGATCACTACGGATCTGGTTGATTTTGAGTTTTCTTTCATTTTATACTCTTTTGCTAAATCCTATGATTATTTCTAAGGTTTCATCCTTATTTTTCAAGAAAAATACCCAAGTAAACCTAGAAAAATCATCTACTATTACCAAGCAATATTTACTACCAATTATAGATGGGGTACTATGGCAATCAAATAAATCCATATGTAGTAAATCTAATGGTAAAGCGGTACTAAGTAAATTTTTACCTTTGTGTGATGTTTTTGATTGTTTCCCTTCTTGACAAGCATCACACATCTTGTCCTTGAGATATTTGACTCTAGGCAATCCTTTGACTAGCTTCAATTTTGCTATTTTGGCTATATTCTTCATGTTTATGTGACCTAGTCTCCTATGCCAAAGCCAACTTTCTTCCTCTTTGCAATAAGACACTTAGTGGAAGGATTAGTAGCATAAGATAAATCAACATAATATATATTTGATTTTCTAAAGCCTACTAACATGCAATCATTTATAGTTTTGTGTCTTATAAAGCATTTTGAGGAATCAAACTTAACATCAAAATTTGCATCACATAATTGGCTTACACTAAGTAAGTTAAATTTCATATTTTTAACTAATAGAACTTTATGAATAGCAAGATTGGGAGATACCTCAATGGTGCCCTTTCCTAAAATTTTAAGTTTGCCGCTATTACCAAAAGACACTTTTCCTTGGCTAGTGTGGTTGATAGTGGAGAATTTTCTCTCATCCCCAGTCATATGCTTTGAGCACCCACTATCAACTATCCACAAGCTTGGTTCTTCTACCTATGTCACATGAAAAACACAATCCTTAGGTACCCAAATCTTAGGACCACTAGCATTAATTATAAATTTCTTTGGTACCCATGCTTTTCTCCCCTTGCTTTTAATCATGGATTTTCTACTAACTAGGGATGCAAATGCTACCTCTTTCTCCTTAGGTCTATATCCTAAACCGGCCTTATTGTAAATTGCCCTTTGGTCCTTAATAATCATATCTAGATATTTGGAACCATTAGTGAACTTTTCTAGGCATGTTCTTAATTTACTTATTTCTTTTCTTAACTCATCATTTTCATCCCTAAGAGTACACTCATCATCACTAGATGATTTATCACATGATGCATCTATATTCTTAAATGATTTGATTTCTAATTTTAGATCCTTAATCCTAGTTTTTGATCTATTTAAAGCATTTTGTAAACATGCAATAGTCTTATAAAGTAAACTACTTTGGGTGAGTCATTTACCTCATCATCATCACTTGATGATGATTCATCACTTGAAGAGGAAGAAGACTCCTCGCTTGAGCTTCCGGTTTCTTCCAATGCCATGAGAGCTAAGTTCCGGGTTGAATGGAAAACTTCTTCATCGTCGGTAGACTCCTCCATACTTAGAGTGTCCCACGTTTGTGCCAACATCGCCTCCTTCTTCTTCTTTTCCTTCTTCTTCTTATCCTTCTCCTCCTTTTTCTTTAGTTCCGGGCAATTGGGCTTTATATGCCCTTTCTTGTTGCAACCAAAACACGTCACGTTAGAAATAGAATTTGAATTGTTAGAAGATTTACCTCTTGAGGATTGAAACATCCTCTTCACATCCTTCTTGGTGAGCCTCCTTGACTTCCCACCAAATTTCTTGACGTAGTGTTCTACCTCACTTGCCGACAACTCATCCTCACTACTTGATGAGTCCTCCTCAGATTCGGATGAGGAAGACACCTCCTTCTTTTCCTTTTTCTTCTTCTCCTTCTTTCCTACAACAAGAGCTATACCCTTCTCTTTGGATGAAGTGTTAGCTTGTTCATGCAATTGAAATTCACAAAATAACTCATCTAATTTAACTAATAAAAGATCCCTAGAGACCTTATAGGCATCTACCATTGAGGCCCATAAGGTGGTCCTAGGGAAGGCTTGTAGTACATACCTCACAAGGTCTCGGTTGTCGACCTTTTCACCTATAACGTGTAGTCCGTTGACTACCTCCTTGAAGCACCCGTGCATTTGGCTCACCGTTTCATTTGTCTTCATAGTGAAGCTTTGGAGTTGGCCAATCAAAAGATCCCTCTTGGCCCTTCTTGTCTCTTTGGATCCTTCGTTGAGTTCGATGAGCTTCTCCCAAAGCTCTTTTGCGGAGTTGAATGGCCCGACCTTAGATAGTTGCTCCTTGGATAGACCACATTGAAGTGTGGTCGTTGCTTTTGCATTCGCTTGTGCTTTCTTGGCCATCTCTCTTGTCCAATCCTTTGTCGGTAGTGGTGCTCCGAATTCGTCGACCGGCTTCTCAAAACCATCTACAATACTAAACCAATTTTCAATATCGTTCATTAAATAATACTCCATCCTACCTTTCCAATATCCAAAATCGTTGCCGTCGAAGAACGGCGGCCTCACCGTGCTATACCCCTCTTGAAATGTCATCTTTGCTCCGGTTGATTGCTAGATCTTCCGATGCGATCCGGGCTCTGATACCACTTGTTAGGGATCGTTTGAAGGCTAGAGGGGGGGTGAATAGCGCTTTTCGTTTCTACAAGAGTAATTAGCGGAAGCAAACACAAATAATATATGTAAAAACAAAAAGACAATGCTAACAAAGCCTTTACGTGGTTCGGAGATAACGCTCCTACTCCACGGCGATCCTTAAGGTGGATCAACCCAAGCAATTTCACTAAGAAGCTTTCTCTTTACAAAGACCTCCTCTTCTTACAAAAGATGACAATTAAGATTTGAGAGGAGAAAGGAGATTAATACACTTAGAAAGCTTGGAAAACTTGTAGGAGCTTAGAAGAAAGATCAGAATGTAAGCATTAGGCTCTTCTTGCTCCCCTTGGGCTCTTTTTATAGGAAAGAGCCTCTTTTTCCCGTTGGAGGTCTATCAGTCGACTGATGACTTACATCAGTCGACTGCCGCCGATTCTAACGGCTTCTGAACAGCCGGATTTGCGGGATTTGTCGTCGTCATCGCCAACGGGAAGACTATCGATCGGCCGACAACGATGGCGATTCGGCCAATCTTGCTATCGTCGGCGATCGCTCTGGGATGTCGATCGATTGCCAATAATGGCGCGATCAGTCAGTCATTGTCAGGATAATCTAATGCTATATTTTAAGGGCCAGTTCGACCAACACCATGTTCGGTCGTATTGGCACACTCCAAGTATGACTAATTCATACTTGAAAACATAACCTAAGCCTAGACTTAACCTTCTAGCTTCTCCATCAGCCTTGCGCCTCTAGGATTTCTCTGAGTCCACGACTCCATCCATGCGCTTGCCTTCAAAAGCTTCCTTCGGTTTTATCATGCTTTGGGTTTCTTCTTTGCCAAAGTACGCTTGGACTTTACACCGCCAAGACTACATGCTTGGACTTATGCTGCCAAGACCTTTCCTTGACTTCTCTTTGCCAAGATCACACTTGGACTTGTCTTTTACCAAGTCTTCATACTTGGATTTTCCTGTCACTTAAATATGTATACAATTAGATCACAAAACATTGCCTAACTTAGATGATTATCCAAACATCAAAATATATATAAATGCTTGGGGCATTGTTGCACCAACATTACCGCTGAGTTTTATACTCACCACCACAGACCCTGGGTTTTTTTGTCGCTCATGTAATAGGTAGAAGAATCCTTGGATGCTTGGAGCTCCACCAGCTGATCCATATTGGTGTTGTATATTTTTGGGTTTTTATCCTATATTGTTTCCGTTGATTGGTAATCGATTATGTTGTTATGTTTTTGGTTTCGATCATATTTTCTTATTGCGCTAAAGTCGTACCGATACGCATGTATTTGAGTCTTTGTATTTTTTTATTATTGTTGGTGTATTCCGCTGTGACTTTGGTTATATATCTTTGTATATTGTGTGGTTGTGGCCGGAAGGCTATGTATCAACAGGGAATTGTATCACGTACAAGGGAGATGTTGTCCGATTTTCGGGCACGGCATACTCTCGAGGCATGACAATTTTATTGGTATCAGAGCCCTAGGTTGTGAAGTCCACTTTCAGATTTTATTTCAGTTTGGACATCGAGTTTTGATTTACTCGGTTCTAGTTTTATGAGTTCTGGGATCTGGCTATTGCGGGATGTCTCCGAGCTGCAAGGGATAAGGTATGCTAATTGTTATCTCATATCTTTTGTTAGCTATGCATTTAGTTACTTATAACAGTGCATGACATGTAGTGCATTAGTAATTATTAGTAATTGTGTTTTGGCTTGACCACGGGAATGACATGTTGAGTTTATTAGACATGTACCTGCTTTCAAGAAGGTGAATTACCGTTGATAGCCGATTGATACCGAGTCAGAAAACAGGGTCAGGTAGTCACATTTTCTTATGAAGATCAAACAGTACAATCTTAGGAATTTTCACCTATTTATGTTAGTCAAATCATTACCTGTGGGGTAATGGACTAGGTGGGTATACTATTGTTGCTACAATATGCGAAGGATTAGTATATGGTGCCTTATAGGGATTTTGATCCCTGAGTTTGTCATGCTGGGTTGTATAACTCTGAAGGTACTTTTGAGTACTTAACTTGTGTTATACAATGGAAGTAGAATGAGTTGCATACAATTATCGGGATCAAATGGGTACTTGGTGGAAGATGTAGGAAATAACCTTCGGGGAATAACATATCACTTAATCACAATTTAGTGATGTTGTGAGAGAGTAATTCCCCACGTAACTTTCTTTGACTCATTGTCAAGGAATTCTTGAGCATCAAGTAGGATGATTGTTTGATAATGAGAGTGTTGGGTTTCCGGCACCGCGGCGTGTGTGTGTTCGATCATGTTTCGTAAACATGAGCACAGCGGAAGCAATAAAAATAATAAATCTACATTTATTACAACACACACAACACACGCATGCACATTACAACAAGTGTAGACATAACCGTAAATTAAAATTTGCAATAAAAGAAAATTATCTACGTTATACCTTTCGTATGACGTGTAGCGGGAACGGCATCAACCGGAACGATCCTCGTAAGAATCGTCTCTATCCGTATCCACGCCGAGCTCCTCGGGATGACTTCGCTAAGCCACGAGCTTCGTCTTCGTACGGGTTACTAGCCTCGTGTTGAAGACAACGTGATCGAGAGATGATCACGATCCGAATCCAAATTCGGATCCAAAACCGAGTCCTCAAAACTCGATTCTCCGGAGAGGTATTCGTCAACCGTTTGACGAATCCTTCGTCCCCCACCTCAGAGGATTACCGGAGATCAAATCCCCGGTAAGTTAGCCACTGTCGGAGCACTAACCGTCGTCCAAACGACGCTCCGATGAGAGGAGGAGAAGCTGTCCAGAAAACTGGACAGCTTGGTGGAGGATATAGGCGCCGGCCAACCAAGGAAAGAAAAGGCTCACCTTGATGCCAAACCTATAGGGGATCACCGGAGAATCGCCGGAGGGTTCACCGGCTGTAGCTTGGTCGCCGGCAAGGACTTGGACGGCAGCACAAAAGCTGGGTGGCGGCAATGAAGGTGTTGGCGCCGAATAGGAGAAGGAGGGGGTTTGGGCGGCCAAAACTTGATTAGCTTTAGGGTTAGGGTTTAAGCCCTATTTTATAGAGAACTAATTCTCTTAATGGTTAATGGATCATATCCATAAAGCCCGTTAGCCCGCTCCATTAAGATAAGTTAAAATAAACCAAACCATGATGGTTTATTTTAAGTTAAAACGAACCGAACCAACTTTTGGTTAATTCGTTTAAAATAAACCAAACCCTTTGGTTTATTCTCATCCATTGGATTAGAACCAAACCATTTTGGTCCATCCATTATGTCTTCATAAGACACGGCCCATCCATGCTTCCATTGCGACTGAAACAATTTCATGCTCGCTTTATGTTTAGTCCAACCAAACATAGTTTCTCTCGGTCTGAGAATCCCATTCTCAAGCTCGTTTTAAATCCTTTGGATTACACTCGTTGTGCGTGTGACCAAATAGGTTCTCGGTTTATGTTGGCCGTCTATAATTAACCAATAATTATAGAACGATCATGAGTGGCACCTAGTAGTACATCATGATCCCCAATTAACCGAAAAGATCAACGGTTGATCCAGAACTATTTCTGAAACCCTTCAGTAGCTCGAATGAATCGTGCCCCATTCCCTTCACTCATCTTATACCCACTTGGTTCAGGACATGGTCTATAGTGTCAGTCCCCACTAGGCTGACTACGTCACACCTAGCCCAAGTATCATTTCCTCGTCCTACGGATTCTAGTTACTCCACATGTATCGAAGAGTACCTTACTCTAAACATGTAATGCTTTGGCCAAAGACTTTAGTAACAATCCGACGAGAGGCTATGGGTATACATCTCCTCGCAAGGAGTGGTGAATCCTTTATAGGCTATTCAAACACCTTCGATCACTTCGACTTATACCCAATCATCCCGGGTCCACATCTCCTTAGAGATGTTTGCTTAAGATGTCAAAGCATAAGTCTCCATGATCAAGATGACTTGAATACCGCAAGTCAAAGGAACATCGCACTTAAGCCACAGTAAGAACTTCATTGACATATCTATATATGCAGAGAACCATATGAAGTCTTACGGCTGGTCACTCCAATGAACTAGTTACCATAACTAGCATCCACGATTAACTCCGGACATCACAATGTCTCCAGCCAATGAGAATCAGCTGCTTGGATACACCAAGGAGTATACCTCGTGCTAGTCTCGACAGAATTGATGGTGTCAAAATTCATCAATTCATCGACTAGGGATAATTTCGATACATCACAATTACACATGTAGAGATACTCACTAGTTGTGATCCAATCACAAATTCTCTCATGCTGTGAATCGTATCGTGGACATTCAGTAAATGAGTTTAAGATCCAATCAAATACACAAAACATGTATACTCAAATAGTGAATCTTTATTTATCATATAAATGGTTCATACATAAGGCGATTGCCTTAGGACATCTCTCATATATTACTAACAGAGAGTACCATGCAGAGTTGTTAGACTTGCAGAGGTTGTGACCACCTAATGCTCAAGAATGTGAAGGGATGTTTTAAGCCACCCACGGTTTATTGGCTTACATTCGGATTAGGATGTTGGATCTTCTACCAAATCCTACCGGAAGACATCGGATCGAGTCATGGGTTTATAGATGACTCCGTACAAGTGTTTAAGAGTTGGAGACTGATAAGCAGATATTACAAGTCAAATTATTAGAATTAGAAGAAAGACTCTGATGGAATTATGTGCATGCAGTGCAGGTCACGTCGACACGCAAAGTCAGATTATCCAGTTGGATCAATCTATATGCTTCTACAGTAGATAATCAGTACATATGATGTGAGAGTGTACTTTGAAGACTCAGTTGAAGACTATCGATGTTGCTTCGGGAGGACGATTAAAAATCTCAACAGCAGAGATCATCATAGAAGCTATTTGCCACCTCATACATAGTTGGAGTTCTTTGATACTTCCTTCCAAAGGAAGCGATTTACTGAGCAGCATCAGCAGAAGACATTTCAGAAGACTTGAACATCCAAACAACAACCGATGTTACCTCTCCAGGCGTGATTTTCTTTGTACAAAGGAGAGAGTATACGACGATTGTTGTATCTATTCTATATTCTTCAGTTGTAGCGATATTATTTGCAGAGTTGGAGTGTGCTACGAGGTTGGCAGTTCTTCAGTACCTTACAGTTGGTGGTGTACTCGTTACCAGTACAACATTGTTTACCACCTCCATTGCACCCGTTTCGATTTGCGTCTTCATTTTGGCAGTTGATGTCAGTTCTTCCAGGGTAGTCTTTTGCACCTACAGGAACTTAGCCATCAAGAACAAAAGTTGGATGAGTTTACATCATTACTAGAGTGAAGACATAGAGGGTCGAATGATTGATCATTTAGGGTATGACTTTAGTTTACCCTCTCAGTTGATATATTGAGAGATACTGGTAGTTTACATGTATCTATGTCTAGAACATTCTTAGTTCAGATTAGAAGGGTTTTTATACATCGACTTGTGGGTCGGTGGTATCTCTACGATCAAGTGAGATGTTGACCAACAACCAAGAAATCAAGGGATGCCCTTAGACTTTGATAGACATACCTTTAATGTAGGCAAATCCTTATGGATGGTTAAATTGTTGAAATTATGGTATGATGTGTCACTTGGATGTGTGTATAATCTGAGAGTATTCGGATGTAGTTTCGGATGAATTCTCAGGCTTTCTATTGCATTGGCAAGTGGAGTATACGATCGGAGTGATTTCGGGAATAATTTCGATACTGAAGGCCTTATATCGGGAGAAAAATTTTGATGATTATTTTACCGATTGACGTAATGATATTATAGAGCCAAATGCTTTTACTTATGGTGCATTGGCTGAGGGCTGGTGTAATGCACACAAAGTAGTTGAATCTTGTGATTTACTCAATACAATGTCATTCATTTGGTTGTGAGCCTAATCAGGTGGATCGATACCCTCATTGATCAGTTTTGCAAAGTTGGCAAGGTTGATGATCCACAGGAGGTATTTGTTCGAATGATAATTTTTCTAGGAGATAATCTTATTGGTGTCATTGTGGCTAAACACTATGGAAATTGGAAAAATATAAGTTGGGATTTATAAGAGGTATTGAATGGGAGATTTATCTGTCCCAGTGTTTCTTTTTGAGAAGATTCAAAACTCTTTGTTAAAAGAGAGATGGACCTTAGAGGTTATGCATCGATTATCGATGATTGAATGTAGAAGCTGTTGAGAATAAATATCCTTCATTGTGGATAAATGATCTGATTAGATCAGCTAGGGACACCTTTGTATACTATAGGGTTGATGTAAGATTGGTGTGTTGATATTGTAGTGACTTAGTGTCATACAATTATCATTGTCTGTGTGATGATTGATGTATCATCAGTTTGATTTAAAAAGGATGCAGGTGTATGGAGGACGACATTTCATACTTAGTATGAATTTGATGAGTTGTTGATAAGGTTGTTAGACGTATTTAATGAGTAAGTCATCCATGGATTGAGAGATCGTGTATTCTAGACACGATTGGATCAGTTATGGTTGTTATAGTCGCATAACTTGGCCACTGTTGATGGTGGTAGTTGGAGTTGCATACTCGACCACCGTAGATGGTGGTTCCCTTGTATTGATTTGGTTATCACCATAGATGTGGATAGTATGTTTCTAGCGTTAGCCAATCCTTCCAGTGTGGATGGAAGAGTACTATACACGGATACCTCATTGTAGGGTACTGTTGGTTGAGACGTATAATAAGCTTACGCCATCTAAGGAATTATGAGATAAGCGGTCATACATAGGACGTGGACTTAATAGTTATTATCTTGATTTGTAGATGTATGGAGCAGGAATGCTCATGAGGTTTTGGCTAGCTACTGGGTAACTACTAGAGAGTTGCTAGAACACAGACAAATGCAACTAGGGAGATTGGTCATTATAGTCTCCCAGTCACTTACAGCATGCGTGGTAGAGTGGATTTGGACAATGGATATATTTCACTTGGGGGAAAAGAATTCTCCGTCTTTGAGGAGGATAGTGGTTCCCGGAGTTTTATTAGATCTAGGATGAGTTACTCTTGATTTAGGTCAGCAGACAAATCTCTTTTGTAATGATAGAGAGATTTTTCATCTTCAAGGGAGACTATGACCCAAAGTTATTTCAGTTTCAGAATGAGTTGATTCAGGAGACTCGTCATTCGAGATCGGTGATTTATTCAAAGCGGATCTGAAAATAATGAGTGTTGAAACGTTCTTCGTAGTGGAATGACATGCAGGACATAGTTGATTTCGTAGTCTAGTGTTCAATGTGTCAACTAGTAAAAGTGGAATACTAGTGATCAGAAAGATTGTGTACCGAGATGAAAGTGGGAGCTCAATATGATGGACAGTGTTGGGAGATTATCTAGAATTCGGAAAGGACTTGATGCGATTTGGGGTAATCGATGATTGATTAGCTAAGTCTGTTCATGTTCTTCCGATCCATAAGATGAATTTGATGGATCGCTTTATAGATTTATATTGCAAGGAGATTTCCATATTTTATGGAGTATCCTTGAATATCATATCTGATAGAGATTCACGGTTCACCTTATGAACCCTTGAAAAGTCTCCAACAGGTCACAGATATAGAGCTCAACTCTAATAGATTATTTACCTTTTGATAGATGGTTTATTATGAATGTACTATTCATACTTTAGAAGGGTTGATGATAGCATGCATGATAGATTTTAGAGCCTGTCAGTATTCCCACTGTTAGGATGTATACTAAAAAGTCTATCTTTTGTATGAACATCTTTATTTTGAAATAAGAATCACATGATCATTGTTTGCATATTTTTATGAATATGCATATTGTCTAATACATTATATTGTAGATAACATGGTGTGTGGTGTCACACGGGAGATCATGTTATTGGTTCCTTGTAAAGTATAAGTAAAGGCTCACAACCGAGATGGCTTTGGACAAACCATTGGAATGGTTGTAGTGTGATTTGGTATTGGTTTGTCTTGACCATAGAATCACACTAGTGCACTTTGTGTGTATTGAGAAGGACCGACTTAGAGGTGATTCGATTTATTACTGATTACATAATCGAATCGGACCTCAGATATTATATTGTACATGCTCTTAATCCCGATATAATAACGGGCACATATACTTAGTATTCATCTCTTTGATTTACCAATGGGCGAGATTTATAGATTAAATCGATAGGCTCAGTAAGTTGGGAAATGATATTATTTATATGGTGTGTCGTTGATTATAGGAGGAAACCGTGTCCTATATATTAGGATGATGATGTCTCCTTGAGGAGCTCATAAGGTTCATCATGTAAACCCTGCAGGTGGACTTGGTCCGGCATGATGAAAAGGTTGATTGGTACTAATCATGGAGTTAGATGTTGATTAATTAATGGTAAGTAAATTAATTAATCGATGGACATTCGAGATCTTAAACACGGGGAGAAAATGTATATATAATATATGGAGCTCATATTAACTTATGGGGGTTGGTGAGGTAGATCAATGATAATCCTTTAGTGGATTGGATTATCATTAATGGATCGGACTTTATGTGGGCTTGATCCATTGGTGGCAAAGATCCTGTTAGTGAAAGCCCTAGAGTCAATCATGTGATAATTGTTGTATGGACTTTATTGTATCATATTCCTATTTATAAAGGCATGGTTATTATATTTACTTGTATTGGTGCCAAATAACTAAATATAATAATATCCTTGAGTAGTAGATTCTTATCTATATCAATCGATTGGTTGAATCGATAATGAGATGATATCGAGAACACTACTCTTAATCATTCCTAGTCGAGTATTAACATTCAGGGACAATGTTAATGACCTAGAGACTAGCATGTAGGTCAACACGATGACTTGATCTCACAAGTCATGGATATGAGATATCAAGTTGACACATGGGTATGCATTGGAGAATGTATACTGAATGCCCCGCCATGAGAAAGTATCATGGATCGTTATATGAGTGTCATATAATTTCTCATGTGGCTATTAGTATGATTATTAGTCCTTAGTCCTGAAGTCACCATGGTTCCCTACATAAGGAGTTGCATACTTTGGCTTCGTCAAACGTTACCCGTAAATGGGTGGACTATAAAGGCGATTACTGGGTATGTAACAAATTATGCGGAGAGATGTGAGTGATGTAGATTGGATGTATCCCTCCTATATAATGGGGGTGACATCAATATTCTTGATAGAGTGAGACCACAAAGTGCATGACCATGCCCAAATGAGTCAATATGAGATATTGATCTCATTTGATTAGAGTGAGTCTACTTGGAGTTCAAGATATAGATTGTACCGAGGATGATGCGGTCTATGCCTCGATTGGTCAATCTAGATGTCAAGGATAGAGGGACATTGTCACATATTGTGAGAGTCACAATTAGTAGTCACAAAGGTGATGTTGGAGCTCAACATTCTTGTAACTTGGGTAGCAATGATGTGTTGCTAGATACCGCTCATTGCTTATGTTCCTAAATTGGTTTAGGGGCATTGCCAACGTTACAAGAACCTATAGGGTCACACACATAAGAGCAATTAGATGGAGATTAGGTTCATATGATGAACCATGAGGATTAGGTTCATGGGATGAACCAATTTAGATTAAGAGTAATCCTAATTAGACTAATTGAGTTGGACTCAATTTGATTCAAGTGTTGAATGAGTCTAATTTAGATTTGATTCATCAAATCAATTTAAATTAATGAATAGAGATTCATTAAATTAAATTGACTTGAATCAAATGGTTGGATTTGATCAACCATGGGAGATAAGAGGTCAAGTTTGACTTGACTTGAGAGGGAAGATGAAAGGTCAAGTTTGACTTGACCAAATGTCATGTCATGATGATGACTTGGCATGGCCGGCCAATGATGATGCTCCACATCATCATTGACTTAGCATGTGGTGCCACCTCATGAGGGAAACCAAGAGCCATTGGCTCTTGGAGGAGTTACATGCATGCATGTAACCCCCCTAAGAAAAGTGGCCGGCCACTATTCTCATTAGATGAGAATTATTTGTGTGAGTTACACAACTTCATCTTCTTCCTTGGATCATCTTCCTCTCAAGCTTGCTCTCCCATCCCTCTCTTTGGCCGAACCATCCATAGGGTGCTAGCACACTCAAGGGTGTGTTTTCTCCACCTATTGCTTGTGTGGATACCAATAGAGGAGTGTGCACTTGATGCTCTTGAGATCCGGCGATGCTTTTCGACGAGCGGGATTTGCGAACGGCGTCGCACCGAGGGTAATGATCTCACCTTCTAGATCTAAGGTAGATCTAGGATTTTTAGTAAACACATACATGTTTTAGTTTTTAATACATCTTCGCACGAATCCGTTGTCGGACTTCCGTGTTGGAGATCGAAACGGCCAGCTAGAGGGGGGTGAATAGCCCTCTTACGATGGATGTCGTAATTTACTCGTTCTTCTTACGTTTCTTATCTATGATTGTCGTTAGCACAGCGGAAACAATAAAACAAGAATAATACTAACAACAATACAAGCACACCAAATACGCAAGCATATACGTGGTTCGGAACCTTAGGGTTCCTACTCACGGGGCGAGCTCAACGAGCTCTAGAGATGCACACGACAATACTCAAACTCCTTCTCGACGACACGTCGGAGGTGGAGAAACCTCGTACAAGATATTACAATAGTAATACTACAAGAATTACAAATACACTAAGAAATACAAGTAAAGAATGCTTTACAACTCTTAGTTTTGAACCCTTTCTTGTTGCTTGCTTTGGATGGCTCTTGAAGGACTGGAATGCAGCAGCAATTCCCCTCCAATCGCTTCCTTAAAGTCTTGGCGAAATCCTCCCTCTTGAGCTCCTTTTATAACTTGCATCAAGCTAATTTCGCGCCCATCAGTCGACTTATCGTGACCATCAGTCGACTGGTCCCGTAGCCGTCGTCTCACAACGATTAGATCCACGTTGGTTAAGTTCCAACGGATCACACATTAGTCGACTGATGGCACCCATCAGTCGACTGATCATCCATCAGTCGAGTGCTGGCGAGCTCGACTCCATTCTGTGCCCGTGCACAGTGTCATCGATCATTGCCATCCCTCGATCGGCCGGATCTCCCACGATCATTGCCCTCCTCGGCGTCTCCTAAGTTACATGACCGATCACCACTTGACCTAGAGCATTCGACTGACACCTATGCCAGTTGACTGATGTCGGCTAAAACCTCAAACACAAAGTTGTTTGAGCGTCCGACACTCAGTCTTAGCCACTTGGCCAAGTCCACCTTATCCCTCATGGAGTTCCCCACCGAAGCTCTCTTCCCTCGGCCTACGTCTCTCGGATGCGCCAAGTGCACGGCTTCGCAACGCCATCCTTCGCGTCTCATGCCCTAGAAGTATGCTTCCCTTTGGGCTCACTCCATTCGCTCCCAGTCCGGCGGTCCCTCGGATGCACCAAGCGCACGGCTTCACAATGCCATCCTTCACCGACTCAAGGACCTGAGCCTAGTGAACTTGCCAAGTTCTCAAGACTTCCCAAATGCACCAAGCGCACGGCTTCGCAATGCATTTCTCACCAAGCACCAAGCGCACGGCTTCGCAATGCTTTGGATTTCCCATGTCAAGCACCAAGCGCACGACTTCGCAATGCTTTGGACTTTCCCATTCCAAGGCTTCACCCTTGGACTTCCACACCAAGCTCCATGCTTGGATTTTCCATGCCAACCCCATGTTGGACTTTCCCATGACAATCCCATATTATAAGTTTTGTCTATCATCAAAATACTATCATCTACCTGGGCTGATTGCACCAACAATCTCTCCCTTTTTGATGATTGACAAAACTACCATCTTAAGTCTACCAATTCTCCCATATTGGCAATTCTCATATCCCAATGAGAATTCCAACGAACCCTAAATGGTAACTTGGTAACATCTCCCCCTTTTTGACATTACATCAAAAAGGTCCTCCCCAAGGGTATGAATGTCTCATATCCCAATGAGATCTTACAATCTCTCCCTTGGAGGAACACATGCCTACCATCTTTCTAGTGATCCCATATCACTTAAAGAGAGGCAACCCAATTTTCCTCTCATGAGGAAATACACATCCATCTTCCCATGATAGATACCTCCCCCTAGAGGCTTGCTCCCCCTTGACCATTGCACCAACAATGTCCTTGGAGAGTCCCTAAGCCAATAGGAACATTTAACCAATCAAAATTAAGGCAAAGTTCAACAATGAACTCTCTTCCACCTTAAAATTGATACTCACCCTCAACCCAACTCCTAATCCATGTCCAATGGATTTCCACCCTCTCTAATGCTCTCCCAAGCATATCCTAGGGTTAGCAGTGGTTAGGGTACCAAAACACAGCTGAACATGGGCCTAACCAATAAGGTTTACCCGAAATCAGCATTGTCAATGCATCGAAACCAATCGATCGACACACTCATCATCGGTGGCCTCCTGGCGATCTGATAAATGTATTTGATTTTCAATTTGAAATGACTTTCCAAAATTCATAAGTAAATATACATAAGTAGATAAATCTTAAAATTTGGTATGTATACTACTTATCACAAACATTATGGGTGAAAAATATTAGAAAATTATTTTACCCATTAAACTAGGAGATTGATACAAAGTTTAAAATTTTAGAAAAGCTTCAATAAAGAGCCCTCTTTGTATCATCTCATTCAATGATGATAGCTATCAAAAGATAGGCTTCACCAAGGTTTTTCAAAATGTTTTCAAAACCTTTAATTTCTTTTCCTTAAACATCTCACTTATATCTAGATGTGTAAAACACATTCAAGGCAATTAATCTAGTGAGATGTAGGTTTTTATTCTTTTAATGGTCTCATGCATATTTCTAGGCAATATTATTTGATTCCCATCAAATCATGCCATAGTCCTTAATTTCATTTTATTTATATGCATGATATGATTATGGCATAGATATGATGTAAGTAAAAGCATATGTCAATATCATGATGTCATGACATGTAAGTGAGATCTAGGCATTCATGACATCTAAACATAAATCTAAACATGATCATGACATTTTTATAGATAAAAATGAAAATGATGTCATTACATGGTAAGACAAACAAATCATGGCAAGTAAAATATACTAAGGTATAGAATACCTAAGTGTGAAAAATCAATTTGCCATTTTTAGGGATTAAATACATTTTTCCTTAATGCCATTATTTCCTTAGTGTGCCAAAAACCCAAAATGGCACACCAATACCTCTAAGACCTAATTGTGCCAATTTAAATCATTTTAAAACTTCTCAAACCATATTGGCACATCCTAATGTGTCAACTCATCATGGCTAGGTTAACTACCCATCCACTTAGGGTTGACACACCCTAACCCATCTAGCGTGAATCGATCACGCTTCTAGGAACCCAATACCTATTGGAGCTCCTTGGGTTAACAAGGTATTCCCTAGGGATAACTTCCCTAGATACCTTCCTAATGACCCTTTTAGGTTTTGAAACCATAGTCTTTTGGGTCTTACTTGGGTCAACTCTAGAGGTGACTCCTCCATTGACCTTCTTAGTGGCTTTCTTGGTTTTCCTTAAGTCCTTAGCCACTAAGCACACACCATGACTAGTCTTAGGGATGACTTCCCTATTAGCCTTGGTTTTCCTAGACCTAGAAATAGTTCCATAATTAAATGGAACATTATGATAAGTCTTCTTGGGCTTAGGTTTGTGACCCAAACCTTCCTTGCCCTTAGACCGTTTTTGAACCTTAGGTCTTGACTTTTGGGCATTTGACCCTAGAATTGAATTTTCTATGATTCTAAGGGCTTTTTCCATTTTCTCAAGTCTTGACCTCAAGACTTGGTTCTCTAGCTCTAATTTTCCCATTTTTGAATTTTCATTAGGTTTTTGGGAAGGCCTCTTATTTTTAGGCATGTGCCTAGACTTTTTGGGATTAATACCCAAATTTTCTTCTACTCTCCTAATTGACTCCCTAGGCAAGATATTTCTAGAATTATGAGTCCTAGGTTTGTATTTAGTCATATGAACATGCTTGGCACCTAAGCAATAAACCTCATTATTTCTCTTAGCATGTTTTTCATTTATAATGGTAAGAGAACTAAAGTAATTCTTAGCATGCTTTTTGACTTTAGGAATTAAAGGTGCATTAAAAGAATTTACCTTAAGGTTAGCTTTAGAAGCTCCCCCTACATGAGTCACACCTTCTTGCCATTTCTTCCTCCCCCTAGGGCATTGGCTTCGGTAGTGTCCCCGTTGGTTGCACTTGAAGCACACAATGTGCTCTTTGCTCTTAATTGAGGGAGCACCGGCATCGTTTGACTTTGGGTTGACTTTTGGTGTTGATGCCTTCTTCTTAGCCAATTTAGGGCATTTGCTCTTGTAATGCCCTTTCTCCCTACACTCAAAGCATATTATGTGATTTTTATTTAAAATAATAACACTTGAGTTACCTAGGGAGGTGGTGGAGGCCTCTTCCCAATCTTCACTTCTCCTGGATGTGGATGCTTCTTGTTCTTGCTCCGGGATGGAAGATTGCCTCTCCTCCCCCTCAATGCTAGAGGTGGAGGTCTCCACCAAGTCATCAACATCTTCAAATGTTGTGGGTTCTTCTTCCTTGGCATTTTCTTCTACTTGTGCCGATTGGGAATTTTCTTGGAAATTTATTATCTTATTCCATAGTTCCCTTGCATCCCTATAATCACCCAATCTAGACCAAATAGTGTTAGGTAACAAATCACTAATCAATTTAATTACCTCGAGATTTGTCTTGAAGTTCTTGATTTGGTCTTTGGTCCACTTTGATTTTTCAATGGGCTTGTTGTGTTTGTCCCTAGGCTTCTCAAAACCATTTTCTATAATAATCATATAATCAAAATCGGTTTTGAGACATACCTCCATCCGTTTCTTCCACCAAGCAAGGTCTCCTTCGAATTTTGGTGGATGGATGAAGCCGGCCATTTTGTAGTGCTTTCGCGGCAGTTAGTCCTTGAAGAGCAACCTCGGCTCTGATACCACTTGTTGGAGATCGAAACAGCCGGCTAGAGGGGGGTGAATAGCCCTCTTACGATGGATGTCGTAATTTACTCGTTCTTCTTGCGTTGCTTATCTATGATTGTCGTTAGCGCAGCGGAAACAATAAAACAAGAATAATACTAACAACAATACCAGCACACCAAATACGCAAGCATATACGTGGTTCGGAACCTTAGGGTTCCTACTCCACGGGGCGAGCTCAACGAGCTCTAGAGATGCACACGGCAATACTCAAACTCCTTCTCGATGACACGTCGGAAGTGGAGAAACCTCGTACAAGCTATTACAATAGTAATACTACAAGAATTACAAATACACTAAGAAATACAAGTAAAGAACGTTTTACAACTCTTAGCTTTGAACCCTTTCTTGTTGCTTGCTTTGGATGGCTCTTGAAGGATTGGAATGCAGCAGCAATTCCCCTCCAATCGCTTCCTTAAAGTCATGGCGAAATCCTCCCTCTTGAGCTCATTTTATAACCTGCATTAAGCTGATTTCGCACCCATCAGTCGACTGATCGTGACCATCAGTCGACTGGTCCCGTAGCCGTTGTCTCACAACAGCCAGATCCACGTTGGTTAAGTTCCAACGGATCACACATCAATCGACTGATGGCACCCATCAGTCGACTGATCATCCATCAGTCGAGTCTTTGGCGAGCTCGACCATTCCTCGCGTGCCGTGCGCGGTGTCATCGATTGATTGCCATCCCTCGGCCGATCGATTCTCTCCAACGATTGCCCTCCCTCGGCGATCGGCGATCAACCGAACTTGGTTGATCGAACCGGTCTAACCCATACGACCTAGAGCGATCGGCCCGACACCTATGTAAAACCTCAAACACAAAGTTGTTTGAGCGTCTGACACTTAGTCTTAGCCACTTGGCCAAGTCCACCTTATCCCTCATGGAGTTCCCCACCGAAGCTCTCTTCCCTCGGCCTACGTCCCTCGGATGCATCAAGCGCACAGCTTCGCAACGCCATCCTTCGCGTCTCATGCCCTAGAAGTATGCTTCCCTTTGGGCTCACTCCATTCGCTCCCCGTCCGGCGGTCCCTCGGATGCACCAAGCGCACGGCTTCGCAATGACATCCTTCACCGACTCAAGGACCCGAGCCTAGTGAACTTGCCAAGTTCTCAAGACTTCCCAAATGCACCAAGCGTACAGCTTCGCAATACATTTCTCACCAAGCACCAAGCGCACGGCTTCGCAATGCTTTGGATTTCCCATGCCAAGCACCAAGCGCACGGCTTCGCAATGCTTTGGACTTTCCCATGCCAAGCACCAAGCGCACAGCTTCGCAATGCTTTGGACTTTCCCATGCCAAGGCTTCCCCCTTGGACTTCCACACCAAGCTCCATGCTTGGATTTTCCATGCCAACCCCATGTTGGACTTTCCCATGACAATCCCATGTCATAAGTTTTGTCTATCATCAAAATACTATCATCTACCTGGGCCGATTGCACCAACATTTCGGGGTTTCCGCAACGCAAAAAGCGGTTTTTGCGGCTCGAAAAGTCCAACAGTGGTATTAGAGCCACGTGCGAATCATGTATGTGTTTCATTTTTGTAGTTTTTATATTAGATATAAAAATTACAGATTTTTATGTTTCTGTAAATTTCCTATTTTTATAGAATTTTTGGGTATTTTTCTCGAAGAGTCGAAGCAACGAGTGTTGGGACACTTGTAGGCTTCAACCATCGAGAAAAACTCTCCGGAACGGCGAGTTCTCATTTTGGTTTTTGGGACAGTGACTTAAGTCACTGTAAGATCGTAGTAGGGACACTTGCAAAGTTTATTTTGTGAGTAGGGGCGCTGCCCCTATCACCGAAAGGGGCCTTGTCCCACGATCGCGCCCGGAAACCGCTTAGCAGGACCGTTACGGAGAGGTGACTCATAAAATTGGAAAAAAAATAGGAAAAATTATAGAAATTTTCTGTAAAAATACATAATTTATAATTATGTATAATTCTGTGATTGTTATGGCCCAATGACCCCAATTTGATTTGATTATGATGTGTTGTAATTCATAATATGGCCTGCGTGTCATTTTTGTGGTTGTGCATGTTGTATAGTGTATGCGACCTGTGCGTCGTACCTCTTCTTTTGAAATTCTAGTTGTAAATAGTTTTAGACTCGAATGTAACTCGAGTTTCATATTTGTAATGTACAAATTTGAGCGGTGGAAAGTCCACTTGTAGACGAAGTTACGAGAAGGGTGCCGACGACACATGGAGGTCAAAGGAAGCGCTTGGAGAAGCCGCTAGCCCTAGGTTGACCGTCCGATCTTCTCATTGGCTTGAGAAGATCATAGTAGGGCCATGACCACATCATAGTTGATTTTATATATATATATATATATATATTTGATTTTGCTTGTATGTATGTGATGCATGCTAGTAGAATAATGCTTGTATGTATATGATGCATGCTAGGATAATTTTCTTGTATGTATATGATGCATGCTAGAATAATGTATGTATGTATGTGATGCATGATAGTATAGGATAATAAAGGCCTTAATGCATATATGATACACATTACGATTAGATTAGATCTTAATCGAATCAACTCGTAAATGCCTACCAGGTCCTTGATACCCATCACTACCTCGATCATTTGTTGTTGTTGAATCTGCCAAAGCAGAGCAATGCATATTATCTTGGTAGGGTGCGGAGGGACAATCTTGGTCCCGCCTATCACGGCTTGGGTTAGAGTAAGCTCAATTAGATTGAGTAAAACTAGTTAACTCAATTGGATCGAGTAGAACTATAGGCATATTCCAATCGTTGGAAAGATAGGATAAGATCACATTTACACTAAATCATGGGCGATTTAGCCAAAGCTAACTCAAGGTCTTTTGTAAATGTGGGTCTTGATCCTATAAACAAGAGTTGCATAGAGATGTAATCGGTAATGTGTTACCCACAGATCGTACTAAGTCTTGGGCAATTTAGTCAAAGCTAACTCAAGGCTTAGTATGATGTGGATCTTGTCCCGCAAGAATTATAGCTAGTTTCTATGAATCTAGTAATGTGGTTTGACCACATCCATAACTCGATTCTATAAAATTCCTATAATTCAGTGGGAGCATCATTTGATTAAAGACCTAATTAAATGATAAAAGGAATATGATATTAATTCTCTGCATTGTCTGTTGTAGATTACTATGTTGACAAACACGAACACTCTCTCTCTGCATTCTTTCCTTGAGAAGGACAAGCTTAATAGAACAAATTTCCTGGACTGGTACAGGAACCTGAGAATTATTCTCACCCAAGAAAGGAAGTTGTACGTCCTAGAGCAGCCCATTTCGGAGGCACCTCCTGCCACTGCCTCGCGAGCTGACAAAGATGCTTACAAGAAGCATCAAGATGATGCATTAGATGTGTCATGTCTAATGCTCGCAACTATAAACTCTGAGCTTCAGAAGCAACACGAGTTCATGAATGCTTATGATATGGTTGAACATCTTCGTCAACTATATCAAGGACAAGCAAGGCACGAGAGATATGAAGTCTCTAAGGAATTGTTTGGGTCCAAAATGCAAGATAGGACTCCCGTAGGTCCATATATACTCAAGATGATTGGGTACGTAGAAAACCTACAAAGGTTGGGATTCCCACTTAGCCAAGAGCTAACCACTGACCTGATCTTACAATCTTTGCCACAAGCCTACAATCAATTTGTCATCAATTATAACATGAATGAAATTGATAAGCCACTGCCTGAGATGCTCAGCATGTTGAGAGCTGCTGAGCTTAACCTTAAGAAGGAAAAATCTGACACCATTTTGATGGTGCAAAAGAAGAAAGGTAAGGGAAAGTCCCAAGCCAAGGGTAAAGGCAAGGAACTTAAACCCAAAGGAGGGGTGGCCAAGGAAGGGGCTGGCTTCCACTGCAAGGAAGCTGGACACTGGAAGCGTAACTGCAAGGCATACCTGGAAGATCTTAAGAAGAAGAGAAATGAGACTTCTACTTCAGGTATAAATGTTATAGAAGTCAATCTATCTATTTCTTCATCATGGGTATTAGATACCGGATGTGCATCTCACATTTGTACCAATGTGCAGGCGCTGAGAAATAGCAGGGCATTGACAAAGGGAGAGGTGGACCTACGAGTAGGCAATAGAGCAAGAGTTGTTGTTGTTGCTGTAGGAACTTATGATCTATCTCTCCTCTCTGGGCTTATACTAGAATTAGATGAATGTTGTTATGTGCCTTCTTTGACAAAGAACATAATTTTGGTTTCTTGTTTGGACAAGAAAGGATTTACATTTATAATAAAGAACAAATGTTGTTCAGTTTATTTAAATGATATGTTCTATTGTAGTGTACCTCTAATGAACGGACTCTACTTTCTAGACTTAGAGAGTCATATCTATAACATAAGTACCAAAAGGTTCAAGTCAAATGAGTTAAACCAAACCTATCTTTGGCATTATTGCTTAGGTCACATAAATGAGAGTCGCTTATCTCAGCTCCATAAGGATGGGCTGCTAGACTCATTTGATTTTGAATCATATGAGACATGTGAGTCTTTCCTTTTAGGCAAGATGACCAAGACTCCCTTTAGTGGACACAACGAAAGAGCAACAGACTTGTTAGGACTTATACATAGTGATGTATGTGGCCCTTTCAATGTTGCTGCTAGAGTTGGTTACAGGTACTTCATTACATTTACTGATGACTTCAGTATATATGGTTATGTGTATCTTATGACACATAAATCAGAATCCTTTGAAAAGTTCAAAGAATTCAAGAATAAAGTACAAAACTAGCTTGGCAAGAGTATTAAGATACTTCGATCAGATCGAGGTGGTGAATACCTTAGCCATGAGTTTTGTGACTATCTAGCTGAGTGTGGGATTCTATCCCAACTCACTCCTCCTGGAACACCACAATGGAATGGTGTATCCGAAAGGAAGAATTGTACCCTATTAGATATGGTACGATCTATGATGAGTCACAAAGATCTTCCTATATCCTTTTGGGGATATGCTCTAGACACAGCAGCCTTTACCCTTAACCGTGTACCATCCAAGGTTGTAATAAAGACACCATATACGATATAGACAGGGAGAAATCCCAAGATATCTTTCATAAGGATTTGGGGTTGTGAGGCTTACGTTCGACGTCAAGTCTCAGACAAACTGGGACCCAAATCCGATAGGTGCTATTTGTTGGATATCCCAAGGACACAAAGGGATATTACTTCTACATTCCCAGTCAGCACAAAGTGTTTGTGGCAAAGACTGGGGTTTTTCTAGAAAGGAATTTTGTTTCTAAAAAAACTAGTGGGAGTATGTTCGATCTTGAAGAAATTCAAGATGAGGACCATAACACTGAGGCCTTGATGGAGGTTGAACAGGAACCACAAAGTGTTGTGGGTGATGAGGTTGTTGCACAAAGAGTTGTGGAACAACCACCTGTTCAGGTAGACCTACCTCTTCGTAGGTCTGATAGGGTACGTTGTCATCCTGAGAGATACTCATTTCTCTTGTCTGAGCATGATGACGTTATGCTCATTGAGAATGAGCCTACCTCCTATCAGGAAGCTGTGATGAGCCCAGATTCTGAGAAATGGCTAGAGGCCATGAGATCCGAGATGGAATCCATGTACACCAACCAAGTATGGACTTTGGTTGATCCACCTGAAGGGGTAAAACTCATTGGGTGTAAGTGGGTCTTTAGGAGAAAGACTGACATGGATGGACTTACGCATACCTATAAGGGTCGATTGGTGGCTAAAGGTTTCATGCAAATTCATGGTATTGACTATGATGAAACCTTTTCTCCAGTGGCGATGATTAAGTCCATTCGGATCTTGCTTGCTATTGCAACATACCACGATTATGAGATCTGACAGATGGATGTCAAAACCACGTTTCTGAATGGAAACTTACTCGAGGATGTGTACATGACACAACCTGAGGGTTTTGAAGACCGCATACTGGGAAAATATGCAAGCTGCAAAGGTCCATTTATGGACTAAAGCAAGCCTCTCGGAGCTGGAATCTTCGATTCGATAATGCGATCAAACAGTTTGGTTTCATCAAGAATGAAGATGAACCCTGTGTCTATAAGAGGGTTAATGGGAACATAGTTGTCTTCCTTGTATTGTATGTGGATTACATACTGCTCATTGGGAATGACATCCCTTCGCTACAATCTGTGAAGACTTGGCTGGGGACGTGCTTCTCAATGAAGGACTTAGGTGAAGCAGCCTGTATTCTAGGCATCAAGATCTATAGAGATAGATCTAAGAGATTGCTTGGCCTAAGTCAGAGTACATACATTGACACGGTATTACTACGGTTAGCCATGCAAAATTCCAAGAAGGGACTTCTGCCGATGTCACATGGTGTGAGTCTTTCGAAGACTCAAAGTCCCTCTTCTAGAGAGGAGAGAGACCGCATGGATAAGATCCCTTACGCATCTTCTATATGATCTATCATGTACGGCATGTTGTGTACTCATCCTGATGTCTCGTATGCTTTGAGCATGACGAGTAGATACCAGTCAGATCCAGGTGAGCATCACTAGATAGCAGTCAAAAATATTCTTAAGTACTTGAGAAGGACTAAAGAATATTTCTTGATATTTGGAGGTGATGAGGAGCTAAATGTAAAGGGTTACAGCGATGCCAGCTTCCAAACTGACCAGAATGATTATAGATCGCAGTCAAGGTTCATGTTTTGCTTGAATGGTGGCGCTATGAGCTAGAAGAGTTCGAAGCATGACACAGTTGTTGATTCTACAACAGAAGCCGAGTATATTGCTGCATCTGAGGCAGCAAAGGAGGTAGTTTGGATCCGTAAGTTCATTACTGAGCTTGGGGTGGTTCCTAGCATAGCAGATCCCATAGAGCTCTATTGTGACAACAATGGAGCGATTGCACGGGCTAAGGAACCTCGCTCACACCAGTGGACCAAACACATACTACGACGCTTCCATCTCATTCGAGAGATTATTGATAGAGGAGATGTGAAGATTTGCATAGTACACACAGAGGCTAACATCGCAGATCCCTTGACCAAGACTTTATCATAGAAAAAGCATGATGGTCACACTAGGTCATTGGGTATTAGATACTACGGTGATTGACACTAGTGCTAGTGGGAGATTGTTAGTGAAAGCCCTAGAGTCAATCATGTGATGATTGTTGTATGGACTTTATTGTATCATATTCCTATTTATAAAGGCATGGTTATTATATTTACTTGTATTGGTGCCAAATAACTAAATATAATAATGTCCTTGAGTAGTAGGTTCTTATCTATATCAATTGATTGGTTGAATCGATAATGAGATGATATAGAGAACACTACTCTTAATCATTCCTAGTCGAGTATTAACATTCATGGACAATGTTAATGCGTAGAGACTAGCATGTAGGTCAACACGATGACTTGATCTCACAAGTCATGGATATAAGATATCAAGTTAACACGTGGGTATGCATTGGAGAATGTATACTGAATGACCCACCATGAGAAAGTATCATGAATCGTTATATGAGTGTCATATACTTTCTCATGTTTCTATTAGTATGACTATTAGTCCTTAGACTTGAAGTCACCATGGTTACCTACATAAGGAGTTGCATACTTTGGCTTCGTCAAACGTCACCCGTAAATGGGTGGACTATAAAGGCGATTATTGGGTATGTAATAAATTATGCGGAGGGATGTGAGTGATGTAGATAAGATCTATCCCTCCTATATGACGGGGGTGACATCGATATTCTAGATAGAGTGAGACCACGAAGTGCATGGCCATGCCCAAATGAGTCAATATGAGATATTGAGCTCATTTGATTAGAGTGAGTCTACTTGGAGTTCAAGATATAGATTGTACCGAGGATGACACGGTCTATGCCTCGATTGGTCAATCTAGATGTCAAGGATAGAGGGACATTGTCACATATTGTGAGAGTCACAATTAGTAGTCACAAAGGTGATGTTAGAGCTCAACATTCTTGTTACTTGGGTAGCAATGATGTGTTGCTAGATACCGCTCATTACTTATGTTCTTAAATCGGTTTAAGGACATTGCCAAAGTTACAAGAACCTATAGGGTCACACACATAAGGGCAATTAGATGGAGATTAGGTTCATATGATGAACCATGAGGATTAGGTTCATGGGATGAACCAAATTGGATTAAGAGTAATCCTAATTAGACTAATTGAGTTGGACTCAATTTGATTCAATTTTTGAATGAGTCTAATTTAGATTTGATTCATCAAATCAATTTAAATTAATGAATAGAGATTCATTAAATTAAATTGACTTGAATCAAATGGTTGGATTTGATCAACCATGGGAGATAAGAGGTCAAGTTTGACTTGACTTGAGAGGGAAGATGAAAGGTCAAGTTTGACTTGACCAAATGTCATGTCATGATGATGACTTGGCATGGCCGGTGAATGATGATGCTCCACATCATCATTGACTTAGCATGTGGTGCCACCTCATGAGGGTGACCAAGAGCCATTGGCTCTTGGAGGAGTTATATGCATGCATGTAACCATCCATAGGGTGCTAGCACACTCAAGGGTGTGTTTTCTCCACCTATTGCTTGTGTGGATACCAATAGAGGAGTGTGCACTTGATGCTCTTGAGTTCCGGCGAAGCTTTTGGACGAGCGGGATTTGTGAAGGGTGTCTCATCGAGGGTAATGATCTCACCTTCTAGATCTAAGGTAGATCTATGGGTTTTAGTAAACACATACATGTTTTAGTTTTTAATACATCTTCGCACGAATCCGTGGCTGAACTTCCGGGGTTCCCACAATGCAAAAAGCGGTTTTTGCGGCTCGGAAAGTCCAACAGATCCAACTCCTCCTCATGGTCCCTATTGTAGCCTATTAATACCTCATGAAGCTTAGATCCAATGGATAGAAACAAAACTTTATATCCAAAGGTAGAGATTAAATCTCTAGATCCGACGGTTGAGATTAAATCTCTAGATCCGACGGTTGAGATTAAATCTCTAGAACCAATGGTGGAGATTAAAACAAGGCTTATCCCTAACTCTATAAAAGGAGGGCAAGGGGTGGGCGGCAACTTGAATCCAACTAGAGATAGGATTAGGGTTTTGGGCGGCAAGGCTTGGTGGCTAGGGTTTGGAGTTGGCGGCACCTATTAAGGAAATATTTTCCTTATCTTCTTCCTCAAGGTGGCCGGCGACCTAGCATCCTTTTCCATCGCTTGGTTGGCATCCAAAGCAGCCCCTCTCCCTCTCTTTGGCTGGTAAAACCTAGGCTTAGGGTTCTCCCTTGGAGCTTTGGTCGGCATTCACCTATTCTCCTCTTCCTTCTTGGCCGGCGGCAAGCTCCAACCTTGGAGTTTGGTGGTTGGTTGAAAGAAGGGGAAGAGTCTTGCTTCTATTCTTCCTCTTGCTGTGGAAGAGCAAGGAAGGAAGATTGGTGATATAGGAGCTTCAACTTTTTGTAGATCGTCGCCCACACGACGTCTGAAAGGAGGAAGGTCATACAATAGAAGATCGAGAGGTATATCGATTCTCTATTTTCGTTTGTTACATGTTTATATTTGTTTTTCAATTATATGCATGATATATATTCTGTTTTGTGGCTAAATATACTTGGACCCCGAACATAAACACCAAAGTTGGTGATCCGTATATCGTCTATTCCGCGGCTATTCGTGGAATAGAGGTTGGTCGCTTGAACAACAAGTTTGTTCAAGTGACTACTCTAAATGAATAGCATGACGATGACAAGGTTGCTTGGGCAATCCCTCTTGTCAAGGATAATTTTTTTTTATCCGGGGACATAGAAGGGATCGCCATGAACAAGCGACCAAGTTGAAAGGGGAAGCGAAGTTTCCCTCACCAACAAGTGGTATCAGAGCTTCCGGGCAAAACCTTCACCCACTTAGTTATTTGAGGTGTTTGACTTTTCTCCAGATACTTGAGATGGTTGTGGTGACATCTCGTACTCGTACATGAGTAGGAAATTTGGGGACCAAATTTTTAATAGTGGGGGAGAATATAAGATATCGAAAAATAAAATACCCCTTGTTAATTAAGAAATTATCTTATATAATTTTCCAAGAATTCTTAGAAATTTATTTGGATTTAAATGTAATTTCTATGAATTTATGGGGAAGATTTAGTGGCCTTTATTAAAAATAATTTAGATTATATATAGTTGAGGGATTAATAGAGTTAATTAACCTAAAGTATATAAAGAAAACCTAGGCTTAGGTTTCTTTATTTTTCTCCCGATTTGCCCTTTTCTTTCTACCGACTTTTACTTCCGCCGTTTATTTTCTCCCTCACGATTTCTCACTGCCGCCCTTTCTTCCTCAAGCTGCCGGCGCCACCTGGGGTGTTCCTGCGCCCACGCCTTCGACCTCAGTCAGATGACATCGTCGCCGCCTTCTTCCCTGTGCCCAAGCCGTCGCAAGCTGCCAGCCGCATGTGCCGGCCTCCTCTGTCTCAGTGCCCTCCTACCGTAGCACCTCTGCCCACGCATCGTCACATGCAACTGTCACCACGGTCAGCAAGTACCAGCCATTTTTCGGTCGACACCAGTCACCGAGAGCTTACGATTGCCTCCTCCATTCACTGCAGTAGGCTGATCTGTTCCCATTCCTTGCAAGCTCTGTTTGTCATCGCCTGAGTTTTCCTTGTCCTAATCTCGATCTTGATTTCAAGCTCTCTTCCTTTCTCTTCCGTTGTGGTCACTACTCCATTACCATCGATTGAGCAAGGTCACACAATGCCATGGCTTTTGGCTATTTTCGATCAGCTGTCGTTAAGAGTGATTGCATGTAGATCATGTTCTACCTATTCCAATTGAGGATGATCACCACTATCATCGAGTCCTCCATCAGCTGCTACTCTTTTAGGTATCTCTGCTGCGAGTAGTGTTAGTGAAAGCCCTAGAGTTAATCATGTGATGATTGTTGTATGGACTTGTTGTATCATATTCCTATCTATATATTGGCATTTCTTTATAGTTATTATACTTACTTGTATTGGTGCGAAATAACTAAGTATAATAACGTCCTTGAGTAGAAGGTTCTTATTTATATCAATCGATTGGTTGAATCGATAATGAGATGATATAGAGAACACTACTCTTAATCATTCATAGTCAAGTATTAACATTCAGGGACAATGTTAATGCGAAGAGACTAGCAAGTAGGTCAACTCGATGACTTGATCTCACAAGTCATGGATATGAGATATCAAGTTGACACATGGGTATGCATTGGAGAATGTATACTGAATGACCTTCCATGAGAAAGTATCATGGATCGTTATATGAGTGTGATATACTTTCTCATGCGACTATTAGTATGACTATTAGTCCTTGGACCTAAAGTCACTATGGTTCCCTACATAAGGAGTTGCATACTTTGGCTTCGTCAAACGTCACCCGTAAATGGGTGGACTATAAAGGTGATTACTGGGTATGTAACAAATTATACAAAGGGATGTGAGTGATGTAGATAGGATCTTTCCCTCCTATATGACGAGAGTGACATCATGATTCTTGATAGAGTGAGACCACTAAGTGCATGGCCATGCCCAAATAAGTCAATATGAGATATTGAGCTCATTTGATTAGAGTGAGTCTACTTGGAGTTCAAGATATAGATTGTATAGAGGATGACATGGTCTATGCCTCAATTGGTCAATCTAAATGTCATGGATAGAGGGACATTGTCACATATTGTCAGAGTCACAATTAGTAGTCACAAAGGTGATGTTGGATCTCAACATTCTTATAACTTGGGTAGCAATGATGCATTGCTAGATACCGCACATTGCTTATGTTTCTAAATCGGTTTAGGAGCATTTCCAACGGTACAAGAACCTATAGGGTAACACACAAAGGGCAATTAGATGGAGATTAGGTTCATATGATGGACCATGAGGATTAGGTTCATGTGAGGAACCAAATTGGATTAAGAGCAATATAAATTAGACTAATTGAGTTGGACTCAATTTGATTCAAGTGTTGAATGAGTCTAATTTAGATTTGATTCATCTAGTCAATTTAAACTAATGAATAGAGATTCATTAAATTAAATTGACTTGAATCAAATGGTTGGATTTGATCAACCATGGGAGATAAGAGGTCAAGTTTGACTTGACTTGAGAGGGAAGATGAATGGTCAAGTTTGACTTGACCAAATGTCATGTCATGATGGCTTGGCATGGGCCGGATTATAGACACATCATGGGGTTCTACCTCATGAGGGAGGCCAAGAGTCATGGCTCTTGGTATTACATGCATGTATATAACTTCCATGTAGTGGCTGGCCACTAACTGTGATGAGCATTAGTTGTGAAGTAAGTGGGAATTGATTAGATCTTCTTCTTCCTCCTTTTCTCTCCTCTCAAGCTCTCTCCCTCATCCTTCTTGCCGTGGGGTTCTTGGAGTGCTAGGACACTCTAATTTGCCTTCTCCACCTATTGTTCGTGTGGATACTTGTAGAGGAGTGTACGCTTGATACTCTCGAGTTCCGGCAAGCCGTTTGGACGAGCGGGATAAGAGAAGGGCGTCGCTACAAGGGTAATGCTCTTATCAAGTTGATCTCTAAGGTTGATCTAAGGTTTTTCTTAACACGTTCATGTATTATTTTGTTAATCTTCGCATGGATTCGTGGCCGACTCCGAGGTTTCCATAACGCAAAAAAATAGTTTTTGCAGCTCGGATAGTCCAACAGTGGTATCAGAGCCACGTGCGAAGCATGTACGTGTTTAGTTTTGTAATTTTTGTATTAGATATGGAAAATTACAGATCTTTAAGTTTCTGTAATTTTCCTAATTTTATGGATATTGTGAGTATTTTTCTCATAGAGTCGAAGCAACAAGTGTTTGGACACTTGTAGGCTTCAACCACCGAGAAAAACTCTCCGAAACGGTGAGGTCTCACTTTAGACTTTTTGGATAGCAACTTAAGGTGTTGTAAGATCAAGATGGGGCACTCGCAAGATTCATTTTGTGAGAAGGGGCGCTGCCCCTAACCCCGCAAGGGGCATTGTCCCGTGATCTTGCCCGAAAATTGCTTAGCAGGACAGTTGCGGAGATGTCACTCATAAAATTGAAAAACAAGGATAGGAAAATTATAGAAATTTATGTAAAATACATAATTTAGGATTATTTATTAGACTGTGATGGTCATGGCCCAAGAACTCCAATGTGATTGGATAAAATGTGTTGTAATTCATTATATGACTTGTTAGTAATATATGAGAGATGTCCTAAGGCAATCGCCTTATGTATGAACCATTTATATGATAAATGAAGATTCACTATTTGAGTATACATGTTTTATGTATTTGATTGGATCTTAAACTCATTTCAATGTCCACGATACGATTCACGGATGAGAGAATTTGTGATTGGATCACAACTAGTGAGTATCTCTACATGTAATTGTGATGTATCGGAATTATCCTAGTCGATGAATTGATGGATTTGGACACCATCAATTCACCGAGACTAGCACGAGGTATACTCCTTGGTGTATCTAAGCGGTGATTCTCACTTGGCCGGAGACATAGTGATGTCGGAGTTAATCGTGGATGCTAGTTATGGTAACTAGTTCATTGGAGTGACCAGCCGTAAGACTTCATATGGTTCTCTGCATATATAGATATGTCAATGAAGTTCTTACTGTGGCTTAAGTGCGATGTTCCTTTGACTTGTGGTATTCAAGTCATCTTGATCATAGAGACTTATGCTTTGACATCTTAAGCAAGCATCTCTAAGGAGATGTGAACCCGGGATGATTGGGTATAAGTCGAAGTGATCGAAGGTGTTTGAATAGCCTATCAAGGATTCACCACTCCTTGCGAGGAGATGTATACCCATGGCCTCACGTCGGATTGTTACTAAAGTCTTTGGCCAAAGCATTACTTGTTTAGAGTAAGGTACTCTACGATACATGTGGAGTAACTAGAATCCGTAGGATGAGGAAATGATACTTGGGCTAGGTGTGACGTAGTCAGCCTAGTGGGGACTGACACTATAGACCATGTCCTGAACCAAGTGGGTATAAGATGAGTGAAGGGAATGGTGTTAGTGCTTATAAGCTCCACATATTTCCACAATGGCATGATATTGTCCACTTTGGGTCTAAGCCCTCATGGTTTTATTTTTGGGCTTTACCCAAAAGGCCTCATACCAATGGAGATATCTTTTTTCTTATAAGCACATGATCTTTTCCATGTCTTACCAATGTGGGACTTTGATTGTATTCCCCATACTCCCAACAATCCCCCCCTCAAACGAAGGACCACATTGGGCCCCCCCTCAAGCCTATCCCTCCTCGAAGGATTTTCTCTGCTTGATGTCCGATCTTCAACCCACCAGGACTTCCTGTCAGTTGTTCGGTCCCCCCGACCCAACTAGACTTCCTTCCTGATGTCTGGTTCTCTTGATCCGGACGTGGGAGCTCAACTTCCTTCGTTCGAGGTTCATGGCTTGACATGGACCATGGCTCTGATACCAATTGTTAGTTCATATAAGATCCACATATCTCCACAATGGTATGATATTGTCCACTTTGGGCCCAAGCCCTCATGGTTTTATTTTTGGGCTTTACCCAAAAGGCCTCACACCAATGGAGATATCTTTTTTCTTATAAGCACATGATCTTTTCCATGTCTTACCAATGTGGGACTTTGATTGTATTCCCCATACTCCCAACAAATGGGGCACGATTCATTCGAGCTGCTGAAGGGTTTCAGAAATAGTTCTGGATCAACCGTTGATCTTTTCGGTTAATTAGGAATCATGATGTACTACTAGGTGTCACTCATGATCGTTCTATAATTAATGGTTAATTATAGAGGGCCAACATAAACCGAGAACCTATTTGGTCACACGCACAACGAGCGTAATCCAAAGGATTTAAAACGAGCTTGAGAATGGGATTCTCAGACCGAGAGAAACTAGGTTTGGTTGGACCAAACATAAAGCGAGCATGAAATCGTTTCAGTCGCAATGGAAGCGTGGATGGGCCGAGTCTTCTGAAGACGTAATGGATGAACCAAAATGATTTGGTTCTAATCCAATGGAGGAGAATAAACCAAAGGGTTTGGTTTATTTTAAACAAATGAACCAAAAGTTGGTTCGGTTCGTTTTAACTTAAAATAAACCATCATGGTTTGGTTTATTTTAACTTGTCTTAATGGAGTGGGTTAATGGGCCTAATGGTTATGATCCAATAACCATTAAGAGAATTAGTTCTCTATAAAAGAGGGCTTAAGGGATGGTTTAAGCCCTAATCCAAAACCCCTAGGTTAAAGTTGCCGCCCACCTTCTTATTGAAGATTTCGGCGCCAACCTCTTGCCGCCGCCCATAGCTCCTCCATCCGGTGTCCTGAAGGTAGCTTCCTTCCCCCTTGCCGGCGTTGAGCTGCTGCTGGTTTGTTCTCAGGAGATCTCCTTCAGGTTTGGCATCAAGGTGAGTTCTATCTTCCTTGGTTGGTCGGCGCCTATCACCTCCACCAAAGCTGTCCAGTTTTCTGGACAGCTTATTCTCCTCTCGTCGGAGCGTCATTTGGACGACGGTTAGAGCTCCGACAGCGGCAAACTTACCGGGGATTCGATCTCCGGTAATCCTCTGAGGTGGAGGACGAAGGATTCATCAATTGGTTGACGAATACCTCTCCGGAGAAGCGAGTTTTGAGAACTCGTATTAGGATCCGAATTTGGATTCGGATCGTGATCATCTCTCGATCACGTCGTCTTCAACACGAGGCTAGTAACCCATACGAAGACGAAGCTCGTGGCTTAGCGAAGTCATCCCGAGGAACTCGGCATGGATACGGATAGAGACGATTCTAGCGATGATCGTTCCGGTTGATGTCGTTCCCGCTACACGTCATACGAAAGGTATAACGTAGATAAATTTCCTTTTATTGCAAATTTAAATTTACGGTTATGTCCACACTTGTTGTAATATGCATGCGTGTGTTGTGTGTGTTGTAATAAATGTAGATTTATTATTTTTATTACTTCCGCTGTGCTCATGTTTACGAAACGTGATCGAACACACACACGCCGCGGTGCCGGAAACTCAACAGTGGTATCAGAGCCCAGGTTGTGTTTCGACATAATTGTAAAAATGGTTTTGCGATAGTCATAATGTATTTCTGGAAATTTTCTAATTTTGGAAATTTAGAAGTATTTATTGAAATTTTTCAATTTTGGAAAGTCTAGAAGTATTTATGGAAATCTTCCACTTTTGGAAAGTTGGAAGTATTTATGGAAATTGATATTTTCCATAAATAAAATATTTGATTAGATACTGGAAATTTATTTCCTAATTTAATCATGATTTGATTTGGGAAATCAAATCTTAAAATATTTTATTTCCATAAGTAGTTTTAATGATTTAGGAAATTGGTTTCCTAAATAGATTTTCCTTAATCAAATAATTCCATGAATAAAATATGTGATTAGATTTGGAAATTTGTTTCCTAATTTAATTATGATTTGATTTGGAGAATCAAATCTTAAACATATTTTATTTTCATAAATATTTATGACATATAAGGAAATTATATACATGACATAATTGTATGCCATGTAATTGCATTAGATGCATAACATTATGCCATGTGTGTCGTGACATGTAGATGTATGTCATGTATGCCATGCCATCTAGATAATAGTTATTTGCATGCAAAGAGGATTAGACATAAAAACCCATAAACAATATTAAAGCATACACCTTCCATTAATATGGTTAGAACCAGAGTTCTATTTCTTGTTTTGGTTGTTGGACTCTCTCCAAGCCCGGCTCGAACCCGAACATGTTCAAACCATGGAATAGTTTAATACTAATATGGTAAGAGTCAGAGGTCAATCGTTAACTTTGGTTGTTGGACTCTCTCCAAGCTGGGCTAATTGGTTGAATGCTCTCTAACCATATTAAAACTATTTCCCGATTAATGGGTTGGCTTTAACCTGGAGCATCGGCTTGTTGGACTCTCTCCAAGGTCGATGTAAAGGGAGGTGAAGTTGGGTGCTATGCATATGATGCATACTTGTTAATGTGTTAACAACCCGATGTATGTGTGAACATTCAATTAGTTGATAGCACATTGTGATAGTTGTATATACGTGATATGCAATCGGTATAGTTTATACCTACCGTCGTAGTTATGAATGGCTTGTTGGACTCTCTCCAAGGTTGTTCATAACTATGATGGATATCAGCCCATTCAGAGATGGACCTACGATCTCCCGAAGTGATTTTGGGGTTTTTGAAATTCGAAAAATGAATGAGATTTATAAATGTATATTGATGCATTTTAAAATCATTTTCTCATATATGCTCGTTTTGTATTTCTAAGATTGATCATGATGTCTTTGAATTTGCGTTCCATTTTGAATCAAATAAATTGTAGTAGAACTTCTTGGACTAGCTTAGAAACTTGAGAATTGTTCTCAAGGTGGAAAAGCTTGCGTATGTCCTCGAACCGCCTCTTCCCGCCCGTCCTAGTGACAATGCAACTCTGGACCAATTGTTGGCCTATCAGAAACATGTGAATGATTCTGAACTGACAAGTTGCATCATGCTAGCCGCGATAGAACCCAAATCTACGAAAGCAACATGAGCATATGGATGCTCATCTCGTATTCCTTCATCTTTATGAGTTGTTTGATGAGCAAGTGAGATTCGAAAGGTTCGAAGTCTCCAAGCTCCTCTTCACCTCTGAGATGCAAGAAGGTTCATCTGTGGTACTGCTCAACATGCTGAAGACTGTGGAGCCTTCTGAGAAGCATGAGCAGGGGACGGTGTTGTTAGTTGATTCCTCGAAGAAAGGTTCTAAGAGGGAGTCAAAGGAACAACAGAAGGGGAAGAAGAAAAAGGCTAAAAAGGCAAAACCAGCTCAAAAGGGCACTTGCCATCATTATGGCAAGTAGGGACATTGGCGAAGAAATTGCAAGATTTAACTTGAGTCCGTGAAGAAGAATAAGGCATAAGATGCTCCATCTTTTTCATATATCTTCGTTATTGATTGTCATTCTATTTCCTCAGACACTTGGGTATTGGATACTGGGTGTGGCTCACATATATGTAATGAGATACATGGGCTAAGGAATAGAAGAAGACTCGTCAAGGGAGAGTCAAATTTACGTGTTGGGAATGGAGCAAAGGTTGTTGCGCTCGCCATCGGAACGTATTTGTTGAAACTCCCTGCAGGACTTGTCTTAGAACTGGACAATTGCTTTTATGTTTCTTCGTTGATAAAGAACATCATTTCTATTTCTTGTTTAAATAGAAATGGGTACCATTTGACTTTTAGTAACAATTGTTGTTACATAACTTTAAATGGAGTTCTTTATGGGACTGGAACTTTAAGCAATGGTGTTTATACGTTGGACGTATCCAGTGACATTTGCAATATCGAAGCGAGCAACAAGTGTGCTCGAAAGGATAATCAAATAGACTCCTATATGTGGCATTGTCGTCTTGTCCATGTAAGCAAGAAACACATGTCCGAATTACACCGATGTGGAATTCTGGAATCGTTTGAATTGGATTCATACGATACATGCGAATCATGCTTAAAAGGCAAGATGACTAAGTTACCTTTTACTGGAAAAGGTGAACGAGTGGGAGAGTTATTAGGTCTAATACATACTGATGTATGTGGACCTATGTCAACTCAAGCTTTAGGAGGCTATAGCTACTTCATTACCTTCACCGATGATCACTCACGGTTTGGGTATGTGTTCTTGATGAAACACAAGTCTGAAGCCTTTGAAAGGTTCAGAGTTCAGAAATGAAGTAGAGAAACAACATAACAAGAGTATTAAAATACTTCGATCGGATCGAGGTGGTGAATACTTGAGTCAGGAGTTTCTTGATTACCTAAGAGACAATGGTATATTGTCTCAATGGACTCCGCCCTATACACCACAGCATAATGGTGTATCTGAGAGGCGTAACCGGACCTTGTTGGACATGGTCAGGTCAATGATGAATCATGCGAATCTTCCCAAGTCCTTTTGGGGTTATGCACTTCAGACAGCTGTTTTCTTGTTAAATAGAATGCCTACCAAGGTAGTCTCTACTACTCCATATGAGATATGGAATAGTAAGAAACCTCATGTATCTTACTTGAAGATATGGGGTTGTCCTGCTTATGTGAAGTGGACAATATCAGACAAATTGGATGCTAAGTCTGATAAATGTCTATTTATTGGATACCCTAAGGAAACAAGGGGTTACCAATTCTATCATCCTGTGGAACAAAAGGTGTGTGTTTCAAGGCATGCTGTGTTTCTAGAGAAAGAGTTTCTCTTGCAAGAAAACAGTGGGAGTGTTGTCGAGCTTGAGGAGGCTCGAGAGACTTAAATAGACATTGATGAGATACCTGGTGAAGCACAACAGCCGATAACTCATAGTGATGAGCAATCGGCTGGACCTATTGTAACACCACATCTTCGTAGATCTGGTAGAAAATGCAATATTCCTGAGAGATATGGATTTCTCGTAAGTGAATCGAACGACGTGTTACTCATTGATGATGAGGAGCCTACCAGTTATGAAGAAGTGCTGACAAGTTCAGAAAGGGATAAGTGGCTTGGTGCCATGAAGTCGGAAATGGATTCCATGTATGAAAACCAAGTTTGAAACTTGGTTGACCCACCTGAAGGGATAAAGCCTATAGGGTGCAAGTGGGTTTTCAAGAAGAAAACCGACATGGATGGTAATATGATTACCTATAAGGCTAGATTGGTGGCGAAAGGATATCTTCAAAAACAAGGTGTTGATTATGACGAAACCTATTCGCCTGTAGCTATGCTTAAATCCATTCGGATGCTCCTGGCCATAGCGGCTCATTATGATTATGAGATATGGCAGATGGATGTGAAAACAACTTTCCTTAATGGAAACCTGCTCGAGGACGTGTATATGATACAGCCTGAGGGTTTCACATCGGTTGATAAAACCAAGGTATGCAAATTGCGACGGTCCATTTATGGATTGAAGAAGCATCCAGGAGCTGGAATATCCGTTTTGATGAGACCATCAAAAAGTTTGATTTCTCACAAAATCCAGATGAACCTTGTGTGTACAAGAAGGTTAGTGGGAGTGCAGTCGTGTTCCTAGTATTATATGTTGATGACATATTACTTATAGGAAACGATGTTTCAATCTTACAGTCAGTTAAGGTTTGGTTATCCAAGACATTCTCCATGAAAGACCTGGGAGAAGCAACCTACATTTTCGGGATTAAGATCTATAGAGATAGATCGAAACGGTTGCTTGGTCTTTCACAGTCTACATATATAGACCGAGTGCTAAAGAGGTTTAGCATGTCGGAATCCAAGAAAGGTTTCCTACCCATCATGCATGGGGTACACCTTTCGAAGTCTATGTGTCTGCGCACAGAAGATGAGAGGATTTGCATGAGTAAGATTCCCTATGCATCTGCAATAGGATCTATCATGTATGCTATGTTATGTACGAGGCCCGATGTATCGTATGCTCTGAGTGTCATGAGCAGATACCAGTCTGATCCAGGAATGGATCATTGGGTGACTATTAAGACGATCCTTAAGTACTTAAGAAGAACTAAGGAGGCGTTCCTAATATATGGAGAAGGGTACATGGTGATACGTGGGTATACGGATTCTAGCTCCAGACAGACAAGGATGATTCCATGTCTTTGTCTGGGTATGTATTCACCTGGAATGGAGGCGCAATAAGTTGGAAAGGCTCTAAGCTTGACACTATAGCGGATTCTGCCACTAAGGCAGAATACATTGCAGCTTTGGAAGCAGCAAAGGAAGCGGTTTGGATCAAGAAGTTCATCTCTGAACTTGATGTGGTCTCATCAATGATCCAAACATGTGCTTCGCCGCTATCATCTTATCAGAGAGATCATCAGTAGAAACGAAATACAAATCGAGAAAATTCCCACTGAAAGGAACTTAGCGGATCCCTTGACTAAGGTATTACCTCAAAATAAGTTTGAGGGTCATGTTCGAGCTTATGGTATTGGATACCGTAGCGATTGGCATTAGGCCAAGTGGGAGTCTATTAGTAATATATGAGAGATGTCCTAAGGCAATCGCCTTATGTATGAACCATTTATATGATAAATGAAGATTCACTATTTGAGTATACATGTTTTATGTATTTAATTGGATCTTAAACTCATTTACTGAATGTCTACGATACGATTCACAGCATGAGAGAATTTGTGATTGGATCACAACTAGTGAGTATCTCTACATGTGTAATTGTGATGTATCGAAATTATCCCTAGTCGATGAATTGATGGATTTGGACACCATCAATTCTGTCGAGCCTAGCACGAGGTATACTCCTTGGTGTATCCAAGCAGCTGATTCTCACTGGCTGGAGACATAGTGATGTCCGGAGTTAATCGTGGATGCTAGTTATGGTAACTAGTTCATTGGAGTGACCAGCCGTAAGACTTCATATGGTTCTCTGCATATATAGATATGTCAATGAAGTTCTTACTGTGGCTTAAGTGCGATGTTCCTTTGACTTGCGGTATTCAAGTCATCTTGATCATAGAGACTTATGCTTTGACATCTTAAGCAAGCATCTCTAAGGAGATGTGGACCCGGGATGATTGGGTATAAGTCGAAGTGATCGAAGGTGTTTGAATAGCCTATAAAGGATTCACCACTTCTTGCGAGGAGATGTATACCCATGACCTCTCGTCGGATTGTTACTAAAGTCTTTGGCCAAAGCATTACATGTTTAGAGTAAGGTACTCTACGATACATGTGGAGTAACTAGAATCCGTAGGATGAGGAAATGATACTTGGGCTAGGTGTGACGTAGTCAGCCTAGTGGGGACTGACACTATAGACCATGTCCTGAACCAAGTGGGTATAAGATGAGTGAAAGGAATGGGGCACGATTCATTCGAGCTGCTGAAGGGTTTCAGAAATAGTTCTGGATCAACCGTTGATCTTTTCGGTTAATTGGGGATCATGATGTACTACTAGGTGCCACTCATGATCGTTCTATAATTAATGGTTAATTATAGATGGCCAACATAAACCGAGAACCTATTTGGTCACACGCACAACGAGCGTAATCCAAAGGATTTAAAACGAGCTTGAGAATGGGATTCTCAGACCGAGAGAAACTAGGTTTGGTTGGACCAAACATAAAGCGAGCATGAAATCGTTTCAGTCGCAATGGAAGCGTGGATGGGCCGAGTCTTATGAAGACGTAATGGATGAACCAAAATGATTTGGTTCTAATCCAATGGAGGAGAATAAACCAAAGGGTTTGGTTTATTTTAAACGAATGATCCAAAAGTTGGTTATGTTCGTTTTAACTTAAAATAAACCATCATGGTTTGGTTTATTTTAACTTATCTTAATGGAGCCTAATGGTTATGATCCAATAACTATTAAGAGAATTAGTTCTCTATAAAAGAGGGCTTAAGGGATGGTTTAAGCCCTAATCCAAAACCCCTAGGTTAAAGTTGCCGCCCACCTCCTTATTGGAGTTTTCGGCGCCAACCTCTTGCCGCCGCCCATAGCTCCTCCAACCGGCGTCCAGAGGGTACCTTCCTTCCCCCTTGTCGGCGTCAAACTGCTGCCGGTTTGTGCTCCGGAGATCTCCTTCAGGTTTGGCATCAAGGTGAGCTCTATCTTCCTTGGTTGGCCGGCGCCTATCACCTCCACCAAAGCTGTCCAGTTTTCTGGACAGCTTGTTCTCCTCTCGTCGGAGCGTCATTTGGACGACGGTTAGAGCTCCGACAGCGGCTAACTTACCGGGGATTCGATCTCCGGTAATCCTCTGAGGTGGAGGACGAAGGATTCGTCAATTGGTTGACGAATACCTCTCCGGAGAAGCGAGTTTTGAGAACTCATATTAGGATCCGAATTTGGATTCGGATCGTGATCATCTCTCGATCACGTCGTCTTCAACACGAGGCTAGTAACCCGTACGAAGACGAAGCTCGTGGCTTAGCGAAGTCATCCCGAGGAACTCGGCATGGATACGGATAGAGACGATTCTAGCGAGGATCGTTCCGGTTGATGTTGTTCCCGCTACACGTCATACGAAAGGTATAACGTAGATAAATTTTCTTTTATTGCAAATTTAAATTTACGGTTATGTCTACACTTGTTGTAATATGCATGCGTGTGTTGTGTGTGTTGTAATAAATGTAGATTTATTATTTTTATTGCTTCCGCTGTGCTCATGTTTACGAAACGTGATCGAACACACACACGCCGCGGTGCCGGAAACTCAACATGGCTTGCGTGCCATTTTTGTATTGTGCATGTTGTATATGGTATGCGACTTGTGCGTCGTGCCTTTCCTTTTAATATTCCTGTTGTAAATAGTTTTAGACTCGAATGTAACTCGAGTTTCATATTTGTAATGTACAAAATGAAGCGGTGGAAGGTCCACTAGTAGACGGAGTTACGAGGAGGGTGCCGACGACACATGGCGGTCAAAGGAGGCGCTTGGAGTAGCTGCTAACCCTAGATTGACAGTTTGATCTTCTCATTGGCTTGAGAAGATCATAGTAGGGCATATATATATATATATATATATATATATATATATATATATATATATATATATATATATATATATATATATATATATATATATTTGTTTTTGCTTGTATGTATATGATGCATGCTAGTAAATTTTACTTGTATGTATATGATGCATGCTAGTATATTTTGCTTGTATGTATGTGATGCATGCTAGTGTAGCATAATTAAGGCCTTAATGTGTATATGATACACATTCACGATTAGATTAGATCTTAATCAAATCAACTTGAAATGCCTACCAAGTTTTGATACCCATCACTACCTCGATCATTTGTTCTTGTTGAATCTGCCAAACCAGAGCAACATATATTATCATGGTAGGGTGTGGAGGGACAATCTTGGTCCTACCTATCATAGCTTGGGTGAGAATAAGCTCAATTAGATTGAGTGAAACTAGTTAACTCAATTGGATCGAGTAAAACTATAAGCATATTCCAACGGTTGGAAAGATAGGATAAGATCACATTTACACTAAACCTTGGGCGATTTAGCCAAAGCTAACTCAAGTTCTTTTGTAAATGTGGATCTTGATCCTATAAACAAGAGTTGCATAGAGATGTAATCGGTAATTTGTTACCTACCGATCATACTTAATCTTGGGCGATTTAGCCAAAGCTAACTCAAGGCGTAGTATGATGTGGATCTTGTCCTGCTAGAATTATAGCTAGTTTGTATGAATCTAGTAGTGTGGTTTGACAACATCCATGACTCGATTCTACAAAAGTCTTATAATTCAGTGGGAGCATCATTTGATTAAAGGCCTAATTAAATGATAAATGGAATATGATATTTATTTTCTGCATTGTTTATGTTGTAGATTACCATGTCGTCAAACACGAACACTCTCTCCCTGTGTTCTATCCTTGAGAAGGACAAACTCAATGGAGCTAATTTCCTAGATTGGTACAGGAATCTGAGAATTGTTCTCACTCAAGAAAGAAAATTGTACGTCCTGGAGCAGCCCATTCCGGAAGCACCTCCTTCCACTGCCTCGCAAGCTAACCGAGATGCTTACAATAAGCATCAAGATGATGCATTAGATGTGTCATGCCTCATGCTTGCAACCATCAACTCTGAGCTTCAGAAGCAACACGAGTTCATGAATGCTTTTGATATGGTTGAATATCTTCGTCAACTGTATCAAGGACAAGCAAGGCATGAGAGATACGAGATCTCTAAGGCATTGTTTCAGTCCAAGATGCAAGATGGGACTCCCGTAGGTCCATATGTACTCAAGATGATTGGGTACATAGAGAACCTACAGAGGTCGGGATTCCCACTTGGTCAAGAACTGGCCACTGACTTAATCTTGCAATCTTTGCCAGAAAGCTACAATCAATTTGTGATGAATTACAACATGAATGAAATTTATAAGCCACTGCCTGAGATGCTTAGCATGTTGAGAACTGCTGAGCTCAACCTTAAGAAGGGAAAAGCTGACTCCATTTTGATGGTACAAAAGAAGAAAGGCAAGGGCAAGCCTAAAGGTAAGGGAAAGTCCCAAGCCAAGGGAAAAAGCAAGGCACTAAAACCGAAAGGAGGGGTGGCCAAGGAAGGGACTTGCTTCCGCTATAAGGAAGCTGGACACTGGAAGCATAACTGCAAAGCATACCTGGAAGATATTAAGAAGAAGAGAAGTGAGACTTCTACTTCAGGTATATATGTCATAGAAGTCAATCTATCTATTTCTTCATCATGTGTATTAGATACCTGATGTGCATCTGACATTTGTACAAATGTGCAGACACTGAGAAATAGCAGGGCATTGACGAAGGGCGAGGTGGACCTACGAGTAGGCAATGGAGCAAGGGTTACTACTGTTGCTACAGGAACTTATTTTCTATCTCTGCCCTCTGGGCTTATATTAGAATTAGATGAATGTTGTTATGTGCCTGCTCTGACTAAGAACATAATTTCAGTTTCTTGTTTAGACAAGAAAGACTTTTCATTTATAATAAAGAACAAATGTTGTTCAGTTTATTTAAATGATATGTTCTATTGTAGTGCACCTCTGATGAACGGACTCTACATTCTAGACTTAGAGAACCCCATCTATAACAAAAGTACCAAAAGGTTCAAGTCAAATGAGTTGAACTAAACCTATCTCTGGCATTGTCGCTTAGGTCAGATAAATGAGAGTCGCTTATCCCAGCTCTATAGGGATGGGTTGATGGACTCATTTGATTTTGAATCATATGAGACATGCGAGTCTTGCCTTCTAGGCAAGATGACCAAGACTCCCTTTAGTGGACACAGTGAAAGAGCAACAGACTTGTTAGGACTTATACATAGTGATATATGTGACCCTTTCAATGTTGCTGCTATAGGTGGTTATAGGTACTTCATTACATTTACTGATGACTTCAGTAGATATGGTTATGTGTATCTGATGACACATAAGTCAGAATCCTTTGAAAAGTTCAAAGAATTCTAGAATGAAGTACAAAACTAGCTTAGCAAGAGTATTAAGATACTTCGATCAGATCGAGGTGGTGAATACCTTAGCCATAAGTTTCGTGACTATCTAGCTGAGTATGGGATTCTATCCCAACTCACTCCTCCTGGAACACCACAGTGGAATGGTGTATTCGAAAGGAAGAATTGTACCCTATTAGATATGGTACGATCTATGATGAATCACATATATCTTCCTATATCCTTTTGGGGATATGCTCTAGACACAACAGCCTTTATCCTTAACCATGTACCATCAAAGGCTGTAATAAAGATACCATATATGATATGGATAGGGAGAAATCCCAAGATATCTTTCATGAGAATTTGGGGTTGTGAGGCTTACGTTCGACGTCAAGTCTCAGACAAACTGGGACCCAAATCCAATAAGTGCTATTTTGTTGGATATCCCAAGGAAACGAAGGGACAGTACTTCTACATTCCTAGTCAGCATAAAGTGTTTGTGGTAAAGACTGGGGTATTTTTAGAAAGGGATTTTGTTTCTAGAAAAACTAGTGGGAGTACGTCCGATCTTGAAGAAATTCAAGATAAGTGTTGGATCGATTTGAAATGCTAGAGGGGGGGGGGGTGAATAGCGTTAGTGAAAACTTTTCTTTTTCGACAATTAAAACCAAGTACGCAGTGGAAAACAAAAGATAAACACAAGAAAGACACAAAGCTTTTTACTTGGTTCACAGCCCACCGACTGCTAATCCAAGGCCCTGCGATCCTTGATCGCTTCCGAAGGGCAATCACTAAAAGTCTCTTCCTCGTTGGAGGTAAGAGACAAGACGATTACAATGATTATAAGGCCGGTAACAACCTTATCGGTCCTTATACAAATTAAGTACAGAAATATAATAATACCGACAATTAATTAGAAGATGATGCACTGTCGGAGTAGCGTTGTAGAGAGCACGAGCACTTGAGAGATTATTCAATTTGGGTTTGAGTCCTCCCCTCCTTTTATAGATTTGCACCTTGGAATTTGTCCCGATCCAGATCCAAAACTCGTGGATCTTATCTTGAGGTGGCAGCTTATCTTATCTTGAGGTGGCGGCTTATCTTATCTTGAGGTGGTGGCTTATCTTATCCTGAGGTGGCGACATCAATCTCTATCTCTTTGACCGTATGCACTGGGATGATTTGTCTATATCGATCGGTGATCCTCTTAGCAATGACGCCTTGATCAGACATCTCGATTGACTACGTGACTTGAGAATTCCTGCAATACAAGATTAGCACAATAGATGCATAATGCCATGCAGTGTGACAGTCCTTTGACTGTCCGATCTCGACTTCGGCATTCCTCCGGAAGCCTTAGTTGGATCGACGCCTAGGATTGTCCTCTAACCGAGGACGCGTCCTTACCACCGCTCCACACACGGAGCTTACCTTTGGTCCTCTTGACCTGTCTCTTAGCTTTCGGTCACCACCGAGGTTCCTCGACTCCCCGAGGTTCTCCTGGTATCGTCTGACCACCACGGTTTCTCAACTTGAGATTCTCCGGATGTCGCTCGACCTTTGGCTTAGCTTAAACACTTCCTGCACACTTAGCATATCACATGAGATAACAAAATAGGTTAACTTTGAATCTTTGCCATCATCAAAATCAAGGTTCGATTTTCTAGTGCCCCTGCACCAACAATCTCCCCCTTTTTGATCTATGGCAAACCAATTCAAAGTTAAGAGAAAATAAGCAGTAAACATTGAACAATCATTTTTCAAAACATCCCCCTTAAGGGTACCTCCCCCTTAACCCTGGGTGATTTTTGAAAAATAATTACTTTTTGGGAAAGAAAAAGTAAGTAACCTCTTAACTTTATTCTCTCTCCCCCTTTGACATATATCAAAAATAACTTTATATTGAGTACATTGCCAAGAAATAGAATTTTTAAACATGCTAATCAAGTTGATTTAATATGTTCAACTTCCTTTAATACTTAGGAGTTTAGGTTTCTAGATCCTGCACCAACAATGTATATCCTAGGTTAGAATGTGTGCCCCTAACCTTTAACATTGTTATAAAATTTTGAGAAAAAAAAAACATTTTAAAGGCTCATGTCTATTGGTTTTTATGCCAAACTAGAGGTAGCTAGATACTAAGTTTGTCCAACTTAAGTCTTCTCTCCCCCTTGGCATATTATCAAAAGAAGGATTTAAATTTAGAAAATATTGGTGATTTTTTTTTAAAAAATATTTTTTAACAACTTCTATGATGATTATCCAATTAGAACCTCCCCCTTAACCTAACATCCTTGTTAGCCACAAGGAAGGCTTATCTAGAGGGTCTCCCCTTTTGTCTGACAAACTCTTAGGGCATCCTTGTTGGCCATAAGGAAGGCTCACCTAAGTGTCCAAAGGGTCTAGGTATCTAAAGTTGACCTAAAGATTTAGATTTTTAGTATTGGTCAACTAACCATCATTTTAAGAAGCATAGTTGTTTTGAAAACTACATATAACTACACACAATAATCATGGCAACCAATAAGAATAGTTTTAAGAATCTATTTATGTGTATATAAAATTTGAAATCATTTTCAAAATCATTTTTAATTTGTTGTCCTTACCATCTCACCCATTCTATATGATCAACCAAGTTATCCTTATAGGTATTGTGAGATGAATTTAATTTAATGCCTTAGAAATTAATTAATCTTGGGTTAGATTCAGATTTAACCTTTAGTTAGTTAAGTGAACATTTCAAAAGAGGGCTTCCAGGTCGTGGCGAGGCACAGGGGCCTTCTTTGATCGGAACAACGACCACTTCCTTAGACAAAGCCAACTTAGGAAATTACACACTTAATTCACTTAGGGTTACGTCCTGGTCTAACTAGTTTAGGATGTGGTGAGATAGCTTCAGTTAGTTCCACTTAGTTAAATGCACCAAGCTAGATACTCCTTATCCAACTCGGATACACTTGACTTCATTTCCTTAACGTACTATCATCTCACCGTGTCCTGATACTATGTTGTCAAGATTAATTAATTATTTCCTATATAACCATTCTATGAGAGTTAACTAGTATGTATGACATGACAAAATAAGCATGATAATGATATGTATGCATGAGCAAGCTACATTCAATCAATTTAAAGAAATGGTTATTTTCTTGGATGGACTTTTATTTGTTCCATAGTTATAAGATACTTTATTATAATTAGGTTTACAAATTTTAGTGTCTTGATTTTTGGTTAGCTTAGACTTGTAATCCAAGTCTACATATTTATTAGTTGAATTTTTAAAAGTTGAAGGTTTAATTGCTAGATTATTAATTTGTGTATAATCAAATGGTACTCTATTATAATTATTTTTATTGGTTTGATTAACTAATTTTAAATTTTTAATTAAGTTAGATTGTGAATTATTTAAAATAGGATTATTAGAATTTTTTAAAATAATATTATTAGACTTTTTCAAGATAAGATTATTAGACTTTTTAAAAGTAGAATTATTGTTAGAATTATTTAAGATAAGATTGTTAGAGTTTTTAAAGGTAGAATTATTATTAGAATTATTTAAGATAAGATTGCTAGAGTTTTTAAAGGTAGAATTATTAGAATTATTTAAGATAAGATTGTTAGAGTTTTTAAAGGGAGAATTATTTAAGATAAGATTATTAGAGTTTTTAAAGGTAGAATTATTATTATAATTATTTAGATTATCTTTGGAATTTTTTAAAGTTAATTTCGAATTTTTTATGGTTGAATTTTTTAAAATAGAATTTTTTAATTCGGAATTATCTAGATTAATCAGATCTAGGATTTGATGATTCTGTCTTATGGTTTGATTATTCTGATCAAGGTTTTGATTATTCTGATTAAGTCCTAGGTTGGTTTTATCCTTAACTTGATCTAGATCTATGTTAATTAAACTAAAAATTTGATTAATCTCTTGGTTAATTTTATCAAATGTAAGATTAATTTGATCATTTTCTTCCATGATATTGTTATTATTATTATTTAAACTAATTAAATCTGAATTAATTAATTTTTTATTAGTTGAATTATTAATTGTATTATTTAATTGACAATAATTACACAATTTATCTAATTTATCAACTATTCTAAAACTCAACTTTTTAAAATTATTAATTTTACTAACCTTTTTCTCCGGACATCGATTCTTGTAGTGATCGAATCTTCCGCACCCGAAGCACTTGATGTGCTCCTTGTTCTTTCGTACTCCTGGCAATGGTGTCTCCTTTGCCGCCGGTTGTGTAGTTCGAGTCTTACGAGTAGGACACTTATTTTTATAGTGTCCTCTCTCCCTGCACTTGAAACAAATAATATGGAATTTAAAATTTAAATTGACATTGTTACCTTTAGGCATTGAGCAATACTCTTCCATGGTTAACTCGGTCAACGATCTTCTAATACTCGCAAAAAAAACACAAACCAAAAAGTCCCAAGACTTGGTCTTGGATTAGTAGTGCAGGAGATAATTAAAAATAAAAAATAAAAATAAAGAAAAGAAAATGCTCAATCGGTGGTTGCACCGAATCTGAGCGCCCCCGCTCTGATACCAATTGTTGGATCGATTTGAAATGCTAGAGGGGGGGGGTGAATAGCGTTAGTGAAAACTTTTCTTTTTCGACAATTAAAACCAAGTACGCAGCGGAAAACAAAAGATAAACACAAGAAAGACACAAAGCTTTTTACTTGGTTCACATCCCGCCGACTGCTAATCCAAGGCCCTGCGATCCTTGATCGCTTCCGAAGGGCAATCACTAAAAGTCTCTTCCTCGTTGGATGTAAGAGACAAGACGATTACAATGATTATAAGGCCAGTAACAACCTTATCAGTCCTTATACAAATTAAGTACAAAAATATAATAATACCGACAATTAATTAGAAGATGATGCACTGTCGGAGTAGCGTTGTAGAGAGCACGAGCACTTGAGAGATTATTCAATTTGGTTTTGAGTCCTCCCCTCCTTTTATAGATTTGCACCTTGGAATTTGTCTCGATCCAGATCCAAAACTCGTGGATCTTATCTTGAGGTGGCAGCTTATCTTATCTTGAGGTGGCGGCTTATCTTATCTTGAGGTGGTGGCTTATCTTATCCTGAGGTGGCGACATCAATCTCTATCTCTTTGACCGTATGCACTGGGATGATTTGTCTATATCAGTCGACAGATCCTCTTAGCGATCATCGCCTCAATGATCACGACATCTCCGATTGACTATCGACTTGAGAATTCCTGCAATACAAGATTAGCACAATAGATGCATAATGCCATGCAGTGTGACAGTCCTTTGACTGTCCGATCTCGACTTCGGCATTCCTCTGGAAGCCTTAGTTGGATCAATGCCTAGGATTGTCCTCTAACTGAGAACGCGTCCTTACCACCGCTCCACACACGGAGCTTACCTTTGGTCCTCTTGACCTGTCTCTTAGTTTTCGGTCACCACCGAGGTTCCTCGACTCCCCGAGGTTCTCCTAGTGTCGTCTGACCACCACAGTTTCTCAACTTGAGATTCTCCGGATGTCGCTCAACCTTTGGCTTAGCTTAAACACTTCCTGCACACTTAGCATATCACATGAGATAACAAAATAGGTTAACTTTGAATCTTTGCCATCATCAAAATCAAGGTTCGATTTTCTAGTGCCCCTGCACCAACAATAAGGACCATATCCCTGAGTCCTTGATAGATGTTGAATAGGAACCACAAAGTATTGTGGGTGATGAGATTGTTGAACAAAGAGTTGTGGAACAACAACCTATTCAGGTAGACCTACCTCTTCGCAGGTCTGATAGGGTACGTCGTCAGCCTGAAAGATACTCATTTCTCTTGTCTGACCATGATGACTTTATGCTCCTTGAGAATGAGCCTACCACTTATCAGGAAGCTGTGATGAGCCCAAATTCTGAGAAATGGCTAGAGGCCATGAGATCCGAGATCGAATCCATGTACACTAACCAAGTATGGACTTTGGTTGATCCACCTGAAGGCGTCAAACCCATTGGGTGTAAGTGGGTCTTTAAGAGAAAGACTGACATGGACGGACTTACGCATACCTATAAGGGATGATTCATAGCTAAAGGTTACAAGCAAATTCATGGTATTGACTATAATGAAACTTTTTCTCCAGTTGCGATGTTTAAGTCCATTCGGATCATGCTTGCTATTGCAGCATACCACGATTATGAGATCTTGCAGATGGATGTCAAAATTACATTTCTGAATGGAAACTTGCTCAAGGATGTGTACATGACACAGCCTGAGGATTTTGTAGATCCACAACATACTAGCAAAGTATGCAAGCTACAAAGGTCCATTTATGGGCTAAAGCAAGTTTCTCGGAGCTGGAATCTTCGATTCGATGATGCAATCAAACAGTTTGGTTTCATCAAGAATGAAGATGAACCCTGTGTCTACAAGAGGGTTAATGGGAACATAGTTGTCTTCCTTGTATTATATGTGGATGACATACTACTCATTGGGAATGACATCCCTTCGCTACAGTTTGTGAAGACTTGGCTGGGGACGTGCTTCTCAATGAAGGACTTAGGTTAAGAAGCCTATATTCTAGGCATCAAGATCTATAGAGATAGATCTAAGAGATTGCTTGGCCTAAGTCAGAGTACATATATTGACAAGGTATTACTACGGTTTGCCATGCAGAATTCCAAAAAGGAACTTCTACCGATGTCACTTGGTGTGAGTCTTTCGAAGACTCAAAGTCCCTCTTCTAGAGAGGAGAGAGACCGCATGGATAAGATCCCTTATGCATCTGCCATAGGATCTATCATATACACCATGCTATGTATTCGTCCTAATGTCTCGTATGCTTTAAGCATGACGAGTAGATACCAGTCAGATCCTGGTGAGCGTCACTGGATAGCAGTCAAGAATATTCTTAAGTACTTGAGAAGGACTAAAGAATATTTCTTGATATTTGGAGGCGATGAGGAGCTAGCTGTAAAGGGTTATAGCGATGCCAGCTTTGAAACTGATCAAGATGATTATAGATCACAGTCAGAGTTCATGTTTTTCTTGAATGGTGGCACTATGAGCTGGAAGAGTTCGAAGCAGGACACAATTGATGATTCTACAACAGAGGCCGAGTATATTGCTGCATCAGAGGCAGCAAAGGAGGCAGTTTGGATCCACAAGTTCATTGCTGAGCTTGAGGTAGTTCCTAGCATAGCAGATCCTATAAAGCTCTATTATGACAACAATGGAGCTATTACGCAGGCTAAGGAACCTCGCTTACACAAACAGACCAAACACATACTACGACGCTTCCATCTCATTCAAGAGATTATTGATAGAGGAGATGTGAAGATTTGTAGAGTACCCACAGAGGCTAATGTCGCAGATCTCTTGACCAAGGCTTTGGCACAGAAAAAGCATGATGCTCACACTAGGTCATTGGGCATTAGATACTACGGTGATTGACACTAGTGCTAGTGGGAGATTGTTAGTGAAAGCACTAGAGTCAATCATGTGATGATTGTTGTATGGACTTGTTGTATCATATTCCTATATATATAAAGGCATTTCTTTATGGTTATTATACTTACTTGTATTGGTGCCAAATAACTAAGTATAATAACGTCCTTGAGTAGAAGGTTCTTATTTATATCAATCGATTGGTTGAATCGATAATGAGATGACATAGAGAACACTACTCTTAATCATTCCTAGTCAAGTATTAACATTCAGGGACAATGTTAATGCGAAGATACTAGCATGTAGGTCAACTCGATGACTTGATCTCACAAGTCATGGATATGAGATATCAAGTTGACACATGGGTATGCATTGGAGAATGTATACTGAATGACCCGTCATGATAAAGTATCATGTATCGTTATATGAGTGGCATATACTTTCTCATGTGACTATTAGTATGACTATTAGTCCTTGGACCTGAAGTCACCATGGTTCCCAGCATAAGGAGTTGCATACTTTGGCTTCGTCAAACGTCACCCATAAATGGGTGGACTATAAAGGCGATTACTGGGTATGTAACAAATTATGCGGAGGGATGTGAGTGTTGTAGATGGAATCTATCCCTTCTATATAACGGGAGTGACATCTTGATTCTTGATAGAGTGAGACCACTAAGTGCTTGGCCATTCCCAAATAAGACAATATGAGATATTGAGCTCATTTGATTAGAGTAAGTCTACTTGGAGTTCAAGATATAGATTATACAGAGGATGACATGGTCTATGCCTCAATTGGTCAATCTAGATTTCATGTATAGAGGGACATTGTCACATATTGTGAGAGTCACAATTAGTAGTCACAAAGGTGATGTTGGATCTCAACATTCTTGTAACTTGGGTATTAATGATGTGTTGCTAGATACCGCTCATTGCTTATGTTTGTAAATTGGTTTAGGACCATTGCCAACGTTACAAGAACCTATAGGGTAACACAAAAAGGGAAATTAGATGGAGATTAGGTTCATATGATGGACCATGAGGATTAGGTTCATGTGAGGAACCAAATTGGATTAAGAGCAATCCAAATTAGACTAATTGAGTTGGACTCAATTTGATTCAAGTGTTGAATGAGTCTAATTTAGATTTGATTCATCGAGTCAATTTAAACTAATGAATAGAGATTCATTAAATTAAATTGACTTGAATCAAATGGTTGGATTTGATCAACCATGGGAGATAAGAGGTCAAGATTGACTTGACTTGAGAGGGAAGATGAATGGTCAAGTTTGACTTGACCAAATGCCATGTCATGATGACTTGGAATGGGTCGGCCAATGATGATGTTCCACATCATCATGGACACAACATGGGGTGTCACCTCATGAGGGAGACCAAGAGCCATGGCTCTTGGTATTACATGCATGTATATAACTTCCATGTAGTGGCCGGCCACTAAGTGTGATTAGCATTAGTTGTGAAGTAAGTGGGAATTGATTAGATCTTCTTCTTCCTCCTTTGCTCTCCTCTCAAGATCACTCCCTCATCCTTCTTGCCGTGGAGTTCTTGGAGTGCTAGCACACTCTAAGTTGCCTTCTCCACCTATTGTTCATGTGGATACTTGTAGAGGAGTGTACGCTTGACACTCTCGAGTTCCTGCAAGCCGGTTGGACGAGCAAGATAAGCGAAGGGCATCACTAAAAGGGTAATGCTCTTATCAAGTAGATCTAAGTTTTTTCTTAACACGTACATGTATTATTTTGTTAATCTTCGCACAGATCTGTGGCCGACTTCCGAGGTTTCCGCAACGCAAAAAAGTGGTTTTTGTGGCTCGGATAGTCCAACAAGTAGATCCCTGGCTGCCCTCTATTCTGCATTGTCTCAACTCGAGCACCATCGAACAGCAGCAGTCATCATTTTCTCATGTAGCAGCGTCGAGGTAGCATTGTATGTTATGTGATCATCCATGGAGATTATTCAGTGATTTAGGCTTATACGGTTGGGCAAACCTTGCTCTATTTCTGTTTTGGTTTAGAATAGTTGATGAATTTGTGTGGATGTGTTATTTTTGGATAGGAAGGGCGATTGGAACAGTGGACTACAGCCGAATAGATTTCCTATAGCAAGATCCTGGAACTGTGTAACTGCGATTGAGGAAGGACCTTGTTTGTGATAGATCTTTGGACGTGTGGACAACTAGAACGAGCTACATACCAGGTGGGTAATATTCTACCATGGTCAGGTAGTTGATTATTCTTAGTGCATGAGTTTCTATATGGTTGAAATTGTACCTTGACTCCACTCATGTTATTCTGTACTTGATACTTAAGTCTTTGCACTTTGAGATATACTATTGTTGTCATATTTTGTTCATCGTTTCTATAACATACCGATGCTATGGTATGTAGATCTTTAGATGCTTAACCATGGGGGGTGTAGCTAAGTATAGATGTTGATTTGACTCGTGTCATCAAAAACAATCATCTGGGGGTGGATGATGTCCTTAATGTATAGTTTGTGGTTGTATCATCTTTCCTTTCGTTGTATAACTATTACGGATCATATGTCTGTACATGGTAGTGTGGGTTGTCGATAGTGTCTCGCTATAGACTGGAGGTCCTAGCAAGGTTAATTGTTAGTTGTGTACGACTCTCTGTTGGATGGAGAGTGTGTTGTATATGTGTGTATATGTTGGTTGTGCATTCATTCCATTTGCATGCATGTTGGCGACTTGGTCTCCCTTATGGGTGAGAGGGTCGTCAGTCATCTTGCCTCCATGGTTACTCGTGATAGTAGTAACTGGTGTGAGAGCAGTTCATTTGTTGTGTCGCACTCAACCACTATTGATAGTGGTAGTTAGAGTTGCGTGCAGTTGTCCTGGGTGTGTGACACTCGACCACTCATGGGTAGTGTCAATCGGAGTGGCCAGCAGCAGAGACCCCCATTGTGTAGCTTATAACTCTTTATCTTATTGCTACTTGTTCATACTGCCCACTGGAGTCGTGGTAGCGAGTAGGGTGCGCAGGCATGACCAGCATTTGCATTGCCATGTGTGAAGGCATTTGTATATATATACATATACATATATTTATATATATATATGTGTGTGTGTGTGTGAGCAATATATATTGATACGGTCTATATATATATGCTTGTTGTATTGGTGCATTTGTTTATGCTATGATTGGTGCATTTGATTGTACATCATCTTGCATGTTATTTGCATGATCTATACTGTTGGGTGTGGGATACCAGTGTATGACTTGGTTTGGACTTTTGTATGCCTGTGGCCAGTATCATGATGTTGTATAGGACTGACTAGGTTTGATGATGTTGTTGTTTTATAGGTTAGTAGGGCAGTGTGTTTATTACATGCTTAGTGTTGTTCTTTCATGTTGTATTTGTTATATGGCAGTATGTGTGTTCAGATTATACGAGTTGTATCGTTGTAGATCTTCAAGTATGTCAGTACATTATGTTATGTACAGTTGATCAGTTGGTTGTTTATCCACTGCATAGATTCACACTGATGGTTAGTTGGCATTACCTTCACGACTGTATACCATTGATCTCTATCTATATATATCGGTTCATCTCCATTGTATATTTGTTGCCCTTTATATCTTAGTTGTTGATCATGCATTATCTTGCATATTACCGCTGAGTTTTATACTCACCACTACAGACCCTGGGTTTTCTTGTAGCCCAGGTAATAGGTAGAAGAATCCTTGGATTCTTGGAGCTCCGCCAGCCGATCCCATCTCACCTCGTGTATTTGGATTGTAATCCATATTGGTGTTGTATATTTTTGGATTTTTATCTTATATTGTTTCCGTTGTTTGGTAATCGGTTATGTTGTTATGTATTTGGTTTCGATCATGTTTTCTTGTTGTGTCAAAGTCGTACCGGTATGTATGTATTTGTGTCTTTGTATTTTTTTTTATTATTGTTGGTGTATTCCACTGTGACTTTTGTTATATATCTCTGTATGTTGTGTGGTTGTGACCGGAAGGCTATGTATCAACAGGGAATTGTATCACGTACAGTGGAGATGTTGTCCGATTTTCAGGCTCAACATACTTTCAAGGCGTGACAGTGTAACCTTGTATGGTCATTCCCAATTAGGAGCTAACTTACCTGGGTCTCCTACAGGGCTAGCTTTCCAAAGAACCAAGTCTCCTACTTGAAAAGCTCAAGGTGATACCCTCTTGTTAAAGATTTTTTGTACTCTCTGTTTAGAAGCTTCGGCTCGAACAAGGGCTTGTGCTCGCTTCTCTTCCACTAGATATAATTCCATACTTCGTATAATTGATTGTGTTCTGGTCATAAACATGAGCCCGGGCACTATTCAGGATAGATTTGACAGGTTTCACAGCCTTAGTCCCATAGACTAGGTTGAAAGGTGTTTCTCCAGTTGCTGCTTTAGGCATAGTTCGGTAAGACCATAATACTCCCAGAAGTTCTTCCACCCAATTTCCTTGACTAGTTCCCAACCTGGTTCTCAATCCTTGAATCAGGATTCGATTAACCACTTCTACTTTCCCTAGCTTAAGGATGTGCTACTGATGTGAACGCTTGTTTGATGTTAAGACTTTGCCAACATTCTCAAATGTCCCGACCTTGAAATTTATGTCCGTTATCACTGACTATCTTTTGAGAGATTCCATATCTGCATATAATATTTTTCCATAAAAATTATATAACATCCTCTTCTGTAATTTTAGCCAAAGTTTCAACTTCCACCCATTTAGAGAAATAATCCACTACTACTAATTAGAACTTCTGTATAGGATCGGTAGACATTGGCCCCACTATGTCTATTCCCCATTGATCAAAAGGACAAGAGGTCACTATTGACTTCATCAGCTCGGCAGGTCTATCCGACCTGTTACTCTGCATTTGATAAGCTCAGCATGCCTTAACAAGTTGTACTACATCTTGATGAAGAGTTGGCCAGAAGTATCTAACTAGCCACACTTTCTGAGTCAAGGCTCGCCCTCCTAGGTGACTACTACAACATCCTTCATTAATTTCCTTAAGTATCCACTCGATGTCCTCCTTTCCCAGACACTTTAATAGAGGTCTACAAAATGATTCTTTATATAAAACTCCATCAATGAGCAGAAAATACTTTGCTCTCTTCATCAAGGATGAGGTTTTCTGGGGATCTGTAGGAAGACTTCCTTGTTGTAAATAAATCATTATGTCTGTTCTCCAATCAGGTGTGCAACTATATTCAGAGGATGCCTCCTCTACATTGTAAACCATTGCTTGTGCAAGATCTCCAAGCATAAAGGATCCCGGGATGCCCATTCTATTATTGCACTAGCTAACTGAGCCAATTCATTTGCCTTCATATTCTCTTCTCGGGATTTGTTGGAATTGTACTTCTCTAAATTGGGATTTTAGCTTCCCAAAAGCCTCAAAATATTTCTTTAATCTTTCCTCTCAGAGAGCAAAAGTACCTTGAAGTTGGGAGATGGACAATTGAGAATCTGAATATACCATAACAGAATTAGCTCCTACTGCCCGAGCTACCTGTAGCCCAACCATGATAACCTCATACTCAGCTTCATTTTTAGAGGCCTTGTACCCTAATCGTAGGGAGACGTGAGTTTCTTCTTCCAAGGGAAAGACCAACAATATTCCTACTCCACTTCCTTCAGCTCCAAATGACCCATCTACAAAGATTTTCCACATAGTTGCTCCTTCTCTTTCTTTAGTCAAGTCACTTTCAGGATGAAATGGCACCTCGGCTAGAAAATTAGCTAAGAACTGGGCTTTAATAGTAGTACAAGGTTTATAGTAAATATCATACTCACTCAACTCTACTTCCCATTTAGATAACCTTCCCGAAGCATTAGGTTTTGTAGCTACTTGCCCTAGTTTGCTATTTGTCAACACACTCACCGGGTGAGCTAGGAAATAAGGTCTTAATTTCTGAGCTGTCAGTACCAAGATATAAGCTAACTTTTCTAACTCTGTATACCTCAGCTCTGCTCCCTTCAATATATGACTAGTATAATAGATAGGTTGTTGCTAAGAGTTTTCTTGTTTTAATAGAACTGAGTTGATCGCCCCTTCAGAGATTGACAAGTATATCCACAAGGGTTCCTCGGAAGTAGGTTTGGACAGCAGAGAGAGTTGAGCTAGATATTGCTTCAGTTCTTGAAAAGTGACTTCACATTGATCATCCCACTAAAATTGGGTAGCTTTTCCTGAGGATCCAAAAGAAGGGTAATCCTCTATCCGCTGATCGAGCAATAAAGCGGGACAATGGAACAATCCTTCCCACTAGTCTCTGTGTCTTTTGTCGATTAGTGGGAGACTTCATATTGCACAATGTCTGAACTTTATCTAGATTAGCCTGCAACCCCTTTTCTGTGACAATATATCCTAAAAAATTTCCACTCTGTACGCCAAACAAGCATTTTTTTTAGGATTCAATTTCATGTTATATCACCTTAAGGTGGAAAAGGTTTCTTCCAAGTCTTGTATCAAATCTCGAACAAGGCGGGATTTCAACAAAATATCATCAACATACAACTCTATATTTCTCCCCTTTTGTTCAGTAAAAATTTTATCCATGAGTCTTTGATATGTGGCTCCTGTATTAAGTCTAAAAGGCATCACTACATAAGAGTACAATCTCCCTAACATCACAAAACTAACTCTCCTCTGATCTTCCTAAGCTAAAGGGATATGATGATATCCCTTGTATGCATCCATGAGTGAAATAACTTCATCCCCTATAGTAGAATCAACAAGTTGATCAATACGAGGCAAGGGGTAGCAGTCTTTAGGGCACGCTTTATTCAAATCATGAAAGTCAACACACATACATCATTTCTCTGAGGGCTTGGAGACTAACACTAGATTAGACACCCATTCAAGAAATTGAATTTCTTTTGCATGCCCTGCTTGTATTAATTTTTCAACCTCCTCAACGATGATTTTATCTTTCTTGGGTCTGAAGTGCCACCTCTTTTGCTGGACCGGTCTAGCTCCTTAGGTGATATTCAAGTGATGTTCAACTATTTGAGGATCAATCCCAATCAGATCGTGAATGTCTTTGGTAAAGATATCTTCGTTTCTTTGCAAACATACGATGAGATCTTCCTTAACTTCAAGTTGCTTGGCCACTTGAATCACCTTTACTGGAAGTATCTCTATGGACTTCCCTTCCTCTGTTACCTCCTTTATAGGGATTATCTTCTCCAATATGTAAACCTTAGAGTTTGTTGGCGCTTTTCCTTTAGAATCCTCTATCTGAGCTTTCTTTTGATCAACTCGGATCATTTGAACATAACAACTTCGAGCCGCTTTCTACTCCCCTCAAACTTCCCCCACAAGTCATCCTACTAGGAATTTAACCTTCTGATGGTAGTGAGAGGCCACTGCCTTGAAAGCAAATAGAAATGGATGCCTCAAAATAGAATACACCGAGGGAGCATCCACCACTAGGAATGGAGTCATGCATGTTTTTTGACTTGGCTTCCTTCCCAAAGTAAGGGGTAAGACTATTTGGCCTACCAACTGTACCATATGGCTAGCAAATCTAAAGAGGTGCGTGGCCACATCTTCCAATTGTGCATCCTCCAATCACATCTGACTGAAGGATTCCTGAAATAATATATTGATAGAACTCCCCAAGTCCACCAGTACTCATGTCAACTCGTAGTTAGCAAAATTAATTCTACCTACCAAAGCATGAGGTAAGAGAATACCTTACAAATCTTTTGGTCCAAAACTTAAATCTAACATATCTTGTATAGAACAGTCTCGACTTTCCATAAGCCAAGCATAAGACTTTTGGGCTCTATTAGAATCCCCATCAGTGGGTCCTCCGGTAATAACATTAATAACACACCTAGTTGGGTCATCTTCAAGAGTAGTTAATGTTCTACCACTTGCACCCTCCTCCTGAGGGATAGGATCTTTATTCAACTGAGCTTGTCTTGGGGAGGGGAGGGTAGGTGGTTTTCTGACATAAGGTCTAGGTCGGACAATAGGAGGTCTCCGACCCCTCCCTGCGGCTACTCTCTGTTGGGATGTATACTGAAAAGTCTTTTTTTTGTATGAACATCTTTATTTTTGAAATAAGAATCACATGATCATTGTTTGCATATTTTTATGGCTATGCATATTGTCTAATACATTACATTGTAGATAACATGGTGTGTGGTGCCACACGGGAGATCATGTTATCAGCTCCTTGTAAAGTATAAGTAAAGGCTCACAACCGAGATGGCTTTCGACAAACCATCGGAATAGTTGTAGTGTGATTTGGTATTGGTTTGTCTTGACCATAGAATCACACTAGTGCACTTTGTGTGTATTGAGCAGGACCGACTTAGAGGTGATTCGATTTATTGCTGACTACATAATCGAATCGGACCACAAATATTATTTTGTACATGCTCTTAATCCCGATATAATAACGGGCACATATACTTAGTATTCATCTCTTTGATTTACCAATGGGCGAGATTTATAGATTAAATCGATAGGCTCGGTAAGTTGGGAGATGATATTATTTATATGGTGTGCTGATGATTATAGGAGGAAATCGTATCTTATATATTAGGATGATGGTGTCCCCTTGAGGAGCTCATAAGGTTCATCATGTAAACCCTGCAGGTGGACTTTGTTCGACATGATGAAAAGGTTGAGTGGTACTACTCATGGAGTTAGATGTTGATTAATTAATTGTCAGTAAATTAATTAATCGATGGACATTCGAGATCTTAAACACGGGAAGAAAATGTACGAATAATATATGGAGCCCATATTATCTTATGGGGCTTGGTGAGGTAGATCAATGATAATCCTCTAGTGGAATGGATAATCATTAATGGATCGGACTTTATGTGGGCTTGATCAATGGGTGGCCAAGATCCAACTCCTCCTCATGGTCCCTATTGTAGCCTATTAACACCTCAAGAAGCTTAGATCAAATGGATAGAAACAAAACTCTAGATCCAAAGGTAGAGATTAAATCTCTAGATCCGACGGTTGAGATTAAATCTCTAGATCCGACGGTTGAGATTAAATCCCTAGAACCAATGGTGGAGATTAAATCAATCCTTAAGCCTAACTCTATAAATATGGGCTTGAGGGTGGGTGGCAAGAATTAATTAGAGGAAAGGGGGCTAGGGTTTTGGGCAGCAAGGGCAAGGGAGGCTTAGGGTTTTGGGTGGCCATAATTAAGTAAAGTTGTTTTCTTCTTCTTCTTCCTTGAGGTGGCCGGCGCCCTTCTTCCCTATTCTCTCCTTGGTTTGGCCGGTGTCCAACCTTCTCCCCTTCATCTATGGCTTAGGAGATTAGTGTTTGCTTCCTTGGGCGGCAAGGAATCCTAGTTAGGTTAGGATTTAGGTTTGGCGGCTAGGGTTTGAGAAGGTACTTGGGCGGCAACTATGGAGGGTTTTCTTTCTTCTTCCTAAGGTGATTGTCGGCTCCCATAATTCTCCTCTTTACCTTGGCCGGAGCTCAATCTATTCCTCTTCTTCTCCTTGGCCGGTGGAAACAAGAGATAGGGATTCTTTCCTTGAAGCTTTTGGCCGGCGCCCACACTTCTAATCTTCATCTCTTTGGGCCGACGGCAAGAATCAAGCTTGGAGCTTGATGGTTGGTCTTAGAAAAGAGAAGAGTTTAGTTTTATGATCTTCCTTTGTTTGGAGTGTACAAGGAAGGAAGATTGGCAATCTAGGAGCTTCGACTTTTGAAAGATCGTTGCCCACAAGACGTCCAAAAGGAGGAAGGACATACAATAGAAGATCAAGAGGTATAACAAGAGTCTTGTTTGTTTTGATTAGTGTTCTTTTGTATTATGTTTATAATTTCTTTTCAATTATATGCATGTTGTATGTGGATGTTTACTTTATGTATGTGGCTAAATAATGCTTGGATCCCAAACATAAACACAAAAGCCAGCAATCCGGACATCGTCTATTCCGCAGCTACTCATAGAATAGAGGTTGGTCGCTTGAACAACAAGTTTGTTCAAGTGACCTCTCTAAACGAATAGCATGACGATAACTTGGTTGTTTGGGCAAACCCTTTTGTCTAGGATTAACTTTTTTTAATCCGGGGACATCAATGGGATCGCCATGAACAAGCGACCGAGGTGAAGAGGGAAGCAAAGTTTCCCCTCACGGATCACTCGAAGCTAAACCCTTCAAGTGGTATCAGAGCCAAGGTTTTCGATTTTGGGTGTTTAAGGATTCGGTTACTCTTATACATTTTTTCATATATTATATGTGCCGGATAATAGTAGAATATGCGTAGTTTAACTCTTTGGTTGCAGGCATAAGATCCGACTATTATGGCCATTTGTGTGTATGTGATTGTATGTGTGTAATAGTATATTTTGTTGAATCCTCGGGGTTGACGAGGCTAGTATTTGATTTTTTGTAAATTAGATACGACATTGTTTAGCCTCTCTTTTTATTTTAGTTTACTTTCGATCTAGATTTCATGTACACTCTCTCATGGAGTATAGGATCAATGGATGTAAATTAAAATAGATTCTAGTCTCGGCTCGGATCTCCGGATGGCTTGTACATGGCGTAGGAGGAGCGGATGAGATGGCGATACGATGGGAGACATATTGAAGACAAAAGCCATAATAGTTGGAAAATAATTATTTTTCATATTTATTGCTTATTGTTTGATATGCATGTCATAGGCTGGAAAATTCCTCATTTTCAAATTACTAAGTGGGAGAGGGAAATTTTTATAAATTCCCATGGCCTTCATTACGATTTGACATGTGATGCAAGCAAACTTGCGCATCGGCTCTGAGTGCCTTCCTCCCCATCGGATGAGTTTGTTTGTGGTTCACAGGGTCGGATATGGTTATAGGAAATTATTAAGGAGCGTGTGTACTTCCCCATCGGAAGGCACATAACCCGAGATATTTTCCTTTGTATCGAGTAATGGTGAACACTTAGATGCAAATAGGAGTATCCTCCCCATCGGAGTCACTGCTTTTATTTGTAGGGCCAAAGAGAAACCAACTATTAATTTTATTTGTCAAAAAGTTAGGTTGACAAGATAGTAAAATTAATGGGTAAAACCTCCTCTTACAAATGTAGAATTCGTATACGTCCACACTATCGTGGCATACGATATTCTCGGTGTTTTGAGGTGTTGGTTGATTTTAAAATTTTATTGTTTGAGGAATCAATAATTTTTTGAAATCTAAAGTAATGATCTATGTGATTCTTAAGATTTTCAAAAATGACTTTCAGTCCACTTGTTGTGATACTAAAGGAAAATAAGCTTACTATACCCAAATTATGTTGATTGGAAAAGAATCTAGATATTATCTTAACTGCTGAGGAGTACAAATATGTACTTTTCAAAGAGTATCCTCCTAAGCCTGTGAATGAGCTGGAAGTCCTTGGAACTGAGATCGATGGGGAAACTCAGGTCGATATCATTCTCCAGTCGACAGAAAGGCTTGCTCTGGCTCAGGCCATGGTTGCTCAGAAGGTTTCTACTTCTAGGCCGAAAGGCAAGAAGAAGAAGAAATAAGATAGAGCAAAGGTGGTGGGAGGAACTCAGGGACGAGTGAAGAAGCCGAAAGGCAAGTACTTCACTTATAAGCAGGATGGACATTGAAAGAAGGACTGTCCCAATCCGAAACAGAACAAAGGTATATATTTTGGTCTAGTCGTTGAAACATGGTTAGTGGTGTTAACTACCAGCACCTGGTGTGTAGATACGGGAGCCTCTGATCATGTCTGCAATACTTTGTAGGGGTTCCAGGAAACCCGACGACGAGCTGAGGGAGAGATTACCGTTTACTTGAGCAATGCCACAAAGGTGACGACTATTGCAGTGGGAGATGTTTTATTTATCTTTTGAGAAAAATAAAAACTTTGGTTCTGAAAAATTCCCTTTATGTACCTTTATTTAGAAAGAATTTATTTTCAGTTTCTAAATTGTTTATGTATGGATAATCTATTTCTTTTAATAACAGAGTTGTTATAAAAAGAAATAGGCATATTATCTATTCTGGTACATTGATAGGAAATTTGTATACACTCGAACCAAAAGCTCCCACGATGCAAATAGAAGTTAATGACTCATCTTCTAATTCCAATAATATAAAAGAACCTTCGAAGATGAACCAAACATATCTTTGGCATCTTAGGCTTGGTCATATTAATCTAAGCAGAATTCAAAGGTTGATAGCTGATGGACCTTTGGGTTCATTAGTGGTGGAGGATTTCCCAACCTGCGAATCTTGCTTGGAGGGTAAAATGACCCAAAGGCCTTTTAAGGCCAAGGGGTATAGATCCAAAGATGTGTTGGAATTGGTTCATTCTGATTTGTATGGTCCTATGTCTATCCATGCTAGAGGTGTTTTTGAATATTTTGTCTCTTTCATAGACGATTATTCAAGATATCAAGACACTTCGATCTGATCGTGGTGGCGAGTACCTCTTCGGAGAGTTTAGAAATTACTTATCAGAGGCTGGGATTCAATCCCAATTGTCTGCACCTGGCACACCCCAGCAGAATGGTTTAGCAAAGCGAAGGAATATGACTCTTATGGAGATGGTTAGATCAATGATAAGTTATTCTGCGTAGCCAGATTCGTTTTGGGGATATGCTCTAGATACAGCGGTGTACATTCTGAACATGGTTCCATCTAAATCAATGCCTTCTACTCCCATAGAATTGTGGACTGGACGAAAGCCTAGTCTAAGACATATTCTGATTTGGGGGAGTCCAACACTTGTGTTGAAGGAAGATGCTGGTAAGTTGGAACCTCAAACAGAAGTATGCATGTTCGTTGGCTATCCTAAAAGAACGAAAGGTGGTTGATTTTATAGTCCTAGAGATCAGAGGGGGATCGTTAGCACGAATGCCAGATTTCTAGAGGAAGACTATGTGATGAGCCACAAGCCCAAGAGTAAAATTGTTCTGGAGGAATTAAAAGGGGAATTCACTTCTTCAGTACCATCGGTACAAGAGGATATACCATAAGTCACTACACCACGTGTCACAGAGGATACACAGGTGATACCTCGTCGTAGTGGGAGGGTTGTGAGACAGCCTGATAGATTCATGTTCTTGGGAGAATCTTCTGATTTGGTCCCTGGCGAACATGAACTAGATCCCTGGACATATGATGAGGCACTCCAAGATAAAGATGTAGTATCTTGGCGAAGTGCAATGAATGCTGAGATTGAATCTATGGATTCAAATCAGGTCTGGGAGCTAGTAGAACCACCCGATGGTGTAAAAACCATTGGATGTAAGTGGATCTACAAAAGAAAGAGAGGAATAGATGGGAAGGTTGAGACCTTCAAAGCGAGGCTTTTTGCGAAGGGGTATACTCAGAAAGAGGGTATCGATTATGAGGAGACCTTTTCATCGGTAGCCATGCTTAAGTCTATCCGGATTCTCTTATGTATAGCAGCTCATATGGATTATAAGGTGTGGCAAATGGATGTCAAGATATCTTTCCTTAATGGAAGTCTTGAGGAAAACATCTATATGAAGCAACCAGAGGGATTCATTGTGAAGGGCAAAGAGCATCTTGTATGTAAGCTTAATCGGTCCATTTATGGATTGAAGCAAACTTCGAGGTCTTGGAACATCCGATTTGATAAAGTAATCCAGTCTTATGGATTTATTCAAAGTCCGGATGAGTCTTGTGTATACAAGAGATGTGACAGAAACATAGTGGTATTTCTTGTACTATACATAGATGACATGTTGTTGATTGGCAACAATATCAAGGTGTTATCAGACGTAAGGGTATGGTTGTCCAAACAATTTGATATGAAGGACTTGGGAGAAGCAGGACACATCCTTGGGATTAAGGTTATAAGGGATCGCAGGAAAAGGATGTTGTGCTTATCCCAAGCTTCATACATAGACACGATTATGGAGCGTTTTAGCATGCAAAACTCCAAGAAGGGTTTTCTACCTTTCAGGCATGGAGTTCCTTTATCTAAGGAGATGTGTCCTAGAACATCTGAGGAGATAGAGGAGATGAAGGTGGTTCCTTATGCTTCGGTAGTAGGAAGCCTCATGTATGCGATGCTATGTACGAGACCAGATATCTACTATGTCGTGGGAATGGTCAGCAGATATTAGAGTAATCCAGGACAGGGACATTGGACTGCGGTAAAGCATATATTGAAGTACCTGAGAAGGACAAGGGATTATATGCTAGTTTATCGGGCAGACCAATTACTCCCTGTGGGTTACACGGATTCCAACTTCCAGTCAGATAGGGATAACAGTAAGTCTACCTCAGGTTTTGTGTTTACTTTGGGAGGTGGAGCCATTGTATGGAGGAGTGTCAAGCAGAAATGCGTGGCGGACTCCACCATGGAAGCTGAGTATGTGGCAGCCTCTGAGGTAGCCAAAGAAGTTGTATGGCTCAGGAACTTCCTGATGGACTTGGATGTGATTCCTGGTTTGTCCAGAACTATCACAATTTATTGTGATAATAGTGGTGCATATTCAAACTCGAAGGAACCACGAGCCCATAAGGTAAGTAAACACATAGAGCGCAAGTACCACCTGATACGAGAAATCGTAAAGGAGGTAGAAGTTATCGTCGCCTAGATTGCATCAGAGGATGACCTGGTAGACCTTTTCACTAAGGCCTTTCTAGCGAATGCTTTTGATAGGCATGTGGAGGGAATGGGAATCAGATGAATGATAGTATGAGGGCAGCATAGTCTTTTAGTATAAGTGGGAGATTGTTGGGATGTATACTGAAAAGTCTATCTTTTGTATGAACATCTTTATTTTTGAAATAAGAATCACATGATCATTGTTTGCATATTTTTATGGTTATGCATATTGTCTAATACATTACATTATAGATAACATGGTGTGTGGTGTCACACGGGAGATCATGTTATCAACTCCTTGGAAAGTATAAGTAAAGGCTCACAACCGAGATGGCTTTGGACAAACCATCGGAATGGTTGTAGTGTGATTTGGTATTGGTTTGTCTTGACCATAGAATCACACTAGTGCACTTTGTGTGTATTGAGCAGGACCGACTTAGAGGTGATTCGATTTATTGCTGACTACATAATCGAATCGGACCTCAGATATTATTTTGTACATGCTCTTAATTCTGATATAATAACGGGCACATATACTTAGTATTCATCTCTTTGATTTACCAATGGGCGAGATTTATAGATTAAATCGATAGGCTCGGTAAGTTGGGAGATGATATTATTTATATGGTGTGTCATTGATTATAGGAAAAAATCTGTCCTATATATTAGGATGATGATGTCCCCTTGAGGAGCTCATAAGGTTCATCATGTAAACCCTGCAGGTGGACTTGGTCCGTCATGGTGAAAAGGTTGAGTGGTACTACTCATGGAGTTAGATGTTGATTAATTAATGGTCAATAAATTAATTAATCGACCGACATTCGAGATCTTAAACACGGGGAGAAAATGTACGAATAATATATGGAGCCCATATTATCTTATGGGGGTTGGTGAGGTAGATCAATGATAATCCTCTAGTGGAATGGATAATCATTAATGGATCGGACTTTATGTGGGTTTGATCCATGGGTGGCCAAGATCCAACTCCTCCTCATGGTCCCTATTGTAGCCTATTAACACCTCATGAAGCTTAGATCCAATGGATAGAAACAAAACTCTAGATCCAAAGGTAGAGATTAAATCTCTAGATCCGACGGTTGATATTAAATCTCTAGATCCGACGGTTGAGATTAAATCCCTAGAACCAATGGTGGAGATTAAATCAAGCCTTAAGCCTAACTCTATAAATATGGGCTTGAGGGTGGGCGGCAAGAATTAATTAGAGGAAAGGTGGATAGGGTTTTGGGCGGCAAGGGCAAGGGAGGCTTAGGGTTTTGGGTGGCCACAATTAAGGAAAGTTGTTTTCTTCTTCTTCTTCCTTGAGGTGGCCGGCGCCTTTCTTCCCTATTCTCTCCTTGGTTTGGCCAGTGTCCAACCTTCTCCCCTTCATCTATGGCTTAGGAGATTAGGGTTTGCTTCCTTGGGCGGCAAGGAATCCTAGTTAGGTTAGGATTTAGGTTGGGCGGCTAGGGTTTGAGAAGGTGCTTGGGCGGCAACTATGGAGGGTTTTCTTTCTTCTTCCTAAAGTGATTGTCGGTGCCCATAATTCTCCTCTTTGCCTTAGCCAGAGCTCAATCTATTCCTCTTCTTCTCCTTGACCGGTGGAAACAAGAGCTAGGGATTCTTTCCTTGAAGCTTTTGGCCGGCGCCCACACTTCTAATCTTCATCTCTTTGGGCCGACGGCAAGCATCAAGCTTGGAGCTTGATGGTTGGTCCTAGAAAAGAGAAGAGTTTAGTTTTATGATCTTCCTTTGTTCGGAGTGAACAAGGAAGGAAGATTGGTGATCTAGGAGCTTCGACTTTTGGAAGATCGTCGCCCACACGACGTCCAAAAGGAGGAAGGATATACAATAGAAGATCAAGAGGTATAATCTTGTTTGTTTTGATTAGTGTTCTTTTGTATTATGTTTATAATTGCTTTTCAATTATATGCATGTTGTATGTGGATGTTTACTTTATGTATGTGGCTAAATAATACTTGGATCCCGAACATAAACACAAAATCCGGCGTTCCGGACATCGTCTATTCCGCGGCTACTCGTAGAATAGAGGTTGGTCGCTTGAACAACAAGTTTGTTCAAGTGACCTCTCTAAACGAATAGAACGACGATGACTTGGTTTTTTGGGTAATCCCTTTTGTCTAGGATTAAATTTTTTTAATCCGGGGACATCGATGGGATCGCCATGAACAAGCGACCGAGGTGAAGAGGGAATCGAAGTTTCCCCTCACGGATCACTCGAAGCTAAACCCTTCACTCTCAACATGGGTTGTAGAGTAGGATATTCTATTCTGATGCGCTCCAAGTCCTTTTGCAAACCGAAGCACCACTCGCTAAAATGCTCATATTCCATATGATATTGGAAGAAAAATCGAGTGGGAGGATTACAAGGAGCTCCCTTATATCTTCCAGGATGTTGTTGCACGCCTTACCTCTCGAACATTTCAAGTTCTACCTCTTTCCGAGTTTGGGGTAGAGGTGAGAATTTGATAGCCATAATATGAAGGGGGTGATGGGGAGGAACTTCCATCATGAGTGGCCGAGGATAAGGAACTTCTGGCATAAAATGTTTCCTTGTGGGGACCCGAGAAGTGGAAGGTTGACTTCTCTCCATGGAGCTGACGACAGGCTTCTTCTCAGCTCTCCGTACTTTTAGGATTTCTTCTTCGTTAATATATTCTTCATCTTGTCCTAACAATTCATCATAGATAAAGGTGGGCTTCTTTAGCAAAGAACTAAAGAAAGGTTCTTCTCTCATCCCAAGGGATACAGCGACAATCAAGAAATCTGAGATCGCTAAAGGTACCTTGAGGGTGGCATTAGTAAACCAGTGGATGTAACTGCATAACAACTCGGTAGGTTCCTGTTTCACAAGAAGCAAGCTAGAGATAGTGTGTTTATACCTCTTACTAGTGGTAAAATATTTTAGAAAAACTTCCTTCAAGTCCCTGAAACAAGTAATTGAATCAGAGCACAACAATCCAAACCATGTCTGTGTTGAAGTCGACAGGGTGGTATGAAAGGCCCGACACTTGATGGCATCAAAATAATGATGAAGCACAGATGCACCTTCAAACTACGATAAATGATCTTCAGGGTCAGAAGTACCATTATATAACCCAAAATTAGGGGCACAAAAGTGAGGAGGAGGATTCTCTAAGGATATATCTTCGGTGAAAGGGGATGACTCGTATGTGTTAGTAATATATGAGAGGTGTCCTAAGGCAATCGCCTTATGGTTGTACCATTTATTTGATAAATGAAGATTCACTATTTGAGTATACATATTTTCATGTATTTGATTGGATCTTAAACTCATTTACTGAATGTCCACAATACAATTCACAGCATGAGAGAATTTGTGATTGAATCACAACTAGTGAGTATCTCTACATGTGTAATTGTGATGTATTGAAATTATCCCTAGTCGATGAATTGATGCATAAATGTTCTAAACTTACACTAGTTATCTTTTATTACACCTACACATGATGAACATTCTGAAAGGGAAAATCTAGTGCGTACCTAGTTATGATTCATCTTAGTAGTATAGTACTTTGGAATCCATAGGTGACTCTAGATTTAGCATTTTAGTTACTGGAGATGCTCGGATTGTGGAAGCCCATTCGGAAAAATCAAAATCCCAAGAGAGAGAAGAAAAAAATGGAATAAGAAAAGAAAAAAAAAAGAGAGTAAGAAAAAAAAATTGAAAAAAAAAATTGAGGGATAAAAAACAATTGTCGTGGGTGAAAATAGTTATGTGCCCCTTTGAGACCGAGTTAGGTTACTGGGGAAACACCTACCAATTTCTCTCAATACCGAGCACGCCTTTGAGACTTTGTGCTAGATCTAGGGCACAACCCTCGCTTTGGGCAGGTAAGTGCCTAAGAGTCGGAGACCTTAGGAAAGCTATAGGATGATGACTTAACATACCATGGAACGAGTATCCCCTAAGAAGATTTGATTAGCACCAGCACGAGAAGCTAACTTAGTGAATTTCTGGAACATATCTATTTTGCTTTGATTGCAAATACAACTTGATAAATCTAGTTAACATGCTAAGTATGAAACAATACCTTTTTAAAATTTCATGGCACTGAGGTTTGCTTGAGGACAAGAAAAGATCTAAGTCTGGGAGAATTTATGTGAGCAAAAAATATAGGCTTTTAGGAGTAGTTTTTGCTCACATCTCATTTCATTTTATGTTTGTTTCATGCATATTTTACTTTTTTTTGCATGCATTTCCTATTTTCTAGTTCGGAGATCTACTTTTGTCAATTTATGTGTAGGGCGGCATTTTTGGAGCAAAATGGAGCAATTTGTAGAGCACAGACCTTAAGGAACATGCATTGGCCATGTCCCAAGACTTGGGCATGTTTCTGAAGCGAAACAGATCAAAACGGAGGCTCCATGAAAAGACACGGCCAGGCCATGTGAAAACACACGGTCGTGCCTTTTTTCTAGCTCAATTTCTAGACTAGATTTCATCTATTTTCCAGCCTTGCACACGGCCAGCCATGTGAAATTCGCACGACCATGTGGCGGCGCTGCGAATTCAAGGAAATAGGGTTTTTCAGGTATTTATAGAAAGCCGGAGTGGCCTCTATATATAGGAAACTCATCTAAGAGGTGATCACGAGGGAGCCGCCCTAGGGCTCCCAAACCCTGGGGGAGGCAAGATGGCTGGGACGGCACCCCGAAGCCCTAAAAAGATTCGGGAACTCACAACGGGAAGGAAGAACACCGTCGGAGGTCAAGATTCTGCACTTCAACGCCAGAGAGAAGGCCACATTGGCATTGTAAATTTCTGTTCTTGCACTTTATCTTTTATTTATTCGAACATGAACATTCCTTGTGTTTCTCCTCTCCTATCTATGGAGTAGTTACTTCGATTCTAGGATTAGAGAGTAGTTTGTGTGTGTAGGACATGTTGCTTCAAATTGAATTCTGGTATTGAGTTTGAATTTACAATTGGAATTAGTTTAGACCGATATCTATGTGTATTTGGTTTTCTATCTACTATGCTTAGCCGATGCTAGGGGTGATAGCCCTCGTATCTCAGATTTAGGGGATTTATATGAGGAACCTACGGGTTGGCCTCATCTCTTGTAACCGTGGGTAGAAGGATGCGATAGAACTGGAAACTGTTCATCGCAGAGATTGATTCGGCATCCTCATACAACCAATCTAGTCCTTATAAGGCAGAGATAGCTCCCGATAGATGCGGTGGCTCATCGGGAGAGTGTATGATGTCCCTTCCATAAGACCATAGTTAGACGTTTAGACAACGTCCAGTTGATAGCATGTTTTACAACACACAAGCGAAACCGAAATCCTAGAATCCCTTTAAAAAAATCTCGTGGCAAACTCTTTTCTTCCTCCGTGTGACACCATATTGAGTAGGACCACTAATAACCCTCACATTCACAACCCTTAGAGTCTAGTCCCAAACAATTACATCCACCAAACAAATCAGTACTCAAATCTCAGTCCCTGTGGGATCGATAATCTTTTTATTACTTGACGATATCTGTGCACTTGCGGGCGTTGAGCGCGAGCGCGTACTTCGAGTCTTCGATGGTCTCCGTCGTGAGATTTGATGTCGCATTCGTGTGCATCAATGGGCTCGTGGTTCCTTCGAGTTTGTAACTGTACCACTGTTATCACAATAAATTGTGATAGTTCTGGACAAACTAGGAATCACATCCAAGTCCATCAAAAAGTTTCTTAGCAATACAACTTCTTTGGCTGCCTCAAATGTTGCCACATATTCAACTTTCATGGTGGAGTCCACCATGCATTTCTGCTTGACACTCCTCCATACAATGACTCCACCTCCCAAAGTAAACACAAAACCCGAGGTAGACTAACTGTTATCCCTATCTAATTGGAAGTAATAATTTGTGTAACCCACAGGGAGTAATTGATCTGCCTGGTTTACCAGCATATAATCCCTAGTCCTTCTCAGGTACTACAATATATGCTTTACCGTAGTCAAATGTCCCTGTCCTGAATTACTCTGATATCTGCTAACCATGCCCACGACAAAGTAGATATCCGGCCTCGTACATAACATAAGGAACCGCCTTCATCTCCTCTATCTCCTTTGATGTTCTAGGACACATCTCTTTAGATAAAGGTACTCCATGCTTAAAAGGTAGAAAATCTTTCTTGGAGTTCTGCATGTTAAAACGAGCCATAATAGTGTCTACGTATGAAGCTTGAGATAAGCACAACATCCTTTTCTTGCGATCCCTTATAACCTTGACCCCAAGGATGTGTCCCACTTCTTCTAAGTCCTTCATATAAAACTGTTTGGACAGCCATACCCTTACGTCTGACAACACTTTGACATTGTTGCCAATGAGAAAAATGTCATCTACGTATAATACAAGAAATACCACTACGTTTCCATCACATCTCTTATATACACAAGACTCATTCGGACTTTGAATAAATCCATATGACTGGATTACCTCATCAAAGTGGATGTTCCAAGATCTCGAAGCTTGCTTCAATCCATAAATGGACCGATTAAGCTTGCACACAATATGCTCTTTACCCTTTGCAATGAATCCCTCTAGTTGCTCCATATAGATGTTTTCTTCAAGACTTCCATTAAGGAAAGTTGTCTTGACATCCATCTGCCAAACTCATAATCCATATGAGCAGCAATAGATAAGAGAATCCGGATAGACTTAAGCATGACTACCGACGAAAAGGTCTCCTCATAATCAATACCCTCTTTCTGAGTATACCCTTCGCAACTAGCCTTGCTTTGAAGGTCTCAACCTTCCCGTCTGTTCCTCTCATTCTTTTGTAGATCCACTTGCATCCAATGGTTTTTACACCGTTGGGTGGTTCTACTAGCTCCCAGACCTGATTTGAATCCATAGATTCTATCTCAGAATTCATCGCCTTTTGCCAAGATACCACATCTTTGTCTTGGATTGCCTCGTCATATGTCTTGGGATCAGATTCATGTTCGCCAGGGACCAAATTAGAAGATTCTCCCAAGAACATAAATCTCTTAGGTTATCTAACAACCCTCCCACTACGACAAGGTACCACCTGTGTATCCTCTCTGACATGTGGTGCAGTCACTTATGGTATGTCCTCTTGTACCGTTAGTATTGAATTAATGACTTCCCTTCTCAACTCTTCCAGAACAATCTTGTTGATGGGCTTGTGGTTCATCACATAGTCTTCCTCTAAAAATCGGGTATTCGTGCTAATGATCACCCTCTGATCTCTAGGACTATAGAACAAACCACCTTTCGTTCCTCTAGGATAGCCAACGAACAAGCGCACTTCTATATGAGGTTCTAACTTACCAGCATCTCCCTTCAACACATGTGTTGGACTCCCCTAAATCCGAATATATCTCAGACTAGGCTTTCGCCCAGTCCACAATTCTGTGGGAGTAGAAGGTATTGATTTAGATGGGACCAAGTTCAGGATATACACTATCGTATCCAGAGCATACCCCCAGAATGAATTCGGTAAATCAGAATAACTCATCATCGATCTAACCATCTCTATAAGAGTCCTATTCCTTCGCTTCGCCACAGCATTCTACTGGGGTATACCAGGTGCAGACAATTGTGATTGAATCCCAGCCTCTGATAAGTAACTCCTAAACTCTCCCAAGAGGTACTCACCACCATGATCAGATCGTAATGTCTTGATACTTTTACCTTGATGTTTCTCCACATCAGCCTTGAATTCTTTGAACCTGTCAAAGCATTTAGACTTGCGGCGCAGCAAGTAAATGTATCCATATCTTGAATAATCGTCTATAAAAGAGATGAAGTATTCAAAACCAACTCTAGCCTGGATAGACATAGGACTGCACAAATCAGAATGAACCAATTCCAACACATCTTTGGCTCTATACCCCTTGGCCTTAAAAGGCCTCTTGGTCATTTTACCTTCCAAGCAAGATTCATAGGTTGGGAAATCTTCCACCACCAATGAACCCAAAGGTCCATCATCTATCAACCTTTGAATTCTACTCAGGTTAATATGACCTAACCTTAGATACCAAATATACGTTTGATTCTTTTTCGAAGGTTCTTTTCTCTTATTAGATTTAGAAGATGAGTTATTTACTTATATTTGCATCGTGGGAGATTTTGGTTTAAGAGTGTATAAATTTCCTATCAATGTACCAGAACAGATAATCTCCCTATTCCTTTTTATAACAACTCTGTCATTAAAAGAAATAGAATATCCATCCAAAAACAATTTAGAAACTGAAATTAAATTCTTTCTAAATGAAGGTACATAAAGGCAATACCTCAGGACCAAAATTTTATTCCTATCAAAAGATAAATAAACATCTCCCACTGCAATAGCCGCCACCTTAGTAGCATTTCCCATGTAAACGATAATCTTCCTCTCAGCTAGTCATCTGGTTTCCTGGAATCCCTACAAAGTATTGCAGACATGATCAGTGGCTCCTGTATCTACACACCAGGTGTCGGTAGATAACACTGCTAAACATGTTTCAACCACTAGACCAAAAGATATACCTTTGTTCTGCTTCCGGTTGGGGCAGTCAGCCTTCCAATGTCCAATCTGCTTGCAAGTGAAGCACTTGCCTTTCGACTTCTTTCACTCCTCCCTGAGATCCTCCCACCACCTTCGCTGCACCTTGTTTCTTCTTCTTCTTGGCCTTCGGCTTAGAAGTAGAAACCTTCTGGGCAACCAAAACCTGAGAACTCTGACGAAAAAGCCCCTCTGCCGCCTGGAGTTCTATTAGAAGCTCCGCCAACGAATATAACCTCTTATTCATGTTGTAGTTCAGGCAAAACTGCTCAAAACTCCTAGGTAAAGATTGGTGAATGATATCGACCTGGGTTTCCCCATCGATCTCAGCTCCAAGGACTTCCAGCTCATTCAAATGAGCCATCATCTTGAGAACATGATCCCTCACGGATGTTCCCTCAACAATGGTGGTCGTAATCAAGTTTCTCATGGCTTCTTTCCTAGCAGCCCAATTCTGGTGTCCGAAAAGTTCCTTGAGATTGAGCATCATGTCATAGGCAGTGGTCATGGCCTGATGCTGATGTTGCAATACATTTGACATAGAAGTCAAAATGTAACACCGCATCATCTCATCAGCCTTGATCCACTTCTTATAACTCTCTTTCTCCTTTTCACAAGAATCATCCGCAGGCTTAGGAGGACACTCTTCGAGAAGTACATACTTGTACTCCTCAGCAGTCAAGACTATGTCCAGATTCCTTTTCCAATTCACATAGTTAGGTCCAGTAAGTTTATTTTCCTTTAGAATTACAGCAAGTGGGTTGAAAGTCATTTTGAAGAAACCTAAGAATAACATAGATCAAAAACATTTAGATTTTAAAAAATTATTGATTCCTCAAACAATAAAATTTTAAAATCAACCAACACCTCAAAACATCGAGAATATCGCATGCTACGATGGTGTGGACATATACGAATTCTACATTTGTAAGAGGAGGTTTTACCCATTAATTTTATTATCCTGTCAACCTTACTTTTTGACAAATAAAATTAATAGTTGGTTCCTCTTCGGCCCTACAAATAAAAGCAGTGAATCTGATGAGGAGGATACTTTTATTTCCATCTAAGTGTTCACCATTACCCGATACTAAGGCAATTACCTCGAATTATGTGTCTTCCGATGGGGAAGTACACACGCTCCTAAATAATTTTCTATAACCATATTTGACCTAGTGATCCACAAAACAAACTCATCCGATATGGAGGAAGGCACTCAGAGCCAACGCGTAAGTTTGTTGGCATCACATATCAAATTGTAATGGAGGCCGTGGGAATTTAAAAAAAAATCCCTCTCCCACTTAGTAATTTAAAATTGAGGAATTTTAACTATACAACCACAACAAGCAAATAAATCAAAAGCAATAAATATGAAAAACAAAATTTTCAGCTATTATGGCTTTTGTTCTCCAATATGCCTCCAGTCGTGTTGCCACCTCATCCGCTCCTCCATACACCATGTGTTGGGTTTCCGGCACCGCGGCGTGTGTGTGCTCGATCATGTTTCGTAAACATGAACACAGCGGAAGCAATAAAAATAATAAATCTACATTTGTTACAACACACACATCACACGCATGCATAGTACAACATGTGTAGACATAACCGTAAATTTAAATTTGCAATAAAAGGAAATTTATCTACGTTATACCTTTCGTATGACGTGTAGCGGGAACGGCATCAACCGGAACGATCCTTGCTAGAATCGTCTCTATCCGTATCCACGCCGAGTTCCTCGGGATGACTTCGCTAAGCCATGAGCTTCGTCTTCGTATGGGTTACTAGCCTCGTGTTGAAGACGACGTGATCGAGAGATGATCACGATCCGAATCCAAATTCGAGTTCTCAAAACTCGCTTCTCCGGAGAGGTTTTCGTCAACCAATTGACGAATCCTTCGTCCTCCACCTCAGAGAATTACCGGAGATCGAATCCCCGATAAGTTAGCCACTGTCGGAGCTCTAACCGTCATCCAAATGACGCTCCGACGAGAGGAGAACAAGCTGTCCAGAAAACTGGACAGCTTTGGTGGAGGTGATAGGCGCCGGCCAACCAAGGGAGATAGAGCTCACCTTGATGCTAAACTTGAAGGAGATCACCGGAACACTAACCGGCAGCAGCTCGACGCCAGCGAGGGGGAAGGAAGCAGCCTTCTGGACGCCGGTTGGAGGAGCAATGGGCGGCGGTTTAGGGTTGGCGCCGAGAGCTCCCTCAATGGGGTGGGCGGCAACCTTAGGGCAAGGGGTTTTTGGATTAGGGCTTAATTATCCCTTAAGCCCTCTTTTATAGAGAACTAATTCTCTTAATGGTTATTGGATCATAACTATTAGGCCCGTTAACTCGCTCCATTAAGATAAGTTAAAATAAACCAAACCATGATGGTTTATTTTAAGTTAAAACGAACCGAACCAACTTTTGGTTCATTCGTTTAAAATAAACTAAACCCTTTGGTTTATTCTCCTTCTTTAGATTAGAACCAAACCATTTTGGTCCATCCATTATGTCTTCATAAGACACGGCTCATCCATGCTTCCATTGCGCCTGAAACGATTTCATGCTTGCTCCATGTTTGGTCCAACCAAACATAGTTTCTCTCGGTCTGAGAATCCCATTCTCAAGCTCGTTTTAAATCCTTTGGATTACGCTCGTTGTGCGTGCGACCAAATATGTTCTCGGTTTATGTTGGCCATCTATAATTAACCATTAATTATAGAACGATCATGAGTGGCACCTAGTAGTACATCATGATCCCCAATTACCCGAAAAGATCAACGGTTGATCCAGAACTATTTCTGAAACCCTTCAGCAGCTCGAATGAATCGTGCCCCATTCCCTTCACTCATCTTATACCCACTTGGTTCAGGACATGGTCTATAGTGTCAGTCCCCACTAGGCTGACTACGTCACACCTAGCCCAAGTATCATTTCCTCGTCCTACGGATTCTAGTTACTCCACATGTATCGAAGAGTACCTTACTCTAAACATGTAATGCTTTGTCCAAAGACTTTAGTAACAATCCGACGAGAGGCCATGGGTATACATCTCCTCGCAAGGAGTGGTGAATCCTTTATAGGCTATTCAAACACCTTCGATCACTTCGACTTATACCCAATCATCCCGGGTGCACATCTCCTTAGAGATGCTTGCTTAAGATGTCAAAGCATAAGTCTCTATGATCAAGATGACTTGAATACTGCAAGTCAAAGGAACATCGCACTTAAGCCACAGTAAGAACTTCATTGACATATCTATATATGCAGAGAACCATATGAAGTCTTACGGCTGGTCACTCCAATGAACTAGTTACCATAACTAGCATCCACGATTAACTCCGGACATCACTATGTCTCCAGCCAGTGAGAATCAGCTGCTTGGATACACCAAGGAGTATTCCTCGTGCTAGTCTCGACAGAATTGATGGTGTCCAAATCCATCAATTCATCGACTAGGGATAATTCCGATACATCACAATTACACATGTAGAGATACTCACTAGTTGTGATCCAATCACAAATTCTCTCATGCTGTGAATCGTATCGTGGACATTCAGTAAATGAGTTTAAGATCAAATCAAATACATAAAATATGTATACTCAAATAGTGAATCTTCATTTATCATATAAATGGTTCATACATAAGGCGATTGCCTTAGGACATCTCTCATATATTACTAACAGACTCCCACTTGGCCAAATGCCAATCGCTACGGTATCCAATACCATAAGCTCGAACATGACCCTCAAACTTATTTTGAGGTAATGCCTTAGTCAAGGGATCCGCTAAGTTCCTTTCGGTGGGAATTTTCTCGATTTGTATTTCGTTCCTACTGATGATCTCTCTGATTAGATGATAGCGGCGAAGCACATGTTTGGATCGTTGATGAGACCTTGGCTCTTTCGCCTGTGCAATTGCTCCATTGTTGTCACAGTAGACCGGTATTGCTTCAATAATGGCCGGAATCACACCCAGTTCATGAACGAACTTCTTGATCCAAACCGCTTCCTTTGCTGCTTCCGAAGCTGCAATGTATTCTGCCTCAGTGGTAGAATCCGCTACAGTCTCTTGTTTGGAACTTTTCTAACTCACTGCGCCCCCATTCAAGGTGAACACGTATCCAAACTGAGACCTGGAATCATCCTTGTCTGTCTGGAAGCTGGCATCCGTATACCCGCGTATCACCATGTCCCCTTCTCCATATATTAGGAACACATCCTTAGTTCTTCTCAAGTACTTAAGGATTGTCTTAACAGCCGCCCAATGATCCATTCCCGGATCAGACTGGTATCTGCTCGTGACACTCAGAGCGTACGATACGTCGGGCCTTGTACATAACATAGCATACATAATAGATCCTATTGCGGACGCATAGGGAATCTTACTCATGAAAATCCTCTCGTCTTCTGTGCGTGGACACATAGACTTCGAAAGGTGTACCCCATGCCTGATGGGTAAGAAACCTTTCTTGGATTCCAACATGCTAAACCTCTTTAGCACTCGGTCTATATATGTAGACTGCGAAAGACCAAGCAACCGTTTCGATCTATCTCTATAGATCTTAATCCCGAGGATGTAGGTTGCTTCTCCCAGGTCTTTCATGGAGAATGTCTTGGATAACCAAACCTTCACTGACTGTAAGATTGAAACATCGTTTCCTATAAGTAGTATGTCATCGACATACAATACTAGGAACACGACTGCACTCCCACTAACCTTCTCGTACACACAAGGTTCGTCTGGATTTTTGTGAGAAATCAAACTTTTTGATTGTCTCATCAAAATGGATATTCCAGCTCCTGGATGCTTGCTTCAATCCATAAATGGACCGTCACAATTTGCATACCTTAGTTTTATCAACCGATGTGAAACCCTCAGGCTGTATCATATACACGTCCTCGAGCAGGTTTCCATTAAGGAAAGCTGTTTTCACATCCATCTGCCATATCTCATAATCATAATGAGCCGCTATGGCTAGGAGCATCCGAATGGATTTAAGCATAGCTACAGGCGAATAGGTTTCGTCATAATCAACACCTTGCTTTTGACGATATCCTTTCGCCACCAATCTAGCCTTATAGGTAATCACATTACCATCCATGTCGGTTTTCTTCTTGAAAACCCACTTGCACCCTATAGGCTTTATCCCTTCAGGTGGGTCAACCAAGTTCCAAACTTGGTTTTCATACATGGAATCCATTTCCGACTTCATGGCACCAAGCCACTTATCCCTTTCTAAACTTGTCAGCACTTCTTCATAACTAGTAGGCTCCTCATCATCAATGAGTAACACGTCGTTCGATTCACTTACGAGAAATCCATATCTCTCAGGAATATTGCGTGTTCTACCAGATCTACGAAGATGTGGTGTTACAATAGGTCCAGCCGATTGCTCATCACTATGAGTTGTTGGTTGTTGTGCTTCACCAGGTATCTCATTAATGTCTATTTGAGTCTCTTGAGCCTCCTCAAGCTCGACGACACTCCCACTGTTTTCTTACAAGAGAAACTCTTTCTCTAGAAATACAGCATGCCTTGAAACAAACACCTTTTGTTCCACAGGATGATAGAATTGGTAACCCCTTGTTTCCTTAGGGTATCAAATAAATAGACATTTATCAGACTTAGCATCCAATTTGTCTGATACTGTCCGCTTCACATAAGCAGGACAACCCCATATCTTCAAGTAAGATACATGAGGTTTCTTACTATTCCATATCTCATATGGAGTAGTTGAGACTACCTTGGTAGGCATTCTGTTTAACAAGTAAACAGCTGTCTGAAGTGCATAACCCCAAAAGGACTTGGGTAGAGTCGCATGATTCATCATTGACCTGACCATGTCCAACAAGGTCCGGTTACGCCTCTCAAATACACCATTATGCTGTGGTGTATAGGGCGGAGTCCATTGAGACAATATACCATTGTCTCTTAGATATTCAAGAAACTCTTGACTTAAGTATTCACCACCTCGATCCGATCGAAGTATTTTAATACTCTTATCATGTTGTTTCTCTACTTCATTTCTGAATTCTTTGAACCTTTCAAAGTCTTCAGACTTGTGTTTCATCAAGAACACATACCCAAACCGTGAGTGATCATCGGTGAAGGTAATGAAGTAGCTATAGCCTCCTAATGCTTGAGTTGACATAGGTCCACATAAATCAGTATGTATTAGTCCTAGTAACTCTCCCACTCATTCACCTTTTCCAGTAAAAGGTAACTTAGTCATCTTGCCTTTTAAGCATGATTCGCATGTATTGTATGAATCCAATTCAAACGATTCTAGAATTCCACATCGGTGTAATTCGGACATGCGTTTCTTGCTTATATGGCCAAGACGACAATGCCACATATAGGAGTCTATTTGATTATCCTTTTGAGCACGCGTGTTGCTCACTTCGATATTGAAAATGTCACTGGATACGTCCAACGTATAAATGCCATTACTCAAGGTTCCAGTTCCATAAAGTACGCCATTCAAAGTTATATAACAACAATTGTTACTAAACGTCAAATGGAAACCATTTCTATTTAAACAGGAAATAGAAACAATGTTCTTTATTAGAGAAGGAACATAATAGCAATTGTCCAGTTCTAAGACTAGTCCACTAGGGAGCTTCAGCAAATAAGTTCCGATGGCGACCGCAACAACCTTTGCTCCATTGCCAACTCGCAAATTTGACTCCCCTCTGACAAGTCTTCTTCTATTCCTTAGCCCCTGTATGTCATTACATATATGTGAGCCACACCCAGTATCCAATACCCAAGTGTCTAAGGAAATAGAATGACAATCAATAACGAAGATACCTGAAGAGGATGGGGCATCGGATGCCTTCTTCTTCTTCATGGACTCAAGATAAATCTTGCAGTTTCTTCGCGGTGGCCTTCCTTGCCAGTGATGGCAAGTGCCCTTTTGCGGTTCCGCCTTCTTTGCCTTTCTTCTTTCATTTCTTGTTCTTTTGCCTTCCTCTTAGAACCTTTCTTTGAGAATCAACTATGAGAACCACCTTCTCCTCATGCTTCACAGAAGGCTCCACAGTCTTCAGCATATTGAGGAGCTCGGGAATGGTGGATTCCAATTTGTTCATCCGATAGTTCATCACAAATTGCGAGAAACTCTTGGGCAAACAATACAGAATTAAGTCAATACTTAACTCATGATCCATCACAAAACCGAGGGTTGCTAGCCGCTCGATGTACCCGTTCATCTTTAGAACAAACTGCACTACTGATGAACCTTCTTGCATCTTCGTGGTGAAGAGGAGCCTAGAGACCTCGAACCTTTCGGATCTCGCTTGCTCATCGAACAACTCATGAAGATGGAAGACTATAGTATTAGCATCCATATGCTCATGCTGCTTTTGCAGCTCAGGTACCATCGCCGCTAGCATGATGCAACTCGCCAGCTCAGAATCTGCCACATGCTTCTGATAGACCAACATTTGGTCTGGAGTTGCATCGTCCTTAGGACGGTCAGGAAGAGGCTCTTCAAGGAAATATGCAAGCTTTTCTGCCTTGAGAACAATTCTCAGGTTTCTAAGCCAGTCCAGGAAGTTAGGCCCAGTCAGTTTGTTCGAATCCAAAATAGTGCGCAAATTCAAAGATGTCATGATCAATTTATTGACCTAGAAATACAAAACGAGCATATATGAGAAAATGATTTTAAAATGCATCAATATACATTTATAAATTCCATTCATTTTTCGAATTCCAAAAACCTCAAAATCACTTCAGAAGATCGTAGGTCCATCTCCGAATGGGTTGATATCCATCATAGTTATGAACAACCTTGGAGAGAGTCCAACAAGTCATTCATAACTACGACGGTAGGTATCATCTATACCGATTGCATATCACGTATATGCAACTATCACAATGTGCTATCAACTAATTGAATGTTCACACATACGTTGGGTTGTTAACACATTAACAAGTATGCATCATATGCATAGCACCCAACTTCACCTCCCTTTACATCGACCTTGGAGAGAGTCCAACAAGCCAATGCTCCAGGTTAAAGCCAACCCATTAATCGAGAAATAGTTTTAATATGGTTAGAGCGCATTCAACCAATTAGCCCAGCTTGGAGAGAGTCCAACAACCAAAGCTAATGATTGACCTCTGACTCTTACCATATTAGTATTAAACTATTCCATGGTTTGAACATGTTCGGGTTCGAGCCGGGCTTGGAGAGAGTCCAACAACCCAAACAAGAAACGGAACTCTGGTTCTAACCATATCAATGGAAGGTGTAGGCTTTAATATTGTTTAAGGGTTTTATGTCTCATCCTCTTTGCATGCAAATAACTATTATCTACATGGCATTGCATACATGGCATACATCTACATGTCACGACACGCATGGCATAATGTTATGCATCTAATGCAATTACATGGCATACAATTATGTCATATATATATTTCCTTATATGTCATAACTATTTATGGAAAAAAAATATGTTTAAGATTTGATTCTCCAAATCAAATCATAATTAAATTAGGAAACAAATTTCCAAATCTAATCACATATTTTATTTATGGAATTATTTGATTAAGGAAAATCTATTTAGGAAACCAATTTCGTAAATCATTAAAACTACTTATGGAAATAAAATATTTTAAGATTTGATTTCCAAATCAAATCATGATTAAATTAGGAAACAAATTTCTAGAATCTAATCAAATATTTTATTTATGTAAAATATCAATTTCCATAAATACTTCCAACTTTCCAAAAGTGGAAGATTTCCATAAATACATCTAGACTTTCCAAAATTGAAAAATTTCCATAAATACTTCTAAATTTCCAAAATTAGAAAATTTCTAGAAATAACATTATGAATATCGCAAAACCATTTTACGATTATGTCGAAACACAACCTGGGCTCTGATACCACTGTTGGGTTTCCGGCACCGCGGCGTGTGTGTGTTCGATCAAGTTTCGTAAACATGAACACAACGGAAGCAATAAAAATAATAAATCTACATGTATTACAACACACACATCACACGCATGCATAGTACAACATGTGTAGACATAACCGTAAATTTAAATTTGCAATAAAAGGAAATTTATCTACGTTATACCTTTCGTATGACGTGTAGCGGGAACGGCATCAACCGGAACGATCCTCGCTAGAATCGTCTCTATCCGTATCCACGCCGAGTTCTTCGGGATGACTTTGCTAAGCCACGAGCTTCGTCTTCGTATGGGTTACTAGCCTCGTGTTGAAGACGACGTGATCGAGAGATGATCACGATCCGAATCCAAATTCGGATCCTAATACGAGTTCTCAAAACTCGCTTCTCCGGAGAGGTTTTCATCAACCAATTGACGAATCCTTCATCCTCCACCTCAGAAGATTACCGGAGATCGAATCCCCGGTAAGTTAGCCGATGTCAGAGCTCTAACCGTCATCCAAATGATGCTCCGACAAGAGGAGAACAAGCTGTCCAGAAAACTGGACAGCTTTGGTGGAGGTGATAGGCGCCGGCCAACCAAGGGAGATAGAGCTCACCTTGATGCCAAACTTGAAGGAGATCACCGGAGCACTAACCGGCAGCAGCTCGACGCCGGTGAGGGGGAAGGAAGCAGCCTTCTGGACGCCGGTTGGAGGAGCAATGGGCAGCGGTTTAGGGTTGGCGCCGAGAGCTCCCTCAATGGGGTGGGCGGCAACCTTAGGGCAAGGGGTTTTTGGATTAGGGCTTAATTATCCCTTAAGCCCTCTTTTATAGAGAACTAATTCTCTTAATGGTTATTGGATCATAACCATTAGGCCCGTTAACCCGCTCCATTAAGATAAGTTAAAATAAACCAAACCATGATGGTTTATTTTAAGTTAAAACGAACCAAACCAACTTTTGGTTCATTCGTTTAAAATAAACCAAACCCTTTGGTTTATTCTCCTCCATTGGATTAGAACCAAACCATTTTGGTCCATCCATTATGTCTTCATAAGACACGGCTCATCCACGCTTCCATTGCGCCTGAAACGATTTCATGCTTGGTCCATGTTTGGTCCAACCAAACATAGTTTCTCTCGGTCTGAGAATCTCATTCTCAAGCTCGTTTTAAATCCTTTGGATTACGCTCGTTGTGCGTGTGACCAAATAGGTTCTCGGTTTATGTTGGCCGTCTATAATTAACCATTAATTATAGAACGATCATGAGTGGCACCTAGTAGTACATCATGATCCCCAATTAACCGAAAAGATGAACGGTTGATCCAGAACTATTTCTGAAACCCTTCAGCAGCTCGAATGAATCGTGCCCCATTCCCTTCACTCATCTTATACCCACTTGGTTCAGGACATGATCTATAGTGTCAGTCCCAACTAGGCTGACTATGTCACACCTAGCCCAAGTATCATTTCCTCGTCCTACGGATTCTAGTTACTCCACATGTATCGAAGAGTACCTTACTCTAAACATGTAATGCTTTGGCCAAAGACTTTAGTAACAATCCGACGAGAGGCCATGGGTATACATCTCCTCGCAAGGAGTGGTGAATCCTTTATAGGCTATTCAAACACCTTCGATCACTTCGACTTATACCCAATCATTCCGGGTCCACATCTCCTTAGAGATGCTTGCTTAAGATGTCAAAGCATAAGTCTCTATGATCAAGATGACTTGAATACCGCAAGTCAAAGGAACATCGCACTTAAGCCACAGTAAGAACTTCATTGACATATCTATATATGCAGAGAACCATATGAAGTCTTACGACTGGTCACTCCAATGAACTAGTTACCATAACTAGCATCCACGATTAACTCCGGACATCACTATGTCTCCAGCCAGTGAGAATCAGCTGCTTGGATACACCAAGGAGTATACCTCGTGCTAGTCTCGACAGAATTGATGGTGTCCAAATCCATCAATTCATCGACTAGGGATAATTTCGATACATCACAATTACACATGTAGAGATACTCACTAGTTGTGATCCAATCACAAATTCTCTCATGCTGTGAATCATATCGTGGACATTCAGTAAATGAGTTTAAGATCCAATCAAATACATAAAACATGTATACTCAAATAGTGAATCTTCATTTATCATATAAATGGTTCATACATAAGGCGATTGCCTTAGGACATCTCTCATATATTACTAACACCATGTACAAGCCATCCGGAGATCCGAGTCGAGAAAAATTATTTTAATTTACATCCATCGATCCTATACTCCACAAAGGAGTGTACATGAAATCTAGATCGAATGTAAACTAAAATAAAAGAGTGGATAAACAATGTCATACTTAATTTCAAAAATTAAATACTAGCATCGTCAACTCCGAGGATTCAAATAATATTACAATTACACACATAGAATCACATACACACACATATGGCCATAATAGTTGGATCTTATGCCTGCAACCAAAAATTTAGCCTACACACATCCTACTATTACCCGACACACATAATATATGATAAGTGCATAAAAGTAACTGAATTCTAAACAAACAAAATCGGAAATTGTGGCTCTGATACCACTTGAAGGTTGAAGCTTCGCTTCTCACTTTGCTTCGGTCGCTTGTGTATGGCGATTCTATCATACGTCCCCGGATTAAAAAAAATTAATCCAGATGAAGATGGATTACCCAAGCAACCAATCCATCATTGTGCTATTCAATTTGAGTCGTCGCTTGAACAAACTTATTGTTCAAGCAACCTAACTCTTATCCTCGATTAGCCACGGAATAGATGATGTACGGATCACTGGTTTTTGTGTTTATCATCGGGGTCCATGATCATACAATTGTAAACAATTACATAGAACAAAAAGAAACTTAAACAAGAATTACACCTCTTGATCTTCTATTGTATGACCTATCTTCTTCTTAGACGTTGTGTGGGCAACGATCTTCCAAGAATTGAAGTCTCGTAGATCATGTATTTCCCTTCCTTGCTCGCTCCGAACAAAGGGAAGAATACTTCTCCCTTCTTCTCCTTACTTGCGCCGACCACCAAAAAACTAATTTCGTGGTGTCCGCCGGCCCTAAGGAGTGGGAGAAAATGAATGAGAGCCGGCCAAGAGAGCTAGGGCTCTTGTTGTCGTCGGCCAAGAGACAAGGGAGAGGTGGAGAGGGTGGTGCTGGCAATGGAGAAGAAGAGAAAGGAAAAGCTCTACAAATCCTCCTTGTGTCGTCGGCCAAAAGAAGAACTCCTTAGGTTGCCGCCCAAGACAACCCTTGAACCAAAAAACTCATCCATTCCCAAGCCTCTCCAACCACTTATATAGATCTAGGCTTCATGAGGGTTTTATATTAGGCTACAATAGGGACCATGAGGAGGAGTTGGATCTTAGTCACCTAATGGATCCGGCCCACATAAAATCTGATCCATTAATGATGATTCATTCCACTAGAGAATTATCAATGATCTACCTCACCAAACCCCATAATTAAATATGGGTTCCATATATTAATTGTACAAATATCTCCCCGTGTTTAAGATATCGAATGTCCGTTAATTAATTAATTTACTGACAATTAATTAATTAACATCTAACTCCATGAGTAGTACCACTCAACCTTATCATCATGCTGGACCAAGTCCACTTGCAGAATTTACATGATGATCCTTATGAGCTCCTGAAGGGGACATCATCATCCTAATACATAGGATACGGTTTCCTCCTATAATCAATGGCACACCATGTAAATAATATCATTTCCCAACTTACCGGGCCAATTGATTTAACCCATAAATCTCGCCCATTGGTAAATCAAAGAAATAAATATTAATCACATGTGCCCATTATTATATCAGGATTAAGAGCATGTACATAATAATATCCGAGGTCCAATTCAATTATGTAGTCAGCAATAAATTGAATCACCTCTAAGTCAGTCCTGCTCAATACACACAAAGTGTACTAGTGTAATTCTATGATCAAGATAAACCAATACCAAATTACACTATAGCCATACCAATGGTTTGTCCAAAACCATCTTGGTTGTGAGCCTCTACTTATACTCTACAAGGAACTGATAACATGATCTTCTGTGTGACACCACACACCATATTATCTACAATGTAAAGTATTAGACAATATGCATAACTATCAATATGCAAACAATGATCATGTGATTCTTATTTCAAAATGAAGATGTCCATACAAAGACTAGGCTTTCAGTATACATCCCAACAGGATATCAACCGATTCGAAGATGGACTTACGATCTCCCGAATTGATTTTGAGGGGTTTTGAAATTCAAAATTGAATGGGATTTTGTAAATGTATGTTGATGCATTTTAAAATCATTTTCTCATATATGCTTGATTTTTATTTCTAGGCTAATCTCTTGATCATGATGGCTTTGAATTGCGCTCTATTTTGGATTCAAATAAATTGACTGGGCTAAACATCTTGGACTGGCTTTGAAACCTGAGAATTGTTCTCAAGGTGGAAAAGCTTGTGTATGTCCTCGAAGAGTCTCTTCCCGCATGTCCTAGTGTTGACGCAACTCTAGACTAATTGTTGGCCTATTAGAAACATGTGAGTAATTCTGAACTAGTGAGTTGCATCATGCTAGCCGCGATGGTACCCGAGCTGTGGAAGCAGCATGAGCATATGGATGCTCTTGCCATAGTATTTCATCTTTATGAGTTGTTTGATGAGCAAGTGAGATCTGAAAGGTTCAAAGTCTTCAAGATCCTCTTCACCTCTGAGATGCAAGAAGGTTCATCTATGGTACTGCTCAACATGCTGAAGACTGTGGAGCCTTCTGTGAAGCATGAGCAGGGGATGGTGTTGTTAGTTGATTTCTCGAAGAAAGGTTCTAAGAGGAAGTCAAAGGAACAGTAGAAGGGGAAGAAGAAAAAAGCTAAAAAGGTAGAACCAGCTCAAAAGGGCACTTGCCATCATTGTGGCAAGGAGGATCATTGGCGAAGAAACTACAAGATTTATCTTGAGTCTGTGAAGAAGAATAAGGCATCAGATGCTCCATCTTCTTTAGATATCTTCGTTATTGATTGTCATTCTATTTCCTCAAACACATGGGTATTGGATACTGGTTGTGGCTCACATATATGTAATGACATACATGGGCTAAGGAATAGAAGAAGACTTGTCAAGGGAGAGTCAAATTTATGTATTAGGAATGGAGCAAAGGTTGCTGCACTCGCCATCGAAACGTATTTATTGAGACTCCCTACAAGACTTGTCTTAGAACTGGACAATTGCTTTTATGTTCATTCGTTGATAAAGAACATCATTTCTATTTCTTGTTTAAATATAAATGGGTACAATTTGACTTTTAGTAACAATTATTGTTACATAACTTTGAATGGCGTGCTTTATGGGACTGGAACATTATGCAATAGTATATATACGTTAGACGTATCCAGTGATATTCTCAATATCGAAGCAAGCAACAAGCATGCTCGAAAAGATAATCAATTAGACTCCTACATGTGGCATTGTCGTCTTGGCCATGTGAGCAAGAAATGCATGTCCGAATTACACCAATATGGAATTCTAGAATCGTTTGAATTAGATCATATGATACATGTGAATCATGCTTAAAAGGCAAGATGACTAAGTTACCTTTTACAGGAAAAGGTGAACCGGTGGGAGAGTTGCTTGGTCTAATACATACTGATGTATGCAGACCTATGTCAACTCAAGCTCTAGGAGGCTATATCTACTTCATTACCTTCACCGATGATCACTCACGGTTTGGGTATGTGTTCTTGATGAAACACAAGTCTGAAGCCTTTGAAAGGTTCAAAGAATTCAGAAATGAAGTTGAGAAACAACTTGGCAAGAGTATTAAAATACTTCTATCGGATCGAGGTGGTGAATACTTGAGTCAAGAGTTTCTGGATTATCTAAGGGACAATGGTATATTGTCTCAATGGACTCCGCCGTATACACCACAGCATAATGGTGTATCTGAGAGGCGAAACCAAACCTTGTTGGACATGGTTAGGTCAATGATGAATCACGCGAATCTTCCCAAGTCCGTTTGGGGCTATGCACTTCAGACTGTTGTTTACTTGTTAAACAGAGTCCCGACCAAGGTAGTCTCTACTACTCCATATGAGATATAGAATAGTAAGAAACCTCATTTATCTTACTTGAAGATATGGGGTTGTCCTGCTTATGTGAAGCAGACTGTATCAGACAAACTGGATGCTAAGTCTGATAAATGTCTATTTATTGGATACTCAAAGGAAACGAGGGGTTACCAATTCTATCATCCTGTGGAACAAAAGGTGTTTGTTTTAAAGCATGCTGTGTTTATGGAGAAAGAGTTTCTCTTGCAAGAAAACAGTTAGAGTGGCATTGAACTTGAGGAGGTTTAAGAGACTCCAATAGACATTGAGGAGATACTTGGTCAAGCATCTCGACTGATGACTCATAGTGATGAGACATCGATTGAACCAATTGTGACACCACATCTTCGTAGATTTGGTAGGACACACAACATTCTTGAGAGATATGAATTTCTCGTAAGTGAATCGAATGACGTGTTACTCATTGATGATGAAGAGCCTACCAATTATGAAGAAGTTCTGAAAAGTTCAGAAAGGACAAATGGCTTGAAGCCATGAAGTCGAAAATGGATTTCATGTATGAAAATCAAGTTTGGAACTTGGTGGACCCACCTGAAGGCATTAAGCCTATAGGGTGCAAGTGGATTTTCAAGAACAAAACCGACATGGATGGTAATGTGATTACCTTTAAGGAAAGATTAGTGGCGAAAGGCTATCGTCAAAAACCAAGGTGTTCATTATGACGAGACCTATTCATCGGTAGCTATGCTTAAATCCATTCGGATGCTCGTGGCCATAACGGCTCATTATGATTATGAGATATGGCAGATGGATGTAAAAATGACTTTCCTTAATGGAAACCTACTCGAGGACGTGTATATGATACATCTCGAGGGTTTCACATCGGTTGATAAAACCAAGGTATGCAAGCTTCGACGGTCCATATATGGACTGAAGCAAGCATCCAGGAGCTGAAATATGCGTTTTGATGAGACAATCAAAAGGTTTGATTTCTCACAAAATCCAGACGAACCCTATGTGTACATGAAGGTTAGTGGGAGTGACGTTATGTTCCTAGTGTTGTATGTCGATGACATATTACTTATAGGAAATGATATATCTGTCTTTCAGCCAGTTAAAATTTGGTTATCCAAAACATTCTCCATGAAAAACCTGGGAGAAGCGACCTACATCCTCGGGATTAAGATCTATAGAGACAGATCGAAACGGTTGCTTGGTCTTTCGCAGTCTACATATATGACTGAGTGCTAAATTGGTTTAGCATGTCGAAATCCAAGAAAGGTTTCCTTCCCATCAGGCATGGGATACACCTTTCGAAGTCTATGTGTCTGCGCACAGAAGACGAGAGGATTTGCATGAGTAAGATTCCCTATGCATCCGCAATAAGATATATCATGTATGTTATGTTATGTACGAGGCCCGATGTATCGTATGCTCTGAGTGTCATGAGAAGATATCAGTTTGATCCAAGAATGGATCATTGGGCAGCTGTTAAGACAATCTTTAAGTACTTGAGAAAAAATAAGGATGTGTTCCTAATATATGGAGAAGGTGATATGGTAATACGCGGGTATATGGATGTCAGCTTCCAGACAGACAAGGATGATTCCAGGTCTCAGTCTAGTTACGTATTTACCTTGAATGGAGGCGCAATAAGTTGAAAATGTTCCAAGCAAGACACAATAGCGGATTCTGTCACTGAGGCAGTATACATTGTAGCTTCGGAAGCAACAAAGGAAGCGGTTTGGATCATGAAGTTCGTCTCTGAACTTAATGTGGTCTCATCAATGATCCAAACATGTGCTTCGCCGCTATCATCTGATCAGGGAGATCATCAGTAGGAAGGAAATACAAATCGAGAAGATTCCCACTGAAAGGAACCTAGCGGACCCTTTAACTAAGGCCTTAGCTCAGAGTAAGTTTGAGGGTCATGTTAGAGCTTATGGTATTGGATACCATGGCGATTGGTATTGGGCCAAGTGGGAGTTTGTTAGTAATATATGAGAGGTGTCCTAAGGCAATCACCTTATGGTTGTACCATTTATTTGATAAATGAAGATTCACAATTTGAGTAAACAAGTTTTCATGTATTTGATTGGATCTTAAACTCATTTACTGAATGTCCACAATACGATTCACAGCATGAGAGAATTTGTGATTGGATCACAACTAGAGAGTATCTTTACATGTGTAATTGTGATATATTGGAATTATCCCTAGTCGATGAATTGATGCATACGGACGCCATCAATTCTGTTGAGACTAGCATGAGGTAAACTCTTTGGTTTATCCAAGCAGTTGTTCCTCACTGGCTAGAGACATTGGGAAGTCCAGAGTTAATCGTGGATGCTAGTTATGGTAACTAGTTCATTGGAGTGACCCGCTGTAAGACTTCATATGGTTCTCTGCATATATGGATATGTCAATGAAGTTCTTATAGCAGCTTAAGTGCGATGTTCCTTCGACTTGCAGTATTCGAGTCATCTTGGTCATGAAGACTTATTCTTTGACATCTTAAGCAAGCATCTCCAAGGAGATGTGGACCCAGGATGATTGGGTATAAGTCAATGTGGTCGAAGGTGTTTGAATAACCTACAGAGGATTCACCGCTCCTTGCGAGGAGATGTATACCCTATGGCCTCTCGTCGAATTCTTACCAAGGTCTTTGGCCAAAGCATTACATGTTTAGAGTATGGTACTCTTGGATACATGTGCAGTAACTAGAATCCGGAGGACGAGGAAGTAATACTTGGGCTAGGTGTGACGTAGTCAACCTAGTGGGGACTAACACAATAGACTATGTCCTGAACCAAGTGGGTATAAGATGAGTGAAAGGAATGGGACATGATTCATTGTAACTGCTGAAGTGTTTCAGAAATGGTTCTGGGATCAACCGTTGATTTTTCGGTTAATTGGGGATCATGATGTACTACTAGGTGTCACTCATGATCGTTCTATAATTAATGGTTAATTATATATAGCCAACATAAACCGGGAACCTATTTGGTCCCACGCACAACAAGTGTAATCCGAAGGATTTAAAATGAGTTTGAGAATAGGATTCTCAGATCTAGAGAGACTTGGTTTGGTTGGACCAAACAAAGAGCGAGTATGAAATTGTTTCAGTCGCATCGGAATCATGGATGAGACCAACGTTGTTTAGTTTATTTTAACTTAAGTTATTAGAGCGGGTTAACGGGTTATTGGTTATGAACCAATAAGTTCTAGGAGAAGGTTTCTTGATGTTCAATATATATGCTCTCTATAAAACACGACTTTAGGGTTTTTCGTGGAGAACTTTTGGTTATGGGAAACCCTAGCCACCCAAGCCCTCCTCCTTGCTTCTTGCCGCCCAAGAGCTTTAGCCAACCAAGAGGAGTTGCCGCCCAGGTTTTGCTACTACCCAAGTCCGACAGTGACCTATTTGCCAAGGATTGGTTTTCCGGCAATCCTCATAGGTGGAGGGTTAAGTTTTCGTCAATCGGTTGACGAAAATCGCTTCCGAGAAGCAAGTTTGCAAAACTCGATTTTTGGATCCGAATTTTATTCGGATTGTGATCTTCTCTCGGATCACATCATTTTCGACACGAGGCTAGTAACTCCTACGAAGACGAAGCTCGTAGCTTGGTGAAGCTATCCCGACGATACTCAGCGTGGATACGGATAGAGGCAATTCTAGCGAGAGTTGCTTCGGTTGATGTCATTTCCGCTATACGTGATACGTCGGGTATAACTAGAGTAATTTCCTTTTATTGCAAAATTTTAAATAGTGTTTATGTCTACACATGTTGAATCCTGCATGCGTGTGATGTGTGTTGTAATAAATTAGATTTATTGCTTGTATTGCTTCTGTTGTGTGCATGTTTACGAAACGTGTTCGAACACACACTTGTCGCGGTGCCGAGGAAACCCAACACTATGTCTCCATAACCTTGGTGGAGTGACTCTCCCATTGAACTTCCCTTCTTATAGGTAATACAGGAAAGTGATATTGATCCCCTCCTCCCACCAGTCCTTCCCCAGACAATATCTCCGTCTCTTGAGGACCAGGTGTGAGTATATGAGAAGGTCCACCATGCGGTGGCTCTCTTCACGAGGGTTCACCAAAATGAAGTTGAAGATATCCCATCCTCTTTCTCTCCTTCACCAATGCCTTTGATACTGCATTCTCTATCAGGGCATTTAATTGGGAAGGTAATAAGGTGAGGGGAGCTTCTTCAGCGGAGGAGGTAGCCAGGGGAGGGATCTCTTGGAGATGCATCTAAATGTCTTACTCAGTAAAGTTCTCACAGATGGTGCCAACTGATGCGGCACGGATTTTTCTCCTCAAGGATGTACTGTCGAGGAGGGGTTCTCTACCACCGCAGCAATAAGAGTTTCCTTGCTCCCTTTCTGTGAAAGTTAACACACGTTAGACCACTGCTGGCCTACCCAACGGAGATCCTCCGATGCTTAAGTTAGAGCTTGTAAGATGAAGAGAAAATAAGTAGTAGCAGTTGTGAAGAAGATAAGTGTAGTAGAGAATAGTGAAAAATGTATCTAGAATGATATCAGATCCCTTCTTCCTTCGCCTCCTCTTCCTTTTATCCTCCTCTAGCCCTAGAGCAAGTGTTGCATAACCAACTGCAATGATGACCATCCACATGGAACGACCCCCTGGACCCAGGTGAGGTTGCTTTTTAGGCCGTTAGAGAATGATTCCTTCATGGGATCCCTGAAAAGTCTGCGGTCGTTATCTTAAAAGATGGCAAGTGTACCTTCATTGTAACAAACTGATAAAAGAATATTTCATGAGGTCTCCACCACTGAACAACTTGATTGTCTCCTTCTTTGTAAAGAGTCCCCATGGCAGTCAATATATTGTTTCCCTTTCTCATTATTTCCCCTATGAAGATCAATAATCGAACATCTATCCTAAGTAACTCTTAATCCACCAAGTGACCTACCTTCTGAGTTACCTTCTTTCTGATATATTATTCACCTTGCTTTCCGAGCTATTCTCTCTAAGCTATGCCTTCAATCTACTTCCCGAGCTAATCTTATACCACTTAACTCTTAATTTATTCTCTGAGCTGACCTTCGTCAGGAAAACTCTCCACTTATTCTCCGAGCTGACCTACCTCAGCTCGACCCTCAACTTATTCTCCGAGCCGACCTTCCTCAGCTCAGCTCTCCACTTATTCTCCAAGCTGACCTACCTCAGCTCGACCCTCGACTTATTCTCCGAGCTGACCTTCCACAGCTCGACTCCCCACTTATTCTCCGAGCTGACCTACCCCAGCTCGACCCTCGCCTTATTTTCCAAGCTGACCTTCCTCAACTCATCTCTTCACTTATTTTCCGAGCTAACTTATCTCATCTCGGCCCTCGGCTTATTTTACAAGTTGATCTCCTTCATCTTACCTTTAGTCCATGCAAATCATCCTCTTAACTCCTCACCTCATACACTTTGCTAGATTATGGTAGTATCAAGTAAAATTCTTAAAACATAAATATGAAACATTTGAAATATTTAATAACTTTAGTGAACAAATAGAAAATAAAAAAGACCTTATGATAAAAAAGGATAAGGAGTGACAATATAGGTGAATTGATAAATCATAAATTTACAACAATGTGTCTATAAAATGGCTACCATCATGAATATGCATACCCTAGATCACCTCAACAAAATGGGATACTAGAAAGAAAAAAAAATAGAACTCTACAAGAAGTCGCTAGATCAATGTTAAATGAATACAACCTACCTAGTTATTTTTGGGTTGAGGCTATAAACACCGCTTGCTATATAAAAATAGAATAGAAATTAAGAAAATACATAATAAAACATCTTATGAAATTTTTAATAATAAAATACCTATAATAAAATACTTAAGAGTATTTGGGTGTACAGTATACATTCTAAATACTAAAGATAATGATAATGGAATCTTTCTTAGATATTCATCTAGTAGGGCCTATATAATATACAATAAGAAAACATTAAAAATAGAAAAAACAATCAATATAATATTTGATGAAGAATCTATCAAATTTAATTTAGAAAACATCAACAAGGATCAAATAAATTTTGATAAAATAAGTAATGATCAAGGGGGAGTAAAAAAAAAATTATACAAGAAAATGAAGAAGAAAATAATTCAAAAATCCTTAGAAAAAATTCTAATCATCCAATTGAGCAAGTGTTAGGAGATCCTACACTAGGAGTACAAACCCAATCGGCTATTAGAAATACAAGTCAAAAATCGTTAATTTCAAAAATAGAACCTAAATCAATGTACGAAGCATTATCATATCCTGACTAGGTAATAGTTATGCAAGAAGAATTAGCACAATTTGAAAGAAATGACGTTTGCGATTTAGTACCTAAACAAACAAACAAATCAACAATAGACGCTAAATGAGTATTTAGAAATAAATTAGATGACAAAGGAGAAAGTATAAGGAATAAAGCTCGTTTAGTGGTGAAAGGGTTTGTCAAGTAGAAGGGCTAGATTATGACAAGACTTATGCCCCGATATCTAGGCTTGCATCCATTAGGATATTATTTGCTTATGCAGCATACAAAGAATGTAATAACGTTGATGACGCGCTAGAGGAGGGTGAATAGTGTTTTGATTCATTTGGAATTCGATCGCTTGCGTGCTTGTCTACAATACTTGTTAGCATAGTGGAATATAGAATAGCAATAACAAAATACAACAAACATGAATGCAATACACAAATGTAAGGATATAAGATGGTATGAACCTAGGGTTCCTACTCCACGGGTCGAGCTCAAGTGAGCTCTAGTGATGCACACCACTACTAATAAACTCCTTCTCGGAACAATCCGGAGGTGAAGAAACCTCATATAATGTTTATAACAATAAACAAGATAATACAAGCAAATACAAATAAAATACAACAAATGATGTAAAGAAAACTTTACAAGAGATCGCTTTGAATGTTTTGCTTGTTGGTTGCTTGGACAAGCTTGAAGGACCTAAATGCACCAACACTTCGCCTCAAATCTCCCCTAGAAACATGGACAAAATCCTTTTTCTCGAGCTTCTTTTATAACTTGCATCGAGCTAATTTCGCGTCTAGCAGTCGACTGCCAAAATACCCCAGTCGACTGTGTCACGCCACGAGAGTATATTTGTCCATCGATCGGACGGTACCCTCTTGTGACAATATCAATGCAAAACCAATACATGGCCCAAATAGTTGCAAATACACACAAGCCATAAAACACAACGGAATACACCAACAAATAATAAAGATACAAAGACTCAAATGTGCACTCCAGAGTGACTTTGACACAATAATAATCATAATAGAAACCAACATCCAAACCGAATTACATACAACACAATCATAAACCAAAAATGTGGAAACGATATGGGATAAAATCCCAAAACATGCCATCCAAAATAATACAACATCAATATGAATTAAAATCCAAATACTCAAGGTGAGATGGGATCAGCTGGCGGAGCTCCGAGCACCCATGGAATCTTCTACCTGTTACCTAGGCGACAAGAAAACCCAGGGTCTATGGTGGTGAGTATAAAACTCAACGGTAATATGAAAGATAGTGCATGAACAACATATATCATATGAAGAGCAAGTATACTGATGGAGATAAACGGACATAAAGTCTTAAAGGAAACAACTAATAACTATCAGAATATACTAATCAGTGCATGTACCAAAATGATTAATTGTACATAATGTAATGTACTGACATACCTGAAAGGTCTGCAACGACACAACCTATACAACCTGAACAAGTATACAACAATATAACACATACAACATGTATGAACAATACTACACTTGTAATCAACACACAATCATATGATCAACATATAAACAAATACACGACGAACTTGGTCCATCCTATACCACAACATGACGCTGATCAAACACGTATAACAGTCTGATCCAACTCATACTCTGTACTCCAAAGACAACAACATAGAATATGCAAATAATATGCAGAATGATGAACAAACATATGCAGCAAGCATAGCTCAAAAAATACAACATCACAACAAGCATATATAGATATATAGATCATAACTATATATACTGATCACACAGACACACACACACACACACTCACACACAAAGACACACACACACACACACACATATAACAAACGCCATCAACCATGCAATGCAGATGCATGGTCATGCCTGCACACCCCACTCGCTACCACGACCCCAGTGTATCCTAAGTGGCTCGACATAACAACTATCCCAACTCAACAACAACCACTACTCTCAAGTGGCCGAGTGGGCAGTATGAATAAGTAGCGATAATCTAAAGAACTATAACCTACACAACGGGGGTCCCTACTGCTGGCCACTTCGACTATCACTATCCATGAGTGGTCGAGTGCCCCACACACAGGGCAACTGCACGCAACTCCAACTACCACCATCAATAGTGGTCGAGTGGGGCACAATAGATGCTCTTCCCTCACAACAGTTACTACTACCACAAGTAACAGTGGAGGCAGGATGAGTGTGAAGGTTTTGGAACCGAAGCTCAGATACCACTTGAAGGGTGGAAGCTTCGCTTCCCACTTCAACTTGGTTGCTTGTGCATGGCGATCCCATCTACGTCCCCGGATTAAAAATATTAATCCTTGACAAAGAGGGATTACCCAAGCAACTGATCCATTGTCATGCTATTCGATTAGAGTGGTCACTTGAACAAACTGTTAGTGATATATGAGAGATGTCCTAAGGCAATCGCCTTATGTTTGAACCATTTATATGATAAATGAAGATTCACTATTTGAGTATACATGTTTTCATGTATTTTATTAGATCTTAAACTCATTTACTGAATGTCCATGATACGATTCACAGCATGAGAGAATTTGTGATTGTATCACAACTAGTGAGTATCTCTACATGTGTAATTGGGATGTATCGGAATTATCCCTAGTCGATGAATTGATGGATTTGGACACCATTGATTCTGTCGAGACTAGCATGAGGTATACTCCTTGGTGTATCCAAGCAGCTGATTCTCACTGGCTGGAGACATTGTGATGTCCGGAGTTAATCGTGGATGCTAGTTATGGTAACTAGTTCATTGGAGTGACCAGCCGTAAGACTTCATATGGTTCTCTGCATATATAGATATGTCAATGAAGTTCTTACTGCAGCTTAAGTGCGATGTTCCTTTGACTTGCGGTATTCAAGTCATCTTGATCATAAAGACTTATGCTTTGACATCTTAAACAAGCATCTCTGAGGAGATGTGGACCCGGAATGATTGGGTATAAGTCGAAGTGATCGAAGGTGTTTGAATAGCCTATATAGGATTCACCACTCCTTGCGAGGAGATGTATACCCGTGGCCTCTCGTTGGATTGTTACTAAAGTCTTTGGCCAAAGCATTACATGTTTAGAGTAAGGTACTCTTCGATACATGTGCAGTAACTAGAATCCGTAGGATGAGGAAATGATACTTGTGCTAGGTGTGACGTAGTCAGCCTAGTGGGGACTGACACTATAGACCATGTCCTGAACTAAGTGGGTATAAGATAAGTGAAGGGAATGGGGCACAATTCATTCGAGCTACTGAAGGGTTTCAGAAATAGTTCTGGATCAACCGTTGATTTTTTCGATTAATTGGGGATCATGATGTACTACTAGGTGCCACTCATGATCGTTCTATAATTAATGGTTAATTATAGACGACCAATATAAACCGAGAACCTATTTGGTCACGCGCACAACGAGCGTAATCCGAAGGATTTAAAACGAGCTTGAGAATGAGATTCTTAGACCGAGAGAAACTAGGTTTGGTTGGACCAAACATGGAGCGAGCATGAAATCGTTTCAGTCGCAATGGAAGCGTGGATGGGCCGTGTCTTATGAAGACATGATGGATGAACCAAATTGGTTTTGTTCTAATCCAATGGAGGAGAATAAACCAAAGGGGTTTGGTTTGTTTTAAACGAATGAACCAAAGTTGGTTCGGTTCGTTTTAACTTAAAATAAACCATCATGGTTTGGTTTATTTTAACTTAAATTAATGGAGCTGGTTAACGGGCTTTTGGTTATGATCCGATAACCATTATGAGAATTTGTTCTCTATAAAATAGGGCTTAAGGGTTTTTGTTAAGCTCTAATCCTTGCAACCCTAATTGTTGTCGCCCACCCTCTCCCTCTTCTCCAAGTGTTCGGCGCCCAAATCCTTGCTGCCGCCCAAGCTCCTCCAACCGGCGTCCAGTAGCTGCCGTCCTCCCCACTTGCCGGCGTCTAGCTATTGCCGGAGGAGCTCCGGTGATCTTCCTTGGCTCCGGCGACAAGGTGAGCATATTGCTTTCCTTATTTGGCCGGCGCAAGGTCTCCACCAAAGCTGTCCAGTTTTCTGGACAGCTTGTTTCATTCTTGTCGGAGCATCATTTGGATGACGTTTGGAGCTCTGACAGAGCCTTCCTTACCGGGGATTCGATCTCCAGTAATCCTCATAGGTGGAGAACAAAGGATTTGTCAAACGGTTGACGAATACCTCTCCGGAGAAGCGAGTTTTTGAGGACTCATTTTGGATCCGAATTTTGATTCGGATCGTGATCTTCTTTCGATCACATCGTCTTCAACAAGAGGCTAGTAACCCGTACGAAGACGAGGCTCGTGACTTTGTGAAGTCATCTCGAAGATACTCGGCGTGGATACGGATAGAGACGATTCTAGCGAGAATCATTCCGGTTGATGTCTTTCCCGCTACACGTGATACGTCAAGTATACGTAGTATAAATTTCCTTTTATTGCAAAATTTGAATTTACGGTTATGTCTACACATGTTGTACTATGCATGCGTTTGGTGTGTGTGTTGTAATAAATTAGATTTATTATTTTATTCCTTCCGCTGTGTACATGTTTACGAAACATGTTTGAACACACACTCGCCGTGGTTCCGGAAACCCAACACAAACTTGTTGTTCAAGTAACCTACCTCTTTTCTTCGATTAGCCACGGAATAGACGATATACGGATCGCCGGTTTTTGTGTTTGTTTTCGGGGTCCAAGTAAATTAGCCACATACAATTGTAAACAATTATATGCATAATATAAAAGAACACTAATCAAAGTAAACAAGCTTATACCTCTTGTTATACCTCTTGATCTTCTATTGTATGTCCTTCCTCCTTTTAGATGTCGTGTGGGCGATGATCTTCCAAAAGTTTAAGCCTCCTAGATCACGTTCTTCCCTTCCTTGCTCGCTCCAAACAAAGGGAAGAATGAAACGAAACTCTTCTCCTATCTAGAACCAGCCACCAAGCTCCAAGCTTGATCCTTGCCGCCGGCCAAGGAGAGGAAGAGGAGTGCTGACCAACCTTGAAGGAAGTGTTGCCGCTGGCCAAGAGCTCCAATGGAAGAAGAAGGAGCTGCCCTAGAAAAAGGAGTAGCCGGCCAAGATCAAAGGAGAAGAGGAAACCCTTATCCTTCTCTTGTGTTGCCGCCGGCCCTAAGGGAGAAGCAAAACAAGTTGTCGCCCACCCTTGAAACTCCAAACCCTTGCTCTCCAAGGATTCTTTCCGCCCAAGCCAAGGGAAACAAAACCCTAACTCCCATGATTATGTGTCGCCCAAGCCTAAGCCCTTATTTATAGAGTTAGGCTTGTTAGGGAAATCTCTTGTCATGATAAGGTTTTGATGTGTGTGGCAAAGGTTTTAAGTTAAGATGATATTGTTATTTGATATGTGCGTTGGAGTCTTGCAGGACTTAGTAATTCGCACATGGAGCCTTGGCGGGTTCACCCTCACAACCTCGGTCTTTGAGTCGGTGAAGGATGACTTTGCGGAAGCCGTGCGCTTGGAGCATCCGAGGGACCGCCGGACGAGATGACTTGAAGTGAAGCCAAGGAAGCAGACTTCGGAGGCAAGAGACGCGAAGGAGCATTGCAGAGTCGTGCGCCTGATGCTGCGAACGAAGAGAGCTTCGGCGAGGGACTTCGAGTGAGATGAGAGAATGAGTGAAATGTAAGTAGCTCATTAGGTAAACTTGGTCGAATGGCTGAGTGTCAGAGACTTGACCGCAAGGGTTAAGGTTTACCCGACCGTCGGAAGCTCAAACTTATGTTGAGTTTGAGTTTCACACGGCACCAGTCGACTGCCATGTAATGGAAGTCGACTGCTCTGAGTCGAGTGTGTTCGACTGGTATCCGACTGATGGGTTTATGCCCAGCGATCATGATCAGAATGGCGGTCATTCGCTGTAAGATATCGCGGCGGGCAGAACCGCCGTAGCCGATGGCCGATTACGAGGCGAACGGACGATCGTGGTGAGTCCATCACCAATCGCCAAGAGTTCCGTTGGACTACAACGGTCGGGATCCAACTTGTTCGGAGGCCATTGTAGTGACGGCAGTCGACTGCCAAGGGCAGCAGTCGACTGGTGGCGGCCAACGGGAAGAAAACAACCCTCTCTATAAAAAGAGAGGGTGTGAGCCTTTGAGAGGCTAACTTATGCTCTAAGTGATCTTCCTAGTGCCCCACAAGCTCTAAACTCTTATTACTTGTTTTTACTCCATTCTTATTGTAAGAAGAGTGATCTTGATTGTAAAGGTTACCTCCACCTAGCTTGGTGCAAAGGAGAGACCAATAGTGATTGGCTTTGGAGGAGTGATTCACCTTGGACGAATCGGACCGTGGATTAGCGGCGTAGCCGTGAACCACGTTACATCTTCTTTGTTAGCGTTTGTATTTTCATTTATTGCTTTGTCTTTATTGTTTATGCTTCCGCTTGCACTAACGATTATGTAGACGAGCAAACGAACGAGAGAATTCCGACATCCATCGTAAGAGGGCTATTCACCCCCCCTCTAGCCGGCCGTTCGATCCCCTACAAGTGGTATCAGAGCCAAGGAAAGCTTGTCGAGGACTAACCGCCACAACAAGCAACTTTCAAAATGGCCAGCTCCAACATTCATCCTCCGAAGTTTGAAGGAGAATTCGCTTGGTGGAAGAAGCGAATGGAGGTATTTTTCGAAACGGATTTTGATATTATGATTACAATGGAATCCGGTTTCGTTTTGCCTAGGGATGAAGAGGGGAAGCCAATAGAGAAATCTAGGTGGACCAAAAGGCAAAGGGAAGAGCACCTTGCAAATTCAAAAGCCAAGCATCATCTCTTCAATGTGCTCCCCCAACAAGAAATCAACCGAATAGGAGAATGACTAAGTGCCAAGGAGATGTGGGAAAAGCTAATTGAGCTTCATGAAGGCATATCCGAGGCGAAGCTAGCAAGGAGAGATCTCCTCCGCTCCCAACTATCCAACATTAAATTAGAAAAGGGAGAAAAGGTAACTTCTTTGCATTCTAGATTCAAAGAAATTTTAAATGGACTAACAAGTGTAGGAGAAAGGCTCTCCAATCGTGATATGATAATGAAGGCCATAGATGCTTTCCCCCGATCATCCAAGTGGAGTTCAATGGTGGACTCATTTTACATTTCAAAGAATCTAGAGGTAAGTACTCTAGATGAATTTATCTCCACTATGGAATTACATGAATCTAGGCTTGAAGGAATACAAGAAGAGCCAAAAATACAACCTTCAAGGGGAGTAGCATTGTTGGCAAATAAGGGGAAGAAGAAGATAGAGATCTCCTCCTCCTCCGATGACGAAGCGTCTTCCTCCTCCTCCATGGATAGCACCGAAGAAGCCTATATGGTAAGGAGGGTAAGACGTGCTTTAAAAGGTTTTCATTTTCATAAATCAAATGATAGGAATAGAAGACCAAGGGGGAAGGTCATATGCTACAATTGCCAAGGAGAGGGGCACATAAGGGATAATTGTCCCCTCCTAATCAAGAGCAAGGAAGAGAAGAAAAAGAAAGAAGAAAAGAAGAAGAAAAAGGGGAGCAAGAAAAAGAAGGAAGAGGAGAAGAAGACAAAAGAAAAGGGAAAGATCAAAGCTCTAAAGGCAAGGACTTGGGATGACCCATCCTCATCCTCCTCATCATCATCGGATGAGGAGAATGCCTTTGTCACCAATTTGGCCTTGATGGCCTTTGATGACTTGGATTGCTCTTCCTCCGAAAATGAAGGATCAAGCCCAAGAGGAGAGAGCTCAAGTGAAGGTGGAGCTTCTACATCCTCCTCATCCGAAGAAGAAGAAGAGGATATGGAAACTATGGTAACTAATGCCTCTCCTAAGAAAATAGTTTCCATAATTTCTAGTTTAACTAAGGACTTATTTGGAATGAAAAAGAAAAATAAAAGCATGCTTAATCAAATTAAGGCATTGGAGAATAAGCTAGAAAATGCATGCTTAAATGATAATATTTCTTCTAGCTTAAATGATGCATGCCCACATGATCTTTATGTGCCATTAGATGTTAGTGATGCATGTATAAATGAAAATAGGGCCTTAAGGGAAAAGGTAGATTATTTAACAAAAGCCCTAGAAAAATTCACAATTGGCTCCAACACATTGAACATGATCTTAGGGAGCCAAAGAGCTAGCTTCAACAAAAAGGGCCTAGGTTATAAATAAAAGAAAAATGAAAAGGCCTATAAATGCCTAATTGCTAGGGGTCAAGATAAAAAGAAAGTAATTGCTAGAAAATGGATCCCTAAGGAGTTTTTAGTGAACCCAATAGGAAAGAACTTATTTTGGGTTCCAAAATCCATCCTTAAGGGTTAGAAAACCCCTAGGGTAGTCAACCATATGCAATTGACCTATATCATATTTTGGTTGACTTAGGATGGCGGGACAATATTTTTAGAATAGTGTTGGGTGATGATAACGTGCCCATAAATAGATAATAATGCTTAAATCATGATGATTAATGAAATTGCTTTATAATTTTGATATTTGGCACATAATCATGGGAAATAGGTTTGAATCATGCTTTAGGTGATACTTTGTTTATTATCATGATATAATACCTAATGCATGAGAACAATTCAATGAATACATGTATTTCATGATCATAATGTAGAATTAATTGATATATGCCTTTATGATCATGAGGATTGTTAGGTTGATACTTAACCTTGATAGAATTGTTGAATATAATGGTTAAGTATATACAAATATCCCCTAGGATGCATCTCACACTCACCATAGGCTACTTTGATTGAAAACTTAGCATTGGTGAGATGTAAGGATGATACAAATGTCCACTAATGCCTATGGCATTTAGATGGTCATTTAAAGTATCAAAATAGCAATAATAGACCAATCATGGGGAAGGCTTATGTTTAATTCATAGACATATTGCCCAAAGATCATGGTTGGATATTTCATAAGTTTTCAAAACAATTTCTTACTTTAAAATCCATGTATTCATGTTTTGAAACAATCCTAAGCAATACTAGGTGTTAAAATGGATACTAACATGCTCAAAAACTAGTGGTTTTTAAAGCCTTTGGATTTTTGGCAAATCTCGGAAAATATAATGATTTTTCTTGAAAAACTATTTTTCATTGATAGATATACTTAAAAGAAATATGTTCCCCAAATTTCATGATTTTTCAAATTTTCTGGAATTAATAATGCATTTCTGAAATTCATCCAGAAAATCAGAAATTCGTATTCCTTTGTGCCAGTCGACTGTCATACTGATAGCAGTCGACAGATGGACTGTGAACAAGTACGGTAACCTGATTTTATCAGGTTTTGACTGTTTTAATGTATGTTTCTCTTTATACTTGATGTCATGAGTTTATAACTTAGTATTAATATTTTTGATGGTGTCAAAGGGGGAGAAATGTATGTTTAAGTAATAGGGAATATATTTTGGGAGAGAAATGATCATGCTTATGATAGGGGGAGAAAATTTTTATGGGGAGTTTCATGGATTAAGGGGGAGTTGCATGTTGCTATATCATATTTATGTTTACATGCTTTCTTACCTTAGAAATTTATATCAAATGTTTTTACCTAACTTAAACGGATTGCCACACATCAAAAAGGGGGAGATTGTTAGGGCAATCTCTTGCCATGATAAGGTTTTGATGTGTGTGGCAAAGGGTTTAAGTTAGGACGATATTGTTATTTGATATGTATGTTGGAGTCTTGCAGGACTTAGTAATTCGCACATGGAGCCTTGGCGGGTTCACCCTCACAACCTCGGTCTTTGAGTCGGTGAAGGATGACTTTGCGGAAACCGTGCGCTTGGAGCATCCGAGGGACCACCGGATGAGATGACTTGAAGTGAAGCCAAGGAAGCAGACTTCGGAGGCAAGAGACGCGAAGGACCATTGCAGAGTCGTGCGCCTGATGCTGTCGAGGGACATAGCCACGAACGAAGAGAGCTTCGGCGAGGGACTTCGAGTGAGATGAGAGAATGAGTGAAATGTAAGTAGCTCATTAGGTGAACTTGGCCGAATGGTTGAGTGTCGGAGACTTGATCGCAAGGGTTAAGGTTTACCCGACCGCCGGAAGCTCAAACTTATGTTAAGTTTGAGTTTCACACGGCACCAGTCGACTGCCATGTAATGGAAGTCGACTGCTCTGAGTCGAGTGTGTTCGACTGGTATCCGACTGATGGGTTTATGCCCAGCAGTCGACTGCCATGGAATGGCAATGATCGCCGAGGATATCGCGGCATACCGAACCGCCGTAGCCAGGCGATCGACTACGGAGGCGGACGATCGACTGGTGAGGTCCATCAGTCGACTGCCAAGAGTTCCATTGGACTACAACGGTCGGGATCTGACTTGTTCGGAGGTCGTTGTAGTGACGGTATTTGACTGCCAAGGGCAGCAGTCGACTGGTGGCGGCCAACGGGAAGAAAACAACCCTCTCTATAAAAAGAGAGGGTGTGAGCCTTTGAGAGGCTAATGCTTATGCTCTAAGTGATCCTCCTAGTGCCCCACAAGCTCTAAACTCTTCTTACTTGTTTTTACTCCATTCTTATTGTAAGAAGAGTGATCTTGATTGTAAAGGTTACCTCCACCTAGCTTGGTGCAAAGGAGAGACCAATAGTGATTGGCTTTGGAGGAGTGATTCACCTTGGACGAATCGGACCGTGGATTAGCGGCGTAGCCGTGAACCACGTTACATCTTCTTTGTTTGCGTTTGTATTTTCATTTATTGCTTTGTCTTTATTGTTTATGCTTCCTCTTGCGCTAACGATTGTGTAGACAAGCAAATGAACGAGAGAATTCCGACATCCATCGTAAGAGGTCTATTCACCCCCCCTCTAGCCGGCCGTTCGATCCACTACATGGCTTAAGCCTCCTTTCAATCTCCACTATCGGATCTAGGGATTTAATCTCAATCGTCGGATCTAGGGATTTAATCTCAACCGTCGGATCAAGAGATTTAATCTCCACCGTTGGATCTAGAGTTCCATTTTCCACCATCGGATCTAGGCTCCATGAGGGTTTTAATAGGCTACAATAGGGACCATGATGAGGAGTTGGATCTTGGCCACCCAATGGATCAAGCCCACATAAAGTTCGATCCATTAATGATAATCCATTCCACTAGAGGATTATCATTGATGTACCTCACCAACCCCCATAAATAAATATGAGCTCCATATATTAATTGTACAAATATCTCTCCGTGTTTAAGATCTCGAATATCCTCCAATTAATTAATTTACTGATAATTAATTAATCAGCATCCAACTCCATGAGTAGTACAACTCAACCTTATCATCATGTCGGACCAAGTCCACCAGCAGGGTTTACATGATGAACTTTATGAGCTACTCAATGGGACATCATCATCCTAATATGTAGGACACGGTTTCCTCCTATAATCAACGGCACACCAAATAAATAATATCATTTCCTAACTTACCGAGCCTATCGATTTAATCTATAAATCTCGCCCATTGGTAAATCAAAGAAATAAATACTAAGTACATGTTCCCATTAATATATCGGGATTAAGAGCATGTTCATAATATCCAAGGTCCGATTCAATTATGTAGTCAGTAATAAATCGAATCACCTCTAAGTCGGTCCTACTCAATACACACAAAGTGTACTAGTGTAATTCTATGGTAAAGAAAAACCAATACCAAATCACACTACAACCATACCAATGGTTTGTCCAAAAACATCTCGGTTGAGAGCCTTTACTTATACTTTACAAGGAACTGATAACATTTTCTCCCGTGTGACACTACACACCATGTTATCTACAATGTAATGTATTAGATAATATGCATAACCATAAATATGCAAACAATGATCATGTGATTCTTATTTCAAAAATAAAGATATTCATACAAAAGATGGACTTTTCAGTACACATCCCAACAATCTCCCACTTATACTAAAAGACTATGTTGTCCTCATACTGCCATACATCTGATTCCCATTCCTTCCACATGCATATCAAAAGCTCTCGCTGGAAGGGCCTTAGTGAAAGGATCTGTCAAGTTATCCTCTGATACAATCTTGACCACAGCAACTTCTCCTCGCTTTACAATTTCTCATATCAGGTGGTACTTGCACTCTATGTGTTTACTTGCCTTATGGGCTCGTAGTTCCTTCGAGTTTGCAACTGCACCACTGTTATTGAAGGGTTTTGCATATCGAGTACGTGAGGGGAAACTTCGCTTCTCACTTCACCTCGGTAGCTTGTCCATGGCGATCCCTTCGATGTCCCTGGATTAAAAAAAAATTAATCCTAAACAAAAGGAATTTCCCAAACCACCAAGTCATCGTCGTGCTATTCATTTAGAGAGGTCACTTGAACAAACAAGTTGTTCAAGCGACCATCCTCTATTCTACGAGTAGCCGCGGAATAGACGATGTCCGGAACGCCGGTTTTTGTATTTATGCTCGGGATCCAAGTATTATTTAGCCATTTATAGATTTATAACATGCTTATAATTGAAAAACAAAAACAAGCAACAAATAAAAGAGAAAAGAGAATAGATATACCTCTTGATCTTCTAATGTATGTCCTTCCTCCTTTTGGACGTCGTGTGGGCGACGATCTACCAAAAGTAGAAGCTCCAAGATCTCAAATCTTCCTTCCTTGCTTTTCCAAAGCAAGAGGAAGAATAGAAACAAGGTTTTTCTCCTCCCTAAAACAAACCAACAAGGAGCACACCAAACCCTTGCCGCCGGCCAATTAGAAGGAGGAGAAGATGATGGAAAACAACCAAGACACCAAGGGAAGCCCTATATCTTGTTTCCACCACCTAAGGAGAAGGAGAAGAGGGCTTTTGGGTGCCGACCAAGGGCTGGGAAGGGGCTGGAAAAGAGCTGGATGTCGGCCAATGGAGAAGGAAGAAGAAGAGAACACCTTCCTTATTTGGTGTCGCCCTATCCTCCAAACCCTAACCCTAATCCTATCTCAACTAGGATTCCCTCTCTTGCCGCCCAAACCCTAGCTCTCCTTTCATGTAGTTCACGCCAACTCCCATGCCCTCCTTTTATAGAGTTAGGGATAAGTCATGAATTAATCTCCTCCATTTGTTCTAGGCATTTAATCTCAACCGTCGGATCTAGATATTTAATCTCAACCGTCGGATCTTAGAGATTTAATCTCTACCAATGGATCTTAGAGTTTTGTTTCTATCCATTGGATCTAAGCTTCATGAGGTGTTAATAGGCTACATTAGGGACCATGAGAAGGAGTTGGATCTTGGCCACCCATGGATCAAGCCCACATAAGGTCCGATCCACTAATGATGATCCAATCCACTAAAGGATCATCATTGATCTACCTCACCAACCCCCAAATGATAATATGGGATCCATATATTATTTGTACATTTTCTCCCCGTATTTAAGATCTCGAATGTCTATCGATTAATTAATTTACTGACCATTAATTAATCAATATCTAACTCCATGAGTAGTACGACTCAACCTTTTCATCATGCCGGACCAAGTCCACCTGTAGGGTTTACATGGTGAACCTTATGAGCTCCTCAAGGGGACATCATCATCCTAATATATAGGACACGGTTTTCTCCTATAATCAACGACACACTATATAAATAATATCATCTCCCAACTTACCGAGCCTATCGATTTAATCTATAAATCTCGCCCATTGGTAAATCAAAGAGATGGGTGCTAAGTATATGTGCCCGTTATTATATTGGGATTAAGAGCATGTACATAATAATATCTGAGGTCTGATTCGATTATGTAGTCAGCAATAAATCGAATCACCTCTAAGTCGGTCCTGCTCAATACACTCAAAGTGCACTAGTGTGATTCTATGGTCAAGACAAACCAATACCAATTACACTACAACCATTCCGATGGTTTATCCAAAGCCATCTCGGTTGTGAGCCTTTACTTATACTTTACAAGGAGCCGATAACATGATCTCCCGTGTGACACCACACACCATGTTATCTACAATGTAACGTATTAGACAATATGCATAAAAATATGCAAACAATGATCATGTGATTCTTATTTCAAAAATAAAGATGTTCATAGAAAAGATAGTCTTTTCAGTATACATCCCTACAGTTATCACACTAAATTGTGATAGTTCTAGGCAAACCAGGAATCACATCCAAGTCCATCAAGAAGTTCCTGAGCCATACAGCTTCTTTGGCCGCCTCAGAGGCTGCCACATACTCAGCTTCCATGGTGGAGTCCTCCACTCATTTCTGATTGACACTCCTCCATACAATGGCTCCTCCTCCAAAAGTAAACACAAAACCTGAGGTAGACTTACTGTTATCCCTATCTGATTGGAAGTCGAAATCTGTGTAACCCATAGGGAGTAATTTATCTGCCCGGTATACCAGCATATAATCCCTAGTCCTTCTCAGGTACTTTAATATATGCTTAACTACAGACCAATGTCCCTGTCCTGGATTACTCTGATATTTGCTAACCTTGCCAATGGCAAAGCAGATATCCGATCTCGTACGTAGCATGGCATACATGAGGCTTCTTACTATCGAAGCATAAGGAACTGCATTCATCTCCTCTATCTCCTTTGATGTTCTAGGACACATCTCCTTAGATAAAGGAACTTCATGCCTAAAAGGTAGAAAACCTTTGTTGGAGTTCTGCATGCTAAAATGAGCCAAAATGGTGTCTTTGTATGAAGCTTGAGACAAGCACAACATCCTTATCCTACGATCCCTTATAACCTTGATCCCAAGGATGTGTCCCACTTCTCCCAAGCCCTTCATATCAAACTATTTGGACAACCATACCCTTACGTCCGATAACACCTTGACATTGTTGCCAATTAACAAAATGTCATCTATGTATAGTACAAGAAATACCACTACATTTCTGTCACATCTCTTGTATACACAAGACTCATCCGAACTTTGAAAAAATCCATAAGACTTGATTACCTCATCAAAGAGGATGTTCCAAGATCTCGCAGCTTGCTTCAATCCATAAATGGACTGATTAAGCTTGCACACAAGATGCTCTTTGCCCTTTGCAATGAATCCTTCTGGTTGCTTCATATAGATGTTTTTCTCAAGACTTCCATTAAGGAAAGTTGTCTTGACATCCATCTTCCATACCTCATAATTCATATGACCAGCAATACATAAGAGAATCCAGATAGACTTAAGCATGGCTATCGGCGAAATGGTCTCCTTATAATCGATACCCTCTTTCTGAGTATACCCCTTCGCAACAAGCCTCGCTTTGAAGGTCTCAACCTTCCCATCTATTCCTCTCTTTCTTTTGTAGATCCACTTGCATACAATGGTTTTTACATCATTGGGTGGTTCTACTAGCTTTCAGACCTGATTTGAATCCATAGATTCTATCTCAAAATTCATCGCTCTTTTCCAACATACCACATCTTTATCTTGGATTGCCTCGTAATATATCTAGGGATCAGGTTCATGTTCGCCAAGGACCAAATCAAAAGATTCTCCGAAGAACATGAATCTATCAGGCTGTCTAACAACCCTCCCACTACGACGAGGTATCACCTATGTATCCTCTGTGACACGCGGTGCAGTGACTTGTGGTATATCCTCTTGTACCGGTGGTACTGAAGTAGTGACTTCCCCTCTCAATTCCTCCAGAACAATCTTACTCATGGACTTGTGGTTCATCACATAGTCTTCCTCTAGAAATCTAGCATTCATGCTAACGATCACCCTGTGATCTCTAGGACTATAAAACAAACCACCTTTCGTTCCTCTAAGATAGCCAACGAACATGCGTACTTCTGTACGAGGTTCCAACTTACTAGCATCATCCTTCAGCACATGTGCTGGACTCCCCCAAATCCGAATATGTCTCAGACTAGGCTTTCGGTCAGTCCACAATTCTGTGGGAGTAGAAGGCATTGATTTAGATGGTACCAAGTTCAGAATATACACTGTCGTATCCATAGCATACCCCAGAACAAATCTGGCAACTCAGAATAACTCATCATCGATCTAACCATCTCTATAAGAGTCCTATTCCTTCGCTCCGCTACACCATTCTGCTGGGGTGTGCCAGGTGCAGACAATTGGGATTGAATCCCAGCCTCTGATAAGTAATTCCTAAACTCTCCCAAGAGGTACTCACCACCACGATCAGATTGTAGTGTCTTGATACTTTTACTTGGACATTTCTCCATATCAGCCTTGAATTCTTTGAACTTGTCAAAGCATTCAGACTTGCGGCGCATCAAGTAAATGTATTCATATCTTGAATAATCATCCATAAAAGAGATGAAATATTCAAAACCACCTCTTGCCTGGATAGACATAGGACCACACAAATCAGAATGAACCAATTCTAACACATCTTTGGCTCTATACCCCTTGGCCTTAAAAGGCCTCTTGGTCATTTTACCTTCCAAACAAGATTAGCAGGTTGGGAAATCTTCCACCACTAATTAACCCAAAGGTCCATCAACTATCAATCTTTGAATTCTACTTAGGTTAATATGACCTAACCTTAGATGCCAAAGATATGTTTGGATCATTTTCAAAGGTTCTTTTCTCTTATTGGAATTAGAAGATGAGTTATTTACTTCTATTTGCATCGTGGGAGTTTTTGCTTCAAGAGTATATAAATTTCCTATTAATGCACCAGAACAGATAATCTCTCTATTCCTTTTTATAACTACTCTGTCATTAAAAGAAATAGAATATCCATCCATAAACAATTTAGAAATCGAAATCAAATTCTTTCTAAATAAAGGTACATAAAGGCAATTTTTTAGAACCAAAATTTTCTTCCTATCAAAAGATAAATAAACATCTCCAACTGCAATAGTTGCCACCTTCGTGGCATCGCCCAAGTAAACAATAATCTCCCCCTTAGAAAGTCGTCTGGTTTCCTGGAACCCCTATAAAGTATTGCAAACATGATCAGTGGCTCCCGTATCTACACACCAGGTGCCAGTAGATAACACTGCTAAACATGTTTCAACGACTAGACCAAAAGATAGACCTTTGTTATGCTTCTGGTTGGGGCAGTCCTTCTTCCAGTGTCCAGTCTGCTTGCAAGTGAAGCACTTGCCTTTCGGCTTCTTCACTCCTCCCTGAGATCCTCCCGCCACCTTTGCCCCACCTTGTTTCTTCTTCTTCTTGTCTTTCGGCTTAGAAGTAGAAACCTTTTGGGCAACCATGGCTTGAGCCGGAGCACCTTGACGAAAAAGTCCCTCTGCCGCCTGGAGTTCTGTCAAAAGCTCTGCCAACGAATACAACCTCTTATTCATGTTGTAGTTTAGACGAAACTGCTCAAAACTCCTAGGTAGAGACTGGAGGATGATATCGACCTGGGTTTCCCAATCGATCTCAGCTCTAAGGACTTCCAGCTCATTCAAATGAGCCATCATCTTGAGAACATGATCCCTCACGGGTGTTCCCTCGATCATGGTGGTCGTCATCAAGTTCCTCATAGCTTCTTACTTAGTAACCCGATTCTGGTGTCCGAAAAGCTCCTTGAGATTGAGCATCATGTCATAAGCAGTGGCCATGGCTTGGTGCTAATGTTGCAATACATTTGACATAAAAGCCAAAATGTAACACCACGCCATCTCATCAACCTTTATCCACTTCTTATAACTCTCCTTCTCCTTTTTCCCAGAATCATCCGTAGACATAGGGGGACACTCTTCGAAGAGTACATATTTGTACTCCTCAACAGTCAAGACAATATCAAGATTCCTCTTCCAATCAACATAATTGGGTCCAGTAAGTTTATTCTCTTTCGGTATCACAACAAGCGGGTTGAAAGTCATTTTGAAAAATCTAAGAATCACATAGATCAAAATATTAGATTTCAAAAAATTATTGATTTCTCAAACAATAAAATTTTAAAATCAACTAACACCTCAAAACACCGAGAATATCGTATGTCATGATCGTGTGGATGTATACGAATTCTACATTTATAAGAGAAGGTTTTACCCATTAATTTTACTATCTTGTTAACCTAACTTTTTGACAAATAAAATTAATAGTTGGTTCCTCTTCGGCCCTACAAATAAAAGCAGTGACTCCGATGGAGAGGATACTCCTATTTGCATCTAAGTGTTCACCATTACTCGGTACCAAGGGAATTATCTCAGGTTATGTGCCTTCCGATGGGGAAGTAGACACACTCCTAAATAATTTCCTATAACAATATTCGACCCTGTGATCTGCAAAATAAACTCATCCGATGGGGAGGAAGACACTCAGAGCCGATGCACAAGTTTGTTTGCATCACATATCAAATTTTAATGAATGCCGTGGGAATTTATAAAAATATCTCTCTCCCACGTAGTAATTTAAAATTGAGGAATTTTCCTAGCACACGACATGCATATCAAACAAGAAGCAATAAATATGAAAAAAAATATTTTCCAACTATTATGGCTTTTGTTCTCCAATATGCCTCCCGTCGTATCGGCATCTCATCCGCTCCTCCCTACGCCATGCACAAGCCATCCGGAGATCCGAGCCAAGAATAATTATTTTAATTTACATCCATCGATCCTATACTCCACGAAGGAGTGTACGTGAAATCTAGATCGAAAGTAAACTAAAATAAAGGAGTGGCTAAACAATGTCGTACTTAATTACAAAAATTAAATACTAGCCTCGTCAACCCCGAGGATTCAAATAATATTACACACATGCAATCACATACACACACATATGGCCATAATAGTTAGATCTTATGTATGCAACCAAAAAGTTAGCCTACGCACATCCTACTATCATCCGGCACATACAATATATGATAAGTACATAAAATTAACTGAATCCAAAACACACAAATTCGGAAACCATGGCTCTGATACCACTTGAAGGTTTTGGAACCGAAGCTCTGATACCACTTGAAGGGTGAAGCTTTGCTTCCCACTTTAACTTGGTCGCTTGTGCATGGCGATCCCATGGAAGAAGAAGGAGCTGCCCTAGGAAAAGGAGTAGCCGACCAAGATAAAAGGAGAAGAGGAAACCCTTATCCTTCTCTTGTGTTGCCACCGGCCCTAAGGGAGAAGCCAAACAAGTTGCCTCCCACCCTTGAAACTCCAAACCCTAGCTCTCCAAGGATTCTTGCCGCCCAAGCCAAGGGAAACAAAACCCTAATCTCCCAAGATTATGTGCCTCCCAAGCCTAAGCCCTTATTTATAGAGTTAGGCTTAAGCCACCTTTCAATCTCCACCGTCAGATCTAAAGATTTAATCTCAACCGTTAGATCTAGGGATTTAATCTCAACCGTCAGATCTAGAGATTTAATCTCCACTACCAGATCTAGAGTTCCATTTTCCACCATCGGATCTAGGCTCCATGAGAGTTTTAATTGGCTACAATAGGGACCATGAGGAGGAGGTGGATCTTGGGTACCTAATGGATCAAGCCCACATAAAGTCTGATCCATTAATGATAATCCATTCCGTTAGAGGATTATCATTGATCTACCTCACCAACCCCCATAAATAAATATGGGCTCCATATATTAATTGTACAAATATCTCCCCGTGTTTACGATCTAAAATGTTCGTCAATTAATTAATTTACTGACAATTAATTAATCAGCATCTAACTCCATGAGTAGTACCACTCAACCTTATCATCATGTCGGACCAAGTCCACCTGTAGGGTTTACATGATGAACCTTATGAGCTCCTCAAGGGGATATCATCATCCTAATATGCAGGACACGGTTTCCTCCTATAATAAACGGAACAACATATAAATAATATTATTTCCCAACTTACCGAGCCTATCAATTTAATCTATAAATCTCGCCCATTGGTAAATCAAAGAAATAAATACTAAGTACACGTGCCCGTTATTATATTGGGATTAAGAGCATGTACACCATAATATTCGAGGTCCGATTCAATTATGTAGTCAGCAATAAATCGAATCACCTCTAAGTCGGTGATACTCAATACACAAAAAGTGTACTAGTGTAATTCTATGGTCAAGACAAACCAATATCAAATCACACTATAACCATACCAATGGTTTGTCCAAAACCATCTCGGTTGATAGCTTTTACTTATACTTTACAAGGAACTGATAACATGATCTCCCGTGTGACACTACACACCATGTTATCTACAAAGTAATGTATTAGACAATATGCATAACCATAAATATGCAAACAATGATCATGTGATTCTTATTTCAAAAATAAAGATGTTTATACAAAAAATAGACTTTTCAATACACATCCCAACAGATTGATGACTCTCTCAACCACAAGGGAGACCAAGTCGCCAGCATGTAAATGGAATGAATGCACAACCGTACATATATACGTCCATACCAAATTCTCTATCCTACATAGAGTCATACACAACTGACTACAACCAAGCTAGGACCTCTAGTCCGTAGTGACACGCTATCAACAAACCACACTACCATACAAAAATACATGATCTGTAATAGATATATACAACTTAAGGATATGATATAAAAATCAACTCTACATCTAGGACATCACCCACCCCCGGATGATTTATCTAAATTGCACGATTCAAATCTGCAACTTTACTTAGCTACTTACACATAGGTAAACCACTATAGGTTCACATATCATAACGTCTGTAAATCATAACAATGATGAACGAAATGTAACAACAATAATAGAGCATCTCTAAGTTCAAAGACTAAGTATCAAGCAACGAAATAATATGAGTGGAGTCAAGATAACAGTGTCATCATCAACATAAAATTCATGCACCAAGTTTAACCATCTACCTGATTAGGGTAGAATATTACCTACCTGATAAGTAACTCGGACCCCACAAATCTCCATGTCGAGAGACTATCCCGAATCAAGGTCCTGCAATTAACATACGAGTATAGCCAAATTATATTGTAGATTCTAATTTTAGGATCGAAACCTAATCGATTAAGCTATCCCTTTAACCAAATTAATCACATGAGGATTTAACCTTTTACATCTAATCTGCTATACTAATATGACCAATAAGATTAGTTGTAAATCAAACTATATATATATATATATATATATATATATATATATATATATATATATATACCAACAGGATTACTAGTCTAATTTCATATTCATAACATTCAAGCTAAAACTCACCTAGCCAAATTCAACCACCACAACCTCTTGATCCACCTCAGAAAATCCAATCCACACTGATTGACTGAACTGCAATCAAATCCAATTTCAATAACCCTAGACACTTATTACCAATAAAATTGTAGAATATCCAAAGAACAAAGAAATGGTTAAAGAGATTACCCAAAGGTAGAAGGGTAGCTCATCGAAAGCAATCAACATAGAGTTGTTACCTGTATCAAAGGCACTGAGCAGAGGAAAGGAGATTCGATAATCTCGACTGTCGATGGAGACACCCGATTGCCGCTGTGGCTGAAGAAAACAAAGCTCTCACTACTCATTCGTGATGCGTGGATGGAAGGAAATGGACAAGGTGTGGCGGCAGCGCTTTGCTGCTACCAAGATCGGATTGTGGTAGAGATCGAGAGAAGAAAGGAAATCAGAGTTACCTTACGACAGTGGCTCTCGGGATCCGTGACATTGCGGAGGAAACGCAAGAGGAGAAACAGGATTGGCACTCGATCGAAGCCTTCGTAGATAATGGAAGGTTGTCGGCTCTCCCTTGTGGACTCTGGGTTAGCATGCGGGATGGCGACGGTTCAACTCGTAGTCGCCACGGAAAAACCAATGAGCATAGAAGAGGGAATGCACGATCGGAAGAAGAAAAGGAATAGGGATCGGGGAAAAATAAATGTACAATTTCGACTAGGCTTAATGGCTGGTTCATTGTATAAGCAATTAGAACTTAGGGTTACACCTAATTACCCTTAAATAATCCTTTATTTATTCCATTAATCCAAAGAGATTTTATAAGCCTATTCGATCTTTCCTTAAATTATCATAAAACATCCATTTAAATCCAGAAAAATTTCAAAAAAAAATCCTGAGAAAATTATATAAGATAATTTTTAATGAATAAGGGATATTTTATTATTATTTTATTTTTTGATATCTTACATTCTTCCCCACTAATAAAAATTTAGTCCCCAAATTTCCTACTCAAGTACGATGAGTAAGCAATACCACACCGCTCAACTCAAGTACTTGAAGAAAATCACACAACTCAGGTAACTAAATGGGGGTACTGACAGCCTCTAAAATCTATCACATATACTCTCAATAGGCCTTCTAAAGTATGAACAGTACCTCCATATTGGTCATCTATCAAAAGGTAAATAATCGTACCATAGTGGAGCTCTATATCCGTGACCTGTGAGAGACTTTGCCAGAATCATAAGGTGAATCATGAATCACTATTGAAAATGATACTCAAGGATACTCCAAGCAAACAAAAAATCTCCTTGCAGTATAATTTTGTCGAGTGACCCAACTAAATCTATCTTACAGCTAGGTAGAAAATGAGCGGACTTGACTAATCGTTCACCGATTACCCCAAATCGCCTTCAAGTCCTTTCTGAATTCTAGTTAATCTCACAACGCAGTCCATCGTACTAGAATCCCACTTCCATCTTGGTATGTAACCCTACTAATCACTAATATTCCACCTTTACTAGTTGGCAACCAACACCAAGCTACGAACTCAACCATGTCCTACATGTATTGTTCCACCAACAAGAACGTTTCAGAACTCGCTATTTTTGGACACACTCCAAATACATCACCGATCTCGAATGATGAGTCTCCTAGAACAACTCTTCCTAAATCTAATACAACTCCGGAAAACACTATCCTCCTCAGAGATGGAGAATTATTCTCTCACAAGAGAAATCAATCTACTATCCAAAATCCACTCTACCACATAAAACTAGAAGTGACTGGGAGACTATGGTGGCCAATCTCCCTTATTGCATATGTTCGTGTTCTAGCAACTTTATAGTAGCTACTCAGTAGCTGGCCAAAACTCCATGAGCACTTCTGCTCCACACATCCACAAAACCAAATAATAATTGCATAAGATACGTCTCCTTAAACTGCATCGAAATCGCTCCATTCCCTGAAATGATGCATCTGCATCCTTCCATCCACACCGGAAAGATTAACTAACACTGATGCAAAAGTCAGCCACTGTCTAGGCTCTGAAAATGAGTTTCACAAGTTCCTAACCAAGTGAATTCTATCACCTTCTTGGTCAAACAAGTCCATGGTATAACAATGCTGAAAACATCCTATCCACATCTACGGTAATAACCAACTCAATCTAGGGTAACCCCAACTTCTCTTAAGATTGTGAATATATCCAAAAATATCGTCTAAGAAGACAATCACAAACTGATCCAATCGCTTCCAAAATACATGATTTCTCAAGTCCATGAACAACTAAATCATTAATAAGTCCAACAACATTATCAAAAGCTCATAAACGTCAACACCCCAATCATAAATCAACCCTATAGTATATACAAGTGTCTTTTAACTGACCTAAACAAATCATCTATCCCCAATGAAGGATATTCATTCTCAACAGCTACTGCATTCCATCATTGATAATCGATGCATAACCTCAAAGGTCTAGCTCTCTTTTAACCAAGAGTTCTGGATCTTCTCGAGAAGAAACATTGGAATAGATAAATCTCCCATCTAATACCTCTTATAATCGCAACTTACGTTCTTCCAATTCCCATAGTATTTAGCAACACCGATACCAACAAAATTATCTCTCGATATGAGGTTTTCAATATCGAAGTTATTCCCAAAATCACTCCGATCGCATACTCTATTTGCCTATGCAGTGGAAAACCTGGGAGTTCATTCGAACCTACATCCGACTACTCTCAGATTATACATAGCTCCAAGAGACATATTATATCATCCTTTTAACAATTTAACTATCCAAGTTAATATCAAGATATCCATACCCACACCATATCAACCAAGTCAACAATATAGCAACTACGTCAACTCTCCAACAATAAGATAACATCTCCACCAATCAACCTCTAAACATCAAAATCATAACACACTAATAATCATCACAGTAATCAAATCAACATCTCACCTATCAATGGAGAAACACAACTAATCCACATGATCTGAATATAGAAATCCTTCTAATCCTATCTATGAATGTTCTAGACAAAGATACCTATAAATTATCAGTATCTCTCAATATATCAACAAGTAAGGAAAACTACAGTAATGCCCCAAATGATCAATCCTTCGACCCTCTACAAGTCCTCTCGAGTAAAGATGTAAACCCGTCCAACTCCTGTTCTTGACGGCTATGTTCCTATAGGTGCAAAAGACTACCATAGAGGAACTAAAATCCACTACTGAAACTGAGATACAACCCAAAACGACTGTAATGGAGGTGGTAAACACTATTGTGCTGGACAAGAATACACTACCAACTATAAAGTATTGAATAACTACCAACATCGTAACATGCTCCAACTCCGCAAATGGTATAGCTGCGACTGAGGAATACAGAATAGATACAACCATCGCCTTTGTACAAAGTGTGACCATGCCTGGGGAGGTAACAATTGCTGACATATGGACATTTGAGTCTTCAGAGATGTCTTATGTTGATGTTGCTGAAGGGTTTTGCTTATCGAGCCCGTGAGGGGAAACTTCGCTTCCCACTTCACCTCGGTAGCTTGTCCATGGCGATCCCTTCGATGTCTCCGGATTAAAAAAAATTTAATCCTAGACAAAAGGGATTGCCAAAACCACCAAGTCATCATCGTGCTATTCGTTTAGAGAGGTCACTTGAACAAACTAGTTGTTCAAGCGACCATCCTCTATTCTACGAGTAGTCGCGGAATAGACGATGTACAGATCGCCGATTTTTGTGTTTATGCTCGGGATCCAAGTATTATTTATCCATTTACAAATTTATAACATGCTTATAATTGAAAAAAAAACAAGCAACAAACAAAAGAGAAAAGAGAATAGATATACCTCTTGATCTTCTAATGTATGATCTTCCTCCTTTTGGACGTCGTGTGGGCGACGCTCTTCCAAAAGTCGAATCTCCCAGATCACAAATATTCCTTCCTTGCACTTCCAAAGCAAGAGGAAGAATAGAAACAAGGTTTTTCTCCTCCCTAAAACCAACCAACAAGGAGCATACAAACTCCTTGCCACCGGCCAACTAGAAGGAGGAGAAGAAGATGGAAAACTACCAAGACACCAAGGGAAGCCCTATATCTTGTTTCCACCACCCAAGGAGAAGGAGAGGAGGGCCTTTGGTCGCTGGCCAATGGCTAGAAAAGGCTGTAGAGGCGCCGGCAGCTTGAGGAAGGAGAACAAGGCAAGGAATTCTTTCCTTATTAGGTGTCGCCCAAGCCAAACCCTAACTCTCTTGTCGCCAACTTCCAAAGCCCTAACCTCTCTCTAATTTTTCTTAACTCCACGCCAACCCCTTGTCCTCCTTTTATAGAGTTAGGGATAAGCCATGAATTAATCTCCTCCATTGGTTCTAGGGATTTAATCTCAACCGTCGGATCTTAGAGATTTAATCTCTACCTATGGATCTTACAGTTTTGTTTCTATCCATTGGATCTAAGCTTCATGAGGTATTAATAGGCTACATTAGGGACCATGAGGAGGAGTTGGATCTTGGCCACCCATGAATCAAGCCCACATAAAGTCCGATCCACTAATGACGATCCAATCCACTAAAGGATCATCATTGATCTACCTCACCAACCCCCATATGATAATATGGGCTCCATATATTATTTGTACATTTTCTTCTCGTGTTTAAGATCTCGAATGTCAGTCGATTAATTAATTTACTGACCATTAATTAATCAACATCTAACTCCTTGAGTAGTACCACTCAACCTTTTCATCATGCCGGACCAAGTCCACCTGTAGGGTTTACATGATGAACCTTATGAGCTCCTCAAGGGGACATCATCATCCTAATATATAGGACACAGTTTCCTCCTATAATCAACGGCACACCATATAAATAATATCATCTCCCAACTTACCGAGCCTATCGATTTAATCTATAAATCTCGCCCATTGGTAAATCAAAGAGATGAGTACTAAGTATATGTGCCTGTTATTATATCGGGATTAAGAGCATGTACTAAATAATATCTAAGTTCCGATTCGAGTATGTAGTCAGCAATAAATCGAATCACCTCTAAATTGGTCTTGCTCAATACACACAAAGTGTACTAGTGTGATTCTATGGTCAAGACAAACCAATACCAAATCACACTACAATCATTCCGATGGTTTGTCCAAAGTCATCTCGGTTGTGAGCCTTTACTTATACTTTTCAAGGGGTCAATAACATGATCTCCTGTGTGACACCACACACCATGTTATCTACAATGTAAAGTATTAGACAATATTGCATAACCATAAAAATATACAAACAATGATCATGTGATTATTATTTCAAAATAAAGATGTTCATACAAAAGATAGACTTTTCAGTATACATCCCTACAATCTCCCACTTATACTAAAAGACTATGTTGTCCTCAAAGTGTCATACATCTGATCCCCATTCCCTCTACATGCCTATCAAAAGCTCTCGTCGGAAGGGCCTTAGTGTAAGGATCTGCCAGGTTATCCTCCGATGCAATCTTGGCCTCAGCAACTTCTCCTCTCTTTATGATTTCTCGTATCAGGTGGTATTTGTGCTCTATGTGTTTACTAGCCTTATGGGCTCGTGGTTCCTTTGAGTTTGTAACTGCACCACTATTATCAAAATAAATTATGATAGTTCTGGGCAAACCAGAAATCACATCCAAGTCCATCAGGAAGTTCCTGAGCCATACAGCTTCTTTGGCTGCCTCAGAGGCCGCCACATACTCAGCTTCCATGGTGGAGTCCACCACGCACTTCTGCTTGACACTCCTCCATACAATGGCTCCACCTCCCAAAGTAAACACAAAACCTAAGGTAGACTTACTGTTATCCCTATTAGATTGGAAGTCGGAATCTGTGTAACCCATAGGGAGTAATTGGTCTGCCCAGTAAACTAGCATATAATCCCAAGTCCTTCTCAGGTACTTCAATATATATTTTACCGCAGTCCAATGTCCCTGTCTTGGATTACTCTGATATCTGCTGACCATGTCCACGACAAAGCAGATATCTGGTCTCATACAGAGCATCACATACATGAGGCTTCCTACTGCCGAAGCATAAGGAACCGCCTTCATCTCCTCTATCTCCTTAGATGATCTAGGACACATCTCCTTAGATAAAGGTACTCCATGCCTGAAAGGTAAAAAACCCTTCTTGGAGTTCTGCATGCTAAAATGATCCATAATCGTGTCTATGTATGAAGCTTGGGATAAGCACAACATCCTTTTCCTGCGATCCCTTATAACCATGATCCCAAGGATGTGTCCCAACTCCCCCAAGTCCTTCATATCAAACTGTTTGGACAACCATACCCTTACGTCCGATAACACCTTGATATTGTTGCCAATCAACAAAATGTCATCTACGTATAGTACAAGAAATACCACTACGTTTCCGTCACATCTCTTGTATACAGAAGACTCATCCGGACTTTGAATGAATCCATAAGACTGGATCACCTCATCAAAGCAGATGTTCCAAGACCTCGAAGCTTGTTTCAATCCATAAATGGACCGATTAAGCTTTCATACAAGATGCTCTTTACCCTTAGCAATGAATCCCTCTGGTTGCTTCATGTAGATGTTTTCCTCAAGACTTCCATTAAGGAAAGTTGTCTTGACATCCATCTGCCACACCTCATAATCCATATGAGCTGCTATGCATAAGAGAATCCGGATAGACTTAAGCATGGCTACCGGCGAAAAGGTCTCCTCTTAATCGATATCCTCTTTCTAAGTATATCCCTTCGCAACAAGCCTCGCTTTGAAGGTCTCAACCTTCCCATCTATTCCTCTATTTCTCTTGTAGATCCACTTGCATCCAATGGTTTTAACACCATCGGGTGGTTCTACTAGCTCCCAGACTTGATTTGAATCCATAGATTCAATCTCAGCATTCATTTTACTTTGCCAAGATACTGCATCTTTATCTTGGATTGCCTCGTCATATGTCCAGGGATCAGGTTCATGTTTGCCAGGGACCAAATCAGAAGATTCTCCCAAGAACATGAATCTATCAGGCTGTCTCACAACCCTCCCACTACGATGAGGTATCACCTGTGTATCCTCTGTGACACGCGGTGCAGTGACATGTGGTATATCCTCTTGTACCGGTGGTACTAAAGAAGTGACTTCCCCTTTTAACTCCTCCAGAACAATTTTACTCTTGGGATTGTGGCTCATCACATAGTCTTCCTCTAGAAATATGGCGTTCGTGCTAACGATCACCCTCTGATCTCTAGGACTATAAAACAAACCACCCTTCGTTCCCGTGGGATAGCCAACGAACAAGCGTACTTCTGTATGAGGTTCCAACTTACCAGCATCTGCCTTCAGCACATGTGCTGGACTCCCCCATATCCGAATATGTCTTAGACTAGGCTTTCGCCCAATCCACAACTCTATGGGAGTAGAAGGCACTAATTTAGATGGTACCAAGTTCAGAATGTACACCATCGTATCTAGAGCATATCCCCAGAACGAATCTGGCAAGTCAGAATAACTCATCATCCATCTAACCATCTCCATAAGAGTTCTATTCCTTCGCTCTACTACACCGTTCTGCTAGGGTGTGCCAGGTGCAGTCAATTGGGATTGAATCCCAACCTCTGATAAGTAGTTCCTAAACTCTCCCAAAAGGTACTCACCACCACGATCAGATCGTAGTGTCTTGATACTTTTGCCTTGACATTTCTCCACATCAGCCTTGAATTCTTTGAACTTGTCAATGCATTCAGACTTGTGGCGCATCAGGTAAATGTATCCATATCTTGAGTAATCGTCAATAAAAGAGACGAAATACTCAAAACCATCTCTAGCCTGGATAGACATAGGACCACACAAATCAGAATGAACCAATTCTAACACATCTTTGGCTCTATACCCCTTGGCCTTAAAAGGCCTCTTGGTCATTTTACCCTCCAAGCAAGATTCATAGGTTGGGAGATCCTCCACCACTAATGAACCCAAAGGTCCATCAGCTATCAACCTTTGAATTCTGCTTAGGTTAATGTGACCAAGCCTAAGATGCCAAAGATAAGTTTGGTTCATCTTCGAAGGTTCTTTTCTTTTATTGGAATTAGAAGATGAGTTATTAACTTCAATTTGCATCGTGGGAGGTTTTGGTTCAAGTGTGTATAAATTTCCTATCAATGCACCCGAACAGATAATGTCCCTATTCCTTCTTATAACAACTCTGTCATTAAAAGAAATAGAATATTCATCCATAAACAATTTAGAAACCGAAATTAAATTCTTTCTAAATAAGGGTACATAAAGGCAATTCTTAAGAACCAAAAGTTTATTTTTCTCAAAAGATAAATGAACATCTCCCACTGCAACAGCCGCTACCTTCGTGGCATCGCCCAAGTACATGGTAATCTCCCCCTCAGCCAGTCGTCTGGTTTTTTGGAACCCCTACAAAGTGTTGCAGACATGATCAATGGCTTCTGTATCTACACACCAGGTGCTGGTAGATAACACCGCTAAACATGTTTCAATGACTAGACCAAAAGATATACCTTTGTTCTTACAGTTGGGGCAGTCCTTCTTCCAGTGTCCAGTCTGCTTACAAGTGAAGCACTTGCCTTTCGGATTCATCACTCCTCCCTGAGTACCTCCCACCGCCTTCGCCCCGGTTTGTTTCTTCGTCTTCTTGCCTTTCGGCTTAGAAGTAGAAACCTTCTAGGTCACCATGGTATGCGCCTGAGCACTCTGACGAAATAGTCCCTCTGCCACCTGGAGTTCTATCAGAAGTTCCGCCATTGAATACAACCTCTTGTTCATGTTGTAGTTCAGGCGAAACTGCTCAAAACTCCTAGGTAGAGACTGGAGTATGATATCGACCTGGGTTTCCCCATCGATCTCGGCTCCTAGGACTTCCAGCTCATTCAAATGAGCCATCATCTTGAGAACATGATCCCTCACGGGTGTTCCCTCGATCATGGTGGTCGTCATCAAGTTTATCATGGACTCTTGCCTCGCAGCCCGATTCTGGTGTCCGAAAAGCTCCTTGAGATTGAGCATCATATCATAAGTAGTGGATATGGCTTGATGCTGATGTTGCAGTACATTTGACATATATGCCAAAATGTAACACCGCGCCATCTCATCGACCTTGATCCACTTCTTATAGCTCTCTCTCTCCTTTTCCCCAGAATTATCTGCAGACTTGGGAGGGCACTCTTCGAGGAGTACATATTTGTATTCCTCTGCAGTCAACACAATGTCTAGATTCCTCTTCCAATCAACATAGTTGGGTCTAGTAAGTTTGTTCTCTTTCAGTATCACAGCAAGTGGGTTGAAAGTCATTTTGAAAGAAAACCTAAGAATCACATAAATCAAAATATTAGATTTCAAAAAATTATTGATTCCTCAAACAATAAAATTTTAAAATCAACCAACACCTCAAAACACCGAGAATATCGTATGCCACGATAGTGTGGACGTATACTAATTCTACATTTGTAAGAGGAGGCTTTACCCATTAATTTTACTATCTTGTCAACCTAACTTTTTGATAAGTAAAATTAATAGTTGGTTCCTCTTTGGCCCTACAAATAAAAGTAGTGACTCCGATGGGGAGGATACTTATATTTGTATCTAAGTATTCACCATTACTCGGTACCAAGGTAATTATCTCGGGTTATGTGCCTTACGATGGGCAAGTACACACGCTCCTTAATAATTTCCAATAATCATATTCGACCTTGTGATCCGCAAACAAACTCATCCGATGGGGAGGAAGGCACTCAGAGTCGATGCGCAAGTTTGTTTGCATCACTTGTCAAATCGTAATGGAGGCCGTGGAAATTTTAAAAATTTCCCTCTGCCACTTAGTAATTTGAAATTGAGAAATTTTCCTAGCCTACGACATGCATATCAAACAAAAAGCAATAAATATGAAAAATAAATTATTTTCCAACTATTATGGCTTTTGTCTTCAATATGACTCCCGTCGCATCGCCATCTCGTCCGCTCCTCCTATGCCATGTACGAGCCATCCGGAGATCCGAGCCGAGACTAAAACCTATTTTAATTTACATCCATCGATCCTATACTCCATGAGGGAGTGTACATGAAATCTAGATCGACAGTAAAATAAAATAAAGAGTGGCTAAACAATGCCGTATTTAATTTACAAAAACTAAATACTAGCCTCGTCAACCCCGAGGATTCAACAAAATAAATATTTACACACATACAGTCACATACACACATATGGCCATAATAGTCGGATCTTATGCCTGCAACCAAAGAGTTAAACTACGCATATCCTACTATTATCCGGCACATATAATATATGAAAAAGTGCAAAAAAAATAACCGAATCCTAAACACACAAAACCGGAAACCTTGGCTCTGATACCAATTGAAGGGTTTTGCTTATCGAGTCTGTGAGGGGAAACTTTGCTTCCCACTTTACCTCGGTAGCTTGTCCATGGCGATCCCTTAGATGTCCCCGGATTAAAAAAAAATTATCCTAGATAAAAGGGATTGCCCAAACCACCAAGTCATCGTCGTGCTATTCGTTTAGAGAGGTCACTTGAACAAACTAGTTGTTCAAGCAACCATCCTCTATTCTACGAGTAGCCGCGGAATAGATGATGTCCGGATCGCCGGTTTTTGTGTTTATGCTCGGGATCCAAGTATTATTTATCCATTTATAGATTTATAACATGCTTATAATTGAAAAAAACCTCTTGATCTTCTAATGTATGACCTTCCTCATTTTGGACGTCGTGTGGGCGACGCTCTACCAAAAGTCGAAGCTCCTAGATCGTAAATCATCCTTCCTTGCTCTTCCAAAGAAAGAGGAAGAATAGAAACAAGGTTTTTCTCCTCCCTAAAACCAACCGACAAGGAGCACACAAACTCCTTGATGCCGACCAACTAGAAGGAGGAGAAGAAGATGGAAAACTACAAAGACACCAAGGGAAGCCCTATATCTTGTTTTCACCACCCAAGGAGAAGGAGAGGAGGGCCTTTGGTTGTCGGTCAATGGCTGGAAAAGGCTGTAGAGGCGTCAGCAGCTTGAGAAAGGAGAACAAGGCAAGGAATTCTTTTCTTATTAGGTGCCACCCAAGCCAAACCCTAACTCTCTTGCCGCCAACTTCCAAATCCCTAACCTCTCTCTAATTTTTCTTAACTCCATGCCAACCCCTTGTCCTCCTTTTATAGAGTTAGGGATAAGCCATGAATTAATCTCCTCAATTAGTTCTGGGGATTTAATCTCAACAGTTAGATCTAGAGATTTAATCTCAACCGTCGGATCTTAGAGATTTAATCTCTACCTATGGATCTTAGAGTTTTGTTTCTATCCATTGGATCTAAGCTTCATGAGGTGTTAATAGGCTACATTAGGGACCATGAGGAGGAGTTGGATCTTGGCCACCCATGGATCAAGCCCACATAAAGTCCGATGCACTAATGTTGATCCAATCCACTAAAGGATCATCATTGATCTACCTCACAAACCCCCATATGATAATATGGGCTCCATATATTATTTGTACATTTTCTCTCCGTGTTTAAGATCTCAAATGTCCGTCGATTAATTAATTTACTGACCATTAATTAATCAACATCTAACTCCTTGAGTTGTACCACTCAACCTTTTCATCATGTCGGACCAAGTCCACCTGCAAGGTTTACATGATGAACCTTATGAGCTCCTCAAGGGGACATCATCATCCTAATATATAGGACACAGTTTCCTCCTATAATCAAGGACAGACCATATAAATAATATCATCTCTCAACTTACCGAGCCTATCGATTTAATCTATAAATCTCCCCCATTGGTAAATCAAAGAGATGAGTACTAAGTATATGTGCCCATTATTATATCGGGATTAAGAGCATGTACTAAATAATATCTGGCATCCGATTCGATTATGTAGTCAGCAATAAATCGAATCACCTCTAAGTCGGTCCTGCTCAATACACACAAAGTGCACTAGTGTGATTCTGTGGTCAAGACAAACCAATACCAAATCACACTACAACCATTCTGATGGTTTGTCCAAAGTCATCTCGGTTGTGAGCCTTTACTTATACTTTTCGAGGGGTCGATAACATGATCTCCTGTGTGACACCACACACCATGTTATCTACAATGTAAAGTATTAGACAATATTGCATAACCATAAAAATATGCAAACAATGATCATGTGATTCTTATTTCAAAATAAAGATGTTCATACAAAAGATAGACTTTTCAGTATACATCCCTACAACTGCTGAGTAAATCACTTCTCTCGGATGGAAGTATCAAGAAATTTTAACTATGCTTGTGGTAGTAGATCACTGCTAGTGTAATGATCCAATCTTCCATGATGATCTCTACTGTTGAGATTGTGCATCATTCTTCCGAAACAACATCGATAGTCTTCAACTGAGTCTTCAAAGTTCACTCTCCTTATATGTACTGATTGCTTACAATAGCAACAGATGAACTGATCCAATGGATAATCCAACTTTGTGTGTCATCGTGACCCGCACTGCAAGCACATAATCCCTTCAAAACCATTCTTCTGATTCCAATATTTGACTTACAATGTCTACTTATCGATCTCCAACTCTTAAAACACTTACTACAGAGTCATTTCCATACATATGACTCGGTCTAATGCCTTCCAATAAGATCTGATAGAAGATCCATACATCCCGATCAAAATGTCAGCCCATAAACCCTGGTTGGCTAAGACAACCCAATCACAATTTTTAGCTATTAGGGGGTCGTAACCTCTGCAAGTCTAACGACTCTGCATGGTACTCCCATTACAGAAGGATCACCCAACCTGAAGCTCAAGAATTCTCTGACAATGAGTCAAAGAAAAATAACATGGGGAAATATTCTCTTACAACATCACTGAACAATGACCAAGTGATATGCACAGTATTTGTGTCGTGGTACCATTTCAAATTAATTACCAACCCCCTAACTACACTAATATAGCATAGAGTGTTGGGGATCGGTATGGCTGGCTAGAGGGGGGTGAATAGCCCTTTTCGTTTCGATGCCGGTATTTGCTCGTCTACAAAACTAATTAGCGCAAGTGGAAGACTAAAAAAGACAAACAAATAGAAATACGAGAAAACAATCGCTAACAAAGAATGTAATGTGGTTCACGACTACGCCACTAATCCACGATCCAGATTCGTCCGAGGTGAATCACTCCTTCAAAGCCAATCCAATATTGGTCTCTCCTTTGCACCAAGCTAGGTGGAGGTAACCTTTACAAATCAAGCACACTCCCTCTTTTACAATAGATGTGAAAGAAAGCTAAAAGAAGGAGTTTGAATCTTGTGGAGCACTTGGATGGTCGTTTAAGACTTGAGCATTAACCTCCCAAAGCTCCACACCTTCTCTTTTTATAGAGAGGGCTGATTTCTTCCCGTTGCCAGCGATCGCACCTCCTTGCGATCGTCACTACAACGGCCTCGAACACGCTCGGATCGCAGTTGTAGTCGATGGAACTCTTAGCGATCGATGGACCTCATCGATCGGCTCACGCCTCCGTAGTTGATCGCCTGGCTACGAACGGTTCTAATGGTCAAACCCTATTGACCCGATCGTTGCCTTCAGCGATCGGATGGTTCTTGGCATTGATCGCCCACGTATGGCGCCGATCACGGCCACAATCCGATCGATATACGGTCGAACTCACTCGACTCGGAAGCGATCGGCGCCATGACATGGCGATCGGCGGTGTCGAAAACCTATCCGACACTTGGCCAAATGGCCAAGTTTCACCTAAGAGCTACCCTTCCCCGGGTTACAATCGCTCACTCTCATCTCTCGGAGTCCCTCGCCTTCGAAGTTCTCTTCGTTCTCGGCCACGTCCCTCGGCAGCATCAGGCGCACGGCTCTACAATGCTCCTTCGCGTCTCTTGCCTCGAAGTCTACTTCCTCCGGCTTCACTCCAAGCTTCTCGTCCGGCGGTCCCTCGGATGCTCCAAGCGCACGGCTTCCGCAAAGCTATCCTTCACCGACTCAAGGCACGAGTCATGAGATGTGAAACTCGCCACGGCTCCATGTGGGAATTACTAAGTCCTGCACGACTTCAACGCACATATCAAATCATCATAACACACTAACTTAAACCCTTTGCCACACCATCAAAACTATATTACGGCAAGAGATTGCCCTAACAATCTCCCCCTTTTTGATGTGTGGCAATCCGTTTAAGTTCGGTAAAAACATTTGATATAAATTCTAAGGTAAGAAAGCATGTAAAGATAAACATGATATAGCAACATGCAACTCCCCCTTAATCCATGAAACTCTCTATGCAAATTTTCTCCCCCTATCATATATTTCGTCCCCTAAAATAATTAACTTAAACATAAATTATTTCTCCCCCTTTGACACCATCAAAAAGATTAACACTAAGTTATAAGCTCATGGCATCAAGTATAAAGAGAAACATACACTAAAATCAGTCAAAACCTGATAAAATCAGGTTACTGTACTTGTTCACGGTCCATCAGTCGACTGCTATCAGTATGGCAGTCGACTGGCACAAAAGAATCCGAATTTCTGATTTTCTGGATGAATTTCAGAAATGCACTATTAATTCCAGAAAATTCGAAAAATCATGAAATTTGGGGAAAATATTTCTTTTAAGTATATTTATCAGTGAAAAATAGGTTTTCATGAAAAATCATTATATTTCTACATATTTGCCAAAAATCCAAAAGCTTTAAAAACTACTAGGTTTTTGATCATAAGAGTATCCATTTTAACACCTAGTCTTGCATCCAATTGTTTCAAAACATGAATACATGTATTTTAAAGTAATAAATTGTTTTGAAAACATATGAAATATCCAACCATGATCTTTGGGCAATATGTCTATGAATTAAACATAAGCCTTCCCCATGATTGGTCTATTATTGCTATGTTGATACTTTAAATGACCATCTAAATGCCATAGGCATTAGTGGACATTTGTATCATCCTAACATCTCACTCATGCTAAGTTTGCAATCAAGTTAGCCTATAGTGAGTGTGAGATGCATCCTAGGGGGTATTTGTATATACTTAACCAATATATTCATGCAATTCTATCATAGTTAAGTATCAACCTAACAACCTACATGATCATAATGACATATATGATTTAATTTCACATTATGATCATGAAATTCATGTATTCATCAAATAATAGTCATGCATTAGGTATTATGTGATGATAACAAATTATCACCTAATGCATGATTTAAACCTATTTCTCATGATGATGTGCCCAATATCATAAATCATGATTACACATATACATAGCAATTACATTAATCAACATGATTTAAGCATTATTATCTATTTATGGGCACGTTATCATCACCCAACACTATCTAAAAAAAATGTTGTCCCATCATCCTAAGTCAACCAAAATATAATATAGGTTAATTCCATATGGTTGACTACCCTAGGGTTATCCTAACCCTTAAGGATGGATTTTGGGACCCAAAATAAGTTCTTTCCTATTGGGTTCACTAAGTATTCCTTGGGGATCCATTTTCTAGCTATTACCTTCTTCTTATCTTGTCCCCTAGCTATAAGGCATTTGTAGGCCTTTTCATTTTTCTTTTCCTTGTAGCCTAGGCCCTTTTTGTTGAAACTAGCTCTTTGGCTTCCTAAGATCATATTTAAGGTGTTGGAGCCAATTGTGAATTTCTCTAGGGCTTTGGTTAAATAATCTACCTTTTCCCTTAATGCCCTATTTTCCTCTATGCATGCATCATTAACATCCAAAGGCATATAATCATGTGAGCATGCATCATCATGGCAAGAAGAGGTATCATTATTATTTAAACATGCATTTTCTAGCTTATATTCCAAAGCCTTAATTTGATTAAGCATGCTTTTATTTTTCTTTTTCATTCCAAATAAGTCCTTAGTTAAACTAGAAATTATGGAAACTATTTTCTTAGGAGAAGCTTTCGTTACCATAGTTTCCATATCTTCTTCTTCTTCTTCGGATGAGGAGGATGTAGAAGCTCCCCCTTCACTTGAGCTCTCTCCTCTTGAGCTTGATCCTTCATTTTCGGAGGAAGAGCAATCCAAGTCATCAAAGGCCATCAAGGCCAAATTGGTGACAAAGGCATTCTCCTCATCCGATGATGATGAAGAGGATGAGGATCGGTCATCCCAAGTCCTTGGCTTTAGGGCTTTGACCTTTCCCTTTTCCTTTGTCTTCTTCTCCTCTTCCTTTTTCTTCTTGCTCCCCTTTTTCTTCTTCTTTTCTTCCTTCTTTTTCTTTTCTTCTTTGCTTTTGTTTAGGAGGGGACAATTATCCCTTATGTGCCCTTCTCCTTGGCAATTGTAGCATATGACCTTCCCCCTTGGTCTTCTATTCCTATCATGAGATTTATCAAATCTAAAATTCTTAAATGCACGTCTTACCTTCCTTACCATGTAGGCTTCTTCCGTGCTATCCATGGAGGAGGAAGACGCTTCATCATCATCGGAGGAGGAGATCTCTATCTTCTTCTTCCCCTTATTTGCCAACAATGCTACTCCTCTTGAGGGTTGAATTCTAGGCTCCTCTTGTATTCCTTCAAGCCTAGTTTCGTGGAGCTCCATTGTTGAGAAAAATTCCTCTAAGGTACTTACTTCCAAGTTCTTGGAGATGTAGAACGAATCCACCATGGAGCTCCACTTTGAGGACCGGGGAAAGGCATCTATAGCCTTCATGAGCATGTCCCAGTTTGATAGCTTCTCACCTACACTTGTTAGCCCAATTAAAATTTCTTTAAACCTAGAGTGTAGTGAGGTTAACTTTTCTCCCTTTTCTAGTTTTATATTGGATAGTTGGGAGCGGAGCAGGTCTCTCCTTGCTAGCTTGGCCTCGGATGTGCCTTCATGGAGTTCTATAAGCTTCTCCCACATCTCTTTGGCGCTAGCACATTCTCCGATCCGGTTGATCTCTTGTTGGGGGAGCACATTGAAAAGATGATGTTTTGCCTTTGAGTTCGCAAGGTGCTCCTCTCTTTGCTTCTTAGTCCATCGTGATTTTTCGATTGGTTCACCCTTTTCATCCCTAGGCAACTCGAACCCATTTTCCATTATTAGCATAATATCAAAATCGGTCTCGAAGAATACCTCCATTCTCTTTTTCCACCAAGAGAATTCGCCGTCGAACTTCGGTGGGTGGATGTTTGAGCCGGCCATTTTGAATGTTGCTTGTTGTGGCGGTTAGTCCTTGACAAGCTTTCCTTGGCTCTGATACCACTTGTTGGGGATCGGTATGGCCGGCTAGAGGGGGTGAATAGCCCTTTTCGTTTGGATGTCGGTATTTGCTCGTCTACAAAACTAATTAGCGCAAGCGGAAGACTAATAAAGACAAACAAATAGAAATATGAGAAAACAATCGCTAACAAAGAATGTAACGTGGTTCACGGCTACGCCGCTAATCCACGATCCCGATTCGTCCGAGGTGAATCACTCCTTCAAAGCCAATCCAATATTGGTCTCTCCTTTGCACCAAGCTAGGTGGAGGTAACCTTTACAAATCAAGCACACTCCCTCTTTTACAATAGATGTGAAAGAAAGCTAAAAGAAGGAGTTTGAATCTTGTGGAGCACTTGGATGGTCGTTTAGGACTTGAGCATTAACCTCCCAAAGCTCCACACCTTCTCTTTTTATAGAGAAGGCTGATTTCTTCCCGTTGGCCGCCACCAGTCGACTGCCGCCCTTGGCAGTCGACTGCCATCACTACAACGGCCTCCGAACACGTCGGATCCCGACCGTTGTAGTCCAACGGAACTCTTGGCAGTCGACTGATGGACCTCATCAGTCGACTGCTGCCTCCGTAGTCGACTGCCCAGTCGGCTATGAACGGTTCTGTGGCCGAAACCCTATTGACCCGATCATTGGCCATCGACCGATGATCTTGGTAGTCGATCGCCCACGTATGGCGCCGATCGGCCGCCACCAATCCGATCGATCGTATACGGTCAAACTCACTCGACTCGGGCGACACTTGGCCAAATGGCCAAGTTTCACCTAAGAGCTACCCTTCCCCGGGTTACAATCGCTCACTCTCATCTCTCGGAGTCCCTCGCCTTCGAAGTTCTCTTCGTTCTCGGCCACGTCCCTCGGCAGCATCAGGCGCATGACACTGCAATGCTCCTTCGCGTCTCTTGCCTCGAAGTCTACTTCCTCCGGCTTCACTCCAAGCTTCTCGTCCGGCGGTCCCTCGGATGCTCCAAGCGCACGGCTTCCGCAAAACTATCCTTCACCGACTCAAGGCATGAGTCATGAGATGTGAAACTCGCCACGGCTCCATGTGCGAATTACTAAGTCCTGCACGACTTCAACGCACATATCAAATCATCATAACACACTAACTTAAACCCTTTGCCACACCATCAAAACTATATTACGGCAAGAGATTGCCCTAACATAGAGGATGGCCCGGATCATTTCCCAACGAGTGTAATTGATAGAATAGTAAACTTAGGATTTCTAATTATTGCTTTGGGTTTTCTATTGAAGATGGGGGGTTTGGGTTTTAAAAGACTAATCATACTGAACGAAAAGACAATGCAAGTTAATTAAAACACTAAACTAATATGCAATAAATAAATACTATAATGCAGGAAGTAAAGCAACAAAAACTGAAAAAGGAAATAATCTGATCAACCAAAGATAGGCCCGGTGAATGGCCAAGTTACTCCGGCTAAATCCAATGAAGCTCGATCGAGACTCCACAAATGGCAGTGGATGTGGGATGGTGCAACCTCCTGAATCCAGTAGTTTGATGGATACTCCAAACTCTCACGGATCTGATTGAGCTCGAAGAAGTGTCGTCGGGGCGGACTTCTCCTTGAATCCGAAAGAGAAGGTGGATGACCAGCGAAAATGGAGAACGTCGCCGAAATCTCTCGATGAAGCGATTCCTCCTCGAATCCGTGGAGGAAAGTGGGTGGAGGCAAGGTGGACGCGGCTGCTAAGGCTCAAGTGAAGAAAAGATTTAACTAACAACTTAATGAAAATTTGATTAAAAGAAAGCAATTAAAGTAAAGCTTGAAACTAAATCTAACCTAACTAACTACAACCTAATTACCCAAACAGACATTTAATCGAACAATATGTAAGCATACAATGAATTAAACTAAGTACGTGCAAATTTGACATGGAAAGAAAATTCATTACAAACATTCAACAAATTAAGCTTGAAGAAACAATCAACAGAAAGAAAATGCTGGAAATTAGGTGTTGGAATAGGCTGAAATTGGAGCTACGATGAAGCTGCTGATCGATGAAGGTGGAGCTGCCGGTGGTGGAGGAAGTGGATTGCCGATGGCTGGAACAGTTCAGAGGAGAATCCTCACTCTGATTGCTATTGTGGTGGCTGGCCGGAGCAGTGAAGGCACAGTCGGTGGAGAAGGAGATGGTCGGCGCTGCTAACGGGATGGCGGAGGTGTAGTCGGTGGAGATGTGGTGGCTGGTTGGAGGTACTGGTGGATGACACCGGTCACCAGAGATTGGAGGGGATCCCCTTCCCTCTCCGGCGATCGGCGGGGAAGGCGGTGGCGAGTGCGGCGGTGGTGGCATCGGGTCGATTAGCAGAAGAGAAGTTGGGAAATGTCGGCTCAAGCTTGTGGAAGAGATGGTGAAACATTAAATGGATTTTTGTAGCCGTCCGATCGAATGCCATCAAATCCCATCCATCGAATTAAACCTAGGTTTTGATTCCCTTGATTAATCCATGAATGGGATGTACATCCAACGGTTGAAAATTCTCTGACTTTGAATGGATGGATCTGATCCATCCGAAGGGATAATCACGATCGGTCGAATCTGGATGAAGGGCTCAGATGTACAGATCAATATGTACGGACCGGATCTCTCTAGATCTAGGTAAATGGCTTAGAATCAAGACACTTTTATCGGACAGTCCATATTGCTCAGATATGATCTCTTGATTAAATTGCCCTCGATCACGATGAAAGGTCCAGATTGATCCAGCTAAAAATATCCTTCCAGCTCTAGATGAAGTCATATTTGATCCAACTCGAGTCTAATTCATTGGCTCATCTCGATCTCCTACAAATAAAGAAAAAATTTGCATACAAGTCCAAAATTTAGGAGAATTTACAATAAGGTCCAAAAATAAATCCAACTCATAAAACATGATAATAATCAACAATTAAACACATGAGAGGATTAAAGTAGTGATATTAAGGACTAAAATAACTCGACAAAATGGTAGTTATCAATTCCCCCACACTTATTCTTGCACGTCCCGAGCAAGTAAATAAAACTAAAAACAATATTTCCCTAGCAATTCCCAAGCATACATAGAAGATTGTGAAAGAAAATTACGTAAGATTGTCAAATCTCAAAGACTCAAGCAATTATGGACTCAAATCTTACACAGGTTAACAAACATGGTGACTTCAATCCATTATGAATAGACTGAGAATGACTAAGCCTCACAAGGTAAGTGGAGTTCACTCAAGCTACTAAGGGTTTATGAACTACTATATGCTTGCTTATCTTCTACCTTCACCACTATATACACATAAGAATGCACAATCACTGAAGGCTTATTAAGAATATAAGGGAAACATGAATAAAAACAAAATGACAATATGTGTGAAAGGAAAGAAAGATACGAAATGAAAAAGCTAAAGAAATGCAAGTAGAATATATGGAAATACTGGAATGCTACATAGATGAGTACAAGAAAACATTGCCCTAAAAATTTTCTTCCAACTCAATAAACATGTAAACAACCCTTATCACATTCTTTAATACAAATCTACTCCTGATATATAATAAATCTCTCAATAACTGCAATAAGGGATGTCGCTAACAAAAATACTGTCACATATAAATAAAAATGAATGACACCACATGTCAAAATTTTCACAATATTTTTTTTTATTTCATGGGTACCCAATTTATTTTTTTTTCAACTTTTTTTTCAGCTTTTTTTTCAAACTTTTTTTTCACTTTTTTTTTCAACATGTAGTGCACTTCTCTATGCTCCAACATCGAGCTCAACTAAAAAGATAAAGAGCATGGCTAGCTCATGGTGATCAAGCACGACTTGCCTATGATAACACTAAATTTCCCTGAGCTACTCTCTACCCCCACACTTAAATTTTTATCCATCCTGGGCAAAACACTCATCATGGATCATCCAAGTATTCCACATCCAGAAATAGAAATGGACAAGAAAGTAATGGAAGGAAAGAAAAATAGAAATGATGAATGACTAGAATGTTATTCAATAAGCATGTGGCGATAAAAGAAGTGAAGGAAAACAAATGTGATTGCCTTCATAATAATCATGCAAACCTATTGTTGTGTGGTCCCGAAAGAATCAAAGCAAGTTCTAGAGTTACAATAACCACAAGTGCACCACACACAAGCAATAAAAATAGGCTCAATCCTCACTAGGTAAACAAAAATAATCAACTCAGTCTATCGACACATAATCCATCACCAAGTAGTAACCACATGCAATCAAATAATCCATTCAAGTCAATAAATTCTCGAAATTCGACAATCAAATTTAACTAGCTTTCACGACTTCTAAGATGATATAAAGGAATGCATAGGAAATTTATTTGAAAAATTGATAAAACAAAAACTCAACAAATGAAACATAACAACTGAAAAAAAACAAATGAAGTAAAAGAGACATATATACAAAGAAAAAGAAAAGAGGTGAGAAAAGGAATGAACTCCCCTGGGGTCCTAGCGATTGGAGGCGGTTCAGGAGTAGTAGGCAGGCTGGGAGTGGAGTGGATCGAGTGGAAGTGAGCATCTTCTTCATGTGGTCTATGTCGCAAAGTCTAGCTCCCTCCATCATCATCTTCGTGAAGGTTCTTCTAGGTGGATGAGAATAATTCCAGTGTAAAATCCAACCCAGAAGTAGAACAATAAGAGCTAAGATGAATTACACTCCTTTCACTATCGTCTTCTCAAAGGCTATCTCAGGCGGTCGAAGAAGATTTATTTGGAGCAACCAATCTGGAAGCTGGACTACTATATTTGGTGTTTGGGCCTTGTTGAGCAGAAATATTGGAGGCTTAGGCTGTAATAGGAGTGTCCAATCTGGGGGTCTCCAGCTATCCATCACTCCTATAAAAATTATCCTGATATCTTCAGAGCATTCTGATCAGGCTTATCAGGTAGTTGCACAGCTGAACATAATAATTCTGCAGACACTGTCTCCTTTACAACATCATCAACCTCAATATAAGTAATAATATCTGCTATATCTGAAATATCATGTGCAACATTAACAATATCAGGAGTAACAATATCATCTACAATAATATCCGCACTCTTATCCACAATAACATCCACAACTTTACTACCGTAGGACATAGAAATATCGAAGTCCTGTAGAGTAGCAGGATCATAAACTTGGCTATCACATACTCTAGAATCCATCCCCTCTAGCACATCGATATCCAAAGAAATGGTCTCTGACGAAGGCTAAATAAATCCTTGTGCTTGCATCTGTTGGGACTGTTATGGGCTATTAAGCATTGAGATATTCTGGAACTCAAGAGCCAACCTAAGAAATACTGGTGGAGGCTGATAAGAATGTTGTGAATTCGTAGCCATGACCTCAATAAGTTCTCTAGCCTGAGTAGGAGTCTTGTTTACTAGGGCCCCTCCACTAGCTACATCAAGCATACACCTATCCATAGGAAATAATCCACAATAGAAGTGCAGGATGAGCATGTGATCGCTAATCTGGTGTTGAGGACAACTAGCACACAACCTTTTAAATCTCTCCCAATACTCATGTAGAGTTTCTCCTATCATTTTCTCTATGCGACAAATACTCTTCTGAATTGTTATGGTCCTGGATGCAGGAAAAATCTTTTCCAAAAAGGCTTTCTTCATTTCACTCCAACATGTAATAGAGTCAGGAGGAAGATAATAGATCCAATCCTTTGCCATGTCTGATAAAGAGAATAGAAATACTCTGAGCATAATATCCTCCAGTGATATACCCCGTGGCTTCATTGTTGAGCATACCATATAAAATTCTTGCAAGTGCCTAATTGGATCTTCGCTAGTATAACCATGGAATTTCGGAAGCAAATGTACAATTTCAAAAATTTCAACATCCACATTTAATTAAGGAAACTTAATGCAAAAAGATTGGCAAGCAACATCTGGTGCAGTGAGTTCCCGGACGGTTCTGTTAATCCCTGAATCATAAGCCTAATAAAAGCCTCCTAATCTCTGATAATAGGGATCCATGTTTAAAGAAATTTCCTGTTCTTTCCTGAAACACTAACAAATAATATCGAAAGATACAGGAAGCAAACAAAATATAACACATGGATATACAAGACATAAAAGAATTAATCCCTCAACAAAAGTTTTGAATTTTGAATTTTTATTTTTAGAAAAATAAACAAACAATACTAAATCTACTAAGCATAATTACACTCCCCGACAACGGCGCCAAAATTTGATATGCACGGTATTTGTGTCATGGTACCGTTTCAAATTAATTATCAAACCCCCTAATTACACTAATATAGCATAGCGGATGGCCTGGATCATTTCCCAACGAGTGTAATTGATAGAATAGTAAACTTAGGATTTTTATTTATTGCTTTGGGTTTTCTATTGAAGATGGGGGTTTGGGTTTTAAAAGACTATCCTACTGAACAAAAAGACAATGCAAGTTAATTAAAACTCTAAACTAACATGCAATAACTAAATCAAATAATGCAGGAAGTAAAGCAACAAAAAATGAAAAAGGAAATAATCTGATCAACCCAAGATAGGCCCAGTGAATGGCCAAGTTACTCTGGCTAAATCCAACGAAGCTCGATCGAGACTCTGCAAATGGCAGTGGATGTGGGATGGTGCAAACTCCTGAATCCAGTAGTTTGATGGATACTTCGAACTCACGCAGACCCGGTTGAGCTCGAAGAAGTGTCGTCGGGGCAGACTCTTCCTCGAATCTAAAAGAGAAGGTGGATGAGCTGCGAAGATGGAGAATGTCTCCGAAATCTCTCGATGAAGTGGTTCCTCCTCGAATCCGTGGAGGAAAGTGGGTGGAGGCAAGGTGGACGCGGCTGCTAGGGCTCAAGGGAAGAAAAGATTTAACTAACAACCTAATAAAAATATGATTAAAAGAAAGCAATTAAAGTAAAGCTTGAAACTAAATCTAACCTAACTAACTACAACCTAATTACCCAAAAAGACATTTAACCGAACAATATGTAAGCATACAACGAATTAAACTAAGTACGTGCAAATTAGACATGGAAGGTAAATTCATTACAAACATTCGACAAATTAAGCTTGAAGAAACAATTAACAGGAAGAAAATGCTGGAAATTAGGTGCTGGAATAGGCTAAATTTGGAGCTGCGATGAAGCTGCTGATCGATGAAGCTGGAGCTGCCGGTGGTGGAGGAAGTGGACTGTCGATGGCTGGAATAGTTCAGAGGAGAATCCTCACTCTGATTGCTATTGTGGTGGTTGGCCAGAGCTGTGAAGGCGCAGTCGGTGGAACAAGAGATGATCGGCGCTGCTAACGGGACGGTGGAGGTGTAGTCGGTGGAGATGTGGTGGCTGGTCGGATGTGCTGGTGGATGGCACCGGTCACTGGAGATTGGAGGGGATCCCCTTCCCTCTTCGGTGACTGACGAGGAAGGCGGCGGCGAGCGCGGTGGTGGTGGCGGCGGCGAGCGCGGCGGTGGTGGCATCAGGTCGATTCGTAGAAGATAAGTTGGTAAATGTCGGCTCAAGCTTGCGGAAGAGATGGTGAAACATTAAATGGATTTTTGTAGTCGTCCGATCGAATGCCATCAAATCCCAGCCATCCAATTGAACCTAGGTTTTGATTGCCTTGATTAATCCATTAATGGGTTGTGCATCCAATGACTGAGAATTCTCTGACTTTGAATGGATGGATCTGATCCATCCGAAGGGATAATCACGATCGGTCAAATCTGGATGAAGGGCTCAGATGTACAGATCGGATCTCTCTAGATCTGAGTACATGGATCTGAATCAAGTTACTTTCATCGGACGATCCATATTGCTCAGATCTGATCTCTTGATTAAATTTCCCTCGATCACGATGAAAGGTCAAGATTGATCTAGCTTAAAATATCCTTCCAGCCCTAGATGAAGCCATATTTGATCCAACTCGAGTCTAATTCATTGGCTCATCTCAATCTCCTACAAATAAAGACAAATTTTGCATATAAGTCTGTTGGTGTAGTAGGCACCTGAGTCGAACCTAAGTTTTAATTATAGCAAACGATACAAAGTTAAGCTCATGTCGTTATCTCACGAGCTGAATCGAGTGTGCAAAAAATTGCTATAGCTGGAGCTGAAGGCTAGGGACACCCGGAGGATGTTGCGGTGGTCGGGCAACACTCGAGTGACTTCGAAGGGAGCCGAAGGAATAGAGTGGAAGGTCAGAAGCGAAAGCGACACAATAAGTATCGAGGTAACCTCGTGTGTGTGTGAGTGTAAGTGAGGTCGTATCCTCTTTACGCGGATAGACTTAAGCATAGATCTGACCCAAGACATCCCATCAGTGGTCTAGGTCGAGATCGAACGGTCGGAGGTCGTCGAAATAATGTTATTGTTTAGCTAACTTGTCATTTCAACAAGCATCGATCACTTGGAGGACTATCGTCCATCGATCATATCATGGTCGACGATCGGCCGATCTCGCCATCGGTCGTCGATGATGGCCATCAGTCAATTGATGGTCAATGATCAGCTTCGAGGAGTCAAGGCTTATCACCTCATTTCAAGGGGAGTGGTGCTCAAATGTGATTGGCTAGGGTTCCTCTCGAAAGGGGGCTCAAAGGCTATAAAAGGAGGGCCTATAGTAGGGTTTCTTCATCAATCCTAAGCTTCCAAAAAGCCTCCGCAACGCTACGACTCTTCGACAACAAAGTTCTACTTCTCCGACGTCTAGGTTTAATTGTTTATATTATTGTTTCATCGGTATAATCTTCATTTCAGTTTATATTTTTTGTCTCGGAGTTTTTATCGTTACGAGGAGAGGGGGAGTGTTCCTCTACCTAAAATTTTTGTGATTTTTCTTGTACTCGATTAACTCCTACCTCCAACGAGGAGGAGTTCTTTAGTGTTTTGCCCTCCGTGCGTGGTCAAGGACCACTAGGTCCTTGGAGTTGTAGCCGAAGGTTACAAACCAAGTAAAAAATATCTTGTCTCTTTTATTGTTTCATTTATCTTTCCACTGCACTTAATTGTTTTGAAACGAATTCGAACGAAAGAAAAGGTTTTATCGCTATTCACCCCCCCCTCTAGCGATCCGCTTCGATCCAACAATTGGTATCAGAGCCGGGGGTTGCTAAGATTTGGTGAAACCACCGATCTAGCTTTTTACAGATTTTTTTTCTTTTTAATTATGTTTATTTCAAATTTATTTCATTTGGTTAGTTTTCCTCCCGCACTACTAATCCAAGACGCGAGTCTTGGTACATTTCGTGTGTTTTTGTCGTTGCTAGGTTTTTTGTCTTCATCTTCTTGTTTCTTTTGTTTTAATGGCCCGTCTCGAGGGTTTTAGCACCGTCCGACCTCCATTTTACAATGGAGATGACTTCCGTTATTGGAAGGGTCAGATGGAATGCTTTCTCAAAACCCAAATTGAGATGTGGATCATAATCCAAATGGGATTCACACTTCCGACTAATGAAGTGGGTGAATCCTTGGATTATGACCAATGGACCATTGCGACAAAACGACAAGTCGAAGCCGATGCCAAGGCAACTCAAATTCTTCAATGCGACTTGTCCAAGGAGGAGTTAAATCGCGTCGGCCCCTTCATCAGCGCAAAGGACCTTTGGACAAAGCTAGTGGAGCTACACGAAGGGACCGATGAAGCCAAGGTATGTAAGCGCGACCTTTTATTTAATAAATTATATAATCTAAAAATGCAGGAACACGAAACGGCAATGCAACTTCATGCCCGCGTTCAGGACATAGTCAACAATCTACACACAATCTGGCAAAAGGTCGAAAACCGCGACCTTATAAGGTATGTTCTTAACTCCTTTCCGAGGACTACCTTGTGGGAATCCATGGTCGATGCCTATAAGGTCTCCAAGGATCTTCGAAACATAGGTTAGATGAATTATTTTCCAATTTTGAACTTCATGAGTAGTCTAACTCGGAACCCGAGAAGGGTATAGCACTTTTTGCATGTTCGAGGAAGAAAACCGCAAGCAAGCCACCTCCGAAGGAAGAAGAGGATGAATCCGATTCGGAGGTCGACTCGGAAATGGAGGCCGAACTAGTCAACCTAGTTAGGAGGATAGTCAAGGGCTGAAAATGAACCGTCACTTGACCCAATGAAGGTAAGCCTAAAAGTTCAAATATTAGATGTTACGAATGCAATAGTTTTGGACACATCAAGTTCGAATGCCCAAAACTCAAGAGCAAAGCACCAAAACACAAAAAGGCACTCAACGCTACTTGGTAAGAAGCATCCGAAGAAGAAGATAATGACCGTGTTCTCATGGCTAAACCGGTGGAATCGGAGACGGAGTCAGAATTAGAACATGAATCAGAAATCGAAGACGAGTCGGACTGCGAAGCACTATTCAAGACAAGCCACGGATACGCATCCGGTTCAAAAGATACACTCAAGGTAAGTCGATCCCTCATTAGTACACTTTATAGTGTAATTAAGTTTTTAACTAGAAAATTAGCTAAGTCCGAGTCCAAGGTTGAGACCCTGGTTGAGGAAGTTAAACTCCTCAAACACGAGGTCTCCCTAACCTCTTCGACTAGTCGAGTTCAAGAGGAGGACTCAACTCGGGTTGAAAAGCTCGAAGTTGAGAACTCACTCTTGAAGAGTCAAGTCGAAGATCTTAGGAACACGTTGGAAAGGTTTACTTTGGGATCCAAAGGACTTGACCTCCTACTTGGATCGCAAAGGGTCGTGTACAACAAGGTCGGGCTAGGGTTTAGCTCAAACACGACCAAAAAGTCGTATATGTCGATTGTAAGTCGACATAAAAAATGTGTCCAAGCATGGGTCCCTAAGACCACCTTGATTTCAAACTTAGGATCGAACCAGTACTGGGTTCCCAAGGATCAAATCCACTATGTGGAGAGACCGAATCGATTCAACGGTTCAGGGGGAGCTAGTACGAAATTTGTTTGTGTTTTAACTTAGAAATTGCATGCTTAGGTTTTTATTTAGTTTGATTTTCCTTTTTAGAATGGTTAGATCGGACTATAACTCGTCAATACTTGATAATATAGTACCAGGACGTGACGAGATGATAGTATGCTAGGAAAGCGGAGTCTTGTGTATTCGGGCTAGATAAGGCGTATCTAGTTCGGTGCACTTGACCAAGCGGAACTAGCTGAAGCTACCTCGCCGTATCCTAGACTAGTTAGACCAGGAAGTGGTCTTAGGTAGTCAAGTCTCTATTTTCTTGAAAATGGCTTTGTCTAAGGAAGTGGTCATTGTTTCGATCAAAGAAGGCCTCTGTGTCGTGCCACGACCTAGAAGCCATGATCTTGAAAAGGTGACTTGATGAGCCTAAGATCAAATCCGAATCTAACGCAAGGTTGACAAGTGTTCAAGTCACTAAATTTAAATCAAGTAAAATTGGAAGTCATCTCACAAGAACTTATAGGGTTAACATGTTTGATCATGTAGACATGGGTGAGATGATTTAGGTTAATAATCTTCAACCAATCTTTAATAAACCCAATATCCGATCCAACTACCTTATGTATAGGATCAATGGATATTGGACAGTGGTTGCTCCCGACACATGACTGGGGATCAACTCAAGTTTTCGAAGCTTCGATTCAAACGACAAGGATCGGTAGCCTTCGGAAACAACGGCAAGCTCAAAATCATCGGATCAAGTGGTATTGAGCTCAACTCAAACTTTATTATTCAAAATGTTTTATTAGTATAAAACTTTCAATATAATTTACTTAGTGTAAGCCAATTGTGTGATAATAACTATAAGGTCATATTTTTAGAAAATGAATGCGTAATTAACACAAATAAAACCTCTAAAACAATCCTTAAGAGAACCAGAAATAACAATATTTACACTATTAATTTAACCAACTCCTCAACCAAGTGTCTTATGACACGGCAAGAGGAATCATGGTTGTGGCACCGACGACTCGGTCACTCACACCCAAGACTCATCCACAAGATGAGTCAGAGTGACTTGGTCAAAGGTTTGCCTAACCTTAATAACTTGAACAATAAAATATGTAATGCTTGTCAACAAGGTAAACAATCTAAGACACAACATCAACTAACTAACCAAGAACGAACCAAAAGTATTCTTGAGCTCCTACACATGGATCTATTTGATTCACACGGAGCTAAGTCACTTAATGGAAGTAAATTCTGCTTAGTCATAATTGATGAATACTCTAGATTTACTTGGGTTAGGTTCATCAAACACAAAAGTGATACCCTAGATCAATTAATCAACTTATTTAAGTTAATAGAAAATCAACAAAGCACTAAAATCAAGAGACTTAGGACTGATCATGGTGGTGAATTCGAGAACCATAGGTTTACAGAATTCTGTAATCTAAATGGATACCACCATGAGTTCTCTTGCCCTAGAACTCCACAACAAAATGGCCTAGTAGAACGCAAAAATAGAACCCTACAAGAAGCCACTAGGACAATGTTAAACGAGTATAACCTACCCGATAGGTTTTGGGCGGAAGCCGTAAGTATGGCTTGCTATGTCCAAAATAGGATCCTTATGGTAAAGAGGTACCTTAAGACCTTATACGAGATTTATCATGATAAAATACCTAACATCAAGTACTTTAGGGTATTTGGGTGTAAGGTGTTGGGTTTCCGGCACCGCGGCGTGTGTGTGTTCGATCATGTTTCGTAAACATGAGCACAGCGGAAGCAATTAAAAATAATAAATACTCCTATTTATTACAACACACGCATGCTATTACAACAAGTGTAGACATAACCGTAAATTAAAATTTGCAATAAAAGGAAATTAAACTACGTTATACCTTCCGTATGACGTGTAGCGGGAACGGCATCAACCGGAACGATCCTCGTAAGAATCGTCTCTATCCGTATCCACGCCGAGCTCCTCGGGATGACTTCGCCAAGCCACGAGCTTCGTCTTCGTACGGGTTACTAGCCTCGTGTTGAAGACGACGTGATCGAGAGATGATCACGATCCGAATCCAAATTCGGACCTAAAAACAAGTCCTCAAGACTTGCTTCTCCGGAGAGGTATTCGTCAACCGATTGACGAATCCTTCGTCCTCCACCTCAGAGGATTACCGGAGATCAAATCCCCGGTATGTTAGCCGCTGTCGGAGGACTAACCGTCGTCCAAACGACGCTCCGACGAGAGGAGAAGAAGCTGTCCAGAAAACTGGACAGCTTGGTGGAGGAGATAGGCGCCGGCCAAAACAAGGAGACAAAAGCTCACCTTGATGCCGAACCTTTTAGGGGATCACCGGAGGGTCGCCGGAGGTTCACCGGCTGGAGCTTGGACGCCGGCAAGGGTCTTGACGGCAGCACAATCAAGCTGGGCGGCAAGGAGCTTGGGCGGCACAACCAGGTTGGGCGGCAACTCCTTGGAGGCTAGGGTTTTGATTTTGGATTAGGGTTCAACAATCCCTTAAGCCCACTTTTATAGAGAACTAATTCTCTTAATGGTTAATGGATCATATCCATAAAGCCCGTTAACCCGCTCCATTAAGATAAGTTAAAATAAACCAAACCATAATGGTTTATTTTAAGTTAAAACGAACCGAACCAACTTTTGGTTCATTCGTTTAAAATAAACCAAACCCTTTGGTTTATTCTTATCCATTGGATTAGAACCAAATCATTTTGGTCCATCCATTACGTCTTCATAAGACGCAGCCCATCCACGCTTCCATTGCGACTGAAACAATTTCATGCTCGCTTTATGTTTGGTCCAACCAAACATATTTTCTCTCGGTCTGAGAATCCCATTCTCAAGCTCGTTTTAAATCCTTTGGATTACACTCGTTGTGCGTGTGACCAAATAGGTTCTCGGTTTATGTTGGCCGTCTATAATTAACCATTAATTATAGAACGATCATGAGTGGCACCTAGTAGTACATCATGATCCCCAATTAACCGAAAAGATCAACTGATCCGTAACTATTTCAAACCCTTCAAGAGCTCGAATGAATCGTGCCCCATTCCCTTCACTCATCTTATACCCACTTGGTTCAGGACATGGTCTATTGTGTCATCACTTGGTCGACTACGCCACACCTAGCCCAAGTATCATTTCCTCGCCCCACGGATTCTAGTTACTCCACATGTATCAAGAGTACCTTACTCTAAACATGTAATGCTTTGGCCAAAGACTTTAGTAACAATCCGACGAGAGGCCATGGGTATACATCTCCTCGCAAGGAGTGGTGAATCCTTTATAGGCTATTCAAACACCTTCGATCACTTTGACTTATACCCAATCATCCCGGGTCCACATCTCCTTAGAGATGTTTGCTTAAGATGTCAAAGCATAAGTCTCCATGATCAAGATGATTGAATACCGCAAGTCAAAGGAACATCGCACTTAAGCCACAGTAAGAACTTCATTGACATATCTATATATGCAGAGAACCATATGAAGTCTTACGGCTGGTCACTCCAATGAACTAGTTACCATAACTAGCATCCACGATTAACTCCGGACATCACTATGTCTCCTGCCAGTGAGAATCAGCTGCTTGGATACACCAAAGAGTATACCTCGTGCTAGTCTCAACAGAATTGATGGTGTCCAGATTCATCAATTCATCGACTAGGGATAATTCTGATACATCACAATTACACATGTAGAGATACTCACTAGTTGTGATCCAATCACAAATTCTCTCATGCTGTGAATCGTATCGTGGATATTCAGTAAATGAGTTTAAGATCCAATCAAATACATAAAACATGTATACTCAAATAGTGAATCTTCATTTATCATATAAATGGTTCATACATAAGGCGATTGCCTTAGGACATCTCTCATATATTACTAACAGACTCCCACTTGGCCTAATGCCTATCGCTACGGTATCCAATACCATAAGCTCTAACATGACCCTCAAACTTACTTTGAGGTAATGCTTTAGTCAAAGGATCCGCTAAGTTCCTTTCAGTGGGAATTTTCTCGATTTGTATTTCGTTCCTACTTATGATCTCTCTGATAAGATGATAGCGGCGAAGCACATGTTTGGATCGTTGATGAGACCTTGGCTCTTTCGCCTGTGCAATTGCTCCATTGTTGTCGCAGATGACCGGTATTGCTTCAACAATGGCCGGAATCACACCAAGTTCATGAACGAACTTCTTGATCAAACCGCCTCACGCCTCCGGCCGCAATATATTCTCGCCTCGGGTAGAATCCACTACGCCTCTCTTGTTTGGAACTTTTCCAACTCATCGCGCCCATTCAAGGTGAACACGATCCGCATCGAGACTGAATCATCCTTGTCCGTCTCGAAGCCGCATCCGTATACCCGCGTATCACCATGTCCCCTTCTCCATATATTAGGAACACATCCTTAGTTCTTCTCAAGTACTTAAGGATCGCCTTAATACCTACCCAATGATCCATTCTCGATCGGATCGGTATCCGCCAGACACTCAGAGCATACGATACATCGGGCCTCGTACATAACATAGCATACATGATAGATCCTATTGCGGATGCATAGGAATCTTACTCATGCAAATCCTCTCGCCTTCTCGCGGCACTGACACATAGACTTCAAAGGTGTACCCCATGCCCGATGGGCGTATAACCTTTCTTGATTCCGACATGCTAAACCTCTTTAGCACTCGGCCTATATATGTAGACGCGAAAGACCAAGCAACCGCTTCGATCTATCTCTATAGATCTTAATCCCAAGGATGTAGGTTGCTTCTCCTGTGTCTTTCATGGAGAATGTCTTGATAACCAAACCTTAATCGATCAGAAGATTGACACATCGCTTCCTATAAGTAATATGTCATCGACATACAATACTAGGAATACGATCGCACTCCCACTAACCTTCTTGTACACACAAGGTTCGCCCGATTTTGTGAGAAATCAAACTTTTGATCGTCTCATCAAAACGGATATTCCAGCTCTGGATGCTTGCTTCAATCCATAAATGGATCGTCCGCAACTTGCATACCTTGGTTTTATCAACCGATGTGAAACCTCAGATCATATACACGCCTCGAGCAAGTTTCCATAAAGGAAAGCTGTTTTCACATCCATCTGCCATATCTCATAATCATAATGAGTCGCTATGGCCAGGAGCATCCGAATGGATTTAAGCATAGCTACAGGCGAATAGGTTTCGTCATAATCAACACCTTGTTTTGACGATATCCTTTCGCCACCAATCTAGCCTTATAGGTAATCACATTACCATCCATGTCGGTTTTCTTCTTGAAAACCCACTTGCACCCTATAGGCTTTATGCCTTCAGGTGGGTCAACCAAGTTCCAAACTTGGTTTTCGTACATGGAATCCATTTCCGACTTCATGGCACCAAGCCACTTATCCCTTTCTGAACTTGTCAAAGACTTCTTCATAACTGGTAGGCTCCTCATCATCAATGAGTAACACGTCGTTCGATTCACTTACGAGAAATCCATATCTCTCAGGAATATTGCGTGTTCTACCAGATCTACGAAGATGTGGTGTTACATTAGGTCCAGCCGATTGCTCATCACTATGAGTTGTCGGCTGTTGTGCTTCACCAGGTATCTCATCAATGTCTATTTGAGTCTCTCGAGCCTCCTCAAGCTCAACGACACTCACACTGTTTTCTTGCAAGAGAAACTCTTTCTCTAGAAACACAGCATGCCTTGAAACAAACACCTTTTGTTCCACAGGATGATAGAATTGGTAACCCCTTGTTTCCTTAGGGTATCCAATAAATAGACATTTATCGACTTAGCATCCATTTGTCATCTGACACCCGCTTCACATAAGCAGACAACCCCATATCTTCAAGTAAGATACATGAGGTTTCTTACTAGCCCATATCTCATATGGAGTAGTAGAGACTACCTTGTAGGCATTCTGCTTAACAAGTAAACAATGCCAAGTGCATAACCCCAAAAGGACTTGGGAAGAGTCGCATGATTCATCATTGACTGACCATGTCCAACAAGGTCCTAAGATCGATTCGCCTCTCAGATACACCATTATGCTGTGGTGTATAGGGCGGAGTCCATTGAGACAATATGCCATTGTCTCTTAGATAATCAAGAAACTCTTGACTTAAGTATTCACCACCTCGATCCGATCGAAGTATTTTAATACTTTTGTCATGTTGTTTCTCTACTTCATTTCTGAATTCTTTGAACTTTTCAAAGGCTTCAGACTTGTGTTTCATCAAGAACACATACTCAAACCGTGAGTGATCATCGGTGAAGGTAATGAAGTAGCTATAGCCTCCTAATGCTTGAGTTGACATAGGTCCACATTCATCAGTATGTACTAAACCTAGTAACTCTCCCACTCGTTCACCTTTTCCAGTAAAAGGTAACTTAGTCATCTTGCCTTTTAAGCATGATTAGCATGTATCGTATGAATCCAATTCAAACGATTCCAGAATTCCACATCGGTGTAATTCGGACATGCGTTTCTTGCTTACATGGCCAAGACGACAATGCCATATGTAGGAGTCTATTTGATTATCCCTTTCGAGCACTGTTGTTGCTCGCTTCGATTTTGCAAATGTCACTGGATACGTCCAACGTATAAACACCATTGCTTAAAGTTCCAGTCCCATAAAGAACCCCATTCAAAGTTATGTAACAACAATTGTTACTAAACGTCAAATGGAAACCATTTCTATTTAAACAAGAAATAGAAATGATGTTCTTTATCAACAAAGGAATATAAAAGCAATTGTCGATTCTAAGACAAGTCTGCGAGGAGTTTGACAAATACGTTCGATGGCGAGTCGTGACCTTTGCTTCATTCCCAACACGTAAATTTGACTCTCCTTGGCGAGTCTTCTTCTATTCCTTAGCCCATGTATGTCATTACATATATGTGAGCCACACCCAGTATCCAATACCCAAGTGTCTAAGGAAATAGAATGACAATCAATAAAGAAGATTTCTGAAGAAGATGGGGCATCCGATGCCTTATCCTTCTTCACGGACTCTTGATAAACCTTGCAATTTCTTCGCTTGATGACCCTCCTTGCCATAATGATGGCAAGTGCCCTTTAAGCTAGTTACGCCTTTTAGCCTTTTTCTTCTTCCATACATTTGTTCGACTCTCTTAGAACCTTTCTTCGAGGAATCAACTAACAACACTGCCCCTACTCATGCTTCTCGTAAGGCTCCACAGCCTTCAAAGATGTTGAGCAAGACTACAGATGAACCTCCTTGCATCTCGTAGGTGAAGAGGAGCTTGGAGACTTCGAACCTTTCGAATCTCACTTGCTCATCAACCAACTCACAGAGATCAAGGACTACGATATGAGCATCCATATGCTCATGCTGCTTTCGTAGCTTGGGTTCCATCGCGGCTAGCATGATGCAACTCATTTGTTCAGAATCACTCACATGTTTCTGATAGGCCAACAATTGGTCCAAAGTTGCATCGTCACTAGGACGGGCGGGAAGAGGCGCTTCGAGGACATACACAAGCTTTTCACCTTGAGAACAATTCTCAAGTTTCTAAGCCAGTCCAAGAAGTTCTACTAATTTATTTGAATCCAAAATGGAACGCAAATTCAAACACATCATGATCAATATATTAACTTAGAAATACAAAACAAGCATATATGAGAAAGATGATTTTAAAAATGCATCAATATACATTTATAAATCCCATTCATTTTTCGAATTTCAAAAACCCCAAAATCACTTCGGGAGATTGTAGGTCCATCTCCGAATGGGCTTATATCCATCATAGATAAGAACAACCTTGGAGTGAGTCCAACAAGCCATTCTTAACTATGATGGTGGGTATCAAGTATACCGATTACATATCATGTATATGTAACTATCACAATGTGCTATCAACTAATTGAATGTTTACACATACATTGGGTTGTTAACACATTAACAAGTATGCATCATATGCATAGCACCCAACTTCACCTCTCTTTACATCGACCTTGGAGTGAGTCCAACAAATCGATGCTCCAAGTTAAAGTCGACCCATTAATCGCGAAATAGTTTTAATATGGTTAGAGCGCATTCAACCAATTAGCCAGGCTTGGAGTGAGTCCAACAACCCAAACTAACGATTGACCTCTGACTCTTACCATATTAGAGTTAAACTATTCCAATGATTTGAACATGTTCAGGTTCGAGCCGGGCTTGGAGTGAGTCCAACAACCCAAACAAGAAACAGAACTCTGGTTCTAACCATATTAATGGAAGGTGTAGGCTTTAATATTGAGTTAGGGTTTTTATGTCTCATCCTCTTTGCATGCAAATAACTATTATCTACATGGCATGGCATACATGGCATACATCTACATGTCACGACACGCATGGCATAATGTTATGCATCTAATGCAATTACATGACATACAATTATGTCATGTATATATTTCCTTATATGTCATAACTATTTATGGAAATAAAATATGTTTAAGATTTGATTCTCCAAATCAAATCATAATTAAATTAGGAAACAAATTTCCAAATCTAATCACATATTTTATTCATGGAATTATTTGATTAAGGAAAATCTATTTAGGAAACCAATTTCCTAAATCTTTAAAACTACTTATGGAAATAAAATATTTTAAGATTTGATTTCCCAAATCAAATCATGATTAAATTAGGAAATAAATTTCCAGAATCTAATCAAATATTTTATTTATGGAAAATATTGATTTCCATAAATACTTCCAACTTTCCAAAAGTGGAAGATTTCCATAAATACTTCTAGACTTTCCAAAATTGAAAAATTTCCATAAATACTTCTAAATTTCCAAAATTTAGAAAATTTCCAGAAATACATTATGACTATCGCAAAACCATTTTACGATTATGTCGAAACACAACCTGGGCTCTGATACCACTGTTGGGTTTCCGGCACCGCGGCGTGTGTGTGTTCGATCATGTTTCGTAAACATGAGCACAGCGGAAGCAATTAAAATAATAAATACTCCTATTTATTACAACACACACAACACACGCATGCTATTACAACAAGTGTAGACATAACCGTAAATTAAAATTTGCAATAAAAGGAAATTAAACTACGTTATACCTTCCGTATGACGTGTAGCGGGAACGGCATCAACCGGAACGATCCTCGTAAGAATCGTCTCTATCCGTATCCACGCCGAGCTCCTCGGGATGACTTCGCCAAGCCACGAGCTTCGTCTTCGTACGGGTTACTAGCCTCGTGTTGAAGACGACGTGATCGAGAGATGATCACGATCCGAATCAAAATTCGGACCTAAAAACAAGTCCTCAAGACTTTCTTCTCCGGAGAGGTATTCGTCAACCGATTGACGAATCCTTCGTCCTCCACCTCAGAGGATTACCGGAGATCAAATCCCCGGTATGTTAGCCGCTGTCGGAGCACTAACCGTCGTCCAAACGACGCTCCGACGAGAGGAGAAGAAGCTGTCCAGAAAACTGGACAGCTTGGTGGAGGAGATAGGCGCCGGCCAAAACAAGGAGACAAAAGCTCACCTTGATGCCGAACCTTTTAGGGGATCACCGGAGGGTCGCCGGAGGTTCACCGGCTGGAGCTTGGACGCCGGCAAGGGTCTTGACGGCAGCACAATCAAGCTGGGCGGCAAGGAGCTTGGGCGGCACAACCAGGTTGGGCGGCAACTCCTTGGAGGCTAGGGTTTTGATTTTGGATTAGGGTTCAACAATCCCTTAAGCCCACTTTTATAGAGAACTAATTCTCTTAATGGTTAATGGATCATATCCATAAAGCCCGTTAACCCGCTCCATTAAGATAAGTTAAAATAAACCAAACCATAATGGTTTATTTTAAGTTAAAACGAACCGAACCAACTTTTGGTTCATTCGTTTAAAATAAACCAAACCCTTTGGTTTATTCTTATCCATTGGATTAGAACCAAATCATTTTGGTCCATCCATTACGTCTTCATAAGACGCAGCCCATCCACGCTTCCATTGGGACTGAAACAATTTCATGCTCGCTTTATGTTTGGTCCAACCAAACATAGTTTCTCTCGGTCTGAGAATCTCATTCTCAAGCTCGTTTTAAATCCTTTGGATTACACTCGTTGTGCGTGTGACCAAATAGGTTCTCGATTTATGTTGGCCGTCTATAATTAACCATTAATTATAGAACGATCATGAGTGGCACCTAGTAGTACATCATGATCCCCAATTAACCGAAAAGATCAACGGTTGATCCAGAACTATTTCTGAAACCCTTCAGTAGCTCGAATGAATCGTGCCCCATTCCCTTCACTCATCTTATACCCACTTGGTTCAGGACATGGTCTATTGTGTCAGTCCCCACTTGGCTGACTATGTCACACCTAGCCCAAGTATCATTTCCTCGTCCTACGGATTCTAGTTACTCCACATGTATCGAAGAGTACCTTACTCTAAACATGTAATGCTTTGGCCAAAGACTTTAGTAACAATCCGACGAGAGGCCATGGGTATACATCTCCTCGCAAGGAGTGGTGAATCCTTTATAGGCTATTCAAACACCTTCGATCACTTGACTTATACCCAATCATCCCGGGTCCACATCTCCTTAGAGATGTTTGCTTAAGATGTCAAAGCATAAGTCTCCATGATCAAGATGACTTGAATACCGCAAGTCAAAGGAACATCGCACTTAAGCCACAGTAAGAACTTCATTGACATATCTATATATGCAGAGAATCATATGAAGTCTTACGGCTGGTCACTCCAATGAACTAGTTACCATAACTAGCATCCACGATTAACTCCGGACATCACTATGTCTCCAGCCAGTGAGAATCAGCTGCTTGGATACACCAAGGAGTGTACCTCGTGCTAGTCTCAACAGAATTGATGGTGTCCAGATTCATCAATTCATCGACTAGGGATAATTCCGATACATCACAATTACACATGTAGAGATACTCACTAGTTGTGATCCAATCACAAATTCTCTCATGCTTTGAATCGTATCGTGGATATTCAGTAAATGAGTTTAAGATCCAATCAAATACATAAAACATGTATACTCAAATAGTGAATCTTCATTTATCATATAAATGGTTCATACATAAGGCGATTGCCTTAGGACATCTCTCATATATTACTAACATAAGGTACATATCTAAACACTAAGGATTACCTAGGGAAGTTTACATACAAAACCACGACTGGAATCTTTCTAGGATACTCGACTACAAGTAGAGCTTATAGAGTATATAACCATGACACCCTTAGAGTCGAGGAGACTATCAATGTAGTATTTGATGAAGGACCCGAATCTACAAATCCCCCGGCAACCCCAATTAGCGAGTCGATTCATACTAGACCTAACTCTGATCCGGAGATCAAGTCTAGTATTAATCCTAACCTAAGTCAACCAAGCCACTCTATCAACCAAGTGATAGGTGACTCTAACCAAACTACAACTCAAACGAGTCATCCTATTGATCAAGTGGTAGACTCAAACCCAAATCCAACTAGAACTCAAACGAGTCATCCTATTGATCAAGTTGTAGACTCAAACACAAACCCAACTAGGACTCAAATGAATCATCCTATCGACCAAGTGATAGGTAATCCAAGACTAGGAGTTCGAACTAGAGCCTCATACAGAAACCTTAGTCAAATCTCTTTGATTTCCAAAATTGAATCCAAAACTATTAACCAAGCTCTTCTTGATCCCGATTGGATTATTGCAATGCAAGAAGAGCTGGCTCAATTCACTAGGAACGAAGTATGAGAATTAGTACCACCACCTAAAGATAAAACAATCATTGGAACAAGGTGGGTGTTTATAAATAAACTTGATGACAAAGGTGAAGTAGTTAGAAATAAAGCTAGACTAGTCGCTAAAGGGTTTAGTCAAGTCGAAGGTTTAGATTACGACGAGACCTATGCCCCAGTAGCTAGATTAGAGTCCATTCGAATGCTATTGGTATATGCTGCACATCGAGGATTTAAGTTGTTTCAAATGGATGTGAAATCAGCATTCTTAAACGGATACATTAAAGAAGAGGTTTATGTTAGTCAACCCCCCGGTTTCGAAAGGTTAAACAAACCCAACCATGTCCTTAGGTTAAAGAAAGCTCTCTATGGACTTAAACAAGCTCCTCGAGCTTGGTACGAGAGACTTTCGATTTATCTTAAGTCCAAAGGTTTTAACCAAGGTGTAGTTGACCCAACTCTTTTCGTAAAAACCTTAGGTAAAGACATATTCATAGCCCAAATCTACGTAAATGATATTATTTTCGGAACCACCAACTCAATCCTACTAAATGAGTTCATTTCACTTATGGAAAGTGAATTTAAAATGAATTTAGTAGGCGAGTTAAGTTTCTTCTTAGGTCTACAAATTAAACAAACTAAAGATGGAATATACCTACATCAACGCAAATATACTAGGGAATTAATTAAACGCTTTGGAATGCAAGACGCTAAAATTATTAATACCCCAATGGCAACTAATGTGAATATAGAAGAAGATGTAATCGGAAATTCAATTGATTTAAAATACTATAGGAGCGTAATAGGGAGTCTCCTTTACTTAACTGTGAGCCAACCTGATATTCTATTTGCAGTAAGTATGTGTGCAAGGTTCCAAACTTGTGCCAAGGAGTCTCACCTAACTCTAGTCAAGCGTATCCTTAGATATCTAAAGGGTACACTTAATGTTGGTATTTGGTACCCTAGATCTACCGAGTTCGAACTAACTAGCTACTCTGATTCAAACTATGTTAGTAGTAAGCTCGATAGAAAGAGTACGAGTGGTTGTTGTCAACTTCTCGGCTTGAGTCTAGTAAGTTGGTGCAGTAGGAAGCAACACTGTGTTGCCTTATCTACCACCGAAGCCGAATACATTACGATGGGTGAGTGTGTCACTCAGCTTCTTTGGATGAAGCACACTCTCCGCGACTTTAAGTTAGACTTTACAAACACTAAACTTCATGTAGATAACATTAGTTCAATTAATCTTACTAAGAATTCGATATGTCACTCTAGGACCAAACATATAGTGGTCAAACACCATTTCATTTGAGAACATGTGGCCAACGGAGCCATACAACTAGAATACGTCGAATCGAAGTCTAACTTAGCCGACCTATTTACTAAACCCCTACCCGAAGCTGAATTTAGTCTATTAAGACGAAAATTGAGAATGTGCGTAGTAGAATAGGAATTTACAAATTATACTTTCGTACTAATATCTCTTACTTTTCATTTTCATGGAATTAGCATAGGACATACCTTAGATATCATGCACCTATAGATTTAAGGAGCCAGTACATCTCACAACACATAGGACTAATGTGTTTGTGTACTTAGCCACGTAGATGGGCGTGAGATGTTAGGACCTTACTCCTGGTTTCAGATGTGGAGCTAGTGCATCGCCATGAACCACGGAGTATAATCATACATACTAACCGACTCTGACCAGGACTGGTTGATCTTTCATATCAATCAAGCCGAATATGAGTCGAACATTTTATAGATGAGCTTATTTTTAGTATATTATTTTCAAAATAATGTGGAACATGCTTGGACTTTAAATTTAATACTTATTTTCCACACACCCTTACTCTTTTCGATATATGGCAAAAGGGGGAGAAAAATCCAAAGTTAAGGGGTCAAAATTTTTTTTTTATAACTTAACTCTTACTAACTTACTTAACTTTTTAACAAAAGGAAAAGTAACTTACTTAACTTTTTAACAAAAGGAAGAAAATGCCAAGTTAAGAGAATTCTTAACTTAAACTTATTTTTAAACACTATGCCGGTAATGTTTTACAAAAATGTTAATGTTTTACTTAAGGGGGAGAAAGGGCCAAGTTAAGAAGACCTCTTAACTTAAACATTTTACTAAGGCCAACTTTAAGTAATGTTAATTACTTAAAGCAACCCTCAAGGGGGAGGATTAAGGTCTTTCTTCAAAACTCACCTTGAGTTAAGGGGGAGATTTCCTCAAGGGGGAGTACTTGAAGAAAATCCTTACTACTTCAACTTAATCTTCATTTTTGTTATTATTCTTCATGCTTGCTATTTACTTAACTTTGTATGTGGGTTTGTCATAAATCAAAAAGGGGGAGATTGTTGGTGCAGTAGGCACCTGAGTCGAACCTGATTTTTTTATTATAGCAAATGATACAAAGTTAAGCTCATGTCGTTATCTCACGAGCTGAATCGAGTGTGTAAAAAATTGTTATAGCTGGAGCTGAAGGCTAGCGACACCCGGAGGAAGCCGCGGTGGTCGAGCGACACTCGAGTGACTTCGGAGGGAACCGAAGGAATCGAGTGGAAGGCCGAAAGCGAAAGTGACACAGTAAGTATCGAGGTAAGCTCGTGTGTGTGTGAGTGTAAGTGAGGTCGCATCCTCTTTACGAGGATAGACTTAAGCGTAGATCCGACCCAAGACATCCCATCGGTGGTCTAGGTCGAGATCTGATGGTCGGAGGTTGTCGAAATAATGTTATTATTCAGCTAACTTGTCATTTCAGCAAGCATCAGCCGACTGCCAGCTTGGAGGACTCGACTGTCATCCATCAGTCGGCTGTCTGCGGTCAACATTCGACTGATGCTGCCATCAGTCGACTGATGATGGCCATCAGTCGACTGATGGTCAATGATTAGCTTTGAGGAGTCAAGGCTTATCACTTCATTTCAAGGGGAGTGGTGCTCAAATGTGATTAGCTAGGGTTCCTCTAGAAAATGGGCTCAAAGGCTATAAAAGGAGGGTCTATCCTAGGGTTTCTTCATCAATCCTAAGCTTCCAAAAAGCCTCCGCAATGCTACGACTCTCCGACAACAAAGTTCTACTTCTCCGACGTCTAGGTTTAATTGTTTATATTATTGTTTCATCGGTATAATCTTCATTTCAATTTATATTTTTTGTCTCAGAGTTTTTATCGTTACGAGGAGAGGGGGAGTGTCCTTCTACCTCAAAGCTTTGTGAATTTTCTTGTACTCGATTAACTCCTACCTCCAACGAGGAGGAGTTCTTTAGTGTTTTGTGTTGGATCGATATGAGCGCTAGAGGGGGGTGAATAGCGTTCGTAAAAACTTTTCTTTTTCGACGATTAAAACCAAGTACACAGTGGAAAACTAAAAGACAAACACAAGAAAGACACAAAGCTTTTTTACTTTGTTCACAACCCACCAGCTGCTAATCCAAGGCCCTGCAATCCTTGATCGCTTCCGAAGGGCAATCACTAAAAGTCTCTTCCTCGTTGGAGGTAAGAGACAAGATGATTACAATGATTATAAGGTCGATAACAACCTTATCGGTCCTTATACAAATTAAGTACAGAAAGATAAAAATAATACCGACAATTAATTAGAAGATGGCGCACAGTCAGAATAGCGTTGTAGAGAGCACGAGCACTTGGGAGAATCTTGAATTTGGGTGTGAGTCCTCCCTTCCTTTTATAGATTTGTGCCTTGGAATTTGTCCCGATCCATATCCAAAACTCGTGGTTCTTATCTTGAGGTGGCGGCTTATCTTATCCTGAGGTGGCGACTTATCTTATCCTGAGGTGGTGGCATCAGTCTCTATCTCTTTGACCTTGTGCACTGGGCTGATTAGTCGACATCAGTCGACTGATCCTCTTAGCATTCACGCTTGATCGACTTACATCTCGATTGGCTTTGCGCACTTGAGAATTCCTGCAATACAAGATTAGCACAATAGATGCATAATGCCATGCAGTGTGACAGTCCTTTGATTGTCCAATCTCGACTTCAGCATTCCTCTGGAAGCCTTAGTCGGATCAACTCCTAGGATTGTCCTCTAACCGAGGGCGTGTCCTTACCACCGCTCCACACATGGAGCTTACCTTTGGTCCTCTTGACCTGTCACTTAGCTTTCGGTCACCATCGAGGTTCCTCGACTCCCCGAGGTTCTCTTGGTGTCGCCCGACCACCACGGTTTCTCAACTTGAGATTCTCTGGATGTCGCTAGACCTTTGGCTTAGCTTAAACACTTCCTGCATACTTAGCATATCACATGAGATAACAAAATAGCTTAACTTTGAATTTTTGCCATCATCAAAACTAAGGTTCGATTATCTAGTGCCCCTACACCAACAATCTCCCCCTTTTTGATCTATGGCAAACCAATTCAAAGTTAAGAGAAAATAAGAAGTAAGCATTTAACAATCATTTTTCAAAACCTCCCCCTTAAGGGTACCTCCCCCTTAACCCTAGGTGAGTTTTGAAAAACAATTACTTTTTGGGAAAGAAAAAGTAAGTAACCTCTTAACTTTATTCTCTCTCCCCGTTTGACATATATCAAAAATAACTTTATATTGGGTACATTGCCAAGAAATAGAATTTTTAAACATGCTAATCAAGTTGATTTAATATGTTCAACTCCCTTTAATACTTAAGAGTTTAGGAGTTTAGGTTTCTAGATCATGCACCAACAATGTATATCCTAGGTTAGAATGTGACCCCCTAACCTTTAACATTGTTATAAAATTTTGATAATGAATTAAAAAAAACATTTTAAAGGCTCATGTCTATTGGTTTTTATGCCAAACTAGAGGTAGCTAGATACTAAGTTTGTCCAACTTAAGTCTTCTCTCCCCTTGGCATATTATCAAAAGAAGGATTTAAATTTAGAAAGTATTGGTGATTTTTTTTAAAAAAAAAATATTTTTTAACAACTTCTATGATGATTATCCAATTAGAACCTCCCCCTTAACCTAACATCCTTGTTAGCCTCAAGGAAGGCATATCTAGAGGGTCTCCCCTTTTGTCTGACAAACTCTTAGGACATCCTTGTTGGCCATAAGGAAGGCTCACCTAAGTGTCCAGAGGGTCTAGGTATCTAAAGTTGACCTAAGGATTTAGACGTTCAATATTGGTCAACTAACCATCATTTTAAGAAGCATAGTTGTTTTGAAAACTACGTATAACTATACACAATAATCATGTCAACCAATAAAAATAGTTTTAAGAATCTATTTATGTGTATATAAATTTTGAAATCATTTTCAAAATCATTTTTAATTTGTTGTCCTTACCATCTCACCCATTCTACATGATCAACCAAGTTATTCCTATAGGTATTGTGAGATGAATTTAATTTAATGCCTTAGAAATTAATTAATCTTGGGTTAGATTCAGATTTCACCTTTAGTTTGTTAAGTGAACATTTCAAAAGAGGGCTTCCAGGTCGTGACGAGGCACAAGGGCTTTCTTTGATCGGAACAACGACCACTTCCTTAGACAAAACCAACTTAGGAAATTACAAACTTAATTCACTTAGGATTACATCCTGGTCTAACTAGTTTAGGATGTGGTGAGGTAGCTTCAGTTAGTTCCACTTAGTTAAATGCACTAAGCTAGATACTTCTTATCCAACTCGGATACACTTGACTTCATTTTCTTAACATATTATCATCTCACCGTGTCCTGATACTATGTTATCAAGATTAATTAATTATTTCCTATGTAACCATTCTATGAGAGTGAATTTAAAACTGGTATGTATGACATGACAAAATAAATAAGCATGAGCAAGCTACATTCAATCAATTTAAAGAAATGGTTATTTTCTTAGATAGACTTTTATTTGTTCTATAGTTATAAGATACTTTATTAAAATTAGGTTTACAAATTTTAGTGTCTTAATTTTTGGTTAGCTTAGACTTGTAACCCAAGTCTACATATTTATTAGTTGAATTTTTAAAAGTTGAAGGTTTAATTACTAGATTATTAATTTGTGTATAATCAAATGGTACTCTATTATAATTAATTTTATTGGTTTGATTATCTAATTTTGAATTTTTAATTAAGTTAGATTGTGAATTATTTAAAATAGGATTATTATAATTTTTTAAAATAATATTATTAGACTTTTTCAAGATAAGATTATTAGACTTTTTAAAAGTAGAATTATTAGAATTTTTTAAGATAAGATTATAGACTTTTTAAAAATAGAATTATTTGAATTATTTGAATTTTTTAAGGTAGAATTATTAGAATTATTCAAGATAAGATTATTAAAATTTTTAAAGGTATAATTATTATTAGAATTATTTAAGATAAGATTGTTAGAGTTTTTAAAGGTAGAATTATTATTAGAATTATTTAAGATAAGATTTTTAGAGTTTTTAAAGGTAGAATTATTATTAGAATTATTTAAGATAAAATTGTTAGAGTTTTTAAAGGTAGAATTATTATTAGAATTATTTAGATTATCTTTGGAATTTTTTAAAGTTAATTTCGATTTTTTTATGGTTGAATTTTTCAAAACAAAATTTTTTAATTCGGAATTATCTAGATTAATCAGATCTAGGATTTGATGATTCTGTCCTATTGTTTGATTATTCTGATCAAGGGTTTGATTATTCTGATTAAGTCCTAGGTTGGTTTTATCTTTAACTTGATCTAGATCTATTTTGATTAAACTAAATATTTGATTAATCTCTTTGTTAATTTTATCAAATATTAGATTAATTCGATCATTTTCTTCCATGATATTATTATTATTATTATTTAAACTAATTAAATCTGAATTAATTAATTTTTTATTAGTTGAATTATTAATTGTATTAATTAATTGACAACAATTACACAATTTATCTAAATTATCAACTATTCTAAAACTCAACTTTTCAAAATTATTAACTTTACTAACCTTTTTTTTTCGAACACCGATTCTTTTAGTGACCGAATCTTCCGCACCCGAAGCATTTAATGTGCTCCTTGTTCTTCTGGATTCCTGGCAATGGTGTCTCCTTTGCCGTCGATTGCATCGTTCGAGTCTTACGAGTAGGACACTTATTTTTATAGTGTCCTCTCTCCCTGCACTTAAAGCAAATAATATGAAATTTAAAATTTAAATTGACATTGTTACCTTTATGCCTTGTGGGAGACTCTTCCATGGTTGGCTCGATCAACGATTTTCTAAAACTCGCAAAAAAAAAACACAAACCAAAAAGTCCCAAGACTTGGTCTTGGATTAGTAGTGTGGGAGATATTTAAAAATAAAAATAAAAATAAAGAAAAGAAAATGCTCGACCGGTGGTTGCACCAAATCTGAGCGTCCCCGCTCTGATAACAATTGTTGGATCGATATGAGCGCTAGAGGGGGGTGAATAGCGTTCGTAAAAACTTTTCTTTTTCGACGATTAAAACCAAGTACACATCGGAGAACTAAAATACAAACACAAGAAAGACACAAAGCTTTTTTACTTGGTTCATAGCCCACCGGCTATTAATCTAAGGCCCTGCGATCCTTGATCGCTTCCGAAGGGCAATCACTAAAAGTCTCTTCCTCGTTGGAGGTAAGAGACAAGACGATTACAATGATTATAAGGCCGGTAACAACCTTACCAGTCCTTATACAAATTAAGTACAAAAAGTTAATAATAATACCGACAATTAATTAGAAGATGGCGCACGGTTGGAGTAGCGTTGTAGAGAGCACGAGCACTTGGGAGATTCTTGAATTTGGGTGTGAGTCATCCCCTCCTTTTATAGATTTGCGCCTTGGAATTTGTCCCCATCCAGATCCAAAATTCGTGGTTCTTATCTTAAGGCGGTGGCTTATCTTATCCTGAGGTGGGGCTTATCTTATCCTGAGGTGGTGGCATCAATCTCTATCTCTTTGACCTTGTGCACTGGGTTGATTCGTCGACATCAGTCGACTGATCCTCTTAGCAGTCGACTGCCTTCAGTCAACTACTGACATCTCCAGTTGACTGCTGCACTTGAGAATTCCTGCAATACAAGATTAGCACAATAGATGCATAATGCCATGCAGTGTGACAGTTCTTTGACTATCCGATCTCGACTTCAACATTCCTCTGGAAGCCTTAGTCGGATCAACGCCTAGGATTGTCCTCTAACAGAGGACGTGTCCTTACCACCGCTCCACACACAGAGCTTACCTTTGGTCCTCTTGACCTGTCGCTTAGCTTTCGGTCACCATCGAGGTTCCTCGACTCCCCGAGGTTCTCCTGGTGTCGTTCGACCACCACGGTTTCTCAACTTGAGATTCTCCGGATGTCGCTAGACCTTTGGCTTAGCTTAAACACTTCCTGCACACTTAGCATATCACATGAGATAACAAAATAGCTTAACTTTGAATCTTTGCCATCATCAAAACCAAGGTTCGATTATCTAGTGCCCCTGCACCAACATTTTGCCCTCCGTGCGTGGTCAAGGACCACTAGGGCCTTGGAGTAGTAGCCGAAGGCTACGAACCAAGTAAAAAATATCTTGTCTCTTTTATTGTTTCATTTATCTTTCTGCTGCACTTAATTATTTTGAAACGAATTCAAACGAAAGAAAAAGTTTTATTGCTATTCACCCCCCCCCCTCTAGCGATCCGCTTCAGTCCAACAAAGTCCAGAATTTAGGAGAATTTACAATAAGGTCCAAAAATAAATCCAACTCATAAAACATGAGAATAATCAACAATTAAACACATGAGAGGATTAAAACAGTGATATTAAGGACCAAAATAACTCGACAAAATGGTAATTATCAATTCCCCCACACTTATTCTTGCACATCCCGAGAAAGTAAATAAAACTAAAAACAATATTTCCCTAGCAATTCCCAAGCATACATAGAAGATCGTGAAAGAAAATTACCTAGGATTGTCAAATCTCAAAGACTTAAGCAATTATGGACTCAAATCTTACACAGGTTAACAAAAATGGTGACTTCAATCCATTATGAATAGACTGAGAATGACTAAGCCTCACAAGGTAAGTGGTGATTTCTCTCTCTCTCATAAGCATGTAATAGTGGAGTTTATGAGAATGACTCAAGCTACTCATGGTTTATGAACTACCATATGCTTGCTTTTCTTCTACCTTCACCACTATATATACATAAGAATGCACAATCACTGAAGGCTTATTAAGAATGTAAGGGAAACATGAAAAAAAATAAAATGACAATATGTGTGAAAGGAAAGAAAGATACGAAATGAAATAGCCAAAGAAATGCAAGTAGAATATATGGAAATACTGGAATGCTACATAGATTAGTACAAGAAAGCAATGCCCTAAAAATTTTCTTCCAACCCAATAAACATGTAAACAACCCTTATTACATTCTTCAATATAAATCTACTCCTGATATACAATAAATCTCTCAATAACTGCAACAAGGGATGTCGCTAACAAAAATACTATCACACATAAATAAAAATGAATGACACCACATGTCAAAATTGTCACAATATTTTTTTTTATTTCATGGGTACCCAATTTATTTTTTTTCAACTTTTCTTTTCAGTTTTTTTTTTCAAACTTTTTTTTTCACTTTTTTTTTCAACATGTAGTGCACTTCCCTATGCTCCAACATCGAGCTCAACTAAAAAGATAAAGAGCATGGCTAGCTCATGGTGATCAAGCACGACTTGCCTATGATAACACTAAATTTCCCTGAGCTACTCTCTACCCCTACACTTAAAATTTTATCCATCCTGGGCAAAACACTCATCATGGATCATCCAAGTATTCGACATCCAGAAATAGAAATGGACAAGAAAGTAATGAAAGGAAAGAAAAATAGAAATGATGAATGACTAGAATGTTATTCGATAAGCATGTGGCAATAAAATAAGTGAAGGAAAACAAATGTGATTGCCTTCATAATAATCATGCAAACCTATTGTTGTGTGGTCTCGAAAGAATCAAAGCAAGTTCTAGAGTTACAATAACCACAAGTGCATCACACACAAGCAATAAAAATAGGCTCAATCCTCACTAGGTAAACAAAAATAATCAACTCAGTCTATTAACACATAATCCAACACCAAGAAGTAACGACATGCATTCAAATAATCCATTCAAGTCAATAAATTCACGAAACTTGACAATCAAATTTAACTAGCTTTCACGACTTCTAAGATGATATAAAGGAATGCATAGAAATTTATTTGAAAAACCGATAAAACAAAAACTCAACAAACGAAACATAATAACTGAAACAAAAATAAATGAAGTAAAAGAGACATATATACAAAGAAAAAGAAAAGAGGAGAGAAAAGGAATGAACTCCCCTGGGGTCCTAGCGATTGGAGGCGGTTCAGGAGTAGTAGGCAGGCTGGGAGTGGAGTGTATCGAGTGGAAGTGAGCATCTTTTTCATGTGGTCTATGTCGTAAAGTTTAGCTCCCTCCATCATCATCTTTGTGAAGGTTCTTCTAGGTGGATGAGAATAATTCCAGTGTAAAATCCAACCCAGAAGTAGAACAATAAGAGCTAAGATGAATTCCACTCCTTTCACTATCATCTTCTCAAAGGCTGTCTCAGGCAGTCGAAGAAGATTTATTTGGAGCAACCAGTCTGGAAGATGGACTGCTATATTTGGTGTTGGGGCCTTATTGAGCAGAAATATTTGAGGCTTAGGCTGTAATAGGAGTGTCCAGTCTGGGGGTCTCCAGCTATCCATCACTCCTATAGAAATCATCCTGATATCTTCAGAGCAATTCTGATCAGGATTATCAGGTAGTTGCACAGCTGAACATAATAATTCTGTTGGTGCAATCGGCCCAGGTCACGATTGACCAGGACTCGAGTTTGACTCGAGTGATGTTTTGATGTTTCGACAAAAACATATGACAATGTAATTGTCATGGGAAAGTCCATGTGGAACACTTGGCATTTGGTAAAGTCCAAGTCTTGAGTACTTGGCATGAAAAGTCCAAGTGGGACACTTGGCACATGAAAAGTCCAAGCATGGGTCTTGGCAATGTAAAAGTCCAAGCTTGGGTCTTGGCAATGTAAAGTCCAACATGGGTTGGCAAGGAAAGTCCAAGCATGGTCTTGGCATGAAAAGTCCAACATGGGTTGGCAAGGAAAGTCCAAGCATGGTCTTGGCATGGAAAGTCCAACATGGGTTGGCAAGGGAAAGTCCAAGCTTGAGTCTTGGCATTTGAGAAGTCCAAGGGTTTGATATTGGCAGCGTAAAGTCCAAGCGGGAGTCTTGGCAGCATAAGACCAATGGTTGACAGCGTAAAGTCCAAGCGGAGTCTTGGCGGCGTAAGTCCAATGTGCCTTGGCGGTGTAGACACCGTTAGCATGACATAGCCGAGGGAAGCACCTGGAGGCTAGCGTGATGGATGAACAAGTCATGGATGACTTGGAGGGATCCGAGAGGCGTGAGGCTGATGGAGGTGGCTAGAAGGCTTAGGTCTAGGCTAAGGGTGGTCTAGCAAGTATGGGGGCACCATACTTTGGGTTAAAACCTCATCTTTGAGGTTGGCAGTCGACTGGCATTATGGCCGGTTCGACTGCCGTGAGTCGACTTGAGTTCGACTGCCGTTTAAGAGCTGGAACTGCTCTGGCAGTCGACTGCTCATTGGAGCAGTCGAACTGATGTCTCTGATACGATCGCTAAGGGCCGATCGCTAGTTCCCGCGAGAATGCTCGTGTAGCCGATCGGCCGATTACGACTACCGGGCGATCGCCAATGTTGGCGATCGCCAAGAGATCCGTTGGAGTTTTTCCAGTGTGGATCGAGCCGTTGTCTCACGACAACAGTGGCATCAGTCGACTGGTGACTTATGGCAGTCGACTGATGGGCGGAAATCCAGGTCGCACGCAAGGATAAAAGGAGCTCGACGGGAGGGTTTTTGCAACCGATTTTCTTGGACGTTTTGAAGCGATTTGCTGCTGCAAATCAGGGCTTTCAAGTGCTAGTCCAAGGCAATCAACAAGCAAGCTTCTAAAGAGGTTTTGTAAAGTGTTCTTTACTTCTCTTGTTGTATTTCTTCTTATATTTGCTTGTTGTATTTAGATTATTGTTGTAATCTTATTGTAAGAGGTTTCTCCACCTCCGACTTGTGTCGAGAAGGAGTATTTGTGATTAGTGAGTGCGTGTGCATCACTAGGGCTCTTTAGAGCTCGATCCGTGGAGTAGAAACCGTTCGGTTCTGAACCACGTTATATCCTTGTGTTCGTGATTGTATCTTTTTGTTATTGCTTTTATTATTTCTATTCCGCTGCGCATAATGAGTTTTGTAGAGACGATCGCGAACGAATTCCATCTACATACGAATTCTACACTATTCACCCCCCCTCTAGCGGCGTCAAATCTCCAACAATTGGTATCAGAGCCCGGGGCTCTTCTACGGACTAACCGCTGGGAGCTTAGACAAAAAGCTAGAGGGTGAAGATGGAAGGGCAATTAGGATGGGACATCAACACACCGGTCCCTTATTCATTCTATGGACGAGAAGGTTTCAATTCTTGGAAGGCGAGAATTGAAGAGTTTTTGATGATGAGAGACCTTGAGGAATGGTCCGCCTTGATGGAAGGATTTGAATATCCTATGGGACCAAAGGGAGAATGTCTCAAGAAGAAGAAATGGAGTGAAGAACAACTACGACAATTCAAGAAAAATAAGAAGGTAATCAAATTTATATTTGACTTAATTCCTAATGACATCTTGTGTAGCCTAGGTGACTATGGGGATTGTAAAGACGCCAAAGAGGTATGGAACATATTGGTAAAATTCCATGAAGAGCCTCATTCAATCCAAGAAGACAAGGAGGATGAAGAGGAGAGCTCATCTTCAAGTGAGAGTGAGGAATCGGAAGTTGAGATGGAGCCAACTTCCGAATCGGAGAAAGAAGAAGTAGAAGAGGTGGAAGAAGCATCTACTTTTAGGATTGAGGGGGAGGAAAGGATCTCCACTCGGGCGACAGAAGAAGAAGCTTCACATCCGGTCAGATGGAAGCTCAACCCACCACCACAAATACCCTAGGTAACTCAAACACTCAAGGTTCAAATAAAATTCATATCATTTGTTTTGAGTGTAGGGAATTTGGGCACTATAAGAGCAAGTGCCCAAAGAAGGTTAGGAAAGCTCCACCGGCACCAAAGTCCAAGGATGTCGGTCCCTCAAGTCAAAAGAGCAAGGAGCATATTATATGCTTCAAGTGCAACTCAAAGGGACATTATCGGAGTCAATGTCCAAGGGGAAAGAAGAAAGGGCAAGAAGGAGCTTCACAAGTAGGGGGAGCTTCTATAGCTAACCCTAAGGTATATTTAAATAATGCACCTTCTAAATTTAAAAGTCAAAAGCATGCTAGAAATTTTAATTCTCTTGCAATTCATAAAGAGCATGCTAGAAGTAAGGAATTTTGCTTAGGTGCTAAAAATGTTTACCTTAGGAGTAAGGAGAAATTTGGGACTAATGTCTCTAAAAATATTTTACCTAAGGGCAAACCTAGGTCAAATAACTCAAGATCAATTTTACCTAGGGAGACAATTAGAAAGGTGCAAGAGAACCTAGGTCTAAACCCTAAATGGACTAGGCATATGCCTAGGAAGTCCAATGCCCAAGATTTAAATCAAAACTCTAAAATCGGGCAATTAGAAAAGGAAAATCAAGTCTTGAGGTCAAGGCTTGAAAAACTTGAAAAGACCCTTAGGAATATACAAAACCAATTTAAAGGGTCAAATGGTCAAAGTCAAAGGTCCAAAAGTCAAAGTCAACACCAAGGACCTAAGAGTCAAAAGTCAACCAAACGCAAGCAAGGTTTAGGTCACAAACCTAAGCCTAAGGTAGCTTACCATAGTGTTCCATTTGACTATGGAACACAAACTAGGTCTAGGAAGACCAAGGTCAATAGGGAAGTCATCCCTAGAATTGACCAAAGGGTGTGCCTAGTGGCTAGGGTTTCAAGGAAACCTAGGGTGGCCACTAAGAAGGTTGCAAGGGGAGTTACCCCTAGAGTCAACCTAGGTAAGACCCAAATGACCAAGGCTAACAAGCCTAGGAGGGTCATTAGGAAGGTATCTAGGGAGGTTATCCCTAAGGAATACCTAATTAACCCTAGGAGCTCAAATCAGTTTTGGGTTCCTAAGAGCGTGATTGATTCACGCTAGATGGGTTTAGGGTGTGCCAACCTTGATTGGATGGGTAGTTAACTCAATCATGGTAAAGGTGGCACTTTAGGATGTTTTCAAGGTTATGGTTACCTTGGAAATAGATTTGAATTAATATCCTAAAAAGATTTTAGGATGTGCCAATGCACTTTTGAATTTAAGAAAAATCAATTAAATTGGCACAATTTAGGTTTAGAGGTTAGTGTGTCATTTTGGGTTTTTGGCACACTAGGGAGATTAAGGTTAATATGGCAAAATATATCTAATTGTATCAAATGGCAATTAATATTAAAATTTAGGTATTACTATACCTATATATTTTATATGTCATGCCTTGATTGCCATATGTCATGTCATGACATCATACCTAGTTCTATGATTTTATATGTCATGTTCTTGTTTAGGATTAAGGTTTTAAATGTCATGTGTTTTTAGATTTCATATTATGCCATGACATCATGATTATGAGCATGTGTTTATCTATCTCATCTCTAATGCCATAATCACTCATGCATTTAAGATAATTTGATTGAAATTGATTTAAGGACAATGGCATGACTCGGAGTCCCATTTATAAGGGAATCAAGTAGGGTTGCCTTAGAAAAATGCATGAAACCCTAGATTAAATGAACCAAAACCCACATCTCACATCCAATTGACATGTATGTGTATTTATACACCCTAGATACATGTGAGATGCTAGGATATGAGTTAAGTTCAAGGTGCATAGTGTTTTGCATCTAGATGAACTAAAACTCATCCAATTTTATTTGTGGATCATTGGGAAAGCTTGTGTACAAGTCATGTACATAAAGCCCAAGGAATATGATCCAAAATAAGGTTTTGAAAATATTTTAAAATCATTTTGATAGCAATCACCATTGATGAAGTTGATACAAAATAGGGCCAAAACATTGAAAATTTCAATGGTTTTGAGTTTTGTATCAAACTCACTATTTTATGGGTAAAATAATTTTCAAATATTTTTCACCCATTGTGTGTGTCATAAGTATTATACTTATGAATTTTCATGATTTTTTGAATTACGTATAATTATTTATGAATTTCCAAAATTCATTTCTGATAGTTGAAAATCGAGATTTTGATTATCGATCGGCCCTACTGAGTGGCGATCGGTGATGTGATGTGATCATTGATTCTGTTTTGTTTAGCCCATTTTCAGCCATGGTAAAGGTTCCTAATCACTCCTAACCCTAGGATATGCTTTAGGAAGCATTATAAAGGGTGAAAATTCATTAGATATGGATTAGGAGCTGTGTTAGGTCAAAGTATCAAATTTAGGGTGAGTGAAAGTTCTATGTTGAACTTAGAACCTTAATTTTGATGGTTTAGAGTTCCTATTGGCTTAGGGGCTTCCCAAGGACATTGTTGGTGCAATGATCAAGGGGGAGCAAGCCTTTAGGGGGAGGTATCTATCTTGGGATGATGGATGTGTTTTTCTCCTTGAAGAGGAGAAGTTATTGGGAGAGTATCATCAATTGGGAAAATTGATGGGTTTTTGATACCCAATTTAGAAATTGGGAGAGAGTATAGAATTGTCTCTCTTGAGTGATATGTGAATTATCACTAGGAAGATGGTAGGCATCCTAGGTATTTATTTTTGGATCAAGGGGGAGAGTGTAAGATCTCATTGGGACATGAGACATTGACCTCCTTGGAGAGAAAACCTTTTTGATGTTAGTCAAAAAGGGGGAGAATGTTTGGGGGAGAACATTTGGAGAGTGTTTACCAATTTGGGATAATTGGTAAGGGATTTGAGTTAGTGGTCTAACTCAGATGATTTGTTTGGTTTTTGTCAAACATCAAAAAGGGGGAGATTGTTGGTGCAATCGGCCCAGGTCACGATTGACCAGGACTCGAGTTTGACTCGAGTGATGTTTCGACAAAAACATATGACAATATAATTGTCATGGGAAAGTCCAAGTGGAACACTTGGCATTTGGTAAAGTCCAAGTCTTGAGTACTTGGCATGAAAATCCAAGTGGGACACTTGGCACATGAAAAGTCTAAGCATGGGTCTTGGCAATGTAAAAGTCCAAGCTTGGGTCTTGGCAATGTAAAGTCCAACATGGGTTGGCAAGGAAAGTCCAAGCATGGTCTTGGCATGAAAAGTCCAACATGGGTTGGCAAGGAAAGTCCAAGCATGGTCTTGGCATGGAAAGTCCAACATGGGTTGGCAAGGGAAAGTCCAAGCTTGAGTCTTGGCATTTGAGAAGTCCAAGGGTTTGATATTAGCAGTGTAAAGTCCAAGCGGGAGTCTTGGCAGCATAAGACCAATGGTTGGCAACGTAAAGTCCAAGCGGAGTCTTGGCGGCGTAAGTCCAATGTGCCTTGGCGGTGTAGACACCGTTAGCATGACATAGCCGAGGGAAGCACCTGGAGGCTAGCGCGATGGATGAACAAGTCATGGATGACTTGGAGGGATCCGAGAGGCGTGAGGCTGATGGAGGTGGCTAGAAGGCTTAGGTCTAGGCTAAGGGTGGTCTAGCAAGTATGGGGGCACCATACTTTGGGTTAAAACCTCATCTTTGAGGTTGGCAGTCGACTGGAATTATGGTCGGTTCGACTGCCATGAGTCGACTTGAGTTCGACTGCCGTTTAAGAGTTGGAATCGCTGCAGCGATCGCTCATTGAGCATCGAGATGTCTCGGATCGCTAAGGGCCTAGCCGTGATCGCTAGTTCACCGCGAGCACAGAATGCTCAGTGGCCGATCGGGCGACCGACTACGCCGATCGGCCGATCGCCAATGTTGGCGATCGCGCAAGAGATCCATTGGAGTTTTTCCAGCGTGGATTAAGCCGTTGTCTCACGACAACAGTGGCATCAGTTGACTGGTGACTTATGGCAGTCGACTGATGGGCAGAAATCCAGGTCGCGTGCAAGGATAAAAGGAGCTCGACGGGAGGGTTTTTGCAACCGATTTTCTTGGACGTTTTAGGCGATTTCTGGCAAATCAGGGCTTTCAAGTGCTAGTCCAAGGCAATCAACAAGCAAGCTTCTAAAGAGTTTTTGTAAAGTGTTCTTTACTTCTCTTGTTGTATTTCTTCTTATATTTGCTTGTTGTATTTAGATTATTGTTGTAATCTTATTGTAAAAGGTTTCTCCACCTCTGACTTGTGTCGAGAAGGAGTATTTGTGATTAGTGAGTGTGTGTGCATCACTAGGGCTCTTTAGAGCTCAATTCGTGGAGTAGGAACCGTTCGGTTCCGAACCACGTTATATCCTTGTGTTCGTGATTGTATCTTTTCGTTATTGCTTTTATTATTTCTTTTCCGCTGCGCATAATGAGTTTTGTAGAGACGATCGCGAACGAATTCCATCTACGTACGAATTCTACGCTATTCACCCCCCCTCTAGCGGCGTCAAATCTCCAACAAATTCTACAGACACTGTCTCCTTTACAACATCATCAACCTCAATATAAGTAACAATATCTGCTACATCTGAAATATCATGTGCAACATTAACAATATCAGGAGTAACAATATCATCTACAATAATATTCGCACTCTTATCCACAATAACATCCACATCATCCACAACTTTACTACCGTAGCATATAGAAAGATCGGAGTCCTATAGAGTAGCAGGATCATAAACTTGGCTATCGCATACTCTAGAATACATCTCCTCTAGCGCATCGATATCCAAAGAAAAGGTCTCTGATGAAGGCTGAATAAATCCTTGTGCTTGCATCTGCTGGGACTGCTGTGGGCTATTAAGCATTGAGATATTCTGGAACTCAGAAGCCAACCTCTGAAATGCTAGTGGAGGCTGATAAGAATGTTGTGAATTCGTACCCATGACCTCAATAAGTTCTCTAGCCTGAGTAGGAGTCTTGTTGACTAGGGCCTCTCCACTAGCTACATCAAGCATACACTTGTCCATAGGAAATAAGCCATCATAGAAGTGCAGGATGAGCATGTGATCGCTAATCTGGTGTTGAGGACAACTAGCACACAACCTTTTGAATCTCTCCCAATACTCATGTAGACTTTCTCCTATCATTTGCTCTATGCCACAAATACTCTTCTGAATTGTTATGGTCCTAGATGCAGGAAAAAACTTTTCCAAAAAGGCTTTATTCATTTCACTCCAACATGTAATAGAGCCCGAAGGAAGATAATAGATCCAATCCTTTGCCATGTCTGATACAGAGAATAGAAATACTCTGAGCATAACATCCTCCAGTGATATACCGCGTGGCTTCATTGCTGAGCATACCATATAAAAATCTTGCAAGTGCCTAATTGGATCTTCGCTAGCATAACCATGGAATTTCGGAAGCAAATGTACAATTTCAAAAAGTTCAACATCCACATTTAATTAAGGAAACTTAATGCAAAAAGATTAGCAAGCAACATCTGGTGCAGTGAGTTCCCAGACGGTTCTGTTAATCCCTGAATCATAAGTCTGATGAAAGCCTCCTAATCTCTGATAATAGGGATCCATGTTTAAAGAAATTTCCTGTTCTTTCCTGAAACACTAACAAACAATATCGAAAGATACAGGATGCAAACAAAATATAACACATGGATATATAAGACATAAAAGAATTAAGCCCTCAACAAAAGTTTTGAATTTTGAATTTTTATTTTTAGAAAAATAAACAAACAATCCTAAATCTACTAAGCATCATTACACTCCCTGACAACGGCACACAAATTTGATATGCACGGTATTTGTGTCATGGTATCGTTTCAAATTAATTACCAAATCCCCTAACTACACTAATATAGCATAGCGGATGGCTCAGATCATTTCCCAACGAGTGTAATTGATAGAATAGTAAACTTAGGATTTCTAATTATTGCTTTGGGTTTTCTATTGAAGATGGGGGTTTGGGTTTTAAAAGACTAATCCTACTGAACGAAAAGACAATGCAAGTTAATTAAAACTCTAAACTAACATGCAATAACTAAATCAAATAATGCAAGAAGTAAAGCAACAAAAACTGAAAAAGGAAATAATCTGATCAACCCAAGATAGGCTCGATGAATGGCCAAGTTACTTTGGCTAAATCCAACGAAGCTCGATCGAGACTCCGCAAATGGAAATGGATGTGGGATGGTGCAAACTCCTGAATCCAGTAGTTTGATGATTACTCCGAACTCTCGCGGATCCGATTGAGCTCGAAGAAGTTTTGTCAGGGCGAACTCCTCCTCAAATCTGAAAGAGAAGGTGGATGAGCTGCGAAGATCGAGAACGTCGCCGAAATCTCTATGAATCGGTTCCTCTTCGAATCCGTGGAGGAAAGTGGGTGGAGGAAAGTGGGTGGAGGCAAGGTGGACGCGGCTGCTAAGGCTCAAGGGAAGAAAATATTTAACGACAACCTAATGAAAATATGATTAAAAGAAATTAATTAAAGTAAAGCTTGAAACTAAATCTAACCTAACTAACTACAACCTAATTACCCAAAGAGACATTTAACCCAACAATATGTAAGCATACAACGAATTAAACTAAGTACGTGCAAATTAGACATGGAAGGTAAATTCATTGCAAACATTCAACAAATTAAGCTTGAAGAAACAATCAACAGGAAGAAAATGATGAAAATTAAGTGCTGGAATAGGCTGAAATTGGAGCTGCAAAGAAGCTGCTGATCGATGAAGGTGGAGCTGCCAGTGGTGGAGGAAGTTGAATGTCAGTGGCTGGAACAGTTCGGAGGAGAATCCTCACTCCAATTGCTGTTGTGGTGGCTGGTCAGAGCTGTGAAGGCGTAGTCGGTGGAGAAGGAGATGGTCGGCGCTGCTAACAGGACGGCAGAGGTGTAGTTGGTGGAGATGTGGTGATTGGTCGGAGGTGCTAGTGGATGGCACCAGCAACCGGAAATTGGAGGGGATCTCCTTCCCTCTCCGGCGACCGACGGGGTGTTGGGATGTATACTGAAAAGTCTATCTTTTGTATGAACATCTTTATTTTAAAATAAGAATCACATGATCATTGTTTGCATATTTTTATCGTTATGCATATTGTCTAATACATTGCATTGTAGATAACATGGTGTGTGGTGTCACACGGGAGATCATGTTATCGGCTCCTTGTAAAGTATAAGTAAAGGCTCACAACCGAGATGGCTTTGGACAAACCAATGGAATGGTTGTAGTGTGATTTGGTATTGGTTTGTCTTGACCATAGAATCACACTAGTGCACTTCGTGTGTATTGAGCAGGACCAACTTAGAGGTGATTCGATTTATTGCTGACTACATAATCGAATCGGACCTCAGATATTATATTGTACATACTCTTAAACCCGATATAATAACTGGCACATATACTTAGTATTCATCTCTTTGATTTACCAATGGGCGAGATTTATAGATTAAATCGATAGGCTCGGTAAGTTGGGAGATGATAATATTTATATGGTGTGTCATTGATTATAGGAGGAAACCGTGTCCTATATATTAGGATGATGATGTTCCCTTGAGGAGCTCATAAGGTTCATCATGTAAACCCTGCAGGTGGACTTGGTCCGACATGATGAAAAGGTTGAGTGGTACTACTCATGGAGTTAGATGTTGATTAATTAATGGTCAGTAAATTAATTAATCGACGGACATTCGAGATCTTAAACACGGGGAGAAATTGTACATATAATATATGGAGCCCATATTATCTTATGGGGGTTAGTGAGGTAGATCAATGATAATCCTTTAGTAGATTGGATTATCATTAATGGATCGGACTTTATGTGGGCTTGATCCATGGGTGGCCAAGATCCAACTCCTCCTCATGCTCCCTATTGTAGCCTATTAAAACCTCATGAAGCTTAGATCCAATGGATAGAAACAAAACTCTAGACCCAAAGGTAGAGATTAAATCTCTAAGATCCGACGGTTGAGATTAAATCTCTAGATCCGACGGTTGAGATTAAATCCCTAGAACCAATGGTGGAGATTAAAACAAGGCTTATCCCTAAACACTATAAAAGAAGGCTTAGGGTTGGCGTGGAGAAAAATAAGAGAATCAAGGGTCTTTGGAAGTTGGCGGCAAGAAGCAAGGGCTAGGGTTTGGAGCTTGGTGTCACCAAATAAGGAAACAATTTCCTTATCTTCTTCTTCCTCAACCTTGCCGGAGCCCATCCAGCCCCTTCTAGCTCTTGGCTGGTGTCCAAAGTAACTCCTCTCCTTCTCTTTGGCTGGTGGAACCAAGGCTTAGGGTCCTCCCTTGAAGCTCTTGGCCGGCAACCATTGTTTTCTCTCTTCTTCCTTCTTGGCCAGCGGCAAGCTCCAACATTGGATGTTGGTGGTTGGTTGAAAGAAGGAAAAGAGATTTGTTTCTATTCTTCCTCTTGCTCGGAATGAGAAAGGAAGGAAGATTGGCGATCTAGGAGCTTCAACTTTTGGTAGATCATCGCCTACACGACGTCCGAAAGGAGGAAGGTCATACAATAGAAGATCGAGAGGTAAATCGATTCTCTATTTTCATATGTTACATGTTTATTTTTGTTTTTCAATTATGAACATGATATATTCTATTTTTGGCTAAATAATACTTGGATCCTGAACATAAACACAAAAGTCGGTGATCCGTACATCGTCTATTCCACGGCTACTCGTAGAATAGAGGTTGGTCGCTTGAACAATAAGTTTGTTCAAGTGACCTCTCTAAACGAATAGCACGATGATGACAAGGTTGCTTCGGTGTTCCCTTTTGTCTAGGATTAAATTTTTAATTTGAGGACATTGATGAGATCGCCATGAACAAGCGACCGAGTTGAAGTGGGAAGCGAAGTTTCCCCTCATGGACTCGAAGCTAAACCCTTCAATTGGTATCAGAGCCAAGGTTTCCGATTTTGTATGTTTAAGGATTCGGTTACTCTTATGCATTTTTCATATATTATATATGCCGGATAATAGTACGATATGCATAGTTTAACTCTTTGGTTGCAGGCATAAGATCTGACTATTATGGTCATATGTGTGTATGTGATTGTATGTGTGTAATAGTATATTTTATTGAATCCTCGGGGTTGACAAGGCTAGTATTTGATTTTTTGTAAATTAGATACGGCATTGTTTAGCCACTCTTTTTATTTTAGTTTACTTTCAATCTAGATTTCATGTACACTCCCTCGTGGAGTATAGGATCGATGGATGTAAATTAAAATAGTTTTTAGTCTCGGCTCGGATCTCCGGATGGCTCGTACATGGAGTAGGAGGAGCGGACGAGAAGGCGATGCGACGGGAGACATATTGAAGACAAAAGCCATAATAGTTAGAAAATAATTTATTTTTCATATTTATTGCTTATTGTTTGATATGCATGTCGTAGGCTAGAAAATTCCTCAATTTCAAATTACTAAGTGGGAGAGGGATATTTTTATAAATTCCCACGGCCTCCATTACAATTTGACATGTGATGCAAACAAACTTCCGCATCGGCTCTGAGTGCCTTCCTCCCCATCGGATGAGTTTGTTTGTGGATCACAAGGTCAAATATGGTTATAGGGAATTATTAAGGAGCGTGTGCACTTCCCCATCGGAAGGCACATAATCCGAGATAATTACCTTGGTACCGAGTAATGGTGAACACTTAGATACAAATATAAGTATCCTTCCCATCGGAGTCACTACTTTTATTTGTAGGGCCAAAGAGGAACCAACTATTAATTTTACTTGTCAAAAAGTTAGGTTGACAAGATAGTAAAATTAATGGGTAAAACCTTCTCTTACAAATGAAGAAATCGTATACGTCTACACTATCGTGGCATGCGATATTCTCGGTGTTTTGAGGTGTTGGTTGCTTTTAAAATTTTATTGTTTGAGGAATCAATAATTTTTTAAAATCTAATGTTTTGATTTATTTGATTCTTAGGTTTTCTTTCAAAATGACTTTCAACCCACTTGCTGTGATACTGAAAGAGAACAAACTTACTGGACCCAACTATGTTGATTGGAAGAGTAATCTAGACATTGTCTTGACTGCTGAGGAATACAAATATATACTCCTCGAAGAGTGCCCTCCTAAGCCTGCAGATGATTCTGGGGAAAAGGAGAGAGAGAGTTATAAGAAGTGGATCAAGGTCGATGAGATGGTGCGGTGTTACATTTTGGCATCTATGTCAAATGTACTGCAACATCAGCATCAAGCCATACCCACTGCTTATGACATGATACTCAATCTCAAAGAGCTTTGCGGACACCAGAATCGGGTTGTGAGGCAAGAAGCCATGAGGAACTTGATGATGACCACCATGATCGAAGGAACACCCGTAAGGGATCATGTTCTCAAGATGATGGCTCATTTGAATGAGTTGGAAGTCCTCAGAGCTGAGATCGATGCGGAAACCCAGGTCGATATCATTCTCCAGTCTCTACCTAGGAGTTTTGAGCAGTTTCGCCTGAACTACAACATGAACAAGAGGTTGTATTTGTTGGCGGAGCTTCTGACAGAACTCCAGGCGACAGAGGGGCTATTTCGTCAGAGTGCTCAGGCACATGCCATGGTGACCCAAAAGGTTTCTACTTCTAAGCCAAAAGGCAAGAAGAAGAAGAAACAAACTGGGGCAAAGGCGGTGGGAGGTACTCAGGGAGGAGTGAAGAAGCCAAAAGGCAAGTGCTTCACTTGTAAGCAGACTAGACACTGGAAGAAGGACTGCCCCAACCACAAGCATAACAAAGGTATATCTTTTGGTCTAGTCGTTGAAACATGTTTAGCGATGTTATCTACCGGCACCTGGTATGTAGATACGAGAGCCACTAATCATGTCTGTAATACTTTGTAGGGGTTCCAGGAAACCAGACGACTGGCTGAGGGGGAGATTACCGTGTACTTGGGCGATGTCACGAAGGTGGCGGCTGTTGCGGTGGGAGACATTCATTTATCTTTTGAGAAAAATAAACTTTTGGTTCTTAAGAATTGCCTTTATGTACCTTTATTTAGAAAGAATTTAATTTCAGTTTCTAAATTGTTTATGAATGGATATTCTATTTCTTTTAATGACAAAGTTGTTATAAAAAGGAATAGGGAGATTATCTGTTCAGGTGCATTAATAGGAAATTTATACACACTTGAACCAAAACCTCCCACGATGCAAATTGAAGTTAATAACTCATCTTCTAATTCCAATAAGAGAAAAGAACCTTCGAAGATGAACCAAACATATCTTTGGCATCTTAGGCTTGGTCATATTAACCTAAGCAGAATTCAAAGGTTGATAGTTGATGGACCTTTGGGTTCATTAGTGGTGGAGGATTTCCCAACCTACGAATCTTGCTTGGAGGGTAAAATGACCAAGAGGCCTTTTAAGGCCAAGGGGTATAGAGCCAAAGATGTGTTAGAATTGGTTCACTCTGATTTGTGTGATCCTATGTCTATCCAAGCTAGAGGTGGTTTTGAGTATTTTGTCTCTTTTATAGACGATTACTCAAGATATGGATACATTTACCTGATGCGCTGCAAGTCTGAATGCTTTGACAAGTTCAAAGAATTCAAGGCTGATGTGGAGAAACGTCAAGGTAAAAGTATCAAGACACTACGATCTGATCGTGGTGGTGAGTACCTCTTGGGAGAGTTTAGGAATTACTTATCAGAGGCTGGGATTTAATCCCAATTGTCTGCACCTGGCACACCCCAGCAGAATGGTATAGCAGAGTGAAGGAATAGGACTCTTATGGAGATGGTTAGATCGATGATGAGTTATTCTGAGTTGCCATATTCGTTCTAGGGATATGCTCTAGATACGGCGGTGTACATTCTGAACTTGGTTCCATCTAAATCATTGTCTTCTACTCCCACAGAATTGTGGACTGAGCGAAAGCCTAGTCTAAGACATTCGGATTTGGGGGAGTCCAGCACATGTGCTGAAGGCAGATGTTGGTAAGTTGGAACCTCGTACAGAAGTACGCATGTTCGTTGGCTATCCTAGAGGAACGAAGGGTGGTCTATTTTATAGTCCTAGAGATCAGAGGGTGATCGTTAGCACGAACATCAGATTTTTAGAGGAAGACTATGTCATGAGCCACAAGCCCAAGAGTAAAATTGTTCTGGAGGAATTAAAAGGGGAAGTCACTTTCTTAGTACCACCGATACAAGAAGATATACCACATGTCACTGCACCGCGTGTCACAGAGGATACACAGGAGATACCTCGTCGTAGTGGGAGGGTTGTGAGACAGCCTGATAGATTCATGTTCTTGGGAGAATCTTCTGATTTGGTCCCTGGCGAACATGAACCTGATCCCTGGACATATGACGAGGCAATCCAAGATAAAGATGCAATATCTTGGCAAAGTGCCATGAATGCTGAGATTGAATCTATGGATTCAAATTAGGTCTGGGAGCTAGTAGAACCACCCGATGGTGTAAAAACCATTGGATTCAAGTGGATCTACAAGAGAAAGAGAGGAATAGATGGGAAGGTTGAGACCTTCAAAGCGAGGCTTGTTGCGAAGGGGTATACTCAGAAAGAGAGTATCGATTATGAGGAGACCTTTTCGTCGGTAGCCATGCTTAAGTCTATCCGGATTCTCTTATGCATAGCAGCTCATATGGATTATGAGGTGTGGCAGATGGATGTCAAGATAGCTTTCCTTAATGGAAGTCTTGAAGAAAACATCTATATGAAGCAACCAGAGGGATTCATTGCTAAAGGCAAAGAGCATCTTTTGTGTAAGCTTAATCGGTCCATTTATGGATTGAAGCAAGCTTCGAGGTCTTGGAACATCCGCTTTGATGAGGTAATCCAGTCTTATGGATTCATTCAAAGTCTGGATGAGTCTTGTGTATACAAGAGATGTGACGGAAACGTAGTGGTATTTCTTGTACTATACGTAGATGACATTTTGTTGATTGGCAACAATATCAAGGTGTTATCGGACGTAAGGGTATGGTTGTCCAAATAGTTTGATATGAAGGACTTGGGAGAAGTAGGACACATCCTTGGGATTAAGGTTATAAGGGATCGCAGGAAAAGGATGTTGTGCTTATCCCAAGCTTCATACATAGACACAATTATGGAGCGTTTTAGCATGCAGAACTCCAAGAAGGGTTTTCTACCTTTCAGGCATGGAGTTCCTTTATCTAAGGAGATGTGTCCTAGAACATCTGAGGAGATAGAGGAGATGAAGGCGGTTCCTTATGCTTCGGCAGTAGGAAGCCTCATGTATGTGATGCTATGTACGAGACCAAATATCTATTTTGCCATGGGCATGGTCAGCAGATATCAGAGTAATTCAGGACAGGGACATTGGACTGTGATAAAGCATATATTGAAGTACCTGAGAAGGACTAGGGATTATATGCTAGTTTACCAGGCAGACCAATTACTCCCTGTGGGTTACACGGATTCCTACTTCCAATCTGATAGGGATAACAGTAAGTCTACCTCAGGTTTTGTGTTTACTTTGGGAGGTGGAGCCATTGTATGGAGGAGTGTCAAGCAGAAATGTGTGGCGGACTCTACCATGGAAGCTGAGTATGTGGCAGCCTCTGAGGCGGCCAAAGAAGCTGTGTGGCTCAGGAACTTCCTGATGGACTTGGATGTGATTCCTGGTTTGCCCAGAACTATCACAATTTATTGTGATAATAGTGGTGCAGTTGCAAACTCGAAGGAACCATGAGCCCAAAAGGCAAGTAAGTGTTGGGTTTTCCGAGCCGTAAAAACCACTTTTTGCATTGCGGAAACCTCGGAAGCCCCGGCCACGGATCCGTGCAAAGTATAAAAAATAAAACTAACATGTATGTATTTAATACCTTTAGATCTACTCTAGATCTACATGATAAGAAGTTACCCTTGAAGCGATGCCCTTCGCTTATCCCGCTCATCCAAATGGATTGTCGGAACTCGAGAGTGTCAAGTGCACACTCCTCTATTGGTATCCACACAAGCAATAGGTGGAGAAAATACAATCTTGAGTGTGTTAGCACTCCTTGAAGGTCTCGGCAATGGAGGATCGGGAGAGCAAGAGAGGAAGAGAGCCAAGGAAGAAGATGATCCAAGGAAGAAGAAGATGGAGTTACCCAAAAACAATTCACTCCTCATCAAGAAGTGGTCGGCCACTTTAACCTTGGGGGGTTACATGCATGCATGTAACTCCAAGAGCCAATGGCTCTTGGTCTCCCTCATGAGGTGGCACCACATGATAAGTCAATGATGATGTGGAGCATCATCATTGGCCAGCCATGCCAAGTCATCATCATGACATGGCATTTGGTCAAGTCAAACTTGACCTTTCATCTTCCCTCTCAAGTCAAGTCAAACTTGACCTCTTATCTCCCATGGTTGATCAAATCCAACCATTTGATTCAAGTCAATTTTAATTTAATGAATCTCTATTCATTAATTTAAATTGATTTGATGAATCAAATCTAAATTATACTCATTCAACACTTGAATCAAATTGAGTCCAACTCAATTAGTCTAATTAGGATTACTCTTAATCCAATTTGGTTCATCCCATGAACCTAATCCTCATGGTTCATCATATGAACCTAATCTCCATCTAATTGCCCTTTGTGTGTGACCCTATAGATTCTTGTAACATTGGCAATGTCCCTAAACCGATTTAGGAACATAAGCAATGAGCGGTATCTAGCAACACATCATTGCTACCCAAGTTACAAGAATGTTGAGCTCCAACATCACCTTTGTTACTACTAATTGTGACTCTCACAATATGTGACAATGTCCCTCTATCCTTGACATCTAGATTGACCAATTGAGGCATAGACCATGTCATCCTCGGTACAATCTATATCTTGAACTCCAAGTAGACTCACTCTAATCAAATGAGCTCAATATCTCATATTGACTCATTTGGGCATGGCCATGCACTTCGTGGTCTCACTCTATCAAGAATATCGATGTCAACCCTGTCATATAGGAGGGATAGATCCCATCTACATCACTCACATCTCTCTGCATAATTTATTACATACCCAGTAATCGCCTTTATAGTCTACCCATTTACGGGTGACGTTTGACGAAGCCAAAGTATGTAACTCCTTATGTAGGGAACCATGGTGACTTCAGGTCTAAGGACTAATAGTCATACTAATAGCCACATGAGAAAGTATATGGCACTCATATAACGATCCATGATACTTTCTCATGGCGGGTCATTCAGTATACATTCTCCAATGCATACCCATGTGTCAACTTGATATCTCATATCCATGACTTGTGAGATCAAGTCATTGTGTTGACCTACATGCTAGTCTCTACACATTAACATTGTCCCTGAATGTTAATACTCGACTAGGAATGATTAAGAGTAGTGTTCTCTATATCATCTCATTATCGATTCAACCAATCGATTGATATAGATAAGAACCTACTACTCAAGGACATTATTATATTTAGTTATTTGTCACCAATGCAAGTAAATATAATAACCATGCCTTTATAAATAGAAATATGATATAATAAAGTCCATACAATAATCATCACATGATTGACTCTAAGCCTTTCACAAACAGTAAGCACATAGAGCTCAAGTACCACCTGATACGAGAAATTATAAAGAGAGGAGAAGTTGTTGTGGCCAAGATTGCATCGGAGGATAACCTGGCAGATCCTTTCACTAAGGCCCTTCCGGCGAGAGCTTTTGATAGGCATGTGGAGGGAATGTGGATCAGATGTATGACAGTTTGAGGACAGCATAGTCTTTTAGTATAAGTGGGAGATTGTTGGGATGTATACTGAAAAGTCTCTCTTTTGTATGAACATATTTATTTTGAAATAAGAATCACATAATCATTGTTTGTGTTAGGGCAATCTCTTGCCATGATTAGGTTTTGATGTGTGTGGCAAAGGGTTTAAGTTAGTTTGTTGTGTTGATTTGATATGTGCATTGAAGTCGTGCAGGACTTAGTAATTCGCACATGGAGCCGTGCCGAGTTTCACATCTCATGACTCGGTCCTTGAGTCGGTGAAGGATTGCTTTGCGAAAGCCGTGCGCTTGGAGCATCCGAGGGACCGTCGGACGAGAAGCTTGGAGTGAAGCCGGAGGAAGTAGACTTCGAGGCAAGAGACGCGAAGGAGCATTGCAGAGCCGTGCGCTTGATGCTGCCGAGGGACGTGGCCGAGAACGAAGAGAACTTCGAAGGCGAAGGACTCCGAGGGATGAGAGTGAGCGAATGTAACCCGGGAAGGGGTAGTAGCTCGTAGGTGAAACTTGGTCATTTGGCTAAGTGTCGGATGGGATTTCCCCACGCGATCGCCATGGAATGGCGATCGCCTGAGTCGATTAGGTTCGGGTGTCCGACTCGATGGGCATTTGGCCCAAGCGATCGCCATGGTAGCGGTCATGCTGATGACATCGACTGCCAAGGGACGGCAGTCGATTGATAACACTGTGCACGGGCACAGAATGGAGTCGATCTCATGGAGCACTCGACTGATTGACATCAGTCGACTGATGGGTGCCATCAGTCGACTGATGCCAATACCGTTGGATGGAATCCAACGTGGAAAGCAACCTTTATTGGGCAACGGCTACAGGACCAGTCGACTGATCGAGGGCATCAGTCGACTGCTCCTGTGTCAACGGGAAGAAACCCTCTTCCTCTATAAAAAGGAAGGGGATGGAGCTTTGGGAGGCTAATGCTTGAGCTCTAAACTTCTCCCAAAGTGTCATACACGATTCCCTACTCTTCTTACTTGTTTTTACTTCAGTCTTATTGTAAGAAGAGTGATCTTGATTGTAAAGGTTACCTCCACCTAGCTTGGTGCAAAGGAGAGACCAATAGTGATTGGCTTTGGCGGAGTGATTCACCGTGGACGAATCGGACCGTGGATTAGCGGCGTAGCCATGAACCACATTACATCTCGGTGTTTGTATTGTTTTGTTTATCTTTTGCTTTGTCTTTATTTATATTTGCATATTCCGCTTGCGCTAACATTTTGTAGACGAGCAAAATACGACATCCATCGAACGAGGGCTATTCACCCCCCTCTAGCCGGCCAATCGATCTCCCAACAAGTGGTATCAGAGCAAGGTTGCTTGTCACCGGACTAACCGCCGCAACAAGCTCTACATCAAAATGGTCGGCTCCAACATCCATCCACCGAAGTTTGAAAGAGAATTCGCTTGGTGGAAGAAGCGAATGGAGGTATTTTTCGAAACGGATTTTGATATCATGATTACAATGGAATCCGGTTTCGTTTTGCCTAGGGATGAAGAAGGGAAGCCAATAGAGAAATCTAGGTGGACCAAAAAGCAAAGGGAAGAGCACCTTGCAAACTCAAAAGCCAAGCACCATCTCTTCAATGTGCTCCCCCAACAAGAGATCAACCGAATTGGGGAATGCTCAAGTGCCAAGGAGATGTGGGAGAGATTGGTTGAACTTCATGAAGGCACTTCGGAAGCCAAACTTGCAAGGAAAGACCTCATCCGCTCCCAATTATCCAACATAAAATTAGAAATGGGAGAAAAGGTAACTTCATTACATTCTAGGTTTAAAGAAATATTAATTGGGCTAACAAGTGTAGGAGAGAAGCTATCCAACTAGGATATGATAATGAAAGTCATAGATGCTTTTCCCCGATCATCCAAGTGGAGTTCAATGGTGGACTCATTTTATATTTCAAAGAATCTAGAGGTAAGTACTCTAGATGAATTTTTCTCCACTATGGAATTACATGAATCTAGGCTTGAAGGTATACAAGAAGAACCTAGAATCCAACCTTCAAGGGGAGTAGCATTGTTGGCAAACAAGGGGAAGAAGAAGATAGAGATTCCCTCCTCCTCCGATGATGATGAAGCATCCTCCTCCTCCTCCATGGATAGCACGGAAGAAGTGTATATGGTAAGGAGGGTAAGACGTGCTTTAAAAGGTTTTAGATTTAATAAATCTAATGATAGGAATAGAAGACCAAGGGGGAAAATCATTTTCTATAATTGCCAAGGAGAGGGACACATAAGGGATAATTGTCCCCTCCTAAACAAGAGCAAGGAAAAGAAGAAGAAGAAGGGGAGCAAGAAGAAAGAGGAGAAGAAGACAAAGGAAAAGGGGAAGGCCAAGGCATTCAAAGAAAAGACATGGGATGACCCTTCTTCCTCTTCCTCATCCGAGGAAGAAAATGCATTTGTCACCAACCTAGCATTGATGGCATTCGACGACTTGGATTGCTCCTCCACCGAAAATGAAGAATCAAGCTCAAGTGGAGAGAGCTCAAGTGAAGGGGGAGCCTCTACATCCTTCTCATCCGAAGAAGAGGATTTGGTAAGTGAGGTAACAAATCTACCCCCTAAGCAAATTATGTCTATGATTTCTAGCCTCACCAAGGACTTATTTAGAGCTAAGAAGAAGAATAAAAGCATGCTAGATCAAATTAAGGACTTAGAAAATAAGTTAGAAAAAACATGCTTAAATGAAAATGAAAATATTTCTTCTTGCCATGATGATACATGCTCACATGAATATATGCCATTTAATGTTAGTGATGCATGCATGGATGAAAATAGGGCTCTAAGGGAAAAGGTAGATTACTTGACAAAAGCCCTAGAAAAATTCACTATAGGCTCCAACACCTTGAACATGATCATAGGGAGCCAAAGAGCTAGCTTCAATAAGAAGGGCCTAGGTTATAAAGAAAAGAAAAATGAAAAGATCTACAAATGCCTAATTGCTAGGGGACAAGGTAAGAAGAAAGTAATAGCTAGGAAATGGATTCCTAAGGAGTATCTAGTGAACCCCATAGGCAAGAACTTATTTTGGGTTCCAAAATCCATTCTTAAGGGTTAGGAAAACCCCAAGGTAGTCAACCATATGCAATTGACCTATATCATATTTTGGTTGACTTAGGATGGCGGGACAACATTTTTAAATAGTGTTAGGTGATGATAACGTGCCTATAAATAGTTAATAATGCTTAAATCATGATGATTAATGTAATTGCTATGTATGTTTGCAATCATGATTTATGATTTTAAAATTTGGCACATCATCATGAGAAATAGGGTTAAATCATGCCTTAGATGATATTTTGCTTATTATCATCATATAATACCTAATGCATGATTATAATTTGATGAATACATGTATTTCATGATCATAATGTGTAATCCATTCATATATATCTTTATGATCATGTTGAGTGTTAGGATGATACTTAACCTTGATAGAATTGTATGAATATAATGGTTAAGTATATACAAATACCCTCTAGGATGCATCTCACACTCACCATAGGCTACTTTGATTGAAAACTTAGCATGGGTGAGATCTTAGGATGATACAAATGTCCACTAATGCTTATGGCATTTAGATGGTCATTTAAAGTGTCAAAATAGCAATAATAGACCAATCATGGAGAAGACTTATGTTTAATTCATAGACATATTGCCCAAAGATCATGGTTGGATATTTCATATGTTTTCAAAACAATTTCTTACCTTAAAAAACATGTATTCATGTTTTGAAACAATTGGATGCAAAACTAGGTGTTAAACTTGATACTATCGTGATCAAAAACCTAGTAGTTTTTAAACCTTTTGGATTTTTGGCAAATACGTGAAAATATAATGATTTTTCATAAAGACCTATTTTTCACTGATAAAGAATCTTACAAGAAATATGTTCCCCAAATTTCATGATTTTTCAAATTTTCTGAAATTTTTAATACATTTACGAAATTGATGCGAAAATCGAAAGTTACGAAATTCGCATGCGATCATTGGTAGTCCGAACCGATCGTGATGGCTAAAATCAGAAAAGTAAAGGCCGAATTCAGGTTTTAGACTAATGTTTGGTATTTTCCTTCTATTAGACTTGATGTCATAACTTAGTGTTAATCTTTTTGATGGTGTTAAAGGGGGAGAAAATATTATGTTTAAGTTAATTATGATAGGGGGAGAATTTGTAGAGAGAATTTCATGGATTAAGGGGGAGTTGCATGTTGCTATATCATGTTTATGTTTACATGCTTTCTTACCTTAGAAATTTTTATCAAATGTTTTTACCTAACTTAAACGGATTGTCACACATCAAAAAGGGGGAGATTGTTAGGGCAATCTCTTGTCATGATTAGGTATTGATGTGTGTGGCAAAGGGTTTAAGTTAGTTTGTTGTGTTGATTTGATATGTGCGTTGAAGTCATGCAGGACTTAGTAATTCGCACATGGAGCCGTGGCGAGTTTCACATCTTATGACTCGGTCCTTGAGTCGGTGAAGGATTGCTTTGCGAAAGTCGTGCGCTTGGAGCATCCGAGGGACCGCCGGACGAGAAGCTTGGAGTGAAGCCGGAGAAAGTAGACTTCGAGGCAAGAGACGCGAAGGAGCATTACAGAGCCGTACGCCTGATGCTGCCGAGGGACGTGGCCGAGAACGAAGAGAACTTCGAAGGCGAGCGACTCCGAGGGATGAGAGTGAGCGAATGTAACCCGGGAAGGGGTAGTAGCTCGTAGGTGAAACTTGGCCATTTGGCTAAGTGTCGGATGGGATTTCCCCACACCAGTCGACTGCCATGGAATGGCAGTCGACTGCTCTAAGTCGATTGGGTTCGACTGGTATCTGACTGATGGGCATTTGGCCCGATCGATCGTGCCATGGGTAGCGATCATTCTTTGTCATTATCGACATCGGCCCCGCAAGGACGGCAGCGATCGTGATAACACTATGCATGGGCACAGAATGGAGTCGATCTCGCGGAGCACTCGACTGATTGACATCAGTCGACTGATGGGTGCCATCAGTCGACTGATGCCAATACCGTTGGATGGAATCCAACGTGGAAAGTAGCCGTTATTGGGAAACGCTACAGGACCAGTCGACTGATCAAGGGCATCAATCGACTGCTCCTGTGTCAACGGGAAGAAACCCTCTTCCTCTATAAAAAGGAAGGGGATGGAGCTTTGGGAGGCTAATGCTTGAGCTCTAAACTTCTCCCAAAGTGCCATACACGATTCCCTACTCTTCTTACTTGTTTTTACTTCAATCTTATTGTAAGAAGAGTGATCTTGATTGTAAAGGTTACCTCCACCTAGCTTGGTGCAAAGGAGAGACCAATAGTGATTGGCTTTGGCGGAGTGATTCACCGTGGACGAATCAGACCATGGATTAGCGGCGTAGCCGTGAACCACGTTACATCTCGGTGTTTGTATTGTTTTGTTTATCTTTTGCTTTGTCTTTATTTATATTTGCATATTCCGCTTGCGCTAACATTTTGTAGACGAGCAAAATACGACATCCATCGAACGAGGGCTATTCACCCCCCTCTAGCCGGCCAATCGATCTCCCAACAGTTTGCATATTTTTATGGTTATGCATATTGTCTAATACATTACATTATAGATAACATAGTGTGTAGTGTCACACGTGAGATCATGTTATCAGCTCCTTGTAAAGTATAAGTAAAGGCTCACAACCGAGATGGCTTTGGACAAACCATCGGAATGGTTGTAGTGTGATTTGGTGTTGGTTTGTCTTGACCATAGAATCACACTAGTGCACTTTGTGTGTATTGAGCAGGACCGACATAGAGGTGATTCGATTTATTGCTGACTACATAATCGAATCAGACCTCAGATATTATTTAGTACATGCTCTTAATTCCGATATAATAACGGGCACATATACTTAGTACTCATCTCTTTGTTTTACCAATGGGCGAGATTTATAGATTAAATCAATAGGCTCGATAAGTTGGGAGATGATATTATTTATATGGTGTGCCGTTGATTATAGGAGGAAATCGTGTCCTATATATTAGGATGATGATGTCCCCTTGAGGAGCTCATAAGGTTCATTATGTAAACCCTGCAGGTGGACTTGGTCCGGCATGATGAAAAGGTTGAGTGGTACTACTCATTGAGTTAGATGTTGATTAATTAATGGTCAGTAAATTAATTAATTGACGGACATTCGAGATCTTAAACACGGAGAGAAATTGTACATATAATATATGGAGCCCATATTATCTTATGGGGGTTGGTGTGGTAGATCAATGATAATCCTTTAGTGGATTGGATTATCATTAATGGATCAGACTTTATGTGGGCTTGATCCTTGGGTGGCCAAGATCCAACTCCTCCTCATGGTCCCTATTGTAACCTATTAAAACCTCATGAAGCTTAGATCCAATGGATAGAAATAAAGCTCTATACCCAAAGGTAGAGATTAAATCTCTAAGTCCGACGGTTGAGATTAAATCTCTAGATCCGACGATTGAGATTAAATCCCTAGAACCAATGGTGTAGATTAAAACAAGGCTTATCCCTAAACTCTATAAAAGAAGGCTTAGGGTTGGCGTGGAGAAAAATAAGAGAAGCAAGGGTCTTTGGAAGTTGATGGCAAGAAGCAAGGGGGGTTTGGGGCTTGGCGGCACCAAATAAGGAAACAATTTCCTTATCTTCTTCTTCCTCAACCTTGTCGGCACCCATCCATCCCCTTCCAGCTCTTGGCCGGAATCCAAAGTAACTCCTCTCCTTCTCCTTGGCCGGTGGAACCAAGGCTTAGGGTCCTCCCTTGAAGCTCTTGGCCGGCAACCATTGTTTTCTCTCTTCTTCCTTCTTGGCCGGCGGCAAGCTCCAACATTGGATGTTGGTGGTTGGTTGAAAGAAGGAAAAGAGTTTGTTTCTATTCTTCCTCTTGCTCAAAACGAGCAAGGAAGGAAGATTGGCGATCTAGGAGCTTCAACTTTTGGTAGATCGTCGCCCACATGACATCCGAAAGGAGGAAGGTCATACAATAGAAGATCGAGAGGTATATCGATTCTCTATTTTCATATGTTACATGTTTATTTTTATTTTTCAATTATGAACATGATATATTCTGTTTGTGGCTAAATAATACTTGGATTCCGAATATAAACACAAAAGTCGGCGATCCGTACATCATCTATTCCGCGGCTACTCGTATAATAGAGGTTGGTCGCTTGAATAACAAGTTTGTTCAAGTGACCTCTCTAAAAGAATAGCACGACGATGACAAGGTTGCTTGGGTGTTCCCTTTTGTCTAGGATTAAATTTTTAATCCGGGGACATTGATGGGATCATCATGAACAAGCGACCGAGTTGAAGTGGGAAGTGAAGTTTCCCCTCACGGACTCGAAGCTAAACCCTTCACGGGGAAGGCGACAGCGAGTGCGGCGATGGTGGCATCGGGTCGATTCACTGAAGACAAGTTGGGAAATGTCGGCTCAAGCTTGCGGAAGAGATGGTGAAACATTAAATGGATTTTTGTAGTCGTCCGATCGAATGCCATCAAATCCAAGCCATCCAATTGAACCTAGGTTTTGATTACCTTGATTAATCCATTAATGGGATGTGCATCCAACGGCTGAGAATTCTCTGACTTTGAATGGATGGATATGATCCATCCGAAGGGATAATCATGATCGATCAAATCTGGATGAAGGAATCAGATGTACAGATCAATATGTATGGACTAGATCTCTCCAAATCTGGGTAAATGGCTCAGAATCAAGTTGCTTTCATCGGACGGTCCATATTGCTCAGATCGGATCTCTTGATTAAATTGCCCTCTATCACAATGAAAGTTCTAGATTGATCCAGCTTAAAATATCCTTCTAGCCCTAGATGACGACATATTTGATCCAACTCGAGTCTAATTCATTGGCTCATCTCGATCTCCTACAAATAAAGACAAAATTTGCATATAAGTCCACAATTTAGGAGAATTTACAATAAGGTACAAAAATAAATCCAACTCATAAAACATGATAATAATCAACAATTAAACACATGAGAGGATTAAAACAGTGATATTAAGGACCAAAATAACTCGACAAAATGGTAGTTATCACAAGTGATGTGTTATTTCCCAAAGGTTTTTCCTACATCTTCCACCAAGTATCGGCTTGATCCCGATAAGGGTATGCAACTGCCTCTTCTTTCTCTGTATAACACGAGTTAAGTACTCAAAAGTACCTCCAAAGTTATACACCCAACACGACCAACTCATGGGTCAAATTCCCTATGAAACACCATATACTAATCCTCCACTATCTGCATCAGCAATAGTATACTCGCTTGTCTATTACACCACAGGTAATGATCTGACTAGCATAATTAGAGAAAATCCCTAAGACTGTAATGTTTGATCTCCATAAGAAATGTGACTCCCTAACCCCTGCTTTCTGACTCGGTATCAGTCGGCTCTCAAAGGTAATTCACCTTTTTCGACAGCAGATTCAAGGCACACAGACTCAACAAGTCGTCCCCGTTGTCAACTCAAACCACAGTTACGAATAATGACTAACACACTACATGTCATTTCCTATTATAAACAACTAAATGCATAGCCAAAACAAAGAATATGTGATAACGATTATCATACCTTAAACCTTGTACTTAGAGATGTCCCGCTACAGCAAGATCCTAGAACTCACAAAACCAAAATTGAGTAAAACAAAACTCGATGTCCGAATGAAATAAAATCTGAAAGTGGACTTTGCAACCTAGGGCTATGATACCAATAAAATTGTAGAATATCCAAAGAACAAAGAAATGGTTAAAGAGATTACCCAAAGGTAGAAGGGTAGCTCATCGAAAGAATCAACACAGAGTTGTCAAAATCAGAGTTACCTTACGACAATGGCACTCAGGATCTGTGACATTGCGGAGGAAATGCAAGAGAAGAAATAGGATTGGCGCTCGATCGAAGCCTTCACAGATAATGGAAGGCTATCGACTCTCCCTTGTGGACTCTAGGTTAGCATGCGAGATGGCGATGGTCTAACTCGTAATCGCCGTTAAAAAACCAATTTGCAGAGAAGAGGGAATGCGCGATTGGAAGAAGAAAGGGAATAGGGATCGAGGAAAAATAAATGTACGATTTTGGCTGGGCTTAATGGTCAGTTCATTGTATAATCAATTAGAACTTAGGGTTACACCTAATTATCCCTTAAATAATCCTTCATTTATTCCATTAATCTAAAGAGATTTTATAAGCCTATTCGATCTTTCCTCAAATTATCATAAAACATCCATTTAAATCCAGAAAAATTTCAAAAAAAATTCTAGAAAATTATATAAGATAATTCTTAATTAATAAGGGATATTTTATTATTATTTTATGTTTCTATATCTTACAGACTGCCCATAGTATCATTGTCTCATAACGGCTCAATCCACACTAGAAAAACTCCAACGGGTACACAGGAGTCGACTGCCCTTACCAACAGTCAACTGCTGGCCTAATAGTCGACTGATTAGTTTACTACCAAAACTTTTGTGCTCGTGTCCACTTAAATCAGTCCACTTCCCTTCATGGTAGTCAACTGCTTGTGGACCAGTCGACTGATAAACCCTAGCAGTCGACTAACAAGCCCATAGAACAGTAACCGAGCATCAGTCGAGTCCCAACCAGTCGACTGAACCTAGTTGACTAGCCTTCCAAGTGTCAAACACTCGGCTAGTCGATTGATCCATAACTCCAGTTGACTAATAAACCTCAAACATGAGGTTTAACTAAAGTATAATCCCTTCATACTTAATTAACCACCCTTAACCTAGACCTAAGCCTTCTAGCCACCTCCATCAGCCTCATGCCTATCGGATCCCTCCAAGTCATTTGTGACTTATTCATCCATACGCTAGCCTTCAGGTGCTTTCATCGGCTATTGTTATACTAATCGGATCTACTTTTCCAATGTATACATTTGGACTTACACTGTCAAGACACATGCTTGGACTTTACGTCGCTAAACATTGGACTTATGCTGCCAAGACTACAGCTTGGACTTTACGTTGTCAATATCACACCCTTGGACTTCCCAAATGTCAAGTATCCATACTTGGACTTTCACCGCCAAAGTTTACTTGGACTTTACACCGCCAAGACTACAGCTTGGAATTATACTGCCAAGACTATATACCTTTGGACTTTCCTTGCCAAGTACCCATGTCTTGGACTTTACATGCCAAGTACCCAAGACTTAGACTTTCCATGCCAAGTACACAAGACTTGGACTTTCCATGCCAAGTATACAAGACTTGGACTTTCCAAATGCTAAGACCATTCTTGGACTTCCCAAGACAATCACATTGTCAATCGTTTTGTCGAACATCAAAATACTACTCGAGTCAGGTCAATCGTAACCTGGGTCGATTGCACCAACAAAGAATTCAAGTTATACCAAATGGATGTTAAGTCTGCATTCTTAAATGGGGTAATCAAAGAAGAGGTATATGTAAGTCAACCCAATTTTGAAAATATAGAATATCCTAATTATGTATATAAATTGAAAAAGACCTTGTATTGACTAAAATAAGCTCCTAGAGCATGGTACGAAAGATTATCATCATATTTGATGGTGTTTACTTTTCGTCCTACCAAGATCTCCCTCCCCATTCTTGCAAATATCATCCAATTTGGTAACTCCTAGCTAGATCTATAACAAGAGTGTTAAGAATGAAACAATAAACAACTCCTTTCCTCCCTTCTTGAGAACCTCCTTCGATTGCCTTGAATCCTTGAGGTGCGAGCTGAATCTGTCACCTCACAAGAGAGTGATAAAGGTGAGTCAGCTTCCCGGCATGGCCCCTCCGACGCTCAAGTCAGAAATATTAGGATGAAGAAAGTAGAAATACAAGATGTAGAAGAAGTGAGAAGAAGATCTTTGAGGTACCGAATAGCGAAGAAACAATCATTCCCTCTTCCTTCCTTCTCTGCCCCTTTTATAGATGATTTATCCTGCCTTCTCCTCGAAGTGAATTTACTTTAATACCCTTGCCCAACTGTTAGATGCAACCGCTTTTCTTGCTCCTTTTCAAAATATCTCCTTTGAATCCCCTATATGCCTTTTATTTCTATGTCAAGCATTAATTAAATAAAATAAATGAAATACCAAAATATCTTATATTAATCACATTTTCCATTCAAAAACTCTTCCTACTACTTCCTGTGCTCAAATCACTTCTTTCCACTGCACTTAGAAAGAATCCCAAAAACCTATACGTGGCTCGGGAAACAAGTATACTGCTCAGAGAATACACAAATACCTCGGGAAACATACCAACTACTCGGGAACTATATACATTGTTCTTCTAATACAATATTTAACTCTGAGCATCACTACCCTCTATCACCCTACTAGGCCCAAGAAATACATATACTGCTCGGGATTTACATAAACTGCTCGACCAATGCAAAATTTAACACTAAGCATTACTGCCCTCTAACACCCTATTGAGCCTGGGAAATACATATACTACCCGAGATTTCCATAAACTGCACAGCCAATACGATGCTTAACTCTCAGCATCACTGCCCTCTGTCACCTTACTGGGCTCGAAAAATACATACACTACTCGGGAAACATATAGACTACTCGAGAAAAGTATAAACTGCTCTGTCCACACTATTCTTAACTCTGAGCAACACTACACTACTCACCCTTGCCGAGCTCAGAAATTATATATACTGCTCGGAAAACACATAGATTGCTTGGGAAAAGAATAAACTGCTCTATCAACATTATACTTAGCTCTAAGCAACATTGCATACTTACCCCTACTGGGCTTGGGAATTATATATATTGCTCAAAAAACACATAGACTGCTCTGTCAACCCTATACTTAGCTCTGAGAAACACTACACTACTTACCCCTACTATGCTCGGGAATTATATAACTGCTCGGGAAATACATAGACTACTCTGTCAACGCTATACTCAGCTTTGAGCAACACTCCACCACTCACCACAACTAGGCTCGAGAATTATAGATACTGTTCAGGAAATACATAGATTGCTCGGGAAAAGCATAAATTACCCTGTCAACACACAAATTACTCCTTAAACTCAGTTACTACACACGCCCCTACCAAGCTCGGGCATCACATACACTGCTCAGGAACTATATAAACTACTCGAAAAAACCTTCTAACTGATCAGAAAACCCCGACCCCATCATAAGTTATCCCTCTTTAGTAAAACTGAAGAGCGAAGTCGAGTGAAGTTTTATAAATATCTACTGAAACTTCCCTTACTAACAAAACAAAAACCTCTCTGCTCTTTTTTAACACTGAAAGCTTCTTTGCCTTAACTGAAAATCCCAGAAACTTCCCTTCCTTAGCTGAAAACCTCACACCCATCATAAGTTCCCCCTCTCTAGTGCAAATGAAGAGCGAAGTCAAATGAAGTTTCACAAATATTTACTGATATAAATCATACCATAAACCACAAGTTATCATAATAGGCGCATGGCCTTAGACTATCATACGAGGCATAGGGCCTTAAACTGTCATATGAGGCGCAGAGCCATGAATGTTATATGAGGCACTGGGCCATGAATGTTAGCAATTTACTTACCCCTTATAGTTGGCGTTATAATTCCTCATGAAGGAATGTAGCTACCTAGCCCATAGGCTGTTATAGTAGGTGTAAGAGCCTTGAGAACATTTTACCTATGTCATATAGGTAGCGTTATAATCCCCATCGGAGAATGTAGCTACCTAGCCCATAGGTTGTTATAGTAGGCGTAAGAGCCTTGAGAACATTTTACCTATGCCATATAGGTGGCATTATAGTCTTAGTGGGGGAATGTAGCTACATAGCCCATAGGCTATTATAGTAGGCGTAAGAACCTTGAATTATTCTTGCACTCCATAACACTTAGAAATACTACTACTAATCCTTCCAGAAAATTGTATCAAGCTTAAAAAACCTTAGAAAAAATATCATTGATATATGCAAGAAGAAATTCTGATTAAGCATAAAAACCCCTAGAAAAATGCCATTGATTACTGCCAAAGAGAATTTGATTTAAGTGCCAAAACCTTTAGAAATATTAATAACACCTGCAAAAACATACTAATTGGCCCTTAAGCTCTGCATTAGGCATAAAATGCCTCAGAAAAAACCATTGGCCTTTGCACAAGAGTATTAGTCAACCCTTAGGCTCTATTTTAGGCATAAAAAGACTTAGAAAAAACCATTGACCCCTGCAAAAGAGTATTAGTTAATCCTCAAGCTCTGTATTAGGTGTAAAATGCCTTAGAAAAATTTTTTAACCCTTGCATAGAAAAAATTGAGAAGAATACAAACCATTCTCCCTTAACTTCACCTTTCTCTTCTCCTTTAAAGGGTACCGCCATCATCCCTGCCCCTCATCAACCCCTGACCAGCACTAGCACCTTCTTCACAAGCCAACTAGAAGGAGGTCTTCGCCTTCCTATTCCCAAACCCCTCTTTCACATCCTAACCTATTATGGCCTCCCCATCAATCAACTAATCCCTAACTCTATTCAAATTCTGATCGGAACCCTAATCGTATTCCAGCACCTTAACATCCCCCAAAATCCCCACATCTTCCACTATCTCTACCAGCTGAAAATGGATGACACAGGTGTGTTCTACTTCAAGGCACACCAAGACCATCAATTCAAGGCTGGAAAGAATTATACTTTTATGTTCCTATAGATCCTATCCTTCAATTCTTTTATCCTTGAAAAATGACACTTCGTCATCTCCCCGACCTCAAAAGTGCCAAATCCACCATCAACTTCCCCTCCATTGAATCCATACTTAGAAACAAATACTTTAGTATCAAAGAAATTCTTCAAGAACCAATTTTGTCTTACTACGGACTATCCCCCATCCAATCACAAGAAGCTCATCCTATAGGTAAGTTTTACTTAACTGCACATTTACTGAATTTACCCCTAAATGCATATTGACATCTTATCTTGCATACTTATTGAATTTGCTTTTAAATGTATACTAATACTTTACTTGGCAAAGGATATGATGCACGTTGTCATTGTAAGAACTCTGGAAAAAACCCAACAAAAGAAGAGAAAGAGAGCTCAAGAAGCCTCCACATTCACTTCCATCCTCGAGCCTTCTTCATAAATAATTAACCCTTACTCATCCACTATTTCTTATTATAATTATCTTGATTCAATTTCACAAAGAGTTATTTATACTTCTATGTCACAGGTTCCTTCTGAACCTCCCCTAGTCCCCATTATAACCATTGTCGCCAAACCAACCAATCCTCACTCTAATTACCACTGATCTTATTCCTCCTCCCCCATAACCACTTCAAAATCCTTTTCCCCCTTTTGATACTTTAGAGCCCTTCCCTTCATCTCCTCAAGAACCATTGCCTCCCTCTGATACGCTTACTCATAGTCCACCTCCCGATACCTCCAATGATCCTATTGAACTTTCTTCATCTCTTTCTCCCTCCTCTACTAATGACCTTCCCCTAGCCTCTTTATTTCTACCAGAAAACAACAACAACCCTTACCTCCCATCAACCCCCAAGTTCTAGAATTCACTACCTCCTCCCCTTTGGATCTTTTGGTACAAGTTGTATCAGATACTTACACCAGCCGTCTCCTTTCTTCCCTTCCCGAACTCCCCATACCCCCTTCTAATATGAATTCCCCTCCTGTACCTCCTTCCCCTATCATTCCTTCTGCCACTCTCCTTACTGTATCATATTCTGCATTACCATAAATTAACCCCCTCCTTATTCCTTCTAAAGTTCCATTATTTTTATAGGAGTTGCAACAAAGCCTCTAGACAGTAAGCTTTTCACCTTTTACTAATTTACTTCACTATGCAAACAGACCTTTTCATATTACTTTTATTTATTTTTCAGAGTACCTCCAAACTCCATACATTTAGCCAATGGTTTTCTGAGTTTCAAAGCCAACAATACAAACCCTCAACCTCCCACACAGAGATTCATTAGTCTCCTATGATACCACTTGCACCTTCTACTTCAACAAAGGGTATCCATACCAGCCCTGATGAACTTTCAACCTCTTCCTTGGGATTACAAACTAGTCGTCCCACTTCTACCGACCGGGCTGAAAAAAAGGCTAAAAACCAACAAGAATTACAATTTCAAGTATAGACTTTAACTGCCGAGTGAGCCCAGCTACTAGCAGAGAAAGATAAAACTTCTATCCAATATGGGCAAGACCTACATAAGGCAAAATGGGAGAGCTCTAGCAAGGACACCACCATTAGATTGCTTCGAGAGAAAATAAAATCCCTTAAACAGCAGGCAGCTTCATCCCAATCAGAAATTCAAAAGCTGGCACAAAAGGAGAAGGACTGGCACTTTCAATCAGGCGAGTGTTTCCAGCCTATGGAAGATTTGATAGATGCCTTCATCAAGTTCAAAGATAAGACACATGACAACTTAGATGAATTTCAATTCCATTTCCATGTGTTGAAGCATCACTTTCAAAAAATATCAGAGGTTGCCAATGAACAAACACGTCGGGCTGCTCAACTCCACATAGAGTTAACTAATATGCAAGAAACTAAAGTCGAGCACTAGGCATCCCAAGAAACAAAACTCCGAGCCCAAATCGCAAAGAAGTATGGTAGGTACTTTCAGAGGGGCTTTGAAGGTGCACTGCAAGCAGCGAATGAGAAAAATATTTTCTCACCCAATCAGCCTAACATTAATCTGGATATAGGGGAAGCCTACAATAAATTTCCACCGGAGGCCTTCAACATCGAGTTGGATACTGACTCAGAATCCTAAATTTGTACCAAACATTATATGTAATACATAACTTCTTTTAATATCTATAATAAAGATCCATCAATTGTAATTGAACAATTCTACAATGAATGTTCTGCCTTATTACTCTTTGCATTTGCATTGTGTCTATTTTCATAAGATTTCATATCGATCTGTAATAAAAGTTTATCCCTAAATTTGACAGATATCAATTTTGCATCCTTACATTATAACATGTACAAGTCTTGTACCAAAATTTGAATACCCTTATACACTTCCTATTTATTTCATTTTAATGACTGCCCATACTCAAGTTGTCTGTCTTGGCCAACTAGTAGTGAATATCTTCATTCTACCATATCACTCTTAAATTTATACTGTATATATGACACACTAATTTTCCCCGTGACTTGGACACATGCCCTTATAACGAAATTCATATATATTGATACATCTCCTGCCCATCATATTAGAAAGTGCCAATATTTCATATGTCTTACTAGAAACTGAAATACCCCCTTCTTACCCTATCAAGAATTGGATTTCATACTTACCCATCATTTTCACCCTAACAAACTAATTTCATCATATTCCGTAACATTACTTCTCTAAAAATGAGCGGGAAAAGTTGTTATTTCCCACCTTTTTCCTCCCCATTCTTTACTATAAATATAGAAGCAATCCTTACTGATTTCCACTCCCTATCTTCAAGAAAATGCAACCCCTTTCTCTAGTCCCCCATCCATGGTTTTCCTCCACTCACTCTAAAGTCACAGGAGAACAGTGTCGATCCCTCTCCTCTCAATTACAACTTCCCTCAGACTTTCATATAATCGTAGCTACCTCCATCGAGCGTCCCCTGTAGGGATGTATACTGAAAAGTCTATCTTTTCTATGAACATCTTTATTTTTGAAATAAGAATCACATGATCATTGTTTGCATATTTTTATGCATATTGTCTAATACGTTACATTGTAGATAACATGGTGTGTGGTGTCACATGGGAGATCATGTTATCGGCTCCTTGTAAAGTATAAGTAAAGGCTCACAACCAAGATGGCTTTGGACAAACCATCAGAATGGTTGTAGTGTGATTTGGTGTTGGTTTGTCTTGACCATAGAATCACACTAGTGCACTTTGTGTGTATTGAGCAGGACCGACATAGAGGTGATTCGATTTATTGCTGACTACATAATCGAATCGGACCTCAGATATTATTTAGTACATGCTCTTAATCCCGATATAATAATGGGCACATATACTTAGTACTCATCTCTTTGTTTTACCAATGGGCGAGATTTATAGATTAAATCAATAGGCTCGATAAGTTGGGAGATGATATTATTTATATGGTGTGTCGTTGATTATAGGAGGAAATCGTGTCCTATATATTAGGATGATGATGTCCCCTTGAGGAGCTCATAAGGTTCATCATGTAAACCCTGCAGGTGGACTTGGTCCGACATGATGAAAAGGTTGAGTGGTACTACTCAAGGAGTTAGATGTTGATTAATTAATGGTCAGTAAATTAATTAATCGACGGACATTCAAGATCTTAAACACGGGGAGAAAATGTACAAATAATATATGGATCCCATATTATCATATGGGGGTTGGTGAGGTAGATCAATGATGAACCTTTAGTGGATTGGATCATCATTAGTGGATCGGATTTTATGTGGGCTTGATCCATGGGTGGCCAAGACCCAACTCCTCCTCATGGTCCCTAATGTAGCCTATTAACACCTCATGATGCTTAGATCTAATGGATAGAAACAAAACTCTAAGATCCATAGGTAGAGATTAAATCTCTAAGATCCGACGGTTGAGATTAAATCTCTAGATCCGACGGTTGAGATTAAATCCCTAGAACCAATGGAGGAGATTAATTCATGACTTATCCCTAACTCTATAAAAGGATGTCAAGGGAGTTGGTGTGACAACATTGATGAGAGCTAGGGTTTTTGGGTGGCAAGGAAGAGGAATCCTAGTTGAGATAGGATTAGGATTAGGATTAGGGTTTGGAGGCAAGGGTGGCACCAAATAAGGAAGGTATTCTTCTCTTCTTCTTCCTCTTTTGGCCAACATCCAGCACCTCTCCAGCCTCTTTTCCAGCCTTGGTCAGCGCCCAAAAGCTCCCTTCTCCTTCTCCTTAGGTGGTGGAAACAAGATATAGGGCTTCCCTTGGTGTCTTGGTTGTTTTCCACCATCTTCTCCTTCACCTAGTTGGCCGGCGGCAAGGATAGTTTTAGTTCCTTGTTGGTTGTTTCTAGAGAGGAGAAAAACCTTGTTTCTACTCTTCCTCTTGCTTTGGATGAGCAAGGAAGGAAGATTTGCGATCTAGGATCTTCGACTTTTGGTAGATCGTCGCCCACACGATGTCCAAAAGGAGGAAGGTCATACATTAGAAGATCGAGAGGTATACCTATTCTACTTTCTTCTTTTGTTTATTGCTTGTTTTTGTTTTTCAATTATAAGCATGTTATAAATCTGTAAATGGCTAAATAATACTTGGATCTCGAGCATAAACACGAAAACCGGCGATCCGGACATCGTCTATTCCGCGGCTACTCGTAGAATAGAGGATGGTCGGTTGAACAACTAGTTTGTTCAAGTGACCTCTCTAAATGAATAACACGACGATGGCTTGGTGGTTTGGGCAATCCCTTTTGTCTAGGAATAAATTTTTTTTTTAATCTGGGGACATCGAAGGGATCGCCATAGACAAGCTACCGAGGTGAAGGGGAAGCAAAGTTTCCCCTCACGGACTCGATAAGCAAAACCCCTTCAGTCCCCATCCACCCCCAGGCGCACGAAGGCCTTCTCAAAACAAATAGAAGTTGGCTTATACTTCCCCATTCGTCCCTTCTTCTTAGAAGTATCTGAGTACTTTTCTATTCCTCTGAATCAACTAAGTCCCAATTCCTTTTGTTTTATGTTGGGATTCTATCTTATCACATCCTACTTATTCATTACCCCCTTAGCCTTTCTATTTCACTATTTTTTCCAAGTAAAATCATCAGAAATAGGTATTTTCTATTTCCAAGCTCGGTCAGACTTCCAATTCCTGACCGACATCCTTTTCTCACATAAAGGATGGAAGGAGCACTACTTCTTTGTGCACTCTCCTTCTCCCTTCCCTTTTTCTTTCATTTGGTTGACTACTCTTCCCCCTCGTCCTTTCCTAGGTCAATACCGAGATAATATAGAATACCAAGTAATAACTTTATCACTAGAAGAAAATCAATTCAATTTAAATCAGTTACTCATGAAACCAGCATTGTCATTAATCAAAACAACTTATCCCCTGTAGTCGACTGATACCCTAGGAAATAATTTTACTGTCACACACATCTAAGTATTATATACCTAATACTGTTTTCCTTTTCTCTTACAAAATCCTTACTACTACAGGCCTTCGACAATACTCCACCATTTCCACGCATAAATCCCATTCAACTTCACCTTCGCAACTTGGCGCCCTCCCCTCAACTTCCACTTTCATGTCCAACCATACAGAATCCTCCTTCCCCCTTAATACAAGACTTACCTGACTCCCTTTTATCCAGTATCAATGAGGTTAGTACACCATTTCCTTTATTACTGTTATTTAATACTAACATCTAACCTTGCAAGGCATTACAAGTATTAATCACTTAAATGATCAATGGGCTCAGTATACTAATATTCTCAAGAAAAAACTACAAGAATGCGAAGCTTGAGAGTTATCCTTATAGCATGCTTATCAAAGAATAGAGAGAGAACTTCAAGCCTCTTACATAAAAACTCAAGCCGATCGAGCAGAATTATCATCCCTTCACTTCCAATCAACCTACTTACAAAAATACTTTAGACATTCTAAAAGTTAAATCATCCCAAGAAGGCACGAGTACTACACCAGAAACATTTTGGACTTCGGCTGCCATTAATGACATGTTCTTGGATCGAGGCTTTGCCTTCCTGCAATGGGGCTTCCAAAATTGTATTAATCAATTTCAAGCAGCATGCTATCCACCCCCCAAGCATTCTACCAATTTTTTAGATATAGGCAATACAATCAATCGTACTCTACCTAATTTATTATCTTTTCCTTTTCCATCCAATATTGAAAAAATGTAACAACTTGTATTCAGTATAACACTTGAAATACAACATATTGTTTAATATACACCATATTATCCTAAAGAAATAAAAACACAAACTTTACAATATTCATCTACTAAAATAAGAGCGCAAATGATATATGTTCCCTAGTCTTGCCAAAAGTCTTCCTTGAGCATCCTTTAAGTAATAAGCTCCACTCCTCACTCGGCTCTTCACTTGAAGGGGGCTTTCTCACTTAGGTCCTAGCTTACCCTCTCATCTCTCGGGCAATACTTTTCTTAACACTAAGTCTCCTACATGAAAAGCATGAGGCACTACCTTTTTATTATAAACTTTTATTACTTGTGACCTATACCTTTCCGCGTGATAGAAAGCAACATCCTTCTTCTCTTGAATAAAATCTAACTCCATGTGCCGAGCCACCCTGTTGTCGCTTGGGATATAACCCATTGCTTGGGCAGACTCTTCCGATTTCTACAGACAACCCTGCTTCAGTACCAGGCCTCATGTTAACAAGAAATAACAACATGCCTGTATCCCTCCTTTGACCCTACCGCCATAAGAGACTTTTCGAGTGGCCAACTCTTCTCCTCCATTATTAAAGTACGATGACTCTTCTCCTTACCTAATTTAATTCTTTAAACCTCCTTGGTAACATCCTTAACCATGGGGAACCTACACTTCACTTCGTCTTCCCCCTCCACCCCTTTATAAAAGTTGAATTCTATCTCATCCTTCTCCCGTCTTTATTTTCCCTCCTTCCATGGCATCCCCACCACGACTTATTCACATAAGGTATGATAAGAATCAGACTGCCGACTCAAATATCCGTTCTACAGCAACCTCAGCATTTCGACCTCCACCCCTCAAAGGTCCCATCAACGCAGTGGCTCCAAACTCAAGGGGGCCCTTTCAATATCCCTTCCCCTCCTTCGACAACCGCTTATGGAATCCCCCAACAATCCTACAGCAACCCCAAAGGGATCCTTTTCTTCCACCGATCATCATTCCTTCTCCTCTGATAGTTCTACCACCTCACTTAGAAGGAGAATCCTCTGTTGATTCTTCTAGCAATCCCCTGTAAATAAGAATGATTTTTTACTTGTAATATCATTTAGTTTATATAAAAGACTGCACCCTTTCCCACTTTTCCCCAAAAAAATTTTATGTACAATTACCACTTTAACTCGCAACCAAAATGGTATTTGTATTAAAAAAAATACATCCATGCCTTTCTTTATTACCCCTTCACCTGTGTGATTTCTCCTCTCACACGTACCAAGCGATATAAATGAAAAGAATATACCAAGTAAAGAAAACATGAGAACACCCCGACAAGTTAAAAAAACCAAAATCAACAACCATATAATGCCATCATGAATTAAACTCCCACTGTCCACATACCATTTACCTCTCGGTTACCTGCATATGGATTTGAACAAAAACCCAGCAAAGACAAGGAGGACACAAATAATCTGAAGTCATCAATTTAGCAAGCTAATACATCTAAAAAAAAACATGACATTGAATAGCATTGAGGTTCTTTCAATCGGAATAATAGTGAAATCTAGTAAACAACCATACATTCCATCCCTTATCTCTAGGATGTCCCTAAAGCCAAAAAGAGACTACTATAAATTCAAACTAACAAGCACTCTAGAATACTACAGGGTAATCGTATATCAAACTTAATCAGAGAAATATCATATTTAGAACCCCCCCCCCCCTTCTGAATGGCACATGCTACACCCCCATACTATTCAATTTTCGAAGGGATTTATTAATAGCCTTCCCCTTCTGCCCTGTCCATATAGTATTCACATAACATCTCCGAGAAAGATGTTGATCACTCTTAACTTCCCCTATTTTATTTCTAATAGAAAACTTAATTTTCTGATGATAAGGAGAAGACACCACTTGTAAACTACTCAAGATAGGTCATCCCAGAATAGCATTGTAGGAAGAAGGCATATCCACCATTGTAAAATTGATAAGTATTGTTCTTCTTCCTAGCTCTTCTCCTAAAGATAAAGGTAATTTAATTTGCCCCATTAGATGCACCTCATGACTGGAAAACCCAAATAAGGAGGTGTTGACCGGCTATAAATCATTTATACTAACTCCCATTTTCTCTAAGGTCGACCAATATAGAATATCCACTGAGCTGTCCAGGTCTACAAAAACTCTTCCCACATCAAAGTTGGAAATAAGGGCTCGGATTATTAAAGCATCAGTATGAGGGATCATTACCCCCTCTAAGTCACTGGGACCAAAACCCAAAATAGGTCCTCTCACCTGAGGCAGAGCTGTCACAACTACACATTCCTCCCGACTATGTCTTTTTTGAGCTCTGTTTGAATCTTCATTAGTGGAATCTCCAAAAATCATATTAATAGTGCCCCTTACAAGAGGCTGACTAGCAGCCATTATTCTATCAGAAGTTATCTCCCTCGGATGAGCAGGTTGTATAGGTTGATTAACAGGAGGTCTTACCGAATTTCCTCTGCCATAGTTTCTTCCCCCAAACCTCTGCTGATATGGAGTCGGATTCATAACCATATTTTGGATATGGGGATGAGCCCTCATAATTCTTTGCAATTTAGAATCTAATTGTTGGCAATCCTGATTGTTATGCCCAAAATCTTAATGATAAGCACAGAAAGTAGAAGATGGTAACCTCCTAGGCCCACTAGCAGCTCCAAAGGATCTTCTCAATAATTGTTGTTCTTCACATATATTCATAGCTCGTTCCTTAGAAAACCTTAATTGAGGAATATACATGGATCTTTCTCCTAAAGGATTGGCGGGCGTTACCCATCCTACTTGTCGTTCTGGCAGTTCTGTCATTATGTGATCCTGGGGATACTGTCGAGACTTTTGAGCATCCTCTAGATTAATAAACTTCTCAACTATGGACAATAAGATATCAAAATCCATAGGAGGATTTTTAGTTAAGGATTTAAAGAAATCTCCCTCTCGGAGCTCTTGAGTAAAGGCTCCTACTATCTATTGGTGCAATCGGCCCAGGTCACGATTGACCGGACTCGAGTTTGGCTCGAGCGATGTTTTGATGTTTGACATGAAGGTTTGAATTGATGTCTGATAATGTTTTGAGGAGATTGTTGGTGCAATCAACCCGGGTCATGATTGACCGGACTCAAGTTTGACTTGAGGGGGATTTTGATGGTTGACTAGGGTTGACCATGTGATGAAGAAAGTCCAAGCATTAGTCTTGGCATGGAAAGTCCAACATGGGTTGTCAAGGGAAAGTCCAAGCTTGAGTCTTGGCATTTAGAAAGTCCAAGGGTATAGTCTTGGCCACGTAAGTCTAAGGGTGCAGTCTTGGCTATGAAAGTTCAAGTCATGGGTACTTGCCATTTGAGAAGTCCAAGGGGTTTGATATTGGCAGCGTAAAGTCCAAGGGTGAAGTCTTGGCAGCATAAGTCCAATGGTTGGCGGCGTAAAGTCCAAGCGGAGTCTTAGCAGTGTAAGTCCAATGTGTCTTGGCGGTGTAGACACTGTTAGCATGACATAGCCGATGGAAGCACTGAAGGCTAGCGCATGGATGAACAAGTCATGGATGACTTGGAGGGATCCGATAGGCGCGAGGCTGACGTAGGTGGCTAGTAGGCTTAGGTCTAGGCTAAGGGTGGTCTAGCAAGTATGGGGGAATCATACTTGGGTTAAAACCTCATGTTTGAGGTTGACAGTCGACTAGTAATATGGCCGGTTCGACTGTCGTGAATCGACTAGAGTACGACTGCCGTTTAGGGGCTGAAAAGGCTCTAGCAGTCGACTGATGGGCTGATCAGTCGACTGATGGTTCGACCGCGAGCACAGAACACTCCGTAGCCGATTGGGCAGTCGGCTACGGGCGCTGGCAGTCGACTTCCAAGAGATCCATTGGAGTTTTTCCAACGTGGATCGAGCCGTTGTCTCACGACAATAGTGGCATCAGTCGACTGGTGCCTTATGGCAGTCGATTGATCGGCGGAAATCCAGGCCGACGCAGGATATAAAGGCAGCTCGAAATGAGGGTTTTTGTAGCGATTTTTCTTGGGCGAATTGAAGGGGATAGTTGGTGTTTTCTAGTCCTTCAAGGCTAGTCCAACGCAATCAAAGATCAAGCAACCAAAGTGCTCTTGTAAAGTGTTTTTTTCTTTACTTGAATTGTATTTCATACTTGTATTAGCTTGTATCTTTCGTATTACTTAGTGTAATCATTATAAGGGGTTTCTTCGCCTCCGACTTGTGTCGAGAAGGAGTGTTTATTAGTGGTGTGTGATTGGCATCGCTAGAGCTCTTTAGAGCTCGATCCGTAGAGTAGGAACCTTTCGGTTTCGAACCACGTTACATCCTTACGAACTTGTGTTTGTCTTAGTTTTTGTTATTGCTATAATATATATTCCGCTGCGCTAACGAAGATTGTAGAGACAAGCATGAACGAATTCCATCAACATATCGAAATGAGCTATTCACCCCCCCCCTCTAGCGGTCACCGAATCCTCTACACTATCATGCCAGATTCCATAGCGAGAATTTCTTGTGTCGACTGAGTAAACCTCTGCACATATTACCTAAGACTTTCTAGCTCTCTCTACTTGGATATAAAAAAACTTAACGATTGAGGCAAATATTTCTTAGAACTAGAAAAGTGTCTTAGAAATATTACTGAAAAATCTTTAAAGGAAGCAATATTTTGCGACTTTAAATCATTAAACCATTGTTGTGTTAGTCCTAATAATGTAGTAAGAAATACTCTACATTTAATCCCATCAGTATATCGATATAATAAAGCAAAAATTTTAAATCTACCCAAATGATCCTTAGGATCAGAGGAACCAGTATACTCGGGCATTTGAGGAATCCGAAAATATCGAGGTAACTCTTCGTTCAGAATACTATCTACAAAATGACAAATACCAAAATATCTTATATTAATCACATTTTCCATTCCAAAACTCTTCCTGCTACTTCCCGTGCTCATATCTCTTCTTTCCACTACACTTAGAAAGAATCCTGATACCCATACGTAGCTCGAGAAAGAAGCATACTGCTCGGGGAATACACAAATGCCTCGGGAAACATACCAACTGCTTGGGAACTATATACATTGCTCCTGCAATACAATACTTAACTCTGAGCATCACTTCCCTCTGTCACCCTACTAGGCCCGAGAAATACATATACTGCTCGAGATTTACATAAACTGCTCGGCCAATGCAATACTTAACACTAAGCATTACTACCCTCTATCACCCTACTGAGCTCGGGAAATACATATACTGCTCGAGATTTACATATACTGCTCGGCCAATGCAATGCTTAACTCTGAGCATCACTGCCTTCTGTCACCTTATTGGGCTCCGAAAATACATACACTACTCGGGAAACACATAGACTGCTCAGAAAAAACATAAACTGCTCTATCCACACTATTCTTAACTCTGAGAAACACTGCACTACTCACCCTTGACAGGCTCGGGAATTATATATACTGCTCGGGAAACACATACACTGCTCATGAAAAGCATAAACTGCTCTGTCAACATTATACTTAGCTTTGAGCAACACTGCACTACTTATCCCTACCGGGCTCAGGAATTATATATATTGCTTAAAAAACACATAGACTGCTCTATCAACCATATACTTATCTCTGAGAAACACTGCACTACTTACCCCTACTAGGCTCGGGAATTATATATACTGCTCGAGAAACACATAGACTGCTCTGTCAATACTATACTCAACTCTAAGCAACACTGCACTACTCACCCCTACTGGGCTCGAGAATTATAGATATTGTTTGGGAAACACATAGACTACTTGGGAAAAGCATAAACTACCCTGTCAGCACACAAATTACTCCATAAACTTAGTTACTACACATGCCCCTACTTGGCTCAAGCATCACATAACTGATCAGAAAACTCCGACCCCATCAATACTTAATTTCAAAAGATTTTAGACAAGGTCAAATTGACTTGACCCTTTTTGCAAAAATTTTCAAACTTGATATTTTTACTGTCCAAGTGTATGTAGATGATATAATATTTGGATCAACCAATTTCAACATTTTAAATGAATTCATAAATCTAATAGAATAAGAATTTGAAATGAGCTTAGTTGGAGAATTAAATTTTTTTCTTAGGGAAACAAATAAAACAAACAAGAGATGGAAATTTCATCTTTCAAAATAAATATGCTAAAGAATTAATTAAAAATTTTGGAATGGAAAATTCAAAAGAAATTTAAACACCAATGGAAACCAACATAATATTAAATAGTGATACAAAAGGAAAGTCCATAGATCTAAAGTATTATAGAAGTGTCATAGGAAGTCTCTTATACCTAACTGCAAGTTTACTTAACATATTGTTTGCAGTTAGTATGTGCGCAAGATATCAATCTTGTGCCAAAGAATCACATCTAACACATGTTAAAAGAATCTTAAGATACATTAAAGGAACAATTAATGAAGGAATGTGGTATCTTAGGTCTAGAAATTTTGAATTATTAGGATATTCTGACTCAGACTATGCCAATTGTAAACTAGATAGAAAAAGTACAAGTGGAGGATGTCAATTCCTAGGATCTTGTTGTCACGCCCGCCCTTTCCTAGGGTCCGGAGGGGCGGTGCGTGATGCGACCGTACATACATACATCGTACTACTTACAGCGGAAGACTATACATATAGTACTTCTTACAGCGGAAGACTTTAGACATTTTTTTTTTCTTTTAAACATAACATGCATCGTCATTTCATAGGTACTTCTTCTTAACATAGAGCATGCATCATTATTTCATAAGTACTTAGTGCTTAATTCAAAACCATAAACAAAACATCTTAAGGAAAACATGCATAAGGGACATAACAGATCTCTTCCACCATGCCACTGTCACACACACTTGCCCCTCCTACTGCTCCCTTTAGTTTATCCACCCTTTACCCTTATCTGCAGTACAAGGGAAAATAAACTATAAGCACATAGGCTTAGTAAGATCCTGTCCTACTCACAAAATCATACATCGACATTAAGCATAGCATGTGACACTCATAACATATAAGCAACATAACATGTAACATATGTTACATAAGCAAACATAACATGTAGCATAAATAACATAAGCAAACATAACATGTAGCATAAATAACATAAGCAAACATAACATGTAGCATAAGTAACATAAGCAATCATAACATGTGACATATATAACATAAGCAAACATAACATGTAACATATGTGACATAAGTAAACATAACATGTAGCATAAATAACATAGCAACATAACATGTAAACACAAATATAACATGGTAATCATAGCATGTAAACATATGTAGGATGCTCTTTGGAAACATATATTATAGGTACGTAAACATAAATCTCAACATATTGGGCCCGGCATTGTACCACATCATCATCATCATAGCGCGCATCCCTAAATAGACCCGAGGTAGCAAGTCTCGAACCTACTAGGTTACTAGGCCCGATCTTAGTCCGTCGACCTAGGGGCCATCGTCATAGCGTAGAAGCCCATCCTAGGCCCGATCTTAGTCCATCGACCTAGGGCATCTGGGAGCCCATCCCGTACTAGGCCCGATCTTAGTCTGTCGACCTAGGGGCAATCATACATAGAAGCCCATCCTAGGCCCGATCTTAGTCCGTCGGCCTAGGGCAACTTAGGAGCCCATCCCTTTGGACCTTGTTAGGGTCCTGGTACAAGCCATGCAGAATGTAAAATACTTATATGCTTTTTATCATAACATATCCTATTTCATTTCGCAAACATATCATACTTCATTCCACAACATATCATATTTCACTTCATGAACATATCATATTTCATTTCATAAACATATCATACTTCATTTCGTAACATATCATATTTCACTTCATGAACATATCATATTTCATTTCATAACATATCATATTTCACTTCATGAACATATTATATTTCATTTCATAAACATATCATACTTCATTTCATAACGATATCATATTTCATTACATAACATATCTCAGATATCACACACATATAGGGCATGGCATAAGGCATAAACATCAAGAGCAAGTAAGCACTAACCTAGAGCATGTTATCTTCATCTAGCATCATTTAACATCACAAGTTAACATGAACTCACCTAAGCATAAACACATGTTAACCTAACCTAGAGCATGTTATCTTCATCTAGCATCATTTAATATCACCTAAACATAAAACACATGTTAACCTAACCTAGAGCATGTTATCTTCATCTAGCATCTTAAGATCATCATATACATACAAAATATGGTATAGAATTTCATTGAAACCTCAAGAACAATGTTTGGCCGAATGGTTCATGGGGGCTTTTAGGGTTAAACTTTTAACCTAATCCATCTAACATCATCACATACATACAAAATATGGTATAGAATTTCATTGAAACCTCAAAAGCAAGGGTTGGCCGAATGGTTCATGGGGCTTTTAGGGTTAAACTTTTAACCTAATCCATCTAACATCCTAACATCATCATATGCACACAAAATATGGTATAGAACTTCATTGAAACATCAAAAGCAAGGGTTGGCCGAATGGTTCATGGAGGCTTTTAGGGTTAAACTTTTAACCTAATCCATTTAACATCCTAACATCATCATATGCATACAAAATATGGTATAGAACTTCATTGAAACATCAAAAGCAAGGGTTGGTCGAATGGTTCATGGAGGCTTTTAGGGTTAAACTTTTAACCTAATCCATTTAACATCCTAACATCATCATATACATACAAATTATGGTATAGAATTTCATTGAAACCTCAAAAGCAAGGGTTGGCTGAATGGTTCATGGAGGGTTTGATACAAAACTTCAATCGGAAAGCTACTTGTATGCAAGTGAGGGGATACTTACATCCTTCGCTTTGCTTTTTGGTTGAAAGATGACCTAAGGGAAGCAACCTTGCCTTTCTTCTTGCTTGGATGACTTTCGGCCAAAGGATGAGAAGGGGGAGGAGAAGTGGATCTCGGTGAGGAAGAGGATGAGAGGAGAGAAAATCAACTTGATAACTCATGTCTCCTCATTCCCCCCTATTTATTCATTTGAAGAGTCCTTTAGTCTCCCTTACCCCTAACTATAATTTCCCATATTCCTCTAATAATACAATCTTGTTGGGCTTCTGGTTAGTGGATGCATCTATAGGGCTTGGCTATCTCTAGAGGTTTGGGGTTCAATTCCTAGGTCTTACATCCTTTTTGGCTCATTTTCTTTTATTTTTGAAAAGCCCACATAAAGTCCATCATAATCAAGCCAAAAATTCTTGTAAAATTACTAGAAATTTTACGGGCGTTACAATCCTTCATACCTTTTAAAAGTTTCATCCTCGAAACTTAGAACAATTCTGGGTACTTCTACTTCATGTCCTCCTCGCGTTCCCAGGTAGCTTCTTCGTACCGTTGATTCTGCCACAGGACCTTTACTAAGGGCACCTCTTTGTTCCTTAGTCTCTTGACTTCTCGGTCTAGTATCTAGATAGGCCGACTTTCATAACTCAGGTCCTCTTGAACTTGTACTGTTTGTGGCTCGATCACTTGGTCCGCACTGGAAATGCATTTCTTGAGCACAGAGACATGGAACACGTTGTGAATAGCCGACATCTCTTGAGGCAGCTCCAGCTTGTAAGCTACCTTGCCAACCCTCTGCAATATCGGATACGGTCCCACATAGCACAGACTCAGCTTACCCTTCCTTCCGAATCTCATCACTCCCTTCATAGGGGCCACCTTGGGGAATACCAGGTCCCCGACTTTGAATTCTAACGGTCTACGCCGCATATCCGCATAGCTCTTTTGTCAGCTCTGAGCAGTTTCAATTCTCTGACGGATGTTTTGTATAGCTCGGGTGGTGTCGTCGATGAAGTCCGTCTGGAGTCCCATCCCCTTCTTTTCACCACCCTCGTACCAGCATATGGGAGATCTACATTTCCTCCCGTATAGAGCCTCGTAGGGTGCCATTCCGATAGTAGTTGGTAGCTATTGTTGTAGGCGAATTCTGCCAAACATAAGTATCGACACCAGCTACCTTTGAAATCCAGGGCGCAAGCTTATAACATATCCTCCAAGATTTTGATTTACTCTTTGCCTCGCTCTGCCCGTCTACGAGGATGGAAGCGATCTTGAATAATAGCTTCGTGCCTAGGGCCTTCTGAACACATTCCCAGAAATGGGAAATAAAGCGACCATCTCTGTCAGAAATGATGGTCTTAGGAATTCCATGTAGTCTGATAATTTCCCTAGCATATAACTGAGCCAGTTGCTCTGTCGAATAGGTCATCTTGATTTCTAAGAAGTGGGCGGACTTCGTCAATCTGTCCACAATTACCCATATAGCATCATAATCGTTTGTTGTCTTGGGCAATCCTGAGATGAAATCCATAGAAATGTCTTCTCATTTCCATTCTGGAATCTGGATCGGCTGCAGTGTTCCTCCAGGTCTCTGGTGTTCTGCTTTAACCCTCTGGCAGGTCAGGCAGGTACTGACATACTAAGCCACATCTCTTTTCATTCTAAACCACCAGAATTTTCTTTTCAGGTCTTGGTACATCTTGGTGGTTCCAGGATGCATCGCATAAGGAGTTCCGTGAGCTTCCTCAAATATCTTCTTCCGTAATTCTGGATCGTCGGGAATACACAAGCGATCTCTGAGGTAGAGTACTCCACTATCAGAGATACAAAACCCATCGTCCTTTCCTTCTAGGACCTCTTGCTTGATCCTCTGAATGCTTGGGTCATGGGCTTGCTTTTCCAGTATATCATCGAATAGCGTCAGTGCTATCGTCATGGTTGAGAGCTGTCCGGAAATGATTTCAACCCCGTAACGCATAATCTCCTTTTCTAAGGGTCGAGATAACACTGATAGAGACATCAAGGTGGCGCAGGACTTCCTGCTGAGTGCATCAGCCACCTTGTTTGCCTTCCCCAGATGGTAGAAGATCTCGCAGTCATAATCCTTGACGAGCTCGAGCCATCTGCATTGTCTCATGTTCAGGTCCTTCTGTGTGAAGAAATATTTCAGACTCTGGTGGTCTGTATAAATCCTACACTGAGCTCCATATAGATAATGCCTCCATGTTTTGAGAGCAAAGACCACGGCCACTAACTCTAAATCGTGGGTGGGATAATTCCTTTCATGTTCCTTGAGTTTCCTAGAGGCGTAGGCAATGACCTTGCATGAGCATGACTCGAGTCCCAACTTGGAAGCGTCATTGTACATGTCGAAGCCTTCGTTACTGTCCGGAAGAGCAACGATTGGAGCGCTGGTCAGTCTCCTTTTCAATTATGTGAAACTCCTCTCGTAGGCCTCCGCCCACTCATATTTCTTGTTCTTTCTGGTGAGGACTGTCATAGGGGCTGCAATCCTAGAGAAGTTCTCTACAAACTTCCTGTAGTAGCTTGCTAGCCCAAGAAAGCTTCTGATCTCATTGGCATTCTTTGGTCGGTTCCAGTTACTCACGGCTTCAATCTTTATTGGGTCTACCATCACTCCGTGCTTGGATATAACATGACCCAAAAATGATACTTGTTCGAGCCAGAACTCGCATTTGGAGAACTTTGCATACAGCTGCTTTTCCTGAAGAATCCGATTCAGCAGATCATAGCAGGTGCATTCATCACTCCGGAAGGCATAACTACGAACTCATAACGTCCGTATCTTGTTCGGAAAGTCGTCTTCGGTATATCATCTAGTTTCACTTTCACTTGCTGATAGCCAGACCTCAGGTCAATCTGAGAGAAGACGGTGTCACCCTTTAACTAGTCGAACAGGTCGTCAATCCGTGGTAAAGGGTATCGGTTCTTGATCGTCACATTATTTAGCGCTCGATAGTCTATGCACATTTGCATAGACCCATCTTTCTTCTTTACCAACAGTACTGAAGCTCCCATGGAGAGTGACTTACTGTCTCATTGACCCTATTACTACATCTTCCCTATATTACTATCTCATCGACCCTATTACTACGTCTCCCAGCCATGGTTATCTTCACATATTAGAGTAAGGCTAGTACAAGTTTATCGTTCATTTATCTATGCATTGTTAAACTAAAAGCTAGTTCATTTAGCTATGCATGGTTAACTAAAAGCTATCATAAGGTTATCTTACATATTTCAAGCATACATATTTTCAGGCATATTTAAGCTAAAAGCATTTCATATCATACATGAACAAAATAGAGCAGACATAGAATTCTTACTTGGAGCAGCAGGATTTGGAGCTTGATGTGTGTGTAGTGGAAAGGCAGATCTGCTCTGATACCAACCTGTCACGCCCGCCCTTTCCTAGTGTCCGGAGGGGCGGCGAATGATGCGACCGTACATACTTACATCGTACTACTTACAGCGGAAGACTATACATATCGTACTTCTTACAGCGGAAGACTTTAGACATTTTTTTTTCTTTTAAACATAACATGCATCGTCATTTCATAGGTACTTCTTAACATAGAGCATGCATCATTATTTCATAAGTACTTAGTGCTTAATTCAAAACCATAAACAAAACATCTTAAGGAAAACATGCATAAGGGACATAACAGATCTCTTCTACCATGCCACTGTCACACACACTTGCCCCTCCTGCTGCTCCCTTTAGTTTATCCACCCTTTACCCTTATCTACAGTACAAGGGAAAATAAACTATAAGCACATAGGCTTAGTAAGATCCTGTCCTACTCACAAAACCATACATCGACATTAAGCATAGCATGTGACACTCATAACATATAAGCAACATAACATGTAACATATGTGACATAAGCAAACATAACATGTAGCATAAATAACATAAGCAAACATAACATGTAGCATAAATAACATAAGCAATCATAACATGTAGCATAAGTAACATAAGCAAACATAACATGTGACATATATAACATAAGCAAACATAACATGTAGCATAAATAACATAGCAACATAACATGTAAACACAAATATAACATGGTAATCATAGCATGTAAACATATGCAGGATGCTCTTTGAAAACATATATTATAGGTACGTAAACATAAATCTCAACATATTGGGCCCGGCATTGTACCACATCATCATCATCATAGCGTGCATCCCTAAATAGACCCGAGGTAGCAAGTCTCGAACCTACTAGGTTACTAGGCCCAATCTTAGTCCGTCGACCTAGGGGCCATCGTCATAGCGTAGAAGCCCATCCTAGGCCCGATCTTAGTCCATCGACCTAGGGCATCTGGGAGCCCATACCGTACTAGGCCCGATCTTAGTTCGTCGACCTAGGGGCAATCATACATAGAAGCCCATCCTAGGCCCGATCTTAGTCCGTCGACCTAGGGCAACTTAGGAGCCCATCCCTTTGGACCTTGTTAGGGTCCTGGTACAAGCCATGCAAAAGGTAAAATACTTATATGCTTTTTATCATAACATATCTTATTTCATTTCGCAAACATATCATACTTCATTTCACAACATATCATATTTCACTTCATGAACATATCATATTTTATTTCATAAACATATCATACTTCATTTCGTAACATATCATATTTCACTTCATGAACATATCATATTTCATTTCATAACATATAATATTTCACTTCATGAACATATCATATTTCATTTCATAAACATATCATACTTCATTTCATAACCATATTATATTTCATTACATAACATATCTCAGATATCACACACATATAGGGCATGGCATAAGGCATAAACATCAAGAGCAAGTAAGCACTAACCTAGAGCATGTTATCTTCATCTAGCATCATTTAACATCACAAGTTAACATGAACTCACCTAAGCATAAACACATGTTAACCTAACCTAGAGCATGTTATCTTCATCTAGCATCATTTAATATCACCTAAACATAAAACACATGTTAACCTAACCTAGAGCATGTTATCTTCATCTAGCATCTTAACATCATCATATACATACAAAATATGGTATAGAATTTCATTGAAACCTCAAGAACAATGTTTGGCCGAATGGTTCATGGGGGCTTTTAGGGTTAAACTTTTAACCTAATCCATCTAACATCCTAACATCATCACATACATACAAAATATGGTATAGAATTTCATTGAAACCTCAAAAGCAAGGGTTGGCCGAATGGTTCATGGGGCTTTTAGGGTTAAACTTTTAACCTAATCCATTTAACATCTTAACATCATCATATGCATACAAAATATGGTATAGAACTTCATTGAAACATCAAAAGAAAGGGTTGGCTGAATGGTTCATGGAGGCTTTTAGGGTTAAACTTTTAACCTAATCCATTTAACATCCTAACATCATCATATACATACAAATTATGGTATAGAATTTCATTGAAACCTCAAAAGCAAGGGTTGGCCGAATGGTTCATGGAGGGTTTGATACAAAACTTCAATCGGAAAGCTACTTGTATGCAGGTGAGGGGATACTTACATCCTTCGCTTTGCTTTTTGGTTGGAAGATGACCTAAGGGAAGCAACCTAGCCTTTCTTCTTGCTTGGATGACTTTCGGCCAAAGGATGAGAAGGGGGAGGAGAAGTGGATCTCGGTGAGGAAGAGGATGAGAGGAGAGAAAATCAACTTGATAACTCATGTCTCCTCATTCCCCCCTATTTATTCATTTGAAGAGTCCCTTAGTCTCCCTTACCCCTAACTATAATTTTCCATATTCCTCTAATAATACAATCTTGTTGGGCTTCAAGTTAGTGGATGCATCTATAGGGCTTGGCTATCTCTAGAGGTTTGGGGTTCAATTCCTAGGCCTTGCATCCTTTTTGGCTCATTTTCTTTTATTTTTGAAAAGCCCACATAAAGCCCATCATAATCAAGCCAAAAATTCTTGTAAAATTGCTAGAAATTTTATGAGTGTTACACTTGTCTAGTCAGCTAGTTTAGTAGAAAATAACATTATGTTGCCCTATCGACAACTGAGGCGGAATATATAGCAAAAGGAGAGTATATTGCCCAATTACTATGGATGATGATGCACACACTACAAAGACTTTGAGTTTGATTACAAAAATATTAAAACACTTGTTGAGAACATAAGTTCAATAAATTTAACTAAAAATCCAATTCATCACTCATGCACTAAACACATTGATGTTAATCATCACTTCATAAAGGATCATGTTGCCAAAGGGAGTATTGAACTCAACTATGTTTAGTCAGTTGGGGATCGATGGCCCGGCTAGAAGGGGGTTGAATAGCCTAATTGATGCTCGATGGACTTCGCTTGTTCTTGATTGTCTATACTCTTGTTAGCATAACAGAATAAAGATAATACAACTAACAAGAACACAATTAAAGCTAAAACAAAATAAAGAGAGCAATACAAACACAATCGATGTAACGTAGTTCATGACCCTTTCCGCTAATCGATGTAACAGTCATATTTGGGTTGATTGCCCTAACAATCTCCCCCTTTTTGATGTGTGGCAATATGTTTAAGTTAGGTAAAACATTTAAAAACACTTAAGGAAAGTAAAGCAAACATGAAAATCAAACTCCCCCTTAACCCATGCTAACTCCCCCTTAACACATGCCCTAGCATGATTAACTTAAATCTTAACACTCTCCCCCTTTGACAACATCAAAAACATCATACATATGTATACAAGGTGGTATCAATATCTAAGGGAATACACAATAACAAAAACAAGCTGAAAACACTCGAAATTGAGTTGTTGTGCCCGTGCACAGTGCCATCAGTCGATTGGTGTCTGATAATCCAGAATTCTTGATTTCTATAGCCAACTTCAGAAATGCATTAAAAATTCATGAAAATTAAAAAATATATATGAAAATCGGGGAACACATTTCTTATGAGTTACTCTATCAAGGAAAAATTATTTTTCATGAAATTGCATACAATTTCCAAAAATTTGGCAAAAACTCAAAAGTTTCAAAAATCTCTAAAGTTGTATCAACTTTGAATCCTTGTTTTGCCTTAAAATGTTTAAAAACATTAACTCACAGTTTTTTAAAAATGAAATGTTTTCAAATAATTAAAAATATCCAACTATGATCTTTGGGCAAGATGTTCATGAATTAAACATTTACTTTCCCCATAGTTGGTCTATGATTTCTATGTCAAGATACATCTAATGACTCATCAAAATGCCATAAACATTAGTGAATCATTTGTATCAACCTAACAACTCACCCATTGCTATGTTATCAATCAAGTTATCCTTATAGTGGAATGTGAGATGAAATTAAGGTATTTCTACTTAACGAAAAATTTCATGCAATACTATCCAAGGTTAAGTATTATTCATAATCACTACTCATCATGATCATAACCCAAGTATCACCCATCATTATCATAAGTCAACCATTTAACATGATATTAAATAAATTCAAATATGGTTGACTATCCTAGGTTTTTCTAACCTTTAAGGATTGACTTAGGTACCCAATATAAGTTCTTTCCAATAGGGTTCACCAAGTATTCCTTAGGGATCCATTTCCTAGCTACCATTGTGGTTTTTGATTGCCCCCTAGCAATTAGACAATGGTATGTCTTTTCATTCTTTGATCCCTTATATCCTAAGCCCTTTTTCTTAAAACTTGCCCTTTGGCTCCCAATGATCATGTTCAAGGTATTTGAGTCTATAGTAAATTTTTCAAGGGCTTTACTAAGGTACTCTACCTTTTCCTTTAAAACCTTATTTTCTTCCAAGCATGCATCATTAGTACTAGAAGAAATAATATTATCATGTGAACATGCATTTTCAAGCTTTTCTTCTAGATTTTTAATTTCATTTTTCATGCATTTATTTTTCTTTTTGGTCCTAAATAAATCCCTAGTTAAACTTGAAATCATATGAACAATATCTTGAGTAGGGAGTTTTCTTACCTCACTTACCCAATCTCCTTCCGAGTCCGATGATGATGCTCCCCCTACACTTGAGCTCTCCTCCTCACTTGAGCTTCCTTCTTCTTGTTTGGATGTGGTGGAGGCTATGTCATCTACTCCCATTAGTGCAAAATGGAAGACAACATCTATTTCTTCCTCCGATGATGACAAGTCGTCCCATGTAGCTTTTAGGTTCCGCGAGGATGATTTCTTCTCCTTTGCCTTCTTCTCTTCTTTCTTCTTGCCTTCTTTCTTCTTATCATTCTTCTTCTTTTCTTCCTTGCTCTTGTTCAATAGAGGACACTCATTCCTCATGTGTCCTTCTCCTTGGCAATTATAGCAAATAATCTTCATTCTCCTTCTCCTATCATTAGATTTGTTAAATTTAAAACTTTTTAAAGCACGCCTGACCCTTCTTACGATGTAGGCCTCTTCATCGGTGTCCATAGATGATTGTGAGTCATCATCCGATGAAGGAGGTGTGGTCTTCTTCTTCTTCCCTTTGTTTGCCACAAGTGCTACTCCCCTTGATTGTGTGCTTGGTTCTTCTACTATTCCTTCAAGGTGAGTTTCATGAAGTTCCATAGTAGAAAAGAATTCTTCTAAGGTACTAACCTCTAGATTTCTTGATATGTAGAAAGAATCCATCATGGAGCTCCATTTTGATGATCAGGGGAAGCATCAATAGCTTTCATTATCATGTCCCGGTTTGAAAGCTTCTCCCCTACACTTGATAAGCCATTAATAGTCTCCTTAAATCTAGAATGTAAAGACAATACCTTTTCTCCTTTTATCTAATTTTATGTTGTTAAGTTGCGATCGGAGAAGGTCTCATCTTGCTAATTTTCCTTCGAATGTGCTTTCGTGAAGCTCAATTAGCTTCTCCCACATCTCCTTAGCGCTCGAGCATTCTCCTATTCGATTAATCTCTCTTTGAGGAAACACGTTGAAGAGATGATGCTTGGCTTTCAAATTTGCTGCTCCTCCTTTTGCTTCTTGGTTCATCTTGATTTTTCGATTAACCTCCCTTCTTCATCCCTAGGTATCTCGAAACCACATTCCATAATTAACATTATATCGAAGGCGGTTTCGAAAAATACCTCCATCCTCGTCTTCCACCATGAGAAATCACCTTCAAACTTTGGTGGGTGAATGTTCATGTTGGCCATTGTTGTTGTGCTTGTTGCGATGATGATTCCATTGACAAGCTACTTGGCTCTAATACCACTTGTTGAGGATCGATGGCTCGGCTAGTAGGAGGGTTGAATAGTCTAATTGATGCTCGATGGACTTCGCTCGTTCTTGATTGTCTACACTCTTGTTAGCACAGCGGAATAAAGATAATACAACTAACAAGAACACAATTAAAGCTAAAACAAAATAAAGAGAGTAATACAAACACAATCGATGTAATGTGGTTCACGGCCCTTGCCACTAATCCACGACAATACGTTAGGCGAATCACTCCCTCAACCAATCCACTAAACTTCTCCTTTAGCTCAAACAAGATGGAGAAAAACCTTCTTACACCAACTCCTCTTCTCACAAGATTATAAGAGTAGAAATAGAGAAGAAAGGAGTAAAAGCACTTGAAAAATGTGGGAGCCCTTGGAGTATGATTAAGAGTGTAAGCATTAACCTCTCCAAGGCTCCCAAGCCCTCTTTTTATAGAGAAGAGGGCTTTCTTCACGTTGGGCATGTAGCAATCGACTGCTGCATGCCAGCAGACGACTGACGCTGTAATGGACCGCCTCTAAAGACTTCTAACCAAGCCTGATTCGCGGTCGTCATCATCCAATGGCACACTGGGCAGTCGACTGCTGCAATCGGAAGTCGACTAGTGCCTGTGTAGCCGACTGATCAGTTGGCTATGGGAGGTTCTACACCTGCATCCACTTATAGCAGTCGACTGTCATTCCTTGGTAGTCGACTGATGGTGGACCAGTCGACTGCCAAACTACCTTGTCCCGAGTTACATTCGCTCAACTCTCATCTCCCCACGGAGTACACCATTGAAGCTCTCTTCCTTTGTCCTGCGTCCCTCGGATGCACTAAGCTCATGGCTTCTCCCGTGCCATCCTTCGTGTCTCACCCTGAAGTCTGCTTCCTTTGGTTTAACTCCATTTCTCCTCATCCAATGGTCTCTCGGATGCACCAAGCTCATGGCTTCTCCCTGTTCCATCCTTCACTAACTCAAGGACTCGAGCCATGAGATGATGAACTTGTCAATGCTTCATCAAGCAACTCATGTGTGATTCACCAAGTCTTGCACAACTTGGACACACACATCAAACACATTCACATCCTAACTTAAACTTTTTGACACACACATCAAAACCAAACTCATACTTGGGTTGATTTCCCTAACAAAGTCCAAGTCTAACTTGGTAGACATCTTTACTAAACCACTTTCCGAAGCTGAATTTAGAAATCTTAGAAGACAATTAGTGTCACACCCCGAGAGTATGTCGTGCCGAAAAGCAAACAGACAGTATCTCCCCTGTACGTGGCAACATCTCATGTTAATACAAGGCCCGTAGGCCACAACAATAACAACATATACATATATGTAAACAAACCACAGCGGAAACTAAAACACAACATCACAAACTACACACATGCATACCGGTATGACTAACACCGACTCAGAACACCATAACAAAACCAAAAAAAAGAAAGGTACAACATTTACAGCGTCCAATCACTATAAAACATCACATAAACCAAAAAAACATTGAAACACCAATGAAAAACCAAAAACTCAGACTTTCGGAGTTGAGATGAGACGATGTCAGCCAGCGGTGCTCCAAGTCCATCACGAAGTTGGCTACCTGTTACCTGGGCGACAGAAAAACCCAGGGTCCGTGGTGGTAAGTAAAACTCAGCAGGTAATAAAAAAACATGTATATATCAAATCACATGTATTTCGATAGAAAAATCTATAGGTATATATCAGATAACACTAGCATGATAACATATCCCTATATATATACCTTCTAACCAAAGTCTAATATAAAATGTAGACATACCTGAACATCTGCTACGCTACACCTATCCAACCTGAGCACATATCCACAATATATACATATACAGGAAGTCTGCTCTAAACCATATAACGACATAAATACAGGTCAAAGAATACCTCAGACAATCCAACAACTATACAGGTATCCTACACGACCGTATAAGCAATGCGAGTAGTATGTATGAAGATGATGTACAACCAAATGCAACAAGCATAGTACAATCAAATGCAGCATCACAATAAGCATATATATATATATACTGCATCTATATATGTATACTAATCACAATCATCCATATATATATATATATATATATATATATATATATATATATATATATATATACATGCATATATGTATATATATGGCAATATGTAAAAATGCCATAAGTCATGGTAATGCAGCATGCATGGTCATGTCGGCTCACCCTAAAGCTACCACGATCCTAGTGTGACCTCGGTGGCTCGAGCATGACAACTGTTCCAACTCAACACCAACCACTACTCTCGAGTGGTCGAGTGGGCAGTATGATCGAGTAGCATATAAGCGTGAAGAGCAAGCTACACGATGGGGGTCCCTGCTGTTGGCCACTCCGATAGTCACTACCCATGAGTGGTCGAGATCCACACACGCAGGACTACGACATGCAAATCCCACTACCACCATCTATAGTGGTAGAGTACGGCACCACAATGCTCTGCCCTCACACTGGTTACTCCTCCTATGAGTAACCGTGGAGGCAGAATGACTGGCGACCCTCTCAACTACAAGGGAGACCACATCGCCAGCGTGCATGCAAATGACATGAATGCAATGTCTCACATACAGACATCCACCATAGACTCTCTATTCTACAGAGAGTCATACTAATCAAATCAACGCACTCTCTATCCTGTAGAGAGTCATACTCAACAGATCATAACACTCTCTATCCTGTAAAGAGTCGTACCAATCTAATCGACGCACTCTTTATCCTGTTGAGAGTCGTACTCAAACTGATTATATCAAGCTAGGACCACCGGTCCATAGCGACACACTAAATACCATTCACCTGATCATTTACACAATACATAGTTTGTGGTAAACATGCAACCTAAGGGTATTAGAATTAACCCTATGTTAAAAACATTACCTACCTACAGATGACCTCTTTGCCTAATTTACAATCAGGTTGTCATCCGGACTTTACTATTTGCACTTAACTAATCAAATTCTAGGTTACTTACATCACCTATGTATATAACTCCTAATCATGATAAAATATAACATGATAGCAGCAATGGAGTTAACAGCCAACGGTAAGGTATCAAGCGCAAGAGTAAATAAGAACAGAGTCAAGGTAACATGATCATATAAGATGATCATGCATCTAAATCTGTATGCATTAAAACTACCTGAACAGGGTAGAAATTACCCACCTGTTATGTAGAACACCAATATTGATCGTACTCGTGTCCGCGATCCTGCCTCGAATTAGAGTCCTGAAACATAGTATATGAATTATATAGAACTCTATTACAATCCAATACCCCTAGTAATCAGTTCAAACCTGCTTACCGTAGAATATACTTCTACGACTCTACCATGATATACCCAATAGATCCACTCGATCCATCACTGTAAGTCAAATAATAAATTTATAACATGCAATCCAGACTTACATTATTACCAAGCCTAGCTCCCTCAACCCAACTTCCTAATCCAATTTAAGTCCACTGCCAACTGAATTTACAAGAAGAACTCCATTCTTTTAATCCTCACAACCTGTAAACATAGAAATCATAAGTTTCCCATTGGTTGATCCACACATAGATTATCCAGTGCAATAGTAGGAACCACTGGAATTACCATAACATGAGTGGAAATGCTAGGGCACGGATGGTTGATTCACCAATTCAAGGCCTCAAACCACCCCGCTCAATTGTGATAATGTTTCCCCAACTACAACACGGAACAACCAAGCACACACACACAGATTACAGGTTTATAGATCTAATCATAGTTGACCTCTATTGTGGGGAAGATGGAAGAGGATGGGAGGCTGGCGATAGAAGCAATATAGATCAGCCACAGTGACAATCATAGAGCAGGGGAAAAAGGTGAAGAACCCGACTGATCGGAGGGATGGTAGTCAACCTAGCGATGCACGATCTGGAAAACAAACAATCAGTCCGGCAGAGTGGTGGCGTCAGTTGTTGGGCGATGGTGCTACAGCTGTGATGGGGCGACAACACCTGCTACCGTCGGACCGGAAGAAACAGCAAAGGGGAAAATAGACGGCGATGGAGAGCTCTGGCATCGATGGTCGGAAACAAGCTGAGCTCGCGGCGACGACGGAAGAAATCGACTGAAATCCAGTAAAGCATCACGGCCTAACCTTGCTCCGGTGACGGTGCAGTGAGCTTAGGTGGCGGTGGCAACAGATCGCTCCGGCGGTTCGATCACGAGAGGAAAAAAGGCGGCAGCGATGGGGATCGGAAGAGGCACGCGGTGAGAGAAATCGGAAGGCGACTAATCCGGCGGTGGTTGATCCAACTCGGGCGGCGGCGGCGGCGTGTCAAGAAAGCGTGGCGTGGCGGTTGGCTTGGGGCACCGGCAATCGAAGAGGACCTCACGGCGATGGCTGACGGAAAGGAAGGCCCTACGCCTCGGGAGAGAAAAAGAAGATGGTGGTCGTGAAACCCTCGCTCAGCAGCAATGGCAGAGAGGAGAAATTTTGTGGTGGAGAAGAAGGAGCGTCGAGCGAAGGAGGAGAAGAAGAGAAGTCGCGAAAAGAAAGAAACCAACGGGAATGAGAAGTCGCGATAAGGAATCAGATTAATTAAGCCATTGAAGATGGTCTAAACAGGCTTTACAAAAGTCTATTTATTTTATCCCCATGAAATCTCTATAAAAACTTATGTTTAAATCCAGAAAAATTTCTAAAAATTTCTAAAAATTCTATAAGATAATTTCTTAATTAAAAAGGTTTTTTTCTGGTATTTTACATTCTCCTCCACTAATAAAAATTTGGTCCCCAAATTTCGCACTAACATGCAAGAACCAATTCAAGAGATTTCTTGAACTACTACATGCATCAAGTGAACAACTGAGGATATCAAGCTCGGATAGTATCTTCCAGCTCCCACATAGCCTCCTCATCGGTGTAATGTTTGTTGGGTTTTTCCGAGCCGCAAAAACCGCTTTTTTGCATTGCGGAAACCTCGGAAGCCCCGGCCACGGATCCGTGCGAAGATGTATTAAAACAAAACATGTATGTGTTTATATAAAAACCCTAGATCTACCTTAGATCTAGAAGGTGAGAGTGTTACCCTCGTAGCGACGCCCTTCGCTTATCCCGCTCGTCCAAAAGGTTTGCCGGAACTCGAGAGTGTCAAGTGTACACTCCTCTATCGGTATCCACACAAGCAATAGGTGGAGAAAAGCATCCTAGAGTGTGCTAGCACCCCTTGGACGTTCATGGCTAGATGAGGAAGAGAGAGCTTGAGGGAAGAGAGAGAGGAAGAAGATGAAGTTACACAACTTAACTTCACATCATCCATAACCCACTATAAGGGGGTTACATGCATGCATGTAACTCCAAGAGCCAATGGCTCTTGGTCTCCCTCATGAGGTGGCACCCCATGATGTGTCCATGATGATGTGGAGCATCATCATTGGCCGGCCCCATGCCAAGTCACCATGACATGGCAATTGGTCAAGTCAAAATTGACCATTCATCTTCCCTCTCAAGTCAAGTCAAACTTGACCTATTATCTCCTATGGTTGATCAAATCCAACCATTTGATTCAAGTCAATTTTAATTTAATGAATCTCTATTCATTAATTTAAATTGATTTGATGAATCAAATCTAAATTAGACTCATTCAACACTTCAATCAACTTGAGTCTAACTCAATTAGTCTAATTTGGATTACTCTTAATCCAATTTGGTTCATCCCATGAACCTAATCCTCATGGTTCATCATATGAACCGAATCTCCATCTAATTGCTCTTATGTGTGTGACCCTATAGGTTCTTGTAACGTTGGCAATGTCCCTAAACCGATTTAGGAACATAAGCAATGAGCGGTATCTAGCAACACATCATTGCTACCCAAGTTACAAGAATGTTGAGCTGCAACATCACCTTTGTGACTACTAATTGTGACTCTCACAATATGTGACAATGTCCCTCTATCCTTGACATCTAGATTGACCAATCGAGGCATAGACCGTGTCATCCTCGGTACAATCTAAATCTTGAACCCCAAGTAGACTCACTCTAATCAAATGAGCTCAATATCTCATATTGACTCATTTGGGCATGGACATGCACTTCGTGGTCTCACTCTATCAAGAATATCGATGTCACCCCCGTCATATAGGAGGGATAGATCCCATCTACATCACTCACATCCCTCCGCATAATTTGTTACATACCCAGTAATCGCCTTTATAGTCCACCCATTTACGGGTGACGTTTGACGAAGCCAAAGTATGCAACTCCTTATGTAGGGAACCATGGTGACTTCAGGTCTAAGGACTAATAGTCATACTAATAGCCACATGAGAAAGTATATGACACTCATATAACGACCCATGATACTTTCTCATGGCGGGTCATTCAGTATACATTCTCCAATGCATACCCATGTGTCAACTTGATATCTCATATCCATGACTTGTGAGATCAAGTCATCTTGTTGACCTACATGCTAGTCTCTACGCATTAACATTGTCCCTGAATGTTAATACTCGACTAGGAATAATTAAGAGTAGTGTTCTCTATATCATCTCATTATCGATTCAACCAATCGATTGATATAGATAAGAATCTACTACTCAAGGACATTATTATATTTAGTTATTTGGCACCAATACAAGTAAATATAATAACCATGCCTTTATAAATAGGAATATGATACAATAAAGTCCATACAACAATCATCACATGATTGGCTCTTGGGCTTTCACTAACAATCTCCCACTAGCACTAGTGTCAATCACCGTAGTATCTAATACCCAATGACCTAGTGTGACCATCATGCTTTTTCTGTGCCAAAGCCTTGGTCAAGGGATCTGCGATGTTAGCCTCTGTGGGTACTCTGCAAATCTTCACATCTCCTCGATCGACAATCTCACGAATGAGATGGAAGCACCGATATATATTCGGCCTCATAGAATCAATAAGCGTGTCTGCTTGGAACTCTTCCACTCACGGTGCTACCTATTCAAGCAAAACCACGAACCATTGCGATCTATAATCATCACAGTCGGTTTGGAAGCCGCATCCGTAACTCTTTCTGACTAGCTCCTCATCGCCTCCAAATATCAAGAAATATTCTTTAGTCCTTCTCAAGTACTTAAGAATATTCTTGACTGCTATCCAGTGACGCTCACCTGGATCTGACTTGTATCTACTCGTCATGCTCAAAGCATACGAGACATCAGGCCGAGTACACAGCATGGCGTACATGATAGATCCTATAGCAGATGCGTAAGGGATCTTATCCATGCAGTCTCTCTCCTCTCTAGAAGAGGGACTTTGAGTCTTCGAAAGACTCACACCATGTGACATCGGCAGAAGTCCCTTTTTGGAATTCTGCATGGCAAACCGAAGTAATACCGTGTCAATGTATGTACTCTGACTTAGGCCAAGCAATCTCTTAGATCTATCTCTATAGATCTTGATGCCTAGAATACAGGCTGTTTCACCTAAGTTCTTCATTGAGAAGCACGTCCCCAGCCAAGTCTTCACAGACTGTAGCGAAGGGATGTCATTCCCAATGAGTAGTATGTCATCCACATACAATACAAGGAACACAACTGTGTTCCCATTAACCCTCTTGTAGACCACGAGGTTCATCTTCATTCTTGATGAAACCAAAGCTTGATCGCATCATCGAATCGAAGATTCGGCTCAGAAGCTTGCTTTAGCCCATAAATGGACCTTTGCAGCTTGCATACCTTCCCAGTATGCTGTGGATCTACAAAACCCTCAGGTTGTGTCATGTACACATCCTCGAGCAAGTTTCCATTCAGAAACGCGGTTTTGACATCCATCTGCCAGATCTCATAATCGTGGTATGCTGCAATAGCAAGCAAGATCCGAATGGACTTAAACATCGCCACTAGAGAAAAGGTTTCATCACAGTCAATACCATGAATTTGCTTGAAACCTTTTAGCCACCAATCGGCCCTTATAGGTATGCGTAAGTCCATCCATGTCAGTCTTTCTCCTAAAGACCCACTTACACCCAATGGGTTTGACCCCTTCAGGTTGATCAACCAAAGTCCATACTTGGTTAGTGTACATGGATTCCATCTCGGATCTCATGGCGTCTAGCCATTTCTCAGAATCTGGGCTCATCACAGCTTCCTGATAGGAGGTAGGCTCATTCTCAATGAGCATAATGTCATCATGGTCAGACAAGAGAAATGAGTATCTCTCAGGCTGACGACGTACCCTATCAGACCTGCGAAGAGGTAGGTCTACTTGAACAGGTGGTTGTTCCACAACTCTTTGTGCAACAACCTCATCACCCACAACACTTTGTGGTTCCTGTTCAACCTCCATCAAGGCCTCAGTGCTATGGTCCTTATCTTGAATTTCTTCAAGATCGAAGGTACTCCCACTAGTTTTTCTAGAAACAAAATCCCTTTCTAGAAAAACCCCAGTCTTTGCCACAAACACTTTGTGCTGACTGGGAATGTAGAAGTAATATCCCTTTGTATCCTTGGGATATCCAACAAAATAGCACCTATCGGATTTGGGTCCCAGTTTGTCTGAGACTTGACGTCGAACGTAAGCCTCACAACCCCAAATCCTCATAAAAGACATCTTGGGATTTTTCCCTGTCCATATCGTATATGGTGTCTTTACCACAGCCTTGGATGGTACACGGTTAAGGGTAAAGGCTGCTGTGTCCAGAGCATATCCCCAAAAGGATATAGGAAGATCTGTGTGACTCATCATAGATCGTACCATATCCAATAGGGTACGATTCCTCCTTTCGGATACACCATTCCACTGTGGTGTTCCAGGAGGAGTGAGTTGGGATAGAATCCCACACTCAGCTAGATAGTCACAAAACTCATGGCTAAGGTATTCACCACCTCGATCTGATCGAAGTATCTTAATACTCTTGCCAAGCTGGTTTTGTACTTTATTCTTGAATTCTTTGAACTTTTCAAAGGATTCAGATTTATGTGTCATAAGATACACATAACCATATCTACTGAAGTCATCAGTAAATGTAATGAAGTACCTGTAACCACCTCTAGCAGCAACATTGAAAGGACCACATACATCACTATGTATAAGTCCTAACAAATCTGTTGCTCTTTCGCTATGTCCACTAAAGGGAGTCTTGGTCATCTTGCCTAAAAGGCAAGACTCGCATATCTCATATGATTCAAAATCAAATGAGTCTAGCAGCCCATCCTTATGGAGCTGAGATAAGCGACTCTCATTTATGTGACCTAAGCGACAATGCCAGAGATAGGTTTGGTTCAACTCATTTGACTTGAACCTCTTGGTACTTATGTTATAGATAGGGCTCTCTAAGTCTAGAAAGTAGAGTTTGTTCATTAGAGGTGCACTACAATAGAACATATCATTTAAATAAACTGAACAACATTTGTTCTTTATTATAAATGAAAAACCTTTCTTGTCCAAACAAGAAACTGAAATGATGTTCTTAGTTAAGGCAGGCACATAACAACATTCATCTAATTCTAGTACAAGCCCAGAGGGCAGAGATAGATCATAAGTTCCTACAGCAACAGCAGCAACCCTTGCTCCATTGCCTACTCGTAGGTCCACCTCGCCCTTTGTCAATGCCCTGCTATTTCTCAGCCCCTGCACATTGGTACAAATGTGAGATGCACATCCGGTATCTAATACCCAAGATGAAGAAATAGATAGATTGACTTCTATAACATTTATACCTGAAGTAGAAGTCTCACTTCTCTTCTTCTTAAGATCTTCCAGGTATGCCTTGCAGTTACGCTTCCAGTGTCCTGCTTCCTTGCAGAAGAAGCAAGCCCCTTCCTTGGCTACCCCTCCTTTGGGTTTAAGTTCTTTGCCTTTGCCCTTGGCTTGGGATTTTCCCTTACCTTTAGGCTTGCCCTTGCCTTTCTTCTTCTGCACCATCAAAATGGTGTCAGATTTACCCTTCTTAAGGTTAAGCTCAGCAGTTCTCAACATGCTGAGCATTTCAGGCAATGGCTTATCAATTTCATTCATGTTATAATTCATGACAAATTGATTGAAGGCTTGTGGCAAAGATTGCAAGATTAGGTCAGTGGCCAGCTCTTGGCCAAGTGGGAATCCCAGCCTTTGTAGGTTTTCTACATACCCAATCATCTTGAGTACATATGTACCTACGGGAGTCCCTTCTTGCATTTTGGACCCAAATAATGCCTTAGAGACTTCATATCTCTCATGCCTAGCTTGTCCTTGAGATAGTTGACGAAGATGTCCAACCATATCATAAGCATTCATGAACTCGTGTTGCTTCTGAAGCTCAGAGTTCATGGTCGCGAGCATTAGACATGACACATCTAATGCATCATCTTGATGCTTCTTGTAAGCATCTTTGTCAGCTCGCGAGGCATTGGCAGGAGGTGCCTCCGGAATGGGCTGCTCCAGGACGTACAACTTCCTTTCTTGGGTGAGAACAATTCTAAAGTTCTGTATCACCAGAAATTTGCTCCATTGAGCTTGTCCTTCTCAAGGAGATCGCGAGAGAGTGTTCGTGTTTGTCGACATAGTTATCTACAACATACAATGCAGAGAATTAATATCATATTCCTTTTATCATTTAATTAGGCCTTTAATCAAAAGATCCTCCCACTAAATTATAGGAATTTTGTAGAATCGAGTTATGGATGTGGTCAAACCACATTACTAGATTCATACAAACTAGCTATAATCCTTGGGACAAGATCCACATCATACTAAGCCTTGAGTTAGCTTTGGCTAAATCGCCCAAGACTTAGTATCGATCGGTGGGTAACACATTACCGATTACATCTCTATGCAACTCTTGTTTATAGGATTAAGACCCACATTTACAAAAGACCTTGAGTTAGCTTTGGCTAAATCGCCCAAGATTTAGTGTAAATGCGATCTTAACCTATCTTTCCAACGATTGGAATATGCCTATAGTTCTACTCGATCCAATTGAGTTAACTAGTTTTGCTCAATCTAATTGAGCTTACTCTAACCCGAGTCGTGATAGGCGGGACCAAGATTGTCCCTCCGCACCCTACCAAGATAATATGCGTTGCTCTGCTTTGGCAGATTCAACAACAACAAATGATCGAGGTAGTGATGGGTATCAAGGCTCGGTAGGCATTTTCGAGTTGATTCGATTATGATCTAATCTAATCGTAATGTGTATCTTATACGCATTTAGGCCTTTATTATCCTATATTAGCATGCACCATATACATACATTAATTATTCTAGCATGCATCATATACATACAAGAAAATTAACCTAGCATGCATCATATACATACAAACATTTTTCTACTAGCATGCATCACATACATACAAGCAAAATCAATTAAATATACATATATATATATATATCAACATATATATATATCATTAAATGTGATATAGTCATGGCCCTACTACGATCTTCTCAAGCCAATGAGAAGATCGGACGGTCAACCTAAGGCTAGCGGCTTCTCCAAGCGCTTCCTTTGACCGCCATGTGTCGTCGTCACCCTTCTCGTAAGCTCGTCTTCAAGTGGACTTTCCACCGCTCCATTTTTGTACATTACAAATACTACACTCGATATACATTCGAGTCTAAAAATATTTACAACTAGAATATTAAAGAATAGGTCTGCGCTGTGTCGCATACACTATACAACACGCACAACCACAAAACGGCACGCAGGCCGTATTATGAATTACAACACACATAATCCAATCCAATTGGGTTATTGGGCCATGACAATCACAGAATTATACATAATTCTAAATTATGTATTTTTACAGAAAATTTCTATAATTTTTCCTAATTTATTTTGAATTTATGAGTCACCCCTCCGAAACGGTCCCGCTAAGCGGTTTCAGGCGATCAAGGACATGGCCCTTTCGGGATAGGGCAGAGCCCCCTACTGCATAAAATAAACTTCGCGAGTGTCCCTACAATGATCTTACAGCGACTTAAGTCACTGTCCCAAAAACCTAAAGCGAGAACTCACCGATTCGGAGAGTTTTTCTCGACGGTTGAAGCCTACGAGTGTCCCAACACTCGTTGCTTCGACTCTACGAGAAAAATACCCAAAAATTCTATAAAATAAGAAAATTTACAGAAACATATAAATCTGTAATTTTTATATCTAATATAAAAACTACAAAAATGAAACACATACATGCTTCGGACGTGGCTCTGATACAACTGTTGGGTTTTTCCGAGCCGCAAAAACCGCTTTTTGCGTTGCGAAAACCTCGGAAGCCCCGGCCACGGATCCGTGCGAAGATGTATTAAAACAAAACATGTATGTGTTTATATAAAAACCCTAGATCTACCTTAGATCTAGAAGGTGAGAGTGTTACCCTCGTAGCGACGCCCTTCGCTTATCCCGCTCGTCCAAAAGGTTTGCTAGAACTCGAGAGTGTCAAGTGTACACTCCTCTATCGGTATCCACACAAGCAATAGGTGGAGAAAAGCATCCTAGAGTGTGCTAGCACCCCTTGGACGTTCATGGCTAGATGAGGAAGAGAGAGCTTGAGGGAAGAGAGAGAGGAAGAAGATGAAGTTACACAACTTAACTTCACATCATCCATAACCCACTATAAGGGGGTTACATGCATGCATGTAACTCCAAGAGCCAATAGCTCTTGGTCTCCCTCATGAGGTGGCACCCCATGATGTGTCCATGATGATGTGGAGCATCATCATTGGCCGGCCCCATGCCAAGTCACCATGACATGGCAATTGGTCAAGTCAAAATTGACCATTCATCTTCCCTCTCAAGTCAAGTCAAACTTGACCTATTATCTCCTATGGTTGATCAAATCCAACCATTTGATTCAAGTCAATTTTAATTTAATGAATCTCTATTCATTAATTTAAATTGATTTGATGAATCAAATCTAAATTAGACTCATTCAACACTTCAATCAACTTGAGTCTAACTCAATTAGTCTAATTTGGATTACTCTTAATCCAATTTGGTTCATCCCATGAACCTAATCCTCATGGTTCATCATATGAACCTAATCTCCATCTAATTGCCCTTATGTGTGTGACCTATAGGTTCTTGTAACGCGTTGGCAATGTCCCTAAACCGATTTAGGAACATAAGCAATGAGCGGTATCTAGCAACACATCATTGCTACCCAAGTTACAAGAATGTTGAGCTCCAACATCACCTTTGTGACTACTAATTGTGACTCTCACAATATGTGACAATGTCCCTCTATCCTTGACATCTAGATTGACCAATCGAGGCATAGACCGTGTCATCCTCGGTACAATCTAAATCTTGAACCCCAAGTAGACTCACTCTAATCAAATGAGCTCAATATCTCATATTGACTCATTTGGGCATGGCCATGCACTTCGTGGTCTCACTCTATCAAGAATATCGATGTCACCCCCGTCATATAGGAGGGATAGATCCCATCTACATCACTCACATCCCTCCACATAATTCGTTACATACCCAGTAATCGCCTTTATAGTCCACCCATTTACGGGTGACGTTTGACGAAGCCAAAGTATGCAACTCCTTATGTAGGGAACCATGGTGACTTCAGGTCTAAGGACTAATAGTCATACTAATAGCCACATGAGAAAGTATATGACACTCATATAACGATCCATGATACGTTCTCATGGCGGGTCATTCAGTATACATTCTCCAATGCATACCCATGTGTCAACTTGATATCTCATATCCATGACTTGTGAGATCAAGTCATCTTGTTGACCTACATGCTAGTCTCTATGCATTAACATTGTCCCTGAATGTTAATACTCGACTAGGAATAATTAAGAGTAGTGTTCTCTATATCATCTCATTATCGATTCAACCAATCGATTGATATAGATAAGAATCTACTACTCAAGGACATTATTATATTTAGTTATTTGGCACCAATACAAGTAAATATAATAACCATGCCTTTATAAATAGGAATATGATACAATAAAGTCCATACAACAATCATCACATGATTGGCTCTAGGGATTTCACTAACAATGTTGTCATCCAACCCTTATGAGTCGGGTAGTTTTGTTCCACAATTGATGCTCTTTGCGACCAAGAATCCGCACTAGAATCTCCTCGTGAGTCACAGTAGACTGAGGTAGAATTGGAACCTCTTTCAGAACATAATCTGAACACGAAACACATTTCCTCAGCATAAAACCATGAAATACGTTATGAACACCCGCAAGTGTCAAAGGTAAAGCCAACTGGTAAGCTACACCCCCAATCCGCTCCAATATCCCAAAGGGATCAATATAGTGTGGAGCTAATTTTCCTTTCAACCTAAATCGTTTCACCCTTTTTGTAGGTGAAACATGCAGAAATACTTGTTCCCCAACTGAGAACTCAAAAGGCCTTCGCCTCTGGTCTGTGTAACTCTTCTGTCTTAAGTGGATGTGTGTCCAGAACACATATTCATATTAGAGACGGAAAATTATCTTCACACAAGAGGAATCCATCTACCGTCCAAAATCCACTCCACATACGCTGTAAGTGCATGGAAGACTATAGCGATCAATCTCACTTGTTACAACTGTTCGTGCTCCAGCAAGTCCATTGTAGCTACCCAGTAGCTTGTTAAATTCAATGAGCACTTCTGCTCCATACAACTACAAATCTCGATAATAACTACTAAAGCCATGTCATACAGACTATCTCGTAGTTTCTTAACTGATGTAGGCATAAGATATGCCTCATTCAACTGCATCAGAATCGTTCCGATCCCTGAAACGATGCATTTGCGTACAACATCCTTTTATCCACTCTGGAAGGATTAACTAATACTCATGTAAAAGTTAACCGTCGTCTAGGTCTTGTAACTGGTTTTACCAGCTTCCGACTAAATGATTTCCATCATCACCTTTGTCAAACAAGTCCGTGGTATAGTAATGCCAAACATTCTATCCACATCTACGGAATTAACCAAAGCATACAAGAAAAACCACCCTCTACGGTGGTCGAGTGCACAACTCTAACTACCACAATCAACAGTGGCCAGGTTACGCACCTCCAACAACCATAAACTGATCCAATCATGTCCAGGATACACGATTCTCAAATCCAGTGGCGGCTAAATTGTTAATTAGTCTAACAACTTAATCCAAACTCATAAAATTCATACTAAGTATGAAATTGTCATCTCTACACACCTGTATCTCCTTTACTTTAAGTTGATGATATATTAATCATCACAACGACAATGATAATTGTATGACACCATGTCACTACATTATCAACACTCTAGTCGTAAATCAACCCTAGAGTATACACAGGTGTCCCTAGCTGATCTAAATAGATCAGCTATCCACAACGAAGGATATTCACTTTTAACCACTATCGCATTCCATCATCGATAATCGATGCTTAATCTCAAAGGTCCATCCCTCTTTTAACAAAGAGTTCCAGATCTTCTCAAGGAGGAATACTGGGATAGATAAACATCCCCTTCAACATCTCCTATAATCACAACTTACATTCTTCTAACTCCCATAGTTAGTAACACTTATACCAACAAAACTATCACCCGGTATGTGATCCTCGATACCAGAACTATTTCCACAATCACTTCGATCACCTACTCCACTTGCCTATGCAACGGCAAGGCTAAGAGTTCATCTGAAACTACATCCGAAGGCTCTCAGATTATACTCACATCCGAGAGACATATCATACCATAATCTCAACAATTTGACCATCCATAAGGATATGTCTACAGTAAAGATATGTCTATCCAAGTCTAAGGGCATCCCTTAACTTCTTAGTTGTTGGTCCATATCTCACCTGATGGTAGAGATACCACCGACCCACACGTCGATGTAAAGGACCCTTCTAATCCGAACTAGGAATCTTCTAGACAAGGATACCTATAAACTACAAGTATCTCTCAATATATTATCCCAGAGGGTAAACTAACATAATACCCTGAACATCCATTATCTGTCGATCTGATTCAAAGGCTCCTCGCAAGTCTCGGCCTTTCTCCGAAGAGAAGAAGATCAGATCCAACAGTCCGCGATAAAGCGGTCGCATTTCTACGACGAATGACCCGAGGATTTTCTCGAATCGTCTGATCTCATCACTTAATCCTACGAGATGCAACTGTAGAATACCGAATAGATACGACCATCATCGTATACTCTCTCCTCTGTACTAAGCAAATCACATCTGAAGATAGTTGTTGTTGTCTGCATGAGTCTTCTAAGATGTCTTCTGCTGATACTGCTTCTATGTTGATCTCTGCTGAAGGGTAGTATCAAGGAACTCCAACCACGCCTGAGGTAGTAGGTTGCTGCTAATGAGATAACCCAATCTTCTATGCTGATCTCTGTTGTCGAGACAGTGCATCATCCTCCCGGAATACCATCGATAGTCTTCAACTGAGTCTTCAAGTATACCTCCTCAAATGTACTGGTTGCTTTCAATAGTAACAGACGAACTGATCCAACAAATAATCTGACTTCACGTGTCTTCGTGATCTGCACTGCACGCACATAATTCCTTCGGAGTCTTTGTTATGATTTCGCTGATGTGCATGAGGACATCCTGATGATCTACAGTTGGTCTTCTATAAACGGAACGTAGCTCAAGGCCTATGACTCCGATCTTACTCCTTTTATCCAATAGTCGGAGACTTCTAACCCAAATAAGTTGACCTACAATATCTGCTTATAGGTCTCCAACTCTTAAACATTTGTACGGAGTCATTTCTAAACTCCTGACTCAATCCAATATCTTTCGACAGGATCTGATAGAAAATCCCGGCATCCTATTCCAACTATAAGCCAATAACTCTGGGTGGCTTAAAACATCCACTCACATTCTTGAGTTATTGGGTGAGCGTAAACTCTACAAGTCTAACGACTTTGCATGGTATTCCCATTACCGACGATCACCCTACTTGAAGCTCAAAAATTTCTTACAATGTATCACAGGAAGTGACACGGGGAATTATTCTCCCTCAACATCACTAGACCATGATCAAGTGATATATTAATTCCCGAAGATTATTTTCTGCATTTTCCACCAAATATCGACTTGATTCCGATAATGGTATGCAAATAACTCTACTTCCTTTGTATAACCCAAGCGAAGTACTCAAAAGTACCTTCAAAGTTATACAACTCAGTACGAACGACTCAGGAATAAAAATCCCTATGAAACACCATAAACTAGCCTTTCGCTATCTGCATCAATAATAGCCTACTTGTCTTATCCATTACCCATCAGGTAATGATCTGACTAGTAGCGTTAGTGAAAATCCCTAAGACTATAGTCTTTGATTTTTATTTTTATTTTTTTCACAAGAAATGTGACGACTTGACCCCTGTTTTCCGACTCAGTATCAGTCGGCTCTCAAATGTAAATCACCTTTTCAACACAGGTTCAAGACTCACACTCAACAGGTCGTTCCCATGGTCAACTCAAACCATGATTACGAATAATATCCCATATACTATAGGTTATTTCCTGTTAGAACACTAAATGAAAAGTCAACAAAACTGAGAGTATAAACCCTAAAGGCAACTCCGGTTGGTCACCAGGGTGGGCAACTTCTACTACGAGTCTATATAGGTATAATAACTCTAATGTATACACTTGTTAATCAAGTCCAGATAAGTATCCAACTAGAAAATAAGTCATCAGGAATACTTACTTCGTGCTGCTTGGAGCTCAGGCCGTTGTCACATCTCATCTCAGAAAACCAAAACCGAAATAAATCGACTCCTGAAAATCCAAGACTCGACACAAAATAATATTGTATGGCATCGCAAAACCTAGGGCTCTGATACCACTAAAGTTGTAACACCCCGAGAGTATGCCATGCCGAAAAGCAAACGAACAGCATCTCCCCTGTACGTGGCAACATTTCGTGTTAATACAAGGCCCGTAGGCCACAACAACAACAACATATACATATATGTAAACAAACCACAGCGAAAACTAAAACACAACATCACAAACTACACACATGCATACTGGTATGACTAACACCGACTCAGAACACCATAACAAAACCAGAAAAAGAAAGGTATAACATTTACAGCGTCCAATCACTATAAAACATCACATAAACCAAATAAACATCGAAACACCAATGAAAAACCAAAAACTTGGACTCTCGGAATTAAGATGAGACGATGCCAGCCAACAGTGCTCCAAGTCTATCACAAAGTCGGCTACCTATTACCTGGGTGACAGAAAAACCCAGGGTCCATGGTGGTGAGTAAAACTCAGCAGGTAATAGAAAAACATGTATATATCAATATCACATGTATTTCGATAGAAAAATCTATAGGTATATATCAGATAACACTAGCATGATAACATATCCATATATATATACCTTCTAACCAAAGTCCAATATAAAATGCAGACATACCTGAACATCTGCTACGCTACACCTATCCAACCTGAGCACATATCCACAATATATACATATACAGGAAGTCTACTCTAAACCATATAAGGACATAAATACAGGCCAAAGAATACCTCAGATAATCCAATAACTATACAAGTATCCTACACGACCGTATAAGCAATGCGGGTAGCATGTATGAAGATGATGTACAACCAAATGCAACAAACATAGTACAATCAAATGCAGCATCACAATAAGCATATATATATAGACTGTATCTATATATGTATACTAATCACAATCATCCATATATATATATATGGCAATATACAAAAATGCCAAAAGTCACGGCAATGCAGCATGCATGGTCATGTCGGCTCACCCTAAAGCTACCACGACCCCAGTGTGGCCTCGGTGGCTCGAGCATGACAACTGTCCCAACTCAACACCAACCACTACTCTCGAGTGGCCGAGTGGGCAGTATGATCGAGTAGCATATAAGTGTGCCTGTTGTTGGCCACTCCGACAGTCACTACCCATGAGTGGTCGAGTGCCACACACGCAGGACTACGGCATGCAAACCCCACTACCACCATCTATAGTGGTAGAGTGTGACACCACAATGCTCTTCCCTCACACCGGTTACTCCTCCTATGAGTAACCGTGGAGGCAGAATGACTGGCGACCCTCTCAACCACAAGGGAGACCATATCGCCAGTGTGTATGCAAATGACATGAATGCAATGTCTCACATACAGACATCCACCATAGACTCTCTATTCTACAGAGAGTCATAATAATCATATCAATGCACTCTCTATCCTGCAAAGAGTCATACTCAATAGATCATAATACTCTCTATCCTGTAGAGAGTCATACCAATCTAATCGATGCACTCTCTATCCTGTAGAGAGTCATACTCAAACTGATTATATCAAGCTAGGACCACCGGTCCGTAGCGACACACTAAGTACCATTCACCTGATCATTTACACAATACATGGTCGGTGGTAAACATGCAACCTAAGGGTATTAGAATTAACCCTATGTTCAAAACATTACCTACCCACAGATGACCTCTTTGCCCAATTTACAATCAGGTTGTCATCCGGACTTTACTATTTGCACTTAACTAATCAAATTCTAGGTTACTTACATCACCTATGTATATAACTCTTAATCATGATAAAATGTAACATGATAGGAGCAATGGAGTTAATAGCTAACAGTAAGGTATCAAGCGCAAGAGTAAATAAGAACAGAGTCAATGTAACATGATCATATAAGATGATCATGCATCTAAATCTGTATGCATTAAAACTAACTGACCAACGTAGGAATTACCCACCTGTTATGTAGAACACCAATATTGATCGTACTCGTGTCCGTGATCCTGCCTCGAATCAGAGTCCTGAGACATAGTATATGAATTATATAGAACTCTATTACAATCCAATAACCCTAGTAATTAGTTCAAACCTGTTTACCGTAGAATATATTTCTACGGCTCTACCGTGATATACCCAATAGATCCACTCCATCCATCACTGTAAGTCAAATACTAAATTTATAACATGCAATCCAGACTTACATCATTACCAAGCCTAGCTCCCTCGACCCAACTTCCTCATCCAATTTGAGTCCACTGCCAACTGAATTTACAATAAGAACTCCATTCTTTTAATCCTCACAACCTGTAAACATAGAAATCATAAGTTTCCCATTGGTTGATCCACACATAGATTATCTAGTGCAATAGTAGGAACCACTTGAATGACCATAACATGAGTGGAAATGCTAGGGCACGGATGGTTGATTCACCAATTCAAGGCCTCAAATCACCCCGCTCAATTGTGATAATGTTTCCCCAACTGCAACACAGAACAACCAAGCACACACACACAGATTACAGGTTTACAGATCTAATCATAGCTGACCTCTATTATGGGGAAGATGGCAGAGGATGGGAGGCTGGCGAAAGAAGCAATATAGATCAGCCACAGTGACAATCGCAGAGCAGGGGAAAAAGGCGAAGAACCCGACTGATCAGAGGGCTGGTAGTCAACCTAGCGACACGAGATCTAGAAAACAAACAATTGGTCCGGTAGAGTGGTGGCGTCGGTTGTTGGGCGATGGTGCTACAGCTGTGATGGGGCGACAACACCTGCTGCCGTCGGACCGTAAGAAACAGCGAAGGGGGAAACAACCGACGATGGAAAGCTCTAGCAGCGATGGTCGGAAACAAGCTGAGCTCACAGTGATTACAGCAGAAATTGACTAAAATCCAATAAAGCATCACGCCCTAACCTTGTTCCGGCGATGGCGCAGCAAGCTCAGGTGGCGGCGGCAACAGATCGCTCTGGCGGTTCGATGCAGAGGAAAAAGGTGCGATGGCGATGGGGATCAGAAGGGGTGCGGCAAGGAGAAATCGAAAGAGGCAACTCCCAAATTCGACAGTGGCTGATCCAACTCGAGGCGGCGGCGTGGCGGCAACAAAGAATCGTGGCGGCGGCAGATCACCGGCGATCGAAGAGGACCTCGCGGCGGTGGCTGACAAAAAGGAAGGCCCTGCGCCTCATGAGAGAAAACGAAGATGGCGGCCTTGAAACCCTCGCTCAGCAGCAACGGCGGAGAGGAGAAATTTCGTGGTGGAGAAGAAGGAGCGCTGAGCGAAGGAGGAGAAGAAGAGAAGTCGCGAAAAGAAAAAACCAACGGGAATGAGAAGTTGCGAAAAGGAATCAGATTAATTAAGCCATTGAAGATAGTCTAAACAGGCTTTACAAAAGCCTGTTTGTTTTATCCCCATGAAATCTATATAAAACTTCCGTTTAAATCCAAAAAAATTTCTAAAAATCTTGAAAATTCTATAAGATAATTTCTTAATTAAAAAGGTTTTTTTCTGGTTTTTTACAATTAGGGTTATGTATTGTAGAATAGGTTTCTTTATTTTTATAATCAAAACCTATTTTGTTATTAAGTATTATTATTTCTTAAGGACAATTAAAATTGAGTTAGCCTAGGTTGATTCTAGAATTTATGAACCTATAGATCTAGGTAAGCCTTCGCATCTCACAAATACCTAGGATTATCTGTTTATGTATTGAGCCATGAAGATGGGAGTGAGATATTAGGACTACACCCCATATTTTAGATGTTGATTTAGTGCATCGACATGAACCGAAATGGATTTTTGAAACAAAATGATCACTTTGGTGACTAACTCTTACCTAAACTTGATGATAATCTCATATCATTCAAGTTTTTTTAAGAGTTAGACATTTACTTTAAGAACAATTTTTAATTGCTTATTTTCAAAGATATTATTTGTCCAAAATGTAAATATATAATCTTTCTTGGATATTCTCTACCTATGATTATTTGATTGCATGCATTATTTACTCTAACAGTTTAAGCTTTATTTTCAAAAATTTATTTAAACCTTTAAGCTTTGATTAAGGGGGGGAAATAATTTCAAAAATTTATTTAAATCCTTAATCTTTTATTAAGGGGGATAAAAATATTTTCAAGAATTTATTTTTAAGCTTTAATATCCTTTGGGGAGAGAGTATGTATTGAAAATTTCAAATTTTAAGCTTCAAATTACTTGAAGTGTTTCGAGTACAAATCTTACTCTACTTTTGAATTTTAAGTTTGAACTTATGGGTTGTCAAGGAATTTTTCAAATCACTTAGAAATTTTCAAATATTTATGAATTCAAACACTTGAAAAACTTAAATATTACTTGGATGATCTATACTTTATTTTGGGAGTAAGTATTGAAACATATCTTGGGCATGATTAAGGGTTTTTAAACATTTAGTTTCAAAACTTGAAAAAGTTGTTTTTTGATTTGGCATATATAAATTTTTTTTTATGTATGTCAAAGGGAGAGAGAATGTAAGGTTTAAAATTATAATAAATACATTTCATTGTATGTCATGTGAACTTGATGCATTTCATTGATGTGAATCTGATGCATTTCATTAAATGTCATGTGAACTTGATGCATTTCATTATGCATTTTGTTGATGTGAACCTAATGCATTTCATTATAATTAATGTGAACTTGATATATTCCTCCTAACTTTAATCGATGTATTGTCATACATCAAAAAGAGAGAGATTGTTAGTACAGAGAGTACTACTCTTGAGTTTTGATGTATGAACTAAGTTAAAGTTAGCATAAGCTTGTGATCTAATATGCATATTAAGTGTGTAGACTTAACAGGAAAGTCCTAGTAGGTCGTATGCTAGGCAAAAGTCTTGACATATTAGGAGGATCGAACACCAAACATGAAATTCAGATGGGTCAAGTGGATTGGACATCCGCCAAAAGACTGGTTGGGTCAGGGAGACCGGACAACTGACAGAAAGCCCAACTAGGTCAAAGAGACCAGACAACTGGCATGAAGCCCTAGTGGGTTAGATCAGATGTCAAGCAAGGTAAGTCCGGCTGGACAGCCAACAAGTAAGCCTCGAGTGGAGAGGTAAGGCATAGTCCTTAGTTAGGGGATAAGGTAGGCGTCGATTTGATGGAGGGTCTATGTTGGACTCAAAAATCGAGATGGAACAGTATTACTACTATCAAATAATATTTTATTTTATTTTATGCTAACACTGTGTTACAGGTATCTAGTGTTTGAGATATATGAGAGGCGTCCTAAGGCAATAGCCTTATGGTTGTACCATTTATTTGATAAATGAAGATTCACTATTTGAGTATACATGTTTTCATGTATTTGATTGGATCTTAAACTCATTTACTGAATGTCCGCAATACGATTCACAGCATGAGAGAATTTGTGATTGGATCACAACTAGTGAGTATCTCTACATGTATAATTGTGATATATTGGAATGATCCCTAGCCGATGATTTGATGGATTTGGACGTCATCAATTCTGTTGAGACTGGCATAAGTTATACTCTTTGGTTTATCCAAGCAGTTGTTCCTCACTGGCTGAAGACATTGGGATATCCGGAGTTAATCGTGGATGCTAGTTATGGTAACTAGTTCATTGGAGTGACCAGCTGTAAGACTTCATATAGTTCTCTGCATATATGGATATGTCAATGAAGTTCTTACAGCAGCTTAAGTGCGATGTTCCTTCGACTTGCGGCATTCAAGTTATCTTGGTCATGAAGACTTATGCTTTGACATCTTAAGCAAGCATCTCCGAGGAGATGTGGACCCGGGATAATTGGGTATAAGTCGAAGTGGTCGTAGGTGTTTGAATAGCCTACAGAGGATTTAACACACCTTGAGAGGAGATGTATACCCTATGGCCTCTCGTTGGATTGTTACTAAAGTCTTTGGCCAAAGCATTACATGTTTAGAGTATGGTACTCTTGGATACATGTGCAGTAACTAGAATCCGCAAGACAAGGAAGTAAATACTTGGGCTAGGTGTGACGTAGTCAGCCTAGTGGGGACTGACATAATAGACCGGGGACTGACATAATAGACCATGTCCTGAACCAAGTGGGTATAAGATGAGTGAAAGGAATGGGGCATGATTCATTGTAGCTGTTGAAGGATTTCAGAAAAGGTTTTGGGATCAACCGTTGATTTTTCGGTTAATTGAGGCTCATGATGTACTACTAGGTGTCACTAATGATCATTCTATAATTAATAGTTAATTATAGACGATCAAAATAAACCGGGAACCTATTTGGTCACACGCACAATGAGCAAAATCCGAAGGATTTAAAACGAGCTTGAGAATGAGATTCTCATATCGAGAGAGACTTGGTTTGGTTGGACCAAACATAGAGCGAGCATGAAATAGTTTCAGTCGCATTGGAAGCATGGATGGGTCGTGTCTTTTGAAGACATGATGGATGAATCAAATTGGTTTGGTTCTAATCCAATGGTGGAAAATAAACCAAAGGGGTTTGGTTTGTTTTAAATGAATGAACCAAAGTTGGTTCGGTTCGTTTTAACTTAAAATAGACCAATGCGGTTTGGTTTATTTTAACTTAAGTTATTGGAGCGGGTTAACGGGTTTTGGTTATAAACCAATAACCACTAGGAGAAGGTTTCTTGATGGTCAAGAAATATGCGCTCTATAAAATACGGCTTAAGGGTTTTTGGAAACCCTAATGAAACCCTAAGAGTTATTTTTGGAAATAACTAGCCTCCTCTTTGCTCTTGCCGCCCAACCATAGGGGGAACTCCTTGCCACCCAAAAGGTTGCTCCCATCCAACCTTCTCCAGCAGCTCCTCCTCCACGCTGTCGGCCACCCACCAGCCGCCAACGACTCCTATGGCCATCCTCTCTTGGCCTCCGGAGACCAAGGAGCAACCGGCCATTGATTGGTCGGTTATCTTTTCCACCAATACAAGCTGTCCAGTTTTGGATAGCTTGTTTCTCTCTTTGCAGAGAGGTCATTTGGTCGGCATTTTGCGCTCCGATAGTGACTTACTTGCTGGCGATTGGATCTCCAGCAATCCTCATAAGTGGAGGACCAAGGTTTCATCAATTGGCTGACAAAAATTGCTTCTAAGAAGCGAGTTTGTGGAACTCATTTTTAGATCCGAATTTGATTCGGATTGTGATCATCTCTCAGATCACATCGTCTTCGACTTTAGGCTAGTGAATTTTGCGAAGATGAGGCTCATGGTTTTGTAAAGCTATCCTGACAATACTCGGTGTGGATATGGATAGAGGTGATTCTAATGAGGGTCGCTACGGTTGATGTCATTCCCGCTACATGTGATACGTCAGGTATAACTAGAATAAATTTCCTTTTATTGCAAAATTTTAGATAGCGATTATGTCTACACATGTTGTATCCTGCATGCATGTGATGTGTGTGTTATAATAAAATTAGTTTATTAGTTGATTTTGCTTCCGCTGTGTCCATGTTTACGAAACGTGTTCGAACACACACTTGTCGCGGTGCCGGAGAAACCCAACAGTGGTATCAGAGACTGACTGTGTTTCGACATAATCGTAAAATTATTTTGCAACAGTCATAATTGTATTTATGAAAATATTCTACATTTGGAAAGTTTAGAAGTATTTATGGAAATTTTAATTTGTAAAGAAATTCAAATTAGAAGTTTTCTAATATGATTAGGAAATTACAATTTAGGAAATTTATTTCCTAAATTAGATTTGACTTTTCTTAATTAACACTTTCCATAAATAAAATATGTGATTAGATTTGAAAATTTGTTTCCTAATTTAATCATGATTTGATTTGAGAAATCAAATCTAAAGCATATTTTATTTCCAAAATAGTTATGATAAATAAGAAAATTTTTGCACATGCCATAATTGTATGTCATGTAATTGCATTAGATGCATATCATTATGTCTTGCGTGTCATGACATGTAGATGTATGTCATGTGTGTCATGCCATGTAGATAATAATTATTTGAATGAAAAGAGGATGACACCTTAAATCCCTTATACAATATTAAAGCATACACCTTCCATTAATATGGTTAGAACCAGAGTTCCGTTTTTTGTTTGGGTTGTTGGACTCTCTCCAAGCCCGGCTCGAACCTGAATATGTTCAAACCATTGGAATAGTTTATTACTAATATGGTAATAGTCAGAGGTCAATCGTTAGTTTGGGTTGTTGGACTCTCTCCAAGCCTGGCTAATTGGTTGAATGCGCTCTAACCATATTAAAACTATTTCGCGATTAATGGGTCGGCTTTAACTTGGAGCATCGACTTGTTGGACTCTCTCCAAGGTCGATGTGAAGGGAGGTGAAGTTGGGTGCTATGCATATGATGTATACTTGTTAATGTGTTAACAACCCAATGTATAAGTGAACATTCAATTAGTTGATAGTTGCATATATGTGATATATAATTGGTATACTTGATACCTACCATCATAGCTAAGAATGGCTTGTTGGACTCTCTCCAAGGTCGTTCTTATCTATGTTGGATATCAACCCATTCGGAGATTGACCTACAATCTCCCGAATTGATTTTGAGGGTTTTTAATTTTGAAAAATGAATGCGATTTATAAATGTATGTTGATGCATTTTAAAATCATTTTCTAATATATGCTCGATTTGTATTTCTAGGTTAATCGCTTGATCATGATGTGTTTGAATTTGCACTCTATTTTGGATTCAAATAAATTGACTAGGCCAAACTTCTTGGACTGGCTTAGAAACCTGAGAATTGTTCTCAAGACTGAAAAGCTTGCGTATGTCCTCGAAGCGCCTCTTCCCGCCCATCCTAGTGATGACACAACTCCGGACCAATTGTTGGCCTATCAAAAACATGTGAGTGATTCTGAACTAGTGAGTTGCATCATGCTAGCCGTGATGGTACCCGAGCTACGGAAGCAGCATGAGCATATGGATGCTCATACTATAGTCTTTCATCTTTACGAGTTGTTTGATGAGCAAGTGAGATCCGAAAGGTTCGAAATCTCCAAGCTCCTCTTCACCTCTGAGATGCAAGAAGGTTCATCTGTGGTAATGCTTAACATGTTGAAGACTGTGGAGCCTTCTGTGAAGCATGTGCAGGGGACGATGTTGTTAGTTGATTCCTTAAAGAAAGGTTCTAAGAGGAATTCAAAGGAATAATAGAAGGGGAAGAAGAAAAAGGCTAAAAAGATAGAACCAACTCAAAAGGGCACTTGCCATCATTGTGGCAAGGAGGGTCATTGGCGAAGAAACTGCAAGATTTATCTTAAGCCCGTGAAGAAGAATAAGGCATCCGATGCCCCATCTTCTTCAGATATCTTCGCTATTGATTGTCATTCTATTTCCTTAAACACTTGGGTATTAGATACCGGGTGTGGTTCACATATATGTAATAACATACATGGGCTACAGAATAGAAGAAGACTCGTCAAGGGAGAGTCAAATTTATGTGTTGGAAATGGAGCAAAGGTTGTTGTACTCTCCATCGGAACGTATTTGTTGAAACTCCCTACAGGACTTGTCTTAGAACTGGACATTTGCTTTTATATTCCTTCGTTGATAAAGAACATCATTTCTATTTCTTGTTTAAATAGAAATGGGTATCATTTAACTTTAAGAAATAATTGTTGTTACATAACTTTGAATGGCGTTCTTTATGGGACTAAAACTTTAAGCAATGGTATTTATACGTTGGGCATATCCAGTGACATTCTCAATATCGAAGAGAGCAATAAGCATGCTCGAAAAGATAACCAATTAGACTCCTATATGTGACATTGTCGTCTTGGCTATGTGAGCAAGAAAAGCATGTCCGAATTACACCGATGTGGAATTCTGGAATCATTTGAATTAGATTCATACGATACATGCAAATCATGCTTAAAGGGCAAGATGACCAAGTTACCTTTTACTGGAAAAGGTGAACCGGTGGGAGAGTTGCTTGATCTAATACATACTGATGTATGCGGATCTATGTCAACTCAATCTCTAGGAGGCTATAGCTACTTCATTACCTTCACCGATGATCATTCACGGTTTGGGTATGTATTTTTAATGAAACACAAGTCTGAAGCCTTTGAAAAGTTCAAAGAATTCAAAAATGAAATAGAGAAACAACTTAGCAAGAGTATTAAAATATTTTGATCATATCGAGGTGGTGAATACTTGAGTTAAGAGTTTCTAAATTATCTAATGGACAATGGTATATTGTCCCAATGGACTCCGTCGTATACACTGTAACATAATGGTGTATTTGAGAGGCGAAACTGAATCTTGTTGTACATGGTTAGGTCGATGATGAATCATGCAAATCTTCCCAAGTCCTTTTGGGGCTATACACTTCAGACAACTATTTACTTGTTAAACAAAGTCCCGACCAAGGTAGTCTCAACTACTCCATATGAGATATAGAATAGTAAGAAATATCGTTTATCTTACTTGAAGATATGGGGTTGTTCTACTTATGTGAAGTGGACTGTGTCAAACAAATTGGATGCTAAGTCTGACAAGTGTCTATTTATTGGATACCCTAAGGAAACGAGGGGTTACCAATTCTATCATCCTCTGGAACAAAGGTATTTATTTCAAGGCATGTTGTGTTTCTAGAGAAAGAGTTTCTCTTGCAAGAAAACAGTGGGTGTTGTTGAACTTGAGGAGGTTCAAGAGACTCCAATAGACATTAATGGGATACTTGGTCAAGCACCACAACCAATAACTCATAGTGATGAGCCTTCGGCTGAACCTATTGTGACACCACATCTTCGTAGATCTAGTAGAACACGCAACATTCCTGAGAAATATGGATTTCTTGTAAGTGAATCGAACAATGTGTTACTCGTTGATGATGAGGAGCCTGCCAGTTATGCAGAAGTTTTGAAAAGTTCAGAAAGGGACAAATAGCTTGAAGCCATGAAGTCGGAAATGGATTCCATGTATGAAAATCAAGTTTGGAACTTGGTGGACCCACCTGAAGGTATTAAGCCTATAGGGTGCAAGTGGGTTTTAAAAAAGAAAACCGACATGGATGGTAATGTGATTACCTATAAGGCTAGATTAGTGGCGAAAGGCTATCGTCAAAAGTAAAGTGTTGATTATGACAAGACCTATTCACCAGTAGTTATGCTTAAATCCATTCGGATGCTCCTGGCCATAGCGGCTCATTATGATTATGAGATATGACAGATAGATGTGAAAACATCTTTCCTTAATGGAAATATACTCGAGGATGTGTGTATGATACAACCTGAGAGTTTCATATCAGTTGATAAAACCAAGGTATGCAAGCTTCAACGATCCATATATAGACTGAAGCAAGCATCCAAGGGCTGGAATATTCGTTTAGAAGAGCCAATCAAAAGGTTTGATTTCTCACAAAATCCAGACGATCTGTATGTGTACAAAAAGGTTAGTGGGAGTGCAGTTGTGTTCCTATTATTGCATGTCGATGACATATTACTTATAGGAAACGATATATCTATCTTACAATCAGTTAAAATATGGTTATCCAAAATATTCTCTATGAAAGACCTGGGAGAAGTGACCTACATCCTTGAGATTAAGATCTATAGAGATAGATCGAAACGATTGCTTGGTTTTTCGCAATCTACATATATAGATCGAGTGCTAAAGAGGTTTAGCATGTCGAAATCCAAGAAAGGTTTTCTTCCCATCAGGCATGGGATGCACCTTTCGAAGTCAATGTGTCCATGCACAAAAGACGAGAGGATTTGCATGAATAAGATTCCCTATGCATCCACAATAGGATCTATCATGTATGTTATGTTATGTACGTGGCCTGATGTATTATATGCTCTGAGTGTCACGAGCATATACCAGTCCGATCCAGGAATGGATCATTGGATGATTGTTAAGACAATCCTTAAGTACTTAAGAATAACTAAGGATGTGTTCCTAATATATGGAGAGGGTGATATGGTAATACGCGAGTATACGAATGTCAGCTTTCAAACAGACAAGGATGATTCCAGGTCTCAGTCTGGGAATATATTCACCTTGAATAGAGGCACAATAAGTTGGAAAGGTTCCAAACAAGACACTATAGAGGATTTTGCTACTAAGGCAGAATACATTGCAGCTTCGGAAGCAGCAAAGGAAGCGGTGCAGAATAAGAAGTTCATCTCTGAACTTGATGTGGTCTCATCAACGATCGAAACATGTGCTTCGCTGCTATCATTTGGTCAAAGAGGTCATAAGTAGGAAGGAAATACAAATCGAGAAGATTCCCACTAAAAAGAACTTAGCGGATCCTTTAACTAAAGTCTTACCTCAAAGTAAGTTTGAGGGGCATGTTAGGGCCTATGGTATTGGATACCGTAGCGATTGGTATTAGGCCAAGTGAGAGTTTGTTAGAGATATATGAGAGGTATAGTAAGGCAATCACCTTATGGTTGTACCATTTATTTGATAAATGAAGATTCACTATTTGAGTATACATATTTTCATGTATTTGATTGGATCTTAAACTCAATTACTGAATGTACGCAATACGATTCACAACATGAGAGAATTTGTGATTGGATCACAACTAGTGAGTATCTCTACATGTGTAATTGTGATGTATTGGAATTATCCTTAGCGGATGAATTGATGGATTCAGACGCCATCGATTCTATTGAGACTAGCACGAGGTATACTCTTTGGTTTATCCAAGAAGTTGTTCCTCACTAGCTGGAGACATTGGGATGTCCGGAGTTAATTGTGGATGCTAGTTACAATAACTTGTTCATTGGAGTGACCAGCTGTAAGACTTCATATGGTTCTCTGCATATATAGATATGTCGATGAAGTTCTTACAGCAGCTTAAGTGTGATGTTCATTTGACTTGCGGTATTCAAGTCATCTTGGTCATGAAGACTTATACTTTGACATCTTAAGCAAGCATCTCTGAGGAGATGTGAACCCGGGATGATTGGGTATAAGTTGAAGTGGTCGAAGATGTTTGAATATCCTACAGAGGATTCACCGCTCCTTGCAAGGAGATGTATACCCTATGGCCTCTCGTCAGATTGTTGCTAAAGACTTTGGTCAAATCATTACATGTTTAGAGTATGATACTCTTGGATACATGTGCTGTAACTAGAATCCGCAGGACGAGAAAGTAAATACTTGGGCTAGGTGTGACGTAGTCAACCTAGTGGGGACTGACACAATAGACCATGTCCTAAAACAAGTGGGTATAAGATGAGTGAAAGGAATGGGGCACGATTCATTATAGCTGTTGAAGGGTTTCAGAAAAGGTTCTGGGATTAACCGTTGATTTTTCGGTTAATTGGGGATCATGATGTACTACTAGGTGTCACTCATGATCATTCTATAATTAATGGTTAATTATAGATGGCCAACATAAACTGGGAACCTATTTGGTCACACGCACAACGAGTGTAATCCGAAGGATTTAAAACGAGCTTGAGAATGAGATTCTCATATCGAGAGAGACTTAATTTGGTTGGACCAAACATAGAGCGAGCATGAAATGGTTTCAGTCGCATTGGAAGCATGGATGGGCTGTCTTTTGAAGATATGATGGATGAACCAAATTGGTTTGGTTCTAATCCAATGGTTGAAAATAAACCAAAGGGGTTTGGTTTGTTTTAAACGAATGAACCAAAGTTGATTCGGTTCGTTTTAACTTAAAATAGACCAACGCAGTTTGGTTTATTTTAGCTTAAGTTATTGGAGCGGGTTAATGGATTTTGATTATGAACCAATAACCTCTAGGAGAAGGTTTCTTGATGGTCAAGAAACACGCGCTCTATAAAATACGACTTAAGGGTTTTTGGAAACTCTAATGAAACCCTAAGAGTTATTTTTGGAAATAGCTTGCCTTCTCTTCTCCTCTTTGCTTTTGCCGCCCAACCATAGGGGAAACTCCTTGCCACCCAAAAGGTTGCTGCCGTCCAACCTTCTGCAGCAGCTCCTCCTCCACGCCGCCGGCCACCCACCAGTCGCCGACGACTCCTCCGGCCATCCTCTCTTGGCCGCCGGCAACCAAGGAGCAACCGGCCATTGATTGGCCAGTTATCATTTCCACCAACATAAGTTGTCCAGTTTTGGACAGTTTATTTCTCTCTTCGCAGAGAGGTCATTTGGTTAGCATTTTGCACTCTGACAATGACTTACTTACCGGGGATTGGATCTCCGACAATCCTCATAGGTGGAAGACCAAGGTTTCGTCAATTGGTTGACGAAAATCGCTTCCAAGAAACGAGTTCATGGAGCTCATTTTTAAATCTGAATATGATTCGGATTGTGACCGTCTCTCAGATCACATCATCTTCAACTTGAGGCTAGTGACTTTGTGAAGACGAGGCTCGTGGCTTTGTGAAGCTATACCGACGATACTCGACGTGGATACGGATAGAGTCGATTCTAGCGAGGGTCACTACGGTTGATGTTATTTCCGCTACACGTGATATGTCAGGTATAATTAGAAAAAATTTCTTTTATTACAAAATTTTAGATAGCGATTATGTCTACACATGTTGTATCTTACATGCGTGTGATGTGAGTGTTGTAATAAAATTAGTTTATTACTTATTTTTGCTTCCACTATGTGCATGTTTATGAAACATGTTCGAACACACACTCATCACGTACGGGAAACCTAACATCTAGGTAATCGGACAAGATTCAGTGATTTCAGATTTCAATCGATCGACCAAGTCGGGATGTTGAGTTGGCAAGAAAGTCACAATTGAGTGGAGATCCTGGATCGAGATGATAAGTATTCGGTAAATGGAATGGATCGAACCTTAATCGGGATAGGAAAATATTGAAATAGTGGAGGAGCGGAGCCAGCTAACATGGAATCGACTAGACCAAGTCCAATCGACTAGAAAGGCTAAAATACCATATCGACAAGATGATATGGAGTCAACTGGAGGGTGGTCCAGGTGACTGAAAATGACTTATAAAAGAAATAAAGAGTCAACTCCGAATTATTGATTCCAAGAACTCCAAAGTGTTGCCACTTGTTAGTGCAGTAGGCACCTAAGTCGAACTTGAGTTTTGATTATAGCAAACGATATAAAGTTAAGCTCATGTCATTATCTCACAAGCTGAATCGAGTGTGCAAAAAATTGTTATAGCTGGAGCTGAAAGCTAGCGACACCCGGAGGAAGCCGCGGTGGTCGGGCGACACTCGAGTGACTTCAGAGGGAGCCGAAGGAATCGAGTGGAAGGCCGAAAGCGAAAGTGACACAGTAAGTATCGAGGTAAGCTCGTGTGTGTGTGAGTGTAAGTGAGGTCGTATCCTCTACGGGGATAGACTTAAGCGTAGATCCGACCCAAGACATCCCATCGGTGGTCTAGGTCGAGATCGGATGGTCGGAGGCTGTAGAAATAATGTTATTGTTCAGCTAACTTGTCATTTTAGTAAGCATCAGTCGACTTCCATCTTGGAGGACTCGACTGTCGTCCATCAGTTGATTGCCTGCGGTCAGCATTCGACTGATGCTGCCATCAATCGACTGATGATGGCCATCAGTCGACTGATGGTCAATGATCAGCTTCGAGGAGTCAAGGCTTATCACCTCATTTCAAGGGGAGTGGTGCTCAAATGTGATTGGCTAGGGTTCCTCTCGAAAAGGGGCTCAAAGGCTATAAAAGGAGGGTCTATCCTAGGGTTTCCTCATCAATCCTAAGCTTCCAAAAAGCCTCTGCAACGCTACGACTCTCCGACAAAAAAGTTCTACTTCTCCGACGTCTAGGTTTAATTGTTTATATTATTGTTTCGTCGGTATAATCTTCATTTCAGTTTATATTTTTGTCTCGGAGTTTTTATCGTTACGAGGAGAGGGGGAGTGTTCCTCTACCTCAAAGCTTTGTGATTTTTCTTGTACTCGATTAACTCCTACCTCCAATGAGGAGGAGTTCTTTAGTGTTTTGCCCTCTGTGCGTGGTCAAGGACCACTAAGGCCTTGGAGTAGTAGCCGAAGACTATGAACCAAGTAAAAAATATCTTATCTCTTTTATTGTTTCATTTATCTTTCTGCTTCACTTAATTGTTTTGAAACGAATTTGAACGAAAGAAAAGTTTTATCGCTATTCACCCCCCCCTCTAGCGATCCGCTTCGATCTAACAATTGGTATCAGAGCCGGGGGTTGCAAAGATTTGGTGAAACCACCGATCTAGCTTTTTACAGATTTTTTTTCTTTTTAATTCTGTTTATTTCAAATTTATTTCATTTGGTTAGTTTTCCTCCCGCACTACTAATCCAAGACACGAGTCTTGGTACATTTCGTGTGTTTTTGTCGTTGCTAGGTTTTTTGTCTTCATCTTCTTGTTTCTTTTGTTTTAATGTCTCATCTCGAGGGTTTTAGCACCGTCCGACCTCCGTTTTATAATGGAGATGACTTCCGTTATTGGAAGGGTCAGATGGAACGCTTTCTCAAAACCCAAATCGAGATGTGGATCATAATCTAAATGGGATTCACACTTCCGACTAACGAAGTGGGTGAATCCTTGGATTATGACCAATGGACCATTGCGACAAAATGACAAGTTGAAGCCGACGCTAAGGTAACTCAAATTCTCCAATGCGACTTGTCCAAAGAGGAGCTAAATCGCGTCGGCCCCTTCATCAGCGCAAAGGACCTTTGGACAAAGCTAGTGGAGCTACACAAAGGGACCGATGAAGCCAAGGTATGTAAGCGCGACCTTTTATTTAATAAATTATATAATCTAAAAATGCAGGAACATGAAACAGTGATGCAACTTCATGCCCGCGTTCAGGACATAGTCAACAATCTACATGCAATCGGGTAAAAGGTCGAAAACCGTGACCTTATAAGGTATGTTCTTTAACTCCTTTCCGAGGACTACCTTGTGGGCATCCATGGTCGATGCCTACAAGGTCTCCAAGGATCTTTCGAAACTTAGGTTAGATGAATTATTTTCTGATTTTAAACTTCATGAGTAGTCTAACTCGGAACCCGAGAAGGGTATAGCACTTTTTGCAGGTTCGAGGAAGAGAACCGCAAGAAAGCCACCTCCGAAGGAAGAAGAGGATGAATCCGATTCGGAGGTCGACTCGGAAATGGAGGTCGAACTAGTCAACCTAGTTTGGAGGATAGTCAAGGGTCGAAAATGAACCGTCACTCGACCCAACGAAGGTAAGCCTAAATGTTCAAATATTAGATGTTACAAATACAATAGGTTTGGATACATCAAGTCCGAATGCCCAAAACTCAAGAGCAAAGCACCAAAACACAAAAAGGCACTCAACACTACTTGGGAAAAAGCATCTGAAGAAGAAGATAATAACCGTGTTCTCATGGCTAAATCGGTGGAATCGGAGACGGAGTCGGAACCAAAACATGAATCGAAAATTGAAGACGAGTCGAACTGCGAAGCACTATTCAAGACAAGTCACGGATACGCATCCGGTTCAAAAGATACACTCAAGGTAAGTCAATCCCTCATTAGTACACTTTATAGTGTAATTAAGTTTTTAACTAGAAAATTAGCTAAGTCCGAGTCCAAGGTCGAGACCCTGGTTGAGGAAGTTAAACTCCTTAAACACGAGGTCTCCCTAACCTCTTCGACTAGTCGAGTTCAAGAGGAGGACTCAACTCGGGTTGAAAAGCTCGAAGTTGAGAACTCACTCTTGAAGAGTCAAGTCGAAGATCTTAGGAACACGTTGGAAAGGTTTACTTTGGGATCCAAAGGACTTGACCTCCTACTTGGATCGCAAAGGGCCGTGTACAACAAGGTCGAGCTAGGGTTTAGCTCAAACATGACCAACAAGTCATATATGTCGATTGTAAGTCGACATAAAAAAACATGTCCAAGCATGGGTCCCTAAGACCACCTTGATTTCAAACTTAGGATCAAACCGGTACTGGGTTCCCAAGGACCAAATCCACTATATGGAGAGACCGAATCGATTCAACGGTTCAGGGGGAGCTAGTACAAAACTTGTTTGTGTTTTAACTTAGAAATTTCATGCTTAGGTTTTTATTTAGTTTGATTTTCCTTTTTAGAATGGTTAGATAGGGCTATAACTCGTCAATACTTGATAACATAGTACCAGGATGTGGCAAGATGATAGTACGCTAGGAAAGCGGAGTCTTGTGTATTCGGGCTAGATAAGGCGTATCTAGTTCGGTGCACTTGACCAAGCGGAACTAGCTGAAGCTACCTCGCTGTATCCTAGACTAGTTAGACCAGGAAGTGGTCTTAGGTACTCAAGTCTCTATTTTCTTGAAAATGACTTTGTCTAAGGAAGTGGTCGTTGTTCCGATCAAAGAAGGCCTCTGTGCCTCGCCACGACCTGGAAGCCATGATCTTGAAAAGGTGACTTGATGAGCCTAAGATCAAATCCAAATCTAACGCAAGGTTGACAAGTGTTCGAGTCATTAAATTTAAATCAAGTAAAATTGGAAGTCATCTCACAAGAACTTATAGGGTTAACATGTTTGATCATGTAGACATGGGTGAGATGATTTAGGTTAATAATCTTCAACCAATCTTTAATAAACCCAATATCCGATCCAACTACCTTGTGTGTAGGATCAATGGATATTGGACAGTGGTTGCTCCCGACACATGACCGGGGATCAACTCAAGTTTTCAAAGCTTCGATTCAAACGACAAGGATCAGTAGCCTTCGGAAACAACGGCAAGCTCAAAATCATCAGATCAAGTGATATTGAGCTCAACTCAAACTTTATTATTCAAAATGTTTTATTAGTAGAAAACTTTCAATATAATTTACTTAGTGTAAGCCAATTGTGTGATAATAACTATAAGGTCATATTTTTAGAAAATGAATGCGTAATTAACACAAATGAAACCTCTAAAACAATCCTTAAGGGAACCAGAAATAACAATATTTACACTATTAATTTAACCAACTCCTCAACCAAGTGTCTTATGACATGGCAAGAGGAATCGTGGTTGTGGCACCGACGACTCGGTCACTCACACCCAAGACTCACCCACAAGATGAGTCAGAGTGACTTAGTCAGAGGTTTGCCTAACCTTAATAACTTGAACAATAAAATATGTAATGCTTGTCAACAAGGTAAACAATCTATGACACAACATCAACTAACTAACCAAGAATGAACCAAAAGTATTCTTGAGCTCCTACACATGGATCTATTTGATTCACACGGAGCTAAGTCACTTAATGGAAGTAAATTCTGCTTAGTCATAATTGATGACTACTCTAGATTTACTTGGGTTAGGTTCATCAAACACAAAAGTGATACCCTAGATCAATTAATCAACTTATTTAAGTTAATATAAAATCAACAAAGCACTAAAATCAAGAGACTTAGGACTGATCATGGTGGTGAATTCGAGAACCATAGGTTTACAGAATTCTGTAATCTAAATAGATACCACCATGAGTTCTCTTGCCCTAGAACTCCACAACAAAATGGCCTAGTAGAACACAAAAATAGAACCCTACAAGAAGCCGCTCGGACAATGTTAAACGAGTATAACCTACCCGATAGGTTTTGGGCGAAAGCCGTAAGTACGGCATGCTATGTCCAAAATAGGATCCTTATGGTAAAGAGGCACCTTAAGACCTCATAAGAGATTTATCACGATAAAATACCTAACATCAAGTACTTTAGGGTATTTGGGTGTAAGGTACATATCCTAAACACTAAGGATTACCTAGGGAAGTTTACATCCAAAACCACGACTAGAATCTTTCTAGGATACTCGAGTACAAGTAGAGCTTATAGAGTATATAACCATGACACCCTTAGAGTCGAGGAGACTATCAATGTAGTATTTGAAGAAGGACCGGAACCTACAAATCCCCCAGCAACCCCAATTAGCGAGCCGATTCATACTAGACCTAACTCTGATCCGGAGATCAGGTCTAGTATTAATCCTAACCTAAGTCAACCAAGTCACTCTATCGACCAAGTGATAGGTGACTCTAACCAAACTAGAACTCAAACAAGTCATCCTATTGATCAAGTGGTAGACTCAAACCCAAATCCAACTAGAACTTAAACGAGTCATCCTATTGATCAAGTTGTAGACTCAAACGAATCATCCTATCGACCAAGTGATAGGTGATCCAAGACTAGGAGTTCGAACTAGAGCCTCATACAGAAACCTTAGTCAAATCTCCTTGATTTCCAAAATTGAACCCAAAACTATTGACTAAGCTCTTCTTGATCCCGATTGGATTATTGCAATGCAAGAAGAGCTGGCTCAATTCACTAGGAATGAAGTATGGGAATTAGTACCACCACCTAAAGATAAAACAATCGTTGGAACAAGGTGGGTGTTTAGAAATAAACTTGATGACAAAGGTGAAGTAGTTAGAAATAAAGCTAGACTAGTCGCTAAAGGGTTTAGTCAAGTCGAAGGTTTAGATTACGACGACACCTATGCCCCAGTAGCTAGATTAGAGTCCATTCGAATGCTATTGGCATATGCTGCACATCGAGGATTTAAGTTGTTTTAAATGGATGTGAAATTAGCATTCTTAAACGGATACATTAAAGAAGAGGTTTATGTTAGTCAACCCCCCGGTTTCGAAAGGTTAGACAAACCCGACCATGTCCTTAGGTTAAAGAAAGCTCTCTATGGACTTAAACAAGCTCCTCGAGCTTGGTACGAGAGACTTTCGATTTATCTTAAGTCCAAAGGTTTTAACCAAGGTATAGTTGACCCAACTCTTTTCGTAAAAACCTTAGGTAAAGACATATTCATAGCCCAAATCTACGTAGATGATATTATTTTTTGAACCACCAACTCAATCCTACTAAATGAGTTCATTTCACTTATGGAAAGTGAATTTGAAATGAATTTAGTAGGCGAGTTAAGTTTCTTCTTAGGTCTACAAATTAAACAAACTAAAGATGGAATATACCTACATCAACGCAAATATACTAGGGAATTAATTAAATGCTTTGGAATGCAAGACGCTAAAATTATTAATACCCCAATGGCAACTAATGTGAATATAGAAAAAGATGTAATCGGAAATTCAATTGATTTAAAATACTATAGGAGCGTAATAGGGAGTCTCCTTTACTTAACTGTGAGCCGACCTAATATTCTATTTGCAGTAAGTATGTGTGCAAGGTTCCAAACCTGTGCCAAGGAGTCTCACCTAACTTTAGTCAAGCGTATCCTTAGATATCTAAAGGGTACACTTAATGTCGGTATTTGGTACCCTAGATCTACCAAGTTCGAACTAACCGGCTACTCCGATTCGGACTATGCCGGTAGTAAGCTCAATAGAAAGAGTACGAGTGGTTGTTGTCAACTTCTCGGCTCGAGTCTAGTAAGTTGGTGCAGTAGGAAGCAACACTGTGTTGCCTTATCTACCACCGAAGCCGAATACATTGCGATGGGTGAGTGTGTCACTCAGCTTCTTTGGATGAAGCACACTCTCCGCGACTTTAAGTTAGACTTTACAAACACTAAACTTCATGTAGATAACATTAGTTCAATTAATCTTACTAAGAATTCGATATGTCACTCTAGGACCAAACATATAGAGGTCAAACATCATTTCATTCGAGAACATGTGGCCAACAGAGCCATACAACTAGAATATGTCGAATCGAAGTCTAACTTGGCAGACCTATTTACTAAACCCCTACCCGAAGTCGAATTTAGTCTATTAAGATGAAAATTGGGAATGTACATAGTAAAATAGGAACTTACAAATTATACTTTCGTACTACTATCTCTTACTTTTCATTTTCATGGAATTAGCATAGGGCATACCTTAGATATCATGCACCTATAGATTTAAGGAGTCAGTACATCTCACAACACATAGGACTAATGTGTTTGTGTACTTAGCCATGTAGATGGGCGTGAGATGTTAGGACCTTACTCCTGGTTCCAGATGTAGAGCTAGTGCATCGCCATGAACCATGGAGTATAATCATACATACTAACCGACTCTGACCAGAACTGGTTGATCTTTCATATCAATCAAGCCGAATATGAGTCGAACATTTTATAGATGAGCTTATTTTCAGTATATTATTTTCAAAATAATATGGAACATGCTTGGACTTTAAATTTAACACTTATTTTCCACACACCCTTACTCTTTTCGATATATGGCAAAAGGGGGAGAAAAAGCCAAAGTTAAGGGGTCAAAATTTTTTTTGATAACTTAACTCTTACTAACTTACTTAACTTTTTAACAAAAGGAAAAGTAACTTACTTAACTTTTTAACAAAAGGAAGTAAAGGCCAAGTTAAGAGAATTCTTAACTTAAACTTATTTTTAAACACTATGCCGGTAATGTTTTACAAAAATGTTAATGTTTTACTTAAGGGGGAGAAAGGGCCAAGTTAAGAAGACCTCTTAACTTAAATGTTTTACTAAGGCCAACTTTAAGTAATGTTAATTACTTAAAGCAACCCTCGAGGGGGAGGATTAAGGTCTTTCTTCAAAACTCACCCTCGGTCAAGGGGGAGATTTCCTCAAGGGGGAGTACTTGAAGAAAATCCTTACTACTCCAACTTAATCTTCATTTTTGTTTCTCATGCACATTATTATTCTTCATGCTTTCTATTTACTTAACTTTGTATGTGGGTTTGTCATAAATCAAAAAGGGGGAGATTGTTGGTGCAGTAGGCACCTAAGTCGAACCTGAGTTTTGATTATAGCAAACGATACAAAGTTAAGCTCATGTCGTTATCTCACGAGATGAATCGAGTGTGCAGAAAATTGCTATAGATGGAGCTGAAGGCTAGCGACACCCGGAGGAAGCCGCGGTGGTCGGACGACACTCGAGTGACTTCGGAGGGAGCCGAAGGAATCGAGTGGAAGGCCGGAAGCGAAAGCGACACAATAAGTATCGAGGTAACCTCGTGTGTGTGCGAGTGTAAGTGAGGTCGTATCCTCTTTACGGGGATAGACTTAAGCGTAGATCCGACCCAAGACATCCCATCGGTGGTCTAGGTCGAGATCGGACGGTCGGAGGCCGTCGAAATAATGTTATTGTTCATCTAACTTGTCATTTCAGCAAGCATCAGTCGATTTCCAGCTTGGAGGACTCGACTACCGTCCATCAGTCGACTGCCTGCGGTCAGCATTCGACTGATGCTGCCATCAGTCGACTGATGATGGCCATCAGTCGACTGATGGTCAATGATCAGCTTCGAGGAGTCAAGGCTTATCACCTCATTTCAAGGGGAGTGGTGCTCAAATGTGATTGGCTAGGGTTCCTCTCGAAAAGGGGCTCAAAGGCTATAAAAGGAGGGCCTATCCTAGGGTTTTCTCATCAATCCTAAGCTTCCAAAAAGCCTCCGCAATGCTACGACTCTCTGACAACAAAGTTCTACTTCTCCGACATCTAGGTTTAATTGTTTATATTATTGTTTCGTCGATATAATCTTCATTTCAGTTTATATTTTTTTGTCTCGGAGTTTTTATCGTTACGAGGAGAGGGGGAGTGTCCCTCTACCTCAAAGCTTTGTGATTTTTCTTGTACTCGATTAACACCTACCTCCAACGAGGAGGAGTTCTTTAGTTTTTTTCCCTCCGTGCATGGTCAAGGACCACTAGGGCCTTGGAGTAGTAGCCGAAGGCTACGAACCAAGTAAAAAATATCTTGTCTCTTTTATTGTTTCATTTATCTTTCCGCTGCACTTAATTGTTTTGAAACGAATTTGAACGAAAGAAAAGTTTTATCACTATTCACCCCCCCCCTCTAGCGATCCGCTTTGATCCAACACCACTTTCATTCATCTTCGCAAAAGCAACATCAAGACTCTGCAACGTCGACAACCAAGCTCATTTATATACTTTCATTGTCGGTATAACTTTTAATTTTGTGTATATTCTTTCGCTTATTGTACTTAACTTCTAGAGGGAAGGTAGTGTGTTACTTTTCCCTCTCATCTTTGTAAAAGCGAATACCCTCCGAGTTCGAGAGTTCTCAAATCGGAGGGCTTTTAGTGATTGCTCAATAAAGTAGCCCTAGGAAGGGTTATGGGCCTTGGAGTAGCAATCTGACTCTGATTGTGAGCCAAGCAAAAAGAACTTGTGCACTTTACTTATATTTACACTGCATAACTTTGTTTTAAAAAGATAAGAAAAGGTTTTAAAAGAAAACTTTTGTAACCATCGAGATTCACCCCCTCTTTCGGTAGTAATGATCCTACACATACCTCACTAGATCCTGATTGTCAATTTTCTCACCTATTACATGAAGCTCGTTGACAACTTCTTTGAACCTACCGTGTATTTTACTCATGATTTCATTTATTTTCATGGTGAAGGTTTGGAGTTGACCCACCAAGAGATCCTTTTTTGCTCTCTTTGATTCTTTTGATCCTTCATTTAGCTCAATGAAATTTTCCCAAAGCTCCTTGGCCGAGTTGAATGGTCCAACCTTATTGAGTTACTCCATCGAGAGTCCATATTGGAGTGTGATTGTGGCCTTTGCATTTGCTTAAGTATGCTTGGTCAATTTTCTTGTCCAATTCTTGGTTGGTAGAGGCGCTCCAAATTTGTCCACCGATTTTTTGAATCCATTTATATCATTCATTAGACTCCATTCTACCTTTCCAATAGGTGAAGTCATTGTCGTCAAAGAAAGGTGGTCATGTGATGCTATATCCCTCTTGAAATGTTATCTTGATGCTCCGATTGATAGTTAGTTCTTCCGAGGCGATCCGAGCTCTGATACCAATTGTTGGGACGATTATGTGTGCTAGAAGGGGGTGAATAGCATTGATTTGACTCATTTCTACAACTCGTTAGTAGAAGCAAATATAGATTGAAAGCTAAAATGAAAAACAATACAAACCAATGCTAACATGACGTTGCAACGTGGTTCGAAGATCCACTCCTACTCCACAGCAATCCTAAAGGTGAATTACTCCTTTGCAAACTTCCACTAAATTTCTTCTTCGGATGAACACCAAGGTGGAGAAACCTTCTTGCAATAATAATCTCTCCTTGTTACAAGATTGAATGAATGAGCGCTTGAAGAAGAGATTTAGAGTTTAGAGGAGAAGAGCTTAGAAAAGACATATAGAGCTTTTGGATGTTTTCTTGAATGTTTTTCTAGCCCTTCTTCAAGCTCCAATGCCCTTCTTATATAGGGTTTGGAGCTCTGTTGTCGATGCCTCAATGGCTTGCCGCGATTGTCGGGATTACGAATGTTACAACTCAATGGTCGCTTTACAAGTCGACTGGTCATCATACCAGTTGATTGGTCTTGACTGAGTCGGTTGACCAATCGACTCAGAGTTGACTGCCCATTCATGGCAGTCAGTGTTGGGTTTCCGGCACCGTGGCGTGTGTGTGTTCGATCATGTTTCGTAAACATGAGCATAGCGGAAGCAATTAAAATTAATAAATCTATATTTATTACAACACACACAACACACGCATGCATATTACAACAAGTGTAGACATAACCGTAAATTAAAATTTGCAATAAAAGAAATTTATCTACGTTATACCTTTCGTATGACGTGTAGCGGGAACGGCATCAACCAGAACGATCCTCGTAAGAATCGTCTCTATCCGTATCCACGCCGAGCTCCTCGGGATGACTTCGCTAAGTCACAAGCTTCGTCTTCGTACGGGTTACTAGCCTCGTGTTGAAGACGACGTGATCGAGAGATGATCACGATCCGAATCCAAATTCGGATCCTAAAACGAGTTCTCAAAACTCGCTTCTCCGGAGAGGTATTCGTCAACCGTTTGACGAATCCTTCGTCCCCCACCTCAGAGGATTACCGGAGATCAAATCCCCGGTAAGTTAGCCGCTGTCGGAGTACTAACCGTCGTCCAAACGACGCTCTGACAACAAAGAAACAAGCTGTCCAGAAAAACTGGACAGCTTTTGGTGGAGGAATAGAGGCCGGCTAAGGAAAGATGGAAGCTCACCTTATCACCGAACCCAAAGGAGATCGCCGGAGGGTCGCCGGAGGTTCTCCGGCTGAATCTTGGACGCCGGCAAAGACTTGGACGGCAGCACACAAGCTGGGCGGCGGCAGCTTTAGGGTTGGCGCCAATTAACTCCAAGGTGGAGGTGGGCGGCAACTCAAGGGGGGCTAGGGTTTTGATTAGGGCTTAATTATCCCTTAAGCCCTCTTTTATAGAGAACTACTTCTCTTAATGGTTATTGGATCATAACCATTAGGCCCGTTAACCCGCTCTATTAGGATAAGTTAAAATAAACCAAACCATGATGGTTTATTTTAAGTTAAAACGAACCGAACCAACTTTTGGTTCATTCGTTTAAAATAAACCAAACCCTTTGGTTTATTCTCATCCATTGGATTAGAACCAAACCATTTTGGTCCATCCATTATGTCTTCATAAGACACGGCTCATCCACGCTTCCATTGCGACTGAAACAATTTCATGCTCGTTTTATGTTTGGTCCAACCAAACATAGTTTCTCTCGGTCTGAGAATCCCATTCTCAAGCTCGTTTTAAATCCTTTGGATTACACTCGTTGTGCGTGTGACTAAATAGGTTCTCGGTTTATGTTGGCCGTCTATAATTAACCATTAATTATAGAATGATCATGAGTGGCACCTAGTAGTACATCATGATCCCCAATTAACCGAAAAGATCAACAGTTGATCCAGAACTATTTCTAAAACCCTTCGGCAGCTCGAATGAATCGTTCCCCATTCCCTTCACTAATCTTATACCCACTTGGTTCAGGACATGGTCTATAGTATCAGTCCCCACTAGGCTGACTATGTCACACCTAGCCCAAGTATCATTTCCTCGTCCTACGGATTCTAGTTACTGCACATGTATCGAAGAGTACCTTACTCTAAACATGTAATGCTTTGGCCAAAGACTTTAGTAACAATCCGACGAGAGGCCATGGGTATACATCTCCTCGCAAGGAGTGGTGAATCCTTTATAGGCTATTCAAACACCTTGATCACTTCGACTTATACCCAATCATCCCGGGTCCACATCTCCTTAGAGATGTTTGCTTAAGATGTCAAAGCATAAGTCTCCATGATCAAGATGACTTGAATACCGCAAGTCAAAGGAACATCGCACTTAAGCCACTGTAAGAACTTCATTGACATATCTATATATGCAGAGAACCATATGAAGTCTTACGGCTGGTCACTCCAATGAACTAGTTACCATAACTAGCATCCACGATTAACTCCGGACATCACAATGTCTCCAGCCAGTGAGAATCAGCTGCTTGGATACACCAAGGAGTATACCTCATGCTAGTCTCGACAGAATTGATGGTGTCCAAATCCATCAATTCATCGACTAGGGATAATTCTGATACATCACAATTACACATGTAGAGATACTCACTAGTTGTGATCCAATCACAAATTCTCTCATGATGTGAATCGTATCGTGGGCATTCAGTAAATGAGTTTAAGATCCAATCAAATACATAAAACATGTATACTCAAATAGTGAATTTTCATTTATCATATAAATGGTTCATACATAAGGCGATTGCCTTAGGACATCTCTCATATATTACTAACAGTCAGCTACTGATGATCTCTCTGATAAGATGATAGCGGTGAAGCACATGTTTGGATCATTGATGAGACCACATCAAGTTCAGAGATGAACTTCTCGATCCAAACCGCTTCCTTTGCTGCTTCCAAAGCTGCAATGTATTCTGCCTTAGTGGCAGAATCCGCTATAGTGTCAAGCTTGGAACCTTTCCAACTTATTGCGCCTCCATTCCAGGTGAATACATACCCGGACAAAGACATGGAATCATCCTTGTCTGTCTGGAGCTGGCATCCGTATACCCACGTATCACCATGTACCCTTCTCCATATATTAGGAACGTATCCTTAGTTCTTCTTAAGTACTTAAGGATCGTCTTAACAGTCACCCAATGATCTATTCCTGGATCAGACTGGTATCTGCTCGTGACACTCAGAGCATACGATACATTGGGCCTCGTACATAACATAGCATACATGATAGATCCTATTGCGGATGCATAGGGAATCTTACTCATGTAAATCCTCTCGTCTTCTGTGCACGGACACATAGACTTCGAAAGGTGTACCCCATGCCTGATGGGCAGATAACCTTTCTTGGATTCCGACATGCTAAACCTCTTTAGCACTCGGTCTATATATGTAGACTGCGAAAGACCAAGCAACCGTTTCGATCTATCTCTATAGATCTTAATTCCAAGGATGTAGGTTGCTTCTCCCAGGTCTTTCATGGAGAATGTCTTGGATAACCAAACCTTAACTGACTGTAAGATTGACACATCGTTTCCTATAAGTAATATGTCATCGACATACAATACTAGGAACACGACTGTACTCCCACTAACCTTCTTGTACACACAAGGTTCGTCTGGATTTTGCGAGAAATCAAACTTTTTGATCGTCTCATCAAAATGGATATTCCAGCTCCTGGATGCTTGCTTCAATCCATAAATAGACCGTCGCAATTTGCATACATTAGTTTTATCAACCGATGTGAAACCCTCAGGCTGTATCATATACACGTCCTCGAGCAGGTTTCCATTAAGGAAAGCTATTTTCACATCCATCTGTCATATCTCATAATCATAATGAGCCACTATGGCCAGGAGCATCCGAATGGATTTAAGCATAGCTACAGGCGAATAGGTTTCGTCATAATCAACACCTTGCTTTTGACGATATCCTTTTGCCACCAATCTAGCCTTATAGGTAATCACATTACCATCCAAGTCGGTTTTCTTCTTGAAAACCCACTTGCACCCTATAGGCATTATGCCTTCAGGTGGGTCAACCAAGTTCCAAACTTGGTTTTCGTACATGGAATCCATTTCCGACTTCATGGCACCAAGCCACTTATCCCTTTCTGAACTTGTCAGCACTTCTTCATAACTGGTAGGCTCCTCATCATCAATGAGTAACACGTCGTTCGATTCACTTACGAGAAATCCATATCTCTCAGGAATATTGCGTGTTCTACCAGATCTACGAAGATGTGGTGTTACAATAGGTCCAGCCGATTGCTCATCACTATGAGTTATCGGCTGTTGTGCTTCACCAGGTATCTCATCAATGTCTATTTGAGTCTCTCGAGCCTCCTCAAGCTCGACGACACTCCCAATATTTTCTTGCAAGAGAAACTCTTTCTCTAGAAACACAGCATGCCTTGAAACAAACACCTTTTGTTCCACAGGATGATAGAATTGGTAACCCCTTGTTTCCTTAGGGTATCCAATAAATAGACATTTATCAGACTTAGCATCCAATTTGTCTGATACAGTCCGCTTCACATAAGCAGGACAACCCTATATCTTCAAGTAAGATACATTAGGTTTCTTACTATTCTATATCTGTGTAATTCGGACATGTGTTTCTTGCTTACATGGCCAACACGACAATGCCACATATAGGAGTCTATTTGATTATCCTTTCGAGCACACGTGTTGCTCGCTTCGATATTGAAATCGTCACTGGATACGTCCAACGTATAAACACCATTGCTTAAAGTTCCAATCCCATAAAGAACTCCATTCAAAGTTATGTAACAACAATTGTTACTAAAAGTCAAATGGAACCCATTTCTATTTAGACAAGAAATAGAAATGATATTCTTTATCAACGAAGGAACATAAAAGCAATTGTCCAGTTCTAAGACAAGTCCTACAGGGAGTTCCAACAAATACGTTCCGATGGCGAGTACAGCAACCGTTGCTCCATTCCCAACACGTAAATTTGACTCTCCCCTTGACGAGTCTTCTTCTATTCCTTAGCCCATGTATGTCATTACATATATGTGAGCCACACCCAGTATCAAATACCCAAGTGTCTAAGGAAATAGAATGACAATCAATAAAGAAGATTTCTGAAGAAGATGGGGCATCCGATGCCTTATCCTTCTTCATGGACTCAAGATAAATCTTGCACTTTCTTCGCAAATGGCTCTCCTTGCCATAATGATGGCAAGTTTCCTTTTGTGCTAGTTCTACCTTCTTAGCCCTTCTCTTCTTTCCCTTCTGCTGTTCCTTTGACTTCCTCTTAGAACCTTTCTTCGAGAAATCAACTAACAGCACCGTCCCCTGCTCATGCTTCTCAGAAGACTCCACAGTCTTCAGCATATTGAGCAGTACCACAGATGAACCTCCTAGCATCTCAGAGGTGAAGAGGAGCTTTGAGACTTCGAACCTTTCGAATCTCACTTGCTCATCAACCAACTCACAAAGATGAAGGACTACGATATGAGCATCCATATGCTCATGTTGCTTTCGTAGCTTGGGTTCCATCGCGGCTAGCATGATGCAACTCATTTGTTCAGAATCATTCACATGTTTCTGATAGGCCAACAATTGGTCCTGAGTTGCATTGACACTAGGACGGGCGGGAAGAGACGCTTCGAGGACATTTGCAAGCTTTTCAACCTTGAGAACAATTCTCAAGCTTCTAAGCCAGTCCATGAAGCTCGGCCCAGTCAATTTATTCGAATCCAAAATGGAACGCAAATTCAAAAACATCATGATCAATTTTAGAAATATAAAACGAGCATATATGAGAAAATGATTTTAAAATGCATTAATATACATTTATAAATCCCATTCATTTTTCGAATTTCAAAAACCCCAAAATCACTTCGGGAGATCGTAGGTTCATCTCCGAATGGGCTGATATCCATCATAGTTATGAACAACCTTGGATAGAGTCCAACAAGCCATTCATAACTACAACGGTAGGTATCTTCTATACCGATTGCATATCACGTATATGCAACTATCACAATGTGCTATCAACTAATTGAATGTTTACACATACATCGGGTTGTTAACACATTAACAAGTATGCATCATATGCATAGCACCCAACTTCACCTCCCTTTACATCGACCTTGGAGAGAGTCCAACAAGCCGATGCTCCAGGTTAAAGCCAACCCATTAATCGGGACATAGTTTTAATAAAGTTAGAGCGCATTCAACCAATTAGCCCAGCTTGGAGAGAGTCCAACAACCAAAGCTAACGATTGACCTCTGACTCTTACAATATTAGTATTAAACTATTCCATGGTTTGAACATATTCGGGTTCGAGCCGGGCTTGGAGAGAGTCCAACAACCCAAACAAGAAACGGAACTCTGGTTCTAACCATATTAATGGAAGGTGTAGGCCTTAATATTGTTTAAGGGTTTTTATGTCTCATCCTCTTTGCATGCAAATAACTATTATCTACATGGCATGGCATACATGGCATACATCTACATGTCACGACACGCATGGCATAATGTTATGCATCTAATGCAATTACATGGCATACAATTATGTCATGTATATATTTCCTTATATGTCATAACTATTTATGGAAATAAAATATGTTTAAGATTTGATTCTCCAAATCAAATCATAATTAAATTAGGAAATAAATTTCCAAATCTAATCACATATTTTATTCATAGAATTATTTGATTAAGGAAAATCTATTTAGGAAACCAATTTCCTAAATCATTAAAACTACTTATGGAAATAAAATATTTTAAGATTTGATTTCCCAAATCAAATCATGATTAAATTAGGAAACAAATTTCCAGAATCTAATCAAATATTTTATTTATGGAAAATATCAATTTCCATAAATACTTCCAACTTTCCAAAAGTGGAAGATTTCCATAAATACTTCTAGACTTTCCAAAATTGAAAAATTTCCATAAATACTTCTAAATTTTGAAAATTAGAAAATTTCCAGAAATACATTATGACTATCGCAAAACCATTTTACGATTATGTCGAAACACAACCTGGGCTCTGATACCATTTATTGGGTTTCATCACATGCGTGTGTGTGTTCGATCATGTTTCGTAAACATGAGCACAATGAAGCAATTAAAATTAATAAATCTATATTTATTACAACACACACAACATGCATGCATATTACAACAAGTGTAGACATAACCGTAAATTAAAATTTGCAATAAAAGAAATTTATCTACGTTATACCTTTCGTATGACGTGTAGCGGGAACGGCATCAACCGGAACGATCCTCGTAAGAATCGTCTCTATCCGTATCCACGCCGAGCTCCTCGGGATGACTTCACTAAGTCACGAGCTTCGTCTTCGTACGGGTTACTAGCCTCGTGTTGAAGACGACGTGATCGAGAGATGATCACGATCCGAATCCAAATTCGGATCCTAAAATGAGTTCTCAAAACTCGCTTCTCCGGAGAGGTATTCGTCAACCGTTTGACGAATCCTTCGTCCCCCACCTCAGAGGATTACCGGAGATCAAATCCCCGGTAAGTTAGCCGCTGTCGGAGCACTAACCGTCGTCCAAACGATGCTCCGACAACAAAGAAACAAGCTGTCCAGAAAAACTGGACAGCTTTTGGTGGAGGAATAGAGGTCGGCTAAGGAAAGATGGAAGCTCACCTTATCACCGAACCCAAAGGAGATCGCCGGAGGGTCGCCGGAGGTTCTCCGGCTGAAACTTGGACGCCGGCAAAGACTTGGACGGCAGCACACAAGCTGGGCGGCGGTAGCTTTAGGGTTGGCGCCAATTAACTCCAAGGTGGAGGTGGGCGGCAACTCAAGGGGGGCTAGGGTTTTGATTAGGGCTTAATTATCCCTTAAGCCCTCTTTTATAGAGAACTACTTCTCTTAATGGTTATTGGATCATAACCATTAGGCCCGTTAACCCGTTCCATTAGGATAAGTTAAAATAAACCAAACCATGATGGTTTATTTTAAGTTAAAACGAACCGAACCAACTTTTGGTTCATTCGTTTAAAATAAACCAAACCCTTTGGTTTATTCTCATCCATTGGATTAGAACCAAACCATTTTGGTCCATCCATTATGTCTTCATAAGACACGGCCCATCCACGCTTCCATTGCATCAAAACAATTTCATGCTCGCTTTATGTTTGGTCCAACCAAACATAGTTTCTCTCGGTCTGAGAATCCCATTCTCAAGCTCGTTTTAAATCCTTTGGATTACACTCGTTGTGCGTGTGACCAAATAGGTTCTCGGTTTATGTTGGCCATCTATAATTAACCATTAATTATAGAACGATCATGAGTGGCACCTAGTAGTACATCATGATCCCCAATTAACCGAAAAGATCAACGGTTGATCCAGAACTATTTCTGAAACCCTTCAGCAGCTCGAATGAATCGTGCCTCATTCCCTTCACTCATCTTATACCCACGTGGTTCAGGACATGGTCTATAGTGTCAGTCCCCACTAGGCTGACTACGTCACACCTAGCCCAAGTATCATTTCCTCGTCCTACGGATTCTAGTTACTCCACATGTATCGAAGAGTACCTTACTCTAAACATGTAATGCTTTGGCCAAAGACTTTAGTAACAATCCGACGAGAGGCCATGGGTATACATCTCCTCGCAAGGAGTGGTGAATCCTTTATAGGCTATTCAAACACCTTCGATCACTTCGACTTATACCCAATCATCCCGGGTCCACATCTCCTTAGAGATGTTTGCTTAAGATGTCAAAGCATAAGTCTCCATGATCAAGATGACTTGAATACCGCAAGTCAAAGGAACATCGCACTTAAGCCACAAGAAGAACTTCATTGACATATCTATATATGCAGAGAACCATATGAAGTCTTACTTTGGTCACTCCAATGAACTAGTTACCATAACTAGCATCCACGATTAACTCCGGACATCACTATGTCTCCAGCCAGTGAGAATCAGCTGCTTGGATACACCAAGGAGTATACCTCGTGCTAATCTCGACAGAATTGATGGTGTCCAAATCCATCAATTCATCGACTAGGGATAATTCCGATACATCACAATTACACATGTAGAGATACTCACTAGTTGTGATCCAATCACAAATTCTCTCATGCTGTGAATCGTATCGTGGGCATTCAGTAAATGAGTTTAAGATCCAATCAAATACATAAAACATGTATACTCAAATAGTGAATCTTCATTTATCATATAAATGGTTCATACATAAGGCGATTGCCTTAGGACATCTCTCATATATTACTAACAGTCAGCTACTTCGTCATAAATTTTTCGAGCACTATTTTCCCAATCGCCCGAGCACACTCGCCCTCGAGCACTGCAACTTTTTAATCGCTCGAGTACCCGTGTCCAATCGACTAATCACACATCAGTCGACTACCCGAGCACCATAATTCCTTTGCGACTGCATGAGCACTGCTTAGGACTTCCCGAGTCCGAGCACCCGACCAGTCGAGTCCCGACTCAGGCATTTCTCAATCGCCCGAGCACCCGACCAGTCGACTGATTTATGCAATAGTTGACTGCCTAAGCTCGAGTGGTGCTCGGAACTTCTCGAGTACTGCTTGGCCCAAGCATCGCTCGACCCGAGCACTGCTTGGCTCGAGCACCATTCGTGCACCCGATTACTCGAGTGACTTTCTCTCGTCGCCCAAGAACTCGACAAGTCAACTAGTCTTTAGACCAATCAATTAGTCTCAACCCAGTCGACTAAAAAAAGTAATTTGTCAACTATTACACCTCAAAATTGAGGTCTAACGCACCATGTATGATCCACTCCTACTCCACAACAATCCTAAAGGTGAATTACTCCTTTGCAAAATTCCACTAAATTTCTTCTTCGGATGAACACCAAGGTGGAGAAACCTTCTTCCAATAATAATCTCTCCTTCTTACAAGATTGAATGAATGAGCACTTGAAGAAGAGATTTAGAGTTTAGAGGAGAAGAGCTTAGAAAAAACTTATAGAGCTTTTGGATGTTTTCTTGAATGTTTTTCTAGCCCTTCTTCAAGCTCCAATGCCCTTCTTATATAGGGTTTGGAGCTCTGTTGTCGATGCCTCAATGGCTTGCCGCGATTGTCGGGATTACGAATGTTACAACTCAATGGTCGCTTTACAAGTCGACTGGTCATCATACCAGTTGATTGGTCTTGACTGAGTCGGTTGACCAATCGACTCAGAGTTGACTGCCCATTTGAAAGGTTTTGCCCGGAAGCTCTGATACCAATTGAAGGGATTTCCCTTGTCGAGTCCGTGAGAGGAAACTTCTCTTCCCCTTCACCTCGGTTGCTTAACCATGGTGATCCCTTCGATGTCCCCGGATTAAAAATGTAATCCTAGACAAAAGGGATTCCCAAGACAACCAAGTCATCGTCGTGCTATTCGTTTAGAGAGGTCATTTGAACAAACTAGTTGTTCAAGAGACCATCCTCTATTCTACGAGTAGCCGCGGAATAGACGATGTCCGGATCACCGATTTTTGTGTTTATACTCGGGATCTCAGTATTATTTAGCCTATTTACAGAAATATAACATGCTTATATTTTGAAAAACAAACACAAGCAATGAATAAAAGAGATAGAAGATTAGTTATACCTCTTGGTCTTCTAATGTATGACCCTCCTCCTTTTGGACGTCGTGTGGGCGACGATCCACCAAAAGTCAAAGCTCCTAGATCGCAAAACTTCCTTCCTTGCTTTTCCCAAGCAAGAGGAAGAAGAGGAACAATGTTTTTCTCCTTCAAAAACTCAACCAACAAAGAACTATAGAAGTTCTTGCCGCCGGCTAACTAGAAGGAGAAAAAGATGATGGAAAACTACCAAGACACCAAGGGAAACCCTATATCTTGTTTCCACCACCTAAGGAGAAGAGAGGGGAGTGTTTTTGGGCACCGGCCAAGGGCTGGGAAGGGCTGGAATAGCTGCTGGACGTTGGCCACAAGGCAAGGAAGAAGAAGGAAAACTTGCCTTATTTGGTGCCACCCTTGCTTCCAAACCCTAACCCTAATTCCAATCCTATCTCAACTAGGATTGCCCTATTCTTGCCGCCCAAGCCTTGCTCCCTCTCTATTATGTCCTTCACGCCAACCCCATGCCACCTTTTATAGAGTTTGGGGATAAGCCATGAATTAATCTCCTCCATTGGTTCTAGGGATTTAATCTCAACCGTCGGATCTAGAGATTTAATCTCAACCGTCGGATCTTAGAGATTTAATCTCTACCAATGGATCTTTGTGTTTTGTTTCTATCCATTGGATCTAAGCATCTTGAGGTGTTAATGGGCTACATTAGGGACCATGAGGAGGAGTTGGGTCTTGGCCACCCATGGATCAAGCCCACATAAAGTCCGATCCACTAATGATGATCCAATCCACTAAAGGTCCATCATTGATCTACCTCACCAACCCCCATATGATAATATGGGCTCCATATATTTGTTAGGGATCGTTTGAAAGCTAGAGGGGGGGTGAATAGCTCTTTTCGTTTCTACAAGAGTAATTAGCGGAAGCAAACACAAGTAATATATGTAAAAACAAAAAACAATGCTAACAAAGCCTTTACGTGGTTCGGAGATAACGCTCCTACTCCACGGCGATCCTTAAGGTGGATCAACCCAAGCAATTTCACTAAGAAGCTTTCTCTTTACAAAGACCTCCTCTTCTTACAAAAGATGACAATGAAGATTTGAGAGGAGAAAGGAGATTAATACACTTAGAAAGCTTGGAAAACTTGTAGGAGCTTAGAAGAAAGATCAGAATATAAGCATTAGCCCCTTCTTGCTCCCCTTGGGCTCTTTTCATAGGAAAGAGCCTCTTTTTCCCGTTGGAGGTCTATCAGTCGACTGATGACTTACATCAGTCGACTGTCGCCGATTCTAACGGCTTCTGAACAGCCGGATTTGCGGGATTTGCCGTCGTCGCTAACGGAGAAGACTATCGATCGGCCAACAGCGGGCGGTTCGACCGATATCTTGCTAAATACGCCAATCGGCTATATGGGTCATTTGAGGCGGGCCGATCAGCCCGGCTGCGCAGGCGCGAAGTCAGTCGATCGTTCGCCTGAGATAACCCGATCGATAACAACCTTCCAACCTCTAATGCTGTATTTTAAGGGCCAGTTCGACCGACACCATGTTCCAGTCGACTGGCACACTCCAAGTATGACTAATTCATACTTGAAAACATAACCTAAGCCTAGACTTAACCTTCTAGCTTCTCCATCAGCCTTGCGCCTCTAGGATTTCTCTGAGTCCACGACTCCATCCATGCGCTTGCCTTCAAAAGCTTCCTTCGGTTTCGTCATGCTTTGGGTTTCTTCTTTGCCAAAGTACGCTTGGACTTTACGCCGCCAAGACTACATGCTTGGACTTATGCCGCCAAGACTTTCCTTTGGTCTTCCTTTTCCAAGGACTGCTTGGACTTTACGCCGCCAAGACTACATGCTTGGACTTATGCTGCCAAGACCTTTCCTTGACTTCTCTTTGCCAAGATCACACTTGGACTTGTCTTTTACCAAGTCTTCATACTTGGATTTTCCTGTCACTTAAACATGTATACAATTAGATCAAAAAACATTGCCTAACTTAGATGATTATCTAAACATCAAAATATATATAAATGCTTGGGGCATTGTTGCACCAACAATCTTCCCCTTTTTGATGTTTGGCAATCATTTAAGTTAGGTCTTTAACACATAAACATATTTCAATATGAATTCTAACTTAAATATCCCTTCTCCCCCTTTGACATACAACAAAAAGAGAAGAGGTTATCCAATAAGTGCAGGAAAGAATTATAATTGACACATCTTGAACAAAGGTATAAAATTGATATGAAGCTCCCCCTAAATCCAAGACATGTTTCATGATGTGTAAATAACATGTTAAACAAAACATAAGCAATAGAATAGGCAAATATGTCCTAGCCTTGCACCAACAATTATATAAATAAGGGATGTAGCTCCCCCTAAACCAGTGCACCAAGAAAATCCGCCTTTACATACAAGGTATCATGTATATACTGTGAAAATTGTATAATGTCCAAAATTGAACCTTTTAACCGATGAAAAACCGCTTTCCATTCCAAAGCAAAGGACACGGTTCGATCGAATAGGCAAGCCAATAATCGCCGATATAGTCGATCGCCAATAACTAAATGATCGATATCGCATAAATCAATTTCGAGTTTTTCACCAAGGTTTGAAAATGCGAGAAAATTACGTGGGGTGTCCAAAAATCACGAACTTGGCATACACATTTTATTCGACTAATATAACATATGAAAAATATTAGACGAAAAACATGTTCATCAGATTAATGGATTGATACAATATTTAAAATAACAAAATTATGACGCAAAAAGTGTAATTGTATCGTATCAATATTCATAACTTCGTACTATATGCTCAACTTCTAAACTTGACAAACAACAAATTGTAGGCACTAATAGAAGTGAATAAAAAACACAATTTCATTTCATCAATCAAAAGTCATTACATAAGTAGGAGTTTATGCCGTACATACGGCCAAAAAGAAAATAACAAAGAAAACAGCGAGCTAACGATCGTCCGCCTCAAGATCCATCGGTGCGATGACGAACCATCGTGAGGTGGGTGTCAGTGCGGAGGCGGAGAATCGCCAAGATGTCCTGCTGCTGCCGATGCACCTCTCTCACGAGGGAGAGGAGCTCCTGATGCTCTAGGCGCAACTCCTCAAAACGTGTGTCCACTGCTCGCAAAGCATCGGCGGGCGCGAGGATGTGTCCGGTAGAGCGATGCTCGCTGCGGCAGTCTCCGCATCGGTCCCTCGGCCAACACCTGCAGCACCACCCTCAGCAACTCCTGCAGCACCACCCTCAGCAACTCCTTCCGCAGCGGCATCCTCTGGTGCCGGAGCGGCACCTGCTACCCGCCGTGCTGGGTCCCAGAAGACGGATCCTCTGTCGGCCTTCAGGCCCGCCAATGAGAAACTCCGTCGAGTCATCTGATCATATTTCCTATTCATGACTTTAATGACTCCTATATTGACATCAATGCCTACAGAGCTGAGCCATTGAGTGAGGACATTTCCAAATGGTATGTGAATCTTCCCATTGTTTGGCCTTATGAAATGAATGATGCATTGGAAGGTATTGAGACTAATGTTAATGTCTAAGTATTGACGAAAGAAATGCATGAGAAGTAAGTGTGGAGGGCGAACCAAGGCCAAACCACGGGTAACTATGGGGAGAAGACAATGAGCAACGACCTTATAAAGGACATTGTCAGAGGCAGAAAGTTCTTGTGATTGAAATAAATTGGTGTTCAAAGGTCGAGGATAGTGATAGAAAGTATCATGAAGGGAATCTAAAGAAATCTCCTCAAAGGGAGATGGAAGAGGTTCACTCCAAGATGGATATAGAGTGAAATCATTCTCGGAAGGAAGACATCCGAGAAAATCGGTCCAGATCTGGGGACTGAAATCCAGATCGCGCTGAGCAACGCGAGTCCGGTATCTCAGCCCATCTCCAACCGGTCGTAGGTTGTTGAAAAATTCAGAGAGAAGGGTGATATTTACGTGATGTTCACAGAAAACTAAGGACTCAAGGTTGTAATGTTGGATGATTTGAACAATGTCGAAACAGTAGTCTTTAAGAAACTTGGAATCCATTGATCTAGGTGGAATAAGTTGGAATTTGTTTTTATGAAAAGCACTTTCAAGGGTGGAATTTGGAAATCGAGGATCAACAGAGGGTTGAGGGTTTGACGGGCCCTCATTGGTCGGAGGTGCCCGGGTGCGCTTAGTAGCAAAGTGCTTAATTCTAAATGGGTGAAAAGACAACACAAAAAATATGCACAATGTAGGTTGATGATGCATGAACAGAGACAACAAGACAAGCATGGGTTAGTGAAATACAATCATAGGAACAAAACAAAACATTGATCATGAATGAAAATATACCTAGGCGGCATGGTGAACAAAGATCAGTGCCGGACCACGGAACCCTAGCCGAGTGACTGGAAACTAGACGCGAACGGAGTGACAAGAGAAGGTCCTCGAGTTGGAGAGCACTCCAAATGGGATCACGTGTCGATGAAGTCGCCGGAAAACAAAGGAGAACGGCTAAGAGGTGCGGTGGAAGGTCGTCGGAAGAGAAAAAGAAGAGAGAAATCGATCCGATCGCTATAAATGTCGGGCCGAATCGATGGTTATCAATGAACCTGACGCGCAATCGAACGATTTCAGCATGCGTGTCGATCATGCCGCTATAAATGGCGGCCGACCGATAACGAACCGGTAAGCCGATTCGATATCGGCGTACAAATCGAATCAAGCCAGGCGTTAGTACGGTGATCATCGATGCTCGGTCGATAACCTTTTGACCAGATTTAAAAATTCATAATTAATTCAATAAAGATCAAAAAATCACGAAATTTTGTGGGTAATATTGTTAGATCATTTCCTATCAAGGAAAAATTATTTTAAAATTATATTACCTCTAGATTTTGATATTGACACAATCTTGAGATTTTGCAAAAGTTATGATATTTTTGCAAAACTTTGTATCACTTTGGCTTATCAATAGGAAATTGTTTCTCAAGGTTTGATAGACATAGTTTATATTTTATTTTATTTGACATTTCCAATCATATTCTTGGAGCTATATGCACATTAATTGTACATAGGCCTTCCCAATGATTGGTCCAATGAAGGATTAATGTTTCTAGATGACACTTTGGTTCATAGTAATGCATCATAACAAGCATGATGAACTAAGTGCATCTTCCTAACATCTCACATGTTGTCTAGGTGGCTCAATACAAAAATCATGGTTTCCTAAGTGTTTTGTGAGATGGTTAAAGGTATAAGTCCTAGTATTTCTATAGAATCATGCAAAACTACACTTCTATTCTACAAAGCACATCCCAAGTTCTCTCCTAAGTGATGAAAATTCTATTTCGGGGAGAGGCTTGGTAAAGATGTCGCTAGGTTGGACTTAGATTCAATGTAATTAAGCTCAATGTCCCCCTTAGCCGCATGGTCTCTAATGAAGTGATGTTTCACTTCAATGTGCTTGGTCCTAGAGTGATGCACCGGATTTTTGGTCAAGTTAATGGTGCTCACATTATCACAAAGTACTTTCATGTTGGAGGTTAGCTCATAATCTTCTAAGGTATGTTTCATCCATAATAGTTGAGCTACACAACCACCCATAGCAACATATTCGGCCTCGGTGGTGGATAAAGCAACACAAGGTTGCTTCCTACTACTCCAACTCACTAGGGAGGACCCAAGGAATTGGCATCCACCACTAGTACTCTTCCGATCCAATTTGCAACCGGCATAATCGAATCGTGTACCCAATTAAATCAAAACACCTAGTCCTAGGGTACCATAGACCTACATTTAGTGTGCCCTTTACATATCTTAAAATTCTTTTAACGACAACTAAATGAGATTCCTTAGCACATGATTGATACCTAGCACACATACCAACTGCAAATAATATGTCGGGTCTACTAGCAGTTAAATACAAGAGGCTACCAATCATGCTCCTATAAAGGGTAAGATCTATTTGTTTTCCTTCACTATCACTATCTATTTTGGTATTGGTTGCCATTGGAGTTGACACTACCTTAGCATTTTCTAAACCAAATTTCTTAATCATTTCCTTAGCATATTTGGTTTGATAAATGTAAATTCCTTCACTAGTTTGTTTAACTTGCAAACCTAGGAAGAAATTTAATTCTCCAACTAGACTCATCTCAAACTCTTTTTCCATATTTTGAATAAAGTCTTCAAGAAGCTCATCATTTGTTGACCCAAAGATAATGTCATCAACATATACTTGGGCTACAAAAATGTCCTTAGATGTTGACTTTATAAAGAGAGTTTGATCTATACTACCCCTTCTAAAATCCTTAGAGATTAGGAAAGTTGACAATCTTTCATACCAAGCCCGGGGAGCTTGTTTCAAACCATATAAGGCTTTCCTAAGTTTGTATACATGGTTTGGGTAGTCCATATTTTCAAACCCGGGAGGTTGTTCTACATACACCTCTTCCTTAATAAACCCATTTAGGAATGCCGATTTGACATCCATTTGATGGAGTTTGAAACCCATATAGGAGGCATATGCTAAAAGTATTTTAATGGACTCTAATCTAGCAACCGGGGCATATGTTTCATCATAATCAAGTCCTTCAACTTGATTAAAACCCCTTGCAACTAATCGTGCTTTATTTCTAGTGATATTCCCTTGGTCATCTAGTTTGTTCCTAAAGACTCATCTTGTAGTAATAATAGTATTTTCACTTGGTCTAGGAACTAACTCCCACACTTGACTCCTATCAAATTGAGCCAATTCATCTTGCATTGCTAAGATCTAATCCGGATCAAGTAATGCATCTTTAATGTTTTTGGGCTCAATTTGAGAAATTAGAGCTATATGACTAGTGGGGTCCCTATGGAATGACCTAGTCCTAACTCCTTGAGATAATTCACCCACAATTTGATCTAATGGGTGACTTTGATGAACTCTTATGGTTCTAGGAGGTGTATCAAGTTGAGTTTGATCATGATTTACTTCAATTCTATGTTCATTATCGGAATCATCCCTTACTTCCCCTTGATCCAATCCTCCCCCTTGATTATTACCCCCTAAGTTTAAATCTTGAAATTGTTTGGTAATTTCTTGATTTTCATTATTTATGTCATCATCAATAGGGGATTTTCTAGGGTATGTATTTGAAGTTTCATCAAATTGAACATTTGAAGATTCTTCAATCTTTTGAGTCCTTTTATTGTAAACTCTATATCCTACACTAGTGGATGAGTATCCAACTAGGATTCCCTCATCCGCTTTGGACTCAAATTTACTTAGGTTGTCTTTGGTATTTAAGATATAGACTTTACATCCAAAGACCTTAAAATAATGAATTGTTGGAATTGTACCATTCCACAATTCAAATGGAGTTTTCCTAAAACCTATGAATTAATACCCTATTTTTGATATAGCAAGCGGTATTAACTGCGCCCACAAGTAGCTAGGTAAGGAATATGCATTAAGCATTGTCCTAGCCGCTTCTTGTAGACACGATTTTTCTTTCCATAACCCCATTTTGTTGGGGTGTTCTAGGACAAGAAAATTCATGCTTGTACCCTTGTTCTAAGCAAAAAGTTGAAAAGTTAGAATTCTCAAACTCTCCACCATGATCACTACGGATCCGGTTGATTTTGAGTTTTCTTTCATTTTCTACTCTTTTGCTAAATCCTATGATTATTTCTAAGGTTTCATCCTTATTTTTCAAGAAAAACACCCAAGTAAACCTAGAAAAATCATCTACTATTACCAAGCAATATTTACTACCAATTATAGATGGGGTACTATGGCAATCAAATAAATCCATATGTAGTAATTCTAATGGTAAAGCGGTACTAAGTAAATTTTTACCTTTGTGTGATGTTTTTGATTGTTTCCCTTCTTGACAAGCATCACACATCTTGTCCTTGAAATATTTGACTCTAGGCAATCCTTTGACTAGCTTCAATTTTGCTATTTTGGCTATATTCTTCATGTTTATGTGACCTAGTCTCCTATGCCAAAGCCAACTTTCTTCCTCTTTTGCAATAAGACACTTAGTGGAAGGATTAGTAGCATAAGATAAATCAACATAATATATATTTGATCTTCTAAAGCCTACTAACATGCAATCATTTATAGTTTTGTGTCTTATAAAGCATTTTGAGGAATCAAACTTAACATCAAAATTTGCATCGCATAATTGGCTTACACTAAGTAAGTTAAATTTCATATTTTTAACTAATAGAACTTTATGAATAGCAAGATTGGGAGATACCTCAATGGTGCCCTTTCCTAAAATTTTAAGTTTGCCGCTATTACCAAAAGACACTTTTCCTTGGCTAGTGTGGTTGATAGTGGAGAATTTTCACTCATCCCCGGTCATATGCTTTGAGCACCCACTATCAACTATCCACAAGCTTGGTTCTTCTACCTATGTCACATGAAAAACATAATCCTTAGGTACCCAAATCTTAGGACCACTAGCATTAATTATAAATTTCTTTGGTACCCATGCTTTTCTCCCCTTGCTTTTAATCATGGATTTTCTACTAACTAGGGATGCAAATGCTACCTCTTTCTCCTTAGGTCTATATCCTAAACCGGCCTTATTGTAAATTGCCCTTTGGTCCTTAATAATCATATCTAGATATTTGGAACCATTAGTAAACTTTTCTAGGCATGTTCTTAATTTACTTATTTCTTTTCTTAACTCATCATTTTCATCCCTAAGAGTACAATCATCATCACTAGATGGTTTATCACATGATGCATCTATATTCTTAAATGATTTGATTTCTAATTTTAGATCCTTAATCCTAGTTTTTGATCTATTTAAAGCATTTTGTAAACATGCAATAGTCTTATAAAGTAAATCTACTTTGGGTGAGTCATTTACCTCATCATCATCACTTGATGATGATTCATCACTTGAAGAGGAAGAAGACTCCTCGCTTGAGCTTCCGGTTTCTTCCAATGCCATGAGGGCTAAGTTCTGGGTTGAATGGCAAACTTATTCATCGTCGGTAGACTCCTCCATACTTAGAGCGTCCCACGTTTGTGCCATCATCGCCTCCTTCTTCTTCTTTTCCTTCTTCTTCTTATCCTTCTCTCCCTTTTTCTTTAGTTCCGGGCAATTGGGATTTATATGCCCTTTCTTGTTGCAACCAAAACACGTCACGTTAGAAATAGAATTTGAATTGTTAGAAGATTTACCTCTTGAGGATTGAAACATCCTCTTCACATCTTTCTTGGTGAGCCTCCTTGACTTCCCACCAAATTTCTTGACATAGTGTGCTACCTCACTTGCCGACAACTCATCCTCACTACTTGATGAGTCCTCCTCGGATTTGGATGAGGAAGACACCTCCTTCTTTTCCTTTTTCTTCTTCTCCTTCTTTCCTACAACAAGAGCTATACCCTTCTCTTTGGATGAAGTGTTAGCTTGTTCATGCAATTGAAATTCACAAAATAACTCATCTAATTTAACTAATGAAAGATCTCTAGAGACCTTATAGGCATCTACCATTGAGGCCCATAAGGTGGTCCTAGGGAAGGCTTGTAGTACATACCTCACAAGGTCTCGGTTGTCGACCTTTTCACCTATAACGTGTAGTCCGTTGACTACCTCCTTGAAGCGCCCATGCATTTGGCTCACCGTTTCATTTGTCTTCATAGTGAAGCTTTGGAGTTGGCCAATCAAAAGATCCCTCTTGGCCCTTCTTGTCTCTTTGGATCCTTCGTTGAGTTCGATGAGCTTCTCCCAAAGCTCTTTTGCAGAGTTGAATGGCCCGACCTTAGATAGTTGCTCCTTGGATAGACCACATTGAAGTGTGGTCGTTGCTTTTGCATTCTCTTGTGCTTTCTTGGCCATCTCTCTTGTCCAATCCTTTGTCGGTAGTGGTGCTCCGAATTCGTCGATCGGCTTCTCAAAACCATCTACAATACTAAACCAATTTTCAATATCGTTCATTAAATAATACTCCATCCTACCTTTCCAATATCCAAAATCGTTGCCGTCGAAGAACGGAGGCCTCGCCGTGCTATACCCCTCTTGAAATGTCATCTTTGCTCCGGTTGATTGCTAGATCTTCCGATGCGATCCGGGCTCTGATACCACTTGTTAGGGATCGTTTGAAAGCTAGAAGAGTAATTAGCGGAAGCAAACACAAGTAATATATGTAAAAACAAAAAACAATGCTAACAAAGCCTTTACGTGGTTCGGAGATAACGCTCCTACTCCACGGCGATCCTTAAGGTGGATCAACCCAAGCAATTTCACTAAGAAGCTTTCTCTTTACAAAGACCTCCTCTTCTTACAAAAGATGACAATGAAGATTTGAGAGGAGAAAGGAGATTAATACACTTAGAAAGCTTGGAAAACTTGTAGGAGCTTAGAAGAAAGATCAGAATATAAGCATTAGCCCCTTCTTGCTCCCCTTGGGCTCTTTTTATAGGAAAGAGCCTCTTTTTCCCGTTGGAGGTCTATCAGTCGACTGATGACTTACATCAGTCGACTGCCGCCGATTCTAACGGCTTCTGAACAGCCGAATTTGCGGGATTTACCGTCGTCATTGCCAACGGGACGACTATCGATCGCCCAGCGATGGCGATTCGGTAGATCTTGCTATCGCCGACCGGCGATCGGCCACGGCAATATCGTAATGATCGCGCCAATAATGGCGATCATTGCCCGGCATATCTTAGCTGATCGAGTCGATCGTATCACGGTCGGCCTGACCGGATAACCCCGATCGGCCGATAATGACCTTCCAACCTCTAATCGTATTTTAAGAGCAGTTCGACCGACACCATGTTCGGTGATCGGCACACTCAAGTATGACTAATTCATACTTGAAAACATAACCTAAGCCTAGACTTAACCTTCTAGCTTCTCCATCAGCCTTGCGCCTCTAGGATTTCTCTGAGTCCACGACTCCATCCATGCGCTTGCCTTCAAAAGCTTCCTTCGGTTTCGTCATGCTTTGGGTTTCTTCTTTGCCAAAGTACGCTTGGACTTTACGCCGCCAAGACTACATGCTTGGACTTATGCCGCCAAGACTTTCCTTTGGTCTTCCTTTTCCAAGGACTGCTTGGACTTTACGCCGCCAAGACTACATGCTTGGACTTATGCTGCCAAGACCTTTCCTTGACTTCTCTTTGCCAAGATCACACTTGGACTTGTCTTTTACCAAGTCTCCATACTTGGATTTTCCTGTCACTTAAACATGTATACAATTAGATCACAAAATATTGCCTAACTTAGATGATTATCCAAACATCAAAATATATATAAATGCTTGGGGCATTGTTGCACCAACAATATTATTTGTACATTTTCTCCCCGTGTTTAAGATCTCGAATGTCCGTCGATTAATTAATTTACTAACCATTAATTAATCAACATCTAACTCCTTGAGTAGTACCACTCAACCTTTTCATCATTCCTGACCAAGTCCACCTGCAGGGTTTACATGATGAACCTTATGAGCTCCTCAAGGGGACATCATCATCCTAATATATAGGACACGGTTTCCTCCTATAATCAACGGCACACCATATAAATAATATCATCTCCCAACTTACCGAGTCTATCGATTTAATCTATAAATCTCGCCCATTGGTAAATCAAAGAGATGAGTACCAAGTATATGTGTCCGTTATTATATCGGGATTAAGAGCATGTACTAAATAATATCTGAGGTCCGATTCGATTATGTAGTCAACAATAAATCGAATCACCTCTGTGTCGGTCCTGCTCAATACACACAAAGTGCACTAGTGTGATTCTATGGTCAAGACAAACCAATACCAAATCACACTACAACCATTCCGATGGTTTGTCCAAAGTAATCTCGGTTGTGAGCCTTTACTTATACTTTACAAGGAGCCGATAACAAGATCTCCCGTGTGACACCACACACCATGTTATCTACAATGTAACGTATTAGACAATATTGCATAACCATAAAAATATGCAAACAATGATCATGTGATTCTTATTTCAAAATAAATATGTTTATACAAAACATAGACTTTTCAGTATACATCCCTACAATCTCCCACTTATACTAAAAGACTATGCTGTCCTCATACTGCCATACATCTGATTCCCCTTCCCTCCACATGCCTATCAAAGCTCTCGCTAGAAGGGCCTTAGTGAAAGGGTCTACCAGGTCATCCTCTGATGCAATCTAGGCGACAACAACTTCTACCTCCTTTACGATTTCTCGTATCAGGTGGTATTTGCACTCTATGTGTTTACTAGCCTTATGGGCTCGTGGTTCCTTCGAGTTTGCAACTGCACCATTATTATCACAATAAATTGTGATAGTTCTGGGCAAACCAGGAAACACATCCAAGTCCATCAGGAAGTTCCTGAGCCACTCAGCTTCCTTGGCTGCCTCATAGGCTGCCACATACTCAGCTTCCATGGTGGAGTCCACCACGCATTTCTGCTGGACACTCCTCCATACAATGGTTTCACCTCCCAAAGTAAACACAAAACCTGAGGTAGACTTACTGTTATCCCTATCTGATTGAAAGTCGCAATCCATGCAACCCACAGGGAGTAATTAATCTGCCCGGTAAACTAGCATATAATCCCTAGTCCTTCTCAGGCACTACAATATATGCTTTACCGCAGTCCAATGTCCCTGTCCTGGATTACTCTGATATCTGCTGACCATGCCCACAGCAAAGCAGATATCGGGTCTCGTACATAGCATCGCATACATGAGGCTTCCTACTGCCGAAGCATAAGGAACCGCCTTCATCTCCTCTATCTCCTTAGATGATCTAGGCCACATCTCCTTAGATAAAGGAACTCCATGCCCGAAAGGTAGAAAACCCTTCTTGGAGTTCTGCATGCTAAAACGATCCAAAATTGTGTCTATGTATGAAGCTTGGAATAAGCACAACATCCTTTTCCTGCGATCCCTTATAATCTTGATCCCAAGGATGTGTTCCGCTTCTCCTAAGTCCTTCATATCAAACTGTTTGGACAACCATACCCTTACGCCCGATAACACTTTGATATTGTTGCCAATCACCAAAATGTTATCTACGTATAGTACAAGAAATATCACTATGTTTCTGTCACATCTCTTGTATACACAAGACTTATCCGGACTTTGAATAAATTCATAAGACTGGATTTTCCTCATCAAAGCGGATGTTCCAAGACCTCGAAGCTTGCTTCAATCCATAAATGGACCGATTAAGCTTACATACAAGATGCTCTTTGCCCTTAGCAATGAATCCCTCTGGTTGCTTCATATAGATGTTTTCCTCAAGACTTCCATTAAGGAAAGTTGTCTTGACATCCATCTGCCACACCTCATAATCTATATGAGGTGCTATGCATAAGAGAATCCGGATAGATTTAAGCATTCTGCGTGAAAAGGTCTCCTCATAATCGATACCCTCTCTCGAGTATACCCTTCGCAATAAGCCTCGCTTTGAAGGTCTCAACCTTCGATCTATTCCTCTCTTTCTTTTGTAGATCCACTTGCATCCAATGGTTTTTACACCATCGGTGGTTCTACTAGCTCCAGACTGATTTGAATCCATAGATTCAATCTCAAAGATTCATTGCACTCTGCCAAGATATCTTGCATCTTTATCTTGGATTGCCTCATCATATGTCCAGGATCGTTCATGTTCACAGGACCAAATCAAGATTCTCCCAAGAACATGAATCTATCGGTGTCTCACAACCCTCCCACTACGACGAGGTATCACTGTGTATCCTCTGTGACACGCGTGCTGATGACATGTGGTATATCCTCTTGTATCGGTGGTACTAAAGAAGTGACTTTCCCTTTTAACTCCTCCAGAACAATTTTACTCTTGGGCTTGTGGCTCATCACATAGTCTTTCTCTAGAAATCTGGCGTTCGTGCTAACGATCACCCTCTGATCTCTAGGACTATAAAACAATCCAGCAGGTTCCAACTTACCAAAGATTCGCCAAAGACATGTGGACTCCCCATATCTGAATATGTCTTAGACTAGGCTTTCGCCCACCCACAACTGTGGGAGTAGAAGGCGATTTAGATGGAACCAAGTTCGAGAATGTATACGCCGTATCTAGAGCACATCCCGTAGCGAATCGGCAAGTCGAATAACTCATCATCGATCTAACCATCTCCATAAGAGTCCTATTCGCCCGCTCTGCTACACCATTCTGGGGGTGTGCGGGTGCGATCCAATTGGGATTGAATCGACCTTTGATAAGTAGTTCCTAAACTCTCCCAAGAGGTACTCGCCACCACGATCGGATCGTAGTGTTTTGATACTTTTACCTTGGCGTTTCTCCACATCACCTTGAATTCTTTGAACTTGTCAAAGCATTAGACTTCTGACGATCGGTAAATGTATCCATATCTTGAGTAATCATCTATAAAAGAGACGAAATACTCAAAACCACCTCTAGCCTGGATAGACATAGGACCACACAAATCAGAATGAACCAATTCTAACACATCTTTGGCTCTATACCCCTTGGCCTTAAAAGGCCTCTTGGTCATCTTACCCTCCAAGCAAGATTCACAGGTTGGGAGATCCTCCACCACTAATGAACCCAAAGGTCCATCAGCTATCAACCTTTGAATTCTGCTTAGGTTAATGTGACCAAGCCTAAGATGCCAAAGATATGTTAGGTTCATCTTCGAAGGTTCATTTCTCTTATTGGAATTAGAAGATGAGTTATTAACTTCAATTTGCATCGTGGGAGATTTTGGTTCCAGTGTGTACAAATTTCCTATCAATGTACCCGAACAGATAATGTCCCTATCTCTCTTTATAACAACTCTGTCATTGAAAGAAATAGAATATTCATCCATAAATAATTTAGAAACTGAAATTAAATTCTTTCTAAATAAGGGTACATAAAGGGAATTTTCCAGAACCAAAGTTTTATTATTTTCAAGAGATAAATAAAACTTCTCCCACTGCAATAGCTGCCACCTTCATGGCATTGCCCAAGTAAATGGTAATATTCCCTTTAGCTAGTCGGCGGGTTTCCTGGAACCCCTACAAACTATTGCAGACATGATTAGTGGCTCTCGTATCTACACACCAGGTGCCAGTAGATATCACCGCTAACCATGTTTCAACGACTAGACCAAAGGATATACTTTTGTTCTTGCTTCGGATTGGGATAATCCTTCTTCTTATGTACAGTCTGCTTGCAAGTGAAGTACTTGCCTTTCGGCTTCTTCACTCCTCCCTGAGATCCTCCCACCACCTTTGCTCCACCTTGTTTCTCCTTCTTCTAGCCTTTTGACTTAGAAGTAGAAACCTTTTTGAGCAACCATGGCTTGAGGACACTCTTTGAAGAGTGTATACTTGTACTTCTTAGCAAATAAGACAATATCTAGATTCTTTCCAATCAACATTATTTGGGAACAGTAAGTTTATTTCCTTTAGTATCATAATAAGTGGACTGAAAGTCATTTTGAAAATCCTAAGAATCACAATGATCAAAATATTAGATTTCAAATTTTATTGATTCCTCAAAACAATAAAATTCCGAAATCAACCAACACCTCAAAACACCGAGAATATCGCATGCCACGATAGTGTGGACGTATACGAATTCTACATTTGTAAGAGGAGGTTTTACCCATTAATTTTATTATCTTGTCAACCTTACTTTTTGACAAGTAAAATTAATAGTTGGTTCCTCTTTGGCCCTACAAATAAAAGCAGTGACTCCGATGGGGAGGATACTTATATTTGTATCTAAGTGTTCACCATTACTCGGTACCAAGGTAATTATCTTGGGTTATGTGCCTTACGATGGGCAAGTACACACGCTCCTTGATAATTTCCTATAACCATATTCGACCTTGTGATCCGCAAACAAACCCATCCGATGGGGAGTGAGCCGAAGGCAGTAAGTTTGTTTGCATCACTTGTCAAATTGTAATGGAGGCCATGGAATTTATAAAAATATCCCTCTCCCACTTAGTAATTTGAAATTGAGGAATTTTCCTAACATGCATATCAAACAAAAAGCAATAAATATGAAAAATAAATTATTTTCCAACTATTATGGCTTTTGTCTTCAATATGACTCCTGTCGCATCGCCATCTCGTCCGCTCCTCCTACGCCATGTACGAGCCATCCGGAGATCCGAGCCGAGACTAAATCCTATTTTAATTTACATCCATCGATCCTATACTCCACGAGGGAGTGTACATGAAATCTAGATCGAAAGTAAAATAAAATAAAGAGCGGCTAAACAATGCCGTATTTAATTTACAAAAACTAAATACTAGCCTCGTCAACCCCGAGGATTCAACAAAATAAACATTTACACACATACAATCACATACACACACATGCCATAATAGTCGAATCTTATGCCTGCAACCAAAAAGTTAAGCTACGCATATCCTACTATTATCCAACACATTTAATATATGAAAAAGTGCATAAAAATTAACCGAATCCTAAACACACAAAACCAGAAACCTTGGCTCTGATACCAATTGAAAGGTTTTGCCCGGAAGCTCTAATACCAATTGAAGGGATTTCCCTTGTCGAGTCCGTGAGAGGAAACTTCGCTTCCCCTTCACCTCGGTTGCTTAACGATGGTGATCCTTTCGATGTCCCCAGATTAAAAATGTAATCCTAGACAAAAGGGATTCCCAAGACAACCAAGTCATCGTCGTGCTATTCGTTTAGAGAGGTCACTTGAACAAACTAGTTGTTCAAGCGACCATCCTCTATTCTACGAGTAGCCGCGGAATAGACGATGTCCGGATTGCCGATTTTTGCGTTTATACTCGGGATCTCAGTATTATTTAGCCTATTTACAGAAATATAACATGCTTATATTTTGGAAAACAAACACAAGCAATGAATAAAAGAGATAGAAGAATAGTTATACCTCTTGGTCTTCTAATGTATGACCCTCCTCCTTTTAGACGTCGTGTGGGCGACGATCCACCAAAAGTCAAAGCTCCTAGATCGCAAAACTTTCTTCCTTGCTTTTCCCAAGCAAGAGGAAGAAGAGAAACAATGTTTTTCTCCTTCAAAAACTCAACCAACAAAGAACTATAGAAGTTCTTGCCGCCGGCCAACTAGAAGGAGAAAAAGATGATGGAAAACTACCAAGACACCAAGGGAGACCCTATATCTTGTTTCCACCACCTAAGAAGAAGAGAGGGGAGTGTTTTTGGGCACCGACCAAGGGCTGGAATAGCTGTTGGACGTTGGCCACAAGGCAAGGAAGAAGAAGGAAAACTTGTCTTATTTGGTGCCACCCTTGCTTCCAAACCCTAACCCTAATTCCAATCCTATCTCAACAAGGATTGCCCTATTCTTGCCGCCCAAGCCTTGCTCCCTCTCTATTATGTCCTTCACGCCAACCCCATGCCACCTTTTATAGAGTTTGGGGATAAGCCATGAATTAATCTCCTCCATTGGTTCTAGGGATTTAATCTCAACCGTCGGATCTAGAGATTTAATCTCAACCGTCGGATCTTAGAGATTTAATCTCTACCAATGGATCTTTGTGTTTTGTTTCTATCCATTGGATCTAAGCATCTTGAGGTGTTAATGGGCTACATTAGGGACCATGAGGAGGAGTTGGGTCTTGGCCACCCATGGATCAAGCCCACATAAAGTCCGATCCACTAATGATGATCCAATCCACTAAAGGTCCATCATTGATCTACCTCACCAACCCCCATATGATAATATGGGCTCCATATATTATTTGTACATTTTCTCCCCGTGTTTAAGATCTCGAATGTCCGTCGATTAATTAATTTACTAACCATTAATTAATCAACATCTAACTCCTTGAGTAGTACCACTCAACCTTTTCATCATCTTGGGACCAAGTCCACTGCGGGGTTTACATGATGAACCTTATGAGCTCCTCAAGGGGACATCATCATCCTAATATATAGGACACGGTTTCCTCCTATAATCAACGGCACACCATATAAATAATATCATCTCCCAACTTACCGAGTCTATCGATTTAATCTATAAATCTCGCCCATTGGTAAATCAAAGAGATGAGTACCAAGTATATGTGCCCGTTATTATATCGGGATTAAGAGCATATACTAAATAATATCTGAGGTCCGATTCGATTATGTAGTCAGCAATAAATCGAATCACCTCTGTGTCGGTCCTGCTCAATACACACAAAGTGCACTAGTGTGATTCTATGGTCAAGACAAACCAATACCAAATCACACTACAACCATTCCGATGGTTTGTCCAAAGTCATCTCGGTTGTGAGCCTTTACTTATACTTTACAAGGAGCCGATAACAAGATCTCCCGTGTGACACCACACACCATGTTATCTACAATGTAACGTATTAGACAATATTGTATAACCATAAAAATATGCAAACAATGATCATGTGATTCTTATTTCAAAATAAAGATGTTCATACAAAAGATAGACTTTTCAGTATACATCCCTACACCATTCATGGCAGTCAGCTACTAAGTCGTAAATTTTTCGAGCACTATTTTCCCAATCACCCGAGCACACTCGTACCGAGCACTCGCCCTCGAGCACTGCAACTTTTTAATCGCTCGAGTACCCGTGTCCAATCGACTAATCACACATCAGTCGACTGCCCGAGCACCACAATTCCTTTGCGACTGCATGAGCACCGCTTAGGACTTCCCGAGTCCGAGCACCCGACCAGTCGAGTCCCGACTCAGGCATTTCTCAATCGCCTGAGCACCCGACTAGTCGATTGATTTATGCAATAGTTGACTGCCCAAGATCGAGTGGTGCTCAGAACTTCTCGAGTACTGCTTGGCCCAAGCATCGCTTGACCCGAGCACTGCTTGGCTCGAGCACCATTCGTGCACCCGAGTGACTTTCTCTCGTCGCCCAAGAACTTGACCAGTCAACTAGTCTTTAGACCAATCAATTAGTCTCAACCCAGTCGACTAAAAAAAGTAATTTGTCGACTATTACACCTCAAAATTGAGGTCTAACGCACCATGTATGATCCACTCATACTTGGCACATACCCTTAGTCTAGACTTAAGCCTTCAAGCCTCTTCCATCAATCTCCCATCTTCAGGATGCCTCCGAGTTCACGACTCTTCATCCTTTATGCTTGCCTTCAAGTGCTTCCTTCGGCTTCGTCATGCTATCAGGTTTTCCTTTGCCAAGAGATTGCACCTCCAAGACTTCCATTGCTAAGTTACACTTGGACTTACGCCGTCAAGACTACACACTTGGACTTACACAGCCAAGACTACACACTTGGACTTATACTACCAAGACTACACACTTTGACTTACACCATCAAAACTTCATACTTAGACTTTCCTTGTACCTGTCACTTAATATTCATGTTAGATCACCAACATTGCCTAACTTAAACTTGGTTATCCAAACATTAAAAGTAATGCTTGGGGCAAGATTGCACCAATACAGCGGTTAGTAGCCCCCATCATTGTGGATGAGATACATAAGATCCTCTTTAGTATCGGCAACAACCGAGTTTAGGGTCGGATAGATATGAAGCCAACTTTTTAAATCATCCTGGACTACTGTACATCCTCACATCTATGCATCAGTCTAGGAATTCTTCATCACAGGAAGGTTACTATGGTAGTGGAACCACACTTTGCTAGTCATGGTGCTAAAGTCGGATCATTTCCCCCTTGTACTAGATTACCGACCTATCTCATATTGCACCATCATCTATAAGGTCATCTCCAAAGTCTTAGCTTCTCAACTATGGTTGGTTATGGGTTGCCTTTTAGACCAAGCTCAAGCGGCATATGTTGAAACTATTCCATAGTCGAAAATATCCATTTTGCTCAGGAACTTCTTGTTAGTGAAAGCCCTAGAGCCAATCATGTGATGATTGTTGTATGGACTTTATTGTATCATATTCCTATTTATAAAAGGCATGGTTATTATATTTACTTGTATTGGTGCCAAATAACTAAATATAATAATGTCCTTGAGTAGTAGGTTCTTATCTATATCAATCGATTGGTTGAATCGATAATGAGATGATATAGAGAATACTACTCTTAATCATTCCTAGTCGAGTATTAACATTCAGGGACAATGTTAATGCGTAGAGACTAGCATGTAGGTCAACAAGATGACTTGATCTCACAAGTCATGGATATGAGATATCAAGTTGACACATAGGTATGCATTGGAGAATGTATACTGAATGACCCGCCATGAGAAAGTATCATGGATCGTTATATGAGTGTCATATACTTTCTCATGTGGCTATTAGTATGACTATTAGTCCTTAGACCTGAAGTCACCATGGTTCCCTACATAAGGAGTTGCATACTTTGGCTTCGTCAAACGTCACCCATAAATGGGTGGACTATAAAGGCGATTACTGGGTATGTAACGAATTATGCGGAGGGATGTGAGTGATGTAGATGGGATCTATCCCTCCTATATGACGGGGGTGACATCGATATTCTTGATAGAGTGAGACCACGAAGTGCATGGCCATGCCCAAATGAGTCAATATGAGATATTGAGCTCATTTGATTAGAGTGAGTCTACTTGGAGTTCAAGATTTAGATTGTACCGAGGATGACACAGTCTATGCCTCGATTGGTCAATCTAGATGTCAAGGATAGAGGGACATTGTCACATATTGTGAGAGTCACAAAGGTGATGTTGGAGCTCTCTTGTAACTTGGGTAGCAATGATGTGTTGCTAGATACCGCTCATTGCTTATGTTCCTAAATCGGTTTAGGGACATTGCCAACGTTACAAGAACCTATAGGGTCACACACATAAGAGCAATTAGATGGAGATTAGGTTCATATGATGAACAATGAGGATTAGGTTCATGGGATGAACCAAATTGGATTAAGAGTAATCCAAATTAGACTAATTGAGTTAGACTCAAGTTGATTCAAGTGTTGAATGAGTCTAATTGAGATTTGATTCATCAAATCAATTTAAATTAATGAATAGAGATTCATTATATTAAATTGACTTGAGTCAAGTGGTTAGATTTGATCAACCATGGGAGATTAGAGGTCAAGTTTGACTTGACTTGAGAGGGAAGATGAAAGGTCAAGTTTGACTTGACCAAATGTCATGTCATGATGATGACTAGGCATGGCCGGCCAATGATGATGCTCCACATCATCATTGACTTTGTCAATTGGTGCCACCTCATGAGGGAGACCAAGGGACATGGGAGTTACATGCATGCATGTAACTCCCTCTCCTTGAAGTGGTCGGCCACTTTAGGGGTTTCATTAGATGAAATTCATTTGGGTGAGTTAATTCCAACTTCATCTTCTTCCTTGGAACCTTTTCTCTGTTGGGTTTCCGGCACCGCGGCGTGTGTGTGTTCGATCATATTTCGTAAACATGAGCACAGCGGAAGCAATTAAAAATAATAAATACTCCTATTTATTACAACACACACAACACACGCATGCTATTACAACAAGTGTAGACATAACCGTAAATTAAAATTTGCAATAAAAGGAAATTAAACTACGTTATACCTTCCGTATGACGTGTAGCGGGAACGGCATCAACCGGAACGATCCTCGTAAGAATCGTCTCTATCCGTATCCACGCCGAGCTCTTCGGGATGACTTCGCCAAGCCACGAGCTTCGTCTTCGTACGGGTTACTAGCCTCGTGTTGAAGACGACGTGATCGAAAGATGATCACGATCCGAATCCAAATTCGGACCTAAAAACAAGTCCTCAAGACTTGCTTCTCCGGAGAGGTATTCGTCAACCGATTGACGAATCCTTCGACCTCCACCTCAGAGGATTACCGGAGATCAAATCCCCGGTATGTTAGCCACTGTCGGAGCACTAACCGTCGTCCAAACGACGCTCCGACGAGAGGAGAAGAAGCTGTCCAGAAAACTGGACAGCTTGGTGGAGGAGATAGGCGCCGGCCAAAACAAGGAGACAAAAGCTCACCTTGATGCCGAACCTTTTGGGGATCACGGAGGGTCGCGGAGGTTCACCGGCTGGAGCTTGGGCGCCCGGCAAGGGTCTTGGCGGCGGCACAATCAAGGCTGGCGGCAAGGAGCTTGGCGGCACAACCGAGGTTGGCGGCAACTCCTTGGAGGCTAGGGTTTTGATTTTGGATTAGGGTTTAACAATCCCTTAAGCCCACTTTTATAGAGAACTAATTCTCTTAATGGTTAATGGATCATATCCATAAAGCCCGTTAACCGCTCCATTAAGATAAGTTAAAATAAACCAAACCATGATGGTTTATTTTAAGTTAAAACGAACGAACCAACTTTTGGTTCATTCGTTTAAAATAAACCAAACCCTTTGGTTTATTCTTATCCATTGGATTAGAACCAAACCATTTTGGTCCATCCATTACGTCTTCATAAGGCGCGCCATCCACGCTTCCATTGCATTGAAACAATTTCATGCTCGCTTTATGTTTGGTCCAACCAAACATAGTTTCTCTCGATGCGAGAATCCCATTCTCAAGCTCGTTTTAAATCCTTTGGATTACACTCGTTGTCGTGTGACCAAATAGGTTCTCGGTTTATGTTGGCCGTCTATAATTAACCATTAATTATAGAGCGATCATGAGTGGCACCTAGTAGTACATCATGATCCCCAATTAGCAAAAGATCAGCGGTTGATCGAGAACTATTTACGAAACCCTTGATGCTCGAATGAATCGTGCCCCATTCCCTTCACTCATCTTATACCCACTTGGTTGAGGACATGGTCTATGTGTGTCGATCCCCACTAGGTGACTCGTCACACCTAGCCCAAGTATCATTTCCTCATCCTCTGATTCTAGTTACTCACATGTATCGAAGAGTACCTTACTCTAAACATGTAATGCTTTGGCAGACTTTAGTAACAATCCGACGAGAGGCCATGGGTATACATCTCCTCGTAAGGAGTGGTGAATCCTTTATAGGCTATTCAAACACCTTCGATCACTTCGACTTATACCCAATCATCCCGGGTCCACATCTCCTTAGAGATGTTTGCTTAAGATGTCAAAGCATAAGTCTCCATGATCAAGATGACTTGAATACCGCAAGTCGAAGGAACATCGCACTTAAGCCACGCGTAAGAACTTCATTGACATATCTATATATGCGAGAACCATATGAAGTCTTACTGGTCACTCAATGAACTAGTTACCATAACTAGCATCCACGATTAACTCGGACATCACTATGTCTCGGCCGGTGAGAATCGGTGCTTGGATACACCAAGGGTATACCTCGTGCTAGTCTCAGCGAGAATTGATGGTGTCAGATTCATCAATTCATCGACTAGGATAATTCCGATACATCACAATTACACATGTAGAGATACTCACTAGTTGTGATCCAATCACAAATTCTCTCATCTTTGTGAATCGCATCGTGGACATTGATAAATGAGTTTAAGATCAATCAAATACATTAAACATGTATACTCGAATAGTGAATCTTCATTTATCATATAAATGGTTCATACATAAAGCGATTGCCTTAGGACATCTCTCATATATTACTAACGGACTCCACTTGGCTAATGCCAATCGCTACGGTATCGATACCATAAGCACTAACATGACCCTCGACTTACTTTGAGGTAATGCTTTAGTCAAAGGATCCGCTAAGTTCCTTTCGGTGGGAATTTTCTCGATTTGTATTTCGTTCCTACTGATGATCTCTCTGATAAGATGATAGCGGCGAAGCACATGTTTGGATCGTTGATGAGACCACATCAAGTTCATAGATGAACTACTTGATCCAAACGCTTCCTTTCTTTGCTTCAAAGCGATGTATTACGCCTCGATTGGCGAGAATCCGCTATAGTGTCAAGCTTGGAACCTTTCCAACTTATTGCGCCTCCATTCCGGTGAATACATACTCGGTGAGACATGGAATCATCCTTATGCATGCGATCGGCATCATCCGTATGCAGCGTATCACCATGTACCCTTCTCCATATATTAGGAACACATCCTTAGTTCTTCTCAAGTACTTAAGGATCGTCTTATGACCCAATGATCCATTCTGGATCGGTGAGTATCTGCTCGTGACACTCGAGCGTCACGATACATCGGGCCTCGTAACATAGCATACATGATAGATCCTATTGCGGATGCATAGGGAATCTTACTCATGCAAATCCTCTCGTCTTAAATGCGCGGACAGACTTGAAAGGTGTACCCCATGCACGATGGGCGGATAACCTTTCTTGGATTCCGACATGCTAAACCTCTTTGCTTTCGGTCTATATATGTAGGCTGCGAAAGACCAAGCAACAGCAGTTTGATCTATCTCTATAGATCTTAATCCCAGGATGTAGGTTGCTTCTCCCAGTCTTTCATGGAGAATGTCTTGGATAACCAAACCTTAGCGGTATTGTAAGATTGACACATCGTTTCCTATAAGTAATATGTCATTGACATACAATACTAGGAATACATTTGCCTCCCACTAACCTTCTTGTACACACAAGGTTAAATGCGGATTTTGTGAAATCAAACTTTTGATCGTCTCATCAAAGCGGATATTCCGACTCTGGATGCTTGCTTCAATCCATAAATGGATCGTCGCAACTTGCATACCTTGGTTTTATCAACCGATGTGAAACCCTCAGGCTGTATCATATACACGTCCTCGAGCAAGTATCCATTAAGGAAAGCTGTTTTCACATCCATCGCCATATCTCATAATCATAATGAGCTATGGCGGGAGCATCGAATGGATTTAAGCATAGCTACGAGCGAATAGGTTTCGTCATAATCAACACCTTGTTTTTGGCGATATCCTTTCGCCACCAATCTAACCTTATAGGTAATCACATTACCATCCATGTCGGTTTCTTCTTGAAAACCCACTTGCACCCTATAGGCTTTATGCCTTGGTGGAGTTCGAACCAAGTTCCAATCTTTGTTTTCTTACATGGAATCCATTTCCGACTTCATGGCACCAAGCCACTTATCCCTTTCTGAACTTGTCAGCACTTCTTCATAACTGGGAGGCTCCTCATCATCAATGAGTAACACGTCGTTCGATTCACTTACGAGAAATCCATATCTCTCAGGAATATTGCGTGTTCTACCAGATCTACGAAGATGTGGTGTTACAATAGGTCCAGCCGATTGCTCATCACTATGAGTTGTCGGCTGTTGTGCTTCACCAGGTATCTCATCAATGTCTATTTGAGTCTCTCGAGCCTCCTCAAGCTCAGCGACACTCCCCTTTGTTTTCTTGCAAGAGAAACTCTTTCTCTAGAAACACGGCATGCCTTGAAACAAACACCTTTTGTTCCACAGGATGATAGAATTGGTAACCCCTTGTTTCCTTAGGGTATCCAATAAATAGACATTTATCGGACTTAGCATCCGGTTTATGCGATCTGATCAGCTTCACATAAGCGAGACAACCCCATATCTTCAAGTAAGATACATGAGGTTTCTTACTAGCCCATATCTCATATGGAGTAGTAGAGACTACCTTCGGTAGGCATTACATTTAACAAGTAAGCAATTTATGCGAAGTGCATAACCCCAAAGGACTTGGGAAGAGTCGCATGATTCATCATTGACTGACCATGTCCAACAAAGGTCGATTCGCCTCTCGGATACACCATTATCTTTGTGGTGTATAGGCGGAGTCCATTGAGACAATATGCCATTGTCTCTTAGATAATCAAGAAACTCTTGACTTAAGTATTCACCACCTCGATCCGATCAGTATTTTAATACTTTTGTCATGTTGTTTCTCTACTTCATTTGAATTCTTTGAACCTTTTCAAAGGCTTGGACTTGTGTTTCATCAAGAACACATACCCAAACCGTAGTGATCATCGGTGAAGGTAATGAAGTAGCTATAGCCTCCTAATGCTTGAGTTGACATAGGTCACATACATCGGTATGTACTAGACCTAGTAACTCTCCACTCGTTCACCTTTTCGGTAAAGGTAACTTAGTCATCTTGCCTTTTAAGCATGATTCGCATGTATCGTATGAATCCAATTCAAGCGATTCGAATTCCACATCGGTGTAATTCGGACATGCGTTTCTTGCTTATATGGCCAAACGACAATGCCACATATAGGAGTCTATGTGATTATCCTTTGAACGCAGCGTGTTGCTCGCCGATATTGAAAATGTCCTTTGAATCGTCCAGCGTATAAATGCCATTACTCAAGTTCGATTCCATAAAATCGCCATTGAAGTTATATAACAACAATTGTTACTAAGCGTTAAATGAAACCATTTCTATTTAAGCGGAAATAGAAACAATGTTCTTTATTAGAGAAGGAACATAATAGCAATTGTCGATTCCAAGACTAGTCCACTGGGAGCTTGACAAATAAGTTCGATGGCGGCCGCGGCAACCTTTGCTCCATTGCCAACTCAAATTTGACTCCCCTCGACAAGTCTTCTTCATTCCTTAGCCCTGTATGTCATTACATATATGTGAGCTACACCCAGATCCAATACCCAAGTGTCTAAGGAAATAGAATGACAATCAATAACGAAGATACACGAAGAGGATGGGGCATCGGATGCCTTCTTCTTCTTCATGGACTCAAGATAAATCTTGCAGTTTCTTCGCATGGCCTTCCTTGTGATGGCAAGTGCCCTTTCTGGTTCCTTACGCCTTCTTTGCCTTTTTCTTTCCTTTCTTACGTTCTTTTGCCTTCCTTAGAACCTTTCTTTGAGGAATCAACTAACAGAACCGCCTTCTCCTCATGCTTCACAGAAGGCTCCACAGTCTTCAGCATATTGAGGAGCTCGGGAATGGTGGATTCCAATTTGTTCATCCGATAGTTCATCACAAATTGCGAGAAACTCTTGGGCAAACAATGCAGAATTAAGTCAATACTTAACTCATGATCCATCACAAAACCGAGGGTAGCTAGCCGCTCGATGTACCCGTTCATCTTTAGCACAAACACAGACCTTCTTGCATCTTCGTGGTGAAGAGGAGCCTAGAGACCTCGAACCTTTCGGATCTCGCTTGCTCATCGAACAACTCATGAAGATGGAAGACCATAGTATTAGCATCCATATGCTCATGCTGCTGATAGACCAACATTTGGTCTGGAGTTGCATCGTCCTTAGATCGAAGAAGAGGCTCTTCAAGGACATATGCTAGCTTTTCCGCCTTGAGAACAATTCTCGTTTCTACCCAGAAGTTAGGCCCAATCTTGTTCAATCCAAAAGCGCAAATTCAAAGACGTCATGATCAATTTATTGACCTAGAAATACAAAACGAGCATATATGAGAAAATGATTTTAAAATGCATCAATATACATTTATAAATCCCATTCATTTTTCGAATTTCAAAAACCCCAAAATCACTTCGGGAGATCGTAGGTCCATCTCCGAATGGGCTGATATCCATCATAGATAAGAACAACCTTGGAGTGAGTCCAACAAGCCATTCTTAGCTATGATGGTGGGTATCAAGTATACCGATTACATATCATGTATATGTAACTATCACAATGTGCTATCAACTAATTGAATGTTTACACATACATTGGGTTGTTAACACATTAACAAGTATGCATCATATGCATAGCACCCAACTTCACCTCTCTTCACATCGACCTTGGAGTGAGTCCAACAAATCGATGCTCCAAGTTAAAGCCGACCCATTAATCGCAAAATAGTTTTAATATGGTTAGAGCGCATTCAACCAATTAGCAGCTTGGAGTGAGTCCAACAACCCAAACTAACGATTGACCTCGACTCTTACCATATTAGAGTTAAACTATTCCAATGATTTGAACATGTTGAGTTCGAGCCGGGCTTGGAGTGAGTCCAACAACCCAAACAAGAAATGTAACTCTGGTTCTAACCATATTAATGGAAGGTGTAGGCTTTAATATTGAGTTAGGGTTTTATGTCTCATCCTCTTTGCATGCAAATAACTATTATCTACATGGCATGGCATACATGGCATACATCTACATGTCAGGACACGCATGGCATAATGTTATGCATCTAATGCAATTACATGGCATACAATTATGTCATGTATATATTTCCTTATATGTCATAACTATTTATGGAAATAAAATATGTTTAAGATTTGATTCTCCAAATCAAATCATAATTAAATTAGGAAACAAATTTCCAAATCTAATCACATATTTTATTCATGGAATTATTTGATTAAGGAAAATCTATTTAGGAAACCAATTTCCTAAATCATTCAAACTACTTATGGAAATAAAATATTTTAAGATTTGATTTCCCAAATCAAATCATGATTAAATTAGGAAACAAATTTCCAGAATCTAATCAAATATTTTATTTATGGAAAATATAAATTTCCATAAATACTTCTAACTTTCCAAAAGTGGAAGATTTCCATAAATACTTCTAGACTTTCCAAAATTGAAAAATTTCCATAAATACTTCTAAATTTCCAAAATTTAGAAAACTTCCAGAAATACATTATGACTATCGCAAAACCATTTTTATGATTATGTCGAAACACAACTTGGGCTCTGATACCACTGTTGGGTTTCCGGCACCGCGGCGTGTGTGTGTTCGATCATGTTTCGTAAACATGAGCACAGCGGAAGCAATTAAAAATAATAAATACTCCTATTTATTACAACACACACAACACACGCATGCTATTACAACAAGTGTAGACATAACCGTAAATTAAAATTTGCAATAAAAGGAAATTAAACTACGTTATACCTTCCGTATGACGTGTAGCGGGAACGGCATCAACCGGAACGATCCTCGTAAGAATCGTCTCTATCCGTATCCACGCCGAGCTCCTCGGGATGACTTCGCCAAGCCACGAGCTTCGTCTTCATACGGGTTACTAGCCTCGTGTTGAAGACGACGTGATCGAGAGATGATCACGATCCGAATCCAAATTCGGACCTAAAAACAAGTCCTCAAGACTTGCTTCTCCGGAGAGGTATTCGTCAACCGATTGACGAATCCTTCGACCTCCACCTCAGAGGATTACCGGAGATCAAATCCCCGGTATGTTAGCCGCTGTCGGAGCACTAACCGTCGTCCAAACGACGCTCCGAAGAGGAGAGAAGCTGTCCAGAAACTGGACAGCTTGGTGGAGGAGATAGGCGCCGCCAAAACAAGGAGACAAAAGCTCACCTTGATGCCGAACCTTTAGGGGATCACCGAGGGTCGCCGGAGGTTCACCGGCTGGAGCTTGGACGCGGCAAGGGTCTTGACGGCAAAGACAATCTGGCGGGCGGCAAGGAGCTTGGGCGGCACAACCAGGTTGGCGGCAACTCCTTGAGGCTAGGGTTTTGATTTTGGATTAGGGTTTAACAATCCCTTAAGCCCACTTTTATAGAGAACTAATTCTCTTAATGGTTAATGTATCATATCCATAAAGCCCGTTAACCCGCTCCATTAAGATAAGTTAAAATAAACCAAACCATGATGGTTTATTTTAAGTTAAAATGAACCGAACCAACTTTTGGTTCATTCGTTTAAAATAAACCAAACCCTTTGGTTTATTCTTATCCATTGGATTAGAACCAAACCATTTTGGTCCATCCATTACGTCTTCATAAGACGCAGCCCATCCACGCTTCCATTGCGACTGAAACAATTTCATGCTCGCTTTATGTTTGGTCCAACCAAACATAGTTTCTCTCGGTCTGAGAATCCCATTCTCAAGCTCGTTTTAAATCCTTTGGATTACACTCGTTGTGCGTGTGACCAAATAGGTTCTCGATTTATGTTGGCCGTCTATAATTAACCATTAATTATAGAACGATCATGAGTGGCACCTAGTAGTACATCATGATCCCCAATTAACCGAAAAGATCAACGGTTGATCCAGAACTATTTCTGAAACCCTTCAGTAGCTCGAATGAATCGTGCCCCATTCCCTTCACTCATCTTATACCCACTTGGTTCAGGACATGGTCTATTGTGTCAGTCCCCACTAGGCTGACTACGTCACACCTAGCCCAAGTATCATTTCCTCGTCCTACGGATTCTAGTTACTCCACATGTATCGAAGAGTACCTTACTCTAAACATGTAATGCTTTGGCCAAAGACTTTAGTAACAATCCGTCGAGAGGCCATGGGTATACATCTCCTCGCAAGGAGTGGTGAATCCTTTATAGGCTATTCAAACACCTTCGATCACTTCGACTTATACCCAATCATCCCGGGTCCACATCTACTTAGAGATGTTTGCTTAAGATGTCAAAGCATAAGTCTCCATGATCAAGATGACTTGAATACCGCAAGTCAAAGGAACATCGCACTTAAGCCAAAGAAAGAACTTCATTGACATATCTATATATGCAGAGAACCATATGAAGTCTAACTGCTGGTCACTCCAATGAACTAGTTACCATAACTAGCATCCACGATTAACTCCGGACATCACTATGTCTCCAGCCAGTGAGAATCAGCTGCTTGGATACACCAAGGAGTATACCTCGTGCTAGTCTCAACAGAATTGATGGTGTCCAGATTCATCAATTCATCGACTAGGGATAATTCCGATACATCACAATTACACATGTAGAGATACTCACTAGTTGTGATCCAATCACAAATTCTCTCATGCTGTGAATCGCATCGTGGACATTCAGTAAATGAGTTTAAGATCCAATCAAATACATTAAACATGTATACTCAAATAGTGAATCTTCATTTATCATATAAATGGTTCATACATAAGGCGATTGCCTTAGGACATCTCTCATATATTACTAACATTCTCTCAAGCTCTACCTCTCCAAACCTCATCTTGCCGAAATTCCTAATGGAGTGCTAGCACACTCTAAGGCATTTCTCTCCACCTATTGCTTGTGTGGATACCATAGAGGAGTGTGCACTTGACACTCTCGAGTTTCGGCGAACTTTTGGACGAGCGGGATAAGCGAAGGGCGTCGCTACGAGGGTAACGTTCTAACCTCTTAGATCTAAGGTAGATCTAGGATTTCTGTAAGCACATACATGTAATTATAATTTTATACTTTGCACGGATCCGTGGCCGGGGCTTCCGAGGTTTCCGCAACGCAAAAAGCGGTTTTTGTGGCTCGAAAAAACCCAACAGTGGTATCAGAGCCAGGTGCGAAGCATGTATGTGTTTCGTTTTTGTAGTTTTTATATTAGATATAAAAATTACAGATTTATATGTTTCTGTAAATTTTCTTATTTTATAGAATTTTTGGGTATTTTTCTCGTAGAGTCGAAGCAACGAGTGTTGGGACACTCGTAGGCTTCAACCGTCGAGAAAAACTCTCCGAATCGGCGAGTTCTCGCTTTAGGTTTTTGGGACAGCGACTTAAGTCGCTGTAAGATCATTGTAGGGAGACTCGCGAAGTTTATTTTGCGAGTAGGGGCGCTGCCCCTATCCCCGAAAGGGGCCATGTCCCGCGATCGCACTTAAACCGCTTAGCGGACTGCTGGAGAGTTGACTCATAAATTCGAAATAAATTAGGAAAAATTATAGAAATTTTTGTAAAAATACATAATTTAGAATCATGTATAATTCTGTGATTGTCATGGCCCAATGACCCCAATTTGATTGAATAATTGTGTTGTAAGTGGTCAGGCGTATGTTGTAATAGTGTATGCACTGGCGTCGCACCTCTTATTTTGAAATTCTAGTTGTAATTAGTTTTAGACTCGAATGTAACTCGAGTTTCATATTTGTAATGTACAAAATGGAGCGGTGGAAAGTCCACTTGAAGACGAGATTACGAGAAGGGTGATTTACGACACATGGCGGCCAAAGGAAGCGCTGGAGAAGCCGCTAGCCTTAGGTTGACCGTCCGATCTTCTCATTGGCTTGAGAAGATCGTAGTAGGGCCATGACTATATCACATTTAATGATATATATATATGTTGATATATATATATGTATATTTAATTAATTTTGCTTGTATGTATGTGATGCATGCTAGTAGAAAAATGTTTGTATGTATATGATGCATGCTAGGTTAATTTTCTTGTATGTATATGATGCATGCTAGAATAATTAATGTATGTATATGATGAATGCTAATATAGGATAATAAAGGCCTAAATGCGTATAAGATACACATTACGATTAGATTAGATCATAATCGAATCAACTCGAAAATGCCTACCGAGCCTTGATACCCATCACTACCTCGATCATTTGTTGTTGTTGAATCTGCCAAAGCAGAGCAACGCATATTATCTTGGTAGGGTGCGGAGGGACAATCTTGGTCCCGCCTATCACGACTCGGGTTAGAGTAAGCTCAATTAGATTGAGCAAAACTAGTTAACTCAATTGGATCGAGTAGAACTATAGGCATATTCCAATCGTTGGAAAGATAGGTTAAGATCGCATTTACACTAAATCTTGGGCGATTTAGCCAAAGCTAACTCAAGGTCTTTTGTAAATGTGGGTCTTAATCCTATAAACAAGAGTTGCATAGAGATGTAATCGGTAATGTTACCCACCGATCGTACTAAGTCTTGGGCGATTTAGCCAAAGCTAACTCAAGGCTTAGTATGATGTGGATCTTGTCCCGCAAGAATTATAGCTAGTTTGTATGAATCTAGTAAAAGTGGTTTGACCACATCCATAACTCGATTCTACAAAATTTCTATAATTTAGTGGGAGCATCATTTGATTAAAGGCCTAATTAAATGATAAAAGGAATATGATATTAATTCTCTGCATTGTATGTTGTAGATAACTATGTCGACAAACACGAACACTCTCTCTCTGCGATCTGTCCTTGAGAAGGACAAGCTCAATGGAGCAAATTTCTTGGACTGGTACAGGAACCTGAGAATTGTTCTCACCCAAGAAAGGAAGTTGTACGTCCTGGAGCAGCCCATTCCGGAGGCACCTCCTGCCAATGCCTCGCGAGCTGACAAAGATGCTTACAAGAAGCATCAAGATGATGCATTAGATGTGTCATGTCTAATGCTCGCGACCATGAACTCTGAGCTTTAGAAGCAACACGAGTTCATGAATGCTTGTGATATGGTCGAACATCTTCATCAACTATATCAAGGACAAGCTAGGCATGAGAGATATGAAGTCTCTAAGGCATTATTTGGGTCCAAAATGCAAGAAGGGACTCCCGTAGGTACATATGTACTCAAGATGATTGGGTACGTAGAAAACCTACAAAGGCTGGGATTCCCACTTGGCCAAGAGCTGGCCACTGACCTAATCTTGCAATCTTTGCCACAAGCCTTCAATCAATTTATCATGAATTATAACATGAATGAAATTGATAAGCCATTATTCCGAGATGCTCAAAGATGTTGAGAATCGCAGAGCTTAACCTTAAGAAGGGTAAATCACACCATTTTGATGGTGCATTAGTAGACAGGTAAGGGCAAGCCTAAAGGTAAGTGTAAGTCCCCAGCCAAGGGCTTAGGCAAAGAACTTAAACCCACAGGAGGGGTAGCCAAGGAAGGGGGTTGCTTTTCTCGCAAGGAAGGTGACATCGGAAGCGAATCGCAAGGCATACCGAAGATCTTAAGAAGAAGAGAAGTGAGACTTCTACTTGGTATAAATGTTATAGAAGTCAATCTATCTATTTCTTCATCATGGGTATTAGATACGGATGTGCATCTCACATTTGTGAGAAATAGCAGGGCATTGACAAAGGGCGAGGTGGACCTACGAGTAGGCAATGGAGCAAGGGTTGCTGCTGTTGCTGTAGGAACTTATGATCTATCTCTGCCCTCTGGGCTTGTATTAGAATTAGATGAATGTTGTTATGTGCCTGCCTTAACTAAGAACATCATTTCAGTTTCTTGTTTGGACAAGAAAGGATTTTCATTTATAATAAAGAACAAATGTTATTCAGTTTATTTAAATGATATGTTCTATTGTAGTGCACCTCTAATGAACGGACTCTACTTTCTAGACTTAGAGAGCCCTATCTATAACATAAGTACCAAGAGGTTCAAGTCAAATGAGTTGAACCAAACTTATCTCTGGCATTGTCGCTTAGGTCACATAAATGAGAGTCGCTTATCTCAGCTCCATAAGGATGGGCTGCTAGACTCATTTGATTTTGAATCATATGAGACATGCGAGTCTTGCCTTTTAGGCAAGATGACCAAGACTCCCTTTAGTGGACACAGCGAAAGAGCAACAGATTTGTTAGGACTTATACATAGTGATGTATGTGGTCCTTTCAATGTTGCTGCTAGAGGTGGTTACAGGTACTTCATTACATTTACTGATGACTTCAGTAGATATGGTTATGTGTATCTTATGACACATAAATCAAAATCCTTTGAAAAGTTCAAAGAATTCAAGAATGAAGTACAAAACCAAATGGCAAGAGTATTAAGATACTCGATCGATCGAGGTGGTGAATACCTTAGCCATGAGTTTCGTGACTATCTAGCCGAGTGTGGGATTCTATCCCAACTCACTCCTCCGAACACCACGGGAATGGTGTATCCGAAAGGAGGAATCGCACTTATCGATATGGTACGATCTATGATGAGTCACACAGATCTTCCTATATCCTTTTGGGGATATGCTCGACACGCTTTTACCCTTAACCGTACCATCCAAGGTCAGGTAAAGACACCATATACGATATATGGACAGGGAAAAATCCCAAGATGTCTTTTTATGAGGATTTGGGGTGTGAGGCTTACGCTCGACGCCAAGTCTCGCATAAACCGGGACCCAAACCGATAGGTGCTATTTTGTTGGATATCCCAAGGATACAAAGGGATATTACTTTACATTCCCAACAAAGACAAAGTGTTTGTGGTAAAAGACTGGGTTTTTCTAGAAAGGGATTTTGTTTCTAGAAAACTAGTGGAGTACCTTCGATCTTGAAGAAATTCAAGATAAGGACCATAGCACTGAGGCCTTGATGGAGGTTGAACAGGAACCACAAAGTGTTGTGGGTGATGAGGTTGTTGCACAAAGAGTTGTGGAACAACCACCTGTTCAAGTAGACCTACCTCTTCGCAGGTCTGATAGGGTACGTCGTCACCGAGAGATACTCATTTCTCTTGTCCGACCACGATGACGCTATGCTCATCGAGAATGAGCCTACCTCTCCTATCGTAGTCCGTGATGAGCCCAGATTCTGAGAAATGGCTAGACGCCATGAGATCCGAGATGGAATCCATGTACACTAACCAAGTATGGACTTTGGTTGATCCACCTGAAGGGGTCAAACCCATTGGGTGTAAGTGGGTCTTTAGGAGAAAGACCGACATGGATGGACTTACGCATACCTATAAGGGCCGATTGGTGACTAAAGGTTTCAAGCAAATTCATGGTATTGACTATGATGAAACCTTTTCTCCAGTGGCGATGTTTAAGTCCATTCGGATCTTGCTTGCTATTGCAGCATACCACGATTATGAGATCTGGCAGATGGATGTCAAAACTGCGTTTACGAATGGAAACTTACTCGAGGATGTGTACATGACACAACCCGAGGGTTTTGTAGATCCACAAAGATACTTGGAAGGTATGCAAGCCGCAAAGGTCCATTTATGGGCTAAAGCAAGCTTCTCGAGTGGAATCTTGATTCGATGATGCGATCAAACAGCAGTTTGGTTTCATCAAGAATGAAGATGAACCCTGTGTCTACAAGAGGGTTAATGGGAACACAGTTGTGTTCCTTGTATTGTATGTGGATGACATACTACTCATTGGAAATGACATCCCTTCGCTACAGTCTGTGAAGACTTGGCTGGGGACGTGCTTCTCAATGAAGGACTTAGGTGAAGCAGCCTGTATTCTAGGCATAAAGATCTATAGAGATAGATCTAAGAGATTGCTTGGCCTAAGTCAGAGTACATACATCGACACGATTACTGGTTTGCTCCATGCAGAATTCCAAGAAGAGACTTCTACAGATATCACATGGTGTGAGTCTTTCGAAGACTCAAAGTCCCTCTTCTAGAGAGGAGAGAGACAGGATGGATAAGATCTCTTATTCATCTGCTATAGGATCTATCATACGCATGCCCGTGTACTGTTCTCGATGTCTCGTATGCTTTGAGCATAGTAGATACCGATTAGATCGTGAGCGCCATCGGATAGGATAGCCAAGAATATTCTTAAGTACTTGAGAAGGACTAAAGAATATTTCTTGATATTCGAGGCGATGAGGAGCTAGTCAGAAGGGTTACAATGATGTCACTTCCAAACCCACTGTGATGATTATAGATCGCAGTCAGGGTTCATGTTTTGCTTGAATAGGTAGCACTGTGAGCTGGAAGAGTTCCAAGCAGGACACAGTTATTGATTCTACAACAGAGGCCGAATATATATCGGTGCTTCCATCTCATTCGTGAGATTGTCGATCGAGGAGATGTGAAGATTTGCAGAGTACCCACAGAGGCTAACATCGCAGATCCCTTGACCAAGGCTTTGGCACAGAAAAAGCATGATGGTCACACTAGGTCATTGGGTATTAGATACTACGGTGATTGGCACTAGTGCTAGTGGGAGATTGATAGTGAAAGCCCTAGAGTCAATCATGTGATGATTGTTGTATGGACTTTATTGTATCATATTCCTATTTATAAAGGCATGGTTATTATATTTACTTGTATTTGTGCCAAATAACTAAATATAATAATGTCCTTGAGTAGTAGGTTCTTATCTATATCAATCGATTGGTTGAATTGATAATGAGATGATATAGAGAACACTACTCTTAATCATTCCTAGTCGAGTATTAACATTCAGGGACAATGTTAATGCGTAGAGACTAGCATGTAGGTCAACAAGATGTCTTGATCTCACAAGTCATGGATATGAGATATCAAGTTGACACATGGGTATGCATTGGAGAATGTATACTGAATGACCCGCCATGAGAAAGTATCATGGATCGTTATATGAGTGTCATATACTTTCTCATGTGGCTATTAGTATGACTATTAGTCCTTAGACCTGAAGTCATCATGGTTCCCTACATAAGGAGTTGCATACTTTGGCTTCGTCAAACGTCACCCGTAAATGGGTGGACTATAAAGGCGATTACTGGGTATGTAACGAATTATGCGGAGGGATGTGAGTGATGTAGATGGGATCTATCCCTCCTATATGACGGGGGTGACATCGATATTCTTGATAGAGTGAGACCACGAAGTGCATGGCCATGCCCAAATGAGTCAATATGAGATATTGAGCTCATTTGATTAGAGCGAGTCTACTTGGAGTTCAAGATTTAGATTGTACCGAGGATGACACGGTCTATGCCTCGATTGGTCAATCTAGATGTCAAGGATAGAGGGACATTGTCACATATTGTGAGAGTCACAATTAGTAGTCACAAAGGTGATGTTGGAGCTCAACATTCTTGTAACTTGGTTAGCAATGATGTGTTGCTAGATACCGCTCATTGCTTATGTTCCTAAATCGGTTTAGGGACATTGCCAACGTTACAAGAACCTATAGGGTCACACACATAAGAGCAATTAGATGGAGATTAGGTTCATATGATGAACAATGAGGATTAGGTTCATGGGATGAACCAAATTGGATTAAGAGTAATTCAAATTAGACTAATTGAGTTAGACTCAAGTTGATTCAAGTGTTGAATGAGTCTAATTGAGATTTGATTCATCAAATCAATTTAAATTAATGAATAGAGATTCATTATATTAAATTGACTTGAGTCAAGTGGTTAGATTTGATCAACCATGGGAGATTAGAGGTCAAGTGTGACTTGACTTGAGAGGGAAGATGAAAGGTCAAGTTTGACTTGACTAAATGTCATGTCATGATGATGACTAGGCATGGCCGGCCAATGATGATGCTCCATATCATCATTGACTTTGTCAATTGGTGCCACCTCATGAGGGAGACCAAGGGACATGGGAGTTACATGCATGCATGTAACTCCCTCTCCTTGAAGTGGCCGACCACTTTAGGGGTTTCATTAGATGAAATTCATTTGGGTGAGTTAATTCCAACTTCATCTTCTTCCTTGGAACCTTTTCTCTCAAGCTCTACCTCTCCAAACCTCATCTTGCCGAAATTCCTAAGGGAGTGCTAGCACACTCTAAGGCATTTCTCTCCACCTATTGCTTGTGTGGATACCATAGAGGAGTGTGCACTTGACACTCTCGAGTTTCGGCGAACTTTTGGACGAGCGGGATAAGCGAAGGGCGTCGCTACGAGGGTAACGTTCTAACCTCTTAGATCTTAGGTAGATCTAGGATTTCTGTAAGCACATATATGTAATTATAATTTTATATTTCGCACGGATCCGTGGCCGGGGCTTCCGAGGTTTCCGCAACGCAAAAAACGGTTTTTGTGGCTCGGAAAAACCCAACACTTCTAGGGAAGTATGCAAGGAAACGGATGTCACCACAGTATTAATCTTCAAAAGGCATTTGACGCCATGGACCTGACCTTCTTGCTTGCTACCCTACGGAGGTTCGGCTTTCCAAAGCAATACGTTTCTTGGATAGCCGAATGTGTCACTACCGTCACTTGCTCCGTTGGTATCAATGGTTCTATGTATGACTTCTTCAAAAGGAAGAGAAGCTTGCGCCAAGGAGACCCTCTATCCCCCTTCTTGTTTGGCCTATGCTTGGAGATCTTCTCCCGGAAGCTTAAGCTCACAGGTAGGAAGTCGGCAATCCCATCCCATGTGCACCTGCACAGGCATTACACACTTGACATATGCGGATGAATCTACCGCCTCTATGATAGTGGGATGCCTCAAGGACTTCGGGGAGATGGCGGGACTACATCCCAACATGGCCAAATCACACCTTATTGCAGATGGAATACCAGCACACAAACTAGACAGCCTACTACAACTTACTATATTTCAGTGTTGATCATTCCCTTTCCGCTATCTCGGCATTCCGTTCATGGCGGAAAAGCTCTGAACCAGTAACTATGGTCCATCCGCTGATGGAAAAAATCATGAAAAGAGTAGCCTCGCGGCCCAAGCACATATTATCTTATGCCGACAAACTAGAATTGATACGAACCGTGCTACAAGGTGTCGAATGCTTTTGGGTCGGCTCTCCATTCTTCTAGTTCCCCATTTCATCATCGAGAAGACATATGACATATGTCGTGCCTTTGTTTGGACCACCAAGCACCCACCAATCTCATGGGCTACCATGTGTTTGCTGAAGGAAGAAGGAGGACACGACCTTCGCGACCTCCACTCTTGGAACTCAGCCCTCCTAGCATGTTCATTATGGAATTCAGCAGAAAAAAGACTCCTTATGTGGGTTCGTTGGATTCACCTTCAATACCTTCAGCGAAGTGATGTATGTGAGTGGCAAGCCAAGCCGTCTGACTCCCCTTTAATCAAGAGATTGATTGAGATTTGACAAGCTGTGCAACAGGGGGCAGAATCTGCCCAGCTCAGTCCAACACTACTCGCATCCTGGTTTGATCGGAGACAAGGAGCAAGGGCAGCGTACTACTTTAGGTCGAAGAGTAGCAAGAAGACATAGTCATCAGCAGTATGGCAACCATATATCATGCCCAAAGCCAGTCCTTTTGTAAAAATTCAAAAAAGCCCTGGGCAAAATTTTAAAATAGGTCCCAATTTATATGTATTGTTTTTTCTTAAAAAAATCTGAGCCTAAGGACCATAATAGCTTTAAAAATTTTGAGCCCTGGGTAGGCCCAACAGCTCTGGCCCAGGGCTAGCGCTGATCATGCTCAAGCACAGATTTACAATATGGCTACTCGCTGATGAACGGTTGCTCACCCAAGCTAAGTTGGAGTATGAGGAATGCAAAACATATACGCTGTGCCAAGTGGCAGACAAGTCTCTGGGGCATTATTTCTTTCGATTGTATGGTTACGAATGCACTGTGCAAGGAGGTTACCTCCTGGCTATGCTTCAGTCCGTCGGTTTCCACATCTACGATGCTTTTGGACCTCCTCACAAGCCTGAGTTCGACGGCCCCCATAACTGGGTGATACTTCTTGGGGCGTCCTCCATGGTGTACTTCATATGGCAAGCATGTAACCGATGCCAATATAACGTTGATGTTCCAAATGTAAGGAAGATGCTAAGGAAAGTGCAATTCCATGTATTCCGGGTTTTGGATTGTCCACGTGCAACACGATTTACCTTATTAAAAACAAAAACAAGATCACTAAACTAGCTTGCATCTTCAAATATTATTGGTCCTAATACATTAAAGAGGTCTACTTTGCACATGCTTATAAGTACTCACTGAAGACTTAGTTTGCACTGACCCTAGAATAACGTCAACTCATTAATAGGTAATTTCCAAGATGGTTATAAAGATCATCTACTTTGCGCGCGATAGTCATGTGCTTTGCACACGAGGGTTGAAGTTATGTGTGATGCACATGAGTGGTGTGCTGCCATGCCAACACTCCTGATAAGATCCAAGTGGTGCAACACGGCGAACAGAAAGGTCCGCGTGATGTAGTGCATTTTGGATCATCCAAATGATCTAATGATGCAGGATAAACTTAGATGGGTACAATTCAAGAGGTAAAATTAAACAAAGGGTTAGACTAATCTACTTGACGACTGGGGAGTGGGCTGGGTAGACAAACCTTCTTCAGTGCAAACTTCCAACTACAAGAATTGCACATTTTTACAAGTGAAATTCAATTGTCCTATTTCCTAATCAAGTGTACCATAAGTGAAAGTCACAAAAAGCAAACAATTTCACCGTATCATAGAAAAATTCATCGAACTAATTGTACACCACTGGAGAGAGAAAAATTAAACCCTATCCACTTAGAGATGTCAATTGCTACATGGGAAAAATCATCATTCTTACTAGTTAATGTTGCATAATTCTATATGTATATCTCTACTCCATTGCCCCAAGTCCCCTAAATTCTCAACGAAATGCCATCACAGACCCAGCATCATCCCCGGTGCAGGAAATAGCCTAAACGGTAGGAATTCAAAAGGAAAATCTCACAGATAGTAGTAGAACATAAGGCTCTATCAAGCTCACATAAATGAGTAATTACATCCATTTGAACTTACCCTGGAAATATATACTAGGCCCAAATTTAAAGAGTTTATTTAATTTTACACTGGGATCGACCAAGGTCAGCTTTAAGTTGTACTAAAGGCTTATAAAGATATATAATTTTCTTCAAAACAACCACTAACTGCACTCATAATAGGTCGATACACAATTAAAAGGATTCAAACTTGCAGTTAATTCTAAAACACCTGATATCTGAATTTGTGCATCTGTACAGAACAAAGCAGCATCCTGATGGGTAACAATCATTTTCCTCTCTCCTTGCTTTGCATTCGTATAAACTGACCCATTGTTTCCAGTCAGTCCCTTTCAGGGGCATCTCCTGCATCTTTCCGAGCACTCACATTGCCTGTGTATGACCATACCTTCTCCAGATCACCCGAGATAATCTTACCTGTCTTGGCCTCTGTTTGAATTAATGTATTTCTCTTGCTTAGTGAAGCTTGCAGCCTTCCGGGGCTCCCAGTTACTGGAGTTGAACAATATGCAGGAGTTGCAAAGGGTGAAGCATAAGGTGTGTTTTGAATTGAGAAGGGACTGGGTGAGATCTTTTTTTGAACTGGCAGTCCTAATCCTCCCCGGTTAAATATAGAAACAGCTTCTGCAGTTGCACATTTTTGGGTTGCATCATCCACAAAGATCAAATCATCAATTCTTGCCATGATGTTAAATGCCAAGCTCTCCATGACTCTGGAATAACTCTCGAGGATTGACTGCCCGACATCCTGCAAAGTAGATTCAATCTTACACTAGGATCTAAACTATTTACATAGTATCGTGAAAAAAATAGAGTTCTCGGAACAGGTCTTGTCAGTATTACTAACTACTGACCAATCATAAATAAAATACCTTATTGTACTGAATTTTGTTCATATCAAGAACAGTCTGAGGAAGCCCAGGATAACGAATCCTTAAACTTTGCAGAAGACACTCTGCTCGCCCTGCCAGAAATTGACTTCTTTCAGTGTCAGCAACAAAACCTTTCACTTTCCCTCGCCAAGAAGTCTTCTTTGTCTTCACTTGGGGATGCCTCCTATAACCTTTCATCCTCCACAAATGGATTGCTGCCTCAATCCTATTTGCTATTTCTAAAGTATGATGTTCAGATGAAAGGTCCAAGCAATCCAGAAGGCAATCAGGTGAAAATTGTTCAGCCGTTATATAGTGGTATATTATCTCACCCAAGCATGATTTTCCAGTCTGTGGAAAGGTAATAATAGTCATAAGTGAAGTTACACTCGCAGAAGATTTGAAGAGATTAATATTTTAGGACTTATAGGAAATACGAATAGCAATAGTGCATACATGTCTTGTGAATGGTATACAGCGACAATATTAGGGCATATTCAGAAAGTTTTGATGAAATCATATGGTAAATACATTACTGTCCATGCTAACACAGTTGAGCCAGGAATATGGCTTACATTCAATAACAAAAGTTTATCTTATATGTCAGCTGATACAAACATCCGGTGGCTACGCAACTGTGTGGTGGCAGGACAATAATGTTTACATTGGTGGAAGACAACAGACACTGATCAATTTGTAGCAACTTTAAGAAATCGTTATTCCACTTCATACTCAGCATCAAACCAGACAGGCCATGCTAGAACTTAGATGATATAACAATATGCTTTAACATAATCATGCTTCCCCACCAAAGCAAAAAATTGTAGACCACTTCAACAGGGGATTTGCTGTTTCATACCAAGCAAATAGAATTTGGATGATATTAAGTAAGTTTAAGAAATCCCTTTTTCCCTACTTCATAGTTAGCATTAAACAAGATTGACTGTGCTCGAGTTTAGATGATATAACACTATTATTTAACATACAAATTCTTTCACATAAATTAGAATGTAGTATTATACATTGTGCAAATTCTAATTTAATAGGAAACTAGGTTTTTCTGAAGCACTAGATATTGCAAATCATTGACAATTGGTTTGAACTGACATTTGGAGACACACATAGGAAAACTAAAGAGACCAAAGTTTACTGTAGACAGATACTTCATGGTCGTGTTGAAATTTTGGGCTCTTGTTTTATTTCTAGTCACTATGCTCGTCACTTGATGGATCCATTTATTGAAATTTCTGGAAACGTTGATTGTCAACCTAATGCAATCTTCCCCCTTTCTCATCTGGGTTGGGACGGGCCATAATGGGCTTAAAAGGGCAGCCAGTGCACAAAGTTCTCGCCATGCGGAATCCTAGGGAAGAATTTATTGTGTGTGGTTTTATCTTGCTTTACAAGAGGTTTCCAGGACTCGAACCCGCGACCTCTAGATCACAAGGCAACAACTTTACTGTTACACCAATGCTCTCCTTCAGGAGAATATGTAGCATATATTGAAATAATTAAGAATATGTATGAGGATGCAATGACAAGAGTGAAAACACCAGGAAGATTAACTGAAGTGTTTTCCATAAAGATAGGATTAAATTAAGAATCAACATTAAGCCGATCTTTTTACACTAATCATGGTTAAACTCACTAGACACATCCAAGATATGGTACCAAGGTGTCTGTTATTTTCAAATGATATTATTTTGGTAGATTAATATATGAAGGAGTAAATGTTAAACTTGAATCTTGGATGAAAGCAATGGAAGTGAAAGATCTTGCACTTAGTAGAGTAAAAGCAGAATATATGAAATTTAAATTTAGCAATGTTAGATACAATGAAATAATTAATAAGTTTGGCGATAATGAGTTATTTTTAACTAAAAAATATAAATATTTAGGAATATATTTGCAAAAGGATAGAGGGATTGAGAGAGGTCTTATATAAAATACAAACAGGATGATTGAAATGGAGAAGAGCATCAAGTATTCTTTGTGATCATAAAGTACCTTTAAAACTTAAAGAAATTTTTTACAAAATGACAGTTAAACCTGCTATGTTATATGAAACTGAATGTTGAATTATGACTCGAGCACATGAGCAGAAGATGAGAGTTGCAGAGATGAGGATGTTAAGATGAATTTGTAAACATATGAGGATGAATAAAATAAAAAATGAGAACATTATAGCGAAAATTAGAGTTGCAGTTATCGAAAAAAATTTCGAGAGATACATTTAAGATGGTACGGATATGTACTTAGACAACCGATAGATACCCAAGTTAGAAGATGTGAAATTATTATAAATATACAAATCAAATGAAAAAGAGAAAGATCAAAGAAGACTTGGTTAGCAACGAAAAAATAAAATAAAATTTATTTAAATATAGATGATGATACAGTTGGGGATAGAGTCCAATGGCATAGAAGGATTCATATAGTCGATCTCACCTAATGGGATAAAACTTGATTGTTGTTATTGTATACTCATCACTTGACCTATAAAATTTCAAGAACCAAGTTATGTTAGCTACCATATGAATCTCTGGAAGTCGGTACTCTCAACTGATTGACTCAATGCTCCTACTAGGTTTAAGCCTAGCAAACAACTCTACTATCCGATGAAAAATGCAGCTCTCTATTATTAAAGGTTTTCCTACTTAAGATTTGCCTAGTTCTTGTAGTTAATAACCTGAATCATTATGGCATCTGGTTTTATACTTAATGTTCTTTTAGTATTACATGCTCAATATCTTATTTCAAAGATATAAATTTCAAAAGATTCCTTAACGGATTTCTTTTTGCAAGTGAAGAGAAGCTAGTCTCATTTATCATTATCAATGAAACTTACACGTGCAACACATTTTCCGCTTTAAATTTTCACTATAGGAAAAGGTTATGACATGCTCATTGTCCTTAATCCAAATGCAGACCTGCTAAAAGGCAGCACCATAGTTCCAACCTAGATCCATCTGCAATATTTCCTCTTCCAATAGCACGGTCCTGTTTGCCTTTCTTAATCAGAGTAAATTTCAAGTATCACACATGAGTATTTCATAAAATGGGAAGCTGCTAGCATTTCAACATCTCATGTTTTCATCAGCCTACTCTCCTTATCACATCACATTTGTAAAATTAGAACCAACCAGTTTCTTGATTCACATTTCACAGAAGAAGGATAATCTAATGATGCTACTTTCCACCAATTCACATTGCTTATGGTATTTGTATATAAGCAACCTCCTCTTTCATTTTTCAATCTTGAGGAAAAGAACTTTCATGTCATTCTCAAAAACCAAAATAAAGCGACTATACTTGTCTGTTGATTCTCAAATTCTACACCTCATTTTTCTTTGGACATGATTGGGTAATTAAATGACATCTAACAGATGCCACAAACTTCCAGGCGAATTAATTGTTCATTCAGGTATAGATGGGCTTGTGAAACCCATTTTACTGCATTTGACATAAGCTCTGCAACCACTCAATATACATGTTATGCCCTTAGCCTATCAAGCTGATCAATAACAATTAATAGGACTTATTTTCATATAAGTACACCCTTTTTCTCCAATGCCCTAAAAGTGAACTCACCTCAAAGGTGACATAGCATACAAAAGGTTATTGTTGGGTCTAATATTATATTATCACCAAAGTTATTGACAACATAAAGTGAATTTTGCTCTTGCCTTCAGCAGATAAAACAAAGGAAAGATAAAACCCTATGCATATCTAAAAATATTCTTTACGATCTGAGTTGCACACAACAACAGCGTTTAATTTACTAGTATGATGAACAGTAATATCTACAACCACACTTCAGATAATCTTATAATGATAATCAATAGGTCTTGTGCAATCATGAACATTGCTGAGCTTCAAAGCCATGCAAAATATGCCACCAGCCACATCCAAAGACTACAGATCAAGTTGTCATTCCAATATTGCTTTGAATTCTATGCAGAATGGATCAAACTATAAGGTAAATCATCATTGAACTTTACCTTAGGCAAGGTTTCAATATAGACATCAGGGATCTCCATCTCCATTAGCACCCCACTATTAATGGCCATGGCTGCCTTAAGTATCTGACTCACACAGTCCCTGCACTGCTGCAACCTCTTCCTTGCTTCCTCTGACAATCCTTTGGGCGGTACCCTTGGGCAAGGTAGCCACCATTTATCTTCCTGTCGCAAAGACGGCCTGCCAAAGGAAGAAGATGGGTAGGAGCCATTCCCATCCTCATCTGCATCAGCAGCAACCGAAATCCCCCTATCCACGTACCAGAACTCTGTGTCCAAGAACCCATCCAGCATCCCAATAAGCATGGCGTCAAGCTTCTTGAGCGCAGGAAGGTTCATGTGGAGGTCAGACCGAGGCCGGGAGACCATCACCTCAAAGGTGCCCCCACCAGGGAACTCTTGGATGGAAGGTATGAGTTCCACAATGGAATCGCTCACAGACAACAACCAATCCATCTCCCGCACCCACATTGCCTTCTTCTGGGGCGCCAGGGGCTCCAATCTCCACAGCTCCCCAAACACGGTCGCTGAATACGTGTGTGTGAGTGTGTTTTCTAAAAAGAATGATGCAAGGCAAATGGAGGAAGATGGATCTCACCAGAAAGATTGGTGATGGCATTAGAGATAGCAAGGGCGGTGCAGACTCCTTTCCCGCCGCCGGACATGTCTTCACCGAGAAGAAGCTTGGCGAATCTCTCCTTCATCATCTCCACTTCTGAAGAAGAAAGGTCGGGAGGGCAAAACTTGCCTCAGATCTCGAAGCCAAACGCAGTTCAGTAGAGAAGACGCAAAGAGCCGAGTAGAAAAATACAAACCGGAGAAATCAGTCGGCCTCTTCTCCTCCAACTTGGGGTCCCAGAAGAGAAAATGCGGGGGAAGGGGAGGCGCGAGGGGAGAGCAGGCGAAGGAGCTAGAGGCGCCTGCGGCAACGGCAGCAGAGGAGGCGGAGGGGAGGCAGCAGCTGGAGGAGTCGGACTCACTGACGTCGGCACTGGAGCTGTAGGTGCCGCACTGGTCTCCGTGGAGGTCGGAGGCGAACTCCTCCTCCTCGTCGTCGGAGGGAAGGGTCCCCATTGGGCGACGCTGGACGGAAGTAAGCCGGAGAGCAGCGCCTTAAGTGAGTGTGGCCCAACACAGAGGCCGAACTCAAAGGCCTAAAAAGGAGAGAAAAGAGAGAGAGAGAGAGAGAGGTATGGATTAGTTGAGTGTGGAGGGGAAAAGTAAAAGGCCGATGACAGAGACCCGAGAGAGAGAGCGACTGGGTGGGGCCCTCCCTCGCTAAAGTACTTCTTCTTCTTTTATCATTTTTATTTTTATTTTTTATTTTTTCCGTCCTCTATTCACAGTGTTTAGCAGGGATAAAAATCTGTCTTAATATTTTTCACGGTGGAGATAAAAAAAGATAAATTATGAATAATTATATTTTTTTGATTCGCTGACGAAAAAAAATAAATGAAAATTTTAAATTTTATATCAAAAATCTATTATATCCATTCTAATAACTATCGAATCGTCCCTAAAAAATCGCTGTGTTAATTGAGAGAGAGAGAGTCGGAAGAAGAATTTGCATTATTTACTGTGTTAAATATCTTTTGTGGAAATATTTTCGTGGGTCAAGAAAATCATCGACTCAAAAATTAAAGTTTAAAGGGGAACAAAAATTTAAAGCGAACAAGGGGACTTCCATAGACAAGGGGATACATATATATATATATATATATATATATATATTTGATAATAAAAATATATAAATTTAAATTCTAATTAATTTGGTTCAAAGTTCATGAATAGATTATTAATAAATTTATTTATTAAGTCTTATAAAATATAATTATCATACTATTTTTAAAAAAAATATTCTAATACATATAATTTTTTACAATTTAAATTATTTGTTAAAATTTTAAAAAATAATATAAGCTTGATGTATTAAATAAATATTTAACTTAATTTACAAAGATAACTATTTTATTAATTGAGTTCTCGATCTCGTCTCTAGGTTAATAACATTTTTAATAAATAAGTTTGAACATAGATAGGCTTTCACTTTGTTTAGCTAATTTACATCCTTAGCTGTAAAGAATGTGATAAGAGACAATGAAAGAGAGTACAAATAAGATGCGACAATTTATCAAAGCACGTATCTCTTTTCGAATTTACCCTTCACTCATCCGCGTGCCCATCTCGTGCTCGTCCGAATCGAAATCCTGCTCCGAGTCGCGTCATCGTAGAGTTTGAGCCATGTTACCGTAAAAAAAATCGCTACAAAAATCAAAATCGAAACGAAGGACTATGGCGAGGGCGACAGCGAAGAAAATCCAAACGAATGAGGTGCATTTTCGACGTCAATTGTGTTTCCGACGAAGAGGACCACGGCGCGTTAGTTTTCCACCATTGACGACCGACGAACAGTGTGTCTTCTTCTTCAAAAGGTAATCCTAAAATCACTATTTTCTCTTAACCTTTCGTCCTACGACATTTTCTCCGACGAAACTCTTTCATTCGACATTTTCTTCTCCAGTGAAAATCTTTTCTCCGACATTTTCTTTCTTCGACATCACCAATTCCTCTATTCTCCGACGAAACTCTGTTCACTGCCATTTTCAGTCAGCCAAACTATATTCTGCTAGAAATATCGTAACCCTTGTAATACTCCTCTATTTTACGATAAAGCTCTTCTTCCGCAGGCCACCTCTCCGACCAAACTCTCGTGCCTTTCTTTCTCCGTGCAAACTTCATCCGGCTGAAAATTCACATCTTTCGACAAATGATGAAGATGCAAGATTCCAACTTAACATCATCTCCAAAGGTTAGATTGAATATTATTTATGTTGTGATTGCCGTTTTAATTAGTATAGTTTGGACATTTGAAAGTTCAGATGTTATTTTATTATCATGCAGGAAATGAAACAAATTGGATCATCTTCTGCAAGAGAGGTCCAATTATCTAATTTGGGGCAAAAGTTGTTGGAATGTATACTGAAAGCCTAGCTCTTTTTGTATGAACATTTTATTTTGGAATAAGAATCACATGATCATAGTTTGCACTTTATATATTTATTATATGTGTGTGCATATTGTCTAATATTTTACATTGTAGATAACATGGTGCTTGGTGTGGCACAGAAGATCATGTTATCAGTCCCTTGTAAAATATAAGTAGAGGCTCACAACTAAGATGGTTTTGGACAAACCATTGGCATGGTTGTAGTGTAGCTTGGTATTATTTTGTCTTGAACATAGAGTTACACTAGTACACTTAGGTGTATTGAGCATGACCGACTTAGAGGTGATTCAATTAATTGCTAACTACATAATTGAATCGGACATCGGATATTATATTGTACATGCTCTTAATCCCGATATAATAACGGGCACATGTACTTAGTATTTATTTCTTTGATTTACCAGAGGGTGAGATTTAGATGGATTAAATCAATATGTCCGGTAAGTTGGGAAATGATATTATTTACATGGTGTGTCGTTGATTATAGGAGGAAACCGTGCCCTATATATTAGGTTGATGATGTCCCCTTGAGGAGCTCATAAGGTTCATCATGTAAACCCAGCTGATTGACTTAGTCAACATGATGATAAGGTTGAGTGGTACTACTCGAGGAGTTAGACGTTAATTAATTGATGGTCAGTAAATCAATTAATTGACGGACATTCGATATCTTAAACACGGGGAGATGGATGTACAAATAATATATGGAGCCCATATTAATTTATGGGGGTTGGTGAGGTAGTTCAATGATGATCCTCTAGTGGAATGGAACATCATTGATGGATCAAGTTTGTGTGGTTCCGATCCATCGGGTGGCCAAGATCCAACTCCTCCTTATGGTCCCTATCGTAGCCTAATATAATCCTCATGAAGTCTAGATCCAAGGATGTAAAACAAAACCCTAGAACCAACGGTTGGGATTAAATCCCTAGATCAGATGGTTGGGATGAAACCCTAGAACCAACGGTTGGGATTAAATCCCTAGATCCGATGGTTAGGATGAAACCCTAGAATCGACGGTTGGGATTAAATCCCTAGATCCGACGGTTGGGATAAAACCCTAGATCCGACGGTTGGGATGAAACTCTAGATCCGACGGTTGGGATGAAACCCTAGATCCGATGGTTGGGATGAAACCCTAGATCCGACGGTTGGGATAAAAACCTAGATCCAACGATGGAGATTAAATCCCTAGATCTGACGGTGGAGATTAAAGGAGCCTTAAGCCCAAGTCTATAAATAGAGGGCTTAGGTTGGGCGGCAAGTAATGGTTCACTTGGATTAGGGTTTAGCCTCTCAAGTGTTTTAGGCGGCTAGGGTTTTGGAAGTGGTTTGGGCGGCAACTAGAAGGAAGATTAGGGTTTCCTCCTTTGCTCCTTGGTGGTCGGCGCTCATTCCCTCCTCCTCCTTGGTTTTGGCCGGCTCTCTTCCTCCTCTAGGTGGCCGGTGGTTCTCCAACAATTGGTGGCCGGCGCTTCTCCAACCTCTAGGTGGCTAGCGGCAACATTGCAACAAGTTGGCTGGCGCTCATCCACTCGTTCCTTGGGCGGCGGTTGCATCAAACTCCCTTGCTTGGTGGCCGGTTCTAGAAAGGAAAGGTTTTGTTGGTTCTTCTCTTTGTTCGCAGCGGACAAGGAAGGGAAGAACGCGATCTAGAAGGCTTCTACTCGTGGAGGATCTTCGCCCACACGTCGTCCACGAGGAGGATAGGACATACGGTAGAAGATCGTAAGGTATAAAGTTTTACAACTTTATTTTCTGATCTTAGCATGTTATTTTATGTATTGATTATACAAGTGTGCGTATGTATATATTTTGTATAATCATGGACCCCGAAGACAAACACAAAAACCGGCGATCCGTCCGTCGTCTCTTCCGCGGCTAACCAACTAGAAGAGTTGTGTTGCTTGAACAACTAGTTTGTTCAAGCGATCACTCAAGTTGTTAGCACGACGACGAATAGATTGTGCTAAGGAAACTCACCCCATCCGGATTAGTTCTTTCATTAGTGAAAATTTTAATCCGGGGACATGGGAGTCAATGAGCCTCCGAAGCAACTCCCTAAGAAAGTTACACTGGATAAGAAAGTTTGGACATTTTTAAGACTTTTTTTCACAAAATTTGACCAAGGGAAAAGGCAAGAGGCATATACATTTGCATGAAAAACATATCAAAGTATAAGCACTTGTCCCTTTGTATCATTCCTTACCATACCAGAAATTCTACATCTCAAAGGATTATTGGTCAATATATTTAGAAATTGGGATTCCGAAGCAAAGACATTTAAATTCTCCAATGTGATTGTGTCCTTCACAACCAAAGATGTTGCGTTATTGCTTGGAATCCAAGATAGAGGCATACATGTCCAAATGGATTCCAATGTTGCTTCTGGTGAATTATTTAAAAGGTTTTTTACGAGTAAAGAACTCAATCGATCAAGATTGAAATACCTGCTAAGGAAGTATTATCTCCGTGTGGAGTCTGATACAGATGTTTTATTGTTTTGTAAATTTTATGTTTTGTATCTTTTTTTCTTCTATTTTATTTCCTTCTTCTAATAAACTACTTTTAGGCATTATAGATATTGTAGATGATTTTGATAGTCTAAGAAGGTATAATTGGGTTTAGGCAATATATAATTATATGACACCTCAACTTCAAATATTTGGGGATGTTTTTGCATCCAACACTCCTACCACTATCATATCATTGCCTTATGAAGGGATTTATTGGTCTACTAGCTATAAGTTTTGATTATCTACTTAATACATTTAAAAATAATCAATAGTTTATAATTATTTAATTATGACATAGGCTTTGTTTCTTGAGCGTGTCCTTATTCAACTGCCAAGCAGCATCGTAACACCGAGAATAAGTAAATGGAGGTCTACTTATTCTCATATAAATAAAGTGAGGGCCAAATTAGAAGGAATCTCATCATCCCAAGTAAACATATGTGTAATTCAATTAATACTCAATTCATGTTATATAGTTATAGTTTTTTTTAATTAATGATCTATCTTTATTCATTTTGTAGATTATTATTGATATTATCCCTACCCTTGAAGAAGCACATTTATTTGGGACCCCCTCCATATTGAATCTCAGTCTGGGCCACAAAGGGTTGAGACATCACCTGCACAATCAGATAGAGACTCTGCAGCTACATGCTCATATTGCATTGAAAATGATAAACAAATCCAAAGCCTTACCCACCAGAATGAAATATTTGTTAAATTAAATGAAGAATTAGTAGTCATTCTGGAAAGGGAATATCCTATGCTTGTTAAATCCAACCAGAATGAAGCTTGTTACCCACCAGAATGAAGCTTGTTAATGTTAGTGAAAGCCCTAGAGTCAATCATATGATGATTGTTGTATGGATTTTGTTGTATCATATTCCTATTTATAAAGGCATGGTTATTATACTTACTTGTATTGGTGCCAAATAACTAAGTATAATAACATCCTTGCGTAAAAGGTTCTTATCTATATCAATCGATTGGTTGAATCGATAACGAGATGATATAGAAAATACTACTCTTAATCATTCCTAGTCAAGTATTAACATTCAGGGATAATGTTAATACGAAGAGACTAGCATGTAGGTCAACTCGATGACTTGATCTCACAAGTTATGAATATGTGATATCAAGTTGACACATGGGTATGCATTGGAGAATGTATATTGAATGACCCGCCATGAGAAAGTATCATGGATCGTTATATGAGTGTCATATACTTTCTCATGTGACTATTAGTATGACTATTAGTCCTTGGACCTGAAGTTACCATGGTTCCCTATATAAGGAGTTGCATATTTTGCCTTCGTCAAACGTCACCGGTAAATGGGTGGACTATAAAGGCGATTACTAGGTATGTAACAAATTATGTGAAGGGATGTTAGTGATGTAGATGGGATATATCCCTCCTATATGACGGGAGTGACATCGTTATTCTTGATAGAGTGAGATCACTAAGTGCATGACTATGCCCAAATGAGTCAATATGATTTGATTAGAGTGAGTCTACTTGGAGTTCAAGATATAGATTGTACCGAGGATGACACGGTCTATGCCTCAATTGGTCAATCTAGATGGCAAGGATAGAGGAACATTGTCACATATTATGAGAGTCACAATTAGTAGTCACAAAGGTGATGTTGGATCTCAACATTCTTGTAACTTGGATAGCAATGATGTGTTGCTAGATACCGCTCATTGCTTATGTTCCTAAATCGGTTTAGAAGCATTGCCAATATTATAAGAACTTATAGGGTCACACACTAAGGGCAATTAGATAGAGATTAGGTTCATATGATGGACCATGAGAATTAGGTTCATGTGATGAACCAAATTAGATTACGAGTAATCCAAATTAGACTAATTGAGTTGGACTCAAGTTGATTCAAGTGTTGAACGAGTCTAATTTAGATTTGATTCATCGAGTCAATTTAAACTAATGAATTGAAATTCATTAAATCAAATTGACTTGAATCAAATGGTTCAATTTGATCAACCATGGGAGTTAAGAGGTCAAGTTTGACTTGACTTGAGAGGGAAGATGAATGGTCAATTTTGACTTGACCAATTGTCATGTCATGGTGACTTGGCATGGGGTCGGCCAATGATGATGCTCCACGTCATCATGGACACATCATGGGGTGCCACCTCATGAGGGAGACTAAGAGTCATTGGCTCTTGGAGTTACATGCATGCATGTAACCCCCTTATAGTGGATGGCCACTATTGATGGGTTATGAAAGTGTGAAGTTAAGTTGTGTAACATTATCTTCTTCCTCCTCTCTTCCCTCAAGCTCTCTCTTCCTCATCTTGCCGTGAGCCTCCAAGGGGTTCTAGCACACTCTAGGTTGCTTTTCTCCACCTATAGCTTGTGTGGATACCGATAGACGAGTGTACACTTGACACTCTCGAGTTCCGGCATGTCATTTGGACGAGCTGGATAAGCGAAGGGCATTGCATCAAGGGTAACGCTCTTAACATGTAGATCTAGAGGTTTTTAAACACGTACATGTAGTTTTGTTTATCTTCGCACGGATCCGTGGCCGACTTCCGGGGTTTCTGCAACGCAAAAAGCGATTTTTGTGGCTCGGATAGTCCAACAGTGGTATCAGAGCAACGTGCGAAGCATGTATGTGTTTTAGTTTTGTAGTTTAATTATTAGATATAAAAATTACATATCTGTAAGTTTCTATAAATTTCCCATTTTTATAGATTTTTTGGGTATTTTTCTCGAAGAGTCGAAGCAACAAGTGTTGGGACACTTGTAAGCTTCAACCACCGAGAAAAACTCTCCGGAACGATGAATTCTCGCTTTAGGTTTTTGGGACAGCGACTTAAGTCACTGTAGGATCAAGATGGGACACTCACAAGGTTAATTTTGCGAGTAGGGGCACTGCCCCTAACCTCGAAAGGGGCATTGTCCCGCGATCGCGCCTGGAAATCGCTTAGCGGGACCGTTACGGAGATGTGACTCATAAAATTGAAAAAACAAAAATTATAGAAATTTTTGTAAAATACATAATTTAGAATTATGCATAATTCTGTGATGGTCATGTCCCAAGAACTCCAATGTGATTGGATAAATATGTTGTAATTCATAATACGGCTTGCGCGCTATTTTTATGGTTGTGCATGTTGTATAATGTATGCGACCTGCGCATCATGCCTCTTCTTTTAATATTCCAGTTGTAAATAGTTTTAGACTCGAATGTAACTCGAGTTTCATAATTGTAATGTACAAAAATGGAGCAGTGGAAGGTCCACTAGTAGATGGAGTTACGAGAAGGGTGCCGACGACACATGGCGGTCAAAGGAGGCGCTTGGAGAAACCGCTAACCCTAGGTTGACCGTCCGATCTTCTCATTGGCTTGAGAAGATTGTAGTAGGGTCATGACCTCATCACAATATATATATATATATATATATATATATATATATATATATATATAGATCTATATATATATATATATATATATATATATATATTTGTTTTGCTTATATGTATGTAATGCATGCTAGTAAATTTTGCTTGTATGTATATGATGCATGCTAGGATATTTTGCTTGTATGTATATGATGCATGCTAGTATATTGCTTGTATGTATATGATGCATGCTAGTGTAGGGTAATAAAGGCCTTAATGCGTATATGATACATATTTATGATTAGATTAGATCTTAATCGAATCAACTCGAAAATGCCTACCAAGTTTTGATACCCATCACTACCTCGATCATTTGTTGTTGTTGAATCTGCCAAAGTAGAGCAATGCATATTATCTTGATAGGGTGAGGAGGGACAATCTTGGTCCCGCCTATCATGGCTTGGGTGAGAATAAGCTCAATTAGATTGAGTAAAACAAGTTAACTCAATTGGATCGAGAAAACTATAGGCATATTCCAACCGTTGGAAAGATAGGATAAGATCGCATTTACACTAAATCTTGGGCGATTTAGCCAAAGCTAACTCAAGGTCTTTTGTAAATGTGGATCTTGATCCTATAAACAAGAGTTACATAGAGATGTAATTGGTAATTTGTTACCTACCGATCATACTAAGTCTTGGACGATTTAGCCAAAGCTAACTCAAGGCGTAGTATGATGTGAATCTTGTCCCGCGAGAATTATACCAGTTTGTATGAATCTAGTAATATGGTTTGACCACATCCATGACTCGATTCTACAAAAGTCTTATAATTCAGTGAGAGCATCATTTGATTAAAAACCTAATTAAATGATAAATGGAATATGATATTAATTTTCTGCATTGTGTATGTTGTAGATTATCATGTCGACAAACACAAACACTCTCTCCCTACATTCTGTCCTTGAGAAGGACAAGCTCAATGGAGCTAATTTCCTGGACTGATATAGGAATCTGAGAATCGTTCTCACCCAAGAAAGAAAATCAGACATGCGTTAGAGGCACCATTCCGAGGCACCTCGCGCCTCCAGATCGAGATGCTTATAAGAAGCATCAAGATGATGCATTAGATGTGTCATGTCTAATGCTCGCGACCATGAACTCTGAGCTTCAGAAGCAACACGAGTTCATGAATACTTTTGATATGGTTGAACATCTTCGTCAACTGTATCAAGGACAAGCAAGGCACGAGAGATATGAGATCTCTAAGGCACTGTTTCAGTCCAAGATGCAAGATGGGACTCCTGTAGGTCCATATGTACTCAAGATGATTGGGTACATAGAAAACCTACAAAGCTTGGGATTCCCACTTGGCCAAGAGTTGGCCACTGACTTGATCTTGCAATCTTTGCCACAAAACTACAATCAATTTGTCATGAATTACAACATGAATGAAATTGATAAGTCACTGCCTGAGATGCTTAACATGTTGAGAACTACTGAGCTCAACCTTAAGAAGGGAAAATCTGACTCCATTTTAATGGTGCAAAAGAAGAAAGGCAAGGGAAAGCCTAAAGGTAAGGGAAAGTCCCAAGCCAAGGGCAAAAGCAAGGCACTGAAACCGAAAGGAGGGGTGGCCAAGGAAGGGACTTGCTTCCATTGTAAGGAAACTAGACATTGGAAGCATAACTGCAAAGCATACCTGGAAGATCTTAAGAAGAAGAGAAGTGAGACTTCTCTTCAGGTATAAATGTTATAGAAGTCAATCTATCTATTTCTTCATCATGGGTATTAGATACCGGATGTGCATCTCACATTTGTACCAATGTGCAGGCATTGAGAAATAGTAGGGCATTGACGAAGGGCGAGGTGGACCTACAAGTAGGCAATGGAGCAAGGGTTGTTGTTGTTGCTGTAGGAACTTATATTCTATCTCTTCCCTCTGGGCTTGTACTAGAACTAGATGAATGTTGTTATGTGCCTGCTTTGACTAAGAACATAATTTCAGTTTCTTATTTGGATAAGAAAGACTTTTCATTTATAATAAAGAAAAAATATTGTTCAGTTTATTTAAATGATATGTTCTATTGTAGTGTACCTCTGATGAACGGACTCTACATTCTAGACTTAGAGAACCCCATCTATAACATAAGTACCAAAAGGTTCAAGTCAAATGAGCTGAACCAAACCTATCTCTGTCATTGTCGCTTAGGTCACATAAATGATAGTCGCTTATCCCAGCTCCATAAGGATGAGCTATTGGACTCATTTGATTTTGAATCATATGAGACATGTGAGTCTTGCCTTCTAGGCAAGATGACCAAGACTCCCTTTAGTGGACACAGCGAAAGAGCAACAGATTTGTTAGGACTTATACATAGTGATGTATGTGACCCTTTCAATGTTGCTGCTAGAGATGGTTATACGTACTTCATTACATTTACTGATGACTTCAGTAGATATGGTTATGTGTATCTGATGACACATAAGTTGGAATCCTTTGAAAAGTTCAAAGAATTCAAGAATGAAGTACAAAACCAGCTTGGCAAGAGTATTAAGATACTTCGATCAGATTGAGGTGGTGAATATCTTAGCCATGAGTTTCGTGACTATCTAGCTGAGTATGAGATTCTATCCCAACTCACTCCTCCTGGAACACCACAGTGGAATGGTGTATCCGAAAAGAGAAATTGTGCCCTATTAGATATGGTACGATCTATGATGAGTCACACAGATCTTCCTATATCCTTTTGAGGATATGCTCTAGACACAACAACCTTCACACTTAACCGTGTACCATCTAAGGCTATGATAAAGACACCATATACGATATGGACATGGAGAAATCCCAAGATGTCTTTCATGAGGATTTGGGGTTGTGAGGCTTATGTTCGACGTCAAGTCTCAGACAAACTGGGACCCAAATTCGATAAGTGCTATTTTGTTAGATATCCCAAGGAAACAAAGGGATATTACTTCTACATTCCCAGCAAGCACAAAGTGTTTGTGGCAAAGGCTGGGGTATTTCTAGAAAAGGATTTTGTTTCTAGAAAAACTAGTGGGAGTACGTTCGATCTTGAAGAAATTCAAGATAAAGACCATAGCACTGAGGCCTTGATGGAGGTTGAACAGGAACCACAAAGTATTGTGGGTGATGAGATTGTTGCACAAAGAGTTGTGGAACAACAACCTGTTCAGGTAGACCTACCTCTTCGCAAGTCTGATAGGGTACGTCGTCAGCCTGAGAGATACTCATTTCTCTTGTTTGACCATGATGACGTTATGCTCATTGAGAACGAGCCTACCTCCTATCAGAAAGCTGTGATGAGCCCAAATTCTGAGAAATGGCTAGAGGCCATGAAATCCGAGATGGAATCCATGTACACCAACCAAGTATGGACTTTGGTTGATCCACCTGAATGTTGGGTTTTCGACACCGCGGCGTGTGTGTGTTCGATCACATTTCGTAAACATGAACACAGCGGAAGCAATAAAAATAATAAATCTACATTTATTAAACCACACACAACACACACATGCATATTACAACAAGTGTAGACATAACCGTAAATTTAAATTTGCAATAAAAGGAAATTTATCTACGTTATACCTTTCGTATGATGTGTAACGGGAACGGCATCAACCGGAACGATCCTCGCTAGAATATTCTCTATCCGTATCCACGCCGAGTTCTGTTGGGTTTCTGGCACCGCGGCGTATGTGTGTTCGATCACGTTTCGTAAACATGAACACAGCGGAAGCAATAAAATAATAAATCTACATTTATTACAACACACACAACACACGCATGCATATTACAACAAGTGTAGACATAACCGTAAATTTAAATTTGCAATAAAAGGAAATTTATCTACGTTATACCTTTCGTATGACGTGTAGCGGGAACGACATCAACCGGAACGATCCTCGCTAGAATCGTCTCTATCCGTATCCACGCCGAGTTCCTCGGGATGACTTCACTAAGCCACGAGCTTCGTCTTCGTACGGGTTACTAGCCTCGTGTTGAAGACGACGTGATCGAGAGATGATCACGATCCGAATCCAAATTCGGATCCTAATACGAGTTCTCAAAACTCGCTTCTCCGAAGAGGTATTCGTCAACCAATTGACGAATCCTTCGTCCTCCACCTCAGAGGATTACCGGAGATCAAATCCTCGGTAAGTTATCCGCTGTCGGAGCTCTAACCGTCGTCCAAACGACGCTCCGACGAGAGGAGAAGAAGCTGCCCAGAAAACTGGACAGCTTGGTGGAGGAGTAGGCGCCGGCCAAAACAAGGAAGCCAAGTGCTCACCTTTTCACCGAGGCCTTGGAAGATCACCGGAGGGTCGCCGGAGGATCACCGGCAAAGGGCTGGTCGGCGACTCAAGGAGCTGGGCGGCAATGGAGTTGGGCGGCAATGAGGGTTGGGCGGCAACTCCTTGCTAGGGCTTGGATTAGGGCTTAATTATCCCTTAAGCCCTCTTTTATAGAGAACTAATTCTCTTAATGGTTATTGGATCATAACCATTAGGCCCGTTAACCCGCTCCATTAAGATAAGTTAAAATAAACCAAACCATGATGGTTTATTTTAAGTTAAAACGAACCGAACCAACTTTTGGTTCATTCGATTAAAATAAACCAAACCCTTTGGTTTATTCTCCTCCATTGGATTAGAACCAAACCATTTTGGTTCATCCATTATGTCTTCATAAGACACGGCCCATCCACGCTTCCATTGCGACTGAAATAATTTCATTCTCGCTTATGTTCGGTCCAACCAAACCTAGTTTCTCTCGGTCTGAGAATCCCATTCTCAAGCTCGTTTTAAATCCTTTGGATTACGCTCGTTGTGCGTGTGACCAAATAGGTTCTCGGTTTATGTTGGCCGTCTATAATTAACCATTAATTATTGAACAATCATGAGTGGCACCTAGTAGTACATCATGATCCCTAATTAACCGAAAAGATCAACGGTTGATCCAGAACTATTTCTGAAACCCTTCAGCAGCTCGAATGATTCGTGCCCCATTCCCTTCACTCATCTTATACCCACTTGGTTCAGGACATGGTCTATTGTGTCAGTCCCCACTAGGCTGACTACGTCACACCTAGCCCAAGTATCATTTCCTCATCCTACGGATTCTAGTTACTCCACATGTATCGAAGAGTACCTTACTCTAAACATGTAATGCTTTGGCCAAAGACTTTAGTAACAATCCGACGAGAGGCCATGGGTATACATCTCCTCGCAAGGAGTGGTGAATCCTTTATAGGCTATTCAAACACCTTCGATCACTTCGACTTATACCCAATCATCCCGGGTCCACATCTCCTTAGAGATGCTTGCTTAAGATGTCAAAGCATAAGTCTCTATGATCAAGATGACTTGAATACCGCAAGTCAAAGGAACATCGCACTTAAGCCACAGTAAGAACTTCATTGACATATCTATATATGAAGAGAACCATATGAAGTCTTACGGCTGGTCACTCCAATGAACTAGTTACCATAACTAGCATCCACGATTAACTCCGGACATCACTATGTCTCCAGCCAGTGAGAATCAGCTGCTTGGATACACCAAGGAGTATACCTCGTGCTAGTCTCGACAGAATTGATGGTGTCCAAATCCATCAATTCATCGACTAAGGATAATTCCGATACATCACAATTACACATGTAGAGATACTCACTAGTTGTGATCCAATCACAAATTCTCTCATGCTGTGAATCGTATCGTGGACATTTAGTAAATGAGTTTAAGATCCAATCAAATACATAAAACATGTATACTCAAATAGTGAATCTTCATTTATCATATAAATGGTTCATACATAAGACGATTGCCTTAGGACATCTCTCATATATTACTAACAAGTTCCTCGGGATGACTTCGCTAAGCCACGAGCTTCGTCTTCGTACGGGTTACTAGCCTCGTGTTGAAGACGACGTGATCGAGAGATGATCACGATCCGAATCCAAATTCGGATCCTAATATGAGTTCTCAAAACTCGCTTCTCCGGAGAGGTATTCGTCAACCAATTGACGAATCCTTCGTCCTCCACCTCAGAGGATTACCGGAGATCGAATCCCCGACAAGTTAGCCGTTGTCGGAGCTCTAACCGTCGTCCAAACGATGCTCTGACGAGAGGAGAACAAGCTGTCCAGAAAACTGGACAGCTTTGGTGGAGGTGATAGGCGCCGGCCAACCAAGGGAGATAGAGCTCACCTTGATGCCAAACTTGAAGGAGATCACAGCACTAAAGGGGAAGGAAGCAGCCGATGCCGGGCTGAGGAGCTTTGGGCGGCGGCAATAGGTTGGCGCCGAGAGCTCCAAGGAGGAGGTGGGCGGCAACCTTAGGGCTAGGGGTTTTTGGATTAGGGCTTAATTATCCCTTAAGCCCTCTTTTATAGAGAACTAATTCTCTTAATGGTTATTGGATCATAACCATTAGGCCCATTAACCCACTCCATTAAGATAAGTTAAAATAAACCAAACCATGATGGTTTATTTTAAGTTAAAACGAACTGAACCAACTTTTGGTTCATTCGTTTAAAATAAACCAAACCCTTTGGTTTATTATCCTCCATTGGATTAGAACTAAACCATTTTGGTTCATCCATTATGTCTTCATAAGACACAGCCCATCCACGCTTCCATTGCGACTGAAACGATTTAATGCTCGCTTCATGTTTGGTCCAACCAAACCTTGTTTCTCTCGGTCTGAGAATCCCATTCTCAAGCTCGTTTTAAATCCTTTGGATTACGCTCGTTGTGCGTGTGACCAAATAGGTTCTCGGTTTATGTTGGCCGTCTATAATTAACTATTAATTATAGAACGATCATGAGTGGCACCTAGTAGTACATCATGATCCCCAATTAATCGAAAAGATCAACGGTTGATCCAGAACTATTTCTGAAACCCTTCAGCAGCTCGAATGAATCGTGCCCCATTCCCTTCACTCATCTTATACCCACTTGGTTCAGGACATGGTCTATAGTGTCAGTCCCCACTAGGCTGACTACGTCACACCTAGCCCAAGTATCATTTTCCTCGTCCTACGGATTCTAGTTACTCCACATGTATCGAAGAGTACCTTACTCTAAACATGTAATGCTTTGGCCAAAGACTTTAGCAACAATCCGATGAGAGGCCATGGGTATACATCTCCTCGCAAGGAGTGGTGAATCCTTTATAGGCTATTCAAACACCTTCAATCACTTCGACTTATACCCAATCATCCCGGGTCCACATCTCCTTAGAGATGCTTGCTTAAGATGTCAAAGCATAAGTCTCTATGATCAAGATGACTTGAATACCGCAAGTCAAAGGAACATCGCACTTAAGCCACAGTAAGAACTTCATTGACATATCTATATATGCAGAGAACCATATGAAGTCTTACTACTGGTCACTCCAATGAACTAGTTACCATAACTAGCATCCACGATTAACTCCGACATCACTATGTCTCCAAAGGAGAATCACCGCTTGGATACACCAAGGAGTATACTGTAAGTATCTCGTAATCGATGGTGTCCAAATCCATCAATTCATCGACTAGGGATAATTCCGATACATCACAATTACACATGTAGAGATATTCACTAGTTGTGATCCAATCACAAATTCTCTCATGCTGTGAATCGTATCGTGGACATTCAGTAAATGAGTTTAAGATCCAATCAAATACATAAAACATGTATACTCAAATAGTGAATCTTCATTTATCATATAAATGGTTCATACATAAGGCATTGCCTTAGGACATCTCTCATATTACTAACAGACTCTACTTGGCCTAATGCCAATCGCCATACAGATCCAATACCATAAGTTTCTAACATGACCTCAAACTTATTTTGAGGTAATGCCTTAGTCAAGGGATCCGCTAAGTTCCTTTCAAAGGGGAATTTTCTCGATTTGTATTTCGCTCCTACCGATGATCTCTCGATAAGATGATAGCGGCGGCTACATGTTTGGATCATCGATGAGACCACATCAAGTTCGAGATGAACTTCTTGATCCAAACCGCCTTTGTCGCCTAAAGTCGCAATGTATTCTCGCCTTAGTGGCGTAATCCGCTATAGCGTCAAGCTTGATCCTTTCCAACTTATCGCGCCCATTCTAGGTGAATACATACCTGCATCGAGACATGGAATCATTCTTGTCGTCTCGAGTCGCATCCGTATACCCACGTATCACCATGTACCCTTCTCCATATATTAGGAACACATCCTTAGTTCTTCTCAAGTACTTAAGGATCGTCTTAACAGCCAACCAATAATCCATTCCTGGATCAGACTGGTATCTGCTCGTGACACTCAGAGCATACGATACATCGGGCCTCGTACATAACATAACATACATGATAGATCCTATTGCTGATGCATAGGGAATCTTACTCATGCAAATCCTCTCGTCTTCTTTGCGCGGACACATAGACTTCGAAAGGTGTACCCCATGCCTGATGGGTAGGAAACCTTTCTTGGATTCCGACATGCTAAACCTCTTTAGCACTCGGCCTATATATGTAGTCATGCGAAAGACCAAGCAAACCGCTTCGATCTATCTCTATAGATCTTAATCCCGAGGATGTAGGTTGCTTCTCCTGTGTCTTTCATGGAGAATGTCTTGATAACCAAACCTTAATCGATCAGAAGATCAAAACATCGCTTCCTATAAGTAGTATGTAATCGACATAAAATACTAGGAATACGACTGCACTCACAATAACCTTCTTGTACACACAAGGTTCGTCTGGATTTTGTGAGAAATCAAACTTTTTGATTGTCTCATCAAACGGATATTCCAGCCTCGATGCTTGCTTCAATCCATAAATGGATCCGTCGCAATTTGCATACCTTGGTTTTATCAACCGATGTGAAACCTCAGTCAGTATCATATACACGCCCTCGAAAGGTGTTTCCATTAAGGAAAGTTGTTTTCACATCCATCCGCCATATCTCATAATCATAATGAGCCGCTATGGCCAGAGCATCCGAATGGATTTAAGATAGCTACAAAGTAATAGGTTTCCCATAATCAACACCTTGTTTTCGACGATATCCTTTCGCCACTAATCTAGCCTTATAGGTAATCACATTACCATCCATGTCGATTTTCTTCTTGAAAACCCACTTGCACCCTATAGGCTTTATGCCTTCAGGTGGGTCAACCAAGTTCCAAACTTGGTTTTCATACATGGAATCTATCTCCGACTTCATGGCACCAAGCCATTTATCCCTTTCTGAACTTGTCAGCACTTCTTCATAACTGGTAGGCTCCTCATCATCAATGAGTAACACATCGTTCGATTCACTTACGAGAAATCCATATCTCTCAGGAATATTGCGTGTTCTACCAGATCTACGAAGATGTGGTGTTACAATAGGTCCAGCCAATTGCTCATCACTATGAGTTGTTGGCTGTTGTGCTTCACCAGGTATCTCATTAATGTCTATTTGAGTCTCTCGAGCCTCCTCTGTTAGTGAAAGCCCTAGAGCCAATCATATGATGATTGTTGTATGGACTTTATTGTATCATATTCCTATTTATAAAGGCATGGTTATTATATTTACTTGTATTGGTGCCAAATAACTAAATATAATAATGTCCTTGAGTAGTAGGTTCTTATCTATATCAATCGATTGGTTGAATCGATAATGAGATGATATAGAGAACACTACTCTTAATCATTCCTAGTCGAGTATTAACATTCAGGGACAATGTTAATGCGTAGAGACTAGCATGTAGGTCAACAAGATGACTTGATCTCACAAGTCATAGATATGAGATATCAAGTTGACACATGGGTATGCATTGGAGAATGTATACTGAATGACCCGCCATGAGAAAGTATCATGGATCGTTATATGAGTGTCATATACTTTCTCATGTGGCTATTAGTATGACTATTAGTCCTTAGACCTGAAGTCACCATGGTTCCCTACATAAGGAGTTGCATACTTTGGCTTCGTCAAACGTCACCCGTAAATGGGTGGACTATAAAGGCGATTACTGAGTATGTAACGAATTATGCGGAGGGATGTGAGTGATGTAGATGGGATCTATCCCTCCTATATGACGGGGGTGACATCGATATTCTTGATAGAGTGAGACCACGAAGTGCATGGCCATGCCCAAATGAGTTAATATGAGATATTGAGCTCATTTGATTAGAGTGAGTCTACTTGGAGTTCAAGATTTAGATTGTACCGAGGATGACACGGTCTATGCCTCGATTGGTCAATCTAGATGTCAAGGATAGAGGGACATTGTCACATATTGTGAGAGTCACAATTAGTAGTCACAAAGGTGATGTTGGAGCTCAACATTCTTGTAACTTGGGTAGCAATGATGTGTTGCTAGATACCGCTCATTGCTTATGTTCCTAAATCGGTTTAGGGACATTGCCAATGTTACAAGAACCTATAGGGTCACACACATAAGAGCAATTAGATGGAGATTAGGTTCATATGATGAACCATGAGGATTAGATTCATGGGATGAACCAAATTGGATTAAGAGTAATCCAAATTAGACTAATTGAGTTAGACTCAAGTTGATTCAAGTGTTGAATGAGTCTAATTGAGATTTGATTCATCAAATCAATTTAAATTAATGAAATAGAGATTCATTATATTAAATTGACTTGAGTCAAGTGGTTAGATTTGATCAACCATGGGAGATTAGAGGTCAAGTTTGACTTGACTTGAGAGGGAAGATGAAAGGTCAAGTTTGACTTGACCAAATGCCATGTCATGATGATGACTAGGCATGGCCGGCCAATGATGATGCTCCACATCATCATTGACTTGGTCAATTGGTGCCACATCATGAGGGAGACCAAGGGTCATGGGAGTTACATGCATGCATGTAACCCCCCTTCCATGAAGTGGCCGGCCACTTTGGGGTTATGTGTGGTGAATTCATTTGGTGAGTTACTCTCTTGACTTCATCTTCTTCCTTGGAACTTTTTCTCTCAAGCTCTCCCTCTCCCATCCCTCTCTTTGGCCGAACCAACCAAGGAGTGCTAGCACACTCAATGTTGAGTTTTCTCCACCTATTGCTTGTGTGGATACCATAGAGGAGTGTGCACTTGACACTCTCGAGTTCCGACGAACTTTTGGACGAGCGGGATAAGCGAAGGGCGTCGCTACGAGGGTAACGTTCTAACCTCTTAGATCTAAGGTAGATCTAGGATTTCTGTAAGCACATACATGTAATTATAATTTTATACTTCGCACGGATCCGTGGCTGGGGCTTCCGAGGTTTCCACAACGCAAAAAGCGGTTTTTGCGGCTCGAAAAATCCTAACATCCTCAAGCTCGACGACACTCCCACTGTTTTCTTGCAAGAGAAACTCTTTTCTAGAAACACAACATGCCTTGAAACAAACACCTTTTGTTCCACAGGATGATAGAATTGGTAACCCCTTGTTTCCTTAGGGTATCCAACAAATAGACATTTATCAGACTTAGCATCCAATTTGTCTGATACAGTCCGCTTCTCATAAGCAGGACAACCCCATATCTTCAAGTAAGATACATGAGGTTTCTTACCATTCCATATCTCATATGGAGTAGTTGAGACTACCTTGGTAGGCATTTTGTTTAACAAGTAAACAGCTGTCTGAAGTGCATAGCCCCAAAAGGACTTGGGAAGAGTCGCATGATTCATCATTGACCTGACCATGTCCAACAAGGTCCAGTTACGCCTCTCAGATACACCATTATGCTGTGGTGTATATGGCGGAGTCCATTGAGACAATATACCATTGTCTCTTAGATAATCAAGAAACTCTTGACTTAAGTATTCACCACCTCGATCCGATCGAAGTATTTTAATACTCTTATCATGTTGTTTCTCTACTTCATTTCTAAATTCTTTGAACCTTTCAAAGGCTTCAGACTTGTGTTTCATCAAGAACACATACCCAAACCGTGAGTGATCATCGGTGAAGGTAATGAAGTAGCTATAGCCTCCTAATGCTTGAGTTGACATTGTAGGGAAATCTCGTATGCCAAATGGCATATGAGCAACGGAAAATAGGATCCCTTCCAAGTGATCCATGCGAAAGCAAACTCGTATAAAATAAATTTCTCTAAACCAAACCTATCTTATAGGAGAGGATTACCTTTGTTGCGTGCCCTTGTTAATCCCGCTTTTCCTTTCGGTTTGTTGGATCTTTAGCACGTTCAAGTGTCCGTGCCTCTATACGTATCCACACGAGCACGCTCTTGTCTCACAAAAGGAAAACTAGAAGAGCTCTCCTTTACTTCTTGCTAGAGAAGTCCCTAAAGGAGAGGAAGAGAGGGAAAAGGAGAAAGGAAGAAGAAGACTCCTCTTCTTGCTAGCCTACACTCACAAACCCACACAACTAAAGCTTCCACCAAGCTTTCTCACAACCACAACACCAAAAAAACTCACTATGGCCGGCCACTCCATGGAGCCTTTTATAGGGTTGGAAAAACCCTTCCACCTCCTTCACATTCAATGCAATCCATTGCATTGAGACACACTCAAAAAGGATTTGGCTTCCTTGTTTGGCCGGCCACTTAAGGAGACAAAACCATTTTGTTTCCTTCCACCTTAACTAGCTTAGGTGGATGCTTAGGTGGCATGCTTATGTGGCATGCTTATGTATTCTTATGTGGCATTCATGCATGTTGAATTAATCTTATTAATTCAATTAAGCTTATGTTATCATATTGAATTAATCTTATTAATTCAATTAAGCTTATGTTATCATATTGAATTAATCTTATTAAATCAATAAGGTAACATATTGAATTAATCTCATTAAATCAATTAGCTAAAATTCTCATTAAGCTTAAAGTCCAAAAACCATTTTGTACTTAAGCTTATTCCCATATTATTCTAGTCAAACTAGAATACTCTAATTCCTCTAATTATCATGCTCTTTGTGTGTGACCCTATAGGCTCTCATAACGTTGGCAGTGGACCTAAACTCTTTTAGATACACAAGCAATGAGCGGCATCTAGCAATACATCATTGCTACCCAAGTTATGAGATAAGTCAAGATCCGACTAACCTTTCCGTGACTACTATAATATATGACCGTGTCCTTCTATCCTTGATATCAGATTGATCAATGAGGCATAGACCGTGTCATCCTCGATCAATCTATGTGTTTCTTGATCCCTGAGTAAACTAACTCAAACAAATGAGCTCAATATCTCATATTGACTCATTCGAGCATGACCATGCGTTTTAGTAGTTCTACTCAATCAAGGGGCCCACCGATATCACTCCCGTCATATGGAAGGGATAGATCCCATCTACATCACTCACATCCCTCCGCATAATTTGTTTCATACCCAGTAATCGCCTTTATGGTCCACCCTGTTACGGGTGACGTTTGACGATACCAAAGTACATAACTCCTTATGTAGGGAACCGTAGTGACTTCAGGTCTAAGGACTATTTGTAGGGAATTCTTGTATGCCAAATGGCATATGCGCAACGGAAAATAGGATCCCTTCCAAGTGATCCATGCGAAAGCAAACTCGTATAAAATAAATTTCTCTAAACCAAACCTATCTTATAGGAGAGGATTACCTTTGTTGCGTGCCCTTGTTAATCCCGCTTTTCTTTTCGGTTTGCTGGATCTTTAGCACGTTCAAGTGTCCGTGCCTCTATACGTATCCACACGAGCACGCTCTTGTCTCACAAAAGGAAAACTAGAAGAGCTCTCCTTTACTTCTTGCTAGAGAAGTCCCTAAAGGAGAGGAAGAGAGGGAAAAGGAGAAAGGAAGAAGAAGACTCCTCTTCTTGCTAGCCTACACTCACAAACCCACACAACTAAAGCTTCCACCAAGCTTTCTCACAACCACAACACCAAAAACTCACTTTGGCCGGCCACTCCATGGAGCCTTTTATAGGGTTGGAAAAAACCTTCCACCTCCTTCACATTCAATGCAATCCATTGCATTGAGACACACTCAAAAAGGATTTGACTTCCTTGTTTGGCCGGCCACTTAAGGAGACAAAACCATTTTGTTTCCTTCCACCTTAACTAGATTAGGTGGATGCTTAGGTGGCATGCTTATGTGGCATGCTTATGTGGCATTCTTATGTGGCATTCATGCATGTTGAATTAATCTTATTAATTCAATTAAGCTTATGTTATCATATTGAATTAATCTTATTAATTCAATTAAGCTTATGTTATCATATTGAATTAATCTTATTAAATCAATAAGGTAACATATTGAATTAATCTCATTAAATCAATTAGCTAAAATTATTAAGCTTAAAGTCCAAAACCATTTTGTACTTAAGCTTATTCCCATATTATTCTAGTCAAACTAGAATACTCTAATTCCTCTAATTATGCTCTTTGTGTGTGACTATAGGCTCTCATAACGCTGGCAAAGGGACCTAAACTCTTTAGATACACAAGCAATGAGCGATCTAGCAATACATCATTGCTACCCAAGTTACGAGATAAGTCAAGATCCGACTAACCTTCCGTGACTACTATAATATATGACCGTCCTTCTATCTCTGATATCGATTGATCAATGAGGCATAGACCGTGTCATCCTCGATCAATCTATGTGTTTCTGATCCCCGAGTAAACTAACTCAAACAAATGAGCTCAATATCTCATATTGACTCATTCGAGCATGGCCATGCGCTTTAGTAGTTCTACTCAATCAAGGCCCACCGATATCACTCCTGGCCATATGGAAGGGATAGATCCCATCTACATCACTCACATCCCTCCGCATAATTTGTTACATACCCAAGAATCGCTTTATGGTCCACCTGTTACGGGTGACGCTTGACGATACCAAAGTACATAACTCCTTATGTAGGGAACCGTAGTGACTTCGTGTCTAAGGACTATTCATACCAATAGTCACATGAGAAAGTTTATGACACTCATATAACGATCCATGAAACTTTCTCATGGTGGGTCAAAAGATATATTCTCCAATATATACCCATGTGTCAACTTGATATCATATATCCATGACTTGTGAGATCAAGTCATCAATTGACCTACATGCTAGTCTTTATGTATTAATATTGCCCTTGCATATTAATACTCGACTAGAACATTTAGGAAAGTGTTCTACAGCCTCTCATAATCAATTCCGCCAATTGATGTGTCAGAGATAAGAACCTACTTTTCTAGGCATTATTATATTTAAATTAGCTGGCACAAGCAAGATGTAAATATAATAACCAATCCTTTGCCTTTATAGAATATGATACAAAATGTTCCCTATTCAACCATCACATGATTGGTTCTAGGGCTTTAACTAACACTATTCATACCAATAGTCACATGAGAAAGTTTATGACACTCATATAACGATCCATGAAACTTTCTCATGGCGGGTCAGTTCAGTATATATTCTCCAATATATACCCATGTGTCAACTTGATATCATATATCCATGACTTGTGAGATCAAGTCATCAATTGACCTACATGCTAGTCTTTATGTATTAATATTGCCCTTGCATATTAATACTCGACTAGGAACATTTAGGAAAGTGTTCTCTACAGCCTCTCATAATCAATTCTGCCAATTGATGTGCTGTAGATAAGAACCTACTTTTCTAGGGCATTATTATATTTAAATTAGCTGGCACAAGCAAGATGTAAATATAATAACCAATCCTTTGCCTTTATAGAATATGATACAAAATGTTCCCTATTCAACCATCACATGATTAGTTCTAGGGCTTTAACTAACAGACATAGGTCCACATACATCAGTATGTATTAGTCCTAGTAACTCTCCCACTCGTTCACCTTTTCCAGTAAAAGGTAACTTAGTCATCTTGCCTTTTAAGCATGATTCGCATGTATCGTATGAATCCAATTCAAACGATTCCAGAATTCTACATCGGTGTAATTCGGACATGCGTTTCTTGCTTATATGGCCAAGACGACAATGCCACATATAGGAGTCTATTTGATTATCCTTTCGAGCATGCGTGTTGCTCACTTCGATATTGAAAATGTCACTGGATACGTCCAACGTATAAATGCCATTACTCAAGGTTCCAGTTCCATAAAGTACGCCATTCAAAGTTATATAACAACAATTGTTACTAAACGTCAAATGGAAACCATTTCTATTTAAACAAGAAATAGAAACAATGTTCTTTATTAGAGAAGGAACATAATAGCAATTGTCCAGTTCTAAGACTAGTCCACTAGGGAGCTTCAGCAAATAAGTTCCGATGGCGACCGCAGCAACCTTTGCTCCATTGCCAACTCGCAAATTTGACTCCCCTCTGACAAGTCTTCTTCTATTCCTTAGCCCCTGTATGTCATTACATATATGTGAGCCACACCCAGTATCCAATACCCAAGTGTCTAAGGAAATAGAATGACAATCAATAACGAAGATACCTGAAGAGGATGGGGCATCGGATGCCTTCTTCTTCTTCATGGACTCAAGATAAATCTTGCAGTTTCTTCGCCAGTGGCCTTCCTTGCCACAGTGATGGCAAGTGCCCTTTTGCACTGGTTATGCCTTCTTTGCCTTTTTCTTCTTTCCTTTCTTCTGTTCTTTTGCCTTCCTCTTAGAACCTTTCTTTGAGGAATCAATTCAATGTAACCGCCTTTCTCCTCATGCTTCACAGAAGGCTCCACAGTCTTCATCATATTGAGGAGCTCGGGAATGGTGGATTCTAATTTGTTCATCCGATAGTTCATCACAAATTGTGAGAAACTCTTGGGCAAACAATATAGAATTAAGTCAATACTTAACTCATGATCCATCACAAAACCGAGGGTTGCTAGCCGCTCGATGTACCTGTTCATCTTTAGAACAAACTGCACTACAGATGAACCTTCTTGCATCTTCGTGGTGAAGAGGAGCCTAGAGACCTCGAACCTTTCGGATCTCGCTTGCTCATCGAACAACTCATGAAGATGGAAGACTATAGTATTAGCATCCGTGTACCATCGCCGCTAGCATGATGCAACTCGCCAGCTCAGAATCTGCCACATGCTTCTGATAGACCAACATTTGGTCTGGAGTTGCATCGTCCTTAGGACGGCCAGGAAGAGGCTCTTCAAGGACATATGCAAGCTTTTCCGCCTTGAGAACAATTCTCAGGTTTCTAAGCCAGTCCAGGAAGTTAGGCCCAGTCAGTTTGTTCGAATCCAAAATAGTGCACAAATTCAAAGATGTCATGATCAATTTATTGACCTAGAAATACAAAACGAGCATATATGAGAAAATGATTTTAAAATGCATCAATATACATTTATAAATCCCATTCATTTTTCGAATTTCAAAAACCCCAAAATCACTTCGGGAGATCGTAGGTCCATCTCCGAATGGGCTGATATCCATCATAGTTATGAATAACCTTGGAGAGAGTCCAACAAGCCATTCATAACTACGACGGTAGGTATCATCTATACCGATTGCATATCACGTATATGCAACTATCACAATGTGCTATCAACTAATTGAATGTTCACACATACGTTGGGTTGTTAACACATTAACAAGTATGCATCATATGCATAGCACCCAACTTCACCTCCCTTTACATCGACCTTGGAGAGAGTCCAACAACCTTCACACTTAACCGTGTACCATCTAAGGCTGTGATAAAGACACCATATATGATATGGACATGGAGAAATCCCAAGATGTCTTTCATGAGGATTTGGGGTTGTGAGGCTTATGTTCGACGTCAAGTCTCAGACAAACTGGGACCCAAATCCGATATTACTTCTACATTCCCAGCAAGCACAAAGTGTTTGTGGCAAAGGCTGGGGTATTTCTAGAAAAGGATTTTGTTTCTAGAAAAACTAGTGGGAGTACGTTCGATCTTGAAGAAATTCAAGATAAAAACCATAGCACTGAGGCCTTGATGGAGGTTGAACAGGAACCACAAATTATTGTGGGTGATGAGATTGTTGCACAAAGAGTTGTGGAACAACAACCTGTTCAGGTAGACCTACCTCTTTGCAAGTCTGATAGGGTACGTCGTCAGCCTGAGAGATACTCATTTCTCTTGTCTGACCATGATGACGTTATGCTCATTGAAAACGAGCCTACCTCCTATCAGGAAGCTGTGAAGAGCCCAAATTCTGAGAAATGGCTAGAGGCCATGAAATCCGAGATGGAATCCATATACACCAACCAAGTATGGACTTTGGTTGATCCACCTGAATGTTGGGTTTCCGGCACCGCGGCGTGTGTGTGTTCGATCACGTTTCGTAAACATGAACACAGCGGAAGCAATAAAAATAATAAATCTACATTTATTACAACACACACAACACACGCATTCATATTACAACAAGTGTAGACATAACCGTAAATTTAAATTTGCAATAAAAGGAAATTTATCTACGTTATACCTTTCGTATGACGTGTAGCGGGAACGGCATCAACCGGAATGATACTCGCTAGAATCGTCTCTATCCGTATCCATGCCGAGTTCCTCGGGATGACTTCGCTAAGCCACGAGCTTCGTCTTCGTACGGGTTACTAGCCTCGTGTTGAAGACGACGTGATCGAGAGATGATCACGATCCGAATCCAAATTCGGATCCTAATACGAGTTCTCAAAACTCGCTTCTCCGGAGAGGTATTCGTCAACCAATTGACGAATTCTTAGTCCTCCACCTCAGAGGATTACCGGAGATCAAATCCCCGGTAGGTTAGCCGCTGTCGGAGCTCTAACCGTCATCCAAACGATGCTCCGACTAGAGGAGAACAAGCTGTCCAGAAAACTGGACAGCTTTGGTGGAGGTGATAGGCGCCGGCCAACCAAGGGAGATAGAGCTCACCTTGATGCCAAACTTGAAGGAGATCACCGGAGCACTAACCGGCAGCAGCTCGACGCCGGCGAGGGGGAAGGAAGCAGCCTTCTGGACGCCGGTTAGAGGAGCTTTGGGCGGCAGCAATAGGTTGGCGCCGAGAGCTCCAAGGAGGAGGTGGGCGGCAACCTTAGGGCTAGGGGTTTTTGGATTAGGGCTTAATTATCCCTTAAGCCCTCTTTTATAGAGAACTAATTCTCTTAATGGTTATTGGATCATAACCATTAGGCCCGTTAACCCGCTCCATTAAGATAAGTTAAAATAAACCAAACCATGATGGTTTATTTTAAGTTAAAACGAACCGAACCAACTTTTGGTTCATTCGTTTAAAATTAACCAAACCCTTTGGTTTATTCTCCTCCATTGGATTAGAACCAAACCATTTTGGTTCATCCATTATGTCTTCATAAGACACGGCCCATCCACACTTCCATTGCGACTGAAACGATTTCATGCTCGCTTCATGTTTGGTCCAACCAAACCTTGTTTCTCTCGGTCTGAGAATCTCATTCTCAAGCTCGTTTTAAATCTTTTGGATTACGCTCGTTGTGCGTGTGACCAAATAGGTTCTCGGTTTATGTTGGCCGTCTATAATTAACCATTAATTATAGAATGATCATGAGTGGCACCTAGTAGTACATCATGATCCCCAATTAACCGAAAAGATCAATGGTTGATCCAGAACTATTTCTGAAACCCTTCAGCAGCTCGAATGAATCGTGACCCATTCCCTTCACTCATCTTATACCCACTTGGTTCAGGACATGGTCTATAGTGTCAGTCCCCACTAGGCTGACTACGTCACACCTAGCACAAGTATCATTTCCTCGTCCTACGGATTTTAGTTACTCCACATGTATCGAAGAGTACCTTACTCTAAACATGTAATGCTTTGGCCAAAGACTTTAGTAACAATCCGACGAGAGGCCATGGGTATACATCTCCTCGCAAGGAGTGGTGAATCCTTTATAGGCTATTCAAACACCTTCGATCACTTCGACTTATACCCAATCATCCCGGGTCCACATCTCCTTAGAGATGCTTGCTTAAGATGTCAAAGCATAAGTCTCTATGATCAAGATGACTTGAATACCGCAAGTCAAAGGAACATCGCACTTAAGCCACAGTAAGAACTTCATTGACATATCTATATATGCAGAGAACCATATGAAGTCTTACGGCTGGTCACTCCAATGAACTAGTTACCATAACTAGCATCCACGATTAACTCCGGACATCACTATGTCTCCAGCCAGCGAGAATCAGCTACTTGGATACACCAAGGAGTATACCTCGTGCTAGTCTCGACAGAATTGATGGTGTCTAAATCCATCAATTCATCGATTAGGGATAATTTCGATACATCACAATTACACATGTAGAGATACTCACTAGTTGTGATCCAATCACAAATTCTCTCATGCTATGAATCGTATCGTGGACATTCAGTAAATGAGTTTAAGATCCAATCAAATACATAAAACATGTATACTCAAATAGTGAATCTTCATTTATCATATAAATGGTTCATACATAAGGCGATTGCCTTAGGACATCTCTCATATATTACTAACACTGAAGGCGTCAAACCCATTGGGTGTAAGTGGGTCTTTAAGAGAAAGACTGGCATGGATGGACTTACGCATACCTATAAGGGCCGATTGGTGGCTAAAGGTTTCAAGCAAATTCTTGGTATTGACTATGATGAAACCTTTTCTCCAGTGGCGATGTTTAAGTCCATTCGGATCATGCTTGTTATTATAGCATACCACGATTATGTGATCTAGCAGATGGATGTCAAAACCGTGTTTCTGAATGGAAACTTGCTCGAGGATGTGTACATGACACAACTTGAGAGTTTTGTAGATCCACAACATACTAGGAAGGTATGCAAGCTGCAAATGTCCATTTATGGGCTAAAGCAAGCTTCTCGGAGCTGGAATCTTCGATTCGATGATGCGATCAAACAGTTTGATTTCATCAAGAATGAAGATGAACCCTGTGTCTACAAGAGGGTTAATGGAAACACAGTTGTCTTCCTAGTATTGTATGTGGATGACATACTACTCATTGGGAATGACATCCCTTTGCTACAGTCTGTGAAGACTTGGCTGGGGATGTGCTTTTCAATGAAGAACTTAGGTGAAGCAGTCTGTATTCTAGGCATCAAGATCTATAGAGAGAGATCTAAAAGATTGCTTGGCCTAAGTCAGAGTACATATATTGACATGGTATTACTATGATTTGCCATGAAGAATTCCAAGAAGAGACTTCTACCGATGTCACATGGTGTGAGTCTTTCGAAGACTTAAAGTCCCTCTTCTAGAGAGGAGAGAGATCGCATGGATAAGATCCCTTATGCATCGGCCATAGGATCTATCATGTACGCCATGCTATGTACTTGTCCTGATATCTCGTATGCTTTGAGCATAACGAGTAGATACCAGTCAGATCTAGGTGAGCATCACTGGATAACAGTCAAGAATATTCTTAAGTATTTGAGAAGGACTAAAGAATATTTCTTAATATTTGGAGGCGATGAGGAGCTATCTGTAAAGGGTTACAGTGATGCCAGCTTCCAAACTGATCAGGATGATTATAGATCACAGTCAGGGTTCGTGTTTTGTTTGAATGGTGGCACTGTGAGCTGGAAGAGTTCGAAGCAAGACACAGTTGTTGATTCTATAACAGAGGTCGAGTATATTGCTGTATCAGAGGCAGCAAAGGAGGCAGTTTGGATCCGCAAGTTTATTACTGAGCTTGGGGTGGTTCCTAGCATAGCAGATCTTATAGAGCTCTATTGTGACAACAATGGAGCGATTGCGCAGGCTAAGGAACCTCGCTCACACCAGCGGACTAAACACATACTACGACGCTTCCATCTCATTCAAGAGATTATCGATAGAGAAGATGTGAAGATTTACAGAGTACCCATAGAGGCTAACGTCCCAGATCCCTTGACCAAGGCTTTGGCACAGAAAAAGTATGATGGTTACACTAGGTCATTGGGTATTAGATACTACAGTGATTGACGCTAGTGCTAGTGGGAGATTATTAGTGAAAGCCCTAGAGCCAATCATGTGATGATTGTTGTATCATATTCCTATTTATAAAGGCATGGTTATTATACTTACTTGTATTTGTGCTAAATAACTAAGTATAATAACGTCCTTGAGTAAAAGGTTCTTATCTATATCAATCGATTGGTTGAATCGATAACGAGATGATATAGAGAACACTACTCTTAATCATTCCTAGTCAAGTATTAACATTCAAGGATAATGTTAATGCGAAGAGACTAGCATGTAGGTCAACTCGATGACTTGATCTCACAAGTCATGGATATGTGATATAAAGTTGACACATGGATATGCATTGGAGAATGTATACTGAATGACCCGCCATGAGAAAGTATCATGGATCATTATATGAGTGTCATATACTTTCTCATGTGACTATTAGTATGACTATTAGTCCTTAGACATGAAGTCACCATGGTTCCCTACATAACGAGTTGCATACTTTGGTTTCATCAAACGTCACCTGTAAATGGGTGGACTATAAAGGCGATTACTGGGTATGTAACAAATTATGCGGAGGGATGTGAGTGATGTAGATGGGATCTATCCCTCCTATATGACGGGAGTGACATTGTTATTCTTGGTAGAGTGAGATCACTAAGTTCTTGGTCATGCCCAAATGAGTCAATATAATTTGATTAGAGTGAGTCTACTTGGAGTTTAAGATATAGATTGTACCGAGGATGACACGGTCTATGCCTCAATTGGTCAATCTAGATGTAAAGGATAGAGGGACATTGTCACATATTGTGAGAGTCACAATTAGTAGTCACAAAGGTGATGTTGGATCTCAACATTCTTGTAACTTGGGTAGTAATGATATATTGCTAGATACTGCTCATTGCTTATGTTCCTAAATCGGTTTAGGAGCATTGCCAACGTTACAAGAACCTATAGGGTCAGACACTAAGGGAAATTAGATAGAGATTAGGTTCATATAATGGACCATGAGGATTAGATTCATGTGATGAACCAAATTGGATTAAGAGTAATCCAAATTAGACTAATTGAGTTGGACTCAAGTTGATTCAAGTGTTGAACGAGTCTAATTTAGATTTGATTCATCGAGTCAATTTAAACTAATGAATTGAGAATCATTAAATCAAATTGACTTGAATCAAATGGTTGGATTTGATCAACCATGGGAGTTAAGAGGTCAAGTTTGGCTTGACTTAAGAGGGAAGATGAATGGTCAATTTTGACTTGACCAATTGCCATGTCATGGTGACTTGGCATGAGGCTGACCAATGATGATGCTCCACATCATCATGGACACATCATGGGGTGCCACCTCATGAGGGAGACCAAGAGTCATTGGCTCTTGGAGTTACATGCATGCATGTAACCCCCTTATAGTGGATGGCCACTATTGATGGGTTATGAAAGTGTGAAGTTAAGTTGTGTAACATTATCTTCTTCCTCCTCTCTTCCCTCAAGCTCTCTCTTCCTCATCTTGCCGTGAGCCTCCAAGGGGTGCTAGCACACTCTAGGTTGCTTTTCTTTACCTATAGCTTGTGTGGATACCAATAGAGGAGTGTACACTTGACACTCTCGAGTTCCGGCAAACCATTTGGACGAGCGGGATAATCAAAGGGCATCGCATCAGGGTAATGCTCTTAACATGTAGATCTAGAGTAGATCTAAGGTTTTTAAACATGTACATATAGTTTTGTTTATCTTCGCACGGATCCGTGGCCGACTTTCGGGGTTTTCGCAATGCAAAAGGCGGTTTTTACGGCTCGGATAGTCCAACAGTTAAATCCAACTAGCCACTATGTAGAAAATCCTATTCCTAAAGATCTTTCGATCAAAGTAACGAGGAGAGGACATGATAGAAGTTGTTATAACCTTAGGTCCACTCCTAAAGATACACCGAAATGGCTAGCAATGGTCCCAGGTAGGAAGAGGCCCAAGATAGAAAAAGATATTGAGGGGGGTAAGCTGGGGATAAAGTCTATGGAGCTGAAATTTAAAATAAAAGATATGCAAGAAGAGCTTCGACCTATTTTAGTCTCCGACGAGATTGATGAAGAGGTCGATAAAATAGGAGCAAGGGAAAAACAAATTAACACTATGAGATTGAACGCTATTAAAGTAAGTTTACATTTATGCAATAATATTTAATGTTTACACATTTTTATTGCTTTCACAATTTTTTTGTTAAATACATTGTGTTATATCTATTTGTAGTATTTGAAAGGAAAATTTAAAGCGACAAAAAAGAAAAAGTGAGAAAAATACGTGGCCTACCTCATATTAATGCTTCAAAATTGGACATTGCCTATTTCTGAGTTTGTATGGGAGGAAGGCTACTACTCATTGACAATACATGGCTTCCTATCATGTGTTTTAGGCAACATCTTCACTGATGGAGAAGTAATTGATGCTTACATTTCAATACTCTTCAGGGAAGCATCCTCATCTGGTAGACCATATAATAAGTCGATATATTGCTCAACCAAATTCATGGTAAAAGTTTGCTTCCTTTAACTTTTTATAATATTTTTTTACATTATTACACAAATTTACAATTATATCTATAATCTTGCAGTCATCATATGAACATTTATGGGAAACAACTTTACGTCAAATTATAAAAACATATCCGGTTGATCAAGAAATAAGGTATATTTTTATACCTATAAATACCAATAGTTCACACTATCATTTAATGTTTATGTACATCGACACAAAAACCTTCTACCATTTTAATTCATTGTCCTATAACTCCAAATATGATGCAACTTTCACATTGTTGGTTAGTATTATTCATTTAAAAATTACATTCCAGAATTATGACACATGATTATCTATTTTTATGAATGTTATTTGTCCATCCAATGATTCCAGGTATCTACATTGAAAAGCTTTCCTGATGATAAACTTAAAGAAATGCACGATGGATTACAAGATTACCATCCTTTAGATAAATGAACCTCTGTTAAAGTATATTGTCTCCAACAAATACTATCGTAAGTAAATTTACTACATTATAAATAAATTTCAAAGGTGTCATTGTGATTATTTTAATGACTATTTTATTTTTATGAAATTACAGGAATGACTGCGGCTTCTTCATCATGTAATATATAAGACATCAAATGTTGAATATTAAGATGGAATTCACATAAAAAGGCATTCATATATTTAGAGAAGAAGTTGCAGTATCAATTCTTAGGGATAAGCCATTTTCAAAATGTAAATTTGAATGATTCAGTAATCTTATTATTACATAAGTGTTGTCATTAGTTAAGTGCTACATTTGTAATTATAAAGGATGAATATTATTGTTAAAATATTGTGTATACATACGTTGTTGTAAATGGGCACATGTTATGTTATAAAATTATCATGAGTTGGAATGACACCGAGCTAGCTAGGGTAGGTCCATTAGCAGGTTTCGGCCGAAATCGGCTGATGGGCATATTCAATTCAAAAAAATCAAAGTTTTATATCAGAATGAGTGATTGAGTTTTAGGAACTCATTGGTGTCTTCGTTCAGCGGGTATCATCGTCGTAGCAATAAAAATGTTCTTTCGAGTAGCACACTTCACATGTCAAGCATGAGTGGCAAAAATCGCTGCTCTCGACACGGTGTATTGCAATGATTTCCGAGGTCACGAACATATTATTGAGTGCTAGCGGAGCACATAGGTCTTCGGAGAATATGGTTCCATGATCTCTAAGTCCATCAGCTGGTTTCGACCGAAATCGACTGCTGGGCATATTCAATTAAAATAAAAATGAAGTTTTATATCGGAATGAGTGATTGAGTCCCAGGAACTCATTGGTGTCTTCATCCAGTGGGTATCATCGTCGTAGCATTCAAAATGTTTTTTCGAGCACACTTCACATGTCGGGCATGAGTGGCAAAAATTGCTACTCCCAACACGGTGTATCGCAATGATTTTTGAGGTCACGAACATATTATTGAGTTCTAGTGGAGCACATATGTCTTCGGAGAATGTGGCTTCGTGCTCTCTAAGTCCATTAGCCAGTTTTGACTGAAACCAACTGATGGGCATATTCAATTCAAAAAAATCAAAGTTTTATATCGGAATGAGTCCAAGGAACTCATTGGTGTCTTCGTCCAGCGGGTATCATCGTCGTAGCATTCAAAATGTTCTTTCAAGCATACTTCACATGTCGAGCACGAGTGGCAAAAATCGCTGCTCCCGACACGGTGTATCGCAATGATTTTCATGGTCACGAACATATTATTGAGTGCTAGCTGAGCACATAGAATTTCAGAGTATGTGGTTCTGTGTTGTCTAGGTCCATCAGCCGGTTTCGGCTGAAACCGACTGATGGGCATATTCAATTCAAAAAAATCGAAGTTTTATATTAGAATGTGTGATTGAGTCCCAGGAACTCATTGGTGTCTTCGTCAAGTGGGTATCTTCATCGTAGCATTCAAAATGTTATTTCGAGCATACTTCACATGTCGAGCACGAGTGGCAAAAATCGCTGCTCCTGACACAGTGTATCGCAATGATTTTTGAAATCACGAACATATTATTGAGTGCTAGCAGAGCACATTTGTCTTCGGAGCATGTGGTTCCATGCTCTCTAGGTCCATGAGCCAGTTTCAAGCGAAACCGACTGATAGACCTATTAAATTGAAAAAATTTGAAGTTTTGTATTGAAATGAGTGATTGAGTCCTAAGAACTCATTAGTGGCTTTGTACAATGGGTATCGTCATCGTAGAATTCAAAATTATCTTTCGAGCACACTTCACATGTCGGGCAGGAGTGGTAATAATTGTTCCTCTTGACACGGTGTATTGCAAGTCAAATTGGTTGGACATTCTAAACAATAATAAAACTCAAGTAAAACGTCAAAAATATGTTAGAAATTGCCTATCAAGTGTATTTACATTTGTAGAATGGTTTAGAGACTTGAGTGCAACGAATTTAGGACTTAAAATACTTAGGAAAATGAAATATCAGAGTAATAGTCGAGGCACTTCAGTAATCACCTTGACTAATAACAACACCAGGTGAACAGAATCGAGGAGCCTTCGACTGGCACCTCGACTGATAGCTATTGCAGACAAACAGAATCGAGGTGCACTCGACTGGCGCCTCGACTGACACCTAATGATTGTAGCCACCAGCGAACAGAAACGAGTCTGCCTCGACCATCGCCTCAACTAGTCGTTCTAATGGAAGTATAGACTCGAGTCTGCCTCGACCAACGCCTCAACTGGTCATTCTAATGGAAGCATAGACTCGAGTCTGCCTCAACCAGCGCCTCGACTTGGCGTTTTTGATGGAGGCACAGAATCGAGTTCGCCTCGACCAGCGTCTCGACTGAAACATCAGTCGAGGCGCTCTACTTATCACCTCGACTGTTGGATGTGGGATTATATAAGTAAATCCCTTATCCTTCGCCTGCGATGTTGCCATCCATCTCTCCAGCCAACATTCGTCGATGCCTAACCCTAGACGACTCTTTTTGGACCCGATCTAACCTAGGGTAAGTCTCCTTGCCTTCCTACCTTGCTAGGTTAAAATCTCAACCCTAAACTGTCATTTCTCCATCATTAGGGTTCGCCGATCCTTCACTCTTCACTCACTGATCCTTCACTCATCACCAATGAAGGCCATCCCTGATCTTTGACTGAAGCCTCTTCAAGAATAATCCTCTTGAACAGCTTCGAATGACACTAATGGCACCTAAGTATAAACCCTTTTCCTTTTTCCCTTCCGTTGTCACATTTCTTACTTAGGTGTTAATCACTAATCATCTTTAGTCTATGTCATTCATCATACCGCATCATACTGTATTCATCTTACATTTTTGGGCATAATCTTGCATATTTAGGCAAAAGAGGAAAGAAATGGAGAGTAGTCGGAAGGAAACTTCTAGGGAGAAATCATCTACTGACTCCCGATTTCCTTACGAATTTCATCAACATACATTCATGAATCATAAATTCCAGTTGATGCATACTCACTCCTTAGATAGAGAGTTTTTCACCATGCATGCTCAAAATGTAATAGGGGTAATCGATTTTTATTTTCTTATAAACTAGTCTATTGTGAACATGACATAAATATAGACTTAGTTTCTGAGTTCTATAATAATCTACAACCCACAGGAGATAGACTTATATATAAAAGTAGGGTAGCCAAAAGAGATATCTCATTTTCTCCTGACATTCTTAGGGCATTCTTAGAGTGTAGAGAGTCACAATCAACCCTTGAATGCTATCCAAGCATTCAAGAACCTATTGACGGTTATTCCATAAATGCCATTCATGAATACTTTTTTAGAAGACCACGTCAACCCGGTCTAAATTTATTTCCTGCCATGGCATTAGCTGCCCCTGACAATGTCCTGTACAAGGTCATTGTAGATTACATACTACCCATTGTCACACGGGGGCAAGCTAAAGTAAGACTCCATCATTTACTCACCCACCATCTTATGAAAAATCGTCTAGATTTCAATGTCGCACTAAACATTTTCCTATGCATTGTCCACTTCACAGTCCTTGTCCAAAAGAAAATCTACATGCCATTTGGACATATCATTACATTTTGGTTAGAGTCCTTATGCATCAACACAAGCAGGGGCAAAGTCAAGCAAATGTCTAACTTTGACATAATAAAGTGGCGCAATTTTTCCTTGGCCGACATGTCCCAAGTCCATAGGAGCGTTGAGTGGGCAGATGGACACCAGGCTGGTGAGCGATGGGATATGGGTGCACAAGAAGAAGAAGAAGAACCACTAGCTCTAGCTGACGAACCATATTCTTCCATTTTCGTGCAGCTAGATAGCTTACGTAGAGACTATGTTAGTTCACAGAGACAATGGATACTCGATTTGAGGAGCTCCAGATAACCATCGCCACCAGATTTGAGGGGCTTCAGACAACCATAGATTCGCATCTATCGGAAGTATCTTCTAGACAGACGCAGATATCTTCCAGATAGATGCAAATTTTGGACCAACAAATAGAAATTCTAAGTCTCCTACACTCCTTCACGGCTGATTCTTTGGGTCCTTCTTCATCAGCCATGTAGCTTTTGTTTTTTTTCTTTTGCAGAAAAGTTGTCTATACATAACTTTAGAATTCTAAAAACATGTAACAAGTTTAGGAATTCTGTGAAATAAACATCTTTAATGGAGTTTAGTGAATTTTGCATATGAATGTTTACGGTCTTCTCTAACTTATGAATATGAGTTTGGTTTTGTTGTTGTTGTTATCTATACGTGTTTATATGCTGTTAGTAGGTTTTGTCACCACTACTTCAAGGGAAAATTCTATCGATTCTTTTTGTCTATCTAGTGGAGTTTTCCATGCCACTTAATATGGTTCATTCAAAAATCAAGATCGACATCTATTTTTAGAAATACATTGTTGGTGTATCGGATAACGAGGTGTAAGGATTCAGGGGAAGGACCCTATAAATTGCTCAATCAAATTCTAAAATTCTTTTTTAGTTGTCGAATCAATGTATCCTTTTCCCTATGACCTTTTTAGTGTGTTTGCCAAAGAGGGAGAGATAAGTGGGGTATCATTGTCCCAAGAACTCAAAAGTGTATCGTAATGATTCCCGAGGTCACGAACGTATTATTGAGTGCTAGCGGAGCACATAGGTCTTCGGAGAATGTGGTTCCGTGTTCTCTAGGTCCATCAGCGGGTTTTGGCCGAAACTGACTGATGGGCATATTCAATTCAAAAAAATCAAAGTTTTATATCGGAATGAGTGATTGAGTCCCAAGAACTCATTGGTGTCTTCGTCCAGCGAGTATCGTCATCGTAGCATTCAAAATGTTCTTTCGAGCACACTTCACATGTCGGGCGCAAGTGGAAAAAATCGTTGCTCCCGACACGATGTATCACAATGATTTCTGATGTCATGAACATATTATTGAGTTCTAGAGGAGCACATAGGTCTTTGGAGCATGTGGTTCCATGCTGTCTAGGTCCATCAATCGGTTTCGGCCAAAACCGACTAATGGACCTATTGAATTGAAAAAAATTCGAAGTTTTATATCGGAATGAGTGATTGAGTCCCATGAACTCATTGGTGTCTTCGTCCAGTGGGTATCGTCGTCATTGCATTTAAAATGTTCTTTCGAGCACACTTCACATGTCGGGCACGACTGACAAAAATCGCTGCTCCCGACATGGTGTATCACAATGATTTTCGAGGTCACGAACGTATTATTGAGTGCTAGTGGAGCACATAGGTCTTTGGAGTATGTGGTTCCGTGCTCTCTAGGTCCATCAACGGGTTTCGATCAAAACCTACTGATGAACATATTCAATTCAAAAATATTAAATTTTTATATTGGAATGAGTGATTGAGTCCCAAGAACTCATTGGTGTCTTCGTCCAGCTGGTATTGTCATCGTAGCATTCAAAATGTTCTTTCGAGCACACTTCACATGTCGGGCACGAGTGGCAAAAATCGTTGCTCCTGACATAGTGTATCACAATGATTTCCAATGTCACGAACGTATTATTGAGTGCTAGCGGAGCACATAGGTCTTCCGAGCATGTGGTTCTGTGCTATCTAGGTCCATCAGCCGGTTTTGGCCAAAATTGACTGATGGACCTATTAAATTTAAAAAATTTGAAGTTTTATACCGGAATGAGTGATTGAGTCCCAGGAACTCATTGGTGGCTTCATCCAGTCCTAGCATTCAAAATATTCTTTCGAGAACACTTCACATGTCGGGCATGTTGGAGGATTGTGGCCCGCCTAGAAGGGGGGATGAATAGCCCAATTCGTAGATGGAGATCGTTCACTTCTTAATCATCTACAAATACTATTAGCGCAACAAAAATATAATGCTAAACGATAATTAAGACAAAATAAGATAAGCAAAGAAAACAAATGCTAACAAGATTGTGTTACGTGGTTCACGACCCTTGCTGCTAATCTACAGACGATTCATTCATGTGAATCACCCCTCAATCAACTTCACTAGTCTCTCCTTTAGCCCACGCAAGGTGGAGGTAAATCTTCTTTACAAGAATCACTCCCTCTTACAATAACATTGAAATAAACACAAGAAGAGGAGTGGAAAATCATGTAGAGCACTTAGGAGTATGAATGGGAGGTAAGCATTAGCCTCCCAAGAGCACCCAAGGCCTCTTAGAACTGGACAAAGGTTTTATATTCATTGAAATAAACACAATGAAGCAAAGGTTGCTGCACTCGCCATCGGAACGTATTTGTTGAAACTCCCTGCAGGACTTGTCTTAGAACTGGACAATTGCTTTTATATTCCTTTGTTGATAAAGAACATCATTTCTATTTCTTGTTTAAATAGAAATGGTTTCCATTTGACGTTTAGTAACAATTGTTGTTACATAATTTTGAATGGGGTTCTTTATGGGACTGGAACTTTAAGCAATGGTGTTTATACGTTGGACGTATCCAGTGACATTTGCAATATCGAAGCGAGCAACAACAGTGCTCGAAAGGATAATCAAATAGACTCCTACATGTGGCATTGTCGTCTTGGCCATGTAAGCAAGAAACGCATGTCCGAATTACACCGATGTGGAATTCTGGAATCGTTTGAATTGGATTCATACGATACATGCGAATCATGCTTAAAAGGCAAGATGACTAAGTTACCTTTTACAGGAAAAGGTGAACGAGTGGGAGAGTTACTAGGTCTAATACATACTGATGTATGTGGACCTATGTCAACTCAAGCTTTAGGAGGCTATAGCTACTTCATTACCTTCACCGATGATCACTCACGGTTTGGGTATGTGTTCTTGATGAAACACAAGTCTGAAGCCTTTGAAAGGTTCAAAGAATTCAGAAATGAAGTAGAGAAACAACATGACAAAAGTATTAAAATACTTCGATCGGATCGAGGTGGTGAATACTTAAGTCAAGAGTTTCTTGATTATCTAAGAGACAATGGCATATTGTCTCAATGGACTCCGCCATATACACCACAGCATAATGGTGTATCTGAGAGGCGTAATCGGACCTTGTTGGACATGGTCAGGTCAATGATGAATCATGCGACTCTTCCCAAGTCCTTTTGGGGTTATGCACTTGCATTTGTTTACTTGTTAAATAGAATGCCTACCAAGGTAGTCTCAACTACTCCATATGAGATATGGAATGGTAAGAAACCTCATGTATCTTACTTGAAGATATGGGGTTTTCCTGCTTATGTGAAGCGGACTGTATCAGACAAATTGGATGCTAAGTCTGATAAATGTCTATTTATTGGATACCCTAAGGAAACAAGGGGTTACCAATTCTATCATCCTGTGGAACAAAAGGTGTTTGTTTCAAGGCATGCTGTGTTTCTAGAGAAAGAGTTTCTCTTGCAAGAAAACAGTGGGAGTGTCGTTGAGCTTGAGGAGGCTCGAGAGACTCAAATAGACATTGATGAGATACCTGGTGAAGCACAACAGCTGACAACTCATAGTGATGAGCAATCGGCTGGACCTATTGTAACACCACATCTTCGTAGATCTGGTAGAACACGCAATATTCCTGAGAGATATGGATTTCTCGTAAGTGAATCGAACGACGTGTTATTCATTGATGATGAGGAGCCTACCAGTTATGAAGAAGTGCTGACAAGTTCAGAAAGGGATAAGTGGCTTGGTGCCATGAAGTCGGAAATGGATTCCATGTACGAAAACCAAGTTTGGAACTTGGTTGACCCACCTGAAGGCATAAAGCCTATAGGGTGCAAGTGGGTTTTCAAGAAGAAAACCGACATGGATGGTAACGTGATTACCTATAAGGCTAGATTGGTGGCGAAAGGATATCGTCAAAAGCAAGGTGTTGATTATGACGAAACCTATTCGCCTGTAGCTATGCTTAAATCCATTCGGATGCTCCTGGCCATAGCGGCTCATTATGATTATGAGATATGGCGGATGGATGTGAAAGCGGCTTTCCTTAATGGAAACTTGCTCGAGGACGGTATATGATACACCGAGGGTTTCACATCGGTTGATAAAACCAAGGTATGCAAGTTGCGACGATCCATTTATGGATTGAAGCAAGCATCCAGAGTCGGAATATCCGCTTTGATGAGACGATCAAAAGTTTGATTTCTCACAAAATCCGCACGAACCTTGTGTGTACAAGAAGGTTAGTGGGAGTGCAAATGTGTTCCTAGTATTGTATGTCGATGACATATTACTTATAGGAAACGATGTGTCAATCTTACGCTTAAGGTTTGGTTATCCAAGACATTCTCCATGAAAGACCTGGGAGAAGCAACCTACATCCTTGGGATTAAGATCTATAGAGATAGATCGAAACGGTTGCTTGGTCTTTCGCAGTCTACATATATAGACCGAGTGCTAAAGAGGTTTAGCATGTCGGAATCCAAGAAAGGTTATCTACCCATCAGGCATGGGGAACACCTTTCGAAGTCTATGTGTCCGCGCACAGAAGACGAGAGGATTTGCATGAGTAAGATTCCCTATGCATCCGCAATAGGATCTATCATGTATGCTATGTTATGTACAAGGCCCGATGTATCGTATGCTCTGAGTGTCACGAGCAGATACCAGTTTGATCCAGGAATGGATCATTGGGTGGCTGTTAAGACGATCCTTAAGTGCTTGAGAAGAACTAAGGATGCGTTCCTAATATATGGAGAAGGGTACATGGTGATAGGTGGGTATACGGATGCCAGCTCCAGATAGACAAGGATGATTCCATGTCTCAGTCTGGGTATGTATTCACCTAAAATGGAGGCGCAATAAGTTGGAAAGGTTCCAAGCTTGACACTATAGCGGATTCTGCCACTAAAGGCGTCACGCTTGCCTTGAAGCAAAGAAAGGAAGCGGTTTGGATCAATAAGTTCATCTATGAACTTGATGTGGTCTCATCAATGATCCAAACATGTGCACGCTATCATCTTATCGAGAGATCATAAGTAGGAACGAAATACAAATCGAGAAAATTCCCACTGAAAGGAACTTAGCGGATCCTTTGACTAAAGCATTACCTCAAAGTAAGTTTGAGGGTCATGTTAGAGCTTATGGTATTGTATACCGTAGCGATTGGCATTAGGCCAAGTGGGAGTCTGTTAGTAATATATGAGAGATGTCCTAAGGCAATCGCCTTATGTATGAACCATTTATATGATAAATGAAGATTCACTATTTGAGTATACATGTTTTATGTATTTGATTGGATCTTAAACTCATTTACTGAATGTCCACGATACGATTCATAGCATGAGAGAATTTGTGATTGGATCACAACTAGTGAGTATCTCTACATGTGTAATTGTGATGTATCGGAATTATCCCTAGTCGATGAATTGATGGATCTGGACACCATCAATTCTGTCGAGACTAGCACGAGGTATACTCCTTGGTGTATCCAAGCAGCTGATTCTCACTGGCTGGAGACATAGTGATGTCCGGAGTTAATCGTGGATGCTAGTTATGGTAATTAGTTCATTGGAGTGACCAGCCGTAAGACTTCATATGGTTCTCTGCATATATAGATATGTCAATGAAGTTCTTACTGTGGCTTAAGTGCGATGTTCCTTTGACTTGCGGTATTCAAGTCATCTTGATCATGGAGACTTATACTTTGACATCTTAAGCAAACATCTCCGAGGAGATGTGGACCCGGGATGATTGGGTATAAGTCGAAATGATCGAAGGTGTTTGAATAGCCTATAAAGGATTCACCACTCCTTGCGAGGAGATGTATACCCATGGCCTCTCGTCGGATTGTTACTAAAGTCTTTGGCCAAAGCATTACATGTTTAGAGTAAGGTACTCTTCGATACATGTGGAGTAACTAGAATCCGTAGGACGAGGAAATGATACTTGGGCTAGGTGTGACGTAGTCAGCCTAGTGGGGACTGACACAATAGACCATGTCCTGAACCAAGTGGGTATAAGATGAGTGAAGGGAATGGGGCACGATTCATTCGAGCTACTGAAGGGTTTCAGAAATAGTTCTGGATCAATCGTTGATCTTTTCGGTTAATTGGGGATCATGATGTACTACTAGGTGCCACTCATGATCGTTGTATAATTAATGGTTAATTATTGACGGCCAACATAAACCGAGAACCTATTTGGTCACACGCACAATGAGTGTAATCCAAAGGATTTAAAACGAGCTTGAGAATGAGATTCTCAGACCGAGAGAAACTATGTTTGGTTGGACCAAACATAAAGCGAGCATGAAATTGTTTTAGTCGCAATGGAAGCGTGGATGGGCCGTGTCTTATGAAGACATAATGGATGGACCAAAATGGTTTGGTTCTAATCCAATGGATAAGAATAAACCAAAGGGTTTGGTTTATTTTAAACGAATGAACCAAAAAGTTGGTTCGGTTCGTTTTAACTTAAAATAAACCATCATGGTTTGGTTTATTTTAACTTATCTTAATGGAGCGGGTTAACGGGCTTTATGGATATGATCCATTAACCATTAAGAGAATTAGTTCTCTATAAAAGTGGGCTTAAGGGATTGTTAAACCCTAACTAATCCAATCATCCAAACCCTAGCCGCCCAACACATTGTTGCCGCCCAGCTTGTGGTGCCGCCCAGCCCATAGCTCCTCCAACCGGCCCGTATAAGGCGGCTTCCTTCCTCCTCGCGGCCGAGCTGCTGCCGGAAGAGTTCCGGCGATCCTCCTTAGGTTTGGCATCAAGGTGAGCACTTGGCTTCCTTTGTTGGCCGGCGCCTATCTCCTCCACCAAGCTGTCCAGTTTTTCTGGACAGCTTCTTCTCCACTCGTCGGAGCGTCGTTTGGACGACGGTTAGTGCTCCGACAGCGGCTAACACACCGGGGATTTGATCTCCGGTACTCCTCTGAGGTGGAGGACGAAGGATTCGTCAAACGGTTGACAAATACCTCTCCGGAGAAGCGAGTTTTGAGAACTCGTTTTGGATCCGAATTTGGATTCGGATCGTGATCATCTCTCGATCACGTCGTCTTCAACACGAGGCTAGTAACCCGTACGAAGACGAAGCTCGTGACTTAGCGAAGTCATCCCGAGGAGCTCGGCGTGGATACGGATAGAGACGATTCTTACGAGGATCGTTCCGGTTGATGCCGTTCCCGCTACACGTCATACGGAAGGTATAACGTAGTTTAATTTCCTTTTATTGCAATTTTAATTTATGGTTATGTCTACACTTGTTGTAATAGCATGCGTGTGTTGTGTGTGTTGTAATAAATAGGAGTATTTATTATTTTTATTGCTTCCGCTGTGCTCATGTTTACGAAACATGATCGAACACACACACGCCGCGGTGCCGGAAACCCAACAGTGGTATCAGAGCCCAGGTTGTGTTTCGACATAATCGTAAAAATGGTTTTGCGATAGTCATAATGTATTTCTGGAAATTTTCTAAATTTTGGAAATTTAGAAGTATTTATGGAAATTTTTCAATTTTGGAAAGTCTAGAAGTATTTATGGAAATCTTCCACTTTTGGAAAGTTGGAAGTATTTATGGAAATTGATATTTTCCATAAATAAAATATTTGATTAGATTCTGGAAATTTGTTTCCTAATTTAATCATGATTTGATTTGGGAAATCAAATCTTAAAATATTTCATTTCCATAAGTAGTTTTAAAGATTTAGGAAATTGGTTTCCTAAATAGATTTTCCTTAATCAAATAATTCCATGAATAAAATATGTGATTAGATTTGGAAATTTGTTTCCTAATTTAATTATGATCTGATTTGGAGAATCAAATCTTAAACATATTTTATTTCCATAAATAGTTATGACTGTAGGGAAATCTCGTATGCCAAATGGCATATGCGCAACGGAAAATAAGATCCCTTCCAAGTGATCCATGCGAAAGCAAACTCGTATAAAATAAATTTCTCTAAACCAAACCTATCTTATAGGAGAGGATTACCTTTGTTGCGTGCCCTTGTTAATCCCGCTTTTCCTTTCGGTTTGTTGGATCTTTAGCACGTTCAAGTGTCCGTTTCTATATCGATCCACACGAGCACGCTCTTGTCTCACAAAAGGAAAACTAGAAGAGCTCTCCTTTACTTCTTGCTAGAGAAGTCCCTAAAGGAGAGGAAGAGAGGGAAAAGGAGAAAGGAAGAAGAAGACTCCTCTTCTTGCTAGCCTACACTCACAAACCCACACAACTAAAGCTTCCACCAAGCTCTCTCACAACCACAACACCAAAAACACCCTCTGGCCGGCCACTCCATGGAGCCTTTTATAGGGTTGGAAAAACCCTTCCACCTCCTTCACATTCAATGCAATCCATTGCATTGAGACACACTCAAAAAGGATTTGGCTTCCTTGTTTGGCCGGCCACTTAAGGAGACAAAATCATTTTGTTTCCTTCCACCTTAACTAGCTTAGGTGGATGCTTAGGTGGCATGCTTATGTGGCATGCTTATGTGGCATTCTTATGTGGCATTCATGCATGTTGAATTAATCTTATTAATTCAATTAAGCTTATGTTATCATATTGAATTAATCTTATTAATTCAATTAAGCTTATGTTATCATATTGAATTAATCTTATTAAATCAATAAGGTAACATATTGAATTAATCTCATTAAATCAATTAGCTAAAATTCTCATTAAGCTTAAAGTCCAAAAACCATTTTGTACTTAAGCTTATTCCCATATTATTCTAGTCAAACTAGAATACTCTAATTCCTCTAATTATCATGCTCTTTGTGTGTGACTTATAGGCTCTCATCACGTTGGCAGTGGACCTAAACTCTTTTAGATACACAAGCAATGAGCGGCATCTAGCAATACATCATTGCTACCCAAGTTACGAGATAAGTCAAGATCCGACTAACCTGTCCGTGACTACTATAATATATGACCGTGTCCTTCTATCCTTGATATCAGATTGATCAATGAGGCATAGACCGTGTCATCCTCGATCAATCTATGTGTTTCTTGATCCCTGAGTAAACTAACTCAAACAAATGAGCTCAATATCTCATATTGACTCATTCGAGCATGGCCATGCGTTTTAGTAGTTCTACTCAATCAAGGGGCCCACCGATATCACTCTGGCTATATGGAAGGGATAGATCCCATCTACATCACTCACATCCTCCGCATAATTTGTTACATACCCAAGAATCGCTTTTATGGTCCACCTCTTACGGGTGACGTTTGACGATACCAAAGTACATAACTCCTTATGTAGGGAACCATAGTGACTTCAGGTCTAAGGACTATTCATACCAATAGTCACATGAGAAAGTTTATGACACTCATATAACGATCCATGAAACTTTCTCATGGCGGGTCGTAAGATATATTCTCCAATATATACCCATGTGTCAACTTGATATCATATATCCATGACTTGTGAGATCAAGTCATCAATTGACCTACATGCTAGTCTTTATGTATTAATATTGCCCTTGCATATTAATACTTGACTAGGAACATTTAGGAAAGTGTTCTCTAAAGCCTCTCATAATCAATTCTGCCAATTGATGTGCTGTAGATAAGAACCTACTTTTCTAGGGCATTATTATATTTAAATTAGCTGGCACAAGCAAGATGTAAATATAATAACCAATCCTTTGCCTTTATATAATATGATACAAAATGTTCCCTATTCAACCATCACATGATTGGTTCTAGGGCTTTAACTAACAATCTCCCACTAGCACTAGTACCAATCACTATGATATCTAATACCTAGTGACCTAGTGTGACCATCATGCTTCCTCTGTGCCAAAGCCTTGGTCAATGGATCTGCGATGTTAGCTTTTGCCTGACTCGTGATATCCTCACATCTCCTCTATCGATGATCTCTCGAATGAGATGGAAGCGCCAAGATATGTGTTTGGTCCGATGTGATCGAGGTTCCTTAGCTTGCAATAGCCCCATTGTTGTCACAATAGAGGTCTATTGGATCTGCAATGCTAGGAACTACCCCAAGTTCATCGATGAACTTGGAGCCAAACAGCCCTCCTTTCACGCATCGATGCCGCAATATACTCGGCCACATTGTAGAATCAGCAACTGTGTCCTGCTTCGAACTCTTCCAGCTCACAGCTCCACCATTCAGGCAAAACACGTACCCCGATTGCGATCTATAGTCATCCTTGTCTGTTTGGAAGCTTGCATCACTGTAACCCTTTACAGTTAGCTCCTCATTGCCTCCAAATATCAGGAAATATTCTTTCGTTCTTCGTAAGTACTTAAGAATATTTTTGACCGCTATCCAAAGGACTTTCGCGGATTCCGACCGGGTATCTACTCGTCATGCTCAAAGCATACGAGACGCCATTTGACAGTACAAAGCATGGCGCATATGATAGACCCTATAGCTGATGCATCCGGGATCTTATCCATGCGATCTCTCTCCTCCTTAGAAGAGGGACATTGAGTCTTCGAAAGACTCACACCATGTGATAAAGGCAGAAACCCTTTCTTAGAATTTTGCATAGCAAAACGATCTAGCACTTTATCAATGTATGTACTCTGACTTAGGCCAAGTAATCTTCTAGATCTATCTCTATAGATCTTGATGCCTAGAATATAGGCAGCTTCACCTAAGTCCTTCATCGAGAAACAATTCCCTAACCACATCTTCACAGACTGGAGTGAGGGAATATCATTTCCGATGAGAAGTATGTCATCTACATACAAGACAAGAAATACAACTGTGCTCCCACTATTTCTCTTGTAGACACAAGGCTCATCTTCATTCTTGATGAAACCAAACTCTTTGATTGCATCATCGAATCAAGATTCCAGAGGCTTGCTTTAGTCCATAAATGGACCTTTGCAGTTTGCATACCTTTCCAGGATGCTTTGGATCTTCAAAACCCTCAGGTTGTGTCATGTACACATCCTCGAGTAGCTTTCCATTCAGAAAAGCGGTTTTGACATCCATCTGCCAGATCTCATAATCATGGTAGGCTGCAATAGCAAGTATGATCCGAATGGATTTAAGTATCGCAACTGGTGAAAAGGTTTCTTCATAGTCAATACCATGAATTTGTTTGAATCCTTTAGCCACCAATCTACCTTTATAGGTATGCTTATTACCATCCATGTCAGTCTTTACTTTAAAGACCCACTTACACCCAATGGGTTTTACCCCTTCAGGTGGATCAACCAAAGTCCATACTTGGTTAGTGTACATGGATTCCATTTCGGATCTCATGGCCTCTAGCCATTTCTCGGAATCTGGGCTCATCATAGCTTCTTTATAGGATGTAGGCTCGTCAAGATTGATAAGCAATACATCACCGTTGTCAGTCAAGAGAAAAGAATATCTCTCGGGTTGACGACGGATCCTATTAGATCTACGAAGAGATTGGTCTACTTGAACAGGTGTTTGCTCCATAACTCTTTGGGCAACAAATTCCTCATCCACAACACTTTGTGGTGCCTGTTCATTTTCCATCGAAGCCTTAGTGTTATCATCATCTTGAACTTCTTCAAGATGAATTTTACTACCACTAGTATTTCTAGAAATAAATTCTCTTTCTAGAAAGACAGCATTTCTGGCAACAAACACCTTGCCAAGTGTGGGATTGTAAAAGTAATATCCCTTAGTTTCCTTGGGATATCCTACAAAATAACACTTATCTGATTTGGGTCCTAGTTTATCTGAGACTTGACGTCTAACGTAAGCTTCACAACCCCAAATCTTTATAAAAGACATTTTGGGACTCTTCCCGATCCATATCGATATGGTGTCTTTTCTACGATGGAACGCGATTAAGTGTGAAAGCTACTGTTCTCTAGAGCTAAACCCCAAAAGGAAGTAGGTAGATCACCTGCTCATCATTGATCGTACCATATCTAATAGAGTACGATTTCTCCTCTCGGATACACCATTCCATTGTGGTGTTCCAGTGGAGTGAGTTGGGATATTATCCCACACTCACCAGTGATCACGAAACTCTTGACTAAGGTATTCACCACCTCGATCCGACCAAGTAGCTTAACACGCTACCAAGTTGGTTTTGTACTTCATTCTTGAATTCTTTGAACTTTTCAAAGGATTCGACTTATGTCTCATCAAATATAAGTAGCCAAATCTACTCATATCATCGTGAAAGTAAAGTACTTATAGCCTCCTCTCGCTTCGACATTGAAAGGGCCACATACATCAAGATGTATGAGTCCTAACAAATCCGCTTCTCGCCATGTCCACTAAATGGAGTTTTAGTCATCTTTCCTAAAGACAAGACTCATACCTCATATGATTCAAAATCAAATGAGTCCAATAATCCATCTTTATGGAGTCGATATGCTTTTCATTTATGTGACCTAGGCGATGCTGTTGTGAGATATGTCCGGGTTCAAATCATTCGATTTGAACCGTTTGGTATTTACGTTATAAATTGGGTTTTCTAAATCTAGAACATAGAGACCATTCATAAGTGGTGCATTACAATAGAACATTTCATTTAAATAAATGGAACAACATTTATCCTTTATTATAAAAGAAAAGTTTTTCTTGTCTAAACAAGATACAGAGATTATGTTCTTTGTCAATGCAGGTACATAAAAGCACTCCTTTAGTTCTAAGATAAGGGCAAAGACAAAGAATATGTTCCTACAAATACAAGAAGAACTTTTGCGCCATTGCCTACACTCAGAGGTCCACTTCGCCTTTGCCATTATTCTACTATTTCTCACCCTCGCACATTAGTACAAATGTGAGATGCACATCCAGATCTAATACCCATGTAGAAGAAATAGATAGATTAACCTCTATAACATGTATACCGAGGCGTAAGTCCCACTTCTCTTGTTCTTTACTTCCTCAAGGTAGACTTAGCCCGCCTGGTCCGGCCTTACCGCAAGAATGGAAGCCCCCTTCCTTAGGTACTTTACCTTTACCCTTTGAAGTGGATGAATTGGCCTTGCCTTTGGCTTGGGTCTTACCCTTGCCTTTGCGCTTACCTTTGTCCTTCTTGACCATTAGTACATTACTAACTTTCTTCTTGAGATTTGGTTCGTAGCTTCAACATGCCGAGAATCTCGTGCAAAGGTTTATCAATTTCATTCATGTTATAATTCATGAAATTGATTGTATGCTTCCAACGACGATTGCAGATAACATCGCTTGCCAATTCTGGCTCGGGAAAACCTAGTCTTTCAAGGTTCTCAACGTACCCAATCATTTTGAGTACGTGAGTTCCTACAGGTGTTCCTTCTTGCATCTTGCATGCAAAAAGAGCCTTAGACACTTCAAAATGCTCGTGCCTAGCTTGTCCTTGATATAGTTGTTTCAAATGCTCAACCATATCATAGGCATCCATGTTCTCATGTTGCTTCTGAAGCTCAGAGTTCATGGTGGCAAGCATAAGACATGACACATCTAATGCGTCATCTTGATGCTTCTTATAAGCATCCTTTTCAGCACGAGTGCATGGGCGGGTGTTTCAGGGGTAGACTGCTCTAGGACATACAGTTTGCGTTCTTGCTTGAGGATAATCCTCAAGTTCCTATACCAGTCAAGAAAGTTTGCTCCATTGAGCTTGTCCTTCTCAAGGACAGATCGCAAGTTGAGGGGGTGTGTCGTGTTAGATGACATGGTGATCTACAACATTAAAATGCAAAGTTAAGTATCATACCTAAATCATTTAATTAGGCCTTTAATTAAATGAGGCTCCCACTAAATTCTCATAGCTACTACTTAGCTATAAATTTATATGGGATAAAGATCCACATCATAATTCGTCTTGAGTTAGCTTTGGCTAATCGCCCAAGACGTAGTATAATTAGGTAGGCAATCTTTTGCCAATTACATCTGATGTAACTCTTTAATAGCTTTGTTTAAGTTTTAGATTAGTTTAGTGTTTATTCCTAAACCAGCTTCCAGTCGTGGCAGGCAATGTGGGCCTTCTTGGATATCGGAGCAACGACCACTTCTAAGACAAAGCTGATGTTCGGAAATCACACAAAACTAATGTTAACACTTATGTTCAAAGCTAATATATGCCTCTACTTTCTTAACCAATTAAGAAAACACTTAATTAAGTCTTTAACCAAGACTGATAGCGGGACATCACGATTGTCCACTCGCACCCCTCCAAGATAAAATGCATTGCTTTGCTTTGGCAAACCCAATAACAAATGATCGAGGAAGTAGTGAGTACCAACTTTGGTAGGCATATCGTTTAGACATATTAAGAAATAAACATGTATCATATACATATTAGCATACATCACATATAAGCTAAACTATCATGCATCACATACATATTAAACTAACGTGTCATGGTTATGGCCCTTATTCTACAATCTTCTCAAGCCAATGAAAAGATTGTTTGGTCAACCTAGGGATAGCATCTTCTCCTAAGTGCTTCCTTTTGGTTGTCTTGTGTGTTGACTTCCTCCTTGTAACCTCATCTTCCAATGGACCCTCCATCCTTGTTTTGTACATTACAAAAGGAGAAATACTCGAGTTACATTCGAGTCTAAAACTAATTTTACAACAAGAATATTAGGAGAAAGGCACGACACGCAGGCCGTATTAAGAATTACAACACACAATCACAAACTTTTTGGGACTAGGCCATAACCATGCACCATGTCATTTTAACTTTTAAAAGACATTGGATATTTTATTATGTTTGAAAATTTGCTAATGCAATTATCAACTCATAATAAAATTTATCCTACTTCTATATCACATATAAAATAGAGAAAACCTATTTTTATACGATCTTTCGCAAGTGGCTCTGATACCACTGTAGGGAAATCTCGTATGCCAAATGGCATATGCGCAACGGAAAATAAGATCCCTTCCAAGTGATCCATGCGAAAGCAAACTCGTATAAAATAAATTTCTCTAAACCAAACCTATCTTATAGGAGAGGATTACCTTTGTTGCGTGCCCTTGTTAATCCCGCTTTTCCTTTCGGTTTGTTGGATCTTTAGCACGTTCAAGTGTCCGTGCCTCTATACGTATCCACACGAGCACGCTCTTGTCTCACAAAAGGAAAACTAGAAGAGCTCTCCTTTACTTCTTGCTAGAGAAGTCCCTAAAGGAGAGGAAGAGAGGGAAAAGGAGAAAGGAAGAAGAAGACTCCTCTTCTGACTAGCCTACACTCACAAACCCACACAACTAAAGCTTCCACCAAGCTCTCTCACAACCACAACACCAAAAACACCCTCTGGCCGGCCACTCCATGAAGCCTTTTATAGGGTTGGAAAAACCCTTCCACCTCCTTCACATTCAATGCAATCCATTGCATTGAGACACACTCAAAAAGGATTTGGCTTCCTTGTTTGGCCGGCCACTTAAGGAGACAAAACCATTTTGTTTCCTTCCACCTTAACTAGCTTAGGTGGATGCTTAGGTGGCATGCTTATGTGGCATGCTTATGTGGCATTCTTATGTGGCATTCATGCATGTTGAATTAATCTTATTAATTCAATTAAGCTTATGTTATCATATTGAATTAATCTTATTAATTCAATTAAGCTTATGTTATCATATTGAATTAATCTTATTAAATCAATAAGGTAACATATTGAATTAATCTCATTAAATCAATTAGCTTAAATTCTCATTAAGCTTAAAGTCCAAAAACCATTTTGTACTTAAGCTTATTCCCATATTATTCTAGTCAAACTAGAATACTCTAATTCCTCTAATTATCATGCTCTTTGTGTGTGACCCTATAGGCTCTCATAACGTTGGCAAAGGGACCTAAACTCTTTAGATACACAAGCAATGATGCATCTAGCAATACATCATTGCTACCCAAGTTACGAGATAAGTCAAGATCCGACTAACCTTCCGTGACTACTATAATATATGACCGTGTCCTTCTATCTCTGATATCGATTGATCAATGAGGCATAGACCGTGTCATCCTCGATCAATCTATGTGTTTTTGATCCCCGAGTAAACTAACTCAAACAAATGAGCTCAATATCTCATATTGACTCATTCGAGCATGGCCATGCGCTTTAGTAGTTCTACTCAATCAAGGCCCACCGATATCACTCCCGCCATATGGAAGGGATAGATCCCATCTACATCACTCATCCCTCCGCATAATTTGTTACATACCCAAGAATCGCTTTTATGGTCCACCACATGTGACGTTTGACGATACCAAAGTACATAACTCCTTATGTAGGGAACCATAGTGACTTCAGGTCTAAGGACTATTCATACCAATAGTCACATGAGAAAGTTTATGACACTCATATAACGATCCATGAAACTTTCTCATGGCGGGTCAGTTCAGTATATATTCTCCAATATATACCCATGTGTCAACTTGATATCATATATCCATGACTTGTGAGATCAAGTCATCAATTGACCTACATGCTAGTCTTTATGTATTAATATTGCCCTTGCATATTAATACTCGACTAGGAACATTTAGGAAAGTGTTCTCTACAGCCTCTCATAATCAATTCTGCCAATTGATGTGCTGTAGATAAGAACCTACTTTTCTAGGGCATTATTATATTTAAATTAGCTGGCACAAGCAAGATGTAAATATAATAACCAATCCTTTGCCTTTATAGAATATGATACAAAATGTTCCCTATTCAACCATCACATGATTGGTTCTAGGGCTTTAACTAACAATGACATATAAGGAAATTATAAACATGACATAATTGTATGCCATGTAATTGCATTAGATGCATAACATTATGCCATGCGTGTCGTGACATGTAGATGTATGCCATGTATGCCATGCCATGTAGATAATAGTTATTTGCATGCAAAGAGGATGAGACATAAAAACCTTAATCAATATTAAAGCCTACACCTTCCATTAATATGGTTAGAACCAGAGTTCTGCTTCTTGTTTGGGTTGTTGGACTCTTCCAAGCCCTACCAACCTGAATATGTTCAAACCATGGAATAGTTTAATACTAATATGGTAAGAGTCAGAGGTCAATCGTTAGCTTTGGTTGTTGGACTCTCTCCAAGCTGGGCTAATTGGTTGAATGCGCTCTACCCATATTAAAACTATGTCCTGATTAATGGGTTGGCTTTAACTTGGAGCATCGGTTTGTTGGACTCTCTCCAAGGTCGATGTAAAGGGAGGTGAAGTTGGGTGCTATGCATATGATGCATACTTGTTAATGTGTTAACAACCCGATGTATGTGTGAACATTCAATTAGTTGATAGCACATTGTGATAGTTGCATATACGGATATGCAATCGTATAGATGATACCTACCGTCAGAGTTATGAATGGCTTGTTGACTCTTCCAAGGTTGTTCATAACTATGATGGATATCACCCATTCGGAGATGGACCAACAATATACCCAAGTGATTTTGGGGTTTTTGAAATTCGAAAAATGAATGGGATTTATAAATGTATATTGATGCATTTTAAAATCATCTTTCTCATATATGCTCGTTTTGTTTTTCTAATATATTGATCATGATGTGTTTGAATTTGCGTTCCATTTTGGATTCAAATAAATTGACTGGGCCGAACTTCTTGGACTAGCTTAGAAACTTGAGAATTGTTCTCAAGGTGGAAAAGCTTGCTATGTCCTCAAGCGCCTCTTCCCGCCTATCCCTAGTGACGATGCAACTCGACCAATTGTTGGCCTATCGTAAACATGTGAGTGATTCTCAACAAATGAGTTGCATCATGCTAGCCGCGATCGGCGGGGATCGCCAATCCACGTGGGGAAGCTTGCTCGCCTCAACCGACCGATCTAGAGATTTAATCTCAACCGCTGGTTCTAGAGATTTTAATCTAGCCAAGGTAGTACACGTAACTGAAACGTTGAGATGCTAGGAGGTTCATCCGTATGCTTCAACATCGAAGACTGTGGAGCCTTCTGAGAAGCATGAGTAGGGGACAGTGTTGTTAGTTGATTCCTCGAAGAAAGGTTCTAAGAGGGAGTCAAAGGAACAACAGAAGGGGAAGAAGAAAAAGGCTAAAAGGCAGAACCAGCTCCTGATAGACAAGGATGATTCCATGTCTCAGTCTGGGTATGTATTCACCTAAAATGGAGGCGCAATAAGTTGGAAAGGATCCAAGCTTGACACTATAGCGGATTCTGCCACTAAGGCAGAATACGTTGCAGCTTTGGAAGCAGCAAAGGAAGCGGTTTGGATCAATAAGTTCATCTATGAACTTGATGTGGTCTCATCAATGATCCAAACATGTGCTTCGCCGCTATCATCTTATCAGAGAGATCATAAGTAGGAACGAAATACAAATCGAGAAAATTCCCACTGAAAGGAACTTAGCGGATCCTTTGACTAAAGCATTACCTCAAAGTAAGTTTGAGGGTCATGTTAGAGCTTATGGTATTGGATACCGTAGCGATTGGCATTAGGCCAAGTGGGAGTCTGTTAGTAATATATGAGAGATGTCCTAAGGCAACGCCTTATGTATGAACCATTTATATGATAAATGAAGATTCACTATTTGAGTATACATGTTTTATGTATTTGATTGGATCTTAAACTCATTTACTGAATGTCCACGATACGATTCACAGCATGAGAGAATTTGTGATTGGATAGCAACTAGTGAGTATCTCTACATGTGTAATTGTGATGTATCGGAATTATCCCTAGTCGATGAATTGATGGATCTGGACACCATCAATTCTATTGAGACTAGCACGAGGTATACTCCTTGGTGTATCCAAGCAGTTGATTCTCACTGGCTGGAGACATAGTGATGTCCGGAGTTAATCGTGGATGCTAGTTATGGTAACTAGTTCATTGGAGTGACCAGCCGTAAGACTTCATATGGTTCTCTGCATATATAGATATGTCAATGAAGATGGGGCATCCGATGCCTTATCCTTCTTCACGGACTCTTGATAAACCTTGCAATATATTGATTGTCATTCTATTTCCTTAGACACTTGGGTATTGGATACTGGGTGTGACTCACATATATGTAATGACATACATGGGCTAAGGAATAGAAGAAGACTCGTCAAGGGAGAGTCAAATTTACATGTTGGGAATGAAGCAAAGGTTGCTGCACTCGCCATCGGAACGTATTTGTTGAAACTCCCTGCAGGACTTGTCTTAGAACTGGAATATTGCTTTTATATTCCTTTGTTGATAAAGAACATCATTTCTATTTCTTGTTTAAATAGAAATGGTTTCCATTTGACGTTTAGTAACAATTGTTGTTACATAATTTTGAATGGGGTTCTTTATGGGACTGGAACTTTAAGCAATGGTGTTTATACGTTGGACGTATCCAGTGACATTTGCAATATCGAAGCGAGCAACAACAGTGCTCGAAAGGATAATCAAATAGACTCCTACATGTGGCATTGTCGTCTTGGCCATGTAAGCAAGAAACGCATGTCCGAATTACACCGATGTGGAATTCTGGAATCGTTTGAATTGGATTCATACGATACATGCGAATCATGCTTAAAAGGCAAGATGACTAAGTTACCTTTACGAAAAGGTGAACGAGTGAGAGTTACTAGGTCTAATACATACGATGTATGTGGACCTATGTCAACTCAAGCTTTAGGAGGCTATAGCTACTTCATTACCTTCACCGATGATCACTCACGGTTTGGGTATGTGTTCTTGATGAAACACAAGTCCAAGCCTTTGAAAGGTTCAAAGAATTCAGAAATGAAGTAGAGAAACAACATGACAAAAGTATTAAAATACTTAGATTGGATCGATGTGGTGAATACTTAAGTCAAGAGTTTCTTGATTATCTAAGAGACAATGGCATATTGTCTCAATGGACTCCGCCATATACACCACAAAGATAATGGTGTATCCGAGGGGCGAATCGACCTTGTTGGAATGATGAATCATGCGACTCTTCCCAAGTCCTTTTGGGTTATTTACTTTGTTAAATGTAATGCCTACTAAGGTAGTCTCAACTACTCCATATGAGATATGGAATAGTAAGAAACCTCATGTATCTTACTTGAAGATATGGGGTTGTCCTCGCTTATGTGAAGATGACGATGCATAAAATTGGATGCTAAGTCCGATAAATGTCTATTTATTGGATACCCTAAGGAAACAAGGGGTTACCAATTCTATCATCCTGTGGAACAAAAGGTGTTTGTTTCAAGGCATGCTGTGTTTCTAGAGAAAGAGTTTCTCTTGCAAGAAAACAGTGGGAGTGTCGTCGAGCTTGAGGAGGCTCGAGAGACTCAAATAGACATTGACAACTCATAGTGAGTGATGAGCAATCGACTGGACCTATTGTAACACCACATCTTCGTAGATCTGGTAGAACACGCAATATTCCTGAGAGATATGGATTTCTCGTAAGTGAATCGAACGACGTGTTATTCATTGATGATGAGGAGCCTACCAGTTATGAAGAAGTGCTGACAAGTTCAGAAAGGGATAAGTGGCTTGGTGCCATGAAGTCGGAAATGGATTCCATGTACGAAAACCAAGTTTGGAACTTGGTTGACCCACCTGAAGGCATAAAGCCTATAGGGTGCAAGTGGGTTTTCAAGAAGAAAACCGACATGGATGGTAATGTGATTACCTATAAGGCTAGATTGGTGGCGAAAGGATATCGTCAAAAGTAAGGTGTTGATTATGACGAAACCTATTCGCCTGTAGCTATGCTTAAATCCATTCGGATGCTCCTGGCCATAGCGGCTCATTATGATTATGAGATATGGCAGATGGATGTGAAAACTTCTTTCCTTAATGGAAACCTGCTCGAGGACGTGTATATGATACAGCCTGAGGGTTTCACATCGGTTGATAAAACCAAGGTATGCAAATTGCGACGATCCATTTATGGATTGAAGCAAGCATCCAGGAGCTGGAATATCCGTTTTGATGAGACGATCAAAAAGTTTGATTTCTCACAAAATCCAGACGAACCTTGTGTGTACAAGAAGGTCAGTGGGAGTGCAATCATGTTCCTAGTATTGTATGTCGATGACATATTACTTATAGGAAACGATGTGTCAATCTTACAGTCAGTTAAGGTTTGGTTATCCAATACATTCTCCATGAAAGACCTGGGAGAAGCAACCTACATCCTTGGGATTAAGATCTATAGAGATAGATCGAAACGGTTGCTTGGTCTTTCGCAGTCTACATATATAGACCGAGTGCTAAAGAGGTTTAGCATGTCGAAATCCAAGAAAGGTTATCTGCCCATCAGGCATGGGGTACACCTTTCGAAGTCTATGTGTCCGCGCACAGAAGACGAGAGGATTTGCATGAGTAAGATTCCCTATGCATCCACAATAGGATCTATCATGTATGCTATGTTATGTAAGGCCCGATGTATCGTATGCTCGAGTGTCACGAGCAGATACCACCGATCCAGAATGGATCATTGGGTGGTCAAGTAAGACGATCCTTAAGTGCTTGAGAAGAACTAAGGATGTGTTCCTAATATATGGAGAAGGGTACATGGTGATACGCGGGTATACGGATGCACCCGCATGCATAAGGATGATTCCATGTCTCACCGTATGTATTCACCTAGAATGGAGGCGCAATAAGTTGGAAAGGTTCCAAGCTTGACACTATAGCGGATTACGCCACTAAGGCGAATACGTTGCGACTTTAGGCGTGAAAGGAAGCGGTTTGGATCAATAAGTTCATCTATGAACTTGATGTGGTCTCATCAATGATCCAAACATGTGCTTCGCCGCTATCATCTTATCAGAGAGATCATAAGTAGGAACGAAATACAAATCGAGAAAATTCCACTGAAAGGAACTTAGCGGATCCTTTGACTAAAGCATTACCTCAAAGTAAGTTTGAGGGTCATGTTAGAGCTTATGGTATTGGATACCGTAGCGATTGGCATTAGGCCAAGTGGGAGTCTGTTAGTAATATATGAGAGATGTCCTAAGGCAATCGCCTTATGTATGAAGCATTTATATGATAAATGAAGATTCACTATTTGAGTATACATGTTTTATGTATTTGATTGGATCTTAAACTCATTTACTGAATGTCCACGATACGATTCACAGCATGAGAGAATTTGTGATTGGATAGCAACTAGTGAGTATCTCTACATGTGTAATTGTGATGTATCGGAATTATCCATAGTCGATGAATTGATGGATCTGGACACCATCAATTCTGTTGAGACTAGCACGAGGTATACTCCTTGGTGTATCCAAGCAGCTGATTCTCACTGGCTGGAGACATAGTGATGTCCGGAGTTAATCGTGGATGCTAGTTATGGTAACTAGTTCATTGGAGTGACCGGTAGTAAGACTTCATATGGTTCTCTGCATATATAGATATGTCAATGAAGTTCTTACTGTGGCTTAAGTGCGATGTTCCTTTGACTTGCGGTATTCAAGTCATCTTGATCATGGAGACTTATGCTTTGACATCTTAAGCAAACATCTCCGAGGAGATGTGGACCCGGGATGATTGGGTATAAGTCGAAATGATCGAAGGTGTTTGAATAGCCTATAAAGGATTCACCACTCCTTGCGAGGAGATGTATACCCATGGCGTCTCGTCGGATTGTTACTAAAGTCTTTGGCCAAAGCATTACATGTTTAGAGTAAAGTACTCTTCGATACATGTGGAGTAACTAGAATCCGTAGGACGAGGAAATGATACTTGGGCTAGGTGTGACGTAGTCAGCCTAGTGGGGACTGACACAATAGACCATGTCCTGAACCAAGTGGGTATAAGATGAGTGAAGGGAATGGGGCACGATTCATTCGAAGCTCAAGGGTTTGAAATAGTTCGATCAACCGTTGATCTTTTCTTAATTGGGGATCATGATGTACTACTAGGTGCCACTCATGATCGTTCTATAATTAATGGTTAATTATAGGCGGCCAACATAAAGCAGAACCTATTTGGTCACACGCACAACGCAAAGGATTTAAAGCGAGCTTGAGAATGAGATTCTCGAGAGAAACTATGTTTGGTTGGACCAAACATAAAGCGAGCATGAAATTGTTTGATGCAATGGAAGCGTGGATGGGCAGTGTCTTATGAAGACATAATGGATGGACCAAAATGGTTTGGTTCTAATCCAATGGATAAGAATAAACCAAAGGGTTTGGTTTATTTTAAGCGAATGAACCAAAAGTTGGTTCGGTTCGTTTTAACTTAAAATAAACCATCATGGTTTGGTTTATTTTAACTTATCCTAATGGAGGCGGGTTAGGGCTTTATGGATATGATCCATTAACCATTAAGAGAATTAGTTCTCTATAAAAGTGGGCTTAAGGGATTGTTAAACCCTAACTAATCCAATCATCCAAACCCTAGCCCAACACATTGTTGCCGCCTTGTGGTGCGCTTGACCCATAGCTCCTCCAACCGCGTCCGAAGGCGCCTTCCTCCTCGCGGCGTCGAGCTGCTGCCGGAAGAGTTCGGCGATCCTCCTAGGTTTGGCATCAAGGTGAGCACTTGGCTTCCTTTGTTGGCGGCGCCTATCTCCTCCACCAAGCTGTCAGTTTTTCTGGACAGCTTCTTCTCCTTCGGGCGTCGTTTGGGCGGCGACGGTTAGTGCTCCGGACAGCGGCTAACACACCGGGATTTGATCTCCGGTAATCCTCTGAGGTGGAGGACGAAGGATTCGTCAAACGGTTGACGAATACCTCTCCGGAGAAGCGAGTTTTGAGAACTCGTTTTGGATCCGAATTTGGATTCGGATCGTGATCATCTCTCGATCACGTCGTCTTCAACACGAGGCTAGTAACCCGTACGAAGACGAAGCTCGTGACTTAGCAAAGTCATCCCGAGGAGCTCGGCGTGGATACGGATAGAGACGATTCTTACGAGGATCGTTCCGGTTGATGCCGTTCCCACTACACGTCATACGGAAGGTATAACGTAGTTTAATTTCCTTTTATTGCAATTTTAATTTACGGTTATGTCTACACTTGTTGTAATAGCATGCGTGTGTTGTGTGTGTTGTAATAAATAGGAGTATTTATTATTTTTATTGCTTCCGCTGTGCTCATGTTTACGAAACATGATCGAACACACACACGCCGCGGTGCCGGAAACCCACCAGTGGTATCAGAGCCCAGGTTGTGTTTCGACATAATCGTAAAAATGGTTTTGCGATAGTCATAATGTATTTCTGGAAATTTTCTAAATTTTGGAAATTTAGAAGTATTTATGGAAATTTTTCAATTTTGGAAAGTCTAGAAGTATTTATGGAAATCTTCCACTTTTGGAAAGTTGGAAGTATTTATGGAAATTGATATTTTCCATAAATAAAATATTTGATTAGATTCTGGAAATTTGTTTCCTAATTTAATCATGATTTGATTTGGGAAATCAAATCTTAAAATATTTCATTTCCATAAGTAGTTTTAAAGATTTAGGAAATTGGTTTCCTAAATAGATTTTCCTTAATCAAATAATTCCATGAATAAAATATGTGATTAGATTTGGAAATTTATTTCCTAATTTAATTATGATTTGATTTGGAGAATCAAATCTTAAACATATTTTATTTCCATAAATAGTTATGACATATAAGGAAATTATAAACATGACATAATTGTATGCCATGTAATTGCATTAGATGCATAACATTATGCCATGCGTGTCGTGACATGTAGATGTATGCCATGTATGCCATGCCATGTAGATAATAGTTATTTGCATGCAAAGAGGATGAGACATAAAAACCCTTAATCAATATTAAAGCCTACACCTTCCATTAATATGGTTAGAACCAGAGTTACATTTCTTGTTTGGGTTGTTGGACTCTCTCGAGCCCGGCTCGAACCTGAATATGTTCAAACCATGGAATAGTTTAATACTAATATGGTAAGAGTCAGAGGTCAATCGTTAGCTTTGGTTGTTGGACTCTCTCCAAGCTGGGCTAATTGGTTGAATGCGCTCTACCCATATTAAAACTATGTCCTGATTAATGGGTTGGCTTTAACTTGGAGCATCGATTTGTTGGACTCTCTCCAAGGTCGATGTAAAGGGAGGTGAAGTTGGGTGCTATGCATATGATGCATACTTGTTAATGTGTTAACAACCCGATGTATGTGTGAACATTCAATTAGTTGATAGCACATTGTGATAGTTGCATATACGGGATATGCAATCGGTATAGATGATACCTACCGTCGTAGTTATGAATGGCTTGTTGGACTCTCTCCAAGGTTGTTCATAACTATGATGGATATCAGCCCATTCGGAGATGGACCTACAATCTCCCGAAGTGATTTTGGGGTTTTTGAAATTCGAAAAATGAATGGGATTTATAAATGTATATTGATGCATTTTAAAATCATCTTTCTCATATATGCTCGTTTTGTTTTTCTAATATATTGATCATGATGTGTTTGAATTTGCGTTCCATTTTGGATTCAAATAAATTGACTGGGCCGAACTTCTTGGACTAGCTTAGAAACTTGAGAATTGTTCTCAAGGTGGAAAAGCTTGCAAATGTCCTCGAAGCGCCTCTTCCCGCCCGTCCTAGTGACGATGCAACTCTAGACCAATTGTTGGCCTATCAGAAACATGTGAATGATTCTGAACAAATGAGTTGCATCATGCTAGCCGCGATGGAACCCAAGCTACGAAAGCAGCATGAGCATATGGATGCTCATATCGTAGTCCTTCATCTTTGTGAGTTGGTTGATGAGCAAGTGAGATTCGAAAGGTTCGAAGTCTCAAAGCTCCTCTTCACCTTTGAGATGCTAGGAGGTTCATCTGTGGTACTGCTCAACATTGGAGCCTTCGAGAAGCATGAGTAGTGTTGTTAGTTGATTCCTCGAAGAAAGGTTCTAAGAGGGAGTCAAAGGAACAAAGAAGGAAGAAGAAAAAGGCTAAAAAGCGGATAGACAAGGATGATTCCATGTCTCGGGTATGTATTCACCTAAAATGGAGAATAAGTTGGAAAGGTTCCAAGCTTGACACTATAGCGGATTCTCGCCACTAAGGCGTAATACGTTGCGACTGAAGCAAAGGAAGCGGTTTGGATCAATAAGTTCATCTATGAACTTGATGTGGTCTCATCAATGATCCAAACATGTGCTTCGCTGCTATCATCTTATCAGAGAGATCATCAGTAGGAACGAAATACAAATCGAGAAAATTCCCACTGAAAGGAACTTAGCGGATCCTTTGACTAAGGCATTACCTCAAAGTAAGTTTGAGGGTCATGTTAGAGCTTATGGTATTGGATACCGTGAGCGATTGGCATTAGGCCAAGTGGGAGTCTGTTAGTAATATATGAGAGATGTCCTAAGGCAATCGCCTTATGTATGAACCATTTATATGATAAATGAAGATTCACTATTTGAGTATACATGTTTTATGTATTTGATTGGATCTTAAACTCATTTCGTATGTCCACGATACGATTCACAAGATGAGAGAATTTGTGATTGGATCACAACTAGTGAGTATCTCTACATGTGTAATTGTGATGTATCGGAATTATCCTAGTCGATGAATTGATGGATCCGACACCATCAATTCGCTGAGACTAGCACGAGGTATACTCCTTGGTGTATCCAAGCGGTTGATTCTCACCGTGGAGACATAGTGATGTCCGGAGTTAATCGTGGATGCTAGTTATGGTAACTAGTTCATTGGAGTGACCAGCTGTAAGACTTCATATGGTTCTCTGCATATATAGATATGTCAATGAAGATGGGGCATCCGATGCCTTATCCTTCTTCACGGACTCTTGATAAACCTTGCAATATATTGATTGTCATTCTATTTCCTTAGACACTTGGGTATTGGATACTGGGTGTGGCTCACATATATGTAATGACATACATGGGCTAAGGAATAGAAGAAGACTCGTCAAGGGAGAGTCAAATTTACGTGTTGGGAAAGCAAAGGTTGCCGTGACTCGCCATCGAACGTATTTGTCAAACTCCTCGCAGGACTTGTCTTAGAATCGACAATTGCTTTTATATTCCTTTGTTGATAAAGAACATCATTTCTATTTCTTGTTTAAATAGAAATGGTTTCCATTTGACGCTTAGTAACAATTGTTGTTATAATTTTGAATGGGGTTCTTTATGGATCCGAACTTTAAGCAATGGTGTTTATACGCTGGACGATCCAAAGGATATTTGCAATATCGAAGCGAGCAACAACAGTGCTCGAAAGGATAATCAAATAGACTCCTACATGTGGCATTGTCGTCTTGGCCATGTAAGCAAGAAACGCATGTCCGAATTACACCGATGTGGAATTCTGGAATCGTTTGAATTGGATTCATACGATACATGCGAATCATGCTTAAAAGGCAAGATGACTAAGTTACCTTTACGGAAAAGGTGAACGAGTGAGAGAGTAGGTCTAATACATACCGATGTATGTGGACCTATGTCAACTCAAGCATTAGGAGGCTATAGCTACTTCATTACCTTCACCGATGATCACTCACGGTTTGGGTATGTGGTCTTGATGAAACACAAGTCTGAAGCCTTTGAAAGGTTCAAAGAATTCAGAAATGAAGTAGAGAAACAACATGACAAGAGTATTAAAATACTTCGATCGGATCGAGGTGGTGAATACTTAAGTCAAGAGTTTCTTGATTATCTAAGAGACAATGGCATATTGTCTCAATGGACTCGCCATATACACCACAAAGATAATGGTGTATCCGAGAGGCGAATCGACCTTGTTGGAATGATGAATCATGCGACTCTTCCCAAGTCCTTTTGGGGTTATGCACTCGCATACTGTTTACTTGTTAAATGTAATGCCTACCAAGGTAGTCTCAACTACTCCATGAGATATGGAATAGTAAGAAACCTCATGTATCTTACTTGAAGATATGGGGTTGTCCTGCTTATGTGAAGCGGACTGTATCAGACAAATTGGATGCTAAGTCTGATAAATGTCTATTTATTGGATACCCTAAGGAAACAAGGGGTTACCAATTCTATCATCTTGGGGAACAAAAGGTGTTTGTTTCAAGGCATGCTGTCGTTCTAGAGAAAGAGTTTCTCTTGCAAGAAAACAGTGGGAGTGTCGTCGAGCTTGAGGAGGCTCGAGAGACTCAAATAGACATTGATGAGATACCGAGGGAAGCACAACAGCCGACAACTCCTAGTGATGAGCAATCGGTTGGACCTATTGTAACACCACATCTTCAGAGATCCGTAGAACACGCAATATTCCCGAGAGATATGGATTTCGTAAGTGAATCGAACGACGGTTATTCATTGATGATGAGGAGCCTACCAGTTATGAAGAAGTGCTGACAAGTTCAGAAAGGGATAAGTGGCTTGGTGCCATGAAGTCGGAAATGGATTCCATGTACGAAAACCAAGTTTGGAACTTGGTTGACCCACCAAGGCATAAAGCCTATAGGTGCAAGTGGGTTTTCAAGAAGAAAACCGACATGGATGGTAATGTGATTACCTATAAGGCTAGATTGGTGGCGAAAGGATATCGCCAAAAGCAAGGTGTTGATTATGACGAAACCTATTCGCCTGTAGCTATGCTTAAATCCATTCGGATGCTCCTGGCCATAGCGGCTCATTATGATTATGAGATATGGCAGATGGATGTGAAAACAGCTTTCCTTAATGGAAACTTGCTCGAGGACGTGTATATGATACACCGAGGGTTTCACATCGGCTGATAAAACCAAGGTATGCAAGTTGCGACGATCCATTTATGGATTGAAGCAAGCATCCAGAGTCGGAATATCCGCTTTGATGAGACGATCAAAAGTTTGATTTCTCACAAAATCCGCATTTAACCTTGTGTGTACAAGAAGGTTAGTGGGAGTGCAATGTGTTCCTAGTATTGTATGTCGATGACATATTACTTATAGGAAACGATGTGTCAATCTTACCGCTTAAGGTTTGGTTATCCAAGACATTCTCCATGAAAGACACGGGAGAAGCAACCTACATCCTTGGGATTAAGATCTATAGAGATAGATCAAACGGTTGCTTGGTCTTTCGCAATACATATATAGACCGAAAAGCAAAGAGGTTTAGCATGTCGGAATCCAAGAAAGGTTATCTACCCATCGTGCATGGGGTACACCTTTCAAGTCTATGTGTCCGCGCACGTAAGACGAGAGGATTTGCATGAGTAAGATTCCCTATGCATCCGCAATAGGATCTATCATGTATGCTATGTTATGTACGAGGCCCGATGTATCGATGCTCGAGTGTCACGAGCAGATACTCACCGATCCAGAATGGATCATTGGGCTAGTTAAGACGATCCTAAGTACTTGAGAAGAACTAAGGATGTGTTCCTAATATACGGAGAAGGGTACATGGTGATACGTGGGTATACGGATGCCACCGCAGATAGCACAAGGATGATTCCATGTCTTAGTCCGGTATGTATTCACCTAGAATGGAGGCGCAATAAGTTGGAAAGGTTCCAAGCTTGACACTATAGCTGATTCTCGCCACTAAGGCGTAATACGCTGCGCCTTGGAAGAAGGAAGCGGTTTGGATCAATAAGTTCATCTATGAACTTGATGTGGTCTCATCAATGATCCAAACATGTGCTTCGCCGCTATCATCTTATGAGAGATCATAAGTAGGGAACGAAATACAAATCGAGAAAATTCCCGAAAGGAACTTAGCGGATCCTTTGACTAAAGCATTACCTCAAAGTAAGTTTGAGGGTCATGTTAGAGCTTATGGTATTGATACCGTAGCGATTGGCATTAGCCAAGTGGGAGTCTGTTAGTAATATATGAGAGATGTCCTAAGGCAATCGCTTTATGTATGAACCATTTATATGATAAATGAAGATTCACTATTTGAGTATACATGTTTTATGTATTTGATTGGATCTTAAACTCATTTATCAATGTCCACGATACGATTCACAAAGATGAGAGAATTTGTGATTGATCACAACTAGTGAGTATCTCTACATGTGTAATTGTGATGTATCGAATTATCCTAGTCGATGAATTGATGGATTCGACACCATCAATTCGCTGAGACTAGCACGAGGTATACCCTCGTGTATCCAAGCACCGATTCTCACCGGGCCGAGACATAGTGATGTCCGAGTTAATCGTGGATGCTAGTTATGGTAACTAGTTCATCGAGTGACCAAACCGTAAGACTTCATATGGTTCTCTGCATATATAGATATGTCAATGAAGTTCTTATCGTGGGCTTAAGTGCGATGTTCCTTCGACTTGCGGTATTCAAGTCATCTTGATCATGGAGACTTATGCTTTGACATCTTAAGCAAACATCTCTAAGGAGATGTGGACCCGGATGATTGGGTATAAGTCAAGTGATCAAGGTGTTTGAATAGCCTATAAAGGATTCACCACTCCTTGCAGGAGATGTATACCCATGGCCTCTCCGATTGTTACTAAAGTCTGGCCAAAGCATTACATGTTTAGAGTAAGGTACTCTTCGATACATGTGGAGTAACTAGAACTGTGAGGACGAGGAAATGATACTGGGCTAGGTGTGACGTAGTCACTTAGTGGGGATCGGACACAATAGACCATGTCCTCGAACCAAGTGGGTATAAGATGAGTGAAGGGAATGGGGCACGATTCATTCGAGCATCAAGGGTTTCGTAAATAGTTCGATCAACTGCTGATCTTTTCGGTTAATTGGGGATCATGATGTACTACTAGGTGCCACTCATGATCGCTCTATAATTAATGGTTAATTATAGACGGCCAACATAAACCGAGAACCTATTTGGTCACACGCACAACGAGTGTAATCCAAAGGATTTAAAACGAGCTTGAGAATGGGATTCTCAGACCGAGAGAAACTATGTTTGGTTCGACCAAACATAAAGCGAGCATGAAATTGTTTCAGTCGCAATGGAAGCGTGGATGGGCCGTGTCTTATGAAGACATAATGGATGGACCAAAATGGTTTGGTTCTAATCCAATGGATAAGAATAAACCAAAGGGTTTGGTTTATTTTAAACGAATGAACCAAAAAGTTGGTTCGGTTCGTTTTAACTTAAAATAAACCATCATGGTTTGGTTTATTTTAACTTATCTTAATGGAGCGGGTTAACGGGCTTTATGGATATGATCCATTAACCATTAAGAGAATTAGTTCTCTATAAAAGTGGGCTTAAGGGATTGTTAAACCCTAACTAATCCAATCATCCAAACCCTAGCCGCCCAACACATTGTTGCCGCCCAGCTTGTGGTGCCGCCCAGCCCATAGCTCCTCCAACCGGCGTCCAGAAGGCGGCTTCCTTCCTCCTCGCCGGCGTCGAGCTGCTGCCGGAAGAGTTCCGGCGATCCTCCTTAGGTTTGGCATCAAGGTGAGCACTTGGCTTCCTTTGTTGGCCGGCGCCTATCTCCTCCACCAAGCTGTCCAGTTTTTCTGGACAGCTTCTTCTCCTCTCGTCGGAGCGTCGTTTGGACGACGGTTAGTGCTCCGACAGCGGCTAACACACCGAGGATTTGATCTCCGGTAATCCTCTGAGGTGGAGGACGAAGGATTCGTCAAACGGTTGACGAATACCTCTCCGGAGAAGCGAGTTTTGAGAACTCGTTTTGGATCCGAATTTGGATTCGGATCGTGATCATCTCTCGATCACGTCGTCTTCAACACGAGGCTAGTAACCCGTACGAAGACGAAGCTCGTGACTTAGCGAAGTCATCCCGAGGAGCTCGGCATGGATACGGATAGAGACGATTCTTACGAGGATCGTTCCGGTTGATGCCGTTCCCGCTACACGTCATACGGAAGGTATAACGTAGTTTAATTTCCTTTTATTGCAATTTTAATTTACGGTTATGTCTACACTTGTTGTAATAGCATGCGTGTGTTGTGTGTGTTGTAATAAATAGGAGTATTTATTATATTTATTGCTTCCGCTGTGCTCATGTTTACGAAACATGATCGAACACACACACGCCGCGGTGCCGGAAACCCAACAGTTTGAGCATCCGACACTTCTATTCGTCGGGTAGAAACCTCAAACTCATGTTTGAGCGTCCGACTTAACCAAACGTTGGGTAAAACCTCAAACACAAGTTTAAGCGTCCGACTTGTCAGGTAAAACCTCAAACCTAAGTTTGAGCGTCTGACACTTGACTTAGCCATTCGGCTAAGTTCACCTATGAGCTGCCCCATCCCAGGTTACAATCGCTCACTCTCATCTCCCATGAAGTCCCTCACCTCGAAGCTCTCTTCGTCCAACCATGTCCCTCGGATGCACCAAATGCACGACTTCCACAATGTCATCTTTTACGTCTCGCCTTGAAGTCTGCTTCCTTTGGCTTCACTCCATACGCTCCTCGTCCGACGGTCCCTCGGATGCACCAAGCACATGGCTTCCGCAATGCCATCCTTCACTGACTCAAGGACCCGAGGCATGAAATAGTGAACTCACCAATGCTAACATTAAGCCAATTCATGTGTGAGTCACTTAAGTCCTGCACAACTTAAACACACACATCAAATCCATAACAACCTAACTTAAACCCTTTGCCACACACATCAAAACCACAACATACATGGGTTGATTGCCCTAAGAGGGCACGAGTGACAAAAATTGCTACTCCCGACAGGTGTATCGCAATGATTTCCGAGATCATGAATGTATTATTGAGAGCTAGCAGAGCACATAGGTCTTCAGAGAATATGGTTTCGTGCTCTCTAGGTCCATCAGCCAGTTTTGGTCGAACCAACTGATGGGCATATTCAATTAAAATAAAATCAAAGTTTTATATCGGAATGAGTGATTGAGTCTCAGGAACTCATTGGTGTCTTTGTTCAATGGGTATCGTCGTCGTAGCATTCAAAATGTTCTTTCGAGCACACTTCACATGTCGGGCACGAGTGGCAAAAATTGCTTCTCCTGATACAGTGTATCGCAATGATTTCTGAGGTCACGAATGTATTGTTGAGTGCTGGCAGAGCACATAGGTCTTCAGAGCATGTGGTTCTGTGTTGTTTAGATCCATTAGCCGATTTCAGCCGAAACCGGCTGATGGACCTATCAAATTGAAAATTTTTGAAGTTTTATATCGGAATGAGTGATTGAGTCCCAGGAACTCATTTGTGGCTTCGTCCAGCGAGTATTGTCGTCATAGCATTCAAAATGTTCTTTCGAGCACACTTCATATGTCGGGCACAAGTGACAAAAATTGCTGCTCCCAACACGGTGTATCACAATGATTTCCATTGTCACGAACATATTATTCAGTGCTAGCTGAGTACATAGGTCTTCGGATCATGTGGTTCCGTGCTATCTAAGTCCATCAGCTGGTTTCGGTAGAAACCAACTGATGGGCATATTCAATTTAAAAATATCGAAGTTTTATATCGAAATGAGTGATTGAGTCCCAAGAACTCATTGGTGTCTTCGTCCAGTGGGTATCGTCGTCGTAGCATTCAAAATGTTCTTTCGAGCACACTTCACATGTCGGGCACGAGTGGCAAAAATTGTTGCTCCTGACACGGTGTATTGCAATGATTCCCGAGGTCATGAGTGTATTATTGAGTGATAGCAGAGCACATAGGTCTTCGAAGCATGTGGTTTTGTGTTGTCTAGGTCCATTAGCCTGTTTTTGTCGAAACCGACTGATGGACCTATTAAATTGGAAAAATTTGAAGTTTTATATCGGAATGAGTGATTGAGTCCCAGGAACTCATTGGTGTCTTCGTCCAATGGGTATCATCGTCGTAACATTCAAAATGTTCTTTCGAGCATACTTCATATGTCGGGCACGAGTGGTAAAAATTGATGCTCCCGACACAGTGTATCAAAATGATTTTCGAGGTCACGAACATATTATTGAGTGCTAGCAGAGCATATAGGTCTTCGGAGAATGTGGTTCCGTGTTCTAGGTCCATCATTCGGTTTCGAGCGAAACCAGCTGATGGACCTTTTAAATTGAGAAAAATTGAAGTTTTATATCGGAATGAGTGATTGAGTCCCAGGAACTCATTGGTATCTTCGTCCAGTGGATATCATCGTCGTAGCATTCAAAATGTTCTTTCGAGCACACTTCACATGTCGGGCACGAATGACAAAAATCACTGCTCCTGACACGGTGTATCGCAATGATTCCTGAGGTCACGAACATATTATTGAGTGTTAGTGGAGCACATAGGTCTTCGAAGCATGTGGTTCTGTGCTGTCTAGGTCCATCAGCCTGTTTCAGTCGAAACTGATTGATGGACCTATTAAATTGAAAAATTTCGAAGTTTTATATTGGAATGAGTGATTGAGTCTCAGAAACTCATTGGTGTCTTCATCCAGTGGGTATCATCGTCGTTGTATTCAAAATGTTCTTTCGAGAACACTTCACATGTCGGGCACGACTGACAAAACTCCCTGCTCCCGACACGGTGTATCACAATGATTTCCGAGGTCACGAACGTATTATTGAGTGCTAACGGAGCACATAAGTCTTCGGAGTAGGTGGTTCTATGCTTTCTAGGTCCATTAGCCGATTTCAGACAATACAATATGAAGAACATATCAACACAAATTAATTTATAGATATATATTAAAGAACATATGACACAATGATATTTATCCCGACAATTTTCTTGTGGGTCAAATACATACAAAATTTAATTACTACCAAAATTAACAAACTAATATATGTTTTAACTTGGTGGAGCCATTTTACAGGATCTTTTATTGTGATCTAATTGTTTGCATCTACTACACTTGTTTTTAACCTTTCCTGTGTGCTTCAACTCGATCCTCGCCTTCTTTTTTCTTTTAGGTTGCACAAGGCTATGAGGCTGTAAAATAATATAATCATGTTCAACCATTGGCCAATATTGTTTGCTTCTACAAGGATAAATTTGATCCATGTAAGTACTTTTCCAAGTTTCAAATAAGAAATAATGCTCACAATAGTGATATGGATCCATATTCCTATGAGAACACACCGCAATAGCATGTGAGCAAGGGAATCCTAAAATTTGAAAATCACCTCAATCACATTTATGACTTTCCATGTCAACTATATATGAGGATCCTAAACTTTGTACCTCCATTTCTGTTCTTCTATGTGGAAATACTATATAAGATCCAGTTCTTTGTCTCATAGTGTCAATTTCCTTTATACCAAATGGTGTCAATACTCCAATAAAATTAGACACTTTCTCCCTACGATTATAAAACCATTGTGCAACCTTCCTGCATGTATTGTTTATTAGTTTTATAATTGGAAGTTCTCGAGTGTCCTTGAATAATGCATTCAGACTTTCAGAATAATTCGTTGTCAACATTGAGTACCTTCTACCAGGGAAATGTGCATTGGCCCATTTGGTAGGTTCTATATTTTGCAGCCATCTATAAGAATCTGCATGTCTCTCTAACATAGTCTGTATTATTTGATCATATTGTATAATTGTATTTGCTCTTGCTGCTGCCTAAAATAATCCTAGTGCAGGTCTATCACGTGTATCTGTAACCATATTACAAGACATGTGATAACAACAAAATCCATGGTGAGCAGTATGATACACTTTACTCATTGCAGATAATATTCCACGATGTCTATCAGATATAATTGTCATACTTGATGGATCAACTACAGAAATATCTTTAGATGGTTTAAAAACCACTCTCAAGCTAGGCCACACTCTACCTCAGCAATTGCAAAGGCAACTGAAAGTAGATTTCCATTGCCATCTATTGATGTGGCCATCAATAAAACACCAGGATACTTGCCTCTTAAGTGTGTTGCATCAATTCCAATTAGTTTCCAAATATATGTTCTAAAAACTCTTCCACATGCACCAAATGCCCAAAAATATCGTTGGAAATTATGATAACCATTTGATTTCAATGTAAACATATGTTTTTGGGTCTCTATATTTTAGCCCCCGTAAAAACCTAGGGAGATCACCATAATCCTTATCAAAATCACCTACCGCCTTATTTAGAGCTTTTTGATGTGCATAATAGGCCTTTCTATATGATAATGCACTTCATATCGTGATTGCATCTCTCTCTGTATGTTTATAGGTCTATACTTATCCGATGATACAAAATGATTTTCAATCTGAGAATCTATAAAAGAAGATGTGCATGCAGGACGATCAGGCATATTCAAGGAAAGACTGCATTGGTGATGTTGTAAATATTTTATAACCGTGAACTCAATATCTCCCCTTGCAATTATCATCCATGTGCAATTTTCTCCCTGAAAAATTATTTTAACTCTAGTTTTTCTTGTGTCCTTAATCTTGTATCTAAATCGTCTTTTCATAGCATACTCAACAAGTGCGGCTTTAAAATGTTTTTGCATTGTGTAAACCTACAATAAATATTTATGTTAGTACACTGTAGTTGAATTAAATTAATATTGAGAAAGTTAAAAATACATTACCTAACCAACAAAAAATTCACTATGGTCAACTGGTTCAAGTATTTGCAATGGAATAAGTGAGTTCATTATATATAGATCTTCAACTATTGGAAATTCCTCTTTAAGATCGCTATATTCTTTAGTATTTACTGGCTCACTTAACGAATATTGCATATCATTTGCTAAGTAATCATCCTCAGATACATCCCTTTGAATTTCAACTTCCATTCTATTGTCATTAAATTCTTGTTCATACCACGTATCCTCAAATAAATCTTGCAAATCTATAATATTATGACTTGAGTCTTCCTCAATACTAAGCGGCGCTTGTTCATTCAAATTGAATCTGTAATTGGTGGTCTCTCCGATATTCATCACACCACTAGAGGAAATTGAAGATATCATATTGGTAGTACTCATATTTATATTTGGATCATCACATAAGTATCAGTGTCGGTTCTCTATTTCTGAATCAATAGATTCCATCATAACCGATAGCATGTCATCACAAATTTCATCATCCCTGCATTGATACATTCAACAATTCACAATATTGCGAGAAGAATTTTGTTAAGTTTGTGAATATTTGCAAATCACTTTGCATGGGTGGAGGAGATCTATATATCATAATATATGTATCTTTCTAGCATTTTCGACTTTATCATTATAACAACAAACAACTTCTAAATCATAACTACACTTTATATTACTATTTAAATTGTTAATATAGGTAACAAATTTAAAAATACCTAAACAATAATAGAAACCATGAAAGTCCAATTGCAAAACGAGTTAAAACAATTAGTTATGCTAATCTATAGATAAGAAAAATACATTTACATTCACAATTTGGTATAAGTAAATATACATGTTGAGCTGATTAGAACTTAAAGCTTCGTCCTAGATAAAATTTTAGATATTGCCAAGCTGTGACTGGGAAAATTAAAAATAGGTTGATCCCACCTCGAAACAATACTTTATACCTTAATGTCGGATTTTGAAATTATAGAGTCGCTAAAGCTTTGTCTATAGGGAGGAGCTGCCAAAGGGTTGGTGTAGACCGCTGGAAATAATGAAACGAAATATTAAGAGATTTGGAGCGATTTTAGGGTTACCTTTTCAAGAAGAAGGTGCACCGTTCGTATTTTCTCCTTCACCGTAGGCAGTGGTAAAAAAAATGACGCAGAGTGGAGTGGTGCACACCGGTAGAACACAATCGACAAATGCACCTTCGCCCTTCGCCGTTTTACAATGACGCAGCTCGGACGGAGCAGCGATTTTCTTCATGGTAACGTGGCTCGGACTCTGCAATGACGCGACTCGGAGCGGGATTTCGGTTTGGACGAGCACGGGACGCGCATGCGGATGAGCAGAGGGTAAATTCGGAAAGAGATACGTGATTAGGTCATTTTGAAACTTATCTACATGATTTCGATATTTTCCAACTTAGAACGCGATTTGATAAATTGCCGAATAAGATGAACAAGAATCACCAACATAGGCTAGGTGGTGGTAAGGTGAGGTTGACAAAGTCCATGATGATCTTTTAATTATTTTTTTTTCTTCTATCCCACACCTCCCCTTAATCCCCTCTTTCCACTTAAGCTAAATATGACACCTTTATAAGAATAAAAGTATGTCAATAGACATGACAAATCATAATCCTATCTTAGACCTAATATGAAATTGGACCTAACTATTAAGACAAATTCTTAATAGCCAATTTTTATTGAAAAATTAATATAAGAATATTTTGAAATATAAATATATATATGTGTGTGTGTATTATATATAATGAACATGGAAAGAGGAATTTATTGATTTTTTTACAAACTCATAGTATTTTATATAATTTTAAATTTTATAAAAGATTTTTTTTGTTAAAATATAGATATAAAGTTTGATATGAACTAGTTCATTGCATATTAAGTCTTTTGGTCTAGATCATTAGTAAGATTGTATTCAATCAAATTAATGATTCTGAATTTCTCATTTTGACATTTCTAAATTTGAACATAAGTGGATCAACTTTGAAGCACTTAGATCATTTAATTAACATCATTCAATAAATAAATAGAAGGGAATTTAATTTTGATACTTTCACCTAGAACAAAGAATAAAAGGAAAGATTTATAGGACATAACAAACGCATCAAAATAGTTGTTATACGATAATACATACCAAGCGATATTTAAAAGATAAAAAAAAAAATGAAAAGAGAATTGGATGATAAAGTACGACGACGAATAAGAATGATGTGAATGAAATCATAATTTTTATTCTCTTATACATTTTGTTGCATCTAAAGATGGGTCATTTGTTGTCAATTGAAGCTACAAGTTCACATGTCACGAGACTAATTGTACATGAGATTGAAAAAAAAAAGGAGGTTATCATAGTCTTTTCCTCTTAAGACTAATTGTACATGTGAGGGAGTATCAATCATTGGTCCACCGTCATAAATACATACTTTTGTCCAACTACAACACATCATGAATTTCAATAAATAGTACATATTCAATTTGTCTCAACCTAACTCATATTTTAAAAAGTTTCAATTATTTTCACAAAGGTTGTCTTTTATAACTCAATCATTTACTCCTTTCCCTTTCGCATTGCCTGTTGGATCGATATAAGCGCTAGAGGGGGAGAGTGAATAGCGTTTATAAAAACTTTTCTTTTTCGACGATTAAAACCAAGTACACAGCGGAAAACTAAAAGACAAACACAAAAAAGACACAAAGTTTTTTTACTTGGTTCATAGCCCACCGGCTGCTAATCCAAGGCCCTGCGATCCTTGATCGCTTCCGAAGAGCAATCACTAAAAGTCTCTTCCTCGTTGGAGGTAAGAGACAAGACAATTACAATGATTATAAGGCCGGTAACATTCTTACCGGTCCTTATACAAATTAAGTACAGAAAGATAATAATAATATCGACAATTAATTAGAAGATGACGCACGGTCGGAGTAGCATTGTAGAGAGCACGAGCACTTGGGAGATTCTTGAATTTGGGTGTGAGTCCTCCCCTCCTTTTATAGATTTGCGCCTTGGAATTTGTCCCGATCCAGATCCAAAACTCGTGGATCTTATCTTGAGGTATCTTATCTCGAGGTGGCGGCTTATCTTATCTGAGGTGGTGGCATCAATCTCTATCTCTCTTTGACCTTGTACCTTTGGTGATTAAACACATGATGATCCTCTTAGCGATGATCGCGCTTCGATCGACCATCGACATCTCCTTAGCACAATAGATGCATAATGGCAATGCAGTGTGACAGTCCTTTGATTGTCCGATCTCGACTTCAGCATTCCTCCGAAAGCCTTAGTCGGATCGACGCCTAGGATTGTCCTCTAACCGAGGATGCGTCCTTACCACCACTCCACACACGGAGCTTACCTTTGGTCCTCTTGACCTGTCGCTTAGCTTTCGGTCACCACCGAGGTTCCTCGACTCCCCGAGGTTCTCCTGATGTCGCTCGACCACCACGGTTTCTCAACTTGAGATTCTCCGGATGTCGCTCGACCTTTGGCTTAGCTTAAACACTTCCTACACACTTAGCATATCACATGAGATAACAAAATAGCTTAACTTTGAATCTTTGCCATTATCAAAACCAAGGTTCGATTATCTAGTGCCCCTGCACCAACAATCTCCCCCTTTTTGATCTATGACAAACTAATTCAAAGTTAAGAGAAAATAAGCAGTAAGCATTGAACAATCATTTTTCAAAACCTCCCCCTTAAGGGTATCTCCCCCTTAACCCTAGGTGAGTTTTGAAAAACAATTACTTTTTGGGAAAGAAAAAGTAAGTAACCTCTTAACTTTATTCTCTCTCCCCCTTTGACATATATCAAAAATAACTTTATATTGGGTACATTGACAAGAAATAGAATTTTTAAACATGCTAATCAAGTTGATTTAATATGTTCAACTCCCTTTAATACTTAAGAGTTTAGGAGTTTAGGTTTCTAGATCCTGCACCAACAATGTATATCCTAGGTTAGAATGTGACCCCCTAACCTTTAACATTGTTATAAAATTTTGAGAAAGAATTAAAAAAAATATTTTAAAGGCTCATGTCTATTTGTTTTTATGCCAAACTGGAGGTAGCTAGATACTAAGTTTGTTCAACTTAAGTCTTCTCTCTCCCTTGGTATATTATCAAAAGAAGGATTTAAATTTAGAAAGTATTGGTGATTTTTTTTTAAAAAAAATAGTTTTTAACAACTTCTATGATGATTATCCAATTAGAACCTCCCCCTTAACCTAACATCCTTATTAGCCACAAGGAAGGCATATCTAGAGGGTCTCCCCTTTTGTCTGACAAACTCTTAGGACATCCTTGTTGCCCATAAGGAAGGCTCACCTAAGTGTCCAGAGGGTCTAGGTATCTAAAGTTGACCTAAGGATTTAGACGCTCGATGTTCATCATTTTAAGAAGCATAGTTGTTTTGAAAACTATGTATAACTACACACAATAATCATGACAACCAATAAAAATAGTTTTAAGAATCTATTTATGTGTATATAAATTTTGAAATCGTTTTCAAAATCATTTTTAATTTGTTGTCCTTACCATCTCACCCATTCTACATGATCAACCAAGTTATTCTTATAGGTATTGTGAGATGAATTTAATTTAATGCCTTAGAAATTAATTAATCTTGGGTTAGATTCGGATTTCACCTTTAGTTAGTTAAGTGAACATTTCAAAAGAGGGCTTTCAGGTCGTGGCGAGGCACAGGGGCCTTCTTTGATTGGAACAACGACCACTTCCTTAGACAAAATCAACTTAGGAAATTACACACTTAATTCACTTAGGATTACGTCCTGGTCTAATTAGTTTAGGATGTGGTGAGGTAGCTTCAGTTAGTTCCACTTAGTTAAATGCACCAAGCTAGATACTCCTTATCCAACTCAGATACACTTGACTTCATTTCCTTAACGTACTATCATCTCACCACGTCCTGATACTATATTGTCAAGATTAATTAATTATTTCCTATCTAACCATTCTATGAGAGTGAATTTAAAACTAGTATGTATGACATGACAAAATAAGCATGATAATGATATGTATGCATGAGCAAGCTACATTCAATCAATTTAAAGAAATGATTGTTTTCTTGGGTAGACTTTTATTTGTTTTATAGTTATAAGATACTTTATTATAATTAGGTTTACAAATTTTAGTGTCTTGATTTTTGGTTAGCTTAGACTTGTAACCCAAGTCTACATATATATTAGTTGAATTTTTAAAAGTTGAAGGTTTAATTACTAAATTATTAATTTGTGTATAATCAAATGATACTCTATTATAATTAATTTTATTAGTTTGATTATCTAATTTTGAATTTTTAATTAAGTTATATTGTGAATTATTTAAAATAGGATTATTATAATTTTTCAAAATAATATTATTAGACTTTTTCAAGATGAGATTATTAGACTTTTTAAAAGAGAATTATTAGAATTTTTTAAGATAAGATTGTTAGAGTTTTTAAAGGTAGAATTATTATTAGAATTATTTAAGATAAAATTGTTAGAGTTTTTAAAGGTATAATTATTATTAGAATTATTTAGATTATCTTTGGAATTTTTTAAAGTTAATTTCGATTTTTTTATGGTTGAATTTTTCAAAACATAATTTTTTAATTCGGAATTATCTAAATTAATCAGATCTAGAATTTGATGATTCTGCCCTATGGTTTGATTATTCTGATCAAGGGTTTGATTATTCTGATTAAGTCCTAGGTTGATTTTATCTTCAACTTGATCTAGATCTATATTGATTAAACTAAATATTTGATTAATCTCTTTGTTAATTTTATCAAATGTTATATTAATTTGATCATTTTCTTCCATGATATTATTATTATTATTTAAACTAATTAAATCTGAATTAATTAATTTTTTATTAGTTGAATTATTAATTATATTAATTAATTGACAACAATTACACAATTTATCTAAATTATCAACTATTCTAAAACTCAACTTTTCAAAATTATTAACTTTACTAACCTTTTTTTCCGGACACCGATTCTTGTAGTGACCGAATCTTCCGCACCCGAAGCACTTAATGTGCTCCTTGTTCTTCCGGATTCCTGGCAATGGTGTCTCCTTTGCCGTCGGTTGCATCGTTCGAGTCTTACGAGTAGGACATTTATTTTTATAGTGTCCTCTCTCCCTGCACTTAAAGCAAATAATATGAAATTTAAAATTTAAATTGACATTGTTACCTTTATGCCTTGTGGGAGACTCTTCCATGGTTGGCTCGGTCAACGATTTTCTAAAACTCGCAAAAAAAAACATAAACCAAAAAGTCCCAAAACTTGGTCTTGAATTAGTAGTGTGGGAGATATTTAAAAATAAAAAAAAATAAAAGAAAATGCTCGACCGGTGGTTGCATCGAATCTGAGCGCCCCCGCTCTAATACCAATTGTTGGATCGATATGAGCGCTAGAGGGGGGGGGGTGAATAGCGTTCATAAAAACTTTTCTTTTTCGACGATTAAAACCAAGTACACAACGGAAAACTAAAAGACAAACACAAAAAAGACACAAAGCTTTTTTACTTGGTTCACAGCCCACCGGCTGCTAATCAAAGACCCTGCAATCCTTGATCGCTTCCGAAGGGCAATCACTAAAAGTCTCTTCCTCGTTGGAGGTAAGAGACAAGACGATTACAATGATTATAAGGCTGGTAACAACCTTACCGGTCCTTATACAAATTAAGTACAGAAAGATAATAATAATACCGACAATTAATTAGAAGATGGCGCACGGTCGGAGTAGCATAGTAGAGAGCACGAGCACTTGGGAGATTCTTGAATTTGGGTGTGAGTCCTCCCCTCCTTTTATAGATTTGCACCTTGGAATTTGTCCCGATCCAGATCCAAAACTCGTGGATCTTATCTTGAGGTGGCGGCTTATCTTATCCTGAGGTGGCGGCTTATCTTATCCTGAGGTGGTGGCATCAATCTCTATCTCTTTGACCTTGTGCATCGGGTCGATTAACAATACATGATCGATCCTCTTAGCGCAATGATCGCCTTCACGACTCATCGACATCTCCAGCTGATCTGCACTTGAGAATTCCTGCAATACAAGATTAGCACAATAGATGCATAATGGCAATGCAGTGTGACAGTCCTTTGATTCTCCGATCTCGACTTCAGCATTCCTCCGGAAGCCTTAGTCGGATCGACGCCTAGGATTGTCCTCTAACCGAGGACGCGTCCTTACCACCGCTCCACACATGGAGCTTACCTTTGGTCCTCTTGACTTGTCTCTTAGCTTTCGGTCACCCCCGAGGTTCCTCGACTCCCCGAAGTTCTCCTGGTGTCACCCGACCACCACGGTTTCTCAACTTGAGATTCTTCGGATGTCGCTCGACCTTTGGCTTAGCTTAAACACTTTCTGCACACTTAGCATAGCTTAACTTTGAATCTTTTCCATTATCAAAACCAAGGTTCGATTATCTAATGTCCCTGCACCAACATTGCCTTCTCTTTGTTGGTGCAATCGACAATATTGACAAAGTTCGAGTGGGATTCGAATAGGATTTTTATGTTTGACAATGAATTTGACAATACATTTGATATACGTATAATTGTATGACTTGTAGATGGTTTGGGATATCTAATATCATATGAGGGAGATTGTTAGGACAATCAACCTTAGATCAAGTTTGACCAAGCTCGAGTGAGACTCGAGTGGAAGTCCAAGTTTAGAGATTTGGCAGGGAAAAGTCCAAGAATGGATACTTGGCAATGGAGAAGTCCAAGAATGAAGTCATGGGCAATGGAAAGACCAAATGTATAGTCTTAATTGTATAAGTCCAAAAGTGTAGTCTTGGCGGCGAAAGTTCAAGTATGGAGACTTGGCAATGGAAGTCTCGAAAATGTGGCCTCTTGGCAAAGGTAGACCTGAGAGCATGACAAAGCCGATAGAAACACTTGAAGGCTAGCGCATGGGTGAGGAGTCATGGACTCAAACTAAAGACGTGAGACTGATGGAAGTGACTTGAAGGTTTAGGTCTAGGATAAGAGTACCCGATGTCATGACAAAGTCGATAAAAGCACTTCAAGACTAACGCGAAGGGTGAAGGAGTCGCGGAGGACTCGGATGAACCCTGAGGGTGTGAGGCTGATGGAAGTGACTTGAATGTTTAGATATAGACTAAGAGTAAGTATCAAGTGCGAGGGGATCATACATGGATTAAACCTTAGTTCTGAGGTTTATCAGTCGACAAGAGTTTGGTTTAGTTGACTGGTGAGCTAAAACAATCGGACAGATTATTTGGAAGTCGAATGAGACTTTGGATCATTCAACTGGTCGAGTGCTCGACTGTTAAATACCGAAGATTTAAAATATTAAATTAAATGGCCAGAAATTAAGAAAAATAATCTTGGAAATTTTTTGGGATTTTTAGGAAATTTTAGGATTTTTTTCGAAATTTTTCTGGATTTAAACAGAGATCTTATGATTTTATATATGGAAAGAGTCAACAGGCTTTTACAAGGCCTGTTTGGTTTATTTGGATTGAGAGGTTAAAAAATTTTATTAACCTAAGGTTTTAAATAGTAAACCTAAGTTTATTTTTTTTTCTATTTCCCTTTTTATTTTCCCCCATCGCGCCCGACACCTTTCCCCTCGCGGCAGTTTCCGCGATACCTTCTTTCTTTCCACGCCGCGTCGTCGCCTTCTCTCTGTCATCGACGCTCGAGCGCCGACTGTTCCTCATCTTCCGATGGTGCGCCTCACCCCATCGCCGTGCCTCTGCTTCTCGCGCGAGCTCTTCTTCCTCACATCCGCAGCAGTAGAGTCCTTGCGGTCGGTCGTTCCTTCGCAAGCGTCGACCACCGTTCGCCGTTCTCGGTGAGCGGGTCACCGTGGGTGCCTTTTCGCCGCTGATCACCTGATCCGTCACTATTTCTTCTTCCCCAGTGCACCTGCAGCTACCGAACCACCGCCGTGAGCCCCTTTGCGTCGCCGGTGATCGTGGTAGCTAGGTCAAAAATTAGGGATTTTGCCGGTGAGATTCCAATTGGTGGTAAGCTCGGTTTGTTTCTTCTCTTCATCGGCACAGTGGTTAATTCTTATTATTTGCGATGTTTATGTTGAAGTGGTCAGCTGTGAAACAAGGATTGTGTCACCTGTAAAGGTTGTGAACAGTAGTGGTGGGCTGTGAGGGTCTATTTGGGGAAGTCGTGTGGTTAGGGTTGGAGGTGGTCATGCAAGGTCGGCTATAAGTGGGCAATGCACGACTGTGAGCCGGAGTTGTGGTCAATTTGGGCTGATTTTGGGGTTTTGGTCGGCTGCGATTGGATTGCTGTCGGCTGTACGACCATATTTGGCAAGTTAAGTGAGCGAGGAATGGTTTTGAATGTGTTATTCGGTTAATTTTAATTATATTCAGTAGAGATAAATTGTTGGTTTATTGTGGATAAATTTAGGGTTGTGGGATGGATCCATTTAGGTGTTGTCGACTGTGCATGAGGTGGATTTGACTGTGAGGACAATAAATTGAGATGGTTTGATTGATTGTTTTGAGGAGCAACCAAAGATTTTATCATTTTAATACTATGATGATTGTTGCCATTATGGATAATATTTTCATATGATGAGTATTGATCATGGTGAGATTAATTTCAAGGATATGTTCTTGGATTGAAGAGTTAATCACAATTTGTGACCTACGGGTTGAGGGTCTACTTGGGGATACATAGTAGTAATTTTAGCACGTTGTCGTGTGCTTCGATTTGGTGGATTTGCTTTGGGTTAATTGGTTATGCTGAAAAATCGATTAAGTATTCGATTTGACGGTGGATTTCATTTTTTGGTGCTTAACAATAGTTATGCTGTACACAGGTTTCGATCACGAGGCAGGTCCACGGTCGTGACTTCATTATTTTTTTGTGGACATTTTATCAGGCGGGTATTTTGACTTATCTCCTAGATATAGTCATGTTGATATGCTAGTTAGGATAGCTTGCAATAATTTTCATGTTTATATGCCTAGTATGTTATGTGCCTACTTGATACATGCATTTGATCGGTTATGATTATATCTTCCCTGTTTTATTTGGATCATAGTTACTTGGATCATAGATATGCACTTATTGATTGTGCATATTATTCGGATAGGTATTTTTAGTTGGATTTACATGCTTTAGTATCATGCACCATCTTGCATGATTGCATGCTGGCTGGATGGGGTTCCTTTATAGTTGAGCCCACAGCCAGTTACATGGCCTACACACACTGCCACTCATGGGTTAGTGGTACATCAGGAGGGTGTGTGCAGTTGCTCTGTCAGGCTCCACTGGTCCGCTCATGGGTAGCGATGAGGCAGCGTGGTAGCGGGCAGGGATCCCTCCTCTAGTCTATGACACCGGGAGATGAGAGCTTAGCTCCCCCACTCTGTTTGGAGGAGGATAGGTGTACTCCGACAGCATCCTGTCCACTCGGTCACTCAGGAGCAGTGATGGCAGAGTGCACAGTTGTCATAGCCCAACCCACTCGGCTTCACTATCGCGTGTGAGGCGGCTGATTGACATCTGCGGTGACCATGTCATTTGCACGATATGCATTTTGCATGGATAGCATTTGTATTGTGTTTGCTGCATTTTTATTGATGCCTTGATGTTGCATATGATTTCCATGCATACAGGATACATATTTGTATATGGTGATGACTTTATTTCTTCTAGTATGGCACATGCTCCTATATCAGGGTAGGAGATTCAGGTAAGTACAGTCCTTTTGTATTTCTTTCTTGCATACACTATATATATATGAGACTGTATTGACATGATTGTTATTGTTAGCTATTTCTTACCTTGCATATCGACTATATCCGCTGAGTTCTTTGAACTTACCCCGTTGATTTTTATCTATTTCAGGATGATGAAGTCGAGAGTCCAAGCCAAACCCTCATCGCAAAAGTTTAATAATTATTCGTTTTATGGTTTTGGATATTTGGATTAGAAGATATGTTTAGGACTGAAGTTGGATTTGTGTACTCGTGGATTTTTGGTGTCCTTATGGACCTTTATTCGGATTTTATTTCGATTGGTTTTGGTTGGGTATTCCTGCCCAGATGGCAGAAGGGGTAAGTCTAGTGATTGTAGTCTGTTTACCATTTATTTTGATTGTTGGCCTGAGGCCTTATTACTTGCGTGTGTTGTTTGGATTCCGATCGTGTTGACCGATGTATAGTGGTCGTGTATGCCTTGTATATAAGTTTGGTATTGTCACCAGTACAGGGGAGATGCTGTCGGATTTTCGTCTGGCGGGGACTCTCCCGGGGCATGACAATTTATTGGTATCAGAGCATAGGTTTCCGAGTTCCTTAGGGTCTTTGGGTTTTCGGAGAGTTTGCCTCGTTTGGTAGGTTAACTGGGGTATTTTCGGAGTTATACGAATTTTCGACGATTTTTTTGTTTCGGAAATTCGAGGTATTATTGACGAGGTCAATATAGGGTATTTAGCGGCGACGAGACCTCTCCTGGCGGTAAAATAGGTATGATGATTAATTTTATATGTTATTAATTGTAGTAACATCTGGTAATAAATTTAACAGATATGAGACGAGGTGGGCGTGCTCCTGCACCGAGATGTGGTGCAGGGTAACCATGCAAGAGGACATTGAGATCTCTGGCGATTGAGTTGCCAAAAAGGTCTATAGAGTTATGACACATGTGCAGACTCGTAGTAGGGGTCGCCCACTAAGGCGACCAGTCGGAGTTGTCGTTAGTGTTTATACTCCAGGTTAGATTGGCTATGTGTTTAGTGGATAATAGGAAATAACATTCAGTGTGTTGGTCATTATGAGTAATCGTAGATGGAGTTGACCACATGAATGACCTATTCAGTCTGTGAGTCTTGAACTTGGGTCAAAAAGATGAATTTTCTTTGAGAGCTGACTGATACAGAGTCAGAAAGTAGGGGTCAAGTCGTCACATTTGTTGTGGAAATCAAGGGCTATAGTGTTAGGGATTTTCACTAATTATGCTAGTCAGATTATTACTCTATGGGGTAAGGGACAAGGAATGTATACTAATGTTGATGCAGACAATGGAGGTTTAAGTTACGTAGTTCCATAGGGATTTTGATCCTTGAGTGGCTTGAGCTTAGATCGATAATGTTGAAGGTACTGTTAAGTACCTAACTTGTATTTATATAGGGGGAGTGGAGTTAGTTTCTTTCTATTGCAATGATCAAGTTGTTACTTGGTGGAATATGTAGAAGAAATTTTGGGAAATAACCCATTACGGGATCACGGGTTCAGGATGTTTTCGAGAGACAGTATTTCCCTATGTTATTTTGTATGACTCATTGTTGGGGAATTCTTGAGCCTTAAGTTGAGTGATCAATAGTTAATGGAGTTTCACTATAGAGTTTGTTAGACTTGCAAAGTTTACCATCATTTAAGGGCTTAAGATAGTGATTGAGTTATTTTCGATCACCCACGATTTATTGGCTTACATTGGCTTACATTTGGATTAGGATAGTTGGATCTTCCATCAGTTCCTATCGGGAGGCAATTAGGGTGAGTCATATTTATGAAAATGACACTGCAGCAAGTGTCTCAAGATAATAGTGCAGTCGATCTAGTGTTAATAACATACACTTCTGATAAGGCAACCGTAGAAGTCGTGAACGTGCTCTTCTAGCTGGATTCATGTGGCATTATTTCGATCCCATGTTGATACTCGATATTGATTATGTCTGTTGCTAGAGATGGTAACTTGATGTTGATGATGAAAGTTTATAACCTCTTGAGTGATTGAGGGATTAGTTGGAATTTTAGTTTATTTTGGTGGTGATCAAGGCTCTGTCCCGGGAATGAAAGATTGATGAAACACTTCATTTCCTAGCGGAAAACAGGAATATGGATTAAAGCTTTCTCCTCAGATTTATGTGGCTATCAGAAGTGGTTTGTGCACTTGTGGAAGATATGAAGCTGGTTGTGTGGTTCTTGGAGAAAATGATAGGAAGAGGTGTACACCTAGATGCATACAGTTACCGAATTCTTATTCTAGGTCACTGTGAAATAGGGAATCCGTTAAGAGCAGAAGTTGGATGAGTTTGCATCTTTACTCGAAAGGAAATTGTAAATGGTTGAAGAATTGATCATTGAGGTATTACTATAGTTACCTTACTTGATGATATATTGAGAGATACCGGTATTTACTGATATCTTTGGTTAAAACATGTATAGATAGGATTAAAAGGATTTCTATATTTGGATCATGTGGATTAATAGTGTTTCCACCGACAGGTGAGATGTTGAGATGATTATTGTGATGATTATCAGCGGGGTATGATATTGATTTGGATGTTTAGAGGTTATGATTGTGACATGATGGTATAAGGATGTTTCTCGGATGCCTGTAAATTCGAGAGTAATCAGATGTAGTGTCGAATGAACTTCTACACTTGCCGCTGTATAGGCAAGTAGAGTAGGCGATCGGAATGATTTCGAAAATAGTTTCAATATCGAAGATCCCCTGTTGAGTGATAATTTATTTGGTACTGAGGTAATGATATCATACGAGCCTAATGTTTTTACATATGGTGCATTGGCTGAGGGCTAGTGTAAAGCGCACAAGGTTGTTGAAGCTCGTGATATACTCAAAGCAATGTCATTAAATTGGCTGTAAGCCAAATCGAGTTCCTTAGATACCCTCATCGATCGGTCTTTCAAAGTTGGCAAGGTTGATGATACCGAGAGGTATTTATTAGAAAGATGATTTGTCCAGGGGATAATTTAGTTGGTATCATTGTTTCTTAACACTATGGGAATTGGAAGAATCTAAGTTCCAATTATAGGAGGTGTTGGATGGGATATTTATTTGTCCCAGTATTTTATTTCTTGAGAAGCTCTGGAACTTGTTGTTCAAAGAGAGATGAACCTTTGAGGTTATACATCGATTATCAATGATGGAATGAGGTAGTGGTAGAAGGAAATGAATATCCTTCATAGTGGATCGAGGATCTATTTAGGTCAGCTATAGGATACCTGTGTATACTCTAGGATTGATTTATGATTGGTGTGTTGATATTGTAGTGACAGGGTGTCATACAATTATCAAAGTCGTAGGGATGATTGATATATCATCAGCCTAGAGTAAAGAGAATGCAGGTGTGTAGCGATGACAATCTCATACTTGGTATGAATTGCATGAGGTTTGATTATCTTGTTAGACTTATGACGACTTAGTCATCTAGGGATTTGGGAAATCGTGTATTCTGGACACGATTGGATCATTTGTGATAGTGGTAGTTGGAGTTGCGCACACGACCACCGTAGATGGTGGTTTCCTTTTTATTGATTTGATTATTACCATAGATAAGGATAGGATGCTCTAGCGGTATTACATCGCTGACTGGTTGGACTAGGAAGGTGATGGAATTTACTTGGTCTAAAGCTTGTGAAACTAGTTTCACAGCTCAGATGATGGTTGACTATTATGCCAGTATTGTTTAATTATTCTGGTGTGGATGGAAGGGAGCATTTCTGATGTAGTTGATCAAGACGTATCCCATGTTTATGTCAAATGAGGAACTACGAGATGGGTTGTCATATATATGACGTGGATGTAGCAGTGTTATGTTGTTTTGTATAGGTGAGGAGTCGGAATACTCATGGGGTTTTGGCTAGCTACTGGGTAGCTTCACAGAGTTGTTAGAACACGGATAGTTGCAACTGGGGAGATTGGTCAGTAAAGTTTTTTAGTCACCTTCAGTTCCGTGCGATAGAATGGATTTTTGATAGTAGATGGATCTTGTGAGGAAATATTTCTTCGTCTCCGAGAAGAATGGTGGGTTACATAGTTACATTCGAATTTAGGAAGAGTTACTTTTGATTCAGGACAACAGATAGATCCCTATTGTGATGATAGAGAGAATCTACCATAGAGTTATACTCTTGCTCTACCTGTTCGGAGTAAGTGATAGTTGAATTTGTATGTCGTCTGTAGCTAGATAACTATATATATTCCGTCTGCCCACGAGATCCGGTCGTAGTAGCATGTCGTTGCCCGTAGTTAGTGCCTTTTGCATTAGCCTGAGAGCCACGAGGCTTGGTCACGATATTTTGATAAGTATTGCTTGTAGATTGCAATAGGTTCTATATGTTGCAGATGTATTCGGATTGTATCTGGGAAATTGTAAGTATTGAAACGTTCACCGTGGTGGGACGTCATGCGGAACTTAGTTGATTTCGTGGTCTGGTGTTTAGTGTGTCAACTAGTAAAAGTGGAATATTAGTGATCAGCAAAGTAGTGTACTGAGAGGGAAGTGGGAGCCTAGTATGATGGACAGTGTTGGGAGATTATTTAGAATTTGGAAAGGGCTTGATGCAATTTCGGGTAATCGGTGATTGATTAGCTGAGCCCGCTCATTTTCTTCCGATCCATACGATGAGTTTATTGGATCGCTGGATAGGTTTATACTGGGAAGATTTCCAGTTCATGGAGTATCTTTGAGTATCGTATGTGATAGCGGTTCAGGGTTTACCTTGTGATTCTGGCAAAGTCTTTAACAGGTCACGGATATAGAGTTCCACTCTGGTACAGTTAGGTACTTATGATAGGTGGTCGATATGAAGATATTATTCATACTTTGGAAGGGCTGCTAGAAGTAGGTGTGATAGATTTTAGGGGATATCAGTAACCCCAATTGGTCACTTGAGGTGTGACTTGTCTCTAGATGCTTGAGATGGTTGTTGTGACATCTCATACTAATATACGATTAGGAAATTTGAGGACCAAATTTTTATTAGTGGGGGAGAATGTTAAATACCGAAGATTTAAAATATTAAATTAAATGGCCAGAAATTAAGAAAAATAATCCAGGAAATTTTTCGGGATTTTTAGGAAATTTTAGGAATTTTTCCAGAATTTTTCTGGATTTAATTGAGATCTTATGATTTTATACATGGAAAGAGTCAACAGGCTTTTACAAGGCCTGTTTGGTTTATCTGGATTGAGGGGTTAATAAATTTTATTAACCTAAGGTTTTAAATAGTAAACCTAAGTTTATTTTTTTTTCTATTTCCCTTTTTATTTTCCCCCGCCGCGCCCGACACCTTTCCCCTCGCGGCGGTTTCCGCGATACCTTCTTTCTTTCCCCACCGCGCCGTCGCCTTCTCTCCGTCGTCGACGCTCGAGCATCAACCGTTCCTCATCTTCCGACGGTGCGCCTCACCCCATCGCCGTGCCTCTGCTTCTCGCGCGAGCTCTTCTTCCTCGCGTCCGTAGCCGCCGAGTCCCTGCGGTCGGTCGTTCCTTCGCAAGCGCCGACCACCGTTCGTCATTCCCGGTGCCCGAGTCACCGTGGGTGCCTTTTCGCCGCTGATCACCTGAGTCGCCGCTGTTTCTTCTTCGCCAGTGCGCCTGCAGCCACCGAACCGCCGCCGTGAGCCCCTCTGCGTCGCCGGTGATCGTGGTAGCTAGGTCAAAAATTGGGGATTTTGCCGGTGAGATTCCAATCGGTGGTAAGCTCGGTTTGTTTCTTCTCTTCGTCGGCACAGTGGTTAATTCTTATTATTTGCGATGTTTATGTTGAAGTGGTCGGCTGTGAAACAAGGATTGAGTCACCTGTAGAGGTTGTGAACAGTAGTGGTGTGGGCTGTGAGGGTCTATTTGGGGGAGTCGTGCGGTTAGGGTTGGAGGTGGTCGTGCAAGGTCGGCTGTAAGTGGGCAGTGCACGACTGTGAGCCGGAGTTGTGGTCGATTTGGGCTGATTTTAGGGTTTTGGTCGGCTGCGATTGGATTACTGTCGGCTGTACGACCATAATTGGTATGTTAAGTGAGCGAGGAATGGTTCTGAATGTGTTATTCGGTTAATTGTAATTATATTCAGTAGAGATAAATTGTTAGTTGATTGTGGATAAATTTAGGGTTGTGGGATGGATCCATTTGGGTGTTGTCGACTGTGCATGAGGTGGATTTGGCTGTGAGGACAATAAATTGAGATGGATTGATTGATTGTTTTGAGGAGCAACCAAAGATTTTATCATTTTAATACTATGATGATTGTTGCCATTATAGATAATATTTTCATATGATGAGTATTGATCATGGTGAGATTAATTTAAAGGATATGTTCTTGGATTGAAGAGTTAATCACAATTTGTGACCTACGGGTTGAGGGTCTACTTGGGGATACATAGTAGTAATTTTAGCACGTTGTCGTGTGCTTGGTTTTGGTGCATTTGCTTTGGGTTAATTGGTTATGCAGAAAAAATCGATTAAGTATTCAATTTGACGGTGGATTTCATTTTTTGGTGCTTAACAATAGTTATGCTGTACACAGGTTTCGGTCACGAGGCAGGTCCACGGTCGTGACTTCATTTTTTTTGGCGGACATTTTATCGGGCGGGTATTTTGACTTATCTCCTAGATATAGTCATGTTGATATGCTAGTTAGGATAGCTTGCAATAATTTCCATGTTTATATGCCTAGTATGTTATGTGCCTACTTGATACATGCATTTGATCGGTTATGATTATATCTTCCCTGTTTTATTTGGATCATAGTTACTTAGATCATAGATATGCACTTATTGATTGTGCATATTATTCGGATAGGTATTTTTAGTTGGATTTACATACTTTAGTATCATGCACCATCTTGCATGATTGCATGCTGGCTGGATGGGGTTCCTTTATAGTTGAGCCCGCAGCCAGTTACATGGCCTGCACACACTGCCACTCATGGGTTAGTGGTACATCAGGAGGGTGTGTGCAGTTGCTCTGTCAGGCTCCGCTGGTCCGCTCATGGGTAGCGATGAGGCAGTGTGGTAGCGAGCAGGGATCCCTCCTCTGGTCTATGACAGCGGGAGATGAGAGCTTACCTCCCCTACTCTGTTTGGGGCAGGAGGATAGGTGTACTCCGACAGCATCCTGTCCACTTGGCCACTCAGGAGCAGTGATGGCAGAGTGCACAGTTGTCATAGCCCTACCCACTCGGCTTCACCATCGCGTGTGAGGTGGCTGACTGGCGTCAGGGGTGATCATGTCATTTGCACGGCATGCATTTTGCATGGATAGCATTTGTATTGATGCCTTGGATGTTGCATATGATTGCCATGCATACAGGATACATATTTGTATATGGTGATGACTTTATTTCTTCTAGTAGGGCACATGCTCCTATATCAGGGTAGGAGATTAAGGTAAGTACAGTCCTTTTGTATTTCTTTCTTGCATACCCTATATATATATGAGACTGTACTGGCATGATTGTTATTGTTAGCTATTTCTTACCTTGCATATCGACTATATCCGCTGAGTTCTTTGAACTTATCCCGTTGATTTTTATCTATTTCAGGATGAAGCTGTCAGGAGAGTCCAGCTGGCAAACCCCCTCATCGCGAAAGTTTAATAATTATTCGTTTTATGGTTTTGGATATTTGGATTAGAAGATATGTTTAGGACTGAAGTTGGATTTGTGTACTCGTGAATTTTTGGTGTCCTTATGGACCTTTATTCGGATTTTATTTCGATTGGTTTTGGTTGGGTATTCCTGCCCAGATGGCAGAAGTGGTAAGTCTAGTGATTGTAGACTATTTACCATTTATTTTGATTGTTGGCCTGAGGCCTTATTACCTGCGTGTTTTGTTTGGATTCCGATCGTGTTGACCGATGTATAGTGGTCGTGTAGGCCTTGTATATAAGTTTGGCATTGTCACTAGTATAGGGGAGATGCTGCCAGATTTTCGTCCGGCGGGGACTCTCCTGGGGTGTGACATTGACACTCGGAGGGCTCAGAAAACTCGAACAGTCAACTGGAGTTATGACCCAGTCGAGTAGTCGACTACGATCTTTGGATCGTCCTCTAATAAGTCGATTGGTGGCTTGCACGATCAGCGACCACTAGCGATCCAATGCTATGGTTGGCGATCGGACATGGCATAGAATGTTTTTGTAGTATACTGCTAGCTCATGCCAGTTGACTGATGGTTATAGAAGTCGACTACTGGATTAGGGTAGTTGACTGATCAGGCATTCTGATGTGGATTAGTCCGTTGTGAGACAACGGTCAAATGGGTAGTCGATTGGTGGGTAAGTCCCATCGATTGCTAGGCAAAAAATTAGCCCGAGTGAAGCTTTAAATGGAGATTTCGAGCTACCTATTTCTGGTGATTTGGGAGGGGATTTGTTGTTGCATTTTATACCTTTCCAAGCCATTCTATAGCAACCAATAAAGAGATCAAACAAAACTCACTTTTGTAAAATGTTTGTTCTTTGTTTTTGTATTTTATTCATACACTTGTATTTGGTTGTTTGTGTTGGACCAAGGAAAACGCTAGAGGGGGGGGGGTGAATAGCATTCGTATAACTCTTTTCTTTTTGTCTAAAACACAAAGTGCACAGTGGAAATAAACACAAGACAAAAGAAAATGACACTTTTATTTTTTACTTGGTTCACAACTAAAAGGTTGCTATCCAAGGCCTCGCGATCCTAGACCGCTTTCGTTGGGGCAATCCACTAGAAAGATTTCTTCCTCATTGGAGGTAAGAGACAACAGTTACACAAGAAATATAGAGGAAGAGGCAACAAACCTACCTCTCCTTTTAGTAATGAAAAACACAAGTAAACAAAGTAAAGACAAAAATTAAAAAAAGCTACTGACGAAGGATTGGGAAGTTGGGCGTGATGTCGGCGTTACGACGGCGTAGCATTGTCGAAGAAGGCTTGGATTCGTTGGATGACTTTGGGAGCAATTAGAGATGATCAAAAGAGGTGAAACCCTTCTTCTTTTATAACCCTTTGAGCCCTAGTTCATTGAGATCCAAATTTAGGTCAAAGCTCCTCATCTCCCCTCATTTTGTGGCTCTTATCTTAACTATCTTCGAAGTGATCAGCTTGACTAATAGTCGACTAATTCCCTACAATAGTCGACTGATGGTAAGTTCAGTTGATTGCCACTAGCCTTCAGTCGGCTGCCAGCTTGATCACTTACCTGCAATAAAAGGTTAGCACAAAGATGTTCATTAATGGTAAAATCGACGGTCTCTTACCGTCCGATCTTGACCTAGACCTTCCTTCGGAAGTCTTAGTCGGATCACCACCTATGGTCGTCCCTGTACGGAGGACACGTCCTTACCATCACTCTGCACCCGGTGCTTACCTGTGGCCCTCCTGACCTGTGTCTTAGCTTCCGGCCACCACCGAGGTTCTTCAAGTCCCCAAGGTTCTCCTGGTGTCACCCAACCACCGAGGTTTCTCGTCCCGAGATTCTCCTGGTGTCGTTGTCTTTAGCAGAGCTTAATATACTACCTACACACTCAACACAACATGTGAGATAACAATAATGACTTAACTTTAAACCTTTGTCATTATCAAAACCTAAGTTCGATTATCTGGTATCCCTACACCAACAATCTCTCCCTTTTTGATCTATGGTAAACCGATTCAAAGTTAAGGAAAAATAAGCATGAAATGAACATGAATTAATTTCTTTTTCAAATCCTCCCCCTCAAGGTTACCTCCTCCTTAATCCTAGGTGAGTTTTGAAGAAAGAAACTTTTAACTTAATGTTCTAACTCAAAAAATGTGTTAACTCAAAAAGTCTCAAGTTTTGAAAAAAAAAACTTTTTCTCCCCCTTAATCTTTGACCACTTCTCCCCCTTTTACCATATATTAAAAAACAATGAGGGGTGTATTTATAAGATTAATAAAATGTTTATAAAGAAAAAGGAAATTTTATATGTGTTTATAAGTCCAAGCATGTCCCTTTTTATTTTGAAAAATAATAGTTTCAACATAATTCATCTAATAAGTATGTTCAACTCTTTTTGACTCAATTGATATAATATGATCAATAAGTCTTGATTAGAGTTGATAATTTTAAAAAATTATACTCCATGATTCATGTTGATGCACTTGATCTACATCTGGAATCAGGAGTAAGGTCCTAACATCTCACGCTCATCCACGTGGCTACAAACACATTTAACCTATGTGTTGTGAGATGTGTTGGCTCCTTAAATCTATAGGTGCATGCTTTCTAAGGCAAGCCCTAATCTAGTTCCATGTAGCATAAAAGAAAGAAAGATAGATTATAAGTAAAAATTAGATCCTACTCTATTACACACATTCCTAATCTTCGTCTAAGCAGACTAAACTCTGCTTCGGGTAAGGGTTTTGTAAAGATGTACGCTAGGTTCGATTTCGACTAAACGTATTCAAGTTTTATATTTCCATTAGCTACATGTTCTCATATAAAGTGATGTTTTACTTCTATGTGTTTAGTTCTAGAATGACATATCAGGTTCTTAGTTAATTGAGCTAATGTTATCAATTAAAATTTTAGTATTACTAAAGTTTAATTGAAAGCCTTTGAGAGTGTGTTTCATCCAAAGAAGTTGAGCTACACACTCACCCATGGCTACATATTCGGCTTTGGTAGTAGACAAGGCAACACAATATTACTTTCTACTATACCAGCTGACTAGACTAGATCCTATGACACTACAAGAAAAATAGAAAATAGTGACGAATTATTTTCGTCGCTAATACCAATAATTTGCCGTTAAATACATTTTACGACGAAACAATTTCGTCGCTAGAGTCGTCGTAATAAGCTTGTCGCAAAGAAGAATTAGCGACGAATTAAAGTATTTTCGTCGTTAATATTACCGACGGAAATAAAAACATCGCCAAAAATAAACATTTCATCGCAAAATCTTGAATGGTAGAAATTAGAAAATCACTGATATTAGCGACGAAATATATAAAACTCGTCGCTAACTATCAGTCAAGTGACGAAATAAAGCAATCGACTGTCTAATTTTTTGTCCTGTCATAGAATCGGGAGACACTTGACTAGTGCCTCGACTGACATGTTAACGACGAAACAACTTATTTCGTCGCTAACATCACTCGACTGACGCAAGAAAGCAGTTGACTGTCTAATTTTTGTCCAGCCACAGAATCGGGACACCCTCGATTGACGACTCGACTGGAGACACTTTTGCGATGAAATATATAACTTTTGTTAATGTCCTACAACAGTCAAACGCATCAACTATTGACTCGACTGATACCCCAAATCTAGTGACGAAATTTATATTTTCATCGCTAAACCTCAAAATCCTGAAACGATATTTCGACATTTAGCGATGAAATTTCAAAAAATTGTCACTAACAATGAAAATAAAGATTTCTAAAATCTATTTTATTTGTATTCGAAATCCTGTAATACAATATCAACCACACAATCTAACTTAACAACATACAACTAAAACAATAAAACCAACATATACATTTAAAAACAACTAACATAACATCAAATTTAAAGTCCAAAACATCCAAAATCACAAATTCAAAGTATTAAAATGCAAACACATTCAAATTCACAATTTCACTAGCTTAAAATATAAATGTTCACAAACTCTAAGATGGAGGAGGTGGAGCTGAAGATGACTCATGCATCAATGATTGTAATGCTTCAGGTGCAAGCCGATTCTGAATTACTTCGAACATATCTTGTCTTGATCTCATTGATGTCAACTCATCTTTGGTGCTAGCTAATCGAACTTGAGTGTTTGCTAGCTCCTCTTTCATCCCCGCTAATTCTTGTTGGGTGGACTGGAGTTATTCATGCATTGCTGCGTTAGTTGTTTTGGAGGAGGAGCTGGCATATGAAGAAGTGGATCTAATTGGTTTTGGCCCACTTCCAAGTCCTTTAATATATCCAGAGCGAACACCGAGTACTTGATCACAAACCTGATCTGCAATCTGAACTGTATCGGTGTCATCTCCGATTTCTTGTGACTGGATGTGTTCATCTCGCAGTCTCACCATTTCACCCTAAGAATAACAAATACATTATTAATATGTTTACAAAGAATTATGCATATTTAAAAATAACTTTACTAAATTTTATGGATTATATCTTACGTATGCAGCCTCGACTCTCTCCCCACTCCATCCTTTTGACGAGCTACAGTGGGTTGTATTAAAGACAGTAATCCGATATTTTCTCTGAGACTGATCGATCTAAAAAATATTATAATGTGTTAATATTAAAAATACCAACCAATATACTGTAACTATAAAATTTATACTTACACCGTCATAACTGTATTGGATGAATGATTTTGAGCCACCTCGATGAATAAATGGTAGTTGTATTCGATTTTGGTCATTTATTACCGATCGTGTCTACAATATCAAAATTTGTTAAGATAAAACTTAAAACATGAGTTGCACATATTTTAATTTATATATAACTCAGATAATTGGTATAGATTGAGTTAACTGAAATTTCTCTGATTCAAACAGATCGCACATATAGTGTCAATCTTCCTGTGGTGTCTCACAAAACTCGCTCGACATATGATGTCGCCGCTCGGTGGGGGGAAGATGCAGTTGGCTCTTATAATGAGTGTGCATCTTATTTCGATTGTCTTTGTACCTTGCACTCATTAATCTGTCGGTCTCCTTCCTTACCGATATTGGCTCCTCGACAAAACTGATATTGAAAGCAGCCTAAAAAAAATACCAATATTGAAATTTATTAAAGAATGATGGTTGATTCTTAAAATATCAAAATACTCATACTTACTGATAATCGGTCATATATCATCTGTTTATTATCCGCGGGGATATGCTTCCAGCTCTTAGCTTGTAGAAGAGCGAACTTCTTAATTGATAGACCTAACTCTGTCATAAAAGCAGTTGTATTTGTCTCGATAGGGTGACCATCGCTCTTATGAAAGGTAATGGGTAATATACCCCATTCCTCAATTTACCATCGGAGCGATCGGAGTGTGTGCCCCGTGTCTCTCTACGTGTCAGATGAACTGTAAATCAAAGGATGTTAACAATTACCAAGTTAAATAAATAGAAAATAATATATATATAACCACATAACTAACCAGTAGGAGCAGGAGCACTGTCATCGTCAAGCATAGCCACAACTGGGGGGCGCTTGATTCTCTTAGCCAGCATAGCTGTGACATAAATATTATATACAGATCGACGTATAAAAATAGATTATATTAAATACATGAATTATAAATGAAGAACAATATAAATACCATGTAAATACATCTAATTGCTATCATCATCTGAAAAGGATAAATAATCATCTGCCTCACTATCAATTTCACTATCTTCGCCCTCAACAATACGATTACTTTGAGCGCCCATATCAAGATCCACTTGTGCATTTGCTATATTTATTTGTTGATGCTCAACATCTAATCGACATAGTTGAGTTATCGCTAAGTCTTCACCAACTACTGAAGTTGAATCATTGGATGAAATCTCTTGGATTGGGTCCATATTCAAGATATTACCACCCTTAAAATCATCAGATACTTCATCAACTTCAGCTACTTTGTATATTTCTCGGTGGTGAACCCTTTGCATGACCTTCCAATGACCTCCATGTTTGATATCATTCAAATAATACACTTGATTTGCCAAAATGAATGGGTCATCATCATACCATATTTTAGAAGTGTCAATACATAAGATTGTTAGGTGGATGCTTCGGAGGCTCATTGGCTCCCATGTCACCGGATTAAAATTTTCACTAATGAAAGGATTAATCCGGATGGGATGAGCTTCCTTAGCAACACCATTTCGTCGTCGTGCTAACAACTCGAGTGGTCACTTGAACAAACTAGTTGTTCAAGCAACACAACTCTTCTAGTTGGTTAGCCGCGGAAGAGACGACGGATGGATCGCCGGTTTTTGTGTTTGTCTTCGGGGTCCATGATTATACAATATATATTCATACACACACATGCATAATCATTACAAATAAGAACATGCTCAGATCTGTACATAAAGTTAAAATAACTTTATACCTCATGATCTTCTACCATATGTCCTATCCTTCTCGTGGACGACGTGTGGACAAAGATCCTCCACGAGTAGAAGCCTTCTAGATCGAGTTCTCCTCTACCTTGTCCGCTGTGAACAAAGAGAAAAACGAACAAATACCTCTCCTATCTAGAACCGACCACCAAATTGGAGAATTTGGTGCAACCGCCGGCCAAGGAGCAATGGATGATGCGCCGGCCAACTTCAAGAAGAGTTGCCACCGGCCACTTGGAGAATAGGGAGGAGGAGATAACCGACCACCAATGGGAGGATAACCGCCGGCTAAGGAAGAAGGAAGAGGCTTCTAGGATGGGCGCAGGCCAAGGAATAATCAAAGAGTTGGGCGTCGGCAATCAACAAAAAGAGAAGAAGTTGCCGCCCACTTTGTTCCAAACCCTAGCCGCCCAAAACCCTAGCCTCCAATTCGAAAATCTCCAATCCTCTATTTTGCCGCCCAACCCTAAGCCATATATTTATAGAGTAGGGCCTAAGCCTCCTTTAATCTCCACCGTCGGATCTAGGGATTTAATCTCCACCGTCGGATCTAGGGTTTTATCCCAACCGTCGGATCTAGGGTTTAATCCCAACCGTCGGATCTAGGATTTCATCCCAACCGTCGGATCTAGGGTTTCATCCCAACCGTCGGATCTAGGGTTTTATCCCAACCATCAGATCTAGGGATTTAATCCTAACCATCGATTCTAGGGTTTCATCCTATCCATCGTATCTTAGGGATTTAATCCCAACCGTTGGTTCTAGGGTTTCATCCTAACCATCGGATCTAGGGATCTAATCCCAACCGTTGGTTCTAGGTTTTGTTTTCTTGGATCTAGACTTCACAAGGATTATATTAGGCTACGATAGGGACCATAAGGAGGAGTTGGGTCTTGGCCACCCGATGGATCGGAACCACACAAACTTGATCCATCAATGATGTTCCATTCCACTAGAGGATCATCATTGAACTACCTCACCAACCCCCATAAATTAATATGGGCTCCATATATTATTTGTACATTTATCTCCCCGTGTTTAAGATATCGAATGTCCGTCAATTAATTGATTTACTGACCATCAATTAATTAACATCTAACTCCTCGAGTAGTACCACTCAACCTTATCATCATGTTGACTAAGTCAACCAGCTGGGTTTACATGATGAACCTTATGAGCTCCTCAAGGGGACATCATCAACCTAATATATAGGACACGGTTTCCTCCTATAATCAATGGCACACCATGTAAATAATATTATTTCCCAACTTACCGGGCTTATTGATTTAATCCATCTAAATCTCACCCACTGGTGAATCAAAGAAATAAACACTAAGTACATGTGCCCGTTATTATATCGGGATTAAGAGTATGTACAACATAATATCCGAGGTCCGATTCAATTATGTAGTCAGTACTAAATTGAATCACCTCTATGTCGGTCCTACTCAATACACCTAAGTGTACTAGTGTAACTCTATGTTCAAGATAAAACAATACCAAGCTACACTACAACCATGCCAATGGTTTGTCCAAAACCATCTTGGTTGTGAGCCTCTACTTATATTTTACAAGGGACTGATAACATGATCTTCTGTGCCACACCAAGCACCATGTTATCTACAATGTAGAATATTAGACAATATGCACACATATATAATGAATATATAAAATGTAAACAATAATCATGTGATTCTTATTTCAAAATAAAATGTTCATACAGAAAAGAGCTAGGCTTTCAGTATACATTCCAACAATCTCCCACTTATACTAAAAGACTATGCCGTCATCACTCTGCCATACATCTGATCCCCATGTCCTCCACATGCCTATCAAACGCTTTCGCTGGAAGGGCCTTAGTGAATGGATCCGCCAGGTTATCCTCTGATGTAATCTTGGCGACAGCAACTTCTCCTCGCTTTATGATTTCTCCTATGAGGTGGTACTTGCGCTCTATGTGTTTACTCGCCTTATGGGCTCGTGGTTCCTTCGAGTTTGCAACTGCACCACTGTTATCACAATAAATTGTGATAGTTCTGGGCAAACCAGGAATCACATCCAAGTCCATCAAGAAGTTCCTGAGCCATCTGACTTCCTTAGGTCGCCTTAGGCGCCACATACTCGGCTTCCATGGTAGAGTCCGCCCACGCATTTACGCTCACTCCTCCATACTATGGCTCCACCTCCAAAAGTAAACACAAACCCGAGGTAGACTTACTCTTGTCCCTATCGATTGGAAATCGAATCCAGTGTAACCCACGAGGACTAATTGATCTGCCCGGTAAACCGGATATAATCCCTAGTCCTTCTCGGGTACTTGATATATGCTTTACCCGGTCCAATGTCACCTGTCGGGATTACTCGATATATCGCTAACCATGCCCACGGCAGCGGATATCCGATCTCGTACATAGCATAGCATACATAAGGCTTCCTACTGCCGAAGCATAAGGAACCGCCTTCATGTCCTCTATCTCCTTTGATGTTTTGGGACACATCTCTTTAGATAAAGGAACTCCATGCCTAAAAGGTAGAAAACCTTTCTTGGAGTTCTGCATGCTAAAACGAGCAAGGATAGTGTCAATATATGAAGCTTGAGATAAGCACAACATCCTTTTCTTGTGATCCCTTATAACTTTGATCCCAAGGATGTGTCCCACTTCTCCCAAGTCCTTCATGTCAAACTGTTTGGACAACCATACCCTTACGTCTGAAAACACTTAGATATTGTTGCCAACTAACAAAATGTCATCTCGTATAGTACAAGAAACACCCCTACGTTTCCGTCACATCTCGTGTATACACAAGGTTCATCAGGACTTTGAATAAATCCATATGGTGGATTACCTCATCAAGCGGATGTTCCAAGATCTAGAAGCTTGCTTGATCCATAAATGGACGATTAAACACATACAAGATGCTCTTTGCCTTTAGCAATGAATCCCTCTGGTTTGCATATAGATGTTCTCCTCAAGACTTAGTTAAGGAAAGGTGTCTTGACATCCATCTGCCATATCTCATAATCCATATGAGCGGCTATAGATAAGAGAATCCGGATAGACTTAAGCATAGCTACTGAAAGGTCTCCTCATAATCGATACCCTCTTTACGAGTATACCCTTTACCTTAGCCTAGCTTTGAAGGTCTCAACCTTCCGTCTACCCCTCTCTTTCTCTTGTAAGTCCCACTTGCATCCAATAGTTTTTACACCATCGGGTGGTTCTACTAGCTCCCAGACCTGATGAGAATCCATAGATTCTATCTCTGAATTCATCGCTCTTTGCCAAGATACCGCATCTCTATCTTGGATTGCCTCGTCATATGTCCAGGGATCAGGTTCGTGTTCACTGTGACTAAGTCCAAGACTCTCCCAAAACATGAATCTGTCGGGTTGTCTAACAACCTCCCACTACGACGAGGTACCTCCCGTGTATGCTCTGGACACGCGCAAGTGACTTGTGGGGTATCTCTCTTGTACCGGTGGTATCAAGTCGACTTCGCCAACTCCTCAAGAACAATCCTACTTGGCTTGTGGTTCATTACATAATCCTCCTCTAGAAATCTGCTCGCTAACGATCACCCTCCGATCTCTAGGATTATAAATAAACCACCTTCGCTCCCTTAGGGTAGCCAACAAACATGCATACTGCACGGTTCCAACTTACCAAGATCGCCTTCAAAGACATGTGGCCGGACTCCCCATATCCGAATATGTCTCAGACTAGGCTTTGCCCACCCACACCCTACAGGGGTAGAAGGTACGATTTAGATGGAACCAAGTTCAGAGTATACATTGTCGATCCAAAGGCATACCCCGTAATCTAAACAGTAACTCGTAATAACTCATCATCGATCCGACCATCTCCATAAGAGTCCTATTCCTTCGCCTCCGCTACACCATTCTCACTGGGTGTGCCAAAGTGCATAATTGGGATCAATCCCACCTCCGATAAGTAACTCCTAAACTCTCCCAAGAGGTACTCGCCACCACGATCGATCAGAATGTCTTGATACTTTTACCTTGACTGCTTCTCCACATCACCTTTGAATTCTTTGAACTTGTCAAAGCATTCAGACTTATGGCGATCAAGTAAATGTATCCATACCTTGAATAATCGCCTATAAATGAGAGTATTCAAAGCCACCTCTTGCCTCGATAGACATAGGATCAAGACAAATCGTAATGAACCAATTCTAACACATCTTGGCTCTATACCCTTGGCCTTAAAAGGCCTCTTGGTCATTTTATCTTCCAAGCAAGATTCACAGTTGGGAGATCCTCCACCACTAAATGAACCCAAAGGTCCATCACCTATCAACCTTTGAATTCCGCTTAGGTTAATACGACCAAGCCTTAGATGCCAAAGATATGTTTGGTCTATTCATAAGGTTCTTTTCTCTTATTAGACTTAGAAGATGAGTTATTTACTTCTATTTGCATCGTGGGAGTTTTTGGTTCAATAGAGTATATAAATTGCCAACCAATGTACTGTAACGTATAATCTCCTATTCCTTTTATAACCACCTTGTCATTAAAAGAAACAGAATATCCATCCAAAAACAATTTAGAAACCAAATTAAATTCTTTCTAAAAGTAGGTACATAAAGACAATTTCAAAACCAAAATTTATTCCTATCAAAAGATAAATAAACGCCTCTCCACGCAATAGCCGCCACCTTCAAGCATTGCCCATGAAGACTGTGAATCTCTCCTCACTAGTCGCTGTTTCGAACCCCGCAAAGTATTGCGCATATGATCGTGGCTCAGATCTACACACCGTGCAATCGTAGATAACACCGCTAAACATGTTTCAACAACTAAACAAGAAGAGATATACCTTTGTTCTTACGGCGAGGGCGGTCCGCCTTCCAATGTCCATCACGCAAGTGAAGCACTTGCCTTCGGCTTCTTCACTCTGCACGAGGTCCTGTTGCCACCTTCTTCGCTCCACCTTGCTTCTTCTTCTTCTTACCTTTTAGAGGAAGAAACCTTCGAGCGACCATGGCTTGAGAACTCGGCGAAAAAGCCCCTCTGCCTTTGGAGTTCACAAAAGCTCCGCCAACGAATACAACCTTTTGTTCATGTTGTAGTTGAGGCGAATCGCCAAAACTCCTAGGCAAAGATCGGAGAATGATATCGACTGGTTTCCCCATCGATCTCAGGCTCCTAGGACTTCCATCTCATTAAGATGAGCCATCATCTTGAGAACATGATCCCTAACGGGTGTTCCCTCGACCATGGTGGTCGTCATCAAGTTTCTCATTGCCTCCTGCCTAGCCGCCCTACTCTGATGTCTGAAAAGTTCCTTGAGATTGAACATCATGTCATAAGCTGTGGCTATGGCCTGATGCTGATGTTGCAGCACATTTGACATAGATGCCAAAATGTAACACCACACCATCTCATCTGCCTTAACCCATTTCTTATAACGTTCCATCTCCTTTTCATCAGAGTCATCTGAGGGCTTAGGAGGACAGACCTCGAAGAGTACAAATTTGTACTCTTTCGCAGTTAAGACAATATCCAGGTTTCTTTTCCAATCAATGTAGTTTGGACCAGTAAGTTTGTTTTCTTTTAAAATCACAGCAAGTGGGTTGAAAGCCATTTGAAATTCCTAAAAATCACAATGATCAAAAATATTAGATTTCAAATATTATTGATTCCTTAAAACAATAAAATCCCGAAATCAACCAACACCTCAAAACACCGAGAATTTCGTATGCCACGCTGTGTGGACGTATACGAAACCTACATTTGTAAGAGGAGGTTTTACCCATTAATTTTATTATCTTGTCAACCTTACTTTTTGACAAATAAAATTAATAGTTGGTTCCTCTTTGGCCCTACAAATAAAAGCAGTGACTCCGATGGGGAGGATACTTTCATTTGCATCTAAGTGTGCACCATTACACGATACTAAGGGAATTATTTCGGATTATGTGCCTTACCGCTGTGGAAGTACACATGCTCCTAGATAATTTCCTATAACCATTATTTGACCTAGTGATCCGCAAACAAACCCGTCCGCAGGGAGGAAGGCACTCAGAGCCAACACACAAGTTTGTTCGCATCACACGTTAAATTGTAATGGAGGCTGTGGGAATTAATTAAAATATCCCTCTCCCACTTAGTAAATTGCAAATGAAGAATTTTACATCACACACAACATGCATATAAAACAAATAAGCAATAAATATGGAAAAAACAGAATTTTTCCAACTATTATGGCATTGTCCTCCAATATGCATCCCGTCGTGTGGCCACCTCGTCCGCTCCATCTTTTCCCGTGCGCAAGTCACCAAAGAGTTCCGAGCCGAGATAAAATATTTTAATTTACATCCATCGATCCTATACTCCACGAAGGAGTGTACAAATAATCTAGATCGAAAGTAAACTAAAATGAGCGGCTAAACAATGCCGTATTTAATTACAAAAATTAAATACTAATCTAGCCTCGTCAACCCCGAGGATTCAAATAATAAATTTTTACACACATCCATTCACATACACACACATGGCCATAATAGTCGGATCTTATGCCTGCAACCAAAGAGTTAAACTACGCATATCCTACTATTATCCGGCACATATAATATATGAAAAATGCATAAAAAATTAACCGAATCCAAAACACACAAAACCGGAAACCGTGGCTATGATACCAATTGTTAGGTGGATGCTTCGGAGGCTCATTGGCTCCCATGTCACCGGATTAAAATTTTCACTAATGAAAGGATTAATCCTGATGGGATGAGCTTCCTTAGCAACACCATTTCGTCGTTGTGCTAACAACTCGAGTGGTCACTTGAACAAACTAGTTGTTCAAGCAACACAACTCTTCTAGTTGGTTAGCCGCGGAAGAGACGACGGATGGATCGCCGGTTTTTGTGTTTGTCTTCGGGGTCCATGATTATACAATATATATTCATACACACACATGCATAATCATTACAAATAAGAACATGCTCAGATCTGTACATAAAGTTAAAATAACTTTATACCTCACGATCTTCTACCGTATGTCCTATCCTTCTCGTGGACGACGTGTGGACGAAGATCCTCCACGAGTAGAAGCCTTCTAGATCGAGTTCTCCTCTACCTTGTCCGCTGCGAACAAAGAGAAAAATGAACAAATACCTCTCCTATCTAGAACCGACCACCAAATTGGAGAATTTGGTGCAACCGCCGGCCAAGGAGCAATGGATGATGCGCCGGCCAACTTCAAGAAGAGTTGCCGCCGACCACTTGGAGAATAGGGAGGAGGAGATAACCGGCCACCAATGGGAGGATAACCGCTAGCTAAGGAAGAAGGAAGAGGCTTCTAGGATGGGCGCCGGCCAAGGAATAATCAAAGAGTTGGGCGCCGGCAATCAACAAAAAGAGAAGAAGTTGCCGCCCACTTTGTTCCAAACCCTAGCCGCCCAAAACCCTAGCCTCCAATTCGAAAATCTCCAATCCTCTATTTTGCCGCCCAACCCTAAGCCATATATTTATAGAGTAGGGCCTAAGCCTCCTTTAATCTCCACCGTCGGATCTAGGGATTTAATCTCCACCGTCGGATCTAGGGTTTTATCCCAACCGTCGGATCTAGGGTTTAATCCCAACCGTCGGATCTAGGATTTCATCCCAACCGTCGGATCTAGGGTTTCATCCCAACCATCGGATCTAGGGTTTTATCCCAACCGTCAGATCTAGGGATTTAATCCTAACCGTCGATTCTAGGGTTTCATCCTAACCATCGGATCTTAGGGATTTAATCCCAACCGTTGGTTCTAGGGTTTCATCCTAACCATCGGATCTAGGGATCTAATCCCAACCGTTGGTTCTAGGTTTTGTTTTCTTGGATCTAGACTTCACAAGGATTATATTAGGCTATGATAGGGACCATAAGGAGGAGTTGGGTCTTGGCCACCCGATGGATCGGAACCACACAAACTTGATCTATCAATGATGTTCCATTCCACTAGAGGATCATCATTGAACTACCTCACCAACCCCCATAAATTAATATGGGCTCCATATATTATTTGTACATTTATCTCCCCGTGTTTAAGATATCGAATGTCCGTCAATTAATTGATTTACTGACCATCAATTAATTAACATCTAACTCCTCGAGTAGTACCACTCAACCTTATCATCATGTTGACTAAGTCAACCAGCTGGGTTTACATGATGAACCTTATGAGCTCCTCAAGGGGACATCATCAACCTAATATATAGGATACAGTTTCCTCCTATAATCAACGACACACCATGTAAATAATATTATTTCCCAACTTACCGGACTTATTGATTTAATCCATCTAAATCTCACCCACTGGTGAATCAAAGAAATAAACACTAAGTACATGTGCCCGTTATTATATCGGGATTAAGAGTATGTACAACATAATATCTGAGGTCCGATTCAATTATGTAGTCAGCACTAAATTGAATCACCTCTATGTCGGTCCTACTCAATACACCTAAGTGTACTAGTGTAACTCTATGTTCAAGATAAAACAATACCAAGCTACACTACAACCATGCCAATGGTTTGTCCAAAACCATCTTTGTTGTGAGTCTCTACTTATATTTTACAAGGGACTGATAACATGATCTTCTGTGCCACACCAAGCACCATGTTATCTACAATGTAGAATATTAGACAATATGCACACATATATAATGAATATATAAAATGCAAACAATGATCATGTGATTCTTATTTCAAAATAAAATGTTCATACAGAAAAGAGCTAGGCTTTCAGTATACATTCCAACAAAGAGATCATACTCTTCCACCAACAATTTTTTTTGGGATTACATTGGAACCATTCACACCAAAATAATTGGAGTTTATACTTGAAAGAGTAAAATATTTGAACCACGTCCTTCAACACACCAAAAAAATTGAAATTGTCCTCATCGTCAGAGGATGGTACTTAGACCCCACTATTTTGAGTAGTTCAATGTGAATCACGAGACCTCGTATGATATCGAATCCCATTTACAATGCATGCATCATATAGTTGAACTTCAGCATTAGGTCCCATTGCTAAATAATACAACTCATTTGTGATATCTGAATTTGTAAAAATTTTTAGCGCTATAATTTTATCCCTAAACCACAGTGGAAAATTTCGCTCGTGATATTGCATAACTTGATAAACATGAATCTTTTGGGACATAAGTTGTAGATGCTCACTATATAAAAACTTAATCAATTTAAACTCTGTGAATGAAATAGAATTTAAGTAATAACTTAATGTAAACACTCACTTTCGATATCGGTGGACTTCTTGACAATTGTTTAGAATGTACCAATGTGCTTTCTTAAACAACGACAATGGCAATTTTAGACTTTGTTGGTTTCCAAAGACTCTTGTTTCATGTGATAAAACACTTAATTTTCATATTGATGGTTGGACATCTTTATTCTGTTCTGGCCTAAAAAAACTTGTCTCAATCTGACTCATATATAACGAACTGAAAGTCAAGGCCTCATTTACAATATACCCCTCTACAATAGATCCTTCAGGTCATGCTTTATTACGAATATATTTTTTTATCCTTCCCAAATATCGCTCAAAGGGATACATCCATCGTGACGAAATTGGCCCAGCCAACATAGCTTCATGAGGTAAATGAACTATCAAATGGACCATAATGTCAAAAAATGCCGGAGGAAATATCCATTCCATCTTACACAATATCAGGACTATTTGCTTCTCCATTTTACATATGTCTGCTATGTGTAAAGATCTTGCAGTGATCTTTTTGAAGAAATCACATAACTCAAACAGTGGGCTACATATGTCTTTTGGAAAAAATTTACGTACAACAACTGAAAGTATTCTTTGCAACAATACATGACAATCATGTGATTTTAGTCCATATATCTTTCCTTCATTTGCATTCACATGTCTAGATATATTAGTAGCATAACCATCTGGAAACTTAACAGATTTCAAAAATTGACAAAATTCATACCTTTCTTCCAATGTCAACGTGTAACTTGCAATGGGTTTCCTGAATTTGTCTCATATCGACTGTAAATGCAACTCACTCCTTATCCCCATATCCTGCAAGTCTAATCTTACTTTGAGAGTGTCCTTTGACTTTCCGTCTATATTTAATAATGTGCCAATTAAAGCATCACAGACATTCTTTTCAATATGCATCACATCTAAATTGTGTCTCAATTTTAAACCTGACCAATATGGCAACTCAAAAAATATAGACTTCTTTACCCAAATTGTATCATCCAAAGATCACTGTCATTTTTTATTGAATAAAGGATGCTTACTGAATGTCACTTGGGGCAACGCGTCTAACTGTGCTAAAATCTCATATCCATTCATTACTCATAGTGGTCCTTCTTTTTCAACCTTTCCATTGAAATCTTTATTTCTAGCCATGGGTGGTGCACATCCAAGAATCGACGGTGACATGTGTAGCATATTTTACTCCTTAATCCTTGAAATTTGGTTTCATTCAGACATATTGGACATGCCTTATAGCCCTTTGTGCTCCATCCAGAAACTGTTCTGTATGCTGGAAAGTCATGAATGATCCATATCACAGCAGCATATAATTGAAATACTTGTTCAGTTGATGCATCATATGCTTCCACTCCGTCATCCCATAACTCCTTCAGTTCATTTATCAGAGGTCTTAGGTATACATCAATCTCTTTGCTAGGTGATTTAGGCCCAAGAATTAACAGAGACAATCATATATGGTGGCTTCATCATTTTCCATGGTGACAAATTATAATTCACAAGTATAACATGCCACATACTATAAGCATTTGACATGTTTCCAAATAGATTAAACCCATTAGTAGCCAACCCTAAGTGAATATTTTGTGGATCACCTGCAAATATTTCATGTGCATTGGCAAATTCTTTCCAAGCTTCACTATCAGCTAGGTGTCTTAATACACCATCTGTTTCAACTCGCTTTTCTTTATGCCATCTCATCTCTTTGGCCGTATGCTTTGAAATAAACAACCTCTTAAGTCTCGATTTCAAAAGAAAATATCAAAGAATTTTTTAAGGATTTTTTTTCTTATTCATCCCTTCGTACTTGTATCTGGGCTCCTTGCACACTGGACATGCATCCTTATTCTCATGCTCCTCCCAAAATAATATACAATCATTCTTATAGACATATATCTTCTCATATGTCAATCCTAACTCTTTTAATAATTTTTTGACTTCATAATAAGAGTTTGGAATCACATTCGGTTTAGGAAATGTCTTTTGCAATAGCTGAAGTAACATATCAAAAGATTTATTGCTCTAGCTATTTAACACCTTCACATGCATTAGCTTCACCACAAAATTGAAAACTGAAAAAGTAGTACAATTGGGATAGAGTTCTTTTTATGCTTCTTCCAACATTGAAATATAACTTCATCTACAATTATTTGCATTTGTGTTTACATTTATATCATCTGATTGAGGCTCGTTGTTGGTTATATTTTTTGCATTTTGTAAATTAGTAAATATGTCTTCAAAATCATCTACTTCAACATCAAAATCATTCTCATCTTGATTGACAATATTTATACTACCGGATGATGTAGAAGCTTCTCCATGAAAGTTCCAAACTTTATATAGTCTATCGAATCCCCACCTATACAGATGTCCTCCCACATAATCCAATTCATATTGAAATAAATTGCCATACCGTCGACATGGACAATGAATTTTTGATAAATTCAAACTAATCATGTAATTATCTGCAATATTTATAAACTGATTCAACCCATTGATATATTCAGGACTAATCTGATTCTGAATCGTTATCCATCTTTTATCCATATTTTTAAACCATGGTTAAACATATATAAAATATTTTTGATGTTAATTTTCAATAAAAATAATTTAGCAACTCAAATTTAGTTATCACATACAAAATAATCAAACAATTTATAATTTAAACCTTACACAATATAACCTACAATTTGCATTATAACCCTATGTTTATCATCGAACATTATAATCTAAAAATCAAAAAACCCTAACCTTATCCTCTAATCACAAAATAATCCTAACAAAACCCTAAATTCATCGTCTAATCGCTAAGAAAACCCTAACAACCATATATATAATCTATAATAACCTTAAACCCTAACAAAACCCTAAATTCATCGTATGAGTATAACAAATCCCTAAATTTATCATCTAATCATAATAATCATATCAATAATATAAAAAACCCCTAAATTTATTGTAAAACTTTGAAGAAAGAATTTGGATAAACCTAAGTCTTTGCGTCGAAGGATGAGCTTGAGACGATGCCGAGAAGAAGTCAGAGCTGGAGAAGAAGGCGCCGGAGCTGCTGCCAGAGCCGGAGAATCACCGAAAGAGAGGAGTCGTCGCACGCTTCGGAGAAGAGAAGCCGAAGGACGGAGAAGTCGGAGCCAGAGCATGGAGATGAAGGAAGATTCATGTGGAGCTTGTTGTCAGAGAATCGCCAGAGAGCAGGAGAATCGCCGGAAGAGGAAGTCACGTCGAGAAATTGGGAGAATCGGCACGGGCGAGGGTTTTTTTCATGGAAATTAGCGATGAATTAACAATATTCGTCGCTAATATTTATTACTTTAGCGACGGATTTTTACACTTTCGTCGCTAATATTTGATCATCAGTCGACTGGTGAGATTCATGTGGAGATGAAGGAAGGAGTCGTCGCACGCTTCGGAGAAGAGAAGCCGAAGGACGGAGAAGTCGGAGCCAGAGCATGGAGATGAAGGAAGATTCATGTGGAGCTTGTTGTCAGAGAATCGCCAGAGAGCAGGAGAATCGCCGGAAGAGGAAGTCACGTCGAGAAATTGGGAGAATCGGCACGGGCGAGGGTTTTTTTCATGGAAATTAGCGATGAATTAACAATATTCGTCGCTAATATTTATTACTTTAGCGACGGATTTTTACACTTTCGTCGCTAATATTTGATCATCAGTCGACTGGTGAGATTGACGACTTGACTGGTAGTCATTTGGCCAGCCACAGAATCGACTTAACCTGACTGGTGGCTCGACTGAATATTTTACGATGAAATTTAAATATGTCATCGCTAATAATCAGTCGACTGGCAGGATTGACGACTCGACTACTAAATATTTGGCCGACCATAGAATCGAGTTAACTCGACTTGCAGCTCGACTGAATAATTTGTGACAAAATATAAATATTTCATCACTAATAATCAGTCGACTGGCAGGATTGACGACTTGACTGCCAGACATTTGGCTAGCCACATAATTCAGTTACTCGACCGGTGACTCCACTGAATATTTTGCGACGAAGTTTAATTGGTCGTCGATAAGTTATTTACGATGAATATTTATTTATTCCATCGCTAAGTATCATTTTACGATGAATATGTTCATATCGTAATAAATATATATTATATTAGCGACGAAAAAATAAATTTTCATTGCCAATATATCATTATTTGTGATGATAAAGAAATTCGTCATAAATTTCTAGTTTTAGCGACGAATTATTCATTCGTCGCTAATATTTCATCGCTATTTTCCACTTTTCTTATAGTGGGAGTTGGCAACATCCACTCGTACTCTTCCTATCGAGTATACTACCAGCATAATCCGAATCGGAGTAGTCGATTAGTTCGAACTCGCTTGACCTAGGATACCAAATTCCTATGTTTTGTGTTCCTTTTAAGTATCTAAAAATCCATTTAACTAATGTTAGGTGCGATTCTTTAGCACAAGATTAAAATCTTGCACACATACTTACTGCAAAGAGTATATCAGGTTGACTCGCAGTTAAGTATAGAAGGCTACCTATTGCACTCCTTAGTATTTTAAATCTATAGCTTTTCCCTCTAAGTCTTCTCCTATGTTTATGTTGGTAGCCATAGGCGTACTAATTTCCTTAGCATTTTGCATTTCAAATCTACTAGTTAATTCCTTAGCATATTTACATTGATGCATGTAAATTCCTTCTCTAGTTTGTTTTATTTGTAAACCTAGGAAGAAGGTAAGTTCATCTACTAAGCTCATTTCAAATTCACTTTCCATTAGTGAAATGAACTCATTTAAAAGCGTTGTATTGGTTGTTTCAAAGATTATATCATCTACGTAAATTTGTGCTATGAAAATTTCTTTTCCTATGGTTTTTACAAATAGAGTTGGGTCAACTAAACCTTGATTAAATCCCTTAGACTTAAGATAAATTGATAGCCTTTTATACCAAACTCTAGGAGCTTGCTTTAATCCATATATAAGCTTTTCTAAGTTTGAGTACATGGTTAGGTTTGTCTAAGCTTTCAAATCCTGGTGGTTGGCTAACATAAACTTCTTCCTTGATAAATCCATTTTGAAACGCTACTTGACATCCATTTGAAACAATTTGAAACCTCGATGTGCAATGTAGGCTAATAACATGATAATTGATTCGAGTCTAGCTACGGGTGCATATGTTTCATCATAATCTAATCCCTCTACTTGACTATGTTAGGGCAATCGACCCAAGTATGGTTTGCTTTGATGTGTGTGGCAAAGGGTTTAAGTTAGGTTGTTTATGTGATTTGATGTGTGTGTTCAAGTTGTGGAGGACTTAGTGAATCACACATGGTTTGCTTGATGAAGCATTGGTGAGTTCATCCTCTCATGGCTCGGGTCCTTGAGTTGGTGAAGGATGACATTGGAGAAGTCGTGAGCTTGGTGCATCTGAGGGACCGCTGGATGAGGAGCAATGGAGTGAAGCCAAAGGAAGAAGTCTTCAGGGCAAGATGCGAAGGATGACACTAGAGGAGCCGCAGGCTTAGTGCATCCGAGGGACGTAGCCGGACGAAGAGAGCTTCGATGAGGGACTCCATGGGAGATGAGAGATTGAGTGATTGTAACCCAAGATGGGGTAGCTTAAGTAGGTGAACTTAGCCTATTGGCTAAGTCAAGTGTCGGATGCTCAAACTTGTTGTTTGAGGTTTTACCCGACGGTCGGATGCTCAAACATCTTGATGTTTGAGGCTTTACCCGACAACAGTCGACTATCAAGTAATGATAGTCGACTGGTCCGAGTCGACTAGTAGTGATGTGAACCCGATGAGAAGAAAGTCTCAAGAACCCACAACAAATTTAAGAAGAAACAAGGAAAGTCTAAATTGATAAGATGGATGGAAAGAACCTCGACCCAATGCTTAAGAAAACACGAACCTTGGTATAGAAGATGGAAGACGCCGCAACCTTGGGATCGAGATTGATAAGTCTTTGAACGCCACAAGGGATTGCCTTGATAAGTTCTAGTTCAATGAAGAACCAACAAGTGAGAGCCTCACTATACTATAGATTGAAAATAACCAAAAATTATATGTGTGGCCACCACCCCCTTTATTTATAGCTTTAGGGCGACCTAAAAATCCTAAAAGGCCAAAAGGAAGCCCATTTAGATAAGGTCTAAGTAGACTACATAGCTATATTGGCCTTAAGTCACCATTACAACCCAAATAAGGATAGCAATTGAGCCTAAAAATTAGAATTATATCAAAATACGACTTGGAGGCTAATTAAGCTCATTTATGGCTTAAATTAGGTTGACTAAGCCACATGATTCGCTCTTGGTCAAATCCGCTTCAACTGTAACTTTGGCCTTAGAATCTTCAATTAACACAATTAGTACTTCCTTCATCTTTCTAGCTCTAGATCTTGTAATTGGACCTTCAATTATGTGTAATGGTTCATCAAGAACATCTTTGACTCCATTATTCCCCCTCTCCTCAAAATGATTAGTCCTCGAATCTTCATCACCTACATCAAAGGGAGAAAGATCAGAAACATTGAATGTAGTGCTCAAATTATACTCACTGGGCAAGTCTAGCTTGTAGGCATTCATTGATTCGAGCAATGACTTGAAATGGTCCATCCCCTCATGGATGCAACATAGTATGACGTTTAGCTGGAAATCTCTCCTTTCTTATATGAACCCCCACCCAATCTCCAGGTTCAAAGATCACTTTCTTTTTCGTCCTTTGTTGGCTTGCTTAGCATATTGTTCAGTCTTCTTTTCAATTTACAACCGAACTTTCTCATGCATTTGTTTCACAATCTCTATTTTTTTTGTACCATCTAAACTAGCATGTTCGGAGATACGCAAAGTTGAAAAATCCAAAGGGGTTAATGGATTAAACCCATATACCACTTCAAAAGGTGAGAAATTAGTAGTAGAATGCACAGATCTATTATAAGCAAATTCAACATGTGGTAAACAATTTTCCCAACTTTTTAAATTCTTTTGAATGATAGCTTGCAATAAGGTAGACAAAGTTCGATTTACTACCTCAGTTTGTCCATCTGTTTGTGGATGACAAGTTGTAGAAAACAAGAGCTTTGTGCCTAATTTTCCCCATAATGTCTTCCAAAAGTAACTCGGGAACTTAGCATCACGATCTGATACTATGCTTCTCGGTACTCCATGAAGCCGCACAATCTCTCTAAAGAATAGATCTTCAATATAATTAGCATCATCTGTTTTCCTGCAAGAAATGAAATGAGTCATTTTAGAAAATTTATCCACAACAACAAAAATAGAATCCATACCTCATTTTGATCTTGGTAATCCTATAACAAAGTCCATGGAAATATCAACCCAAGGTTCAATAGGAATTGGTAAAGGTGCATACAATCCATGAGGTAAAGATCTAGATTTAGCTTTCCTACATGTGATACATTTCTCACAAAACTTGACTACATCTTGTTTCATGTGAGACCAAAAAAAAAAATGCTCAACCAAAACATCTAGAGTTTTCCTTGCTCCAAAATGTCCCATTAGTCTCCCACCATGAGCCTCTCTAACTAATAATTCTCTCAATGAACAATTAGGCACACATAATCTATTTTCCCTAAAAAGAAATCCTTCATGCCTATAAAAAATTCAAATGCATTTCCAAAGTCAGGATCATGAGAATATAAATCTTTAATGTATTCAAATCCTAACAATATAGCGCTCAAACTAGAGATCAAGGTATACCTTCGGGACAAAGCGTCTCCAACAATATTTTCCATACCTCGTTTATACTTGATCACATAAGGAAATGATTCAATGAACTCCACCCATTTTGCATGACGTGTATTCAACTTACTTTGGCTTTTTAAATGCTTCAATGATTAATGATCGGTGTGAATGACAAACTCTTTAGGCCACAAGTAATGTTGCCAAGTCTCTAAAGACCTCACCAAAGCATACATTTCTTTGTCATAAGTTGGATAGTTTAAAGCTGCTCCGTTGAGTTTCTCACTAAAATAAGAAAGTGGTCAACCTTCTTGTATCAGAACAACTCCAATACCTATTCTTGAGGCATCACACAATTTCAAAAGTTTTAGCAAAGTTAGGTAATGTGAGTAATGGCGAAGAACTTAGCTTCTCCTTAAGTAAGTTGAAAGCCGAATCTTGTTCACTACCCCAATGAAACCCAACATGCTTTTTAACCATTTCAGTTAAGGGTGCAACTAGAGTACTAAAATTCTTAACAAATCTTCTATAGAAACTAGCCAACCCATGAAAACTACGTACCTCAATTATCGTTTTTGGTGTTGGTCATTCACGAATAGCTCTCACCTTCTCTTCATCAACTGCTATTCCCTTAGCACTAACAATATAACCAAGAAACTCAATTTGATTAGTGCAAAAAGAACATTTTTGAAGATTGGCATGCAAGTTTTTATTTCACAGAACAAGTAAAACTTTTTGTAAATGATTAAGATGTTCATCTAAGTTTTTGCTATAAATCAAGATGTCATCAAAATACACTACAACAAATTTTCCAATATAAGCACGGAAAACATGGTTCATTAATCTCATGAAAGTACTAGGTGCATTAGTTAGCCCAAATGGCATGACTAACCATTCATACAATCCATACCTAGTCTTGAAAGCAATTTTCCATTCATCGCCTTCACGCATACGAATTTGATGATAACCAGACTTCAAATCAATTTTAGAGAAAATGCAAGAGCCATGTAATTCATCTAGCATATCATCTAATCTAGGAATAAGATGACAATACTTTACTGTTATCTTGTTGATAGCTCTGCAATCCACACACATTCTCCAAGTTCCATCCTTCTTAGGCACAAGTAAAACAGGAACTGAGCAAGGACTCAAACTTTCTCTTACATACCCTTTTCTTATCAACTCCTCAACTTGTCGTTGAAGTTCCTTTATTTCCTCAGGATTGCTCCTATAGGCTGGCTGATTAGGAATCGATGCTCATTTGATGCTCTATTCCCCTAAGTGGTGGCAATCCATCGGGAATCTCATCAGGGAATACATCTTCAAATTCCTACAAAAGAGAATCAATACTAGGAAAAGTAGAGTTAAGATGGTTAGTGTTGAAACAAACCTCTTTATACAATAGTAAAATCATTGGTTGTTGAGAATAAAAAGCTCTCTTAATCTCTCTTTCTTTTGCATAAAAGCTCTCTTTTTTCCTCTCTTGCTTTTGAACGTTTTCTTCTTTTTCTTTTTCATTATTTTCTCCACTCCTCTCATCCTTATTTATTCCTTTTTCACACTTTTTTTTCTTTTCCACTTGTTTTTCTTTTGTCATTCTCTTTTTCCTCATTATTCTTTTTTTTCTCACAAATATTTCTTTTTTCACTCTCATTTTTTGTTTTCAATTGATCTTCATATACTTGCCTCGGAGTTAATAGTACAAGAGTGACTCATTTACCATGCATAATTAAAGAATAATTATTTTTGTACCCATCATTCATGACTCTCCTATCAAATTTCCATGGCCTACCTAAAAGTAAATGAATTGCATGCATTGACACTACATCACAAAGCACCTCATCATGACACCTACCAATGGAAAATGACACTAACACTTGCTTATTGACCTTTACTTCCCCACACTCATTCAACCATTGTAATTTATATGGTCTAGGATGTTTAGTAGTAGGCAAGCTTAATTTCTCAACCAAGACAGTGCTAGCTATATTAGTGCAACTACCCCCATCTATAACCATACTACATACCTTGTCTTTAATGTGGCAGCGAGTATGAAAGATGTTGTCTCGTTGTTCTTCATTTTCTTGTTTCACTTGTACATTTAAAGCACGCCGAGTGACAAGGGCATCCCCTTCAACCGGATATTCCTCTTCATCACTTTCCAATAATTGTGACAAGGCATTATCATCATCTAAATCATTGTCAGTTTCAATATCTCCATTTTCTTTGAGAATCATTACTCTTTTGTTTGGACATTGTGATGCAATATGACCTCTTCCCAAGAACTTAAAGCATTTGATATCTCTATTTCTCATAGTTTGTGTAGGTTCTTTACCTTTGAAAGAAGTAGAACTTGCATCCTTATTCTTTGAAAGTTCAGTCTTACTCATAGAAACATTTTTATTATCTCTTTTGCTCTAGCTAGATTTCCATGTGGAAAAACTTGAACTATGACCTTGCTTGGTTGAAGCTTTCCTTTTGAGTTGCCTTTCTACTTTCATGGGCATATGCACCATATCCTTAATCTCCACATAATGTTGCAACTCCACTATATTTGCAATTTCTGGATTCAATCCTTGCAAAAATCTTGCCATCGTTGGTTCTCGATCCTCCTCCACATTTGCCCGAATCATGGAAATCTCCATCTCTTTGTGATATTCCTCCACACTTTTAGATCCTTGGGTTAAACTCTACAGACATTGGTACAAATCTCAATAGTAATGTGATGGAATGAACCACTTCCGCATAATAGATTTCATTTCATCCCATATGTCAACTGGTCTCTCTCGATTTCTTCTCCCGATTAGAAAAATTTGATCCCACCAAATAATAGTATAATCAATAAACTCAACTGCAGCAAGTTTTACCTTCTTCTCTTCAGAGTAATTATGACAATCAAATACTAGTTCCACTTTCTTTTCCCATTCTAAATATGCATTCAGATCACTTTTTCCTGAAAATGATGGAATCTTCATCTTGATGTTTTCTAAGTTTCTATCAATATGCTCATTGAAGCTTCCTCTTCAGCTAACAATTCTTCCTTGACCAAATCTATTACTTGAAGGTCTATCATCAATATCCACAGAAACACCATCTTCATCTTCATTTGTGACACGATTTTGATGCCTTGCTCGTTGTGTATGAACTCTACCAACTTGATTCCTCTGTAATCTAGTAATTGTAGCATCTTGTTGTTCCATTTTGTCTAAGATCTGACTAAATCTGATTTCCATGGGCTCCAAGTCTTGTCTTAAGGCACGTTGCTCGAATGATTCACCCAGTCTAGTTTCGTCGCCGCTTGTCGCCATTAAAGAAATGTGTTGTCACTCAATCACTCAACTCACCAAGATTAGCTCTTTAAAGAACTTAGAATGGAGGCAAAACCTTGCAAGCGTTCGTTGGCTAATAGAAATTTTTCAAGGGCATGGAGTAAGGATTAGGATAAAAGATAGGAATTGAAAGAAAAAATACACTTAGTAGAATGATAAACTTGAATTAAGTGCAGAAAAGAAATTATTAGAATGGAATATGAGCAGGTGCCAGAATTGAATCTTGGCAGAACATAAAGAAATGCAAAATTGAAAGATAAAGATACGTCAAATAAGTGCCGAAATGACTTTTGCCATAATTTAATCTAGGCAAGTGGTGCCAGAATTTAATCTTGGCAAAACTTAAAGGAAATGTTGAATTGAAAGGTAAGGATAAAATAAGTGTTGAAAGGAAATTTGTCAGAATTTAATCTAGGCAGATGGTGCCAGAATTTAATCTTAGCAAAGCTTAAAGGAAATACTGAATTGAAAGGTAAGGATAAAATAAGTTTTGAAAGAAATTGGCTAGAAATGAATCTAGACAGTTGCCAGAATTGAATCTAGGTAGTATTTAAAAAAATGCAGAATTGAAAGAGTAGGAGTATAACTACCTTTTTCTTTCTTTCTTTCTTTTCTTTTCTATTTTTTTTTATTTTTTCCATTTTTTTTAAATTTCGGCTTCCCTTTTTTTCCTCTTCTTCTTGCCCTTTTTTTTTTTGCCGAAAATCACAACTTTTTTTTTTCTTTTTTTTGACAGCAAAAAATGCAAATAAGACTTGCAAAGATTCGAATAAAAAGAAAAAAGATATCAAAATATGAGCAAAATAGATGAAAAGTATCGCAAAGATTTGAGCACAAGAGAAAAGATAACCAAATCGATTTAGAAAGAACCTAGGCTCTGATACCAACTGATGTGAACCCGATGAGAAGAAAGTCTCAAAAACCCACAATAAATTGAAGAAGAAATAAGGAAAGTCTAAATCGATAAGATGGATGGAAAGAACCTCAACCCAATGCTTAAGAAAACATGAACCTTGGTATAGAAGATGGAAGACGCCACTGTTGGTGCAATCGGCCCAGGTCACGATTGACCATACTCGAGTTGGACTCGAGTAGTATTTTGATGTTTGACAATGTTTTGGGGAGATTATTTGTGCAATCGACCCGGGTCATATTTGACCGGACTTGAGTTTGACTCGAGGGGTATTTTGATGTTTGACGATGGTTTGACCATTGTTTGACTATATGGTTGACATGGGGTTGATCATATGATGGAGAAGTCCAAGTCTTGGTACTTGGCATGGAAAGTCGAAGTCATGGGTACTTGACAATTGGAAAGTCCAACATGGGTTGGCAAGGAAAGTCCTGTTGGAACGTCGGTGGCAGGCTAGAGGGGGGTGAATAGCCCGATATGTGTAGACGATGGAAATCATTCGTTCTTCTTGTCACGCCTGCCCTTTCCAAGGGTCAGAGGGGCGGCGCGACGCGATCATACATACATGCATTTACAGCAGAAGACTATATACTTCTTACATCGGAAGAATTTATACTTTTTTTCTTTCTTTTAAACATAAGCATGCATCATCATTTCATAAGTACTTAGTTCAAGTTCATGACATTCAACTTAAAGGAAAACATGCATAAGTATGGGAAACATAAACAGATCTCCTCCACCATGCCACTGCCACACACACCTTGCCCCTCCTGTTGCTCCCTTTAGTTTAGCCATTCTTTACCCTTATCTGCAGTACAAGGGAACATAAAATTATAAGCACATAGGCTTAGTAAGATCCTTTCCTACTCACAAAAATCATACGTTAAGCATTAATCATAGAATAGTGACATGATCAATTAAGAACATATAAGCATAACATTCATATAAACATACAAAGACATATAAGTAAGCATAGCATGCATATAAATATACCAGAACATAAGCATAACATTCATATAAACATTCAAGAATATAAGCATAGCATTCATATAAAAGAAAGGACATGAGCATTCAGAAACATATAAGCATAACAATCATAATAACATCATAATCATCTTGACATGAAATAATGGTATATGCAAGATGTTCTTTGAAAACATATATATTATAGGTACTTAAATATAATCTCAACATATTGGGCCCAGCATTGTACCACATACATCATCATCATAGCGTACATCCCTAATAGACCCGAGGTAGCTAATCCCGAACCCACTAGAGTACTAGGCCCGTACTATGTCCGTCGACCTAGGGGCAACATAACATAGATGTTAGTTAAAGCCCTAGAACCAATCATGTGATGGTTGAATAGGGAACATTTTGTATCATATTCTATAAAGGCAAAGGATTGGTTATTATATTTACATCTTGCTTGTGCCAGCTAATTTAAATATAATAATGCCCTAGAAAAGTAGGTTCTTATCTACAGCACATCAATTGGCAGAATTGATTATGAGAGGCTGTAGAGAACACTTTCCTAAATGTTCCTAGTCGAGTATTAATATGCAAGGGCAATATTAATACATAAAGACTAGCATGTAGGTCAATTGATGACTTGATCTCACAAGTCATGGATATATGATATCAAGTTGACACATGGGTATATATTGGAGAATATATACTGAACTGACCCGCCATGAGAAAGTTTCATGGATCGTTATATGAGTGTCATAAACTTTCTCATGTGACTATTGGTATGAATAGTCCTCGGACCAAGTCACTACGGTTCCCTACATAAGGAGTTATGTACTTTGGTATCACAAACGTCACCCGTAGCGAATGGACCATAAAGGCGATTACTGGGTATATAACAAATTATGCGGAGGGATGTGAGTGATGTAGATGGGATCTATCCCTCTCATATGACGAGAGTGATATCGGTGGGCCCCTTGATTGAGTAGAACTACTAAAACGCATGGCCATGCTCGAATGAGTCAATATGAGATATTGAGCTCATTTGTTTGAGTTAGTTTACTCAGGGATCAAGAAACACATAGATTGATCGAGGAAGACACGGTCTATGCCTCATTGATCAATCTGATATCAAGGATAGAAGGACACGGTCATATATTATAGTAGTCACGGAAAGGTTAGTCGGATCTTGACTTATCTCGTAACTTGGGTAGCAATGATGTATTGCTAGATGCCGCTCATTGCTTGTGTATCTAAAAGAGTTTAGATCCACTGCCAACGTTATGAGAGCCTATAGGGTCACACACAAAGAGCATGATAATTAGAGGTATTAGAGTATTCTAGTTTGACTAGAATAATATGGGAATAAGCTTAAGTACAAAATGGTTTTTGGACTTTAAGCTTAATGAGAATTTTAGCTAATTGATTTAATGAGATTAATTCAATATGTTACCTTATTGATTTAATAAGATTAATTCAATATGATAACATAAGCTTAATTGAATTAATAAGATTAATTCAACATGCATGAATGCCACATAAGAATGCCACATAAGCATGCCACATAAGCATGCCACCTAAGCATCCACCTAAGCTAGTTAAGGTGGAAGGAAACAAAATGGTTTTGTCTCCTTAAGTGGCCGGCCAAACAAGGATATGTCTCAATGCAATGGATTGCATTGAATGTGTGGAGGTGAAAGGGTTTTTCCAACCCTATAAAAGACACCCTAAGTGGCCGGCCAAATGTAGCATTGGCTTTTGTTGTTGGTGGAAGCTTTGGTTGTGTTAGTGGTGAGAGAGCTTGGTGGAAGCTTTGGTTGTGTGGGTTTGTGAGTGTAGGCTAGCAAGAAGAGGAGTCTTCTTCTTCCTTTCTCCTTTTCCCTCTCTTCCTCTCCTTTAGGGACTTCTCTAGCAAGAAGTAAAGGAGAGCTCTTCTAGTTTTCCTTTTGTGAGACAAGAGCGTGCTCGTGTGGATACGTATAGAGGCACGGACACTTGAACGTGCTAAAGATCCAACAAACCGAAAGGAAAAGCGGGATTAACAAGGGCACGCAACAAAGGTAATCCTCTCCTATAAGATAGGTTTAGTTTAGAGAAATTTATTTTATACGAGTTTGCTTTCGCATGGATCACTTGGAAGGGATCCTATTTTCCGTTGCGCATATGCCATTTGGCATAAAGAATTCCCTACAGTGGTATCAGAGCCACTTGCGAAAGATCGTATAAAAATAGGTTTTCTCTATTTTATATGTGATATAGAAGTAGGATAAATTTTATTATGAGTTGATAATTGCATTAGCAAATTTTCAAACATAATAAAATATCCAATGTCTTTTAAAAGTTAAAATGACATGGTGCATGGTTATGGCCTAGTCCCAAAGAGTTTGTGATTGTGTGTTGTAATTCTTAATACGGCCTGCGTGTCGTGCCTTTCTCCTAATATTCTTGTTGTAAAATTAGTTTTAGACTCGAATGTAACTCGAGTATTTCTCCTTTTGTAATGTACAAAACAAGGATGGAGGGTCCATTGGAAGATGAGGTTACAAGGAGGAAGTCAACACACAAGACAACCAAAAGGAAGCACTTAGGAGAAGATGCTATCCCTAGGTTGACCAATCAATCTTTTCATTGGCTTGAGAAGATTGTAGAATAAGGGCCATAACCATGACACGTTAGTTTAATATGTATGTGATGCATGTTAGTTTAGCTTGTATGTGATGCATGATTAGTTTAGCTTATATGTGATGTATGCTAATATGTATATGATACATGTTTATTTCTTAATAAGTCTAAACGATATGCCTACCAAAGTTGGTACTCACTACTTCCTCGATCATTTGTTATTGGGTTTGCCAAAGCAAAGCAATGCATTTTATCTTGGAGGTGCGAGTGGACAATCGTGATGTCCCGCTATCAGTCTTAGTTAAGACTTAATTAAGTGTTTTCTTAATTGGTTAAGAAAGTAGAGGCATATATTAGCTTTGAACATAAGTGTTAACATTAGTTTTGTGTGATTTAGAACATCGGCTTTGTCTTAGAAGTGGTCGTTGCTCGATATCCAAGAAGGCCCTGTGCCTCGCCACGGCTGAAGTCGGTTTAGGAATAAACACTAAACTAATCTAAAACTTAACCAAAGCTATTAAAAGAGTTACATCAGATGTAATTGGCAAAAGATTGCCTACCTAATTATACTACGTCTTGGGCGATTAGCCAAAGCTAACTCAAGACGAATTATGATGTGGATCTTTATCCCATATAAATTTGTAGCTAAATAGTAGCTATGAGAATTTAGTGGGAGCCTCATTTAATTAAAGGCCTAATTAAATGATTTAGGTATGATACTTAACTTTGCATTTTAATGTTGTAGATCACCATGTCATCTAACACGACACACCCCTCAACTTGCGATCTGTCCTTGAGAAGGACAAGCAATGGAGCGAACTTTCTAGATCGGTATAGGAACTTGAGGATTATCCTCAAACAAGACGCAAAGTGTATGTCCTAGAGCAGTACCTCAAACACCCGCCCATGCGCCACTCGTCTTGAAAAGGATGCTTATAAGAAGCATCAAGATGACGATTAGATGTGTCATGTCTTATGCTTGCCACCATGAACTCGAGCTTGAAGCAACATGAGAACATGGATGCCTATGATATGGTTGAGCATTTGAAACAACTATATCAAGGACAAGCTAGCACGGCGTTTTGAAGTGTCTAAGGCTCTTTTGCATGCAAGATGCAAGAAGGAACACTGTAGGAACTCACGTACTCAAAATGATTGGGTACGCTTGAGAACCTTGAAAGACTAGGTTTTCCATCGAGCCAAGAATTGACAACCGATGTTATCCTCGCAATCGTTCTTAAGCATATAATCAATTCGTCATGAATTATAACATGAATGAAATTGATAAACCTTTGCCTGAGATTCTCAGCATGTTAAGAATTGCTGAACCGAATCTCAAAAAGAAAGTTAGCAACGTACTAATGGTCAAGAAGGGCAAAGGTAAGCGCAAAGGCAAGGGTAAGACCCAAGCCAAAGGCAAGGCCAATTCATCCACTTCAAAGGGTAAAGGTAAAGTACCTAAGGTGCTTCCATTGCGGTGAGTGGACCTTTGGAGGCGGGCGCAAAAAGTCTACCTTGAGGAAGTAAAGAATAAAAGAAGTGGGACTTCGCCTCGTATACGTTATAGAAGTTAATCTATCTATTTCTTCTACATGGGTATTAGATAGGATGTGCATCTCACATTTGTAATAATGTGCAGGGACTGAGAAATAGTAGACAAATGGCAAAAGGCGAAGTAGACCTACGAGTAGGCAATGGCGCAAAAGTTGCTGCTGTAGCTGTAGGAACATATTCTTTGTCTTTGCCCACTGGGCTTATCTTAGAACTAGAGGAGTGCTTATATGTACCTGCATTGACAAAGAACATAATTTCTGTATCTTGTTTAGACAAGAAAAACTTTTCTTTTATAATAAAGGACAAATGTTGTTCCATTTATTTGAATGAAATGTTCTATTGTAATGCACCACTTATGAATGGTCTCTATGTTCTAGATTTAGAAAACCCAATTTATAACGTAAATACCAAGCGGTTCAAATCGAATGATTCGAACCAAACATATCTCTGGCACTGTCGCCTAGGTCACATAAATGAAAAACGCATATCCCAACTCCATAAAGATGGATTATTGGACTCATTTGATTTTGAATCATATGAGGTATGCGAATCTTGCCTTTTAGGAAAGATGACTAAAACTCCATTTAGTGGACATGGAGAGAGAGCGACAGACTTGTTAGGACTCATACATACTGATGTATGTGGTGTTGGATCGAGAAGCGTCGCTAGAGGGGGGGTGAATAGCGATCGTAAAACTTTCGTTTTCGTTCGTTCGATACGCAAAGTAAACGAGTAAACACAGCGGAAAATAAAATGACACGTTTATTTTACTTGGTTCACAACCCAGTGGTTGCTACTCCAAGGCCCTATCGGTCCTTGACCGCGTACGGAGGGCAAAGCACTATAACGTCTCCTCCTCGTTGGAGGTAGGAGACAACGATCACAAAATCCGGAAGTACGAGGATGAGGCAACAAGCCTACCTCACCTCGTTACAAAAAAAACAACGAATACAATAATAAAAAGTATTACTAGATGCTGCTGCCGACGAAGAAGATCTGAGGTTGTCGTCGCGTCGGCGTTATGACGATGTTGAAGCGTTGGCGTTGTAGGAGCACTTGATGAATAATTGATGTGATTTGGAGTGGAATCCTCCCCTCCTTTTATAGACTTTGGCCTCTGAAATTGTCTCCTATTTCTTTGGAACGGATCATGGATTTTTCCAAATTTTATCGCGAAGTGGCCGCGCCAAACGTTATCCGTTTTGACCTAGCGCAAAAGCTGAGTCGTCGCCATCCGATCGATGACTCCCATCACCGATCGATGGGCATCACGATCGCTATGTGTCCAAAGAATGATCGCCAGCTTGGCCACGTCCCTGCAATAAGAGGTTAGCTCGGAAAATGATAAATGCGACGGTTTCTGACCGTCCGATCTCGACCTAGACCTTCCACGGGAAGTCTTAATCGGATCGCCGCCTATGGTCGTCCCCATAAAGAGGACACAACCTTACAATCTCTCACTCACACGAGCTTACCTCGATAGTAGCTCTCGCTTCCGGTCTTCCACTCGATTCCTTCGGCTCCCTCCGAATTCACTCGAGTGTCGCCCGACCACCGTGGCTTCCTCCGGGTGTCGCTAGCCTTCAGCTCCAGCTTTAGTACTTTTCTGCACACTTGATTTAGCTCGTGAGATAACGATGTAAACTTAACTTTGTGTCTTTGCCATAATCAAAACACAGGTTCGATTATCTAGTGCCCCTGCACCAACAATCTCCCCCTTTTTGATCTATGGCAAACCAACACAAAGTTAAGGGAAATTAAAGCATAAAACACATATAGTAGATGATGAATGCCATTCCCAAAAACTCCCCCTTAACCCTAGGTGAGTTTTGAAAGAGATACTTTAGTTTTCAAAAACAAATTTTGTGTTTCAAAATGAAATTTTGTGTTACTCCCCCTTAACTTTCGCTCTTCTCCCCCTTTTGCCATAAATCAAAAAAGAGTGTTGGGGTTTTTGTATAAAATAGGGGTTTAAAACAATGTCGTTTATGAATGCATCTAGATAAATCAAATATGAGTCCAAGCATGCGTCTAGCAATAGTTAGATAGATTGGTTCGAGGTATGTCCCTCTGCACCAATAATCTAAAGATTTATAATATAACCCTTAAGATTAGTTTGCTCTCCCCCTTAGTCAAATATATGAAGTATAAGAGATGTAGGGGGCGCTAAACTTTGGCCTCAGAGTTGTTAAGTACAATAGTTGAGAAAATAAGTAGTATTTTGAAGGGATTGTTTCAAGTATATTTCAATTATCCTTAACATCTCACCCATTCTATGTGTCTCATAATTTGTTCACCTTATATGTTTTGTGAGATGATTTTAAATTGATTAAAGATAGTCAACCTTGGGTTAGATTCAGATTTAACCTTTAGATCGTTAAGTAACTTTTCGAGAAACTGGCTTCCAGGTCGTGGCGAGGCACAGGGGCCTTCTTTGATCGGAACAACGACCACTTCCTTAGACAAAGCGAAATTCAAGAAAATATCACTTAAGTCACTTAGGGTTACTTCCTGGTCTAACTAGTTTAGGATACGGCGAGGTAGCTTCAGCTAGTTCTACTTGGTCAAGTGCACCAAGCTAGATACGCCTTATCTAGCTCGAATACACGAGACTTTGTCTCCCTAACGCATTTATTATCTCGGCGCCCGATACTATATTATCAAGAGTTGACTAATTAGTTATTTATGAAAAGAGGCTCCCCGAGGCTCAATCTTTTCGAAGGATTTTAGTTGGTTATGTACGTATTCTATGTAAGTTCACAAGTTAACAGAAATTCTAAGCATGCAATGGTTTTGCTAAGTAAGCGGGTATACTATTTTAGTGTTAGCTCCCCCTAGACCATTGAACCAATAAGGTCTATTCAAATAATGAACTTGATCCTGAGGAATCCAATACTTATTAGTCCTAATATGTGAATTTAATAAAACCTTTGGGACCCATGCTTGGACTCTTTGATGACTACGATTTACGATAGACATATAAGACCTATTCGTAGTCTTTGACTTAAATGAGTCCGGCTTTGTTGTACACGGCTCTTTGGGTTCCAAGTAGTCGGTTAAGGTTCTTAGATCCCAACGTGAACTTTTCCAACCTAGCCTTGACCTCTTGAACTTGGTCTTTCAAGAGAGAATTCTCCTTCTCAAGTTTTTCAATTTGGGTTGAGTTTCTCTCTTGAACTTGACTAGTTGAAGAGATTAGAGTAGCCTCTTGCTTGAGGGTTTCAACCTCCTCAAGTAACTCAACCCTAGACTGACTTAGTTAATTTCCTATTAAGCAGTTTTAATTGTACTGAAAAGTGTACTAATTAAAGAGAAATCAACCTTAACTTTCCCTTTGGTCCGCTTTGAGTTTTCTCTCAAATAATCTTCGGTCGAGTCGGAGTTGTAGTTGGACTCGGCCGGATTCGACTCGACTCCTCCGTTCTTGCCATGTAAGCTATGTCTTCTCTGTTGTCCCAAGTTGCATGGAAGGCTTTCCTTGCTCCCTTTTCTTTTGGTTCTCATTCTTCAATTTCCTTCTTTCTTGTCGAACTATTCTCCGCACACTATTGACTAATCGGGCCTCCTCGTCGGATTCGGATTCGTCTTCGGGTTCGAGTTCATCTACTTGCCTAGTAGGTGGCTTGCTTCTTTGTCCTGCAAGTAGAGCAATACCTCTCTCGGCCCGGATCACGTTAGTTTGCTCGTGAAGTTCAAACTCAGAAAATAATTCATCTAACCTAAGCTTCGATAGGTCCTTAGAGACCTTGTAGGCATCGACCATGGATGCCCACAAGGTAGTCCTAGGAAATGAATTAAGAACGTACCTTAGTAGGTCACGGTTTTCGACCTTGTGTCCGATGGTGTGTAGGCCATTGACAATGTCCTGGACGCGGCGTGTAGTTGCGTTGCCGTCTCGTGTTCCTGCATCTTGAGGTTATACAACTTATTGAAAAGAAGGTCACGTTTACATACCTTAGCATCGGACGTTCCTTCGTGTAGCTCAATTAATTTATTCCATAGGTCCTTGGCGCTAATGAATGGTACGATGCGGTTGAGTTCCTCCTTGGACAAGCCGCATTGCAATATTTGGGTTGCTCTTGCATCGGCTTCGATTTGCCTCTTGGTTGCATTTGTCCACTTGTTGAAATCCAATGGCTCTCCTTGATCATTGGTGGGTAAAGCAAAGCCAGTTTGGATTATTATCCAAGTCTCGACTTGTGTTTTCAAGAAACACTCCATCCGACCTTTCCAATAACGGAAATCATCTCCGTTAAAGAACGGAGGTCGGGTGGTGCTATATCCCTCAATGTGAGCCATTAAGTCTCTTGCAAAAATACAAATAAAACCAAAGAGAATTCCAAGACTTGGTCTTGGATTAGTAGTGCGGGAGGAATAAAAACCAGAGAAAGATACGAATCGAAAAATACGAACAAAAAACCAAAATGTGCTAGATCGGTGGTTTCACCAAATCTTAGCGCCCCCGCTCTGATACCAATTGTTGGATCGAGAAGCGTCGCTAGAGGGGGGGTGAATAGCGATCGTAAAACTTTCGTTTTCGTTATCGATTACGTTAAAGTAAAGCGAGTAAACACAGCGGAAAATAAAATGACACGTTTATTTTACTTGGTTCACAACCCAGTGGTTGCTACTCCAAGGCCCTATCGGTCCTTGACCGCGTACGGAGGGCAAAGCACTATAACGTCTCCTCCTCGTTGGAGGTAGGAGACAACGATCACAAAATCCGGAAGTACGAGGATGAGGCAACAAGCCTACCTCACCTCGTTACAAAAAAAACAACGAATACAATAATAAAAAGTATTACTAGATGCTGCTGCCGACGAAGAAGATCTGAGGTTGTCGTCGCGTCGGCGTTATGACGATGTTGTTAGGCGTTGTAGGAGCACTTGATGAATAATTGATGTGATTTGGGTGGAATCCTCCCCTCCTTTTATAGACTTTGGCCTCTTGTCTCCTATTTCTTTGGAACGGATCATGGATTTTTCCAAATTTTATCGCGAAGTGGCCGCGTCAAATATTATCCGTTTTGACCTAGCGCAAAAAGCTGAGTCGTCGCCATCACCGATCGTGATGACTCCCATCGATCGGTGATGGGCATCGATCGGCTATGTGTCCAATGATCTGCCGACAGCCACTTCCCTGCAATAAGAGGTTAGCTCGGAAAATGATAAATGCGACGGTTTCTGACCGTCCAATCTCGACCTAGACCTTCCACGAGAAGTCTTAATCGGATCGCCGCCTATGGTCGTCCCCATAAAGAGGACACAACCTTACAATCTCTCACTCACACGAGCTTACCTCGATAGTAGCTCTCGCTTCCGGCCTTCCACTTGATTCCTTCGGCTCCCTCCGAAGTCACTCGAGTGTCGCCCGACCACCGCGGCTTCCTCCGGGTGTCGCTAGCCTTTAGCTCCAGCTTTAATACTTTTCTGCACACTTGATAGCTCGTGAGATAACGATGTAAACTTAACTTTGTGTCTTTGCCATAATCAAAACACAGGTTCGATTATCTAGTGCCCCTGCACCAACATGTGGGCCTTTCAATGTCGAAGCCAGAGGAGGCTATAAGTACTTTATTACTTTCACTGATGATATGAGTAGATTTGGCTACTTATATTTGATGAGACATAAGTCAGAATCCTTTGAAAAGTTCAAAGCATTCAAGAATGAAGTACAAAACCAACTTGGTAAGCGTATCAAGCTACTTCGATCAGATCGAGGTGGTGAATACCTTAGTCAAGAGTTTCGTGATCACCTGGCTGAGTGTGGGATAATATCCCAACTCACTCCCCCTGGAACACCACAATGGAATGGTGTATCTGAGAGGAGAAATCGTACTCTATTAGATATGGTACGATCAATGATGAGCCAGACTGATCTACCTACTTCCTTTTGGGGACTAGCTCTAGAGACAGCCGCTTTCACACTTAATCGCGTCCCATCAAAAGCCGTAGAAAAGACACCATATACGATATTGACTGGGAAGAGTCCCAAAATGTCTTTTATAAAGATTTGGGGTTGTGAAGCTTATGTAAGACGTCAAGTCTCAGATAAACTAGGACCCAAATCAGATAAGTGTTATTTTGTCCGATATCCCAAGGAAAATAAGGGATATTACTATTACAATAACACACTTCGAAAGGTGATTGTTGCGGAAATCTTTGTCTTTCTAGAAAGAGAATTTATTTCTAGAAAAACTAGTGGGAGTAAAATTCATCTTGAAGAAGTTCAAGATGACGATAACACTAAGGCTTGATGGAAAATGAGCAGGAACCACAAAGTGTTGTGGATGAGGAAATTGTTGCCCAAGAGTTGTGAAACAAACACTGTTCAAGTAGACCAACCTCTTCGTAGATCTGCAGATCCGTCAACCCGAGAGATATTCTTTTCTCTTGACTGACAATGGTGATGTATTGCTTGTCGATCTTGACGAGCCTACATCCTATCAAGAAGCTATGATGAGCCCAGATTCCGAGAAATGGCTAGAGGCCATGAGATCCGAAATGGAATCCATGTACACTAACCAAGTATGGACCTTGGTTGATCCACCTGAAGGGGTAAAACCCATTGGGTGTAAGTGGGTCTTTAAAGTAAAGACTGACATGGATGGTAATAAGCATACCTATAAAGGTAGATTGGTGGCGAAAGGATTCAAACAAATTCATGGTATTGACTATGATGAAACCTTTTCACCAGTTGCGATGCTTAAATCCATTCGGATCATACTTGCTATTGCAGCCTACCACGATTATGAGATCTGGCAGATGGATGTCAAAACCGCTTTTCTGAATGGAAAGCTACTCGAGGATGTTTACATGACACAGCCTGAGGGTTTTGAAGATCCAAAGCATCCTGGAAAGGTATGCAAACTGCAAAGGTCCATTTATGGACTAAAGCAAGCCTCTCGAAGCTGGAATCTTCGATTCGATGATGCAATCAAAGAGTTTGGTTTCATCAAGAATGAAGATGAACCTTGTGTCTACAAGAGAAATAGTAGAGCACAGTTGTATTTCTTGTCTTGTATGTAGATGACATACTTCTCATCGAAATGATATTCCCTCACTCCATCTGTGAAGATGTGGTTAGAATTGTTTCTCGATGAAGGACTTAGGTGAATGCCTATATTCTAGGCATCAAGATCTATAGAGATAGATCTAGAAGATTACTTGGCCTAAGTCGAGTACATACATTGATAAAGTGCTAGATCGTTTTGCTATGCAAAATTCTAAGAAAGGGTTTACGCCTTTATCACATGGTGTGAGTCTTTCAAGACTCAATGTCCCTCTTCTAAGGAGAGAGATCGCATGGATAAGATCCCTTATGCATCGGCTATAGGGTCTATCATGTATGCGCCTGCTTTGTACTCGTCCACGGCGTCTCGTATGCTTTGAGCATGACGAGTAGATACGATCGAATCCGGTGAAAGTCATTTGGATAGCGGTCAAAAAATATTCTTAAGTACTTACGAAGAATGAAAGAATATTTCACGATATTTGGAGGCAATGAGAGCTAAGCGTAAAGGGTTACATGATGCAAGCTTCCAAGCAGACAAGGATGACTATAGATCGCAATCGAGTGCGTGTTTTGCTGAATGGTGGAGGGTGGTGGAAGAGTTCGAAGCGGACCACGATTCTTGATTCTACAACAGCCGAGTATATTCGGCGATCACGTGAAAGGAGGTCATTTGGCTCATGAAGTTCATCGATGAACTTGGGGTAGTTCCTAGCATTGCAGATCCAATAGACCTCTATTGTGACAACAATGGGGCTATTGCACAGGCTAAGGAACCTCGATCACATCAGCGGACCAAACACATACTGCGGCGCTTCCATCTCATTCGAGAGATCATCGATAAAGGAGATGTGAGGATATGCAGAGTACCGACAGAAGCTAACATCGCAGATCCATTGACCAAGGCTTTGGCACAGAGGAAGCATGATGGTCACACTAGGTCACTAGGTATTAGATATCATAGTGATTGGTACTAGTGCTAGTGGGAGATTGTTAGTTAAAGCCCTAGAACCAATCATGTGATGGTTGAATAGGGAACATTTTGTATCATATTCTATAAAGGCAAAGGATTGGTTATTATATTTACATCTTGCTTGTGCCAGCTAATTTAAATATAATAATGCCCTAGAAAAGTAGGTTCTTATCTACAGCACATCAATTGGCAGAATTGATTATGAGAGGCTGTAGAGAACACTTTCCTAAATGTTCCTAGTCGAGTATTAATATGCAAGGGCAATATTAATACATAAAGACTAGCATGTAGGTCAATTAATGACTTGATCTCACAAGTCATGGATATATGATATCAAGTTGACACATGGGTATATATTGGAGAATATATCTTTGAGCCCGACCCGCCATGAGAAAGTTTCATGGATCGTTATATGAGTGTCATAAACTTTCTCATGTGACTATTGGTATGAATAGTCCTCGGACACAAGTCACTACGGTTCCCTACATAAGGAGTTATGTACTTTGGTATCGTCAAGCGTCACCCGTAAGGTGGACCATAAAGCGATTCGGGTATATAACAAATTATGCGGAGGGATGTGAGTGATGTAGATGGGATCTATCCCTCTCATATGGAGAGTGATATCGGTGGGCCTTGATTGAGTAGAACTACTAAAACGCATGGCCATGCTCGAATGAGTCAATATGAGATATTGAGCTCATTTGTTTGAGTTAGTTTACTCAGGGATCAAGAAACACATAGATTGATCGAGGATGACACGGTCTATGCCTCATTGATCAATCTGATATCAAGGATAGAAGGACACGGTCATATATTATAGTAGTCACGGAAAGGTTAGTCGGATCTTGACTTATCTCGTAACTTGGGTAGCAATGATGTATTGCTAGATGCCGCTCATTGCTTGTGTATCTAAAAGAGTTTAGATCCACTGCCAACGTTATGAGAGCCTATAGGGTCACACACAAAGAGCATGATAATTAGAGGTATTAGAGTATTCTAGTTTGACTAGAATAATATGGGAATAAGCTTAAGTACAAAATGGTTTTTGGACTTTAAGCTTAATGAGAATTTTAGCTAATTGATTTAATGAGATTAATTCAATATGTTACCTTATTGATTTAATAAGATTAATTCAATATGATAACATAAGCTTAATTGAATTAATAAGATTAATTCAATATGATAACATAAGCTTAATTGAATTAATAAGATTAATTCAACATGCATGAATGCCACATAAGAATGCCACATAAGCATGCCACATAAGCATGCCACCTAAGCATCCACCTAAGCTAGTTAAGGTGGAAGGAAACAAAATGGTTTTGTCTCCTTAAGTGGCCGGCCAAACAAGGATATGTCTCAATGCAATGGATTGCATTGAATGTGTGGAGGTGAAAGGGTTTTTCCAACCCTATAAAAGACACCCTAAGTGGCCGGCCAAATGTGGTATTGGCTTTTGTTGTTGGTGGAAGCTTTGGTTGTGTTAGTGGTGAGAGAGCTTGGTGGAAGCTTTGGTTGTGTGGGTTTGTGAGTGTAGGCTAGCAAGAAGAGGAGTCTTCTTCTTCCTTTCTCCTTTTCCCTCTCTTCCTCTCCTTTAGGGACTTCTCTAGCAAGAAGTAAAGGAGAGCTCTTCTAGTTTTCCTTTTGTGAGACAAGAGCGTGCTCGTGTGGATACGTATAGAGGCACGGACACTTGAACGTGCTAAAGATCCAACAAACCGAAAGGAAAAGCGGGATTAACAAGGGCACGCAACAAAGGTAATCCTCTCCTATAAGATAGGTTTAGTTTAGAGAAATTTATTTTATACGAGTTTGCTTTCGCATGGATCACTTGGAAGGGATCCTATTTTCCGTTGCGCATATGCCATTTGGCATAAAGAATTCCCTACAATAGAAGCCCATCCTAAGCCCGTACTTATGACCGTCGGCCTAGGGCATCTGGGAGCCCATCCCGTACTGGGTCCGTACTACGACCGTCGACCCAGGGGCACGTAGGAGCCCATCCCTTGGACCTTATTAGGGTCCGATACAAGCCATGCAGAAAGTAAAATAGCATATTATGTTCCTCATCATAACATATCATATTTCTTTCATAAACCTATCATGTTCTTTATCATGGCATTTAACATTTCTTTTCTTATACATATCATGTTCCTTATTATGGCATATAATGTTCCTTCTTTATAGCATATCATGTTCCTTCTTCATAACATATCATATTTCTTTTCTTTTCATAACATATCATGTTCCTTCTTTATAACATATCATATATACATACAATTTACATGACAATGAGCATAACATGATCATACATTTAACATGGCAATGAGCAGAACATGATCATACCTTCACTAAGGACATCTCTTGAGGTAGCTCTAGCTCGTAAGCTACCTTGCCAACTCTCTTCAGTATCGGATACGGTCCCACATAGCGCGGACTCAGCTTACCCTTCCTTCCGAATCTCATCACTCCCTTCATGGGGGCTACCTTGAGGAATACTAGATCCCCGACATCGAATTCCAATGGTCTACGCCGCATATCTACATAGCTCTTTTGCTGGCTCTGAGCAGTTTCAATTCTTTGGCGGATATTCTGTATAGCTTGGGTGGTGTCGTGAATGAAATCGGTTTGAAGTCCCATCCCCTTCTTTTCACCACCCTCGTACCACCATATATCTATATTTCCTCCCGTATAGAGCCTCGTAGGGTGCCATTCCAATAGTAGCTTGATAGCTATTATTGTAGGCAAATTCTGCCAAACATAAGTATCGGCACCAGCTCCCTTTGAAATCTAAGGCGCAAGCTCGTAACATATCCTCCAGTACTTGATTCACCCTTTCGGTCGATCACACCGAGGATGAAAGGCGATCTTGAATAATAGCCGTGCGAGGGCCTTCTGAACACATTCCCAGAAATGGGAAATAAAATGACCATCTCTGTCAGAAATGATAGTCTTAGGAATCCCATGTAATCTGATAATTTCCTTAGCATATAATTGAGCCAGTTGCTCAGTCGAATAGTCATCTTGATTGCTAAGAAGTGGGTAGACTTCGTCAATCTGTCCACGATTACCCATATAGCATCATATCCGTTTGTCGTCTTGGGCAGTCCTGAGATGAAATCCATAGAAATATCTTCCCATTTCTATTCTGGAATTTGGATCAGCTGCAGTGTTCCTCCAGGTCTCTAGAGTTCTGCTTTAACCCTCTGGCAGGTCAGGCAGGTACTGACATACTGAGCAACATCTCTTTTCATACTGAACCACCAGAATTTCCTTTTCAGATCTTGGTACATCTTGGTGGTTCTAGGATGTATCGCATAAGGGGTTTCGTGAGCTTCCTCAAATATCTTCTTCCGTAATTTTGGATCATTGGGAATACACAAGCGATCCCTGAGGTAGAGTACTCCACTGTCAGAGATACGAAATCCATCATCCTTTCCTTCTAGGACCTCTTGCTTGATCCTTTGAATGCTCGGGTCACGGGCTTGCTTTTCTAATATATCGTCGAACAACGTCGGTGCTATCCTCATGGTAGAAAGCCGTCCGGAAATGATTTCAACCCCGTAACGCATAATTTCCTTTTCTAAGGGCTGAGATAATACCGATAGAGACATCAAGGTGGCACTTGACTTCCTGTTGAGTGCATCGACCACCTTGTTCGCTTTTCCTGGATGGTAGAAGATCTCACAGTCATAATCCTTGTCGAGCTTGAGTCATCTGCGTTGTCTCATGTTCAGGTCCTTCTGTGTAAAGAAATATTTCAGACTCTGGTGGTCTGTATAAATCCTACACTGAGATCCATATAGATAATGCCTCCATGTTTTGGGAGCAAAGACCATGACCGCTAGCTCTAGATCGTGAGTGGGATAATTCCTTTCATGTTCATTGAGTTGCCTAGAGGCGTAGGCAATGACCTTGCCATTCTGCATGAGTACAGCTCCGAGTCCCAACTTGGAAGCGTCGCTGTACATGTCGAAGCCTTCGTTACTGTCCAGAAGAGCAAGGATTGGAGCACTGGTCAGTCTCTTTTTCAATTCCGTGAAACTCTTCTCGCAGGCGTCCGTCCATTCATACTTTTTGTTCTTTCTGGTGAGAACTGTCATAGGGGCTGCAATTCTAGAGAAGTTCTCTACAAACTTCCTGTAGTAGCTTGCTAGTCCAAGAAAGCTTCTGATCTCGCTGACATTCTTTGGCCTGTTCCAGTTACTCACAGCTTCAATCTTTATTGGGTCTACCATCACTCCGTGCTTTGATATAACGTGACCCAAAAATGATACTTGATCGAGCCAGAACTCGCATTTGGAGAACTTTGCATACAATTGCTTTTCCCGAAGAATCTGTAGTACCATATTCAGGTGTTCTGCATGCTCTTCTTGGGTTTCGAATATATCAGTATATTGTCGATGAAAACGATCACAAATTTATCAAGGAATGCTGAGAATACTCGATTCATCAGATCCATGAACATAGCAGGTGCATTCGTCACTCCGAAGGGCATAACTACGAACTCATAATGTCTGTATCTTGTTCGGAAAGCCATCTTTGGTATATCATCTGATTTCACTTTCACTTGATGATAGCTAGACCTCAGGTCAATCTTAGAGAAGACGGTGGCACCCTTTAGCTGGTTGAACAGGTCGTCAATCCGCGGTAAAGGGTACCTGTTCTTGATTGTCACGTTATTTAGAGCTCGGTAGTCTATGCACATTCGCATAGACCCATCTTTCTTCTTCACTAACAGTACTGGAGCTCCCCATGGAGAGCGAAATACTGTCTCATCAACTCTATTACTACGTCTTCCATATATTACTGTCTCATCGACTCTATTACTACGTCTTCCATATATTACTGTCTCATTGACTCTATTACTACGTCTTCCAACCATGTTTATCTTCATATATTAGAATAAGACTAGTATAAGATTATCATTCATTTATCTATGCATATTTAAACTAAAGGCTAGCATAAGGTTATCATACATATTTTCATGCATATTTAAGCTAAAAGCATTTCTTATCATACATGAACAAAAAATAGAGTAGGCATAGAATTTCTTACTTGGAGTGGCAGGATTGGAGCTTGATGTGTGTGTAGTGGAAAGGCAGATCTGCTCTGATACCAACCTGTCACGCACACCCTTTCCAGGGGTCGAAGGGGCGGCGCGACGCGATCATACATACATGCATTTATAGCGGAAGACTATATACTTCTTACAGCGGAAGACTTTATACTTCTTTTTTTTTCTTTCTTTTAAACATAAGCATGCACCATCATTTCATAAGTACTTAGTTCAAGTTCATGACATTCAACTTAAATGAAAACATGCATAAGTATGGGAAACATAAACAGATCTCCTCCACCATGCCACTACCACACACACCTTGCCCCTCCTGCTGCTCCCTTTAGTTTAACCATTCTTTACCCTTATCTGCAGTACAAGGGAACATAAAACTATAAGCACATAGGCTTAGTAAGATCCTTTCCTACTCACAAAAACCATACGTCAAGCATTAAGCATAGAATAGTGACATGATCAATTAAGAACATATAAGCATAACATTCATATAAACATACAAAGACATATAAGTAAGCATAGCATGCATATAAATATACTAGAACATAAGCATAGCATTCATATAAACATTCAAGAACATAAGCATAACATTCATATAAAAGAAAGGACATGAGCATTCAGAAACATATAAGCATAACAATCATAATAACATCATAATCATCTAGACATGAAATAAAGGTATATGCAAGATGCTCTTTAAAAACATATATATTATAGGTACTTAAACATAATCTCAACATATTAGGCCCGACATTGTACCACATACATCATCATCATAGCGTGCATCCCTAATAGACCCGAGGTAGCTAATCCCGAACCCACTAGAGTACTAGGCCCGTACTATGTCTGTCGGCCTATGAGAAACATAACATAGAAGCCCATCCTAAGCCCGTACTTATGACCGTCGACCTAGGGCATCTGGGAGCCCATCCTATACTGGTATCAAAGCCCTAGGTTGCGAAGTCCATTTTCAGATTTTATTTCATTCGGATATCGAGTTTTGCTTTACTCGGTTTTGGTTCTGTGAGTTTTGGGATCTGGCTGTTGTGGATATCTCCGAGCTACAAGGTTTAAGGTATGTTAACTATTATTACATATCCTTTTGTTGGCTATGCATTTAGTTGCTTATAACATGGATGACTTGTAGGGTGTTGGTCACTATTCGTAACGATGGTTTGAGTTGACCACGGGAATGATATGTTGAGATTATTAGACATGTATCTGTTATCGAAAAGGTAATTACCTTTGAGATCCGACTGATACCGAGTCGGATAGCAGGGGTTAGTAGTCACATCTCTTGTGGAGATCAAGGATTACGGTCCTAAGGATTTTCACTAATTATGTTAGTCAGATCATTACCTATGGGGTAATGGACTAAGCGAGTATACTATTACTGACTTAGATAGTAGAAAATTAGTATATGATATTCATGGGGATTTTGATCCCCGGACTGATCGTTCTAGGTTGTATAACATTGGGAGTACTTGATTTGGGTTATACGAAGATAGTAATGTTAGTTGAATACCATTATCCGGATCCAACTGATACTTGGTGGAAGATATAGGAAATAGCCTGCGGGAAATCACATGTCACTTGGCCACTGTGTAGTGATTTTGTGAGATAGTATTTTCCCACGTCATCTTCTTTGACTAATTGTCAGGGAATTCTTGGGAATCGAGTAGGGTGATCGTTTGGTTACGAAGATACCATGCAGAGTCGTTAGACTTGCGAAGGTTACGACCATTTAATAGCTCAAGAATGTGATTGGGTTGGTTTTGGCCACCCATGGGTTATCGGTGGACATCTTGATCAGGATGTTTGGATCTCCTACCAGATCCTACCGGAAATGTATAGACCGAGTCATGTGTATAGAAATGACTTCGTAGTAAGTGTTTTAAAGAGTTGGAGATTTGATAAGCAGATATTGCGAGTCAAATTATTGGAATTCAAAATCTCCAAATGTTGGATAAAAGGAGCAAGATTAAAGTCGTGAGTCACGAGCGACTATTGAAGAGTTTTTCGATCATAGAAGAGCAATTGTAGATTGTCAGTAGCTTCTCATGTTTATCAGCGAACTCAGATGAAAGACTCCGAAGGGAGATTATGTGTGTGCAGTGCGGGTTACGACGAGACACAGAGCCAGATTATCCGATGGACCATTGTATCTGTTTCTACTATAAGCAGCCGGTATCTACGAGGAGAGTATGTATTTTGAAGACTCAGTTGAAGACTATGGATGATGCTTTCGAGCGGACGATCCACAACCTCGAAAGCTGAGATCATGACAAAAGAATGGATTATCACATCAGCAGTGATTTACTACCTCAGATATAGTAGGAGTTCTTTGATACTTCCAACCGAGAGAAGCAAGTTACTCAGCAGTATCAGCCGAAGACATCTCAGAAGACCCAGACCTTCAGACAACAACTGTTACCTTTCCAGACGACGACAACTGTTACTTTTCCAGACATGGTTATGCTCTATACAGAGGAGAGATTTTACGATGATGGTCGTATCTACACAGTATTCTCCAGTTGCAGCTATACCTTTCACAGAGATGGAACGTGCTATGATGTTGACAGTTCTTCAGTATTATACAGCCGGATGTGTATCCTTTGCCAGTACAACAGTGTTTACCATCTCCATTGCAGTTGTTTCAGTTGTACCTCAGTTCCAGCAGTTGATTTCAGTTCCTCCATGATAGTCTTTGCATCTACATGAGCTCAGCCATCCAGAATAGATGTTGGACTAGTTTACATGATTACTCGAGAAGAAGTATAGAAGACCGAAGGATCGGTCCTTCGGGGTATTACTTTAGGTTATACTATTTGCAGATATATCGAGAGATACTGGTAGGTTACAGGTATCTTTGTCTAGAATATTCTTGGATAGGGTTCGAAGGGTTACTATCGACTGGTGGGTTGGTGATTTTCTCTACCGTCAGGTGAGATGTTGATCAACAATCAAGAAGTCAAGGGATACCCTTAGCCTTTGCTTGATATACCTCCACTATGGACATATCCTTACGGATAGTTGGATTGTTGGAGAGTTGGTATACTAGGACTCTCAGATGTACGTATAATTCGAGAGTATTCAGATAATAGTTTTGGATGAACTCTCGAGCTTTCCACTGCATAGGCAAGTGGAGTAAGCGATTGAGGTGATTTCAGGAATAGTTTCGATATTGAAGACCTCATACCAGGAGTTGATTTTATGGGTATCAGTGTTGCTAAACACTATGGGAGATTTATCTGCCTCAGTGTTTCTTCTTGAGAAGACTTGTAACTCTTTGTTAGAAGAGAGTCAGACCTTGAGTTTATGCATCGATTATCGATGATTGGAATACAGTAATTGTTGTGAATGAATATCCTTCGTGGTGGATAGAGGATCTGTTTAGATCAGCTAAATGACACCTGTGTATACCCTAGGGTTGATCTACGACTGGAGGGTTGATATTGTAGTGACTTAGTGTCATACAATTATCATTGTCGGTGTGATGATTGAGCTATCTGTAGCTTAGAGTAAAAGGGATACAGGTGTGTAGAAGATGATATTTCATACTTGGTATGAATTTTAGGAGATGTTGATAATGTTGTTAGACTTATCGATGATTTAGTCGTTCATGAACTTGAGGAATCAAGTACTCTTGGAGTATTTGAGATCGATTGTCATCATATCTATGGAGGATATATTTATGGATATATTCCCAATCTTGAGGGGAGTTGTGATTTCCCTAGATTGATTTGGTATTTACCATAGATGAGGATAGGATGTTCTAGCGATACTATACCGTCAACTTGTTGGACCATGAAGGCGATGGAAATCACCTGGTCGGAAGTTGGGAAGCTAGGTTTCAAGGCCTAGAAGGTGACTAACTTTTGGGTCAGTGTTAGTTAATCTGTCTGATATGGATGGAAGGGTATTGTACGTAGGGGCATCATTTCGGGGATTTGGAGCGATCCTGATGCAGTTGAATAAGACGTATATTATGTGTATGCTGGTTGAGAAACTAGCGAGATTAGTCATTATAGTCTTCCAGTTACTTTTAGTTCTGTGTGACAGAATGAATTTTGGACATTAGATTAATTTCTCTTGTGAGAATAAATCTCTGACTCTGGGAAGGATAATCGTTCCCAGAGTTGCATTCGATTTAGGAAGAGTTGTTTCAAGAGACTCTTCATTCGAGAGTAATGATTTATTCGGAGTGTAACTGAAAATAGTGAGTATTGAGATGTTCATGTTGGTGGAACGATATATGGGACATGGTTGATTTCGTAGTTTGATGTTGGGTATGCCCACAAGCAAAGGTGGAATATTGTGATCGGTAGGGTTACGTACCGTAATGAAGTGGGAGCCTAGTGCGTTAGACCGTGTTGGGAGATTATCTAGAATTTAGAAAGGACTTGATGTGATTTGGGTAACCGATGATCGATTAGCTAGGTCCGCTCATTTTCTTCCGAGCCGTAAGAAGAATTTCGTTGGATCGCTTGATGGAATTATATCCATGGAGTAACCTTGAGTATCATTTCTGATAGTGATTCATGATTCACCTTACGATTCTGCCAAAGTCTCCCATCGGTTACGGGTATAGAGCTCCACTTTGATACAGTGATTTACCTTGTACTAGGTTGATTGACAGTATATATAAGGGCTAAAATATAATATTTGAGCTCAGTACCCCACTTAGTCACTTGAGGTGTGGCTTTGCTCTGGATACTTGAGATGGTTATTGTGACATCTCGTACTCGTACATGAGTCGGAAATTTGGGGACCAAATTTTTATTAGTGGGGGAGAATGTAAGATACGAAAAAAAAATTAATTAAATAAAATAATAGCCCTTGCTAATTGAGAATTAGCTCGTGGAATTTTTAGGAATTTTTCCGGATTCAAAAGGAGTTCATACGAGGAGGATTAAAGCTTAATTAGAATTTTGGACTTAACTTGGGTTAGACTTGACCAGGGCAGGCTCAACCAAACAGAACGACTCTTATAAACCCGATCGCGATCTTCCCTCTCGCGATCCCAACCTCTTCTCGCCGCAAACTTTCCTTCTCCTCTTCGTCAAAATCCCGATCGCCGCCCCATCCACGGCCAGCCTCTGCCCCGCGCCGACAGCTTCCCTCTTCCACTGGCCACCATCGCCGGCCTCGTTGTCACCGTGAGTTGACATGCTGCCACCCTGATCCCGATCTGTTTCTCATCGCAAAGCTTAGCTCGTCATCGGTGTTCTTCTTCCCCTCCATGCCCGTCGCCATCGGCCGGTTTGCCATCGGTGATCGCCTACCCTCACTCGAGCTCTTTTCCTCTCGATCCCGACGGCAACGAGCTCCTCCAGCCGATGTGAGTTTTTCCCCATTTCCGTCGGTCGCTTGTTCTGGCTAGTTCCTCGGCTGCCTTGTTTCTTCTGTCTACAGTCGCCGCTAAAGTTCTCTAGGTTCACCCTCCATCGATACAGGAAGCAGCGAGCTCAGCTCGATAGGATCTGCGTTGCCGATCCAGTTGAGGGTGAGTGTTGATAATTTGATGTAATCTCGATCCTTTGTGTCGCCACCCTTCCTAATGGCTAGTTCACCAGCAGCCTCCAATCGAGTAGTTGTCGAATTACATGAGCATTTCCTTCCATCGCCCGTACGCCTCAAGTCATCACAGGAGTTGATTTTTATCTCCATTGGCTACTCTTACGGATAGGTAAGAGGGGCAAAGCGAAGCGATGGGTTGTTTCTAAATAGGTTCTTTGGATGTGGATTAAGGGTATCAATTTTTATGGATTCTTGATTTGTCAATATCTGAGTTCATTCATCTTATAGTAGTGATTGATACTTTGATTGGTGAGCGAGGATGCATGGAAGGGAATAACTAATTCGGTGAGGAAGTTGATCTGAATAGGGACTTCTTGCAAACCAACTTGATTGTTCCAGATGGGATATCTATGCTCGGATTGAAGGGACTACGTTGGGTAAACTGGGTTAGTTCATATTAAACTCTTGTAATCTTATCCAGAGGTTGTGTTGATGGAATTGGAGTAGGTATGTTCAGGTTTGGAAACTTTATCGATGAATAAAAATATATATATGTTTCTGCAGCTAGTTTTTGTATTATGGTTGTGATGTTAGGTGGCAACTGTGGTCGAATCCATTTGGTGGTTATAGATTGCTACTTCAATGGTGGATCAAGATGTTTTGCAACGGAAGCTAAGCTAGGAAAGTCGATTTGGGATGTGATACCATCATTGGACTTATGATAGTACTTGTCAATGTTGCATGTTGATCGCAGGACTTTAATTAGTGATGATGCTCGTAGTTATGGATGACTGATACGAGCTACATAGCAGGTGGGTAATATCTACCTGGTCCGGTAGTTTTGATCAAATTCTAGTGCATGATCTTGGATTTATGTTTATACCTATTTACCTTAAATCCACTCTTATTTAATCATATGCTTGTACTGCCTTGACCTTTGAGATATATACTCTGGTGCTTCATTGATTATCTAGCTCGGATAGGAACTATAAACCCTATTATGTATTAGCTGATGGATGTTCAGTAAGTACAGGTGGTTAGGGTTATCTTTGTGACCTCAGATTGGGTTACTGTGTTACATCACTAGGGTTAGGTGATGAATTGGGTTATGGAGTCGATCGTTGTATCGTACACATATTAGTTGTGCATCTATGGTGGATTTAGTTGTCTGTGCATAGATAAATGTGTGTGGTTGTCAGTATGTGGTTACGGACTAGAGGTCCTAGCATGATTGTATATCCATTATGGATTGTATATCTGTGTATGGTTATATGGATGGTCAATAGTATCTCGCTACTGACTAGAGGTCTTAGCGTGGTTGACTGTCAGATGAGTATGACTCTTTGTACGATAGAGAGAGTCTTGTGGATTGTAGTCTTTGCATAGTTGACTTTTGGTTGACCAGGACTCTCCGTGAGATAGGGAGTGTTGCGAGGATACTTGTGTGGATATATGCATCATTACATTTGCATGCATGCTGACGACTGGGTCTCCCTTATGGATGAGACGAGTCGTCAGTCATCCTGCCTCCCTGGCCACTCGGGGTAGTGGTAGCAGGGTTGAGGGCAGAGCATTGGATGTGCCGCGCTCGGCCACTATGGATGGTGATAGCTGGAGATGCGCACCTGGTCACTGTGCAGAGTGGTGTTAGCACTCGCCCACTATAGACGATGGTTGTGTGACGTGCAGTTGTCCTATGTGCGGCGTTTGTCTACTCATGGGTAGGGACAGCGTGACTTGCAGCAGGGGCCCCTAGGAGTAGTTAGCTTTTTACGCTTATACGCTACTCAGTCATACTATCCAACTCGGTCACTTGAGAGTGGTGGTAACTGGAGTCGGGCTAGTTGTCATTTGTCGTGCCACCCTGGCCACTCTGGGGTCGTGGTTGGACGGGTCTACAGACAGTGACCATGCATATGCATTGCTGATATATATGTATGCATGTATTTGATATATGTTTTACATATGCCTGTGAGATGCTGCATTTGATTGAGCTATGATTGCTGCATATGGTTGTTCATCATGATACATGTCATCTTCATTTTATATACTGCTATGTGTTGAGCATGATACATGCGTTGATTCAGACTGTTATATGCATTTGATTAGCATCATGTCATTGTGTGGTACGGACCGGGTTGTTATTACAGGTGATCATATACTGTTCATATCTTGGAGTATTGGTTAGGTATGGGATTGACTTGGTACGTTATATGAGTTATGTTATTGTAAATCTATTCAGGATGATCTAGCATATGGTGTTACAGACCGTCAGGTACGTTGGTATATTACTTCATGTTCAGTTGATCAGTTTAGTATATACATTGAGTATGACTTTACTGTAGTTACTTGTTATTAGATTTGGATATGACTGTATGTCTATTGGACTCATGCTGTATACCTATAGATCTTCACATGTATACTTGTAGATCTATCCTTATATGTTGTTCATGCACTTTCTATATATTACCCCTGAGTTTATACTCACCACCCCTGGACCCTGGGTTTCCTGTCGCCCAGATAACAGGTAGAAGATTCCTTGGACGTTCGGAGCTCCGCCAGCTGATCCCATCTCACACCGGACGGATGAATATGTTTTCCGTATTGTTGTATTACTATGGAGTATTGTTTTGGGGTCTTTACCCTGTATGGTTTCCGTATTTGTGATATACGGATGTGTTGTATATATTTGGTCTTCGATTTGATTTCTGTTATGATTCTTGTCGTGTCAAGTCACTCCGGAGTGCACAGTTGGTCTTTGTATCTTGTTTATCTGTTTGTATTGTTTCCGCTGTGTTTAGTATAATTGGTATGTTGATATCTTTATATCATATTGTTGTTGTGGGCCTACGGGCCTTGTATTAACCCGATATGTTGCCACGTATAGGGGAGATGCCGTCCGTTTTCTTTTCGGCACGACATACTCCCGGGGCGTGACACCCGAGGTAGCTAATCCCGAACCCACTAGAGTACTAGGCCCGTACTATGTCTGTTGGCCTAGGGGCAACATAACATAGAAGCTCATCCTAAGCCCGTACTTATGACCGTCGGCCTAGGGCATCTGGGAGCCCATCCCATACTGGGTCCGTACTACGACCGTCGACCCAGGGGCACGTAGGAGCCCATCCCTTGGACCTTATTAGGGTCCGATACAAGGCATGCAGAAAGTAAAATAGCATATTATGTTCCTCATCATAACATATGATATTTCTTTCATAAACCTATCATGTTCTTTATCATGGCATTTAACATTTCTTTTCTTATACATATCATGTTCCTTATTATGGCATATCATGTTCCTTCTTCATAGCATATCATGTTCCTTCTTTATAGCATATCATGTTCCTTCTTCATAACATATCATATTTCTTTTCTTTTCATAACATATCATGTTCCTTCTTTATAACATATCATACATTCATACAATTTACATGATAATGAGCATAACATGATCATACATTTAACATGGCAATGAGCATAACATAATCATACATTCCTACAATTAACATGGACATAATGTAGTGACATAAACCAATCATGCTATCATAAAATCTAACTAACATCATATTTTTATCTTTTTCTACATGTAGCATGGCATGGAGGACTTAGTAGAGGGCATGTACATGGGCTGGCCGAAACCCTAAGGAAGGGTTCTTAGTAGTTTACATGCTAAACAACTTGTGCAAGGTCTACTTAACATCATGCTAACATCACACACATATAGAGTGTGGCATAAACATCATGAACAAGCATAACATGGTGTGATCTAAACTTCATAGGGTTCTCACAAAATTTTAAACCCTAAACTACTTGTACAAGATCTAACTAACCACATGTTAATTCCATCACATATAGATCATGGCATGGAAGGCCCTTAGGGGTTAAAATGGGTCTTGGCCGAGAGCTTCAAGGAAACTTAAGATCAATTACTTAAATCTAGCTTAGCTATGAACATGTTACCTTCATCTACATTCAAAACATAGCATGACAACTTATAGGTCATAGCATGATAGACCATTAGGAGCCTAAATGGGTCTTGGCCGAATGTTTCAAGGATCTTAAAGATCAACCACTTAAATTTAGTTTATCTAACAACATGTTATCTTCATCTACAACCAAAACATAGCATGACAACTTATAGGTCATAGCATGATAGACCATTAGGAGCCTAAATGGGTCTTGGCCGAATGTTTCAAGGAGCTTAAAGACCAACCGCTTAATTTTAGTTTAGCTAACAACATGTTATCTTCATCTACAATCAAAACATAGCATGACCACATATATAGCATAGCATAGAAAACCATTAGAAGCTTGAAAAGGGGTCTTGGCCAAGGGTTTCATGAAGCTTTTAAGATCAACACTTAAATTTAGTTTAGTTATCAACAAACTATCCTCATCTACAATCAAAACATAGCATGACCACATATAGAACATAGCATAGAAAACCATTAGGGGTCAAAAGGGGTCTTGGCCGAGAGTTTCATGAAGTTTGAAGATCAAATACTTAACCCAAAGCCTATCTAGAAACCTATTATCATCATATTCCTACAAAACATAGCATGGACAATCATGGAAAGCTTAAAGGAGGTTTTGACCAAAAGTTTCATAAGGAATTTTCTTAACAACCATCAACCGAAGCAACTTGTATGCAGGTGAGGGGATACTTACATCCTTCACTTTGTTTAATAGTTGGAAAACACCCTAAGTGATGCAAAAACTAGAGCCTTCTTCTTGCTTGGTTAGTTTTCGAAAAATGGAAGAGGGGGAGCTTAGGGTTTCGGTGAGGAAGAAGAAGAGAAGTGGAGAATGGCAATTGTGGTTTCTCTTGTCTCCTCATTCCCCTATTTATTCACTTGAAGGTGTCCCTTAGCCTCCCTTACCCTTATCTATCATTTCCCATATCCTTCTAATAGCACAACCCTGCTGGGCTTCTGGTTATTGGGTGCATCTTAAGGTTTAGCTATCTACTTGGGGGTTTAGGGTTCAAACCCTGGGCCATGCATCCTTTTTGGCTTTATTTCTTTTATTTTTTTGAAAGAGCCCACATAAAGCCCATTATAATCATGCAAAAATTCTTGTATAATTGCTAGGAATTTTACGGGCGTTACACTTCTTGTGTCACTTGTCTATGATTGTCTTTAGCACAGCGGAATAGTAATACAAATGAAAATACTAACAACACATACAAGCATACACAAGATATATGTGGTTCGGAACCAAATGGTTCCTACTCCACGGGGCGAGCTCAATGAGCTCTAGTTATGCACTGACACTAACTAAACTCCTTCTCGACAACACGTCGGAGGTGGAGAAATCTCGTACAAGCAATTACAATAGTAATACAAAAATACAAGCCAAAATACAAAGATAATAAAAAAGAAAACTTTTACACAATTACTTTGATCACTTGCTTGTTGCTTGCTTTGGTTTGGCTCTTGAAGGTCTGGAATGCAGCAGCAATTCCCCTCTAATATCTCTCCAAAAACTCTTGTTGAAATCCTCCCCAAGCTCCTCCTTTTATGCTTGTCCCGGGCTGATTTCGCGCCTATCAGTCTACTGATCGTGATCTCCAGTCGACTGCTCCTGTAGCCGTTGTCTCACAACGGTCGAATCCACGTTGGCAAAAACCCAACGGATAACCATCAGTCGACTGATCATACCCATCAGTCGACTGGTAACACCATCAGTCGAGCGCTCGACGCGATAACTCGACTGGAAACCATTCTATGCCCGAATTCGTCCCGATGAGTCGACTGATCCCATCATCAGTTAAATGATGGCGTCAGTAATCGATTTCCCTCCCTCGGCAGTCGATTTTTAGGCCAGAACTTGGTCAGTCGAACACCAGTCGAGTCCAATCGACCTAGAGCAGTCGACTAGTACCTATGCCAGTCGACTAATGTCGAGTAAAAACCTCAAACACCAAGTTGTTTGAGCATCCAACCGTCAGGTAAATCCTCAAACACTAAGTTTGAGCCTCCGACACTAAGTCTTAGCCAATTAGCCAAGTCCACCTCATCCTCTCATGGAGTTCCCCATCAAAGCTCTCTTTCCTCGGCCTACGTCCCTTGGATCCACCAAGCGCATGACTTCGCAATGCATCCTTCGCATCTCTTGCCCTCGAAGTATGCTTCCCTTGGGCCTCTCTCCATTCATTTCCCGTCCGACGGTCCCTCGGATGCACCAAGCGCACGACTTCGCAATGCCATCCTTCACCGACTTAAGGACCCTGAGCCTAGTGAACTTGCTAAGTCCTCAAGACTTCCCACACCAAGCCTCATGCTTGAATTTTCCCAACACCAGACCCCATGCTTGGACTTTTCACCACCAAGGCAACACACTTGGATTTATGTGGCCAACCCATGTTGGACTTCCCATGATAATCCCATGTCATACGTTTTGTCTAACATCAAAATACCATTCGAGCCATACTCGAGTCCTGGGCTGATTGTACCAACAATCTCCCCCTTTTTGATGTTTGACAAAACTACAAACTCAAGTCTACCAATTATCCATAATTGACAATTCTCACATCCCAATGAGAATTCCAAACCCCAATTGGTAACTTCTCCCCCTTTTTGACGTACATCAAAAAGGTCCTCTCCAAGAGTATGAATGTCTCATATCCCAATAAGATCTTACAATCTCTCCCTTGGAGGAACACATGCCTACAATCTTTCTAGTGATAAGTCCCATATCACTTAAGAGAGGCAATCCCTTAATTTTCCTCCCATGAGGAAAAATACGCATCCATCTTCCCATGACGGATACCTCCCCCTAAAGACTTGCTCCCCCTTGACCATTGCACCAACAATGTCCTTGGATAGTTCCTAAGCCAATAGGAACATTAAAATAATCAAAATTAAGGCAAAGTTCAACAATTAACTCTCACACACCTTAAAATTGATACTCACCCTAAACTCTTCTCCTAATCCACATCTAATGGATTTCCACCCTTTCTAATGCTCTCCAAAGCATGTCCTAGGGTTAGGAGTGGTTAGGGGACCAAAACATAGATGAACATGGGCCTAACAATCATGGTTTACCTGAAATCAACATTATCAGTCGACTCTCTCAGAGATTAGTTGACTCCTGCCCATATCAGTCGACTGCCATCCATGGCAGTCGACTGATAACTGCAAAATATAGTTTTCCGTATTTCAGAAATAAATTTCTAAAATTCGTAAGTAAATATACATAAGTTGAAAAATCATGAAAATTCATATGTATATTACTTATTACAATCATTATGGGTGAAAAATATTAGAAAATTATTTTACTCACAAAATAGTGAGATTGATATAAAGTTCAAAAGTTGAGAAAAGCTTCAATATTGAGCCCTCTTTGTATCATCCCATTCAATGGTGATTGCTATCAAAAGATAGACTTCACCAAGGTTTTTCAAAATATTTTTGAAATATTTTTAAAACCTTTAATTCCTTTTTCCTAAACATCTCACTTGTATCTACATGTGTAAAACACATACAAGTCAAATATTAGTGAGATGTAGGGTCTTTTTTATTTAGGGTTTCATGCATATCTCTAGGCAACATTATTTGATTCCCTTATGCATGAGACTTCAAATCATGCCTTAGTCCTTAAATCCATTTTATTTATGCATGAATGATGATTATGACATAAATGATACAAAGATAAGAGCATGTGCCAAAATCATAATGTCATGGCATGTGATACAAGCTTAAGCATAACATGACATATATAAGTAACCCTAAATATGATCATGACATTTAATATGATAAAAATAAATATGATGTCATGTCATGGTAAGGCAAAAAAATGATGACAATTATAAAGTGCTAAGGTATACAATACCTAAGTGTTAAATTCAAATTGTCATTTCTTAGAATTAAATTCATTTTGCCTTAATGCCATTTATCCTCCTAGTGTGCCAAAAACCCAAAATGACACACCATTACTCCTAAGACCTAATTATGCCAATTTAATCATTTTTCAACTTCTCAAAGCACATTGGCACATCCTAAGGTGTCACTCACCATGCCTAGGTTAACTACCCATCCACTTAGGGTTGACACATCCTAACCCATCTAGCGTGAATCGATCACGCTCCTAGGAACCCAATACCTATTGGAGCTCCTTGGGTTAACTAGGTATTCACTAGGGATAACTTCCCTAGATACCTTCCTAATGACCTTTTTGACTTTGAAGCCTTAGTCAATTGGGTCTTTCCTAGGTCAACTGTAGAGGTAACTCTCCCTTTGACCTTCTTAATGGCTACTTTAGTTTTTCTTAAGTCCTTAGCCACTAAACATAACCATGGCTAGTCTTAGGGATAACTTCCCTATTAGCCTTGGTTTTCCTAGACCTAGAAATAGTTCCATAATTGAATGGAACATTGTGATAGGACATATGTTTGCGACCCAAACCTTTCTTGCTCTTAGACGGTTCTTGTTTCCTAGGCCTTAAATTTTGAACATTTGTCCCCTAAATGAATTTGTAATTCTTGCTAGGGTCTTCTCCAATTTATCAAGCCTTGACCTCAAAGCTTGATTCTCTAATTCTAGTTTTCCCAATTTTGATTTTTCATTAATCTTTTGGGAATTATTTTTCTTCTTAGGCATATGCCTAGATTTCTTGGGGTTAATGCCCAAATTTTCTTCAATTCTCCTAATGGACTCCCTAGGTAGAATTGGTCTAGAGTTATTTGTCCTAGGTTTGTCCTTAGGTAAACTTACATACTTAGCACCTAGACAAACATATTTATTTCTACTGGCATGCTTTTCATTAATAATTGCAAGAGAGCTAAAATAATTCCTAGCATGCTTATTAACCTTAGAAATTGAAGGTGCATTGATTGAATTTACCTTAGGGTTAGCTTTGGAAGCTCCCCCTACATGTGATACACCTTCTTGCCCTTTCTTCCTCCCCGTAGAAAATTGGCTCCTATAATGTCCCCTTTGGTTGCATTTGAAGCACACAATGTGCTCCTTGCTTCTAGTTGAGGGAACTCCAGCATCTTTCACTTTTGGTACCGGTTGAGCTTTCTTCACCTTCTTGGGACACTTACTTTTATAGTGTTCTTGCTCCCTACACTCAAAGCATATTATGTATTTTTTATCTTTAATTATAATGCATGAGTTACCTAGGGAGGTGGTGGAAGCCTCTTGATCACTTCTTCCGGAGGTAGATGCTTCGTCTTAACCTTGCTCCGGAATGGAAGACCTCTCCTCTCCCTCAATGCTAGAGGTGGAGATTTCCACCAAGTCATCCACATCATCAAATATAGATGGTGATTCTTCCTCGGCATGGACTAATGTGGGCTCTTCATGAAATTTGATCACCTTGCCCCATAGGTCCTTAGCATCCCTATAATTACCTAATCTAGACCAAATATTGTTAGGAATCAAATCACTAAGCAATTTGATTACCTTGAGATTTGTCTTGAAGTCCTTGATTTGGTCCTTGGTCCACCTTGACTTCTCAATTTGCCTATTTTCTTCATCCCTAGGAATTTCGAAACCGTTTTCTAGAATTAACATAATATCAAAATCGGTTTCTAGATATACCTCCATCTTTCTTCTCCACCATTGAAAGTCTCCTTCGAATTTTGGTTGTTGGAGGTTGTAGACGGCCATCTTGTCGTGCTTGTGTTGGCAGTTAGTCTTTGACAAGCAACCTTCTCTGATACCACTTGTTGGAACATCAGTGGTCGGCTAGAGGGGGGTGAATAGCCCGATATGCATAGATGATGGAAATCGTTCATTCTCCTTCGAATTTTGGTGGTTGGAGGTTGTAGACGGCCATCTTGTCGTGCTTGTATTAGCGGTTAGTCCTTGACAAGCAACCTGCTCTGATACCACTTGTTGGAACGTCGGTGGTCGGCTAGAGGGGGGTGAATAGCTCGATATGCATAGACGATGGAAATCATTCGTTCTTCTTGTGTCACTTGTCTACGATTGTCGTTAGTGCAGCGGAATAGTAATACAAATGAAAAATACTAACAACACATACAAGCATACACAAGATATACATGGTTCAGAACCGAATGATTCCTACTCCATGGGGCACGCTCAACGAGCTCTAGTTATGTGCACGAGACTAACTAAACTCCTTCTCGACAACACGTAGGAGGTGGAGAAACCTCGTACAAGCAATTACAATAGTAATACAAAAATACAAGCCAAAATACAAAGACAATATAAAAGAAAACTTTTACACAATTGCTTTGATCACTTGCTTGTTGCTTGCTTTGGTTTGGCTCTTGAAGGTCTGTAATGCAGCAGCAATTCCCCTCCAAAATCTCCCCAAAAACTCTTATTGAAATCCTCCCCAAGATCCTCCTTTTATGCTTGTCCCGGGCTGATTTCGCGCCGATCAGTTGACTGATCGTAACCTCTAGTCGAATGCTCCTGTAGCCGTTGTCTCACAACAACCGAATCCACATTGGCAAAAACACAACAGATAACCATCAGTCGACTGATCATACTCATTAGTCGACTAGTAACACCATCAGTCGAGTGCTCGATGCGATCACTCAACTGGAAACCATTCTGTGCCCGAATTCACCGTGATCAGTCGACTGATCCCATCATCAGTCGACTGATGGCGTCGGTAGTCGACTGCCCTCCCTTGGCAGTCGCCTGTTAGGCTAGAACTTGGTCAGTCAAACATCGGTCGAGTCTAATCGACCTAGAGCAGTCGACTGGCACCTATGCCAGTCTACTGATGTCGGGTAAAACCTCAAACACCAAGTTTTTTGAGCATCCGACCATCGAGTAAGCTCTCAAACACCACGTTTGAGCCTCCGACACTCAGTCTTAGCCACTTATCCAAGTCCACCTCATCCTCTCATGGAGTTCCCCACCGAAGCTCTCTTCCCTCGTCCTACGTCCCTCGGATGCACCAAGCGAATGACTTCGCAATGCCATCCTTCACGTCTCTTACCCTCGAAGTATGCTTCCCTTGGGCCTCACTCCATTCGCTCCCCGTCCGACGGTCCCTCGGATGCACCAAGCGCACAGATTCACAATGCCATCCTTCACTGACTCAAGGACCTCAAGCCTAGTGAACTTGTCAAGTCCTCAAGACTTCCCACATCAAGCCTCATGCTTGGATTTTCCCAACACCAAGCCCCATGCTTGGACTTTTCACAACCAAGGCTACACACTTGGATTTACGTGGCCAACCCATGTTGGACTTCCCATGACAATCCCATGTCATACATTTTGTCTAACATCAAAATACCATTCGATCCATACTCGAGTCCTGGGCCGATTGCACCAACAAGTCCAAGCATGGGGCTTGGAAAAGAAAGTCCAAGCATGGGTATTGGCATGGGAAAGTCCAAGCTTGAGTTTTAGCAAATGGAAAGTTCAACATGGGTTGGCAAGGGAAGTCCAAGGGGTGATATTGGTGGCGTAAAGTCCAAGGGTGGATTCTTAGCAGTATAAGTCCAATAGTTGGTGGCATAAAGTCCGAGCGGAGTCTTGGCAGCGTAAGCCCAATGTGCCTTAGCGGTATAGACCCACTTAGCATGACAATAGCCGATGGAAGAACTTGAAGGCTAGCGTATGGATGAACAAGTCATGGATGACTTGGAGGGATCTGATAGGTGTGAGGCTGACGGAGGTGGCTAGAAGGCTTAGGTCTAGGCTAAGGGTGGTCTAGCAAGTATGAGGACATTATACTTGGTGTTAAACCTCATTGATGAGGTTATCAGTCGGCTGACATTATTATTAGTTGGCTGATGGGAGTCGATTGGAGTTTGACTATAGGAAATGGCCTAGCAATCAATCGCAAAATTAGGCGGATCGTGATGGCACGGCGATCGATTGCTATGGTTGGCGGTCAATGTGATGGTGAGTTTTCAGAGCAGAATGTTTCGAGTCATTATTAGGGTTTGATCAGTGATGACTCGATTAGTCGACTGATGGGCATAATCAGTCGACTCATGGTCTATCCATTAGAACTTATCCAATGTGGCTCGGGCCGTTGTGAGACAACGACTATAGGAGTAGTCGACTGATGGTTTCGATCAGTCGACTGCTAGGTGAAATCTAGTCTGAGGTAAAGCTTTAAAAGGAGCTTATGGAGAAGGATTTTGGTATGGTTCCTTAGAACAATTTGAGGCGATTTGCTGGTGCAATTCAGGGTCTCCAAGTGTAGCTCAGGCAACCAAACAAGAAAGCTTCCAAAAGATCATTTATAAAGTGTTGTTTGCATTCTTTTGTTGTATTTGATTTGTAATTGCTTGTTTTATTTTGTATTACTGTTGTAATCATTGTAAGAGGTTTCTCCATCCCTGACTTGTTGTCGAGAAGGAGTATTATTGTTTAGTGGTGTTGGTTGCATCGCTAGAGCTCATTTGAGCTCAATCCATGGAGTAGGAACCTTGAGGTTTCGAACCACATTACATCCTTGTGTATTTGTGTTTGTCTTCATTTTTTTTATTGCTATTATATATATTCCGTTGCGCATAACATGTTGGAGATTTGAGGGCGCTAGAGGGGAGGGGGGGGGTGAATGTTGGGGATCGAGCGTTGTGACCGTACGAGGATGGAATTCAATTGTGATCGTGTCTACAATTTCGTTAGCGTAGCGGAATATAGAAATGAAAGCAATAACGAAATACAACAATCACGAACACAAGTATATAACGTGGTTCGGAACCGAACGGTTCCTACTCCACGGATCGAGCTCTAAAGAGCCCTAGTGATGCACACGCAATCACTAATCAATAATAACTCCTTCTCGGAACAATCCGGAGGCGGAGAAACCTCGTACAAGGATTACACTAAGTAATACACAAGATACAAGCAAATACAAATAAGAAATACAATGCAAGTAAAGGAAAAAACAACTTTACAAGAGCTTTGGATTGCTTGATCTTTGATTGCCTTGAACTAGCTTTGAAGGAATGGAAAGCACCAACTTCCCCCTTCAATTTCGCCCAAGAAAATCACTTTTAAAAACCCTCCTTCCGAGCTGCCTTTATAACCTGCGTCGGGCCGATTTACGCCTGTCGATCACGCCATAAGTCACCGATCGGTGATGCCACTGTTGTCGTGAGACAACGGATCGATCCACGCTGGAAAAACTCCAACTGATCTCTTGGCAGTCGACTGCCAACATTGGCAGTCGACTGCCAACACCCGTAGTCGACTGGCCAGTCGGCTACGGAGCGTTCTGTGCTTGACACAGAACTAGCAGTCGATTGCCAACCCTTGGCAGTCAACTGCCAGAGCAATTCCAGCTCTAAATTGGCAGTCGAACTCAAGTCGACTCACGTCAGTCGAACCGGCCATATTTCCAGTCGACTGACAACCTCAAACATGAGGTTTTAACCCAAGTATGGTGCCCCCATACTTGCTAGACCACCCTTAGCCTAGACCTAAGCCTTCTAGCCACCTCCATCAGCCTCACGCCTCTCGGATCCCTCCAAGTCATCCATGACTTGTTCATCCATCGTGCTAGCCTCTAGGTGCTTCCCTCGGCTATGTCATGCTAACGGTGTCTACACTGCCAAGGCATATTGGACTTATGCCGCCAAGACTCCGCTTGGACTTTACGCTGCCAAAATCAATCCCCTTGGACTTCCAAATGCCAAGACTCAAGCTTGGACTTTCCCTTGCCAACCCATGTTGGACTTTCCATGCCAAGACCCATGCTTGGACTTTCCATTTGCCAAGACCCATGCTTGGACTTCTCATTTGCCAAGACCCATGCTTGGACTTCTCATGCCAAGTACTCAAGACTTGGACTTTCCCAAATGCCAAGTACCCATGACTTGGACTTTCCATGCGCCAAGTGTCCCACTTGGACTTTTCATGCCAAGTACTCAAGACTTGGACTTTAACAAATGCCAAGTACCCATGACTTGGACTTTCCATGCGCCAAGTGTCTCACTTGGACTTTTCATGCCAAGTACTCAAGACTTGGACTTTACCAAATGCCAAGTGTCCCACTTGGACTTTCCATGCCAAGTACCCATGACTTGGACTTTACCTTGCCAAGACCCATGCTTGGACTTTCCCATAATCACATGGTCAACCCCAGTCAACCATCAAGGTCTTTCTCGAGTCAAACTCGAGTCCGGTCAAACATGACCCGGGTCGATTGCTCCAACAATCTCCCCAACATATTAACTGACATTAATGTCAAACATCAATGCCAAACCACTTTGTCAAATCCCTTTGTCAAACATCAAAACATCACTCGAGTCAAACTCGAGTCTGGTCAATTGTGACCTGGGCCGATTGCACCAACAATCTCCCCCTTTTTGATGTTTGACAAAAATCAAACAAATCATCTGAGTTAGACCACTAACTCAAATCCCTTACCAATTATCCCAAATTGGTAAACACTCTCCAAATGTTCTCCCCCAAACATTCTCCCCCTTTTTGACTAACATCAAAAAAGGTTTTCTCTCCAAGGAGGTCAATGTCTCATATCCCAATGAGATCTTACAATCTCCCCCTTGATCCAAAAATAAATACCTAGGATGCCTACCATCTTCCTAGTGATAATTCACATATCATTCAAGAGAGACAATCCTATACTCTCTCCCAATTTCCAAATTGGGTATCACAAACCCATCAATTTTCCCAATTGATGATACTCTCCCAATAACTTCTCCTCTTCAAGGAGAAAAACACATCCATCATCCCAAGATGGATAACTCCCCCTAAAGGCTTGCTCCCCCTTGACCATTGCACCAACAATGTCCTTGGGAAGCCCCTAAGCCAATAGGAACTCTAAACCATCAAAATTAAGGTTCTAAGTTCAAACTTGAACTTTCCATACCCTAAATTTGATACTTTGACCTAACACTTCTCCTAATCCATATCCAATGGATTTTCACCCTTTATAATGCTTCCCAAAGCATATCCTAGGGTTAAAAGTGGTTAGGGACCTTTACCATGGCTGAAAATGGGCTAAACAAACCTTGTTAACCCGAAATCAGACCTGTCAGTCGACTCTCGATAAGATCAATGATCGATTTTCAACTATCAGAAATGAATTTTGGAAATTCATAAATAATTATACATAATTCGAAAAATCGTGAAAATTCATACATATAATACTTATGACACACACAATGGGTGAAAAATATTTGAAAATTATTTTACCCATAAAATAGTGAGTTTGATACAAAACTCAAAACCATTGAAATTTTCAATGTTTTGGCTCTATTTTGTATCAACTCTATCAATGGTGATTGCTATCAAAAGATAGACTTCACCAAGGTTTTTTAAAATGATTTTAAAATATTTTCAAAACCTTATTTTGGATCATATTCCTTGGGCTCTATGCACATGACTTGTACACAAGCTTTCCCAATAATCCACAAATGAAACAAGATGAGTTTTAGTTCATCTAGATGCAAAACTATGCACCTTGAACTTAACTCATATCCTAGCATCTCACATGTATCTAGGGTGTATAAATACACATACATGTCAATTGGATGTGAGATGTGGGTTTTGTTCATTCTAATCTAGGGTTTCATGCATTCTCTAAGGCAACCCTACTTGATTCCCTTATAAATGGGACTTCAAGTCATGCCATAGTCCTTAATTCAATTTCAATTGAGATTTTCTTAAATGCATGAATGATTATGACATTAATGATGACATAAATAAACATATGCTCATAATCATGATGTCATGGCATAATATGAAATCTAAAACTCATGACATTTAAATCCTTAAACCTAAGCATACTCATGACATATAAAATCATAGAAATAGGCATCATGTCATGACATGGCATATGGCAATCAAGGCATGGCATATAAAATATATAGGTATAGTAATACCTAAATTTTAATATTAATTGCCATTTGATATAGTTAGATATATTTTGCCATATTAACCTTAATCTCCCTAGTGTGCCAACAACCCAAAATGGCACACTAACCTCTAAACCTAAATTGTGCCAATTTAATTGATTTTTCTTAAATTCAAAAGTGCATTGGCACATCCTAAAATCTTTTAGGATATTGATTCAAATCTATTTCTAAGGTAACCATAACCTTGAAAACATCCTAAAGTGCCACCTTTACCATGATTGAGTTAACTACCCATCCAATCAAGGTTGGTACACCCTAAACCCATCTAGCGTGAATCAATCATGCTCTTAGGAACCCAAAACCGATTTGAGCTCCTAGGATTAATTAGGTATTCCTTAGGGATAACCTCCCTAGATACCTTCCTAATGACCCTCCTAGGCTTATTAGCCTTGGTCATTTGGGTCTTACCTAGGTTGACTCTAGGGGTAACTCCCCTTGCAACCTTCTTAGTGGCCACCCTAGGTTTCCTTGAAACCCTAGCCACTAGGCACACCCTTTGGTCAATTCTAGGGATGACTTCCCTATTGACCTTGGTCTTCCTAGACCTAGTCAGTGTTCCATAATCTAATGGAACACTATGGTAAGCTACCTTAGGCTTAGGTTTGTGACTCAAACCTTGCTTGCCCTTGGTTGAATTTTGACTCTTAGGTCCTAGGTGTTGACTTTGACTTTTGGACCTTTAACTTTGATCATTAGACCCTTTAAATTGATTTTGTATATTTCTAAGGGTCTTTTCTAGTTTTTCAAGCCTTGACCTCAAGGCTTGATTTTCAACCTCTAATTGCCCAATTGATTTTTGATTAAGTTTTTGGGCATTACCATTTTCTCTAGGCATATGCCTACCCTTCTTAGGGTTAATGCCTAAGTGGTTTTCTATTTTCCTAATGCTTTCCTTAGGAAGAGTTTTTCTAGGGACATTAGTCCCAAATTTCTCCTTTCTTGAAAAATTTACCCTCTTGGCTCCTAAGCAAAAATATTTATCTCTAGCATGCTTTTCATGGTGAATTGCAAGAGAATTAAAATTTCTAGCATGCTTTTGACTTTTAAATTTGGAATGTGCATTATTAAAATATACCTTAGGGTTAGCTATAGAAGCTCCCCCTACTTGTGATGCTCCTCCTTGCCCCTTCTTCTTCCCCCTAGGGCATTGACTCCGATAATGCCCCTTTGAATTGCACTTGAAGCATATGATGTGCTCCTTGCCTTTAGGTGTTGGGGAACCGGCATCCTTGACTTTTGGTGCCGGTGGAGCTTTCCTAATCTTCTTTGGGCACTTGCTCTTGTAGTGCCCGGTTTCCCTACACTCAAAACATATTATATGCATTTTATTATTAACACACATGTTTGAGTTACCTAGGGTAGTGGTGGAGGCCGGAGTTGGATTTTGATCTTCCTCATCTTGACCGGATGTTGAAGGCTCTTCTTGAGGTTGCTCCGGTATAGAAGATGGTCTTTCCTCCTCTTCCTCCTTGGATGTTGATGACCTCTCACCATCCAAATTCTCACTTCCTTGTGAGGATGATGCATTCGCCTCTTCGGTCCCTTCCTCTTGGACCGGTGATGGATTTTCATGGAGCTTTGCCACTTGGCTCCATAACTCCTTAGCATCTATATAATTACCTAACATACACAAGATATTGTTAGGTATTAAATCAACCAAAAACTTTATTACCTTGATGTTTTTCTCGAAGGCTTGGAGTTGATCCTCACTCCATCTCTTCTTCTTGAGGAATCCTCCCTTTGGTCCTATTGGATAGCTAAATCCTTCCATTAATATGGACCATCCTTCGAAATCCCTCATCATTAGGAAGTCCTCAATTCTCGCCTTCCATTGACTAAATCCTTCTTGTCCATAGAAGGAGTAGGGGATCGGTGTGTTGATATCCCATCCTAGTTGTTCTTCCATCTTCACCCTCTAGCGTCTTGCTCCCGGTTGTTAATCCGTTGAAGAGCCCCGGGCTCTGATACCACTTGTTGGAGATTTGAGGGCGCTAGAGGGGGGGGGTGAATAGCGTTGTGACCGTACGAGGATGGAATTCAATTTTGATCGTGTCTACAATTTCGTTAGCGCAGCGGAATATAGAAATGAAAGCAATAACAAAATACAACAATCACGAACACAAGTATATAATGTGGTTCGGAACCGAACGATTCCTACTCCACGGATCGAGCTCTAAAGAGCCCTAGTGATGCACACAAAATCACTAATCAATAATAACTCCTTCTCGGAACAATCCGGAGGTGGAGAAACCTCGTACAAGGATTACACTAAGTAATACACAAGATACAAGCAAATACAAATAAGAAATACAATGCAAGTAAAGGAAAAACAACTTTACAAGAGCTTTGGATTGCTTGATCTTTGATTAACTTGAACTAGCTTTGAAGGACTGGAAAGCACCAACTTTCCCCTTCAATTTCGCCCAAGAAAATCGCTTTTAAAAACCCTCCTTCCGAGCTGCCTTTATAACCTGCGTCGGGCTGGATTTTTGCCTATCAGTCGACTGCCATAAGTCACCAGTCGACTGATGCCACTATTGTCGTGAGACAACGGATCGATCCACGCTGGAAAAACTCCAACGGATCTCTTGGCAGTCGACTGCCAACATTGCGATCGATCGCAAGACCCGGTAGTCGACCGCCGGCACGAGCGCTCAGCTCGACATAGAACTAGCAGTCGACTGCCAACCCTTGGCAGTCAACTGCTAGAGCAATTCCAGCTCTAAATTGGCAGTCGAACTCAAGTCGACTCACGTTAGTCGAACCGACCATATTTCCAGTCGACTGACAACCTCAAACATGAGGTTTTAACCCAAGTATGGTGCCCCCATACTTGCTAGACCACCCTTAGCCTAGACCTAAGCCTTCTAGCCACCTCCATCAGCCTCACGCCTCTCGGATCCCTCCAAGTCGTCCATGACTTGTTCATCCATCGCGCTAGCCTCCAGGTGCTTCCCTCGGCTATGTCATGCTAACGGTGTCTACACCGCCAAGGCACATTGGACTTATGCCGCCAAGACTCCGCTTGGACTTTACGCTACCAAAATCAATCCCCTTGGACTTCCAAATGCCAAGACTCAAGCTTGGACTTTCCCTTGCCAACCCATGTTGGACTTTCCATGCCAAGACCCATGCTTGGACTTTCCATTTGCCAAGACCCATGCTTGGACTTCTCATTTGCCAAGACCCATGCTTGGACTTCTCATGCCAAGTACTCAAGACTTGGACTTTCCCAAATGCCAAGTACCCATGACTTGGACTTTCCATGCGCCAAGTGTCCCACTTGAACTTTTCATGCCAAGTACTCAAGATTTGGACTTTACCAAATGCCAAGTACCCATGACTTGGACTTTACCTTGCCAAGACCCATGCTTGGACTTTCCCATAATCACATGGTCAACCCCAGTCAACCATCAAGGTCTTTCTCGAGTCAAACTCGAGTTCGGTCAAACATGACCCGGGTCGATTGCTCCAACAATCTCCCCAACATATTAACCGACATTAATGTCAAACATCAATGCCAAACCACTTTGTCAAACATCAAAACATCACTCGAGTCAAACTCGAGTCTTGTCAATCGTGACCTGGGCCGATTGCACCAACATAACAAACTTTATAGAGACGAACGCGAACGAATTCCATCAACGTACGAAAATGCTATTCACCCCCCTCTAGCGACGATCAATTCCCAACAGCCATAACCTTGGGATTGAGGTTGATAAGTCTTTTAACGCCACAAGGGATTGCCTTGATAAGTTCTAGTTCAATGAAGAACTAACAAGTGAGAGCCTCACCATGCTATAGATTGAAAATAATCAAAAATTTCATGTGTGCCCCCCCCCCCCCCCCCCTTATTTATAGCTTTAGGGTGACCTAAAAACCCTAAAAGGTCAAAAGGAAGCCCATTTAGATAAGGCCTAAGTAGACTAGCTATATTGGCCTTAAGTCACCATTACAACCCAAATAAGGATAGCAATTGAGCCTAAAAAATAGAATTATATCAAAATATGACTTGGAGGCTAATTAAGCTCATTTATGGCTTGAATTAGGTTGACTAAGCCACATGATTCACTCTTGGTCAAATCCGCTTCAATTGTAGCTTTGGCCTTAGAATCTTCAATTAACACATTTAGTGCTTCCTTCATCTTTCTAGCTCTAGATTTTGTAATTGGACCTTCAATTATGTGTAATGGTTCATCAAGAACATCTTTGTCTCCATCATTCACATCTTTGACTCCATCAAGTAGTTGACTGGTGTCAACTAAGTTTTGTGGCCCAACAGTCCACTGCCGAGGGATGACAGTCAACTGATCCACCATCAGTCGATTGTAAAGGATGGCAGTTGACTGCTATGGGTGAACGCAGGCACAAAACCACTCATAGCCAACTAATCAGTCATCTACGCAATCAACAGTCGATTGGTGATAGCAGCAGACGACTGCCAAGGGTGTCGTTGGACGGTGACGACTATAAGTCAGAAGCTATTGGAGGAAGGCCGTTACAGCGACAGTCGACTGATGGCATACATCAATTGACTGTTGCATGTCCAATGGGAAGAAACCCTTCTTCTTTATAAAAAGAAGGGTTGAGGGCCTTGGGGAGGTTAATGCTTCCACTCCTAAGTTCTCCCAAAGTGCTAAGACCGTCCAAACTCTCCTCTTCCTTGTTTCCATCTCTATTCTATTGCAAGAAGGAGAGATTGTGTAAGAAGGTTTACCTCCACCTTGTCTTGGGCTAAAGGAGAGATAAGTGAATTGTTTGTGGGAGTGATTCGCCGAACGAATCATCCGTGGACTAGCGACAAGGGTCGTGAACCACGTTACATCGGCTTGTTAGCATTTGATTCTTCTTTACTTTTGTATTAGCTTAATTGTTTTTGTTTAGCATATATTCTTCTGTGCTAATTATATTGTAGATGATTAAGATGAGAGAATTCCATCGAGCACATCATAGGCTATTCAACCCCCCTTCTAGCCAGGCCACGATCCTCCAACAAGTGGTATCAGAGCGAGGAGCTCGTCATCGGACTCACCGCCGCGACAAGCAACAAAATGGCCGACATGAATATCCATCCACCCAAATTTGAAGGGGACTTCAAATGGTGGAAAAAGAGTATGAAAGTATTTTTTGAAACTGACTTTGAAATAATGTTAATTATGGAAAACAGTTTCGAAGTGCCTAGGGATGAAGAAGGGGAGCTATTAGAGAAATTGAGATGGACCAAGAAGCAAAGAGAGGAGCACTTAGCAAATTCAAAAGCCAAGCACCAACTTTTCAATGTGCTTCCTCAAAAAGAGATCAATAGGATTGGAGAGTGCTCAAGCGCTAAAGAAATGTAGAAGAAGCTAGTAAAGCTTCATGAAGGCACCTCCGAAGCTAAGCTTGCAAGAAGAGACCTTCGCTCTCAACTAAATAATATCAAATTAGATAAGGAGGAAAAAGTATTATCTCTACACTCTAGATTTAAGGAAATAATTAATGGTTTATCATGTGTAGGGGAGAAGCTTTCAAACCAAGACATGATAATGAAGGCAATTGATGCCTTCCCCCGGTCATCAAAGTGGAGCTCAATGGTGGATTCATTTTACATATCAAGAAATCTAGAGATAAGCACTCTAGAAGAATTTTTCCCTACTATGGAGCTTCACGAAACTAGACTTGAAGGTATAGTAGAAGAGCCAATAATTCAATCAAGGGGAGTGGCACTAGTGGCCAACAAGGGAAAGAAAAAGGAGACTACACCACCTTCATCGGATGGCAAATCATCTTCCTCCATGAACACCGATGAAGAGGCCTACATGGTAAGAAAGGTGAGACATGCATTAAAAAGCTTTAAATTTAACAAGTCTCATGATAGGAGAAGGAGGACTAGGAAGGTGATATGGTATAATTGCCAAGGAGAGGGACACATGAGGAATGAATGTCCCTTGTTGAACAAGAGCAAGGAAGAAAGGAAGAAGAATGACAAGAAGAAAGAAGGGAAGAAGAAGGAAAAGAAGAAATCAAAAGATAAAGGAAAGGAAAAAAATGCAAAACCTAAAAGCTACGTGGGATGACCCATCATCATCGGAAGAAGAAGAAATTGTCTCCCATTTTGTACTTATGGGAATGGATGATATAGCCTCCACCTCCTCTGAGCAAGAAGAAGGAAGCACAAGTGAGGAGGAGAGCTCAAGTGTAGGGGGAGCATCATCATCATCGGAATCGGAAGGAGATTGGGTAAGTGAGATAAGAAATCTCCCTCCTCAAAAGGTTATTTCTGTGATTTCAAATTTGACAAAGGACTAATTTAGAACTAAGAAGAAGAATAAATGCATGCTAAGTGAAATTAGAACTCTAGAAGAAAAATTGAAAAATACATGTTCACATGATGATATTAATTCTTCTAGTGAAAATGATGCATGCTTAGAAGAGAATAGGATTTTAAGGGAAAAGGTAGAATTCCTCACTAAGGCCCCTGAGAAATTCACTATAGGCTCAAATACTCTAAATATGATCATTGGAGCCAAAGAGCTAGCTTTAACAAAAAGGGCTTAGGATATAAGGGATCTAAAAATGAAAAACCTTATCATTGTCTTATTGCTAGGGGCAATCAAAGACTACAATGGTAGCTAGGAAATGGATCCCTAAGAAGTATTTGGTGCATCTGTTGGGATGTATACTGAAAGCCTAGCTCTTTTGTATGAACATTTTTATTTTGAAATAAGAATCACATGATTATTGTTTACACTTTATATTTATTATATATGTGCATATTGTCTAATACTTTACATTGTAGATAACATGGTGCTTGGTGTGGCATAGAAGATTATGTTATCAGTCCCTTGTAGAATATAAGTAGAGGCTCACAACCAAGATGGTTTTGGACAAACCATTGGCATGGTTGTAGTGTAACTTGGTATTGGTTTGTCTTGAACATAGAGCTACACTAGTACACTTAGGTGTATTGAGCAGGACTGACATAGAGGTGATTCAATTTATTGCTGACTACATAATTGAATCGGACCTCGGATATTATGTTGTACATGCTCTTAATCCCGATATAATAACGGGCACATGTACTTAGTATTTATTTCTTTGATTTACCAAAGGGTGAGATTTAAATGGATTAAATCAATATGCCCGGTAAGTTGGGAAATGATATTATTTACATGGTGTGCCGTTAATTATAGGAGGAAATCGTGTCCTATATATTAGGTTGATGATGTCCCCTTGAGGAGATCATAAGGTTCATCATGTAAACCCTACAGGTTGACTTAGTCAACATGATGATAAGGTTGAGTGGTACTACTCGAGGAGTTAGATGTTAATTGATTGATGGTCAATAAATCAATTAATTGTCGAACATTCGATATCTTAAACACGGGGAGATGGATGTACAAATAATGTATGGAGCCCATATTAATTTATGGGGGTTGGTGAGGTAATTCAATGATGATCCTCTAGTGGAATGGAACATCATTGATGGATCAAGTTTGTGTGGTTCCGATGCATCGGGTGGCCAAGATCCAACTCCTCCTCATGGTCCCCTATTAAAACCTCATGAAGCCTAGATCCAATGATGGAAAACAAAACTCTAGATCCGACGGTGGAGATTAAATCTCTAGATCCAACGGTTGAGATTAAATCTCTAGATCCGACGGTTGAGATTAAATCCCTAGATCCGACGGTGGAAATTAAATCTCTAGATCCTACGGTTGAGATTAAATCTCTAGATCCGACGGTTGATATTAAATCCCTAGATCCGATGGTGGAGATTAAATCCCTAGATCTGACGGTTGAGATTAAATCTCTAGAACCGACGGTTGAGATTAAAACCCTAGAACTGACGGTGGAGATTAAAATAAGGCTTAAGCCCAACTCTATAAAAGGGTGCTTAAGGTGGGCGGCAAAGGTGTTGTTGTTGAATGGTTTTTGGAGATTAGGGTTTTGCCTTTCATTGGCTTGGGCGGCAAGAAACCCTAGGGAGATTAGGGTTTGGTTCCTTGGTTGGGCGGCTAGGGTTTGGAAGGAAGAGTGGGCGGCAACTATAGGAGAGGATCTCTTCTTCTTCCTAGGGTGTGGCCGACACCTATCTCTCTTCCCTCTACCTTGGTCGGCGCTCAACCTATTCCTCTTCTCCTCTTCTTTTCCTCTTGGCCGGCGGCACAAAGGAGCTAGGGATTGTTGCCTTGTGTTAGTAATATATGAGAGATGTCCTAAGGCAATCGCCTTATGTATGAACCATTTATATGATAAATGAAGATTCACTATTTGAGTATACATGTTTTATGTATTTGATTGGATCTTAAACTCATTTACTGAATGTCCACGATACGATTCACAGCATGAGAGAATTTGTGATTGGATCACAACTAGTGAGTATCTCTACATGTGTAATTGTGATGTATCGGAATTATCCCTAGTCGATGAATTGATGGATCTGGACACCATCAATTCTGTTGAGACTAGCACGAGGTATACTCCTTGGTGTATCCAAGCAGCTGATTCTCACTGGCTGGAGACATAGTGATGTCCGGAGTTAATCGTGGATGCTAGTTATGGTAACTAGTTCATTGGAGTGACCAGCCGTAAGACTTCATATGGTTCTCTGCATATATAGATATGTCAATGAAGTTCTTACTGTGGCTTAAGTGCGATGTTCCTTTGACTTGCGGTATTCAAGTCATCTTGATCATGGAGACTTATGCTTTGACATCTTAAGCAAACATCTCCGAGGAGATGTGGACCCGGGATGATTGGGTATAAGTCGAAGTGATCGAAGGTGTTTGAATAGCCTATAAAGGATTCACCACTCCTTGCGAGGAGATGTATACCCATGGCCTCTCGTCGGATTGTTACTAAAGTCTTTGGCCAAAGCATTACATGTTTAGAGTAAAGTACTCTTCGATACATGTGGAGTAACTAGAATCCGTAGGATGAGGAAATGATACTTGGGCTAGGTGTGACGTAGTCAGCCTAGTGGGGACTGACACAATAGACCATGTCCTGAACCAAGTGGGTATAAGATGAGTGAAGGGAATGGGGCACGATTCATTCGAGCAACTGAAGGGTTTCAGAAATAGTTCTGGATCAACCGTTGATCTTTTCGGTTAATTGGGGATCATGATGTACTACTAGGTGCCACTCATGATCGTTCTATAATTAATGGTTAATTATAGACGGCCAACATAAACCAAGAACCTATTTGGTCACACGCACAACGAGTGTAATCCAAAGGATTTAAAACGAGCTTGAGAATGAGATTCTCAGACCGAGAGAAACTATGTTTGGTTGGACCAAACATAAAGCGAGCATGAAATTATTTCAGTCGCAATGGAAGCGTGGATGGGCAGTGTCTTATGAAGACATAATGGATGGACCAAAATGGTTTGGTTCTAATCCAATGGATGAGAATAAACCAAAGGGTTTGGTTTATATTAAACGAATGAACCAAAGGTTGGTTCGGTTCGTTTTAACTTAAAATAAACCATCATGGTTTGGTTTATTTTAACTTATCCTAATGGAGCGGGTTAACGGGATTTATGGATATGATCCATTAACCATTAAGAGAATTAGTTCTCTATAAAAGAGGGCTTAAGGGATTGTTAAACCCTAATCATCCAAAACCCTAAAGCTAGTTGCCGCCCACCTCCTTGGAGTTTTCGGCGCCAACAGCCTTGTGCCGCCGCCCAACCACTTGTGCCGCCGTCCAACTTGTTGCCGGCGACCAAGCTTCAGCCGGTGAACCTCCGGCGACCCTCCGGTGATCTCCTATAGGTTTGGCATCAAGGTGAGGCTTTTCTCTCCTTGTTTTGGCCGGCGCCTACTCCTCCACCAAGCTGTCCAGTTTTCTGGACAGCTTCTCCTCCTCTCGTCGGAGCGTCATTTGGACGACGGTTAGTGCTCCGACAGCGGCTAACTTACCGGGGATTTGATCTCCGGTAATCCTCTGAGGTGGAGGACGAAGGATTCGTCAAACGGTTGACGAATACCTCTCCGGAGAAGCGAGTTTTGAGAACTCGTTTTGGATCCGAATTTGGATTCGGATCGTGATCATCTCTCGATCACGTCGTCTTCAACACGAGGCTAGTAACCCGTACGAAGACGAAGCTCGTGACTTAGCGAAGTCATCCCGAGGAGCTCGGCGTGGATACGGATAGAGACGATTCTTACGAGGATCGTTCCGGTTGATGCCGTTCCCGCTACACGTCATACGGAAGGTATAACATAGTTTAATTTCCTTTTATTGCAAATTTTAATTTACGGTTATGTCTACACTTGTTGTAATAGCATGCGTGTGTTTGTGTGTTGTAATAAATATAGATTTATTAATTTTAATTGCTTCCGCTGTGCTCATGTTTACGAAACATGATCGAACACACACAAGCCAGCGTCTTAGGAAACAGTGGTATCTTGACATAATCGTAAAATGGTTTTGCGATAGTCATAATGTATTTCTGGAAATTTTCTAATTTTGGAAATTTAGAAGTATTTATGGAAATTTTTCAATTTTGGAAAGTCTAGAAGTATTTATGGAAATCTTCCACTTTTGGAAAGTTGGAAGTATTTATGGAAATTGATATTTTCCATAAATAAAATATTTGATTAGATTCTTAAAATTTGTTTCCTAATTTAATCATGATTTGATTTGGGAAATCAAATCTTAAAATATTTTATTTCCATAAGTAGTTTTAATGATTTAGGAAATTGGTTTCCTAAATAGATTTTCCTTAATCAAATAATTCCATGAATAAAATATGTGATTTGATTTGGAAATTTGTTTCCTAATTTAATTATGATTTTATTTGGAGAATCAAATCTTAAACATATTTTATTTCCATAAATAGTTATGATATATAAGGAAATATATACATGACATAATTGTATGCCATGTAATTGCATAACATTATGCCATGCGTGTCGTGACATGTAGATGTATGCCATGTATGCCATGCCATGTAGATAATAGTTATTTGCATGCAAAGAGGATGAGACATAAAACCCTAACTCAATATTAAAGCCTACACCTTCCATTAATATGGTTAGAACCAGTTGTTTCTTGTTTGGGTTGTTGGACTCACTCCAAGCCCGGCTCGAACCTGAACATGTTCAAATCATTGGAATAGTTTAACTCTAATATGGTAAGAGTCAGAGGTCAATCGTTAGTTTGGGTTGTTGGACTCACTCCAAGCCTGGCTAATTGGTTGAATGCGCTCTAACCATATTAAAACTATTTCGCGATTAATGGGTCGGCTTTAACTTGGAGCATCGATTTGTTGGACTCACTCCAAGGTCGATGTGAAGAGAGGTGAAGTTGGGTGCTATGCATATGATGCATACTTGTTAATGTGTTAACAACCCAATGTATGTGTGAACATTCAATTAGTTGATAGCACATTGTGATAGTTACATATACATGATATGTAATCGGTATACTTGATACCCACCATCATAGCTAAGAATGGCTTGTTGGACTCACTCCAAGGTTGTTCTTATCTATGATGGGCCCATTCGGAGATGAACCTACGATCTCCCGAAGTGATTTTAAGGGTTTTTGAAATTCAAAAAATGAATGGGATTTATAAATGTATATTGATGCATTTTAAAATCATTTTCTCATATATGCTCGTTTTGTATTTCTAGGTCAATAAATTGATCATGACGTCTTTGAATTTGCACACTATTTTGGATTCGAATAAACTGACTGGGCCTAACTTCCTGGACTGGCTTAGAAACCTGAGAATTGTTCTAAAGGCGGAAAAAGCTTGCATATGTCCTTGAAGAGCCTCTTCCTGACCGTCCTAAGGACGATGCAACTCCAGACCAAATGTTGGTCTATCAGAAACATGTGGCAGATTCTGAGCTGGCGAGTTGCATCATGCTAGCGGCGATGGTACCCAGTGCAAAGCAGCATGAGCATATGGATGCTAATACTATGGTCTTCCATCTTCATGAGTTGTTCGATGAGCAAGCGAGATCCGAAAGGTTCGAGGTCTCTAGGCTCCTCTTCACTACGAAGATGCAAGAAGGTTCGTCTGTAGTGCAGTTTGTGCTAAAGATGAACGGGTACATCGAGCAGCTAGCTACCCTCGGTTTTGTGATGGATCATGAGTTAAGTATTGACTTAATTCTGCATTGTTTGCCCAAGAGCTTCTCGCAATTTGTGATGAACTATCGGATGAACAAATTGGAATCCACCATTCCCGAGCTCCTTAATATCAAGACCGTGGAGCCTTCAGAAGCATGAGGAGAAGGCGGTTACATTAGTTGATTCCTCAAAGAAAGGTTCTAAGAGGAAGGCAAAAGAAACGAGAAGAAAGGAAAGAAAAGGCAAAGAAGGCGGAACCCGGCAAAGGGCACTTGCCATCATCATGGCAAGGAAGGCCCGGCGAAGAAAGCGCAAGACTTATCTTGAGTCCATGAAGAAGAAGAAGGCATCCGATGCCCCATCCTCTTCAGGTATCTTCGTTATTGATTGTCATTCTATTTTCTTAGACACTTGGGTATTGGATACTGGGTGTAGCTCACATATATGTAATGACATACAGGGGCTAAGGAATAGAAGAAGACTTGTCAGAGGAGAGTCAAATTTACGAGTTGGCAATGGAGCAAAGGTTGTTGCGGTCTCCATCGGAACTTATTTGCTGAAGCTCCCTAGTGGACTAGTCTTGGAACTGGACAATTGCTATTATGTTCCTTCTCTAATAAAGAACATTGTTTCTATTTCCTGCTTAAATAGAAATGGTTTCCATTTAACGTTTAGTAACAATTGTTGTTATATAACTTTGAATGGCGTACTTTATGGAACTGGAACTTTGAGTAATGACATTTATACGTTGGACGTATCCAGTGACATCTTCAATATCGAAGCGAGCAACACGCGTGCTCGAAAGGATAATCAAATGGACTCCTATATGTGGCATTGTCGTCTTGGCCATATAAGCAAGAAACGCATGTCCGAATTAGACCGATGTGGAATTCTGGAATCGTTTGAATTGGATTCATACGATACATGTGAATCATGCTTAAAAGGCAAGATGACTAAGTTACCTTTTACTGGAAAAGGTGAACGAGTGGGAGAGTTACTAGGTCTAGTACATCGATGTATGTGGACCTATGTCAACTCAAGCTTTAGGAGGCTATAGCTACTTCATCACCTTCACCGATGATCACTCACGGTTTGGGTATGTGTTCTTGATGAAACACAAGTCTGAAGCCTTTGAAAGGTTCAAAGAATTTAGAAATGAAGTAGAGAAACAACATGACAAAAGTATTAAAATACTTCGATCGGATCGAGGTGGTGAATACTTAAGTCAAGAGTTTCTTGATTATCTAAGAGACAATGGCATATTGTCTCAATGGACTCCGCCCTATACACCTGACATAATGGTGTATCGAGGCGTATCTTAGGACCTTGTTGGACATGGTGGTCAATGATGAATCATCGACTCTTCCCAAGTCCTTTTGGGGTTATGCACTTGAGACCATTTGTTTACTTGTTAAGCGAGAATGCCTACCAAGGTAGTCTACTACTCCATATGAGATATGGGCTAGTAAGAAACCTCATGTATCTTACTTGAAGATATGGGGTTGTCCTGCTTATGTGAAGCGGACTGTATCAGACAAACTGGATGCTAAGTCTGATAAATGTCTATTTATTGGATACCCTAAGGAAACAAAGGGTTACCAATTCTATCATCCTGTGGAACAAAAGGTGTTTGTTTCAAGGCATGCTGTGTTTCTAGAGAAAGAGTTTCTCTTGCAAGAAAACAGTGGGAGTGTCATCGAGCTTGAGGAGGCTCGAGAGACTCAAATAGACATTGATGAGATACCTGGTGAAGCACAACAGCCGACAACTCATAGTGATGAGCAATCGGCTGGACCTATTGTAACACCACATCTTCGTAGATCCGTAGAACGCAATATTCCTGAGAGATATGGATTTCTCGTAAGTGAATCGAACGACGTGTTACTCATTGATGATGAGGAGCCTACCAGTTATGAAGAAGTGCTGACAAGTTCAGAAAGGGATAAATGGCTTGGTGCCATGAAGTCGGAAATGGATTCCATGTACGAAAACCAAGTTTGGAACTTGGTTGACCCACCTGAAGGCATAAAGCCTATAGGGTGCAAGTGGGTTTTCAAGAAGAAAACCGACATGGATGGTAATGTGATTACCTATAAGGCTAGATTGGTGGCGAAAGGATATCGTCAAAAGCAAGGTGTTGATTATGACAAAACCTATTCGCCTGTAGCTATGCTTAAATCCATTCGGATGCTCCTAGCCATAGCAGCTCATTATGATTATGAGATATGGCAGATGGATGTGAAAATAGCTTTCCTTAATGGAAACTTGCTCGAGGACGTGTATATGATACAGCCTGAGGGTTTCACATCGGTTGATAAAACCAAGGTATGCAAGTTGCGACGATCCATTTATGGATTGAAGCAAGCATCCAGGAGCTAGAATATCCGTTTTGATGAGACGATCAAAAAGTTTGATTTCTCATAAAATCCAGACGAACCTTGTGTGTACAAGAAGGTTAGTGGGAGTGCAGTCGTGTTCCTAGTATTGTATGTCGATGACATATTACTTATAGGAAACGATGTGTCAATCTTCTGATCGATTAAGGTTTGGTTATCCAAGACATTCTCCATGAAAGACCTGGGAGAAGCAACCTACATCCTTGGGATTAAGATCTATAGAGATAGATCGAAACGGTTGCTTGGTCTTTCGCAGTCTACATATATAGATCGAGTGCTAAAGAGGTTTAGCATGTCGGAATCCAAGAAAGGTTATCTGCCCATCAGGCATGGGGTACACCTTTCGAAGTCTATGTGTCCGCGCACAGAAGACGAGAGGATTTGCATGAGTAAGATTCCCTATGCATCCGCAATAGGATCTATCATGTATGCTATGTTATGTACGAGGCCCAATGTATCGTATGCTCTGAGTGTCACGAGCAGATACCAGTCTGATCCAGGAATGGATCATTGGGTGGCTGTTAAGACGATCCTTAAGTACTTGAGAAGAACTAAGGATGTGTTCCTAATATATGGAGAAGGGGACATGGTGATACGCGGGTATACAGATGCCAGCTTCCAGACAGACAAGGATGATTCCAGGTCTCAGTCTGGATACGTGTTCACCTTGAATGGGGGCGCAGTGAGTTGGAAAAGTTCCAAACAAGAGACTGTAGCGGATTCTACCACTGAGGCAGAATATATTGCAGCTTCGGAAGCAGCAAAGGAAGCGGTTTGGATCAAGAAGTTCGTTCATGAACTTGGTGTGATTCCGACCATTGTTGAAGCAATACCGGTCTACTGCGACAACAATGGAGAAATTGCACAGGCGAAAGAGCCAAGGTCTCATCAACGATCCAAACATGTGCTTCGCCGCTATCATCTTATCAGAGAGATCATCAGTAGGAACGAAATACAAATCGAGAAAATTCCCACTGAAAGGAACTTAGCGGATCCTTTGACTAAAGCATTACCTCAAAGTAAGTTTGAGGGTCATGTTGGTGCTTATGGTATTGGATACCGTAGCGATTGGCATTAGGCCAAGTGGGAGTTGTTTAGTAATATATGAGAGATGTCCTAAGGCAATCGCCTTATGTATGAACCATTTATATGATAAATGAAGATTCACTATTTGAGTATACATGTTTTATGTATTTGATTGGATCTTAAACTCATTTACTGAATGTCCACGATACGATTCACAGCATGAGAGAATTTGTGATTGGATCACAACTAGTGAGTATCTCTACATGTGTAATTGTGATGTATCGGAATTATCCCTAGTCGATGAATTGATGGATCTAGACACCATCAATTCTGTTGAGACTAGCACGAGGTATACTCCTTGGTGTATCCAAGCAGCTGATTCTCACTGGCTGGAGACATAGTGATGTCCGGAGTTAATCGTGGATGCTAGTTATGGTAACTAGTTCATTGGAGTGACCAGCCGTAAGACTTCATATGGTTCTCTGCATATATAGATATGTCAATGAAGTTCTTCTTGTGGCTTAAGTGCGATGTTCCTTTGACTTGCGGTATTCAAGTCATCTTGATCATGGAGACTTATGCTTTGACATCTTAAGCAAACATCTCCGAGGAGATGTGGACCCGGGATGATTGGGTATAAGTCGAAGTGATCGAAGGTGTTTGAATAGCCTATAAAGGATTCACCACTCCTTGCGAGGAGATGTATACCCATGGCCTCTCGTCGGATTGTTACTAAAGTCTTTGGCCAAAGCATTACATGTTTAGAGTAAAGTACTCTTCGATACATGTGGAGTAACTAGAATCCGTAGGACGAGGAAATGATACTTGGGCTAGGTGTGACGTAGTCAGCCTAGTGGGGACTGACACAATAGACCATGTCCTGAACCAAGTGGGTATAAGATGAGTGAAGAGAATGGGGCGATTCATTCGAAGCTCTTGAAGGGTTTTGAAATAGTTACGGATCAACCGTTGATCTTTTCGGTTAATTGGGGATCATGATGTACTACTAGGTGCCACTCATGATCGTTCTATAATTAATGGTTAATTATAGACGGCCAACATAAACCGAGAACCTATTTGGTCACACGCACAACGAGTGTAATCCAAAGGATTTAAAACGAGCTTGAGAATGAGATTCTCAGACCGAGAGAAACTATGTTTGGTTGGACCAAACATAAAGCAAGCATGAAATTGTTTCAGTCGCAATGGAAGCGTGGATGGGCAGTGTCTTATGAAGACATAATGGATGGACCAAAATGGTTTGGTTCTAATCCAATGGATGAGAATAAACCAAAGGGTTTGGTTTATATTAAACGAATGAACCAAAGGTTGGTTCGGTTCGTTTTAACTTAAAATAAACCATCATGGTTTGGTTTATTTTAACTTATCCTAATGGAGCGGGTTAACGGGATTTATGGATATGATCCATTAACCATTAAGAGAATTAGTTCTCTATAAAAGAGGGCTTAAGGGATTGTTAAACCCTAATCATCCAAAACCCTAAAGCTAGTTGCCGCCCACCTCCTTGGAGTTTTTGGCGCCAACAGCCTTGTGCCGCCGCCCAACCACTTGTGCCGCCGTCCAACTTGTTGCTGGCGACCAAGCTTCAGCCGGTGAACCTCCGGCGACCCTCCGGTGATCTCCTATAGGTTTGACATCAAGGTGAGGCTTTTCTCTCCTTGTTTTGGCCGGCGCCTACTCCTCCACCAAGCTGTCCAGTTTTCTGGACAGCTTCTCCTCCTCTCGTCGGAGCGTCGTTTGGACGACGGTTAGTGCTCCGACAGCGGCTAACTTACCGGGGATTTTATCTCCGGTAATCCTCTGAGGTGGAGGACGATGGATTCATCAAACGGTTGACGAACACCTCTCCGGAGAAGCGAGTTTTGAGAACTCGTTTTGGATCCGAATTTGGATTCGGATCGTGATCATCTCTCGATCACGTCGTCTTCAACACGAGGCTAGTAACCCGTACGAAGACGAAGCTCGTGACTTAGCGAAGTCATCCCGAGGAGCTCGGCGTGGATACGGATAGAGACAATTCTTACGAGGATCGTTCCGGTTGATGCCGTTCCCGCTACACGTCATACGGAAGGTATAACGTAGTTTAATTTCCTTTTATTGCAAATTTTAATTTACGGTTATGTCTACACTTGTTGTAATAGCATGCGTGTGTTGTGTGTGTTGTAATAAATATAGATTTATTATTTTTAATTGCTTCCGCTGTGCTCATGTTTACGAAACATGATCGAACACACACACGCCGCGGTGCCGGAAACCCAACACCTTGTTCGGTTCCTTGGTTGGCCATCTTGTTCTCCTTTTCTTGGGGCCGGCGGCATCAAGACTTTGTGGCTTGGTGGTTGGCTCAAGCAAGAAGGGAAGGAGAGTTCTTCTTTCCTTTGATTGAAGAAGATCTAGGAAGCTTCAACTTGTGGAGGATCTTCGCCCACACGAAGTCTACAAGGAGGTTAGGACATACGATAGAAGATCAAGAGGTATAAGAGTTTTACAAGTTTTATTATTGATCTTTGCATGTTCTTATTAATATGTTTATATATGTTGATTATACATGTCTACATCCATATGTATTTGTATAATCATGGACCCCGAAGATAAACACAAAAACCGGCGATTCGTCCGTCGTCTCTTCCGCGGCTAACCGACTAGAAGAGTTTGGTTGCTTGAACAACTAGTTTGTTCAAGCGATCGCTCAAGTCGTTAGCACGACGACGAATTGGTTGATCTTAGGAAACTCATCCCATCCGAATTAGTTTTCATTAGTGAAAATTTTAATCCAGGGACATGGGAGCCAATCAGCCTCCGAGCACAATGCCATCAAAAATGGTATCAGAGCCACGGTTTCCGGTTTTGTGTGTTTTGGATTCGGTTACTTTCATGCACTTATCATATATTGTGTATGTCGGATGATAGTAGGATATGCGTAGGATAACTTTTTGGTTGCAGGCATAAGTTCCAACTATCATGGCTATATATGTGTGTATGTGATTGCATGTGTATGTGATTGCATGTGTGTGTGATTGTATATTATTTGAATCCTCGGGGTTGACGAGGCTAAATTAGTATTTAATTTTTGTAATTAAATACGACATTGTTTAGACACTCATTTTAGTTTACCTTCGATCTAGATTATTTGTACACTCTTTCGTGGAGTATAGGATCGATGGATGTAAATTAAAATAGTTTATCTTGGCTCGGATCTCTTTGGTGACTTGCGCACGGGAAAAGGTGGAGCGGACGAGGTGGCAACACGATGGGACGCATATTAGAGAACAATGCCATAATAGTTTGGAAAATTCTGATTTTTCCATATTTATTGCTGATTTGTTTTATATGCATGTTGTGTGTGCTTGAAAATTCCTCACTGTCAATTTACTAAGTGGGAGAGGGACATTTTAATTAATTCCCGCGGCCTCCTTTACAATTTGACGTGTGATGCAACAAACTTGCGCGTCGGCTCTGAGTGCCTTCCTCCCCATCGGATGAGTTTGTTTGCGGATCAATAGGTCAAATAATGGTTATAGGAAATTATTTAGGAGCGTGTGTACTTCCCCATCGGTAAGACACATAATCCGAGATAATTCCCTTAGTATCGTGTAATGGTGCACACTTAGATGCAAATAAAAAGTATCCTCTCCATCGGAGTCACTGCTTTTATTTGTAGGGCCAAAGAGGAACCAACTATTAATTTTATTTGTCAAAAAGTAAGGTTGACAAGATAATAAAATTAATGGGTTAAACCTCCTCTTACAAATGTAGAATTCGTATACGTCCACACTGTCGTGGCATGCGATATTCTCGGTGTTTTGAGGTGTTGGTTGATTTCAAAATTTTATTGTTTGAGGAATCAATGATATTTGAAATCTAATATTTTGATCATTGTGATTCTTAGGTTTTTTTTTTCAAACGGCTTTCAACCCACTTGCTGTGATATTGAAAGAAAATAAACTTACTGGAACAAATTATATTGATTGGAAAAGAAATTTGGATATTGTCTTAACTGCAGAGGAGTACAAATTTGTACTCTTCGAGGTCTGTCCTCCTAAGCCCACCGATGACTCTGATGAAAAGGAGAAAGAGAGTTATAAGAAATGGATCAAGGCAGATGAGATGGCGTGGTGTTACATTTTGGCATCTATGTCAAATGTGCTGCAACATCAGCATCAGGCCATGGCCACGGCTTATGACATGATGCTCAATCTCAAGGAACTTTTCGGACATCAGAGTAGGGCGGCCAGACAGGAGGCTATGAGGAACTTGATGACGACCACCATGATCGAGGGAACACCCGTCAGGGACCATATTCTCATGATGATGGCTCATCTAAATGAGATGGAAGTCCTCGGAGCTGAGATCGATGGGGAAACCCAGGTCGATATCATTCTCTAGTCTCTGCCTAGGAGTTTTGAGCAGTTCCGCCTCAACTACAACATGAACAAGAGGTTGTATTCGTTGGCGGAGCTTCTGACAGAACTCCAGGCGGCAGAGGGGCTTTTTCATCAAAGTGCTCAAGCCATGGTTGCTCAGAAGGTTTCTACTTCTAAACTGAAAGGGAAGAAGAAGAAGAAGTAAGGTGGAGCAAAGAAAGTGGCAGTAGGACCTCAGGCAGGAGTGAAGAATCCGAAAGGCAAGTACTTCACGTGCAAGCAGATTGGACATTGGAAGGCGGACTGTCCTCGCCGAAAGAACAAAGGTATATCTTCTTGTTTAGTTGTTGAAACATGTTTAGCGGTGTTATCTACTAGTACCTGGTGTATAGATACAGGAGCCACTGATCATGTCTACAATACTTTGCAAGGGTTTCAGGAAACCCGACGACTGCTGAGGGAGAGATTACCGTCTTCATGGGCAATGCTTCAAAGGTGGCGGCTATTGCAGTGGGAGACGTTTATTTATGTTTTGATAGGAATAAAGTTTTGGTTTTGAGAAATTGACTTTATGTACCTACTTTTAGAAAGAATCTAATTTCAGTTTCTAAATTGTTTCTGGATGGATATTCTGTTTCTTTTAATGACAAAGTTGTTATAAAAAGGAATAGGGAGATTATCTGTTCTGGTACATTGGTTGGCAATTTGTACACTCTTGAACCGAAAACTCCCACGATGCATATAGAAGTGAATAACTCATCTTCTAAGTCTAATAAGAGAAAAGAACCTTCGAAAATGAACCAGACATATCTTTGGCACCTAAGACTTGGTCATATTAACCTGAGTAGAATTCAAAGGTTGATAGCTGATGGACCCTTGGGTTCATTAGTGGTGGAAGATCTCCCATCCTGCGAGTCTTGCTTGGAAGGTAAGATGACCAAGAGGCCTTTTAAGGCTAAGGGGTATAGAGCCAAAGATGTATTAGAATTGGTTCATTCTGATTTGTGCGGTCCTATGTCTATCCAGGCTAGAGGTGACTTTTAATACTTTGTCTCTTTTATAGACGATTATTCAAGGTATGGATACATTTACTTGATGCGCCGCAAGTCTGAATGCTTTGACAGGTTCAAAGAATTCAAGTCTGATGTGGAGAACCATCAAGGTAAAAGTATCAAGACACTACGATCTGATCGTGGTGGCGAGTACCTCTTGGGAGAGTTTAGGAGTTACTTATCAGAGGCTGGGATTCAATCCCAATTGTCCGCACTTGGCACCCCCAGCAGAATGGTGTGGCAGAGCGAAGGAATAGGACTCTTATGGAGATGGTCAGATCGATGATGAGTTATTCTGAGTTACCTGATTCGTTCTAGGGGTTTGCTCTGGAAACGGCAGCACACATTCTGAACTTGGTTCCATCTAAGTCAGTACCCTCTACTCCCACAGAATTGTGGACTGGGTGAAAGCCTAGTCTAAGACATATTTGGATTTGGGGTAGTCCAGCACATGTGCTGAAGGGAGATGCTGGTAAGTTGGAATCTCGTACAGTAGTACGCTTGTTTGTTGGCTACCCTAAGGGAACGAAGGGTGGTTTATTCTATAGTTCTAGAGATCAGAAGGTGATCGTGAGTATGAATGCCAGATTTCTAGAGGAGGACTATGTGATGAACCACAAGCCTACGAGTAGGATTGTTCTTGAGGAGTTGATAGGGGAAGTTCCGACTTCAGTACCACTGGTACAAGAGGAAATACCACAAGTCACTGCACCACGTGTCACTGAGCATACACAGGAGGCTCCTCGTCGTAGTGGGAGGGTTGTTAGACAACCAGAGAGATTCATGTTCTTGGGAGAGTCTTCGGACTTAGTCCCTGGTAAACATGAACCTGATCCCTGGACATATGACGAGGCACTCCAAGATAGAGATGCAGTATCTTAGCAAAGAGCGATGAATTCAGAGATAGAATCTATGGATTCTAATCATGTATGGGAGCTAGTAGAACCACCCGATGGTGTGAAAGCCATTGGATGCAAGTGGATCTACAAGAGAAAGAGAGGAGTAGACGGGAAGGTTGAGACCTTCAAAGCTAGGCTTGTTGCGAAAGGGTATACTGAGAAAGAGGGAATCGATTATGAGGAGGCCTTTTCGCCAGTAGCTATGCTTAAGTCTATCCGGATTCTCTTATCTATTGCTGCTCATGAGGATTATGAGATTTGACAGATGGATGTCAAGACAGCTTTCCTTAATGGAAGTCTTGAGGAAAACATCTATATGAAGCAACCAGAGGGATTCATTGCAAAGGGCAAAGAGCATCTTGTATGTAAGCTTAATCGGTCCATTTATGTATTGAAGCAAACTTCTAGATCTTGGAACATCCGCTTTGATGAGGTAATCCAGTCATATGGATTTATTCAAAGTCCGAATGAGCCTTGTGTATACAAGAGATGTGATGGAAACGTAGTGGTATTTCTTGTACTATACGTAGATGACATTTTGTTAGTTGGCAACAGTATCAGAGTGTTATCAGACATAAGGGTATGGTTGTCCAAACAGTTTGATATGAAGGACTTGGGAAAAGTGGGACACATCCTTGGGATCAAGGTGATAAGGGATCGCAAGAAAAGGATGTTGTGCTTATCTCAAGCTTCATACATTGACACTATCCTTGCTCGTTTTAGCATGTAGAACTCCAAGAAAGGTTTTCTACCTTTTAGGAATGAAGTACCTTTATCTAAAGAGATGTGTCCCAAAACATCAAAGGAGATAGAGGAGATGAAGGCGGTTCCTTATGCTTCGGCAGTAGGAAGCCTCATGTATGCTATGCTATATACGAGACCAGATATCTACTTTGCCGTGGGCATGGTTAGCAGATATCAGAGTAATCCTGGACAGGGACATTGGACTGCGGTAAAGCATATATTGAAGTACCTGAGAAGGACTAGGGATTATATGCTGGTTTACCGGGCAGATCAATTAGTCCCTGTGGGTTACACGAATTCTGATTTCCAATCAGATAGGGACAACAGTAAGTCTACCTCGGGGTTTGTGTTTACTTTTGGAGGTGGAGCCATAGTATGGTGGAGTGTCAAGCAGAAATGCGTGGCGGACTCTACCATGGAAGCTGAGTATGTGGTAGCCTCTGAGGCAGCCAAGGAAGCTGTATGGCTCAGGAACTTCTTGATGGACTTGGATGTGATTCCCGGTTTGCCCAGAACTATCACAATTTATTGTGATAACAGTGGTGCAGTTGCAAACTCGAAGGAACCACGAGCCCATAAGGCGAGTAAACACATAGAGCGCAAGTACCACTTGATACGAGAGATCGTAAAGCGAGGAGAAGTAGATGTCGCCAAGATTGCATCAGAGGATAACCTGGCGGATCAATTCACTAAGGCCCTTCCAGCGAAAGCGTTTGATAGGCATGTGGAGGACATGGGGATCAGATGTATGGCAGTGTGATGACAACATAGTCTTTTAGTATAAGTGGGAGATTGTTGAGATGTATACTGAAAGCCTAGCTCTTTTGTATGAACATTTTTATTTTGAAATAAGAATCAGATGATCATTGTTTGCACTTTATATTTATTATATGTGTGCATATTGTCTAATACTTTACATTGTAGATAACATGGTGCTTGGTGTGGCACAGAAGATCATGTTATCAGTCTCTTGTAGAATATAAGTAGAGGCTCACAACCAAGATGGTTTTGGACAAACCATTGGCATGGTTGTAGTGTAACTTGGTATTGGTTTGTCTTGAACATAGAGCTACACTAGTACACTTAGGTGTATTGAGCAGGACCGACATAGAGGTGATTCAATTTATTGCTGACTACATAATTGAATCGGACCTCGGATATTATGTTGTACATGCTCTTAATCCCGATATAATAACGGGCACATGTACTTAGTATTTATTTCTTTGATTTACCAAAGGGTGAGATTTAAATGGATTAAATCAATATGCCCGGTAAGTTGGAAAATGATATTATTTACATGGTGTGTCGTTAATTATAGGAGGAAACCGTGTCTTATATATTAGGTTGATGATGTCCCCTTGAGGAGCTCATAAGGTTCATCATGTAAACCCTGCAGGTTGATTTAGTCAACATAATGATAAGGTTGAGTGGTACTACTCGAGGAGTTAGATGTTAATTGATTGATGGTCAGTAAATTAATTAATTGATGGACATTCGATATCTTAAACACGGGGAGATGGATGTACAAATAATGTATGGAGCCCATATTAATTTATGGGGGTTGGTGAGGTAATTCAATGATGATCCTCTAGTGGAATGGAACATCATTGATGGATCAAGTTTGTGTGGTTCCGATCCATCGAGTGGCCAAGATCCAACTCCTCCTCATGGTCCCTATCATAGCCTATTAAAACCTCATGAAGCCTAGATCCAATAATGGAAAACAAAACTCTAGATCCGACAGTGGAGATTAAATCTCTAGATCCGACGGTTGAGATTAAATCTCTAGATCCGATGGTTGAGATTAAATCCCAAGATCCGATGGTGGAGATTAAATCTCTAGATTCGACGGTTGAGATTAAATCTCTAGATCCGACGGTTGATATTAAATCCCTAGATCTGACGGTGGAGATTAAATCTCTAGATCCGACGGTTGAGATTAAATCTCTAGAATCGACGGTTGAGATTAAAACCCTAGAACCGATGGTGGAGATTAAAACAAGGCTTAAGCCCAACTCTATAAAAGGGTGCTTAAGGTGGGTGGCAAAGGTGTTGTTGTTGAATGGTTTTTGGAGATTAGGGTTTTGCCTTTCATTGGCTTGGGCGCAAGAAACCCTAGGGAGATTAGGGTTTGGTTCCTTTGTTGGGCGGCTAGGGTTTGGAAGGAAGAGTGGGCGGCAACTATAGGAGAGGATCTCTTCTTCTTCCTAGAATGTGGCCGGCACCTATCTATTTTCCCTCTACCTTGATCGGCGCTCAAGCTATTCCTCTTCTCCTCTTCTTTTCCTCTTGGCCAGTGGCACAAAGGAGCTAGGGATTGTTCCCTTGTTCGGTTCCTTGGTTGGCCATCTTGTTCTCCTTTTCTTGGGGCCGGCAGCATCAAGCCTTTGTGGCTTGGTGGTTGGCTCAAGCAAGAAGGGAAGGAGAGTTCTTCTTTCTTTTGATTGAAGAAGATCTAGGAAGCTTCAACTTGTGGAGGATCTTCGCCCACACGAAGTCTACAAGGAGGTTAGGACATACGATAGAAGATCAAGAGGTATAAAAGTTTTACCAGTTTAATTATTGATCTTTGCATGTTCTTATTAATATGTTTATATGTGTTGATTATACATGTCTACATCCATATGTATTTGTATAATCATGGACCCCGAGGATAAATACAAAAATCGGCGATCCGTCCGTCGTCTCTTCCACGACTAACCGACTAGAAGAGTTTGGTTGCTTGAACAACTAGTTTGTTCAAGTGATCGCTCAAGTCGTTAGCACGATGACGAATTGGTTGAGCTTAGGAAACTCATCCCATCCGGATTAGTTTTCATTAGTGAAAATTTTAATCCGGGGACATGGGAGCCAATGAGCCTCCGAGCACAATGCCATCAGCATCTTAATGGAAAGAACTTATATTGGGTTCCCAAATCCTTAAAGGTTAGAGAAACCTAGGGTAATCAACCATACATTTTTTATTTTATATCATATTATTTGGTTGACTTATGAGCATGTTGGGTGATGATGTTTGACTTATGATCATGATTGGGGAGTTTGCATGATACTTAACCTTGAGTAGAAATTGCATGAAATTTATGGTTAAGTATAAATACCTTAGTTACATCTCACATTTATCATAAGTCTAGCTTGATTGAAAATAAAGCAATGAGTGAGATGTTAGGTTGATACAAGTGACTCACTAATTCTTATGATATTTTGATTAATCATAAGAGTATCATAATAGAGCAATCATACACCAACTATGGGGAAAGCATATATTTAATTCATGGACATATTGCCCAAAGATCATAGTTGGATATTTTTAATGTTTTAAAATCATTTCATGTTTCAAAAACGTAGAGTTCATGCATTGAAACATTCTAAGGCAAAATTGGCTTTCGAAGTTGATAAATCTTTTGACAATTTTGAAACTTTTGAGTTTTTGCCTAATTTTCAAAAATTGAATGAATTTTCATAAAAAAAAATCATTTTTCCTTGATAGAGGGACTCATAAGAAATGTGTTTCCCAAATTTCAAGATTTTTTGAATTTTCTTGATTTTTTAATGCATTTCTGAAGTTGACTTTAGAAATCAAAATTCGAGACTTTCATATACCAATCAACTGATGAAGAATGCCAGTCGACTGCTACGTTGAAAAACTATCTTTTGTGTTTTAAAATCTGATTTTGGTGATTTTACTCCCTTAAACAATGATACCGACTTATATAACATATGTATGATGTTTTTGATGCTGTCAAAGGGGGGAGAGTATTGAAGTTTAAGTTAATCATGCTAGGGATAATTAGCATGTGTTAAGGGGGAGTTGCATGTGTTAAGGGGGAGTGTTTGATACTCATGTTTTATTTACATGCTTTCCTTCCTTAGTGTTTTGTTAAATGGTTTACCTAACTTAAAAATGTTGCCACACATAAAAAAAAAGGGAGACTGTTAGGGCAATCAACCCAAGTATGGTTTGGTTTTGATGTTTGTGGAAAAGGGTTTAAGTTAGGTTGTTTATGTGATTTGATGTATGTGTTCAAGTTGTGCAGGACTTGGTGAATCACACATGGTTTGCTTGATCAAGTATTGGCAAGTTCATCCTCTCATGGCTCGGGTCCTTGAGTCAGTGAAGGATGACATTGGAGAAGCAGTGAGCTTGGTGCATTCGAGGGAACGCCGGACGAGGAGTAATGGAGTGATAACAAAGGAAGAAAACTTTAGGGCAAGATGCGAAGGATGGCACTAGAGGAGTCGCGGGCTTAGTGCATCCGAGGGATGTAGCTGGATGAAGAGAGCTTCGGTGAGGGACTCAATGGGAGTTGAGAGATTGTGTGATTGTAACCCCGGACGGAGTAGCTCAAGTTGGTGAATTTAGCCGAATGGCTAAGTCAAGTGTCGGATGCTCAAACTTGTTGTTTGAGGTTTTACTCGACGGTCGGATGCTCAAACTTCTTGATGTTTGAAGTTTTACCCGCAACAGTCAACTGCAAAGTAATGGAAGTCGATAGGTCCGAGTCGATTAGTAGTTGACCGGTGTCAACTAGGTTTTTTTGGCCCAACAGTTGACTGCCAAGGGATGGTAGTCGACTGATCCACCATCAGTTGACTTCCAAGGATGGCAGTTGACTGCTATCGGTGAACACGGGCACAGGATCGCTCATAGTCGACTGATCAATCGGCTACGCAGGTATCAATCGACTGTTGATAGCAGCAGTCGATTGCCAAGGGTGCCATTGGAGGACGACCGTTATAGTGGCAGTTTACTGATTGTATACATCAGTCGACTGTTGCATGTCCAACGAGTTCTTCTTTATAAAAAGAAGAGTTGAGGGCTTTGGGGAGGTTAATGCTTCCACTCCTAAGTGCTCTCCAAGTGTTGTGAATGTCCAAACTCTCCTCTTCCATATTTCCATCTCTATTCTATTTTAAGAGGGAGAGATTGTGTAAGAAGGTTTACCTCCACCTTGTCATGGGCTAAAGGAGAGATTAGTGAATTGTTTGTTGGAGTGATTCGCCGAATGAATCGTCCGTGGACTAGCGGCAAGGGTCGTGAACCACGTTACATCAGCTTGTTAGCATTTGCTTCTTCTTTACTTTTGTATTAGCTTAATTGTTTTTGTTTAGCATATATTCGCTGTGCTAATTATATTGTAGAGGATTAAGACGAGAGAATTTGATCGAGCACATTGTAGGCTATTCAACCCCCCTTCTAGCCGGGCCATGATCCTCCAACATGTGGTATCAGAGCGAGGAGCTCGTCATCGGACTCACTGCCGCGACAAGCAACAAAATGGCCAACATGAATATCCATCCACCCAAATTCGAAGGGGACTTCACATGGTAGAAAAAGCGTATGGAGGTATTTTTTGAAACCGACTTTGAAATAATGTTAATTATGGAAAACAGTTTCGAAGTGCCTAGGGATGAAGAAGGGGAGCTATTAGAGAAATTGAGATGGACCAAGAAGCAAAAAGAGGAGCACTTAGCAAATTCAAAAGCTAAGCACCAACTTTTCAATATGCTTCTTTAACAAGAGATCAATAAGATTGGAGAGTGCTCAAGCGGTGAAGAAATGTGGAAGAAGCTAGTAAAGCTTCATGAAGGCACCTCCGAAGACAAGCTTGCAAGAAGAGACCTTCTCCGCTCTCAACTCAATAATATCAAATTAGATAAGGAGGAAAAAGTATTATTTCTATACTCTAGATTTAAGGAAATAATTAATGGTTTATCATGTGTAGGGAAGAAGATTTCAAACCGAGACATGATAATGAAAGCAATTGATGCCTTCCCCCGGTCATCAAAGCGGAGCTCAATGGTGGATTCATTTTACATATCAAGAAATCTTGAGATAAGCACTCTAGAAGAATTTTTTTCTACTATAGAGCTTCACGAAACTAGACTTAAAGGTATAGTAGAAGAGCCAATAATTCAATCAAGGGGAGTAACACTAGTGGCCAACAAAGAAAAGAAGAAGGAGACTACACCACCTTCATCGGATGGCAAATCATCTTCCTCCATCAACACCGATGAAGAGGCCTACATGGTAAGAAAAGTGAGACGTGCATTAAAAAGCTTTAAATTTAACAAGTCTCATGATAGGAGAAGGAGGACTAGATAGGTGATATGCTACAATTGCCAAGGAGAGGGACACATGAGGGATGAATGTCCCTTGTTGAACAAGAGCAAGGAAGAAAGGAAGAAGAATGACAAGAAGAAAGAAGGGAAGAAGAAGGAAAAGAAGAAATCAAAAGATAAAGGAAAGGGAAAAATGTAAAACCTAAAAGCTACGTGGGATGACCCATCATCATCGGAAGAAGAAGAAATTGTCTCCCATTTTGCACTTATGGGAATGGATGATATAGCCTCCACCTCTTCCGAGCAAGAAGAAGGAAGCACAAGTGAGGAGGAGAGCTCAAGTGTAGGGGGAGCATCATCATCATCGGAATCGGAAGGAGATTGGGTAAGTGAGGTAAGAAATCTCTCACCTCAAAAGGTTATTTCTGTGATTTCAAATTTGACTAAGGACTTATTTAGAACTAAGAAGAAGAATAAATGCATGCTAAGTGAAATTAGAACTCTCGAAGAAAAATTGAAAAATACATGTTAACATGATGATATTATTTCTTCTAGTGAAAATGATGCAAGCTTGTAAGAGATTAAGATTTTAAGGGAAATGGTAGAATTCCTCACTAAGGCCCTTGAGAAATTCACTATAGGTTCAAATACTTTAAATATGATCATTGGGAGCCAAAGAGCTAGCTTTAACAAAAAGGGCTTAGGATATAAGGGATCTAAAAATGAAATACCTTATGATTGTCTAATTGCTTGGGGGCAATCAAAGACTACAATGGTAGCTAGGAAATGGATCCCTAAGAAGTATTTGGTGAATCTTATTGGAAAGAACTTATATTGGGTTCCCAAATCAATCCTTAAAGGTTAGAGAAACCTAGGATAGTCAACCATACTTGATTTTATTTTATTTCATATTATTTGTTTGACTTATGAGCATGTTATGTGATGATATTTGACTTATGATCATGATTGGGGAGTTTGCATGATACTTAACCTTGAGTAGAAATTGCATGAAATTTATGGTTAAGTATAAATACCTTAGTTACATCTCACATTTATCATAAGGCAAACTTGATTGAAAACAAAGCAATGAGTGAGATGTTAGGTTGACTCACTAATGCTTATGACATTTTGATGAATCATTAGAGTATCATAATAGAGCAATCATAGACAAACTATGGGGAAAGCATATATTTTATTCATGGACATATTGCCCAAAGATAATAGTTGTATATTTTTAATGTTTTAAAATCATTTAATGTTTCAGAAACATAGAGTTCATGCATTGAAACATTCTAAGGCAAAATTGGCTTTCGAAGTTGACACATCTTTAGACAATTTTGAAGCTTTTGAGTTTTTGCCTAATTTTCAAAAATTGAATGAATTTTCATAAAAAAAAAATCATTTTTTCCTTGATAGAGGGACTCATAAGAAATGTGTTCCCCAAATTTCATGATTTTTCAAATTTTCCTGATTTTTTAATGCATTTTTGAAGTTGACTTTAGAAATCAGGATTCGAGACTTTTAGATACCAATCATCTAATGAATATTGCCAATCGACTGCTACGTTGAAAAACTATCTTTTGTGTTTTAAAATCTGATTTTGGTGATTTTACTCCCTTAAACAATGATACTGACTTATATAACATATGTATGATGTTTTTGATGGTGTCAAAGGGGGGAGAGTATTGAAGTTTAAGTTAATCATGCTAGGGAGAATTAGCATGTGTTAAGGGGGAGTGTTTGATACTCATGTTTTATTTACATGCTTTTTTTCCTTAGTGTTTTGTTAAATGGTTTACCTAATTTAAACATGTTGCCACACAAAAAAAAGGGGAGACTGTTAGGGCAATCAACCCAAGTATGGTTTGGTTTTGATGTGTGCGGAAAAGTATTTAAGTTAGGTTGTTTATGTGATTTGATGTATGTGTTCAAGTTGTGCAAGACTTGGTGAATCACACATGGTTTGCTTGATGAAGCATTGGCGAGTTCATCCTCTCATGGCTCGGGTCCTTGAGTTAGTGAAGGATGACATTGGAGAAGCAGTGAGCTTGGTGCATTCGAGGGACCGCCGGACAAGGAGTAATGGAGTGAAGCCAGAGGAAGCAAACTTCAGGGCAATAAGCGAAGGATGACAATGGAGGAGTCACAGGCTTAGTGCATCCGAGGGACGTAGCCGGACGAAGAGGGATTTGGTGAGGGACTCCATGGGAGATGAGAGATTGAGCGATTGTAACCTTGGATGGGGTAGCTCAAGTAGGTGAATTTAGTCGAATGACAAAGTCAAGTGTCAGATGCTCAAACTTGTTGTTTGAGGTTTTACCCGACGGTCGGATGCTCAAACATCTTGATGTTTGAGGTTTTACCTGCAACAGTCGACTGCCAAGTAATGGAAGTTGACTGGTCTGAGTCGACTAGTAGTTGACTGGTGTAAACTAGGTTTTTTTGGCCCAACAGTCGACTGCCATGGGATGGCAGTCCACTGATCCACCATCAGTCGACTTCCAAGGACGACAGTTGACTGCTATGGGTGAACACGGGCACAGAATCGCTCATAGTCGACTGATCAATTGGCTATGCAGGCATCAATTAACTGTTGATAACAGCAGTCGAATGCCAAGGGTGCCATTGGACGGTGACGACTGCAAGTTAGAAGCCATTGGAGGACGACCATTATAGTGGCAGTCTATTGATAGTATACATCAGTCGACTTCTACATGTCCAACGAGTTCTTCTCTATAAAAAGAAGAGTTGACGGCCTTAGGGAGGTTAATGCTTCCACTCCTAAGTGCTCCTCAAGTGTTGTGAATGTTCAAACTCTCATCTTCCTTATTTCCATCTCTATTCTATTGTAAGAGGGAGAGATTGTGTAAGAAGGTTTACCTCCACCTTGTCTTGTGCTAAAGGAGAAGTTAGAGAATTGTTTGTGGGAGTGATTCGCCGAATGAATCATCCGTGGACTAGCGGCAAGGGTCATGAACCACGTTACATCAGCTTGTTAGCATTTGCTTCTTCTTTACTTTTGTATTAGCTTAATTGTTTTTGTTTAGCATATATTCCGCTGTGTAATTATATTGTAGACGATTAAGACGAGAGAATTCCATCGAGCACATCGTAGGTTATTCAACCCCCCTTCTAGCCGGGTCACGATCCTCCAACAAGTGTTATCAGAGCGAGGAGCTCGTCATCGGACTCACTGCCACAACAAGCAACAAAATGGCCGACATGAATATCCATCCTCCCAAATTCGAAGGGGACTTCACATGGTGGAAAAAGCGGATGTAGGTATTTTTTGAAACCGACTTTGAAATAATGTTAATTATGGAAAACAGTTTCGAAGTGCCTAGGGATGAAGAAGGGGAGCTATTAGAGAAATAGAGATAGATCAAGAAGCAAAGAGAGGAGCAATGAGATAAATTCAAAAGCCAAGCACCAACTTTTCAATGTGCTTCCTCAACAAGAGATCAATAGGATTGGAGAGTGCTCAAGTGCTGAAGAAATGTGGAAGAAGCTAGTAAAGCTTCATGAAGCCACCTTCGAAGCCAAGCTTGCAAGAAGAGACCTTCTCCGCTCTCAATTCAATAATATCAAATTAGATAAGTAGGAAAAAGTATTATCTCTACACTCTAGATTTAAGGAAATAATTAATGGTTTATCATGTGTAGGGGAGAAGCTTTCAAACTGAGACATGATAATGAAAGCAATTGATTCCTTCCCCCGGTAATAAAAGTGGAGCTCAATGGTGGATTCATTTTACATATCAAGAAATCTATAGATAAGCACTCTAGAAGAATTTTTCTCTACTATGGAGCTTCACGAAACAAGACTTGAAGGTATAGTAGAAGAGCTAATAATTCAATCAAGGGGAGTGACACTAGTGGCAACAAGGGAAAGAAGAAGGAGACTACACCACCTTCATCGGATGGCAAATCATCTTCCTCCATGAACACCGATGAAGATGCCTACATGGTAAGAAAGGTGAGACGTGAATTAAAAAGCTTTAAATTTAACAAGTCTCATGATAGGAGAAGGAGGACTAGGAAGGTGATATGCTACAATTGCCAAGGAGAGGGACACATGAGGGATGAATGTCCCTTGTTGAACAAGAGCAAGGAAGAAAGGAAGAAGAATGACAAGAAGAAAGAAGGTAAGAAGAAGGAAAAGAAGAAATCAAAAGATAAATGTAAGGGAAAAATGCAAAACCTAAAAGCTACGTGGGATGACCCATCATCATCGGAAGAAGAAGAAATTGTCTCCCATTTTGCACTTATGGGAATGAATGATATAGCCTCCACCTCCTCCAAGCAAGAAGAAGGAAGCACAAGTGTGGAGGAGAGCTCAAGTGTAGGGGGAGCATCATCATCATCGGAATGGAAGTAGATTGGGTAAGTGAGGTAAGAAATCTCCCTCCTCAAAAGGTTATTTCCGTGATTTCAAATTTGACTAAGGACTTATTTAGAACTAAGAAGAAGAATAAATGCATGCTAAGTGAAATTAGAACTCTAGAAGAAAAATTGAAAAATACATGTTCACATGATGATATTATTTCTTCTAGTGAAAATGATGCATGCTTAGAAGAGAATAGGATTTTAAGGGAAAAGGTAGAATTCCTCACTAAGGCCCTTGAGAAATTCACTATAGGTTCAAATACTTTAAATATGATCATTGAGAGCCAAAGAGCTAGCTTTATCAAAAAGGGCTTAGGATATAAGGGATCTAAAAATGAAAAACCTTATTATTGTCTAATTGCTTGGGGGCAATCAAAGACTATAATGGTAGCTAGGAAATGGATCCATAAGAAGTATTTGGTTAATCTTATTGGAAAGAACTTATATTGGGTTCCCAAATCAATCCTTAAAGGTTAGAGAAACCTAGGATAGTCAACCGTACTTGATTTTTTTTATATCATATTATTTGGTTGACTTATGAGCATGTTGGGTGATGATGTTTGACTTATGATCATGATTGGGGAGTTTGCATGATACTTAACCTTGAGTAGAAATTGCATGAAATTTATGGTTAACTATAAATACCTTAGTTACATCTCACATTTATCATAAGGCTAACTTGATTGAAAACAAAGCAATGAGTGAGATGTTAGGTTGATACAAGTGACTCACTAATGCTTATGACATTTTGATGAATCATTAGAGTATCATAATAGAGCAATCATAGACCAACTATGGGGAAAGCATATATTTAATTCATGGACATATTGCCCAATGATCATAGTCGGATATTTTTAATGTTTTAAAATCATTTCATGTTTCAAAAACTTAGAGTTCATGCATTGAAACATTCTAAGGCAAAATTGGCTTTCGAAGTTGATACATCTTTAGGCAATTTTGAAGCTTTTGAGTTTTTGCCTAATTTTCAAAAATTGAATTAATTTTTATAAAAAATCATTTTCCTTGATAGACGAACTCATAAGAAATGTGTTCCCCAAATTTCATGATTTTTCAATTTTTTTTGGTTTTTTAATGCATTTCTGAAGTTGACTTCAGAAATCAGAATTCGAGACTTTCATATACCAATCAACTGATGAAGAATGCCAGTCGACTGATACATTGAAAAACTATCTTTTGTGTTTTAAAATCTTACTTTGGTGATTTTACTCCCTTAAACAATGATACCGACTTATATAACATATGTATGATATTTTTGATGGTGTCAAAGGAGGGAGAGTATTGAAGTTTAAGTTAATCATGCTAGGGAGAATTAGCATGTGTTAAGGGGGAGTTGCATGTGTTAAGGGGGAGTTTTTGATACTCATGTTTTATTTACATACTTTCCTTCCTTAGTGTTTTGTTAAATGGTTTACCTAACTTAAACATGTTGCCACACATAAAAAAAGGGGAGACTGTTAGGGCAATCAACCCAAGTATGGTTTGGTTTTGATGTGTGTGGCAAAGGGTTTAAGTTAGGTTGTTTATGTGATTTGATGTATGTGTTCAAGTTGTGCAGGACTTGGTGAATCACACATGGTTTTCTTGATGAAGCATTGAAGAGTTCATCCTCTCATGGCTCGGGTCCTTGAGTCAGTGAAGGATGACATTGGAGAAGCAGTGAGCTTGGTGCATTCGAGGGACCGTCGGACGAGGTGTAATGGAGTGAAGCCAAAGGAAGCAAACTTCAGGGCAAGATGCGAAGGATGGCACTGGAAGAGTCGCGGGCATAGTGCATTCCAGGGACGTAGCCGGACGAAGAGAGCTTCATTGAGGGACACCATGGGAGATGCGAGATTGAGCGATTGTAACCCCGGACGGGGTAGCTCAAGTTGGTGAATTTAGCCGAATGACTAAGTCAAGTGTCGGATGCTCAAACTTGTTGTTTGAAGTTTTACCTGACGGTCGGATGCTCAAACATCTTGATGTTTGAGGTTTTACATGATCGCCAAGTAATGGAAGTCGACCGGTAAGTCGAAAATCGAAGGTTTTTGGCCCAATAGTCGACTGCCAAGGGATGACAATCGACTGATCCACCATTAGTTGATTTCTAAGGATGGCAGTTGATTGCTATGGGTGAATGCGTGCTCAAAGTCGCTCATCGTCGACTGATCAATCGACTACGCAAGCATCAGCCGACTGTTGATAGCAGCAGTCGATTGCCAAGGGTGCCATTGGACGATGATGACTGCAAGGCAGAAGCCATTGGAGGACGACCATTATAGTGGTAGTCTACTGATGGTATACATCAGTCGACTACTGCATGTCCAATGAGTTCTTCTCTATAAAAAGAAGAGTTGAGGGCCTTGGAGAGGTTAATGCTTCCACTCCTAAGTGCTCCCCAAGTGCTGTGAACGTCAAAACTCTCCTCTTCCTTATTTTCATCTCTATTCTATTGTAAGAAGGAGAGATTGTGTAATAAGGTTTACCTCCACCTTGTCTTGGGCTAAAAGAGAGATTAGTGAATTGGTTGTGGGAGTGATTTGCCGAATGAATCGTCCGTGGACTAGCGGCAAGAGTCGTGAACCATGTTACATCGGCTTGTTAGCATTTGCTTCTTCTTAACTTTTGTATTAACTTAATTGTTTTTGTTTAGCATATATTCCGCTGTGCTAATTATATTGTAGATGATTAAGACAAGAGAATTTCATCGAGCACATCGTAGGCTATTTAAACCCCCTTCTAGCCGGGCCATGATCCTCCAACAGACTAAACCCTTTAGCTATTAACCTAGCTTTATTCCTTATAACTTCACCTTTGTCATAAAGTTTATTTCGAAGTACTCTTTTTATTCCAATGATCGTTTTTCCTTTAGGTGGGGTTAATAATTCCCAAACTTGACTTCTAGTAAATTGAGCTAACTCTTCTTGCATAATAATAATCCAATCTGGGTCAAGAAGAGCTTGTTCAATTATTTTGGGTTCAATTTTAGATATGAGTGAGATTTGACTTAGGTTCCTATAAGATGCTCTAGTTTGAACCCCTAAATTCGGATCACCTATTACTTGGTCAACTGGATGGTTCGCTTGTAATCTCGATTGATTTGGGTTAGGGTCTACACTAGATTCATTTTGTGGGTTAGGTTTAGGTCTAACATTATTTTCTACTTGCTCATTAACAAATTTTACTTCGGATTTTATAGTCTTGTTTTCTTCATCAAATACTACATTAATTGTTTCTTCTATTTTTAGGGTTATATTGTTATATTACCTATAATCTCTACTAGTAGTTGAATGTCCTAGAAATGTTCCAGTAGTTATTTTAGAAGTAAATTTTCCTAAGTAATCTTTAGTGTTTAGTATGTGTACCCTACATCCAAAGACCCTAAAGTACTTAATGTTAGGCAACTTTTCATAATACATTTCATATGACTTTTTTTGGTGTTGTTTAACTAATAAAATCCTATTTTGGACATAGCAGACAGTATTGACCGCTTCTGCCCAAAACCTATTAGGTATATTAAATTCGTTTAGCATGGTTCTAGCGGCTTCTTGTAGAGTTCTATTTTTGCGTTCAACTAGCTCATTTTGTTGAGGGGTCCTAGGGAAAGAGAACTCATGGTGGTATCTGTTTTGACTACAAAAATCGGTGAACTTATGGCTTTCAAATTCACCACCATGATCACTTCTAATTCTCTTAATCTTTAGGTTCTTTTCATTTTCTATTAGCTTACATAAATTAGTGAGTTGGTTTAAGGTTTCACGCTTATGTTTTAAAAACTTAACCCATGTGAACCTAGAGTAATCATCTATTATTACTAGGTAATACTGACTTCCGTTTAGTGACTTGGCTCCATGAGAGTAAAAAAGGTCTAAGTGTAGGAGCTCAAGCACACTTTTAGTTCTCTCTTGATTAGTTAGTTTATGTGAAGTCCTAGTTTGTTTTCTTTGTTGACAAGCATTACATATTTTATTTTCTAGGTTACCTAGGTTGGGTAGACCTCTAACTAAATCATTTTGACTCATTTTATGTATGAGTCTTGGATGGGAGTGGCTGAGTCATTGGTGCCACATACATGCTTCCTCTTGCCGTGTCATTAGACACTTGGTTGAGGAGTTAGGTAGATCGATTGTATAAATGTTATTATTTATAGTTCCTTTAAGTATAGTTTTTGAATAATCACTATTTTTAATCAAGCATTCATTTGGTAAGAAAAAAAACCTTATAATTATTATCACACAATTGAATAACACTTAGAAGATTAAATTCAAAGTTTTCAACTAAAAGTACTTGACGTATTATAAAGTTTGAGTTTAGCTCAATATCACCTGATCCGATAATTTTGAACTTCCTGTTATTTCTGAAGGCTACTGATCCTTGGTTTTTGAATCTGAGCTTCATAAACTTTAGTTGGTCTCGGTCATATGTCGGGAGCACCCATTGTCCAACATCCATTGATCCTACACATATAGTAGTTGGATCGGATAATGGAATTTTAAATTTGTTTGAAAATTTTAAACCTAGGAATCATTTCACCCTTTCTACATGATTAAACATGTTCACCTTATATGTTTTTTTGAGATGACTACAATTTTACTTAGTTAAATTTAGTGATTTGAGGACTAATCAACCTTGGGTTAGATTCAAATTTAACCTTTAGTTAATTAAGTGAACCTTTCAAAAGATGGCTTCCAAGTTGTGGCGAGGCACAGAGACCATCTTTGATCAGAACAATGACCACTTCCTTAGACAAAGCCAATCTTATGAAATTTCTCACTTAATTCACTTAGGATTTACATCCTGGTCTAACTAGTTTAGGATGTGGTGAGGAAACTTTATCTAGTTCCACTTAGCCGAGTGCACCAAGTTAGATACGTCTTATCTAGATCGGATATGTTGGGAATCGTATGACTGCTAGAGGGGGGTTGAATAGCATCTCGTTGACGTCGATGGAATTCGATCGCATTGCTTGTCTACAATTGTCATTAGGGCAACGAAATATAGAAATACAATATGAACACAAATACAAACACACAAGCATACGCAAAACACAAGGATATAATGTGGTTCGAAACCTTAGAGTTCCTAATCCATGGGTTGAGCTCAAACGAGCCCTAGCGATGCAAAACACCACTAATCAACCTCTCCTTCTCGAAAAACACTCCGAAAGTGGAGAAAACCTCTTACAACAGTTCTTACAATAATAAGAAAGAAATACAAGCAAATACAAGTGAAATACACAAAACAACATAAAGAAAACTTTACAAATATGAACTTGAATGTTTGCTTGTTGATTGCTTTGGACTGGCTATGAAGAAATGGAAAGCACCAACTATTCCCCTTCAAATCATCCCAAGAACCATTTGTAACGCCCGCCCTTATATGCTCTCAGGGCGGCGCTACTTTTTTTTTTCTTAACATAACATATAGGAATCATTTCACAATCTACATACTTAAACATGTTATCATGGCATAAACCTTCTTTTATACATGCATCACCTATCATATTCGTCGTTAGCATGTTAACATATCTTGTCTCTTTTTATAACATGCATAACATAAAGATCCATTCATGAGTTCTAACATATCAAACTTTCTTAAGTAATTGAACAGTAACATCCAACATGGTACTAACAAATCACAAGTCTTATAAGCGGAAGCAATGTCTTAAGTTATTCATTGAGCATATAAATATAAGCAGATAGTAATAGGGTCTTTTTCCACCATGCCACTATCACACACACTTGGCCCCTCCTGCTACTTCCTCTAGTTCATGTTTCCTTTGTCTGCAGTATATGGACAACATAAACTATAAGCATATAGCTTAGTAAGATTCTTGCCTACTCACAAAAGCCACAAACCTCATCAATAATTAGACAACATGAGCATACTAGCATAAACAACATAAGTAGTGCATAACAACACTACACATCAGCATACTAACGTAATGAAACATAAACATGGCATAAAATTTACATAAGCATGCTAAGCATAATCAAATCTAAGCAGGGCATAAGTGAAACATAAGCATTCATAATATCATAAATCCTAAACATGCATAAAGGACATAATCGTAAGCATTCTTAAGCTTGAACATAAGCATTCATAATATCATAAATCCTAATCATGCATAAAGGACACAATCATAAGCATTCTTAAACTTGAACATAAGCATTCATAATATCATAAATCCTAATCATGCATAAAGGACACAATCATAAGCATTCTTAAACTTGAACATAAGCATTCATAATATCATAAATCCTAATCATGCATAAAGGACATAATCATAAGCATTCTTAAACTTGAACATAAGCATTCATAATATCATAAATCCTAATCATGCATAAAGGACATAATCATAAGCATTCTTAAACTTGAACATAAGCATTCATAGTTTCATACAAGTCCTTTCTTTTCAAAGCATATACATATAGGTACTTTAACATAATCATAACTTGCATGGGGGGCCCCAGGCTAAGTACCACATAAAGCGCGTTCCCTAATAGGCTAGGGTAGCGAGCCACCAGACCTACTAGAGCAAGACCTCTTACGTCTTACCAGGGCAAGACCTCTTACGTCTTCTTATGTCCCTTGGATTTGATTAACGACCACCTACTTGAATTGGTACTTAACCTCTTACAAAGTAAAATACTTAATTTTCTTTCCTTTCTTTCTTGTCATATCATAAAGAATGCTCTTAATCCCCCACCAAAAAGGGAAGCATCTCCATCTTATCTTATCATAAGGAGAGCTCTTAATCCCTACTTGAAAGGGAAGCATCTCCATCTTATCTTATCATAGGGAGAGCTCTTAATCCCTACTTGAAAGGGAAGCATCTCCATCTTATCTTATCATAAGGAGAGCTCTTAATCCCTACTTGAAAGGGAAGCATCTCTTAGACATGTCATAACATATATGCATTCATAACGTAAGAGTACCCTAAAGGGGTCTTAAAGCACAATCATGTTCATCACATAAGCATATTTCATGGTATATAAAATCATCAACTTGTTCATCACATAGGCATACTTCATGGCATATTAAAAACATAATCATATTCATCACATAGGCATAATTCATGACATATGAAAATCATAAACATATTCATCACATAGGCATAATTCATGGCATATTAAAAACATAAACATATTCATCACATAGGCATAATTCATGACATATGAAAATCATAAACATATTCATCACATAGGCATAATTCATGGCATATTAAAAACATAAACATATTCATCACATAGGCATAATTCATGACATATGAAAATCATAAACATATTCATCACATAGGCATAATTCATGGCATATTAAAAACATAAACATATTCATCACATAGGCATAATTCATGACATATGAAAATTATAAACATATTCATCACATGGGCATAATTCATGGCATATTAAAAATCATAAACATATTCATCACATAGGCATAATTCATGCCATATTAAAAACATAAACATATTCATCACATAGACATACAACATATCCTAATTTCCTAAGGGGTGTTTTCATGCCACCCTAGCCCTACAACCATTGTTGGCCGAAACTTGTAGGGTACCAATTTCTTTATTTTTGTTACATAAACTCCTACATGAAGGCACACAACATAATATAACTTCATAAGGGGTGTTTTCATGAAACCCTAACCCTAAAAACCAATGTTGGCCGAAACATGTAGGGTACCAATTTCATTATTTTTGTTACATAAACTCCTATATGAAAGCACACAACATAATATAACTTCATAAGGGGGTGTTTTCATGAAACCCTAACCCTAAAAACCAATGTTGGCCGAAACATGTAGGGGAAATAAGCTTGGATTTTTGTCACCTAAAAATTCCTACATGAAGCATACAATCTATAAAAATGTCCTTAGAATCATTTTCATGCAACCCTAGCCCCAAAAACCTTGGTTGGCCAAAACATGTAGGGGCTATAAGCTTGGATTTTTGGTCACCTAAAAATTCCTACATGAAGCATACAACCTATAAAATATCCTTAGAATCATTTTCATGCAACCCTAGCCCCAAGAACCTTGGTTGGCCGAAACATGTAGGGGCTATAAGCTTCATATTCTTTCATGTATCTACAAAAACAAATATACTGCAGGTGAGGGAATCTTACTTCCTTCGCTTTGCTCTGAGGGGGGGGGGGGGGGGGGGAGATGACCTAAGGAAACAAAAACCTAGCCTTCTCCTTGCTTGAATGGGGTTCGGCCAAAGGATGAAGAGGGAGCTTTAGAATTCGGTGAGGAAGAAGAAGAGGAGGAGAAATGAAGTTTGGATAGCTCATGCCCCCTCATTCCCCCTATTTATTCATTTGAAGGGCCCCTTGATCTCCCTTACACTTAACCATAATTTCCCCTATTCCTCTAATGATATAATCCTATTTGGCTTCTTGTTAGTGGGTGCATCTATAGGGCTTGGCTATCTCTAGAGGTTTGGGGTTCAATTCCTAGGCCTTGCATCTCTTTTTGGCTTATTTTCCTTTTATTTTCGAAAAGGCCCACATAAAGCCCATCATCGTAAAGCCAAAAATTCTCGTAAAATTGCTAGAAATTTTACAGGTGTTACAATCCTCCATACCTTGTAAAAGTTTCATCCTCGAAACTTAAAACAATTCTGGGTACTTCTGCTTCATGTCCTCCTCGCGCTCCCAGGTAGCTTCCTCGTATCGTTGATTTTGCCACAGGACCTTCACTAAGGGCACCTCTTTGTTCCTTAGCCTCTTGACTTCTCGGTCTAATATCTGGATAGGCCGACTTTCCATACTCAGGTCCTCTTGAACTTGTACTGTTTGTGGCTCGATCACTTGGTCCGCACTGGATATGCATTTCTTGAGCACAGAGACATGGAACACGTTGTGTATAGCCGACATCTCTTGAGGCAGCTCCAGCTTGTAATCTACCTTGCCAACCCTCTGCAATATCGGATACGGTCCCACGTAGCATGGACTTAGTTTACCCTTTCTTTCGAATCTCATCACTCCCTTCATAGGGGCCACTTTGAGGAATACCAGGTCCCTGACTTCGAATTCTAACGGTCTACGCCATATATCCGCATAGCTCTTTTGTCGGCTCTGAGCAGTTTCGATTCTCTGACGGATATTCTGTATAGTTCGGGTGGTATCGTCGATAATATCGGTCTGAAGACCCATTTCCCTCCTTTCACCACCCTCGTACCAACAGATAGGAGACCTGCATCTTCTCCCGTATAGAGCTTCATATGGTGCCATTCCAATAGTAGCCTGGTAACTGTTGTTGTAAGCAAATTTTGCCAAGCACAAATATCGACACCAACTCCCCTTAAAGTCTAGAGCACAAGCTCACAACCTGTTTTCCAGCACCTGGTTCACTCTTTTTGTCGTAGTCGATTACGAGGATGAAAGCAAGATCTTGAATCGAACTTAGTGCCAAGAGCCTTCTGAACACCTTCCCAGAAATGGGAGGTAAAACGACCATCACGATCAGAAATAATAGCCTTAGGCACTCCATGTAATCTGATAATTTCCTTGACATATAATTGAGCTAGCTGCTCAACCGGATAGGTCATCTTAATTGCCAGGAAATGGGCAGACTTTGTCAACCGGTCTATGATTACCCATATCGCATCATAACCATTGGTTGTTCTAGGTAATCCTGAGATGAAATCCATAGAAATTTCTTCCCATTTCCACTCTGGAATCTGTATCGGCTGCAGTAATCCTCCAGGTTTCTGGTGTTCTGCCTTAACCCTCTAGCAGGTCAGGTAGGTGTTGACGTACTGAGCCACATCCCTTTTCATGCCGGACCACCAAAATTTATCTCTTAAGTCCTGATACATTTTTGTAGATCCCGGATGCATGGTATAAGGTGTTCCATGGAATTCCTCAAGTATCTTCTTCCGTAATTCTGGATCGTCCGGAATACATAGTCGGTCCCGGAAGTATAATAATTCGCCATCGACAATGCGGAATCCATTATCCCTTCCTTCTCGAACTTCCTGTTTGATTTTCTGGATGTCTGAATCACCATCTTGCTTTCCCAATATATCGTCGAACAACGTCGGCGCTATCGTCATGGTGGAAAGTTGTCCAGAAATAATCTCCATTCCGTAATTCATTATTTCCCTTTTCAGGGGCTGAGATAGCATTGATAAGGACATCAAAGCGGCACAGGACTTTCTGCTAAGTGCATCTACCACTTTGTTGGCCTTTCCTGGATGATAGAATATCTCACAATCATAATCTTTGACTAGCTCGAGCCATCTGCGTTGCCTCATATTTAGGTCTTTCTGAGTAAAGAAATATCTCAGACTCTAGTGGTATGTATAAATCCTGCACCGAGCTCCGTATAAGTAGTGCCTCCATATTTTCAGAGCGAATACCATGGCTGCTAGTTTTAAATCAAGGGTAGGATAATTTCTTTCATGCTCCTTGAGCTGTGTAGAGGCGTAAGTGACAACCTTGCCGTTTTGCATAAGTACAGCTCCGAGCCCCAGTTTAGAAGCGTCACTATACATATCGAAGCTTTCATTATCTTCAGGGAGAGTCAGAATGGGAGCGCTGGTCAGTCTCCTCTTGATTCAGTAAACTCCTCTCGCGAGTCCATTTCATTTGTATTGCTTGTCCTTTGGGTGAGGGTCATCATAGAAAGTCCTCTACAAACTTTCTGTAATAACCTGCTAGCCCGAGAAAACTTCTGATTTCACTCGCATTCCTTGGCCTATTCCAGTTCCTCACAACTTCAATCTTTATTGGGTCTACCATGATTCCTTCTTTAGAGATGACATGACCCAAGAATGGCACTTGATCGAGCCAGAACTCACATTTGGAGAACTTCGCATATAGTTGCTCTTTCTGAAGAATCTGTAGTACTATCTTCAGATGTTCAGCATGCTCTTCTCGATCCCTCGAGTAGATAAGAATATCGTCGATGAAAACGATTACAAATTTGTCGAGGAAGGCCGAAAATACTCGATTCATCAGGTCCATGAACATCACAGGAGCATTGGTTATTCCGAAGGGCATAACTACGAACTCATAATGTCCGTATCTCGTCCGGAAGGCCGTCTTCGGAATATCGCCTGGCTTTACTTTTACTTGGTGATAGCCAGACCTGAGATCAATCTTTGAAAAGATAGTAGTTCCCTTCAGTTGGTCGAACAGGTCGTCGATCCTGGGAAGGGGGTACCTATTCTTGATGGTTACGTTGTTCAGTGCCCGGTAGTCTATACACATTCGCATAGACCCATCTTTTTTCTTTATGAACAGCACTGGAGCTCCCCATGGTGAGTGACTAGGGCGGATAAGTCCCTGGTCAAGTAACTCTTGTAGCTGTTTCTGAAGTTCTTTCAACTCAGTCGGCGCCATACGGTAAGGTGCCTTGGAGATCGGGTTAGTTCCGGGAATCAATTCGATCTCGAACTCAATTTCTCTATCAGGTGGTAATCCTGGTAGGTCATCAGGGAATACCACCCGATGGTCACATACCACTCTGACATCTTCTAGCCACGGTTCTTTCGCGTCTGGTATCAACCCGTGTGCTAGAAATCCGGTGCATCCATTTTCTAACATTTTTAGGGCTTTATTGGCGATAAGAATTTCCTTGTTCCTTTCTTTGGCTCCCCGATAAACTCAAATGAGACCTCTGCTTCGGGTTGGAAAATCACCCTCCGTTTACGGCACTCAATTGAAGCGCCGTACTTGTGCAGAAAATCCATGCCCAATATAGCATCATAGTCCCGCATATCCAGAACTATCAGGTCACAATAGAGTTCCCTGTTTGCGAGTCTAATTAGTGCGGCGCGCAGAATGTGGGTGGATGGCATCACTTCTCCCGAAGGTAACGTTGTTAAGAATTTATAGTCCAAAACTTGGGGATGGCTATCTATCTTTCTTGTGAAAGGCGTAAAGATGAACGAATGGGTTGCCCCAGTGTCAAATAATACAGTAGCATACTGACTGAAAATAAATATCTGACCTGTGACAAGCGTTGAGGCACTCGCTACATCTTCTTTGGTGAGGGAGAACACCCTGGCATTTGTCCCAACGGGTGGGGCTTCCAGTCTCCCTTGGCTAATCTGAGGACCCTCTATCATAGCCTGCATCTGGTGAAGCTGTGGAGGAGCTCCTGCATCTTGGACATATCACGAGGAGGTGCACGAACTGGGCGGCGGTTCGAGCTAGGTGCCCCTCCAGTTCACAACTGTAACACTTCCTCGTGCCCTGACGACATTCCCCCGGATGCTTCTTCCCACATATAGGACAGTCAGGATACATAGTTTGGTTGTTTCCTGGGCCCCCTCTTGGGCTATTCCACTGTTTCTTCTTGCCACTGCGGTCCCTCTTCCAGCTAGTATTCTAAGATTTCTGACCTCCGGTCAGTGCCTTATTCCGCTAACTGATGCTGTTCAGATAGTGCTCGGTGATCAGGGCACTACTGAACAGCTCTTCGGTAATCTGGGGTCGATTGACTCCGCCGGCCACGTTCAGGGCTATCTCCGGTCATAGCATTTTCAGCATGAGTCTGATCCTCTCCCTTTCTGTACGGACTAATTCTTGGCAGAGACGTGCCAGTCGGTTGAACCTTTTCATAGCTTCACTGACTGATAGATCGCCTTGTCGGAACTCGAGGAACTCATCGTAGTGCTTATTTGTGATCCGTCTCTGAAAGAACTCCTCGGTCATAGCTTCACTGACTTTTTTTTTCTTAACATAACATATAGGAATCATTTCAAAATCTACATACTTAAACATGTTATCATGGCATAAACCTTCTTTTATACATGCATCACCTATCATATTCGTCGTTAGCATGTTAACATATCTTGTCTCTTTTTATAACATGCATAACATAAAGATCCATTCATGAGTTCTAACATATCAAACTTTTTTAAGTAATTGAACAGTAACATCCAACATGGTACTAACAAATCACAAGTCTTATAAGAGGAAGCAATGTCTTAAGTTATTCATTGAGCATATAAATATAAGCAGATAGTAATAGGGTCTTTTTCCACCATGCCACTATCACACACACTTGGCCCCTCCTGCTACATCCTCTAGTTCATGTTTCCTTTGTCTGCAGTATATGGACAACATAAACTATAAGCATATAGCTTAGTAAGATTCTTGCCTAATCACAAAAGCCACAAACCTCATCAATAATTAGACAACATGAGCATACTAGCATAAACAACATAAGTAGTGCATAACAACACTACACATCAGCATACTAACGTAATGAAACATAAACATGGCATAAAATTTACATAAGCATGCTAAGCATAATCAAATCTAAGCAGGGCATAAGTGAAACATAAGCATTCATAATATCATAAATCCTAAACATGCAAAAAGGACATAATCGTAAGCATTCTTAAGCTTGAACATAAGCATTCATAATATCATAAATCCTAATCATGCATAAAGGACACAATCATAAGCATTCTTAAACTTGAACATAAGCATTCATAATATCATAAATCCTAATCATGCATAAAGGACACAATCATAAGCATTCTTAAACTTGAACATAAGCATTCATAATATCATAAATCCTAATCATGCATAAAGGACATAATCATAAGCATTCTTAAACTTGAACATAAGCATTCATAATATCATAAATCCTAATCATGCATAAAGGACATAATCATAAGCATTCTTAAACTTGAACATAAGAATTCATAGTTTCATACAAGTCCTTTCTTTTCAAAGCATATACATATAGGTACTTTAACATAATCATAACTTGCATGGGGGGCCCCAGGCTAAGTACCACATAAAGCGCGTTCCCTAATAGGCTGGGGTAGCGAGCCACCAGACCTACTAGAGCAAGACCTCTTACGTCTTACCAGGGCAAGACCTCTTACGTCTTCTTATGTCCCTTGGATTTGATTAACGACCACCTAACGGGTCGGGTACTTAACCTCTTACAAAGTAAAATACTTAATTTTCTTTCCTTTCTTTCTTGTCATATCATAAAGAATGCTCTTAATCCCCCACCAAAAAGGGAAGCATCTCCGTCTTATCTTATCATAAGGAGAGCTCTTAATCCCTACTTGAAAGGGAAGCATCTCCATCTTATCTTATCATAGGGAGAGCTCTTAATCCCTACTTGAAAGGGAAGCATCTCCATCTTATCTTATCATAAGGAGAGCTCTTAATCCCTACTTGAAAGGGAAGCATCTCTTAGACATGTCATAACATATATGCATTCATAACGTAAGAGTACCCTAAAGGGGTCTTAAAGCATAATCATGTTCATCACATAAGCATATTTCATGGTATATAAAATCATCAACTTGTTCATCACATAGGCATACTTCATGGCATATTAAAAACATAATCATATTCATCACATAGGCATAATTCATGACATATGAAAATCATAAACATATTCATCACATAGGCATAATTCATGGCATATTAAAAACATAAACATATTCATCACATAGGCATAATTCATGACATATGAAAATCATAGCTTCCTCGTATCATTGATTTTGCCACAGGACCTTCACTAAGGGTACCTCTTTGTTCCTTAGCCTCTTGACTTCTCAGTCTAATATCTGGATAGGCCGACTTTCCATACTCAGGTCCTCTTGAACTTGTACTATTTGTGGCTCGATCACTTGGTCCGCACTGGATATGCATTTCTTGAGCACAGAGACATGGAACACGTTGTGTATAGCCGACATCTCTTGAGGCAGCTCCAGCTTGTAAGCTACCTTGCCAACCCTCTGCAATATCGAATACGGTCCCACGTAGCATGGACTCAGTTTACCCTTTCTTCCGAATCTCATCACTCCCTTCATAGGGGCCACTTTGAGGAATACCAGGTCCCCGACTTCGAATTCTAACGGTCTACGCCACATATCCGCATAGCTCTTTTGTCGGCTCTGAGCAGTTTCGATTATTTGACGGATATTCTGTATAGCTCGGGTGATATCGTCGATAATATCGGCCTGAAGACCCATTTCCCTCCTTTCACCACCCTCGTACCAACAGATAGGAGACCTGCATCTTCTCCCGTATAGAGCTTCATATGGTGCCATTCCAATAGTAGCTGTAATCTGTTGTAAGCAAATTCTGCCAAGCACAAATATCGACACCAACTCCCCTTAAAGTCTAGAGCACAAGCTCGCAAAATGTCTTCCAGCACCTGGTTCACTCTTTCTGTCCGACCGTCAGTCTGAGGATGAAACGCAGTGCTGAATCTCAACTTAGTGCCAAGAGCCTTCTGAACACCTTCCCAGAAATGGGAGGTAAAATGGCCATCACGATCAGAAATAATAGGCTTAGGCACTCCATGTAATCTGATAATTTCCTTGACATATAATTGAGCTAGCTGCTCAACCGGATAGGTCATCTTAATTGCCAGGAAATGGGCAGACTTTGTCAACCGGTCTATGATTACCCATATCGCATCATAACCATTGGTTGTTTTGGGTAATCCTGAGATGAAATCTATAGAAATTTCTTCCCATTTCCACTGAATCAGACGGCCACAAGAATCCTCCGTGTTTCTCGTGTTCTCGCTTAACCCTCCGCAGTCGCAAAGTGTGCGATGATCGAGCCACATCCCTTTCATGCCTGACCACCAAAATTTATCTCTTAAGTCCCGATACATTTTTGTAGATCCAGATGCATGGTATAAGGTGTTCCATGGGATTCTCGAGTATCTTCTTCCAGAATTCTGATCGTCCTAATACATAGTCGGTCCCAGAAGTATAATAATCCGCCATCGGCAATGCGGAATCCATTATCCCTTCCTTCCCGGACTTCCTGTTTGATTTTCTGGATGTCTGAATCACCATCTTGCTTTCCCAATATATCGTCGAACAACATCGGTGCTATCGTCATGGTGGAAAGTTGTCCAGAAATAATCTCCATTCCATAATTCATTATTTCCCTTTTCAGGGGCTGAGATAGCATTGATAAGGACATCAAAGCGGCACAGGACTTTCTGCTATGTGCATCTGCCACTTTGTTGGCCTTTCCTGGATGATAGAATATCTCACAATCATAATCTTTGATTAGCTCGAGCCATCTGCGTTGCCTCATATTTAGGTCTTTCTGAGTGAAGAAATATCTCAGACTCTGGTGGTCTATATAAATCCTGCACCGAGCTCCGTATAAGTAGTGCCTCCATATTTTCAGAGCGAATACCATGGCTGCTAGTTCTAAATCATGGGTAGGATAATTTCTTTCATGCTCCTTGAGCTGTCTAGAGGCGTAAGCGACTACCTTGCTGTTTTGCATAAGTACAGCTCCGAGCCCAAGTTTAGAAGCGTCACTATACATATCGAAGCTTTCATTATCTTCAGGGAGAGTCAGAATGGGAGCGCTGGTCAGTCTCCTCTTCAGCTCCGTAAAACTCCTCTCGCAGTCCTCAGTCCATTTGTATTGCTTATCCTTTCGGGTGAGGGCTGTCATAGGGGCTGCAATTCTAGATAAGTCCTCTACAAACTTTCTGTAATAGCCTGCTAGCCCGAGAAAATTTCTGATTTCACTCGCATTCCTTGGCCTATTCCAGTTCCTCACAGCTTCAATCTTTATTGGCCTACCAAGAATGGCACTTGATCGAGCCAGAACTCACATTTGGAGAACTTCGCATATAGTTGCTCTTTCTGAAGAATCTGTAGTACTATCTTCAGATGTTCAGCATGCTCTTCTCGATCCCTCGAGTAGATAAGAATATCCTCGATGAAAACGATTACAAATTTGTCGAGGAAGGCAAAAAATACTCGATTCATCAAGTCCATGAACATCGCAGGAGCATTGGTTACTTCGAAGGGCATAACTACGAACTCATAATGTCCATATCTCGTCCGAAAGGCCATCTTCGGAATATCGCCTGGCTTTACTTTTACTTGGTGATAGCCAGACCTGAGATCGATCTTTGAAAAGACAGTAGCTGTTGGGTTTCCGGCACCGCGGCGTGTGTGTGTTCGATCACGTTTCGTAAACATGAACATAGCGGAAGCAATAAAAATAATAAATCTACATTTATTACAACACACACAACAAACGCATGCATATTACAACAAGTGTAGACATAACCGTAAATTTAAATTTGCAATAAAAGGAAATTTATCTACGTTATACCTTTCGTATGACGTGTAGCGGGAACGACATCAACCGAAACGATCCTCGATAGAATCATCTCTATCCGTATCCACGCCGAGTTCATCGGGATTACTTCGCTAAGCCACGAGCTTCGTCTTCGTATGGGTTACTAGCCTCGTGTTGAAGACGACGTGATCGAGAGATGATCACGATTTGAATCCAAATTCGGATCCTAATACGAGTCCTCAAAACTCGCTTCTCCGGAGAGGTATTCGTCAACCAATTGACGAATCCTTCGTCCTCCACCTTAGAGGATTACCGGAGATCGAATCCCCGGTAAGTTAGCCGCTGTCGGAGCTCTAACCGTCATCCAAACGACGCTCCGACGAGAGGAGAAGAAGCTGTCCAGAAAACTGGACAGCTTGGTGGAGGAGTAGGCGCCGGCCAACACAAGGAAGCCAAGTGCTCACCTTTTCACCGAGGCCTAGGAAGATCACCGGAGGGTCGCCGGAGGGTTCACCGGCTGAAGATTGGACGCCGGCAAGGAGATGGACGGTGGCACAACAAGCTGGGCGGCACACCTAGGGTTGGCGCCGAAATCTCCAAGGATGAGGTGGGCGGCAACCTTAGGGCAACGGTTTTGGATTAGGGCTTAATTATCCCTTAAGCCCTCTTTTATAGAGAACTACTTTTCTTAATGGTTATTGGATTATAACCATTAGGCCCGTTAACCCGCTCCATTAAGATAAGTTAAAATAAACCAAACCATAATGGTTTATTTTAAGTTAAAATGAACCGAACCAACTTTTGGTTCATTCGTTTAAAATAAACCAAACCCTTTGGTTTATTCTCCTCCATTGGATTAGAACCAAACAATTTTGGTTCATCCATTACGTCTTCATAAGACTCGGCCCATCCACGCTTCCATTGCGACTGAAATGATTTCATGATCGCTTTATGTTTGGTCCCACCAAACCTAGTTTCTCTCGGTCTGAGAATCCCATTCTCAAGCTCGTTTTAAATCCTTTGGATTACGCTCGTTGTGCGTGTGACCAAATAGGTTCTCGGTTTATGTTGGCCGTCTATAATTAACCATTAATTATAGAACGATCATGAGTGGCACCTAGTAGTACATCATGATCCCCAATTAACTGAAAAGATCAACGGTTGATCCAGAACTATTTCTGAAACCCTTCAGCAGCTCGAATGATTCGTGCCCCATTCCCTTCACTCATCTTATACCCACTTGGTTCAGGACATGGTCTATTGTGTCAGTCCCCACTAGGCTGACTACGTCACACCTAGCCCAAGTATCATTTCCTCGTCCTACGGATTCTAGTTACTGCACATGTATCGAAGAGTACTTTACTCTAAACATGTAATGCTTTGGCCAAAGACTTTAGTAACAATCCGACGAGAGGCCATGGGTATACATCTCCTCGCAAGGAGTGGTGAATCCTTTATAGGCTATTCAAACACCTTCGATCACTTCGACTTATACCCAATCATTCCGGGTCCACATCTCCTTAGAGATGCTTGCTTAAGATGTCAAAGCATAAGTCTCTATGATCAAGATGACTTGAATACCGCAAGTCAAAGGAACATCGCACTTAAGCCACAGTAAGAACTTCATTGACATATCTATATATGCAGAGAACCATATGAAGGCTTACGGCTGGTCACTCCAATGAACTAGTTACCATAACTAGCATTCACGATTAACTCCGGACATCACTATGTCTCCAGCCAGTGAGAATCAGCTGCTTGGATACACCAAGGAGTATACCTCGTGCTAGTCTCGATCGAATTGATGGTGTCCAAATCCATCAATTCATCGACTAGGGATAATTCCGATACATCACAATTACACATGGGCCTTAGAGGATTACCGGAGATCGAATCCCCGGTAAGTTAGCCGCTGTCGGAGCTCTAACCGTCATCCAAACGACGCTCCGACGAGAGGAGAAGAAGCTGTCCAGAAAACTGGACAGCTTGGTGGAGGAGTAGGCACCGGCCAACACAAGGAAGCAAAGTGCTCACCTTTTCACCGAGGCCTAGGAAGATCACCGGAGGGTCACCGGAGGGTTCACCGGCTGAAGATTGGACGCCGGCAAGGAGATGGACGGCGGCACAACAAGCTGGGCGGCACACCTAGGGTTGGCGCCGAAATCTCCAAGGATGTGGTGGGCGGCAACCTTAGGGCAACGGTTTTGGATTAGGGCTTAATTATCCCTTAAGCCCTCTTTTATAGAGAACTACTTTTCTTAATGGATATTGGATCATAACCATTAGGCCCGTTAACCCGCTCCATTAAGATAAGTTAAAATAAACCAAACCATAATGGTTTATTTTAAGTTAAAATGAACCGAACCAACTTTTGGTTCATTCGTTTAAAATAAACTAAACCCTTTGGTTTATTCTCCTCCATTGGATTAGAACCAAACAATTTTGGTTCATCCATTACGTCTTCATAAGACTCGGCCCATCTACGCTTCCATTGCGACTAAAATGATTTCATGATCGCTTTATGTTTGGTCCCACCAAACCTAGTTTCTCTCGGTCTGAGAATCCCATTCTCAAGCTCGTTTTAAATCCTTTGGATTACGCTCGTTGTGTGTGTGACCAAATAGGTTCTCGGTTTATGTTGGCCGTCTATAATTAACCATTAATTATAGAACGATCATGAGTGGCACCTAGTAGTACATCATGATCCCCAATTAACCGAAAAGATCAACGGTTGATCCAGAACTATTTCTGAAACCCTTCAGTAGCTCGAATGATTCGTGCCCCATTCCCTTCACTCATCTTATACCCACTTGGTTCAGGACATGGTCTATTGTGTCAGTCCCCACTAGGCTGACTACGTCACACCTAGGCCAAGTATCATTTCCTCGTCTTACGGATTCTAGTTACTGCACATGTATCGAAGAGTACTTTACTCTAAACATGTAATGCTTTGGCCAAAGACTTTAGTAACAATCCGACGAGAGGCCATGGGTATACATCTCCTCGCAAGGAGTGGTGAATCCTTTATAGGCTATTCAAACACCTTCGATCACTTCGACTTATACCCAATCATTCCGAGTCCACATCTCCTTAGAGATGCTTGCTTAAGATGTCAAAGCATAAGTCTCTATGATCAAGATGACTTGAATACCGCAAGTCAAAGGAACATCGCACTTAAGCCACAGTAAGAACTTCATTGACATATCTATATATGCAGAGAACCATATGAAGTCTTACGGCTGGTCACTCCAATGAACTAGTTACCATAACTAGCATTCACGATTAACTCCGGACATCACTATGTCTCCAGCTAGTGAGAATCAGCTGCTTGGATACACCAAGGAGTATACCTCGTGCTAGTCTCGACAGAATTGATGGTGTCCAAATCCATCAATTCATCGACTAGGGATAATTCTGATACATCACAATTACACATGTAGAGATACTCACTAGTTGTGATCCAATCACAAATTCTCTCATGCTGTGAATCGTATCTTGGACATTCAGTAAATGAGTTTAAGATCCAATCAAATACATAAAACATGTATACTCAAATAGTGAATCTTCATTTATCATATAAATGGTTCATACATAAGGCGATTGCCTTAGGACATCTCTCATATATTACTAACAGATTCCCACTTGGCCTAATGCCAATCGCTACGGTATCCAATACCATAAGCTCGAACATGACCCTCAAACTTATTTTAAGGTAATGCCTTAGTCAAGAGATCCGCTAAGTTCCTTTCAGTGGGAATTTTCTCGATTTGTATTTCGTTCCTACTGATGATCTCTCTGATAAGATGATAGCGGCGAAGCACATGTTTGGATCATTGATGAGACTACATCAAGTTCAGAGATGAACTTCTTGATCCAAACCGCTTCTTTTGCTGCTTCCAAAGCTGCAATGTATTCTTCCTTAGTGGCAGAATCCGCTATAGCGTCAAGCTTGGAACCTTTCCAACTTATTGCGCCTCCATTCTAGGTGAATACATACCCAGACTGAGACATGGAATCATCCTTGTCTGTCTGGAGCTGGCATCCGTATACCCACGTATCACCATGTACCCTTCTCCATATATTAGGAACACATCCTTAGTTCTTCTTAAGTACTTAAGGATCGTCTTAACAGTCACCCAATGATCCATTCCTGGATCAGACTGGTATCTGCTCGTGACACTCAAAGCATACGATACATTGGGCCTCGTACATAACATAACATACATGATAGATCCTATTGCGGATGCATAGGGAATCTTACTCATGCAAATCCTCTCGTCTTTTGTGCGCGGACACATAGACTTCGAAAGGTGTACCCCATGCCTGATGGGTAGGAAACTTTTCTTGGATTCCGACATGCTAAACCTCTTTAGCACTCGGTCTATATATGTAGATTGCGAAAGACCAAGCAACCGTTTCGATCTATCTCTATAGATCTTAATCCCGAGGATGTAGGTTGCTTCTCCCAGGTCTTTCATGGAGAATGTCTTGGATAACCAAACCTTCACTGACTATAAGATTGAAACATTGTTTCCTATAAGTAGTATGTCATCGACATACAATACTAGGAACACGAGTGCACTCCCACTAACCTTCTTGTACACACAAGGTTCACCTGGATTTTATGAGAAATCAAACTTTTTGATTGTCTCATCAAAACGGATATTCCAACTCCTGGATGCTTGCTTCAATCCATAAATGGACCGTCGCAATTTGCATACCTTGGTTTTATCAACCGATGTGAAACCCTCAGGCTGTATCATATACACGTTCTCGAGCAGGTTTCCATTAAGGAAAGCTGTTTTCACATCCATCTGCCATATCTCATAATCATAATGAGCCGCTATGGCCAGGAGCATCCGAATGGATTTAAGCATAGCTACAGGCGAATAGGTTTCGTCATAATCAACACTTTGCTTTTGACTATATCCTTTTGCCACCAATCTAGCCTTATAGGTAATCACAATACCATCCATGTCGGTTTTCTTCTTGAAAACCTACTTGCACCCTATAGGCTTTATGCCTTCAGGTGGGTCAACTAAGTTCCAAACTTGGTTTTCATACATGGAATCCATTTCCGACTTCATGGCACCAAGCCACTTATCCCTTTCTGAACTTGTCAGCACTTCTTCATAACTGGTAGGCTCCTCATGATCAATGAGTAACACGTCGTTCGATTCACTTATGAGAAATCCATATCTCTCAGGAATATTGCGTGTTCTACCAGATCTATAAAGATGTGGTGTTACAATAGGTCCAGTCGATTGCTCATCACTATGAGTTGCTACCGCTGTGCTTCACTGTATCTCATCAATGTCTATTTGAGTCTCTCGAGCCTCCTCAAGCTCGACGACACTCCCACTGTTTTCTTGCAAGAGAAACTCTTTCTCTAGAAACACACCATGCCTTGAAACAAACACCTTTTGTTCCACAGGATGATAGAATTGGTAACCTCTTGTTTCCTTAGGGTATCCAATAAATAGACATTTATCAGACTTAGCATCCAATTTGTCTGATACTGTCCGCTTCACATAAGCAGGACAACCCCATATCTTCAAGTAAGATACATGAGGTTTCTTACTATTCCATATCTCATATGGAGTAGTTGAGACTACCTTGGTAGGCATTCTGTTTAACAAGTAAACAATGTCTCAAGTGCATAGTCCCCAAAAGGACTTGGGAAGAGTCGATGATTCATCATTGACCGACCATGTCCAACAAGGTCCTAAGATCGCCTCGATACACCATTATGCTGGTGTATAGGGGGAGTCCATTGAGACAATATACCATTGTCTCTAGATAATCAAGAAACTCGACTTAAGTATTCACCACCTCGATCCGATCAAGCATTTTAATACTTGTCATGTTGTTTCTCTACTTCATTTCAACTCAACCTTAACCTTTCCAAGGCTTGGACTTGTGTTTCATCAAGAACACATACCCAAAGTGAGTGATCATCGGTGAAGGTAATGAAGTAGCTATAGCCTCCTAATGCTTGAGTTGACATAGGTCCACATACATCAGTATGTATTAGACCTAGTAACTCTCCCACTCGTTCACCTTTTCCAGTAAAAGGTAACTTAGTCATCTTTCCTTTTAAGCATGATTCGCATGTATCGTATGAATCCAATTCAAACGATTCCAGAATTCCACATCGGTGTAATTCGGACATGCGTTTCTTGCTTATATGGCCAAGACGACAATGCCACATATGGGAGTCTATTTGATTATCCTTTCGAGCACACTTGTTGTTCGCTTCGATATTGCAAATGTCACTGGATACGTCCAACGTATAAACACCATTGCTTAAAGTTCCAGTCCCATAAAGAACTCCATTTAAAGTTATGTAACAACAATTGTTACTAAAAGTCAAATGGTACCCATTTCTATTTAAACAAGAAATAGAAATAATGTTCTTTATCAACGAAGGAATATAAAAGCAATTGTCCAGTTTTAAGACAAGTCCTGTAGGGAGTTTCAACAAATGCGTTCCAATGGCGACTGCAGCAACCTTTGCTCCATTCCCAAGACACAAATTTGACTCTCCCTTGACGAGTCTTCTTCTATTCCTTAGCCCATGTATGTCATTACATATATGTGAGCCACACCTAGTATCCAATACCCAAGTGTTTGAGGAAATAGAATGACAATCAATAACGAAGATATCTAAAGAAGATGGGGCATCCGATGCCTTATTCTTCATCACGGACTCAAGATAAATCTTACACTTTCTTCGCAAATGGCTCTTCTTGCCATAATGATGGCAAGTTTCCTTTTGTGCTAGTTCTACCTTCTTAGCCCTTCTCTTCTTTCCCTTCTGCTGTTCCTTTGACTTCCTCTTAGAACCTTTCTTCGAGGAATCAACTAATGCCAAATCCTGCTCATGCTTCTCAGAAGACTCCACAGTCTTCAGCATATTGAGCAGTACCACAGATGAACCTTCTAGCATCTCAGAGGTGAAGAGGAGCTTTGAGACTTCGAACCATTCGAATCTCACTTGCTCATCAACCAACTCACAAAGATGAAGGACTACGATATGAGCATCCATATGCTCATGCTGCTTTCGTAGCTTGGGTTCCATCACGGCTAGCATGATGCAACTCATTTGTTCAGAATCACTCACATGTTTCTGATAGGCCAACAATTGGTCCAGAGTTGCATCGTCACTAGGACGGGCGGGAAGAGGCGCTTCGAGGACATACGCAAGCTTTTCACCTTGAGAACAATTCTCAAGTTTCTAAGCTAGTCCAAGAAGTTCGGCCCAGTCAATTTATTCGAATCCAAAATGGAACGCAAATTAAAAGACAACATGATCAATTTTAGAAATACAAAACAAGCATATATAAGAAAGATGATTTTAAAAATGCATCAATATACATTTATAAATCCCATTCATTTTTCGAATTTCAAAAACCCCAAAATCACTTCGGGAGATCATAGGTCCATCTCCGAATGGGCTGATATCCATCATAGTTATGAACAACCTTGGAGAGAGTCCAATAAGCCATTCATAACTACCACGGTAGGTATCAACTATACCGATTGCATATCACGTATATGCAACTATCACAATGTGCTATCAACTAATTGAATGTTCACACATACATCGGGTTGTTAACACATTAACAAGTATGCATCATATGCATAGCACCCAACTTCACCTCCCTTTACATCGACCTTGGAGAGAGTCCAACAAGCCGATGCTCCAGGTTAAAGCCAACCCATTAATCGGGAAATAGTTTTAATATGGTTAGAGCGCATTCAACCAGCTTGGAGAGAGTCCAACAACCAAAGCTAACGATTGACCTCTGACTCTTACCATATTAGTATTAAACTATTCCATGGTTTGAACATGTTCGGGTTCGAGCCGGGCTTGGAGAGAGTCCAACAACCCAAACAAGAAACGGAACTCTGGTTCTAACCATATTAATGGAAGGTGTAGGCTTTAATATTGTTTAAAGGTTTTATGTCTCATCCTCTTTGCATGCAAATAACTATTATCTGCATGGCATGGCGTACATGGCATACATCTACATGTCACGACACGCATGACATAATGTTATGCATCTAATGCGATTACATGGCATACAATTATGTCATGTATATAATTTCCTTATATGTCATAACTATTTATGGAAATAAAATATGTTTAAGATTTGATTCTCCAAATCAAATCATAATTAAATTAGGAAACAAATTTCCAAATCTAATCACATATTTTATTCATGGAATTATTTGATTAAGGAAAATCTATTTAGGAAACCAATTTCCTAAATCATTAAAACTACTTATGGAAATAAAATATTTTAAGATTTGATTTCCCAAATCAAATCATGATTAAATTAGAAAACAAATTTCCAGAATCTAATCAAATATTTTATTTATGGAAAATATCAATTTCCATAAATACTTCTAACTTTCCAAAAGTGGAAGATTTCTATAAATACTTCTAGACTTTCCAAAATTGAAAAATTTCCATAAATACTTCTAAATTTCCAAAATTAGAAAATTTCCAGAAATAACATTATGACTATCGTAAAACCATTTTAAGATTATGTCGAAACACAACCTGGGCTCTGATACCACTGTTGGGTTTCCGGCACCGCGGCGTGTGTGTGTTCGATCACGTTTCGTAAATATGAACACAGCGGAAGCAATAAAAATAATAAATCTACATTTATTACAACACACACAACACACGCATGCATATTACAACAAGTGTAGACATAACCGTAAATTTAAATTTGCAATAAAAGGAAATTTATCTACGTTATACCTTTCGTATGACGTGTAGCGGGAACGGCATCAACCGGAACGATCCTCGCTAGAATCGTCTCTATCCGTATCCATGCCGAGTTCCTCAGGATGACTTCGCTAAGCCATAAGCTTCGTCTTCGTACGGGTTACTAGCCTCGTGTTGAAGACGACGTGATCGAGAGATGATCACGATCCAAAATCCAAATTCGGATCCTAATACGAGTCCTCAAAACTCGCATCTCCGGAGAGGTATTCGTCAACAAATTGACGAATCCTTCGTCCTCCACCTCAGAGGATTACCGGAGATCGAATCCCCGGTAAGTTAGCCGCTGTCGGAGCTCTAACCGTCGTCCAAACGACGCTCCGACGAGAGGAGAAGAAGCTGTCCAGAAAACTGGACAGCTTGGTGGAGGAGTAGGCGCCGGCCAAAACAAGGAAGTCAAGTGCTCACCTTTTCACCGAGGCCTAGGAAGATCACCGGAGGGTCGCCGGAGGGTTCACCGGCTGAAGCTTGGACGCCGACAAAGAGATGGACGGCGGCACAACAAGCTGGGCGGCACACCTAGGGTTGGCGCCGAAATCTCCAAGGATGAGGTGGGCGGCAACCTTAGGGCAACGGTTTTGGATTAGGGCTTAATTATCCCTTAAGCCCTCTTTTATAGAGAACTACTTCTCTTAATGGTTATTGGATCATAACCATTAGGCTCGTTAACCCGCTCCATTAAGATAAGTTAAAATAAACTAAACCATAATGGTTTATTTTAAGTTAAAACGAACCGAACCAACTTTTGGTTCATTCGTTTAAAATAAACCAAACCCTTTGGTTTATTCTCCTCCATTGGATTAGAACCAAACCATTTTGGTTCATCCATTACGTCTTCATAAGACTCAGCCCATCCATGCTTCCATTGCGACTGAAACGATTTCATGCTCGCTTAATGTTTGGTCCCACCAAACCTAGTTTCTCTCGGTCTGAGAATCCCATTCTCAAGCTCGTTTTAAATCCTTTGGATTACGCTCGTTGTGCGTGTGACCAAATAGGTTCTCGGTTTATGTTGGCCGTCTATAATTAACCATTAATTATAGAACGATCATGAGTGGCACCTAGTAGTACATCATGATCCCCAATTAACTGAAAAGATCAACGGTTGATCCAAAACTATTTCTGAAACCCTTCAGCAGCTCGAATGATTCGTGCCCCATTCCCTTCACTCATCTTATACCCACTTGGTTCAGGACATGGTCTATTGTGTTAGTCCCCACTAGGCTGACTACGTCACACCTAGCCCAAGTATCATTTCCTCGTCCTACGGATTCTAGTTACTGCACATGTATCGAAGAGTACTTTACTCTAAACATGTAATGCTTTGGCCAAAGACTTTAGTAACAATCCGACGAGAGGCCATGGGTATACATCTCCTCGTAAGGAGTGGTGAATCCTTTATAGGCTATTCAAACACCTTCGATCACTTCGACTTATACCCAATCATCCCGGGTCCACATCTCCTTAGAGATGCTTGCTTAAGATGTCAAAGCATAAGTCTCTATTATCAAGATAACTTGAATACCGCAAGTCAAAGGAACATCGCACTTAAGCCACAGTAAGAACTTCATTGACATATCTATATATGCAGAGAACCATATGAAGTCTTACGGTTGGTCACTCCAATGAACTAGTTACCATAACTAGCATTCACGATTAACTCCGGACATCACTATGTCTCCAGCCAGTGAGAATCAGCTGCTTGGATACACCAAGGAGTATACCTCGTGCTAGTCTCGACAGAATTGATGGTGTCCAAATCCATCAATTCATCGACTAGGGATAATTCCGATACATCACAATTACACATGTAGAGATACTCACTAGTTGTGATCCAATCACAAATTCTCTCATCTTTGTGAATCGTATCGTGGACATTCAGTAAATGAGTTTAAGATCCAATCAAATACATAAAACATGTATACTCAAATAGTGAATCTTCATTTATCATATAAATGGTTCATACATAAGGCGATTGCCTTAGGACATCTCTCATATATTACTAATAGTAGCTCCCTTCAGTTGGTCGAACAGGTCGTCGATCCTGGGAAGGGGGTACCTATTCTTGATGGTTACGTTGTTCAGTGCCTGGTAGTCTATACACATTCGCATAGACCCATCTTTTTTCTTTATGAACAGCACTGGAGCTCCCCATGGTGAGTGACTAGGGCGGATAAGTCCCTGGTCAAGTAACTCTTGTAGCTGTTTCTAAAGTTCTTTCAACTCAGTCGGCGCCATACGGTACGGTGCCTTGGAGATCGGGTTAGTTCCGGGAATCAATTCGATCTCGAACTCAATTTCTCTATCAGGTGGTAATCCTGGTAGGTCATCAGGGAATACCACCCGATGGTCACATACCACTCTGACATCTTCTAGCTTCGGGTTCTTTGCTGATATGGTATCAACCATGTGTGCTAGAATCCGGTGCATCCATTTTCTAACATTTTTCGGGCTTTCAGCGCTGATAAGAATTTCCTTGTTCCTTTCTTTGGCTCCCCGATAAACTCAAATGAGACCTCTGCTTCGGGTCGGAAAATCACCCTCCGTTTACGACACTCAATTGAAGCGCCGTACTTGTGCAGAAAATCCATGCCCAATATAGCATCATAGTCCCGCATATCCAGAACTATCAGGTCACAATAGAGTTCCCTGTCTGCGAGTCTAATTAGTGCGGCGCGCAGAATGTGGGTGGATGGCATCACTTCTCCCGAAGGTAACGTTGTTAAGAATTTATAGTCCAAAACTTGGGGATGCCTATCTATCTTTCTTGTGAAAGGCGTAGAGATGAACGAATGGGTTGCCCCAGTGTCAAATAATACAGTAGCATACTGACTGAAAATAAATATCTGACCTGTGACAACCGTCGAGGCACTCGCTACATCTTCTCTGGTGAGGGAGAACACCCTGGCATTTGTCCCAACGGGTGGGGCTTCCAGTCTCCCTTGGCTAATTTGAGGACCCTCTATCATAGCCTGCATCTGGTGAAGCTGTGGAGGAGCTCCCTGGTACTGGACATCTTCGAGGAGGTGCTGAACTCGGGAGGCGATTCGAGCTAGGTGCCCCTCCAGTCCACAACTGTAACACTTCCTCGTGCCCTGACGACATTCCCCTGGATGCTTCTTCCCACATATAGAACAGTCAGGATACATAGTTTGGTTGTTTCGTGGGCCCCCTCTTGGGCCATTCCAGTGTTTCTTCTTGCCACTGCGGTCCCTCTTCCAGCTAGTATTCTGAGATTTTTGACCTCCGGTCAGTGCCTTGTCCATTGGTGATCTTTGTTCGGATAGTCTTTGGGTGATCGAGGCACTCTTGAGCGGCTCTTGGCGATGCAGGGTCGATTGACTCCGCGCCACGTTGAGGCTATCTCGGTCATAGCATTTTGGCATTTTCGATGTCAGATCCTCTCCCTTTACATGCGGACTAATTACAGGCGAGAGCGTGCGATCGGTTGAACCTTTTCATAGCTTCACTGACTGATAGATCGCCTTGTCGGAACTCGAGGAACTCATCGTAGTGCTTATTTGTGATCCGTCTCTGAAAGAACTCCTCGAAGAACTCAGATTCAAAGTCTGTCCACCTCATTTGATTTACTTGTCTCTTTGCTTTGACTCTCTCCCACCACATCCTCGCATCTCCAAAAAGACAGAATGAGGCACATTTTATCTTTTCGTGCTCGGGCCAATCCAGCAGCTCCATGATGCTCTCAACTATTTTGAACCAGGCTTGGGCATCCCATGGTTCGCCGGCACCAGAGAAATTTTTTGGTTTCAGCCTCTGCCACTGAATCAGATAAGCCTCGGGTCGGACCCCGGTGGCAACATTGATTAGTGGTGCTTGCACCATAGTGGTCATGTTAGGAGTCACGTTCTGCGTCTCTGGTGTGGTGCTAGGGTTCCCTTGTTGATTCATGAGAGTATTGATAACCAGCTATTGTTCGACGACCTGATGCTGTAGCTCGGTAACCACATGCATCAAATCTGGTGGGGGTGCCGTTTCATTCCCTCTATTACTACGTCTCCCGTTCATGTTATCTAGAGATAAATAAATAATTAAGGTATTATTATAATTTCTACTCATACACATGCATCTAAACATTCCTTATCATAAACAAGGTAAGGTATCCTTACTATCTAAGTCACAAGCATGGTTCCATTCTACTAAAACAGGATGAGATATTATTTCTAACTAGATAGAAGACGCTCTTCATTATAAAAGAAACTTAGGTATGCATAAAGTTACTTACTTGGAAATAGCAGGATGGAGGCTTGACATGTGATAGTGGAAAGGTGAACCCGCTCTGATACCAACCTGTAATGCTCGCCCTTATCTGCTCTCAGGGCGGCGCTACTTTTTTTTTTCTTAACATAACATATAGGAATCATTTCACAATCTACATACTTAAACATGTTATCAAGGCATAAACCTTCTTTTATACATGCATCACCTATCATATTCGTCGTTAGCATGTTAACATATCTTGTCTCTTTTTATAACATGCATAACATAAAGATCCATTCATGAGTTCTAACATATCAAACTTTCTTAAGTAATTGAACAGTTGTTGGGTTTCCGGCACCGCGGCGTGTGTGTGTTCGATCATGTTTCGTAAACATGAGCACAGCGGAAGCAATAAAAATAATAAATACTCCTATTTATTACAACACACACAACACACGCATGCTATTACAACAAGTGTAGACATAACCGTAAATTAAAATTGCAACAAAAGGAAATTAAACTACGTTATACCTTCCGTATGACGTGTAGCGGGAACGGCATCAACCGGAACTATCCTCGTAAGAATCGTCTCTATCCGTATCCACGCCGAGCTCCTCGGGATGACTTCGCTAAGTCACGAGCTTCGTCTTCGTACGAGTTACTAGCCTCGTGTTGAAGACGACGTGATCGAGAGATGATCACGATCCGAATACAAATTCGGATCCAAAACGAGTTCTCAAAACTCGCTTCTCCGGAGAGGTATTCGTCAACCGTTTGACGAATCCTTCGTCCTCCACCTCAGAGGATTACCGGAGATCAAATCCCCGGTATGTTAGCCGCTGTCGGAGCACTAACCGTCGTCCAAACGACGCTCCGACGAGAGGAGGAGAAGCTGTCCAGAAAACTGGACAGCTTGGTGGAGGAGTAGGCGCCGGCCAAAACAAGGAGAGAAAAGCCTCACCTTGATGCCAAACCTTTAGGAGATCACCGGAGGGTCGCCGGAGGTTCACCGGCTGAAGCTTGGTCGCCGGCAACAAGTTGGGACGGCACACACAAGCTGGCGGCGTGCAGCTTTGTTGGCGCCGAATAGAAGAGGGAGGGGGTTTGGGCGGCCAAAAACTAGATTAGTCTTAGGGTTAGGGTTTAATCCCTATTTTATAGAGAACTAATTCTCTTAATGGTTAATGGATCATATCCATAAAGCCCGTTAACCCGCTCCATTAAGATAAGTTAAAATAAACCAAACCATGATGGTTTATTTTAAATTAAAACGAACCGAACCAACCTTTGGTTCATTCGTTTAATATAAACCAAACCCTTTGGTTTATTCTCATCCATTGGATTAGAACCAAACCATTTTGGTCCATCCATTATGTCTTCATAAGACACGGCCCATCCACGCTTCCATTGCGACTGAAACAATTACATGCTCGCTTTATGTTTGGTCCAACCAAACATAGTTTCTCTCGGTCTGAGAATCCCATTCTCAAGCTCGTTTTAAATCCTTTGGATTACACTCGTTGTGCGTGTGACCAAATTGGTTCTCGGTTTATGTTGGCCGTCTATAATTAACCATTAATTATAGAACGATCATGAGTGGCACCTAGTAGTACATCATGATCCCCAATTAACCGAAAAGATCAACGGTTGATCCAGAACTATTTATGAAACCCTTTGACTCGAATGAATCGTGCCCCATTCCCTTCACTCATCTTATACCCACTTGGTTTGGGGACATGGTCTATGTGCCGGTCCCCACTAAGTGACTCGTCACACCTAGCCCAGTATCATTTCCTCGTCCTCACAGTTCTAGTTACTCCACATGTATCGAAGAGTACCTTACTCTAAACATGTAATGCTTTGGCCAAAGACTTTAGTAACAATCCGACGAGAGGCCATGGGTATACATCTCCTCGCAAGGAGTGGTGAATCCTTTATAGGCTATTCAAACACCTTGATCACTTGACTTATACCCAATCATCCGGGTCCACATCTCCTTAGAGATGTTTGCTTAAGATGTCAAAGCATAAGTCTCCATGATCAAGATGACTTGAATACCGCAAGTCGAAGGAACATCGCACTTAAGCCACAGTAAGAACTTCATTGACATATCTATATATGCAGAGAACCATATGAAGTCTTACGGTAGTCACTCCAATGAACTAGTTACCATAACTAGCATCCACGATCAACTCCGGACATCACTATGTCTCCGGCCCGGTGAGAATCGGGCTTGGATACACCAAGAGTATACCTCGTGCTAGTCTCGACAGAATTGATGGTGTCCAAATCCATCAATTCATCGACTAGGGATAATTCCGATACATCACAATTACACATGTAGAGATACTCACTAGTTGTGATCCAATCACAAATTCTCTCATGCTGTGAATAGTATCTTTGACATTCAGTAAATGAGTTTAAGATCCAATCAAATACATAAAACATGTATACTCAATTAGTGATTCTTCATTTATCATATAAATGGTTCATACATAAAATTGCCTTAGGACATCTCTCATATATTACTAACAGACTCCCACTTGGCCTAATGCCAATCGCTACGGTATCCAATACCATAAGCACCAACATGACCCTCAAACTTACTTTGAGGTAATGCTTTAGTCAAAGGATCCGCTAAGTTCCTTTCATTGGGAATTTTCTCGATTTGTATTTCTTTCCTCACATTGATCTCTCACGATAAGATGATAGCGGCGAAGCACATGTTTGGATCGTTGATGAGACCTTGGCTCTTTCGCCTGTGCAATTGCTCCATTGTTGTCGCAGTAGACCGGTATTGCTTCAACAATGGCCGGAATCACACCAAGTTCATGAATGAACTTCTTGATCCAAACCGCTTCCTTCTTTGCTTAAGGCTGCAATATATTGCCTCGGTGGTAGAATCGCTCTGATCTCTTGTTTGGAACTTTTCCAACTCACTGCGCCCCGTTCAAGGTGAACACGTATCGTGAGACACGGAATCATCCTTGTGCATGCGGAAGTTGGCATCTGTATACCCGCGTATCACCATGTCCCCTTCTCCATATATTAGGAACACATCCTTAGTTCTTCTCAAGTACTTAAGGATCGTCTTAACAGCCGCCCAATGATCCATTCCTGGATCAGACTGGTATCTGCTCGTGACACTCGAGCATACGATACATCGGGCCTCGTACATAACATAGCATACATGATAGATCCTATTGCGGATGCATAGGAATCTTACTCATGCAAATCCTCTCGTCTTACGTACGGACACATAGACTTGAAAAGGTGTACCCCATGCACGATGGGCGGATAACCTTTCTTGGATTCCGACATGCTAAACCTCTTTGCTTTTCGGTCTATATATATAGGCTGCGAAAGACCAAGCAACCAGTTCGATCTATCTCTATAGATCTTAATCCCAGGATGTAGGTTGCTTCTCCCAGTCTTTCATGGAGAATGTCTTGGATAACCAAACCTTAAGCGTAGTAAGATGGACACATCGTTTCCTATATGTAATATGTCATCGACATACAATACTAGGAACACATTGCCTCCCACTAACCTTCTTGTACACACAAGGTTAAATGCGGATTTTGTGAAATCAAACTTTTGATCGTCTCATCAAAGCGGATATTCCGACTCTGGATGCTTGCTTCAATCCATAAATGGATCGTCGCAATTTGCATACCTTGGTTTTATCAGCAAGATGTGAAACCCTCGGTGTATCATATACCGTCCTCGGCGAGTTTCCATTAAGGAAAGCTGTTTTCACATCCATCGCCATATCTCATAATCATAATGAGCCTATGGCGGGAAGCATCCGAATGGATTTAAGCATAGCTACGGCGAATAGGTTTCGTCATAATCAACACCTTGTTTTTGGCGATATCCTTTCGCCACCAATCTAACCTTATAGGTAATCACATTACCATCCATGTCGGTTTTCTTCTTGAAAACCCACTTGCACCCTATAGGCTTTATGCCTTGGTGGATTCAACCAAGTTCCAAACTTGGTTTTTCATTACATGGAATCCATTTCGACTTCATGGCACCAAGCCACTTATCCCTTCGAACTTGTCGGCACTTCTTCATAAGCGGTAGGCTCCTCATCATCAATGAGTAACCGTCGTTCGATTAAACTTACGAAATCCATATCTCTCGGGAATGTTGCGTGTTCTGCGGATCTACGAAGATGTGGTGTTACAATAGGTCAGACCGATTGCTCATCACTATGATTTGTCATTTGTTGTGCTTCACCGTATCTCATCCTATTTGAGTCTCTCGAGCCTCCTCAAGCTCGGCGACACTCCCCTTTATTTTCTTGCAAGAGAAACTCTTTCTCTAGAAACACAGCATGCCTTGAAACAAACACCTTTTGTTCCACAGGATGATAGAATTAGTAACCCCTTGTTTCCTTAGGGTATCCAATAAATAGACATTTATCAGACTTAGCATCCAGTTTATGCGTCTGATCAGCTTCACATAAGCGGAGACAACCCCATATCTTCAAGTAAGATACATGAGGTTTCTTACCATTCCATATCGTATGGAGTAGTTGAGACTACCTTGTAGTAGGCATTACATTTTAACAAGTAAACAAGCTATGCGAGTGCATAACCCCAAAAGGACTTGGGAAGAGTTGCATGATTCATCATTGACGACCATGTCCAACAAGGTCGATTCGCCTCTCGGATACACCATTATCTTTGTGGTGTATAGGCGGAGTCCATTGAGACAATATGCCATTGTCTCTTAGATAATCAAGAAACTCTTGACTTAAGTATTCACCACCTCGATCCGATCAGTATTTTAATACTCTTGTCATGTTGTTTCTCTACTTCATTTCTGAATTCTTTGAACCTTTCAAAGGCTTGGACTTGTGTTTCATCAAGAACACATACCCAAACCGTGAGTGATCATCGGTGAAGGTAATGAAGTAGCTATAGCCTCCTAATGCTTGAGTTGACATAGGTCCACATACATCAGTATGTACTAAACCTAGTAACTCTCCCACTCGTTCACCTTTTCCAGTAAAAGGTAACTTAGTCATCTTGCCTTTTAAGCATGATTCTCATGTATCGTATGAATCCAATTCAAACGATTCCAGAATTCCACATCGGTGTAATTCGGACATGCGTTTCTTGCTTATATGGCCAAGACGACAATGCCACATATAAGTCTATGTGATTATCCTTTGAGCAGCGTGTTGCTCGCCCGATATTGAAAATGTCACTTGAATCGTCCAGCGTATAAATGCCATTACTCAAAGTTCCGGTTCCATAAAATCGCCATTCAAAGTTATATAACAACAATTGTTACTAAGCGTTAAATGGAAACCATTTCTATTTAAGCGAAATAGAAACAATGTTCTTTATTAGAGAAGGAACATAATAGCAATTGTCAGTTCTAAGACTAGTCCACTAGGAGCTTCAGAATAAGTTCCGATGGCGACGCGTGACCTTTTCTCCATTGCCAACATGCAAATTTGACTCCCTCGACAAGTCTTCTTCTATTCCTTAGCCCCTGTATGTCATTACATATATGTGAGCTACACCCGGTATCCAATACCCAAGTGTCTAAGGAAATAGAATGACAATCAATAACGAAGATACGAAGAGGATGGGGCATCGGATGCCTTCTTCTTCTTCATGGACTCAAGATAAATCTTGCTTTCTTCGGTGGCCTTCCTTGCCATAATGATGGCAAGTGCCCTTTGTAGTTCCGCCTTCTTTGCCTTTTTCTTTCCTTTCTTACATTCTTTTGCCTTCCTCTTAGAACCTTTCTTTGAGAATCAACTATGAGAACCGCCTTCTCCTCATGCTTCGAAGGCTCCACAGTCTTGACATATTGAGGAGCTCGGGAATGGTGGATTCAATTTGTTCATCAGATAGTTCATCACAAATTCGAGAAACTCTTGGGCAAACAATGCGAATTAAGTCAATACTTAACTCATGATCCATCACAAAACCGAGGTAGCTAGCGCTCGATGTACCCGTTCATCTTTAGCACAAAGCGCACTCTGAGCGAACCTTCTTGCATCTTCGTGGTGAAGAGGAGCCTAGAGACCTCGAACCTTTGGATCTCGCTTGCTCATCGAACAACTCATGAAGATGGAAGACCATAGTGTTAGCATCCATATGCTCATCTTTGCTTGCGGCTCGGTACCATCGCCGCTAGCATGATGCAACTCGCCCGGCTCGAGAATGCCACATGCTTACGATAGACTAACATTTGATGCAGGTTGCATCGTCCTTAGGGCCCAGTCGGAAGAGGCTCTTGAGGACATATGCAAGCTTTTCCGCTTTGAGAACAATTCTCGAGTTTCTAAGCGATCCGGAAGTTAGGCCCGGTCGGTTTGTTCGAATCCAAAATAGTGCGCAAATTCAAAGCGTCATGATCAATTTATTGACCTAGAAATACAAAGCGAGCATATATGAGAAAATGATTTTAAAATGCATCAATATACATTTATAAATCCCATTCATTTTGAATTTCAAAACCCAAAATCACTTGGAGATTGTAGGTCCATCTCGAATGGGCTGATATCCATCTAGTTATGAACAACCTTGGAGAGAGTCAACAAGCCATTCATAACTACGATGGTAGGTATCATCTATACCGATTGCATATCACGTATATGCAACTATCACAATGTGCTATCAACTAATTGAATGTTCACATACATCGGGTTGTTAACACATTAACAAGTATGCATCATATGCATAGCACCCAACTTCACCTCCCTTTACATCGACCTTGGAGAGAGTCCAACAAGCGATGCTCGGTTAAAGCCAACCCATTAATCGACATAGTTTTAATATGGTTAGGCGCATTCAACCAATTAGCCCAGCTTGAGAGAGTCCAACAACCAAAGCTAACGATTGACCTCGGCTCTTACCATATTAGTATTAAACTATTCCATGGTTTGAACATATTGAGTTAGTAGGGCTTGGAAGAGTCCAACAACCCAAACAAGAAGCGGAACTGCGGTTCTAACCATATTAATGGAAGGTGTAGGCTTTAATATTGATTAAGGGTTTTATGTCTCATCCTCTTTGCATGCAAATAACTATTATCTACATGGCATGGCATACATGGCATACATCTACATGTCACGACATGGCATAATGTTATGCATCTAATGCAATTACATGGCATACAATTATGTCATGTATATTATTTCCTTATATGTCATAACTATTTATGGAAATAAAATATGTTTAAGATTTGATTCTCCAAATCAAATCATAATTAAATTAGGAAACAAATTTCCAAATCTAATCACATATTTTATTCATGGAATTATTTGATTAAGGAAAATCTATTTAGGAAACCAATTTCCTAAATCATTAAAACTACTTATGGAAATAAAATATTTTAAGATTTGATTTCCCAAATCAAATCATGATTAAATTAGGAAACAAATTTCAGAATCTAATCAAATATTTTATTTATGGAAAATATCAATTTCCATAAATACTTCAACTTTCAAAAGTGGAAGATTTCCATAAATACTTCTAGACTTTCCAAAATTGAAAAATTTCCATAAATACTTCTAAATTTCCAAAATTAGAAAATTTCCAGAAATACATTATGACTATCGCAAAACCATTTTACGATTATGTGAAACACAACTGGGCTCACGATACCCTTTGTTGGGTTTACCATGGCGTGTGTGTGTTCGATCATGTTTCGTAAACATGAGCACAGCGGAAGCAATTAAAAATAATAAATACTCCTATTTATTACAACACACACAACACACACATGCTATTACAACAAGTGTAGACATAACCGTAAATTAAAATTGCAACAAAAGGAAATTAAACTACGTTATACCTTCCGTATGACGTGTAGCGGGAACGACATCAACCGGAACGATCCTCGTAAGAATCGTCTCTATCCGTATCCACGCCGAGCTCCTCGGGATGACTTCGCTAAGTCACGAGCTTCGTCTTCGTACGAGTTACTAGCCTCGTGTTGAAGACGACGTGATCGAGAGATGATCACGATCCGAATCCAAATTCGGATCCAAAACGAGTTCTCAAAACTCGCTTCTCCGGAGAGGTATTCGTCAACCGTTTGACGAATCCTTCGTCCTCCACCTCAGAGGATTACCGGAGATCAAATCCCCGGTATGTTAGCTGCTGTCGGAGCACTAACCGTCGTCCAAACGACGCTCCGACGAGAGGAGGAGAAGCTGTCCAGAAAACTGGACAGCTTGGTGGAGGAGTAGGCGCCGCCCAAAACAAGGAGAGAAAAGCCTCACCTTGATGCCAAACATTTAGGAGATCACCGGAGGGTCGCCGGAGGTTCACCGGCTGAAGCTTGGTCGCCGGCAACAAGTTGGACGGCGGCACACAAGCTGGGCGGCAGCAGCTTTTGGTGTTGGCGCCGAATAGGAGAGGGAGGGGGTTTGGGCGGCCAAAAACTAGATTAGTCTTAGGGTTAGGGTTTAATCCCTATTTTATAGAGAACTAATTCTCTTAATGGTTAATGGATCATATCCATAAAGCCCGTTAACCCGCTCCATTAAGATAAGTTAAAATAAACCAAACCATGATGGTTTATTTTAAATTAAAACGAACCGAACCAACCTTTGGTTCATTCGTTTAATATAAACCAAACCCTTTGGTTTATTCTCATCCATTGGATTAGAACCAAACCATTTTGGTCCATCCATTATGTCTTCATAAGACACGGCCCATCCACGCTTCCATTGCGACTGAAACAATTTCATGCTCGCTTTATGTTTGGTCCAACCAAACATAGTTTCTCTCGGTCTGAGAATCCCATTCTCAAGCTCGTTTTAAATCCTTTGGATTACACTCGTTGTGCGTGTGACCAAATAGGTTCTCGGTTTATGTTGGCCATCTATAATTAACCATTAATTATAGAACGATCATGAGTGGCACCTAGTAGTACATCATGACCCCCAATTAGCAAAAGATCAGCGGTTGATCGAACTATTTACGAAACCCTTCGACTCGAATGAATCGTGCCCCATTCCCTTCACTCATCTTATACCCACTTGGTTCAGGACATGGTCTATTGTGTCGGTCCCCACTAGGTGACTACGTCACACCTAGCCCAAGTATCATTTCCTCGTCCTCACAGTTCTAGTTACTCCACATGTATCGAAGAGTACCTTACTCTAAACATGTAATGCTTTGGCCAAAGACTTTAGTAACAATCCGACGAGAGGCCATGGGTATACATCTCCTCGCAAGGAGTGGTGAATCCTTTATAGGCTATTCAAACACCTTCGATTACTTCGACTTATACCCAATCATCCCGGGTCCACATCTCCTTAGAGATGTTTGCTTAAGATGTCAAAGCATAAGTCTCCATGATCAAGATGACTTGAATACCGCAAGTCAAAGGAACATCGCACTTAAGCCACAGTAAGAACTTCATTGACATATCTATATATGCAGAGAACCATATGAAGTCTTACGGCTGGTCACTCCAATGAACTAGTTACCATAACTAGCATTCACGATTAACTCCGGACATCACTATGTCTCCAGCTAGTGAGAATCAGCTGCTTGGATACACCAAGGAGTATACCTCGTGCTAGTCTCGACAGAATTGATGGTGTCCAAATCCATCAATTCATCGACTAGGGATAATTCTGATACATCACAATTACACATGTAGAGATACTCACTAGTTGTGATCCAATCACAAATTCTCTCATGCTGTGAATCGTATCTTGGACATTCAGTAAATGAGTTTAAGATCCAATCAAATACATTAAACATGTATACTCAAATAGTGAATCTTCATTTATCATATAAATGGTTCATACATAAGGGGATTGCCTTAGGACATCTCTCATATATTACTAACAACAGTAACATCCAACATGGTACTAACAAATCACAAGTCTTATAAGCGGAAGCAATGTCTTAAGTTATTCATTGAGCATATAAATATAAGCAGATAGTAATAGGGTCTTTTTCCACCATGCCACTATCACACACACTTGGCCCCTCCTGCTACTTCCTCTAGTTCATGTTTCCTTTGTCTGCAGTATATGGACAACATAAACTATAAGCATATAGCTTAGTAAGATTCTTGCCTAATCACAAAAGCCACAAACCTCATCAATAATTAGACAACATGAGCATACTAGCATAAACAACATAAGTAGTGCATAACAACACTACACATCAGCATACTAACGTAATGAAACATAAACATGGCATAAAATTTACATAAGCATGCTAAGCATAATCAAATCTAAGCAGGGCATAAGTGAAACATAAGCATTCATAATATCATAAATCCTAAACATGCATAAAGGACATAATCGTAAGCATTCTTAAGCTTGAACATAAGCATTCATAATATCATAAATCCTAATCATGCATAAAGGACACAATCATAAGCATTCTTAAACTTGAACATAAGCATTCATAATATCATAAATCCTAATCATGCATAAAGGACACAATCATAAGCATTCTTAAACTTGAACATAAGCATTCATAATATCATAAATCCTAATCATGCATAAAGGACATAATCATAAGCATTCTTAAACTTGAACATAAGCATTCATAATATCATAAATCCTAATCATGCATAAAGGACATAATCATAAGCATTCTTAAAATTGAACATAAGCATTCATAGTTTCATACAAGTCCTTTCTTTTCAAAGCATATACATATAGGTACTTTAACATAATCATAACTTGCATGGGGGGCCCCAGGCTAAGTACCACATAAAGTGCGTTCCCTAATAGGCTGGGGTAGCAAGCCACCAGACCTACTAGAGCAAGACCTCTTACGTCTTACTAGGGCAAGACCTCTTACGTCTTCTTATGTCCCTTGGATTTGATTAACGACCACCTAACGGGTCGGGTACTTAACCTCTTACAAAGTAAAATACTTAATTTTCTTTCCTTTCTTTCTTGTCATTGTTAGTAATATATGAGAGATGTCCTAAGGCAATCACCTTATGTATGAACCATTTATATGATAAATGAAGATTCACTATTTGAGTATACATGTTTTATATATTTGATTGGATCTTAAACTCATTTATTGAATATCCTCGATACGATTCACAGCATGAGAGAATTTGTGATTGGATCACAACTAGTGAGTATCTCTACATGTGTAATTGTGATGTATCGGAATTATCCCTAGTCGATGAATTGATGGATTTGGACACCATCAATTCTGTCGAGACTAGCATGAGGTATACTCCTTGGTGTATCCAAGCAGCTGATTCTCACTGGCTGGAGACATTGTGATGTCCGGAGTTGATCGTGGATGCTAGTTATGGTAACTAGTTCATTGGAGTGACCAGCCGTAAGACTTCATATGGTTCTCTGCATATATAGATATGTCAATGAATTTCTTACTGTAGCTTAAGTGCGATGTTCCTTTGACTTGCGGTATTCAAGTCATCTTGATCATGGAGACTTATGCTTTGACATCTTAAGCAAGCATCTCTAAGGAGATGTGGACCCGGGATGATTGGGTATAAGTCGAAGTGATCGAAGGTGTTTGAATAGCCTATAAAGGATTCACCACTCCTTGCGAGGAGATGTATACCCATGGCCTCTCGTCGGATTGTTACTAAAGTCTTTGGCCAAAGCATTACAAGTTTAGAGTAAGGTACTCTTCGATACATGTGCAGTAACTAGAATCCGTAGGACGAGGAAATTATACTTGGGCTAGGTGTGACGTAGTCAGCCTAGTGGGGACTGACACTATAGACCATGTCCTGAACCAAGTGGGTATAAGATGAGTGAAGGGAATGGGGCACGAATCATTCGAGCTGCTGAAGGGTTTCAGAAATAGTTCTGGATCAACCGTTGATCTTTTCGGTTAATTGGGGATCATGATGTACTACTAGGTGCCACTCATGATCGTTCTATAATTAATGGTTAATTATAGACAGCCAATATAAACCGAGAACCTATTTGGTCACACGCACAACGAGCGTAATCCAAAGGATTTAAAATGAGCTTGAGAATGGGATTCTTAGACCGAGAGAAACATGGTTTGGTTTGACCAAACATAAAGCGAGCATGAAATCGTTTCAGTCGCAATGGAAGCATGGATGGGCCGAGTCTTATGAAGACGTAATGGATGAACCAAAATGGTTTGGTTCTGATCCAATGGAGGAGAATAAACCAAAGGGTTTGGTTTATTTTAAACGAATGAACCAAAACTTGGTTCGATTCGTTTTAACTTAAAATAAACCATCATGGTTTGGTTTATTTTAACTTATCTTAATGGAGCGGGTTAACGGGCCTAATGGTTATGATCCAATAACTATTAAGAGAATTAGTTCTCTATAAAAGAGGGCTTAAGGGATGGTTTAAACCCTAATCCAAAACCCCTAGGTTAAAGTTGCCGCCCACCTCCTTATTGGAGTTTTCGGCGCCAACCTTTTGCCGCCGCCCATAGCTCCTCCAACTGGCGTCCAGAAGGTAGCTTCCTTTCCCCTCGCCGGCGTCGAGCTGCTGCCGGTTAGTGCTCCGGAGATCTCATTCAGGTTTGGCATCAAGGTGAGCTCTATCTTCCTTGGTTGGCCGGCGCCTATCACCTCCACCAAAGCTGTCCAGTTTTCTGGACAGCTTCTTCTCCTCTCGTCGGAGCGTCGTTTGGACGACGGTTAGAGCTCTGACAGCGGCTAACTTACCGGGGATTCAATCTCCGGTAATCCTCTGAGGTGGAGGACGAAGGATTCGTCAATCGGTTGACGAATACCTCTCCGGAGAAGGGAGTTTTGAGGACTCGTCTTAGGATCCGAATTTGGATTCGGATCGTGATCATCTCTCGATCACGTCGTCTTCAACACGAGGCTAGTAACCCGTACGAAGACGAAGCTCGTGGCTTAGCGAAGTCATCCCGAGGAACTCGGCGTGGATACGGATAGAGACGATTCTAGCGAGGATCGTTCTGTTTGATGTCGTTCCCGCTACACGTCATACGAAAGGTATAACGTAGTTAAATTTCCTTTTATTGCAAATTTAAATTTACGGTTATGTCTACACTTGTTGTAATATGCATGCGTGTGATGTGTGTGTTGTAATAAATGTAGATTTATTATTTTATTGCTTTCGCTGTGCTCATGTTTAGCGTGAAACGAACACACACACACGCCCTTGCGGTCTGAAACCCAAGTGGTATCGAGCCGGGTTGTGTTTTGACATAATCGTAAAATGGTTTTGCGATAGTCATAATGTTATTTCTGGAAATTTTATAATTTTGGAAATTTAGAAGTATTTATGGAAATTTTTCAATTTTGGAAAGTCTAGAAGTGTTTATGGAAATCTTCCACTTTTGGAAAGTTGGAAGTATTTATGGAAATTGATATTTTCCATAAATAAAATATTTGATTAGATTCTGGAAATTTGTTTCTTAATTTAATCATGATTTGATTTGGGAAATCAAATCTTAAAATATTTTATTTCCATAAGTAGTTTTGATGATTTAGGAAATTGGTTTCCTAAATTGATTTTCCTTAATCAACTATTTCCATAAATAAAATATGTGATTAGATTTGGAAATTTGTTTTCTAATTTAATCATGATTTGATTTGGAGAATCAAATCTTAAACATATTTTATTTCCATAAATAGTTATGACAAATAAGGAAATTATGTACATGACATAATTGTATGCCATGTAATTGCATTAGATGCATATCATTATGTCATGCGTGTCGTGACATATAGATGTATGCCATGTATGTCATGCCATGTAGATAATAGTTATTTGCATGCAAAGAGGATGAGACATAAAAACCCTAACTCAATATTAAAGCCTACACCTTCCATTAATATGGTTAGAACCAGAGTTCCATTTCTTGTTTGGGTTGTTGGACTCTCTCCAAGCCCGACTCGAACTCAAACATGTTCAAACCATGGAATAGTTTAATACTAATATGGTAAGAGTCAGAGGTCAATCGTTATCTTTGGTTGTTGGACTCTCTCCAAGCTGGGCTAATTGGTTGAATGCGCTCTAACCATATTAAAACTATTTCCCGATTAGTGGGTTGGCTTTAACCTGGAGCATCGACTTGTTGGACTCTCTCCAAGGTCGATGTAAAGGGAGGTGAAGTTGGGTGCTATGCATATGATGCATACTTGTTAATGTGTTAACAACCCGATGTATGTGTGAACATTCAATAAGTTGATAGCATATTGTGATAGTTGCATATACGTGATATGCAATTGGTATAGTTGATACCTACCGTCGTAGTTATGAATGGCTTGTTGGACTCTCTCCAAGGTTGTTCATAACTATGATGGATATCAGCCCATTCGGAGATGGACCTACGATCTCCCGAAGTGATTTTGGGGTTTTTGAAATTCGAAAAATGAATGGGATTTATAAATGTATATTGATGCATTTTAAAAATCATCTTTCTCATATATGCTCGTTTTGTATTTCTAAAATTGATCATGTTGTCTTTTAATTTGCGTTCCATTTTGGATTCGAATAAATTGACTGGGCCGAACTTCTTGGACTGGCTTAGAAACATGAGAATTGTTCTCAAAGTGAAAAGCTTGCGTATGTCCTCGAAGCGCCTCTTCCCGCCCATCCTAGTGACGATGCAACTCCGGACCAATTGTTGGTCTATCAGAAACATGTGACTGATTCTGAACTGACAAGTTGCATCATGCTAGCCGCGATGGAACCCAAGCTACGAAAGCAGCATGAGCATATGGATGCTCATATCGTAGTCCTTCATCTTTATGAGTTGTTTGATAAGCAAGTGAGATTCGAAAGGTTTGAAGTCTCCAAGCTCCTCTTCACCTTTGAGATGCAAGAAGGTTCATCTGTGGTACTGCTCAACATGCTGAAGACTGTGGAGCCTTCTGAGAAGCATGAGCAGGGGACGGTGTTGTTAGTTGATTCCTCGAAGAAAGGTTCTAAGAGGGAGTCAAAGGAACAACAGAAGGGGAAGAAGAAAAAGGCTAAAAAGGCAGAACCAGCTCAAAAGGGCACTTGCCATCATTATGGCAAGTAGGGCCATTTGCGAAGAAAGTGCAAGATTTATCTTGAGTCCGTGAAGAAGGATAAGACATCGGATGCCCCATCTTCTTCAGAAATCTTCTTTATTGATTGTCATTCTATTTCCTCAGACACTTGGGTATTTGATACTGGGTGTGACTCACATATATTTAATGACATACATGGGCTAAGGAATAGAAGAAGACTCGTCAAGGGAGAGTCAAATTTACATGTTGGGAATGGAGCAACGGTTGCTGCACTCGCCATCGGAATGTATTTGTTGGAACTCCCTGTAGGACTTGTCTTAGAACTGGAAAATTACTTTTATGTTCCTTCGTTGATAAAGAACATCATTTCTATTTCTTGTTTAAATAGAAATGAGTACCATTTGACTTTTAGTAACAATTGTTGTTACATAACTTTGAATGGAGTTCTTTAAGGAATTTGGAACTTTAAGCAATGGTGTTTATCGTTGGGCGTATCGGTGATATTTTCAATATCGAAGCGAGCAACAAGCGTGCTCAAAAAGATAATCAATTAGACTCCTACATGTGGTATTGTCGTCTTGGCCATGTAAGCAAGAAACACATGTCCGAATTACACCGATGTGGAATTCTGGAATCGTTTGAAAAGGATTCATACGATACATGCGAATCATGCTTAAAAGGCAAGATGACTAAGTTACCTTTTACTGGAAAAGGTGAACGAGTGGGAGAGTTACTAGGTCTAATACATACTGATGTATGTGGACCTATGTCAACTCAAGCTTTAGGAGGCTATAGCTACTTCATTACCTTCACCGATGATCACTCACGGTTTGGGTATGTGTTCTTGATGAAACACAAGTCTGAAGCCTTTGAAAGGTTCAAAGAATTCAGAAATGAAGTAGAGAAACAACATGACAAGAGTATTAAAATACTTCGATCGGATCGAGGTAGTGAATACTTAAGTCAAGAGTTTCTTGATTATCTAAGAGACAATGACATATTGTCTCAATGGACTCTGCCATATACACCACAACATAATGGTGTATCTGAGAGGCATAACCGGACCTTGTTGGACATGGTCAGGTCAATAATGAATCATGCGACTCTTCCCAAGTCCTTTTGGGGCTATGCACTTCAGACAGCTGTTTACTTGTTAAACAGAATGCCTACCAAGGTAGTCTCAACTACTCCATATGAGATATGGAATAGTAAGAAACCTCATGTATCTTACTTGAAGATATGGGGTTGTCCTGCTTATGTGAAGTGGACAGTATCAGACAAATTGGATGCTAAGTCTGATAAATGTCTATTTATTGGATACCCTAAGGAAACAAGGGGTTACCAATTCTATCATCCTGTGGAACAAAAGGTGTTTGTTTCAAGGCATGCTGTGTTTCTAGAGAAAGAGTTTCTCTTGCAAGAAAACAGTGGGAGTATCGTCGAGCTTGAGGAGGCTCGAGAGACTCAAATAGACATTGATGAGATACCTGGTGAAGCACAAGAGTCGACAACTCATAGTGATGAGCAATCGACTGGACCTATTGTAACACCACATCTTCGTAGATCTGGTAGAACACGCAATATTCCTGAGAGATATGGATTTCTCGTAAGTGAATCGAACGACGTGTTACTCATTGATGATGAGGAGCCTACCAGTTATGAAGAAGTCGACAAGTTCGAGAAAGGGATAAGTGGCTTGGTGCCATGAAGTCGAAATGGATTCCATGTATGAAAACCAAGTTTGGAACTTGGTTGACCCACCAAGGCATAAAGCCTATAGGGTGCAAGTGGGTTTTCAAGAAGAAAACCGACATGGATGGTAATGTGATTACCTATAAGGCTAGATTGGTGGCGAAAGGATATCGTCAAAAGCAAGGTGTTGATTATGACGAAACCTATTCGCCTGTAGCTATGCTTAAATCCATTCGGATGCTCCTGGCCATAGCGGCTCATTATGATTATGAGATATGGAAGATGGATGTGAAAATAACTTTCCTTAATGGAAACCTGCTCTAGGACGTGTATATGATATAGCCTGAGGGTTTCACATCGGTTGATAAAACCAAGGTATGCAAATTGCGACGATCCATTTATGGATTGAAGCAAGCATCCAGGAGCTGGAATATCCGTTTTGATGAGACAATCAAAAAGTTTGATTTCTCACAAAATCCAGACGAACCTTGTGTGTAGAAGAAGGTTAGTGGGAGTGCAATCATGTTCCTAGTATTATATGTCGATGACATGTTACTTATAGGAAACGATGTTTCAGTCTTACAGTCAGTTAAGGTTTGGTTATCCAAGACATTCTCCATGAAAGTCCTGGGAGAAGCAACCTACATCCTCGGGATTAAGATCTATACAGATAGATCGAAACAGTTGCTTGGTCTTTCGCAGTCTACATATATAGACCGAGTGCTAAAGAGGTTTAGCATGTCGGAATCCAAGAAAGGTTTTCTACCCATCAGGCATGGGATACACCTTTCGAAGTCTATGTGTCCGCGCACAGAAGACGAGAGGATTTGCATGAGTAAGATTCCCTATGTATCCGCAATAGGATCTATCATGTATGATATGTTATGTACGAGGCCCGATGTATCGTACGCTCTGAGTGTCACGAGCAGATACCAGTCTGATCCAGGAATGGATCATTGGGTGGCTGTTAAGACGATCCTTAAGTACTTGGGAAGAATTAAGGATGTGTTCCTAATATATGGAGAAGGGGACATGGTGATACGTGGGTATACGGATGCCAGCTCCAAACAGACAAGGATGATTCCATGTCTCAGTCTGGGTATGTATTCACCTAGAATGGAGGCGCAATAAGATGGAAAGGTTCCAAGCTTGACACTGTAGCGGATTCTGCCACTAAGGCAGAAAACATTGCAGCTTTGGAAGCAGCAAAGGAAGCGGTTTGGATCAAGAAGTTCATCTCTGAACTTGATGTGGTCTCATCAATGATCCAAACATGTGCTTCACCGCTATCATCTTATCAGAGAGATCATCAGTAGGAACGAAATACAAATTGAGAAAATTACCACTGAAAGGAACTTAGCGGATCCTTTGACTAAAGCATTACCTCAAAGTAAGTTTGAGGGTCATGTTAGAGCTTATGGAATTGGATACCATAGCGATTGGCATTAGGCCAAGTGGGAGTCTGTTAGTAATATATGAGAGATGTCCTAAGGCAATCGCCTTATGTATGAACCATTTATATGATAAATGAAGATTCACTATTTGAGTATACATGTTTTATGTATTTGATTGGATCTTAAACTCATTTACTGAATGTCCTCGATACGATTCACAGCATGAGAGAATTTGTGATTGAATCACAACTAGTGAGTATCTGTACATGTGTAATTGTGATGTATCGGAATTATCCCTAGTCGATGAATTGATGGATTTGGACACCATCAATTCTGTCGAGACTAGCATGAGGTATACTCCTTGGTGTATCCAAGCAGCTGATTCTCACTGGCTGGAGACATTGTGATGTCCGGAGTTGATCGTGGATGTTAGTTATGGTAACTAGTTCGTTGGAGTGACCAACCGTAAGACTTCATATGGTTCTCTGCATATATAGATATGTCAATGAAGTTCTTACTGTAGCTTAAGTGCGATGTTCCTTTGACTTGCGGTATTAAAGTCATCTTGATCATGGAGACTTATGCTTTGACATCTTAAGCAAGCATCTCTAAGGAGATGTGGACCCGGGATGATTGAGTATAAGTCGAAGTGATCGAAGGTGTTTGAATAGCCTATAAAGGATTCACCACTCCTTGCGAGGAGATGTATACCCATGGCCTCTCGTCGGATTGTTACTAAAGTCTTTGGCCAAAGCATTACATGTTTAGAGTAAGGTACTCTTCGATACATGTGCAGTAACTAGAATCCGTAGGACGAGGAAATGATACTTGGGCTAGGTGTAACGTAGTCAGCCTAGTGGGGACTGACACTATAGACCATGTCCTAAACCAAGTGGGTATAAGATGAGTGAAGGGAATGGGGCACGAATCATTCGAGCTGCTGAAGGGTTTCAGAAATAGTTCTGGATCAACCGTTGATCTTTTTCGGTTAATTGGGGATCATGATGTACTACTAGGTGCCACTCATGATCGTTCTATAATTAATGGTTAATTATAGACGGCCAACATAAACCGAGAACCTATTTGGTCACACGCACAACGAGCGTAATCCAAAGGATTTAAAATGAGCTTGAGAATGGGATTCTCAGACCGAGAGAAACAAGGTTTGGTTGGACCAAACATAAAGCGAGCATGAAATCGTTTCAGTCGCAATAGAAGCGTGGATGGGCCGAGTCTTATGAAGACGTAATGGATGAACCAAAATGGTTTGGTTCTGATCCAATGGAGGAGAATAAACCAAAGGGTTTGGTTTATTTTAAACGAATGAACCAAAAGTTGGTTCGGTTAGTTTTAACTTAAAATAAACCATCATGGTTTGGTTTATTTTAACTTATCTTAATGGAGCGGGTTAACGGGCCTAATGGTTATGATCCAATAACCATTAAAAGAATTAGTTCTCTATAAAAGAGGGCTTAAGGGATGGTTTAAGCTCTAATCCAAAACCCCTAGGTTAAAGTTGCCGCCCACCTCCTTATTGGATTTTTCGGCGCCAACTTCTTGCTGCCGCCCATAGCTCCTCCAACCAGCGTCCAAAAGGTAGCTTCTTTTCCCCTCGCCGGCGTCGAGCTGCTGCCGGTTAGTGCTCCGGAGATCTCCTTCAGGTTTGGCATCAAGGTGAGCTCTATCTTCCTTGGTTGGCCGGCGCCTATCACCTCCACTAAAGCTGTCCAGTTTTCTGGCAGCCTGTTCTCCTCTCGTCGGAGCGTCGTTTGGACGACGGTTAGAGCTCCGACAGTGGCTAACTTACCGGGGATTCGATCTCCGGTAATCCTCTGAGGTGGAGGACGAAGGATTCGTCAATCGGTTGACGAATACCTCTCCGGAGAAGCGAGTTTTGAGGACTCGTCTTAGGATCCGAATTTGGATTCAGATCGTGATCATCTCTCGATCACGTCGTTTTCAACACGAGGCTAGTAACCCATACGAAGACGAAGCTCGTGGCTTAGCGAAGTCATCCCGAGGAACTCGGCGTGAATACAGATAGAGACGATTCTAGCGAGGATCGTTCCGGTTGATGCCGTTCCCGCTACACGTCATACGAAAGGTATAACGTAGTTAAATTTTCTTTTATTGCAAATTTAAATTTACGGTTATGTCTACACTTGTTGTAATATGCATGTGTTTGATGTGTGTGTTGTAATAAATGTAGATTTATTATTTTATTGCTTCCGCTGTGCTCATCTTTACGAAACGTGATCGAACACACATACGCCGCGGTACCGGAAACCCAACAGTCATATCATAAAGAATGCTCTTAATCCCCCACCAAAAAGGGAAGCATCTCCGTCTTATCTTATCATAAGGAGAGCTCTTAATCCCTACTTGAAAGGAAAGCATCTCCATCTTATCTTATCATAGGGAGAGCTCTTAATCCCTACTTGAAAGGGAAGCATCTCCATCTTATCTTATCATAAGGAGAGCTCTTAATCCCTACTTGAAAGGGAAGCATCTCCATCTTATTTTATCATAAGGAGAGCTCTTAATCCCTACTTGAAAGGGAAGCATCTCTTAGACATGTCATAACATATATGCATTCATAACGTAAGAGTACCCTAAAGGGGTCTTAAAGCATAATCATGTTCATCACATAAGCATATTTCATGGCATATAAAATCATCAACTTGTTCATCACATAGGCATACTTCATGGCATATTAAAAACATAATCATATTCATCACATAGGCATAATTCATGACATATGAAAATCATAAACATATTCATCACATAGGCATAATTCATGGCATATTAAAAACATAAACATATTCATCACATAGGCATAATTCATGACAAATGAAAATCATAAATATATTCATCACATAGGCATAATTCATGGCATATTAAAAACATAAACATATTCATCACATAGGCATAATTCATGACATATGAAAATCATAAACATATTCATCACATAGGCATAATTCATGACATATTAAAAACATAAACATATTCATCACATAGGCATAATTCATGACATATGAAAATCATAAACATATTCATCACATGGGCATAATTCATGGCATATTAAAAATCATAAACATATTCATCACATAGGCATAATTCATGGCATATTAAAAACATAAACATATTCATCACATAGGCATACAACATATCCTAATTTCCTAAGGGGTGTTTTCATGCCACCCTAGCCCTACAACCATTGTTGGCCGAAACTTGTAGGGTACCAATTTCTTTATTTTTGTTACATAAACTCCTACCTGAAGGTACACAACATAATATAACTTCATAAGGGGTGTTTTCATGAAACCCTAACCCTAAAAACTAATGTTGGCCGAAACATGTAGGGTACCAATTTCTTTATTTTTGTTACATAAACTCCTACATGAAGGCACACAACATAATATAACTTCATAAGGGGTGTTTTCATGAAACCCTAACCCTAAAAACCAATGTTGGCCGAAACATGTAGGGGCAATAAGCTTGGATTTTTGTCACCTAAAAATTCCTACATGAAGCATACAATCTATAAAAATATCCTTAGAATCATTTTCATGCAACCCTAGCCCCAAAAACCTTGGTTGGCCGAAACATGTAGGCGCTATAAGCTTGGATTTTTGGTCACCTAAAAATTCCTACATGAAGCATAGAACCTATAAAATATCCTTAGAATCATTTTCATGCAACCCTAGCCCCAAGAACCTTGGTTGGCCGAAACATGTAGGGGCTATAAGCTTCATATTCTTTCATGTATCTACAAAAACAAATATACTGCAGGTGAGGGAATCTTACTTCCTTCACTTTGCTCTGAGGGGGGGGGGGGGGGAGATGACCTAAGGAAACAAAAACCTAGCCTTCTCCTTGCTTGAATGGGGTTCGGCCAAAGGATGAAGAGGGAGCTCTAGAATTCGGTGAGGAAGAAGAAGAGGAGGAGAAATGAAGTTTGGATAGCTCATGCCCTCTCATTCCCCCTATTTATTCATTTAAAGAGCCCCTTGATCTCCCTTACACTTAACCATAATTTCCCCTATTCCTCTAATGATATAATCCTATTGGGCTTCTGGTTAGTGGGTGCATCTATAGGGCTTGGCTATCTCTAGAGGTTTGGGGTTCAATTCCTAGGCCTTGCATCTCTTTTTGGCTTATTTTCCTTTTATTTTCGAAAAGGCCCACATAAAGCCCATCATCGTAAAGCCAAAAATTCTCATAAAATTGCTAGAAATTTTACGGGCGTTACACCATTAGCATAATCTTCCCCGTCGAGCTCCTTTTATGCCTCGGTGCGACCTAAATTTCCACTTGGCAGTCGACTACCAATAGTTTCCTTTTCTCACAACGAACTTAATCTACGTTGGCATTCAAGCCAATAGATACACTGACAGTCGACAACCATTACCAGTAGTCGACTGCCAAGCCTGTAGTTGACTGCTCAGTCGGCTACCGAGCTTTCTGCGCTCGCGACCAAAACTAGCAGTAGTCGACTTCCCTCCATGGCAGTCGATTGCTCATGTCCAGTTGACTGCCCAATGCTGACAGTCGACTACCAAGGCCATTTGTCGCAGTCAAATGCCAGTCAACTCACTGCAGACGACTGGTTATAATCCCAATCAACTGCTCAGTGTCGACTCTACTACCAAGTGTCAAAATACTTGACCAGTCGACTGATCCATAATCCCAGTCGACTGCTACACCTCAACTATGAGGTGTACCCCAAGTATGATGCCCTCATACTTTCTAGACCACCCTTAGCATAGACTTAAGACTTCTAGCCACCTCAATCAACCTCACGCCTATCGGATCTCTCCAAGTCATCCATGACTTGTTCATCTATACGCTAGCTTTCAAGTGCTTCTATAGGCTATTGTCATGCTAAGCTGGTCTACACCGCCAAAGTACATTTGGGCTTACGCTACAAAGGCACACACTTGGACTTTACGCCACCGACCATTTGACTTATGCTGGCAAGACTCCACCCTTGGACTTTACGCCACCAATATCAATCCTTGGACTTTCCAATTGCCAAGTACCCATCACTTGATCTTTCACTTCCAAGACTACACACTTAGACTTACGTGGCCAAGACTACACCCTTGGACTTTCCATGCCAAGTACCCATGACTTGGACTTCCCATGACAATCACATTGTCATATGTTTTGTCGAACATCAAAATACCACTTGAGTCAAACTTGAGTCTGGTCAATCGTGACCTGACCCGATTGCACTAACAATCTCTCCCTTTTTGATGTTTGACAAAAACCAAACACCTTTGAGTTAGAACATTAACTTAATCCAATCCTCCCAATTGTCCAAATTGGGAATTCTCACATTCTCCCATCAATTTTCCCATCAATTCTCCCCCTTTTTGACATACATCAAAAAGGCTCTCCCCAAGGGTATCAATGTCTCATATCCCAATAAGATCTTAAAATCTCCCCCTTGGTCCAAAAAACATCTAGGATGCCTTCACTCTTCCTAGTGATAAGTCTCATATCATTAAAGAGAGGCAATCCTTCAATTTCTTCCAATTCTCCAAATTCTCCCCCTTATGAGGAAGAACACATCCATCATCCTATGATGGATAACCTTCCCCTAAAGGCTTTCTCCTCCTTGACCATTACACCAACAATGTCCTTGGAGAGTCCCTAAGCCTATAGGAACACTAAACCATCAAAATTAAGGGAAAAAACTTCAAACTTGAACTTTCACACACCTTAACATTGATACACACCTTAAACAATTCTCCTAATCCATATCCAATGGATTTTCACCTTTTATAATCCTTTCCAAAGTATATCCTAGGGTTAGGAGCAGTTAGGGAACCTAACATAGCTGAAACATGGGTTAAACATCCTTGTTTACTCGAAATCAACATTGGCAGTCGACTCTGTCAGCTACTAGTCGATTGCTCATAAGACCAGTCGACTGCTATCCATGGCCACCGACTGATTTCTGCACTGTGTAGAAATCAGAGTTCAGAAATGAATTTGTGAAAAGAATAAGTAATTATACATAATTTGAAATATAGTGAAACTTCATACGTATAATACCTATAATAATCATAATGAGTGAAAAATATTTGAAAAATAAAATACCTATTAAATATTGAGATTGATACAAAGTTCAAAAATAAGAAAAACTTCATTGTTTTGAGCCTACTTTGTATCTACTTCTTCAATGGTGACTTGTATCAAAAGATAGACTACACCAAGGTTTTTCAAAATGATTTTGCAATGATTTTAAAAACCTTATATTGAACCATGGTCTATGGGCTTAATGCACATGACTTGTACATAAGCTTTCCTCATGATTTATCCATGGTATAAGATGAGTTTGATTTCATCTAGATGCAAGAACTATGCGCCTTGAACATAACTCATTTCCTAACACCTCACTTATGTCTAGGGTGTATCAATATACACACATATCAATGTGATGTGAGATGTGAGTTTTGTTCATCCTAAACTAAGGTCTCATGCGTTTTCTAGGCAACTCTATTTGATTCCCTTATACATGGGACTTCAAATCATGCCATAGTCCTTAAATAAATTTTAATTAATGCATGAATGATGATTATGGCATAAATGATAGCATAAATAAGCATGTGCCAAAAATCATGATGTCATGACATTAAATATAAACCTAAATATACATAACATAAAAACTTAAACCTAAGCATTATCATGTAAAATGATAAAATAAAATAAGATGTCATGACATGACATATGACAAACAAATCATGGCACATAAGAAGTAAAGGTATAAAAATACCTAAATTTTAGCATTAGTTTCCATTTGTTAGGATTAAGTCCATTTTGCCATAATACTACTCATCTCCCAAGTGTGATAAAACCCAAAAATGACACACCAAGACCTCTTAACCTAATTGTGCCAATTTGATTAATTTTTCATAGTTCTCAAAATATATTGGCACATCCTAAAATCTTTTAGGATATAAATTCAACCTCATTTCCAAGGTACCCATAACCTCGAAAATGTCCTAAGGTGTCAACTATACCATGGTTAGATTAACTACTTATCCACTTAGGGTTGACACACCTTAACCCATCTAGCGTGAAGGGATCATGCTCCTAGGAACCCAAAACCTATTGGAGCTCCTTGGGTTAATTAGGTATTCACTAGGGATGACCTCCCTTGATACCTTCCTAATGACCCTTTTTGGCTTGAAAGCCTTGGTCAATTGGGTCTTGTCTTGGTCAACTCTAGGGATAACTTCCCTTGTGACCTTCTTAGTAGTCTACCTAGGTTTCATTGAAACCTTGGCCACTAGGCACTTACTGTAGGGGATTCGTTAATCGCTAGAGGGGGGGGGGTGAATAGCGCTTTTCGATGCTCGATGGATTACGATCGTGTTCATCTCTACAAGTCGTGTTAGCGCAGCGGAATATATAGCAATAACAAAACAAGACAAACACAATTCACAACACGAAATATAATGTGGTTCAGAACCGAATGGTTCCTACTCCACGGATCGGGCTCTAAAAGCCCTAGCAATGTAAACACGCATTACTAATCACAATAACTCCTTCTCGACACAAGTCGAAGGTGGAGAAACCTTGTACAAATGATCTTACAATAGTAAGAAATAAATACAAGCAATTACAATAAGGAAATGCACTACAAGTAAAGGAAAAACACTTTACAATTGCCTTTGGATTGCTTGCTTTTGGTTGCTTGAAGAATAGCCTTGGAGACCCTGATTTGCAGCAACAAATCGCCCCAAAGTAGCTCAAGAACCGGTTGTGATTTCCTCCTCTACGAGCTCCATTTAAAACTGCAGCCTGGGCTAAAAATTGCCTATCAGTCGACTGCTCGGGACCATCAGTCAACTGATGACACTGTTGCTGTGAGACAACGGTGTGATCCACGCTGGAAAAATCCAACGGATAGGACATCAGTTGACTGATCATGTCTATCAGTCGACTGATCGAGCCTTCACTTGACTGCTAACCCCAGCAGTCGAGTCTTGACTCCATTCAGTGCCCAAATTTTGAAGCACTAGTCGACTGATCACCTAATTAGTCGACTGCTCGAGCAATCAGTCGACTGCCAAAGACTGATAGTCGACTGTTGGGCTAAATCCAGCAGTCGAACCCTAGTTGACTCACACTAGTCGACTGCCACATGATGCCAGTCGACTAATACACCTCAAACATGAGGTTTAATCCAAGTATGGTGCCCCCATACTTGCTAGACCACCCGTAGCCTAGACCTAAGCCTTCTAGCTACCTCCGTCAGCCTCGCGTCTATCAGATCCCTCCAAGTCATCCATGACTTGTTCATCCATACTCTAGCCTTCAGGTTCTTCCATCGGCTATGTCATGCTAACGGTGTCTACACCGCCAAGGCACATTGGACTTATGCTGCCAAGACTCCACTTGGACTTTACACCGCCAACCATTGGACTTATGCTGCCAAGACTCCCGCTTAGACTTTACGCCGGCAATATCAAACCCCTTGAACTTCTCAAATGCCAAGACTCAAGCTTGGACTTTCCCTTGCCAACCCATGTTGAACTTTCCATGCCAAGACCCATGCTTGGACTTTACCTTGCCAAGACCCATGCTTGGACTTTACATGCCAAGTACTCAAGACTTGGACTTTCCCTTGACATGGTCAACTCCAGTCAACCATCAAAATCCCCTCAAGTCAAACTTGAGTCCGGTCAATCATGACCCGGGTCGATTGCTCCAACAATCTCCCCAAAACATTATCAGACATCAATGTCAAACTTCCATGTCAAACATCAAAACATCGCTCGAGTCAAACTCGAGTTTGGTCAATCGTGACCTGGGCTGATTGCACCAACAATCTCCCTTTTTGATGTTTGGCAAAAGCACATACCTTTGAGTTAGAACACTAACTCAAATCTCCTTACCAATTATCCCAAATTGGTATTCCCAAATATTTTCCAAAACATTCTCCCCCAAACATTCTGCCCCTTTTTGACTAACATCAAAAAGGTATTCTCTAAGGAGGTCAATGTCTCATGTCCCAATGAGATCTTACAATCTCCCCCTTGGTCCAAAAATACCTAGGATGCCTACAATATTTCTAGTGATAAGTCCCATATCACTCAAGAGAGGTAATCCTACACACTCCCAATTTCCAAATTGGGTATCTCAAAATCTCATTTTCCTCCTCATGAGGAAAAATACCATCCATCATCCTATGATGGATACCTTCCTCTAAAGGCTTGCTCCCCCTTGACCATTGCACCAACAATGCCTTTGGGAAGTCTCTAAGCCAATAGGAACTCTAAATCATCAAAAATAAGGTCTAAAGTTCAACATTGAACTTTCCTATACCTTAACTTCGATACATCACCCTAACACATCCCCTAATCCATACCCAATGGATTTTCACCCTTTATAATGCTTCCCAAAGTATATCCTAGGATTAGGAGTGGTTAGGGAACTTTACTGTAGCTGAAAATGGGCTAAACAATCTTGTTTTTCCCTAAATCAGCCTGGCAGTCGACTTTATCAGAGATCAGTTGACTGCCATCTCCATCAGTTGACTGCCACCAAGGGTAGTCGACTGATAACTGAAATTTCTAAATTTTAATTATCAGAAATGAATTTCAGAAATTTATAAATAATTATACGTATATCGAAAAATCATGAAAATTCATACGTATAATACTTATGACCAATAAAATGGGTGAGAAATGTTAGAAAAATATTTTACCCATAAAATATCGAAATTGATACAAAGTTCAAAAGTGAAAAAAAACTTCAATGTTTTAGCTCACTTTGTATCAACTTCATCAATGGTGATTGCTATCAAAAGATAAACTTCACCAAGGTTTTTTAAATTGATTTTAAAATGATTTTGAAAACCTATATTGGATCATGTTCCTTGGGCTCAATGTACATGACTTGTACACAAGCTTTCCCAATGATCCACAAATACAATAAGATGAGTTTAAGTTCATCTAGATGCAAAAACTATGCACCTTGAACTTAACTCATATCCTATCATCTCACATATATCTAGGGTGTATAAAACACACAAAAGTCAATGTGATGTGAGATGTGGGTTTTGTTCATCCTAATATAGGGTTTCATGCATTTTTCTAAGGCAACCCCACTTGATTCCCTTATAAATGGGACTCCAAGTCATGTCATTGTCCTTAAATCAATTTTAATCAAATTAAAGGCATGAATGATCATGACATAAATTATAGCAAAATTAAGCATGGCCAATGATCATGATGTCATGGCATATGATATAATCTAAAAACACATGACATTAAACCTTAATCCTAACATGATCATGACATATTAAATTATTAAAAAAAAACATGATGTCATGGCATGTTATATGGCATATGGCAAACAAGGCATGACAAATAAAAGGTATAGGTATAATAATACCTAACTTTCAATATTTGTTGCCATTTGGTATAGTTAAATATATTTTGCCATATTGCTACTAATCCCCCAAGTGTGCCAAATGAAGGGATTTCCCTCTGCGAGTCCGTGAGGGGAAACTTCGCTTCCCCTTCACCTCGGTTGCTTGACCATGGTGATCCCTTCGATGTCCCCGGATTAAAAAATTTAATCCTAGACAAAAGGGATTCCCAAAGCAACCAAGTCATCATCGTGCTATTCGTTTAGAGAGGTCACTTGAACAAACTAGTTGTTCAAGCGACCATCCTCTATTCTACGAGTAGCCGCGGAATAGACGATGTCCGGATCGCCGGTTTTTGTGTTTATACTCGGGATCCAAGTATTATTTAGCCTATTTACAGAAATATAACATGCTTATATTTTGAAAAACAAACACAAGCAATGAATAAAAGAGATAGAAGAATAGTTATACCTCTTGGTCTTCTAATGTATGACCCTCCTCCTTTTGGACGTCGTGTGGGCGACGATCCACCAAAAGTCGAAGCTCCTAGATTGCAAAACTTCCTTACTTGATTTTCCCAAGCAAGAGGAAGAAGAGAAACAATGTTTTTCTCCTTCAAAAACTCAACCAACAAAGAACTATAGAAGTTCTTGCCGCCGACCAACTAGAAGGAGAAGAAGATGATGGAAAACTACCAAGACACCAAGGGAAACCCTATATCTTGTTTCCACCACCTAAGGAGAAGAGAGCGGAGTGTTTTGGGCGCCTGCCAAGGGCTGGGAAGGGCTGGAATAGCTGCTGGACGTTGGCCACAAGGCAAGGAAGAAGAAGGAAAACTTGCCTTATTTGGTGCCACTCTTGCTTCCAAACCCTAACCCTAATTCCAATCCTATCTCAACTAGGATTGCCCTATTCTTGCCGCCCAAGCCTTGCTCCCTCTCTATGATCATCTTCACACCAACCCCATGCCACATTTTATAGAGTTTGGGGATAAGCCATGAATTAATCTCCTCCATTGGTTCTAGGGATTTAATCTCAACCGTCGGATCTAGAGATTTAATCTCAACCGTCGGATCTTAGAGATTTAATCTCTACCAATGGATCTTAGTGTTTTGTTTCTATCCATTGGATCTAAGCATCTTGAGGTGTTAATGGGCTACATTAGGGACCATGAGGAGGAGTTGGGTCTTGGCCACCCATGGATCAAGCCCACATAAAGTCTGATCCACTAATGATGATCCAATCCACTAAAGGTCCATCATTGATCTACCTCACCAACCCCCATATGACAATATTGGCTCCATATATTATTTGTACATTTTCTCCCCGTGTTTAAGATCTCGAATGTCCATCGATTAATTAATTTACTAACCATTAATTAATCAACATCTAACTCCATGAGTAGTACCACTCAACCTTTTCATCATGCCGGACCAAGTCCACCTGCAGGGTTTACATGATGAACCTTATGAGCTCCTCAAGGGGACATCATCATCCTAATATATAGGACACGGTTTCCTCCTATAATCAACGGCACACAATATAAATAATATCATCTCCCAACTTACCGAGTCTATCGATTTAATCTATAAATCTCGCCCATTGGTATCAAAGAGATGAGTACCAAGTATATGTGCTATTATATCGATTAAGAGCATGTACTAAATAATATCCGAGGTAGCAATACGTGTAACTGAACGAAGAATAAATCGAATCACCTCTAAATCGGTCTGCTCAATACACACAAAGTGCACTAGTGTGATTCTATGGTCAAGACAAACCAATACCAAATCACACTACAACCATTCCGATGGTTTGTCCAAAGTCATCTCGGTTGTGAGCCTTTACTTATACTTTACAAGGGCGATAACATGATCTCAGTGTGACACCACACACCATGTTATCTACAATGTAAGTATTAGACAATATTGCATAACCATAAAAATATGCAAACAATGATCATGTGATTCTTATTTCAAAATAAAGATGTTTCTGACAAAAGAGCTAGACTTTTGTATACATCCCAACAATCTCCCACTTATACTAAAGACTATCTTTGTCCTTATCTTGCCATACATAGATTCCCCTTCCCTCCACATGCCTATCAAAGCTCTAAGCTAGAAAGGCCTTAGTAGAAAAGTCTGCAGGTCATCCTTTGATGCAATCTAGGCGACAACAACTTCTACCTCCTTTACGATTTCTCGTATCAGGTGGTACTTGCACTCTATGTGTTTACTAGCCTTATGGGCTCGTGGTTCCTTCGAGTTTGCAACTGCACCATTATTATCACAATTAATTGTGATAGTTCTGGGCAAACTAGGAATCACATCCAAGTCCATCAGGAAGTTCCTGAGCCACACAGCTTCTTTGGCTGCCTCATAGGCTGCCACATACTCAGCTTCCATGGTGGAGTCCGCCACGCATTTCTGCTGGGCACTCCTCCATACAATGGCTCCACCTCCCAAAGTAAACACAAACCCTGAGGTAGACTTACTATTATCCCTATCAGATTGGAAATCAGAATCCGTGTAACCCACAGGGAGTAATTGGTCTGCCCGGTAAACTAGCATATAATCCCTAGTCCTTCTCAGGCACTACAATATATGCTTTACCGCAGTTCAATGTCCCTGTCCTGGATTACTCTGATATCTGCTGACCATGCCTACGGCAAAGCAGATATCTGGTCTCGTACATAGCATACATTAGGCTTCCTACCGCCGAAGCATAAGGAACTTCCTATATCTCCTCTATCTCTTCAGATGTACTAGGACACATCTGCTTAGATAAAGGAACTCCATGCCTCAAGGGTAGAAAACCCTTCTTGGAGTTTTGTATGCTAAAACGATCCAAAACCATGTCTATGTATGAAGCTTGGGATAAGCACAACAACTTTGATCCCAAGGTTGTAACCCACTTCTCCCAAGTCCTTCATATCATACTGTTTGGACGACCATACCCTTACGTCTGATAACACTTCGATGTTGTCGCTAACCACCAAAATATCATCTACGTATAGTACAAAAATACCACTACGTTTCCGTCACATCTCTGATATACACAAGACCCATCCGAACTTTGAATAAATCCATAAGACTGGATTTACTTCCTCAAAGCGGATGTCCCAAGACTTCAAAGCTTGCTTCAGTCCATTAACGGACTGATTAAGCTTATATACAATACACTCTTTTCCCTTAGCAATGAACTCCTCTGGTTGCTTCATATAGATGTTTTCCTCAAGACTTCCATTAAGGAAAGCTGTCTTGACATCCATCTGCCACAACTCATAATCCATATGAGCTGCAGTGCATAAGAGCTCCCAGACCTGACTTGAATCCATAGATTCAATCTCAGTATTCATTGCACTTTGCCAAGATGTTGTATTTATATCTTGGATTGCCTCGTCGTATGTCTAGGGATCAGGTTCATGTTTGCTAGGGACCAAATCCGAAGATTCGTCTAAAAACATGAATCTAAGAGGCTGTCTAACAACCCTCCCACTACGATGAGGTATCATCTGTGTATCCTCTGTGACACGTGGTGCAGTGACATGTGGTATATCCTCTTGTATCGGTGGTACTAAAGAAGTGACTTCCCCTTTTAACTTCTCTAGAACAATTTTACTCTTGGGCTTGTGGCTCATCACATAGTCTTCCTCTAGAAATCTGGAGTTCGTGCTAACGATCACCCTCTGATCTCTAGGACTATAAAACAATCCACCCTTCGTTCCTCTGGGATAGCCAACGAACAATCGTCTTCTGTACGAGGTTCCAACTTACCAGCATCTGCCTTCAGCACATGTGCTGGACTCCCCCATATCCGAATATGTCTTAGACTAGGCTTTCGCCCAGTCCACAACTCTGTGGGAGTAGAAGGTACTGATTTAGATGGAACCAAGTTCAGAATGTATACCGCCGTATCTAGAGCATATCCCCAGAACGAATCTGGCAAGTCAGAATAACTCATCATCGATCTAACCATCTCCATAAGAGTCCTATTCCTTCGCTCTGCTACACCATTCTGCTGGGGTGTGCCAGGTGCAGTCAATTGGGATTGAATCCCAGCCTCTGATAAGTAGTTCCTAAACTCTCCTAAGAGGTACTCACCACAACGATCAGATCGTAGTGTTTTGATACTTTTACCTTGACGTTTCTCCACATCAGCCTTGAATTCTTTGAACTTGTCAAAGCATTCAGACTTGCGGCGCATCAGGTAAATGTATCCATATCTTGAGTAATCGTCTATAAAAGAGACGAAATACTCAAAACCACTTCTAGCCTGGATAGACATAGGACCACACAAATCAGAATGAACCAATTCTAACATATCTTTGGCTCTATACCCCTTGGCCTTAAAAGGCCTCTTGGTCATCTTACCCTCCAAGCAAGATTCACAGGTTGGGAGATCCTCCACCACTAATGAACCCAAAGGTCCATCAGCTATCAACCTTTGAATTCTTCTTAGGTTAATGTGACCAAGCCTAAGATTCCAAAGATATGTTTGGTTCATCTTCGAAGGTTCTTTTCTCTTATTGGAATTAGAAGATGAGTTATTAACTTCAATTTGCATCGTGGGAGGTTTTGGTTCAGGTGTATACAAATTGTTGGATCGATGCGGTTCGCTAGAGGGGGGTGGGGGGTGAATAGCGAAAGAAAATTTTTCTCGTACGAACTCGTTTTAAAAGAAAAGTTATATGCAACGGAAAGATAAGAAAAACAAAAAGTAAAGGAGACAATAGACACAAGAGATTTACTTGGTTCGTAGCCGAAGGCTACTACTCCAAGGCCCTAGTGGTCCTTGACCACGTACGGAGGGCAAATTACTAAACAAACTCCTCCTCGTTGGAGGTAGGAGTTAATCGATACAAAAAGAACTTAAGGTAGAGGGACACTCCCCCTCTCCTCGTTACGATAAAAAAGCTTCGAAGAATGTAAATGAGCAACGACACTAAAATTAAAGCCGACGTACAAAAATAAGGGAAATGAAACCTAGATGTCGGAGAAGAAGAAGCACGTTGTTGTCGGTAGCTTTGCGGAGACTTTTTGGAAGCTTAGAATTGTTGTCCAAACCCTAGGTTTGGCCCTCCTTTTAAAGCTTTTGAGCCCCTTTTCGAGTGGGTCTTCAACCAATCACAAATGGACACCAAACCGCTTTGAGGTGGAGTGATAAGCCTTGACTCCTCGAATCTGATCATTGACCATCAGTCGACTGATGGCCATCATCAGTCGATCGATGGCAAGATCGGTCGATTGATGACCTTCTCGATCGATACACTGCAATGAGTCCTCCAAGCTGGCAGTCGACTGATGCTTGCTGCAAGTCAAAGTTAGCTCAACAAAAACATAATTCCGACGGTCTTCGACCGTCCGATCTCGACCTAGACCACCTATGAGATGTCTTGGGTCGGATCTACGCTTAAGATCATCCCCGTAAAAAGGATACGACCTTACTTACTCTCGCACACACGAGCTTACCTCGATACTTACGTATCGCTTTTGCTTCCGACCTTCCACTCGATTCCTTCGACTCCCTCCGAAGTAACTCGAGTATCGCCCGACCACCGCGGCTTCCTCCGGGTGTCGCTAGCCTTCAGCTCCAGCTATATCAATCTTCTACACACTCGATTCAGCTCGTGAGAAAACAAAATAGACTTAACTTTTGTGTCTTTTCTATAATCAAAACACAGGTTCGATTTCGGTGCCTCACTGCACCAACAATAATTTCCTATCAATGTACCTGAACAAATATTCTCCCTATTCCTTTTATAACAACTCTGTCATTAAAGGAAATAGAATATCCACCCACAAACAATTTAGAAATTGAAACTAAATTCTTTCTAAATGAAGGTACATAAAGAGAATTTTCTAGAACCAAAGTTTTATTATTCTCAAGAGATAAATAAAACTTCTCCCACTGTAATAGCCGCCACCTTCATGGCATTGCCCAAGTAAATGGTAATCTCCCCTTTAGCTAGTCATTGGGTTTCCTGGAACCCTTGCAAAGTGTTGCAGACATGATTAGTGGCTCCCGTATCTACTCACCAGGTGCCGGTAGATATCACCGCTAATCATGTTTCAATGACTAGTCCAAAAGATATACCTTTGTTCTGTTTTGGACTGGGACAGTCCTTCTTCCAATGTCCATCCTGCTTGCAAGTGAAGTACTTGCCTTTCGGCTTCCTCACTCCTCCTTGAGATCCTCCCACCATCTTTGCTTCACCGTGTTTCTTCTTCTTCTTGCCTTTCGGCTTAGAAGTAGAAACCCTTTTGAGCTCCTATGGTTTGAGGACACTCTTTGAAGAGTGCATACTTATACTCCTTAGCAGATAAGACAATATCTAGATTCTTTTCCAATCAACATTATTTGGGTACAATAAGTTTGTTTCCTTTAGTATCATAGTAAGTGGACTGAAAGTCATTTTTGAAAATCCTAAGAATCACATAGATCATTACTGTAGATTTCAAAAAATTATTGATTCCTCAAACAATAAAATTTCAAAATCAACCAACACCTCTAAACACCGAGAATATCGCATGCCACGATAGTGTGGACGTATACGAATTCTACATTTGTAAGAGGAGGTTTTACCCATTAATTTTACTATCTTGTCAATCTAACTTTTTGACAAGTAAAATTAATAGTTGGTTTCTCTTCAGCCCTACAAATAAAAGCAGTGACTCCGATGGGGAGGATACTTATATTTGTATCTAAGTGTTCACCATTACTCGGTACTAAGGTAATTATCTCGGGTTATGTGCCTTACGATGAGCAAGTACACACGCTCCTTAATAATTTCCGATAACCATATTCGACCTTGTGATCCGCAAACAAACCCATTCGATGGGGAGGAAGGCACTCAGAGCCGACGCGCAAGTTTGTTTGCATCACTTGTCAAATTGTAATGGAGGCCGCGGGAATTTATAAAAATATCCCTCTCCCACTTAGTAATTTGAAATTGAGGAATTTTCCTAGCCTACGACATGCATATCAAACAAAAAGCAATAAATATGAAAAATAAATTATTTTCCAAATATTATGGCTTTTGACTTCAATATGACTCCTGTCACATCGCCATCTCGTCCGCTCCTCCTACGCCATGTACGAGCCATCCAGAGATCCGAGCCGAGACTAAATCCTATTTTAATTTACATCCATCGATCCTATACTCCACGAGGGAGTGTACATGAAATCTAGATCGAAAGTAAAATAAAATAAAGAGCGGCTAAACAATGCTGTATTTAATTTACAAAAACTAAATACTAGCCTCGTCAACCCCGAGGATTCAACAAAATAAACATTTACACACATACAATCACATACACACACATGCCATAATAGTCGAATCTTATGCCTGCAACCAAAGAGTTAAGCTACACATATCCTACTATTATCTGACATATTTAATATATGAAAAAGTGCATAAAAATTAACCGAATTCTAAACACACAAAACCGGAAACCTTGGCTCTGATACCAATTGAAGGGATTTCCCTCTGCGAGTCCGTGAGGGGAAACTTCGCTTCCCCTTCACCTCGGTTGCTTGACCATGGTGATCCCTTCGATGTCCCCGGATTAAAAAATTTAATCCTAGACAAAAGGGATTCCCAAAGCAACCAAGTCATCGTCGTGCTATTCGTTTAGAGAGGTCACTTGAACAAACTAGTTGTTCAAGCGACCATCCTCTATTCTACGAGTAGCTGCGGAATAGACGATGTCCGGATCGCCGGTTTTTGTGTTTATACTCGGGATCCAAGTATTATTTAGCCTATTTACAGAAATATAACATGCTTATATTTTGAAAAACAAACACAAGAAATGAATAAAAGAGATAGAAGAATAGTTATACCTCTTGGTCTTCTAATGTATGACCCTCCTCCTTTTGGACGTCGTGTGGGCGACGATCCACCAAAAGTCGAAGCTCCTAGATCGCAAAACTTCCTTCCTTGCTTTTCCCAAGCAAGAGGAAGAAGAGAAACAATGTTTTTCTCCTTCAAAAACTCAACCAACAAAGAACTATAGAAGTTCTTGCCGACGGCCAACTAGAAGGAGAAGAAGATGATGGAAAACTACCAAGACACCAAGGGAAACCCTATATCTTGTTTCCACCACCTAAGGAGAAGAGAGGGGAGTGTTTTGGGCACCGGCCAAGGGCTGGGAAGGGCTGGAATAGCTGCTGGACGTTGGCCACAAGGCAAGGAAGAAGAAGGAAAACTTGCCTTATTTGGTGCCACCCTTGCTTCCAAACCCTAACCCTAATTCCAATCCTATCTCAACTAGGATTGCCCTATTCTTGCCGCCCAAGCCTTGCTCCCTCTCTATGATCATCTTCACGCCAACCCCATGCCACCTTTTATAGAGTTTGGGGATAAGCCATGAATTAATCTCCTCCATTGGTTCTAGGGATTTAATCTCAACCGTCGGATCTAGAGATTTAATCTCAACCGTCGGATCTTAGAGATTTAATCTCTACCAATGGATCTTAGTGTTTTGTTTCTATCCATTGGATCTAAGCATCTTGAGGTGTTAATGGGCTACATTAGGGACCATGAGGAGGAGTTGGGTCTTGGCCACCCATGGATCAATCCCACATAAAGTCTGATCCACTAATGATGATCCAATCCACTAAAGGTCCATCATTGATCTACCTCACTAACCCCCATATGACAATATGGGCTCCATATATTATTTGTACATTTTCTCCCCGTGTTTAAGATCTCGAATGTCCGTCGATTAATTAATTTACTAACCATTAATTAATCAACATCTAACTCCTTGAGTAGTACCACTCAACCTTTTCATCATGCCGGACCAAGTCCACCTCCAGGGTTTACATGATGAACCTTATGAGCTCCTCAAGGGGACATCATCATCCTAATATATAGGACATAGTTTCCTCCTATAATCAACGACACACCATATAAATAATATTATCTCCCAACTTACCGAGTCTATCGATTTAATCTATAAATCTCGCCCATTGGTAAATCAAAGAGATGAGTACCAAGTATATGTGCCCGTTATTATATCAGGATTAAGAGCATGTACTAAATAATATCTGAGGTCCGATTCGATTATGTAGTCAGCAATAAATCGAATCACCTCTGTGTCGGTCCTGCTCAATACACACAAAGTGCACTAGTGTGATTCTATGGTCAAGACAAACCAATACCAAATCACACTACAACCATTCCGATGGTTTATCCAAAGTCATCTCGGTTGTGAGCCTTTACTTATACTTTACAAGGAGCCGATAACAAGATCTCCCGTGTGACACCACACACCATGTTATCTACAATGTAACGTTTTAGACAATATTGCATAACCATAAAAATATGCAAACAATGATCATGTGATTCTTATTTCAAAATAAAGATGTTCATACAAAAGAGCTAGGCTTTCAATATACATCCCAACACCAAAAACCCAAAATGGCACACTAAGATCTCTAAACCTAAATTGTACCAATTTGATTGATTTTTCATAATTCCAAAAATATATTGGCACATCCTAAAATCTTTTAGGATTTAAATTCAAATCTATTTCCAAGGAATACATAACCTTGAAAATATCCTAAAGTGTCAACTTTGCTATGGTTGGGTTAGCTACCCTTCTAATCAAAGTTGACACACCTAAACCCATCTAGCGTGAATCAATCATGCTCTTAGGAACCCAAAACCTATTTGAGCTCCTAGGGTTAATTAGGTATTCCTTAGGGATAACCTCTCTAGTTACCTTCCTAATGACCCTTCTAGGCTTGTTAGCCTTGGTCATTTGGGTTTTGCTTAGGTTCACTCTAGGGGTGACTCCCATTGTAACCTTCTTAGTGGCCTCCCTAGGTTTCCTTGAAACCCTAGCCACTAGGCACATTCCTTGGTCAATCTTAGGGATGACTTTCCTATTGACCTTGGTCTTCCTAGACCTAGGTTTAGTTCCATAGTCAAATGGAACATTGTGATAGGCCTCCTTAGGCTTAGGTTTGTGACCCAAACCTTTCTTGCCCTTGGTGGGACCTTGCTTTCTAACCCCTAGGTGTTGAATTTTAGATCTAGACCCTTGACTTTGACCATTTGACCCCTTAAATTGATTTTGCATAATCTTAAGGGTTATTCTCGATCCGAGGAGGAGCATGAACAACATCTGCGGATAGTATTGGAGACGTTACGACGGGAGCAGTTGTATGCCAAGTTTAGCAAGTGTGCATTCTAGTTATCCTCAGTGGATTTTCTTGGACATGTAGTGTCCAACAGAGGTATTTCTATAGATCCCTAGAAAATCAAGGCGATTACCAGTTGGGAGCAGCCAAAATCAGTTCAGGAGGTCCGTAGTTTCCTTTGTCTAGCCAGGTATTATCGAAGATTCGTGGAAGGATTCTCGAGTATTGCTATTCCACTCACTCGCCTGACTCAGAAAGGGGTCAAATTCACCTGGTCAGAGGCCTATGAAACTAGCTTCCAGGAGCTTAAGCAATGGCTAGTTTCTGCACTAGTCTTAGTGATTCCTTCTGGTGTTGATGGGATGGTTCTATATACGGATGCTTCTATCCAAGGGTTGGGTGCATTTCTCATGTAGTCCAACCGTGTAGTATCTTATGCCTCCTGTCAACTAATCACGAGAGAAATTACCCAGTGCATGATCTGGAGTTAGCCGCCATTATTTTTGCATTGAAGATATAGAGCCACTACTTGTATGGGATTACTTTTGAGATCTACGCAGACCATAAAATTCTGAAGTATCTGTTCACATAGAAAGAAATGAACTTGAGACAGAGACGATGGATGAAATATCTGAAGAATTACGACTACACCATCCAGTATCATCCGGGAAAAGCTAATGTGGTAGCAGATGCGCTGAGCAGGAAGTCTCGTGGAGTTCTGGCCAGTCATATGATAGCAGTTACTGATCTAGTTCGACAGTTCTCAGAGTTAGGATTATCGGAACACGGTCAAACATCCCGAGGTCTATGGTTGCCCAGTCCGCTATTGCTGAGAGAATCAAGGAAGTACAAGTCAGTGACCAGCATTTGCAGTTCTTGTGCAGCACAATAGACTCAGAACGTCAGATGGATTTCTTGAGTGACAAGAATGGAGTACTTCATTTATGTGGACGATTATGTGTTCCAGACACGCATCCAGTTAAGGAAGAACTGCTACAGGAAGCACATCAGTCGAGATTTGCTATACATCCTGGTGGTACTCAGATGTACCGAGATTTGAATCGCTTATACTGGTGGAATGGTATGAAATGAGATATTGCGGACTTTGTTGCATGATGTTTAGTATGCCAACAAGTGAAGGCTGAACATCAAAAACCTGCTGGGTTAGTTCAGGAAATCCCGATTCCGGAATGGAAGTGGGAGCATATCACGATGGATTTCGTTACAAGATTTACCAAAACCCCTAAAGGACATGATGCGATTTGGGTGATCGTGGATCGGTTAAAAAAATCAGCTCACTTCCTTCCAATTCATGGGATGGACTCATTGAATCATCTAGCAGAATTGTACTGCCGAGAGATTATCAAATTGCATGGCATACCTTTGAGTATCATATCTGATAGAGATTTGTGATTTACTTCGCGATTCTGGCAGAGTCTGCAGCAAGCTATGGGCACAGAGCTTCGACTCAGTACAACATTTCATCCGCAGACAAATGGACAGTCTGAACGTACCATTCAAACTTTGGAGGATCTATTGATATCTCATGTCATGGATCTCGGTGGAAGTTGGGAGGATCACATTCCTTTAGTGGAATTTGCTTACAACAACAGCTACCACTCTTCTATTCAGATGGCTCCTTTCGAGGCATTATATGGCAGACCTTGTAGATCTCCCGTGTTGTGGTAGGAGGTTAGAGAGCGACAGTTGCTAGGGCCACAGAGTATTCAGCATGATGCAAAGTTGGTGTGAGTGATTAGACGACGGTTATCTGAGGCACAGGATCGACAGAAGAGTTATGTGGACCGGAGGCGAAGGCCTCTGAAATTCTCAGTCGGGGACCATGTATTCCTACGAGTGTCACCCACCAAAGGAGTCAAGAGGTTTGGGTTGAAAGGAAAATTAGCTCCACGCTATATTGGTCCATTCGAGATATTGGAGCGAATTGGAGGTGTAGCTTATCGGTTGTCTTTACCTCCGACACTTGCGGGTGTTCACAATGTATTTCATGTTTCTATGTTGAGGAAATACGTGCCACAATCATATCATGTTCTGAAAGAGGTTCTGATACCACTCCAGGTGAATGCGACTTATGAGGAGATTCCAGTGCGGATTCTTGGTCGCAAAGAGCGACAGTTGCGGAACAAAACCATCCGACTCGTAAAGGTTGGATGGAAACATCATACTGATGAGGAGGCTACATGGGAAATTTGAGCTCGATACCCTCATCTGTTTATTTGAGGTATGTGGTTATTTCAAAAATTTACTTGAATTAATTTTCGCATTTAAGTACGAAATTTGGGGATTAAATTTTTATAAGTGGGGGAGAATATAAAATACCACAGAAAAAATAAATATATAAATAAAATAAATGTTGGGTAATTAGGAGAATACCCTATGAAATTTTCCAGAAATTTTTAGAAATTTTCCTGGACCTAAATAGAGATTTCTAAGACCCTCCATGCTTAGAAGGAGTTAAAAGGATTAACGGGTCTGAAATCCGACCCGTTTATCTACCAAACCCGACCCGCTTCATTAACGGAGCCGTTCCATGCCTCTAACTTTAATTCTTGCCCTAGCATTTCCCGATCGCGATCTCTCCTTAACCTTCTCCGCGACCACAACCTCCCTCCACACCAATCATCTTCCTCGCCTCTCGAAACCCACGGTGCCTTCTTCTCCCTCTCCTCTGCAAATGACGACTGATGTCCTCGACAATCTCTGCGGACGGGCTAGAACCGGGAGGATAGGAATGGCTAGAAGTGTGGATTTGGGCAACGGGAGCAAACAGAGCCACCGGTCAAGGGAGGGGAGTCACGATCACTTGCCGTCGGTACTAGGTAAGGATTGCTTCCTCCCTACCTTGGCCAAATTCTGGAGTTATGGTGCTCTCTCTTTCTGTTGAGCATGGGTTTGTGAAATAGGGCAGTGGTGGCATCTTTGAGTTTTCAGGCGAACCGAGCAGTCCATTGCCGTTTAGGGTCAGGGAAAGGTAAGCACCAGTTGTATTGCTTCTTACCTTGAATGTCAATAAGATGTTGTGGTAGATCCATGCGCTAAGCTCGAGTTTCATGTAGGGCAGTAAGTTGTACGGTGAATAGGACTACCGAATTTTAGGGATTTGCTGCCCATGAAGCTTCAATTGTTGGTAAGCAAGATCAATTTCCCCTTTTGTTCTGTCAATCCAGTTTCGATTCATTTGATGGATAGTGAGTTGAGAGCTTAGTGAGGTGTTGATAGGTTTTGGGCAGTAGGTTGATTGGTCAACGGGGCTGCCAGGTTTTTGGACTTTGATGCCGATGAGGTTTCTGTTTACTTGTAAGCATGAGCCATTTCTTTTGTTCTATCAGTCCAGTTCTATTCATTATGTTGCTGTAGGTAATCTTGATTGACTGCCGTGTGGTTGGCCGGCTGTGAACAGGTTGATGGGTTGTTGGTGTGGTTGTGTGGACGGTAGTGTTCTGTTTGGGGAGGTTGTGTGTGGAGTTAGGTCAGTTGTAATTGTCTGATTGAGCTAGGAATAGCTATATGGTTGGAATTGAGTATAAAAGGTTGTGTGAGTGAGCTATGAATGGCTGTGCGATTGTGGGCAAGGAATTGCCAGCGGTGCAGCTGTGAACAAGGCTGCTCTTGGTCGCGAAGGGGTCACAATGACTTTGAATGGTTGGTATTGGGATTAGCTCGGTTGGGGCTAAGTGAAAAAGAGTCGGTTGGAAAGGAGTGTGTCAATTAGGGTGGTTAGATCCCTGATTTGGGATAATTATGGATGGTTATGCACCGTTTCAAGGCGAGTAGTTAGGGCTTGGTTGAAATTAGTTAGGTACTGAAATTAGTGTGAAATGTCGGTTGTCGATCGAGTTGTGTGATGCTCTGATCTCGGCTACACAATGGAAGTTATAACACATATTCGATAAGGGATATGGATATGGGGAAATACATAGTAGTTAATTCGTATTTTGTTGTATGCTTGCATTAAATTGTAATTGATGATATTTGTAGGACGTGGATACGAGACCGGTCCGCAGACATGAGGACTCTAGTATTATGAGCATTACAGCAGGTGGGTAATTTCCTACCCTGGTCAGGTAGTTGTAGTTGCATTCAGATTTAGACATAGATATGAGCATATTATATTTTCATATTATCTTGACCCCGCTCTTATTTATCCTTATGCTTGATACTTGTCGTTGACTATATTTATGCTCAAATGTTGATATCACATTTTCCTTTATCATTTTTTAGGAGTTACAGATGTGATGTAAGTAGATCTATAAATTTTTAGTAGGGTGTAGATGTTAGAGTACGGATGATGACCTGATTTGTAAATTGGGTAAAAGGTCATCTGTGGGTAGGTAATGCTCTAAATATAGGATTTATTCCAATACCCATATAGTGAATACTTATTACCAACCATGTGTTGTGTAAATGGTCAGGTGAGTTGTGAATAGTGTATCGCTATGGACCGATGGTCCTAGCTTGTTATGATCAGTTGAGTACGACTCTCTACAGGATAGAGAGTGTATTGATCAAATGGGTATGACTCTCTGTTGAACAGAGAGTCTGTGGTAGATGTCTATATGTGTGACAGTACATTCATGTCATTTGAATGCATACTGACAACATAGTCTCCCTTGGGGTTGAGAGAGTCGTCAGTCATCCTGCCTCCCAGGTTACTCCCAGAGGATTAACTGGTGTGAGGGCAGAGCATTTGTTGTGCCACACTCTACCACTATAGACATTGGTAGTTGGAGTTGCATGCAGTTGTCCTAGGTGCGTGACACTCGACCACTCATAGGTAGTGTCAGTCGGAGTGGCCAGCAGCAGGGATCCCCGTTGTGTAGCGAGCTCTATACGCTCATATGCTACTTGATCATACTACCCACTCGGCCACTCTAGAGCAGTGGTTGGTGTTGAGTTGGAGCAGTTGTTATGTCGTGCCACCTAGGCTACACTGGGGTCATGGTAGCGAGTAGGGGTGCGCATGCATGACCATGCATGCTACATTGTCGTATCATACGACGTTTTGCATATTGCTATATATATATATATATATATATATATATATATATATACTATGCTTGTTGCACTTGTTTGTACATATTCATACATGTTATTGCATTTTTCTGATTGGTAGTAGGCCGGGTACTTGTATACTTGTTGGTCGATCACTGTGAATAGCATGTATGAATATGTACAAACAAGTGCAACAAGCATAGTACATACAAATGCATCATCAGAGTGAGTATACATATAGACTGCATCAGTATGTATACTAATCACAATCATCCATTATATATATATATATATATATACTGATGCAGTCTATATGTAATCATAATGGATGATTGTGATTAGTATACATACTGATGCAGTCTATATGTATACTCACTCTGATGATGCATTTGCATGTACTATGCTTGTTGCACTTGTTTGTACATATTCATACATGCTATTGCATTTTTCTGATTGGTAGTAGGCCGGGTACTTGTATACTTGTTGGTCAATCACTGTGATACCCTTGACCCATATCATGATGTAGTGTGAGTTAGTATTACTCTTCTTACCTTATGTTGTGGATATATGCCCAGGTTGGATGAGTGTAGGGTTGCTGACTGTTAGATATGTCAGCATCTTTTGTTGTTCAATTTGCTTAGTGGTATGCATGTATGTATATTTATTATGCTGATGTATACTTGTCATACCTGTAGATTATACGGTTGAATTACATGTGATATTGATATATTTACATGTTCTATCTTATTACCTGCTGAGTTTTACTCACCACCACGGACCCTGAGTTTTTTTGTGGCCCGGGTAACAAGTAGAAGTCTTCGTGACAGCTTAGAGCTGCGCCGGCGATCCATCCCATCTCCATTTTTTCGAGCCTACCGTGGACTTTGTTTTTATGTTGTGGACTTTATTTTGTGTTCGATGTTTTATGTACGGTTTAGTATTGTGGACTTGTCAGGTGGTGTACACCTGTGTGGTTTCGGATTTGTATTGTATATGTGTGGTTATGGGTATGTGGTTATATGGTTTCCGCTATGTTTGATATATATTTTGCTTATTATGTTGTGGTTGTGAGCCTACGGGCCTTGTATTAACCCGATATGTTGCCACGTACAGGAGAGATGCCGTCCGTTTGCTTTTCGGCACAGCATACTCTCGGGGCATGACACTAAGACTTTACCCTCTCCATCTACCAGAGTGATGAAGTCCTCCATGATAGAGAACCACATCTCTATCTCAGTCATGAGATAGTACTCCATCCGACTCTTCCAATATTGGAAGTTAGTTCCATCAAAAAATGGAGGTCGGTTTGTACTAAATCCATCTTGCATGATTATGACTTTAAGGTGGTTAAACTTGGTAAATAGAGCCCTAGCTCTGATACCACTTGATATGACTGGTGACTACGCAAGAGAGGTGGGGTAAGAGTATAATTTTTTATTTTTAAACAGAAACAAATGAATCAATGCAGCAGAAATACTAACACGACAACACAGCCAAAATTCGAGCAAAACACGAACCCTCAGTCAAGATGAAACAGCCAAAACTTATGAAAAACACGATGAACTCGACCAAAATTTGAAGGATGCATCACAAGGAAAACAAAAACAAAGACACAATCGATTTTTTACTTGGTTCATAGCTCTCTCCTAGAGTTGCTAGTCCAAGGCATACCTTTATCTTTTCTCCTTTTTGAAGAAAAACTTCAAAGGTGGAGAAACCTCTTAAACGACTTACAGTTTACAGACTCAAGATATATGAATTATGCACAGGAATCTGAATTGAATGAATGAATGCAAATAATAAAACTTTACAATAAAATGATGACCTTAATCAGATTTTTCAAGCCCGCCTTTGTCCTCATTGTGATTAGAATAGAAACACTAATCCTCGTTCAGAGAAGAAGACTCTGAAAGCAAAACATCACAACTTTCCAGTGATCAAACAGGAGCAACAAAACTTGATCATTGAGAGAGCTACCAAACAACACTTTTAGTTCAGAAAATAGAGGAAGAAGGGCGTAACAATTTCAGAGATTGATCGATCCATTTTTCCTCGCAAGAACTCCTTTTTATTGGCCAAATTCAAACTTGTGAACGAGATCTAGATCCAAACATTTCGACAAAACAATCATATGAAAACACGTAAGTAGAAACAAATGAGATTTTATCAGAATTGCAAATTTGTCCTGCAACAGTCGAGCACCAGTTGAGCCCGCCATGCATCTATTCGCTTTTGCAAAGAGCTTGTTGAGGCGTCGCTTCGACTGCATAGATCGAAACACCTGTTTCTTCTGCAACAGTTGAGGCGACAGTTGAGACGCCTTGCTTCTGTTTGCTGCTGCCCAAGACCAATCGAGGCACTGCCTCGACTGCACCAGTCGAACCAGATAAGGTTCACTAACTTGTCCTGCATCAGTCGAGGCATTAGTTGAGCGTGACTTGCTTCTATTTTCTTCTGCTCAGGATCAGTTGAGGTGCCGACTCGACTATGACTTGTCCTATAGTAGTCGAACTTCATCTACCACCGCTGGCTGCTACACAAGACCAGTCGAGGTGCCGCCTCGACTGCTCCTTGACCAGTCGAGGCGCCGACTCAACTATACCTTGCCGACGACAAGTTCCTCCACCTGATGAATGTAGTAAGGGAAACAATTGAGGTTTCAGCTCATTGTTGTCCTTCAGACCCAATGTTTCAGTCAACTCTAAGACTGAAACACGCCTAGTAAAGACATTACCCAGAGGCCTTTTACTTGCCAAGACTTCGGCCATCAGCCATTCTTGGACTTTTCACCTTGCCATTCCACAAGGAATTTTTCTTCTGCTAAGGAATTTTCCCTCTTGGACTTTTCACCTTGCCACTCCCGCAAGGAATTTTTCTACTGCCAAGGAATTACCCCTCTTGGACTTTTCACCAAGGTTCACCCTTGGATTTCTCACCTGCTAAGGAATTAACCATCTTAGACTTTTCACTTAAGTTCACCCCTTGAATTTCTCACCTGCCAAAGAATTAACCATCTTGGAATTTTCACCAAGGTTCACCCTTGGATTTCTCACCTGCCAAGGAATTAACCATCTTGGACTTTTCACCAAGGTTCACCCTTGGATTTCGCACACTACTTAAACTTTTGTCAAACACCAAAACATAACTTGGAGCATTCAACTCCAACAGTCTTGTTATATAATGCTTCGCTAATTTTCCCTGTGTCTTTTAGATAAGATGACATAGTTTAAAAGTCCTAAGAAAGCTCTAAGCTTCTTTGCGTCCTTAATTCTATTAGGAAAATCAAGTATTTTGTTTGCTATGTGTGGTTGTAATGTTATTTTTCTTTATCCTATTTTCTCCTAATAATTCTACATGTTTGGTTATGAGCTTCATTTTCTTTCTAGAGATTATTAATCTATGTATTTTCAAAAAGATTAAATATCATGTGTAAATGAGCTATATATATATATATATATATATATATATATATATATATATATATAGAGAGAGAGAGAGAGAGAGAGAGAGAGGTAATTCTTAAGACCTCTGAAAAAATAGAATCCATTTTTTCTTTGAAAATTTTATGGTGCTATCTTGAGTCCGAACGACATGACTAGTCATTCAAAATGTCATTCTCGAAAAGTAAATGTAGTCCAATTTATTGATGTTGGGTGCATTTTTATTTGCCAAAATTCTACATTTTCAAATTTGGAGTATCAATGTGAATCTTGTATTTGTTTATAAATTGGTCTTTGTCAAGTATTTTATAACAATTTTCATGACACTTATCATTAAGTCTTCTATAGTTGAATACCATGTTAGATTGTCCCCTCTTTTGTTCAGATCCTTTATTGACTATAGAGGTTGTACTTTTGTACATAGAAGTGGTTCTTTGTATAAGTTTTAATTATGTTAATTGTTTTATGTGCATTTTACGTTCTTCTATTTCTCAATTTATATATATTTAAAGTCGTGGGCCTTGATTGTAAGGTTTGAGTTTATTATATCTAGTTTGCAGTATATTTTGTCAAGCTCCTAGTATTTTATGAAATTTTCTCCTAGGATTTCTAGTATTTCTAATTTAGATAATTTAGAGACCAAAGAGTCTAAGTCATTTTGTATTTTTAGTAGATGTATTAGTTGTGAAGAACATACTAAATCTGTTGGATTTGCTAAGTCTAAGTCTTCTGGATTTTCTGAGTACCCTAGATCCTCTAACACCTGTTGATATTCTGGGCATGCACAGACAAGTATTCTTAGTTTGACATTTTACACTTGCATTAAGATGAGCTTTTTGATCCACACTCATGTGTTTTTTTATAAATGATGTGGTCTTGTAGGAGTAGAGGATCCACCATGCTCCGGGGCACAAAATGTAGAGGAATATTCATATAGAATGGAAGAAATGATTAACATAGAGAGGAAAATGACATAGTCGTTGGTGAGTAAGAAAGCACGATCGGGGGCTACCAAGAAGTTTAAACCTAATATTAGTTGTATATTATAATGATTAAGTGTAAGATATGGTGGAAAAAAAAAATGCATGGTTAGGACTTTAATTAAAATCTGACTCAGGTTTAATAGATAGGGGTTAATTGAACCTAAGTTTAGTCTTTAGGGTTAAGTTTCTTATAGGATTTAAAAACCCAACCCGTTAATGCCATTAAGACCGAGCCGTTCTCGCCTTCCGACGGTTTCTCCACGAGAGCGTTTCCCCAACTCGCGTAAATTCCTTTCACTTCTTCACCGTCGCGATTTTTTTTCTCTCGATCCTGACTCTCCTTCCCTCTCGGTTCCTCGTTTCTCTGCCGCAGCCCTACCGTCGCCAGTCATCTCCACGCCGCTCACCGTCACCCGCGACCATCCACGATTTCCCGCGACCTGATCACTTTCTCTTCCTCTGCCGAAGCGGAGCCTTTCTTCCCGGTTCGAAGCCACCGCGAGTCCTCCCACCGATGCGATCGCTGTCACTCGAGCCCAGCCTCGCCGCCCTCCTCACATCGCTCAACCGATGCCCTCTAACTGGTGAGCCAACCTTTGTCGATTGTTTCTTTTACCTCATCGTTGATCGATTCCAATTTTGGAATGTTTCCTCACCAAATCAAGATCTCGAGCATCCTCGTCCCGATTTTAGTGCTGGATCTCCGCTGCCTTCTATTCCGCCACTGTGGATTTGATCTGGTTGTCACTCGTTGTAGTTGAAGCTCCACTGCCCTATGTCGACGCGCGTCTTCAATCTCAGGAGCGGTGAGTTCTGTCGGCACAAGGTGAGGCTTAGTCCTTTTCTTCCTTGATCTCATGTGAGATCCATCTTAGATTATGGTTATTCCGATTGTAGCCCAGAGCTTCGTGTTTGGGACTACGACAGTGATGGTTATGTTGGTTTCTGATGGATTGTGGATATTGGGCAGTGGTAGGTTTCGGTGGACGGGGGAATCTGTGAAAGGGGTGGCTGCCGATTGTTGGGGACTTTGCTGCCGACGGGGTTCAACACCGGGTAAGCAAGATTAACCCCTTTTGTCTATAAATTCCTTTTTTGGTAGAAATTGCTGTGGTGTTGTCTATTGGACGTTGTCGCTATTAGGGATTTGGGTTGTTTTACGTGTAGCAGGGATAAGGCAGGCCATTGTGGGGTTTTGTCTTCAATTCGATTGATGGGACTTCAGTGTGATTGAAGCAAGGAGCTATGGTTGAATGAAGTGGTGTTAGGTAAGCTTGGATTCGAATAAATGATGGATGTGTGCTATGTTCTACAATTAATTGTTAGCTCAGTAAGTAATTGTGAATGAATTGTATAGGTGTAGCTTGTTATGTGATCGAGTTCACTAGAATGGATGAACGAGGTTAATTGATTCAGATTGGGTGCTATTAGGTGGACAAGGAGGTTGTGCTATTGAAGCGTAACCAGGTGAGTCTAGATCTTAATGCTTATGAACATATGTTGACTGTAGATTAAGATGTTATTTAGTTAGCTTAATTAGCTATGATTAAATTGGTAGTTTGGTACTGTGATTAAGAGTTAATGGAAGAAACTTTTCAGTTAGTTTATGGGGATACGAAGTTGATGTAGGATAAAGATTTAATCCTAATATTCGAATTGATAGCACTGTTGAACTTATGAAGAACTTAGATATGTTCCTTGCTCTTTCTTGCACGATTTTAACTGTGAGAAACTCTTGGACGTGGAGATTTATTGGATACTCTACATATCAGGAGGGTAATTTCCTACCTGGTCCGGGTAGTTGTATTTCAATCAGATTTAGTCATTGATATGAGCATGTTAGGTGTTCATATTACCTTGACCATGTTCTTTTTATCGTATGCTTGATCCTTTATCGTTGGCTATTAACTCTATTGCTGGTATCATGTTTATTTTATCATGATTAGGAGTTATACATATAGGTGATGCAAGTAACTTAGAATTTGTTTAAGTTAAGTGCAAATGGTAAAGTCCGGATGACAACATGATTGTACATTGGGCAAAAAGGTCATCCGTAGGTAGATAATGTCTTTAACCTAGGGTTAGTTCTAGTACCCTTAGGTTGTATGTTACCACCAAACATGTGTTGTGTAAATGGTCAGAGGAATGATACTTAGGGTATCGCTACGGACCGGTGGTCCTAGCTTGTTATAACCATATGAGTACGACTCTCTACAGGATAGAGAGTGCGTCGATTAGATTGGTATGACTCTCTACAGGATAGAGAGTATTATGATCAGTTGAGTATGACTCTCTGCAGGATAGAGAGTGCGTTGATCTGGTTAGTATGATTCTCTGTAGAATAGAGAGTCTTTGGTGGATGTCGGTATGTGAGACATTGCATTCATGCATTTACATGCACGCTGGCGACGAGGTCTCCCTTGTGGTTGAGAGTGTCGCCAGTCATCCTGCCTCCACGGTTACTCATAAGAGGAGTCACCCATGTGAGGGCAGAGCATTGTGGTGCCGTACTCTACCCCTATAGACGGTGGTGTTGGATTTGCTTGTCGTAGTCCTGCGTGTGTGGCACTCGACCACTCATGGGTAGTGACTGTCGGAGTGGCCAATAGCAGGGACCCCCATCGTGTAGCTTGCTCTTTACGCTTATATGCTACTCGATCATACTGCCCACTCGGCCACTCGAGAGTAGTGGTTGGTGTTGAGTTGGGACAGTTGTCATGCTCGAGCCACCGAGGCCACACTGGGGTCGTGGTAGCTTTAGGGTGAGCTGACATGACCATGCATGTTGCATTGCCGTATCTGATGGCGCTTTGCATATTACCATATATGTATACATATATGCATGTATATATATATATGGATGGTTGAGATTAATATATATATGGATACAGTCTATATATATATGATTATTGTGATGTTGCATTTGTTTGTACTATGCTTGCTGCATTTGGGTGGACATCATATTCATGCATGTTTCTTGCATATGTTATACAGTTGTGACGGATATTGGTATGTGTTGGATAGACCACTAGATACCTTGACCTGTAGCTAGAGTATATTTTGAGTTGATCTACTCTTCCTGTTATATATATATATGTTGGATATATGTTCAGGTTGGATCAGAGTAGCGTGGCAGACTTCAGGTATGTCTGCATTTTTATGTTGTTCATTCAGTTAGACGGTATATGCTTGTATTTATATACTATGCTGATATACCTGTTGTACTTCTAGAGTATGTCGTTGAAATACATGTGATATTACATATATATACATGTTTTCTATTACCTGCTGAGTTTTACTCACCACCCCCTTGTGGACCACAGGTTTCATGCCCGCCTGTAATGGTAGAAGACTTCGTGATGACATTGGAGCACCGCCGGCTGACATTGTCTCATCTCACCTCCGAGGCTCCCGTGTGTATTTGGGCTTTGCGTCCGTCGTGTATTGTATTTGGAGTTTTCTTGATGTACATATTGTATATTCGGATTTTGTCGAGGTTCTGTGTTGTTGTGTGTGTTAACCATACCGGTATGCATGTGTGGGATTGTTGTATTGTTGTGGTTTGTTTCCGCTGTGTCTTGTGTAGTTTTTATTTTCATACATATATATTGTTGTTATTGTGGGCCTACGGGCCTTGTATTAACCCGAAATGTTGCCACGTACAGGGGAGGTGCTGTCCGTTTGATTTTCGGTTCGGCATGCTCTCGGGGCGTGACAACTTTAGTGGTATCAGAGCCCAAGGTTCTGTGATGCCATATAATGTTATTTTTGTGTTGAGTCTTGGATTCTCGGGAGTCGATTTATTCGGTTTTGGTTTTCTGAGATGAGATGGACAGCGGCCTGAGCTCCAAGCAACACGAGGTAAGAATTCTTGATAACTTATGGTTTAGTAGATATTTATCTAAACTGGATTAGTAGGTGGATACAATATAGTTTTGACACCTATGCAGACTTGTAGTAGGGGTCGTCCACTGAGGCGACCAACCGGAGTGACTTTTAGGGTTTATACTCCCGGTTATGTTGGATATGCATTTAGATGCTTATACCAGGGAATAACCTGTAGTGTGTTGGTTATTATTCGTAACCGTGGTATGAGTTGACCACGGGAACGACTTGTTGAGTTTGTGAGTCTTGAACCTGTGTCGAGGAGGTGAGTTACCTCTGAGAGCCGACTGATACCAAGTCGAAAAATAGGGGCCAGGTCATCACATTTATTATGGAAATCAGAGACTACAGTCTTAGAGATTTCCACTAACTGTGCTAGTCGGATCATTACCTGTGGGTAATGAACAGACTTGTAGACTATTGTGGATGCAGATAGCGGAAGGCTAGGTTATGGAGTTTCATAGGGATTTTATCCCTGAGTTGTTCGTACTGAGTTGTATAACTTTGAGAGTACTTTTAAGTACTTAACTCATGTTATACCGAGAAAGTAGAGTTATTTGCATACCATTATCGGGGTCAAGTCGGTATTTGGTGATAAATGCAGAAAATAATCTTCAGGAAATAATATATCACTTGATCATGGTTTAGTGATGTTGAAAGAGAGTATTTCCCCGTGTCACTTTTAGTGACACATTGTAAGGAAATCTTGAGCTTAAGAAAGAGTAATCGGTTAGTAATTAGTGTACTGTGCAGAGTCGTGAGACTTGCAGAGGTTACTACCACCAAATAGCTCAAGAAGATGAATGGATGATTTAAGCCACCCAGAGTTATTGGCTTATAGTTGGATTAGGAAGCCGGGATCTTCTATCAGATCCTACCGGAAGACGTTGGATTGAGACATGAGTTTAGAAATGACTCCGTACAAGGGTTTAAGAGTTGGAGACCGATAAGCAAATATTATAGGTCAACTTAATAGAGCCAGAAGTTTTCGACTGTTGGATAAAAGGAACAAGATCAGAGTTATAGGTTTTGAGCTATTTTCCGATTATAGAAGACCAACTGCAGATCATCAGGATGTTCTTGTGGATATCAGCAAAAAAAAATTAGAACAAAGACTCCGAAGGGATTGTGTGCGTGCAGTGCAGATCACGAAGACACACGAAGTCAAATTATCCGTTGGATCAGTTCAGCTGTTGCTATTGTGAGCAACCAGTATCGTGGAGGAGGTGTACCTTGAAGATTCAGTTGAAGACTATCGATGGTGTTCCGGGAGGAAGATCCATCGTCTCAACAGCAGAGATCAGCACAGAAGCAGCATCAGTAGAAGACATCATAGAAGACTCAGATGTGGATTTGCTTAGTACAGAGGAGAAAGAATACGACGATGGTCGTATCTATTCGGTCTTCTATAGTTGTAGCTCGTAGGATTAAGTGATGTGATCAGATGATCTAGCAAGATCCTCGGATCATTCATCGCAGAAATGCGACCGCTTTGTCGCGGACTGTTGGATCTGATCTTATTCTCTTCGGAGAAAGGCCGAGACCTGCATGGAGCCTTTGGATCGGATCGACAGATATTTGATTGTCCAGGGTATTACTCTAGTTTACCCTCCGAGTTAATATGTTGAGAGATGCTTGTAGTTACAGGTATCTGTATCTAGAACATTCTAGTTTGGATTAAAAAGGGGTCCTATACATCGACTTGTGGGTCGGTGGTATCTCTACCGGCAGGTGAGATGTGGACCAACAATTAAGAAGTTAAGGGATGCCCTTAGATTTGGATAGACATACCTTTACTGTAGACATATCCTTACGGATGGTCAAATTGTTGAGAGTATGGTATGATTATGTATCTAAGAGGTGCGAATAATCCGAGAGTATTCGGATGAACTCCTAGCCTTGCCGTTGCTTAGGCAAGTGGAGTAGGCGTTCGAAATGATTGCGAAAATAGTCCGGTATCGAATATCACATAACGAGTGATATTTTTGTTTGTATCAGTGTTGTTAAACACTATAAAAAGAATCGTGTATCCTGAACACGATAGGATCCTTTTGTAATTGTTGGAGTTGCGTAACTTGGCCACTGTTGACTGTGGTAGTTAGAGTTGCGCACTCGACCACCGTAGATGGTGGACTTCCTTGCATGATTTGGTTATTCCTACGAATGTGGATAGGTTGCTTTTAGGCATTACTATACCACGAACTTGTTTGACAAAGGTGATGTTGGAAATCATTTAGTCGGAAGCTGGTGAAACCAGTTTATAGGACCTAGATAGCGGTTAACTTTTATGCAAGTATTAGTTAATCCTTTCGGAGTGGATAAAAAGGAGGTTGTATGCGGATGCATCGTTTCAGGGATCGGAACGATTCCGATGCAGTTGAATGAGGCATATCTTATGCCTACGTCAGTTAAGAAACTACGAGATAGTCTGTCATATACATGACATGACTTTAGTAGTAATTGTCTGGATTTATGGATATATGGAGCAGGAATGCTCATGGGATTTTAACTAACTACTGGGTAGATAGTATAAAGTTGGTGGAATGCAAAAGTTGTAATTTGCGAGAGTTGATCGCTATGGTCTTCCATGCACTTACAGAGTGTGTGGTAGAGTAGATTTTGAATGGTTGATGGATTTCTCTTTTGAGAAAATAATTCCCCGTCTCTGATAAGGATAGTGGTTTCCGGAGTTGCTACAGGAAGCACATCATTCGAGAGGGGCTATGTACCTTGGTGGTACTTGGAGGTACTGAGATTGGAAACGTTTGTACTGGTGGAATGGTATAAAGAGAGTTATAGCAGATTTTGTTGCTCGATGTTTAGTATGTCAGTAGGTGAAGGCTGAACATCAGAAACTCGTTGGATTGCTCTAGACAATTTCGATTCCGGAATGGAAGTGGGAGCATATCACTATTGGTGACGTTACGGGATTGCCTAGAACTCGTGAAGGACATGGTGCGATTTGGGTGATAGTGGATCGACTACCCAAATCAGTTCACTTTCTGCCTATATGTGGAATGGACCCATTGGATCGTTCAACAGAGTTGTATTGCCGGAAGATTATCGGATTGCGTGGGGTACTTTTAAGTACCATATCAGATAGAGATTCGCGATTTACCTCGCAATTTTGGCAGAGTCTGCACTAGACTATGGGCACAGAGCTTCGGCTTAGTGCAACATTTCATCCGCAGACAGATGAACAGTCTAAGTATATCATTTAGATGTTGGAGGTTCTATTCAGATCTTGTGTCGTGGATTATGGAGGTGTAGCTTATCGGCTGGCTTTATCTCTGACACTTGTGGGTGCTCACAACGTATTTCATGTTTCTATGCTGGGGAGATACGCGCCGTGATCTGACCAAGTTATTAAAGAGGTTTCGATTCTACCTCAGTCTAATACGACTTACGAGGAGATTTCAGTGCATATTCTTGGTTGCAACGAGCGCCAGTTGCAGAACAAAACCATCCGACTCATAAAGGTTGGATGACAACATCATATTGATAAGAAGGCTATGGGGGAGCTGGAAGATACTATCCAAGCTCGATAGTCTCATCTGTTCACTTGAGATATGTGTGTGGTCATCCGAAAACCTGCTTGAATTTAATTTTCTTGCATGCTAGTATGAATTTGGGGACCAAATTTTATTAAGTGGGGGAGAATGTAAGATATGGCGAAAAAAAAAATGCATGGTTAGGACTTTAATTAAAATCTGACCCAGGTTTAATAGATAGGGGTTAATTGAACCTAGGTTTAGTCTTTAGGGTTAAGTTTCTTATAGGATTTAAAAACCCAACCCGTTAATGCCATTAAGACCGAGCCGTTCTCGCCTTCAGACGGTTTCTCCGGGTGAGCATTTCCCCAACTCGCGTAAATTCCTTTCACTTCTTCACCGTCGTAATTTTTTTTTCTCTCGATCCCGACTCTCCTTCCCTCTCGGTTCCTCATTTCTCCGCCGCAGCCCTACCGTCACCAGTCATCTCCACGCCGCTCACCGTCGCCCGCGACCATCCACGATTTCCCGCGACCTGATCCCTTTCTCTTCCTCTCCCGAAGCGGAGCCTTTCTTCCCGGTTCGAAGCCACCGCGAGTCCTCCCACCGACGCGATCGCTGTCGCTCGAGCCCAGCCTCGCCGCCCTCCTCACATCGCTCAACCGATGCCCTCTAACTGGTGAGCCAACCTTTGCCGATTGTTTCTTCTGCCTCGCAGTTGATCGATTCTAATTTTGGAATGTTTCCTCACCAAATCAAGATCTCGAGCATCCTCGTCCCGATTTTAGTGCTGGATCTCCGCCGCCTTCTATTCCGCCGCTGTGGATTTGATCTGGTTGTCACTCGTTGCAGTTGAAGCTCCACTGCCCTATGTCGACGCGCGTCTTCGATCTCAGGAGCGGTGAGTTCTGTCGGCACAAGGTGAGGCTTAGTCCTTTTCTTCCTTGATCTCGTGTGAGATCCATCTTAGATTATGGTTATTCCGATTGTAGTCCAGAGCTTCATGTTTGGGACTACGGCAGTGATGGTTATGTTGGTTTCTGATGGATTGTGGATATTGGGCAGTGGTAGGTTTCGGTGGACGGGGGAATCTGTGAAAGGGGTGGCTGCCGATTGTTGGGGACTTTGCTGTCGACGGGGTTCAACACCGGGTAAGCAAGATTAACCCCTTTTGTCTGTAAATTCCTTTTTTGGTAGAAATTGCTGTGGTGTTGTCTATTGGACGTTGTCGCTGTTAGGGATTTGGGTTGTTTTGCGTGTAGCAGGGATAAGGCAGGCCATTGTGGGGGTTGTCTTCAATTCAATTGATGGGACTTCAGTACGATTGAAGCAAGGAGCTATGGTTGAATGAAGTGGTGTTACGTAAGCTTGGATTCGAATAAATGATGGATGTGTGCTATGTTCTACAATTAATTGTTAGCTCAGTAAGTAATTGTGAATGAATTGTATAGGTGTAGCTTGTTATGTGATCGAGTTCACTAGTATGGATGAACGAGGTTAATTGATTCAGATTGGGTGCTATTAGGTGGAAAAGGAGGTTGTGCTATTGAAGCGTAACCAGGTGAGTCTGCATCTTAATGCTTATGAACATATGTTGACTGTAGATTAAGATGTTATTTAGTTAGCTTAATTAGCTATGATTAAATTGGTAGTTTGGTACTGTGATTAAGAGTTAATGGAAGAAACTTTTCAGTTAGTTTATGGGGATATGAAGTTGATGCAGGATAAAGATTTAATCCTAATACTCGAATTGATAGCACTGTTGAAGTTATGAAGAACTTAGATATGTTCCTTGCTCTTTCTTGCAAAATTTTAACTGTGAGAAACTCTTGGACGTGGAGATTTATTGGATACTCTATATATCAGGTGGGTAATTTCCTACCTGGTCCGGGTAGTTTTATTTCATTCAGATTTAGTCATTGATATGAGCATGTTAGGTGTTCATATTACCTTGACCATGTTCTTTTTATCGTATGCTTGATCCTTTACCGTTGGCTATTAACTCTATTGCTGATATCATGTTTATTTTATCATGATTAGGAGTTATACATATAGGTGATGCAAGTAACTTAGAATTTGTTTAAGTTAAGTGCAAATGGTAAAGTCCGGATGACAACCTGATTGTACATTGGGCAAAAAGGTCATCCGTAGGTAGATAATGTCTTTAACCTAGGGTTAGTTCTAGTACCCTTAGGTTGTATGTTACCACCGAACATGTGTTGTGTAAATGGTCAGAGGAATGATATTTAGGGTATCGCTACGGACCGGTGGTCCTAGCTTGTTATAACCAGATGAGTACGACTCTCTACAGGATAGAGAGTGCGTCGATTAGATTGGTATGACTCTCTACAGGATAGAGAGTATTATGATCAGTTGAGTACGACTCTCTGCAGGATAGAGAGTGCGTTGATCTGGTTAGTATGATTCTCTGTAGAATAGAGAGTCTATGGTTGATGTCGATATGTGAGATATTGCATTCATGCATTTACATGCACGCTGGCGACGAGGTCTCCCTTGTGGTTGAGAGTGTCGCCAGTCATCCTGCCTCCACGATTACTCATAAGAGGAGTCACCCGTGTGAGAGCAGAGCATTGTGGTGCCATACTCTACCCCTATAGACGGTGGTAGTTGGATTTGCGTGCCGTAGTCCTGCGTGTGTGGCACTCGACCACTCATGGGTAGTGACTGTCGGAGTGGGCAACAGTAGGGACCCCCATCGTGTAGCTTGCTCTTTACGCTTATATGCTACTCGATCATACTGCCCACTCGGCCACTCGAGAGTAGTGGTTGGTGTTGAGTTGGGACAGTTATCATGCTCGAGCCACCGAGGCCACACTGGGGTCGTGGTAGCTTTAGGGTGAGCTGACATGACCATGCATGCTGCATTGCCGTATCTGATGGCGCTTTGCATATTACCATATATGTATACATATATGCATGTATATATATATATATGGATGGTTGATATTAATATATATATGGATACAGTATATATATATATGATTATTGTGATGTTGCATTTGTTTGTACTATTCTTACTGCATTTGGGTGGACATCATATTCATGCATGTTTCTTGCATATGTTATACAGTTGTGACGGATATTGGTATGTGTTGGACAGACCACTAGATACCTTGACCTGTAGCTAGAGTATATTTTGAGTTGATCTACTCTTCCTGTTATATATATATATGTTTGATATATGTTCAGGTTGGATCAGAGTAGTGTGTCAGACTTCAGGTATGTCTGCATTTTTATGTTCATTCAGTTAGACGGTATATGTTTGTATTTATATACTATGCTGATATACCTGTTGTACTTCTAGAGTATGTCGTTGAAATACATGTGATATTACATATATATACATGTTTTCTATTACCTGCTGAGTTTTACTCACCACCCCCTCGCGGACCCTGGGTTTTCTGTCGCCCATGTAACAGGTAGAAGACTTCGTGATGACATTGGAGCACCGCCGGCTGACATCGTCTCATCTCACCTCCGAGGCTCCCGTGTGTATTTGGGCTTTGCGTCCGCCGTGTATTGTATTTGGAGTTTTCATGATGTACATATTGTATATTCGCATTTTGTCGAGGTTCTGTGTTGTTGTGTGTGTTAGCCATACCGGTATGCATGTGTGGGATTGTTGTATTGTTGTGGTTTGTTTCCGCTGTGTCTTGTGTAGTTTTTGATTTCATACATATATATTGTTGTTATTGTGGGCCTACAGGCCTTGTATTAACCCGAAATGTTGCCACGTACAGGGGAGGTGCTGTACGTTTGATTTTCGGTTTGGCATGCTCTCGGGGCGTGACATTAAGTGGTCTGGTCCAAACTTGTGGAAGTACTAAAGAATTACTACTATACGTTCTGCAGTTTGTATACACTATAAAAAATATAGTCATTAGCGACGAATTTAGCGACGAATTTTAAAAAAAAAATCGTTGCAAAATAAATTAGCGATGAATTTAGCGACAAAAATATTTTCATTGCGGATAAAGCGTCGCAAATATTAGCGACAAAAATAGTGACAAATTTTGGCGACGAATTTTGGCGACGAAAATTAGGGACGAATTTAAATTTTCGTCGCTAATTTTGATGCAGAAGTTACGAAGAATTCAAAAATTCGTTGCAATTTTCGTCGCAAAAAATTGCGACGAATTAAAAATTCATCACAAATTTGCGACGAATTTTTAATTCATTGCAAATTTTGTGATGATTTTTTATTTCGTCGCAAATTTTTGCGACGAATTAAAAATTCGTCGCAAAAATTTGCGACGAACTAATATTTTCGTTGCTAATTTTCGCGACGGAAAAAAAAAATTCGTCGCAAAACTTTACGACGAAAAAATAAATTCATCGCAGAAAATTCGCGACGAAATAACAATTTCGTTGGTAAATTTACGAGTGATACAAATTCGTCGCAAATTTCGTCGCTGAATTCGTCGCAAATTTCGTCGCAAAAAACCATATTTTGCGATGAATTATTTTTTCGTTGCAAAATTTTGCGACGAATTAAATATTCGTCGCAAAATTCATCGTAAAATTCGTTGCAGAATTTGTCGCAAGTTAGTTTCGTTGCTAAATTCATCGCTAATTTGCGACGAAAATAAAATTCGTCGCAGAATTCGTCGCAGAATTCTCAGAATTTAGCAACGAATTTGTATTTTTGTCACTAAATAAAAATTTTTTTAACGGGTTCCATCCGTTTCGATATTCTATCGTATATACAAATTTTCACACACACAAAACAAAACACAATAAGTTCTAATATCTAAATAAATACATTCAATACAAACAAAACACACACACATTCAATACAAAAAAATAATATTCAATAATATCCAAAAATATTTCATATCCAAATAAATACAAACTAACACAATAAGTTAAAAACAATACAACATTCCAAATAAAAAGTTATATCGTACAACATTTCAAACATCAACATAGTTCTGATATCCAAATAACAATGTCCACACAAAAGATCTCAACACATGCGAAAGAAAAAAGAAAAGAGCATCTGCTAAGCAATGGCCGACATTCTTCTACCTGCATTAGAAAAGAAACAAACAAAAAGTATCATACATTAAAAAAAAACTATATACTAACACGAAAATAAATATGCAAAGACTTATAATGATGTGCATTTTCAACCGCCATAAGGATTGACTTCATCGATTATTCCTTTTAAAGCAAAATAAAAATTACTAATCAAAAATTAAAAAAATGAAGGATTAACAAACTCAATAAACTAAAAAATTTTAAAAGTACAAATTACAAACATGCATACAATATCATCATCGTCGCCACCATCATCGTCATTACTAGGAGGAATATGACTTGGACAAGAACTAAATTGCTGAAACTGTCGCAAAAGAAAGGCTTGTTGTCGTCGCATTTCTATCATTTCTTGATCTCTTTATGAGTTTTGTTGTTGTATTTCTAGAATTTGTTGATCTCTTTCAAGTATTATGCCCTTCAAATTGCTAACCTCCTCAGTTAAGTTATGTATCTGTGCCGCTACTGCTGGTGGAGTAGAAGAAATAGATCTACGAGGAGCATTATGCATTCTGCTCAGAGAACTCATACCTAATATCCTTCCCCCTTTTGATCCTCCACTCGCCTCAAGCCATAAATCCAAATTATTACTAACAGATGGCTCAGATCCCTCATTATCACCGTCATCTCCTGAAATTCTCTGAGATGAGGATAACTGATCATATCTCTCCTACACAAAATTAAAATTTTAATCAGAGCATATACATAACTAACAGAATTAAAGTTATAAAGTAAGTTTAAAGATTAATTCAAACCTTAATTGCTCTAGCTCTATCTCCACTCCAAGTCTTATCTTTTTTTTGGAAAGTGCGAACGAAAGTATCTATAAATTCCGGCTCCTTTCCCAATTCCTTAGACTAAATATAAGAATGTTAGAAATAAAATAATAATCTGAAATAAATTTAAAAACTAATTGTAGAATTAAAAAATTACCAATCTACGTGAATGCTCCTCGATATTTATAGATCTTCCCGCATATGTTGCAGATAAGTCTCCAGAATTACATGCTTGATTTAATTTATTCTGTTGACTCCTTTTTTTGCTCTCATCAGATTGCCAATAATTGGAGATTTTAGTCCAATTTTTCAACGTGACACAGGCTGGCTTTTTTCCAGTACTTTTGGCATGACTCAATACATGTCAGATATGATCGCCACATTTTTTTTAAAAAATTCTTTTAACTTCCAAGTCTTGAGTAGGGTCCCAAATAAATGTCCGCTGAGATGAAAAAAAAAACAATTGATTATATAATCACTTATTTAATATATAAAATGAATCAATTATATCTTAAACTCGCACCACCATAGTTCTTTTGTAGGTCCTAGCGTACTTGAGTATGACAATGAGTCTCCTCTCCAATAGTTATTCACGATTTTATTGATCTCGCAAATAATAGTTACAGAATTTTCGAACCTATGATAAAGTGAAAAAAAAATTGGATAAAAAATTAAGATAGTTTAAAATTTATAATATTTATATTACTTATGAATCTCCAATCGGAAATATATACGGTCGACTTTTGATGTTCTCAGTAGAGGAGTGTCCAAGTGAACAGTGAATTTGAATTGAAGGCTCACGCATGAATGAGATGGTAATCGGGCGATCGATCATGTGAAGTGCCGCAAAGCGTGAATCGGGCCCGCAAGATTAGTAATCGTGTTGTCTCTGGCCACCACGTCAAAACTATCAACCAAAATCAAAATTAGAATAAAGCAAATAAAACTTTTATGCTTAATGAAGAACATGAAAAACTTACAATATTCATAATGAAGATATGAGAGACTGCGAGAAGCTACGATGATGTCACCTCTGATAACCTATAAGAACAAAATATACACAATATACAAAGACAAAAGATATAAATTTAACAATGAGACATTATATAAACAAATAATTGAGCTAAGAAATTTGGTAAAATTATAGTTTAAAACTAAAATTATATATAAAAAAAACTTACCCTAGACGTCAAAATTCAAAGTCCTCATTATCATCTTCCTCATCCTCATCGGTCTCCTCATCCTCGGTCTCCTCCTCCTCGTCCTCCTCATCCTCTTCCTCGTCCTCCCCCTCCTCCCCCTCCTCCCCCTCCCCCTCCTCCTCCTCATCATCATCATCAATTTTCGTTGCATCCATGTTTATCACTATTCCGCTGGGATTTCGTAACGTTGGAATAATATATTCCTCGGTATGAAACATATTTGTAACTTTGTCTTGTTGATATGCAATGTCTTGCCAGCGCTCTTCAATTTTTTTCCGTGCTTTTGTTTTACAAATAGCCCACCATTCATTTTTGTCATGCTTCAAACTAGGATATGAAGCATAGAAAACTTGAATCGCTTGTTGTGCCAAAATAAATGGTTCATATCTCTTATACAATCTTTTATTATTTATTTCAACCAAATTATACTATGGATGCACCTTCATCCCTCTGACGGGGTCAAACCAGCGACACATAAATAAGATAACTCGCATTTCTGGACCAGGATATTTAATCTCTATAATTTCATCCAGCAAACCATAAAATTCATTGCTTGCACCTCCATCATTGGAAGACTGAACACATACTCCACTATTCATTGTACTCTTTCCATTTCCATATTCTTGAGTATGGAAATTATAGCCGTTTATGAAATATCGCCAAGCGTACCATTGCTTTTGGACCCCATGACAGATGGATTAGCAATTCTTGCTGAACGTGAGTTTGATTAGCATAAACCTATACTCAAATGAAAATGATATTTATTTAAAAGCTAAGATATGTGTAAACAAAAATGAGGTAATTAAAACTGCTTACATATGATTTGAACCATGGTGCAAATTCTTGATCGCAGAAGTTATCAAACTCACGTGTCGGGATTTCAGAATATAAGTTTTGGAAAATCCTATAATAAAAAAATGAATTATAACATAAAAAAATTAACACTTAACGAAGAAATAGGAAATATATACTAACTCGAAATATGGCGATACTCGACAATTAAGTAAAACATATATGTCCGGCCGCCACCATTCTTGATCGATATCGTTGCTTACACGTCCCACTTGGTCACTCAAGATAATTAAAAATTGAGAATGAATTCAAATTGGGATCGACAGGACCTTCATCATTCCTTCCAGATTTCCGTCTTTTGGTCTGAACGTGAGGCTCAAAATAATATGATGCAAAAGTTGTTACTTCCTCCACAATATATACATTCACAATAGAGGCTTCAACATGTGCCTTATTTTTCACTTTTTTCTTTAAATGATATAAGAATCTGATTGTAATTTAACAAATTGTATTAGAAATGAATATATAAAAAAATTATACATTTTTATGCAATAATAACGAAGTATAGAATATGCGAATTATACCTTTCAAAAGGATACATCCATCGATAATGAACTGGTCCTCTAACTTTGGCCTCATATGGCAAGTGAACCAAAAGATGTTCCATTGAATCAAAAAATGATGGCGGAAAAATCCTTTCTAAATTGCACAAAATTATTGGGATGTCTCTCTCTAACTTCTCCATGTGTGAATATCCCAAAACTGTATCATGAAGAAAAATACTTAACTCTGTAATGGCACCCCATACAAAATTCGGTAAGAGTTCTTTAAAGGCAATAGGAATTAGTCTTTCCATGAATATATGACAATCATAGCTTTTCAAACCCATCAATTTGCATTCCTTCATATCGACACATCTCCCAAGATTAGAAACATACCCATCAGGAAATCTCAATGACTTCAACCATTCACAAACAACACGTCTCTGTTCCTTATTTAATGTATAAACTGCCTTTGGTTTTGGTCCCCTACTATTTTCATCAACATCAAGGGTGGGTCGTTTACAAATGAGTCGCATATCTTTTCTTGCATTCAGATTATCTTTTGTTTTTCCGGTGATATCCATCACTATATTTATCAGATTATCAAAAATATTCTTCTCAATATGCATAACATCGAGATTATGATGAATCAAATTACTAAACCAATACGGTAACTCCCAAAATATACTTCGTTTGGTCCATTTATGGTTGCTTCCATATTCATAAGTTTTACCATGTGGCTCTTCAATAACAGATGGAAAGTGAAGAACTCTGTACCAAATATCTTGACCTGGCAATCTCAATGGCGGAGGTGTTCTTTCAATTCGATTCCTAGTGAATTCATCTTTATTCCTTCTGAAATTATGATTTAGTGGTAAAATTGTCTATGACAATCAAAATAACTCAGCTTCTTACCATGCTTCAATCTAATCGACTTTGATCTCTCCATACATATTGGGCATCCTAAGATCCTGCAAAGATCTCAACCTGATAGCATACCATAAGCCGAAAAGTCATTTATGGTCCAAAGAAGAGCAGCCTTCATTACAAACATCTGATTATTATGAACGTCGAATGTAGGAAAACCTTCATCCCATAGTTGTTTTAGCTCTGCAATCAATGGTTGCATATAAACATCTATTAACTTCTTGATTTTTGGGCGGGGACAACCAATGTTAAAAACATATACGGTGTTTTCATGCACATCCCAGCGGAAGATTATACGGAGTTAATATAATCGCCAACAAGAATAGTGTCTTCTCGATTTACCAAATGGAGCAACCACAAGACAGAGTAGACCTAACCTAATATTTCGAGTCTCCTTCGCAAAATCAGGATATGTTCTATCTAAATTTTTCCACACCTCTGCATCTGATGGATGACACATTAGTCCCTCTTCTGTTCGATGATTTGCATGCCAAGTCATGTGTTCAGCAATTGTCTTTGATGCATAAAGCCTTTGTAACCTAGGAGTTAAAGGCAAATAAAACAACTGACTATCTAATTTACGTCGTTGCTGCCTCCTACTAGTGCTCTTGTACCTATCTTGATTACAGAATTTACAAACATCTACATCTGCATCATCTCCCCAATATAACATACAACCATCTCTGCACACATCAATTCTTTCCACTGGAAGACCTAATTCTTTCATCAGTTTTTTCATACTGTACAAATCATTGGGCAGTATATGATCACGCGGCAATGCCTCTTCAAAAGCTTGAACAAAATTATTAAAACAATCTCCAGACACATTATGCTCTACCTTGACATTCAACAGTCTTGCAGTGAACGATAGTTTAGTGTGAGTCTCACAACCAGCCCATAAAGGTTCATCTGCAGCACTCAACACCTCTTGAAATTTGCTTCATTATTCATATTTTCACCGATATCTATTACTTGTACCTCTTCCAAGGGTGATGCATTAGTAAACATTTTCTCAACTGTTGGAGGACAACTTGAAGTTGCACCTTGTGATTGGGGAATCAAATTCAGGCCCGCTACATCATATATCATCCTCTGATAGGGATTTAATTGATTATAATCACTTTGATCCCTAGAGACTTGTGTGTTGTGTCTATGATAATCCTCATCAGATATAAATGGTTCACCATGACATGTCCAGTTATAGTAATTTGCAGTAAAACCAAATCTACAAAGATGCTCTGAAACTTTGCTAGACAGTAAAAATTTACCATTGTGATACTTTCTGCACGGACACCTTATCTGATTACCATCCATAAACTCAACATTACTAGCTGCGAAATTTAAAAACTCTTTCAACCCACTCATAAATTCATCAGTTAAACCCCGACGTTCAGGTAAATTTCTATTATACATCTAACTCCTTTCACGCTGCATTATGTCTGTTTTCAATAAATTATATTAATATAAACTCCTAGAAAATATAATAATACGAAACTTAACATTAATTGAATCCTAACAAACATAATTTCAATGGAAACTATTATCTATAAAGTATCATTTAAATGGCAATGCAAATAGATTTTAACACTTTCCAATAGACAAAACATATAACATAAAAAAACGAATTTAAAATTAGAGAAATTTTTTATAAACCTCTTGATCGCGCGAGGGCAGTGGCCGGTGGCTGCCAACGACTAGCGAAACTCTCGGAGGACTGGCGCGGAACTCACGGATAGGCGGCCTCATGGCCACTGGCGGCGTGGTCGCGGGCGGATGCTGGAGAGGGCAGTGGTCGCGCAGGTGGCTGCCGGCGGCTCACTACCGGCGGCTCACTACCGGCGGCTACCGGAACTCCGAACGGACGGCGCGGAACTCGCCGACGGGCAGCCTCGTGGATGCTGGCGGCGTGGTCGCGGTGGTCATGGCAGGGAAGTGGCGGTGGCGGCCGCCGAACTCTTGACACCGTCGGTGGTCGCCGGCGTGGTCGCGGCACGGAATCGCTGGACATCGGTGTGGCTCACGGCGCTAAGGGGGAGGCGGCGCCGGTATCGGGCAGGAGGCGGGCGGTCGCCGAAGTGTTGACACCGGCGGCGAGCTGGCGGGCGCCGCAGGAGGCGTGCCTGGCAAATGGGCAGGAGGCGCGCCATCTGGCGGTCGACAATGGCGCAGGCTCGCGGACGCCGGCAGGAGGCGGGCGGGCGGCACCGGGCAGGAGCCGGGCGGTGGCGGAGGCGGCCGGACGGCGGCTCGCGGCCGCCTGGGGCACGCCACGGACAAGGGGCGGGCGGCGGCGGGCTGGCCGGTGGGGTGGTGGCGGGGCACGACCGACCGGTCGGACGGCCGCGGCCGGACGAGGGGCGGGCGGCTACCACGGCGCTGGCTCATGGGCGGGCGGTGGTTTGCTGACGAAGGCGCTACCGAGCTGCGCGGCGGCTCGGCAAGGCGGGCGTGGCGGCGCGCGGCGGCTCGGTGTACGGACGGTAGGCGCCGAAGTCGCCGAGCGGCGGGCGAGCGGTTTGGCGCGACGCGAAGGGAAGAAACGAAAGGATTTAGGGCATCGGGAATTAGGGCTTCGGGTAAGTTAAAAAAAAATTGCAACGAATCTTTGGATTCGTTGCAAATTTGCAACGAATCCAAAGATTCGTTGCAAATTTTAAAAAAAAAATAGAAAATTTTAAAAGTTTGCAACGAATCTATGATTCATTGCAAATTTGCAACGAATAACAGATTCGTTGCAATTTTTTTTAAAAAAAAAATTAAAACATTTGAAAATGTTAACTGATTTTTTAAATATTATTTTTATAATTTTAAAAAATTGCAACGAATCCGTGGATTCGTTGCAAATTGCAACAAATCCACGGATTCGTTGCAAGCAAAATTATTGCAACGAATCCACGGATTCGTTGCAAGCAAAATTATTGCAACGAATCCTGGATTAGTTGCAAAATTGCAACGAATCTAGGATTCGTTGCAAATAATTTTTTAAAAAAAATTTAAACACTTTAAAATCATTAAATGATTTTTTTAAATTTTTTTTTATAAAATTAAGAGTTTTCAACGAATCTATGGATTCGTTGCAAAATTAGGATTCGTTGCAAATAATTTTTTATTTTAAATTAAATAAAATACTTGAAACTCGTTAACTAACTTACAGATCTCTGAATGAGATAAAATCAGTGCTAATATTTCGTCTAGTTCTCCTCATTATATAAACATCATCAAAAATATTTTAATCCGCGAATTTTCGAATATCGGTCTATCTGAAAAATCTAATTCACGTTCAAAAAATCACATATCGCAATATTTTCAGTAAAATTTATTTTTAAAAATATATATATAATCAGGGGAACTAGACGAACACATAGAACTTGTTTCATCTAATTCCGAACTCTCTAAGTCACTTAATCGGGTTTGAAGAATTTTTAATTTTTTTTCTAAAAATAAGAGTTTGCAACGAATCCTCAGATTCATTGCAAAATCAACAACGAATCCTCGGATTCATTGCAAAATAGCAACGAATCCACGAATTCATTGCAAAATATTTAAAAATATACTCATTCACGAGAACTTGTTTTTTATTTTTATTTTTTAATAATATAAAAATCTGCGACGAATTCTGATTTCGTCGCTAAATTAGCGACGAATTTTGAATTTGTTGTAGAAATTTCCGACGAAAATTATTTTCGTTGCCAATTTATGACGAAAAAAAAATTCGTCGCAAATATTTGCGACGAAAATTATTTTCGTCGCAAATTGACAACGAAAATAATTTTCATCGTAAATTTCTGCAACGAATTCAAAATTCGTTGCAGAATTTTGCGACGAATTTATTTTTTCATCGCAAATTGGCGACGAAAAATAAATTTCGTCTCCAATTTGCTACGAATTTTGCAATAAAATTTGAATGTTGGAAATTTTTTAATTTTTTCAACAAATATTTTTCCGTCGGAAAATTCATTACAAATTTGTGACGAAACATAAAATTCATCGCTATTTTTGTTGCAGATTTGCAACGAAAATAATTCGTTGCCAAAGTTCGTCGCCAAAAAACAGTTTTTTTGTAGTGATAAAACTTGACATGGGCATTGGCAAGGTATTTATGATAGGTGATCTTTTGGCCATTGAATTGTGTACTAATCATGGTGTGTTAGTGTACTTGAGTAGGTTGGGTGGCAGATTAGCGAGAAGGTTTTCGTCAATAGTGGAGCTAGTTTCTCCAGAGTCAATAAAAGCATGCAAGTACAACTTATGTCCTTGTAGTACTAAAAGATATTGTACTCTTAGATCCATTGATCGTTCAATGTTACATATACTAGGTGTTTTGATAAAAAATTATATTGTTATGTGTGTCTTGAAGAGTGGTTTTAGTATGTCTAAGCAAGTTTGGGTTTTCACAATACTCGTATGGTTGGTTTTCAAGTTGGTGTATTAAAGTGTTGACTTCATTTTCTAGTAGATTTAACCTTGTTTATAATATCGATATTCTTGTTTCCAAAAGATTATTTCTTGTGTTGCTTTTATGTGATGTTTTAGGTATATCTATTGTATATTTGTCTTTTAGACATGTATTGCAAATATGTTTTTTTTATAGTATATACATGTTCCTCTTTTACCTGCTGCTGGATAAAATCCACAAAGATAACATGGCATATGGCTTGTTCCTTCTCTTAAAAGTCATTCATGTTGGCAATCTAGAGTTCTTTAGTTCATCAAATTTCTTGGGAAATGTCTGGGTTAGGTCTAAAGTTTGATGGTTGTATATTAATTATGTTTACTTCTAGCCGTGGCAACACACATAGTTGTTCTTCTAAGTATTCAAAATCTTGTTGGAAAACATTCTCCTGAGTTATTCCATATTTTTCCTAACAGGTCACAAGTCATACAATCTTGGGTTATTCCATATGTTTCTGCTACACTGTACGACTTTGTTGTGAGTGAATTTAGAAGCATCCGAATTGGTTGGAATTTCTTCTAGATCATCTCCTGAATAATATTAATAACAATTTCAAAATATAAATAGAAGGTATGATTGAAGCATGAACTTCAAAAGGAATAAGATTCCTTAAACCTAGAGAATATAGTTCAGAAGGATTACCTAGCTTATAATGGACTATAAAATTAGAAGAATCAAATTCAGTATTACAACCAACAGATTCTATATTATATAAAGATAGAAATGAAAACATAAATGTCAGATTCTCAGAATATCACCCAACTATTTATGAAGAAACAGAATCAGAAGACCTAAACTTAATGTTGCGAGAACAAATAAATTACACTCGGCTACTACAAAACCAGAGAAGAAACATTTAGATATAGTCAAACAAAAGAAGTTAAAATAGGTAAGTAACCTGGCGCAAAAGAACTTGTTGAATATAGGAGGAATATTAGAGGACATGGATGAATATACATGTTTACCAGCCAAAATAGGTTCAAATCTAACTCAATAAAAACTAAAAGAACTAGAACAATTTGACAAAAGACAGAAAACTAGATGAGACTATAACTCTACACTTTGATGAAAAAAATATAATAGCACAATTAATAAATAACTTAGACGAATCAGAGAAAAATCCTATGAATGTTGAATCCACAACAACCTCAAGACTATATGGAATTACATATCCTGAGAGCTCAATGAGAACAATGGATTATGGAGATGGACATCCACCTCGCACACCAGTAGCCCCTTATACAAATAACAACCCACTGCTTAGGACAATTGGAAAAAGAAAACCGTCGGAGATGACTTTCTATGGAAGAGATGTTGTATTACTTAATATAATGGAATGTGACCCACAATTGTATTACACTTATTTAGAGCAATGGATAGTCTCTATCAAAGGTGATTACTAAGTCAGACATGAAATGGACATAGAAATGGAGGATGCACTGATTAGCGTTAGTGAGAACTGTTGAAGAGATTGTTGGAGCAATCAACTATTGGGAGATCGTAGTCTGGCTAGAAGGGGGGGAGGGGTTGAATAGCCTAGTTGATGCTCGATGGAACTTGTTCGTTCTTGATGTCTAGACGATTGTTAGTGCAGTAGAATAATGATATAACAAAGATAATTAAAGCTAAACAAAAGTAAAGAGAAAGAACAATGCAAACACAACGATATAACGTGGTTCACGACCCTTACTTCTAATCCACGGACAATCTGTTAGGTGGATAACTCCCTCAACCAATCCACTAAAACTTCTCCTTTAGCTCAAACAAGGTGGAGAGAAACCTCTTTACACCAACTCCTCTTCTCACAAGATAATTAGAGTAGAAATAGAGAATAAGGGAGTAGAAACACTTGGAAGACATGGGAGAACTTAGAGCATGAATAAAAGTGTAAGCATTAACCTCTCTAAGCCTCCCAATCCCTCCTTTTATAGAGAAGAGGGCCTTTTCCCCCATTGGGCATGCAGTAGTCGACTGCCGCTATAGCAGACCGCCTCCAATGGCTTCTGACCAAGCCTGATTCATGGTTGTCATCATCCAATGACACACTGGGTAGTCGACTGCCACAATCAGCAGTCGATTAAGCGATCGATCACCACCTACGAGAGGTTCTCATACCGCATCCATTTATAGCAATGATCGCACATACCTTGGCAAATGATCGATAGTGGAACAATGATTTAACCCTTAGCAATACCAACCCGATAGGCCACAAACCCTAGTCGAACACCAGTCAACTAATAGTCAACTTGGACTAGTCGATTGATACCTATATCAGTCAACTATTGTCGGGTAAAAACTCAAACAACAAGTTGTTTGAGCATCCGACCATCGGGTAAAACCTCAAACATCATGATTGAGCATCCAACACTTGATCTTAGCCATTTGGTCAAGTTCACCTAACTTGAGCTACAACGTCCCCGGTTACAATCGCTCAACTCTCATCTCCCATGGAGTCCCTCACCGAAGCTCTCTTCCTCCGGCCTACATCTCTCGAATGCACTAAGCTTGCGGCTTCTCCTATGCCATCCTTCGTGTCTTGCCCTGAAGTCTGCTATCTTTGGCTTCACTCCATTTGCTCCTTGTCCGACGGTCCCTCGGATGCACCAAGCTCACGACTTTTCTTATGCCATCCTTCACCGACTCAAGGACCCGAGCCATGAGATGATGAACTTGCCAATGCTTTATCAAGCAACCCATGTGTGATTCACTAAGTCTTGCACAACTTAAACACACACATCAAAATCATAACATCCTAACATAAACTCTTTGCCACACACATCAAAACCAAGATTATACTTGGGTTGATTGCCCTAACATCAACCTTTGGTCAAAGTTGACCAGACTCAAGTGGGACGCGAGTGGAGTTTTAATGTTTGACAATGTGCTTGCCAATGTGTTTGGCAATACATATGACTAGATGGCATAGGACATTCGTAGTCATATGGAGTTATTGATCGAGAAGTCAAGTAGGTCAAGATTGACCAGAGACTTGACTGGGAAAGTCTAAGTATGGATACTTGGCAATGGAGAAGTCCAAGAATGGATTCTTGGAGGGGGAAGTCCAAGTTTGGAGACTTGTCAAGAAAAGTTCAAGTATGTATACTTGGCAAGGGAAGTCCAAGTTTAAAGACTTGGCAAGGGAGGAAAGTCCAAGGATGAGGTTTTGGCGCCATAAGTCCAAGTGTGTAGTCTTAGCGGCATAAGTCTAAGTGAATCTTGGCAAGGAAAATCTAAGTGTCTAGTCTTGGCGGTGTAAGTCCAAGTGTGCAATCTTGGCAGCATAAGTCCACGTGAATCTTGGCAAAGGAAGACCCGATGGCATGACAAAGTTGAAGGAAGCACTTGAAGGCTAGCACAAAGGGTGAGGAGTCGTGGACTCAACCTGAGGGTGTGAGGCTAATGGAAGTAGCTTGAAGGCTTAGGTCTAGGATATGGATAAGTGCCAAGTATGAGAGGATCATACTTGATAGGTTAAACCTCAGTTTTGAGATTTACCAGTCGACTGGGACTTGGTCCAGTCAACTGGTGTGTTAAAATAATCGCACATATTGTTTGGCAGTCGACTGGTGGTATTGACCAGTTGACTGGTCTAATGGTGGGAAATGGGAAGTCTGGCCCGAGCTGGTGCTCAGTCGACTGTGACTCCAGAAAATCTAGCTGGTGCTCAAGCAATCGACTGGTGGTTTGGATCTGTCGACTGGCAATTTTGACTAGTTGATTGGCCACTGGCAATTGGGTTGGCTTAAGTGCTTAGGCAGTCAACTATTGGTTTGGACAGTCGACTGGCTTTAGTGGACAAGAGCACATATTATTTCTTCATCGACTGGTGCCTCAAGCAGTCGATTGATGAAGCATGACAGTCAACTGATCGACTAAAATCTGACATGGATTATGCCGCTGTGAGACAATAATCTAGTGACCGGTTGATCAGGGGTAAGACTAGTCAACTGATCGATGGAAAACAACCCGAGGTGAAGCTTATGAAAGGAGACTTCATGAAGGGAAGTGGTTGCCGGTTCTTAGTGATTTAGAAGAGGAATTGCTATTGCATCCTAGATCTTCCAAAGCCTTCCAAACCAACCAAACTCAAAGATCAAGCAAAGCTCACTTGTAAAATGTTTTTGTTTTGTGTTCTCTCATTTCATTTGTATTTGTTTAGTTGCCTTTTTGTAAGCTCCAGGTATTTGTAAGAGGTTTATTCACCTCTGATGTGATTCCAAGAAGGATAAAGTTAGTGGTGGTGGCTAGATCTCGACCATGGAGTAGGAACTAGGATTCCGAACCACATAAAATCGATGTTGTGGTTTGTTTTTTATATTTGCTTTTAGTTTGTGCTTTTATTTCCGCTGCATACTAACATTAATAGAGACAAACACGATGAACACAAATGAATGAGATGTAATAGAGTCAAAATGCTATTCACCCCCCCCCTTTAGCGCACATCAAGGTCCCAACAATTGGTATCAGAGCGAGACCACTCTTCAACAGACTAATCGCCAAAAGAGCAAAGCTAGAGGATGATGAAGTTCAACGATGGACTAGGCTACAACATCCTAGTTCCACCTTCTTTCAACCACGACAATTTCACGTATTGGAAAGGTAGGATGGAGTATTTTTTTATGACTAAAATTAAAAATTGATTTAGTAGTGTATATGGATTCGAAGCTCCTCTAGACAAGAAGGAAAGAATTCTCAAGAAAATGAAATGGACCCAGGAACAAGTCCAAAAATTCGAGACAAACAACAAGGCAACAAAGATGTTAGTAAATTTATTACCTAATGATATTTTATCAAAATTAGGAGAGTTGAGGGATGATAAGGAACTATGGAGCAAGTTGGCCAAGCTCCATGAAGAACCCTTACCAACCCAAAGTAAAGATGATGACAAGCCGAAAGAAAAAGAAATCTCATCATCATCTCAAGAGCATGACGATTTAGAGGTTGATAGGTGTTCAACATTCGAAGTAGAAGAAATGGAAGAAGTCTTCACCTCTAGGATTGAGGGGGAGGATATATTATCAATACCGAAGCAAGAGGAGGAGCCTTCTACATCCGAAAATGATGAATACCTTGACCATGATTCCCCTACCATCCAAGAAGATAACTCAAGCTCAATTCATAAAGATAAAAATCATATTATATGTTTTGAGTTAGGGAAAGGGGGCAATACAAGAGTAAATGCCCAAGTAAAATCAAGAAGAAAGTTCAAGTGACACCAAAAGCTAAGGAAAATCTAAAGTAGGTCGAAACCTCAATATGTAAGGGAAAGGAGCACATAGTGTGCTTCTCTTGCAATTAAAAAGGGCACTGTCGGAGCTAATATTCGAGGGAGAGACACCCTAAGAAGGATAAGGTAGAGAGCTCAAGTGTAAGGGACCTCCTAAGGCAAAATCCAAGGTATCATGTTATAATACAATGTCTTTTTGTCATCATAAGAAGCATGATAGAAATAAATTTTGTTGTTTAAATGCTCAAACTCATAATAATATGCCTAAGGACAATCCTAGAACTATTAACTCTAGGACTAGCCTATCTAAGGAAAATTCTAGATCAATCCTGCATAAGGATAGGAAGGTAGAGAACAACCTAGGCAATAACCCCATAAAAAGTAGACATATGCCTAGGAAGAAGAAGAATGTCCAAAGAAATATTGGACAAATAAAAATTGAGGTATTAGAGATTGAAAATCAACTTTTGAGATCAAAGCTTGATAAATTAGAAAAGACTCTTCAAATGATGGAAAATGTGATTAAAGTGTCTAGTGGGCAAAACCTATGTTCTAGGAGGCAAGAACCTTCTAAGGACAAGAGGGGTTTGGGTTACAAGCCCAAGTCCAAGAAAATAATGTCATTCTACCAAAGTGTTCTATTTAACTATGGAACTAATTATAGGTTTAGGAATACCAAGTTTACAAGGGAAGTCATCCCTAGAGTTGACTATGATAAGAGTCAAGTGACTAAGGCTTTCAAAAAGTCTAGGAAAGTCACTAAGAAGATTACAAGTGAAGTTATCCCTAGAGTTAACTTAGAAGAGATTACTATGACCAAGGCTTCCAAGAAGCCTAGAAGACTCTATTGGTGCAATGGACCTCAGGTTAATATTGATCGAGCTTGAGTGGGACTCGAGTAGGATTTTGATATTTGACAATATATTTGACAATAGTTTAACAATACATTTGACATACGTATTGAGGGAGATTGTCATGAGGGAGATTATTGGAGCAATCAATCTCAGGTCAAAGTTAACCAAGCTCAAGTGAGACTTGAGTGGAAGTCCAAAAATGGATTCTTGGCAATGGAGAAGTCCAAGTATGGATACCTGACAAGGAAAATTCCAAGGGTGGAGTCTTGGAAAGAGAAATTCCAAATATCGATATTTGGCAAAGGAAAAAGTCTAAGTGTGTAGTCTTAGCCATATAAGTCCAAGTGTGTAGTCTTGGTAGCGTAAGTCCAAGTATGGATACTTGGAAAAGGGAAAGTCCAAGGGTATAGTCTTGGTCATGTAAGTCTAAGAGTGTAGTCTTGGCGGCGAAAGTTCAAGTATGAAGACTTGGCATTGGAAGTCCCAGGGGGTGATCCCTTGGCAAAGGTAGACCCGAGAGCATGATGAAGCTGATGGAAGCACTTGAAGGCTAGCACAAAGGGTGAAGAAGTTGTGGAGGACTTGGATGGACCCTAAGGGCGTGAGGCTGATGGAAGTGACTTGAAGACTTAGGTCTAGGCTAAGGGTAAGTGTCAAGTATGAACCAATCACCTTTGAGGTTTACCAATCGACTGGTAGTTTTAACCAGTCGGCTGGTCGAGTGCTCGACACTCGGGAGGACTTAGTTGACTCAGGCAATCGACTGGGGTTATGACCCAATTGATGTTAGTGAAAGCCCTAGAGTCAATCATGTGATGATTGTTGTATGGACTTTATTGTATCATATTCCTATTTATAAAAGCATGGTTATTATATTTACTTGTATTGGTGCCAAATAACTAAATATAATAATGTCCTTGAGTAGTAGGTTCTTATCTATATCAATCGATTGGTTGAATCGATAATGAGATGATATAGAGAACACTACTCTTAATCATTCCTAGTCGAGTATTAACATTCAGGGACAATGTTAACGCGTAGAGACTAGCATGTAGGTCAACACGATGACTTGATCTCACAAGTCATGGATATGAGATATCAAGTTGACACATGGGTATGCATTGGAGAATGTATACTGAATGACCCGCCATGAGAAAGTATCATGGATCGTTATATGAGTGTCATATACTTTCTCATGTGGCTATTAGTATGACTATTAGTCCTTAGACCAAGTCACCATGGTTCCCTACATAAGGAGTTGCATACTTGTTCACAAACGCCACCCGTAAATGGGTGGACTATAAAGGAGATTACCGGGTATGTAACAAATTATGCGGAGGGATGTGAGTGATGTAGATGGGATCTATCCCTCCTATATGACGGGGTGACATCGATATTCTTGATAGAGTGAGACCACGAAGTGCATGGCCATGCCCAAATGAGTCAATATGAGATATTGAGCTCATTTGATTAGAGTGAGTCTACTTGGAGTTCAAGATATAGATTGTACCGAGGATGATACGGTCTATGCCTCGATTGGTCAATCTAGATGTCAAGGATAGAGGGACATTGTCACATATTGTGAGAGTCACAATTAGTAGTCACAAAGGTGATGTTGGAGCTCAACATTCTTGTAACTTGGATAGCAATGATGTGTTGCAAGATACCACTCATTGCTTATGTTCCTAAATCGGTTTAGGGACATTGCCAACATTACAAGAACCTATAGGGTCACATACTAAGGGAAATTAGATGGAGATTAGGTTCATATGATAAACCATGAGGATTAGGTTCATGGGATGAACCAAATTGGATTAAGAGTAATCCTAATTAGACTAATTGAGTTGGACTCAATTTGATTCAAGTGTTGAATGAGTCTAATTTAGATTTGATTCATCAAATCAATTTAAATTAATGAATAGAGATTCATTAAATTAAATTGACTTGAATCAAATGGTTGAATTTGATCAACCATGGGAGATAAGAGGTCAAGTTTGACTTGACTTGAGAGGGAAGATGAAAGGTCAAGTTTGACTTGACCAAATGCCATGTCATGATGATGACTTGGCATGGCCGGCCAATGATGATGCTCAACATCATCATTGACTTAGCATGTGGTGCCACCTCATGAGGGAGACCAAGAGCCATTGGCTCTTGGAGGAGTTACATGCATGCATGTAACCCCCCCCCTAAGAAAAGTGGCCGGCCACTATTCTCATTAGATGAGAATTATTTTTGTGAGTTACACAACTTCATCTTCTTCCTTGGATCACCCTCTCAAGCTCTCCCAACCTCCTTGGCCGAAATTCCTAAAGGGTGCTAGCACACTCTAAGGTATTTTTCTCCACCTATTGCTTGTGTGGATACCAATAGAGGAGTGTGCACTTGACACTCTCGAGTTCCGGCGAACCTTTTGGACGAGCGGGATTTGCGAAGGGCGTCGCATCGAGGGTAACATCTTATCATGTAGATCTAGAGTAGATCTAAAGGTATTAAACACATACATGATAGTTTTATATTTTATACTTCACACAGATCCGTGACGGGGGCTTCCGAGGTTTTCGCAACACAAAAAGCGGTTTTTGCGGCTCGGAAAACCCACTAGTGGTATCAGAGCCACGTGCGAAGCATGTATGTGTTTCATTTTTGTGGTTTTTATATTAGATATAAAAATTACAAAATTTTATGTTTATATAAATTTCCTATTTTTATAGAATTTTTGGATATTTTTCTCGAAGAGTCAAAGCAACGAGTGTTGGGACACTTGTCGGCTTCAACCACCGAGAAAAACTCTCCGAAACGGCGAGTTCTTGCTTTAGGTTTTTGGGACAGTGACTTAAGTCACTGTAAGATCGTAGTAGGGACACTCGCAAAGTTTATTTTGCGAGTAGGGGCGCTGCCCCTATCCCCAAAAGGGGCCTTGTCCCGCGATCGCGCCCGGAAACCGCTTAGCGGGACCGTTACGGAGAGGTGACTCATAAAATTGAAAAAAAAATAGGAAAAATTATAGAAATTTTCTGTAAAAATACATAATTTATAATTATGTGATTGTCATGTCCCAATGACCCCAATTTTATTGGATTATGATGTGTTGTAATTCATAATACTGCCTGCGTGCCGTTTTTGTGGTTGTGCATGTTGTATAGTGTATGCGACCTGCGCGTCGTACCTCTTCTTTTGAAATTCTAATTGTAAATAGTTTTAGACTCGAATGTAACCCGAGTTTCATATTTGTAATGTACAAAATGGAACGGTGGAAAGTCCACTTGTAGACGAAGTTACGAGAAGGGTGCCGATGACACATGGCGGTCAAAGGAAGTGCTTGGAGAAGCCGCTAGCCTTAGGTTGACCGTCCGATCTTCTCATTGGCTTGAGAAGATCGTAGTAGGGCCATGACTACATCATAGTTAATTATATATATATATGTTGATATATATATATATATTTGATTTTTCTTGTATGTATGTGATTCATGCTAGTAGAATAATGCTTGTATGTATATGATGCATGCTAGGATAATTTTTTTGTATGTATATGATGCATGCTAGAATAATGTATGTATGTATGTGATGCATGCTAATATAGGATAATAAAGGCCTTAATGCGTATATGATACACATTACGATTAGATTAGATCTTAATCGAATCAACTCGTAAATGCCTACCAGGTCCTTGATACCCATCACTACCTCGATCATTTGTAGTTGTTGAATCTGCCAAAGCAGAGCAACGCATATTATCTTGGTAGGGTGCGGAGGGACAATCTTGGTCCCGCCTATCACGGCTTGGGTTAGAGTAAGCTCAATTAGATTGAGTAAAACTCGTTAACTCAATTGGATCAAGTAGAACTATAGGCATATTCCAATCGTTGGAAAGATAGGATAATATCGCATTTACACTAAATCTTGGGCGATTTAGCCAAAGCTAACTCAAGGTCTTTTGTAAATGTGCGTCTTGATCCTATAAACAAGAGTTGCATAGAGATGTAATCGGTAATGTGTTACCCACCGATCATACTAAGTCTTGGGCGATTTAGCCAAAGCTAACTCAAGGCTTAGTATGATGTGGATCTTGTCCCACAAGAATTATAGCTAGTTTGTATGAATATAGTAATGTGGTTTGACCACATCCATAACTCGATTCTACAAAATTCCTATAATTCAGTGGGAGTATCATTTGATTAAAGGCCTAATTAAATGATAAAAGGAATATGATATTAATTCTCTGCATTGTATGTTGTAGATTACTATGTCGACAAACACAAACACTCTCTCTCTGCGTTCTGTCCTTGAGAAGGACAAGCTCAATGGAGCAAATTTCCTGGACTGGTACAGGAACCTGAGAATTGTTCTCACCCAAGAAAGGAAGTTGTACGTCCTGGAGCAGCCCATTCCGGAGGCACCTCCTGCCACTGCCTCACGAGCTGACAAAGATGCTTACAAGAAGCATCAAGATGATGCATTAGATGTGTCATGTCTAATGCTCGCGACCATGAAATCTGAGCTTCAGAAGCAACACGAGTTCATGAATGCTTATGATATGGTTGGACATCTTCGTCAACTATATCAAGGACAAGCAAGGCATGAGAGATATGAAGTCTCTAAGGCATTGTTTGGGTCCAAAATGCAAGATGGGACTCCCGTAGGTCCATATGTACTCAAGATGATTGGGTACGTAGAAAATCGACAAAGGCTGGGATTCCCACTTGGCCAAGAGCTGGCCACTGACCTGATCTTGCAATCTTTTCCACAAGCCTACAATCAATTTGTCATGAATTACAACATGAATGAAATTGATAAGCCACTGCCTGAGATGCTCAGCATGTTGAGAACTGCTGAGCTTAACCTTAAGAAGGGAAAATCTGACACCATTTTGATGGTGCACAAAAAGAAAGGCAAGGGCAAGCCTAAAGGTAAGGGAAAGTCCCTAGCCAAGGGCAAAGGCAAATAACTTAAACCCAAAGGAGGGGTAGCTAAGGAAGGGGCTTGCTTCCACTGCAAGGAAGTTGGACACTGGAAGTGTAACTGCAAAGCTTACCTGGAAGATCTTAAGAAGAAGAGAAGTGAGACTTCTACTTCAGATATAAATGTTATAGAAGTCAATCTATCTATTTCTTCATCATGGGTATTAGATACCGGATGTGCATCTCACATTTGTACCAATGTGCAGGCGCTGAGAAATAGCAGGGCATTGATAAAGGGCGAGGTGGACCTACGAGTAGGCAATGGAGCAAGGGTTGCTACCGTTGCTGTAGGAACTTATGATCTATCTCTGCCCTCTGGGCTTGTACTAGAATTAGATGAATGTTGTTATGTGCCTGCTTTAACTAAGAACATCATTTCGGTTTCTTGTTTGGACAAGAAAGTATTTACATTTATAATAAAGAACAAATGTTGTTCAGTTTATTTAAATGATATGTTCTATTGTAGTGCACCTCTAAAGAATGGACTCTACTTTCTAGACTTAGAGAGCCCTATCTATAACATAAGTACCAAAAGGTTCAAGTCAAATGAGTTGAACCAAACCTATCTCTGGCATTGTCGCTTAGGTCACATAAACGAGAGTCGCTTATCTCAGCTCCATAAGGATGGGTTGCTAGACTCATTTGATTTTGAATCATATGAGACATAATGAGTCATGCCTTTTAGGCAAGATGACCAAGACTCCCTTTAGTGGACACAGCGAAAGAGCAATAGACATAATGAGTCGCTTATCTCACATACATAGTGATGTATGTGTCCCTTTCAATATTGCTGCTAGTGGTGGTTACAGGTACTTCATTAAATTTACTGATGACTTCAGTAGATATGGTTATGTGTATTTTATGACACATAAATAAGAATCCTTTGAAAAGTTCAAAGAATTCAAGAATGAAGTACAAAACCAGCTTGGCAAGAGTATTAAGATACTTCGATTAGATCGAGATGGTGAATACCTTAGCCATGAGTTTCATGACTATCTAGTTGAGTGTGGGATTCTATCCCAACTCACTCCTCCTGGAACACCACAGTGGAATGGTGTATCCGAAAGTAGGAATCGTACCCTATTAGATACGGTACGATCTATGATGAGTCACACAGATCTTCCTATATCCTTTTGGGGATATACTCTAGACACAGCAGCTTTTACCCTTAATCGTGTACCATCCAAGGCTGTCATAAAGACACCATATATGATATGGACAGGGAGAAATCCCAAGATGTCTTTCATGAGAATTTGGGGTTGTGAGGCTTACGTTCGACGTCAAGTCTCAGACAAACTGGGACACAAATCCGATAGGTGATATTTTTTTGGATATTCCAAGGATACAAAGGGATATTACTTCTACATTCCCAGTCAGCACAAAGTGTTTGTGGCAAATACTGGGGTTTTTCTAGAAAGAGATTTTGTTTCTAGAAAAACTAGTGGGAGTACGTTCGATCTTGAAGAAATTCAAGATAAGGACCATAGAACTAAGGCCTTGATGGAGGTTGAATAGGAACCACAATGTGTTGTGGGTGATGAGATTGTTGCACAAAGAGTTGTGGAACAACCACCTGTTCAGGTAGACCTACCTCTTCGCAGGTTTGATAGGGTACGTCGTTAGCCTGAGAGATACTCATTTCTCTTGTCTGACCATGATGATGTTATGCTCATTGAGAATGAGCCTACCTCCTATCAGGAAGCTGTGATGAGCCCAGATTCTGAGAAATGGCTAGAGACCATGAGATCCGAGATGGAATCCATGTACACCAACCAAGTATGGACTTTGGTTGATCCACCTGAAGGGGTCAAACCCATTGGGTGTAAGTGGGTCTTTAAGAGAAAGACTGACATGGATGGACTTACGCATACCTATAAGGGCCGATTGGTGGCTAAAGGTTTCAAGCAAATTCATGGTATTGACTATGATGAAATCTTTTCTCCAGTGGTGATGTTTAAGTCCATTTGGATCTTGCTTGCTATTGCATCATACCACGATTATGAGATCTGGCAGATGGATGTCAAAACCGCGTTTCTGAATGGAAACTTACTCGAGGATGTGTACATGACACAACCTGAGGGTTTTGAAGATCCACAGCATACTGGGAAAGTATGCAAGCTGCAAAGGTCCATTTATGGGCTAAAGCAAGCCTCTCGGAGCTGGAATCTTCGATTCGATAATGCGATCAAACAGTTTGGTTTCATCAAGAATGAAGATAAACTCTGTGTCTACAAAAGGGTTAATGGGAATACAGTTGTCTTCCTTGTATTGTATGTGGATGACATACTGCTCATTGGGAATGACATCCCTTCGCTACAGTCTGTGAAGACTTGGCTGGGGACGTGCTTCTCAATGATGGACTTAGGTGAAGCAGCCTGTATTCTAGGCATCAAGATCTATAGAGATAGATCTAAGAGATTGCTTAGCTTAAGTCAGAGTACATACAATGACGCGGTATTACTACGGTTTGCATTGTAGAATTCCAAGAAGGGACTTCTGTCGATGTCACATGGTGTGAGTCTTTCGAAGACTCAAAGTCCCTCTTCTAGAGAGGAGAGAGACCGCATGGATAAGATCCCTTATGCATTTGCTATAGGATCTATCATGTATGCCATGCTGTGTACTCGTCCTGATGTCTCGTATGCTTTGAGCATGACGAGTAGATACCAGTCAGATCCAGGTGAGCGTCACTGGATAGCAGTCAAGAATATTCTTAAGTACTTGAGAAGGACTAAAGAATATTTCTTGATATTTGGAGGCGATGTGGAGCTAGCTGTAAAGGGTTACAGCGATGCCAGCTTCCAAAATGACCAGGATGATTATAGATCGCAGTCAGGGTTCATGTTTTGCTTGAATGGTGGCGCTGTGAGCTGGAAGAGTTCGAAGCAGGACACAATTATTGATTCTATAACAGAAGCCGAGTATATCGCTGCATCTGAGGCAGCAAAGGAGGCAGTTTGGATCCGCAAGTTCATTACTGAGCTTGGGGTGCTTCCTAGCATTGCAGATCCTATAGAGATCTATTGTGATAACAATGGAGCGATTGCACAGGCTAAGGAACCTCGCTCACACCAGCGGACCAAACACATACTACGGCGCTTCCATCTCATTCGAGAGATTATCGATAGAGGAGATGTGAAGATTTGCAGAGTACCCACAGAGGTAAACATCGCAGATCCCTTGACCAAGGCTTTGGTACAGAAAAAGTATGATGGTCACACTAGGTCATTGGGTATTAGATACTATGGTGATTGACACTAGTGCTAGTGGGAGATTGTTAGTGAAAGCCCTAGAGCCAATCATGTGATGATTGTTGTATGAACTTTATTGTATCATATTCCTATTTATAAAGGCATGGTTATTATATTTACTTGTATTGGTTCCAAATAACTAAATATAATAATGTCCTTGAGTAGTAGGTTCTTATCTATATCAATCGATTGGTTGAATCGATAATGAGATGATATAGAGAACAATACTCTTAATCATTCCTAGTCGAGTATTAACATTCAGGGACAATGTTAACGCGTAGAGACTAGCATGTAGGTCAATACGATGACTTGATCTCACAAGTCATGGATATGAGATATCAAGTTGACACATGGGTATGCATTGGAGAATGTATACTGAATGACCCGCCATGAGAAAGTATCATGGATCGTTATATGAGTGTCATATACTTTCTCATGTGGCTATTATTATGACTATTAGTCCTTAGACCTGAAGTCACCATTGTTCCCTACATAAGGAGTTGCATACTTTGGCTTTGTCAAACGTCACCCGTAAATGGGTGGACTATAAAGGCGATTACTGGGTATGTAACAAATTATGCGGAGGGATGTGAGTGATGTAGATGTGATCTATCCCTCCTATATGACGGGGGTGACATCGATATTCTTGATAGAGTGAGACCACGAAGTGCATGGCCATGCCCAAATGAGTCAATATGAGATATTGAGCTCATTTGATTAGAGTGAGTCTACTTGGAGTTCAAGATATAGATTGTACCGAGGATGACATGGTCTATGCCTCGATTGGTCAATCTAGATGTCAAGGATAGAGGGACATTGTCACATATTGTGAGAGTCACAATTAGTAGTCACAAAGGTGATGTTGGAGCTCAACATTCTTGTAACTTGGGTAGCAATGATGTGTTGCTAGATACCGCTCATTGCTTATGTTCCTAAATCAGTTTAGGGACATTGCCAACGTTACAAGAACCTATAGGGTCACACACTAAGGGCAATTAGATGGAGATTAGGTTCATATGATGAACCATGAGGATTAGGTTCATGGGATGAATCAAATTGGATTAAGAGTAATCCTAATTAGACTAATTGAGTTGGACTCAATTTGATTCAAGTGTTGAATGAGGCAAATTTAGATTTGATTCATCAAATCAATTTAAATTAATGAATAGATATTCATTAAATTAAACTGACTTGAATCAAATGGTTGGATTTGATCAACCATGGGAGATAAGAGGTCAAGTTTGACTTGACTTGAGAGGGAAGATGAAAGGTCAAGTTTGACTTGACCAAATGCCATGTCATGATGATGACTTGGCATGGCCGACCAATGATGATGCTCAACATCATCATTGACTTAGCATGTGGTGCCACCTCATGAGGGAGACCAAGAGCCATTGGCTCTTGGAGGAGTTACATGCATGCATGTAACACCCCCCCTAAGAAAAGTGGCCGGCCACTATTCTTATTAGATGAGAATTATTTGTGTGAGTTACACAACTTCATCTTCTTCCTTAGATCACCCTCTCAAGCTCTCCCAACCTCCTTGGCCAAAATTCCTAAAGGGTGCTAGCACACTCTAAGGTATTTTTCTCCACCTATTGCTTGTGTGGATACCAATAGAGGAGTGTGCACTTGACACTCTCGAGTTCCGACGAACCTTTTGGACGAGCGGGATTTGCGAAGGGCGTTGCATCGAGGGCAACTTTTTATCATGTAGATCTAGAGTAGATCTAAAGGTATTAAACACATACATGTTAGTTCTATATTTTATACTTCGCACGGATTCGTGGCCGGTGCTTCCGAGGTTTTCGGAATGAAAAAGCAATTTTTGCGGCTCGGAAAACCCAACAATCGACTAGTCAAGTAGTCGACTGAGGCTCAACTGTTGGACTATTGCTTTGGAAGTCGACTGGTGGCTTGCACCAATCGACTGACCACTGGAAGTTGGCTGCTAGGATTGAATATTCGACTGACCTTAAGTGGACAGACACATAATGTCTTGTAGTTAATTGATGGCTATGGAAATCGACTGGTAAGGTAGTTTCTAATGTGGATTAGTCTATTGTGAGACAACGGTCAAGCGGGGCATTCGACTGGTGGGTAAGAGCAGTTGATAGGTAGCCGAAAAATAAGCCCAAGCGAGCTTTAAATGGAGGCTATGAAGGAGGAAACAAATGTCGGTTCTTGAGGACTTTGAAAGGGAGTTGTTATTGCATTCCAGATCTTCCAAGCCATTCAAAGCAACCAAATCAACAAGCGATCAAAATCTCATCTTATAAAAGTGTTTTCACTTGTATTTCTTCATTTGTTTTTGTATTTCATTTTTGGTTGGTAAATCCATTGTAAGAGGTTTCTCCACCTCCTGATTACTTCCGAGAAGGAGAAGGTTTAGTCGTGGTGTGCATTACTAGAGCTCACTCTAGATCTTGATTGTGGAGTAGGAACTAGGGTTCCAAACCACGTAAAATCTTGAGTAGTGCTTGTGTTTGTTGTTTTCATTTGTTATTTATATTTGTATTTGTATTCTACTACGTATGACATTTTGTAGACAAGCTCGATCATCGAAAGAATCGAAAATTACTATTCCCCCCTTTAGCAATACCAAAGGTCCTAATAATGGACATCAGAGCGAGGACACTCTTCAAGGACTAACCACCATGAGAGCAAGTGCTAGAGGAAGATGGAGCCAAGTGATGGATTCAACTATGACACTCGGATTCCTCCACCATTCGACCGAGAATATTTTTCATCATGGAGCGCGAGGATGGAGGCATTCCTTATGATGGTCATTAAGCAATGGTTCATCCTAATGTACGGGTTCGAAGCTCCTATAAATGACAAGGGTAAAATCATCAAGAGGAAGAGATGGATCAAAGAGCAAATCCAAGCCTTCGAGATAAATGAAAGAGTAACAAAAACTCTAATTAATTTAATTTTTTTCCTAATGATGTTTGTGTAAAATAGGTGATTATTAGGATGCCAAGGAGCTATGGAGCAAATTAATAAAATTCCAGAAAAATACCTTATAGTGCAAGATAAGGATGAATCAAAGGAAGAATGCTTATCCTCTCAAGAGCTTGAGGAGTCAGAAGTTGAAAGATGTTCAACATCCAAGTTGGAAGAAGAGGTTTAAGAAGCCTCCACCTCTAGGATTGAGGGGGAGGATAAGTCTTCAATGTCGGTGCAAGAGCAAGAGGAACCTTCTACATTCGGGAGGGATAAAAAACAAGCTCACAACTCTCCTATCACCAAGCTAGGTAACTCAAACATTATTTGTAAAAATAAAGACCATATTATATGCTTTGAGTGAAGGGAGAATGGACACTACAAAAGCAAATGGCCAAGTAAAATCAAGAAGAAAGTCCAAGTAGCACCTAAGGCCAAAGAGAAGACTAAGGAGATCAGTGCCCTCATCTGAAAAGGCAAGGAGCACATTGTGTTCTTTGTGTGCAACAAAAGGGACCACTATAAGAAACAATGTCCAAAGGGAAGAAACCCTAGGTAGAACATGAGAGGAGCTTCATATATAGGGGGAGCTAAGAAAAACCCTAAGGTATATTATAATAATGCTCTTCCTTTATGTAATGATAAGAAGCATGCTAGTGATGTATCACATTATAATGCACTTGTAATTGTCCATGGTCAAAAGCATGCTAGAAATAAGTTTTATTGTTTAGGTGCAAAATCTCATGAAATTAAGACTAAGGAGAATATTAGAACTTTTTAAGGTAGACCTAATTTAGACAAGAATGTCAACAATCTAGGCAATAATCCAAAGAAAAATAGACATATGCTTAGAAAGAAACAAAATGTTCAAAAAAATGATAGAAAAACAAAACTTGAGGCATTAGAAAAGTAAAATCAAGTTTTGAGGTCAAAACTTGAAAAACTGAAAAAGACCCTTAGTAGGATGGAAAAGTCGATTAATGGGTCTAGTGGGTAAAACCTAGGATTTAGGAGGCAAGAAACATCTAAGGACAAGAAAGGTTTGGGTCACAAGCTTAAGTCCAAAGAAATCAAGCAAACTTACCATAGTGTTCCATATAGTTATGGAACCAACCTTAGGCCTGGGAAAGCCAATGTCACAAGGGAAGCCATCCCTAGAGTTGACCATGGTAAGAGTCAAGTGACTAATGCTTCCAAGAGGCCTAGACAAGTCACTAGAAAGGTTACAAGGGAAGTTATCCCTAGAGTTAACCTTAAAGAAACCAAAATGGAAAAGGCTTCCAAGCCTAATAGGGTCATTAGAAAGACACCTTGTAAACCCAAGGATCTCCAATAGGCATTGGGTTCCTAGGAGTGTGATTCCCTCTTGCTAAATGGGTTTAGAGTGTGTCAACTTTGATTGGATGGGTAGTTAACCTAACCATAGTAGACACTTTAGGGAATTTTCAAGGTAATGTGATACTTTGGAAATGAGATAAGAATTATGATTCTAAAAGACTTTAGGATGTGCCAATGGATTTAATAGAAGATGAAAGATTGATTAAAATGGGCATCAATAGGTTAGAGTCAAGGGTGTGCTAAATTGGGGGGTTTCGCACACTTGAGGGGTTGGGTGTCATTATGGTAAGTGGGTATAATCCTAGAAAATGACAATTAAGTTCAAAACTTAGGTATTCTTATACCTTTGCATTTTATATATTCGACATGCTTTGATTGTCATAATCTATATCATGACATCATGCTTCATATGATTATTTAAGATGTCATGAAAGCACTTAGATAGATTAATGTCATGACTAATACTTAGGTTATTCTCATTATGTCATGACATCATGTATCATTGACAAATGCTTTTAAATTATTCAAATCATATATGTCATGATCATAATTCATGCATTATGTTTATCGAATTGAATTTAAGGACAAATGACATTATTTGATGTCATAGATAAAGGATTCAAATGGATATGCCTAAATAATAATGCATGCACCCTTAATTTAGGGGAAAACCAAATTACATGTCACAAAGACTTTAGGAAGACATGTGGACACATGTGAGATGCTAGGAAATTAAGTTGAGTTCAATGTGCTTATATGGTACATCAAAATGAACTTAAACTCTTTCAATCATAGGAAGAAATTATGAGAAAAGCTAATGTACAAGTTATGTACACATAACCCATAGACCATGATTGAAAATAGGTTTTGAAAATTATTTTAAAATCACTTTAGAAAACCTTAGTAAAGTCTATCTTTTGATAGTAATCACCATTGAGAATGTTGATATAAGTTAGGCAAAAACATTGAAGTTTTCAATAGTTTTAAACTTTGTATCATTTTTTGAAAATAATAGATATTTTCAAATAAAATTATTTTTCACATATTGTGTTTCACATAAGTAATGTACATATGAAGTTTCATGATTTTTCAAAAATTATATAATTACTTATGAATTTTTAAAATACGTTTGAAAGTCTGATTTCTGCAACTGCAAAAACCAGTTGACTGCCTCATGCTGATACTGATTTTAGCTGAACAAGGCTTGTTTAGCTATTTATAAGCACTCCTATGTATTCTAACCACTCGTAATGCTGTAATATGCTTAGAGAAGCTTTGGAAGGGTGAAATGTTCATTGAAAATGAATATGAGAGTTAATTAGGGTGAAAATCAAATTTTAAGGAAGGTTAAAGTTCAAGTTTGAACTTTTACTCTTATTTTCGATTGTTTAGGTTTCCTATAGGCTTAAGAACTCTCCTAGGACATTGTTGGTACAATGGTTAAGGGGGAGTGAGCCTTTAGGGGAGTTTGCCCATCAAGGGATGATGGATGAAGGTTAAAAAGGGGGAGAATAAAGAATTACCTTCATTTAAAGAGAATGAAGGCATGTGAGATGATTTTGGACCAAGGGGGAGATTGAAGGATCTCATTGGAAGATGAAACATGGAAAACCTTGGTAGACTTTTTGATGTATGCCAAACGTGGAGAATGAAGGGAGGAAACTTCGCTTCCCACTTCAACTCGGTTGCTTGTTCATGGAGATCCTGTCTTCATCCCCGGATTAAAAAATTAATCCATGACAATTAGGGATTACCCAAGCTACCGTTTCATCATCGTTCTATCCGATTAGAGTGGTCACTTGAACAAACTTGTTGTTCAAGCAACCTACCTCTATTCATCGAATAGCCGCGAAATAGACGATGTACGGATCGCCTGTTTTTGTGTTTGTATTCGGGGTCCAAGTAAATTTAGCCACATGCCATACATAAAATATACAAAGAAACAAACAAGGAAAACAAAAAATGATTTATACCTCTTGATTACCTCAAAATCTTCTATCGTATGTCCTATCCTCCTCTTGGACGTTGTGTAGGCAACGGTCTTCCAAAAGATGAAACCTCCTAGATCACGAACTTCTTTCCTTGCTCGCTCCGAACAAGAAGATGTTTAGAAACGAAACTCTTCCCTATCTAAGACTGGCCACCAAGTCAAGAGACTTGTGATGCCGCCGTCCAAGGAATAGAGGAGGAAGTGGGCGCCGACCAAGAGCTCCAAGGAACACCCTAACCCTTGTTTCCACCGGCCAAGGAGAAGAGGAAGAAGAGGTTGAGCACCGGCCAAAGCTTGAGGGAGGGAGTCACCGGCCAAGGAAAAGAGGAGAAGAAGAAAACCTAAACCTCTCTTCTTGTTGCCGTCGGCCCTAGGAGGAGCAAACCTTAGCTTGCCGCCCAAGACAAAACCTAATCTCCAATCAATGTGTTGTCGCCCACCCCTTATGCCTCCTTTTATAGAGCTAGACTTAAGCCTCCTTTTAATCTCCACCGTCGGTTCTAGGGATTTAATCTCAACCGTCGGATCTAGAGATTTAATCTCAACCGTCGGATCAAAAGATTTAATCTCCATCGTCGGATCTAGAGTTTCATCTTCCATCATCGGATCTAGGCTTCATGAGGGTTTTAATAGGCTACGATAGAGACCATGAGGAGGAGTTGGATCTTGGCCACCCAATGGATCAAGCCCACATAAATCCCGATCCATTAACGATAATCCATTCCACTAGAGGATTATCATTGATCTACCTCACCAACCCCCATAAGTTAATATGTGCTCCATATACTATTTGTACATATATCTCTCCATGTTTAAGATCTCGAATGTCCGTCGATTAATTAATTTACTGATAATTAATTAATCAACATCTAACTCCATGAGTAGTACTACTCAACCTTATCATCATGCCGGACCAAGTCCACCTGCAGGGTTTACATGATGAACCTTATGAGCTCCTCAAGGGGACATCATCATCCTAATATATAGGACATGGTTTCCTCCTATAATTAACGACACACCATATAAATAATATCATTTCCCAATCTACCGAGCCTATCGATTTACTCTATAAATCTCGCTCATTGGTAAATCAAAGAAATGAATACTAAGAATATGTGCCCGTTATTATATCGGGATTAAGAGCATGTACAACATAATATCTGAGGTCTGATTCGATTATGTAGTCAGCAATAAATCGAATCACCTCTAAGTCGGTCCTGATCAATACACACAAAGTGTACTAGTGTAATTTTATGGTCAAGACAAACCAATACCAAATCACACTACAACCATTCCAATGGTTTGTGCATAACCATCTCGGTTGAGCCTTTACATATACTTTACAAGGAACTGATAACATTATCTCCCGTGTGACACTACACACCATGTTGTCTACAATGTAATGTATTATACAATATGCATAACCATAAATATGCAAACAATGATCATGTGATTCTTATTTCAAAAATAAAGATGTTCATACAAAAGATAGACTTTTCAGTATACATCCCAACAATCTCTCACTTATACTAAAAGACTATGTTGTCCTCGAACTTCCATACATCCAATTCCCATTCCCTCCACATGCCTATCAAAAGCTCTCGGTGGAAGGGCCTTAGTGAAAGGATCTGCCAGGTTATCCTCTGATGCAATCTTGGCCACAACAACTTCTCCTCGCTTTACGATTTCTCGTATCAGGTGGTACTTGCGCTCTATGTGTTTACTTGCCTTATGGGCTCGTGGTTCCTTCGAGTTTGCAACTGCACCACTATTATCACAATAAATTGTGATAGTTCTGGGCAAATCAGAAATCACATCCAAGTCCATCAAGAAGTTCCTGAGCCACACAGTTTCTTTGGCCGCCTCAGAGGCTGTCACATACTCAGCTTCCATGGTAGAGTCCGCCACACATTTCTGCTTGACAATCCTCCATACAATGGCTCCACCTCCCAAAGTAAACACAAAACCTGAGGTAAACTTACTGATATCCCTTTCTGAATGGAAGTCAGAATCTGTGTAACCCACAGGGAGTAATTGGTCTGCCTGGTAAACTAGCATATAATCCCTAGTCCTTCTCAGGTACTTCAATATATGCTTTCCTGTAGTCCAATGTCCCTATCCTGGATTACTATGATATCTGATAACCATGCTAATGGAAAAGAAGATATCCAGTCTCGTACATAGCATGACATACATGAGGCTTCCTACTGCCGAAGCATAAGAAACCGCCTTCATCTCCTCTATCTCCTTAGATGTTTTAGGACACATCTCCTTAGATAAAGGAACTCCATGCCTGAAAGGTAGAAAAACTTTCTTGGAGTTTTGCATGCTAAAACGATCCATAATGGTGTCTATGTATGAATCTTGAGATAAGCACAACATCCTTTTCCTGCGATCCCTTATAACCTTGATCCCAAGGATGTGTCCCACTTCTCCCAAGTCCTTCATATCAAACTATTTGGACAACCATACCCTTATGTCCGATAACACCTTGACATTGTTGCCAATTAATAAAATGTCATCTACGTATAGTACAAGAAATACCACTACGTTTCCGTCACATCTCTTGTATACACAAGACTATCCGGACTTTGAATAAATCCATAAGACTGGATTACCTCATCAAAGCGGATGTTCCAAGACCTCGAAGCTTGCTTCAATCTATAAATAGACCAATTAAGCTTGCACACAAGATGTTCTTTTCCCTTTGCAATGAATTCCTTTGGTTGCTTCATATAAAGGAGACATCCATCTGCCACACCTCATAATCCATATGAGCAGCAATACATAAGAGATTCCAGATAGACTTAAGCATGACTACCCGCGAAAAGATTTTCTCATATTCGATGCCCTCTTTCTGAGTATACCCCTTCACAACAAGCCTCGCTTTGAAGGTTTCAACCTTCCCATCTATTCCTCTCTTTCTTTTGTAGATCCACTTGTATCCAATGACTTTTACACCATTGGGTGGTTCTACTAGTTCCCAGACCTGATTTGAATCTATAGATTCTATCTCAGAATTCATCGCACTTTGCCAAGATGCCGCATCTTGATCTTGGATCACCTTATCCTATGTCCATGGATAAGGTTCATGTTCGCCAGGGATCAAATCAAAAGATTCTTTTAAGAACATGAATCTATCAGGCTGTCTAACAACCCTCCCATTACGATGAGGTATCACCTGTGTATCCTCTGTGACACGCGGTGTAGTGACTTGTAGTATATCCTCTTGTACCGGTGGTACTGAAGAAGTGACTTCCCCTCTCAATTCCTCCATAACAGTCTTACTCATGGGCTTGTGGTTCATCACATAGTCTTCCTCTAGAAATCTGGCGTTCGTGCTAACGATCACTCTTTGATCTCTTGGACTATAAAACAAACCACCTTTCGTTCCTTTAGGATAGCCAACGAACATGCGCACTTCTATACGAGGTTCCAACTTAACAGCATCTGCCTTCAGCACATGTGCTGGACTCCCCCAAATCTGAATATGTCTCAGACTAGGCTTTAGCCAACTCCACAATTTTGTGGGAGTAGAAGGCACTGATTTAGATGGTACCAAGTTCAAAATATACACTGATGTATCTAGAGCATATCCCCAGAACGAATCTGGCAACTCAGAATAACTCATCATCGATCTAACCATCTCCATAAGAGTCCTATTCCTTCGCTCTGCTACACTATTCTGTTGGGGTGTGCCAGGTGCAGACAATTGGGATTGAATCCCAGCCTCTGATAAGTAATTCCTAAACTCTCCCAAGAGGTACTCACCATCACGATTAGATCGTAGTGTCTTGATACATTTACCTTGACGTTTCTCCACATCAACCTTGAATTCTTTGAACTTGTCAAAGCATTCAGACTTGTGGTGTATCAAGTAAATGTATCAATATCTTGAATAATCATCTATAAAAGAGACAAAATATTCAAAACCACCTCTTGCCTGGATAGACATAGGACTACACAAATCAGAATGAACCAATTCCAACACATCTTTGGCTCTATACCCCTTGGCCTTAAAAGGCCTCTTGGTCATTTTTCCTTCCAAGAAAGATTCGCAGGTTGGGAAATCTTCCACCACTAATGAACCCAGAGGTCCATCAGCTATCAACCTTTGAATTCTTCTTAGGTTAATATGACCTAGCCTTAGATGCCAAAGATATGTTTGGTTCATCTTCGAAGGTTCTTTTCTCTTATTGGAATTAGAAGATGAGTTATTAACTTCTATTTGCATCGTGGGAGATTTTGGTTCAAGTGTATATAAATTTTCTATTAATGCACCAGAACAGATAATCTCCCTATTCCTTTTTATAACAACTCTGTCATTAAAAGAAATAGAATATCCATTCATAAACAATTTAGAAACCGAAATCAAATTCTTTCTAAATAAAGGTACATAAAGGCAATTCTTAAGAACCAAAACTTTAATCCTCTCAAAAGACAAATAAACATCTCCCACTGCAAAAGTCGCTACCTTCGTAGCATCGCCCAAGTATATGGTAATCTCCCCTTCAACCAGTCGTCTGGTTTCCTGGAATCCCTGCAAAGTATTGTAGACATGATCAGTGGCTCCTATATCTACATACCAGCTGCCGGTTGATAACACCGCTAAACCTTTTTCAATGACTAGACCAAAAGATATACCTTTGTTCTTCTTGCGGTTGGGGCAGTCCTTCTTCCAGTGTCCAGTCTGCTTGCAAGTGAAGCACTTGCCTTTCGGCTTCTTCACTCCTCCCTGAGATCCTCCCGCCACCTTTGCCCTAGCTTGTTTCTTCTTCTTCTTGCCTTTTGGCTTAGAAGTAAAAACCTTTTGGGCAACCATGGCCTGCGCCTGATCACTCTGACGAAATAACCCCTCTGCCGCCTGGAGTTCTGTCAGAAGCTCCGCCAATGAATACAACCTTTTATTCATGTTGTAGTTCAGGTGAAACTGCTCAAAACTCCTAGGTAGAGACTGGAGAATGATATCGACTTGGGTTTCCCCATCGATCTCAGCTCTGATGACTTCCAGCTCATTCAAATGAGCCATCATCTTGAGAACATGATCCCTCACGGGTGTTCCCTCGATCATGGTGGTCGTCATCAAGTTCCTCATGGCTTCCTGCCTAGCAGCCTGATTTTGGTGTTCGAAAAGCTCTTTGAGATTGAGCATCATGTCATAAGCAGTGGGCATGGCTTGATGCTGATGTTGTAATACATTTGACATAGAAGCCAAAATGTAACACCGCGCCATCTCATCAGCCTTTATCCACTTCTTATAACTCTCCTTCTCCTTTTCCTCAGAATCATCTGCAGGCTTAGGAGGACACTCTTCGAAGAGTACATATTTATACTCCTCAGTAGTCAAGACAATATCAAGATTCCTCTTTCAATCAACATAATTGGGTCTAGTAAGTTTATTTTCTTTCAGTATCATAGCAAGCGGGTTGAAAGTCATTTTGAAAAACCTAAGAATCACATAGATCAAAACATTAGATTTCAAAAAATTATTGATTCCTCAAACAATAAAATTTTAAAATTAACCAACACCTCAAAACACCAAGAATATCGTATGCCACGGTAGTGTGGACGTATACGAATTTTACATTTGTAAGAGGAGGTTTTACCCATTAATTTTACTATCTTGTTAACCTAACTTTTTGACAAATAAAATAAATAGTTGGTTCCTCTTTGGCCCTACAAATAAAAGTAGTGACTCCGATGGGGAGGATACTCTTATTTGCATCTAAATGTTCACCATTACTCGGTACCAAGGCAATTATCTCGGGTTATGTGCCTTTCGATGGGGAAGTACACACGCTCCTTAATAATTTCCTATAACCATATTCGACCTTGTGATCCGCAAATAAACTCATCCGATGGGGAGGAAGGCACTCAGAGCCGACGCGCAAGTTTATTTGCATCACATGTCAAATCGTAATGGAGGCTGTGGGAATTTATAAAAATATCCCTCTCCCACTTAGTAATTTAAAATTGAGGAATTTTCTAGCCTACGACAAGCATATCAAACAATAAACAATAAATATGAATAAGAAATATTTTCCAACTATTATGGTTTTTGCCTCCAATATGCCTCCTGTCGTATCGCCATCTCATCCACTCCTCGCTACGCCATGTATAAGCCATCCGGAGATCCGAGCCGAGAATAACTATTTTAATTTACATCCATCGATCCTATACTCCACGAAGGAGTGTACATAAAATCTAGATCGAAAGTAAACTAAAATAAATGAGTGGCTAAACAATGTCATACTTAATTATAAAAATTAAATACTAGCCTCGTCAACCCCGAGGATTCAAATAATATACAATTACACACATACAATCACATACACACATATGACCATAATAGTTGGATCCTATGCCTGCAACCAAAAAGTTAACCTACGGACATCCTACTATTATACGAAACATACAATATATGAAAAGTGCATAAAAGTAACCGAATCCTAAACACAAAAAACCAGAAACCGTGGCTCTGATACCACTTGAAGGGAGGAAACTTCGCTTCCCACTTCAACTCGGTTGCTTGTTCATGGAGATCCCGTCTTCGTCCCCAGATTAAAAAATTAATCCATTACAATTAGGGATTACCCAAGCTACTGTTTCATCGTCGTGCTATCTAATTAGAGTGGTCACTTGAATAAACTTGTTGTTCAAGCAACCTACCTCTATTCATCGAATAGCCGCTGATAAGCGGTATATTGTCGTGGTACCGTTTCAAATTAATTAACGAACCCCTTAACTACACTAATATAGCATAGTGGATGGCCCGGATCGTTTCCCAACGAGTGTAATCGACAGAATAGTAAACTTAGGATTACTAGTTATTGCTTTGGGTTTTCTAATGAAGATGGGGGTTTGGGATTTGAGATATAACCTACAATTGCAAGGTAATTAAAATCCTAAAATAACATGCAATAACTAAATCAAACAAAGCAGGAATTAAAGCAATATAAAATGAAAGAAAAATAATCTAATCAACCCAAGATAGGCCCGGTGAATGACCAAGGTCCTTCGGCTAAGTCCAGCGAAGCTCGATCGAGACTCCGCAAGTGATAGTGGAAGTGGGATGGTGCAAACTCCTGAATCCAGTAGTTTGATGGACACTCCGAACTCTCGCGGATCCGGTTGAGTTCGAAGAAATGTCGTTTGATCGTAACTTCTCCTCGAATCCGAAAGAGAAGGTGGGTGAGTTGTGAAATGGAGGACGTCGCCGAAATCACTCGATGAGGCGGTTCCTCCTCGAATCCGAAGGAGAAAAGTGGGTGGAGGCAAGGTGGACGCGGCTGCTAAGGCTCAAGGGAAGAAAAGATTAACTAACAACCTAATGAAAACATGATTAAAAGAAAGCAATTAAAGTAAAGCATGAAATTAAATCTAATCTAACTAACTACGGCCTAATTACTCTAAGAAGCATTTTATCGAACGATACATGTGCATGAACCAAATTAAACTGATGCAAATTAAACATGAAAGGGAATTTGACTGCTAGCATTCAACAAACTAAGCTAAACAATCAACACATCAACATGGAAGAAGAAATTGCTGTCTGAATGACGAAATGCTTGAAATCTATGTGAAGAAGCTGGAAATGGAACTGCCGGATCGATGAAGGAGATGCTGCAGATGAAGAACAGAGCGGTTGGAAGATGGCTGCCGGCGGTGGAGGTACTGTCCGGACCGTGAGATAATGGCCGGCGGTAGAGGGCGGTGATGGAGTGGTGGCTGGAATAGAAAGGTTGGCAGAGCTGTGGCTGGCACCTCCGATCGGAGGTGGAAACCCAAAGCTGGTAGAACTATGGCTGCTGGCCAGATAGAGATGTCTAGAGGAGCTGGACAGATCGAAGGGAAAGGAGATGGCTAGCGGCACCGGTCACCGGAGAATGGAGGGGATCCCCTTCCACCACTCCGGCGACCGGTGGGGAAGGAGCTGAGCGCGGCGGAAGAAGCGGCGTCGGGCGAAAATCGCGGATGAGAAGATGAGGCGAGGCCAGCTTTTTTTGGTGGAGAAGTGTTGGTTTTATTAAATGCATTTTGGTAGCTGTCCGATCAAAGCAGCCTTCAATCTCATCCGTCCATTATAGCTAGGTTGATTACTCTGATTAATCCACTAATGGGTTGTGCATCCAACGGCTGAAATTACTCCAACTCTGGATGGACGGATCTGATCCATCTGGATAGATAATCACGATCGACTGAATCTGGACGAAGGGCTCAGATGTCTAGATCAAAATGTACGGACCGGATCTCTCCAGATCTGGGTAGATGGCTCAGAATCAAGCTGCTTTCATCAGACGGTCCATATCGTTCAAATCTGATCTCTTGATTAAATTGCCCTCGATCATGATGAAAGGTTCAGATTGAGCTAGCTTAAAATGTCCTTCTAGCCCTAGATGAAGCCATATTCGATCTAACTCGAGTCTAATCCATTGGTTCATCTCGATCTCCTACAAATAAAGACAAAATTTACATATAAGTCCAGCATTTAGGAGAATTTACATTAAGGTCCAAAAATATATCCAACTCATAAAATATACAAATAATCGATAATTAATCACTCGAGAGGATAAAAACAATGATATTAAAGACCAAAATAATCCGATAAAATGACAGTTATCAATTCCCCCACACTTATTCTTGCACGTCCCGAGCAAGTCAATAAAACTAAAAACAACTGAAAGTATATTTCCCTAGCAATTCCCAAGCATACATAGAAAATCGTGAAAGAAAGTTACCTAGGATTGTCAATTCTCAGAAACTCAAGCAATCATGGACTTAAATCTTGCACAGGTTAACAAACATGGTAACTTCAATCCATTATGAATAGACTAAGAATGATTAAGCCTCACAAGGTAAGTGGTGGTTTCTCTCGCTCTCATAAGCATGTAATAGTGGAGTTCACTCAAGCTACTCATGGTTTATGAACTACCATATGCTTGCTTTTCTTCTACCTTCACCACTATATACACATAAGAATGCACAATCACTGAAGGCTTATTAGGAATGTAAGGGAAAAATAAATGCAAGGAAAATGACAATATGTGTGAAAGGAAAGAAAGGTAAAACATGAAATAGCTACAGAAATGCAAGGAGATATGGAAATACTTGAATGCTACATAGATGAGTACAAGAAAACAGTGCCCCAAAAGTTTTCATCCAAGCTAGCATTTTACCATCCACTAAATATGTAAACAACCCCTATCACATTTACAATACAAGTCCAGATATGATATCAAATAACTCTCTCAATATTTGTAATAAGGGATGTCTATCACGAAAATACTATCACACAGATAAAAAAATTGCACAAACATGTCAAAGTTTTTTTTTTTGGAACAAATGTTCTTTTTTTTCCATTTTTTTTTCAAATTTTTTTTTTTTCAACTTTTTTTTTTGACATGCATTGCACTTTCATATACTCTAAAACATCTAGATCATCTATAAAAAGTAAAAACACGGCTTGTCCATGGTGATCAAGCACGACATGCCTATGCTTACATTAAATTCTCCTAAACTACTCTCTGCCCCACACTTAAACTTTTGTCCGTCCCGGGCAAAAACTCATCATGAAACATCCAATATTCCACATCCAAGAAATAGAAATGGACAAGAAAGTAATGGAAGGAAAGAAAAATAGAAATGATGAACGACCAGAATGTTATTCAATAAGCATGTGGCGATAAAAGAAGTGAAGGAAAACAAATGTGATTGCCTTCATAATAATCATGCAAACCTATTGTTGTGTGGTCTCGAAAGAATCAAAGCAAGTTCTAGAGTTACAATAACCACAAGTGCACCACACACAAATAATAAAAAATAGGCACAATTCTCACTAGGTAAACAAAAATAATCAACTCAGTCTATCAACATAGAATCCATCACTAAGTAGCAACCACATGCAATCAAATAATCCATTCATGACAATAAATCCCAAAATTCGACAATCAGATTTAACTAGCTTTCACGACTTCTAAGTAGATATAAAGGAATGCATAGGAAATTATTTGAATATCCCAACAAAACAAAAACTCAACAAACGAAACCTAACAACGAAAACAAAAACAAATGAAGTAAAAGAGATATATATACAAAGAAAAAAAAAGAAAAGAGGTGAGATGGAGCAAACTCCCCTGAGGTCCTGACGGTTGAAGAAGATTCAGAAGTAGTAGCCAGTGAGGGAGTGGAATGCTTCGAGAAAAGATCCTTCCCGGCAGTTGAAGCCGGTTCAGAAGTAAAATCCACGCCGGAGGTGGAATGGATCGAGAGAAAGCGAGCAGCTCCATGATGTGATCAGAATTATCCTGTGCTGCTCCCTCTAATATGATCGCCTTCTTATATGTCTTCTCTGGAGGTCGGAGGTGATTCATCAGAAGTTTCCAACCTGGGGGTTAGATTATTGCATTTTCTGTCAGGGCCTTCATCAGCAAAGGTGTTGGAGACTCTGGCTGTGATGGAAGTGTCCAACTATCCACCACTTCCATAGAAATCATCATCATTGCTTACCGCTTTGTCTCATTTGTCTTACAGTCGATTGGCAAGTCACAGGCAATGGTATCAAGCAGCGAGTACAACCTCATCTGCAAAAACCTCTGCACTTTCCTCTTCAATAGCATCAGAAAAAGAAACAACATCAATATTCTTATCAGCATCCAAGACATCAACAACTGCATCACCATGATATAAATCAACAGAGGAGTCCTGTAGAGCTGTAGAAGTAGATGCAAGTGTTAGGAATATTTGTAACGGCTAGAGGGGGGGGGGGTGATTAGCCTTTCTTCGTTTCTACAAGTACGTTAGTGGAAGCAAAACAAATACAAATAAGAATACGAAATAGAAACACAAATACAATGCTAACACCCGATGTACGTGGTTCGGAGATGAGGCTCCTACTCAACGGTAATCCCTAAGGTGGATTAGCCCTAGCCAAGCTTCACTAAACACCTCCTTTGGATGAACCAAGGTGGAGAAACCTTTCTTACAATGCTCTCCTCTTCTTTATAATGATGGATGATTAAGAACTAGAGAAGAGGAGGTTTTGGATTGCTAAAACACTTGGGAAAGCTTGGTGAGCACGAGGGTGTAGTTGGGAGTTAGAGAACTAGCTTCACCAAGCTCCCCAAGGCCCCTTTTTATAAAAGAGGGGTTGTTTTCCCATTGGGCCTCGATCAGTCGACTGATGCTTACCATCAGTCATTACTGCTAACGACCGAACCGAGATCTCATGAGATTCGTAGCCGCAATTTCCAACGGCGGGTGATCGATCATTGCTCCCTCCATCGATCGGTGATGGAGTGATCAAGCGTGATCGAGTGAGCGCATTACGTGGTGATTTTCTCCTTAATCGATCATTCGCCTTTGGCGATCGACTATCGCAACATCGATCGACTTCACTGACCAAGCGATCGTGATAGTCGGTTTTACGGCTCGACTCAAACGCGACGGTCGATCGATACATCGTGTCCGATCGATACTCATCAAGTATGAGTAATTCACACTTGATTTTACACCCTAGACCTAGACTCAACCATCTAGCTCCTCATTAAGCCTTGCGCCTTCAGGATCCCTCCGAGTCTGCGACTTGTTCATCCTTTGCGCTTTGCTTCCAAGAGCTTCCTTCGGTTTCGTCATGTCTTGGGTTGCCAAATGCTTGGACTTTACGCTGCCAAGACTACAAGCTTGGACTTATGCTGCCAAGACCTTACTTTGGACTACCTTTGCCAAGGTTCACTTGGACTTTACGCTGCCAAGACTACAAGCTTGGTCTTACGCTGCCAAGTCCATCCCTTGGACTTCCTTTGCCAAGATCATACTTGGACTTCCTTTGCCAAGGTTCACTTGGACTTTACGCTGCCAAGACTACAAGCTTGGTCTTACGCTTCCAAGTCCATCCCTTGGACTTCTCTTTTACCAAGTCTTCATCCTTGGATTTCCCTGTCACTTAAACATATTCGCAATTAGATCACAAGATATTGCCTAACTTAGATGATTATCCAAACATCAAAACATATAAATGTTTGGAGCATTATTGCACCAACAATCTCCCCCTTTTTGATGTTTGACAATCATTTAAGTTAGGTCTTAAAAGATATACACATAATCATCTAACTTAAACATTCCTTCTCTCCCTTTGACATACATCAAAAAGAGAAGGATTCAAAAATGAAAGAATTGAAGGTGTTGGATCTTGGACTAAGGTATAAGATTGAAATTAAGCTCCCCCTTAATCCAAGATATGCTTTATAATGTATAAACAATATTTGAAGCAAAGCATAACAAAAATTCAAAAACATTAAGTCCTAACTTTGCACCAACAATGGATTTGGGGATGAAAAAGATATAATTTATGAAACTCCCCCTAAAACACTGTATTAAACAATCCTAAAAACTTTTATACGCAATATCATCATACTATAGTTTTAGGACATCAAGGATACACTAAATATCAGAAATTTGAGCTATTTATCAGAAAACTCGTATGTCAGTCATTTGGTTTCGAACGATCATTCTTCGCTGAAATCGAAATTCTAGAAACCTCAAAAAATCACAAAATTTCGTGTACACATTTCTGAGATCATACTTTATTAAGGAAAAATAGTTTGAAAAATATATGTTATCTAGATTTCAATATTGATATAAATTTGGAAACTAACAAAAGTTCTAAAGATTTTGCAAACTTTGTATCACTTTTGTGTTCTACTTAAAAACTATTTTTCAAAATATGATAAATATAGTTTAAAATATATATGATTTGAAATTTCCAACCATGTTCTTAGGGCTATGTATCCATTACTTGAATACAAGCCTTCCCAATGATTGGTCCATAAGGTATTCATGTCTCTAGGTGTGTCATTGGCTCATAGTAATGCATCATAACAAGCATGATGAGCCAAGTACACCTTCCCTATCATCTCACATGTTTCTAAGTATCTCAATACAAAAATCAAGGTTTCTTAAGGCTTTTTGTGAGATGCATCAAGGTATAAAGATACTATATAAGTATAGGATCATGCAAACCTAGAATTTTACTCTACAAAGCACATACCAAGCTCTCTCCTTAATGATGAAAATTCAATTTCGGGAAGAGCTTTGGTGAAGATATCGGCAAGGTTAGACTTAGATTCTACATAATTAAGTTCAATGCCCCCTCTTGCCACATGATCTCTTATAAAGTGATGTTTCACTTCAATGTGCTTGGTCCTAGAGTGATGTACCGGATTTTTGGTCAAGTTGATGGTACTCACATTATCACAATAAACTTTAATGTTAGAATAGTGTAGCTCATAGTCCACAAGAGTATGTCTCATCCAAAGTAATTGAGCTACACAACCACCCATAGCCACATATTCGGCTTCGGTGGTTGATAAAGCAACACAATGTTGCTTCCTACTACTCCAACATACTAGGGAGGACCCAAGAAATTGGCATCCACCACTAGTACTCTTCCTATCCAATTTGCACCCGGCATAATCGGAATCGGTATACCCAAGCAATTCAAACGACCTAGTCCTAGGATACCAAAGTCCTACATTTAGGGTGCCTTTAATATATCTTAAAATTCTTTTGATGGCTACTAAATGGGATTCTTTGGCACAAGATTGGTATCTTGCACACATTCCTACTGCAAATAAGATATCGGGTCTACTAGCGGTTAGGTATAGTAGGCTACCAATCATACTCCTATAAAGTTTAAGATCAATTGATTTACCATCATGATCACTATCTATTCTAGTGCTAGTGGTCATAGGAGTGGTTACAATTTTGGCATTTTCCAAACCAAATTTCTTGATCATTTCATTTGCATATTTGGTTTGATAAATATGAATACCCTCATTAGTTTATTTGACTTGTAACCCTAGGAAAAAGTTGAGCTCTCCAACTAAACTCATTTCAAATTCATTTTTCATGTTTTTTATAAAGTCTTGAAGAAGATCATCATTTGTCGGCCCAAAAATAATGTCATCAACATATACTTGGGCTATGAATATATCCTTTAATGTTGACTTTATAAACAAGGTTTGATCTACTTGGCCTCTTCTAAAATCATTATAAATTAGGAAGGATGACAATCTTTCATACCATGCCCGGGGAGCTTTTTTTAACCCATATAAAGCTTTCCTATGCTTACATACATGGTTTGGATAATCTATGTTCTCAAAACTGGGTGGTTGCTCTACATATACTTTCTCCTTAATATAACCATTTAAGAATGCCGATTTGACATCCATTTGGTAAAGTTTAAATCCCATGTAGGAAGCATATCCTAAGAGAATCCTTATAGATTCTAACCTAGCAACCGGGGCATAAGTCTCATCATAGTCAAGCCCCTCAGCAGTTGAATTGAATCCCCCTAGCAACCAACCTAGCCTTATTTCTATTAGTACATCTTGTGGTAATTATGGTGCTATCATTGGGTCTAGGTACTAACTCCTATACTTGACTCCTCTCAAATTGAGCCAATTCATCTTGCATTGCCAAAATCCAATCCGGATCATGTAATGCATCATTGATCGATTTGGGCTCAAATTGTGAAATGAGAGCTACTTGACTAGTAGGAGGTCTATGAAATGACCTAGTTCTTACTCCTTGAGATAGATCTCCTACTACTTGGTCAAGTGGATGATCTTGATGAATTCTTAGGGTTCTAGAAGGGGTTTCAAATTGATCATTGTTATCTTCCATCCTCCTTTCATCATTGGAATCTCCTCTTTCTCCCCCTTGATCATTACCCCTAATGGTCAAATTTTAAAGTTTTTGGGTAATGTCTTGATTATTGTCATTAATATCCTTATCAATGGAGAACTTTCTAGGGTAGGTACTAGTGGTTTCATCAAATTGAACATTAGAAGATTCCTCAATCCCTTGGGTTCTCTTATTGTAGACTCTATATCCTCTACTTGTGGATGAGTATCCAACTAGGATTTCCTCATCCACTTTGGATTCAAATTTTCCTAAGTTATCCTTGGTGTTTAGAATATAATCTTTACATCCAAAGACTTTGAAATTGTGAATTGTGGGAATAGTCCCATTCCATAATTCAAAAGGTGTCTTTCCTAAAAACCTATGGATTTGAACCCTATTTTGGATATAGCAAGCGGTATTAACCGCTTCTGCCCATAAGTAGCTAGGTAGAGAATATGCATTAAGCATAGTCCTAGCCGCCTCTTGTAGAGCACGATTTCTCCTTTCCACCACCCCATTTTGTTGGGGTGTTCTAGGACAAGAGAACTCATGCTTGTACCCTTGCTCTAAACAAAATTGTGAAAATTTTAAGTTTTCAAATTCACCACCATGATCACTACGGATCCGGTTGATTTTAAGACTCTTTTCATTTTCAACCCTTTTACTAAATCCTATGATTATTTCTAAGGTATCATCCTTATGTTTCATAAAGTATACCCAAGTATACCTAGAAAAATCATCTACAATAACCAAACAATATTTGTTACCATTTAAAGATGGAGTACTATGGCAATCAAATAAGTCAAGATGCAATAATTCTAATGGTAAAGAGGTATTAGTTAGGGTTTTACCTTTGTGTGATGCCTTGGTTTGTTTTCCTTCTTGGCATGCATCACACATTTTGTTCTTGACATACTTGATCTTTGGTAGCCCTTTGACCAACTCTATCTTGGCTACCTTGGCTATGTTTTTCATGTTGATGTGCCCCAATCTCCTATGCCATAGCCAACTTTCTTCCTCTTTTGCAACAAAACACTTAGTAGAAATGTTAGAAGCATATAAAAGATCAACATAATAGATATTTGACTTCCTATATCCAACTAACATGCAATCATTTAATTCCTCGTGTCTAATGATGCATTTAGAGGATTCAAAAGAGACATGATAGTTTGCATCACAAAGTTGGCTAACACTTAATAAATTAAATTTCATATTTTCAACTAGCAAGACTTTGTGAATAACAATTTTGGGGTATACCTCAATTGTACCTCTACATAATATCTGAGTTTTCCACTATTTCCAAAAGACACTGCTCCTTTCTTCACATACTTAATCGTGGAGAACTTGCTCACATCCCCGGTCATATGTGTTGAGCAACCGCTATCCACAATCCACATACCTTGCTCTCCTACCTAAATTACATGAAAAATACAAGCTTTTGGTACCCAAACATTTGGACCGGTAACATTAAGTAAAAACTTCTTAGGTACCCATGCTTTCTTAACCTTTCCCTTAATGGTTGCTTTCCTATTAATTAATGAAATATAAGCAACTTCTTTTTCTTTTGGCTTATATCCTAAACCAGCCTTGTTATAAACGGCTCTTTGTCGACTAAGGATCATATCGAGACATTTTGAGCCATTAGAAAATTTTTCTAAACATGCTTTTAGCTCAACAACCTCATCCTTAAGTTTGTCATTCTCTTCCTTAAGCATGCAAGAATCGATATGTGAAGGTTTTTCATTCTTAATAGCCTTTAGTTCTACCTTCATGCCCTTAACCTTAGATTTAGACTTATCTAGAGCTTCTTTAAGATAGACAATTGATTTATAAAGAAGCTTAACTTTGGGAGAGTTCATTACCTCATCGTCACTAGATGACGATTCATCACTTGAGGAGTCTTCTTGGCTTGATGTGCCGGAATCATCTTCTAGGGCCATGAGTGCCACATGGCATGTGATGTGGCAAAGCTCATCATCGGAGGAGGAGTCTTCAACACTTGGTGTGTCCCAAGTGGTTTGAGCCACCATAGCCTCCTTCTTCTTCTTCTCCTTCTTATCCTTCTTTTTCTTCCTTCTTTTTTAGCTCCGGGCAATTTGTCTTTATGTGCCCCTTCTTGTTGCAAGCATGGCAAATCACATTGTTATTGAAACTTGAATTACCACTAAACTTACCTTTTGAAGAATGAGACCCCTTCCTTGCCTCTCTACTCTTGAACTCCTTTGATTTCCTATAGAGCTTCTTGACAAAATTTGCCATCTCGCTAGACGAGTCTCCATCACTACTTGAGTCATGCTCCGATTCGGATGATGATGATACTTCTTTTCTTTCCTTCTTCTTCTTTTCCTTCTTTTCAACAAATAGAGCTAAACCCTTTTCCTTAGAGGACATGTTAGTTTGCTCATGTAATTCAAACTCACAAAATAATTCATCAATTTTAATTTGAGAGAGATCCCTAGTTACCTTAATGACATCAACTATAGAAGTCCATAAAGAATTTCTAGGAAATGCTTGAAGAATATACCTTACCAAGTCCCGGTTGTCAACTCGCTCACCTATGATGTGGAGTCCGTTCACAATTTCCTTGAACCTTCCATGCATTTGGCTTACGGTTTCATGCATCTTCATTTGGAAGGCTTGAAGTTGTCCAATTAGTAGGTCCTTCTTGGCCCTCTTTGACTCCTTGGAACCTTCATTTAGCTCAATGAGCTTTTCCCATAACTCCTTGGCGGATTCGAAAGGCCCCACCTTGTTGAGTTGCTCCATTGTAATGCCGCATTGGATGGTGAGTACGACCTTTGCATTTGACTCGAACTTCCGGTTCATCTCCCTTGTCCAATCCTTGCTTGGAATAGGGTTTCCATGTTCATCCACTGGTTCCTCGAAGCCATCTACAACACTATGCCAAATTTCAATATTGCTCATTAGATAATACTTCATCCTACCTTTCCAATATGCAAAGTGACTCCCATCGAAGAGCGGTGGCTTGGCGGTGCTATATCCCTCTTGAAGAGCCATTGATGCTTTGGTTGATGGTGAAATCTTCCAAGCTATCCGGGCTCTGATACCACTTGTTAGGAATATTTGTAACGGCTAGAGGGGGGTGATTAGCCTTTCTTCGTTTCTACAAGCACGTTAGCGGAAGCAAAACAAATACAAATAAGAATACAAAATAGAAACACAAATACAATGCTAACACCCGATGTACGTGGTTCGGAGATGACGCTCCTACTCCACGGTAATCCGTAAGGTGGATTAGCCCTAGCCAAGCTTCACTAAACACCTCCTTTGGATGAACCAAGGTGGAGAAACCTTTCTTACAATGCTCTCCTCTTCTTTACAATGATGGATGATTAAGAACTAGAGAAGAGGAGGTTTTGGATTGCTAAAACACTTGGGAAAGCTTGGTGAGCACGAGGGTGTAGTTGGGAGTTAGAGCACTAGCTTCACCAAGCTCCCCAAGGCCCCTTTTTATAGAAGAGGGGTTGTTTTTCCCGTTGGGCCTCGATCAGTCGATTGATGCTTACCATCAGTCGACTGCCGCCGAAGCCAACGACTTCTGAACCGAGATCTCCGCGGAGATTCGTAGCCGTAATTTCCAATGGCCAGGTGATCAGTCGACTGATCCCTTCATCAGTAGACTGATGGAGTAATCAGTCGAGTGATCAAGGCAGCAGTCGAGTGTGACTGCATTCTGTTGTGATTTTCTCCTTGATCAATCGATCGCCTTTGGCGAATCATCGCAACATCGATTATCATGACCAAAGCGGTCGGTGATAGTCGAGTTTTACTGAATCGGTCAAACGCGACCCGATCGGTGATACATCGTATCAGTCGACTGATACTCATCAAGTATGAGTAATTCATACTTGATTTTACACCCTAGACCTAGACTCAACCTTCTAGCTCCTCATTAAGCCTTGTGCCTTCAGGATCCCTCCGAGTCCGTGACTTGTTCATCCTTTGCGGTTTGCTTCCAAGAGCTTCCTTTGATTTCGTCATGTCTTGGGTTGCCAAATGCTTGGACTTTACGCCGCTAAGACAACAAGCTTGGACTTATGCTGCCAAGACCTTACTTTGGACTACCTTTGCCAAGGTTCACTTGGACTTTACGCTGCCAAGACTACAAGCTTGGTCTTACGCTGCCAAGTCCATCCCTTGGACTTCCTTTGCCAAGATCATACTTGGACTTCCTTTGCCAAGGTTCACTTGGACTTTACGCTGTCAAGACTACAAGCTTGGTCTTACGCTGCCAAGTCCATCCCTTGGACTTCTCTTTTACCAAGTCTTCATCCTTGGATTTCCCTGTCACTTAAACATATTCACAATTAGATCACAAGATATTGCCTAACTTAGATGATTATCCAAACATCAAAACATATAAATGTTTGGAGCTTTGTTGCACCAACAGCAAGTGTATCGTCAACTCTGCAATCCATCTCCTCAAGCACATCACTTCCATCAGAAATGATCTCTGAGGAAAACTGGAAGGAATCTTGTGCTTGCATTTGGTTGATAGATGATGTCATTTGATTTAACTGAGTCTGCAAGTTTTGTAACCTTTGTTCTTGTTGCTGATAACTAACGTTCATTTGTTGCTGATATTGATGTAGAAATGATGCTAGTTTTTCTAGTGTCTCTGTATTTTCTTGACTGGGAGTAGGGGTTTCTTCACAGTGACATAATTGATCTCCCCAACTAGGCATGTAAGTATCAATAGATGGTGGAGGTAGATAGCACTGAGACTGTTCAGGGGTGCACTGTTGTGCGTGTCCATATCTCAAATCTAAATTGTAAGCATGTGTACCAGAAAATGAATTATACTTGTCCTGCTGATATGACTGATGATACTGAGGCATAGGCTGATTATACTGAGACTGATACTGGAGATGTTGATAGTCAGATTGATAATACTGAGAATATGCATATGTATTACTCCTAGCATAATATCCAGTGCTTGGATAATGAATGTCACTAAAGTCTCCAAATGGCTGATAATATGGATCCATGCTTGCTACAAAAGAAATTTTCCTGTTCTTGTCCTGAAACACTGGCGAATAAAATCAAAAGATACAGGAAACATGTAAAATAGAACGCATGGATATACAAGACATAAAAGAATTAAGCCCTCAACAAAAATTTTGAATTTTGAATTTTGATTTTTTTTTTTTAGAAAAATAGAAAAACAATCCTAAATCTACTAAGCATCATTACACTCCCAGGCAACGGCGCCAAATTTGATAAGCGGTATATTATCGTGGTACCATTTAAAATTAATTACCGAACCCCTTAACTACACTAATATAGCATAGTGGATGGCCCGGATCGTTTCCCAACGAGTGTAATCGACATAATAGTAAACTTAGAATTACTAGTTATTGCTTTGGGTTTTCTAATGAAGATGGGGGTTTGGGATTTGAGATATAACCTACAATTGCAAGGTAATTAAAATCCTAAACTAACATGCAATAACTAAATCAAACAAAGCAGGAATTAAAGCAATATAAAATGAAAGAAAAATAATCTAATCAACCCAAGATAGGCCCGGTGAATGACCAAGGTCCTTCGGCTAAGTCCAGCGAAGCTCGATCGAGACTCCGCAAGTGATAGTGGAAGTGGGATGGTGCAAACTCATGAATCCAGTAGTTTGATGGACACTCCGAACTCTCGCAGATCCGGTTGAGTTCGAAGAAATGTCGTTTGATCGGAACTTCTCCTCGAATCCGAAAGAGAAGGTGGGTGAGTTGTGAAATGGAGGACGTCGCCGAAATCACTCGATGAGGCGGTTCCTCCTCGAATCCGAAGGAGAAAAGTGGGTGGAGGCAAGGTGGATGTGGCTGCTAAGGCTCAAGGGAAGAAAAGATTAACTAACAACCTAATGAAAACATGATTAAAAGAAAGCAATTAAAGTAAACCATGAAATTAAATCTAATCTAACTAACTATGGCCTAATTACTCTAAGAAGCATTTTATCGAACGATACATGTGCATGAACCAAATTAAACTGATGCAAATTAAACATGAAAGGGAATTTGACTTCTAGCATTCAACAAACTAAGCTAAACAATCAACACATCAACATGGAAGAAGAAATTGCTGTCCGAATGACGAAATGCTAGAAATCTATGTGAAGAAGCTGGAAATGGAACTGCCGGATCGATGAAGGAGATGCTGCAGATGAAGAACAGAGCGGTTGGAAGATGGCTGTCGGCGGTGGAGGTGTTGTTGGCCGGATGGAGATGTCTGGAGGAGCTGGACTGATCGGAGGGAAAGGAGATGGCTAGCGGCACCGATCACCGGAGAATGGAGGGGATCCCCTTCCACCTCTTCGGCGACCGGTGGGGAAGGAGCTGAGCGCGGCGGAAGAAGCGACGTCGGGTGAAAATCGCGGATGAGAAGATGAGGCGAGGCCAGCTTTTTTTTTGTGGAGAAGTGTTGGTTTTATTAAATGCATTTTGGTAGCTGTCCGATCAAAGTAGCCTTCAATCTCATCCGTCCATTATAGCTAGGTTGATTACTCTGATTAATCCACTAATGGGCTGTGCATCCAACGGATGAAATTACTCCAACTCTGGATGGAAGGATATGATCCATCTGGATAGATAATCACGATCGACTGAATCTGGACGAAGGGCTCAGATGTCTAAATCAAAATGTACGGACCGGATCTCTCCAGATCTTGGTAGATGGCTCAGAATCAAGCTGCTTTCATCAGACGGTCCATATCGTTCAAATCTAATCTCTTGATTAAATTGCCCTCGATCATGATGAAAGGTTCAGATTGAGCCAGCTTAAAATGTCCTTCTAGCCCTAGATGAAGCCATATTTGATCTAACTCGAGTCCAATCCATTGGTTCATCTCGATCTCCTACAAATAAAGACAAAATTTACATATAAGTTCAACATTTAGGAGAATTTACAATAATGTCCAAAAATATATCCAACTCATAAAATATACAAATAATCGATAATTAATCACTCGAGAGGATAAAAACAATGATATTAAAGACCAAAATAATCCGATAAAATGACAGTTATCAGCCTCGGAATAGACGATGTACGGATCACTTGTTTTTGTGTTTGTATTCGGGGTCCAAGTAAATTTAGCCACATTCCATACATACAATATACAAAGAAACAAACAAGGAAAACATAAAAAGATTTATTCCTCTTGTTTACATCAAGATCTTCTATCGTATGTCCTATCCTCCTCTTGGACGTTGTGTGGGCAACGGTCCTCCAAGAGATGGAGCCTCCTAGATCATGAACTTCTTTCCTTGCTCGCTCCGAACAAGAGGAAGTTTAGAAATGAAACTCTTCCCTATCTAAGACCGGCCACCAAGTCAAGAGACTTGTGATGCCGCCGGCCAAGGAATAGAGGAGGAAGTGGGTGCCGACCAAGAGCTCCAAGGAATACCCTAACTCTTGTTTCCACCGGCCAAGGAGAAGAGGAAAAAGAGGTTGAGCGCCGGCCAAAGCTTGAGGGAGGTAGTCACCGGCCAAGGAAAACAGGAGAAGAAGAAAACCTAAACCTCTCTTCTTGTTGCAGCCGGCCCTAAGAGGAGCAAACCTTAGCTTGCCGCCCCAAACCCTAACCCTAGAAGCCTTGCCGCCCAAGCCAAAACCTAATCTCCAATCAATGTGCTGCCGCCCACCCGTTATGCCTCCTTTCATAGAGCTAGGCTTAAGCCCTTTTAATCTCCACCATCGGTTCTAGGGATTTAATCTCAACCGTCGAATCTAGAGATTTAATCTCAACCATCGGATCTAAAGATTTGATCTCTACCGTCGGATCTAGAGTTTCATCTTCCATCATCGGATCTAGGCTTCATGAGGGTTTTAATTGGCTACGATAGGGACCATGAGGAGGAGTTGGATCTTGGCCACCCAATGGACCAAGCCCACATAATGTCTGCTCCATTAATGATAATCCATTCCACTAGAGGTTTATCATTGATCTACCTCACCAACCCCCATAAGTTAATATGAGCTCCATATATTATTTGTACATATATCTCCCCGTGTTTAATATCTCGAATGTCCGTCGATAAATTAATTTACTGACAATTAATTAATTAACATCTAATTCCATGAGTAGTACCACTCAACCTTATCATCATGTCGGACCAAGTCCACCTGCAGGGTTTACATGATGAACCTTATGAGCTCCTCAAGGGGACATCATCATCCTAATATATAGGACATGGTTTCCTCCTATAATCAACGACACACCATATAAATAATATCATTTCCCAACTTACCGAGCCTATCGATTTACTCTATAAATCTCGCCCATTGGTAAATCAAAGAAATGAATACTAAGTATATGCGCCCATTATTATATCGGGATTAAGAGCATGTACAATGTAATATCTGAGGTCCGATTCGATTATGTAGTCAGCAATAAATTGAATCACCTCTAAGTCGGTCCTGCTCAATACACACAAAGTGTACTAGTATAATTCTATGGTCAAGACAAACCAATACCAAATCTCACTACAAACATTCCAATGATTTGTCCATAACCATCTCGGTTGTGAGCCTTTACTTATACTTTACAAGGAACTGATAACATGATCTCCCATGTGACACTACACACCATGTTGTCTACAATGTAGTATTAAACAATATGCACAACTATAAATATGCAAACAATGATCATGTGATTCTTATTTCAAAAATAAAGATGTTCATACAAAAGATAGACTTTTCAGTATACATCCCAACAGAGAAATGAAGGGTTTAAGTTAGTAAACCTTCATTATGCTTTAGTATAAGAGAAGACATAGTTGGGCTTATGGGTTAGCCAAACTTAAAGGTATTGCCAAATATCAAAAAGGGAGAGATTGTTTGTACAATCGACCCTAGGTCAATGTTGACCAATCTCGAGTGGGGCTCGAGTAGGGTTTTAATGTTTTAAAATGTATTCAACAATGGTTTAACAATACGTTTGACATACGTATTGAGAGAGATTGTCATAGGGGAGAATGTTAGAGCAATCAACCTCCGATCATTGATGACCAAGCTCGAGTGAGACTGAAGTCCAAGAAAGGATTTTTAGCAATGGAGAAGTCCAAGTATGGATACTTGGTAAGGAAAAATTCAAGGGTGGAGTCTTGGCAAAGGAAAGTCCAAATATCGATATTTGACAAAAGAAAAAAAATTCAAGTGTGTAGTCTTGGCGGCGTAAGTCCAAGTATAGATAGTTGGCAAAGGAAAAGCCCAAGGGTGTAATCTTGGTCGTGTAAGTCCAAGGGTATAGTCTTGACAGTGAATGTCCAAGTATGAAGACTTGACATTGAAAGCCCCAGAGGCGTGACTTCTTGGGAAAGGTAGACTTGAGAGCATGACAAAACCGGTGGAAGCACTTGAATGCTAGTGTGAAGGGTGAAGGAGTCATGGAGGACTCGAATAGACCCTAAGGGCATGAGGCTGATGGAAGTTGCTTGAAGGCTTAGGTTTAGGCTAAGGGTGAGTGTCAAGTATGAGGGGATTATACTTGGAGTTAAACCTCACTTTTGAGGTTTACCACACGACTGGTAGTATTGACTAGTCGACTAGTCTAGTGCTAGACACTTGGGAGGGCTTAGTTGACTTCAGTAGTCAACTGGGGTTACGACCCAGTCAACTTGTCGAGTTAACCCCAGTCGACTGGTCAAGTAGTTGACTGAGGTCAACTATTGGATTGTTACTTTGACAGTCGACTAGTGGCTTGCACTAGTCGACTGGCCATTGGCAGTCAATTGGCTTTAAGTTGACAGGACATAGAATTTCTCATAGTTGACTCCTAGCTTATGGTAGTTGATTGATGGCTATGGAAATAGACTGCTGGGTTAGGGCAGTCAACTGGTCAGACAATTTCTAATGTGGATTAGTCTATTGTGAGACAACAGTCAAGCGGGCAGTCGACTGGTGGATAAGAACAGTTGACTGCTAGGTGAAAAATCAGTCTGAGTAGAGCTTTAATTGGAGGCTGTGAAGGAGGAAACAAATGTTGGTTCTTGAGGACTTTGAAGGGGAGTTGTTGTTGCATTCCAGACCTTCCAAGGCTTTCAAAGCAACTAAATCAAGAAGTGATCAAAAGCTCATCTTGTTTTTGTATTCTGTTGGTTAATTTGTTACCTAATGATATTTTGGCAAAGTTAGGTGGGTTTAAGGATGCTAAGGAACTATGGAGTAAGATACCAAGTTCCATGAGAATCCATCATCGGCTCAAGATATAGAGGAGAAAGCCGAAGAAGAGGAATGCTCATCCTCCAAAGAGCTTGAGGATTCGGAGCTAGAGAGGGAATCAACATCCAAAGAAGAGATGGAGGTATTAGAAGTCTCCACTTCAAGAATTGAGGGGGAGCTTAGGTCTTCAACCTCAAAGATAAATCAAGATGAAGCCTCTACTTCCGAAAGAGAAGAAGAATCCGACCAAAAGTCTCCTACCACCATCCAACAAGGTAATTCTAGCATGGTAAATAAAAATAAAAAATAAAGTAGGGCATTATGAGAATAAATGCTCAAAAAGAATCAAGAAGACTCAACCGACACCCAAGACCATGGAAAAGATCAAGGAGCACATAGTGTACTTCAAGTGTCAACAAAGGGGCCACTATAAGAGTCATTGTCCTAGGGGGAGCCGCTCAACCAAGGACAAAGGAGGAACTTCACATGTAGGGGGAGCTAAGACAACTCTAAAGTATCATTTAATTATGCACCTACTAGTTTTCATAATAAAACTAAGCATGCTAATAATTTTCTTGCTATTGTTAATTGAATCGTTTGAATCTTTTGTCAATTTGTAAATAGTGTACGATCCTTGCTTAGCTTAAATTTCATCATAAGGAACTACAAGAATGATGAGAAAGAAAATGAAAATGAAAGACTATCCAAATCATATGAATCTTTTGACAATGAAGCCTCAACACCCTCATATGGCGTATCCACCTGAAGAATGATGAGGAAGAAATTTCAATCTCTGCACTCCTAGCCCAATAACATCAAGATGCAATAATATCACATGCTTTATATACAACAAAAAATAACACTACAAAAAAGAATGTCCTAACATAACGAAGAAAAAGAAGACAATCTCAAGATCGTCTCCTAACTATACACATATAGAAAAAATTTAACAGGGAAGCTCAAGTTAAGGGGAGCCTCAAAAAGAAGGTAAAGTAGAGTAAATGGCTCATCCAATCTAAAATAGTTTAATTTAATGCATATATTTAACTATGCAATTATAAGAGTTTAAGAAAAGGACCGAGGCAAGCATGAATGAGACTAAGGTTAATGCATTTCTCCTCATTGATAGGCAAAACAATTGTTGCGCTAAACATTTAAATTTTTTTAAAAAATAAGACTTGAGTTCTAATTCAGAAGCGAAGATTAGGCTAAACACTAGATTACGAGATGAATTCTTCTCTCTCCTCTTCTCACCTTACTGTTATGATAAAGTAGTTCCCATAGTGATGACATATTGATTGAAGTAGAATGACACTTACAAAATAAGCATGAATCAATTTTAAAAGAGGGTCTAAAATTTTTTTCTAATGTAAGATGACTCTCATCTGTCCTGGTAAATCACGTCAAGATAAAAGATCTTCGCGATTTAACTCTCTTACAATGACCGTGGAACATTCCGATAGAGGTCGCTAGATTGACGATTCTAATCTTTTGCGAAAGGAGTTATGATAAAATAAGTTCAGAACTAGATATATATAGCAAGATAATAGAATCTATAATATTTTAAAAATTAAATTCCACTTGGTTAGCAGTGGAGCTAGAAATTATATTCTATCTAGCTAAATTTTTTTTAACGAAATAACTCCCAGACAAATTGCGTAATTTAAGGATCGAAAGAACAATTACATAAAAAGAAAGAAAATTAAAAATATTCCAGACTAAAGCCCAGGTAGTTGATCATGTCTCTCCGCCTCTACATTTGGTGCATGATCAATTAGGGTTAGTTTAGGTCCAAGATATCTGAATGATCAAGATTGCTTATATTATCATATAGATGGCTGATTGTGTGTTAGGGATGGCATGAGCACACTATTTCGTGCTTAACATGAGTTAAAAATTTGATACCTGATGCGGTGATGGGGAAGAAGATCTGCTGACTTCCTTTCAATGAAATGGGGCGCGAAGGAGCTTAGGGGGTTCTCTCCGACCGCAATAGTAAAAATGAACGTGAAGTAAAGACACGCAAGCCAACACAAGCAACAAACAGAGACATAGGATGTAATGTGGTTCGGAATAAGGATTCCTACTCCACGGAGGTGAGCTCTCCCACCAGCTACCGTGCCAAAGCACTTTCACTATGAACGTCCTCCTTCACGGAAAGAACTTTCGGAGGTGGAGGAGAAAACCTCTTACAATTAGGTCAAGATACAAGAAATAATACAAGAAATATGGAGCTCACTACTCTCCTTATCTCCTTCTCCGGCGAAGTGGTTGCTCCCCTCTTTCCAATGTGCCTCCATCTCCTGCTGATTAGAATAATACGAATCCCCTTTCTCTTGCCCTGCTTTTCCCTTTTATCCTCTTCCTTTGGCTGGATGTTGCATCGCCAGCCTCCTTAGTCGTACACATTGCCACTTTGCCTATTTGGAGAATCATTCTGTTACAAACACAAGGAGTGAAGGTTCCTCGGAATATTATTTGGGGGCCCTCTTCTGCTGTGTAACAACTTCTTATTTACATTTCGGGAAATATTCTAGCCTATCCCTTTCATCCATTTGCCTTCGACGAAACTAACCTAAACCTACTGTTTGCGGGTAGCCTAGCCATGAGGCTCTTCCCAGTAGCCCGAACCAACTCCTCTTTTTCCCGCACCATACTATTTCCGGACTTGCTAGACCGAGACGATTCTTATCCGTCCCATACCGAAGTGATCTTCGTGATCACCCCACCGTGCCAATTACATCAAACTGTCCTCCCGTTCCAATTGCCCCAGACTATTACGCCCGAACCATTCTACTTCGCTTCCCTTGCCGAATCGATTCTTGGTACGGATAGTGTCTTACACGTGAGCACTCTTACCCCGGGTCACAAAGAAGAGGTACCAGGAGTATCATTAGCCAACCCCCAAAAATAGTCAAGAGAAGTCATAAGCTTGACTTTTTACATGTATGAAGCCTCTCATTCACCCTTTGTTCGCCGTTTCAAACTCACTCTTTTCTAGTGGCCCTACTCCATATACTCGAAGCGGCTTAATGGGCCCATGGGCCCCGCTTCTCTTTTTTTCTTAGATAGTCGAAAAGTCACACAAAATCCTATATAAATCTTTTCCCTTTCCTTTTATGCATAACTTAACTTGCCTAACAATTCAGTCCTTTCCACTTCTCCTTTCCAGCGATTTTCTCCGGCAGCGTTTCAGCGACCTAGCCCCTTCTTTCGCAAATGTTCCTCCATCAACCTTCAAGTAAGTGTTCTTCCTTGTTATATACCTATGGCCCCTAAGATCTTACCCTCACCTCCTTGGTACGAACATACCATCACCCAACTAAACAACGAACATTATTTCTTTAACCTTAGGGACCAATTCATAGACCCTTCCATACAATGTCGTTTCAACACTAAGACGTACCGACCACATCGTCCTCCCCCCGGCCTAACCTGCTTCTTTTCTGAACAATTCTTTAACGACTTGTTTTTACTCGTGCCCTTTTCCCGCTTGGAAATCCTAGACTTTTAAGGTCTACCCCTAAATCAATTTACCCCCAATTCCTTCCACCTCTTATCGGGGGCCATCATAGTATTCCGACACCTAAACCTCCCTTTATCCCCCTAAATATTCCATTGCTTCTTCCAATTAAAATCTTCTAAGGCAAGCCTTTTTTACCTCTCCAGCCGCACGACCTACCAATTCTTAGTGAATATGCCCTCTTCCCACAAAGGATGGGAAGAATTATATTTCTTTGCTCAGCTTCCAACACCCCTACCCTACTCAGATACCTGGAAGATAGATCTTCCCGAGCTACCTCCCTTTCGCGAAATGAGGACCCAATGTCCTTTCTCGGAGGTTTATAAAGTGTTGGGAGAATCCCACTATTGCTCAGAATATCTAATGAAATCCCCTCTCATCAGTCACTTCAGGCTATCCCCTTTCCCTCTAATGACCCCGGCAGCCATAGGTAAGACGATGTTCGCATTTTGATATAGCTTATTATCTGGATCAACTTATCTTTCTTACCAATGGATTTCACAGATAACCTAATGCAGGACGCTTTGGTAAAAGGCGAAGAGATTGATGCAGCCAAGAAGAAGAAGACCTCCACAAAGTGAGGTAAATCTATGGCTGCCCCCTCTTCACCTCGGAAGAAATTGCGTCCTGTCAAGGAAGGAGCTTCCAGTTCTTCATGCCATCCCACATCCTCTTCTAATCTGGAGAAACCCCAATGCCTAGTCATCTATGAACCGAGGATGAGGGATATCACATTGGCCACCACATCTTCTTCCCCCCAAGGGGGAAACTCTCCTTCCTATTCTCCTGTTTCATCCCCAATTCCTCTTGACTCTCCCACATATTCCCCGACCGAATCTATCCCAGTCACCGTTCCTCCAGAACACATCCTTCTCCCGCTCCCCTTCGGTGTGTAGGTCCCCCTCTTCCTTCGAAGGGGGGGGGGGGGAGATCTTCCCGTCCCGAACCCTTCATTGGTTACGCTGGGGTCCCTCCCGAAGATCCGTCACCTCTCAGAGGTGAAATTTTTCAACCAATCAGGTGTACAGGGTCCCTGTGACCATATGAGCAAACTGCTGGCCGAGATAATTGTTCTCCTCCTTCACCTTCAGTATATATATATATTTGTATGCTAATGCTTAACATTTGTCTCCTTTTTTCTTCAGGTATTAGCCACTCATAATAAGATGATGTCCCATGTGGCCCAATTCCAGACCAACGTGGAGACGCGCCATTTTGCTTCCCTAGTACCACCAGGAACAACTCACCCAGCGACTGAGCGAAAATGAGCAGAAGAAGTCTGATTTAATTGCCCAATGCGAAGACTCCATGACCCAATTGGCTCTGGCTCAAAGCGAGAAGAAGGAGCTTCAACGGAAGAATGAAGACCTCAAGCAACAAATCTTCTTGCAGTCCTGCCAGCTTCAGAAGGTGGACCTCCTCACCCATGAACTAATAGGGTACAAAAGACAACTTGGGGATGCAATTATTCAGGCTGCTGATTCTTCAACTACCATTTAGCAGTTGCAGGAAGAACGCCAAGCATGGGAGGCCACCCAAAAATCTTGCTTGGAGAGGTGCAAAGAACTCTCTTCACTGGTGGCTACCTTCCTTGAAGCCCTGTCTTCTGTGACTTGGCATTAACAAGAGATTCACCGAGAATATGCCGAGGCTTTTTCTGCTCTGAGTCGGCGGGCCGTGACAGCAGCAACAGAAAGAGACGCCCTGGCAGCCCAATTAGCTGAATGCCAGGCCCAACTTGCCGCCTACCAGTCCCAACTGAAGGAACAAGAGGCAGATCTAAAGGGGAATTATGTCCAAAAAAGGGTGGACCTGTTCATACTGGGCTTCGATGGGTCTTCAGCTTTAAACACCGAACGAGGATATCCCCCTCCTGGTACAGACACAAGCTACTTAGATCCCGCCGCAGCTTTATCCAAATGCCCCCCCTTGACATGACTTTTCATTATTTTTCATGTATATCTTGATATGGGTCGGGAATTTTGGGTCTGTTCTATGTTTATTTCTCTTCGCAATTACTGCCCATTTTCTGCCTTGTATGAAATGATGACAATTTTCGCTTGGGAATCCATTCGGAATATACCCAGGGTGATCTTCTTCTGGCCCAAACCAATTTTGGCTCGGCCAACAATTAACTTACTTCGGCCTTTTGATCTTCTCAAGCTACCTCACTGCTCCAGAAATGATATCTCGACGATTTCCTATGCTGATGCCATTATGATATTTAGCCTTTTCCTCTTCTTCTTCTTCCCGAGGACGAATGTAGTTCTTCCTCCCTCGATCATAAATTGTCATCCCAAATTTCTTCGGCCTTCCATCTCACTCTCATGGCTTCGGTGGAACACCCCATCGAGATCTCTTCAGATTCTGACTCTTTTGAGTTTCATGACTTGTCCACGGAAGACACTGAAGAGTCTGAGACACATTCGACTGCAACTTCGGCCTTTCGCCCCTTTCCTTCTCCATCCTTAACCACTGCTCCAACTCCTAACACAGGGAGGTCCTTTCGAGCCCCCTTCCCTTCCTTCCGCAATCAGGTCTGGAACCCTCCCCTGACGTGGGAATACAAAGTAGGAGATCCTCGGGCCTCTGCTGAACTTCTTCCACTTCTGCCAGCCCTAGCATTCGTTCCAATCCCTCGAGTGGAGATTTGTCCGCCTCCTTTTAATGAAGCTCCACCAGTGGAATCTCCAGCTCGAGGCGACCTCTACAAAGTCATCTTGGTGCCTTCCCCATCGGAGGAGGCCTTTGACAGTCCTCCTACTAGCGATAATCATAACAAACATGTATAACGATTAGCTTAAATGATGTAGCTATTGTCAAGAATATTAATAAAAAAGAGGGTATTGTGACTCCTTTTTGTCATTTTCCTATAAATGTAGCACAATTACCACCAGAAAAGACTGCGATTGTATCTTAACATACTTCCCCTTACTGATTCCGTGGAAGTTGAACCATCTTTCCCAGAGTTACTGTACTAACATCTCTCACCTACTGCCTTTACATTTCCCCTTCTTTACTAGAATTTATTATATTCACCTCCTCCGCGAATCAATGCACCTTCTTCCTTTGCCGCTATAAGGATCTCAAACCGTCATTTGTCTAATATTCATCCCTTCTTTTTTCACCTCTCCTCGTCATGGAGCTAACTTTTGAATAGGGCAGCAACTCTTTTCCTCCTGAGGAAAAGACCGAGGAATAGTGCTACATCACCACTCTGGAGGAACAGGTTGGATATGTGCAGTGACGTTTGAGGGAGGCTTCTACTAGCAACTACTCCCTACGCTAGCAACTGGCCATGTCCCAGAAGGACTTATCCAAGCACATCTTCATACAACAGTCTTATCTCCGGCAGCTGATGCGTCAACCCAAGCCACACAAAGAGGCTCCTTCCATACTTTCCAACAAAGAACTGTAACACCCTATGTATAAGGGCTTCTTTGTTATTCTCTTCCTCTGAGGAAGTTATGATATGTAGCTTTTTCAGAGTAATGAACTTCTTCAGTATGAGTTTTCGCCTACATCCTTCATTGTTCATCCTCACTTTTCGACCTTCCTTCTGCTGTGCCAAGCTTTGCACTTCTCTTAAATAATAAGAAATTTGGACAAACGTTCAATTTCTTAACCCTTCCCTTACGCAAGGACTAGATATGCACTCCCACTGCACGAGGATAAAACAATCTACAGTTGAGGAATAAACTCAACTCTTCCGTTCCGTCACCACACGGGGACAAACTAACATATAGTTGAGGAATGAGCTCAACTCTTCCATTCCGCCACCACATGGGGATAAAATAATATATAGTTGAGGAATGAACTCAACTCTTCCCTTCCGTCACTACACGGGGATAAAAATAATATATAGTTGAAGAATGAACTCAACTCTTCCATTCCACCACCGCACGGGAATAAAATAATATATAGTTGAGGAATAAACTCAACTCTTCCATTCTACCACCACACGGGGATAAAAATAATATATAGTTGAGGAATGAACTCAACTGTTCCGTTCCGCCACCACACGGGAATAAAAATAATATATAGTTGACGAATAAACTCAACTCTTCCGTTCCACCACCGCATGAGGATAAAATAATTTATAGTTGAGGAATGAACTCAACTCTTCCGTTCTGCCACCACACGGCGATAAAAAAAAATATAGTTGAGGAATGAACTCAACTCTTCCATTCCGCCACCACACGGGGATAAAAATAATATATAGTTGAGGAATGAACTCAACTCTTCCGTTCCACCACCACACAGGGATAAAAATAATATATAGTTGAGGAATGAACTCAACTCTTCCGTTCCGCCACCACACGGAGAAAAAAATAAAATATAGTTGAGGAATGAACTCAACTCTTCCGTTCCGCCACCACACGGGGATACAAATAATATATAGTTGAGGAATGAACTCAACTTTTCCGTTCCTCCACCGCACGAGGATAAAAATAATATATAGTTGAGGAATGAACTCAACTCTTCTGTTCCACCATCGCACGGGGATAAAATTATATATAGTTGAGAAATTAACTTAACTCTTCCGTTCTACCACCACATGGGGATAAACATAATATATAGTTGAGGAATGAACTCAACTCTTCCATTCCACCACTATACGGGGATAATATAATATATAGTTGAGGATTGAACTCAACTCTTCGGTTCCGCCACCACACGGGGATAAAAATAATATATAGTTGAGGAATGAACTCAACTCTTCTGTTCCGCCACCACACAAGGATAAAATAATATATAACTGACGACAATTCGCATAAAAAATGTGCTAACTTGATCCTAGTATCTACCTTCATACTACCATCATTTCTTCATTCATCTTGAAGTTGGATACCCTCGTTCACTTCAGCATATTAAAACAAGGATTTTAGCGGATAGCAGGCTATTAGAAGAATAAATCATCCATTCCCATTTTTCCAAGGCCCCTTTTACAACCTAGTAGCCCAATTGACATTGCAAGCCCATTTAACACCCCCTTCTATATAAGACGCTTCATCTTTCCTCCCCTTCACTTTCATCTTTTCTATTTGCCTTTTCATCTTTTCCTTCTTCTTTGTCCTTCTTTCTTGCCATCGCCATCCTTCGGCGTTCTAGCCATTAACTCCAGTGCTTCTTTTCTTTCTTCGGCAGGCAGGATGTATTCCTTTTTCCAACAAGAAATGGCAAAGCGCTTCCAAGAATCTAGGTGGAGTGAGGGCCAACAACTAACAACCCTTTCGCCTTCACCTTCTCCCTTACCTTCATCCATCACTACCACATCTGTCTCATTCCTCCATTCTTTTCCTCGTTCTTTTGAAACCCCTATCGCTACCGCTCCAGATGAGACTAGGGTAGCCAATCCATCCTCATCTCCAATGTTGCTTGTAAACCCTAACTCTCCCATCTTTTCCCCTTCCGCCTTGGGTATCTACAAATCGCCCCCTTCCTTATCACAGCCTGAGGCTGAACACAAAGAAGTGGTGCGTCAACGCCTGTCGACGACAGACGTTTCTTCGTCCCCTCCTTCTCTTTCCCCGAGGCATTCTCTTGCACCCGAACCCATGGTAATCAAGATTTTCCCATCGTCATTTTCCCCGGATGCTCATAATTTGGGAGGCCTTTCTCCTCCCTCGGATACAAATCAGGGTCTTTTTACTTTTCCCCTTCCCCATGAAGAGTTTCCCATCCCAGTGCTCTCTAAATCTTCCTCACCAAACTCCTCACCGAACCAATACCCTTCTGCAGATTCTTCTGTGCCAATTTCACAGCCAACCACATTGAATCTTCCACCCCATACTTTTGCTTCTTCTCTCTCACCCCCAACACCACCCCTGGCTCCAATCATTCCTTCCCCCATCATGAGCGAAACTTTGCCTCTGGTGTCATCCATCTCTTCTTCTTCTTCTTCCCGGGGTCTTCGAATCTTAAACTTAGAAGAACTGATCCCCCGGATGGAAGGTCTGTGCCATGCTCTGGAATTGGTATGTTCCTCAAACTGGCTTCTCTGATTTTCTTTGTCTAACGACTTCTTTTTGATAAACCATCTCCAGGACTTAACCAATTATCGGGAACTGGACCGCTCCTTCCAGCAATATCAAGCCCAGTCTCTAGAGTGGGAACAACAACGATTGGAGGAGCAAACTGTTACCCAAAATCGGGAGGGTTTCTTGTCGCAATAGCTGGAGCAATGCCAGGAGCAATTGGCAGAAGCTCGCCGCCAACACCAGAAAGATGCCAAAACTATAACAACATTACAAGCACAGCAGCGAGCTCACATAGAATTGATATCCATTCGGCTGGACGTTCAACCAGAATAGTCTAACAGAGATACTCCCCCTCTTCAAGAACTAACAGACCTTCGAGAGTAAATAGCAGAACTCCTTCAGAAGAAACAAAGGGACTCTGAGGTCATCGCGAACCTGTGGGTTCAACACCAGAGAGCTGAGGACAAAATAGGGGATCTCCGCACCCGCCTGTGCAAGGAGGTACAAGAAAACTCCTCCTTAATAACTTCTAGGGCGCATTCTCACACCCATATACGCAGGCAAGAAACATCCCTCCAGAGGCTGGGCAGTGAGCTTGTCCGCACCAGATCCTATACAGAGGATGTAGAGGGAATTTCAGCTTCAATACACCAGAATATGATGGATATGATGAGTCTCCTTCAGCAGGATCAAACCTCCCGAACAGATGACATCTCGGTCCTGGCGGACGCTATTATGGAAATATCTCGGTGTTATAGCGAAATGCTTTGAACCCTATGGGAGCATCAAGAGAATTGCCACAGGCTTCATCGAAATCGAAGTCCTAACAATTCGAACCGACGAGAGTGGTTAATAATCCTGATGTGTTCCACCTTCCAAGAAGAATTTAATGTGGCGGTTCGGCAGTATGTTGACCAAGGACTACCCCCTGTGAACAACACTGCTCTTTCCTTGTATTGGGAAACTGGCTTCCGACGCTATCCTTCAGATCGTTTTAGATTATATGTTGATGTATTGCTTCGGGACACGGCTCCCTCTTTATCTTCTTTTCTTTTCATAGTCCGCCAAAGAGAATTTAATGTTAATGTAAATGATTCATCAATCGTATTGGTGTTTGACATACATCTGATGACATGGCAAGTTGTCATATACATTTCCCAAGAAGCTTCTTAATTCTTTTTTCCCTCCATCCTCCTTTACACAATATATTAATATTTCAAGTGTACAGCATTCCAGGGTCGAGGGAATTCCTTGCCATGATCATCTTTCAGATAATATGCTAATCCTGCCACACGACACATCACTTCGTAGGGTCCTTCCCAATTTAGTGCTAACTTTCCAGGATCTCCAACGGGATTGACCTTGAGCAGAACCAAATCCCCTTCTTAAAATCTTCGAGGCCTTACCTTTTTGTTAAAGGCCTGTTGCACCCTCCGTTTGTAAAATTTCGCTCGCCTCCGTGCCTATTCCCTTTTTTCTTCCACCAAGTCCAATTCAGTGCCCCGAATGATTTGGTTTTGCTCTGGCTCATAAACTTCCACACGGGCGCTACTTAAAAGGGCCTCCACTAGAATAACGGCCTCCGTTCCGTATACCAGGCTGAAAAGAGTTTCACCTGTTGAAGTTTTTGGCGTTGTTTGGAAGGCCCACAAGACCCCCGATAATTCCTCCACCCAGTTACCTTTCTGAGCCCCCAGTTTAGTCTTCAATCCTTGGATAAGGATTCTAGTTACTTCGACCTGCCCATTGGCTTGAGGATGAGCCACCGAAGTAAAAGCTCGCTGGATGTTAAGACTTTTGCACCATTCCTTGATTTTCTTGCCTTGGAACTACCACTCATTGTCACTAACTAACCTCTGGGGAATACCATACTGGTAGACAATATTCTTCCATAGAAATTGTATCACAACATTCTCAATAATTTTGGCAAGGGGCTCTTCTTCCACCCACTTGGAGAAGTAATCCACATCCACCGATAAGAATTTTTTTCTGCAAAGGTGCCACAGGCATGGGACCTACGATATCCATCCCCCACTGATCGAAAGGGTATGAAGCAACAACAACTTTCATTAATTCAGCTGGTCGTTCAGACCGATTGCTATGCTTCTGATAGGCCGAGCAGATTTGCACTATATGAGTTGCATCGTGTTGGAGGGTGGGCCAAAAGTATCCGGCTAACAAGACTTTCCTCACCAAAGCTCTCCCTCCTAAATGATTACTGCAGCAACCTTCGTGGATTTCCTAGAGCACCCATTCAACATCTTCCTTTCCCAAACACTTCAACAGGGGTCGTCCAAAAGATGTCTTATACAAATCTCCATTTAGGATGGTGAACCATTTTTCTCTGTTCATTAAAATAGATGCCACTCCTCTTTCTTCCAGGACTTTTCCTTGCTGTAGATATGTTATAATGTCAGTCCTTCAATCAGGGATCGAATCTGGCTCAGGTACAGTTTCCTCCACATTGCATATCACCAAAGAGGTAGGGACTTCCACACAAACTGTTTCAAGCTGCTTCACCCCTTCCATCGGGCTAGCCAACCGAGCCAACTCGTTCGCCTTCCCATTGTTCTCCCTTGGAATCTGCTTTAAGAAGACTTGGCGAAAATGAGTCTTTTCTTTCTCGAAAGCTTTCAAATATTTTTGTAACCTTTCTTCCCGATCCGTGAAAGAGCCTTGGAGTTGTGAGACTGCCAACTAGGAGTCTAAATGGATTATAATGAAGGTTGCTCCTATAGCCCTGCTGGCTTGTAGCCCTGCTAAAATAGCTTCATATTCGACTTCATTGTTGGACGCCCGATATCCCAGGCGCACAGCTATACGAGTTTCTTATTTCTCAGGGGATATCAATAGGACTCACACCCCGCTACCTGCATACCCAAAAGAGACGTCCACAAATACATTCCATACCTCCGATCCTTCTTCTTTTGCCGATGAGCCATTTTCTGAACACACAGGTACCTCAGCTAGAAAATCAGCGAGAGCCTGAGCCTTGATAACGGTTCGTGGTTGGTAGTGAATGTCATATTCACTTAGTTTTATGACCCATTTAGTCAGTCTCTCAGAAAAATTAGGCTTAGTAACCACCTTGCCTAACTCACTGTGCGTCAAAACATTGATAGGATGAGCCAAAAAGTATGGCCTCAACTTATGGGCTGTCAAAACTAGAATATACACCAACTTCTCCAGCTCCATGTAACGAGATTTATCCCCTTTCAGGATATGGCTGGTATAATAGATAGGCTGCTGATGAGAATCTTCTTGCTTCAACAAAACTGAACTGATAGCTTCTTCTGAGATGGCTAAATACATCCACAATGGCTCTCCTACCACTAGCTTGGCTAACAACGGAAGTCCAGCTAGATACTTCTTCAGCTCTTGGAAAGCCTGCTCGCATTGATCATCCCATTGAAATTTAGTAGCTTTGCGCAAAATCTTGAAGAAAGGTAGCCCCTTCTCTGCCGATCTGGCTATAAATCGAGACAAGGAAACAATTCTCCCAACTAGCTTTTGGATCTCTCACAAATTAGTGGGTGACTTCATATTGCATAATGTTTGCACCTTCTCTGGGTTAGCCTGCAGTCCCTTCTCAGTTACTATATATCCCAAAAATTTCTTGCTCTTCACCCCGAACAGACATTTTTTAGGGTTCTGCTTTATGTTATACCGCCTCAAGGTAGCAAAAGTTTCATTTAGATCCTTAACCAAATATCAAGTGGTTTTTGATTTGACCAGGATGTCGTCCACATAAACTTCCACATTTTTCCCTTTTTGCTCTGCAAAGATTTTATCCATGAGCCACTGATATGTAGCCCCAACATTTTTTAGGCCGAAGGGCATTACCACATAAGCATATAACCCTCCTGTCGTTACTAAACTAACCCTATTTTGATCTTCTTTAGCCAATGGTATCTGATGATATCCTTGGTAAGCATCCATTAAGGACACCACCTCATATCCTACCGTAGAGTCCACCAACTGATCAATGAGAGGCAAGGGGTAGCAGTCTTTAGGGCACGCTAGGACTACATTGGAGACCCACTCGGGGAATTTAATTTCTTTCACATGACCCACTTTTAACAATTTTTCTACTTCTTTGGCTACACCTTGTTCTTCTCGGGTCCAAAATGTCGCCACTTCTGTTGGATGGGTCGGACTCCTTTGGTAATGTTGAGGTGATGTTCAGTAATGCGAGGGTCGATTCCCATAAGGTCATGCACATCTCCAGCGAAGATGTCTTCATTCTTCTTCAGACATGCCACCAACTACTCCTTGGCCTCCAATTGTTGTGCCACCCGAGTGGCCTTTTCGAGAGCTATCTCTACCAGCTCTCCTTCCTCTATTTTGTTTGCCTTGGGGGGAGATTCTTCCAGCACGCATACCTCCGAAATCACGATGGCTTTCCCCTTGAGGTCATCAGTTCGGGCCTTCTTTTGGTCATCCCTGACCATTTGCATGTAGCATTCTCCCATACGCTCGCTCACTTACCTCCAATCGCCTGATCTAGAAATTTCACCTTTTGGTGATAGGGAAAAGCCACCGCCTGAAAAATGGAGAGGAAGGGATGACCCAAAAATACATTATAGGTGGACGGAACATCCACAATAAGAAAAGGAACTATACTGGTTTTTTGGCTGAGCTTTGTGCCCAAAGTCAGAGGCAATGAAATCTACCCTGTGGGGTGGACCACATAACCTTCAAACCCGAAGAGGGGTGTGGCCACATCTTTTAGCTGGGCATTTCCCAACTGCATCTGTCCATAGGCCTCCTGGAAGAGGATGTTGATAGAAGTCCCCGAATCAACTAGTACCCTGTCCACTTCATAGTTGGCTAGGGAAATACGAATCACTAAGACATCTGTGTGAGGCAGCAGAATGCCTCGGAGATCTTCTGGTTTGAATGAAATCGGCAGCGCTGTCTGAACAACCTGATCAGTGACTATAGCCAGGCTCTCCATGAGATGGGCATATGATTTTGGTGCCCGATTGGAATCCCCATCAGTGGGTCCTCCTGTAATAACGTGAATAACCCCCCGTGTGGGGACGTTATTCATATCAGATGATGGTCCCTCTCCTGATGGGCTTTCTTGTGAGATACCCTCCTGGGTCGGGGTCTGAGGGTCCGGAGGGAAAGTAACCTGCGGTCGTTAATTATTTGGCCTCGGACGAGCCACATTGGGTCGTTGGCCTCACCTTTTCGGTCCTCCAGTCTGAGGCCGCAGTTGTGGGTAAGCGGCTCGAAGGTGCTCCAATTCTTCTTGCAAATTGAAACATCGACCACTAGCGTGGCCGTATTCCATATGGTACTGGCAAAAGAACGAGGTGGGAGGGTTGCGAGGCACTCCCCTTTACCCCGTTGGTCGATGTAGAAGACCCTGCTAGTCATAGAATTCCATCTCCCGCTCCTTCCAAGTCGTCGGGGGAGGGACTGCGTCGGCGGCCATTGATCTGCAATGGTTGTGCGGGGCGAGCACCCTGTAACAATAACCGAGGCTTGGGAGCTTCCGGTAAGAGGGGTCGCATATATTCCTATCTGGGAGGTGCTCGAGGGGCTGCGGGGCGATTTCTTTCGGCAGGGACCATTGCGGAGGCTCGTTCGGTTCATCGAATTTTCAGCCCTTCTTCCTCGTTGATATACTTCTTCGCACAGCTCAACATCTCCTCGTAGCTATTCATGGGCTTCCTCAAAAGTGAACTAAGGAAAGGACCTTCCCTTAGCCCGTTCGGAATGGATACCCTGAAAGCATCCGACCTTGCTGAAGGGATGCTTCTGGCGGTGGAAGTGAACCGATGAAGATACCCTCTAAGCAACTCTGAGGGCCCCTACATCATGTGTAGCAGAATGGAAGCATCGTTCTTGTACTCCTTGCATCTGGCGAACTATTGGCGGAACATCCCCTGAAAATTAGCAAAACAAGTAATAGACCCCGGGGGTAGGGTGTTGAACCATTTTTGCGCCGAGCCTGTTAAGGTGGTTCGGAAGACCCGACACTTGAGGGAGTTGGTATAGCAGTGGAGTGAGGCCACTTCGGCAAATTACGATAGGTGTTCTTTCAGATTCGTTGTGCCGTCGTACTTGTCTACTTGGGGATTCCTGAAGTATGACGGCGGGATTTCAGAAAGGATGTCTATGGTAAAAGGGCTAGGCTCATAAGCCTCCGGAGCCCTAGTCGACTGACTTTCGCACTGTTCTTCTCGTCGATTCTGGGTTAATGGCAAAGTGGTCCGATGAACTCGCCCCCCCAGCCCCTCTCCAGGCTATGCTTCAATGTTAGTGGTTGTACGAGGTGGAGGGGCACCTCAGGCGGCGGTCCATGAGAGGAAGGTTCACCAAAATGAGGATGAAGGTACCTCGTCCTTCTTCTTTCTCTGGCAAGGGCCTCAGCCACAACATTTTCCACCATGGCTCTCAGTTGTGATGGTAGTATTGTGATGGGGTTTTCCTCTACAACGGAGGTTCCCGGGTATTGTATCTCCTCTGGTTGCATCTCTACGCCTTACTCAGATGTTTCCCACAGATGGTGCCAACTGATGCGGTGACGGGGAAGAAGATCTGCTGACTTCCTTTCAACGCAATGGGACGCGAAGGAAGCTTAGGGGGTTCTCTCCAGCCACAACAGTAAAAATGATTATGAAGCAAAGACACAAAAGCCAACACAAGGAACAAATAGACACACAGGATGTAACGTGGTTCGGAATAAGGATTCCTACTCCACGGAGGTGAGCTCTCCCACCAACTACCGTGCCAAAGAACTTTCACTATGAACGCCCTCCTTCACGAAAACAACTTCCGGAGGTGGAGGAGAAAACCTCTTACAATTACGGCAAGATACAAGAAATAATTCAAGAAAGATGGAACTCACTACTCTCCTTCTTGTAGGGGATCGATCGGCCGGCTAGAGGGGGGTGAATAGCCCTTTGTCGTTGGATGGTGGAATTTGCTCGTCTACACAATTGTTAGCGCAAGTGGAATACTAATAAAGACAAGCAAATAAAACAAAGAAGAATACAAACAATGCTAACACAAAATATAACATGGTTCACGGCTAAGCCGCTAATCCACGGTCCCCGATTCGTCCTCGGTGAATCACTCTGCAACCAAATCACTATCGGTCTCTCCTTTGCACTAAGCTAGGTGGAGGTAACCCTTACAACTCAAAGACACTCCTTTTACAATAGATGTGAAAGAAAACTAAGAGAAGGAGTTTGAATCTTGTAGAGCACTTGGATGGTTACTTAGAGCATAAGCATTAGCCATCCAAAAGCCCACACCCTCTCTTTTTATAGAGAGGGATGATTTCTTCCCGTTGGCCGCCACCGATCACGCCTTGGCGATCTCATCGCCGGCACTACAACTACATCCGAACACGCCGATCCCGGACCGCGTAGTCCAACGAACACTTGGCGATCGGATGGAGCTTATCACGACTCGCCCGTAATGACGCCACCGACTCGACGAGCGTTCTGCGGCTCATGACATCCATCGTAGTCGATCGCCATGGAATGACAATGATCGCTTGCATAAACCTATCAGTTGGATACCAGTCGAACCCATTCGACTCAGAGCAGTCGACTTCCATTCTATGGCAGTCGACTGATGTTGGGAAAACTCATCCGACACTTAGCCATTCGACCAAGTTCACCTAATGAGCTACTTACAATTCACACATTCTCTCATCTCACTCGAAGTCTCTCGCCGAAGCTCTCTTCGTTCGCGTCCACGTCCCTCGGCAGCATCAGGCGCACGACTCTGCAATGCTCCTTCACATCTATTGCCTCTAAAGTCTGCTTCCTTGGCTTCGCTTCAAGTCATCTCGTCCGGTGGTCCCTCGACAGCATCAAGCGCACGGCTCTGCAATGCTCCTTCTCCGACTCAAGCACGAGGTAGTGAGTGATGAACCTGCCAAGACTCTATGTGCAAATTACTAAGTCCTACAAGACTCCAACGTACATATCAAATAATAATCACAACCTAACTCAAACCCTTTGCCACACACATCAAAACCTTATCATGACAAGAGATTGCCCTAACAATCTCCCCCTTTTTGATGTGTGGTAATCAGTTTAAGTTAGGTAAAAACATTTGATAAACTATTAAGGAAAGAAAGCATGTAAGTAAACATGATTAGTAACTCTCCCCCTTAATACATGAAACTCCCCCTAAATATATTCCCCCTTACTTAAACATATACATTTCTCCCCCTTTGACACCATCAAAAATAATTAACAAGGTTTATATATCATGGCATCAAGTCTAGAGAGAAAGAAAAACCAAAATCAGTCAAAAACCTGATGAAATCAGGTTACTGTACTCATTTACAGTCCATCAGTCGACTTCTATCAATATGGCAGTCGAGTGGCACAAAGGAATCCGAATTTCTGATTTTCTGGATGAATTTCAGAAATGCATTATTAATTCCAGAAAATTCGAAAAATAGTGAAATTTGGGGAACAAAAATATTTTTCCATGAAAAATCATTGTATTTTCACGTATTTGCCAAAAATCCAAAAGCTTTAAAAACCACTAGGTTTTTGATCATGTTAGTATCCATTTTAACACCTAGTCTTGCTTTGGATTGTTTCAAAACATGAACACATGGATTTTAAAGTAAGAAATTGTTTTGAAACCATATGAAATATCTAACCATGATCTTTGGGCAATATGTCTATGAATTAAACATAAGCCTTCCCCATGATTGGTCTATTATTGCTATTTTGATACTTTAAATGACCATCTGAATCCCATAGGCACTAGTGGACATTTGTATCATTCTATCATCTCACTCATGCTAAGTTTTCAATCATGGTAGCCTATGGTGAGTGTGAGATGTGTCCTAAAGGTATTTGTATGTACTTAACCATTATTTTCATGCAATTCTATCAAGGTTAAGTATCATCCTAACAATACACATGATCATAAAGATGTATATGACTTAATTTTACATTATGATCATGAAACAAATGTATTCATCAAATTGTGATCATGCATTAGGTATTACATGATGATAAAGAAAATATCACCTAAAGCATGATTTATCTATTTATAGGTACATTATCATCACCTAACACTATTTCAAAAATTATATCCCGCCATCCTAAGTCAACCAACATATGATATAGGTAAATTGTATATGGTTGACTATCCTAGGGTTTTCCTAACCCTTTAAGATGGATTTTAGAACCCAAAATAAGTTCTTTCCTATGGGGTTCACTAAAAATTCTTTAGGGATCCATTCCTAGCAATTACTTTTTTTTTGTCTTGACCCCTAGCTATTAGACATTTATAGGCCTTTTCATTTTTCTTTTCCTTATAACCTAGGCCTTTCTTGTTGAAACTTGTCCTTTGGCTCCCAATTATCATATTCAAGGTGTTGGAGCCTATAGTAAACTTTTCTAGGGATTTGGTCAAATAGTCTACCTTTTCCCTTAAAGCCCTATTTTCATCCATACATGCATCACTAACATTAAATGACATATAGTTATCATGTGAGCATGCATCATCATCATTATCATTAAAACATGCTTTTTCTAATTTTTGCTCTAAATCTTTAATTTGATCAAGCATGGTTTTATTTTTCTTCTTTGCTCTAAATAAATCCTTAGTGAGGCTAGAAATCATAGACATTATTTGCTTAGGGGGTAGATTCGTTACCTCACTTACCAAATCCTCTTCCGATGATGAGGATGTAGAGGAGGCTCCCCCTTCACTTGAGCTCTCTCCACTTGAGCTTGATCCTTCATTTTCGGAGGAGGAGCAATCCAAGTCGTCAAAAGCCATCAATGCCAAAATTGTGACAAAAACATTCTCCTCTTCCGATGATGATGAAGATGATGAGGAAGAAGGATCATCCCATATGTCTTTGCTTTGAATGCCTTGGCCTTCCCTTTTTCTTTGGCCTTCTTTTCTTGTTCCTTTTTCTTCTTGCTCCCCTTCTTCTTCTTTTCTTCCTTCTTTCTCTTCTCCTCCTTGATTTTGTTCAAGAGGGGGCAATTGTCCCTTATGTGTCCCTCTCCTTGGCAATTGTAACAAATGACCTTTCCCCTTCTATCATTAGATTTATTAAATTGAAAACCTTTTAAAGCACGCCTTACCCTCCTTACCATATAGGCTTCTTCCGTGCTATCCATCGATGAAGATGAGGATGCTTCATCGGAGGAGGAGGGGATCTCCATCTTCTTCTTCCCCTTGTTGGCCAAAAATGCTATTCCTCTTGAAGGTTGAATTCTAGGCTCTTCAACTATTCCTTCAAGCCTTATTTCGTGGAGCTCCATTGTTGAGAAGAACTCCTCCAAGGTACTCACTTCTAAGTTCTTGGAGATGTAAAATGAGTCCACCATGGAGCTCCATCTTGAGGTCCGGGGAAAGGCATCTATGGCCTTCATTACCATATCCCGGTTGGAGAGCCTTTCACCTACACTTGTCAAGCCGGTTAGAATTTCCTTAAATCTAGAGTGTAGGGATTTTACCTTCTCTCCCTTTTCGAGTTTGATGTTGGATAATTGGGAGCGAAGGACATCTCTCCTTGCTAGTTTCGCCTCGGATGTGCCTTCATGAATTTCTATTAGTTTCTCCCACATTTCCTTGGCGCTAGCACACTCCCCTATCCTATTCACTTCTTGTTGAAAGAGTACATTGTAGAGGTGGTGCTTGGCCTTTGAATTCGCCAAGTACTCCTCTCTTTGTCTTTTACTCCATCTTGATTTTTCCAATAGCTCCCCTTCTTCATTCCTAGGCAATTCGAAACCGTTTTCCATAATCAAAAGAAATTCAAAATCGGTCTCAAAAAATACCTCCATTCTCTTTTTCCACCAAGAGAATTCCCCCTCGAACTTTGGCGAATGAATATTAGAGCCGGCCATTCTTGAATGTGCTTGTTGTGGCGGTTAGTCCTCGACAAGCTTTCCTTGGCTCTGATACCACTTGTAGGGGATCGATCGGCCGGCTAGAGGGGGGTGAATAGCCCTTTATCGTTGGATGGTGGAATTTGCTTGTCTACACAATTGTTAGCGCAAGCGGAATACTAATAAAGACAAGCAAATAAAACAAAGAAGAATACAAACAATGCTAACACGAAATATAACGTGGTTCATGGCTACGCCGCTAATCCATGGTCTCCGATTCGTCCTCGGTGAATCACTCCGCAACCAAATCACTATCGGTCTCTCCTTTGCACTAAGCTAGGTGGAGGTAACCCTTACAACTCAATGACACTCCTTCTTTTACAATAGATGTGAAAGAAAACTAAGAGAAGGAGTTTGAATCATGTAGAGCACTTGGATGGTTACTTAGAGCATAAGCATTAGCCATCCAAAAGCCCACACCCTCTCTTTTTATAGAGAGGGTTGATTTCTTCCCGTTGGTCGCCACTATTCGACTGTTGCCCTTGGCAGTCGACTGTCGGCACTACAACGGCCTCCGAACACGTCGGATCCCGACCGTTGTAGTCCAATGGAACCTTGGTAGTCGACTGATGGACCTTATCAGTCGACTGCTGCCTCCGTAGTTGACTACCCAGTGGACTACGAGCGGTTCTGTGCCCTCGACATCCTCTGGCAGTCGACTGCCATTCCATGGCAGTCGATTGCTGGGCATAAACCTATCAGTTGGATACCAGTCGAACCCATTTGACTCAGAGCAGTCGACTGTCATTCCATGGCAGTTGACTAATGTCGAGAAAACTCATCCGACACTTAGCCATTCGGCCAAGTTCACCTAATGAGCTACTTACAATTCACTCATTCTCTCATCTGACTCGAAGTCCCTCGCCGAAGCTCTCTTCGTTCGCGGCCACGTCCCTCGGCAACATCAGGCGCACGACTCTGCAATGCTCCTTCACGTCTCTTGCCTCCGAAGTCTGCTTCCTTGGCTTCGCTTCAAGTCATCTCGTCCGACGGTCCCTCGGCAGCATCAAGCGAACGACTCTGCAATGCTCCTTCTCCGACTCAAGCACGAGGTAGTGAGTGATGAACCCGCCAAGACTCCATGTGAGAATTACTAAGTCCTGTAAGACTCCAACGCACATATCAAATCATAATCACAACCTAACTCAAACCCTTTGCCACACACATCAAAACCTTATCATGGCAAGAGATTGCCCTAACACTTCTCTCCTTCTCCGGCGAAGTGGTTGCTCCCCTCTTTCCAATGTGCCTTCGTCTCCTGCTGGTTGGAATAATGCGGATCCCCTTTCTCTTGCCCTGCTTTTCCCTTTTATCCTCTTCCTTTGGTCGGCTGTTGCATCGCTAGCCTCCTTCGTCGTACACATTTCCACTTTGCCTATCTGGAGAATCATTCTGTTACAAACACGAGGAGCGAAGGCTCCTCGGAATATTATGTGGGGGCCCTCTTCTGCTGTGTAACAACTTCTTATCTACATTTTGGAAAATATGCTAGCCTATCCCTTTCATCCATTTACCTTCGACGAAACTAACCTAAACCTACTACTCGCGGGTAGCGTAACCATGAGGTTCTTCCCAGTAGCCCGAACCAACTCCTCTTTTTCCCGCACCGTACTATTTCCATGCTTGCTAGACCGAGCAGATTCTTATCCACCCCATACCGAAGTGATCTCCGCGATCACCCCACCGTGCCAATTACCTCAAACTGTCCTCCCATTCCAATTGCCCCAGATTGTTACGCCTGAACCATTCTACTTCGTTTCACTTGCCGAACCGATTCTCGGTACGGATAGTGTCTTACACGCGAGTACTCTTACCCAGTTCACAAAGAAGAGGTAACATCAGTATCAATACCAAAAATATATTAAAAAAAAGGGATATAATAAATGAAAGTATTTAATATAAAAATGAATATATTTAATTAGTTTCTAAATTAGTAATTATTATAAATGAAAATAGAAGCAAGAATTAGGTGAAGCAATGCGATGAGTTATAGGAGACTCATGAGTTTGTAACCAATACAAATTTTATAGGTACTCCATTTGATACAACATTGATGTGGCATGGATTTTTTTCCCCGAGGGTGCATTGTCGAGATTGGGTTCTCTTCGACCGTAGCAGTAAGAGTCTCCTTGCTCCCTTCCTGTTAAAGTTAACACATGTTAGACTACCACCGGCTGACCCGACGAAGATTCTCCGATGCTTAAGTTAGAGCTTGTCTCAGGAAGAGAAAGTAAGTAGTATCAGTAATGAATGAAGATGAGTATCTCAGAAAATAGTAGGTGTATGTAGAATGAGATTAGATCCCCTCTCTTTCCTTCATTTCCATCTTTTATCTCCTCATCGACGTTAGGGCAAGCAGTCCTGTATGAAGGGTTTTGCTTATCGAGTCCGTGAGGGGAAACTTCGCTTCCCACTTCACCTCGATAGCTTCCTTCATGGCGATCCCTTCTATGTCCCCGGATTAAAAAAATTTAATCCTAGACAAAAGGGATTGCCAAAACAACCAAGTCATCGTCGTGCTATTCGTTTAGAGAGATCACTTGAACAAACTAGTTGTTCAAGCGACCATCGTCTATTCTACGAGTAGCCGCGGAATAGACGATGTCCGGATCGCCGGTTTTTGTGTTTATACTCGGGATCCAAGTAATAAGGTCCAGCAATTACCAGATCTTGAAATACCCCCTGAAAATGCATATATAATCCTAGAAACAGATGGATCTATGACTGGATGGGGCGGAGTCTGCAAGTGGAAAAGAAGGAAATTTGACCCTCGAAGCAGTGAAAATGGAAAATTTCCAACAGTAAAAGCAGCCATAGATGCTGAAATATATGCAGCAATGGAAACATTAAGCTCCCTAAAAATTCACTATTTAGACAAGGAAGAAATTACTCTCAGAACAGATTGTCAAGCAATCATCAGTTTCCACAACAAGACTGCAAAAAATAAACCTTCCAGGGTCCGATGGCTAGCCTTCACTGACTACATTACAGGAACAGGGGTAAAAATTAACTTTGAACATGTTGATGGTAAACTTAATATTTTTGCAGATTCTCTATCCAGATTATTTGAAAGGGAGGAAGCCATCCATATGATCAGAACAGAGGATGAATGGACAAGGATTATGCATCCGGACATAACCACCACAGAGGATTACAAACTTCTGAACCAATATGAAGCATTGGTAGCAACATCCCATCAAAATACATTCCCTCCAGAGGAGTATGATAAACGCAAGAAGATGGCAGAAGTGGAAGAAAAATCAATCAATCAACTTTGCTTCGCCTTCAAGGAATTTGAGCTTATCCAACAAGTAAAGGAATCTGATTTCCTTTGCAAACGACATTGGGAAGGAGCCAAACAGCAATACTTCCTGGAAAAATCTCCAGACATAATTAAAGTAAGACGTGACATTTGGCGCATTTCAAACGCACTAAATGACATATACAGAGACATAAGGCAAATGCCCCCATGAAAAGCAGTGGTGAGCCCATTATAGCTAGAAAGATTGAGCCCCGGGGAGCCATCTTTCATAGCTGTAAAGAGTGTGCTGTCAAATCTACATAGCTGTAAAGAGTGTGCTATCAAATCTACATAGCTGTAAAGAGTGTACTACGTAGCTGTAAAGAGTGTGCTGTCAAATCTACGTAGCTGTAAAGAGTGTGCTGTCAAATCCATGAGTGCTATGAGTGAACTGTAAAGTCCTTTATGATATGAAAGGGTAGTGGACACGAAGGACGATGGGGATAATCAATGATCACCCGCTTCGATTCCAATACAACCTTTTACATTATAAAAGGACTAGGGTATTAGGAGGTTTGAGGCATCCGAGCAACACCGAATGTTTCATTCCTCAAGTTAAGTGTGGGGATTCTCAGTTCAAGTCTGTGAGAGCTTAAGTCTAGTGTAAGTTTGTTGCAAGTTCTTTTCTTTAAATAAAATTCCGGACCCAGTCCAGGTTTTATTTTCAAAAGAAACGATCCTCATTTGGTATCAGAGCCATGTTTCTTGGCTAAAAACTTTCATATTCTAGGTTTAAAGGTACGGGTTCTCTAACCATCCTTTTGTTCATCTTACCTTCAATTCGGAGTCCTCCATGCATATTTCTGATGAAATTGCAGCCGACTACCATCTGGATTCTGTCCCCTAGGGACATATCAAAAGAATAAGTGAAGGGTATTCTGAATTTATTTTCCCCTATGATCATTTGCCCTCCTTTGAGCTTCCATTTTGCTACTTGTCTTGAGTTCACACCATTAATAATAATGGTATAAGGATTCTTTTCTAGAATACTTTCAGGAACTGCTCTTTTGTCTATGCAGCAAGTTGTTGCTCCTGTGTCTAAGATTGCACTAACCTTGATTGGAGCATGGTTAGGGATTTCTAACATTATCAACATGTTGTACAACCTGTTTATAATTCTTCTAGGATGGTATTCAGAATCAATTTTGGAAATAATTCTTTCTTCAAGATAACTGACCTTTTCCGAAGATTCTGGGTTCATTTCTTCAAACTCCTTTTCCAGATCTTTGTATAGAGTTTCATCTGCAGATTTACGATTGAGCCTATCAATCTCCATCATTAACCTTGAATTTTCTGCTAGCAGGTGCAGGAGCTGTACAACATATCCCACATAACTCCCCTCATAACTCCCCTCATGAAGCAGACATTTGAAAAACATATCAAGGCATTAATCCTATTGAAGGTGATTAGACCAAGTAAAAGCAGACACAGAACCATGGCCATGATTGTTCAGTCAGGCACGAGTATTGATCCCATCACAAAGAAGGAGGTAAAAGGAAAAGAAAGAATGGTCTTCAATTACAGAACTCTGAATGACAACACCTACAAAGACCAATACAGCCTTCCCGGAATAAATACTATTCTGAAGAAAGTCAGAAATTCAAAGATATATTCAAAATTTGATCTTAAGTCAGGGTTCCATCAAATAGCAATGGATCCAGATTCCATAGAATGGACAACTTTTATTAGCCCTTCTGGATTATATGAATGGTTGGTAATGCCATTTGGCCTGAAAAATGCACCAGCATCCAGAAGGGCTAATAAAAGCTGTCCATTTTATGGAATCTGGATCCATTGCTATTTGATGGAACCCTGACTTAAGATCAAATTTTGAATATATCTTTGAATTTCCGAGTTTCTTCAGAATAGTATTTATTCCGGGAAGGCTGTATTGGTCTTTGTAGGTGTTGTCATTCAGAGTTCTGTAATTGAAGACCATTCTTTCTTTTCCTTTTACCTCCTTCTTTGTGATGGGATCAATACTCGTGCCTGACTGAACAATCATGGCCATGGTTCTGTGTCTGCTTTTACTTGGTCTAATCACCTTCAATAGGATGCAACAAACAAAAGAAGAAAGTAGAATAGGTATACCTCTCGATCTTCTAATGTATGACCTTCCTCCTTTTGGACGTCGTGTGGGCGACGATCCACCAAAAGTCAAAGCTCCTAGATCATAAATCTTCCTTCCTTGCTCTTCCAAAGCAAGAGGAAGAATAGAAACAAGGTTTTTCTCCTCACTAGAAACAACCAACAAGGAACCAAAGCTTTCCTTGCCGCCGGCCAACTAGATGAAGGAGAAGATGGTGGAAAACAACCAAGACACCAAGGGAAACCCTATATCTTCTTTCCACCACCTAAGGAGAGGGAGAAGGGAGCTTTTGGGCACTGACCAAGGGCTGGGAAGGGCCTGGAAACCTGCTGGACGTTGGCCACAAGACAAGGAAGAAGAAAGGAAACCTTGCCTTATTTGGTGCCGCCCTAGCCTCCAAACCCTAACCCTAATTCTAATCCTATCTCAACTAGGATTCCCTTCTCTTGCCGCCCAAGCCTTGCTCTCCTTCAATTGTAGTTCACGCCAACTCCCATGCCATCTTTTTATAGAGTTAGGGATAAGTCATGAATTAATCTCATCCATTGGTTCTAGGGATTTAATCTCAACCGTCGGATCTAGAGATTTAATCTCAACCATCGGATCTTAGAGATTTAATCTCTACCAATGGATCTTAGAGTTTTGTTTCTATCCATTGGATCTAAGCATCATGAGGTGTTAATAGGCTACATTAGGGACCATGAGGAGGAGTTGGGTCTTGGCCACCCATGGATCAAGCCCACATAAAGTCCGATCCACTAATGATGATCCAATCCACTAAAGGTTCATCATTGATCTACCTCACCAACCCCCATATGATAATATGGGCTCCATATATTATTTGTACATTTTATCCCCGTGTTTAAGATCTCGAATGTCCATCGATTAATTAATTTACTGACCATTAATTAATCAACATCTAACTCCTTGAGTAGTACCACTCAACCTTTTCATCATGCCGGACCAAGTCCACCTGCAGGGTTTACATGATGAACCTTATGAGCTCCTCAAGGGGACATCATCATCCTAATATATAACACACGGTTTCCTCCTATAATCAATGACACACCATATAAATAATATCATCTCCCAACTTACCGAGCCTATCGATTTAATCTATAAATCTCGCCCATTGGTAAATCAAAGAGATGAGTACTAAGTATATGTGCCCGTTATTATATCGGGATTAAGAGCATGTACTAAATAATATCTAAGGTCCGATTCGATTATGTAGTCAGTAATAAATCGAATCACCTCTAAGTCGGTCCTGCTCAATGCACACAAAGTGCACTAGTGTGATTCTATGGTCAAGACAAACCAACACCAAATCATACTACAACCATTCCGATGGTTTGTCCAAAGTCATCTCGGTTGTGAGCCTTTACTTATACTTTACAAGGAGCCGATAACATGATCTCCCATGTGACACCACACACCATGTTTTCTACAATGTAATGTATTAGACAATATGCATAAGAATATGCAAATAATGATAATGTGATTCTTATTTCAAAAATAAAGATGTTCATAGAAAAGATAGACTTTTCAGTATACATCCCTACACTGTAATGAACTACGAACCTCGCCCTCTGTGTGGAAGGCCACGTGAGTGGAGGTAATCATGCTGTTATGCCGTTAGAGAATGTTTGCTATCGAAAATATTTTATGGGGCCTATGAGACGTCTTCAATTTGTTATAAAGGATAATGACGTGTATACCCGGACTATAATAAACAGTCTCTGACATATTTTATGGGGTCCCACCTTAACATAATTAATATTCCTTTTGGCTTCCTTCTAACTGTCTGAGCTACTGCCCATCTGATTCAGCTTGGCTCTCTTCCCAAGCTACTGCCTTCTAGACTGACTCATCTTCCTGAACTAACTTACATCCCAAGCTGCCATGTCCTTGACCCGATTCATTTTCCTGAGCTGCTATCTTCTAAACTCGCTCATCTTCCTGAACTACTACCTTCATTACTCAACTCCCCCTCTCGAGTTGATACCTCCTCAACTTAGCTCATCTCTCCCAGCTGCTACCTTCTTGACTCAGCTCCCCCATCCTGAGATGATTCCTTTTGACTCAGCTTATCTCTCCGAGCTACTGCTCTTTGACTTGGCCTGAAGCTTCTTTATACTTATTCTTATTACAATAGTATCGTTATCCCCCCTCCCCCCCCCAAATAGTCAGACTAATCATTTTGTCTGATGTTAGTGACTTAAAGACTTTCCTAAGGTGTTTTTTTCTCCTAGCTCGGTGATGACTTAGGTGTTTAACACCCATTCTTGGGTTTGTTGGGTAAGCTTCCTACTCCTCTACCTTACTCGGAGACTTGGAGGAAAGACCTTCCTGACCTACTTTCGTTCTGTGAATGTTGGATGCATTTCCCTTTTGCTGAGGTCCATAGAATTCTCCAAATCCATCAGTATAACTCGGACCTTATTTTGGATGCTCATCTACTAAGCCACTATGGCTTATACCCCTTCATTCTGGATGACCCCATCGTCATAGGTGGTGTATTAACTCATGTGTTTCTGTAACATAACACTCGGTTGGAACTTAATAGCTAATGCCCTTTTTTACTTTTGTTTGCTATGTTCATTTTGTTTCATTTTGCAAACGACCTCATGTAGCGGGCCATGATAAGTGTGGTGAAGGATAAAACAAAGAAGGAAAAAAGGAAAGTGAAAACGAGGGAAGTCCTTGGTAATCCCTTCTTCCCCTCCTCCTTCCTCATCCACTGAAGCAGCTTCCCTTCCTTCTGAAGAGCATCCCCTTCTTCTTCCTCATCAAAACATGTCTTCTCTTCGTCCTAGAAAATTCCACCGACTAAAGGGAGGTCCTTCTATCACCACTGCTCCTCCCCCTATCCATTCCTCTCATTCCCCAAGCCCTCCTCCTATTCACCGTCAACGTTTCCAATACAACCCTACCCCTGCCCTATCAGAAGAGGATTCGAATACCCTTGGATACTCTTCTCCTAGGTAGTAAAAAAATTCTCTTGCTTTATCTTCTCTCCCATTCCTTTATCTCCGGATTTGGAGATAGAACCTCCCTCATCTCCCCCACCTCTAACCCTAGCCTCAGAAGAACCTTGATGAAGTGTATCTTTTGGTAGCAATCACCCTTAATAATATTAAAACAAGTTAGGCAAAATATTAAAGTTTTCAATGGTTTTCAATTTTGTATCATTCTCTCAAATTAATGGGTATTTTAATAGAAAACTATTTTTCACACATAGTATTTGACATAAGTAATGTACGTATGAAGTTTCAAGGTTTTTCTAAAAATTGTAGAATTACTTATGCATTTCTACAATCCAATCTGGAAAATCTAATTTCTGTAAATGCAGAAACTAGTCGACTACTTATGTAGTCAATCAACTGGTGATATTATTAATCGATTGGTAGCTAAAACCAGTCGACTGATGGGTCTATTTTTGGCTGATTAAGTTTAGATTAACCACTAAACCTCAACCCTAACTACCCTAACCACTCTTAACCCTATGATATACTTAGACAAACATTGGAAGGATGAAATTTTCATTGGAAATGATTAGGAGAGTTAATTAGGGTTAAAATCAAATATTAAGGGATGTTAAAGTTCAAGGTTGAACTTTTACTCGTATTTTTGAATATGTAGATTTCATATAGACTTAAGAACTCTCTAAGGACATTGTTGGTGCAATGATTAAGGGGGAGTAAGCCTTTAGGGAGAGTTTATCCATTAAGGCATGATGGATGAATTTTTGTAAAAGGGGGGGAATGAAGAATTACCTTTCATTGAGTGATAAAAGATTGTGTCACTAAGGAGAATGAAGGCATTGAAGATGAAGGATCTCATTGGAAGATAAGAGACTTTTTGATGTGTGCCAAAGGAGGAGAAATGAAGCATTTAAGTTAGGAAACCTTCATTATGCTTTGACATAAGAAGAGACACATTGTGCTTATGGGTTAGCCTAACTTAAAGGTATTGCCAAACATTAAAAGGGGGGAGATTGTTGAGAGATTATTGGTGCAATCAACCTCAGGCCAAGGTTGACCAGACTCGAGTGTGACTCGAGTAGAGTTTTGATATTTGATAATGTGTTTGACTATATATATGACTAGATGGCATGGGACATCCATAGTCATATAGAGTTGTTGAAGTCAAGTAGGTCAAGGTTGACCAGAGACTTGACTGGGAAAGTCCAAGTATGAATACTTGGCAATGGAGAAGTCCAAAAATGGATTCTTAGCAAGGGAAGTCTAAGTTTGGAGACTTGGTAAGGAAAGTCCAAGTATGGATACTTAGCAAGGGATGTCCAAGTTTGAAGGCTTGGCAAGGGAGGAAAGTCCAAGGGTGAGGTCTGTTGATGTAGTAGGCACCTAAGTCAAACCTAAGTTTTGATTATAGTAAACGATACAAAGTTAAGCTCATGTCATTATCTCACAAGTTGAATCAAGTGTGCAGAAATGCTAAGCTAAGACGAAGGTCAGCGACATTCGGAGAGAACCGTAGTGGTCGGGCGACATTCGGAGAGAACCGTAGTGGTCAGGCGACATCGGGAGGACTTCGGAGGGAGCCAAAGGAATCAGGTGGAGACCGAAAGCAAGGCTTCAAAGGTAAATGTTGAGGTAAGCTCATGTGAGTGAGCGTAAGTAAGGTTGAGTCCTTCATACGGGGACATCCTTAGGCGACGATATGACCAAGACTTCCCATGGAAGGTCTATGCTGAGATCGGACGGCAAGTGGCCGTCGAATTCACTTATATTTCAAGCTAACTCTTTATTACAGTCAAAAAATCTGGAAATCAGTTCAACTGGCCAAGGATAAGTTCAACTGCTAAGCCATCAGTTCAACCGACCAAGGATCAGTTCAACTGCTGAGCCATCAGTTCTACCGTCCAAGAAATCAGTTCAACCAATGGTCAATAATCAACCTCGAAGAGTCAAGCTTTATCACCATTTTTCAAGGAGTCTTGTGCCCAATTCCTATTGGTTGAAGACCCATTCGAAAAGGGGCTCAAGAGTTATAAAAGGAGGGCCTCTCCTAGGCTTTTTTATTAATCTCTAAGTGCTCAAAAGCCTCCGCAATGCTACGACTCTCCGACGACTCTACAACGACGAAGTGCTGCCAACAACCCTAGCTTAATTTATATTTCCTAGTTGTTGGTATAATTTTATTTTGTCATCTCTTTTATACTGCAATTCTTTATTGAGGTTTTCTATCGTTGCATTTTACATTAATAGAAGAGAGGGTGTGTCTCTCTATCTTTTGCTTTCGAAGGTTTTTGTAATCGTTTAACTCCTACCTCCAATGTGGAGGAGTGTTTTAGTGCTTTGCCCTCCGTCCGTGGTCAAGGACCACTAGGGCCTTGGAGTAGTAGCCGAAGGCTACGAACCAAGTAAAAATATTTGTCTCCTTTATTTATTGCTTATCTTTCCGCTGCAATTAATTATCTACTCGGGTTTTAACGAACGAAAAAAAAGGTTTTATCGCTATTCACCCCCACTCTAGCGATCCGCTTCGATCCAACTGTTGGGTTTCCGGCACCGCGGCGTGTGTGTGTTCGATCATGTTTCGTAAACATGAGCACAGCGGAAGCAATTAAAAATAATAAATCTATATTTATTACAACACACACAACACACGCATGCATATTACAACAAGTGTAGACATAACCGGAAATTAAAATTTGCAATAAAAGAAATTTATCTACGTTATACCTTTCGTATGACATGTAGCGGGAATGGCATCAACCGGAACGATCCTCATAAGAATCGTCTCTATCCGTATCCACGCCGACCTCCTCGGGATGACTTCGCTAAGTCACGAGCTTCGTCTTCGTACGGGTTACTAGCCTCGTGTTGAAGACGACGTGATCGAGAGATGATCACGATCCGAATCCAAATTCGGATCCTAAAACGAGATCTCAAAACTCGCTTCTCCGGAGAGGTATTCGTCAACCGTTTGACGAATCCTTCGTCCCCCACCTCAGAGGATTACCGGAGATCAAATCCCCGATAAGTTAGCCACTGTCGGAGCACTAACCGTCGTCCAAACGACGCTCCGACAACAAAGAAACAAGCTGTCCAGAAAAACTGGACAGCTTTTGGTGGAGGAATAGAGGCCGGCTAAGGAAAGATGGAAGCTCACCTTATCACCGAACCCAAAGGAGATCGCCGGAGGGTCGCCGGAGGTTCGCCGGCTGAAGCTTGGACGCCGGCAAAGTCTTGGACGGCTGCACACAAGCTGGGCGGCGGCAGCTTTAGGGTTGGCGCCAATTAACTCCAAGGTGGAGGTGGGCGGCAACTCAAGGGGGCTAGGGTTTGGATTAGTTTTTTTTTTTTGGTTTAACAATCCCTTAAGCCCTCTTTTATAGAGAACTAATTCTCTTAATGGTTAATGGATCATATCCATAAAGCCCGTTAACCCGCTCCATTAGGATAAGTTAAAATAAACCAAACCATGATGGTTTATTTTAAGTTAAAACGAACCGAACCAACTTTTGGTTCATTCGTTTAAAATAAACCAAACCCTTTGGTTTATTCTCATCCATTGGATTAGAACCAAACCATTTTTGGTTCATCCATTATGTCTTCATAAGACACGGCCCATCCACGCTTCCATTGCGACTGAAACAATTTCATGCTCGCTTTATGTTTGGTCCAACCAAACATAGTTTCTCTCGGTCTGAGAATCCCATCCTCAAGCTCGTTTTAAATCCTTTGGATTACACTCGTTGTGCGTGTGACCAAATAGGTTCTCGGTTTATGTTGGCCGTCTATAATTAACCATTAATTATAGAACGATCATGAGTGGCACCTAGTAGTACATCATGATCCCCAATTAACCGAAAAGATCAACAGTTGATCCAGAACTATTTCTGAAACCCTTCAGTAGCTCGAATGAATCGTGCCCCATTCCCTTCACTCATCTTATACCCACTTGGTTCAGGACATGGTCTATAGTGTCAGTCCCCACTAGGCTGACTACGTCACACCTAGCCCAAGTATCATTTCCTCGTCCTATGGATTCTAGTTACTCCACATGTATCGAAGAGTACCTTACTCTAAACATGTAATGCTTTGGCCAAAGACTTTAGTAACAATCCGACGAGAGGCCATGGGTATACATCTCCTCGCAAGGAGTGGTGAATCCTTTATAGGCTATTCAAACACCTTCGATCACTTCGACTTATACCCAATCATCCCGGGTCCACATCTCCTTAGAGATGTTTGCTTAAGATGTCAAAGCATAAGTCTCCATGATCAAGATGACTTGAATACCGCAAGTTAAAGTAACATCGCACTTAAGCCACAGTAAGAACTTCATTGACATATCTATATATGCAGAGAACCATATGAAGTCTTACGGCTGGTCACTCCAATGAACTAGTTACCATAACTAGCATCCACGATTAACTCCGAACATCACTATGTCTCCAGCCAGTGAGAATCAGCTGCTTGGATACACCAAGGAGTATACCTTGTGCTAGTCTCGACAGAATTGATGGTGTCCAAATCCATCAATTCATCGACTAGGGATAATTCCGATACATCACAATTACACATGTAGAGATACTCACTAGTTGTGATCCAATCACAAATTCTCTCATGCTGTGAATCGTATCGTGGGCATTCAGTAAATGAGTTTATGATCCAATCAAATACATAAAACATGTATACTCAAATAGTGAATCTTCATTTATCATATAAATGGTTCATACATAAGGCGATTGCCCTAGGACATCTCTCATATATTACTAACAGACTCCCACTTGGCCTAATGCCAATCGCTACGGTATCCAATACCATAAGCTCTAACATGACCCTCAAACTTATTTTGAGGTAATGCCTTAGTCAAGGGATCCGCTAAGTTCCTTTCAGTGGGAATTTTCTCGATTTGTATTTCGTTCCTACTGATGATCTCTCTGATAAGATGATAGCGGTGAAGCACATGTTTGGATCGTTGATGAGACCTTGGCTCTTTCACCAGTGCAATTGCTCCATTGTTGTCGCAGTAGACCGGTATTGCTTCAACAATGGCCGGAATCACACCAAGTTCATGAACGAACTTCTTGATCCAAACCGCTTCCTTTGTCGCCGCAATGTATTCTCGCCTCGATGGTAGAATCCGCTCTGATCCTCTTGTTTGGAACTTTTCCAACTCACTGCGCCCCCATTCAAGGTGAACACGTATCCAGACTGAGACCTGGAATCATCCTTGTCTGTCTGGAAGCTGGCATCCTTATACCCGCGTATCACCATGTCCCCTTCTCCATATATTAGGAACACATCCTTAGTTCTTCTCAAGTACTTAAGGATCGTCTTAACAGCCGCCCAATGATCCATTCCTGGATCAGACTGGTATCTGCTCGTGACACTCAGAGCATATGATACATCGGGCCTCGTACATAACATAACATACATGATAGATCCTATTGCGGATGCATAGGGAATCTTACTCATCCAAATCCTCTCGTTTTCTGTGCGCGGACACATAGACTTCGAAAGGCGTACCCCATGCCTGATGGGCAGATAACCTTTCTTGGATTCCGACATGCTAAACCTCTTTAGCACTCGGTCTATATATGTAGACTGCGAAAGACCAAGCAACCGTTTCGATCTATCTCTATAGATCTTAATCCCAAGGATGTAGGTTGCTTCTCCTGTGTCTTTCATGGAGAATGTCTTGGATAACCAAACCTTAATCGATCAGAAGATTGACACATCGTTTCCTATAAGTAATATGTCATCGACATACAATACTAGGAACACGACTGCACTCCCACTAACCTTCTTGTACACACAAGGTTCGTCTGGATTTTGCGAGAAATCAATCTTTTTGATCGTCTCATCAAAACGGATATTCCAGCTCCTGGATGCTTGCTTCAATCCATAAATGGACCGTCGCAATTTGCATACCTTGGTTTTATCAACCGATGTGAAACCCTCGGGTTGTATCATATACACGTCCTCGAGCAGGTTTCCATTAAGGAAAGCTGTTTTCACATCCATCTGCCATATCTCATAATCATAATGAGCCGCTATGGCCAGGAGCATCCGAATGGATTTAAGCATAGCTACAGGCGAATAGGTTTCCATAATCAACACCTTGCTTTTGACGATATCCTTTCGCCACCAATCTAGCCTTATAGGTAATCACATTACCATCCATGTCGGTTTTCTTCTTGAAAACCCACTTGCACCCTATAGGCTTTATGCCTTCAGGTGGGTCAACCAAGTTCCAAACTTGGTTTTCGTACATGGAATCCATTTCCGACTTCATGGCACCAAGCCACTTATCCCTTTCTGAACTTGTCAGCACTTCTTCATAACTGGTAGGCTCCTCATCATCAATGAGTAACACGTCGTTCGATTCACTTACGAGAAATCCATATCTCTCAGGACTATTGCGTGTTCTACCAGATCTACGAAGATGTGGTGTTACAATAGGTCCAGCCGATTGCTCATCACTATGAGTTGTCGGCTGTTGTGCTTCACCAGGTATCTCATTAATGTCTATTTGAGTCTCTCGAGCCTCCTCAAGCTCGACGACACTCCCACTGTTTTCTTGCAAGAGAAACTCTTTCTCTAGAAACACAGCATGCCTTGAAACAAACACCTTTTGTTCCACAGGATGATAGAATTGGTAACCCCTTGTTTCCTTAGGGTATCCAATAAATAGACATTTATCAGACTTAGCATCCAATTTGTCTGATACAGTCCGCTTCACATAAGCAGGACAACCCCATATCTTCAAGTAAGATACATGAGGTTTCTTACCATTCCATATCTCATATGGAGTAGTTGAGACTACCTTAGTAGGCATTCTGTTTAACAAGTAAACAGCTGTCTGAAGTGCATAACCCAAAAAGGACTTGGGAAGAGTCGCATGATTCATCATTGACCTGACCATGTCCAACAAGGTCCGGTTACGCCTCTCAGATACACCATTATGCTGTGGTGTATAGGGCGGAGTCCATTGAGACAATATGCCATTGTCTCTTAGATAATCAAGAAACTCTTGACTTAAGTATTCACCACCTCGATCCGATCGAAGTATTTTAATACTTTTGTCATGTTGTTTCTCTACTTCATTTCTGAATTCTTTGAACCTTTCAAAGGCTTCAGACTTGTGTTTCATCAGGAACACATACCCAAACCGTGAGTGATCATCGGTGAAGGTAATGAAGTAGCTATAGCCTCCTAAAGCTTGAGTTGACATAGGTCCACATACATCAGTATGTACTAGACCTAGTAACTCTCCCACTCATTCACCTTTTCCAGTAAAAGGTAACTTAGTCATCTTGCCTTTTAAGCATGATTCGCATGTATCGTATGAATCCAATTCAAACGATTCAAGAATTCCACATCGGTGTAATTCGGACATGCGTTTCTTGCTTATATGGACAAGACGACAATGCCACATATAGGAGTCTATGTGATTATCCTTTCGAACACGCGTGTTGCTCGCTTCGATATTGAAAATGTCACTGGATACGTCCAACGTATAAATGCCATTACTCAAAGTTCCAGTTCCATAAAGTATGCCATTCAAAGTTATATAACAACAATTGTTACTAAACGTCAAATGAAAACCATTTCTATTTTAGTAGGAAATAGAAACAATGTTCTTTATTAGAGAAGGAACATAATAGCAATTGTCCAGTTCCAAGACTAGTCCACTAGGGAGCTTCAACAAATAAGTTCCGATGGTGACCGCAGCAACCTTTGCTCCATTGCCAACTCGCAAATTTGACTCCCCTCTGACAAGTCTTCTTCTATTCCTTAGCCCCTGTATGTCATTACATATATGTGAGCTACACCCAGTATCCAATACCCAAGTGTCTAAGGAAATAGAATGACAATCAATAACGAAGATACCTGAAGAGGATGGGGCATCGGATGCCTTCTTCTTCTTCATGGACTCAAGATAAATCTTGCAGTTTCTTCGCCAGTGGCCTTCCTTGCCACAGTGATGGCAAGTGCCCTTTTTCGTTGGTTCCGCCTTCTTTGCCTTTTTGTTCTTTCCTTTCTTCTGTTCTTTTGCCTTCCTCTTAGAACCTTTCTTTGAGGAATCAACTAACAGAACCGCCTTCTCTTCATGCTTTACAGAAGGCTCCACAGTCTTCAGCATATTGAGGAGCTCGGGAATGGTGGATTCCAATTTGTTCAGCCGATAGTTCATCACAAATTGCGAGAAACTCTTGGGCAAAAAATGCAGAATTAAGTCAATACTTAACTCATGATCCATCACAAAATTGAGGGTAGCTAGCCGCTCGATGTACCTGTTCATCTTTAGCACAAACTGCACTACAGACGAACCTTCTTGCATCTTCGTAGTGAAAAGGAGCCTAGAGACCTCGAACCTTTCGGATCTCGCTTGCTCATCGAACAACTCATGAAGATGGAAGACCATAGTATTAGCATCCATATGCTCATGCTGCTTTTGCAGCTCAGGTACCATCGCCGCTAGCATGATGCAACTCGCCAGCTCAGAATCTGCCACATGTTTCTGATAGACCAACATTTGGTCTGGAGTTGCATCGTCCTTAGGACGGTCAAGAAGAGGCTCTTCAAGGACATATGCAAGCTTTTCCGCCTTGAGAACAATTCTCAGGTTTCTAAGCCAGTCCAAGAAGTTAGGCCCAGTCAGTTTGTTCGAATCCAAAATAGTGCGCAAATTCAAAGACGTCATGATCAATTTATTGACCTAGAAATACATAACGAGCATATATGAGAAAATGATTTTAAAAATGCATCAATATACATTTATAAATCCCATTCAATTTTCGAATTTCAAAAACCCCAAAATCACTTCGGGAGATTGTAGGTCCATCTCCGAATGGGCTGATATCCATCATAGTTATGAACAACCTTGGAGAGAGTCCAACAAGCCATTCATAACTACGACGGTAGGTATCTTCTATACCGATTGCATATCCCGTATATACAACTATCACAATGTGCTATCAACTAATTGAATGTTCACACATACATCGGGTTGTTAACACATTAACAAGTATGCATCATATGCATAGCACCCATCTTCACCTCCCTTTACATCAACCTTGGAAAGAGTCCAACAAGCCGATGCTCCAGGTTAAAGCCAACCCATTAATCAGGACATAGTTTTAATATGGTTAGAGCGCATTCAACCAATTAGCCCAGCTTGGAGAGAGTCCAACAACCAAAGCTAACGATTGACCTCTGACTCTTACCATATTAGTATTAAACTATTCCATGGTTTGAACATATTCGAGTTCGAGCCGGGCTTGGATAGAGTCCAACAACCCAAACAAGAAATGTAACTCTGGTTCTAACCATATTAATGGAAGGTGTAGGCTTTAATATTGATTAAGGGTTTTTATGTCTCATCCTCTTTGCATGCAAATAACTATTATCTACATGGCATGGCATACATGGCATACATCTACATGTCACGACACGCATGACATAATGTTATGCATCTAATGCAATTACATGGCATACAATTATGTCATGTATATAATTTCCTTATATGTCATAACTATTTATAGAAATAAAATATGTTTAAGATTTGATTCTCCAAATCAAATCATAATTAAATTAGGAAACAAATTTCCAAATCTAATCACATATTTTATTCATAGAATTATTTGATTAAGGAAAATCAATTTAGGAAACCAATTTCCTAAATCATTAAAACTACTTATGGAAATAAAATATTTTAAGATTTGATTTCCCAAATCAAATCATGATTAAATTAGGAAAAAAATTTCCAGAATCTAATCAAATATTTTATTTATGGAAAATATCAATTTCCATAAATACTTCCAACTTTCAAAAAGTGGAAGATTTCCATAAATACTTCTAGACTTTCCAAAATTGAAAAATTTCCATAAATACTTCTAAATTTCCAAAATTTAGAAAATTTCCAGAAATACATTATGACTATCGCAAAACCATTTTTACGATTATGTCGAAACACAACCTGGGCTCTGATACCACTGTTGGGTTTCCGGCACCGCGGTGTGTGTGTGTTCGATCATGTTTCGTAAACATGAGCACAGTGGAAGCAATTAAAAATAATAAATCTATATTTATTACAACACACACAACACACGCATGCATATTACAACAAGTGTAGACATAACCGTAAATTAAAATTTGCAATAAAAGAAATTTATCTACGTTATACCTTTCGTATGACGTGTAGCGGGAACGACATCAACCGGAACGATCCTCGTAAGAATTGTCTCTATCCGTATCCACGCCGAGCTCCTCGGGATGACTTCGCTAAGTCACGAGCTTCGTCTTCGTACGGGTTACTAGCCTCGTGTTGAAGACGACGTGATCGAGAGATGATCACGATCCGAATCCAAATTCGGATCCTAAAACGAGTTCTCAAAACTCGCTTCTCCGAGAGGTATTCACAACCGCTTGACGAATCCTTCGCCCCCACCTCAGAGGATTACCGGAGATCAAATCCCCAAAGTTAGCCACTGTCGGAGCACTAACCGCCGTCCAAACGACGCCCGACAACAAAGAAACAAGCTGTCCAGAAAAACTGGACAGCTTTGGTGGAGGAATAGAGGCCGGCTAAGGAAAGATGGAAGCTCACCTTATCACCGAACCCAAAGGAGATCGCGGAGGGTCGCCGGAGGTTCTCGGCTGAAGCTTGACGCCGGCAAAGTCTTGACGGCTGCACACAAGCTGGGCGGCTACTTTAGGGTGGCCGCCAAGTAACCCCACGGTGGAGGTGGGCGGCAACCCAAGGGGGCTCGGGTTTGCATTAGTTTTTTTTTTTTGGTTTAACAATCCCTTAAGCCCTCTTTTATAGAGAACTAATTCTCTTAATGGTTAATGGATCATATCCATAAAGCCCGTTAACGCGCTTCATTAGGATAAGTTAAAATAAACCAAACCATGATGGTTTATTTTAAGTTAAAACGAACCGAACCAACTTTTGGTTCATTCGTTTAAAATAAACCAAACCCTTTGGTTTATTCTCATCCATTGGATTAGAACCAAACCATTTTTGGTTCATCCATTATGTCTTCATAAGACACGGCCCATCCACGCTTCCATTGCGACTGAAACAATTTCATGCTCGCTTTATGTTTGGTCCAACCAAACATAGTTTCTCTCGGTCTGAGAATCCCATTCTCAAGCTCGCTTTTAAATCCTTTGGATTACACTCGTTGTGCGTGTGACCAAATAGGTTCTCGGTTTATGTTGGCCGTCTATAATTAACCATTAATTATAGAACGATCATGAGTGGCACCTAGTAGTACATCATGATCCCCAATTAACCGAAAAGATCAATGGTTGATCCAGAACTATTTCTGAAACCCTTTAGTAGCTCGAATGAATCGTGCCCCATTCCCTTCACTCATCTTATACCCACTTGGTTCAGGACATGGTCTATACTGTCAGTCCCCACTAGGCTGACTAAGTCACACCTAGCCCAAGTATCATTTCCTCGTCCTACGGATTCTAGTTACTCCACATGTATCGAAGAGTACCTTACTCTAAACATGTAATGCTTTGGCCAAAGACTTTAGTAACAATCCGACGAGAGGCCATGGGTATACATCTCCTTGCAAGGAGTGGTGAATCCTTTATAGGCTATTCAAACACCTTCGATCACTTCGACTTATACCCAATCATCCCGGGTCCACATCTCCTTAGAGATGTTTGCTTAAGATGTCAAAGCATAAGTCTCCATGATCAAGATGACTTGAATACCGCAAGTCAAAGGAACATCGCACTTAAGCCACAGTAAGAACTTCATTAACATATCTATATATGCAGAGAACCATATGAAGTCTTACGGCTGGTCACTCCAATGAACTAGTTACCATAACTAGCATCCACGATTAACTCCGGACATCACTATGTCTCCAGACAGTGAGAATCAGCTGCTTGGATACACCAAGGAGTATACCTTGTGCTAGTCTCGACAGAATTGATGGTGTCCAAATCCATCAATTCATCGACTAGGGATAATTCCGATACATCACAATTACACATGTAGAGATACTCACTAGTTGTGATCCAATCACAAATTCTCTCATGCTGTGAATCGTATCGTGGGCATTCAGTAAATGAGTTTATGATCCAATCAAATACATAAAACATGTATACTCAAATAGTGAATCTTCATTTATCATATAAATGGTTCATACATAAGGCGATTGCCCTAGGACATCTCTCATATATTACTAACAGACTCCCACTTGACCTAATGCCAATCGCTACGGTATCCAATACCATAAGCTCGAACATGACCCTCAAACTTATTTTGAGGTAATGCCTTAGTCAAGGGATCCGCTAAGTTCCTTTCAGTGGGAATTTTCTCGATTTGTATTTCGTTCCTACTGATGATCTCTCTGATAAGATGATAGCGGTGAAGCACATGTTTGGATCGTTGATGAGACCTTGGCTCTTTCACCAGTGCAATTGCTCCATTGTTGTCGCAGTAGACCGGTATTGCTTCAACAATGGCCGGAATCACACCAAGTTCATGAACGAACTTCTTGATCCAAACCGCTTCCTTTGCTGCTTCCGAAGCTGCAATGTATTCTGCCTCAGTGGTAGAATCCGCTACAGTCTCTTGTTTGGAACTTTTCCAACTCACTGCGCCCCCATTCAAGGTGAACACGTATCCAGACTGAGACCTGGAATCATCCTTGTTTGTCTGGAAGCTGGCATCCATATACCCGCGTATCACCATGTCCCCTTCTCCATATATTAGGAACACATCCTTAGTTCTTCTCAAGTACTTAAGGATCGTCTTAACAGCCGCCCAATGATCCATTCCTGGATCAGACTGGTATCTGCTCGTGACACTCAGAGCATATGATACATCGGGCCTCGTACATAACATAACATACATGATAGATCCTATTGCGGATGCATAGGGAATCTTACTCATCCAAATCCTCTCGTTTTCTGTGCGCGGACACATAGACTTCGAAAGGCGTACCCCATGCCTGATGGGCAGATAACCTTTCTTGGATTCCGACATGCTAAACCTCTTTAGCACTCGGTCTATATATGTAGACTGCGAAAGACCAAGCAACCGTTTCGATCTATCTCTATAGATCTTAATCCCAAGGATGTAGGTTGCTTCTCCCAGGTCTTTCATGGAGAATGTCTTGGATAACCAAACCTTAACTGACTGTAAGATTGACACATCGTTTCCTATAAGTAATATGTCATCGACATACAATACTAGGAACACGACTGCACTCCCACTAACCTTCTTGTACACACAAGGTTCGTCTGGATTTTGCGAGAAATCAATCTTTTTGATCGTCTCATCAAAACGGATATTCCAGCTCCTGGATGCTTGCTTCAATCCATAAATGGACCGTCGCAATTTGCATACCTTGGTTTTATCAACCGATGTGAAACCCTTGGGTTGTATCATATACACGTCCTCGAGCAGGTTTCCATTAAGGAAAGCTGTTTTCACATCCATCTGCCATATCTCACAATCATAATGAGCCGCTATGGCCAGGAGCATCCGAATGGATTTAAGCATAGCTACAGGCGAATAGGTTTCGTCATAATCAACACCTTGCTTTTGACGATATCCTTTTGCCACCAATCTAGCCTTATAGGTAATCACATTACCATCCATGTCGGTTTTCTTCTTGAAAACCCACTTGCACCCTATAGGCTTTATGCCTTCAGGTGGGTCAACCAAGTTCCAAACTTGGTTTTCGTACATGGAATCCATTTCCGACTTCATGGCACCAAGCCACTTATCCCTTTCTGAACTTGTCGACTTCTTCATAAGGTAGGCTCCTCATCATCAATGAGTAACACGTCGTTTGATTCGCTTACGAGAAATCCATATCTCTCAGGAATATTGCGTGTTCTACCAGATCTACGAAGATGTGGTGTTACAATAGGTCCAGCCGATTGCTCATCACTATGAGTTGTCGGCTGTTGTGCTTCACCAGGTATCTCATTAATGTCTATTTGAGTCTCTCGAGCCTCCTCAAGCTCGACGACACTCCCACTGTTTTCTTGCAAGAGAAACTCTTTCTCTAGAAACACAGCATGCCTTGAAACAAACACCTTTTGTTCCACAGGATGATAGAATTGGTAACCCCTTGTTTCCTTAGGGTATCCAATAAATAGACATTTATCAGACTTAGCATCCAATTTGTCTGATACAGTCCGCTTCACATAAGCAGGACAACCCCATATCTTCAAGTAAGATACATGAGGTTTCTTACTATTCCATATCTCATATGGAGTAGTTGAGACTACCTTGGTAGGCATTCTGTTTAACAAGTAAACAGCTGTCTGAAGTGCATAACCCCAAAAGGACTTGGGAAGAGTCGCATGATTCATCATTGACCTGACCATGTCCAACATGGTCCGGTTACGCCTCTCAGATACACCATTATGCTGTGGTGTATAGGGCGGAGTCCATTGAGACAATATGCCATTGTCTCTTAGATAATCAAGAAACTCTTGACTTAAGTATTCACCACCTCGATCCGATCGAAGTATTTTAATACTTTTGTCATGTTGTTTCTCTACTTCATTTCTGAATTCTTTGAACCTTTCAAAGGCTTCAGACTTGTGTTTCATCAGGAACACATACCCAAACCGTGAGTGATCATCGGTGAAGGTAATGAAGTAGCTATAGCCTCCTAAAGCTTGAGTTGACATAGGTCCACATACATCAGTATGTACTAGACCTAGTAACTCTCCCACTCATTCACCTTTTCCAGTAAAAGGTAACTTAGTCATCTTGCCTTTTAAGCATGATTCGCATGTATCGTATGAATCCAATTCAAACGATTCAAGAATTCCACATCGGTGTAATTCGGACATGCGTTTCTTGCTTATATGGACAAGACGACAATGCCACATATAGGAGTCTATGTGATTATCCTTTCGAACATGCGTGTTGCTCGCTTCGATATTGAAAATGTCACTGGATACGTCCAACGTATAAATGCCATTACTCAAAGTTCCAGTTCCATAAAGTACGCCATTCAAAGTTATATAACAACAATTGTTACTAAACGTCAAATGGAAACCATTTCTATTTTAGCAGGAAATAGAAACAATGTTCTTTATTAGAGAAGGAACATAATAGCAATTGTCCAGTTCCAAGACTAGTCCACTAGGGAGCTTCAACAAATAAGTTCCGATGGTGACCGCAGCAACCTTTGCTCCATTGCCAACTCGCAAATTTGACTCCCCTCTGACAAGTCTTCTTCTATTCCTTAGCCCCTGTATGTCATTACATATATGTGAGCTACACCCAGTATCCAATACCCAAGTGTCTAAGGAAATAGAATGACAATCAATAACGAAGATACCTGAAGAGGATGGGGCATCGGATGCCTTCTTCTTCTTCATGGACTCAAGATAAATCTTGCAGTTTCTTCGCCAGTGGCCTTCCTTGCCACAATGATGGCAAGTGCCCTTTTGCGCTGGTTCCGCCTTCTTTGCCTTTTTGTTCTTTCCTTTCTTCTGTTCTTTTGCCTTCCTCTTAGAACCTTTCTTTGAGGAATCAACTAACAGAACCGCCTTCTCTTCATGCTTTACAGAAGGCTCCACAGTCTTCAGCATATTGAGGAGCTCGGGAATGGTGGATTCCAATTTGTTCATCCGATAGTTCATCACAAATTGCGAGAAACTCTTGGGCAAAAAATGCAGAATTAAGTCAATACTTAACTCATGATCCATCACAAAACCGAGGGTAGCTAGCCGCTCGATGTACCCGTTCATCTTTAGCACAAACTGCACTACAGACGAACCTTCTTGCATCTTCGTAGTGAAGAGGAGCCTAGAGACCTCGAACCTTTCGGATCTCGCTTGCTCATCGAACAACTCATGAAGATGGAAGACCATAGTATTAGCATCCAGTGTACCATCGCCGCTAGCATGATCTCGCCAGTCAGACCACACATGTTTCTGATAGACCAACATTTGGTCTGGAGTTGCATCGTCCTTAGGACGGTCAGGAAGAGGCTCTTCAAGGACATATGCAAGCTTTTCCGCCTTGAGAACAATTCTCAGGTTTCTAAGCCAGTCCAAGAAGTTAGGCCCAGTCAGTTTGTTCGAATCCAAAATAGTGCGCAAATTCAAAGACGTCATGATCAATTTATTGACCTAGAAATACATAACGAGCATATATGAGAAAATGATTTTAAAAATGCATCAATATACATTTATAAATCCCATTCAATTTTCGAATTTCAAAAACCCCAAAATCACTTCGGGAGATTGTAGGTCCATCTCCGAATGGGCTGATATCCATCATAGTTATGAACAACCTTGGAGAGAGTCCAACAAGCCATTCATAACTACGACGGTAGGTATCTTCTATACCGATTGCATATCCCGTATATGCAACTATCACAATGTGCTATCAACTAATTGAATGTTCACACATACATCGGGTTGTTAACACATTAACAAGTATGCATCATATGCATAGCACCCATCTTCACCTCCCTTTACATCAACCTTGGAAAGAGTCCAACAAGCCGATGCTCCAGGTTAAAGCCAACCCATTAATCAGGACATAGTTTTAATATGGTTAGAGCGCATTCAACCAATTAGCCCAGCTTGGAGAGAGTCCAACAACCAAAGCTAACGATTGACCTCTGACTCTTACCATATTAGTATTAAACTATTCCATGGTTTGAACATATTCAGGTTCAAGCCGGGCTTGGAGAGAGTCCAACAACCCAAACAAGAAACAGAACTCTGGTTCTAACCATATTAATGGAAGGTGTAGGCTTTAATATTGATTAAGGGTTTTTATGTCTCATCCTCTTTGCATGCAAATAACTATTATCTACATGGCATGACATACATGGCATACATCTACATGTCACGACACGCATGACATAATGTTATGCATCTAATGCAATTACATGGCATACAATTATGTCATGTATATAATTTCCTTATATGTCATAACTATTTATAGAAATAAAATATGTTTAAGATTTGATTCTCCAAATCAAATCATAATTAAATTAGGAAACAAATTTCCAAATCTAATCACATATTTTATTCATGGAATTATTTGATTAAGGAAAATCAATTTAGGAAACCAATTTCCTAAATCATTAAAACTACTTATGGAAATAAAATATTTTAAGATTTGATTTCCCAAATCAAATCATGATTAAATTAGGAAAAAAATTTCCAGAATCTAATCAAATATTTTATTTATGGAAAATATCAATTTCCATAAATACTTCCAACTTTCAAAAAGTGGAAGATTTCCATAAATACTTCTAGACTTTCCAAAATTGAAAAATTTCCATAAATACTTCTAAATTTCCAAAATTTAGAAAATTTCCAGAAATACATTATGACTATCGCAAAACCATTTTTACGATTATGTCGAAACACAACCTGGGCTCTGATACCACTGTTGGGTTTCCGGCACCGCGGCGTGTGTGTGTTCGATCATGTTTCGTAAACATGAGCACAGCGGAAGCAATTAAAATAATAAATCTATATTTATTACAACACACACAACACACGCATGCATATTACAACAAGTGTAGACATAACCGTAAATTAAAATTTGCAATAAAAGAAATTTATCTACGTTATACCTTTCGTATGACGTGTAGCGGGAACGACATCAACCGGAACGATCCTCGTAAGAATCGTCTCTATCCGTATCCACGCCGAGCTCCTCGGGATGACTTCGCTAAGTCACGAGCTTCGTCTTCGTACGGGTTACTAGCCTCGTGTTGAAGACGACGTGATCGAGAGATGATCACGATCCGAATCCAAATTCGGATCCTAAAACGAGTTCTCAAAACTCGCTTCTCCGGAGAGGTATTCGTCAACCGTTTGACGAATCCTTCGTCCCCCACCTCAGAGGATTACCGGAGATCAAATCCCCGGTAAGTTAGCCACTGTCGGAGCACTAACCGTCGTCCAAACGACGCTCCGACAACAAAGAAACAAGCTGTCCAGAAAAACTGGACAGCTTTTGGTGGAGGAATAGAGGCCGGCTAAGGAAAGATGGAAGCTCACCTTATCACCGAACCCAAAGGAGATCGCCGGAGGGTCGCCGGAGGTTCTCCGGCTGAAGCTTGGACGCCGGCAAAGTCTTGGACGGCTGCACACAAGCTGGGCGGCGGCAGCTTTAGGGTTGGCGCCAATTAACTCCAAGGTGGAGGTGGGCGGCAACTCAAGGGGGCTAGGGTTTGGATTAGTTTTTTTTTTTTGGTTTAACAATCCCTTAAGCCCTCTTTTATAGAGAACTAATTCTCTTAATGGTTAATGGATCATATCCATAAAGCCCGTTAACGCGCTTCATTAGGATAAGTTAAAATAAACCAAACCATGATGGTTTATTTTAAGTTAAAACGAACCGAACCAACTTTTGGTTCATTCGTTTAAAATAAACCAAACCCTTTGGTTTATTCTCATCCATTGGATTAGAACCAAACCATTTTTGGTTCATCCATTATGTCTTCATAAGACACGGCCCATCCACGCTTCCATTGCGACTGAAACAATTTCATGCTCGCTTTATGTTTGGTCCAACCAAACATAGTTTCTCTCGGTCTGAGAATCCCATTCTCAAGCTCGTTTTAAATCCTTTGGATTACACTCGTTGTGCGTGTGACCAAATAGGTTCTCGGTTTATGTTGGCCGTCTATAATTAACCATTAATTATAGAACGATCATGAGTGGCACCTAGTAGTACATCATGATCCCCAATTAACCAAAAAGATCAACGGTTGATCCAGAACTATTTCTGAAACCCTTCAGTAGCTCGAATGAATCGTGCCCCATTCCCTTCACTCATCTTATACCCACTTGGTTCAGGACATGGTCTATAGTGTCAGTCCCCACTAGGCTGACTATGTCACACCTAGCCCAAGTATCATTTCCTCGTCCTACGGATTCTAGTTACTCCACATGTATCGAAGAGTACCTTACTCTAAACATGTAATGCTTTGGCCAAAGACTTTAGTAACAATCCGACGAGAGGCCATGGGTATACATCTCCTTGCAAGGAGTGGTGAATCCTTTATAGGCTATTCAAACACCTTCGATCACTTCGACTTATACCCAATCATCCCGGGTCCACATCTCCTTAGAGATGTTTGCTTAAGATGTCAAAGCATAAGTCTCCATGATCAAGATGACTTGAATACCGCAAGTCAAAGGAACATCGCACTTAAGCCACAGTAAGAACTTCATTGACATATCTATATATGCAGAGAACCATATGAAGTCTTACGGCTGGTCACTCCAATGAACTAGTTACCATAACTAGCATCCACGATTAACTCCGGACATCACAATGTCTCCGACAAGTGAGAATCACCGCTTGGATACACCAAGGAGTATACCTCGTGCTAGTCTCGACAGAATTGATGGTGTCCAAATCCATCAATTCATCGACTAGGGATAATTCCGATACATCACAATTACACATGTAGAGATACTCACTAGTTGTGATCCAATCATAAATTCTCTCATGCTGTGAATCGTATCGTGGGCATTCAGTAAATGAGTTTAAGATCCAATCAAATACATAAAACATGTATACTCAAATAGTGAATCTTCATTTATCATATAAATGGTTCATACATAAGGCGATTGCCTTAGGACATCTCTCATATATTACTAACACCAACAAGGTCTTGGTGTCGTAAGTCCAAGTGGGTAGTCTTGGCGGCATAAGTCCAAGTGAACTTGGCAAAGAAAGTCTAAGTGTATAGTCTTGGTGGCGTATGTCCAAGTGTGTAGTTTTGGTAGTGTAATTCCAAGGGAATCTTGGCAAAGGAAAACCCGATGGCATGACAAAGCTGAATAAAGAACTTGAAAGCTAGCATAAAGAATGAGGAGTAGTGGACTCGACCTGAGGGTGTGAGGTTGATGAATGTAGCTTGAAGGCTTAGGTCTTGGCTAAGGGTAGCCAATAGCATGACAAAGTTGAAGGAATCACTTGAAGGCTAGCGCAAAGGTTGAGAAGTCATGGACTCAACTTGAGTGTGTGAGGCTGATGGAAGTAGCTTGAAGGATTAGGTCTAGTCTATGAGTAAGTGTTAAGTATGAGAGGATCATACTTGATGGGTTAAACCTCAATTTTGAGATTTACCAGTCAATTGAAACTTGGTCCAGTCGACTGGTGTGTTAAAATAATCACACAGATTATTTGACAGTCGATTGGTGATATTGACCAGTCAACTGGCCGAGTGGTCGGGCAATGGAAAGCTCGGCCCAAGTTCGTGCTCAGTCGACTATGGCTTGAGAAAATCTGGCTGGTGCTCGGGAAGTCGACTAACCACAGGAAATCTTGTTGGCTTAAGTTCTCAAAAAGTCAACTGTTAGTTTGGGTAGTCGATTTGCATAAGTGGACAAGAGCATATAAAATTTTTTAGTTAACTGATGGCTCAAGTCAGTCGACAAGTGCCTCAAGCATATTGGTGCAATCGACCCAGGTTATGATTGACCAGACTCGAGTGGGACTTGAGTAGGGTTTTAATGCTTAACAATGGGTTTGATCTTATGTTAACCATATGACTAGTGGATGATTGGGATATCTAAGGTCATATGGGGGAGATTGTGAGGAGGAGATTGTTAGAGCAATCGGCCTCAGGTCAAGGTTGACCAAGTTAGAGTGATACTCGAGTGGAAGTCCAAGATTGGAGTCTTGGCAATGGAGATGTCTAAGTTTGGAGACTTGGCAAGGAGAAGTCCAAGAATGAATTCTTTGCAATGGAGAAGTCCAAATATTGATTCTTGGCAAGGAAAAGTCCAAGGGTGGAGTCTTGCAAAGATAAAGGTCCAAGGGTGGAGTATTGCCAAGAAAAAGTCCAAGTATGGATACTTGGCAAAGGAAAAGTCCAAATATGGATATTTGGAAAAAGAAAAAGTTCAAGTGCGTAACCTTGGTCGTGTAAGTTCAAGGGTGTAGTCTTGGCAGCGAAAGTCCAAGTTTGGAGACTTGACAATGGAAGTCCTAGAGGCCCGACCTCTTGACAAAGGTAGACTCATTAGCATGACAAAGTCGACGGAAGAACTTGAAGGCTAGGGCCAAAGGTGAGGATTCATGGACATGAACCAAGGGCTTGAGGCTGATGGAAGTAGCTTGAAGGCTGAGGTCTAGGCTAAGGGTACCTGATGGCATGATGAAGCCGATGGAAGCACCTGAAGGATAGCACGAGGGGTGAAGGAGTCATGAAAGACTCGGATGGACCCTAAGGGTATGAGACTGATGGAGGTGACTTAAAGGCTTAGGTCTAGGCCTAAGATGAGTATCAAGTATGAGGGGATCATACTTGGGTTAAACCTCATGTTTGAGGTTTACCAGTCGACTGGTAGTATTGACCAGTCGACTAGAGTGCACTGCACTCGGGAGGTTTAGTTGACTCGAGTAGTCGACTGGGGTTATGACCTAGTCTACTAGTCAAGTAGTAGACTGAGGCTTGATTGTTGACCTGTGGCTCTGGTAATCAACTAGTGGCTTGCACCAGTCAACGGACCATTGGTAGTCAACTGGCTGTAAGTGGACAAGGCACATAATGTCTCATAGTCGACTGCTATCTTGTGCTAGTTGATTGATGGCTTGGCAGTCAACTGATGTAATGGTAGTCGACTTCTCAAGTCATTAGTCGACTATCATAAGCCAGTAGTTGACTACGAGAAATTCTATGCCAAGTCTACTTTGGTCAGTCGACTTCTCATCACTTGCAATCAACTGCTAGTGATCAGTTGACTGGTGCAAGCCATCAGTTGACTGCTAGAGCTACAAGTCAGGAGTCGAGTCTCAGTCGACTACTTGACCAATCGATTGGGTACTAACCCCAATCAACTGCTCAAGTCAACTAAGCCTCCCGAGTGCAGGGCACTCGACCAGTCGATTGGTCAATACTACAAGTCGACTGGTAAACCTCAAACATGAGATTTAACCCAAGTGTGATCCCCTCATACTTGATACTCACCCTAGGCCTAGACCTAAGCTTTCAAGCCACCTCCATCAGTTTATACCCTCAGGGTCCATCCTAGTCCTCCACAACTCCTTCACCCTTCACGCTAGCCTTTAGGTGCTTCAATCGCTTCATCATGCCATCGGGTACCCTTAGCATGGACCTAAGACTTTAATCTACTTCCATCTGCCTCAAACCCTTAGTTCGAGTCCACGACTCCTCATTCTTGTCCCTAGCCTTCAAGTGCTTCTATTGGCCTTATCATGCTAACAAGTCTACCTTTACTAAGAGGTCACGCCTCCATGACTCATCCATTGCCAAGCCTCAATGTTTGAACTTTCACCACCAAGACTACACACTTGGACTTACACGACCAAGACTATACCCTGATCTCTCCAACAAGGATATTTCTCTACTCAAAAGCTCTCGCCTCTTGGACTTTTTAAGCAATACGTAAGCCAAGACTCCACCCTTGAACTTTTCCTTGCCAAGTATCTATATTTGGACTTATCCATTGCCAAGAATCAATTCTTGGACTTCTCCTTGCCAAGTCTCCATCCTTGGACTTATCGATTACCAAGATTCCAATCTTGGATTTCCACTCGAGTCTCACTCGTGCTTGATCAACCTTGACTTGAGGTCGATTACTCCAACAATCTTCTCCTCACAATCTCCCCCATATGACCTTGGATATTCCAATCATCCACTAGTCATATGGTCAATATATGGTCATACCATATTGTCAAATCCATTGTCAAACATCAAAACTCTACTCGAGTCTAGTCAATCATGACATGGATTGATTATACCAACAAGTGGTATCAGAGCGAGGATGCTCTTCAAGGACTAATTTCCAAGAGAGCAGGTGCTAGAGGAGGACAATGGAGTTACCCAACGATGAATGGGATACAACAGGCAACTTCCACCTATCTTTGATGGCAAAGATTTTGTGTATTGGAAAGGTAAAATGGAATATTTTTTGATGAACGATATAGATAGATGGTTTGTATTGATGGAAGGATTTGAACCACTGGTGGATAAGAATGGAAGAGTTCTCAAGAAGAAGAAGTGGATCGAGGAGCAAATTCGAAAATTCAAGATAAATGAAAAGGTAACATTAATTTTTGCTACTTCAATACCAAAGAATTTATTGTATAGCATAGGAGATTCTATGACTCAAAGGAATTATGGAGTAAATTGATTGAGCTCCACAAAATTCTATCAATGGCATGAGTAGAGGAGGAGCCCAAGGAAAAAATGCTCTTCAACTCAAGAGCATGAAGACTCAGAGGTTAAAAGATGTTCATCTTCTGAAGAAGAGGTAGAAGAGTTGGAAGAAGTCTCCACCTCTAGGATTGAGGGGGAGGTTAGAGTTTCAACACCGAAACAGGATGAGCAACCTTCCACAAGCGGGAGAAGTGAAGAACAAGCTCAAGAGTCCTCTACTACCATCTAAGAAGGCCAGTCGACTGCAAGTGGCCAATTGACTTGTGACTTGCACCAGTCGATTGACCATTGATAGTCGACTATCATGGATGGACAGAATGGTATCACAACAACCAAAAAGTTAGTTTTTAAGTGTTTGAATGCGAGTTGTTGTTGTGATTCCAGACCTTTAAGGCATTCCAAAGCAACCAAAAAGCACGGTGATCAAAACTTCTCGTGTAAAATGTTCTTTACTTGTACTTGATTTTGTATTTCATTTTGGTTGTTGTATTTTTTTTTGTAAGCTTCATATTGTAAGGTGTTTCCCACCTCCGGTGTCATACTGAGAAGGAGAGGTTTTAGTGAGTGTAGATAACTAAAGCTCGACTGTGGAGTAGAAACTAGGGTTCCGAACCACATAAAAATGGTATTGTAATTGTGTGTTGCTTGTCTTTATATTCGTTTCTATTTGTTTTTTTTTGTATATTTAATGTATGCAAATCATATAAGATTTTAGGAGTAGTTTTAGCACACATCTTATTGCATTTCATGGTTGTTTCATGCATATTTCTATTACTTTGCACTTATTTGCTATTTTCTAGTTCAGAGATCAACTTTTGTTACTTTTATGTGTAGGATGGAGTTTTTGGAGCTAAATGGCATACCAAACGAAGCAAAAGGAAAGAAGAGCATGCTCTAGCCATGTTCCCGAGACACGGGCACACTTCAGGACAAAAATACGATGTCCATAAAACCCTCCAGAGGAAGACATGACCGACCATTTGAGATCCACACGACCGTGACTTTTGTCGAATCCTGAGTTCAGGTCACGATTTTTAGCCTTCCACACGATTGACCGTGTGGAATCCACACGACTGACCGTGTGGAATCCACATGGCCATGTGACGGTGACACAAAATAGGGAAATCTGATTTCATGGGCAAATAAGGAAAGCCAGGTTCACTCCTATATAAGGGAAGACATGCCTAACCCTAAAGGGGGATGCAAGGCAGCTGGGACGGAAAGGAGTATCCTAAAAAGCACCGAAGGCTCACAAATGGAGAGAAGGAAGGCGACTCAAGGCCGGCGATAACACTCTAATCCATCGGAAGGCTGCCAAGACAATGCTATAGACCAAATAGGGCATATATTCTTGCATTATATTACTGTTTGGATTGTAATGATTGATAATACAATGTCTTGTGTTTGCCTCTCCATTTTTATGGAGTAGAAACTTGGATTCTAGGAACAGGGAGTAGCTTGTCAATGTTGAACATGCAAAACAAATATATTTTCGTGCCTTTGAATTATATCTGTGATTCGTGTTATTTAGTTTAATCATAATTACGTCTTGGTTCTATATCTACCATGCTTAGTGGATATAGAGGTCGAAAGCCTCTGTATTGAAACCTAGGAGAATCTAGGAGGGATCTAATGGTCATTCTCCCTTTCGAACCCTTAGAAAATAGGTTGTGAAAGAGTAGGACATGAAACATGGTCCACATATTCATGGGGGTACATAGGACATTTTAGAACTCCATGAACCTAGGCTATCTAGGGGTCGTGAAGTAGGAGAAATCGACTCAGTGGTTGTGGGATCCTTGACAGGGACAACCTAGTGACAACAACCTCCTGAGCTTTATGGATCCGAAAGGGATGCTCTAGAAGATTAGGTAATTCCCGTGTATAAGCAATAGTTCACATGGATTACAATTGATAATCCTCCTGCAAGACCATAATTAGACAACCTAAGGGAATAAATCGATAGCATGTTCAGCAGTGCACAAGTGAAATCGAAATCCTAGAATCCCTTAATTGACCTTGAGCACACCTCTTCACTTTCTCCAAGTGACACCATACTTGAGCTTGCCCACAACCGACTACATTAACTCGTGAAGAATTACTCCGAATGATCAACATTCATCAGACACCCGAATAATTGAATCTAAGTCCTTGTGGGATCAATATTTATTATTTCTTGAAGACAACCGTGCATTTGTAGGCATTGAGCGTTGACCCGGTCCATAGCCTCGCGGTTAAGGGCTTCGCTCGATGCACATCAAGTTTTTGGATTCGTTGCTGGGGATTGAAGTTTCAATATTGGTTCGAAGGTGAACAGATCAGATCGGACCTAGTTTAGATTTATTTCTCTAGTCTTTATTCATTTTCATCTTAATTTAGTTTTAATTCAATATTTAGTTTTTATTCTAACTTTAGTTCCTTATAGATAGTTTTTGAGTTGCTGGTTATTTTCCTTATTTATTTGTTTCTCTTTCGAATTAGCATAGGTACTCCTATTTGGCTACTATGTTTTTCGTATACATAGGCGCACAAGATCAGAAAATTTACATCCGATTGACCTAGAGATAGATCATACTTTCCAACGTAGAAGAGCTGAATAAAGAGAGATGGAGGAGAATGGTACCCCTCTAGTTAACACAGGTAATCATCCCCTGAGGGACTATGTAGCTCGAAGTGGTAGAGGACTTAGACTAGCATCGCTGCACCAGCAGATACAACAAATACTTTTGAACTTAAACCTACACTTATACACATAGTCCAGCAAAACCAGTTTGGAGGAGCGGCGATGGAAGACCCAAATCAACACCTGGATACATTCTTGGAAATTTGTTCCACCCTGAAGTTCAACAGAGTACCTATGGACGCGATCCACCTAAGTTTATTCCCGTTCTCGCTAAAGGACAAGGCGAAGACGTGGCTACACTCATTGCCTTTAAAAAGCATCACCGATTGGGAGCAGTGTGAGCTGTAGTTCTTGAACAAATTCTTTCCACGAAGCAAAATAGCTCACATGTGCCATCTGATTACTAGCTTCTGTTAGAAGGAAGGAGAGTCATTGTTCAAAGTATGGGATCACTACAAGGGTTTGCTTTATCAGTGCCCCCACCATGGTCTTGAGAGATGGCTCGTGATCCTCACATTTTACAATGGGATCACGTACACCATGAAGGTCTCCATGGATTCCACTATAGACCGAACCTTAATGAACAAGACGATCGAAGAAGCCAAGGGACTTATAGAAGAGGTGGCTCAAAACCACCACCAGTGGGCTTCTGTGCGTAGTCATCCAACACCTACAGCAGGAAGATACTCAGTCAACTCCATCGATCATCTGGCAACGAGGATGGATGCACTAAACAAGCGGTTTGACTATTTAACCCCAAATATTATTTGTGCGGCTAATTCTTTTAGTGGCGGAATGACAAGGAATCAGGAGGACTACTACTCTGGGGAGTAGGACAAATCAGGAAGGCAGATTGAGCAAGTCAACATGGTGGGCAACTTCAATTAAAGGCCCAACAACCCTTATTTTAGCAAGTATAATCTTGGATGGAGGAGCCACCCGAACTTCTCATACAAGAATAATTCCAAGAACTTCCAACAATCAGGAGGGTACGGGAAGCAAAACAATGGGCAACCACAACATCCTAAATCCCGACTCGAGCATATGATTGAAGGCTTCATAATCACCCAAATGAAGGCTAATGTAGAATTTCAACAGCGACATTAAAGAATAGAGGATGTGCTTAAAGAACTGAAAACCTCTATAGATGGTCTTGCAAGCCATACCAACATGATAGAAATGCAAGTAGCCCAAATAACTAGTGTATCATCATGAGCTATGGAGGGTTCGACTGGGAAATGTGAGGCAAGCAATGTGGAATAATGCAAAGCTGTGTACGCTGCGGGACTACATCATGAGCGCGAGGATCATGAGGAGTCAATCAGGGAGATGGAGAGTTCAGGAAATAGGACTATCAAAGGTTGTGTTGCAGTAATTTTGATGCTTGAAAGCCCGATAGAAATTGGGGACAAGTCTCTGGCCAAGATTGAAGACCCTAGAGAGTTCATCATCCCTTGTATAATTCATGGATTCAACTTCGACATCGCATTGTGTGACCTCGATTCAGCTCTCAATGTGATTCCCTATGCCTTCTATAAGGAGATGAGATTGAACAACATCAAGACAACAAAGATGTCCCTTCGATTAACAAATGACACGATTAGAAGACCTGTCGATATCTTGGAGGACGTACTGATGACGATAGAGAACTTTGTGATACCTATGGATTTTATTGTATTAGTTAATGGGAAGGATCCTCAAACACCACTAATTCTTGGCAGACCATTCCTAACAACTGTCGTAGCTTAGATCGATGTGAAGAGACATAGGATTTCTTTAGAAGTGGGTAGCGAGGTCATACGTACGGTTTGACCTTTCAGAGTATGAACATCCCCTATCTGAAGGCTATTCCTCTTGCAGGATAGCCAAGCTATCACAGAGTGAAATTAACAACCTAAGGAAGATGAATGGAGGTTTACCGGACCACCAGCACCTAGCTGACTCACGGGAGTATGGTCAAGCTAAAGATCTTAAACAAACACTTCTTGGGAGGCAACCCAAGTTTACTTTTATTTGTTTAAATTTTTCTTTCATGCATACTATTTTAAATGTTTAGTTTTTTCTTATCATTGTGTTCTTATGTTTAGAGTTGTTTGTAGGACTTACCATGTAGGAAAAGAAAACGTTTTTTTTTCAAAGTCACAGAATGAAGCACGGGCGACTGTGTGAAATTCACACGGTCGTGCCTCATTTGCAAGAAGTTCCGTGTGAATTTCACATGATCGTGCCTTTTTTGGAATTTTTTTTTTGAGCGCCGGGCACAACATGACACACGGTCGTGTCACATCCCTTTAAAGGGGCATGAGCCATGTGTTTTTCCCCAAATCAACTGTGCCTTTCGGATTTTCTACCCTAGCCCGCTCCTACCTTCTTCTTCAATCTCCAAGGATCCCTTATTTGACCTCCATTTGCACCAAGATGCCTTCTAGAAGCAACAACGAGGAGGACTAAGCACATCGCCACAAAATCAGTTCCTTCAAGGGCGAGATCTAGAGGAAGAGGCAACCAACAAGCTTCAGAGGAAGGTAACGATCCTCTTGGAATTGTCTTTCATAATGATTCTCAGAAATCTTGGTTTGATATGCTTCCTGCCTGTAAAATAGTTGCAACTAGGTATATTGCTGAGCCACTCTTAGAAACCCTAGGGTTAAGCAATGATGTGCAGTAGTTGTTTCACAATGTAGGTTGGGAAGAGTTGATGGGAATTAGGAGCCCAACCTAACCTAGGATAGCATTATAATTTTTGAGCTCAGTTAATGTAGAAATTTTATCGGGGATGGATTGTGAAGTAGGGATTACATTTAGGTTATTTAATAGAGAACATGAGTGGACCCTTAGCCAATGGAACATTTGTTTTGGGTTACCTCATGAGGGAGAGAGGAGGACACCAAGACTTCAATGCAAGATCATTTTGGTTTGAATTGACTAATGAGACATCCTATGATCCATCTAGAGCTAAGGCATCCGGACTTTAAAACCCCATTTTATGCTACATACACCGAGTCATGGCGATCACCATCTATGATAGAGAAGAGAGTGATGGGGTAGTAAGAGCTAGTGAATTGCTATGCTTGTGGGATATGTTGCAAGGAAATAAAGTGGTGGATATTGGATTACATTTTTTTCGATATTTAGTTAAGGTGGCCAAAGCACCCATGGGGGAAATAATTTTTGGGGGTTTGTTAACCCATATTTGTGATAGTATGGGATACGATTGTGAGGGATTAGATAGAGTAGAAGGGAGCCCTATCATTGACTTAGGGGTGTGTATGGCAATTAAAATGATCATAAGGGAAGAAAATTATTTTTCCCATGTAAGGAAGAACATGACACCCATTAGGCTCCCTAACCTGAATCGTACCACCGTCACCACCTCACAAACTGGTGTTTAGATAGGACAGTTGAGTCCCCACCACAAGAGGGACCCTCTACCTATGCACCCCCTTCACCACCTGGACATCATTCACCCATAGATGCACCCATACATAGAAGCCCTCCTAGTTCATGACCCGAGCATGCACCACATTTTTTTGCCTCTTTTGAGCATGATGAAGGTCATTCTACTTTTGATTTTTTTGAAGTTCTGGTAGCACCTCAACGACATTTACATAGAGCGACAAACACAGGGGAAGTGATAGGAGGAGCAGAGGACCTTCACTCAGGCTGAGTTTTAGTATATGCGAGGCCATTTCCATAGGGCGGAAGAGTTTACAACCATACACAACATTATTTCTAGGAGGAGGCCGCATACCGCCAGGAGATATGACATTTCATGCGGGATGCATGCTCACAATGGGCCAGAGAGGAGGACCACAGAGCTGCCACTGCATCCACTAGCTCACAGGTCGACCACAAGTATATGTGGCACCAACAGTTGAGCTCGTGACTCTCTTACAAGACATAGATGGCGAGACTACCAAATTTTTAACCTAGACCACCACGCTAGAGGTACAATCTCTTCTAAGTCTAGGGGTGCAACATATTTTATTGCATTTTTCTTCTGCTGTTTTAGTAGTTATATCATGTTTCCTAGGTCTATTTGTTATTTTTATTTCAATATTTATCTAAGTTTGTCATACATGTAGTTTTGTTTTAGGTTTCTTTCAGCACTAAGTTGGTTGTTCCTATAAGTTGCTTCAGTGATATTTTTAAAAATCTTGATAATATGTTTCCATGCCATAGGTAGTTTACTTTCTCTTATCTTTTATTACTTTATTTTGAGATTCTATAATGAATGTTCTCAATTTCTCACTTGTTAGCTTTTATTTTCTCTTACACACATTGAAAATTCTGAAAGGGGGAACCTAGTGCATACCTAGTTATGATTCATCTTGATAGTCTAGTACTTAGGAATCCATAGTTGACTCTAGATTAGCATTTTAGTTACTAGAAATGCTCAGATCGTGATTCCCAAAAAGAAAAAAAAATTTGAGAAAAAGTGATAGAAAAGAAGAAAAGGAGAAAAAAAGGAAAATTTCAAGGTTTCAAAAAGAAGAAGAAGAAAATATTGAGGGAGAGTATCATGGGTATATATGGTTATGTGCCCATTTGAGACCAAGTTAGGTTACTGGGGAAACACCTACCAATTTCTCTCAATGTCGAGCACTTCTTTGAGACTTTGTGCTAACTCTAGGAAACGATCCTCACTTAGGGCAGGTAAGTGCCTAAAAGATGGAAACCTTAGGAAATCTATAGGATGATGACTTGACTTAATTTGGAAAGTGAAACCCTTGGGAAACTTCTTGGCGCATGCATGGAATGCTAACCTAGTGAACTTAAAGATCATATCTATTTGCTTTGATTGAAAGTTCCACTTGATAAGCTTTAGTAAACATGCTAGGTATTACAACACATAATTTGAAATCCATGACACTGAGGTTTGCTTGAGGACAAGCAAAGATTTAAGTCTAGGGGATTTTGATGTGTACAAATTATATAGGATTTTATGGGTAGTTTTAGCACACATCTTATTGCAATTCACGGTTGTTTCATGTATATTTCTGTTGCTTTGCACTTATTTTTTATTTTCTAGTTTGGAGATATGTTTTTGTGACTTTTATGTGCAGGATGGAGTTTTTGGAGCTAAATGGCATACCAAACGAAGCAAAAGAAAAGAAGAGTGTGCTCTGTCCATGTTTCCGAGACACGGGCACACTTCTAGATGAAAAGGCGACATTGATACAGTCCTCCAGAGGAAGACACGACTGACCGTGTGAGATCCACATGGTCGTGCCTTTTCTCGATTCCTCAGTTTATGTCGCGATTTCCAGCCTTTTATATAGTTGGTCGTGTGGAATCCACACTGCCGTGTGGCGGTGATGCAAAATAGGGAAATCTGGTTTCGTAGGTAAATAAGGAAAGTTAGGTTCACTCCTATATAAGGGAAGGCGTGCCTAACCCTAAAGGGGGAGGCAAGGCAGTTGAGATGGTAAGGAGTGCCCTAAAAAGCATCGAAGGCTGGCAAATAGGGAGAAGGTGATGTAATTGAGAGGTGTCGTAAGGTAATCGCCTTAGAAGTTATTAATAAAATTCACTATTTGAGTATATATTATCTATGTAACGACCGGGCCCCTATTGGCGAAATTCGACGAGTCCTATTGGTCGACAACCGTCGCCCCAGTTGGCGGAATTCGGCGACCCCTATTGGTCGACGACCAACGCCCTTGTTGGCCCGTCGTTACTCACTTGGACTTCCCACCCCTGGAAGTGGGTTTTTGCCTTCCCCAGGATTCGAACTCTAGACCTCCAGGCTAAGTACTAAAGTTTATGAATTCTGGTAACCAAGTGATCCAGGATCACTTGGTTACCAGGATTCATAAACTTTAGTACTTAGCCTGGAGGTCTAGAGTTCAACTCGGGAAGGCAAAACCCACTTTCGTGGGTGGAAGTCCAGTGAGTAACGACGGGCCAACAGGCGATGGTCGTCGACCAATATCGCGACTCGCCAACAGGCGACGACGGTCGTCGATCAATAGTCGAATTCGCCAATAGGGGCCCTGGCCGCTACAATAAAAAGCGCCTTTTATTATGTAAACGACGAGCCTCTGGCGGCGGAATTCGGTGACCCCTTTATTGGTCGATGACCGCCGCCGTTGGCGGGTCGGACGATTTTATTGGTCGACGACGCGCCTCGCTGGCCCATCATTACTCACCGACTTTCACCGAAGTGGGTTTTGCCTTCCCGAGATTCGACTCTAGACCTCGGGCTAAGTACTAAAGTTTTTATGAATCTCGCAACCAAGTGATCGGGATCACTTGGTTGCGTGATTCATAAACTTTAGTACTTAGCCCGAGGTCTAGAGTTCAACTCGGGAAGGCAAAACCCACTTCCAGGTGGAAGTTCAGTGAGTAACGACGGCCAACAGGCGGGTCGCCGACCAATAGGGTCGCCGATCGCCAATAGTATTTGATTGGATCTTAAACTCATGTACTAAAGTCCACAATACGATGCATGACATGAAAGAAATTGTGATTGGTGTATGGAATCCATGCTCACTCAGAAACATTTTATAAGCACATAAGCAGTGGAAAAGTAGGATCCTTCCAGAGATCCATGCGAAAACCATACTCGTTTGATCGATTCTATCCTATGAGATTCGTAGTTACCTTCGATGCAAGCCCTTCACAATCCCGTCAGCAACACTTGCATGCAAGGTGTCCGGATCTCAGCGCAGTCAGGATATCTGCACCTCCACGGTATCCACACGAACCATGAGATGAAAGGAACCAAATTGTGGTGCTAGCCACCAGATGTTGGTTTGGCCAAGGAGGTAGAATAAGAAGGAGAAGAAGATCACACTCAAGAGTCTACAAAAACAACCACTGAAAACACTAAGTCTCATCTATTCCCTTTTATATTCAACCATTGAATATGAAGGGTTTGTGACTCTTCGTTTCCATGGAATTAATAACTCATTAATACCATCTTAATGATCATGCAACCCTTCTTAATGGTGAGTCTCACTCAATCTGAATTTGACTTTAGTCTAACTCGGGTCAAATTCATTGAGTATACCTTGAGTCCTACTCAATCCGAATTTGACTTGAGTCTAACTCGGGTCAAATTCATTGGGTATACCTCGAGTCCCACTCAATGAGTCTAATCTATATTAGACTCAATCCGATGACCCATTGCCTCATTACATGAGCCATCTCCAACTCACATGTCCTAAGTGTATGACCCAATAGGTTCTCATAACGCTGGCAATGTTTCTAAAACCCTTTTAGAGACATAAGCAATGAGTGGTAGCTAGCAATATATCATTGCTACCCAAGTGACGAGAATGTCGAGATCCAACATACCCTTTCCGTGACTACTATCTTGTATGACTCAATCCTTCTATCCTTGATATCTAGATTGATCAATGAGACATAGACTGTGTCATCCTCTTATCAATCATGAGTTTCTTGATCTCCAAGTAGACTATTCAATCAAATAAGCTCAATATCTCATATTGACTTATTTGAGCATGACCATGCATTTTAGCAGTCCTACTCTATCAAGGGGCCCATAGATATCACTTCCGTTATATGGAAGGGATAGATCTCATCTACATCACTCACATTCCTCCACATAACTTATTGAATACACAATGATCGTCTTTATAGTCACCCTGTTATGGGTGACATTTGACGAAGCCAAAATATACAACTCATTATGTAGGGAACCGTAGTGACTTTAGGTCTAAGGATTATTCATACCAATAGTTACATGAGAATGTTTATGACACTCATATAACTATCCATGAAATATTCTCATGACAGGTCAATTCAGTACATAGTCTCTAATATGTATCGATGTGTCAACTTGATATCACATATCCATGACTTGTGAGATTAAGTCATCAATTGACCTACATGCTAGTCTCTATGAATTAATATTGTCCTTGCATATTAATACTCGACTAAGAATAGTTAAGAGTAGTGTTCTATATATATATATATATATATATATATATATATATATATATATATATATATATATATATATATATATACAGACTCTCACTATCAATTCAACCAATTGATATGATGTAGACCTGAACCTACTATTCAAGGACACTATTATATTATTCATATAACACATATAAGAAATAATATAATAAGCAAACCTAGCATGTTATTAATGAAATATGATACATATGATCCCTAATCAATCATCTCATGATTTACACTAAGGGCTGACACTAACAATTGGATTATAATTAGTGGGTATCTTATCATGTGTAATCATGTAAGTATTGAAACAATCCCTTATCGATGAATTGATGAGATTGAACATCATCGATTCTGTGAGACTAGCACATGTTATGCTCTTTGATTTATCCAAGAATTCGGTACTCACTGAATGGAAGCATAGGGATGCTGAGAGTGAACTTGTGGATGCTAGTTATGGTAACTAATTCATTAGAGTGACCTGCTCTGAGACTTCATATGGTTCTATATGTTGTTGAAGATCTCATTGTAGCTCAAGTGTGAGCTTCCTTAGACTTGAGGTATTCAAGTCATCTTGGTCATCATGCCTTATACTTTGACTTCTTCGCAGCCATCTCTATATGAGGTATAACTCTGGGATGATTGGGTGTAAGCCAAAGTGATTGAAGGTGTTTGAATAGCCCATAGAGGATTCACCACTCCTGATAAAGGAGATGTATACCATAGGCCTCTTGTCAGGATTGTTACTCTGAAGTCTTTGGCTAGAGCGAACATGTTAAGAAGAAGGTCTTCTTGGGAATATGTATCAATAATTTGAATCCACAGGACAAGAAAACAAACTTGGCCTAGGTGACACGTAGTCAGCCTAGTGGAGACGAACACATAGACCATGTCCTGGACCAAGTGGGTATAGGATGAATGAAAGGAACAAGGCACAAATGATTGAAGCTGCTAAAAGGTTCAGAAACTTCTGGAGTGAATTTAGACTTTCCAGTCAATTGGGAGTCATGATGCACTGCTAGGTGCCACTCATGATCTATTAATAATTAAGGGGTTAATTATGAAAGGCCAACATAGACGGGAACCTATTGGGTCACACACAATACGAGTGATTTAGAGATGTGAAACAAGTCTGAGAATGAGATTCTCAGTGAGAGAGAAGATGTATTTTGTTGGACTAGGGCAAGAAGGTGCAAATCAGAGGCTATGGAACCTCCTATGGCCTTGTCGGATTGAGCATGACCATAACACACCTAAATGAAGTTAAACAGATTGTATAGAGGTTCACACAGTCGTGCCTGGCTCTGGCCAAAAATGGACAAAGTCTGGGCTATGCTTAGGTGGACACATGGCTAGCCGTGTGTCCTAGCACGACCATACCTTTTGGCACGACTGCCCGTGTGTAAGACACATGACCATGTCGTAGCTCCGCTGTTTTTGGATATTTCACTTATAGAAATTTCTAGGGTTATTCTTACCTTAATTATGGGATAATTATGGTAAGATAGGTTCCGTTTAAGCCACCTAAGATGCCCTAATCGAGAGGTCTATAAATAAGTCCCTTGATAATCTTTTGAGGAGTGATTCTAATCTTAGATTTTCTTCCTTAGTAGCCATCTTACCTCTCTCTCTTTCCCTCTCTTGTCTCTGCCGGTTGGCTAGCACCAATCGTAGACAAAGACTTGTTACTCGAGGAGTTGTCTCAAGTGATCCCGGTGTAGATACTGATAGAGGCAAGGCCCGTTGGTCTTGCTCACGGTTTCGACAGATTCGATAAGAATCTCGAAGGTATAGCCTTTCTCCTTCTTGATTTTACTTGTGATTATGTCAAAGCAAGTATTCCTGGCCCCAGGGGATGTATCAGATGAAATAAAAATTATTTTATTCGCTTTATTCTACTGTGAATTATCCCAAAATCTCTAACAAGTGGTATCATAGCCACTTTGTTTGTTTGACATAGATCGCATGTTGTCGGAGAATATTTAAAGTATGTTGATGTTTTAATATACCTTTGTGATCTCTTTCCATATGATAGATTAAAGTATGCATGATTTTACATATAGGATATATTTGTAACCGAAAAGGAAATACCTAGGATGCGCCTAGAAACACCGAAGGTGTTGGCCATATCATTAGAGCCTAAGCATAGACTAGCCTTGCGTTATGGAATAGGTTGCACGGTTCGCGTATCTACTTGTCAAAATGGCATGTGCGTCAATTGTTCGACTCACGTTCACATCGGGAAATTTTTTTCCTAATGTGACCTTGGTTTTTTTTCCATATTTAGGTTTATTTCTTGTTATAGATGAGACCTAGAATAACCTGAAATCCCTCGTGCAAATATTAGGGCTAACACTTTCCATTAATATGGTTGAACCAGTGTTCTTTTTCATGTTTGGGTTGTTGGACTCTCTCCAAGCCTGGCATGACATTGAGCATGTTCAATTCATATGAGATTTGATATTTATTTTAGATGGTAAGGACCAGAGGTCAATTTCATGTTTGGGTTGTTGGACTCTCTCCTAGCCTAGCTTGTAAATTGGATGTGTTCAAACCATTTAAATTTGATCTTAGGATTAATGGGTCGGACCTAACTGAAAGCATTGATTTGTTGGACTCTCTCCAAGGTCAATGTGGATAGAGGTGCAATTAGGTGATATGCATTGGATGTATATATGCTAATGAGTTAACAACCTAATATATATGTGAATATTCAATTAGTTGATAGCATAAAGTGAGTTATATATTTGATATATAATGGGTGTTGTTTGATACCTAACATTATGACTATGAATGACTTATTAGACTCTCTCCAAGATTGTTCTTAGTCATAATGGATATCAACCAACTAGGAAATAACCTTCCATCTCTTGAATTCAAAGTGAGGGCTCTTGAATTTGATAAAATAGTGGGAGTTTCTTTTTAATGTAAATTGTTTGCATTACTATAAATTCATCTCTCTTATACACCTTTTTTTCTATCCAGGTACTAATTAAAATAGCATGTCGACCTCCATTAACTTGCATTCTATTTTGGACAACAACAAATTGACTGGGCCAAACTTCTTGGACTGGCATCACACCCTGAGAATTGTTATCAAGGTTGAAAAGCTAGCTTATATCCTTGAAGAGGTTCTTCCCCAACCTATTGTAGACAATGCATTTGGTGACCAAAAGTTGGCTTACCAGAAACATGTTGTTGACTCTGAGATAGGGAGTTGCATTATGCTAGTGTCGATGTCTCTTGAGTTGCAGAAGCAATATGAGCATATGGATGCTAATATAGTTGTCTTCCATCTTCGAGAGTTGCTCATGAGCAGGCGCGATCTGAAAGGTTCGAGGTCACCCAACTTCTCTTTTGATCAAAGATGCAAGAGGGTTCATATGCAGTGCAATTTACACTAAGGATGAATGGCTATATTGAGCGATTGGGATCATTAAAAATTTTTATGAACCATGAATTAAGTATTAACTTAATTCTTCACAATCTAAAGGGTAGCTATTCATAATTTGTGATAAACTATCGGATGAATAAGATTTTGTATATTATTCCTGAATTGATTAATATGCTCAAAATAGTAGAGCCATCTGTTGCTAAAGAATGAAGGCGGTGATGTTGGTTGACTCCTCAAAGAAAGGTTCTATGAGGAAGTCAAAAACCAAAGCCAAAGAGAAGAAAAAGGCAAAGAAGGAAGAATTAACTCCCAAAGGTACCTTCCATCATTGTGGCAAGGATGGACATTGGAAAAGAAACTACAAGCAGTATTTAGAGTTACTGAAGCAGAAAAAGGCATCTGTTGCCCAATCAACTTTATGTATATTTGTTATTGAAAGTCATACTGTTTCTTCTAATCCTTGGGTATTGGACACCGAGTGTGGCTCACATATATGTAATAACATACAGGGGCTCAGGAACAGAAGAAGACTAGTTAAGGGAGAAGTAGATCTAAGGGTTGGTAATGGAGCAAAAGTTATTGCTATAGCTAAGGGAACTTATATGTTGTGACTTCCTACGGGACTAGTTTTAGAGTTGGATGATTGTTTTTATATTCCTGCATTAATAAATAACATTTTTCTATTTCATGTTTGAATAAGAACATTTGACATTCAGTAATAATTGTTGTTACATTATGTTAAATGGTGTTTTTTATGCTACTGGAATGTTAAATAATGGAATATACACATTAGATACATCCAACGAGATATTCAATATTGAATCAAATAGCAAACACGCTAAGTTAGATAATCAGTTCACCTCATAATTATGACATTGTCAACTTGGCCGTATAAGCAATGAACGCATGTCCAAACTGCATAAGCTTGGCATTTTGGAGTCTTATGAATCAGATTCACTAGACACATGTGTTTCTTGCTTAAAAGGAAAGATGCCTAAGTTACCTTTTAGTGGAAAAGGTGAACGAGTAGTTGAGGCATTGGGCCTTATACATACCGATGTATGCGGACCAATGTCAACTCATGCCATAGGAGGTTATAGCTACTTTGTTACCTTTATCGATGATTATTCACAATATGGGTATTTGTATCTGTTAAGATACAAATCTAAAGTCTTTGAAAGGTTTAAAGATTTCAAAAAAGAAGTAGAGAAACAACTTGGGAATACTATTAAAGTACTTCGATCGGATATAGGTGGTGAATACTAAAGCCAAGAATTTCAAGATAATCTAAGGGACAATGAAATCTTGTCCCAAAGGACTCCACCTTACACGCAACAAGATAATGGTGTGGCTGAAAGGCGAAATCGAACCTTGTTGGACATGGTTAGGTCAATGATACAGCATGCAAATCTTCCAAAAACCTTTTGGAATTACGTACTCGAGACCATTGTTTACTTGTTAAATAGAGTGCCAACTAAGGCAATCTCTACTACTCCATATGAGATGTGGAATAGTAGAAAACCTCATTTATCTTATTTGAAGATATGGGATTGTCCTACTTATGTGAAGAGGATAATATCAGACAAGTTGGAGGCTAAGTCTGATAAATGTCTATTTATTGGTTACCCTAAGGAAACAAGGGGTTACCAATTCTATCATCCCTTGGAACAAAAGGTGTTTGTTTCAAGGCATGTTGTATTCCTAGAGAAAAATTTTCTCTTATAAGAAAATAGTGGAAGTGAGATTGAACTAAGCATAGTTCAAGAGACTTCGGTAGACACAGAAGAGATGCCTAGTCAAGAACAACAATTGATTACTCATTTGGATGAGGTAATAGATGAAGATGATGATAAACCACTTCCTTGTAGATCTAGTAGGACACGTAGGATTCTTAAGAGATTTGGATTTCTCATAAGTGAATCTAATGACATGTTGCTCATAGAGGATGAGGAACCCACTAGTTACGAAGAGGCACTGAATAGTTCAGACAGGGATAGGTGGCTAACAGCCATGAAATCAGAAATGAATTCCATGTATGAAAAAAAAAGTTTGGAACTTGGTAGACACACCCGAAGGCATAATGCCTATAGGGTGCAAGTGGGGTTTTAAGAAGAAAATCGACATGGATGGTAATGTTATTACCTATAAGGCTATTTTAGTGGCAAAAGGCTATCGTCAAAGACAAGATGTTGATTATGACAAAACCTTTTAACCAGTAGCTATGCTTAAATCCATTCAAATACTCTTTGCCATAGGGGCTCATTTTGATTATGAAATATGACAGATGAATGTGAAAATAACTTTCTATAACGAAAATCTATTTGAGGATGTATATATGATACAACCTGAGGGTTTAACATCCATTGACAAGAACAAAGTATGCAAGCTTCAATGATCCATTTATGGACTGAAGCAAGCATCTAGGAGTTGGAATATTCATTTTGATGAGGCAATCAAACAGTTTGATTTCTCACAAAATCATGAGGAGCCCTGTGTGTATAAGAAGGTAAGTGGGAGTGCATTCATGTTCCTAGTATTATATGTTGATGACATATTAATCATAGGAAATAATATTTCTGTTTTGCAAACAGTCAAGGTCTGGTTGTCCAAAATATTCTCCATGAAATACATGGAAGAAGCAACATATATTTTGGGGATTAAGATCTATAGAGTGTTGGTGCAATCGGCCCAGGTCACGATTGATCTGACTCGAGTTTGACTTTAGTAGTATTTTGATATTTGACGATGAGTTGACCATTGTTTGACAATGGATTGACTATATGGTTGACATGAGGTTGACCATATGATGGAGAAGTCCAAGTGGGACACTTGGCATGGAAAGTCTAAGTATGGGTCTTGGCAATGGGAAAGTCCAAGTCTCGAGTACTTGGCATGGAAATTCCAAGCATGGGTCTTGGCAAGTGAAAGTCCAAGTCTCGAGTACTTGGCATGAAAAGTCCAAGCATGGGTCTTGGCAAGGGAAAGTCCAAGCTTGAGTCTTGGCAATTGGAAAGTCCAACATAGAGTTGGCAAAGAAAGACCAAGGGTGTAGTCTTGGCCACGTAAGTCCAAGGGTGGAGTCTTGGCGATGAAAGTCCAAGTCATGAGTACTTGACAATTAGGAAGTCCAAGGGTTGATATTGGTGGTGTAAAGTCCAAGCATGTGTCTTGGCATCATAAGTCTAATGGTTGGCGGTGTAAAGTCTAAGCGTATGTCTTGGCAGCGAAAGCCCAATGTGCCTTGGCGGTGTAGACACCGTTAACATGACAATAGCAGATGGAAACACCTGAAGGCTAGCATATGGATGAACAAGTCATGGATGACTTGGAAGGATGCAATAAGCGTGAGGCTGATGGAGGTGGTTAGAAGGCTTAGGTCTAGTCTAAGGGTGGTCTAGCAAGTATAAGGGCATCATACTTGGGTTTAAACCTCATGGTTAAGGTGTAGAGGTCGACTAGGATTATAGATCTATTGACTGGTCAAGTGTTTGACACTTGGCAGCCGAGTCGACACTGAGCAGTCGACTGGGATTATGATCAGTCGACTGACGTTCGACTGTGAAAAATAGTCATGGCAGTCGATTGCCATGTATGGGCAGTCGATTGGCCATGAGTAGTCGACTACCATGGAGGGCAGTCGACTGCTGGTGGTTTTGGTCATGAATGCCGAACTCTCGGTAGCCGACTGAGAAGTCAGCTATGGGCTTGAACAGTTGATAGCTGGGAATGACAATCAATTGCTAGTGTATCCGTTGGCTAGAATGTCGATGTGGATCAAGTCCGTTGTGAGACAACAACAGTGTTGGCAGTCGACTGGGGACTTTTGGCAGTCGACGGCCAAGTGAAAATCTAGGTCACACGGATGCTTAAAAGGAGCTCGACGGAAAGGATTTCTGTAGTGATTTTCTTGGGCGATTTGAAGGGTATAGTTGTTGATTTGCAGTCCTTCAAGGCTAGTCCAAGGCGATCAACAAGCAAGCATTCAAAAACACATTTGTAAAGCTTTCTTTACTTGTATTTGTGTAGTTTATTTGTGTAGTTTATTTGTATTTGCTTGTTGTATTTAGTTTATTATTGTAAACTCTTGTACGAGATTTCTCCACCTCTGACTTGTCGAGAAGGAGATTTATTAGTGGTGTGTACATCACTAGAGCTCGTTGAGCTCGCCCCATGGAGTAGGAACCCTAAGGTTCCAAAATATGTATATCTTGTGTATTGTGTACTTGTGTATTTCATTTATGCTCTATTATTATTTCCACTATGCATATTAACAAATCTTGTAGACAAGAATGCAAGCGCGAACGAATTCCATTTATGTTAACGAAATCGCCATTCACCCCCTTCTTTAGCGCTCACCGAAGTTCCAACAAGTGGTATCAGAGCCCGGTAGCTCTTAGAAGAAGAAGACACTCCGATTCCAATAAGTGGTATCAGAGCTAGGAGCTCTTCTACAGATTAACAACCGAGAGCAAATGCACTAAAGGAGAAGATGGAGCTCAACGAGAGATTGGGCGATGACATAGCAATTCCACCCACCTTTGACCGCAAAGATTTCGTGTATTGGAAAGGTAGGATGGAATATTTTCTAATGTCAAATATAGAAAATTTGTTTGCCGTGATTAGAGGATTCGATGCTCCGAGGGGAAAGAACGGAGAAATCCTCAAGATGAAGAGGTAGACGGACGAGCAACGACAATAATTCGAGACAACCATTAAGGTAACAAAAAGGTTAGTAAATTTGAAACCTAACAATATTTTGTCTAGATTAGGAAGTTATAGGGATGATAAGGAGTTGTGGAACAAGTTGGTCAAGTTCCACGAAAATTCCAAACCGGTCCAAGAAGATAGGAAGAGGAGGAGTGCTCATCCTCTCAAGCTCAAGAAGAAGAGAGCACATCATCTTCATCGCAAAGAGCTTGAGGAATTGGAGGTTGAAAAGCCATCAACATTCGAGGAAGAGGAAGAATTGGAGGAAGCCTCGACCTCTAGAATTGAGGGGGAGGAGAGATCATTTATCTAAGAGCAAGAATGAGAAGAAGCATCTACCTCCGGGAGCCATGAAGAATTGGACCAAATTCTTCCTACCACCACCCTAGGTAACTCAAACACCTTAATTAATAATAAAAATCATATTATGTCCTTTGAGTGTAGGGAAGTCGGACACTACAAGAGCAAGTGTCCGAAATGGATCAAAAAGACGACACAAGTCGTGCCAAAGGCCAAGGAGACCGGAGCCCCAACAATTAAGAGCAAGGAGCACGTGGTGTACTTCAAATGCCAATAACGGGGGCACTATAGAAGTCAATGCCCTAGGGGGAGGAAGAAGACCCAAGAAGGAGCATCACATGTAGGGAGAGCTTATAAAGCTAACCCTAAGGTATATTTTATTAATGCATCTTCAAATTTTAATGTTAAAAAGCATGCCTTCAATACCCTTGCAATTGTGCATAATTATAAGGAGCTAGAAATAATAAATTATACTGTTTAGGTGCTGAGAGTTGTAATTTTACAACTAAAGAGAAATTTAGGACTAATAACCCAAGAAAAATCTTACCTTGTGAAACTATTAGGAAGGTAGAGGAGCATTTAGGCATTAACCCTAAGAAGGGTAGACATATGCCTAAAAGAAAGAATCATGCCCAAAGATTAAATGAAAATTCAAAAATTGGGCAATTAGAATTAGAAAATCAAGCTTTGAGGTCAAGGCTTAAAAAATTGGAAAAGACCCTAGAAAAAATGACAAACTCATTTAAGGGGTCTAATGGTCAAAACTTAAGATCTATGAAGCAAGGTCCACCTAAGGGCAAGAAAGGTTTGGGTCACAAACCTAAGCCCAAGAAGACCTACCACGTTGTTCCCTTTGATTATGGAACTCAACCTAGCTCTAGGAAAACCAAGGTTACTAGGGAGGTCATCCCTAAGGTTAACCAAGGTGTGTGCCTAGTTGCTAAGGTTTCAAAGAAATCTAGGGAAGCCACAAAGAAGGTTACAAGGGGAGTCACTCCTAGAGTTAACCTAGGCAAAACTACAATGACCAAGGCTTCTAAGCCTAGAAAGGTATCAAGGGAGGTCATCCCTAAGGAATACCTAGTAAACCCAAGGAGCACTAATAGGTATTGGGTTCCTAGGAGCATGATCGATTCACGCTAAATGGGTTAGGTTGTGTTAAACTTGAATGGATGGACAGTTAACCCAACCATAGCAAAGTTGGCATTTTAGGACATTTCTATGGTTATGGGATACTTTGGAAATAAGGTTGAATTTTATCCTAAAAGATTTTAGTATGTGCCAATAGAAATTGAGAAGCTTGATAAATTGATCAAATTGGCACAATAAAGGTTAGAGGTCATAGTGTGCCATTTTGGGTTTTTGGCACTTGGAAGATAAGTAATAATATGGAAAAATCAATTTAATCATAAAAATGGCAATTAATACTAAAATTTAGGTATTCGTAGACCTCTACATTTTATGAGCCATGCCTTGATTGTCATATAACATGTCATGACATCATTCTTATTTTTATCATATAATATGTCATGATAATGCATGGTTTAATTTTTATGTCATGTATACTTAGATTGTCTTCATATGCCATGACATCATGAATTTTGGCACATACTTATTTATGTTACCATTATATGCCATAATCATCATTCATTCATTTAGGATAAATTAAAATTGATGTAAGGATTATGACATGATTTGAAGTCCCATGTATAAGGGAATCAAATAGAGTTGCCTAGAAAAATGCATGAGGCATTAGATTAGGATGAACAAAACCCACATCTCACATCACATTGACATGTGTGTGTATTCATACACCCTAGAAACATGTGAGATGCTAGGAAATGAGTTAAGTTTAAGGTGCATAGTTCTTGCATCTAGATGAACTCAAACTCATCTTATACAATGGATGAATTATGAGGAAAGCTTATGTACAAGTCATGTGCATTATTTCCATAGACCATGGTTCAATATAAGGTTTTAAAAACATTTCAAAATAATTTTGAAAAACCTTCATGTAGTCTATCTTTTAATAGAAGTAACCATTGAAGAAGTTGATACAAAATAGGTCAAAAATGTTGAAGTTATCAATGGTTTTGAATTTTGTATCAATCTCAATATTTAATGGGTATTTTATTTTTCAAATATTTTTCACCCATTATAATTGTTATAAATATTATATGTATGAAATTTCACTATTTTTTAATTTACATATAATTACGTATATATTTCAGAATTTCTATTTTTTAACCTGATTTCTACACTTGCAGAAATCAAATCAGTCGTCTGACTGACAGAGTCGATTGCTAATGTTGATTTCAGGTAAACAAGAATGTTTAGCTCATATTCAGCTATGTTAGACTACCCTAACTGCTCCTAACCCTAGGATATGCTTTGGAAAGCATTATAAAGGGTGAAAATCCATTGGATATGGATTAGGAGAGTTGTTTGGGTGTGTATCAATTTTAAGGTGTGTGAAAGTTCAAGGTTGAACTTTCGACCTTAATTTTGATGGTTTAGTATTACTATAGGCTTAGGGACTCTCCAAGGACATTGTTGGTGCAATGGTCAAGGGGGAGCAAGCCTTTAGGGACGAGAGGTTATCCATCAATAGGATCATGGATGTGTTCTTCCTCATAGGGGGGGGGGGAGAATTTGGAGAATTTAGATAAGTGAGGATTACCTCTCTTTAGTGATATGGGACTTATCACTAGGAAAAATGAAGACATCCTAGATGTTTTTGGACTAAGGGAGAGAATGTACGATCTCATTGGGATATGAGACATTAATACTCTTGGGGAGAGCCTTTTTGATGTATGTCAAAAAGGGGGAGAATTGAGTGAGAATTGATGAGAAAATTTGGAATTCCCAATTTGGACAATTGGGAGAATTGGATTGAGTTAGTGTTCTAACTCAAAGGTATTTGTTTTTTTTCAAACATCAAAAAGGGGGAGATTATTGGTGCAATCGACCCAGGTCACAATTGGCCAGAGTCGAGTTTGACTCGAGTAGTATTTTGATGTTGGTGTTGTGATGTTTGACGATGAGTTGACCATTGTTTGACAATGGGATGACCATATGATGGAGAAGTCTAAGTGGGACACTTGGCATAGAAAGTCCAATCATGGGTCTTGGCAATGGTAAAGTCTAAGTCTTGAGTAGTTGGCATCGAAAGTCCAAGCATGAGTATTGGCAAAGGAAAGTTCAAGTTTTGAGTACTTGGCATGGAAAGTCCAAGAATGGGTCTTGGCAAGGAAAAGTCCAAGCTTGAGTCTTGGCAATTGGAAAGTCCAATATGGAGTTGGCAAGGAAAGACCAAGGGTGTAGTCTTGGCCACGTAAGTCCAAGGGTGGAGTCTTGGCGGTGAAACTCCAAGTCATGGGTACTTGGAAATTGGGAAGTCCAAGGGTTGATATTGGCGGCGTAAAGCCCAAACATATGTCTTGGCAGCATAAGTCTAATGGTTGACAGTGTAATGTTCAAGCGTGTGTCTTAGCAGCATAAGCCCAATGTGCCTTGGCGGTGTAGACACCGTTAACAAGACAATAGCCGATGGAAGCACTTGAAGGCTAGAGTATGGATGAACAAGTCATGGATGACTTGGAGGGATTCAATAGGTGTTAGCCTGATGGAGGTGGCTAGAAGGCTTAGGTTTAGGCTAAGGGTGGTCTAGCAAGTATGAGAGCATCATACTTGGGTTTAAACTTCATGGTTGAGGTGTAGCAATCGACTGCAGTTATGGACCACTCGACTGGTCAAGTGTTTAACACTTGGCATGTCACGCCCCGAGAGTATGGCAAGCCGAAAAACAAACGTACAACATCTCCCCTATACATGACACCATATCCTGCTGATACAAGGCCTTTCGGACACAATCACAACAACATATGCATATATGTATAACCAAAATCACATTGGAAATCACCACAATAGAGTTAAAAACTCAACATGATTGCATACCGGTATGACTAACACCAAAATAAGAAAGTATCATAACAAAATCAAAAAGACAAGTACAACACCAACAGTGTCCAACATTACAAACCATCATATGAAACCAAGTCCATAACAAAACACCTACGATAAACAAAAAGCCAAGACCCTCGGAAGTGAGATGAGATGATGCCAGTCGGCGATGCTGTTAGTTATATATGAGAGGTGTCCTAAGGCAATCGCCTTATGATTGTACCATTTATTTGATAAATAAAGATTCACTATTTGAGTGTACATATTTTCATGTATTTGATTGGATCTTAAACTCAATTACTGAATGTTCGTAATACAATTCACAGCATGAGAGAATTTGTGATTGGATCACAATTAGTGAGTATCTTTACATGTGTAATTGTGATGTATTGGAATTATCCCTAGTCGATGAATTGATGGATGTAGACGCCATCAATTCTATTGAGACTAGCATGAGTCATACGTTTTGGTTTATCCAAGCAGCTGTTTTCACTTACTGGAATCATTGGGATGTCCAGAGTTGAACGTGGATGCTAGTTATGGTAACTAGTTCATTGGAGTAACCATTTGTAAGACTTCATATGGTTCTCTGCATATATAGAAATGTCAATAAAGTTCTTACTATAGCTTAAGTGCGATGTTCCTTAGACTTGCAGTGTTCAAGTTATCTTGATCATAGAGACTTATGCTTTGACATCTTAAGCAAGTATCTCCAAGGAGATGAGGACCCAGGATGATTGGGTATAAGTCTAAGTGGCTAAAGGTGTTTGAATAGCCTACAGAGGATTCACCACTCTTTACGAGAAGATGTATACCCTATGGCCTCTCGTCGGATTGTTACTAAAGTCTTTGGCCAAAGCATTACATGTTTAGAGTATCGTACTTTTTGATACATGTGCAGTAACTAGAATTTGTAGGACGAGGAAGTAAATACTTGGTTTAGGTGTGACGTAGTCAGCCTAGTGAGGACTGACACTATAGATCAGTCCTGAACTAAGTGTGTATAAGATGAATGAAAGGAATGGGGCACGATTCATTGTAGCTGCTGAAGGGTTTCAGAAATGGTTATGGGATCAACCGTTGATTTTCCAATTAATTGGGGATCATGATGTACTACTAGGTGCCACTCATGATCATTCTATAATTAATAGTTAATTATAGACGGTCAACATAAACCGAGAACCTATTCGGTCAGATGCACAATAAGTGTAATTCGAAAAATTTAAAACGAGCTTGATAATAGAATTCTCAGATCGAGAGAGACTTGGTTTGGTTGGACCAAACAAAGAGCGAGTATGAAATCATATCAGTCACATCGGAAGCATGGATGGGCCGAGTCTTATTAAGACATGATAGATGAACTAAATCAGTTTGATTCTAATCCAATGGTAGAAAATAAACCAAAGTGGTTTTGTTTGTTTTAAACGAATGAACCAAATTTGGTTCGGTTCGTTTTAACTTAAAATAGACCAACGCAATTTGGTTTATTTTAACTTAAGTTATTGGAGTGGGTTAACGGGTTTTGGTTATGAACCAAAAATCGTTAGAAGAATGTGTTCTCTATAAAAACATGGCTTAAGGGTTTTTCGTGGAGAATTAATGGGTTCAAGGGTTTTGGAAACCCTAGCCTCCTCTCCTCTTCCTCCTTTAGGGTTGTCGCCCACTTCATTGGCCGGCCAAGCACCTTGTGCCGCCGCCCATTGGAGTTGCTGCTCCTCCTCCTTGCCTCCAGCCATCCACTAGCCGTTGGCAACTCCTCTGGCCATCCTCCCTTGGCTCCGGTGACTAAGGACCAGCTGGCCATCTACTTTTCCGGTGCCAACTCCTCCACCACAAGCTGTCAAGTTTTGGACAGCTTGTTGTCCCTTGCGTGGAGAGGTCATTTGGCCATTGTTTCGTGCTCCGGCAGCGATCTACTTGCCGGGGATTGGATATCCGTCAATCCTCTAGGTGGAGGACCAAAGGTTTCATCAATTGGTTGATGAAAACCGCTTCCGAAAAGCGAATTCGTGGAACTCATTTTTAGATCCGAATTTTGATTTGGATTGTGATTGTCTCTCGGATCACAACTTCTTCAACGCGAGGCTAGTAACTCATGAGAAGACAGGGCTCATGGCTTTGTGAAGCTATCCCGATGATACTCGGTGTGGATATGGATAGAGGCGAGACTTGCTAGTGTTGCTCAGTTGATGACAATCCCGCTACATGTGGTTCGTCAGGTATACCTAGATATAAAGATTCCTTTATTACAAAATTTTAAATATGTGATTATGTCTACACTTGTTGTATCATGCATGCGTGTGGTGTGTGTGATGTAATAAATTAGTTTATTACTTATTTTTGCTTCCGTTGTGTTCATGTTTATGAAACGTGTTCGAACACACACCCACGTCGGTGCCGGGAAAATCCAATGGATGCTCCAAGCCTATCACGAAGTCGGCTACCTGTTACTTGGGCGACAAGAAACCTAGGGTCTATGGTGGTGAGTATAAAACTCAGTAGTAATAAGAATAGAAGTGGATGCATAATATATATATCACATGTGAGTCAACAATATATTGTCTAAAGGTATAACATATGTACACCAGTATGATATAACTATTGTATAACTAACTAATCAACAATAACAACACTCATACAACCTGAGTATAAGTACCATAATACAACACCTACGACATGGTAGAATAATACTAACTCTGTAATCAACAAAATCGCCATACTAACATTCTATGTCAAATACCACAATGAACCTGGTCCTTCCCGTATCACCTCAGGGTACTGATCAAAGATATACAGCAGTATGACCAACTCAACATAGGTAATCCACACACAACCATATAGAATATGCAAGTAGAGTGGAAGATGATGTACAATTAAATGCAGCAAGCATAGTTCAAACAAATGCAACATCACAACGATCATATATATATATAGATTCTATCTATATATATTCTCATCACACTCAACTATATATATATATATATATATATATATATATATGCAATGCCATCAACCACGGCAATGTAGATGCATGGTTATGCCTGCGCACCCTACTCGCTACCATGACTCCAGTGTTGCCTAGGTGGCACGACATGACAACTATCGCAACTCAACAACAACCACTGCTCTCGAGTGGCCGAGTAGACAGTATGAACAAGTAGCATATGAGCGTAAAGAGCTTACTACACAGCAAGGGCCCCTACTAGTGGACACTTCGACTGTCACTACTCATGAGTGGTCGAGTGTCACGCACCCAAGACAACTGCACGCTACTCTAAAAACCACTGTCAATAGTGGGGCGAGTGTGGCACAACAAATGCTCTGCCCTCACACTAGTTACTCCTCCACGAGTAACCTGGGAGGCAGGATGACTGACGACCCTCTCAACCACAAGGGAGATCAAGTCGCCAGTATGCATGTATGCACAGTAAAAAATACATACATCCACAACAGACTCTCTATTCTATAGAGAGTCATACTCAATTGATCAACACACTCTCTATCCTACAGAGAGGCATACTCAATTGTTCAACACACTCTCTATCATACAGAGAGTCATACTCGACTAATCAACACACTGTCTATCCTGTAGAGAGTCATACTCAATTGATCACAACCAAGCTAGGACCACCGGTTCATAGCGACACACTATCCACAATCCATATTACCATACATTAACACATGATCCAAATTGGATACGTGATCCGTAACTGTCATACCACGTAAGGAATGTAATATGACAATCAACTCTTCATCTAGGTCATCACCCCATCTCCTGGATGAATTGTCTAAATTGCACAATTCGAATCTACCACCAAATTTAGCTATGTACACATAGGTAAACCACTATAGGTCAACTTATCATAACCTCTATAATTCATAACAATGATGAATGAATAGATAACAACAATGATAGAGCATTTAAGTGCAAAGGAAAGTATCAAGCATCAGAAAAACTAGAGTGGAGTCAAGATCAAGGTGACAAAAATATGCAATCACATGCATCAGGGTTTAGCTACTACCTGACTAGGGTTGGAAATATTCCTCACCTGCTATGAAGCTCGTGATAAATATCTTCATGCCCGAGGACCTGCCTCGTATCAACATCCTGCAAATATTATCAGCTACAGTTATGTTCAAGGACACAACAAACATATAACCCAAATTCTACATCGACCCCGTATTCTCTTAATCTATTGAATACAAGTACAACATCTCGATACACCCTCCAAACAAATCCAATCCAAAGACCTTACCATTTCGAATCAACTCCAGTTCCTACCAACCCATTCACAGCCGTGAAATGACACATCACAACCGAGATCGAGCTGCTCCAGCCCGTTCCCTACCCGCATACAGAAACACATACAACCCAGCACAGCATAACCTCCGATTTCCAATACCATGGGGCTGATCTCTCAACACACCCCTATCCACACAGCATATCCACATCCATTTACATCTCATTTACAACCATTCATAGAAATTTATAGCTCACACAACTCACCTTCACAACCACCACAGCCCATGAACAACCAACACCGCCTGCTCTATTCACTGGAACAACCCACTCGAGTCTTCTCCTCTCACTCACAGTCGCACAGTCGGCAATTCCTTGCTCACAGCCGCACAACTAGCATCAAACCCATTCATAACCCATAACCGAACCACTCCTTCACAGCCACAACAACTTGCACTCTAATATCCACTGAAATAATAACAACAAACTGAACAACACCTAAAATCAAAGCTGTAAATATAGCTTACCTGCCTTAGAAGTCCCTCGGTTGCCTCCCTTCCTCTTATCCCCTGTTCACCGGCTCAAGACCACTGCCCAAATCAACGTATCAAGCTCAACAAAGGAAAAGTCATAGCATGACCTTAGATCTCGTCCAAGGTAAGAGGAAATCGGCTCTTACCTAGTTATCACGGCAGTTGGGGCAGAGGTGACTCCCAAATCAAGCCAAAATGATGTTGTTGTTGATTCCCTGCTTGAAATGAGCACTCACCCAAATCACCCCCCGCGGCGTTGCTCGATAACTTTCTTTCAGGTCGGATCTCCCACTAAGAGAGCATCGGCAGATGCTGGATCGTGGAGAAAATGGAGTAGGGAGAAGTTGGAAGTCACAATGAGAAGGAGTTACGGTGAGGATGAGAAGTCGTGGAAGGAAGAAATCGGAAATAGAAGAGACAGAAAAATGCTCGGGAATAAAGAGCGACGGCGAGAAATGCAGCAATGGCTTGGCTTTAAAAATTGGAGCGGGTCGGATTTGAGAAAGTGGGTCTGGTCCCTTAACGTGTTGTCCTTAAAACCCTAGATTTGATTAAACCCATACTACTAAGCCTATGTTAGGTTTAATTAAATCCCTAACCATGCTTTATTATTATTATTTTTTTCTGTCGTATTTTATATTCTCCCCCACTTAATAAAATTTGGTCCCCTAAATTTCGTACTTAAATGCGATATACATTCAAGAAATTTCTTGAACTATTACATACTTCAAGTGAACATATGAGGATATTGAACTCGGATAGTATCTTCTAGCTCCCACGTAGCCTCCTCATCGGTATGATGCTACCATCCATCCTTTATGAGTAGGATGGTTTTGTTCCGCAACTGTCGCTCCTTGCGACTAAGAATTTGCACAGGAATCTCCTCATAAGTCGCATTAGGCTGAAGTGGAATCGGTACCTCTTTCAGAACATGATCATAATATGACATGTATTTCCTTAGTATAAAAACATGAAATATATTATGAACACCCGCAAGTGTTGGAGGTAAAGCCAATCGGTAAGCTACACCTCCAATCCGCTTTAATGTCTCAAATGGACCAATGTAACGTGGAGCTAACTTTCCTTTTAACCCAAATCTTTTGACTCCTTTGGTGGGTGAAACTCGTAGGAATACATGATCCCCGACTGAGAATTCCAAAGGCCTTCGCCTCCAATCCGCATAACTCTTCTGCCGATCTTGTGCCTTGGATAACCGTCGTCTAATGAATTGCACCAACTCTGCATCATGCTGGATACTCTGTGACCCCAGCAACTGTCGCTCCCCAACCTCCTCCCACAACACGGGAGATCTACAAGGTCTACCGTATAAGGCCTCGAAAGGAGCCATCTGAATAGAAGAGTGGTATCTATTGTTGTAGGCAAATTCCACTAAATGAATGTGGTCCTCCCAACTGCCTCCGAAATCCATAACACAAGATCTTAGCAAATCCTCCAATGTTTTAATGGTACTCTCAGATTGTACATCTGTCTACGAATGAAATGTTGTACTAAGCCGAAGCTCTGTGTCCATGGTCTACTGCAGACTCTACCAAAATTGTGAGGAAAATCGTGGATCTCTATCAGATATAATACTTAAAAGTACTCTATGCAGCTTGATAATCTCTGGGCAGTACAACTCTGTCAGGCGATCTAACAAGTTCATCCCACGAATAGGCAGAAAGTGAGCTGATTTGGTTAGTCGATCCACAATCACCCAAATCACATCATGTTTTTTATGAGTTCTAGACAATCCCATAACGAAATCCATAGTGATATGCTTCCACTTCCATTCCGGAATCGGAATTTCCGAAAGCAAATCAGTGGGTTTCTGATGTTCAACCTTCACCTACTGGTATACTAAACATCGAGCAACAAAGTCTGCAATATCTCTCTTCATACCTTTTCACCAGTATAAACGTTTCAAATCTCGGTACATCCGAGTACCACCAGGGTGTATAGAAAATCTCAAATGATATACTTCCTGTAGCAACTCTTCCTTAAACTAATGCAACTCTGGAATCCACTATCCTTGTCAGAGACAGGGAATTATCTTCTCACAAGAGAGGTCCATCTGCTATTCAAAATCCACTCCACCACACACTCTGTAAGTGTATGGGAGAGTATAGCGACCAATCTCCCTTGTTGCAACTGTTCGTGTTCGAGCAACTCTCTAGTAGCTACCTAGTAGCTAGTCAAAACTCCATGAGCACTTCTGCTCCATACAACTACTACACAAGATCATATCTGCTAAGACCACGTCACGTACATAACAGCTTATCCTGTAATTTCTTAACTAACATAAGCATAAGATACGTCTCATGCAACTGCATCAGAATCACTCCAATCCCTGAAATGATTCATTTATGTATACCCTTCCATTCATACCGGAAGGATTAGCTAACACTGGTGCAAACGTCAATCATCATCTAGGACCTGAAACCTGTTAGTAATATATGAGAGGTGTCCTAAGGCAATCGCCTTATGGTGTTACCATTTATTTGATAAATGAAGATTTACTATTTGAGTATACATATTTTTATGTATTTGATTAGATCTTAAACTCATTTACTGAATGTCTGCAATACAATTCACAGCATGAGATAATTTGTGATTGGATCACAACTAGTGAGTATCTCTACATGTGTAATTGTGATGTATTGGGATTATCCCTAGTAGATCATTTGATGCATTCGGACGCCATCGATTCTGTTGAGACTAGCACGAGGTATACTCTTTGGTTTATCTAAGCAGCTATTTCTCACTGGTTGGAGACATTGGGATGTTTGGAGTTGATCGTGGATGCTAGTTATGGTAACTAGTTCATTGAAGTGACTAGCTGTAAGACTTCATATGGTTATCTGCATATATGGATATGTCAATGATGTTCTTACTGTAGCTTAAGTGCGATGTTCCTTCGACTTGCGATATTCAAGTCATCTTGATCATGAAGACTTATGCTTTGACATCTTAAGCAAGCATTTCCGAGGAGATGTGGACCCGAGATGATTGGGTATAAGTCGAAGTGGCCGAAAGTGTTTGAATAGCCTACAGAGGATTCACCGCTCCTTGCGAGGAGATTTATACCCTATGGCCTCTTGTCGGATTGTTAATAAAGTCTTTGGCCAAAACATTACATATTTAGAATATGGTAACTCTTGGATACATGTGCAGTAACTAGAATCCGGAGGACGAGGAAGTAATACTTGGGCTAGGTGTGACGTAGTCAGCCTAGTGGGGACTGACACAATAAACCATGTCTTGAATCAAGTGGGTATAAGATTAGTGAAAGGAATGTGCCACGATTCATTGTAGCTGCTGAAGAGTTTCATAAATGGTTCTGGGATCAGCCATTGATTTTTTGGTTAATTGGGGATCAAGATGTACTACTAGGTGTCACTCATGATCATTCTATAATTAATGGTTAATTATAGACAACCAACATAAACCGGGAACCTATTTGGTCACACTCATAATGAGCGTAATCCGAAGGATTTAAAACAAACTTGAGAATATGATTCTCAGATCGAGAGAGACTTGGTTTGGTTGGACCAAACAAAGAGCGAGTATGAAATTGTTTCAGTCACATCAGAAGTATGGATGAGCCGAGTCTTATGAAGACATGATGGATGAACCAAATCGGTTTGGTTCTAATCCAATGGTGGAAAATAAACCAAAGTGGTTTGGTTTGTTTTAAACGAGTGAACCAAAGTTGCTTCGATTTGTTTTAACTTAAAATAGACCAATGCAATTTGGTTTATTTTAACTTAAGTTATTGGAGCGGGTTAATGGGTTTTGGTTATGAACCAATAATCATTAGGAGAATTTTTTCTCTATAAAAACACAACTTAAGGGTTTTTCATGGACGACTTAGGTTTTGGAAACCCTAGCCGTTTTTCTCTTCTCCCCCCTTATTGTTGCTGCCCAACCCTAGGAGAGGTGTGGTTGCCACCCAAGCTCCTTGTGTCGCCGCTCAGTGGAGTTGCTTCTCCTTTTCCTTGCCTTCGGTCACCCACCAGCCACCGGCAACTCCTCCGACCATCCTCCCTTGGTTGCCGGCCATCAAGGGCAGCCAACCAAGTCTTTGGCCAACCATCTCCTCCACCAAACAAGCTGTCCAGTGGACAGCTTGTTGTCCCTTGCGTGGAAAGGTTGTTTGACTGTTGTTTCGTGCTCCGGTAATGACCTACTTATTGGGGATTGGATCTCCGGCAATCCTCTTTGGTGGAGAACCAAGGATTCATCAATTGGTTGATGAAAACCGCTTCTGAAAAGTGAGTTCGTGGAACTCGATTTTTGGATCCGAATTTGATTTGGATCGTGATCATCTCTCGATCACAACGTCTTCAATTTGAGACTAGTATCTCGTGAGAAGACGGGGCTCGTGGCTTTGTGAAGCTATCCTGATGATACTCGGCATGATTATGGATAAAGGCAAGACTTGCAAGTGTCGCTCGGTTAATGTCATTCCCGCTACACCTGATTTGTCAGGTATACCTAGTATAAGTTTCCTTTTATTCCAAAATTTGAAATGTCGATTATGTCTACACATGTTGTATCCTTGCATGCGTGTAGTTTTTGTGTTGTAATAAATTAGTTTATTACTTGTTTTGCTTCCATTGTGTGCAAGTTTACGAAACGTATTCGAACACACACCCACGTCGGTGCCATAGGAACCCAAGAGTGGTATCAGAGTATGACTATTTTTTGACATAATCATAAAATTGTTTTACGATAGTCATAATTGTATTTTTAGAAATTTTATACTTTTGTAAAGTTTAGAAGTAATTATGGAAATTTTGATTAGTAAAGAAATTCAAATTGAAAATTTTCTAATGTGATTAGGAAATTTCAATTTAGGAAATTTGTTTCCTAAATTAAATTTGAATTTCCATAATTAATATTTTCCATAAATAAAATATGTGATTAGATTTAGAAATGTGTTTCCTAATTGAATCGAGATTTTATTTGAGAAATCAAATCTCAAACATATTTTATTTCCAAAAATAGTTATGACAAATAAGGAAACTATTTGTGCATGCCATAATTGTATGGCATATAATTGCATTAGATGCATATGATTATGTCATGCGTGTCGTGACATGTAGATGTATGTCATGTGTGTCATGCCATGTAGATAATAGTTATTTGCATGTAAAAGGGGATGAGACTTTAAACCCTTACACAATATTAAAGCCTACACCTTTCATTAATATGGTTTGAACCAGAGTTCCATTTCATGTTTGGGTTGTTGGACTCACTCCAAGCGCGGCTTGAACCTGAATATGTTCAAATCATTGGAATAGTTTAACACTAACATGGTAAGAGTCAGAGGTCAATCGTTAGTTTGGATTGTTCGACTCACTCCAAGCCTGACTTGGTTGAATGCGCTCTAACCATATTAAAACTATTTCGCGATTAATGGGTCGGCTCTAACTTGGAGCATCGATTTGTTGGACTCACTCCAAGGTTGATATGAAGAGAGGTGAAGTTGAGTGTTATGCATATGATGCATACTTGTTAATGTGTTAACAACCCAATGTATGTGTGAATATTCAATTAATTATTAGCACATTGTGATAGTTACATATACGTGATATGTAATCGGTATACTTGATACCTACCATCATAGCTAAGAATGACTTGTTGGACTCACTCCAAGGTTGTTCTTATCTATGTTGGATATCAGCCCATTTAGAGATGAGCCTATGATCTCCAGAATTGATTTTGAGGGTTTTGTAAATGGGATTTGTAAATGTATGTTGATGCATTTTAAAAATCATCTTTCTCATATATGCTCGATTTGTATTTCTAGGTTAATTGCTTGATCATGATATCTTTGAATTTGTGCTCTATTTTGAATTCGAATAAATTTACTGGGTCGAACTTCTTGGACTGGCTTAGAAACTTGAGAACTGTTCTCAAGGATGAAAAGCTTGTGTATGTCCTCGAAGCGCCACTTCCCTCCCGTCCTAGTGATGATGCAACTCCGAACCAATTGTTGGCCCATCAGAAACATGTGAGTGATGATGAACTAGCGAGTTGCATCATGCTAGCCATGATGGTACCCGAGCTACGGAAGTAGCATCAGCATATCGATGCTCATACCATAGTCTTTCATCTTTATGAGTTATTTGATGAGCAAGTGAGATCCGAAAGGTTCGAAGTCTCCAAGCTCCTCTTCACCTCTGAGTTGCAAGAAGGTTCATTTGTGGTACTTCTCAACATGCTGAAGACTATAGAGCCTTCTGTGAAGCATGAGTAGGGGACGGTGTTGTTAGTTGATTCCTTAAAGAAAGGTTCTAAGAGGAAATCAAAGGAACATCACAAGGGGAAGAAGAAGGCAAAGAAGGCAAAACCATCCCAAAAGGGCACTTGCCATCATTGTGGCAAGGAGGGTCATTGGTGAAGAAACTGCAAGATTTATCTTGAGTCCGTGAAGAAGAATAAGGCATCTGATGCCCCATCTTCTTCAGATATCTTCGTTATTGATTGTCATTCTATTTCCTTAGACACATGGGTATTGGATACCGGGTGTGGTTCACATATATGTAATAACATACATGGGCTAAGGAATAGAAGAAGACTTGTCAAGGGAGAGTTAAATTTACGTGTTGGGAATGGAGCAAAGGTTGTTGGACTCACCATCGAAACATATTTGTTGAAACTCCCTACAGGACTTGTCTTAGAACTGGACAATTGCTTTTATGTTCTTTTGTTGATAAAGAACATAATTTCTATTTCTTATTTAAATAGAAATGGGTACAATTTGAATTTTAGTAACAATTGTTGTTACATAACTTTGAATGGAGTTCTTTATGGGACTGGAACTTTAAGCAATGGTATTTATACGTTGAACATATCTAGTGACATTTTTAATATCGAAGTGAGCAACAAGTGTACTCGAAAAGATAATCAATTAGACTCCTACATGTGACATTGTCATCTTGGCCATGTGAGCAAGAAATGCATGTGCAAATTACACCGATGTGGAATTTTGGAATCATTTGAATTAGATTCATATGATACATACGAATAATGCTTAAAGGGCAAGATGACCGAGTTACCTTTTATTGGAAAAGGTGACCTGGCGGGAGAGTTGCTTGGTCTAATACATACTGATGTATGCAGACCTATGTCAACTCAAGCTCTAGGAGGCTATAGCTACATTACTTTCACCGATGATCACTCATGGTTTGGGTATGTATTCTTGATGAAACACAAGTCTGAAGCCTTTGAAGGGTTCAAAGAATTCAGAAATGAAGTAGAGAAACAACTTGGCAAGAGTATTAAAATACTTCGATTGGATCGAGGTGCTGAATACTTGAGTCAAGAGTTTCTAGATTATTTGAGGGACAATGGTAGATTATCTCAATGGACTCCGTCGTATACACCACAGCTTAATGGTGTATCTGAGAGGTGAAACCGGACCTTGTTGGATATGGTCAGGCCAATGATGAATGATGCAAATTTTCCCAAGTCCTTTTGGGGCTATTCACTTCAGACTGCTATTTACTTGCTAGATAGAGTCCCGACCAAGGTAGTCTCTACTACTCCATATGATATATGGGCTAGTAAGAAACCTCATTTATCTTTCTTGAAGATATGGGGTTGTCCTGCTTATGTGAAGCGGACTGCATCAGACAAACTGGATGCTAAGTCTGATAAATGTCTATTTATTAGATATCCTAAGGAAATGAGGTGTTACCAATTCTATCATCCTGTGTTTTTTCAAGGCATGTTGTGTTTCTAGAGAAAGAGTTTCTCTTGCAAGAAAACAGTGGGAGTGGCGTTGAACATGAGTGTTGGTGCAATCGACCCAGGTCACGATTGACCAGACTCGAGTTTGACTTGAGAGATGTTTTGATGTTTGACAAAGTAAGTTGATATTGATGTTTGACATTAATGTCTGTTGATGTTTTGGGGAGATTGTTTATACAATCAACTCGGGTTATGTTTAACTGGACTCGAGTTTGACTCGAGGGAGACTTTGATGGTTGACTAGGGTTGACCAAGTGATTATGGAAAGTCCAAGTCATGGGTACATGGCATGGAAAGTCCAAGTGGGACACTTGACATTTGGGAAAGTCCAAGCATGGGTCTTGGCATGAAAAGTCCAACATGGGTTGGCAAGGGAAAGTCCATGCTTGAGTCTTGGTATTTGAGAAGTCCAAGGGGTTTGATATTGGCGGCGTAAAGTCCAAGAGGGAGTCTTGGCAGCATAAGTCCAATGTTTGGTGGCGTAAAGTCCAAGCGGAGTCTTGGCGGCGTAAGTCCAATGTGCCTTGGCGGTGTAGACATCGTTAGCATGACATAGCCGATGGAAGCACCTGAAGACTAGCGCGATGGATGAACAAGTCATGGATGACTTGGAGGGATCCGAGAGGCATAAGGCTGATGGAGGTGGCTAGAAGGCTTAGGTCTAGGCTAAGGCTGGTCTAGCAAGTATGGGGGCACCATACATGGGCTAAAACCTCATGTTTGAGGTGTGCCAGTCGACTGGTGTCATGTGGCAGTCGACTGGCGTAGTCAACTAGGGTTTGACTACGGGAATTTTCCTAGCAGTCGACTGCCATAGATAGGCAGTCGACTGATTGGACGAGCAGTCGACTGATCTTGTGATCAGTCGACTGATGCTCAGATTTTAGGGCACAGAATGGAGTCTCACTCGACCGCTGTGACGAGCATTCGAGTGATGGCTCATCAGTCGACTGATGCTCATGATCAGTCGACTGATGTCCTAGCCGTTGGATTTTTCCAGCGTGGATTACACCATTGTCTCACAGCAACAGTGTGATCAGTCGACTGATGGTCCCGAGCAGTCGACTGATCGACATTTTCCAGCACAGGTTGAAGCTATAAAAGGAGCTCGTGATGGAGAAAAATGTATCTGGTTCTTGAGAGCTATTGGGGCAATTTGTTGCTGTAAATCAGGTCTCCAAGTGCAAGCAAGCAACCAAGCATTCAAGCTATCAAAAACAAGTGTTGTAAAGTTCTTTCTTAACTTGTCTTTCGTATTTGCATTGTATATTGCTTGTATTTCGTTCTTGTTGTTGTAAGATCATTTGTATGAGGTTTCTCCACCTCCGACTTGTGTCGAGGAGTTATTGTGATTAGTAGTGTGTGTTTGCATTGCTAGGGCTTTTAAAGCCCGATCCGTGGAGTAGGAACCGTGCGGTTCCGAACCACGTTACATACTTGTGTTCTTGTTGTGTTTGTCATATTTCGTTATTGTATTACTTCTATTTTCGCTGTGCTAACGAAATTGTAGAGAAAAACGTAATGAATTCCATTATCGAACGAGCGCGACGCTATTCACCCCCCCTCTAGCGGCCTCAAATCTCCTACAATTGGTATCAGAGCCCGGGGCTCTTCTACGGATTAACCGCCGGGAGCTAAAAGGCTAGAGGGAAGATGGAATTCCAAGACAAGCTTGGATGGGACATCAACACTCCACCGCCATATGATCGAGAAGACTTTTCGGCATGGAGAACAAGAATGGAGACATTGTTGATGATGGATATAGAGGATTGGTTCATCCTCCTAGAAGGTTTTGAACCTCCTTAGGATAAGAACGAAAATGTCTTGAAATTGAAGAAGTGGACACAAGAGCAACGTCTCAAGTTCAAGATTGAAGTCAAGGTAACAAAGCTTTTGGAAGATTTGATACCTAATGACATTTTGTCTAGTTTAGGTGAATTTCAAGATGCCAAGGAGCTATAGGACAAATTGGCCAAGTTTCATGAGAAGCCTCACTTGGCACAAGTAGAAGAAGAAGAATCTTCATCGGCTCGAGAAGAGGAAGAAGCCGAGGAAGAATCATCGTCATCTTCACAAGCGAGTGAGGACTCAGAAGTTGAGAAGGAATCAACTTCCGGATTGGTGGAAGAAGAGGAGACCTCCACCTCTAGGATTGAGGGGGAGGAGATTAGAGCATCTACACCGGAGCAATCTCAAGAAGAATTATCTACATCCGGTAGAGATGAAGAGCAAGCTCAAGAGAACCTCACCACCACCATAGGTAACTCAACCATGTCAATTAATAACAAAATTCATATAATATGCTTTGAGTGTAGGGAATCCGGACACTACAAGAGTAAGTGTCCAAAAAGGGTTAAGAAAGCTCCTCCGGCACCAAAAGTCAATGAAAAAGGTAAGGATGCCAGTGTCCCCACCAAGAAGAGCAAGGAGCACGTGGTGTGCTTCAAATGCCGACAACTGGGATACTATAGGAGCCAATGTCCTAGAAGAAAGGAGGGAGCTTCACAAGTAGGGGGAGTCTCGAAGACTAACCCTAAGGTATATTTTCATAATGCTCATTCTTTAAATTCTAAGCAAAAGCATGCTAGAATTAATTCAAATAATTTTGCTATTACTCATGAATCAAATCATGTTAGAAATAATAATTATGGTTGTCTAGAAGCTAAACATGTTGGTTTTAGGACTAAGAAGAAATCGAGAAATGATGACTCTAGGTCTATTTCAAAGAAGGAGAAATTTGGGACTAATGTCCCTAGAAATGTTCTTCCTAAGAAAACAATTAAGAAAATCAAAAACCATTTAGGCATCAATCCCAATAAGGGTAGACATATGGCTAAAGTGAATGGCAATGCCCAAAAACCTAATCAAATATCATTTGGGCAATTAGAGTTAGAAAATCAAGCCTTGAGGTCAAGGCTTGAGAAATTGGAAAAGACTCTTGCAAATATGCAAAATCAATTTAAAGGGTCAAAGTGTCAAACTCTAGGATCTAGAAGTCAACAAAAAGGGTGTAAGAGGCAAGAATCATCTAGGAGACAAGGTTTGGGTCACAAACCTATGTCTAAGAAAGTAATGCCTACTTATCACAATGTTCCATTTGATTATGGAACTAAACCTAGATCTAAGAAAACCAAGGTCTCTAGGGAAATTATTCCTAAGGCCAACCATAGTGTGTGCTTAGTGGCTAGGGTTTCTAAGAAACCTAAAGAAGCCATTAAGAAGGTTATTAGGGAGGAAATCCCTAAGACTAACCATGGCAAGACCATAATGACCAAGGCTAACAAGCCTAGAAGGGTCATTAAAAGAATATATAAGGAAGTCATCCCTAAGGAATACCTAATTAATCGAATGAGATCAAATAGATTTTGGGTTCCAAAGAGCGTGATTGATTCACGTTAAATGGGTTAGGATGTGTCAATTTTGATTGGATGTGTAGTTAACTCAACCATAGCAAAGTTGACATTTTAGGTTATTTTTAAGTTTATGGATACCTTGAAAATAGGTTTGATCTTATATCCTAAAAGGTTTTAGGATGTGTCATATATGCTTGGAATCATTAAAAATCAATAAAATTGACACAATCTAGATTTAGAGGTCATGGTGTGCCATTTTAGGATTTTGACACACTTTAGGAATTAATGTATCAAGAGAAGTGTTTTTAAAGTGTAGAAGTTACATCAAGAGTGATACTCAAGTGCCACACACCTTGATGTATTGCACTTACCATGCTTCATGTGTTTCACCATGTGTTTATATGGAAGGAAAGTCTAGGGTGGATTGCATCTCACAAAATAAGTCTTTTACCTTGATTGTGTATTTCAACACTTAGAAATGGTGAGATGTTAGGATTTTGAAACCATTGGATGTTAATGTTTGCTAAAATGAAATAAAATATCAAAATACATTAACGAATACATGAATATAAGCATAGCATTAATATATTCGATATACAAGATTAAACATGAGAAAATGAAATAAGTTGGATAAAGAAATTGAGATTTTCTAAAACTTAGATCTGGAAATCAGATATCAATCGATCGATCACGATCTATCGATCATTATTATTACGCGATCCGAGTCCGGGTCAGTGTTGTTTCGAGGACTGTACATCGATCGTGATAGGATACATCGGTTGGTGATAGTATGCTATTCATCAAGCGAAGGATCATCGATCGAGTGCTCGGCCGAGCGATCAGTGCTCGCAGCGATCAGTGGTGATCGCATCGATCGACTAATGAGCAACATCGGTCGAGATATTGCGTAACATGATCTGAGAATGCTCGCCGATCGAGTGTTGAGCAGCGCATCGCGGTTTAGTAAAACTGCTCATAAGCTGCAATCAGTCGACTGATGTTGCACATCAGTCGACTGGAGTCGCGAATTTATAACGCCAAACCGCTAGGGTTCGACGTCTTCACGCTCGATCTCTCGCCTTCTTCCTCCTCTCCGATCGTCGCCTCCTTCTCCAACCAACTTTTTCGACCGCGCTGGCCACCTAAGCCCTAGGTTTGACAGCTAAACTCCTCCATTTATGTTTTTAGCATCTCACACAACCCTAATCCACTCATCTCCAGCGATTTTTTCTTCTTCGATTAGGGTTCCGGCGAAACCACTGCTCCGGTGAACTGTCCAGCGCTCTCTCCAGCGATGTCTGAGTACCCTCTCCTCATCATCCTCAATGGCGCCAAAGTATAACTTTTTTTACTCCTCTAAAACCCTAATTTTTTCATTATAACTCATTATGACCTAATCATGCATTTGTGTCTTTGCATTTCATGTCACTGCATTGCATTCATATAGGCGATCCCGTAGAAATGACCCAACTGAGGCTGAATCATGGTTGTACCAAACCATGTTGGTTAGGTACATTGATAGGGATTTCTTTACTCGTTACTGCGGTGACGTCATGGAAATTTTATCATATTATCATCTCATGAAGATAGTATTATGCACTCATGCCATAAATGATGATCTCCTTAAGGAGTTCTATCAAAATCTGAAGAAAGTTGATGATGGTCCGACATACACCACTCGGGTCGTAAAACGTGACCTAGAGTTCACTCCTGCAATCCTGCAGGAGTTCCTGGAGTGTAGACCATCAAATGACACTTTCATATTTTACCCTACCTTCGATGTCCCTCTACCTGAACCTTTTGATCATATCTCTTTGGACTCCATGCATGAGCATGTCTTTCGCCACCCTCGCCCGCCAGCTCAGAACTTATTTTCCATCAATGAGCTATCTGCACCCAATAATGTACTCTACAAAGTCATTGTTGGGTGCCTTCTCCCGATTGTGACTCAGGGTCTGGCCAAGATTCGGCCTCCCCATCTCTTTCTCCTGTATGCCATGTGTCATAGACTAGATATAAACATTGCATTGAACATGTTTCATTGCATTATACATTTCATATCCCCTGTGCAAGGGAAAGTGCATATGCCTTTTGTCCATATCATCACTGCATGATTAGAGTCTTTAGGCATTAACATTAATAGGGGATCGTTGAGGGCGCTATCTGAAGTTTACGACTGTATATCAGTTCGTAACTTCTCATTGGCGAAGCTGCGGATAGGACATGGGCAGATGGAGCTGGCACCTCGACCTCCACCCAGGGCACATGGGGAGCCACCTCTAGTGCCTAGAGAGGCTGCAGAGGAATATGAGGATCTAGATGTTGCTGATGAGGAGGACCAGATGCCAGTAGATGCATCAGTAGCAGGTCCTTCAGATCGGTTTGGACAGTTGGAGGCCAGATTCCAGGACTACCAGCAGACAGTTGACTCTCGGCTGTCAGTGCTTATAGTGGGGCAATCCTCCATCGACGAGCATCTCAGTCGGATGGAGGAGTGCTACATTCAGATTGAGGAGTCACAGAGCCGCATTGAGCAGCGCTAGCTCGACATATACGAGATTTATAGATTAGTACTCATCTCTTTGATTTACCAATGGGCGAGATTTATAGATTAAATCGATAGGCTCGGTAAGTTGGGAGATGATATTATTTATATGGTGTGTCATTGATTATAGGAGGAAACCGTGTCCTATATATTAGGATGATGATGTCCCCTTGAGGAGCTCATAAGATTCATCATGAAAACCCTGCAGGTGGACTTGGTCTGGCATGATGAAAAGGTTGAGTGGTACTACTCAAGGAGTTAGATGTTGATTAATTAATGGTCAGTAAATTAATTAAACGATAGACATTTGAGATCTTAAACACGGGGAGAAAATGTACAAATAATATATGGAGCCCATATTATCATATGGGGGTTGGTGAGGTAGATCAATGATCATCCTTTAGTGGATTGGATCATCATTAGTGGATCGGACTTTATGTGGGCTTGATCCATGGGTGGCCAAGATCCAACTCCTCCTCATGGTCCCTAATGTAGCCTATTAACACCTCATGAAGCTTAGATCCAATGGATGAAAACAAAACACTAGATCCAAAGGTAGAGATTAAATCTCTAGATCCGACGGTTGAGATTAAATATCTAGATTCGACGGTTGAGATTAAATCCCTAGAACCAATGGAGGAGATTAAATCATGGCTTGAGCCCAACTCTATAAATAGAGATCATGAAGTGGGCAGCAAGAAGGGCATGACTTAAGGGGATTAAGGTTTGCTTCCTTTGGAGGCTAGGAATCCTAGTTGGTTTAGGATTAGGTTTGGGCGGCTAGGGTTTTGGGAGCTATGGGTGGGCGACAACTCAAGGAGGAGTTTTTCTTCTTCCTCCTAAGGTGTGGCCGGTTCCTTCCATCTTCCCTCTACCTTGGCTTGTGCTCATCCTAACCTTCTTCCCCACTTCCATGGTCGGCCAAAAGGAGAGCTAGGATTAGGGTTTGGAGGCTTAGGGTTTAGGAGGCTTGGGTGGCACCAAATAAGGAAGTAGTTTGCTTTCTTCTTCCTCTCCTTTGGTGGTCGGCGCCTAGAACCCTTTCCCAGCCCTTGGCCAGCATCCAAATACCCCTTCTCCTTCTCCTTAGGTGGTGGAAAAAAGATATAGGGCTTTCCCTTGGTGTCTTGGCCGGTTTCCACCATTATCTCCTTCTCCTTGTTGGCCGGCGGCAAGCATTCTCCTTGTTGCTTGTTGGTTGGCTATAGGAAGGAGAAGAGCTTTGTTTCTATTCTTCCTCTTGCTTTGGAAAAGCAAGGAAGGAAGATTTACGATCTAGGAGCTTCGACTTTTGGTATAGCGTCGCCCACACGACGTTCGAAAGGAGGAAGGTCATACATTAGAAGATCGAGAGGTATATCGATTCTCTAATTTTTATATGTTACATGTTTGTATTTGTTTTTCAATTATGAGCATGATATAAATCTGTATATGGATAAATAATACTTGGATCCCGAGCATAAACACAAAAACCGGCGATCCGGACATCGTCTATTCCGTGGCTACTCGTAGAATAGAGGATGGTCGCTTGAACAATTAGTTTGTTCAAGTGACCTCTCTAAATGAATAACACGATGATGACTTGGTTGTTTGAGCAATCCCTTTTGTCTAGGATTAAATATTTAATCCGGGGACATCGATGGGATCGCCATGAACAAACAACCAAGGTGTAGTGAGAAGCGAAGTTTCCCCTCACGGACTCGATAAGCTAAAACCATTAAATTGGTATGAGAGCTTCCGGGGCAAAAACCCCTTCACCAAGGAGGAACCTTACGGTCATCTTCCTGTAGGGATCCCGAGCGATAAATAAAATTCGCAGCGGAAAACTTAGGAACCCTCCAGAGATCCAAGCAAAAAAAAAATATACTCGTTTCAATTATCGATTCTATCCTATAGGAATCGAGATTACCTTCAAAGCATGCCCTTCGAATTCCAGTCAGCAACACTTGCGGATCTCAGCGTGGTCAGAATGTCCATGCCTCTACGGTGCACACACACACGATCTTGGAGAGAAGAGGTAAGCCCTTTCGGTTGTGCTAGCAACCACTCCAAGGTCTCACTTTTCCATTCTATACTTGGCCCTCTTGTGTTGTGAACGAAAAATAAAATCTAATTTTCTTTTTATTTGTCCACGTTGAAGAAGAAGAAGCAACCATAATACACCTTAATGAGACATTAAATGCACTTCCTTATTCTCCATGGTAAAAGAAAGGAAGTCAATTAATGCTCATTAAATGCACATTAATGAGTTTTAAATCCCATTTAAAACCCTATTTATTAATTCGTGTATTATATTATTAATTCATGTATTATATTATTAATTCGTGTATTATTCATTTTAGCCTTCTTCTCTTGGTTTGACTTGAGTCTAACTCAACATAAACCAATTTGAGTCCAACTCAAATTTAGCCAAGTAATGAGTCTTACTCATTCTAGTTAATCCAATTAACTAATAATTCATTTTAGTCAAACCAAAATGATTTCCTCTCCAAAATAATATGTTCTTTGTGTGTGACCCTATAGGCTCTCATAACGTTGGCAATGTATCCAAAACCATTTTAGATACATAAGCAATGAGCGACATCTAGCAATACATCATTGCTACCCAAGTGATGAGAATGTCGAGATCCGACAACCTCTTCTGTGACTATTATCATATGATAGTGTCCTTCTATCCTTGATATCTCAGATCGATCAATGAGGCATAGACCGTGTCACCCTCTTATCAATCTTTATGTTTCTTGATCCCCAAGTAGACTCACTCAAACAAATGAGCTCAATATCTCATATTGACTCATTTGAGCATGACCATTCATTTCGTGGTCCTACTCTATCAAGAGGCCAAAGATATCACTCCCGTCATATGGGAGGGATAGATCCCATCTACATCACTCACATCCCTCCACATAATTCGTTACATACTCAGTGATCGCCGTTATAGTCACCCAATTACGGTGTGATGTTAGACGATACCAAAGTACATAACTCCTTATGTAGGGAACCGTAGTGACTTCAGGTCTAAGGACTATTCATACCAATAGTCACATGAGAAAGTATATGACACTCATATAACGATCCATGATACTTTCTCATGGTAGGTCAATTCAGTATATATAGTCTCCAATATATATACCCATGTATCAATGTGATATCACATATCCATGACTTGTGAGATCAAGTCATCCATTGACCTACATGCTAGTCTCAATGTATCAATATAGCCCTTGTCTATTAATACAATACTCGACTAGGAATATTTAAGAATAGTGTTCTCTACAACTTCTCATAATCAATTCTACCAATTGATATACTGTAGATAACAACCTACTATTCATGGGCATTATTATATTTATTTAGCTGGCACACGCATAAAGACATATAATAATCAATCTTTGCCTTTATTAATGCAAGAATATAATACAAAAGTCTCCCTCACCAATCATCTCATAATTGGCACTAAGGGCTCATACTAACAATCTCCCACTAGCACTAGTGCCAATCACTATAATCTCTAAGACCCAGTGACCTAGTATGACCATCATGGTTCCTTTGTGCCAAAGCCTTGGTCAAGGGATCCGCAATGTTAGCATTAGTGTCTACTCTGCATATCTGAACATCTCCTCTATTGATGATCTCTCGAATGAGGTGATACCGCCGCAGTATGTGTTTGGTCCTATGATGAGAGCGAGGTTCCTTAGCCTGAGCAATAGCCCCATTGTTGTCACAATAGAGGTCTATTGGGTCTATGCTAGGAACCACCTCAAGTTCAGTGATGAACTTTCGGATCCAAACAGCCTCCTTTGCTGCAGAATACGCAACAATATACTCGGCTTCTATTGTAGAATCTGCAACTGTGTCCTGCTTCGAACTCTTCCAGCTCACAGCGCCACCATTCAAGCAAAATACATACCCTCACTGCGATCTGGAGTCATCCTTGTCAGTTTAGAAGCTCGCATCACTGTAGCCCTTTACAGCTAGCTCCTCATTGCCTCCAAATATCAAGAAATATTCTTTTGTCCTTCGCAAGTACTTAAGAATATTCTTGATAGCTATCCAGTGACATTCACTGGGATCTGACTGATACCTGCTCATCATGCTTAAAGCATACGAGACATCGGGGCGAGTACAAATCACGGCGTACATGATAGATCCTATATTTGATGCATAAGGGATCTGATCCATTCGATCTCTCTCCTCCTTAGAAGAGGGAGATTGAGTCTTCGAAAGACTCATACCATGTGACATTGGCAAAAATCCCTTCTTGGAATTCTGCATGGCAAAACGCTTAAGCACCTTGTCCACATATGTACTCTGACTCAAGCCAAGAAATCTCTTAGATCTATCTCTATAGATCTTGATGCCTAGAATATAGGCTGCTTCACCTAAGTATTTCATTGAAAAATAATTCCCAAGCCAAGTCTTCACAGACTGCAGCATAGGGATATCATTTCCAATGAGCAGTATGTCATCTACATACAATATGAGGAAAACAATTGAGCTCCCACTAACCTTCTTGTAGACACAAGGTTCATCTTCGTTCTTAATGAAACCAAACGTTTTGACCGCATTATCGAAACAAAGATTCCAGCTTCTAGAAGCTTGCTTTAAACCATAAATGGACCTATGCAACTTACAAACCTTTCCAGCATCCTTTGGATTGACAAAACCCTCAGGTTGTGTCATATACACATCCTCGAGTAGATTTCCATTAAGAAATGTTGTTTTGACATCCATCTGCCAGATCTCATAGTCATAGTAAGCTGCAATAGCAAGCATGATCCGAATGGATTTGAGCATCGCAATTGGAGAAAAGGTTTCATCATAGTCAATACCATGAATCTGCTTGAATCCTTTTGCTACCAATCACCCTTTATAGGTATGCACATTACCTTCCATGTCAGTCTTTCTCCTAAAAACCCACTTACACCCAATGGGTTTGACCCCTTCAGGTGGATCAACCAAAGTCCAGACTTGGTTAGTGTACATAGATTCTATTTCGGATCTCATAGCCTCGAGCCATTTCTCAGAATCTGGGCTCATTACAGCTTCTTGATAGGATGTCGGCTCATCAAGCATGATACCATCGTTATCATCCAAGAGAAAAGAATATCTCTCAGGTTGATGACGTATCCTATCGCACTATAAAGCTTGGTCTACGAGCAGGTTGTATCACAACTCCTTGTGATGACTGTTCTTGTTCCATTAAGGTATCAGTGCTATTTTGTGTATCTTGAACTTCTTCAAGATCAATTTTACTCCCACTTATTTTTCTAGAAATAAATTCCCTTTCTAGAAAAACACCATTTCTGGCAATAAACACTTTGCCTTGTGTGGGGTTGTAAAAGTAATATCCCTTAGTTTCCTTGGGATATACAATGAAATATCATCTATCTGATTTGGGGCCTAGTTTATCTGATACTTGACGTCATACGTAAGCCTCACAACTCCAAATCTTCATAAAAGACATCTTGGGACTCTTCCCAGTCCATACCTCATATTCTGCCTTAGAAGGAACACGGTTAAGTGTGAAAGCGGCGGTCTCTAGAGCATATCCCCAGAAGGAAGGAGGAAGTTCTGTATGACTTATCATTGATCGTACCATATCTAATAGAGTACGATTTATCCTCTCAAATACACCATTCAACTGTGGTGTTCCAGGTGGAGTGAGCTGAGATCTTATCCCACACTCAACTAGATAGTCACTAAACTCTTGGCTTAGGTATTCCCCACCTCGATCTGATCGAAGCATCTTAATACTCTTACCAAGTCGGTTCTGTACTTCATTCTTGAATTCTTTGAACTTTTCAAATGTGATGAAGTACTGATAACCTCCTCTGGCTGTGACTTTGAAAGGACCGCATACATCACTATGTATGAGGCCTAACAAATATGTCGCTCGTTCGCCTTGTCCACTAAATGGAGTCTTGGTCATCTTGCCTAAAAGACAAGATTCACATACCTCATATGATTCAAAATCAAATGAGTCCAGTAATCCATCCTTATGGAGCTGGGCTTGCGACTCACATTTATGTGACCCAAGCGACAATGCCAAAGATATGTTTGATTCAAATGATTAGATTTGAATCGTTTGGTATTTATGTTATAGATTGGGTTTTTGAGGTCTAGAACATAGAGTCCATTCATTAAGTGTGCATCGATAGAACATTTCATTTAAATATACAGAACAACACTTGTCCTTAATTATAAATGAAAAACCTTTCTTGTCCAAACAAGATATAGACATAATGTTCTTAGTTATTGCAGGTACGAAATAACACTCTTCAAGTTCTAGAATTAAACCACTGGGTAATGATAAGGAATATGTTCCTACAGCTATAGCAGCAACTCTTGCGCCATTGCCAACACGTAGGTCCACTTCTCCTTTTGTCAAAGATCTACTTCTTCTCAAGCCCTGCACATTGGTACAAATGTGAGAAGCACAACCGGTATCCAATACCCATGAGGAAGAAATAGATAGATTGACTTCTATAACATGTATACCTGAAGTGGAAGTCTCACTTCCTTTCTTCTTCTGAACTTCCTCGAGGTACCTTTTGCAGTTCCTCTTCCAATGTCCAGCTTCCTTGCAGTGGAAGCAAGTCCCTTCCTTGGCCACCCCACCTTTAGGCTTCAATGCTTTGTCCTTATCTTTATTCTGGGTCTTACCCTTGCCTTTAGACTTTTTCTTACCCTTGCCCTTTTTAACCATAAGTACATCATTAGTACCAGGTTGCATCTTCTTAAGATTGCTCTCGTGATTCTCAACATGCTTAAGAGCTCAGGCAATGGTTTGTCAATTTCGCTCATGTAATAATTCATGACAAATTGACTAAAGCCTCTAGGCAGCGAATATAGAATAAGGACAGTGGCCAACTCTTGGCCTAAAGGAAACCCCAATCTTTCAAGGTTCTCAACATACCTAATCATCTTGAGTAAATGAGTTCCTACGGGTGTTCCTTCTTGCATTTTGCATGAAAATAATGCCTTAGATACCTCAGATCTCTCGTGCCTCGCCTGCCCTTGATATAGTTGCTTCAAGTGTGCAACCATATCGAAGGCATCCATGTTCTCATGAGTTCATGGTTGCAAGCATAAGGCATGATGCATCTAATGCATCATCTTGATGCTTCTTGTATGCATCCTTATCTGCACGAGTAGCATTATTGGCGGGTGGTTCAGAAATGGGTTGCTCTAGGACATAGAGTTTTCGCTTCTGTTTGATAACTATTCTCAAATTTCTGAACCAGTCAATGAAGTTTGCTCCATTGAGCATGTTCTTCTCAAGGACTGATCGCAGAGAGAGGGTATTTGACGTATTTGAAGACATAGTAATCTACAACAGAAATGATATGCAGAAATGAGTATTATATCTGAAATCATTTAATTAGGACTTTAATTAAATGAGACTCCCACTGATTCCCTTAGCTTCAATAGGAGCTAGTCATACCAGTTCTATTGAGCTTCAAGTTCATGTGGGACAAGATCCACATCATACCTCACCTTGAGTTAGCTTTGGCTAATCACCCAAGATTTAGTATCACTAGGTAGGTAGCATTTTACCAATTGCATCGTATGCAACTCTTGGAATAAAGGATCAAGATTCACATTATACATCATCTTGAGTTAGCTTTGGCTAATCGCCCAAGACTCAGTATAAATGTTCTCTTATCCGTGTCTCCTAACTATTAGGAAATGTCTCTAAGTATTTTTCAATCTAATTGAGACATTTAGTGAAGTCTCCTCCAAAGTTTGATAGCGGGACATCACAATTGTCCTCTCGCACTCTACAAAGATAAAATGCGCTGCTTTGCTTTGGCAAACCCAACACAAATGATCGAGGTAGTTTATGAGTACCAAACTTTGGTAGGCATATTCATTTGACTTAATTTTAAGATAACAGATTATCTAGCATGCATCACATACACACAAAATATATCACATATATGCTAAACATGACATGGTTATGGCCCTTATTCTACGATTTCTCAAGCCAATGAGAAAATCGATTGGTTACCCTAGGGATAGCATCTTCTCCAAGCGCTTCCTTTGGTCAGCATGTGTTGTCAGCATCGTCCTTGTAACATCCACCTTCAATGGACTTTCATTGCTTATTTATTTTATACATTACAAAATGAGAATACTCGAGTTACATTCGAGTCTAAATCTATTTTACAACTAGAAAATAGAAGTGAAGGCACGACACGCACGTCGTGTAAACAAAATACAACACCCACATACATATGACGGCACGCAGGCCGTATTATGAATTACAACACATAACCACAATCATATTGGGTCCTTGGCCATAACCATGCACCATATACAAATCATTCACAATGATTTAATAAATTATTTTATTTATCAATTTTATTATGTTTAGAAGGGTCATAAGGCGTCATGGGGTGAGGGGGCAAAGTGAGGCTGCCCGACAAATTTTTTTTTTGCTAATTCATCTTATGAGTCGCTGCCCATTTTGTCCATCTCTATGAACCCGAGACCTCCAGATGGTCAGGTGTGTTCTCCCAACTCTGAATCCATTTGGCGTAGACCATCCGCTTGAATCAACTCGACACAAAGTGAGTCGGCACCATCCGACTTGATTCAGCCCACTCGACAGACTATCTGCTTGGCTAAATCAACTCGGACATAGACCGAGTTGGCACCATCCGACTTGATTCAACCCACTCGACAGACTATCTGCTTGGCTAAATCAACTCGGACATATACCGAGTCAGCAAAAAAAACATAATAAAACTAATCTCATGTTTATATCACATAAAACATCCAAAAAAAAAAATGTGTACATTTTTTTTTACAAGTGGCTCTGATAACACTGTAGGGATCCCGAGCGATAAACAAAATTCGCAATGGAAAACTTAGGATCCCTCCAGAGATCCAAGCAAAAAAAAATATACTCGTTTCAATTATCGATTCTATCCTATAGGAATCGAGATTACCTTCGAAGCGTGCCCTTCGAATTCGATCGAACACTTGCGGATCTCAGCGTGGTCAGAATGTCCACGCCTCTACGGTGCACACACACACGATCTTGGAGAGAAGAGGTAAGCCCTTTCGGTTGTGCTAGCAACCACTCCAAGGTCTCACTTTTCCACTCTATACTTGGCCCTCTTGTGTTGTGAACGAAAAATAAAATCTAATTTTCTTTTTTATTGTCCACGTTGAAGAAGAAGAAGCAACCATAATACACCTTAATGAGACATTAAATGCACTTCCTTATTCTCCATGGTAAAAGAAAGGAAGTCAATTAATGCTCATTAAATGCACATTAATGAGTTTTAAATCCCATTTAAAACCCCATTTATTAAATCGTGTATTATATTATTAATTCGTGTATTATTCATTTTAGCCTTCTTCTCTTGGTTTGACTTGAGTATAACTCAACACAAACCAATTTGAGTCCAACTCAAATTTAGCCAAGTAATGAGTCTTACTCATTCTAGTTAATCCAATTAACTAATAATTCATTTTAGTCAAACCAAAATGATTTCTTCTCCAAAATAATATGTTCTTTGTGTGTGACCCTATAGGCTCTCATAACGTTGGCAATGTATCCAAAACCATTTTAGATACATAAGCAATGAGCGGCATCTAGCAATACATAATTGCTACCCAAGTGATGAGAATGTCGAGATCCGACAACCTCTTCCATGAATATTATCATATGACAGTGTCCTTCTATCCTTGATATCTCAGATCGATCAATGAGACATAGACCGTGTCACCCTCTTATCAATCTTTATGTTTCTTGATCCCCAAGTAGACTCACTCAAACAAATGAGCTCAATATCTCATATTGACACATTTGAGCATGTCCATGCATTTCGTGGGCCTACTCTATCAAGAGGCCAAAGATATCACTCCCGTCATATGGGAGGGATAGATCCCATCTACATCACTCACATCCCTCCGCATAATTTGTTACATACTCAGTGATCGCCGTTATAGTCACCCAATTACGGTGTGATGTTAGACGATACCAAAGTACATAACTCCTTATGTAGGGAACCATAGTGACTTCAGGTCTAAGGACTATTCATACCAATAGTCACATGAGAAAGTATATGACACTCATATAACGATCCATGATACTTTCTCATGGTGGGTCAATTCAGTATATATAGTCTCCAATATATATACCCATGTATCAATGTGATATCACATATCCATGACTTGTGAGATCAAGTCATCCATTGACCTACATGCTAGTCTCAATGTATCAATATAGCCCTTGTCTATTAATACAATACTCGACTAGGAATATTTAAGAATAGTGTTCTCTACAGCTTCTCATAATCAATTCTATCAATTGATATACTGTAGATAACAACCTACTATTCATGGGCATTATTATATTTATTTATCTAGCACACGCATAAAGAAATATAATAATCAATCTTTGCCTTTATTAATGCAAGAATATAATACAAAAGTCTCCCTCACCAATCATCTCATAATTGGCACTAAGGGCTCATACTAACACTTCCCTCCCATAACCATGGGAAGTTGGTTGTGAAAGAGTGGGATATGAAATATAATCCGCCTGTAGGGATCAATAGGGCATCCTAGAACCCCATGAACCTATTCTAGCAGAAGGCCCAAAGTTGGAGACATCAACTCTAGAAGGGTTAAAGAACCCCAGTGACAGGGGCTCCAAAAGATATCAATCCTTTGAGCTCTGACGATCTGAAAGGGAAACATGGCTAGGATTAGGTAGTTCCGATAGAAGCAAAATTTCATTGGGATTACACACGATGATCCTCCCGCAAGATCCTAACTAGAGATCCTAGGAGCATTAAATTGATAGCATGTTCAACAACACACAAGTGAAACCAAACTCTTAGAAATGGTCCATCCCCTCGTGGTTTTGAGCCTATTCCCATTCTCACTAAGGGATAAGCCGAAAATGTGGCTACACTCATTGCCTTCAGGAAGCATCACCATATGGGAGCAATGTGAGCATCTATTCTTGAACAAAATTTTCCCACTAAGTAAGACAACCCACATGAGCCATCTTATCACCAGCTTCTGCCAGAAGGAAGGTGAGTCGTTGTTTGAAGCCTGAGATCGCTACAAAGGGTTGCTTCATCAGTGCCCCGACCACAGTGTTGAAATGTGGCTTATAATCCATATATTCTACAATGGGATCACATACGACACAAAAGTTTTCCTGGATTCTGCTGTAGGAGGAGCCTTAATGAATAAGACTATTGAGGAAATAGAGGAACTTACTGAGGAGGTGGCCCAAAATCACTGATTTGAACCTGATGAGAAGAAAGTGCTGAGAATCCACAACAAATTGAAGATGAAAAAAGGAAAGTCTAAATCGATAAGATGGATGGAAAGAACCTCGACCCAATGCTTAAGAAAGCACGAACCTTAGTATAGAAGATGGAAGACACCATAACCTTGGGATTGAGGTTGATAAGTCTTTGAACGCCACAAGGGATTGCCTCGATAAGTTCTAGTTCAATGAAGAACCAAAAAGTGAGAGCCTCACCATGCTATAGATTGAAAATAACTAAAGATTAAATGTGTGGTCATCACCCCCTTTATTTATAGCTTTAGGGTGACCTAAAAACCCTAAAAGTCCAAAAGGAAGCCCATTTAGAAAAGACCTATGTATACTACATAGCTATATTGGCCTTAAGTCGCCATTACAACCCAAATAAGGATAGCAATTGAGCCTAAAAATTAGAATTATATCAAAATATGATTTGGAGCCTAATTAAGCTCATTTATGGCATGAATTAGGTAGACTAAGCCACATGATTCACTCTTGGTCAAATTTACTTCAATTGTAGATTTGACCTTAGAATCTTCAATTAACACATTTAGTGCTATCGCCATCTTCTTAACTCTAGATCTTGTAATTGGACCTTCAATTATGTGCAATGGATCATCATTCACATCTTTGACTCCATCATTCCCCCTCTGCTCAAAATGATTCATCCTCGAATCTTCACCACCTACATCAAAGGAAGAAAGATCAGAAACATTGAATGTAGTGCTCGCATTATACTCACTTGACAAGTCTAGCTTGTAGCCATTATCGTTGATTCGAGCAATGACTTGAAATGGTCCATCCCCTCGTGGATGCAACTTAGTACGACGTTTAGCTGAAAATCTCTCTTTCTCATATGAACCCAAACCCAATCTCCAGGTTCAAAGATCACTTTCTTTCGTCCCTTGTTGGTTTGCTTAGAATATTGTTCAATTTTTTTTTTCAATTTGCAACCGAACTTTCTCATGCATTTTTTTCACAATCTCTTCTTTTTTGTACCATCTAAACTAGCATGTTTGGAGATAGGCAAAGGTGAAAATCCAAAGGGGTTAAAGGATTAAACCCATATACCACTTTAAAAGGTGAAAAATTAGTAGTAGAATGCACATATCTATTATAAGCAAATTCAACATGTGGTAAAAATTTTTTTTCCAAATTTTTAAATTCTTTTGAATGATAGCTCATAATAAGGTATACAAAGTTCGATTTACTACCTCAGTTTGTCCATCTGTTTGTGGATTATAAGTTATAGAAAATAAAATCTTTGTGCCCAATTTACCCCATAATGTATTCCAAAAGTAACTTAGGAACTTAGCATCAAGATCTGATACTATGCTTCTCGACAATCCATGAAGCCGCACGATTTCTCTAAAGAATAAATCTGCAATATAATTAGCATCATCTATTTTTCTACAAGAAATGAAATGAGATATTTTAGAAAATCTATCAACAACAACAAAAATAGAATCCATACCTCATTTTGATTTTGGTAATCCTACAACAAAGTCCATGGAAATATCAACCCAAGGTTCACTAGGAATTGGTAAAGGTGCATACAATCCATGAGGTAAAGATCAAGATTTTGCTTTCCTACATATGATACATTTCTCACAAAACTTGACTACATCTCGTTTCATGTGACACATAAAAAATGCTCAACCAAAATATCTAGGGTTTTCCTTGCTCCAAAATGTCCCATTAGTCCCCCACCATGAGCCTCTTGAACTAATAATTCTCTCAACAAACAATTAGGCACAAATCTATTTTCCCTGAAAAGGAATCCTTCGTGCCTATAAAACATCCCAAATGCAGCATGTTCACAAAATTTAAATGCATTTCCAAAGTCAGGATAATGGGAATATAAATCTTTAATGTATTCAAATCCTTACAATCTAGCACTCAAACAAGAGCTCAAGGTATACCTTCAGGACAAAGCGCCTGCAATAATATTTTATGTACCTCGTTTATACTTGATCACATAAGGATTTGATTCAATGAACTCCACCCATTTTGCATGACGTCTATTCAACTTACTTTGGCCCTTTAAATGCTTCAGTGATTCATGATCGGTGTGAATGACAAACTCTTTAGGCCACAAGTAATGTTGCCAAGTCTCTAAAGACCTCACCAAAGCATACCTTTCTTTGTCATAAGTTGGATAGTTTAAAGCTGCTTCGTTGAGTTTCTCAGTAAAATAAGAAAGTGGTTGACCTTCTTGTATTAGCACAACTCCAATACTTATTCCTGAGGCATCACACTCAATTTCAAAAGTTTTAGCAAAGTTAGGTAATGCAAGTAATGACACAGAACATAGCCTCTCCTTAAGTAAGTTTAAAGCTGAATCTTGTTCACTACCCCAATGAAACCCAACATTCTTTTTAACCACTTTAGTTAAGGGTGCATCTAGAGTACTAAAATTCTTAACAAATCTTCTATAGAAACTAACCAACCCATGAAAGCTATGTACCTCAGTTATTACCTTCTCTTCATCAACTACTATTCCCTTAGCACTAACAATATAACCAAGAAACTCAATTTGATTAGTGCAAAAAGAACATTTTTTGAGATTGGCATACAAGTTTTCATTTCGCAAAACAAGTAAAACTTTTTGTAAATGATTAAGATATTCATCTAAGTTTTTGTTGTAAATCAAGATGTCATCAAAATATACTACAACAAATTTTCTAATATAAGCACACAAAACATGGTTCATTAATCTCGTGAAAGTACTAGGTGCAATAGTTAGGCCAAATGGCATGACTAACCATTCATATAAACCATACCTTGTCTTGAAAACAGTTTTCCATTCATCGCCTTCACGCATACGAATTTGATGATAACCAGACTTTAAATCAATTTTAGAGAAAATGCAAGAGCCATGTAATTCATCTAGCATATCATCTAATCTAGGAATATGATGACGATACTTTACCGTTATCTTGTTGATAGCTCTGAAATCCACGCACATTCTCCAAGTTCAAACCTTCTTAGGCACAAGCAAAACATAAACTATGCAAGGACTCAAACTTTCTCTTACCCTTTTCTTATCAACTCCTTAGCTTGCCGTTGAAGCTCCTTTATTTCCTCGGGATTTCTCCTATAGGCTAGCCAATTAGGAATCGATACTCCAAGGATGAAATTGATCTGATGCTTGTTGGATCGAGAAGCGTCACTAGAGGGGGGGGGGGTGAATAGCGATCGTAAATCTTTTCGATGTTTCGTTCGAGTAGACAATTAAACGAGTAAGAGCAGCGGAAAATAAAGGAACACGTTTATTTTTACTTGGTTCACAACCCAGCGGTTGCAACTTCAAGGCCCTATCGGTCCTAGACCGCGTACGGAGGGCAAAGCACTATAACGTCTCCTCCTCGTTGGAGGTAGGAGACAATGATCACAAAAACCGAATGTACGAGGATGAGGCAACAAACCTACCTCACCTCATTACGATTAATATAAAGAATACAATAAAAATAATTACTTGCTACTGCTGCCGATGAAGGAGATTTGAACTTGTCGTCGCGTCGGCGTTATGACGGCGTTGAAGCGTTGGCGTTGTAGGAGCACTTGATGAATAAACTTGATGATCCTTGGAGTTGGAATCCTCCCCTCCTTTTATAGATTTTGGCCTCTGAATATGTCTCCGCTTTTTTCGTAACAGATCACGAAGTTGTCCAAATTTTATCGCAAAGTGGCCGCATCAAACATTATCCGTTTTGACCTAGCGCAAAGGCTGATTCGTCGCCATCAGTCGACTGATGCCTCCCATCAGTCGACTGATGAGCATCAGTCGATTGCTTGATGTCCAGCAGTCGACTGCCAGCCTGGCCACTTCCCTGTAGTAAGAGGTTAGCTCGAAAAATGATAAATATGATGATTTCTGACCGTCCAATCTCGACCTAGACCTTCCACAGGAAGTCTTAATCGGATCACCGCCTACGGTCATCCCCGTAAAGAGGACACAACCTTACAATCTCTCACTCACACGAGCTTACATCGATAGTAGCTCTCACTTCCGGCCTTCCACTCGATTCTTTCGACTCCCTCCGAAGTCACTCGAGTGTCGCCCGACCACCGCGGCTTCCTTTGCATGTCGCTAGCCTTCAGCTCCAGCTTTAGCACTTTTTTGAACACTTGATTTAGCTCGTGAGATAACGATGTAAATTTAACTTTGTGTCTTTGCCATAATCAAAACACAGGTTCGATTATCTAGTGGCCCTACACCAACAATCTCCTCCTTTTTTATCTATGGCAAACCAACACAAAGTTAAGGAAAATTAAAGCATAAAACAGGTATAGTAGAAGATGAATGTGAAGATGAATATCATTTCCAAAAACTCCCCCTCAACCAAAACTCCCCCTTAACCCTAGGTGAGTTTTGAAAGAGATAATTTAATTTTCAAAATTAAATTTTATGTTACTCCCCCTTAACTTTTGCTCTTCTCCCCCTTTTGCCATAAATCAAAAAAATTTGAGGTTTTTGTATAAAATAGGGTTTTGAAAACAATATTGTATATGCATGCATATACATAAATCAAATATGAGTCCAAGCATGCGTCTAGCAGTAGTTAGATAGATTGGTTCGAGGTGTGTCCCTCTGCACCAATAATCTAAAGGTTTATAATATAACCCTTAGGGTTAGTTTGCTCTTCCCCTTAGTCAAATATATGAAGTATAAGAGATGTAGGGGGCGCTAAACTTTGGCCTAAGAGTTGTTAAGTACAATAGTTGAGAAAATAAGTAGTATCTTGAAGAGATTGTTTTTTAAGTATATTTCAATTATCCTTAACATCTCACCCATTCTATGTGTCTCATAATTTGTTCACCTTATATGTTTTTTGAGATGATTTTAAATTGATTAAAGATAGTCAACCTTGGGTTAGATTCGGATTTAACCTTTAGATCGTTAAGTAACTTTTCGAGAAACTGGCTTCCAAGTTGTGGCGAGGCATTGGGGCCTTCTTTGATCGGAACAACGACCACTTCCTTAGACAAAGCCAAATTCAAGAAAATATCACTAAAGTCACTTAGGGTTACTTCCTGGTCTAACTAGTTTAGGATATGGCGAGGTAGCTTCAGCTAGTTCCACTCGGTCAAGTGCACCAAGCTAGATACGCCTTATCTAGCTCGAATACATGAGACTTTGTTTCCCTAATGTACTATCATCTCGCCGCGTCCTGATACTATGTTGTCAAGAGTTGACTAACTATTTTCCCTATCTAGCCGTTCTACAAATTAAAGTAAAATATTCAATGGTTTTGCTAAGTAAGCGGGTATACTATTTTAGTGTTAGCTCCCCCTGGACCATTGAACCAATATGGTCTATTCAAATAATGAACTTGATCCTGAGAAATCCAATACTTATTAGTCCTTATATATGAGTTCAATAAAACCTTTGGGACCCATGCTTGGACTCTTTGATGACTACGATTTACGATAGACATATAAGACCTATTCGTAGTCTTTGACTTAAATCCGAGTCCGACTTTGTTGTAGATGGCTCTTTGGGTTCCAAGTAGTCTATTAAGGTTCTTAGATCCCAATGTGAACTTTTCCAACCTAGCCTCAACCTCTTGAACTCGGTCTTTCAAGAGAGAATTCTCCTCCTCAAGTTTTTCAATTTGGGTTGAGTTTCCCTCTTGAACTTGACTAGTTGAAGAGGTTAGAGTAGCCTCTTGCTTGAGGGCTTCAACCTCCTCAAGTAACGACTCAACCCTAGACTCGGACTTAGTTAATTTCCTATTAAGCATTTTAATTGTATTGTAAAGCGTATGAATTAGTGAGCGGCTAACCTTAATTTTCTCTTTTGGTCCGGCTTTGAGTTGCTTCTCGAAGTAGTCCTCGAGTTCGGAGTCGGTGTTATAGTTGGACTCGGCTTCGGATTCGGACTCGGACTCCTCCGGTCTTGCCATGTAAGCTATGTCTTCTTTGTTGTCCCAAGTTGCATGGAAGGCTTTCCTTGCTCCCTTTTTCTTTTGGTTCTCGTACTTCAATTTCCTTCTTTCTTTTCGAACTATTCTCCGCACAACGTTCACTATTGCTTCCACCTCTTCTGATTCGGACTCTGATTCATCTTCGGGTTCGAGTTCATCTACTTGCCTACTAGGTGGCTTGCTTCTTTGTCTTGCAAGTAGAGCAATACCTCTCTCATCCCGGACCACGTTAGTTTGCTCGTGAAGTTCAAACTTGGAAAATAATTCGTCTAACCTAAGCTTTGAAAGGTCCTTAGAGACCTTGTAGACATCGACAATGGATGCCCACAAGGTAGTCCTAGGGAAAGCATTTAAAGCGTACCTTATAAGGTCCCAGTTCTCTACGGCTTGCCCGATGGAGTGAAGACCATTGACGATGTCTTGGATATGTGCATGTAATTGGGTGGCGGTCTCGTGATCCTACAGCATTAGATTGTACAGTTTATTTAAAAGTAAATCTCTTTTACATACCTTAGCATCGGGCATCCTTTCGTGTAGATCAATCAATTTGTTCCAGAGATCTTTGGCGCTAATGAATGGACCGATGCGGTTGAGCTCCTCCTTGGACAAGCCACATTGTAATATTTGAGTTGCTCTTGCATCGGCTTCGATTTGCCTCTTGGTTGTATTTGTCCACTTATTGAAATCCAAGGGCTCTCCTTGATCATTGGTGGGTAGAGCAAAGCCGGTTTGGATTATTATCCAAGTCTCGACTTGTGTTTTCAAGAAACACTCCATCCGACCTTTCCAATAACGGAAATCATTTCCGTTAAAGAACGGAGGTCGGGTGGTGCTATACCCCTCAATGTGAGCCATTAAGTCTCTTGCAAAAACACGAATAAAAAACAAAGAGAATTCCAAGACTTGGTCTTGGATTAGTAGTGTGGGAAATAATAGGAAATAAACAGAAATAAATAAGAAGAATAAGAAACTAACAAAAACTAGAAACTTACGACCTTCGATGTCCCCGAAAGGATACTGAATGTTAGATTTTGGGAATGGAAACAGCTTGTTACGAGGGTAAACCCTCATAAGAAATGTAGATCTCTTAGAGGGCTTCGATTTGGTAGGTAGATCGTTACGTGAGTCCACTTGTGCGAAAAGTTATGGCCGTTTTACCGTCAGCTACTCCAAGGGAGAATACTTGCAAGCACACAACCAAAAGAAACGTACCAAGACTTCGTCTTGGATTAGTAGTGCGGGAGGAATAAAAACCTAAGAAAGATATGAATCGGAAAATATGAAAAGAAAACCAAAATGTGCTAGATTGGTGGTTTCACCAAATCTTAGCGCCCCCGCTCTGATACTAATTGTTGGATCGAGAAGCATCGCTAGAGGGGGGGTGAATAGCAATCGTAAATCTTTTCGACGTTTCATTCAAGTAGACAATTAAACGAGTAAGAGCAGCGGAAAATAAAAGAACACGTTTATTTTTACTTGGTTCACAACCCAGCGGTTGCTACTTCAAGGCCCTATCGGTCCTAGACCACTTACGGAGGGCAAAGCACTATAACGTCTCCTCCTCGTTGGAGGTAGGAGACAACGATCACAAAAACTGAATGTACGAGGATGAGGCAACAAGCCTACCTCACCTCGTTACGATTAAAATAAAGAATACAATAAAAATAATTTGCTTGAAGCGAAGAAGATTTGAACTTGTCGTCGCGTCGGCGTTATGACGGCGTTGGAGCGCTGGCGTTGTAGGAGTACTTGATGAATAAACTTGATGATCCTTGGAGTTGGAATCCTCCCCTCCTTTTATAGATTTTGGCCTCTGAATATGTCTCCTCTTTTTTCGGAACAGATCACGAAGTTGTCCAAATTTTATCGCGAAGTGGTCGCGTCAAACATTATCCGTTTTGACCTAGTGCAAAGGTCGATTGCCGCCATCACCGATCGATGTTCGCGATCACCGATCGATGAGCATCACCAATCAGCGCTTGATGTCCAGCAATAATGCGCCACCGCCACTTCGCAAAGAAGAGGTTAGCTCGAAAAATGATAAATGCGACGGTTTCTGACCGTCCGATCTCGACCTAGACCTTCCACGGGAAGTCTTAATCGGATCGCTGCCTACCGTCGTCCCCATAAAGAGGACACGACCTTACAATCTCTCACTCACACGAGCTTACCTTGATAGTAGCTCTCGCTTCCGGCCTTCCACTCGATTCCTTCGACTCCCTCCAAAGTCACTCGAGTATCGCCCAACCACCGCGGCTTCCTCCGGGTGTCGCTAGCCTTCAGCTCCAGCTTTAGCACTTTTTTGCACACTTGATTTAGCTCGTGAGATAACGATGTAAACTTAACTTTGTGTCTTTGCCATAATCAAAATACAGGTTCGATTATCTAGTGCCCCTGCACCAACAATGCTCTATTCCCCTATGTGGTGGCAATCCATCAAGAACCTCATCAGGGAATACATCTTCAAATTCCTACAAAAGAGAATCAACACTAGGAAGAGTAGAGTTAAAATGGTTAGTATTGAAACAAGCCTCCTTATACAATAGTAAAATCATTGGCTGTTGAGAATAAAAAACTCTCTTAATCTCTCTTTCTTTTGCATAAAAGCTCTCTTTTTTCCTCTCTTGCTTTTGAATGTTTTTTTCTTTTTCATTCTTTTCTCCACTCCTCTCATCCTTATTTAATCTTTTTTCACACTTTTTTTATTTTTCACTTGTTTTCCTTTTGTCATTCTCTTTTTCCACCTCATTCTTTTTTTAATCATACATTTTTTTTTTCACTCTCATTTTTTGTTTTCAATTGATCTTCATATACTTGCCTCGGAGTTAATGGTACAAGAGTGACTCGTTTATCATGCATCATTAAAGAATACTTATTTTGTACCCATCATGCATGACTCTCCTATCAAATTGCCATGGCCTACCTAAAAGTAAATGAATTGCATGCATTGGCACTACATCACAAAGCACCTCATCATGATACCTACTAATGGAACATGACACTAACACTTGCTTATTGACCTTCACTTCCCCACACTCATTCAACCATTGTAATTCATATGGCCTAGGATGTTTAGTAGTAGGCAAGCTTAATTTCTCAACCAAGACAGTGCTAGCTACATTAGTGCAACTACCCCCATCTATAACCATACTACATACCTTGTCTTTAATGTGGCAGTGAGTATGAAAGAGGTTGTCTCATTGTTCTTCATTTTCTTATTTCACTTGTACATTTAAAGCATGCCGAGTCACAAGGGCATCAACCTCAACTGAATATTCCTCTTCATCACTTTCTAATAATTGTAACAAGGCATTATCATCATCTGACTCTGACTCATTGTCAGTTTCAATATCTCCATTTTCTCTCAGAATTATAACTCTTTTGTTTGGACATTGTGATGCAATATGACCTCTTCGCAAGCACTTAAAGCATTTGATATCTCTATTTCTCATAGTTTGTGTAGATTCTTTACCTTTGAATGAAGTATAACTTGCATCCTTATTCTTTGAAAGTTCGGTCTTACTCTTAGAAACAATTTTATCATCTCTTTTGCTCCAACAAGATTTTCCAGCATATGAACTAGCAATAATGTAACTGAACGAAGTATTACTTCCTTTTGAATTGCCTTTCTACTTTCATGGACATATGCACCATATCCTAAATCTACACATAATGTTGCAACTCCACTATATTTGAAATTTCTTGATTCAATCTTTGCAAAAATCTTTCCATCTTTGCTTCTCGATCCTCCTCCACATTGGCCCGAATCATGGCAATCTCCATCGCTTTGTGATATTCCTCCACACTTTTAGATCCTTGGGTTAAACTCCACAGATGTTGGTACAAATCTTGATAGTAATGTGATGGAATGAACCACTTCCACACATGATGTTTCATTTAATCCCATGTGTCAACTAGTCTCTCTCCGTTTCTTCTCCTGGTTAGAATAATTTGATCCCACCAAATAATAGCATAATCAATATACTCAACTACAGCAAGTTTTACCTTCTTCTCTTCAGAGTAATTGTGGCAATCAAATACTAGTTCCACTTTCTTTTCTCATTCTAAATATGCATCCAGATCACTTTTTTCTAAAAATGATGAAATCTTCGTCTTGATGTTTCCTAAGTTTCTATCAATTTGTTGGATCGAAAGTGTCGCTAGAGGGGCGGGTGAATAGCGATACGGTGTCGTTAAAAAAAACTTTTGCAATAAGTAAAAAGCAAGTAGAGAGTGCACAGAGGAAATATAAAGTAGACAAGATATTTTTACGTGGTTCACAATCTTTCGATTGCTAATCCACGGCCCTAGTGATCCTTGATCACGTACGGAGGGCAATTCACTAAAACCACTCCTCCTCGTTGGAAGTAGGAGCAACGATCACAAAAAGAAATCAAGGCAAAGGGACACTCCTCCTTTCCTTGTTACGATTAAAGCACAAAGACAATTTAAAGAAGTAGAACTTAAATAAATATACCGACAACTCTTATAAGTAGAAGATGTAGCTTTCGTTGTCGGCGGCACTTCGTCGTAGCAAATGTGAGTAGTAGTAGCGGCGTTACGACGGCGTGTTGAGAGCTCTTGATTTCTTATCTTTTTTGCTTGGCGTGAACATGTCTATTTATGGATATTGATCTATGAATTTAGACATAGGTAGTGTCCAAGGTGAGGTTCTTAACCCCCAAGTCATGCTCATCCACATCCTTTGCGCCAACTCAAGGATGAGGTGCTTCATCCAACCACCTTGTGCCACAACTCAAGGATGAGGTGCTCATCCAACCACCTTGTGCCACCTCAAGGAGGCCTTCACGCCAACTTGTTGGAGCCATCCAACTTGTGCCACATCATGGGAGCCAACCATCTTGTGCCTACTCTCATCATTGTGGTCTTCGAAGCTTGATGGTGTTTTGCCATCAATCTTGTGCCAACTCACCTCATTTTGGGCGTCCAACTTGATGATGGTTTGGATGTCCACCTTGATGCCACATCACCTAATTTTGGGGTCCAAGCTTGGTGATGGTTTGGATGTCCACCTTGATGCCACATCACCCTTTGTACCAAAACACGAGTCAAGTCCAAATTCACCCCCTTGAAATTCGAGCTCTTCTCGATTTGGAACTAGACCAGATGATGTAGTGAGCATCGTCAAAGGGTTTTGGATGATACAAGTTAGCTTAAAATATAAAGTACGATGGTTCTAACCAACTGATCTCGACCTAGACCTTCCATTGGAGGTATTGGGTCGGATCTATGCTTAACGTCCTTGCTTCGCTTTCACACGAGCTTACCTTGTAGCCTCGCTTCCGGTCTTCACCCGAGTACCTCGGCTTCCTCCGAAATCCCTCTGGCGTTGCCCGACCACCTCGGTTCCCACCGGGTGTCGCAGACCTTCCGCTCAACTTTAGCATTTCTGCACACTTAATTGAGCTCGTAAGATAACAAATATACTCTTAACTATTGAGCCTTTTGCCATAATCAAAATATCGGTTCGACTTTGGTGCCCACTGCACCAACAATCTCCCCCTTTTTGATTCATGGCAAACCGACACAAAAGTTAAGGAAAAATTAAGCTAGCATAATGATTAAGCATGAATGAGCTAGCATAAAGATTAAATATGAATGAGCTAGCATAATGATTAAATATGAATGAGAAATATTATTGTTTCAAGTTCTCCCCTTTGAGGTAACCTCCCCCTTGACCGAAGGTGAGTTCTTGAAAAATAATTTTTACTCCCCCTTAATAGTTGCTTAAGTAATCTGAATTACTTAATATAAAAGGTAATAATTTTGTTTACTTTCTTCCCCTTTAATTTTGGTTACTTTTGTGACTTTCTCCCCCTTTTGCCTTAACTCAAAAAAGTTTGTAAATATATTTTAGGGTTTGTAAGTCCAAGCAAGTTCCCAATATATATATATATATATATATATATATATATATATATATATATATATATATATATATATATATATATATATATATATATATATATATATATATATATATATATATATATATATATATATATATATATATATATATATATATATATATATTAAAATAATAATAAGCTTGAAAATATGTTCATCTAAAATGTACAACTTCGGTTGGACTTGATTGATATAGAATGATCAATAAGTCTTGAAGGAGTTGATTAATTTTAAATAATTATACTCCATGGTTCATATCGATGCACTGAATCTACATCTGGAACCAGGAGTAAGGTCCTAACATCTCACGCCCGTCTACGTGGCTAAGTACACAAACACATTAGTCCTATGTGTTGTGAGATGTGTTGGCTCCTTAAATCTATAGGTATATGATTTCTAAGGTAAGACTTAGGCTAATTTCATAAAAAGAAGCAAAAATAGAGTACATATATAGAAAAATTTAAATCCTACTCTATTACGCACATACCTAACTTTCGTCTTAATAAACTAAATTCGGCTTCGGGTAGTGGTTTGGTGAAGATGTCCGCTAGGTTTGATTTGGACTCAACATACTCTAGTTGTATAGTTCCATTAGTTACATGTTCCCTAATGAAGTGGTGTTTAACTTCTATATGTTTTGTCCTAGAATGACATATTGGATTTTTAGTTAAGTTAATTGAACTGATGTTATCTATGTAGGTTTTAATGTTGTTAAAGATTAAGCTAAAGTCTTGGAGAGTGTGCTTCATCCACGAGTGAGAGACACACTCACCCATCGCATAGCGTATTCGGCCGGTGGTAGATAAGGCAACGCAATGTCGCTTCCCTGCACCAACTCACTAGACTCGAGCCGAGGATTTGACAACAACCACTCGTGCTCTTTCTATCGAGTTTACTACCGGCATAGTCGGTCGGGATAGCCGATTAGATTAAACTCGGTAGATCTAGGGTACCAAATACCTACGTTTAGCGTGCCCTTTAGATATCTAAGGATACGCTTGACTAGGGTTAGGTGAGACTCCTTGGCACAGGTTTGTAACCTTGCGCACATACTTACCGCGAATAAAATGTCGGGTCGGCTCGCGGTGAAGTATAGGAGACTTCCTATTGCGCTCCTATAGTATTTTAGGTCAACGGGTTTTCCTTCTACATCTTCGTTTATATTAACATTAGTTGCTATAGGTGTATTAATTATTTTAGCATCTTGCATTCCAAATCGATTTATTAAGTCCTTAGTATATTTTTGTTGATGTAAATATATTCCATCTTTAGTTTGTTTAATTTGTAAACCTAAGAAGAAACTTAACTCTCCTACTAAATTCATTTCAAATTCACTTTCCATAAGTGAGATGAATTCGTTAAAGGTGATCGAGTTGGTAGTTCCAAAAATTATATCATCTACATAGATTTGGGCTATAAAGATTTCTTTTCCTACGGTTTTTACGAATAAGGTTGGGTCGACTAAACCTTGGTTGAATCCTTTGGACTTAAGATAGATCGAAAGCCTTTCGTACCAAGCTCTTGGGGCTTGTTTGAGTCCATATAGGGCTTTCTTAAGTCTAAGGACATGGTCGAGGTTTATCTAGATTTTCGAATCAGGAGGTTGGTAGCGTAAACTTCTTCCTTAATGTATCCATTCAAAAATGCTGACTTGACATCCATTTGAAACAATTTAAAACCTCGATGCGGCATATGCTAACAACATTCGGATGGACTCTAGTCTGGCTACAGGGGCGTAGGTCTCATCGTAATCTAAACCTTCGACTTGACTAAACCCTTTTGCGACTAACCTAGCTTTATTTCTAACTACTTCACCTTTATCATCAAGTTTATTTCGAAATACCCACCTTGTTCCAATAATTGATTTTTCTTTAGGTGGTGGTACTAATTCCCAGAATTCATTTCTAGTGAATAGATCTAGCTCTTCTTGCATAGCAATAATCCAGTCGGGATCAAGAAGTGCTTGTTCAATAGTTTTGGGTTCGATTTTGGAAATTAACGAGATTTGACTAATGTTTGTATGAAGCTCTAGTTCGAACCCCTAAATTTGGATCACCTATAACTTGATTGATAGGATGACTTGGGTTAGGGTCATCTATCACTTGGTCGATAGGATGACTTGGGTTAGGACGAGATTCAAGTTCAAGATCAGAGTCGGGTTTGCTATAAGTTGATTTGCTAGTTGGTTTTGTTAAGGATTGAACGGGTTCGTGTCCTTCGTCGAAAACTATATTAATGGTTTCTTCGACTCTAAGAGTGTCGTGATTGTATACCCTATAAGCTCTACTGGTGGTTGAGTATCCTAGAAAGGTTCCAGTAGAGGTTTTGGATTTGAATTTTCCTAGGTAATCCTTAGTGTTTAAGATATGTACCTTGCATCCAAATACCCTAAAGTATTTGATGTTCGGTATTTTATCGTGATAAATCTCGTACGAGGACTTTTGGTGCCTCTTTACCATAAGGATCCTATTTTGGACATAGCAAGCCGTACTAACGGCCTCTGCCCAAAATCTATCGGGTAGGTTATACTCGTTTAACATTGTCCTAGCGGCTTCTTGTAGGGTTCTATTTTTCCGTTCGACTAACCCATTTTGTTGTGGGGTTCTAGGACATGAAAACTCATGGTGGTATCCGTTTAGGTTACAGAAATCTGTAAACCTGTGGTTTTCGAATTCACCACCATGATCGCTTCTAAGTCTTTTAATCTTAAGGTTCTTTTGATTTTCGATTAACCTACAAAGATTGATTAGTTGGTCTAGGGTATCATTTTTATGTTTGATAAACCTAACCCAAGTAAATCTAGAATAGTCGTCAATTATGACTAAGCAAAATTGACTACCATTGAGTGACTTAGCTCCATGTGAATCAAATAGATCCATGTGTAGGAGCTCAAGAACACTTTTGGTTCGTTCTTGATTAGTTAATTGATGTTGTGTCCTAGATTGTTTACCTTGTTGACAAGCATTACATATTTTATTATCCAAGTTGTTTAGTTTAGGCAAACCTATAACCAAGCCACTCTGACTCATCTTGTGGACGAGTCTTGGGTGCGAGTGTCCGAGTCTTCGGTGCCATAACCAAGATTCCTCTTGCTGTGTCATAAGACACTTGGTTGAGGAGTTGGGTAAATTTATTGTGTAGATGTTGCTATTCCTAGTTCCTTTAAGTATTATTTTAGATGTTGCATTTATCTTGATTACGCATTCATTTTCTAGAAATATGACCTTATAATTGTTATCACACAATTGGCTTACACTAAGTAAATTATATTGAAAGTTTTCTACTAATAAGACATTTTGAATTGTAAAGTTAGAGTTGAGCTCAATATCACCTGATCCGATGATTTTGAGCTTGCCGTTATTTCCGAAGGCTACCGATCCTTTTCGTTTGAATCGTAACTTCGAAAATCTGAGTTGATCCCCGGTCATGTGTCGGGAGCAACCACTGTCCAACATCCATTGATCCTACATATAAGGTAGTTGGATCGGATATTGGAATTACTAAAGGGTTGTTTGTAAGTTTTTAAACCTAAATCATCTCACCAATATCTACATGATCAAAACATGTTATTCCTATGTGTTATTGTGAGATGACTTTCAATTTTACTTGATTAATTTTAATGAATTTAAATTAACCAACATTAGGTTAGATTCGGATTTAGTCTAAGCTCATCAAGTAATCTTTTCAAGAGATTAGCTTCCAGGTCGTGGCGAGGCACAGAGGCCTTCTTTGATCGGAACAACGACCACTTCCTTAGACAAAGCTAATTTCAAGAAATTGATAACTCGACTTACTTGAGACTACATCTTGGTCTAACTGGTTATTTTTGAAAAGAGGCTCCCCGAGGCTCAATCTTTTCGTAGGATTTTAGTTGATTATGAGTCCTATCTAACCATTCTAAAAATAAAGGAAGAACTAAGCATGCAATTTCTAAGACTTAACAAAAATACATTTTGTATTGGCTCCCCCTGGACCATTGAATCGAGTGGGTCTATTCACATAGTGAATTTGGTCCTTGGGAACCCAATACATGTTAGATCCTAAAGTTGAAATCAAAGTGATCTTAGGGACCCATGCTTGGACATTTTTCTTATGTTGGTTTACTATAGACATATATGACTTATTGGTTGTATTTGAGTTAAACCCGAGTCCGGCCTTGTTGTACACGGCCCTTTGTGATCCAAGTAAGAGGTCAAGTCCCTTGGATCCCAAAGTGAACCTTTCCAACGTGTTCCTAAGGTCTTCGACTTGTGTTTTCAAAAGCGAGTTCTCAACTTCAAGCTTTTCAACTTTAGTTGAGTCCTCCTCTTGAATACGAGTAGTCGAAGAGGTTAGGGAGACCTCATGTTTGAGGAGGTTAACCTCCTCAATTAGGGTCTCGACCTTGGACTCGGACTTAGCTAGTTTCTTATTTAAAAATTTAATTGCACCATACAAAGTATTAAGTAACGACCGACTTACCCTTAATGATTCTTTTGAACCGGATACGGATCCGTGGCTTGTCTTGAATGGAAGCTCATCATCGGATTCGGACTCGGACTCTTCTTCGGTTTCGGAGTCGTGCTCGGTCGGCTTGGCCATTAGAGCTTGGATATCGTCTTCTTCCTCCGACAACTCCTCCCAAGTAGCGTTTAGCGCTTTCTTGGTCTTTGATGCGTTATTCTTTAGCTTTGGGCACTCGGACTTGATGTGACCGAACTCGCTGCACTCATAGCATCTAAAATTAGAAGTATTTGAATTAGGTTTAGGCTTACCTTGAGTTGTTGGTCGTTTTTCGTCTCTTGATCATCTTCGAACTAGATTGACTAGTTCGGATTCTATTCGAGTCTACTTCCGAGGTCGGACTCGCCTTCTTCCTTCGGGGTGGCTTGCTTGCGGGCTTCTTCTTCTTGGAACTGCAACTAACGCAATACTCTTCTCGGCTGGACCACGTTAGTTTGCTCATGTAATTCAAGTTAAAACAATTCGTCTAACCTAATTTTAGAAAGGTCCTTGGAGACCTTGTAGGCATCGACCATGGATGCCCACAAGGTGGTCCTAGGAAACGAGTTAAGAGAATACGATAAGGTCGCGATTCTCGACCTTTTGTCCAATGGCATGGAGTTGGTTGTGATGTCTTGGATCACGAGCATGTAGTTGAGTTGCGGTCTCGTTTTCCTGCATTTTCAAGTTATACAATTTATTTAAAAGTAAATCTCTTTTACATACCTTCGTGTTCGGTGCCTTCGTGTAGTTCCACTAGCTTGGTCCATAAGTCCTTTGCACTAATGAAGGGCCGACGCGGTTGAGCTCTTCCTTGGACAACCCACATTGCAAGATTTGAGTTGCCTTGGCATCGGCTTCTACTTGTATTTTCATGGAATTTGACCATTGATCGTAACCCAAAGATTCACCATCTTCATTAATAGGAAGTGTGAAACCGGTTTGGATTACGATCCACATCTCGATTTGGGTTTTAAGAAAGCATTCCATCCGACCCTTCCAATAACGAAAGTCATTACCTTTGTAATACGGGGGTCGGGCGGTGATAAACCCATCGAGAAGGGCCATTTAAAAACAAGAGGAAGAACGACGAAAAGAATCTTGCAAAACACACAAGAAAAGAATATTCCAAGACTTTCGTATTGGATTAGTAGTGCAGGAAGTAAAGAAAAAAAATATATATAAAATGTAACTTGCAAAAAGAAATAAACAATCAAATGCGAATGTCGTTGAAGTTCGGAGGATAACCTTACTCGGGATCTAACCGAAGGACAACCTTATCCGGATCCTAAAGCCTCTAATGCAATTCTATATGTAGGAGAAGATAAGCAAGTGAAATAATTATACAAAAACAGAAATAAATAAATAAAAATCTGTGAAAAAGAAAAACAAAGCTAGATTGGTGGTTTCACGAATCTTAGCGCCGACTCTGATACCAATTGTTGGATCGAAAGTGTCGCTAGAGGGGGTGAATAAGCGTCTGGTGTCGTTAAAAAAACTTTTGCAATAAGTAAAAAGCAAGTAGAGAGTGCACAGCGGAAATATAAAGTAGACAAGATATTTTTACGTGGTTCACAATCTTTCGATTGCTAATCCACGGCCCTAGTGATCCTTGATCACGTACGGAGGGCAATTCACTAAAACCACTCCTCCTCGTTGGAAGTAGGAGCAACGATCACAAAAGAAATCAAGGCAAAGGACACTCCCTTTCCTTGTTACGATTAAAGCACAAAGACAATTTAAAGAAGTAGAACTTAAATAAATATACCGACAACTCTTATAAGTAGAAGATGTAGCTTTCGTTGTCGGACGCCGTCGTAGCAAATGTGAGTAGTAGTAGCGTTACGGTGGCGTGTTGAGAGCTCTTGATTTCTTATCTTTTTGCTTGGCGTGAACATGTCTATTTATGGATATTGATCTATGAATTTAGACATAGGTAGTGTCCAAGGTGAGGTTCTTATCCCCAAGTCTTGCTCATCCACATCCTTTGCGCCAACTCAAGGATGAGGTGCTTCATCCAACCACCTTGTGCCACAACTCAAGGATGAGGTGCTCATCCAACCACCTTGTGCCACCTCAAGGAGGCCTTCACGCCAACTTGTTGGAGCCATCCAACTTGTGCCACATCATGGGAGCCAACCATCTTGTGCCAACTCTCCTCATTTTGGGCGTCAAGCTTGATGGTGGTTTGCCAACCATCTTGTGCCAACTCACCTCATTTTGGGCGCCCAACTTGATGATGGTTTGGATGTCCACCTTGATGCCACATCACCTAATTTTGGGGTCCAAGCTTGGTGATGGTTTGGATGTCCACCTTGATGCCACATCACCCTTTGTACCAAAAACACGAGTCAAGTCCAAATTCACCCCTTGAAATTCGAGCTCTTCTCGAAATTTGGAACTAGACCGTGATTGGTAGTAGACAGTGGTCAAAGGGTTTTGCGATACAAGTTAGCTTAAAATATAAAGTACGATAGTTCTAACCAACTGATCTCGACCTAGACCTTCCATTGGAGGTATTGGGTCGGATCTACGCTTAACGTCCTTGCTTCGCTTTCACACGAGCTTACCTTGTAGCCTCGCTTCCGGTCTTCACCCGAGTACCTCGGCTTCCTCCGAAATCCCTCTGGCGTTGCCCGACCACCTCGGTTCCCACCGGGTGTCGCAGACCTTCCGCTCAACTTTAGCATTTCTGCACACTTAATTGAGCTCGTAAGATAACAAATATACTCTTAACTATTGAGCCTTTTGCCATAATCAAAATATCGGTTCGACTTTGGTGCCCACTGCACCAACACAATATGCTCATCGAAGATTCCTCTTCGGCTAACAATTCTTCCATGACCAGATCTATTACTTGAAGGTCTATCATCAATATCTTCAAAAACATCGTCTTCATCTTCATTTGTAATACGATTTTGATTCCTTGCCCTTTGTGTTGGAACTCTACCAACTCAATTCCTTTGTAATCTAGTAATTGCAGCATCCTGTTGCTCCATTTTGTCTAAGATCTGACTAAATCTAATTTCCATACATTCCAAGTGTTGTCTCAAGGTACGTTGCTCAAATGATTCACTCAATCTAGTTTTGTTGCTGCTAGTCGCCATTAAAGAAATATGTTGTCAGTCAATCATTCAACTCGCTAAGATTAACTCTTTAAAGAACTTAGAATGGAGGCAAATCCCCATAAGTGTTCGTTGACTAATAGAAATATTTCAAGGGCATGGAGTAAGGATTAGGATAAAAGATAGGAATTGAAAGAAAAAAAATGCACTTAGTAGAATGATAAACTTGAATTAAGTGCAAAAAAGAAATTATTAGAATGGAATATGAGCAGTTGCCAGAATTGATCTTGGCAGAACATAAAGAAATGCGAAATTGAAAGATAAAGATACTTCAAATAAGTGCTGAAATGACTTTCACCGGAATTTAATATATGCAAGTGGTGCCAGAATTTAATCTTGGCAAAATGCAGAATTGAAAGGTAAGGATAAAATAAGTGCTGAAAGGAAATTTGCCAGAATTTAATCTAGGCAGTTGGTGCCAGAATTTAATCTTGGCAAAGTTTAAAGGAAATACTGAATTGAAAGGTAAGGATAAAATAAATTCTGAAAGAAATTTGCCAGAATTGAATCTAGGCAGTACTTAAAAAATTATGCAGAATTGAAAGAGTAGAAGAAGTATTTCTACCTTTTTTCTTTCTTTCTTTTCTTTTTTTTTCGATTTTTTCCAAAGAAATTTCAGCTTTCCCTTGTTTTTTCTTCTTCTTCTTCTTGTCTTTTTTTTTTTTGCCAAAAATCACAACTTTTTTTTTCTTTTTTTTTTGATAGTAAAAATGCAAAAAAGACTTGCAAAGATTTGAATAATAAGAAAAAAAATATCAAAAGATGAGTTAAATAGATGAAAAGTATCGCAAAGATTTGATGAGCATAAGAGAAAAGATAACCAACTCGATTTAGAAAGAACCTAGGCACTGATACCAACTGATGTGAACTCGATGAGAAGAAAGTCTCAAGAACCCACAACAAATTGAAGAAGAAACAAGGAAAGTCTAAAATGATAAGATGGATGGGAAGAACCTTGACCCAATGCTTAAAAAAGCATACTCTTTGGTATAGAAGATGGAAGACACCACAACCTTGGGATTGAGGTTGATATGTCTTTGAACGCCATAAGGGATTGCCTTGATAAGTTCTAGTTCAATGAAGAACCAACAAATGAGAGCCTTACAATGCTATAGATTGAAAGTAACCAAAGATTATATGTGTGGTCGCCACCCCCTTTATTTATAGCTTTAGGGTGACCTAAAAACACTAAAAGGCCAAAAGGAAGCCCATTTAGAAAAGGCCTAAGTAGACTACAAAGCTATATTGGCCTTAAGTTACCATTACAACCCAAATAAGGATAGCAATTGAGCCTAAAAATTAGAATTATATCAAAATATGACTTGGAGGCTAATTAAGCTCATTTATTGCTTGAATTAGGTTGACTAAGCCACATGATTCACTCTTGGTCAAATCTACATCAATTGTAGCTTTGGCCTTAGAATCTTCAATTAACACATTTAGTGCTTCTGTCATCTTCCTAGCTCTATATCTTGTAATTGGACCTTCAATTATGTGCAATGGATCATCAAGAACATCTTTGACTCCATCAACCACCATCAGTGGGCTTCCGAACGTAGTCACCCAACACCTGCAGCGTGTAAATATATTGTCAACTCCATCGATCATCTAACAACAAGGATGGACACACTGAGTAGACGGTTCGATTCACTAACCCCTACTTCTATGTCTGGGGCTAATTTTGGAGTAACAGGAGATCAGAAGGACTATTACTATGGGGGGTAGTACATTTATGAAGGGAAGGTTGAGCACATCGATGCGGTGGGCGACTATAGTCAGAGGCCCAACAATCCATACTTCAGAATCTATAATCCCAGATGGAGGAACCACCCGAACTTTTCATACAAAAATAATTTGGGGAATTTCCAAAAATCAGGTGGGTACGAACAATAGGGCGGTGGGCAGCAGCAACCACTTAAATCTAGGTTAGAGCAGATGATGGAGAATTTCATTCAGACCCAAACAAGGGCAAATGCAGAATTCCAGCAGCGACATCAAAGAACAGAAGAAGTGCTGAAAGAGTTAAAGACTTCCATAGAAGGTCTCACAAGCCACGCCAAGATTTTTGAAATGTAGGTAGCCAAAATAGCAAACTCATCATCGTGAATCACCGAGGGTTTCCCAGGAAAAATCTGGTCTAAGTCACATGGAATATCATAATGTGGAGTGTTAAATACGGGGATATTTAAATATTAAATTTTATTGTTAAAAATTTTGAGAAATTATCCTGGAAATTTTTCGGGATTTTTAGGGAATTTTAGGAATTTTTCCGGAATTTTTCTGGATTTAAACGGGGCTTGTACGAGATATTTACGGGGATAAGAAAAACAGGCTTTTATAAGGCCTGTTTAGATTATCTATAATTGAGGGATTAATGGGTTTAGTAACGCTAGGTTTAAATAGCTAAACCTAGGTTTTTATTTTCATTTCTTCCTTATTCCCTGTACGCCGTAACGCTTTCCCCCAAATCCAATTCTTCTCTTCACCGCGATCCCACCGCCGACGCCCTCTCCTCTCGCGCGTTGCGTCGACGACCAAGCCGTCGCGATCTTCCCGTCGACACCCTCTGCTCGCGCATTGCGTCGACGACCAGGCGATCTCTTCTCCGTCGATGATCGGGCCGCCGCCACAAGCAGCCTCGCCACGGTCGGCGCTTCCCTCCTCTGCAAGCGACGACCGACCGTCCCTCGTCGGTGCCCACGGATGAGCCACCGTAACGAGCTAGGGTTGGCGGCGTCGGAAAACGCTTGCCTTTCGCCCTTCTCACCTCTGACCGCCGCCTGGCGCGTCGCGTCCTTGCCGTCCACAGCCGACACCTCTACCCTTCTGGTCGAGTATTGTCGGCGAGTTACTACCGATAGCAAGTGATCGTGAGCATCGGATTGCTCCGGTGAATAGTGGAGACAAGGAAGGTTGCTGCCTGTGAGGTTCCACCCATAGGTAATCTCGATCTGCTTCTTTTTCCATGTTGTGGTTAATTTTTGTTATCTGCGGTTGGATGTTTGATATGTGGAGTTGGCAGCGATGTTTATGTTTGGAGATTATGCTGGATGGTGGTTGTTGTGGATGTGATCGGCTGTGAACATTGGTTGAGTCGGCTGAGGAGTGTGTTGTTGAGTAGCTGTGATTGGAGTTTGTGGTTGGTTAAGAGGCTTGCTATAAGAGTCCATTTGGGTGAACGGCTGTGCATGAGTGGTGAATGGTTGATAGGGATTAATATGGAGGATTGATTAGGTTAATGGGATAACTAGATCAATCTAGTTGACCAGGATTTTTATTAAAGTCTTTGGGTTAATTGGTTATGTAAGAAATCGATTAAGTATTCGATTTATCACATGGAATGCATTTTTGAGCTTAACAATAGTTATGTTGTATGCAGGTTTTGGTCACGAGGCAGGTCCCCGGTCGTGACGATTTTATTCTTGCGGACATTATATATTCAGGCGGGTACTTTGACTTATCTTTTAGATATAGTCAAGTTGATATGCTAGTTAGGATAACTTGCAATAATTTTCATGTTTATATGCCTAGTATGTTTTTGGTGCCTACATGATACATGCATATGATAGGTTATGATTATACCTTCCCTGTTTTTATTTGGATCATAGTACTTGGATTAGGGATATGTACATACTGATTGTACATATTATTCGGATAGATATTTTGAGTAGGATTTACATGCTTTAGTATCATGCACCATCTTGCATGATCGACGGTTCTATTATTGTTGAGCCCAGCCTGATTATGGCCCGCACACGCGCGCCACTCATGGGTTAGTGGTACATCAGGAGGGTGTGTGCAGTTGCTCTGTCAGGCTCCGCTGGACCGCTCATGGGTAGCGACGAGGCAGCGTGGTAGCGGGCAGGGATCCCTCCTCTGGTCTATGACACCGGGAGATGAGAGCTTAGCTCCCCCACTCTGTTTGGGGCAGGAGGATAGGTGTACTCCGACAGCATCCTGTCCACTCGGTCACTCAGGAGCAGTGATGGCAGAGTGCACAGTTGTCATAGCCCTACCCACTCGGCTTCACCATCGCGTGTGAGGCGGCTGACTGGCGTCAGGGGTGACCATGTCATATGCACGACATGTATTTTTGCACGGATTGCATTTGTATTGTGTTTGCTGCATTATTGTATTGATGCCTTGGATGTTGCATATGATTGTCATGCATACAGGATTCATATTCTTATATGGTGATGACTTTATCTCTTATAGTAGGGCACATGCTCCTATATCAGGGTAGGAGACTCAGGTGAGTACAGTCCTTTTGCATTTATTTCTTGCTTACCATATATATGAGACTGTACTGGCATGATTAGTATTGTTAGCTATTTCTTACTATTCATATCGACTAGTATCCGCTAAGTTCTTTGAACTTACCCCGTGGTTTTATATTTATTTCAGGATGATGCTGTCAGGAGAGTCCAGCTGCCAATCCCCCTCGTCGAAATGAATAGGCTTTATTGGTCTATTGGTTTTGGATTTTGTATAGAGGATATGTATAGGTCCTGATGTTGTGGTTATGTACTTATGGAAGTTTGGGAATAATTGTGGTGTCCTTATGGACTATTCAATTAGTTTGGTTGTATGTTCCTGCTCAGATGGCAGAAGGGGTAAGTCTAGATGTTATAGATTTCATTTATTTACTATGATGGTTGGCCTGAGGCCTTATGATATGCGTGTGTAGATGTTTTTGTTCCGGTCGTGTTGACCGATGTATAGTGGCCGTGTAGGCCTTGTATAAAAATTGGTATTGTCACCCGCAGGGAGGTCTTTGTCGGATTTTTGCGCGGAGACTCCTGGGCGTGACAATTTATTTGGTATCAGAGCGTAGGTTTCCGAGTTCCTTAGGGTCTTTGGGTTTTTGGGAGTTTGCCACGTTTGGCAGGTGAACTAGGGTATTTTCGGATTGGTACGGATTTCCGATGATTTTTATGTTTCGGAAATTCGAGGTATTATTGACGAGTATGGGGGATTTGGCGACAACAGGACATCTCCAGACGGCTAACAGGTAAATAAATTCTAGAAAATTTTCTAGATTTAGTGCATATATATATTGATTATATTTGGTTATGCGGAGATATCATGTTTTATCTAATATTGTTTTAACCTGATTTCTGTTAGACTGTTAGATTTTTAGGTTGCTGGTTTATAGATAGCATTTGGTTATAAATTGCTATTACTGCTATACGTAGCTTGTTATCATTGTGATAAAAATGATTAGATATTATTGGTAGATGTTTACCACTTAGGATTTGACTAGTATTAGGATTATTAGACTAGTTGAATAATATGAATAATATGGATAAATTCGTAGAAGGCATGATGACATGATTACAGTTTATGTAGTTTAGAGTATATATAAGCATCTGATGCTTTATTTAGTATTGCCTTGACCTTGTCTGGCATGACCCTTTAGCTATACCTAAATTAATTTCGGCTATTGATTGCCATTGGTATGACTATGTTGTCGTTTATTAGACAGTGTGTTACATGTTTATATGGTTATGTGTTTTGTGGTGGATACCATAATTAAGACTGGTAGAGATAGAATAACTTAGATGAGGTTATTCGGTAGGAGCGGATTTCAGGAATGAAACAATATTAGTAGAACCCTAGGTGTTGGAACCCTAGGCGTAATAACCGGATGTGCATATTGGTATGTGATTACCCATTTACTGTTTCTGTGATATGGTGATCGGAGGTCGAATGATTAGGATGCGATTAATCCTTACTATATCTCCCATTCTTGGTTGAGAGAGAGAGTCTGCAGTAGAGTCTCTCTATAGGTAGGTGCTTTGTATACATGTGGTCTCTCATGCATGGTTGAGATGACCTACTGCAAGATATACTCTTGCGTTATTCGTTCAGAGTTGGTGATAATCGGATTCGTATGATGTCTGTAGCAAGATAGCTACTTTACGTCTTAAGTACCCACGAGATATGTTCGTGGTAGCAGATTGGGGCATGCATGATTGAACTGGTAGGACGATATAATTTAGGCTTAACCCTCTTGAAGGGCTTGATAGTAGATTTCTGGCCTTTATTGGCTTTGATAGGTGTTTCCTGTTAGTTGGGACGAAACCCTATGATTAATCGTCTCGACGCGATTATTAGTGGACTTATGATTTTGATCGACCTTGATACCGATCATGTTAGAAGGGTTGGAAGGCTAGATTTAATCATCTAGACTTATTTATTTATAAGTTGATGATCTTTATCGTATTTGATAAACATTTCGTATTAGAGGTGTTGAAACCCTCGCTTGACCGCCTCAATGGGTTTAATTATAGATCGATGATCTTTGTCGACGTCAATGGTCATTTTATACTAGATGTATTGGATAACCCTAGGCTTAACAACCTAGGATAATTGACTGCTCACGCGACCTATTGGTGGTAGTACGTCAGAGCGTGCAGTCAATAATTAGATATTTATATACAGCCTGTCTATCCACGAGTCTCATTCGTGGTAGCATATAGTTGCGCGTAGACCGTGCTATTGATTGTCGGCCCATGGGTTACCTTCGAGGTAGCTCATAGATAGTTTCCTTTTTGTGTGAGAGCCACGAGACTTTATCGTGGTATCTGGATGTGCACTGCTTGTTACAGTGGTTGCGTATGTTGCAGGTATATTTATTATACTGCTGATTAGGTTAGTTGCAGACTGATATTGGTACTCTGAGGGTTGGGTTACTCTAGCTTGTTCCCTGTGACTTCCATTATGTGCATTATGATTATGCACTATTGTCTATACATCCACAGAGTGGTTGTACACACCCCCCTCCTCATTTATCCTCTAGGTTAACTGATGGAGGACGTGTCATGTTGACCTACCTTCGAGTCGCTCAGAGAGTTCATTGTCGTGCTTGTCCCACTACATCGTCGAGATGCCGCTTTGTTTACTTTATTGGTATTGCATTTTATTTATGCACTTTGGATTTTTGGTCGCAATTGGATTTGGGGTCATAAAACTATTTTACTTTGATATATGTTTAGTCGTGCATGCATGCAGTTATTGAAATACTTATATTTCTATAATTATTTCGAGGTTTTTACCAGATTTGGTCCATGGATTCTGGATATTGTCACTAAGGGGCTCCCTTATCATTTGGATGACGGATATGCCCCCAGGACGTGACAATTTATTGGTTTGCGGTTTTGGTTTGCGGGTTTTGTGTTTCGAGGATTTTATTTTCCTTGGATTTTTGGGAGTTCTCGTGTTTTGAGACCAAGCAAGCTGAAGGATATTTCTGAGCTATAGGAAAAGTATTGTCTTTAGTAGTTACGGTACTTTTGTGGCTAGGAAAACTATTGACTTAGTGAAATTGTCCCTACTCATGGTCGGGGACGAGGTCGATAACGTATTGATCTTGAGGAATCTAATGATGATTTGAGAGTGATTCTTTAGAGGTCTTGCCGTGATGTCGAATTAGGAAGCTAGGGATTTGGCCTGCTAGTCACCCATTTGAAGGTCAAGGAGTAAACCCTCAGAGAGTATCAGTCCCTACTAATAGTGATTTGGTATGGATAAGACGTGTATACTTACACTGGTCAAGACGATGAAAGATCGTTTTACCTTATTATAGGAGGTGTTGGATGGGATATTTATCTGTCCCAGTATTTTCTTCTAGAGAAGATCCGGAACTCTTTGTTAAAAGAGAGATGAACCTTTGAGGTTATGCATCGATTATCGATGATAGAATCACGGTAGAAGGAAATGAATATCCTTCATTGTGGATATATATGATCTATTTAGATCAGCTATAGGATACCTATATATACTCTAGGATTGATTGGTGATTGGTGTGATGATATTGTAGTGACATGGTGTCCTACAATTATCATTGTCGTTGTGATGATTTTTATATCATCGACAGAGTAAAGAGAATACATGTGTGTAGCGATGACAATTTCATACTTGGTATGAATTGTTTGAGCTTTTGATTATCTTATTAGACTTATTGATGACTTAGTCGTCCAGGGATTTGGGAAATCGTGTATTCTGGACACGATTGGATCATTTGTGATGGTGGTAGTTGGAGTTGAGCATTCGGTCACCGTAGATGATGATTTTTTTTGGTATTGATTTGATTATTACCATAGATATGGATAGGATGTTCTAGTGGTACTATACCATTGGTGGTGATGGATTTATTTGGTCTAAAGCTTGTGAAATTAGTTTCACATCGGACAATGATTGACTTTACACCGTGTTGTTTGATCATTCTCGGGTGGAAGGAAGGGTATTGTATCTTGGATGCAATGTTTGAGAATGGGCGTTTCGATTTAGTTTGATCGAGGCGTATCCGTGTTTACGTCGAATGAGGAACTACGAAATGGGTTGTCATATATTTATGGCGTGGACTTGATTATTATATTGTTTAGAAGAGGTGAGAAGCGAAATGCTCATGGAGTTTTGGCTAGCTCTTTGGATAGCTACTATAGAGTAAATTTGGAACACGAATGGTTGTAACAAGGAAGTTTGGTCATGATAGCCCACGCACTTGTAGAGTGTGGTGGAGTGGATTTTATCGGTAGATGGACGTCTCTTGTGAAAAGATAATTCCCCGTCTCTGACTTCGAGGAGGATAATGGTTTCCGGAGTTGCATTATTTTAAGGAACAGATGTTTCAGGAAATTCCGATTCCGGAATGGAAGTGGAAGTATTTCATTATGGATTTTGTGGAGGTTTGCCTAGGACACGTCAAGGCCATGACACGATTTGGGTGGTCGTTGACCAACTAACCAAATCAGCGCACTTCTTAGCGATTCAGAAGACCGACTCTTAGGATCGATTGACGGAGAGTTATATCGTCGGGAGATCATCAGATTTCATGGTGTCCCTTTGAGCATTTCATCAGATAGAGATCCCTGGTTCACGTCTCGGTTTTGGCAGAGTCTGCAGCAGGCCTTAGGCATGCAGCTTCGTTTTAGTACTGCATTTCATCCGCAGATAGATGGACAGTCTGAGCGGACCATTTAGATACTAGAGGATTGCTGGGGTCCTGTGTTATGGATTTCGGGGGCAACTGGGAGGACCAGTTGCTAGGACCCATAGAGCTCAGTAGGAGACAGGGTTGGTCCGTACTATCAGACGTAGGATGGCAGAGGCACATGATCGCCAGAAGAGTTATGCAGATCGTAGACGGAGACCTTTGGAGTTCTCTGTTGGTGATCATGTATTCCTGCGAGTCTCACCCACGAAAGGGGTGAAGAGATTTGACCTCCGTGGTAAGTTAGCTCCAAGGTACATTGGGCCTTTCGAGATTTTTGAGAGGATCGGAGCAGTCGCTTACCGTCTAGGGCTACCACCGTTTTGGCTGGTATCCAGGATGTGTTTCATGTGTTCATGCTGAGGAAGTATGTGTCAGATTCTACACATATTCTATCAGATATGTCAGGTTACATTCAACCTGATGCTACTTACGTAGAGGTTCCGGTACGGATTTTTGATTTCAAGGAACGACAGTTGCGGAACAAGGTTGTGCGACTTGTCAAGGTCGAGTGGAGTCACCACACCGACGAGGAGGCTACTTGGGAGCTCGAGGAAAAGATCAGAGCTCAATACCCCCACTTGTTTACTTAAGGTACGTGAAGTATATTTTAAGTACTTGTGGTATTTCTTACTCATTGTGCATCTGAGTAGGAAATTTGGGGACCAAATTTTTATTAGTGGGGGAGAATGTTAAATACGGGGATATTTAAATATTAAATTTTATGGTTAAAAATTTTGAGAAATTATCCTGGAAATTTTTCGAGATTTTTAGGGAATTTTAGGAATTTTTCCGGAATTTTTCTGGATTTAAACGGGGCTTGTACGAGATATTTACGGGGATAAGAAAAACAGGCTTTTATAAGGCCTGTTTAGATTATCTATAATTGAGGGATTAATGGGTTTAGTAACGCTAGGTTTAAATAGCTAAACCTAGGTTTTTATTTTCATTTCATCCTTATTCCCTGTATGCCGTAACGCTTTCCCCCAAATTCAATTCTTCTCTTCACCGCGATCCCACCGCCGACGCCCTCTCCTCTCGCGCGTTGCGTCGACGACCAAGCCGTCGCGATCTTCCCGTCGACACCCTCTGCTCGCGCATTCGGCGTGACGTCTCTTCTCCGTCGATGATTGGGCCGCTGCCACAAGCAGCCTCGCCACGGTCGGCGCTTCCCTCCTCTGCAAGCGACGACCGACCGTCCCTCGTCGGTGCCCACGGATGAGCCACCGTAACGAGCTAGGGTTGGCGGCGTCGGAAAACGCTTGCCTTTCGCCCTTCTCACCTCTGACCGCCGCCTGGCGCCTTGGCGTCCGCCCACAGTAGACACCTCGCCCTTACGGTGAGTATTGCCGTGAGTTACTACTGATAGCAAGTGATCGTGAGCGTCGGATTGCTCCGGTGAACAGTGGAGACAAGGAAGGTTGCTGCCTGTGAGGTTCCACCCATAGGTAATCTCGATCTGCTTCTTTTTCCATGTTGTGGTTAATTTTTGTTATCTGCGGTTGGATGTTTGATATGTGGAGTTGGCAGCGATGTTTATGTTTGGAGATTATCTTTGGATGGTGGTTGTTGTGGATGTGATCATGTGAACATTGGTTGAGTCAATTTGAGGAGTGTGTTGTTGTGTAATGTGATTGGGTTGTGGTTGGTTAAGAGGGTTGCTATAAGAGTCCATTTGGGTGAACGGCTGTGCATGAGTGGTGAATGGTTGATAGGGATTAATATGGAGGATTGATTTGGTTAATGGGATAACTAGATCAATCTAGTTGACCAGGATTTTTATTAAAGTCTTTGGGTTAATTGGTTATGTAAGAAATCGATTAAGTATTGATTTGTCATGGAATGCATTTTGAGCTTAACAATAGTTATGTTGTATGCGAGGTTTTTGGTCACGAGCGGGTCCCGTCGTGTGATTTTATTCTTGCGGACATTATATATTCAGGCGGGTACTTTGACTTATCTTTTAGATATAGTCAAGTTGATATGCTAGTTAGGATAACTTGCAATAATTTTCATGTTTATATGCCTAGTATGTTTTTGGTGCCTACATGATAGATGCATATGATAGGTTATGATTATACCTTCCTGTTTTATTTGGATCATAGTACTTGGATTAGGGATATGTACATCGATTGTACATATTATTCGGATAGATATTTTGAGTAGGATTTACATGCTTTAGTATCATGCACCATCTTGCATGATTGCATCTTTGGCCGAGAGGTTCCATTATTGTTGAGCCCATGCCGATTCATAACTACCACACCTTGCCACTCATGGGTTAGTGGTACATCGGAGGTGTGTGCGATTGCTCTGTCGAGCTCATTGGACCGCTCATGGTAGCGCAGGCAGCGTGGTAGCGGCGAGGATCCCTCCTCCGTCTATGACAGGAGATGAGAGCTTAGCTCCCCACTCTGTTTGGGGCGGGAGGATAGGTGTACTCCGACATCCTCGTCCACTCGGTCCACTCGAGCAAAGCGATGATGGCGAGTGCAGTTGTCATAGCCCTACCCACTCGGCTTCACCATCGCGTGTGAGGCGGTGGTAGCGTCGGGAGTGACCATAGTCATATACCGACATGCATTTTTACGGATTGCATTTGTATTGTCTTTGCATTATTGTATTGATGCCTTGGATGTTGCATATGATTGTCATGCATACTGATTCATATTCTTATATGGTGATGACTTTATCTCTTATAGTAGGGCACATGCTCCTATATCAGGGTAGGAGACTCAGGTGAGTACAGTCCTTTTGCATTTATTTCTTGCTTACCATATATATGAGACTGTACTGGCATGATTAGTATTGTTAGCTATTTCTTACTATTCATATCGACTAGTATCCGCTAAGTTCTTTGAACTTACCCCGTGGTTTTATATTTATTTCAGGATGATGCTGTTAGGAGAGTCCAGCTGCCAATCCCCCTCGTCGAAATGAATAGGTTTTATTGGTCTATTGGTTTTGGATTTTGTATAGAGGATATGTATAGGTCCTGATGTTGTGGTTATGTACTTATGGAAGTTTGGGAATAATTGTGGTGTCCTTATGGACTATTCAATTAGTTTGGTTGTATGTTCCTGCTCAGATGGCAGAAGGGGTAAGTCTAGATGTTATAGATTTCATTTATTTACTATGATGGTTGGCCTGAGGCCTTATGATCTGCGTGTGTAGATGTTTTTCTTCCGGTCGTGTTGACCGATGTATAGTGGCCGTGTAGGCCTTGTATAAAAATTGGTATTGTCACCCGTACAGGGGAGGTGCTGTCGGATTTTCGTCTGGCGGAGACTCCCTCGGGGCGTGACATGGAGGAGCATGATGAGTTGTCAAAGGAATTAGTGAAACTACCAAATGGGGGTGCCAAAGGATGTTTCGCTGTGATTTTGACGTTAGAGAGCTCGATTGCAATAGAAAATAAATCTCCACCCAAGCTGGAGGACCCAGGGAAATTCATCATATCTTGCATGATTCACAAGTTTAATTTTGACATCGCACTATACAACCTTGGATCAACCATTAGTATAATGGCCTACACCAATGAGACGGGGCTAACAGGAGTAAAGCCCATCGGTATTGCTCTTTAAATGGTGGATGACACCATTAGGTAGCCCGTAAGCATTTTGAAGAATGTACCTGTAGTCATAGAAAATTTCTGCATACCTATAGATTTCATTATGTTAGGCACGGGATAAGAGCCTGCCATGCCGTAAATCTTGGGAAGACAATTTTTAGCCACTGCTAGAGTTTGCATCGATATAAAGAAGCATAGGATTTCCTTTAAAGTGGAAGACGACCCTTTTTCAGCAGAATATTATTCCTGTCGGATAGCTAATTTGTCACCGGAGGATGCAAAGTCTAATATCGATGAGTGGAGGTTTATGGAGCCACTAGAGCCAAGTTGAATTACAAAAGTATGGATGATCTAAAGACATTAAACAAACGTTTCTTGGGAGGCAACCAAAGTTTAACTTTATGTGTTTTAGTTATTTTTTGCATTCATGCATGCTAGGTTTAGGCATTAAATTTTTGTCCATTATAATCCTTAAGTAAACTTAGGGACATATAGGAGTTGCTAGGTAGAAGGAAGAATATATTTTTAGAACCTTGGAAGGAAGCACGGGCGACCGTGTGGATTACACATAGTCGTGCCCAATGGGTAGAAGAGCACACGACAGGGCATGTGGGAAGTCTCAGACCGTGTGGCACTCCAAGAAAACTACAGAGTCGCACATGGTCGGTCGTGCGAATCTCACATGGCCATGCCTATTTTTGAACTTTTCCCGAGCGCCCAGGGTAGAGCCACACACAGCCATGTCGCACCCCTTTAAAAGAGTCGTGAGTCGATGTGTTAACGCCAAAATCGATTGTGTGACTCAAATCCCTTGCCCTAAGTCTTGATTTCCCTCATCTCCAACCTCCAAACTTTCTTCCCCGAGCTTAAAGAACCTTCCTAGAGACAAGAATGAAGAGGACAAAGCACACCGAAACAAGGGTTGCATCATCAAGGCCAAGGACGAGAGGAAGAAATGCCCAACAAGAACTTGAGGAAGGTAACGGTCATCTTGGCATAATATTTTGAGATAATGCTCATATGGATATATTTAATATGCTCTCTACTCGAAAGATAGTAGCAACTAGGTATATTGATGAACTCCTCTTATAAACCCTAGGTTTATTAAATGATGTGCAATGGTTATTCCACATTGTAGGATGGGAAGAATTAATGGGGATTAGATGCCCAACCTACCCTAGAATTATGCTTTAATTTTTTAGCTCGGTGAAGGCAAAGATTTTATCGGGGAGGGATAGTGAAGAAGGGAAGGTGACATTTAAGTTGAATAACATTGAGCATGAATGAACATTACATCAATAGAATCTTTAAATTGGACTATCTAGTAGGGGAGAGAGGAGAACACCCAATGATTTTAATGGACGAACATTTTGGAATGAATTGACTGGAGAAACTTCTTACGACCCTTCTGGAGCCAAAGCATCCCGATTTCAGAATCTTATTTTTAGGTACATCCACCGTTTTATGGCCAACATGATTTTTGGAAGGGGAGAGAGTGATGGAGTGATGAGAGTGAGTGTGTTATTATGCCTTTAAATCATGTTGCGAGGGAATAATAATATAGATGTAGGGTCCAACTTTATTAGGCATTTAGTTAAGGTGGGCAAAGCATCGAAGGGGGACATTATATTTGGGGTTTTTTGACCCATATTTGTAATTCAATGGGATACGATTGTGAGGGGGTAGATAGAATAGAAGGAAGCCCTAGTATAGACCTAAGGGTATGCATGGCTATGAAGATGAAAATGAGAAAGGTTAATTATTTTTATTTTAAAAGGAAGAACTTGCCACCCCTTAGGCTCCCCGACACCGATCGTACCACTATCACCAACCAAACCAACTGGCGGTTGGATAGGGTAGTGGAGTCCCCACAACACGAGGCACCCTCTACCCAAGCACCGCTTTCACCACCTTCTCATCACTCACCTATGGATCCTCCCATGCATAGGAGTCCCCCTATCCACGCCCCGATCATACACCTGCACTACACTCTTTTCATTCTTTTGAGCAGGATACATGTACATCTGCTTATGACTTCTCAAAGTTTCGATCGGGCATCGATGACATCTTCATGGAGCAACAGACACAGGGACAGTGATGGGAGGAGCATAGGACCTACATACAGACTGAGTTTTAGGGCCTACTGGACCATTACCAATGGGTCGAGGAGTTCTACGGGCAGGCCCAACACTATTTTCAGGAGGAGGCCGCCTATCGCTAGGAGGTATGACAATTCATGCGAGTGCACATTCATAGTGGGCCAGGAAGGAAGAGCACAGAGTAGCTACTGCATCCACCAATTCACAGATTGACCACATGGACATGTGGCACCAGTGGCTGAGCACGGGATTCCCTCACAAGCCCGACATACCGAGACTGCCATACTTCCCGCCTAGGCCACCACGCTAGAGGTACAATTTTATTTAAGTGTAGGGGAGACCTACTTTTTTCTATATTCTTCTGCTAATTTTAGTTTTGTAAAGTCTAGGTTTAGTTTTCATTTACTTTGTTAGATTATTTGTATTTATTTCCTCATGCATGTAGTATTTAGGTTTCTTTTCAACACTTAGTTGTTTCTTCCTGTAAGTTTCCTTAGTGATATTTTTGAAAATCTTGACATTTTATTCCTATGCCATAGGTAGTTTATTATCTTTTATCTCTTGGTACTTTATTTTGAGATGCTTTATTGGATGTCCTAAATTTTCACTTGTTAACTTTTATTCTCATTTACACTAATCGAATATTCTGAAAGAGAGAATCTAGTACATACCTAGTTATGATTCATCTCAATAATCTAGTACTTTAGAATCCATAGGTGACTCTATATTAGCATTTTAGTTACTGGAGATGCTCGGATTATATAAGCCCATTCAAAAAAAATCAAAATATAAAAAAATAATAAAATGAATGAAAAAAAGTGAGAGAAAAAAAAGAGAGGTAAGAAAATAGTTTTTGTGGGTGGAAATGGTTAGGTGCCTCTTTGAGACCGAGTTAGGTTATTTGGGAAAGACCTACCAATTTCTCTCAATACCAAGCACGCCTTTGAGACTTTATGCTAATTCTAGGGAACGACCCTTGCTTAGGGCAAATAAGTGCCAAAAAGATGGAAACCTTAGGAAAGATTTAGGATGACGACTTAACTCAACATGGAATGTGAATCCCTTAGGAAATTTTCTTGGCACATGCACGAAAAGCTAACCTAGTGAACTTTTAGAACATATCAATTTGCTTTGATTGAAAGTGCCACTTGATAAGTTTTGTAAACATGCTAAGTATGGGAACACTACTTTTTAAAACCCATGGAACTGAGGTTTGCTTGAGGGCGAGGAAAGATCTAAGTCTGGGGGATTTTGATGTGTGCAAATCATATAGGATTTTAGGAGTAGTTTTAGCAAACATCTCATTGCATTTCATACTTGTTTCATGCATATTCTTACTTGTTTTGCATTCATTTACTATTTTCTAGTTCAGAGATATGCTTTTGTTATTTTTATGTGTAGAGTGACATTTTTGAGGCGAAATGGCTAAATAATGGAGCTTAAAAAAGGCAAGTGTGCTCTGGCCATGTTCTCAAAGACACAGGCATGCTTAAGGCGAAAGGATAGCATCCACTTAGAGTTCTAGAGAAAGGAATGATTGACTGTGTGATCCTTACACTGTCGTGCCTATTCCAGACACTAGATTCAGAGCTTGATGTAATGCCCGCCCTTCCCGTCCTCCTAACACATATCCTATAGACGGGCGGCGGCGCTACGCGATCATACATTCATGCATATAACAGCGGAAGCATTTAAAAACTTTACAACTTTTAACTATAATTACATTAACCCAATCAACCTAACAATTTAATCATGGAAAAAGGTCTTAGCAATTTATTTAACTAAACATGTATTAACCATTTCCAGGTTCATAAAAAAAATAAACATAAGTAACAACCATATAAAGCATTAACGTCTCCTAACAGTTTACATGTAAACTGAAAATCATGCATAAGTCCGTATATAAAAAATGATCTCGTCCACCATGCCACTGCCACACACATCTTTGCCCCTCCTACTGCTCCCTTTAATTTATCCATTCTTTTCCCTTTTCTGTAGTACAAGGAAAGTAAACTATAAGCACATAGGCTTAGTAAGGTCCTTTCCAGCACACAAAAATATGCATCATGAATTAAACATAAAGTAATGACATGTTCGTTTAATCAACATATGAGCACAACATTTATTTAAAGTAGAGACATGATCAATTTAGGAAAAGAACATAAACTTAGCATTTTCATCGCAACAGTACATTGTCTCTAAACATGATAATTCGATGAACATAAAATGGTACATGCAGGATGCTCTTTGAAAACATATAGTTTATATACTTAAACATAATCTCAACATATTGGGCCCGACATTGTACCACATACATCATTCGCGTGCATCCTAAATAGATACGAGGTAGCTAATCCCGAACCTACTAGGTTACTAGGTCCGTACTATGTCCGTCGACCTAGGGGCAACCTTGGAGCCCATCCCGTGGACATTGTTAGGGTCCGGTACAAGCCATGCATAAAGTAAAATAACATACATGTTCTTTGTCCTAAAGAGTGTTCTTGTCCGCACTCTTAGGGAAACATTTCTTAGACATTTCATATACACGAGTCATGCCTAACATGGGTGAAAACATAAGCATGTAGCATAGCATAAATCGACATGAGTACAATTTAACATGGCATAAGGTATTGACATAAGAAAAATTAAGGTAACATAAATAGAAATCATCAAATCAAAACCTTGATACAAGCACAAGAAGATTCATGCAAGCCTACCAAACTGACACATCCTTTACAATAAAATATGCAGAAAATTTAAGAAATATATACAAATCTTAGAAAACATTAACTAAGTACAATGGATTAACACAAATTAGAATTTTTCCAAAAATATAAATAGACAGATGTTTCGTTCTTATAATAATAAGATGACTTTACCAATGCCAGCACACCCACTTACTATTCCTAGTAAGATCCTCCAGTACTCCTAATAAGACTGCTAGGGTTTACAATTTGTTGGAGCTAAATAAAACTTATGCTGAATCAATAGACACATTTCCTTGGCTAAATTTTGACACAAGAAACTATCATAGCACTTGGAATCAAGCCAAACCAACTCAATATATATTTTGGTTTGACCAATTTGATGTGAGATGAAAAAAACATCAACTACTATTATTTTGGTTAATTATTACTAAGACAGCTTCTGAAATTTCGTGCCCCTTAAGCTAAAAAGAGTTTCATAAGATTGTTCAAGAATAATTTCTCTAATCCTATTAGCTGAACCTTCTACACATAGTTCTAGATTCTTTCGTTAAAAATCAAGCATACAACATTATATCGTAAGCACTTATACTGCAGGTGAGGGGATACTTACACGAGTAGGAAAATCTTTTCCTTAGTGCCGAAAGTTCCAAAATCCCGCCCCAAAAACACTACCATCGCGGCATCCCTTGATCCAATGCCTAAAATAGAACGTCACCAGCCTAGAGAGGTGAGAAGAGGTTACTGACCCCTAAGATCCGTCGATCAAAAGCCTCCTTCTCACTGTCACGGACGATCCACATCTGCACGAACTCGTCAATCACTAGTGACCGACTGTGATTACCACGGTGAGGGGTGCGGATCTTGGTCTTTGCTAGCGGTGATTAGGCGGCAGCAGGCGGGCTGTGATCGAGATCGATGGAGTCAGGGAACGAAGATGTTTGGGCATCGGCGTTGGAGAGAGGAGGGAGAGAGAGAGGCGGCGTGGGAATTTAGGGGAAAGGGAATAAAAAGAGAATATATAAATTAGGATTTTTTTCTTAACCTAATTATCCCTTTAAATGACCAGCTAGATTAATCATCTTCTTTCTTTTTTTCTACCAATAGATATATTCTGTTATATCCTATCCTACTCATTGGTAATCTTATGACTTAGTGGTGGGAAGCCTATTCCTCCAAATCAATGGTTCATGGTTCAAGCCTCGACTACGAACTATTTATTCATTTTTCTTTTTTATTCTTATATATATATATATATATATATATATCATTTAAATAAAAATATAGTAACTAAAATTTGGGATGTTACAATCCCTTATACCTTATAAAAGTTTCGTCCTCGAAACTTAGAACAACTCAGGGTACTTTTGCTTCATGTCATCCTCACGTTCCCAGGTGGCTTCTTCGTATCGTTGACTTTGCCATAGGACCTTCACTAAGGGTACTTCTTTATTCCTTAGTCTTTTGACTTCTCGGTCTAGTATCTGGATAGGTCGACTTTCATAGCTCAGGTCCTCTTGAATTTGCACTGTCTGTGGCTCGACCACTTGGTCGGTACTGGAAATGCACTTCTTAAGCATCGCGACATGGAACACGTTGTGAATAGCAGATATCTCCTGAGGTAGTCCTAGCTCGTAAGCTACCTTGCCAACTATTTTTAGGATCTTGTACGGTTCTACGTATCGCGGACTTAGCTTTCCTTTCTTCCCGAATCTCATTATTCCTTTCATAGGAGCTACCCGGAGAAATACCAAATCTCCGACATTGAATTCCAAAGGTCTACATCGTTGATCCGCATAGTTCTTCTGCCGGTTCTGAGCAGTCTCTATTCTTTGGCGAATATTCTGTATCGCTCAGGTGGTGTCATCGATGAAATCCGTCTGAAGTCCCATCTCTTTCTTCTCACCACCTTCGTAGATCGGAGACCTACATCTCCTCCTATATAATGCTTCATAAGGTGCCATTCCGATGGTAGCTTGGTAGCTATTATTGTAAGCGAATTCTGCTAAACATAAGTAGTGGCACCAACTCCCTTTGAAATCCAAGGCACAAGCTCGTAACATGTCTTCCAGTACTTGGTTCACCCTTTCTGTTTGCCCATCTGTCTAGGGATGAAAGGTGGTACTGAAATGCAGCTTCGTGCTAAGTGCCTTATGAACGCATCCCCAAAACTGTGAAGTGAAGCGACCATCCCTATCTGAAATGATGGTCTTGGGAATACCATGCAGTCTGATGATTTCCTTAGCATATAATTGAGCCAGTTGCTCAATCGAATATGTCATCTTGATCGCTAGGAAATGAGCTGACTTTGTCAATCTGTCAATGATAACCCATATAGCGTCATATCCCTTCGTAGTCCTGGGAAGACCTGAAATGAAATCCATAGAGATGTCTTCCCATTTCCACTCTAGAATTTGGATCGATTGCAGAACTCCTCTAGGCCTTTGGTGTTATGCTTTAACTTGCTGGTAGGTCAGGCAGGTACTGACGTGTTGAGCTACGTCCCTCTTCATACCGGACCACCATAACTTCTCTTTCAGGTCTTGATACATTTTGGTGGATCCCGGATGCATAGAATAGGGGGTTCCGTGAGCCTCCTCTAATATCTTTTTGCGTAGTTCCGGATCGTTAGGGATACATAACCGATCCCTAAGGTATAATACTCCGTTATTGGCGATACGGAAACCCTCGCCTTTTTCTTCTAGTATCTCCTACTTGATCCTCTGGAGACTTTGATCATCACTTTGTTTTGCTAATATGTCATCGAATAGTACTGGTATTATTGCCATGGTCAAAAGCTGCCCGGAAATAACCTCGATTCCATAGCGCATAATTTCCTTCTCCAGTGGTCGAGACAATACCGATAAGGACATCAGGGTGGCCCTGGACTTCCTGCTGAGTGCATCGGCCACTTTGTTTGCCTTGCTAGGATGGTAAAAGATCTCGCAGTCATAGTCCTTCACGAGCTCCAGCCATCTGCGTTGTCTCATATTGAGGTCCTTTTAAGTGAAGAAATATCGTAGACTCTAGTGATCCGTATAAATCTTGCATTGTGCTCCATACAGATAGTGCCTCCATACCTTGAGAGCGAAGACCACAGTTGCTAGCTCTAAATCATGAGTGGGATAGTTCTTTTCATGTTCCTTGAGTTTCCTAGAGGCATAGGCAATATCTTTACCCCTCTGCATAAGTACAACTCCGAGCCCAATCCGGAGGCATCGCTGTACATGTCGAAGCTCTTGTCATTCTCTGGGAGAGTAAGGATTGGAGCACTTGTAAGTCTCCTTTTCAGCTCCAAGAAACTCTTCTCACATTCCTCCATCCATACATACTTCTTGTTCTTTCGAGTGAGAACTGTCATAGGTGCTGCTATTCTGGCGAAGTCTTCTACGAATTTCTGGTAATAGCCCCCTAATCCGAGAAAACTCCTCACTTCACTAGCATTCTTTGGCCAACTCCAGTTACTCACATCTTCAATCTTTCTTGGGTCTACCATAACTCTGTCTTTGGATATAATATGACCCAGAAAAGATACTTGATCGAGCCAGAATTCACATTTGGAGAACTTGGCATATAGTTGTTTTTCTCGAAGAATCTGTAATACCATCTTCAGGTGTTCGGCATGCTCTTCTTGATTTCTCGAATAGACGAGGATATCGTCAATGAAGATGATCACAAACTTGTCAAGAAACGCCGAGAATACCCGATTCATCAAGTCCATGAACATAGCAGGAGCATTCATCACTCTGAAAGGCATGACTACGAACTCATAATGTCCGTATCTTGTTCGGAAAGCTGTCTTCGGTATATCATCTGGTTTCACTTTCACTTGATAATAGCCAGATCTGAGGTCAATCTTTGAAAAGACAGTGGCACCTTTTAACTGGTCGAACAGATCGTCAATCTGTGGTAAAGGATACCTATTCTTGATTGTCACATTATTTAGCGCTCGTTAGTCTATGCACATTCGCATAGACCCATCTTTCTTCTTTACCAACAATACTGGAGCTCCCTATGGAGTGCAAAATACTGTCTCATCGACACTATTACTACGTCTTCCATATATTACTGTCTCATCGACTCTATTACCACGTCTTCCATATATTACTATCTCATCGACTCTATTACTACGTCTTCCAACCATGCTTATCTTCATATATTATAATAACGCTAGCATAAGATTATTATGCATATATTCATCTCATCGACTCTATTACTACATCTTCCATATATTACTTGTCTCATCGACTCTATGACTACGTCTTCTAGCCATGCTTATCTTCATATATTATAATAAGGCTAGCATAAGATTATTATGCATATATTCATCTCATCGACTCTATTACTATGTCATCCATATATTACTTGTCTCATCGACTCTATGACTATGCCTTCTAGCCATGCTTATCTTCATATATTATAATAAGGCTAGCATAAGGTTATCATTCATATTTATTTATGCATATTTAAACTAAAGGCTAGCATAAGGTTATCATACATATATTCATGCATATTTAAGCTAAAAGCATTTCTTATCTTACATGAATAAAATAGAGTAGGTATAGAATTTCTTACTTGGAGCGACAAGATTTGGAGCTTGATGTGTGTGTAGTGGAAAGGCAGAACTGAGCTCTGATACCAACTGTAACGCCCGCCCTTCCCGTCCTCCTAACACACATCCTATAGACGGGCGGCGGCGCTACGCGATCATACATTCATGCATATAACAGCGGAAACATTTAAAAACTTTACAACTTTTAACTCTAATTACATTAACCCAATCAACCTAACAATTTAATCATGGAAAAAGGTCTTAGCAATTTATTTAACTAAACATGTATTAACCATTTCCAGGTTCATAAAAAAATAAACATGAGTAACAACCATAGAAAGCAATAACGTCTCCTAATATTTTACACGTAAACTGAAAAAATCATGCATAAGTCCGTATATGAAAAATGATCTCGTCCACCATGCCACTGCCACACACATCTTTGCCCCTCCTGCTGCTCCCTTTAATTTATCCATTCCTTGCCCTTTTCTGCAGTACAAGGAAAGTAAACTGTAAGCACATAGGCTTAGTAAGGTCCTTTCCTACTCACAAAAACTTGCATCATGAATTAAACGTAAAGTAATGACATGTTCGTTTAAACAACATATGAGCACAACATTTATTTAAAGTAGAGACATGATCAATTTAGGAAAAGAACATAAACTTAGCATTTTCATCACAATAGTACATTGTCTCTAAACATGATAATTCGATGAACATAAAATGGTATATGCAGGATGCTCTTTGAAAACATATAGTTTATATACTTAAACATAATCTCAACATATTGGGTCTGGCATTGTACAACATACATCATTCGCGCGCATCCTAAATAGATCCGAGGTAGCTAATCCCAAACCTACTAGGTTACTAGGTCCGTACTATGTCCGTCGACCTAGGGGCAACCTTGGAGCCCATCCCGTGGACCATGTTAGGGTCTGGTACAAGCCATGCATAAAGTAAAATAACATACATGTTCTTTGTCCTAAAGAGTGTTCTTGTCCCCACTCTTAGGGAAACATTTCTTAGACATTTCATATACGTGAGTCATGCCTAACATGGGTGAAAACATAAGCATAAATCGGCATGAGTACAATTTAACATGGCATAAGGTAATGACATAAGGAAAATTAAGCTAACATAAATAGAAATCATCAAATCAAAACCTTGTTACAAGCACAAGAAGATTCATGCAAGCCTACCAAACTAATACATCCTTTACAATAAAATATGCAGAAAATTTAAGAAATATATACAAATCTTAGAAAACATTAACTAAGTACAATGGATTAACACAAATTAGCATTTTCCCAAAAATATAAATAGACAGATGTTTCGTTCTTATAATAATAAGATGACTTTACCAATGCCAGCACACCCACTTAGTATTCCTAGTAAGATCCTCTAGTACTCCTAATAAGACTGCTGGGGTTTACAATTTGTTGGAGCTAAATAAAACATATGTTGAATCAATAGACACATTTCCTTGGCTAATTTTTGACACAACAAACCATTATAGCACTTGGAATCAAGCCAAACCAACTCAATATATATTTTGGTTTGACCAATTTGATGTGAGATGAAAAAAACATCAACTACTATTATTTTGGTTAATTATTACTAAGACAACTTCTGAAATTTGGTGCCCCTTAAGCTAAAGAGAGTTTCATAAGATTGTTCAAGAATAATTTCTCTAATCCTATTAGCCGAACCTTCTACACATAGTTCTAGATTCTTTCGTTCAAAATCAAGCATACAACATTACATCGTAAGCACTTATACTGCAGGTGAGGGGATACTTACACGAGTAGGAAAATCTTTTCCTTGGTGCCGAAAGTTCAAAAATCCCGCCCCAAAAACACTACCATCGCGGCATCCCTTGATCCAATGCCTAAAATAGAACGTCACCAGCCTAGAGAGATGAGAAGAGGTTACTGACCCCTAAGATCCGTCGATCAAAAGCCTCCTTCTCACTGTCACGGATGATCCACATCTGCACGAACTCGTCAATCACTAGTGACCGGATGCGATTACCACGGCGAGGGGTGCGGATGCGGGTGCTGCAAGAGGTGATTGGGCGATAGCTGGAAGTGGGCTACGCGCGGTCAGAGATTGATGGAGTCGGGGAACGAAGATGTTCGGGCATCGGCGTTGGAGAGAGGAGGGAGAGAGAGAGGTGGCGTGGGAATTTAGGGAAAAGGGAATAAAATGAGAATATATAAATTAGGATTTTTTTCTTAACCTAATTATCCCTTTAAATGACTAGCTAGATTAATCATCTTCTTTCTTTTTTTCTTCCAATAGATATATTCTGTTATATCCTACTCATTGGTAATCTTATGACTTAGTGGTGGGAAGCCTATTCCCCCAAACCAACGGTTTATGGTTCAAGCCTCGACTACGAACTATTTATTCATTTTTCTTTTTTTTATTCTTATTTCTATATATATATATATATATATATTTCCTTTAAATAAAAATATAGTAACTAAAATTTGGGATGTTACACTTGATTTCCAGCCTTCCACATGGTCGGACTCCTGTAGAGGATTCGGTGACCGCTAGAGGGGGGGGGTGAATAGCATTTTGCTCGTATGATGGAATTTCGTTCGTGATGCTTGCTATAAATGATTAGTGTGCAGCAAAAATAAAGCAATAATGAAATACAAACATGCAAACACAATCATATAACATGGTTTGGAATCGAATGGTTCTTACTCCACGGATTGGGCTCGTAAGAGCCCTAGCGATGCAAATCACACGCCACTACTAAGTAAACTCCTTCTCGACACAAGTCGGAGGTGGAGAAACCTCGTGCAAATGATTACACTAAGTAATACAACAAATACAAGCAATTACACTAATGAAATGCAATACAAGTAAAGAAAAAAACTTTACAATTGCACTTTTGGATGTTTGCTTTGTATTTGCTTGAATTGGACTTGGAGACTCTGATTTGCAGCAACAAATCGCCCCAAAATCCCTCAAGAAATACGGCTCCAAACCTCCTCCACAAGCTCCATTTAAAGCTACTGTTTGGGCTAGAAATCACCTGTCAGTCGACTGATCGAGACCATCAGTCGACTGATGACACTATTGCTGTGAGACAACGGTGCAATCAATGCTGGAAAAATCCAACGGATAGGACATCAGTCGACTGATCATGTCCATCAGTCAACGGATCGAGCCTTCACTCGACTGCTAACCCCAGCAGTCGAGTCAGACTCCATTTTGTGCTCGAATACCGAGAACTAGTCGACTGATCACAAGATCAGTCGACTGCTCGACCAATCAGTCGACTGCCCACCTCTGGCAGTCGACTACTAGGGCACTCCCTGCAGTCAAACCCTAGTTGACTCACACCAGTCGACTGCCACATGGTCCCAATCGATTGATACACCTCAAACATGAGGTTTTAACCTCAAACATAAGGTTTAACCCAAGTATGTTTCCCCATACATGCTAGACCACCCGTAGCATAGACCTATCCCTTCTAGCAACCTCCGTCAGCCTCGCGCCTATCGGATCCCTCCAAGTCATCCATGACTTGTTCATCCATACGCTAGCCTTCAGGTGCTTCCATCTGCTATGTCATGCTAACGGTGTCTACACCGCCAAGGCACATTGGACTTACAACGCCAAGACTCCACTTGGACTTTACGCCGCCAACCATTGGACTTATGCTGCCAAGACTCCCGCTTGGACTTTACGCCGCCAATATCAAACCCCTTGGACTTTTTAAATGCCAAGAATCAAGCTTGGACTTTCCCTTGCCAACCCATGTTGGACTTTCCATGCCAAGACCCATACTTGGACTTTTCCTTGCCAAGACCCATGCTTGGACTTTACATTCCAAGTACTCAAGACTTGGACTTTCCATGACATGGCCAACTCCAGTCAACCATTAAAATCCCCCTCGAGTCAAACTCGAGTCCGGTCAATCATGACCAGGGTCGATTGTACCAACAATCTTCCCAAAACATTATCAGACATCAATGTCAAACATCGATGTCAAACTTCCATGTCAAACATCAAAATATCACTCAAGTCAAACTCGAGTCCGGTCAATCGTGACCTAGGCCGATTGCACCAACAATCTCTCCCTTTTTGATGTTTGACAAAAACACATACCTTTGAGTTAGAACACTAACTCAAATCTTCTTACAAATTATCCCAAATTGGTAATTTCATAAATTCTCCAAAAAAAAAACATTCTCCCCCAAACATTCTCCCCCTTTTTGACTAACATAAAAAAAGTCTTCTCTCTAAGGAGGTCAATGTCTCATGTCCCAATGAGATCTTACAATCTCCTCCTTGGTCCAAGAATACCAAGGATGCCTACAATCTTCCTAGTGATAAGTCCCATATCACTCAAGAGAGGCAATCCTATACACTCTCCCAATTTCCAAATTGGGTATCTCAAAATTCCCATTCTTCCCTTCATGAGGAAAAATATCATCCATCATCCCATTATGGATACCTGCCCCTAAAGGCTTGTTCCCCCTTTACCATTGCACCAACAATGTCCTTGGGAAGTCCCTAAACCAATAGGAACTCTAAACCATCAAAAATAAGATTCAAAGTTCAACATAGAACTTTCCCATCCTTAAATTTGATACATCACCCTAACAACTCTCCTAATCCATATCCAATAGATTTTCACCCTTTATAATACTTCCCAAAGCATATCCTAAGGTTATGAGTGGTTAGGGAATTTTATCGTAGCTGAAAACGGGCTAAACAACCTTGTTTTTCCCAAAATCAACCTGACAATCGACTCTATCATAGATCAGTTGACTGTCGTATCCATCAGTCGACTGATAACTGAAATATCAGAATTTCAATTATCATAAATGAAATTCAAAAAATCATAAATAATTATATGTAATTCAAAAAATCATGAAACTTCATACGTAAATACTTATGACCAATACAATGGGTGAAAAATGTTAGAAAAATATTTTACCCATAAAATATCAAAATTGATACAAAGTTTAAAATTGAAGAAAAACTTCAATGTTTTAGCTCACTTTGTATCAACTTCATCAATAGTGGTTGCTATCAAAAGATAGACTTCACCAAGGTTTTCTAAATTGATTTTAAAATGATTTTGAAAACCTATATTGGATCATATTCCTTGGGCTTAATGTACATGACTTGTACACAAGCTTTCCCAATGATCCACTTTTAAGATAAGATGAGTTTTAGTTCATCTAGATGCAAAAACTATGTACCTTAACCTTAACTCATATCCTATCATCTCACACCATAGGTTGGGTAAGAACAAATATTATAGAAAAACTAGTAGTCTAAGATTTGGTACATGGAACATAGGAACCCTCACTGGTAAAACAATGAAGATAGTAGATACGATGATTAGAAGAAAAATTAATATTGTATGTGTACAAGAGACAAAATGGGTTGGTGAGAAGGCAAAGATGATAGAGAACTCGGGTTTTAAGTTATGGTATACAGGCAAGAGTAAAACAAGAAATGGTGTGGGTATTATTGTTGATAGTTCGTTAAAGGATGAAGTTGTAGGAGTAATTAGAAAGGGGGATAGAATTATAGCTCTCAAAATAGTAGTGGAGAAAGAAACTATAAACGTAATTAGTGTATATGCACCTCAAATAGGATTATATGAAAATACCAAATTAAGGTTTTGGGAGGACTTGGATGAAGTATTACAAAATATTCCGTCAAATGAGATGATTTTAATAGGAGGTGATTTAAATGGGCATGTCGGAGTGAAAAATGAAGAATATGACAGGGTGCATGGGGGTTATGGGTTTGGAACAAGAAATGAAGAAGGTAAAACTATATTGGATTTTGCAATTGCATATGATCTTATACTAGCTAATACATATTTTAAGAAAAGAGAAGAACACTTAGTTGTTGGTGCAACAATGCTCCAAGAATTTATATATGTTTTGATGTTTGGATAATCATCTAAGTTAGGCAATGTTTTGTGATCTAATATGTTCAAGTGGCAGGGAAATCCAAGGATGAAGACTTGGTAAAGACTTGGTAAAAGGAAGTCCAAGTATGATCTTGGCAAAGGAAGTCCAAGGGATGGACTTGGTAGCGTAAGACCAAGCTTGTAGTCTTGGCAGCGTAAAGTCTAAGTGAACCTTGACAAAGGAAGTCCAAAGTAAAGTCTTGGTAGCTTAAGTCCAAGCTTGTAGTCTTGGCGGCGTAAAGTCCAAGCATTTGGCAACCCAAGACATGACGAAACTGAAGGAAGCTCTTGGAAGAAAAGCGCAAAGGATGAACAAGTCGCAGACTCGGAGGGATCCTGAAGGCGCAAGGCTTATTGAGGAGCTAGAAGGTTGAGTCTAGGTCTAGGGTATAAAATCAAGTGTGAATTACTCATACTTGATGAGTATCAGTCGACTGATACGATGTATCGATCGGCCGTCGGCGTTCGATCGAGTCGGTGAAACCCTAACCATCGATCGGCGCCTTGGGTAGAAACGATCGGATCATCGCTATCACGACCGCCAAGGGCATCGACCGGTCGATCAAGGGGAATATCGCCACAGAATGTAGTCTCATTCGACTGCTACCTTGATCACTCGACTAATCACCCCATCAGTCGACTGATGGAGGGATCAGTCGACTGATCACCTGGCCGTTGGAGATTGCAGCAACGAATCTCCGCGGAGATCGAGTTTCAGAAGTCGTTGGCTTTGGCGGCAGTCGACTGATGGCAAGCATCAGTCGACTGATCGAGGCCCAACGGGAAAAACAGCCCCTCTTCTATAAAAAGGGGTCATTGGGAGCTTGGTGAAGCTAGTGCTCTTGCTCCCAACTACACCTACGTGCTCACCAAGCTTTCCAAGTGTTTTTAGCAATCCAAAACCTCCTCTTCTCTAATCCTAATCTTCCATCATTGTAAAGAAGAGGAGTGCATTGTAAGATAAGGTTTCTCCACCTTGGTTCATCCAAAGGAGGTTCTAGTGAGGATTGATTAGGGCTAATCCACCTTAAGGATTGCCGTGGAGTAGGAGCGTCATCTCCGAACCATGTTACATCGGGTGTTAGCTTTGTTTCTTGCTTTTATTTGTGTTTATATTTGTATTGCTTCCGCTAACGTTTTTGTAGAAAGAAAGAAAGGCTAATCACCCCCCTCTAGCCATTCCAAGGGTCCTAACAAGTGGTATCAGAGCCCAGATAGCTTGGAAGATCTCACCATCAACCAAGACATCAATGGCTCTTCAAGAGGGATATAGCACCGCCAAGCCACTGCTCTTCGACGGGAGTCATTTTGCGTATTGGAAAGGTAGGATGAAGTACTATCTTATGAGTAATATTGAAATTTGGCATAGCATTGTAGGTGGCTTCGAGGAACCGGTGGATGAACATGGAGACCCTATTCCAAGCAAGGATTGGACAAGGGAAATGAACCGCAAATTCGAATCAAATACCAAGGCGGTACTCACCATTCAATGCAGCATTACCATGGAGCAACTCAACAAGGTGGGGCCTTTCGAATCCGCCAAGGAGCTATGGGAAAAGCTCATTGAGCTAAATGAAGGTTCCAAGGAGTCAAAGAGGGCCAAGAAGGACCTACTAATTGGACAACTTCAAGCCTTCCAAATGAAGATGCATGAAACCATAAGCCAAATGCATGGAAGATTCAAAGAAATTGTTAACGGACTCCATATCATAGGTGAGCGAGTTGACAACCGGGATTTGGTAAGGTATATTTTACAAGCATTTCCTAGAAATTCTTTATGGACTTCTATAGTTGATGCCATTAAGGTAACTAGGGATCTTTCTCAAATTAAAATTGATAAACTATTTTGTGAGTTTGAATTGCATGAGCAAACTAACATGTCTTCTAAGGAAAAGGGCTTAGCTCTATTTGTTGAGAAGAAAGAAAAGAAGAAGAAAGAAAGGAAAGAGGTGTCATCATCATCCGAGTCGGAGCGTGAGTCAAGTAGTGACGAAGATTCGGCTAGTAAGATGGCCCATTTTGTCAAGAAGTTCCTTAGAAAATCAAAGGAATTCAAGAATAGAGATGCAAGAAAGGGGTCCCATTCTTCAAGAGGTAAAAATAGTGGTAATTCAAGTTTTAACAATAATGTGATTTGCCATGCTTGCAACAAGAAGGGGCACATAAAGCCAAATTGCCCGGAGCTAAAGAAGAAGGAGGAAAAGGAAAAGAAAAAGAAGGACAAGAAAGAGAAGAAGAAGAAGAAGGCCATGGTGGCTCAAACCACATGGGACACACCAAGTGTTGAAGACTCTTCCTCCGATGATGAGCTTTGCCACATCACACGCCATGTGGCACTCATGGCACTAGGAGATGATTCGGGCACATCAAGCCAAGAAGATTCCTCAAGCGATGAATCGTCATCTAGTGACGATGAGGTAATGAACTCTCCCAAGGTTAAGCTCCTTTATAAATCAATTGCCTATCTTCAAGAAGCTCTAGATAAGTCTAAATCTAAGGTTAAGAGCATGAAGGTAGAACTAAAGGCTATTAGAAATGAAAAACCTTCACATGTTGATTCTTGCATGCTTAAGGAAGAAAATGACAAACTTAAGGATGAGGTTAGTGAATTAAAAGCATGTTTAGAAAAATTTTCAAATGGCTCAAAGTGTCTTGATATGATTCTTAGTAGGCAAAGAGTGGTTTATAACAAGGCCGGTTTAGGATATAAGCCAAAAGAAAAAGAAGTTGCTTATATTTCATTAATTAATAGGAAAGCAACCATTAAGGGAAAAGTTAAGAAAGCATGGGTACCTAAGAAGTTTTTACTTAATGTTACCGGTCCAAATGTGTGGGTACCAAAAGCTTGTGTTTTTCATGTGATTTAGGTAGGAGAGCGAGGTATGTGGATTGTGGATAGCGGTTGCTCAACACATATGACCGGGGATGTGAGCAAGTTCTCCACAATTAGATATGTGAAGAAGGGAGCGGTGTCCTTTGGGAATAGTGGAAAACTCAAGATATTAGGTAGAGGTACAATTGAGGTATCCCCCAAAATTATTATTCACAAAGTCTTGCTAGTTGAAAATATGAAATTTAATTTATTAAGTGTTAGTCAACTTTGTGATGCAAACTATCATGTCTCCTTTGAATCGTCTAAATGCATTATTAAACATAAGGAATTAAATGATTGCATGTTAGTTGGATATAGGAAATCAAATATCTATTATGTTGATCTTTCATATGCTTCTAACATTTCTACTAAGTGTTTTGTTGCAAAAGAAGAGGAAAGTTGGCTATGGCATAGAAGATTGGGGCACATCAACATGAAAAACATAGCCAAGGTAGCCAAGATGGAGTTGGTCAAAGGGCTACCAAAGATCAAGTATGTCAAGAACAAATTGTGTGATGCATGCCAAGAAGGAAAACAAACAAAGGCATCACACAAAGGTAAAACTCTAACTAACACCTCTTTACCATTAGAATTATTGCATCTTGACTTGTTTGATTGCCATAGTACTCCATCTTTAAATGGTAATAAATATTCTTTGGTTATAGTAGATGATTTTTCTAGGTATACTTGGGTCTACTTTATGAAACATAAGGATGATACCTTAGAAATAATCATAGGATTTAGTAAAAGTGTTGAAAATGAAAAGAGTCTCAAAATTAACCGGATCCGTAGTGATCATGGTGGTGAATTTGAAAACTTAAAATTTTCACAATTTTGTTTAGAGCAAGGGTACAAGCATGAGTTCTCTTGTCCTAGAACACCCCAACAAAATGGGGTGGTGGAAAGGAGAAATCGTGCCCTACAAGAGGCGGCTAGGACTATGCTCAATGCATATTCTCTACCTAGCTACTTGTGGGCGGAAGCGGTTAATACCGCTTGCTATATCCAAAATAGGGTTCAAATCCATAGGTTTTTAGGAAAAATACCATTTGAATTATGGAATGGGACTATACCCACAATTCATTATTTCAAAGTCTTTGGATGTAAAGTTTATATTCTAAACACCAAAGATAACTTAGGAAAATTTGAATCAAAAGTGGATGAGGGAATCCTAGTTGGATACTCATCCACAAGTAGAGGATATAGAATCTACAATAAGAGAACCAAAGGGATAGAGGAGTCTTCCAATGTTCAATTTGATGAAACTACTAGTACCTACCCTAGAAAGTCCTCCATTGATAAGGGTATTAATGACAATAATCAAGACATTACCCAAAAACTTCAAAATTTGACCATTAGGGGTAATGATCAAGGGGGAGGGAGAGGAGACTCCGATGATGAAAGAAGGGTGGAAGATAACAATGATCAAATTGAAACCCCTTCTAGAAACCTAAGAATTCATCAAGATCATCCACTTGACCAAGTAGTAGGAGATCTATCTCAAGGAGTAAGAACTAGGTCATTTCATAGACCTCCTACTAGTCAAGTAGCTCTTATCTCACAAATTGAGCCCAAATCAATCAATGATGCATTACATGATCCGGATTGGATTTTGGCAATGCAAGATGAATTGGCTCAATTTGAGAGAAGTCAAGTGTGGGAATTAGTACCTAGACCCAATGATAGCACCATAATTACTACAAGATGGGTCTTTAGGAATAAGCTAGATGATCAAGGAAATATCACTAGAAATAAGGCTAGGTTGGTTGCTAGGGGATTCAATCAAGTTGAGGGGCTTGACTATGATGAGACTTATGCCCCGGTTGCGAGGTTAGAATCTATTAGGATTCTCTTAGGGTATGCTTCCTACATGGGATTTAAACTTTACCAAATGGATGTTAAATCGGCATTCATAAATGGTTTTATTAAGGAGGAAGTATATGTAGAGCAACCACCCGGATTTGAGAACATAGATTATCCAAATCATGTATGTAAGCTTAGGAAAGCATTATATGGGTTAAAACAAGCTCCCCGGGCATGGTATGAAAGATTGTCATCTTTCTTAATTTCTAAGGATTTTAGAAGAGGCCAAGTAGATCAAACTTTGTTTATAAAGTCAACATTAAAAGATATATTCATAGCTCAAGTATATGTTGATGATATCATTTTTGGGTCAACGAATAATGATCTTCTTCAAGACTTTATAAAAAATATGGAAAATGAATTTGAAATGAGTTTGGTTGGAGAGCTTACCTTTTTCCTAGGCTTACAAGTCAAACAAACCAATGAGGGTATTCATATTTATCAAACCAAATATGCAAATGAAATGATCAAGAAATTTGGTTTGGAAAATGCCAAAATTGTAACCACTCCTATGGCCACTAGCACTAGAATAGATAGTGATCATGAAGGTAAATCAATTGATCTTAAACTTTATAGGAGTATGATTGGTAGCCTACTATACCTAACCGCTAGTAGACCCGACATTTTATTTGCGGTAGGTATGTGTGCAAGATACCAATCTTGTGCCAAAGAATCACATTTAGTAGCCGTCAAAAGAATACTAAGATATATTAAAGGCACCCTAAATGTAGGACTTTGGTATCCTAGGACTAGGTCATTTGAATTGCTTGGGTATACCGATTCCGATTATGCCGGGTGCAAATTGGATAGGAAGAGTACTAGTGGTGGATGCCAATTTCTTGGGTCCTCCCTAGTTAGTTGGAGTAGTAGGAAGTAACATTGTGTTGCTTTATCAACCACCGAAGCCGAATATGTGGCTATGGGTGGTTGTGTAGCTCAATTACTTTGGATGAGACATACTCTTGTGGACTATGAGCTACACTACTCTAACATTAGAGTTTATTGTGATAATGTGAGTACCATCAATTTGACCAAAAATCCGGTACATCACTCTAGAACCAAGCACATTGAAGTGAAACATCACTTCATAAGAGATCATGTGGCAAGAGGAAACATTGAACTTAATTATGTAGAATCTAAGTCCAACCTTGCCAATATCTTCACCAAAGCTCTTCCCGAAGCCGAATTTTCATCATTAAGGAGAGAGCTTGGTATGTGCTTTGTAGAGTAAAATTCTAGGTTTGCATGATCCTATACTTATATAGCTTCTTTATACCTTGATGCATCTCACAAAAGCTATAAGAAACCTTGATTTCTGTATTGAAATACTTAGAAACATGTGAGATGATAGGGAAGGTGTACTTGGCTCATCATGCTTGTTATGATGCATTACTATGAGCCAATGACACACCTAGAGACATAAAAACCTTATGGACCAATCATTGGGAAGGCTTGTATTCAAGTAATGAATACATAGCTCAAAGAACATGGTTGGAAATTCCAAATAATAAATATTTTAAACTATGTTCATCATATTTTGAAAAACAGTTTTCAAATGGAACACAAAAGTGATACAAAGTTTGTAAAATCTTTAGAACTTTTGATAGGTTCCAAGTTTGTATCAATCTCATAATCTGGAAGACATATTATTTTAAAATTATTTTTCCTTGATGAAGTATGATTTCAGAAATGTGTACGCAAAATCTCGTGATTTTTCGAGATTTCTGGAATTTCTACCGCATTTCTGAAATTGGGCTGAAAAGGCTGAAATTTCGGTTTCAGGCCTAGCAGTCGACTGGTTCAGAAACCAGTCGACTGATACACTGTGTTTTCTGATAATAAACTCCATTTTCTGATATTTGGTGTATCTTTGATGTCCTAACACTATAGTATGATAAAATTGCGTATAAACAAGTTTTAGGACTAATTAATGCTGTGTTTTAGGGGAAGTTTTCATAAATTATATTTTTCATTCCCAAAACCATTGTTGGTGCAAAGTTAGGACTTAATTTTTGAATTTTTGATATGCTTTGCTTCAGCTATTGTTTACACATTATAAAGCATATCTTGGATTAAGGGGGAGCTTAATTCCTATCTTATGCCTTAGTCCAAGATCCAACTCCTTTAATTCTTTCATTTTTGAATCCTTCTCTTTTTGATGTATGTAAAAGGGGGAGAAGGAATGTTTAAGTTAGATGATTAAGTGTGTATCTTTAAAGACCTAACTTAAATGATTGTCAAACATCAAAAAGGGGGAGATTGTTGGTGCAACAATGCTCCAAGCATTTATATATGTTTTGATGTTTGGATAATCATCTAAGTTAGGCAATGTTTTGTGATCTAATATGTTCAAGTGACAGGGAAATCCAAGGATGAAGACTTGGTAAAGACTTGGTAAAAGGAAGTCCAAGTATGATCTTGGCAAAGGAAGTCCAAGGGATGGACTTGGCAGCGTAAGACCAAGCTTGTAGTCTTGGCAGCGTAAAGTCCAAGTGAACCTTGTCAAAGGAAGTCCAAAGTAAAGTCTTGGCAGCTTAAGTCCAAGCTTGTAGTCTTGGCGGCGTAAAGTCCAAGCATTTGGCAATCCAAGACATGACGAAACCGAAGGAAGCTCTTGGAAGCAAAGCGCAAAGGATGAACAAGTCACGGACTCGGAGGGATCCTGAAGGCGCAAGGCTTATTGAGGAGCTAGAAGGTTGAGTCTAGGTCTAGGGTATAAAATCAAGTGTGAATTACTCATACTTGATGAGTATCAGTCGACTGGTCAGGCGTTCGACTGAGTCAGGGTGAAACCCTAACCATTAGTTGACTGCCTTGGGTAGAACAGTCGGTGATCGCTATCGATCGGCCCGCCAAGGGCATCGATCGGTGATCGAGGAATATCGCCCGCGGAATGCGGTCTCGTTCATTCGCCTTGATCACTCGACTAATCACCCCATCGATCGGTGATGGAGGATCGATCGATCACGATCACCTGGCCGTTGGAGATTGCGGCTACGAATCTCCGCGGAGATCGAGTTTCAGAAGTCGTTGGCTTCGGCGGTAGTCGACTGATGGCAAGCATCAGTCGACTGATCGAGGCCCAACGAAAAAAATAGCCCTTCTTCTATAAAAAGGGGCCATTGGGAGCTTGGTGAAGCTAGTGCTCTTGCTCCCAACTACACCTACGTGCTCACCAAGCTTTCCAAGTGTTTTTAGCAATCCAAAACCTCCTCTTCTCTAATCCTAATCTTCCATCATTGTAAAGAAGAGGAGTGCATTGTAAGATAAGGTTTCTCCACCTTGGTTCATCCAAAGGAGGTTCTAGTGAGTATTGATTAGGGCTAATCCACCTTACGGATTGCCGTGGAGTAGGAGCGTCATCTCCGAACCACGTTACATCGGGTGTTAGCTTTGTTTCTTGCTTTTATTTGTGTTTATATTTGTATTGCTTCCGCTAACATTTTTGTAGAAAGAAAGAAAGGCTAATCACCCCCCTCTAGCCATTCCAAAGGTCCTAACAATAGTCACGTTCAAAAGTGGAAATAATAAATCACAAATTGACTTTCTTATGGTTAGGAAGAGAGAGAGAAAGATTTGTAAAGATTGTAAGGTTATTTCTGGAGAAAGTTTAACTACTCAACATAGGTTAGTAGTATTGGATATACGCCTCAAACATAATATTAATAGAAGGAAAATATACATGACCCCTAGAATTAAGTGGTGGAAGTTAAAAGATGAGAAACTAAATATATTCAAAGAGAAGGTTGGAGTACAAGTATTAGATGACATATACAGTGACCCTAATACGACGTGGGATAAGAGTGTATCAAAATTGAAAATAGTAGCTAAGAGTATACTCGGTGAGTCAATGGGACATGCACCACCAAGTAAAGAATCTTGGTGGTGGAATGAAAAAGTTCAAGAGAAAGTCAAGGAAAAATGAATAGCATATAAGAAATTAAATATTTGTAAAAATGAGGAAAATTTGAAAAAATATACAATAGCCAAGAAAGAAACTAAGAAAGAAGTGAATGAAGCTAAGACTGAAACTTTTGAACGGTTATATCGAAAATTAGATACAAAAGAAGGGGAAAGAGACATTTATAGAATAGCTAAAGTGAGAGAGAGGAAGACAAAAGATCTTAATCAAATAAGATGTATTAAAGATGAATGCAATAGGGTACTAGTAAATGATGAAGAAATAAAAGAGCGGTGGAAGAGATATTTTTATCAAATTTTTAATGAAGGTTTAGGAGACCAACTTAATTTAGGTAATTTAAGTATGTCAAATGAGTATAGAAATTTAAATTTTTATCGTAGAATTCAAATTTCAGAAGTAGAACAAGCTTTAAATGGAATGCAAAATGGAAAAGCCATTGGACCAGATGATATTCCGATAGAGGTATGGAAGTGTCTAGGGAAACAAGGTATTGAATGACTTACAAAATTATTTAACATGATATTGAAAACAAAAAGGATGTCTGATCAATGGAGGGTAAGTATCCTAATTCCCTTATATAAGAATAAGGGAGACATACAAACTTGTGAAAACTATAGGGGTATTAAACTAATGAGTCATACCATGAAACTTTGGGAAAAAGTAATAGAAAAAAGATTAAGGAAGGAGACCATGGTTCTCGAAAATCAATTTGGATTCATGCCAGGAAGGTCGACAATAGAAGCTATACATCTTCTCAGACAACTAATTGAAAAGTATAGAGAGCAAAAGCAGGATCTACACATGGTATTCATTGATTTAGAAAAAGCTTATGATAGAGTTCCAAGAGAAATAATATGGAGAATTTTAGAAAAAAGAGGTGTTAGTGTAACATATATTGAACTAATTAAGGATATGTATAAGGAAGTAACGACCAGAGTGAAGACTTCAGGTGGATTAACTGAAGCATTTTCAATAAAGATAGGGTTACATCAAGGATCAACTTTAAGTCCCTATCTTTTTACACTAATCATGGACGAACTCACTGGACACATTCAAGACACATTATCGTGGTGCATGTTGTTTGCAGATGATATTATTTAGTAGATGAGACACGTGAAGGAGTAAATGTTAAACTAGAATCTTGGCGAGAAACACTAGAAGTGAAAGGTTTTAAGCTTAGTAGAGTAAAGACAGAATATATGGAATTTAAATTTAGCAATATTAGACGCAATGAGACAAGTGTTAAGATAGGAGATGATGAGTTGTCTGGAATTGAGAGTTTTAAATATTTAGGATCATTTTTGCAAGATGATGGAGGGATTGAGAGAGATGTCTTACATAGAATACAAGCAGGATGGTTGAAATGGAGGAAAGCATCGGTTATTTTATGTGATCGTAAAGTGCCTCTAAAACTTAAAGGGAAGTTCTACAAAACGGTAATTAGACCTGCTATGTTATATGGAGCTGAATGTTGGGCTACGACTCGAGCATATGAGCAAAAGATGAGAGTTGCAGAGATGAGGATGTTAAGGTGGATGTGTGGGCATACGAGGATGGACAGAATAAGAAATGAGAGCATTAGAGAAAAAGTTGATGTTGCATCTATTGAAGGAAAGCTCCGAGAGACACGTTTAAGGTGGTACGGACATGTACTTAGACGGCCAATAAATGCTCCAGTTAGGCGATATGAAACGATACCAAATATATGTTGGGTTTCCGGCACCGCGGCATGTGTGTGTTCGATCATGTTTCGTAAACATGAGCACAGCGGAAGCAATAAAAATAATAAATACTCCTATTTATTACAACACACACAACACACGCATGCTATTACAACAAGTGTAGACATAACCGTAAATTAAAATTGCAATAAAAAGAAATTAAACTACGTTATACCTTCCGTATGACGTGTAGCGGGAACGGCATCAACCGGAACGATCCTCGTAAGAATCGTCTCTATCCGTATCCACGCCGAGCTCCTCGGGATGACTTCGCTAAGTCATGAGCTTCGTCTTCGTACGGGTTACTAGCCTCGTGTTGAAGACGACGTGATCGAGAGATGATCACGATCCGAATCCAAATTCGGATCAAAAACGAGTTCTCAAAACTCGCTTCTCCGGAGAGGTATTCGTCAACCGTTTGACGAATCCTTCGTCCTCCACCTCAGAGGATGACCGGAGATCAAATCTCCGGTAAGTTAGCCGCTGTCGGAGCACTAACCGTCGTCCAAACGACGCTCCGACGAGAGGAGAAGAAGCTGTCCAGAAAACTGGACAGCTTGGTGGAGGATATAGGCGCCGGCCAACCAAGGAAAGAAAAACCTCACCTTGATGCCAAACCTATAGGGGATCACCGGAGGGTCGCCGGAGGTTCACCGGCTGAAGCTTGGTCGCCGGCAATGACTTGGACGGCGGCACAAAGGATGGGCGGCGGCCACTTAGGGTTGGGCGCCGAATTCACCAACAAGGGTGGGCGGCAACTCTATGTTGGGCGGCAACTCATCATTGGGTGTTAGGGTTAGGGTTAAGCCCTATTTTATAGAGAACTAATTCTCTTAATGGTTAATGGATCATATCCATAAAGCCCGTTAACCCGCTCCATTAAGATAAGTTAAAATAAACCAAACCATGATGGTTTATTTTAAGTTAAAACGAACCGAACCAACCTTTGGTTCATTCGTTTAATATAAACCAAACCATTTGGTTTATTCTCATCCATTGGATTAGAACCAAACCATTTTGGTCCATCCATTACGTCTTCATAAGACGCAGCCCATCCACGCTTCTATTGTGACTGAAACAATTTCATGCTCGCTTTATGTTTGGTCCAACCAAACATAGTTTCTCTCGGTCTGAGAATCCCATTCTCAAGCTCGTTTTAAATACTTTGGATTACACTCGTTGTGCGTGTGACCAAATAGGTTCTCGGTTTATGTTGGCCGTCTATAATTAACCATTAATTATAGAACGATCATGAGTGGCACCTAGTAGTACATCATGATCCCCAATTAACCGAAAAGATCAGCAGTTGATCGGAACTATTTACGAAACCCTTGATGCTCGAATGAATCGTGCCCCATTCCCTTCACTCATCTTATACCCACTTGGTTCAGGACATGGTCTATTGTGTCAGTCCCCACTAGGCTGACTACGTCACACCTAGCCCAAGTATCATTTCCTCGTCCTACGGATTCTAGTTACTCCACATGTATCGAAAAGTACTTTACTCTAAACATGTAATGCTTTGGCCAAAGACTTTAGTAACAATCCGACGAGAGGCCATGGGTATACATCTCCTCGCAAGGAGTGGTGAATCCTTTATAGGCTATTCAAACACCTTCGATCACTTCGACTTATACCCAATCATCCCGGGTCCACATCTCCTCGGAGATGTTTGCTTAAGATGTCAAAGCATAAGTCTCCATGATCAAGATGACTTGAATACCGCAAGTCAAAGGAACATCGCACTTAAGCCACAGTAAGAACTTCATTGACATATCTATATATGCAGAGAACCATATGAAGTCTTACGGCTGGTCACTCCAATGAACTAGTTACCATAACTAGCATCCACGATTAACTCCGGACATCACTATGTCTCCAGCCAGTGAGAATCACCTGCTTGGATACACCAAGGAGTATACCTCGTGCTAGTCTCGACAGAATTGATGGTGTCCAAATCCATCAATTCATCGACTAGGGATAATTCCGATACATCACAATTACACATGTAGAGATACTCACTAGTTTTGATCCAATCACAAATTCTCTCATGCTGTGAATCGTATCGTGGACATTCAGTAAATGAGTTTAAGATCCAATCAAATACATAAAACATGTATACTCAAATAGTGAATCTTCATTTATCATATAAATGGTTCATACATAAGGCGATTGCCTTAGGACATCTCTCATATATTACTAACAGACTCCCACTTGGCCTAATGCCAATCGCTACGGTATCCAATACCATAAGCACTAACATGACCCTCAAACTTACTTTGAGGTAATGCTTTAGTCAAAGGATCCGCTAAGTTCCTTTCAGTGGGAATTTTCTCGATTTGTATTTCGTTCCTACTTATGATCTCTCTGATAAGATGATAGCGGCGAAGCATATGTTTGGATCATTGATGAGACCACATCAAGTTCATAGATGAACTACTTGATCCAAACCGCTTCCTTTGCTGCTTCCAAAGCTGCAACGTATTCTGCCTTAGTGGCAGAATCCGCTATAGTGTCAAGCTTGGAACCTTTCCAACTTATTGCGCCTCCATTCTAGGTGAATACATACCCAGACTAAGACATGGAATCATCCTTGTCTGTCTGGATCTGGCATCCGTATACCCACGTATCACCATGTACCCTTCTCCATATATTAGGAACACATCCTTAGTTCTTCTCAAGTACTTAAGGATCGTCTTAACAGCCGCCCAATGATCCATTCCTGGATCGGATTGGTATCTGCTCGTGACACTCAGAGCGTACGATACATCGGGCCTCGTACATAACATAGCATACATGATAGATCCTATTGCGGATGCATAGGGAATCTTACTCATGCAAATCCTCTCGTCTTCTGTGCGCGGACACATAGACTTCGAAAGGTGTACCCCATGCCTGATGGGCAGATAACCTTTCTTGGATTCCGACATGCTAAACCTCTTTAGCACTCGGTCTATATATGTAGACTGCGAAAGACCAAGCAACCGTTTCGATCTATCTCTATAGATCTTAATCCCAAGGATGTAGGTTGCTTCTCCCGTCTTTCATGGAGAATGTCTTGGATAACCAAACCTTAATCGATCAGTAAGATTGACACATCGTTTCCTATAAGTAATATGTCATCGACATACAATACTAGGAATACATTTGCACTCCCACTAACCTTCTTGTACACACAAGGTTAAATGCGGATTTTGTGAGAAATCAAACTTTTGATCGTCTCATCAAAACGGATATTCCAGCTCCTGGATGCTTGCTTCAATCCATAAATGGATCGTCGCAACTTGCATACCTTGGTTTTATCAACCGATGTGAAACCCTCAGGCTGTATCATATACACGTCCTCGAGCCGGATATCGTTAAGGAAAGTTGTTTTCACATCCATCGGTCATAGCTCATACGCATAATGAGCCGCGCGGGCCAGGAACATCCGAATGGATTTAAGCATAGCTACAGGCGAATAGGTTTCGTCATAATCAACACCTTGTTTTTTTGACGATATCCTTTCGCCACCAATCTAGCCTTATAGGTAATCACATTACCATCCATGTCGGTTTTCTTCTTGAAAACCCACTTGCACCCTATAGGCTTTATGCCTTCAGGTGGGTCAACCAAGTTCCAAACTTGGTTTTCGTACATGGAATCCATTTCCGACTTCATGTCACCAAGCCACTTATCCCTTTCTGAACTTGTCAGCACTTCTTCATAACTGGTAGGCTCCTCATCATCAATGAGTAACACGTCGTTCGATTCACTTACGAGAAATCCATATCTCTCAGGAATATTGCGTGTTCTACCAGATCTACGAAGATGTGGTGTTACAATAGGTCCAGCCGATTGCTCATCACTATGAGTTGTCGGCTGTTGTGCTTCACCAGGTATCTCATCAATGTCTATTTGAGTCTCTCGAGCCTCCTCAAGCTCAACGACACTCCCACTGTTTTCTTGCAAGAGAAACTCTTTCTCTAGAAACACAGCATGCCTTGAAACAAACACCTTTTGTTCCACAGGATGATAGAATTGGTAACCCCTTGTTTCCTTAGGGTATCCAATAAATAGACATTTATCAGACTTAGCATTCAGTTTGTCTGATACAGCTTCACATAAGCAGGACAACCCCATATCTTCAAGTAAGATACATGAGGTTTCTTACTAGCCCATATCTCATATGGAGTAGTAGAGACTACCTTGGTAGGCATTCTGTTTAACAAGTAAACAGCTGTCTGAAGTGCATAACCCCAAAAGGACTTGGGAAGAGTCGCATGATTCATCATTGACCTGACCATGTCCAACAAGGTCCGGTTACGCCTCTCAGATACACCATTATGCTGTGGTGTATAGGGCGGAGTCCATTGAGACAATATGCCATTGTCTCTTAGATAATCAAGAAACTCTTGACTTAAGTATTCACCACCTCGATCCGATCGAAGTATTTTAATACTTTTGTCATGTTGTTTCTCTACTTCATTTCTGAATTCTTTGAACTTTTCAAAGGCTTCAGACTTGTGTTTCATCAAGAACACATACCCAAACCGTGAGTGATCATCGGTGAAGGTAATGAAGTAGCTATAGCCTCCTAATGCTTGAGTTGACATAGGTCCACATACATCAGTATGTACTAGACCTAGTAACTCTCCCACTCGTTCACCTTTTCCAGTAAAAGGTAACTTAGTCATCTTGCCTTTTAAGCATGATTCGCATGTATCGTATGAATCCAATTCAAATGATTCCAGAATTCCACATCGGTGTAATTCGGACATGCGTTTCTTGCTTACATGGCCAAGACGACAATGCCACATGTAGGAGTCTATTTGATTATCCTTTCGAGCACTGTTGTTGCTCGCTTCGATATTGCAATTGTCACTGGATACGTCCAACGTATAAACACCATTGCTTAAAGTTCCAGTCCCATAAAGAACCCCATTCAAAGTTATGTAACAACAATTGTTACTAAACGTCAAATGGAAACCATTTCTATTTAAACAAGAAATAGAAATGATGTTCTTTATCAACAAAGGAATATAAAAGCAATTGTCCAGTTCTAAGACAAGTCTGCAGGAGTTTCAACAAATGCGTTAGATGGCGAGTGCAAAGAACCTTTGCTTCATTCCCAACACGTAAATTTGACTCTCCCCTTGACGAGTCTTCTTCTATTCCTTAGCCCATGTATGTCATTACATATATGTGAGCCACACCAGTATCAAATACCCAAGTGTCTGAGGAAATAGAATGACAATCAATAAAGAAGATTTACGAAGAAGATGGGGCATCCGATGCCTTATCCTTCTTCACGGACTCTTGATAAACCTTGCAATTTCTTCGCGACCTCCTTGCCATAATGATGGCAAGTGCCCTTTGAGCTGGTTACGCCTTTTTAGCCTTTTTCTTCTTCCCTTACATTTGTTCCTTTGACTCCTCTTAGAACCTTTCTTCGAGGAATCAACTAACAACATCCTACTCATGCTTCTCAGAAGGCTCCACAGTCTTCAGCATGTTGAGCAGTACCACAGATGAACCTCCTCGCATCTCAGAGGTGAAGAGGAGCTTGGAGACTTCGAACCTTTCGAATCTCACTTGCTCATCAACCAACTCACAGAGATGAAGGACTACGATATGAGCATCCATATGCTCATGCTGCTTTCGTAGCTTGGGTTCCATCGCGGCTAGCATGATGCAACTCATTTGTTCAGAATCACTCACATGTTTCTGATAGGCCAACAATTGGTCCAAAGTTGCATCGTCACTAGGACGGGCGGGAAGAGGCGCTTCGAGGACATACACAAGCTTTTCACCTTGAGAACAATTCTCAAGTTTCTAAGCCAGTCCAAGAAGTTCGGCCCAGTCAATTTATTTGAATCCAAAATGGAACGCAAATTCAAACACATCATGATCAATATATTAACTTAGAAATACAAAACGAGCATATATGAGAAAGATGATTTTAAAAATGCATCAATATACATTTATAAATCTCATTCATTTTTCGAATTCAAAAACCCCAAAATCACTTCGGGAGATCGTAGGTCCATCTCCGAATGGGCTGATATCCATCATAGATAAGAACAACCTTGGAGTGAGTCCAACAAGCCATTCTTAGCTATGATGGTGGGTATCAAGTATACCGATTACATATCATGTATATGTAACTATCACAATGTGCTATCAACTAATTGAATGTTTACACATACATTGGATTGTTAACACATTAACAAGTATACATCATATGCATAGCACCCAACTTCACCTCTCTTCACATCGACCTTGGAGTGAGTCCAACAAATCGATGCTCCAAGTTAAAGCCGACCCATTAATCGCGAAATAGTTTTAATATGGTTAGAGCGCATTCAACCAATTAGCCAGGCTTGGAGTGAGTCCAACAACCCAAACTAACGATTGACCTCTGACTCTTACCATATTAGAGTTAAACTATTCCAATGATTTGAACATGTTTGAGTTGGCCGGGCTTGGAGTGAGTCCAACAACCCAAACAAGAAACAGAACTCTGGTTCTAACCATATTAATGGAAGGTGTAGGCTTTAATATTGAGTTAGGGTTTTATGTCTCATCCTCTTTGCATGCAAATAACTATTATCTACATGACATGGCATACATGGCATACATCTACATGTCACGACACGCATGGCATAATGTTATGCATCTAATGCAATTACAAGGCATACAATTATGTCATGTATATATTTCATTATATGTCATAACTATTTATGGAAATAAAATATGTTTAAGATTTGATTCTCCAAATCAAATCATAATTAAATTAGGAAACAAATTTCCAAATCTAATCACATATTTTATTCATGGAATTATTTGATTAAGGAAAATCTATTTAGGAAACCAATTTCCTAAATCATTAAAACTACTTATGGAAATAAAATATTTTAAGATTTGATTTCCCAAATCAAATCATGATTAAATTAGGAAACAAATTTCCAGAATCTAATCAAATATTTTATTTATGGAAAATATCAATTTCCATAAATACTTCCAACTTTCCAAAAGTGGAAGATTTCCATAAATACTTCTAGACTTTCCAAAATTGAAAAATTTCCATAAATACTTCTAAATTTCCAAAATTTAGAAAACTTCCAGAAATACATTATGACTATCGCAAAACCATTTTTACGATTATGTCGAAACACAACCTGGGCTCTGATACCACTGTTGGGTTTCCGGCAGCGCGGCGTGTGTGCGTTCGATCATGTTTCGTAAACATGAGCACAGAGGAAGCAATAAAAATAATAAATACTCCTATTTATTACAACACACACAACACACGCATGCTATTACAACAAGTATAGACATAACCGTAAATTAAAATTGCAATAAAAGGAAATTAAACTACGTTATACCTTCCGTATGACGTGTAGCGGGAACGGCATCAACCGGAACGATCCTCGTAAGAATCGTCTCTATCCGTATCCACGCCGAGCTCCTCGGGATGACTTCGCTAAGTCATGAGCTTCGTCTTCGTATGGGTTACTAGCCTCGTGTTGAAGACGACGTGATCGAGAGATGATCACGATCCGAATCCAAATTCGGATCAAAAACGAGTTCTCAAAACTCGCTTCTCCGGAGAGGTATAAGTCAACCGTTTGACGAATCCTTCGTCCTCCACCTCAGAGGATTACCGGAGATCAAATCCCCGGTAAGTTAGCCGCTGTCGGAGCACTAACCGTCGTCCAAACGACGCTCCGAAGAGAGGAGAAGAAGCTGTCCAGAAAACTGGACAGCTTGGTGGAGGATATAGGCGCCGGCCAACCAAGGAAAGAAAAACCTCACCTTGATGCCAAACCTATAGGGGATCACCGGAGGGTCGCCGGAGGTTCACCGGCTGAAGCTTGGTCGCCGGCAATGACTTGGACGGCGGCACAAAGGATGGGCGGCGGCCACTTAGGGTTGGGCGCCGAATTCACCAACAAGGGTGGGCGGCAACTCTATGTTGGGCGGCAACTCTTCATTGGGTGTTAGGGTTAGGGTTTAAGCCCTATTTTATAGAGAACTAATTCTCTTAATGGTTAATGGATCATATCCATAAAGCCCGTTAACCCGCTCCATTAAGATAAGTTAAAATAAACCAAACCATGATGGTTTATTTTAAGTTAAAACAAACCGAACCAACCTTTGGTTCATTCATTTAATATAAACCAAACCATTTGGTTTATTCTCATCCATTGGATTAGAACCAAACCATTTTGGTCCATCCATTACGTCTTCATAAGACGCAGCCCATCCACGCTTCCATTGCGACTGAAACAATTTCATGCTCGCTTTATGTTTGGTCCAACCAAACATAGTTTCTCTCGGTCTGAGAATCTCATTCTCAAGCTCGTTTTAAATCCTTTGGATTACACTCATTGTGCGTGTGACCAAATAGGTTCTCGGTTTATGTTGGCCGTCTATAATTAACCATTAATTATAGAACGATCATGAGTGGCACCTAGTAGTACATCATGATCCCCAATTAACCGAAAAGATCAACTTGATCGAACTATTTAAACCCTTGATGCTCGAATGAATCGTGCCCCATTCCCTTCACTCATCTTATACCCACTTGGTTCAGGACATGGTCTATTGTGTCGGCCCCACTAGGTGACTACGTCACACCTAGCCCAAGTATCATTTCCTCGTCCCTCACTGGATTCTAGTTACTCCACATGTATCGAAGAGTACTTTACTCTAAACATGTAATGCTTTGGCCAAAGACTTTAGTAACAATCCGACGAGAGGCCATGGGTATACATCTCCTCGCAAGGAGTGGTGAATCCTTTATAGGCTATTCAAACACCTTCGATCACTTCGACTTATACCCAATCATCCCGGGTCCACATCTCCTCAGAGATGTTTGCTTAAAATGTCAAAGCATAAGTCTCCATGATCAAGATGACTTGAATACCGCAAGTCAAAGGAACATCGCACTTAAGCCACAGTAAGAACTTCATTGACATATCTATATATGCAGAGAACCATATGAAGTCTTACTACCGGTCACTCCAATGAACTAGTTACCATAACTAGCATCCACGATTAACTCCGGACATCACTATGTCTCCAGCCAGTGAGAATCAGCTGCTTGGATACACCAAGGAGTATACCTCGTGCTAGTCTCGACAGAATTGATGGTGTCCAAATCCATCAATTCATCGACTAGGGATAATTCCTATACATCACAATTACACATGTAGAGATACTCACTAGTTGTGATCCAATCACAAATTCTCTCATGCTGTGAATCGTATCGTGGACATTCAGTAAATGAGTTTAAGATCCAATCAAATACATAAAACATGTATACTCAAATAGTGAATCTTCATTTATCATATAAATGGTTCATACATAAGGCGATTGCCTTAGGACATCTCTCATATATTACTAACAATATACACATCAAACGAGGAAGAGGAAGACCAAAAAAGACTTGGTTAGCAACAATAAAACAAGATAAAATTTATTTAAATATAGATGATGATATAGTAGGGGATAGAGTCCAATGGCGTAGAAGGATTCATATAGCCGACCCCACCAAGTGGGATAAGGCTTTGTTGTTGTTGTTGTTGTTGTATGTGGGTTTTGGTTTATCTTAAACTAAGGCCTCATGCATTTTCTAAGACAACACTACTTGATTCCCTTATAAATGAGACTTCAAGTCATGACATTGTCCTTGAGTCAATTTTAATCACATTAAATGCATGAATGATCATGGCATTAATGATGATATAAATAAATACATGCTCATAATCATGATGTCATGGCATAAGATGGAATCTAAGCATACATGACATTTAAACTTAATCCTAAACATGATCATGACATATTAAATGATTAAAAATAAATATGATATCATGACATGTTATATGTCAAACAAAGCATGACAAATAAGAGGTATAGGGATAATAATACCTAGAATTTAATATTGATTGCCATTTGATATAGTTAAATATATTTTACCATATTACCCAAAAATTCCCAAATGTGCTAAAAACCCAAAATGACACACTAAGACCTCTAAACCTAAATTGTGCCAATTTAATTGATTTTTCATAATTCCAAAAATATATTGGCACATCCTAAAATCTTTTAGGATTTAAATTCAAATATATTTCCAAGGTATCCATAACCTTGAAAATATCCTAAAGTGCTAACTTTGCTATGGTTGGGTTAGCTACCCTTCCAATCAAGGTTGACACACCTAAACCCATCTAGCGTGAATCGATCACGCTCTTAGGAACCCAAAATCTATTTGAGCTCCTAAGGTTAATTAGGTATTCTTTAGGGATAACCTCCCTAGATACCTTCCTAATGACCCTTCTAGTCTTGTTATCCTTGGTCATTTGAGTTTTGCCTAGGTTAACCTTAGGGATTGCCTCCCTAGTAACCTTCTTAGTGGTCTTCCTAGGTTTCATGGAAACCTTAGCCACTAAGAACCTACCTTGGTCAACCTTAGGGATGACTTCCCTATTGACCTTGGTCTTCCTAAACCTAGGTTTAGTTCCATAATCAAATGGAATACTCTGATAAGTCACCTTAGGCTTAGGTTTGTAACCCAAACCTTTCTTGCCCTTGGTTGACTCTTGTTTCTTAGACCCTAGGTGTTGACTTTGACTTCTAGACCCTAGAGTTTGACCATTTGACCTTTGCATTTGATTTGCCATTTTTGCAAAGGTCATTACCAACTTCTCAAGCCTTGACCTCATGGCTTGGTTCTCTAATTCTAATATCTCTAATTTTGTGGGCACATTGTTTCTATTATCATTTTTTCCCTTCCTAGGCATGTGTCTAGAATTCTTGGAGTTAAAACCTAGGTGATCTTCAATTTTCCTTATAGATGCATTAGATAAAATATTTTTAGGGACATTAGTCCCAAATTTCTTCTTATTCCTAAGGTTGACTTTCTTACCTCCTAAACAATATTCCCTATTTCTAGCATACTCTTTATGATAAATTGCAAGAGAATTAAAATGTCTAGCATGCTTTTGCCTATAAATTAAAGTAGAAGCATTATTGAATTTTACCTTAGGGTTTACCTTAGAGGCTCCCCCTACATGTGTAGCTTCTCCTTTCCTCCTAGGGCATTGGCTTCTATAGTGCCCCTTTTGATGGCACTTGAAACACACTACGTGCTCCTTACTCTTGATGGTTGAGGCTCTGGTCTCCTTGACTTTTGGTACCGGTGGAGCCTTCTTAACCTTCTTAGTGCACTTACTCTTGTAGTGCCCGACTTCCCTACACTCAAAGCAAATTATATGAATTTTGTTTTGAATTGAATTGCTTGAGTTACCTAGGGTGATGACCGGAATTGGAGCTTCTTCATCTTGATTAGATGTTGAAACTTCTTCTTGATGCTCCGGAGTGGATGGTCTCTCCCCCTCAATCCTAGAGGTGGATGCTTCTTCCACCACTTATACTTCTTCTTCATCCGATCCGGAAGTTGACTCCATCTCAACTTCCGACTCCTCACTTTCACTTGAGGATGAGCTCTCTTCCTCCTCTTCCTTATCTTCTTAGATTGAGGGAGGCTCCTCGTGGAATCTTGTCAATTTGCTCCATAGCTCTTTGACATCCATGTAATCCCTTAGCTTGCACAAAACATCATTAGGAATTAAATCTTCCAAAAGTTTTGTTACCTTAACTTCGGTCTTGAATTTTTGGCGTTGCTCTTGGGTCCACTTCTTCAATTTTAGGACCTCTCTCTTCTTATCCCTCAGATGTTCAAAGCCTTCCATGACAATGAACCAATCTTCTATGTCTATCATCAGAAAGTTCTCCATTCTTGCCCTCCATGTTGAGAAATCTTCTTGGTCATATGGTGGTGGTGTGTTTATGTCCCATCCAGACTTGGTTCAGTTGAACACTGGTCAAACCCATATGACCTAGAGTAGTCGACTGACACCTATGCCAGTCGACTGATGTCGGCTAAAACTTCAAACATAACGATGTTTGAGCCTCCGACACTCAGTCTTAGACACTTGGCCAAGTCCACCTTATCCCTCATGGAGTTCCCCACCGAAGCTTTCTTCCCTCGGCCTACGTCCCTCGGATGCGCCAAGCGCAAAACTTCGCAATGTCATCCTTCGCGTCTCATGCCCTAGAAGTATGCTTCCCTTTGGGCTCACTCCATTCGCTCCCCGTCCGGCAGTCCCTCGGATGCACATAGCGCACGACTTCGCAATGCTATGCTTCACCGACTCAAGGACCCAAGCCTAGTGAACTTGCCAAGTTCTCAAGACTTCCCAAATGCACCAAGCGCACGGCTTCACAATGCTTTGGATTTCCCATGCCAAGCACCAAGCGCACAACTTCGTAATGCTTTGGACTTTCCCATGACAATCCCATGTCATGAGTTTTGTCTATCATCAAAATACTATCAAGGTACTGCTCAAGTCAAACTCGAGTCAACCTGGGCCAATTGCACCAACAAATGGGTGGACTATAAAGGCGATTACTGGGTATGTAACAAATTATGCGGAGGGATGTGAGTGATGTAGATGGGATCTATCCCTCCTATATGACGGGGGTGACATCGATATTCTTGATAGAGTGAGACCATGAAGTGCATGGCCATGCCCAAATGAGTCAATATGAGATATTGAGCTCATTTGATTAGAGTGAGTCTACTTGGAGTTCAAGATATAGATTGTACCGAGGATGACACGGTCTATGCCTCAATTGGTCAATCTAGATGTCAAGGATAGAGGGACATTGTCACATATTGTGAGAGTCACAATTAGTAGTCACAAAGTTGATGTTGGAGCTCAACATTCTTGTAACTTGGGTAGCAATGATGTGTTGCTAGATACCGCTCATTGCTTATGTTCGTAAATCAGTTTAGGGATATTGCCAATGTTACAAGAACCTATAGGGTCACACACAAAGGGCAATTAGATGGAGATTAGGTTCATATGATGAACCATGAGGATTAGGTTCATGGGATGAACCAAATTGGATTAAGAGTAATCCTAATTAGACTAATTGAGTTGGACTTAATTTGATTCAAGTGTTGAATGAGTCTAATTTAGATTTGATTCATTTAGTCAATTTAAATTAATGAATAGAGATTCATTAAATCAAATTGACTTGAGTCAAGTGGTTAGATTTGATCAACCATGGGAGATAAGAGGTCAACTTTGACTTGACTTGAGAGGGAAGATGAAAGGTCAAGATTGACTTGACCAAATGCCATGTCATGATGATGACTTGGCCTGGCCAGCCAATGATGATGCTCCACATCATCATTGACTTATCAAGTGGTGCCACCTCATAAGGGAGACCAAGAGACATTGACTCTTGGAGTTACATGCATGCATGTAACCCCCCCCCCCCCCCTCCATGAAGTGGCCAACCACTTATTCCATTAGATGGTGAATTCATTTTGTGTGTTACACAACTTCATCTTCCTCCTTGGATCATCCTCTCAAGCTCCCCTCTCCTCCTTGGCCGAAATTCCTAAATAGTGCTAGCACACTCTAAGGTATTTTCTCCCCCAATTTGTCCGTGTGGATACCAATAGAGGAGTGTTCACTTGATACTCTTGAGTTCCGACGATACGTTTGGACAAGCGGGATAAGTGAAGGGCGTCGCTATGAGGGTAATACTGTCAACTTCTTATCATGTAGATCTAGAGTAGATCTAAAGGTATTAAACACATACATGTTAGTTTTATATTTTATACTTCGCACGGATCCGTGGCCGGGGCTTCCGAGGTTTCCGCAACGCAAAAGCATGCTTTTTAAAACCCAACAAAGGGTATCGTGAGCCACGCAAGCATGTATGTGTTTCATTTTTGTGGTTTTTATATTAGATATAAAAATTACAGAATTTTATGTTTCTGTAAATTTCCTATTTTTATAGAATTTTTGGGTATTTTTCTCAAAGAGTCGAAGAAACGAGTGTTAGGACACTTGTCGGCTTCAACCATCGAGAAAAACTCTCCGAAACGGTGAGTTCTCACTTTAGGTTTTTGGGATAACGACTTAAGTCACTGTAAGATCATAGTAGGGACACTCGCAAAGTTTATTTTGTGAGTAGGGGCGCTGCCCCTGTCCCTGAAAGGGGCCTTGTCCCGCGAACGCACCCGGAAACCTCTTAGCGGGACCGTTACAGAGAGGTGACTCATAAAATTGAAAAAGAAAATAGGAAAAATTATAGAAATGTTTTGTAAAAAAATACATAATTTAGAATTATGTATAATTCTATGATTGTCATGGCCCAATGACCCCAATTTGATTGGATTATGATGTGTTGTAATTCATAATACGGCCTGCATGCCATTTTTGTGGTTGTGCGTGTTGTATAGTGTATGCGACCTGCGCGTCGTACCTCTTCTTTTGAAATTCTAGTTGTAAATAGTTTTAGACTCGAATGTAACTCGAGTTTCATATTTGTAATGTACAAAATGGAGCGGTGGAAAGTCCACTTGTAGACCAAGTTACGAGAAGGGTGCCGACGACACATGGCGGTCAAAGGAAGCGCTTGGAGAAGCCGCTAGCCTTAGGTTGACCGTCTGATCTTCTCATTGGCTTGAGAAGATCATAGTAGGGCCAAGACTACATCACAGTTAATTATATATATATATGTTGATATATATATATATATATATATATATATATATATATATATATATATATATATATATATATATATATATATATATATATATATATATATATATAGATATATATATATATATATATATATATATATATATATATATATATATATATATATATTTGATTTTTCTTGTATGTATGTGATGCATGCTAGTAGAATAATCCTTGTATGTATATGATGCATGCTAGGATAATTTTCTTGTATGTATATGATGCATGCTAGAATAATGTATGTATGTATGTGATGCATGCTAATATAGGATAATAAAGGCCTTAATGCGTATATGAAACACATTACGATTAGATTAGATCTTAATCGAATCAACTCGTAAATGCCTACCAGGTCCTTGATACCCATCACTACCTCGATCATTTGTAGTTGTTGAATCTGCCAAAGCAGAGCAACGCATATTATCTTGGTAGGGTGCGGAGGGACAATCATGGTCCCGCCTATCACAGCTTGAGTTAGAGTAAGCTCAATTAGATTGAGTAAAACTAGTTAACTCAATTGGATCGAGTAGAACTATAGGCATATTCCAATCGTTGGAAAGATAGGATAAGATCCCATTTACACTAAATCTTGGACGATTTAGCCCAAGCTAACTCAAGGTCTTTTGTAAATGTGGGTCTTGATCCTATAAACAAGAGTTGCATAGAGATGTAATCGGTAATGTGTTACCCACCGATCGTACTAAGTCTTGGGCGATTTAGCCAAAGCTAACTCAAGGCTTAGTATGATGTGGATCTTGTCCTGCAAGAATGCTAGTTTGTATGAATCTAGTAATGTGGTTTGACCACATACATAACTCGATTCTACAAAATTCCTATAATTCAGTGGGAGCATAATTTGATTAAAGGCCTAATTAAATGATAAAAGGAATATGATATTAATTCTCTGCATTGTATATTGTAGATAACTATGTCGACAAACACGAATACTCTCTCTCTGCGTTCTATCCTTGAGAAGGATAGGCTCAATGGAGCAAATTTCCTGGATAGGTACAGGAACCTGAGAATTGTTCTCACCAAAAAAAGGAAGTTGTACATCCTAGAGCAGCCCATTCCGGAGGCACCTCCTGCCACTGGCTCGCGAGCTGACAAAGATGCTTACAAGAAGCATCAAGATGATGCATTAGATGTGTCATGTCTAATGCTCGCGACCATGAACTCTGAGCTTCAGAAGCAACACGAGTTCATGAGTGCTTATGATATGGTTGGACATCTTCGTTAACTATATCAAGGAAAAGCAAGGCATGTGAGATATGAAGTCTCTAAGGCATTGTTTGGGTCCAAAATGCAAGATGGGACTCCCGTAGGTCCATATGTACTCAAGATGATTGGGTACGTAGAAAACCTACAAAGGCTGGGATTCCCACTTGGCCAAGAGCTGGCCACTGACCTGATCTTGTAATCTTTGCCACAAGCCTACAATCAATTTGTCATGAATTATAACATGAATGAAATTGATAAGCCACTTCCTGAGATGCTCAGCATGTTGAGAACTGCTGAGCTTAACCTTAAAAAGGGAAAATCTGATGCCATTTTGATGGTGTAAAAGAAGAAAGGCAAGGGCAAGCCTAAAGGTAAGGGAAAGTCCCAAGCCAAGGGCAAGGGCAAGGAACTGAAACCCAAAGGAGGGGTAGTCAAGGACGGGGCTTGCTTCCACTGTAAGGAAGCTGGACACTGGAAGCGTAACTGCAAGGCATACCTAGAAGATCTTAAGAAGAAGAGAAGTGAGACTTCTACTTCAGGTATAAATGTTATAGAAGTCAATCTATCTATTTCTTCATCTTGGGTATTAGATACTGGATGTGCATCTCACATTTGTACCAATGTGTAGACGCTGAGAAATAGTAGGGCATTGACAAAGGGCGAGGTGGACCTACGAGTAGGCAATGGAGCAAGGGTTGTTGTTGTTGCTGTAGGAACTTATGATCTATATCTTCCCTCTGGGCTTGTACTAGAATTAGATGAATTTTGTTATCTGTTTGCCTTAACTAAGAACATAATTTCGGTTTCTTGTTTGGACAAGAAAGGATTTACATTTATAATAAAGAACAAATGTTGTTCAGTTTATTTAAATGATATGTTCTATTGTAGTGCACCTCTAATGAACGGACTCCTCTTTCTAGACTTAGAGAGCCCTATCTATAACATAAGTACCAAAAGGTTCAAGTCAAATCAGTTGAACCAAACCTATCTCTGGCATTGTCGCTTAAGTCACATAAATGAGAGTCACTTATCTCAGCTCCATAAGGATGGGCTGCTAGACTCATTTGATTTTGAATCATATGAGACATGCGAGTCTTGCCTTTTAGGCAAGACGACCAAGACTCCCTTTAGTGGACACAGCAAAAGAGCAACGGACTTGTTGGGACTTATACATAGTGATGTATGTGACCCTTTCAATGTTGCAGCTAGAGGTGGTTACAGGTACTTCATTACATTTACTGATGACTTCAGTAGATATGGTTATGTGTATTTTATGACACATAAATCAGAATCCTTTGAAAAGTTCAAAGAATTCAAGAATGAAGTACAAAACCAGCTTGGCAAGAGAATTAAGATACTTCGATCAGATCGAGGTGGTGAATACCTTAGTCATGACTTTCGTGACTATCTAGCTGAGTGTGGGATTATATCCCAACTCACTCCTCCTGGAACACCACAGTGGAATGGTGTATCCGAAAGGAGGAATCATATCCTATTAGATATGGTACGATCTATGATGAGTCACACAGATCTTCCTATATCCTTTTGGGGATATGCTCTAGACACAGCAGCCTTTACCATTAACCGTGTACCATCCAAGGCTGTAATAAAGATACCATATACGATATGGACAGGGAGAAATCCCAAGATGTCTTTCATGAGGATTTGGGGTTGTGAGGCTTACGTTCGACGTCAAGTCTCAGACAAACTGGGACCCAAATCCGATAGGTGCTATTTTGTTGGATATCCCAAGGACACAAAGGGATATTACTTCTACATTCCGAGTTAGCACAAAGTGTTTGTGGAAAAGACTGGAGTTTTTCTAGAAAGGGATTTTGTTTCTAGAAAAACTAGTGGGAGTACGTTCGATCTTGAAGAAATTCAAGATAAGGACCATAGCACTAAGGCCTTGATGGAGGTTGAACAGGAACCACAAAGTGTTGTGGGTGATGAGATTGTTGCACAAAGAGTTGTGGAACAACCACCTATTCAGGTAGACCGACCTCTTCGCAGGTCTGATAGGGTACGTCGTCAGCCTGAGAGATACTCATTTCTCTTGTCTTACCATGATGACGTTATGCTCATTGAGAATGAGCCTACCTCCTATCGAGGAAGGCTGTGATGAGCCAGTTACGAGAAATGGCTAGAGGCCATGAGATCAAGATGGAATCCATGTACACCAACCAAGTATGGACTTTGGTTGATCCACTGAAGTCAAACCCATTGGGTGTAAGTGGGTCTTTAGGAGAAAAAGGCGCATGGATGGACTTACGCATACCTATAAGGTCGATTGGTGGCTAAAGGTTTCAAGCAAATTCATGGTATTGACTATGATGAAACCTTTTCTCGATGGCGATGTTTAAGTCCATTCGGATCTTGCTTGCTATTGGCATACCACGATTATGAGATCTGGCGGATGGATGTCAAAACGCGTTTTGAATGAAACTTACTCGAGGATGTGTACATGACACAACGAGGTTTTGAAGATCCTGACATCTTTGGGAAAAGTATGCAAGCTGCAAAGGTCTATTTTTGGGCTAAAGCAAGCCTCTCGGAGCTGGAATCTTCGATTCGATGATGCAATCAAACAGTTTGGTTTCATCAAGAATGAAGATGAACCCTGTGTCTACAAAAGGGTTAATGGGAATACAGTTGTCTTCCTTGTATTGTATGTGGATGACATACTACTTATTGGGAATGACATCCCTTCGCTACAGTCTGTGAAGACTTGGCTGGGGACGTGCTTCTCAATGAAGGACTTAGGTGAAGCAGCCTATATTCTAGGCATCAAGATCTACAGAGATAGATCTAAGAGATTACTTGGCCTAAGTCAGAGTACATACATTGACACGGTATTACTACGGTTTGCCATGCATAATTATAAGAAAGGACTTCTGTCGATGTCACATGGTGTGAGTCTTTCGAAGACTCAAAGTCCCTCTTCTAGAGAGGAGAGAGACTGCATGGATAAGATCCCTTACACATCTACTATAGGATCTATCATGTACGCCATGCTGTGTACTCGTCCTGATGCCTCGTATGGTTTGAGCATGACGAGTAGATACCAGTCAAATCCAGGTGAGCATCACTGGATAGCAGTCAAGAATATTCTTAAGTACTTGAGAAGGACTAAAGAATATTTCTTGATATTTTAAGGCGATGAGGAGCAAGCTGTAAAGGGTTACAGCGATGCCAGCTTCCAAACTGACCAGGATGATTATAGATCACAGTCAGGGTTCGTGTTTTGCTTGAATGGTGGCACTGTGAGCTGGAAGAGTTCGAAGCAGGACACAGTTGCTGATTCTACAACAGAAGCCGAGTATATTGCTGCATCTGAGGCAGCAAAGGAGGCAGTTTGGATCCGCAAGTTCATTACTGAGCTTGGGGTGGTTCCTAGCATTGCAGATCCTATAGAGCTCTATTATGACAATAATAGAGCGATTGCACAAGCTAAGGAACATCGCTCACACAAGCAGACCAAACACATACTACGGTGCTTCCATCTCATTCGAGAGATTATCGATAGAGGAGATGTGAAGATTTGCAGAGTACCCACAGAGGCTAACATCACAGATCCCTTGACCAAGGCTTTGACACAGAAAAAGCATGATGGTCACACTAGGTCATTGAGTATTAGATACTACGGTGATTGACACTAGTGCTAGTGGGAGATTGTTAGTGAAATCCCTAGAGCCAATCATGTGATGATTGTTGTATGGACTTTATTGTATCATATTCCTATTTATAAAGGCATGATTATTATATTTACTTGTATTGGTGACAAATAACTAAATATAATAATGTCCTTGAGTAGTAGGTTCTTATCTATATCAATCGATTGGTTGAATCGATAATGAGATGATATAGAGAACACTACTCTTAATCATTCCTAGTCGAGTATTAACATTCAGGGACAATGTTAATGCGTAGAGACTAGCATGTAGGTCAACAAGATGACTTGATCTCACAAGTCATGGATATGAGATATCAAGTTGACACATGGGTATGCATTGGAGAATGTATACTGAATAACCCGCCATGAGAAAGTATCATGGATCGTTATATGAGTGTCATATACTTTCTCATGTGGCTATTAGTATGGCTATTAGTCCTTAGACCTAAAGTCACCATGGTTCCCTACATAAGGAGTTGCATACTTTGGCTTCGTCAAACGTCACCCGTAAATGGGTGGACTATAAAGGCGATTACTGGGTATGTAACAAATTATGCGGAGGGATGTGAGTGATGTAGATGGGATCTATCCCTCCTATATGACGAGGGTGACATCGATATTCTTGATAGAGTGAGACCACGAAGTGTATGGCCATGCCCAAATGAGTCAATATGAGATATTGAGCTCATTTGATTAAAGTGATTCTACTTGGAGTTCAAGATATAGATTGTACCGAGGATGACACGGTCTATGCCTCAACTGGTCAATCTAGATGTCAAGGATAGAGGGACATTGTGACATATTGTGAGAGTCACAATTAGTAGTCATAAAGGTGATGTTGGAGCTCAACATTCTTGTAACTTGGGTAGCAATGATGTGTTGCTAGATACCTCTCATTGCTTATGTTCGTAAATCTGTTTAGGGACATTGTCAACGTTACAAGAACCTATAGGGTCACACACAATGGGCAATTAGATGGAGATTAGGTTCATATGATGAACCATGAGGATTAGGTTCATTGGATGAACCAAATTGGATTAAGAGTAATCCTAATTAGACTAATTGAGTTGGACTCAATTTGATTCAAGTGTTGAATGAGTCTAATTTAGATTTGATTCATTTAGTCAATTTAAATTAATGAATAGAGATTCACTAAATCAAATTGACTTGAGTCAAGTGGTTAGATTTGATCAACCATGGGAGATAAGAGGTCAACTTTGACTTGACTTGAGAGGGAAGATGAAAGGTCAAGTTTGACTTGACCAAATGTCATGTCATAATGATGACTTGGCATGGCCGGCCAATGATGATGCTCCACATCATCATTGACTTATCAAGTGGTGCCACCTCATAAGGGAGACCAAGAGACATTGGCTCTTGGAGTTACATGCATGCATGTAACCCCCCCTTCCATGAAGTGACCAACCACTTATTCCATTAGATGGTGAATTCATTTTGTGTTACACAACTTCATCTTCCTCCTTGGATCATCCTCTCAAGCTCCCCTCTCCTCCTTGGCCGAAATTCCTAAAGAGTGCTAGCACACTCTAAGTTATTTTCTCCACCAATTTGTCCGTGTGGATACCAATAGAGGAGTGTTCACTTGACACTCTTGAGTTCCGGCGATACGTTTGGATGAGCGGGATAAGCGTAGGGCATCGTTACGAGGGTAATACTCTCAACTTCTTATCATGTAGATCTAGAGTAGATCTAAAGGTATTAAACACATACATGTTAGTTTTATATTTTATACTTCGCACAGATTCGTGGCGGGGGCTTCCGAGGTTTCCGCAATGCAAAAAAAGCAATTTTTGCGGCTCGGAAAACCCAACATCTTGTTCATCCATACGCTAGCCTTTAGGTGCTTCCATCGGCTATGTCATGCTAACGGTGTCTACACCGCCAAGACACATTGGACTTACACTGCCAAGACTCCGCTTGGACTTTACGCCGCCAACCATTAGACTTATGTTGTCAAGACTCCCGCTTGGACTTTACGCTGCCAATATCAAACCTCTTGGACTTCTCAAATGCCAAGACTCAAGCTTGGACTTTCCCTTGCCAACCCATGTTGAACTTTCCATACTAAGACCCATGCTTGGACTTTTCCTTGCCAAGACCCATGCTTGGACTTTACATGCCAAGTAGTCAAGACTTGGACTTTCCATGACGTGGTCAACTCCAGTCAACCATCAAAATCCCCCTCGAAACAAACTCGAGTCCGGTCAATCATGACTCGGGTCGATTGTTCCAATAATCTCCCCAAAATATTATCAGACATCAATGTCAAACATCGATGTCAAACTTCCATGTCAAACATCAAAACATCGCTCGAGTCAAACTCGAGTCCGGTCAATCATGACCTGGGCCGATTGCACCAACAACTCCTATATATAGAAAGACACATCTAAACCCTCAGGGGAGGTTCGATGGTTGGGATGGCAAGAAGGTGCCCTAAAAAGCATCAGAGGCTCGCAACGTTAAGGAAGGAAGCAGCTTGAAGACTCAAATAGACACTCTAACACCTTGAAAAGCGACCAAGACATCGCATTGGATCCAATAAAGCGTATTCTTTCTATTCTTAATTATATTTGGTTTGTAATCATATCTTGTGTTTGTTTTTCCTTATTCATGGAGTAGATACTTTGTTTCTAGGATTAGGGAGTAACTTGTGTTTGTTGGACATGCTAGTTAAAATATCTATTCATTGCTTTTGAATTAAATTTGCAATTTATGTTGTTTAGATCAATGAAAGTTATGTCTTGATTCTATTTCTACCATACGTAGTTGATAAAAGGGTTGAAGGCCTTTGTATTGAAATCTAGGAGAACCAAGGAGGAACCTTGCAATCATCCTCCCTTCCATAATAGTAGGATGTAGGTTGTTAAAGAGTAGGATATGAAATATAATCCACCTGTTCATAAAGATCAATAGGGCATCCTAGAACCCCATGAACCTATTCCAGCAGAAGGCTCAAAGTAGGAGACATCAACTCTAGAAGGGTTGAGGGACCCCAATTATAGGGGGCTCCCAAAGATATCAACCCCCTGAGCTCTAACAATCCAAAAGGGAAACTTGACTAGGAATAGATAGTTCCTAGTTGAAACAAAAGTTTATCAAGATTACACATGATGATCCTCCCACAAGATCCAAACTAGAGATCCTAGGAGCATTAAATTGATAGCATGTTCAACAATGTACAAGTGAAATCGAAATCCTGAAATCCTTTAAGCAACTATGAGCCCCTCTTTGCTTTCTCCAAGCGACACCATATTTGAGTCAGGACTGTCGTCGACCCCACTTCTAACTCGCAAGATATTCACTCCGAACAATGAACATTCACTATGCAAATAGTACTCAAATCACAGTCCCTGTGGGATTGATACATAAATTTATTACTTGATAATAACTGTGTACTTGTGGACGTTATTGTGAGCGTGCGCGTCGACTCTATCAGCAAATCTCGCTGGTGATTTGGAGTCGTGCTCGAGTGCATCAGTCAGAAATCGATAGCATGTTCAACAACGCACAAGTAAAACCAAAATCCTAGAATCTCTTAATTGACCTTGAGCACACCCTTTCTCTTTCTCCAAGTGACACCATACTTGAGCCTTCCCATAGTCGACTACTTTAACTTGTGAAGAATTACTCCTAATGATCAACGTTCATCGGACACCACAATAATCAAATCTCAGCCCCTATGGGATCAATATTTATTATTACTTGACGACAACCATACACTTGCAGGCATTGAGTGCTGACCCGGTCCTTAGCCTCGTGGTCGAGGGCTTCTGTTGGCATGTATCATTATTCCACTGTGCTAACGTTTAATAGAGACATGAACATGCTAACGCAATCGAACGGAGCAAAATTGAGAAACGCTATTCACCCCCTCTAGTGTTCCTGTCACACCCGCCCTTTTCGGACCCAGAATCCGGAGGGGCGGCGCGTGATGCGACCGTACATACATACATACATACATACAGCGGAAGACTTTATACATATTTCGTACTTCTTATAGCGGAAGACTTTAGACATTTTTTTTTTCTTTTAAAACATAAACATGAATTGACATATATATATATACTTCTTCTTCTTCACATAGAGCATGCATCATAACATATATAGATACTTCTTCTTACTTCTTCTTTACTTCTTCTTATTAACATAGAGCAAGCATTATAACTTAGATAGATACTTAGTGCTTAGTTCAAATTCTTAAACATCACCATCATAAGCAGACATAATAAGGACATCCATAGACATCATCATCATAGGTAAACACATATATATAGACCTAACGGATCTTCTCCACCATGCCACTACCACACACATTTGGCCCCTCCTGCTGCTCCCTTTAGTTTATCCATCCCTTACCCTTATCTGCAGTACGAGGGAAAGATAAACTATAAGCACATAGGCTTAGTAAGATCCAGTCCTACTCACAAAAACCATGTATCGACATTAATCATGGCATGTAACATTCATAACATATAAGCATGTAACATTCATAACATATAAGCCATATAACATGTAACATACATGGCGTAATCAACTTAACATGTAGCATAAGTAACGTGGGTAAACATAACATGTCTCATCCATAGCATGGCAGCATAACATGTATCATCTATAACATAGCATCATATCATGTACCTTTGGGACTTAATTAAACATAACATATAACATACGTAACGTAGCAAATCAACATAACATACAACATATATGTATGACCTATCAAACATAACATACATCAGGTGTAACATAGTGACATAACATGGCATATCAAACGTAACATACATCATATGTAACATAGTGACATAACATGGCATATCAGACATAACATACTTCATATGTAACATATCAACATGGCATGTGAACATAACAATCTAACTATGTAACATATGCAAGATGCTTTTGAAAACATATATTATAGGTACGTAAATATAAATCTCAACATATTTGGGCCCGGCATTGTACCACTTCTTCATTATCATAGCGTGCATCCCTAAATAGGCCCGAGGTAGCAAGTCTCGAACCTAATAGGTTACTAGGCCCGATCTTAGTCCGTCGACCTAGGGCAATCGTCATAGCGTAGAAGCCCATCCTAGGCCCGAGTCTTACTCCATCGACCTAAGGCATCTTGGAGCCCATCCCGTACTAGGCCCGAGTCTTATTCCATCGACCTAGGGGCAATCATACATAGAAGCCCATCCTAGGCCTGAGTCTTATTCCATCGACCTAGGGGCAATCATACATAGAAGCCCATCCTAGGCCCGAGTCTTATTCCATCGACCTAGGGCATCATAGGAGCCCATCCCTTCTTGGACCTTGTTAAGGTCTTGGTACAAGCCATGCAGAAGGTAAAATACTTATATGCTTATTTTATAACATAGCTTATTTCATCTTGCAACATAGCATACTTCATTTCATAACATTTCATGCTTCACTTCATGAGCATATCATCTTTCATTTCATAACCATACCATTCTTCATTTCATAACATATCATTCTTCATTTCATCATCATGTCATATTTATGTCGTGAACATATCGTTTCGTTTTCATTTCATAATCTTATCTTTTTCCATTTCATAACATATTTCAAATATCGCATACTCATAGACATGGCATAAGGCAAAAGTAAGTAAACACTAACCTAAGGCATGTCATCTTCATCTAGAATTATTTAGTATCACAAATCAACATGAATTCACCCAACATAAAACACATGTTAACCTATTCATTTAACTTAACAACAACTTCATATGTACATAAGACTTAAATTAAAATTTCATTTAATTCCCAAAAATACCTGATGGTCGTACGGTCCATAGGGGTTTCTAGGGTTATCCTTCATCCTAATTCATTTAACACAACCACAACTTCATTTGCACATAGAACATGAATTAGACTTCATTTAATCACCCATAATTCATGGTGGCCGAATGGTCCATAGGGTCTTCTAGGGTTATCTTTTAACCTAATTCATTTCATATAACAACAACTTCATTTGCATATAAAACATGGATTAAAACTTCATTTATTCACCCAAAACCTAGGTTGGCCGAATGGTCCAAGTAGGGTTTTTAGGGTTAACCTTTAACCTAATTCATTTCATATAACAACAACCTAATTCATTTCATATAACAACAACTTCATTTGCATATAAAACATGGATTAAAACTTCATTTATTCACCCAAAACCTAGGTTGGCCGAATGGTCCAAGTAGGGTTTTTAGGGTTAACCTTTAACCTAATTCATTTCATATAACAACAACCTAATTCATTTCATATAACAACAACTTCATTTGCATATAAAACATGGATTAAAACTTCATTTATTCACCCAAAACCTAGGTTGGCCGAATGAACCTTAGTGGCTAATAGGGTTAGCTTTTGTCCTAATTCATTTTAAATCCTAACATCATCATATAGTTACTAAAACATAGCATATAACTTCATGGAAACCCTAAATCATAGCTTGGCCGAATTAACCTTAGTGGTTATTAGGGTTAGCTTTTAACCTAAACCCTTTTTCCATCCTAACATCATCATCTACTTCCTAACGACATCTTCTTCTTACAAACATGACATAGAATTTCAATAAAACACCCAAAACTTCATTTTGGTCGAATATATCATATGAGTTTCTTTTACAAAATAGCAATCGAAGCTACCCGTATGCAGGTGAGGGATACTTACATCCTTCGCTTTGCTTTGGGTGGGGAAGATGACCTAAGGAAGACCAAAACCTAGCCTTCTCTTGCTTGGATGGGGTTCGGCCAAAGGTGGAGAGGGAGCTAGAATTCGGTGAGAAGAAGAAGAAGAAGAGAGGAAGTGGCAAATTAGAACCTTCCCTCTTCTTTATAAAGGGAGGAAGAGAAGTTTCTCTTCTCTTTCTCCATGCCTCTTCATTTACCTTTATCACACTTATCTATAATCCCCCCCCTTCCTCTAATGATGTAATCCTATTGGGCTTCTGGTTAGTGGGTGCATCTATAGGGTTTGGCTATCTCTAGAGGTTTGGAGTTCAATTCCTAGGTCTTGCATCCATTTTTGGCTTATTTTCTTTTATTTTGGAAAAAGGCCCACATAAAGCCCATGATCATCAAGCCAAAAATTCTTGTAAAATTGCTAGGAATTTTACGGGCGTTACAATCCTTCATACCTTTTAAAAGTTTCGTCCTCGAAACTTAGAACAATTCTGGGTATTTCTGCTTCATGTCCTCCTCGCGTTCCCAGGTAGCTTCCTCGTACCGTTGATTCTGCCATAGGACCTTTACTAAGGGCACCTCTTTGTTCCTTAGCCTCTTGATTTCTCGGTCTAGTATCTGGATAGGCCGACTTTCAATACTCAGGTCCTCTTGAACTCGTACTGTTTGTGGCTCGATCACTTGGTCCGCACTAGAAATGCATTTCTTGAGTACAGAGACATGGAACACGTTGTGAATAGCCGACATCTCTTGAGGCAGCTCTAGCTTGTAAGCTACCTTGCCAATCCTCTGCAATATCGGATACGGTCCCACGTAGCGTGGACTCAGTTTACCCTTCCTTCCGAATCTCATCACTCCTTTCATAGGAGCTACTTTGAGGAATACTAGGTCCCCAACTTCGAATTCTAACGGTCTACGCCGCATATCCGCATAGCTCTTTGTCGGCTCGAGCAGTTTCAATTCTCTCGACGGATGTTACAGATAGCTCGAGTGGTGTTGTCGATGAAGTCCGTCGAGTCCCATCCTCTTCTTTTCACCACTCGCATCAAAGATATGGGAGATCTATATTTCCTCCGTATAGAGCCTCGTAGGTGCCATTCCAATAGTAGCCTGGTAGCTATTATTGTAGGCGAATTCTGCCAAACATAAGTATCGGCACCAGCTACCTTTGAAATCCAGGGCGCAGGCTCGTAACATATCCTCCAGTACTTGATTTACTCTTTCGATGTCAATAAAATCCGTGCGGGGATGGAAGGCGATCTTGAACAATAACCGTGCCTAGGGCCTTGAACACATTCCCGAAATGGGAAATAAAGCGACCATCTCTCACGAAATGATGGTCTTAGGAATTCCATGTAGTCGATAATTTCTAGCATATAATCGAGCCAGCTTGTTCGTCGAATAGGTCATCTTGATTGCTATGAAATGGGCGGACTTTGTCAATCCCACAATTACCCATATAGCATCATAACCGCTTGTCGCCTTGGGCAATCCCGAGATGAAATCCATAGAAATGTCCTCCCATTTCCATTCTCGAACTGGATCGATCCGTAGTGTTCCTCCGTGTCTCTCGTGTTCGCCTTAACCCTCGGGCAGTCGTGCAAGTACGACATATCGAGCCACATCTCTTTTCATTCCGAACCACCGTAACTTTCGCTTTTAGGTCTTGGTACATCTTGGTGGTTCGGGATGCATCGCATAAGGAGTTCCGTGAGCTTCCTCAAATATCTCCTTCGTAATTCTCGATCGCTTCGGGAATACACAAGCGATCCTCGAGGTAGAGTACTCCACTATCGAGATCCAAACCCGTCGTCCCTTTCCTTCTAAGACCTCTTGCTTGATCCTCACGAAGGCTTGGGTCACGGCTTGCTTTTCCAAAGATATCATCGAACAGTCGGTGTTATCTCCATGGTCGAGAGTGTCCGGAGATGATTTCAACCCGTAACGCATAATCTCTTTTCTAAGGGAGATAACACTAATAGAGACATCAGGTGGCGCAGACTTCCTCACGAGTGCATCACCACCTTGTTAGCTTTCCTGATGGTAGAGAATCTCGCAGCCATAATCCTTGACGAGTTCGAGCCATCCGTGACCGCTCTCATGTTCAGTCCTTCTGGTGAAGAAATATTTCGCACTCGTGGTCTCAGATAGATCCTACACGGAGCTCCATAGAGATAATGCCTCCATGTTTTGAGAGCAAAGACCACGGCCGCTAGCTCTAAATCGTGGGTGGGATAATTCCTTTTGTGTTCCCTGAGTTGCCTAGAGGCGTAGGCAATGACCTTGCCATTCTGCATAAGTACAGCTCCGAGTCCCAACTTGGAAGCGTCACTGTACATGTCAAAGCCTTCATTACTGTTCGGAAGATCAAGGATGGGAGCGCTGGTTAGTCTCCTTTTTAATTCTGTGAAACTCCTCTCGCTAGCATTCTTTGGTCGGTGCATCCTCAGCATGAGTCTGTCCCTTTCTCTTTCCGTGCTGACCAACTCTGGGTATAGGCATGTGAGTTGGCTGAATCTCCTCACGGCTGCGCTGACCGATAGGTCACATGCAGTCTCTGATTGACTCAATGTCAAATTGAATTGGGTTACAACATCAAGCGGCAACTTCGTTTCCACTCATCATTCGTATGTCCCCAATCAAATCAACTATACCACATACATCCCATGTAATAAACTAATCACTAATTTCAAAGGAAACGAGCTCATAGGAAACGAGCTCATCATTTCTTATTTATACGTTCAGAAAAGAAAAATGTTAATATATAACATTCCTTATTTCTAATCGGAACAAAACTACTTGAGAAGATAGTTTATTACGTCTCCCACTAGGACAAACCCTAGTGCAGTTGTAATTACTTTTAGTCCTATCTTTCTTGCCCTCATTAGGGTAGTCTCAGGCTGGCCAATAAGTTGACTGTTTGTAAAACTCTCTTCGTTCTTTTCGAGGCCAGCTACCACAGGATTCTCTTGAACGTTGTGCTCCAGTAGTTCCCAGCATAACTCAGCATATGTTATCCGCCCTTCATAGCGGCCCCATACGTGATGTGCAACTACCATGAAATCATTTGGCAGAGAGCGTACCAAGGCCCATATCTGATAATTGTCGATGCGAAACTCCTGCTGCTCGAGTCTCCTAAAAAGACCATCGAGCCTTCTCATGTGTCCGATGACCCCACCATCAGGTTTATAAACTATTTCTTCAATAGCTTCCCTCAATTGGTTTCGTAACACATCACGACGGGTCATCGTAGTGATTGTCCGTGCCATATGAAATTGAAATAAATTAAGTCAGTACAAAACCGACTAACCAGTACGAAACTGGCTTAATTCAATTTATATGAGCATAGACCTTACATAATTAATTACGAAAATCAATTCTTCATAATTTTAGGAGTTTTTTTTTTTGGTTGATGTGTTCAACTGAACAATCGACTCCCCTAGTTTTTTATTCCGAATTCAAGTTGTACTAACAACTATTCGACACTTGGGTTATTATTTAAATTGACCATCGTCAAACTTCTTCGCTGATCAATTTTGATTTACCTAATTTGTCTACCTTTGACCAAATCACAAGTATTTCTTGTGAAGCTAGTATAAGTTTTTCGTTCGTTCATCTACGCATAATTAGACTAAAGCTAGTATAAAGTTATCATTCATGTTTTCATGCATATTTAAGCTAAAGGCTTTTCATATCATACATGAACAAAATAAGCTAAGACATTTTATATCATACATGAACAAAATAAGCTAAGGCATTTTATATCATACGTGAACAAAATAAGCTAAAGGCATTTTATATCATACATTAACAAAATAAGCTAAGGCATTTTATATCATACATGAACAAGCATAAGGGTATCATACATATTTTCATGCATATTTAAGCTAGAAAAAACATTTCTAATCATTCATGAACAAAATTAACAAAATTAGAGTAGACATAGAATTCTTACTTGGAGCGGCAGGATTTGGAGCTTGATGTGTGTGTAGTGGAAAGGCAGATCCGCTCTGATACCACCCTATCACGCCCGCCCTTTTCGGACCCAGAATTCGGAGGGGCGGCGCGTGACGCGACCGTACACACATACATACATAGATACAGTGGAAGACTTTATACATATTTCGTACTTCTTACAGCGGAAGACTTTAGACATTTTTTTTTTCTTTTAAAACATAAACATGAATTGACATATATATATATACTTCTTCTTCTTCAAATAGAGCATGCATCATAACATATATAGATACTTCTTCTTACTTCTTCTTTACTTCTTCTTATTAACATAGAGCAAGCATTATAACTTAGATAGATACTTAGTGCTTAGTTCAAGTTCTTAAACATCACCATCATAAGCAGACATAATAAGGACATCCATAGACATCATCATCATAGGTAAACACATATATATAGACCTAACGGATCTTCTCCACCATGCCACTACCACACACATTTGGCCCCTCCTGCTGCTCCCTTTAGTTTATCCATCCCTTACCCTTATCTGCAGTACGAGGGAAAGATAAACTATAAGCACATAGGCTTAGTAAGATCCAGTCCTACTCACAAAAACCATGTATCGACATTAATCATGGCATGTAACATTCATAACATATAAGCATGTAACATTCATAACATATAAGCCATATAACATGTAACATACATGGCGTAATCAACTTAACATGTAGCATAAGTAACGTGGGTAAACATAACATGTCTCATCCATAGCATGGCAGCATAACATGTATCATCTATAACATAGCATCATATCATGTACCTTTGGGACTTAATTAAACATAACATATAACATACGTAATGTAGCAAATCAACATAACATACAACATATATGTATGACCTATCAAACATAACATACATCAGGTGTAACATAGTGACATAACATGGCATATCAAACGTAACATACATCATATGTAACATAGTGACATAACATGGCATATCAGACATAACATACTTCATATGTAACATATCAACATGGCATGTGAACATAACAATCTAACTATGTAACATATGCAAGATGCTTTTGAAAACATATATTATAGGTACGTAAATATAAATCTCAACATATTTGGGCCCGGCATTGTACCACTTCTTCATTATCATAGCGCGCATCCCTAAATAGGCCCGAGGTAGCAAGTCTCAAACCTAATAGGTTACTAGGCCCGATCTTAGTCGGTCGACCTAGGGCAATCGTCATAGCGTAGAAGCCCATCCTAGGCCCGAGTCTTACTTCATCGACCTAAGGCATCTTGGAGCCCATCCCGTACTAGGCCCGAGTCTTATTCCATCGACCTAGGGGCAATCATACATAGAAGCCCATCCTAGGCCCGAGTCTTATTCCATCGACCTAGGGGCAATCATACATAGAAGCCCATCCTAGGCCCGAGTCTTATTCCATCGACCTAGGGCATCATAGGAGCCCATCCCTTCATGGACCTTGTTAAGGTCTTGGTACAAGCCATGCAGAAGGTAAAATACTTATATGCTTATTTTATAACATAGCTTATTTCATCTTGCAACATAGCATACTTCATTTCATAACATTTCATGCTTCACTTCATGAGCATATCATCTTTCATTTCATAACCATACCATTCTTCATTTCATAACATATCATTCTTCATTTCATCATCATGTCATATTTATGTCGTGAACATATCGTTTCGTTTTCATTTCATAATCTTATCTTTTTCCATTTCATAACATATTTCAAATATCGCATACTCATAGACATGGCATAAGTCAAAAGTAAATAAACACTAACCTAAGGCATGTCATCTTCATCTAGCATTATTTAGTATCACAAATCAACATGAATTCACCCAACATAAAACACATGTTAACCTATTCATTTAACTTAACAACAACTTCATGTACATAATACTTAAATTAAAACTTCATTTAATTCCCAAAAATACCTGATGGCCGTACGGTCCATAGGGGTTTCTAGGGTTATCTTTCATCCTAATTCATTTAACACAACCACAACTTCATTTGCACATAGAACATGAATTAGACTTCATTTAATCACCCATAATTCATGGTGGCCGAATGGTCCATAGGGTCTTCTAGGGTTATCTTTTAACCTAATTCATTTCATATAACAACAACTTCATTTGCATATAAAACATGGATTAAAACTTCATTTATTCACCCAAAACCTAGGTTGGTCGAATGGTCCAAGTAGGGTTTTTAGGGTTAACCTTTAACCTAATTCATTTCATATAACAACAACCTAATTCATTTCATATAACAACAACTTCATTTGCATATAAAACATGGATTAAAACTTCATTTATTCACCCAAAACCTAGGTTGGCCGAATGGTCAAAGTAGGGTTTTTAGGGTTAACCTTTAACCTAATTCATTTCATATAACAACAACCTAATTCATTTAATATAACAACAACTTCATTTGCATATAAAACATGGATTAAAACTTCATTTATTCACCCAAAACCTAGGTTGGCCGAATGAACCTTAGTGGATAATAGGGTTAGCTTTTGTCCTAATTCATTTTACATCCTAACATCATCATATAGTTACTAAAACATAGCATATAACTTCATGGAAACCCTAAATCATAGCTTGGCCGAATTAACCTTAGTGGTTATTAGGGTTAGCTTTTAACCTAAACCCTTTTTCCATCCTAACATCATCATCTACTTCCTAACGACATCTTCTTCTTACAAACATGACATAGAATTTCAATAAAACACCCAAAACTTCATTTTGGCCGAATATATCATATGAGTTTCTTTTACAAAATAGCAATCGAAGCTACCCGTATGCAGGTGAGGGATACTTACATCCTTCGCTTTGCTTTGGGTGGGGAAGATGACCTAAGGAAGACCAAAACCTAGCCTTCTCTTGCTTGGATGGGGTTCAGCCAAAGGTGGAGAGGGAGGTAGAATTCGGTGAGAAGAAGAAGAAGAAGAGAGGAAGTGGCAAATTAGAACCTTCCCTCTTCTTTATAAAGGGAGGAAGAGAAGTTTCTCTTCTCTTTCTCCATGCCTCTTCATTTACTTTTATCACACTTATCTATAATCCCCCCCCCCTTCTTCTAATGATGTAATCCTATTGGGCTTCTGGTTAGTGGGTGCATCTATAGGGTTTGGCTATCTCTAGAGGTTTGGAGTTCAATTCCTAGGTCTTGCATCCATTTTTGGCTTATTTTCTTTTATTTTGGAAAAAGGCCCACATAAAGCCCATGATCATCAAGCCAAAAATTCTTGTAAAATTGCTAGGAATTTTACGGGCGTTACAGTTCCAAACGGTCCCCAACAAAAGTAGTCAACTGATGAGCCATGATAGTTGACTAATCGACTGAAATTTGACATGGATTAAGCTGTTGTAAGACAACGGTCTAGTGACTAGTCAACTGGGGATAAGACCAGTAGATTGATTGGTGAAAAATTGCCCGAGGTGAATCTTATAAAAGGAGACTTCATGAAGGGAAGTGGTTGCAATTTCTTGGTTAGTTAGAAGAGGAATTGCTATTGCATTTCAGATATTCTAAAGCATTCCAAAGCAACCAAACTGAAAGATCAAGCAAAGCTCGCTTGTAAAGTGTTTTTATTTTGTGTTATCTCATTTCATTTGTATTTTTTTGGTTGTCTTCTTGTAAGCTCTAGGTATTTATAAGTGGTTACTCCACCTTCGGTGTGATTCCAAGAAGGAGAAAGTTTTAGTTGTGGTCCATCGTTAGAGCTCGATCATGGAGTAGGAACTAGGGTTTCAAACCACGTAAAATTGGTGTAGTGTTTTGTGTGTTGTATTTGTTTTTAGTTTGTGTTTTTATTTCCACTGCGTACTAACATCTTCTATAGAGGAAAACATGACGAATGCAAACGAACGAGACACATTCGAGTAAATATTCTATTAACCCCCCCCCCCCCCCCCCCCTCCCTAGCGCACATCAAGGTCCAACAAGAACTACTTAGGAGGCATAGTCTGGGTTGCATGGGAACCATTTAAAGCAAAATATCCTGATGAAGTCACCAAAATAGCCAATCAAGGCAATAATATCCTAAACCTCTCTTATGCTATACATAGATTACTAATAGTCAGAGATGCGAACACAGGACTAGATTTATGACAAAAATAATCCAAGAGAGACCTATAACAACTTCAACTACTTAATTGGAATTACATAAAATCATTTTGTAATGACTTTTTAGCACTAACAGTAGTATTATGAAACTACTGTAATCCAGTCTCAAGAGAAAGATTATTTAAGAAGCTATCCGGAGACTTAGGAAAAGAAATACACAAATCATGGAAAAAAATGAAAGTGCCACTAGAATATGACAATATAGGAGTCAGAATACAATATATAAGTATAAAATAAAAATAAAAATATTCATATATACAAATTCAAAAAAAATAAAGAATCAACAATAATACAAATTCTGTACTCAAATATACACACTACAATAATATGGAGCTACAAATAGAAGAATCCCTAGGAGAACTCAATATCTACCTAAACCTAAAAAGAAGCCAAAACGTACCTATTATAAAAATTACTGCAAGAAAACCATACTTAAATAAAGAAAAACATATCAAAAGATTTAAATAAAAAAACATACTCAAACACCATAACATGTTTTGCATATAATGAGCTTAATGAGCTAAGACATTTGTCATCAACATGTCCTAATAGAAAGAATTTATACATCAAAGAATCTACTTTGGTGGATGCACGAATTTCTATTAGAGATACAATCCAATATCTCGAATACACTATATGACCATCGAAGTTGATTATGATTCAAAATTGTCACAATTTTCATTTAGCTAATTGTAAATTAAGTTAGTTAAATTAGAACCTATAAAAGTTGGACTTGTTTTCGAGATATTTGTCATCAAAACGTACCTATTAGAAAAATTACTGCAAGAAAACCATACTTAAATAAAGAAAAACATATCAGAAGATTTAAATAAAAAAACATACTCAAACACCATAACATGTTTTGCATATAATGAGCTAAGACATTTGTCATCAACATGTCCTAATAGAAAGAATTTATACATCAAAGAATCTACTTTGGTGGATACACGAATTTCTATTAGAGATACAATCCAATATCTCGAATACACTATATGACCATCGAAGTCGATTATGATTCAAAATTGTCACAATTTTCATTTAGCTAATTGTAAATTAAGTTAGTTAAATTAGAACCTATAAAAGTTGGACTTGTATATTTATGTTCTAAATAATTCTCTCAGTTCACATGTCATGATAAAATTTACATGGTTCTGAGTTGGATGTCTGATCTACATGCCTTAATAGAATGATTTTTATTATAAAATTTTTATATTATTTTCTTTTTAAAAAATAATGTTAAGAAAAAATAAAATATTAAAAATTTAAAATAAGAAAAAATTATTTTTTAAATAAATTAAGATTAAAACAATAATAGTTTTTTCTATATTTTATGGTAAAAAATAGTAATAAAAAATTATATTAAAATTAATAAAAAAAAATGAATATAAGTCATGATAAATCAAGTAGAGATCCATTTGTAAACTAGAGGTGAAAACTAGAAGAAAAATATTTTTATCTTCAAAATTAATCAGATAAAATTTAAACATATGAATTATAAAAAAAATTTATGGTTGATACTGTTGTAATAAGAATAAGAATAAAGAAGTGTCAGGCCGAGTCAAAAGGTAGTAGCTTGGGGAGATGAGTCGAGTCAAAAGGAATCAACTTGAGAGGGGAAGCTGAGTCAAGAAGGTAGTGGCTTGGAGAGATGAGCCAAGTTGAGAAGATATCAGCTCGGGAGGAGGGGCTGAGTCAAAAAGATAGTAGCTCGGGAAGATGAGCCTAGTTGAGAAGATAGTAGCTCAGGAAAATGAGACAGGTCAGGGACATGACAGTTTGGGGTGTTAGTTAGTTCGAGAAGATGAGTGGAGTCTAGAAGGCAACAACTTGGGAAGAGAGCCAAGCTGAATCAAATGGGCAGTAGCTCAGGAAGTTAGAGGGAAGCCAAAAGGAATATTAATTCTGTAAAGGTGGGACCTCATAAAATATGTTAGAGACTGTTTGTTATAGTCTGGGTATACACGTCATTATCCTTTATAATAAATTGAAGATGTTTCATAGGCCCCACAAAATATTTCCAGTAGCAAGCATTCTCTAACGACATAATAGCATGATCACCTCTACTCCCGTGGCCTTCCACGTGGAGGGCGAAGTTCATAGTTTGTTATAGGACAACTTGTCCTAACGTCAATAAGGAGATAAAAGGTGGAAATGAAGGAAGGAGAGGGGATCTGATCTCATTATACATACATTTACTAATTTCTGAGATACTCATCTTCTTCATTGTTGATACTATTTGCTTTCTTTTCCTCAGACAAACTCTAACTTAAGCATCGGAGAATCTCCATCGAGTTGGATGACGGTGGTCTAACTTGTGTTAACTTTCACAGGAAGGGAGCAAAGAGACTCTTACTACTGCGATCAGAGAGAACCCATCCTCGATAGTGCACCCTCGGGGAGAAAAATTTGTGTCGCATCAGTTGGCACCGTCTGTGGGAACTTTATTCTGATCACGACGTAGAGATGCAACCTCAAGAAATTCCTTAACTGGTGGCTTCTACTCCTGAAGAAGTCCCCATGACCATTCTACCTTCTCAATTGGGCGCCATAATAAATAAAGTTCTGGCCGACGCACAAATGGAGGAAGAGAGAAGATGGGGGCATCTTCAACCCCCATTTAGGAGAGCCATCTAGGAGAGAGAAACCCCATGATGGATTTTCCCAAGTCCCTACAATGGGTATATGGGAAACTAAAATACTATTAGGAGGACCGCTAGGGGGAGTAGAGCGGTATCCTCTTCCTCCCTTAACCACTAGAAGGGAAGATCAAGGAGAAAGTCATTCGACTAAGGCTCCGGAACCCTCTGAGATTTGTTCGTTCAAAGAAGACATCGTGTTAGAGCATCTGCTGACTCATTTTCAGCCTCCTCAAATTGGGTTGTATGATGACACTTCTGATCTTGAATAACATCTATTCTAGTTTAAAGGAGCGACTGCCCTTCATTACATCGACACTCTCAAGTGTCGGGCCTTCAGCATCACCTTGTCTTCATCCATCCAGAGATGGTTCGGGTCATTGTGATCGGGCTCCATCACTTGTTTTAGAGATCTAAAAGAAGTGTTCATGAAACATTTTACAAGTTGTAAAAGGTACAAACATGATACTTCTATTTTACTTCATTTAAAGCAGGAGTCTGTCGGTGCAATTGGCCCAAGTCACGATTGACCAGATTTGAGTATTACTCGAGTAGTGTTTTGATGTTTCACGATGAGTTGAGCATTGTTTGACAATGGGTTGATTATATGGTTGATATGTGGTTGACCATATGATGGAGAAGTCCAAGTGGGACACTTGGTATGGAAAGTCCAAGCATGGGTCTTGGCAATGGTAAAGTCCAAGCCTTGAGTACTTGGCATGGAAAGTCCATGTATGGGTCTTGGCAAGATAAAGTCCAAGCTTGAGTCTTGGCAATTGGAAAGTCCAACATGGGTTGGCATGGAAAGTCCAAGGGTGTAGTCTTGGCCATGTAACTCCAAGTGTGTAGTCTTGGCGGCGAAAGTCCAAGTCATGGTTACTTGGCAATTGCAAAGTCCAAGGGTTGATATTGGCGTTGTAAAGTCCAAGGGTGGAGTCTTTGTAGTATAAGTCCAATGGTTGGCGGTGTAAAGTCCAAGCGTGTGTCTTCAAAGCGTAAGTCCAATGTGCCTTGGAGGTGTAGACCAGCTTAGCATTACAATAGACGATGAAAGCATCTGAAGGCTAGCGTATGGATGAACAAGTCATCGATGACTTGGAGGGATCCAATAGGCGTGAGGCTGATGGAGTTGGCTAAAAGGCTTAGGTTTAGACTAAGGTTGGTTTAGCAAGTATGAGGGCATCATACTTTGAGTAAACCTCATCGTTGAGGTGTAGTAGTCGACTAGGGTTATGGACCAGTTGACTGGTCAAATGTTTTGACACTTGGCAGCGGAGTCGACACTGAGCAGTGTCTGGGATTATGACCAGTCGACTACCCTGAGTTGACTAGCGTTCGACTGTGCCAAATAGCCTTGGCAGTCAACTGCCATGTATGTGCAGTCGACTGCCATGGAGGGTAGTCGACTGCTAGTGGTTTTGGTCGCGAAGGCAGAACGCTCGGTAGCCGATTGAGCAGTCAGCTACAACCTTGAGCAGTCGATGGCTAGGAATGACAGTCGACTTCCAGTGTTTCCGTTGGCTAGAATGTCGACGATGATCAAATCCGTTGTTAGATAACGACACTGTTGGCAGTCGATTGGGACCTTTTGGCAGTTGATTGCCACACGAAAATCTAAATCGTGCAGAGGCTTAAAAGGGGCTCGACGGAGAGGATTTTGACAGTGATTTCTTGGTCGATTTGAGGCTATTTGCTAGTGCAAATCAGGGTCTTCAAGTACGGTCCAAAGCAATCAACAAGCAAACATTCAAGTTCACATTCGTAAAGTTTTCTTTACTTGTATTTGTGTAGTTTACTTGTATTTGCTTATATTTCTTTCTTATTGTTGTAAGACCACTTGTACGAGGTTTCTCCACCTCTGATGTGTTGTCGAGAAGGAGTTTATTTAGGAGTGGTGTATACATCACTAGAGCTCGTTGAGCTCGCCTCATGGAGTAGAAACCCTAAGGTTCCGAACCACATATATCTTATGTATTTGTGTTTGTATTTGTCTCTAGATTTAGATTTCTATATTCCGCTGCGTACTAATGATTGTGTAGAAATGAACGCTCCATTCACCCCCCTCTAGCGCTCACCGAAGTTCCAACAAGTGGTATCAGAGCGCAGTAGCTTTTAGAAGAAGAAGACGCTTCGATTCCTATAAGTGGTGTCAGAGCTCTTTTACGGATTAACAATCGGGAGCAAAAGCGCTATAGGAGATGGAGCTACCTAAGGACGGATTGGGGTACGCCATCGACATTCCTCCACCATACAACCAACAAGACTTTCCGGCATGGAGGGTGAGAATGGAGACATTCTTGATGATGGACATAGATAATTGGTTCATCATCATGGAAGGTTTCGAATCCCCTAGGGATAAGAAGGGAGATGTCCTAAAATTGAAAAAGTTGACCCAAGAGCAACGTAAAAAATTCAAGATTGATGTTAAGGTAATAAAATTTTTAGAAGATTTAATTCCTAATGATATTTTGTACAAGCTAGGTGAATATCAAGATGCTAAGTAACTAAGAGCAAGCTAGTCAAGTTTCATGAAAAGCTCGCACCGGTCCAAGAAGATAAGGAAGAGGAGGAGTGCTCATCCTCTCAAGCTCAAGATTAAGAGAGCACATCATCTTCATCGCAAGAGCTTGAGGAATTGGAGGTTGAAAGGCCATCAACATCCGAGGAAGAGGAAGAATTGGAGGAAGCCTCCACCTCTAGGAGTGAGAGGGAGGAGAGATTATTTATCCTAGAGCAAGAACAAGAAGAAGCATCTACCTCCGGGAGCCATGAAGAATTGGACCAAATTCTTATTACCACCACCCTAGGTAACTCAAGTACTTTAATTAACAATAAAATTCATATTATGTGCTTTGAGTGTAGGGAACAAAGACACTACAAGAGCAATTTTCCGAAAAGAGTCAAGAAGGCTCCGCCGGCACCAAAAGTCAACGAAAAGTCAAAGGATGCCACAACCTCAATTAGGAAGAGCAAGGAGCACGTGGTGTGCTTCAAGTGCCAACAATGGGGCCACTATAGAAGTCGATGCCCTAGGGGGAGGAAGAAGAACCAAGAAGAAGCATCACATGTAGGGGGAGTTTTAAAAGTAAAGGTATATTTTAATAATACACCTTCGAATTTTAATGTTAAAAATAATGGTAATGATAATTTTAATTTGCTTTCTATTCATCATGATACAAAGCGTGCTAAAAGCAAATATTTTTGTTTAGGTGCTAAGATCGATAATTTTAGAACTAAAGAGAAATTTGGGACTAATAACCCTAGAAAAATCCTACCTAGGGAAACTATTAGGAAGGTAGAGGAGCATTTAGGCATTAACCCTAAGAAAGATAGGCATATGCCTAAAATGAAGAACCACACCCAAACACTAAATGAAAATTCAAAGATTGGGCAATTAGAGTTTGAAAATCAAGTCATGACGTCAAGATTGAGAAATTAGAAAAGACACTTGCAAGAATGATAAATTCAATTAAAGGGTCTAGGAGTCAAAGCTTAGGATCTAGGAGGCAAGGCTCATCTATGGGCAAGAAAGGCTTGGGTCACAAACTTATGCCCAAGGAGATCTACCATAATGTTTCATTCGATTATGAAACTAAATTTAGGTCTACGAAGACTAAGGTTACTAGGGAAGTCATCCCTAAGGTTAATCAAGGTAAGTGCTTAGTGGCTAAGGTTTCAAGGAAACCAAGGGAAGCCACTAAGAAGGTTACAAGGCGAGTTACCCCTAGAGTTAACCTAGGCAAGACCCAATTGACCAAGGCTTCTAAGCCTAGAAGGGTCATTAGAAAGGTATCTAGGGAAGTTATCCATAGTGAATACCTTGTTAACCCAGGGAGCTCCAATAGGTATTGGGTTTCTAGGAGCGTGATAGATTCATACTAAATGGGTTAGGGTGTGTCAACCTTGATTGGATGGGTAGTTAACTCAACCATAGCGAAGTTGACACTTTAGGTCATTTCCAAGATAATGGAATGGATTAAAAATAAGGTTGAATTTAATCCTAAAGGATTTTAGGATGTTCCAATATAATTCATGGAAGTTGAAAAATCAATCAAATTGACACAATTAAGGTTTAGAGGTCTTGGTGTGACATTTTGGTTTTTTTTGCACACTTGGGAGATAAGTAGTAATATGGAAAAATGACTTTGATCATAACAAAAGACAATTAATACTAAAATTTAGGTATTTTTATACCTTTACCTTTTATTTGACATACCTTGTTTATCATTGACATGTCATGACATCATATTTCATTTTTATCAGTTTATATGTCATGATAATGCTTAGGTTTAAGGTTGTTATGTCATAAATACTTAGATTAAATCATATGCCATGACATCATGATTATTGACACATATTTTTAATTATGATACCTTTATATGCCATAATCACCATTCATGTATTTAGGATAAATGAAAATTGATTTAAGGACAATTGACATGATTTGAAGTCCCATGTATAAGGGAATCAAATAGAGTTGCCTAGAAAATGCATGAGACCTTAGCTTAGGATGAACAAAACTCACATCTTACATCAAATTGACATGTGTGTGTTATCATACACCCTAGACACATGTGAGATGCTAGAAAATGAGTTAAGTTCAAGGTGCATAGTTTTTGCATCTAGATGAACTCAAACTCATCTTATACCATGGATGAATCATGAGGAAAGCTTATGTACAAGTCATGTGCATTAAGCCCATAGACCATGGTTCAATATAAGGTTTTAAATTAAATCATTTTAGAAAACCTTGGGGTAGTCTATATTTTGATAGAAGTCATCATTGATGAAGTTGATACAAAGTAGGCTCAAAACAATGAAGTTTTTCTTGGTTTTGAATTTGTTATCAATCTCAATATTTTATGGGTGTTTTATTTTTTAAATATTTTTCGCACATAATGATTGACTTAAGTATTATACATATGAATTTTCATGATTTTTTTATTTATGTATAATTATTTATGATTTTCTAAATTTTGGTTTATGAACTTGATTTTTGCACTTGCAGAAATCAGTGACTGTCATGGATGATAGTCGACTGACATCAAGGGTAGTTGACTTTTGACTGACAGAATCGACTGTCAATGTTGTTGGATCTTTGTAATGGCTAGAGGGGAGTGATTAGCCTTTCTTTGTTTCTACAAGTACGTTAGCAGAAGCAATACAAATACAAATACAAATAAGAATGAGAAATAAGAAAACAATGCTAACACCCGATGTACGTGGTTCGAAGATGATGCTCCTACTCCACGGTAATTCGTAAGGTGGATTAGCCCCAGCCAAGCTTCACTAAATACTCCTTTGGATGAACCAAGGTGGAGAAACCTTGTCTTACAATGCACTCCTCTTCTTTACAATGATGGAAGATGAAGACTAGAGAAGAGGAGGTTTAGAATCATAAAAACACTTGGTGAAAACTTGGTGAGCACGAGGGTGTAGCTAGGAATGAGAGCACTAGTTTCACCAAGCTCCCCAAGGCCTCTTCTTATAGAAGAAGGGTTGTTTTTCCCATTGAGCACTAGCATCAGTCGATTGATGCTGAAGCTAACGGCTTTTGACAGAGCGGATCGCGGGGATTCGCAGCCGCCATTTCCAATGGGAGGCCTATCAGTCGACTGATGAAGCGATCAGTCGAGTGATCATCGTGAGGAGTCGAGTGAGACTCCATTTTGTGCCCATTTTCGACTTGATCAGTCGACTACTTGGATTGGTAGTCGATTGATTGCCTCATTAGTCGATTGTCGGTTCCTGTCAGTCGACTGATAGTCCGGTTTTCAGCCTGACTCAGTCGAGCACCTTATCAGTCGACTGCTACATCGTATCAGTCGACTGATACTAGTTAAGTATGAATAATTCATACTTGAATTGACTCCCTAGACCTAGACTTGACCTTCTAACTCTTCCTTTAGCCTTGCACCCGCCTTAAAGAGTTTCCTTCGGCCTCTTCATGTCTTGGGTTGCCAAAAGCTTTGACTTTACGCCGCCAAGACTACAAGCTTGGACTTATGCTACCAAGACATTACTTTGGACTTCTTTTTCCAAGGTTCACTTGGGCTTTATGCTGCCAAGACTACAAGCTTGGTCTTACGCTGCCAAGTCCATCCCTTGGACTTCCTTTGCCATGAACATACTTTGACTTCCTTTGCCAAGGTTCACTTGGACTTTACGCTGCCAAGACTACAAGCTTGGTCTTACGCTGCCAAGTCCATCCCTTGGACCTCCTTTGCCAAGGTTCACTTGGACTTTACGCTGCCAAGACTACAAGCTTGGTCTTACGCTGCCAAGTCCATCCCTTGGACTTCCTTTGCCAAGATCATACTTGGACTTCCTTTTACCAAGTCTTCATCCTTGGATTTCCCTGTCACTTAAACATGTTCACAATTAGATCACAAAGCATTGCCTAACTTAGATGATTATCCAAACATCAAAACACATGAATGCTTGGGGCATTGTTGCACCCACAAATGCTGATTTCGGGTAAACAAGAATGTTTAGCTCATGTTTCTGCTATATTAGGCTACCCTAACTGCTCCTAACCATAGGATATGATTTGGAAAGCATTATAAAGGGTGAAAATTCATTGGATATGGATTAAAAGAGTTGTTTAGGGAGTGTATCAATTTTTAATGTGTGTGAAAGTTCAAGGTTGAACTTTTGCCCTTAATTTTGTTGGTTTAGTATTCCTATAGGTTTAGGGACTCTCCAAGGGCATTGTTGGTGCAATAGTCAAGGGGGAGCAAGCCATTAGGTGGAGGTTATCTATCATAGGATGATGGATGTGTTCTTCCTCATAAGGGTGGATAATTTGGAGAAGTGAGGATTGCCTCTCTTTAGTGATATGAGACTTATCACTAGGAAGAGTAAAGATATCCCAAATATTTTTGGACAAAGGGGGAGATTATAAGATCTCATTGGGATATGAGACATTAATACCCTTGGGAAGAGCCTTTTTGATGTATGTCAAAAAGGGAGAGAATTGATGGGAGAATTATGAATTCCCAATTTGGACAATTGGGAGGAATGGTTTGAGTTAGTGTTCTAACTCAAAGGTGTTTGGTTTTTGTCAAACATAAAAAAGGGGGAGATTGTTGGTGCAATCGGGCCCAGGTCACGATTGACCAGACTCGAGTTTGACTCGAGTAGTATTTTGATGTTTAATGATTAGTTGACCATTGTTTGATAATGGGTTGACTATATGGTTGACATGGGGTTCACTATATGATGGAAAAGTCCAAGTCGGATACTTGGCATGTAAAGTCCAAGCATGGGTCTTGGCAATGGTAAAGTCGAAGTCTTGAGTACTTGGCATGGAAAGTCCAAGCATGGGTCTTGGCAAGGTAAAGTCCAAGCTTGAGTCTTGGCAATTGCTAAGTCCAACATGGGTTGGCATGGAAAGTCCAAGGGTGTAGTCTTGCCCATGTAAGTCCAAGTGTGTAGTCTTGGCGGTGAAAGAGTCATGGGTACTTGGCAATTAGAAAGTCCAAGGGTTGATATTGGCGGCGTAAAGTCTAAGGGTGGAGTCTTGGCAACATAAGTCCAATGGTTGGTGGCGTAAAGTCTATGCGTGTGTCTTGGCAGCATAAGCCCAATGTGCCTTGGCGATGTAGACTAGCTTAGCATGACAATAGCCGATGGAAGCACCTGAAAGCTAGCGTATAGAAGAACAAGTCATGGATGACTTGGAGGGATCCAATAGGCATGAGGCTGATGGAGGTGACTATTAGGCTTAGTTCTAGGCTAAGGGTGGTCTAGCAAGTATGAGGGCATCATACTTGGAGTAAACCTCATGGTTGAGGTGTAGCAGTCGACTAGGATTATGGACTAGTCGACTAGTCTATTTTACACCGAGCAATGATCGATTATGATTAGTCGATCGCCTGAGCAAATGACTAAGGGCAAAGAGCATCTTGTATGTAAGCTTAATCGGTCCATTTATGTATTGAAGCAAGATTCGAGGTCTTGGAACATCCACTTTGATGAGGTAATCTAGTCTTATGGATTTATTCAAAATCTGGATGAGTCTTGTGTATACAAGAGATGTGATGGAAACGTAGTGGTATTTCTTGTACTATACGTAGATGACATTTTGTTAATTGGCAACAATGTCAAGGTGTTATCGGACGTAAGGGTATGGTTGTCCAAACAGTTTGATATGAAGGACTTGGAAGAAGTGGGACACGTCCTTGGGATCAAGGTTATAAGGGATCGCAGGAAAAGGATGTTTTGCTTATCTCAAGCTTCATACATAGACACCATTATGGATCATTTTAGCATGCAGAACTCCAAGAAGAGTTTTCTACCTTTCTGGCATGGAGTTCCTTTATCTAAGGAGATGTGTCCTAGAACATCTAAGGAGATAGAGGAGATGAAGGTGGTTCCTTATGCTTTGCCAGTAGGAAGCCTCATGTATGCGATGCTATGTATGAGACTGGATATCTGCTTTGCCGTGGGCATGGTCAGCAGATATCAGAGTAATCCAGGATAGCGACATTGGACTGCGGTAAAACATATATTGAAGTACCTGAGAAGGACTAGGGATTATATGCTAGTTTACCAGGCAGACCAATTACTCCCTGTGGGTTACACAGATTCTGACTTCCAATCAGATAGGGATAACAGTAAGTCTACCTCGGGTTTTGTGTTTACTTTTGGAGGTGGAGCCATTGTATGGAGAAGTGTCAAGCAGAAATGCGTGGTGGACTCCACCATGGAAGTTGAGTATGTGGCAGCCTCTAAGGCGGCCAAAGAAGCTGTGTGGCTCAGGAACTTCTTGATGGACTTTGATGTGATTCCTGGTTTGCCCAGAACTATCAAAATTTATTGTGATAATAGTGGTGCAGTTGCAAACTCGAAGGAACAACGAGCCCATAAGGCAAGTAAACACATAGAGCGCAAGTACCACCTGATACGAGAAATCGTAAAGAGAGTAGAAGTTGCTTTGGCCAAGATTGCATCGGAGGATAACCTGGCAGATCCTTTCACTAAGGCCCTTCTGAAGAGAGCTTTTGATAGGCATGTGGAGGGAATGGGGATCAAATGTATGGCAGTTTGAGGATAACATAGTCTTTTAGTATAAGTGGGAGATTGTTGGGATGTATAACGAAAAGTCTATATTTTGTATGAACATATTTATTTTGAAATAAGAATCACATGATCATTGTTTGCATATTTATGGTGATGCATATTGTCTAATACATTACATTGTAGATAACATGGTGTGTGGTGTCGCATGGGAGATCATGTTATCTGATCCTTGTAAAGTATAAGTATAGGCTCACAACCGAGATGGCTTTGGATAAACCATTGGCATGGTTGTAGTGTGATTTGGTATTGGTTTGTCTTGACCATAGAATCACACTAGTACACTTTGTGTGTATTGAGCAGGACCGACTTAGAGGTGATTCGATTTATTGTTGACTACATAATCGAATCGGACCTCAGATATTATATTGTACATGCTCTTAATTCCGATATAATAATGTGCACATATACTTAGTATTCATTTCTTTGATTTACCAATGGGTGAGATTTATAGATTAAATCGATAGGCTCGATAAGTTGAAAAATGATATTATTTATATGGTGTGCTGTTGATTATAGGAGGAAACCTTGTCCTATATATTAGGATGATGATGCCCCCTTGAGGAGCTCATATGGTTCATCATGTAAACCCTGATGGTGGACTTGGTCCAACATGATGAAAAGGTTGAGTGGTACTAATCATGGAATTAGATGTTGATTAATTAATGGTCAGTAAATTAATTAATCGACGGACATTCGAGATCTTAAACACGGGGAGAAAATGTACATATAATATAAGGAGCCCATATTAACTTATGGGGGTTAGTGAGGTAGATCAATGATAATCCTTTAATGGATTGGATTATCATTAATGGATCGAACTTTATGTGGGCTTGATCCATTGGGTGGCCAAGATCCAACTCCTCCTCATGGTCCCTATTGTAGCCTATTAAAACCTCATGAAGCCTAGATCCAATGGTTGAAAACAAAACTCTAGATCCAAAGGTAGAGATTAAAACTCTAGATCCGACGGTTGAGATTAAATCCCTAGAACCAATAGTGGAGATTAAAACAAGGCATATCCCTAACTCTATAAAAGAAAAGCATGGGGTGGGCGGCAAGATGAATCCCATTAGAGATAGGATTAGGGTAAGGGGCGACAAGCATTGGAGATTAGGGTTTGGGTGTTGGCGGCACCAAATAAGGAATGGTTTTCCTTATCTTCTTCTTCTTCCATGGTGGTCGGCGCCCATACCAACCCTTCCCTCCCTTGGTCGGCGTCCAAACTCCTTCATCCCCTTCTCCTTGGCCGGTGAAAACAAGACTTAGGGTCTTCCCTTGGAGTCTTGGCCGGTTTCCATCTTATTCTTCTTCTCCTTCTTGGCCAGTGGCAAGCACCAAGCTTGGAGCTTGGTGGTTGGTTGAAAGAAGGAGAAGTGCCTTGTTTCTTATTCTTCCTCTTGTTCGGAGCGAGCAAGGAAGGAAGATTGGTGATCTAGGAGCTTCGACTTTTTGTAGATCGTCGCACACATGACGTCCAAAAGGAGGAAGGACATACGATAGAATATCGAGAGGTATAATACTTGTCTATTTTCTTATGTAACATGTTTATAATTATTTTCAATTATATATGCATGATATATTCTATTTTGTGGCTAATATAACTTGGACCCCGAACATAAACACAAAAGCCGGCGATCCGTACATCGTCTATTCCACGGCTATTCGTAGAATAGAGGTTGGTTGCTTGAACAATAAGTTTGTTCAAGTGACTACTCTAATCAAATAGCACGACGATTAAACGGTTGCTTAGGTAATCCCTCTTGTCAAGGATACATTTTTTTATCCGGGGACGTAGAAGGGATCGCCATGAACAAGCGACCGAGTTGAAGTGGGAAGCGAAGTTTCTTACCTTCAATTGGTATCAGAGCTTCCGGGAAAAACCTTTAGGAAGATCATTGGTACATGTCTTGGCCGAAACATCCAAGGAAGGGTCTTAGGAAATCAACACTCAAAACAACTTGTACGGCAGGTGAGTGGATTACTTACATCCTTTCGCTTGTTTACTACAAGAATATACCCTAGGTGCCAAGACAAAGCCTCTTTTCTTTCTTCTTGAGCTTTTGGAAATGGGAGAAAGGAGAGGGGTGGTTTTCGGTGGAGGAAGAAGAAAGGTGGAAGAGAATGATAACTTGTTGTTCTCTTGTCTCCTCATTACTCCTATTTATTCAAGTGAAGGTGTCCCTTTGCCTCCCCTACCCTTATCTATCATTTCCCTTACTCTTCTAATAGTACACCTCTATTGGGCTTCTGGTTATCACATGCATCTTAAGGTTTAGTTACATGCTTAGAGGTTCAGGGTTCAAACCCTGGGCCATGCATCCTTTTTGGCTCTATTCTCTTTTTTTTTTGAAAGAGCCCACATAAAAGCCCATTATAATCATGTAAAAATTCTTATAAAATTTGCTAGGAATTTTTACGGGCATTAAAGTCCTTCATACCTTTTAAAAGTTTCATCCTCGAAACTTAGAACAACTCTGGATACTTATGTTTCATGTCCTCCTCGCGTTCCTAGATGGCTTCTTCGTACCGTTGATTTTGCCACAGGACCTTCACTAAGGGCACCTCTTTATTCCTTAGTCTTTTGACTTCTCGGTCTAGTATCTGGATAGGTAGACTTTCATAACTTAGGTCCCTTTGAACTTGAACTATTTGTGGCTCAATTGTTGGATCAAAGTGGATCGCTAGAGGGGGGGGGGGTGAATAGCGATAAAACCCTTTTCTTTTTTGTTCGTTCGTTAAAACCCGAGTAGATAAGTAATTGCAGCGGAAAGATAAGCAATAAATAAAGGAGACAAATATTTTTACATGGTTCATAGCCTTCGGCTACTACTCCAAGGCCCTAGTGGTCCTTGACCACGTACGGAGGGAAAAAACACTAAAGAACTCCTCCTCGTTAGAGGTAGGAGTTGATCGATACAAATAAAAACAAAGCTTGAGGTAGAGGGACACTCCCCCTCTCCTCGTTACGATAAAAGCTACGAGAAATTGCAGTAATGAACTGAAATAAAAGATTAAACCGACTTTACAAAAAGAAAGCAATCAAGACCTAGACGTCAGAGAGGAAGCACTTTGTTGTCGGAAAGTTGCAGCTTGGCGGAGGCTTTTGGAAGTTTAGAATTGATGATCAAACCCTAGGATTGGCCCTCCTTTTATAGCCTTTGAGCCCCTTTTCGAGAGGAACTTCAACCAATAGGAATTGGGCACATGGATCCTTGAAAAATGGTGATAAGACTTGACTCCTCGAGGCTGATCCTTGACCATCACGATCGATGGTCAGCCATCACCGATCGATGGTTGCATCACGAATGCTAACCTCCGATACAATCGTTGATCGGCAATGAGTCCTCCATGCGCCGGGCAATGATCGATGCTAGCTGTAAGGCAAAGTTACCTTAACAAAAACATTATTTCGACGGCCTCCGACCGTCCGATCTCGACCTAGACCACCTATATGATGTCTTTGGTCGGATCTACGCTTAAGATCATCCCCGTAAAGAGGATACGACCTTACTTACGCTCGCACACACGAGCTTACCTCGATACTTACTGTGTTGCTTTTGCTTCCGGCCTTCCACTCGATTCCTTCGGCTCCCTTCGAAGTCACTCGAGTGTCACCCGACCACCACGGCATCCTCCGGATGTCGCTAGCCTTCAGCTCCAGCTATAGCAATTTTCTGCACACTCGATTCAGCTCGTGAGATAACGACATGAGCTTAACTTTGTATCGTTTGCTATAATCAAAACTCAGGTTCGACTTAGGTGCCTACTGCACCAACATCAATCACTTGGTCTGTACTGGAAATGCACTTCTTGAGCATCGAAATATGGAACACGTTGTGAATAGCCGACATCTCTTGAGGCAGCTCTAGCTCGTAAGCTACCTTGCAGACTCTCTGCAGTATCGGATACGATCCCACATAGCGCGGACTCAGCTTACCCTTCCTTCCAAATCTCATCACTCCCTTCATAGGGGCTACCTTGAGGAATACCGAATCCCCGACTTCGAATTCCAACGGTCTACGCCGCATATCCACATAGCTCTTTTGCCAGCTCTGAGCAGTTTCAATTTTTTGGCGGATGTTCTGTATAGCTCGGGTGGTGTCATCAATGAAATCTGTTTGGAGTCCCATCCCCTTCTTTTCACCACCCTCGTACCAACATATAGGAGATATACATCTCCTCCCATATAGAGCCTCGTAGGGCGCCATTCTAATAGTAGCTTGGTAGCTATTATTGTAGGCAAATTCTGCCAAGCAAAAGTATCGGCACCAGCTCCCTTTGAAATCCAAGGCGCAAGCTCGTAATATATCCTCTAGTACTTGGTTCACCCTTTCTGTTTGTCCGTCGGTCTAAGGATGAAAGGCAGTACTGAATAATAGCTTCGTGCCAAGGGCCTTTTGAACACATTCCCAAAAATGGGAAATAAAGCGACCATCTATATCAGAAATGATGGTCTTAGGAATCCCATGTAGTATGATAATTTCCCTAGCATATAATTGAGCCAGTTGCTCAGTCGAGTAGGTTATCTTGATTGCTAAGAAGTAGGCAGACTTCATTAATCTGTCCACGATCACCCATATAGCGTCATATCCGTTCGTCATCTTGGGTAGTCCTGAGATGAAATCCATAGAAATATCTTCCCATTTCCATTCTGGAATTTAGATTGACTGCAGTGTTCCTCCAGGTCTCTAGTGTTCTGCTTTAACCCTCTGGCAGGTCAGGCAGACACTGACATATTGAGCCACATCTCTTTTCATATCGAACCACCAGAATTTCCCTTTCAGATCTTGGTACATCTTGGTGGATCCAGGATGCATCGCATAGGGTGTTCCGTGAGCTTCCTCAAATATCCTCTTCTGTAACTCTGGATCGTCGGGAATACATAAGCGATCCCTAAGGTATAGTACTCCACTGTCAGCAATACGAAATCCATCATCCTTTCTTTCTAGGACCTCTTGCTTGATCCTTTGAATGCTCGGGTCACGGGCTTGCTTTTATAATATATCGTCGAACAACGTCGGTGCTACTGTCATGGTAGAAAGCTGTCCGGAAATGATTTCAACCCCGTAACACATAATTTCCCTTTCTAGGGGCCGAGATAATACCGATAGAGACATCAAGGAAGCATAGGACATCCAGCTGAGTGCATCGGCTACTTTGTTCGCTTTTCCTGGATGATAGAAGATCTCGCAGTCATAGTCCTTGACTAGCTTGAGCCATCTATGTTGTCTCATGTTTAGGTCTTTCTGTGTGAAGAATGTTGGGCTTTTCGAGCCGCAAAAACCGCTTTTTGTGTTGCAGAAACCTCAGAAGCTCGGCCACGGATCCGTGCGAAGATATAAAAAATAAAATATGTATGTGTTTATAGAAACCTAGATCTTCGTTAGATCTACAAGATGAGAGCCTTACCCTCGTAGCAACGCCCTTTGCTTTATAGAACAAGCTTGAGAGGAAGATGATCCAAGGAAAAAGAAGATGGAGTTACCACAAAATGAATTACCTTCATCAAGTGGAGTGGTCGGCCACTTCAATATTGGGGGGGTTACATGCATGCATGTAACTCTCCCTCATGAGGTGGCACCACATGATAAGTCAATGATGATGTGGAACACCATCATTGGCCGGCCCACATGCCATGTCACCATGACATGGCAATTGGTCAAGTCAAAATTGACCATTCATCTTCCCTCTCAAGTCAAGTCAAACTTGACCTCTTATCTCCCATGGTTGATCAAATCTAACCACTTGACTCAAGTCAATTTGATTTAATGAATCTCTATTCATTAATTTAAATTGAATTAATGAATCAAATCTAAATTAGACTCATTCAACACTTGAATCAAATTGAGTCTAACTCAATTAGTCTAATTTGGATTACTCTTAATCCAATTTGGTTCATCTAATGAACCTAATCCTCATGGTTCATCATATGAACCTAATCTCCATCTAATTGCCCTTTGTGTGTGACCCTATAGGTTCTTGTAACGTTGGCAATGTCCCTAAACCGACTTAGGAACATAAGCAATGAGCGGTATCTAGCAACACATCATTGCTACCCAAGTTACAAGAATGTTGAGCTCCAACATCACCTTTGTGACTACTAATTGTTATTCTCACAATATGTGACAATGTCCCTCTATCCATGACATCTAGATTGACCAATTGAGACATAGACCGTGTCATCCTCGGTACAATCTATATCTTGAACTCCAAGTAGACTCACTCTAATTAAATGAGCTCAATATCTCATATTGACTCATTTGGGCATGGGCATGCACTTCGTGGTCTCACTCTATCAAGAATAACGATGTCATTCCCATCATATAGGAGGGATAGATCCCATCTACATCACTCACATTCCTCCGCATAATTTGTTACATACCCAGTAATCTCCTTTATAGTCCACCCATTTACGGGTGACGTTTGACAAAGCCAAAGTATGCAACTCCTTATGTAGGGAACCATGGTGACTTCAGGTCTAAGGACTAATAGTCATACTAATAGCCACATGAGAAAGTATATGTCACTCATATAATGATCCATGATACTTTCTCATGGCGGGTCATTCAGTATACATTCTCCAATGCATACCCATGTGTCAACTTGATATCTCATATCCATGACTTGTGAGATCAAGTCATTGTGTTGACCTACATGCTAGTCTCTATGCATTAACAAATTCCCTGAATGTTAATACTTGATTAGGAATGATTAAGAGTAGTGTTCTCTATATCATCTCATTGTCGAACCAATCGATTGATATAGATAAGAACCTTCTACTCAAGGACGTTATTATATTTAGTTTATTTGGCACCAATATAAGTAAATATAATAACCATGCCTTTATGAATAGGAATATGATACAATAAAGTCCATACAACAATCATCACATGATTGACTCTAGGGCTTTCACTAACATTCTCCCATTAGTACTAGTGTCAATCACCGTAGTATCTAATACCCAATGACCTAGTGTGACCATCATGCTTTTTCTGTGCCAAAGCCTTGGTCAAGGGATCTGCGATGTTAGCCTCTGTGGGTACTCTGCAAATCTTCACATCTCCTCTATCGATAATCTCTCGAATGAGATGGAAGCGCCGTAGTATGTGTTTGGTCCGCTGGTGTGAGCGAGGTTCCTTAGCCTATGCAATCGCTCCATTGTTGTCACAATAGAGCTCTATGGGATCTGCTATGCTAGGAACCACCCCAAGCTCAGTAATGAACTTACGGATCCAAACTTCCTCCTTTGCTGCCTCAGATGCAGCGATATACTCGACTTCTGTTGTAAAATCAGCAACTGTGTCCTGCTTCAAACTCTTCCAGCTCACAGCGCCACCATTCAAGCAAAACACGAACCCTGACTATGATCTATAATCATCCTGGTCAGCTTAGAAGCTTACATCATTGTAACCCTTTACAACTAGCTCCTCATCGCCTCTAAATATCAAGAAATATTCTTTAGTCTTTCTCAAGTACTTAAAAATATTCTTGACTGCTATCCAGTGACGCTCACCTGGATATGACTAGTATCTACTCGTCATGCTCAAAGCATACGAGACATCAGGACGAGTACATAGCATGATGTACATGATAAATCCTATGGCAGATGCATAAGGGATCTTATCCATGTAGTCTCTCTCCTCTCTAGAAGAGGAACTTTGAGTCTTCGAAAGACTCACACCATGTGACATCGGCAGAAGTCCCTTCTTGGAATTCTTCATGACAAATCGTAGTAATACCGTGTCAACGTATGTACTCTGACTTAGGCCAAGCAATCTCTTAGATCTATCTCTATAGATCTTGATGCCTAGAATACAGGCTGCTTAACCTAAGTCCTTCATTGAGAAGCACGTCCCCAGCCAAGTCTTCACAGACTGTAGCGAAGGGATGTCATTCCCAATGAGTAGTATATCATCCACATACAATATAAGGAAGACAACTATGTTCCCATTAACCCTCTTGTAGACACAGGTTCATGTTCATTCTTGATGAAACCAAACTGTTTGATCGCATCATCGAATCGAAGATTCCAGCTCCGAGAATCTTGCTTTTGCCCATAAATGGACCTTTGCAGCTTGCATACTTTCCCAGTATATTGTGGATCTACAAAACCCTCAGGTTGTGTCATGTACACATCCTCGAGTAAGTTTCCATTCAGAAATGCGGTTTTGACATCCATCTGCCAGATCTCATAATCGTGGTATGTTGCAATAGCAAGCATAATCCGAATGGACTTAAACATCGCCACTGTAGAAAAGGTTTCATCATAGTCAATACCATGAATTTTCTTGAAACATTTAGCCACCAATCGGCCCTTATAGGTATGCGTAAGTCCATCCATGTCAGTCTTTCTCTTAAAGACCCACTTACACCCAATGGGTTTGACCCCTTCAGGTGGATCAACCAAAGTCCATACTTGGTTGATGTACATGGATTCCATCTCGGATCTCATGGCCTCTAGCCATTTCTCAGAGTCTGGGCTCATTACAACTTCCTGATAGGAGGTAGGCTCATTCTCAATGAGCATAACGTCATCATGGTCAGATAAGAGAAATGAGTATCTCTCAGGCTGACGACGTACCCTATCAGACCTGCGAAGAGGTAGGTCTACCTGAATAGGTGGTTGTTCCACAACTCTTTGTGCAACAACCTCATCGCCCACAACACTTTGTGTTTCCTGTTCAACCTCCATCAAGGCCTTAGTGCTATGATCCTCATCTTGAATTTCTTCAAGATCGAACATACTCCCACTAGTTTTTCTAGAAACAAAATCCCTTTCTAGAAATACCCCAGTCTTTGCCATAAACACTTTGTGCTGACTGGAAATGTAGAAGTAATATCCCTTCATGTCCTTGGGATATCCAACAAAATAGCACCTATCGGATTTGGGTCCCAGTTTGTCTGAGACTTTACATTGAACGTAAGCCTCACAACCCCAAATCCTCATGAAAGACATCTTGGGATTTCTCCTTGTCCATATCGTATATGGTGTCTTTATCACAACCTTGGATGGTACACGGTTAAGGGTAAAGGCTGCTATGTCTAGAGCATATCTTCAAAAGGATATAGGAAGATCTATGTGACTCATCATAGATCGTACCATATCTAATAGGGTATGATTCCTCCTTTCGGATACACCATTCCACTGTGGTGTTCCAGGAGGAGTGAGTTGGGATAGAATTCCACACTCAGCTAGATAGTCATGAAACTCATGGCTAAGGTATTCACCACCTCGATCTAATCAAAGTATTTTAATACTCTTGCCAAGCTAGTTTTGTACTTCATTCTTGAATTCTTTGAACTTTTCAAAGGATTCTGATTTATGTGTCATGAGATACACATAACCATATCTACTGAAGTCATCAGTAAATGTAATGAAGTACCTGTAACCACCTCTAGCAGCAACATTGAAAGGGCCATATACATCACTATGTATAAGTCCTAACAAGTCTGTTGCTCTTTTGCTGTGTCCACTAAAGGGAGTCTTGATCATCTTACCTAAAAGGCAAGACTCTCATGTCTCATATGATTCAAAATCAAATGAGTCTAGCAGCCCATCCTTATGGAGCTGAGATAAGCGACTCCCATTTATGTGACCTAAGCGACAATGCCAGAGATAGGTTTTGGTACTTATGTTATAGATAGGGCTCTCTAAGTCCAGAAAGTAGATTCCGTTTATTAGAGGTGCACTACAGTAAAACATATCATTTAAATAAACTGAACAACATTTGTTCTTTATTATAAATGTAAATCCTTTCTTGTCCAAACAAGAAACCGAAATTATGTTCTTAGTTAAAGCAGGCACATAACAACATTCATCTAATTCTAGTACAAGCCCAGAGGGCAGAGATAGATCATAAGTTCCTACAGCAATAACAGCAACCCTTGTTCCATTGCCTACTCGTAGTCCACCTCGCCCTTTGTCAATGCCCTGCTATTTCTCAGCGCTTGCACATTGGTACAAATGTGAGATGAACATCCGGTATCTAATACCCATGATGAAGAAATAGATAGATTGACTTCTATAACATTTATACCTGAAGTAGAAGTCTCACTTCTCTTCTTCTTATGATCTTCCAGGTAAGCTTTGTAGTTACACTTCCAGTGTCCAGCTTCCTTACAGTGGAAGCAAGCCCCTTCCTTGGCCACCCCTCCTTTAGGTTTCAGTTCCTTGCCTTTGCCCTTGGCTTGGGACTTTCCCTTATCTTTAGGCTTGCCCTTGACTTTCTTCTTTTGCACCATCAAAATGGAGTCAGATTTTCCCTTCTTAAGGTTGAGCTCAGCAGTTCTCAACATGATGAGCATCCCAGGCAGTGGCTTATCAATTTCATTCATGTTGTAATTCATGACAAATTGATTGTAGCTTTGTAGGAAAGATTGCAAGATCAAGTCAGTGGCCAGCTCTTGGCCAAGGGGAAATCCCAATCTCTATAGGTTTTCTACGTACCCAATCATCTTGAGTACATATGGACCTACGGGAGTCCCATCTTGCATTTTGGACCCAAACAATGCCTTAGAGACTTCATATCTCTCGTGCCTTGCTTGTCCTTGATATAGTTAATGAAGATGTTCAACCATATCATGAGCATTCATGAACTCATGTTGCTTCTGAAGCTCAGAGTTCATGGTCGCGAGCATTAGACATGACACATCTAATGCATCATCTTGATGCTTCTTGTAAGCATCTTTGTCAGCTCGCGAGGCAGTGGCAGGAGGTGCCTCTGGAATGGGCTGCTCTAGGACGTACAATTTTCTTTCTTGGGTGAGAACGATTCTCAGGTTCCTGTACCAGTCCAGGAAATTTGCTCCATTGAGCTTGTCCTTCTCAAGGACAGAATGCAGAGAGAGAGTGTTCGTGTTTGTCGACATAGTAATCTACAACATACAATGCAGAGAATTAATATCATATTCCTTTTATCATTTAATTAGGCCTTTAATCAAATGATACTCCCACTGAATTATAGGAATTTTGTAGAATCGAGTTATGGATGTGGTCAAACCACATTACTAGATTTATACAAACTAGCTATAATTTCTGCGGGACAAGATCCACATCATACTAAGCCTTGAGTTAGCTTTGGCTAAATCGCCCAAGACTTAGTATGATCGGTGGGTAACACATTACCGATTACATCTCTATGCAACTCTTGTTTATACGATCAAGACTCACATTTACAAAAGACCTTGAGTTAGCTTTGGCTAAATCGCCCAAGATTTAGTGTAAATGCGATCTTATCCTATCTTTTCAATGATTGGAATATGCCTATAGTTCTACTTGATCCAATTGAGTTAACTAGTTTTACTCAATCTAATTGAGTTTACTCTAACCCAAGCCGTGAAAGGCGGGACCAAGATTGTCCCTCTGCACCCTACCAAGATAATATGCATTGCTCTGCTTTGGCAGATTCAACAACTACAAATGATCGAGGTAGTGATGGGTATCAAGGACCTGGTAGGCATTTTTCGAGTTGATTCGATTAAGATCTAATCTAATCGTAATGTGTATCATATACGCATTGAGGCCTTTATTATCCTATACTAGTATGCATCACATACATACAAACATTATTCTAGCATGCATCATATACATACAAGAAAAATATCCAAGCATGCATTATATACATACAAGCATTATACTACTAGCATGCATCACATACATACAAGCATAACAAATATATATATATATATATATATATATATATATATATATATATATATATATATATATATATATATATAAATAAATAGTGATTAGGTCATGGCCCTACTATGATCTTCTCAAGCCAATGAGAAGATCGGACGGTCAACCTAGGGCTAGCGGCTTCTCCAATCACCTCCTTTGATCGCCATGTGTCATCGGCACCCTTCTCGTAACTCTGTCTACTAGTGGACTTTCCACCGCTCCATTTTTTACATTACAAATATGAAACTTGAGTTACATTCGAGTCTAAAACTATTTACAACTAGAATTTTAAAAAGAAGAGGCACGACACGCAGGTCGCATACCCTATACAACAAGCACAATCACAAAAACGACATGCAGATCGTATTATGAATTACAACACATTAACATCCAATCATATTGGGGTTCTTGGGCCATGACCATCACAGAATTATACATAATACTAAATTATGTATTTTACAGAAAATATCTATAATTTTTCCTATTTTATTTCAATTTTATGAGTCACCTCTCCGTAATAGTCCCGCTAAGCGGTTTCCGGGCGCGATTGCGGGACAAGGCCCCTTTCGGGGATAGGGGCAGTGCCCCTACTTGCAAAATAAACTTTGCAAGTGTCCCTACTACGATCTTATAGAGACTTAAGTCTCTGTCCCAAAAACCTAAAGTGAGAACTCACCGTTTCGGAGAGTTTTTCTCGGTGGTTGAAGCCAATAAGTGTCCCAACACTCGTTGCTTCGACTCTTCGAGAAAAATACTCAAAAATTCTATAAAAATAGGAAATTTACATAAACTAAAAAATCTGTAATTTTTATATCTAATACAAAAACTACAAATACGAAACACATACATGCTTCACACGTGGCTCTAATACCACTGTTGGGCTTTCCGAGCCGCAAAAATGACGTTTTGCATTGCGGAAACCTCGGAAGCTCGACCACGGATCCGTGCGAAGATATAAAAAATAAAACATGTATGTGTTTATATATAGAAACCTAGATCTACCTTAGATCTACAAGATGAGAGCGTTACCCTCTTAGCGACGCCCTTCGCTTATCCCGCTCATCCAAAAGCATCGCCCGAACTCAAGAGTGTCAAGTGAATACTCCTCTATTGGTATCCACATGGACAAATGGTGGAGAAAAGACAATCTTGAGTGTCCTAGCACCCTTGATGTCCACGGCAAGAAAAGGATTGGGAGAACAAGCTTGAGAGGAAAATGATCCAAGGAAAAAGAAGATGGAGCTACCACAAAATGAATTACCTTCATCAAGTGGAGTGGCCGGCCACTTCAATATTGGAGGGGTTACATGCATGCATGTAACTCCAAGAGCCAATGACTCTTGGTCTCCCTCATGAGGTGGAACTACATGATAAGTCAATGATGATGTGGAACACCATCATTGGCCGTCCCCCATGCCATGTCACCATGACATGGCAATTGGTCAAGTCAAAATTGACCATTCATCTTCCCTCTCAAGTCAAGTCAAACTTGACCTCTTATCTCCCATGGTTGATCAAATCTAACCACTTGACTAAAGTCAATTTGATTTAATGAATCTCTATTCATTAATTTAAATTGACTTAATGAATCAAATCTAAATTAGACTCATTCAACACTTGAATCAAATTGAGTCTAACTCAATTAGTCTAATTTGGATTACTCTTAATCCAATTTGGTTCATCCCATGAACCTAATCCTCATGGTTCATCATATGAACCTAATCTCCATCTAATTGCCCTTTGTGTGTGACCCTATAGGTTCTTGTAACGTTGGCAATGTCCCTAAACCGATTTAGGAACATAAGCAATAAGCGGTATCTAGCAACACATCATATCTACCCAAGTTACAAGAATGTTGAGCTCCAACATCACCTTTGTGACTACTAATTGTTACTCTCACAATATGTGACAATGTCCCTCTATCCATGACATCTAGATTGACCAATTGAGGCATAGACCGTGTCATCCTCGGTACAATCTATATCTTGAACTCCAAGTAGACTCACTCTAATCAAATGAGCTAAATATCTCATATTGACTCATTTGAGCATGACCATGCACTTCGTGGTCTCACTCTATCAAGAATAACGATGTCACTCCCATCATATAGGAAGGATAGATCCCATCTACATAACTCACATCCCTCCTCATAATTTGTTACATACCCAGTAATCGCCTTTATAGTCCACCCATTTATGGGTGATGTTTGACGAAGCCAAAGAATGCAACTCCTTCTGTAGGGAACCATGGTGACTTCAGGTCTAAGGACTAATAGTAATACTAATAGCCACATGAGAAAGTATATGACACTCATATAACGATCCATGATACTTTCTCATGGCGTGTCATTCAGTATACATTCTCCAATGCATACCCATGTGTCAACTTGATATCTCATATCCATGACTTGTGAGATCAAGTCATCGTGTTGACCTACATGCTAGTCTTTATGCATTAACATTGTCCTTGAATGTTAATACTTGACTAGGAATGATTAAGAGTAGTGTTCTCCATATAATCTCATTATCGATTTAACCAATCGATTGATATAGATAAGAACCTTCTACTCAAGGACGTTATTATACTTAGTTTATTTGGCACCAATACAAATAAATATAATAACCATGCCTTTATGAATAGGAATATGATACAATAAAGTCCATACAACAATCATCACATGATTGGCTCTAGGGCTTTCACTAACAAAGAAATATTTCAGACTCTCGTGATCTGTATAAATCCTACACTGAGCTCCATATAGATAATGCCTCCATGTTTTGAGAGCAAAGACCACGGCCGCTAGCTCTAGATCGTGAGTAGGATAATTCCTTTCATGTTCCTTGTGTTGCCTAGAGGCGTAGGCAATGACCTTGCCATTCTGCATGAGTACAGCTCTGAGTCCCATCTTGGAAGTGTCCCTGTACATGTCGAAGCCTCCGTTACTATCCGGAAGAGTAAGGATTGGAGCACTTGTCAGTCTTCGTTTCAATTCCATGAAACTCTTCTCACAGGCGTCCGTCCATTCATACTTTTTGTTCTTTCTGGTGAGAACTTTCATATGGGATGCAATTCTAGAGAAGTCTTCTACAAACTTCCTGTAGTAGCTTGCTAGCCCGAGAAAGCTTCTGATTTCGCTGGCATTCTTTGGCCTGTTCCAGTTACTCACAGCTTTAATCTTTATTGGGTCTACCATCACTCTGTGCTTGGATATAACGTGACCCAAAAATGATACTTGATCGAGCCAGAACTTACATTTGGAGAACTTTGCATACAGCTGCTTTTCTTGAAGAATTTGCAATACCATATTCAGGTGTTCGGTGTGCTCTTCTTGGGTTCTCGAATATATCAGTATATTGTCGATGAAAATGATCACAAATTTGTCAAGGAATGCCGAGAATACCCGATTCATCACATCCATGAACATAGTCGGTGCATTCGTCACTCCGAAAGGCATAACTATGAACTCATAATGTTCGTATCTTGTTCGGAAAGCCGTCTTCGGTATATCATCTGGTTTCACTTTCACTTGATGGTAGTCAGACCTCAGATCAATCTTAGAGAAGATGGTGCCACCCTTTAACTGGTCGAACAGGTCGTCAATCCGTGGTAAAGGGTACCTGTTCTTGATCGTCATATTATTTAGCGCTTGGTAGTCTATGCACATTCGCATAGACCCATCTTTCTTCTTTACCAACAGTACTGGAGTTCCCCATGGAGAGCGACATGGGCGTATAAGTCCCTTGTCGAGTAACTCCTATAGCTGTCCCTGAAGTTCCTTCAATTCAGCCGACGCCATACGATAAGGTGCTTTAGAGATCGGGTTAGTACAAGGAATCAATTCGATCTCAAATTCAATTTCTCTATCAGGGGTTAACCCTGGTAGTTCATCTGGGAATACCTCTGGGTAGTTGCCTAGCCAGCCATGCTTATCTTCATATATTATAATAAGGCTAGCATAAGATTATCATACATATATTCATGCATATTTAAACTAAAAGCATTCTTATCATACATAAAAGAAATAGAGTAGGCATAGAATTTCTTACTTGGAGCGGCAGGATAGGAGCTTGATGTGTGTGTAGTGGAAAGGCAGATCGGCTATGATACCAACCTATCACGCCCACCCTTCCCGTAATCTAGAGGGGGAGGAAGGGCGGCGCGACGCGATCATACATACGTGCATATACAACGGAAGAATTTAAACTTTCGAAAAAAACATAAAACATGGAACAAACATTTACTTTCAACCATGCAAATAACTCAACATTCTTAACCATGTAACAGATCAACATTTACTAAGCATGCATAATCATTTCATAAGGACACTACTTTGTTCATGTTCATGATAATCAACATAATGGAGTTATGGGAGCCTAAATACAGGTATAGAGTACATGGACATCAATGAGGCATTCAAAGTATCATCTAGGTACATGGTTCTCTATCACTTAACAATTTAATCAGGATAAGAAGGTTCTTAGAAATTCTTTAACTAAATCAACTGCTTAACATGCCAAGGTTTCATAAAACATAACGAGTATAGTTTCACATCAAGTATAACCCTCAAAACAAGTCTGAGTTAACACCAAGTAGCAACCATCAAAACATCAAGTAGTGATCAACTCTTAACAACTAACATGCATAAGTCTTGGAACATAAAACAGATCGCTTCCACCATGCCACTGCCACACACACTTTGCCCCTCCTGCTGCTCCCTTTAGTTTAGCCATTCTTTACCCTTTTCTGCAGTACAAGGGAAACATGAAACTATAAGCACATAGGCTTAGTAAGATCCTTTCCTACTCACAAAAGCCATACATAAGGTATTAGACATAGAGTAGTGACATGTTCGTCTAGACAACATATAGGCATAGCATTCATATAAAAGTCTTGACATGATCATTTAGGAACATAAGACTAGAATTCATAAAAACATGATAATCGGATAGACATGAAATGGGTATATGCAAGATGTTCTTTGAAAACATATATTTTATAGGTACATAAACATAAATCTCAACATGAGGGCCCGATATTGTACCACATACATCATTTTACGTGCATCCCTAAATAGATCTGAGTTAGCTAATCCTGAACTTACTAGGGTACTAGGCTCGTACTATGACCGTCGACCTAGGGGCAACGTAGTAGCCCATCCCGTACTAGGTCCGTACTATGACCGTCGACCTAGGGGCACATAGGAGCCCATCCCATGGACCTTGCTAGGGTCTGGTACAAGCCATACAAAAGTAAAATAGCATATCATGTTCCTTATCATAACATATCATGTTTCTTATCATAACGTATCATGTTCCTTATCATAACATATCATGTTTCCTTTTCATAACATAAAGAGTACTCTTAGTCCCCATTCATAGGGAAGCATCTCTTAGGCATTTCATCATACATACTTGTACATCATGACGCAATGAGCATAACATAAGCATACATTATTACAATTAACATGGACATAAGGTAGTGGCATAAACAATCATGCTATCATAAAGTCTAACTATCATCATGTCAACATCATATATACATATACATCATGGCATGGAAGATCATTAGTAAACATAAGCATGTTTTAAGGATGACAACCATTACCATCACATACTACCTAACATGGGAGATTCTTAGCAACCATAGAGGGGCTTGGAATCTCTTCCTAACCCTAATTCTTGGTCTTGGTCGAAACCCCTAATGGAGATTTTAAGAAAAAAAACCACTCAAACATACTAACACAAGGCCTAACTAACATCATGTTAACATATATATACATATAGCATGGCAAAGAATGATCTTAAGAAATCAAACATTCAAACCTACGAATACAAGGCCTAGCTAATATCATGTTAACCTCATATATACATCTAGCATGGCATGGAAGATCATTAGAAGACCTGAACATGGTTTGGCCGAAACTCCCAAGGGGGTTTTTAAGAATTCAAACACTCAACAACCTGTACAAAGTCTAACTATCAACATGTCAACATCATAAATGAATATATCATTGCATGGAAGATCATTGGTGAGCACAAACATGTCTTGGCCGAAACATCCATGGATGGTTTGTAAGAATTCAACACCCAAAACAACTTGTACAAAGACTAACTATCAACATGTTAACATCATATATATATAAAACATGACAAGGAAGATCATTGGTGAGCATGAACATGTCTTGGCCGAAACATCCAAGGAAGGGTCTTAGGAAATCAACACTCAAAATAACTTGTACTGCATGTGAGGGGATTATTACATCCTTTCACTTGTTTACTATAAGAATATACCCTAGGTGCCAAGAAAAAGCCTCTTTTATTTCTTCTTGAGCATTCGGAAATGGGAGAAAGGAGAGGGGTGATTTTCGGTGGAGGAAGAAGAAAGGAGGAAGAGAATGATAACTTGTTGTTCTCTTGTCTCCTCATTACTCCTATTTATTCAAGTGAAGGTGTCCCTTTGCCTCCCCTACCCTTATCTATCATTTCCCTTACTCTTCTACCAGCACACCCCTACTGGGCTTCTGGTTATCACATGCATCTTATGGTTTAGTTTCCTACTTAGAGGTTCAGGGTTCAAACCCTGGGCCATGCATCCTTTTTGGCTCTATTCTCTTTTATTTTTTTTTGAAAGAGACCACATAAAAGCCCATTATAATCATGCAAAAATTCTTATAAAATTTGCTAGGAATTTTTATGGGCGTTACAGAGTCGACTAGCATTTGACTGCGACAAATAGCCTTGGCAGTCGACTTCCATGTATGGATAGTTGATTGGCCTTGAGAAGTCAACTGCCATGGAGGGCAGTCGACTGCTGGTGGTTTTGGTCGCAAAGGAAGAACATTCGATAGCCGACTGAGCAGTCGATTACGGGCTTGCATAGTAAGTCGACTACTAGGAATGGCATTCGACTGTCAGTGTATCTGTTTGTTGGAATGCCGACATGGATCAAGTTTGTTTTGAGACAATGACACTGTTGGCAGTCAATTTGGGCCTTTTGGCAGTTGACTGCCAAGAGGAAATCCAGATCGCATGGAGGTTTAAAAGGAGCTCGATAGAGAGGATTTCGAGAGCGATTTCTTGGGTGGTTTAAGGCGATTTACTGGTGCAAATTAGGGTCTTCAAGTGTTGTCCAAAGTAATCAATAAGCAAGCATTCAAGTTCACATTTGTAAAGTTTTCTTTACTAGTATTTGTGTTGTTTACTTGTATTTACTTGTATTTCATTCTTATTGTTGTAATTTTGCTTGTATGAGATTTCTCCACCTCTGACGTGTTGTTGAGAAGGAGTTGATTGAGTAGTGATGTGTACATCACTAGAGCTCGTTGAGCTCACCCCGTGGAGTAGGAACCCTAAGGTTTTAAACCACGTATATCATATGTATTTGTGTTTGTATTTGTCTCTATATTTAGATTTATATATTTCGTTGCGTACTAATAATTGTGTATAGATGAATGCGAACGAATTCCATCGTCAAGCAACGAACGCACCATTCACCCCCCATCTAGCGCTCACCAAAGTTCCAATAGAGTCCTCTAAATTGTTGTGAAGTAATATCCATTGCTTCACCACTATCGCTCGAGAGATACCTTCGTCGATACCTAATTTTTTAAGGGTGGCTATCCCTCACGATTTGAAGGAAGGACCCTTTCTTAGTCTTTTGTTGAGGAAGCTAACTATTAGTTATAAATAACTTCTAGACTGAGCTTAGAAATACATCAATGAGGTGGAGGGGCTGAAAGTACAACAAGCTAAGAAGAAGGTTGTGTTCACTCCAACAGAAAGGAATTGGCCTCATGTTGAGTGGGGACCTCCCTGAAGGGAATATGCTAAACCTATTCCTCGTGTGGTGCCTCATCCCTAGCCCTTGATGTTAGAAGCTTCTCCTCATCATCCCCTTCGCATTATGGTCATGGAGGCCATACCTCTGCATTGAACTTGGAAGGAGCAAGAATTGGAGGCTTATGATAGGCATGGCATCATCCGATGCCTTGGGGGATATCATGGGGTTCCTTGCAACCCACTGACTCCATTCTTATGTCAATATCATATGGAATATGGGCATGACAGTGATCAGTGCTTTGGGTTACAAAGGTAGTTGGAGTGCATCAGGGGGGAGTATCCACATTTGCAGTGACAATTAGGGTTTGGTGTCGAGAGGGGCATAGATCTCTTGCTCCTCGATGAGGGCCTTGCAACAGAACACCACAGGTCATCCCTCCGCAAATACAGGTGCAATCTAACTAGGGAGTCACCCCCAGGAGGAGGGGACGAGTGGTGGTACTCTGGGTGCCCCTGAAGATATTCCTCCCAAAGGCATCATTCATGTCATTGCTGGAGGACCCATTGACGGAGACTCCAACAAGGTTCGAAAGTCATAACCTATATGAAGGAGAGTCTAGCCATCAGAGAAGATAGGGTTATTCAGGTTGTGCCCCAAATAAGTTTTGAATCCAAAGACCTGCAAGGTATTCTTCTTCCTCACACTGATGCCTTGGTAATTAGAATTTCTCTTGTCAACTATGAGGTTGCTCATGTCTAGGTGGACTTGGGGAGTTCGGTCAATATTTTATTCTAGGAGACTTTAAATCAAATGCAACTAGGGAATATGCAACTGGAGGAGGTCTCAACTCTTCTATTTGGGTTTGCTAGGCACATGGTGCACCCCATTGGACAGATATCCCTACCCCTTATCTTGGGGATGAAGCCTAGTCAGAATACTAATATGACTCCCTTTCTTATAGTAGATGCTCCTTTCTCTTACAATGCTATCTTGGGTCATCCATTTCTATCATGTTTTCAGGCAGTGACTTCTCCTTATCATCAGCAGATGAAATTCCCAGTGAGTCAGTTCGTTGGAGAGGTCAGGGAGGAGCAAAAAGCGACTCCAAGTTGTTATGTTCAAATGGTTCGGGATGATAACAAAAAAGCTAGGGTGTAAGATCCCTACGGGAAAATGCCTCAAACTTTAGAATTATATGTGCTGGAGGAGGCCACACCCAGGAAGGAGACAGTGGAGGAAGGTGAATCGGTGGAGATAACTCTAGGAAAGCTAACTAGTGTGGCTAGGCAAATGAGGTGAAGGAAGAACTCATTACATGCCTATGAAGAAATGAAAATATCTTTGCTAAAGATTTACATGATCTGATGGGGATTGACCTCTCAAGTTGCCGAGAATCACTTGTACATTACTCGAGGAGCTCAACCAGTTTAAAAAAAGAGGCAACACTTTGGGCTTGAGAAGGACAAAGTCATTGCTAAGGAAATGGAGAAGTTGCTGCAAGCAGGTCATGTAAAAGAAATTTAATTCTCTGAGTGGGTGTCAAATGTAGTTCTTGTTCCTAAGCCCTCTGGGCAATAGTGAATGTGTATTGATTTTCGTGATTTAAATAAAGTCTGCCCTAAAGACTACTATCCCTTGCCTCGTATCGATTAGTTGGTTGATTCCAAAGTAGGTTATGAGGTTGTTTCACTTATGGATGCATATCAAGGATATCATCAGATCCCATTAGTCAAGGAGGATCAAAAGAAAGTTAGTTTTGTGACAGTAGGGGGGATATATTCTTATGTAATGATGCCTTTTGGGCTTAAGAATGTCAGAGCCACATATGAGAGACTTATAGATAAAATATTTGTGAGGTAGAAGGGAAAGAATGTGGAGGTATATGTGGAGGTATATTCCTACTGCCGAAGCATAAGGAACCGTCTTAATCTCCTCTATCTCCTTTGATGTTTTAGAACACATCTCTTTAGATAAAGGTACTCCATGCTGAAAAGGTAGAAAATCTTTCTTGGAGTTCTGCATGCTAAAATGAGCTAGAATAGTTTCTATGTATGAAGCTTGAGATAAGCACAACATCCTTTTCTTTTGATCCCTTATAACCTTGATCCCAAGGATGTGTCCCACTTCTCCCAAGTCCTTCATATCAAAATGTTTGGACAACCATACGCTTACGTCTGATAACACTTTGACATTGTTGCCAATGAGCAAAATGTCATCTACGTATAGTATAAGAAATACCACTATGTTTTCGTCACTTCTCTTGTATACACAAGACTCTTCCAGACTTTGAATAAATCCATATGACTGGATTACCTCATCAAAGCAGATGTTCCAAGATCTCGAAGCTTGCTTCAATCAATAAAAGGATCGATTAAGCTTGCACACAAGATGCTCTTTGCCCTTTGCAATGAATCCCTCTGGTTGCTCCATATAGATGTTTTCTTCAAGACTTCCATTAAGGAAAACTGTCTTGACATCCATCTACCAAACCTCATAATCCATATGAGCAGCAATAGACAAGAGAATCCGAATAGACTTAAGCATGGCTACCGGTGAAAAAGTCTTCTCATAATCGATACCCTCTTTCTGAGTATACCTTTTCGCAACAAGCCTTGCATTGAAGGTCTCTACCTTCCCGTCTGATCCTCTCTTTCTTTTGTAGATCCACTTGCATCCAATGGCTTTTACACCATTGGGTGGTTCTACTAGCTCCCAGACCTAATTTGAATCCATAGATCCTATCTCAGAATTCATCGCCCTTTGCCAAGATACCGCATCTTTATCTTGGAGTGCCTCTTATATGTCCAGGGATCAGGTTCATGTTCGCCAGGGACCAAATCAGAATATTCTCCCAAGAATATAAATCTATCAGGTTGTCTAACACCCTCTCACTACGATGAGGTATCACCTGTATATCCTCTGTGACACGCGGTGCAGTCACTTGTGGTATGTCCTCTTGTACCATTGGTACTAAAGTAGTGACTTCCCCTCTTAATTCTTCAAGAACAATCTTGCTCATGGGCTTGTGGTACATCACATAGTCTTTCTCTAAAAAATGGGCATTCGTGCTAACGATCACCCTCTGATCTCTAGGACTATAGAACAAACCACCTTTCATTCCTCTAGGATAGCCTATGAACAAGCGTACTTCTGTATGAGATTCCAACTTACCAGCATCTCACTTCAGCACATGTGCTGGACTACCCCAAATCTGAATATGTCTCAGACTAGGCTTTCACCCAGTCCACAATTCTATGGGAGTAGAAGGTACTGATTTAGATAGTACCAAGTTCAGAATATACACTGTCGTTTCTAGAGCATACCCCCAGAATGAATCTGGTAACTCAGAATAACTCATCATCGATCTAACCATCTCCATAAGAGTCATATATCTTCGCTCCACCATACTATTCTGCTGGGGTGTAGCAGGTGCAGACAGTTGGAATTGAATCCCAACCTCTGATAAGTAACTCCTAAACTCTCCCAAGAGGTACTCATCATCACGATCGGATCGTAGTGTCTTGATACTTTTACATTAACGTTTCTCCACATCAGCCTTGAATTCTTTGAACCTGTCCAAGCATTCAGACTTGTGGTGCATCAAGTAAATGTATCCATATCTTGAATAATCATCTATAAAATAGATGAAATATTCAAAACCACCTCAAGCCTGGATAGACATAGGACCACACAAATCAGAAAGAACCAACTCCAACACATCTTTTGCTCTATACCCCTTGGCCTTAAAAGACCTCTTGGTCATTTTACCTTCCAAGCAAGATTCGCAGGTTGGGAAATCTTCCACCACCAATGAACCCAAAGGGCCATCAACTATCAACCTTTGAATTCTACTCAGGTTAATATGACCTAACCTTAGATGCCAAAGATATGTTTGGTTCATTTTCGAAGGTTCTTTTCTCTTATTAGATTTAGAAGATGAGTTATTTATTTCTATTTGCATAGTGGGAGTTTTTGGTTCGAGAGTGTATAAATTTTCTATCAATGCACCAGAACAAATAATCTCCCTACTCCTTTTTATAACAACTCTGTCATTAAAAGAAATAGAATATCCATCCAAAAAAAATTTAGAAACTGAAATCAAATTCTTTCTAAATGTTGGTACATAAAGGCAATTTCTCAGAACCAATATTTTATTCCTATCAAAAGATAAATAAACATCTCCCACTGCAATAGCCGCCACCTTCATAGCATTATCCATGTAGATGGTAATCTCCCCCTCAGCTAGTCATCTGGTTTCCTAGAACCCCTGCAAAGAATTGCAGACAATATCAGTGGCTACCGTATTTACACAAAAGGTACTGGTAGATAACACTTCTAAACATGTTTCAATGACTAAACTAAAAGATATACCTTTGTTTTGTTTGCGGTTGGTAGAGTCCGCCTTCCAATGTTCAGTTTGCTTGTAAGTAAAGCACTTGCCTTTCGGCTCCTTCACTACTGCCTGAGATCCTGCTGTCATCTTTGCTACGCCTTATTTCTTCTTCTTCTTGCCTTTCGACTTAGAAGTAGAAACCTTTTGAGCAACCATAGCTTGAGCACTCTGACGAAAAGCCCCTCTATCGCCTAGAGTTATGTCAGAAGCTCCGCCAACGAACACAACCTCTTATTCATGTTGTAGTTTAGGTGAAACTACTCAAAACTTCTAGGTAGAGATTGGAGAATGATATCGACCTGAGTTTCCCCATCGATCTCCGCTCCAAGGACTTCCAATTCATTCAAATAAGCCATCATCTTAAGAACATGATCCTCACGGGTGTTCCCTCAATCATGGTGGTTGTCATCAAGTTCCTCATAGCTTCCTGTCTAGCAGCCTGATTCTGGTGTCTGAAAAGTTTCTTGAGATTGAGCATCATGTCATAGGCAGTAGTCATGGCTTGATGCTAATGTTGCATTACATTTGACTTAGAAGCCAAAATGTAACACTGCACCATCTCATCAGCCATGATCCACTTTCTATAACTCTCTTTCTCCTTTTCACTAGAATCATCCGTAGGCTTAGGAAGACACTCTTCAAAGAGTACATATTTGTACTCCTTAGCAGTCAAGACAATGTGCAGATTCCGTTTCCAATCAACATAGTTAGGCCTACTAAGTTTGTTTTCTTTTAGAATCACAGCAAGTGGGTTGAAAGCCATTTTAAAAAACCTAAGAATCACAGTGATCAAAATATTAGATTTTAAAAATTTATTGATTCCTCAAACAATAAAATTTTAAAATCAACCAACACCTCAAAACACCGAGAATATCATATGCCACGATAGTGTGGACATATACGAATTTTACATTTTTAAGAGGATGTTTTACCTATTAATTTTATTATCCTATCAACCTTACTTTTTGACAAATAAAATTAATAGTTGATTCCTCTTCAGCCCTACAAATAAAAGCAGTGACTCCGATGGGGAGGATACTTTTATTTGCATCTAAGTGTTTACCATTACCCGATACTAAGACAATTATCTCGGATTATGTGTCTTCCGATGGGGAAGTACACACGCTCCTAGATAATTTCCTATAACCATATTTGACCTAGTGATCCGCAAAACAAACTCATCTGATATGGAGGAAGGCACTCAGAGCCAACGAGCAAGTTTGTTTGCATCACATGTCAAATTGTAATGGAGGCCGCAGGAATTAAAAAATATCCCTCTCCTACTTAGTAATTTAAAATTGAAGAATTTTCACACAACATGCATATCAAACAATAAGCAATAAATATGAAAAAAAACTTTCCAACTATTATGGCTTTTATTTTCCAATATGCTTCTTGTCGTGTCGCCACCTCGTCCGCTCCACCCTTTACCATGCGCAAGCCACAAAAGGATCCGAGCCGAGATAAACTATTTTAATTTACATCCATCGATCCTATACTCCACGAAGGAGTGTACAACATCTCTAGATCGAAAGTAAATTAAAACAAGTGGCTAAACAGTGTCGTATTTAATTACAAAAATTAAATACTAATTAGCCTCATCAACCTCGAGGATTCAAATAATTAGTTACAATCACACACACACAATCACATACATCCACATAGCCATAATAGTTGGATCTTATGCCTGCAAGCAAAAAGTTAGGCTACGCACATCCTACTATTATCCGGCATATACAATATATGATAAATCCATGAAAGTAACTGAATCCAAACACACAAAATCAGAAACCAAGGCTCTGATACCACTTGAAGGGAAAAGCCATGTTTCCTGCTTCTTTGCTTCGGTCGCTTGTGCATGGCGATCCTATCTCACATCCTCGGATTAAAATTTCATTAATTAAAACTAATCTGGACAGAGACGGATTACCTAAGCAATCGATTCATCATCGTGCTATTCGAATTGAGTGGTCACTCGAACAAACTCGTTGTTCAAGCAACCTAACCCTTTTCCTCGATTAGTCGCGAAATAGATGATGAACGGATCGCCGGTTTTTGTGTTTATCATCGAGGTCCATGTCAATCAATAACATGCAAAATACAAAAGAACTAGAATCAATATTAAACAAGATTATACCTCTTGTTTACCTCTTGATCTTCTATTTTATTCCTATCCTCTTCTTGGACATGGTGTGGGCGACGATCTTCCAAGAATCAAAGCCTTCTAGACCACGTATCTTCCTTACTTTTCTCTCTCCGAACAAGGGAAGAAAAACTCTCCCTTCTTCTCCTATCTCGTGCCGAACACAAAGCCTCCTCTTCTCCTTGCTTGTGCCAACCACCACAACTCCAAGAGTTGGTGTCCACCGACCCTAGGAGAGGAGGGGAGTCTTGTTGCCACTGGCCCTAGGAGAGGGAGAGGAAGCGCCGGCAATAGAAGATAGAGAGGATGAGGGTGGTGCCGGCCAAGGAGATGCAAGAGCCAAACCCTAGCACAACTTGTTGTCGCCGGCCCTAGGAAGAAAAACCAAAAACCTTCTTGCCGCCCAAGCCTCTCCAACGCCAACTCCCATTCCCTTTTAGGTCTAGGCTTCATGAGGTATTTATAATTGGCTACAATAGGGACCATGAGGAGGAGTTGGATCTTGGCCACCCAATGGATTAGAACCACCTAAAACCCGATCCATTAATGATGATCCATTCCACTAGAGGATCGTCATTGATCTACCTCACCAACCCCCATAATTAAATATGGGATCCACATATTATTTGTAAAAAATATCTCATTGTGTTTAATATATCGAATGTCCATTAATTAATTAAATTACTGACAATTTAATTAATTAATATCTAACTCCATGAGTAGTACCACTCATCCTTATATCATGTTGGACCAAGTCTACCTGCAGGATTTACATGATGAACTTTATGAGCACCTCAAGGGGATATCATCATCCTAATATATAGGACACGGTTTCCACCTATAATCAACGACACACCATGTAAATAATATTATTTCCTAACTTATCAGGCCTATCGACCTAACACATAAGTCTCGGCCATTGGTAAATCAAAAAAATAAATACTAAGTACATGTCCCCGTTATTATATCGGGATTAAGAGCATGTATACCATAATATTTGAGGTATGATTCAATTATATAGTCAGTATAAATTGAATCACCTCTAAAACGGTCCTACTCAATAAACGCAAAGTGTGCTAGTGTAATTCTTTGGTCAAGATAAACCGATACCAAATTACACTACAATGATGCCAATGGTTTGTCCAAAACCATCTTGGTTGTGAGCCTCCACTTATACTCTACAAGGAACTGATAACATGATCTTTTGTGCGACACCACACACCATGTTATCTACAATGTAAAGTATCAGACATTATGCATAAATATAAAATACAAACAATGAACATGTGAATCTTATTTCAAAATGAAGATGTTCATACAAAGAGCTAGGTTTTTAGTATACATCCCAACAGTTGGTGCAATGGTCTAGGGGTGTAAGCCTTTAGGGGTAGTGTGTCCATCTTGGAATGATGGATGCAATTTTGACCAAAAGGAGGAAAAGGGAGGGTTTGGTAAATCGTCATTATGAATTGTCTCTCATTTAATGATATGAGACTTATCACTAGGAAGAGTGAAGGCATCAAAGATGTTTTTAGACCAAGGGGAAGAATGTAGGATCTCTTTAAGATATGAGCCATTGAAAACCTTCTTAGGTCTTTTTGATGTATGCCAAAGGAGGAGAAGTGAGGTTTAAGTTAGGTAAACCTTCATTATGTTTTAGCAATGGAAGAGTTAAGTTAGGTTATTATTAACCTAACTTAATGGTATTGTCAGACATCAAAAAGGGAAAGATTGTTGGTGCAACAAGCCTCGGGTCAATATTCACCAAACTCAGGTGAGACTCAAGTAGTGTTTTGATGTTTGACAATGGGTTGAAAATGGGTTTGACCATTGTTCAACTATATGGTTTGATCATATATTGACCAAATGAGTAGTGGATGATTGGGATATCCAAAATAATATGGGGGTATTTGGGGGAGATTATTCGAGCAATCAACCTCGGAAGTCCAATTTGGATACTTTGCAAGGAAAGTCCAAATATTTATATTTGGCAAGGGAAGTCCAAAGGTATAGTCTTGGCAGCATAAGTCCAAGTGTGTAGTCTTGGCAGTGTAAAGTGCAAGTGAACTTTGGCAATTGGAAAGTCCAAAATGGAGTTGGCAAGGAAAGTCCAAGCATAGTCTTAGCATGAAAATTCCAAGCATGGTCATGGAAATTGGAAAGTCCAAGTCATGATACGAACACCACCAACAAATGTGATGGTGAAGGTAGGAAACTTTGCTTCCCACTTCAACTCGGTCGCTTGTTCATGGCAATCCCGTCTACATCCCCGGATTAAAAAAAAATAATCCTTGACATAGAGGGATTACCCAAGCAACCGTTCCATCGTCGTGCTATTCGATTAGAGTAGTCACTTGAACAAACTTGTTGTTCAAGCAACCAACTTCTATTATTCGAATAGCCACGGAATAGACGATGTACGGATCGCCGGTTTTTGCATTTGTATTTGGGGTCTAAGTAAATTAAGCCACATAACAAAACATACAACATGCATATAATTGAAAAACAATTATAGACATAATACAAAAGTGATGGCATGCTAGGAGGCTCGTTGGATCCCATGTCCCCGGATTAAAATTTTCACTAATGAAAACTAATCCAGATGGGAAGAGTTTCCTAAGCTCAACCAATTCGTCATCGTGCTAATGACTTGAGCGATCTCTTGAAAAAACTAGTTGTTCAAGCAACAAAACTCTTCTAGTCGGTTAGCCACGGAAGAGACGACGGACGGATCGCCGGTTTTTGTGTTTATCTTCGGGGTCCATGATTATACAAATACATATGGATGTAGACATGTATAATCAACACATACAAACATATTAATAAGAACATGCAAAGATCGATAATAAAACTTGTAAAACTTTTATACCTCTCGATCTTCTATCGTATGTCCTAACCTCCTTGTAGACTTCATGTGGGCGAAGATCCTCCACAAGTTGAAGCTTCCTAGATCTTCTTCAATCAAAAGAAAGAAGAACTCTCCTTCCCTTCTTGCTTGAGCCAACCACCAAGCCACAAAAGCTTGATGCCGCCGGCTCCAAGAAAAGAGAGAACAAGATGGCCAACCAAGGAACCAAACAAGGGAACAATCCCTAGCTCCTAGTTCCGTCGGCCAAGAGGAAAAGGATGAGAGAAAGACCGGCCAAAGGGGAGCAATAGAAGACCCTATAACCCCTTTGTGCCGCCGGCCCTAGAAGGAGTGAAGAGGAGAAGAGGAATAGGTTGAGCGCCGACCAAGGTAGAGGGAAGAGAGATAGGTGCCGGCAACCCCTTAGGAAGAAGAAGGGAACCTCTCCTATTGTTGCCGCCCACTCCACCTCCCAAACCCTAGCCGCCCAACCAAACCCTAACCTTCCTAGGATTTCTTGCCGCCCAAGGTAATGATAGGCAAAACCCTAATCTCCAAAAACAACCAACCTCCTTGCCGCGCACCTTAAGCCCCCCTTTTATAGAGTTAGGCTTAAGCCTTGTTTTAATCTCCACCGTTGGTTCTAGGGATTTAATCTCAACCGTCGGATCTAGAGATTTAATCTCAACCGTTGGATCTAGAGATTTAATCACCACCGTCAGATCATGAGTTTTGTTTTCCATCATTGGATCTAGGCTCCATGAGGTTTTAATAGGCTACAATAGGGACCATGAGGAGGAGTTGGATCTTGGCCACCCGATGGATCGGAACCACACAAACTTGATCCATCAATGATGTTCCATTCCACTAGAGGATCATCATTGAATTACCTCACCAACCCCCATAAATTAATATGGGCTCCATACATTATTTGTACATCCATCTCCCCGTGTTTAAGATATCGAATATCCGTCAATTAATTGATTTACTGACAATCAATCAATTAACATCTAACTCCTCGAGTAGTACCACTCAACCTTATCATCATGTTGACTAAGTCTACCTACAGGGTTTACATGATGAACCTTATGAGCTTCTCAAGGCGACATCATCAACCTAATATATAGGACACAGTTTCTTCCTATAATTAACGGCACACCATGTAAATAATATCATTTTCCAACTTACCGGGCATATTGATTTAATCTATTTAAATCTCACCCTTTGGTAAATCAAAGAAATAAATACTAAGTATATGTACCCATTATTATATCGGGATTAAGAGCATGTACAACATAATATCCGAGGTCCGATTCAATTATGTAGTCAACAATAAATTGAATCACCTCTATGTCAGTCCTGCTCAATACACCTAAGTTTACTAGTGTAACTCTATGTTCAAGACAAACCAATACCAAGCTACACTACAACCATGCCAATGGTTTGTCCAAAACCATCTTGGTTGTGAGCCTCTACTTATATTCTACAAGGGATTGATAACTTGATCTTCTGTGCCACACCAAGCACCATGTTATCTACAATGTAAAGTATTAGACAATATGCACACATATAATAAATATAAAGTGCAAACAATGATCATGTGATTCTTATTTCAAAATAAAAATATTCATACAAAAGAGCTAGGATTTTAGTATACATTCCAACAAAAAGAATATAAACAAGCATTATACCTCTCGATCTTCTATTGTATATTAAGGGTTTTGCTTATCGAGTCTGTGAGGGGAAACTTTGCTTCCCACTTCACCTTAGTTGTTTGTTCATGACGATCCCACCGATGTCCCCAGATTAAAAAAAAATTAATCCTAGATAAAAGGGATTGCCCAAACAATCAAGTCATCGTCGTGCTATTCGTTTAGAGAGGTCACTTGAACAAACTCGTTATTCAAGCGACCAACCTCTATTCTACGAGTAGCCGCAGAATAGACGATGTACGGATCGCCGATTTTTGTTTTCATATTCGGGATCCAAGTATTATTTAGCCAACAGATTTATATCATGCTCATAATTGGAAAAACAAATACAAGCAAGTAACAAAAGAGAATAGAGAATTGATATACCTCTCGATCTTCTAATGTATGACCTTCCTCTTTCGGATGTCGTGTGGGCGACGATCTACCAAAAGTTGAAGCTTCTAGATCGCAAATCTTCCTTCCTTGCTCTTCCAAAGCAAGCGGAAGAATAGAAACAAGGCTCTTCTCCTTCCTATAGCCAAACAACAAGCAACAAGAAGAATGCTTGCCTCCGGCCAACAAGGAGAAGGAGATTATGGTGGAAACCGACCAAGACACCAAGGGAAAGCCCTATATCTTGTTTCCACCACCTAAGGAGAAGAAGAATAGGGTCTTTTCCACCGACCAATGGCTGGAAAGGGCTGGAGGGGCGCCGGAAGCTTGAGGAAGGAGAAGAAGGCAAGGAAATCTTTCCTTATTAGGTGCCGCCCAAGCCCAAACCCTAGCTCCTATCTCTTGCCGCCAACCTCCAAAACCCTAACTTCCCTTGATTGAAACTCCATGCCAACCCCTTGTCCTACTTTTATAGAGTTAGGGATAAGCCTCCTTTTAATCTCCACCATTGGTTCTAGGGATTTAATCTCAACCGTCGGATCTAGAGATTTAATCTCAACAGTCGGATTTTAGAGATTTAATCTCTACCTTTGGATCTAGAGTTTTGTTTCTATCCATTGGATCTAAGCTTCATGAGGTGTTAATAGGCTACATTAGGGACCATGAGGAGGAGTTGGATCTTGGCCACCCATGGATCAAGCCCACATAAAGTCCGATCCACTAATCATAATCCAATCCACTAAAGGATTATCATTGATCTACCTCACCAACCACCATAAGATAATATGGGCTCCATATATTATTTGTACATTTTCTCCCCGTGTTTAAGATCTCGAATGTCTGTCGATTAATTAATTTACTGACCATTAATTAATTAACATCTAACTCCATAAGTAGTACCACTCAACCTTTTAATCATGTCGGACCAAGTCCACCTGCAGGGTTTACATGATGAACCTTATGAGATCCTCAAATGGACATCATCATCCTAATGTATAGGACACGGTTTCCTCCTATAATCAACGTCACACCATATAAATAATATCATTTCCCAACTTACTGAGCCTATCGATTTAATCTATAAATCTCGCCCATTGGTAAATCAAAGAGATGAATACTAAGTATATGTGCCCATTATTATATCGGGATTAAGAGCATGTACAAAATAATATCTGAGGTCCGATTTGATTATGTAGTCAGCATTAAATCGAATCACCTCTAATTTGGTCCTACTCAATACACACAAAGTGCACTAGTGTGATTCTATGGTCAAGACAAACCAATACCAAATCACACTACAACCATTCTGATGGTTTGTCCAAAGTCATCTCGGTTGTGAGCCTTTACTTATACTTTACAAGGAGCCGATAACATGATTTCCCGTGTGACACCACACACCATGTTATCTAAAATGTAATGTATTAGACAATATTGCATAACCATAAAAATGCAAACAATGATCATGTGATTCTTATTTCAAAATAAAGATGTTCATACAAAAGATAGACTTTTCAGTATACATCCCTATAGTATGTCGTGTGGGTGACGATCTTCCAAAAGTCGAAGCCTCCTAGACCACCAATCTTCCTTTCTTTGTTCACCCCGAACAAAGGAAGATTATAAAATAAAACTCTACTCTATCTAGGACCAACCAACAAGCTCAAAACTTGAAGCTTGTTGCCGGCCCAAAGAGAAGTGGAAGAATGTCGACCAACCTTGAAAGAAGGTTGTCGTCGGCCAACCTAGAGAGAGAAAGAGAGAGAGAGGAGATGTTGCTGGTCTAGAGAGATAGAGGGATGGTGGAGTTGCCGCCAGCCAAGGATGGACAAACCCTAGGATTATCTTTCCGCCGCCCACTAGGAAGAAGCAAACCCTAGGTTAGCCGCCCACCTCTCCTCTCAAGCCAAGCTCCAAAACCCTAATCTCCAAAAGTGTCGTGTCTCCCACACCCAAGCCTTGCCCACCCTTTTATAGAGTTAGGCTTAAGCCTCCTTTTAATCTCCACCGTCGGATCTAGGGATTTAATCTCAACCGTCGGATCTAGAGATTTAATCTCAACCGTCGGATCTTGAGATTTAATCTCCACCGTCGGATCTAGAGTTTTAATTTCCATCATCGGATCTAGGCTTCATGAGGGATTTAATAGGATACAATAGGGACCATGTGGAGGAGTTGGATCTTTGCCACCCAATGGATCAAGCCCACATAAAGTCAGATCCATTAATGATAATTCATTCCACTAGAGGATTATCATTGATCTACCTCACCAACCCCATAATTTGATATGGGCTCCATATATTTTTTGTACATTTATCTCCCCGTATTTATGATCTCGAATGTCCGTCAATTAATTAATTTACTAACAATTAAATAATAAACATCTAACTCCATGAGTAGTACCACTCAACCTTATCATCATGCAGGACCAAGTTCACCTGCAAGGTTTATATGATGAACCTTATGAGCTCCTCAAGGGGACATCATCATCCTAATATATAGGATATGGTTTCCCCCTATAATCAATGACACGCCATATAAATAATATCATTTCCCAACTTACCGAGCCTATCGATTTACTCTATAAATCTCGCCCATTGGTAAATAAAAGAAATGAATACTAAGTATATGTACCCGTTATTATATCGGGATTAAGAGCATGTACAATATAATATCTAAGGTCTGATTCGATTATGTAGTCAGCAATAAATCGAATCACCTCTAAGTCAGTCCTGCTCAATACACACAAAGTGCACCAGTGTAATTCTATGGTCAAGACAAACCAATACCAAATCACACTACAACCATTCAAATGGTTTGTCCAAAGCCATCTCGGTTGTGAGCCTGTACTTATACTTTACAAGGAGCCAATAACATGATCTCCCGTGTGACACCACACACCATGTTATCTATAATGTAATGTATTAGACAATATGCATAACCATAAAAATATGCAAACAATGATCATGTGATTCTTATTTCAAAATAAAGATGTCCATACAAAAGATAGACTTTTCAGTATACATCCCAACAATCTCCCACTTATACTAAAAGATTATGCTGTCCTTAAATTGCCATACATCTGATTCCCATTCCCTCCACATGCCTATCAAAAGCTCTCGCCGGAAGGGCCTTAGTGAAAGGATCTACCAAGTTATCCTCTAATGCAATCTTTACCACAACAACTTCTCCTCGCTTTACGATTTCTCGTATCAGGTGGTACTTGCGCTCTATGTGTTTACATGCCTTATGGGCTCGTGGTTCCTTCGAGTTTGCAACTGCACCACTATTATCACAATAAATTGTGATAGTTCTGGGCAAACCAAGAATCACATCTAAGTCCATCAAGAAGTTCCTGAGCCACACAACTTCTTTGGCCACCTCAGAGGCTGCCACATTCTCAGCTTCCATGGTAGAGTCCGCCACGCATTTCTGCTTGACACTCCTCCATACAATGGCTCTATCTCCAAAAGTAAATACAAAACTTGTGGAAGACTTACTGTTATTCCTATCTGATTGGAAGTCAGAATCTGTGTAACCCACAGGGAGTAATTGGTCTGCTTGGTAAACTAGCGTATAATCCCTAGTCCTTCTCAGGTACTTTAATATATGCTTTACCGTAGTCCAATGTCCTTGTCCTGGATTACTCTGATATCTGCTAATCATGCCTATGACAAAGGAGATATCTGGTCTCGTACATAGCATCTCATACATGAGGATTCCTACTACCGAAGCATAAGGAACCACCTTCATCTCCTCTATCTCCTTAGATGTTCTAGGACACATCTCCTTAGATAAAGGAACTCCATGCCTGAAAGGTAGAAAACCTTTCTTGGAGTTTTGCATGCTAAAACAATCCATTATTGTGTCTATGTATGAAGCTTGAGATAAGCACAACATCCTTTTCTTGCGATCCCTTATAACCTTGATCCCAAGGATGTGTCCCACTTCTCCCAAAGTCCTTCATATCAAACTGTTTGGACAACTATACCCTTACATCCGATAACACCTTGACATTGTTGTCAATTAACAAAATGTCATCTATGTTTAGTACAAGAAATACCACTATGTTTCTGTCACATCTCTTGTATACACAAGACTCATCCGGACTTTGAATAAATCCATAAGACTGGATTACCTCATCAAAGCGGATGTTCCAAGATCTCGAAGCTTGCTTCAATCCATAAATGGATCGATTAAGCTTGCACACAAGATGCTCTTTTCCCTTTGTAATGAATCCCACTAGTTGCTTCATATAGATGTTTTCCTCAAGACTTTCATTAAGGAAAGCTGTCTTGACATCCATCTGACATACCTCATAATCCATATGAGCAGCAATACATAAGAGAATCCGGATAGACTTAAGCATGACTACCGGCGAAAAGGTCTCCTTATAATCGATCCCCTCTCTCTGAGTATACCCCTTCGCAACAAGCCTCGCTTTGAAGGTCTCAACCTTCTCGTCTATTCCTCTCTTTCTTTTGTAGATCCACTTGAATCTAATGGTTTTTACACCATTGGGTGGTTCTACTAGCTCCCAGACCTGATTTGAATCCATAGATTCTATCTCAGAATTCATCGCACTTTGCCAAGATACTCCATCTTTATCTTGGATCGCCTCGTCATATGTCCAAGGATCAGGTTCATGTTCGCCAGGGATCAAATCAGAAGATTCTTCCAAGAACATGAATCTATCAGGCTGTCTAACAATCCTCCCACCACGATGAGGTATTATCTGTGTATCCTCGGTGACACACGGTGCAGTGACTTGTGGTATATCCTCTTGTACCGGTGGTACTGAAGCAGTGACTTCCCCTTTTAATTCCTCTAGAACAATCTTACTCATGGACTTTTGGTTCATCACATAGTCTTCCTCTAGAAATCTGGCGTTCGTGCTAACGATCACCCTCTGATCTCTAGGACTATAAAACAAACCTCCTTTCATTCCTCTAGGATAGCCAACGAACATGCGTACTTCTGTACGAGGTTCCAACTTACCAGCATCTGACTTCAGCACATGTGTTGGACTCCCCCAAATCCGAATATGTCTTAGACTAGGCTTTCACCCAGTCCATAATTCTATGGGAGTAGAAGACACTGATTTAGATGGTACCAAGTTCAGAATATACACTGTCGTATCTAGAGCATATCCCCAGAACGAATCTGGCAACTCAGAATAACTCATCATCGATCTAACCATCTCTATAAGAGTCTTATTCCTTCGCTCTGCTACACCATTCTACTGGGGTGTGCCAGGTGCAGACAATTGGGATTAAATCCCAGCCTCTGATAAGTAATTTCTAAACTCTCCCAAGAGGTACTCACCACCACAATCAGATCGTAGTGTCTTGATACTTTTACCTTGATGTTTCTCCACATCAGCCTTGAATTCTTTGAACTTGTCAAAGCATTCAGACTTGCGGCGCATCAAGTAAATGTATCCATACCTTGAATAATCATCTATAAAAGAGATGAAATATTCAAAGTCACCTCTTGTCTGGATTGACATAGGACCACACAAATCAAAATGGACCAATTCCAACACATCTTTGGCTCTATACCCCTTGGCCTTGAAAGGTCTCTTGGTCATTTTACCTTCCAAGCAGGACTCGCAGGTTGGGAAGTCTTCCACCACTAATGAACTCAGAGGTCCATCATCTATCAATCTTTGAATTATGCTTAGGTTAATATGACCAAGCCTTAGATGCCAAAGATATGTTTGGTTCATCTTCAAAGGTTCTTTTCTCTTATTGGAATTAGAAGATGAGTTATTAACTTCTATTTGCATCGTGGGAGCTTTTGGTTCAAGTGTATACAAATTTCTTATCAATGCACCAGAACAGATAATCTCCCTATTCCTTTTTATAACAACTCTATCATTTAAAAGAAATAGAATATCCATCTATAAACAATTTAGAAACCAAAAAAAAAATCTTTCCAAATAAAAGTACATAAAAGCAATTTTTAAGAACCAAAATATTATTCCTCTCAAAAGACAAATAAACATCTCCCACTGCAACATCCGCCACCTTTGTGGCATCGCCCAAGTATACGGTAATCTCCCCCTCATCCAGGCATTTGGTTTCATGGAACCCCTGCAAAGTATTTTAGACATGATCAGTGGCTCTCGTATCTACACACCAGGTGCTGGTAGATAACACTGCTAAACATGTTTCAATGACTAGACCAAATAATATACCTTTGTTTTGCTTCCGGTTGGGGCAGTCCTTCTTCCAGTGTCCAGTCTGCTTGCAAGTGAAGCACTTGCCTTTTGGCTTCTTCACTCCTCCCTGAGTTCCTCCCACCACCTTTGCCCCAGCTTGTTTCTTCTTCTTCTTGCCTTTCGGCTTAGAAGTAGAAACCTTTTGGGCAACCATGGCATGTGCCTGAGAACTCTGACGAAAAAGCCCCTCTACCGTCTGGAGTTCTGACAGAAGCTCCGCCAACAAATACAACCTTTTGTTCATGTTGTAGTTCAGGCGAAATTGCTCAAAACTCTTAGGTAGAGACTGGAGAATGATATCGACCTAGGTTTCCCTATTGATCTCAGCTCCGAGGACTTCCACCTCATTCAAATGAGCCATCATCTTGAGAACATGATCCCTCACGGGTGTTCCCTCGATCATGGTGGTCGTCATCAAGTTCCTCATGGCTTCCTGCCTAGCAACCCGATTCTGGTGTCCGAAAAGTTCTTTGAGATTGAGCATCATGTCATAAGTAGTGGGCATGGCTTGATGCTGATGTTGCAGTACATTTTACATAGATGCCAAAATGTAACACCGCGCCATCTCATCTGCCTTAATCCACTTCTTATAACTCTCCTTCTCCTTTTCCCCAGAATCATCCGCAGGCTTAGGAGGGTACTCTTCGAGGAGTACATATTTGTATTCCTCAGCAGTCAAGACAATGTCAAGATTTCTCTTCCAATCAACATAATTGGGTCCAATAAGTTTATTTTCTTTCAGTATCACAGCAAGCGGGTAGAAAGTTATTTTGAAAAACCTAAGAATCACATAGATCAAAACATTAGTTTTCAAAAAATTATTGATTCCTCAAACAATAAAATTTTAAAATCAACCAACACCTCAAAACACCGAGAATATCGTATGCCACGATAGTGTGGACTTATACGAATTCTACATTTGTAAGAGGAGGTTTTACCCATTAATTTTACTATCTTGTCAACCTAACTTTTTGACAAATAAAATTAATAGTTGGTTCCTCTTCGTCCCTACAAATAAAAGCAGTGACTCCGATGGGGAGGATACTCCTATTTGCATCTAAGTGTTCACCATTACTCAGTACCAAGGTAATTATCTCGGGTTATCTGCCTTCCAATGGGGAAGTACACACACTCCTAAATAATTTCCTATAACCATATTCGACCTTGTGATCCGCAAACAAACTCATCCGATGGGGAGGAAGGCACTCAGAGCCGAGGTGCAAGTTTGTTTGCATCACATGTCAAATTGTAATGGAGGTCATGGGAATTTATAAAAATATCCCTCTCCCACTTAGTAATTTAAAATTGAGGAATTTTCTAGCCTACGACATGCATATCAAACAAGAAGTAATAAATATGAAAAAAAATATTTTCCAACTATTATGGCTTTTGTCTCCAATATGTCTCCCGTCGTATTGTCATCTCGTCCGCTCCTCCCTACGCCATGTACGAGCCATCTGGAGATCCGAGCCGAGAACAACTATTTTAATTTACATCCATCAATCTTATACTCCACGAAGGAGTGTACATGAAATCTAGATCGAAAGTAAACTAAAATAAAATGAGTGGCTAAACAATGTCGTACTTAATTACAAAATTAAATACTAGCCTCGTCAACCCCGAGAATTCAAAAAAATATACAATTACACACATACAATCACATACACACATATAGCCATAATAGTTGGATCCTATGCCAGCAACTAAAAAGTTAACCTATGCACATCCTACTATTATGAGGCACATATAATATATGAAAAGTGTATAAAAGTAACTGAATCCTAAACACACAAAACCGAAAACCGTGGCTCTGATACCACTTGATGGTAGGAAACTTCGCTTCCAACTTCAACTCGGTCGCTTGTTCATGGCGATCCCGTCTATGTCCCCGGATTAAAAAAAAAATAATCCTTGACATAGAGGGATTACCCAAGCAACCGTTCCATCATCGTGCTATTCGATTAGAGTAGTCACTTGAACAAACTTGTTGTTCAAGCAACCAACTTCTATTATTCGAATAGTCGCAGAATAGATGATGTACGAATCGCCGGTTTTTGCATTTGTATTCAGGGTCCAAGAAAATTTAGCCACAAAACAAAACATACAACATGCATATAATTGAAAAAAAATTATAGACATAATACAAAATAATATAAACAAGCATTATTCCTCTCGATCTTCTATTGTATGTCCTTCCTCCTTTTGGACGTCGTGTGGGCGACGATCTTCCAAAAGTCGAAGCCTCCTAGATCACCAATCTTTCTTTCTTTGTTCACTCCAAATAAAGGAAGATTATAAAACAAAACTCTACTCTATCTAGGACCAACCAACAAGCTCCAAACTTGAAGCTTGTCGCCAGCCCAAAGAGAAGTGGAAGAGTGTCGACCAACCTTAAAAGAAGGTTGTCGCCGACCAACCTAGAGAGAGAAAGAGAGAGAGAGGAGCTGCCGCCGGTCTAGAGAGAGAGAGGGATGGTGGAGTTGCCGCCGGCCAAAGATGGCCAAACCCTAGGATTATCTTATTGCCGCCCACTAGGAAGAAGCAAACCCTAGGTTAGCCACCTCTCCTCTCAAGCCAAGCTCCAAAACCCTAATCTCCAAAAGTGTCATGTCTTCCACGCCCAAGCCTTAGCCACCCTTTTATAGAGTTAGGCTTAAGCCTCCATTTAATCTCCACCGTTGGATGTAGGGATTTAATCTCAACCGTCAGATCAAAAGATTTAATCTCAACCGTCAGATCTAGAGATTTAATCTCCACCCTCGGATCTAGAGTTTTGATTTCCATCATCGGATCTAGGCTTCATGAGGGTTTTAATAGGCTACAATAGAGACCATGACGAGGAGTTGGATCTTGGCCACCCAATAGATCAAGCCCACATAAAGTCCGATCCATTATTGATAATCTATTCCACTAGAGGATTATCATTGATCTACCTCACCAACCCCCATAAGTTAATATGGGCTCCATATATTATTTGTATATTTATCTCCCTGTGTTTAAGATCACGAATGTCCGTCAATTAATTAATTTACTGACAATTAATTAATCAACATTTAACTCCATGAGTAGTACCACTCAACCTTATCTTCATGCTGGACCAAGTCCACCTGTAGGGTTTACATGATGAACCTTATCAGCTCCTCAAGGCGACATCATCATCCTAATATATAGGACACAGTTCCCTCCTATAATCAATGACACACCATATAAATAATATCATTTCCCAACTTACCGAGCCTATCGATTTACTTTATAAATCTCGCCCATTGGTAAATCAAAGAAATAAATTCTAAGTATATGTACCCGTTATTATATCAAGATTAAGAGCATGTACAACATAATATCTGAGGTCCGATTCGTTATGTAGTCAACAATAAATCGAATCACCTCTATGTCGGTTCTGCTCAATACACACAAAGTGTACTAGTGTTATTCTATGGTCAAGACAAACCAATATCAAATTACACTACAACCATACCAATGGTTTGTCTAAAACCATCTCGGTTGTGAGCCTTTACTTATACTTTACAAGGAGCCGATAACATGATCTCCCGTGTGACACTACATACCATGTTATCTACAATGTAATGTATTAGACGATATGCATAACTATAAATATGCAAACAATGATCATATGATTCTTATTTCAAAATAAAGATGTTCATACAAAAGATAGACTTTTCAGTATACATCCCAACAGATGGAACCCGAGACAATAATGGATAGAACCCCAGGATTAGAAAACAAGAGTTTGAGCCTTAACTCATAACCAAGGATTGGAATGAACCAAGACTACGAAAGAGAAGAAATGCCACACTCGGAGAGTGATAAGTTTCGTTTGTTGAATGCCACGAGGATAAACACGATAAGTTTAGAAGTCCTTCCAAGAACTAAGAGAGCACACAAATATTTCTCACCAAAGAGTTTTCTCTTCCATGTTTGGATTTGCCTCCCTTATATAGTGGGAGTAAGAAAGTAAGAGTACAAAATGCATTCAAATAATTAGAGTACCCTTGCTTGCATGTAAGCATGCACACAACTTAGAAACTCAAAACAATTAAAGTACCAAAGCTTGCATGTAAGCTTGCACAAATATAGAAACCCACAAAACTCAAGTCGTCATACGTCTTTATTGCATGAGCAAGTTCATGTAATTATTTAGTGTTCTTCCACCCATCATGCAAGGTTGAGTTAAGGATCTATAAGTCTGATTACGTAGATTATGCCTTGATCTGCACTTGGGCTTATCATGGTCTCTTCATTCTCATGATTAGTCCAATGTTCATCGATTAGTCCATTTAATGCTTCCTTGAAACGTTTTGCTCGATGTCTTGTAATTGGACCTTCTGAAAGTGATAAATGATCCTTTGCAGCTTCATCCTTAAGCCAACAATCGACCCCTTGACTTGAATCATTCTTCCACTCTTGAAAAGGATTTGTACTCAAATCATTACCTACATCAAATGGGGATAAATCAGCAACATTAAAAGTAGAATGTACACCATACTCACCTCACAACTCGAGTTTTAGGCATTATCATTAATGTGCTCAATCACTTGGAGTGGTCCATCGCTTTGAGGTAGAAATTTAGAACACCATTTTTTTGGAAATCGTTCCTTCCGTAGGTGTAACAAGACCCATTCTCCTGGTTCAAACACAACTTTATTGCGCCCTTTGTTAGCTTGTTGAACATATTGTTGGCTTTTCTCTCAATATTCAGTCGTGCTTGATCATTGATCCTCTAAATAAATGTTAGTAATATATGAGAGGTGTCCTAAGGCAATCGCCTTATGGTTGTACCATTTATTTAATAAATGAAGATTCACTATTAGAGTATACATGTTTTAATGTATTTGATTGGATCTTAAACTCATTCACTGAATGCCCCCAATACGATTCACAGCATGAGAGATTTTGTGATTGGATCACAACTAGTGAGTATCTCTATATGTGTAATTGTGATGTATTGGAATTATCCTTAGACGATGAATTGACGGATTCAGACGTCATCGATTTTGTTGAGACTAGCACGAGGTATACTCTTTGGTTTATCCAAGCAGTTGTCCCTTACTGGCTGGTGACATTGGGATGTCCGGAGTTGATCGTGGATGCTAGTTTTGGTAACTAGTTCATTGGAGTGACAAGCTGTAAGACTTCATATGGTTCTCGGCATATAAGGATATGTCAATGAATTTCTTACAGCAGCTTAAGTGTGATGTTCCTTCAACTTGCGGAATTCAAGTCATCTTGGTCATGAAGACTTATGGTTTGATATCTTAAGCAAGCATCTCCGAGGAGATGTGGACCCGGGATGATTGGGTATAAGTCGAAGTGGCCGAAGGTGTTTGAATAGCCTACAGAGGATTCACCACTCCTTGCAAGGAGATGTATACCCTATGGCCTCTCGTCAGATTGTTAATAAAGTCTTTGGCCAAAGCATTACATGTTTAGAGTATGGTACTCTTAGATACTATGAAGTAACTAGAATCCGGAGGACGAGGAAGTAATACTTGGGCTAGTTGTGACGTGGTCAACCTAGTGGGGACTGACACAATAGACCATGTCCTGAACCAAGTGGATATAAGATGAGTGAAAGGAATGGGGCACGATTCATTGTAGCTGCTAAAGGGTTTCATAAATGGTTCTGGGATCAATCATTGATTTTCTGATTAATTGGGAATCATGATGTACTACTAGGTGCCACTCATGATCGTTCTATAATTAATGGTTAATTATAGATGACCAACATAAATTGGCAACCTATTTGGTCAGACGCACAATGAGTGTAATCCGAAGGATTTAAAATGAGTTTGAGAATATGATTCTCATATCGAGAGTGACTTGGTTTGGTTGGACTAAACAAAGAGTGAGTATAAAATTAATTCAGTCGCATCGAAAGCATGGATGGGCCGAGTCTTATGAAGACATGATGGATGAACCAAATTGGTTTGGTTCTAATCCAATGGTGGAAAATAAACCAAAGTGGTTTGGTTTGTTTTAAACGAATGATCCAAAGTTGGTTCAGTTTGTTTTAACTTAAAATAGACCAACGCGGTTTGGTTTATTTTAACTTAAGTTATTGGAGTGGGTTAATGGGTTTTGGTTATGAACCAATAACCGTTAATAGAATGTGTTCTCTATAAAAATGCAGCTTAAGGGTTTTTCGATGAGAATTAATTGGTTCAAGGGTTTTGGAAACCCTACTATTATGTTCCTTCTACAATATTAACATTCAAGGACTATGTTCCTGCGAGAGACTAGCATGGTTTCACGATTTAACGTTTAGTAACAATTGTCATGAGTAAATACGTAACCGGCGACCCTCCTTGGCTCCGGTGACCAAGGTCCAGCCGACCCTTTTTCCTTTGGCTGGCGCCAAGTCCTCCACCAAGATATCCAGTTTTGGACAGCTTGCCTCCTTGTCGGAGCATCGTTTGGATGGCGTATGGAGCTCTGACAACAACTTTCTTGCCGGAGATTGGATCTCTGGCAATCCTCATAGGTGGAGGACCAAGGATTTGTCAATCGGTTGACGAATACCTCTTCGGAGAAGCGAGTTTTGGGGACTCATTTTTGCATTCGAATTTTGATTCGGATTGTGATCTTCTCTCGATCACATCATCTTTGACACGAGGCTAGTGACGCCTACGAAGACGTGGCTCGTAGCTTGGCGAAGCTATCCCGATGGTACTCGGCGTGGATACGGATAGAGACAATTCTAGCGTGAGTTGCTCCGGTTGATGTCATTCCCGCTGTCGTGATACGTCAGGTATAACTAGCGTAATTTCCTTTTATTATAAAATTTGAAACTGCGATTATGTCTACACATGATCTATCTTGCATGTTGTGGTGTGTGTGTTGTAATAAATTAGATTTATTACTTTTATTTCTTCTGCTGTGCACATGTTTACGAAACATGTTCGAACACACACCCACTACAGTGCCGGGGAAACCCAACATTGGTATCAGAGCCAGGTTGTGTTTCGACATAATCGTAAAATTCTTTTGAGATAGTCATAATTGTATTTATGGAAATTTTCTACTTTTTGAAAGTTTGGAAGTATTTGTGGAAATTTTTTAATTTTGGAAAGTGTAGAAGTATTTATGGAAATCTTCTACTTTTGGAAAGTTTAGAAGTATTTATGAAAATTTACACTTTCCATAAATAATATATGTGATTAGATTTGAAAATTTGTTTCCTAATTTAATCATGATTTGATTTGGTGAATCAATTCTAAAATATATTTTATTTCTATAAATAGTTTTGACAATTTAGGTAATTTGTTTCCTTAATTAAAACTTTCCATAAATAAAATATATGATCAAATTTCGAAATTTGTTTCCTAATTTAATCATGATTATGATTTGGGAAATAAAATATAAAACTTATTTTATTTCCAAAATAATTATGACAAATAAGGAAACTATTTGTACATGTCATAATTGTATGTCATGTAATTTCATTAGATGCATATCATTATGCCATGAGTGTCATGACATGTAGATGTATGCATGTGTGTCATGCTACGTAGATAATAGTTATTTGCTTGCAAAGAGGATGAGACAGTAAATCCCTTACATAACATTAAAGCCTACACCTTCCATTAATATGGTTAGAACCAGAGTTCCATTTCTTGTTTGGGTCGTTGGACTCTCTCCAAGACCGGCTCGAACCTGAACATGTTCAAACCATTGGAATAATTTATTTCTAATATGGTAAGAGTCAGAGGTCAATCGTTAGTTTGGGTTGTTAGACTCTCTCCAAGCCTGGCTAATTAATTGAATGCACTCTAATCATATTAAAATTATTTCTCGATTAATGGGTTGGCTTTAACTTGGAGCATCGGCTTGTTGGACTCTCTCCAAGGTCGATGTGATGGGAGGTGAAGTGGGGTGTTATGCATATGATGCATACTTGTTAATGACTTAACAACTCGATGTATGTGTGAACATTCAATTAGTTGATAGCACATTGTGATAGTTACATATATGTGATATGCAATTGGTATACTTGATACCTACCATCGTAGCTAAGAATGGCTTGTTGGAGTCTCTCCAAGTTTGTTCTTATCTATGTTGGATATCAACCCATTCGGAGATGGACCTACAATCTCCCGTATTAATTTTGAGGGGTTTTTAAAATTCAAAAAATGAATGAGATTTTGTAAATGTATGTTGATGCATTTTATAATCATTTTCTCATATATGCTTGATTTGTATTTCTAGGTTAATCGTTTGATCATGATGTCTTTGAATTTGTGCTCTATTTTAAATTCGAATAAATTGACTGGGTCAAACTTCTTGGACTGACTTAAAAATTTGAGAACTGTTCTCAAGGTGGAAAAACATGTGTATGTCCTCGAAGAGCCTCTTCCCGCCCGTCCGAAGGACGATGCAACTCTGAACCAATTGTTGGCCTATCATAAATATGTCAGTGATTCGGAACTAGTGAGTTGCATCATGCTAGCCGCGATGGTACCCGAGCTATGGAAATAGCATGAGCATATGGATGATCATACCGTAGTCTTTCATCTTTATGAGTTGATTAATGAGCAAGTGAGATCCGAAAGGTTCGAAGTCTCCAATCTCCTCTTCACCTCTGAGATGCAAGAAGGTTCATCTGTGGTACAACTCAACATGCTGAAGACTGTGGAGTCTTCTGTGAAGCATGAGTAGGGGACGGTGCTGTTAGTTGATTCCTCAAAGAAAGGTTCTAAGAGGAAGTCAAATGAACAACATAAGGGGAAGAAGAAAAAGGCTAAAAAGGCACAACCAACTCAAAAAGGAACTTGCCATCATTGTGGCAAGGAGGGCCAATGGTGAAGAAACTGCAAGATTTATCTTGAGTCCATGAAGAAGAATAAGGCATAAGATGCCCCATCTTCTTCAGATATCTTCGTTATTGATTGTCATTCTATTTCCTCAAACACTTGGATATTGGATACTGGGTGTGACTCACATATATGTAATAACATTCATGAGCTAAGGAATAGAAGAAGACTTGTCAAGGGAGAGTCAAATTTACATGTTAGGAATGGAGCAAAGGTTGTTGCACTCACCATCAAAACGTATTTGTTGAGACTCCCTACAGGACTTGTCTTAGAACTGGACAATTGCTTTTATGTTCCTTCGTTGATAAAGAACATCATTTCTATTTCTTGTTTAAATAGAAATTGTTACCATTTAACTTTTAGTAACAATTGTTGTTACATAACTTTGAATGGCGTGCTTTATGGGACTAGAACATTGTGCAATGGTATATATACGTTAGAAGTATCTAGTGACATTCTTAATATCGAAGTGAGCAACAAGCATGTGCTCGAAAAAATAATCAATTAGACTCCTACATGTGGCAATGTCGTCTTGGCCATGTGAGCAAGAAATTTATGTCCGAATTACACTGATATAGAATTCTGGAATCGTTTGAATTAGATTCATACGATACATGTGAATCATGCTTAAAAGGGAAGATGACTAAGTTACCTTTTACGGAAAAAGGTGAAATGGTGGGAGAGTTACTTTGTCTAATACATACTGATGTATGCGGACCTATGTCAACTCAAGCTCTAGGAGGCTATAGCTACTTTATTACCTTCACCGATGATCACTCACGGTTTGGGTATGTTTTCTTGATGAAACACAAGTTTGAAGCCTTTGAAAAATTCAAAGAATTCAGAAATGAAGTTGAGAAAAACTTGGCAAGAGTATTAAAATACTTCGATCGGATCGAGGTGGTGAATACTTGAGTCAAGAGTTTCTGGATTATCTAAGGGACAATGGTATATTGTCTCAATGGACTTCGCCATATGCACCACAGCATAATGGTGTATTTGAGAGGTGAAACCGAACCTTGTTGGACATGGTTAGGTTGATGATGAATCACACGAATCTTCCCAAGTCCTTTTGGGGCTATGAACTTCAGACTGTTGTTTACTTGTTAAACAGAGTCCCGACCAAGGAAGTCTCTACTACTCTATATGAGATATGGAATAGTAAGAAACCTCATTTATCTTACTTGAAGATATGGGGTTGTCCTGCTTATGTGAAGTGGACTGTATCAGACAAATTGGATGCTAAGTCTGATAAATGTCTATTTATTGGATGCCCTAAGGAAAGAGGGGTTACCAATTCTATCATCATGTGAAACAAAAGGTGTTTGTTTCAAGGCATGCCGTGTTTCTGGAGAAAGAGTTTCTCTTGCAAGAAAATAGTGGAAGTGGCGTTGAACTTGAGGAGGTTCAAGAGACTCCAGTAGACATTGAGGAGATACTTGGTCAAGCACCTCAACCGATAACTCATAGTGATGAGACATCGGCTGAACCTATTGTGACACCACATCTTCGTAGATCTGGTAGGACACGCAACATTCCTGAGAGATATGGATTTCTCGTAAGTGAATCGAAGGACATGTTACTCATTGACGATGAGGAGCCTACCAATTATGAAAAAGTTCTGAAAAGTTCAGAAAGGAATAAATGGCTTGAAGCCATGAAGTTGGAAATTGATTCCATGTATGAAAATGAAGTTTGGAACTTGGTGGACCCACCTGAAGGCATTAAGCCTATAGGGTGCAAGTGGGTTTTCAAGAATAAAAACGACATGGATGGTAATGTGATTACCTTTAAGGCTAGATTAGTGGCGAAAGACTATAATCAAAAACAAGGTGTTGATTTTGATGAGACCTATTCACTGGTAGCTATGCTTAAATTCATTTGGATGCTCCTGGCCATAACGACTCATTATGATTATGAGATATGACAGATGGATGTGAAAACCACTTTCATTAACGAAAACCTACTCGAGGACGTGTATATGATACAACCTGAGGGTTTCACAACGGTTGATAAAACCAAGGTATGCAAACTTTGACGGTCCATTTATGGACTGAAGCAAGCATCCAGGAGCTGGAATATCTGTTTTGATGAGACAATCAAAGGGTTTGATTTCTCACAAAATCCGGACGAACCTTGTGTGTACAAGAAGGTTAGTGGAAGTGCAATCGTATTCCTAGTGTTGTATGTCGATGACATATTACTTATAGGAAACGATATATCTGTCTTACAGTCGGTTAAAATTTGGTTATCCAAAACATTCTCCATGAAAGACCTGGGAGAAGCGACCAACATCCTTAGGATCAAGATCTATAGAGATAGATCGAAACGGATGCTTGGTCTTTCACAGTCTACATATATAGACTGAGTGCTAATGAGGTTTAGCATGTTGGAGTCCAAGAAAGGTTTCCTTCCCATCAGGCATGGGATACACCTTTCAAAGTTTATGTGTCCGCGCATAGAAGACGAGAGGATTTTCTTGAGTAAGATTCCCTATGAATCCGCAATAGGATCTATCATGTATGCTATATTATGTATGAGGTCGGATGTATCGTATGCTCTGTGTGTCACGAGTAGATATCAGTCTGATCCATGAATGAATCATTAGGCGGCTGTTAAGACAATCCTTAAGTACTTAAGAAGAACTAAGGATGTGTTCCTAATATATGGAGAAGATGATATGGTAATACGCGAATATATGGATGCTAGCATCCAGAAAGACAACGATGATTCCGGGTCTAAGTCTGGGTATGTATTTACCTTAAATGGAGGCACAATAAGTTGGAAAAGTTCCAAGCAAGACACTATAGAGGATTTTTCCACTGAGGCAAAATACATTGTAGCTTTGGAAGCAGCAAGGGAAGCTATTTGGATCGAGTAGTTCATCTCTGAACCTGATGTGGTCTCATCAACGATCCAAACATGTGCTTCGCCGCTATCATTGGATAAGAGAGATCATAAGTAGTAAGGAAATATAAATCAAGAAGATTCCTACTGAAAGAAACTTAGCGGACCCTTTAACTAATGCCTTACCTCAAAGTAAATTTGAGGGTCATGTTAGAGTATATGGTATTGGATACATGGCGATTGGCATTAGGCCAAGTGGGAGTTTTTTAGTAATATATAAGAAGTGTCCTAAGGCAATCGCCTTATGGGTGTACCATTTATTTGATAAATGAAGATTCACTATTTGAGTATATATATTTTCATGTATTTGATTGGATCTTAAACTCAATTACTGAATGTCCGTAATACGATTCACACCATAAGAGAATTTGTGATTGGATCACAACTAGTGAGTATCTCTACATGTGTTATTGTGATGTATTGGAATTATCCCTAGCCGATGAATTGATGGATTCGGACGCTGACGATTCTGTTGAGACTAGCACGAGGTATACTCCTTGGTTTATCCAAGCAGCTGTTCCTCACTAGATGGTAACATTGGAATATCCGGAGTTGATCGTGGATGCTAGTTATGGTAACTAGTTCATTGGAGTGACCAACTTTAAGACTTCATATGGTTCTCTGCATATAAGGATATGTTAATGAAGTTCTTACAGCAGCTTAAGTGTGATGTTCCTTTGACTTGCGGTATTCAAGTCATCTTGGTCATGAAGACTTATGCTTTAACATCTTAAGCAAGCATCTTCGAGAAGATGTGGACCCGGGATGATTGGGTATAAGTCGAAGTGGCCATAGGTGTTTGAATAGCCAACAGAGCATTCACCGTTCCTTATGAGGAGATGTATACCCTATGGCCTCTCGTCAGATTGTTACTAAAGTCTTTGGCCAAAACATTAAATATTTAGAGTATGGTACTATTGGATACATGTGCAGTAACTAGAATCTGGAGGACGAGGAAGTAATACTTGGGTTATGTGTGACGTAGTCAACCCAGTGGGGACTGACACAATAGACTATGTCTTGAACCAAGTGGGTATAAGATGAGTGAAAGGAATGGGGCATTTTTCATTGTAGCTGCTGAAGGGTTTCATAAATGGTTATGGGATCAACCGTTGATTTTTCGGTTAATTGGGGATCATAATGTACTGCTAGGTGCCACTCATCATCGTTCTATAATTAATTGTTAATTATAGATGGCCAACATAAACCGAGAACCTATTGGGTCATACGTATAACGAGTGTAATCCGAAGGATTTAAAATGAGTTTGAGAATAGGATTCTCAGATCAAGAGAGACTTGGTCTGGTTGGATCAAATAAAGAGCGAGTATAAAATTATTTCAGTCGCATCGGAAGCATGGATGGGCCGAGTCTTATGAAGACATGATGGATGACCCAAATTGGTTTGTTTATAATCCAATGGTGGAAAATAAACCAAAGTTGTTTGGTTTGTTTTAAACGAATGAACCAAAGTTGGTTCGGTTCGTTTTAACTTAAAATAGACCAAAACGGTTTGGTTTATTTTAACTTAAGTTATTGGAGCGGGTTCATGGGTTTTTGTTATGAACCAATAACCGTTAGGAGAATGTGTTCTCTATAAAAACACAGCTTCAAGGTTTTTCGTTGAGAATTAATTTGTTCAAGGGTTTTGGGAACCCTAACCTCCTTTCCTCTCTTCTCCTTGCCACCGCCGCCCAAGGGGCTCTTGCTGCTGACGCTAGCTGCTTCCATTGACGCGACCTGCTACCGCCAGCCTCCTGCTGCTGCCGGCGATCTTCCGGCGACCCTCCTTGGCTCCGGTGATCAAGGACCAGTCAACCCTTTTTCCTTTGGCCGGTGCCAAGTCATCCACCAAGCTGTACAGTTTTGGACAGCTTGCTTCCTTCTTGTCGGAGCGTCGATTAGACGGCGTTTGGAGCTCTGACAACAACTTTCTCACCGGAGATTGGATCTCCGGCAATCCTCATAGGTGGAGGACCAAAGATTCGTCAATCAGTTGACGAATACCTCTTTAGAGAAGTGAGTTTTGGGGACTCATTTTTTCATCCGAATTTTGATTCAGATTGTGATCTTCTCTCAATCACATCATCTTCGACACGAGGCTAGTGACTCCTATGAAGACAAGGCTCGTAGCTTGGCGTAGCTATCCCGATGGTACTCGGAGTGGATACGGATAGAGGCAATTCTAGCGTGAGTTGCTCCGTGTAACGCCCGTAAAAAGTCCCCAACAATTTTACGAGAATTTTTGGCTTTACGATAATGGGCTTTATGTGGGTTTTCCGAAAATAAAAGGAAATAGCCAAAAAGAGATGCAAGGCCTAGGAATTGAACCCCAAACCTCTAGAGATAGCCAAGCCCTATAGATGCACCCACTAACCATAAGCCCAATAGGATTACATCATTAAGAGAAGAGGGGAATTATAGATAAGGGTGATGAGGGTAAATGAAGGGGCATGGAAAAGAAAAGAGGAACTTCCCTTCCTCCCTTTATAAAGAAGAAGGAAGTTCCCATTTGGCCACTTCTTCCTCTCCTCTTCATCCTCACCGAAACCACCTTGCTCCCCCTCTCCATTTGCACCTTTGGCCGAAATCCCACCAAGCAAGAAGAAGGCTAGGGTTGGCTTCCATTAGGTCATCTTCCAACTAAAAAGCAAAGCGAAGGATGTAAGATTTCCTCACCTACAGTATATTAGTTTTGTAGGATGAAATACATGAAAGAAATAGGAGTTTGGAGCTTCATATGTTTCGGCCAACTAATGTCTTGGGCTAGGATTCATGAAATGTGCTATTAGGGAAACCTTTTATATGTTGTATGCTTCAAGTAGGGATCCTTAGGTAACAAAAGTCCAAGGGTTTTAACCCTATATGTTTCGGCCACCAAGGGTTTAGGGTTAGGGTTTCATGAAGAGCTCCCCCTTATGAAGTTAGGTTATGATATAGGCTTACATGAATAGATTTAGGTGATAAAAAAATCCAAAGATATTAACCCAAGCTTGAGCCCCTCACAAGTTTCGGCCAACCCATGAAATTAGGGTTAGGGTTGCATGAAAATATTTCTAAGGATACTATGATAGGTTTCATGAATGAATTTTAGGGGACAAACCCAAGCTTGAGCCCCTCACAAGTTTCGGCCAACCCATGAAATTAGGGTTAGGGTTGCATGAAAATAATTCTAATGATGCTATGATAGGTTATAAGGCTTCATGAATGAGTTTTAGGGGACAAACCCAAGCTTGAGCCCTTCACAAGTTTCGGCCAACCAAGGAAACTAGGGTTAGGGGTGCAAGAAAAAGGCTTCTAAGGGAACTAGGGGATGTTGTATGCCTCATGTAGGAGTTTTAGGTGATGAACATGCTTTGTGATTAATATGCCATGAATATGCCAAAGAAATAGGCTTCATGTTATGATGTAATGTGCCATGAAATATGCTTAGGTGATGAACATGTTTTTATGATTTAATATGCCTTGAATATGCTTAGGAAACATGCTACATGTTGATGATGTAATGTGCCATGAAATATGCTTAGGTGATGAACATGTTTTTGTCATTTAATATGCCATGAATATGCCAAGGAAATATGCTTCATGTTTATGATGTAATGTGCCACGAAATATGCTTGTATGATGAACATGTTTATACTTTAGGACCCCTCTTTAGGGTACTCTTATGTTATGAATGCATGTGTCCTTATGATAAGATGGAGATGCTTCCCTTTCAAGTAGGGATCAAGAGCTCTCCTTATGATAAGATGGAGATGCTTCCCTTTCAAGTAGGGATCAAGAGCTCTCCTTAAGATAAGATAAAATGGAGATGCTTCCCTTCCAAGTAGGGATCAAGAGCTCTCCTTATGATAAGATAAGATTAAGATGCTTCCCTTTTTATGTTGGGGATCAAGAGCATTCTTTATACTATGACAAGAAAAGAAAGGAATTAAGTATTTTACTTTGTAAGAGGTTAAGTACCCAACCCGTCAGGTGGTCGTTAATCAAATCCATAGGGACATAAGAAGACGTAAGAGGTCTTGCCTTGGTAAGACGTAAGAGGTCTTGCTCTGGTAGGTCTGGTGGCTCGCTACTGACCTATTAGGGAGCGCATTATGTGGTACTTAACACAGGGCCCCCAAAACAAGTTATGATGATATTGAAGTATCTATATGTATATGTTTTGAAAAGAAAAGACTTTTATGAAATTGTGTATGCTTATGTTAAAGATTATGAATGCTACTTAACTCGTCCTTTATGCATGTTAGACTCCATGAAGTTATGATGCTTCTGAGAGTTTAAGAATGCTTGTGATTATGTACCTTATGCATGTTTAGGATTTATGTCATTATAAATGTCTATGCTCAAGTTAAAAATGCTTATGAGTATGTCCTTTATGCATTTTAGATGCTATGATGTTATGATGCTGAGTTTAAGAATGCTTGTGATTTTGTACCTTATGCATGTTTAGGATTTATGTCATTATAAATGTCTATCTTTGAAGTTAAAAATGCTTATGAGTATGTCCTTTATGCATTTTAGATGCTATGAAGTTATGATGCTTGAGTTTAAGAATGCTTGTGATTATGTACCTTATGCATGTTTAGGATTTATATCATTATAAATGTTTATGCTCAAGTTAAAAATGCTTATGATTATGTCCTTTATGCATGTTAGACTCTATGAAGTTATGATGCTTGTAGTTTAAGAATACTTGTGATTTTGTGCCTTATGCATGTCTAGGATTTATGTCATTATAAATGTTTATGCTCAAGTTAAAAATGCTTATGATTATGTTCTTGAAGCATGTTAGATTTTACTAAGTTATAATGCTTATATTAAGAACATTTGGGGTTTATCTACTTCTGTCTAAGATTTATATCATGAATGCTTGATGTTTAGATTATGCCTCGCTTGGTGTTAATTATGCTTAGCATGCTGATGTAAACTCTATGCCATGCTTAGGTTTCATTACATGGTATGTTGTTGATTAGTGTTACTATGGAATACTTAGGCCATTTATGCTAGCATGCTTATGTTTCTAATTGCTTGATGAAGTTCGTGTTTTTTTGTGAGTAGGCAAGAATCTTACTAAGCTTTATGCTTATAGTTTATGTTGTCCATATCGCAGTAACAAGGAAACCTGAACTAGAGGAGGTAGCAGGAAGGGCCCAGTGTGTGTGATAGTGGCATGGTGGAGAAAGACCCTACTACTATCTGCTTATATTTCTATGCTCAATTAACAACTTAAGACCTTGCTTCCGCTTATAAGACTTGTGAATTATTAGTACCATGTTGGATATTGCTTAGTTATGTTATTGTTCAATTACTTAAGAAAGTTGATATGATAGAACTCACGAATGGATCCTTATGATGGGCATGTTATGAAATGAGATAAGATATGGTAACATGCTAACTATGAATAAGATAGGTGATGCATGTAGAAAAGAAGGTTTATGCCATGATAACATGCTTAAGTAAATGGTGAAATGATCCATGTGTATTATGTTTTAAAAGAAAAAAAAAGAAAGGGGTAAAAGTACTGAGAGCGAGATAAAGGCGGCGTTACAGCATGTGGTATCGAGCGGTTCACCTTTCCACTATCACACATCAAGCCTCCATCCTGCTATTTCCAAGTAAGTAATTTTATGCATACTTAAGTTTCCTTTATAATGAAGAATGTTTCCTATCTAGAATGAAATAATACCTCATCATGCTTTAGTAGAATGGACTCACACTTGAGATTTAGATAGAAATAATACCCTCGTCCTGTTTAGTATAATAGAATCATAGTTGTGACTTAGATAGTATACTTGACCAAGCTTTATACGATGGAAACATGACTCTAACTTAGAAGTATCACCAGGAAGGATACCTTACCTTGCGAGATTAAGAATTGTTCTTTTTGGTTTTAGCTTAAATATGCATGAATCCATGTAGGGTAATCTTATGCTAGCCTTAGTTTAATTACACTCAAAAAAAAAAAAAAAAAAAAAACTCCTAAAATTATGAAGATTTGATTTTTCGTAATTAGTTGTGAAAGGTCTATGTTCATCTGAATTGAATTAAGCCGGTTTCGTACGGGTTAGTCGGTTTTGTACTGACTTCATTTATTTCACTTTCAGATGGCACGGACGATGACTACCATGACCCGTCGTGATATGTCATGAAACCGATTAAGGGAAGCTATTGAAGAGATAGTCTATAAACCAGATGGTGGGGTCATCGGACACATAAGAAGGCTCGATGGTCTTTTTAGGAGACTCGAGCGGCAGGAGTTTCCATTACTGAACAATTATAGGATATGGGCCCTGGTCCGCTCCCTGCCAAATGAGTCCATGGTAGTTGCACATCACGTGTGGGGCCGTTATGAAGGGCGGATAACCTATGAGGAGTTGTCTTTGAGGCTCACTGGAGCACAAGGTTCAAGAGAAGCCTGTGGTAGAGAATCCGGTGGTAGCTGGCCGCGAGAGGAAGGAGGAGGGTTCTGTAAACAGTCAACTTATTGGCCAGTCAAAGACCACCCTAGTGAGGCCAAGGAAGATAGGACTAAAAATAATTACAACCGCACTAGGGTTTGTCCTAGTGGGAGTCATAATGAACTATCTTCTCAAATAGTTTCTGTGGTAAATTAGAAATAAGGAATGTTATATTTTAACATTTTTCCTTCTGGTCGGAAAATATGAATAAGAGATATGAATAAGAGATGATAAGTCGTTTACTTTTTGAAATGGATAATGAGTTCATTGCCTGGGATGTGTATGGTATAATTGAACAATGTTGGGTAGACTGGAACGTACAAATAAGGAGTGGAAACAAAATGGCCGCTTTGAGGCCCTTATCATTGCTATCGTAGCCCCTGAAAAGGGATATAATGAATTACGGAATAGAGATTATTTCTGGACAGCTTTTCACCATGGCTATAGCGCCGACGTTGTTCGACGATATATTGGGAAAGCAAGATGGTGATTCTGACATCCAGAAAATCAAACAGGAAGTCCGGGAAGGAAGGGATAATGGATTCCGCATCGCCAACGGCGGAGTACTATACTTCCAGGACCGCCTATGCATTCCGAACGATCCAGAATTACGGAAGAAGATACTCGAGGAATCCCATGGAACACCTTATACCATGCATCCTGGATCTAACAAAATGTATCAGGACTTAAGGGATAAATTTTGGTGGTCCGACATGAAAAGGGATGTGGCTCAGTACGTCAGCACTTGTCTGACCTGCCAGAAGGTGAAGGCAGAACACCAGAAACCTGGGGGATTACTGCAGCCGATACAGATTCCAGAGTGGAAATGGGAAGAAATATCTATGGATTTTATCTCGGGATTGCCCAGGACAACAAATGGTTACGATGCTATATGGGTAATCATAGACCGGCTGACAAAGTCTGCCCATTTCCTGGCAATTAAGATGACCTATTCGGTCGAGCAGCTAGCTCAATTATATGTCAAGGAAATTATCAAATTACATGGAGTACCTAAGGCTATTATTTCTGACCGTGATGGCCGTTTTACCTCCCATTTCTGGGAATGTGTTCAGAAGGCTCTTGGCACTAAGTTGAGATTCAGCACTACGTTTCATCCTCAGACCGACGGTCAGACAGAAAGAGTGAACCAGGTGTTGGAAGATATGTTGCGGGCTTGTTCCCTAGACTTTAAGGGGAGCTGGTGCCGATATTTGTGCCTGGCAGAATTTGCTTACAACAACAGTTACCAGGCTACTATTGGAATGGCACCATATGAAGCTCTATACGGGAGGAGATGCAGGTCTCCTATCTGTTGGTACGAGGGTGGTGAAAGGAGAGAAATGGGTTTTCAGGCCGATATTATTGACAATACCACCCGCGCTATACAGAATATCCGCTGAGAATCAAACCGCCAGAGCCGCAAAAGAGCTTATGCGGATACGCGGCGAGACCGTTAGAATTCAAGTCGGGACCCGTATTCTCAAAGTGACCCCTGAAGGGAGTGATGAGATTCGAAAGAAGGGTAAATCAATCCACGCTACGAGGGACCGTGATCCGATATTGCAAAGAGTGGCAAGGTAGCTTATGTCGAGTCGCCACAAGAGATGTCGGCTATACACGACGTGTTCCATGTCTCTGTGCTCAAGAAATGCTTATCCACTGTGGACCAAGTGATTGAGCCACAAACTGTATCAGTTCAAGAGGACCTGAGTATGAAAAGTCGGCCTATCCAGATACTAGACCGAGAAGTCAAGAGGCTAAGGAACAAAGAGGTGCCCTTAGTAAAGGTCCTATGGCAGAATCAACGATACGAGGAAGCTACCTGGGAACGAGAGGAGGACATGAAGCAGAAGTACCCAGAATTGTTTTAAGTTTCGAGGATGAAACTTTTACAAGGTATGAGGGATTGTAACGCCCGTAAAAAGTCCCCAGCAATTTTACGAGAATTTTTGGCTTTACGATAATGGGCTTTATGTGGGTTTTCCGAAAATAAAAGGAAATAGCCAAAAAGAGATACAAGGCCTAGGAATTGAACCCCAAACCTCTAGAGATAGCCAAGCCCTATAGATGCACCCACTAACCATAAGCCCAATAGGATTACATCATTAAGAGAAGAGGGGAATTATAGATAAGGGTGATGAGGGTAAATGAAGGGGCATGGAAAAGAAAAGAGGAACTTCCCTTCCTCCCTTTATAAAGAAGAAGGAAGTTCCCATTTGGCCACTTCTTCCACTCCTCTTCATCCTCACCGAAACCACCTTGCTCCCCCTCTCCATTTGCACCTTTGGCCGAAATCCCTCCAAGCAAAAAGAAGGCTAGGGTTGGCTTCCATTAGGTCATCTTCCAACTAAAAAGCAAAGCGAAGGATGTAAGATTTCCTCACCTACAGTATATTAGTTTTGTAGGATGAAATACATGAAAGAAATAGGAGTTTGGAGCTTCATATGTTTCGGCCAACTAATGTCTTGGGCTAGGATTCATGAAATATGCTATTAGGGAAACCTTTTATATGTTGTATGCTTCAAGTAGGGATCCTTAGGTAACAAAAGTCCAAGGGTTTTAACCCTATATGTTTCGGCCACCAAGGGTTTAGGGTTAGGGTTTCATGAAGAGCTCCCCCTTATGAAGTTAGGTTATGATATAGGCTTACATGAATAGATTTAGGTGATAAAAAAATCCAAAGATATTAATCCAAGCTTGAGCCCCTCACAAGTTTCGGCCAACCCATGAAATTAGGGTTAGGGTTGCATGAAAATATTTCTAAGGATACTATGATATGTTATAAGGCTTCATGAATGAATTTTAGGGGACAAACCCAAGCTTGAGCCCCTCACAAGTTTCGGCCAACCCATGAAATTAGGGTTAGGGTTGCATGAAAATAATTCTAATGATGCTATGATAGGTTATAAGGCTTCATGAATGAGTTTTAGGGGACAAACCCAAGCTTGAGCCCTTCACAAGTTTCGGCCAACCAAGGAAACTAGGGTTAGGGGTGCAAGAAAAAGGCTTCTAAGGGAACTAGGGGATGTTGTATGCCTCATGTAGGAGTTTTAGGTGATGAACATGCTTTGTGATTAATATGCCATGAATATGCCAAAGAAATAGGCTTCATGTTATGATGTAATGTGCCATGAAATATACTTAGGTGATGAACATGTTTTTATGATTTAATATGTCTTGAATATGCTTAGGAAACATGCTACATGTTGATGATGTAATGTGCCATGAAATATGCTTAGGTGATGAACATGTTTTTATGATTTAATATGCCATGAATATGCCAAGGAAATATGCTTCATGTTTATGATGTAATGTGCCACGAAATATGCTTGTATGATGAACATGTTTATACTTTAGGACCCCCCTTTAGGGTACTCTTATGTTATGAATGCATGTGTCCTTATGATAAGATGGAGATGCTTCCCTTTCAAGTAGGGATCAAGAGCTCTCCTTATGATAAGATGGAGATGCTTCCCTTTCAAGTAGGGATCAAGAGCTCTCCTTAAGATAAGATAAAATGGAGATGCTTCCCTTCCAAGTAGGGATCAAGAGCTCTCCTTATGAGAAGATAAGATTAAGATGCTTCCCTTTTTATGTTGGGGATCAAGAGCATTCTTTATACTATGACAAGAAAAGAAAGGAATTAAGTATTTTACTTTGTAAGAGGTTAAGTACCCAACCCGTCAGGTGGTCGTTAATCAAATCCATAGGGACATAAGAAGACGTAAGAGGTCTTGCCCTGGTAAGACGTAAGAGGTCTTGCTCTGGTCTATTAGGGAACGCGCATTATGTGGTACTTAACTTGGGCCCCCCCAAACAAGTTATGATGATATTGAAGTATCTATATGTATATGTTTTGAAAAGAAAAGACTTTTATGAAATTGTGTATGCTTATGTTAAAGATTATGAATGCTTACGAACTCATCCTTTATGCATGTTAGACTCCATGAAGTTATGATGCTTACAGTAGTTTAAGAATGCTTGTGATTATGTACCTTATGCATGTTTAGGATTTATGTCATTATAAATGTCTATGCTCAAGTTAAAAATGCTTATGAGTATGTCCTTTATGCATTTTAGATGCTATGAAGTTATGATGCTTACAGTAGTTTAAGAATGCTTGTGATTTTGTACCTTATGCATATTTAGGATTTATGTCATTATAAATGTCTATGCTCAAGTTAAAAATGCTTATGAGTATGTCCTTTATGCATTTTAGATGCTATGAAGTTATGATGCTTCTGAGTTTAAGAATGCTTGTGATTATGTACCTTATGCATGTTTAGGATTTATATCATTATAAATGTTTATGCTCAAGTTAAAAATGCTTATGATTATGTCCTTTATGCATGTTAGACTCTATGAAGTTATGATGCTTGCAGTAGTTTAAGAATACTTGTGATTTTGTGCCTTATGCATGTCTAGGATTTATGTCATTATAAATGTTTATGCTCAAGTTAAAAATGCTTATGATTATGTTCTTGAAGCATGTTAGATTTTACTAAGTTATAATGCTTATAGTAAGAACATTTGGGGTTTATGTACTTCCTGCATGTCTAAGATTTATATCATGAATGCTGATGTTTAGATTATGCCCTGCTTGGTGTTAATTATGCTTAGCATGCTGATGTAAACTCTATGCCATGCTTAGGTTTCATTACATGGTATGTTGTTGATTAGTGTTACTATGGAATACTTAGGCCATTTATGCTAGCATGCTTATGTTTCTAATTGCTTTATGAAGTTCGTGTTTTTTTTGTGAGTAGGCAAGAATCTTACTAAGCTTTATGCTTATAGTTTATGTTGTCCATATACTACAGAACAAGGAAACCTGAACTAGAGGAGGTAGCAGGAAGGGCCCAGTGTGCGTGATAGTGGCATGGTGGAGAAAGACCCTACTACTATCTGCTTATATTTCTATGCTCAATTAACAACTTAAGACCTTGCTTCCGCTTATAAGACTTGTGAATTATTAGTACCATGTTGGATATTGCTTAGTTATGTTATTGTTCAATTACTTAAGAAAGTTGATATGATAGAACTCACGAATGGATCCTTATGATGGGCATGTTATGAAATGAGATAAGATATGGTAACATGCTAACTATGAATAAGATAGGTGATGCATGTAGAAAAGAAGGTTTATGCCATGATAACATGCTTAAGTAAATGGTGAAATGATCCATGTGTATTATGTTTTAAAAGAAAAAAAAAGAAAGGGGTAAAAGTAGCGCCGCCCTGAGAGCAGATAAGGGCGGGCGTTACACTCCGGCTGATGTCATTCCCGCTTCACATGATACGTCAGGTATAACTAGCGTAATTTCCTTTTACTGCAAAATTTGAAATAGCGATTATGTCTACACATGATGTATCTTGCATGCATGTGGTGTGTGTGTTGTAATAAATTAGATTTATTGCTTTTTTTCTTCCTTTGTGCACATATTTACACAACATGTTCGAACACACACCTGCCGCGGTGCCGGGGAAACCCAACAACAAATTCAGCCTTTGGCTTACCATCTAAGTTTAAATGCTCACTCAAAGGCAAAGGAATCAAATCTAGGGTTGATAAGGGATTGAATCCATAAACAAATTCAAAAGGAGAATACTTAGTTGCAGAATGTATACTTCTATTGTAATCAAATTCAACATGAGGTAGACAATCTTCCCATGTTTTCAGGTTTTTTTTAATGATGGCACTGAGTAAGAAGGACAAAGTTCAATTGACAACTTCTGTTTGCCCATCGATTTGGGGATGACAAGTAGTAGAGAATAACAATTTAGTACTCAATTTTCCTCATAAAGTCTTCTAAAAATAACTCAAAAACTTTCTATCCCTATCAGAAACAATGGTCATGGGTATGCCATGCAACCTAATAACCTCTCTAAAAAATAAATCAGCTATATGTGAGGCATCATTAGTTTTATGACATGGAATGAAATGTGCCATTTTGGAAAACCTATCTACCATGACCAAAACTGAGTCTCTCCCCCTCTTAGTTCGGGGCAGTCCCAAAACAAAGTCCATAGAAATATCAGTCCAAGGTTCACTAGCTATAGGCAAAGGAGTATAAAAGCCATGTGGTTTCAACTTTGATTTAGCTTGTTTGCAAGTGATACACTTCTCACAAATTTTCTCGACATCACACTTCATATGAGGCAAAAAAAGAAAATGATCTTGTAAAACCTATAAAGTCTTAGTAACACCAAAATGCCCCATCAAGCCACCCCCATGGGCTTCCCTAGAGTAAGCAACTCACACAATGAACACCTAGGCACACACAATCTATTTTCAAGAAATAAAAATTCATCCTACCTATAATACTTACTAATTGCAACCTTTTCACATCCTTTAAACACATCAGAAAAATCAGCATCATTAGCATATAAATCCTTGATATATCCAAATCCAAGTAACTTCGTATCTAAAGAAGAAAGTAAAGCATACCTTCGAGATAATGCATCAACTACCACATTCTCTTGGCCCTGCTTATATCTTATCACATAAGGAAAGGTCTCGATGAACTCCACCCATTTAGCACGGCGTTAGTTTAACTTATGTTGTCCTTTTAAATGCTTTAGTGATTGATGATCTGTGTGAATCACAAATTCTTTTGGCCAAAGATAATGTTGTTATGTCTCCAATGGCCTGACCAACGCATACATCTCCTTATCATATGTGGGATAGTTGAGAGCTGCTCCACTCAACTTTTCACTGAAGTAAGCAATGGGTCTCATTTCCTGCATAAGCACAACACCTATACCAATACCATAAGCATCACATTTGATTTCAAATGTCTTAGAAAAATTTGGTAGGACTAGTAAAGGAGATAACTTAGCTTTTCTTTCAAGGTATTAAATGCTCTGGCTTGCTCATCTCCCCATTTGAATGATTTATTTTTCTTGATGACTTCAGTAAGAGGAGCTGTAATATGACTAAAATTATGAACAAACCGTCTATAGAAGCTAGCCAATCCATGGAAACTCCTCACTTGGCTAATTATGGTTGGTGTCGGACACTCTTGGATCGCTTTTACCTTTTCCTCATCCATCTCAACACCTTTAGCACTTACAAAAAAACCAAGAAACACCACTCTTTCAGTAAAAAATGAGCATTTTTGGAGGTTAGCAAAAAGCCTTCCTTCTTTTAACACCCTCAAAACAGACTGTAAATGGTTGATATGCTCTTCTAGGCTTTTTCTATAAATCAAAATATCATCGAAATACACAACTACAAATCGTCCTAAGAAAGAATGCAAAATATGGTTCATCAAATGCATAAAAGTACTTGGAGCATTAGTTAAACCAAAAGGCATTACTAACCATTCATATAAGTCATGCTTGGTCTTAAAACCTATCTTCCATTCATCACATTCTTTCATCCTAATATGATGATATCCCCTACTAAGATCAATTTTTGTGAACACGCAAGAACCCTGCAACTCATCAAGCATATCATCGAGTCTAGGAATTGGGTGGCGATATTTTACCATTATATTATTGATGGCTCGACAGTCCAAACACATCCTCTATGTACTATCCTTCTTGGGAACAAGTAACGCAGGGACAAAACAAGGCCACATGCTTTTTCCAACATATCCTTTTTCAAGTAATTCAGTAACTTGCCTTTGAAGGTCTTTGGTTTGTTCCGGATTGCTTCTATAGTCAAGTCGATTTAGGATGGATGTGTTGGATTTCCCCGGCACTAACGTGGGTGTGCGTTCGAACATGATTCGTTAACATGCACACAATGGAAGCAAAAACAAGTAATAAACTAATTTATTACAACACACACACCACACGCTTGCAAGGATACATCAAGTGTAGACATAATCGCCATTTCAAATTTTGCAATAAAGGAAAACTACTCTAGGTATACCTGATGAATTACGTGAAGTGGGAATGACATCAACCAAGAGACCCTCACGAGTTTTGACTCTATCAATATCCACGCCGAGTATCGTCGGGATAGCTTCAACAAGATACGAGTCCCGACTTCACAAGAGGTACTAGCTTCGCATTGAAGTCATTGTGATCTGGGAAACGATCACAATCCGAATCAAATTCGGATCCAAAAATGAGTTCCACGAACTCGCTTCTCGGAAGCGATTTTCGTCAACCAATTGACGAAACCTTGGTCCTCCACCAAAGGGGTTTGCCAGAGATCCAATCCCCGACTAGTAGGTCATTGTCGGATCCAATCCCCGACCAAATGACCTCTCCATGCAAGGGACAACAAGCTGTCCAAAACTGGATAGCTTGTGGTGGAGGAGTTGGTGCTGGCCAAAGAAGATGGTCGGCTGGTCCTTGGTCACCGAAGCCAAGGGAGGATGGTCGGAGGGCTGCCGGTGGCTGGTGGTTGGCCAACGTCAAGGAGAAAGGGCGGCCACAATAAGTTGGGCGGCACCAATGGGTTGGGCGGCAACACCAAGGAAGGAGAAGAGGGACAAAAATAGCTAGGGTTTCCAAAACCTAAGTCGTTGTGAACCGGGTTATCCCTCAAAACCCTTAAGCTATGTTTTTATAGAGAATACATTCTCCTAATGGTTATTGGTTCATAACCAAAATCCGTTAACCTGCTCCATTAACTTAAGTTAAAATAAACGAAACTACGTTGGTCTATATTAAGTTAAAATGAACCGAACCAATTTCGTTTCATTTGTTTAAAACAAACAAAACCCCTTTGGTTTATTTTCCACCATTGGATTAGAACCAAATTGATTTAGTTCATCCATCATGTCTTCATAAGACTCAACCCATTCATGCTTCCGATGTGATTGAAAAAATTTCAATCTTGCTCTTCGTTTGGTCCAACCAAACCATGTCTCTCTCAATCTGAGAATTCTATTCTCAAGCTCATTTTAAATCCTTCGGATAACATTCGTAATGCATGTGACCAAATAGGTTCCTGGTTTATGTTGGTCGTCTATAATTAACCATTAATTATAGAATGATCATTAGTGTCACCTAGTAGTACATCATGATCCCCAATTAACCGAAAAATCAATGGTTGATCCCAGAACGCTTCTGAAACCCTTCGCAGCTATAGTAAATCGTGCCCCATTCTCTTCACTCATCTTATACTCACTTGGTTCAGGACATGGTCTATGTGTTAGTCCCTACTAGGCTGATCACGTCACACCTAACTCAAGTATTACTTCCTCATCCTATGGATTCTAGTTATTGCACATGTATCAAAGAGTACCATACTCCAAACATGTAATGCTTTGGCCAAAGACTTTAGTAACAATCCAACGAGAGGCCATAGGGTATACATCTCCTCACAAGGAGTGGTGAATTCTCTATAGGCTATTCAAACACCTTCGGGCACTTCGACTTATACCCAATCATCCGAGGTCCACATCTCCTCAGAGATGTTTGCTTAAGATGTCAAAGCATAAGCCTACATGACCAAGATCAATTGAATATCGCAAGTTGAAGGAACATCGTACTTAAGTTGCAGTAAGAACTTCATTGACATATCCATATATGCAGAGAACCATATGAAGTCTTACAGCTAGACACTCCAATGAACTAGTTACCATAACTAGCATCCATGGTTAACTCCGGACATCCCAATATCTCCAGCTAGTGAGAAGCAGTTGCTTGGATAAACCAAAGATTATAACTCATGCTAATCTTAACATAATTGATGGTGTCCGAATATATCAATTCATCGACTAGGGATAATTCTAATACATCACAATTACACATGTCGAGATACTCGCTAGTTGTGATCCAATCATAAATTCTCTCATGTTGTGAATCGTATTGCAGAAATTCAGTAAATGAGTTTAAGATCCAATCAAATATAAGAAAACATATATACTCAAATAGTGAATCTTCATTTATCAAATAAATTGTACAACCATAAAACGATTGCCTCAGGACATCTCATATACAACTAACGAACTCCCACTTGGCCTAATGCCAATCGCCATGGTATCCAATACCATAAGCTCTAACTTGACCCTCAAACTTACTTTGAGGTAAGGCCGTAGTTAAAGGATCTGCTAAGTTCCTTTCAGTGGGAATCTTTTCAATTTGTATTTCCTTCCTACTAATGATCTCTCTGATCAGATGATAGCGGTGAAGCACATGTTTGGATCATTGATGAGACCGCATCAAGTTCAAAGATGAACTTCTTGATCCAAACCGCTTCCTTTGCTGCTTCTGAAGCTGCAAAGTATTCTGCCTCAGTGGCAGAATCCGTTATAGTGTCTTTCTTTGAACTTTTCCAACTTATTGCGGCTTCATTCAAGGTAAATACATAACAAGATTGAGACCAAGAATCATCCTTGTCTGTCTGAAAGTTGACATTTGTATACCCACGTATTACCATATCACCTTCTCCATATATTAGGAACACATCCTTTGTTCTTCTCAAGTACTTAGGAATTGTCTTAATAGCTACCCAATGATCCATTCCTGGATCAGACTGGTATTTGCTCATGACACTCAGAGCATACGATACATCGTGCCTCGTACATAACATAACATACATGATAGATCCTATTGCAGATGCATAGGGAATCTTACTCATGCAAATCCTCTCATCTTTTGTGCACGAACAAATAGACTTTGAAAGGTGTATCCCATGCATTATGGGAAGGAAACCTTTCTTGGATTTCGACATGCTAAACCTCTTTAGCACCCAGTCTATATATGTAGACTACAAAAGACCAAGCAACTGTTTCGATCTATCTCTATAAATCTTAATCCCGAGGATATAGGTCGCTTCTCCCACCAGGTCTTTCATGGAGAATGTTTTGGATAACCAAATTTTAACTGACTGTATGATAGATACATCGTTTCCTATAAGTAATATGTCATCGACATACAATACTAGGAACACGAGTGCACACCCACTAACCTTCTTGTACACACAAGGTTCATCCGAATTTTATGAGAAATCAAACTTTTGATTATCTCATTAAAATGGATATTTCAACTCCAGGATGCTTGCTTCAGTCCATAAATGGACCGTCAAAGTTTGCATTCCTTGGTTTTATCAACCGATGTGAAACCCTCAGGTTGTATCATATACACGTCCTCGAGTAGATTTCCATTAAGGAATCTCATTTTCACATCCATTTTTCATATCTCATAATCATAATGAGCCACTATGTCCAGGAGCATCCGAATGGATTTAAGCATAGCTACTGGTGAATAGGTTTCATCATAATCAACAACTTGCTTTTGACGATAGCCTTTCGCCACTAATCTAGCCTTAAAGGTAATCACATTCCTATCCATGTTGGTTTTCTTCTTGGAAACCCACTTGCACCCTATAGGCTTAATGCCTTCAGGTGGGTCCACCAAGTTTCAAACTTGATTTTCATACATGTAATCCATTTTCGACTTCATGCCTTCAAGCCATTTGTCCCTTTCTGAACTTTTCAGAACTTCTTCATAACTGGTAGGCTCCTCATCGTCAATGAGCAACACGTCATTCGATTCACTTACGAGAAATGCATATCTCTCAGGAATGTTGTGTGTTCTACCAGATCTACGAAGATGTGGTGTCACAATAGGTTCAGCCGATGGCTCACCACTATGAGTTATCAGTTGTGGTGCTTGACCAGGTATCTCATCAATGTCTATTGGAGTCTCTTGAACCTCCTCATGTTCAACGACACTCCCCCTGTTTTCTTGCAAGAGAAACTCTTTCTCTAGAAACACAATATTCCTTGAAACAAACACCTTTTGTTCTAAGGGATGATAGAATTGGTAACCCCTCGTTTCCTTAGGGTATCCAATAAATAGACATTTATTAGACTTAGCATTCAATTTGTCTGACACAGTCCGCTTCACACAAGTAGGACAACCCCATATCTTCAAGTAAGATAAATGAGGTTTCTTACTAGCCCATATCTCATATGGAGTAGTAGAGACTACTTTGGTCGGGACTCTATTTAGCAAGTAAATAGCTGTCTAAAGTGCATAGCCCCAAAAATACTTGGAAAGATTCGTGTGATTCATCATCGACCTGACCATGTCCAACAAGGTTCGTTTTCACCTCTCAGATACACCATTTAGCTATAGTGTATACGGCGGAGTCCATTGAGACAATATACCATTGTCCCTCAGATAATCTAGAAACTCTTGACTCAAGTATTCACCACCTCGATCCGATCGAAGGATTTTAATACTCTTGCCAAGTTGTTTTTCTACTTCATTTCTGGATTCTTTGAACCTTTCAAAGGCTTTAGACTTGTGTTTCATCAAGAACACATACCCAATCCGTGAGTGATCATCGGTGAAGGTAATGAAGTAGTTATAGCCTCCTAGAGCTGAGTTGACATTGGTCCACATACATCAGTATGTATTAGACCAAGCAACTCTCGCACCGGTTCACCTTTTTTAGTTAAAGGTAACTTGGTCATCTTGCCCTTTAAGCATGATTCATATGTATCATATGAATCTAATTCAAATGATTCTAGAATTCCACATTGGTGTAATTCAGACATATGCTTCTTGCTCACATGGCCAAGATGACAATGCCACATGTAGGAGTCTAATTGATTATCTTTACGAGCACACTTGTTGCTCTCTTCGATTTTGAAAATGTCACTGGATACGTCCAACGTATAAATACCTTTGTTTAAAGTTCCAGTCCCATAAAAAAGGTCATTCAAAGTTATGTAACAATAATTCTTATTAAAGGTTAAATGGTACCTATTTCTATTTAAACAAGAAATATAAATGATGTTCTTTATCAATGAAGGAACATAAAAGCAATTGTCCAGTTCTAAGATAAGTCCTGAAGGGAGTTTCAATAAATACGTTCCGATGGCGAGTGCAGTAACCTTTGCTCCATTCCCAACACATAAATTTGACTCTTCCTTGATGAGTCTTCTTCTATTCCTTAGCCCATGTATGTTATTACATATATGTGAACCACACCCGGTATCCAATACCCAAGTGTCTAAGAAAATAGAATGAAAATCAATAATGAAGATATCTGAAGAAGATGGGGCATATGATGCCTTATTCTTCTTCACGGACACAAGATAAATCTTGTAGTTTCTTTGCCAATGATCCTCCTTGTCGGAATGATGGCAAGTGCCCTTTTGAGCTAGTTCTGCCTTCCTTGTCTTCTTCTTCCCCTTGTGTTGTTCCTTTGATTTACTCATAGAAACTTTCTTTTAGGAATCAACAAACAACACCATCCCATGCTCATGCTTCACAGAAGGTTCCACAGTCTTCAGCATATTAAGTAGTACCATAAATAAATCTTCTTGCATCTCAGAGGTGAAGGGGAGCTTGGAGACTTCGAACCTTTCGGATCTCACTTGCTCATCAAACAACTCATAAAGATGAAAGACTATGGTATGAGCATCCATATGCTCATGCTGCTTTCACAGCTCGGGTATCATCACGACTAGCATGATGCAACTCACTAGTTCAGAATCACTCACATATTTCTGATGGGCCAACAATTGGTCCGGAGTTGTGTCATTACTAGGACGGGCGGGAAGGGGCGCTTCAAGGACATACACAAGCTTTTCAACCTTGAGAACAATTCTCAAGTTTCTAAGCCAGTCCAAGAAGTTTGGCCCAGTCAATTTATTCGAATCCAAAATAGATCGCAAACTCAAAAATGTCATGATCAAGCAATTAACCAAGAAATACAAATCGAGCATATATGAGAAAATGATTTTAAAATGCATCAACATACATTTACTAATCCCATTCATTTTTCAAAATCAAAACCCTCAAAATCAATTCGGGAGATCGTAGGTCCATCTCCGAATGGGCTGATATCCAACATAGATAAGAACAACTTTAGAGTGAGTCCAACAAGCCATTCTTATCTATGATGGTAGGTATCAAGTATATTGATTACATATCACGTATATGTAACTATCACAATATGCTATCAACTAATTTAATGTTCACACATACATGGGGTTGTTAACACATTAACAAGTATGCATCATATGCATAGCACCCAACTTCACCTCTCTTCACATCGACCTTAGAGTGAGTCCAACAAATCGATGCTTCAAGTTAGAGCCGAGCATTTATTGCGAAATAGTTTTAATATTGTTAGAGCGCATTCAATGAATTAGCCAGGCTTGGAGTGAGTCCAACAACCCAAACTAACGATTGACCTCTGACTCTTACCATATTAGTGTTAAACTATTCCAATGATTTGAACATGTTCAGGTTCAAGCCGGGCTGGGAGTGAGTCCAACAACCCAAACAAGAAATGGAACTCTGGTTCTAACCATATTAATGGAAGGTGTAGGGTTTAATATTGTGTAAGGGTTTTCAGGTCTCATCCTCTTTTTCATGCAAATAAATATTATCTACATGGCATGACACACAAGGCATACATCTACATGTCACGACACATATGGCATAATGTTATGCATCTTATGCAATTACATGACATACAATTATGGCATGTACAAATAGTTTCCTTATTTATAATACCTAATTTTGGAAACAAAATATGTTTGCGATTTGATTTCCCTAATCAAATCCCCATTAAATTAAGAAACAAATTTCCAAATTTAATCACATATTTTGTTTATGGAATTAAGGAAATTCAAATTTAATTTATGAAACAAATTTCCTAATCATATTAGAAAATTTCCAATTTGAATTTCTTTACTAATTAAAATTTCCAAAATTATTTCTAAACTTTCGAAAAGTAAAAAATTTCCAAAAATAAAATTGTGACTATCGCAAAATAATTTTATGATTATGTCAGAACACAGTCGGGCTCTGATACCACTGTTGGATTTCCTCGGCACCAATGTGGGTGTGTGTTCGAACATGTTTCATAAATATGCACACAGCGGAAGCAAAAGCAAGAAATGAACTAATTTATTACAACACACACACCACACACATGTAAGGATACATCAAGTATAAACATAATCGCCATTTCAAATTTTGCAATAAAGGAAAACTACTCTAGGTATACCTGACGAATTACTTGAAGTAGGAATGACATCAACCAAGCGACCCTCGCGAGTTTCGCCTCTATCCATATCCACGCCGAGTAACTTCGGGATAGCTTCAACAATCTACGAGCCCCGACTTCACGAGAGGTACTAGCTTCGCATTGAAGTCATTGTGATCCGAGAGATGATCACAATCCCAATCAAATTCGGATCTAAAACTGAGTTCCACGAACTCGCTTCTCGAAAGCGGTTTTCATCAACCAATTGACGAAACCTTGGTTCTCCACCAAAAGGGATTGTGGAGATCCAATCCCCGACAAGTAAGTCACTGTCGAAGCGCAAAACGTCGACTAAACGATCTCTCCACCTAAGGGACCACAAGCTATCCAAACTGGACAGCTTGTGGTGGAGGAGTTGGTGACGACAAAAGAAGATGGTCGGCTGGTCCTTGGTCACTCGAGCCAAGGGAGGATGGTCGGAGGCCTTCCGACGGCTGGTGGTTAGCCGGCGGTAAGGAGAAGTGGCGGCCACAACAAGTTGGGCGGCACCAATGGGTTAGGCGACAACACCAAGGGAGGAGAAGAGGTAAAAAAACTGCTAGGGTTTCCAAAAACAAAGTCGCCGTGAACCGGGTTATCCGTCAAAACCCTTGAGCCGTGTTTTCATAGAGAATACATTCTTCTAACGGTTATTGGTTCATAACCAAAATCCGTTAACCCGCTCCATTAACTTAAGTTAAAATAAATGAAACCGCGTTGGTCTATATTAAGTTAAAACGAACCGAACTAATTTCAATTCATTCGCTTAAAATAAACCAAACCCCTTTGGTTTATTTTCCACCATTGGATTAGAACCAAACCAATTTAGTTCATCTATCATGTCTTCATAAGACTCAGCCCATTCATGCTTTTGATGTGACTGAAACAATTTCAATCTCGCTCTTCGTTTTGTCCAACCAAACAATGTCTCTCTCGATCTGAGAATCCTATTCTCAAGCTCATTTTAAATCCTTCGGATAGTACTCATAGTGTGTGTGACCAAATAGGTTCCCGGTTTATGTTGGTCGTCTATAATTAACCATTAATTATAGAACGATCATGAGTGACACCTAGTAGTACATCATGATCCCTAATTAACTGAAAAATCAACAGTTGATCCCAGAACACTTCTGAAACCCTTCAGCAACTACAGAAAATTGTGCCCCGTTCCCTTCACTCATCTTATACCTACTTGGTTCAAGACATGGTCTATGTGTCAATCCCCACTGTTAGTAATATATGAGACATGTCCTAAGGCAATTGCCTTATGTTTGAAACATTTATATGATAAATGAAGATTCACTATTTGAGTATACAAGTTTTCATGTATTTGATTAGATTTTAAAATCATTTACTGAATATCCACGATACGATTCACAACAAGAGAGAATTTGTGATTGGATCACAACTAGTGAGTATCTCTACATGTGTAATTGTGATGTATCAGAATTATCCCTAGTCGATGAATTGATGGATTTGGACACCATCAATTCTGTCGAGACTACCACGAGGTATACTCCTTGGTGTATCCAAGCAGCTGATTCTAATTGGCTGGAGACATTATGATGTTCGAAGTTAATTGCGGATGCTAGTTATGGTAACAAGTTCATTGGAGTGACCATCTGTAAGACTTCATATGGTTCTCTGTATATGGATATGTCAATGAAGTTCTTACTGCAGCTTAAGTGTGATGTTCCTTTGATTGCGGTATTCAAGTGATCTTGGTCATGATGACTTATGCTTTGACATCTTAAGCAAGCATCTCTGAGGAGATGTGGACCCGGGATGATTGGGTATAAGTCGAAGTGGTCGAAGGTGTTTGAATAGCCTATAAAGGATTCACCACTCCTTGCGAGGAGATGTATACCCATGGACTCTCGTCGGATTGTTACTAAAGAATTTAGCCAAAGCATTACATGTTTAGAGTAAGGTACTCTTGGATACATGTGCAGTAACTAGAATCCGTAGGATGAGGAAATGATACTTGGGTTAGGTGTGACATAGTTAGCCTAGTGGGGATTGACACTATAGACCATGTTCTGAACCAAGTGGGTATAAGGTGCATGGAGGGAATGGGGCACGATTCATTGTAGCTGCTGAAGGGTTTCAGAAATAGTTCTGGATCAACCGTTGATCTTTGCGATTAATTGGGGATCATGAAGTACTACTAGGTGCCACTCATGATCATTCTATAATTAATGGTTAATTATAGATGGCCAACATAAAGCGAGAACCTATTTGGTCACACGCAAAATGAGTGTAATACGAAGGATTTAAAACGAGCTTGAGAATGAGATTTTCAGACCGAGAGAAACTAGGTTTGCTTGGACCAAACAAGGATCGAGCATGAAATCGTTTCAATCGCAATGGAAGTGTGGATGGGTCGTGTCTTATGAAGACATGATGGATGAACCAAATTGATTTGGTTCTAATCCAATGGTGAAGAATAAACCAAAGGGGTTTGGTTTGTTTTAAACGAATGAACCAAAGTTGGTTCGGTTAGTTTTAACTTAAAATAGACCAAGTTGGTTCGGTTTATTTTAACTTAAGTTATTGGAGCGGGTTAACGGGTTTTGATTATGAACCAATAACCGTTAGGAGAATGTGTTCTCTATAAAAACAAGGCTTAAGGGTTTTTCGTGGATAACTTTTGGTTGTTGGAAAAACCTAGCCGCCTAACCCTCTCCCTCTCTTCTCCTTGCCGCCGCACAAGGGTTCCACGCCACCCAACTTTTTGCCACCGTCCACCCTTGCTGCCAGCATCCAGCTACTGCCGGCCACTCCTCCGGCGACCCTCTAGCGACTCACCATGGTTCCGGCGACTAAGGGTTGGTCGGCCATCCTCTTTGCCCGGCGCAACATCCTCCACCAAGCTGTCTAGTTTTCTGGATAGCTTGTTTCCTTCGTGTCGGAGCATCGTTTGGACAACGTTTGGATCTCCGACAACAGCTACCTTGCCGGGGATTTGATCTCTGGTAATTCTCATAGGTGGAGGATGAAGGATTCGTCAAATGTTTGACGAATACCTCTCCGGAGAAGCGAGTTTTGGGGACTCGTTTTTGAATCCGAATTTTGATTTAGATTTTGATATTCTCTCGATCACATCGTCTTCGACACGAGGACAGTGACTCATACGAAGACAAGGCTCATGGCTTTGTGAAGTCATCCCGACGATACTCGACGTGGATACGGATAGAGGCGATTCTAGCGAGAGTCGCTCCAGTTGATGTCTTTCCCGCTACACGTGATACGTCAGGTATACGTAGAGTAATTTCCTTTTATTGTAAAATTTGAAACTATGATTATGTGTACACATGTTGTACTATGCATGTGTGTGGTGTGTGTGTTGTAATAAATTAGATTTATTGCTTTTTATTTCTTCTGTTGCGCACATGTTTGCGAAACATATTCGAACACACACTCGTCGCGGTCTCGGAAATCCAACAGTGGTATCAGAGCCTAGGTTGTGTTTCGACATAGTCGTAAAATTATTTTGCGATAGTTGTAATTGTATTTATGGAAATTTTCTACTTTTGGAAAGTTTAGAAGTATTTATGGAAATTTTCTAATTTTTGAAAGTTTTGAAGTGTTTATGGAAATCTTCTACTTTTGAAGAGTTACAAGTATTTATGGAAATTAACACTTTCCATGAATAAAATATTTGATTTGATTTGGAAATTTGTTTTCTAATTTAATCATAATTTGATTTAGGAAATCAAATCTAAAATATATTTTATTTCTATAAATAATTTTGACAATTTAGGAAATTTGTTTCCAAAATTAAATTTGACTTTTCCTTAATTAACACTTTCCATAAATAAAATATGTGATTAAATTTGAAAATTTGTTTCCTAATTTAATCATTATTTGATTTGGAGAATCAAATCTCAAACATATTTTATTTCCAAAATAGTTATGACATATAAGGAAATTTTGTACATGCCATAATTGTATGTCATGTAATTGCATTAGATACATATCATTATGTCATGCGTGTCGTGACATGTAGATGTATGTCATGTATGTCATGTCATGTAGATAATAGTTATTTACATGCAAAGAGGATGAGACATAAAACCCTTACTCAATATTAAAGCCTACACCTTCCATTAATATGGTTAGAACCAGAGTTCTATTTCCTGTTTGGGTTGTTGGACTCTCTCCGAGCCCGGCTCGAACCTGAACATGTTCAAACCATGAAATAGTTTAATACTAATATGGTAAGAGTCAGAGGTCAATCGTTAGCTTTGGTTGTTGGACTCTCTCCAAGCCGGGCTAATTGGTTGAATGCACTCTAACCATATTAAAACTATTTCTCAATTAATGGGTTGGCTTTAACCTGGAGCATCGGCTTGTTGGACTCTCTCCAAGGTCAATATAAAGGGAGGTGAAGTTGGGTGTTATGCATATGATGCATACTTGTTAATGAGATAACAACCCGATGTATGTGTGAACATTCAATTATTTGATAGCACATTGTGATAGTTGCATATATGTGATATGCAATCGGCATATTTGATACCTACCATCGTAGCTATGAATAGCTTGTTGGACTCTCTCCAAGGTTGTTCATATCTATGTTTGATATCAGCCCATTCGAAGATGGACCTACGATCTCCCGAAGTGATTTTTGGGGGTTTTGAAATTCGAAAAATGAATGGGATTTATGAATGTATATTGATGCATTTTAAATCATCTTTCTCATATATGCTTGTTTTGTATTTCTAAGTTAATCGATTGATGATGACGTCTTTGAATTTGTGCACTATTTTGGATTCAAACAAATTGACTAGGCCTAACTTCCTGGACTGGCTTAGAAACTTGAGAATTATTCTCAAGGCAGAAAAGCTCGCGTATGTCCTTGAAGAGCCTCTTCCCACCTGTCCTAAGGACGATGCAACTCCAGACCAATTGTTGGCCTATCACAAACATGTGGCAGATTCTGAACTGGCGAGTTGCATCATGCTAGTCGCGATGGTACCCGAGCTGCAAAAGCAGCATGAGCATATTGATGCTAATACCATAGTCTTTCATCTTCATGAGTTGTTTGATGAGCAAGCGAGATTCGAAAGTTTCGAAGTCTCCAGGCTCCTCTTCACCTCTAAGATGCAAGAAGGTTCGTCTGTAGTGCAGTTTGTGCTAAAGATGAATGGGTACATCGAGCGCTTGGCCACCCTCGGGTTTGTGATGGATCATGAATTAAGTATTGACTTAATTATACATTGTTTGCCCAAGAGTTTCTAACAATTTATGATGAACTACCAGATGAACAAACTAGAATCCACTATTCCTGAGCTCCTCAATATGCTGAAGACTGTGGAGTCTTCTGTGAAGCATGAGGAGAAGGCGGTTCTGTTAGTTGATTCCTCGAAGAAAGGTTCTAAGAGGAAGGCAAAGGAACAGAAGAAAGGGAAGAATAAGAAGGCTAAGAAGGCAGAACCAGCACAAAAGGGCACTTGCCATCATTGTGGCAAGGAGGGCCACTGGCGAAGAAACTCCAAGATTTATCTTGAGTCCGTGAAATAGAAGAAGGCATCCGATGCCCCATTCTCTTCAGGCATCTTCTTTATTGATTGTCATTCTATTTCCTTAGATACTTGGGTATTGGATACTGGGTGTGACTCACATATATGTAATGACATACAGGGGCTAAGGAATAGAAGAAGACTCGTCAGAGGGGAGTCAAATTTGTGAGTTGGCAATGGAGCAAAGGTTGCTGCGGTCGCCATCGGAACTTATTTGTTGAAGCTCCCTGGTGGAATAGTCTTAGAACTGGACAATTGCTATTATGTTCCTTCTCTAATAAAGAACATTGTTTCTATTTCCTTCTTAAATAGAAATGGTTACCATTTGATGTTTAGTAACAATTGTTGTTATATAACTTTGAATGGAGTACTTTATGAAACAGGAACTTTGAGCAATTGTATTTATACATTGGACGTATCCAGTGACATTTTCAATATCGAAGCAGCAACAAGCGTGCTCAAAAGGATAATCAATTAGACTCCTATATGTGGCATTGTCGTCTTGGCCATGCAAGCAAGAAATGCATGTTCGAATTACACCGATGTGAAATTCTAGAATCGTTTGAATTGGATTCATACGATACATGCGAATCATGCTTAAAAGGCAAGATGACCAAGTTACCTTTACTGGAAAAGGTGAACCGGTGGAAGAGTTGCTAAGTCTAATACATACTGATGTATGTGGACCTATGTCAACTCAAGCTGTAGGAGGCTATAGCTACTTCATTATCTTCACCGATGATCACTCACGGTTTGGGTATGTGTTCTTGATGAAACACAAGTCTGAAGCCTTAGGAAGGTTCAAAGGATTCAGAAATGAAGTAGAGAAACAACATGACAAGAGTATTAAAATACTTCGATCGGATCGAGGTGGTGAATACTTAAGTCAAGAGTTTCTAGATTATATAAGAGACAATGATATATTGTCTCAATGGACTCCGCCATATATACCGCAGCATAATGGTGTATCTGAGAGGCATAACCGGACCTTGTTGGACATGGTCAGGTCAATGATGAATCATGTGAATCTTCCCAAGTCCTTTTGGGGCTATGCACTTCAGACAACTGTTTACTTGTTAAACAGAATGCCAACCAAGGTAGTCTCAACTACTCCATATGAGATATGGAATAGTAAGAAACCTCATGTATCTTACTTAAAGATATGGGATTGTCCGGCTTATGTGAAGTGGACTGTATCAGACAAATTGGATTCTAAGTCTGATAAATGTCTATTTATTGGATACCCTAAGGATGAAGGTAGGAAACTTCGCTTCCCACTTCAACTCGGTCGCTTGTTCATGGCGATCCCATAGTTATCCCCGGATTAAAAAAATTTAATCCTAGACAAAAGGGATCACCCAAGCAACCGTTTCATCATCATTCTATTCGGTTAGAGTAGTCACTTGAACAAACTTGTTGTTCAAGCCACCAACCTCTATTCTACGAATAGCCATGGAATAGACGATGTACGGATCATGACTTTTGTGTTTATATTCAGGGTCCAAGTTATTTTAGCCATAAAAACATAATACTACATGCATATATAATTGAAAAACAATTATAGACATATTACAAAAGAAAATAGACAATCGATAATCTTTCGATCTTCTATTGTATGTCCTTCCTCCTTTTGGACGTCGTGTGGGCGACGATATACCAAAAGTTGAAGCTCCTAGATCACCAATCTTCATTCCTTGCTCGCTCCGAACAAGAGGAAGAATAAGAAACAAAACACTTTTCCTTCTTTCAACCAACCACTAAGCTCCAAGCTTGGTGCTTGCCGCCGGCCAAGAAGGGTTGGATGAAGAAGATAGATGTCAGCCAAGAGCTCCAAGGGAAGACCCTAAGCCTTGTTTCCACCGGGCAAGGAGAGGTGAAGGATTAGGTTTGGACACCGGCCAAGGGAGGGGAGAAGGAGATCGACACTGGCCACCTAGGAAGAGGAAGAAGAAAAGGAAAAAAAACATCCTTATTTGTGGCCGCCCAACACCTCCAAACCCTAAGCCTCTCAAACCCTAATCCTATCTCTATTGGAATTCCTCCTTGCCGCCCACCCTAAAGCCTCCTTTTATAGAGTTAGGGATAAGCCTTGTTTTAATCTCCACCATTGGTTCTAGGGATTTAATCTCAACCGTCGGATCTAGAAATTTAATCTCAACCGTCATATCTAGAGATTTAATCTCTACCGTTGGATCTAGAGTTTTTTTTTTCATCCATTGGATCTAGGTTTCATGAGGTTTTAATAGGCTAGAATAGGGACCATGAGGAGGAGTTGGATCTTGGCCACCCAATGGATCAAGCCCACATAAAGTCCGATCCATTAATGATAATCCAATCCACTAAAGGATTATCATTAATCTACCTCACCAACTCCCATAAGTTAATATGGGCTCCATATATTATTTGTACATTTTTCTCTCCGTGTTTAAGATCTCAAATCTCCGTCGATTAATTAATTTACTGACCATTAATTAATCAACATCTAACTCCATGAGTAGTACCACTCAACCTTTTCATCATGCCGGACCAAGTCCACCTGTAGGGTTTACATGATGAACCTTATAAGCTTCTCAAGGAGACATCATCATCCTAATATATAGGACACGGTTTTCCTTCTATAATCAACAGCACACCATATAAATAATATCATTTCCAAACTTACCGAGCCTATCGATTTAATCTATAAATCTCGCCCATTTGTAAATCAAAGAAATGAATACTAAGTATATGTGTCCGTTATTATATCGGGATTAAGAGTATGTACAATATAATATCTGAGGTCCGATTCGATTATGTAGTCAGCAATAAATCGAATCACCTCTAAGTCGGTCCTGCTCAATACACACAAAGTGTACTAATGTGATTCTATGGTCAAGATAAACCAATACCAAATCACACTACAACCATACCAATGGTTTGTCCAAAGCCATCTCGGTTGTGAGCCTATACTTATACTTTACAAGGAGCCGATAACATGATCTCCCATGTAACACCACACACCATGTTATCTACAATGTAATGTATTAGACAATATGCATCACCATAAATATGCAAACATGATCATGTGATTCTTATTTCAAAATAAAGATGTTCATACAAAAGATAGACTTTTCTGTATACATCCTAACAATCTCTCACTTATACTAAAAGACTATGTTGTCCTCAAACTACCATACATATGATTGTCATTCCCTCCACATGCCTATCAAAAGCTCTCGTCGTAAGGGCCTTAGTGAAAGGATCTGCCAGGTTATCCTCTGATGCAATCTTGGCCACAACAACTTCTCCTCTCTTTACGATTTCTCGTATCATGTGGTACTTGTGCTCTATGTGTTTACTTGCCTTATGTGCTCATGGTTCCTTCGAGTTTGCAACTGCACCACTATTATCACAATAAATTGTGATAGTTCCGGGCAAACCAGGAATCACATCCAAGTCCTTCAGGAAGTTCCTGAGCCACACAGATTCTTTGGCCACCTCAGAGGCTGCCACATACTCATCTTCCATGGTGGAGTCCGCCACGCATTTTTGCTTGACACTCCTCCATACAATGGCTCCACCTCTCAAAGTAAACACAAAACCTAAGGTAGACTTACTGTTATCCCTGTCTGATTGGAAATTCAGAATCTTTATAACCCACAAGGAATAATTGGTCTACTTGGTAAACTAGCATATAATCCCTAGTCCTTCTCAGGTACTTCAATATATGCTTTACCGCAGTCCAATGTACCTGTCCTGGATTACTCTGATATCTGCTAACCATGCCTACGACAAAACAGATATCTGGTCTCGTACATAGCATCGCATACATGAGGCTTCCTACTGCCGAAGAGTAAAGAACCACCTTCATCTCCTCTATCTCCTCAGACATTCTAGGACACATCTCTTTAGATAAAGGAACTCCATGCCTGAAAGGTAGAAAACCCTTCTTGGAGTTCTGCATGCTAAAACGATCCATAATGGTGTCTATGTATGAAGCTTGAGATAAGCACAACATCCTTTTCCTGCGATTCCTTATAACCTTGATCCCAAGGATGTGACCCACTTCTCCCAAGTCCTTTATATCAAACTGTTTGGACAACCATACCCTTACGTCCGATAACACCTTGACATTGTTGCCAATTAGCAAAATATCATCTATGTATAGTACAAGAAATACCACTACGTTTCCGTGACATCTCTTGTATACACAAGACTCATCCGGACTTTGAATAAATCCATAAGACTGGATTACCTCATCAAAGAGGATGTTCCAATACCTCGAAGCTTGCTTCAATCCATAAATGGACCGATTAAGCTTCCACACAAGATGCTCTTTGTCCTTTTCAATGAATTCCTCTGGTTGCTTCATATAGATGTTTTCCTCAAGACTTCCATTAAGGAAAGTTGTCTTGACATCCATCTGCCACACCTCATAATCCATATGAGCTGCAATGCATAAGAGAATCCGGATAGACTTAAGCATGGCTACCGGCGAAAAGGTCTCCTCATAATCGATACCCTCTTTCTGAGTATACCCTTTCACAACAAGCCTTGCTTTGAAGGTCACAACCTTCCCGTCTAATCCTCTCTTTCTTTTGTAGATCCACTTGCAACCAATGGTTTTTACACCATTGGGTGGTTTTACTAGCTCCTAGACCTGATTTGATTCCATAGATTCAATCTCAGCATTCATTGCACTTTGCAAAGATCCTACATCTTTATCTTGGATTGCCTCATCATATGTCCAGGGATCAGGTTCATGTTCGCCAGGGATAAAATTAGAAGATTCTTTCAAGAACATGAATCTATTAAGCTGTCTCACAACCCTCCCACTACGACGAGGTATCACCTGTGTATCCTTTGTGACACGTGGTGGAGTGACTTGTGGTATATCCTCTTGTACCGGTGGTACTGAAGAAGTGACTTCCCCTTTCAATTCCTCCAGAACAATCTTACTCATGGGCTTGTGGTTCATCACATAGTCTTCCTCTAGAAATTTGGCGTTCGTGCTAAAGATCACCCTCTGATCTCTAGGACTATAAAACAAACCACCTTTCGTTCCTCTAGGATAGCCAACGAACATGTGCACTTCTGTACGAGGTTCCAACTTACCAGCATCTGCCTTCAGCACATGTGCTAGACTCTCCCAAATCCGAATATGTCTTAGACTAGGCTTTCGCATAGTCCACAATTCTGTGGGAGTAGAAGGCACTGATTTAGATGGGATCAAGTTCAGAATATACACAGTCGTATCTAGAGCATATCCCCAGAATGAATATGACAACTCATAATAACTCATCATCGATCTAACCATCTCCATAAAAGTCCTATTCCTTCGCTCACCTACACCATAATGCTGGGGTGTGCCAGGTACAGACAATTGGGATTGAATCCCAGCCTCTGATAAGTAATTCCTAAACTCTCCCAAGAGGTACTCACCACCACGATTAGATCGTAGTGTCTTGATACTTTTATCTTAACGTTTCTCCACATCAGCCTTGAATTCTTTGAACTTGTCAAAGCATTCAGACTTGCGGCGCATCAAGTAAATGTATGCATATCTCGAATAATCGTCTATAAAAGAGACGAAATACTCAAAACCACCTCTATCCTGGATAGACATAGGACCACACAAATCAGAATGAACCAATTCTAACACATCTTTGGCTCTATACCCCTTGGCATTAAAAGACCTCTTGGTTATTTTACCCTCCAAGAAAGATTCGTAGGTTGGGAAATCTTTCACCACTAATGAACCCAGAGGTCCATCAGCTATCAACCTTTGAATTCTGCTTAGGTTAATATGACCAAGCCTAAGATGCCAAAGATATGTTTGGTTCATCTTCGAAGGTTCTTTTCTCTTATTGGAATTAGAAGATGAATTATTAACTTCTATTTGCATCGTGGGAGCTTTTGGTTCAAGTGTGTATAAATTTCCTATCATTGCACCCGAACAGATAATCTCCCTATTCCTTTTTATAATAACTCTGTCATTAAAAGAAATAGAATATCCATCCATAAACAATTTAGAAACTGAAATTAAATTCTTTCTAAATAAAGGTACATAAAGGCAATTCTTAAGAACGAAAACTTTATTTTTCACAAAAGATAAATAAACATCTCTCACTGCAACAACCGCAACCTTCGTGGCATCACCCAAGTATACGGTAATCTCCCCCTTAGCCAGTCGTCTGGTTTCCAGGAACCCCTGCAAAGTATTGTAGACATGATTAGTGGATCCCGTATCTACACACCAAGTGCCGGTAGATAACACCGCTAAACATGTTTCAACGACTAGACCAAAAGATATACCTTTGTTTTGCTTGCGGTTGGGGCAGTCCTTCTTCCAGTGTCCAGTCTGCTTACAAGTGAAGCACTTGATTTTCGGCTTCTTCACTCCTCCCTGAGTTCCTTTCACTGCCTTTGCCCCAGCTTGCTTCTTCTTCTTCTTGCCTTTCGGCTTAGAAGTAGAAACCTTTTGGGTAACCATGGCTTGTGCCTGAGCACTCTGATGAAATAGCCCCTCTGCCGCCTGGAGTTCTGTCAGAAGCTCCGCCAACGAATACAACCTTTGTTCATGTTGTAGTTCAGAGGAAACTGCTCAAAACTCATAGGTAGAGACTGGAGAATGATATCGACTTGGGTTTCCCCATCAATCTCAGCTCCAAGGACCTCAAGCTCATTCAAATGAGCCATCATCTTGAGAACATGATCCCTCACGGGTGTTCCCTCGATCATGGTGGTCGTCATCAAGTTCCTCATGGCTTCCTGCCTAGCATCCCGATTCTGGTGTCCGAAAAGCTCTTTGAGATTGAGCATCATGTCATAAGCAGTGGGCATGACTTGATGCTAATGTTGCAGTACATTTGACATAGATGCCAAAATGTAACACCATGCCAAAATGACATACCTTGAGGAGCTCATAAGGTTCATCATGCAAACCCTACAGGTGGACTTAGTCCGGGATGATGAAAAGGTTGAGTGGTACTACTCATGAAGTTAGATGTTGATTAATTAATGGTGAGTAAATTAATTAATCGAAGGACATTCGAGATCTTAAACACGGGGAGAAAATATACAAATAATATATGGAGCACATATTATCTTATGGGGCTTCGTGAAGTAGATCAATGATAATCCTTTAGAGGATTGGATTATCATTAGTGGATCGGACTTTATGTGGGCTTGATCCATGGGTGGCCAAGATCCAACTCCTCCTCACGGTCCCTAATTTAGCCTATTAACACCTCATGAAGCTTAGATTCAATGGATAGAAACAAAACTAGATCCAAAGGTAGAGATTAAATCTCTAGATCCGACGGTTGAGATTAAATCTCTAGATCCGATGGTTGAGATTAAATCCCTAGAACCTATGGTGGAGATTAAATCATAGCTTATCCCTAACTCTATAAAAGGAGGTGATAGGGGTGGGCGGCAACTTGATGGTTTAGGGGCTTAGGGTTTGCTTCCTTTGGAGGCTAGGAATCTTAGTTTGTTTAGGAATAGGTTTGGGCGGCTAGGGTTTGGGAGATAGGAGTGGGCAGCAACATGAGGAAGAGCTCTTTTCTTCTTCTTCCCAAGTTGTTGCCTATGATTAGGGTTTGGAGGCTTAGGGTTTTGGAGGCTTGGGCAGCACCAAATAAGGAAGTATTTTCTCCTTTCTTCTTCCTCTCTTTTGGTGGCCGACGCCCACAACCTTCTTTCTAGCCCTTGGTCGGCATCCAAACTCCCTCTTCCCCTTCTCCTTGGCTGGTGGAAACAAGATTTAGGGATCTCCCTTGGTGTCTTGGCCGGTTTCCACCTTAATCTCTTCTTCCTTCTTGGCCAGAGGCAAGCTCCAACATTGGATGTTGGTTGAAAGTAGGAAAGGAGCTTTGTTTCTATTCTTCCTCTTGCTCGGAATGAGCAAGGAAGAAAGATTGGCGATCTAGGAGCTTCAACTTTTGGTAGATCGTCGCCCACACGACATCCGAAAGGAGTAAGGTCATACATTAGAAGATCGAGAGGTATATCTATTCTCTATTCTTTTTTGTTACTTGCTTGTATTTGTTTTTCCAATTATGAGCATGATATATTCTATTTTTGGCTAAATAATACTTGGATCCCGAACATAAATACAAAATCTGGTGATCCGTACATCGTCTATTCCGCGGCTACTCGTAGAATAGAGATTGGTCGCTTGAACAACGAGTTTGTTCAAGTGACCTCTCTAAACGAATATCACAACGATGACTTGGTTGTTTGGGCAATCCCTTTTGTCTAGGATTAATTTTTTTTTAATCCGGGGACATGGATGGGATCGCCATGAACAAGCGACCGAGGTGAAGTGGGAAGTGAAGTTTCCCCTCATGGATTGATCACAAAAAGTTACAATTTGTATCAGAGCCAAGGTTTCTGGTTTTGAGTGTTTAGAATTCGGTTAAGTTTTATGCAATTTTCATATATTATATGTGTCGGATAATAGTAGGATATGGATAGTTTAACTCTTTGGTTGCAAGCATAAGATCCGACTATTATGGCCATATGTGTGTATGTGATTGTATGTGTATATTTTGTTGAATCCTCGGGGTTGACGAGGCTAGTATTTAATTTTTGTAAATTAGATACGACATTGTTTAGCCACTCTTTTTATTTTAGTTTACTTTCAATCTAGATTTCATGTACACTCCCTCGTTGAGTATAGGATCGATGGATGTAAATTAAAATAGATTTTAGTCTCGGCTTGAATCTCCGGATGGCTCGTACATGGCGTAGGAGGAACGGACGAGAAGGCGATGCGACGGGAGACATATTGAAGACAAAAGCCATAATAGTTGAAAATTAATTTATTTTACATATTTATTGCTTATTGTTTGATATGCATGTCGTAGGCTAGAAAATTCCTCAATTTCAAATTACTAAGTGGGAGAGGGATATTTTTATAAATTCCCACGGCCTCCATTACGATTTGATATGTGATGCAAACAAACTTGCGCGTCGGCTCTGAGTGCCTTCCTCCCCATCGGATGAGTTTGTTTGTGGATCACATGGTCGGATATGGTTATAGGGAATTATTAAGGAGCATGTGTACTTCCCCATCGAAAGGCACATAACCCGAGATAATTACCTTGGTACCGAGTAATGGTGAACACTTAGATACAAATATAAGTATCCTCCCCATCGGAGTCACTGCTTTTATTTGTAGGGCCAAAGAAGATCCAACTATTAATTTTATTTGTCAAAAAGTTAGGTTGACAAGATAGTAAAATTAATGGGTAAAATCTCCTCTTACAAATGTAGAATTCGTATACATCCACACGATCGTGGCATACGATATTCTTGGTGTTTTGAGGTGTTGGTTGATTTTAAAATTTTATTGTTTGAGGAATCAATAATTTTTTGAAATCTAAAGTAATGATCTATGTGATTCTTAGGATTTTCATAAATGACATTCAGTCCACTTGTTGTGATACTAAAGGAAAATAAGTTTACTGTACCCAAATTATGTTGATTGGAAAAGAATCTATATATTGTCTTAACTGCTGAGGAGTACAAATATGTACTTTTCGAAGAGTATCCTCCTAAGCCTGCGAATGAGCTGGAAGTCCTTGGAGCTGAGATCGATGGAGAAACCCAAGTCGATATCATTCTCCAGCCGACAGAAAGGCTTGCTCAGACTCAAGCCATGGTTGCCAAAAAAGGTTTCTACTTCTAAGCCAAAAGGCAAGAAGAAGAAGAAATAAGGTGGAGCAAAGGTGGTGGGAGGAACTCAGGGACAAGTGAAGAAGCCGAAAGGCAAAGTGCTTCACTTGTAAGCAGACTGGACATTAGAAGAAAGACTGTCCCAATCGAAAGCAGAACAAAGGTATATCCTTTGGTATAGTCGTTGAAACATGGTTAGCGGTGTTATCTACCGACACCTGGTGTGTAGATACGGGAGCCACTGATCATGTCTGCAATACTTTGCAAGGGTTCCAGGAAACCCGAAGGTGAGATTACCGTGTACTTGGGCAATGTCACGAAGGTGGTGGCTATTGCAGAGGGAGACCTTTATTTAGAAAGAATTTATTTTCAGTTTCTAAATTGTTTATGGATGGATATTCTATTTATTTTAATGACAGAGTTGTTATAAAAATGAATAGGGAGAATATCTGTTTAGATACATTGATAGGAAATTTGTATACACTCGAACCAAAAGCTCCCACAATGCAAATTGAAATTAATAACTCATCTTCTAATTCCAATAAGAGAAAAGAACCTTCAAAGATGAACTAAACGTATCTTTGGCATCTCAGGCTTGGTCATATTAACCTAAGCAGAATTCAAAGGTTGATAGCTGATGGACCTTTGGGTTCATTAGTGGTGGAGGATTTCCCAACCTGCGAATCTTCCTTGGAGGGTAAAATGAGCAAGAGGTCTTTTAAGGCCAAGGGGTATAGTTCCAAAGATGTGTTAGAATTGGTTCATTCTGATTTGTTTGGTCCTATGTCTATCCAGGCTAGAGGTGGTTTCAAGTATTTCTTCTCTTTTATAGACGATTACTCGAGATATGGATACATTTACCTGATGTGCCACAAGTATGAATGCTTTGACAAGTTCAAAGAATTCAAGGCTGATGTGGAGAAACGTCAAGGTAAAAGTATCAAGACACTACGATCTGATCATGGTAGTGAGTACCTCTTAGGAGAGTTTAGAAATTACTTATCAGAGGGTGGAATTCAATCCCAATTGTCTGCACCTGGCACACCCCAGCAGAATGGTGTAGCAGAGCGAAGGAATAGGACTCTTATGGAGATGGTTAGATCGATGATGAGTTATTCTGAGTTGCAAGATTCGTTCTGGGGATATGCTCTAGATATAGTGGTGTACATTCTGAACTTGGTTCCATCTAAATCAGTGCCTTCTACTCCCACAGAGTTGTGGACTGGGCGAAAGCCTAGTCTAAGACATATTCAGATATGGGGGAGTCCAGCACATGTGCTGAAGGAAGATGCTGGTAAGTTGGAACCTCATACAGATGTACGCATGTTCGTTGGCTATCCTAGAGGAACAAAGGGTCATTTGTTTTATAGTCCTAGAGATCATAGGGTGATCGTTAACACGAACGCCAGATTTCTAGAGGAAGACTATGTGATGAGTCACAAGCCCAAGAGTAAAATTGTTCTGGAGCAATTAAAAAGGGAAGTCACTTCTTCAGTACCACCGGTACAAGAGGATATACCACAATTCACTACACCGCGGGTCACAGAGGATACACAGGTGATACCTCATCGTAGTGGGAGGGTTGTGAGACAGCCTGATAGATTCATGTTCTTGGGAGAATCTTTTGATTTGGTCCCTGGCGAACATGAACCTGATCCCTGGACATATGACGAGGCAATCCAAGATAAAGATGAAGTATCTTGAAGTGCAATGAATGTTGAGATTGAATCTATGGATTCAAATCAGGTCTTGGAGCTAGTAGAACCACCCGATGGTGTAAAAACCATTGGATGCAAGTAGATCTACAAAAGAAAGAGAGGAATAGATGGGAAGGTTGAGTCCTTCAAAGCGAGGCTTATTGCGAAGGGGTATACTTAGAAAGAGGGTATCGATTATGAGGAGACCTTTTTTGCCGGTAGCCATGCTTAAGTCTATCTGTATTCTCTTATGCATAGCAGCTCATATGGATTATGAGGTGTTGCAGATGGATGTCAAGACAACTTTCCTTAATGGAAGTCTTGAGGAAAACATCTATATGAAGCAACTAGAGGGATTTTTTGCGAAGGGCAAAGAGCATCTTGTCTGTAAGCTTAATCGGTCCATTTATGGATTGAAGCAAGCTTCGAGGTCTTGGAACATCCGCTTTGATGAGGTAATCTAGTCTTATGGATTTATTCAAAGTCCGGATGAGTCTTGTGTATACAAGAGATGTGATGAAAACGTAGTGGTATTCCTTGTACTATACGTAGATGACATTTTGTTGATTGGCAACAATATCAAGGTGTTATCGGACGTAAGGGTATGATTGTCCAAACAGTTTGATATGAAGGACTTGGGAGAAGTGGGACACATCCTTGGGATCAAGATTGTAAGGGATCGTAGGAAAAGGATGTTGTGCTTATCCCAAGGTTCATACATAGACACAATTATTAATCGTTTTAGCATGCGGAACTCCAAGAAAGTTTTTTTTACCTTTCAGTCATGGAGTTCCTTTATCTAAGGAGATGTGTCCTAGAAAATCTCAGGAGATAGAGGAGATAAAGGCGGTTCCTTATGCTTCGGCAGTAGGAAGCCTCATGTATGCGATGTTATGTATGACACCAGATATCTGCTATGCCGTGGGCATGGTCAGCAGATATCAGAGTAATCAAGGACAGAAACATTGGACTCCGGTAAAGCACATATTGAAGTACTTGAGAAGGACTAGGGATTATATGCTGGTTTACCGGGAAGACCAATTACTCCCTGTGGGTTACACGGATTCCGACATCCAATCTGATAGGGATAACAGTAAGTCTACCTTAGGTTTTGTGTTTACTTTGGGAGGTGGAGCCATTGTATGGAAGAGTGTCAAGCAGAAATTCGTGGCGGACTCCACCATGGAAGCTAAGTGTGTGGCAGCCTCTGAGGCGGCCAAAGAAGTTGTATGGCTCAGAAACTTCCTGATGGACTTGGATGTGATTCCTGATTTGCCCAGAACTATCACAATTTATTGTGATAATAGTGGTGCAGTTGCAAACTCGAAGGAACCACGAGCCCATAAGGTAAGTAAATACATAGAGCGCAAGTACCACCTGATACGAGAAATCGTAAAGGAGGTAGAATTTGTTGTCGCCTAGATTGCATCAGAGGATGACCTGGTAGACCCGTTCACTAAGGCCCTTCTAGCGAGAGCTTTGATAGGCATGTGGAGGGAAGGGGAATTAGATGTATGGCAGTATGAGGACAGCATAATCTATTAGTATAAGTGGGAGATCGTTGGGATGTATATTGAAAAGTCGATCTTTTGTATGAACATCTTTATTTTGAAATTAAAATCACATGATCATTTTTTGTATTTTTTGGTTTTGCAATATTGTCTAATACATTACATTGTAGATAACATGGTGTGTGGTGTCACATGGGAGATCATGTTATCGGCTCCTTGTAAAGTATAAGTAACGGCTCACAACCGAGATGACTTTGGACAAACCATCGGAATGGTTGTAGTGTGATTTGGTATTGGTTTGTCTTGACCATAGAATCATACTAGTGCATTTTGTGTGTATTGAGTAGGACTGACTTAGAGGTGATTCAATTTATTGCTGACTATATAATCGAATCGGACCTCAGATATTATTTTTTACATGCTCTTAATCCCGATATAATAACGGGCACATATACTTAGTATTCATTTCTTTGATTTACCAATGGGCGAGATTTATAGATTAAATCAATAGGCTCGGTAAGTTGGGAGATGATATTATTTATATGGTGTGACGTTGATTATAGGAGGAAACTGTGTCCTATATATTAGGATGATGATGTCCCCTTGAGGAGCTCATAAGGTTCATCATGTAAACCCTGCAGGTGGACTTGGTCCGGCATGATGAAAAGGTTGAGTGGTACTACTCATGGAGTTAGATGTTGATTAATTAATGGTCAGTAAATTAATTAATCAACGAACATTCGAGATCTTAAACACAGGGAGAAAATGTACAAATAATACATGGAGCCCATATTATCTTTTGGGGGTTGGTGAGGTAGATCAATGATAATCCTTTAGTGGATTGGATTATCATTAGTGGATCGGACTTTATGTGGGCTTGATCCATGGGTTGCCAAGATCCAACTCATCCTCACGGTCCCTAATATAGCCTATTAACACCTCATGAAGCTTAGATCCAATGGATAGAAACAAAACTAGATCCAAAGGTAGAGATTAAATCTCTAGATCCGACGGTTGAGATTAAATCTCTAGATCCGACGGTTGAGATTAAATCCCTAGAACCTATGGTGGAGATTAAATCATGGTTTATCCCTAACTCTATAAAAGGAGGTGATAAGGGTGGCCAGCAACTTGATGGTTTAGGGGATTAGGGTTTGCTTCCTTTGGAGGCTAGGAATCCTAGTTTGTTTAGGATTAGGTTTGGGCGGCTAGGGTTTGGGAGATAGGGGTGGGCGGCAACATGAGGAAGAGCTCTTTTCTTCTTCTTCCCAAGTTATTGCCGGCACATATACTTCTCCCCTCAACCTTGGCCAGTGCTCATCCTATTCTTCTTCCCCTCTTCCCTGGTCGGCCATGAGGAGAGATAGTAATAGGGTTTGGAGGCTTGGGCAGCACCAAATAAGGAAGTATTTTCCTTTCTTCTTCCTCTCTTTTTGTGGTCGGCGCCCACAACCTTCTTTCCAGCCCTTGGACGGTGTCCAAAATCCCTCTTCCCCTTCTCCTTGGCTGGTGGAAACAAGATTTAGGGCTCTCCATTGGTGTCTTAGCCGGTTTCCACCTTAATCTCTTCTTCCTTCTTTGCCGGCGGCAAGCTCCAACATTGGATGTTGGTGGTTGGTTGAAAGAAGGAAAGGAGCTTTGTTTCTATTCTTCCTCTTTCTCGGAATGAGCAAGGAAGAAAGATTGGCGATCTAGGAGCTTCAACTTTTGGTAGATCGTCACCCACACGACGTCCGAAAGGAGGAAGGTCATACATTAGAAGATCGAGAGGTATATCTATTCTCTATTCTCTTTTGTTACTTGCTTGTATTTGTTTTTCCAATTATGAGCATGATATATTCTGTTTGTAGCTAAATAATACTTGGATCCTGAACATAAATACAAAGCCGGCGATCCGTACATCGTCTATTCTGCGGCTACTCGTAGAATAGAGATTGGTCGCTTGAACAACGAGTTCGTTCAAGTGACCTCTCTAAACGAATAGCACGACGATGACTTGGTTGTTTGGCAATCCCTTTTGTCTAGGATTAATTTTTTTTTAATCCGGGGACATGGATGGGATCGCCATGAACAAGCGACCGAGGTGAAGTGGGAAGCGAAGTTTCCCCTCACACATTGATCACAAAAACTTATAGTGTCCTTCATGTCGGAGCATCATTTGGACGACGTTTGGAGCTCCGACAGCGGCTACCTTGCCGGGGATTCAATCTCTGGTAATCCTTATAGGTGGGGGATGAAGGATTCGTTAAACGGTTGATGAATACCTCTCCGAAGAAGTGTGTTTTGGGGAGACATTTTTGAATCCGAATTTTGATTCAGATTGTGATCTTCTCTCGATCACATCGTCTTCGACACGAGGCTAGTGACTCATACGAAGATGAAGCTCATGGCTTTCTGAAGTCATACCGACGATACTCTTCGTGGATTTGGATAGAGGCGATTCTAGCAAGAGTCGCTCCAGTTGATGTCTTTCCCGCTACACGTGATACGTCAAGTATACGTAGAGTAATTTCCTTTTATTGTAAAATTTGAAACTACGATTATGTCTACACATATTGTATTATGCATGTGTGTGGTGTGTGTGTTGTAATAAATTATATTTATTGCTTTTTATTTCTTCCGCTGCACACATGTTTGCGAAACATGTTCGAACACACACTCGTCCCAGTGCCGGAAATCCAACACCCACTAGGCTGACCACGTCACACCTAGCCCAAGTATTACTTCATCGTCCTACGGATTCTAGTTACTGCACATGTATCTAAGAGTACCATACTCTAAACATGTAATGTTTTGGCCAAAAACTTTAGTAACATTCCGACGAGAGATCATAGGGTATACATCTCCTCGCAAGGAGTGGTGAATCCTCTGTAGGCTATTCAAACACCTTCGGGCACTTCAACTTATACCCAATCATCTTGGGTTCACCTCTCCTTGGATATGTTTGCTTAAGATGTCAAAGCATAAGTCTACATGACCAAGATTACTTGAATACCGCAAGTCGAAGGAACAACGCACTTAAGCTGCAGTAAGAACTTCATTGACATATCATTATATGCAGAGAACCATATGAAGTCTTACAGCTAGTCACTCCAATAAACTAGTTACCATAACTAGCATCCATGGTTAACTCTGGACATCCCAATGTCTCCATCCAGTGAGAAACAGCTGCTTGGATAAACCAAAGAGCATAACTCGTCTTGTGTCAACAGAATTAATGGTGTTCGAATACATCAAATTGTTGACTAGGGATAATTCTAATACATCACAATTATACATGTAGACATACTCACTAGTTGTGATACAATCACAAATTCTCTCATGTTGTGAATCGTATTGCGGACATTCAGTAAATGAGTTTAAGATCCAATCAAATACATGAAAACATGTATACTCAAATAGTGAATCTTCATTTATCAAATAAATGGTACAATCATAAGGTGATTGCCTTAGGACATCTCTTATATACAACTAACAGGATGTAATAGGTATGAAGTCGATTTGGTGTTCAATTCCCTGAATCGGAGGCAAACCATGTGGAACCTCTTCAGGAATGACATCCTTGAATTCCTATAAAAGAGAAACAACAACATTTGGCAAAGAATTGGTAAGCTCATTAGTGCATAAGAGTGCCTCCTTATACTAAAGGATAAGAGGCACCCTATTTGAAAACAAAGCTTGTTTGTTCTCACTTTTTTTTTTTTTGCATAGAAGCTGTTTTTGTTTCTCTCAACTACTTTTTTCTTAATTTCTTTTCTCTCAATTCCTTTTTCTCGATTCTTTTCTTTTATCTCTATTTCTTTTTCTCTCTTCTTTTCTTTTTTCTTAGTTTCTTTTCTCTCAAATTTCTTTTTCAATATTCTTTTCTTTTGTCTCTATTTCTTTTTCTCTCTTCTTTTCTTTTTTCGCAGTTTTTTTTCTCTCTTCTTCTCTGTAGCTCTTTGTAATTTTAGCTGATCCTCCATAACTTGTCTTGGAGTTAATGGTACAAGAGTAATAGGTTGTCCCTTCCGAGTAAAAAATATCTATTTGTGAACCCATCATGAGTTACCTTCCGATCAAATTGCAAAGGTCTCCCTAATAATAGATGGCATGCATGCATGGGGACCACATCACACAAATACTCATCTTCATATTTGCCAATGGAAATTGCTACCAAGACTTGCTTTGTAACCTCGATTTCACCGCAATCGTTCAGCCACTAAAGTCGATAGGGACGTGAATGTTTTTGAGTTGATAAAGATAATTTTTCTATCAAATCAGTACTTGCCACATTGGTGTAACTCCATCAATAATAATGCTGCAAACCTTGTTATTCACAAAGAAACGAGTATGAAATAAGATTTCCCTTTGATTATGTTCTTCCTCCTTAGCTTGTAGATTGAGAACCCATTGGACTACAAATAAGTCTCCAACAACGACATGTTATTCATCATCACTGTCCTCTTTTAGTGGCACTTCCTCAACTACTTCATCCTTATCTTCTGATTCAAGCTCTACTTAGGCATTTATCACCATTACCCTTTTGTTCACACATTGGCTGGTTATGTGGCCATGCCCTTGGCATTTAAAGCACTTGATATCACGGGATTTAGAAGAAGTGGAATCGATAGTACCTTGAGTAGCGGATGTTGTTGGTTTGGGCTTCTTGAAGGGTTCAAACTTTGGCTTGTTTTGTAGTTGCTCATCCCTTCTTGGAGCTTCCCTACATGGGTTGTTGGTAGCCATGGTTGTCCCTTCTTTGCCAATCCCCTCCGTTTGAGTTGTTGATAGCTGCATTTTTTATTGCGCTATTTTTACTTGTTGATTAGATCTTTTAGGCTCTTTGATGGGATAATTATTGTTATTTGGGATGTTTTTACATATTGAGCCTATTTGCAATTAATTACATTAATTCCTATAATTTCAGTATTTTTCATGAATTTCATGTGATTTTGTAGGAACATCTAATGAGGATCTAATTGGAGCAATCACAGCCATCGATCCAGATCAAATCTGAGCATTATGGACCGTTCGAGGAAAGTGATTGATTTTGAGCCATCCATCTGGATCTGGAGCGATCCGGCCCGTACATTAAGATCTACACGTCTTGGCCGTTCATCTGGACCGTTGGATCGTGATTATACCTTCAGACGGATCAGATCCGTCCATTGCAATTCAGATGGATCACAGCCGTTGGATCACAGCATGCTTAGGAGATTAATTGGATTCATTTAACCTAGCTATATTTGGGCGGCTGAGATCAGATTTGGCACAATCGGACGGCTCAGGAAAATCACTTAATAAACCGGCGCGGCGGCGTCTTCTTCCTCATGCGGGCGGCGGCGACTCCACGAGCGATCGGCGGCAGCCAGAGATTCGGCGAGTTCCTCCGAAGCGATTGGCGGCGATCGGCCAATCCTTGGTGGCGGATCTAGATCTTGTGTTGAGCGGTGATCCAAAGCGGCGAGGCGGGATTGGCGAGTTCATCCTTCACCGGCATTTCTCCTTCATTCCTGGTGGGATAGTCCGTTCCATCTTGCCGAGTCACCCACAGTTGTGCCGATTGGACAATCCCATTTTCACCGCGGAGAAGAATCCCATTCCACCGTCCGGTGAATCGATTCGTCGAGCGATGGCCGCAATCATCCATCATCCCTTCCTCCTGCTGCCAGGATTGGGCACCGCATTCACCACCGGAGTGGTTGTTCGGTTTGTTGACCGCCGTGGTGGTAGTTCTGGTCGTATTTTATTTGGATTTTGCTACCGAGTTTGTTTGTGTTAAACATTTGGGATTTCATGTTAATTACATTCTGCATTTTATTCCATTGCAATTATGCAATTGTTAGTAGTTGATTAGGTTTGTTTTGGTTAATTGTTGATTTATTAACATGCAATGCTATTTCTATAGGTTTGTTATTCTTAGTTGTTAATTCCGTTCATAGTGCATTTTTATTAGACTTAATATTGGCATTTGTTATTTAGTTGTAGGTTAGTTTAATTTCTTGTTGCTAATGTACTAACCCCATCCATTAAAATTGTCTAATCAAGGTATCGTATAGGACAGTATGGTGTTTTGGTTGGAGTGCTTTCATTATTAGGTTAGATTTCATTTACATTCGACCAGTTGCCGTATAGTGACAGTGCGGTGCCTGGTTGAATCGCTTTCGTTTATTGCATTTCGTTTATTGCAATTTTTAGTGACTGTTTGATCTTTATCATCGTATAGTAGAGTGCGGTGGTGCATGGTTGGGTTGTTCACCTTTGTTTGATCGATTATTAGTATAGTGACAGTGCGGTGCTTGGTCGCTTTCTTTTGTTCATTAGAATAGTTGTTTGTTACTCATTATTTGGTAGTTAGAGTTACTCTTTGTATATTCAATTCCCATGTTCGCTTTTGATTTTGCATTTTAATAAATTCAGAAAACCCCCAATGTTTACTTCTGTTTAAAAACAAACGTCCAGCCATTAGGTTCGTTGGGAGATGACCCGAGTCAGTCCTATACTGCATTAGTGTAGTTAGGGGGTTCGGTAAATAATTTGGGAACGGTATTGTGACATTAAAAATCATTCGATCAAAATTTTGGCGCCGTTGCCGGGGAATTCTAATGGGTTCGTTTGTCTTTAAACTGTAGTTTGTTTGTTTGTTTTCTTTTTCTTTTGTTATTATTGTTTTTCTTATCATTTCTATTTGTTTCTCATTGAATTTGTTTGTGTGGATGACTAGGTCTTCAGGCAATAATTCACTTGAGTTTTATGTAGCAGTTTTTCTCTTCCCTCAGAGGCCCAGCCTAGGAAGAGGGTTGTTGAAGAAAAGGCTAGGGAATTCCAGGAGCTAGTAAAGTTCCAAGTATGCCGAGGATATGGAATGTGTAGGGACTGCCCCAAGGATCACTTCCATCAGATGTTTGTGAGTAATGTAATTTCATGGTCGAGCATGGGATCGTCTTAGGTTGTATTATCTCTGTGTATGGTATTGAAGTAGATCCTGCTACAATTCATATTATATCCTCTTTATCTTACCCCGCTTCTGTGCGGGAAGTTGTGCTTTTCTAGGTCATGCAGGTTTCTACAGACATTTTATCAGAAACTTCAGTCAGATTGCCCTACCCTTGACCAAATTGTTGCAGAAGGAGGTGGTATTTCAATTTGACAGGATTGCGATAGAGATCAAGCCCACTCCCATAGCAGATTCTTTTCCAGATGAGCAACTTTTTCACCTGTAGGGTAAGACACCATGGTATGCAGATCTTGCTATTTATTTAGTTGTCGTGTTGTACCTTCACATTTTACTCATGCACAAGTCTAGAAATTGAAAAGTGATGCTAAGTAGTATGTATGGGATGATCTTTATCTTTGAAAATTTTGTATTGATCGGATCCTTAGATGATGTGTACTTGATTATGAGTTTCATTCCATACTTACTTATTTTTTTTGCATTCTCTAGCTTGTGGGGGGCATTTTGGACCCCAAAAGAACTGCTAGGAAAGTTTAGAGTCTAGTTTGTATTGGCCCACCTTATTTCATGATGCCTCTAAATTCTACAAGTTTTGTTAGCGATGTCAATGAACAGGGAATATAGGACGTAGAAATGAAATGCCTCAAAAACTTTTGTTATTATGTGAGATTTTCGATATTTGAGGTATTGATTTTATGGGTCCTTTTCCTGTATCTTTTGGATTTCCATATATTCTTTTGGCATATGATTATGTTTCTAAATGGGTGGATGTCATCCCCACCAGGACTGATGATTCTCTAGTTGTTGTGGATGTTGTTCGGTCTCACATATTTTGCAGATTTGGAGTTCCCAGGGCGATCATTAGCGATCAAGGGTCTCACTTTTGCAACAGACTCATGAAGTGTCGAGCAAAGAGATCAAGTCTATTCTAGAGAATACGGTGGGGTCAGACATGATGTTTTTTCTCCGACATGAAAAGGGGAGTGTGTTCTTTTATTTACTGTATTTATTTTCTTCCTTTCATGTTCGGAATAATTTGTATGGGTTGATTGTTTGTTTGCCTGTTTACCTAGGTTTGTTTGTCTGTTGTTGAGTTAAATAATATTCCCTTATGTATGCCTTAGTATCATTTCAGAGGTGGTAAAAATTAGTTAAGTTTGATCATCAGATTATGGATTTTTGTGTAGGATAAGAAACTTCACTTGCATGCAATCACTTGTTATGATGGTGAACTTTTTATTGATAGACCAAGCTTGATTTTTATTCACCTAGTGAGGTAGTAAGCCATTTCAATCATTTACCCACTTTAGTGTGATACACGTGTGATACTTGTTGCTCTAGAACTTGCTTTGAGTCTTTTCAAAACTGCCATAACATTTATTTGCATGAATATGATGAAGGATTTCACTCTTGAATCTTTTCCTCACTTGTGTTGCTTGTCTAATCCGCTTGATACTTCCATGTTGTTTTACATGTCATATCCTTACATTTACCATTTATTGTCTTTGTTATCTTCGTGGATTATCTTTTCTCATATCTTTTGTCCCCATATTGGAAGAATAACTTGATAAGTTGTTTGTCCGAGACGGACAAAGTTTTAAGTGTGGGGGAGGACATTACATTGTTGGCGAGGATTTGCTCTGAGCTTGGCCATTCAGAACTTAATCGACTTACAGCTCTGAAAATAGTAGGAAAATTGAGAGATTGGAAGCTACTGCAATGGGCTATTTGGGTCTATGTGATGTTTAGCTATTGGATACAGCTGCTGTGTTCTTTCTGGTTTCAGGCCATGAGATCTATTTACAAGTATCACCAAGAATCAAATTGTTGTTGAAGCTACATGAAGTGCTACCTAAATTTCAGATTGGAATGAACCACGTGCTGTCCCTTGCTGTACAGAAGTCTATCACAAGCTAATTCCAACATTATATTCCAGCAGAATGTGGACTGAGGACATGTCTTCTGTCATCATTCACAAAATTCTGCAAGCTGTCAGTTCCTATAAGGAGATCAAAACAAATATTGGATCTTTCTCTAACAAATTCACTGAAAAGGAAGCTGGAGAAATCGATTCATAAGTCAACAGTTCTATTTTGATCAAAGCTGCATTGATACAGCTATGGGTTGGTCCACATTCTGAAAAAAAAAACATGAGTCACCAAAGATCCAATGGGTTATGCTTACACGTGGATGAGATATTCTTGCCAAGTTCTGCACTTGCGGTAGAGAGACCCCGCATGTTCACTTCATGAAAACACGAAAAATTTAGGCTGGATACTTGGAGTAAACGTGCAGAATCTCAATATGATTAAGCTGGAAGACCACAAAGATTCAGAATCAATGAAGTGTTGGACTATGCTGGTAGATGGAAAATTCTGCACGATTGAAGAAATATCAGTTATCATCAAGAGAAGCTGCAGTTTTAGTTCCTAAGGGTGTTTGCCTTCAATACATTGACCAACAAGTTTTTGCTGTCATGAATCTCGTGTGTGCCAAATCAGAGATCCTGATAAGAAATAGCATGGTTTCCAATGAAGTTAGAGCAAGCAGCCTTTTGAAGAGCACTAATCGAGATAATCAGAGAAATTTGGAAATCCAAATTCATAGATTAAAATTGTTGCAAGTCGAGACCGGTCATGGGTATAAGTATGGGAAGGTTAAAACACATGGTTATAGTAAGTTTCACTCTAAGCCATGGGAATTGGTTGTTGTAGTACTCACTGAAAAAAAATCGTTGAGTGGAAACTGATTGCTGCAAAGGGATCTGCTCTGCGAGAAAATTGTGATTTGCTGCCATGTTTCAAGTTAAAGTTTGAGCAGAGATTTCAGCACAATTGATGAAACAAATCCTGCAGCAAGATGTTGACTCAATTTCAGATTGGAAGAAGAGCATGTTTTCAGTTACAAGATGTTGCTGCTGCAGCTTTGTGGAGACTTTTGAGTTATACTGATTTGAATGGATGTAGGTAATGCTTAGCCACCAGAAACATACTTGACATGTTCTCGTTATCCTGCCATGAGAAGATGCATGTGCAAGCTTAGAGACATCTGGAGAAACATCAAGATAATAAGAAAAGTGTGGAGTCCACCGCCATCTTCAAGTTAAGTGTGTGCGTAAAATTATGCACGATTGAAAAAGATTAATCTACTACAAGATGTTGCATGCAGTCCGAATGTTGCGAATTCAAGGACAGCTGGAATACTCTACTTAAATCTGAGCAGCTGCTATCAGTTTTAACACCACAATCACTTCAATCTAAAGGCCTATAACTTATGCTGAGGCCATCAAACTGGATCAGATCAAGGCTGATTAAGGAAAGTTTCTGAAATTTTATCTGATATAGCAATGCTCGACAGTATCGAGACCAAGATCTCGAAAGTATCAAGATTAAGCTGCAGAAAGCGGAAGTCGATATTGCTAATTCTATGGATGCTATAGCCGTTGAAGTCGCTGAAATTGGTTTCAAAAAATGGTTTTCGTAAAACTGGTTCTTTGAGAAATTGCTATTACATAGAACCGTGCCTTGAGCAGAACTTGTAACACCATAGCAAAGAAATTTTTGGTCTCAGATCATAGAAGCAATCGCCACAAATTAAATTACAAAGTACTGGAACTGATTTTATTAGATTTGAGGAGCAGATTGAAAAAAAAAAAAAATGTACTGGTAGCAGGTTTTGGTAGTGAAGTTCAAGAACTAATTCAAATTATTTTACCATTTCTTCGACACTCCCGGAGCACCTCTCTTATTAGTTTACGTCAAGACTTCAAGAATTCCTATAGAGTCCATAAGTCTCTAATCCACAGAAGATAATTGCTTTAGGCAGTTCAAGAACAGGCAAGTGATATCATAAAGATCTGCAATTTTGTGAGGGAGTTTAAAGCATCAAGAGATGGACTTTTCTAGATACCTGACAGCAAGCTTACTTCCAAATATCTTCTCATTGCTTAAGTTGGTAAGATATCTGGGAGAGGTAAGCTTGACCACTGGCTATCTAATTCAGAGCACCAAAACTGCACGATGGCTAAAAGCATCAGTTGGTTTGATTACCATCGTAATCCATATTGCTTGGTTCGATTGGACACTTGCATCACACTTACTTGATGTTTTAGTTAGATTCAATGAAATTATAAGGTTGTGGTTGATAACTTTAAAATGTCTTGTGTTTTTATGTCGCATTTTCATACTTGAATGCCTATGAAATGTTAATATTCCTGTCAATATCCTCACAAAAGTATCATAGACTAAATGGCTGAAGGCCCAGCTTGGTTTTCAAATTCCAGCATTCCGATAATAGATGAGGCAATTAAAGTTGTGATTCTAAATTGTGGAGAGAGGCGGACAGAAATCAAATTGAAAAACGATGTAGAACTTGTTTTCCCTCCACACACCACTTTTAAATGCAACGAATCAGGTTTATTCTTCCAATTCTTCTATTGTTGTTCTGTTCATTATATCTTGATCTTCTGGTATGTTTCTTTTGCAGTCTACATCTGATCTTGTTTTGATATTCGATAAATCCTTTTGATTCATGTATAGAATGTATTGATAGCGGTGGAGAAGTAGATGATAAGCAAGCATATGGTAGGACAAGATTACATGATGTTTTGAGGGTACCCCACTCCTACGATCATTATGTGAGCATGAGTGCATATATCCATTTGGGAGGTTTTATATCAGGCTTGGTTTATTTGATTTTGTAAACCATCAAACATGTTTTGTTGTAGGAGTCGGATCTTTTGAATATCCTAGATCCTGATAAATTTGGTGATCCTAAGTAACTTATTTTTTCTGTCTCTGAATTATTGATCTAGGTATTACTAGGGGAATGAGTTAGGGAGTTAGTGTTTCTTTGTTTTTGTTATTGCACGGGACGCGCAAAAATAAGTGTGGGGGAATTTGATAGCTGCATTTTTATTATATTATTTTTACTTGTTGATTAGATCTTTTAGGCTCTTTGATGGGATAATTATTGTTATTTGGGATGTTTTTACATATTGAGCCTATTTGCAATTAATTACATTAATTCCTATAATTTCAGTATTTTTCATGAATTTCATGTGATTTTGTAGGAACATCTAATGAGGATCTAATTGGAGATCAAATCGAGCATTATGGACCGTCGAGAAAGTGATTGATTTTGAGCCATCCATCCTGGATCTGGAGCGATCCGGCCCGTACATTAAGATCTACACGTCTTGGCCGTTCATCCGACCGTTGGATCGTGATTATACCTTGAGACGGATCAGATCGTCCATTGCAATTCAGATGGATCACAGCCGTTGGATCACAGCATGCTTAGGAGATTAATGGGATTCATTTAACCTAGCTATATTTGGGCGGCTGAGATCAGATTTGGCACAATCGGACGGCTCAGGAAAATCACTTAATAAACCATAGCGAGCGTGAAGGCGTCTTCTTCCTCGCTGGCCGCGGCGGCCGGCGACTCCACGGCGATCGACGGCGAGCCAGATTCCGGCGAGTTCCTCCGAGGTGGCGGCGATCCCAATCCTTGGTGGCGGATCGAGATCTTTGTGTTCGGCGGTGATCCAGCGAGCGGCGAGGCGGGATTGGCGAGTTCATCCTTCACGGCATTTCTCCTTCATTCCGGTGGTGGGATAGGCCGTTCCATCTTGCCGAGTCACCCACAGGTTGTGCCGATTGGACAATCCCATTTTCACCGGAGAAGAATCCCATTCCCGTCCGGTGAATCCAGATTCGTCGAGCGATGACCGCAATCATCCATCCGTCCTTCCTCCTCCAGACGATTGGGCGGCCTTCGCATTCACCACGAGTGGTTGTTCGGTTTGTTGTGACCGACGTGTGGTTACCGGTCGTATTTTATTTGGATTTTGCTACCGAGTGTGTTTGTGTTAAACATTCGGGATTTCATGTTAATTACATTTTGCATTTTATTCCAGTGCAATTATGCAATTGTTAGTAATTGATTAGGTTTGTTTTGGTTAATTGTTGATTTATTTACATGCAATGCTATTTCTATCGTTGTTATGCTTAGTTGTTAATTACATTCATCGTGCATTTTATTAGATTTAATATTGGCATTTGTTATTTAGTTGTAGGTTAGTTTAATTTCTTGTTGCTAATGTACTAACCCCATCCATTAAAATTGTCTAATCAAGGTATCGTATAGGACAGTATGGTGTTTTGGTTGGAGTGCTTTCATTATTAGGTTAGATTTCATTTACATTCGACCCGATTCTTAGTATAGTAGTGATCACGGTTACTGGTTGAATCGCTTTCGTTTATTGCATTTCGTTTATTGCAATTTTTAGTAGTTTGATCAACGTGTAGTATAGTAATGACGGTGCATGGTTGGGTTGTTCACCTTTGTTTGATCAGTGTACCGTATAGTGACAGTGCGGTGCTTGGTCGCTTTCTTTTGTTCATTAGAATAGTTGTTTGTTACTCATTATTTGGTAGTTAGAGTTACTCTTTGTATATTCAATTCCCATGTTCGCTTTTGATTTTGCATTTTAATAAATTCAGAAAACCCCCAATGTTTACTTCTGTTTAAAAACAAACGTCCAGCCATTAGGTTCGTTGGGAGATGACCCGAGTCAGTCCTATACTGCATTAGTGTAGTTAGGGGGTTCGGTAAATAATTTGGGAACGGTATTGCGACATTAAAAATCGTTCGATCAGTTGTTCCTCCACTTTTAGTGCTTGGTGGACCATATCTGACAGCTCAACATAATGCTGCAATTCAACAATATCAACAATTTCTAGGTTTAAACCATGCAAAAACCTAGCCATGGTGGCTTCTTGATCTTCATTGACATTAGCACGCATCATGGACAATTCCATCTCCTTGAAGTATTCATTAACACTTTTGGAGCCTTGAGATAACATCTACAGTCGCTGATATAAACTTCTATAGTAATCGATGGGTACAAACCTTCTTCTCATGAGTACTTTCATCACCTCCCAAGTAGAAATAGGTTGCTCTCTATTTCTTCTCAGATTTATCAACGCTTGATCCCACCATAAAATAGCATAATCAGTGAATTCAATGGCTGCTAGCTTAACCTTCTTAAGCTCTGAGAGAATCATGACACTTAAACACCATCTCCAACTTTGTTTCCAACTTTAAATAAACTTCTTGATCACTTTTCCCTTGGAAGGATGGAATCTTCAACTTATTCCTCCTAAGTCATTATTCCTTCTATTTTCACCCGGATTCCGATCCTCACTACGTCTGTTTCTATCTCCTTTATATCCAACCCAACATTCTTCCACTCCCTCTTCTTCTTCATCATCAACCCACTCAGCACGCCTTTGTTATGGCACTGTAGAATGGTTTGGCTGATGTCGTCTCGGTGTCCCCCCCTCCCACTCGATCCAACCTCTCATGGATAGCTTCTAATTCAACCCTCATCATCCACCTCATTTCCCCCATCAATGCTTGCACATGCAGATTTGAAGGTTTTATAGTCGCCTCAGCCATACCATCTTCCTGGTTGTTGGACATTTCTGTAAAGATGAAAGAAACCTCACAAAGCACTCCCTCACATATATGTTTTTTTTGTCTCTCAAGAGTAGGGCACTCACACTCGTGTTTGTTGGAGAATCTCTTTAATTCTTGATCAAACTTTAGAACAAATCAAAATATCATGTAGTAATTCAAACAAGAGAACACAAACAAAACTTATGATGATGGAAGAGAAAATGAAATAGTAAACAAGAGAAATAAACAAAACTTATGATGACGGAATAGAAAATGAAAGAGTAGTCAAGAGAAACAAACGAAACTTGTGATGGCGGAATAAAAAACAAAAGAGTGAAGATTAAGAGAAAAAAAATAAGGAATGAACTCTTGAAGTTAATTCTAAGGGTTCAATAAAACTTTGACTTGCACAAACAACTTCTTTTTATATACTTTCTTTCTTTTTTGTACCACGAATTTTCTTCTTTTTTTTTACCAAGAATTTTTTTTAATGATGAATTTTTTTTTCTTTTTTTTATATAGAACAACAAGTAAAGATAGATTTTACACTTGCCTTTAAAATGAAGCTCTGATACTAGATGATATGAATCCCACCAACAATTGTGATGGAAGCTGAGAAAATGATGGATAGAACCCCAGAAATAGAAGACAAGAGTTTGAGCCTTGACCTGTAACCAAGGATTGGAACGAACCAAGACTGCGAAAGAGAAGAAATGCCACACTCGGAGAGTGATAAGTTTCGTTTGTTGAATGCCACAAGGATAAACTCGATAAATTCAGAAGTCCTTCCAAGAACTAAGAGAGCACACAAATATTTCTCACCAAAGGGTTTTCTCTTCCATGTTTGGACTTGCCTCCCTTATATAGTGGGAGTAAGCAAGTAAGAGTACAAAATGCATTCAAACAATTAGAGTACCCATGCTTGCATGTAAGCATGCTCAAAATTAGAAATCCACAAAACTCACATCTTCATACGTCTTTAATGCATGAGCAAGTCCCCGTAATTATTTAGTGTTCTTCCACCCATCATGCAAGGTTGAGTCAAGGATCGATAAGTCTGATTATGTGGATTATGCCTTGATCTACACTTGAGCTTATCTTGGTCTCTTCTTTCTCATGATCAGTCCAATGTTTGTCGATTAGTCCATTTAATGCTTCCTTGAAACACTTTGCTCGAAGACTTGTAATTTGATTTTTTGAAAGTGATAAATGATCCTTCATAGCTTTGTCCTTAAGTTACAATCGACCCCTTGACTTACATCACAAGTCTAGGTACTTGGCAATTGAAAGTCCAAGTCACGGGTAGTTGGCAAAGGGAAAGTCCAAGGGTAGGTTTTAGTGGCTTAAAGTCTAAGCATGGGTCTTGGCAACTTAAGTCCAAATGGATCTTGGCAATGTGAAAGTCCAAGGGTGTAGATTTGGCGGCATAAAGTCCAAGCATGGGTCTTGGTGGTGTAAGTCCAAATTAACCTCGGCAAAGGACCCAGTTGGCATGACATAGTCGATGGAAGCACCTGGAAGCTAACACGAAAGAAGAAGAGTCACAGATTCGAGGGATCCGAGAGGCATGAGGCTAATTAAGGTGGCTAGAAGGCTTAGGTCTAGGCTAAGGGTGGTCAATCAATTATGAGGGGATGACGATGACCCGAACAACCTTCTCTGGCATTGGAATGAACAGAGCTGTCGAACCACAATAGTTGGAAGGGATGAAGCTTGTCCACTTCTCTACTCTGAAGAAAGGAGCTGCCGAACAACGATAGCGAGAAATGAATGAAGCTGGATGTAGTGGATGTTGTGTGTTCTTTACCGATGCTAGAATGGTCAGGATGCCGCCAGAATTGGAGAAGAATAAGTCGTCGAAAATGGAATGAATATGCTGTCGAACAATGATAGCTAGAAAATGACATCAGCCTTCCAAACCACATCCAGCTAAGGCACGTCTTAGCTCCTGTGGTAGGTGATGCGAAACTCACTGTGAAGATGACTGACCTCCTCTACTGTTGTTGTGAACTGAGTTGCCGAACCACCGTAGCTCATTCTGGTGCTGTAGAGGAGAGGAATGGGGTGACGGTGAAGATATCTATTAGGGATCCTTGGATGGCTAATGGGGGGTGAATAACCTCTCTTGATTTCTACACTTAGGTTAGCAGAAGCAAAAGCAAATATGAAAGAAATCAAGAGACAAAAATACAATCGCTAACAAGGAAGTTTAACGTGGTTCGAAGATTATGCTCCTACTCCACGACGATCCGTAAGGTGGATCAACCCTAGCAAATCTTCCACTAAAAGCCTCCTTTTGATGATCACACCAAGGTGGAGAAGCATTCGTTACAATGCACTCTTCTTCTTACAAATGATGAAAATTAAGAAAAGAGAAGAAGAGATTTGAAAGCACTAAAAAGACTTAGAGAAAAACTTGGTGAGCTGAGAGTAGAGTTTGGAATGAGAGCACTAGCCCTCTAAAGCTCCCCAAGGTCTCCTTTTATAGAGAAGAGGATGATTTTCCCATTGGGGCTGCAACAGTCGACTGATGCATGCCATCAATCGACTGCTGCTGTCATTGATCTCATCCAACGACTTCTGACGAAGCCTAATCTGCGGTTGTCACACCTCAACGGAACCTTGATCAGTCAACTGATCACACTAGCAGTTGACTGATCAAGCCATAAGTCAATTTCTCCAAGCAATCAATCAACTCAAAATGTTTGTGTGCCCGTGTCCACTTATAACAGTCGACTGATGGTGGAACAGTCGATTGCCAAACCCTAGCAGTCGACTGACACACTTCAAGTATAATCAAGTCATATGTGAAATTAACTCCCGAGACCTAAACTCAACCTTCTAGCTCTTCCTTCAACCTTGCGCCTCCAGGATCCCTTCGAGTCCGCGAGTCCTTCATCCTTGCACTTGCCTTCAAGAGCTTTCTTCAGTTTCATCATGTCTTGATTTTCTCCTTTGTAAAAGTCTGCTTGGACTTTATGCCGCTAAGACTACATGCTTGGACTTACGCTGCCAAGATCTTGCCTTTGGACTTTCTTTGCCAAGGTCTACTTGGACTTTACGCCACAAAGGCTACATGCTTGGACTTATGATGCCATGACCTTCCCTTGGACTTCACTTGCCAAGATTGTTGGTGCAATTGGCCCAGGTCACGATCGACCAGACTCGAGTAGTGTTTTGATGTTTGACAATGTTTTGGGGAGATTGTTGGTGCAATTGACCCGGGTCATGATTGACCAGACTCGAGTGTGACTCGAGTGGTATTTTGATGTTTGATGATGGTTTGACCATTATTTGACTATATGGTTGACATGGGGTTGACCATATGATGGAAAGTCCAAGTCATGGGTACTTGGCATGGAAAGTCCAAGTGGGACACTTGGCAATGCGAAAGTCCAACATGGGTTGGCAAGAAAAGTCTAAGCATGGGTCTTGGAAAGGGAAAGTTCAAGCTTGAGTCTTGGCAAATGGAAAGTCCAAAATGGGTTGACAAGGGAAGTCCAAGGGGGAATATTGGCAGCGTAAAGTCAAAGGGTGGAATCTTGGCAACATAAGTCCAATGGTTGGCAGTGTAAAGTCCAAGCAGTAGGCTTGGCAGCGTAAGCCCAATGTACCTTGGCATTGTAGACCACATTAGCTTGACAATAGCTGATGGAAGCACCTAAAGGCTAGCATATGGATGAACAAGTCATGGATGACTTAGAGGGATCCTATAGATATGAGGATGATGGAGGTGGCAAGAAGGCTTAGGTCTAGGTTAAGGGTGGTCTAGCAAGTATGAGAGCATCATACTTGGGGTTAAACCTCATGTTTGAGGTTTGTCAGTCGACTTGTCAAGTGTATGACACTTGGCAGCCAATTCGACTTGTATCAGTCGACTGAGACTATGACCAGTCAACTTATGAGAGTCGACTGTTGTTCGACTATAGGAAATGACCTTGTAGTCGACTGCCAGCATTGGGCAATGGAATGATGGCCTGATCAGTCGATTGCTATGGCTGGCAGTCAACTGATGGTCGATGTCGCGGGCACAGAAGGTTCCAGAGTCAACTATTAGGGTTTGACAGTCGAGTGATGGATTGATCAATCGACTGATGGGCATGATCAGTTGACTGATGGTCTATCCATTGGAACTTATCCAACGTGGCTTGGGCTATTGTGAGACAATGACTACAGAAGCAGTCGACTGATGGTCTCGATCTGTCAACTGCTAAGTGAAATCCAACCCGAATGTAGGTTATAAAAGCAGCTCGTGGAGGAGGCTTTTTCCATGGTTTCTTAGGGCGATTTGGGGCAATTTGCTGGTGCAATTCAGGGTCTCCAAGTGCATCTCAAGCAACCAAACAAGCAAGCATCTAAAAGCTCTTTGTAAAGTTTTCTTTACTTGCATTCTGTTGTATATGCTTGTATTTTGTTGTATTACTGTTGTAATCTTTGTACGAGGTATCTCCGCCTCCGATGTGTTGTCGAGAAGAAGTTTTATTAGTGGTGTTGTCATCACTCGAGCTCATTGAGCTCAACCCGTGGAGTAGGAACCTTGAGGTTCCGAACCACGTTATATTATTGTGTTGTGTGCTTGTATATTTTGTTATTGCTTTATTTCTATTATTTCCCCTGCGTACTAATCAAATTGTAGCAAGCACGTGAACGAATTCCATCGATGTACGAAATGCTATTCACCCCCCCTACCCTCTAGTAACGGTCAATTTCCCAATAAGTTGTATCAGAGTAAGACCGCTCTTCATTTGGACTAACCGCCAAGGGAGCACCGCTAGAGGGTGAAGAAGAATATGGAATTTGAAGAAAGACTAAGTCGGGACATCAACACACCACCATCGTATGAGGAATATTGATTTGAAGGCTTCAATTCATGGAAAATAGGGATTGAGAACTTCCTAATGATTGTGGATATCATGGTTTGGTCTACCTTGATAGAAGCTTGCAAATTTCCAAGAGGCAAAATGGGTGGAATCCTGAAGGTTGAAAAATGGACCAAGGAACAACTCAAGGAGTTCAAGAAAAATATTAAGGTAATCAAAATGCTAAGTGATTTAATTCCTAATAATGTCTTGTCCAAGTTAGGTAAGTACAAGGATGCCAAGGAGCTTTGGAATGAATTGGCAAAGTATCATGAAGAACCATCACCGACTTCAAGTGAATGACAATCACAAGAAGCCGAAGAATGCTCATCGGCTCAAGAAGATGATGAGGTCGAAGAAGCAAGTTCATCTTCCTCACAAGAAAGTGAGGATTCGGAAGTTGAAGAGGAGTAAACTTCTGAATCGGTGTAAGAGGAAGAAGTAGAGGAAGCCTCCACCTCTAGGATTGATGAAAGGGAGGATATTAGGTCATCTTCTATGTCGGAGCAAGAAAAAGAGCTTTCAACATCCGGCAGAGTTGAAGAAGCTCAAAATTCGGCCACCATTGACCTAGGTAACTCAAACACTTTAATTTAAAATAAAAATCATATTATGTGTTTTAAGTGTAGAGAATATGGGCACTATAAGAGCAAGTGCCCTAAGAAGGTCAAGAAGGCTCCACCGGTGCCAATGGTCAAGGATGTCGGCGTCCCCGCTAAGAAGAGCAAGGAGCATGTCATTTGCTTCAAATGCCAACAACCGGGACACTATAGGAGTCAATGACCTAGAGGGAGGAAGAAAGGACATGAAGGAGCTACACATATAGAGGGAGTTTTTAAAGCTAACCCTAAGGTATATTTCAATAATGCACCTTCGCGTTTTAATATTCATAAGCATGCTAGGAATTTTATTCCTATTACTCATGAACAAAAGCATGCTAGAAATAGATTTTATTGCCTAGGTGCTAAACATATCAATCATAGAAATAAGGAGAAATTTGAAACTAATGTCCCTAAGAAAATTTTACCTAAGGCAAGTATTAGAAAAATAGATGACCATCTAGGTTTTAATGGTAAGAAAGATCGACATATGCCTAGAAAGAACAACCCTACTCAAAGAAATAATGGGTCCACAAAAGTTGAAAAATTAGAATTTGAAAATCATGTTTTGAGGTCAAAACTTGAGAAGATGGAAAAGACCCTTAGGATTATGAAAAATCAAATCAAAGGGTAAAATAGTCAAAACCTAGGGTGTAAGAGGCAAGAACCATCTAGGAGGAAAGGTTTGGGTCACAAGCCTCTGTCCAAGAAGATAATGCCTACTTACCACAATGTTCCATTTAATTATGGAACTAGTACTAGGTATAGGAAAGCCAAGGTTAATAGGGAAGTCATCCCTAAGGTTAACCAAGGCAAGTGTCTAGTGGCCAAGGTTTCCATGAAACCTAGGAAGACGACTAATAAGGTTACTAGGGAAGAAATCCCTAAGGTTAACCATGACAAGACCCAAATGACCAAGGCTACCAAGCCTAGAAGGGTCATTAGGAGGGTATCTAGGGAAGTTATCCCTAAGGAATACCTAGTGAACCCAAGGAGCTCAAATAGGTTTTGGGTTCCTAGGAGCGTGGTCGATTCACGCTAAATGGGTTAGGGTGTGCTAACTTTAAATGGATGGATAGTTAACATAACCATGGTAAAGGTGGTACTTTAGGTCATTTTCATGGTTATGGATACCTTGGAAATGTGGTTTGAATTTATATCCTAAAGTATTTTAGGATGTGCCAATATATTTTGAGAATTATGAAAAATCAATCAAATTGGCACAAACTAGGTTTAGAGGTCATAGTGTGTCATTTTGGATTTTTTACACACTTGGGGGATTAGTGATAATATGGCAAAATGAAATTAATAATAACAAATGACAACAAATATTAAAATTTAGGTATTATATGCCTTTATATTTTATTTGTCATATAACATGCTATGACATCATATTTATCTTTATCATATAAAATGTCATTATTATGATTAGGGTTAGTTTTTAGTGTCATGTATGTTTAGGATTTAATCATGGACTCAAATCTTACATAGGTTAACAAATACAGTGACTTCAATCTATCCTGAATAAACTAAGAATGATTAAGCCTCACAAGGTAAGTGGTGGTTTCTCTTGCTCTCATTACCATGTAATAGTAGAGTTCACTCAAGCTAATCATGGTTTATGCACTAACATATGCTTGATTTTCTTCTACCTTCACCACTATATACACATAAGAATGCACAATCATTGAAGGCTTATTAGTAATGTAAGGGAAACATGAATATAGGAAAAATGATAGTAATTTGTGGAAAGAAAGAAAGGTAGGAAATGAAATAGCTAAAGAAATGCAAGAAGACTTAGAAATACTGGAATGCTACATAGAAGAGTACAAGAAAGTAATGCCCCAAAAGTTTTCATGTAATTAAGCTAGTTTTTCACAATTCACCAAACATATGAACAACCTCTATCACTATCCACAATACAAATCCACACATGATATATAATAAATCTGTCAGTAGTTGCAACAGGGATGTCAATTACAAAAAATACTATCATGCATAAATAAAAATGGCACGGCATGTCAAAGAAATTTTTTTTATTGCCTTTATTCATTTGCCAAATGTTTTTTTTCCAATTTCATTTTTTTTCTTTTATTTCAACCACTTTTTTTTTTCATTTTGTTGACATGCAGTAAAAAGTGTGGATTTCCCTATGCTTTAAAAAATACATCAAACTCAACTATAAAAATAAAAACATAGCTTGTATATTGTGATCAAGCATGACTTGCCTATGCTTACACTAAATTCTCCTGAGCTACTCTCTCTCCCATACTTAAATTTTTGTTCGTCCCAAAAAAAATACTCATCATGGAGCATCCAATATTCCACATTCAAAAATAAAAATGGAGAAGAAAGTAATGGAAGGAAAGAAAAATGACATGATAAACAACTAAAATATTATTCAGTAAGCATGTGGTGACAAAAGAAGTAAAGGAAAATAAGTGAGAATGCCTTCATAATAATCATGCAACCCTATGGTTGTGTGGTCTCGAAAGAATCAAAGAAAGTTCTAGAGTTACAATAACCACAAGTGAACCACACCAAGTAATAAAAATAGGCACAATCCTTACTAGGAGTGATAAAAAATCATCTCAATCTATCAACACAGAATCCATCACCAAGTAGCAACCATATGCAATCAAATAATCCATTAATGACAATAAATCCTAAAACTCGACAATAAAATTTAATTAGCTTTCACGAGTTCTAAGATGATATAAAAGAATGCATAGGAAATTTATTTGAAAACCTAACTAAACAAAAACACAACAAATAAAGTAAAAGAAATGTATATACAAAGAAAAAGTAGATTTAGTAGAAGAAGCCATGCAGGTCATGGGGTGCTTCGAAAGAAATCCCACTTTGGCTGTTGAAGAAGATTCAGCTTTAACATCTACCCCGAGAGTGGGATGGAATGAATGGGGGTGAGCACATTCATCATGTGATCAGGATAGTCCTGTGCAGATCCCTCCAATATCATTGCCTCATCATATGTAATCTCTAGTGGTCGGAGGCGATTCAGAAAAAGTGTCCAACCTTGAGGCTGGATTATTGCATATGTTGTTAGGGTCTTCATCAGCAAAATTCTTGTTGGAGACTTTGGTTGTGATGGAAGTGTCTAGTCTGGCGGCCTCCAGCTATCCACCACTTCCATGGGAATCAACACATCAGAATTGCTTGCCGCCACTGTCTCACTTGTCTTCTGGTCTGGCTAGCAAGTCTAGGCACTGGTATCTCACAACTCAGGGAGTACAACCTCATCTGCAAAATCCTCTGCACTTTCCTCTTCAATAGTATCAGAAAAAGAAATAGCTGGCAATAAATTAATATTCTTATTAGCATATAGGGCATCAACAACAACATCATCACTATACAAATCAGCAAAGGAGTCCTGTAGAGCTACAAAAGTAGAGACATGCCTATCACCAGCTCTACAAACCATCTCCTCAAGCACATCCCTGCCATCAGAATTGATCTATGAGGAAAACTCAAAGGAATCTTGTGCTTGTGTTTGTGTTTGCCTGATGGATGATGCAATTTGATTTAGCTACATTTATAAATTCTACATCTGTTGTTGATGTCGCTGATGATTATCACTCATTTATTGTTGATATTGTTGTAGTAATGGTGCTAGATGCAAAAGATTTTCTAGTATCTCTATATTTTCTTAACTGGGAGTAGGGGTTTCTTCGCTGTAGTCTTGGTTTATCTCCGAGGGAGTTGACTCAGCTTGTTGGAATGGTTGTAGTCCATCACACACTGTGTTATCTTGAAATCCCAATGGACTCTGATAAGCTGAAAAATTCTGAGTCTCTTCCTGATGTGCTTCTCCATAACTGTAACTTGATTAATCTCCTTAACTAGGCATGTAAGTACTGGTAGATGGGGGAGGTGGATAGCACTAAGGTTGCTGAGTAACATACTACTGTGTGTGCCCAAATCTGAAATTTGAATTGAAATCATATGTACCAGAAAATGAAGTATACCTATCCTGCTGATACGGCTGATGATACTGAGAATACTAAGGATAAGGATTATGATATTGAGGCTAGTACTGACACTGCTAATGTTCAGGCTGATAATACTCATATTGCCCAGTGCCTAAATAGTAAGCATCACTAAATCTCCAAATGATTGATAATATGGATTCATGTGGCAAGAGATTTCTAGTCTTTCCTGAAACACTGACAAACACAATAAAAAGACACATGAAGTAGACATCACCAAGTACATGGATATAAAAGAAATAAAAAATGCAACCCTAAACAAAAATATTGAATTTTGTTTTTTTATATTTTTTTAGAATAATGGACAAACAATCCTAAGTCAATCAAATATCATTACACTCCTCTGCAACATCACCAAAATTTGATAACGATGTCTTTGTCGTGGTACTATTACAAATTAATTATCAAACCTGCTCTACGCTAATGTAGTATAGTGAATGACCCAGATTGTTTCCCAACGTATGTAATCGGGAAAATAGTAATCTTAGAATTTCTAATTATTGCTTTGGATTTTTCATTTCAAATGAGGGTTTGAAATTTAAAAGACTAATCCTACTAAATGAAAGACAAAACAAGTAATTAAAACCTTAATCTAACTAAACTACGATGGTAATGAAATTAAAGAAGATATGAACTAAGCATTCAAACAAGAGCATTCAAACCATAATGATAGTACAAAAATTTAAACAACGATTAAAATGCAGAATAACATGAGTGTAAAGCAAAGTGTGAAGTAAATCTAACTTAACATGCCTAAGCAATTCAACCCTGCATCGTATTGTCACTATACGATACAATTATTAAACACTTCTAACTAATGGAAATAGCACTTAATCATGCAAGAAATCAAACTAATAAACAATTAAGCTAAACTTTGCAATTAACCAGTTAAACTCATTAACTACAAATTAAACTCAAAAATAAACATCCCAATAAAACTACAACCTAAACATCCAAATTAAACTACTAATTAAATATCCAAATTAAACTACAGATTAAACAACAACTTAAACTACAAATGAAACTACAACATAAACTCCAAATTAACTACAAATTAAACTATAATGATCAATTCAATTCATGACTTAAATGAACTACAATGAAGTACCATGAACTACAATGAAAAAAATTAATGGACGATAGTCACTTCAATTCATGAACTCCGAATAAAAAGTAATCGATGATCCACAACACACGGAGAGGGAACCACCCTTTCCAGCGACGACGATGACCCGAACAACCCTCTTCGGCGTTAGAATGAACAGAGATGCCAAACCATGACAGTTAGAAGGGATAAAGCCTGTCCACTGCTCCGCTATGAAGAAAGGAGCTATCGAACCACAACAATGATAAATGAATGAAGCTGGATGCAGTGGTTGTTGTGTGTTCTTCACCGGCGCTAGAATGAAGACGATGTCGTCAGAATTGGAAAAGAATAAGCTGCCAAAACTAGAATGAAGATGTTGCCGAACCACGACAGCTAGAAAATGACCTCAACCTTCCGAACCACTTTCAGCTGAGGTGCGTTTCAACTCTGGTTGCAGGCGATGTGAAGCTCACTGTGAAGATGACCGACCACCTCTGCTGCTGCTGTGAACTGAGCTACCGAACTGCCGCAACTCATTATGCCGCTGCAAAGGAGAGGAATGGGGTGACGTCGAAGAGATCTTTGGTTGGATGGATGGAGAAGATCGCCGGAGATGGCTACCCGAAGCTTCGCCACCACTGTGTTGAAGGAAATTGTCGCTCGTGATTTATGGGGAAGAAGTGATGGTGCGAGTCTGTTGTTCGGTTCGGTGCGGTGAAGAAGCTTTAAGTGCTTTGATTTCCACTGTCCAATCTCAATTCCCCTCAAATCCTAGCCATTGATTAAAGCTAGGATTTGATTCCTTGATTAAATCTTTGATTAAGTAGGGCTGATCCAAAGAATCCAACGGTTGTGATCGATCCAAATCTGGATGGACGACTCCAATCGCTCCATTTAGACCCTCTTTGTATTTCCTACAATATCACATTCAAATTATGAGAAATGATTCTGAACTTATAGGAATTACACAATTAATTTTAAATAAATCTAATATGTAAAACATGTTAGAGCAATCAACCCATGTGATGTGGTTTTGATGTGTGTGGCAAAGGGTTTAAGTTAGGATTGTAATGGATTTGATATATGTGTTGAAGTCAAGCAAGACTTAGTAATTCACACATGGAGCATTGGCAAGTTTCACCTCTCATGACTCAATCCTTGAGTCGATGAAAGATGCATTGCAGAAGTCGTGCGCTTGGTGTATCCGAGGGACCACCGGACGAGGAGTATTGGAGTGAAGCCGGAGGAAGTAGACTTTAGGGCGAGACGCAAAGGATGGCGCTGCGAAGCCGTGCGCTTGGCATGTCCGAGGGATGTGGCCAGATGAAGAGAACTTCAAAGGAGAGGGACTCCAAGGGAAGATGAGAGTGAGCGATTGTAACCCGGGAAGGGGTAGCTCTTAGGTGAACTTGGCCAATTGGCTAAGTGTCGGATGGGTTTTCCCGACATCAGTCGACTACCGTATCATGGCAGTCAACTGCTCCAAGTCTAATGGGTTCGACTGGTGTTCAACTGGTGGGTTTCTGGCCCAGCAGTCGACTGCCAAGGAATGACAGTCGACTACCAGACCATCAGTCAACTACCAAGGATGGCAGTCGACTGATGAAGGTAGTCGCGAACACAAAACTTTTCGTAGCTGACTGATCAGTCGGCTACGGAGACATCAATCGACTACCAAGTCTCCCGTTGGACTACAACGGTCAGGATCTGACGTGTTCAGAAGTTGTTGCAACGGCGACAGTCGACTGTCAAAGGCAGCAGTCGATTGATGGGTAGCCAACGTGAAGAAATCAGTCTTCTCTATAAAAAGAAAGGGTGTGGGCTTTGGGATGGAAAATCTTCATGCTTTAAACTATTCCCTAAGTGCCCTACACGAGCTTTACTCATTCTTGTTCTTACTTCAATCTTATTTTAAGAAGGAGTGCATTGTTGTAAAGAGCTTACCTCCACCTAGCTTTGTGCAAAGGAGAGATTAGTGGAAGTGTTATAGGCGTGATTCACCTTGGACGAATCGGGTCGTGGACTAGCGGCAAGGGTCGTGAACCATGTTACGACTTAGTGTTAGCGTTTGCATTACTTTTCTCTTTACATTTATCTTAATTGTCTTTACTATTAGTTTTCCACTGTGCTAATCATAATTGTAGACGATTAACCGAATGACGTCCTCCGTACGCGAAAGAGGGTTATTCACCCCCCCCCCCCCCCCGTCTAGCCGGCCATCGATGTTCCAACAAAACATACTGAATAACAATAATTACCCGCATAAAAGAGCCTAAAATGTCCAATCCATGAGTCAAAATAGCATAATAAAATGAAGCTATCACCAGTAGACTAGGGTTATGGACCAGTCGACTGGTCGAGTGTATGACACTCTAGAGTTGACTCGTATCAATTGACTGGGATTATGACTAGTCGATTGGTTGGGTAGTAGATTGAGCTTTGATTGCACAACTTATGTTTGGGAAGTCGACTGCCAGTTGTGGTGAGTGGACTTGTCCACAGTAGTCGACTGCCAATGATGGGCATTCGACTGGTGGTCATGGATATGAACATAGAATGTCTCATAGTCGCCTGGCCAGTCGACTACTAGGTTAGTAGTCGACTACTGGTATGGGCAATCAACTGTTAAGGTATCCATTGTTTGGACTTTCAATATGGATTAGTACGTTGTGAGATAAGGGATAAGGGTGCAGTCAACTGCTAGGCATGAAAATAGCCCGATGTAGGTTATAAATGGAGGAGCTCAAGGAGGATTTTGGGCAACATTTTTGGGGAGATTTTGAAGGGGAAGTGTTATTTCATTCCAGACATTCAAGAGTAATCCAAAGCAATCAACAAGCAAGCAAGCAATCTAATTTTTGGAATGTGGTCTTTATTTTTTTTTTTTTGCTTCATTCTTGTATTTGGACGTATCTTCTTGTATTACTATTGTAATCTTATTGTATAAGATTTCTCCACCTCCGATGGCATACCGAGAAGAAGAAGTTTGATAGTGATTGTATACATCACTAGAGCTCAATTAGAGCTCGTCCCGTGGAGTAGGAACCCTAGTTCCGAACCACATTAAATCTTCTTATTGTTCTTGTGATTGTCTTTCATTTATGCTTTATTTTGTTTTTGTTGTGCATTACTAACGATTGTAGATGAGCATAACATGATCGAGTGAAGAAAAAGCCAAAATCGCTTTTCATCCCCCTCTAGCGCAGTCACCGATTCCTCTACAAAGAACTTCCACAATACTTGATATATGAGGAGCAATTTCATTTTGACTCCAGAAACAAACTAGACTTAATTTGAAATTGCATAATCGACAACATATGGAATATACCTACTGCTCCAGGTATCTTCAATCACAAGATAGCAGTAATAAATGTGATATCAAACTACTTTCTTACCAATGTATAGAAACCAAAGGGGAAAAAAGTTTCTTTTATTCAATTTTGAATGGATTACATGTTGGGGTATATGCAACTTGGGAAGAGGTAAAAATAACCATAATAGGCAGTGACCAACCTTCCTCATATAAAGGCTGCTACTCAGAAGAAGCATTTCCGGTCATATGAATAAGTGCTAGCCTGAATTACATCATTAGTACTTCACTTAAAACAAGATGGAGAAATTTTCTTGAAAATACTTATGCAAAAGCCACAACATCAAAATCTTCAATATAAAATCTAGATTAAAGAAAATACATGTTGGAAAGGAGACTTAACTCTAAAAAAATCCTTAGTAATAGAATACACAATTTACCGGAAGATGTCTCTACATACATCATAACTTTGGGTGAAAATTCTACCCTATAGGTATTTACTTTATTTTGAGAAGCAATCCAATGGCTTTAAAAAATCCACAACCATGTATCACTATTTGCTATGAGGCGAAGTTCAACTATAAGCAAATATGCCTTGGGAAATTCCCCACGTACTCTTTGGCCCTTGGATTTGGCTGTAAATGTCAACTTCTATATTCTTTCATAAAAGAAAACATTGATATTGATACCTACATACCCCAAGAGTTCAAAGCAAAACTCATCTCCCCATTGGCATAGTTGGGCTATGGGATCTTTCACAATCTATGGATCCAAGACAGGGATAAAATACAATACTTCCCTTACAAATTAGGGATATGTATCAGACATGTACTTGAATTAGGGAAATTCAAAAATCTTGCAGATGCCACTATAGAAAGGTTGCCTCTATAATGGATCAATATGAAAATAGAACCAACTAGACATTATATCAAATTGAACCCAAAAGAAATAATTAGAACAAAAGAATCTATTTCAGAACATTATCCTTCTAGGCTTGAGAAGGATAATGATGAAGTGCAGATATTTTTTTCTCAATCTTAAGCCACCGAGGAAGGGTTCTCTCTAACCACAGCAGTAAAATCTTTTGCCTCTCTTTCCTTGCCAAAGTTAACACAAGTAAGATGCTCATCGGATTCCCAGCTATGACCCTTCGATGCCTAAGTTAGAGCTTGCAGTAGGAAGAGAAGAAGTGAGTAGTAGGAGTAATGAAAATCAGTAGTAGTGAAACAGTAAGTGTAAGAATAATGAGATTATCCCCCTCCTCTTATCCTCCACTTCTTATATATATCTCCTCCTCTTTTCTCAACAACTCCTCTTCATGTCGTAGGGCAAGCTGTTGTGTAACAAACTATGAGGGTGACCGTCCACGTGGAATGCCATGTGGAATTCCACACGGGTCAAGATGATGGTGTTGTTAATTGTTATGTCGAGAATCTTTTGTAGCGGCCTATAAGACGTCTTCAATCTATTACTAAAGATGATGACGTGTATGAATGAATTCTAACAAACCCTTAAGGGAATATATCATGAGGTCCCACCTTAACTGATGTATTATTCCTTTCTATAATATGACTCCCTATTGATTTCCTGAGATGTTCCTTCTTAACACAACACTCTGCCTACTTCTTGAGCTACTCTTTCCTAACTAAGCACTCCTACTTCCCGAGCTGCTCCATCCTAACTCGGTACCTTGCCTACTTCCCGAGTTGTTCCTTCCTGGCTCGACACTCTACCTGCTTCCCAACATGTTCCTTCCGGAATCGGCACTCTAGCTGCTTCCTGAGCTGTTCTATCCGGGCTCGGCACTCTGATGTGTGTAAATCATGCTATATTTTCACTACTCCATATGCATGCATTTTATCTCATTTCATGTTCTAGGCATGTATTTTATCACGATTTAGTTAAGTTTAGCATATTTTGGACAAAGAGACTGCTTTTGGGTGTTTTTGTGTTAACAGGGCAAAGAAGCGGCGTATCAAAACAACACGCCCAGTCCAGCCGACACACCCTAGTCAAAGTGTTGACACGGCCGGCGTATCAAGACAACACAGGCATGTTATCAGTGACACGTCCGTGTCAGGAGTTCCAGCGTTCAACATGCCCAGTTCAGCCTTCAACACGCCCCAAGTCAAGCGCAGCACGCCCTGTGGGAAACCCACGACACGCCTGTGCCCTCACTTGGCACGGGCGTGTTGTCCTGACTCCGGATTTTCTTTTCTGCAAGATCCGCAATCTTCATCTCAATTAAAGGAAAATCTTTTGCCTTATATAAAAGAGGAGGCCAAGGCTATAAAAGAAGGGATATCCTAACCCTAAAGAAGACGGCGGGTGGTCAAAGAGGACGAGAGAAGAAGCATCAAAGAAGGAGTCGACGACAGAGGAACGCACACAGATGGCAATAAGTATCGTAATTTCTTTCTCTAGCAATTCCTACCAGACTATGGAGTAGTGTCTTGTAATCTTAGGATGGGGGAGTAGCCCTTGACGATTTATGATGGATGATGTAATCTATACTACTTCAATTATTGTTTGTTTTGATCTGGTTCTTTTGGATTCTTATTGATAAACCTAAGGAGCTAAGGGGAAGTACCTAATGGTGAACCCAAGTTCCCGAAACCCAGAACCAACTAGGGAATAACTCCTGCCAAGTAGTGGTAATGTATCTATGAGGGATTGCGGGGGTCTCGTGACAGGTCCCCTTAGCTGATTATGGTCCCGTGTGCAAACCTACCGTGAAGAGGAAATTTGACTCTAGAGGAACTCTTATGGACTTAATGGATCTATCAAATCCAGTTTTTACCAAGTAACGGAGGTAAGACATAGGGAGGTTTGCGGGGGTCTCGTGACAGGTCCCCTTAGCTGATTATGATCCCCTATACTCGAACACCGTGACAGATAAATTGAGTTTGATAGGTACAGTTAGCGTAGACCTCGAAAGGGACCGTTGATTTACCTTAGGATAGGTTCCATCAAAACAACTCTAATAGGGGTAGGAAAGAATTAAATCACCTTCTAAATCGTCGACGTGGTGAAACCCATATCCTGAGATTCTCCTCAACTCTTGACTTTCAGCTCGTTCTTCTCATTCGTTGTTCTTGACTGCTCAGGTTCTTTGCTTAAACCACAAATCGATTGACTAGATAACTTGGTATCACGATCATTTGGTAATTTTCCCAATCCCTGTGGGATCGATATTTTTATTACTTGACGACAATCGTGCACTTGCGGAAATAACACATCAAGTTTTTGGCGTCGTTGCCGGGGATTGGCACTCAATATTGAATTGAGCGTGATTTAGTTAATCTAGATTTCTGTTTTTGTTCCTATTCTTGTGTCTATTCTGAATTCTTGTTTTGGGAGCCTCTATTGTTGTTGCATGCACAGACTTAATAGGGAAATTCTCGATATTGATCCTGAGATAGAGAGAACTTTCCTTGCTAGAAGGCGATTTCATCAACCTCAGGAAAACAATCTGACCTCCGACATGGCTGACCAGAATGAGAATAAACCTTTAAGGGATTATGCAGCACCTAGTACAAGGGTATTGAGATCGAGTATTAGAAGACCCCTATCAAGCGTTTAACAATTTTGAATTAAAACCGGCTCTACTATCTATGGTCCAACAGCATCAATTCGGAGGAGCACCCACTGAAGATCCAAATCTGCACTTAGAAGTATTTTTGGAATTTTGCGAGACTTTAAAACTGAATGGAGCCTCAGCTGATGCTATTAGATTGCGCTTGTTTCATTTCTCATTGCGGGACAAAGCTAGAGCCTGGCTACACTCTCTTCCAGCAGATTGCATAACTACTCGGATCAATTTGGAGCAAAGATTTTTAGACAAGTATTTTCCACCCAAAGAAACCGCAAGTCTTCGCCATCAAATCACTAATTTTGCAAAAGGATGGAGAAACACTATTTGAAGCATGGGATGATTTAAGGGATTACTACAAAGAATGCCCTCATCATGGGTCGGAGAAGTGGCTCATTGTTCATACTTTCTACAATGGAATCTCGTATGCTACTAAAGTTTCTCTTGATTCACAGTAGGAGGAGCTCTATGAACAAAACATTGGATGAAGCTTTTGAGATCATCGAGAATGTGGCAATGAATTCTCACCAATAGACTCTGACGAGGATATCAAACTAAAATGCTAGGTAAGTTTGAGGTAAGTACCCTTGACCTACTCAGTGCAAAAGTCGATGCGTTAACTCAAAAGCTCGAACATTTTAATGTATCAGCTGTAAACTCATCTAATGTCACTTGCGAGATCTGTGGTGTAACAGGACATGTAGCGATGAATTGCCAAATCCTACACGCACCATCTGCAGGAGCTGGGATTGAGCAAGTAGATGCGCTAAATAATTTTAATCATAAGCCTAATGGTGGCAACCCTTACTCGAACACGTACAATCCCGGTTGGAAGAATCATCCCAACTTTTCGTATAGAGCCGACCAAAATTCTTCTGGACAAAACAGTTTTGGAGCACCTTCGGGATTTCAGCCAGGACCCAAGTCGAGCTTAGAAAAGATGATGGAAAATTTTATTACGTGTCAGGGGAAGATAAATGATGAATTTCGACAGCATATTGTAGAATCAAATCGGCAACATCAAATTAATACTGAGCCAATCAAGCAATTGGGAGGCAAGGTTGATAATTTGACTAATCACACAAGAATGCTGGAAAATCAAATTTCCCAAATTGCTAGCTCAGCATCAAGGACGCCGGGCAGATTTCCTGGAAATTCAGAAGTAAACCCAGCTGAGTATTGTAATTCCATAAGTTTGAGAAGTGGAAGGATTTTAGAAGGAGACAGAGCTCAACAAGCGGCCCTTCTGCTAAAGGACACGAGCGTGTCAGAGTTGGAAGAAGACAACAGCACGCCTGGGAAGAATAGAAAAGGAAGCCGACACACCCTGACCCAGGGCGTGTTGTTCAACACGCCTGAGGGAGAGAATACCCACGAGACACACCCGTCGGGTCACTCCAAAGAAATTAACACGCCCACTGCAGGCCGAACGACACAGGCATGTCGAATAAGGAACCAAGAACATATAAGCCCCCTATCCCATTCCCTCAGAAGATGATTAAGGAAAAATTGGATGAACAATTTGGTAAGTTCCTTGAGGTAATTAGGAAGCTATATATCAACATACCTTTTATAGAAGCTCTTCAACAAATGCCTACCTACTCCAAGTTCTTGAAGGATATCTTAACCAATAAAAGAAAAGTCGAGGAGCATGTAATAAAGCTGGCTCATCGAGGAGTGCAAAGGTTTTAATTAAGAACATGGTACCTCCAAAACTAATTGATCCGGGTAGCTTTTCTGTCCCTTGCATAATTAATGACTCAAATTTTGATAAGGCTTTTTGCGATTTGGGCGCCATTGTCAATCTGATACCTCTTTCCATATGCAAGAAATTGGATTTGGGAGAAATGAAACTAACTACTATGGTCTTGCAGTTAGCCGATTGCTCCATTAGATATCCTTTGGGAATCTTAGAAGATGTACCAGTGCAGGTGGGAAATTTTATTATTCCTACCGATTTCGTAGTACTTGACATGGATGAAGACCCATGCATTCCACTCATTTTGGGGAGACCTTTCTTGGCTACTGCAGGGGCAATGATAGATGTCAAGAACCACAAACTCTCACTTGCATTTGGAAACGACAAAATTGAATTCGACCTTTCAAAAGCTGTTAAACAACCTTCTATTTTTGATGTTTGTTGTAGGATTGACAGTTTCCAATCAATAGCACTAGAAGGAGCACCAGAACAAACTCATCTTAATAAGCTCAGAGGGGATTTTGAGGATAAAGAGCTGGAGATTTCCGACCCCAACCTAACACCACAGAGCTGGTTGAAGAGGAAGAGGGGCAGAGCACACTCCTCGAGCCATATCCCCAAAACTAGGGGATAAGCTAACGACCTTAAACAAGCGCTTCTTGGGAGGCAACCCAAGCCATTTTCATTTTTTTTGTAATTTTATTTTATTTTGAGTTTTATATTTTTCAGGTTTACAGGACACACATGTAAACGCAATCGCGATGCTGATTGACGACCCGCTTTGTGTCGAACGCATTACAGGCGTGTTGAGGGTACCCGAAGACAACACAGGTCGGGCGTGCTGCTGTGCATGCCCGTGTCGCACCTTTCTTACCTACGGCATGCATGGGCTGGACTGCGGCACGCCTGGCTGACACGCTTGGGGAGAAGGAGCATGCCTATGTCGCGCTTAAAGACCACCTTGAGCTATTTTGTGAGTTTCGATGCACATCCTTTACTGCTTATGCTGTCTCTACTTAGATTTTTAGTCTGGTTAGTGCTATTTTGTTTGCATCTTTTCATATATCATAACATTGCATTTTTATATCATCTAGCGTAATACAACTGAACATTGGTCGGATCATGATATTCCTTTTTGCCTATTTGATAAGAACCCTATTTCACTTCTAACACGGTCTATAGGTCTGAGGTATCCAAAAAAAAAGAGTACTCGATTTTCCATTGGAGACTTGCCTGTGCAATTTGGTTACTGGAGAAACACTTTCCCTAGAAGTATTGAAAAAAAAAAAGAGGAATTTTTTTCAAGCACCCCTTTGAGACCAAGTAGTTACTGGGGAAACACCTAAAAGGTGCCCCTTTGAGACTAACTAATTACTGGGGAAATGCTCTCTAGGAATTGTTTTCAAGCACCCCTTTGAGACCAAGTAGTTACTGGGGAAACACCTAAAAGGTGCCCCTTTGAGACTACCTAGTTACTGGGGAAATTCTCTCTATAAATTCCTTCCCTTTCTTTCTTCTTAGAAAGTGCTCCTTTGAGACCTTTTGTTGTTAGGCAAGGATGATCCATGCATTAAGGTAGGTAAGTGCCTCTATGCCGAAAATAAGAATGCCCTACGATAGAAGGGATGTCAAATCAGGATTGGTGTCCAATGACTTTAGTCCAACTTTTCACATGCACTATATAGGGATCTTTCAATCTTGACAACTAGGAATGATTTGAAAAGATTAAGATCAGATTGTATACTTTTGGATGGTGTCTAACATTTCCACAATTAAGCTGTCTTTTGAGTTTTCTTTGCTTGAGCACAAGCAAAAGTTTAGGACTAGTGGATTTTTTATGTGTGTAAATCATGCTATATTTTCACTACTCCATATGCATGCATTTTATCTCATTTCATGTTCTAGGCATGTATTTTATCACGATTTAGTTAAGTTTAGCATATTTTGGACAAAGAGACTGCTTTTGGGTGTTTTTGTGTTAACAGGGCAAAGAAGCGGCGTATCAAAACAACACGCCCAGTCCAGCCGACACGCCCTAGTCAAAGTGTTGACACGGCCAGCGTATCAAGACAACACAGGCGTGTTATCAGCGACACGTCTGTGTCAGGAGTTCCAGCATTCAACACGCCCAGTTCAGCCTTCAACACGCCCCAAGTCAAGCGCAGCACGCCCTGTGGGAAACCCGCGACACGCCTGTGCCCTCACTTGGCACGGGCGTGTTGTCCTGACTCCGGATTTCCTTTTCTATGAGATCCGCGATCTTCGTCTCAATTAAAGGAAAATCTTTTGCCTTATATAAAAGAGGATGCCAAGGCTATAAAAGAAGGGATATCCTAACCCTAAAGAAGACGGCGGGTGGTCAAAGAGGACGAGAGAAGAAGCATCAAAGAAGGAGTCGACGACAGAGGAACGCACGCAGATGGCAATAAGTATCGTAATTTCTTTCTCTAGCAATTCCTACCAGACTATGGAGTAGTGTCTTGTAATCTTAGGATGGGGGAGTAGCCCTTGACGATTTATGATGGATGATGTAATCTATACTACTTGAATTATTGTTTGTTTTGATCTGGTTCTTTTGGATTCTTATTGATAAACCTAAGGAGCTAAGGGGAAGTACCAAACGGTGAACCCAAGTTCCCGAAACCCAGAACCAACTAGGGAATAACTCCTGCCAAGTAGCGGTAGTGTATCTATTAGGGATTGCGGGGGTCTCGTGACAGGTCCCCTTAGCTGATTATGGTCCCGTGTGAAAACCTACCGTGAAGAGGAAATTTGACTCTAGAGGAACTCTTATGGACTTAATGGATCTATCAAATCCAGTTTTTACCAAGTAACGGAGGTAAGACATAGGGAGGTTTGCGGGGGTCTCGTGACAGGTCCCCTTAGCTCATTATGATCCCCTATGCTCGAACACCGTGACAGGTAAATTGAGTTTGATAGGTACAGTTAGCGTAGACCTCGAAAGGGGTCGTTGATTTACCTTAGGATAGGTTCCATCAAAACAACTCTAATAGGGGTAGGAAAGAATTAAATCACCTTCTAAATCGTCGATGTGGTGAAACCCATATCCTGAGATTCTCCTCAACTCTTGACTTTCAGCTCGTTCTTCTCATTCGTTGTTCTTGACTGCTCAGGTTCTTTGCTTAAACCAAAAATCAATTGACTAGATAACTTGGTATCACGATCATTTGGTAATTGTCCCAATCCCTGTGGGATCGATATTTTTATTACTTGACAACAACCGTGCACTTGCGGAAATAACACATCACACTCCACCTGATTCCCGAGCTGTTCCTTCCTGCTTTAACACTCCACTTGCTTCCCAAGCTATTCCTTCCCGACTCGACACTCGGTCTACTCTCCGAGTTACTTCCTTCCACTTAAACATATTATTGCAGTATCATTAGCTACCCCCCAAAAATAATCAAACTAATTGATGCGGACGGGTGAAATCTGTTCACTCCTTTTTCAATGCAGTGAAGCACTGAGGGAGATCTCAGAGGGTTCTCACAGGCCGCAATCAGTAGAGAATAAGAAGATGAAGTAGATGAAACGCAAGAAACCGATGCCAGCAATCGAGACTCAGACACAAGATGTAACGTGGTTCGGAATAAGGATTCCTACTCCACGGAGGTGAGCTTTCTCACCGGATGCAGTGCCTAAGCACTTTCACTATGAAGGTCCTCCTTTACGGAAAATAAGTTTCCGAAGGTGGAGGAGAAAGAACTCTTAAGTGATATCACAAGACGAGAAAAATACAAGAGATGTAACAACGACAGGTCTCCGTCCTTCTTCTCCGGCGAGGCGGTTGTCGCTCCCCTTCTCCTCCTGCATCCCCTTCTCCTCCTGCATCCCCTTCTCTCTTGCTGGGTGGGAATAATTGCGGATCCCTCTTTCCTCCTTGTTTCCTCCCTTTTATCTTCCCTTTTCCTTCATCGTAACGTCGCGGGCTATCTCCATCGTATACGTGGCCACCACCTCCACCTGGAGAATAATTATGTTACAGATATGAGGAGTGAAGACTCCTTGGAATATTGCGTGGGGCCTCCCAAGCCGTTGCCTAACACCTCTTCCTCTACTTTTTGGGTAACTAGGTTAGACTATCTCCCTCAACCATTCGCTTTGAGTGAAGCTAGCTTAGGTCTATAGCCCACGGACGCCCTAGCCCTAGGGTTCCTTATCAACCCGAACCAATTCCTCTTTTTCCTGTGCCAAACTTCCTTCGGATCAATCAGGCTAAGCCGACCCCTTAGCAAAGTGCCTTCCGTCTCTTCTTTGCCATGCCAATTGCTTCTGCTAACTCTCCTGTTCCAATTGCTTCTGCTAATTCTCCCGTGCCAATTTCTTTTGCTAATTTAGCCGTGCCAATTGCTTTCGATATTTTCCCGTACCAATTGCTTCTGCTAATTCTCCCGTGCCAATTGCTTCTGCTAATTCTCCCATGCCAATTGCTTCTGCTAATTCTCCCGTGCCAATTGCCTTCGATATTCTCGCGTACCAATGGCTTCTGATATTCGCGCCTGAACCATTCTTTCGTTTCTCCCTTCGCTGACCCGAACATTTTGGATCGGATCATGGGTCACCCGCTAACCCTTCTATCGGGAACTATATAGAAAAGGTACCAGCAGTATCATTAGTCAACCCTGAAAAATAGTCAAGCGAAGTTATAAGCTTGACTTTCCAAATGTACATAAAGTCTCTGACCTATTCTTTATTTCTCAACTTAAATCCCTCCGTTCCCTTATAACTCCCTTATGTATACTCAAGGAGGCCCGCTGGGCTCATGGGCTCCGCTTCTCCTTCTCCTCTCGTGCAGTTGAATCGGCACGGAAAACCCTATATAAACCCCTGCCTTCTCCTTCTAGGTATCGTTTAGTATGCTTAACAATCCAGCCTGTTCTTCTCCTTTCGTGATTTTCACAGGCGGCGTTTCGGCGACCCAGTCCTTCCTTTCCCCACACGATTTTTCCTTAACCTCCGAGTAAGTGCTTTGCTTTGTTCACACCCATGGCTCCTAGGACCATCTCTTCACCCACCTGGTATGAACATACCATAACCCAGTTAGATTGTAACCATTATTTCTTTAATATTAAGAACAACTACATAGACCCCTCTATAAAATGTTGTTTCACGACTAAACTGCATCGGCCTCATAATCCTCCTCCCGACTTGACATGCTTTTTCTCTGAACAATTTCTTAACGGCCTATCCCTGCCTGTACCGTCGATCTATTTGGACCTTCTAAACTTCTATGGACTACCCTTGAGCCAATTCACCCCCAACTCCTTTCGAATTTTATCGGGAGCTCACATAGTGTTCCAACACCTGAACCTCTCTTTAACCCCCGAAATATTCCATTGCTTCTTCCAATTAAAATCTTCCAAGGCAGGTCTCTTCTATTTATCTAGCCGTTCAGACTGCTAATTCTTGGTGAACCTGCCCACTTCCCACAAGGGCTGGGAAGAATTGTATTTCTTTGTACAGCTTCCCGAGTCTCTACCCTATTCTAATACATGGAAGGTAGCCCTTCCTGAATTGCCTCCCTTCCGGGAAATGAGGACCAAATGTCCCTTCCCGGAAGTGTATAGAGTATTAGGAGAGTTACATTACTGCTCAAACCATCTAATAGAAACTCCTCTTTTAAGCCACTTTGGATTGTCTCCTCTACCTTTGACGACTTCGGTTGCTGTAGGTAGGGTGAAACTTACCCTGTAATATGACTTCCTTTCTATGTTATTCATCTTTCTTATCAGTATACCTTGCAGATAATCTATTGCAGAAGGCTTTGGTGGAAGGGGAGGCGATCGAGGCTGCCAAGAAGAAGAAAACCTCGACTAAAAGAGGCAAATCAATAGCAGCTCCGTCATCCCCCCGGAAAAAGCTGCGGCTTATCAAGAAAGGAGCCTCAAGTTCATCGGCTCTTCTCCCCTCATCTTCCGACCAGCCAGGGTCTCAACCCCTAGCCATTATGAGCCAAGAAGAGGAGGCAATACCTCCCCTGTCCCTTCTCCATCTCCTCAAGGAGGGGATTCTCCCTCCCATTTTCTTCATTCCTCCCCATCTGCACAAAATTCACCCCCACCTTCTCATACGGAATCCCTCCAAGCTCCTATACCTTCCGACTCAAGAGTCGCTCTCCCCCTTCGTCAGTATCGCACCCCATCCTCCTCTGAAGGGGAGGATCCTTCCCTTCCTGTTCCTCCGAGGGCCACGTTGGGATCCCTGCTGAAGATTTGGCACCCCTCGGAGGTAAAATTCTTCAATCAATCGGGCATACAAGGCCCTTGCAATCAAGTGAGCAAGCTGTTGGCAGAGGTATTTACTCTTTCTTTTCCTCCTCTTCACTACGGGTATCTCTATATGCCGATGTATACTGATAATTTTTCTTTCCCTTTAGGCCTCCACCCAACATAACAAAATGGTGGTTCAGCTGGCCCAATTCCAATCTAGTGTGGATACTCGCCACTTTGCCGCCGTATCACAACAAAAAGAGCTCGTTCGGCGGTTAAACGAGCAAGAGGCAAAAGAGGTGGACTTCAGGGGCCAGTACGAAGATGCCATGACGCAACTAGCCCTGGTCCAAAGCGAGAAAGAGGAGCTCCAACGAAAAAATGAAGAACATGAACAGCGCCTCTTCTTACAGTCCAGTGAGCTGCAACAGGTAGACGTCCTGACCCAGGAAATGAAGGAGTATAAGGGATATCTTGGGGACGCCATGATCAAGGATGCTGACTCCTCGACTACTATTATACAGCTTCAACAAGAATGCCACCGTCTTAATCTGGAGCATCAAGCTTGGGCAGTTACCAGGGAATCATGTACAAAGAAGTGTCAGGAGCTTTCCTCCATGGTAGCGGCTCTTCCCCAAACCTTATCGCCAGTGGCTCGGCAGCAATCTCCCCTCCACCAGGAGTATTTTGAAGCTCTTTCAGCCTTAGGACAACAAGCTATAAAGGCAGCAACCGAAAGAGATGCTTTGGCGGCTAAATTGGCGAAAAGTCAAGCTCAAGTGGTTCAATATCAAGACCAACTGAAGGAGCAAGAAGCCGACCTCAAGGGACGCTATGTCAAGAAGGGGGTAGATTTATTTATACTAGGTTTTGAGGGGTCCTCGGCTCAAAATGTCGAACAAGGATACCCGCCTCCTGGCACGGACACTAGCTATTTAGATCCCACGGAGGTGCTAGGTAAGTGTCCGCCCGAACTCTTTGAGTTGTAATTTCTACTATTCTCCTTTTTGGTAATTTTGTCAATAGCCTCTCTTTTGCTTCTGAATGATGAATTTGTCCATATGTTTAGTTATCATCATCTTGTCATGTTTCTTGACGGGTCGGGAATTCTGGACCAATTTTAAACTCCTCCCTTTTTATACCGTTATCTCTTTTCCCGTATCGTATGGCGCAATCACCTCGTTGGTTCGGGCTTATTGGAGAGATCTCGAATAACATTATTCACCTCCGTCCCAATTTCGGTTCGAGAATCCGCTTGAAGTATCTTGCCTGATATTATTCACATCCGTCCCAATTTCGGCTCGGAGATTTGCTTTAAGTGACTCTTGCCTATTGGTTTTCCCCATTCCTTTTATCGCTTTAAATCAGATCAATCTCTTCGCCTTCTTCCCTTCCCAAGAACTTCTGCCGCTTTCTTCCATTATAAATCATTGCCTCCATGTCTTCGCCCTCCTATCTCACTATCATGGCTTCAGAGGGGCACCCCATCAAATTTCTTCAAATTCAATCTTTCGAGCCAGGATCGGTTTTGAAGACATCAAGATTCAGAGACCCGCCAATCGCCACTTCCGCTGCCCTCTTCCTTTTCCGCCTCACACTCCAACTCCAACCTCCTCCACAGGAGGTCCTTTCGTGCTCCCTTCCCTTCCTTCCGCAATAGAGTGTGGAATCCTCCCTTCACCTGGGAGTATACAATGGGAGACCCCCGTGTCGCTGACGAACTTCCTCCACTTCCACCAGCACTGGCTTTCATCCCAGTCCCCCCGGCGGAAGCTCATCCTTCTCCGTTCGATGAAGGTCCACCAGTCATTCCTCCGTCTCAAGGCGAGCGCTTCAAGGTCATCTTGGCGCCCTCTCCCCCCAAAGAGACCTCTCCCGCTTCGTCTGTTAGGAGTAATCAGAGAAAATCTGTATAGATCAAATTAATGTAATCATTTCAAATATATCAATAAAAATGAGGGAGGGAACTTGATGTTTGTTTTTGTCTTTTTCTCGTAGAAGTAAGGTTTCTGTCTTCAAAAGGACGGTAATCTGGTCCGAACATACCTTCTTCTATCATCGCCCGGGGATTCGGACCCTCTTAATTACAGTTATAGTCCCGTCGACCTTCCCACTACTGCCCCCACGTTTCCTCTTCTTTACTGGCATTTATGGTCCCTATTTCTTCTACCAATAAATGCACATTTCCCCTTCATCGCTATAAAAGCCCCCAACCCTTACCTGATAGCTTCCATCCTTTCCTTTTCTTTTTGTTTGCCATGGACAGAATATCTGAACAGGGCAGCAGTTCCTCTCCTTCTGAAGAACAGATAAATGATCGCCGATACATATCTAGCCTGGAGGAGCAAGTGAAGTACTTACAGCAATGGCTGAAGGAAACTTCCGCCAGTAATCGCTCCCTACGCCAACAATCGCCTGCATTACTAAAGGAATCGCCAAGCGATCTTCCTCGCAGCAATCTTACGGCAATCAGCAGCTAACTCAACCATACAAAGGAGCACCATCCGTTCCTCCCAACAAAGAACTGTAATACCCAAGATGTATAAGGGTTTTTGTTTGTTATTTTCCCTTGTAAATGACTCAGAATATGTAATTCTCTCGCATCAATGAACTTTCCCAGTTTATCTTCTTTCTCCAGTATCTTCTGAGTTGTGCCACGCTTTACTTCTTTCGTATTCACATAGACTCACATATAACTGAGGCATATTTCGGCTCTTCCGCCTTTTTACTCTGCTGGGTATATAGAACCATTAAATGAGCCAACTCTGCTATTTTACAGGAATAAAACAATACAAAGTTAAACAAGGACTTCAACTTCTCCCACTTTACGGGGACAAAAAGTGATACACAACTGAGGAGATCTCAGTTCTTCCGTTTCGCCACCGCACGGGGATATCTTCCGCTTCGCGGGGATAAAAATTTTGAGTATAACCGAATGAATTCGGTTCTTCCGGTCCGCCACCATACGGGGATATCTTTCGCTTCACGGGAATAGAAATTTATACATATAATACATAACTGAGGAATCTCGGTTCTTCCGTTCCGCCACCGTACGGGGATATCTTCCGCTTCGCCTCGCGGGGATAAAAATTTAGATATATATAGTACGTGAATCGAGTGAATCTTGCTTCTTCCGCTCCGCCACCGCAGACGGATATCTTCCGCTTATCTCAAGCGGATAGAAATATATATATATATATATAATATATAACAGGAATCTCGTTCTTCCGCTCCGCCACCGACGGATATCTTCCGCTACCCGCGATAGAAATTTAGATATATATATATTACGTAACGGAGGAATCTCGGTTCTTCCGTTCCGCCACCGCACAGGGATATCTTCCGCTTTGCCTCGCGGGGATAGAAATTTATACATAGAATACATAACCGAGGAATATCGGTTCTTCTGTTCCGCCACTGCACGGGAATATCTTCTGCTTCGCCTCACGGGGATAGAAATTTAGATATATATATTACGTAACCGAGGAATCTCGGTTCTTTCGTTCCGCCACCGCACGGGGATATCTTCCGCTTCGCCTCGCGGGGATAGAAATTTATATATATATAATACATAACCAAGGAATCTCGGTTCTTCCGTTCCGCCACCGCACGGGGATATCTTCCGCTTCGCCTCGCGGGGATAGAAATTTATACATAGAATACATAACCGAGGAATCTCGGTTCTTCCGTTCCGCCACCGCACGGGGATATCTTCCGCTTCGCCTCGCGGGGATAGAAATTTAGATATATATATTACGTAACCAAGGAATCTCGGTTCTTCCGTTCCGCCACCGCACGGGGATATCTTCCGCTTCGCCTCGTGGGGATAGAAATTTATATATATATAATACATAACCGAGGAATCTCGGTTCTTCCGTTCCGCCACCGCATGGGGACATCTTCCGCTTCGCCTCGCAGGGATAGAAATTTATACATAGAATACATAACCGAGGAATCTCGGTTCTTCCGTTCCGCCACCGCACGGGGATATCTTTCGCTTCACCTCGCGGGGATAGAAATTTATATATATATAATACAAAACGAGGAATCTCGTTTCTTCCATTCTGCCACCGCACGGGGATATCTTCCGCTTCACCTCGCGGGGATAGAAATTTATACATAAAATACATAACCGAGGAATCTCGGTTCTTCCGTTCCGCCACCGCACGAGGATATCTTCCGCTTCGCCTCGCGGGGATAGAAATTTATATATATATGGCTCAGAAGCCATCAACATAAAGGAGGCAACGTTTTCATATCATCCCTCTTTTGTTCTTGTCTTCCGAAGGGGAACGCCTATATCCGCCCCTTCCCATGCAAATGAAGGCTTTAGTACATAACGGGTAATTTAGAAAAAATAACCCTTCTTTCCCTTTCACTTAGGGTCGGTTTCACCACAGACGAGGAGCCCAATAATGATTACAAGCCCACTCTCCTCCCTTTTACAGGGGATCCTTTTGTCTTCGTATCTTTTGCTATCTTCATCCCTTTGCCTTTTCATCTCCTTCTTCTTCGCTCTTCCGCCATACTGCCCGTCTCTAATCCTTTTTTTTTAGCCCTTTCTCTTTATTCTCAGACCCTCAAAATGCATTCTACCTTCTTTCAGGAGATAGCGGGTCATTATCCACATTGCAAGAGGAATGTCGGTCAACCGTCGGCTCTGTCTTCTTCTTCACTTTCCCCGATCACCACCACACCTGCTTCATCTCGTCTGTCTTCCTCTCCACCCCCTGCATCCCTTTTTACTTCCGCCCCAGAGGAAATCGGGACAATTAGTCCTTCCTCAATTTCTCCGGCATTTGCAAACCCTAGCTCTCATGCTTTTTCTCCCTCTACTACCAATATTCAGAAGTCGCCTTCTCCTTCACTGCAACCTGAGGATGAACTTGGAGAGGATGCACTTCCATGTCAGCCGATGACAGAGGATGGCTCACCCCTGCCTTCTATCTCCCCTGAATACCATTCTTCCTCCGAACCCATGAGGGTTGATATCCCCTTACTACAAACTTCCCCCTCCACTCATCGCTTGATGAGCTCTTCTCCTCCCTCCAATATCATCCACCTTCTCCCTATCACCAGTGAACCTCCCACCTCAGTATCATCCGTCCCATCTTCCTTCTTTTCTCCCAGGAGTCTTCGGATCCTGAACTTAGAGGAAGTGGTTCCTCGCATGGAAAGCCTACGTTATGCTCTGGATTTGGTATGTTTTCTCAATTAACTTCCTTAGCTTTGTCTTACTAACCGATTTCTTTTCCACAACCGGCATGCAGGACTTGACCAACCATCAAGAGTTGGATCGCTCCCTCCATCAATATCGGGCTCAAGCTCAAGAATGGGAGCGGCAACAACGGGAAGATTTGGTGAATACTTAGAATCAAGAACGGCTCCTGTTGCAACAATTGCACCGGTGCAAGGAGCAATTAGCCGAAGCTCGCCAACAAATTCAGAAGGATGCTGATACTATTCCAGCGTTAAGGGAACAACAGCAATCAAGTGTGGAACCACCCGTCCCCCAGTGGGAAGTCCAACCGGCTCCTCTTGATAAGGAGTCTTCCTCGGCTCAAGAGTTAATACGTCTTCAAGGGCAGGTAGTAGAGCTCCTAAAGGGGAAGAAACAGGATTCTGACGCCATCGCTCACCTTCAGGTTCAATACTGGCGAGCACAGGATAAGATAGGGGACCTCCGCACCCGCTTGTGCAAGGAGGTATAAGAAAACTCATCACTCATAAATTCCAGGGCACATGCTCACGCCCATCTACGCAGGAAAGAGACTTCCCTCCAGAGGCTGGGCACTGAACTCGCCCAGACCAGATCTTATTCTGAAGCAGTGGAGGGGATTTCAACTTCTATGCGTCAAAATATGGTGGAGATGACGCATCTTGTGCAGTAGGAACAAAGTTCCCGAGCCGATGATGTTTCCATCCTAGCCGATGCTATTATGGAGGTGTCGCGATGCTATGTGGACGTGCGTCGAAATCTTCAAGAACAACAAGAAAAATGCGAGAGGCTGCATCGAGAGTGAAGCCCTGACCGTCCGAACCGCCAGGAGCGACTCATCATTTTATTGCGCGCCACTTATCAGAACGTATTTAATGAAGCGGTTCGGCAGTATGCCGACCAAGGATTACCTCCTCCAACTTATCCTTCATTTTCTTTAAATTGGGAGGCTGGTTTTCGACGTTATCCTCCCGACCGATTTAAGCTGTAATTCGATATCTTGTTTTGAAACGGGAATTTCCTTTCCATTTTCTTTCTCTTCTGCAAGATTTATTAACAGTACCGTATTGCTCTTGTAAATAACTCATTAATGAAATTTGGAGAGTACTTGGCATCTAATTAACGCGATCAAGTTAAGAAGTATTCCCCTTCGGAGTCTCATAATTTCTCTTCTTCTATTCCCTACTTCTCATACAGTGTGAAAAAGTTTTAAATGAATGGCATTCCAAGGTCGTGGAAGCTCTTTGCCTTGGTCATCTTTCAGATAATATGCTGACCCTGCTACGCAGCACGTTATTTCATAGGGTCCTTCCCAGTTTGGAGCTAGCTTTCCAGGGTCTCCAGCAGGATTAACTTTACGCAAAACCCAATCCCCTTCTTGAAATCTCCGATGCATCACTTTCTTATTAAAGGCTTGCTGCACTCTTTGCTTGTAAAATTCCGCTTGCCTCCGTGCCATCTCCCGCTTTTCCTCCACAAGGTCCAATTCAGTGCTTTGGATAAGTTGGTTCTGATTTGGTTCGTATGCCTTTATCCGAGCACTATTTAACAGAACCTCGACCGGAATAACGGCTTCCGTCTCGTACACCAAACTAAAGGGAGTTTCTCCTATTGCTGTCTTGGGTGTAGTTCGATAGGCCCACAGGACGCCTGGTAACTCTTCTACCCAGTTTCCCCTCTGAGCCCCCAATTTGGTCTTTAATGTTGGTGCAGTGAGGCACCGAAATCGAACCTGCGTTTTGATTATAGCAAAGACACAAAAGTTAAGTCTATTTTGTTTTCTCACGAGCTGAATCAAGTGTGCAGAAGATTGATATAGCTGGAGCTGAAGGCTAGCGACACCCGGAGGAAGCCACGGTGGTCGGGCGATACTCGAGTTACTTCGGAGGGAGCCGAAGGAATCGAGTGGAAGGCCGGAAGCAAAAGCGACACGTAAGTATCGAGGTAAGCTCGTGTGTGCGAGAGTAAGTAAGGTCGTATCCTCTTTACGGGGATGATCTTAAGCGTAGATCCGACCAAAGACATCTTATAGATGGTCTAGGTCGAGATCAGATGGTCGACGACCATCGAAATTATGTTTTTATTGAGCTAACTTTGACTTGCAAAGAAGCATCACCGATCGCTACTGAGGACTCATTGCGCTGTATCACGATCGAAGGTCATCAATCGACCGATGTCGCCATCACGATCGATGATGGCCATCACCGATCGATGGTCAATGATCAGATTCGAGGAGTCAAGGCTTATCACTCCACCTCAAAGCGGTTTGGTGTCCATTTGTGATTGGTTGAAGACCCACTCGAAAAGGGGCTCAAAGGCTATAAAAGGAGGGCCAAACCTAGGGTTTTAACAACAATTCTAAGCTTCCAAAAAGTCTCCGCAAAGCTACCGACAACAACGTGCTTCTTCTTCTCCGACGTCTAGGTTTCATTTCCTTTATTTTTGTACGTCGGCTTTAATTTTAGTGTCGTTGCTCATTTACATTCTTCGAAGCTTTTTTTATCGTAACGAGGATAGGGGGAGTGTCCCTATACCTCAAGTTTTTATTTATCGATTAACTCCTACCTCCAACGAGGAGGAGTTTGTTTAGTAATTTTCCCTCCGTGCGTGGTCAAGGACCACTAGGGCCTTGGAGTAGTAGCCTACGGCTACGAACCAAGTAAAACCTTTGTCTCTCTTGTTTTTACATTTACATTCCGCTGCGATTAATTATCTCTTGAGTTTTTAACACGAACATCGAAAAAGAAAAATTTTCTATCGCTATTCACCCCCCCCCCCTCTAGCGCTCAACTCGATCCAACAATTGGTATCGTGAGCGGCGCTTAGATTTGGTGAAACCACCAGTCTAACATTTTTTTCTTCCAGATTTGTTTTTCGCTTAAATTTTTCTCCCAAGACTACTAATCCTAATCCAAGACGAAGTCTTGGTACTCTTCGTTTGATTTTGTTTTGCAAGTATTCGCTTTTGGAGTAGCCGACGGTCAAACGGGCATAACTTTTCGTACAAGTTGACCCACGACACGGTCTACCTACCAAATCGAAGCTTTCGCAGAGATCTAAACTTCTTACTGGGGTTTACCCCCGTAACAAGCTGTTTTCATCCTCAAAAATCGACGTTTAGTAGCCTTTCGGGGACATCGAAGGTTGTGAGCACTTACTTTTTATTTAGTTTCTTATTTCTTTGCTTAACGTTCTATTTTTCGTTTATTTCTTTTATTTCCCTACTAATCCAAGACGCAAGTCTTGGTACTTTCGTGTTTTTGTTGTTGCTAGGTTTTCATTTTAGTCTCCTTGTCTTTTTGTTCTAATGGCCCATCTCGAGGGTTTTAGCACGTCCGACCTCCGCTTTACAACGGGATGATTTCCGTTCTTTGGAAAGGTCGGATGGAATGCTTTCTCAAAACCCAAATCGAGATGTGGATCATAATCCAAACGGGTTTCACACTTCCGACTAATGAAGTGGGTGACTCCTTGGATTATGATCAATGGACCGTTGCAACAAAACGACAAGTCGAAGCCGATGCCAAGGCAACACAAATCCTCCAATGCGGCTTGTCCAAGGAGGAGCTAAATCGCGTCGGCCCCTTCATAAGCGCAAAGGATCTTTGGACAAAGCTAATCGAGTTACACGAAGGATCGGATCAAGCTAAGGTTTGCAAACGTGATTTGTTATTCAATAAATTGTACACACTAAAAATGCAGGAACACGAGTCCGCGACGCAACTCCACGCCCGTGTCCAAGACATAGTCAACAACCTACACGCAATCGGGCAAAAGGTCAAAAACCGCGACCTTATTAGGTATGTTCTAAACTCTTTTCCGAGGACTACCTTATGGGCATCCATGGTTGATGCCTATAAGGTCTCCAAGGACATTTCTAAAATTAGGTTAGACGAACTCTTTTCGGATTTCGAATTACATGAACAATCCAACTCGGAACCCGAGAGGGGTATAGCCTTATTTGCAGGTTCAAAGAAGAAGAAAATCGCAAGCAAGCCACCACCACCCGAGGAGGAAGATGAGTCCGAAGAAGAAGTTGACCCGGAGTTGATCACAACTAATGAACCTAGCTCAAGGATAGCCAAGGGACGAGCGAACTACGACTCGACCCAACCAAGGTAAGCCTAAAAGTTCTAATATTAGGTGTTATGAGTGTAACAGGTTTGGACATATCAAGTCCGAGTGCCCTAAGCTCAACCACCAAGCACCTAAGCACAAGAAGGCCCTCAACGCGACATGGGAAGAAGCGTCATCCGAAGAAGACGAAGACCACGTCTTCATGGCGAAATCAATTGAGTCGGACACGGAGACCGAGCCTGAACTTGAGTCAGAACCTGAGGATGACTCGGACTACGAAGATACCTTCAAGTCAAGCCACGGATACGCATCCGGTTCAAAAGATACCCTTAAGGTGAGTCGAACCTTATTTAATACTTTACATAATACGGTTAGGTTTTTGTCTAGGAAGTTAGCTAAGTCCGAGTCCAAGGTCGAGACCCTGGTTGAGGAAGTTAAACTCCTCAAACACGAGGTCTCCCTAACCTCTTCGACTAGTCGAGTTCAAGAGAAGGACTCAACTCGGGTTGAAAAACTCGGTTGAGAACTCACTCTTGAAAAGTCAAGTCAAGATCTTAGGAATACGTTGGAAAGATTTACTTTGGGATCCAAAGGACTTTACATCCTACTTGCATCGCAAAGGGCCCTGTACAACAAGGCCGGACTAGGGTTTAGCTCAAACACGACCAATAAGTCGTAAATGTCAATCGTAAGTAGACATAAAAAATGTGTCCAAGCATGGGTCCCTAAGACCACTTTGATTTCAACTCTAGGATCCAACTCGCATCGGGTTCCCATGACCAAATCCACTATGTGGATAGACCGAACCGATTCAACGGTCTAGGGAGCCAGTACAAAACATGTTTGTGTTTTAACTTAGAAATTGCATGCTTAGATTTTTTTTGTTGTTTTTGTTTTTTTTCGTGAACTCACTTAGAACATGTAAATAATCAACTAAAATCCTTTGAAAAGATTGAGCCTCGGGGAGCCTCTTTTCAAATAATCAACTAAAATCCTTCGAAAAGATTGAGCCTCGGGGAGCCTCTTTTCAAAAATAACTAGTTAGACGAGGAAATAATTTTAGGTGAGTCAAGTCATCATTTTCCTGAAAATGGCTTTGTCTAAGGAAGTGGTCGATGATCCGATAAAAGAAGGCCCCTGTGCCTCGCCACGACCTGGAAGCCATGATCTTGAAAAGGTAAACTTGACAAGCCTTGGGTTAAATCCAAATCTAACAAAAAATCACTTGAACCTAAATCTACTTGAACCTAAATTCACTTAATCAATTTAATTGGAAATCATCTCAACATAAAATCACTTGAACCTAAATTCACTTAATCAATTTAATTGGAAATCATCTCAACATAAAATCACTTGAACCTAAATTACTTGAACCTAAATCCACTTAATCAACTTAATTGAAAGTCATCTCAAAAAACACATAAGTATAACATGCTTGATCATATAGACTCCGGTGAGATGACCTAGGGTTAACAACTTACAACCAATTTTCTTAACAAAAAATCTAACATCCAATCCAACCACCTTGTGTGTAGGATCAATGGATGTTGGACAGCGGTTGCTCCCGACACATGACCGGGGATCAACTCAAATTCGCAAAGCTTCGATTCAAACGACAAGGATCGGTAGCCTTTGGGAATAACGGCAAGCTCAAAATCATCGGATCAGGTGATATCGAGCTTAACACGAATTTTGTTATTAAAAATGTATTACTTGTAGAGAATTTTGAATATAACTTACTTAGTGTAAGCCAATTGTGTGATAATAACTATAAGGTTATATTTCTAGAAAATGAATGCGTAATTAATACCAACGAAACCTCTAAAACAATTCTTAAAGGAACTAGAAATAACAACATTTATACGATCAACTTAACCAACTCCTCAACTAAGTGTCTTATGACACGGCAAGAGGAATCATGGTTGTGGCACCGAAGACTGGGTCACTCTCACGCATTACTCGTCCACTAGATGAGTCAGAGTGGCTTAGTCAGAGGCTTACCCAACCTCAACAACCTGGTTAATAAAATCTGTAATGCTTGTCAACAAGGAAAACAACCTAGAACACAACACAAGTTAACTAACCAAGAACGAACCTCAAGAGTACTTGAGCTCCTGCATATGGATCTATTCGATTCACATGGAGCCAAGTCACTCAATAGAAGTCAATATTGCTTAGTCATAATTGACGACTACTCCAGGTTTACCTGGGTTAGGTTCATCAAACATATAAATGATTACCTATATCAATTAAATTATCTATTCAAATTAATCGATAATCAAAAAGACCTTAAGGTTAAAAGACTTAGAAGCGATCATGGTGGTGAATTCAAAATCAAAGGTTCACCGACTTACGTAACCTAAACGGATACCACCATGAATTCTCTTGCCCTAGGACCCTCAACAAAATGGCCTAGTGGAGCGGAAAAACCGAACTCTACAAGAAGCCGCTAGGACCATGTTGAGCGAATACGACCTACCCGATAGGTTTAGGGGCGGCCACTTGCTATGTCCAAATAGGATCCTTATGGTAAAGAGGCACCTTAAGACCTCGTACGAGATTTATCACGATAAAATACCTAACATCAAGTACTTTAGGGTATTTGGGTGTAAGGTACATATCCTAAACACTAAGGATTACCTAGGGAAATTTACATCCAAAACCACTACCGGAATCTTTCTAGGATACTCGACTACAAGTAGAGCTTATAGAGTATATAACCACGACACCCTTAGAGTCGAGGAGACTATCAATGTAGTATTCGATGAAGGACATGAACCTATAAAACCCAAAACCCCGCAACATACTAGACCTTACTCCGATCCGAGATCAGTCTAGTGTTAATCCTAACCTAAGTCAACCTAGTCACTCTATTGATCAAGTGATAGATGACTCCAACCAAACTAGTGTTCAACCAAGTCACCCCATTGATCAAGCATTAGGTGACACAAACCCAACCCAATCTAGGACTCAGACTAACCACCCTATCGATCAAGTGATAGGAGATCCTAATCTAGGAGTTCGAACTAGAGCATCCTATAGGAACCTTAGTCAAATTTCCTTAATTTCAAAGATAGAACCCAAATCAATTGAACAAGCTCTTCTTGATCCCGATTGGATTATTGCAATGCAAGAAGAGCTAGCTCAATTTACTAGGAACGAAGTGTGGGAATTAGTACCACCACCTAAAGACAAAACGATAATTGGAACAAGGTGGGTGTTTCGAAATAAGCTTGATGATAAAGGTGAAGTAGTTAGAAACAAGGCTCGGTTAGTCGCCAAAGGATTTAGCCAAGTCGAAGGCTTAGATTACGACGAAACCTATGCCCCAGTAGCTAGACTCGAATCCATTAGAATGTTGCTAGCTTATGCCGCACATCGAGGATTTAAGCTGTTTCAAATGGATGTTAAGTCGGCATTCCTAAATGGATACATTAAAGAAGAAGTTTATGTTAGCCAACCCCCCGGATTCGAACATCTAGATAAACCCGACCATGTTCTAAAACTTAAGAAAGCTCTCTATGGACTTAAACAAGCTCCTCGAGCTTGGTACGAGAGACTTTCAATCCATCTTAAGTCAAAAGGGTTTAACCAAGGCTTAGTTGACCCAACTCTCTTTGTAAAAACCATAGGTAAAGAAATATTCATAGCTCAAATTTACGTAGATGATATAATTTTTGGAACCTCTAACTCAGCCTTACTAAACGAGTTCGTTTCGCTCATGGAAAGTGAGTTCGAAATGAACTTGGTAGGCGAGTTAAGTTTCTTTTTAGGTCTACAAATTAAACAAACTAAGGATGGTATATACCTATATCAACAAAAATACACTAAGGAGTTAATTAAAAGATTTGGAATGCAAGACGCTAAGGTAATAAACACCCCAATGGCTATAAATGTTAACATAGGAGAAGACCTAGAAAGTAAGTCCATTGACTTAAAGTACTATAGGAGCGCAATAGGAAGTCTCCTGTACTTAACTGCAAGCCGACCTGATATCTTATTTGCAGTAAGTATATGCTCACCTAACCCTAGTTAAGCGTATCCTTAGATATCTAAAGGGTACACTTAATGTTGGTATTTGGTATCCTAGATCTACCGAGTTCGAACTAATCGGCTACTCCGATTCGGATTATGCCGGTAGTAAACTCGATAGAAAGAGCACGAGTGGTTGTTGTCAACTACTCGGCTCGAGTCTAGTGAGTTGGTGCAGTAGGAAGCAACATTGTGTTGCCTTGTCTACCACCGAAGCCGAATACATCGCGATGGGTGAGTGTGTCACTCAACTTCTTTGGATGAAGCACACTCTCCGCGACTTTAAGTTAGACTTTACGAATACTAAACTTCACGTAGATAACATTAGTTCAATTAATCTTACAAAGAATCCAATATGTCACTCTAGGACCAAACATATAGAAGTCAAACACCACTTCATTCGAGAACATGTGGCCAACGGAGCCATACAACTCGAGTACGTCGAATCGAAATCTAACCTAGCAGACCTATTTACTAAACCCTACCCGGCGAATTTAGTCTATTAAGACGAAAATTAGGCATGTGCGTAATAGAATAAGAACTTGCAAACTATATTTTCTTACTACTATTTCTTATTTTTCATTTTGATGGAACTAGCATAGGACATACCTTAGATATCATGCACCTATAGATTTAAGGAGCCAGTACATCTCACAACACATAGGACTAATGTGTTTGTGTACTTAGCCACGTAGATGGGCATGAGATGTTAGGACCCTACTCCAGGTTCCAAGATGTAGATCAAGTGCGTCAATATGAACCTCGGAGTATAAATATGCAACTAATATTAACCAACTCTAATCAGGACTTGTTGATAATATCATTTCAATCAAGTCAAACTAGAGTTGAACATTTAGATGAATTATTTTCACATACTATTTTTAAAATCATCATGCTTGGACTTAGGGTTTTCTTAAAACCCCCCCACTTTTTCCTTGATTTATGTCAAAAGGGGGAGAAAAGGCCAAAGTTAAGAAAAAGCCAAAGTTCAATTTCAAATTTTTGAAATTGATAACTTAACTTAAAACTTTGATTCTGGCCTAAGTTAAGGGGGAGTAAGGTTTAGGTTTCAACTCTTCGGAATTGAAAACTTTAAAGGCCCAAGTTAAGAAATCAAAAGTTAAACCTTTTGAATAATTAACCTTTTGACTTAACTTTTGATTACTTAACTTGCACTTATTTTTGACTCTAAGAAGCCTAACTTAACTTTTGTGTTTGGAGAACTAAAAGTCTTTTTCAAGTACTCACCCTCGGTCAAGGGGAAGGGTTCCTCTAAGGGAGAACTTGAGAAATATTTTACTACTCCTACTTTTGCTTCTTGTCTTTCTGTTTTCATGCACTTAATTTCCTTAACTTTGTGTGTTTTTGCCATATATCAAAAAGGGGGAGATTGTTGGTGCAGTGAGGCACCGAAATCGAACCTGCGTTTTGATTATAGCAAAGACACAAAAGTTAAGTCTATTTTGATTTCTCACGAGCTGAATCAAGTGTGCAGAAGATTGATATAGCTGGAGCTGAAGGCTAGCGACACCCGGAGGAAGCCGCGGTGGTCGGGCGATACTCGAGTTACTTCGGAGGGAGCCGAAGGAATCGAGTGGAAGGCCGGAAGCAAAAGCGACACGTAAGTATCGAGGTAAGCTCGTGTGTGCGAGAGTAAGTAAGGTCGTATCCTCTTTACCGGGATGATCTTAAGCGTAGATCCGACCAAAGACATCTTATAGATGGTCTAGGTCGAGATCGGATGGTCGACGACCATCGAAATTATGTTTTTATTGAGCTAACTTTGACTTGCAGCAAGCATCGATCATTTGCCCGACTTGGAGGACTCATTGCCGTGTATCGATCGATCGAAGGTCATCAATCGACCGATGATCTTGCCATCGATCGATGATGATGGCCATCGATCGTGATGGTCAATGATCGATCGAGAGTCAAGGCTTATCACTCCACCTCAAAGCGGTTTGGTGTCCATTTGTGATTGGTTGAAGACCCACTCGAAAAGGGGCTCAAAGGCTATAAAAGGAGGGCCAAACCTAGGGTTTTAACAACAATTCTAAGCTTCCAAAAAGTCTCCGCAAAGCTACCGACAACAACGTGCTTCTTCTTCTCCGACGTCTAGGTTTCATTTCCTTTATTTTTGTACGTCGGCTTTAATTTTAGTGTCGTTGCTCATTTACATTCTTCGAAGCTTTTTTTTTATCGTAACGAGGAGAGGGGGAGTGTCCCTCTACCTCAAGTTTTTTTGTATCGATTAACTCCTACCTCCAACGAGGAGGAGTTTGTTTAGTAATTTGCCCTCCGTGCGTGGTCAAGGACCACTAGGGCCTTGGAGTAGTAGCCTACGGCTACGAACCAAGTAAAACCTTTGTCTCTCTTGTTTTTACATTTACATTCCGCTGCGATTAATTATCTCTTGAGTTTTTAACACGAACATCGAAAAAGAAAAATTTTCTATCGCTATTCACCCCCCCCCCTCTAGCGCTCAAATCGATCCAACATTTAATCCTTGAATGAGGATCCTGTTAGTCACCTCCACTTGCCCGTTCGCTTGAGGGTGAGCTACCGAAGTGAAAGTCTGCTGAATGTTGAGACTTTGGCACCACTCTTGGATCTTTTTCCCTTAGAACTGTCGTTCGTTGTCACTGACTATTTTCCGAGGAATATCGTATCGACAAATAATATTTCTCCATAAGAACTGTATCACAGCATTCTCAGTAATTTTGGCCAGGGGCTCTGCCTCCACCCATTTGGAAAAATAATCTACATCCACCAACAAAAACTTCTTCTGTAAAGGTGCCACTGACATCAGACCCACTATATCCATTCCCCATTGATAAAAAGGGCATGAAGAGACTGTTAGTGCTTATAAGCTCCACATATCTCCACAATGGCATGATATTGTCCACTTTGGGTCTAAGCCCTCATGGTTTTATTTTTGGGCTTTACCCAAAAGGCCTCATACCAATGGAGATATCTTTTTTCTTATAAGCACATGATCTTTTCCATGTCTTACCAATGTGGGACTTTGATTGTATTCCCCATACTCCCAACAATCCCCCCCGCAAACGAAGGACCACATTGGGCCCCCCCTCAAGCCTATCCCTCCTCGAAGGATTTTCTCTGCTTGATGTTTGATCTTCAACCCACCAGGACTTCCTGCCAGTTGTTCGGTCCCCCCGACCCAACTAGACTTCCTTCCTGATGTCTGGTTCTCTTGATCCGGACGTGGGAGCTCAACTTCCTTCGTTCGAGGTTCATGGCTTGACATGGACCATGGCTCTGATACCAATTGTTAGTGCTTATAAGCTCCACATATCTCCACAATGGCATGATATTGTCCACTTTGGGTCTAAGCCCTCATGGTTTTATTTTTGGGCTTTACCCAAAAGGCCTCATACCAATGGAGATATCTTTTTTCTTATAAGCACATGATCTTTTCCATGTCTTACCAATGTGGGACTTTGATTGTATTCCCCATACTCCCAACAATCCCCCCCTCAAACGAAGGACCACATTGGGCCCCCCCTCAAGCCTATCCCTCCTCGAAGGATTTTCTCTGCTTGATGTCCGATCTTCAACCCACCAGGACTTCCTGCCAGTTGTTCGGTCCCCCCGACCCAACTAGACTTCCTTCCTGATGTCTGGTTCTCTTGATCCGGACGTGGGAGCTCAACTTCCTTCGTTCGAGGTTCATGGCTTGACATGGACCATGGCTCTGATACCAATTGTTAGTGCTTATAAGCTCCACATATCTCCACAATGGCATGATATTGTCCACTTTGGGTCTAAGCCCTCATGGTTTTATTTTTGGGCTTTACCCAAAAGGCCTCATACCAATGGAGATATCTTTTTTCTTATAAGCACATGATCTTTTCCATGTCTTACCAATGTGGGACTTTGATTGTATTCCCCATACTCCCAACAGAGACCACAACTTTCATTAACTCAGCTGGTCGTTCGGAACGGTTGCTATGCTTCTGACAAGCAATGCAGGCTTGCACTATGCGAGTAGCATCTTGCTGGAGAGTAGGCCAAAAATATCCTGCTAATAAGGCCTTCCTTGCTAAAGCTCTCCCTTCTAAATGATTGCTGCAACAACCTTCATGAATCTCCCGGAGTACCCATTCCGCATCCTCATTTCCCAAGCATTTCAATAAGGGTCGTCCGAAAGAAGTCTTGTATAAGTCTTCATTTAAGAGGGTGAACCATTTGGCTCGGCTTATGAAAGCGGATGCCGCTATTTTTTCTTCAGGGACCTTTCCGTGCCGTAAATAAGCTATGATGTCAGTCCTCCAATCAAGAATTAGGCTTGATTCGGGTGCGTCTTCCTCCACACTGCATACTACTAAGGAAGTATGGATTTTCGTATGGACCATTTTCGAGGACTTCATTCCTTCCATAACACTAGCCATCCGAGCCAATTCATTTGCCTTCCCGTTATTCTCCCGCGGAATTTTCTTGAAGAGGACCTGACGGAATTGAGCTTTTTCTTTCTCAAAAGCCTTCAAGTACTTATGCAGCCTTTCCTCTCGAACCGCAAAAGAACCTTGAAGTTGTGATATTACCAACTGGGAATCCGAATGGATTACAATGGAAGAAGCCCCCACCTCTTTAGCAGCCTGCAATCCCGCTAGAATGGCTTCATATTCCGCCTCATTATTAGATGCCCGATATTCTAGGCGAACGGCTAGTCGAGTTTCTTCACTATCAGGGGAAATTAATAGAACACCGATGCCGCTGCCCGTAGATCCTGAAGAACCATCTACGAATATATTCCATGCCTCTGATCCCTCCTCTTTTACTGCTGAACCCTCTTCCGAGCCGCAGGGTACCTCTGCTAGAAAATCAGCAAGAGCTTGGGCCTTGATAACCGTTCGAGGTTGGTAATGAATATCATACTCGCTTAGTTCTACCACCCATTTGGCCAATCTTCCAAAGAAATTGGGCTTAGTGACGACCTTGCCCAATTCGCTGTGTGTTAGAACGGTGATGGGATGAGCCAAAAAGTACGACCTTAATTTGCGGGCGGTTAACACTAGGATATATGCCAACTTCTCCAGCTCCGTATAACGGAATTCCGCCCCCTTTAGGATATGGATGGTATAATAAATAGGATGTTGGTGAGAACCTTCTTGTTTCAATAATACCGAACTAACGGCTCCCTCTGAGACGGCCAGATACATCCATAATGGTTCTTCAGCTATTGGTTTGGCTAGCAGTGGGAGTCCATCCAAATATTTCTTCAACTCTTGGAAAGCCTGTTCACATTGATCATCCCACTGAAATTTAGTAGCCTTGCGCAGGATCTTGAAGAAAGGCAGCCCTTTGTCCGCCGATCTGGCTATGAATTATGATAAAGAAACGATCCTGCCCACCAGCTTCTGGGTTTCCCACAGATTAGCGGGTGACTTCATGTTACATAGTGCTTGCACCTTCTTAGGGTTGGCTTGCAACCCTTTCTCAGTCATGATGTACCCCAAGAATTTGCGGCTCTTTACTCCGAACAGGTATTTGTTAGGGTTTAGCTTCATATTAAACCACCTTAATGTAGCGAAGGTTTCATTTAAGTCCTTGACTAAATCACGAGTGGCCTTCGATTTGACTAATATGTCATCCACGTAGACTTCCACATTTTTCCCTTTCTGTTCTGTAAAGATTTTGTCCATAAGGCACTGATAGGTGGCCCCTGCGTTCTTTAATCCGAACGGCATTACCACATAAGCGTATAACCCTCCTGCAGTCACAAATCTAACCCTCTTTTAATCTTCTTCGGCCAAAGGTATTTGATGATATCCTTGATATGCATCCATTAGGGACACCACTTCATATCCCACAATAGAATCCACCAATTGATTAATACGAGGCAAGGGGTAGCAGTCTTTAGGGCACGCTTTATTTAAATCACGAAAATCGATACACATCCTCCATTGCCCCGAAGGCTTGGGGACCAAGACTACATTGGAAACCCATTCGGGAAACTGAATTTCCTTTACATAACCCACTTTTAGCAGTTTGTCCACTTCTTCGGCTATGACCTTGTCCTTTTCTGGTCCAAAATGTCGCCTCTTCTGTTGGACGGGTCGGGCTCCTTTAGTGATATTGAGATGGTGTTAAGCCACTCGAGGGTTGATCCCCGTGAGATCATGCACATCTTTTGCAAAGATGTCTTCATTCTCTATCAGGCAAGCCACCAGCTCTTCTTTGGTTTCCAGCTATTGTGCTATCTGTATGGCCTTTCCTGGAGCGATTTCCACCAGTTCTCCTTCCTCTATTTTTCCAGCCTTGGGGGGGATTCCTCCAGGACGCAGACATCAATGATGATGATAGCTTTGCCTTTGAGGTCATTGGTTCGGGCTTTCTTCTGATCGTCCCGAACCATTTGCACGTAGCAGCTCCTGGAGGCCTTCTGTTCTCCACGGACTTCTCCCACCGATGGACCCACTGGAAATTTCATCTTCTGGTGGTACGAGGAAGCCACGCCAGAAAAAGGGTGAGGAAAGGACACCCAAGAATAACGTTATAAGTGGACGGAGCATCCACAATGAGGAAAGGGATTATACTGGTTTTTTGGCTGGGCTTTACGCCCAAAGTCAGAGGCAATGAAATTTGCCCCGTAGGGTGTACTACATGCCCTGCGAATCCAAAGAGGGGGTGGCCACATCTTCTAGCTGGCCATTCCCCAGCTGCATTTGTCTGAAGGCTTCCTGAAAGAGGATGTTGACGGAACTTCCCGAATCGACCAACACCCAGGCCACTTCATAATTGGCCAAGGATATACAAATAACCAAGGCGTCCATATGGGGCAGTAGGACACCCTGTAAATCTTCTGGCCCGAATGAAACGGGTGGTGCAACTTGAATAGTCTGGTCGGTGACGATGGCCAAACTCTCCATGAGACGGGCATACGACTTCCACGCTCGGTTGGAGTCCCCATCGGTAGGTCCTCCATCTATAACATGAATAACTCCTCGTGTGGGAGCGTTATCTAAATTGGATGAAGGGCCCTCACCTGATGGGCCTCCTTGGGAGACAACCTCTTGGGACGGTGTTTGAGGGAAAGTGACTTGAGGTTGTTGATTATAGGGCCCTGGATGAGTTACATTGGGTCGCGAGCCTCGCCGTGCTGGTCCTCCTGCCTGGAGCCTTACTTGCGGATATGCAGTATGGAGGCGATCCAATTCCTCTTGTAACTTAAAACATCGGCTACTACTGTGGCCGTATTCCGTATGATATTGGCAGAAGAATGGGGCAGGGGGGTTACGTGGGATCCCCCTGTATCCTAAGGGTCATTGCAGCAGACCCTGTTGGTCATAGAATTCCATTTCCCGTTCTTTCCAAGTCCTCACAGGAGGAAGCGCTTCAGCGGCCATGATTTGTAATGGTGGGACGGGGCGAACACCTTGCAGCATTGGACGAGGCCTCGGAACCTCCTGTCGAAAAGGTCTTGTATACTCCCATCGAGGGGGCACTTGAGGAGCAGGGGACGAGCTCTTTCAGTTGGGACTGTTGCGGCAGTCCGTTCAGCTCTCCGTACCTTTAATCCTTCTTCTTCGAGAATAAACTGCTCCGCACGGCTTTGTAACTCCTCATAACTATCCGCAGGTTATCTTAACAAGGAACTGAGGAAGGGGTCCTCCTTCAGCTCGTGCTGAATAGCGCCTCTGAAATATTCGGATCGGGCTGAGGGGATTCCCCTAGCTGCAGAAGTGAATCGGTGAAGATACCCCCTATGGGATTCTGAGGGTCCCTGGGTGATATGCATTAACATAGAGGCGTCCTGTTTATACGCCTTGCAGCTAACAAATTCTCGACTGAACATTCTCTGGAAATCAGCGAAACAAGTGATGGATCCTGGGGGTAGAGTATTAAACCACTTTTGTGCCGAGCCAATTAGGGTGGTTCGGAAGACTCGGCACTTGAGAGCTCAGTATAACAGTGGAGCGAGGCTGCTCCATCAAATTGAGATATGTGCTCTTCGGGATTCGTCGAACCATCATACTTATTGATCTGAGGATTCCGGAAGTAAGATGGAGGGAGCTCAGAGAGAATGTCCATTGTAAAGGGACTGGGCTCGTATACCGGAGGTCTGGTTGATTGACTTTCGCCCTGTTCTTCCCTGCGCATTTAGGTGAAGGGCATAGTGTTCTGAGGCATTCTTCCCCCAAGTCCGCCTCCAAGCAATATTTCCCCATTGACGGTTGTATGAGATGGAGGAGGCATTTCTGGGGGTGGGCCTCTGGAAGAATGTTCACCGGAATACGGATGCAGATATCCGATCCTTCTCCTTTCCCTAGCGAGGGCTTCTGTAATAGCGTCATCCATCAGGGCCTTCAACTGCGATGGTAGAAGGGTGATGGGGCGCTCCTCCGCTGCAGAGGTAGCAGGTTGTTATACTTCTTCAGGTTGCATCTCGACGTCCAGCTCAAATGTTCCCACAGACGGCGCCAACTGATGCGGACGGGTGAAATCTGTTCACTCCTTTTGCAATGCAGTGAAGCACTGAGGGAGATCTCAGAGGGTTCTCACAGGCCGTAATCAGTAGAGAATAAGAAGATGAAGTAGATGAAACGCAAGAAACCGACGCCAGCAATCGAGACTCAGACACAAGATGTAACGTGGTTCAGAATAAGGATTCCTACTCCATGGAGGTGAGCTTTCTCACCGAATGCAGTGGCTAAGCACTTTCACTATGAAGGTCCTCCTTTATGGAAAGTAAGTTTCCGAAGGTGGAGGAGAAAGACCTCTTACAGTGATATCACAAGACGAGAAAAATACAAGAGATGTAACAACGACAGATCTCCGTCCTTCTTCTCCGGCGAGGCGGTTGTCTCTCCCCTTCTCCTCCTGCGTCCCCTTCTCTCTTGCTGGGTGGGAATAATTGCGGATCCCTCTTTCCTCCTTTCTTCCTCCCTTTTATCTTCCCTTTTCCTTCATCGTAACGTCACGGGATATCTCCATCGTTCACGTGGCCACCACCTCCACCTGGAGAATATTCTGTTACAGATATGAGGAGTGAAGACTCCTTGGAATATTGCGTGGGGCCTCCCAAGCCGTTGCCTAACACCTCTTCCTCTACTTTTCGGGTAACTAGGTTAGACTATCTCCCTCAACCATCCACTTTGAGTGAAGCTAGCTTAGGTCTATAGCCCACGGGCGCCCTAGCCCTAGGGTTCCTCATCAACCCGAACCAATTCCTCTTTTTCCTGTGCCAAACTTCCTTCGGATCAATCAGGCTGAACCGACCCCTTAGCGAAGTGCCTTCCGTCTCTTCTTTGCCATGCCAATTGCTTCTGCTAACTCTCTCATGCCAATTGCTTCTGCTAATTCTCCCGTGCCAATTGCTTCTGCTAATTCTCTCGTGCTAATTGCTTTCGATATTCTCCCGTACCAATTGCTTCTGCTAATTCTCCCGTGCCAATTTCTTCTGTTAATTCTCCCATGCCAATTGCCTTCGATATTCTCGCGTACCAATGGCTTCTGATATTCGCGCCCGAACCATTCTTTCGTTTCTCCCTTCGCTGAGCCGAACATTTTGGATCGGATCATGGGTCACTCGCTAACCCTTCTATCGGGAACTATATAGAAAAGGTACCAGCAGTATCACTAATCATTTTGTCTGATGTTAGTAGCGCGTATACACAACTTCCTCACATCCTTTTATTCATTCCAGGAATACCATGTCTCTTTTTCAAACGTTCCGATTACTCAATCGACCTATTGGACAAATGAGTCCATTAGGCTCTATCCTACAATGCACTGATGTTAGTGCATATAAGATCCACATATCTCCACAATGGTATGATATTGTCCACTTTGGGCCCAAGCCCTCATGGTTTTGTTTTTGGGCTTTACCCAAAAGGTCTCATACCAATGGAGATATCTTTTCATCTTATAAGCACATGATCTTTTCCATGTCTTACCAATGTGGGACTTTGATTGTATTCCCAATACTCCAACAATCCCCCCCTCAAACGAAGGACCACATTGGGCCCCCCCTCAAGCCTATCCCTCCTCGGAGGATTTTCTCTGCTTGATGTCCGATCTTCAACCCACCAGGACTTCCTGTCAGTTGTTCGGTCCTCCCGACCCAACTAGACTTCCTGCCTGATTTCTAGTTCTCTTGATCCGGACGTGGGAGTTCAACTTCCTTCGTTCGAGGTTCATGGCTTGACATGGACCATGGCTCTGATACCAATTGTTAGTGCTTATAAGCTCCACATATCTCCACAATGGCATGATATTGTCCACTTTGGGCCCAAGCCCTCATGGTTTTGTTTTTGGGCTTTACCCAAAAGGCCTCATACCAATGGAGATATCTTTTCATCTTATAAGCACATGATCTTTTCCATGTCTTACCAATGTGGGACTTTGATTGTATTCCCAATACTCCAACAACTGATACCACTTGTTGTAATCTGAGGCATCTATGAGCATTGTCACACATCACTCATCACCACGGATCAAAATCCTACGAGATACATGGAAACTAGAAAATAAAAATTTGCTTGCATCCCATAGATCTCTTGCCAAGATCACTTGCCTTGACCATATATCATCACATAAGCATAATAGGGTTAGAGTATAAAAATAAGAAGAAGATATTGTATCTCATACCTTCGTGATCCTCTTGGATCTGTAGAAACCATGAGAAAGATTAAGAAATCTTTTCTATATCGAAATCCACATCAGTTCTTCGCAAGATAACCTTTCTCAAAGGCCAACAAGCTATCTTCTCTGAAAAGTGCTAGCCTTGCTTGGAGAATATTGGAGAAGAAGGTGGCACAAGAACTAAAGAGGAAATGATGAATAGCTTAGTGCTTTCCATAAAGCAAGAAGCAAGAGGCTTGAAACTTAAAGCTTAGAAAGCTTAGAGCTTGCTTGGATTCTTGGATCCCTTGGATGTAGAACCCCTTTCTTCTCTTGCTTATATAGAAACCCACTAATGTAAATCCCTCCCTACTAAAGTAATTTCCTTCCTACCAAAGTAACTCCCTCTTAATGTGGAGAAGGAGAAGAGGAGGCTAAATGGGGGTTACATGAATCTCTTCTTGCACATTTATTTGACCGCCCACCCATTATGAAGAGTCATGAAGAAAAATTCCATTTTACCTCTCTTCCAACAATCCCTCTTGTCCATTGATTAACAAACATGAACTTGCCAATGGGCTTGTAGGTAATGGGCAAACACCTTTCTTCCACCTTTGGCTATTAGGTTTTAGAAAATTTCTAGAATCCAATGTGGAAGTCCATTCATAAACCCTTTTATTAATATCCAATACTTGTGCTTTACTAGTCTGGTCCAACTAGACATAACCTCTATCTCTTCGAGAATCATATTCTCTTACTTGTTTTACATCTCTTGAGGAAACTGTTGTACGTGTGATCCAATAAGTTCCCAGCTATGTTGGAAATTCATAACTAACCATTAGTTATGAATAGATCATGAGTGGCACCTAGAAATACATCATGACCCTCAATTGATAGAAAAGTCAAAATAGACTTTAGAATAATTCTAAATACTTTACCAGCTACAGTAGTTCGTTTCATGTTCCTTTCACTCATCGTATATCCACTTGATTCAGGACATGGTCTATAGCGTTCATCCCCACTAAGCTGACTATGTCACACATAGCCTAAGTTAATTCCTTGTCCTGTTAGGTTTGATCCGTGAGGGGAAACTTCGCTTCCCACTTCAACTCGGTCGCTTGTTCATGGCGATCCCATCGTTGTCCCCGGATTAAAAATTTAATCCTAGACAAAAGGGAACACCCAAGCAACCTCTTGTCATCATTGTGCTATTCGTTTAGAGAGGTCACTTGAACAAACTTGTTGTTCAAGCGACCAACCTATATTCTACGAGTAGCCGCAGAATAGACGATGTACGGATCGCCAACTTTTGTGTTTATGTTTGGGATCCAAGTATTATTTAGCCACAAACAGAATATATCATGCTCATAATTGAAAAACAAAAATAAACATGTAACATATGAAAATAGAGAATCGATATACCTCTCGATCTTCTATTGTATGACCTTGCTCCTTTCGGACGTCGTGTGGGCGACGATCTACCAAAAGTTGAAGCTCCTAGACCGCCAATCATCTTTCCTTACTCATTCCGAGCAAGAGGGAGAATAGAAACAAGGCTCTTTTCCTTCTTTCAACCAACCACCAACCTCCAAGGATGGAGCTTGTCGCTGGCCAAGAAGGAAGAGGAGACTATGATGGAAATCGGCCAAGACACCAAGGGAAAGCCCTAAATCTTGTTACCACCGGCCAAGGAGAAGGAGAAGGGAAGGATTGGATGCCAGACAAAGGCTGGAAAAAGCTACTGGACGCCGTCTACCTTGAGGGAAGAAGAAGAAAGGAAAGACATTCCTTATTTGGTGCCGCCAAGCCCTAAACCCTAGCCTCCAAGCCTTGCCGCCCAAAACCCTAATCCTATCTCTAGTTAGATTCAAGTTGCCGCCCACCCCTTGCCCTCCTTTTACAGAGTTAGGGATTAGCCTTGGTTTAATCACCACCATTGGTTCTAGGGATTTAATCTCAACCGTCGGATCTAGAGATTTAATCTCAACCGTCGGATCTAGAGATTTAATCTCTACCTTTGGATCTAGAGTTTTGTTTCTATCCATTGGATTTAAGCTTCATGAGGTGTTAATAGGCTACAATAGGGACCAAGAGGAGGAGTTGGATCTTGGCCAACCAATGGATCAAGCCCACATAAAGTCCGATCCATTAATGATAATCCAATCCACAAAAGGATTATCATTGATCTACCTCACCAACCCGCATAAGATAATATGGGCTCCATATATTATTTGTATATTTTCTCCCCGTGTTTAAGATCTCGAATGTCCGTCGATTAATTAATTTATTGACCATTAATTAATCAACACCTAACTCAATGAGTAGTATCACTCAACCTTTTCATCATGCCGGACCAAGTCCACCTGCAGAGTTTACATGATGAACCTTATGAGCTCCTCAAGGGGACATCATCATCCTAATATATAGGACACGGTTTCCTTCTATAATCAATGACACACCATATAAATAATATCATCTCCTAACTTACCGAGCCTATCGATTTAATCTATAAATATCCCCCATTGGTAAATTAAAGAGATGAATACTAAGTATATGTGTCCGTTATTATATCGGGATTAAGAGTATGTACAATATAATATCTGAGATCTGATTCGATTATGTAGTCAGCAATAAATCGAATCACCTCTAAGTCGATCCTGCTCAATACACACAAAGTGCACTAGTGTGATTCTATGGTCAAGACAAACCAATACAAAATCACACTACAACCATTCCAATGGTTTATCCAAAGTCATCTCGGTTGTGAGCCTTTACTTATACTTTACAAGGAGCTAATAACATGATCTCCCGTGTGACACCACACACCATGTTATCTACAATGTAATGTATTATACGATATGCATAACCATAAAATATGCAAACAATGATCATGTGATTCTTATTTCAAAATAAAGATGTTCATACAAAAGATAGACTTTTCAGTATATATCCCAACACATGGTTCCCTACATAAGGAATTGCATATTTTGACTTCGTCAAACGTCACCCGTAAATGGGTGGACTATAAAGGTGATTAATGGGTATGTAACAAATTATGCGGAGGGATGTGAGTGATGTAGATGAGATCTATCCCTCCTATATGATGAGAGTGACATATGATTCTTGATAGAGTGAGACCACTAAGTGCATGGTCATGCCCAAATGAGTCAATATGAGATATTGAGCTCATTTGATTAGAGTGAGTCTACTTGGAGTTCAAGATATAGATTGTGTTGGGATGTATACTGAAAAATCTATCTTTTGTATGAACATCTTTATTTTTGTGATAAGAATCACATGATCATTGTTTGCATATTTATGGTTATGCATATTGTCTGATACATTACATTGTAGATAACATGGTATGTAGTGTAACACGGGAGATCATGTTATCAGTTCCTTGTTAAGTATAAGTAAAGGCTCACAACCGAGATGCTTTTGGACAAACCATTGGTATGGTTGTAGTTAATTTAGTATTGGTTTTGTTGGGTTTCCGGCACCACGGCGTGTGTGTGTTCGATCATGTTTCGTAAATATGAACACAGCGGAAGCAATAAAAAAAATAATAAATCTATATTTATTACAACACACACAACACACGCATGCATATTACAACAAGTGTAGACATAACCGTAAATTTAAATTTGCAATATAAGGAAATTTATCTACGTTATACCTTTCGTATGACGTGTAGCGGGAACGGCATCAACCGGAACGATCCTCGCTAGAATCGTCTCTATCCGTATCCACGCCGAGTTCCTCGGGATGACTTCGCTAAGCCACGAGCTTCATCTTCGTACGGGTTACTAGCCTCGTGTTGAAGACGACGTGTTAAATACTGGAAAATTTAACATATAAATTAAATGGCCAAATAATTGAGGAAATAATCCTGGAAATTTTTCGGGATTTTTAGGAATTTTTTTCGGAATTTTTCTGGATTTAAACGGACTTTGTACGAGAGTTTTACGGGGATAAAGTAAACGCGCTTTAGAGGGATCTATTTAAAGGGGATAAAGACACGGAAAACCCTAATTTCTATTTTCTATTTTTTTTTTCTTTTCCCCGCCGCTAACTCCCTCGGCAGTTCTCTCCTCTCGCGCGAGCCCTCTCATTGCCGGCGACGCCCTCTTCTTCGCCGGCCACAGTCGCGGCAGCAGGAACGCGCCGGCAGTAGGATCGCGCCGGCACCTCACCTCTGACCGCCGCCGAGCCCTTCTTCCTCGCGTCGCGGTAGTGAGTCTCATGCGGACGATCGTCGTCCGTCATAGCGCCGGCGATCGTGTACAGGACCGTCGATCCTTCTCTCACTGCGTTGTCTTCTTCACTCGCCTCCGTCGCGTAGCCTTCCCCTTGGCGCGGATAGATCAATGACGGTGAGTTTTGTTGGAGTAAACTATTTTAGGGCAGCAAGGGGGTGCGGTTGAGAGAAATTTGTTTTTTATTTGGGCGTCGTCTTTATTAAGGTTGGAGGTGATTGTGCAAGGTTGGTTGTGAATAATGTGAGCCATGTAAATTGACTTGGAGATCTAATTTGGGAAAGGAATGGTGTGGATGGAATTTCTAGGCGGAGTGAGCTTGATTGGTCGATTTAGGTTGATTCGAGAGTTATTGGGTGTTGATCGGTTGATTTGTATGATATTTGGAGGATATGAGATTTGGGTTTAATTGGGATATAAAGGAAATCGATTTATTATTCGATTTGTTGTTGAATTGTATATTTTGTGCTTGACTATAATTACGCTATATGCACGAGTTTGGCCACGGCGGGTCCCGATCGTGACGATTGATTCTTCTTGCGGATATATTTTGGCAGGGTATTTTGACTTAACGTTTAGATTAAGTCAAATTGATATGCTAGTTAGGATAGCTTACAATTTTTTTCATGTTTATATGCCTAGTATGTTTTGGTGCCTACTAGATACATGCATGTGATAGGATATGATTATATTTACTGTGATTTGGATCATAGTATTGGATTAGGGATATGTACATATTGGTTGTACATATCATTCGGATAGGTATATTATGAGTAGGATTTACATGCTTTAGTATCATGCACCATTTTCATGATTGCATGCTAGGTGACGGGTTCCATTATTGTTGAGCCCGCTTTAGTTACATGGCTCTGCCTTTTGCCACTCATGGGTTAGTGGTACATCGAGGGTGTGTCGCGATTGCTCTGTCGGCTCGCCGGACCGCTCATGGTAGCGACGAGCGCGTGGTAGCGGCGGATCCCTCCTCGAGCCTATGACACGGAGATGAGAGCTTAGCTCCCACTATGTTTGGGGCAGGAGGATAGGTGTACTCCGACAGCATCCTGTCCACTCGGTCACTCAGGAGCAGTGATGGCAGAGTGCACAGTTGTCATAGCCCTACCCACTCGGCTTCACCATTGCGTGTGAGGCGGCTGACTGGCGTCAGGGGTGACCATGTCATTGGCACGGCATGCACTTTGCATAGATTGCATTTGTACTGTGTTTGCTGCATTTTTATTGATGCCTTGGATGTGCATATGATTGTCATGCATACAGGATACATGCTTATATATGATCAGGACTTTATTACTTCTAGTCAGGCACATGCTCCTATATCAGGGTAGGAGATTCAGGTAAGTACAGTCATTTTGTATTTCTTGCTTGCATACCCTATTTATGTGAGATCAGATCTTGGCATGTTATTTTTATTGTTAGCTATACGATTTTGCATATCTACTATACCCGCATGAGTTCTTTGAACTCACCCCGCTGGTTTATATCTATTTCGGGATGAAAGTCAGAGAGTGCATTGGACCCCACTCGTCGTAAAGTTTTGATTTGGATATTTGTTTTTACGGTATTTGGATATTTTGGTTAGAGGACATGTATAGGTTTGGAGATTGATTTTGTATTTGGTTTTGGTGTCCTTATGGACCTTATTTGGATTTTGGTTTGGTTGGATTTTGTTGAGTATTCCTGCCCAGATGGCAGAAGGGGTAAGTCTATTTATTTTAGACTGTTTGTCATTTATTTTGGATGATGGCCTGAGGCCAAATTATATAACTGCGTGTGAGTTTGGATTCCGGTCGTGTTGACCGATGTATAGTGGCCGTGTAGGCCTTGTATGTAAATTGGCATTGTCACCCGTACAGGGGAGGTGCTGCCGGATTTTCGTCTGGCGGAGACTCCCTCGGGGCGTGACAATTTATTTGGTATCAGAGCCCTAGGTTTTCGAGTTCCTAGGGGTTTTTGGATTTTTCGGAGTTCGCCATGTATTGGCAGGTTTTGCGAGGTAATTTGGAAATTTTGGATTGGTATGGATTTCCGACGATTTTATGTTTCGGAAATTCGAGGATTTTGACGAGATTAATATGGGGTTTTGGCGGCTACTGGACCTCTCCTGACGGTGAAATAGGTATGATGATAAATTTGGTATGTTTTTATTTATGGTAATATCTGTATTCATTTAACAGATATGAGGCAGAGACGTGGTGTGGGACGGCCACGCCAGAGGACCCAGAGATCTTTGGTGACTGACTTGCCAGAGAGATCTACTGAGGATGAGCATATTGATCAGGGTCAGATTCCACAGGGTGCTACGGGAGTTGTGGATCCTCAGTCCTCGGCGGATCCTCCTCCCGAGATACCTTCTTTGGGGCATCCGATGTACCGGGGAGATCCTCTGCTACACATCGAGACTCCCGCCCGGATGGGACCTTCTACTACAGATCCGACAGGCCCATCAGCGGAGCCGGTCGACCCTCACTCAGTATCGGCCCCTACTTATCCTATTGATGTAGGCCGCGCACGAGCTCGGATTCGAGGATTAGCTAAGTCGATGAAGAGCCGGTTCACTTTATTCAGTGGAGAGCGATCCGATCGTGGCTCGATCTTGGATCGACGATGGAGCGTACCTTCTACTATATGGTCCGCTCGAGTGGGAGAAGCGAGTTAGCGACCTTCCATTTACGAGGCGAGGCCGAGATCACAGTGGGATATGCGGCCTTCGATTATTGGCGAGCGAGTTACTGGGCGAGATTTAGAGAGGCTTTTGAGAGTCGATATTTCGCGGGCATATCGGATGATGAGGCGTCGGGATTTTACGAGTCTAAGATGAATAATCGCTTCGATGATGGAGTATAATACGAATTTAATCGGTTAGCGAGTTTTGCCCAGAGTTAGTTCTTGAGGATAGGTCACGGATGATCACGGTTTGTCAGACAGGGACCGGATGGGCATCTACTGGTCGAGGATGGCGAGGATTTGGTAGTTCTTCCTACCGAGAGGCGTTGGATAGAGCTTTGTTGATCGAGTCGGCTCAACAGAGGGTCAATCTGAGCGGAAGAGGAAGCGGTGAAAGATCTACGGTCGGACCCGCCGACCCACAGACTCATCGGACATCGCAGAGTGGCGCGATCAGCCGGGTCGAGTCATTCAGGGCATCTAGCCGGCCTCGAAATCGGGGACGATCTTGGTGGCCCTCGCGGTCTTTTGTGAGGAGACCGCCCATTGGCGACACTCATGCTCGTTGTGGATCGAAGGAGCATATCATCTCGGCATGCACCTTGGGGCCCGGTTTGCTATTGCATGCTGGACACATGAGCCGAGATTCGTTGAAGGCTCGGCATGTGGCTTCCGGGTTTCTATTCGGGGAGGACCATTGCGTCGATGCAGGACTCGAGAGAGGGCGACGGCGGACCAGACTTCGCAGCGCCGCAGAGGAGGCTCCCCGTGGAGTCGCCTATGGTATTCATAGACAGAGTACACGATGCCGTCACGTGTCGCGAGTTCGATTTGAGACCGCGATGCGGATCATGCGATCCCGGCCACTGCAAAGATACTATTCGCAAAGATCGACCCATCGATCTGATTCGGCACCTTCGCCACTAGTTGAGATCGGCCCGCAACCGTCTGATGATCGCGGCCGTTATACAGCCTTCCTATCGCCGTACCCGATCTTCGTATCGATCTCGGTGCTCAGGCACAACCACCTTTGGCAGTGATACCACCTCCACCGCCACCGGAGACTGGGCGTATTCATGCGATTACCAGAGAGGATGCGCAGCGAGCCAACGAATCCGTATTTCGCGGTACGGTTTCACTTTATGCATTTTCAGCTATTATGCTAGTTGATACTGGTAGTTCGCATTCGTTTATTTCTCGTACTTTTATGAGAGAGATTGGTAGATTACCGGCTAGTAGATCACAGAGATTAGTCGTCTCCCTACCATCTGGCAATACATTGGATGTTACCCAGGAGGTCCGAGGTTGTCCTTTAGATTTTGGTAACATCATTCTTACGGTAGATTTATTGCATCGATATGGTCGAGTTCGATATTATTCTTGGCATGGATTGGCTGTCAGCATATCATGCCACAGTGGATTGTCAGACGAGGGTGGTCACATTCAGACCTCCGAACCAACCCTCGTGGGATTTTACTGGCATCCGGGACGACGGTATAGCGACCATTTCTGCGATTCAGGCTCAGAAGCTTTTATTGCACGGTTGCCAGGGTTTTCTATTATCTATGATCAATGTAGAAGACAGTAGTGACTCTCAGATCGCGGACATCCCTATTGTCCGAGAGTATTCAGATGTCTTTCCAGAGGAGTTACCGGGTCTGCCTCCCAGAAGGCAAGTGGAGTTCATGATTGAGTTAATACCTGGGACGGCGCCGGCATCGAAAGCTCCTTATCGTATGGCCCCGAGAGAGTTGGATGAGTTAAAGGTTCAGCTCCAGGAACTTTTGGACAGAGGTTTTATTCGCCCTAGTGCATCACCCTGGGGTTCTCCGGTTCTCTTCGTGAAGAAGAAAGATGGTTCGATGAGACTGTGCATCGACTACAGGCAATTGAACGCCGTCACTATCAAGAATAAATATCCCCTGCCACGTATTGAGGACTTGTTTGATCAGCTCAGAGGTACATCAGTCTATTCTAAGATTGATCTGCGGTCCGGATATCATCAATTACGAGTTAGAGATTCTGACATTCAGAAGACAGCGTTCCGTACCAGATATGGGCATTATGAGTTTTTGGTAATGCCATTTGGGCTTACCAATGCTCCAGCGGTATTCATGGATTTGATGAACCGTGAATTTATGGATTTTCTAGATCGGTTCGTCATTGTTTTTATCGATGACATTCTGGTTTATTCTCGTTCCGAGGAGGAACACGCGCAGCATCTTCGTCTTGTTCTCGATAGGCTCCGACAGAAGCGGCTATATGCGAAGTTCAATAAATGCGCGTTTTGGTTACACTCAGTCGGTTTTCTGGGACATGTGGTTTCGAGTAGAGGTATTTCAGTTGACCCCCAGAAGATCGAGGTCACACCGCTGGGAGCACCAAAGTCACTCAGAGGTTCAGCTTCCTAGGCTTGGCGGATAGACATGTGACGGTTCGTTGAGGGTTTCTCGAGCATTTCTATGCCATTGACACGCCTTACCAGGAAGGGCGTGAAGTTCACGTGGACAGAGGCGTGCGAGACTAGTTTTCAGGAGTTGAAGAGGAGATTGGTGTCAGCACCGATCCTGGTATTACCATCAGGGGACGATGGTTTCGTTCTTTATACAGATGCGTCTCTACAGGGTTAGCGCGATGTTGATGCAAAGACGGCAGGGTAGTTTCTTATGCATCTCGCCAGTTGAAGGAGCATGAGAAAAACTACCCAGTTCATGATTTAGAGTTTGCCGCTATTATTTATGCCTTGAAGATTTGGAGGCATCATTTATATGGTATTACGTTTGAGATTCTTACTGATCATAAGAGTCTCAAATATCTGTTTACACAGAAGGAACTCAATCTCCGACAGAGGAGATGGATGGAGTTCCTGAAGGATTATGACTGTACCATCAGCTACCACCCAGGGAAAGCCAATGTGGTTGCTGACGCACTTAGCCGGAAGTCCCGAGGGACTTTAGCTTCTTTCCGAGTTTTGGTCACGGATTTGATTCAGGGTTTCTCTGAGTTGAGCTTAGAGGAGCAGGGACCGACAGAGCAGGGCGTTCTAGTTACCATGGTTGCTCAGTCGTCTATCCGGACGAGAGTCCGGGAGGCTCGTGCGATGATCGATTTACAGTTCATTGGTAGTCAGATCACTTCGGGACAGCAGACTGAGTTCACCCTAGATGATGAGGGTATTATATATTTCCGAGGTAGATTATGTGTACCTCAGCCTCACCCGGTTATGGAGGAGTTACTACAGGAGGCACATCGCTCTCGATTTGCGATCCACCCAGGCGGAACCCGTATGTATCGAGATTTAAAGCGGTTGTATTGGTGGAACGGTATGAAGAAAGACATCGCGGATTTTGTAGCTAGATGTCTGATTTGTCAGCAGGTCAAGGCTGAGCACCAGAGACCAGCTGGATTACTTCAGAGGATTCCTATTCCTGAGTGGAAGTGGGATCATATTACTATGGATTTTGTGATGGGTTTGCCTAGGACACGTCAAGGCCATGATGCGATTTGGGTAGTCGTAGACCGACTAACCAAATCGCAAGACTTCTTATCGATTCGGAAGACCGACTCTCTGGATCGGTTGGCAGAGCTATATTGTCGGGAGATCATCAGATTGCATGGTGTTCCTTTGAGCATCATATCAGATAGAGATCCCCGTTTCACGTCTAGGTTCTGGCAGAGTCTGCAGCAGGCTTTAGGCACACAGCTTCGGTTTAGTACTGCATTCCATCCGCAGACAGATGGACCGAGGCACCATTCGACACTAGAGGATTTCCCGAGGTCCTGTGTTATAGATTTGGAGGCAATCGGGAGGATCATTTCTTAGTGGAATTCGCCTACACACAATGATTATCATTCGGCTATCCAAATGGCCCCGTATGAGGCATTGTATGGTAGGCAGTGTCGTACACCCACCCTCTGGGAGGAGGTTGGGGAGGCCCAGTTGCTAGGACCCCAGAGAGCTCAGTATGAGGCAGAGTTGGTCCGTACTATCAGACGTAGGATGACAGAGGCGCAGGATCGCCAGAAGAGTTATGCAGATCGTAGACGGAGACCTTTGGAGTTCTCTGTTGGTGATCATGTATTCTTGCGAGTTTCACCCACGAAAGGGGTGAAGAGGTTTGGACTCCGTGGTAAGCTTGCTCCTAGATATATCGGTCCGTTTGAGATTTTGGAGAGGATCGGGCGCTTGCTTATCGTCTAGCGCTACCCCCATCTTTGACGAGTATACATGATGTATTCCATGTGTCTATGCTGAGGAAGTATGTGCCAGATTCTACACATATTCTATCAGATGTATCAGGTTCCATTCAACCTGATGCTACTTACGCAGAGGTTCCGGTGCGGATTTTGGATTTCAAGGAACGACAGTTGCGGAACAAGGTTGTGCGACTTGTCAAGGTCGGGTGGAGTCACCACACCGACGAGGAGTCTACTTGGGAGCTCGAGGAAAAGATCAGAGCTCAATACCCCCACTTGTTTACTTGAGGTACGTGAGGTGTATTTTCAGTACTTATGGTATTTCTTACTCGTTATGCATCTGAGTAGGAAATTTGGGGACCAAATTTTAATTAGTGGGGGAGAATGTTAAATACTGGAAAATTTAACATATAAATTAAATGGCCAAATAATTGAGGAAATAATCCTGGAAATTTTTCGGGATTTTTAGGAATTTTTTCGGAATTTTTCTGGATTTAAACGGACTTTGTACGAGAGTTTTACGGGGATAAAGTAAACGCGCTTTAGAGGGATCTATTTAAAGGGGATAAAGACACGGAAAACCCTAATTTCTATTTTCTATTTCTTTTTTTTTCTTTTCCCCGCCGCTAACTCCCTCGGCAGTTCTCTCCTCTCGCGCGAGCCCTCTCATTGCCGGCGACGCCTTCTTCTCACTTGAGAGCCGAGCCTTCCCCCCCTCCGGTCGAAACCGCCGCAGCGCCGCGACCTTGCGCCTCCGCGAGCATCGGCGCGACGCTCTTCTTCGCACCATCGGCGGCGAGAACGTCGTGACGAGGATCAGCCCGGCACCTCACCTCTGACCGCCGCCGAGCCCTTCTTCCTCGCGTCCGCAGCCGTCGAGTCTGTACGGACGGTCGTCCGTCATAGCGCCGTGATCGTAGCCTGGAGGACCGTCGATCCTTCTCTCCGCTGCTGTCTTCTTCACTCGCCTCGTCCGTAGCCTTCCCCTTCGCGGATAGATCAACGACGGTGAGTTTTGTTGGAGTAAACTATTTTAGGGCAGCAAGGGGGTGCGGTTGAGAGAAATTTGTGAGTGTTTTATTTGGGGGCGTCGTGCTGTTAAGGTTGGAGGTGATTGTGCAAGGTTGGCTGTGAATAATGTGTGAGCCACTGTAAATTGACTTGGAGATCTAATTTGGGAAAGGAATGGCTGTGGATGGAATTTCTAGGGCGGGTGAGCTTGATTGGTCGATTTGGGTTGATTCCAGAGTTATTCGGGTGTTGATCGGTTGATTTGTATGATATTTGGAGGATATGAGATTTGGGTTTAATTGGGATATAAAGGAAATCGATTTATTATTCGATTGTTGAATTGTATATTTTGTGCTTGACTATAATTACGCTATATGCAGTTTCTGACAGCGGTGTCCCCAGTCGTGACGATTCAGTTCTTCTTGCGGATATATTTTCAGGCGGGTATTTTGACTTAACGTTTAGATTAAGTCAAATTGATATGCTAGTTAGGATAGCTTACAATAATTTTTCATGTTTATATGCCTAGTATGGTGCCTACTAGATACATGCATGTGATAGGATATGATTATATTTACCGCTTTGATTTGGATCATAGTATTGGATTAGGGATATGTACATATTGGTTGTACATATCATTCGGATAGGTATATTATGAGTAGGATTTACATGCTTTAGTATCATGCACCATTTTCGCATGATTGCATGCTAGCTGGACGGGGTTCCATTATTGTTGAGCCCGCAGCTAGTTACATGGCCTGCACACACTGCCACTCATGGGTGAGTGGTACATCAGGAGGGTGTGTGCAGCTGTTCGTCAGTTCGGGTCCGCCATGGGTAGCGACGAGGCGTGGTAGCGGCAGGTGATCCTCTCCTCGCCTATGACACCGGAGATGAGAGCTTAGCTCCCACTATGTTTGGGGCAGGGAGGATAGGTGTACTGACAAAGATCCCGCCCACTCTGGCCACCAGAGCAGTGATGGCAGAGTGCACAGTTGTCATAGCCCTACCCACTCGGCTTCACCATTGCGTGTGAGGCGGCTGACTGGCGTCAGGGGTGACCATGTCATTGGCACGGCATGCACTTTGCATAGATTGCATTTGTACTGTGTTTGCTGCATTTTTATTGATGCCTTGGATGTGCATATGATTGTCATGCATACAGGATACATGCTTATATATGATCAGGACTTTATTACTTCTAGTCAGGCACATGCTCCTATATCAGGGTAGGAGATTCAGGTAAGTACAGTCATTTTGTATTTCTTGCTTGCATACCCTATTTATGTGAGACTGTACTGGCATGTTATTTTTATTGTTAGCTATACCTGATTTTGCATATCTACTATACCCGCAGAGTTCTTTGAACTCACCCCGTTGGTTTATATCTATTTCAGGATGAAGTCGTCGAGAGAGTGCAATTCTAGGACCCCACGTAAAGTTTTGATTTGGATATTTGTTTTTACGGTATTTGGATATTTTGGTTAGAGGACATGTATAGGTTTGGAGATTGATTTTGTATTTGGTTTTGGTGTCCTTATGGACCTTATTTGGATTTTGGTTTGGTTGGATTTTGTTGAGTATTCCTGCCCAGATGGCAGAAGGGGTAAGTCTATTTATTTTAGACTGTTTGTCATTTATTTTGGATGATGGCCTGAGGCCAAATTATATAACTGCGTGTGAGTTTGGATTCCGGTCGTGTTGACCGATGTATAGTGGCCGTGTAGGCCTTGTATGTAAATTGGCATTGTCACCCGTACAGGGGAGGTGCTGCCGGATTTTCGTCTGGCGGAGACTCCCTCGGGGCGTGACACGACGTGATTGAGAGATGATCACGATCCGAATTCAAATTCGGATCCTAATACGAGTTCTCAAAACTCGCTTCTCCGGAGAGGTATTCGTCAACCAATTGACGAATCCTTCGTCCTCCACCTCAGAGGATTATCGGAGATCGAATCCCCGGTAAGTTAGCCACTGTCGGAGTTCTAACCGTCGTCCAAACGACGCTCCGACGAGAGGAGAACAAGCTGTCCAGAAAATTGGACAGCTTTGGTGGAGGTGATAGGCGCCGGCCAACCAAGGGAGATAGAGCTCACCTTGATTCCAAACTTGAAGGAGATCACCGGAGCACTAACCGGCAGCAGCTCGACGCCGGTGAGGGGGAAGGAAGCAACCTTCTGGACGCCGGTTGGAGCCTCAAGGTGGGCGGCGGCAAGGAGGAGGAGAGTTAGCTCCGAATTTCTCCAAGGAGAGGTGGGTGGCAACTTAGGGTTGTGGATTAGGGCTTAAATCATCCCTTAAGCCCTCTTTTATAGAGAACTAATTCTCTTAATGGTTATTGGATCATAACCATTAGGCCCGTTAACCCGCTCCATTAAGATAAGTTAAAATAAACCAAACCATGATGGTTTATTTTAAGTTATAATGAACCGAACCAACTTTTGGTTCATTCGTTTAAAATAAACCAAACCCTTTGGTTTATTCTCCTCCATTGGATTAGAACCAAACCATTTTGGTTTATCCATTACGTCTTCATAAGACTCGGCCCATCCACGCTTCCATTGCGACTGAAACGATTTCATGCTCGCTTTATGTTTGGTCCAACCAAACTTAGTTTCTCTCGGTCTGAGAATCCCATTCTCAAGCTCGTTTTAAATCCTTTGGATTACGCTCGTTGTGCGTGTGACCAAATAGGTTCTCGGTTTATGTTGGCCGTCTATAATTAACCATTAATTATATAAGGATCATGAGTGGCACCTAGTAGTACATCATGATCCCCAATTAACCGAAAAGATCAACGATTGATCCAGAACTATTTCTGAAACCCTTCAGCAGCTCGAATGATTCGTGCCCCATTCCCTTCACTCATCTTATACCCACTTGGTTCAGGACATGGTCTATTGTGTCAGTCCCCACTAGGCTGACTACGTCACACCTAGCCCAAGTATCATTTCCTCGTCCTACGGATTCTAGTTACTCCACATGTATCGAAGAGTACCTTACTCTAAACATGTAATGTTTTGGCCAAAGACTTTAGTAACAATCCGACGAGAGGCCATGGGTATACATCTCCTCGCAAGGAGTGGTGAATCCTTTATAGGCTATTCAAACACCTTCGATCACTTCGACTTATACCCAATCATCCCGGGTCCACATCTCCTTAGAGATGCTTGCTTAAGATGTCAAAGCATAAGTCTCTATGATCAAGATGACTTGAATACCGCAAGTCAAAGGAACATCGCACTTAAGCCACAGTAAGAACTTCATTGACATATCTATATATGCAGAGAACCATATGAAGTCTTACGGCTGGTCACTCCAATGAACTAGTTACCATAACTAGCATCCATGATTAACTCCGGACATCACAATGTCTCCAGCCAGTGAGAATCAGCTGCTTGGATACACCAAGGAGTATACCTCGTGCTAGTCTCGACAGAATTGATGGTGTCCAAATCCACCAATTCATCGACTAGGGATAATTCTGATAAATCACAATTACACATGTAGAGATACTCACTAGTTGTGATCCAATCACAAATTCTCTCATGCTGTGAATCGTATCGTGGACATTCAGTAGATGAGTTTAAGATTCAATAAATACATGAAACATGTATACTCAAATAGTGAATCATCATTTATCATATAAATGGTTCGTACATAAGGCGATTGCCTTAGGACATCTCTCATATATTACTAACAGGTTTGTCTTGACCATAGAATTACACTAGTACACTTTGTGTATATTGAGCATGACCGACTTAAAGGTGATTCAATTTATTGCTAACTACATACTTGAATCGGACCTCGAAAATTATAGTGTACATGCTCTTAATCCCGATATAATAACGGGCACATGTACTTAGTATTTATTTCTTTGATTTACCAATGGACGAGATTTATAGATTAAATCGATAAGCTCGGTAAGTTGAAAAATAATATTATTTACATGGTTTGCCGTTGATTATAGAAGAAAATCGTGTCCTATATATTAGGATGATGATGTCCCCTTGAGGAGCTCATAAGGATCATCATGTAAACCCTGTAGGTGGACTTGGTCCGGCATGATAATAAGGTTGAGTGGTACTACTCATGGAGTTAGATGTTGATTAATTAATTATCAGTAAATTAATTAATTGATGGACATTCGAGATCTTAAACACGGGGAGATATTTGTACAATTAATATATGGAGCCCATATTTATTTATGGTGGTTGGTGAGGTAGATCAATGATAATCCTCTAATGGAATGGATTATCATTAATGAATTGGACTTTATGTGGGCTAGATCCATTGGGTGACCAAGATACAACTTCTCCTCATGGTCCCTATTGTATCCTATTAAAACCCTCATGAAGCCTAGATCCGACGGTGGGAATTGAATCCCTAAATCCGACGGTGGAGATTGAAACGAGACTTAAGCCTAGCTCTATAAAAGGAGGGCTAGGGCTTTTGCAGTGGATATTTTTGAAAGGATTAGGGTTTTTCTCTTTAGCTTGGGCGGCTAGGGTTTGGAGAGACTTTGGGTGACAACTAGGGCAAGGCTTTGCTCTTCTTCCTTTGGTTGGCCGTGTTGGGATGTATACCGAAAACTCTATCTTTTGTATAAACATCTTTATTTTTGAAATAAGAATCACATGATCATTGTTTGCATATTTATGGTGATGCATATTGTCTAATACATTACATTGTAGATAACATGGTGTGTGGTGTCACACAGGAGATCATGTTATCGGCTCCTTGTAAAGTATAAGTATAGGCTCACAACCGAGATGACTTTTGACAAACGATTGGTATGGTTGTAGTGTGATTTGGTATTTGTTTGTCTTGACCATAGAATCACACTAGTACACTTTGTGTGTATTGAGCAGGACCGACTTAGAGGTGATTCGATTTATTGCTGACTACATAATCGAATCAGACCTCAGATATTATATTGTACATACTCTTAATCCCGATTGTACATACTCTTAATCCCGATATAATAATGGGCACATATACTTAGTATTCATTTCTTTGATTTTCCAATGGGTGAGATTTATAGATTAAATCGATAGGCTCGGTAAGTTGGGAAATTATATTATTTATATGGTGTGCTATTGATTATAGAAGGAAATTGTGTCCTATATATTTGGATGAAGATGTCCCCTTGAGGAGCTCATAAGGTTCATCATGTAAACCCTGCAGGTGGACTTGATCTGGCATGATGAAAAGGTTGAGTGATACTACTCATGGAGTTAGATGTTGATTAATTAATGGTCAGTAAATTAATTAATCGATGGACATTCGAGATCTTAAACACGGGGAGAAAAATGTACAAATAATATATGAAGCCCATATTAACTTATGGGGGTTGGTGAGGTAGATCAATGATAATCCTTAGTGGATTGGATTATTATTAATGGATCGGACTTTATGTGGGCTTGATCCATTGGGTGGCCAAGATCCAACTCCTCCTCATGGTCCCTATTGTAGCCTATTAAAACTTCATGAAGCCTAGATCCAATGGATGAAAACAAAACTCTAGATCCAACGGTAGAGATTAAATCTTTAGTTCCGACGGTTGAGATTAAATCTCAAGATCCGACGGTTGAGATTAAATCCCTAGAACCAATGGTGGAGATTAAAACAAGGCTTATCCCTAACTCTATAAAAGGAGGCTTTTGGGTGGGCGGCAAGGAGGAATTCCAATAGAGAGAGGATTAGGGTTTGAGAGGCATAGGGTTTGGAGGTGTTGGGCGTCCACAAATAAGGAAGATTTTTCCTTTTCTTCTTCCTCTTCCTAGGTGGCGAGTGCCCATCTCCTTCTCCCCTCCCTTGGCCAGCGTCCAAACCTAATCCTTCTCCTCTCCTTGTCCGGTGGAAACAAGGCTTAGGGTCTTCCCTTGGAGCTCTTGGTCGGCATCTATCTTCTTCATCCAATCCTTTTTGGCCGGCGGCAAGCACCAAGCTTGGAGCTTAGTGGTTGGTTGAAAGAAGGAAAAGTGTTTTGTTTCTTATTCTTCCTCTTGTTCGGAGCGAGCAAGGAAGGAAGATTGGTGATCTAGGAGCTTTGACTTTTGGTAGATCATCGCCCACACAACGTCCAAAAGGAGGAAGGACATACAATAGAAGATCGAGAGGTATATCGATTGTCTATTTTCTTTTGTAACATGTCTATAATTGTTTTTCAATTATATATGCATGTAGTATTCTGTTTTTATGGCTAAAATAACTTGGACTCCGAATATAAACACAAAAGTGGGCGATCCGTACATCGTCTATTCCGCGGCTATTCGTAGAATAGAGGTTGGTGGCTTGAACAACAAGTTTGTTCAAGTGACTAATCTAATCGAATAGCACGATGATGAAACGGTTGCTTGGGTGATCCCTTTTGTCTAGGATTATTTTTTTTAATCTGGGTACATCGAAGGGATCGCCATGAACAAGCGACTGAGTTGAAGTGGGAAGTGAAGTTTCCTACCTTCAAGTGGTATCAGAGCCACGATTTCCGATTTTGTGTGTTTAGGATTCGGTTACTTTTATGCACTTTTCATATATTATATGTGCCGGATAATAGTAGGATATGCGTAGGTTAACTCTTTGGTTACAGGCATAGGATCAAACTATTATGACCATATGTGTGTATGTGATTGTATGTGTGTAATTGTATATTTTGTTGAATCCTCAGGGTTGACGAGGCTAGTATTTAATTTTTGTAATTAGATACGACATTGTTTAGCCACTCTTTTTATTTTAGTTTACTTTCGATCTAGATTTCATGTACACTCCCTCGTGGAGTATAGGATCGATGGATGTAAATTAAAATATTTTTTCTCATCTCGGATATCCGGATGGCTTGTACATAGCGTAGGGAGGAGCAGACGAGATGGCGATACGACGGGAGACATATTGAAGACAAAAGCCATAATAGTTGGAAAATATATTATTTTTCATATTTATTGCTTATTGTTTGATATGCATGTCGTAGGCTAGAAAATTCCTCAATTTTAAATTACTAAGTGGGAGAGGGATATTTTTATAAATTCCAATGGCCTCCATTACGATTTGACATGTGATGCAAGCAAACATGCGCGTCGGCTCTGAGTGCCTTCCTCCACATCGGATGAGTTTGTTTGTGGATCACAGGGTCGGATATGGTTATAAGAAATTATTTAGGAGCGCGTGTACTTCCCTATCAGAAGGCACATAACCTGAGATAATTTTCTTGGTATCGAGTAATGGTGAACACTTAGATGCAAATAGGAGTATCCTCCCCATCGGAGTCACTGCTTTTATTTGTAGAGCCGAAGAGAAACCAACCATTAATTTTATTTGTCAAAAAGTTAGGTTGACAAGATAGTAAAATTAATGGGTAAAACCTCCTTTTACAAATGTAGAATTCGTATACGTCCACACGATCGTGGCATATGATATTCTCAATGTTTTGAGGTGTTGGTTGATTTTAAAATTTTATTGTTTGAGGAATCAATAATTTTTTGAAATCTTAAAGTTTTGATCTATGTGATTCTTAGGTTTCTCAAAAATGACTTTCAGTCCACTTGCTATGATTCTAAAGGAAAATAAACTTACTGTACATAATTATGATTGGAAAAAGGAATCTTGACATTATCTTAACTGCTGAGGAGTACAAGTATGTACTCTTCGAAGAGTGTCCTCCTAAGCCTGCGAATGAGCTGGAAGTCGTTGGAGCTGAGATCGATGGGGAAACCCAGGTCGATATAATTTTCCAATCGACAGAAAGGCTTGCTCAGGCTCAGGCCATGGTTGCTCAGAAGGTTTCTACTTCTAAGACGAAAGGCAAGAAAAAGAAGAAACAAGGTGGAGCAAACCTGGTGGGAGGATCTCAGGGAAGAGTGAAGAAGCTGAAAGGCAAGAGCTTCACTTGCAAGCAGGATGGACATTGGAAGGATTGTCCCAATCGGAAGCAAAACAAAGGTATATCCTTTGGTCTAGTTGTTGAAACATGGTTAGCGGTGTTATCTACCGGCACCTGGTGTGTAGGTACGAGAGTCACTCATCATGTCTGCAATACTTTGCAGGGGTTCCAGGTGTTGGACTTTCTGAGCCGTAAAAATCGCTTTTTGCATTGCGGAAACCCCGGAAGTTCGGCCACGGATCCGTGCGAAGATGTATTAAAACTAAAACATGTATGTGTTTACTAAAAACCCTAGATCTACCTTAGATCTAGAAGGTGAGATCATTACCCTCGATGTGATGCCCTTCGCAAATCCCGCTCGTCCAAAATCTTCGCCGGAACTCAAGAGTGTCAAGTGCACACTCCTCTATTGGTATCCACACAAGAAATAGGTGGAGAAAAGCAATCTTGATTGTGCTAGCTTGAGAGGATGATCCAAGGAAGAAGATGAAGTTGGAGAGTAACTCACAAAATCAATTTCACCATCAAATGGAGTAAAGTGGCCGGCCACAATAAGGCTTGGGAGGTTACATGCATGCATGTAACTCCAATGGCTCTTGGTCTCCCTCATGAGGTGACACCACATGATAAGTCAATGATGATGTGGAGCATCATCATTGGCCAGCCATGCCAAGTCATCATCATGACATGGCATTTGGTCAAGTCAAACTTGACCTTTCATCTTCCCTCTCAAGTCAAGTCAAACTTGACCTCTTATCTCCCATGGTTGATCAAATTCAACTATTTGATTCAAGTCAATTTAATTTAATGAATCTCTATTCATTAATTTAAATTGATTTGATGAATCAAATCTAAATTAGACTCATTCAACACTTGAATCATATTGAGTCCAACTCAATTAGTCTAATTTGGATTACTCTTAATCCAATTTGGTTCATCCCATGAACCTAATCCTCATGGTTCATCATATGAACATAATCTTCATCTAATTTCCCTTTTGTGTGTGACCCTATAGGTTTTTGTAACGTTGGCAATGTCCCTAAACCGATTTAAGAACATAAGCAATGAGCGGTATCTAGCAATACATCATTGCTACCCAAGTTACAAGAATGTTGAGCTCCAACATCACCTTTGTGACTACTAATTGTGACTCTCACAATATATGACAATGTCCCTCAATCCTTGACATCTAGATTGACCAATTGAGGCATAGACCGTGTCATCCTCGGTACAATATATATCTTGAACTCCAAGTAGACTCACTCTATTCAAATGAGCTCAATATCTCATATTGACTCATTTGGGCATGGCCTTGCACTTCGTGGTCTCACTCTATCAAGAATATCGATGTCACCCCCGTCATATAGGAGGGATAGATCCCATCTACATCACTCACATCCCTCCGTATAATTTGTTACATACCCAGTAATCGCCTTTATAGTCCACCCATTTACAGGTGATGTTTGACGAAGCCAAAGTATTCAACTCCTTATGTAGGGAACCATGGTGACTTCAGGTCTAAGGACTAATAGTCATACTAATAGCCACATGAGAAAGTATATAACACTCATATAACGATCCATGATACTTTCTCATGGCGGGTCATTCGGTATACATTCTCTAATGTATACTCATGTGTCAACTTGATATCTCATATCCATGACTTGTGTGATCAAGTCATCAAGTTGACCTACATGCTAGTCTCTACGCATTAACATTGTCCCTGAATGTTAATACTTGACTAGGAATGATTAAGAGTAGTGTTCTCTATATCATCTCATTAACGATTCAACCAATCGATTGATATAGATAAGAACCTACTACTCAATGATATTATTATATTTAGTTATTTGGCACCAATACAAGTAAATATAATAACCATGCCTTTATAAATAGGAATATGATACAATAAAGTCCATACAACAATCATCGCATGATTGGCTCTAGGACTTTCACTAACAATCTCCCACTAGCACTAGTGGCAATCACCATAGTATCTAATACCCAATAACCTAGTGTGACTGTGCCAAAGCCTTGGTCAAGGGATCTGTGATGTTAGCCTCTGTGGGTACTCTGCAAATCTTCACATCTCCTCTATCGATAATCTCTCGAATGAGATGGAAGCGCCATAGTATGTGTTTGGTCCACTGGTGTGAGTGAGGTTCCTTAGCCTGTGCAATCGCTCCATTGTTGTCACAATAGAGCTCTATGGGATCTGCTATGCTAGGAACCACCCCAAGCTCAGTAATGAACTTGCGGATCCAAACTGCCTCCTTTGCTGCCTCAGATGCAGCAATATACTCGGCTTCTGTTATAAAATCGGCAACTATGTCCTGCTTCGAACTCTTCCAGCTCACAGTGTCACCATTCAAGTAAAACACAAACCCTGACTGCGATCTATAATCATCCTGGTCAGTTTGGAAGCTGGCATCGCTGTAACCCTTTGCAGCTAGCTCCTCATCGCCTCTAAATATTAAGAAATATTCTTTAGTCTTTCTCAAGTACTTAAGAATATTCTTGACTGCTATCCAGTGATGCTCACCTGGATCTGACAGGTATCTACTCGTCATGCTCAAAGCATACGAGACATCAGGATGAGTACATAGCATGGCATACATGATAGATCCTATAGCAGATGCATAAGGGATCTTATCCATGCGGTCTCTCTCCTCTCTAGAAGAGGGACTTTGAGTCTTCGAAAGACTCACACTATGTGACATCGACAGAAGTCCCTTCTTGGAATTCTGCATGGCAAACTATAGTAATACCGTATCAATGTATGTACTCTGACTTAGTCCAAGCATTCTCTTAGATCTATCTCTATAGATCTTGATGCCTAGATTATAGGTTGTTTCACCTAAGTCCTTCATTGAGAAGCACGTCCCCAGCCAAGTATTCACAGATTGTAGTGAAGGGATGTCATTCCCAATGAGTAATATGTCATCCACATACAATACAAGGAAGACAACTATATTCCCATTAACCCTCTTGTAGACACAAGGTTCAACTTCATTCTTGATGAAACCAAACTGTTTGATCGCATCATCGAATCGAAGATTCCAGCTCCGAGAGGCTTGCTTTAGCCCATAAATGGACCTTTGCAGCTTGCATACTTTCCCAGTATGCTGTGGATCTTCAAAACCCTCAGGTTGTGTCATGTACACATCCTCGAGTAAGTTTCCATTCAGAAACGCAGTTTTGACATCCATCTACTAGATCTCATAATCGTGGTATGCTGCAATAGCAAGCAAGATCCGAATGGACTTAAACATCACCACTGGAGAAAAGGTTTCATCATAGTCAATACCATGAATTTTCTTGAAACCTTTAGCCACCAATCGGCCTTTATAGGTATGCATAAGTCCGTCCATGTCAGTCTTTCTCCTAAAGACCCACTTACACCTAATGGGTTTGACCCCTTCAGGTGGATCAACCAAAGTCCATACTTGGTTGGTGTACATGGATTCCATCTCGGATCTCATGGCCTCTAGCCATTTCTTAGAATCTGGGCTCATTACAGCTTCCTGATAGGAGGTAGGCTCATTCTCAATAAGCATAACATCATCATGGTCAGACAAGAGAAATGAATATCTCTCAGGCTGACGACGTACCCTATCAGACCTGCGAAGAGGTAGGTCTACATGAATAGGTGGTTGTTCCACAACTCTTTGTGCAATAACCTCATCACCCACAACACTTTGTGGTTCCTGTTCAACCTCCATCAAGGCCTCAGTGCTATGGTCCTTATCTTGAATTTCTTCAAGATCGAACATACTCCTACTAGTTTTTTTAGAAATAAAATCCCTTTCTAGAAAAACCCCAGTCTTTGCCACAAACACTTTGTGCTGACTGGGAATGTAGAAGTAATATCCCTTTGTATCCTTGGGATATCCAAAAAAAGAGCACCTAATGGATTTGGGTCCCAGTTTGTCTGAGACTTGACGTCGAACGTAAGCCTCACAACCCCAAATCCTCATGAAAGACATCTTGGGATTTCTCCCTGTCCATATCGTATATGGTGTCTTTATCACAACCTTGAATGGTACACGGTTAAGGGTAAAGGCTACTATGTCTAGAGTATATCCCCAAAAGGATATAGGAAGATCTGTGTGACTCATCATAGATCGTACCATATCTAATAGGGTACGATTCCTCCTTTTAGATACACCATTCCACTGTGGTGTTCCAGGAGGAGTGAGTTGGGATAGAATCCCACACTCAGCTAGATAGTCACGAAACTCATGGCTAAGGTATTCACCACCTCGATCTGATCAAAGTATCTTAATACTCTTGACAAGCTGGTTTTGTACTTCATTCTTGAATTCTTTGAACTTTTCAAAGGATTCTGATTTATGTGTCATGAGATACACATAACCATATCTACTGAAGTCATCAGTAAATGTAATGAAGTACCTGTAACCACCTCTAGCAGGAACATTGAAAGGGCCACATACATCACTATGTATAAGTCCTAACAAGTCTGTTGCTCTTTCGTTGTGTCCAATAAAGGGAGTCTTGGTCATCTTGCCTAAAAGACAAGACTCGCATATCTCATATGATTCAAAATCAAATGAGTCTAGCAGCCTATCCTTATGAAGCTGAGATAAGTGATTCTCATTTATGTGACCTAAGCGACAATGCCAGAGATAGGTTTGGTTCAACTCATTTGACTTGAACCTTTTGGTACTTATGTTATAGATAGGGCTCTCTAAGTCTAGAAAGTAGAGTCCATTCATTAGAGGTGCACTACAATAGAACATATCATTTAAATAAAATAAACAACAATTGTTCTTTATTATAAATGTAAATCCTTTCTTGTCCAAACAAGAAACCAAAATTATGTTCTTAGTTAAGGTAGGAACATAACAACATTCATCTAATTCTAGTACAAGCCCAGTGGGCAGAGATAGATCATAAGTTCCTACAGCAACAGCAGCAACTCTTGCTCCATTGCCTACTCGTAGGTCCACCCCGCCCTTTGTCAATGCCCTGCTATTTCTCAGCGCCTGCACATTGGTACAAATGTGAGATGCACATCCGGTATCTAATACCCAAGATTAAGAAATAGATAGATTGACTTCTATAACATTTATACCTGATGTAAAAGTCTCACTTCTCTTCTTCTTAAAATCTTCCAGGTATGCCTTGCAGTTGCGCTTCCAGTGTCCAGCTTCCTTGCAGTGGAAGCAAGCCCCTTCCTTGGCCACCCCTCTTTTGGGTTTAAGTTCCTTGCTTTTGCCCTTGGCTTGGGACTTTCCCTTACCTTTAGGCTTGCCCTTGCCTTTCTTCTTTTGCACCATCAAAATGGTGTCAGATTTTCCCTTCTTAAGGTTAAGCTCAGCAGTTCTCAACATGCTGAGCATCTCAGGCAGTGGCTTATCAATTTCATTCATGTTATAATTCATGACAAATTGATTGTAGGCTTGTGGCAAAGATTGCAAGATCAGGTCAGTGGCCAACTCTTGGCTAAGTGGGAATCCCAGAATTTTTAGATTTTCTACGTACCCAATCATCTTGAGTACATATGAACCTACGGGAGTTCCATCTTGCATTTTGGACCCAAACAATGCCTTAGAGACTTCATATCTCTTGTACCTTGCTTGTCCTTGATATAGTTGACGAAGATGTTCAACCATATCATAAGCATTCATGAACTCGTGTTGCTTCTAAAGCTCAGAGTTCATGGTCATGAGCATTAGACATGACACATCTAATGCATCATCTTGATGCTTCTTGTAAGCATCTTTGTCAGCTCGCGAGGCAGTGGCAGGAGGTGCCTCTAGAATGGGCTGCTCCAGGATGTACAACTTCCTTTCTTGGGTGAGAACAATTCTCATGTTCCTGTACCAGTCTAGGAAATTTGCTCCATTGAGCTTGTCCTTCTCAAGGACAGAACGCAGAGAGAGAGTGTTCATGTTTGTCGACATAGTAATCTATAACATACAATGCAGAGAATTAATATCATATTCCTTTTATCATTTAATTAGGCCTTTAATCAAATGATGCTCCCGTGAATTATAGGAATTTTGTAGAATCGAGTTATTGATGTGGTCAAACCATTACTAGATTCATACAAACTTGCTATAATTCTTGTGGGACAAGATCCACATCATATTAATCCTTGAGTTAGCTTTGGCTAAATCGCCCAAGACTTAGTACGATCGGTGGGTAACACATTACCGATTACATCTCTATGCAACTCTTGTTTATAGGATCAAGACCCATATTTACAAAAGACCTTGAGTTAGCTTTGGCTAAATCGCCCAAGATTTAGTGTAAATGCGATCTTATCCTATCTTTCCAATGATTGGAATATGCCTATAGTTATACTCGATCCAATTGAGTTAACTAGTTTTACTCAATCTAATTCAGCATACTCTAACCCAAGCCGTGATAGATGGGACCAAGATTATCCCTCCGCACCCTACCAAGATAATATGTGTGTTGGTGCAGTAGGAACCTAAGTCGAACCTGAGTTTTGATTATAGAAAACGATACAAAGTTAAGCTCATGTTGTTATCTCACGAGCTGAATTGAGTGTGCAGAAATTTGCTATAGCTGGAGCTGAAGGCTAGCGACAACCGGAGGAAGCCGCGGTGGTCGGGCGACACTCAAGTGACTTCGGAGGGAGCCGAAGGAATTGAGTGGAAGGCCGGAAGCAAAAGCAACACGTAAGTATCGAGGTAAGCTCGTGTGTGCGAGTGTAAGTAAGGTCGTATCCTCGTTACGGGGAAAGACTTAAGCGTAGATCCGACCCAAGACATCTCATAGGTGGTCTAGGTCGAGATCGGACGGTCGACGACCGTCGAAATAATGTTTTCTTTAAGCTAACATTGCCTTGCAGCCAGCATCAGTCGACTACCAACCTGAAGGACTCGACTGCCGTCCATCAGTCGGGTGACTACGGCTAGCACTCGATCGTCCGCTGATGATCGGTGATGGCCCTCGATCATCGGTCAAAGGATCAGCCTCGAGGAGTCAAGGTTTATCACCAAATTTCAAGGGGAGTGGTGCTCAAATATGATTGGCTAGGGTTCCTCTCGAAAAGGGGCTCAAAGGCTATAAAAGGAGGTCCTAACCTAGGGTTTTTACAACAATTCTAAGTGCTCAAAAGCTTCCGCAACGCTGCGACTCTCCGATGACTCTACGACAACGAAGTGCTGCCAACAACCCTAGCTTAAGGTCTTTCTTTTTAGTTGTTGGTATAATCCTTGTTATTGTTTTCAATATTACATTTCTTTTACTCGAGGTTTTTCTATCGTTGCATTTTACTTTAATAGAAGAGAGGGTTTGTCTCTCTATCATTTTGCTTCGAAAGTTTTTTTGTAATCATCAAACTCCTACCTCAAACGAGGAGGAGTGTTTTAGTGAATTGTCCTCCGTACACGGTCTAGGACCGTTAGGGCCTTGGAGTAGTAGCCGAAGGCTACGAACCAAGTAAAAAATAAACTTGTCTCTTTTTGTTTCATTTACTTTTCCGCTGCACTCAATTCTTTTGATACGAACTCGAAGAAAAAGGTTTTTCGCTATTCACCCCCCCCCCCTCTAGCGAACCGCATCGATCCAACAATTGGTATCAGAGCCGGGGGTTGCTAAGATTTGGTGAGACCACCAATCTAGCCATTTTTACAGATTTATTTTTCTTTTAATTTTTTATTATTTATTTCTCTTTGTTAGGTTTTTCTCCCGCACTACTAATCCAAGACACGAGTCTTGGTACTTGTTTTTGTTTTTTTCTTGTCGTTGCTAGTTTTTTCGTCTTCGTCTCTTTTTGTCTTTCGTGTTAATGGCCCATCTCGAGGGTTTTAGCACCGTCCAACCACCATTTTACAACGGTGATGATTTTCGTTACTGGAAAGGTCGGATGGAGTGCTTCCTAAAAACCCAAATAGAGATGTGGATTGTGATCCAAATCGGGTTCACCCTTCCTACTAATGAAGAAGGTGAATCCTTGGATTACAATCAGTGGTACATTTCCACGAAATGACAAGTCGAGGCAGATGCAAAGGCGACTCAAATCCTGCAGTGCGGGCTATCCAAGGAGGAGCTGAACCGAGTCGGACCCTTCATCAGCGCAAGAGATCTCTGGACGAGGCTGATCGAGTTACAAGAAGGATCGGATCAAGCTAAGGTTTGCAAACGTGATTTGTTGTTCAATAAATTGTACACACTAAAAATGCAGGAACACGAGACGGAAACACAATTGCACGCCCGCGTCCAGGACATCGTCAACAACCTACACGCAATCGGACAAAAGGTCGAAAATCGCGACCTTATAAGGTATGTTCTAAACTCTTTTCCGAGGACTACCTTATGGGCATCCATGGTCGATGCCTACAAGGTTTTCAAGGACCTTTCTAAAGTTAGAATAGACGAATTATTTTCTGATTTTGAATTACATGAGCAGTCCAACTCGGAACCCGAGAGGGGTATAGCCTTGTTTGCAGGTTCAAAGAAGAAGAAAATCGCAAGCAAGCCACCACCAACCGAGGAGGAAGACGAATCTGAAGAAGAAGTTGACCCGGAGTTGACTGTCGAACTAATGAACCTAGCTCGAAGGATAGCCAAGGGACGAAAGCGAACCACGACTCGACCCAACCAAGGTAAGCCTAAAAGTTCTAATATTAGGTGTTATGAGTGTAACAGGTTTGGACATATCAAGTCCGAGTGCCCCAAGCTCAACCACCAAGCACCTAAGCACAAGAAGGACCTCAATGCGACATGGGAAGAAGCGTCATCCGAAGAAGACGAAGACCACGTCTTCATGGCGAAATCAATTGAGTCAGACACGGAGACCGAACCTGAACTTGAGTCAGAACCTGAGGATGACTCGGACTACGAAGCTACCTTCAAGTCAAGCCACGGATACGTATCCGGTTCAAAAGATACCCTTAAAGTAAGTCGAACTTTATTTAATACTTTTCATAACACAGTTAGGTTTTTATCTAGGAAGTTAGCTATGTCCGAGTCCAAGGTCGAGACCCTAGTTGAGGAAGTTAAACTCCTCAAACACGAGGTCTCCCTAACCTCTTCGACTAGTCGAGTTCAAGAGAAGGACTCAACTCGGGTTGAAAAACTCGAAGTTGAGAACTCTCTCTTGAAAAGTCAAGTTGAAGATCTTAGGAATACGTTGGAAAGGTTCACTTCGGGATCCAAAGGACTTGACCTCCTACTTGGATCTCAAAGGGTCGTGTACAACAAGGCTGGACTAGGGTTTAACTCAAACACGACTAATAGATCGTATATGTCGATTGTAAGTCGACATAGGAAACATGTCCAAGCATGGGTCCCTAAGAACTTTTTGATTTCAACTCTAGGATCCAACCCGTACTGGGTTCCCAAGGACCAAATCCACTATGTGGATAGACCGAATCGATTCAACGGTCTAGGGGGAGCCAGTACAAAACATGTTTGTGCTTTAACTTAGAAATTGCATGTTTTAACTTAGAAAGTTTGTGCTTTAACTTAGAAATTGCATGCTTTAACTTAGAAAGTTTGTGCTTTAAAACTTGTGAACTCACTTAGAACACGAACATAACCAACTAAAATTCTTCGAAAAGATTGAGCCTCGGGGAGCCTCTTTTCAAAACCATAACCAACTAAAATTCTTCGAAAAGATTGAGCCTCGGGGAGCCTCTTTTCAAAAATAACCAGTTAGACTAGGAAATAGTCTTAGGTGAGTCGAGTCATCATTTTCTTGAAAATGGCTTTGTCTAAGGAAGTGGTCGATGATCCGATAAAAGAAGGCCCCTGTGCCTCGCCACGACCTGGAAGCCATGATCTTGAAAAGGTAAACTTGACAAGCCTAGGGTCAAATCCAAATCTAACATAAAATTACTTGAACCTAAATGCACTTAATCAACTTAATTGGAAGTCATCTCACAAAAAAAAACACATAAGTATAACATGCTTGATCATATAGACACAGGTGAGATGACCTAGGTTTAACAACTTACAACCAATTTGTTTTAAAAAAAAAAAAATCTAACATCCAATCCAACCACCTTGTGTGTAGGATCAATTGATGTTGGACAGTGGTTGCTCCCGACACATGACTGGGGATCAACTCAAATTCACGAAGCTTCGATTCAAACAACAAGGATCGATAGCCTTTGGGAATAACGACAAGCTCAAAATCATCGGATCAGGTGATATCGAGCTTAACTCGAATTTTGTTATTAAAAATGTATTACTTGTAGAGAATTTTGAATATAACCTGCTTAGCGTAAGCCAATTATGTGACAATAACTACAAGGTCGTATTTTTAGAAAATGAATGTGTAATTAAAACAAATAAAACAGCTAAAACAATACTCAAAGGAACTAGGACAAATAACATTTATACAATTAACTTAATCAAATCCTTAGCCAAATGTCTTATGACACAGGAAGAGGAATCATGGTTGTGGCACCGACGACTCGGTCACTCGCACCCAAGACTCGTCCACAAGATGAGTCAGAGTGGCTTAGTCAGAGGCTTACCCAACCTCAATAATTTGGTTAATAAAATCTGTAATGCTTGTCAACAAGGAAAACAACCTAGGACACAACACAAGTTAACTAACCAAGAACGAACCTCAAGTGTACTTGAGCTCCTGCATATGGATCTATTCGATTCACATGGAGCTAAGTCACTCAATAGAAGCCAATATTGCTTAGTCATAATTGACGACTACTCCAAGTTTACCTGGGTTAGGTTCATCAAACATAAAAATGATACCCTAGATCAATTAATCAATCTATTCAAATTAATCGAGAATTAAAAAAACCTTAAGGTTAAAAGACTTAGAAGCGATCATGGTGGTGAATTCGAAAATCAAAGGTTCACGACTTATGTAACCTAAACGGATACCACCATGAATTCTCTTGCCCTAGGACCCCTCAACAAAATGGCCTAGTGAAGCGGAAAAACCGAACTCTACAAGAAGCCGCTAGGACCATGTTGAACGAATACGACCTACCTGATAGGTTTTGGGCAGAAGCCATTAGCACGGCTTGCTATGTCCAGAATAGGATCCTTATGGTAAAAAGGCACCTTAAGACCTCCTACGAGATTTATCACAATAAAGTGTCCAACATCAAGTACTTTAGGGTATTTGGATGTAAGGTACATATCTTAAACACCAAGAACCACCTAGGGAAATTCAAATCCAAAACCTCCACCGAAATCTTCTTAGGATACTCAACCACGAGTAGGGCCTATAGGGTATATAACCACGATACCCTTAAAGTCGAAGAGACTATTAATGTAGTGTTCGATGAAGTACCCGAACCTACAAAACACTTAATGACCCCAAGTGTTGAGCCCACTGATACCAAACTCGTCTCCGACCCTGAGATCGAGTCTAATCCACATCAACTAACTTCTCTTGTCGACCAAGTGACAAGTGATCCGAGTCAAACTAGTGTTCAACCAAGTCACCCCATTGATCAAGCATTAGGTGACACAAACCCAACCCAATCTAGGATTCAGACTAACCACCCTATCGATCAAGTGATAGAAGATCCTAATCTAGGAGTTCGAACTAGAGCATCCTATAGGAACCTTAGTCAAATTTCCTTAATTTCAAAGATAGAACCCAAATCAATTGAACAAGCTCTTCTTGATCCCGATTGGATTATTGCAATGCAAGAAGAGCTAGCTCAATTTACTAGGAATGAAGTGTGGGAATTAGTACCACCACCTAAAGACAAAACGATAATTGGAACAAGGTGGGTGTTTCGAAATAAGCTTGATGATAAAGGTGAAGTAGTTAGAAAAAAGGCTAGGTTAGTCGGCAAAGGGTTTAGTCAAGTCGAAGGCTTAGATTACGACGAAACATATGCCCTAGTAGCTAGACTCTAATCCATTCGAATGTTGCTAGCTTATGTCGCACATCGAGGATTTAAGCTGTTTCAAATGGATGTTAAGTCGGCATTCCTAAATGGATACATTAAAGAAGAAGTTTATGTTAGCCAACCCCCCGGATTCGAAAATCTAGATAAACCCGACTATGTTCTAAAACTTAAGAAAGCTCTCTATGGACTTAAACAAGCTCCTCGAGCTTGGTACGAGAGACTTTCAATCCATCTTAAGTCAAAAGGGTTTAACCAAGGCTTAGTTGACCCAACTCTCTTCGTAAAAACCTTAGGTAAAGAAATATTCATAGCTCAAATTTACGAGACGATATAATTTTGGAACCTCTAACTCAAATTTTACTAAACGATGTCCTTTTCCTCTCACTCTCGGAGCAAGTGAGCTTGGCCGTTAATCATGATTCTAAATGAACTTGGTAGGCGAGTTAAGTTTCTTTTTAGGTCTACAAATTAAACAAACTAAGGATGGTATATACCTATATCAACAGAAATACACTAAGGAGTTAATTAAAAGATTTGGAATGCAAGACGCTAAGATAATAAATACCCCAATGGCGATAAATGTTAACATAGGAGAAGACCTAGAAAGTAAGTCCATTGACTTAAAGTACTATAGGAGCACGATAGGAAGTCTCCTATACTTAACTGCAAGTCGACCTGACATCCAATTCGCAGTAAGTATGTGCGCCAGGTTTCAAACCTGTGCTAAGGAGTCTCACCTAACCCTAGTTAAGCGTATCCTTAGATATCTAAAGGGTACACTTAATGTCGGTATTTGGTATCCTAGATCTACCGAGTTCGAACTAACCGGCTACTCCGATTCGGACTATGCCGGTAATAAGCTCGATATAAAGAGCACGAGTGGCTGTTGTCAACTTCTCGACTCGAGTCTAGTGAGTTGGTGTAGTAGGAAACAACACTGTGTTGCTTTATCTACCACCAAAGTCGAATACATCGCGATGGGTGAGTGTGTCACGCAGCTTCTTTGGATGAAGCACACTCTCCACGACTTTAAGTTAGACTTTACGAATACTAAACTCCACGTAGATAACATTAGTTCAATTAATCTTACAAAGAATCCGATATGTCACTCTAGGACCAAACATATAGAGGTCAAACACCATTTCATTCGAGAACATGTGGCCAACGGAGTCATACACCTCGAATACGTCGAATCGAAGTCTAACGTGGCAGACCTATTTACTAAACCCGTACCCGAAGCCGAATTTAGTCTATTAAGACGAAAATTGGGCATGTGTGTAATAGAATAGGTACTTGCAAATTATATGTTCTTACCACTATTTTCTTTTTCATTATTATGGAACAAGCATAGGACATACCTTAGATATCATGCACCTATAGATTTAAGGAGCCAATACATCTCACAACACATAGGACTAATGTGTTTGTGTACTTAGCCACGTAGATGGGTGTGAGATGTTAGGACCTTACTCCTGGTTCCAGATGTAGAGCTAGTGCATCGCTATGAACCACGGAGTATAATCATACATACTAACCGACTCTGACCAGGACTGGTTGATCCTTCATATCAATCAAGCCAAATATGAGTCGAACATTTTATAGATAAAATTATTTTCAGTATATTATTTTCGAAATAATGTGGAACATGCTTGGACTTTAAAAATTAAAAAAAAAATTTCCACACACACCCTCACTCTTTTCGATATATGACAAAAGGGGGAGAAAAAGGCCAAAGTTAAGGGATCATTTTTATGGCCAAGGCTTCTTACTTTAACAAAACAAGGGAATTCTTAACTTAAACACATTTAGTTTTCGTTAACAATACAAAAAGTAATTTACTTAACTTTAAGTTAACTTGTTAACAAAACGAAAGTAAAGGCCAAGGTTAAGAAATCATTTTCTTAACTTAAAACTTATTTTAAATACTATGGCCAATATTAAGTATTTTCGGTTACTTAATTCTTTTTTAGTAGCAAGCGTCAAGGGGGAGAGTTAAAACTCTTTCTCAAGTACTCACCCTCGGTCAAGGGGGAGGATTCCTCAAGGGGGAGCACTTGAAAAAGAGTTTTTATACTCCTATTCATTCATGCTCTTAACACTCCTGCTCATTCATGCATATCTTTTCTTAATGCACTTAACTTTGTATGTGGGTTTGCCATAAATCAAAAAGGGGGAGATTGTTTGTGCAGTAGGCACCTAAGTCGAACCTGAGTTTTGATTATAGCAAACGATACAAAGTTAAGCTCATGTTGTTATCTCACGAGTTGAATCGAGTATGCAGAAACTTGCTATAGCTGGAGCTGAAGGCTAGCGACACCCGGAGGAAGCCGCGGTGGTCGGGCGACACTCAAGTGACTTCGGAGGGAGCCGAAGGAATTGACTGGAAGGTCGGAAGCAAAAGCAACACGTAAGTATCGAGGTAAGCTCGTGTGTGCAAGTGTAAGTAAGGTCGTATCCTCGTTACGGGGAAAGACTTAAGCGTAGATCCGACCCAAGACATCTCATAGGTGGTCTAGGTCGAGATCGGACGATCGACGATCGTCGAAATAATGTTTTCTTTAAGCTAACAATACCTTGCAACCAACATCAGTCGACTGCCAACTTGAAGGACTCGAATGTCGTCCATCAGTCGGGTGACTACGGCTAGCACTCGATCGATCGCCATGATCGTGATGATGGCCATCGATCGGCCTGTCAAAGGATCACCAGGTTTATCACCAAATTTCAAGGGGAGTGGTGATAAAATATGATTGGCTAGGGTTCCTCTCAAAAAGGGGCTCAAAGGCTATAAAAGGAGGTCCTAACCTAGGGTTTTTACAACAATTCTAAGTGCTCAAAAGCTTCCGCAACGCTATGACTCTCGACTCTAAGTTTACCAACAACCCTAGCTTAAGGTCTTTCTTTTTAGTTGTTGGTATAATCCTTGTTATTGTTTTCAATATTACATTTCTTTTACTCGAGGTTTTTCTATCGTTGCATTTTACTTTAATAGAAGAGAGGGTTTGTCTCTCTATTATTTTGCTTCGAAAGTTTTTTTTGTAATCGTCAAACTCCTACCTCCAACGAGGAGGAGTGTTTTAGTGAATTGTCCTTCGTACACGGTCTAGGACCGTTAGGGCCTTGGAGTAGTAGCCGAAGGCTATGAACCAAGTAAAAAATAAACTTGTCTCTTTTTGTTTCATTTACTTTTCCGCTGCACTCAATTCTTTTGATACGAACTCGAAGAAAAAGGTTTTTCGCTATTCACCCCCCCCCCTCTAGCGAACCGCATCGATCCAACAATGTGTTGCTCTGCTTTGGCAGATTCAACAACTACAAATGATCGAGGTAGTGATGGGTATCAAGGACTTGGTGGGCATTTACGAGTTGATTCGATTAATATCTAATCTAATCGTAATGTATATCATATACGCATTAAGGCCTTTATTATACTATATTAGCATGCATCACATACATACAAGCATTATTCTAGCATGCATCATATACATACAAGAAAAATATCCTAGCATGCATCATATACATACAAGCATTATTCTACTAGCATGCATCACATACATACAAGCAAAATCAAATATATATATATATATATCAACATATATATATATATATATAATTAACTGTGATATGGTAATGGCCCTACTACGATCTTCTCAAGCCAATGAGAAATCGGACGGTCAACCTAAGGCTAGCGGCTTCTCCAAGCGCTTCCTTTGACCGCTATGTGTCATCGGCACCCTTCTCGTAACTTCGTCTACAAGTGGACTTTCCACCGCTCCATTTTGTACATTACAAATATGAAAGTCGAGTTACATTCGAGTCTAAAACTATTTAGAACTAGAATTTCAAAAGAAGAGGTACGACGCGCAGGTCGCATACACTATACAACACGCACAACCACAAAAACGGTACGCAGACCGTATTATGAATTACAATACATCATAATCCAATAAAATTGGAATCATTGGGCAATGACAATCACAGAATTATACATAATTCTAAATTATGTATTTTTACAGAAAATTTCTATAATTTTTTCTAATTTTTTTTCAATTTTATGAGTCACCTCTCCGTAACGGTCCCGCTAAGCGGTTTCCGGGTGCGATCACGGGACAAAGCCCCTTTCGGGGATAGGGGCAGCGCCCCTACTCGCAAAATAAACTTTGCGAGTGTCCCTACTACGATCTTACAGCGACTTAAGTCGCTGTCCCAAAAACCTAAAGTGAGAATTCGCCGTTTCGGAGAGTTTTTCTCGATGGTTGAAGCCTACAAGTGTCCCAACACTCGTTGTTTTGACTCTTCGAGAAAAATACCCAAAATTTCTATAAAAATAGGAAATTTACATAAACATAAAAAACTGTAATTTTTATATCTAATACAAAAACTACAAAAATGAAATACATACATGCTTCGTACGTGGCTCTGATACCACTGTTGGACTTTCTGAGCCGCAAAAACCGCTTTTTACATTACGGAAACCCCGGAAGTTCGGCCACGGATCCGTGCGAAGATCTATTAAAACTAAAACATGTATGTGTTTACTAAAAACCCTAGATCTACCTTATATATAGAAGGTGAGATCATTACCCTCGATGCGACGCCCTTCACAAATCTCGCTCGTCCAAAAGCTTCGCCGAAACTCAAGAGCGTCAAGTGCACACTCCTCTATTGGTATCCACACAAGCAATAGGTGGAGTAAAGCAATCTTGAGTGTGCTAGCTTGAGAGGATGGGAGAGCATGCTTGAGAGGATGATCCAAGGAAGAAGATGAAGTTGGAGAGTAACTCACAAAATAAGGCTTGGGAGGTTACATGCATGCATGTAACTCCTATGGCTCTTGGTCTCCCTCATGAGGTGGCACCACATGATAAGTCAATGATGATGTGGAGCATCATCATTGGCCGGCCATGCCAAGTCATCATCATGACATGATATTTGGTCAAGTCAAACTTGACCTTTCATCTTCCCTCTCAAGTCAAATCAAACTTGACCTCTTATCTCCCATAGTTGATCAAATCCAACCATTTGATTCAAGTCAATTTAATCTAATGAATCTCTATTCATTAATTTAAATTGATTTGATGAATCAAATCTAAATTAGACTCATTCAACAATTGAATCAAATTGAGTCCAACTCAATTAGTCTAATTTGGATTACTCTTAATCCAATTTGGTTCATCCCAAGAACCTAATCCTCATGGTTGATCATATAAACCTAATCTCCATCTAATTGCCCTTTTGTGTGTGACCCTATAGATTATTGTAAGATTGGCAATGTCCCTAAACCAATTTAGAAACATAAGCAATGAGCGGTATCTAGCAACACATCATTGCTACCCAAGTTACAAGAATGTTGAGCTCCAACATCACCTTTGTGACTACTAATTGTGACTCTCACAATATGTGACAATTGTTGGGTTTCCGGCACCGCGGTGTGTGTGTGTTCGATCATGTTTCGTAAACATGAACATAGCAGAAGCAATAAAAATAATAAATCTACATTTATTACAACACGCACAACACATGCATGCATATTACAACAAGTGTAGACATAACCGTAAATTTAAATTTACAATAAAAGGAAATTTATCTACGTTATACCTTTCGTATGACGTGTAACGGGAACGGCATCAATCGGAACGATCCTCGCTAGAATCGTCTCTATCCGTATCCACGCCGAGTTCCTCGGGATGACTTCCCTAAGCCATGAGCTTCGTCTTTGTACGGGTTACTAGCCTCGTGTTGAAGACGATGTGATCGAGAGATGATCATGATCCGAATCCAAATTCGGATCCTAATACGAGTTCTCAAAACTCGCTTCTCCGGAGAGGTATTCGTCAACCAATTGACGAATCCTTCGTCCTCCACCTCAGAGGATTACCGGAGATCGAATCCCCGGTAAGTTAGCCGCTGTCGGAGCTCTAACCGTCGTCCAAATGACGCTACGACGAGAGGAGAACAAGCTGTCCAAAAAACTGGACAGCTTTGGTGGAGGTGATAGGCGCCGGCCAACCAAGGAAGATAGAGCTCACCTTGATGCCAAACCTGAAGGAGATCTCCAGAGCACTAACCGGCTGCAGCTCGACGCCGGCGAGGGGGAAGGAAGCAGCCTTCTGGACGCCGGTTGGAGTTGCAATGGGCGGCGGTTTAGGGTTGGCGCCGAGAGCTCCCTCAATGGGGTGGGCGGCAACCTTAGGGCAAGGGGTTTTTGGATTAGGGCTTAATTATCCCTTAAGCCCTCTTTTATAGAGAACTAATTCTATTAATGGTTATTGGATCATAACCATTAGGCCCGTTAACCCGCTCCATTAAGATAAGTTAAAATAAACCAAACCATGATGGTTTATTTTAAGTTAAAACGAACCGAACCAACTTTTGGTTCATTCGTTTAAAATAAACTAAACCCTTTGGTTTATTCTCCTCCATTGGATTAGAACCAAACCATTTTGGTCCATCCATTATGTCGTCATAAGACACGGCTCATCCACGCTTCCATTGCGCCTGAAACGATTTCATGCTCGCTCCATGTTTGGTCCAACCAAACATAGTTTCTCTCGGTCTGAGAATCCCATTCTCAAGCTCGTTTTAAATCCTTCGGATTACGCTCGTTGTGCGTGTGACCAAATAGGTTCTCGGTTTATGTTGGCCGTCTATAATTAACCATTAATTATAGAACGATCATGAGTGGCACCTAGTAGTACATCATGATCCCCAATTAACTGAAAAGATCAACGGTTGATCCAGAACTATTTCTGAAACCCTTTAGTAGCTCGAATGATTCGTGCCCCATTCCCTTCACTCATCTTATACCCACTTGGTTCAGGACATGGTCTATTGTGTCAGTCCCCACTAGGCTGACTACGTCACACCTAGCCCAAGTATCATTTCCTCGTCCTACGGATTCTAGTTACTCCACATGTATCGAAGAGTACCTTACTCTAAACATGTAATTCTTTGGCCAAAGACTTTAGTAACAATCCGATGAGAGACCATGGGTATACATCTCCTCGCAAGGAGTGGTGAATCCTTTATAGGCTATTCAAACACCTTCGATCACTTCAACTTATACCCAATCATCCCGGGTCCACATCTCCTTAGAGATGCTTGCTTAAGATGTCAAAGCATAAGTCTCTATGATCAAGATGACTTGAATACCGCAAGTCAAAGGAACATCGCACTTAAGCCACAGTAAGAACTTCATTGACATATCTATATATGCAGAGAACCATATGAAGTCTTACGGCTGGTCACTCCAATGAACTAGTTACCATAACTAGCATCCACGATAAACTCCGGACATCACTATGCCTCCAGCCAGTGAGAATCAGCCGCTTGGATACACCAAGGAGTATACCTCGTGCTAGTCTCGACAGAATTGATGGTGTCTAAATCCATCAATTCATCGACTAGGGATAATTCTGATACATCACAATTACACATGTAGAGATACTCACTAGTTGTGATCCAATCACAAATTCTCTCATGCTGTGAATCGTATCGTGGACATTCAGTAAATGAGTTTAAGATCCAATCAAATACATAAAACATGTATACTCAAATAGTGAATCTTCATTTATCATATAAATGGTTCATACATAAGGCGATTGCCTTAGGACATCTCTCATATATTACTAACAGACTCCCACTTGGCCTAATGTCAATCGCTACGGTATCCAATACCATAAGCTCGAACATGACCCTCAAACTTATTTTGAGGTAATGCCTTAGTCAAGGGATCCGCTAAGTTCCTTTCAGTGGGAATTTTCTCAATTTGTATTTCGTTCCTACTGATGATCTCTCTGATAAGATGATAGCGACGAAGCACATGTTTGGATCGTTGATGAGACCTTGGCTCTTTACTTTGTGCAATTGCTCCATTGTTGTCGCAGAGACCAAGATTGCTTCAACAATGGCCGAATCACACCAAGTTCTGAATGAACTTCTTGATCCAAACCGCTTCCTTTCTTTGCTTAGAAGGCGCAATGTATTCTCGCCTCATGGTAGAATCCGCTCTGATCTCTTGTTTGGAACTTTTCCAACTCACCGCCCCATTCAAGGTGAACACGATCGGTGAGACACGAATCATCCTTGTCTGCATTCTAGAAGTACCGCGTATCACCATGTCCCCTTCTCCATATATTAGGAACACATCCTTAGTTCTTCTCAAGTACTTAAGGATCGTCTTAACAGCCGCCCAATGATCCATTCCCGGATCGGACTGGTATCTGCTCGTGACACTCAGAGCGTACGATACGTCGGGCCTTGTACAAACATAGCATACATGATAGATCCTATTGCGGATGCATAGGGAATCTTACTCATGCAAATCCTCTCGTCTTCTGTGCGCAGACACATAGACTTCGAAAGGTGTACCCCATGCCTGATGGGTAAGAAACCTTTCTTGGATTCCGACATGCTAAACCTTTTTAGCACTCGGTCTATATATGTAGACTGCGAAAGACCAAGCAACCGTTTCGATCTATCTCTATAGATCTTAATCCCGAGGATGTAGGTTGCTTCTCCCAGGTCTTTCATGGAGAATGTCTTGGATAACCAAACCTTCACTGACTGTAAGATTGAAACATCGTTTCCTATAAGTAGTATGTCATCGACATACAATACTAGGAACACGACTGCACTCCCACTAACCTTCTTGTACACACAAGGTTCGCGGATTTTGTGAGAAATCAAACTTTTGATTGTCTCATCAAAGCGGATATTCGACTCTGGATGCTTGCTTCAATCCATAAATGGACCGTCGCAATTTGCATACCTTGGTTTTATCAACCGATGTGAAACCCTCGTGTTGTATCATATACACGTCCTCGCTGTGTTTCCATTAAGGAAAATTTGTTTCACATCCATCTGCCATATCTCATAATCATAATGAGTGCTATGGCGAGCATCCGAATGGATTTAAGCATAGCTCTGAGCGAATAGGTTTCGTCATAATCAACACCTTGTTTTTGACGATATCCTTTCGCCACCAATCTAGCCTTATAGGTAATCACATTACCATCCATGTCGGTTTTCTTCTTGAAAACCCACTTGCACCCTATAGGCTTTATCCCTTCAGGTGGGTCAACCAAGTTCCAAACTTGGTTTTCATACATGGAATCCATTTCCGACTTCATGGTACCAAGCCACTTATACCTTTCTGAACTTGTCAGCACTTCTTCATAACTGGTAGGCTCCTCATCATCAATGAGTAACACGTCGTTCGATTCACTTACGAGAAATCCATATCTCTCAGGAATATTGCGTGTTCTACCAGATCTACGAAGATGTGGTGTTACAATAGGTCCAGCCGATTGCTCATCACTATGAGTTGTCGGCTGTTGTGCTTCACCAGGTATTTCATTAATGTCTATTTGAGTCTCTCGAGCCTCCTCAAGCTCGACGACACTCCCACTATTTTCTTGCAAGAGAAACTCTTTCTCTAGAAACACAGCATGCCTTGAAACAAACACCTTTTGTTCCACAGGATGATAGAATTGGTAACCCCTTGTTTCCTTAGGGTATCCAACAAATAGACATTTATCAGACTTAGCATCCAATTTGTCCGTCTGATCAAGCTTCACATAAGCGAGACAACCCCATATCTTCAAGTAAGATACATGAGGTTTCTTACCATTCCATATCTCATATGGAGTAGTTGAGACTACCTTGGTAGGCATTCTGTTTAACAAGTAAACAGCTGTCTGAAGTGCATAGCCCCAAAAGGACTTGGGAAGAGTCGCATGATTCATCATTGACCTGACCATGTCCAACAAGGTTCGGTTATGCTTCTCAGATACACCATTATGCTGTGGTGTATATGGTGGAGTCCATTGAGACAATATACCATTGTCTCTTAGATAATCAAGAAACTCTTGACTTAAGTATTCACCACCTCGATCCGATCGAAGTATTTTAATACTCTTATCATGTTGTTTCTCTACTTCATTTCTGAATTCTTTGAACCTTTCAAAGGCTTCATACTTGTGTTTCATCAAGAACACATACTCAAACCGTGAGTGATCATCGGTGAAGGTAATGAAGTAGCTATAGCCTCCTAATGCTTGAGTTGACATAGGTCCACATACATCAGTATGTATTAGTCCTAGTAACTCTCCCACTTGTTCACCTTTTCCAGTAAAAGGTAACTTAGTCATCTTGCCTCTTAAGCATGATTCGCATGTATCGTATGAATCCAATTCAAATGATTCCAGAATTCCACATCAGTGTAATTCGGACATGCGTTTCTTGCTTATATGGCCAAGACGACAATGCCACATATAGGAGTCTATTTGATTATCCTTTCGAGCATGCGTGTTGCTCACTTCGATATTGAAAATGTCACTGGATACGTCCAACGTATAAATGCCATTACTCAAGGTTCCAGTTCCATAAAGTACGCCATTCAAAGTTATATAACAACAATTGTTACTAAACATCAAATGGAAACCATTTCTATTTAAACAGGAAATAGAAACAATGTTCTTTATTAGAGAATGAACATAATAGCAATTGTCCAGTTCTAAGACTAGTCCACTAGGGAGCTTCAGCAAATAAGTTCCGATGGCGACCGCAGCAACCTTTGCTCCATTGCCAACTCATAAATTTGACTCCCCTCTGACAAGTCTTCTTCTATTCCTTAGCCCCTGTATGTCATTACATATATGTGAGCCACACCAAGTATCCAATACCCAAGTGTCTAAGGAAATAGAATGACAATCAATAACAAAGATACCTGAAGAGGATGGGGCATCGGATGCCTTCTTTTTCTTCATGGACTCAAGATAAATCTTGCAGTTTCTTCGCCAGTGGCCTTCCTTGCCACAGTGATGGCAAGTGCCCTTTTGCGCTGGTTCTGCCTTCTTTGCCTTTTTCTTCTTTCCTTTCTTCTGTTCTTTTGCCTTCCTCTTAGAACCTTTCTTTGAGGAATCAACTAACAGAACCGCCTTCTCCTCAAGCTTCACAGAAGGCTCCACAGTCTTCAGCATATTGAGGAGCTCGGGAATGGTGGATTCTAATTTGTTCATCCGATAGTTCATCACAAATTGTGAGAAACTCTTGGGAAAACAATGCAGAATTAAGTCAATACTTAACTCATGATCCATCACAAAACCGAGGGTTGCTAGCCGCTCGATGTACCCGTTCATCTTTAGAACAAACTGCACTACAGATGAACCTTCTTGCATCTTTGTGGTGAAGAGGAGCCTAGACACCTCGAACCTTTCGGATCTCGCTTGCTGATCGAACAACTCATGAAGATGGAAGACTATAGTATTAGCATCCATATGCTCATGCTGCTTTTGCAGCTCAGGTACCATCGCCGCTATCATGATGCAACTCGCCAGCTCAGAATCTGCCACATGCTTCTGATAGACCAACATTTGGTTTGGAGTTGCATCGTCCTTAGGACGGTCAGGAAGAGGCTCTTCAAGGACATATGCAAGCTTTTTCGCCTTGAGAACAATTCTCAAGTTTCTAAGCTAGTCCAGGAAGTTAGGCCCAGTCAGTTTGTTCGAATCCAAAATAGTGCGCAAATTCAAAGACGTCATGATCAATTTATTGACCTAGAAATACAAAACGAGCATATATGAGAAAATGATTTTAAAATGCATCAATATACATTTATAAATCCCATTCATTTTTCGAATTTCAAAAACCCCAAAATCACTTCGGGAGATCGTAGGTCCATCTCCGAATGGGCTGATATCCATCATAGTTATGAACAACCTTGGAGAGAGTCCAACAAGCCATTCATAACTACGACGGTAGGTATCATCTATGCCGATTGCATATCACGTATATGCAACTATCACAATGTGCTATCAACTAATTGAATGTTCACACATATGTTGGGTTGTTAACACATTAACAAGTATGCATCATATGCATAGCACCCAACTTCACCTCCCTTTACATCGACCTTGGAGAGAGTCCAACAAGCCGGTGCTCAAGGTTAAAGCCAACCCATTAATCGAGAAATAGTTTTAATATGGTTAGAGCGCATTCAACCAATTAGCTCAGCTTGGAGAGAGTCCAACAACCAAAGCTAACGATTGACCTCTGACTCTTACCATATTAGTATTAAACTATTCTATGGTTTGAACATGTTCGGGTTCGAGCTGGGCTTGGAGAGAGTCCAACAACCCAAACAAGAAACGGAACTCTGGTTCTAACCATATCAATGGAAGGTGTAGGCTTTAATATTGTTTAAGGGTTTTATGTCTCATCCTCTTTGCATGCAAATAACTATTATCTACATGGCATGGCATACATGGCATACATCTACATGTCATGACACGCATGGCATAATGTTATGCATCTAATGCAATTACATGACATACAATTATGTCATGTATATAATTTCCTTATATGTCATAACTATTTATGGAAATAAAATATGTTTAAGATTTGATTCTCCAAATCAAATCATAATTAAATTAGGAAACAAATTTCCAAATCTAATCACATATTTTATTGATGAAATTATTTGATTAAGGAAAATCTATTTTGGAAACCAATTTCCTAAATCATTAAAACTACTTATGGAAATAAAATATTTTAAGATTTGATTTCCCAAATCAAATCATGATTAAATTAGGAAACAAATTTCCAAAATCTAATCAAATATTTTATTTATGGAAAATATCAATTTCCATAAATACTTCCAACTTTCCAAAAGTGGAAGATTTCCATAAATACTTCTAGACTTTCCAAAATTAAAAAATTTCCATAAATACTTCTAAATTTCCAAAATTAGAAAATTTCCAGAAATACATTATGACTATCGCAAAACCATTTTTACGATTATGTCGAAACACAACCTGGGCTCTGATACCACTGTTGGGTTTCCGGCACTGCGGCGTGTGTGTGTTCGATCATGTTTCGTAAACATGAACACAGCGGAAGCAATAAAAATAATAAATCTACATTTATTACAACACACACAACACACGCATGCATATTACAACAAGTGTAGACATAACCGTAAATTTAAATTTGCAATAAAAGGAAATTTATCTACATTATACCTTTCGTATGACGTGTAGCGGGAACAGCATCAACCGGAACGATCCTCGCTAGAATCGTCTCTATCCGTATCCACGCCGAGTTCCTCGGGATGACTTCGCTAAGCCACGAGCTTCGTCTTCGTACGGGTTACTAGCCTCGTGTTGAAGACGACGTGATCGAGAGATGATCACGATCCGAATCCAAATTCGGATCCTAATACGAGTTCTCAAAACTCACTTCTCCGGAGAGGTATTCGTGAACCAATTGACGAATCCTTCGTCCTCCACCTCAGAGGATTACCGGAGATCGAATCCCCGGTAAGTTAGCCACTGTCGGAGCTCTAACCGTCGTCCAAATGACGCTCCGACGAGAGGAGAACAAGCTGTCCAGAAAACTGGATAGCTTTGGTGGAGGTGATAGGCGCCGGCCAACCAAGGAAGATAGAGCTCACCTTGATGCCAAACCTGAAGGAGATCTCCGGAGCACTAACCAGCAGCAGCTCGACGCCGGCGAGGGGGAAGGAAGAAGCCTTCTGGACGCCGGTTGGAGGAGCAATGGGTGGCGGTTTAGGGTTGGTGCCGAGAGCTCCCTCAATGGGGTGGGCGGCAACCTTAGGGCAAGGGGTTTTTGGATTAGGGCTTAATTATCCCTTAAGCCCTCTTTTATAGAGAACTAATTCTCTTAATGGTTATTGGATCATAACCATTAGGCCCGTTAACCCGCTCCATTAAGATAAGTTAAAATAAATCAAACCATGATGGTTTATTTTAAGTTAAAACGAACCGAACCAACTTTTGGTTCATTCGTTTAAAATAAACCAAACCCTTTGGTTTATTATCCTCCATTGGATTAGAACCAAACCATTTTGGTCCATCCATTATGTCTTCATAAGACACGGCTCATCCACGCTTCCTTTGTGCCTGAAACGATTTCATGCTCGCTCCATGTTTGGTCCAACCAAACATAGTTTCTCTCGGTCTGAGAATCCCATTCTCAAGCTCATTTTAAATCCTTCGGATTACGCTCGTTGTGCGTGTGACCAAATAGCTTCTCGGTTTATGTTGGTCGTCTATAATTAACCATTAATTATAGAACGATCATGAGTGGCACCTAGTAGTACATCATGATCCCCAATTAATCGAAAAGATCAACGGTTGATCCAGAACTATTTCTGAAACCCTTCAGCAGCTCGATTGATTCGTGCCCCATTCCCTTCACTCATCTTATACCCACTTGGTTCAGGACATGGTCTATAGTGTCAGTCCCCATTAGGCTGACTACGTCACACCTAGCCCAAGTATCATTTCCTCGTCCTACGGATTCTGTTACTCCACATGTATCGAAGAGTACCTTACTCTAAACATGTAATGCTTTGGCCAAAGACTTTAGTAACAATCCGACGAGAGACCATGGGTATACATCTCCTCGCAAGGAGTGGTGAATCCTTTATAGGCTATTCAAACACCTTCGATCACTTCGACTTATACCCAATCATCCCGGGTCCACATCTCCTTAGAGATGCTTGCTTAAGATGTCAAAGCATAAGTCTCTATGATCAAGATGACTTGAATACCGCAAGTCAAAGGAACATCGCACTTAAGCCACAGTAAGAACTTCATTGACATATCTATATATGCAGAGAACCATATGAAGTCTTACGGCTGGTCACTCCAATGAACTAGTTACCATAACTGGCATCCACGATTAACTCCGGACATCACTATGTCTCCAGCCAGTGAGAATCAGCTGCTTGGATACACCAAGGAGTATACCTCATGCTAGTCTCGACAGAATTGATGGTGTCTAAATCCATCAATTCATCGACTAGGGATAATTCTGATACATCACAATTACACATGTAGAGATACTCACTAGTTGTGATCCAATCACAAATTCTCTCATGCTGTGAATCGTATCGTGGACATTCAGTAAATGAGTTTAAGATCCAATCAAATACATAAAACATGTATACTCAAATAGTGAATCTTCATTTATCATATAAATGGTTCATACATAAGGCGATTGCCTTAGGACATCTCTCATATATTACTAACAACAATGTCCCTCTATCCTTGACATCTAGATTGACCAATTGAGGCATAGACCATGTTATCCTCGGTACAATCTATATCTTGAACTCCAAGTAAACTCACTCTAATCAAATGAGCTCAATATCTCATATTGACTCATTTGGGCATGGCCATGCACTTCGTGGTCTCACTCTATCAAGAATATCGATGTAACCCCCGTCATATAGGAGGGATAGATCCCATCTACATTACTCACATCCCTCCACATAATTTGTTACATGCCCAGTAATTGCCTTTATAGTCCACCCATTTACGGGTGACGTTTGACGAAGCCAAAGTATGCAACTCCTTATGTAGGGAACCATGGTGACTTCAGGTCTAAGGACTAATAGTCATACTAATAGGCACATGAGAAAGTATATAACACTCATATAACGATCCATGATACTTTCTCATGTTGGGTCATTCAGTATACATTCTCTAATGTATACCCTTGTGTCAACTTGATATCTCTTATCCATAACTTGTGAGATCAAGTCATCGAGTTGACCAACATGCTAGTCTCTACGCATTAACATTGTCCCTGAATGTTAATACTTGACTAGGAATGATTAAGAGTAGTGTTCTCTATATCATCTCATTATCGATTCAACCAATCGATTGATATAGATAAGAACCTACTTCTCAAGGACATTATTATATTTAGTTATTTGGCACCAATACAAGTAAATATAATAACCATGTCTTTATAAATAGGAATATGATACAATAAAATCCATACAACAATCATCACATGATTGGCTCTAGGGCTTTCACTAACACCAGGAAACCCGACGACTTGCTAAAGGGGATATTACCATTTACTTGGGCAATGCTCCGAAGGTGGCGGCTATTACAGTGGGAGATGTTTATTTATCTTTTGATAGGAATAAAACTTTGGTTCTTATGAATTGCCTTTATGTACCTTTATTTAGAAAGAATTTGATTTCAGTGTCTAAATTATTTATGGATGGACATACTATTTCTTTTAATGACAGAGTTGTTATAAAAAGAAATAGGGAGATTATCTGTTCTAGTGCATTGATAGGAAATTTATATACACTTGAACCAAAAGCACCTACGATGCAAATAGAAGTTAATAACTCATCTTCTAATTCCAATAAGAGAAAAGAACCTTCAAAGATGAACCAAACATATCTTTGGCATCTTAGGCTTGGTCATATTAACCTAAGAAGAATTCAAAGGTTGATAGCTGATGGACCTCTGGGTTCATTAGTGGTGGAAGATTTCCCAACCTGCGAATCTTGCTTGGAGGGTAAAATTTCCAAGAGACCTTTTAAGGCCAAGGGTTATAGAGCGAAAGATGTGTTAGAATTGGTTCATTCTGATTTGTGTTGTCCTATGTCTATCCAGGCTAGAGGTGGTTTTGTAGGGATGTATACTGAAAAGTCTATCTTTTGTATGAACATCTTTATTTTGAAATAAGAATCACATGATCATTGTTTGCATATTTTTATGGTTATGCAATATTGTCTAATACTTTACATTGTAGATAACATGGTGTGTGGTGTCACACAGGAGATCATGTTATCGGCCCCTTGAAAAGTATAAGTAAAGGCTCACAACCGAGATGGCTTTGGACAAACCATCGGAATAGTTGTAGTGTGATTTGGTATTGGTTTGTCTTGACCATAGAATCACACTAGTACACTTTGTGTGTATTGAGCAGGACCGACTTAGAGGTGATTCGATTTATTTCTGACTACATAATCGAATCGGACCTCAGATATTATTTAGTACATGCTCTTAATCCCGATATAATAACGGGCACATATACTTAGTCTCATCTCTTTGATTTACCAATGGGCGAGATTTATAGATTAAATCGATAGGCTCAGTAAGTTGAGAGATAATATTATTTATATAGTGTGCCATTGATTATAGGAGGAAACCATGTCCTATATATTAGGATGATGATGTCTCCTTGAGGAGCTCATAAGGTTCATCATGTAAACCCTACAGGTGGACTTGGTCCGGCATGATGAAAAGGTTAAGTGGTACTACTCAAGGAGTTAGATGTTGATTAATTAATGGTCAGTAAATTAATTAATCGACGGACATTCGAGATGTTAAACACGGGAAGAAAATGTACAAATAATATATGGAGCCCATATTATCATATGGGGGTTGGTGAGGTAGATCAATGATGATCCTTTAGTGGATTGGATCATCATTAGTGGATCGGACTTTATGTGGGCTTGATCCATGGGTGGCCAAGATCCAACTCCTCCACATGGTCCCTAATGTAGCCTATTAACACCTCATGAAGCTTAGATCCAATGGATGAAAACAAAACTCTAGATCCAAAGGTAGAGATTAAATCTCTAGATCCGACGGTTGAGATTAAATCTCTAGATCTGACGGTTGAGATTAAATCCCTAGAACCAATGGAGGAGATTAAATCATGGCTTGAGCCCAACTCTATAAATAGAGTCATGAAGTGGGTGGCAAGTAGGATGATGGCTTAAGGGGATTAGGGTTTGCTTCCTTTGGAGGCTAGGAATCCTAGTTGGTTTTGGATTAGGTTTGGGTGGCTAGGGTTTTGGGAGCTATGGGTGGGCGGCAACAAGTGAAGGAGTTTTTCATCTTCTTCCTAAGGTGTGGCCAGTTTCTCCCATCTTCCCTCTACCTTGTCTTGTGCTCATCCTAACCTTCTTCCCCACTTCCATGGCCAGCCATAAGGAGAGCAAGGATTAGGGTTTGGAGGCTTAGGGTTTAGGAGGCTTGGGTGGCACCAAATAAGGAAGTAGTTTGCTTTCTTCTTCCTATCCTTTGGTGGCTGGCGCCCACAGCCCTATCCCAGCACTTGGCCGGCATCCAAAGACCCCTTCTCCTTCTCCTTAAGTGGTGGAAACAAGATATAGGGCTTTCCCTTGGTGTCTTGGCCGGTTTCCACCATTATCTCCTTCTCCTTGTTGGCCGGCGGCAAGCATTCTCCTTGTTGCTTGTTGGTTGGCCATAGGAAGGAGAAGAGCTTTGTTTCTATTCTTCCTCTTGCTTTGGAAAAGCAAGGAAGGAAGATTTGCGATCTTGGAGCTTCGACTTTTGGTAGATCGTCGCCCACACGACGTCCAAAAGGAGGAAGGACATACATTAGAAGATCAAGAGGTATATCTATTCTCCTTTCTCCTTTGTTTGTTGCTTGTTTTTGTTTTTCAATTATAAGCTAAAACCATTAAATTGGTATGAGAGCTTCTGGGGCAAAACCCCTTCAGGTTTTGAGTATTTCGTCTCTTTTATAGATGATTATTCGAGATATGGATACATTTACTTAATGCGCCGCAAGTCTGAATGCTTTGACAAGTTCAAAGAATTCAAGGCTGATGTGGAGAAACGTCAAGGTAAAAGTATCAAGACACTACAATCTGATCGTGGTGGTGAGTACCTCTTGGGAGAGTTTAGGAATTACTTATCAGAGGCTGGGATTCAATCCCAATTGTTTGCACCTGGAACACCCTAGCAGAATGGTGTAGCAGAGCGAAGGAATAGGACTCTTATGGAGATGGTTAGATCGATGATGAGTTATTCTGAGTTGTCACATTCATTCTGGGGATATGCTCTAGATACAGTAGTGTATATTCTGAACTTGGTCCCATCTAAATCAGTGCTTTCTACTCCCACAGAATTGTGGACTGAGCGAAAGTCTAGTCTAAGACATATTCAAATTTGGGGAGTCCAGCACATGTGTTGAAGGCAGATGCTGGTAAGTTGGAACCTCGTACAGAAGTGTGCATGTTTGTTTGCTATCCTAGAGGAACGAAAGGTGGTTTATTTTATAGTCCTAGAGATCAGAAGGTGATCGTTAGCACGAACGCCAGATTTCTAGAGGAAGACTATGTGACGAACCACAAGTCCATGAGTAAGATTGTTCTGGAGGAATTGAAAGGGAAAGTCACTTCTTCAGTACCACCGGTACAATAAGATATACCACAAGTCACTGGACTGCGTGTCACAGAGAATACATAGGTGATACCTCATTGTAGTGGGAGGGTTATTAGACAGCCTGATTGATTCATATTCTTGGGAGAATCTTCTGATTTGATCCCTAGCAAACATGAACCTGATCTCTGGACATATGATGAGGCAATCCAAGATAAAGATACAGTATCTTGGCAAAGTGCAATGAATGTTGAGATTGAATCTATGGATTCAAATCAGGTCTAGGAGCTAGTAGAACTACCCAATGGTGTAAAAACCATTTGTTGCAAGTGGATCTACAAAAGAAAGAGAGGAATAGACGGGAAGGTTGAGACCTTCAAAGCAAGGCTTGTTGTTAAAGGGTATACTCAGAAAGAGGGTATCGCTTATGAGGAGACTTTTTCGCCGGTAGCCATGCTTAAGTCTATCCGGATTCTCTTATGCATTGCAGCTCATATTGATTATGAGGTGTGGCAGATGGATGTCAAGACAGCTTTCCTTAATGGAAGTCTTGAGGAAAACATCTATATGAAAAAACCAGAGGGATTCATTGAAAAGGACAAAGAGCATCTTGTGTGTAAGCTTAATCGGTCCATTTATGGATTGAAGCAAGCTTCGAGGTCTTGGAACATCTGCTTTGATGAGGTAATCCAATCTTATGGATTTATTCAAAGTTCGGATGAGTCTTGTGTATACAAGAGATGTGACAGAAACATAGTGGTATTTCTTGTACTATACGTAGATGACATTTTGCTAATTGGAAACAATGTCAAGGTGTTATTGGATGCAAGGGTATGGTTGTCCAAACAGTTTGATATGAAGGACTTGGGAGAAGTGGAACACATCCTTGGGATCAAGGTTATAAGAAATCGCAGGAAAAGGATGTTGTGCTTATCTCAAGCTTCATACATAGACACCATTATGGATCGTTTTAGCATGCAGAACTCCAAGAAGGGTTTTCTACCTTTCAGGCATGGAGTTCCTTTATCTAAAGAGATGTGTCCTAGAACGTCTGAGAAGATAGAGGAGATGAAGGCTATTCCTTATGCTTTGGAAGTAGGAAGCCTCATGTATGTGATGCTATGTATGAGACCAGATATCGGCTTTGCCGTGGGCATGGTTAGCATATATCAGAGTAATCCAGGACAGGGACATTGGACTACGGTAAAGCATATATTGAAGTACCTGAGAAGGACTAGGGATTATATGCTAGCTTACCAGGCAGACCAATTACTCCATGTGGGTTATACAGATTCCGACTTCCAATCAGACAGAGATAACAGTAAGTCTACCTCAGGTTTTGTGTTTACTTTTGGAGGTGGAGCCATTGTATTGAGGAGTGTCAAGCAGAAATGCGTGGCAGACTCCACCATGGAAGCTGAGTATGTGGCAGCCTCTATGGTGGCCAAAGAAGCTGTGTGGCTCAAGAACTTTTTAATGGACTTGGATGTGATTCTTGGTTTGCCTAGAACTATCAAAATTTATTGTGATAACAGTGGTGCAGTTGCAAATTCGAAGTAACCACGAGTCCATAAGGCAAGTAAATACATAGAGCGCAAGTACCACCTGATACGAGAAATCGTAAAGGAGGTAGAAGGTGTTGTCGACTAGATTGCATCAGAGGATACCCTAGTAGATCCTTTCACAAAGCCCTTTTTAGCGAGAGTTTTTGATAGGCATGTGGAGGGAATGGGAATCAGATGTATGACAGTTTGAGGACAACATAGTCTTTTAGTATAAGTGGGAGATTGTTGGGATGTATACCAAAAAGTTTATCTTTTGTATGAACATATTTATTTTTGAAATAAGAATCACATGATCATTGTTTGCATATTTTTGGTGATGCATATTGTCTAATACATTACAGTGTAGATAACATGGTGTGTGGTGTCACACGGGAGATCATGTTATCGGCTCCTTGTAAAGTATAAGTATAGGCTCACAACCGAGATGGCTTTGGACAAACCATTAGTATGGTTGTAGAGTGATTTGGTATTGGTTTGTCTTGACCATAGAATCACACTAGTACACTTTGTGTGTATTGAGCAGGACCGACTTAGAGGTGATTCGATTTATTGCTGACTTCATAATGGAATCGGACGTCAGATATTATATTGTACATACTCTTAATCCTGATATAATAACGGGCATATATACTTAGTATTCATTTCTTTGATTTACCAATGGGCGAGATTTATAGATTAAATCGATAGGCTCGGTAAGTTGGGAAATGATATTATTTATATGGTGTGACGTTGATTATAGAAGGAAACCTTGTCCTATATATTAGGATGATAATGTCCCCTTGAGGAGCTCATAAGGTTCATCATGTAAACCCTACAGGTGGACTTGGTCCGACATGATGAAAAGGTTGAGTGGTACTACTCATGGAGTTAGATGTTGATTAATTAATGGCCAGTAAATTAATTAATCGACGGGCATTCGAGATCTTAAACACGGGGAGAAAAATATACAAATAATATATGGAGCCAATATTAATTTATGGGGGTTGGTGAGGTAGATCAATGATAATCCTTTAGTGGATTGGATTATCATTAATGGATCGGACTTTATGTGGGCTTGATCCATTGGGTGACCAAGATCCAACTCCTCCTTATGGTCCCTATTGTAGCCTATTAAAACCTCATGAAGCCTAGATCCAATGGATGAAAATAAAACTCTAGATCCAACGGTAGAGATTAAATCTCTAGATCCGACGGTTGAGATTAAATCCTTAGAACCAATGGTGGAGATTAAAACAAGGCTTATCCCTAACTCTATAAAAGGAGGCTTTAGGGTGGGCGGCAAGGAGGAATTCTAATAGAGATAGAATTAGGGTTTGAGAGGCTTAGGGTTTGGAGGTGTTGGGCGACCACAAATAAGGATGTTTTTTCCTTTTCTTCTTCCTCTTCCTAGGTGGTCGACGCCCATCTCCTTCTCCCCTCCCTTGGCCGACATCTAAACCTAATCCTTCTCCTCTCCTTGGCTGGTGGAAACAAGGCTTAGGGTCTTCCCTTGGAGCTCTTGGCCGGCATCTATCTTCTTCATCCAATCCTTCTTGGCCGGCGGCAAGCACCAAGATTGGACCTTGGTGGTTGGTTGAAAGAAGGAAAAGTGTTTTGTTTATTATTCTTCCTCTTGTTCAGAGCGAGCATGGAAAGAAGATTGGTGATCTAGGGGGCTTCGACTTTTGGTAGATCGTCGCCCACACGACGTCCAAAAGGAGGAAGGACATACAATAGAAGATCGAGAGGTATATCAATTGTCTATTTTCTTTTGTAATATGTCTATAATTGTTTTTCAATTATATATGCATGTAGTATTCTATTTTTATGGCTAAAATAACTTGGACCCCGAATATAAACTCAAAAGACGGTGATCCGTACATCGTCTATTCCGCAGCTATTCGTAGAATAGAGGTTGGTGGCTTGAACAATAAGTTTGTTCAAGTTACTACTCTAATCGAATAGCACGACGATGAAACGGTTGCTTGGGTGATCCCTTTTGTCTAGGATTAAATTTTTTTAATCCGGGGACATCGATGGGATCGCCATGAACAAGTGACGGAGTTGAAGTGGGAAGTGAAGTTTCCTACCTTCTGGCCGACACCCATCTTCATCTTCTTTCTCTTCTTGGCCGGTGCCCATCTCCTTTCTTCCTCACGTTTTGGCCGGCAGCAACGAGAGCTAATCTTGTTGGTTGGCATTCATATTCCATCTCCCTTTCCTTGGTGGTCGGCGGAAACAACAAAGAGGAGAAAGAGGTTTGATCTTTCTTCAAAGGGATTGTGTCAGGAACTAGATTGGAGAAGAAGGCAGCTTATTATCTTCCTTTGTTCTGAGCGAACAAAGAAAGAAAGATACGTGATCTAGGAAGCTTCATCTCTTGGAGGATCGTTGCCCACACAACGTCCAAGAGGAGGATATGACATACAATAGAAGACCAAGAGGTAAACAAGGGGTATAATTCTTGTTTTGGTTTCCTTTTGTTTCTTTATATTATGTATGTAATTTCACGTGGCTAATTTACTTGGATCTCGAAGATAAACACAAAAACCGACGATCCGTACATCATCTATTCTGCGGCTAATCGAGGAAAAGAGTTAGGTTGCTTGAACAACAAATTTGTTCAAGAGACCAGTCTAATCGAATAGCACGATGATGGATCGATAGCTTGGGTAATCCCTCATCATCTTGGATTTTTTTTTTTTAATCCAGGGACATTGATGAGATCTCCATGCACAAGCGACCGAAGCGGGAAGCAATTCCGTACAAGTGGTATCAGAGCCACGGTTTTCGGTTTTGTGTGTTTAGGATTCGGTTACTTTTATGCACTTATCATATATTGTATGTGCCGGATGATAGTAGCATGTGCGTAGGCTAACTTTTTGGTTGCAGGCATAAGATCCAACTATTATGGTCATATGTGTGTGTATGTGATTGGATGTGTGTAATTGTAATATTATTTGAATCCTCAGGGTTGACGAGCCTAGTATTTAATTTTTGTAATTAAGTACAACATTATTTAGCCACTCTTTTATTTTAGTTTACTTTTGATCTAGATTTCATGTACACTCCTTTGTGGAGTATAGGATCGATGGATGTAAATTAAAATAATTGTTCTTAGCTCGGATCTCCGAATGGCTTGTACATGGTGTATGGAGGAGCGGACGAGGTGGCGACACAATGGGAGGCATATTGGAAAACAAAAGCCATAATAGTTGGAAAATATTTTTTTCATATGTATTACTTCTTGTTTGATATGCATGTTGTGTGCTAGGAAAATTCCTCATTTTAAATTACTAAGTGGGAGAGGGATATTTTAAAAAAAAAAATCCCATGGCCTCTATTACGATTTGATATGTGATGCAAACAAACTTGCGCGTCGGCTCTGAGTGCCTTCCTCCCCATCGGATGAGTTTGTTTTATGGATCACAGGGTCAAATATAGTTATAGGAAATTATTTAGAAGCGTGTGTACTTCCCCATCGGAAGGCACATAATCCGAGATAATTACCTTGGTATCGAGTATTGGTGAACACTTAGATGCAAATAATAGTATCCTCCCCATCGGAGTCACTGCTTTTATTTGTAGGGCTGAAGAGGAACCAACTATTAATTTTATTTGTTAAAAAGTTAGGTTGACAGGATAATAAAATTAATGGGTAAAACCTCCTCTTACAAATGTAGAATTCGTATACGTCCACACTATCGTGGCATACGATATTCTTGGTGTTTTGTGGTGTTGGTTGATTTTAAAATTTTATTGTTTGAGGAATCAATAATTTTTTGAAATCTAATGTTTTGATCTATGTGATTCTTAGGTTTTTAAAAAATGACTTTCAATCCACTTGCTGTGATACTAAAGGAGAATAAACTTACTGGACCCAATTTTGTTGATTGGAAAAGGAATCTTGATATTGTCTTGACTGCTGAGGAGTACAAGTATATACTCTTCGAAGAGTGTCCTCCTAAGCCTGTGGATGATTCTAGGGAAAAGGAGAAAGAGAGTTATAAAAAGTGGATTAAGGATGATGAGATGGCTCAGTGTTACATTTTAGCTTCTATGTCAAATGTATTGCAGCATCAGCATCAAGTCATGCCCACTTCTTATGACATGATGATCAATCTCAAGGAACTTTTCGAATACCAGAATCAGGCTGCAAGGCAGGAAGCCATGAGGAACTTGATGACGACCACCATGATCGAGGGAACACCCGTGAGGGATCATGTTCTCAAGATGATGGCTCATTTGAATGAGTTGGAAGTCCTTGGAGCTGAGATCAATGGGGAACCCAGGTCGATATCATTCTCTAGTCTCTACCTAGGAGTTTTAAGCAGTTTCGCCTAAACTACAACATGAATAAGAGGTTGTATTCGTTGGCGAAGCTTCTAAAAGAACTCAAGTTGACAGAGAGGCTTTTCCGTCAGAGTGCTCAGGCTCAGGCCATGGTTGCTCAAAAGGTTTCGACTTTCGAAAGGCAAGAAGAAAAAGAAACAAGGTGGAGCAAAGGTGGCGGGAGGATCTCAGGGAGGAGTGAAGAAGCCGAAAGGCAAGTGATTCACTAGCAAGTAGATTGGACATTGGAAGAAGGACTGCCCCAACCGGAAGTAGAACAAAGGTATATCTTTTAGTCTAGTCGTTGAAACATGTTTAGCAGTGTTATCTACTGGCACCTGGTGTGTAGATACAGGAGCCAATGACCATGTCTGTAATACTTTACAGGGGTTCCAGGAAACCAGACGACTAGCTGAGGGGAGATTACCGTTTACTTGGGTGATGCCACGAAGGTGGCGGTTGTTGCAATGGGAGATGTTTATTTATCTTTTGATAGGAATAAAACTTTGGTTCTAAAAAATTGCCTTTATGTACCTTTATTTAGAAAGAATTTGATTTCGGTTTCTAAATTATTTTTTGGATGGATATTCTATTTCTTTTAATGATAGAGTTGTTATAAAAAGGAATAGGAAGATTATCTGTTCTGGTGCGTTGGTAAGCAATTTATATACCCTTGAACTAAAAACTCCCACGATGCAAATAGAAGTAAATAACTCATATTCTAAATCTAATAAGAGAAAAGAACCTTCGAAAATGAACCAAACATATCTTTTGCATCTAAGGTTAGGTCATATTAACCTAAGTAGAGTTCAAAGGTTTATAGCTAATGGACCTCTGGGTTCATTAGTGGTGGAAGATCTCCCAACCTGCGAATCTTGCTTGGAAGGTAAAATGACCAAGAGGCCTTTTAAGGCCAAGGGATATAGAGCCAAAGAAGTGTTGGAATTGGTTCATTCTGATTTGTGTGGTCCTATGTCTATCCAGGCTAGAGGTGATTTTGAATATTTCTTCTCTTTTATAGACGATTATTCAAGATATGAATACATTTACTTAATGCGGCGCAAGTCCGAATGCTTTGATAGGTTCAATGAATTCAAGGCTGATGTGGAGAAACGTCAAGATAAAAGTATCAAGACACTACGATCTGATCATGGTGGTGAGTGCCTCTTGGGAGAGTTTAGGAATTACTTATCATAGGTTAGAATTCAATCCCAATTGTCTACACCTAGCACACCTCAGCAGAATGGTGTAGCGAAGCAAAGGAATAGGACTCTTATAGAGATGGTTAGTTCGATAATGAGTTATTCTGAGTTGCCAGATTCGTTCTGGGAGTATGCTCTTGATACGACAGTGTATATTCTGAACTTGGTACCATCTAAATTAGTGTCTTCTACTCCCACAGAATTTTGGACTAGACGAAAGCCTAGTCTGAGACATATTCGAATATGGGGGAGTCCAGCACATGTGTTGAAGGAAGATGCTGGTAAGTTGGAACCTCGTACAAAAGTGTGCATGTTCGTAGGCTATCCTAGAGGAACTAAAGATGGTTTGTTCTATAGTCCTAGAGATCAGAGGGTGATCGTTAGCATGAATGTCATATTTTTAGAGGAAGACTATGTGATGAATCATAAGCCCATGAGTAGGATTGTTCTGAAGGAATTGAGAGGGGAAGTCACTACTTCAATACCACCGGTACAAGAGGATAAACCACAAGTGACTGCACCGCCTGTCACAGAGGATATACCGGTGATACCTCGTCATAGTGGGAGGGTTGTTATACAGCCTGATAGATTTATGTTCTTGGAAGAATCTTTTGATTTGGTCCCTAGCGAACATGAACCTGATCCCTGGACATATGACGAGGCAATCCAAGATAAAGATGCAGTATCTTGGCAAAGTGCAATAAATTCTGAGATAGAATTTATGGATTCAAATCACGTCTGAGAGCTACTAGAACCACCCAATGTTGTAAAAGCCATTGGATGCAAGTGGATCTACAAAAGAAAGAGAGGATCAGATGGGAAGATAGAGACCTTCAAAGCAAGACTTGTTGCAAAAGGATATACTCAGAAAGAGGGTATCGATTATGAGGAGACCTTTTCGTCGGTGGCCATGCTTAAGTCTATCCGGATTCTCTTATGTATTGTCGCTCATATGGATTAAGAGGTGTGGTAGATGGATGTCAAGATAGCTTTCCTTAATGGAAGTCTTGAGGAAAACATCTATATGGAGCAACTAGAGGGATTCATTGCATAGGGAAAAGATCATCTTGTGTGCAAGCTTAATCGGTCCATTTATGGATTGAAGGAAGCTTCGAGATCTTGGAACATCCGCTTTGATGAGGTAATCCAATCTTTTGGATTTATTCAAAGTCCGGATGAGTCTTGCGTATACAAGAGATGTGATGAAAACGTAGTGGTATTTCTTGTACTATACGTAAATGACATTTTGTTAATTGGGAACAATGTCAAAGTGTTATCGGACGTAAGGGTTTGGTTGTCCAAACAGTTTGATATGAAGGAATTGGGAGAAGTGGGACACATCCTTGGGATCAAGGTTATAAGGGATCACATGAAAAAGATGTTGTGCTTATCTCAAGCTTCATAAATAGACACCATTTTGGCTCGTTTTAGCATGCAGAACTCCAAGAAAGGTTTTCTATCTTTTAGGCATGGAGTACCTTTATCTAAAGAGATGTGTCCTAGAACATCAAAGGAGATAGAGGAGATGAAGGCGGTTCCTTATGTTTCGGCAGTAGGAAGCCTCATGTATGTTATGCTGTGTACGAGGCCGGATATATGCTTTGTCGTGGCCATGGTTAGCAAATATTAGATTAATCCAAGACAGTGACATTGGACTGCGGTAAAGCATATATTGAAGTACCTAAGAAGGACTAGGGATTATATGCTGGTCTACCAGGAAGATCAATTACTCCCTGTGGGTTACACAAATTTCGACTTCCAATCACATAGGGATAACAGTAAGTCTACCTCAGGTTTTGTGTTTACTTTGGGAGGTGGAGTCATTGTATGGAGGAGTGTTAAGCAAAAATCCGTGGCGGACTCTACAATGGAAACTGAGTATGTGGCAACCTTTGAGGCGGCCAAAGAAGTTGTATGGCTCAGGAACTTCTTGATGGACTTGGATGTGATTCCTAGTTTACCCAGAACTATCACAATTTATTGTGATAACAGTGGTGTAGCTACAAACTGATGGAACCACGAGCCTATAAGGCAAGTAAACACATAGAGCGCAAGTACCACCTGATACGAGAAATCGTAAAGCGAGGAAAAGTTGTTGTAGCCAAGATTGCATCAGAGGATAACCTAGTAGATCCTTTCACTAAGGCCCTTCCAGCGAGAGCTTTTGATAGGCATGTAGAGGGAATGGGAATCAGATGTATGGTAGTATGAGGACAACATAGACTTTTAGTATAAGTGGGAGATTGTTGGGATGTATACTGAAATGTCTATCTTTTGTATGAACATCTTTATTTTTGAGATAAGAATCACAGGATCATTGTTTGCATATTTATGGTTATGCATATTGTCTGATACATTACATTGTAGATAACATGGTGTGTAGTGTCACACGGGAGATCATGTTATCACTACCTTGTAGAGTATAAGTAGAAGATCACAACCGAGATGGTTTTGAACAAACCATTGGTATGGTTGTAGTGTAATTTGGTATTGATTTATCTTGACCATAGAATTACACTAGTACACTTTGTGTGTATTCAGCAGGACCTACTTAGAGGTGATTCAATTTATTGCTGACTACATAATTGAATCAAACCTCAGATATTATGGAGTATATAGTCTTAATCCTGATATAATAACGGGCACATATACTTAGTATTTATTTCTTCGATTTACCAATGGGCAAGATGAAGGGTTTTGCTTATCGAGTCCGTGAGGGGAAACTTCGCTTCCCACTTCACCTCGGTAGCTTGTCCGTGGCGATCCCTTCGATGTCCCCGGATTAAAAAATTTTAATCCTAGACAAAAGGGATTGCCCAAACCACCAAGTCATCATCGTGCTATTCGTTTAGAGAGGTCACTTGAACAAACTAGTTGTTCAAGCGACCATCCTCTATTCTATGAGTAGCCGCGGAATAGACAATGTCCGGATCGCCAATTTTTGTGTTTATGCTCAGGATCAAAGTATTATTTAGCCATTTACAGATTTATAACATGCTTATAAAAACAAGCAACAAACAAAAGAGAAAAGAGAATAGATATACCTCTTGATCTTCTAATGTATGACCTTCCTCCTTTTGGACGTTGTGTGGGCGACGCTCTACCAAAAGTCGAAGCTCCTAGATCGCAAATCTTCCTTCCTTGCTCTTTCAAAGCAAGAGGAAGAATAGAAACAAGGTTTTTTCTCCTCCCTAAAACCAACCAACAAAGAGCACACAAACTCCTTGTCGCCGGTCAACTAGAAGGAGGAGAAGATGATGGAAAACAATCAAGACACCAAGGGAAGCCCTATATCTTGTTTCCACCACCTAAGGAGAGGGAGAAGAGAGGCTTGGCCGCCGGACAAAGGCTGGAAGAGGGCTGGAAAACAATCTGGACGTCGGCCAATGAAGGAAGAAGAAGAAACAATCACCTTCCTTATTTGGTGCCGCCCTAGCATCCAAACCCTAACCCTAATCCTATCTCAACTAGGATTCCTTCTCTTGCCGCCCAAACCCTAGCTCTCTTGATGATAGTTCACGCTAACTCCCATGCCCTCCTTTTATAAAGTTAGGGATAAGTCATGAATTAATCTCCTCCATTGATTCTAGGGATTTAATCTCAACCGTCGGATCTAGAGATTTAATCTCAACCGTCGGATCTTAGAGATTTAATCTCTACCTATGGATCTTAGAGTTTTGTTTCTATCCATTGGATCTAAGCTTCATGAGGTGTTAATAGGCTACATTAGGGACCATGAGGAGGAGTTGGATCTTGGTCACCCATGGATCAAGCTCACCTAAAGTCCGATCTACTAATCATGATCCAATCCACTAAAGGATCATCATTGATCTACCTCATCAACCCTCATATGATAATATGGGCTCCATATATTATTTGTACATTTTTTCCCCGTGTTTAAGATCTCGATTGTCTGTCAATTAATTAATTTACTGACCATTAATTAATCAACATCTAACTCCTTGAGTAGTACCACTCAACCTTTTCATCATGCCGGACCAAGTCCACCTACAGGGTTTACATGATGAACCTTATGAGCTCCTCAAGGGGACATCATCATCCTAATATATAGGACACGGTTGCCTCCTATAATCAACGGCACACCATATAAATAATATCATCTCCCAACTTACCGAGTCTATTGATTTAATCTATAAATCTCGCCCATTGGTAAATCAAAGAGATGAGTACTAAGTATATGTGCCCGTTATTATATCGGGATTAAGAGGATGTACTAAATAATATCTGAGGTCCAATTCGATTATGTAGTCAGCAATAAATCGAATCACCTCTAAGTCGGTCTTGCTCAATACTCACAAAGTGTACTAGTGTGATTCTATGGTCAAGACAAACCAACACCAAATCACACTACAACCATTCTGATGGTTTGTCCAAAGTCATCTCGGTTGTGAGCATTTACTTATACTTTTCAAGGGGTCGATAACATGATCTCCTGTGTGACACCACACACCATATTATCTACAATGTAAAGTATTAGACAATATTGCATAACCATAAAAATATGCAAATAATGATCATGTGATTCTTATTCCAAAATAAAGATGTTCATACAAAAGATAGACTTTTCAGTATACATCCCTACACGAGATTTATAGATTAAATCGATAGGCTCGGTAAGTTGGAAAATGATATTATTTACATGGTGTGTTGTTGATTATAGGAGGAAACTGTGTCATATATATTAGGATGATGATGTCCCTTTGAGGAGCTCATAAGCATCATCATTTTTTTTTTATGAAAGGTAAATATATATCATCAAGAAAAGACACAATCATACAAAATCCTAGAATGCACACTCATGTCATGTCTGACGATGTGTCAGATCTGAGATGCATCCAGGGGGGTGTACATGTGCTCTCATGTGTACCTCAACTCTCATGTATACTAAATCTCTCATGGGTACATTAACTCATACATGCATACATATTCCACACTTGCACTTGCGCAGTGCGAGTGTATCCTCCATGTTTCCTTTGCTCATCCATACTATCTCTTTGCGTCCATCACTCCATGTGTACCTTCTCGCATTGTCCATCCATGTCCATCTACTCCATCAAGCTTGTGTGCCTATCATGCAATATTTGGCACTTTTGGTAAGTGACCAACTGTCAACGGATTTGGCTTGTCTTTCCGTAGTCATTTGCTACGGACTAGATAGGCCATTCAGGTGGGCCTATTCACCTCTACTAGGCTTATTGGCTAAGCCTCATCCATAAATGGATTTAGAGTGTCTTTACCGTAGTCGTTTGCTATGGACTAGATAGGCTATTATAGGTTAGTGTAGGGGATCGGTATGGTCGGCTAGAGGGGGGTGAATAGCCTTCTTACGTTGGACGTCGTAAATTGCTCGTCTACAAAACTAATTAGCGCAAGCGGAATATACAAATACAAAGCAAAAGACAAACAATAAAACAAACGCTAACACGATGGTATAATGTGGTTCACGGCTACGCCGCTAATCCACGGTCCGATTCGTCCACGGTGAATCACTCCGCCAAAACCAATCACTATCGGTCTCTCCTTTGCACAAAGCTAGGTGGAGGTAACCTTTACAACCAAGATCACTCTTCTTACAATAGGATTGAAGTAAAGACAAGTAAGAAGAGTTTAGAGCTTGTGGGGCACTAGGAAGATCGTTTGGAGTATGAGCATTAGCCTCTCAAAGGCTTACACCCTCTCTTTTTATAGAGAGGGCTAACTTCTTCCCGTTTGCCGCCATCAGTCGACTGCCGCCCTTGGCAGTCGACTGCCGTCACTACAACGGCCTCTAAACACGTCGGATCCCGACCGTTGTAGTCCAACGGAACTCTTGGCAATGATCGATGGACCCCATCGGGCCGATCACGCTTCGGTCGATCGCCTGGACGGCTACAAACTGCCTGCGGGTCAACCCTTATTGACTAGCCGATCGGCGCTCAGCAGCCGATCGATGGTCTTGGCAATGATCGCCCATCGATGGCGCATGATCACGCCACAATCCGAGATACCCGAACTAACTCACTGAGGGCAATGATCGCCATGACATGGCAATGACCGTGTCGGAAAACCCATCCGACACTTGGCCAAATGGCCAAGTTTCACCTAAGAGCTACCCTTCCCCGGGTTACAATCGCTCACTCTCATTTCTCGGAGTTCTTCGCCTTCAAAGTTCTCTTCGCTCGCCACGCCCCTAAAGATCAAAGCGACGGCCTGCAATGCTCCTTCACGCCTCTTGCCTCAAGTCTACTTCCTCCGGCCACTCCAAGCTTCTCGTCCGGCTGGTCCCTGGATGCTCCAAGCGCACGGCCTGCAAAGCTATCCTTCACCGACTCAAGGCACGAGTCATGAGATGTGAAACTCGCCACGGCTCCATGTGCGAATTACTAAGTCCTGCACGACTTCAACGCACATATCATATCAACATATCAAACTAACTTAAACCCTTTGCCACACCATCAAAACCATATCACAGCAAGAGATTGCCCTAACAATCTCCCCCTTTTTGATGTGTGGCAATCCGTTTAAGTTAGGTAAAAACATTTGATATAAGTTCTAAGGTAAGAAAGCATGTAAAGATAAACATGATATAGCAACATGCAACTCCCCCTTAATCCATGAAACTCTCCATGCAAATTTTCTCCCCCTATCATATATTTCTCCCCCTAAAATATATTTCTCCCCCTAAAATAATTAACTTAAACATAATTATTTCTCCCCCTTTGACACCATCAAAAAGATTAACACTAAGTTATAAGCTCATGGCATCAAGTATAATGGAGGGAAAATATGACAAGTTGACTTAAAATTGGGTACCACTTGTTGATGGCATCAAGTATATTTCTACCACTTGTTGTAGGTTTACAAACTGAATTCGGCCTTCAATATTCTGATTTACAGGCCACCAATGATCGCTATCGATATGACAATGATCGGGCAAAAGGAATCCAAATTTCGATTTTCTGACGAATTTTTAAATGCATTATAAATTCCAGAAAATTCGAAAAATCATGAAATTTGGGGAACATATTTCTATTAAGTATATCTATCAAGGAAAAATAGTTTTTCATGAAAACTCATTATATTTTCTTGTTTTTGCCAAAAATCCAAAAGCTCTAAAAACCACTAGGTTTTTGATCATTCTAGTATCAAGTTAGCTACCTAGTTTTGCATCCAATTGTTTCAAAACATGAATACATGTATTTTAGGGTAAGAAATTGTTTTGAAAACATATGAAATATCCAACCATGATCTTTGGGCAATATGTCTATGAATTAAACATAAGCCTTCCCCATGATTGGTCAATTATTGCTATTTTGATACTTTAAATGACCATCTAAATGCCATAGGCATTAGTAGACATTTGTATCATCCTAATATCTCACCCATGCTAAGTTTGCAATCAAGTTAGCCTATAGTGAGTGTGAGATGTATCCTAGGGGGTATTTTTATATACTTAACCCATATATTCATGCAATTCTATCATGGTTAAGTATCAACCTAACATTCTACATGATCATAATGACATATACCAATCAATTCTACATTATGATCATGAAATACATGTTTTCATCAATTTTATAACCATGCATTAGGTAATATGTGATGATAATAAACAAATTATCACCTAAAGCATGATTTAAACCTATTTCTAGTGATAACATGCCAAATATCAAAATCATAAATCATGATTTAAAACATACATAGGAATTACATCAATCATCATGATTTAAGCATTATTACCTATTTATGGGCACGTTATCATCACCCAACACTATCTAAAAAATGTTGTCCCGTCATCCTAAGTCAACCAAAATATGATATAGGTCAAGTTCATATGGTTGACTACCCTAGGGTTATTCTAACCCTTAAGGATGGATTTTGGAACCCAAAATAGATTCTTTCCTATTGGGTTCACTAAATACTCCTTGGGGATCCATTTCCTAGAAATTACTTTCTTTTTATCTTGTCCCCTAGCTATTAGGCATTTATAGGCCTTTTCATTTTTCTTTTCTTTGTATCCTAGGCCTTTCTTGTTGAAACTAGCTCTTTGGCTCCCTAAGATCATGTTCAATGTGTTGGAGCCTATAGTGAATTTTTCTAGGGCTTTTGTTAAATAATCTACCTTTTCCCTTAAAGCCCTATTTTCATTTATACATGCATCACTAACATCCAAAGGCATATAAAGATCATGTGAGCATGCATCATCATGGCAAGAAGAAATATTTTCATTTTCATTTAAGCGTGCTTTTTCTAATTTTTGTTCTAGGTCCTTAATTTGATCTAGCATGCTTTTGTTCTTCTTCTTAGCTCTAAATAAGTCCTTAGTTAAGCTAGAAATCATTGAAACTATCTTATGGGGTGAGAGATTGGTTACCATAGTTTCCATGTCCTCTTCTTCTTCGGATGATGAGGATGTGGAAGCTCCCCCTTCATTTGAGCTCTCCCCATTTGAGCTTGATCTTTCATTTTCGGATGAAGAGCAATCCAAGTCATCAAAGGCCATCAAGGCCAAATTGGTGACAAAAGCATTCTCCTCATCCGATGATGAGGAGGAGGATGAGGATGGATCATCCCATGTCTTGGCCTTGAATGCTTTGGCCTTCCCCTTTTCTTTTGCCTTCTTTTCTTCTTCCTTTCTCTTGCTCCCCTTCTTCTTCTTCCTCTTCTCTTCTTTCTTTTTCTTCTCTTCTTTGCTTTTGTTTAGGAGGGGACAATTGTCCCTTATGTGCCCTTCTCCTTGGCAATTGTAGCATATGACCTTCCCCCTTGGTCTTCTCATCCTATCATTAGATTTATCAAATCTAAAATTCTTAAATGCACGTCTTACCCTCCTTACCATATAGGCTTCTTCGGTGCTATCCATGGAGGAGGAGGAAGACGCTTCGTCATCGGAGGAGGAGGGGATTTCCATCTTCTTCTTCCCCTTACTTGCCAATAATGCTACTCCTCTTGAGGGTTGAATTTTAGGCTCCTCTTGTATTCCCTCAAGCCTAGTTTCGTGGAGCTCCATTGTTGAGAAAAATTCCTCCAAGGTACTTACTTCCAAGTTCTTGGAGATGTAGAATGAGTCCACCATGGAGCTCCACTTTGAGGACCGGGGAAAGGCATCTATAGCCTTCATGAGCATGTCCCGGTTTGATAGCTTCTCACCTACACTTGTTAGCCCAATTAAAATTTCTTTAAACCTAGAGTGTAGTGAGGTTACCTTTTCTCCCTTTTCTAGTTTTATATTGGATAGTTGGGAGCGGAGGAGGTCTCTCCTTGCTAGCTTGGCCTTGGATGTGCCTTCATGGAGTTCTATAAGCTTCTCCCACATCTCTTTGGCGCTAGCACATTCTCCGATCCGGTTGATCTCTTGTTGAGGGAGCACATTGTAGAGATGGTGCTTGGCTTTGGAGTTTGCAAGGTGCTCCTCTCTTTGCCTCTTGGTCCACCTAGATTTCTCTATTGGCTTCCCCTCTTCATCCCTAGGCAAAACGAAACCGGATTCCATTGTAATCATTATATCAAAATCCGTTTCGAAAAATACCTCCATTCGCTTCTTCCACCACGCGAATTCTCCTTCAAACTTCGGAGGATGGATGTTGGAGCCGGCCATTTTTGATGTAGGGCTTGTTGCGGCGGTTAGTCCGGTGACAAGCTTTCCTTGGCTCTGATACCACTTGTAGGAGATCGGTATGGCCGGCTAGAGGGGGGTGAATAGCCCTCTTACGTTGGACGTAGTAAATTGCTCGTCTACAAAACTAATTAGCGCAAGCGGAATATACAAATACAAAGCAAAAGACAAACAATAAAACAAACGCTAACACGATGGTATAACGTGGTTCACGGCTACGCCGCTAATCCACGGTCCGATTCGTCCACGGTGAATCACTCCGCCAAAACCAATCACTATCGGTCTCTCCTTTGCACAAAGCTAGGTGGAGGTAACCTTTACAACCAAGATCACTCTTCTTACAATAGGATTGAAGTAAAGACAAGTAAGAAGAGTTTAGAGCTTGTGGGGCACTAGGAAGATCGTTTGGAGTATGAGCATTAGCCTCTCAAAGGCTTACACCCTCTCTTTTATAGAGAGGGCTAACTTCTTCCGCTTGCCGCCATCACCGATCGGCCGCTTCTTGGCGATCGTCATTACTACAACGGCCTCCGAACACGCCGGATCCCGACCGGCCGAACCCTTATTGACTGGTCGGCCGCGCCCGGCTAGCCGATCGATGGTCTCGATCGCGATCGCATCGATCGGCCGCCACGCGCCGACAATCCGGCCCGGCCGATACCATCCGAACTCACTGATTAGAAAGGGCCGATCGCTATGACATGGCAATGACCGGGTGCTGAAACCCATCCGACACTTGGCCAAATGGCCAAGTTTCACCTAAGAGCTACCCTTCCCGGTTACAATCGCCACTCATTTCGGAGTTCTTCGCCGGGTTCTCTTCGCTCGCGCCACGCCCCTAAGCAAAGATCAGCGACGGCTCGCAAATGCTCCTTCGCCTCTCTTGCCTCAAGTCTACTTCCTCCGGCTTCACTCCAAGCTTCTCGTCCGGCGGTCCCTCGGATGCTCCAAGCGCACGGCTTCCGCAAAGCTATCCTTCACCGACTCAAGGCACGAGTCATGAGATGTGAAACTCGCCACGGCTCCATGTGCGAATTACTAAGTCCTGCACGACTTCAACGCACATATCATATCAACATATCAAACTAACTTAAACCCTTTGCCACACCATCAAAACCATATCACGGCAAGAGATTGCCCTAACAGTTAGCCTATTCACCTTTTTTTTTTCACATCGCTCTGGAGTCGTAAACCGTCCTAGCTTGAAGTTGTGAGATCCTTATTGTAATGTAATCCGCCCTGGCGTTGAATACCACTTTGTCTTTGTCTTGTCCAAACTTCCCTGTCGCCTTGGAGCCTTGGAGATGAGAACCTCTCTGGATACCTCTTGAGCTGCGAGTGGCCTGTTCTGGGGATCTGTGAACCCTGTTGAAACAGTGTTGCTTGATATACGCCCTTATGCAAGCTTGAGCCGCCCTGATTCTTCACTGCCCTGGCAACCTGTTCCTTATGCTAAATTGTCCTGGATTTGGGAGCAAATCGCCCTGTTTGCCCTGGATTTGAGAGGGGCACTTTCCAAGACCTCCCTGGGCCCTAATCGCCCTGGGCCCTGATCGCCCTGGGCTTTCTGCACAAAACCACCCTGTACTTGGGGCAAATCGCCCTGTCTTGAGAGATCCATTGTCCCTTGCCAAGAAGTGGCCTGGTATAAGGATTTCTAGGGAAAAGAAGTGCCCTGATACAAGCATTTCCAGGGCAAAGAAGTGCCCTGACAAAGATTTCCACGACAAGAAGGTTCAGGGCCCTTTTTGCCCTTATCCTAGGGCAAAGAAGTGCCCTGATATAAGGATTTGCAGGGCAAGAAGTGGCCTGATATAAGGATTTCCAGGGCAAGAGTACCCTGATATAAGGATTTCCCGCACAAGGAAGTGCCCTGGCACAAGGATTTCCAGGGCAAGAAAGATCAGGGCAAGAAACGCCCTGATATCTGATCCCATTGCCCCAAACCTCCTCGCACCGCTTTTCTCGCAAAATCTGCCTCGACTCCCGACTACCTACTGATCAAACCGCGGCCAGACACCATTGTGCGATTGAAACCGCCTGTCTCAAGGAAAACCGCTCTGCCCACTATGTAAAAACCACCCTGGACTTGGAACATAAAACTGTCCTGGCATTGAGAGAGCGAGAGAGCTGCATTCGTTGTGCAAAACCGTCGAGGCTTTGAGACAAAACCACCCTGGAATACCGTCCTGCCTTGCTGCTTTGGTTGTGAAACCACTCTGGATCAAAATCGCTCGAAAATCGCCTTTGAAAGCGATAAGTCTCATATCACTTAAGAGACGGGCGCCGCTAGCTTGCACGGTAAAACCGCCCCTCATAAACCACCTCGAAAAACACACTAAAACCACCCCATGACGACTAAAACTACCTCGGAACTCCCTTCCTCGACCGCTCGAAAAAACCGCCCTGGAAACGCTCCTTGTATGAAACCGCCCTTTCATGTTATAAGCATCATCATGTAAACCCTGTAGGTGGACTTGGTCTAACATGATGATAAGGTTGAGTGGTACTACTCATGGAGTTAGTAAATTAATTAATTGACGGACATTAGAGATCTTAAACACGGGGAGATATTTGTACAATTAATATATGGAGCCCATATTTATTTATGAGGGTTGGTGAGGTAGATTAATGATAATCCTCTAGTAGAATGGATTATCATTCATGGATCGGACTTTAAGTGGGTTAGATCCATTGGGTGGCCAAGATCAAACTCCTCCTCATGGTCCCTATTATAACCTATTAAAACCCTCATGAAGCCTAGATCCGATGGTGGGAATTGAATCCCCAGATCTAACAGTGGTGATTGAAAGGAGGCTTAAGCCTAGCTCTATAAGAGGAGGGCTAGGGCTTGGGCGGTCAAGATTTTTGAAAGGATTAGGGTTTTGCTCTTTGGCTTGGGCGGTTAGGGTTTGGAGAGACTTTTGGCGGCAACTAGGGCAAGGCTTTGCTCTTCTTCCTTTGGTTGGCTAGCGCCCATCTTCATCTTCTTTCTCTTCTTTGCCGGCGCCCATCTCCTTTCTCCCTCAAGTTTTGGCCGACAACAACGAGAGCTCCTCTTGTTGGCTGGCATTCATATTCCATCTCCCTCTCCTTGGTGGCTGGCGGCAACAACAAAGAGGAGAAAGAGGTTTGATCTTTCTGTAAAGGGATTGTGTCCGGAACTAGATAGGAGAAGAAGGGAGCTTATTATCTTCTTTTGTTCTGAACGAACAAGGAAAGGAAGATACGTGATCTAGGAGGCTTCATCTCTTGGAGGATCATTGCCAACACAACATCCAAGAGGAGGATAGGACATACAATAGAAGACCAAGAGGTAAACAAGAGGTATAATTCTTGTTTTGGTTTCCTTTTGTTTCTTTGTATTATGTATGTAATTGCATGTGGCTAATTTACTTGGACCCCGGAGATAAACACAAAAACCGACGATCCATACATCATCTATTCCGTGGTGAATCGAGGAAAAGAGTTAGGTTGCTTGAACAATAAGTTTGTTCAAGAGACCACTCTAATCGAATAGCACGATGATGGATCGGTAGCTTGGGTAATCCGTCATCGTCTTGGATTAATTTTTTTTAATCGGGGGTCATAGATGGGATCGCCATGCACAAGCGACCGAATCGGGAAGCAATTCCATATAGATTGTACAGAGGATGACACGGTCTATGCCTCAATTGGTCAATCTAGATGTCAAGGATAGAGGGACATTGTCACATATTGTGAGAGTCACAATTAGTAGTCACAAAGGTGATATTGGATCTCAACATTCTTGTAACTTGGGTAGCAATGATGTGTTGCTAGATACTGCTCATTGCTTATGTTTCTAAATCGGTTTAGGAGCATTGCCAACGTTACAAGAACCTATAGGGTCACACACAAAGGGCAATTAGATGGAGATTAGGTTCATATGATTGACCAAGAGGATTAGGTTCATGTGATGAACCAAATTGGATTAAGAGTAATCCAAATTAGACTAATTGAGTTGGACTCAATTTGATTCAAGTGTGGAATGTGTCTAATTTAGATTTGATTCATTGAGTTAATTTAAACTAATGAATAGAGATTCATTAAATTAAATTTACTTGAATCAAAGGTTGGATTTGATCAACCATGGGAGATAAGAGGTCAAGTTTGACTTGACTTGAGAGGGAAGATGAAGGGTCAAGTTTGATTTGACCAAATGCCACTTCATGGTGACTTGGCAAAGGGGTCGGCCAATGATGATGGTCCACATCATCATGGACACATCATGGTGTGCCACCTCATGAGGGAGACCAAGACCCATGGCTCTTGGTATTACATGGATGGTTTTAAACCTCCTTAATGTGGTCGGCCAACACTTGATGGAATTGAGTGGGAATTAACTTTATCTTCTTCCTCCTCTCCTCTCTTGCTCTCTCCCTCATCCTCCTTGCCGAGACCTCTTTGATGCTAGCACACTCTAAGTGGTCTTCTCCACCTTTTGTCCATGTTGATACGTGTAGAGGAGTGTACACTTGATTCTCTATGAGATCCGGCAAAGCGTTTGGACGAGCGGGAAAAGCGAAGGGCGTCACTACACGGGTTACGCTCTTACCATGTAGATCTAAGGTGGATCTAGTGTTTCTAAACATGTACATGAATTATTTTTAATTTATCTTCGCATGGATCTGTGGTCGACTTCCGAGGTTTCAGCAATGCAAAAAGCAGTTTTTACGGCTCGGAGAGTCCAACAAAACGAGATTAGAAAAAAAATTATAAAATACCCTAAATAAATTGCTATAGAATATTAATAATTAATTAAGAGAATTTATCATTGATTTTCTTAAATTAATAAGGGAAGGTTAGGGGCTAATTAAAGTTAACCTAGATTTTTAAGGGCTTATTAAAGGCGGTTCGGATTCGTTTCACTTTGAGCCCGATCGACCTGTTTCTTCTTTCCTTCTCAGCCGCGATATCTCCTTTCTCATCGCGATCCCTCTTTTGCCCGATTTCCTTTCTCCGCCCGATGCTGCCTTATCACCGCTGTCGGAGCTCTCCATCACAGGCCCTGCTAGAGCTGCTCATCGTCGCCAGCTTCATCATTGGGGATTTCCACTAGGGCAGCAAACCAATCACCTACTCTAGTCATTGCCTTCGACGGTATCCTGTGAGCTAGATCAGCGAGGTCGTCGCACCGTCTGATCATCACTATCATCGACCTCCTCTTGATCCCGATCGTGGCACCATGGCCGCCTCGCAAGCGACACTCATCAGTCGATGCCACATCCACCACAGAAAGCCTCGACAGCCGATCTGTCATCACCTCTCCTCCATCATCGCCTTCAACCAGCAGTCTGTGAGCATAGTCCAACAACCTTTCTTCTTTGCCATATTTTTGGTTTGGATTTATACTATCTCATCAGCCGGTGATTTCTCCTAAGGTGATTCCAAGCTTGTACCAATTACATTTCTCCTCCGCAACATTCTCGAGTCAGATTGGAGTTGTTCTGCGAGCCGGTGTCACCCATATTGCAGGCTGCTAGTGATCTCCGCGATGGAGGGATCTTTATGTGTTCGGCTGGGCGGGCGACCATCCACAGTCGATCCTATTGTGCCTTTGTGGACAATCGAGAATTTTCCAGTTAGCCATTTCTTCAATCATTGTGTCGAGCAGAAGATGAATTTTCCTCAACCGTATTGGTAATGATTTGATCTGATCGAAGAAGGAGACATAAGGATCTGGATGCTTGTGGGTAATTTCCTACCTTGGTCAGGTAGTTGTTAAATCTTGGTGCATGTGATTTTACATTGATGACACCAATATCTTGACTCCGTTCTAGTTTTTCTGTTGCTTGATACTTAGTCTTTGCACTTTGAGATGCTCTGTTGCTATTGTTACATTTCGTTCATAATTGTTATGAATTACAGACGTGCTGGTATGTGAACCTATAGTTGTTTAACTATGTGTACATAGCTAAGTACGGTTGTAGACTTGATTCGTGCAATCATGATAAAACATCCGGGGGTGGGTGTTGTCCTAGATGTAGAGTTGACTATCATGTGATATTCCTTACATTGTATAACTGTTACAGATCATGTATCTGTGTATGGTTGTGTGGGTTATCAATAGTGTGTCGCTACGAACTGGAGGTCCTAGCTTGGTCGACCATCAATTATGTATGACTCTCTATGGGATAGAGAGTGTGTTGTGGAGGTATGAATGTGTGGTTGTGTATTCATTCCATTTACAAGCATGCTGGTGACCTGGTCTCCATTGTGGTTGAAAAGGTTATCAGTCATCCTTCCTCTACAGTTATTCGTTGTAGTAGTAGCTGGTGTGAGGGCGGTGCATCTTTTGTGCCACACTCGGCCACTATTGATGGTGGTAGTTGGAGTTGCATGAAGTTTGTCATGGGGGTGTGGCACTCAACCACTCATGAGTAGTGACAGTCGAAGTGGCCAGCAGTATGGATGCCCGTTGTGTAGCTTATTGCTACTTATTCATACTGCCCACTTGGTCACTCAAGAGTAGTGGTTGTTGTTGAGTTTGGACAGTTGTCATGTTGTGCCACCTAGGTCACACTAGGGTCATGGAAGCGAGTGAGGTGTGCAGGCATGACGATGCATTTGCATTTCCATGTATGATGGCGTCTATATATATATATATGTGTGTGTGTGTGTGTGTGTGTGTGTGTGTGTGTGTCTGTGTCTAATCAGTATATATAGAAATAGTAACTAACACACTGCATTTGTTTGTTCATCATCTCGCATGCTATTTGCAATTCTATACCATTGTGTGTGGAGTGCAGTGTACGAGTTGGATCAGATTGTTGTACGCGTTTGATCAGCGTTATGTTGTGATATAGCATGGACCAGGTTAGTAATGTATTTGTTTATATGTTGATCATATACTGTGTGTTGAGTATAGGTATAGTATTGTTCAAACATGTTATATATGTTATATTATTGTATACTTATTCAGGTTGTATAAGTTGTGTCATTGCAGACCTTTCAGGTATGTCAATATATTACGTTAAGTACAGTTGATCAGTTTTGTATATGCACTGACTAGTATTATACTGATAGTTAATCGTTGCTTCCTTTAAGATTGTATGTTCGTTGATCTCCCTATGTATATCGTTGATCTCCCTATGTATACCTGTTGATCTTCATTTGTATACTTGTTGATCTCCATGTGTTATACGTTGTTCATGCACTATCTTTCATATTACCGCTGAGTTTTATACTCACCACCACAGACCCTGTGTTTTCTTATCGCCCAGGTAACAGGTAGAAGATTCCTTTGGTACTTGGAGCTCCGCCAGCTGATCCCATCTCACAACGAGTGTATGGATTGTATTCCATACTGTTGTATATTTTGGATTGTTTTCTTTTGGATTTTTATTCTATGTTGTCTCTGCATTTTGAGTGTATGGTTGTGTTGTATATATTTGGTCTTACTTTGGATTTGATTCGGATGTGGTTTCGACTATGTTTTCTTGTTGCAACAAAGTCATACCGGTACACACATATTTGAATCTTTATATCTTTATTATTTGTTGGTATATTCCATTGTGTTTTATAGCTTGTGTGTATTAGCAGCTATTTGGGCCATGTATCGGTATTCTTTATTATATTGTCACAAGAGGGTACCGTCCGGTTGATGGACAATTATACTCTTGGGGCGTGACAATTTTATTGGTATCAGAGCCCTAGGTTGCGAAGTCTACTTTCGAATTTTATTTCATTCGGACATCGAGTTTTGTTTTACTTGGTTTTGTTTTTTTGTGAGTTCTAGGACTTTTCTATAGTAGGACATCTCCGAGCTACAAGGTTTAAGGTATGATAATTGTTATCACATATCCTTTCTGTTAGCTATGCATTTAGTTGTTTATAACAAGGAATGACATGTAGTGTGTTAGTTACTATTTGTAACTGTGGGGTGGGTTGACCATGGGAACGACATGTTGAGTCTATTAGACATGTACCTACTTTTGAAAAGGTGAATTACCTTTGAGAGCCGACTGATATCGAGTCGGAAAGCAGAGGTCAGGTAGTCACATTTCTTATGGAGATCAAAGATTACAGTATTGGAAATTTTCACTAATTATGATAGTTAGATCATTACCTTGCGGGTAATAAAAAGGGCATGTGTTCTATGGTTGATGTAGGGAGTAAAGGATTAGTATATGGTGTTTGATAGTGATTTTGATTCTTGAGTTGGTTGTGTGGGGTTGTATAACTTTGAAGGTTCTTTTGAGTACTTAACTCGTGTTATATAGAGAAAGTAGAGTTAGTTGCATACCATTTATCGGGATCAAGCTGGTACTTGGTGGAAGATGTAGGAAATAACCTTCGGAAAATAATACATCACTTGGTCACGGTATAGTGATATTGTGGGAGAGTATTTCCTCGAGTCACTTTCTTTGACTCATTGTCAGGGAATTCTTGAGCTTCAAGTAGGGTGATCGTTTGGTAATGGAAGTACCATGCAGAGTCGTTAGACTTGCAGAGGTTACGACCACCAAATGCTCAAGAATGTGAATGGATGTCTTAAGCCACCCACGGTTCATTGGCTTACATTCGGATCAGGATGTTTGGATACACTATCAGTTCTTACCAATAGGCATTAGATCGAGTCGTGAGTTTAGAAATGACTCCTTACAAGAGTTTTAAGAGTTGAAGATGGATAAGCAAACAATACAAGTCATATACCGGAATCAAAAGTCTTTGAATGTTGGACAAAAGGAGAAAGATCGGAGTCATGGGTTATAAGCTACTTTTCAACCATAGAATACCAACCACAAATCATCAGGATGTTCTCGTGCACATCAGCAAAATCGGAAAAATAACACCCATGGGATTATGTGTGTGCAGTGTGGGTCACGACGATAAACAAAGTCGGATTATCCTTTGGATCAGTCCATCTGTTGCTATTGTAAGAAACTAATACATATGAGGAGAAGGTATACTTTGAAGGCTCAGTTGAAGACTATCGATGTTGTTTTGAGAGGATGATTCATAATGTCGATAGCAGAGATCATCACGAAAGATTGGATTATCACACTAGCAGTGATTTACTACCTCAGGCACAGTTGGAGCTCTTTGATACTTCCATCCGAGAGAAGCGATACACTTAGCAGTATCAACCGAAGGCATCTTAGAAGACTCATGCAGACAACAATTGTTATCTCCTCAGATGCATCTATAGTATTTGTAGAGTTGGAGAATGCTACGATGTTGACAGTTATTCAGTACTTTACAGTCGGTGGTGTGCTCTTTACCAGTGCAATAGTGTTTACCATCTCCATTGCAGTTATTTTGGTTGTATCTCAGTCTCATCAGTTGATTTCAAGTCTTCCACGGTAGTCTTTTGCACCTATACAAGCTCTGTTGTCAAGAGCAGAAGCTAGATGAGTTTACATCTTTACTCGAGAGAGATGTAGAGGGTTGAAAGATTGACAATTCGGGGTATTACTTTAGGTTACCCTATTTGCTGATATATCGAGAGATACTGATATTTTTTATTTATCTTTGTCTAGAATATTCTTAGATAGGATTAAAAAGATTTTGTATGCAAATCATGTGTATTGGTGGTATCTCTACCTCAGGTGAGATGTTGACCAACAACCAAGAAGTCAAGGGATGCCTTAGACTTTGATAGACATACCTTTACTAAAGACATATCTTTATGGATAGTTAAATTTTTGAAATGATGTTATACTATGTCTCTCGAATGTGCGTATAATCCGAGAGTATTCGAATGTAGTTTCGGATGAACTCCCAGGCTTGCCACTGCATAGGCAAGTGGAGTATGCGATCGGAGTGATTTCGGGAATAGTCTCGGTATTGAATACCTCATACCGTGAGATAATTTTATTGGTATCAGTGTTGTTAAACACTATGGGAATTGGAAAAAATGCAAGTTACGATTATAGGAGGTATTGGATGGGAGATTTATCTATCCTAGTGTTTCTTCTTGAGAAGATCTAGAACTCTTTGTTAAAAGAGAGACGAACTTTTGAAGTTATGCATCGATTATCGATGATGGAGGGTAGTAGTTGTTAAGAATGAATATCCTTCATTGTGGATATATGATCTGTTCAGATCAACTAAAGGACACCTGTATATACTCTATGTTGGAATGTATACTGAAAGTCTAGCTCCTTTTTGTATGAACATTTTATTTTGAAATAAGAATCACATGATCATTATTTGCATTTTATATATTCATTATATATGTGTGCATATTGTCTAATATTTTACGTTGTAGATAACATGGTGCTTGGTGTGGCACAGAATATCATGTTATCAGTACCTTGTAAAATATAAGTAAAGGCTCACAACCAAGATGGTTTTGGACAAACCATTGGCATGGTTGTAGTGTAGCTTGGTATTGTTTTATCTTGAACATAGAGTTACACTAGTACACTTATATGTATTGAGTAGGACCGACATAGAGGTGATTCAATTTAGTACTGACTACATAATTGAATCGGACCTCGGATATTATGTTGTACATGCTCTTAATCCCGATATAATAACGGGCACATGTACTTAGTATTTATTTCTTTGATTTACCAGTGGGTGAGATTTAGATGGATTAAATCAATATGCCTGGTAAGTTGGGAAATAATATTATTTACATGGTGTGCCGTTGATTATAGGAGGAAACCGTGTCTTATATATTAGGTTGATGATGTCCCCTTGAGGATCTCATAAGGTTCATCATGTAAACCCAGCTGGTTGACTTAGTCAACATGATGATAAGGTTGAGTGGTACTACTCGAGGAAATAGATGTTAATTAATTGATGGTCAGTAAATTAATTAATTGGTGGACATTCGATATCTTAAACACGGGGAGATTAATGTACAAATAATATATGGATCCCATATTGATTTATGGGGGTTGGAGAGGTAGTTCAATGATGATCCTCTAGTGGAATGGAACATCATTGATGGATCAAGTTTGTGTGGTTCCGATCCATCGGGTGGCCAAGACCCAACTCCTCCTTATGGTCCCTATCGTAGCCTAATATAATCCTTAAGAAGTCTAGATCCAAGAATGTAAAACAAAATCTAGAACCAATGGTTGGGATTAAATCCCTAGATCCGATGGTTGGATGAAACCCTAGAACCAACAGTTGGGATTAAATCCCTAGATCCGATGGTTAGGATGAAATCATAGAATCGACGGTTGGGATTAAATCCTTAGATCCGATGGTTGGGATAAAACCCTAGATCCGACGGTTGGGATGAAACCTTAGATCCGACGGTTGGGATGAAATCCTAGATCCGATGGTTGGGATTAAACCCTAGATCCGACGGTTGGGATAAAACCCTAGATCCGACGGTGGAGATTAAATCCCTAGATCCGACGGTGGAGATTAAAGGAGGCTTAAGCCCTATTCTATAAATAGATGGCTAGGGTTGGGCAGCAACAAGGATCAAGGAATTGGAGTTAGGGTTTGGTTAATCCACAAGTGGGCGGCTAGGGTTCATTGGGCGGCTAGGGTTTTGGAGCAAAGTTTGGGCGGCAAGCTTCTTCCTTCAAGTTCCTTGGCCGGCGCCCATCTTCTACCTTCTTCCTTGGCCGGCGCCCATCTTAGAGCCCTCTACCTTCTTCCTTGGCCGGCGGTTCTCCTTCCATTGGTGGTCGGTGGTCTACCTCCTTCCTTTCTCCTTGGTGGCCGGCGGCAACTCCTCTTCAAGTTGGTCAGTGCTTCATCCAATTGTTTCCTTGGCCGACGGTTGCACCAAGTTCCATAATTTGGTGCCGGTTCTAGATAGGAAGGTATTTGTGGTTTCTTCTCTTTGTTCGCAGCGGACAAGGTAGAGAAGAAAGTGATCTAGAAGGCTTCTACTCGTGGAGGATCTTCGTCCACACGTCGTCCACGAGAAGGATAGGACATACGGTAGAAGATCGTGAGGTATAAAGTTATTTTAACTTTATGTACAGATCTGAGCATGTTCTTATTTGTTTTGATTATGCATGTGTGTGTATGAATATATATTGTATAATCATGGACCCCGAAGACAAACACAAAAACCGGCGATCCATCCGTCGTCTCTTCCGCGGCTAACCAACTAGAAGAGTTGTGTTGCTTGAACAACTAGTTTGTTCAAGCGACCACTCGAGTTGTTAGCACGACGATGAAATGGTGTTGTTAAGGAAGCTCATCCCATCCGGATTAATTCTTTCATTAGTGAAAATTTTAATCCGGGGACATGGGAGCCAATGAGCCTCCGAAGCATTCACCCGACAATTGGTATCAGAGCCATCGGTTTCCGGTTTTGTGTGTTTAGGATTCGGTTAATTTTTTATGCATTTTTCATATATTATATGTGTTGGATAATAGTAGGATATGCGTAGTTTAACTCTTTGGTTGCAGGCATAAGATCCGACTATTATGGCCATGTGTGTGTATGTGAATGGATGTGTGTAAAAATTTATTATTTGAATCCTCGGGGTTGACGAGGCTAGATTAGTATTTAATTTTTGTAATTAAATATGGCATTGTTTAGCCGATCATTTTAGTTTACTTTCGATCTAGACTATTTGTACACTCCTTCGTGGAGTATAGGATCGATGGATGTAAATAAAATGATTTATCTCGGCTCGGATATCTTTGGTGACTTGCGCACGGGAAAAGGTGGAGCGGACGAGGTGGCAACACGACGGGATGCATATTGGAGGACAATGCCATAATAGTTGGAAAAAATTATGTTTTTCCATATTTATTGCTTATTTGTTTTATATGCATGTTGTGTATGTTTAAAATTCCTCAATTGCAATTTACTAAGTGTGAGAGGGATATTTTAATTAATTCCCGCGGCCTCCATTACAATTTGACGTGTGATGCAAACAAACTTGTGTGTTGGCTCTGAGTGCCTTCCTCCCTACGGACAGGTTTGTTTGCGGATCACTAGGTCAAATAATGGTTATAGGAAATTATCTAGGAGCATGTGTACTTCCACAGTGGTAAGGCACATAATCCGAAATAATTTCCTCAGTATCGTGTAATGGTGCACACTTAGATACAAATAAAGGTATCCTCCCCATCGGAGTCACTGCTTTTATTTGTAGGGCCAAAGAGGAACCAACTATTAATTTTATTTGTCAAAAAGTAAGGTTGACAAGATAATAAAATTAATGGGTAAAACCTCCTCTTACAAATGTAGAATTCGTATACGTCCACACTGCGTGGCATGCGACATTCTCGGTGATTTGAGGTGTTGGTTGATTTTGGGATTTTATTGTTTTGAGGAATCAATAATATTTGAAATCTAATTTTTTGATCATTGTGATTTTTAGGATTTTCAAATGGCTTTCAACCCACTTGCTGTGATTTTAAAAGAAAACAAACTTACTGGTCCAAACTACATTGATTGGAAAAGAAACCTGGATATTGTCTTAACTGCGGAAGAGTACAAATTTATACTCTTCGAGGTCTGTCCTCCTAAGCCCTCAGATGACTCTGATGAAAAGGAGATAGAACGTTATAAGAAATGGGTTAAGGCAGATGAGATGGCGCGGTGTTACATTTTGGCATCTATGTCAAATGTGCTGCAACATCAGCATCAGGCCATAGCCACTGCTTATGACATGGTGTTCAATCTCAAGGAACTTTTCGGACATCAGAGTAGGGCGGCTAGGCAGGAGGCTATGAGAAACTTGATGACGATCTCCATGATCGAGGGAACACCCGTTAGGGATCATGTTCTCAAGATGATATCTCATCTTAATGAGATGGAAGTCCTAGGAGCTGAGATCAATGGGGAAACCCAGGTCGATATCATTCTCCAGTCTCTGCCTAGGAGTTTTGAGCAGTTCCGCCTCAACTACAACATGAACAAAAGGTTGTATTCGTTGGCGGAGCTTCTGACAGAACTCCAGGCGGCAGAGGGGCTTTTTCGTTAGAGTGCTCAAGCCATGGTCGCTCAGAAGGTTTCTTCCTCTAAACCGAAAGGTAAGAAGAAGAAGAAGCAAGGTGGAGCGAAGAAGGTGGCAACAGGACCTCAGGCAGGAGTGAAGAAGCCGAAAGGCAAGTGCTTCACTTGCAAGCAGACTGGACATTGGAAGGCGGATCGTCTCACTGAAAGAACAAAGGTATATCTTCTTGTTTAGTTGTTGAAACATGTTTAGCGGTGTTATCTACCAGTGCCTGGTGTGTAGATACAGGAGCCACTGATCATGTCTGTAATACTTTGCAGGGGTTCCAGGAAACCCGACGACTAGCTGAGGGAGAGATTACTGTCTTCATGGTCAATGCTTCAAAGGTGGCGGCTATTGCAGTGGGAGACATTTATTTATCTTTTGATAGGAATAAATTTTTGGTTTTGAGAAATTGTCTTTATGTACCTACTTTTAGAAAGAATTTAATTTCAGTCTCTAAATTGTTTTTGGATGGATATTCTGTTTCTTTTAATGACAAGGTGGTTATAAAAAGGAATAGGGAGATTATCTGTTCTGGTACATTGGTTGGCAATTTATATACTCTTGAACCAAAAACTCCCACGATGCAAATAGAAGTAAATAACTCATCTTCTAAATCTAATAAGAGAAAAGAATATCTTTGGCATCTAAGGCTTGGTCATATTAACCTAAGTAGAATTCAAAGGTTGATAGCTGATGGACCTTTGGGTTCATTAGTGGTGGAGGATCTCCCAACCTGCGAATCTTGCTTGGAAGGTAAAATGACCAAGAGGCCTTTTAAGGCCAAGGAATATAGAGCCAAAGATGTGTTAGAATTGGTTCATTCTGATTTGTGTGGTCCTATGTCTATCCAGGCAAGAGGTGGCTTTGAATACTTCGTCTCATTTATAGACGATTATTCAAGGTATGGATACATTTACTTGATGCGTCGCAAGTCTGAATGCTTTGACAAGTTCAAAGAATTCAAGGCTGATGTGGAGAACCGTCAAGGTAAAAGTATCAAGACATTACGATCTGATCGTGGTGGCGAGTACCTCTTGGGAGAGTTTAGGAGTTACTTATCAGAGGCTGGGATTCAATCCCAATTATGCACCGCACACCCGTGAGAATGGTGTAGCGGAGCGAAGGAATAGGACTCTTATGGAGATGGTCGATCGATGATGAGTTATTCGAGTTACCTGCTTCGCCTCGGGGGTATGCATCGATACAACAATGTACACTCAACTTGGTTCCATCTAAATCGCACCTTCTACCCCTGTAGAATTGTGGATTGGGCGAAAACCTAGTCCAAACATATTCGGATATGGGAGTCCGGACATGTGTCTTTGAAAGGCGATCTTTAGTAAGTTGGAACCTTGTTGGCTACCCTAAGGGAACGAAGGTGGTTTGTTTTATAATCCTAGAGATCGAGGGTGATCGTTAGCAACGCCGCATTTCTAGAGGAGGATTATGTAATGAACCACAAGCCCAAGAGTAGGATTGTTCTTGAGGAGTTGACAGGGAAGTCCCCGACTTCGACCACCTGCTACAAGAGGAGACACCACAAGTCACTGCACCGCGTGTCACAGAGCATACACAGGAGGCACCTCGTCGTAGTGGGAGGGTTGTTAGACAACCCGACAGATTCATGTATTTGGGAGAGTCTTCGGACTTAGTCCCTGGTGAACATGAACTTGATCCCTGGACATATGATGAGGCAATCCAGGATAGAGATGCGGTATCTTGGCAAAGTGCGATGAATTCAGAGATAGAATCTATGGATTCTAATCAAGTCTGGGAGCTAGTAGAACCACCCGATGGTGTAAAAACCATTCGATGCAAGTGGATCTACAAGAGAAAGAGAGGAGTAGACGGGAAGGTCGAGACCTTCAAAGCTAGGCTTGTTGCGAAAGGGTATACTCAGAAAGAGGGCATCGATTATGAGGAGACCTTTTCGCCGGTAGCTATGCTTAAGTCTATCCGGATTCTCTTATCTATAGCTGCTCATATGGATTATGAGATTTGGCAGATGGATGTCAAGACAGCTTTCCTTAACGGAAGTCTTGAGGAGAACATCTATATGCGGCAACCAGAGGGATTCATTGCTAAAGGAAAAGAGCATCTTGTATGTAAGCTTAATCGGTCCATTTATGGATTGAAGCAAGCTTTTAGATCTTGGAACATCCGCTTTGATGAGGTAATCCAGTCATATGGATTTATTCAAAGTCCGGATGAGCCTTGTGTATACAAGAGATGTGACGGAAACGTAGTGGTGTTTCTTGTACTATACGTAGATGACATTTTGTTAGTTGGCAACAATATCAAAGTGTTATCAGACGTAAGGGTATGGTTGTCCAAACAGTTTGATATGAAGGACTTGGGAGAAGTGGGACACATCCTTGGGATCAAAGTTATAAGGGATCGCAAGAAAAGGATGTTGTGCTTATCTCAAGCTTCATACATTGACACTATCCTTGCTCGTTTTAGCATGCAGAACTCCAAGAAATGTTTTCTACCTTTTAGGCATGGAGTTCCTTTATCTAAAGAGATGTGTCCCAAAACATCAAAGGAGATAGAGGACATGAAGGCGGTTCCTTATGCTTCGGCAGTAGGAAGCCTTATGTATGCTACGAGAGACCGGATATATCCGCTTGCTGGGCATGGTTAGCAGACATCGAGTAATCCTCGGATGTGATATTGGATCGCGTAAAGCATATATTGAAGTACCGAGAAGGACTAGGATTATATGTCGGTTTACGAATCAATTAGTCCTCGTGGGTTACACGGATTCAATTTCCAATCGATAGGGACAAGAGTAAGTCTACCTGGTTTGTGTTTACTTTTGGAGGTGGAGCCATAGTAATGGAGGAGTGTCAAGCGTAAATGCTGGCGGACTCTACCATGGAAGCCGAGTATGTGGCGGGCCTCCGAGGCAAACCAAGGAAGTCAGATGGCTCAGAACTTCTTGATGGACTTGGATGTGATTCTGGTTTGCCTGTAACTATCACAATTTATTGTGATAATAGTGGTGCATTGCAAACTCAAGGAACCACGAGCCCATAAGGCAGTAAACACATAGAGCGCAAGTACCACCTTATACGAGAGATCGTAAAGCGAGGAGAAGTTGTTGCCGCCAAGATTGCATCGTAGGATAACCCGCGGATCCATTCACTAAGGCCCTTCCAAATAAAGCGCTTGATAGGCATGTGGAGGACATGGGGACTGATGTATGGCAGAGTGATGACAAAGATAGTCTTTAGTATAAGTGGGAGATTGTTGGAATGTATACAAAGCCTAGCTCTTTTGTATTTAACATTTTATTTTGAAATAAGAATCACATGATCATTATTTGCATTTTATATATTCTATTATATATGTGTGTATATTGTCTAATATTTTACATTGTAGATAACATGGTGCTTGGTGTGGCACAGAAGATCATGTTATCAGTCCCTTGTAGAATATAAGTAGAGGCTCACAACCAAGATGGTTTTGGACAAACCATTGGCATGGTTGTAGTGTAGCTTGGTCTTGTTTTGTCTTGAACATAGAGTTACACTAGTACACTTAGGTGTATTGAGCAGGACCGACATAGAGGTGATTCAATTTATTGCTGACTACATAATTGAATCGGACCTCGGATATTATGTTGTGCATGCTCTTAATACCGATATAATAACGGGCACATGTACTTAGTATTTATTTCTTTGATTTACCAGAGAGTGACATTTAGATGGATTAAATCAATATGCCCGGTAAGTTGGGAAATAATATTATTTACATTGTGTGTCGTTGATTATAGGAGGAAACCGTGTCCTATATATTAGGTTGATGATGTCCCCTTGAGGAGCTCATAAGGTTCATCATGTAAACCCAGCTGGTTGACTTAGTCAACATGATGATAAGGTTGAGTGGTACTACTCGAGGAAATAGATGTTAATTAATTGATGGTCAGTAAATCAATTAATTGACGGACATTCGATATCTTAAACATGGGGAGATTAATGTACAAATAATATATGGAGCTCATATTGATTTATGGGGGTTGGTGAGGTAGTTCAATGATGATCCTCTAGTGGAATGGAACATCATTGATGGATCAAGTTTATGTGGTTCCGATCCATCGGGTGGCCAAGACCCAACTCCTCCTTATGGTCCCTATCGTAGCCTAATATAATCCTTAAGAAGTCTAGATCCAAGAATGTAAAACAAAACCTAAAACCAACGGTTGGGATTAAATCCCTAGATCCGATGGTTGGATGAAACCCTAGAACCAACGGTTGGGATTAAATCCCTAGATCCGATGGTTAGGATGAAATCCTAGAATCGACGATTGGGATTAAATCCTTAGATCCGACGGTTGGGATAAAACCCTAGATCCGACGGTTGGGATGAAACCTTAGATCCGACGGTTGGGATGAAATCCTAGATCCGATGGTTGGGATTAAACCCTAGATCCGACGGTTGGGATAAAACCCTAGATCCGACGGTGGAGATTAAATCCCTAGATCCGACGGTGGAGATTAAAGGAGGCTTAAGCCCTATTCTATAAATAAATGGCTAGGGTTGGGCGGCAACAAGGATCAAGGAATTGGAGTTAGGGTTTGGTTAATCCACAAGTGGGCGGCTAGGGTTCATTGGGCGGCTAGGGTTTTGGAGCAAAGTTTGGGCGGCAAGCTTCTTCCTTCAAGTTCCTTGGCCGGCGCCCATCTTCTACCTTCTTCCTTGGCCGGCGCCCATCTTAGAGCCCTCTACCTTCTTCCTTGGCCGGCGGTTCTCCTTCCATTGGTGGCCGGTGGTCTACCTCCTTCCTTTCTCCTTGGTGGTCGGCGGCAACTCCTCTTCAAGTTGGCCGGTGCTTCATCCAATTGTTTCCTTGGCCGGCGGTTGCACCAAGTTCCATAATTTGGTGGCCGGTTCTAGATAGGAAGGTATTTGTAGTTTCTTCTCTTTGTTCGCAGCGGACAAGGTAGAGAAGAAAGTGATCTAGAAGGCTTCTACTCGTGGAGGATCTTCGTCCACACGTCGTCCACGAGAAGGATAGGACATTCGGTAGAAGATCGTGAGGTATAAAGTTATTTTAACTTTATGTACAGAGCTGAGCATGTTCTTATTTGTTTTGATTATGCATGTGTGTGTATGAATATATATTGTATAATCATGGACCCCGAAGACAAACACAAAAACTGGCGATCCATCCGTCGTCTCTTCCGTGGCTAACCAACTAGAAGAGTTGTGTTGCTTGAACAACTAGTTTGTTCAAGCGACCACTCGAGTTGTTAGCACGACGACGAAATGGTGTTGTTAAGGAAGCTCATCCCATCCGGATTAATCCTTTCATTAGTGAAAATTTTAATCCGGAGACATGGGAGCCAATGATCCTCCGAAGCATTCACCCGACACTCTAGGGTTGATTTATGATTGGAGTGTTGATATTGTAGTGACTTAGTGTTATACAATTATCATTGTTGGAGTGATGATTGAGATAAAATCATCTTAGAGTAAAAAGGATGTGGGTGTGTAGAAGACGATATATCATACTTGTTATGAATTTTATAAGCTTTGGATAATACTGTTAGACTTATTGAACGATTTAGTCATTCATGGACTTGAGAAATCGAGTATTCTAGAAGCGATTGGACCAGTTTGTTATTGCCTTTTTATACGATATTTTTGGATGTATTCACAATCTTAAGGGAAGTTGGTGGTTTCCTTGGATTGATTTGGTTATTACCATAGATGTGGATAGAATGCTCTAGCGTTACTATACTGCTGACTTGTTGGACCAAGAAGGTGATGGAAATCACTTGGTCAGAAGCTTGTTAAACTCGGTTTCAGGGCCTAGATGATGATTAACTTTTGCACCAGTGTTAGCCAATCCTTCTATTGTAGATGGAAGGGTACTATATATGGATTCATCATTGTAGGGATTAGAGCAGTTCCGATATAGAGTTGAATGAGACATATCATAAGCTTACGCTAGTTAAGGAATTATGAGATAAGAGGTCATACATATGACGTAGACTTAGTAGTTATTATCTTGATTTGTAGATGTATAGAGCAGGAATGCTCATGGGGTTTTGGATAGCTACTGGGTAGCTACTATAGAGTTGCTGGAACATGGACAATTGCAATAAGGGAGATTGGTCACTATAGTCTCCCAGTCACTTCCAGTTCTGTGTGATAGAGTGGATTTTTGACAGTAGATTTCTCTTGTGAGAAAATAATGCTTCGTCTTCGAGGAGAATAGTGGGTTAGGAGTTGCATTCGAATTAGGGAGAGTTGCTTCAGGTAACTCGTCATTCGAGATTGGTGATTTATTCGGAGTGGATCCGAAAATAGTGAGTGTTGAAACGTTCTTTGTGGTGGAACGACATATAGGACATAATTGATTTCGTAGTCTGGTGTTCAGTGTGTCAACTAGTAAAAGTAAAATACTAGTGATGAGTAAGGTTGTGTACCGAGATGGAAGGGGTAGCCTAGTACGATGGACTATGTTGGTAGATTATCTAGAATTCGGAAAGGATTTGATGTGGTTTGGGTAATTGGTGGTCGATTAACCAAGTCCGCTGATTTTCTACCGAGTCGTAAGATGAATTTATTGAATCGCTTGATAGATTTATACTGTGAGGATATTTTTAGTTTCATAGAGTATCTTTGAGTATCATATCTGATAGTGATTCAAGATTTACCTTACGATTCTGACAAAGTTTCCAACAGGTCACGGATATAGAGCTCCACTCTGGTACGATTATTTACCTTTTTATAGATGGTCAATATGGGGGTACTATTGATACTTTAGAGGGGTTGTTAGAAGCATGTGTGATAGATGTTAGAGGCTATGTAAGAGCTAAAAATATTATTCAAGCTCAGTACCCCACTAAGTCACTTGAGGTGTGTGATTTTTCTTTAAGTACTTGAGTTTAGCAGTGGGGCATTGCTCACTTGTACATGAGTAGGAAATTTGGGGACCAAATTATTATTAGTGGGGGAGAATATAAAATACCCTAAATAAATTGCTATAGAATATTAATAATTAATTAAGAGAATTTATCATTGATTTTCTTAAATTATTAAGGGAAAGTTAGGAGCTAATTAAAGTTAACCGAGATTTTTAAGGGCTTATAAAAGGGGGTTCGGATCCGTTTCACTTTGAGCCCAACCTACTTGTTTCTTCTTTTTTCCTTCTCAACCGAGATATCTCCTTTCTCATCGCGATCCCTCTTTTCCCCGATTTCCTTTCTCCGCCCAATGACGCCTTATCGCCATTGTCGGAGCTCTCCATCGCCAGCCCTACCAGAGCTGCTCGTTGTCGCCAGCTTCATCATTGGGGATTTCCACCAGGGCAACCAACCAATCACTGCTTCCATCCATTGCCTTTGGCGGCATCCCATGAGCTAGATCAGCATGGTCGTCACAACATCTGATCGTCACTATCATCGACCTCCTCTTGATCCCGATCATGGCACCATGGCCTCCCCGCAAGTGACACTCATCGTCGATGCCACATCCACCAAAGATAGACTCGACAGCCGATCTGTCATCACCTCTCCACCATCTTCGCCTTCAACCATCAATCTGCGAGCACCGTCCGATGACCTTTCTTCTCTGTCGTGTTTTTGGTTTTGATCGGTACCATCTCATCTGCCAACGATTTCTCCTTTGGTGATTCCAAGCTTATGTCGATTACGTTTCTCCTCTGTGACATTCTCGAACCAGATTGGAGTTGTTCTACAAGTCAGTGTCACCCCTATTGCAGGCTGCTAGTGATCTCTCCGATGGAAGGATCTTCAGTTGTTCCGGATGGGTGAGCGTCCATCCATAGCCGATCCTACTGTGCCTTTGCGGACAATCGAGAATTTTTCAGTTAGCCATTTTCTGCAATTGTTGTGTCGAGAGAAGATGAATCTTCATTAGCCGTATTGGTAATGATTCGATCTGATCGAAGAAGGAGAGGTAAGGATGTGGATTCTTGTGGGTAATTTCCTACCTTTGTTAGGTAGTTGTTAAATCTTGGTGCATGTGATTTTACAATGATGACACCTATATCTTGACTCCTTTCCAGTTTTTCTGTTGATTTATACTTAGTTTTTGCACTTTGAGATGCTTTGTTGCTGTTATTACATTTCGTTCATCATTGTTATGAATTACAGATGTGGTGGTATGTGGACCTATAGTTGTTTAACTATGTGTACATAGCTGAGTATGGTTATAGACTTGATTCGTGCAATCATGATAAAACATCAGGGGGTAGGTGTTGTCCTAAATGTAGAGTTGGCTGTCATGTCATATTCCTTATGTTGTATAACTGTTACGGATCATGTATCTGTGTATGGTTGTGTGGGTTGTCGATAGTGTGTCGCTACGGACTGGAGGTCCTAGCTTGGTTGACCGTCAATTGTGTATGACTCTCTGTGGGATAGAGAGTGTGTTGTGGAGGTATATATTTGTGGTTGTGCATTCATTCCATTTGCATGCATGTTGGCGACCTGGTCTTCCTTGTGGTTGAGAGGGTTGTCAGTCATCCTGCCTTTATGGTTACTCATTATAGTAGTAGTTGGTGTGAGGGCAGTGCATCTATTGTGCCGCACTCGGCCACTATTGATGGTGGTAGTTGGAGTTGCGTGTAGTTTGTTCTGGGTGTGTGGCACTCAACCACTCATGGGTAGTGACAGTCGGAGTGTCCGGAAGCAGGGACCACCATTGTGTAGCTTATAGTGTTGGTGCAGTAGGCACCTAAGTCGAACCTGAGTTTTGATTATAGCAAACGATACAAAGTTAAGCTCATATTGTTATCTCACGAGCTGAATCGAGTGTGCAAAAAAGTGTTATAGTTGGAGCTAAAGGCTAGCGACACCCAGAGGAAGCCACGGTGGTTGGACGACACTCAAGTGACTTTGGAGGGAGGCGAAGGAATCGAGTGGAAGGTCGGAAGCGAAAGCGACACAGTAAGTATCGAGGTAAGCTCGTGTGTGTGCGAGAGTAAGTGAGGTCATATCCTCTTTACGGGGATGATCTTAAGCGTAGATCCGACCAAAGACATCCTATAGGTGGTCTAGGTCGAGATCGGACGGTTGGAGGCCGTTGAAATAATGTTTTTGTTTAGCTAACTTGTCATTTCAGCTAGCATCAGTCGACTGCCATCCATCAGTCGACTACCTACGGTCAGCATTCGACTGATGCTTCCATCAGTCGACTGATGATGGCCATCAGTCGACTGATGGTCAAGGATCAGCTTCGTGGAGTCAAGGCTTATCACCTCATTTCAAGGGGAGTGGTGCTCAATTGTGATTGGCTAAAGTTCCTCTCGAAAAGGTGCTCAAATGCTATAAAAGGAGGGCCTATTCTAGGGTTTCATCATCAATTCTAAGCTTCCAAAAGCCTCCGCAAAGCTACAACTCTCCGACAACGAAGTGCTTCTTCTTCGACGTCTAGGTTTAAATTGCTTTCATTTTGTTACATCGGTATAAGTTTTATTTTAGTTCATTACTTTACTTTCTCGGAGCTTTTATCATAACGAGGAGAGGGGGAGTGTCCCTCTACCTCAAGCTTTGTGTGTTTATTAGTTCTTTAGTGTTTTTGCCCTCCGTACGTGGTCAAGGACCACTAGGGCCTTGGAGTAGTAGCCGAAGGCTACGAACCAAGTAAAAAATATTTGTCTCCTTTTATTTATCGCTTATCTTTCCGCTGCAATTAATTGTCTACTCGGGTTTTAACGAACGAATGAAAAGAAAAGAAAAAAAAAGATTTTATCGCTATTCACCCCCCCCCCCCTCCTCTAGCAATCCGCTTCGATCCAACATATAGCTCTTTAGCTTATCACTACTTATTCATATTACTCACTCGGCCACTCAAGAGTAGTGGTTGTTGTTGAGTTGGGACAGTTGTCATCTCGTGTCATCTAGGCCACACTGGGGTGGTGGTAGCGAGTGTGGTGTGCAGGCATGACCATGCATTTGAATTGCCATATATGTGTTGGTGCAGAGGCACCAGATAATTGAACTTATGTTTTGATTTTGGTAAAGACACAAAGTTAAGTTTACTTTGTTATCTCACGAGCTGAATCAAGTGTGCAGAATTGCTAAGCTAAGCCGAAGGTCAGTGACACTCGGAGGGAATCGTGGTGGTCGGGCAACACTGGGAGGACAACGGAGGGAGCCGAAGAACTCGGGTGAAGATCGGAAGCGAAGCTTCAAAGTTAAATGATGAGGTAAGCTCGTGTGAGTGAGTGTAAGTAAGGTCGTGTCCTCCATACGGGAACGTCCTTAGATAACGATCCAACCAAGACTTCCCATGGAAGGTCTAAGTCGAGATCGGACGGTAAATGGCCATCGAGCTTACTTATACTAACTGCATTTTCGAGCTAACTCTTCATTGCAGTTGGAAACCCTGCCATCTATCGACTAATGGCTTGTATCAGTCGACTAATGCCTCCACCAGTCGACTGATAGGGTTGATCAGTCGACTGATGGTCAAGGATCAGCCTCGAGGAGAGTCAAAGCTTATCACCATTTCTCAAGGGCTAGGTGGCATCACCTCATGAAACCTCATCTCAACGATTAGGGTTTCACAAGGATATAAAAGTAGGGGTTCTCCACCTCTTTTCCATCATTCAAAAGCTTCCAAAGTGCTTCCACAACTCTGCAACTTTTCGACGACTCTACGATGACGAAATGTTACCGAAATGCTGACGACACGAGCTCATCCTTCACCCACTTGTTGGTGCAGGGGCACTAGATAATCGAACCTGTGTTTTGATTATGGCAAAGACACAAAGTTAAGTTTACATCGTTATCTCACGAGTTAAATCGAGTGTGCAGAAAAGTACTAAAGCTGGAGCTGAAGGCTAGCGACACCCGGAAGAAGCCGCGGTGGTCGGGCGATACTCGAGTGACTTCGGAGGGAGCCGAAGGAATCGATTGGAAGGCCAGAAGCGAGAGCTACAAGGTAAGTATCGAGGAAAGCTCGTATGAGTGAGAGATTGTAAGGTCGTGTCCTCTTTACAGGGATGACCGTAGGCGGCGATCCGACTAAGACTTCTTGTGGAAGGTCTAGGTTGAGATCGGACGGTTAGAAACCGTCGCATTTATCATTTTCCGAGCTAACCTCTTACTGCAGGGAAGTGGCCAGCCGGCAATGATCGGACGTTAGGGCCGATCGATGCTCATCAGTCGACTGATGGCGTCGAATCAGCCTTTGCGCTAGGTCAAAACGGATAACGTTTGACGCGGCCACTTCGCGATAAAATTTGGACAACTTCGTGATCTGTTCCAAAAAAAAGGAGACAAATTCAAAGGCCAAAATCTATAAAAGGAGAGGAGGATTCCAACTCCAAACATCATCAAGTTTATTCATCAAGTGCTCCTACAACGCCAACGCTCGAACACCATCATAACGCCGACGCGACAACAAGCTCAGATCTTCTTCGTCGACAGAAGCATCTAGTAATATATTTTAATATTGTATTCGTTGTTTTTATTCATAACGAGGTGAGGTAGGCTTGTTGCCTCATCCTCGTACTTCCGGATTTTGTGATCGTTGTCTCCTACCTCCAACGAGGAGGAGACGTTATAGTGTTTTGCCCTCCGTACGCGGTCTAGGACCGATAGGGCCTTGGAGTAGCAACTGCTGGGTTGTGAACCAAGTAAAACAAACGTGTCACTTTATTTTCCGTTGTGCTTACTCGTTTACTTGTGTCTCAACGAACGAATTCGAACGAAAGATTTACGATCGCTATTCACCCCCCCCCCTCTAGCGACGCTTCTCGATCCAACACCACTTAGTCGTCGTTATTACTTTAAGTTGTCGTCTTCTTTTACATTGTATTTCATTACTTGAATCGAGCTTTTTATCGTAACAAGGAGAGAGGGGTGTGTCTCTCTACCTCGAGTTTTCTCGATCTTTTGTAACTGTCAACTCCTACCTCCAACGATGAGGAGTGTTTTAGTGAATTACCCTCCGTACGTGGTCTCGAACCACTAGGGCCTTGGATTAGTAGCTAGTAGGCTATGAACCAAGTAAAACAACTCGTGTCTTTTATATTTCTGTTGCTTTAACTCTTTATATTATCGAACGAACTTGAACGAATGAAAAGAATTGTCTTGCGCTATTCACCGCCCCCCCCCCTCTAGCCCTCAAATCGATTCAACAATTGGTATCAGAGCTGGGGGTGCTACGATTTCGTGAAACCGCCAATCTAGCATATGTTTTTTGTTTTTATTTTCATATTTATTGTTTTAAGTTTTTCTCCCACGCTAGTAATCCAAGACGAAGTCTTGGTACCCTTTTTTGGTTGTGTTTACAAGTATCTCTTCGCTTCGATAGTAGCTCACGGTAAAACGGTCATAACTTTTTACACAAGTGGGCCCACAAAATGTGCTACCCACCAAATCGAAGCTCTCTCAGTGATCTACATTCTTACTAGGTTTTACCCTCATAACAAGTTGTCTTCGATCCCAAAAATGACGTTTACTACCTTTTCCGGGACACCAAAGTTCGTAAGTGTTTAATTTTTATTTAACCTTTTATTTCTCTTTGTTTTCTTGTTACTTCTTGCATTACTAATCCAAGACTTGAGTCTTCGCAAGTTTTTTGTGTTCTCTTTGTTTTTGCAAGATATTTTTTTATGGCCCACATTGATGGGTACAACACCACCCTACCTTCATTCTTTAACGGAGATGATTTCCGCTATTGGAAATGTCGGATGGAGTGTTTTCTAAAAACACAAGTCGAGACTTGGATAATCATCCAAACTGCCTTTTCTCTACCCACCAATGATCAAGGCGAGCCCTTGGACTTCGACATGTGGACCAATGCAACCAAGAAGAAAATCGACGTTGATGCAAAGGTGACACAAATGTTGCAATGCGGCCTGTCCAAAGAGGAGCTCAAACGCATCGTACCCTTCATCAGCACCAAGGACCTATGGAACAAATTAATCGAGCTACATGAAGGAACGTCCGATGCTAAGGTTTGTAAAAGGGATTTTTTTTTAAATAAATTATACAATCTAAAGATGCAGGATCGCGAGATCGCCACCCAAATACATGCGCGGATCCAAGACATCGTCAATGGTCTTCACTCGATCGGGCAAGCCATAGAGAACTGGGACGTTATAAGGTATGCTTTAAATGTTTTCCCTAGGACTACCTTGTGGGAATCCATGATCGATGCCTACAAGGTTCCTAAGGACCTTTCAAAACTTAGACTAGATGAAATGTTTTCGGAATTTGAACTTCACGAACAAACTAACGTGGTCCGGGCCAAGAAAGGTGTTGCTTTACTTGTAGGACGAAGAAGAAAGGAGAAGAACAAGCCACCACCTGAGCAACAAGACGAATCCTAACCCGAGGATGAATTCGAATCTGAAAAGGAGGCTGCAATAGTCAACATGGTGGAAAGAAATAGTTCGAAAAGAAAGAGAGAAATTGAGCAACGAGAAGAAGGGGCGATTCGAATCAAAAAGGAGGCCAAAACAAAAGAGAGCAAAGAAGGCTCTTCATGCAACTTGGGAGAACAAAGAAGAAGAAGGCGTCGACATAACATACATGGCAAGACCAGAAGAGTCCGAGTCAGAGTTTGAAGCTGAGTACGAGTCCAACTCTGACTCCGACTCCGACCCCGTAGCTGACTTCAAGAAAAGACTCAAAACTGGGCCGAAAGAGAAAGTCAAGGTTAGCCGTTCTTTAATTAGTACGCTTTATCATACAATTAAAATGCTAACTAGGAAATTAGCTAAGTCCGAGTTTAGGGTCGAGTCCTTGCTTGAGGAGGGTGAAAACCTCAAGCAAGAGGCCACTCTGACCTCTTCGACTAGTCGAATTTGAGAGGAGGATTCAACTCGAGTTGAGAAACTCGAAGAAGAGAACTCTCTCTTGAAAGGACAAGTCCAAGAGCTCGAGGCTCGGTTAGACAAGTTCTCAATGAGGTCCAAGAATCTTAACCGACTTCTTGGAACTCAAAGAGTTGTGTACAACAAAGTTAGACTCGGCTTTAATCCAAAGACTACGAATAGATCATATATATCTATCGTAAATCGTAGTCATCAATGAGTCTAAGCTTAGGTCCTTAAAACTCAATTAAACTCACACATAATGACCAATAAGTATTGGATTCCCCAGGATCAAGTTCATTATTTGAATAGACCATATTGGTTCAATGGTCCAGGGGGAGCTAAAACCAAAATAGTATACCCGATAACTTAGCATGATCAAACTTTTATTTTATTTTTTAGAACGGCTAGATAGAACAAGTAGTTAGTCAACTCTTGAAAACATAGTATCAGGCGGCGAGATGATAGTACATTAGGGAAACAAAGTCTCGTGTATTTGAGCTAGATAAGGTGTATCTAGCTTGGTGCACTTGACTGAGTGGAACTAGCTGAAGCTACCTCGTCGTATCCTAAACTAGTTAGACTAGGAAGTTGTCTTAAGTGACTCATGTTATCATTTTCCTAAAATTGGCTTTGTCTAAGGAAGTAGTCGTTGTTCCAATCAAAGAAGGCTCATGTGCCTCGCCACGACCTGGAAGCCAATTTCTCGAAAATGTGACTTGACGAGCTTAGGGTTAAATCTGAATCTAATCCAAGGTTGACTAACTTTAATTAAGTTCAAATCATCTCACATAACATATAAGGCAAACAAATTCTGAGACACATAAAATGGGTGAGATAATTAAGGAATAATTATAATATACATAACTTTTTTCAAAAGCCATCTATTTTTCAACTATTGCGCTTAAACAAATAATTATAATCGGCCAATATTAACTATAAAACTCTCTAGGTCAAAGTTTAGCGCCCCCTAACTCTCTTATACCTCATATACTTGACTAAGGGGGAGAGCAAACTAACCCTAAGGGTTATAAATCTTTAAAGTTATTCTTGAAAATTAGCTTATTAGTATTTTGAAAATCAAAGCTAAGTTTCAAAAATTTATTGTTGGTGCAAAGGGATATACCTCGAACCGATGAACTTAACCAATTTGAGATGCATGCTTGGACTCATACTCTTTTTTTTTTTTTGGGCTTGCTATAATATTACATTTTTTAAACCCCTACTTTTTATGAAACCCCCAACCTTGTTAGTTAAGGGGGAGTAAAATAATTTAAATTTGAAAAATTAAATTATTTCTTCTAAATCTCACCTAGGGTTAAGAGGAAGTTTGTTTACTTATTGTCTTGCTTTAAATTTCCCTAAAACTTTGTGTCAGTTTGCCATAGGATCAAAAAGAGGGAGATTGTTGGTGCAGGGGCACCAGATAATCAAACTTATGTTTTGATTATGGAAAATACATAAAGTTAAGTTTACTTTGTTATCTCATGAGCTAAATCAAGTGTGCAGAATTGCTAAGCTAAGCCAAAGGTCAGCAACACCCGGAGGGAACCATGGTGGTCAGGCGACACCGGGAGGACTTCGGAGGGAGCCGAAGAACTCGGGTGAAGACCGAAAGTGAAGCTTCAAAGGTAAAGGATGAGGTAAGCTCGTGTGAGTGAGTGTAAGTAAAGTCGTGTCCTCCGTACGGGGACGTCCTTAGGCGACAATCCGACCAAGACTTCCCATAGAAGGTCTAAGTTGAGATCGGATGGTAAATAGCCATCGAGCTTACTTATACTAACTGCATTTTTGAGCTAACTCTTCATTGTAGCTGAAAACCCTACCATCAGTCGACTGATGGCTTGTATCAGTCGACTGATGCCTCCAGCAGTCGACTGATTGGGTTGATAAGTCGACTCATGGTCAAGGATCAGCCTCGAGGAGAGTCAAAGCTTATCACCATTTCTCAAGGGCTAGGTGGCATCACCTCATGAAACCTCATCTCAACAATTAGAGTTTCACAAGGCTATAAAAGTAGGGGTTCTCCACCCCTTTTCCATCATTCAAAAGCTTCTAAAGTGCTTCCACAATGTTGCAACTTTCCAACGACTCTACGACGATAAAGCGCTACCGAAATGCTGACGACACAAGCTCATCCTTCAACCACTTAGTCATCGGTATTACTTTAAGTTGTCGTCTTCTTTTACATTGTATTTCATTACTTGAATTGAGCTTTTTATCACAACGAGGAGAGAGGGGTGTGTCTCTCTACCTTGAGTTTTCTCGAGCTTTTGCAACCATCAACTTCTACCTCTAACGAGGAGGAGTGTTTTAGTGAATTGTCCTCCGTACATAGTCTTGGACCACTAGGGCCTTGGATTAGAAGCCAGTAGGCTGTGAACCAAGTAAAACAACTTGTGTCTTTTATATTTCTGATGCTTTAACTCTTTATATTATCGAACGAACTCGAACGAACGAAAAGAATTGTCTTGCGCTATTCACCCCCTCCCCTCTAGCACTCAAATCGATCCAACAATATGATGGCATCTGATGTGAACAAAACATATAGGATTTTAGAGTAATTTTCGCTCACATCTCATTACATTTCATGTTAGTTTCATGCGTATGTTACTTTTTTTTGCATGCATTTCCTATTTTCTGATTCGGAGATCTTCTCTTTGTACTTTTGCGTGCAGGATAGCATTCCGAGGGAAAAAGGTGCACTTTCAGAGCGAAAGAAGAGCATTTTGTAGCTAGATGCAGACTGGGATACGGCTAGGGCGTGTGACTACACACGGCCATGTCCAATGGGTGAGATCAGCCACCCCAGGGTCACACACGGCCTGGCCATGTGGAAACACACAACCGTGTGGCGGCCCAGCAGATTGACATGATTAGAGTTTTTTTCAAATTTTATAGCGATCCGATGTGATGTCTATATAAGGAGAGCTCCACCCAAACCCACCCTAGGGAGGAGGCACGACGGCTGGGACGACACACCGAAGCCCTAAAAAGCTTCGGGAACTCGCAACGGGGAGGAAGAATGCCGCCGGAGATCCAAGTTCTACACTTCAACGCCCCAAGAGAAGGCCACATTGCCATTGTAACCTCTTGTTCTTGCATTTTATTTCTGATATATTCAAACATGAACATGCCTTGTGATTCTCCTCTTCTATATATAGAGTATTTCCTTCAATTCTAGGATTAGGGCTTGTGTACGCATGACATGTTGCTTCAAATTGAATTCTATTTTTCAGTTTGAATTTGCAATTGGAAATTATTTATACCAATATCTATGCATATTTGGTTTTCTACCTGCTGTGCTTAGGCGATATGAGGGGTGACAACCCTCGTATCTATGATTTAGGAGATTTATACAAGGAACCTAAGGGTAAACCTGATCTCCTATAACTGTGGGTAGAAGGATGTGATGGAACTAGAAATGGTTCGTCGCAGGGATTGATTTTGCATCCTCGTACCACCTATCTCGTCCTTTTAAGGTAGAGATAACTCCCGATAGATGTGGTGTCTCATCGGAAGAGTGTATGATGTCCCTCCCACAAAACCATAGTTAGACGTTTAGACAATGCCCAGTCGATAGCATGTTTTGCGATACACAAGCGAAACTGAAGTCCTAGAATCCCTTTTAAAGATCTTGGCATCCTCCTTTCTTCCTCCATGTGACACCGTACTAGAGTTTAGTCCACTAACAACCCTCGCAATCGAACCCTTTAGATTTTACTTCTGAACAATTTCACCCAATGAACAAATCGGTACTCGAATCTCAATCCCTGTGGGATCGATAATCTTTTATTACTTGATGACATCCATGCACTTGAGAGTGTTGAGCATAAGCACGCACTTTGAGTCCTCAACGGTCTCCGTCGCGAGATTTGGGGTCGCGTTCGAGTGCATCAAGTTTTTGGCGTCGTTGCCGGGATTGATCGATTCGATATCGAATCGAGAAGTGGAAAATTGGATCAGACTTTGGATTAGGTTTATTTACTTGTTTAATTTTCTTTTTAGTTTGCTTCATTTATTTTAGTTTTATATTTTTCATATTTAGATTTAGTTTTTCTTTTTATTTTAGCAGTCGTTTTCTATTTCCTTATTGCCTCTTTGATTTTATTAGCTGGATTTGTTTATTTCCTATTCCTTAGTATTAGGTAGCACTCCTAATTTTTGTGGCTTGGTTATTCGTATGCTTAGACGCTTAGGATCGGAATGCCTGATTCCGATCGACATAGAAATCTAACGAACCTTTTATCGCGCGAAAGCATAACAGAAGAGGATGGAGGACCAAGCTGCATCCGAAGTACATATAGGTAACTGACCTCTGTGGGATTATGCAGCTCCTAGAGCTAGGGGATTTAGACCAGGTATAGCTGGATCATCTATTTTGGCAAACAACTTTGAACTTAAACCAGCACTTATACATATGGTCCAGCAGAGTCAATTTGGGGGAGCTGCGACTGAAGACCCGAATAGGCACCTAGAGGCATTTTTGGAAATCTGCTTAACAATGAAGATGAACGGAGTCCCTGCTGACGTGATCCGCTTGAGCATATTTCCATTCACATTGCGGGATAAGGCTAAGGCATGGCTTCGCTCCCTACCTTCGGGAAGCATCACTACATGGGAGCAATGTGAGCAGGAGTTTTTGAATAAATACTTTCCACCAAGAAAGACTGCTCACATGCGCAATCTTATCATGAGCTTCCATCAAAAGGAGGGGGAGTCCTTATTCGAACTTGGGATTGCTACAAGGGGCTACTCTACTAATGCCCCCACCACGAATTGGAAAGGTGATCGGTGATACACATCTTCTACAATGGGATCGCGTACGCCACGAAGATGTCCCTGGATTTTGCTACAGGAGAAGCACTTATGAATAAGACCATAGAGGAAGCGGAAGAGTTGATAGAAGAGGTGGCCCATAACCACCATCAATGGGCTTCCGAACGTGGTCACCCAGCTCCTGCAGCAGGACGATATGCTGTCAACTCCGTTGACCACTTAACAGCAAGGATGGATGTACTTAGAAGACGTTTTGACACTTTGAATCCTTCATCTGCATGCACGGCCATTGACTTTGGAGAGGGAGCAGCAACGTATCGAGAGGACCACTATGGAGGGGAGGGAACCTCAGAAGAGTAGATTGAGCATGTTGATGCGATTGGGGACTATAATCTAACGCCCAACAACCCATACTCCAGTACCTACAATCCCAGATGGAGGAATCACCCAAATTTCTCCTATAAGAATAAATCAGGGAATTTCCAACCATCAGGAGGGTATGGGCAGCAGCAGCAACAGAAGTCTAGACTAGAACTGATGATGGAAGACTTCATTACTACCCAAACAAAGGCCAATGAGGAATTTCGTCGCCATCATCAGAAAATAGAGGAGTCACTCAGAGACTTGAAGGCCACCGTTGACTGTCTTGCAAGTCACACAAGGATGTTAGAGACACAAGTGGCCCAGATAGCCCAAACCGTGTCGAAATCTATGAATAGTTCTCCATCAGTACCCGAGCCAAGTCAGGCTAAAGAGGAAGGAGTATACAATGAGGGAGTGGGGCAAAGAAACAGAGTCGTCAAGGGGTGTGCAACCATGATTTCCACCCTACCTGACCAAGCTGAAATTGAAGATAAGATTCCACCATAGCTTGAGGACCCCGGTGAATTTGTTATACCCTGCTCGATATATGGGGAAAGCTTTGATGAAGCACTGTGTGACTTGTTAGTGATATATGAGAGATGTCCTAAGGCAATCGCCTTATGTTTGAACCATTTATATGATAAATGAAGATTCACTATTTAAGTATACATGTTTTCATGTATTTGATTAGATCTTAAACTCATTTACTGAATGTCCATGATACGTTTCACAGCATGAGAGAATTTGTGATTGGATCACAACTAGTGAGTATCTCTACATGTGTAATTGTGATGTATCGGAATTATCCCTAGTCGATGAATTGATGTATTTGGACACCATTGATTCTGTCGAGACTAGCACGAGGTATACTCCTTGGTATATCCAAGCAGCTGATTCTCACTGGCTGGAGACATTGTGATGTTCGGAGTTAATCGTGGATGCTAGTTATGGTAACTAGTTCATTGGAGTGACCAGCCGTAAGACTTCATATGGTTCTCTGCATATATAGATATTGTTAGGGCAATCTCTTGCCGTGATATGGTTTTGATGTGTGTGGCAAAGGGTTTAAGTTAGGTTGTTATTAATATTTGATATATGCGTTGGAGTCTTGCAGGACTTAATAATTCGCACATGGAGCCTTGGCGGGTTCACCACTCATAACCTCATGCTTGAGTCGGAGAAGGAGCATTGCAGAGTCATGTGCCTGATGCTGCCGAGGGACGTGGCCGCGAACGAAGAGAGCTTCGGTGAGGGACTTCGAGTGAGATGAGAGAATGAGTGAATTGTAAGTAGCTCATTAGGTGAACTTGGCTGAATGGCTAAGTGTCGGATGAGTTTTTCCAACATCAGTCGACTGCCATGGAATGGCAGTCGACTGCTATGAGTCGAATGGTTTTGACTGGTATCCGACTGAGTTGTTTTGGGGCCAGCCAATAATCACATATGTGGTCGGGCCGATCGAAGACATCACGATCGATCAAGGCAACAAATGACCGATCAAGAGGGTTTGGGGCCACAGAATTCACTCATAGCCGACCAGGCAATGATTACGGAGCGAATGATCGATGGGATCCATCCCGATCGCCAAGTGATCCGTTGGACTACAACGGTCGGGATCCGACGTGTTCGGAGGTCGTTGAAGTGGCGGCAGTCGACTACCAAGGGCAGCAGTTGACTGGTGGCGGCCAATGGGAAGAAATTATCCCTCTCTATAAAAAGAGAGGGTGTGAGCTTTTGGATAGCTAATGCTCATATTCCAAACCATCATCCAAGTACACTACAAGTGATAAACTCCTTCTAGATCTCTTTCACATCTATTGTAAAAGGAGTGTTCTTGAGTTGTAAGGGTTACCTCCACCTAGCTTAGTGCAAAGGAGAGACCGATAGTGATTTGGTTGCAGAGTGATTCACCGAGGATGAATCGGAGACCGTGGATTAGCAGCGTAGCCGTGAACCACGTTATATTTCGGTGTTAGCATTATTTGTATTCTTCTTTGTTTATTTGCTTGTTTTTATTAGTATTCCGCTTGCGCTAACAATTGTGTAGACGAGCAAATTCCACCATCCAATGACAAAGGGCTATTCACCCCCCTCTAGCCGGCCGATCGATCCCCTACAAGTGGTATCAGAGCCAAGGAAAGCTTGTCGAGGACTAACCGCCACAACAAGCACATTCAAGAATGGTCGGCTCTAATATTCATCTGCCAAAGTTCGAGGGAGAATTCTCTTGGTGGAAAAAGAGAATGGAGGTATTTTTCGAGACCGATTTTGAAATTCTTTTGATTATGGAAAACGATTTCGAATTGCCTAGGAATGAAGAAGGGGAGCTATTGGAGAAATCAAGATGGAGTAAGAGGAAAAGCGAAGAATACTTGGCAAATTAAAAGGCCAAGCACCACCTCTACAATGTACTCCCCCAACAAGAAGTGAATAGGATAGGGGAGTGTGCTAGCGCCAAGGAAATGTGGGAGAAACTAATAGAAATTCATGAAGGCACATCTGAGGCGAAACTAACAAGGAGAGATGTCCTTCGTTCCCAATTATCCAACATCAAACTCGAAAAGGGAGAGAAGGTAAAATCCCTACACTCTAGATTTAAGAAAATTCTAACCGGCTTGACAAGTGTAGGTGAAAAGCTCTCCAACCGGGATATGGTATGAAGGTCATAGATGTCTTTCCCCGGTCCTCAAGATGGAGCTCCATGGTGGACTCGTTTTACATCTCCAAGAACTTAGAAGTGAGCACCTTGGAGGAGTTCTTCTCAAGAATAGAGCTCCACGAAACGAGGTTTGAAGGAATACAAGAAGAGCCAAAGTTTCAACCTTCAAGAGGAGTAGCCTTGATGGCACACAAGGGGAAGAAGAAGATAGAGATCCCCTCCTCCTGCGATGAAGCATCTTCCTCCTCCTCCATGGATAGCACGGACGAAGCCTATATGGTAAGGAGGGTAAGGCGTGCATTAAAAGGTTTTAGATTTAATAATTCTAATGATAGGAGAAGAAGACCAAGGGGAAAGATTATTTGTTATAATTGTCAAGGGGAGAGACATATAAGGGATAATTGTCCCCTCCTAAATAAAAGCAAGGAGGAGAAGAGAAAGAAGGAAGAAAAGAAGAAGGGGAGCAAGAAGAAAAAGGAAGAAGAAAAGAAGGCAAAAGAAAAAGGGAAGGCCAAGACACTAAAAGCAAGGACATGGGATGACCCCTCCTCATCATCTTCATCATCATCGAAAGAGGAGAATGCCTTTGTCACCAACTTAGCATTGATGGCCTTTGACGACTTAGAATGCTCCTCCTCCGAAAATGAAGAAGTAAGCTCAAGTGAGGAGATCTCTAGTGAAGGGGGAGCTTCATCATCCTCCTCATCCGAAGAAGAGGGCCTGAAAACTATGGTAACTAACCTTTCACCTAGTAAAATAGTTTCTATGATTTCTAGTCTTACTAAGGATTTATTTAGAGCAAAGAAAAAGAATAAATGCATGCTTGAGCAAATTAAGGAATTAGAACAAAAATTAGAAAAAGCATGTTTTAATGATGATAATGATGATGCATGCTCACATGATAACTATATACCTTTGGATGTTAATGATGCATGCATAAAAGAAAATAGGGCTTTAAGGGAAAAGGTAGACCATTTGACCAAAGCCCTAGAAAAGTTTACAATAGGCTCCAATACCCTTAACATGATAATTGGGAGCCAAAGGGTAAGTTTCAACAAGAAATACCTAGGTTATAAAGAAAAGAAAAATGAAAAAGACCTGTAAATGTCTAATAGCTAGGGGTCAAGATAAAAAGAAGGTAATAGCTAGAAAATGGATCCCTAAAGAATTTTTAGTGAACCCCATAGGCAAGAATTTATATTGGGTTTCTAAATCCATCCTTAAGGGTTAGGAAAACCCTAGGATAGTCAACCATATGGACTTTACCTATATCATATTTTTTGTTGACTTAGGATGGCGGGACAACATTTTTGAAATAGTGTTAGGTGATGATAATGCACCTATAAATAGATAAATCATGCTTTAGGTGATATTTGCCTTATTATCATAATGTAATACCTAATGCATGATAACAATTTGATGAATACATTTGTTTCATGATCATAATGTGAAATTAATTCATATACATCTTTATGATCATGTGGAATGATAGGATGATACTTAACCTTGATAGAATTGCATAAAAATAATGGTTAAGTATATACAAATACCTTTAGGATACATCTCACACTCACCATAGGCTACCTTGATTGAAAATTTAGCATGAGTGAGATGTTAGGATGATACAAATGTCCACTAGTGCTTTTGGCATTTAGATGGTCATTTAAGGTATCAAAATAGCAATAATAGACCAATCATGGGGAAGGCTTATGTTTAATTCATAGACATATTGCCTAAAGATCATGGTTGGATATTTTTTATGTTTTCAAAATAATTTCTTACCTTAAAATCTGTGTATTCATGTTTTGAAACAATTCAAAGAAAAACTAGTGTTAAAATGGATACTAACATGATCAAAAACCTAGTGGTTTTTAAAGCTTTTGGATTTTTGGCAAATACTTGAAAATACAATGATTTTTCATGGAAAACTATTTTTCATTGATAAATATACTTACAAGAAATGTTTTCCCCAAATTTTATGATTTTTCAAATTTTATAGAATTTTATACGTATTTCAAATTCAATTTTAAAATCGTAATTCTCGAATTCCATGTGCCAATGACCGAGTCCGAACTAGTCGATGGCTTGGATAATATGCCAAATAACCTTTTGTATCTGATTTTAAGGCATGTTTTGGTTTTTGTTTACCTCTAGACTTGATGCCATGCTTCTATAAACATTGTTTAAATATTTTTGATGGTGTCAAAGGAGGAGAAATGTGTATGTTTAAGTAAGGGGGAATATATTTAGGGGGAGTTTCATGTATTAAGGGGGAGAGTTGCTAATCATGTTATTTACATGCTTTCCTTTCTTAATATTTTATCAAATATTTTTACCTAACTTAAACGGATTGCCACACATCAAAAAGGGGGAGATTGTTAGGGCAATCTCTTGCCGTGATATGATTTTGATGTGTGTGGCAAAGGGTTTAAGTTAGGTTTTTATTATGATTTTATATGTGTGTTGGAGTCTTGCAGGACTTAGTAATTCGCACATGGAGCCTTGGCAGGTTCACCACTCATAACCTCGTGCTTGAGTCGGAGAAGGAGCATTGCAGAGTCGTGCGCCTGATGCTGCCGAGGGACGTGGCTGCGAACGAAGAGAGCTTCGGTAAGGGACTTCAAGTGAGATGAGAGAATGAGTGAATTGTAAGTAGCTCATTAGGTGAACTTGGCCGAATGGCTAAGTGTCAGATGAGTTTTCCCGACATCAGTCGACTGCCATGGAATGACAGTCGACTGCTCTGAGTTGAATGGGTTCGACCGTATCCGATCGAAGTTGTTTTAGCGCCGCAATGATCGCCATATGTGAGCAATGATCAAGTAAGACATCACGATCGCTAAAGGCGCAATGATCGATCAAGAGGGTTTGGGGCTATAACCACTCGTGAGCCGATCGGGCCGATTACGGTAGAAATGATCGATGGGATCCATCAGTCGACTGCCAAGTTATCCATTGGACTACAACGGTCGGGATCCGATGTGTTCGGAGGTCGTTGAAGTGGCGGCACTCGACTGCCAAAGGCAGCAGTCGACTGGTGGCGGCCAACGGGAAGAAATCAGCCCTCTCTATAAAAAGAGAGGGTGTGGGCTTTTGGATGGCTAATGCTCATATTCCAAACCATCATCCAAGTGCTCCACAAGTGATAAACTCCTTCTAGATCTCTTTCACATCTATTGTAAAAGGAGTGTTCTTGAGTTGTAAGGGTTACCTCCACCTAGCTTAGTGCAAAGGAGAAACCGATAGTGATTTGGTTGCGGAGTGATTCACCGAGGACGAATCGGAGACCGTGGATTAGCAGCATACCCGTGAACCACGTTATATTTCGGTGTTAGCATTGTTTGTATTCTTCTTTATTTATTTGCTTGTCTTTATTAGTATTCTGCTTGCACTAACAATTGTGTAGACGAGCAAATTCCACCATCCAATGACAAAGGGCTATTCACCCCCCTCTAGTCGGCCGATCGATCCCCTACAGATATGTCAATGAAGTTCTTAATGCAGCTTAAGTGAGATGTTCCTTTGACTTGCGGTATTCAAGTCATCTTGATCATAAAGACTTATACTTTGACATCTTAAGCAAGCATCTCTAAGGAGATGTGGACCCGGGATGATTGGGTATAAGTCGAAGTGATCGAAGGTGTTTGAATAGTCTATAAAGGATTCACCACTCCTTGCGAGGAGATGTATACTGATGGCCTCTCGTCGGATTGTTGCTAAAGTCTTTAGCCAAAGCATTACATATTTAGAGTAAGGTACTCTTCGATACATGTGCAGTAACTAGAATCCGTAGGACGAGGAAATGATACTTGGGCTAGGTGTGACGTAGTCAGCCTAGTGGGGACTGACACTATAGACCATGTCCTGAACCAAGTGGGTATAAGATGAGTGAAGGGAATGGGGCACGATTCATTCGAGCTGCTGAAGGGTTTCATAAATAGTTCTGGATCAACCGTTGATCTTTTCGATTAATTGGGGATCATGATGTACTACTAGGTGTCACTCATGATCGTTCTATAATTAATGGTTAATTATAGACGGCCAACTTAAATCGAGAACCTATTTGGTCACACGCACAACGAGCATAATCCGAAAGATTTAAAACAAGATTGAGAATGAGATTCTCAGACCGAGAGAAACTAGGTTTGGTTGGACCAAACATGGAGCGAGCATGAAATCGTTTCAGTCGCAATGGAAGCGTGGATGGGCCGTGTCTTATGAAGACATGATGGATGAACCAAATTAGTTTGGTTCTAATCCAATGGAGAAGAATAAACCAAAGGGGTTTGGTTTGTTTTAAACGAATGAACCAAAGTTGGTTCGGTTCGTTTTAACTTAAAATAAATCATCATGGTTTGATTTATTTTAACTTAAATTAATGGAGCGGGTTAGCGGGCTTTTGGTTATGATCCGATAACCATTAAGAGAATTTGTTCTCTATAAAATAGGGCTTAAGGGTTTTTGTTAAGCCCTAATCCTAATCCTTGCAACCCTAAAGTTGCCGCCCACCCTCTCCCTCCTCTCCAAGTGGTCAGCGCACAACTCCTTGCCGCCGCCCAAGCTCCTCCAACCGGAGTCCAGCAGCTGTCGTCCTCCCCACTTGCCAGCATCTAGCTGTTGCCGAAGGAGCTCCGGTGATCTTCCTTGGCTCCGGCGACAAGGTGAGCATATTGCTTTCCTTATTTGGCCGGCGCAAGGTCTCCACCAAAGCTGTCCAGTTTTCTGGACAGCTTGTTTCCTTCTTGTTGGAGTGTCGTTTGGACATATTTTGGAGCTCCGACAGCGCCTTCCTTACCGGGGATTCGATCTCCGGTAATTCTCATAGGTGGAGGACGAAGGATACGTCAAACGGTTGACGAATACCTCTCCGGTGAAGCAAGTTTTTGAGGACTCATTTTGGATCCGAATTTTGATTTGGATCGTGATCTTCTCTCGATCACATCGTCTTCAACACGAGGCTAGTAACCCGTACGAAGACGAGCCTCATGACTTTGTGAAGTCATCCCGAAGATACTAGGCATGGATACGGATAGAGACGATTCTAGCGAGAATCATTCCGGTTGATGTCTTTCCTGCTACACGTGATACGTCAGGTATACGTAGTATAAATTTCCTATTATTGCAAAATTTGAATTTACGGTTATGTCTATACATGTTGTACTATGCATGCGTGTGATGTGTGTGTTGTAATAAATTAGATTTATTATTTTATTTCTTCCACTGTGCACATGTTTACGAAACATGTTCGAACACACACTCGCCGCGGTGCTGGAAACCCAACATGACTTCGGGTCATCAGTAAGTGTGATGCCCTATGCATACTATCTGAAGATGGGACTGAATGGGCTCCAACCAGCGAATCTTAGTATTCGTATGGGGGACGACTCAGTCAAGGAACCCGTTTGCTTGCTAGCACACGTGCCTATGGTTGTCGAGAACTTCGTGATACCCACAGACTTCATCATACTAGACACAGGACCCAGTCCTCAGAATCCCATCATTTTGGGAAGGCCATTTCTGGAAACTACGGGGGCGTTCAAAGATGTTAAGGCACACCAGATCTCCCAAGAGGTAGATGGGGAGATCATCCTCTTCATCCTTTCAGAGTGTAGAGCCCCCTACCGAGACGGCTTCACATTCAGCAGGTTAAAGCCGAGGCCACCAGATTTCGATTCCGAGACAGATTAATTGAGGTTCACTGAACATCCAGAGCCAAGTTGATAATGCAGTGTGGTCGAGCTAAACGACCTTAAACAAAGCGCTTCTTGGGAGGCAACCCAAGTTTAATTTTTAGGTTTCCCTTTGATTGTATTGCATGCATTTAGTTAATTTGAATTTTGATTTCCATTTCGGTTAACATTAGGACCAGAAGGGAACTTTGCTAGGTAAAAATAAAATCCATATTAGCTTACACGGCGAAGCGTATGAGAAAATTTGGACCGTTGTACAAAAAGGGGAGAAAAAAGGGGGCACACGGCCTGGCTATGCGTTTTCCCACAGTCGTGCCCCATCAACCCGTGGCACACATGGCTATGTGTTTTCGCATGGTCGTGTCGCGCCAGGATAAGTAGGGTGAGCCATGTGTTTTCGCCCCATTTGTGCCATGTGCTTCGATTTATCTTGCCCTAGCCGTGTGGTTTCTTCTTCCCCACCACCTAGAAGCTTTTCTAACTTTCAAGGAAGCCAAAAGAAGCAAGGATGAGGAGGACCAAGCAAGTGGAGTCTCGATCCGGTGCTTCGGAGCGACGAGCAAGGAGAATCGACACCCCTCAAGCTCCGGAGGAGGGTAACGCTCTACCAACCCTTCTTTTTCACAATAATGAACATAGAGATAGATATAATATGCTTTCTACTCATAATCTCACTGCTACTAGGAACCTTGATGAAGATTTTCTAGAGTCCTTAGGGTTGTTGGGTGACATTCAAGCCCTATTTGCAAAAATGGGGTGGAAAGAGATAATGAGAATAAGACACCCAACCTACCCTAGGATAGTTTTAGAATTTTTGAGTTCCTTAGAAGCGGAAATTTTAACGGGTAGAGAGAGTGAGGAGGGTAGGATAACTTTTAGGATATTTAACATTGAGCATGAATGGACCCTCCACCAATGGAATTCATGCTTTGGCTTGCCATGTGGGAGAGAGAGAAGAACCCCTATGGGATTTAACTCTCGGATATTTTGGACTGAGTTGACGGGGGAGCACGCTTATGACCATTCTAGGGCCAAAGCATCGCGTCTCCAAAACTCCATTTTCCTATACCTCCACCGAATCATGGCCACTACTATATTTGGTCGTGGGGAGAGTGACGATGTAGTAAGAGCTAGCGAGCTGCTTTTCCTCTGGGACATGCTACAAGAAAGGAGTAGCATTGATGTAGGGTCCCACTTCATCAGACACTTAGTGAAGATGGGCAAAGCAGCGAGAGGAGAGATTAATGTGGGAGGTCTACTTACCCACATTTGCCATAGGATGGGGTACGATTATACTGCATTAGAGAGTATAGAGGGGAGCCCTAGGATCGACCTAGGAGTGTGCATGGCGATGAAAATGATTGTAAGAGAGGGACACTCCTTATGCATTGTAAGGAAAAACCTGACGACCCTTAGTCTCCCCAACGCTGATCGTACCACCATCACCATATGTGCCAACTAGCGCTTGGACCTGATAGTGGAGTCCCCGCCACACGAGGGGCCATCCACATCGGCATCCATCTCTCCCCCTTTACATCACTCTCCCTTCAGTCCACACATGCATAGGAGCCCACCTAGTCCATGTCGACATGAGCCTGCACCTGCACCACCACCTTTTTCTACTTTTGAGCAGGATGCAGGTACGTCGGCCTATGATTTTTCAGAGTTCCGTTCGCGCCTCGACGACATATATGTCAAGCAGTAGATGCAGAGGCATCGATGGGAGGAGTAGAGTGCCTATGCACAGGTGGAGTTCCAGGGCTTCAGGGAGCACTTCTAGGGACTTAGGAGTTCTACGACGAGGCTCGCATCTACTTCCAGGAGGAGGCTGCCCGTCGCCAGGATGAGGCCGCCTACCGCCAGGAGATGCGGCAGCACATGCATGCCCAGCAAGCACAATGGGCTAGGGAGGAGGAGCACCGAGCAGCTGCTGCATCCACCAGCTCTCAGATCGACCACATGTACATGTGGCATCAGCGGCTCAGCAGTAGGTTCTCCCAGGATCGCGAGATGCCGAGGCTTCCAGATTTTCCACCTCGTCCACCATACAAGAGGTATACTTTCATTTAAGTCTGAGGGGGACCCCAAATTTTATTTTGTTTCTAGTAGCAATATCTTTCCTGATATTTGCATCATTATTGGCATTCATTTGTTCATGCATAGGTGGTTGAGTTTCTTTCAGCACTTAGTTTTTGCTATCTATAAAGCTGCCTCAGTAGTATTTTTTTTAGAGTTTTCTTCATGAGTTATTTCCATGAGTAATGTAACTTCATTAACTTGTGGTATTTTATTTTATTGGCTTTGAATGAATATTCTAGACTTACACTGATTAGCTTCTATTTTTAGGCCTACACATGTCGAACATTCTGAAAGGGAGAGCATAGTGCATACCTAGTTATTATTCATCTTAGTAGTCTAGTACTTTGGAATCCACAGGTGACCCTAGGACTAGCATTTTAGTTACTGGAGATGCTCGGATTGTGTAAGCCCATTCGGAAAAATCAAAATCCCAGTGAGACGAAAAAAAAAGAGAGATTATGAGGGATAAAAAAATAGTTGTCGTGGGTGGAAATGGCTAGGTGCCCCTTTGAGACCGAGTTAGGTTACTGGGAAAACACCTAGCAATTTCTCTCAATACCGAGCATGCCTTTGAGACTTTGTGCTAGATCTAGGGAATGACCCTCGCTTTGGGCAGGTAAGTGCCTAAGAGCCGGAGACCTTAGGAAAGCTATAGGATGACGACTTAACTCACCATGGAACGAGTATCCCTTAAGAATGATTTGCTTGACACGAGCACGAGGAGCTAATTTAGTGAATTTCTAGAATATATTTATTTTGCTTTGATTGTAAATATCACTTGATAAATTTAGTTAACATGCTAGTATGGAACAATATCCTTTTAAAATTTCATGGCACTGAGGTTTGCTTGAGGAGAAGCAAAGATTTAAGTCTGGGGAAGTTATGTGAGCAAAACATATAGGGTTTTAGGAGTAGTTTTTGTTAGTAATATATGAGAGATGTCCTAAGACAATCGCCTTATGTATGAACCATTTATATGATAAATGAAGATTCACTATTTGAGTATACATGTTTTATGTATTTGATTGGATCTTAAACTCATTTACTGAATGTCCACGATACGATTCACAGCATGAGAGAATTTGTGATTGGATCACAACTAGTGAGTATCTCTACATGTGTAATTGTGATGTATCTAATTATCCCTAGTCGATGAATTGATGGATTTGACACCATCAATTACGAGACTAGCACGAGGTATACTCCTTGGTGTATCCAAGCAGCTGATTCTCACTGGCTGGAGACATTGTGATGTCCGGAGTTAATCGTGGATGCTAGTTATGGTAACTAGTTCATCGAAGTGACCAGCCGTAAGACTTCATATGGTTCTCTCGCATATATAGATATGTCAATGAAGTTCTTATCCGTGGCTTAAGTGCGATGTTCCTTCGACTTCATGTATTCAAGTCATCTTGATCATGGAGACTTATGCTTTGACATCTTAAGCAAACATCTCTAAGGAGATGTGGACCCGGATGATTGGGTATAAGTCAAGTGATCGAAGGTGTTTGAATAGCCTATAAAGGATTCACCACTCCTTGCGAGGAGATGTATACCCATGGCCTCTCGTCGGATTGTTACTAAAGTCTTTGGCCAAAGCATTACATGTTTAGAGTAAGGTACTCTTCGATACATGTGGAGTAACTAGAATCAGAGGACGAGGAAATAATACTGGGCTAGGTGTGACGAGTCACTTAGTGGGGATCGGACACAATAGACCATGTCCCGAACCAAGTGGGTATAAGATGAGTGAAGGGAATGGGGCCTCGAAGCTCAAGGGTTTCGTAAATAGTTCGATCAACCGCTGATCTTTTCGCTAATTGAGGATCATGATGTACTACTAGGTGCCACTCATGATCGTTCTATAATTAATGGTTAATTATAGACGGCCAACATAAACCGAGAACCTATTTGGTCACACGCACAACGAGCGTAATCCAAAGGATTTAAAACGAGCTTGAGAATGGGATTCTCAGACCGAGAGAAACTAGGTTTGGTTGGACCAAACATAAAGCAAGCATGAAATCATTTCAGTCGCAATGGAAGCGTGAATGGGCCGCGTCTTATGAAGACGTAATGGATGAACCAAAATGGTTTGGTTCTAATCCAATGGATGAGAATAAACCAAAGGGTTTGGTTTATTTTAAACGAATGAACTAAAAGTTGGTTCGGTTCGTTTTAACTTAAAATAAACCATCATGGTTTGGTTTATTTTAACTTATCTTAATGGAGCGGGTTAACGGGCTTTATGGATATGATCCATTAACCATTAAGAGAATTAGTTCTCTATAAAATAGGGCTTAAACCCTAACCCTAAGGCTAATGGTAGTTGCCGCCCACCTCACCCTTGGTAATTTCGGCGCCCAACCCTAAGCTGTCGCCGCCCAGCCCAAAGCTCCTCCAACAGGCGTCCAGAAGGCTGCTTCCTTCCTCCTCGCCGGCGTCGAGCTGCTGCCGGAAGAGTTCCAGCGATCTCCTATAGGTTTGGCATCAAGGTGAGCCTTTTCTTTCCTTGGTTGGCCGGCGCCTATATCCTCCACCAAGCTGTCCAGTTTTCTGGACAGCTTCTTCTCCTCTCGTCGGAGCGTCGTTTGGACGACGGTTAGTGCTCCGACAGCGGCTAACTTACCGGGGATTTGATCTCCGGTAATCCTCTGAGGTGGGGGACGAAGGATTCGTCAAACGGTTGACGAATACCTCTCCGGAGAAGCGAGTTTTGAGAACTCATTTTAGGATCCGAATTTGGATTCGGATCGTGATCATCTCTCGATCACGTCGTCTTCAACACGAGGCTAGTAACCCGTACGAAGACGAAGCTCGTGACTTAGCGAAGTCATCCCGAGAAGCTCGGCGTGGATACGGATAGAGACGATTCTTACGAGGATCGTTCCGGTTGATGTCGTTCCCGCTACACGTCATACGAAAGGTATAACGTAGATAAATTTCTTTTATTGCAAATTTTAATTTACGATTATGTCTACACTTGTTGTAATATGCATGCGTGTGTTGTGTGTGTTGTAATAAATATAGATTTATTATTTTTAATTGCTTCCGCTGTGCTCATGTTTACGAAACATGATCGAACACACACACGCCGCGGTGCCGGAAACCCAACAGTGGTATCAGAGCCCAGGTTGTGTTTCGACATAATCGTAAAATTGGTTTTGCGATAGTCATAATGTATTTCTGGAAATTTTCTAAATTTTGGAAATTTAGAAGTATTTATGGAAATTTTTCAATTTTTGAAAGTCTAGAAGTATTTATGGAAATCTTCCACTTTTGGAAAGTTGGAAGTATTTATGGAAATTGATATTTTCCATAAATAAAATATTTGATTAGATTCTGGAAATTTGTTTCCTAATTTAATCATAATTTTATTTGGAAAATCAAATCTTAAAATATTTTATTTCCATAAGTAGTTTCAATGATTTAGGAAATTGGTTTCCTAAATAGATTTTCCTTAATCAAATAATTCCATGAATAAAATATGTGATTAGATTTGGAAATTTGTTTCCTAATTTAATTATGATTTGATTTGGAGAATCAAATCTTAAACATATTTTATTTCCATAAATAGTTATGACATATAAGGAAATTATATACATGACATAATTGTATGCCATATAATTGCATTAGATGCATAACATTATGCCATGCGTGTCGTGACATGTAGATGTATGCCATGTATGCCATGCCATGTAGATAATAGTTATTTGCATGCAAAGAGGATGAGACATAAAAACCCTTAATCAATATTAAAGCCTACACCTTCCATTAATATGGTTAGAACCAGAGTTCTGTTTCTTGTTTGGGTTGTTGGACTCTTCCAAGCCCTACTCGAACTCAATATGTTCAAACCATGGAATAGTTTAATACTAATATGGTAAGAGCCGAGGTCAATCGTTAGCTTTGGTTGTTGGACTCTCTCCAAGCTGGGCTAATTGGTTGAATGCGCTCTAACCATATTAAAACTATGTCCCGATTAATGGGTTGGCTTTAACCTGGAGCATCGGCTTGTTGGACTCTCTCCAAGGTCGATGTAAAGGGAGGTGAAGTTGGGTGCTATGCATATGATGCATACTTGTTAATGTGTTAACAACCCGATGTATGTGTGAACATTCAATTAGTTGATAGCACATTGTGATAGTTGCATATACGTGATATGCAATCGGTATAGTTGATACCTACCATCGTAGTTATGAATGGCTTGTTGGACTCTCTCCAAGGTTGTTCATAACTATGATGGATATCAGCCCATTCGGAGATGGACCTACAATCTCCCGAAGTGATTTTGGGGTTTTTGAAATTCGAAAAATGAATGGGATTTATAAATGTATATTGATGCATTTTAAAATCATCTTTCTCATATATGCGCGTTTTGTATTTCTAAGATTGATCATGATGTGTTTGAATTTGCGTTCCATTTTGGATTCAAATAAATTGATCGGGCCGAGCTTCATGGACTGGCTTAGAAGCTTGAGAATTGTTCTCAAGGTTGAAAAGCTTGCAAATGTCCTCGAAGCGCCTCTTCCCGCCCATCCTAGTGACGATGCAACTCTGGACCAATTGTTGGCCTATCAGAAACATGTGAGTGATTCTAAACAAATGAGTTGCATCATGCTAGCCACGATGGAACCCAAGCTACGAAAGCAGCATGAGCATATGGATGCTCATATCGTAGTCCTTCATCTTTGTGAGTTGGTTGATGAGCAAGTGAGATTCGAAAGGTTCGAAGTCTCAAAGCTCCTCTTCACCTCTGAGATGCTAGGAGGTTCATCTGTGGTACTGCTCAATATGCTGAAGACGGTGGAGTCTTCTGAGAAGCATGAGCAGGGGACGGTGCTATTAGTTGATTCCTCGAAGAAAGGTTCTAAGAGGAAGTCAAAGGAGCAGCAGAAGGGAAAGAAGAGAAAGGCTAAGAAAGTAGAACTAGCACAAAAGGAAACTTGCCATCATTATGGCAAGGAGAGCCATTTGCGAAGAAAGTGCAAGATTTATCTTGAGTCCGTGAAGAAGGATAAGGCATCGGATGCCCCATCTTCTTCAGAAATCTTCTTTATTGATTGTCATTCTATTTCCTCAGACACTTGGGTATTTGATACTGGGTGTGGCTCACATATATGTAATGACATACATGGGCTAAGGAATAGAAGAAGACTCGTCAAGGGAGAGTCAAATTTACGTGTTGGGAATGGAGCAAAGGTTGCTGCACTCGCCATCGGAACGTATTTGTTGAAACTCCCTGCAGGACTTGTCTTAAAACTGGACAATTGCTTTTATGTTCCTTCGTTGATAAAGAACATCATTTCTATTTCTTGTTTAAATAGAAATGGTTACCATTTGACTTTTAGTAACAATTGTTGTTACATAACTTTGAATGGAGTTCTTTATGGGACTAGAACTTTAAGATATGGTATTTATACGTTGGACGTATCCAGTGACATTTTCAATATCGGAGCGAGCAACAAGCATGCTCGAAAGGATAATCAAATAGACTCCTATATGTGGCATTGTCGTCTTGGCCATATAAGCAAGAAACGCATGTCCGAAGTACACTGATGTATGTGGAATTTTGGAATCATTTGAATTGGATTCATACGATACATGCGAATCATGCTTAAAAGGCAAGATGACTAAGTTATCTTTTACTGGAAAAGATGAACGAGTGGGAGAGTTACTAGGTCTAATACATACTGATGTATGTGGACCTATGTCAACTCAAGCATTAGGAGGCTATAGCTACTTCATTACCTTCACCGATGATCACTCACGGTTTGGGTATGTGTTCTTGATGAAACACAAGTCTGAAGCCTTTGAAAGGTTCAAAGAATTCAGAAATGAAGTAGAGAAACAATATGACAAGAGTATTAAAATACTTCGATCGGATCGAGGTGGTGAATACTTAAGTCAAGAGTTTCTTGATTATCTAAGAAACAATGGTATATTGTCTCAATGGACTCCGCCATATACACCACAGCATAATGGTGTATCTGAGAGGCGTAACCGGACCTTGTTGGACATGGTCAGGTCAATGATGAATCATGCGACTCTTCCCAAGTCCTTTTGGGTCTATGCACTTCAGACAGCTGTTTACTTGTTAAACAGAATGCCTACCAAGGTAGTCTCAACTACTCCATATGAGATATGGAATAGTAAGAAACCTCATGTATCTTACTTGAAGATATGGGGTTGTCCTGCTTATGTGAAGCGGACTGTATCATATAAATTGGATGCTAAGTCTGATAAATGTCTATTTGTTGGATACCCTAAGGAAACAAGGGGTTACCAATTCTATCATCCTGTGGAACAAAAGGTGTTTGTTTCAAGGCATGTTGTGTTTCTAGAGAAAGAGTTTCTCTTGCAAGAAAACAGTGGGAGTGTCGTCGAGCTTGAGGAGGCTCGAGAGACTCAAATAGACATTGATGAGATACCTGGTGAAGCACAACAGCCGACAACTCATAGTGATGAGCAATCGGCTGGACCTATTGTAACACCACATCTTCGTAGATCTGGTAGAACACGCAACATTCCTGAGAGATATGGATTTCTCGTAAGTGAATTGAACGACGTGTTACTCATTGATGATGAGGAGCCTACCAGTTATGAAGAAGTGCTGACAAGTTCAGAAAGGTATAAGTGGCTTGATGCCATGAAGTCGGAAATGGATTCCATGTATGAAAACCAAGTTTGGAACTTGGTTGACCCACCTGAAGGCATAAAGCCTATAGGGTGCAAGTGGGTTTTCAAGAAGAAAACCGACATGGATGGTAATGTGATTACCTATAAGGCTAGATTGGTGGCGAAAGGATATCGTCAAAAACAAGGTGTTGATTATGACGAAACCTATTCGCCTGTAGCTATGCTTAAATCCATTCGGATGCTCCTGGCCGTAGCGGCTCATTATGATTATGAGATATGGCAGATGGATGTGAAAACAGCTTTCCTTAATGGAAACCTGCTCGAGGACGTGTATATGATACAGCCTGAGGGTTTCACATCGGTTGATAAAACCAAGGTATGCAAATTGCGACGATCCATTTATGGATTGAAGCAAGCATCCAGGAGCTGGAATATCCGTTTTGATGAGACGATCAAAAAGTTTGATTTCTCACAAAATCCGCATTTAACCTTGTGTGTACAAGAAGGTTAGTGGGAGGCAAATGTGTTCCTAGTATTGTATGTCGATGACATATTACTTATAGGAAACGATGTGTCAATCTTACACCGCTTAAGGTTTGGTTATCCAAGACATTCTCCATGAAAGACCTGGGAGAAGCAACCTACATCCTTGGGATTAAGATCTATAGAGATAGATCGAAACGGTTGCTTGGTCTTTCGCAGTCTACATATATAGACCGAGTGCTAAAGAGGTTTAGCATGTCGGAATCCAAGAAAGGTTATTTGCCCATCAGGCATGGGGTACACCTTTCGAAGTCTATGTGTCCGCGCACAGAAGACGAGAGGATTTGCATGAGTAAGATTCCCTATGCATCCGCAATAGGATCTATCATGTATGTTATGTTATGTACAAGGCCCGATGTATCGTATGCTCTGAGTGTCACGAGCAGATACCAGTCTGATCCAGGAATGGATCAATGGGTGGCTGTTAAGACGATCCTTAAGTGCTTGAGAAGAACTAAGGATGCGTTCCTAATATATGGAGAAGGGTACATGGTGACACGTGGGTATACGGATACCAGCTCCAGACAGACAAGGATGATTCCATGTCTCAGTCTGGGTATGTATTCACCTAAAATGGAGGCGCAATAAGTTGGAAAGGTTCCAAGCTTGACACTATAGCGGATTCTGCCACTAAGACAGAATACGTTGCAGCTTTGGAAGCAGCAAAGGAAGCGGTTTAGATCAAGAAGTTCATCTTTGAACTTGATGTGGTCTCATCAATGATCCAAACATGTGCTTCGCCGCTATCATCTTATCAGAGAGATCATCAGTAGGAACGAAATACAAATCGAGAAAATTCCCACTGAAAGGAACTTAGCGGATCCCTTGACTAAGGCATTACCTCAAAATAAGTTTGAGGGTCATGTTCGAGCTTATGGTATTGGATACCGTAGCGATTGGCATTAGGCCAAATGAGAGTCTGTTAGTAATATATGAGAGATGTCCTAAGGCAATCGCCTTATGTATGAACCATTTATATGATAAATGAAGATTCACTATTTGAGTATATATGTTTTATGTATTTGATTGGATCCTAAACTCATTTACTGAATGTCCACGATACGATTCACAGCATGAGAGAATTTATGATTGGATCACAACTAGTGAGTATCTCTACATGTGTAATTGTGATGTATCGGAATTATCCCTAGTCGATGAATTGATGGATTTGGACACCATCAATTCTGTCGAGACTAGCACGAGGTATACTCCTTGGTGTATCCAAGCGGTGATTCTCACCGGTTGGGAGACATTGTGATGTCCGAGTTAATCGTGGATGCTAGTTATGGTAACTAGTTCATTGAGTGACCACCGTAAGACTTCATATGGTTCTCTGCATATATAGATATGTCAATGAAGTTCTTTGGCTTAAGTGCGATGTTCTTCGACTTGCGGTATTCAAGTCATCTTGATCATGGAGACTTATGCTTTGACATCTTAAGCAAACATCTCTAAGGAGATGTGGACCCGGATGATTGGGTATAAGTCGAAGTGATCAAGGTGTTTGAATAGCCTATAAAGGATTCACCACCTTGCGAGGAGATGTATACCCATGGCCTCTCGTCGGATTGTTACTAAAGTCTTTGGCCAAAGCATTACATGTTTAGAGTAAGGTACTCTTCGATACATGTGGAGTAACTAGAATCCGTAGGACAAGGAAATAATACTTGGGCTAGGTGTGACGTAGTCAGCCTAGTGGGGACTGACACAATAGACCATGTCCTGAACCAAGTGGGTATAAGATGAGTGAAGGGAATGGGGCACGATTCACTCGAGCTACTGAAGGGTTTCAGAAATAGTTCTGGATCAACCGTTGATCTTTTCGGTTAATTGGGGATCATGATGTACTACTAGGTGTCACTCATGATCGTTCTATAATTAATGGTTAATTATAGACGGCCAACATAAACCGAGAACCTATTTGGTCACACGTACAATGAGCGTAATCCAAAGGATTTAAAACGAGCTTGAGAATGGGATTCTCAGACCGAGAGAAACTAGGTTTGGTTGGACCAAACATAAAGCAAGCATGAAATCATTTCAGTCGCAATGGAAGCGTGGATGGGCCGCGTCTTATGAAGACGTAATGGATGAACCAAAATGGTTTGGTTCTAATCCAATGGATGAGAATAAACCAAAGGGTTTGGTTTATTTTAAACGAATGAACCAAAAGTTGGTTCGGTTCGTTTTAACTTAAAATAAACCATCATGGTTTGGTTTATTTTAACTTATCTTAATGGAGCGGGTTAACGGGCTTTATGGATATGATCCATTAACCATTAAGAGAATTAGTTCTCTATAAAATAGGGCTTAAACCCTAACCCTAAGGCTAATGGTAGTTGCCGCCCACCTCACCCTTGGTGATTTCGGTGCCCAACCCTAAGCTGCCGTCGCCCAGCCCAAAGCTCCTCCAACCGGCGTCCAGAAGGCTGCTTCCTTCCTCCTCGCCGGCGTCGAGCTGCTGCCGAAAGAGTTCCGGCGATCTCCTATAGGTTTGGCATCAAGGTGAGCCTTTTCTTTCCTTGGTTGGCCGGCGCCTATATCCTCCACCAAGCTGTCCAGTTTTCTGGACAGCTTCTTCTCCTCTCGTCGGAGCGTCGTTTGGACGACTGTTAGTGCTCCGACAGCGGCTAACTTACCGGGGATTTAATCTCCGGTAATCCTCTGAGGTGGGGGACGAAGGATTCGTCAAACGGTTGACGAATACCTCTCCGGAGAAGCGAGTTTTGAGAACTCGTTTTAGGATCCGAATTTGGATTCGGATCGTGATCATCTCTCGATCACGTCGTCTTCAACACGAGGCTAGTAACCCGTACGAAGACGAAGCTCGTGACTTAGCGAAGTCATCCCGAGGAGCTCGGCGTGGATACGGATAGAGACGATTCTTACGAGGATCGTTCCGGTTGATGCCGTTCCCGCTACACGTCATACGAAAGGTATAACGTAGATAAATTTCTTTTATTGCAAATTTTAATTTACGGTTATGTCTACACTTGTTGTAATATGCATGCGTGTGTTGTGTGTGTTGTAATAAATATAGATTTATTATTTTTAATTACTTCCGCTGTGCTCATGTTTACGAAACATGATCGAACACACACACGCCGCGGTGCCGGAAACCCAACAGTTTTCGCTGACATCTCATTACATTTCATGTTAGTTTCATGCATATGTTACTTTGTTTTGCATGCATTTCCTATTTTCTAGTTCAGAGATCTGTTCCTTGTACTTTTGCATGCAGGATAGCATTCTGGGATAAAAAGGCGCACTTTCGGAGCGAAAGAAGGGCATTTTGCAGCTAGACACAGAATGGGACACGGCCAGGGTGTGTGGATACACACAGCCATATTCAATGGGCGAGAACAGCCACCGTAGGGCTGCACACAGCCTGGCCATGTGGAAACACACGGCCGTGTGGCGGCCCAGCAGATTGACGTGATTAGAGTTTTTTTCGAATTTTGCAGCGATCCGATGTGATGTATTTATAAGGAGAGCTCCACCCAAATCCTAGGGAGGAGGCACGACGGCTGGGATGACACACCAAAGCCCTAAAAAGCTTTGGGAACTCGCAACGCGGAGGAAGAACGCTGTCGGAGATCCAAGTTCTACACTTCAATGGCAGAGAGAAGGCCACATTGGTATTGTAACCTCTTGTTCTTGCATTTTATTTCTGATATATTCGATCATGAACATTCCTTGTGATTATCCTCTTCTATATATGGAGTAGTTCCTTCGATTTTAGGATTAGGGAGTAGCTTGTGTACTCATGACATGTTGCTTCAAATTGAATTCTATTTTTGAGTTTGAATATGCAATTGGAAATTGTTTATACCAATATCTATGCGTATTTGGTTTTCTACCTGTTGTGCTTAGGAGATACAAGGGGTGACATCCCTCGTATCTAAGATTTAGAAAATTTATACAAGGAACCTAGGGGTAAACCTGATCTCCTGTAATCGTGGGTAGAAGGATGTGATGGAATTTGAAACGGTTCGTCGCAGGGATTGATTTGGCCTCCTCGTACTACCTACCCCATCCTTGTAAGGCAGAGATAGCTCTCGATAGATGCGGTGGCTCATCGGGAGAGTGTATGATGTCCCTTCCACAAAACCATAGTTTAGACGTTTAGACAACACTCAGTTGAAAACATGTTTTACGACACACAAGCAAAACCGAAGTCTTAGAATCCCTTTTAAAGATCTCAGCATGCTCCTTTCTTCCTCTCTGCGACACCGTACTAGAGTTTAGTCCACCGACAACCCTAACAATCGAAACCTTTAGATTTTACTTCCGAACAATTTCACTCACTGAACAAATCGGTACTCAAATCTCAGTCCCTGTGGGATCGATAATCTTTTATTACTTGACGACATCCATGCACTTGCAGGTGTTGAGCGCAAGCCCGCGCTTCGAGTCCTTGACGATCTCCGTCACGAGATTTGGGGTCGCATTCGCGTGCATCAACGTCTATATATATATATATATATATATATATATATATATGTTTCTGTGTGTGTGTGTGTAATCAGTATATATAGATATAGTCTATACATGCTTGTTGTGATGTTGCATTTGTTTGAGCTATTCTTGCTCCATATGTTTGTTCATCATCTCACATGCTATTTGCATATTCCGTATTGTTGTGTGTGGAGTACAGTGTATGAGTTGGATCATATTGTTGTACGCGTTTGATCAGCGTTATGTTGTGGTATAGGATGGACCAGGGTAGTAATGTATTTGTTTATATGTTGATCATATAATGTGGGTTGAGTACAGGTATAATATTGTTCATACATGTTATACGAGTTATATTGTTGTATACTTGTTCAAGTTGAATAAGTTGTATCGTTGCAGACCTTTCAAGTATGTCAGTATATTACATTATATACAGTTGATCAGTTTGGTATATACATTAACTAGTATTATACTTATAGTTAATTGTTATTTCATTTAAGACTTTATATCCGTTGATCTCCCTATGTATACCGTTGATCTCCCTATGTATACCTGTTGATCTTCATTTGTATACTTGTTGATCCTCATATGTTATACGTTGTTCATACACTATCTTTCATATTACCGCTGACTTTTATACTCATCACCATAGACCCTGGGTTTTTTTGTTGCCCAGGTAACAGGTAGAAGATTCCTTGGGTGCTCGAAGCTCCGCGAACTGATCCCATCTCACACCGAGTGTATTGATTGTATTCCATAATGTTGTATATTTTGGATTGTTTGTTTTGGGATTTTTATTCTATGTTGTCTCCGCATTTAAAGTGTATGGTTGTGTTGTATGTATTTGACCTTTCTTTGGATTTGATTTGGATGTGGTTTCGACTATGTTTTCTTGTTGCGACAAAGTCGTACCGGTACGCACATATTTGGGTCTTTATATCTTTATTATTTGTTGGTATATTCCGTTGTATTTTTTTAGCTTGTGTGTATTAGCAGCTATTTGAGCAATGTATCCGTATTATTTCTTATATTATCACAAGAGGGTATCGTCCAGTTGATGGATAATTATACTCTTGGGGCGTGACAAAAACATATAGCATAAATGCAATAGCAGTAGTAATACTGTCCGATCACGACTTCTTAGTCCCACACCGACTATTCGTCGGATTGACACCTAGCTTTTTCCCCCTATAGAGGACTCGACCTCACCTCTTCACTCGAGGCATACTTGCCGGCTGACCTGCCGAACATACCATTCTTAACATCCGATTTGACCCTCAAGACTACATCCAACTGTCCGGTCTCTCTAACTCAGCTAGCCTTCATACTGATTGTCTGGTCTCCTAACCCAATCGATCTTCATGCCAAATGTCCAATCTCCTGACCCATCTGGACTTCCTGCCTGATGTCTAGTCCTCCTAATCTATCAAGGTTTTTGCCTAGTATCCGGTCAACGTGACTTACTTGGAATTTAAATACTCATTACCTAGTATCTGGTCTGCTGACCTACTAGGGTTTTCCTATTAACATGTAGACTTAACACATTCATCGAACCATCAGTAATTCCTAACTTTAACTATGGTACATATATCAAAACTAAGGAGTGAAGCTCTCTGCACTAACAATCTCTCCCTTTTTGATATTGTTGGGATGTATAATGAAAAGTCTATTTTTTGTATGAACATCTTTATTTTTGAAATAAGAATCACATGATCATTGTTTGCATTTTATGGTTATGCATATTGTCCAATACATTACATTGTAGATAACATGGTGTGTAGTGTCACACGGGAGATCATGTTATCAGTTCCTTGTAAAGTATAAGTAAAGGCTCACAACCGAAATGGTTTTGGACAAACCATTGGTATGGTTGTAGTGTGATTTGGTATTGGTTTGTCTTGACCATAGAATTACACTAGTACTCTTTGTGTGTATTGAGCAGAACCGACTTAAAGGTGATTCAATTTATTGTTAACTATATAATTAAATCGGACCTCAGGATATTATGGTGTACATGCTCTTAATCCCGATATAATAACGAGCACATATACTTAGTACTTATTTCTTTGATTTACCAATGGGCGAGATTTATAGAGTAAATCGATAGGCTCGGTAAGTTGGCAAATGATAATATTTATATGGTGTGTCGTTGATTATAGGAGGAAACCGTGTCCTATATATTAGGATGATGATGTCCTCTTGAGGAGCTCATAAGGTTCATCATGTAAACCCTGCAGGTGGACTTGGTCCGGCATGATGATAAGGTCCGGCATGAGGAAACCGTGTCCTATATGTTGATTAATTAATTGTCAGTAAATTAATTAATTGACGGACATTCGATATCTTAAACACGGAAAGATATTTATACAATTAATATATGGAGCCCATATTTATTTATGGGGGTTGGTGAGGTAGATCAATGATAATCCTCTAGTGGAATGGATTATCATTAATGGATCGGACTTTATGTGGGCTTGATCCATTGGGTGACCAAGATACAACTCCTCCTCATGGTCCCTATTGTAGCCTATTAAAACCCTCATGAAGCCTAGATCCGATGATGGAAAATGAAACTCTAGATCCGACGGTGGAGATTAAATCTCTATATCTGACGATGGAGATTAAATCTTTAGATCCGATGACGAAGATTAAATCTCTAGATTTGACGGTTGAGATTAAATCCCTAGATCCGATGGTTGAGATTAAATCCCTAGATCCGATGGTGGAGATTAAAGGAGGCTTAAGCCAAACTCTATAAATATGGCTTAAGGGGTGGGCGGCAAGGATAACTTGGAGAATAGGGCTTTGGCTTTGGGCGGCTAGGGTTAAAGTTTTGGCTTGGGTGGCAACAAGGTGGGAGATTAGGGTTTGCTTCCTTTCTCTTCCTAAGGTTTAGCCGGCGCCCACTCTATCTTCCTCTCTACCTTGGCCGGCGCTCATCCTCTTCCTTTATTCATCCTTGGCCGGCGGCAACTAGGGTTAGGGTTCTTCCCTTGAAGCTCTTGGTCAGTGCCCACTCCATCTTCTTCATCTATTCCTTGGGCGGCGGCAACATCAAGTCTCTTGACTTGGTCGCCGGTCGTAGATAGGAAAAAGTTTCATTTCATTCTTCCCTTTGTTCGCAGCTAGCAAGGAAGGGAAGAAAGTGTTCTAGGAGGCTTCGACTTTTGGAAGATCGTCACCCACACGATGTCCAAAAGGAGAAAGAAATACAATAGAAGATCAAGAGGTATAACAAGAGGTATAATTCTTGTTTATGAATCTTTTCTTATTCTATGCATGTTGTATATTTTGTATGTGGCTAATTTACTTGGACCCCGAAGACAAACACAAAAACTGGCGATCCGTACATTGTCTATTCCGTGGCTAATCGAAGAATAGAGGTAGGTTGCTTGAAGAACAAGTTTGTTCAAGTGACCACTCTAACCGAATAGCACAAAGATGGAATGGTTGCTTAGGTAATCCCTCTTTGTCAAGGATTAATTTTTTTATCCGGGGAGGTAGACAGGATGGCCATGAACAAGCGACCGAGTTGAAGTGGGAAGCGAAGTGTCCTCCCTTCAAGTGGTATCAGAGCTTCGGTTCCAAAACCTTCAAGTTGTATCAAAGCCACGGTTTTCGATTTTGTGTGTGTAGGATTCAGTTAATTGTATGCACTTATCATATATTGTATGTGTCGGATGATAGTAGGATGTACGTAGGCTAACTTTTTGGTTGCATGCATAAGATCCAACTATTATGGTCATATGTGTGTGTAATATTATTTGAATCCTCGGGGTTGACGAGACTAGTATTTAATTTTTGTAATTAAGTACGACATTGTTTAGCCATTCTTTTATTTTAGTTTACTTTCGATCTAGATTTCATGTACACTCCTTCGTGGAGTATAGGATCGATAGATGTAAATTAAAATAGTTATTCTCGGCTCGTATCTCCGGATGGCTTGTACATGGCATAGGGAGGAGTGGACGAGATGGCGATACGACGAGAGGCATATTGGAGAACAAAAGCCATAATAGTTTGAAAATATTTTTTTTCATATTTATTACTTCTTGTTTGATATGCATGTCGTGTGCTAGGAAAATTCCTCGATTTTAAATTACTAAGTGGGAGAGAGATATTTTTTTAAATTCCCACGACCTCCATTACAATTTGACATGTGATGCAAACAAACTTGCGCGTCAGCTCTGAATGCCTTCCTCCCTATCGGATGAGTTTGTTTTGCGAATCACAGGGTCGAATATGGTTATAGGAAATTATTAAGGAGCGTGTGTACTTCCCCATCGGAAGGCACATAACCCGAGATAATTGCCTTATTACCAAGTAATGGTGAACACTTGGATGCAAATAAAAGTTTCCTCCAAATCGGAGTCACTGCTTTTATTTGTAGGGCTGAAGAGGAACCAACTATTAATTTTATTTGTCAAAAAGTTAGGTTGACAAGATAGTAAAATTAATGGGTAAAACCTCCTATTACAAATGTAGAATTCGTATACGTCCACACGATCGTGGCATACGATATTCTCGGTGTTTTGAGGTGTTGGTTGATTTTAAAATTTTATTGTTTGAGGAATCAATAATTTTTTGAAATCTAATGTTTTGATCTATGTGATTCTTAGGTTTTTCAAAAATGACTTTCAACCCGCATGCTATGATACTGAAAGAAAATAAACTTACTATACCCAATTATGTTGATTGGAAGAGGAATCTTGATATTATCTTGACTGCTAAAAAGTACAAATATGTACTCTTCAAAGAGTGTCCTCCTAAGCCTATGGATGATTCTGGGGAAAAGGAGAAGAAGAGTTATAAGAAGTGGATAAAAGCTGATGAGATGGTGCGGTGTTACATTTTGGCCATGTCCACTGCTTATGACATGATGCTCAATCTCAAAGAGCTTTTCGGACACCAGAATCATGCTGCTAGGCAGGAAGCCATGAGGAACTTGATGACGACCACCATGATAGAGGGAACACCCGTGAGGGATCATGTTCTCAAGATGATGGCCCATTTGAATGAGCTGGAAGTCCTTGGAGCTGAGATCGATGGGGAAACCCAGGTCGATATCATTCTCCATTCTCTACCTAGGAGTTTTGAGCAGTTTCGTCTGAATTACAACATGAACAAGAGGTTGTATTTGTTGGCGGAGCTTCTGACAGAACTCCAAGTGGTAGAGGGGATTTTTTGTCAGAGTGCTCAGGCTCAGGCCATGGTTGGCCAAAAAGTTTCTGCTTTTAAGCCAAAAGGCAAGAAGAAGAAGAAACAAGCTGGGGCAAAGGTGACAGGAGGATCTCAGGGAGGAGTGAAGAAGCCGAAAGGCAAGTGCTTCACTTGCAAGCAGACTTGACACTGGAAGAAGAACTGCCCAAACCGGAAGCAGAACAAAGGTATATCTTTTGGTCTAGTCGTTGAAACATGTTTAGCGGTGTTATCTACCGGCACCAGGTGTGTAGATACGGGAGCCACTGAACATGTCTGCAATACTTTGCAGGGGTTCCAGGAAACTATACGACTGGCTGAGGGGGAGATTACCATTTACTTGGGCGATGCCACGAAGGTGGTGGTTGTTGCAGTGGGAGATGTTTATTTGTCTTTTGAGATGAATAAAGTTTTGGATCTGAAAAATTGCCTTTATGTACCTTTATTTAGAAAGAATTTAATTTCGGTTTCTAAATTGTTTATGGATGGATATTCTATTTCTTTTAATGACAGAGTTGTTATAGAAAGGAATAGAGAGATTATTTGTTCTGGTGCATTGATAGGAAATTTATATACCCTTGAACCAAAAAGCTTCCACGATGCAAATAGAAGTAAATAACTCATCTTTTAATTCTAATAAGAGAAAGAAACCTTCGAAAATGAACCAAACATATCTTTGGCATATAAGGTTAAGTCATATTAACCTAAGCAGAATTCAAAGGTTGATAGATGATGGACCTCTGGGTTCATTAGTGGTGGAAGATTTCCCAACCTGTGAATCTTGCTTGGAAGGTAAAATGACCAAGAGGTCTTTCAAGGCCAAGGGGTATAGAGCCAAAGATGTGTTGGAATTGATTCATTCTATTTTGTGTGGTCCTATGTCTATCCAGGCAAGAGGTGGTTTTGAATATTTCGTCTCTTTTATAGACGATTATTCAAGATATGGATACATTTACTTGATACGCCGCAAGTTTGAATGCTTTGACAAGTTCAAAGAATTCATGGCTGATGTGGAGAAACGTCAAGGTAAAAGTATCAAGACTCTACAATCTGATCGTGGTGGTGAGTACCTCTTGAGAGAGTTTAGGAATTACTTATCAGATGTTGGGATTCAATCCCAATTATCTGCACCTGGCACATCCTAGCAGAATGGTGTGGCAGAGCGAAGGAATAGGACTCTTATAGAGATGGTTAGATCGATGATGAGTTATTCTGAGTTGTCAGATTCATTCTGAGGGTATGCTCTAGATACGGCAGTGTATATTTTGAACTTGGTACCATCTAAATCAATGTCTTCTACTCCCATAGAATTGTGAACTGGGCAAAAGCCTAGTCTGAGACATATTCGGATTTGGGGGAGTCCAGCACATGTGCGGAAGGCAGATGCTGGTAAGTTAGAACCTCATACAAAAGTATGCATGTTGTTGGCTATCCTAGAGGGACGAAAGGTGATTTGTTTTATAGTCCTAAAGATCATAAGGTGATCGGTAGCACGAACACCAGATTTCTAGAGGAAGACTATGTGATGAACCACAAGCCCATGAGTAAGATTGTTCTGGAGGAATTGAGAGAGGAAGTCACTACTTCAGTACCACCGGTACAAGAGGATATACCATAAGTGACTGCACCGCGTGTCATAGAGGATACACAGGTGATACCTCGTCATAGTGGGAGGGTTGTTAGACAGCCTAATAGATTCATATTCTTTAGAGAATCTTCAGATTTGGTCCCTGGCGAACATGAACTGATCCCTGGACATATGACGAGGCAATCCAAGATAAAGATGCAGTATCTTGGCAAAGAGCAATAAATTCTGAGATTGAATCTATGGATTCAAATCAGGTCTGAGAGCTAGTAGAACCACCAATGGTGTAAAAACCATTGGATGCAAGTGAATCTACAAAAGAAATAGAGGAATAGACGGGAAGGTTGAGACCTTCAAAGCAAGGCTTATTGCGAAAGGGTACACTAAGAAAGAGGGTATCGATTATGAGGAGACTTTTTCATCGGTAGTCATGCTTAAGTCTATCCGGATTCTCTTATGTATTGCTGCTCATATGGATTATGAGGTATGGCAGACGGATGTCAAGACAGCTTTCCTTAATGGAAGTCTTGAGGAGAACATCTATATGAAGCAACCAGAGGGATTCATTGCAAAGGGCAAAGGGCATCTTGTGTGCAAGCTTAATCGGTCCATTTATGGATTGAAGCAAGCTTCGAGATCTTGGAACATCCGCTTTGATGAGGTAATCCAGTCTTATGGATTTATTCAAAGTCTGGATGGGTCTTGTGTATACAAGAGATGTGACGGAAACATAGTGGTATTTCTTGTACTATACGTAGATTATATTTTATTAATTGGCAACAATGTCAAGGTGTTATCGGATGTAAGGGTATGGTTGTCTAAACAGTTTGATATGAAGGACTTGGGAGAAGTGGGACACATCCTTGGGATCAAGGTTATAAGAGATCGCAGGAAAAGGATGTTGTGCTTATCTCAAGCTTCATACATAGACACCATTTTGACTCGTTTTAGCATGCAGAACTCCAAGAAAGGTTTTCTACCTTTTAGGCATAGAGTACCTTTATCTAAAGATATGTGTCCTATAACATCAAAGGAGATAGAGGAGATGAAGGTGGTTCCTTATACTTCGGAAATAGGAAGCCTCATGTATGCTATGTTATGTGCGAGACCGGATATCTACTTTGTCATTGGCATGGTTAGTAGATATCAGAGTAATCCAGGACAGGGACATTGGACTGCGGTAAAGTATATATTAAAGTATCTGAGAAGGACTATGGATTATATGCTAGTATACCAAGCAGATCAATTTCTCCCTGTGGGTTACACATATTCTGACTTCCAATCAGATAAGGATAACAGTAAGTCTACCACGAGTTTTGTGTTTACTTTGGAAGGTGGAGTCATTGTATGGAGGAGTGTCAAGCAGAAATGAGTGGCAGACTCTACCATAGAAGTTGAGTATGTGGCAGCCTCTGAGGCAGCCAAAGATGTTGTATGACTCAGGAACTTCTTGATGGACTTGGATGTGATTCCTGATTTGCCCAGAACTATCACAATTTATTGTGATAATTGTGGTGCAGTTGCAAACTCGAAGGAACCACGAGCCCATAAGGCAAGTAAACACATAGAGCGCAAGTACCACCTGATACGAGAAATCATAAAACGAGGAGAAGTTGTTGTGGCCAAGATTGCATCAGAGGATAACCTGGTAAATCCTTTCACTAAGGCCCTTCCAGCGAGAGCTTTTGATAGGCATGTGGAGGGAATGGGAATCAGATGTATGGCAGTATGAGGACAACATAGTCTTTTAGTATAAGTGGGAGATTATTAGGATGTATATTGAAAAGTCTATCTTTTGTATGAACATCTTTATTTTTGAAATAAGAATCACATGATCATTGTTTGCATTTTATGGTTATACATATTGTCTAATACATTACATTGTAGATAACATGGTGTGTAGTGTCACACGGGAGATCATGTTATCAGTTCCTTGTAAAGTATAAGTAAAGGCTCAAAACCGAGATGGTTTTGGACAAACCATTGATATGGTTGTAGTGTGATTTGGTATTGGTTTGTCTTGACCATAGAATTACACTAGTACACTTTGTGTGTATTGAGCAGGACCGACTTAGAGGTGATTCAATTTATTGTTGACTACATAATTAAATTGAACCTCAGGATATTATGGTGTACATGCTCTTAATCGCGATATAATAACGGGCACATATACTTAGTACTTATTTCTTTGATTTACCAATGGGCAAGATTTATAGAGTAAATCGATAGGCTCGGTAAGTTGGGAAATGGTATTATTTATATGGTGTGTCGTTGATTATAGGAGGAAACCGTGTCCTATATATTAGGATGATGATGTCCCCTTGAGGAGCTCATAAGGTTCATCATGTAAACCCTGTAGGTGGACTTGGTCTGGTATGATGATAAGGTTGAGTGGTACTACTCATGGAGTTAGATGTTGATTAATTAATTATCAGTAAATTAATTAATTGACCGACATTCGATATCTTAAACACGGGGAGATATTTGTACAATTAATATATGGAGCCCATATTTATTTATGGGGGTTGGTGAGGTAGATCAATGATAATCCTCTAGTGGAATGGATTAACATTAATGGATCGGACTTTATGTGAGCTTGATCCATTGGGTGGCCAAGATCAAACTCCTCCTCATGGACCCTATTGTAGCCTATTAAAACCCTCATAAAGCCTAGATCCGATGATGGAAAATGAAACTCTAGATCCGACGGTGTAGATTAAATCTCTAGATCCGACGATGGAGATTAAATCTTTAGATCCGACGGCGGAGATTAAATCTCTAGATCCGATAGTTGAGATTAAATACCTAGATTCGACGGTTGAGATTAAATCCCTAGATCCAACGGTGGTGATTAAAGAAGGCTTAAGCCTAACTCTATAAATATGGCTTAAGGGGTGGGCAGCAAAGATAACTTGGAGATTAAAGCTTTGGCTTTGGGCGGCTAGGGTTAGGGTTTTGGCTTGGGCGGCAACAAGGTGGGAGATTAGGGTTTGTTTCCTTTCTCTTCCTAAGGTGTAGCCGGTGCCCACTCCATCTTCCTCTCTACCTTGGCCGGCACTCATCCTCTTCCTTTATTCATCCTTGGCCGGCGGCAACTAGGGTTAGGGTTCTTCCCTTGGAGCTCTTGGTCGACGCCCACTCCATCTTTTTCATCTATTCCTTGGCCGGTGGCAACATCAAGTCTCTTGACTTGGTGGCCGGTCCTAGATAGGAAAGAGTTTCGTTTCTGTTGGTGCAATCGCCCCAGGTTACGATTGACCAAAACTCGAGTTTGACTCGAGAGATGTTTTGATGTTCGACAAAAACATATGATAATGTGATTGTCATGGAAAGTCCAAGTGGGACACATGACATTTGGGAAAGTCCAAGTCTTGAGTACTTTGCATGGAATGTCCATGTGGGACACTTGGCATTTGGGAAAGTCCAAGCATGGGTCTTGGCAATGAAAAGTCCAAGCATGGGTCTTAGCATGGAAAGTCCAACATGGGTTGGCAAGGGAAACTCGAAGCTTGAGTCTTGGCATTTGAGAAGTCCAAGGAGTTTGATATTGGCGGCTAAAGTCCAAGTGGGAGTCTTGGCAGCATAAGTCCAATGGTTGACGGCGTAAAGTCCAAGCGGATTCTTGACGACGTAAGTCCAATGTGTCTTGGCGGTGTAGACACCGTTAGCATGACATAGACGATGGAAGCACCTGAAGGCTAGCGCGATGGATGAACAAGTCATGAATGACTTGAAGGGATCCGAGAGGTGTGAGACTGATGGAGGTGGCTAGAAGGCTTAGGTCTAGGCTAAGGGTGGTCTAGCAAGTATGGGGGAACCATACTTGGGCTAAAACCTCATGTTTGAGGCGTGCCAGTCTACTAGTGTCATATGACAGTCGACTGGTGAGAGTCGACTAGGGTTTGACTGTGGGATGTGTCCCAGCAGCCGACTGCCAGAGCTTAGAAGTCGAATGATTGGATGAGCAGTCGACTGATCTTGTGATTAGTCGACTGATGCTCGGGTTTTGGGGCACAAAATGGAGTCTCACTCGACCACTCCAGTCAGCAGTCGAGTGATGGCTTGAATAGTCGATTGATGGTCATAATCAGTCGACTGATGTCCTAACTGTTGGATTTTTCCAGCGTGGATTACACCGTTATCTCACAGAAACAGTGTGATCAGTCGACTGATGGTCCCGATCAGTCGACTGATCGGCTTTTTCTAGCCCAGGCAGAAGATATAAATGGAACTCGTGGTGGAGAAAAAGTCAACCGGTTCTTAAGGGCATTTGTGGCGATTTGCTAGTGCAAATCAGGGTCTCCAAGTTAATTTCAAGCAACCAAGCGATCAAGCATTCAAAGAACATTTGTAAAGTAGTTTTCTTTACTTGCATTGTATTTCATTATTGTAATTGCTTGTATCCATTTCTTATTGTTGTAAGAATTGTTTGTAAGAGGTTTCTCCGCCTCCGACTTGTGTCGAGAAGGAGTATTTGTGATTAGTGATTGCATTGGCATCGCTAGAGCTCTTTAGAGTTTGATCCGTGGGGTAGAAATTATTTGGTTCTGAACCACGTTAAATACTTGTGTTTGCATGTTTGTTCTTGTTGTATTTTACTATTGTATATTCCGCTGCGTACTAAATAGATTGTAGACAAGCAAACGCAATCGTATTCCATCACGAACGAATTCAAGCTATTCACCCCCCCTCTAGATTCCAAAGATCTCCTACAGTTTCATTCTTCCCTTTGTTTAAAGCGAACAAGAAAAGGATGAACGTGTTCTAGGAGGCTTCGACTTTTGGAAGATCGTCGCCCACACGATGTCCAAAAGGAGAAAGGACATACTATATAAGATCAAGAGGTATAACAAGAGGTATAATTCTTGTTTATGAATTTTTTCTTATTCTATGCATGTTGTATATTTTGTATGTGGCTAATTTACTTGGACCCCAAAGACAAACACAAAAACCGACGATCTGTACAATGTCTATTCCGTGGCTAATCGAAGAATAGAGGTAGGTTGCTTGAACAACAAGTTTATTCAAGTGACCACTCTAATCGAATAGCACGACGATGGAACGGTTGCTTAGGTAATCCCTCTTTGTCAAGGATTAATTTTTTTATCCGGGGACGTAGACGGGATCGCCATGAACAAGCGACCGAGTTGAAGTGGGAAGCGAAGTTTCCTCCCTTCAAGTGGTATCAGAGCTTCGGTTCCAAAACCTTCAGATGTATGACAACACATCAATTAAAGTTAAGAGAATCGATTTGCAATATCTAAGTTAAAAATATATTACCAATACATTAAGCTAAAAATTTATAACATTTAAATGCATGAAGTGCTTCCTTACTTTGAACTTCTCTAACTTTAAACTTTCTCTTCTCTCTCCCTTTGGCATACATAAAAAATAATATTATACACCAAAATTCAAAGATTAATTCAAAGTAATTCGCTTTTCAATACAAGAAGATATGAAAGTTATGTCTGATAAAAAATACTTAGAATTTTCAAAAATAACTAAGCTTTGCAATATTCATTTCAAAGTACTTTAAGCTTTTAATGGTTCAAAAGCATTTTAAAATTCATAGGCTTTCCAGAAATGAATATTTAGATTTAAATTAAACTTTTAAATCAGATTTCCAAAATTTTCAAAATTTAAAAGATTTTTGAAAATACCCAAAAGTAAATGTTTCTCTCTCTCAATATTTCAATTTTCAAAACTCCCCCTCAATAAAAGATAACATATTTTCAAAACCTTTTTTTTTAACTCCCCCTCAATAAAATTAAAGTAATGAAAATGAAATAAGAAATGCTCAAGCATGAATTCCTATACATAATTTATATACTGAAAGTACACATCTAAAAATTGTCCTTAAAGTAAATTTCCCACTCTTTAATATCTCAAATGATATAGAATTATCATCAAACTTTGAATTAGAGTTAGTCACCGAAGTGATTGATTTGCTATTTATGTTGGGAGTATGGGGAATACAATCAAAGTCCCACATTGGTAAGACATGGAAAAGATCATGTGCTTATAAGAAAAAAGATATCTCCATTGGAATGAGGCCTTTTGGGTAAAGCCCAAAAATAAAACCATGAGGGCTTAGACCCAAAGTGGACAATATCATACCATTGTGGAGCTTATAAGCACTAACAGTTGGTATCAGAGCCATGGTCCATGTCAAGCCATGAACCTCGAACGAAGGAAGTTGAGCTCCCACGTCCGGATCAAGAGAACCAGACATCAGGAAGGAAGTCTAGTTGGGTCGGGGGGACCGAACAACTGACAGGAAGTCCTGGTGGGTTGAAGATCGGACATCAAGCAGAGAAAATCCTTCGAGGAGGGATAGGCTTGAGGGGGGGCCCAATGTGGTCCTTCGTTTGAGGGGGGGATTGTTGGGAGTATGGGGAATACAATCAAAGTCCCACATTGGTAAGACATGGAAAAGATCATGTGCTTATAAGAAAAAAGATATCTCCATTGGAATGAGGCCTTTTGGGTAAAGCCCAAAAATAAAACCATGAGGGCTTAGACCCAAAGTGGACAATATCATACCATTGTGGAGATATGTGGAGCTTATAAGCACTAACAATTTAAACCCTGTGTTGGTTCATGTCGATGCACTGAATCTACATCTGGAATCTGGGGTGCAGTCCTAACATCTCATGCCCATCTTCGTGGCTCAATAAACAAACAGGTAGTCCTAGGTATTTGCGAGATGCAAAGGTTTTCCTAAGTCTATAGGTTCATGAAATCTAAAATTGACCGAGGTCAGATTAATTTTTAATTTTCCTTTAAGAAAATAATATTACTTTAAAAAATAAAATAGATTTTGAATAAGAAACATTAAAACATCCTAGTCTACTAAGCATTACCCAAGTTGTCTTCTAAGGATACTAAACTCAGCTTTTGGAAGTGGTTTAGTAAAAATATCTGCAAGATTAGACTTGGACTCAACATAATTGAGTTCAATACTTCCCTTTGCCACCTAATCTCTCACAAAGTGATGTTTAACATTACTATGCTTAGTATGTGAGTGATGAATTGGATTTTTAGTTATGTTTATTGAGCTTATGTTATCAATCAATGTTTTGACCTTTTTGTATTCTAATTCAAAATCTTTAAGTGTGTGTATCATCCATAATAATTGTGTCACACATTCACCTAATGCTATGTATTTGCCTTTAGTTGTGGAAAGAGCAACACAATGTTGCTTTCTACTGAACCAACTAACCAAGCATGATCCTAAGAGTTAACATACATCGCTAGTACTTTTCCTATCTAATTTACACTCAGCATAGTCTGAGTCAGAGTATCCTACTAACTCAAAGTTATTAGTTCTTGGGTACCACATTCCTACATTAATTGTTCCTTTAATATATCTTAGAATTCTTTTAAAATGTGTTAAATGTGATTCCTTAGCACAAGTCTGATATCTAGCACACATACTTACTGCAAATAGTATGTCAGGTCTACTTGTAGTTAAGTATAGTAAATTACCTATGACATCTCTATAGTACTTTAGATTTATAGATTTTTCCTCTTTGTCATCATTTAATATAATATTTGTTGTCATGGGTGTTTTTATTTCTTTTGCATTTTCCATTCCAAATTTTTTAATCAACTCTCTTGCATAGTTGTTTTGATATATATAGTAATCCTGGATCACTTGGTTACCAGGATTCATAAACTTTAGTACTTAGCTTGGAGGTCTAGAGTTCGAATCCTGGGGAAAGCAAAAACCCACTTCCAGGGGTGGGAAGTCCAGGTGAGTAACGACGGGCCAACAGGGGCGACGGTCGTTGACCAATAGGGGTCGTCGAATTCCGCCAATAGGGGCCAGGTGCCAATAGGGGCCCGGTCGTTACATGATGTGAGCAAGTCTTCTATGCCACAACTTTCCTCTTGTTGTGTTAAATGACACTTGATTGAGGATCTTTCTAAATTTATTGAATGTATATTTTTATTCCTAACTCCTTTAAGTAATATTTTTGAGTTTTTAATATTATTAATCAAACATTCATTTGATAGAAATTTTACTTCATAACCAGCATCACATAACTGACTTATACTAAGCAAATTAAATTTGAAATTTTCTAGAAGCAAAACTTTCTGTATAACAAAATTTGATTCTAATTCAATGTTACCTGATCCAATTACTTTAAGTTTGTCATTGTTTTCAAAGGCAACTTAACCTAGATTCTTGAGTCTTAATTCTGAGAATTTTTTACTATCTCCAGTCATGTGTCTGGAGCAGCCACTATCTAGAATCCATTGGTCCATTCTGGAGTCCTACATGAATTAAACATTCTTTAAATAAGATGAATTAATTTGTGGTTGATCTAATTTTGTTAAATTGAATTGAATTGTGTGTATTAAAATGGATAAGTTGAATTGGAATTGATTAAAATGGTTAAGTTGAATTGAATTAAGTTGAATAAATTGATTAAGAATTAAATCGGATCAATTGATTAAGTTGAATAAAGTTAATTTTGAGTTGAATTGGTTAGGTTGAATTGCATTGAGTTGATTAAATTGTTTAATCTTAGTTAAGTTCTAATTCATCTCACCCGATCTAAGTTTTCAATACACGTTAATCCTATAGGTTTTATGAAATGATAATTTTTTTTAATCTTAATTTATTTTAATGAAAAATTCTAAAGTTTTTAAACTTGTGTTAGATTAAAATTTAGCTTGGGCTAATCAAGTAGGTTTTTTCAACATTGACTTCCAGGTCGCGGCGAGGCATATGGCTTGCTTGGATATCGGAGGGACCACTTCCTAGACAAAGTCAATGAAGGAATCAAATACTTGACTCACTTTGGACTAAGCTTTGGTTTAACTAGTTAAAGACATAGTGAGTGATGAGACAAACGGATTTTCTGCCTCTTTTTTGAACGGGAGATGTCTAGGAGGTCTGGGGTCCGCAACAGTAAAAGATGATGATGACTATAGAGTGAGCAGCAAAGAGCGATGACAAGAGATTTAATATGGTTCGGAATTCTATTTTCTACTCCACGAGATGAGCTCTCAAGGGAGCTCTAGTGCTAGACACTTTTAATATGAAATCCCTCCTTCTCGGAAGTGCTTCCAAAGGTGGAGAAAATCTCTTACAGATAGACAAAAAGGTGTACAAAAATGAAGGAATGAGTAAAGCTAATAAAACTCTCTGTCTTCTTCCTTCGTCACTAATCTCCTTTGTTTGCCTTGGTCTGTCGATGGGAGAAACAGAGAGACTGCATGTAGAGGTTCTTCTTCCCCTGGAATTGATCCTCGTCTCTTCCTTCCTTCTCTCCTTTTATACCTGTTACCCTCGGAACCAGTTGTTGCGCCAGGATCATCGTCCATGTGGAGGGTCCTTCCCTCTTGAAGAATAATTCTGTTATGATATTAGTGAATGGAGACTCTTAAGAATCTTCTGTGGGGTCCTCTAAAGGCCCTAGTTTGTTATACCACGTAACAAACTCTTGCGGGAGAGTACGACAAGGAGCATCTTCCCCTTTTCTTTACCCGCACCTTCCCCTGGGACGCTTATTTTCCCTAGTTACCTCTTGTCGCCTTTACCTCACCTCGGTCCTATCTCCCGAGTTGCTCCTAGCTCATTCTCTCGACTGGCTTCCTCACACCATCCTAGTTTATTTAAACCAAGGTGTATATGATGCAACTCATCCTGTCGAGTTAATATTTGGCTTTGTTTCGGTCATTAGGCATAGACACTTACAACCCACCTTACTTTCCCGAGTTGTTTCCTTACTTAATCCCGACTCACTTCCTCAGGTCACTTATCCGGTTTCTTTTTGACTGTTAGGCTCCCTCATCCTTCTCTGAGCTGTCTACTCGTCAACTCGGTCAATTTTCTTGGGTCAAATCTAATTAAGCTAGGTCGCAACCCTTATGTTACACTCCCTCAAATTCCACCTTACCGATCATTATTCCTTTCTCCATTTCCTAAGTTATATTATAGTAGTATCATTAGCCACCCCCCCCCTAAAATAGTCAAACAACGCCTTAAGTTTGACTCTACAAGTGTGGAACCTTCCTTATTCATTCTTCCTTAGTCATATCCTAACCCTCTCCTCATTCTTTCTTGGTTTCATTTATCCTATTGGGCTAGGATTTTCCCGGCCTTTGCTTATTCTAAGCATAGTAAACATCTTACTAGGCTAATGGGTCTCACTTTTTCACTTTTAGGGGGAAGTTTAAAAGCAAAATCCTCGGCCATTTAGCCTTCACGTGACAACCTCTTCTTCTTCCCTAGCTCCGACTATTCTTCTTCCACCCGACGATTTCCATCAGCGACAATCTTACACCTAGACTCTCAACACTAAGGAGTTTTCTTTCTTCAAACGAACGCCTCTCCTCAACCACAAGTAAAAAACCCTAGTTCTATCCCTTGGTACGAAGATACCATCACGGGCATAGATAATCACCATTACTTTTTTGATGCTAAGGACTTATTTATAGATCCCACTATAAAATGCAGTTTTCTTTCCGCCTCTTTTCGACCACATCGCCCCCTGCTATTACTGCTTCTTCTTCGAGCAGTTAATAAATGACCTCTGCCTACCTATACCCCCATTTTCTTCGAACTGTTAGATTTTTATGGAATACCTATCCACCAATTAGCCCCTAATGCCTTCTGACTGTTGATAGGCACTATTGTCGTTTTTAAACACTTAGGACTCCCCCTTTCTCCAGTAGTGTTCCACTGCCTTTTTCAGTTAAAATCTTCAAAAGAAGGCATTTTCTATTTTTCCAACGACCCAAAATGTCACTTCCTCACCAACAGACCCTCCTCCCACAAAGGTTGGAGGGACTTATACTTCTTCACCCAACTTTCTACCCCCCTTCATCATTCCGAAACTTGGAAAACATCTATCGCATACTTGCCTTCTTTTCAGGATTATAGGCTTCAATGTCATTTTGCAAAGGTCCATGAGGTGTTGAAGAAACATCATTATAATTCTGATTTTCTACTAGACACTCACATCTTAAGCCATTATGAATTGTTCCCCTTCCACCTGGATGATCCGGTCGTCATAGGTAGGATACACTACAAAAAAAAATCGAAATGACAATGGTGAAAAATCATTGTCTATGATCCAAAAAATTCGTGGTAAATCGATGCGTTGAGAAAGGTGGGGCGCTGAAAGACAACGGTGAAAAACCGTTGTCAATTTAAGGAAAAGACAACGGTTTTTAACCGTTGTCTTTGAGCGACATATCTTTCTTAACACATAGATTTACCACAAATTTTTTGCATCATAGACAATGGGTTTTCATGTTGTGTTTCAATTGAAACTACAACGGATTACAACCGTTGTCTTTGAGCGCCCTATCTTTCTCAACGCATTAATTTACTATAATTTTTTGAGTCATATACAACGATTGTTAACCATTGTCGTTTGTATTGTCATTGTTATTATAACTATTGTGTTTTTAACCATTGTCATTTCTCAACACAAACTAGAACAATAAACCATTGTCGATTTACAGTGTTGTGTTTTTAATATACTTCATACAACAACATCAAAAAGAATTGTAGAAAATATATATTCACTCACACTTGTAGCAATGTGAAGTACAAACTCATATCATCCCATTTTAAATGATCACCCTTAAAAACATATATAAAAAAGTACCTATAACAAAACAACTACACATCATATGTTTAGTACTACACCAAAAGAATTATGCATAACTAAAACACTTACATATTACCACATCTAACCAAAAGAGGTGTAGATACTTAAATTTCCTACTCATTAGATATGTGATCTTGTATGCAATTAGCCCACTCCGAACGCACTTCATCAATTTCCTTTGTAGCTATCACAGATTTTGCAAATTGTATGTGAATAAATGAATGAAAATGTAAACTACTGAACACTTTGAGTATTATGTAATAATTAATAACACAAATCATTTTACAAATAAATTTCAATAAGAAAATTTAAAAATATGTCTAATATTAATATTGGTGTAGGGAAGCCTTGTTAATGGATGCGACACCTTCAATTATATCTTCCATATATCGCAAAACAAAATAACCGCATTGGGCTCCATCCTATTGAAAGGGAGCCTGTGATGAAAAAAATGATAGTATCAAATTAATAACTTAATTGGAATAACAATACAAATAAGGAGAAGACTATAGTCCTAAATGAAGATTTTCTAGAATCATAAGAGCACTAACTGCAGACTTTCAACAAACATTGGTCTAAGTTAACTGGTTTCAAAGAATACAAAATGTTTTCTAAACCCAACTAACTGTATTATGTGATGAAAAACTCATAATAAGTGTCAAACTACAACAGGTTTCTAAGAAAAAGAAATGCATAGTATCAAGATATTTTAGCTACTAGAAAACATATCTTGACTATTTCCCATAAAGGTTGTTTCTTCCCGTATTTGCTAATATTTGTGTTGAACAGTTTCAAGGCCCTTCATATAATCATAAGAGATTATACACTTTTAGTGCATCTAATATATAAGGAAAAATTATAATAAATATTCACAATATTTTCCTAATACAACCTACATATTCACAACATTCTTCCATGTCTCATCACGATTACGTTAACCAAGAGGATCCAACAAAAAAAACAACCTCTTCATGAGAATTGATGATAGCCAAAATCCAATTGAAACTATATATATACACAATATTAATGCATGTAGGCAAGAAAATGTTTATCAAAGTAAAAATGAACATTCCACCTCTGTTTTACATACCCTATGTTAACTAGAAACAAAACTAGTTGGTTTGTTGGTGTGACATTCAACCTAGCTACCAAACCAAGGGCCCTCTTATTAATTGATGTGAAGTGACACCCAACGACATATGGATCCATAAATCTAAACCTCTCAAGCTTATTTTCCTCCTTCATCTTTCTATATAAATGCCTACCATTTAAACATACAAGAAAATGATAAGACAAGAATAAATAAAACTTACAAAACAAGAGTCAAAGTGTTAGTACATGAAAACAATATACGTACCATATGTAGACAACTATGCAATTGTATGAAATTGCCGCCAAGTTGCAAAAAGGAATGATGTCTTGAAGGCAAACACTGGCTTCAAACATACCACAAAATACATCATACTCCAACATTAATTTGATAGTTTGGTGATCATGAAGAGCACGCTTGCAATAACAATACAACAACCACAGTGATCTAGGCACACTTGATGATTGCACTGCTAATGATTGCACACTCGGTGATTGCAATCGATGTTTTTTTTTAGCACAGTCAGCTTTTTCTCCCTAGAGCTTCTAGTAAATGGAAATATATAATTGTTAGACACTTGTATAGTTAAATTTAAATAGATTGTAGCATTTACCAAAAGGATCTTGTGTTTGCACAAAAATACTGTCAGGTCCATGAAAGAGTGCCTGCACCTGCTCATCCTGGAGAAGTGCATGAAAGAGTGCTTGGAGCTCCACTAGAAGGGGTGACCGCCTTACTAAGCTCGACCTTGAGAGGCCATCAATGGCTATCAAAGTATCAAAGGAGGGGGCAGAGAAGGATGCCAAAGCCATCGGAGGATAATATAGATGACTAGTAAGACAAGATTTATTGAGCATGATTTTGCATTGCACCAAACACTCAGGATTCAAAAAATATTTTCTAGAAAAATATTTTCTGAAAAAACAAACTTATCCTAATCCCCACATGTTTCATTAGTTCATAGAAGTCTATTCACTAACATCTATAGTTATCTGTGCTTGCTTGTTCTATTATGTTTCAGTATGCTGCACAGGAATTGGGATTCACTCAAAACTTATTCATTATCAAAGCAATGAACACTAGAATTAACAATTATCACTGCATACCTCTCCAGAAGCAAAGTTGTATCTCCTCGGTAGTTAGACTTGAAAAGTATGGGCAAATAGGATTTTATTGTCGGAACGCATCTTAGTAAGTTTCAAAACCACGAAACAGATGATGCATTCATACCCTTAAATATAGATGACACTGATGTTCCTAGATAAATTGTCCTCCTAGGCAGATTCCATATCCTGTCCCTGGGTACATCAATTGGGTTTCGGCTTGTCTCATGATCTGCAAAGACCTGCATTGATGCAAACATTGATAATAATAATAAAAAAAGATAGTCCACTTGTTTCTAGGGACAAGACTATTTTCAAATTATAGTTTTATTCGTGAAGGACAATACATATCATCAATTCCCTGACCAGATAAGTTATCACCTCTTTGACTTAGAATTAGGTTCCATTGAGTGGAAAAGATCCTCTCATAGCGTTCGACAGGGAATCTGTTTGTGACAATTTAAGAGATAAACAATCTGATGTCAGCATTGAAAATTTACACTTTTATTTTCTTCCTTTCCCTTTTCTTTGATTTTGTGCTTACTTGGATGAAAAAGAAAAGGAAATGAACGAGTTGAGAAAATCGTAATTGCAATAAATCGCTCACAGCAGATCTAAAGGCAAATCCTTTTGTCATCCCCCCATGCTTGTTCACCCAAATGAAACCTGCGTTTCGGATCAGAAGAGATTGAACACCAGGAGCTATGTCAAACACAAACTCGTAAACACACAGAAATGAAGGATCTCTAGCTTGCAAGGTGACTGCGATCTGGATCCAAGATCATCGCAAGAAAACAATGAAACAGAATAAAAATATGGATAATTATCTATAAGGTAACCTAAATATTACCAGGAATTCGATGTATTGGTAGGTCTCTAGAGCTTTGATTCGCTGAGAAAGATGGGGGAAAGGACAGAAGAAGCAACAATAGAAGCCTGCTACCCATGGCTGAGATGGAAGAGAAAATGACGGAGCTGAGATCGCAGGGTCAAGGGCGTTGCTGGCAGGCTACTCCGATGGCCGGAGGCAAGTCGACAACGGCCTGAGCAGAGGCAGCAGCGGCATGGGGAAGAAAAGAATCGGCGGATGGGAAGAAAAGGCTCGGCTGCGAAGGGATCGGGAGAAATAAAGATAAAGAAATGAAAAGAAACATTAAAAGCTAGGTTTATATATACACCTTACATTAATTAAGCCAATTAACTCCATAATCCAAATAGACTTTCTCAAAATATTTTAAATCTTTCCCCATAAAATACCATAGAATCATCAATTTTAATTCAGAAACATTTCTAAAATTCTTAAAAAAATTCCATCAGCTACTTTCTTAATAAATCAGTATTATTTTATTATTATTTTGATGTCGTATCTTAAAGAGGTTGTAGGTGTAAGAGGTGTCCTAGTGTGGATAAGGTATTGAGGGATGGTTGAGGACTTGAGATCGCGGAGAGGTGGAAAGGATGATAGGTGTGATGGACAGATGACAAAGCCTAAATGTGGGGTGCGACGGAGGAATTATTTTGAGAAGGAATTTTGCGGTGTCAGGAGAAAGTCTAAATGAGAAAACCTTTCATTTATTTTTTTTTTTTTGATTGCTAATCAAAGTCCCAATTTTTGGCATGATTTTTTAGGTGGGAAAAAGAAAACCGTTATAATTTCATTGACAACAGTCTATAGCTGATGTATTGTTATTATAACTGTTGGGTTTCCGGCACCACAGTGAATGTGTGTTCGAACATGTTTTGTAAATATGTGCACAGCGGAAGAATTAAAAAGCAATAAATCTAATTTATTACAACACACACATCACACGCATGCATAGTACAACATATGTAGACATAAGCGCAGTTTTAAATTTTGCAATAAAAGAAAATTAAACTAATTATACCTGACCTATCACGTGCAGTGGGAATGACATCAATTGGAGCAACTCTCGCTAGAATTGCCTCTATCCATATCCATGTCGAGTACCGTTGGGATAGCTTCGCCAAACTACAAGCCTTGTCTTCGTAGGAGTCACTAGCCTCGTTTCAAAGACGATGTGATCGAGAGAAGATCACAATCCGAATCAAAATTCGGATTCAAAATCGAGTTCCCAAAACTCGTTTCTCCGGAGAGGTATTCGTTAACCAATTGATGAATCTTTGGTCCTCCACCTATGAGGATTACCGGAGATCGAATCCCCGACAAGGTAGCCACTGTTGGAGCTCCAAACGTCGTCCAAATGACACTCCGACACGAAAGGAAACAAGCTGTCCAATAAACTGGACAGCTTGGTGGAGGAGTTGCGCCATCCCAAAGGAGGAAGGTCGGCTGCACCTTGGTCACTAGAGCCAAGGGATGTCGCCGGAGGGTTGCTAGAGGATGGTCGGCAACAGCTTGGATGCCAGCAGTAGGGAGGACGGCGGCACAAGGGGCTGGCGGCGTGGATTGCTTGGGCAGCGGCAAGGAGAAGAAAGGGAGAGGAGAGGAGAAGTTTATTTCTCAAAAATAAAACTTAGGGCTCTCCAAAAACCTAACTGCGTTTTTATAGAGCCCGTGTTTCTTAACCATTAAGAAAACTTCTCCTTAGAGTTATTGGTTCATAACCAAAACCTGTTAACCCTCTCCAATAACTTATGTTAAAATAAACCAAACCGAGTTGGTCTATTTTAAGTTAAAACTAACCGAACCAACTTTGGTTCATTCATTTAAAAACAAACCAAACCCTTTTGGTTTATTCTTCACCATTGGATTAGAACCAAACCAATTTGGTTCATCCATCATGTCTTCATAAGACACAGCCCATCCATGCTTCCATTGCAACTGAAACAATTTCATGCTCGCTCCTTGTTTGGTCCAACCAAACCAAGTTTCTCTCGATCTGAGAATCTCATTCTCAAACTCGTTTTAAATCCTTTGAATTATGCTCGTTGTTCTTGTGACCAAATAGGTTCTCGGTTTATGTTGTCCTTCTATAATTAAACATTAATTATAGAACGATCATGAGTGAGACCTAGTAGTACATCATGATCCCTAATTAACCGAAAGATCAACGGTTGATCCAGAATAATTTCTGAAACCCTTCAACAGCTTCAATGAATCATGCCCCATTTTCTTCACGCATCTTATACCCACTTGGTTCAGGACATGGTCTATAGTGTCAGTCCCCACTAGGTCGACTACGTCACACCTAGCCCAAATATCATTTCCTCGTCCTACGGATTCTAGTTACTGCACATGTATCCAAGAGTACCTTACTCTAAACATGTAATGCTTTAGCCAAAGACTTTAGTAACAATCCGACGAGAGGCCATGGGTATACATCTCCTCGTAAGGAGTGGTGAATCCTTTATAGGGTATTCAAAATCCTTCGGCCACTTTGACTTATACCCAATCATCCTGGGTCCACATCTCCTCAGAGATGCTTACTTAAGATGTCAAAGCATTAGTGTTGGATCGAGAAGCGTCGCTAGAGGGGGGGTGAATAGCGATCGTAAAACTTTCGTTTTCGTTCGTTCGATACGCAAAGTAAACGAGTAAACACAGCGGAAAATAAAATGACACGTTTATTTTACTTGGTTCACAACCCAGTGGTTGCTACTCCAAGGCCCTATCGGTCCTTGACCGCGTACGGAGGGCAAAGCACTATAACGTCTCCTCCTCGTTGGAGGTAGGAGACAACGATCACAAAATCCGGAAGTACGAGGATGAGGCAACAAGCCTACCTCACCTCGTTACAAAAAAAACAACGAATACAATAATAAAAAGTATTACTAGATGCTGCTGCCGACGAAGAAGATCTGAGGTTGTCGTCGCGTCGGCGTTATGACGGTGTTGAAGCGTTGGCGTTGTAGGAGCACTTGATGAATAATTGATGTGATTTGGAGTGGAATCCTCCCCTCCTTTTATAGACTTTGGCCTCTGAAATTGTCTCCTATTTCTTTGGAACGGATCATGGATTTTTCCAAATTTTATCGCGAAGTGGCCACGTCAAACGTTATCCGTTTTGACCTAGCGCAAAAGCTGAGTCGTCGCCATCAGTCGACTGATGACTCCCATCAGTCGACTGATGGGCATCAGTCGACTGCTATGTGTCCAGCAGTCGACTGCCAGCCTGGCCACTTCCCTGCAGTAAGAGATTAGCTCGGAAAATGATAAATACGACGGTTTCTAACCGTCCGATCTCGACCTAGACCTTCCACAGGAAGTCTTAGTCGAATCGTCGCCTACGGTCATCCCCGTAAAGAGGACACGACCTTACAATCTCTCACTCACACGAGCTTACCTCGATAGTAGCTCTCGCTTCCGGCCTTCCACTCGATTCCTTCGGCTCCCTCCGAATTCACTCAAGTGTCGCCCGACCACCACGGCTTCCTCCGGGTGTCGCTAGCCTTGACTCGGCTTTAGTACTTTTCTGCACACTTGATTTAGCTCGTGAGATAACAATATAAACTTAACTTTGTGTCTTTGCCATAATCAAAACACAGGTTCGATTATCTAGTGCCCCTGCACCAACAATCTCCCCCTTTTTGATCTATGGCAAACCAACACAAAGTTAAGGGAAATTAAAGCATAAAACACATATAGTAGATGATGAATGCCATTCCCAAAAACTCTCCCTTAACCACAACTCCCCCTTAACCCTAGGTGAGTTTTGAAAGAGATACTTTAGTTTTCAAAAACAAATTTTGTGTTTCAAAATGAAATTTTGTGTTACTCCCCCTTAACTTTCGCTCTTCTCCCCCTTTTGCCATAAATCAAAAAAGAGTGTTGGGGTTTTTGTATAAAATAGGGGTTTAAAACAATGTCGTTTATGAATGAATCTAGATAAATCAAATATAAGTCCAAGCATGCGTCTAGCAATAGTTAGATAGATTGGTTCGAGGTGTGTCCCTCTGCACCAATAATCTAAAGATTTATAATATAACCCTTAAGATTAGTTTGCTCTCCCCCTTAGTCAAATATATGAAGTATAAGAGATGTAGGGGGCGCTAAACTTTGGCCTCAGAGTTGTTAAGTACAATAGTTGAGAAAATAAGTAGTATTTTGAAGGGATTGTTTCAAGTATATTTCAATTATCCTTAACATCTCACCCATTCTATGTGTCTCATAATTTGTTCACCTTATATGTTTTGTGAGATGATTTTAAATTGATTAAAGATAGTCAACCTTGGGTTAGATTCAGATTTAACCTTTAGATCGTTAAGTAACTTTTCGAGAAACTGGCTTCCAGGTCGTGGCGAGGCACAGGGGCCTTCTTTGATCGGAACAACGACCACTTCCTTAGACAAAGCCAAATTCAAGAAAATATCACTTAAGTCACTTAGGATTACTTCCTGGTCTAACTAGTTTAGGATACGGCGAGGTAGCTTCTGCTAGTTCCACTCTTGGTAGTGCACCAAGCTAGATATGCCTTATCTAGCTCGAATACACGAGACTTTGTCTCCTAACGTACTATCATCTCGCCGTCGATACTATATTATCAAGAGTTGACTAACTAGTTATTTATGAAAAGAGGCTCCCGAGGCTCAATCTTTCAAGGATTTTAGTTGGTTATGTACGATTCTAAGTAAGTTCACAAGTTAACGAAATTCTAAGCATGCAATGGTTTTGCTAAGTAAGCGGGTATACAGTTTTAGTGTTACCTCCACCTGGACCATTGAACCAATAAGATCTATACAAATAATGAACATGATCCTGAGGAATCCAATACTTATTAGTCCTAATATGTGAATTTAATAAAACCTTTGGGACCCATGCTTGGACTCTTTGATGACTACGATTTACGATAGACATATAAGACCTATTCGTAGTCTTTGACTTAAATCCGAGTCCGGCTTTGTTGTACCACGACTCTTTGGGTTCCAAGTAGTGTTAAGGTTCTTAGATCCCAACGTGAACTTTTCCAACCTAGCCTCGACCTCTTGAACTTGGTCTTTCAAGAGAGAATTCTCCTTCTCAAGTTTTTCAATTTGGGTTGAGTTTCTCTCTTGAACTTGACTAGTTGAAGAGATTAGAGTAGCCTCTTGCTTGAGGGTTTCAACCTCCTCAAGTAACGACTCAACCCTAGACTTGGACTTAGTTAATTTCCTATTAAGCGGTTTAATTGTACGTAAAGTGTACTAATTAAAGAGAAATCAACCTTAACTTTCCCTTTTGGTCCGGCTTTGAGTTTTCTCTCGAAATAATCTTGGGTGAGTCGGAGTTGTAGTTGGACTCGGCCGGATTGACTCGGACTCCTCTGTTCTTGCCATAGTAAGCTATGTCTTCTCTGTTGTCCCAAGTTGCATGGAAGGCTTTCCTTGCTCCCTTTTTCTTTTGGTTCTCATTCTTCAATTTCCTTCTTTCTTGTCGAACTATTCTCCGCACAATATTGACTATTATGGCCTCCTCTTCGGATTCGGATTCGTCTTCGGGTTCGAGTTCATCTACTTGCCTAGTAGGTGGCTTGCTTCTTTGTCCTGCAAGTAGAGCAATACCTCTCTCGGCCCGGATCACGTTAGTTTGCTCGTGAAGTTCAAACTCGGAAAATAATTCATCTAACCTAAGCTTCGATAGGTCCTTAGAGACCTTGTAGGCATCGACCATGGATGCCCACAAGGTAGTCCTAGGAAATGAATTAAGAACGTACCTTAGTAGGTCACGGTTTTCGACCTTGTGTCCGATGGTGTGTAGGCCATTGACAATGTCCTGGACGCGGGCGTGTAGTTGCGTTGCTGTCTCGTGTTCCTGCATCTTGAGGTTATACAACTTATTGAAAAGAAGGTCACGTTTACATACCTTAGCATCGGATGTTCCTTCGTGTAGCTCAATTAATTTATTCCATAGGTCCTTGGCGCTAATGAATGGTCCGATGCGGTTGAGTTCCTCCTTGGACAAGCCGCATTGCAATATTTGGGTTGCTCTTGCATCGGCTTCGATTTGCCTCTTGGTTGCATTTGTCCACTTGTTGAAATCCAATGGCTCTCCTTGATCATTGGTGGGTAAAGCAAAGCCAGTTTGGATTATTATCCAAGTCTCGACTTGTGTTTTCAAGAAACACTCCATCCGACCTTTCCAATAACGGAAATCATCTCCGTTAAAGAACGGAGGTCGGGTGGTGCTATATCCCTCAATGTGAGCCATTAAGTATCTTGCAAAACACAAATAAAAACCAAAGAGAATTCCAAGACTTGGTCTTAGATTAGTAATGCGGGAAATAATAGGAAAAAAAAATAGAAATAAATAAGGAGGATATGAAACTAACAAAAATTTGAAACTTACGACCTTCGATGTCCCCGAAAGGGTACTAAACGTTGGATTTTGGGGCTGGAAATAGCTTGTTACGGGGGTAAACCCCCGGTAAGAAGTGTAGATCTTTCAAAGAGCTTCGATTTGGTGGGTAGATCGTTTCGTGAGTCCACTTGTAGCAAAAGTTATGCTCGTTTGATCGTGAGGTACTCCGAAGGAGATTAGTACTTGCAAAAACACAACAAAAAACTATGTACCAAGACTTGGTCTTGGATTAGTAGTGCGGGAAACAAAAACCTAAGAAATATACGAATCGAAAAATACAAAAATAAAACCAAAACGTGCTAGATTGGTGGTTTCACCAAATCTTAGCGCCCCCGCTCTGATACCAATTGTTGGATCGAGAAGCGTCGCTAGAGGGGGGGTGAATAGCGATCGTAAAACTTTCGTTTTCGTTCGTTCGATACGCAAAGTAAACGAGTAAACACAGCGGAAAATAAAATTACACGTTTATTTTACTTGGTTCACAACCCAGTTGCTACTCCAAGGCCCTATCGGTCCTTGACCGCTGCACGGAGGGCAAGACTATAACGTCTCCTCCTCGTTGGAGGTAGGAGACAACGATCATAAAATCCGGAAGTCCGAGGATGAGGCATCAAGCCTACCTCACCTCGTTACAAAAAAAACACCGAATACAATAATAAAAAGTATTACTAGATCTTTGCTGTGACGAAGAAGATCGAGGTTGTAAATGCGTCGGCGTTATGGGTGTTGGCGTTGGCGTTGTAGGAGCACTTGATGAATAATTGATGTGATTTGGAGTGGAATACACCCCTCCTTTTATAGACTTTGGCCTCTGAAATTGTCTCCTATTTCTTTGGACGGATCATGGATTTTTCCAAATTTTATCGCTGGTAGCCACGCCAAACGTTATCCGCTTTTGACCTAGCGCAAAGTCAGTCGTCGCCATCACGATCGATGATTCATCACGATCGATGGGCATCGGCCGATCGCTATGTGTCCAAGAATGATCCACCGCCACTTCCCTGCAGTAAGAGATTAGCTCGGAAAATGATAAATACGACGGTTTCTAACCGTCCGATCTCGACCTAGACCTTCCACAGGAAGTCTTAGTCGAATCGTCGCCTACGGTCATCCCCGTAAAGAGGACACGACCTTACAATCTCTCACTCACACGAGCTTACCTCGATAGTAGCTCTCGCTTCCGGCCTTCCACTCGATTCCTTCGGCTCCCTCCGAATTCACTCAAGTGTCGCCCGACCACCACGGCTTCCTCCGGGTGTCGCTAGCCTTCAGCTCCAGCTTTAGTACTTTTCTGCACACTTGATTTAGCTCGTGAGATAACAATATAAACTTAACTTTGTGTCTTTGCCATAATCAAAACACAGGTTCGATTATCTAGTGCCCCTGCACCAACAATTAGTCTTCATGACCAAGATGACTTGAATACCAGAAGTCAAAGGAACATCTCACTTAAGCTGTAGTAAGAACTTCATTGACATATCCATATATGCAGAGAACCATATGAAGTCTTAAAGTTGGTCACTCCAATGAACTAGTTACCATAACTACCATCCACGATTAACTCCGGACATCACAATGTCTCCAGCCAGTGAGAATCAACTGCTTGGATACACCAAGGAGTATACCTCGTGCTAGTTGTTGGTGCAACAATGCCCCAAGTATTTATATGTTTTGATGTTTAGATAATCATCTAAGTTAGGCAATACTTTGTGATCTAATTGTGAACATGTTTAAGTGACAGAAAAATCCAAATATGAAGACTTAGTAAAGGCAAAGTCCAAGTGTGATCTTGGCAAAGGAAGTCCAAAGGTAAGTCTTGGCAGTGTAAGTCCAAGCATGTAGTCTTGGCAACGTAAAGTCCAAGCACGCTTTGGCAAAGGGAAATCCAAGACATAACAAAATCGAAGGAAGCTCTTGGAAGCAAGCATAAAGGATGAACAAGTTGCAGACTCGGAGGGATCCTGGAGGCGCAAGGCTTAAGGAAGAGCTAGAAGGTTGAGTGTAGGTATAGGGAGTCAATTCAAGTATGAATTATTCATACTTGACGAGTATCAGTTGACTGATACGATATATCAGTTGACTGATAAGGTGCTCGACTGAGTCAGGTTGAATCTCGACGATCGATCGTCAGGCCGCAATCGATCGATGAGGCAATCATCGACTCAGAGCTTGCAAATGATCGATCAAGACAAAGATGGGCACAAAATGGAGTCTCACTCGACTCCTTGTGGGGATCACTCGATTGATCGCTTCATCAGTCGACTGATAAAGTGATCGTCGACTGATCAGGCAGCCGTTGGAAATGGCGGTTACGTATCTCCGCGGATTTGCTTTGTCAGAAGCCGTTGGCTTCGGCGGCAGTCGACTGATGTTGTACATTAGTCGATTGATTGTGTCCCAACGGGAAAAATAACCCTCTCTCTATAAAAAGAGGGCTTGTGGTGGTTGAGAGGGTTAATGCTTACATTCTGATCTTTATCTCAAGCCCCCCACAAATTTTCTAAGCTTTCAAGTGTTTAATTCTCCTCCTCCTCTCTAATCTTCATCTACATCCTTTGTAAGAAGAGGGGGGTTTGTAAAAGAGAAAGCTTCTTAGTGGAATCGCTTGGGTTGATCCACCTTAAGGATCGCCGTGGAGTAGGAGCGTTATCTCCGAACCACATAAAGGCCTTGTGTTAGCATTGTGTTTTCATTTCTATTTATATTGTATTTGTTGTGCTTCCGCTAACCATTCTTGTATAAATGAAAATGAGCTATTCACCCCCCCTCTAGCTTCCAAGGATCCCTTACAAGTGGTATCAGAGCCCGGATCGCTTCAGACGACTTAACCATCAACCGAAGGATAATGGCATTTCAAGAGGGGTATAGCACAGCGAGGCCTCCTTTCTTTGACGGCAACGATTTTGGCTACTGGAAAGGTAGGATGGAGTATTATCTTATGAATAATATTGATAATTGGTTTAGTATTGTAGACGGATTCGAGAAGCCGATCGATGAACACGGAGCGCCCATACCGACCAAGGATTGGACGAGGGACATGACCAAGAAGGCTCAAGCCAATGCCAAAGCAACAACCACACTTCAATGTGGGTTGTCAAAAGAGCAACTAAGCAAGGTGGGGCCTTTTGAATCGGCGAAGGAGCTTTGGAAGAAGCTAATTGAGCTCAATGAATGATCAAAAGAAACAAGAAGAGCCAAGAGAGACCTCTTGATAGGCCAACTCCAAAGTTTCACAATGAAGACCAATGAGACCGTGAGCCAAATGCACGGTCGCTTCAAGGAAGTAGTCAACGGACTACATGTGATAGGTGAGAAGGTCGACAACCGAGACCTTGTGAGGTATATTCTCCAACCCTTCTCTAGAACAACCTTGTGGGCTTCAATGGTGGATTCCTATAAGATTTCTAGGGACCTTTCTTTGGTTAAATTAGATGAACTCTTTTGTGAATTTGAATTACATGAGCAAGCTAATACTTCATCAAAAGAGAAAGGTGTAGCTCTCTTTGTAGGGAAGAAGGACAAAAAGAAGAAAGAAAAGAAAGAAGTATCTTCCTCATCCGAATCCGAGGATGAGTCATCAAGTAGCGACGATGAGCTATCGGCTAGTGAGGTAGCTCACTATGTGAAGAAGTTTGGTCGGAGTTCAAGGAAACTCACCAAGAAGGATGTGAGGTGGATGTTCCAATCCTCCAAAGGTAAAACCTCATCTAGTTCAATTTCTACCTTTAATGTTACTTGTTATGGATGCAACAAGAAAGGGCACATCAAGTCAAATTGCCCGGAACTAAAGAAGGAGGAGAAGGAAAAGAAAAAGAAGGAAAAGAAGGAGAAGAAGAAGAAGGAGGCAATGGTGGCACAAACGTGGGACACACTAAGCTTGGAGGACTCTTCCGATGATGAAGAAATGTGTCATACCACCTAAAACCTAGCTCTCATGGCTTTGGAGGAGGAAGTCGGAAGTTCAAGTGAGGAGACTTCATCCTCATCCTCAAGCGACGAATCATCATCAAGTGATGATGAGGTAAGAGACTCCCCTAAGATAGAGTTACTTTATAAAACCATTGCATGCCTTCAAAATTCCTTAAATAAATCAAAAACTAAAATTAAGGAATTAAAATTAGAAATTAAGTCACTTAAAAATGTAGAACCACTTTGTGATGATGCATGTACACTTAGGAATGAGAATGATGAACTTAGGAAGGAAATAGGTGATTTACATGCATGTTTAGAAAAGTTCACAAATGGGTCCAAGTATCTTGATATGATTCTTAGGGACCGAAGAGCAATTTATAACAAGGCCGACATAGGATACAGGCCTAAGGAAAAAGAAGTAGCCTTCTCCTCTCTAGTTAGTAGAAAACCAACTATTAGGAGCAAGGCTAAAAAGGCTTGGGTCCCCAAAAGTTATATAGTTGATGCTATTGGTCCTAAAATTTGGGTGCCTAAGGCTTGCTTTTTTTATATTGTATAGGTAGAAGAACAAAGTTTATGGATTGTTGATAGTGGGTGCTCAAAACACATGACCGGTGATGAGAGAAAATTTTCCACCATCAACCACACTAGCAAAGGGAAAGTGTCTTTTGAAAATAGTGGTAAACTTAAGATCCTAGGAAAAGGCACAATTGAGGTATCCCCAAATACTTCCATTCATAAAGTGTTATTAGTTAAAAATATGAAATTTAATTTACTTAGTGTAAGCCAACTATTTGATGCAAATTTTGATGTTCAATTTGACTCTTCAAAATGTTTTATAAGACACAAAATCTTAAATGATTGCATGCTAGTAGGTTTTAGAAAATCAAACATATACTATGTTGATTTATCCTATGCTACTAATGCTTCTACTAAGTGTCTTATTGTAAAAAAGGAAGAGAGTTGGATTTGGCATAGGAGGCTAGGGCACATAAACATGAAGAACATAGCCAAAATAGTCAAAATGAAGTTAGTCAAAGAGTTGCCAAAAGTCAAGTTTCTCAAGGACAAAATGTGTGATGCATGCCAAGAAGGGAAACAATCAAAAACATCACACAAAGGTAAAACTTTACTTAGTACCGCTTTACCTTTAGAGCTATTGCATATGGACTTATTTGATTATCATAGTACCCCTTCCATGATTGGTAGTAAATATTGCTTAGTGATAGTAGATGATTTCTCTAGATTTACTTGGGTATTTTTCATGAAAAATAAGAATGAAACCCTAGGAATAATCATAGGATTTAGCAAGAGAGTAGAGAATGAAAGAAAACTCAAAATCAACCGGATCCGTAGTGATCATGGTGGAGATTTTGAGAATTCTAATTTCCCAACCTTTTGCCTAGAACAAGGGTACAAGCACGAATTTTCTTGTACTAGAACACCCTAACAAAATGGGGTTGTGGAAAGGAAGAATCGTGCCCTATATGAAGCGGCTAGGACTATACTTAATGCATATTCTTTACCTAGCTACTTGTGGGCGGAAGCGGTTAATACCGCTTGCTATATCCAAAATAGAATTTTAATTCATAGGTTTTTAGGAAAAACCCCTTTTTAACTATGGAATGGTACAATTCCAACAATTCACTATTTTAAGGTCTTTGGATGCAAAGTCTATATTTTAAATACCAAAGACAACCTAGGTAAATTTGAGTCCAAAGCAGATGAGGGAATCCTAGTTGGATACTCATCCACTAGCATAGGATATAGAGTTTACAATAAAAGAGCTCAAAAAGTTGAGGAATCTTCAAATGTCCAATTTGATGAAACCTTTAATACATATCCTAGGAAATCCCCCATTGATGATGATATCAATGACAAAAATCAAGAAACTACCCTAAAATTTCAAGATATAACTTTAGGGGGTAATGATCAACGAGGAGAGTTAAATAAAGGGGGAGTAAGAGGTGATTCCGATGATGAAAGAAGGGCTGAGGATAATCATTATCAAACTCAATTTAACACACCTCCTAGAACAATAAGAGTTCATCAAAATCACCCTCTAGATCAAATTTTAGGTGAACTATCTCAAGGTGTTAGGACTAGGTCATTTCATAGGGATCCCTCTAGTCATATAGCACTAATCTTTCAAATTTAGCCCAAAACAATTAAAGATGCATTACTTGATCCGGATTGAATCTTACCAATGCAAGATGAATTGGCTTAATTTGAAAGGAGTCAAGTTTGAGAGTTAGTTCCTAGACCTAATGATAGTATTGTTATTACTACAAGATGGGTCTTTAGGAACAAACTAAATGATCAAGGTAATATCACTAGAAATAAGGCAAGGTTAGTTGCAAGGGGCTTCAATCAAGTTGAAGGACTTGATTATGATGAAACATATGCCCCGGTTGCTAGATTAGAGTCTATTAGAATCCTATTAGGATATGCCTCCCACATGGGTTTTAAACTCCATCAAATGGATGTAAATTCGACATTCCTAAATGGGTTCATTAAGGAGGAAGTTTATGTAGAACAACCTCCCAGGTTTGAAAGTGATGACTATCCAAACCATATATACAAGCTTAAGAAAGCTTTGTATGGTTTGAAACAAGCTCCCCCGGCTTGGTATGAAAGATTATCATCTTTCCTAATCTCCAAAGATTTTAGAAGGGGTAATGTAGATCAAACTCTATTTATAAAATCAACACCTAAGGACATCTTTGTAGCCCAAGTATATGTTGATGACATTATCTTTGGGTCAACAAATGATGAACTTCAAGATTTTATCAAGAATATGGAAAATGAGTTTGAGATGAGTCTAGTTGGGGAACTAAATTTCTTCCTAGGATTACAAATCAAACAAACAAGTGAAGGAATTTATGTTTACCAAACTAAATATGCTAAAGAAATAATTAAGAAATTTGGTTTGGAAAATGCTAAGGTATGTCAACACCTATGGCAACCAATACTAAAATAGATAATGATAATGAAGGAAAATCAATAGATTCAAAGCTTTATAGAAGCATGATTGGTAGCCTTTTCTACTTAACCTCTAGTAGACCCGATATTTTATTTGCGGTTGGTATGTGTGCTAGGTACCAATCTGTTGGGTTTTTTCGAGCCGTAAAAACCGCTTTTTGCGTTGCGGAAACCTCGGAAGCCCCGGCCACGGATCCGTGCGAAGTATAAAAATATAAAAACATGTATGTGCTTACAAAAACCCTAGATCTACCTTAGATCTAAGAGGTTAGAACATTACCCTCGTAGCGATGCCCTTCGCTTATCCCGCTCGTCCAAAAGTTCGCCGGAACTCGAGAGTGTCAAGTGCACACTCCTCTATTGGTATCCACACAAGCAATAGGTGGAGAAAAATGCCTTAGAGTGTGCTAGCACTCCTTTAGGAATTTCGGCCAAGGAGAGGTTGGGAGAGGTAGAGCTTGAGAGAAAAAACACCAAGGTTGAAGATGAAGTTATTAAGCCACCAAAAATCAATTACCCCATCTAATGGAGTGGCCGGCCACTTCATGGAGAGGAGGTTACATGCATGCATGTAACTCCCATGACCCTTGGTCTCCCTCATGATGTGGCACCTATTGACAAAGTCAATGATGATGTGGAGCATCATCATTGGCCGGCCATGCCAAGTCATCATCATGACATGGCATTTGGTCAAGTCAAACTTGACCTTTCATCTTCCCTCTCAAGTCAAGTCAAACTTGACCTCTAATCTCCCATGGTTGATTAAATCTAACCACTTGACTCAAGTCAATTTAATTTAATGAATATTTATTCATTAATTTAAATTGATTTGATGAATCAAATCAAAATTAGACTCATTCAATACTTGAATCAACTTGAGTCTAACTCAATTAGTCTAATTTGGATTACTCTTAATCCAATTTGGTTCATCCCATGAACCTAATCCTCATGGTTCATCATATGAACCTAATCTCCATATAATTGCTCTTATTTGTGTGACCCTATAGGTTCTTGTAACGTTGGCAATGTCCCTAAACCGATTTAGGAATATAAGCAATGAGCGGTATCTAGCAACACATCATTGCTACCCAAGTTACAAGAATGTTGAGCTCCAACATCACCTTTGTGACTACTAATTGTGACTCTCACAATATGTGACAATGTCCCTCTATCCTTGACATCTAGATTGACAAATCGAGGCATAGACCGTGTCATCCTCGGTACAATCTAAATCTTGAACTCCAAGTAGACTCACTCTAATCAAATGAGCTCAATATCTCATATTGACTCATTTGGGCATGGTCATGCACTTCGTGGTCTTACTCTATCAAGAATATCGATGTCACTCCCGTCATATAGGAGGGATAGATCCCATCTACATCACTCACATCCCTCCGCATAATTTGTTACATACCCAGTAATCGCCTTTATAGTCCACCCATTTACGGGTGACGTTTGACGAAGCCAAAGTATGCAACTCCTTATGTAGGGAACCATGGTGACTTCAGGTCTAAGGACTAATAGTCATACTAATAGCCACATGAGAAAGTATATGACACTCATATAACGATCCACGATACTTTCTCATGGCGGGTCATTCAGTACACATTCTCCAATGCATACCCATGTGTCAACTTGATATCTCATATCCATGACTTGTGAGATCAAGTCATCTTGTTGACCTACATGCTAGTCTCTACGCATTAACATTGTCCCTGAATGTTAATACTCGACTAGGAATGATTAAGAGTAGTGTTCTCTATATCATCTCATTATCGATTCAACCAATCGATTGATATAGATAAGAACCTACTACTCAAGGACATTATTATATTTAGTTATTTGGCACCAATACAAGTAAATATAATAACCATGCCTTTATAAATAGGAATATGATACAATAAAGTCCATACAACAATCATCACATGATTGGCTCTAGGGATTTCACTAACAATCTCCCACTAGCACTAGTGTCAATCACCGTAGTATCTAATACCCAATGACCTAGTGTGACCATCATGCTTTTTCTGTGCCAAAGCCTTGGTCAAGGGATCTGCGATGTTAGCCTCTGTGGGTACTCTACAAATCTTCACATCTCCTCTATCGACAATCTCTCGAATGAGATGGAAGCACCAATATATTCGGCCTCTATTGTAGAATCAGCGACTGTGTCCTGCTTGGAACTATTCCAGCTCACAGCGCCACTATTAAAGAAAAACACGAACCCTGACTGCGATCTATAATCATCCTGGTCAGTTTGGAAGCTGACATCGCTGTAACCCTTTACAGCTAGCTCCTCATCGCCTCCAAATATTAAGAAATATTCTTTAGTCCTTCTCAAGTACTTAAGAATATTCTTGACTGCTATCCAGTGACGCTCACCTGAATCTGACTGGTATCTACTTGTCATGCTCAAAGCATACGAGACATCAGGACGAGTACACATCATGGCGTACATGATAGATCCTATAGCAGATGCGTAAGGGATCTTATCCATACGGTCTCTCTCCTCTCTAGAAGAGGGACTTTGAGTCTTCGAAAGACTCACACCATGTGACATCGGCAGAAGTCATTTCTTGGAATTCTGTATGGCAAACCGAAGTAATACCGTGTCAATGTATGTACTCTGACTTAGGCCAAGCAATCTCTTAGATCTATCTCTATAGATCTTGATTCCTAGAATACAGCCTGCTTCACCTAAGTCTTTCATTGAGAAGCACGTCCCGAGCCAAGTCTTCACAGACTATAGCGAAGGGATGTCATTCCCAATGAGCAGTATGTTATCCACATACAATACAAGGAAGACAACTGTGTTCCCATTAACCCTCTTGTAGACACAGGGTTCATCTTCATTCTTGATGAAACCAAACTGTTTGATCGCATCATCGAATCGAAGATTCTAGCTCCGAGAAGCTTGCTTTAGCCCATAAATGGACCTTTGCAGCTTGCATACCTTCCCAGTATGCTGTGGATCTACAAAACCCTCAGGTTGTGACATGTACACATCCTCGAGCAAGTTTCCATTCAGAAACGCGGTTTTGACATCCATCTGCCAGATCTCATAATCGTGGTATGCTGCAATAGCAAGCAAGATCCGAATGGACTTAAACATCGCCACTGGAGAAAAGGTTTCATCATAGTCAATACCATGAATTTGCTTGAAACCTTTAGCCACCAATCAGCCCTTATAGGTATGCGTAAGTCCATTCATGTCAGTCTTTCTCCTAAAGACCCACTTACACCCAATGGGTTTGACCCCTTCAGGTGGATCAACCAAAGTCCATACTTGGTTGGTGTACATGGATTCCATCTCGGATCTCATGGCCTCTAGCCATTTCTTAGAATCTGGGCTCATCACAGCTTCCTGATAGGAGGTAGGCTCATTCTCAATGAGCATTATGTCATCATGGTCAGACAAGAGAAATGAATATCTCTCAGACTGACGACGTACCCTATCAGATCTGCGAAGTGGTAGGTCTACATGAACAGGTTGTTGTTCCACAACTCTTTGTGCAATAACCTCATCACCCACAACACTTTGTGGCTCCTGTTCAACCTCCATCAAGGCCTCAGTGCTATGGTCCTTATCTTGAATTTCTTCAAGATTGAAGGTACTCCCACTAGTTTTTCTAGAAACAAAATCCCTTTCTAGAAAAACTCCAGTCTTTGCCACAAACACTTTGTGCTGACTGGGAATGTAAAAGTAATATCCATTTGTATCCTTGGGATATCCAACAAAATAGCACCTATCGGATTTGGGTCCCAGTTTGTCTGAGACTTGACGTCGAACGTAAGCCTCACAACCCCAAATCCTCATAAAAGACATCATGGGATTTCTCCCTGTCCATATCGTATATGGTGTCTTTATCACAACCTTGGATGGTACACGGTTAAGGGTAAAGGCTACTGTGTCTAGAGCATATCCCCAAAAGAATATAGGAAGATCTGTGTGACTCATCATAGATCGTACCATATCTAATAGGGTACGATTCCTCCTTTCGGATACACCATTCCACTGTGGTGTTCCAGGAGGAGTAAGTTGGGATAGAATCCCACACTCAGCTAGATAGTCACGAAACTCATGGCTAAGGTATTCTCCACCTCGATCTGATCGAAGTATCTTAATACTCTTGCCAAGCTAGTTTTGTACTTCATTCTTGAATTCTTTGAACTTTTCAAAGGATTCTGATTTATGTGTCATAAGATACACATAACCATATCATCAAGTCATCAAGAATGTAATGAAGTACCAGAATCACCTCTAGCAAGAATACATTGAAAGGACCACATACATCACTATGTATAAGTCCTAACAAATCATTGCTCTTCGCTATGTCCACTAAAGGAGTCTTGGTCATCTTGCCTAAAAGGCAAGACTCGCATGTCTCATATGATTCAAAATCAAATGAGTCTAGCCCCATCCTTATGGAGCTGAGATAAGCGACTCTCATTTATGTGACCTAAGCGACAATGCCAGAGATAGGTTTGGTTCAACTCATTTGACTTGAACCTCTTGGTACTTATGTTATAGATAGGACTATCTAAGTCTAGAAAATAGAGTCCGTTCATTAGAGGTGCACTACAATAGAACATATCATTTAAATAAACTGAACAACATTTGTTCTTTATTATAAATGAAAAACCTTTCTTGTCCAAACAAGAAACTGAAATGATGTTCTTAGTTAAGGCGTATACATAACAACATTCATTTAATTCTAGTACAAGCCTGAGAGGGCGAGATAGATCATAAGTTCCTACAAAGAATAAAGAAGAACCCTTGCTCCATTGCCTACTCATAGGTCCACCTCGCCTTTGTCAATGCCCCGCTATTTCTCTGCACATTGGTACAAATGTGAGATGCACATCCGATCTAATACCCATGATGAAGAAATAGATAGATTGACTTCTATAACATTTATACCAAGTAGAAGTCTCACTTCTCTTCTTCTTAAGATCTTCCGTGTATGCCTCAGCTACGCTCCAAAGGTCCCGCTTCCTTGCAAGGAAGCAAGCCCCTTCCTTGGCTACCCCTCCTTTGGGTTTAAGTTCTTTGCCTTTGCCCTTGGCTTGAGACTTTCCCTTACCTTTAGGCTTGCCCTTGCCTTTCTTCTTCTGCACCATCAAATGGGTGTCAGATTTACCCTTCTTAAGGTTAAGCTCAGCAGTTCTCAACATGCTGAGCATTTCAGGCAATGACTTATCAATTTCATTCATGTTATAATTCATGACAAATTGATTGAAGGCTTGTGACAAAGATTGCAAGATCAGGTCAGTGGCCAGCTCTTGGCCAAGTGGGAATCCCAGCCTTTGTAGGTTTTCTACGTACCCAATCATCTTGAGTACATATGTACCTACGGGAGTCCCTTCTTGCATCTTGGACCCAAATAATGCCTTAGAGACTTCATATCTCTCATGCCTAGCTTGTCCTTGATATAGTTGACGAAGATGTCCAACCATATCATAAGCATTCATGAACCCATGTTGCTTCTGAAGCTCAGAGTTCATGGTCGCGAGCATTAGACATGACACATCTAATGCATCATCTTGATGCTTCTTGTAAGCATCTTTGTCAGCTCGCGAGGCACTGGCAGGAGGTGCCTCCGGAATGGGCTGCTCCAGGACGTACAACATCCTTTCTTGGGTGAGAACAATTCTCAAGTTCCTGTACCAGTCCAGGAAATTTGCTCAATTGAGCTTGTCCTTCTCAAGGACAGATCGCAGAGAGAGAGTGTTCGTGGTTGTCGACATAGTTATCTACAACATACAATGCAGAGAATTAATATCATATTCCTTTTATCATTTAATTAGGCCTTTAATCAAATGATGCTCCCACTGAATTATAGGAATTTTGTAGAATCGAGTTATGGATGTGGTCAAACCACATTTACTAGATTCATACAAACTAGCTATAATTCTTGCGGGACAAGATCCACATCATACTAAGCCTTGAGTTAGCTTTGGCTAAATCGCCCAAGACTTAGTACGATTGGTGGGTAACACATTACCGATTACATCTCTATGCAACTCTTGTTTATAGGATCAAGACCCACATTTACAAAAGACCTTGAGTTAGCTTTGTCTAAATCACCCAAGATTTAGTGTAAATGCGATCTTGACCTATCGTTCCAACGATTGGAATATGCCTATAGTTCTACTCGATCCAATTGAGTTTAACTAGTTTTGCTCAATCTAATTGAGCTTACTCTAACCCAAGCGTGATAGGCGGGACCAAGATTGTCCCTCCGCACCCTACCAAGATAATATGCGTTGCTCTGCTTTGGCAGATTCAACAACAACAAATGATCGAGGTAGTGATGGGTATCAAGGCTCGGTAGGCATTTTCGAGTTGATTCAATTATGATCTAATCTAATCGTAATGTGTATCTTATACGCATTTAGGCCTTTATTATCCTATATTAGCATGCATCATATACATACAAGAAAATTATCCTAGCATGCATCATATACATACAAGCATTATTCTACTAGAATGCATCACATACATACAAGCAAAATCAATTATATATATATATATATATATATATATATATATATATATATCAACATATATATATATATATATATATATATATATATATATATATATATATATATATATATATATATATATATAAATGTGATATAGTCATGGCCCTACTACGATCTTCTCAAGCCAATGAGAAGATCGGACGGTCAACCTAAGGCTAGCGGCTTCTCCAAGCGCTTCCTTTGACCGCCATGTGTCGTCGTCACCCTTCTTGTAATCTCGTCTTTGAGTGGACTTTCCACCGCTCCATTTTGTACATTACAAATATGAAACTCGAGTTACATTCGAGTCTAAAAACTAATTACAACTAGAATATCAAAAGAAGAGGTACGACGCGCAGGTCGCATACACTATACAACACGCACAACCACAAAACGGCACGCAGACCGTATTATGAATTACAATACATATAATCCAATCAAATTGGGGTCATTGGGCCATGACAATCACAGAATAATACATAATTCTAAATTATGTATTTTTTACAGAAATTTCTATAATTTTTCCTAATTTTTTTTCAAATTAATGAGTCACCTCTCCGTAACGGTCCCGCTAAGCGGTTTCCGGGCGCGATCGTGGGACAAAGCCCCTTTCGGGGATAGGGCAGCGCCCATACTCACAAAATTAACTTTGCGAGTGTCCCTACTACGATCCTACAATGACTTAAGTTGCTGTCCCAAAAACCTAAAGCGAGAACTCGCCGTTTCGGAGAGTTTTTCTCGACGGTCGAAGCCTACAAGTGTCCCAACACTTGTTGCTTCGACTCTTTGAGAAAAATACCCAAAAATTCTATAAAATTAGGAAATTTACAGAAACATATAAATCTGTAATTTTTATATCTAATACAAAAATTACAAAAATAAAACACATACATGCTTCGCACGTGGCTCTGATACCACTGTTGGATTTTTCCGAGCCGCAAAAACCGCTTTTTGCGTTGCGGAAACCTCGGAAGCCCCGGCCACGGATCCGTGCGAAGTATAAAAATATAAAAACATGTATGTGCTTACAAAACCCCTAGATCTACCTTAGATCTAAGAGGTTAGAACATTACCCTCGTAGCGATGCCCTTCGCTTATCCCGCTCATCCAAAAGTTCGCCGGAACTCGAGAGTGTCAAGTGCACACTCCTCTATTGGTATCCACACAAGCAATAGGTGGAGAAAAATACCTTAGAGTGTGCTAGCACTCCTTTAGGAATTTCGGCCAAGGAGAGGTTGGGAGAGGTAGAGCTTGAGAGAAAAAACACCAAGGTTGAATATGAAGTTATTAAGCCACCAAAAATCAATTACCCCATCTAAAGGAGTGGCCGGCCACTTCATGGAGAGGAGGTTACATGCATGCATGTAACTCCCATGACCCTTGGTCTCCCTCATGATGTGGCACCTATTGACAAAGTCAATGATGATGTGGAGCATCATCATTGGCCGGCCATGCCAAGTCATCATCATGACATGACATTTGGTCAAGTCAAACTTGACCTTTCATCTTCCCTCTCAAGTCAAGTCAAACTTGACCTCTAATCTCCCATGGTTGATTAAATCTAACCACTTGACTCAAGTCAATTTAATTTAATGAATCTTTATTCATTAATTTAAATTGATTTGATGAATCAAATCAAAATTAGACTCATTCAATACTTGAATCAACTTGAGTCTAACTCAATTAGTCTAATTTGGATTACTCTTAATCCAATTTGGTTCATCCCATGAACCTAATCCTCATGGTTCATCATATGAACCTAATCTCCATCTAATTGCTCTTATGTGTGTGACCCTATAGGTTCTTGTAACGTTGGCAATGTCCCTAAACCGATTTAGGAACATAAGCAATGAGCGGTATCTAGCAACACATCATTGCTACCCAAGTTACAAGAATGTTGAGCTCTAACATCACCTTTGTGACTACTAATTGTGACTGTCACAATATGTGACAATGTCCCTCTATCCTTGACATCTAGATTGATCAATCGAGGCATAGACTGTGTCATCCTCGGTACAATCTAAATCTTGAACTCCAAGTAGACTCACTCTAATCAAATGAGCTCAATATCTCATATTGACTCATTTGGGCATGGCCATGCACTTCGTGGTCTTACTCTATCAAGAATATCGATGTCACTCCCGTCATATAGGAGGGATAGATCCCATCTACATCACTCACATCCCTCCGCATAATTTGTTACATACCCAGTAATCGCCTTTATAGTCCACCCATTTACGAGTGACGTTTGACGAAGCCAAAGTATGCAACTCCTTATGTAGGGAACCATGGTGACTTCAGGTCTAAGGACTAATAGTCATACTAATAGCCACATGAGAAAGTATATGACACTCATATAACGATCCACGATACTTTCTCATGGCGGGTCATTCAGTACACATTCTCCAATGCATACCCATGTGTCAACTTGATATCTCATATCCATGACTTGTGAGATCAAGTCATCTTGTTGACCTACATGCTAGTCTCTACGCATTAACATTGTCCCTGAATGTTAATACTTGACTAGGAATGATTAAGAGTAGTGTTCTCTATATCATCTCATTATCGATTCAACCAATCGATTGATATAGATAAGAACCTACTACTCAAGGACATTATTATATTTAGTTATTTGGCACCAATACAAGTAAATATAATAACCATGCCTTTATAAATAGGAATATGATACAATAAAGTCCATACAACAATCATCACATGATTGGCTCTAGGGCTTTCACTAACACAATCATGTGCAAATGATTCTCATTTAGTTGCCGTTAAGAGGATCTTAAGATATATTAAAGGCACACAAAATGTAGGACTATGGTACCATAGGACTATGTCTTTTGATTTGGTTGGGTACACCGATTCTGATTATGCCGATTGTAAATTGGATCGGAAGAGCACTAGTGGTGGATGTCAATTCCTTGGGTCCTCCCTAGTTAGTTGGAGTAGTACGAAGCAACCTTGTGTTGCCCTATCCACCACCGAGGCCGAATATGTGGCTATGGGTGGTTGTGTAGCTCAACTACTATGGATGAGACATACTTTAGAGGACTATGAGCTACTTTACTCCAACATCAAAGTATTTTGTGATAATGTGAGCACTATAAATTTGACCAAAAATCCAGTGCATCACTCTTGGACCAAACACATTGAAGTGAAGCATCACTTCATTAGAGATCATGTGGCTAAGGGGGACATTGAGCTAAATTACATTGAATCTAAGTCCAATCTAGTCGACATCTTTACCAAGCCTCTCCCTGAAGTCGAATTTTCATCACTTAGGATAGAACTTGGAATGTGCTTAGTTGAATAAAGGTGTAGGTTTGCATGATCCTATAGAAAATCTAGGTTTTATACCTCTATACATCTCACAAAATACCTAAGAAACTATGACTTTTGTATTTAGACACTTAGACATTATATGAGATGTTAGGAAGATGCACTTGGTTCATCATGCTTGTTATGATGCATTACTATGAACCAAAGTGTCATCTAGAGACATTAATCCTTCATTGGACCAATCATTGGGAAGGCTTATACACAATTAATGTTAATATAGCTCCAAGAATATGATTGGAATTGTCAAACAAAACATAATTTAAACTATGTTTATCATATTTTGAAAAACAGTTTTCAAGTGGAACACAAAAGTGATACAAAGTTTGCCAAAACATTAGAACTTTTGTTAGTTTCCAAGTTTGTATCAATATTCAAATCTGGAAAACATATATTTTTCAAATTATTTTTCTTTGATAAAGGATGATTTCAGAAATGTGTACACAAAATTTCATGATTTTTTGAGGTCTCTAGAATTATTTTCAAGTTAAATTTGAAATTGATTTCAGCATATCGATCGTGACCCGACTAAATCAGTCAACCTATACTCTAATTTTTCTACAAATTCAGCCCATTTTCTGGTTTTGGTTGTAATTCTTAAGTGTTCTAACCCTAAGTATGATAATCTTCAGCAACAAGAAGGTTTAGGACTAATTAATGCAGTGTTTTAGGGGGAGAATCATAATATATATATTTTCATTCCCTACACTCATATATTTAGCTAAGAGTCCAAGGTTCAAAATAGATTTTCAAAAACATTTTAAAATCACTTTAGAAAACCTTGGTGAAGTCTATCTTTTGATAGCAATTACTATTGAAGAAGTTGATACAAAGTAGATCAAAAACTTTAAAGTTTTAATGGTTTTTGAACTTTGTATCAATCTCCTATTTTACTAGTTAAAATATTTTTCCAAGATTTTTCACTGATTGTATGTGTTATAAGTATTATATATATAAAATTTCGTGATTTTTCAAGCTATGTATAATTACTTAGGAATTGGTGATGATTGCCACTGGCGACAAGTATCTGGCGGAAACTGCCCTGGTGGCAAAACCACCCTGGCAAAATCGCCCTGGCGGCTTAGCGTACGACGACATTGCCCTGGCGAAAACCGCTCTAGCGAAAACCGCCTTGGCAGAAGTGCCCTGGCCAAACTGCCCTGGCGCACGCCTATCAGTCGATTGCTGCTCGGTGCCAGTCAACTGATGGGCACTTCAGTCAACTGGTTTCTAAGGGACTCGACTGCTATGCTGGGTTTTCTGAAAAATATCTCCATTTCCTAGTATTTAGTGTACTTTTGATATCCTAAATCTATGGCATGATAATATTCATTATAGAAAAGTTTTAGGACTGTTTTATTTAATGTTTTAGGGGGAGTTTCCTCGTATCAAAGTTTTTCATTCCCTTAACTTATATTGTTGGTGCAAAGTTAGGATTTAACCTCCAATTCTTGGTTAGGCTTTGCTCCACATGTTTGTCATTCATCATGAACCATATCTTGGATTAAGGGGGAGCTTAATTTCAATTTTATGCCTTAATTCAAGATACACCAAATTTCACTCTTTTATGCAAATTTATGTATTATTCTCTTTTTGATGTATGTCAAAGGGGGAGAAGGAATGTTTAAGTTAGAATTCATATTGGAAATATGATTATGTTCATGAATATTTAAGTGTGCATGAATGTTTAAGATAGAATTCATATTGGAAATATGATTATGTGCATGTGTTAAAGACCTAACTTAAATGATTGCCAAACATCAAAAAGGGAGAGATTATTGGTGCAACAATGCCCCAAGCATTTATATGTTTTGATGCTTGGATAATCATCTAAGTTAGGTAATACCTTGTGATCTAATTATGAACATGTTTAAGTGACAGGAAAATCCAAGTATGAAGACTTGGTAAAGGCAAAGTCCAAGTGTGATCTTGGCAAAGGAAGTCCAAAGGCAAGTCTTGGCAGCATAAGTCCAAGCATGTAGTATTTGTTGGGGTAGTAGGCACCTAAGTCGAACCTGAGTTTTGATTATAGCAAATGATACAAAGTTAAGCTCATGTCGTTATCTCACGAGCTGAATCGAGTGTGCAGAAAATTGCTATAGCTGGAGCTGAAGGCTAGCGACACCCGGAGGAAGCCGCGGTGGTCGGGCGACACTCGAGTGACTTTGGAGGGAGCCGAAGGAATCAAGTGGAAGGTCGGAAGCAAAAGCGACATAGTAAGTATCGAGGTAAGCTCGAGTGAGTAAAGTGAAGTGAGGTCGTGTCCTTTGTACGGGGACGTCCTTAGGCGACGATCCGACCCAAGACTTCCCATGGAAGGTCTATGTTGAGATCGGACGGCAAGTGGCCGTCGAATTCACTTATATTTTGAGCTAACTCTTTATTGTAGTCAAAAATCCTGGCCATCAGTTCAACCGGCCAGTTCAACCGGGCCAGTTCAACCGGCCAGTTCAACCCGGCCAGTTCAACCGATGGTCAAAAATCAGCCTCGAGGAGTCAAGCTTTATCACCATTTTTCAAGGAGTTTTGTGCCCAATTCCTATTGGTTGAAGACCCATTCGATGAGGGGCTTAAAGGCTATAAAAGGAGGGCTTCTCCTAGGGTTTTTTATCATCTCTAAGTGCTCACAAACCTCCATAACTCTGCGATTTTCCGACGACTCTACGACGAAGTGCTATCAACAACTCTAGTTTACTTTCTACTCCTTTAGTTGTTGATATTCTTATTTTGTCGTCTCTTTAAATATTGCAATTCCTTTTATTAATTGAGGTTTTCTATCGTTGCACTTTACATTAATAGAAGAGAGGGTTTGTCTCTCTATCTTTTCTTTCGAAGTTTTTTTGTAATCGTCAAACTCCTACCTCCAACGAGGAGGAGTGTTTTTAGTGAATTGCCCTCCATGCGTGATCAAGGATCACTAGGGTCTTGGAGTAGTAGCCGAAGGCTATGAACCAAGTAAAAAAACATTTGTCTCATTTATTTATAGTTTATCTTTTCGCTGCAATTAATTGTCTACTCGAGTTTTAACGAACGAATTAAAAAAAAGGTTTATCGCTATTCACCCCCCCTCTAGCGATCCGCTTCGATCCAACAATTGGTATCAGAGCCGGGGGCGTTTAGATTTGGTGAAACTACCAATCTAGCATTTTTTACAGATTTATTTTTCGTTCATTTAAATTTTTCTCCCGCACTATTAATCCAAGACGAAGTCTTGGTACTCTTCGTTTGGTTTTGTTTTGCAAGTATTCGCTTTTGGAGTAGCCGACGGTAAAACGGGCATAACTTTTCGTACAAGTTGACCCACGAAACGGTCTACCTACCAAAACGAAGCTCTAGGAAAGATTTACACTTCTTATGAGGGTAAACTCTTGTAACAAGCTGTATTCATCCCGAAAAACCATCATTTAGTACCATTTCCGGGACATTGAAGGTTGTAAGTGCTCATCTTTTATTTTAGTTGGTTATTTCTCGTTTATTCCTTTTGTTTATTTTCATTTCCTACATTACTAATCCAAGGCGAAGTCTTGGATCCTTTTTTGTGTTTTTTTTTGGTATTTTTTGTGCAAGGTTTCCCTTCCAAATGGCCCATCTCGAGGGTTTTAGCACCGTCCGACCTCCATTTTACAACGGAGATGATTTTCGTTACTGGAAAGGTCGGATGGAATGCTTTCTCAAAACCCAAATCGAGATGTGGATCATAATCCAAATGGGTTTCACACTTCCGACTAACGAAGTGGGTGAATCCTTGGGTTATGACCAATGGACCATTGCGACAAAATGACAAGTCGAAGCCGACGCCAAGGCAACACAAATCCTCCAATGCGGCTTGTCCACGGAGGAGTTAAATCGCGTCGCCCCCTTCATCAGCGCAAAGGACCTTTGGACAAAGCTAGTGGAGCTACACGAAGGGACCGATGAAGCCAAGGTATGTAAGCGCGACCTTTTATTTAATAAATTATATAATCTAAAAATGCAGGAACATGAAACGGCGACGCAACTCCATGCCCGTGTCCAAGACATAGTCAACAATATACATGCAATCGGGCAAAAGGTTAAAAACTGCGACCTTATAAGGTATGTCCTAAACTCCTTTCCGAGGACTACCTTGTGGGCATCCATGGTCGATGCCTACAAGGTCTCCAAGGATCTTTCTAAACTTAGGTTAGATGAACTTTTTTTTTGATTTTGAACTTCATGAGCAGTCTAACTTGGAACACGAGAAAGGTATAGCACTATTTGCAGGTTCAAAGAAGAAAACCACTAGCAAGCCACCCCCGAAGGAAGAAGAGGATGAGTCAGATTCGGAGGTCGACTCGGAAATGGAGGCCGAACTAGTCAACCTAGTTCGGAGGATAGTCAAGGGCCGAAAATGAACCATCACTCGACCCAACGAAGGTAAGCCTAAAAGTTCAAATATTAGATGTTATGAATGCAACAGGTTTGGACATATCAAGTCCGAATGCCCAAAACTCAAGAGCAAGGCACCAAAACACAAAAAGACACTCAACACTACTTGGGAAGAAGCTTCCGAGGAAGAAGACGATGATCGAGTCCTCATGGCTAAACCGGTGGAATTGGAGACGGTGTCAGAACCGGAACTTGAATCGGAAACTGAAGACGAGACGGACTGCGAAGCACTATTCAAGACAAGCCACGGATACACATCCGGTTAAAAGATACACTCAAGGTAAGTCGGTCTCTCATTACTACACTTTATAGTGCAATTAAGTTTTTCATTAGAAAGTTAGCTATGTCCGAGTCCAAGGTCGAGACCCTGGTTGAGGAAGTTAAACTCCTCAAACACGAGGTCTCCCTAACCTCTTCGACTAGTCGAGTTCAAGAGAAGGACTCAACTCGGGTTGAAAAACTCGAAGTTGAGAACTCACTCTTGAAGAGTCAAGTCGAAGATCTTAGGAATACGTTGGAAAGGTTTACTTTGGGATCCAAAGGAGTTGACCTCCTACTTGGATCACAAAGGGCCGTGTACAACAAGGTCGGGCTAGGGTTTAGCTCAAACACGACCAATAAGTCGTATATGTCGATTGTAAGTCGACATAGAAAACGTGTCCAAGCATGGGTCCCTAAGACCACCTTGATTTCAAACTTAGGATCAAACCAATACTGGGTTCCCAAGGACCAAATCCACTATGTGGAGAGACCGAATCGATTCAATGGTCCAGGGGGAGCTAGTACGAAACTTGTTTATGTTTTAACTTAGAAATTGCATGCTTAGGTTTTTATTTAGTTGGATTTTTCTTTTTAGAATGGTTAGATAGGACTATAACTCGTCAACACTTGATAACATAGTACCAGGACGCGGCGAGATGATAGTACACTAGGAAAATGGAGTCTCGTGTATTCGAGCTAGATAAGGCGTATCTAGTTCGGTTCACTTGACCGAGTGGAACTAGCTGAAGCTACCTCGCCGTATCCTAGACTAGTTAGACCAGGAAGTGGTCTTAGGTGAGTCAAGTTACTATTTTCTTGAAAATGGCTTTGTCTAAGGAAGTGGTCGTTGTTCCGATCAAAGAAGGCCTCTGTGCCTCGCCACGACCTGGAAGCCATGATCTTGAAAAAGTGACTTGATAAGCCTAAGGTCAAATCTGAATCTAACGCAAGGTTGACAAGTGTTTAAGTCATTAAATTTAAATCAAGTAAAATTGGAAGTCATCTCACAAGAACATATAGGGTTAACATGTTTGATCATGTAGACATGGGTGAGATGATTTAGGTTAATAATTTTCAACTAATCTTTAATAAATCCAATATCCGATCCAACTACCTTGCGTGTAGGATCAATGGATGTTGGAAAGTGGTTGCTCCCGACACATGACCGGGGATCAACTCAAGTTTTCGAAGCTTCAATTCAAACGACAAGGATCGGTAGCCTTCGGAAATAACGGCAAGCTCAAAATCATCGGATCAGGTGATATTGAGCTTAACTCAAATTTTGTTATTCAAAACGTTTTATTAGTAGAAAATTTTCAATATAATCTACTTAGTGTAAGCAAATTGTGTGATAATAACTATAAGGTCATATTTCTAAAATATGTAATGCTTGTCAACAAGGTAAACAATCTAGGACACAACATCAACTAACTAATCAAGAACGAACCAAAAGTGTGCTTGAGCTCCTACACATGGATCTATTTGATTCACACGGAGCTAAGTCACTTAATGGAAGTAAATTCTGTTTAGTCATTATTGATGACTACTCTAGATTTACTTTTGTTAGGTTCATCAAACACAAAAGTGATACCCTAGATCAATTAATCAACCTATTTAAGTTAATAGAAAATCAACAAAACATTAAAATCAAAAGACTTAGGACTGATCATGGTGGTGAATTCGAAAACCATAGGTTTACAGAATTCTGTAACCTAAATGGATACCACCATGAGTTCTCTTGCCCTAGAACTCCACAACAAAATGGCCTAGTAGAACGCAAAAATAGAACCCTACAAGAAGCCGCTAGGACAATGTTAAATGAGTATAACCTACCCGATAGGTTTTGGGCGGAAGCCGTGAGTACGACATGCTATGTCCAAAATAGGATCCTTATGGTAAAGAGGCACCTTAAGACCTCATACGAGATTTATCACGATAAAATACCTAACATCAAGTACTTTAGGGTATTTGGGTGTAAGGTACATATCCTAAACACTAAGGATTACCTAGGGAAATTTACATCCAAAACCACAACCGGAATCTTTCTAGGATACTCGACTACAAGCAGAGCTTATAGAGTATATAACCACGACACCCTTAGAGTCGAGGAGACTATCAATGTAGTATTTGATGAAGGACACGAACCTACAAAACCCCCGGCAACCCCAATTAGCGAGCCGACTCATACTAGACCTAACTCTGATCCGGAGATTAGGTCTAGTGTTAATCCTAACCTAAGTCAACCAAGTCACTCTATCGACCAAGTGATAGATGACTCCAACCAAACTAGAACTCAAATGAGTCATCCTATGGATCAAGTTGTAGACTCAAACCCAAATCCAACTAGGACTCAAACGAATCATCCTATCGACCAAGTGATAGGTGATCCAAGTCTAGGAGTTCGAACTAGAGCCTTATACAGAAACCTTAGTCAAATGTCTTTTATTTCTAAAATTGAACCCAAAACTATTGACCAAGCTCTTCTTGATCCCGATTGGATTATTGCAATGCAAGAAGAGTTGGCTCAATTCACTAGGAACGAAGTATGGGAATTAGTACCACCACCTAAAGATAAAACAATCATTGGAACAAGGTGGGTGTTTAGAAATAAACTTGATGATAAAGGTGAAGTGGTTAGAAATAAAGCTAGACTAGTCACTAAAGAGTTTAGTCAAGTCGAAGGTTTAGATTACGATGAGACCTATGCCACAGTAGCTAGATTAGAGTCCATTCGAATGCTATTAGCATATGCAGCACATCGAGGATTTAAGTTGTTTCAAATGGATGTGAAATCTGCATTCTTAAATGGATACATTAAAGAAGAAGTTTATGTTAGTCAACCCCCCGGTTTCAAAAGTTTAGACAAACCCGATCATGTCCTTAGGTTAAAGAAAGCTCTTTATGGACTTAAACAAGCTCCTCGAGCTTGGTACGAGAGACTTTCAATTTATCTTAAGTCCAAAGGCTTTAACCAAGGTGTAGTTGACCCAACCCTTTTCGTAAAAACCTTAGGTAAAGACATATTCATAGCCCAAATCTACGTAGATGATATTATTTTCGGAACCACCAACTCAATCTTACTAAATGAGTTCATTTCACTTATGGAAAGTGAATTTGAAATGAATTTAGTAGGCGAGTTAAGTTTTTTCTTAGGTCTACAAATTAAACAAACTAAAGATGGAATATACCTACATCAACGTAAATATACTAAGGAATTAATCAAACGCTTTTGAATGCAGGACGCTAAAATTATTAATACCCCAATGGAAACTAATGTGAATATAGAAGAAGATTTAATCGGAAACTCAATTGATTTAAAATACTATAGGAGCATAATAGGGAGTCTCCTTTACTTAACTGTGAGCCAACTTGATATCCTATTTGCAGTAAGTATGTGCGCAAGGTTCCAAACCTGTGCCAAGGAGTCTCACCTAACTCTAGTCAAGCGTATCCTTAGATATCTAAAGGGTACACTTAATGTCGGTATTTGGTACCCTAGATCTACCGAGTTCGAACTAACTGGCTACTCCGATTTGGACTATGCCGGTAGTAATCTCGATAGAAAGAGTACGAGTGGTTGTTGTCAACTTCTCGGCTCGAGTCTAGTGAGTTAGTGCAGTAGGAAGCAACACTGTGTTGCCTTATCTACCACCGAAGCCGAATACATCGCGATGGGTGAGTGTGTCACTCAGCTTCTTTGGATGAAGCACACTCTCCGCGACTTTAAGTTAGACTTTACGAATACTAAACTTCACGTAGATAACATTAGTTCAATTAATCTTACAAAGAATCCGATATGTCACTCTAGGACCAAACATATAGAGGTCAAACACCATTTCATTCGAGAACATGTGGCCAACGGAGCCATACAACCCGAATACGTCGAATCAAAGTCTTACTTAGCAGACCTATTTACTAAACCCCTACCTGAAGCCGAATTTAGTCTATTAAGACGAAAATTGGGCATGTGCGTAGTAGAATAGGAACTTGCAAATTATATTTTCTTACTACTATTTCTTAATTTTCATTTTTATGGAACTAGCATAGGACATACCTTAGATATCATGCACCTATAGATTTAAGGAGCCAGTACATCTCACAACACATATGACTAATGTGTTTGTGTACTTAGCCACGTAGATGGGCGTGAGATGTTAGGACCTTACTCCTAGTTCCAGATGTAGAGCGAGTGCATCGCTATGAACCACGGAGTATAATCATACATACTAACCGACTCTGACTAGGACTGGTTGATCTTTCATATCAATCAAGCCAAATATGAGTCGAACATTTTATAGATGAACTTATTTTCAGTATATTATTTTCAAAATAATGTGGAACATTTTCAAATTAATACTTATTTTTTATTCCACACATACCTTCACTCTTTTCGATATATTGCAAAAGGGGGAGAAAAAGGCCAAAGTTAAGGAATAATTTTTTTTATGGCCAAGGCTTAGTTAACTTGTTCATGTTAACAAAACGGAAAGGTTTACTTAACTTTAAGTTAACTTGTTAACAAAACGGAAGTAAAGGCCAAGGTTAAGAAATCAGGTTTTTGATTTCTTAACTTAAAACTTATTTTAAACACTATGGCCAATATTAAGTAATTGCGGTTACTTAATTCTTTTGTTTAGTAGCAAACATCAAGGGGGAGAGTTAAAACTCTTTCTCAAGTACTCACCCTCGGTCAAGGGGGAGGATTCCTCAAGGGGGAGCACTTGAAAAAAAAAGTTTTTATATACTCCTGCTCATTCATGCTTTTTTATACTCCTGCTCATTCATGCATATCTCTTGCTCATTTTGCTTAATGCACTTAATTTATTTTTCTTAACTTTGTATGTGGGTTTTCCATAAATCAAAAAGGGGGAGATTGTTGGTGCAGTAGGCACCTAAGTCGAACCTGAGTTTTGATTATAGAAAATGATACAAAGTTAAGCTCATGTCGTTATCTCACGAGCTGAATCGAGTGTGCAGAAAATTACTATAGCTGGAGCTGAAGGCTAGCGCACCCGGAGGAAGCCGCGGTGGTCGGGCGACACTCGAGTGACTTTGGAGGGAGCCGAAGGAATCAAGTGGAAGGCCGGAAGCAAAAGCGACATAGTAAGTATCGAGGTAAGCTCGAGTGAGTAAAGTGAAGTGAGGTCGTATCCTTTGTACGGGGATGTCCTTAGGCGACGATCCGACCCAAGACTTCCCATGGAAGGTCAATGTTGAGATCGGACGGCAAGTGGCCGTCGAATTCACTTATATTTTGAGATAACTCTTTATTGTAGTCAAAAATCCTGGCCATTAGTTCAACCGGCCAGTTCAACCGATGGTCAAAAATCAGCCTCGAGGAGTCAAGCTTTATCCGCATTTTTCAAGGAGTTTTGTGCCCAATTCCTATTGGTTGAAGACCCATTCGATGAGGGGCTTAAAGGCTATAAAAGGAGGGCTTCTCCTAGGGTTTTTCATCATATCTAAGTGCTCACAAACCTCCACAACTCTGCGATTTTTCGACGACTCTACGACGAAGTGCTGTCAACAACCCTAGTTTACTTTCTACTCCTTTAGTTGTTGATATTCTTATTTTGTCATCTCTTTAATTATTGCAATTCCTTTTATTAATCAAGGTTTTCTATCGTTGCACTTTACATTAATAGAAGAGAGGGTTTGTCTCTCTATCTTTTCTTTCGAAGTTTTTTTTGTAATCGTCAAACTCCTACCTCCAACGAGGATGAGTGTTTTTAGTGAATTGCCCTTCGTGCGTGATCAAGGATCACTAGGGTCTTGGAGTAGTAGCCGAAGGCTACGAACCAAGTAAAAAAACATTTGTCTCATTTATTTATAGTTTATCTTTCCGCTGCAATTAACTGTCTACTCGAGTTTTAACGAACGAATTAAAAAAAAGGTTTATCGCTATTCACCCCCCCTCTAGCGATCCGCTTCAATCCAATAGTCTTGGAGGCGTAAAGTCCAAGCACTCTTTGGCAGGGGAAACCCAAGACATGACAAAACCGAAGGAACCTCTTGGAAGCAAGTGCAAAGGATGAATAAGTCACGAACTCGGAGGGATCCTGGAGGCACAAGGCTTAAGGAAGAGCTAAAAGGTTGAGTATAGGTCTAGGGAGTCAATTCAAGTATGAATTATTCATACTTGACGAGTATCAATCGACTGATACGATGTATCAGTCGACTGATAAGGTGCTCGACTGAGTCAGGTTGAAACCCTAACGATCAGTCAATTGCCAGGAGCTAGCAGTCGACTGATGAGGCAATCAGTCGACTGCTAGGAGCTTGCAGTCGACTGACCAAGACAAAGATGGGCACAAAATGGAGTCTCACTCGACTCCTCATGGGGATCACTCAACTGATCGCTTCATCAGTCGACTGATAAAGTGATCAGTCGACTGATCAGGTAGCCATTTGAAATGGCGGCTGCGTATCTCCGTGGATTCGCTTCGTTAGAAGCCGTTGGCTTCGGTGATAGTCGACTGATGTTGTACATCAGTCGACTGATCGTGTCCCAACAGGAAAAACAACCCTCTCTCTATAAAAAGAGGGCTTGTGGTGGTTGAGAGGGTTAATGCTTACATTCTGTTCTTTCTCTCAAGCCCCCCACAAATTTTCTAAGCTTTCAAGTGTTTAATTCTCTTCCTCCTCTCTAATATTCATCTACATCCTTTGTAAGAAGAGGATGGTTTGTAAAAGAGAAAGCTTCTTAGTGGAATCGCTTGCATTGATCCACCTTAAGGATCGTCATGGAGTAGGAGCGTTATCTCCGAACCACATAAAGGCCTTGTGTTAGCATTGTGTTTTCATTTCTATTTATATTGTATTTGTTGTGCTTCCGCTAACCATTCTTGTAGAAACGAAAACGAGCTATTCACCCCCCTCCCCTCTAGCTTCCAAGGATCCCTTACACTAGTCTCGGCAGAATTGATGGTGTCCAAATCCATCAATTCATCGACTAGGGATAATTCTAATATATCATAATTACACATGTAGAGATACTTACTAGTTGTGATCCAATCACAAATTCTCTCATGCTATGAATTGTATTGCTGACATTCAGTAATTGAGTTTAAGATCCAATCAAATACATGAAAATATGTATACTCAAATAGTGAATCTTCATTTATCAAATAAATGGTACAACCATAAGGCGATTGCCTTAGGACACCTCTCATATGTTACTAACAATAACGACAATGGTTTTTTTACCATTGAACCAAACGTTGTGAAAACCTTTCCATTTACAATAGTTCATTGCACCGTTGTCCCAAATACTGTTAAATATAAATAAAAATTCTTAAAGATGACAGTTTTAGAAAAAAATTGTAAATTGTGTTGTTGATTAAAAAAATAATGCACTCAATAACAATGGATTGTTGGGATGTATACTGAAAGCCTAGCCTTTGTATGAATATCTTCATTTTGAATTAAGAATCATATGATAATTTTTTGCATTTTTTGCATATTGTTTGATACTTTACATTGTATATAACATGGTGTGTGGTGTCACACAGAAGATCATGTTATCAGTTCCTTGTAGCGTATAAGTATAGGTTCACAACCAAGATAGTTTTGGACAAACCATTGGCATGGTTGTAGTTTAATTTGGTATTGGTTTATCTTGACCATAGAATTACACTAGTACACTTTGTGTGTATTGAGAAGGACCTATTTAGAGGTGATTCAATTTATACTGATTATATAATTGAGGAGCTTATAAAGTTCATCATCTAAATCTTGCAGGTGGACTTGGTCCAATATGATGATAAGGATGAGTGGTACTACTCAAGGAGTTAGATATCAATTAATTAAATTGTCAATAATTTAATTAATTAATGGACATTCGATATCTTAAACACGGAGAGATATTATGTACAAATAATATATGGAGCCCATATTTATTTATGGGGTTTGGTGAGATAGATCAATGATGATCCTCTAGTGGAATGGATCATCATTAATGGAGCGGGTTTGTGTGGTTCAGATCCATTGGGTGGCCAAGATCCAACTCCTCCTCATGGTTCTTATTGTAGCCTATTATAAATAACTCGTGAAGCCTAGATCTATAAAAGGTGTTGGAGAGGCTTGGGCGGCAACATAACTTGTGCTAGGGTTTTGGAGTTGGCGTGGAAGGCTTAGGCAGCAAGAAGTGGTGGCTAGGGTTTTGCTTCTCCTTGTGGGTGGCGGCAACCTAGGGCTTCTCTTCTCCTTTGGTCGACGACAACAAGTCTTTCTTCTCCATTGTTGGCGCCTCCTTTTTCTTCTCCAAGAGCCGACGACAACAAAGGTGAGGGTTCCTCCTACCTTTGTCTTGGCCGGCACACCCTCTCCCTCTCCTTAGGCCGGCGGACTCCAAGCTTGGTGGTTGGTGGTCGGTGCAAGCAAGGAGAAGAAGGGAGTTTGTTCTTCTCTTGTTCGGAGCGAGTAAGGAAAGGAAGATGCGATATAGGAGGCTTCGACTCTTGGAAGATCGTCGCCCACACGACGACCAAGAGGAGGATAGGAATACAATAGAAGATCAAGAGGAAAAACAAGAGGTATAATTTTGGTCAGTTTTGATTCTAGTTCTTTTGTATTTTGAATGTTATTGATTAACATGGACTCTGATGATAAACACAAAAACCGGTAATCCGTTCATCATCTATGTTGAAGATTTGACGCCGCTAGAGGGGGTGAATAGCGTAGAATTTGTTCGTAGATGGAAATCGTTCGCGTTGCTTGTCTACAATCTTGTTAGTACGCAGCGGAATAAACAATAACAAGTACAAACACAAGATACAATCACAACACGCACGATATAACGTGGTTCGGAACCGTAACGGTTCCTACTCCACGGATTGGGTTCGTACGAACCCTAGCGATGCCATAAACACCACTAAGCAATAAAGCTCCTTCTCGACAACAAGTCGAAGGTGGAGAAACCTCGTACAATGAATTACAACAAGTAATACAAAGTAAACAAGCAAATACAAGTGAAAATGTAAAGAAGACTTTACAAACTAGGGTTTTGAGCGCTTGCTTGTCGGTTGCTTGGATGATCTTGAAGGACCCTGAAATGCACCTGCAAATCGCCTTCAAATCGCCTCACCAAAGCCCCAAAAAAACTGATACTTGAGCCTTCCACGAATAGCTGCTTTTATCCTCCATCGGGATGGATTATGGATCATCGCCATAAGTCCCCGATCATTGCCGCCAAGATCAGAGCTGTGAGACAACGGCTCAATCCACGTTGGACAAGTTCCAACGGGACTCTTGGCAGTCGACTGCCAACATTGGCAGTCGACTGCCAATGCCCGTAGTCGACTGGCCAGTCGGCTACGAAGCGTTCTGTGCTCGACACAGAACTAGCAGTCGACTGCCGACCCTTGGCAGTCGACTGCCATAGACATCAGTCGACTGCTCCAATGAGCAGTCGACTACCAGAGCAATTCCAGCTCTAAATTGGCAGTCGAACTCAAGTTGACTCACGGCAGTCGAACCGGCCATATTGCCAGTCGACTGTCAACCTCAAACATGAGGTTTTAACCCAAGTATGGTGCCCCCATACTTGCTAGACCACCCTTAGCCTAGATCTAAACCTTCTAGCCACCTCCATCAGCCTCACGCCTCTCGGATCCCTCCAAGTCATCCATGACTTGTTCATCCATCGCGCTAGCCTCCAGGTGCTTCCCTCGGCTATGCCATGCTAACGGTGTCTACACCGCCAAGGCACATTGGACATACGTCGCCAAGACTCCGCTTGGACTTTACGCTGCCAAAATCAATCCCCTTGGACTTCCCAAATGCCAAGACTCAAGCTTGGACTTTCCCTTGCCAACCCATGTTGGACTTTCCATACCAAGACCCATGCTTGAACTTTCCATTTGCCAAGACCCATGCTTGGACTTCTCATTTGCCAAGACCCATGCTTGGACTTTCCCACAATCACATGGTTAACCCTGGTCAACCATCAAAGTCAATTATAACCTAGATCGATTGTATAAACAATCTCCCTAGCACACTAACCGACATCAATGTCAAACATCAACATCAAACCACTTTGTCAAACCACTTTGTCAAACATCAAAACATCACTCGAGTCAAACTCGAGTCTGATCAATCGTGACCTGGGCCGATTGCACCAACAATCTATTCCGCGACTAATCGAGGAAAATAGTTAGGTTGCTTGAACAACAAGTTTGTTCAAGAGACTACTCAAATAGAATAGCACGATGATGGATCGGTTTCTTGGGTAATCCATCTCCGTCCGGATTATTTTTAGTTGATAAAATTTTAATCCGTGGACATATGATAGGATCGCCAAGTACAAGCGACCGAAGCGAGAAGCAATTCACTTTAAGTGGTATTAGAGCCACGGTTTTTGGTTTTGTGTGTTTTGGATTCGATTACTTTCATGCATTTATCATATATTTTATGCCGGATAATTGTAGGATGTGCATAGGCTAACTTTTTGCTTGCAGGCATAAGATCCAACTATTATGGCTACATGGATGTATGTGATTGTAATTATTTATTTGAATCCTCGGGGTTGACGAGGCTAATTAGTATTTAATTTTTTGTAATTATATACGACACTGTTTAGCCACTCATTTTAATTTACTTTCAATCTAGATATGTTGTACACTCTTTCGTGGAGTATAAGATTGATGGATGTAAATTAAAATAGTTTATCTCGGCTCGGATCCCCTTATGGCTAGAGCATGGTAAAGGGAGAAGCGCACGAGGTGGCGACACGACGGGAAGCATATTGGAAAACAAAAGCCATAATAGTTATAAAATATTTTTTTTCATATTTATTGCTTATTGTTTGATATGCATGTTGTGTGTTTGAGAAAATTCCTCAATTTTAAATTACAAAGTGGAGAGGGATATTTTTTTAATTCCCGCGGCCTCCATTATAATTTGACATATGATGCGAACAAACTTGTGCATTGACTCTGAGTGCCTTCCTCCATATCGGATGAGTTTATTTTGCGAATCACTAGGTCAAATATGGTTATAAAAAATTATTTAGGAGCGTGTGTACTTCCCCATCGGAAGGGACATAATCCGAAATAATTGTCTTAGTATCGGGTAATGGTAAACACTTGATGCAAATAAAAGTATCCTCCCCATCGGAGTCACTGCTTTTATTTGTAGGGCCAAAGAGGAACCAACTATTAATTTTATTTATTAAAAATTATGGTTGACAGGATAATAAAATTAATGGGTAAAACCTCCTCTTACAAATGTAGAATTCGTATACATCCACACTATCATGGCATATGATATTCTCGGTGTTTTGAGGTGTTGGTTGATTTTAAAATTTTATTGTTTGAGGAATCAATAAATTTTTGAAATATACTGTTTTGATTTATGTGATTCTTAGGTTTTTCAAAATGACTTTCAACCCACTTGCTGTGATTCTGAAAGAAAACAAACTTACTGGACCTAACTATGTTGATTGGAAAAGGAATCTGGACATTGTCTTAATTGCTGAAGAGTATAAATATGTACTCTTCGAAAAGTGTTCTCCTAAGCCTACGAATGATTTTGGTGAAAAGGAGAAAGAGAGTTATAGGAAGTGGATCAAGGCTGATGAGATGGAGCGGTGTTACATTTTGGCTTCTATGTCAAATGTATTGCAACATCAACATCAAGCCATGAATACTGCCTATGATATGATGCTCAATCTCAAGAAACTTTTCGGACACCAGAATCAGGTTGCTAGGCAGGAAGCTATGAGAAACTTGATGACGACCACCATGGTTGAGGGAACACCCGTGAGGGATCTTATTCCCAAGATGATGGCTCATTTAAATGAGCTGGAAGTCCTTAGAGCGGAGATTGATGGGGAAACCCATGCCGATATCATTCTCCAATCTCTACCTAGAAGTTTTGAGTAGTTTCGCCTGAACTAGAACATGAATAAGAGATTGTATTTGTTGGCGAAGCTTTTAACAGAACTCCAGGCGGCAGAGGGACTTTTTCGTCAGAGTTCTCAGGCTTTGGTTGCTCAGAAGGTTTCTACTTCTAAGCCGAAAGGCAAGAAGAAGAAGAAACAAGGTGTAGCAAAGGTGGCGGGAGGATCTCAGGGAGGAGTGAAGAAGCCGAAAGGCAAGTGCTTCACTTGCAAGCAAACTGGACATTGGAAGGCGGACTGTGCCAACCACAAACAGAACAAAGGTATATCCTTTAGTTTAGTTGTTGAAATATGTTTAGCGGTGTTATCTACCGGTACCTAATGTACGGGAGCCACTGATCATGTCTGCAACTCTTTGCAGGGGTTCCAGGAAACCAGACGACTAGTTGAGGGAGAGATTACCGTCTACATGGCCAATGCTATGAAGGTGGCGGCTATTGCAGTGGGAGATGTTTATTTATCTTTTGATAGAAATAAAACTTTGGTTCTGAGAAATTGCCTTTATGTACCTTCATTTAGAAAGAATTTGATTTCAATTTCTAAATTATTTCTGGATGGATATTCTATTTCTTTTTAATTACAGAGTTGTTATAAAAAGGAATAGGGAAATTTTCTATTTTGGTGCATTGGTAGGGAATTTATGCACTCTTGAACGAAAAACTCCCACGATGCAAATATAAATAAATAACTCATCTTCTAAATCTAATAAGAGAAAAGAACCTTCGAAAATGAACCAAACATATCTTTGGCATCTAAGGCTAGGTCATATTAACCTGAGTAGAATTCAAAGATTGATAGCTGATGGACCTTTGGGTTCATTAGTGGTGGACGATTTCCCAACATCCAAATCTTGCTTGGAAGGTAAAATGACCAAGAGGCCTTTTAAGGCCAAGGGGAATAGAGCCAAAGTTATGTTGGAATTGGTTCATTCTAATTTGTGTGGTCCTATGTCTATCCAGGCTAGAGGTGGTTTTGAATATTTCGTCTTTTTTATAGACGATTATTCAAGATATAGATACATTTACTTGATGCGCCGCAAGTCTGAATGCATTGACAGGTTTAAAGAATTCAAGGCTGATGTAGAGAATCGTCAAGGTAAAAGTATCAAGACACTACGATCTGATCGTGGTGGTGAGTACCTCATAGGAGAGCTTAGAAGTTACTCCCAACTATCTGCACCTAGTACACCCTAGCAGAATGGTGTGGCAGAGTGAAGGAATAAGACTGTTATAGAGATGGTTAGATCGATGATGAGTTGTTCTGAATTACCAAATTCGTTATGGGGTATGCTATGTAAACGACAGTGTATATTCTGAACTTGGTACCATCTAAATCAGTACTTTCTACTCCCACAGAATTGTGGACTGGGTGAAAGCCTCGTCTGAGACATATTCGAATTTGGGCTAGTCAAGCACATGTGCTAAAGGGAGATGCTGGTAAATTGGAATCTCGTACAGAAGTGCACCTGCTCATAGGCTATCCTAGAGGAACGAAAGGTGATTTGTTCTATAGTCCTAGAGATCAGAGGGTGATCATTAGCATGAACACCTGATTTTTAGAGGAAGACTATGTGATGAACCACAAACCCATGAGCAAGATTGTTCTGGAGGAATTAAGAGGGGAAGTCACTACTTCAGTTCTAACGGTACAAGAGGATATACCATAAGTGACTCCACCGCATGTCACAGAGGATACACAAGTGATACCTCGTCGTAGTGGGAGGGTTGTTAGATAGCCTGAAAGATTTATGTTCTTGGGAGAATCTTCTGATTTGGTCCCTGGTGAACATGAACATGATCCCTGGACATATGACGAGGCAATCCAAGATAAAGATGCGGTATCTTGGAAAAGGGCGATGAATTCTGAGATAGAATCTATGGATTCAAATCTGGTCTGGGAGCTAGTAGAACCACCCAATGATGTAAAAGCCATTGGATGTAAGTGGATCTAAAAAAGAAAGAGAGGATTAGACGGGAAGGTAGAGACCTTCAAAGTAAGGCTTGTAGCGACAGGGTATACTCAGAAAGAGGGTATCGATTATAAGGAGACCTTTTCGCCGGTAGCCATCCTTTAGTCGAAGGTCGAAGCTTCGCTTCCCACTTCAACTTGGTCACTTGTGCATGGCATTTTTATCTACATCCCCGGATTAAAAAATTAATCCTTGATGAAGACGGATTACCCAAGCAACCGATCCATCATCGTGCTATTTGATTAGAGTAGTCGTTTGAACAAACTGAAGGTTTTGGAACCGAAACTCTGATACCACTTGAAGGGAGGAAACTTCGCTTGCCACTTCAACTTGATCGCTTGTTCATGGCGATCCCGTCTATGTCTCTGGATTAAAAAAAATTAATCCTTGACAAAGAGGGATTACCCAAGCAACCAATCCATCGTCGTGCTATTCAATTAGAGTGGTCACTTGAACAAACTTGTTGTTCAAGTAACCTACCTCTTTTCTTCGAATAGCCGTGGAATAGACGATGTATGGATCGCCAGTTTTTGTGTTTGTATTTGGGGTCCAAGTAAATTATCCACATATAATTGAAAACAATTATATACATAATACAAAAGAACACTAATCAAAGTAAACAAACTTATACCTCTTGTTATACCTCTTGATCTTCTATTGTATGTCCTTCCTCCTTTTGGATGTAGTGTGGGCAATGATCTTTCAAAAGTCGAAGCCTCCTAGAACACGTTCTTCCCTTCCTTGCTCGCTCCAAACAAAGGGAAGAATGAAACGAAACTCTTTTCCTATCTAGGACCGGCAACCCAGTCAAGAGACTTGATGTTGCCGCCGGCCAAGGAATAGAAGATGGAGTGGGCGCCAGCCAAGAGCTCCAAGGGAAAAACCCAAACCCTTGTTCCCATCGGCCAATTATATGTTGGTATACCAGGCAGATCAGTTACTCCCTGTGGGTTACATAGATTCCGACTTCCAATCAGATAGGGATAACAGTAAGTCTACCTCAGGTTTTGTGTTTACTTTTTGAGGTGGAGCCATTGTATGGAGGAGTGTCAAGCAGAAATGCGTGGTAGACTCTACCATGGAAGCTGAGTATGTGGCAGCCTCTGAGGCGGCCAAAGAAGCTGTATGACTCAGAAACTTCTTGATGGACTTGGATGTGATTCCTAGTTTGCCCAGAACTATCATAATTTATTGTGATAACAGTGGTGCATTTACAAACTCAAAGGAACCATGAACCCATAAGGCAAGTAAACACATAGAGCGCAAGTACCACATGATACGAGAGATCGTAAAGGAGGTAGAAGTTGTTGTCGCCTAGATTGCATCAAAGGATGACCTGGTAGATCCTTTCACTAAGGCCCTTCAAGAGAGAGCTTTTGATAGACATGTGGAGGTAATGGGAATCAGATGTATGGCAGTATGAGAACAATATAGTCTTTTAGTATAAGTGAAAGATTGTTGGGATGTATACTGAAAAGTCTATCTTTTGTATAAACATCTTTATTTTTGAAATAAGAATCACATGATCATTGTTTGCATATTTATGGTTATGCATATTGTCTGATACATTACATTATAGATAACATGGTGTGTGGTGTCACACGGAAGATCATGTTATCAGTTCTTTGTAGAGTATAAGTAGAGGCTCACAACCGAGATAATTTTGGACAAATCATTGGTATGGTTGTAGTGTGATTTGGTATTGGTTTATCTTGACCATAGAATTACACTAGCACACTTTGTGTGTATTGAGCAGGACCGACTTAGAGGTGATTCGATTTATTGCTGACTACATAATTGAATCGAACCTAGGATATTATGGTGTACATGCTCTAAATCCCGATATAATAACGGGCACATGTACTTAGTATTTATTTCTTTGATTTATCAATGGGTGAAATTTATAGATTAAATCGATAGACTTGGTAAGTTGGGAAATAATATTATTTACAAGGTGTGCCATTGATTATAGGAGGAAACCGTGTCCTATATATTAGGATGATGATGTCCCCTTGAAAAGCTCATAAAGATCATCATGTAAACCCTGTAGGTGGACTTGGTCCGACATGATGATAAGGTTGAGTGGTACTACTCATGGAGTTAGATGTTGATTAATTAATCGTCAGTAAATTAATTAATTGACAGACATTCGAGATCTTAAACACGGGGAGATATTTGTACAATTAATATATGGAGCCCATATTTATTTATGGGGGTTGGTGAGGTAGATCAATGATAATCCTCTAGTGGAATGGATTATCATTATTAGGTCGGATTTTATGTTGGCTAGATCCATTGGGTGGCCAAGATCCAACTCCTCCTCATGGTTCATATTGTAGCCTATTAAAACCCTCATGAAACCTAGATCCAACGGACACAATTAAAAGGAGGCTTGGCCGAGATCTATAAATAAAGGCCCAAGGCTTGGGCGGCAACTTGGTTTTTGGATGCTAGGGTTTGGGTTAGGGATGGCTTGGGCGGCAAGGAGATAGGAGGTGTGCTAGGGTTTTGTCCCTTTGGCCGGTGGCACAAGAGGGTCTAGGGTTTTCTTCTTTTCTCTCTTGGTAGGCCACCCTCATCTTCTCCTAGGGCCGGCGGCGCCACCTTCACCCTCTTCCCTTGGTCGGCGGCAAGAGTTAGGGTTTCTTCCCTTGGAGCTCTTGGCCGGCGCCCATCTTTCTTCCTCTCCTTAGGGCCGGCAGACACCAAGGAATTCATCCTTGGTGGTTGGTGCAAGTATGGAGAAGAAGGGAGCGTGTATTCTTTCCTTTGTCCGGAGCGAGTAAGGAAGGGAAGAACGTGATCTAGGAATTTTCATCTCTTGGAGGATCGTTGCCCACACAACGTCCAAGAGGAGGATAGGACATACAATAGAAGACCAAGAGGTAAACAAGAGGTATAATTCTTGTTTTGGTTTCCTTTTGTTTCTTTATATTATGTATGTAATTGTATGTGGCTAATTTACTTCGACCCCGAAGATAAACACAAAAATCGGCGATCCGTACATCATCTATTCTGCGGCTAATCGAGGAAAAGAGTTAGGTTGGTTGAACAACAAGTTTGTTCAAGAGACCATTCTAATCGAATAGCACGATGATAGAATGGTTGCTTGGGTAATCCGTCATTGTCTTGGATTAATTTTTTTTAATCCGGGGACATAGATGGGATCGCCATGCACAAGCGACCGAGGTGTGAAGCGAAGCTTCGGTTCCAAAACCTACACTTCTCCCACTTAGTAATTGAAAATGAGGAATTTTCCAAGCACACAACATGCATATCAAACAAGAGGCAATAAATATAAAAAAAATATTTTCCAACTATTATGACTTTTGTTTTCCAATATGCCTTCCGTCGTGTCGCCATCTCGTCCGCTCCTCCATACACCATGTACAAGCCATCCGGAGATCCGAGCTGAGAATAATTATTTTAATTTACATCAATCGATCCTATACTCCACAAAGGAGTGTACATGAAATCTAGATCGAAAGTAAACTAAAATAAAAGAGTGGCTAAACAATGTCGTACTTAATTAAAAAAATTAAATACTAGCCTCATCAACCCCGAGGATTCAAATAATATTACAATTATACACATCCAATCACATACACACACATATGCCCATAATAGTTGGATCTTATGCCTACAACCAAAAAGTTAGCCTACGCACATCCTACTATTATCCGGCACACATAATATATGATAAGTGCATAAAAGTAACCGAATCCTAAACACACAAAACTGGAAACCATGGCTCTGATACCACTTGAAGGTCGAAGCTTCACTTCCCGCTTCAACTTGGTCGCTTGTGCATGGCGATCCTATCTATGTCCTCGGATTAAAAAAATTAATCCTTGACGAAGACGGATTACCCAAGCAGCCGATCCATCATCGTGCTATTCGATTAGAGTAGTCGCTTGAAAAAACTTGTTGTTCAAGAAACCTAACTCTTTTCCTCGATTAGCCGCAGAATAGATGATGTACGGATCACCGGTTTTTATGTTTATCTTCGGGGTCCAAGTAAATTAACCACATACAATTACATACAAATTGTTGGGTTTCCGGCACCGTGGCGTGTGTGTGTTCGATCATGTTTCGCAAACATGAGCACAGCGGAAGCAATTAAAATAATAAATCTATATTTATTACAACACACACAACACACGCATGCATATTACAACAAGTGTAGACATAACCGTAAATTAAAATTTGCAATAAAAGAAATTTATCTATGTTATACCTTTCGTATGACGTGTAGCGGGAACGACATCAACCGGAACGATCCTTGTAAGAATCGTCTCTATCCGTATCCACGCCGAGCTCCTCGGGATGACTTCGCTAAGTCACGAGCTTCGTCTTCGTATGGGTTACTAGCCTCGTGTTGAAGACGACGTGATCGAGAGATGATCACGATCCTAATCCAAATTCGGATCCTAAAACGAGTTCTCAAAACTCGCTTCTCCGGAGAGGTATTCGTCAACCGTTTGACGAATCATTCGTTCTCCACCTCAGAGGATTACCGGAGATCAAATCCCCGGTAAGTTAGCCGCTGTCGGAGCACTAACCGTCGTCCAAATGACGCTCCGACAACAAAGAAACAAGCTGTCCAGAAAAACTGGACAGCTTTTGGTGGAGGAATAGAGGCCGGCCAAAGGAGATGTGGAGCTCACCTTATCACCGAACCCACAAGAGATCACCGGAGGGTCGCCGGAGCATCGCCGGCTAAAGCTTGGATGCCGGCGGCAAGGAGGTGGCAGCAGCTCCATGAAGTTGGCGGCAACACCATGTTGGGCGGCAACAACAAAAGGAGGCTAGGGTTGGGCGGCCAAAACTTCATTAGCCTTAGGGTTAGGGTTTAAGCCCTATTTTATAGAGAACTAATTCTCTTAATGGTTAATGGATCATATCCATAAAGCCCGTTAACCCGCTCCATTAAGATAAGTTAAAATAAACCAAACCATGATGGTTTATTTTAAGTTAAAACGAACTGAACCAACTTTTGGTTCATTCGTTTAAAATAAACCAAACCCTTTGGTTTATTCTCATCCATTGGATTAGAACCAAACCATTTTGGTCCATCCATTATGTCTTCATAAGACGCAGCCCATCCACGCCCATTGCATCAAACGATTTCATACTTCGCTTATGTTTGGTCCAACCAAACATAGTTTCTCTCGTCCGAGAATCCCATTCTCAAGCTCGCTTTAAATCCTTTGGATTACACTCGTTGTGCGGTGACCAAATAGGTTCTCGGTTTATGTTGGCCGTCTATAATTAACCATTAATTATAGAACGATCATGAGTGGCACCTAGTAGTACATCATGATCCCCAATTAACCGAAAAGATCAACGGTTGATCCAGAACTATTTCTGTAACCCTTCAGTAGCTCGAATGAATCGTGCCCCATTCCCTTCACTCATCTTATACCCACTTGGTTCAGGACATGGTCTATTGTGTCAGTCCCCACTAGGCTGACTACGTCACACCTAGCCCAAGTATTATTTCCTCGTCCTACGGATTCTAGTTACTCCACATGTATCGAAGAGTACCTTACTCTAAACATGTAACGCTTTGGACAAAGACTTTAGTAACAATCCGACGAGAGGCCATGGGTATACATCTCCTCGCAAGGAGTGGTGAATCCTTTATAGGCTATTCAAACACCTTCGATCGCTTCGACTTATACCCAATCATCCCGGGTTCACATCTCCTTAGAGATGTTTGCTTAAGATGTCAAAGTATAAGTCTCCATGATCAAGATGACTTGAATACCGCAAGTCAAAGGAACATCGCACTTAAGCCACAGTAAGAACTTCATTGACATATCTATATATGCAGAGAACCATATGAAGTCTTACGGCTGGTCACTCCAATGAACTAGTTACCATAACTAGCATCCACGATTAACTCCGAACATCACTATGTCTCCAGCCAGTGAGAATCAGCTGCTTGGATACACCAAGGAGTATACCTCGTGCTAGTCTCGACAGAATTGATGGTGTCCAAATCCATCAATTCATCGACTAGGGATAATTTTGATACATCACAATTACACATGTAGAGATACTCACTAGTTGTGATCCAATCACAAATTCTCTCATGCTGTGAATCGTATCGTGGACATTCAGTAAATGAGTTTAAGATCCAATCAAATACATAAAACATGTATACTCAAATAGTGAATCTTCATTTATCATATAAATGGTTCATACATAAGGCGATTGCCTTAGGACATCTCTCATATATTACTAACAGACTCCCACTTGGCCTAATGCCAATTGCTACGGTATTCAATACCATAAGCTCGAACATGACCCTCAAACTTACTTTGAGGTAATGCCTTAGTCAAAGGATCCGCTAAGTTCCTTTCAGTGAGAATTTTCTCGATTTGTATTTCGTTCCTACTGATGATCTCTTTGATAAGATGATAGCGGCGAAGCACATGTTTGGATCGTTGATGAGACCTTGGCTCTTTCGCCTGTGCAATTGCTCCATTGTTGTCGCAGTAGACTGGTATTACTTCAACAATGGCCGGAATCACACCAAGTTCATGAACGAACTTTTGATCCAAACCGCTTCCTTTGCTGCTTCCGAAGCTGCAATGTATTCTGCCTCAGTGGTAGAATCCGCTACAGTCTCTTGTTTGGAACTTTTCCAACTCACTGCGCCCCATTCAAGGTGAACACGTATCGGTGAGACCGAATCATCCTTGTATGTCCGGAAGTCGCATCCGTATACCCGCCAGATCACCATGTCCCTTCTCCATATATTAGGAACACATCCTTAGTTCTTCTCAAGTACTTAAGGATCGTCTTAACGCCCAATGATCCATTCTGGATCGGACCGTATCTGCTCGTGACACTCGTGAGCATACGATACATCGGGCCTCGTACATAACATAGCATACATGATAGATCCTATTGCGGATGCATAGGAATCTTACTCATGCAAATCCTCGCCTTCTTAAATGGCGGACACATAGACTTCGAAAGGTGTACCCCATGCCTGATGGGTAGGAAACCTTTCTTGGATTCTGACATGCTAAACCTCTTTAGCACTCGGTCTATATATGTAGACTGCGAAAGACCAAGCAACCGTTTCGATCTATCTCTATAGATCTTAATCCCGAGGATGTAGGTTGCTTCTCCCAGGTCTTTCATGGAGAATGTCTTGGATAACCAAACCTTCACTGACTGTAAGATTGAAACATCGTTTCCTATAAGTAGTATGTCATGACATACAATACTAGGAATACGACTGCACTCCCACTAACCTTCTTGTACACACAAGGTTCGTCTGGATTTTGTGAGAAATCAAACTTTTTGATTGTCTCATCAAAACGGATATTCCAGCTCCTGGATGCTTGCTTCAATCCATAAATGGACCGTCGCAATTTGCATACCTTGGTTTTATCAACTGATGTGAAACCCTCAGGCTGTATCATATACACGTCCTCGAGCAGGTTTCCATTAAGGAAAGCTGTTTTCACATCCATCTGCCATATCTCATAATCATAATGAGCCGCTATGGCTAGGAGCATCCGAATGGATTTAAGCATAGCTACAGGCGAATAGGTTTCGTCATAATCAACACCTTGTTTTTGACGATATCCTTTCGCCACCAATCTAGCCTTATAGGTAATCACATTACCATCCATGTCGGTTTTCTTCTTGAAAACCCACTTGCACCCTATAGGCTTTATCCCTTCAGGTGGGTCAACCAAGTTCCAAACTTGATTTTCATACATGGAATCCATTTCCGACTTCATGGCACCAAGCCACTTATCCCTTTCTGAACTTGTCAGCACTTCTTCATAACTGGTAGGCTCCTCATCATCAATGAGTAACACGTCGTTCGATTCACTTACGAGAAATCCATATCTCTCGGGAATATAGTGTGTTCTACCGGATCTACGAAGATGTGGTGTTACAATAGGTCCGTAGATTGCTCATCACTATGAGTTGTCAATTCACTGTATCTCATTAATGTCTATTTGAGTCTCTCGAGCCTCCTCAAGCTCGCGACACTCCCCATTTTCTTGCAAGAGAAACTCTTTCTCTAGAAACACGATGCCTTGAAACAAACACCTTTTGTTCCACAGATGATAGAATTGGTAACCCCTTGTTTCCTTAGGGTATCCAATAAATAGACATTTATCGGACTTAGCATCCAATTTGTGTCACGACATACCGCTTCATAAGCGAGACAACCCCATATCTTCAAGTAAGATACATGAGGTTTCTTACTATTCCATATCTCATATGGAGTAGTTGAGACTACCTTGGTAGGCATTACATTTAACAAGTAAGCGGTATGCGAGTGCATAGACCCAAAAGGACTTGGGAAGAGTCGCATGATTCATCATTGACCTGACCATGTCCAACAAGGTCCGGTTACACCTCTCAGATACACCATTATGCTGTGGTGTATAGGGCGGAGTCCATTGAGACAATATACCATTGTCTCTTAGGTAATCAAGAAACTCCTGACTTAAGTATTCACCACCTCGATCCGATCGAAGTATTTTAATACTCTTGTCATGTTGTTTCTCTACTTCATTTCTGAATTCTTTGAACTTTTCAAAGGCTTCAGACTTGTGTTTCATCAAGAACACATACCCAAACCGTGAGTGATCATCGGTGAAGGTAATGAAGTAGTTATAGCCTCCTAATGCTTGAGTTGACATAGGTCCACATATATCAGTATGTATTAGACCTAGTAACTCTCCCACTCGTTCACCTTTTCCAGTAAAAGGTAACTTAGTCATCTTTCCTTTTAAGCATGATTCGCATGTATCGTATGAATCCAATTCAAACGATTCCAGAATTCCACATCGGTGTAATTCGGACATGCGTTTCTTGCTTATATGGCCAAGACGACAATGCCACATATAGGAGTCTATTTGATTATCCTTTCGAGCACGCGTGTTGCTCGCTTCGATATTGAAAATGTCACTGGATACGTCCAACGTATAAACATCATTGCTTAAAGTTCCAGTCCCTTAAAGAACTCCATTCAAAGTCATGTAACAACAATTGTTACTAAAAGTCAAATGGCACCCATTTCTATTTAAACAAGAAATAGAAATGATGTTCTTTATCAACGAAGGAACATAAAAGCAATTGTCCAGTTCTAAGACAAGTCCTACAGGGAGTTCCAACAAATACCTTCCGATGGCGAGTGCAGCAACCGTTGCTCCATTCCCAACACGTAAATTTGACTCTCCCTTGACGAGTCTTCTTCTATTCCTTAGCCCATGTATGTCATTACATATATGTGAGGCACACCCAGTATCAAATAGCCAAGTGTCTGAGGAAATAGAATGACAATCAATAAGGAAGATTTCTGAAGAAGATGGGGCATCCGATGCCTTATCCTTCTTCATGGACTCAAGATAAATCTTGCACTTTCTTCGCAAATGACTCTCCTTGCCATAATGATGGCAAGTTTCCTTTTGTGCTAGTTCTACATTCTTAGCCTTTCTCTTCTTTCCCTTCTGCTGCACCTTTGACTTCCTCTTAGAACCTTTCTTCGAGGAATCAACTAATAGCACCGTCCCCTGCTCATGCTTCTCAGAAGACTCCACAGTCTTCAGCATATTGAGCAGTACCACAGATGAACCTTCTAGCATCTCAGAGGTGAAGAGGAGCTTTGAGACTTCAAACCTTTCGAATCTCACTTGCTCATCAACCAACTCACAAAGATGAAGGACTACGATATGAGCATCCATATGCTCATGCTGCTTTCGTAGCTTGGGTTCCATCGCGGCTAGCATGATGCAACTCATTTGTTCAGAATCACTCACATGTTTCTGATAGGACAACAATTGGTCCAGAGTTGCAACGTCACTAGGACGGGCGGGAAGAGGCGCTTCGAGGATATTTGCAAGCTTTTTAACCTTGAGAACAATTCTCAAGCTTCTAAGCCAGTCCATGAAACTCGGCCCAGTCAATTTATTCGAATCCAAAATGGAACGCAAATTAAAAGACAACATGATCAATTTTAGAAATACAAAACGAGCATATATGAGAAAGATGATTTTTAAAATGCATCAATATACATTTATAAATCCCATTCATTTTTCGAATTTCAAAAACCCCAAAATCACTTCGAGAGATCGTAGGTCCATCTCCGAATGGGCTGATATCCATTATAGTTATGAACAACCTTGGAGAGAGTCCAACAAGCCATTCATAACAACGACAGTAGGTATCTTCTATACCGATTGCATATCACGTATATGCAACTATCACAATGTGCTATCAACTAATTGAATGTTCACACATACATCGGGTTGTTAACACATTAACAAGTATGCATCATATGCATAGCACCCAACTTCACCTCCTTTACATCGACCTTGGAGAGAGTCCAACAAGCCGATGCTCGTGTTAAAGCCAACCCATTAATCGGAAATAGTTTTAATATGGTTAGAGCGCATTCAACCAATTAGCCCAGCTTGGAGAGAGTCCAACAACCAAAGCTAACGATTGACCTCGACTCTTACCATATTAGTATTAAACTATTCCATGGTTTGAACATGTTCGGGTTCGAGCCGGGCTTGGAGAGAGTCCAACAACCCAAACAAGAAACGGAACTCTGGTTCTAACCATATTAATGGAAGGTGTAGGCATTAATATTGTTTAAGGGTTTTTATGTCTCATCCTCTTTGCATTCAAATAACTATTATCTACATGGCATGGCATACATGGCATACATCTACATGTCACGACACGCATGGCATAATGTTATGCATCTAATGCAATTACATGGCATACAATTATGTCATGTATATATTTCCTTATATGTCATAACTATTTATGGAAATAAAATATGTTTAAGATTTGATTCTCCAAATCAAATCATAATTAAATTAGGAAACAAATGTCCAAATCTAATCACATATTTTATTCATGGAATTATTTGATTAAGGAAAATCTATTTAGGAAACCAATTTCCTAAATCATTAAAACTACTTATGGAAATAAAATATTTTTAAGATTTGATTTCCCAAATCAAATCATGATTAAATTAGGAAACAAATTTCCAGAATCTAATCAAATATTTTATTTATGGAAAATATCAATTTCCATAAATACTTCCAACTTTCCAAAAGTGGAAGATTTCCATAAATACTTCTAGACTTTCCAAAATTGAAAAATTTCCATAAATACTTCTAAATTTCCAAAATTTAGAAAATTTCCAGAAATACATTATGACTATCGCAAAACCATTTTTACGATTATGTCGAAACACAACCTGGCTCTGATACCACTGTTGGGTTTCCGGCACCGCGGCGTGTGTGTGTTCGATCATGTTTCGTAAACATGAGCACAGCGGAAGCAATTAAAATAATAAATCTATATTTATTACAACACACAACACACGCATGCATATTACAACAAGTGTAGACATAACCGTAAATTAAAATTTGCAATAAAAGAAATTTATCTACGTTATACCTTTCGTATGACGTGTAGCGGGAACGACATCAACCGGAACGATCCTCATAAGAATCGTCTCTATCCGTATCCACGCCGAGCTCCTCGGGATGACTTCGCTAAGTCACAAGCTTCGTCTTCGTACGGGTTACTAGCCTCGTGTTGAAGACGACGTGATCGAGAGATGATCACGATCCGAATCCAAATTCGGATCCTAAAACGAGTTCTCAAAACTCGCTTCTCCGGAGAGGTATTCGTCAACCGTTTGACGAATCCTTCATCCTCCACCTCAGAGGATTACCGGAGATCAAATCCCCGGTAAGTTAGCCGCTGTCGGAGCACTAACCGTCGTCCAAACGATGCTCCGACAACAAAGAAACAAGCTGTCCAGAAAAACTGGACAGCTTTTAGTGGAGGAATAGAGGCCGGCCAAAGGAGATGTGGAGCTCACCTTATCACCGAACCCACAAGAGATCACCGGAGGGTCGCCGGAGCATCGCCGGCTGAAGCTTGGATGCCGGCGGCAAGGAGGTGGCAGCAGCTCCATGAAGTTGGCGGCAACACCATGTTGGGCGGCAACAACAAAAGGAGGCTAGGGTTGGGCGGACAAAACTTCATTAGCCTTAGGGTTAGGGTTTAAGCCCTATTTTATAGAGAACTAATTCTCTTAATGGTTAATGGATCATATCCATAAAGCCCGTTAACCCGCTCCATTAAGATAAGTTAAAATAAACCAAACCATGATGGTTTATTTTAAGTTAAAAACGAACCAACCAACTTTTGGTTCATTCGTTTAAAATAAACCAAACCCTTTGGTTTATTCTCATCCATTGGATTAGAACCAAACCATTTTGGTTCATCCATTACGCCTTCATAAGATCGGCCCATCCACGCTTCCATTGCATTGAACGATTTCATGCTCGCTTTATGTTTGGTCCAACCAAACATAGTTTCTCTCGATGCGAGAATCCCATTCTCAAGCTCGTTTTAAATCCTTTGGATTACACTCGTTGTGCGTGTGACCAAATAGGTTCTCGGTTTATGTTGGCCGTCTATAATTAACCATTAATTATAGAGCGATCATGAGTGGCACCTAGTAGTACATCATGATCCCCAATTAACCGAAAAGATCAGCGGTTGATCGAACTATTTACGAAACCCTTGATGCTCGAATGAATCGTGCCCCATTCCCTTCACTCATCTTATACCCACTTGGTTCAGGACATGGTCTATTGTGTCAGTCCCCACTAGGCTGACTACGTCACACCTAGCCCAAGTATTATTTCCTCGTCCTACGGATTCTAGTTACTCCACATGTATCGAAGAGTACCTTACTCTAAACATGTAGCAGCTTTGGCGAAGACTTTAGTAACAATCAGACGAGAGGCCATGGGTATACATCTCCTCGCAGGTGGTGGTGAATCCTTTATAGGCTATTCAAACACCTTGATCGCCCGACTTATACCCAATCATCCCGGGTCCACATCTCCTTAGAGATGTTTGCTTAAGATGTCAAAGCATAAGTCTCCATGATCAAGATGACTTGAATACCGCAAGTCAAAGGAACATCGCACTTAAGCCACAGTATGAACTTCATTGACATATCTATATATGCAGAGAACCATATGAAGTCTTACGGCTGGTCACTCCAATGAACTAGTTACCATAACTAGCATCCACGATTAACTCCGGACATCACTATGTCTCCAGCCAGTGAGAATCAGCTGCTTGGATACACCAAGGAGTATACCTCGTGCTAGTCTCGACAGAATTGATGGTGTCCAAATCCATCAATTCATTAACTAGGGATAATTCCGATACATCACAATTACACATGTAGAGATACTCACTAGTTGTGATCCAATCATAAATTCTCTCATGCTGTGAATCGTATCGTGGACATTCAGTAAATGAGTTTAAGATCCAATCAAATACATAAAACATGTATACTCAAATAGTGAATCTTCATTTATCATATAAATGATTCATACATAAGGCGATTGCCTTAGGACATCTCTCATATATTACTAACACAAATTGCATAGAACAAGAAAGAAAGTTAAAAGAGAATTATACCTCTTGTTTACCTCTTGATTTTCTATCGTATGTCCTATCCTCTTCTTGGACGTCGTGTGGGTGACGATCTACCAAGAAACGAAGCCTCCTAGATCACTTTCTTCCCTTCCTTGCTCGCTCCGAACAGAGGGAAGAATATCAAACACTTCTTCTCCTTTCTAGAACCGACCACTAAGCCACAAAACTTGGTTGTTGCTTCCGGCCAAGGAGATGAAGAAGGAGAAGGCGCCAACCCTTTCCAATGGAGGAGGAACCGTAGGCCCTAGAAGAAGGGAGAGGAGGTGGCGCCAGCCAAAACCCAAGGAAGAGAAGAAGCCCTAGCGCCAGCCAAGAGAAAAGAGGAGAAACCCTAACTTGCACTCTTGTTGTCACCGACCCAAACCCTAGCTCTCCTTATGTCTCACGCCAACTTCAAAACACTAGCACTCTTCTCTTGTGTGTTCTTTCCGCCCAAGCCTTGAAACCTATTTATAGATTTTGCTCAAGCCTCCTTTTAATCGTGTCCGTTGGATCTAGGCTTCATGAGAGTTTTAATAGGCTACAATAGGGTCTATGAGGAGGAGTTGGATCTTGGCCACCCAATGGATCCGGCTCACATAAAAGGTTGATAACTGATGGACCTTTGGGTTTATTAGTGGTGGAAGATTTTCCAACCTGCGAATCTTGCTTGGAAGGTAAAATGACCAAGAGGCCTTTTAAGGACAAGGGGTATAGAGCCAAAGATGTGTTGGAATTGATTCATTATAATTTATGTGGTCCTATGTCTATCCAGGCTAGAGGTGGTTTTGAATATTTCATCTCTTTTATAGATGATTATTCAAGATATAGATACATTTACTTGATGTGCCGCAAGTCTAAATGCATTGACAGGTTCAAAGAATTCAAGGATGATGTAGAGAAATGTCAAGGTAAAAGTATCAAGACACTACGATCTGATCGTGGCGGTGAGTACATCTTGGGAGAGTTTAGAAGTTACTTATCAGAGGGTGGGATTCAATCCCAACTGTCTGCACCTGGTACACCCCAGCAAAATGGTGTGGTGGAGCGAAGGAATAAGACTCTTATAGAGATGGTTAGATCGATGATGAGTTTTTCTGAGTTACCAGATTCGTTCTGGGAGTATGCTCTAGAAATGACAGTGTATATTCTGAACATACCATCTAAATTAGTACTTTCTACTCCCATAGAATTTTGGAGTGGGCGAAAGCCTAGTCTGAGACATATTCGGATTTGGGGTAGTCCAACACATGTGCTGAAGGGAGATGCTGGTAAGTTGGAATCTCATACAGAAGTGCACCTGTTCGTAGGCTATCCTAGAGGAACGAAAGGTTGTTTTTCTATAGTCCTAGAGATCAGAGTGTGATCATTAGCACGAACACCCGATTTTTAGAGGAAGACTATGTGATGAACTACAAGCCCATGAGCAAGATTGTTCTGGAGGAATTAAGAGGGGAAGTCACTACTTCAGTACCAACGGTATAAGAGAATATACCACAAGTAACTGCACCGCATGTCACAGAGGATAAACAAGTGATACCTCATCGTAGTGGGAGGGTTGTTAGATAACCTGATAGATTTATGTTCTTGGGATAATCTTCTGATTTGGTCCATGGTGAACATGAACCTGATCCCTGGACATATGACGAGGCAATCCAATTTAAAGATGCAATATCTTGGCAAAGGGCGATGAATTCTGAGATAGAATCTATGGATTCAAATCAGGTCTAGAAGCTAGTAGAACCACCCAATGGTGTAAAAGCCATTGGATGTAAGTGGATCTAAAAAAAAAAGAGAGGATCAAATGGGAAGGTAGAGACCTTCAAAGCAAGGATTGTTGCGAAAGGGTATACTCAGAAAGAGGGTATCATTTATGAGGAGAACTTTTCGCCAGTAGTCATGCTTAAGTTGAAGGTCGAAGCTTCGCTTCTCGCTTCAACTTGGTCACTTGTGCATGCAACCCTATCTACGTTCCCGTATTAAAAAATTAATCTTTGATGAAGACGGATTACCCAAGCAACCGATTCATCATCATTCTATTCGATTAGAGTAGTCGCTTGAACAAACTTGTTGTTCAAGCAACCTAATTCTTTTTCTCCATTAGCCGCGGAATAGATGATGTACGGATCGCCGGTTTTTGTGTTTATCTTCAGGGTCCAAGTAAATTAACCAAATACAATTACATACAAATTGCATAGAACAAGAAATAAACTTAAACAAGATTTATACCTCTTGTTTACCTCTTGATCTTCTATCGTATGTCCTATCCTCTTCTTGGATGTCATGTGGGCAATGATCTACCAAGAAACGAAGCCTCCTAGATCACTTTCTTCCCTTCCTTGCTTGCTCAGAACAAAGGGAAGAATATCAAACACTTCTTCTCCTTTCTAGAACCGACCACCAAGCCACCAAACTTGGTTGTTGCCGCCGGCCAAGGAGAGGAAGAAGGAGAAGGCACCGGCCCTTTCCAATCGAGAAGGAACCGCCGGCCCTAGGTGAAGGGAGAGGAGGTGGCGCCGGCCGAACCCCAAGGAAGAGAAGGAACCCTAGCGCCGGCCAGGCGAAAAGAGGAGAAACCCTAACTTGCACTATTGTTGCCACCAACCCAAACACTAGCTCTCCTTATGTCTCATGCCAACTCCAAAACCCTAGCACTCTCCTCTTGTGTGTTCTTGCCACCCATGCCTTGAAACCTATTTATAGATTTCGCTCAAGCCTCCTTTTAATCGTTTCCGTTGGATCTAGGCTTCATGAGGGTTTTAATAGGCTACAATAGAGACCATGAGGAGGAGTTGGATCTTGGCCACCCAATGGATCCGACCCACATAAAATCTGATCAATTAATGATAATCAATTCCACTAGAGGATTATCATTGATCTACCTCACCAACCCCCATAATTAAATATGGGCTCCATATATTAATTGTACAAATATCTCCCCATGTTTAAGATATCGAATGTCCGTTAATTAATTAATTTACTGACAATTAATTAATCAACATCTAACTCCATAAGTAGTACCACTCAACCTTATCATCATGCTGGACCAAGTCCACCTACAGGATTTACATGATGATCCTTATGAGCTCCTCAAGGGGACATCATATAGGACATGGTTTCCTCCTATAATCAATGACACACCATATAAATAATATCATTTCCCAACTTACCGGGCCTATCGATTTAACCCATAAATCTCGCCCATTAGTAAATCAAAGAAATAAATATTAAGTACATGTGCCCGTTATTATATCGGGATTAAGAGTATGTACGCCATAATATTCGAGGTCTGATTCAATTATGTAGTCAGTAATAATTTGAATCACCTCTAAGTTGGTCCTGCTTAATACACACAAAATGTACTAGTGTAATTCTATGGTCAAGATAAACCAATACCAAATTACACTACAACCATACCAATGGTTTGTCCAAAGCCATCTTGGTTGTGAGCCTCTACTTATACTCTACAAGGAACTAATAACATGATCTTCTGTGTGACACCACACACCATGTTATTTACAATATAAAGTATTAGACAAGAAGCATATATATAATAAATATAAAATGCAAACAATGATCATGTGATTCTTATTTTAAAATGAAGATGCCCATACAAAAATTAGGCTTTCAGTATACATCCCAACATAAGTCTATCCAGATTCACTTATCTATTGCTACTCATATGGATTATGAGGTTTGGCAGATGGATGCCAAGATAGCTTTCCTTAATGGAAGTCTTGAAGAAAACATCTATATGGAGCAACTAGAGGGATTCATTGCAAAGGGCAAAGAGCATCTTGCGTGCAAGCTTAATCGGTCCATTTATGGATTGATGCAAGCTTCGAGATCTTGGAACATCCGCTTTGATGAGGTAATCCAGTCTTATGGATTTATTCAAAGTCCAGATGAGTCTTACGTATACAAGAGATGTGACGAAAACATAGTGGTATTTCTTGTACTATACGTAGATGACATTTTGCTAATTAGTAACAATGTCAAAGTGTTATCAGACGTAAGGGGATTGTTGTCCAAACAATTTGATATGAAGGACTTGGGAGAAGTGGGACACATCCTTGGGATCAAGGTTATAAGAGATCGCAAGAAAAGGATGTGCTTATCTCAAGCTTCATACATAGATACTATTTTAGCTCGTTTTAGCATGCAAAACTCCAATAAAGGTTTTCTACCATTTCGGCATGGAGTACCTTTATCTAAAGAGATGTGTTCTAGAACATCAAAGGAGATAGAGGAGATGAAGGTGGTTCCTTATGCTTCGACGGTAGGAAGCCTCATGTATGCTATGTTATGTACGAGACCGGATATCTGCTTTGCTATGAGCATGGTTAGCAGATATCAGAGTAATATCCAAGACAGAGACATTGGACTACGGAAAAACATATATTGAAGTACATGAGAAGGACTAGCGATTATATGCTGGTATGCCACGCAGATCAATTGCCCCCTGTGAGTTACACAGATTCTGACTTCCAATCAGATAGGGATAACAGTAAGTCTACCTCAGGTTTTGTGTCTACTTTTGGAGGTGGAGCCATTATATGGAGGAGTGTCAAGCAAAAATGCGTGGCAGACTCTACCATGGAAGATGAGTATGTGGCAACCTCTGAGGCAGCCAAAGAAGTTGTATGGCTCAAGAACTTTTTGATGGAACTGGATGTGATTCCTAGTTTGCCCAGAACTATCACAATTTATTGTGATAACAGTGGTGCAGATGCAAACTTAAAGGAACCATGATCCCATAAGGCAAGTAAACACATAGAGTGCAAGTACCACATGATACGAGAGATCGTAAAGCGAGGAGAAGTTGCTGTCGCCAAGATTGCATCATAGGATAACCTGGCAAATCCTTTCACTAAGGCCCTTCTAGCGAGAGCTTTTGATATGCATGTGGAGGGAATGAAAATTAGATGTATGACAGTTTGATGGCAGTAAAGTCTTTTAGTATAAGTGGGAGATTGTTGGGATGTATACTATAAGCATAGCCTTTGTATGAACATCTTCATTTTGAAATAAGAATCACATTATCATTGTTTGCATTTTTACATATTATCTGATACTTTACATTGTAGATAACATGGTGTGGGGTGTCACACAGAAGATCATGTTATCAGTTCCTTGTAGAGTATAAATAGAGGCTCATAACCAAGATGGTTTTGGACAAACCATTGGTATGGTTGTAGTGTGATTTGATATTGGTTTATCTTGACCATAGAATTACACTAGTACACTTTGTGTGTATTGAGCAGGACCGATTTAGAGGTGATTTAATTTATACTGACTATATAATTGAATCGGATCTCAGATATTGTGGTGTACATGCTCTTAATCCCGATATAATAACGGGCATATGTACTTAGTATTTATTTCTTTGATTTACCAATGGGTGTGATGTATGTGTTAAATCGATAGGCCTAGTAAGTTGGGAAATAATATTATTTACATGGTGTGCCATTGATTATAGGAGGAAACAGTATCCTATATATTAGGATGATGATGTCCCCTTGAGAAGCTCATAATGTTCATCATGTAAATCCTGCAGGTGGACTTGGTCCAACATGATGATAAGGATTAGTGGTACTACTCATGGAGTTAGATATTAATTAATTAAATTGTCAGTAATTTAATTAATTAATGGACATTCGATATCTTAAACACGGGGAGATATTATGTACAAATAATATCTGGAGCCCATATTTATTTATGGGGGTTGGTGAGGTAGATCAATGATGATCCTCTAGTGGAATGGATCATCATTAATGGATCGGGTTTGTGTGGTTCAGATCCATTGGGTGGCCAAGATCCAACTCCTTTTCATGGTCTCTATTGTAGCCTATTATAAATACCTCGTGAAGCCTAGATCTATAAAAGGTGTTGGAGAGGCTTGAGCGGCAACATAACTTATGCTAGGGTTTTGGAGTTGGCGTGGAAGGCTTAGGCGGCAAGAAGTGGTGGCTAGGGTTTTGCTTCTCCTTGTGGCCGGCGGCAACCTAGGGCTTCTCTTCTCCTTTGGCCGGCGGCAACAAGTCTTCCTTATCCATTGCCGGTGCCTCCTTTTCCTTCTCCAAGAGCCAACGACAACAAAGGTGAGGGTTCCTCCTTTCTTTGTCTTGGCCGGCACACCCTCTCCCTCTCCTTAGGGCCAGCGGACACCAAGCTTGGTGGTTGGTGGTCGGTGCAAGCAAGGAGAAGAAGGGAGTTTGTTCTTCTCTTGTTCAGAGCGAGCAAGGAAGGGAAGACGCGATCTAGGAGGCTTCGACTCTTGGAAGATCATCGCCCACACAACGTTCAAGAGGAGGATAGGAATACAATAGAAGATCAAGAGGTAAAACAAGAGGTATAATCTTGTTCAGTTTTGATTCTAGTTCTTTTGTATTTTGAATGTTATTGATTAACATGGACCCCGATGATAAACACAAAAATCAGAGATCCGTTCATCATCTATTCCGTGGCTAACCGAGGAAAAGAGTTAGCTTACTTGACAACAAGTTTGTTCAAGCGACTACTCAAATCGAATAGCACGATGATGGATCGATTGCTTAGGTAATCCATCTCTATCCGGATTAGTTTTAGTTAATAAAATTTTAATCCAGAGACGGGTGATTGGATCGGCATGCACAAGCAACCGAAGTGAGAAGCAATTCCCTTCATGGATAGTGTGAAACCGTTGTCTTTTGTGGTATATGAGCACTCAAAGATAACAGTTTTGTCAAAAACCATTGTCTTTTATCAAAATCACAACAGTTTCTCCTTAAACAGTTGTCTTTGTGGTGTTGTCTTTTAGCATTTTTGTTGTAGTGATACTACTAACACTTAGTATATAATGTTTGCTAATTCTTATTGCTATTATCTATTTTTCTAGATGTCTTGCATTGTAGACGACCTGATGCAGAGGGCTAGGAATAGCGGAGAGAAGGTTGTCGCCCAGAAGCCCCATATAAAAAAGGGTAAGGGGAAAATCCCCTATTCTCTCTCCTTCACCTCCCAAGGAACTCCACTTGCGCAAGAGGAGTTCCCCCAGCTCCCCCACCCTTCCAACATCCTCCTCCTCTCATTCCCCCAGTCCACCTCCTCTCAAACTTAATAGACGCCGCCATCTTATCATCTCTGTACCCACTGAGGAGGCCATTCAGTCCTCTAGCCACCTCCCCCCAGCATCCAGAGAGCCATCTCCCATTTTACCTTCTTCTTCAATTCCTTCCTCTTCTGACATGGAGGTTGATCCCCTTGTATCTCTTCCTTCTCCACTAGCACCCCTAGAAACATCTCATCCCTCCTCCCCACTTCCTGAAGCCACTCCGCTTGATCCTTCTGTTGGATCGAAATGAGCACTAGAGGGGGGGGGGTGAATAATGCAAAATAATTTTTCTCTTTTGTTCGATTAAAGACACAAGTATGCAACAAAAAATAAATAAGACAAAACTATCTTTTTACTTGGTATCACAGGCTTCCCGGCTGCTAATCCAAGGCTCTAACGGTCCTAGACCGCGAACGGAGGGCAATTCACTAAAAAACTCCTCCTCGTTGGAGGTATGAGTTAACGAATACAAGAAAACAAAAAAGACAAGAGGTAGAGAGACACTTCCTCTCTTCTCGTTATGATAAAGCCTTGGAAATAAAGATAATTACAAAGATATTGAACTGAAAACAAAACTAATACCGATGACTTGAGGATTTGGAGTTGGTTTGTCATCGTCTTGGCGACGCTTCGTCATCGTAGTATCGTCGCGGAGGCACTTTGGAGGCTTTGGAATTGATAAAAATGGTGTGGAGAACCCCTTATTTTATAGCCTTGAGAAACCCTAATTGTTGAGATGATGTTTCATGAGGTGATGCCACCTAGCCCTTGAGAAATGGTGATAAGCTTTGACTCTTCTTGAGGCTGAAATTTGAACATCAATCGACTGCTCACCCTCATTAGTCGACTGATGAACTCATCAGTCAACTGATACAAGCCATCAGTCGACTGTTGGCTAGGGTTTTCGATTGAATTGGAAAGTTAGCTTAAAATGAAACTAAAATAAGTGCTTTCGATGGTCACCAACCGTCCAATCTCGACATAGACCTTCCATGGGATATCTTAGTCGGATTGTCGCCTAAGGACATCCCCGTATGGAGGACACGACCTTACTTATGCTCACTCACACGAGCTTACCTCAACCTTTTACCTTTGAAGCTTCGCTTTCGGTTTCCACTTGATTTCTTCGGCTCCCTCCGAAGTCCACCCGGTGTCGCCCGACCACCACGGTTCCCTCCGGGTGTTGCTGACCTTTAGCTTTAGCTTAGCAATTCTGCACACTTGTTTTAGCTCATGAGATAACAAAATAACCTTGACTTTGTGTCTTTTCCATAATCAAAACATATGTTCGATTATCTGGTGCCCCTGCACCAACACCTTCCGCACTCGAGGATGAACCCCTCTTCTTACAGGAGATGTTCTCCCACTCAATCCCTTAACTACTACCTTAGGATCTCAGATGAAGATCCACACTCCCCAAGAAGTGAGACTTTTCATCCAATTGGGAGTGCAAGGCCCTCTGGAGTGTTTACGGAAAGATTTATCTAAGGTATTCTCCCTTAACCTTATGTTAACTGTCATACTCCAGGATTGACCTATGAAACATCCTTTTCCCTTCACTCAGGCGACCCTACATTACAATGAAATGACTCAACATCTAGCCGACTATCAGTCTACTATGGCAACTCACCATAGTTCTTCTCAAGTGCAACAGAAAAATTTAGCTCCGCAGCTAGCCGAGAGTAAACAACGGGAGGTTGCCCTAGCTGCCCATTGTGAATAACTGATGACTCAATTGGCACCAACAGGGCACGAAAAAAAAGGAGCCCGTAAAGAAACTGATTCCCTTCAAGTCCAACTATACTTACAAACTGAGAAGATTCATCACGCCAATGCCCTGACCTAGGAATTATCAGAACATTAGGTTTAACTCAAAGAGATAGAGGCAGAGAATCCAGGCACTCGACTGCCCTTCTGCAGGCTCAATAAACCATTAAAACTTTGGAAGCCTCCTTGTTATCAAGCTGAGTCCAATTAGAAGACCTCTCCTTCAAAGCATCTATATTTCCTAGGGGTTTGGTAGACATATCAGGGCAATTGCAGGAGCTACAATGAGAATATGCTCAAGCTATAACCTCCCAAGGCCAACACACAATAATCGTCATCAAAGAGAGGGATGCTCTAGCCCACCATTTGGCCACAAATGAAGCTCGATGAAAAGAGTGAGAGGAGGATTTGCTAACAAAATTTAGCAACAAGGGAGCCGAGTTATTCATTTTAGGCTTCAAGGGGGGCCTATAAACAACACGTCGCTCACGGACACCCTCCTCCCAGCACGGATGTCAACTATCTGAGTGTGGAGGCTGCGATAGAGGAATATCCCAACGATGTCTTTGAACTATAATTTTCATCCTCTGAAACTGTACTGATTGGTTTTTATATATAAAATACTACATTTTGATGAAATAGCCCACCTTCCTTTCTCTCTTCCTGAAATGTTGAATCTTCATTATTTTAATAATTGCACTCTTCTTGCCGAGTGTATACCCCCTCCCCTTCTCATATTTAATCTTCGTTGGCTAGAAAATCTTATGGTGCCAGTCGACTTATACCCGACCCCCTAGGAGTTACTCTTGTCGGCTCGACAAATAATATACTTCCACATTATTCCGATCCATTTTCCCAGCAAATGGGACTCACTTTTGGGTTACTCTCTTCCATAGTCGGATTATGCCTGATTAGCCCCCATCCTTTTAGTCTAGCAAGATTATGACCAGTCATTTCGCGGTCAATTTCGCTGTCAATGTTCTTACTATTTCTGATGTTAACCCTTCAGTTACTCCTTCCATCCTTTCACCTTCCCCTTCTTTTTCAAGAAAGGAAAATTAACACTCTTTCCCTTCTATAAATATCTCCCATGGAGCCTTCTACCTTAATACAACTTTGATGGGTTCCTCCTCATCCCCATTTTACATAAGCTCTGATACAGACTCAAACAGTGATTCGGATGCTCATTCTACAGCAATCTCGACATATAGGCCTCCACCTCTTCAAAGTCCCACTAACACAGTGTCTCCAAGAATCAAAAGGTCCTTCCGACCACCCTTCCCTTCCTCCGGCATTTCTATCGCAACCTTCAAAGGATCCCCTTTCTTCATAAGCCAACAACCCTCTTCCTCCATCGGCTGACGTTGCTCCTTCTGTAAGTAATATATGAGAGATGTCTTAAGGCAATCGCCTTATGTTTGAACCATTTATATGATAAATGAAGATTCACTATTTGAGTATACATGTTTTCATGTATTTGATTAGATCTTAAACTCATTTACTGAATGTCCATGATACGATTCATAGCATGAGAGAATTTGTTATTGGATCAGAACTAGTGAGTATCTCTACATGTGTAATTGTGATGTATCGGAATTATCCCAAGTCGATGAATTGATGGATTTGGACACTATTGATTCTGTCGAGACTAGCACGAGGTATACTCCTTAGTGTATCCAAGCAGTTGATTCTCACTGGCCGGAGACATTGTGATATCCAGAGTTAATCGTGGATGCTAGTTATGGTAACTAGCTCATTGGAGTGACCAGCCGTAAGACTTCATATGATTCTCTACATATATAGATATGTCAATAAAGTTCTTACTGTAGCTTAAGTGCAATGTTCCTTTGACTTGCGGTATTCAAGTCATCTTGATTATAAAGACTTATGCTTTGACATTTTAAGCAAGCATCTCTGAGGAGATGTGGACCCGGGATGATTGGGTATAAGTCGAAGTGATCGAAGGTGTTTGAATAGCCTATAAAGGATTCACCACTCCTTGCGAGGAGATGTATACCCATGGCCTCTCATCGGATTGTTACTAAAGTCTTTGGCCAAAGCATTACATGTTTAAAGTAAGGTACTCTTCGATACATGTGAAGTAACTAGAATCCGTAGGACGAGGAAATGATACTTGGGCTAGGTGTGACATAGTCAACCTAGTGGGGACTGACACTATAGACCATGTCTTGAACCAAGTGGGTATAAGATGAGTGAAGGGAATGGGGCATGATTCATTCGAGCTACTGAAGGGTTTTAGAAATAGTTCTGGATCAACCGTTGATCTTTTCAGTTAATTGGGGATCATGATGTACTACTAGGTGCCACTCATGATCATTCTATAATTAATGGTTAATTATAGATGACCAACATAAATCGAGAACCTATTTGGTCACACGCACAATGAGCATAATCCGAAGGATTTAAAACGAGCTTGAGAATGAGATTCTCGGACCGAGAGAAACTAGGTTTGGTTGGACAAAATATGGAGCGAACATGAAATCGTTTCAGTCGCAATAGAAGCGTGGATGGGATGTGTCTTATGAAGACATGATGGATGAACTAAATTGGTTTGGTTCTAATCCAATGGAGGAGAATAAACCAAAGGGGTTTGGTTTGTTTTAAACGAATGAACGAAAGTTGATTCGGTTCATTTTAACTTAAAATAGACCATCATGGTTTGGTTTATTTTAACTTAAATTAATGGAGCAGGCTAACAGGCTTTTGGTTATGATCCGATAACCATTAAGAGAATTTGTTCTCTATAAAATAAGGCTTAAGGGTTTTGTTAAGCTCTAATCCTTACAACCCTAGTTGTTTCCGCCCACCCTCTCCCTCTACTCCAAGTGGTCGGCGCCAACTCCTTACCACCACCCACCACCGCCCAAAGCCCCTTGCCAGCGTCCAGCAGCTGCCTTCCTCTCCCCTTGCCGGCGTCGAGCTGCTGCCGGAGGAGCTCCGGTGATCTCCTTTGTGTAGGGTTTTGTTTATCGAGTCTATGAGGGGAACCTTCGCTTCCCACTTCACCTCGATCGTTTGATCATGGCGATCCCTTCGATGCCTTCGGATTAAAATTTAATCCTAGACAAAAGGGATTTCCCAAACAACCAAGCCATCGTCGTGCTATTCATTTAGAGAGGTCACTTGAACAAACTAGTTGTTTAACCAACCATCCTCTATTCTACGAGTAGCCGCGGAATAGACGATGTCCGGATCGCCAGTTTTCATGTTTATGCTCGGGATCCAAGTATTATTTAGCCATTTACAGATTTATAACATGCTTATAATTGAAAAACAAAAACAAGCAACAAACAAAAGAGAAAAGAGAATAGATATACCTCTTGATCTTCTAATGTATGTCCTTCCTCCTTTTGGACGTCGTGTGGGCGACGATCTACCAAAAGTCGAATCTCCTAGATTGCAAATCTTCCTTCCTTGCTCTTCCAAAGCAAGAGGAAGAGTAGAAACAAGGTTTTTCTCCTCCCTAAAACCAACCAACAAGGAGCACACAAATTCCTTGCTGCCGGCCAACTAGAAGGAGGAGAAGATGATGGAAAACAATCAAGACACCAAGGGAAGCCCTATATCTTGTTTCCACCACCTAAGGAGAGAGAGAAGAGAATCTTTGGCTGCCGGCCAAAGTTGGAAGAGGGCTAGAAAACAATCTGGACACTGGCCAATGAAGGAAGAAGAAGAAACAATCACCTTCCTTATTTGGTGTCGCCCTAGCCTCCAAACCCTAACCCTAATCCTATCTCAACTAGGATTCCTTCTCTCGCCGCCCAAAACCTAGCTCTCTTGATGATAGTTCATGCCAACTCCCATGCCCTCCTTTTATAGAGTTAGCGATAAGTCATGAATTAATCTCCTCCATTGGTTCTAGGGATTTAATCTCAACCGTCGGATCTAGAGATTTAATCTCAACCGTCGGATCTTAGAGATTTAATCTCTACCTATGGATCTTAGAGTTTTGTTTCTATCCATTGGATCTAAGCTTCATGAGGTGTTAATAGGCTACATTAGGGACCATGAGGAGGAGTTGGATCTTGGCCACCCATGGATCAAGCCCACATAAAGTCCGATCCACTAATGATGATCCAATCCACATCAACATTGATCTACCTCACCAACCCCCATATGATAATATGGGCTCCATATATTATTTGTACATTTTCTCCCCGTATTTAAGATCTTAAATGTTCATCGATTAATTAATTTACTGACCATTAGTTAATCAACATCTAACTCCTTGAGTAGTACCACTCAACCTTTTCATCATGTCGGACCAAGTCCACCTGCAGGGTTTAGATGATAAACCTTATGAGCTCCTCAAGGGGACATCATCATCCTAATATATAGGACACGATTTCCTCCTATAATCAAAGGCACACCATATAAATAATATCATCTCCCAACTTACCGAGCCTATCGATTTAATCTATAAATCTCTCCCATTGGTAAATCAAAGAGATGACTACTAAGTATATGTGCCCGTTATTATATCGGGATTAAGAGCATGTACAAAATAATATCTGAGGTCTGATTCGATTATGTAGTCAGCAATAAATCGAATCACCTCTATTTCGGTACTGCTCAATACACACAAAGTGCACTAGTGTGATTCTATGGTCAAGACAAACCAATACCAAATCACACTACAACCATTCCGGTGGTTTGTTCAAAGCCATCTCGGTTGTGAGCCTTTACTTATACTTTACAATGAGCCGATAACATGATCTCCTGTGTGACACCACACACCATGTTATCTACAATGTAATGTATTAGACAATATTGCATAACCATAAAAATATGCAAACAATAATCATGTGATTCTTATTTCAAAATAAAGATGTTTATACAAAAGATAGACTTTTCAGTATACATCCCTACAATCTCCCACTTATACTAAAAGACTATGCTGTCCTTATACTGGCATACATTTGATTCCCCTTCCCTCCACATGTCTATCAAAGCTCTCTATAGAAGGGCCTTAGTGAAAAGGGTCTACCAGGTCATCCTCTGATGCAATCTAGGCGACAACAACTTCTACCTCCTTTACGATTTCTCGTATCAGGTAGTACTTACACTCTATGTGTTTACTTGCCTTATGAGTTCGTGTTTCCTTCAAGTTTGCAACTACACCATTATTATCACAATAAATTGTGATAGTTCTAGGCAAACCAGGAATCACATCCAAGTCCATCAGAATGTTCTTGAGCCATACAACTTCTTTGGCCGCCTCAGAGGCTGCCACATACTCAGCTTCCATGGTAGAGTCCACCATGCATTTCTGCTTGACACTCTTCCATACAATGGCTCCACCTTCCAAAGTAAACACCAAACCTGAGGTAGACTTACTGTTATCCTTATTAGATTGGAAGTCAAAATCCGTGTAACCCACAGGGAGTAATTGGTCTGCCCGGTAAACCATCATATAATCCCTAGTCCTTCTCAAGTACTTCAATATATGCTTTACCGCAGTCCAATGTCCTGTTCTAGATTACTCTGATATCTGCTGACCATGCCCACGGCAAAGCAGATATCTGGTCTCGTACAGAGCATTGCATACATGAGGCTTCCTACTGCTGAAGCATAAGGAACAACCTTCATCTCCTCTATCTCCTCAGATGATCTAGGAGACATCTCCTTAGATAAAGGAACTCCATGCCTGAAAGGTAGAAAACCCTTCTTGGAGTTCTGCATGGTAAAACGCTCCATAATCGTGTCTATGTATGAAGCTTGGGATAAACACAATATCCTTTTCCCGCGATCCCTTATAACTTTGATCCCAAGGATGTGTCCCACCTCTCCCAAGTCCTTCATATCAAACTATTTTGACAACCATACCCTTATGTCCGATAACACCTTGATATTGTTGCCAATCAACAAAATGTCATCTATGTATAGTACAAGAAATACCACTACGTTTCCATCACATCTCTTGTATACACAAGACTCATCCGGACTTTGAATAAATCCATAAGACTGGATTACCTCATCAAAGAGGATGTTCCAAGACCTCGAAGCTTGCTTCAATCCATAAATGGACCGATTAAGCTTACATACAAGATGCTCTTTGCCTTTAGCAATGAATCCCTCTGGTTACTTCATATAGATGTTTTCCTCAAGACTTCCATTAAGGAAAGCTGTCTTGACATCCATCTGCCACACCTCATAATCCATATAAGCTGCTATGCATAAAAGAATCCGGATAGACTTAAGCATGGCTACCGACAAAAAGGTCTCCTCATAATCATACCCTCTTTCTGGGTATACCCCTTCGCAACAAGCCTCGCTTTGAAGGTCTCAACCTTCCCATCTATTCCTCTCTTTCTCTTGTAGATCCACTAGCATCCAATGGTTTTTATACCATCGGGTGGTTCTACTAGCTCCCAGATCTTATTTGAATCCATAGATTCAATCTCAGCATTAATTGCACTTTACCAAGATACTGCATCTTTATCTTGGATTGCCTCGTCATATGTCTAGGGATCAGGTTCATGTTCTCCAGGGACCAAATCAGAAGATTCTCCCAAGAACATGAATCTATCAGGCTGTCTTACAACCCTCCCACTACGACGAGGTATCACCTGTGTATCCTCTGTGACACGCAGTGCAGTGACATGTGATATATCCTCTTGTACCGGTGGTACTAAAGAAGTGACTTCCCCTTTTAACTCTCCAGAACAATTTTACTCTTGGGCTTGTGGCTCATCACATAGTCTTCCTCTAGAAATCTGGCGTTCATGCTAACGATCACCCTCGGATCTCTAGGACTATAAAACAATCCACCCTTTGTTCCCCTGGGATAGCCAACGAACATACGTACTTCTGTACGAGGTTCCAAATTACCAACATCTGCCTTCAGCACATGTGCTGGACTCCCCCATATCCGAATATGTCTTAGACTAGGCTTTTGCCCAGTCCATAACTCTGTGGGAGTAGAAGGCACTGATTTAGATGGAACCAAGTTCAGAATGTACACCGCCGTATCTAGAGCATATCCCCAGAACGAATCTGGCAATTCAGAATAACTCATCATCGATCTAACCATCTCCATAAGAGTCCTATTCCTTCGCTCTGCTACACCGTTCTGCTGGGGTGTGCCAGGTGCAGTCAATTGGGATTGAATCTCAGCCTATGATAAGTAGTTCCTAAACTCTCTCAAGAGGTACTCACAACCACGATCAGATCATAGTGTCTTGATACTTTTGTTGGTGCAGTAGGCACCTAAGTCGAACATGAGTTTTGATTATAGCAAACGATACAAAGTTAAGCTCATGTCGTTATCTCACGAGCTGAATCGAGTGTGCAGAAGATTGCTATAGCTGGAGCTGAAGGCTAGCGACACCCGGAGGAAACCGCGGTGGTCGGGCGACACTCGAGTGACTTCGAAGGGAGCCGAAGGAATCGAGTGGAAGGCCGGAAGCAAAAGCAATACGTAAGTATCGAGGTAAGCTCGTGTGTGTGAGCATAAGTGAGGTCGTATCCTCGTTACGGGGATGATCTTAAGCGTAGATCCGACCAAAGACATCCTATAGATGGTCTAGGTCGAGATTGGACGGTCGACGACCGTCGAAATTATGTTTTTGTTGAGCTAACTTTGACTTGCAGCAAGCATCACGATCCCGACAGAGGACTCGACCGCAATGGCCAATCACCGATCAGAGGTCGGACTGATCGATGCCATCACGATCGATGATGGCCATCAGTCGACTGATGGTCAATGATCAGATTCGAGGAGTCAAGGCTTATCACCCCATTTCAAGGAGATTGGTGCTCAATTGTGATTGGCTAGGGTTCCTCTCGAAAAGGGGCTCAAAGGCTATAAAAGGAGGTCCTAACCTAGGGTTTTCTCATCAATTATAGTGCTCAAAAGCCTCCACAACGCTGCGACTCTCTGACGACTCTACAACAACGAAGTGCTGCTAACAACCCTAGTTTAAGTCCTATCTTCGAGTTGTTGGTATAATCTTATTTTGTCATTTCTTTTAATCTTGCAATTCGTTTGTTAATCGAGGCTTTCTACCGTTGCATTTTCATTTTAATAGAAGAGAGGGTTTGTCTCTCTATCTTTTGCTTCGAAGGTTTTTGTAATCGTAAAACTCCTACCTCCAACAAGGAGGAGTGTTTTAGTGAATTACCCTCCGTACACGGTCTAGGACCGTTAGGGCATTGGAGTAGTAGCCGAAGGCTACGAACCAAGTAAAAAAACTATTTGTCTCATTTAGTTTTTATTTACATTTCCGCTGCGTTTAATTGTCTACCGAACGATTTAAAAGAAAAAGTTTTTATCGCTATTCACCCCCCCCTCTAGCGATCCGCTCGATCCAACAATTGGTATCAGAGCCGGGGGCGCTTAGATTTGGTGAAACCACCAATCTAACATTTTTTACAGATTTGTTTTTCGTTCGTTTAAATTTTTCTCTCGCACTACTAATCCAAGACGAAGTCTTGGTACTCTTCGTTTGGTTTTGTTTTTGCAAGTATTCGCTTTTGGAGTAGCCGACGGTCAAACGGGCATAACTTTTCGTACAAGTTGACCCACGACACGGTCTACCTACCAAAACGAAGCTCTCGGAGAGATCTACACTTCTTACGAGGGTAAACCCTCGTAACAAGCTGTCTTCATCCCCAAAAACCATCGTTTAGTACCATTTTCGGGACATCGAAGGTTGTAAGTGCTCATCTTTTATTTTAGTTGGTTATTTCTCGTTTATTCCTTTTGTTTCTTTTCATTTCCTACATTACTAATCCAAGGCGAAGTCTTGGAACCTTTTTCGTGTTTTTTTTGGTATTTTTTGTGCAAGGTTTCCCTTCCAAATGGCCCATCTCGAGGGTTTTAGCATCGTCCGACCTCCGTTTTACAACGGAGATGATTTCCGTTACTGGAAAGGTCGGATGGAGTGCTTTCTCAAAACCCAAATCGAGATGTGGATCATAATCCAAACAGGTTTTACACTTTCGACTAACGAAGTGGGTGAATCCTTGGGTTATGATCAATGGACCGTTGCAACAAAATGACAAGTCGAAGCCGATGCCAAGGCAACACAAATCCTCCAATGCGGCTTGTCCAAGGAGGAGTTAAATCGTGTCGGCCCCTTCATCAGCGCAAAGGACCTATGGACAAAGCTAGTGGAGCTACACGAAGGGACCGATGAAGCCAAGGTATGTAAGCGCGACCTTTTATTCAATAAATTATATAATCTAAAAATGCAGGAACACAAGTCCGCGACGCAACTTCACACCCGAGTCCACGACATCGTCAACAATCTACACGCAATCGGGCAAAAGGTCGAAAACCGCGACCTTATAAGCATGCAATTTCTAAGTTAAAACACAAACAAATTTCGTACTAGCTCCCCCTGGACCGTTGAATCGATTCGGTCTCTCCACATAGTGGATTTGGTCCTTGGGAACCCAGTACTGGTTTGATCCTAAGTTTGAAATCAAGGTAGTCTTAGGGACCCATGCTTGGACACGTTTTTTATGTCGACTTACAATCGACATATACGACTTATTGGTCGTGTTTGAGCTAAAACCTAGTTCGGCCTTGTTGTACACGGCCCTTTGCGATCCAAGTAGGAGGTCAAGTCCTTTGGATCCCAAAGTAAACCTTTCCAACGTATTCCTAAGATCTTCGACTTGACTTTTCAAGAGTGAGTTCTCAACTTCAAGTTTTTCAACCCGAGTTGAGTCCTTCTCTTGAACTCGACTAGTCGAGGAGGTTAGGGAGACCTTGTGTTTGAGGAGTTTAACTTCCTCAACCAGGGTCTCGACCTTGGACTCGGACTTATAAGGTATGTAAGCTTCCGAGGAAGAAGACAACGATCGAGTCCCCCTATTTACTAAACCCCCTACCCGAAGCCGAATTTAGTCTATTAAGATGAAAATTGGGCTTGTGCGTAGTAGAATAATAACTTGCAAATTATATTTTCTTACTACTATTTCTTAATTTTCATTTTTTATGGAACTATTATAGGACATACCTTAGATATCATGCACCTATAGATTTAAGGAGCCAATACATCTCACAACACATAGGACTAATGTGTTTGTGTACTTAGCCACGTAGATGGGTGTGAGATGTTAGGACCTTACTCCTGGTTCAAGATGTAGAGCTAGTGCATCGCTATGAACCACGGAGTATAATCATACATACTAACCGACTCTGACCAGGACTGGTTGATCTTTCATATCAATCAAGCCAAATATGAGTCGAACATTTTATTGATGAACTTATTTTTAGTATATTATTTTCAAAATAATGTGGAACATGCTTGGACTTTAAATTTAACACTTATTTTTGTTTTCCACACTCACCCTCACTCTTTTCGATATATGGCAAAAGGGGGAGAAAAAGGCCAAAGTTTAGGGGTCAAATTTTTTTTGATAACTTAACTCTTACTTTATATTTAAACCAAAAGTTAACTTTAAGTTTTGAAAACTTATTAATGGCCAAGTTAAGAGAATTCTTAACTTAAACTTATTTGTGCCGTCAATGTTTTACTTAAGAAGGAGAAAGGGCCAAGTTAAAAAGAACTCTTAACTTAAACGTTTTACTAAGGCCAACTTTAAGTAATGTTAATTACTTAAAGAAACCCTCAAAGGGGAGGATTAAGGTCTTTCTTCAAGACTCACCCTCGGTCAAGGGGGAGGTTTCCTCAAGGGGGAGTACTTGAAGAAAATCCTTACTACTCCAACTTAATCTTCTTTATTTCTTGTTTCTTTCTAATGCACATTATTCTTCATGCTTGCTATTTACTTAACTTTGTATGTGGGTTTGCCATAAATCAAACAAATTTATTCTCCGATTCCACCGGTTTAGCCATGAGGACTCGATCATCGTCTTCTTCCTCGGATGCTTCTTCCCAAGTAGCGTTGAGTGCCTTTTTGTGTTTTGGTGCCTTGCTCTTGAGCTTTGGGCATTCGGATTTGATATGTCCAAACCTGTTGCATTCATAACATCTAATATTTGAACTTTTAGGCTTACCTTCGTTGGGTCGAGTGACGGTTCGTTTTCGGCCCTTGACTATCCTCTAAACTAGGTTGACTAGTTCGGCCTCCATTTCTGAGTCGACCTCCGAATCCGACTCATCCGCTTCTTCCTTCGGGGGTGGCTTGCTAGCGGTTTTCTTCTTTGAACCTGCAAATAGTGCTATACCTTTCTTGGGTTTCGAGTTAGACTGCTCATGAAGTTCAAAATAAGAAAAAAGTTCATCTAACCTAAGTTTAGAAAGATCCTTGGAGACCTTGTAGGCATCGACCATGGATGCCCACAAGGTAGTCCTCGGAAAGGAGTTTAGGACATACCTTATAAGGTCGTGGTTTTCGACCTTTTGCCCGATTGCGTGTAGATTGTTGACTATGTCCTGGACGCGGGCGTGGAGTTGCATCGCCGTTTCATGTTCCTGCATTTTTAGATTATATAGTTTATTAAATAAAAGATCATGCTTACATACCTTGGCTTCATCGGTCCCTTCGTGTAGCTCCACTAGCTTTGTCCAAAGGTCTTTTGCGCTTATGAAGGGGCCGACGCGATTTAACTCCTCCTTGGACAAGCTGCATTGGAGGATTTGTGTTGCCTTGGCGTCGGCTTCGACTTGTCGTTTTGTCGCAATGGTCCATTGGTCATAACCCAAGGATTCACCCACTTCGTTAGTCGGAAGTGTGAAACCCGTTTGGATTATGATCCACATCTCAATTTGGGTTTTGAGAAAGCATTCCATCCGACCTTTCCAGTAACGGAAATCATCTCCGTTGTAAAACGGAGGTCGGACGGTGCTAAAACCCTCGAGATGGGCCATTTGGAAGGGAAACCTTGCACAAAAAATACCAAAAAAAAAAACATGAAAAAAAAGGTTCCAAGACTTCGCCTTGGATTAGTAATGTAGGAAATGAAAAGAAACAAAAGGAATAAACGAGAAATAACCAACTAAAATAAAATATGAGCACTTACAACCTTCGATGTCCTGGATATGGTACTAAACGATGGTTTTTCGGGATTAATACAACTTGTTACGAGGGTTTATCCTGGTAAGAAGTGTAGATCTTTCCGAGAGCTTCATTTTGGTAGGTAGACCGTTTCGTGGGTCAACTTGTACGAAAAGTTATACCCGTTTTACCGTCGGCTACTCCAAAAGCGAATACTTGCAAAACAAAACCAAATGAAGAGTACCAAGACTTCGTCTTGGATTAGTAGTGCGGGAGAAAAATTTAAATGAACGAAAAATAAATCTGTAAAAAATGCTAGATTGGTGGTTTCACCAAATTTGAGCGCCCCCGGCTCTGATACCAATTGTTGGATCGAAGCGGATCGCTAGAGGGGGGGTGAATAGCGATAAACCCTTTTTTTAATTCGTTCGTTAAAACTCAAGTAGACAGTTAATTGCAGCGGAAAGATAAACTATAAATAAATGAGACAAATGTTTTTTTACTTGGTTCGTAGCCTTCGGCTACTACTCCAAGACCATATCATGCACGGAGGGCAATTCACTAAAAATACTCCTCCTCGTTGGAGGTAGGAGTTTGACGATTACAAAAAGAACTTCGAAAGAAAAGATAGAGACACAAACCCTCTCTTCTATTAATGTAAAGTGCAACGATAGAAAACCTCGATTAATAAAAAGAATTGCAATATTTAAAGAGACGACAAAATAAGAATATCAACAACTAAAAGAGTAGAAAGTAAACTAGGGTTGTTGACAGCACTTTGTCGTAGAGTCGTCAGAAAATCGCAGAGTTGTGGAGGTTTGTGAGCACTTAGAGATGATGAAAAACCCTAGGAGAAGCCCTCCTTTTATAGCCTTTAATCCCCTCATCGAATGGGTCTTCAACCAATAGGAATTGGGCACAAAATTCCTTGAAAAATGGTGATAAACCTTGACTCCTCGAGGCTGATTTTTGACCATCGATTGAACTGGCCCGGTTGAACTGGCCGGTTGAACTGATGGCCAGGATTTTTGACTACAATAAAGAGTTAGCTCAAAATATTAGTGAATTCGACGGCCACTTGCCATCCAATCTCAACATAGACCTTCCATGGGAAGTCTTGGGTCGGATCGTCGCCTAAGGACGTCCCCGTACAAAGGACACGACCTCACTTCACTTTACTCACTTGAGCTTACCTTGATACTTACTATGTCACTTTTGCTTCCGACCTTCCACTTGATTCCTTCGGCTCCCTCCGAAGTCACTCAAGTGTCGCCCGACCACCGCGGCTTCCTCCGGGTGTCGCTAGCCTTCAGCTCCAACTATAGCAATTTTCTGCACACTCGATTCAGCTCGTGAGATAACGACATGAGCTTAACTTTGTATCGTTTGCTATAATCAAAACTCAGGTTCGACTTAGGTGCCTACTGCACCAACACCAAGTCCACCTGTAGGGTTTAGATGATGAACCTTATGAGCTCCTCAAGGGGACATCATCATCCTAATATATAGGACACGGTTTCCTCCTATAATCAACGATACACCATATAAATAATATCATCTCCCAACTTACCGAGCATATCGATTTAATCTATAAATCTCGCCCATTGGTAAATCAAAGAGATGACTACTAAGTATATGTGCCCTTATTATATCGGGATTAAGAGCATGTACAAAATAATATCTGAGGTCCGATTCGATTATGTAGTCAGCAATAAATCGAATCACCTCTATGTCGGTCCTACTCAACACACACAAAGTTCACTAGTGTGATTCTATGGTTAAGACAAACCAATACCAAATCACACTACAACCATTCCGATGATTTGTCCAAAGCCATCTCGGTTGTGATCCTTTACTTATACTTTACAATGAGCAGATAACATGATCTCCCGTGTGACACCACACACCATGTTATCTACAATGTAATGTATTAGACAATATTGCATAACCATAAAAATATGCAAAAAATGATCATGTGATTCTTATTTCAAAATAAAGATGTTTATACAAAATATAGACTTTTCAGTATACATCCCTACACTTTGGGTCCAGTGACAAGGTGAGCTTCAACCTTCCTTATTTGGCCGACCCCTATTCCTCCACCAAAGCTGTCCAGTTTTCTGGACAGCTTGTTTCCTTCTTGTCGGAGCTTCATTTGGACGACTTTTGGAGGTCCGACAGCGGTAGCCTTGCCGGGGATTCGATCTCCGGTAATCCTCATAGGTGGAGGACGAAGGATTCGTCAAATGGTTGAAGAATACCTCTCCGGAGAAGCAAGTTTTTGAGGACTCATTTTGGATCCGAATTTTGATTCGGATCGTGATCTTCTCTCGATCACATCGTCTTCAACACGAGGCTAGTAACCCGTACGAAGACGAGGCTCGTGACTTTGTGAAGTCATCCCGAAGATACTCGGCGTGGATACGGATAGAGTCGATTCTAGCGAGGATCGCTCCGGTTGATGCCTTTCCCGCTGCACGTGATACGTCAGGTATACGTATTATAAATTTCCTTTTATTTCAAAATTTGAATTTACGGTTATGTCTACACATGTTGTAGTATGCATGTGTGTGGTGTGTGTGTTGTAATAAATTAGATTTATTATTTTATTCCTTCCGCTGTGCACATGTTTACGAAACATGTTCGAAATCACTCGCCACAGTGCCGAAAACCCAACAGTGGTATCAGAGCCCAGGTTGTGTTTCGACATAATCGTAAAATTGTTTTGCAATAGTCATAATGGTATTTATGGAAATTTTCTACTTTTGGAAAGTTAGAAGTATTTATGGAAATTTTTAATTTTGGAAAGTCTAGAAGTATTTATGGAAATCTTCAACTTTTGGAAACTTAGAAGTATTTATGGAAATTAATATTTTCTATAAATAAAATATTTGATTAGATTTAGAAATTTGTTTCCTAATTTAATCATGATTTGATTTGGGAAATCAAATATTAAAATATTTTATTTCCATAAGTAGTTTTGATGATTTAGGAAATTTGTTTCCTAAATTGACTTTCCTTAATCAACACTTTCCACAAATTAAATATGTGATTAGATTTGAAAATTTGTTTCCTAATTTAATCATGATTTGATTTGAAGAATCAAATCTCAAACATATTTTATTTCCATAAATAGTTATGACATATAAGGAAATTTTGTACATGTCATAATTGTATGCCATGTAATTGCATTAGATGCATATCATTATTCGATGCGTGTCGTGACATGTAGATGTATGCCATGTAGATAATAGTTATTTGCATGCAAAGAGGATGAGACATAAAAACTCTTACTTAATATTAAAGCCTACATCTTCCATTAATATGGTTAGAACCAGAGTTCCGTTTTTTGTTTGGGTTGTTGGACTCTCTCCAAGCCCGCCTTGAACTCGAACATGTTCAAACCATGGAATAGTTTAATACTAATATGGTAAGAGTCAGAGGTCAATCATTAGCTTTGGTTGTTGGACTCTCTCAAAGCCGGGCTAATTGGTTGAATGCGCTCTAACTATATTAAAACTATTTCTCGATTAATGGGTTGGCTTTAACCTGGAGCATCGGCTTGTTGGACTCTCTCCAAGGTCGATGTGAAGGGAGGTGAAGTTGGGTGCTATGCATATGATGCATACTTGTTAATGAGTTAACAACCCGATGTATGTGTGAATATTCAATAAGTTGATAGCACATTGTGATAGTTGCATATATGTGATATGCAATCAGTATATTTGATACCTACCATCGTAGCTATGAATGACTTGTTGGACTCTATTCAAGGTTGTTCATATATATGATGGATATCAGCCCATTCGGAGATGGACCTACGATCTCCCGAAGTGATTTTGGGGTTTTTGATATTCGAAAAATGAATGGGATTTATGAATGTATATTGATGCATTTTAAATCATCTTTCTCATATATGCTCATTTTGTATTTCTAAGTTAATCTATTGATCATGATGTCTTTGAATTTGCGTTCCATTTTGGATTTGAATAAATTGACTGGGTCGAACTTCTTGGACTAGCTTAGAAACTTGAGAATTATTCTCAAGGTTGAAAAGCTTGCAAATGTCCTCGAAGCGCCTCTTCCCACCCGTCCTAGTGACAATGCAACTCTGGACCAATTGTTGGCCTATTAGAAACATGTGACTGATTCTGAAATGGTGAGTTGCATCATGCTAGCCACGATGGTACCTGAGATGCAGAAGCAGCATGAGCATATGGATGCTCATACCATAGTCTTTTATCTTTATCAGTTGGTTGATGAGCAAATGAGATTCGAAAGGTTCGAAGTCTCCAAGCTCCTCTTCACTTCTGAGATGCAAGAAGGTTCATCTGTGGTACTCCTCAACATGCTGAAGACTGTGGAGTCTTCTGTGAAGCATGAGCAGGGGACAATGCTGTAAGTTGATTCCTCGAAGAAAGGTTCTAAGAGGAAGTCAAAGGAATAGCAGAAGGGGAAGAAAAAGGCTAAAAAGGCAGAACCAGTTCAAAAGGGCACTTGCCATCATTAAGGAAAGGAGGGCCATTGGCGAAGAAATTGCAAGATTTATCTTGAGTCTGTGAAGGAGAACAAGGCATCAGATGCCCCATCTTCATCAAATATCTTCGTTATTGATTTTCATTCTTTTTCCTCAGACACTTGGGTATTGGATACTGGGTGTGACTCCCATATATGTAATGACATTCATGGGCTAAGGAATAGAAGAAGACTTGTCAAGGGAGAGTCAAAATTTATGTGTTGGGAATGGAGCAAAGGTTGCTGCACTCGCCATCGGAACGTATTTGTTGAAACTCCCTATAGGACTTGTCTTAGAACTGGACAATCGCTTTTATGTTCCTTCATTGATAAAGAACATCATTTCTATTTCTTGTTTAAATAGAAATGGGTATCATTTGACTTTTAGTAACAATTGTTGTTACATAACTTTGAATGGAGTTCTTTATGGGACTGGAACTTTGAGCAATGGTATTTATATGTTGGACGTATCCAGTGACATTTTGAATATCGAAGCGAGCAACAAGCGTGCTCGAAAGGATAATCAATTAGACTTCTACATGTGACATTGTCGTCTTGGCCATGCAAGCAAGAAACGCATGTCCGAATTACACCGATGTGGAATTCTGGAATCGTTTGAATTGGATTCATATGATACATGCGAATCATGCTTAAAAGGCAAGATGACTAAGTTACCTTTTACAGGAAAAGGTGAACAAGTGGGAGAGTTGCTAGGTCTAATACATACTGATGTATGTGGACCTATGTCAACTCAAGCTTTAGGAGGCTATAACTACTTCATTACCTTCACCGATGATCACTCACGGTTTGGGTATGTGTTCTTGATGAAACACAAGTCTGAAGCCTTTGAAAGGTTCAAAGAATTTAGAAATGAAGTAGAGAAACAACATGACAAGAGTATTAAAATACTTCGATCGGATCGAGGTGGTGAATATTTAAGTCAAGAGTTTCTTAATTATCTAAGAGACAATGGTATTTTGTCTCAATGGACTTCGCCATACACACCACAACATAATGGTGTATCTGAGAGGCGTAACCAAACCTTGTTGGACATGGTCAGGTCAATGATGAATCATGCGAATCTTCCCAATTCCTTTTGGGGCTATGCACTTCAGACAACTATTTACTTGTTAAACAGAATACCAACCAAGGTAGTCTCCACTACTCCATATGAGATATGGAATAGTAAGAAACCTCATGTATCTTACTTGAAGATATGGGGTTGTCCTGCTTATGTGAAGCGGACTGTATCAGACAAATTGGATGCTAAGTCTGATAAATGTCTATTTATTGGATACCCTAAGGAAACAAGGGGTTACCAATTCTATCATCCCGTGGAACAAAAGGTGTTTGTTTCAAGGTATGCTGTGTTTCTAGAGAAAGAGTTTCTCTTGCAAGAAAATAGTGGGAGTGTCATCGAGCTTGAGGAGGCTCGAGAGACTCAAATAGACATTGATGAGATACCTGGTGAAGCACAACAGCCGATAACTCATAGTGATGAGAAATCAGCTGGACCTATTGAAACACCACATCTTCGTAGATCTGGTAGAACACGCAACATTCCTGAGAGATATGGATTTCTCGTAAGTGAATCGAATGACGTGTTACTCATTGATCATGAGGAGCCTACTAGTTATGAAGAAGTTCTGACAAGTTTAGAAAGGGATAAGTGGCTTGAAGCCATGAAGTCGGAAATGGATTCCATGTATGAAAACCAAGTTTGGAACTTGGTTGACCCACCTGAAGGCATAAAGCCTATAGGGTGCAAGTGGGTTTTCATGAAGAAAACTGACATGGATGGTAATGTGATTACCTATAAGGCTAGATTGGTGGTGAAAGGATATCGTCAAAAGCAAGGTGTTGATTATGACGAAACCTATTCGCCGGTAGCTATGCTTAAATCCATTCGGATGCTCCTGGCCATAGCGGCTCATTATGATTATGAGATATGACAGATGGATGTGAAAACAACTTTCCTTAATGGAAACCTACTCGAGGACGTGTATATGATACAACCTGAGGGTTTCACATCGGTTGATAAAACCAAGGTATGCAAATTGCGATGGTCCATATATGGATTGAAGCAAGCATCCAGGAGCTAGAATATCCATTTTGATGAGACAATCAAAAGGTTTGATTTCTCACAAAATCCAGACGAACCTTGAGTGTACAAGAAGGTTAGTAGGAGTGCAGTCGTGTTCCTAGTATTGTATGTCGATGACATATTACTTATAGGAAATGATGTTTCAGTCTTACAATCAGTTAAGATTTGGTTGTCCAAGACATTCTCCATAAAAGACCTAGGAGAAGCAACCTACATCCTCGGGATTAAGATCTATAGAGATAGATCGAAACGGTTGCTTGGGCATTCACAGTCTACATATATAGACCGAGTGCTAAAGAGGTTTAGCATGTGGGAATCCAAGAAAGGTTTCCTACCCATCAGGCATGGGATACACCTTTCGAAGTCTATGTGTCTGCGCAAAGAAGATAAGAGGATTTGCATGAGTAATATTCCCTATGCATCCACAATAGGATCTATCATGTATGCTATGTTATGTACGAGGCTCGATGTATCGTATGTTCTGAGTGTCACAAGTAGATACCAGTCTGATCCAGGAATGGATCATTGGGCGGCTGTTAAGACGATCCTTAAGTACTTAAAAAGAACTAAGGATATGTTCCTAATATATGGAGAAGGGTACATAGTGATACGTGGGTATACGGATGCCAGCTCCAGACAGACAAGGATGATTCCATGTCTCAGTCTAGGTATGTATTCACCTAGAATGGAGGCGCAATAAGTTGGAAAGGTTCCAAGCTTGACACTATAGCGGATTCTGCCACTAAGGCAGAATACATTGCAACTTTGGAAGCAGCAAAGGAAGCGGTTTGGATCAAGAAGTTCATCTCTGAACTTGATGTGGTCTCATCAATGATCCAAACATGTGCTTCGCCGCTATCATCTGATCAGAGAGATCATTAGTAGGAAGGAAATACAAATCAAGAAAATCCCCACTGAAAGAAACTTAGCAGATCCTTTGACTAAGGCATTACCTCAAAGTAAGTTTGAGGGTCATGTTAGAGCTTATGGTATTGGATACTGTAGCGATTGACATTAGGCCAAGTGGGAGTTTGTTAGTAATATATGAGAGATGTCCTAAGGCAATCGCCTTATGTTTGAACCATTTATATGATAAATGAAGATTCACTATTTGAGTATACATGTTTTCATGTATTTGATTAGATCTTAAACTCATTTACTGAATGTCCACGATACGATTCACAGCATGAGAGAATTTGTGATTGGATCACAATTAGTGAGTATCTCTACATGTTTAATTGTGATGTATCAGAATTATCCCTAGTCGATGAATTGATGGATTTGGACACCATTGATTCTGTCGAGACTAGCACGAGGTATACTCCTTGGTGTATCCAAGCAGCTGATTCTCACTGGCTGGAGACATTGTGATGTTCGGAGTTAATCGTGGATGCTAGTTATGGTAACTAGTTCATTGGAGTGACCAGCCGTAAGACTTCATATGGTTCTCTACATATATAAATATGTCAATGAAGTTCTTACTGCAGTTTAAGTGCGATGTTCCTTTGACTTGCGGTATTCAAGTCATCTTGATCATAAAGACTTATGCTTTGACATCTTAAGCAAGCATCTCTGAGGAGATGTGGACCCGGGATGATTGGGTATAAGTCGAAGTGATCGAAGGTATTTGAATAGCTTATAAAGGATTCACCACTCCTTGCGAGGAGATGTATACCCATGACCTCTTGTCGGATTATTACTAAAGTCTTTGGCTAAAGCATTACATGTTTAGAGTAAGGTACTCTTCGATACATGTTGTCACGCCCGCCCTTTCCTAGGGTCCAGAGGGGCGGCGCGTGACGCGACCGTACATGCATACATCGTACTACTTACAGCGGAAGACTTTAGACACATTTTTTTTCTTTTAAACATAAACATGCATCGTCATTTTATAGATACTTCTTCTTAACATAGAGTATGCATCATTATTTCATAAGTACTTAGTGCTTAGTTCAAGTCCATAAACATCATCATCATAGGGGAAACATACATAAAGAACATAACAGATCTCCTCCACCATACCACTACCACACACACTTTGCCCCTCCTGTTGCTCTCTTTAGTTTATCCATCCCTTACCCTTATCTGCAGTACAAGGGAAAAATAAACTATAAGCACATAGGCTTAGTAAGATCCTATCCTACTCACAAAAACCATACATCGACATTAAGCATGGCATGTAACATTCATAACATATAAGCAACATAACATGTAACATATATGACGTAAGCAAACATAACATGTAGCATAAGTAACCTAAGCAAACATAACATGTAACATATATAACATAACAACATATCATGTACATATATGGCATAATCAAACATAACATGCAACATATATATCATAGCAACATATCATGTACATATATGACATATTCAAACATAACATGCAACATATATAACATAGCAACATATCATGTACATATATGACATAATCAAACATAACATGCAACATATATATCATAGCAACATATCATGTACATATATGGCATAATCAAACATAACATGCAACATATATAACATAGCAACATAGCATGTAAACATAACAATCATAACATGTGAACATAACAATCATATCATGTAAACAAATGTAGGATGCTCTTTGAAAATATATATTATAGGTACGTAAACATAAATCTCAACATATTAGGCCCAACATTGTACCACATCATCATCATCATAGCGCGCATCCCTAAATAGACCCGAGGTAGCAAGTCTCGAACCTACTAGGTTACTAGGCCCGATCTTAGTCCGTCGACCTAGGGGCCATCGTCATAGCGTAGAAGCCCATCCTAGGCCCGATTTTAGTCCATCGACCTAGGGCATCTGGGAGCCCATCCCGTACTAGGCCCGATCTTAGTCCGTCGACCTAGGGGCAATCATACATAGAAGCCCATCCTAGGCCCGATCTTAGTCCGTCGGCCTAGGGCAACTTAGGAGGCCATCCCTTTGGACCTTGTTAGGGTCCTGGTACAAGCCATGCAGAAGGTAAAATACTTATATGTTTTTTATCATAACATATCTTATTTCATTTCACAAATATATCATACTTCATTTCATAACATATCATATTTCACTTCATGAACATATCATATTTCATTTCATAAACATATCATACTTCATTTTATAACATATCATATTTCACTTCATGAACATATCATATTTCATTTCATAACATATCATATTTCACTTCATGACATATCATATTTCATTTCATAACATATCATATTTTACTTCATGAACATATCATATTTCATTTCATAACATATCATATTTCACTTCATAATCACATCATACTTCATTTCATAACATATAGGGCATGGCATAAGGCATAACATCAAGAGTAAGTAAACACTAACCTAGAGCATGTTATCTTCATCTAGCATCATTTAACATCACATGTTATCATGAATTTACCTAAAACGTGGCATAAGGAACACATTTGGGGTCTTGGCCAAATGGTTCAAATGGGTTTCATGGATCAACCACTTAACTAACTCATCTAAAAGAAATCCCTCTTCATCATATTAATACAAGATATAGTATGAATCATCATGATAAGCCCTAGTTATGGTCTTGGCCGAATGTTTCATGGGGAATTTAGGGTTAAACTCTTAACCCAATCCATCTATCATCCTAACATCATTATATTCATACAAGATATGGTATAGAACTTCATTGAAACTCAAGAACAAGGTTTGGCCGAATGGTTCATGGAGAGTTTAGGGTTAAACTCTTAACCTAATCCATCTAACATCCTAACATCATTATATTCATACAAGATATGGTATAGAACTCCATCGAAAACTCAAGAACAAGGTTTGGCCAAATGGTTCATGGAGAGTTTAGGGTTAAACTCAACCTAATCCATCCAACATCCTAACACCATTATATTCATACAAGTATAACATAGAACTTCATGGAAAACTTCAAGAAAAGGGTTTGGCCGAATGGTCAAGGGGGCATTTAGGGTTAAACTCTTAACCTAATCCATCTAACATCCTAACATCATCATATTCATACAAGTATGGCATAGAACTTCATGGAGAACTCAATTAAAGGGCTTGGCCGAATGGATCATGGAGAATTGACACAAAAACTTCAATCGAAAAGCTACTTGCATGCAGGTGAGGGGATACTTACATCCTTCGCTTTGCTTTTTGGTTGGAAGATGACCTAAGGGAAGCAACCTAGCCTTTCTTCTTGCTTGGATGACTTTCGGCCAAAGGATGGAAAGAAGGAGCTCTAGGGTTCGGTGAGGAAGGAGAAGAGGAGGAGAAAAGCAATTTTGATAACTCATGTCTCCTCATTCCCCCTATTTATTCACTTGAAGAGTCCCTTAGTCTCCCTTAACCCTAACTATAATTTCCCACATTCCTCTAATAATAAAATCTTGTTGGCCTTCTGGTTATTGGATGCACCCTTAGGGCTTGGCTATCTCTAGAGGTTTGGGGTTCAATTCCTAGGCCTTGCATCCTTTTTGGCTTATTTTCTTTTATTTTTGAAAGAGCCCACATAAAGCCCATTATCATCAAGCCAAAAATTCTTGTAAAATAGTTAGAAATTTTACGGGCATTATACATGTGCAGTAACTAGAATCTGTAGGACGAGGAAATGATACTTGGGCTAGGTGTGACGTAGTCAACCTAGTGGGGACTGACACTATAGACCATATCCTGAACCAAGTGGGTATAAGATGAGTGAAGGAAATGGGGCACGATTCATTCGAGCTGCTGAAGGGTTTCAGAAATAGTTCTGGATCAACCGTTTATCTTTTCGGTTAATTGGGAATCATGATGTACTACTAGGTGTCACTCATGATTGTTCTATAATTAATGGTTATTTATAGACGGCCAACATAAACCGAGAACCTATTTGGTCACACGCACAATGAGCGTAATCCGAAGGATTTAAAACGAGCTTGAGAATGAGATTCTTAGACCGAGAGAAACTAGGTTTGGTTGGACCAAACATGGAGCGAGCATGAAATCCTTTCAGTCGCAATGGAAGCATGGATGGGCCGTGTCTTATGAAGACATGATGGATGAACCAAATTGGTTTGGTTCTAATCCAATGGAGGAGAATAAACAAAAGGGGTTTGGTTTGTTTTAAACGAATGAATGAAAGTTGGTTTGGTTCGGTTCGTTTTAACTTAAAATAGACCATCATGGTTTGGTTTATTTTAACTTAAATTAATGGAGAGGGCTAACGGGATTTTGGTTATGATCCGATAACCATTAAGAGAATTTGTTCTCTATAAAATAGGGCTTAAGGGTTTTGTTAAGCTCTAATCCTTGCAACCCTAGTTGTTGCCGCCCATCCTCTCCCTCTTCTCCAAGTGGTCGGCGCCAACTCCTTGCTGCCGCCCACCACCGCCCAAAGCCCCTTGTCGGTGTCTAGAAGATGCCGTCCTCTCCCCTTGCCGGTGTCGAGCTGCTGCCAGAGGAGCTCCGCTGATCCTCTTTGGGTCCGGCGACAAGGTGAGCTTCAACCTTCCTTATTTGGCCGGCCCCTATTCCTCCACCAAAGCTGTCCAATTTTCTGGACAGCTTGTTTCCTTCTTGTCGGAGCATCGTTTGGATGACGTTTGGAGCTCCGACAGCGGTAGCCTTGCTGGGGATTCGATCTCCGGTAATCCTCATAGGTGGAGGACGATGGATTCGTCAAACGGTTGACGAATACCTCTCCGGAGAAGTGAGTTTTTGAGGCTCATTTTGGATCCAAATTTTGATTCGGATTGTGATCTTCTCTCGATCACATCGTCTTCAACACGAGGCTAGTAACCCGTATGAAGACGAGGCTCGTGACTTTGTGAAGTCATCCCGAAGATACTCGGCATGGATACGGATAGAGTCGATTCTAGCGAGGATCGCTCCGGTTGATGTCTTTCCCGCTGCACGTGATACGTCAGGTATACGTAGTATAAATTTCCTTTTATTGAAAAATTTGAATTTACGGTTATGTCTACACATGTTGTACTATGCATGCGTGTGGTGTGTGTGTTGTAATAAATTAGATTTATTATATTATTCCTTCCGCTGTGCACATGTTTACGAAACATGTTCGAACACACACTCGCAGCGGTGCCGGAAACCCAACACCTTCCTCCCAGGCTGATCTTCCTCCTCCTACGCTGGCTGAGATTCCCCCACCTGCACCATCTTGTTGGAGATTCTAGGATGTTGCACAGTGGAATAAGTGAATAAAATAATATTTATTAAATCCCAGACATCCCCTGGATGTTAGGAAAACTTGATTTGGCATAATCACTTGAAAAACCACAAAAGGAGAAGGAGAAGTTATACCTTCGAGATTCTTTCAAATTCGTGGAAACCACAAGCAAGACTAACGCATCTTGCCTCTATCAGTATCTACGTTGGGATCACCTGAGACAACTCCTAGAGTAGCAAGCCTTTGTCTCCAATTGATGCTAGCCAACCGGTGGAGACAAGAGAAGAGGAGAGAGGAAAGACGACTACTAAGGGAGAAACCTAAAACTAAAAAATCCTCTTCTTTCCAAAGATTATCAAGAGATCTATTAATAGATCTATTGATTAAGTCATCTTGGGAGGCTTAAATGGAACATATCTTATCATAATTATCCCATAATTAAGTAAGAACAACCCAGGAAATTTTCATGAGAGAAATCTCCAAAATTGGCGGAACCGCGACATGACTGTGTGTCTTACACACGGTCGTGCCAGGACACATGACCGGTCGTGTGTTCTTCTAGGCACAGGCAAGTTTTATCCATTTTTCGGCCAGAGCCAGGCACAACCCGTGGCAAGTTAGGCATGACTGTGTGAGGCTCTGTATGGTCTGTTTGACTTCGTTTAGGTGCTAAGTCCAACAAGGCCATAGGAGGTTCCATAGCCTCCATTTCGTCCGCCCCTTGGTCTAGTCCAACTAGACAAATCCTCTCTCATCAAGAATCTCATTCTCAAACTTTTTTTACATCTCGAGATCACCCGTAGTGCGTTTGACCCCATAGGTTCCCGATTATGTTGGCAATTCATAATTAACCCCATAATTATGAAAAGATTATGAGTGGCACCTAACAGTACATTATGACCCCCAATTGATCAGAAAGTCTAAATCGACTCCAGAACATTTCTAAACCCTTCAGCAGCTTCAGTTGTTCATGTCTTATTTCTTTCACTCATACTATACCCACTTGGTTCAGAACATAGTCTATGTGTTCGTCCACACTAGGCTGACTACGTCACACCTAGCCCAAGTTAGTTTCCTTTTCCTATAGGTTCAAGTTACTCCTACATGTTCCCAAGAAGACCATCTTCTTAACATGTTTGCTCTGGCTAGAGACTTCTGAGTAACAATCCTGACAAGAGGCCTAAGGCATACATCTCCTTTATCAGGAGTTGCGAATCCTCTGTGGGCTATTCAAACACCTTCGATCACTTTGGCTCATACTCAATCATCTCGGAGTTACACCTACTATGTAGATGGCTGCGAAGAGGTCAAAGTACAAGGCACCATTATCAAGGTGACTTGAATACCTCAAGTCTAAGGAAGCTCGCACTCATGCTGCAATGAGATTTTCAACGACATATAAAACCATATGAAGTATCATAGCAAGTCACTCCAATGAACTAATTATCATAACTAGCATCCACATGTTCACTCTCAGCATCCCTATGCTTCTATTCAGTGAGTACCGAATGCTTGGTTAAACCAAGGAGCATAACATGTGCTAGTCTCATAGAATTGATGATGTCTATTCTCATCAATTCATCGACTTGGGATAGTTTCAATACTTGCATATTTACACATGTCCACTAATTGTGATCCAATCACAATTTCTCTCATGTTATGCATCATATTGTGGACTTTAGTACATGAGTTTAAGATCCAATCAAATACATAGATAATATTTACTTAAATAATAAATTTTATTAATAACTTCTAAGGCTATTACCTTAGGACACCTCTTAATTACATCAAACTCCCACTTGGCCTATAGCCAATCGCCTTTGTATCTAATACCATAGGCCTCTATATGCCTCTCGAACTTTTCTTGGGGAATAGGCTTTGTCAAGGGATATGCTAGATTTCTATCAGTGGAAACTTTCTTTTTTTGTATATCTCTTCTACCAATGATCTCTCTGATAAGATGGTAACGACGTAGTACGTGGTTGGATCGCTGATGAGACTGTGGTCCCTTCGCCTGTGCAATGGCGCCATTGCTGTTGCAGTAAACTAGTAATGCTTCAACAATGCTCAGAACTACTCCAAGTTCAGTAATGAACTTTTTGATCAAGACCACCTCCTTTGTTGGTTCAGAAGCTGCAATGTACCTTGCCTCCGTAGTAGAATCAACAACGGTGTCTTGCTTGGAACTCTTCCAACTCACTGCAACTCCATTCAAGAGGAATATGTATCCAAACTGAGATTTGGACTCATCCTTATCTGTTTGGAAGCTAGCATCAGTATACCCGCTTACCACCATATCACCTCCTCCATATACCAAGAACAAATCCTTAGTCCTTCTCGAGTACTTAAGGATTCTCTTGATAGCCACCCAATGGTCCATACCAAGATCCGACTGGTATCTACTCGTAACTCACAAAGTGTATAATACATCGGGCCTCGTACATAACATAGCATACATAATCGATCCTATTGCTGATGCATATGATATCTAACTCATGTGAATCCTCTCGACTTCAGTGCACGGGCATATAGACATTGAAAGGTGAATCCCATGCCTTATGAGAATAAAACCTTTCTTGGATCCATCCATGTTAAACTGTTGTAGCACTTTGTCTATGTATGTAGACTTCGAAAGACCAAGCAACCGATTCGATCTATCTCTATAGATCTTAATCTCCAAAATATAGGTTGCTTCTCATATGTCTTTCATGGAGAACATTTTGGACAACCAGACCATGACTATTTGCAAAATAGGAATATCGTTTCTTATAATTAATATGTCATCGACATACAATACTAGGAACACAACCGCACTGCCACTAACCTTTATATACACATAGGGCTCCTCAGGATTTTGTGTGAAATCAAACTATTTGATTGGCTCATCAAAATGGATATTCCAACTCTTGGATGCTTGCTTCAAACCATAAATGGAACGTTGAAGCTTGCATACTTTGTTCTTATCAATGGATGTGAAACCTTCAGGTTGTAACATATATGCATCCTCAGACAGGTTTCTGTTAAGGAAAGCTATTTTCACATCCATTTGCCATATCTTATAATAAAAATGAGCTGCCATGGCTAGGAGTATCCGAATAGATTTAAGTATAGCTACTGGTGAAAAGGTTTCGTCATAGTCAACACATTGTCATTGATGATAGCCTTTTCCACTAATCTAGCTTTTTAGGTAATAATATTACCATCCATATCGGTTTTCTTCTTGAAAATCCACTTGCACCCTATAAGCATTATGCCTTCGAGTGGGTCTACCAAGTTCCAAACCTGATTTTCATACATGGAATCCATTTCTGATTTTATGGCTATTAGCCATTATCCCTATATGAATTATTCAATGTCTCTTCGTAACTAGTAGGTTTCTCATCATCTATGAGCAACACGTCATTAGATTCACTTATGATAAATCCATATCTCTCAGGAATCCTACGTGTCCTACAAGATCTATGAGGAGGTAGTGTATTATCAGGTTCAACTATTACCTCATCCGAATGAGTAATTAGCTCAGGTTCTTGACTAGGAATCTCTTCTGTGTCTATCGGAGCCTCTTGAACTACACTTAGTTCAACCTTACTCCTACTATTTTTCTGTAAGAGAAACTCCTTCTCTAGGAATATAGCATGCCTTGAAACAAACACCTTTTGTTCCAAAGGATGATAGAATTGGTAACCCCTCATTTCCTTAGGGTAACTAATAAATAGACACTTATCAGACTTAGCCTCCAACTTGTCTGATACTATCCTCTTCACATAAGCAAGATAAGCCCATATCTTCAAATAAGATAAATGAGGTTTTTTCTACTATTCCACATTTCATATGGAGTAGTAGAGATTGCCTTAGTCGGGACTCTATTTAACAAGTAAGCAGCGACCTCGAGTGCATAACTCCAAAAGATTTTTAGAAGACTTGCATGCTACATCATTGACCTAACCATGTCCAACAAGGTCTGGTTTCGCCTTTCAGCCACACCATTATTTTGTGGCGTGTAAGGTGGAGTCCTTTGCGACAAGATTCCATTGCCCCTTAGATAATCTTGAAACTCTTAGCTAAGTATTGACCACATCGATCCAATCGAAGTACTTTAATATTTTTCCCAAGTTGTTTCTCTACTTCCTTTCTAAAATCTTTAAACCTTTCAAAGACTTCAAATTTGTATCATAACAGATACAAATACCCATATCATGAATAATCATCGATAAAGGTAACGAAGTAGCTATAACCTCGTATGGCATGAGTTGACATTGGTCCACATACATCGGTATGTATAAGGCCCAATTCCTCAACTGCTCGTTCACCTTTTCCTCTGAAAGGTAGTTTAGTCATCTTTACTTTTAAGCATGAAACACATGTGTCTATTGAATCTCATTCATAAGACTCTAAAATGCCAAGCTTATACAGTTTGGACATGCGTTCATTGCTTATATGGCCAAGACGACAATGCCATAATTGTGAGGTTAATTGTGTATCTAACTTAGCGCATTTTCTATTTGATTCGATATTGAATATCACGTTGGATGTATCTATCGTGTAGATTCCATTATTTAACATTCCAGTAACATAAAGAACAACATTTAACGTAATGTAACAATAATTATTACTAAACGTCAAATGATAACCTTTCTTATTCAAACATGAAATAAAAATAATGTTCATTATTAATGCAGGAATATAAAAACAATCATCCAACTCTAAAACTAGTCCCGTAGGAAGTCACAACATATAAGTACCCTTGGCTACAACAACAACTTTTGCTCAATTGCAAACCCTTATATATGCTTCTCCCTTAGCCAGCCTTCTTTTGTTCCTAAGCCCCTGTATATCATTACATATATGTGAGCCACACTCGATATCCAATATCCAAGTGCTAGAAGAAACAGTATGACATTCAATAACAAATATACCTGAAGTAGATTAGGCATCAGATGCCTTTTTCTGCTTCAGTGACTCCAGATACTGCTTGCAGTTTCTCTTCTAATCTCCATCCTTGCTATAATAATGGCAGGTGCCTTTGGGAGTTATTTCTTCCTTCTTTTCCTTTTCCTTCCCTTTAGCTTTGGTTTTTGTCTTCCCCTTAGAACCTTTCTTTGAGGAGTCAACTAGCATCACCATCTTCTATTCTTTATTAACAGATGACTCCACTGTTTTGAGCATATTGATCAATTCAGGAATCGTGGACTAAATCTTATTCATTCGATAGTTTATCACAAATTGTTAATAGATACCAGTCAGATTGTGAAGAATTAAGTCAATATGTAATTCATGGTCCATGAAAAACCCTAATGATCCCAATCGCTAAATATAGTTATTCATCCTTAGCACAAACTGCACTGCAGATGAACCCTCCTGCATCTTCGAGCGAAAGAGAAGCTGGGTGACCTCGAACCTTTCAGATCATGCCTGCTCATCGAACAACTCTCGAAGATGAAAGACAATTGTATTATCATCCATATGCTCATGTTGCTTCTGTAACTCAGTAGATATCGACGCTAGCATAATGCAACTCACCATCTCAGAGTCAGCAACATGTTTTTGGTATGCCAACTTTTGGTCACCAGATGCATTATTTGCAGGAGGTTGGGGAAGAACCTCTTCATGGACATAAGTTAGCATTTCAGCCTTAAGAACAATTCTCAGGTTGCGAAGCCAGTCCAAGAAGTTTGGCCAAGTCAATTTGTTGTTGTCCAAAATAGAATGTAAATTAATGGAGGTTGAAATGATATTCTAATTAGTACCAAGACATACAAAAAGATGTGTATAAGAGAGATGAATTTATAGTAATGCAAACAATTTACATTAACAAGAAACTCATGAAGGTAGGAAACTTCGTTTCCCACTTCAACTCGGTCGCTTGTTCATGGCGATCCCTTCTATGTCCCCGGATAAAAAAAAATTATCCCTGACAAGAGGGATTACCCAAGCTACCATTTCATCATCGTGCTATTCGATTTGAGTGGTCACTTGAACAAACTTGTTGTTCAAGCCACCAACCACTATTCTACGAATAGCCGCGGAATAGACAATGTACGGATTGCCGGCTTTTGTGTTTATATTCGGGGTCCAAGTATATTTAACCATAAAAATAGAATACAACATGCATATATAATTGAAAAACAATTATAGACATGTTACAAAAGAAAATAGACATGTGTTATACCTCTCGATCTTCTATTGTATGTCCTTCCTCCTTTTGGACATCGTGTGGGTGACGATCTTCCAAAAGTCGAAGCTCCTAGATCACCAATCTTCCTTCCTTGCTCACTCTGAACAAGAGGAAGTATAGAAACAAAGCACTTCTCCTTCTTTCAACTAACCACCAAGCTCCAAGCTTGGTGCTTGCCGCCGGCCAAGAAGGAGAACAAGGAGATAAAGAAGAGGGTCGGCCAAAAGCTTCAAGGGGAAGACCCTAAGCTCTGGCCAAGGATGAAGGGGAGAGGGTTGGATGCCGGCCAAACCAAGGAGAGAAGAGGGAAGAAGGGCGCCAGCCACCTAAGGAAGAAGAAGAAGGAAAACTTTCCTTAATTGTGGTCGCCCAAAGCCCTAAGCCTCCCTTGCCGCCCAAAACCCTAGCTCCTCTTTCTCTAATTCTTCTTGCCACCCACCCTAGCCTCTCCTTTTATAGAGTTAGGGATAAGCCTTGTTTTAATCTCCACCATTGGTTCTAGGGATTTAATCTCAACCGTCGGATCTAGAGATTTAATCTCAACCGTCGGATCTAGAGATTTAATCTCTACCGTTGAATCTAGAGTTTTGTTTTCATCCATTGGATCTAGGCTTCATGAGGTTTTAATAGGCTACAATAGGGACCATGAGGAGGAGTTGGATCTTGGCCACCCAATGGATCAAGCCCACATAAAGTCCGATCCATTAATGATAATCCAATCGACTAAAGGATTATCATTGATCTACCTCACCAACCCCCATAAGTTAATATGGGCTCCATATATTATTTGTACATTTTTCTCCCCGTGTTTGAGATCTCGAATGTCCATCGATTAATTGATTTACTAACCATTAATTAATCAACATCTAACTCCATGAGTAGTACCACTCATCCTTATCATCATGCCGGAACAAGTCCACCTGTAGGGTTTACATGATGAACCACCTGGTATAACATGAAGGGAAATTGGTTCCTAATTTTTTTCCTTTGTTTCTTTTCTTGTTCTTTCCTTTGTTTCTTTTTTGTTTCTATTTTGTTTCTTTTCTTTTCTTCGTCTACTCACTGATCAGGGCACGTCTCGCCCTAGAAATCCTCATATCAGGGCAGTTCATGCCCTGGAAACCCTCTATCAGGGCATCTCTTGCCCTGGAAATCCTTTCAAAAAAAAAAAAATCAGAGCAATCAGAGCGGTATTGCCCAGGGTGGTTTTGCGCAAAGTGGAACCTCCCAGGGCAGTTTTGGTGGGTTGCCCAACTTCAGTGCGGGTTCCAAGGCAGTATTTTCCAGAGCGGTTTTGAACAAGGAGTGTCTCCAGGGTGATATTTTCAGAGCGGTTTTTGTGCAAGGAGCGATTTCCAGGGCAATTTTCCAGAGAATCAGAGTGGTTTTGCGCATAGAGAAGACTCAGTGTATTGCCCAGGCGATTTTTGCAGGCGGTTTGGTGGGTTGCCCAACTTCAGTGCGGGTTCCAGGGCGGTTTTGAACAAGGAGTGTTTCTAGGGCGGTATTTTCAGAGCGGTTTTTGTGCAAGGAGCGATTTCCAGGGCGATTTTCCAGAGAATCAATGTGGTTTTCACTCCAGAGTGGTTTCGGGAAGGAGCTTTGGTCCAGGGCGGTTTTCCAGGGCGGTTTTTCAATCCAGAGCGGTTTGATACAAGGAGACCTTTCCAGGGTGGTTTTCCAGAGCGGTTTTGAATAAGGAGTGTTTCCAGGGCGGTTTATTACGGCGGTTTGTGCAGGAGGCGACTTCGAGCGGGTTTCCAGGGTGGTTTCTTTCCAGAGTGTTTTCGTACAAGGAGTAATCCTCCAGGGTGGTTTTCCAGGGAGGGTTTCCAGGATGGATTCAGTACAGAGTGGTTTAGTGCATGGAGCTTTTCTCCAGGGTGGTTTTCCAAAGGGAGTGTTTGCCAGGGTGGTTTCACAACCAAAGCAGCAAGGAATGATGAAGTTACAGGGTGGATTCACTCCTACTCCAGAGAGGTTTTGCACAAGGAAGGGGACACTCCCAAGCCCGGGCAGTTTTTCAGGGTGGTATTACAGGGCGGTACACGCACCAAGAATGTGGCACTCTCAATGCCAGGGCAGTTTTCAGGGCAGAGTGGTTTCTTTCCAAGGCCAGGGTAGTTTCAAGATGCACAATGGGCTACTTTCAGAGAGGCTTCACCAAAGCCAGAGCGGTCCAGGGAGTCCAGGCCAGTTCTGTGATCAGGGCATGTATTGCCCTGGAAATCCTTATACCATGGCACTTCTTGCCCTGGAAACCCTCTATCAGGGCACTTCTTGCCCTGGAAATCCAAATTCGTAGCAATGGTCACTTGCCAAAAAAAAAAAAAGGTTTATGGTGAATAGGCCCACCACCAATGGTCTATCTAGTCCGTAGCAAACGACTACGGTAAAGACATCCTAAATCCGTTTATGGCTGAGGCTTGGCCAATAAGCCTAGGAAAGATGAATAGGCCAACCTGAATGGCCTATCTAGTCCGTAGTGAGAACGCTCACAGAAAGACACGACAAAACCGTTGATGGCTGGTCACTTGCCAAAAGTGATAAACATCTGACACGGAAGGATAGCAGGCATGGACAAAGAGAATGTGGATGCAGCAGGACGCGCAACCGTATGTGCTGATTTCATGTACCCATGAGTTCACGTACCCATGATGATGGGCACAGAGGGATAACAGGCATGGGCAAAGGGAACGTGGAAGCTACAGGGTGTGCAGCCACGTATGAGGAGATCATGTACCCATGAGTGAGCTAGTATGCACGAGAGCCGAGGTACCCATGAGAGCACATGTACACCCCTCCATCTTTGGACCCACGATGCATCTCAGATCTGACACATCGTCAGACATGACATGAGAATGCGTTATGGGATTTTGTACGATGGTGCTTTTCTTGATGATATATATATTTACCTTTCATCAAAAAATGATGAACCTTATGAGCTCCTCAAGGGGACATCATCATCCTAATATATAGGACACAGTTTCCTCCTATAATCAACGACACACCATATAAATAATATCATCTCCCAACTTACCGAGCCTATCGATTTAATCTATAAATCTCGCCCATTGGTAAATCAAAGAGATGAGTACTAAGTATATGTGCCCGTTATTATATCGGGATTAAGAGCATGTACTAAATAATATCTGAGGTCCGATTCGATTATGTAGTCAGCAATAAATCGAATCACCTCTATGTCGGTCCTGCTCAATACACACAAAGTGTACTAGTGTAATTCTATGGTCAAGACAAACTAATACCAAATCACACTACAACCATACCAATGGTTTGTCCAAATCCATCTAGGTTGTGATCCTTTACTTATACTTTACAAGGAACCGATAACATGATCTTCCGTGTGACACCACACACCATATTATCTACAATGTAATGTATTAGATAATATGCATAACCATAAATATGCAAATAATGATCATGTGATTCTTATTTCAAAATAAAGATGTTCATACAAAAGATAGACTTTTCAGTATACATCCCAACAATCTCCCACTATTTTTTTTATCAAATTCAATAGCCCTCACTTTGAATTCGAGAGATGGTAGGCTATCTCCTAGTGGGTTGATATCCATTATGACTAAGAACAAAATTGGCGAGGGTCCAACAAGTCATTCATAGTCTTAATGTTAGGTATCAACAGTACCCATTATATATCAAATATATAACTATCACTTTATGCTATCAACTAATTGAATGTTCACATATACATTAGGTTGTTAACTCATTAACATATATACATCCAATGCATATCACCTAATTGCACCTCTATCCACATTAACCTTGGAGAGAGTCCAACAAATCAATGCTTTCAGTTAGGGTCAACCCATTAATCGTGAGATTGAATTTAAATGATTTGAACACATCCAATTTACAAGCCAGGCTTGAAGAGAGTCCAATGACCCAAACTTAAAATTGACCTCTGGTCCTTACCATTTAAAATAAACATCAAATCTCATATGAATTTAACATGCTCAATGTCATGCCAGGCTTGGAGAGAGTCCAACAACCTAAACACAAAAAAGAACTCTGGTTCGACCATATTAATGGAAGGTGTTAGCCCTAATATTTGCACGAGGGATTTCAGGTTATAATGGGTCTCATCTATAAAAGGAAATAAACCTAAATATGGAAAAAACCAAGGTCATGTTGGATTGAAGCGGTTCGCTAGAGGGGGAGGGGTGAATAGCGAAAAACCTTTTTTTTCGAGTTCGTATCAAAACAATTAAGTGCAGCGGAAAGATAAATGAAACAAAAAGAGACAAGATATTTTTTTACTTGGTTCGTAGCCTTCGGCTACTACTCCAAGGCCCTAACGGTCCTAGACCGTGTATGGAGGGCAATTCACTAAAACACTCCTCCTTGTTGGAGGTAGGAGTTTGACGATTACAAAAACCTTCGAAGCAAAAAAGATAGAGAGACAAACCCTCTCTTCTATTTAAGTAAAATGTAACGATAGAAAACCTTGATTAAAAAGAATTGCAATATTGAAAGCAATAACAAAGTAAGATTATACCAACAACTAGAAAAAAAAAGAACTTAAGCTAGGGTTGTTGGCAACACTTCGTTGTTGTAGAGTCGTCGGAGAGTCGCAGCGTTGCGGAGGCTTTTGAGCACTTAGAATTGATGAAGAAACCCTAGGTTAGGACCTCCTTTTATAGCCTTTGAGCCCCTTTTCGAGAGGAACCCTAGCCAATCATATTTGAGCACCACTCCCCTTGAAATTTGGTGATAAGCCTTGACTCCTTGAAGCTGATCCTTTAACCATCAGTCGAGTGCTAACCTCCGGCAGTCGACTGATTGACGGCAGTCGAGTCCTCCAAGCTGGCAGTCGACTAATGCTTACTGCAAGTCAAAGTTAGCTCAACAAAAACATAATTTCGACAGTCGTCGACCGTCCGACCTCGACCAAGACCATCTATAGGATGTCTTTGGTCGGATCTACGATTAAGATCATCCCCGTAAAGAGGATACGACCTCACTTATGCTCACACACACACGAGCTTACCTCGATACTTACTGTGTCGCTTTCGCTTTCGGCCTTCCACCCGATTCCTTCGGCTCCCTCCGAAGTCACCCGAGTATCGCCCGACCACCGTGGCTTCCTCCGGGTGTCGCTAGCCTTCAGCTCTAGCTATAGCAATTTTCTGCACACTCGATTCAGCTCGTGAGATAACGACATGAGCTTAACTTTGTATCGTTTTCTATAATTAAAACTTAGGTTCGACTTAGGTGCCTACTGCACCAACAATCTCCCCCTTTTTGATTTATGGCAAACCCACATACAAAGTTAAGAAAAATAACTTAAGTGCATTAAGCAAAATGAGTAAGAGATATGCATGAATGAGCAGGAGTATAAAAACTTTTATGCATGAATGAGCAAGAGTATATAAAAACTTTTTGTTAAAGTGCTCCCCCTTGAGGAATCCTCCCCCTTGACCGAGGGTGAGTACTTGAGAAAGAGTTTTAACTCTCCCTCTTGGTCTTGAGAAAGAGTTCTAACTCTCCCCCTTGGTGTTTGCTACTAAACAAAAGAATTAAGTAACCGAAATTACTTAATATTGACCATAGTGTTTAAAATAAGTTTTAAGTTAAGAGATCAACCTTGGCCTTTACTTCCATTTGTTAACAAGTTAACTTAAAGTTAAGTAAATTACTTCCATTTTGTTAACAAGAACAAGTTAACTGAATGTGTTTAAGTTAAGAATTCTTTTGACTTGTTTTGTTAACTTAAAGTTAAGTAAGCCTTTGCCATACAAAAACAAAATGATCCCTTAACTTTGGCCTTTTTCTCCCCCTTTTGCCATATATCGAAAAGAGTGAGGGTGTGTGTGAAATAAGTATTAATTTTAAAGTCCAAGCATGTTCCACATTATTTTGAAAATAATATACTGAAAATAAGTTCATCTATATAATGTTCGACTCATATTTGGCTTGATTGATATGAAAGATCAACCAGTCCTGGTCAGAGTCGGTTAGTATGTATGATTATACTCCGTGGTTCATAGCGATGCACTAACTCTACATCTGGAACCAGGAGTAAGGTCCTAACATCTCGCGCCCATCTACGTGGCTAAGTACACAAACACATTAGTCCTATGTGTTGTGAGATGTATTGGCTCCTTAAATCTATAGGTGCATGATATCTAAGGTATGTCCTATGCTAGTTCCATAAAAATGAAAATTAATAAAATATAATTTGCAAGTTCCTATTCTACTACGCACATGCCCAATTTTTGTCTTAATAGACTAAATTCGGCTTCGGGTAGGGGTTTAGTAAATAGGTCTGCTAAGTTAGACTTTGATTCGACGTATTCGAGTTGTATGGCTCCGTTGGCCACATGTTCTCGAATGAAATGATGTTTGACCTCTATATGTTTGGTCCTAGAGTGACATATCGGATTCTTTTTAAGATTAATTGAACTAATATTATCTACGTGAAGTTTAGTATTCGTAAAGTCTAACTTAAAGTCGCGGAGAGTGTGCTTCATCCAAAGAAGCTGAGTGACACACTCACCCATCGCGATGTATTCGGCTTCGGTGGTAGATAAGGCAACATAGTGTTGCTTCCTACTGCACCAACTCACTAGACTCGAGTCGAGAAGTTGACAACAACCACTCGTACTCTTTCTATCGAGCTTACTACCGACATAGTCCGAATCGGAGTAGCCGGTTAGTTCGAACTCGGTAGATCTAGGATACCAAATACCGACATTAAGTGTACCCTTTAGATATCTAAGGATACACTTGACTAGAGTTAGGTGAGACTCCTTGGCACAGGTTTGAAACCTTGCGCACATACTTACTGCAAATAAGATATCAGGTTGGCTTGCAGTTAAGTAAAGGAGACTCCCTATTTCGCTCCTATAGTATTTTAAATCAATTGGGTTTCCAATTATATCTTCTTCTATATTAACATTAGTTGCCATTGGGGTATTAATAATTTTAGCGTCTTGCATTCCAAAGCATTTAATTAATTCCCTAGTATATTTGCGTTAATGTAGGTATATTCCATCTTTAGTTTGTTTAATTTGTAGACCTAAGAAGAAACTTAACTCGCCTACTAAATTCATTTCAAATTCACTTTCCATATGTGAAATGAACTCATTTAGTAGGATTGAGTTGGTGGTTCCGAAAATAATATCATCTACGTAGATTTGGGCTATGAATATGTCTTTACATAAGTTTTTTACGAAAAGGGTTGGGTCAACTACACCTTGGTTAAAGCCTTTGGACTTAAGATAAATCGAAAGTCTCTCGTACCAAGCTCGAGGAGCTTGTTTAAGTCCATAAAGAGCTTTCTTTAACCTAAGGACATGATCGGGTTTGTCTAAACTTTCGAAACCGGGGGGTTGACTAACATAAACTTCTTCTTTAATGTATCCATTTAAGAATGCAGATTTCACATCCATTTGAAAAAACTTAAATGATCGATGTGTTGCATATGCTAATAGCATTCGAATGGACACTAATCTAGCTACTGGGGCATAGGTCTCGTCGTAATCTAAACCTTCGACTTGACTAAACCCTTTAGCGACTAGTCTAGCTTTATTTCTAACCACTTCACCTTTATCATCAAGTTTATTTCTAAACACCCACCTTGTTCCAATGATTGTTTTATCTTTAGGTGGTGGTACTAATTCCCATACTTCGTTCCTAGTGAATTGAGCCAACTCTTCTTGCATTGCAATAATCCAATCGGGATCAAGAAGAGCTTGGTCAATAGTTTTGGGTTCAATTTTAGAAATCAAAGATATTTTACTAAGGTTTCTGTATGAGGCTCTAGTTCGAACTCCTAGACTTGGATCACCTATCACTTGGTCGATAGGATGATTTGTTTGAGTCCTAGTTGGATTTGGGTTTGAGTCTACAACTTGATCCATAGGATGACTCGTTTGAGTTCTAGTTTGGTTGGAGTCATCTATCACTTGGTCGATAGAGTGACTTGGTTGACTTAGGTTAGGATTAACACTAGACCTGATCTCCAGATCAGAGTTAGGTCTAGTATGAGTCGGGTCGCTAATTGGGGTTGCCGGGGGTTTTGTAGGTTCGTGTCCTTCATCAAATACTACATTGATAGTCTCCTTGACTCTAAGGGTGTCGTGGTTATATACTCTATAAGCTCTGCTTGTAGTCGAGTATCCTAGAAAGATTCCGGTCATGGTTTTGAATGTAAATTTCTCTAGGTAATCCTTAGTGTTTAGGATATGTACCTTACACCCAAATACCCTAAAGTACTTGATGTTAGGTATTTTATCGTGATAAATCTCGTATGAGGTCTTAAGGTGCCTCTTTACCATAAGGATCCTATTTTGGAGATAGCATGTCGTACTCACGGTTTCCGCCCAAAACCTATCGGGTAGGTTATACTCATTTAACATTGTCCTAGTGGCTTCTTGTAGGGTTCTATTTTTGCGTTCTACTAGGCCATTTTGTTGTGGAGTTCTAGGGCAAGAGAACTCATGGTGGTATCCATTTAGGTTACAAAATTCTGTAAACCTATGGTTTTCGAATTCACCACCATGATCAGTCCTAAGTCTTTTGATTTTAATGTTTTGTTGATTTTCTATTAACTTAAATAGGTTGATTAATTGATCTAGGGTATCACTTTTGTGTTTGATGAACCTAACCCCAGTAAATATAGAGTAGTCATCAATAATGACTAAACAGAATTTACTTCCATTAAGTGACTTAGCTCCGTGTGAATCAAATAGATCCATGTGTAGGAGCTCAAGCATACTTTTGGTTCATTCTTGATTAGTTATTTGATGTTGTGTCCTAGATTGTTTACCTTGTTGACAAGCATTACATATTTTATTATCCAAGTTATTGAGGTTAGGCAAACCTTTGACTAAGTCACTCTGACTCATCTTGTGGATGAGTCTTGGGTGTGAGTGACCGAGTCGTCGGTGCCACAACCATGATTCCTCTTGCCGTGTCATAAGACACTTTGTTGAGGAGTTAGTTAAGTTAATAGTGTAAATGTTGTTATTTCTAGTTCCTTTCAGAATTGTTTTAGAGGTTTCGTTTGTATTAATTACGCATTCATTTTCTAAAAATATGACCTTATAGTTATTATCACACAATTGGCTTACACTAAGTAGATTATATTGAAAAGTTTCTACTAATAAAACATTTTGAATAACAAAATTTGAGTTAAGCTCAATATCACCTGATTCGATGATTTTGAGCTTGCCGTTATTTCCGAAGGCTACCGATCCTTGTCGTTTGAATTGAAGCTTCGAAAACTTGAGTTGATCCCCGGTCATGTGTCGGGAGCAACCACTGTCCAACATCCATTGATCCTACACGCAAGGTAGTTGGATCGAATATTGGATTTATTAAAGATTAGTTGAAAATTATTAACCTAAATCATCTCACCCATGTCTACATGATCAAACACGTTAACCCTATATGTTCTTGTGAGATGACTTCCAATTTTAATTGATTTAAATTTAATGACTTAAACACTTATGAACCTTGCATTAGATTCGGATTTGACCTTAGGCTTATCAAGTCACTTTTTCAAGATCATGGCTTCCAGGTCGTGGCGAGGCATAGAGGCCTTCTTTGATCGGAACAATGACCACTTCCTTAGACAAAGTCATTTTCAAGAAAATAGTAACTTGACTCACCTAAGACCACTTCCTGGTCTAACTAGTCTAGGATACAGCGAGGTAGCTTCAGCTAGTTCTACTCGGTCAAGTGAACCGAACTAGATACGCCTTATCTAGCTCGAATACACGAGACTCCATTTTCCTAGCATACTATCATCTCGCCGCGTCCTGGTACTATGTTATCAAGTGTTGATGAGTTATAGTCCTATCTAACCATTCTAAACAAAATCAAACTAAATAAAAACCTAAGCATGCAATTTCTAAGTTAAAACACAAACAAATTTCGTACTAGCTCCCCTTGGACCGTTGAATCGATTCGGTCTCTCCACATAGTGGATTTGGTCCTTGGGAACCCAATACTGGTTTGATCCTAAGTTTGAAATCAAGGTGGTCTTAGGGACCCATGCTTGGACACATTTTTTATGTCGACTTACAATCGACATATATGACTTATTGGTCGTGTTTGAGCTAAACCCTAGCACGACCTTGTTGTACACCACCCTTTGCGATCCAAGTAGGAGGTCAAGTTCTTTGGATCCCAAAGTAAACCTTTCCAACGTATTCCTAAGATCTTCGACTTGACTCTTCAAGAGTGAGTTCTCAACTTCGAGTTTTTCAACCCGAGTTGAGTCCTTCTCTTGAACTCGACTAGTCGAAGAGGTTAGGGAGACCTCGTGTTTGAGGAGTTTAACTTCCTCAACCAGGTCTCGACCTTGGACTTGGACTTAGCTAACTTTCTATTTAAAAACTTAATTGCACTATAAAGTGTAGTAATGAGAGACCGACTTACCTTGAGTGTATCTTTTGAACCGGATGCGTATCCGTGGCTTGTCTTGAATAGTGCTTCACAGTCCGACTCGTCTTCGATTTTCGATTCAAGTTTTGGTTCCGACTCCGTCTCCGATTCCACCGGTTTATCCATGAGGACTCGATCATTGTCTTCTTCCTCGGAAGCTTCTTCCCAAGTAGCGTTGAGTGACTTTTTGTGTTTCGGTGCCTTGCTCTTGAGTTTTGGGCATTCGGACTTGATATGTCCAAACCTGTTGCATTCATAACATCTAATATTTGAACTTTTAGGCTTACCTTCGTTGGGTTGAGTGACGGTTCATTTTCGGCCCTTGACTATCCTCCGAACTAGGTTGACTAGTTCGGCCTCCATTTCTGAGTCGACCTTCGAATCCGACTCATCCTCTTCTTCCTTCGGGGGTGGCTTGCTAGCGGTTTTCTTCTTTGAACCTGCAAAATAGTGCTATACCTTTCTCGGGTTCCGAGTTAGACTGCTCATGAAGTTCGAAATCAGAAAAAAGTTCATCTAACCTAAGTTTAGAAAGATCCTTGGAGACCTTGTAGGCATCGACTATGGATGCCCACAAGGTAGTCCTCGGAAAGGAGTTTAGAACATACCTTATAAGGTCGCGGTTTTCGACCTTTTGCCCGATTGCGTGTAGATTATTGACTATGTCCTAGACGTGGGCGTGGAGTTGTGTCGTTGTTTCATGTTCCTGCATTTTTAGATTATATAATTTATTAAATAAAAGGTCATGCTTACATACCTTGGCTTCATCGGTCCCTTCGTGTAGCTCCACTAGCTTTGTCCAAAGGTCCTTTTCGCTGATGAAGGGGCCGACACAATTTAACTACTCCTTGGACAAGCCGCATTGGAGGATTTGTGTTGCCTTGGCGTCGGCTTCGACTTGTCGTTTTGTCGCAATGGTCCATTGGTCATAACCCAAGGATTCACCCACTTTGTTAGTCGGAAGTGTGAAACCCATTTGGATTATGATCCACATCTCGATTTGGGTTTTGAGAAAGCATTCCATCCGACCTTTCCAGTAACAGAAATCATCTCCGTTGTAAAACGGAGGTCGGACGGTGCTAAAACCCTCGAGATAGGCCATTTGGAAGGGAAACCTTGCACAAAAAATACCAAAAAAATACATGAAAAAGGTTCCAAGACTTCGCCTTGGATTATTAATGTAGGAAATGAAAAGAAACAAAAGGAATAAACGAGAAATAACCAACTAATATAAAAGATGAGCACTTACAACCTTCGAGTCCCGGAAATGGTAATAAACGATGGTTTTACGGGATGAATACAGCTTGTTAGATCTTTCCGAGAGCTTCGTTTTGGTAGGTAGACCGTTTCGTGGGTCAACTTGTACGAAAAGTTATGCCCATTTTACCGTCGGCTACTCCAAAAGCGAATACTTGCAAAACAAAACCAAACGAAGAGTACCAAGACTTCGTCTTGGATTAGTAGTGTGGGAGAAAAATTTAAATGAATGAAAAACAAATCTGTAAAAAATGCTAGATTGGTGGTTTCACCAAATCTAAGCGCCCCCGGCTCTGATACCAATTGTTGGATCGAAGCGGTTCGCTAGAGGGGGGGGGTGAATAGCGAAAAACCTTTTTTTTCTTTTCGAGTTCGTATCAAAACAATTAAGTGCAGCGGAAAGATAAATGAAACAAAAAGAGACAAGATATTTTTTTACTTGGTTCGTAGCCTTCGGCTACTACTCCAAGGCCCTAATGGTCCTAGACCGTGTACGGAGGGCAATTCACTAAAACACTCCTCCTCGTTCGAGGTAGGAGTTTGACGATTACAAAAACCTTCGAAGCAAAAAAGATAGAGAGACAAACCCTCTCTTCTATTTAAGTAAAATTCAACGATAGAAAACCTTGATTAAAAAGAATTGCAATATTGAAAGCAATAACAAAGTAAGATTATACCAACAACTAGAAAAAAAAAGAACTTAAGCTAGGGTTATTGGCAGCACTTCGTTGTTGTAGAGTCGTCGGAGAGTCGCAGCATTGCGGAGGCTTTTGAGCACTTAGAATTGATGAAGAAACCCTAGGTTAGGACCTCCTTTTATAGCCTTTGAGCCCCTTTTCGAGAGGAACCCTAGCCAATCATATTTGAGCACCACTCCCCTTGAAATTTGGTGATAAGCCTTGACTCCTCGGCCCGATCCTTTGACCATCGATCGGATGGCCATCATCGATCGGTGATGCGACATCGATCGAGTGCTAACCTCCGGCGGTCGGTGATTGGCGGCTTGAGTCCTCAGTGACGGTGGGTGATGCTTGTTGCAAGTCAAAGTTAGCTCAACAAAAACATAATTTCGACAGTCATTGACCGTCCGATCTCGACCTAGACCATTTATAGGATGTCTTTGGTCGGATCTACGCTTAAGATCATCCCCGTAAAGAGGATACGACCTCACTTACGCTCACACACACACGAGCTTACCTCGATACTTACTGTGTCGCTTTCGCTTCCGGCCTTCCACCCGATTCCTTTGGCTCCCTCCGAAGTCACCCGAGTGTCGCCCGACCACCGCGGCTTCCTCCGAGTGTCGCTAGCCTTCAGCTCTTGCTATACTAATTTTTTGCACACTCGATTCAACTCGTGAGATAACGACATGAGCTTAACTTTGTATCGTTTGCTATAATCAAAACTCAGGTTCGACTTAGGTGCCTACTGCACCAACAGGTCATGTTAGGAAATAAATTTCCTGATGTGAACATGAGTCTAACAATTGACACACATGCCGTTTTAAGAATTAGATACGCAAATCGGGCAACCTATTTCCAAATGCATGGCTAGTCTATATCTAGGCTCTAACGATGCGGCCAACACCTTCGGTGTTTTTGGGCTCATCCTCGCTATTTCCTTTTTAGTTATAAACATATCATTATATATAAAATCAAGCATGCTCTAATCTCATATAGATAAACATGGAATAGGCATATTAAAACATCAAACATGCTTTAAATATTCTCCTACAATATGCAATCTATGAAAAACAAACAAGGTGGCTCTGATACCAGTTGTTAGAGATTCTAGGATCATGCACAGTGGAATAAGCGAATAAAACATTTTTCCATAATTAAAGTAAGAACAACCCAAGAAATTTCCATAAGAGAAATCTCCAAAATCGACGAAATCATGACACCGCCGTGTGTCTTAGACACGACCGGCTGTGCCAGGACACATAGTCGGTCGTGTGTCCTTCTGAGCATAGCCCATATTTAGCTGTTTTTCGGCCAGAGCCAAGCACGACCCGTGGCAAGTTAGGCATAACTGTGTGAGGCTTTGTATTGTCCATTTGACTTTGTTTGGGTGCAGTATGGTCATGTTAAGTCCAACAAGGCCATAGGAGGTTCCGTAGGCTCCGTTTTGCACCCCCCCTTGGTCTTGTCCAACCAGACATCCTCTCTCATCAAGAATCTCATTCTCAGAATGATTTTACATCTCGAGATCACCCATAGTGTGTGTGACCCAATAGGTTCCTGGTTATGTTGGCCATTCATAAATAACCCCTTAATTATGAATAGATCATGAGTGGTACCTAGCAGTACATCATGACCCCCAATTGATCGAAAAGTCTAAATCGATTCCAGAACATTTCTAAACCCTTCAGTAGCTTCAGTTGTTCGTGCCTTATTCTTTTTACTCATACTATACCCACTTGGTTCAGGACATGGTCTATGTGTTCGTCCCCACCAGGCTAACTACGCCACATCTAGCCCAAGTTAGTTTTCTTGTCCTGTAGATCCAAGTTACTTCTACATGTTCCCAAGAAGATCATCTTCTTAACATGTTTGCTTTGGACAGAGGCTTCTGAGTAACAATACTGACAAGAGGCCCAGGTCATACATCTCCTTTATCAGGAGTGGTGAATCTTCTATGGTCTATTCAAACACCTTCGATCACTTTGGCTCATACCCAATCATCCCAGAGTTACACCTACTATGTAGATGGTTGCGAAGATGTCAAATTACAAGGCGCCATGATCAAGGTGACTTGAATACCTCAAGTCTGAGGAAGCTTGCACTCAAGTTGCAATGTGATCTTCAACGACATATAAACTATATGAAGTCTCATAGCAGGTCACTCCAATGAACTAGTTATCATAAATAGCATCCACATGTTCAGTCTCAGCATCCTAATGCTTCCATTCAGTGAGTACCGAATGTTTGGTTAAACCAAATTGTCGGGTGAATGCTTCAGAGGCTCATTGGCTCCCATGTCCCCGGATTAAAATTTTCACTAATGAAAGGATTAATCCGGATGGGATGAGCTTCCTTAACAACACCATTTCGTCGTCGTTCTAACAACTCGAGTGGTCGCTTGAACAAACTAGTTGTTCAAGCAACACAACTCTTCTAGTTGGTTAGCCGCGGAAGAGACGACGGATGGATCGCCGGTTTTTGTGTTTGTCTTCGGAGTCCATGATTATACAATATATATTCATACACACACATGCATAATCAAAACAAATAAGAACATGCTCAGATCTGTACATAAAGTTAAAATAACTGTATACCTCACGATCTTCTACCGTATGTCCTATCCTTCTCGTGGACAACGTGTGGACGAAGATCCTCCACGAGTAGAAGCCTTCTAGATCACTTTCTTCTCTACCTTGTCCGCTGTGAACAAAGAGAAGAAACCACAAATACCTTCCTATTTAGAATCGGCCACCAAATTATGGAACTTGGTGCAACCGCCGGCCAAGGAAACAATTGGATGAAGCACCGGCCAACTTGAAGAGGAGTTGCCGCCGGCCACCAAGGAGAAAGGAAGGAGGTAGACCACCGGCCACCAATGGAAGGAGAACCGCCGGCCAAGGAAGAAGGTAGAGGGCTCTAAGATGGGCGCCGGCCAAGGAAGAAGGTAGAAGATGGGCGCCGGCCAAGGAACTTGAAGGAAGAAGCTTGCCGCCCAAACTTTGCTCCAAAACCCTAGCCGCCCAATGAACCCTAGCCGCCCACTTGTGGATTAACCAAACCCTAACTCCAATTCCTTGATCCTTCTCGCCGCCCAACCCTAGCCATCTATTTATAGAATAGGGCTTAAGCCTCCTTTAATCTTCACCGTCGGATCTAGGGATTTAATCTCCACCGTCGGATCTAGGGTTTTATCCCAACCGTCGGATCTAGGGTTTAATCCCAACCATCGGATCTAGGATTTCATCCCAACCGTCGGATCTAAGGTTTCATCCCAACCGTCGGATCTAGGGTTTTATCCCAACCGTCGGATCTAAGGATTTAATCCCAACCGTCGATTCTAGGATTTCATCCTAACCATCGGATCTAGGGATTTAATCCCAACCGTTGGTTCTAGGGTTTCATCCAACCATCGGATCTAGGGATTTAATCCCAACCGTTGGTTCTAGGTTTTGTTTTACATTCTTGGATCTAGACTTCTTAAGGATTATATTAGGCTACGATAGGGACCATAAGGAGGAGTTGGGTCTTGGCCACCCGATGGATCGGAACCACACAAACTTGATCCATCAATGATGTTCCATTCCACTAGAGGATAATCATTGAACTACCTCACCAACCCCCATAAATCAATATGGGCTCCATATATTATTTGTACATTAATCTCCCCGTGTTTAAGATATCGAATGTCCGTCAATTAATTGATTTACTGACCATCAATTAATTAACATCTATTTCCTCGAGTAGTACCACTCAACCTTATCATCATGTTGACTAAGTCAACCAGCTAGGTTTACATGATGAACCTTATGAGCTCCTCAAGGGGACATCATCAACCTAATATATAGGACACGGTTTCCTCCTATAATCAACGACACACCATGTAAATAATATTATTTCCCAACTTACCAGGCATATTGATTTAATCCATCTAAATCACACCCACTGGTAAATCAAAGAAATAAATACTAAGTACATGTGACCGTTATTATATCGGGATTAAGAGCATGTACAACATAATATTCGAGGTCCGATTCAATTATGTAGTCAGTACTAAATTGAATCACCTCTATGTCGGTCCTACTCAATACACCTAAGTGTACTAGTGTAACTCTATGTTCAAGATAAAACAATACCAAGCTACACTACAACCATGCCAATGGTTTGCCCAAAACCATCTTGGTTGTGAGCCTTTACTTATATTTTACAAGGTACTGATAACATGATCTTCTGTGCCACACCAAGCACCATGTTATCTACAACGTAAAATATTAGACAATATGCACACATATATAATGAATATATAAAATGCAAATAATGATCATGTGATTCTTATTTCAAAATAAAATGTTCATACAAAAAGAGCTAGGCTTTCAGTATACATTCCAACAATCTCCCACTTATACTAAAAGACTATGCCGTCATCACTCTGCCATACATCTGATCCCCATGTCCTCCACATGCCTATCAAACGCTTTCGCTGGAAGGGCCTTAGTGAATGGATCTGCCAGGTTATCCTCTGATGCAATCTTGGCGACAGCAACTTCTCCTCGCTTTACGATCTCTCGTATGAGATGGTACTTGCGCTCTATGTGTTTACTCGCCTTACAGGCTCGTGGTTCCTTCGAGTTTGCAACTGCACCACTATTATCACAATAAATTGTGATAATTCTGGGCAAACCAGGAATCACATCCAAGTCCATCAAGAAGTTCCTGAGCCATACAGCTTCCTTGGCTGCCTCAGAGGTTGCCACATACTCAGCTTTCATGGTAGAGTCCGCCACGCATTTCTGCTTGACACTCCTCCATACTATGGCTCCACCTCCAAAAGTAAACACAAACCCCGAGGTAGACTTACTCTTGTCCCTATCTGATTGGAAATCCGAATCCGTGTAACCCACAGGGACTAATTGATCTGCCCGGTAAACCAGCATAAAATCCCTAGTCCTTCTCAGGTACTTCAATATATGCTTTATCGCAGTCCAATGTCCCTGTCCAGGATTACTCTGATATCTGCTAACCATGCCCACGGCAAAGCAGATATCCGGTCTCGTACATAGCATAGCATACATAAGGCTTCCTACTGCCGAAGCATAAGGAACCGCCTTCATGTCCTCTATCTCCTTTGATGTTTTGGGACACATCTCTTTAGATAAAGGAACTCCATGCCTAAAAGGTAGAAAACCTTTCTTGGAGTTCTGCATGCTAAATCGAGCAAGGATAGTGTCAATGTATGAAGCTTGGGACAAGCACAACATCCTTTTCTTGCGATCCCTTATAACTTTGATCCCAAGGATGTGTCCCACTTCTCCCAAGTCCTTCATATCAAACTGTTTGGACAACCATACCCTTACGTCTGATAACACTTTGATATTGTTGCCAACTAACAAAATGTCATCTACGTTTAGTACAAGAAACACCACTACGTTTCCGTCACATCTCTTGTATACACAAGGCTCATCCGGACTTTGAATAAATCCATATGACTGGATTACCTCATCAAAGCGGATGTTCCAAGATCTAGAAGCTTGCTTCAATCCATAAATGGACCGATTAAGCTTACATACAAGATGCTCTTTTCCTTTAGCAATGAATCCCTCTGGTTGCCGCATATAGATGTTCTCCTCAAGACTTCCGTTAAGGAAAGCTGTCTTGACATCCATCTGCCAAATCTCATAATCCATATGAGCAGCTATAGATAAGAGAATCCAGATAGACTTAAGCATAGCTACCGGCGAAAAGGTCTCCTCATAATCGATGCCCTCTTTCTGAGTATACCCTTTCGCAACAAGCCTAGCTTTGAAGGTCTTGACCTTCCCGTCTACTCCTCTCTTTCTCTTGTAGATCCACTTGCATCCAATGGTTTTTACACCATCGGGTGGTTCTACTAGCTCCCAGACTTGATTAGAATCCATAGATTCTATCTCTGAATTCATCGCACTTTGCCAAGATACCGCATCTCTATCCTGGATTGCCTCATCATATGTCCAGGGATCAGGTTCATGTTCACCAGGGACTAAGTCCGAAGACTCTCCCAAAAACATGAATCTGTCAGGTTGTCTAACAACCCTCCCACTACGACGAGGTGCCTCCTGTGTATGCTCTGTGACACGCGGTGCAGTGACTTGTGGTGTCTCCTCTTGTACCGGTGGTACTGAAGTCGGGACTTCCCCTGTCAACTCCTCAAGAACAATCCTACTCTTGGGCTTGTGGTTCATTACATAATCCTCCTCTAGAAATCTGGCGTTCGTGCTAACGATCACCCTCTGATCTCTAGGATTATAAAACAAACCACCTTTCGTTCCCTTAGGGTAGCCAACAAACATGCATACTTCTGTACGAGGTTCCAACTTACCAGCATCAGCCTTCAGCACATGTGCTGGACTCCCCCATATCCGAATATGTTTCAGACTAGGTTTTCGCCCAGTCCACAATTCTACAGGGGTAGAAGGTACTGATTTAGATGGAACCAAGTTCAGAGTGTACATTGCTGTATCCAGTGCATACCCCCAGAACGAAACAGGTAACTCAGAATAACTCATCATCGATCTGACCATCTCCATAAGAGTCCTATTCCTTCGCTCTGCTACACCATTCTGCTGGGGTGTGCCAGGTGCAGACAATTGGGATTGAATCCCAGCCTCTGATAAGTAACTCCTAAACTCTCCCAAGAGGTACTCGCCACCACGATCAGATCGTAATGTCTTGATACTTTTACCTTGACGGTTCTCCACATCAGCCTTGAATTCTTTGAACTTGTCAAAGCATTCAGACTTGCGACGCATCAAGTAAATGTATCCATACCTTGAATAATCGTCTATAAATGAGACGAAGTATTCAAAGCCACCTCTTGCCTGGATAGACATAGGACCACACAAATCAGAATGAACCAATTCTAACACATCTTTGGCTCTATACCCCTTGGCCTTAAAAGGCCTCTTGGTCATTTTACCTTCCAAGCAAGATTCGCAGGTTGGGAGATCCTCCACCACTAATGAACCCAAAGGTCCATCAGCTATCAACCTTTGAATTCTACTTAGGTTAATATGACCAAGCCTTAGATGCCAAAGATATGTTTGGTTCATTTGCGAAGGTTCTTTTCTCTTATTAGATTTAGAAGATGAGTTATTTACTTCTATTTGCATCGTGGGAGTTTTTGGTTCAAGAGTATATAAATTGTCAACCAATGTACCAGAACAGATAATCTCCCTATTCCTTTTTATAACCACCTTGTCATTAAAAGAAACAGAATATCCATCCAAAAACAATTTAGAAACTGAAATTAAATTCTTTCTAAAAGTAGGTACATAAAGACAATTTCTCAAAACCAAAAATTTATTCCTATCAAAAGATAAATAAATGTCTCTCACTGCAATAGCCGCCACCTTTGAAGCATTGCCCATGAAGACGGTAATCTCTCCCTCAGCTAGTCGTCGGGTTTCCTGGAACCCCTACAAAGTATTGCAGACATGATCAGTGGCTCCTGTATCTACACACCAGGCACTGGTAGATAACACCGCTAAACATGTTTCAACAACTAAACAAGAAGATATACCTTTGTTCTTTCGGCGAGGACAGTCCGCCTTCCAATGTCCAGTCTGCTTGCAAGTGAAGCACATGCCTTTCGGCTTCTTCACTCCTGCCTGAGGTCCTATTGCCACCTTCTTTGCTCCACCTTGCTTCTTCTTCTTCTTACCTTTCGATTTAGAGGAAGAAACCTTCTGAGCGACCATGGCTTGAGCACTCTGACAAAAAAGCCCCTCTGCCGCCTGGAGTTCTGTCAGAAGCTCCGCCAACGAATACAACCTTTTGTTCATGTTGTAGTTGAGGCGGAACTGCTCAAAACTCCTAGGCAGAGACTGGAGAATGATATCGACCTGGGTTTCCCCATCGATCTCAGCTCCTAGGACTTCCATCTCATTAAGATGAGCCATCATCTTGAGAACATGATCCCTAACGGGTGTTCCCTCGATCATGAAGGTCGTCATCAAGTTTCTCATAGCCTCCTGCCTAGCCGCCCTACTCTGATGTCCGAAAAGTTCCTTGAGATTGAACATCATGTCATAAGCAGTGGCTATGGCCTGATGCTGATGTTGCAGCACATTTGACATAGATGCCAAAATGTAACACCGCGCCATCTCATCTGCCTTAACCCATTTCTTATAACGTTCTATCTCCTTTTCATCAGAGTCATCTGAGGGCTTAGGAGGACAGACCTCGAAGAGTACAAATTTGTACTCTTCCGCAGTTAAGACAATATCCAAGTTTCTTTTCCAATCAATGTAGTTTGGACCAGTAAGTTTATTTTCTTTTAAAATCACAGCAAGTGGGTTGAAAGCCATTTGAAAATCCTAAAAATCACAATGATCAAAAAATTAGATTTCAAATATTATTGATTCCTCAAAACAATAAAATCCCAAAATCAACCAACACCTCAAATCACCGAGAATGTCGCATGCCACGCAGTGTGGACGTATACGAATTCTACATTTGTAAGAGAAGGTTTTACCCATTAATTTTATTATCTTGTCAACCTTACTTTTTGACAAATAAAATTAATAGTTGGTTCCTCTTTGGCCCTACAAATAAAAGCAGTGACTCCGATGGGGAGGATACCTTTATTTGTATCTAAGTGTGCACCATTACACGATACTGAGGAAATTATTTCGGATTATGTGCCTTACCGCTGTGGAAGTACACATGCTCCTAGATAATTTCCTATAACCATTATTTAACCTAGTGATCCGCAAACAAACCCGTCCGCAGGGAGGAAGGCACTCAGAGCCAACACACAAGTTTGTTTGCATCACACATCAAATTGTAATGGAGGCCGCGGGAATTAATTAAAATATCCCTCTCCCACTTAGTAAATTGCAATTGAGGAATTTTAAACATACACAACATGCATATAAAACAAATAAGCAATAAATATGGAAAAACAGAATTTTTTCCAACTATTATGGCATTGCCCTTCAATATGCATCCTGTCGTGTTGCCACCTCGTCCGCTCCACCTTTTCCCGTGCGCAAGTCACCAAAGATATCCGAGCCGAGATAAATCATTTTATTTACATCCATCGATCCTATACTCCACGAAGGAGTGTACAAATAGTCTAGATCGAAAGTAAACTAAAATTATCGGCTAAACAATGCCGTATTTAATTACAAAAATTAAATACTAATCTAGCCTCGTCAACCCCGAGGATTCAAATAATAAATTTTTACACACATCCATTCACATACACACACATGGCCATAATAGTCGGATCTTATGCCTGCAACCAAAGAGTTAAACTACACATATCCTACTATTATCCGGCACATATAATATATGAAAAATGCATAAAAAATTAACCGAATCCTAAACACACAAAACCGGAAACCGATGGCTCTGATACCAATTGTCGGGTGAATGCTTCGGAGGCTCATTGGCTCCCATGTCCCCGGATTAAAATTTTCACTATTGAAAGGATTAATCCGGATGGGATGAGCTTCCTTAACAACACCATTTCGTCGTCGTGCTAACAACTCGAGTGGTCGCTTGAACAAACTAGTTGTTCAAGCAACACAACTCTTCTAGTTGGTTAGCCGCGGAAGAGACGACGGATGGATCGCCGGTTTTTGTGTTTGTCTTCGGGGTCCATGATTATACAATATATATTCATACACACACATGCATAATCAAAACAAATAAGAACATGCTCAGATCTGTACATAAAGTTAAAATAACTGTATACCTCACGATCTTCTACCGTATGTCCTATCCTTCTCGTGGACGACGTGTGGACGAAGATCCTCCACGAGTAGAAGCCTTCTAGATCACTTTCTTCTCTACCTTGTCCGCTGCGAACAAAGAGAAGAAACCACAAATACCTTCCTATCTAGAACCGGCCACCAAATTATGGAACTTGGTGCAACTGCCGGCCAAGGAAACAATTGGATGAAGCACCGGCCAACTTGAAGAGGAGTTGCCGCCGGCCACCAAGGAGAAAGGAAGGAGGTAGACCACCGGCCACCAATGGAAGGAGAACCGCCGGCCAAGGAAGAAGGTAGAGGGCTCTAAGATGGGCGCCGGCCAAGGAACTTGAAGGAAGAAGCTTGCCGCCCAAACTTTGCTCCAAAACCCTAGCCGCCCAATGAACCCTAGCCGCCCACTTGTGGATTAACCAAACCCTAACTCCAATTCCTTGATCCTTCTCGCCGCCCAACCCTAGCCATCTATTTATAGAATAGGGCTTAAGCCTCCTTTAATCTCCACCGTCGGATCTAGGGATTTAATCTCCACCGTCGGATCTAGGGTTTTATCCCAACTGTCGGATCTAGGGTTTAATCCCAACCATCGGATCTAGGATTTCATCCCAACCGTCGGATCTAAGGTTTCATCCCAACCGTCGGATCTAGGGTTTTATCCCAACCGTCGGATCTAAGGATTTAATCCCAACCGTCGATTCTAGGATTTCATCCTAACCATCGGATCTAGGGATTTAATCCCAACTGTTGGTTCTAGGGTTTCATCCAACCATCGAATCTAGGGATTTAATCCCAACCATTGGTTCTAGGTTTTGTTTTACATTCTTGGATCTAGACTTCTTAAGGATTATATTAGGCTACGATAGGGACCATAAGGAGGAGTTGGGTCTTGGCCACCCGATGGATCGGAACCACACAAACTTGATCCATCAATGATGTTCCATTCCACTAGAGGATCATCATTGAACTACCTCACCAACCCCCATAAATCAATATGGGCTCCATATATTATTTGTACATTAATCTCCCTGTGTTTAAGATATCGAATGTCCGTCAATTAATTGATTTACTGACCATCAATTAATTAACATCTATTTCCTCGAGTAGTACCACTCAACCTTATCATCATGTTGACTAAGTCAACCAGCTAGGTTTACATGATGAACCTTATGAGCTCCTCAAGGGGACATCATCAACCTAATATATAGGACACGATTTCCTCCTATAATCAACGACACACCATGTAAATAATATTATTTCCCAACTTACAAGGCATATTGATTTAATCCATCTAAATCTCACCCACTGGTAAATCAAAGAAATAAATACTAAGTACATGTGCCCGTTATTATATCGGGATTAAGAGCATGTACAACATAATATCCGAGGTCCGATTCAATTATGTAGTCAGTACTAAATTGAATCACCTCTATGTCGGTCCTACTCAATACACCTAAGTGTACTAGTGTAACTCTATGTTCAAGATAAAACAATACCAAGCTACACTACAACCATGCCAATGGTTTGTCCAAAACCATCTTGGTTGTGAGCCTTTACTTATATTTTACAAGGTACTGATAACATGATCTTCTGTGCCACACCAAGCACCATGTTATCTACAACGTAAAATATTAGACAATATGCACACATATATAATGAATATATAAAATGCAAATAATGATCATGTGATTCTTATTTCAAAATAAAATGTTCATACAAAAAGAGCTAGGCTTTCAGTATACATTCCAACACAAATATTATAACATGTGCTAGTCTCACATAATTGATGATGTCCAATCTCATCAATTCATCAACTAGGGATAGTTTCAATACTTGCATATTTACACATGATGAGATACCCACTAATTGTGATCCAATCACAATTTCTTTTATGCTATGGATCGTATTGTGGACTTCAGTACATGAGTTTAAGAGCCAATCAAATACATAGATAATGTATACTCAAATAGTGAATTTTATTAATAATTTCTAAGGCGATTGCCTTAGGACACTTCTTGATTACATCAGGTTTGACATCTCTCCTTCAACTCTGGCAGGTGTTCCTCCTCTCCGGGTAGTCCTACTATCCCACTCAGAAGAAGAGTCTTTTGTTAACTCTTCTAGTACTGTCTGATCTCTGTAATCGAGTGGATCTTTATCAACTATATAATTTGGTTTTTATATATATAAAAGGAAAGAATATTGACTCCTATATAACTGCCAGAATCATTGGAAATATCTTGTGTACGATAACCACATTAACTCCCGATCTCCTACAAAAAACCAATCGCATATAGCAGAATAAGGGAATGTCGTAAGAAGACTATTGCATCACAACTGGATTATACCCCCTCCCCCCCTCTGTTAGTGAAAGCCCTAGAGCCAATCATGTGATGATTATTATATGGACTTTATTGTATCATATTCCTATTTATAAAGGCATGGTTATTATATTTACTTGTATTGGTGCCAAATAACTAAATATAATAACGTCCTTGAGTAGTAGGTTCTTATCTATATCAATCGATTGGTTGAATCGATAATGAGATGATATAGAGAATACTACTCTTAATCATTCCTAGTCAAGTATTAACATTCATGGACAATGTTAATGCCTAGAGACTAGCATGTAGGTCAACTTGATGACTTGATCTCACAAGTCATGGATATGAGATATCAAGTTGACACATGGGTATACATTAGAGAATGTATACTGAATGACCCGCCATGAGAAAATATCGTGGATCGTTAGATGAGTGTCATATAATTTCTCATGTGGCTATTAGTATGACTATTAGTCCTTAGACCTGAAGTCACCATGGTTCCCTACATAAGGAGTTGCATACTTTGGCTTCGTCAAACGTCACCCATAAATGGGTGGATGATAAAGGCGATTACTGGGTATGTAACAAATTATGCAGAGGGATGTGAGTGATGTAGATGGGATCTATCCCTCTTATATGATGGGAGTGACATCATTATTCTTGATAGAGTAAGACCATGAAGTGCATGGCCATGCCCAAATGAGTCAATATGAGATATTGAGCTCATTTGATTAGAGTGAGTCTACTTGGAGTTCAAGATATAGATTGTACCGAGGATAACACAGTCTATGCCTCAATTGGTCAATCTAGATGTCAAGGATAGAGGGACATTGTCACATATTGTGAGAGTCACAATTAGTAGTCATAAAGGTGATGTTGGAGCTCAACATTCTTGTAACTTGGGTAGCAATGATGTGTTGCTAGATACTGCTCATTGCTTATGTTCCTAAATCGGTTTAGGGACATTGCCAACGTTACAAGAACCTATAGGGTCACACACAAAGGGCAATTAGATGGAGATTAGGTTCATCTGATGAACCATGAGGATTAGTTTCATGGGATGAACCAAATTGGATTAAGAGTAATCCAAATTAGACTAATTGAGTTGGACTCAATTTGATTCAAGTGTTGAATGAGTCTAATTTAGATTTGATTCATCAAATCAATTTAAATTAATGAATAGAGATTCATTAAATTAAATTGACTTGAATCAAATGGTTGGATTTGATCAACCATGGGAGATAAGAGGTCAAGTTTGACTTGACTTTAGAGGGAAGATGAAAGGTCAAGTTTGACTTGACCAAATGCCATGTCATGATGATGACTTGGCATGGCCGGCCAATGATGATGCTCCACATCATCATTGACTTATCATGTGGTGCCACCTCATGAGGGAGACCAAGAGCCATTGGCTCTTGGAGTTACATGCATGCATGTAACCCCCCAAGTCCTGAAGTGGCCGACCACTCCATTTGATGGGGAAATTCATTTTGTGAGTTACTCTCTAACTTCATCTTCTTCCTTGGATCACCTTCTCAAGCTCTTTCATCCCTCATCTTGCCGAAATTCCTAAAGGGTGCTAGCACACTCTAAGGTATTTTTCTCCACCATTTTTCCATGTGGATACCAATAGAGGAGTGTTCACTTGACACTCTTGAGTTCCGGCGAAACGTTTGGATGAGCGGGATAAGCGAAGGGCGTCGCTACGAGGGTAATACTCTCAACTTCTAGATCTAAGGTAGATCTAGGTTTACTTAGCACATACATGTTTTTATTTTAATATATTTTCGCATGGATCCGTGGCTAGACTTCTGGGGTTTCCGCAATGCAAAAAGCGGTTTTTACGGCTCGGAAAGTCCAACAGTGGTATTAGAGCCACATGCGAAGCATGTATGTGTTTCGTTTTTGTAGTTTTTGTATTAGATATAAAAAATTACAGATTTTTATGTTTCTGTAAATTTCCTAATTTTATCAAATTTTTGGGTATTTTTCTCAAAGAGTCGAAGCAACGAGTGTTGGGACACTTGTAGGCTTCAACCATCGAGAAAAACTTTCCGAAACGGCGAGTTCTCGCTTTAGGTTTTTGGGACAGTGACTTAAGTCACTGTAAGATCGTAGTAGGGACACTCACAAAGTTTATTTTGTGAGTAGGGGTGCTGCCCCTATCCCCGAAAGGGGCCTTGTCCCGCGATCGCGCTCGGAAATCGCTTAGCGGGACCGTTACGGAGAGGTGACTCATAAAATTGGAAAAAATAGGAAAAATTATAGAAATTTTCTGTAAAAATACATAATTTAGAATTATGTATAATTCTGTGATTGTCATGGCCCAATAACCCCAATATAATTGGATGATGATGTGTTGTAATTCATAATACGGCCTGCGTGCCGTTTTTGTGGTTGTGCATGTTGTATAGTGTATGCGACTTGCGCGTCGTACCTCTTCTTTTGAAATTCTAGTTGTAAATAGTTTTAGACTCGAATGTAACTCGAGTTTCATATTTTTAATGTACAAAATGGAGCAATGGAAAGTCCACTTGTAGATGAAGTTACGAGAAGGGTGCCGACAACACATGGCGGTCAAAGGAAGCGCTTGGAGAAGCTGCTAGCCCTAGGTTGACCGTCCGATCTTCTTATTGGCTTGAGATGATCGTAGTAGGGCCATGACCACATCACAATTAATTATATATATATATATATGTTGATATATATATATATATATATATATATATATATATATATATATATATATATATATATATCTTTATATATATATATATATATATATATATATATATATATATATATATATATATATATTTGATTTTTCTTGTATGTATGTGATGCATGCTAGTAGAATAATGCTTGTATGTATATGATGCATGCTAGGATATTTTTCTTGTATGTATATGATTCATGCTAGAATAATGCTTGTATGTATGTGATGCATGCTAATATAGGATAATAAAGGCCTCAATGCGTATATGATAAACATTACGATTAGATTAGATCTTAATCGAATCAACTCGTAAATGCCTACCAAGTCCTTGATACCCATCACTACCTCGATCATTTGTAGTTGTTGAATCTGCCAAAGCAGAGCAACGCATATTATCTTGGTAGGGTGCGGAGGGACAATCTTGGTCCCGCCTATTACGGCTTGGGTTAGAGTAAGCTCAATTAGATTGAGTAAAACTAGTTAACTCAATTGGATCGAGTAGAACTATAAGCATATTCTAACCGTTGGAAAGATAGGATAAGATCGCATTTACACTAAATCTTGGGCGATTTAGCCAAAGCTAACTCAAGGACTTTTGTAAATGTGGGTCTTGATCCTATAAACAAGAGTTGCATAGAGATGTAATCGGTAATGTGTTACCCACTGATTGTACTAAGTCTTGGGCGATTTTGCCAAAGCTAACTCAAGGCTTAGTATGATGTGGATCTTGTCCCGCAAGAATTATAGCTAGTTTGTATGAATCTAGTAATGTGGTTTGACCACATCCATAACTTGATTCTACAAAATTCCTATAATTCAGTGGGAGCATCATTTGATTAAAGGCCTAATTATATGATAAAAGGAATATGATATTAATTCTCTGCATTGTATGCTGTAGATTACTATGTCGACAAACACGAAATCTCTCTCTCTGTGTTCTGTCCTTGAGAAGGACAAGCTCAATGGAGCAAATTTTCTGGACTGGTTCAGGAACCTGAGAATTTTTCTCACCCAATAAAGGAAGTTGTACGTCCTGGAGAAACACATTCCGGAGGCACCTCCTGCCACTGCCTCGCGAGCTGACAAAGATGCTTACAAGAAGCATCAAGATGATGCATTAGATGTGTCATGTCTAATGCTCGCGACAATGAACTCTGAGCTTCAAAAGCAACATGAGTTCATGAATGCTTATGATATGGTTGAACATCTTCGTCAACTATATCAAGGACAAGCAAGGCACGAGAGATATGAAGTCTCTAAGGCATTGTTTGGTTCCAAAATGCAAGATGGGACTCCCGTAGGTCCATATGTACTCAAGATGATTGGGTACGTAGAAAACCTATAGAGATTGGGATTCCCTCTTGGCCAAGAGCTGGCCACTGACTTGATCTTCCAGTCTTTGCCGCAAAGCTACAATCAATTTATCATGAATTACAACATGAATGAAATTGATAAGCCACTGCCTGAGATGCTCAGCATGTTGAGAACTGCTGAGCTCAACCTTAAGAAGGGAAAATCTGACGTCATTTTGATGGTGCAAAAGAAGAAAGGCAAGGGCAAGCCTAAAGGTAAGGGAAAGTCCCAAGCCAAGGGCAAAGGCAAGGAACTGAAACCCAAAGGAGGGGTGGCCAAGGAAGGGGCTTGCTTCCACTGCAAGGAAGCTGGACACTGGAAGCGTAACTGCAAGGCATACCTAGAAGATCTTAAGAAGAAGAGAAGTGAGACTTCTACTTCAGGTATAAATGTTATAGAAGTTAATCTATCTATTTCTTCATCATGGGTATTAGATACCGGATGTGCATCTCACATTTGTACCAATGTGCAGGCGCTGAGAAATAGCAGGGCATTGACAAAGGCCAAGGTGGACCTATGAGTAGGCAATGGAGCAAGAGTTGCTGTTGTTGCTGTAGGAACTTATGATCTATCTCTGCCCTCTGGGCTTGTACTAGAATTAGATGAATGTTGTTATGTGCCTGCTTTGACTAAGAACATAATTTCAGTTTCTTGTTTGGACAAGAAAGGATTTATATTTATAATAAAGAACAAATGGTGTTCAGTTTATTTAAATGATATGTTCTATTGTAGTGCACCTCTACTGAACGGACTTTACTTTCTAGACTTAGAGAGCCCTATCTATAACATATGTACCAAAAGGTTCAAGTCAAATGAGTTGAACCAAACCTATCTCTGGCATTGTCGCTTAGGTCACATAAATGAGAGTCGCTTATCTCAGCTCCATAAGGATGGGTTGCTAGACTCATTTGATTTTGAATCATATGAGACATGCGAGTCTTGCCTTTTAGGCAAGATGACCAAGACTCCCTTTAAGGGACACAGCGAAAGAGCAACATATTTGTTAGGACTTATACATAGTGATGTATGTGACCCTTTTAGTGTTGCTGCTAGAGGTGGTTACAGGTACTTCATTACATTTACTGATGACTTCAGTAGATATGGTTATGTGTATCTCATGACACATAAATCAGAATCCTTTGAAAAGTTCAAAGAATTCAAGAATGAAGTACAAAACTAGCTTGGCAAGAGTATTAAGATACTTTGATCAGATCGAGGTGGTGAATACCTTAGCCATGAGTTTCGTGAATATCTAGCTGAGTGTGGGATTCTATCCCAACTCACTCTCCTGAAACACCACAGTGGAATGGTGTATCCCAAAGGAGGAATTGTACCCTATTAGATATGGTTCGATCTATGATGAGTCACACAGATCTTCCTATATCCTTTTGGGGATATGCTCTAGACACAGCAGCCTTTACCCTTAACCGTGTACCATCTAAGGCTGTGATAAAGACACCATATACGATATGGACAGGGAGAAATCCCAAGATATCTTTCATGAGGATTTGGGGTTGTGAGGCTTACATTCGAAGTCAAGTCTCAGACAAAATGGGACCCAAATCTGATAGGTGCTATTTTGTTGGATATCCCAAGGATACAAAGGGATATTACTTCTACATTCCCAGTCAGCACAAAGTGTTTGTAGCAAAGACTGGGGTTTTTCTAGAAAGAGATTTTGTTTCTAGAAAAACTAGTGGGAGTACGTTCGGTCTTGAAGAAATTCAAGATAAGGATCATAGCACTGAGACCTTGATGGAGGTTGAATAGGAACCACAAAGTGTTGTGGGTGATGAGATTGTTGCACAAAGAGTTGTGGAACAATCACCTGTTCATGTAGACCTACCTCTTCGCAGGTCTGATAGGGTACGTCGTCAGCCTGAGAGAATGAGCCTACCTCCTATCAAGAAGCTGTGATGAGCCCAGATTCTGAGAAATGGCTAGAGGCCATGAGATCCGAGATGGAATCCATGTACACCAACCAAGTATGGACTTTGGTTGATCCACCTGAAGGGGTGAAACCCATTGGGTGTAAGTGGGTCTTTAGGAGAAAGACTGACATGGATGGACTTACGCATACCTATAAGGGCCGATTGGTGGCTAAAGGTTTCAAGCAAATTCATGGTATTCACTATGATGAAACCTTTTCTCCAGTGGCAATGTTTAAGTCCATTCAGATCTTGCTTGCTATTGCAGCATAACACGATTATGAGATCTGACAGATGGATGTCAAAACCATGTTTCTGAATGGAAACTTACTCAAGGATGTGTACATGACACAACCTGAGGGTTTTGAAGATCCACAACATACTGGGAAAGTATGCAAGTTGCAAAGGTTCATTTATGAGCTATAGCAAGCCTCTCGGAGCTGGAATCTTCGATTCGATGATGTAATCAAACAGTTTGGTTTCATCAATAATGAAGATGAACCCTGTGTCTACAAGAGGGTTAATGGGAATATAGTTGTCTTCCTTGTATTGTATGTGGATGACATACTACTCATTGGGAATGACATCCCTTCGCTACAGTCTGTGAAGACTTGGCTGGGGACGTGCTTCGCAAAGAAGGACTTAGGTGAAGCAGCCTGTATTCTAGGCATGAAGATCTATAGAGATAGATCTAAGAGATTGCTTGGCCTAAGTCAGAGTACATACATTGACACGGTATTACTACGGTTTACCATGTAGAATTCCAAGAGGGGACTTCTGCCGATGTCACATGGTGTGAGTCTTTCGAAGACTCAAAGTCCCTCTTCTAGAGAGGAGAGAGACCGCATGGATAAGATCCCTTATGCATCTGCTATAGGATCTATCATGTACGCCATGCTGTGTATCCTTTCACCTCTAATTACTTAGCTATCCGAGTGACTTTTCCGGGGGCTATCTCCACAGACTCGGCTTATTCAATTTTCTCTGCATTGGGTAAAGCTTCTTCCAACACATATACTCCAGAAGTATCAACAGCCTTTCCTTTACGATCCTCCACCCTGGCTTTCTTCTGGTCATCCCTTACCATTTGAATGTAACAACTCCGAGCTGCCCTCTGCTCCCCTTGTACTTCTCCATGAGCTGGGCAATTGGGAAATTGACCTTTTGGTGGTAGGGAGAGGCCACCACCTGAAAAATTGACAAAAAAGGACGACCCAAAATAGCATTATAGGTGGAAGGAGCATCCACCACTAGGAAAGGAGTCATATTAGTCTTTTGACTGGGCTTTATGCCCAAAGTAAGTGGTAAAGAGATTTGTCCCATAGGATGCACAATATGTCCGATAAATCCAAATAGAGGAGTCGCCATGTCCTCTAGCTGCACATTTTCTAGTTGTATCTGTCCGAAAGCTTCCTGGAAGAGGATATTAACAGAACTCCCCGAGTCCACCAAGACTCGACCTACCTCATAATTTTCCAAGGAGACCCTTACTACCAAAGCATCGGTGTGGGGTAGGAGGATGCCTTGCAAATCTTCAGGTCCGAAGGATATTAGAGGTGTACTTTGGATGTCTTGGTCTACTACGATGGACAAACTTTCCATAAGACGAACGTAAGATTTTCTAGACCTATTTGAATCCCCATCGATGGGTACTCCGACAATAACATTGATGATACCCCGAGTGGGGACATCACCCAGAGTAGCTAATGCATCTTCATTGGCTGACTCTTCTTGTGAGACACCTTCCTGATGGGGTGGTCATGGGCCAAATTGTTGGTGCAATCGGCTCAGGTTATGATTAACCAGGACTCGAGCTTGACTCCAGAGATGTTTTGATGTTCAACAAAAACATATGACAATGTGATTGTCATGGGAAAGTCCAAGTGGGACACTTGGCATTTGGGAAAGTCCAAGTCTTGAGTACTTGGCACGTAAAGTCCAAGCATGGGTCTTGGCAAGGAAAAGTCCAAGCATGGGTCTTGGCATGGAAAGTCCAACATGGGTTGGCAAGGGAAAGTCCAAGATTGAGTCTTGGCATTTGAGAAGTCCAAGGGGTTTGATATTGGCGGCATAAAGTCCAAACGGGAGTCTTGGCAGCATAAGTCCAATGGTTGGCGACGTAAAGTCCAAGCGGAGTCTTGGCGGCGTAAGTCCAATGTGCCTTGACAGTGTAGACACCGTTAGCATGACATAGCTGATGGAAGCACCTGAAGGCTAGCGCAATGGATGATCAAGTCATGGATGACTTGGAGGGATCCGAGAGGCTTGAGGCTGACGGAGGTGGCTAGATGGCTTAGGTCTAGGCTAAGGGTGGTCTAGCAAGTATGGGGGAACCATACTTGGGTTAAAACCTCATGTTTGAGGTGTGTTAGTCGACTGGTGCGATATGACAGTCGATTGGTGAGAGTCAACTAGGGTTTGACGGTAGGAATTGGCCTAGCAGTCGACTGTCAGAGGAGGGCAGTCGATTGATTGGCTAAGCAGTCGACTGATCATGTGATCAGTCGACTGGTACTCAGTTTTTCGGGCACATAATGGAGTCTGACTCGACTACTAGAGTTAGCAGTCGAGTGGAGGCTTGACTAGTCGACTGATGGTCATGATCAGTCGACTGATGATGGATCCGTTGGACTTTTCCAGCGTGGATCTAGCCGTTGTCTCACGACAATAGTGGCATTAGTTGACTGATGTTCCTGAGCAGTCGACTGATCGGCGATTTCTAGCCCAGGTAGAAGCTTTAAATGGATCTCATGGAGGAGGAAAAAGTATCACTTTCTTGAGCATCCTTAGGGCGATTTGTTGCTACAAATCAGGGTCTCAAAGGCCATTCTTTAAGCAACCAAAAGCAAGCAATCCAAAGGCATTTGTAAAGTGTTTTCTTTACTTGTATTGCATTGTATTTCATATTGTATTTTCTTGTTGTATTTAGTTTATTGTTGTAAACTATTGTACGAGGTTTCTCCGCCTTCGGATTGTTCCAAGGAGTGTTTATTAGTGGTTGCATGTGCATCACTAGAGCTCATTGAGCTCAACCGTGGAGTAGGAACCTTGAGGTTCCGAACCACGCTAAATATTTGTTTTTGCGTGATTGTCTTGTTTCGTTATTGCTATTATTACTATTCCGCTGCGTGCTAACGAAATTTATAGAGACAAACGCAATCGAAATCCATCGACAAACGAAAACAAGCTATTCACCCCCCTCTAGCTTCCAAGGATCCCCTACAAGGGGTATTAGAGCGAGGCCGCTCTTCAAGTTTAACAACTAAGGAGCACGCTAGAGGAAGAAGATGGATTTCAAAGAAAGATTGGGTGACGACGTCAACATTCCATCGTCCTTCGACCGCGAAGATTTCGTGTATTGGAAAGGTAGAATGATGCACTTTTTAATGTGTGACTTTGACAATTGGATTAGTGTCTTAGTAGGATTTGACACTCCAAAAGATGAGGAAGGAAGAAAAATCAAGAAGAAAAATTGGAGCCAAGACCAACTACAATATTATAATATCAATAATAAGGTAATGGGTATTTTGCTTAATGTAATCCCTAATGACATTTTGATCAAGATAGGGGATTGTAAAGACGCTAAGGAGCTATGGAGCAAATTGGCGAAACATTATGAAAACCCATCACCGGTCAAAGAAGAAGAGTGCTCATCGGCTCAAGAGGAGAAGACCGAAGATGAAGAGAGGTCATCATCCTCACGAGTAAGTGAGGAGTCAGAAGTTGAAGAGGAGTCAACTTCCGGATCGGTGGAAGAGGAGGTGGAAAAAGTAGAAGAAACCTCCACCTCTAGGATTGAGGGGGAGTAAAGAATTTCCACTCCGGAGCAACAAGAAGAAGCTTCCACATCTGGTAAAGATGAAGAAGCTCCAACTCCGACACCTACCACCACCATAGGTAACTCAAACATTGTGGTTAAAATAAAAAATCATATAATATGTTTTGAGTGTAAGGAGCAAGGACACTACAAGAGTAAGTGTCCTAAAAGGATCAAGAAGTCTCCACCGACACCAAAAATCAAGGATGCCGGTCCCCCAACAACCAAAAGCAAAGAGCAAGTGATTTGCTTCAAATGTCGGCAACCGGGAAGCAATGCCCAAAGGGGGAGAAGAAGACTCAAAGGGGAGTTTCACAAGTAGGGGGAGCCTCTAAGGCAAACCCTAAGGTATATTGTAATGCTCCTTCTTTAGTTAATAGACAAAAGCATGCTAGGAATTTCAATTCACTTGCCATCTATCATGAAAACCATGCTAGAAATAAAAAATACTTTTGTTTAGGAGCTAAGAATGTTCTTTTTGAAGATAAGGAGAAATTTGGGACTAATGTCCCTAAAAACAATTTATATAAGGATAAACTTAGGTCAAATAACTCTTGACTAATTCTACCTAGGGAGACAATTACAAAGGTGCAAGAGCACCTATTTTTTAATCCCAAATGGACTAGGCATATGCCTAGAAAGAACAATGCCCAAAGACCAAATGAAAAATTGAAAATTGGGCAATTAGAATTGGAAAATCAAGTCTTGAGGTCAAGGTTTGAAAAATTAGAAAAGACCCTTAAGATTATGCAAAATCAAATAAAAGGGTCAACTGGTCAAAGTCAAGAGTCTAGGACCAAGAGTCAACACCTAGCGCCCAAGAGAGAAAATCAACCAAGGGCAAGAAGGGTTTGGGTCACAAACCTAAGCCTAAGGTGGCTTATCATAGTGTTCCATTTGATTATGGAACACAAACTAGGTCTAGGAAGACCAAGGTCAATAGGGAAGTCATCCCTAGAGTTGACCAAGGTGTTTGCCTTGTGGCTAGGATTTCAAGAAAACCTAGGGAAGCCACTAAGAAGGTTGCAAGGAGAGTTACCCCTAGAGTCAACCTAGGTAAGACCCAAATGACCAAGACTAACAATCCTAGAAGGGTCATTAGGAAGGTATCTAGGGAGGTTATCCCTAAGGAATACCTAGTAAACCCTAGGAGCTCAAATAGGTTTTGGGTTCCTAAGAGCGTGATTGATTCACGCTAGATGGACTTAGGGTGTGCCAACCGTGATTGGATGGGTAGTTAACTCAACCATGGTAAAGGTGACACTTTAGGATATTTTCAAGGTTATGGATACCTTGGAAATAGATTTGATTTATGATCCTAAAAGATTTTAGGATGTGCCAATACATTCTTGGAATTATGAAAAATCAATCAAATTAGCACAATTTAGGTTTAGAGGCTATAGTGTGCCATTTTGGGTTTTTGGCACACTTGGGAGAAAATTAATAATATGGAAAAACATACTTAATTATATCAAATGGCAATTAATATTAAAATTTAGGTATTAGTACACCTATACATTTTATATGCCATGCTTTGTTTGTCATATAACATGCCATGACATCATGATTATTTTTAATCATTTAAAATATCATGATCATGCTTAGGGTTAGGTTAAATGTCATGTATACTTAAATTTTATCATATGTCATGACATCATGATCATTGACCATGTTTACTTATGTTATCATTTATGCCAAGATCATACTTCATGCATTTAATTTGATTAAAATTGATTCAAAGACAATGACATGACTTGGAGTCCCATTTATAAGGGAATCAAGTAGTGTTGCCTTAGAAAAATGCATGAAACCCTAGTTTAGGAGAACAAAACCCACATCTCACATTACATTGACATGTATGTGTATTTTATACACCCTAGATACATGTGAGATGATAGGATATGAGTTAAGTTCAAGGAACATAATTTTTGCATCTAGATGAACTAAAACTCATCTTTAACTATTTATGGATTATTGGGAAAGCTTGTGTACAAGTCATATACATTGAGCCCAAGGAACATGATATAATAAAGGTTAAAAAAACATTTTAAAATCAATTTAGAAAACCTTGGTGTAGTCTATCTTTTGATAGCAATCACCATTGATGAAGTTGATACAAAGTAGGGCCAAAACATTGAAATTTTCAATGGTTTTGAACTTTGTATCAATTTGATATTTTATGGGTAAAATATTTTTCTATCAATTTCACCCATTGTATTTGTCATAAGTATTATACGTATGAATTTTCATGATTTTTCGTCGTACATATATTTATTTATGAATTTTCAAAATCTATTTCTGATAACTAAAAATCGGAAATTTCAGTTATCAGTCGACTGCCCTTGGTGGCAGTCGACTGATGGAGACGACAGTCGACTGATCTCTGATCAAGTCGACTGCCAAGGCTGATTTCGGGAAAAAAAAAGTATGTCTAGCCATGTTCAACCATGGTAAAGTACCCTAACCACTCCTAACCCTAGGATATGCTTTGGGAAGCATTATAAAGGGTTAAAATCCATTGGATATAGATTAGGAGAGTTGTTTAGGGTTTGTATCAATTTTAAGGATGAGAGAGTTCATGTTTGAACTTTGAACCTTATTTTTGATGGTTTAGAGTTCCTATTGGCTTAGAGACTTCCCAAGGACATTGTTGGTGCAATGGTCAAGGGGGAGCAAGCCTTTAGGGGGAGGTATCCATCATGGGATGATGGATGATATTTTTCCTCATGAGGAGGAGAAAAAGGGATTTTGAGATACCCAATTTGGAAATTGGGAGAGTGTATAGGATAACCTCTCTTGAGTGATATGGGACTTATCACAAGGAAGATGGTAGGCATCCTAGGTATTTTTGGACCAAGGGGGAGATTGTAAGATCTCATTGGGGCATGAGACATTGACCTCCTTGGGAGAGATAACCTTTTTGATGTATGTCAAAAAGGGGGAGAAGGTAAAATTACAAATTGGGATAATTGGTAAGGGATTTGAGTTAGTGTTCTAACTCAATGGTTTGTTTGGTTTTTGTCAAACATCAAAAAGGGGGAGATTGTTGATGCAATCGGCCCAGGTCACGATTGACCAGGACTCGAGCTTGACTCGAGAGATGTTTTGATGTTCGACAAAAACATATGACAATGTGATTATCATCGGAAAGTCCAAGTGGGACACTTGGCACTTAGAAAAGTCCAAGTCTTGCGTACTTGGCCCGTAAAGTCCAAGCATGGGTCTTGGTAAGGAAAAGTCCAAGCATGGAAAGTCCAACATGAGTTGGCAAGGGAAAATCTAAGCTTGAGTCTTGGTATTTGAGAATTCCAAGGGGTTTGATATTGGCGGCATAAAGTCCAAGTGGGAGTCTTGGCAGAATAAGTCCAATGGTTGGCAGCGTAAAGTCCAAGTGGAGTTTTGGCGGCATAAGTCCAATGTGCCCTGGCGGTGTAGACACCGTTAGCATGACATAGCCGATGGAAGTACCTAAAGGCTAGCACAATTGATGACTTGGAGGGATCCGAGAGGTGTAAGGATGACGGAGGTGGCTAGAAGGCTTAGGTCTAGGCTAAGGGTGGTCTAGCAAGTATGGGGGAACCATACTTGGGTTAAAATCTCATGTTTGAGGTCTGCCAGTCAACTGGTGTGATATGGCAGTCGACTGGTGAGAGTCAACTAGGATTTGACTGCGGGAATTAGCCTAGCAGTCGACTGCTAGAGGAGGGCAGTCGACTTATTGGCCAAGCAGTCGACTGATCGTGTGATCAGTCGACTGGTGCTCGGTTTTTCGAGCATAGAATGGAATCTGACTCGACTACTGGGGTTAGCATTCGAGTGGAGGCTCGACCAGTCGACTGATGGTCATGATCAGTCGACTGATGATGAATCCGTTGGACTTTTCCAGCGTGGATCTTGCCGTTGTCCCATGACAACAGTGGCATCAATTGACTGATAGTCCCGAGCAGTCGACTGATCGGCGATTTCCAGCCCAGGAAGAAGCTTTAAATGAAGCTCGTGGAGGAGGAAAAAGTATCCAATTCTTGAGCATCCTTGGGGCGATTTATTGCTGCAAATCAGGGTCTCAAAGGCCATTCTTCAATCAACCAAAAGCAAGAAATCCAAAGGCATTTGTAAAGTGTTTTCTTCACTTGTATTCCATTGTATTTCATATTGTATTTACTTGTTGTATTTAGTTTATTGTTGTAAACTATTGTACGAGGTTTCTCCGCCTCCGGATTGTTCCGAGAAGGAGTGTTTATTAGTGGTTGCGTATGCATCACTATAGTTCGTTGAGCTCAACCGTGGAGTAGGAACCTTGAGGTTCCGAACCACTTTAAATATTTGTGTTTGCGTGATTGTCTTGTTTTGTTATTGCTATTATTACTATTCCGCTGCGTGCTAACGAAATTTATAAAGACAAACGCAATCGAAATCCATCAACGAATGAAAACAAGCTATTCACCCCCCCCCCCCTCTAGCTTCCAAGGATCCCCTACACTAATGGGGGAAGAACTTGGGGTCATCTTTTGTAAGACCCCGGACGAGCAATATTTGGCCGGCGACTTCTTCTCACTTGTGGTTCTAGGTGTGGATATTCAGCTATGATGCACTCCAACTCGTTTTGTAGCTTGAAACAATGGTCACTGGTGTGCCCATACTCTGTGTGGTACTGATAGAAAAATGGGGTTGGTGGATTACGATTGATCCCTCGGTATCCAGTAGCGCACTGAAGAATACCCTATCGATTATATGCCTCCATTTCTCGCTCTTTCCATGTCCACGGAAGAGGCAAGACTTCAGTAGCCATAACTCACAAAGGCGAGGGAGGGGGAACTGCTGGCATCACTGTTGCATCCAAGGAACTTTGAGCAAAAAAGGCCTAGCCGATTCTCGTATGGGAAGTCCCCATTGGATAGCAGGGGTTTCCTTTCCACTGGGGTAGATGCAGGCTTCTTTTCTCCCCTCCTTACCCTCACCCCTTCTTCCTCATTGATATACTCCTCAAAACTGTCCAAAAGCTCTTCATAACTGGTGGTCGGCTTTCTTAATAGGAAATTGAGGAATGATCCCTCCTTTAATCCATCAGGGATAGCAACCCTCAAGATATTAGGCAGGGCTAAGGGTATCTCTCGTGTTGTAGTGATGAAGTGATGGATGTAGCTCCTCAAAGATTCTGAGGATTCTTGTTTCAAATGAAACAAAATAGAAGAATCATGTTTATAGGTTTTCCAACTAGAAAACTATTGAAGAACAACTCTCTTAAAATTAGCAAAACATTTAATGGAACCAGGGGGTAAAGACTTGAACCATCTTTGAGCTGAGGCAACCAAAGTGATGCGGAAAGCTCTGCATTTAAGAGCGTCAGAATAGCAATGGAGGGAGGCTGCACCTTTCAACTAAGACAGGTGCTCTTCCGGATCAGAGGTGTCATTCTATATCCCCACCTAGGGAGCCCTAAAATGTGGAAGTGGTTGCTCTACCATAATGTCTTCAGTGAAGGGACAGGGCTCATAGGGCTCAGGCACCCTTGTAGACTGACTCTCCCCTGGTCTTCACATCTTGTCAGTGCTACTGGTAAAGGACACTGATACGCTCTCCCAGTCGACATTTCTCTTGGCAATACTTCAATTTCCTGAGGACCAAGTGGAGGGACATGGGAAGGTCATTCAAGTGGTTGCTCACTCTGGAAAGGTTCATCGGAGTGCGGATGAAGATATCCTATCCTTTTCCTTTCTCTTACCAGAGCCTCAAATACAACCGTATCTACCATGGCCCTCAACTGGGAGGGTAATAGAGTGATAGGGCTCTCCTCCACAGAAGAAGCTGTGGGAGGAGGGATCTCTTGAGGATGCATCTCTATGTCTTGTCAGCAAAAATGGTTCCCACAGATGGGGCCAACTAATGCGGCAAATGGATTTTTTGCCTCCTTTTCGAATGAGTGATGTCTAGGAGGTCTGGGGTCCTCTCCGGTTGCAATAGTAAAAGATGATGATGACTATAGAGTGAGCAAAAAAGAGTGATGATAAGAGATTTAATGTGGTTTGGAATTCTAATTCCTACTCCATGGGATGAGCTCTCAAGGGAGCTCCAGTGCTAGACACCTTTAATATGAAATCCCATCTTCTCGGAAGTTCTTCTGGAGGTGGAGAAAACCTCTTACAGATAGACAAAAAGGTGTACAAAATGAAGGAATGAGTAAAGCTAATAAAACTCTCTGTCTTCTTCATTCGTCTCTAATCTCCTTTGTCTGCCTTGGTCTGCCGGAGGCAGAGACAGAGAGACTTCGTGTAGAGGTTCTTCTTCCTCTGGAATCGATCCTCATCTCTTCCTTCCTTCTCTCCTTTTATACCTATAACCCTTGAAGCCAGCTATTGCGCCAGATTCAGCGTTCACGTGGAGGGCCCTTCCCTTCTGAAGAATAATTCTGTTATGATATTAGTCAATGGAGACTCTTAAGAATCTTCTGTGGGGTCAGGCCCTAGTTTGTTAAACCGCGTAATAAACTCTCCCGGGAGAGCACAATGAGGAGCATCTTCCCCTTTTCTTTACCTGCACCATCCCCTTTCCTTTACCCGCACCTTCCCCTGGGACCCTTATTTTCCCTAGTTACCTCTTCTCGCCTTTACCTCACCTCGGCCCCATCTCATGAGTTGCTCCCAGCTTATTTTCTCGACTGGCTTCCTCACACCATCCTAGCTTATTTAAACTGAGGTGTATATGACGCAACTCATCCCACCGAGTTGATATTTGGCTTTGTTTTGGTCATTAGGCATAGACACTTATAACCCACCTTACTTTCCCAAGTTGTTTCCTTACTTAATCCCGACTCACTTCCTCGGGTCACTTATCCGGTTTCTTTTTGACCGTCAGGCTCTCTCATCCTTTTCCGAGCTGTCTACTCATCAACTCATTCTATTTCCCCGGGTCAAATCTAATTAAGCTAAGTCGCAAACCTTATGTTATACTCCCTTCCTCAAATTTCACCTTACTGATCGTAATTCATTTCTCCATTTCCTAAGTCATATTATAGTAGTATCAGTGAGTTAGCTTTGGTCAGTTCCACTCGACTTAGTGCACCAGGTCATGGCGAGGCAATGACCTTCTTGGATATCGGATGGACCCCTTCCTAGACATGCACCTCGAAGAGCTTCCCTAACTTACTGTCAATTCATTTCGTCTTAGTACTAGGTTGTTCAAGTTTAAACTACTTTGTTTCCTATCTAGTCCAATCTAAATTAACCAAGTAAAGTAAACTAAGACATGCAAGAGTTTAACTAAATAAAGAAACAAGCAAAGTGTTTGCTCCCCTAAGTGATAACTTGGTTGAGCTTTGTTCACTAAGTGAACTTGACTCTAGGGAACCCAAAATTGGTTTGGTCCAACTTGGTTGACTAAGCTATTTTTAGAAACCCATGCTTGGACTCAACTCTTAGTGTTTCGACTAAGTAATAACATATATGATTTATATGAGGATTTAGCTTTGTGTCCAAGCTCGGACTTGTTGTACACAACTCGCTGAGATCTAAGCATCATGTTCAGATACTTGGAGCCCGAGGTGAACCTTTCTAACATTCCAGTGAGATCTCCTACTTGCCTTTTTAGGACCAAGTTCTCTTCCTCAAGCTTTGCAACTTGAGTTGAGTCTCTATTCTCAACTTGGCAAGTTGAAGTCTTCGAGTTTACTTGCTCCTTAAGTATTTGAAGTTCCTTGAGTGAGTCTACTCGGTTCTCGGACTTAGTTAATTTCCTACCTAGACATGCAATTATGTTGTATAGTTTATCTTCTAAAAGAGAAGTTACCTCGTCTATTCCTTCGGAAACGGATGTAGATCCGTGGCTTCTCTTGGACTCAGACTTGGACTCAAACTCGTAACATGATTCGGCTTTGGAGCTTGATTCGACCATGAATGCTACAAAGCTTCTCTTTATCTCTTCTGCATCCGATTCTTTCGAAGATGATTCATCCCAAGTCACCTTGAGTGCTTTCTTCTTCTTTTCCTTTGTATATTTTTCTTTCTTTTTTATATTTGTGCACTATGACTTGTAGTGACCTTTTTCGTTGCACTCGTAACATGTTACTTCTGATCTAGGTCTTGGCTTGTTGTCGACGACCTTTTTGGCATCTTTCTTAGTAAATCTTTTTCTTCAATTGAACATCTTTCGGACCATGTTTTCGATCTCTTCCTCTCTGTTTAGGTCTGACTCCAACTTGTCTTCGGACTCACTCTTTGTTTTTCTTTCCCTTTTAGTCGAACCTTCCACTAAAGAAATATCATTCTTGGTTTGACCCGAGTTAGCTTGTTCGTGTAATTCGAGTTCACAAAATAGTTCGTCTAATCTAATTAAGGAAAAATTCCTGGAGACCTTATAGGCATCAATAATGGATGTTCATAAAGTGTTCCTCGGAAATGCCTTAAGTGTATACCTAATTACATCCCTATTTTCTATTTGATGACCTATTAGATGAAGTCCATTTAATATGTCATTTATTCTAGTGTGGAGTTGACTAGCATTTTCATTTTCAAGCATTTTACAATTAAAGAGTTTATTAAGTAACATATCTCATTTAGCTATTCTACTAACATTAGTTCCTTTGTGTAATTCAATTAACTTATCCCAAAGTTCCTTAGAATTTTCGAATGGTCCGACTCTATTGAGCTCTTCTTTGATAAGTCTGCATTGTAAGGTGTTAAGGGCCTTGTAATTGACTTGAGCTTGTTTCCTTACGTCCGCAGTCCATTTCTTCATATCTAACAACTCTCTTGAGTCATCTACCAGAGAAATAAAATCTTTCCTAATTGAAAATCATACCTCGAGGTCGATTTTCAGGTAGCACTCCATTCCCCTCTTCCAATAGGAAAAGTACTCTCCGTTAAAGAGAGGAGGGTGAATGGTGTTGTACCCTTCTAAGTGTGAAATAGCAAAAATAGATTTATACTATTAAAAAATTTATTTAAAAATTTTAAATTAATATTCAAAAATATTCCTAGAGTTACTCAAATTAAGCAATATTATACTTATGCAAAAAAAAAAATGAATTTATACTAAAGCAAGTCTTAAAAATTTTACTCTAGTGCAAAAGAAAAATATTAATGCAAAAATTATTATAAGACAAAAAATAAAAATTAAAGAAAATTTCTAATGCTCTCATTGGTGGTTGCAACTAAATTGGAGTGCCCCCGCTCTGATTCCAATTGTAGGATTGGAATTGACCGGGGGGGGGGGTGAATCTCGAAATATAAATTTTCATTACAAATATTAAAAACTTTTCTTTTAAGATTAAAAGAGAAATTACAGCGGAAATGTAAAATAAATATTACAAGATTATTTTACTTGGTTCACAACCCTAGCAGGGTTGCTACTCCAAGACCCGTAACTCTCCGAAAGCTACCTCGATGGGCAATCACTTAAAAGGCCTCCGATTCAAAACTCTTGAACTCGGAGGGTGTTCAATTTTTTATAAAGATAAGAGGGAAAGGTAACACACTACCTTCCCTCTAGAAACTAAATACAAAAGCGAAGAAGTAAATGCAAATGTAAAGCTTATACCGACACTTCTTTGAATGTAGAAATGTAGCTCGGAGTGGGAAGTGTTGGCATGTAGATGCTTTTAAGAATGAAGAATTCATGCAACAACATTTGGACGTAGTAGATTGATATTTTTTAAAGCTAGTCATGCACTTCTTTTATAAGTTATATCTAGTCGACTGGAATGCCCTCCAGACGGCTTCACATCAGCCCGTCGATATGGTACTTCTGCCTTCCCAGTCGATTGGACATGTTCCAATCGACTCCAGGTCACCTGACTCTGCAACGGAAAATTTGCCTTTCCAGTTGACTAGATCTCCCCAGTCAACTAGAGCTCTTTCCATCTTGGTTGCCAGATCTTCGATCGATTACCAGCTAATCTTGCCAATTGGGTATCCAGTTGACTGGATCTCAATCGACTGGAAACCTTTTAGTCAATTGGTTCCCTACAAAACGAGATTAGAAAAAACATATAGCAAGAAATGCAATAGCAGTAGTAATACTGCTCGATCTCAACTTCTTGGCCCCACGTGGACTATCAGTCAGATCGATGCCTAGCTTTGTCCCCTTACAGAGGACTCGGCCTCACCTTTTCACTCAAGGCTTACCTGCCGACTGCCCTGCTGGACTTACCATTTTTGACATCCAATCTTACCCATAAGGAGTTCTGCTAGCTATCCAGTCTCTCTAACCCAACTAGTCTTCATGCCGATTGTTCAGTCTTCTAACCCAATCGATCTTCATGCCTAATGTCCGGTCTCCTGACCCATCTAGACTTCCTGCCTAATCTTTGGTCCTCATGATCTGTCAAGGATTTTGCCTAGCATCCGATCAATGCAACCTACTAGGACTTTCAATACTCATTACCTAGTATCTGGTCTGCCTGACCTACTAGGGTTTTCCTATTAACCTCCACCCTTAACACATTCATCAAACCACCAATAATTTCTAACTTTAACTATGATTCATACATCAAAACTAAGGAGTGGTGCTCTCTGCACCAACATAGAAGGTTTAGGTCTGGGCTATCAGTAGTTATCAAGTATGAGGGGATCATACTTAGGTTAAATCTCATGTTTGAGGTTTATCGGTCGACTGGGTTATGGTCTAGTCGACTAGCCGAGTGTTTGACACTCAAAAGCCTAGGTTACTCAAAGCAGTCGATTGGGATTATGCCATAATCGACTAGTCAAGTAGTCGATTGAGGCTCGACTACTGATTTGTGGCTATGGCAATCGACTGCTAGGATTTAGCAGTCGACTGGTTCATAACAGTTGACTTCTAGGGTAGAGTAGTCGACTGAAATTAAGTGGCCAGGGCACAGAATATTGAGCAGTCGATTGCTAGCCCATGGAAATCGACTGGTGACTATGGAAGTCAACAGATGGAGAACTTTTTGATATGGATTAACCCGTTGTGAGGCAATGACATTGAGGCCAGTCGATTTCTGGGTATGAGCAGTCGACTGGAAGGCATAAAATCAGTTTGAATTGAGTTATAAAAGGATCTTGATGGGAAGATTTTGAGGAGTCAGTTCTTGAGCTTTGAGGAGGGGTTTTGTTGCTGCATTCTAGACCTTCCAAGGCATTCAAAGCAACAAACATGCATTCAAAACAAAAGTGCACTTGTAAAGTAGTTTTTGTTTAGTATTTTATTTTTATCTTGTATTTGCTTGTTTGTGTTGTTGTTTACTATTGTAATCTTATTGTACGAGGTTTCTCCACCTCCAGATTGTACTCCGAGAAGAAGACGAGATTTAGTGGAGTAGACACTAAAGCCCGGCGGTGGAGTAGGAACTATAGGTTCTGAACCACATAAAATAGTAGTGTTGTGCTTGTTGGTGAAATGTCGACCGCTAGAGGGGAGTGAATAGCGTTGATTCGTTGCGTGATGGAATTCGTTGGCATTCGTCTCTACAATTTTCATTAGCGCACAGCGGAATAATAGAAATAATGCAATAACGAAATAGACAACCACAAATACACAAATACACAAGTATTTAACGTGGTTCAGAACCGAATGGTTCATACTCCACGGATCGAGCTCTAAAGAGCTCTAGTGATGCACACGCAACCACTAATCACAAATAACTCCTTCTCAACACAAGTCGGAGGTGGAGAAACCTCGTACAAGTTATCTTACAATAGTAAGGAATGAATACAAGCAATTACAATACAAATATGAAAGATAAGTAAAGAAAACTTTACAACACTTTGCTTTTAATTGCTTGAATGCTTGGTTGCTTGACCTGCACATGGAGACCCTGATTTGCAGCAACAAATTGCCCCAAAAGCTCTCAAGAAATGCTGTTGATTTCCTCCTCCACGAGCTCCATTTAAAGCTATAACCTGGGCTAGAAATCGCTGATCAATCGACTGCTCGGGACCATCAGTCGACTGATTCCACTATTGTCGTGAGACAACGGCTAGATCCACACTGGAAAAATCCAACGGATCCATCATCAGTCGACTGATCGAGCCTCCACTCGATTGCTAACCCCAGCAGTTGAGTCAGACTCCATTCTGTGCCCGAAAAACTGAGAACAAGTCGACTGATCACACGATCAGTCGACTGCTCAGCCAATCAGTCGACTACCCACCTCTAGCAGTTGACTGCTGGACTAATTCCCGCAGTCAAACCCTAGTCGACTCACATTAGTCGACTGTCATATGGCACCAGTCGACTGGCACACCTCAAACATGAGGTTTTAACCCAAGTATGGTGCCCCCATACTTGCTAGACCACCCGTAGCATAGACCTAAGCCTTCTTTTCACTCTGTCAGCCTCACGCCTCTCGAATCCCTTCAAGTTATCCATGACTTGTTCATCCATTGCGCTAGCTTTCAGGTGCTTCCATCGGCTATGTCATGCTAACGGTGTCTACATCGCCAAGGCACATTGGGCTTACATTGCCAAGACTCCGCTTGGACTTTACACTGCCAACCATTGGACTTATGCTGCCAAGACTCCCGCTTGGACTTTACGCCACCAATATCAAACCCCTTGGACTTGTCGAATGCCAAGACTCAAGCTTGGACTTTCACTTGCCAACCCATGTTGGACTTTCCATGCCAAGACCCATGCTTGGACTTTTCCTTGCCAACCCATGTTGGACTTTCCATGCCAAGACCCATGCTTGGACTTTTCCATGACATGGTCAACCCTGGTCAACCCTAGTCAACCATCAAAATCCCTTCGAGTCAAACTCGAGTCTGGTCAATCATGACCCGGGTTGATTGTATCAACCATCTCCCCAAAATATTATCAGACATCAATGTCAAACATCGATGTCAAACTTCCATGTCAAACATCAAACACATCACTCAAGTCATACTCGAGTTTGGTAAATCGTGACCTGGGCCGATTGCACCAACAATCTCCCCCTTTTTGATGTTTGACAAAAACACATACCTTTGAGTTAGAACACTAACTCAAATTTCCTTACCAATTATCCCAAATTTGTAATCCCAAACATTCTTCCCAATTCTCTGAATTGATAATTGATAACATCAATTGATAACACTCTTCATACCATTCTCCCCCAAAACATGGAGAAAGGTAAGATTACCAATTTCCATAGCATTCTCTCCCAAAACATTCTCCTCCTTTTTGACTAACATAAAAAAGGTTCTATTAAATATGGAAAATTTAAAATATAAAATTAAATGGCCAAAATTTAGGAAAAGTAATCCTGAAAATTTTTCGGGATTTTTAGGAATTTTTCCAGAATTTTTCTAGAATTAAATGGGGTATGTACGAGATTTACGGGGATAATTAAATTACTAGGGGATTTAATAGGAACCAAACCTAGGTTTTTCTATTTCTTCTTTTTCTTTCCCCAATGCACCGCTCGAGCGCTTTCTCCATCGCGATAACTTCTCTCCCCATGTGCCGCCCTCACTGGAGCCCGATCCCTTTACTCTCGGCCTCACCGTCGCCGCCTCCTTCCACGGGCGATCGCAGCACCAGCCAGCCGTCGCCCCATGCGTTGCACGCACACGGCCAGAAGCCGCGGCTTCTGTGCGCTCTCCGCCCCCATCCACGGCCAGCCTCCACCGCCTCGAGGTTCGTCCGAGGCCAGTCACTGCCACCTCCTGCTCCTTTTCGAGATCACCATCGCCCGCAATCACCAGATTGTAGGAGATTTGAGGCCGCTAGAGCGGGGGTGAATAGCAACGTGTTCGTACGATGATGGAATTCTTTCGCGTTTGCTTGCTACAATTCTTGTTAGTACGTAGTGGAATAAACAATAATGAAAATACAACAAGAACACAAGCACAACATGAGATATAACGTGGTTAGGAACCGAACAGTTCCTACTCCACGGATTGGGTTTGTATGAACCCTAGCGATGCCACAAACACCACTAAGCACAATAAACTCCTTCTCGGAACAATCCGGTGGTGGAGAAACCTCTTACAACAGATTACAAAAGTAATACATGAAAATATAAGAAAAATACAAGGAAATGTAAAAAACACTTTACAAAACTAGGGTTTGAGCGCTTTTCTTGTTGGTTGCTTGGATGAGGTTGAAGGGCCCTGAAATGCACCTGCAAATTGCCTTCAAATCGCCCCAAGAAAGCTCCCAAAGAACCAAAATGTCGAAATCCTCCACGAGCTCCCCTTTTTAATCTGCGTCGGGCAAGATTTCTGCCTGACAGTCGTCTGCCATAAGTCTCCAGTTGACTGCCAACACTGTAGCTGTGAGACAACGGCTCAATCCACGTTGGACAAGTTCCAACGGGACTCTCACCGTCATTGCCGGCGCGTAGCGGCCGATCGGCTCACGGAGCATTCTTTCTCAGAACTCAAGCGGGCGATCGCCATCCATGGCCAATTATCAATCGACTGCTAAGGCAATTTCAGCCCTAAGTGGTAGTCGAGCTCTAGTCGACTCTCGGCAGTCGAACCGGCCATAATGCCAGTCGACTGCCAACCTCAAAGATGAAGTTTTAACCCAAGTATGGTATCCCCATACTTGCTAGACCACCCTTAGCTTAGACCTAAGCCTTCTAGCCACCTCCATCAGCCTCACGCCTCTCGGATCCCTCCAAGTCATCCATGACTTGTTCATCCATCGCGCTAGCCTTCAGGTGCTTCCATCGGCTATGTCATGCTAATGGTGTCTACACCGCCAAGGCACATTGGACTTACGCTGCCAAGACTCCACTTGGAATTTACGCTGCCAACCATTGGACTTATGCTGCCAAGACTCCACCCTTGGACTTTACGCCGCCAATATCAAACCCCTTGGACTTCTCAAATGCCAAGACTCAAGCTTGGACTTTCCCTTGCCAACCCATGTTGGACTTTCCATGCCAAGACCCATGCTTGGACTTTCCCTTGCCAACCCATGTTGGACTTTCCATGCCAAGACCCATGCTTGGACTTTCCCTTGCCAACCCATGTTGGACTTTCCCAAATGCCAAGTGTCCCACTTGGACTTTCCATGCAAAGTACTCATGACTTGTACTTTACCATGACAATTACATTGTCATATGTTTTTGTGTAACATCAAAACATCTCTCGTGCCAAGCTCGAGTCCTAGTCAATCGTGACCTGGGCCGATTGCACCAACAATCTCCCCCTTTTTGATGTTTGACAAAAACCAAACAAAACAAACCATTTGAGTTAGACCATCTAACTCAAAAACTCCTTACCAAGTATCCCAAATTGGTAATTTAACATTCTCCAAAATATTCTTCCCCAAATATTCTCCCCCTTTTTGACTAACATAAAAAAGGTTATCTCTCCAAAGAGGTCAATGTCTCATGTCCCAATGAGATCTTACAATCTCCCCCTTAGTCCAAAAATACCTAGGATGCCTACCATCTTCCTAGTGATAAGTCCCATATCACTCAAGAGAGGCAATCCTATTCACTCTCCCAATTTTAAAATTGGGTATATAAACCCATCAATTTTTCCAATTGATGATACTCTCCCAATAACTTCTCCCCCTTCAAGAAGAAAAACACATCCATCATCCCATGATGGATACGTCCCCCTAAAGGCTTGCTCCCCCTTGACTATTGCACCAACAATGTCCTTGGGAAGTCCCTAAGCCAATAGGAACTCTAAACCATCAAAAGTAAGGTTAAAAGTTCAAACAAGAACTCTCCCCACCTTAAATTTGATACATTATCCTAAAAACTCTTCTAATCCATATCCAATAGATTTTCACCCTTTATAATGCTTCCCAAAGCATATCCTAGGGTTAGGAGTGGTTAGGAAACCTTACCATAGCTGAAATCAGGCTAAACAAACCTTGTTAACCCAAAATCGGACACAGCGATTGACTTGGCGATGTCGATCGAACTTCCCTTCATCGATTGGCGCCATCGGTAGCGATGATAAGCTAAATCTCGAATTTCAACTATCAGAATTGAATTTTAAAAAAGCAAAAGTAATTCTACGTATATCGAAAAATCATGAAATTTGATACGTATATTACTTATAGTCAATACAATAGGTGAAAAATATTTGAAAATTATTTTACTCATAAAATATCGAAATTGATACAAAATTCAAAAATGAAGAAAAACTTCAATGTTTTAGCTCACTTTGTATCAACTTCATCAATGGTGATTGCTATCAAAAGATAGACTTCACCAAGGTTTTCTAAATTGATTTTAAAACGATTTCAAAACCTTATTTTGGATCATATCCCTTGGGCTCTATGTACATGACTTGTACACAAGCTTTCCCAAAGATCCACTAATGAAATTAGATGAGTTATAGTCCATCTAGATGCAAAAACTATGCACCTTGAACTCAACTCATATCCTAGCATTTCACATGTATCTAGGGTGTATAAATACACATACATGTCAATGTAATGTGAGATGTGGGTTTTGTTCTTCCTAAACTAGGGTTTCATGCATTTTCTAAAGCAACTCTACTTGATTCCCTTATAAATGGGACTCCAAGTCATGTCATTGTCCTTAAATCAATTTTAGTCAATTTAAATGCATGAAATGATCATGGCATAATAATAGCAAAAAAAAATCATGGCCAATGATCATGATGTCATGACATATGATATAAAACTGAAACTCATGACATTCAATCCTAATTCCTAAATATAATCATGACATATAAATGATAAAAATAGGCATGATGTCATGACATGGCATATGACAAACAAAGCATGACATACAAAATATACAGGTATAATAATATTAGTTGCCATTTCATATAATTAATTATATTTTTGCCATTATTCCTATTAATCTCCCAAGTGTGCCAAAAACCCAAACTGGCACACTATGACCTCTAAACCTAAATTGTGCCAATTCAATTGATTTTTCATAATCTTCAAGGTATATTGACAAATCCTAAAATCTTTTAGGATTAAAGCTCAAATGTATTTCCAAGGTAACCATAACCTTGAAAATGACCTAAAATGCAACCTTTATCATGGTTGAGTTAACTACCAATCCAATCAAGGTTGGCACAACCTAAATCCACCTAGCGTGAATCAATCACGCTCTTAGGAACCCAAAATCTATTTGAGCTCCTAGGGTTAATTAGGTATTCCTTAGGGATAACCTCCCTAGATACCTTCTTAATGACCTTCCTAGGCTTGTTAGCCTTGGTCATTGTGGTCTTACCTAGGTTGACTCTAGAGGTAACTCCCCTTACAACCTTCTTAGTGGCCACCCTAGGTTTCCTAGAAACCCTAGCCACTAGGCACAAACCTTGGTTACTCTTAGGGATAACTTCCCTAGTAACCTTAGTCTTCCTAAACCTAGTTAGTGTTCCATAATCTAATGAAACACTATGATAAGTCATCTTAGGCTTAGGTTTGTAACCCAAACCATTCTTGCCCTTGGTTGACTTTTGACTCTTAGGTCTTAGGTGACTTTGACTTTTGGACCTAGACTTTTGATCACTTGACCCTTTAAATTGATTTTGCATAATTTTAAGGGTCTTCTCAAGTTTTTCAAGCCTTGATCTCAAGGCTTGGTTCTCTAATTCTAATTGCCCAATCTTAGAATTTTGATTTAATCCTTAGGCATGGCTCTTCCTAGGCATATGCCTAGTCCATTTGGGGTTAAAACCTAGGTGGCCACCTTTATCATGGTTGAGTTAACTACCCATCCAATCAAGGTTGGCACACCCTAAATCCACCTAGCGTGAATCAATCACACTCTTAGGAACCCAAAATCTATTTGAGCTCCTTGGGTTAATTAGGTATTCCTTAGGGATAACCTCCCTAGATACCTTCTTAATGACCTTCCTAGGCTTGTTAGCCTTGGTCATTGTGGTCTTATCTAGGTTGACTCTAGAGGTAACTCCCCTTGCAACCTTCTTAGTGGCCACCCTAGGTTTCCTAGAAACCCTAGCCACTAGGCACAAACCTTGGTTACTCTTAGGGATAACTTCCCTAGTAACCTTAGTCTTCCTAAACCTAGTTAGTGTTCCATAATCTAATGAAACACTATGATAAGTCATCTTAGGCTTAGGTTTGTGACCCAAACCATTCTTGCCCTTGGTTGACTTTTGACTCTTAGGTCTTAGGTGTTGACTTTGACTTTTGGACCTAGAATTTTGATCACTTGACCCTTTAAATTGATTTTGCATAATTTTAAGGGTCTTCTCAAGTTTTTCAAGCCTTGATCTCAAGGCTTGGTTCTCTAATTCTAATTGCCCAATCTTAGAATTTTGATTTAATCCTTAGGCATGGTTCTTCCTAGGCATATGCCTAGTCCATTTGGGGTTAAAACCTAGGTGCTCTTGTATCTTCCTAATAGATTCCCTAGGTATGTTATTTTTAGGGATATTAGTCCTAAATTTTTCTTTCTTTGAAAAGTAAACATTCTTAGCTCCTAAACACAAATATTTATCTCTAGCATGCTTTTCATGATGAATTGCAAGAGAATTAAAATTCCTAGCATGGTTTTTAACATTTAAATTAGAAGGAGCATTATTTAGATATACCTTGGGGTTTGCCTTAGAGGCTCCCCCTACTTGTGATGCTCCATTTTGCCCCTTCTTCTTCCCTCTTGGGCATTGACTCCGGTAATGTCCCGGTAGCCGACATTTGAAGAAAATCACTTGCTCCTTACTCTTTTGCATTGAGGGACCGACATCTTTGACTTTTGGCACCGGAGGAGCTTTCCTAATCCGTTTTGGACACTTGCTTTTGTAGTGCCTAGTTTCCCTACACTCAAAACATATTATATGCATTTTATTATTAACACATATGTTTGAGTTACCTAGGGTGGTTGTGGTGGTAGGTGCCGGAGTTGGAACTTCTTCATCTTGACCGGATGTGGAAGGCTCTTCTTGGGGTTGCTCCGGTGTAGATGTTCTAATCCCCTCCCCCTCAATCCTAGAGGTTGAGGTTTCTTCTAATTCTATCTCTTCCACCACTTCTTCCTCCTCGGATGTCGAACACTCCTCGACCTCCGAATCCTCACTTTCTTGTGAGGATGAGCTCTCTTCCTCATCCTCCTCATCTTCTTGGATTGAGTGAGGCTCTTCATGGAATTTTTCCAATTTGTTCCATACCTCCTTGGCGTCTTTACAATCCCCAATCTTGATCAAAATATCATTAGGGATTATATTATGCAAAATACCCATTACCTTATTGTTGATGTTATAGTATCGGAGTTGTTCTTGACTCCAATTCTTCTTCTTGATTTTTCTTCCTTCTTCGTCTTTTGGAGTGTCAAAACCTAATAAGACACTAATCCAATTATCAAAGTCACACATTAGAAAATGCATCATTCTACCTTTCCAATATGCGAAATCTTCGCGGTCGAAGGAAGGCGGAACGTTGATGTTGTCACCCAATCTCTCCTTGAATTCCATCTTGTTCCTCTAGCATCTTGACTCCGGGTTGTTAATCTGTAGAAGTGCCCCGGCTCTGATACCAATTGTAGGAGATTTGAGGCCGCTAGAGGGGGGGGTGAATAGCGACGTGTTCGTACGATGATGAAATTCTTTCACGTTTTCTTGCTAAAATTCTTGTTAGTATGCAGCAGAAAAAACAATAATGAAAATACAACAAGAACACAAGCACAACATGAGATATAATGTGGTTCGGAACCGAACGATTCCTATTCCATGGATTGGGTCCGTATGAACCCTAGCGATGCCACAAACACCACTAAGCACAATAAACTCCTTCTCGGAACAATCCGGTGGTGGAGAAACCTCTTACAATAGATTACAAAAGTAATACATGAAAATACAAGAAAAATACAAGGAAATGTAAAGAACACTTTACAAAACTAGGGTTTGAGCGCTTTGCTTGTTGGTTGCTTGGATGAGGTTGAAGGGCCCTGAAATGCACCTGCAAATTGCCTTCAAATCGCCCCAAGAAAGCTCCCAAAGAACCAAAATGTCGAAATCCTCCACGTGGAGACAACGACTAATCCACGCTGGACAAGTTCCAACCGACCGATCACAACATCGCCGATATCCGGCCGACGCCAGGAGTCTCACGACTCCATCGCTGATCACATCTCGATCGCAATGACCGATCGCTTGGATCATCACCGCCCTAATGAGCAATGATCCGAGCAATTTAGCTCTTAACGCAATAACTCGTCGACTCACAATGAACCGCCATAATGCCAGTCGACTGCCAACCTCAAAGATGAGGTTTTAACCCAAGTATGGTGTCCTCATACTTGCTAGACCACCCTTAGCCTAGACCTAAGCCTTCTAGCCACCTCTATCAGCCTCACGCCTCTCAGATCCCTCCAAGTCATCCATGACTTGTTCATCCATCGCGCTAGCCTTCAGGTGCTTCTATCGGCTATGTCATGCTAACGATGTCTACACCGCCAAGGCACATTGGACTTACACCGCCAAGACTCCGCTTGGACTTTACGCCGCCAACCCTTGGACTTATGCTGCCAAGACTCCACCCTTGGATTTTACGCTGCCAATATCAAACCCCTTGGACTTCTCAAATGCCAAGACTCAAGCTTGGACTTTCCCTTGCCAACCCATGTTGGACTTTCCATGCCAAGGCCCATGCTTGGACTTTCTCTTACCAACCCATATTGTACTTTCCCAAATGCCTCAGTCGAGCATTGTGATGCTTGGCCGGTCACCGAGCCATCGCCATTAGCTCCTCTCCAACATGAGCAACAGTCCTCTGTCGTCGTATCGCCCATCCTACTTCTAGTTTCCTCAGCGAATCAAAGCTTAAGAGGCTTACCAACATGCTGCGAACAACCATAGCCTTGCCATCGCCTGACAGCGAGATAGGGGAATGGAAATGGCACCGGTGAGGTTGAAGTTTCTGGGATTTTTCTGGCGAGCAGGGCAGAGTTGAGGGAAGGAGGCTGCAAGTAGAGTTTTAGGGCTGGTAAGTTTATCTACCCTCTTCTCTCATCAGTAAATTCTAGATTTTGTTGTATGTCAAGGTATTGTGATCTATGAGGTGGATTCCCCTCTCGGTGGAATGGTTGGAGTTTGGCCGGCTGTGAGGGCTGAGATGTCCTATTTGAGATAGATGTAAGGTTCTGTTGGGGAGTTGTTGGCTGTGATATTTAAGATGGGAATGAGTAGGTTAGATGTGGTTGTTTGTGAGTGAGCAAAAGGGGTTTGTCGACTGTGAAGGGCTATGATGTGGTTGTGATTGGGTTTGGTGTTGGTTGTACGACCGTAATTGGTAGGTTAAGTGAGCTTTGAATGGTTTAGATGGGTTTTGATATATAATGTAGCTATTTGGGTTTTGATCCGGCATGTGGATGGTGGATTTGATGGATTAAGTAGTTAAGTCACCTATTTTGGGTTTCGTTTTGTGAATATATTAAATATACAAGCTGAGGGTTCAGTGGGGGGTTTCTGATTCATATTCGATAAAAAGGATGCGAATATAGAAATTTTATGGTGTAAATTTAACACGTTGTCATATGCTGGGATTTGATGGTAATCATGTATGTTATGTGTGCAGGGTTTTGATTCGAGATGTTCACAGGCCTAAAGACAGTTGATATTTTTCATAGATGGCGAGTAGTTTGACTTATCTGTTAGATATAGTCATGTTGATATGCTAGTTAGTTATAGCTTGCAATAATTTTCATGTTTATCTGCCTTGTATATTATTATGCCTACTTGATACATGCATTTGATTTGTTTATAGTTATACCTTTCCTATTTTACTTGGATCATTGATATGTACCTATTTGTTGGGCATATTATTCAGATACGTATTTTAGTTGGTATTACATGCTTTAGTGTCATGCACCATCTTGCATGATTGCATTTTGATTGGACGGGGTTCCTTTGTAGTTAAGCACGCATCAAGTTACATGGTCTACACACGCTGCCACTCATGGGTTAGTGGTACATCAGGAAGGTGTGTGCAGTTGCTCTGTCAGGCTCCGCTAGTCCACTCATGGGTAGCGATGAGGCAGCATGGTAGCGGGCAAGGATCCCTCCTCTGGTCTACGACACCGGGAGATGAGAGATTTGCTCCCCCACTCTGTTTGGGACAGGAGAATAGGTGTACTCTGACAACATCCTGTCCACTCGGTCACTCAGGAGCAGTGATGACAGAGTGCACAGTTGTCATAGCCCTACCCACTCGGCTTCACCATCGCGTGTGAGGCGGCTGACTGGCGTCGGGGGTGACTGTCATTTGCATCGCATGCTTATTGCATGGATGATATTTGTATTGTGTTTGCTTCATTTTGGTTTTTGCATATGATTGACATGCATATAGGATACATTTGGTATTTGGTCTGACGACCTTATTTATGCTAGTATGGCTCGTACTCCTATGTCAGGATAGGTGATTCAGGTATGTACAGTCTTTCCGCCGCCTTTCCTTGCATTTTTGCTATTATTGATCAAGAGACTGTACTGACATGTCTATTATTGTTTGATATAGCTTACTATGCATGTCGATTTGATATCCGCTGAGTTCGTTGAACTTACCCCGTTGCTTTACATCTATTTCAAGATGAAATTGCCAAGAGAGTCCAGCCGCCAATCCCCCTCGTCGAAATGGATTTGTTTTTATTGGTCTTATGGTTTTGGTTTTTGACTAGATGAAGTGTGTAGGACTTGTGTTTGTTTTGGTTATGTACTTGTGGAGGTTTGGAGATATTTGTTGTGTCCTTATGGATTATTCGATTGGTTTGGTTGTATATTCCTGCTCAAATGTCTTACTATGCATATCGACTTTTATCCGCTCTCGATTTGCGATCCACCCAGGTGGAACCCGAATGTATCGAGATTTAAGGCATTTATATTGGTGGAACGGCATGAAGAAGGACATCACAGATTATGTTGCTAGATGTTTAGTTTGTCAACAGGTGAAAGCTGAGCACCAGAGACCATCTGGATTACTTCAGAGGATTCCTATTCCTTAGTGGAAGTGGGATCACATTACCATGGATTTTGTGGTGGGTTTGCCTAGGACACGTCAAGGCCTTGACGTGATTTGGGTAGTCGTTGATCAACTAACCAAATCCGCGCACTTCTTAGCGATTCGGAAGACTGACTCTCTGGATCGTTTGGTAGAGTTATATTGTCGGGAGATCATTAGATTGCATGGTGTTCCTTTGAGCATTATATCAAATAGAGATCCCCGGTTCATGTCCCGGTTCTGGCAGAGTCTGCGGCAGGCCTTAGGCACGCAACTTCGTTTTAGTACTGCATTCCATCCACAGACAGATGGACAGTCAGAGCAGACCATTCAGACACTTGAGGATTTACTAAGGTCATGTGTGATAGATTTCAGGGGAAACTGGGAGGACCACTTGCCGTTAGTGGAATTCGCTTACAATAACAGCTATCATTTGGCTATCCAAATGGCCCCGTTTGAGGCATTGTATGGTAGATAGTGTCGTACACCCACCCTCTGGGAGGAGGTTGGGGAGGCCCAGTTGCTAGGACCCCAGAGAGCTCAGCATGAGGCAGAGTTGGTCTGTACTATCAGACATAGGATGGCAGAGGCGCAGGATCGCCAAAAGAGTTATGCAGATCGGAGACGGAGACCTCTGGAGTTCTCTATTGGTGACCATGTATTCCTGCGAGTCTCACCCATGAAAGGGGTGAAGAGATTTGGCCTCTGTGGTAAGCTAGCTCCTAGATACATTGGTCCGTTTGAGATTTTGGAGAGGATCGGAGCAGTCACTTACCATCTAGCGCTACCACCATCTTTGACGAGTATTCATGATGTGCTCCATGTGTCCATGCTCAGGAAGTATGTGCCAGACTCTACACATATTCTGTCAGATGTGTCAGGTTTCATTCAACCTCATGCTACTTACGCAGAGGTTCCGGTACGGATTCTGGATCACAAGGAATGACAGTTGTGGAACAAGATTGTGGGACATGTCAAGGTCGGGTGGAGTCACCACACCGATGAAGAGGCTACTTGGGAGCTTGAAGAAAAGATCATAGCTCAATACCCCCCACCTGTTTATTTAAGGTACGTGAGATATGTTTTCAGTACTGGTGGTATCTCTTACTCATTATGCATCTGAGTAGGAAATTTGGGGACCAAATTTTTATTAGTGGGGGAGAATATTAAATATAGAAAATTTAAAATGTGAAATTAAATGGCCAAAAAATTAAGAAATTTATCTTGGAAATTTTTCGGGATTTTTAGGAAATTTTCCAGAATTTTTCTGGATTTAAACGGAGCCTGTATGAGATAATTACGGGGATAAAATAAATAGGCTTTGGTGGAATCTATTTAAGGGAGTTAATAGGTGATAATAACCTAAAGTTTCAAATACCTAAACCTAGGTTTAGTTTTCCCGATTCGCGCCACACCGTCGGTTTCCCCTCGCGACATATTTTTTCTTCACGCGACCAGACCTTCCGCCACAATTTCTTTCTCTTCTTCTTCACCACGCACCGCACCCCTTTCTCTCGCATCTGACTTGACGCCGCCGCCCTTCCCTGTGCCCAGGACCACCGCGTGATCCTCTTTCTTTCCTTCCCCTCCGCCGCAGCAGTGCTCAACCCCACGACGTTGTCGCTGCTCGCCTTAGCCGCATGCATCGACGATCGAGTCACCGCTTCCCGCGAGCACCGCCGCCCCACCGTGTCGCACGCTCACCATCCACAGTCGCAAGCACCGGCTCCTCTGCCACTGACGCCGCCGATCGAGGTTGTGGCCGCCTTCTCTACTCGCCCCCGTCACCGTAGCTTTCTCCTCCGCACGAATTGATCAGCGCCGGTGATCTCCGGAGTAAGGTAAAGGGTCGACCTTGTGTTTTTGTCTAACCCCCACAGTATTTTTTGTGGTTGATAGTGGATTGGATTTGGGCAGTTGTATTGGTTTTTTTTCCAGTGAAAAGGATAGATTTGGGGGAAGGATTGGCTGCCGGTGGATTTTTTACTAGCGCTGGTAAGATTTCTTTCTTTTATTATTGGTATACTGATGTGGTGGATTAGGGGATATAAATTGGTGGGGTTCTTGCAGGGCTGTGAAGGGTTGTCGTGTGATCGTGTAAGGGTAAATCGGATGATCAGTTAATTGGGATGGATCTACTTTGGGTGAGTTAGCTGTGAGGTTTTGTTTGGTTGTATTTTGTGGAGGGTTGATGGATCCGGGAGTGGCTCGGTTAAGGGCTATCGTTGGAGGTTCCCAGGGCTATGGGTGGATATTGTTGGCTGTGAACAATGGTTGAGCCGATAAGGAAGGAGTTAGGTTGTGAACAATGGTTGTTCAGGGGCTGTGAATGGAGTTAGGTTGTGATGAGATTTTAATTAGGGTGGTTAGATCCCTAAATTGGTGTAATTGTGAGTTGTGAGGGTTGTGATGGTGAATTGGTGTATAGAGTTGCATGTTGTAGGTTAGCATATTTGCTAATGGTAAACGGTGGGTTTAATTGTGGCATTAAATGTACAAGTGAGGTTTTCTCATTCGTATTCGATAAAAGGATGCGAATATAGGAGCTTTATATAGTAGTAAGTTAGCATGTTATCGTGTGCTTGAAATTAATCATAAGCGATGATATATGCAGGTTTCGGTCACGAGACAGGTCCACAGGCATGACGATTTCATTTTTCGAGCATTTTATTAGGCGGGTATTTTGACTTATCTTTTTGATATAGTCATGTTGATATGCTAGTTAGTTATCACTTGCAATAATTTTTATGTTTATCTGCCTTGTATGTTATTGTGCCTACTTGATACATGCATTTTATCAGATTATAGTTATACCTTTCCTATTTTACTTGGATCATTGATATGTACCTATTGGTTGTGCATATTACTCGGATATGTATTTTAGTTGGTATTACATGCTTTAGTATCATGCACAATCTTGCATGATTGCATGCTGGCTGGACGAGGTTCCTTTGTAGTTGAGCCCGCAGCCAGTTACATGGTTTGCACACGCTGCCACTCATGGGTTAGTGGTATCATCAAGAGGGTGTGTTCAGTTGCTCTGTCAGGCTCTGTTGGTCCGCTCATGGGTAGCGTTGAGGCAGCGTGGTAGCGGGCAGGGATCCCTCCTCTGGTCTACGACACCGAGAGATGAGAGCATTGCTCCCCCACTCTGTTTGGCGTAGGAGGATAGGTGTACTCGGACAGCATCCTGTCCACTCGGTCACTCAGGAGAAGTGATGACAAAGTGCACAGTTGTCATAGCCCTACCCACTCGGCTTCACCATCGCGTGTGAGGTGGCTGACTGGCGTCAGGGGTGACCATGTCATTTGCATCACATGCATTTTGCATGGATGACATATGTATTGTGTTTGCTGCATTTTGATTGCTGACTTGGATGTTGCATATGATTGCCATGCATACAGGATACATATTTATATTTGGTATGATGACTTTATTTCATCTAGTATGGCACATGCTCCTATATCAGGATAGGAGATTCAGGTAAGTACAATTCTTTTGTATTTCTTTCTTGCATGCCCTATATATGAGACTGTACTGGCATGATTGTTGTTGTTAGTTATATCTTACTATTCATATCAACTTTTATCCGCTGAGTTCTTTGAACTTACCCCGTTGTTTTATATCTATTTCAGGATGAAGCTATCAGGAGAGTCCAACTGCCAACCCCCCCCTCGTCATGATAGTTTAATTGTTATTTGATTTATGGTTTGGATTTTTGACTAGAAGATGTGTTTAGGACTGGTGTTTGCTTTATGTACTCGTGGATGTTTTGGTATGTCCTTATGGACCTATATTCGGATTTTATTTTGATTGGATTTGGTTGGGTATTCCTGCCCAGATGGAAGAAGGGGTAAGTCTAGATATTGTAGACTGTTTACTATTTACCTTGATTGTTGGCATGAGGACTTATAACTTGCGTTTGTAGATGTTTTTGTTCCAGTTGTGTTGATCGATGTATAGTGGTCGGGTAGGCCTTGTATGTAAGATTGGTATTGTCACTCGTACAGGGGAGATGTTGCCGGATTTTTGTCTGGCGGGGACTCCCTGGTTATGTATGGATTTCCGATGATTTTTATGTTTTTGAAATTTGAGGTATTATTGATGAGGACAATTTGGGGATTTGGCGGCGACAGGACATCTTTAGACCGCTAACCGGTGAATAAATTCTAGAGATGAATCTTTGAGGTTATGCATCGATTATCGATGATAGAATGCGGCAATTGTAGTTGGAAATGAATATCCTTCATTTTGGATGGATGATCTATTTAGATCAACTAAGGACACCTGTGTATACTCTAGGGTTGGTATACGACTGGTGTGTTGTTATTGTAGTGACATGGTGTAATTATCATTGTCGTTGTGATGATTGATATATCATCAGCCTAGAGTAAAGAGAATGCAGGTGTGTAGCGATGACAATTTCATACTTGGTATGAATTGTATGAGTTTTTGATTATCTTATTAGACTTATTGACACCTTAGTCGTCCAGGGATTTGGGAAGTCGTGTATTCTATACACGATTGGATCAGTTGTGGTAGTTGGGGTTGCGCACTAGGCCATCGTAGATGGTGGTTTCTTGGTATTGATTTGATTATTACCATAGATATGGATAGGATGCTCTAGCGGTACTACATCACTGATTGGTTGGACCAGGAAGGTGATGGAATTTACTTGGTCTGAAGCTGGTGAAACTAGTTTCAGGGCTTAGACGATGGTTGACTTTTGCATCAATGTTAGTTAATCATTCTGGTGTGGATGGAAGGGTAGTGTACATGGATGCATCATTTCGGGGATCGGAGCGATTCCAATGCTATAGAATAAGACGTATCCTAAGCTTATGGTAGTTAAAGAACTGCGAGATAAGTCATATATATGACGTGGACGTAGCAGTGATTATGTTGTTTTGTAGAGGTGAAGAGCAGGAATGCTTATGTGGTTTTGGCTAGCTACTGGATAGCTATTATAGAGTAGCTGGAACACAAACGGTTGTATCAAGGAAGTTGGTCGTGATAGCCTCCCATGCACTTATAGGGTGTGTGGTGGAGTGGATTTTGGACGGTAGATGGACTTCTCTTGTGAAAAGATAATTCCCCATCTCTGATTCCGAGGAGGATAGTGGTTTCCGGAGTTGCATTAGTTTAAGGAAGAGATGCTTCAGAAAATTTCTATTCCGGAATGAAAGTGGAAGCATATCATTATGGATTTTGTGCTGGGTTTGCCTAGGACACATCAAGGCCATGACGTGATTTGGGTAGTCGTTGACCGACTAACCAAATCTGCGCACTTCTTAGCGATTTGGAAGACCGACTCTTTGGATCATTTGACAGAGTTATATTGTCGGGATATCATCAGATTGCATGGTGTTCCTTTGAGCATTATATCAGATAGAGATCCCCGGTTCACATCCCGATTCTGGCAGAGTCTGCTGTAGGCATTAGGCACACAACTCCGTTTTAGTACAACATTCCATCCTCAGAACGATGGACAGTTTGTGCGGACCATTCAGACACTCAAGGACTTGCTGAGGTCCTATGTTATGGATTTCGGGGACAATTAGAAGGACCACTTGCCATTAGTGGAATTTGCTTACAATAACAGTTATCATTCGGCTATCAAAATGGCCCCGTTTGAAGCATTGTATGGTAGACAGTGTTGTACACCCACCTTTGGGGGAGGTTGGGGAGGACCAGTTGCTAGGACCCCATAGAGCTTAGCATAAGGCAGGGTTGGTCCGTACTATCAGACGAAGGATGACAGAGGCGCTGGATCATCAGAAGAGTTATACCGATCGGAGACGGAGACCTCTGGAGTTCTTTATTGGTGACCATGCATTCCTGCGAGTATCACCCACGAAAGGAGTGAAGAGATTTGGCCTCCGTGGTAAGCTAGCTCCAAGATACATTAGTCCGTTTGAGATTTTGGAGAGGATCGGAGAAGTCGCTTACCGCCTAGCGCTACCACTGTCCTTGGCTAGTATCCATGATGTGTTTCATGTGTACATACTGAGGAAGTATGTGCCAGACTCTACACATATTCTATTAGATGTGTCAGGTTCAATTCAACCTGATGCTACTTACGAAGAGGTTTCGATACAAATTTTGGGATCACAAAGAACGACAGTTACGGAACAAGATCGTGCGACTTGTCAAGGTCGGGTGGAGTCACCACATCGATAAGGAGGCTACTTGGGAGCTTGAGAAAAAGATCATAGCTCAAAATCCCCACCTGTTTGCTTAAGGTATGTGGGATATATTTTTAGTACTTGTGATATTTCTTACTCATTATGCATTTGAGTAGAAAATTTGGGGACCAAATTTTTATTAGTGGGGGAGAAAGTTAAATACGAAAAATTTAAAATATAAAATTAAATGGCCAAAATTTAGGAAAAGTAATCCTGGAAATTTTTCAAGATTTTTAGGGAATTTTAGAAATTTTTCCAAAATTTTTCTGGAATTAAACGGAGTCTGTACAAGATTTATGGGGATAATTAAATTACTGGGGGATTTAATAGAAACCAAACCTAGGTTTTTCTATTTCTTTTTTTTTCTTGTTGGATCGATATGAGCACTAAAGGGAGGGGGTGAAAAGCGTTCATAAAAACTTTTCTTTTTCGACGATTAAAACCAAGTACACAGTGGAAAACTAAAAGACAAACACAAGAAAGACACAAATCTTTTTTACTTGGTTCACAGCCCACCGACTGCTAATCCAAGGCCCTGCGATCCTTGATCACTTTCGAAGGGCAATCACTAAAAGTCTCTTCCTCGTTGGAGGTAAGAGATAAGATGATTAAAATGATTATAAGGCCGGTAACAACCTTACCGGTCCTTATACAAATTAAGTACTGAAAGATAATAATAATACCGACAATTAATTAAAAGATGGCGCACGGTCGGAGTAGCATTGTAGAGAGCACGAGCACTTGGGAGATTCTTAAATTTGGGTGTGAGTCCTCCCCTCTTTTTATAGATTTGCACTTTGGAATTTGTCCCAATCCAGATCCTAAACTTGTGGATCTTATCTTGAGGTGGCGACTTATCTTATCCTGAGGTGGCGGCTTATCTTATCCTGAGGTGGTGGCATCAATCTCTATCTCTTTGACCTTGTGCACTGGGCTGATTCGTCGACATCAGTCGATTGATCCTCTTAGCAATCATTCGCCGCAATAAAAGATTAGCATAGTAGATGCATAATGCCATGCAATGTGGCAGTCCTTTGACTGTCCGATCTCGACTTCAGCATTCCTCCGGAAGCCTCAGTCAGATTGACACCTAGAATTGTCCTCTAACCGAGGATGTGTCCTTACCACCGCTCTACACACGGAGCTTACCTTTGGTCCTCTTGACCTATCGCTTAGCTTTCGGTCACCACCGTGGTTCCTCGACTCCCCGAGGTTCTCTTGGTGTCGCCCGACCACCACGGTTTCTCAACTTGAGATTCTCCGGATGTCACTCGACCTTTGGCTTAGCTTAAACACTTCTTGCACACTTAGCATATCACATGAGATAACAAAATAGCTTAACTTTGAATCTTTGCCATCATCAAAACCAAGGTTCGATTATCTAGTGCCCCTCCACCAACATTTCTTTCCCCGATGCGCCGCTTGGTCGGTTTCTCCATCGCGATAACTTCTCTCCCCGCGCGCCACCCTCACTGGAGCCCGATCCCTTTACTCTCGGCCTCACCGTCATCGCCTCCTTCCACAGGCGATCGCAGCACCAGCAGCTATCGCCCCGTGCATCGTGTACACACGACCAGCAGTCGTGGTTTGTGTGCGCTTGCCGCCCCCATCTGCGGCCAGCCTCCGCCGCCGCAAGGTTCGTCACCTCCTGCTCCTTTCCGAGATCACCATCACCCAAAGTCACTAGATCACCACCGCCTTGCACGTCGCCGCCCGAGCCCTCGCAGTCGCCATCCCTGCCCCCCACGCATGCGGCTCCGGCAACACCCTGGCCGCCGACCCTCTCGATGCCCCTTTCTCCTGGCGATCTCCTCCTCATCCAACCTCCGTCGGACTCCTCCGCCAGCAACGTTCGCCACCACCTGCCATCCCAATCGCATGCCTCAGTCGAGCATTGTGATGCTTGGTCGGCCACCGAGCCATCGCCATTAGCTTCTCTCCAACACGAGCAACAGTCCTCTGTCGTCGTCTTCCCCATTCTATTTCTGGTTTCCTCGGTGAATCGAAGCTTTACAGGCTTACTAACATGCTGCGAACAACCATAGCCTCTCCATCGCCTGACAGCGAGATAGGGGAACGAAAATGCCACCGGTTAGGTTGAAGTTTTTGGGATTTTTTCGGCGAACAGGGCAGAGTTGAGGGAAGGAAGCTACAGGGGGAGTTATAGGGCTGGTAAGTTTATCTACCCTCTTCTCTCATCTGTAAATTTTAGATTTTGTTGTATGTCAAGGTATTGTGATCTATGAGGTGGATTCCCCTTTCGGTGGAATGGTTGGAGTTTGGCCAGCTGTGAGAGATGAGATGTCCTATTTGAGATGGCTGTAAGGTTTGTTGGGGAGTTGTTGGCTGTGATATTTCAGATGGGAATGAGTAAGTTAGATGTGGTTGTTTGTGAGTGAGCAAAAGCGGTTCGTCGACTATGAAGGGCTATGATGTGGTTGTTATTGGGTTTGGTGTTGGTTGTACAACCGTAATTGGTAGGTTAAGTGAGTTGTGAATGGTTTAGATGGGTTTTGATATGTAATGTAGCTATTTGGGTTTTGATCCGGCCTATGGATGCTGGATTTGATGGATTAAGTAGTTAAGTCACCTATTTTGAGTTTCGTTTTGTGAATATATTAAATATACAAGCTGAGGGTTCAGTGGGGGGTTTCTGATTCATATTCGATAAAAAGTATGCGAATATAGAAATTTTATGGTACTAAATTTAACACGTTGTCGTGTGCTGGGATTTGATGGTAGTCATGTATGTTCTGTGTGCAGGGTTTTGATTCGAGACGTTCACAGGCCTAAAGACAGTTGATATTCTTCATAGAAGGTGGGTATTTTGACTTATCTTTTAGATATAGTCATGTTGATATGCTAGTTAGTTATAGCTTACAATAATTTTAATGTTTATCTGCCTTGTATGTTATTGTGCCTACTTGATACATGCATTTGATTAGTTTATAGTTATACCTTCCCTGTTTTACTTGGATCATTGATATGTACCTATTTGTTGTGCATATTATTCGGATACATATTTTAGTTGGTAATACATGCTTTAGTGTCATGCACCATCTTGCATGATTGCATCCTGGCTGGACGGGGTTCCTTTGTAGTTGAGCCCGCAGCCAGTTACATGGTCTGCACACGCTGTCACTCATGGGTTAGTGGTACATCAGGAGGGTGTGTGAAGTTGCTTTATCAGGCTCCGTTGGTCTTCTCATGGGTAACGATGAGGCAGCGTGGTAGCAGGCAGGGATCCATCCTCTGGTCTACGACACCGGGATATGAGAGTTTTGCTCCCCCACTCTGTTTGGGTTAAAAGGATAGGTGTACTCCGACAGCATCCTATCCACTCGGTCACTCAGGAGTAGTGATGGCAGAGTGCACAGTTGTCATAGCCTTACCCACTCGGCTTCACCATCGCGTGTGAGGTGGCTGACTGGCGTCAGGGGTGACCATGTCATTTGCATCTCATTTGCATCGCATGCATATTTCATGGATGATATTTGTATTGTGTTTGCTGCATTTTGGTTGTTACCTTGGTTGTTGCATATGATTGACATGCATACAGGATACATTTGGTATTTGGTCTGACGACCTTATTTCTGCTAGTATGGATCGTACTCCTATGTCAGGATAGGAGATTCATGTATGTACAGTCTTTCCGTAGCATTTCCTTGCATTTTTGCTATTATTGATCAGGAGACTGTACTGATATGTCTATTATTGTTTGATATAGCTTACTATGCATTTCGATATGATATCCGCTGAGTTCGTTGAACTTACCCCATTGCTTTACATCTATTTCAGGATGAAACTGCCAAGAGAGTCCAGCTGCCAATCCCCCTTGTCGAAATGGATTTGTTTTTATTGGTCTTATAGTTTTGGTTTTTGACTAGATGAAGTGTGTATGTAGGACTTGTGTTTGTGTTGGTTATGTACTTGTGGAGGTTTGGAGATATTTGTTTTGTCCTTATGGACTATTCGATTGGTTTGGTTGTATATTCCTGCTCAGATGGCAGAAGGGGTAAGTCTAGATATTGTAGACTGTTTCTATTTACCTGGATTGATGGCCTGAGGCCTATTTATGACCTGCGTGTGTAGTTATTGTTCAGGTCGTGTTGACCGATGTATAGTGGCCGTATAGGCCTTGTATGTAAGTTTCATATTGTCACCCGTATAGGGGAGATGCTGCCCGATTTTTGTCTGGCGGGGACTCCCTCGGGGCGTGACAGGTTCTCTCCAAGGAGGTCAATGTCTCATGTCCCAATGAGATCTTACAATCTCCCCCTTGGTCCAAAAATACCTAGGATGCCTACCATCTTCCTAGTGATAAGTCTCATATCACTCAAGAGAGGCAATCCTATGCACTCTCCCAATTTCCAAATTGGGTATCTCAAAATCCCATATTTCCTCCTCATGAGGAAAAATACCATCCATCATCCCATGATGGATACCTCCCCCTAAAGGCTTGCTCCCCCTTGACCATTGCACCAATAATGTCCTTGGAAAGTCCCTAAGTCAATAGGAACTCTAAACCATCAAAAATAAGATTAGAAATTCAACATTGAACTTTCCAACACCTTAAAATTGATACAAACCCTAAACACCTCGCCTAATCCATATCCAATGGATTTTTACCCTTTATAATGCTTCCCAAAGCATATCCTAGGGTTAGGAGTGGTTAGGGTACTTTACCATGGCTGAAAATGGGCTAACAAACCTTATTTTCCTGAATTCATCCTTGGTAATCGAGTCCTTCAGAAATCAGTCGACTGCCTTGCACATCAGTCGATTGCCACCATGAGCAATCGACTAATAAATGAAATTTCTGAATTTCAGTTATTAGAAATGGATTTTGAAAGTTCATAAATAATTATACATATATCAAAAAATTGTGAAAATTCATACGTATAATACTTATGACCAATACAATGGGTGAAAAATGATAGAAAATTATTTTACCCATAGAATAGTGAAATTGACACAAAGTTCAAAACCATTGAAATTTTCAATGTTTTGGCCCTACTTTGTATCAACTTCATCAATGGTGATTGCTATCAAAAGATAGACTTTAACAAGGATTTCTAAAATGATTTTAAAATATTTTTGAAAACCTATATTGTATCATTTTCCTTGGGCTCAATGTACATGCCTTGTACACAAGCTTTCCCAATGATCCACCATTAAGATAAGATGAGTTTAGGTTCATGTAGGTGTAAAAACTATGCACCTTGAACTTAACTCATATCCTAGCATCTCACATGTATCTAGGGTGTATAAATACACATACATGTCAATGTGATGTGAAACATGGGGTTTGTTCTCCTAAACTAGGTTTTATACATTTTCTAAGGCAACACTACTTGATTCCCTTATAAATGGGACTCCAAGTCATGCCAAAGTCCTTAACTCAATTTTAATCAATTTAGATGCATGAATGATTATGACATTAATGATGGTATAAATAAACACATGCTCATAATCATGATGTAATGGCATAAGATGGAATCTAAAAACACATGACATTAAACTTTAATCCTAAGCATGATCATGACATTTTAAATGATTAAAAAAAATATGATGTCATGGCACGTTATATGGCAAACAAAGCATGACAAATAAAATATATAGCTATAATAATACCTAAAATTTAATATTAATTGCCATTTGATATAATTAAGTATATTTTTCCATATTATTACTTATTTTCCAAGTGTGCCAAAAACCCAAAATGACACACTATGACTCCTAAACCTAAATTGTGACAATTTGATTGATTTTTCATAATTCCAAACATATATTGGCACATCCTAAAATCTTTTAGGATCATAAGATCAAATCTATTTCCAAGGTATCCATAAGCTTGAAAATTACCTAAAGTGCCACCTTTACCATGGTTAGGTTAACTACCCTTCCATTTAAAGTTGGCACACCCTAAACCCATCTAGCGTGAATCAATCACGCTCTTAGGAACCCAAAACCTATTTGAGCTCCTAGGATTTACTAGGTATTCCTTAGGGATAACCTCCCTAGATACCTTCCTAATGACCCTTCTAGGCTTGTTAGCCTTGATCATTTGGGTCTTGCCATGGTTAACTCTAGGGGTAACTCCCCTTGTAACCTTCTTAGTGGCTTCCCTAGGATTCTTAGAAACCCTAGCCACTAGGCATCTACCTTGGTCAACCTTAGGGATGACTTCCCTATTGACCTTGGTCTTCCTAGACCTAACTTGAGTTTCATAATCGAATGGAACATTGTGATAGGTCTTTTTGGGCTTAAGCTTGCCCTTAAATGGTTCTTGTTTCCTAGGTCTTGACTTTTGACCATTTGACCCTATGTTTTGACTTCTAGACCCTAAATGTTGACCAAATGACTCTTGAAATTGATTTTGCATCTTCCAAAGGGTCTTTTCCAATTTTTCAAGCCTTGATCTTAAGGCTTGATTTTCTAACTCTAATTGTCCAATTTTTGAATTTTGATTTGGTCTTTGGGCAATACCATTTTTCCTAGGCATATGCCTACCGTTCTTAGGGTTAATGCCTAAATGGTTTTCTATTTTCCTAATAGACTCCTTAGGAAGGGTTTTTCTAGGGACATTAGTCCCAAATTTCTCCTTATTTCCTAAGTGGACATTTTTAGCTCCTAAACAAAAATATTTGTTATTTCTAGCATGCTTTTCATGAGAGATAGCAAGAGAATTAAAAGCATGCTTTTGACTTTTAAACTTAGAAGGTGCATTATTGAAATATACCTTAGGGTTAGCTTTTGAAGCTCCCCTACTTGTGATGCTCCTTCTTAAGTCTTTTTGCTCCCCCTAGGGCATTGATTCCTATAATGCCCTCTTTGACTACATTTGAAGCATATAATATGCTCCTTGCTTTTGATGGTTGGGGAACCGGCATCCTTTGACTTTTCTTGACTTTTAGGCGATGGTGGAGCTTTTTTTTACTCTCTTTCGGCACTTGCTCTTATAGTGCCCGATTTCCCTACACTCAAAGCAAATTATATGTTTTTTATTTAAAACCAATTTGCTTGAGTTACCTAGGGTATTTGTGGTGATGACTGGAGTGGGTTCTTCATCCCTCCCGGAGGTTGAGGCTTCTTTTTGATTTTTCTCTGGCTCCGGTGTGGATGGTCTCTCTTCCTCAATCCTAGAAGCAGATGCTTCTTCCACTTTTTTTACCGATCCGGAAGTTGATTCCCTATCAACTTCCAAATCCTCACTCGCTTGTGAGGATGAGAATTCATCTTCTTCCTCTTCCTTATCTTCTTCTACTTGTGCCAAGTGAGGCTTCTCATGGAACTTGGCCAATTTATTCCATAGCTCCTTGGCATCTTGAAATTCACCTAACTTGCACAAGACATCATTAGGTATCAAATCTTCTAAAAGTTTTGTTACCTTGACTTCGGTCTTGAACTTTTGGCGTTGCTCTTGGGTCCACCTTTTTAACTTGAGAACATCTCCCTTCTTGTCCCTCGGAGGTTCGAAGCCTTCTATGATGATGAACCAATTCTCTATGTTCATCATCAAGAAATTCTCCATTCTAGCCCTCCATGGTGGAAAGTCCTCTCTGTCGTATGGTGGTGGAGTGTTGATGTCCCATCCAAGCTTGTCTTGGAATTCCATCTTCCCTCTAGCGTCTTTAGCTCATGACGGTTAGTCCATAGAAGAGCCCCAGGCTCTGATACCACTTGTTGGGGAAATGTTGACCGCTAGAGCGGGGTGAATAGCGTTGATTCGTTGCGTGATGGAATTCATTGGCATTCGTCTCTACAATTTTTGTTAGCGCACAGCGGAATAATAGAAATAATGCAATAACAAAATAGACAACCACAAATACACAAGTATTTAACGTGGTTCGGAACCGAATGGTTCATACTCCACGGATCGAGCTCTAAAGAGCTCTAGTGATGCACACGCAACAACTAATCACAAATAACTCCTTCTCGACATAAGTCGGAGGTGGGGAAACCTCGTACAAGTTATCTTACAATAGTAAGGAATGAATACAAGCAATTACAATACAAATACGAAAGACAAGTAAAGAAAACTTTACAACACTTTGCTTTTGATTGCATGAATGCTTGGTTGCTTGACTTGCACTTGGAGACCCTGATTTGCAGCAGCAAATCACCCCAAAAGCTCTCAAGAAATGTTATTGATTTCCTCCTCCATGAGTTCCATTTAAAGCTTCAACCTGGGCTAGAAATCGCCGATCAGTCGACTGCTCGGGACTATCAGTCGACTGATGCCACTGTTGTCGTGAGACAACGGCTAGATCCATGCTGAAAAAATCCAACAGATCCATCATCAGTCAACTGATCATGACCATCAATCGATTGATCGAGCCTCCACTCGACTACTAATCATAGTAGTCGAGTCAGACTCCATTCTATGCCTGAAAAATCGAGCACTAGTCGACTGATCACACGATCAGTCGATTGCTCGGCCAATCAGTCGACTGCCCACCTCTAGCAGTCGACTGCTGGGCTTATTCCTGCAGTCAAATCCTAGTTGACTCACATCAGTCGATTGTTATATGGTACCAGTCAACTGGCACACCTCAAACATGAGGTTTTAACCCAAGTATGGTGCCCCCATACATGCTAGACCACCCTTAGCCTAGACCTAAGCCTTCTAGCCACCTCCATCAGCCTCACGACTCTCGGATCCCTCCATGTCATCCATGACTTGTTCATCCATTCGCTAGCCTTTAGGTGATTCCATTGGCTATGTCATGCTAATAGTGTCTACACCGCCAAGGCACATTGGGCTTGCGCTGTCAAGACTCCGCTTGAACTTTATACTACCAACCATTGGACTTATGCTACCAAGACTCCTGCTTGGACTTTATGCTGCCAATATCAAACTCCTTGGACTTCTCGAATGCCAAGACTCAAGCTTGGACTTTCCCTTGCCAGCCCATGTTGGACTTTCCATGCCAAGACCCATGCTTGGACTTTTCCTTGCCAACCCATGTTGGACTTTTCCTTGACATGGTCAACCCTAGTCAACTATCAAAATCCCCCTCGAGTCAAACACAAGTCCGGTCAATCATGACCCGGGTCGATTGTATCAACAATCTCCCCAAAACATTATCAGACATCAATGTCAAACATCGATGTCAAACTTCCATGTCAAACATCAAAACATCACTCGAGTCAAACTCGAGTCTGGTCAATCGTGACCTGGGACGATTGCACCAACAGTGCTTGTGTCATTTTTGTTTGTGTTTATTCATGTATATTCCATTGTGCACTAATGATTGTAGATGAACAAGCACGATCGAATGAAGAATCGCTATTCACCCCCCTCTAGCGCGACGTCTGATCCTAACAAACACCTTATCTTTGACAACACCCTTTTGCCACTAATCTAGCCTTACAGTTAACTACATTTCCATCCATGTCGATTTTCCTCTTGAAAATCTACTTGCACCCTAAAGGTGTTATACCTTTGGGTGGGGCCACTAAGTTCCAAACTTGATTATCATATATGGAATTCATTTCTGACTTCATTGCTACAAGCTATTTATCCCAATCTGAGCTATTCAGAACTTCTTCGTAACTAGTAGGCTCCTCATTTTCAAAGAGAAACACATCATTAGATTCATTTATGAGAAATCAATATCTCTCAAGAATCTTATGTCTCCTACCTGATCCTTGAAGAGGTTGTGTATCTCTAGGTTCAGCCACTACCTCATCTCTTTGAGTAATCGACTGTGGTTCTTCACTAGACATCTCTTATGTGTCTATTGGAGTCTCGTGAACTACACTTAGTTCAACCTCACTCTAAGTATTTTCCTGTAAAAGAAACTCTTTCTCTAAGAAAATAGCATGCCATAAAACAAACACCTTTTGTTCTAATGGATGATAGAATTCAGAACCTTTGTTTCCTTAGGGTAACCAATAAATATACACTTGTCAGCCTTAGCCTCCAACTTATTTGACATTATCCTCTTCACATAAGAAGCACAATCTCATATCTTCAATTAAGACAAATGAGGTTTCTTACCATTCCATTTCTCATATGGAGTAGTGAGATTGCCATAGTTGAGACTCTGTTTAATAAGTAAACAACTGTCTCGAGTGCATAACCCCAAAAGGACTTTGGAAGATTTGCATGCTACATCATCAACCTCACCATGTCTAACAAGGTTCGATTTCACCTTTCTGCCACATCATTATGTTGTGGCGTATAAGGTGGAGTCCTTTGAGACAAAATGTCATTGTCTTAAGTATTCACCACCTCAATCCAATTGAAGTATTTTGACAATTTTCCCAAGTTGTTTCTCTACTTCATTTTTGAATTCTTTGAATCTTTCAAGGACTTCAGATTTGTATCTCAATAGATGCACATACTCATATCGTGAGTGATCATCAATAAAAGAAAGGAAGTACATATACCCTCCTCGTGACAAAGTCGACATTGGTCCACATACATTAGTATGTATAAGACCCTACACTTCAACTACTCGATCACCTTTTCCAGTAAAAGTATCTCGGTCATTTTGCCTTTTAAGCATGACTCGCATATATCTAAAGAATCTGATTCAAAAAATCCAAAATGTGCAACTTGTGCATTTTCGACATGTGATCCTTACTTATATGGCAAAGATGATAATGCCACAATCAGGAGGTTAATTGATTATCTAATCTAGCCCGTTTGCTACTATTTTCAATGTTGAATATTTCATTAAACAAATCTAATATGTAGATTCCATTGTTTAAAGTTTCAGTTGCATAAAGAACATCATTTAATGTTATATAACAATAATTCTTATTGAAAGTTAAATGGAAACAATTTCTATTTAAATAGGAAATCGAAATAATATTCTTTATCAATATAGGAATAAAATAACAATTATCCAAATCCAAGACTAATCCATTAGGAAGATGCAATACATAGGTTCCTATGGCTACAACAGCAACCTTTGCTCCATTGCCAACTCTTAAGTATGCTTCTCCTTTAACTAGTCATCTACTGTTCTTCAACCCATATATGCCATTATATATGTGGGAGGCACATTCGGTATCCAATATACAAGTGTTGGAAGCTACAATATGACATTCAATCATGAAAATATCTGAAGTAGATTGGGCATCCAATGTCTTCGTCTCTTTCAAGGACTCTAAATGACGCTAACAATTTTCTTTCCAATGTCCCATCTTTAGTGCATGTTGCACTATTGATGAACCCTCCTGCATCTTTGAGCGAAAGAGCAGCTTAGTGATCTCGAACCTTCTGGATCTTGCTTGCTCATCAAATTTCTCATGAAAATGAAATACAATTATATAAGCATTCATATGATCATGTTGCTTTTGCATCTTTGGAGATATCGACGCTAGCATAATGCAGCTCACCATCTCAGAATCAACAACATGTTTTTGGTAAGCCAACTTTTGGTCACCAGAAGCATTGTTTGCAGGATGTTCACAAAAACCCTCTTCAAGGACATAACTCAGCTTCTCAGCCTTGAGAACTATTCTCAAGTTATGAAGCCATACCAAGAAGTTCGACCCATTTAACTTAATGTTATCTGAAATCTACCTTATGTTAATGGAGATTGACATTCTTTCTCTACCTTAAAACCTAGACATATAGATAGAGTGTATTAGAGAGATGAATTTATAATGTAAACAATTCACATTAAATTATGCTCCTACTATTTTATCTAAATTCAAGATCCCTAACTTTGAATTCGAGAGATGATAGGTTTTCTCCTAATGTGATAATATCCACTATGGCTAAGAACAACCTTGGCGATGGTCCAACAAGCTATTATTAGTTTTAGCGATAGACATCAACAGTAGCAATTGTATAACAATTATATAACTATCACTTGATGTTATCAACTAATTGAATGTTCACATCTACATTAGGTTGTTAACTCATTAACGAGTATGCATCATATGCATAGCACCTAATTGCACCTCTGTACACATTGACCTTGGCGATGGCACAACAAAATCAATGTTTTCAGTTAGGGATGACCTATTAATCTTGAGATAGAAATTAAATGGTCAAACACATCCAATTTTCACACCAAGATTGGAGAGAGTCCAACAACCCATACATAAACTTTGGCCTTAGGTCCTTACCATTTAATGGACCATCGATTCTCAATGGCTTGAACATGTTCAATGTCTTGAACATGTTCAATGTCATGCCCAGGCACGATGATGGTCCAACGATCCAAAACATGAAAAATAACTCTAGTTTAACCATATTAATGGAAGATGGTAGCCCTAATATTTACGTTAGGGATTTTCTTTGTCTCATAGGTCTCATCATGTTTCAAAATAGTATATGATTATTCTACATGTACAATCTATGTATCTCATACATAATCTAACATGCACTCTAATAATCATAAACCTCGATCCAATCTTGGTATACACATGATTACTCTAAATGTACAATCTATGTATCTCAAACATAATTATACATGCACTCTAATAATCATGAACCTGTTGAGAGTATGGGGAATACAATCAAAGTCCCACATTGGTAAGACATGGAAAAGATCATGTGCTTATAAGAAAAAAGATATCTCCATTGGTATGAGGCCTTTTGGGTAAAGCCCAAAAATAAAACCATGAGGGCTTGGGCCCAAAGTGGACAATATCATACCATTGTGGAGATATGTGGAGCTTATAAGCACTAACAATTGGTATCAGAGCCATGGTCCATGTCAAGCCATGAACCTCGAACGAAGGAAGTTGAGCTCCCACGTCCGGATCAAGAGAACCAGACATCAGGAAGGAAGTCTAGTTGGGTCGGGGGGACCGAACAACTGACAGGAAGTCCTGGTGGGTTGAAGATCGGACATCAAGCAGAGAAAATCCTTCGAGGAGGGATAGGCTTGAGGGGGGGCCCAATGTGGTCCTTCGTTTGAGGGGGGGATTGTTGAGAGTATGGGGAATACAATCAAAGTCCCACATTGGTAAGACATGGAAAAGATCATGTGCTTATAAGAAAAAAGATATCTCCATTGGTATGAGGCCTTTTGGGTAAAGCCCAAAAATAAAACCATGAGGGCTTGGGCCCAAAGTGGACAATATCATACCATTGTGGAGATATGTGGAGCTTATAAGCACTAACAGAACCTAGATACAATATAGGTATACACATGCATATCACAATATACATGTTATCTAAACCTAAACTAAATGATCTATGTCAATAAACAAGAGTGGCTCTGATACCACATCTTGGATAAGTGGGTCCATTAGGCTCTATCCTACAGTGACCTGATACCACTTGTTTGAATCCGAGGAATCTACTAGCACTGTCACACAGCGCATCATCACCACGAATTGAAATCATACGAGATGCATGCATAGCGAAAAATAAACATTTGTTTGCGTCCCATAGATCTCTTGCCAAGATCACTTGCCTTAACCATAGATCATCACATAAGCATAATAGGGTTAGAGTGTAATCTAAGAAGAAGAGATCGTATCTCATACCTTCATGATCCTCTTGGATCTGTAGAAACCACAAGCAAGATTAAGAAATCTTGCCTCTATCGGTATCCACATCGGATATTCGCAAGATAACATTTCTCAAAGGTCAACAAGCTATCTTTTCTGAAAGGTGCTAGCCTTGCTTGGAGAAGATTGGAGAAGAAGGTGGCACAAGAACTAAAGAGGAAAGGACGAATAGCTTAGTGCTTTCCACAAAGCAAGAAGCAAGAGGCTTGAAGCTTAAAGCTTAGAAAGCTTAGAGCTTGCTTGGATTCTTGGATTCCTTGGATGTATAACCCCTTTCTTCTCTTGCTTATATAGAAAACCACTAATGTAAATCCCTCCGTACTAAAGTAACTCCCTTCCTAAAAAAGTATCTCCCTCTTAATGTGGAGAAAGAGAAGAGGTGGTTAAATGGGGGTTACATGAATCTCTTCATGCACATTTATTTGGCCGCCCACCCATTATGAAGAGTCATGAAGATGAAAAATCACATTTTTCTTCTCTTCCTACAATTCCTCTTGTCCATTGATTCACAATCAAGAACTTGCTAATGGACTTGTGAGTAATGGGCCAACACCTCTCTTCCATCTTCGACTATTGGGTTTTAGAATATTTCTAGAACCCAATAAGGAAGTCTAGTCATAAACCCTTTTATGAATATTCAATACTTGTGCCTTACTAGACTGGTCCAACTATACATAACCTCTATCTCTTCGAGAATCATAATTTTTTACTTGTTTTACATCTCTTGAAGAAACCGTTGTGTGTGTGGCCCAATAGGTTCTCGGCTATGTTGGCAATTCATAACTAACCATTAGTTATGAATAGATCATGAGTGACACCTAGCAGTACATCATGACCTCCAATTGATCGAAAAGTCAAAATAGACTTCAGAACAATTCTAAAACCTTTAGCAACTATAATAGTTCGTGACATGTTCCTTTCACTCATCTTATACCCACTTGGTTTTGGACATAGTCTATAGTGTTCATCCCCACTAGGCTGACTACGTCACACCTAGCCCAAGTTAATTCCATGTCATGTGGATTCAAGTTACTCCCTACATGTATCCAAAAAGACTATCTTCTTAACATGCTTGCTCTGGCTAGAGACTTTTGAGTAACAATCCTAACAAGAGGCCTAGGGTATACATCTCCTGATAATAAGAGTGGTGAATCCTCTATGGGTTATTCAAACATCTTCGATCACTTTGTCTTATACCCAATCAACCTGGAGTGACATCTCCTATGGAGATGGCTGCGAAGAAGTCAAAGCATAAGTCATCGTGATTAAGATGACTTGAATACCTCAAGTATAAGAAAACTTGCACTCGAGCTACAATGAATCTTCATCGACATTAAAACCATATGAAGTTCATAGCAGGTCACTCCAATGTACTTGTTATCCTTAACAAGCATCCACATATTCACTCTCAACATCCCTATGCTTCCATTCAGTGAGTACCGAATGCTTGGGTAAGCCAAGGAACATAACTTGTGTTAGTCTCACGGAATTAATGATTTCCAATCTCATCAATTCATTGACTAGGGATTGTTTCAACACTTGCATAATTACACATGATAAGATACTCACTAATTATAATCCAATCATAATTTCACTCATGCTAAGTATCGTATTGTTCCCTTCAAAAAATGAGTTTAAGATCACATCAAATACATAAAAAATGTATACTTAAATAGTAAATTTTATCAATCATCTAAGGCGATTACCTTATGACATCTCTCTATTACAACATACTCCCACTTGGCCTAAAGTCAATCGCCTTGGTATCTAATATCATAGGCTTCTAAATGCCTCTCAAACTTTTCTTGGAGTAGAGGCTTAGTCAAGGAATCCGCTAGATTCCTTTCAATGTGAATTTTCTCTAACTGTACATCTCTCCTACCTATGATCTCCCTGATCAAATGATATTAGCACAGTACATGTTTGGATTATTGATGAAACTATGGTTCCTTCTCCTATGCAATGGAGACATTGTTGTCTTAGTAAACTGGTAATGCTTCACCAATGCTCGGAATGACTCCAAGTTTTGAAATGAACTTCTTGATCCAAACCACTTCCTTGGCTACCTCAAAAGCTACAATGTATTCTGCCTCCATGGTAGAGTCAACAATGATCTTCTATTTGAAACTTTTTCAACTGACCGCACCTTCATTTAAAGTGAATATTTATCCAGACTGAGATTTGGAATCGTCTTTATTAGTCTGGAAGTTTGCATATGTATACCCGTGTACTACCATGTCACCTCCTCCATATATCAAGAATAGCTCCTTAGTTATTCTTAAGTACTTAAGGATTGCCATGATAGCCTCTTAATGATCCATACCTGGACTCGACTGGTATCAGCTCGTGACACTCAAAGCTTACAATACATCAAGTCTTGCACATAACATATAATACATAATCGATCCTATAGTTGACGCATATGGGATCTGTCTCATGTGAATCCTCTCATCTTCTATGTCAGGACACATAGACTTCGAAAGGTGAATCCCATGTATCATGGGAATGAAACCTTTCTTGGACTCATCCATGCTAAACCATTTAGCACTCTATCTATGTATGTAGACTGTGAAAGACCAAGCAACCGATTCAATTTATCTCTACAGATCTTAACCCCCAAGATGTAGGTTGCTTCTCCTATGGGTTTCATAAAGAACATTTTAGATAATCAAATCATAACTATTTGAAGGACAGAAATATCATTTCCTATGAGCAATATGTCATCCACATACAACACTAGGAAAACGATTACACTCCCATTAACCTTTTTGTACACAGAGTTCATAATCAAACTATTTGATTGCGTCATCAAAATGGATATTCCAGCTCCTAAATGCTTTCTTTAATCCATAAATGTATCTCTGAAGCTTGCATGCTTTGTTCTTATCGACAGACATGAAACCCTCAGGTTGCATCATATATACGTCCTCAATTAGATTTCCATTAAGGAAAGCTATTTTCAAATCCATCTGACATATCTCATAATCATAATGAGTTACTATGGCCAGGAGCATCTGAATGAATTTAAGCATAGCTACTAGTGAAAAAGTTTCATCATAGTCAACACTTTGTCTTTGATGATGCCCTTTCACCACTAATCTAGCCTTTTCATCCATGTCAGTTTTCCTCTTGAAAACCCACTTGCACCATTTAGGTGTTATACCTTCGGGTGGGTCCACCAAGTTCCAAACTGGGTTTTCATACGTGGAATCCATTTCCAACTTCATGGCTACAAGCCATTTGTCCATGTTTGAACTATTCAGAACTTTTTCGTAACTAGTAGACTCCTCATTTTCAATGAGAAACACATCATTAGATTCACTTATGAGAAATTCATATCTATCAACAATCTTATGTGACTTACTTAATCTTTGAAGAGGTTGTGTATCTCCAGGTTCAGCCACAACCTCACCTCTATGAGTAATCAATTGTGGTTCTTCATTAGGCATCTCTTCTGTGTCAATTGGAGTCTCTTGAACTACACTTAGTTCAACCTGACTCCCACTATTTTCCTATAAGAGAAACTCTTTCTCTAAGAAAATAGCATTCCTTGAAACAAACACCTTTTCTTCCAAGGGATGATAGAATTGGTAACCTTTGTTTTCTTAGGGTAACCAATAAATAGACACTTGTTAGACTTAGCCTCCAGCTGATCTGACACTCTTCTCTTCACATAAGCAGGACAACCCCATATCTTCAAGTAAGACAAATGAGGTTTCTTACCATTCCATATCTCATATGGAGTAGTAGAGATTGCTTTAGTTGGGACTCTATTTAACAAGTAAATAGCTATCTCGAGTGTATAACCCCAAAAGGTCTTTAGAAGATTTACATGTTGCATCATCGATCTCACCATGTCTAACAAGGTTCGGTTTCACCATTTCATGACACCATTATGTTGTGGCATATAAGGTGGAGTCCTTTGAGACAAAATGTGGTTGTTAGATAATCTTGAAACTCTCGGCTTAAGTGTTCACCACCTCGCTCCGATCGAAGTATTTTGATACTTTTCCCAAGTTATTTCTCTACTTCATTTCTAAATTCTTTCAACCTTTCAAAGACTTCGGATTTGTATGTCAATAGATACACACACCCATATCGTGAGTTATCATCGATGAAGGTATGAAAGTAGATATAACCTTCTCGTGACAGAGTTGACATTAGTCCACATACATTAATATGTACAAGACCAAACACTTCAACTGCTTGATCACCTTTTCCAATAAAAGGTATCTTTGTCATTTTTCTTTTTGAGCATGACTTGCATATATCTAATGAATCTGATTCAAAAGATTCCAAAATGCCCAACTTGTGCATTTTTGACATGCGATCCATACTTATATGGCCAAGATGACAATGCCACTATTGGGAGGTTAATTGAGTATCTAATCTATCCCATTTGCTACTATTTTTACTGTTGAATATTTTGTTGAACAAATCTAACATGCAGATTGTTAGATCGAAAAAGAGCGCTAGAGGGGGGGTGTGAATAGCGCGCGACAAATCTTTTCGTTGGATTGATTAAAACACTAGTAAGAGTAAATTACACAGTGGAAAAGTAAAGTACATGAAAAGGTTTTACTTGGTTCACAGCCTACCGGTTGCTAATCCAAGGCCCTTACGATCCGAGATTGTGTACGGAGGGCAATGCACTAAAATGTCTCCTCCTTATTGGTGGTAGGAGACAAGAATACATGAAAACAAAGCTTGAGGAAGAGGGACAATCCCACCTCTCCTCTTAAGAAAAATACAACGATAAAGAAGAGAAGTACAAACAATCTAATTGAACTCTAAGAAAGCTTTTACTGACGATGATCTGATCTTGAACTTGTAGTCATGTCGTCGGCGTTTTGTCAGTGCTTTGTCGTCGTAGAGTCATCATAGAAGAGCAGCATTGCAGGAGAATTTTAGAGGCTTTGAATGAATGAAAATAGTGTGAAACACTCCTCATTTTATAGCCCTTCAACCTAGTGGGCATTGAGCTTGAGATCCTACAAAGAAGGCCACCTCACCCCAAGATAAGGAGATGAGGTTTAACTCTCAAAGAAGCTGTAAATTCAAATGACAGTCGACTGTTTCCCTTATCAGTTCGACTAATACCCAGCAGTCAACTGGTGGCTAGGGTTCTCGACTACACTATAGAGTTAGCTCTAAATATAAACAATATAAGTGAATTTGACGGCCACTTACCGTCCGATCTCGACTTAGACCTTCCACGAGAAGTCTTAGTCAGATCGCGGCCTAAGGATCTCCCCGTACAGAAGACCCGGCCTTACCTTCACTCACACTCGAGCTTACCTTTTATCCTTTAGTGACTTGTAGCTCAGCTTCCGATCTTCACTTGGGTTCTTCGGCTCCCTTCGAAGTTCTCCCGATGTCGCCCGACCACCACGGTTTCTCCATCCGAGATTCTCTGGATGTCGCTGACCCTTAGCTCAGTTTAATCAATTCTGCACACTTGGTTCAGCTAGGTAGACAACAATATGACCTTAACTTTGGGTCTTTGCCATAATCAAAATATAGGTTCAATTATCTGGTACCTACTGCACCAACAATCTACCCTTTTTTAATCTATGGAAAACCAACACAAAGTTAAGGGAAATATTAATGCATAATAGTGCATTAATTAAGTGAAATGATTATTATGAATATGAAATAAGCATAAATGCATAACTTAGTAAGTTAGTATAAGTTGGAGTATGAGTAAAACTCTTTTTCAAGTCGTCCCCCTTGAGGTAACCTCCCCCTTAACCTTAGGTGAGTACTTGAAAAAGGATCTTAGCTCTCCCCCTTAACGGTTGCAACTTAAGTAATTACTTAACATTGTCCTAAATGTTTATGTTAAGTTTAAGTTAAGTTATCAAAAATTGATCTCTTAACTTTGGCCTTTTTTCCCCCAGTTGCAATTAAAAAGGTTAAGTTAAGTAATCACTTACTTAACTTTGGGCGGATGGTTTTTAGAATTAAGTTAAGTTATAAAAAAAATTTTGATCCCTTAACTTTGGCCTTTTTCTCCCCCTTTTGCGATAAATCAAAAAGTGTGGGGGTTTATAGAAAAATATTTTTTGAAATATGTGTTTTATAAGTCCAAGCATGTTCCTATTAGATTATGAAAATAATACAATAAACATAAGCTCAACTAATAGAATGGTCAACTCTATTTGACTTGATTGATATAGAATAATCAATAAGTCCTGATTAGAGTTGGTTAATTTAGATAATTATACTCCATGGTTCAAATCGATGCACTAGATCTACATCTGGACAGGAGTGAGGTCCTAACATCTCACGCTCATCTACGTGGCTAAGTACACAAACACATTACTCCTATGTATTGTGAGATGTATTGGCTCCTTAAATCTATAGGTGCATGCTTTCTAGGGTAAGCCCTAGGTTAGTTCCATTTTGCATGAAAAAATAAAATAGAGTATAACAAAAATATAAGTTTTAAGTCCTACTCTATTACGCACATACCTAATTTTCGTCTAAGAAGACTAAACTCTGCTTCGGGTAAAGGTTTGGTAAACAAGTCTACTAGGTTCGATTTGGAATCCACGTATTTGAGTTGTATAGTCCCGTTAGCTACATGTTCCCGAATAAAGAGGTGTTTGACTTCTATATGTTTGGTTCTAGAATGACAGATTGGGCTTTTGGTTAAATTAATTGAACTAATGTTATCGATGTAAATTTTAGTGTTGTTAAAGTTTAACTTAAAATCTTGGAGAGTGTGCTTCATCCACAAGAGTTGAGCTATACACTCACCCATCGTGATGTATTCGGCTTCGGTGGTAGATAAGGCAACACAATGTTGCTTTCTACTGCACCAGCTCACTAGACTCAAGTCGAGAAATTGGCAACACCCACTCGTGCTCTTTCTATCGAGTTTACTACCAGCGTAATCTGAGTTGGAGTAGTCGATTAGTTCGAACTCGTTAGATCTAGGGTACCAAATTCTTTAGTGTACCCTTTAGATATCTAAGGATGCGTTTGACTAATGTTAGGTGTGACTCCTTAGCACAAGTTTGAAATCTTGCACACTTCTCACTGTGAATAGTATATCAGGTCGACTCCCAGTTAAGTATAGGAGACTACCTATTGCGCTCTTATAATATTTTAAGTCTATTGGTTTTCCTTCTAAGTCTTCTTCTGCATTAACATTTGTAGCCATTAGTGTATTAATTACCATAGCATTATGCATTCCAAATCTATTAATTAATTTCTTAGCGTATTTATGTTGATGTAGGTAAATTCCTTTTTTAGTTTGTTTAATTTGTAAGCCTAGAAAAAATGTTAATTCTCCTACTAAGTTCATTTCAAATTCACTTTCCATTAGTGAAATAAACTCATTTAGTAAAATTGAGTTGGTTTTTCTAAAGATTATATCATCTACATATATTTTAGCAATAAAGATTTCTTTACCTAGTAATTTTACGAAGAGAGTTGGGTCGACTAAGCCTTGGCTAAACCCTTTAGACTTGAGATAAATGGAAAGCCTTTCATACCAAGCTCTAGGAGCTTGTTTTAGTCTATATAAGGCTTTCTTAAGTCTAAAAACATGGTCAGGTGTGTCTAAATTTTCAAATCCTAGGGGTTGGCTAACGTAGACCTTTTCCTTAATAAAATCATTTGAAAACATTGACTTCACATCCATTTGAAATAATTTGAATCCTCGATCTGCAGCATAGGCCAACAACATTTTAATCGATTCTAGTCTAGCTACGGGGGCATAGGTTTCGTCATAATCTAACCCTTCTACTTGACTAAATCCTTTAGCGACTAATCTTGCCTTTTTCCTAACTACTTCTCCTTTATCATCAAGTTTGTTCCCAAATACCCACCATGTTCCAATGATCGATTTATCTTTAGGTGGTGGTATTAATTCCCAAACTTCGCTCCTATTGAATTGAGCTAGCTCTTATTGCATAGCAATAATTCAATTGGGATCAAGAAGAGCTTGTTTAATTGATTTGGGTTTGATTTTCGAGATTAATGAAATTTTACTAAGGTTTCTCTATGATGCTCTAGTTCGAACCTCTAGGTTGGGATCACCTATTATTTGATCAATAGGATGATTCGAATGTAACCTAGACTAACTTGGGTTAGAATTTATACTAGACTCATTTTCATGATTAGATTCGGGTATAGTATGAATTGATTCATTAATTGGTTCTACTTCAGGTTTTGTCGGTTTATTTTCGTCATCGAATACTACAATAATCGTTTCTTTGATTTTTAGGGTGAAGGTTTTGCCGGTAAGCTCTGATACCAATTGAAGGGTTTTGCTTATCGAGTCCGTGAGGGGAAACTTTGCTTCCCACTTCACCTCGGTAGCTTCCTTCATGGTGATCCCTTTCATGTCCCCGGATTAAAAAAATTAATCCTAGACAAAAGGGATTGGCTAAGAAACCAAGCCATCGTCATGCTATTCGTTTAGAGAGGTCACTTGAACAAACTAGTTGTTCAAGCGATCTTCCTCTATTCTACGAGTAGCCGCGGAATAGACGATGTTGGGATCGCCGATTTTTGTGTTTATGCTCGGGATCCAAGTATTATTTAGCCATTTACAGATTTATAACATGCTTATAATTGAGAAACAAAAACAAGCAACAAACAAAAGAAGAAAGTAGAATAGGTATACCTCTCGATCTTCTAATGTATGACCTTCCTCCTTTTGGACGTCATGTGGGCGACGATCCACCAAAAGTCGAAGCTCCTAGATCACAAATCTTACTTCCTTGCTCTTCCAAAGCAAAAGGAAGAATAGAAACAAGGTTTTTCTCCTCACTAGAAACAACCAACAAGGAACTAAAACTATCCTTGCCGCCGGCCAACTAGGTGAAGCAAAAGATGGTGGAAAACAACCAAGACACCAAGGAAAGCCCTATATCTTATTTCCACAACCTAAGGAGAAGGAGAAGGGGGATTTTGGGCACCGGCCAAGGCTGGAAAAGAGGTTGGAGAGGTGCTGGACATTGGCCAAAAGAGGAAGAAGAAGAGAAGAATACCTTCCTTATTTGGTGCCACCCTTGCCTCCAAACCCTAATCCTAAACCTATCTCAACTAGGATTCCTCTTCCTTGCCACCCAAAAACCCTAGCTCTCATCCATTATTCCACGCCAACTCCCTTGACATCCTTTTATAGAGTTAGGGATAAGTCATGAATTAATCTCATCCATTGGTTCTAGGGATTTAATCTCAACCGTCAGATCTAGAGATTTAATCTCAACCGTCGGATCTTAGAGATTTAATCTCTACCTATGGATCTTAGAGTTTTGTTTCTATCCATAGGATCTAAGCTTCATGAGGTGTTAATAGGCTACATTAGGGACCATGAGGAGGAGTTGGGTCTTGGCCACCCATGGATCAAGCCCACATAAAGTCCGATCCACTAATGATGATCCAATCCACTAAAGGTTCATTATTGATCTACCTCACCAACCCCCATATGATAATATGGGCTCCATATATTATTTGTACATTTTCTCCCCGTGTTTAGGATCTCGAATGCCCGTCGATTAATTAATTTACTGACCATTAATTAATCAACATCTAACTCCTTGAGTAGTACCACTCAACCTTTTCATCATGTCGGACCAAGTCCACCTGCAGGGTTTACATGATGAACCTTATAAGCTCCTCAAGGGGACATCATCATCCTAATATATAGGACACAGTTTTCTCCTATAATCAACGACACACCATATAAATAATATCATCTCCCAACTTACCGAGCCTATCGATTTAATCTATAAATCTCACCCATTGGTAAATCAAAGAGATGAGTACTAAGTATATGTGTCCGTTATTATATCGGGATTAAGAGCATGTACTAAATAATATCTGAGGTCCGATTTGATTATGTAGTCAGCAATAAATCGAATCACCTCTATGTCGGTCCTGCTCAATACACACAAAGTGCACTAGTGTGATTCTATGGTCAAGACAAACCAATACCAAATCACACTACAACCATTCTGATGGTTTGTCCAAAGCCATCTCAGTTGTGAGCCTTTACTCATACTTTTCAAGGGGCCGATAACATGATCTCCTGTGTGACACCACACACCATGTTATCTACAATGTAAAGTATTGGACAATATTGCATAACCATAAAATATGAAAACAATGATCATGTGATTCTTATTTCAAAAATAAAGATGTTCATAGAAAAGATAGACTTTTCAGTATACATCCCTTCAATCTCCCACTTATACTAAAAGACTATGCTATCCTCATACTGCCATACATCTGATTCCCCTTCCCTCCACATGCCTATCAAAGCTCTCGCTAGAAGGGCCTTAGTAAAAAGGGTCTACCAGGTCATCGTCTGATGCAATCTAGGTGACAACAACTTCTACCTCCTTTACGATTTCTCGTATCAGGTGGGACTTGTGCTCTATGTGTTTACTCACCTTATGGGCTCGTGGTTCCTTCAAGTTTGTAACTGCACCATTATTATCACAATAAATTGTCATAGTTCTGGGCAAACCAGGAATCACATCCAAGTCCATCAGGAAGTTCCTGAGCCATACAACTTCTTTGGTCGCCTCAAAGGCTGCCACATACTCCGCTTCCATGGTGGAGTCCGCCACGCATTTCTACTGGACACTCCTCCATACAATGGCTCCACCTCCCAAAGTAAACACAAAACCTGAGGTAGACTTACGGTTATCCCTATCTGATTGGAAGTCGGAATCCGTGTAATCCACAGGGAGTAATTGGTCTGCCCGGTAAACTAGCATATAATCCCTAGTCCTTCTCAGGCACTTCAATATATGCTTTACCGCAGTCCAATATCCATGTCCTGGATTACTCTGATATCTACTGACCATGCCCACGATAAAGCAGATATCTGGTCTCGTACATAACATCATATATATGAGGCTTCCTACTACCGAAGCATAAGGAATCGCCTTCATCCCCTCTATCTCCTTAGATGATCTAGGACACATCTCCTTAGATAAAGGAACTTCATGCCTGAAAGGTAGAAAATCTTTCTTGGAGTTTTGCATGCTAAAACGATCTATTATCGTGTCTATATATGAAGCTTGGGATAAGCACAACATCCTTTTCCTGCGATCCCTTATAACTTTGATCCCAAGGATGTGTCCCACCTCTCCCAAGTCCTTCATATCAAACTGTTTGGACAACCATACCCTTACGTCCGATAACACCTTGATATTGTTGCCAATCAACAAAATGTCATCTACGTATAGTACAAGAAATACCACTACGTTTCCGTCACATCTCTTGTATACACAAGACTCATCCGGACTTTGAATAAATTCATAAGACTGGACCACCTCATTAAAGCAGATGTTCCAAGACCTCGAAGCTTGTTTCAATCTATAAATGGACCGATTAAGCTTACATACAAGATGCTCTTTGCCCTTAGCAATGAATCCCTCTGGTTGATTCATGTAGATGTTTTCCTCAAGACTTCCATTAAGGAAAGCTGTCTTGACATCCATCTGCCACACCTCATAATCCATATGAGCTACTATGCATAGGAGAATCCGGATAGACTTAAGCATGGCTACCGACGAAAAGGTCTCCTCATAATCGATACCCTCTTTCTGAGTATACCCCTTCGCAACAAGCCTCGCTTTGAAAGTCTCAACCTTCCCATCTATTCCTCTCTTTCTCTTGTAGATCCACTTGCATCCAATGGTTTTTACACCATTGGGTGGTTCTACTAGCTCCCAGACCTGATTTGAATCAATAGATTCAATCTCAGCATTCATTGCACTTTGCCAAGATACTGCATCTTTATCTTGGATTGCCTCGTCATATGTCCAGAGATCATGTTCATGTTCGCCAGGGACCAAATCAGAAGATTCTCCCAAGAACATGAATCTATCAGGCTGTCTCACAACCCTCCCACTACGACGAGGTATCACCTGTGTATCCTCTGTGACATGCGGTGCAGTGACATATGGTATATCCTCTTGTACAGACGGTACTAAAGAAGTGACTTTCCCTTTTAACTCCTCTAGAACAATTTTACTCTTGGGCTTGTGGGTCATCACATAGTCTTCCTCTAGAAATCTGGCGTTCGTGCTAACGATCACCCTCTGATCTCTAGGACTATAAAACCATCCACCCTTCGTTCCCCTCGAATAGCCAACGAACATGCGTACTTCTGTACGAGGTTCCAACTTATCAGTATCTGCCTTCAGCACATGTGCTGGACTCCCCCATATCCGAATATGTCTTAGACTAGACTTTCACCCAGTCCACAATTCTGTGAGAGTAGAAGGCACTGATTTAGATGGACCCAAGTTCAGAATGTACACCGTCATATCTAGAGCATATCCCCAGAACGAATCTGGCAAGTCAGAATAACTCATCATCGATCTAACCATCTCCATAAGAGTCCTATTCCTTCGCTCTGCTACATCGTTCTGCTGGGGTGTGCCAGGTGCAGTCAATTGGGATTGAATCCCAGCCTCTAATAAGTAGTTACTAAACTCTCCCAAGAGGTACTCACCACCACGATCAGATCGTAGTGTCTTGATACTTTTACCTTGACATTTCTCCACATCAGAATTGAATTCTTTGAACTTGTCAAAGCATTCAGACTTGCGGCGCATCAGGTAAATGTATCCATATCTTGAGTAATCGTCTATAAAAGAGATGAAATACTCAAAACCACCTCTATCCTGGATAGACATAGGACCACACAAATCAGAATGAACCAATTCTAACACATCTTTGACTCTATACCCCTTGGCCTTAAAAGGCCTCTTGGTCATCTTACCCTCCAAGCAAGATTCACAGGTTGGGAGATCCTCCACCACTAATGAACCCAAAGGTCCATCAGCTATCAACCTTTGAATTCTGCTTAGGTTAATGTGACCAAGCCTAAGATGCCAAAGATATGTTTGGTTCATCTTCGAAGGTTCTTTTCTCTTATTGGAATTAGAAGATGAGTTATTAACTTCAATTTGCATCGTGGGAGGTTTTAGTTCAAGTGTATACAAATTTCCTTTCAATGTACCTGAAATGATATTCTCCCTATTCCTTTTTATAACAGCTTTGTCATTAAAAGAAATAGAATATCCATCCATAAACAATTTAGAAACTGAAACTAAGTTCTTTCTAAATAAAGGTACATAAAGGGAATTTTCCATAACCTAAGTTTTATTTTTCTCAAGAGATAAATAAAACTTCTCCCACTGCAATAGCTGCCACCTTCATGGCATTGCCCAAGTAAATGGTAATCTCCCCTTTAGCTAGTCATCGGGTTTCCTGGAACCCCTGCAAAGTATTGCAGACATGATTAGTGGCTCCCGTATCTACACACCAGGTGCCGGTAGATAACACCACTAATCATGTTTCAATGACTAGTCAAAAGGATATATCTTTGTTCTGCTTTGGATTGGGATAGTCCTTCTTCCAATGTCCCTCCTGCTTGCGAGTGAAGTACTTGCCCAAGTAAATGGTAATCTCCCCTTTAGCTAGTCGTCGGGTTTCCTGGAACCCCTGTAAAGTATTGCAGACATGATTAGTGGCTCCCGTATCTACACACCAGGTGCCGGTAGATAACACCGCTAATCATGTTTCAACGACTAGTCAAAAGGATATATCTTTGTTCTGCTTTGGATTGGGACAGTCCTTCTTCCAATGTCCCTCCTGCTTGCGAGTGAAGTACTTGCCTTTCGGCTTCTTCACTCCTCCCTGAGATCCTCCCACCAGCTTTGCTCCACCTTGTTTCTTCTTCTTCTTGCCTTTCGGCTTAGAAGTAGAAACCTTTTTGAGCAACCATGGCTTGAGGACACTCTTCGAAGAGTGCATACTTGTACTCCTTAGCAGATAAGACAATATCTAGATTCTTTTCCAATCAACATTATTTGGGTACAGTAAGTTTGTTTCCTTTAGTATCATAGTAAGTGGACTGAAAGTCATTCTTGAAAATCCTAACAATCACATAGATCATTACTGTAGATTTCAAAAATTATTGATTCCTTAAAAAATAAAATTTAAAATCAACCAACACCTCAAACACCGAGAATATCGTATGCTACGATAGTGTGGACGTATACGAATTATATATTTGTAAGAGGAGGTTTTACCTATTAATTTTACTATCTTGTCAACCTAACTTTATGACAAGTAAAATTAATAGTTGGTTTCTCTTCGGCCCTACAAATAAAAGCAATGACTCCGATGGGAAGGATACTTATATTTGTATCTAAGTGTTCACCATTACTTGGTACCAAGGTAATTATCTCGGGTCATGTGTCTTACGATGGGCAAGTACACACGCTCCTTAATAATTTTTATAACCATATTCGACCTTATGATCCGCAAACAAACTCATCCGATGGGGAGGAAGGCACTCAGAGTCGACGCGCAAGTTTATTTGCATCACATGTCAAATCGTAATGGAGGCCATGGGAATTTATAAAAATATCCCTCTCCCACTTAGTAATTTAAAAATGAGGAATTTTCTAGCCTACGACATGCATATCAAACAAAAAGCAATAAATATGAAAAATAAATTATTTTCCAACTATTATGGATTTTGTCTTCAATATGTCTCCTGTCGCATCGCCTTCTTGTCCGCTCCTCCTACGCCATGTACAAGCCATCCGGAGATCCGAGCCGAGACTAAAATCTATTTTAATTTACATCCATCCATCCTATACTCCACGAGGGAGTGTACATGAAATCTAGATCAAAAGTAAAATAAAATAAAGAGTGGCTAAACAATGCCGTATTTAATTTACAAAAACTAAATACTAGCCTCGTCAACCCCGAGGATTCAACAAAATAAATATTTACACACATACAATCACATTCACACATATGGCCATAATAGTCGGATCTTATGCCTGCAACCAAAGAGTTAAACTACACATATCCTACTATTATCCGGCACATATAATATATGAAAAAGTGCATAAAAATTAACCGAATCCTAAACACACAAAATCGGAAACCTTGGCTCTGATACCAATTGAAGGTTTTTCCCGGAAGCTCTGATACCAATTGAAGGGTTTTGCTTATCGAGTCCATGAGGGGAAACATCGCTTCCCACTTCACCTCGGTAGCTTCCTTCATGGCGATCCCATTCATGTCCCCGGATTAAAAAATTTAATCTTAGACAAAAGGGATTGCCAAAGCAACCAAGCCATCATCGTGCTATTCGTTTAGAGAGGTCACTTGAACAAACTAGTTGTTCAAGTGACCTTCCTCTATTCTACGAGTAGCCGCAGAATAGACGATGTCCGAATCGCCGGTTTTTGTGTTTATGCTCGGGATCCAAGTATTATTTAGCCATTTACAGATTTATAACATGCTTATAATTGAAAAACAAAAACAAGCAACAAACAAAAGAAGAAAGTAGAATAGGTATACCTCTCAATCTTCTAATGTATGACCTTCCTCCTTTTGGACGTCGTGTGGGAGACGATCCACCAAAAGTCGAAGCTCCTAGATCACAAATCTTCCTTCCTTGCTCTTCCAAAGCAAGAGGAAGAATAGAAACAAGGTTTTTCTCCTCGCTAGAAACAACCAACAAGGAACTAAAACTATCCTTGGCGCCAGCCAACTAGGTGAAGGAGAAGATGGTGGAAAAAAACCAAGACACCAAGGAAAGCCCTATACCTTGTTTCCACCACCTAAGGAGAAAAAGAAGGGGGCTTTTGGGCGCCGGCCAAGGCTGGAAAAGAAGTTGGAGAGGTGCTGGATATTGGCCAAAAGAGGAAGAAGAAGAGAAGAATACCTTCCTTATTTGGTGCCACCCTTTCCTCCAAACCCTAATCCTAATCCTATCTCAACTAGGATTCCTCTTACTTGCTACCCAAAAACCCTAGCTCTCATCCATTATTCCACGCCAACTCCCTTGACATCCTTTTATAGAGTTAGGGATAAGTCATGAATTAATCTCATCCATTGGTTCTAGGGATTTAATCTCAACCGTCAGATCTAGAGATTTAATCTCAACCGTCGAATCTTAGAGATTTAATCTCTACCTATGGATCTTAGAGTTTTGTTTCTATCCATTGGATCTAAGCTTCATGAGGTGTTAATAGGCTACATTAGGGACCATGAGGAGGAGTTGGGTCTTGGCCACCCATGGATCAAGCCCACATAAAGTCCGATCCACTAATGATCATCCAATCCACTAAAGGTTCATCATTGATCTACCTCACCAACCCTCATATGATAATATGGGCTCCATATATTATTTGTACATTTTCTCCCCATGTTTAAGATCTCGAATGTCCGTCGATTAATTAATTTACTGACCATTAATTAATCAACATCTAACTCCTTGAGTAGTACCACTCAACATTTTCATCATGTCGGACCAAGTCCACCTGCAGGGTTTACATGATGAACCTTATGAGCTCCTCAAGGGGACATCATCATCGTAATATATAGGACACAGTTTCCTCCTATAATCAACGACACATCATATAAATAATATCATCTCCCAACTTACCGAGCCTATCGATTTAATCTATAAATCTCGCCCATTGGTAAATCAAAGAGATGAGTACTAAGTATATGTGCCCGTTATTATATCGAGATTAAGGGCATGTACTAAATAATATCTGAGGTCCGATTCGATTATGTAGTCAGCAATAAATCGAATCACCTCTATGTCGGTCCTGATCAATACACACAAAGTGCACTAGTGTGATTCTATGGTCAAGACAAACCAATACCAAATCACACTACAACAATTTTGATGGTTTGTCCAAAGTCATCTCGGTTGTGAGCCTTTACTCATACTTTTCAAGGGACCGATAACATGATCTCCTGTGTGATACCACACACCATGTTATCTACAATGTAAAGTATTGGACAATATTGCATAACCATAAAATATGCAAACAATGATCATGTGATTCTTATTTCAAAAATAAATATGTTCTTAGAAAAGATAGACTTTTCAGTATACATCCCTACATAGGGTTTCATTATTATAGACCCTATAGGCTCTACTTGTGGTTGAGTACCCTAGGAATATTCCGGTTGTTGTTTTAGAAGTGAATTTTCCTAAGTAGTCTTTAGCATTTAATATGTGAACCCTGCATCCAAAAACCCTAAAGTATTTAATGTTGGGTAATTTCTCATGGTAGATTTCGTATGAGGTTTTAAGGTGTCTTTTGGTTAGTAGGATTCTATTTTGGACATAGCACGTCGTACTAATGACTTATGCCCAAAACCTATTAGGAAGGTTGTACTCGTTTAACATGGTTCTAGCAGTTTCTTGTAGGGTTCTATTCTTTCACTCGACTAGACCATTTTGTTGTTGGGTTCTAGGGCAAGAGAACACATGGTGGTATCCGTTTAAGTTACAGAAGTCAGTGAAGCTATGGTTTTCGAATTCACCACCATGATCGATACTAAGTCTCTTAACCTTAAGGTTCTTTTTGTTTTCTATTAACTTTCATAAGGTGGTGAGTTATTCTAGCGTTTCACTTTTGTGTTTTAGGAACCTAACCCAGGTAAACCTAGAGTAGTCATCAACTATGACAAAGTAGAATTGACTTCCGTTTTGTGACTTAGCTCCATGAGAATCAAATAGGTCCAAGTGTAGGAGCTCAAGTACACTTTTGGTTCTCTCTTGGTTATTTAGTTGATGTTGTGCCCTAGTTTGTTTACCTTATTGACACGCATTAGAAATTTTATTGTCTATGTTGTTAAGGTTGGGTAAACCTCTGACTAGGCCACTCTGACTCATTTTGTGTACGAGTCTTGGATGAGAGTGTCTGAGTCGTCGATGCCACAACCAAGATTCCTCTTGCTGTCTCATTAGACGCTTGGATGAGGAGTTGGGTGAATTAATTGTGTAGATATTGCTATTCCTAGTTCCTATAAGTATTGTTTTAGAGGTGTCATTAGTTTTAATCAAGCATTCATTTTCTAAGAATATAACCTTATAGTTGTTATCACACAATTGGCTTACACTAAGTATATTATGTTAGAGGATCGTTGGAATGCTAGAGGGGGGGGGGGGGGTGAATAGCGTCGTGCTATAAGTCGATGGAAATCGTTCGCGTGCTTGTCTATAATTTTCGTTAGCACAGTGGAAACAAAGATAATAAAGCAATAACGAAGACATAAACACACAAACAGAAAGATATAACGTGGTTCGGAACCGAACGGTTCCTACTCCACGAATCGAGCTCTAAAAAGCTCTAGTGATGTACACGCACTCACTAATCACAAATAACTTCTTCTCGACACAAGTCGAAGGTGAAGAAACCCCGTATAATAGATTACCAAGTAATACAATGAAAATACAAGCAAATACACTAAAATACAAGTAAAGAAAACTTTACACCGAGCTTTTGAATGCTTGCTTGCTAGGTTGATCGAGTAGCACTTGGAGACCCTGAATTGCAGCAGCAACTCGCCCCAAATCACCTCAAAGAACCATGCCTTTTTCCTCCTTCACGACCTCCATTTAAAGATTGAACCTGTGCGGGAATAAGTCGATCAGTCGACTGATGCCACTGTTGTCGTGAGACAATGGCTAGATCCACGCTGAAAAAATCCAACGGGTCCATCATCAGTCGACTGATTATAACCATTAGTTGACTGGTCAAGCCATCACTCGACTGTTGTTCATAGCAGTCAAGTGAGACTCTATTCTGTGGCCGAAACACCGAGCATCAGTGGACTGACAGCATGATCATTCGATTGCAAGTCCATCAGTCGACTGCCCATCTCTGGCAGTAGACTACTAGGCCACTTCCCCGTAGTCAAACCCTAGTTGACTCTTACTAGTCGACTGCCACATGACACCAGTCGACTGGCACACCTCAAACATGAGGTTTTAGCCCAAGTATGGTTCCCCCATACTTGCTAGACCACCCTTAGCCTAGACCTAAGCCTTCTAGCCACCTCCATTAGCCTCACGCCTCTCGGATCCCTCCAAGTCATCCATGACTTATTCATCCATCGCTCTAGCCTCAGGTACTTCCATCGGCTATGTCATGCTAACGATGTCTACACCGCCAAGGCACATTGGACTTATGCCGCTAAGACTCCGCTTGGACTTTACGCAGCCAACCATTGGACTTATGCTGCCATGACTTCACCCTTGGACTTTACGCCGCCAATATCAAACCCCTTGGACTTCTCAAATTCCAAGACTCAAGCTTGGACTTTCCCTTGCCAACCCATGTTGAACTTTCCATGCCAAGACCCATGCTTGGACTTTACGTTGCCAAGACCCATGCTTGGATTTTACATTGCCAAGACCCATGCTTGGACTTTCCCAAATACCAAGTGTCCCACTTGGACTTTCCATGCTAAGTACCCAAGACTTGGACTTTCCCATGACAATCTCATTGTCATACATTTTTGTCGAACATCAAAACATCTCTCGAGCCAAGCTTGAGTCCTAGTCAATCGTGACCTGGGCCGATTGCACCAACAATCTCCCCTTTTTTATGTTTGACAAAAACCAAACATACCATTTGAGTTAGACCATCTAACTCAAAACTCCTTACCAATTATCCCAAATTGGTAATCCCATATATTCTTCAAACATTCTCCCCCAAACATTCTCCCCCTTTCTGACTAACATCAAAAAGGTCTTCTCCAAGGAGATCAATGTCTCATGTCCCAATAAGACCTTACAATCTCCCCCTTGGACCAAAAATCCCTAGGATGCCTACCATCTTCCTAGTGATAAGTCTCATATCACTCAAGAGAGGCAATCCTATTCACTCTCCCAATTTCCAAATTGGGTCTCTCAAAATCCGATCAATTTTCCCAATTGATGACATTCTCCCCATAACTTCTCCCCTTCAAGAAGAATAAAAAACACATCCATCATCCCAAGATGGATACCTCCCCCTAAAGGCTTGCTTCCCCTTGATCATTGCACCAACAATATCCTTGGGAAGTTTTTAACACCTCTCCTAATCCATATCTAATGGATTTTCACCCTTTATAATGCTTCCCAAAGCATATCCTAGGGTTAGGAGTGGTTAAGGACCTTAACCGCAGCTGAACACGGGCTAAACAAACTTTGTTTTCTCGAAATCAGCCTTGGCAGTCGACTCTATCAGCTACCAGTCGACTGCCACCCTCATCGATCATTGCCACCAGGCGATCGATAATCAAATTTTGAATTTCTTTTAAGTAATTATACGTATATAAAAAAATCATGAAACTTCATACGTATATTACTTATAGTCAATACAATGGTTGAAAAATATTTGAAAATTATTTTACCCATAAAATATCAAAATTGATACAAAATCCAAAAGTGAATAAAAACTTCTAAGTTTTGGCTTACTTTTTATCAATCTCATCAATGGTGATTGCTATCAAAAGATAGACTTCACCAAGGTTTTTCAAAATGATTTTAAAATATTTTCAAAACCTTATTTTGGATCATATTCCTTGGGCTTAATGTACAAGACTTGTACACAAGCTTTCTCAATGATCGACCAATGAAATTAGATGAGTTTTAGTTTATCTAGATGCAAAGAACTATGCACCTTAAACTTAACTCATATCCTAGCATCTCACATGTATCTAGAGTGTATAAATACACATACATGTCAATGTAATGTGAGATGTGGGTTTTGTTCTTCCTAAACTAGAGTTTCATGCATTTTTCTAAGGCAACTCCACTTGATTCCCTTATAAATGAGACTCCAAGTCATGTCATTGTCCTTAATTCAATTTTAATCAAATGCATGATTGATTATGGCATTAATGATGATATAAATAAGCATATGCTCATAATCATGATGTCATGGCATAAGATGAAATCTAAAAACACATGACATTTAATCCTTAATCCTAAACATGTTCATGACATATAAATTATGAAAATAAACATGATGTCATGACATGTTATATGACAAACAAAGCATGACATATAAGAAGTAAAAGTATAATAATACCTAAATTTTAATATTAACTACCATTTGATATAATTAAATATATTTTGCCATATTATCACTTTTCTAGTGTGCCAAAACCCAAAATGACACACTATGACCTCTAATCCTAGATTGTGCCAATTTGATTGATTTTTCATAATTCCAAAAATGTATTGGCACATCCTAAAATCTTTTAGGATTAAAAATCAAACCTATTTCCAAGGTACCCATAACCTTGAAGATTGCCTAAAATGCCACCTTTACCATGGTTGAGTTAACTACCCATCCAATCAAAGTTGACACACCCTAAACCCATCTAGCGTGAATCAATCACACTCTTAGGAACCCAAAACCTATTTGAGCTCCTAGGGTTAATTAGGTATTCCTTAGGGATAACCTCCCTAGATACCTTCCTAATGACCCTCCTAGGCTTGTTAGCCTTGGTCATTGTGGACTTACCATGGTTAACCTTAGGGATTGCCTCCGTAGTAACCTTCTTAGTGGCCACCCTAAGTTTCCTTGAAACCCTAGCGACTAGGCACATACCTTAGTCAACTCTAGGGATGACTTCCCTATTGACCTTAGTCTTCCTTGACCTAGTTTGTGTTCCATAATCAAATGGAACACTATGATAAGCCACCTTAGGCTTAGGTTTGTGACCCAAACCCTTCTTTCCCTTGGTTAACTTTTCTCTCTTTTGCCCTAGGTGTTGACTTTGAGTCCTAGACCCTTGACTTTGACTATTTGACCCTTGAAATTGATTTTGCATCTTCTTGAGGGTCTTTTCTAATTTCTCAAGCCTTGACCTCAAGGCTTGATTTTCTAATTCTAATTGCCCAATTTTTGAATTTTTATTTGGTCTTTGGGCATTGTCCTTTCTAGGCATATGCCTAGTCCATTTAGGGTTAAAACCTAGGTGCTCTTGCACCTTTTTAATTGTCTCCCTAGGTAAAATTAGTCTTGAGTTATTTGACCTAGGTTTGTCCTTAGATGAATTGTTTTTAGGGACATTAGTCCCAAATTTCTCCTTATTTTCAAAATAAAAATTCTTAGCTCCTAAACAAAAGTACTTGTTCTTAATAGCATGCTTTTCATAAATTGCAAGAGAATTAAAATTCCTAGCATGCTTTTTAACATTTAAATTAGAAGGAGCATTATTTAGATATACCTTAGGGTTTGCCTTAGAGGCTCCCCCTACTTGTGATGCTCCCCTTTGCCAATTCTTTTCCCCCTTTGGGCATTGACTCCGGTAATATCCCGGTAGTCGGAACTTGAAGCAAGTGATTTGTTCCTTGCTTTTCTTGGTGGGAACACCGGCTTCATTGACTTTTGGCACCGGTGGACTCTTCTTGATTCTTTTAGGACATTTGCTCTTGTATTGTCCTACCTCCCTACACTCAAAACAAATTATGTGATTTTTATTTGAACCTACATTGCTTGAGTTACATAGGGTATTTGTAGTGGTAGGTGCCCGAGTTGGAGCTTCTTCATCCCTCCCGGAGGTTGAGGCTTCTCCTTGATCTTGCTCCGGCTCCGATGTGGAAATTTTTTCCTCTCCCTCAATCCTAGAGGTGGAGGTTCCTTCTACTTCTTCCACCGATCCAGAAATTGATTCCTTATCAACTTTTGAATCCTCAAGCTCTTTAGATGACGATGTACTTACTTGAGCTTGAGAGGGTGAGCACTTCTCTTCTTCTTGAACCAATGATGAATTTTCATGGAGCTTTGCCACTTGGCTCAATAACTCCTTAGCATCCATATAATCCCCTAACATACACACAATATCATTAGGGATCAAATCAAAAATAAACTTTTCTACCTTCATGTTTTTCTCGAAGGCTTGGATATTATCTTCACTCCATTTCTTCTTCTTGAGAAAACCACCCTTTGGTCCTTTTGGATATTCGAATCCATCCATCAAAATAGACCATTCCTCAAAATCTCTCATCATAATAAAATCTTCAATTCTTCTCTTCCAAGAATTGAATCCTTCTCGTCCGTATAGGGTGTAGGGCACCGGTGTGTTGATGTCCCATCCTAGTTGTCCTTGGACTTCCATCTTCACCCTCTAGTGTGCTTCCTTAGTTGTTAAACTTTAAGAGTGGTCTCGCTCTGATACCACTTGTTAGAGGATCATTGGAATGCTAGAGGGGGGGGGGGGTGAATAGCGTCGTGCTATAAGTCGATGGAAATCGTTCGCGTGCTTGTCTATAATTTTCGTTGGCACAGCGGAAACAAAGATAATAAAGCAATAACGAAGACACAAACACAAGGATATAACGTGGTTCGGAAGCGAACAGTTTCTACTCCACGGATCGAGCTCTAAAGAGCTCTAGTGATGCACACGCACTCACTAATCACAAATAACTCCTCTACACAAGTCGAAGGTGGAGAAACTGTTGGGTCGGATCGAATGGCCGGCTAGAGGGGGATGAATAGCCCTCGTTCGTTTGTCGTCGTATTTTGCTTGTCTACACAATCGTCAGCGCAAGCGGAAGCATAAACAATAAAGACAAAGCAATAAAATCAAAATACAAACGCTAACAAGAAGATGTAACGTGGTTCACGGCTACGCCGCTAATCCACGATCCCGATTCCTCCTCGGTGAATCACTCCGCCAAAACCAAACACTATTGGCCTCTCCTTTGCACCAAGCTAGGTGGAGGTAACCTTTACAACCAAGATCACTCTTCTTACAATAAGATAGAAGATTAGAGCAAGTAGAAGAGTGGGAAATCTTTTAGGGCGCTTTGGGAGTAGTTGGGCGTTCAAGCATTTTTTCCCCCCAAATCCCCATCCCCTTCCTTTTTATAGAGGAAGAGGGTTTCTTCCCGTTGACACAGGATCAGTCGACTGATGGCACCCATCAGTCGACTGGTCCCGTAGCCATTGCCCAATAACGGCCGCTTTCCACGTTGGATACCATCCAACGGTACTGGCATCTGTCGACTGATGGCACCCATCAGTCGACTGATGTCAACCAGTCGAGTCCTCAACGAGGTCGACTCCATTCCGCGTGCGGTGCACAAGCGATCGACTTGCCCTTGGCCGATCGATCAAGCTTCGCCGCTGATCGCCCATGCCTGATCGATCAACTTGATTCGACACTTAGCCAAATGGCCAAGTTTCACCTAAGAGCTACCCCTTCCCGGGTTACAATCGCTCAATCTCATCCCTCGGAGTCCCTCGCCTTCGAAGTTCTCTTCGTTCGCGGCCACGTCCCTGGGCAGCATCAGCCGCACGGCTCTGCAATGCTCCTTCGCGTCTCTTGCCTCGAAGTCTACTTCCTCCGGCTTCACTCCAAGCTCCTCCTCCGGCGGTCCCTCGGATGCTCCAAGCGCACGGCTTCCGCAAAGCTATCCTTCACCGACTCAAGGCACGAGTCATGAGATGTGAAACTCGCCATGGCTCCATGTGCGAATTACTAAGTCCTGCACGACTTCAACGCACATATCAAATCAACATATCAAACTAACTTAAACCCTTTGCCACACCATCAAAACCATATTACGGCAAGAGATTGCCCTAACAGAAACCCCGTACAATAGATTACCACAGTAATACAATGAAAATACAAGCAAATACACTAAAATGCAAGTAAAGAAAACTTTACACCGAGCTTTTGAATGCTTGCTTGCTAGGTTGATCGAGTAGCACTTGGAGACCCTGAATTATAGCAGCAACTCACCCCAAATCGCCTCAAAAAACCATGCCTTTTCCCTTTTTCATGAGCTCCATTTAAAGCCTGAACCTGTGCTGGAAAAAGTCGATCAGTCAATTGATCGAGACTATCAGTTGACTGATGCCACTATTGTCGTGAGACAACGGCTAGGTCCATGCTGGAAAAATCCAATGGTTCCATCATCAGTCGACTGATTATGACCATCAATCGACTGGTCAAGCCATCACTCGACTGCTTGCCACAGCAGTCGAGTGAGACTCCATTTTGTGGCTGAAACATCGAGCATCAGTTGACTGACAGCATGATCAGTTGACTGCTCATCCATCAGTCGACTGCCAATCTTTGGAAGTCGACTGCAAGGCCACTTCCTCATAGTCAAACCCTAGTTGACTCTTACCAGTCGACTGCCACATGGCACCAGTCGATTGGCACACCTCAAACATGAAGTTTTAGCCCAAGTATGGTTCCCCCATACTTGCTAGACCACCCTTAGCCTAGACCTAAGCCTTCTAGCCACCTCCATCAGCCTTACGCCTCTCGGATTCCTCCAAGTCATCCATGACTTGTTCATCCATCGCGCTAGCCTCCAGGTGCTTCCATTGGCTATGTCATGCTAACGGTGTCTACACCGTCAAGGCACATTGGACTTACACCGCCAAGACTCCGCTTGAACTTTACGCCGCTAACCATTGGACTTATGTTGCCAAGACTTCACCCTTGGACATTACGCCTCCAATATAAAACCCCTTGGACTTCTCAAATGCCAAGACTCAAGCTTGGACTTTCCCTTGCCAACCCATGTTGGACTTTCCATGCCAGGACCCATGCTTGGACTTTACGTTGCCAAGACCCATGCTTGGACTTTACATTGCCAAGACCCATGCTTGGACTTTCCCAAATGCCAAGTGTCCCACTTGGACTTTCCATGCCAAGTACCCAAGACATGGACTTTCCCATGACAATCACATTGTCATATGTTTTTGTCGAACATCAAAACATCTCTCGAGCCAAGCTCGAGTCCTGGTCAATCGTGACCTGGGTCGATTGCACCAACATATTATACTCAAAATTTTCAACTAAAAGAACATTGCGAATTAAAAAATTAGAGTTTAACTCAATATGACTTGAACCAATGATTTAGAGCTTGCCATTATTTTCGAATGTTACCGATTCTTGATTTTTGAATCTGAGCTTCAAAAATTTCCGTCGGTCTCCAGTCATGTGTTGGGAGCATCCACTGTCCAACATCCATTGATCCTACACATATAGTAGTTGGATCGGATATTGGAATTTTAAGTTGGTTGAATATTTTAGCCTAATAGTCATCTCACCTTTTCTACATGATCAAACATGTTAACCTTAAATGATTTTGAGATGACTTCAATTTTACTTGTTTATATTTAGTGAATTGAGACTAATCAACCTTCGGTTAGATTCGGATTTAACCCTTAGCACATTAAATAACTTTTTCGTGAAATTGGCTTCCAGGTAATGGCGAGGCACAGAGGCCTTCTTTGATCAGAACAATGACCACTTCCTTAGACAAAGCAAAATTCACAAAATTGATTACTTGAGTCACTTAAGATTACTTCCTGGTCTAACTATTTAAGGATACGACAAGGTAGATTTAGCAAGTTCAACTTAGTCGAGTGCACCAAGCTAGATATGCCTTATCTACCTTTGACACATAGGACTTTGTTTCCCTAACGTACTATCATCTCGCCGTGTCCTAATACTATGTTGTCAAGATTGATGACTTATTGACCATATCTATCCATTCTAAAAATTAAAACAAAAACTTAACTAAGCATGCAAGTCTAATTTCATGTAATAGAACAAACAAATTTAGTACTAGCTCCCCTTGGACCATTGAATCAATTTGGTCTATCCACATAGTTGATTTGGTCCTTGGGAACCCAGTACTTATTACATCCTAATTGTGAAATTAAAGTGGTCTTAGGGACCCATTCTTGGACTTGTTTTCTATTACGGTTTACGATTGACATATACGACTTGTTAGTCGTGGTTGATCAAAATCCTTGTCCGGCTTTGTTGTACATGACCCTTTGCGATCCAAGTAGTAGGTCAAGTCCCTTGGATCCCAAAGTGAACCTTTCCAATGTTTGCCTAAGATCTTTGACTTGTCCTTTCAAGATCGAGATCTCATCTTTGAGTTTTTCAACTCGAGTTGAGTCCTCCTCTTGAACTTGACTAGTCAAAGAGGTTAGGGAGACCTCGTGTTTAAGAAGGTTAACTTCCTTAACTAAGGTCTCGACCTTGGACTCGGACTTAGCTAATTTTTTAGTTAAGAATTTAATTTCACCATACAATGTATCAATTATAGAGTGACTCACCTTGAGTGAACCTTTTGAACCGGATACGGATTCGTGACTTGTCTTGAATTGAAACTTGTCTTTAGATCTAGAGTCAGACTCTTCCTCAGGTTCGGTAGGCTTGGCCATGAAGACAAGGTTGTTGAGCTCGTCTTCCTCCTTCGACGATTCCTCCCACGTAGCGTTGAGTGCTTTCTTGGACTGTGGTGCCTTGTTCTTGAGTCTTCGACATTCCGACTTGATGTGGCCCATATTGTTGCACTCATAGCATCTATACTTAGAACTTTGTTTTGACTTACCTATTGGTGTAATCGGCCCAGGTCACGATTGACCAAACTTGAGTTTGACTCGAGTTGTGTTTTGATGTTTGACATTGATGTTTGATAATGTGTTGGGGAGATTGTTTGTGCAATCGACCCAGGTAATGATTTTGATATTTGACTATGGTTTGACCATTGTCATGGGAAAAGTCCAAGTCATGGGTACTTGGCATGGAAAGTCCAAGTCATGGGTACTTGGCAAGGAAAGTCCAAGCATGCGTCTTGGCATTTGGAAAGTCCAACATGGAGTTGGCATGGAAAGTCCAAGGATATAGTCTTGGCCACGTAAGCCCAAGGTTGTATTCTTGGTGGTGAAAGTCCAAGTCATGAGTACTTGGCAATTGAAAAGTCCAAGGAGAATATTGCCAGCGTAAAGTCCAAGGGTGGAGTCTTGGCAGCATAAGTCCAATGGTTGGCAGCGTAAAATTCAAGCGGAGTCTTAGCAGCATAAGTCCAATGTGCTTTGGTGGTGTAGACCATATTAGCATGACAATAGTTGATGGAAGCACCTGAAGGCTAGCGTATGAATGAACAAGTCATGGATGACTTGGAGGGATCTGACATGCATGAGGCTGAAGGAGGTGGCTAGAAGGCTTTTGTCTAGGCTAAGGGTGATCTAGAAAGTATGGGGGCACCATACTTGGGGTTAAAATCTCATGGATGAGGTTATCAATCGATTGATATTATGGTCAGTCGACTGATGGGAGTCAACTAGAGTTCAGCTACAGGAAATGGCCTAGCAGTCGACTGACGACCTAAGCAGTCGACTGCTGGTCTAGTTTTTGGGGACAGAATATTTTCGAGTCGACTGCTAAGGTTTGGCAGTCGATTGATGACTCAATCAGTCGACAGATGGGCATGATTAGTCGACTGATGGTCTATCCGTTGGAACTTATCCAATGTGGCTCGGGCCATTGTGAGACAATGACTACAGGAGCAGTCAACTGATGGTCTCGATCAGTGGACTGCTAGGTAAAATCTAGCTTTAATGCAGGTTGTAAAAGTAGCTCGTGAAGAGGATTTTTGGCGTGGTTCTTTGAGGAGTTTTGGGGCGATTTGCCGGTGCAATTCGGGGTCTCCAAGTGCAACTCAAGCAACCAAATAAGCAAGCTTCCAAAAGATCAATTGTAAAGTTTTCATTGCATTCTTTTGTTGTATTTCATTCTTATTGTTGTAAGAACCATTGTAAGAGGTTTTCTCTACCTCTGGATTGTTCTGAGAAGGAGTTATTGATTAGTGGTTGTGTGTGCGTCACTAGAACCCATTCGAGCTCAATCCGTGGAGTAGAAACCCTACGGTTTCGAACCACATTATATTGTCGTGTTGTGCTTATCCTCTTGTTGTATTTATTTCATTATTGTATATTCCGCTGCATATAACAAGTTTTGTAGCAAGCACGCGTTCAATTCCATCATCGAACAACAAAATGCTATTCACCCCCTCCTCTAGCTAGCGCATAGGTCCCAACACGTGGTATCAGAGCTTGGAGCTCTTCTATGGACTAATACTCAGAAGCAAAAGTGCTAGAGGAAATGGAGCTCAATGAGAGATTGGGTGATGACATCGACATTCCACCTTCCTTCGACCGCGAAGACTTTGCATATTGGAAAGGTAGAATGATGTATTTTTTAATGTGTGATTATGATAATAGGATAAGTGTGATGGTAGGGTTTGATACTCCAAAAGACGAAGAAGGAAGAAGAATCAAGAAGAAGAATTGGAGTCACGAACAACTCCGATACTACAATATCAACAATAAGGTAATGGGTATTTTGCTTAATGTAATCTCTAATGACATTTTGATCAAGATAGGGGATTGTAAAGATGCCAAGGAGCTATGAAACAAATTGGCGAAATATTATGAAGACCCTGTTGGTGCAATTGGCCCAGGTTGACTCGAGTTTGACTCAAGCAGTACCTTGATAGTATTTTAATGATAGACAAAACTCATGACACGGGATTGTCATGGGAAAGTCCAACATGGGGTTGTCATGGAAAATCCAAGCATGGAGCTAGGTGTGGAAAAGTCCAAAGCATTGCGAAGCTGTGCGCTTGGTGCTTGGTGAGAAATGCATTGCGAAGCCGTGCGCTTGGTGCATGTGGGAAGTCTTGAGGACTTTGTAAGTACACTAGGCTCGGGGTCCTTGAGTCGGTGAAGGATGGCATTGTGAAGCCATCCGCTTGGTGCATCCAAGGTACCACGGGACGGGGAGCGAATGGAGTGAGCCCAAAGGGAAGCATACTTCGAGGGCATGAGACGCGAAGGATGGCATTGCGAAGCTGTGCGCTTGGCGCATCCGAGGGACATAGGCCGAGGGAAGAGAGCTTCGGTGGGGAACTCCATGAGGGATAAGGTTGACTTGGCCAAGTGGATAAGATTGAGTGTTAGAGGCTCAAACTTGATGTTTGAGAGTTTACCCGATGGTCGGATGCTCAAACAACTTGGTGTTTGAGGTTTTGCCCGATAGCACGACCGGGCATAGCCGCTCGATCGGGTCCAAGTCGACTAGGGTTCACTAGTGTTAGACTTGCGGTTTAGGCTTGGTAGTCGACCGCCATGGATCGGCAATGATCGATGTGATAGCAATGACCGCCAAGGGATGGCAATGATCGATGGGAGTGTCGCGAGCCAGACGCTATGACCGCCATGGCGACACCGGATCGCCATGGACTAGTAGGCAATGAGGTGATCCATTCAACTTATCCGACGTGGATCTCGACGCCAGGAGACAACGCTACAAAGTTATGATTAGTTGCAACATGATGAGCACATGTAACTGAAAAACTGATGCAGGTTATAAATGATGCTCAAGTGGGAGGATTTCGCCAAGACTTTAAGGGAGCTATTGGAGGGGAATTGCTGCTGCATTCCAGTCCTTCAAGAGCCATCCAAAGCAAGCACAATAAAGGGTTCAAAGCTAAGAGTTGTAAAACGTTCTTTACTTGTATTTCTTATGTCTTTGTATTTCTTGTAGTATTACTATTGTAATAGCTTGTACGAGGTTTCTCCACCTCCGACGTGTAGTCGAGAAGGAGTTTAGTTAGTGTCGTGCGCATAACTAGAGCTTGGTGAGCTCGCCCATGGAGTAGGAACCATTCGGTTCCGAACCACGTATATGCTTGTATATTGCTTGTGATTGTTATGTGTTGTTAGTATTGTTATTATCATTATTATTCCGCTACGCTAACAACAATCATAGACAAGCAACGCAATGAGAACGAGCAAATTCCATCATCCAATGATTGAGGGCTATTCACCCCCCTCTAGTCGACCAATACACACCGATCGATCCCCTACAGACCCATCATTGGCTCAATCGGAAAGAGAGCCCAAAGAAGTGGAAGAAAGCTCATCCTCACAAGAAAGTGAGGATTCGGAGGTCGAGGAGTGTTCGACATCCGAGGAGGAAGAAGAGGTGGAAGAATTGGAGGTGGAAAGGACATCAACATCCAAGGAAGAGGTAGAATTGGAAGAAACCTCAACCTCTAGGATTGAGGGGAGGAGAGACTATTTACTCCGGAACAAGAGCAAAATAAAGAAATACCATCAACTTCCGGAAGAGATGAAGAAGCCCAAACATCCACCATTGACCTAGGTAACTCAAGCATTCAAATTAAGAATAAAATCCATATTATATGCTTTGAGTGTAGGAAAATTGGGCATTACAAGAGTAAGTGGGCTAAGAAGGTCAAAAAAAGTCAACTGGTACCAAAACTCCAAGAAAAGGCAAAGGAAGCCGGAGCCCCGACAATTAAAAGCAAGGAGCACATGGTGTGCTTCAAATGCAACCAAAAGGGTCATTATAGGAGTCCATGCCCTAAGAAGAAGGAAAGCAAAGGCAAGGATGGAGCATCACATGTAGGGGGAGCTTTTAAAGCAAACCCTAAGGTAAAATTTATTGATGCACCTTCTTTAATTTATAGGCAAAAGCATACTTTTAATTCACTTGCAATTCATCATGAAAAGCATGCTAGTAGAAATAATAGATTTTATTGTTTAGGAGCTAAGCATGTCTACTTTAGGAAGAAGGAGAAATTTGGGACTAATGTCTCTAAAAATATTCTACCTAAGGCAAGTATTAGGAAAATTGAGAACCACCTAGGCATCAATCCTAAATGGACTAGACATATGCCTAGAAAGGAGAATATCTCAAGAGTTAATGAAAAATCAAAAATTGAGATATTAGAAAAGGAAAATCAAGCCTTGAGGTCAAGGCTTGAGAAGTTGGAGAAGACCCTTAGGATTATGCAAAATCAAATGCAAGAGTCAAATGATCAAAAATCTAGGTCAAGGAGTCAAAACCTAGGGTTTATAAAGCAAGGTCCAACCAAGGGCAAGAAAGATTTGGGTCACAAACCTGTGCCTAAGGAGACTTACCACAATGTTCCATTTAATTATAGAACTAGTACTAGGTCTAGGAAAACCAAGGTCAATAGGAAAGTCATCCCTAAGGTTGACCAAGGTAAATGCCTAGTGGGTAGGGTCTCAAGGAAACCTAGGGAAGCCACTAAGAAGGTCAAAGGGGGAGTTACCTCTAGATTTGACCTAGGCAAGACTCAAATGACCAAGGTTTCTAAGCCTAGGAGGGTCATTAGGAGGGTATCTATGGAAGTTACCCCTAAGAAATACCTAGTAAACCCATGGAGCTACAAGTATTGAGTTCCTAAGAGCGTGATCAATTCACGCTAAATGAGTTTCGGTGTGGCAACTTTTGAATGGATAGGTAGTTTACCTAACCATGGTAAAGGTGACACTTTAGGTCATTTCCAAGGTAATGGGGTACTTTGGAATTAAGGATTATTATAATCCTAAAGGTTTTTAGGATGTACCAATATATTTTGAAGATTATGAAAAATCAATCAAATTGGCACAAACTAGTTTTAGAGTGGTGTGTCATTTTGGGTTTTTGGCACATTTTGGGGATTAGTAGTAATATGGAAAAATCAATTTAATTCTAACAAATGGTAACAAATATTAAAATTTAGGTATTATATACCTTTAAATTTTATTTACCATGCTTGATTTGACATATAACATGTCATGACATCATATCTATTTTTATCATATAAAATGTCATGATCAATATTTAGGTTAAATGTCATGTATGCTTAGACTTCATCTTTATGTCATGACATCATGATCATAGGCCATGTTTATTTATGTTATCTTTTATGCCATGATCATTCATGCATTTATGAAAATTGATTTAAGGACAATTAGCATGACTTGAAGTCCCATGTAGTAGTGTTGCCTTATAAAAATGCATGTGACCCTAGTTTAAGATGAACAAAACCCACATCTCACATCAAATTGACTTGTATGTGTTTTCATACACTTTAGACATATGTGAGATGTTAGGAAATGAGTTAAGTTCAAGGTGCATAGTTTTTACATCTAGATGAACTCAAACTCATCTAAAATCATGGATGAATCATGAGGAAAACTTGTGTACAAGTCATGTGAATTAAGCCCATATACCATGGTTAAATATAAGGTTTTAAAAAGATTTTAAAATCATTTTAAAAAACCTTGGTGAAGTCTATCTTTTGATAGCAATCACCATTGATGATGTTGATACAAAGTGAGCCCAAAATATTGAAGTTTTTCTCACTTTTGAACTTTGTATCAAACTCACTATATTATGGGTAAATTATTTTTCATCCATTGTATTTGGTATAAGTATTATACGTATGAATTTTCACGATTTTTCATGTTACGTATAATTACTTATGAATTTTGAAAATTGGGTTCTGAAATTTGATATCTACATTTTGCAGATATCAGTCGACTGCTGCTTGATGGAAGTCGACTGATGTATAGGGAAGTTCACTGATTATTGTCAGAGTCGACTGCCAGAGCTGATTTCGAGTAAACAAGGATGTTTAGCCCATGTTTCAGCTAGGTTAGGGTTCCCTAACTGCTCCTAACCCTAGGATATGCTTTGGAAAGCATTAGAAAGGGTGAAAATCCATTGGATATGGATTAGGAAAGTTGTTAGGGTGTGTATCAATTTTAATGTATGTGAAAGTTCAATGTTGAACTTTGGACCTTAATTTTTGATGGTTTAGTGTTCCTATTGGCTTAGGGACTCTCCAAGGACATTGTTGGTGCAATGGTCAAAGGGGAGCAAGCCTTTAGGGGGAGGTATCCATCATGGGATGATGGATGTGTTCTTCTTCATGAGGGGGAGAATTTTAGGAGAATGTGAGATGCCCAATTTGGAAATTGGGAGAGCTTGTAGCATTGCCTCTCTTGAGTGATATTGGACTTATCACTAGGAAGAGTGTAGGCAACCTAGGTGTTTTTGGACCAAGGGGGAGATTGTAAGATCTCATTGGGATATGAGACATTGACCTCATTGGGGAGAACCTTTTTTATTTATGTCAAAAAGGGGGAGAAAGTGAAACTACCAATTTGGGACAATTGGTAAGGAGATTTGAGTTAAGTGGCCTAACTCAAAGGTGTTTGGTTTTTATCAAACATCAAAAAGGGGGAGATTGTTGGTGCAATCGGCCGAGGTCACGATTGACCAAACTCGAGTTTGACTTGAGTAGTGGTTTGATGTTAGACATTGATGTTTGACAATGTGTCGGGGAGATTGTTTATGCAATCGACCCAAGTCATGATTTTGATGTTTGACGATGGTTTTGTTGGTGCAATCGGCCCAGCAGTACCTTGATGGTATTTTGATGATAGACAAAACTCATGACATGGGATTGTCATGGGAAAGTCCAACATGGGTTGGCATGGAAAATCCAAGCATGGAGCTTGGTGTGGAAGTCCAAGGGGGAAGCCTTGGCATGGGAAAGTCCAAAGCATTGCGAAGCCGTGCGCTTGGTGTTTGGCATGGGAAAGTCCAAAGCATTGCGAAGCCATGCGCTTGGTGCTTGGCATGGGAAATCCAGAGCATTGCGAAGCCGTGCGCTTGGTGCTTGGTGAGAAATGCATTGCGAAGCTGTGCGCTTGGTGCATTTGGGAAGTCTTGAGGACTTGGTAAGTTCACTAGGCTCGGGGTCTTTGAGTCGGTGAAGGATGGCATTGCGAAGCCGTGCGCTTGGTGCATCCGAGGGACCGTCGGACGGGGAGCGAATGGAGTGTGCCCAAAGGGAAGCATACTTCTAGGGCATGAGATGCGAAGGATGGCGTTGCGTGCGCTTGCGGCGCATCAGGGGCGTAGGTCGAGGAAGAGCTTTGGTGGGGAACTCCATGAGGATAAGGTGGACTTGGCCAAGTGGCTAAGATCGAGTGTCGAGGCTCAAACTTGATGTTTGAGGGTTTACCCGACGGTCAGATGTTTAAACAACTTGGTTTTTGAGGTTTTGCCGACATCGGTCGTGACACATAGGTGCTTTTCGTGATCCGTCGACTAGAGTTCGGCGGTGTAAGGCTAGGGTTTTGTGCTTGGCGGTCATTGCCATGGTGTGATCGACTAAAGTCGGCGATGTGATCCTAGAGGATGGCGATCGGTGATAGGAGTGTCGCGACCTGAGAATGCTCCGTGGTAGGGGCGATCGACTCTTGGGTCACCGATCGGTGATGGGCATCATCAGTCGACTGGTAGGTGATCCGTTGGAACTTGTCCAACGTGGATCTGGCCGTTGTGAGACAACGACTCTGAAAATCGAGGGCCTTTTGGCGATCGACTACTAAGGCCACTCGATCACGAGGTTATAAAAGGAGCTCGAGATGGAGGTTTTTGCCAAGGTTTTTGTGGAGCTATTGGAGGGGAATTGCTGCTGCATTCCAGTCCTTCAAGAGCCAATCAAAGCAAGCAACAAGCAAAGCGATCAAAGCAATCGGTGAAAGTTTTCTTTTGTATTGTATTTGTGTATTTGCTTGTATTTCTATATTACATTGTAATTGCTTGTGAGAGGTTTCTCCACCTCCGACGTGTTGTCGAGAAGGAGTGTTATAGTTAGTGTCGTGCGCATAACTAGAGCTCGGTGAGCTCGCCCGTGGAGTAGGAACCATTCGGTTCCGAACCACGTATATCTTGTGTTGTGTGATTGTGTATTGTTGTTAGTTTCATTATTATTGTTATTCCGCTGCGCTAACGACAATCGTAGACAATCAACGCAAGAAGAACGAACGAATTACGACATCCATCGAACGAGGGCTATTCACCCCCTCTAGCCGGCCAATCGATCCGACCCAACAAGTGGTATCAGAGCGGAGGTCGCTTTTCAAGGACTAACCACCACGAGAGCACTACAAATGGCTGGCTTCATCCATCCACCGAAATTCAATGGAGATTTTGCTTGGTGGAGGAAACGGATGGAGGTATATCTCAAAACCGATTTTGATTATATGATTATTATAGAAAATGGTTTTGAGATGCCTAGGGACAAACACAACAAGCCCATTGAAAAATCAAAATGGACCCAAGACCAAATCAAAGACTTCAAGACAAATCTCAAGGTAATCAAGTTGATTAGTGATTTGTTACCTAACACTATTTGGTCTAGATTGGGTGATTATAGGGATGCAAGGGAATTATGGAATAAGGTAATGAAATTCCAAGAAAATTCCCAATCGGCACAAGAAGAGGAGAATGCCGAAGAAGAACCCACAACATTTGAAGACGTTGATGATTTGGTGGAGACCTCCACCTCTAGCATTGAGGGGGAGGAAAGGCAATCTTCCATCCCGGAGCAAGAACAAGAAGCATCCACATTCGGGAGAAGTGAAGATCGGGAAGAGGCCTCCACCACCTCCCTAGGTAACTCAAGTGTTATTATTTTAAATAAAAATCACATAATATGCTTTGAGTGTAGGGAGAAAGGGCATTACAAGAGCAAATGCTCTAAATTGGCTAAGGAAAAGGCGTCAAGACCGAAAGTCAACCCAAAGTCAAACGATGCCGGTGTTCCCAAAATCAAGAGCAAAGAGCACATTGTGTGCTTCAAATGCAATCAAAAGGGACACTACCGAAGCAAATGCCCTAGGGGGAGGAAGAAAGGGCAAGAAGGTGCAACTCATGTAGGGGGAGCTCCTAAAGCTAACCCTAAGGTACATTTAGTTAATGGACCTTCAATTCCTAAAGTCAAAAAGCATGCTAAAAATTATTTTAGTTCTCTTGCCATTATTAATGAAAAGCATGCTAGGAGAAACAATAAGGTTTATTGCTTAGGTGCCAAGCATGTCCATATGACTAAAGACAAACCTAGGACTCATAATTCTAGAAATATCTTGCCTAGGGAGTCAATTAGGAGAGTAGAAGAAAATTTGGGTATTAATTCCAAAAAGTCTAGGCACATGCCTAAGAAGAAGAGGTTTTCCCAAAAACCTAATGAAAATTCAAAAATGGGAAAATTAGAGCTAGAGAACCAAGTCTTGAGGTCAAGACTTGAGAGAATGGAGAAAGCCCTTAGAATCATAGAAAATTCAATTCTAGGGTCAAATGCCTAAAAGTCAAGACCTAGGAAGCAAGAAACACCTAAGGGCAAGAAGGGTTTGGGTCACAAACCTATGTCCTATCATAATGTTCCATTTAATTATGGAACCACATCTAGGTCTAGGAAAACCAAGGCTAATAGGGAAGTCATCCCTAAGTCTAGCCATGGTATGTGTTTAGTGGCTAACACCTCAAGGAAATCAAATGTAGCCACTAAGAAGGTCAATGGAGGAGTCACCTCTATAGTTGACCTAGGAAAGACCCAAAAGACTATGGCTTCAAAGCCTAAAAGGATCATTAGGAAGGTATCTAGGGAAGTTATCCCTAGAGAATACCTTGTTAACCCAAGGAGCTCCAATAGATATTGGGTTCCTAAAAGCGTGATCGATTCACGCTAAATGGGTTAGGGTGTGTCAACCCTAAGTGGATGGGTGGTTAACCTAGCCATTGTGAGTTGACACATTAGGGTGTGCCAATATGGTTTGAGAAGTTAAAAATGATTTAAATTGGCACAATTAGGTCATAGAGGTCGTGGTGTGTTATTTTGGGTTTTTGGCACACTAAGGAAATAATGGCATTAAGGCAAAATGAATTTAATCCCTAGAAATGGAAAATTGATTTTAACATTTAGGTATTTCATACCTTAGTATATTTTTCTTGCCATGCTTTATTTGCCTTGCCATGTCATGACATCATTTTCATTTTCATCTATAAAAATGTCATGATCATGTTTAGATTTATGTTTAGATGTCATGTATGCTTAAGTTTCATTCACATGTCATGACATCATGATATTGACATATGTTTTTATCTATATCATATCTATGCCATAATCATATCATGCATGAATTAAAATGGAGTTAAGGACTATGGCATAATTTGAAAGGAATCAAATAATGTTGCTTAGAAATATGCATGAAAACATAAACAAAACAAAACCCACATCTCACAAAAATTTAACTTGTATGTGTTTTACACATCTAGATATTGGTGAGATAGAAAAAAGAAAATAAAGGTTTGAAAAACATTTTGGAAACATTTTGAAAAACCTTGGTGAAGTCTATCTTTTGATAGCTATCACCATTGAATGGGATGATACAAAGATGACTCTTTATTGAAGCTTTTCTTAAATTTTGAACTTTGTATCAATCTCCTAATTTAATGGGTAAAATAAATTTCCAATATTTTTCACCCATAGTGTTTAGGATAAGTATTATAGGTATGCATTTTCAAGATTTTTAAAATTACGTATATTTACTTATGGATTTTGAAATTATCACCCATCCCTCGTAATGGCAATGATCGATGGTAAGTCCAATGACGGTATCTAACAGTCGATCGCAGGCACAGGCTGATTTCGAGTAAACTTGATAGTTAGGCCCATGTTTAGCCATGTTTTGGTCCCCTAACCACTCCTAACCCTAGGATATGCTTGGGAGAGCATTAGAGAGGGTGGAAATCCATTGGATATGGATTAGAAGTTGGGTTGAGGGTGAGTATCAATTTTAAGGTGGATGAGAGTTCATTGTTGAACTTTGCCTTAATTTTGTTTGGTTTAATGTTCCTATTGGCTTAGGGACTCTCCAAGGACATTGTTGGTGCAATGGTCAAGGGGGAGCAAGCCTCTAGGGGAAGGTATCCATCATGGGAAGATGGATGTGTATTTCCTCATGGGAGGAAAATTGGGTTGCCTCTCTTTAAGTGATATGGGATCACTAGAAAGATGGTAGGCATGTGTGTTGGGAGTATGGGGAATACAATCAAAGTCCCACATTGGTAAGACATGGAAAAGATCATGTGCTTATAAGAAAAAAAAGATATCTCCATTGGTATGAGGCCTTTTGGGTAAAGCCCAAAAACAAAACCATGAGGGCTTGGGCCCAAAGTGGACAATATCATACCATTGTGGAGATATGTGGATCTTATATGCACTAACAATTGGTATCAGAGCCATGGTCCATGTCAAGCCATGAACCTCGAACGAAGGAAGTTGAGCTCCCACGTCCGGATCAAGAGAACCAGACATCAGGAAGGAAGTCTAGTTGGGTCGGGGGGACCGAACAACTGGCAGGAAGTCCTGGTGGGTTGAAGATCGGACATCAAGCAGAGAAAATCCTTCGAGGAGGGATAGGCTTGAGGGGGGGCCCAATGTGGTCCTTCGTTTGAGGGGGGGATTGTTGGGAGTATGGGGAATACAATCAAAGTCCCACATTGGTAAGACATGGAAAAGATCATGTGCTTATAAGAAAAAAGATATCTCCATTGGTATGAGGCCTTTTGGGTAAAGCCCAAAAACAAAACCATGAGGGCTTGGGCCCAAAGTGGACAATATCATACCATTGTGGAGATATGTGGATCTTATATGCACTAACAATGTGTTCCTCCAAGGGAGAGATTGTAAGATCTCATTGGGATATGAGACATTCATACCCTTGGGGAGGACCTTTTTGATGTAATGTCAAAAAGGGGGAGAAGTTACCAAGTTACCAATTAGGGTTCGTTGGAATTCTCATTGGGATATGAGAATTGCCAATATGGGAGAATTGGTAGACTTGAGATGGTAGTTTTGTCAATCATCAAAAAGGGGGAGATTGTTGGTGCAATCGGCCCAGCAGTACCTTGATGGTATTTATATGATAGACAAAACTCATGACATGGGATTGTCATGGGAAAGTCCATCATGGGTTGGCATGGAAAATCCAAGCATGGAGCTTGGTGTGGAAGTCCAAGGGGGAAGCCTTGGCATGGGAAAGTCCAAAGCATTGCGAAGCAGTGCGCTTGGTGCTTGGTGAGAAATGCATTGCAAAGCCGTGCGCTTGGTGCATTTGGGAAGTCTTGAGGACTTGGTAAGTTCACTAGGCTCGGGGTCGTTGAGTCGGTGAAGGATGGCATTGCGAAGCCGTGTGCTTGGTGCATCCGAGGGACCGCCGGACGGGGAGCGAATGGAGTGAGCCCAAAGGGAAGCATACTTCTAGGGCATGAGACGCGAAGGATGGCGCGTTGCCGTCGCGCTGCGCATCCGAGGGACGAGGCCGAGGAAGAGAGCTTTGGTGGGGAACTCCATGAGGATAAGGTGGACTTGGCCAAGTGGCTAAGAGCGAGTGTCGGAGGCTCAAACTTGATGTTTGCGGATGCTCAAACAACTTGGTGTTTAGGTTTTGCTCGACATCGGATTCGGTGATCAAGTCGACTAGAGTTTGGTAGTGTAAGGCTAGGGTTTTGTGCTTAGCGATCATTGCCATGGGTAGCGATCGGCAAGTCGTGATCGGCTAGGGATGGCGGTCGGTGATGGGAAAGTGATCTGAGAATGCTCCATAGCCATCGCGGTCGACTCTTGAGTCACCCGATCGGTGATGGGCATCATCGATCGATCATCGTGGTAGGTGATCCGTTGGAACTTGTCCAACGTGGTTACGCCGTTGTGAGACAGCGCTACTGGCGATCGGGGCCTTTTGGCGATCGATTGCTAAGTAAAAATAGCTCGATGCTGGTTATAAAAGGAGCTCGAGATGGAGGTTTTTGCCAAGGTTTTTGTGGAGCTATTGGAGGGGAATTGCTGCTGCATTCCAGTCCTTCAAGAGCCAATCAAAGCAAGCAACAAGCAAAGCAATCAAAGCAATCGGTGAAAGTTTTCTTTTGTATTGTATTTGTGTATTTGCTTGTATTTCTATATTACATTGTAATTGCTTGTGAGAGGTTTCTCCACCTCCGACGTGTTGTCGAGAAGGAGTGTTATAGTTTGTGCCGTGCGCATAACTAGAGCTCGGTGAGCTCGCCCGTGGAGTAGGAACCATTCGGTTCCGAACCACGTATATCTTGTGTTGTGTGATTGTGTATTGTTGTTAGTTTCATTATTATTGTTATTCCACTGCGCTAACGACAATCGTAGACAAGCAACGCAAGAAGAACGAACGAATTACGACATCCATCGAACGAGGGCTATTCACCCCCCTCTAGCCGGCCAATCGATCCGACCCAACAGATTTGACCATTGTCATGGGAAAAGTCCAAGTCATGGGTACTTGGCATTGAAAGTCCAAGCATGGGTCATGGCATTTGGAAAGTCCAAGGGTATAGTCTTGGCCATGTAAGTCCAAGGGTGTAGTCTTGGCGATGAAAGTCCAAGTCATGACTACTTGGCAATTGAGAAGTCCAAGGGAAATATTGGTAGCGTAAAGTCCAAGGGTGGAGTCTTGGTAGCATAAGTCCAATGGTTGGCGGCGTATAGTCCAAGTGGAGTCTTGGCAGTGTAAGTCCAATGTGCCTTGGTGGTGTAGACCACATTAGCATGACAATAGCTAATGGAAGCACCTGAAGGCTAGCGTATGGATGGACAAGTTGTTGGGATGTATACTGAAAGCCTAGTCTTTATATGAACATCCTTATTTTGAAATAAGAATCACATGATCATTTTTTGTATTTTATATTTATTATATGTGTGCATCTTGTCTAATACTTTACATTGTAGATAACATGGCGTGTGGTGTCACAAAGAGCATCATGTTATCAGTTCCTTGTAGAGTTTAAGTAAAGGCTCACAACCGAGATAGTTTTGGATAAACCATTGGCATGGTTATAGTGTAATTTGGTATTGGTTTATCTTGACTATAGAATTACATTAGTACACTTTGTGTGTATTGAGCAAGACCGACTTAGAGGTGATTCAATTTATTGCTGACTACATAATTGAATCGGACCTCGGATATTATGGTGTACATGATCTTAATCCGGATATAATAATAGGCACATGTACTTAATATTTATTTCTTTGATTTACCAATGGGCGAGATTTATGGGTTAAATCAATAGGCTGAGTAAGTTGGGAAATGATATTATTTACATGGTGTGTCGTTGATTATACGAGGAAACTATTAGTGAAATCCCTAGAGTCAATCATGTGATGATTGTTGTATGGACTTTATTGTATCATATTCCTATTCATAAAGGCATGATTATTATATTTACTTGTATTGGTGCCAAATAACTAAATATAATAATGTCCTTGAGTAGTAGGTTCTTATCTATATCAATCGATTGGTTGAATCGATAATGAGATGATATAGAGAACACTACTCTTAATCATTCCTAGTCAAGTATTAACATTCAGGGACAATGTTAATGCGTAGAGACTAGCATGTAGGTCAACATGATGACTTGATCTCACAAGTCATGGATATGAGGTATCAAGTTGACACATGAGTATGCATTGGAGAGTGTATACTAAATGACCCGCCATGAGAAAGTATCATGGATCGTTATATGAGTGTCATATACTTTCTCATGTGCCTATTAGTATGACTATTAGTCCTTAGACCTGAAGTCACAATGGTTCCATACATAAGGAGTTGCATACTTTGGCTTCGTCAAACGTCACCTGTAAATGGGTGGACTATAAAGGTGATTACTGGGTATGTAATAAATTATGCGGAGGGATGTGAGTGATGTAGATGAGATCTATCCCTCCTATATGACGGGAGTGACATCATTATTCTTGATAGAGTGAGACCACGAAGTGCATGACCATGCCTGAATGAGTCAATATGAGATATTGGGCTCATTTGATTAGAGTGAGTCTACTTGGAGTTCAAGATATAGATTGTACCGAGGATGACACGGTCTATGCCTCGATTGGTCAATCTAGATGTCAAGGATAGAGGGACATTGTTGTTGGGTTTCCGGCACCGCGGCGTGTGTGTGTTCGATCACGTTTCGTAAACATGAACACAGCGGAAGCAATAAAAATAATAAATCTACATTTATTACAACACACACAACACACGCATGCATATTACAACAAGTGTAGACATAACCGTAAATTTAAATTTGCAATAAAAGGAAATTTATCTACGTTATACCTTTCGTATGACGTGTAGCGGGAACGACATCAACCGGAACGATCCTCGCTAGAATCGTCTCTATCCGTATCCACGCCGAGTTCCTCGGGATGACTTCGCTAAGCCACGAGCTTCGTCTTCGTACGGGTTACTAGCCTCGTGTTGAAGACGACGTGATCGAGAGATGATCACGATCCGAATCCAAATTCGGATCCTAATACGAGTTCTCAAAACTCGCTTCTCCGGAGAGGTATTCGTCAACCAATTGACGAATCCTTCATCCTCCACCTCAGAGGATTACTGGAGATCGAATCCCCGGTAAGTTAGCCGCTGTCGGAGCTCTAACCGTCGTCCAAACGACGCTCCGACGAGAGGAGAACAAGCTGTCCAGAAAACTGGACAGCTTTGGTGGAGGTGATAGGCGCCGGCCAACCAAGGAAGATAGAGCTCACCTTGATGCCAAACCTGAAGGAGATCTCCGGAGCACTAACCGGCAGCAGCTCGGCCGGGCGAGGGGAAGGAAGTAGCCTTCTGGACGCCGGTTGGAGGAGCAATGGGCGGCGGTTTAGGGTTGGCGCCGAGAGCTCCCTCAATGGGGTGGGCGGCAACCTTAGGGCAAGGGGTTTTTGGATTAGGGCTTAATTATCCCTTAAGCCCTCTTTTATAGAGAACTAATTCTCTTAATGGTTATTGGATCATAACCATTAGGCCCGTTAACCCGCTCCATTAAGATAAGTTAAAATAAACCAAACCATGATGGTTTATTTTAAGTTAAAACGAACCGAACCAACTTTTGGTTCATTCGTTTAAAATAAACCAAACCCTTTGGTTTATTCTCCTCCATTGGATTAGAACCAAACCATTTTGGTTCATCCATTATGTCTTCATAAGACACGGCCCATCCACGCTTCTATTGCGACTGAAACGATTTCATGCTCGCTTCATGTTTGGTCCAACCAAACCTTGTTTCTCTCGGTCTGAGAATCCCATTCTCAAGCTCGTTTTAAATCCTTTGGATTACGGTCGTTGTGCGTGTGACCAAATAGGTTCTCGGTTTATGTTGGCCGTCTATAATTAACCATTAATTATAGAATGATCATGAGTGGCACCTAGTAGTACATCATGATCCCCAATTAACCGAAAAGATCAACGGTTGATCCAGAACTATTTCTGAAACCCTTCAGCAGCTCGAATGAATCGTGCCCCATTCCCTTCACTCATCTTATACCCACTTAGTTCAGGACATGGTCTATAGTGTCAGTCCCCACTAGGCTGACTACGTCACACCTAGCCCAAGTATCATTTCCTCGTTCTACGGATTCTAGTTACTCCACATGTATCGAAGAGTACCTTACTCTAAACATGTAATGCTTTGGCCAAAGACTTTAGTAACAATCCGACGAGAGGCGATGGGTATACATCTCCTCGCAAGGAGTGGTGAATCCTTTATAGGCTATTCAAACACCTTCGATCACTTAGACTTATACCCAATCATCCCGGGTCCACATCTCCTTAGAGATGCTTGCTTAAGATGTCAAAGCATAAGTCTCTATGATCAAGATGACTTGAATACCGCAAGTCAAAGGAACATTGCACTTAAGCCACAGTAAGAACTTCATTGACATATCTATATATGCAGAGAACTATATGAAGTCTTACGGCTGGTCACTCCAATGAACTAGTTACCATAACTAGCATCCACGATTAACTCCGGACATCACTATGTCTCCAGCCAGTGAGAATCAGCTGCTTGGATACACCAAGGAGTATACCTCATGCTAGTCTCGACAGAATTGATGGTGTCCAAATCCATCAATTCATCGACTAGGGATAATTCTGATACATCACAATTACACATGTAGAGATACTCACTAGTTGTGATCCAATCACAAATTCTCTCATGCTGTGTATCGTATCGTGGACATTCAGTAAATGAGTTTAAGATCCAATCAAATACATAAAACATGTATACTCAAATAGTGAATCTTTATTTATCATATAAATGGTTCATACATAAGGCGATTGCCTTAGGACATCTCTCATATATTACTAACAATTGTCACATATTGTGAGAGTCACAATTAGTAGTCACAAAGGTGATGTTGGAGCTCAACATTCTTGTAACTTGGGTAGCAATGATGTGTTGCTAGATATCGCTGATTGCTTATGTTCCTAAATTGGTTTAGGGACATTGCCAACATTACAAGAACTTATAGGGTCACACACAAAGGGCAATTAGATGGAGATTAGGTTCATATGATGAACCATTAGGATTAGGTTCATGGAATGAACCAAATTGGATTAAGAGTAATCCAAATTAGACTAATTGAGTTGGACTCAATTTGATTCAAGTGTTGAATGAGTCTAATTTAGATTTGATTCATCAAATCAATTTAAATTAATGAATAGAGATTCATTAAATTAAATCGACTTGAATCAAATGGTTGGATTTGATGAACCATGGGAGATAAAAGGTCAAGTTTGACTTGACTTGAGAGGGAAGATGAAAGGTCAAGTTTGACTTGACCAAATGCCATGTCATGATGATGACTTGGCATGGCTGGCCAATGATGATGCTCCACATCATCATTGGCTTATCATGTGGTGCCACCTCATGAGGGAGACCAAGAGCCATTGGCTCTTGGAGTTACATGCATGCATGTAACCCCCCAAGTCATGAAGTGGCCGGCCACTCCATTTGATGGATGAATTCATTTTGTGAGTTACTAGAACTTCATATTCTTCCTTAGATCATCCTCCCTAGCTCCCCTCTCCTCCTTGGCCGAAACTTCTAAGGGTGCTAGCACACTCTAGGTTTCTTTTCTACACCTATTTCTTGTGTGGATACCAATAGAGGAGTGTACACTTGACACTCTAGAGTTTCGGCAAGCTATTTGGACGAGCGGGATTTGCGAAGGGTGTCGCATCGAGGGTAACACTCTCAACTTCTAGATCTAAGGTAGATCTAGATTTACTTAGCACATACATGTTTTTATTTTAATATATATTCACACGGATCCGTGGCTGGACTTCCGGGGTTTCCGCAATGCAAAAAGCGGTTTTTGCGGCTCGAAAAGTCCAACAGTGGTTTCAGAGCCACGTGCGTATCATGTGTGTGTTTCGTTTTTGTAGTTTTTGTATTAGATATAAAAATTACAGATTTTTATGTTTCTATAAATTTCCTATTTTTATCAAATTTTTGGGCATTTTTCTCGAAGAGTCGAAGCAACGAGTGTTGGGACACTTGTAGGCTTCCACCATCGAGAAAAACTCTCGGAAAAGGCGAGTTCTCGCTTTAGGTTTTTGGGACAGTGATTTAAGTCGCTGTAAGATCATAGTAGGGACACTCGCAAAGTTTATTTTGCGAGTACGGGCACTGCCCCTATCCCCGAAAGGGGCCTTGTCCCGCGATCGCGCCCGGAAACCGCTTAGCGGAACCGTTACGGAGAGGTGACTCATAAAATTGAAAAAAAAAAGAGGAAAAATTATAGAAATTTTCTGTAAAAATACATAATTTAGAATTATGTATAATTCTGTGATTATCATGGCCCAAGAACTCCATTATGATTGGATGATGATGTGTTGTAATTCATAATACGGCCTACGTGCTGCTTTTGTGGTTGTGCGTGTTGTATAGTGTATACGAACTGCGCGTTGTGCCTCTTCTTTTGAAATTCTAGTTGTAAATAGTTTTAGACTCGAATATAACTCGAGTTTCGTATTTTTAATGTACAAAATGGAGCGGTGGAAAGTCCACTTGAAGACGAAGTTACGAGAAGGGTGTCGACGACACATGGCGGTCAAAGGAAGCGCTTGGAGAAGCCGCTAGCCCTAGGTTGACCGTCCGATCTTCTCATTGGCTTGAGATGATCGTAGTAGGGCCATGACCACATCACAGTTAATTATATATATATATGTTGATATATATATATATATATATATATATATATATATTTGATTTTGCTTGTATGTATGTGATGCATGCTAGTAGAATAATGCTTGTATGTATATGATGCATGCTCGGATATTTTTCTTGTATGTATATGATGCAGCTAGAATAATGCTTGTATGTATGTGATGCATGCTAGTGTATGATAATAAAGGCCTCAATGCGTATATGATACACATTACGATTAGATTAGATCTTAATCGAATCAACTCGTAAATGCCTACCAAGTCCTTGATACCCATCACTACCTCGATCATTTGTAGTTGTTGAATCTGCCAAAGTAGAGCAACGCATATTATCTTGGTAGGGTGCGGAGGGACAATCTTGGTCCCGCCTATCACGACTTGGGTTAGAGTAAGCTCAATTAGATTGAGTAAAACTAGTTAACTCAATTGGATGGAGTAGAACTATAGGCATATTCCAACCGTTGGAAAGATAGGATATGATCGCATTTACACTAAATCTTGGGCGATTTAGCCAAAGCTAACTCAAGGTCTTTTGTAAATGTGGGTCTTGATCCTATAAATAAGAGTTGCATAGAGATGTAATCGGTAATGTGTTACCCACCAATTGTACTAAGTCTTGGGCGATTTAGCCAAAAGCTAACTCAAGGCTTAGTATGATGTGGATCTTGTCCCGCAAGAATTATAGCTAGTTTGTATGAATCTAGTAATGTGATTTGACCACATCCATAACTCGATTCTACAAAATTCCTATAATTCAGTGGGAGCATCATTTGATTAAAGGCCTAATTAAATGATAAAAGGAATATGATATTAATTCTCTACATTGTATGTTGTAGATTACTATGTCGACAAACACGAACACTCTCTCTCTGCGTTCTGTCCTTGAGAAGGACAAGCTCAATGGAGCAAATTTCCTGGACTGGTACAAAAACCTGAGAATCGACTCTGAGCTTCAGAAGCAACACGAGTTCATGAATGCTTATGATATGGTTGAACATCTTCGTCAACTATATCAAGGACAAGCAAGACACGAGAGATATGAAGTGTAACATCCCAATTTTTAATTCCTATTTTTATTAGAGGAAAATAGAAATAAAAATAAGAATAGAAATAATAAAAATAGGAATAGAATAATAATAATAATAATAATAATAATAAAATATAAATAATGGGTTGGTTAGCCGAGGCTTGAACCATGAACCGTTGGTTTAGGAGAATAGGCTTCCCACCATTAAATCATAAGATTACCAATGAGTAGGATATAACAGAATATATCTATTAGTAGAAAAAAAAAGAGATTGATTAATTTGACTAATTATTTAAAGGGGATAATTAGGTTAAGGAAAATCCCTATTTTATATATATTTTATTTCTTTCTCTCTATAAAGCTCACGCCAATCTCTCTCTCTCCTATCGTTTTATTTCCAATGCCGAAGCCCACCTCTTTACCCCTCTCTCTCTCTCTCATTTTGCTCCACCGCCGAAAGAAAGAAGTTTTCCGCTGCCGGGGGCGTTGGCAGATCTGCAGCTTTGACGTGGTATTCTTCGGGAAATAACCATGTAGTTGTTGGCGATCTCGATCTTCTTCTGGTGCGTTTCGAGTTGTTTCTTCTATTTCGCTTTTATGAGCAATCTTGCCTCTCCTCGCGTTCGGATCTTTGGGAATTTTCGAGAGGGACTTTATAGAGGATCACGCTAAAGCAAGGAAACACGTAGGAGGTCTTCTCTTTGCGAAGTCTAACGGTATAAATTGGTGAAAAAGCGTAGGATGTAAGTAATCCCCTCACCTGCAGTACAAGTTGCTTCGATCGTTTTATATAGCTTATTTTCTTATGTTTTGATAGATTATATGTTTGGATCAAATGATATATGTGTGTGTTCATATTTATAGTTAAGGTATATATGTTTTTAAGCAAGATCCAAGATCACAAAGATGCTATCTCTCACCAATAGCATAAGTAACTCTTTGATATGCCCATTTAACTTCTATCACCATGTTTTATTCGAATTTATATATTCTATCTAGATTATGTTTGTTTAGATTTTTAGGTATTTTAAGTATCTTTCATGTTGAAGCAAGACATAAGATCGCAAAGATGCTTCCCCTATAAGTTTTGGGGACAAAGAGCATGATTGCATGTCTTGAAAGGCTTCCTATATGAGTTTTGGGAGTATGATCATGTTAAATGTTTGATAAATGATAAAGAATATGTTTTGACCAGATTATATAGGTGTATTTAGATTTATAGGTAAGTATCCCCTCACCTGCATTATAAGTGCTTACGATATAATATTGTATGTTTGATTTTGAATGAAAGAATCTAAAACTATGTGTAGAAGGTTGGGCTAATAGGAATAGAAAAAAATTATTCTTGACGAAATCAGTGACATATAATACCTCAGGTGAACGAATATATATATGGTTTGATCTCTCTAATACATAATAATTAATGTGTTGACAACTTGACCATCTAACTATTTACGGAAAATTTTAAAGTTAATTATCAGATTGTTTTTACCAGATAACAAGTATAATTGGGTGCATGATTAAAACGGATTCACAATCTTGAAAATAGGAATTGCAAACACCGACGTTGGCCAAACAGCTCGGGCGTAAAGCGTGCTGCCCGGGCGCAAAGCATGCCGCTCGGGCGCCAGGTGTGTCGCCGATCACCGGAGGTGCCGCCGGCTAGCAGCGCATTTCCTATTAGCAAAGCGCGCCGCCTACCACGACATGGGTGTGTCGTAAGATTAAAAAGGACAAGAAAATAAATAAATAATATATATATATATATATATATTCCGAATGATTTTCCATGTTATGCTAGGTATATATATGGTATTGATATGATGCTAGTTAGACGATATATTTGCATGATTTCATACCTTATGTCCATGTTAACGGCTGATGTAGGACCATTGTATCATAATGTATATGTTAAGTTTTGCTCATTTTATCATGATGTACCTGTTTATGTTCATGAATGATAGGCAGCCCTATTCTATGGTTACGTAAGGCTTATGAATATGAATTGGTTAAGAAATGTTTCCCTAAGAGTGGGGACAAGAACACTCTTTATGTTATGTCAAAGAACATGTATGCTATTTTACTTTACGCATGGCTTGTATCCAAAGTTGCCCCTAGGTCGAAGTACGGGCCTAGTGGTAATGACACGGTCGACGTGCCGACGGTCGACGGTCGACGACCACAAGGGGTCATCAAATGGGCCACTGAATGGATCGCCAAATGGGCTGGGCCGAGTCATGGATACAATGCCGGGCCCAATATGTTGAGATTATGTTTAAGTATATTAACTATATGTTTTCAAAAAGCATCCTGCATATACCATTTTATGTTCATCGAATTATCATGTTTAGAGACAATGTACTGTTGCGATGAAAATGCTAAGTTTATGTTCTTTTCCTAAATTGATCATGTCTCTACTTTAAATAAATATTGTGCTCATATGTTGTTTAAATGAACATGTCATTACTTTACGTTTAATTCATGATGCATGTTTTTGTGAGTAGGAAAGGACCTTACTAAGCCTATGTGCTTACAGTTTACTTTCCTTGTACTGCAGAAAATAGCAAGGAATGGATAAATTTAGGGGAGCAGCAGGAGGGGCAAAGATGTGTGTGGCAGTGGCATGGTGGACGAGATCATTTTTCATATAGGGACTTATGCATGATTTTTAGTTTATGTGTAAACTGTTAGGAGACATTAATGCTTTCTATGGTTGTTACTCATGTTTATTTTTATGAACCTTGAAATGGTTAATACATGTTTAGTTAAATAAATTGTTAAGACCTTTTGCAATGATTAAATTGTTAGGTTGATTGGGTTAATGTAATTAGAGTTAAAAGTTATAAAGTTTTTTTTAAATGATGCTTCCGCTGTTTTATGCATGAATGTATGATCGCGTAGCGCCACCACCCGTCCATAGGATGTGTGTTAGGAGGACAGGAAGGGCGGGCGTTACATGAAGTCTCTAAGGCATTGTTTGGTTCCAAAATGCAAGATGGGACTCCCGAAGGTCCATATGTACTCAAGATGATTGGGTACGTAGAAAACCTATAGAGATTGGGATTCCCCCTTGGCCAAGATCTGGCCACTGACTTAATCTTGCAGTCTTTGCCGTAAAGCTACAATCAATTTGTCATGAATTACAACATGAATGAAATTGATAAGCCACTGCCTGAGATGCTCAGCATGTTGAGAACTGCTGAGCTCAACCTTAAGAAGGGAAAATCTGACGCCATTTTGATGGTGCAAAAGAAGAAAGGCAAGGGCAAGCCTAAAGGTAAGGAAAAGTCCCAAGCCAAGGGTAAAGGCAAGGAACTGATCCCAAAAGAGGGGTGGCCAAGGAAGGGGCTTGCTTCTACTACAAGGAAGCTGGACACTGGAAGCGTAACTGCAAGGTATACCTGGAAGATCTTAAGAAGAAGAGAAGTGAGACTTCTACTTCAGGTATAAATGTCATAGAAGTCAATCTATCTATTTATTCATCATGGGTATTAGATACCGGATGTGCATCTCACATTTGTACCAATGTGCTGGCGCTGAGAAATAGCAGGGCATTGACAAAGGGCGAGGTGGACCTATGAGTAGGAAATGGAGCAAGAGTTGCTACTATTGCTGTAGGAACTTATGATCTATCTCTGCCATCTGGGCTTGTACTAGAATTAGATGAATATTGTTATGTGTCTGCTTTAACTAAGAACATAATTTCGGTTTCTTGTTTGGACAAGAAAGGATTTACATTTTTAATAAAGAACAAATATTGTTCAGTTTATTTAAATGATATGTTCTATTGTAGTGCACCTCTAATGAACGGACTCTACTTTCGAGACTTAGAGAGCCCTATCTATAACATAAGTACCAAAAGGTTCAAGTCGAATGAGTTGAACCAAACCTATCTCTTGCATTGTCGCTTAGGTCACAAAAATGAGAGTCGCTTATCTCAGCTCCATAAGGATGGGCTGCTAGACTCATTTGATTTTGAATCATACGAGACATGTGAGTCTTGCCTTTTAGGCAAGATGACCAAGACTCCCTTTAGTGGACACAGCGAAAGAGCAACGGACTTGTTAGGACTTATACATAGTGATGTATGTGGCCCTTTCAATGTTTCTGCTAGAGGCGGTTACAGGTACATCATTACATTTACTGATGACTTTAGTAGATATGGTTATGTGTATCTCATGACACATAAATCAAAATCCTTTGAAAAGTTCAAAGAATTCAAGAATGAAGTACAAAACCAGCTTGGCAAGAGTATTAAGATACTTTGATCAGATCGAGGTGGTGAATACCTTAGCCATGAGTTTCGTGACTATCTAGCTGAGTGTGGGATTCTATCCCAACTCACTCCTCCTGGAACATTACAGTGGAATGGTGTATCCGAAAGGAGGAATCATACCATATTAGATATGATACGATCTATGATGAGTCACACAGATCTTCTTATATCCTTTTGGGGATATGCTCTAGACACAACAGCCTTTCCCCTTAACCGTGTACCATCCAAGGCTGTGATAAAGACATCATATATGATATGGACAGGGAGAAATCCCAAGATGTCTTTCATGAGGATTTGGGGTTGTGAGGCTTACGTTCGACGTCAAGTCTCAGACAAACTAGGACCCAAATTCGATAGGTGCAATTTTGTTGGATATCCCAAGGACACAAAGGGATATTACTTCTACATTCCCAGTCATCACAAAGTATTTGTAGCTAAGACTGAGGTTTTTCTAGAAAGGGATTTTGTTTCTAGAAAAATTAGTGGGAGTACATTCGATCTTGAAGAAATTTAAGATAAGGACCATAGCACTGAGGCCTTGATGGAGGTTGAACAGGAACCACAAAGTGTTGTGGCTTATGAGATTGTTGCACAAAGAGTTGTGGAACAACCACCTGTTTATATAGACCTACCTCTTCGCAGGTCTGATAGGCTACGTCGTTAGCCTGAGAGATATTCATTTCTCTTGTCTGACCATGATGACGTTATGCTCATTGAGAATGAGCCTACCTCCTATCAGGAAGCTGTGATGAGCCCAGATTCTTAGAAATGGCTAGAGGCCATGAAATTCGAGATGGAATCCATGTACACCAACCAAGTATGGACTTTGGTTGATCCACCTGAAGGGGTGAAACCCATTGTGTGTAAGTGGGTCTTTAGGAGAAAGACTTACATAGATGGACTTACGCATACCTATAAGGGACGATTGGTGGCTAAAGGTTTCAAGCAAATTCATGGTATTGACTATGATGAAACCTTTTCTCCAGTGGCGATGTTTAAGTCCATTCGGATCTTACTTGCTATTGCAGCATACCACGATTATGAGATCTGGCAGATGGATGTCAAAACCGCATTTTGAATGGAAACTTACTCGAGGATGTGTACATGACACAACCTGAGGGTTTTGAAGATCCACAACATACTGGGAAAGTATGCAAGCTGCAAAGGTCCATTTATGGGCTAAAGCAAGCCTCTCGGAGCTGGAATCTTCGATTCGATGAGGCGATCAAACAGTTTGGTTTCATCAAGAATGAAGATGAACCCTGTTTCTACAAGCGGGTTAATGGGAACACAGTTGTCTTCCTTGTATTGTATGTGGATGACATACTACTCATTGGGAATAACATCCCTTCGCTACAGTATGTGAAGACTTGGCTAGGGACGTGCTTCTTAATGAAGGACTTAAGTGAAGCAGCTTGTATTCTATGCATCAAGATCTATAGAGATAGATCTAAGAGATTGCTTGGCCTAAGTCAGAGTACATACATTGACACGGTATTACTACGGTTTGCCATGCAGAATTCCAAGAAGGGACTTCTGCCGATGTCACATGGTGTGAGTCTTTCGAAGACTCAAAGTCCCTCTTCTAGAGAGGAGAGAGACCGCATGAATAAGATCCCTTATGCATCTACTATAGGATCTATCATGTACGCCATGCTGTGTACTCGTCCTGATGTCTCATATGCTTTGAGCATGACGAGTAGATACCAGTCAGATCCAGGTGAGCGTCACTGGATAGCAATCAAGAATATTCTTAAGTGTTTGAAAAGGACTAAAGAATATTTCTTGATATTTTGAGGCGATGAGGAGCTAGCTGTAAAGGGTTACAGTGATGCAAGATTCCAAACTAACCAGGATGATTATAGATCGCAGTCAGGGTTCGTGTTTTGCTTGAATGGTGGCGCTGTAAACTGGAAGAGTTCGAAGCAGGACACAGTTGCTGATTCTACAATAGAAGCCGAGTATATTGCTGCATCTAAGGTAGAAAAGGAGGCAGTTTGGATCCGCAATTTCATTACTGAGCTTGGGGTGGTTCCTAGGATAGCAGATCACATAGAGCTCTATTGTGACAACAATGGAGCGATTGCACAGGCTAAGGAACCTCGCTCACACCAGCGGACCAAACATATACTACGTCGCTTCCATCTCATTTGAGAGATTATCGAAAGAGGAGATGTGAAGATTTGTAGAGTACCCACAGAGGATAACATCGCAGATCCCTTGACCAAGACTTTGGCACAGAAAAAGCATGATGGTCACACTAGGTCATTGGGTATTAGATACTACGGTGATTGACACTAGTGCTAGTGGGAGATTGTTAGTGAAAGCCCTAGAGTCAATCATGTGATGATTGTTGTATGGACTTTATTGTATCATATTCTTATTTATAAAGGCATGGTTATTATATTTACTTGTATTGGTGCCAAATAACTAAATATAATAATGTCCTTGAGTAGTAGGTTCTTATCTATATCAATCGATTGGTTGAATCGATAATGAGATGATATAGAGAACACTACTCTTAATCATTCCTAGTCATGTATTAACATTCAGGGACAATGTTAATGCGTAGAGACTAGTATGTAGTTTCAACATGATGACTTGATCTCACAAGTCATGGATATGAGATATCAAGTTGACACATGGGTATGCATTGGAGAATGTATACTGAATGACTCGCCATGAGAAAGTATCATGGATCATTATATGAGTGTCATATACTTTCTCATGTGCCTATTAGTATGACTATTAGTCCTTAGACCTGAAGTCACCATGGTTCCCTACATAAGGAGTTGCATACTTTGGCTTCATCAAACGTCACCCGTAAATGGGTGGACTATAAAGGCGATTACTGGGTATGTAATAAATTATGCGGAGGGATGTGAGTGATGTAGATGAGATCTATCCCTCCTATATGACGGGAGTGACATCGTTATTCTTGATAGAGTGAGACCACGAAGTGCATGACCGTGCCCGAATGAGTCAATATGAGATATTGAGCTCATTTGATTAGAGTGAGTCTACTTGGAGTTCAAGATATAGATTGTACCGAGGATGACACGGTCTATGCCTCGATTGGTCAATCTAGATGTCAAGGATAGAGGGACATTGTCACATATTGTGAGAGTCACAAAGGTGATGTTGGAGCTCAGCATTCTTGTAACTTGGGTAGCAATGATGTGTTGCTAGATACTGCTCATTGCTTATGTTCCTAAATCAGTTTAGGGACATTGCCAACGTTACAAGAACCAATAGGGTTACACATAAAGGGAAATTAGATGGAGATTAGGTTCATATGATGAACCATGAGGATTAGGTTCATGGGATGAACCAAATTGGATTAAGAGTAATCCAAATTAGACTAATTGTGTTGGATTCAATTTGATTAAAGTGTTTAATGAGTCTAATTTTGATTTGATTCATCAAATCAATTTAAATTAATCAATAGAGATTCATTAAATTAAATTGACTTGAATCAAATGGTTGGATTTGATCAACCATGGGAGATAAAAGGTCAAGTTTGACTTGACTTGAGAGGGAAGATGAAAGGTCAAGTTTGACTTGACAAAATGCCATGTCATGATGATGACTTGGCATGGCCGGCCAATGATGATGCTCCACATCATCATTGGCTTATCATGTGGTGCCACCTCATGAGGGAGACCAGGAGCCATTGGCTCTTGGAGTTACATGCATGCATGTAACCCCCCAAGTCATGAAGTGGCCGACCACTCCATTTGATGGATGAATTCATTTTGTGAGTTACTAGAACTTCATCTTCTTCCTTGGATCATCCTCTCTAGCTCCCCTCTCTTCCTTGGCCGAAACTTCTAAGGGTGCTAGCACACTCTAGGTTTCTTTTCTCCACCTATTGCTTGTGTGAATACCAATAGAGGAGTGTACACTTGACACTCTAGAGTTCCGGCAAGCTATTTGGACGAGCGGGATTTGCGAAGGGCGTCGCATCGAGGGTAACACTCTCAACTTCTAGATCTAAGGTAGATCTAGTTTTACTTAGCACATACATGTTTTTATTTTAATATATCTTCGCACGGATCCATGGCCGGACTTCCGGGGTTTCGCAATGCAAAAAGCGATTTTTGCGGCTCAGAAAGTCCAACAGAAACCGTGTCCTATGTATTAGGATGATGATGTCCCTTTGAGGAGCTCATAAGGATCCTCATGTAAATCTTGCATGTGGACTTGGTCTAGCATGATGTTAAGATTGAGTGGTACTACTCATGAAGTTAGATGTTAATTAATTAATTGTCAGTAAATTAATTAATTAACGGACATTCGATATCTTAAACATAGGGAGATATTTATACAATTAATATATGGAGCCCATATTTAATTATGGGGGTTGGTGAGGTAGATCAATGATAATCCTCTAGTTGAATGGATTATCATTAATGGATCAGATTTTATGTGAGCCAGATCCATTAGGTGGCTAAGATCTAACTCCTCCTCATTGTCCCTATTGTAGCCTATTTAAACCCTCAAGAAGCCTAGATCCAATAGACACGATTAAAAGGAGGTTTGGAAAAAATCTATAAATAGGTTAAAAGGCTTGGGAGGTAAGGTGAAATCATCCTTCTAGGGTTTTTGGGTGCTAGGGTTTGGAGTGGTTGGGTGGCAAGCATTGGTTTGGCTTCTCCCTTAGGGTCGGCGGCAACCAAGAAGAGGATTAGGGTTTTTATCTTTTCCTTTGCTCTTGGCCGACTCCTCCTTCTCCTCTCCTAGGGCGGCACCTTCTTCCCTCATGTCTTGGCCAATGACAACAAGAGTTAGGGTTTCTTCCCTTGGAGCTCTTGGCCGGCGCCCACACTCTCTCTCTCTCCTTAGGGTCGGCAGACACCAACCTTGGTGGTTGGTGGTTGGTGCAAGAAAGGAGAAGAAAGGAGCTTTGGTTATCTTCCTTTGTTCGGAGCGAACAAGGAAAGGAAGACACGTGATCTAGGAGGCTTCAACACTTGGAGGATTATTGCTCACACAACGTCCAAGAGGAGGATAGGTCATACGATAGAAGATCAAGAGGTAAACAAGAGGTATATTCTTATTTGGTTTGATTTAGTTCTTTTGTATCATGAATGTAGTTAATTTACTTGGACTCCGATGATAAACACAAAAACCGGTGATTCGTACATCATCTATTCCACGGCTAATCGAGTATAAGAGTTAGGTTGTTTGAACAATAAGTTTGTTCAAGCAATGACTCAAATCGAGAAGCACGATGATGGATCGGTTTCTTAGGTAATCTATCTTTGTTTGGATTAATTTTTTTTTAATCCGGAGATGTATGATTGGATCGCCATGCACAAGTGATCGAGCCAAAGTGAGAAGCGAAGCTTCGACCTTCACAAGTCATGGATGACTTGGAGGGATCCGGTAGGCGTGAGGCTGATGGAAGTGACTAGAAGGCTTAGGTCTAGGCTAAGGGTGGTCTAGCAAGTATGGAGGCACCATACTTAGGGTTAAAACCTCATGGATGAGGTTATCAGTTGCCTGATATTATGGTCAGTCGACTGATGGGAGTCGACTAGAGTTCGACTGCAGGAAATGGCCTTGTAGTCGATTGCCAGCAATGGGCAGTCGATTGATGTCTTGAGCAATCGACTGCCATGGATGGCAGTCGACTGCTGGTCGAGTTTTCGGGGACAGAATGTTTCTGAGTCGACTGCTAGGGTTTGGCAGTCAAGTGATGACTCGATCAGTTGACTGATGGGCATGATCAGTCGACTGATGGTCTATCCATTGGAACTTATCCAATATGGCTTGGGCCATTGTGAGACAACGGCTACAGGAGCAGTCGACTGATGGTCTCAATTAGTGGACTGCTAGGCGAAATCCAGCCCGAATGTAGGTTATAAAAGCAGCTCGTGGAGAGGATTTTTGGCATGGTTCTTTGAGTAGTTTTGGGGTGATTTGCTGGTGCAATTCGGGGTCTCCAAGTGCAACTCAAGCAACCAAACAAGAAAGCTTCTAAAAGATCGATTATAAAGTTTTCTTTGTAGTCTTCTATTTTATTTCATTTTTAATTGCTTTTATTTCATTCTTATTGTTGTAAGAACCATTGTAAGAGATTTTCTCCACCTCCAGATGCTTCCAAGAAGGAGTTAATGATTAGTGGTTGTGTGTGCATCACTAGATCTCATTTGAGCTCAATCCGTGGAGTAGGAACCCTACGGTTCCGAACCACATTATATTGTAGTGTTGTGCTTGTGTTCTTGTTGTATTTATTTCATTATTGTATATTCTGCTGCGTATAACAAGTTTTGTAGCAAGCACATGATCAATTCCATCATCGAACGACAAAATGCTATTCACCCCCCCTCTAGCAGGCACATAGGTCCCTACATTACCTTCCTTGGATTGATTGATTAGCCTCCTTCTACTCTTGATCATTTTCCAAACTAGGTTCACTAGTTTTGTCTCCATCTCGCTGTTCACCTCCGGCTCGTACTCGTCTTCTTCCTCGGGAGGTGGCTTGCTCTTGGGCTTCTTCTTCGGACCTACAAATAAAGCGATACTTTTCTCAGCGGGGGCCGAATTAGACTGCTCATGTAATTCGAATTTGGAAAATAATTTATTGGATCGAGAAGCGTCGCTACACGGGGGGGGGGGGGGGGGGGTGAATAGCGAGCGTAAATCTTTTCGTTCGTTCGTTCGATACACGAATAAGCATAGTAGAAAAATAAAAAGACACGTTTATTTTTACTTGGTTCACAATCCAGTGATTGCTACTCCAAGGCCCTAACGGTCCTAGACCACGTACGGAGGGCAATGCACTATAACGTCTCCTCCTCATTGGAGGTAGGAGACACCGATCACAAAACCGAAAGTATGAGGATGAGGCAACAAGCCTACCTCACCTCGTTACGAATAAAAACAAAGAATACAATAACAAAATATGTTACTTGTTGTTGCTGCCGATGAAGAGGATTAGAACTTGTCGTCGGGTCGCCGTTATGACGGTGTTGGAGTTTTGGTGTTGTAGGAGCACTTGAGAATAATCTTGATGATCTCTGGAGTTGAAATCCTCCCTTCCATTTATAGAGTTTGGCCTCTGAATATGTCTCCTCATCTTTTGGAACAGATCACGAATTTGTACCAAATTTTATCGTGAAGTGGCCGCATCAAACCTTATCCGTTTTGACCTAGCACAAAGGTTGATTTGTCGCCATCAGCCGACTGATGGCTTCCATCAGTCGACTGATGAGCATCAATCGACTGGCCAATGTCCAGCAATCGACTGCCAGCCTGACTACTTCCCTGCAGGGAGAGGTTAGCACGAAAAATAGTAAATGCGACAGTTTTTAATCGTCCGATCTCGACCTAGGCCTTCCACAAAAATTTTTACTTGGATCGCCGCCTACGGTCGTCCCCGTATAGAGGACACGACCTTACCATCTCTTACTCACACGAGCTTACCTCGATACTTACCTTGTAGCTCTCGCTTCTGGCCTTCCACTCGATTCCTTCGGCTCCCTCCAAAGTCACTCGAGTGTCGCCCGACCACCGCGGCTTCCTTCGGGTGTCACTAGCCTTCAGCTACATCTTTAGCACTTTTCTACCCACTCGATTTAGCTCGTGAGATAACGATGTAAACTTAACTTTGTGTCTTTGTCATAATCAAAACACAAATTCGATTATTTGGTGCCCCTGCACCAACAATCTCTCCCTTTTTGATCTATGGCCAACCAACACAAAGTTAAGGGAAATTAAAGCATAAAATAAGTATAGTAAATGATGAATGCCATTTCCAAAAACTCCCCTGATACTTAAACTCCCCCTTAACTCTAGGTGAGTTTTGAAAGAGATACTTTAATTTTCAAAATTAAATTTTGTGTTACTCCCCCTTAACTTTCGCTCTTGCTCTTCTCCCCCTTTTGCCATACTTAAAAAAAAATGTTGGGGTTTTTGTATAAAATAGGGGTTTAAAAATAATATCGTATATGCATGCATCTAGATAAATCAGATATGAGTCCAAGCATGCGTCTAGCAGTAGTTAGATAGATTGGTTCGAGGTGTGTCCCTCTGCACCAATAATCTAAAGGTTTGTAATATAACCCTTATGGTTAGTTTGCTCTCCCCCTTAGTCAAATATATGAAGTATAAGAGATGTAGGGGGCACTAAACTTTGGCCTAAAGGATTGTAAATAGACATTAAGTACAATAGTTGAGAAAATAAGTAGCATTTTGAAGAGGTTATATTTTAAGTATATTTCAATTGTCCTTAACATCTCATCCATTCTATGTGTCTCAGAATTTGTTCACCTTATATGTTTTATGAGATGATTTGAGATTGATTAAAGATACCTTGGGTTAGATTTGGATTTAACCTTTAGATCGTTAAGTAACTTTTCAAGAAACTGGCTTCCAAGTCGTGGTGAGGCACAGGGGCCTTATTTGATCGGAAAAATGACCACTTCCTTAGACAAAGCCAAATTCAAGAAAATATCACTTAAGTTAGTTAGGGTTACTTTCTGGTCTAACTAGTTTAGGATACGGCAAGGTAGCTTCAGCTAGTTCCACTCGATCAAGTGCACCAAGCTAGATACGCCTTATCTAGTTCAAATAAATGAGACTTTGTTTCCTTAACATACTATCATCTCGTCGCATCCTGATACTATGTTGTCAATAGTTGACTAACTATTTTCCCTATCTAGCCATTCTAAAAATTAAAATAAAATATGCAATGGTTTTGTTAAGTATGCGAGTATACTATTTTAGTGTTAGCTCTCCCTGGACCATTGAACCAATATGGTCTATTCAAATAATGATCTTGATCCTGGGGAATCCAAAACTTATTAGTCCTTATATGTGAGTTCAATAAAACCTTTGGGACCCATGCTAGGACTCTTTGATGACTATGATTGACGATAGACATATATGATCTATTCGTAGTCTTTGGACTAAACTCGAATCCGGCTTTGTTGTACACGGCTCTTTGGGTTCCAAGTAGTCGGTTAAAATTCTTAGATCCCAACGTGAACCTTTCCAACCTAGCCTCGACCTCTTGAACTCGATCTTTCAAGAAAGAATTCTCCTTCTTAAGTTTTTTAACTTGGGCTGAGTTTCCCTCTTGAACTTGACTAGTTGAAGAGGTTAGAGTAGACTCTTGCTTGAGAGTTTCAACCTCCTTAAATAACGACTCAACCTTAGACTCGGATTTAGTTAATTTCCTAGTAAGCATTTTAATTGTAAGGTAAAGTGTACTAATTAAAGAGAGGCTAACCATGACTTTCCCTTTTGGTCTGGCTTTGAGTTTCCTCTCGAAGTAATCTTCGGGGTCGGAGTCGGAGTTGTAGTTGGACTCGGCTTTGGATTCTAACTCGGACTCCTCCGGTCTTGCCATGTAAGCTATGTCTTCTTTGTTGTCCCAAGTTGCATGGAAAGCCTTCTTTTGATTTGATTTGAATTGTGCCCTCTTTTGGTTCTTTAGTAACCTCCTTTCCTTCTGAACGATCTTCCACACTACGTTCACTATTGCCTCCACCTCTTCGGATTTGGACTCTGATTCGTCTTCGGGTTTGAGTCCATCTTCTTGCCTGTAGGTGGCTTGTTTCTTTGTCCTACAAGTAGAGCAATACCTCTCTTAGCCCGAACTACGTTAGTCTGCTCGTGAAGTTCAAACTCGGAAAATAATTCATCTAACCTAAGCTTCGAAAGGTCCTTAGAGACCTTATAGGAATCAACCATGGATGCCCACAAGGTAGTCCTAGGAAATGAATTAAGAACGTACCTTAGGAGGTCATGATTTTCGACCTTGTGTCCGATGGTGTGCAGGCCATTGACAATGTCCTAGATGTGGGCATGTAGTTGCATCGCCGTCTCTTGTTCCTGCATCTTAAGGTTATACAACTTATTGAAAAGAAGGTCATGTTTACATACCTTAGCATCGGACGTTCCTTCATGTAGCTCGATTAATTTGTTCCACAGGTCCTTGGCACTAATAAATGGTCCGATGCAGTTGAGTTCTTCCTTGGACAAACCTCATTGCAATATTTGGGTTGCTCTTACATCGGCTTCGATTTGCCTCTTGGTTGCATTTGTCCACTTGTTAAAGTCCAAGGGCTCCCCTTGATTATTGGTGGGTAGAGCAAAGCCGGTTTGGATTATTATCCAAGTCTCGACTTGTGTTTTCAAGAAACAGTCCATCCGACCTTTCTAATAATGGATATCATTTTCGTTAAAGAAGGGAGGTCGGGTAGTGCTATACCCCTCAATGTGAGGCATGAAGTATCTTGCAAAACACGAATAAAAACCAAAGGGAATTCCAAGACTTGGTCTTGGATTAGTAGTGCGGGAAATAATAGGAAATAAACAGAAATAAATGAGAAGAATAAGAAACTAACCAAAACTAACAACTTCCGACCTTCGATGTCCCTGAAAAGGTACTAAACATTGGTTTTTGGGGCTGTAAACAGATTGTTATGAGGGTATACCCTCATAAGAAATGTAGATCTCTCAGAGAGCTTCGATTTGATAGGCAGATCGTTTTGTGAGTCCACTTGTGCAAAAAGTTATGGTCATTTTACCGTCGACTACTCCAAAAGAGAATACTTGCAAACATAGAACCAAAAGAAGCATACCAAGACTTCGTCTTGGATTAGTAGTGCGGGAGGAAAAAAAACCTAAAAAAAAGCACGACTTGAAAAATACGAAAAGAAAACCAAAAAGTTCTAGATTGTTGGTTTAACCAAATCTTAGCGCCCCCGCTCTGATACCAATTGTTGGATCGAGAAGCGTCGCTAGAGGGGGGGTGAATAGCGAGCGTAAATCTTTTCGTTCATTCGTTCAACACACGAATAAGCACAGTAGAAAAATAAAAAGACACGTTTATTTTTACTTGGTTCACAACCCAGTGATTGCTACTCCAAGGCCCTAACGGTCCTAGACCACGTACGGAGGGCAATGCACTATAACGTCTCCTCCTCGTTGGAGGTAGGAGACAACGATCACAAAACCGAAAGTATGAGGATGAGGCAACAAGCCTACCTCACCTCGTTACGAATAAAAACAAAGAATACAATAACAAAATATGTTACTTGTTGCTGCTGCCGACGAAGAGGATTAGAACTTGTCGTCGCGTCGGCGTTATGACAGTGTTGGAGCTTTGGCGTTGTAGTACTTGAGAATAATCTTGATGATCTTTGGAGTTGGAATCCTCCCCTCCATTTATAGAGTTTGGCTTCTGAATATGTCTCCTCATCTTTAGGAACAGATCACGAAGTTGTACCAAATTTTATCGCGAAGTGGCCGCGTCAAACCTTATCCGTTTTGACCTTATCGCGAAGGCTGATTTGTCACCATCAGTCGACTAATTAGCATCAGTCGACTACCCAATGTCCAACAGTCGACTGCCAGCCTAGCCACTTCCCTACAGTAAGAGGTTAGCATAGAAAATGGTAAATGCGACGGTTTCTAATCGTCTGATCTCGACCTAGACCTTCCACAGGAGGTCTTAGTGGGATCGCCGCCTATGGTCGTCCCCGTATAGAGGACACAACCTTACCATCTCTCACTCACATGAGCTTACCTCGATACTTACCTTGTAGCTCTCTCTTCTGACCTTCCACTCGATTCCTTTAGCTCCCTTCAAAGTCACTCGAGTGTCGCCCGACCACTGTGGCTTCCTCCGGGTGTTGCTAGCCTTCAGCTCCAGCTTTAGCACTTTTCTGCACACTCGATTTAGCTCATGAGACAACGATGTAAACTTAAATTTGTGTCTTTTCATAATCAAAATACAGGTTCGATTATATGGTGCCCCTGTACGAACACAATTTGTCAAACCTAATTTTTGAAAGGTCCTTAGGTAACCTTGTAGGCATCAACCATGGATGCCCACAAGGTAGTCCTAGGGAATGCATTACGCTCGTACCTGATCACGTCCCAATTTTTGACCTTCTGTCCGATCAAATGCAGCCCATTCATAATATCTTGAATTTGGGCATGGAGTAGCTGACTCATATTCCTGCATCTTTAAGTTAAACAATTTATTTAATAGAAAATCCCTCTTACATACCTTGGTGTTCGTGGTCCCTTCGTGGAGCTCGATGAGTTTATTCCACAAGTCCTTTGCGCTAATAAAGGGGTCGACGCGGTTGAGCTCCTCTTTGGACAAGCCGCACTGTAGGATTTGCATAGCCTTTGCATTGACTTCCACTTGGCATTTCATGGCATTTGTCCATTGATCGTAATCCAATGATTCACCATCTTCAATAGTCGGAAGTGTGAATCCTGTTTGAATTACGATCCACATCTCTACTTGGGTTTTTAAATAGCACTCTGTCCGACCCTTCAAGTAACGGAAGTCATCTCCATTGTAAAATGGGGGTCGAGCGATGCTAAACCTTTCGAGATGGGCCATTTAGAAGAAAAGACCTCGCAAAAATAAAAATGACAAAAAGGTTTCCAAGACTTTCGTCTTGGATTAGTAGTGTGGGAGAAAGAATTTAACGAAATGAAAAATGCTTAAAACTTACAAATCGCAAAACCAAAAACAAAAAGAAACTTAAAACAAATGCTAGATTGGTGGTTGCAACAAATCGTAGCGCCCCCGCTCTGATACCAATTATTGGATTGAAAAAGAGCGCCATAGGGGGGGCGGGTGAATAGCGCACGACAAATCTTTTTGTTGGTTCGATTAAAACACTAGTAAGAGTAAATTGCACAGCAGAAAAGTAAAGTACTTGAAAAGGTTTTACTTGGTTCACAGCCTACCTACTGCTAATCCAAGGCCCTTACGATCCGAGATCGTGTACGGAGGCCAATGCACTAAAACGTCTCCTCCTTGTTGGAGGTAGGAGACACGAATACACGAAAACAAAGCTTGAGGAAGAGGGACAATCACACCTCTCCTCTTAAGGAAAATACAACGATAAAGAAGAGAAGTACAAACAATCTAATTGAACTCTAAGAAATCTTTTATCAACGACGATATGATCTTGAACTTGTAGTGTGTTGTCGGCATTTCGGCAGTGCTTCGTCGTCGTAGAGTCATCATAGAAGAGCGGAGTTGCGGGAGCGTTTTGGGGGCTTGGAATGAATGAAAATAGTGTGAAACACTCCTCATTTTATAACCCTTCAACCTAGTGGACGTTGAGCTTGAGATCCTACAAAGAAGGCCACCTTACCCCAAGATAAGGGGATGAGGTATGACTCTCATCGAAGAAGGAAATTCAAATGACATTCGACTGCTGCCCTTATCTGTTCGATTGATGCCCAACAGTCGACTGCTACAAGCCAATAGTCGACTAGTGCCTAGGGTTCTCGACTCCACTAAAGAGTTAGCTCAAAATAAAAACAATATAATTGAATTCGACGGCCATTTATCGTCCAATCACAACTTAGACCTTCCACGAGAAGTCTTAGTCGGGTTGTCAACTAAGGATGTCCCCGTATAGAAGACTCAGTCTTACCTTCACTCACACTCGAGCCTAGCTTTTAGCCTTTATTGACTTGTAGCTCAGCTTCCGGTCTTCACCTGGGTTCTTTAGCTCCCTCTGAAGTTCTCCCGGTGTCGCCCGACCCCCATACCGAGATTCTCCGATTGTCGTCGACCTTCAGCTTAGCTTAATTAATCCTACACACTTGGTTCAGCTCATTAGACAATAATATGACCTTAACTTTGGGTCTTGGCCATAATCAAAACATAGGTTTGATTATCTAGTGCCTACTGCACCAACACAGATTCCATTGTTTAAAGTTCCAGTTGCATAAAGAACACCATTTATCATTATATAACAATAATTGCTATTGAAAGTTAAATGGAACCATTTCTATTTAAATAGGAAATAGAAATAATATTCTTTATCAACATAGGAATAAAATACAAATTATCTAACTCCATGACTAGTCCATTAGGAAGATGCAATACATGTTAGGTTGTATACTAAAAGCCTAGCTTTTGTATGAACATCTTCATTTTAAAATAAGATACTTTACATTGTAGATAACAAGGTGTGTGGTGTCGCACAGAAGATTATGTTATCAGTTCCTTGTAGAGTATAAGTAGAGGCTCACAACAAAGATGGCATTGGACAAACCATTGGCATGGTTGTAGTGTAATTTGCTATTGGTTTATCTTGACCATAGAATTACACTAGTACACTTTGTGTGTATTGAGCAGGACCGATTTAGAGGTGATTCAATTTATACTGACTATATAATTGAATCAGACCTCAGATATTTTGGTGTGCATGCTCTTAATCCTGATATAATAGCGGGTACATGTACTTAGTATTTATTTCTTTGATTTACCAATGGGCGAGATATATATGTTAAGTCGATAGGCCTAGTAAGTTAGAAAATAATATTATTTACATGGTGTGTCATTGATTATAGAAGGAAATCGTGTCCTATACACTAGGATGATGATGTCCCCATGAGGAGCTCTTAAAGTTCATCATGTAAATTCTGTAGATGGACTTGGTCCAATATGATGATTAGGATGAGTGGTACTACTCATGGAGTTAGATATTGATTAATTAAATTGTCAGTAATTTAATTAATTAATGGACATTCGATATCTTAAACACGGGGAGATATTTTATACAAATAATATGTGGAGCCCATATTTAATTATGGGGGTTGGTGAGGTAGATCAATGATAACTCTCTTGTGGAATGGATCATCATTAATGGATCGGGTTATATGTGATTTGAATCCATTGGGTGGCCAAGATCCAACTCCTCCTCATGGTCCCTATTGTAGCCTATTATAAATACCTCATGAAGCCTAGATCTATAGGAGGTGGACGTGGAGAGGCAAGGGCACGAGAGAGTGCTAGGGTTTTGCTTCTTTAGGGACGGCAGAAAAAAAGGAGTTAGGGTTTTTCCTTCTCTTCCTTTCTCTTGATCGACGCCTCCTCTCCCTTCCTTGGGCCAACACCTCCTTCTCCCTTTCCAAGGGTCGGCGCCTCCTCTCCCTCTCCTAGGGCCGGCGGCAACAAGCAAGGAGGAAGAGGGTTCTCTCTTCCTCAATCTCCTCTCCTCTCTTTAGGGCCGGTGGACACCACACTTGGAGTTTTGGTGATTGGTACAAGCAAAGAGAAGAGGAGAAGGTTTTTGTGTTTAGAACTAGAAAGGAGAAGAAGGGAGGGTTTTCTTCCCTTGTTCAGAGTGAGCAAGGAAGGGAAGATATGTGGTCTAGGAGGCTTCAATTCTTGGAAGATCGTCGCCCACACGACGTCCAAGAAGAGGATAGGAATACAATAGAAGATCAAAAGGTAAAACAATAGGTATAATCTTGTTCAATATTAATTTTTGTTCTTTTGTATTTTGTATGTTGTTTATTGACATGGACCCCGATCATACACACAAAAACCGGCGATCCATTCATCATCTATTCCGCGGCTAATCGAGGAAAAGGGTTAGGTTGCTTAAACAACAAGTTTGTTCAAGCAACCACTCAAATCGAATAGCATGATTATGAATCATATTCTTGGGTAATCCATCTCTGTTCGGATTAGTTTTAATTAATAAATTTTTAATCTGGGGCGTGAGATAGGATCGCAATGCACAAGTGACCGAAGCGAAGCGAAACTTCTCCTTTCAAGTGGAATCAGAGCCACGGTTTCCGATTTTGTGTATTTTGGATTCAGTTACTTTCACGCATTTATCATATATTATTTATGCCGGATAATAGTAGGATGTGCGTAGGCTATCTTTTTGCTTGTAGGCATAAGATCCAACTATTTTGTCTATGTGATTGTGTGTGTGTGATTGCAATTAATTATTTGAATCCTCGGGGTAGCCGAGGCTAATTAGTATTTAATTTTTGTAATTAAATACGACAATGTTTAACCACTCATTTTAATTTACTTTTGATCTAGATATGTTGTACACTCCTTCATGGAGTATAAGATCGATGAATATAAATTAAAATATTTTATCTCGACTCGGATCCCCTTATGGCTTGTGCATGGTAAAGGGAGGAGCGGACAAGGTGGCGACACGACGGGAAGCATATTGGAAAACAAAAGCCATAATAGTCAGAAAATTTAATTTTTCATATTTATTGCTTATTGTTTGATATGCATGTTGTGTGTGTTTGAAAATTCCTCAATTTTAAATTACTAAGTGGGAGAGGGATATTTTTTAAATTCCCGGGGCCTCTATTACAATTTGACATGTGATGCGAATAAACTTGCGCATTGGCTCTGAGTGTCTTTCTCCATATCGAATGAGTTTGTTTTGCGGATCACTAGGTCAAATATGGTTATAGAAAATTATTTAGGAGCGTGTGTACTTCCCCAAGGGAAGGCACATAATCCGAGATAATTGTCTTAGTATCGGGTAATGGTAAACACTTATATGCAAATAAAAGTATCCTCCCCATCGGAGTCACTGCTTTTATTTGTAGGGATGAATAGGAACCAACTATTAATTTTATTTGTCAAAAATTAAGGTTGTCAGGATAATAAAATTAATGGGTAAAACCTCCTCTTACAAATATAGAATTCGTATATGTCCACACTATCGTGGCATATGATATTCTCGGTGTTTTGAGGTGTTGGTTGATTTTAAAATTTTATTGTTTGAGGAATCAATAAATTTTTGAAATCTAATGTTTTAATCACTGTGATTCTTAGGTTTTTCAAAATGACTTTCAACCCACTTGCTGTGATTCTAAAAGAAAACACACTTACTGGCCCTAATTATGTAGATTGGAAACAGAATCTGGACATTGTCTTGACTACTGAGGAGTACAAATATGTACTCTTCGAAGAATGTCCTCCTAAGCCTATGGATGATTCTAGTGAAAAGGAGAAAGAGAGTTATAGAAAGTGGATCAAGGCAGATGAGATTATGCAGTGTTACATTTTGACTTCTATGTCAAATGTATTGCAACATCAACATCAGGCCATGACTACTGCCTATGATATGATGCTCAATCTCAAGGAACTTTTCGGACACCAAAATCGGGCTGCTAGGCAGGAAGCTATGAGGAACTTGATCACGACCACCATGATTGAGGGAACACCCGTGAGGGATCATGTTCTCAAGATGATGGTTCATTTGAATGAGATGGAAGTCCTTGGAGCGGAGATCGATGGGGAAATCCAAGTTGATATCAATCTCTAATCTCTACCTAGAAGTTTTGAGCAGTTTCACCTAAACTACAGCATGAATAAGAGGTTGTATTCATTGGCAGAACTTCTGACAGAACTCTAGGCGGCAAAGGGGATTTTTCGTCAGAGTGCTCATGCCATGGTTGCTCAAAAGGTTTCTACTTCTATGCCGAAAGGCAAGAAGAAGAAGAAACAAGGCGTAGCAAAGATGGTGGCAGGATCTAAGGCAGTAGTGAAGAAGCCAAAAGGCAAGTGCTTCACTTGCAAGAAGACTGGGCATTGGAAGGTGGACTGTCCTAATCGAAAACAGAACAAAGGTATATCTTTTAGTTTAGTCATTAAAACATGTTTAGCGGTGTTATCTACAGGTACCTGGTGTGTAGATATGGGAGCCACTGATCATGTCTATAATTCTTTGCAGGGGTTCCAGGAAACCAGACGACTAGTTGAGGGAGAGATTACCGTCTATATGGGTAATGCTACAAAGGTGGTGGCTATTACAGTGGGAGACGTTTATTTATCTTTTGATAGCAATAAAACATTGGTTATGAGAAATTTCCTTTATTTACCTACATTTAGAAAGAATTTGATTTCAGTTTCTAAATTGTTTATGGATGAGTATTCTATTTCTTTTAATGACAGAGTTGTTATAAAAAGGAATAAGGAGATTATCTGTTCTGCTGCATTGGTAGGTAATTTATACACTCTTGAACCAAAATCTCCCATGATGCAAATAGAAATAAATAACTCATCTTCTAAATCTAATAAGAGAAAAGAACCTTCGAAAATGAACCAAACATATCTTTGGCATCTAAGGTTAGGTCATATTAACCTGAGTAGAATTCAAAGGTTGATAGCTGATGGGCCTTTGGGTTCATTGGTGGTGGAGGATTTCCCAACCTACAAATCTTGCTTGGAAGGTAAAATGACCAAGAGGCCTTTTAAGGCCAAGAGGTATAGAGCCAAAGATGTGTTGGAATTGATTCATTCTGATTTGTGTGGTCCTTTGTCTATCCAGGCTAGAGGTGGTTTTGAATATTTCATCTCTTTTATAGATGATTATTCAAGATATAGATACATTTACTTGATGCGCCACAAGTCTGAATCCTTTAACAGATTCAAAGAATTCAAGGCTGATGTACTGGAGAAACGTCAAGGTAAAAGTATCAAGACACTACGATCTGATCGTGGTGGTGAGTACCTCTTGGGAGAGTTTAGGAGTTACTTATTAGAGGCTGGGATTCAATCCCAACTATCTTCACCTGGTACACCCCAATAGAATGGTGTGACGGAGCGAATGAATAGGACTCTTATGGAGATGTTTAGATCGATGAGGAGTTATTCTGAGTTACTAGATTCGTTCTGGGGGTATGCTCTAGAAATGGCAGTGTATATTCTGAACTTGGTACCATCTAAATTAGTACCTTTTACTCCCATAGAATTATGGTCTGAATGAAAACATAGTCTGAGACATATTCGGATTTGGGGTAGTCTATCACATGTGCTAAAGGGAGATGATGGTAAGTTGGAATCTCGTACAGAAGTGCATTTGTTCATTGGTTATCCTAGAGGAACGAAAGGTAGTTTGTTCTATAGTCTTAGAGATCAGAGGGTGATCGTTAGCACGAATGCCCGATTTTTAGAGGAAGACTATGTGATGAACCACAAGCCCATTAGCAAGATTGTTCTAGAGGAATTAAGAGGGGAAGTCACTACTTCAGTACCAATGGTACAAGAGGACATACCACAAGTGACTGCACCGTGTGTCACAGAGGATACACAGGTGATACCTCATCGTAGTGAGAGGTTGTTAGACAACCTGATAGATTTATATTCTTGGGAGAATCTTATGATTTGGTCCCTGGTGAACATGAACCTGATCCTTGGATAAATGATGAGGCACTCCAAGATAAAGATACGGTATCTTGGCAAAGGGCGATGAATTCGGAGACAAAATTTATAGATTCAAATTACGTCTGGGAGCTAGTAGAACCACCCAATGTTGTAAAAGCCATTGGATGCAAGTGGATCTACAAAAGAAAGAGAGGATCAGATGGGAAGATAGAGACCTTCAAAGCAAGACTTGTTGCGAAAGGATATACTCAGAAAGAGGGTATCGATTATGAGGAGACTTTTTCGCCAGTAGCCATACTTAAGTCTATCCGGATTCACTTGTCTATTGCTGCTCATATGGATTATAAGGTTTGGTAGATGGATGTCAAGACAAGTTTCCTTAATGGAAGTCTTGAAGAAAACATATATATGAAGCAACCAGACGGATTCATTTCAAAGGAAAAAGAGCATCTTGTGTGCAAGTATAATCGGTCCATTTATGGATTAAAGTAAGCTTCGAGATCTTGGAACATCCACTTTGATGAGGTAATCCAGTTATATGGATTTATTCAAAGTTCAGATGAGTCTTGTGTATACAAGAGATGTGACGGAAACGTAGTGGTATTTCTTGTACTATACGTAGATGACATTTTGCTCATTGGAAACTATGTCAAAGTGTTATCAGACCTAAGGGTATGGTTGTTCAAACAATTTGATACCAAGGACTTGGGAGAAGTGGGACACATCCTTTGGATCAAGGTTATATGGGATCGCAAGAAAAGGATATTGTGCTTATTGTTAGGGCAATCTCTTGTCGTGATATGGTTTTGATGTGTGTGGCAAAGGGTTTAAGTTAGGTTGTTAGTGTGATTTGATATGTGCGTTGGAGTCTTGCAGGACTTATTAATTCGCACATGGAGCCTAGGCGAGTTTTCACATCTCATGACTCGGTCCTTGAGTGGGTGAAGGATGACTTTACGGAAGCCGTAAGCTTGGAGCATCCGAGGGACCGCCGGACGAGGAGCTTGGAGTGAAGCCGGAGGAAGTATACTTTGAGGTAAGAGACGCGAAGGAGCATTGCAGAGCCGTGTGCCTGATGCTGCTGAGGGACGTGGCCACAGACAAAGATAACTTCGAAGGCGAGGGACTCCGAGAGATGAGAGTGAATGTAACCCGGGAAGGGGTAGTAGCTCTTAGGTGAAACTTGGCCATTTGGCTAAGTGATGGATGAAATTTCCCGACACCAATCGACTGCCATGAAACGGTAGTTGACTGCTCTGAGTCAAATGTAGTTCGACTGGTATTCGACTAGTTGTTTTGGGGCCAGCAATCGACTGTCATATGTGGGCAGTCGACTGCCAAGACCATCAGTCGACTACTGAAGGCAGCAGTCGACTGGTAGAAAGGGTTTGGCCACAGAACCGCTCGTAGCCGACTGGGCAGTCGACTACGAAGGCAGCAGTCGACTGATGGGTTCCATCAGTCGACTGCCAAGTGTTTCGTTGGACTACAACAGTCGGGATCCGACGTGTTCGGAGGCCGTTGTAGTGGCAGCAGTTGACTGCCAAGGGCAGCAGTCGACTGGTGGCGGCCAATGGGAAGAAAAGCTTCCTCTCTATAAAAAGAGAGGGTGTGGAGCTTTGAGGGGCTAATGCTCATGCTCTAAGTCATCTTCCAAGTGCCCCACAAGCTCTAAACTCTTCTTACTTGTTTTTACTTCATTCTTATTGTAAGAAGAGTGATCTTGAATGTAAAGGTTACCTCCACCTTGCTTGGTGCAAAGGAGAGACCATTAGTAGATTGGTTTTGGCGGAGTGATTCACCGAGGACGAATCGGAGACCGTGGATTAGCGGCGTAGCCGTGAACCAAATTATACCATCATGTTAGCGTTTGTTTTATTGTTTATCTTTTGCTTTGTCTATTTGTATTTTTGTATTCTGCTTGCGCTAATCTCTTTGTAGATGAGCAAAATCCACCATTCAACTAAAGAGGGCTATTCACCCCCCTCTAGCTGACCGTTCCATCCCCTACAAGTGGTATCAGAGCCAAGGAAAGCTTGTCGAGGACTAACCGCCACAACAAGCATATTCAAAAGATGGCCGGCTCCAATATTCATCCACCGAAATTCGAAGGAGAATTCGCTTGGTGGAAGAAGCGAATGGAGGTATTTTTTGAAACAAATTTTGATATTATGATTACAATGGAATCCGGTTTCGTTTTGCCTAGGGATGAAGAAGGGAAGCCAATAGAGAAGTCAAGGTGGACCAAGAGACAAAGAGAGGAGCACCTTGCAAACTCAAAAGCCAAGAACCATCTATACAATGTTCTTCCTCAACAAGAAATAAATATAATTGGAGAATGCCTAAGTGCCAAGGAGATGTGGGAGAAGCTAGTAGAGCTTCATGAAGGTACCTTGGAGGCTAAACTTGCAAGAAGAGATCTCCTCCGCTCCCAACTATCCAACATAAAATTAGAAAAGGGAGAAAAGGTAACTTCATTGCATTCTAGGTTTAAAGAGATTTTAATTGGGCTAACAAGTGTAGGAGAAAAGCTCTCCAACCGGGATATGGTAATGAAGGCCATAGATGCTTTTCCCCGATCATCCAAGTGGAGTTCAATGGTGGACTCATTCTATATCTCAAAGAATCTAGAGGTAAGTACTCTAGATGAATTTTTCTCCACTATGGAATTGCATGAATCTAGGCTTGAAGGAATAATAGAAGAGCAAAGAATTCAACCTTCAAGAGGAGTAGCACTTTTGGCAAACAAGGGAAAGAAGAAGATAGAGATCCCCTCCTCCTCCATGGATAGCACAGAAGGAGCCTATATGGTAAGGAGGGTAAGGCGTGCATTAAAAGGTTTTAGATTTAACAAATCAAATGATAGGAGTAGAAGTCAAAGGGGGAAGATCATTTGTTACAATTGCCAAGGAGAGGGGCACATAAGGGACAATTGTCCCCTCTTGAACAAAAGCAAGGAGGAGAAGAGAAAGAAGGAAGAAAAGAAGAAGAAAAAGGGGAACAAGAAGAAAAAGGAAGAGGAGAAGAAAACAAAGGAAAAGGGAAAGGCCAAGGCATTCAAAGCAAAGACATGGGATGACCCTTCCTCCTCCTCTTCATCATCATCCGAGGAAGAAAACACATTTGTCACCAACTTAGCATTGATGGCATTTGATGACTTGGATTGCTCCTCCACTGAAAATGAAGAATCAAGCTCAAGTGGAGAGAGCTCAAGTGAAGGGGGAGCCTCCTCTACATCCTCATCCGAAAAAGAAGAAGAGGACATGGAAACTATGGTAACTAATCTTTCACCTAGTAAAATAGTTTCTATGATTTCTAGCTTAACTAGGGATTTATTTAGAGCAAAGAAGAAAAATAAGAGCATGCTAGATCAAATTAAGGATCTAGAAGAAAAATTAGAAAAAGCATGCTTAAATGACAATGAAAATATTTCTTCTTGTCATGATGATGCATGTTCACATAAATATATGTCATTAGATGTTAATGATGCATGTATAGAAGAAAATAGGGCTTTAAGGGAAAAGGTAGACTATTTGACAAAAGCCCTAGAAAAGTTCACATTTGGCTCAAATACATTGAACATGATAATTGGGAGCCAAAGAGCTAGCTTTAACAAGAAAGGCCTAGGATATAATGAAAAGAAAAATGAAAAGGACTATCAATGCCTAATTGTTAGGGGACAAGATAAGAAGAAGGTAATAGCTAGAAAATGGATTCCTAAAGAATTTCTAGTGAATCCCATAGGCAAGAATTTGTATTGGGTTCCAAAATCCATCCTTAAGGGTTAGAAAAACCCTAGGGTAGTCAACCATATGGACTCGACCTATATAATATTTTGGTTGACTTAGGATGGCGGGACAACATTTTTGAAATAGTGTTAGGTGATGATAATGTGCCTATAAATAGATAATAATGCTTAAATCATGATAATTAATGAAACTGTTATGTATATTTGCAATCATGATTTATGACTTTGATATTTGGCACATAATCATGAGAAATAGGGTTTAAATCATGCTTTAGGTGATATTTGCTTATTATCATGATGTAATACCTAATGCATGATTATAAATTGATGAACACATTTGTTTCATGATCATAATGTGAAATTAAGTCATATATGTCTTTATGATCATGTAGATTGTTAGGTTGATACTTAATCTTGATAGAATTGTATGAATATAATGGTTAAGTATATACAAATACCTCTAAGATGCATCTCACACTCACAATAGGCTACCTTTGATTGAAAACTTAGCATGAGTGAGATGTTAGGATGATACAAATGCCCACTAGTGCCTATGGCATTTAGATGGTCATTTAAGGTATCAAAATAGCAATAATAGACAAATCATGGGCAAGGCTTATGTTTAATTCATAGACATATTGCCCAAATATCATGGTTGGATATTTCACATGTTTTCAAAACAATTTCTTACCCTAAAATCTATGTATTCATGTTTTGAAACAATTGGATTCAAAACTAGGTAGTAAACTTGATACTAGAATGATCAAAATCCTAGTGGTTTTTAAAGCTCTTGGATTTTTGGCAAAAACAAGAAAATCTAATGATTTTTCATGAAAATCTATTTTTCAGTGATAGATATACTTAAGAGAAATATGTTCTCCAAATTTCGTGATTTTTCAGATTTTTTGGAATTTTTAATGCATTTCTTAAATTCGTCCAAAAAATCAGAATTTCGAATTTCTTTGTGCCAGTCGACTGCCATTCTGATAGCAGTCGACTGGTGCCCTGAAAATCAGAACAGTAAAGGCCGAATTCATATTTTAAACCAATTTTTGGTACTTCCTTTCTATTAGACTTGATGCCATGAGTTTACAACTTAGTATTAATCTTTTTTGATGGTGTCAAAGGGGGAGAAATAATTGTGTTTAAGTAAATTATGATAGGGGGAGAAATATGTATAGGAGTTTCATGGATTAAGGGGGAGTTGTATGTTGCTATATCATGTTTATGTTTAGATGCTTTCTTACCTTATAAATTTCTATCAAATATTTTTACCTAACTTAAACGGATTGCCACACATCAAAGAGGGGGAGATTGTTAGGGCAATCTCTTGTTGTGATATGGTTTTGATGTGTGTGGCAAAGGGTTTAAGTTAGGTTGTTAGTGTGATTTGATATGTGCGTTGGAGTCTTGCAGGACTTAGTAATTTGCACATGGAGCCTAGGCGAGTTTTCACATCTCATGACTCGGTGAAGGATGGCTTTGCGGAAGCCGTGAGCTTGGAGCATCCGAGGGACCGCCGGACGAGGAGCTTGGAGTGAAACCGGAGGAAGTAGACATCGAGGCAAGAGACGCGAAGGAGCATTGCAGAGCCGTGCGCCTGATGCTGCCGAAGGACATGGTCGCGGACGAAGATAACTTCGAAGGCGAGGGACTCCGAGAGATGAGAGCGAATGTAACCCGGGAAGGGGTAGTAACTCTTAGGTAATACTTGGCCATTTGGATAAGTGTCGGATGGGATTTCCCGACACCAGTCGACTGCCATGTGACGACAGTCGACTGCTCTGAGTCGAACGTAGTTCGACTGATATTCGACTGGTTGTTTTGGGGCCAACAGTCGACTGTCATATGTGGGAAGTCGACTGCCAAGATCATCGATCAATGCTGGCGATGGTCGTAGAAAGGGTTTACAGAATCGCTCATGTGATCGTAGTCGACTAAAGCAGCGATCGTGATGGGTTCCATCAGTCGACTGCCAAGTGTTCTGTTGGATTGCAACGGTCGGGATCCGATGTGTTCGGAGGCCGTTGTAGTGGTAGCAGTCGACTGGTGACGGCCAACGGGAAGAAAAGCTTCCTCTCTATAAAAAGAGAGGGTGTGGGGCTTTGAGGGGCTAATGCTCATGCTCTAAGTGATCTTCCAAGTGCCCCACAAGCTCTAAACTCTTCTTACTTATTTTTACTTCATTCTTATTGTAAGAAGAGTGATTTTGATAGTAAAGGTTACATCCACCTAGCTTAGTGCAAAGGAGAGACCATTAGTAGATTGGTTTTGGCGGAGTGATTCACCGAGGATGAATCGGGGACCGTGGATTAGCGGCGTAGCCGTGAACCACGTTATTCCATCTTGTTAGCATTTGTTTTATTGTTTATCTTTTGCTTTGTCTATTTGTATTTGTATATTCCGCTTGCGCTAATCTCTTTGTAGACGAGCAAAATCCACCATTCAACTAAAGAGGGCTATTCACCCCCCTCTAGCCGGCCGTTCGATCCCCTACACTTATCTCAAGCTTCATACATAGACACTATTTTAGTTAGTTTTAGAATGTAGAACTCCAAGAATAGTTTTCTACCTTTTCGGCATGGAGTACCTTTATCTAAAGAGATGTGTCCTAGAACATCAAAGGAGATAAAGGAGATGAAGGCGGTTCCTTATGCTTCGGTGGTAGGAAGCCTCATGTATACTATGTTATGTACGAGGTCGGATATCTGCTTTGCCGTGGGTATAGTTAGCAGATATCAAAGTAATCCAGGACAGGGACAATGGACTGTCGTAAACCATATATTAAAGTACCTGAGAAGGACTAGGGCTTATATGCCAGTATACCAGGAAGAATAATTACTCCCTGTGGGTTACACAGATTCTGACTTCTAATCAAATAGGGATAACAGTAGATCTACCTCAGATTATGTGTTTACTTTTGGAGGTAGAGCCATTGTATGGAGGAGTGTTAAGCAAAAATGCATGGCGAACTCCACCATGGAAGCTGAGTATGTGGCAGCCTCTGAGGCAGCAAAAGAAGTTGTATGGCTCAGGAAGTTCTTGATGGACTTGGATGTGATTCCTGGTTTGCCCATAACTATCACAATTTATTGTGATAACAGTGGTGCAGTTGCAAACTCGAAAGAGCCACGAGCCCATAAGGCAAGTAAACACATAGAGCACAAGTACCACCTGATACGAGAGATCGTAAAGTGAGGAGAAGTTGCTGTCACCAAGATTGTATCAGAGGATAACCTGGAAGATCCTTTCACTAAGGCCCTTCCAGCAAGAGCTTTTGATAGGCATGTGGAGGGAATGGGAATTAGATGTATGACAATTTGATGGCAGCATTGTCTTTTAGTATAAGTGGGAGATTGTTAGGATGTATACTAAAAGCCTAGCTTTTGTATGAACATCTTCATTTTGAAATAAGAATCACATGATCATTATTTGCATTTTATATTTATGCATATTGTCTGATACTTTACATTGTAGATAACATGGTGTGTGGTGTCGCACAGAAGATCATGTTATCAGTTCTTTGTAGAGTATAAGTAGAGGCTCACAACCATGATGGTTTTGGACAAACCATTGGCATGGTTTTAGTGTAATTTGATATTGGTTTATCTTGACCATAGAATTACACTAGTACACTGTGTGTATTAAGCAATACCGATTTAGAGGTGATTCAATTTATACTGACTATATAATTGAATCAGACCTCAGATATTTTGGTGTGCATGCTCTTAATCCTGATATAATAGCGGGTACATGTACTTAGTATTTATTTCTTTGATTTACCAATGGGCGAGATATATATGTTAAGTCGATAGGCCTAGTAAGTTAGAAAATAATATTATTTACATGGTGTGTCATTGATTATAGAAGGAAATCGTGTCCTATACACTAGGATGATGATGTCCCCCTGAGGAGCTCATAAAGTTCATCATGTAAAACCTGCAGGTGGACTTGGTCCAACATGATGATAAGGATGAGTGGTACTACTCATGGAGTTAGATATTGATTAATTAAATTGTCAATAATTTAATTAATTAATGGACATTCGATATCTTAAACACGGGGAGATATTTTGTACAAATAATATGTGGAGCCCATATTTAATTATGGGGGTTGGTGAGGTAGATCAATGATGATCCTCTAGTGGAATGGATTATCATTAATGGATCGGGTTATATGTGGTTCAGATCCATTGAGTTGCCAAGATCCTACTCCTCCTCATGGTCCCTATTGTAGCCTATTATAAATGCCTCATGAAGCCTAGATCTATAGGAGATGGACGTGGAGAGGCAAGGGCATGAAAGAGTGCTAGGGTTTTGCTTTTTTAGGGCCGGCGACAATAAAGGAGTTAGGGTTTTCCTTCTCTTCCTTTCTCTTGGTCGGCGTCTCCTCTCCCTTTCCTAGGACCGGCACCTCCTTCTCCCTTTCCAAGGGTTGGTGCCTCCTCTCCCTCTCCTAGGGCCGGCGGAAACAAGCGAGGAGGAAGAGGGTTCTCACTTCCTCAATCTCCTCTCCTCTCTTTAGGGCCAGCGGACACCACACTTGGAGTTTTGGTGGTTGGTACAAGCAAAGAGAAGAGGAGAAGGCTTTATGTTTGGAACTATAATGGAGAAGAAGGGAAGGTTTTCTTCCCTTCTTCATAGCGAGCAAGGAAGGGAAGATACGTGGTCTAGGAGACTTCAATTCTTTTCACCCACACAACGTCCAAAAAGAGGATTGGAATATAATAGAAGATCAAGAGGTAAAACAAGAGGTATAATCTTGTTTAATATTAATTCTTGTTCTTTTGTATTTTACATGTTGTTGATTGACATGGATCTCGATCATAAACACAAAAACCGGCATTCCGTTCATCATCTATTTCGCGACTAATCGAGGAAAAGGGTTAGGTTACTTGAACAAGTTTGTTCAAGCAACCTCTCAAATCGAATAGCACGATGATGAATCAGTTGCTTGGGTAATCCATCTCTGTCTGGATTTTATTTAATTAATAATATTTTAATCCGGGGATGTGAGATAGGATCGCCATGCACAAACGACCGAAGCGAAGTGAAACTTCTCCATCAATACATAGGTTCTTATGGCTACAACAGCAACTCTTGCTCTGATGCCAACTCTTAAGTTTGTTGGGATGTATACTGAAAAGTCTATCTTTTGTATGAACATCTTTATTTTTGAAATAAGAATCACATGATCATTGTTTGCATATTTTTATGGTTATGCATATTGTCTAATACATTACATTGTAGATAACATGGTGTGTGGTGTCACACGGGAGGTCATGTTATCGGTTCCTTGTAAAGTATAAGTAAAGGCTCACATCCGAGATGACTTTGGACAAACCATTGGAATGGTTGTAGTGTGATTTGGTATTGGTTTGTCTTGACCATAGAATAACACTAGTGCACTTTGTGTGTATTGAGTAGGACTGACTTAGAGGTGATTCGATTTATTGCTGACTACATAATTGAATCGGACCTCAGATATTATAATGTACATGCTCTTAATCCCGATATAATAATGGGCACATATACTTAGTATTCATTTCATTGATTTACCAATGGGCGAGATTTATAGATTAAATCGATAGGCTCAGTAAGTTGGGAAATGATATTATTTATATGGTGTGCCGTTGATTATAGGAGGAAACCATGTCCTATATATTAGGATGATGATGTCCCCTTGAGGAGCTTATAAGGTTCATCATGTAAACCCTACAGGTAGACTTGGTCCGGCATGATGAAAAGGTTGAGTGGTACTACTCATGGAGTTAGATGTTGATTAATTAATGGTCAGTAAATTAATTAATCGATGGACATTCGAGATCTTAAACACGGGGAGAAAATGTACATATAATATATGGAGCCCATATTAACTTATGGGGGTTGGTGAGGTAGATCAATGATAATCCTTTAGTGGATTGGATTATCATTAATGGATCGGACTTTATGTGGGCTTGATCCATTGGGTGGCCAAGATCCAACTCCTCCTCATGGTCTCTATTGTAGCCTATTAATACCTCATGAAGCTTAGATCCAATAGATAGAAACAAAACTCTAGATCCAAAGGTAGAAATTAAATCTCTAGATTCGACGGTTGAGATTAAATCTCTAGATCCGACGGTTGAGATTAAATCCCTAGAACAAATGGTGGAGATTAAAACAAGGCTTATCCCTAACTTTATAAAAGGAGGGAAAGGGGTGGGCGGCAACTTGAATCCAACTAGAGATAGGATTAGGGTTTTGGCTGGCAAGGCTTGAAGGCTAGGGTTTAGGGCTTTGCGACACCAAATAAGGAAGGTCTTTCCTTTCTTCTTCTTCCATCAAGGTGGCTGGCGACCTAGCAGCACTTTCCAGCCATTGGCTGGCGTCCAAAGCAGCCCCTCTCTCTCTCTTTGGCCAGAAAACCTAGGCTTAGGGTTCTCCCTTGGAGCTTTGGTTGGCATTCACCTATTCTCCTCTTCTTCATTGGCCGACGACAAGCTCCAACCTTGGAGTTTGGTGGTTGGTTGAAAGAAGGAGAAGTGGCTTGTTTCTATTCTTCCTCTTGCTCGGAACGAGCAAGGAAGGAAAATTGGTGATCTAGGAGCTTCAACTTTTGGTAGATCGTCGCCCACACGATGTCCGAAAGGAGGAAGGTCATACAATAGAAGATCGAATCGATTCTCTATTTTCGTTTGTTACATGTTTATATTTGTTTTTCAATTATGAGCATGATATATTCTGTTTGTGGCTAAATAATACTTGGATCCCGAACATAAATACAAAAACCGACGATCCGTACATCGTCTATTCCGCGGCTATTCATGGAATAGAGGTTCGTCACTTGAACAACAAGTTTGTTCAAGTGACTACTCTAAACGAATAGTACGACGATGACAAGGTTGCTTGGGTGTTCCCTTTTGTCTAGGATTAAATTTTTAATCTGAGGACATCGATGGGATCGCCATGAACAAGCGACTGAGTTGAAGTGGGAAGCGAAGTTTCCCCTCACGGATCAAACCCTTCAATTGGTATCAGAGCCACAATTTTCGGTTTTGTCTGTTTAGGATTCGGTTACTCTTATGCATTTTTTCCATATATTATATGTGCCAGATAATAGTAGGATATGCGTAGGTTAACTCTTTGGTTGCAGGCATAAGATCCGACTATTATGGCCACATGTGTATATGTGATTGTATGTGTATATTTTGTTGAATCCTCGGGGTTGACGAGGCTAATATTTAATTTTTTGTAAATTAGATACAGCATTGTTTAGCCACTCTTTTTATTTTAGTTTACTTTCTATCTAGATTTCATGTACAATCCCTCCTGGAGTATAGGATTGATGGATGTAAATTAAAATAGATTTTAGTCTCGGCTCGGATCTCCGGATGGCTCGTACATGGCATCTGAGGAGCAGATGAGAAGGTGATGCGACGGGAGACATATAGAAGACAAAAGCCATAATAGTTGGAAAATAATTTATTTTTCAAATTTATTGCTTATTTTTTGATATGCATGTCGTAGGCTAGAAAATTCTTCAATTTCAAATTACTAAGTGGGAGAGGGATATTTTTATAAATTCCTACGACCTCCATTACAATTCATCCGATGCCTTCCTCCCCATCGGATGAGTTTGTTTACGGATCACAAGGTCGAATATGGTTATAGAGAATTATTAAGGAGCGTGTGTACTTCCCAATTGGAAGGCACATAACCCGAGATAATTACCTTGGTGCCGAGTAATGGTGAACACTTAGATACAAATATAAGTATCCTCCCCATCGGAGTCACTACTTTTATTTGTAGGGCCAAAGAGGAAGCAACTATTAATTTTACTTGTCAAAAAGTTAGGTTGACAAGATAGTAAAATTAATGGGTAAAATCTCCTCTTACAAATGTAGAATTCGTATACGTCCACACTATCGTTGTAGGGGATCGGTACGGCCGGCTAGAGGGGGGTGAATAGCCCTCTTCCAATGGATGTTGGAATTCTCTCATTCGTTTGCTCGTCTACACAATCGTTAGCGCAAGCGGAAGCATAAACAATAAAGACAAAGCAATAAATGAAAATACAAACGCTAACAAAGAATGTAACGTGGTTCACGGCTACGCCGCTAATCCACGATCCCGATTCGTCTGAGGTGAATCACTTCTCCAAAGCCATTCACTATTGGTCTCTCCTTTGCACCAAGCTAGGTGGGGGTAACCTTTACAATCAAGAACACTCTTCTTACAATAAGAATGGAGTAAAAACAAGTAAGAAGAGTTTAGAGCTTGTGGGGCACTAGGAAGATCACTTAGAGTATAAGCATTAGCCTCTCAAAGGCTCACACTCTCTCTTTTTATAGAGAGGGCTGATTTCTTCCCGTTGGCCGCCACTACGATCACGCTGTCGCCTTGGCGATCGGCTGCCACTACAACGGCCTTGAACACGCCGGATCCCGACCGCTGTAGTCCAACGGAACTCTTAGCGATCCGATGGACCTCACGATCGCCGCCCTGTAGTCGACGCCCGATCGGCTACGAACGCCGCGGGCTAAAACCCTATTGACTACCGATCGGCCGCTGCAGCCGATCGATGGTCTTGAAGTCGATGTTATGGCGATGGCAATGATCACGCCGCCACTCGGTCCAGATACGGTCGAACTTCATTCGACTCGAGCGATCCGATCGCCATGACATGGCAATGATCCGGTGTTGGGAAAACCCATTCGACACTTGGCCAAATGGCCAAGTTTCACCTAAGAGCTACCCCTCCCTGGGTTACAATCGCTCACTCTCATCTCTCGGAGTCCCTCGCCTTCGAAGTTCTCTTCGTTCTTTGCCACGTCCCTCGGCAGCATCAGGCACACGGCTCTACAATGCTCCTTCGCGTCTCTTGCCTCGAAGTCTACTTCCTCCGGCTTCACTCCAAGCTTCTCGTCCGGCGGTCCCTCGGATGCTCCAAGCGCACAGCTTCCGCAAAGCTATCCTTCACCGACTCAAGGCACGAGTCATGAGATGTGAAACTCGCCACGGCTCCATGTTCGAATTACTAAGTCCTGCACGACTTCAACGCACATATTAAATCAACATAACACACTAACTTAAACCCTTTGCCACACCATCAAAACCATATTACGGCAAGAGATTGCCCTAACAATCTCCCCCTTTTTGATGTGTGGCAATCCGTTTAAGTTAGGTAAAAACATTTGATATAAATTTCAAAGGAAAGAAAGCATGAAAACATAAACATGATATGGCAACATGCAACTCCCCCTTAATCCATGAAACTCCCCCTTAATTTCTCCCCCTATCATAATTAACTTAAACATAATTATTTCTCCCCCTTTGACACCATCAAAAATATTAATACTAAGTTATAAACTCGTGGCATCAAGTATAAAGAGAAACATATATTAAAATCAGTCAAAACCTGATAAAATCAGGTTACTGTATGTATTCACGATCCATCAATCATTGCTATCGATATGGCGATCGGTAGACAAAGGAATCCGAATTTCTGATTTTCTAGATGAATTTCAGAAATGCATTATTAATTCCAGAAAATTCGAAAAATCATGAAATTTGGGGAACATATTTCTTTTAAGTATATCTATCAATGAAAAATAGTTTTTCAAGAAAAATCATTATATTTTCCGAGATTTGCCAAAATTCTAAAGGCTTTAAAAACTACTAGGTTTTTGATCATAAGAGTATCCATTTTAACACCTAGTCTTGCATCCAATTGTTTCAAAACATGATTACATGTATTTTAAAGTAAGAAATGGTTTTGAAAACATATGAAATATCCAACCATGATCTTTGAGCAATATGTCTATGAATTAAACATAAGCCTTCCCCATGATTGGTCTATTATTGCTATTTTGATACTTTAAATGACCATCTAAATGCCATAGGCATTAGTGGACATTTGTATCATCCTAACATCTCACTCATGCTAAGTTTTCAATCAAGGTAGCCTATGGTGAGTGTGAGATGCATCCTAGGGGGTATTTGTGTATACTTAACCAATATATTCATGCAATTCTATCAAGGTTAAGTATCAACCTAATAATCCTCATGATCATAAAGGCATATATGGATGAATTCTACATTATGATCATGAAACTCATGTATTCATCAAATAATAGTCATGCATTAAGTATTATAAGATGATAATAAACAAAGTATCACCTAAAGCTTGATTCAACCCTATTTCTCATGATTACGTGCCAAATATTAAAATCATAAATCATGATTTCAAACATACATAGCAATTATGTTAATTATCATGATTTAAGCATTATTATCTATTTATGGGCACGTTATCATCACCCAACACTATTCTAAAAATGTTGTCCCGCCATCCTAAGTCAACCAAAATATGATATAGGTCAATTGCATATGGTTGACTACCCTAGGGTTATCCTAACCCTTAAGGATGGATTTTGGAACCCAAAATAAGTTCTTGCCTATTGGGTTCACTAAGAACTCCTTAGGGATCCATTTTCTAGCAATTACTTTCTTTTTATCTTGACCCCTAGCAATTAGGCATTTATAGGCCTTTTCATTTTTCTTTTCTTTATAACCTAGGCCCTTTTTATTGAAACTTGCCCTTTGGCTCCCTAAGATCATGTTCAATGTGTTGGAGCCAATTGTGAATTTTTCTAGGGCTTTTGTTAAATAATCTACCTTTTCCCTTAAGGCCCTATTTTCATTTATACATGCATCACTAACATCTAATGGCACATAAAGGTCATGTGAGCATGCATCATTTAAGCTAGAAGAAATATTATCATTTAAGCATGCATTTTCTAGCTTATTTTCTAATGCCTTAATTTGATTAAGCATGCTTTTATTTTTCTTTTTCATTCCAAATAAGTCCTTAGTTAAACTAGAAATTATGGAAACTATTTTCTTAGGAGAGGCTTTCGTTACCATAGTTTCCATATCCTCTTCTTCTTCTTCGGATGAGGAGGATGTAGAAGCTCCCCCTTCACTTGAGCTCTCTCCTCTTGAGCTTGATCCTTCATTTTCGGATGAAGAGCAATCCAAGTCATCAAAGGCCATCAAGGCTAAATTGGTGACAAAGGCATTCTCCTCATCCGATGATGATGAGGAGGATGAGGATGGATCATCCCAAGTCCTTGCCTTGAGAGCTTTAGCCTTTCCCTTTTCCTTTGTCTTTTTCTCCTCTTCCTTCTTTTTCTTGCTCCCCTATTTCTTCTTCTTTTCTTCTTTCTTTTTCCTCTCTTCCTTGCTCTTGTTTAAGAGAGGACAATTGTCCCTTATGTGCCCCTCTCCTTGGCAATTATAGCATATGACCTTCCCCCTTGGTCTTCTATTCCTATCATGAGATTTATCAAATCTAAAATTCTTAAATGCACGTCTTACCTTCCTTACCATATAGGCTTCTTCGGTGCTATCCATGGAGGAGGAAGAAGACGCTTCATCATCGGAGGAGGAGGGGATTTCCATCTTCTTCTTCCCCTTGTTCGCTATCAAAGCTACTCCTCTTGAGGGTTGAATTCTAGGCTCTTCTTGTATTCCTTCAAGCCTAGTTTTGTGGAGCTCCATTGTTGAGAAAAATTCCTCCAAGGTACTTACTTCCAAGTTCTTGGAGATGTAAAACGAATCCACCATGGAGCTCCATCTTGAGGACCGGGGAAAGGCATCTATGGCCTTCATTACCATATCCCGGTTGGAGAGCTTTTCTCCTACACTTGTTAGCCCAATTAATATTTCTTTAAATCTAGAATGTAGGGAAGTTACCTTTTCTCCCTTTTCTAATTTGATGTTTGAGAGTTGGGAGCGGAGGAGGTCTCTCCTAGCTAGCTTGGCCTCAGATGTGCCTTCATGGAGTTCTACAAGCTTTTCCCACATCTCTTTGGCACTAGCACATTCTCCGATCCGGTTGATCTCTTGTTGAGGGAGCACATTGAGAAGATGATGTTTTGCCTTTGAGTTTGCAAGGTGTTCCTCTCTTTGCTTCTTAGTCCAACGTGATTTTTCAATTGGTTCACCCCTTTCATCCCTAGGCAACTCGAAACCGTTTTCCATTATATGCATAATATCAAAATCGGTCTCGAAGAATACCTCCATTCTCTTTTTCCACCAAGAAAATTCACCGTCGAACTTCGGTGGGTATCCGTTTGAGCCGACCATTTTTGATGTAGAGCTTGTTGCGGCGGTTAGTCCTTGACAAGCTTTCCTTGGCTCTGATACCACTTGTAGGGGATCAGTACGGCCGGCTAGAGGGGGGTGAATAGCCCTCTTCCAATGGATGTTGGAATTCTCTCGTTCGTTTGCTCGTCTACACAATCGTTAGCGCAAGCGGAAGCATAAACAATAAAGACAAAGCAATAAATGAAAATACAAATGCTAACAAAGAATGTAACGTGGTTACCGACAACGCCGCTAATCCACGATCCCGATTCGTCCGAGGTGAATCACTCCTCCAAAGCCAATCACTATTGGTCTATCCTTTGCACCAAGTTAGGTGGAGGTAACCTTTACAATCAAGAACACTCTTCTTACAATAAGTATGGAGTAAAAACAAGTAAGAAGAGTTTAGAGCTTGTGGAGCACTAGGAAGATCACTTAGAGCATAAGCATTAGCCTCTCAAAGGCTCACACCCTCTCTTTTTATAGAGAGGGCTGATTTCTTCCTGTTGGCCGCCACCAGTCGACTGTCGCCCTTGGCAGTCGACTGCCGTCACTACAACGGCCTCCAAACACGTCGGATCCCGACCGTTGTAGTCCAACGGAACTATTAGCAGTCGACTGATGGACCTCATCAGCGATTGCTGCCTCCGTAGTCGACTGCCCAGTCGGCTACGAAAGGTTCTGTGGCCAAAACCCTATTGACCAGTCGACTGCTGCCTTCAGCAGTCGACTGATGGTCTTGGTAGTCGACTACCATGTTATGGCAGTCGACTGCTGCCACACTCCAGTCAGTCGTATACCAGTCGAACTTCATTCGACTCAGAGCAGTCGACTGGTATCGGGAAAACCCATCAGACACTTGGCCAAATGGCCAAGTTTCACCTAAGAGCTACCCCTCCCCGGGTTACAATCGCTCACTCTCATCTCTCGGAGTCCCTCGCCTTCGAAGTTCTCTTCGTTCTCGGCCACGCCCCTCGGCAGCATCAGGCGCACGACTCTGCAATGCTCCTTCGCGTCTCTTGCCTCAAAGTCTACTTCCTCCGGCTTCACTCCAAGCTTCTCGTCCGGCGGTCCCTCGGATTCTCAAAGCGCACGGCTTCCGTAAAGCTATCCTTCACCGACTCAAGGCACGAGTCATAAGATGTGAAACTCGCCACGGCTCCATGTGCGAATTACTAAGTCCTGCACGACTTCAATGTACATATCAAATCAACATAACTCACTAACTTAAACCCTTTGCCACACCATCAAAACCATATTACGGCAAGAGATTGCCCTAACAATCGTGACATACGATATTCTCGGTGTTTTGAGGTGTTGGTTGATTTTAAAATTTTATTGTTTGAGGAATCAATAATTTTTTGAAATCTAATATTTTGATCTATGTGATTCTTAGGTTTTCTTTATAAATGACTTTCAACCCGCTTGTTGTGATACTGAAAGAGAATAAATTTACTGGACCCAACTATGTTGATTGGAAGAGGAATCTTGACATTGTCTTGACTGCTGAGGAATACAAATATGTACTCCTCAAAGAGTGCCCTCCTAAGCCTGCAGATGATTCTAGGGAAAAGGAGAGAGAGAGTTATAAGAAGTGGATAAAGGCTGATGAGATGGTGCGGTGTTACATTTTGACATCTATGTCAAATGTACTATAACATCAGCATCAAGCCATGCCCACTGCTTATGATATGATGCTCAATCTCAAAGAGCTTTTCGGACACCAGAATCGGGCTGCAAGGCAAGAAGCCATGAGGATCTTGATGACGACCACCATGATCGATGGAACACCCATGAGGGATCATGTTCTCAAGATGATGGCTCATTTGAATGAGCTGGAGGTCCTTCGAGCTGAGATCGATGGGGAAACCCAGGTCAATATCATACTCCAGTCTCTACCTAGGAGTTTTGAGCAGTTTTGCCTGAACTACAACATGAACAAAAGGTTGTATTCATTGGCAGAACTTCTGACAGAACTCCAGGCGGAAGAGGGGATATTTCGTCAGAGTGCTCAGGCACATGCCATGGTGACCCAAAAGGTTTCGACTTCTAAGTCGAAAGGCAAGAAGAAGAAGAAACAAACTGGGGCAAAGGCGGTGGGAGGTACTCAGGGAGGAGTGAAGAAGCCGAAAGGCAAGTGCTTCACTTGTAAGCAGACTGGACACTGGAAGAAGGACTGCCCCAACCACAAGCAGAACAAAGGTATATCTTTTGGTCTAGTCGTTGAAACATGTTTAGCGGTGTTATCTACCGGCACCTGGTGTGTAGATATGGGAGTCACTGATCATGTCTACAATACTTTGCACGTGTTCCAGGAAACCAGATGACTGGCTGAGGGGGAGATTAGCGTATACTTGGGCGATGCCACGAAGGTGGCGGCTGTTGCAGTGGGAGACATTCATTTATCTTTTGAGAAAAATAAACTTTTGGTTCTTAAGAATTGCCTTTATGTACCTTTATTTAGAAAGAATTTAATTACGGTTTCTAAATTATTTATGGATGGATATTCTATTTCTTTTAATGACATAGTTGTTATAAAAAGGAATAGAGACATTATCTGTTCAGGTGCATTGATAGGAAATCTATACACACTTGAACCAAAACCTCCCACAGTGCAAATTGAAGTTAATAACTCATCTTCTAATTCTAATAAGAGAAAAGAACCTTCGAAGATGAACCAAACATATCTGTGGCATCATAGGCTTGGTCATATTAACTTAAGCAGAATTAAAAGGTTGATAGCTGATGGACCTCTGGGTTCATTAGTGGTGGAGGATTTCCCAACCTGTGAATCTTGCTTGGAGGGTAAAATGACCAAGAGGCCTTTTAAGGCCAAGGGGTACAAAGCCAAAGATGTGTTAGAATTGGTTCATTCTGATTTTTGTGGTCCTATGTCTATCCATGCTAGAGGTGGTTTTGAGTATTCGTCTCTTTTATAGATGATTACTCAAGATACAGATACATTTAACTGATGCGCTGCAAGTCTGAATGCTTTGATAAGTTCAAAGAATTCAAGGCTGATGTGGAGAAACGTCAAGGTAAAAGTATCAAGACACTACGATCTGATCGTGGTGGCGAGTACCTCTTAGGAGAGTTTAAGAATTACTTATCATAGGTTGGGATTCAATCCCAATTGTCTGCACCTGGCACACCCCAGCAGAATGGTGTAGCAGAGCGAAGGAATAGACTCTTATGGAGATGGTTAGATCGATGATGAGTTATTCTGAGTTGCCAGATTCATTCTGGGGATATGCTCTAGATACGATAGTGTACATTCTGAACATGGTTCCATCTAAATCAGTGCCTTCTACTCCCACAGAATTGTGGACTGGGCGAAAGCCTAGTCTAAGACATATTCGGATATGGGAGAGTCCAGCACATGTGCTGAAGGCAGATGTTGGTAAGTTGTAACCTCGTACAGAAGTATGAATGTTCGTTGGCTATCATAGAGGAACGAAGGGTGGTTTGTTTTATTGTCCTAGAGATCTGAGGGTGATCGTTAGCACGAATGCAAGATTTCTAGAGGAAGACTATGTGATGAGCAACAAGACCAAGAGTAAAATTGTTCTGGAAGAATTAAAAGGGGAAGTCACTTCTTCAGTACCACCGGTACAAGAGGATATACCACAAGTCACTGCACCGCGTGTCACAGAGGATACATAGGTGTTACCTCATCGTAGTGGGAGGGTTGTGAGACAGCCTGATAGATTCATGTTCTTGGGAGAATATTCTGATTTGGTCCCTGGCGAACATGAACCTGATCCCTAGACATATGACGAGGCAATCCAAGATAAAGATGCAACATCTTGGCAAAATGCAATGAATACTGAGATTGAATCTATGGATTCAAATCAGGTCTGGGAGCTAGTAGAACCACCCGATGGTGTAAAAACCATTAGATGCTAGTGGATCTACAAAAGAAAGAGAGGAGACCTTTTCGCCAGTAGCCATGCTTAAGTCTATCCGGATTCTCTTATGCATAGCATCTCATATGGATTATGAGGTGTGGCAGATGGATGTCAAGACAACTTTCCTTAATGGAAGTCTTGAGGAAAACATCTATATGAAGCAACTAGAGGGATTCATTGCAAAGGGCAAAGAGCATCTTGTATATAAGCTTAATCGGTCCATTTATGGATAGAAGCAAGCTTCGAGGTCTTGGAACATCCGCTTTGATGAGGTAATCCAGTCTTATGGATTTATTCAAAGTCCGGATGAGTCTTGTGTATACAAGAGATGTGACGGAAACGTAGTGGTATTTCTTGTACTATACGTAGATGACATTTTGTTGATTGGCAACAATATCAAGGTGTTATCGGACGTAAGTGTATGGTTGTCCAAACAGTTTGATATGAAGGACTTGGGAGAGGAGGGACACATCCATGGGATCAAGGTTATAAAGGATCGCAGGAAAAGGATGTTGTGCTTATCCCAAGCTTCATACATAGACATGATTATGGATCATTTTAGCATGCAGAACTCCAAGAAGGGATTTCTACCTTTCAGGCATGGAGTTCCTTTATCTAAGGAGATGTGTCCTAGAACATCTGAGGAGATAGAGGAGATAAAGGCGGTTCCTTATACTTCGCGGTAGGAAGCCTCATGTATGCAATGCTATGTACGAGAGCAGATATCTGCTATGTCATGGGCATGGTCAACAGATATTAGAGTAATCCAGGACAGGGACATTGGACTGCGGTAAAACATATATTGAAGTACCTAAGAAGGACTAGGGATTATATGCTAGTTTACCAGGCAGACCAATTACTCCTTGTGGGTTACATAGATTATGACTTCCAATCAAATAGGGATAACAGTAAGTCTACCTCAGGTTTTGTGTTTACTTTGGGAGGTAGAGCCATTGTATGGAGGAGTGTCAAGCAGCAATGCGTGGCGGACTCCACCATTGAAGCTGAGTATGTGGCAGCCTCTGAGGTGGCCAAAGAAGCTGTGTGGCTCAGGAACATCCTAATAGACTTGGATGTGATTCCTGGTTTGCCCAGAACTATCACAATTTATTGTGATAATAGTGGTGCAGTTGCAAACTCGAAGGAACCATGAGACCATAAGGCAAGTAAACACATAGAGCGCAAGTACTGTTGGACTTTCCGAGCTGCAAAAACCACTTTTTACGTTGCAGAAACCTCGGAAGCCCCGGCCACGGATCCATGCGAAGTATAAAAAATAAAACTAACTTGTATGTGTTTAATACCTTTAGATCTACTCTAGATCTACATGATAAGAAATACCCTTGAAGTGATGCCCGTCGCTTATCTCGCTCGTCCAAATGGATTGTCGGAACTCGAGAGTGTCAAGTGCACACTCCTCTATTGGTATCCACACAAGAAATAGGTGGAGAAAAGACAATCTTGAGTGTGCTAGCACTCCTTGAAGGACTCGGCCACGGAGGATTGGGAGAGCAAGAGAGGAAGAGAGCCAAGGAAGAAGATGATCCAAGGAAGAAGAAGATGGAGTTACCCAAAAACCATTCACTCCTCATCAAGAAGTGGCCGGCCACTTTAACCTTGGGGGGTTACATGCATGCATGTAACTCCAAGAGACAATGACTCTTACTCTCCCTCATGAGGTGGCACCACATGATAAGTTAATGATGATGTGGAGCATCATCATTGGCCAGTCATGCCAAGTCAACATCATGACATGACATTTGGTCAAGTCAAACTTGACCTTTCATCTTCCCTCTCAAGTCAAGTCAAACTTGACCTCTTATCTCCCATGGTTGATCAAATCCAACCATTTAATTCAAGTCAATTTAATTTAATGAATCTCTATTCATTAATTTAAATTGATTTGATGAATCAAATCTAAATTAGACTCATTCAACACTTGAATCAAATTGAGTCCAACTCAATTAGTCTAATTAGGATTACTCTTAATCCAATTTGGTTCAACCCATGAACCTAATCATCATGGTTCATCATATGAAGATAATCTCCATCTAATTTCCCTTTGTGTGTGACCCTATAGGTTCTTGTAACGTTGGCAATATCCCTAAACCGATTTAGGAACATAAGCAATGAGCGGTATTTAGTAACACATCATTGCTACCCAAGTTACAAGAATGTTGAGCTCCGACATCACCTTTGTGACTACTAATTGTGACTTTCACAATATGTGACAATGTCCCTCTATCCTTGACATCTAGATTGACCAATCGAGGCATAGACCGTGTCATCCTTGGTACAATCTATATCTTGAACTCCAAGTAGACTCTCTCTAATCAAATGAGCTCAATATCTCATATTGACTCATTTGGCATGGCCATGCACTTCGTGGTCTCACTCTATCAAGAATATCGATGTCACCCCCGTCATATAGGAGGGATAGATCCCATCTACATCACTCACATTCCTCCGCATAATTTGTTACATACCCAGTAATCGCCTTTATAGTCCACCCATTTACGGGTAACGTTTGACGAAGCCAAAGTATGCAACTCCTTATGTAGGGAACCATGGTGACTTCAGGTCTAAGGACTAATAGTCATACTAATAGCCACATGAGAAAGTATATGACACTCATATAACGATCCATGATACTTTCTCATGGCGGGTCATTCAGTATACATTCTCTAATGCATACCCATGTGTCAACCTGATATCTCATATCCATGACTTGTGAGATCAAGTCATCGTGTTGACCTACATGCTAGTCTCTATGCATTAACATTGTCCCTGAATGTTAATACTTGACTAGGAATGATTAAGAGTAGTGTTCTCTATATCATCTCATTATCGATTCAACCAATCGATTGATATAGATAAGAACCTACTACTCAAGGACATTATTATATTTAGTTATTTGGCACCAATACAAGTAAATATAATAACCATGCCTTTATAAATAGGAATATGATACAATAAAGTCCATACAACAATCATCACATGATTGGCTCTAGGGCTTTCACTAAAAATCTCCCACTAGCACTAGTGCCAATCACCGTAGTATCTAATACCCAATGACCTAGTGTGACCATTATGTTTTTTCTATGCCAAAGCCTTGGTCAAGGGATCTGCGATGTTAGCCTATGTGTGTACTCTGCAAATCTTCACATCTCCTCTATCGATAATCTCTCGAATGAGATGGAAGCACCCATATATTCGTCCTCTGTTGTAGAATCAGCAACTATGTCCTGCTTGGAACTCTTCCAGCTCACAGCGCCACCATTCAAGCAAAACACGAACCCTGACTGCGATCTATAATCATTCTGATTAGTTTGGAAGCTGGCATCGCTGTAACCCTTTACAGCTAGCACCTCATCGCCTCCATATATCAAGAAATATTCTTTAGTCCTTCTCAAGTACTTAAGAATATTCTTGACTGCTATCCAGTGACGCTCACCTGGATCTAACTGGTATCTACTCGTCATGCTCAAAGCATACGAGACATTAGGACGAGTACATAGCATGACATAATGATAGATCCTATAGCAGATGCATAAGTGATCTTATCCATGCGGTCTCTCTTCTCTCTAGAAGAGGGACTTTGAGTCTTTGAAAGACTCACACCATGTGAAATCGGCAGAAGTCCCTTCTTGGAATTCTGCATGGAAAACCGTAGTAATACCGTGTCAATGTATGTACTCTGACTTAGGCCAAGAAATCTCTTAGTTCTATCTCTATAGATCTTGATGCCTAGAATACATGCTGCTTCACCTAAGTCCTTTATTGAGAAGCACATCCCCAGCCAAGTCTTCACCGACTGTAGCGAAGGGATGTCATTCCCAATGAGTAGTATGTCATCCACATACAATATAAGGAAGACAACTATATTCTCATTAACCCTCTTGTAGAAACAGGGTTCATCTTCATTCTTGATGAAACCAAACTGTTTGATCGCATCATCGAATTGAAGATTCCAGCTCCGAGAGGCTTGCTTTAGCCCATAAATGGACCTTTGCAGGTTGCATACTTTCCCAGTATGCTGTGGATCTTTAAAACCCTCAGGTTGTGTCATGTACACATCCTCGAGTAAGTTTCCATTCAGAAACACAATTTTGACATCCATCTGCCAGATCTCATAATTGTGGTATGCTGCAATATCAAGCAAGATCCGAATGGACTTAAATATCACCACTAGAGAAAAGGTTTCATCATAGTCAATACCATGAATTTGCTTGAAACCTTTAGCCACCAATCGGCTCTTATAGGTATGCGTAAGTCCATCCATGTCAGTCTTTATCCTAAATACCCACTTACACCCAATGGGTTTAACCCCTTCAGGTAGAACAACCAAAGTCCATACTTGGTTGGTGTATATGGATTCCATCTCGGATCTCATGGCCTCTAGCCATTTCTCATAATCTGGACTCATCTCAGCTTCTTGATAGGAGCTAGACTCATTCTCAATGAGCATAACGTCATTATGGTCAGACAAGAAAAATGAATATCTCTCAGGCTGAGAACGTACCCTATCAGACCTGCGAAGAGGTAGGTCGACATGAACAGGTGGTTGTTCCACAACTCTTTGTGGAATAACCTCATCACCCACAACACTTTGTGGTTCCTGTTCAACCTCCATCAAGGCCTCAGTGCTATGGTCCTTATCTTGAATTTCTTCAAGATCGAACGTACTCCCACTAGTTTTTCTAGAAACAAAATCTCTTTTTAGAAAAACCCCAGTCTTTGCCTCAAACACTTTGTGCTGACTAGGAATGTAGAAGTAATATCCCTTTGTATCCTTGGGATATCCAACAAAATAGCACCTATCGGATTTGGGTCCCAGTTTGTCTGAGACTTGACGTCGAACGTAAGCCTCACAACCCCAAATCCTCATAAAAGACATCTTGGGATTTCTCCCTGTCTATATCGTATACGGTGTCTTTATCATAGCCTTAGATGGTACACGGTTAAGGGTAAAGGCTGTTGTGTCAAGAGCATATTCCTAAAAGGATATAGGGAGATCTATGTGACTCATCATAGATCGTAGCATATCTAATAGGGTACGATTCCTCCTTTCAGATACACCATTCCACTGTGGTGTTCCAGGAGAAGTGAGTTGGGATAGAATCCCATACTCAGCTATATAGTCACGAAACTCATGGCTAAGGTATTCACCACCTCGATCTAATCGAAGTATCTTAATACTCTTGCCAAGCTAGTTTTGTACTTCATTCTTGAATTCTTTGACCTTTTCAAAGGATTCTGATTTATGTGTCATAAGATACTCATAACCATATCTACTGAAGCCATCAGTAAATGTAATGAAGTACCTATAACCACCTCTAGCAGCAACATTGAAAGGGCCACATACATCACTATGTATAAGTCCTAACAAGTCTGTTGCTCTTTTGCTATGTCCACTAAAGGGAGTCTTGGTCATCTTGCCTAAAAGGCAAGACTCACATGTCTCATATGATTCAAAATCAAATGAGTCTAGCAGCCCATCCTTATGGAGCTGAGATAAGCGACTCTCATTTATGTGACCTAAGCGACAATGCCAGAGATAGGTTTGGTTCAACTCATTTGACTTGAACCTTTTGGTACTTATGTTATAGATAGGGCTCTCTAAGTCTAGAAATTAGAGACCGTTCATTAGAGGTGCACTACAATAGAACATATCATTTAAATAAAATGAACAACATTTGTTCTTTATTATAAATGTAAATCCTTTCTTGTCCAAACAAGAAACTGAAATGATGTTCCTAGTTAAGGCAGGCACATAACAACATTCATCTAATTCTAGTACAAGCCCAGAGGGCAGAGATAGATCATAAGTTCCTACAGCAACCCTTGCTCCATTGCCTACTCGTAGGTCCACCTAGCCCTTTGTCAATGCCCTGCTATTTCTCAGCGCCTGCACATTGGTACAAATGTGAGATGCACATCCGATATCTAATACCCATGATGAAGAAATAGATAGATTGACTTCTATAACATTTATACCTGAAGTAGAAGTCTCACTTCTCTTCTTCTTAAGATCTTCCAGGTATGCCTTACAGTTACGCTTCTAGTGTCCAGCTTCCTTGCAGTGGAAGCAAGCCCCTTCCTTGGCCACCTCTCCTTTGGGTTTCAGTTCCTTGCCTTTTCCCTTGGCTTGGGACTTTCCCTTACCTTTTGGCTTTCCCTTGCCTTTCTTCTTTTGCACCATCAAAATGGCGTCAGATTTTCCCTTCATAAGGTTGAGCTCAGCAGTTCTCAACATGCTGAGCATCTCAGGCAGTGGTTTATCAATTTCATTGATATTATAATTCATGACAAATTGATTGTAGCTTTGCGGCAAAGATTACAAGATCAAGTCAGTGGTCAGCTCTTGGCCAAGGGAGAATCCCAATCTCTATAGGTTTTCTATGTACCTAATCATCTTGAGTACATATGGACCTACGAGAGTCCCATCTTGCATTTTGGAACCAAACAGTGCCTTAGAGACTTCATATCTCTCGTGCCTTGCTTGTCCTTGATATAGTTGATGAAGATGTTCAACCATATCATAAGCATTCATGAACTCGTGTTGCTTCTAAAGCTAAGAGTTCATGGTCGCGAGCATTAGACATGACATATCTAATGCATCATCTTGATGCTTCTTGTAAGCATCTTTGTCAGCTCGCGAGGAAGTGATAAGAGGTGCCTCCGGAATGGGCTGCTCCAGGACATACAATTTCCTTTCTTGGGTGAGAACGATTCTCAGGTTCCTATACCAGTCCAGGAAATTTGCTCCATTGAGCTTGTCCTTCTCAAGGATAGAATGCAGAGAGAGAGTGTTCGTGTTTGTCGACATAGTAATCTACAACATACAATGCAGAGAATTAATATCATATTCCTTTTATCATTTAATTAGGCCTTTAATCAAATGATGCTCCCACTAAATTATTGGAATTTTGTAGAATCGAGTTATGGATGTGGTCAAACTACATTACTAGATTCATACAAACTAGCTATAATTCTTGTGGGACAAGATCCACATCAGACTAAGCCTTGAGTTAGCTTTGGCTAAATCGCCCAAGACTTAGTACAATCGGTGGGTAACACATTACCAATTACATCTCTATGCAACTCTTGTTTATAGGATTAAGACCCACATTTACAAAAGACCTTGAGTTAGCTTTGGCTAAATCACCCAAGATTTAGTGAAAATACGATCTTATCCTATCTTTTCAACAGTTGGAATATACTTATAGTTCTACTCGATCCAATTGAGTTAACTAGTTTTACTCAATCTAATTGAGCTTACTCTAACCCAAGCCGTGATAGGCAGGACCAAGATTGTCCCTCCGCACCCTACCAAGATAATATGCGTTGCTCTGCTTTGGCAGATTCAACAACTACAAATGATCGAGGTAGTGATGGGTATCGAGGACTTGGTAAGCATTTATGAGTTGATTCGATTAAGATCTAATCTAATCGTAATGTGTATCATATACGCATTGAGGCCTTTATTATCCTACACTAGCATGCATCACATACATACAAGCATTATTCTAGCATGCATCATATACATACAAAAAAAATATCCTAGCATGCATCATATATATACAAGCATTATTCTACTAGCATGCATCACATACATACAAGCAAAATCAAATATATCTATATATATATATATATATATATATATATATATATATATATATATATATATATATATATATATATATATATATATATATATATATATATATATATATATATATATAATTAACTGTGATGTGGTCATGACCCTACTATGATCTTCTCAAGCCAATGAGAAAATCGGACGGTAATCCTAGGGCTAGCGGCTTCTCCAAGCGCTTCCTTTGACCGCCATGTGTCGTCGGCACCCTTCTCGTAACTACGTCTACAAGTGGACTTTCCACCGCTCCATTTTGTACACTACAAATATGAAACTCGAGTTACATTCGAGTCTAAAACTATTTACAACTAGAATTTCAAAAGAAGAGGCACGACGCGCAGGTCGCATAGACTATACAACACGCACAACCACAAAAACGACACGCAGGCCGTATTATGAATTACAACACATCATCATCCAATCATATTGGGGTTCTTGGGCCATGACAATCACAGAATTATACAAAATTCTAAAATATGTATTTTTACAAAAAATTTCTATAATTTTTCCTTTTTTTTTCAATTTTATGAGTCACCTCTCCGTAACGGTCCCGCTAAGCGGTTTCCGGGCGCGATCGCGGGACAAGGCCCCTTTCGGGGATAGGGGCAGCACCCCTACTCGGAAAATAAACTTTGCGAGTGTCCCTACTACGATCTTATAGAAACTTAAGTCACTGTCTTAAAAACCTAAAGCGAGAACTCGCCGTTTCAGAGAGTTTTTCTCGATGGTTGAAGCCTACAAGTGTCCTAACACTCGTTGCTTTGACTCTTCGAGAAAAATACCCAAAAATTCGATAAAAATAGGAAATTTATAGAAACAAAAAAATCTGTAATTTTTATATATAATACAAAAACTACAAAAATGAAACACAAACATGCTTCGCACGTGGCTCTGATACCACTGTTGGACTTTCCGAGCCGCAAAAACTACTTTTTGAGTTGCGGAAACCTCGGAAGCCCCGACCACGGATCTGTGCGAAGTATAAAAAATAAAACTAATATGTATGTGTTTAATACCTTTAGATCTACTCTAGATCTACATGATAAGAAGTTACCCTTGAAGCGATGCCCTTTGCTTATCCTGCTAGTCCAAATGGATTGTCGGAACTCGAGAGTGTCAAGTCCACACTCCTTTATTGGTATCCACACAAGCAATAGGTGGAGAAAAGAGAATCTTGAGTGTGCTAGCACTCCTTGAAGGTATCGGTAATGGAGGATTGGGAGAGAAAGAGAGGAAGAGAGCCAAGGAAGAAGATGATCCAAGGAAGAAGAAGATAGAGATACCCAAAAACCATTCACTCCTCATCAAGAAGTGGCCGGCCACTTTAACCTTGGGGGGTTATGTGCATGCATGTAACTCCAAGAGCCAATGGCTATTGGTCTCCCTCATGATGTGGCACCACATGATAAGTCAATGATGATGTGGAGCATCATCATTGGCCGGCCATGCCAAGTAATCATCATGACATGACATTTGGTAAAGTCAAACTTGACCTTTCATCTTGCCTCTCAAGTCAAGTCAAACTTGACCTCTTATCTCCCATGGTTGATCAAATCTAACCATTTGATTCAAGTCAATTTAATTTAATGAATCTCTATTCATTAATTTAAATTGATTTGATGAATCAAATCTAAATTAGACTGATTCAACACTTGAATCAAATTGAGTCCAACTCAATTAGTCTAATTAGGATTACTCTTAATCCAATTTGGTTCATCCCATGAATCTAATCCTCATGTTTCATCATATGAACCTAATCTCCATCTAATTTCCCTTTGTGTGTGACCCTATAGGTTCTTGTAACGTTGGCAATGTCCCTAAACCAATTTAGGAACATAAGCAATAAGCGGTATCTAGCAACACATTATTGCTACCCAAGTTACAAGAATGTTGAGCTCCAACATCACCTTTGTGACTACTAATTGTGACTTTCACAATTTGTGACAATGTCCCTCTATCCTTTATATCTAGATTGACTAATCAAGGCATAGACTGTGTCATCCTCGGTACAATTTATATCTTGAACTCCAAGTTGACTCACTCTAATCAAATGAGCTCAATATCTCATATTGACTCATTTGGGCATGGCCATGCACTTCGTGGTCTCACTCTATCAAGAATATCGATGTCACCCCCGTCATATAGGAGGGATAGATCCCATCTACCTCACTCACATCCCTCCATATAATTTGTTACATACCCAGTAATCGCCTTTATAGTCCACCCATTTACAGGTGACGTTTGACGAAGCCAAAGTATGCAACTCCTTATGTAGGGAACCATGGTGACTTCAGGTCTAAGAACTAATAGTCATACTAATAGCCACATGAGAAAGTGTATGACACTCATATAACGATCCATGATACTTTCTCATGGAGGGTCATTCAGTATACATTCTCCAATGCATACCCATGTGTCAACTTGATATCTCATATCCATGATTTGTGAGATAAGTCATCGTGTTGACCTACATGCTAGTCTCTATGCATTAACATTGTCCCTGAATGTTAATACTTGACTAGGAATGATTAAGAGTAGTGTTCTCAATATCATCTCATTATCGATTCAACCAATCGATTGATATAGATAAGAACCTACTACTCAAGGACATTATTATATTTAGTTATTTGGCACCAATACAAGTAAATATAATAACTATGCCTTTATAAATAGGAATATGATACAATAAAGTCCATACAACAATCATCACAAGATTGTCTCTAGGGCTTTCACTAACAAGTACCACCTGATACGAGAAATCGTAAAGGAGGTAGAAGTTGTTTTCGCCTAGATTATATCAGAGGATGACCTGGTAGACCCTTTCACTAAGGCCTTTCTAGCGAGAGCTTTTGATAGGCATGTGGAGGGAATGGGAATCAGATGTATGGCAGTATGAGGACAACATAGTCTTTTAGTATAAGTGGGAGATTGTTGGGATGTATATTGAAAAATCTATCTTTTGTATCAACATCTTTATTTTTGAAATAAGAATCACATGATCATTGTTTGCATATTTTTATGGTTATGCATATTGTCTAATACATTACATTGTAGATAACATGGTGTGTGGTGTCACACAGGAGATCATGTTATCGGTTCCTTGTAAAGTATAAGTAAAGGCTCACAACCGAGATGACTTTGGACAAACCATTGGAATGGTTGTAGTATGATTTGGTATTGGTTTGTCTTGACTATAGAATCAAACTAGTGCACTTTGTGTGTATTGAGCAGGACCAACTTAGAGGTGATTCGATTTATTGCTGACTATATAATCGAATCGGACCTCAGATATTATAATGTACATGCTCTTAATCCCGATATAATAACGGGCACATATACTTAGTATTCATTTCATTGATTTACCAATGGGAGAGATTTATAGATTAAATCGATAGGCTAGGTAAGTTGAGAAATGATATTATTTATATGGGGTGCCATTGATTATAGGAGGAAACCTTGACCTATATATTAGGATGATGATGTCCCCTTGAGGAGCTCATAAGGTTCATCATGTAAACCCTGCAGGTTGACTTGGTCCGGCATGATGAAAAGGTGGAGTGGTACTACTCATGGAGTTAGATGTCGATTAATTAATGGTCAGTAAATTAATTAATCAACGACCATTCGAGATCTTAAACACGGGGAGAAAATGTACATATAATATATGGAGCCAATATTAACTTATGGGGGTTGGTGAGGTAGATCAATGATAATCCTTTAGTGGATTGGATTATCATTAATGGATTGGACTTTATGTGGGCTTGATCCATTGGGTGGCCAAGATCCAACTCCTCCTCATGGTCCCTATTGTAGCCTATTAATACCTCATGAAGCTTAGATCCAATGGATAGAAACAAAACTCTAGATCCAAAGGTAGAGATTAAATCTCTAGATCTGACGGTTGAAATTAAATATCTAGATCCGATGGTTGAGATTAAATCCCTAGAACCAATGGTGGAGATTAAAACAAGGCTTATCCCTAACTCTATAAAAGGAGGGCAAGGGGTGGGCGACAACTTGAATCCAACTAGAGATAGGATTAGGGTTTTTGGCGGCAAGTCTTGGAGGCTAGGGTTTAGGGCTTGACGACACCAAATAAGGAAGGTCTTTCCTTTCTTCTTCTTCCCTCAAGGTGGCCGACGACCTAGCAGCACTTTCCTGCCATTGGCTGGCGTCCAAAGCAGCCCCTCTCCCTCTCTTTGGCCAATAAAACCTAGGCTTAGGGTTCTCCCTTGGAGCTTTGGTTGGCATTCACCTATTCTCCTCTTCTTCCTTGGCCGCCGGCAAGCTCCAACCTTGGAGTTTGGTGGTTGGTTGAAAGAAGGAGAAGAGGCTTGTTTCTATTCTTTCTCTTGCTCGGAATGAGCAAGGAAGGAAAATTGGCAATCTAGGAGCTTTAACTTTTGGTAGATCGTCACCCACACGGCGTCCGAAAGGAGGAAGGTCATACAATAGAAGATCGAGAGGTATATCGATTCTCTATTTTCATTTGTTACATGTTTATATTTATTTTTCAATTATGAGCATTATATATTCTGCTTGTGGCTAAATAATACTTGGATCCCGAACATAAACACAAAAACCAATGATTCATACATCGTCTATTCCGCGGCTATTCATGGAATAGAGGTTGGTCGCTTGAACAACAAGTTTGTTCTAGTGACTACTCTAAACGAATAGCACGACGATGACAAGGTTGCTTGGGTGTTCCCTTTTGTCTAGGATTAAATTTTAAATCTGGGGACATCGATGGGATCGCCATGAACAAGTGACCGAGTTGAAGTGGGAAGCAAAGTTTCCCCTCACAGATCAAACCCTTCAAAGTTTGCTTCTCCTTTAACTACTCATCGTCTGTGAAGGTAGGAAACTTCGCTTCCCACTTCAACTCGATCGCTTGTTCATGGCGATCCCATCGACGTCCCCGGATTAAAAAAATTTAATCCTAGACAAAAGGGATCACCCAAGCAACCATTTCATCATCGTGCTATTCAATTAGAGTAGTCACTTGAACAAACTTGTTGTTCAAGCCACCAACCTCTATTCTACGTATAGCCGCGGAATAGAAAATGTACGGATCGCCGGCTTTTACGTTTATATTCGGGGTCCAAGTTATATTATCCACAAAATATAATATATAACATACATATAATTGAAGAACAAATATAGACAACTTACAAAAGAATATAAACAAACGTTATACCTCTTGATCTTCTAATGTATGTCCTTCCTCCTTTTGAACGTCATGTGGGTGACGATCTACCAAAAGTAGAAGCTCCTAGATCACCATTATTCCTTCCTTGCTCGCTCCGAACAAGAGGAAGGATAAGAAACAAAGCACTTCTCCTTCTTTCAACCAACCACCAAACTCCAAGCTTGGTGCTTGCCGCCGGCCAAGAAGGAGAACAAGGAGAGTGAACGCCGACCAAGACTGTAAGGGAAGAGACCCTAGACTTCTTTCCACCGGCCAAGGAGAAGAGGGGAGGAGGTTTGGATGCCGGCAAAGGGAGAGGAAGCAAACCTTGGGCACCGGCCAACTAGGAAGAGGAAGGAGAAAGGAAATAAATTCCTTATTTGTGGCCGCCCAAGCCTCCAAACACTAAACCTCTCAAACCCTAATCCTATTTCTTCTCTAATTCTCTTTGCCACCTACCCTATCCTCTCCTTTTATAGAGTTAGGGAAAAGCCTTGTTTTAATCTCCACCATTGGTTCTAGGGATTTAATCTCAACCGTCGGATCTAGAGATTTAATCTCAACCGTCGGATCTAGAGATTTAATCTCTATCTTTGGATCTAGAGTTTTGTTTTCATCCATTGGATCTAGGCTTCATGAGGTTTTAATAGTCTACAATAGGGACCATGAGGAGGAGTTGGATCTTGGCCACCCAATGGATCAAGCCCACATAAAGTCCTATCCATTAATGATTATCCAATCCACTAAAGGATTATCATTGATCTACCTCACCAATCCCCATAAGTTAATATGGGCTCCATATATTATTTGTATATTTTTCTCCCCGTGTTTAAGACCTCGATTGTCCGTCGATTAATTAATTTACTGACCATTAATTAATCAACATCTAACTCCATGAGTAGTACCACTCAACCTTTTCATCATGCAGGACCAAGTCCACCTGCAGGGTTTACATGATGAACCTTATGAGCTTCTCAAGGGGACATCATCATCCTAATATATAGGACACAATTTCCTCCTATAATCAACGGCACACCATACAAATAATGTCATTTCCCAACTTACCGAACCTATCGATTTAATCTATAAATCTCGCCCATTGGTAAATCAAAGAAATAAATACTAAGTATATGTGTCCGTTATTATATCGGGATTAAGAGCATGTACAATATAATATCTGAGGTCCGATTCAAATATGTAGTCAGCAATAAATCGAATCACCTTTAAGTCGGTCCTGCTCAATACACACAAAGTGTACTAGTGTGATTCTATGGTCAAGACAAACCAATACCAAATCACACTACAACCATACCAATGGTTTGTCCAAAGCCATCTCGGTTGTGAGCCTATACTTATACTTTATAAGGAGCCGATAACATGATCTCCTGTGTGACACCACACACCATGTTATCTACAATGTAATGTATTAGACAATATGCATCACCATAAATATGCAAACAATGATCATGTGATTCTTATTTGAAAATAAAGATGTTCATACAAAAGATAGACTTTTCAGTATACATCCCAATAATCTGTTCTTCAACCCATGTATATCATTACATGTGTGGGAGGCACATCCGGTATCCAATAACTATGTATTGGAAGCTACAGTATGATATTCAATCATGAAAATATCTGAAGTATATTGGGAATCAAATGTCTTCTCTTTCAAGGATTCTAGATGATGCTTACAATTTTCTTTCCAATGTCTCATCATTAGTGCATGTTACACTGTCGTTGAACAATCCTACATCTTTGAGGAAAAGAGCAACTTAAAGATCTCGAACCTTTCGGATCTATCTTGCGCATCAAATCGCTCACGAAGACAAAAGAAAATTGTATATGCACCCATATGCTCATGTTGCTTTTGTAGTTATGGAGACATCGACGCTAGCATAATGCAGCTCGCCATCTCATAATCAGTAATATGTTTCTGGTAAGCCAACTTTTGGTCACCAGAAGCATTGTCTACAGGATGTTCAGAAAAACCCTCTTCAAGGACATTACCCAACTTCTCAGCCTTGAGAACTATTCTCATGTTATGAAACCAATCCAAGAAGTTCGACCCAATTAACTTATTGTTATCTAAAATCGACCTTAAGTTAATGGAGATTGACATTCTTTCTCTACTATAAAACCTAGACATACAAACAGAGTGTATTAGAGAAATGAATTGATAATGTAAACAATTTACATTAAATTAAGCTCCCACTATTTTATCCGAATTTAAGATCTCTAACTTTGAATTCGAGAGATGGTAGGTTTTCTCCTATTGAGATGATATCCACTTTGGCTAAGAATAACCTTGGTGATGGTCCAACAAGCTATTCTTAGTTCTATCGGTAGGTATCAACTGTACCAATTGTATTACAATTATACATCTATAACTTGATGTTATCAACTAATTGAATGTTCACATCTACATTAGGTCGGTCGTTAACTCATTAACAAGTATGCATCATATGCATAGCACCTAATTGCACCTCTATCCACATTGACCTTGGCGATGGCACAACAAATCAATACTTTCAGTTAGGGTCGACCCATTAATCTTGAGATCGAAATTAAATGGTCAAACATATCTAATTTTCAAGTCAGGCTTAGAGAGAGTCCAACAACCCAAACATGAACATTGGCCTCTAGTCCTTACCATTTAATGGATCATCAATTCTCAATGACTTGAACATGTTCAATGTCATGCCTCGGCTTGGCGATGGTTCAACAACCCAAAACACGAAAAAGAACTCTGGTTCAATCACATTAATGAAAGGTGTTAACCCTAATATTTGCAGTAGCGATTTTCTGTGTATCATAGGTCTCATCATGTTTCAAAATAGTATATGATCATTCTACACATACAACTATGCATCTCATACATAATCTAACATGCACTCTAATAATCATAAACCTAGATCAAACCTAGGTATACACATGATTACTCTAAATGTATAATCTATTTATCTCATACATAATTATACATGCACTCTAATAATCATGAACCTAGATCCAATCTAGGTATACACATGCATATCACAATATACATGTTATCTAATCATAAACTAAATGATCTATGTCAAAAAAACAAGCGTGGTTCTGATACCACTTGTTGGACAAGTGGGTCCATCAGGCTTTATCCTACAGTGCACTAATACCACTTGTTGGAATCTGAGGCATCCACGAGCACTACACACAGTGCATCATCACCACGGATCGAAATCCTACGAGATGCACGTGCAGTGGAAAACAAAAATTTTCCTACATCTCGTAGATCTCTTGCCAAGATCACTTGCCTTGACCATAGATCATCACATAAGCATAATAGGGTTAGAGTATAAAATAAGATGAAGAGATCATATCTCATACCTTCGTGATCCTCTTGGATCTTTAGAAACCACAAGCAAGATTAAGACATCTTGCCTCTATCGACATCCACACCGGATCTTCTCAAGATAACCTTTCTCAAAGGTCAACAAGCTATCTTCTCCTAAAGGTGTTAGCCTTGCTTGGAGAAGATTGGAGAAGAAGGTGGCACAAGAACTAAAGACGAAAGGATGAATAACTTAGTGTTTTCCACAAAGCAAGAATCAAGAGGCTTGAAGCCTAAAGCTTAGAAATCTTAGAGTTTGCTTGGATTCTTGGATCACTAGGATGTAGAACCCCTTTCTTCTCTTGCTTATATAGAAACCCACTAATGTATCTCCCTCCCTACCAAAGTAACTCCCTTCCTACCAAAGTAACTCCCTCTTAAAGTGGAGAAGGAGAAGAGGTGGTTAAATGGGGGTTACATGAATCTCTTCATGCACATTTATTTGGCCGCCCAACCATTATGAAGAGTCATGAAGAAGAAAATGAAGGGGTTTTGCCCCAGAAGCTCTCATAAAAATTTAATGGTTTTAGCTTATCGAGTCCGTGAGGGGAAACTTCGCTTCCCACTTCACCTTGGTCGTTTGTTCATGGCGATCCCCTTGATGTCCCCGGATTAAAAAAAATTTAATCCTAGACAAAAAGGATTGCCAAACAACCAAGTCATCGTCGTGCTATTCGTATAGAGAGGTCACTTGAACAAACTCGTTGTTCAAGTGACCATCCTCTATTCTACGACTAGCCGCGGAATAGACGATGTCCGGATCGCCAGTTTTCATGTTTATGCTCGGGATCCAAGTATTATTTAGCCATATACAGATTTATATCATGCTCATAATAGAAAAACAAATACAAACATGTAACATATAAAAATTAGAGAATCGATATACCTCTCGATCTTCTAATGTATGTCCTTCCTCCTTTCGGACGTCATGTGGGCGACGCTCTACAAAAAGTCGAAGCTCCTAGATCGCAAATCTTCCTTCCTTGCTTTTCCAAAGTAAGAGGAAGAATAGAAATAAGGCTCATCTCCTTCCTATAGTCAACCAACAAGCAACAAGGAGAGTGCTTGCCGTCGACCAACAAGGAGAAGGAGATAATGGTGGAAACCGGCCAAGACACCAAGGGAAACCCCTATATCTTGTTTATACCACCTAAGGAGAAGGAGAAGGGGTCTTTGGATGCCGGAAAAGGGCTGGGATAGGGCTGTGGGTGCCGGCCACCAAAGGATAGGAAGAAGAAAACAAACTCCTTCCTTATTTGGTGCCACCCAAGCCTCCTAAACCCTAATCCTTGCCCTCCTTCTGGCCGGCCATGGAAGTGGGGAAGAAGATTAGGATAAGCACAAGCCAAGGTAGAGGGAAGATGGAAGGAACCGACCACACCTTACGAGGAAGAAGAAAAACCCTCTTTGAGTTGCCGCCCACCCATAAGCTCCCAAAACCCTAGCCACCCAAACCTGATACTAAACCAACTAGGATTCCTAGCCTCCAAAGGAAGCAAACGCTAATCCCCTTAAGCCATCCTCTTCTTGCCATCCACTTCATGATCTCTATTTATAGAGTTAGGCTCAAGCCATGATTTAATCTCCTCCATTGGTTCTAAGGATTTAATCTCAACTGTCAGATCAAGAGATTTAAACTCAACCGTCGGATCTAGAGATTTAATCTCCACCTTTGGATCTAGAGTTTTGCTTTCATCCATTGGATCTAAGCTTCATGAGGTGTTAATAGGCTACATTAGGGACCATGAGGAGGAGTTGGATCTTGGCCACCCATGGATCAAGCCACACATAAAGTCCGATCCACTAATGATGATCTAATCCACTAAAGGATCATCATTGATCTACCTCACCAACCCCCATATGATAATATGGGATCCATATATTATTTGTACATTTTCTCCCCGTGTTTAAGATCTCGAATGTCCATCGATTAATTAATTTACTGACCATTAATCAATCAATATCTAACTCCTTGAGTAGTACCACTCAACCTTTTCATCATGCCGGACCAAGTCCACCTGTAGGGTTTACATGATGAACCTTATGAGCTCCTCAAGGGGACATCATCATCCTAATATATAGGACACGGTTTCCTCCTATAATCAATGGCACACCATATAAATAATATCATCTCCCAACTTAACGAGCCTATCGATTTAATCTATAAATCTTGCCCATTGGTAAATCAAAGAGATGAGTACTAAGTATATGTGTCCGTTATTATATCGGGATTAAGAGCATGTACTAAATAATATCTAAGGTCCGATTCGATTTTGTAGTCAGCAATAAATCCAATCACCTCTAAGTCGGTCCTGCTCAATACACACAAAGTGCACTAGTGTGATTCTATGGTCAAGATAAACCAATACCAAATCACACTACAACCATTCCGATGGTTTGTCCAAAGTCATCTCGGTTGTGAGCCTTTACTTATACTTTTCAAGGGGCCGATAACATGATCTCCTGTGTGACACCACACACCATGTTATCTATAATGTAAAGTATTAGACAATATTGCATAACCATAAAAATATGCAAACAATGATCATGTGATTCTTATTTCAAAAATAAAGATGTTCAAAGAAAAGATAGACTTTTCAGTATACATCCCTACAATCTCCACCTTATACTAAAAGACTATGCTATCCTCATACTGCCATACATCTGATTCCCCTTCCCTCCACATGCCTATCAAAGCTATCGCTAGAATGGCCTTAGTGATAAGGGTCTACCAGGTCATCCTCTGATGCAATCTAGGCGACATCAACTTCTACCTCCTTTACGATTTCTCGTATCAGATGGTACTTGCGCTCTATGTGTTTACTCACCTTATGGGCTCGTGGTTCCTTCGAGTTTGCAACTGCACCATTGTTATCACAATAAATTGCGATAGTTCTGGGCAAACCAGGAATCACATCCAAGTTCATCAGGAAGTTCCTAAGCCACACAACTTCTTTGGTCGCCTCAGAGGCTGCCACACAATCAGCTTCAATGGTGGAGTCCGCCATGCATTTCTGCTGGACACTCCTCCATACAATTTCTCCACTTCCCAAAGTAAATACAAAACTTGAGATATACTTACTTTTATCCCTATCTGATTGGAAGTCGCAATCCATGTAACCCACAGGGAGTAATTGGTCTGCCCGGTAAACTAGCATATAATCCCTAGTCCTTCTCAGGTACTTCAATATATGCTTTACCGCAGTCCAATGTCCCTGTCCTGGATTACTCTGATATCTGCTGACCATGGCCATGGCAAAGCAGATATCTGGTCTCGTACAGAACATCACATACATGAGGCTTCCTACTGCTGAAGCATAAGGAACCGCCTTCATCTCCTCTATCTCCACAGATGATCTGGGACACATCTCCTTAGATAAAGGAACACAATGCCTGAAAGGTAGAAAACCCTTCTTGGAGTTCTGCATGCTAAAACGCTCCATAATCGTGTCTATGTATGAAGCTTGGGATAAGCACAACATCCTTTTCCTGCGATCCCTTATAACCTTGATCCCAAGGATGTGTTCCACCTCTCCCAAGTCCATCATATCAAACTGTTTGGACAACCATACCCTTACGTCCGATAACACCTTGATATTGCTGCCAATCACCAAAATGTCATCTACGTATAGTACAAGAAATACACTATGTTTCCGTCACATCTCTTGTATACACAAGAATCATCCGGACTTTGAATAAATCCATAAGACTGATTTACCTCATCAAAGCGGATGTTCCAAGACCTCGATGCTTGCTTCAATCCATAAATGGACCGATTAAGCTTACACACAAGATGCTCCTTTTCTTTAGCAATGAATCCCTCTGGTTGCTTCATATAGATGTTTTCCTCAAGACTTCCATTAAGGAAAGCTGTCTTGACATCCATCTGCCACACCTCATAATCCATATGAGCTGCTATGTATAAGAGAATCCGAATAGACTTAAGTGTGGCTACCGGCGAAAAGGTCTCCCCATAATCGATACCCTCTTTCTGAGTATACCCCTTTGCAACAAGCCTTGCTTTGAAGGTCTCAACCTTCCCATCTATTCCTCTCTTTCTTTTGTAGATCCACTTGCATCCAATGGTTTTTACACCATCGGGTGGGTCTACTAGCTCCCAGACATGATTTGAATCCATAGATTCAATCTCAGCATTCATTGCACTTTGCCAAGATGCTGCATCTTTATCTTGGATTGCCTCGTCATATGTCCAGGGATCAGGTTCATGTTCACCAGGGACCAAATCAGAAGATTCTCCCAAGAACATGAATCTATCAGGTTGTCTCACAACCCTCCCACTACAACGAGGTATCACCTGTGTATCCTCTGTGACACCATTCTGCTGGGGTGTGCCAGGTGCTGACAATTGGTATTGAATCCCAGCCTCTGATAAGTAGTTCCTAAACTATCCTAAGTGGTACTCTCCACCATGATCAGATCGTAGTGTCATCCATATCTTGAATAATCGTCTATGAAACAGACAAAATATTCAAGACCACCTCTTGCCTGGATAGTCATAGGTCCACACAAATCAGAATGAACCAATTCTAACACATCTTTGTCTCTATACCCCTTGGCCTTAAAAGTCCTCTTGGTCATCTTACCCTCCAAGCATGATTCACAGGTTGGGAGATCCTCCACTACTAATGAACCCAAAGGTCCATCAACTATCAACCTTTGAATTTTGCTTAGGTTAATATGACCAAGCCTAAGATGCCAAAGATATGTTTGGTTCATCTTCGAAGGTTCTTTTCTCTTATTAGAATTAGAAGATGAGTTATAAACTTCAATTTGCATTGTGGGAGGTTTTGGTTCAAGTGTATACAAATTTCCTATCAATGTACCTGAACATATATTCTCCCTATTCCTTTTTATAACCACTCTGTCATTAAAAGAAATAGAATATTCATCCATAAACAATCTAGAAACTGAAACTAAATTCTTTCTAAATAAAGGTACATAAAGGGAATTTTCCAGAACCAAAGTTTTATTTTTCTCAAGAGATAAATAAAACTTCTCCCACTACAATAGCCGCCACCTTCATGGCATTGCCCAAGTGAATGGTAATCTCTCCTTTAGCTAGTCGTCGGGTTTCCTAGAACCCCTGCAAAGTATTGCAGACATGATCAGAGGCTCCTATATCTATACACTAGGTGCCGGTAGATAACACCGCTAATCATGTTTCAATGACTAGTCCAAAGGTTATATCTTTGTTCTGCTTTGGATTGGGACAGTCCTTCTTCCAATGTCCATCCTGCTTGTAAGTGAAGTACTTGCCTTTCGGCTTCTTCACTCCTCCCTGAGATCCTCCCACCACCTTTGCTCCACCTTGTTTCTCCTTCTTCTTGCCTTTCGGCTTAGATGTAGAAACCTTTTTGAGCAACTATGGCTTGAGGACACTCTTCGAAGAGTGCATACTTGTACTCCTTAGCAGATAAGACAATATCTAGATTCTTTTCCAATCAACATTATTTGGGTACAGTAAGTTTATTTCCTTTAGTATCATAGTAAGTGGACTGAAAGACATTTTTGAAAATCCTAAGAATCACATAGATCATTACTGTAGATTTCAAAAAATTATTGATTCCTCAAACAATAAAATTTCAAAATCAACCAACACCTCAAAACACCGAGAATATTGTATGCCACGATAGTGTGGACGTATACGGATTCTACATTTGTAAGAGGAGGTTTTACCCATTAATTTTACTATCTTGTCAACCTAACTTTTTGACAAGTAAAATTAATAGTTGGTTTCTCTTTGGCCCTACAAATAATAGTAGTGACTCCGATGGGGAGGATACTTATATTTGTATCTAAGTGTTCACCATTACTTTGTTGGGTTTTTCCGAGCCGCAAAAACCGCTTTTTGCGTTGCGGAAACCTCGGAAGCCCCGGCCACGGATCCGTGCGAAGTATAAAAATTATAATTACATGTATGTGCTTACAGAAATCCTAGATCTACCTTAGATCTAAGAGGTTAGAACGTTACCCTCGTAGCGACGCCCTTCGCTTATCCCGCTCGTCCAAAAGTTCGCCGGAACTTGAGAGTGTCAAGTGCACACTCCTCTATGGTATCCACACAAGCAATAGGTGGAGAAAACTCAACCTGGAGTGTGCTAACACTCCTTGGTTGGTTCGGCCAAAGAGAGGGATGGGAGAGGGAGAGCTTGAGAGCAAAAGTTCCAAGGAAGAAGATGAAGTTAAGAGTGTGTAACTCACCAAATGAATTCACCACCCATAACCCCAAAGTGGCCGGCCACTTCATGGAAGGGGGGTTACATGCATGCATGTAACTCCCATGACCCTTGGTCTCCCTCATGATGTGGCACCAATTGACCAAGTCAATGATGATGTGGAGCATCATCATTGGCCGGCCATGCCTAGTCATCATCATGACATGGCATTTGGTCAAGTCAAACTTGACCTTTCATCTTCCCTCTCAAGTCAAGTCAAACTTGACCTCTAATCTCCCATGGTTGATCAAATCTAACCACTTGACTCAAGTCAATTTAATATAATGAATCTCTATTCATTAATTTAAATTGATTTGATGAATCAAATCTCAATTAGACTCATTCAACACTTGAATCAACTTGAGTCTAACTCAATTAGTCTAATTTGGATTACTCTTAATCCAATTTGGTTCATCCCATGAACCTAGTCCTCATGGTTCATCATATGAACCTAATCTCCATCTAATTGCTCTTATGTGTGTGACCCTATAGGTTCTTGTAACGTTGGCAATGTCCCTAAACCGATTTAGGAACATAAGCAATGAGCGGTATCTAGCAACACATCATTGCTACCCAAGTTACAAGAATGTTGAGCTCCAACATCACCTTTGTGACTACTAATTGTGACTCTCGCAATATGTGACAATGTCCCTCTATCCTTGACATCTAGATTGACCAATCGAGGCATAGACCGTGTCATCCTCGGTACAATCTAAATCTTGAACTCCAAGTAGACTCACTCTAATCAAATGAGCTCAATATCTCATATTGACTCATTTGGGCATGGCCATGCACTTCGTGGTCTCACTCTATCAAGAATATCGATGTGACCCCCGTCATATAGGAGGGATAGATCCCATCTACATCACTCACATCCCTCCGCATAATTTGTTACATACCCATGTCGCCTTTATAGTCCACCCATTTATGGGTGGACGTTTAGCAAGCCAAAGTATGCAACTCATTATGTAGGGAACCATGGTGACTTCAGGTCTAAGGACTAATAGTCATACTAATAGCCACATGAGAAAGTATATGACACTCATATAACGATCCATGATACTTTCTCATGGCGGGTCATTCAGTATACATTCTCCAATGCATACCCATGTGTCAACTTGATATCTCATATCCATGACTTGTGAGATCAAGTCATCTTGTTGACCTACATGCTAGTCTCTACGCATTAACATTGTCCCTGAATGTTAATACTCGACTCGGACTGATTAAGAGTAGTGTTCTCTATATCATCTCATTATCGATTCAACCAATCGATTGATATAGATAAGAACCTACTACTCAAGGACATTATTATATTTAGTTATTTGGCACCAATACAAGTAAATATAATAACCATGCCTTTATAAATAGGAATATGATACAATAAAGTCCATACAACAATCATCACATGATTGGCTCTAGGGCTTTCACTAACAATCTCCCACTAGCATTAGTGTCAATCACCGTAGTATCTAATACCCAATGACCTAGTGTGACCATCATGTTTTTTCTGTGCCAAAGCCTTGGTCAAGGGATCTGTGATGTTAGCCTCTGTGGGTACTCTGCAAATCTTCACATCTCCTCGATCAACATTCTCACGAATGAGATGGAAGCACCGATATATTCGGCCTCTGTTGTAGAATCAATAACTGTGTCCTGCTTAGAACTCTTCCAGCTCACAGTGCTACCTATTCAAGCAAAACACGAACCCTGACTGCGATCTATAATCATCCTGGTCAGTTTGGAAGCTGGCATCGCTGTAACCCTTTACAGCTAGCTCCTCATCGCCTCCAAATATCAAGAAATATTCTTTAGTCCTTCTAAAGTACTTAAGAATATTCTTGATTGCTATCCAGTGACGCTCACCTAGATCTGACTGGTATCTACTCGTCATGCTAAAAGCATATGAGACATCAGGACGAGTACACAGCATGGCGTACATGATAGATCCTATAGCAGATGCGTAAGGGATCTTATCCATGCGGTCTCTCTCCTCTCTAGAAGAGGGACTTTGAGTCTTCGAAAGACTCACACCATGTGACATCGGCAGAAGTCCTTTCTTGGAATTCTGCATGGCAAACCGAAGCAATACCGTGTCAATGTATGTACTCTGACTTAGGCCAAGCAATCTCTTAGATCTATCTCTATAGATCTTTATGCCGACAATGGATGTAGGCTCGTCAAGATCGACAAGCAATACATCACCGTTGTCAGTCGAGAGAAAAGAATATCTCTCGGGTTGACGATGGATCCTATCAGATCTACGAAGAGGTTGGTCTACTTGAATAGGTGTTTGCTCCACAACTCTTTGGGCAACAATTTCCTCATCCACAACACTTTGTGGTGCCTGTTCATTTTCCATCGAAGCCTTAGTATTATCTTCATCTTGAATTTCTTCAAGATGAATTTTACTCCCACTAGTTTTTCTAGAAATAAATTCTCTTTCTAGAAAGACAGCATTTCTGGCAACAAACACCTTGCCAAGTGTGGGATTGTAAAAGTAATATCCCTTAGTTTCCTTGGGATATCCTACAAAATAACACTTATCTGATTTGGGTCCTAGTTTATCTGAGACTTGACGTCTAACATAAGCTTCACAACCCCAAATCTTTATAAAAGACATTTTGGGACTCTTCCCAGTCCATAACGTATATGGTGTCTTTTCTACGGCTTTTGATGGGACGCGATTAAGTGTGAAAGCGGCTGTCTCTAGAGCTAAACCCCAAAAGGAAGTAGGTAGATCAGTCTGGCTCATCATTGATCGTACCATATCTAATAGAGTACGATTTCTCCTCTCAGATACACCATTCCATTGTGGTGTTCCAGGTGGAGTGAGTTGGGATATTATCCCACACTCAGCCAGGTGATCACGAAACTCTTGACTAAGGTATTCACCACCTCGATCTGATCGAAGTAGCTTAATACGCTTACCAAGTTGGTTTTGTACTTCATTCTTGAATTCTTTGAACTTTTCAAAGGATTCTGACTTATGTCTCATCAAATATAAGTAGCCAAATCTACTCATATCATCAGTGAAAGTAATAAAGTACTTATAGCCTCCTCTGGCTTCGACTTTGAAAGGGCCACATACATCAGTATGTATGAGTCCTAACAAGCCCGTCGCTCTCTCTCCATGTCCACTAAATGGAGTTTTAGTCATCTTTCCTAAAAGACAAGATTCACATACCTCATATGATTCAAAATCAAATGAGTCCAATAATCCATCTTTATGGATTTGGGATATGCGTTTTTCATTTATGTGACCTAGGCGACAGTGCCAGAGATATGTTTGGTTCAAATTATTCAATTTGAACCGTTTGGTATTTACGTTATAAATTTAGTTTTCTAAATCTAGAACATAGAGACCATTCATAAGTGGTGTATTACAATAGAACATTTCATTCAAATAAATGGAACAACATTTGTCCTTTATTATAAAAGAAAAGTTTTTCTTGTCTAAACAAGATACAGAAATTATGTTCTTCGTTAATGCAGGTACATAAAAGAACTCCTCTTGTTCTAAGATAAGCCCAGTGGGCAAAGACAAAGAATATGTTCCTACAGCTACAGCAGCAACTTTTGTGCCATTGCCTACTCGTAGGTCCACTTCGCCCTTTGCCATTAGTCTACTATTTCTCAGTCCCTGCACATTAGTACAAATGTGAGATGCACATCTGGTATCTAATACCCATGTAGAAGAAATAGATAGATTAACTTCTATAACGTGTATACCTGAGGCAGAAGTCCCACTTCTTTTCTTCTTTACTTCCTCAAGGTAGACTTTGCAGTTCCGCTTCCAGTGTCCAATCTCACCGCAATAGAAACAGTCCCCTTCCTTAGGTACTTTACTTTTACCCTTTGAAGTGGATGAATTGGCCTTGCCTTTGGCTTGGGTCTTATCCTTGCCTTTGTGCTTACCTTTGCCCTTCTTGACCATTAGTACGTTACTAACTTTCTTCTTGAGATTCAGTTCAGCAGTTCTTAACATGCTGAGAATCTCAGGCAAAGGCTTATCAATTTCATTCATGTTATAATTCATGATGAATTGATTATATGCTTACGACAATGATTACAGGATAACATCGGTTACCAATTCTTGGCTCAGTGGAAAACCTAGTCTTTCAAGGTTCTCAACGTACCCTATCATTTTAAGTACGTGAGTTCCTACAAGTGTTCCTTCTTGCATCTTGCATGCAAAAAGAGCCTTAGACACTTAAAAACGCTCGTGCCTAGCTTGTCCTTAATATAGTTGTTTCAAATGCTCAACCATACCATAGGCATCCATGTTCTCATGTTGCTTCTGAAGCTCAGAGTTCATGGTGGCAAGCATAAGACATGACACATCTAATGTGTCATCTTGATGCTTCTTATAAGCATCCTTTTCAGCATGAGTGGCCGCAGGGGCGGGTGTTTCAGGGATAGACTGCTCTAGGATATACAGTTTACGTTCTTGCTTGAGGATAATCCTCAAGTTCCTATACCAGTCTAGAAAGTTAGCTCCATTGAGCTTGTCTTTCTCAAGGACAGATCGCAAGTTGAGGGGGTGTGTCATGTTAGATGACATGGTGATCTACAACATTAAAATGCAAAATTAAGTATCATACCTAAGTCATTTAATTAGGCCTTTAATTAAATGAGGCTCCCACTAAATTCTCATAGCTTTGATATAAGCTAATCATTGATGCAGGAAAACTCATTTTGCTTACATCATTAGCTTCTATTTAGCTATAAATTTATATGGGATAAAGATCCACATCATACTTCGTCTTGAGTTAGCTTTGGCTAATTGCCCAAGACATAGTATGATTAGGTAGGCAAACTTTTGCCAATTACATCTGATGTAACTCTTTAATAGCTTTGGTTAAGTTTAGATTAGTTTAGTGCTTATTCCTAAACCAGCTTCCAGGTCGTGACGAGGCACAGAGGCCTTCTTTGATATCGGAGCAACGACCACTTTCTAAGATAAAGCTGATATTCGGAAATCACACAAAACTAATTTTTAAAACTTATGTTCAAAGCTAATATATGCCTCTACTTTCTTAATTAATTAAGAAAAACTTAATTAAGTCTTAACCAAGTTTGATAGCGAGACATCACGATTGTCCACTCACACTCTTCCAAGATAAAATGCATTGCTTTGCTTTGGCAAACCCAACAACAAATGATTGAGGAAGTAGTGAGTACCAAACTTTGGTAGGCATATCGTTTTTGACTTATTAAGAAATAAAATTAAACATGCATCACATACATATTAGCATACATCACATATAAGCTAAATTAACATGCATCACATACATATTAAACTAAGCGTGTCATGGTTATGGCCCTTATTCTACAATCTTCTCAAGCCAATGAAAAGATTGATTGGTCAACCTAGGGATAGCATCTTCTCCCAAGTGCTTCCTTTTGGTTGTCTTGTGTTGTTGACTTCCTCCTTGTAACGTCATCTTCCAATGGACCCTCCATCTTTATTTTGTATATTACAAAAAGAGAAATACTCGAGTTACATTTGAGTCTAAAACTAATTTTACAACAAGAATTTTAGGAGAAAGGCACGACACGCAGGCCGTATTAAGAATTACAACACACACATTCACAAACTTTTTGGGACTAGGCCATAACCATGCACCATGTCAATTTTAACTTTTAAAAGACATCGGATATTTTATTATATTTGAAAAATTGCTAATGCAATTATCAACTCATAATAAAATTTATCCTACTTATATATCATATATAAAATAGAGAAAACCTATTTTTTTTATATGATCTTTCGCAAGTGGCTCTGATACCACTGTAGGGATTTTTTATGCAAAATAGCATATGCGTAACGGAAAAATAGGATCCCTTCCAAGTGATCCTTGCAAAAGAAAACCTCGTACAAAAAAAAATAAATTTCTCTAAAAGAAAAACCTATCTTATAGGAGAATATTACCTTTGTTGCGTGCCCTTTTTAATCCCGCTTCTCCTTGGGTTTGTTGGATCTTTTAGCACGTTCAAATGTCCGTGCCTCTATATGTATCCACACGAGAAAGCTCTTGTCTCACAAAAGAAACTAGAAGAGCTCTCCTTTACTTCTTGCTAGAGAAGTCCCTAAAGGAGAGGAAGGAAGGGAGAAAGAGAAAGGAAGAAGAAGACCACTCTTCTTGCTAGCCTACACTCACAAAAGCCACACAACCAAAGCCTCTCACCACCAAGCTCTCTCCAAGCCTCAAGCTTCCACCACTTTGGCCGCCCACCCCATGGAGTGTTTTATAGGATTGAAAAAACCTTTCACTTCCTATCACATTCAATGCAATCAATTGCATTGGCCGACCACATGTGGAGAAATTCCAAAGGTCAAAATCCTTTGTCTCCTTCCACCTCATCAAGCTTAGGTGGCATGCTTATGTGGCATTCATGCATGTTGAATTAATCTTATTAATTCAATAATCTTATATTATCATATTGAGTTAATCTCATTAAATCAATAAGGTAACATATTGAATTAATCTTATTAAATCAATTAAGCTTAGGCTATCTTGATAACATATTTATTTAATCTTATTAAATTAATAAGCTTAGCATATTGAATTAATCTCATTAAATCAATAAGCTAAAATTCTCATTAAGCTTAAAGTCCAAAAACCATTTTGTACTTAAGCTTATTCCCAAATTATTCTAGTCAAACTAGAATGCACTAATTCTTCTAATCATTATGCTCTTTGTGTGTGACCCTATAGGCTCTCATAACGTTTGCAGTAGATCTAAACTCTTTTAGATACACAAGCAATGAGCGGCATCTAGCAATACATCATTGCTACCCAAGTTACGAAATAAGTCAAGATCCAACTAACCTTTCCGTGACTACTATAATGTATGACCGTGTCCTTCTATCCTTGATATCAGATTGACCAATGAGGCATAGACCATGTCATCCTCGATCAATCTATGTGTTTCTTGATCCCTGAGTAAACTAACTCAAACAAATGAGCTCAATATCTCATATTGACTCATTCGAGCATGGCCATGCATTTTAGTAGTTCTACTCAATCAAGGGGCCCACAGATATCACTCCCGTCATATGGGAGGGATAGATCCCATCTACATCACTCACATCCCTCCGCATAATTTGTTATATACCCAGTAATCGCCTTTATGGTCCACCCTGTTACGGGTGACGTTTGACGATACCAAAGTACATAACTCCTTATGTAGGGAACCATAGTGACTTCAGGTTTGAGGACTATTCATACCAATAGTCACATGAGAAAGTTTATGACACTCATATGACGATCCATGAAACTTTCTCATGGCGGGTCAGTTCAGTATATATTCTCTAATATATACCCATGTGTCAACTTGATATCATATATCCATGACTTGTGAGATCAAGTCATCAATTGACCTACATGCTAGTCTTTATGTATTAATATTGCCCTTGCATATTAATACTTGACTAGGAACATTTAGGAAAGTGTTCTCTACAGCCTCTCATAATCAATTCTGCCAATTGATGTGCTGTAGATAAGAACCTACTTTTCTAGGACATTATTATATTTAATTTAGCTGGCACAAGCAAGACGTAAATATAATAACCAATCCTTTACCTTTATAGAATATGATACAACATGTTCCCTATTCAACCATCACATGATTGGTTCTAGGGCTATAACTAACATGGTTTGTCCAAAATCATCTCGGTTGTGAGCCTTTACTTATACTTTACAAGGAACTGATAACATGATCTCCTGTGTGACACTACACACTATGTTATCTACAATGTAATGTATTAGATGATATGCATAACCATAATTATGCAAACAATGACCATGTGATTCTTATTTCTAAATAAAGATGTTCATACAAAAGATAGACTTTTCAATATACATCCCAACATGGAGATGGTTGTGAAGAAGTCAAAGCATAAGTCATCATGATCAAGATGACTTGAATACCTCAAGTCTAAGGAAACTTTCCCTCGAGCTTCAATGAATCTTCATCTACATTAAAATCATATAAAGTTCATAGCAGGTCGCTTCAATGAACTAGTTACCCTTAACTAGAATCCACATATTCACTCTCAGCATCCCTATGCTTTCATTCAGTAAATACCAAATGCTTGCGTAATCGAAGGAGCATAACATGTTATAGTCTCACGGAATTGATGATGCCCAATCTCATCAATTTGATCGACTAGGGATTGTTTTAATACATAGATAATTACACATGATGAGATACTCACTAATTATGATCCAATCAAAATTTCTCTCATGTTATTTATCGTATTGTGGACTTTAGTGAATGAGTTTAAGATCTCATCAAATACATATAAAATGTACACTCAAATAGTAAATTTTATTAATCATCTAAGGTGATTGGCTTAGGACATCTCTCCATTACAACACAAACCCTACACCTTCTTGTGCCTCATTGTTCAACTTAGTTTGTGGGGCTTGATAAATACACCTCTTCCATTTGACATGGGAAGAATAGGCCATCCAGCCATCCTGCTAGTAGGCCCATCCCATTTATACTCTTAGGTAGAGTATTTCAACCACCGAACTGTCGATGCCCCTATTGGATCGAAAAGTGCGCTAGAGGGGGGGGGGGATGGGGAATGCCGAGCTATAAATTTTCTTTTCATATGATTCAATTAAGACAAAAGTAAAGAATTGCACAGCGGAAAAGTAAATGAGACAAATTTAGTTTTACTTGGTTTACAACCTACCGATTGCTAATTCGAAGGCCCTAGCGATCCTTGACCGCGTACGGAAGGGCAATTCACGAAAAACTTGAGGTAGAGGGACAATCCCACCTCTCCTCATTACGATCAAAAGCTCGATAAAAAAACTTTAATACACTGAATAGAAATGGAAACATTAAACACTTATATCGACGACGAGTAGATATTTAGCTTGCGGTCGTGTCGTCGACATTCCGACAATGTTTCGACATTGTTGAATAGGATCACTTTGTAAGCACTTAGATGACCTAAAGGGGTGAAACCCTCCTTCTTTTATAGCCTTGGAAGCTCCCCCAATGTTCAGTTCCAGCTCATGGTCAAAGAACCTCATCCCTTCAAGATAAGTGGAGCTTATCTTGACTCTCCTCGAGGCTAGAAATTCGAATGGAAGTCGGCTGCTGCCCTTATCAGTTCGAATGATGCCCAACAGTCAACTGCTACAAGCCAGCAGTCGACTGGTGGCTAGGGTTCTCGACTTCACTAAAGAGTTAGCTCAAAATAAAAACAATATAAGTGAATTCGATGGACACTTACCATCTGATCTTGACTTAGACCTTCCACGGGAAGTCTTAGTCGGATCACCGTCTAAGGATGTCCTCGTACGGAGGACCCGACCTTACATTCACTCACACATGAGCTTACCTCAAGTCATGTTGTGACTCACAGCTTTGCTTCAGGTCTCCACCTGGGTTCTTCGGCTCCATAGGAAGTTCTCCCGGTGTCGTCCGACCACCATGGTTTCCCGATTCAGAAATCTCTGGGTGTCACTGACCTTTAGCTTCACTTAACCATTCCTACACGCTTGGATCAGCTCATTAGACAACAATATGATATTAGCTTTAGGTCTTTTCCATAATCAAAACCTAGGTTCGATTATTTGGTGCCTACTACACCAACAATCTCCTCTTTTTTTATCTATAGCAAACCGACACAAAGTTTAGGAAAAAATAAATGTAGATTAACGAAATGATTATGTAATAAGAATAACTATGAAAGAGGAATAAATGCATAACTTAGTAAGTTAGTGAGAGTAACTTAGTAAGTTAGCATAAGTAGGAGTATGAGTAAAACTCTTTTTCAAGTCCTCCCCCTTGAGTAACCTCTCCCTTGACCTTAGGTGAGTACTTGAAGAAGGATCATAGCTCTCCTCCTTAACAGTTGCAACTTAAGTAATCAAGATTACTTAACATTGGCCTAATTGTATAAGTTAAGATTAAGTTATCAAAAATTAATTTTTGATCCCTTAACATTGGCCTTTTCACCCCCTTTTTCCATAAATCAAAAAGCGTGGGGGTTTATAGAAAAAACTTTTCGAAGCATAGTGATAATGTTTTATAAGTCCAAGAATGCTCCTATTAGATTTTGAAAATAATACTTTAAACATAAGCTCAACTAATAGAATGTTCAACTCTATTTGACTTGATTGATATAAAATGATCAATAAGTTCTTATTAGAGTTGGTTAATTTAGATAATTATACTCCATGGTTCATGTCGATGCACTAGATCTACATCTGGAAACAGGAGTGAGGTCCTAACATCTCACGCCCATCTACATGGCTAAGTGCATAAACACATTAGTCCTATGTGTTGTGAGATGTATTGGCTCCTTAAATATATAGGTGCATGCTTTCTAGGGTAAGCCCTAGGCTAGTTCCATTTTGCATGAAAAGTAAATAGAGTATAGCAAAAATATAAGTTTTATGTCCTATTCTATTACGTACATACCTAATTTTTATCTAAGAAGACTAAACTCTGTTTCGAGTAAAGGTTTGGTAAACAAGTCTGTTAGGTTCGATTTGGACTCCAGGTATTCGAGTTGTATGGTCCCGTTAGCTACATGTTCTCGAATAAAGTGGTGTTTGACTTCTATATGTTTTGTTCTAGAATGACAGATTGGGTTTTTGGTTAAAATAATTGAACTAATATTATCAATGTAAATTTTGGTGTTGTTAAAATTTAAGTAAAGTCTTGGAGAGTGTGCTTCATCGAATGAAGTTGAGCTACACACTCACCCATCGTGATATATTCGGCTTCGGTGGTAGATAAGGCAACAAGTGTTGCTTTCTACTGCACCAACTCACTAGACTCGAGCCGAGAAGTTGACAACAACCACTCGTGCTCTTTCTATCGAGTTTATTAGCATAATCTGAGTCGGAGTAGCCGATTAGTTTGAACTCGGTATATCTAGGGTACCAAATTCCTACGTTTAGTGTACCCTTTAGGTATCTAAGGATACGTTTAACTAACGTTAGGTGCGACTCCTTAGCATAAGTTTGGAACTTTGCGCACAAACTTACTGTGAATAATATATCAGGTCGACTCGCAGTTAAGTACAGGAGATTACCTATTGTGCTCCTATTGTATTTAAGGTATATTGGTTTGCCTTCTAAGTCTTCTCCTATATTAATTAATATTTGTGGCCATCGGTGTATTTATTACCTTAGCATTTTGCATTCCAAATCGATTAATTAATTCCTTAGCATATTTATGTTGGTGTAAGTAAATTCCCTCCTTAGTTTGTTTAATTTGCAATCCTAGGAAAAAAAGTTAATTCTCCTACTAAGTTAATTTCAAATTCACTTTCCATTAGTGAAATAAACTCGTTTAGTAGGATTGAGTTGGTTGTTCCAAAAATTATATTGTCTATGTAAATTTGGGCAATAAAGTTTTCTTTGCCAATGGATTTTACGAAGAGGGTTGGATCGACTAGGCCTTGGCTAAATCCTTTAGACTTGAGATAAATAGAAAGCCTTTCATACTATGCTCTAGGAGCTTGTTTTAGTCTATATAAGGCTTTCTTAAGTTTAAAAACATGGTCAGGTTTGTCTAAGCTTTCGAATCCTGGGGGTTGGCTAACATAGACTTCTTCCTTAATAATTCCATTTAAGAACGCTGACTTCACATCCATTTGAAATAGTTTAAATCTTCGATGTGCAGTGTAGACTAATAACATTCTGATTGATTCTAGTCTAGCTACGGGGGTGTAGGTTTCGTCATAATCTAACCCCTCTACTTAACTAAATCCTTTTGCGACCATCTCGCTTTATTTCTAACTACTTCACCTTTGTCATCGAGTTTGTTCCAGAATACCCACCTTGTTCCAATAATCGATTTATTTTTAGGTGGTTGTACTAACTCCCAAACTTCATTCCTAGTGAATTGAGCTAGCTCTTCTTGCATAGCAATAATCCAATTGGGATCAAGAAGAGCTTGTTCAATTGATTTGGGTTCAATTTTTGAGATTAAAGAGATTTGACTAAGGTTTCTGTATGATGCTCAAGTTCGAACCCCTAGGTTGGGATCACATATCACTTGATCAATAGGATGATTCGATTGTAACCTAGACTGACTCGGGTTAGGATTTATACTAGACTCATTTTCATGGTCAGATTCGGGTCTAGTATTAATCGGTTCATCAATTATTTCTACTATAGGTTTTGTGGTTTTATCTCCTTCGTCGAATACAACATTAATGGTTTCTTCGATTTTAAGGGTTTCATTATTGTAGACTCTATAGGCTCTACTTGTGGTTGAATATCCTAAGAATATTCCGATATTTGTTTTAGGGGTGAATTTTCCTAGGTAGTCCTTAGTATTTAGGATATGTACCCTACATCCAAAAACCCTAAAGTATTTAATGTTAGGTGTAGGGTTTGATCCGTGAGGGGAAACTTCGCTTCCCACTTTAACTCAGTCGCTTGTTCATGGCGATCCCATCGATGTCCCTGGATTAAAAAAAAAATAATCCTAGACAAAAGGGATTGTCCAAGCAACCATGTCATCGTCGTGCTATTCGTTTAGAGTAGTCACTTGAACAAACTTGTTGTTCAAGCGACCAACCTCTATTCCACGAATGGCCGCGGAATAGAAGATATACGTATCGCCGACTATTGTGTTTATGTTCGGGGTCCAAGTTTATTTAACCACAAAACAGAATATATATCATGCATATAATTGAAAAACAAAAACAAACATGTAACATATGAAAATAGACAATCGATATACCTCTCGATCTTCTATTGTATAACCTTCCTCCTTTCGGACGTCGTGTGGGCGACGATCTACCAAAAGTTGAAGCTCCTAGATCACCAATCTTCCTTCCTTGCTCGTTCCGAGCAACAGGAAGAATAGAAACAAGGCTCTTTTCCTTCTTTCAACCAACCACCAAACTCCAAGGTTGTAGATTGCCGCCGACCAAGAAGGAAGAAGAGAGAAAACAATGGTTGTCGGCCAAGAGCTTCAAGGGAGGACCCTAAGCCTTGGTTCCACCAGTCAAGGAGAAGGAGAGGAGCTCCTTTGGATGCTGGCCGAGGGCTGGAAAAGCTTTTATGGGCACCGGCCACCAATGGAGAAGAAGAAGACAAGGAAAGTCTTTCCTTATTTGGTTCCACCAAGCCCAAACCCTAGCTCCAACTCCTTGCCGCCAACTCCAAGCCTCCCCTTGCTTCTTAATTATCTCCATGCCAACCCTTAAGCATCCTTTTATATAGTTTAGGGATAAGCCTTGTTTTAATTTCCACCATTGGTTCTAGGGATTTAATCTCAACCGTCGGATCTAGAGATTTAATCTCAACCGTCGGATCTAGAGATTTAATCTCTACCTTTGTATCTAGAGTTTTGTTTCTATCCATTGGATATAAGCTTCATGAGGCTTTAATAGGCTACAATAGGGACCATGAGGAGGAGTTGGATCTTGGCCACCCATGGATCAAGCCCACATAAAGTCCGATCCATTAATGATAATCCATTCCACTAAAGGATTATCATTGATCTACCTCACCAACCCCCATAAGTTAATATGGGCTCCATATATTATTTGTACATTTTCTCCCTATGTTTAAGATCTCGAATGTCCGTCGATTAATTAATTTACTTACCATTAATTAATCAAAATCTAACTCCATGAGTAGTACCACTCAACCTTTTCATCATGCCAGACCAAGTCCACCTGCAGGGTTTACCTGATAAACCTTATGAGCTCCTCAAGGGGACATCATCATCCTAATATATAGAACACAGTTTCCTCCTATTATCAACATCACACCATATAAATAATATCATCTCCCAAGTTACTGAGCCTATTGATTTAATCTATAAATATCGCCCATTGGTAAATCAAAGAGATGAATACTAAGTATATGTGCCCGTTATTATATCGGGATTAAGAGTATGTACAATATAATATCTGAGGTCCGATTCGATTATGTAGTCAGTAATAAATCGAATCACCTCTAAGTCGGTCCTGCTCAATACACACAAAGTGGACTAGTGTGATTTTATGGTCAAGACAAACTAATCCCAAATCACACTACAACCATTCCAATGGTTTGTCCAAAGTCATCTCGGTTATGAGCCTTTACTTATACTTTACAAGGAATCGATAACATGATCTCCCGTGTGACACCACACTCCATGTTATCTACAATATAATGTATTAGACAATATGCATAGCCATAAAAATATGCAAACAATGATCATGTGATTCTTATTTCAAAATAAACGTGTTCATACAAAAGATAGACTTTTCAGTATACATCCCAACATTACGTACTTTATCATGGTAGATTTCGTGTGTGGTCTTAAGGTGCCTCTTGACTAGTAGGATTCTATTTTGGATATAACACGTCATACTAACGGCTTCTGAATAAAACCTATCAGGTAGGTTGTACTCGTTTAACATGGTTCTAGCAAATTCTTGTAGGGTTCAATTCTTTCGCTCAACTAGACCATTTTGTTGTGGGGTTCTAGGCTAGGAGAAGTCATGGTGGTATCCGTTTAGGTTACAGAAGTCGGTGAATCTATGGTTTTCGAATTCACCACCATGATCACTTCTATATCTTTTAATCATAAGGTTCTTTTCATTTTCTATTAATTTACATAAGTTGTTCTAAGTTATCACTTTTGTGTTTAAGAAACCTAACCCAGGTAAACCTAGAGTAGTCATCAATTACGACTAAGCAAAATTGACTTCCGTTTAGTGACTTGGCTCGATGAGAATCGAATAGATCCAAGTGTAGGAGCTCAAGCACACTTTTGGTTCATTATTGGTTAGTTAGTTGATGTTGTGCCCTAGTTTGTTTACCTTATTAACAAGCATTACAGATTTTACTATCCAAGTTGTTAAGGTTGGGCAAGCCTCTAACTAAACCACTCTGACTCACCTTGTGAATGAGTCTTGGGTGCAAGTGGCCAGTCGTCGGTGCCACAACCAAGATTCCTCTTGTAGTGTCATAAGACACTTGGTTGAGGAGTTGGGTAACTTAATTGTGTAGATATTGCTATTCCTATTTCCTTTAAGTATTGTTTTAGAGGTTTCATTTGTTTTAATTAAGCATTCATTTTCTAAGAATATAACCTTATAGTTGTTGTCACACAATTGGCTTACACTAAGTAAATTATACTCAAAATTTTTGACTAATAAAACATTTCGAATTGTAAGGTTAGAGTTTAGTTCAATACCACCTAATCCGATGATTTTGAGCTTGTCGTTATTTCTGGAAGCTACCGATCCTTGACTTTTGAATCTAATCTTTAAAAATTTCAGTCGATCTCCCATCATGTGTCGGGAGCACCCACTGTCTAACATCCATTGATCCTACACATATAGTAGTTGGATCGGATATTGGAATTTTAAGTTGGTTAAATATTTTAGCCTAATAGTCATCTCATCTTTTCTACATGATCAAATTTATTAACCTTAAATGTTTTTGAGATGACTTCAATTTTACTTGATTGAATTTAATGATTTTAAACAAATCGACCTTGGGTTAGATTCGAATTTAACCTAAGCTCGTCAAGTCACCTTTTCGAGAAATTGGTTTCCAGGTTGTGGCGAGGCACAGGGGTCTTCTTTGATAAAAAAAAAATTACCACTTCCTTAGACAAAGCCAAGTTTGGTAAAATGATAACTTGAGTCATTCAAGATTACTTCCTAGTGTAACTAGTTTAGGATACAGTGAGGTAGCTTCAGCTAGTTCCAATTAGTCGAGTGCACCGAGCTAGATATGCCTTATCTATCTTGGACACCCAGGACTTTGCTTCCCTAGCGTAGTATCATCTTGCCGCATCCTGATACTATGTTGTCAAGAATTGACTAGTTATAGATCCTATCTAACCATTCTAAAAATTAAAACAAAATACCTAAGCATTCAAAGTCTAATTTCAAGTAATGGAGCAAACAAATTTAATACTGGCTCTCCATGGACCTTTGAATCGATTCGTTCTTTCCAAATAGTGGATTTGGTCCTTGTAAACCTAGTACTTGTTAGATTCTAGTTGTGAAATTAAGGCGGTCTTCGGGACCTATGCTTGGACTTGTTTTCTATTATGATTTACAATTAATATATACGACTTGTTAGTCGTATTTAATCTAAACCCTAGTTCGACCTTGTTGTACATGACCCTTAGCGATCCAAGTAGTAGGTCAAGTCCCTTGGATCCCAAAGTAAACCTTGCCAACGTTTGCCTAAGATCTTCGACTTATCCTTTCAAGAGTGAGTTCTCAACTTCGAGTTTTTCAACTCGAGTTGAGTCCTCTTCTCGAACTTGACTAGTCGAAGAGGTTAGGGAGACCTCGTGTTTAAGGAGTTTAACCTCCTTAACTAAGGTCTCGACCTTGGACTCAGACTTAGCTAACTTTCTAGTTTAAAACTTAATTGCATTATATAACGTATCAATTAAAGACCGACTTACCTTGAGTGAACCTTTTGAACCGAATACGGATTCGTGGCTTTCTTGAATAGAGACTCGTCGTCGGATCTTGAGTCGGGCTCTTCCTTGGGTTCAGACTCTTCCTTGGGTTCGGTCAGCTTGTCCATGAAGATGAAGTTGTTGAGCTCGTCTTCTTCCTCCGATGATTCCTCCCATGTAGCATTGAGTGCTTTCTTGGACTTTTGTGCCTTGTTCTTGAGCATTGGACATTCCGACTTGATGTGGCCGAACCTGTTACATTCATAGCATCTATAGTTGGAATTTGATTTATACTTACCTTCCTTGGATTGATTGATGTGTCATTTTCGGCTTTTCATCATCTTCCGAACTAGATTCACTAGTTCGGTTTCCACCTCATCGTCAATCTCCGACTCATACTCGTCTTCTTCTTCGGAGGTTGTTTGCTTTTGGGCTTCTTCTTCGGTCCTGCAAATAAGGCAATACTTTTCTCGACGGTTGCCGAATTAGACTGCTCATGTAATTCAAATTCAAAAAATATTTCATCTAATCTAATCTTAGAAAGGTCCCTAGAATCCTTGTAGGCACCAACCATGGATGGCCACAAGGTAGTCATAGGGAAAGCGTTAAGCACGTACTTTATTAAGTCCCGATTTTCGACCTTATGTTCTATCGAATGTAGATAGTTGATGTTATCTTGGATCCTTGCATGTAATTGGGTGTGGTCTCATGAACCAGCATTTTTAGATTGTATAATTTTTTTTAAAATAGATCCCTCTTACATACCTTAGCATCGTCGGTTCCTTCGTGTAGCTTGATGAGCTTGTTCCACAAATCCTTCGCACTGATGAAGGGGCCGACGCGGTTGAGCTCTTCTTTGGACAAGTCGCACTATAAAATTTGCATAGCCTTGTAATCGGTTTCCACTTGGAGTTTTATGGAATTTTTCCATTGATCACAATCCAACGATTCCCCATCTTCATTAGTAGGATACGTGAAGCCGGTTTGGATTACGATCCACATCTCTACTTGGGTTTTTAAATTGCACTCCATCCGACCCTTCCAGTAACGGAAGTCATCTTCATTGTAAAACGGAGGTCGGGCGGTGCTAAACGCTTCGAGATGGTCCATTTAGAAAGAAAAGAGAACCTTGCAAAAATAAAAATGATAAAAAGGTACCAAGACTCTTGTCTTGGATTAGTAGTGCGGGAGAAGGAAATTAAATGAAATGAAAAGACTTAACTTACGAATTGAAAAACCAAAAACGAAAAGAAAACTTAAAGCCAAGTCCTAGACTGGTGTTACACCAAATCGTAGTGCCCCCCGCTCTGATACCAATTATTGGATCGAAAAGCGCGCTAGAGGGGGGTGAATAGCGAGCTATAAATTTTCTTTTCGTACGATTCTATTAAGACAAAAGTAAAGAATTGTACTACAGAAAAGTAAATGAGACAAATTTATTTTTACTTGGTTCAAACCTACCAATTGCTAATCCAAGGCCCTAGTGATCCTAGACCACGTACGAAGGCCAATTCACTATTAATCTCCTCCTCATTGGAGGTAGGAGATGACGATTACAAACCAACGAAAAACTTGAGTTAGAGGGACAATCCCCCCTCTCCTCGTTACGATCAAAAGCTCGATAAAAACAACTTTAATACATTGAATAGAAATTGAAACTTTAAACACTTATACCAACGATGAGTAGATGTTTATCTTGTTGTCGTGTCATCGACATTCCGGCAGCATTTCGGCGTCGTAGAGTAGCGGCGTTGCGGGATCACTTTGTAAGCATTTAGATGACCCAAAGAGGAGAACCCCCCCCCCCCCCCCCCCCCCCCCCACACACCCCCACCCCTTTATTTTATAGCTTTGGAAGCTCCCCCAACGATTAATTCAAGCTCATGGTCAAAGAACATCATCCCTCAAAGATAAGTGGAACTTATCTTGACTCTCCACAAGGCTAAAAATTTGAATGGCGGTCGTGTTAGTTATAGCCCTAGAACCAATCATGTGATGGTTGAATAGGGAACATTTTGTATCATATTCTATAAAGGCAAAGGATTGGTTATTATATTTACATCTTGCTTGTGCCAGCTAATTTAAATATAATAATGCCCTAGAAAAGTAGGTTCTTATCTACAGCACATCAATTGGCAGAATTGATTATGAGAGGCTGTAGAGAACACTTTCCTAAATGTTCCTAGTCGAGTATTAATATGCAAGGGCAATATTAATACATAAAGACTAGCATGTAGGTCAATTGATGACTTGATCTCACAAGTCATGGATATATGATATCAAGTTGACACATGGGTATATATTGGAGAATATATACTGAACTGACCCGCCATGAGAAAGTTTCATGGATCGTTATATGAGTGTCATAAACTTTCTCAAGTGACTATTGGTATGAATAGTCCTCAGACCTGAAGTCACTACGGTTCCCTACATAAGGAGTTATGTACTTTGGTATCGTCAAACGTCACCCGTAACAGGGTGGACCATAAAGGCGATTACTGGGTATATAACAAATTATGCGGAGGGATGTGAGTGATGTAGATGGGATCTATCCCTCTCATATGACGAGAGTGATATCGGTGGGCCCCTTGATTGAGTAGAACTACTAAAACGCATGGCCATGCTCGAATGAGTCAATATGAGATATTGAGCTCATTTGTTTGAGTTAGTTTACTCAGGGATCAAGAAACACATAGATTGATCGAGGATGACATGGTCTATGCCTCATTGATCAATCTGATATCAAGGATAGAAGGACACGGTCATATATTATAGTAGTCACGGAAAGGTTAGTCGGATCTTGACTTATCTCATAACTTGGGTAGCAATGATGTATTGCTAGATGTCACTCATTGCTTGTGTATCTAAAAGAGTTTAGATCCACTGCCAACGTTATGAGAGCCTATAGGGTCACACACAAAGAGCATGATAATTAGAGGAATTAGAGTATTCTAGTTTGACTAGAATAATATGGGAATAAGCTTAAGTACAAAATGGTTTTTGGACTTTAAGCTTAATGAGAATTTTAGCTAATTGATTTAATGAGATTAATTCAATATGTTACCTTATTGATTTAATAAGATTAATTCAATATGATAACATAAGCTTAATTGAATTAATAAGATTAATTCAATATGATAACATAAGCTTAATTGAATTAATAAGATTAATTCAACATGCATGAATGCCACATAAGAATGCCACATAAGCATGCCACATAAGCATGCCACCTAAGCATCCACCTAAGCTAGTTAAGGTGGAAGGAAACAAAATGGTTTTGTCTCCTTAAGTGGCCGGCCAAACAAGGAAGCCAAATCCTTTTTGAGTGTGTCTCAATGCAATGGATTGCATTGAATGTGAAGGAGGTGGAAGGGTTTTTCCAACCCTATAAAAGGCTCCATGGAGTGGCTGGCCATAGTGAGTTTTTTGGTGTTGTGGTTGTGAGAAAGCTTGGTGGAAGCTTTAGTTGTGTGGGTTTGTGAGTGTAGGCTAGCAAGAAGAGGAGTCTTCTTCTTCCTTTCTCCTTTTCCCTCTTCCTCTCCTTTAGGGACTTCTCTAGCAAGAAGTAAAGGAGAGCTCTTCTAGTTTTCCTTTGTGAGACAAGAGCGTGATCGTGTGGATACGTATAGAGGCACGGACACTTGAACGTGCTAAAGATCCAACAAACCAAAAGGAAAAGCGGGATTAACAAGGGCACACAACAAAGGTAATCCTCTCCTATAAGATAGGTTTGGTTTAGAGAAATTTATTTTATACGAGTTTGCTTTCGCATGGATCACTTGGAAGGGATCCTATTTTCCGTCACAAGATATGCCATTTGGCATACGAGATTTCCCTACAAGGGTATCAGAGCCACTTATGAAAGATCGTATAAAAATAGGTTTTCTATTTTATATGTGATATAGAAGTAGGATAAATTTTATTATGAGTTGATAATTGCATTAGCAAATTTTCAAACATAATAAAATATCCAATGTCTTTTAAAAGTTAAAATGACATGGTGCATGGTTATGGCCTAGTCCCAAAAAGTTTGTGATTGTGTGTTGTAATTTTAATACGGCTGCGTGTCGTGCCTTTCTCCTAATATTCTTGTTGTAAAATTAGTTTTAGACTCGAATGTAACTCGAGTATTTCTCCTTTGTAATGTACAAAACAAAGATGGAGGGTCCATTGGAAGATGAGGTTACAAGGAGGAAGTCAACACACAAGACAACCAAAAGGAAGCACTTAGGAGAAGATGCTATCCCTAGGTTGACCAATCAATCTTTTCATTGGCTTGAGAAGATTGTAGAATAAGGGCCATAACCATGACACGTTAGTTTAATATGTATGTGATGCATGTTAGTTTAGCTGTATGTGATGCATGATTAGTTTAGCTTATATGTGATGTATGCTAATATGTATATGATACATGTTTATTTCTTAATAAGTCTAAACGATATGCCTACCAAAGTTGGTACTCACTACTTCCTCGATCATTTGTTATTGGGTTTGCCAAAGCAAAGCAATGCATTTTATCTTGGAGGGGTGCGAGTGGACAATCGTGATGTCCCGCTATCAGTCTTCGTTAAGACTTAATTAAGTGTTTTCTTAATTGGTTAAGAAAGTAGAGGCATATATTATCTTTGAACATAAGTGTTAACATTAGTTTTGTGTGATTTCAACATCACTTTGTCTTAGAAGTGGTTGTTGTCTGATATCCAAGAAGGCCCTGTGCCTCGCCACGACCGAAGTGTTTAGGAATAAACACTAAACTAATCTAAAACTTAACCAAAGCTATTAAAGAGTTACATCAGATGTAATTGGCAAAAGATTGCCTACCTAATTATACTACGTCTTGGGCGATTAGCCAAAGCTAACTCAAGACGAATTATGATGTGGATCTTTATCCCATATAAATTTATAGCTAAATAGTAGCTATGAGAATTTAGTGGGAGCCTCATTTAATTAAAGGCCTAATTAAATGATTTAGGTATGATCTTAACTTTGCATTTTAATGTTGTAGATCACCATGTCATCTAACACGACACACCCCCTCAACTTGCGATCTGTCCTTGAGAAGGACAAGCTCAATGGAGCAAACTTTCTTGACTGGTATAGGAACTTGAGGATTATCCTCAAGCAAGAACGCAAACTATATGTCCTAGAGCAGTCTACCTCAAATACCCGCCTACGCCACTGCCGAAAAGGATGCTTATAAGAAGCATCAAGATGACGATTAGATGTGTCATGCCTTATGCTTGCCACCATGAACTCGAGCTTGGAAGCAACATGAGAACATGGATGCCTATGATATGGTTGAGCATTTGAAACAACTATATCAAGGACAAGCTAGGCACGAGCGCTTTTGAAGTGTCTAAGGCTCTTTTGCATGCAAGATGCAAGAAGGAACACTGTAGGAACTCACGACTCAAAATGATTGGGTACGCTGAGAACCTTGAAAGACTAGGTTTTCCATCTGAGCCAAGAATTGGCAATCGATGTTATCCTCGCAATCGCTTGGGAAGCATACAATCAATTCGTCATGAATTATAACATGAATGAAATTGATAAACCTTTGCTGAGATTCTCAAAGATGTTGAGAATCACAACCAAATCTCAAGAAGAAAGTTAGTAATGTACTAATGGTCAAGAAGGACAAAGGTAAGCGCAAAGGCAAGGGTAAGACCCAAGCCAAAGGCAAGGCCAATTCATCCACTTCAAAGGGTAAAGGTAAAGTACCTAAGGAAGGGATCTTCCATTGCGTGAGATCGACATCGGAAGCGGAATCGCAAAGTCTACCTTGAGGAAGTAAAGAACAAGAGAAGTGGGACTTCGCTGTGTATACACGCTATAGAAGTTAATCTATCTATTTCTTCTACATGGGTATTAGATACGGATGTGCATCTCACATTTGTACTAATGTGCAGGACCGAGAAATAGTAGAATAATGGCAAAGGGCTTAAGTGGACCTCACGAGTAGGCAATGGCGCAAAAGTTGTCAGAGTCAGAGGGAACATATTCTTTGTCTTTGCCCACTCGGGCTTAACTTAGAACTAGAGGAGTGCTTTTATGTACTGCATTGACAAAGAACATAATCTCAGATCTTGTTTAGACAAGAAAAACTTTTCTTTTATAATAAAGGACAAATGTTGTTCCATTTATTTAAATGAAATGTTCTATTGTAATGCACCACTTATGAATGGTCTCTATGTTCTAGATTTAGATAACCCAATTTATAACGTAATACAAACGGTTCAAATCGAATACATATCTCTGGCACTGTCGCCTAGGTCACATAAATGAAAAACGCATATCCCAACTCCATAAAGATGGATTATTGGACTCATTTGATTTTGAATCATATGAGGTATGCGAGTCTTGTCTTTTAGGAAAGATGACTAAAACTCCATTTAGTGGACATGGCGAGAGAGCGACGGATTTGTTAGGACTCATACATACTGATGTATGTGGCCCTTTCAATGTCGAAGCCAGAGGAGGCTATAAGTACTTTATTACTTTCACTGATGATATGAGTAGATTTGGCTACTTATATTTGATGAGACATAAGTCAGAATCCTTTGAAAAGTTCAAAGAATTCAAGAATGAAGTACAAAACCAACTTGGTAAGCGTATTAAGCTACTTCGATCAGATCGAGGTGGTGAATACCTTAGTCAAGAGTTTCGTGATCACCTGGCTGAGTGTGGGATAATATCCCAACTCACTCCACCTGGAACGCCACAATGGAATGGTGTATCTGAGAGGAGAAATCGTACTCTATTAGATATGGTACGATCAATGATGAGCCAGACTGATCTACCTACTTCCTTTTGGGGTTTAGCTCTAGAGACAGCCGCTTTCACACTTAATCGCTCCCCATCAAAAGCCGAGAAAAGACACCATATACGATATGGACCGAAGAGTCCCAAAATATCTTTATAAAGATTTGGGGTTGTGAAGCTTACGTTAGACGTCAAGTCTCGGATAAACTAGGACCCAAATCGGATAAGTGTTATTTTGTAGGATATCCCAAGGAAACTAAGGGATATTACTTTTACAATCCCACACTTGGCAAGGTGTTTGTTGCCAGAAATGCTGTCTTTCTAGAAAGAGAATTTATTTCTAGAAATACTAGTGGGAGTAAAATTCATCTTAAAGAAGTTCAAGATGATGATAACACTAAGGCTTCGATGGAAAATGAACAGGCACCACAAAGTGTTGTGGATGAGGAATTTGTTGCCCAAAGAGTTGTGGAGCAAACACCTGTTCAAGTAGACCAACCTCTTCATAGATCTAATAGGATCCGTCGTCAACCCGAGAGATATTCTTTTCTCTTGATCGACAACGGTGATGTATTGCTTATCAATCTTGACGAGCCTACATCCTATAAAGAAGCTATGATGAGCCCAGATTCGAGAAATGGCTAGAGGCCATGAGATCCGAAATGGAATCCATGTACACTAACCAAGTATGGACTTTGGTTGATCCACCAAGGGGTAAAACCCATTGGGTGTAAGTGGGTCTTTAAAGTAAAGACGACATGGATGGTAATAAGCATACCTATAAAGGTAGATTGGTGGCTAAAGGATTCAAACAAATTCATGGTATTGACTATGAAGAAACCTTTTCACCAGCTATGATGCTTAAATCCATTCGGATCATACTTGCTATTGCACCTACCATGATTATGAGATCTGCAGATGGATGTCAAAACCGCTCAATGGAAAGCTACCGAGGATGTGTACATGACACAACCCGAGGGTTTTGAAGATCCAAAGCATCCTCGAAAGGTATGCAAACCGCAAAGGTCCATTTATGGACTAAAGCAAGCCTCTCAAGCCGGAATCTTCGATTCGATGATGCAATCAAAGAGTTTGGTTTCATCAAGAATGAAGATGAGCCTTGTGTCTACAAGAGAAATAGTGGGAATACAGCTTGTATTTCTTGTCTTGTATGTAGATGACATACTTCTCATCGGAAATGATATTCCTCACCCACCGTGAAGATGTGGTTAGGGAATTGTTTCTCGATGAAGGACTTAGGTGAAGCCGCCTATATTCTAGGCATCAAGATCTATAGAGATAGATCTAGAAGATTACTTGGCCTAAGTCGAGTACATACATTGATAAAGTGCTAGATCGCTTTGCTATGCAAAATTCTAAGAAAGGGTTTCGCTTTATCACATGGTGTGAGTCTTTCAAGACTCAATGTCCTCTTCTAAGGAGGAGAGAGATCGCATGGATAAGATCCATGCATCCGCTATAGGGTCTATCATGTACGCCATGCTTTGTACTGCTCCGACGCCTCGTGATGCTTTGAGCATGACGAGTAGATACTCGATCCGTGAAAGTCATCGGATAGCCAAAAATATTCTAAATACTTACGAAGAACGAAAAGAATATTTCCCCCATTTGGAGGCAATGAGGAGCTAATCAGAAGGGTTACATGATGCAAGCTTCCAAAGCAGACAAGGATGACTATAGATCGCAATCGGGGTGTTTTGCCTGAATGGTGGAGCCGTGAGTGGAAGAGTTCGGCGGAGACACTTGATTCTACAATGTAGAGTATATTGCGATTCGATGCAAAGAAAGGAGGTCGTTTGGCTCCGCAAGTTCATCGCTGAACTTGGGGTAGTTCCTAGCATTGCAGATCCAATAGACCTCTATTGTGACAACAATGGGGCTATTGCACAGGCTAAGGAACCTCGATCACATCAGCAGACCAAACACATACTGCGGCGCTTCCATCTCATTCGAGAGATCATCGATAGAGGAGATGTGAGGATATGCAGAGTACCGACAGAAGCTAACATCGCAGATCCATTGACCAAGGCTTTGGCACAGAGGAAGCATGATGGTCACACTAGGTCACTAGGTATTAGATATCATAGTGATTGGTACTAGTGCTAGTGGGAGATTGTTAGTTATAGCCCTAGAACCAATCATGTGATGGTTGAATAGGGAACATTTTGTATCATATTCTATAAAGGCAAAGGATTGGTTATTATATTTACATCTTGCTTGTGCCAGCTAATTTAAATATAATAATGTTGGGTTTCCGGCACCGCGGCGTGTGTGTGTTCGATCATGTTTCGTGAACATGTGCACAGCGGAAGCAACAAAAATAATAAATACTCCTATTTATTACAACACACACAACACACGCATGCTATTACAACAAGTGTAGACATAACCGTAAATTAAAATTGCAATAAAAGGAAATTAAACTACGTTATACCTTTCGTATGACGTGTAGCGGGAACGGCATCAACCGGAACGATTCTCGTAAGAATCGTCTCTATCCGTATCCACGCCGAGCTCCTCGGGATGACTTCGCCAAGCCACGAGCTTCGTCTTCGTACGGGTTACTAGCCTCGTGTTGAAGACGATGTGATCGAGAGATTATCACGGTCCGAATCCAAATTCGGACCTAAAGACAAGTCCTCAAGACTTGCTTCTCCGGAGAGGTATTCACAACCGATTGACGAATCCTTCATCCTCCACCTCAGAGGATTACCGGAGATCAAATCCCGGTATGTTAGCCGCTGTCGAGTTCTAACCGCTGCCTAAACGACGCCCGACGAAGGAGAGAAGCTGTCCAGAAAACTGGACAGCTTGGTGGAGGAGTAGGCGCCGCCAAAACCAAGGAAGCAAAGTGCTCACCTTGATGCCAAACCTAAGGAGGATGACCGAACTCTTCCGGCAGCAGCTCGACGAGGAGGAAGGAAGCAACCTTCTGACGCGCGGTTGGAGGACCTTTGGGCTGGCGGCGCAGCTTGGAGTTGGGCGCCGAATAGGAGAGGGAGGGGTTGGGCGGCAAAGTTTGATTAGGTTTAGGGTTAGGGTTTAATCCCTATTTTATAGAGAACTAATTCTCTCAGTGGTTAATGGATCATATCCATAAAGCCCGTTAACCCGCTCCATTAAGATAAGTTAAAATAAACCAAACCATGATGGTTTATTTTAAGTTAAAACGAACCGAACCAACTTTTGGTTCATTCGTTTAAAATAAACCAAACCCTTTGGTTTATTCTCATCCATTGGATTAGAACCAAACCATTTTGGTCCATCCAGTATGTCTTCATAAGACACGGCCCCTCCACGCGTCCATTGCGACTGAAACAATTTCATGCTCGCTTTATGTTTGGTCCAACCAAACATAGTTTCTCTCGGTCTGAGAATCCCATTCTCAAGCTCGTTTTAAATCCTTTGGATTACACTCGTTGTGCGTGTGACCAAATAGGTTCTCGGTTTATGTTGGCCGTCTATAATTAACCATTAATTATAGAACGATCATGAGTGGCACCTAGTAGTACATCATGATCCCCAATTAACCGAAAAGATCAACGGTTGATCCAGAACTATTTCTGAAACCCTTCAGTAGCTTGAATGAATCATGCCCCATTCCCTTCACTCATCTTATACCCACTTGGTTCAGGACATGGTCTATTGTGTCAGTCCCCACTAGGCTGACTACGTCACACCTAGCCCAAGTATCATTTCCTCGTCCTACGGATTCTAGTTACTCCACATGTATCGAAGAGTACCTTACTCTAAACATGTAATGCTTTGGCCAAAGACTTTAGTAACAATCCGACGAGAGGCCATAGGTATACATCTCCTCGCAAGGAGTGGTGAATCCTTTATAGGCTATTCAAACACCTTCGATCACTTCGACTTATACCCAATCATCCCGGGTCCACATCTCCTTAGAGATGTTTGCTTAAGATGTCAAAGCATAAGTCTCTATGATCAAGATGACTTGAATACCGCAAGTCAAAGGAACATCGCACTTAAGCCACAGTAAGAACTTCATTGACATATCTATATATGCAGAGAACCATATGAAGTCTTACGGCTGGTCATTCCAATGAACTAGTTACCATAACTAGCATCCACGATTAACTCCGGACATCACAATGTCTCCAGCCAGTGAGAATCAGCTGCTTGGATACACCAAGAAGTATACCTCGTGCTAGTCTCGACAGAATTGATGGTGTCCAAATCCATCAATTCATCGACTAGGGATAATTCCGATACATCACAATTACACATGTAGAGATACTCACTAGTTGTGATCCAATCACAAATTCTCTCATGCTGTGAATCGTATCGTGGACATTCAGTAAATGAGTTTAAGATCCAATCAAATACATTAAACATGTACACTCAAATAGTGAATCTTCATTTATCATATAAATGGTTCATACATAAGGCGATTGCCTTAGGACATCTCTCATATATTACTAACAAATAATGCCCTAGAAAAGTAGGTTCTTATCTACAGCACATCAATTGGCAGAATTGATTATGAGAGGCTGTAGAGAACACTTTCCTAAATGTTCCTAGTCGAGTATTAATATGCAAGGGCAATATTAATACATAAAGACTAGCATGTAGGTCAATTGATGACTTGATCTCACAAGTCATGGATATATGATATCAAGTTGACACATGGGTATATATTGGAGAATATATACTGAACTGACCCGCCATGAGAAAGTTTCATGGATCGTTATATGAGTGTCATAAACTTTCTCATGTGACTATTGGTATGAATAGTCCTCAGACCTGAAGTCACTACGGTTTCCTACATAAGGAGTTATGTACTTTGGTATCGTCAAACGTCACCCGTAACAGGGTGGACCATAAAGGCGATTACTGGGTATATAACAAATTATGCGGAGGGATGTGAGTGATGTAGATGGGATCTATCCCTCTCATATGACGAGAGTGATCTCTGTGGGCCTTGATTGAGTAGAACTACTAAAACGCATGGCCATGCTCGAATGAGTCAATATGAGATATTGAGCTCATTTGTTTGAGTTAGTTTACTCAGGGATCAAGAAACACATAGATTGATCGAGGATGACACGGTCTATGCCTCATTGATCAATCTGATATCAAGGATAGAAGGACACGGTCATATATTATAGTAGTCACGGAAAGGTTAGTCGGATCTTGACTTATCTCGTAACTTGGGTAGCAATGATGTATTGCTAGATGCCGCTCATTGCTTGTGTATCTAAAAGAGTTTAGATCCTCTGCCAACGTTATGAGAGCCTATAGGGTCACACACAAAGAGCATGATAATTAGAGGAATTAGAGTATTCTAGTTTGACTAGAATAATATGGGAATAAGCTTAAGTACAAAATGGTTTTTGGACTTTAAGCTTAATGAGAATTTTAGCTAATTGATTTAATGAGATTAATTCAATATGTTACCTTATTGATTTAATAAGATTAATTCAATATGATAACATAAGCTTAATTGAATTAATAAGATTAATTCAATATGATAACATAAGCTTAATTGAATTAATAAGATTAATTCAACATGCATGAATGCCACATAAGAATGCCACATAAGCATGCCACATAAGCATGCCACCTAAGCATCCACCTAAGCTAGTTAAGGTGGAAGGAAACAAAATGGTTTTGTCTCCTTAAGTGGCCGGCCAAACAAGGAAGCCAAATCCTTTTTGAGTGTGTCTCAATGCAATGGATTGCATTGAATGTGAAGGAGGTGGAAGGGTTTTTCCAACCCTATAAAAGGCTCCATGGAGTGGCCGGCCATAGTGAGTTTTTGGTGTTGTGGTTGTGAGAAAGCTTGGTGGAAGCTTTAGTTGTGTGGGTTTGTGAGTGTAGGCTAGCAAGAAGAGGAGTCTTCTTCTTCCTTTCTCCTTTTCCCTCTCTTCCTCTCCTTTAGGGACTTCTCTAGCAAGAAGTAAAGGAGAGCTCTTCTAGTTTTCCTTTTGTGAGACAAGAGCATGCTCGTGTGGATACGTATAGAGGCACGGACACTTGAACGTGCTAAAGATCCAACAAACCGAAAGGAAAAGCGGGATTAGCAAGGGCACGCAACAAAGGTAATCCTCTCCTATAAGATAGGTTTGGTTTAGAGAAATTTATTTTATACGAGTTTGCTTTCGCATGGATCACTTGGAAGGGATCCTATTTTCCGTTGCGCATATGCCATTTGGCATACGAGATTTCCCTACAGGTCGACTGCTGCCCTTATCAATTCGACTGATGCCCAGCAGCCGACTGGTGGCTAGGGTTCTCAACTGCACTAAAGAGTTAGCTCGAAATAAAAACAATATAAGTGAATTCGACGACCACTTACCGTCCGATCTCGACTTAGACATTCCTTGGGAAGTCTTAGTCGGATTATCGCCTAAGGATGTCCCTGTACGGAGGACTTGGCCATACATTCACTCACACACGAGCTTACCTTAGGTCCTTTTGTGACTCATAGCTTTGCTTTAGGTCTCCACCTGGGTTCTTCGGCTCCATTCGAAGTTCTCCCGAAGTCGCCTGACCACCACGGTTTTCTGACTTGGGATTCTTCGGATGTCACCGACTTTTAGCTCAGTTTTACCATTCTTACACACTTAGATTAGCTCGTTAAAGGACAATTAAATCTTAAACCAACACATACTAACATGGAGCAGATAACCTCGAATATGCAAAGATAGTAATACGTAACACAACCCCCACACTTTTGCCGTGACTTTCGTCATCTTCTCTGATTTTAAATTTCTCGCCCTACTCGGTAACCCTAACCAACAAATGTTTTGCTCTCGGGTCTCCTTCCAACTCAAAGATTTTCCTTCTCTTTTTTCAGTCGTCCCCCTTTAGTTCCAAGTAAGTGGTATTCCTGTTTCCTTGCCGTCCTTTGCTTATGGCTCCCCCTTCTCAAAACCCTAACAAGACTCCCTGGTTCTAAACCACCCCCACCCGTATAGATGGCCTCTATTACTTCTGTGGTGTTAGAAAGATGTATATTGATAAGAATGTTAAATGTTTCTTTGCTTTATCGGGCAGCGACCTCATCGTCCTCCCCCACACCACTATTTCTTCTTCTTGGGATAATTAGAAAATGATCTCCTCCTCCCTATCCCCTCCATCTATTTTGATATCTTAGATTTCTACATAAAAGCAATGAACCAACTTGCCTCGAATGCCTTACGCATTTTGGTCGAGGAGGTCATCATCATTAAACACTTAGGGTTACATTATCCCTCTGATGTTCCATAGTTTATTCCAATGCAAATCTTCTAGCATCGAGGTGTTTTACTTTGTCGATTGCCCCGACTATCAATTTCTATGAAATATGCCCTCATCACATAAGGGTTGGAAAGAATTATATTTCCTTGCTCGTCTCCCTACCCCTCTACCTTACTCGGAGACTTAAAGGATAGACATGTCAGACCTTCCCCCCTTCCAAGAGTGTCGATTGAGATCCCCATTTCTGGAAGTCAAAATGTCAGCACAAATAAGATTCATATATGTAACACCCCCCCCCTCTCTCTTCTCTAGTAAGGGAGGTGTTACCATCATACTTTAATTATAAACCAATCATGTCTCAATTATTCCATAAACTCACTTACACTATTTATGAATTAAATAATACCTGATTTAAAATAAAAGAGTGTCAACAACCCATAACAAGGTCTAAACATGGTTTGTAACCAAGTATCATAATTCAAACTCTTAACTTGAAACAACAGAAGCTAAAGAAATAGATCAACTACATTGGCATATTGACACAGGGATATTACGCAAGTTCTTAACATATCTAAGCATGCACCTTCGCTAGAGTTCTAACATAAAACATTCTTAAGGAACTCAACCTCATGCATGGAGATAGTAATGATATGCATCTTTGACATAAAGATTAATGTAAACAACAATACTAACATGAACACTAGCACCTAACATGAACACTAGCACATAACATACACACTAGCACACTAGCAAGTTCAAGGGTCTTAGCATAGCAAAATACTAGTAAGTTCGACATTCATAGACACAACATAATCAAACACATAACATAAACACTAGCACACTAACAAGTTCGAGGGTCTTAACATAACATAATACTAGCAAGTTTAGGATCGTAATCCACTGTTCCGCCGCCACACACACCAAGCACATCATCCGCTACCCCCTCTTACTAAAGCCTTGCTTTACCCTTATCTGCAATATAAGGAATGCAAACTATAAGCAATGAAGCTTAGTAAGTACCTCCTATTCTCACAAAACATCGCATTAAGAAAACATGATGTTAGAATACTTGCATGCAAACATATGCTCATACTTGCCATTAAGAGAATTCTGCATTTAACATTTTGAAACACTTGTACATAACACAATGATTCAACTTGAAATGTATGAACTTTCTGCATTAAACATATAACTAGAAACATTTGTACATAACATAATGCATGAACTTGAAATACACAACTTGCAATACATGATTTTTGAAATATGCTTCACTTGTAGAAACATGCACATGAGATATACTTAAGCTTGTGAACCTTGTGCTTTGGTTAACTTTAGAAACCATATATACATATATACTTTAAAATACTAATCATCCTTGTTTGGGCAGCCCGGCATAGTACCAATTTTCGCGCAACCCTAATAGAATTTGGGGTAGCTAGCCACCGAACTTATTAGGGCAACTTACTAAGGGTGGTTTAGGGCCCGTGGGCAATCTAAGGGCCCGGTACATGTCACTTTAAGGTAAAATATTTTCTTTATATATGACATACTTATTTTTCCATATAATAACATTTAACGTGATTCTACTCCAAAAACTCATATAGGAAGCCTTTCAAGACATTTGATCATGCTCTTTGTCCCACAAAACTCGTAGGGATCCTTGCGATCTTATGTCTTGCTTTCAAAGAAATATACCTAAAATACCCATAAATCCGAGCAACCATAATCTGAATAGAAACATATAAATCTGAACAAGACATGATAATAGAAGCTAGATGTACAAATCAAAGAGTTACTTATACTATAGGGGAGAAATAACATCCTTGTGATCTTATGTCTTGCTTAAAATGAAATATACCATACCTATAAATCTGAACATGCACATATAATCTGATCAAAACATATAATCTAACAAAACATAGGAAAAGAAGCTAGATAATGAAGGTTGAAGCTTCACTTCTTGCTTCGCCTCGATCGCTTGTGCATGGCGATCCTATCTCGCGTCCCCGGATTAAAAAAAATTAATCCGGACGAAAATAGATTACCCAAGCAATCGATTCATCATCGTGCTATTTGATTTGAGTGGTCGCTTGAACAAACTTGTTGTTCAAGCGACCTAACTCTTTTCCTCAAATTACCGCAGAATAGATGATGTACAGATCACCGGTTTTTGTGTTTATCATCGGGGGTCCAAGTAAATTAACCACATGCATGATACAAAAGAACTAAATCAAAACAAACAAGATTATACCTCTTGTTTACCTCTTGATCTTCTATTGTATGACCTATCCTCCTCTTGGACGTTGTGTGGGCAATGATATTCTAAGAGTCGAAGCCTCCTAAATTGCGTGTCTTCCCTTCCTTGTTTGCTCCGAACAAAGGGAAGATGACCAAACTCTTCTTCTACTATCTAGTGCCGACCACCAAGCCACCTAGCTTGGTTGTTGCCACCAGCCAAGGAGAGGAAGAAAGGAGAGGGTGTCAGCCAAAGGTTGAGAGAAGGGAGTCCAAACCCTAACCTTGCCGTCGGCCAAGGGAAGAGGATGAAGGTGGCGCTGCCGGCCCTAGGAGAACATGAGGGTGCACCGGCCAAGGAGAAAAGAAGGAAAAGAACCCCAAGGGAACAAAACCCTAGCACACTTCCTATCACCTTGCTGCCCAAGCAAACTTAATTCAAACCCTAGGTTGATCCTCCACGCCCAAGCCTTTCCACTTCATATATAGATTTATCCCAAGCCTTCTTTTAATTGTGTCCATTGGATCTAGGCTTCATGAGGGGTTTAATACGCTACAATAGGGACCATGAGGAAGAGTTGGATCTTGGCCACCAAATGGATCCGGCCCACATAAAATCCGATGCATTAATGATAATTCATTCCACTAGAGGATTATCATTGATCTATATCACCAACCCCTATAATTAAATATGGGCTCCATATATTAATTGTACAAATATCTCCCCGTATTTAAGATATCGAATGTCCGTTAATTAATTAATTTGCTGACAATTAATTAATTAACATCTAACTCCATGAGTAGTACCACTCAACCTTATCATAATGCTGGATCAAGTCCACCTGCATGATTTACTTGATGATCCTTATGAGCTCCTCGAGGGGAGATCATCATCCTAATACATAGGACACGGTTTCCTCCTATAATCAATGACACACTATGTAAATAATATCATTTCCCAACTTATCATTGATTTAACCCGTAAATTTCGCCCATTGGTAAATCAAAGAAATAAATATTAAGTACATGTGCCCGTTATTATATTGGGATTAAGAGCATGTACACCATAATATCTGAGGTCCGATTCAATTATGTAGTCAACAATAAATTGAATCACCTCTAAGTCGGTCCTACTCAATACACACAAAGTGTACTAGTGTAATTCTATGGTCAAGATAAACCAATACCAAATTACACTACAACCATACCAATGGTTTGTCCAAAACTATCTTGGTTGTGACCTTCTACTTATACTCTACAAGGAACTGATAACATGATCTTCTATGCGACACCACACACCATGTTATCTATAATATAAAGTATTAGACAATATGCATAACTATAAATGTGCAAACAATGATCATGTGATTCTTATTTCAAAATGAAGATGTTCATACAAAAGCTAGGCTTTCAGTATGCATCCCAATAGATAAAACAATCAAAGAGCTACTTATACTATAGGTGAGAAATACTTACATCCTTTTTCTAGATTCACTAACTATACCGCTAGGGTTATGAAGTTCTTCTACACGTTTCTTAGCCCTAAGAGTGATCCTTGCATTTACCAAGTCCTTGTGAGAAAACCCCTTGAAAACCTCCCTCAAGAACACCAACACAAGGGGATTTTGGTTCGGTGAAGAAGTAGGAAGGAGGAGGGAAAATTTCGGCCAAAGATGAGGAAGAAGGAAGAAAAAGGATGGTGAAGTGGGTTTAGTTTTCTTGCTCCCTTTAATCTCCATGTTAATAGCTAGGGAGATGAGGAAAAAAACTTTTCATCTTCTCATGAGGAGATGAAACAACTCTTCACCCTCTCATCTTCTCATTTATCTTCTTTGTATATTCCTTATCCATTCTACCCAAGAATTATCCTATGGCCTAGTGATATCAAGGCTATCTCCCAATTTAAAGGTTCATGGTTCAAATCCTAGCTATAGTGAACCATATTTTATTTTTTCTGAACCTTTTATGGGCATTAAAACTCTACATAACCACTTTGAATAGCTTAGAATTTTATGAGTATTACAATATATCCCCACAATGGTATGATATTGTCAACTTTGGGCCTAAACCATCATGGTTTTAATTTTGGGCTTTACCCAAAAGACCTCATACCAATGGAAATATATTTTCATCTTATAAGCACATGATCTTTTCCAAATCTTACCAATGTGAGACTTTGATTGTATTCTCAATGCTTCCAACAATCCCCCCCCCCCTTCAAATGAAGGAACACATTGATAAGACATGAAAAATATCATGTACTTATAAGATGAAAAGATATCTCCATTGCTATGAGACTTTTTGGGTAAAGCTCAAAAATAAAACCATGAGGTCTTAGGCCCAAAGTGGACCCATTGTGGAGATATATAAATCTTATAGGTACTAACAATTGGTATTAGAGTCATGGTCCATGTCAAGCCTTGCACCTTGAACAAAGGAAGTGGGGCTCCTAAGTCCGGATCAAGAGAACTAGACACCAGACAGGAAATCTAGTTGGGTCAAGAGGACAGGACAACTGACAGGAAGTCCAACTGGGTCAATATGATCCTTTGTTTGGAGGGGAGAGTATTGGGAGTATTGGGAATATAATCAAAGTCCAACATCGATAAGACATGGAAAATATCATGTGCTTATAAGATGAAAAGATATCTCCATTGGTATAAGGCCTTTTGGGTATAACCCAAAAATAAAACCATGAGGGCTTAGGCCCAAAGTGGACAATATCATATCAATGTGAAGATATGTGAATGTTATAGGTACTAACAAAAAGAGTTCTCCAAGACCACCAATACAACTCTAACCTACTCCTGGATGCTCATCTTCTAGGCCACTTCAGATTATCCCCCCTTTGTTATGGATGACACCATTTTGATAGGTGGTGTATTGTTATGAGCCTTTTTGTGGTATAAGATTTTATCAACATCTAAGGCTGACAACTTTTTTCCTTATTGCAAAATATTTCATGCAGAAGGCAACGATGAGCGTGGTGGAGGGTATGGTAGAAAAAGAAAAAGGAAAACACAAACGCGTGAAGTCTCCATCCCTCCCTTCCTCTCCTCATCATGATTCAGCCACTGGAGCAACTTCCTTACCTTCTAAAGAACTCTGTCCCACAACCATCTCAATAAACCCTTCCTTCCCCCCCCCCCCCCCCCCCAAGGAAAATCGCCTCGACTAAAAGGAGGCTCCTCTACTTAGCCCTTCCTTCCTGTAATTCCGACCTCTTGTTCCCTCCTCTCCATCGTTGCCTTCGCCACTACAATCCTCCCCCCTCCTCCTCAGAGGAGGGTGTTGCTGCCTTGGAGACCCTTCCCCTAGACTGGAAGGAAATTCTCCTATTCTATCCTCCTCTCCTATACCCCCCCTCTTCATATCTAGGAATGAAACCTTCTTCCTCCTCTTCACCCCCAACCTCAAGCCTAAAAGAACCTCTCATTTCTTCCCCCTGACCTGACTCCCCCCTTCTTGAATCCTCCTCTCCTCTGTCTGAACCAAGTCCCTTTACAAGGGATGTTCCCCCTTTTGTCCCTCCTTCGATAAATCCTCCTACTACCACCTTGCACTCTGCTCTCAAGATCCACACTCTCCAAGAAGTAAAACTATTTAGTCAATTAGGAGTGCAGGGCCTTTTTGAACACCTATGGGTGAATCATATGGTGGCACCTCTTCTAAACATCTCTCTTCTAACTTTCACTTGTTTCCTCCATTGCTTTTTCCATAACATATCTTTATTGCCACCGATTATGTTGAGGCAGTATGTCATTTAGCCGAGTATCAATCTACTATGGAAGCCCACCAAACAACATCAAAGCCTCGACTAAAGCAGATGGCGCGCCAATTGACTCAGTCCAAATAACATGAAACAACGTTAATTAACTCGGAGGAAAATATAAGAAAAACAAGTGTTGATCTTAGGGCTGAACTGTCCAATGTGGGGTATAATTGAGAAGAAGTTCTTTGTGAAGTCGATCTATTCAATTATTACTCTAGAGTGATTGATTCTAAAAAACTAAAACCCTAGCCTGGGAATTGGAAGAATGCCAGATTCAACTCTAAAAGACTCTAGTTGGGCGAGCAAAATCCCTTGTTGAACTAACGCAATCCCTATCTTCCCTCAACGCTTTTAAAGTAGCTCGTGATTCTGCTCTAACTCAACTGGATTACTTCTCTTCTGTAATTTTTGAAGTTCCAGGGGATCTCTTAGAGATAAAAATCGGTTACAAAAACTGCAATTAGAACACACTAAAACTATAGATTCCCTCGGTTAGAAGGTATTAGCATCACCATAGAAAGAGACAAGTTTAAAGACGTTCTTGCCACCCAAATATCTACTGAAGAAGCTCGCTGAAAATTGTGAGAGTAAGAACTAATAGAAAATTTTGGTGACAAGAATGCTGACATATTTATAATAGGTTTTGAAGGATCTACTAAACAATTTGAAGATCGAGGGTATCCTCCCTCGAGAGAAGATGATAGTTTTATAAGTGTCGAGTCTGCCCTTGCCATATATCCCGTAGAAACCTTTGACTTATAGTGACTTTATTTCTTGTAACAAACCTATCTATCTTTTGATGCAATATGACAATTATATTTTACCATACCAAATGTACCTTTTTCGCCTTTACTATGTTAGGATGTATACTGAAAAGTCTATCTTTTGTATGAACATCTTTATTTTTGAAATAAGAATCACATGATCATTATTTGCATATTTATGGTTATGCATATTGTCTGATACATTACATTGTAGATAACATGGTGTGTGGTGTCACACAGGAGATCATGTAATCGGTTCAATGTAAAGTATAAGTAAAGGCTCACAACCGAGATGGTTATGGACAAACCATTGGAGTGGTTGTAGTGTGATTTGGAATTGGTTTGTCTTGACCAAAGAATCACACTAGTACACTTTGTGTGTATTGAGCAGGAGCGACATAGAGGTGATTCGATTTATTACTAACTACATAATCGAATTGGACCTCAGATATTATATTGTATATGCTCTTAATCCGGATATAATAATGGGCACATATACTTAGTATTCATTTCTTTGATTTACCAATGGGCGAGATATATGGAATAAATCGATAGGCTCGGTAAGTTGGAAAATGCTATTATTTATATGGTGTGTCATTGATTATAGGAGGAAATCGTGTCCTATATATTAGGATGATGATGTCCCCTTGAGGAGCTCATAAGGTTCATCATGTAAACCCTGCAGGTGGACTTGGTCCGTCATGATGATAAGGTTGAGTAGTACTACTCATGGAGTTAGATGTTGATTAATTAATTGTCAGTAAATTAATTAATCGATGAACATTCGAGATCTTAAACATGGGGAGAAAAATGTACAAATAATATATGGAGCCCATATTAACTTATGGGGGTTGGTGATGTAGATCAATGATAATCCTCTAGTGGATTGGATTATCATTAATGGATCGGACATTATGTGGGCTTGATCCATTGGGTGGCCAAGATCCAACTCTTCCTCATGGTCCCTATTGTAGCCTATTAAAACCTCTTGGAGCCTAGATCCAATGATGGAAAACAAAACTCTAGATCCGACGGTAGAGATTAAATCTCTAGATCCGACGGTTGAGATTAAATCTCTAGATCCGACGGTTGAGATTAAATCCTTAGAACTGACGGTGGAGATTAAAATAAGGCTTAAGCCTAACTCTATAAAAGGAGGGATTACGGTGGGCGACAAGGAGAATTAGAAGCAAGATATGATTAGGGTTGGATGGCAAGAGCTTGGAGGTTTTGGGCGGCCACAATTAAGGAAAAAATTTCATTTCTTCTCTTCTTCCTTAGGTGGTCGACGCCCATCATCTTCTCCTCTCTCTTTGGCCGGTGTCCAAAGCCCTTCCTTCTCTTCTCCTTGGCCGGTGGAAACAAAGTCTAGGGTCTCTTCCCTTGGAGTTTTAGCCAGCATCCACCATCCTTCTTCTCCTCTTGGCCGGCGGCAAGCATCAAGGTTGGTGCTTGGCTAAAGGAAGGAGAAGAGTTTTGTTTCTATACTTCCTCTTGTTCGGAGCGAGCAAGGAAGGAAGATTGGTGATCTAGGAGGCTTCGACTTTTTTAAGATCGTCGCCCACACGACGTCCAAAAAGAGGAAGGACATACAATAGAAGATCAAGAGGTATAACAAGAGGTATAATCTTGTTTATTTTGATTAGTTTTCTTTTGTATTATGTATGTGGTTGTTTACTTTATTATTTGGCTAAATTAACTTGGACCCCGAATACAAACACAAAAATCGATGATCCGTACATCGTCTATTCCGCAGCTAATCGTAGAATAGAAGTTGGTTGCTTGAACAGTAAGTTTGTTCAAGTGACCACTCTAATCGAATAGCACGATGATGAAATGGTAGCTTGGGTGATCCCTCCTTGTCAAGGATAAATTTTTTTTATCCGGGGACATAGAAGGGATCACCATGAACAAGTGACCGAGTTGAAGTGGTATAAGAGCTTCGGTTCCAAAGGAAAAAACCTTCAATTGGTATTGGAGCCAGGTTTCCGATTTTGTGTATTTAGGATTCGGTTACTTTTATGCACTTTTCATATATTATATGTGTCGGATAATAGTAGGATGTGCGTAGGTTAACTTTTTGGTTGCAGGCATAGGATCCAACTATTATGGTCATATGTGTGTATGTGATTGTATGTGTATAATTGTATATTTTGTTGAATCCTCGGGGTTGACGAGGCTAGTATTTAATTTTTGTAATTAGATACGACATTGTTTAGCCACTCTTTTTATTTTAGTTTACTTTCAATCTAGATTTCATGTACACTCCCTCGTGGAGTATAGGATCAATGGATGTAAATTAAAATAGTTTTTCTCGGCTTGGATCTCCGGATGGCGTGTACATGGCGTAGGGAGGAGCGGACGAGATGGCGGTACGACCGGAGACATATTGAAGACAAAAGCCATAATAGTTGGAAAATATTTATTTTTCATATTTATTGCTTATTGTTTAATATGCATGTCGTAGGCTAGAAAATTCCTCAATTTTAAATTACTAAGTGGGAGAGGGATATTTTTATAAATTCCCACGACCTCCATTACGATTTGACATGTGATGCAAACAAACTTGTGCGTCATCTCTGAGTGCCTTCCTCTACATCGGATGAGTTTGTTTGTGGATCACAAGGTCGAATATGGTTATAGGAAATTATTAAGGAGCGTGTGTACTTCCCCATCTGAAGGCACATAACCCGAGATAATTAACTTGGTACCGAGTAATGGTGAACACTTAGATACAAATATAAGTATCCTCCCCATCGGAGTCACTGCTTTTATTTGTAGGGCCGAAGAGAAACCAACTATTAATTTTATTTGTCAAAAAGTTAGGTTGACAAGATAGTAAAATTAATGGGTGAAACCTCCTCTTAAAAATGAAGAATTCGTATACGTCCACACGATCGTGGCATACGATATTCTCAATATTTTGAGGTGTTGGTTGATTTTAAAATTTTATTGTTTGAGGAATCAATAATTTTTTGAAATCTAAAGTTTTGATATATGTGATTCTTAGGTTTTTCAAAAATGACTTTTAGTCCACTTGCTGTGATACTAAAGGAAAATAAACTTACTGTACATAATTATGTTGATTGGAAAAAGGAATCTAGATATTGCCTTAACTGCTGAGGAATACAAATATGTACTTTTCAAAGAGTATCCTCCTAAGCCAGCAAATGAGATGGAAACCATTAGAAGCTGAGATCGATGGGGAAACCCAGGTCAATATCATTCTCCAGTCTCTACCTAGAAGTTTTGAGCAGTTTCGCCTGAATTACAACATGAATAAGAGGTTGTATTCGATGGAGAAGCTTCTGACAGAACTCCAGGCGGTAGAAGGGCTTGCTCAGGCTCAGGCCATAGTTGCTCAGAAGGTTTCTACTTCTAAACTGAAAGGCAAGAAGAAGAAAAAACAAGGTGGAGCATAGGTGGTGGGAGGATCTCAGGGACGAGTGAAGAAGTCGAAAGGCAAGTGCTTCACTTGGAAGAAGGACTGTCCCAATCTGAATTTGAACAAAGGTATATCCTTGGTCTAGTCATTGAAACATGTTTAGCCGTGTTATCTACCGATACCTTGTGTGTAGATACAGGAGCCACTGATCATGTCTGCAATACTTTGCAGGGGTTCCAAGAAACCCGACGACTGGTTGAGGGGGAGATTACCGTTTACTTGGGCGATGCCACCAAGGTGGTGGTTGTTGCAGTGGGAGATGTTTATTTGTATTTTGAGAGGAATAAAGTTTTGGTTTTTTAAAATTGCCTTTATGTACCTTTATTTAGAAAGAATTTAATTTTGGTTTCTAAATTGTTTATGGATGGATATTCTATTTTTTTTAATGACAGAGTTGTTATAAAAAGGAATAGGGAGAGTATCTATTCTGGTGTATTGATAGGAAATTTGTATACACTCGAACCAAAAGCTCCGACGATGCAAATTGAAGTTAATAACTCATCTTCTAATTCTAATAAGAGAAAAGAACCCTCAAAGATGAACCAAAGATATCTTTGGCATCTAAGGCTTGGTCATATTAACCTAAGCAGAATTCAAAGGTTGATAGATGATGGACCTCTGAGTTCAATAGTGGTGGAAGACTTCCCAATCTGCGAGTCCTTCTTGGAAGGTAAAATGACTAAGAGGCCTTTTAAGGCCGAGGGGTATAGAGCCAGAGATGTGTTGGAATTGGTTCATTCTGATTTGTGTGTCCTATGTCTATCCAGGCTAGAGTTGGTTTTGTGTATTTTGTCTCTTTCATAGATGATTATTCAAGATATAGATACATTTACTTGATGCGCCACAAGTCTGAATGCTTTGACAAGTTCAAAGAATTCAAGGCTGATGTAGAGAAACGTCAAGGTAAAAGTATCAAGACACTATGATCAGATCGTGGTGGTGAGTACCTCTTGGGAGAGTTAAGGAATTACTTATCAGAGGATGGGATTCAATCCCAATTGTCTGCACCTGGCACACCCCAGCAGAATGGTGTAGAAGAGCGAAGGAATAGGACTCTTATAGAGATGGTTAGATCGATGATGAGTTATTCTGAGTTGCCAGATTCGTTCTAGGGATATGCTCTAGATATGGCAGTGTATATTCTGAACTTAGTACCATCTAAATCAGTGCATTCTACTCCCATAGAATTGTGGACTGGGCGAAAGCCTAGTCTAAGATATATTCAGATTTGGGGGAGTCCAACACATGTGCTGAAGGGAGATACTGGTAAGTTGGAACCTCGTACAAAAGTGTGCATGTTCGTTGGCTATCCTAGAGGAATGAAAGGTGGCTTGTTTTATATTCCTAGAGATCAGAAGGTGATCGTAACCACGAATGCCAGATTTCTAGAGGAAGACTATGTGATGAACCACAAACCCATGAGTAAGATTGTTCTGGAGGAATTGAAAGGGGAAGTCACTACTTCAGTACCACCGGTACAAGAGGATGTACCACAAGTCACTGCACCGCATGTCACAGAGGATACACAGGTGATACCTCGTCGTAGTGGGAGGGTTGTTAGACAGTCGGATAGATTCATGTTCTTGAGAGAATCTTCTGATTTGGTTCCTGGCGAACATGAACCTGATCCCTGGACATATGACGAGGCAATCCAAGATAAAGATGTGGTATCCTGGAAAAGTGCAATGAATGCTAAGATTGAATCTATGGATTCAAATTAGGTCTAGGAGCTAGTAGAACTATCCGATGGTGTAAAAACCATTGGATGCAAGCAAATCTACAAAAGAAAGAGAGGAATAGATGGGAAGGTTGAGACCTTCAAAGCAAGGCTTGTTGCGAAAGGGTATACTCAAAAAGAGGGTATCGATTATGAGGATACTTTTTCGCCGGTAGCCATACTTAAGTCTACCCGGATTCTTTTATGTAATGTTGCTCATATGGATTATGAGGTATGGCAGATGGATGTCAAGATAGCTTTCCTTAATGGAAGTCTTGAGGAAAACATCTATATGAAGCAACCAGAAAGATTCATTGAAAAGGGCAAAGAGCATCTTGTGTGTAAGCTTAATCGGTCCATTTATGGATTGAAGCAAGCTTCGAGGTCTTGGAACATCCGCTTTGATGAGGTAATCCAGTCTTATGGATTTATTCAAAGTCCAGATGAGTCTTGTGTATACAAGAGATGTGACAGAAACGTAGTGGTATTTCTTGTACTATACGTAGATGATATTTTGTTAATTTGCAACAATGTCAAGGTGTTAGCGGACGTAAGGGTATGGTTGTCCAAACAGTTTGATATGAAGGACTTGGGAGAAGTGGGACACATCCTTGGGATCAAGGTTATAAGGGATCGCAGGAAAAGGATGTTGTGCTTATCTCAAGCTTCATACATAGACACAATTATGGATAGTTTTAGCATGCAAAACTCCAAGAAAGGTTTTCTACCTTTCAGGCATGGAGTTCCTTTATCTAAGGAGATGTGTCCTAGAACATGTGAGGAGATAGAGGAGATGAAGGTGGTTCCTTATCCTTCGGCAGTAGGAAGCCTCATGTATGCGATGCTATGTATGAGACCAGATATCTATTTTTCTGTGGGCATGGTCAGCAGATATAAGAGTAATCTAGGAGAGGGACATTGGACTGCGGTAAAGCATATATTGAAGTACCTGAGAAGGACTAGGGATTATATGCTAGTATACTAGGCAGACCAATTACTCCCCGTGGGTTACATAGATTCCGACTTCCAATCAGACAGAGATAACAGTAAGTCTACCGCAGGTTTTGTGTTTAATTTGGGAGGAAGAGTCATTGTATGGAGGAGTGTAAAGCAGAAATACGTGGCGGACTCCACTATGGAAGCTGAGTATGTGGCAGCCTCTTAGGCAGCCAAAGAAGGTGTGTGGCTCAGGAACTTCTTGATGGACTTGGATGTGATATTTTGTTTGCCCAGAACTATCACAATTTATTGTGATAATAGTGGTGCAGTTGCAAACTCGAAGGAACCACGAGCCCATAAGGCAAGTAAACACATAGAGCGCAAGTACCACCTGATACGAGAAATAGTAAAGAGAGGAGAAGTTGTTGTGGCCAAGATTGCATCAGAGGATAACCTGGTAGATCCTTTCACTAAGGCCCTTCCAGCGAGTGCTTTTGATAAGCATGTGGAGGGAATGAGAATCAGATGTATGACAATTTGAGGACAACATAGTCTTTTAGTATAAGTGGGAGATTGTTGGGATGTATACTGAAAAGTCTATCTTTTGTATGAACATCTTTATTTTTTAAATAAGAATCACATGATCATTGTTTGCATATTTATGGTTATGCATATTGTCTGATACATTACATTGTAGATAACATGGTGTGTAGTGTCACACAGGAGATCATGTTATCCGTTCATTGTAAAGTAGAAGTAAAGACTCACAACCGAGATGGTTATGGACAAACAATTGGAGTGGTTGTAGTGTGATTTGGTATTGGTTTGTCTTGACCATAGAATCACACTAGTACACTTTGTGTGTATTGAGCAGGAGCGACATAGAGGTGATTCGATTTATTGCTGACTACATAATTGAATCGGACCTCAGATATTATATTGTACATACTCTTAATCCCGATATAATATAGGGCACATATACTTAGTATTCATTTCTTTGATTTACCAATGGGCGAGATTTATGGAATACATCGATAGGATCAGTAAGTTGGGAAATGGTATTATTTATATGGTGTGTCGTTGATTATAGGAGGAAACCAAGTCCTATATATTAGGATGATGATGTCCCCTTGAGGAGCTCATAAGATTCATCATGTAAACCCTGCAGGTGGACATGGTTCGGCATGATGATAAGGTTGAGTGGTACTACTCATGGAGTTAGATGTTGATTAATTAATTGTCAGTAAATTAATTAATCGACGAACATTTGAGATCTTAAATACAGGGAGAAAAATATACAAATAATATATGGAGCCCATATTAACTTATGGGGGTTGGTGAGGTAGATCAATGATAATCCTCTAGTGGATTGGATTATCATTAATGGATCGGACATTATGTGGGCTTGATCCATTGGGTTGCCAAGATCCAACTGCTCCTCATGATTCCTATTGTAGCCTATTAAAACCTCATGGAGCCTAGATCCAATGATGGAAAACAAAACTCTAGATCTGACGGTAGAGATTAAATCTCCAAATCCGATGGTTGAGATTAAATCTCTAGATCCGACGATTGAGATTAAAACTCTAGAACCGATGGTGGAGATTAAAACAAGGCTTAAGCCTAACTCTATAAAAGGAGGGATTAGGGTGGGCGGCAAGGAGAATTAGAAGCAAGATAGGATTAGGGTTGGGCGGCAAGAGTTTAGAGGTTTTGGGCGGCCACAATTAAGGAAAAAATTTCCTTTCTTCTCTTCTTCCTTAGGTGGTCGGCGCCCATCATCTTCTCCTCTCTCTTTGGCCGGTGTCCAAAGCTCTTCCTTATCTTCTCCTTGGCCGGTGGAAACAAAGCCTAGGGTCTCTTCCCTTGGAGTTTTGGCCGACGTCCACCATCCTTCTTCTTCTATTGGCCGACGGCAAGCATCAAGGTTGGTGCTTGGTGGTTGGCTAAAGGAAGAAGAAGAGTTTTGTTTCTATACTTCCTCTTGTTCGGAGCGAGCAAGGAAGGAAGATTGGTGATCTAGGATGCTTCGACTTTTTGAAGATCGTCGCCCACACGACGTCCAAAAGGAGGAAGGACATACAATAGAAGATCAAGAGGTATAACAAGAGGTATAATCTTGTTTATTTTGATTAGTGTTCTTTTGTATTATGTATGTGGTTGTTTACTTTATTATTTGGCTAAATTAACTTGGACCCCAAATACAAACACAAATACCGGCGATCCGTACATCGTATATTCCGTGGCTAATTGTAGAATAGAAGTTGTTTGCTTGAACAACAAGTTTATTCAAGTGACCACTCTAATCGAATAGCACGACGATGAAACGGTAGCTTGGGTGATCCCTCCTTGTCAAGGATAAATTTTTTTTATCCGGGGGCGTAGAAGGGATCGCCATGAACAAGCGACCGAGTTGAAGTGGTATAAGAGCTTCGGTTCCAAAGGAAAAACCTTCATACTAATCTATCTAATTAGTATTGTAATAATAACAAGAACTCTACGAATAAGTTGACTCAGTATCCTTACACTAATTATACCCAACTGACATCTCCTTCATACTTATCGACTGATCCTATGATGTTATGAGAAACCATATCATAAAAACCGTTGTAGAATTTTCAGTCTTATGTGCTTATCTTCATGTCATCCCAACTAAATGACTATGGCCTTCCCCGTGTCTACCAAACATTAATTAGCATAATCTTTCGCCTTCCTCTTTAATATGTGAGGCATTTCAACTTCCACCCTATCTCTTCCCAAAAATCCTCTTAACACCTCCTTCTCCTCTATAAATATTCCTTCTCTTGGATCATCTATTCTCCTACTTCATACCTTCTCTACATTTCTCAGTGCCTCTCATTACATGGCTAACAACGTACCACCAAGGGATGAACTTCCTCCCCATGAAGACTCAAATCAAAATTAGCAGCATATAACAAACTAGAAGCCTTCATGGAAAGCTTGAATTCTCAATTATGTTCTACCTGTACTCACACCTACTCTTTGCATCAAGAATTGGCAGTCACCCAACATAACCTAGGAAGGGATCATGAAGCATATAAAACTCTTCTGAGGTGCAACCTTTCCCAAATGCCTCCTCTAGTCCCTCCTCCCTTGGATATCCCCGTTGAAGAGAAGATCATCCGAAAGGCTCCTTAACTGTTTCCCCTTTTAAAATGTATCTCTTTCTCTTTATCAGATAGTAACTATGTTTATATTCATGACTTCTAATAAATATGTTATTGATGGTACTTCTATTATTCAATTTTTGGCACCACACTTCATAAAGAAAATTAAAATTGGATACAAACACCGCATTCCTCTTTTCGGGGATTATACTTTAAGAATTCTTTTTGTTACTTCCCTGTATGACTTGCACGATGATACAATCAACTTCGCCATAAGCTTCAATGACACACTATATATATATATATATATATATATATATATATATATATATAACGTAGATCGCCGAGTTGCATAATAATTAAAACCACCTTGAAGACTTATGAATGGCTACAACCAATTGGAATACATGTTCCGCTATCCTTCCCCTATGATTTTTACCTTTATCCTGCCTCCTCCAATACACCACCTTATAGGGATTGGTGAGGTACAACCAACGCCGAACCAAGTATATAGACTGACTTGACAACTTACAAATTGTCTCAGTCGACCATAGTAACATACGTTGTCACTCTTCAAAAGTGAATCCTACCTTAAATCCAACTCCTCCACTCCACCACCGTACAGGGACAATAAGCTTTAGCCTGAGCCGACCTAAATGAAATTAGACACTCACTCAAGGACTTATGAACAACCTCGATTGACCGTAGTAATTTACGCTGTCATTCTTCCAAAGTGAATCTTACCTTAAACCCGACTCTTCCGTTCCACCACCGCATGGGACAAAAAGATTCGGTCTGCATTGAGCTCATAAGGAAAGTAAACATTCGAGGACTTACGAACTACCTTGACCGGTCATAATAATATACATCGTAGTTCTTCCAAAGTGAATCCTACCTTAATTCGACTCCTCAATTCCACCATCGCACGAGGATAGTAAGCTTCGACCTGCATCGAGATGTATGAAAATGTAGACTGACTCGAGGGCGTACGAACTGCCTTGGTCGGCCATAGTAATATAGGTCGTCGTCCTTCCAAAGTGAATCTTACCTTAAACCCAATTTCTCCATTCCACCACCACATGGGGATAGAAAGCTTTGTCCTGTGCCGAGTTGTATGAAAATGTAGACCGACTTGAGCGCTTACGAACTACCTCAGTCGATCGTAGTAATATACACCATCATTCTTCCAAAGTGAATCCTACCTTAAACCAGACTCCTCCATTCCACCACTGCACGGGAACAATAAGCTTCAGCCTATGTCGAGTTGTATGAAAATGTAGACCGACTCAAAGGATTATGAACTGCCTTGGTTGACCGTAATAATATATGTCGCCATTCTTCCAAAGTAAATCCTACCTTAAACCCGACTGCTCCATTCCACTACCCACAGGGACATTAAACTTCGATTTGCACTGAGCTGTATGAAAATGTAGACCGACTCGAGAGCTTACGAACTGCCTCAGCCGACCATAGTAATATATGTCACCGTTCTTCCAAAGTGAATCCTACTGTAAACCTGACTCTTTCGTGCCACCACCTCATGGAGATAGTAAGCTTCAGCCTGTGCCTTGCTGTATGAAAATGTAGACCGAGTCGATGACTTATTATCTACCTCGGCCATCCTAGTAATATACATCGTCGTTCTTTCAAGGAGAATCCTATCTTAAACTCGACTCCCCCGCTCCACCACCACAATGGGACAGTAAGTTTTGGCCTGCACTGAGCTATATGAAAATGTAGATCGACACGAGGGCATACGAACTGTCTCGGCCAACCGTAGTAATATACGACATCGTTCTTCCAAAGTGAATCCTACCTTAAACTTGACTCCTCTATTCCACCACCGCACAGGGACAGTAAGTTTCTGCTTGCGCTAAGCTATATGAAAAAGTAGACCGACTCGAGGGCTTACAAACTACCTCGGCCAACTGTAGTAATATATGTTGTCATTCTTCCAAAGTGAATCCTACCTTAAATCTGACTCCTCCATTCCATCATTACACGGGGACAGTAATCTTCTTGCGCCGAGCTATATGAAAATGTAGACCAACTCGAGGGCTTACGAACTGCCTTGGTCGGTCATGCTAATGTACGCCATCATTCTTCTAAAGTGAATCCTACCTTAAACTTGACTCCTCCATTCCACCATCGTATGGGAATAGTAAGCTTCGGCCTGTGCCAAGTTGTATGAAAATGTAGACCGAGTCGAAGGCTTACGAACTACCTCGATCGACCGTGATAATATAGACCGCCATTCTTTCAAATTGAATCCTACCTTAAATCCAACTCCTCCATTCCACCACCAGATGGGGATAGTAAGGTTCGACCTACGTCAAGTTGTATGAAAATGTAGACCGACTCCAGGTATTATGAACTACCTCGGTTGGTCGTAGTAATATATGTCGTCGTTCTTCCAAAGTGAATCCTACCTTAAACTCGATTTCTTCGTTCCACCACCGCACAAGGACAGTAAGCTTCGACTTGTGCCATGTTGTATGAGAATGTAGATCGACTCAAGGGCTTATGAACTACCTCAGTCGGTCATACGAAAGACTTCTATGAAAAAATTTTATCGCCAAGCTCCAGAATTGGGCTTCTTATATTACAAATTGATAGCCCGACCCAATAATTTACTGTCACTTGGATTAGCCTGTTGGAATGTATACTGAAAGCCTAGCTCTTTTGTATGAACATTTTTATTTTGAAATAAGAATCACATGATTATTGTTTGCACTTTATATTTATGTGTGCATATTGTCTAATACTTTACATTGTAGATAACATGGTGCTTGGTGTGGCACAGAAGATAATGTTATCAGTCCCTTGTAGAATATAAGTAGAGGCTCACAACCAAGATGGTTTTGGACAAACCATTGGCATGGTTGTAGTGTAGTTTGGTATTGTTTTGTCTTGAACATAGAGTTACACTAGTACACTTAGGTGTATTGAGTAGGACCGACATAGAGGTGATTCAATTTATTGCTGACTACATAATTGAATCGGACCTCGGATATTATGTTGTACATGCTCTTAATCCCGATATAATAACGGGCACATGTACTTAGTATTTATTTCTTTGATTTACCAAAGGGTGAGATTTATATGGATTAAATCAATATGCCCGGTAAGTTGGGAAATGATATTATTTACATGGTGTGTCGTTAATTATAGGAGGAAACCGTGTCCTACATATTAGGTTGATGATGTCCCCTTGAGGAACTCATAAGGTTCATCATGTAAACCCTACTGGTTGACTTAGTCAACATTATGATAAGGTTGAGTGGTACTACTCGAGGAGTTAGATGTTAATTGATTGATGGTCAGTAAATCAATTAATTGACGGACATTCGATATCTTAAACACGAAGAGATGGATGTACAAATAATGTATGGAGCCCATATTAATTTATGGGGGTTGGTGAGGTAAATCAATGATGATCCTCTAGTGGAATGGAACATCATTGATGGATCAAGTTTGTGTGGTTCCGATCCATCGGGTGGCCAAGATCCAACTCCTCCTCATGGTCCCTATCGTAGCCTAATATAAACCTCATGGAGCCTAGATCCAATGATGGAAAACAAAACTCTAGATCCGACGGTGGAGATTAAATCTCTAGATCCGACGGTTGAGATTAAATCTCTAGATCCGACGGTTGAGATTAAATCCCTAGATCCGACGGTAGAGATTAAATCTCTAGATCTGACTGTTGAGATTAAATCTCTAGATCCGACGGTTGAGATTAAATCCCTAGATCCGACGGTGGAGATTAAATCTCTAGATCCGACAGTTGAGATTAAATCTCTAGATCTGACGGTTGAGATTAAATCCCTAGATCCGACTGTGGAGATTAAATCTCTAGATCCGACGGTTGAGATTAAATCTCTAGAATCGACGGTTGAGATTAAATCCCTAGAACCAACGGTAGAGATTAAAACAAGGCTTAAGCCCAACTCTATAAAAGGGGGCTTAGGGTGGGCGGCAAGAGGTTGTTGGTTGGTTTTGGAGATTAGGGTTTTGCCTATCATAAGCTTGGGCGACAAGAAACCCTAAGGAGATTAGGGTTTGGTTGGGCGGCTAGGGTTTGGAAGTTGGAGTGGGCGGCAACTATAGGAGAGGTTCTCTTCTTCTTCCTAAGGTGTTGCCGGCACCTATCTCTTTTCCCTCTACCTTGGTCGGCGCTCAACCTATTCCTCTTCTCCTCTTCTTTTCCTCTTGGCCGGCGGCACAAAGGAGCTAGGGATTGTTCCCTTGTTCGGTTCCTTGGTTGGCCATCTTGTTCTCTCTTTTCTTGGGGCCGGCAGCATCAAGCCTTTATGGCTTGGTGGTTGGCTCAAGCAAGAAGGGAAGGAGAGTTCTTCTATGTTTTGATTGAAGAAGATCTAGGAAGCTTCAACTTGTGGAGGATCTTCGCCTACACGAAGTCTACAAGGAGGTTAGGACATACGATAGAAGATCGAGAGGTATAAAAGTTTTACAAGTTTTATTATTGATCTTTGCATGTTCTTATTAATATGTTTGTATGTGTTGATTATACATGTCTACATCCATATGTATTTGTATAATCATGGACCCCGAAGATAAACATAAAAACCGGTGATCCGTCCGTCGTCTCTTCCATGGCTAACCGACTAGAAGAGCTTGGTGGCTTGAACAACTAGTTTGTTCAAGCGATCACTCAAGTCGTTAGCACCACGACGAATTGGTTGAGCTTAGGAAACTCATCTCATCCGGATTAGTTTTCATTAGTGAAAATTTTAATCCGGGGACATGGGAGCCAATGAGCCTCCTAGCAATGCCATCAAATTGGTATCAGAGCCACGATTTCCGGTTTTGTGTGTTTTGGATTAGGTTACTTTCGTGCACTTATCATATATTGTATATGTCGGATGATAGTAGGATGTGCATAGGATAACTTTTTGGTTGCAGGCATAAGTTCCAACTATTATTGCTATATATGTGTGTATGTGATTGTATGTGTGTGTGATTGTATATTATTTGAATCCTAAGGGTCGACAAGGCTAAATTAGTATTTAATTTTTGTAATTGAATACGGCATTGTTTAGCCACTCATTTTAGTTTACTTTCGATCTAGATTATTTGTACACTCCTTCGTGGAGTATAGGATCGATGGATGTAAATTAAAATAGTTCATCTTGGCTCGGATCTCTTTAGTGACTTGCGCATGGGAAAAGGTGGAGCGGACAAGGTGGCGACACGACGGGACGCATATTGGAGAACAATGCCATAATAGTTGGGAAAATTCTATTTTTTCCATATTTATTGCTGATTTGTTTTATATGCATGTTGTGTGTTCTTGAAAATTCCTCACTGACAATTTACTAAGTGGGAGAGGGACATTTTAATTAATTCCCATGACCTCCATTACAATTTGACGTGTGATGCAACAAACTTGTGTGTCGGCTCTGAGTGCCTTCCTCCCCATCAGATGAGTTTGTTTGCGGATCACTAGGTCAAATAATGGTTATAGGAAATTATTTAGGAGCGTGTGTACTTCCCCATCGGTAAGGCACATAATCCGAGATAATTCCCTTAGTATCGTGTAATGGTGCACACTTAGATGCAAATAAAAAGTATCCTCCCCATCGGAGTCACTGCTTTTATTTGTAGGGCCAAAGAGGAACCAACTATTAATTTTATTTGTCAAAAAGTAAGGTTGACAAGACAATAAAATTAATGGGTTAAACCTCCTCTTACAAATGTAAAATTCGTATACGTCCACACTATCGTGGCATGCGATATTCTCGGTGTTTTGAGGTGTTGGTTGATTTCAAAATTTTATTGTTTGAGGAATCAATAATTTTTTGAAATCTAAAGTAATGATCTATGTGATTCTTAGGATTTTCAAAATTGACTTTCAGTCCACTTGTTTTGATACTAAAAGAAAATAAACTTACTGTGCATAATTATGATTATTGGAAAAGAATCTAGATATTGTCTTATCTGCTAAGGAGTACAAGTATGCACTCTTCGAAGAGTGTCCTCAAGCCATGGTTGCTCAAAAAGGTTTCTACTTCTAAGCCAAAAGGTAAGAAGAAGAAGAAACAATGTGAAGCAAAGATGGTGAGAGGATCTCTAGGAGGAGTGAAGAAGCCGAAAGGCAAGTACTTCACTTGCAAGCAGGAGGGACAATGGAAGAAGGACTATCCCAATCCAAAGTAGAACAAAGGTATATCCTTTGGACTAGTCATTGAAACATGATTAGCGGTGTTATCTACCGACACCTGGTGTGTAGATACGGGAGCCACTAATCATGTCTGCAATACTTTGCAGGAGTTCCAGGAAACCCGATGACTAGCTGAGGGAGAGATTACCCTCTTCATGGGCAATGCTTCAAAGGTGGCGGCTATTGCAGTGGGAGACGTTTATTTATCTTTTGATAGGAATAAAGTTTTGGTTTTGAGAAATTGTCTTTATGTACCTACTTTTAGAAAGAATCTAATTTCAGTTTCTAAATTGTTTCTGGATGGATATTCTGTTTCTTTTAATGACAAAGTTGTTATAAAAAGGATTAGGGAGATTATCTATTCTGGTACATTGGTTGGCAATTTGTACACTCTTGAACCGAAAACTCCCACGATGCATATAGAAGTGAATAACTCATCTTCTAAGTCTAATAAGAGAAAATAACCTTCGAAAATGAACCAGACATATCTTTGGCACCTAAGACTTGGTCATATTAACCTGAGTAGAATTCAAAGGTTGATAGCTAATGGACCCTTGGGTTCATTAGTGGTGGAAGATCTCCCAACCTGCGAGTCTTGCTTGGAAGGTAAGATGACCAAGAGGCCTTTTAAGGCTAAGGGGTATAGAGCCAAAGATGTATTGGAATTGGTTCATTCTGATTTGTGCGGTCCTATGTCTATCCACGCTAGAGGTGGCTTTGAATACTTTGTCTCTTTTATAGACGATTATTCAAGGTATGGATACATTTACTTGATGCGCCGCAAGTCTGAATGCTTTGACAGGTTTAAAGAATTTAAGGCTGATGTGGAGAACCGTCAAGGTAAAAGTATCAAGACACTACGATCTGATCGTGGTGGCGAGTACCTCTTCGGAGAGTTTAGGAGTTACTTATCAAAGGCTAGGATTCAATCCCAATTGTCCGCACCTGGCACACCCCAGCAGAATGGTGTGGCGGAGCGAAGGAATAGGACTCTTATGGAGATGGTCAGATCGATGATGAGTTATTCTGAGTTACCTGATTCATTCAGGAGGTTTGCTTTGGAAACGGAAGCACACATTCTGAACTTGGTTCCATCTAAGTCAGTACCCTGTACTCCCACAGAATTGTGGACTGGGCGAAAGCGTAGTCTAAGACATATTCGGATTTGGGGTAGTCCAGCACATGTGCTGAAGGGAGATGATGGTAAGTTGGAATCTCGTACAGAAGTACGCTTGTTTGTTGGCTACCCTAAGGGAATGAAGGGTGGTTTGTTCTATAGTCCTAGAGATCAGAAGGTGATCGTGAGTACGAATGCCAGATTTCTATAGGAGGACTATGTGATGAACCATAAGCCCACGTGTAGGATTGTTCTTGAGGAGTTGACAGGGGAAGTCCCGACTTCAGTACCACCGGTACAAGAGGAAATACCATAAGTCACTGCACCGTGGGTCACTGAGCATACACAGGAGGCACCTCGTCATAGTGGGAGGGTTGTTAGACAACCAGAGAGATTCATGTTCTTGGGAGAGTCTTCGGACTTTGTCCCTGGTAAACATGAACCTGATCCCTGGACATATGACGAGGCACTCCAAGATAGAGATGCGGTATCTTGGCAAAAAGCGATGAATTCAGAGATAGAATCTATGGATTCTAATCATGTCTGGGAGCTATTAGAACCACCCGATGGTGAGAAAGCCATTGGATGCAAGTGGATCTACAAGAGAAAGAGAGGAGTAGATGGGAAGGTTGAGACCTTCAAAGCTAGGCTTATTGCGAAAGGGTATACTCAGAAAGAGGGTATCGATTATGAGGAGACCTTTTTGCCGGTAGCTATGCTTAAGTCTATTCGAATTCTCTTATCTATTGCTGCTCATGAGGATTATGAGATTTGGCAGATGGATGTCAAGACAACTTTCCTTAACGGAAGTCTTGAGGAAAACATCTATATGAAGCAACCAGAGGGATTCATTGCAAAGGGCATAGAGCATCTTGTGTGTAAGCTTAATCGGTCCATTTATGGATTGAAGCAAGCTTCTAGATCTTGGAACATCCGCTTTGATGAGGTAATCTAGTCATATGGATTTATTCAAAGTTCGGATGAGCCTTGTGTATACAAGAGATGTGATGGAAACGTAGTGGTATTTCTTGTACTATACATAGATGACATTTTGTTAGTTGACAACAATATTAGAGTGTTATCAGACGTAAGGGTATGGTTGTCCAAACAGTTTGATATGAAGGACTTGGGAGAAGTGGGACACATCCTTGGGATCAAGGTAATAAGGGATCGCAAGAAAAGGATGTTGTGCTTATCTCAAGCTTCATACATTGACACTATCTTGGATCGTTTTAGCATGCAGAACTCCAAGAAAGGTTTTCTACCTTTTAGGCATGGAGTACCTTTATCTAAAGAGATGTGTCCCAAAACATCAAAGGAGATAGAGGAGATGAAGGAAGTTCCTTATGCTTCGGCAGTAGGAAGCCTCATGTATGCTATGCTATGTATGAGACCAGATATCTGCTTTGTCGTGGGCATGGTTAGCAGATATCAAAATAATCCTGGACAGGGACATTGGACTGCGGTAAAGCATATATTGAAGTACTTGAGAAGGACTAGGGATTATATGCTGGTTTACCGGGCAGATCAATTAGTCCCTATGGGTTACACGGATTCTGATTTCCAATCAGATAGGGACAACAGTAAGTCTACCTCGGGGTTTGTGTTTACTTTTGGAGGTGGAGCCATAGTATGGAGGAGTGTTAAGCAGAAATGCGTGGCGAACTCTACCATGGAAGCTGAGTATGTGGCAGCCTTTGAGGCATCCAAGGAAGCTGTATGGCTCAGGAACTTTTTGATGGACTTGGATGTGATTCCTGGTTTGACCAGAACTATCACAATTTATTGTGATAACAGTGGTGCAGTTGCAAACTCGAAGGAACCACGAGCCCATAAGGCGAGTAAACACATAGAGCGCAAGTACCACCTGATACGAGAGATCGTAAAGCGAGGAGAAGTAGATGTCGCCAAGATTGTATCAGAGGATAACCTGGCGGATCCAATCACTAAGGCCCTTCCAGCGAAAGCATTTGATAGGCATGTGGAGGACATGGTGATCAGATGTATGGCAGTGTGATGACAACATAGTCTTTTAGTATAAGTGGGAGATTGTTGGAATGTATACTGAAAGCCTAGCTCTTTTGTATGAACATTTTTATTTTGAAATAAGAATCACATGATCATTGTTTGCACTTTATATTTATGTGTGCATATTGTCTAATACGTTACATTGTAGATAACATGGTGCTTGGTGTGGCACAGAAGATCATGTTATCAATCCCTTGTATAATATAAGTAGAGGCTCACAACCAAGATGGTTTTGGACAAACCATTGGCATGGTTGTAGTGTAGCTTGGTATTATTTTGTCTTGAACATAGAGTTACACTAGTACACTTAGGTGTATTGAGCAGGACCGACATAGAGGTGATTCAATTTATTGCTGACTACATAATTGAATCGAACCTCGGATATTATGTTGTACATGCTCTTAATCCCGATATAATAACGGGCACATGTACTTAGTATTTATTTCTTTGATTTACCAAAGGGTGAGATTTATATGGATTAAATCAATATGCCCGGTAAGTTGGGAAATGATATTATTTACATGGTGTGCCATTAATTATAGGAGGAAACCGTGTCCTACATATTAGGTTGATGATGTCCCCTTGAGGAACTCATAAGGTTCATCATGTAAACCCTGCTGGTTGACTTAGTCAACATTATGATAAGGTTGAGTGGTACTACTCGAGGAGTTAGATGTTAATTGATTGATGGTCAGTAAATCAATTAATTGACGGGCATTCGATATCTTAAACACGGGGAGATGGATGTACAAATAATGTATGGAGCCCATATTAATTTATGGGGGTTGGTGAGGTAATTCAATGATGATCCTCTAGTGGAATGGAACATCATTGATGGATCAAGTTTGTGTGGTTCCGATCCATCGGGTGGCCAAGATCCAACTCCTCCTCATGGTCCCTATCGTAGCCTAATATAAACCTCATGGAGCCTAGATCCAATGATGGAAAACAAAACTCTAGATCCGACGGTGGAGATTAAATCTCTAGATCCGACGGTTGAGATTAAATCTCTAGATCTAATGGTTGAGATTAAATCCCTAGATCCGACGGTGGAGATTAAATCTCTAGATCCGACGGTTGAGATTAAATCTCTAGATCCGACGGTTGAGATTAAATCCCTAGATCCGACGGTGGAGATTAAATCTCTAGATCTGACGGTTGAGATTAAATCCCTAGATCCGACGGTTGAGATTAAATCTCTAGATCCGACAGTTGAGATTAAATCTCTAGAACCGACGGTTGAGATTAAATCCCTAGAACCAACGGTGGAGATTAAAACAAGTCTTAAGCCCAACTCTATAAAAGGGGGCTTAAGGTGGGCGGCAAGAGGTTGTTGGTTGGTTTTGGAGATTAGGGTTTTGCCTATCATAAGCTTGGGCGGCAAGAAACCCTAAGGAGATTAGGGTTTGGTTGGGCGGCTAGGGTTTGGAAGTTGGAGTGGGCGGCAACTATAGGAGAGGTTCTCTTCTTCTTCCTAAGGTGTTGTCGGCACCTATCTCTTTTCACTCTACCTTGGTCAGCGCTCAACCTATTCCTCTTCTCCTCTTCTTTTCCTCTTGATCGGCGGCACAAAGGAGCTAGGGATTGTTCCCTTGTTCAGTTCCTTGGTTGGCCATCTTGTTCTTTCTTTTCTTGGGGCCGGCAGCATCAAGCCTTTGTGGCTTGGTGGTTGGCTCAAGCAAGAAGGGAAGGAGAGTTCTTCTAACTTTTGATTGAAGAAGATCTAGGAAGCTTCAACTTGTGGAGGATCTTCGCCCGCACAAAATCTACGAGGAGGTTAGGACATACGATAGAAGATCGAGAGGTATAAAAGTTTTACAAGTTATATTATTGATCTTTGCATGTTCTTATTAATATGTTTGTATGTGTTGATTATACATGTCTACATCCATATGTATTTGTATAATCATGGACCCCGAAGATAAATACAAAAACCGGCGATCCGTCCGTCGTCGCTTCCGTGGCTAACCGACTAGAAGAGCTTGGTTGCTTGAACAACTAGTTTGTTCAAGCGATCGCTCAAGTCGTTAGCACGACGACGAATTGGTTGAGCTTAGGAAACTCATCCCATCCGGATTAGTTTCCATTAGTAAAAATTTTAATCCGGGGACATGGGAGCCAACAAGCCTCCTAGCAATGCCATCATAGCCTGTTGCATACAACCCCAATCGTAGGCCCTTGTCCTTCCTTTAATAAATAATTCGTCGCCGCTCTTAAAATAGGGTTTCCTGGCTTTTCCCTTCCACTCTTTCAAATTCTCTGGTGTTGAAGTGTGTGTTGCCACCACTACCTGCTTAAGAATTTCTTCTCCCTTCTTTGTATAACAACTTCACTTCCTTTTTCTCAAAGATGTAGTCATGCTGAGCGTTGCTTGCCGAATGATTTAAAAGAAGTGCATCGTTGCTAGAGGAATATCCATTGGCCCATCTTCGTCATTAGCTACCGCGACCCTTGACAACCCTCCTTCTACCACTCCTTCCTCTATCCCTACTTCTTCCCATCCATTAGTAATATCCCTTTTACCTTCGTCACCTCCTTCTGACACCATCTCCTTCTATGTGTCATTAGAGGTACTCATTGCAACTCCTACGTCGCAAAACCCTAATTCCCCTTCTCCTTCTGTTCCTTCTCAAAAGAAACTGCCTCTATTGTGGATGAGCTTTTTCTCGTCACCACTTTGTCTTCCCCCATAGCATCCCCCTCCATTTCCTTGCAACATCCACAAATAGTTCCTCCTCCCTCCTCCTCTAGAGGAAGAATGATGAAATAATAGCAGGCTTGAGGGGTCAAATAACTAGAGAAATCTGCCAAAACTCCTACCTCCAAGAAGAGAGGGATAGGGCTTTATCCCTTTTGCAGAAACAACAACACTCCTTACAACTGGTCAGTTGTGAGGCAGCCACTTCCATGGCTCACTCGGTAGCTGTTAGAGATACTTCAGCCTCTATGTGCCAAGATGTGATTGAAATGTCTAAGATTTTTCAGCATGGTTAGGCTTCTTATACTCGTAATATGCACGCTCTAGGTGCAAGTCTTACCCAGATATCTTGCCAATACTGTCGACTCCACACGGACTTTATAGAGCACCGAGAGTGTTGCATTAAATTCCATCAAGATGTAGAGGCTTCTGAAAGACAAAGACAAGAACACCTAGCTCCCCGAATATTGACCACCTTCTACGATGTTCACCAATACGCAGGGGAAGGGTTTCCTCCCGCTCAACAACTGACTCCACACCTCAATTGGGAGATGGCCCTCCGACGTTATCCCCTATATTATTTCAAATTGTAATTTTCTTTTGGGCTCCTATGTATAACTAAAAACCCTGATGTCATAAGGGTGGATACTTTCAAAATGTTGTATTTTCTTTACCCCTTTTTAATGTAAGTGTACAAATGCAGAATCAATCCTCCCTTTTTTCTTATCTCATTCATTTACTCTTCCCTCTTTTCAAAGATAAAAATGTTTTAAATGAACTACATTCCAAGGCCTGGGTAACTCCTTCCCTTTCGCATCTTAGAGGTAATAAGAAGCTCCTGCAACTCACCGACTAACCTTGTAAGGACCTTCCCAATTAGGGACTAACTTACCCAGGTCTCCAGCAGAATTGACCTTGTGTAAAACCATGTCTCCTACTTGAAACATCTGAGGTATCACCTTTTCGTTAAAGACTTGTTGTATTCTCTGCTTGTATGCTTTATCTTGAACTTGAGCTTGCTCCCACCTTTCTTCTACCAAATCCAGCTCGGTACTTCTCAATATTTGATTATGTTCTGGTCATAAGCTTGGACTCAGGCACTGTTCTCAATAGCTTCTACAGGGATAACAACCTTGGTCCCTTATACTAAGCTGAAAGGTGTCTCACCTATTGCTGCCTTAAGTGTAGTTTGGTAAGCCCACAATATTCTTGGGAGCTCATCCACCCAATTCCACCCGTTAACCCTTAATCTAGCCTTCAATCCTTGAACAATGATTCGATTAACTACTTCCACTTGCCCATTAGCTTGGGGATGAACTGTTGAGGTAAAAGCTAGTTGAATATTAAGACTTTGACACCACTCTCGAATTTTCCTACTTTGGAACTAACATCCATTATCACTCAACAACTTCCGTGGAATTCCATATCTGCACATAATATTTTTCCATAAGAATTGAATTACTGCTCCCTCTGTAATCTTAGCCCAAGGGCTCAACTTCTGCCCATTTAGAAAAGTAATCAACATACATTAGTAAGAACTTCGTCTACAATGGAGTTGTAGGCATCGGCCTGACTATGTTCATTCCCCATTGTTCGAAGGGATAGGAAGCAACCATGGCCTTCAACAGCTCAGTTGGTCATCCAACTTGTTACTATGCATATGACAAGCTTGGCAAGCTTACTAGGCAAACTAAATCTTGGAGGATAGTCAGAAAAAAGTACCCAACCAATAACACCTTCCGAGTTAACGCTCGACCCCCTAAATGATTACCACAACATTCTTCATGAATTTTCCTAAGTATCCACTCGGCATCCTGTTGGGTTTCGTAAACATGCACACAGCGGGAGAAAAAATAAGTAATAAACTAATTTATTAAAATACACACACCACATGCATGCAGGATACAAAAAGTGTAGATATAATCGTCATTTCAAATTTTGCAATAAAAGAACGCTTATACTAGGTATACCTGACGAATTATGTGAAGCGAAAATGGCATCAACTTTAGAGACCCGACCCTCATAAGTTTCACCTCTATCCGTATCCACGCTGAGTATCATCAGGATAGCTACACCAAGCTAAAAGCCCCGTCTTCGTGAGAGTTACTAGCCTCGCTTAGAAGACGTGATCCGAGAGACAATCACAATTCGAATCCAAAATGAGTTTCATAAACTCGCTTCTCGAAAGCGATTTTCGTTAACTGATTAACGAAACTTTGATCCTCCACCAAAGAGGATTGCTGGAGATCCAATCCTCGGAAAGGAGGTCGCTGTTGGAGTTCCGAATGCTGGCCAAATGACACTCTCATTACAAAGGACTAAGGATGTCCAAAGTGGGCATCAAGGTGGAGGAGGGTTGTTGGCCAAACAAGGTTGGTCGGCGGTAGCCAAGGGAGCCGACGGCTGGTGGCAGTCCGACAGATGGATCTGGTGGCAGTTCGGCGGATGGAGCTGCTGGTCGACGGTGGTGGTTGGCCGGCAGCTGGAGGGGAGGCAGCCAAGGTTTGAGCAGTGGCAACCAAAGGGTCGTGGAATAAGAGAGGGAGAGGAGAAGAGAAAACGGTTAGGGTTTCACAAAACCTAAGTCATTCGAACCAACGAACCCGTGTTATCTATCAACCCCATTATTTATAGAGAACGTATCTCTTATCTAATAAGAGACTTTTCCTCAAGACCTTTTCTCAAGACCTTATCTCTAAAGCCTTTTCTCAAAGGGTTATTGGTTCACAACCAAAACCCGTTAACTCGCTCCATTAACTTAAGTTAGAATAAACCAAACCACGTTGGTCTATTTTAAGTTAAAACAAACCGAATAAATTTTGGTTCATTCGTTTAAAACAAACCAAACAACTTTGGTTTATTTTCTACCATTGAATTATAACCAAACCGATTTGGTTCATCCATCATGTCTTCATTAGCTTCCAATGCGACTGAAACAATTTAAAACTTGCTCTTTGTTTGGTCCAACCAAACCAAGTCTCTCTCGATATGAGAATCTCATTCTCAAACTCATTTTAAATCCTTCGGATAACACTCATAGTGTGTATGACCAAATAGGTTCCCTGTTTATGTTGGTCGACTATAATTAACCATTAATTATAGAACGATCATGAGTGGCACCTAGTAGTACATCATGATCCCGAATTAATCGGAAAATCAACGGTTGACCCTAGAAAAACTTCTGAAACCTTTCAACAACTATAGTGAATCGTGCCTCGTTCCCTTCACTCATCTTATACCCACATGGTTTCGAATATGGTCTATTGTGTCAGTCCCCACTAGGTTGACCATGTAACACCCCCCCCCCCTCTGCTTACACTAGTAAGGGAGGTGTTACTATCATACTTTTGTTAGTAATATATGAGAGATGTCCTAAGGCAATCACCTTATGTATGAACCATTTATATGATAAATGAAGATTCACTATTTGAGTATACATGTTTCATGTATTTGATTGGATCTTAAACTCATTTACTGAATGTCCACGATGCGATTCACAGCATGAGAGAATTTGTGATTGGATCACAACTAGTGAGTATCTCTACATGTGTAATTGTGATGTATCGGAATTATCCCTAGTCGATGAATTGATGGATTTGGACACCATCAATTCTGTCGAGACTAGCACGAGGTATACTCCTTGGTGTATCCAAGTAGTTGATTATCACTGGCTGGAGACATTGTGATGTCCGGAGTTAATCGTGGATGCTAGTTATGGTAACTAGTTCATTGGAGTGACCAGCCGTAAGACTTCATATGGTTCTCTGCATATATAGATATGTCAATGAAGTTCTTACTGTAGCTTAAGTGCGATGTTCCTTTGACTTGCGGTATTCAAGTCATCTTGATCATGGAGACTTATGCTTTGACATCTTAAGCAAACATCTCTAAGTAGATGTGGCCCCGAGATGATTGGGTATAAGTCGAAGTGATCGAAGGTGTTTGAATAGCCTATAAAGGATTCACCACTCCTTGCGAGGAGATGTATACCCATGGCCTCTCGTCGGATTGTTACTAAAGCCTTTGGACAAAGCATTACATGTTTAGAGTAAGGTACTCTTCGATACATGTGGAGTAACTAGAATCCGTAGGACGAGGAAATGATACTTGGGCTAGGTGTGACGTAGTCAGCCTAGTGGGGACTGACACTATAGACCATGTCCTGAACCAAGTGGGTATAAGATGAGTGAAGGGAATGGGGCACGATTCATTCGAGCTGCTGAAGGGTTTCAGAAATAGTTCTGGATCAACCGTTGATCTTTTCGGTTAATTGGGGATCATGATGTACTACTAGGGGCCACTCATGATCGTTCTATAATTAATGGTTAATTATAGACGGCCAACATAAATCGAGAACCTATTTGGTCACACGCACAACGAGCGTAATCCAAAGGATTTAAAACGAGCTTGAGAATGGGATTCTCAGACCGAGAGAAACTAGGTTTGGTTGGACCAAACATAAAGCGAGCATGAAATCATTTTAGTCGCAATGGAAGCGTGGATGGGCCGCATCTTATGAAGACATAATGGATGAACCAAAATGGTTTGGTTCTAATCCAATGGAGGAGAATAAACCAAAGAGTTTGGTTTATTTTAAACGAATGAACCAAAAGTTGATTCGGTTCGTTTTAACTTAAAATAAACCATCATGTTTTGGTTTATTTTAACTTATCTTAATGGAGCGGATTAACGGGCCTAATGGTTATGATCCAATAACCATTAAGAGAATTAGTTCTCTATAAAAGAGGGCTTAATGGATAATTAAGCCCTAATCCAAAAACCCTAGCAATGAGTTGCCGCCCACCCCATTGAAGGAGTTGCCGCCCAAGCTCCTTGGCCGCCCAGCCCCTTGTGCCGGCGTCTAGCTCCTTGCCGGCGACCAAGCTTCAGCCGGTGATCCTCCGGCGACCCTCTGGTGATCTTCCTAGGCCTCGGTGAAAAGGTGAGCACTTGGCTTCCTTGTTTTGGCCGGCGCCTACTCCTCCTCCAAGCTGTCCAGTTTTCTGGACAGCTTCTTCTCCTCTCGTCGGAGTGTTGTTTGGACGACGGTTAGAGCTCTAACAGTGGATAACTTACCGGGGATTCGATCTCCGGTAATCCTCTAAGGTGGAGGATGAAGGATTCGTCAATTGGTTGACGAATACCTCTCCGGAGAAGCGAGTTTTGAGAACTCGTATTAGGATCCGAATTTGGATTCGGATCGTGATCATCTCTCGATCACGTCGTCTTCAACACGAGGCTAGTAACCCGTACGAAGACGAATCTCGTGGCTTAGCGAAGTCATCCCGAGGAACTCGGCGTGGATACGGATAGAGACGATTCTTACGAGGATCGTTCCGGTTGATGTCGTTCCCGCTACACGTCATACGGAAGGTATAACGTAGTTTAATTTCTTTTTATTGCAATTTTAATTTACGGTTATGTCTACACTTGTTGTAATATGCATGCGTGTGTTGTGTGTGTTGTAATAAATATAGATTTATTATTTTTTTATTGCTTCCGCTGTGTTCATGTTTACGAAACGTGATCGAACACACACACGCCGCGGTGCCGGAAACCCAATAGTGGTATCAGAGCACAGGTTGTGTTTCGACATAATCGTAAAAATGGTTTTGCGATAGTCATAATGTATTTCTGGAAATTTTCTAATTTTGGAAATTTAGAAGTATTTATGGAAATTTTTCAATTTTGGAAAGTCTAGAAGTATTTATGGAAATCTTCCACTTTTGGAAAGTTGGAAGCATTTATGGAAATTGATATTTTCCATAAATAAAATATTTGATTAGATTCTGGAAATTTGTTTCCTAATTTAATCATGATTTGATTTGGGAAATCAAATCTTAAAATATATTATTTCCAAAAGTAGTTTTAATGATTAAGGAAATTAGTTTCCTATATAGATTTTCCTTAATCAAATAATTCCATGAATAAAATATGTGATTAGATTTGGAAATTTGTTTCCTAATTTAATTATGATTTGATTTAGAGAATCAAATCTTAAACTTATTTTATTTCCATAAATAGTTATGACATATAAGGAAATAAATACATGACATAATTGTATGCCATATAATTGCATTAGATGCATAACATTATGTCATGCGTGTCGTGACATGTAGATGTATGCCATGTATGCCATGCCATGTAGATAATAGTTATTTGCATGCAAAGAGGATGAGACATAAAAACCCTTAAACAATATTAAAGCCTACACCTTCCATTAATATGGTTAGAACCAGAGTTCCGTTTCTTGTTTGGGTTGTTGGACTCTCTCCAAGCCCTACAACCCGAATATGTTCAAACCATGGAATAGTTTAATACTAATATGGTAAGAGTCAGAGGTCAATCGTTAGCTTTGGTTGTTGGACTCTCTCCAAGCTGGGCTAATTGGTTGAATGCGCTCTAACCATATTAAAACTATTTCCCGATTAATGGGTTGGCTTTAACCTGGAGCATCGGCTTGTTGGACTCTCTCCAAGGTCGATGTAAAGGGAGGTGAAGTTGGGTGCTATGCATATGATGCATACTTGTTAATGTGTTAACAACCCGATGTATGTGTGAACATTCAATTAGTTGATAGCACATTGTGATAGTTGCATATACGTGATATGCAATCGGTATAGATGATACCTACCGTCGTAGTTATGAATGGCTTGTTGGACTCTCTCCAAGGTTGTTCATAACTATGATGGATATCAGCCCATTCGGAGATGGACCTACGATCTCCCGAAGTGATTTTGGGGTTTTTGAAATTCTAAAAATGAATGGGATTAATAAATGTATATTGATGCATTTTAAATCATTTTCTCATATATGCTCGTTTTGTATTTCTAAGATTGATCATGATGTCTTTGAATTGCGTTCCATTTTGGATTCGAATAAATTGACTGGGCCGAGCTTCTTGGACTGGCTTAGAAACTTGAGAATTGTTCTCAAGGTGGAAAAGCTTGCGAATGTCCTCGAAGCATCTCTTCCCGCCCGTCCTAGTGACAATGCAACTCTGGACCAATTGTTGGCCTATCAGAAACATGTGAATGATTCTGAAATGGTGAGTTGCATCATGCTAGCTGCGATGGAACCCAAGCTACGAAAGCAGCATGAGCATATGGATGCTCATATCGTAGTCCTTCATCTTTGTGAGTTCGTTGATGAGCAAGTGAGATTCGAAAGGTTCAAAGTCTCAAAGCTCCTCTTCAACTCTGAGATGCTAGAAGGTTCATCTGTGATACTACTCAATGTGCTGAAGACTATGGAGTCTTCTGAGAAGCATGAGCAGGGGACGGTGCTGTTAGTTGATTCCTCGAAGAAAAGTTCTAAGAGGAAGTCAAAGGAACAGCAGAAGGGAAAGAAGAGAAGGGCTAAGAAGGTAGAACTAGCACAAAAGGAAACTTGCCATCATTATGGCAAGGAGAACCATTTGCGAAGAAAGTGCAAGATTTATCTTGAGTCCGTGAAGAAGGATAAGGCATCGGATGCCCCATCTTCTTCAGAAATCTTCTTTATTGATTGTCATTCTATTTCCTCAGACACTTGGGTATTCGATACTGGGTGTGGCTCACATATATGTAATGACATACATGGGCTAAGGAATAGAAGAAGACTCGTCAAGGGGAGAGTCAAATTTACGTGTTGGGAATGGAGCAACGGTTGCCGTGACTCGCCATCTAACGATTTGTTGGAACTCCCGTAGGACTTGTCTTAGAACTAGACAATTGCTTTTATGTTCCTTCGTTGATAAAGAACATCATTTCTATTTCTTGTTTAAATAGAAATGGGTACCATTTGACTTTTAGTAACAATTGTTGTTACATAACTTCAATGGAGTTCTTTATGGACCGGAACTTTAAGCAATGGTGTTTATACGCTGGACGATCCAAAGGACATTTTCAATATCGGGCTTAGCAACACGGCGTGCTCGAAAGGATAATCAAATAGACTCCTATATGTGGCATTGTCGTCTTGGCCATATAAGCAAGAAACGCATGTCGAATTACACCGATGTGGAATTGGAATCGTTGAATTGGATTCATACGATACATGCGAATCATGCTTAAAAGGCAAGATGACTAAGTTACCTTTCACTGGAAAAGGTGAACGAGTGGGAGAGTTACTAGGTCTAATACATACTGATGTATGTGGACCTATGTCAACTCAAGCATTAGGAGGCTATAGCTACTTCATTACCTTCACCGATGATCACTCACGGTTTGGGTATGTGTTCTTGATGAAACACAAGTCTGAAGCCTTTGAAAGGTTCAAAGAATTCAGAAATGAAGTAGAGAAACAACATGACAAGAGTATTAAAATACTTCGATCGGATCGAGGTGGTGAATACTTAAGTCAAGAGTTTCTTGATTATCTAAGAGACAATGGTATATTGTCTCAATGGACTCCGCCCTATACACCACATCATAATGGTGTATCTGAGAGGCGTAACCGGACCTTGTTGGATATGGTCAGGTCAATGATGAATCATGCAACTCTTCCCAAGTCCTTTTGGGGCAATGCACTTCAGACAGCTGTTTACTTGTTAAACAGAATGCCTACCAAGGTAGTTTCAACTACTCCATATGAGATATGGAATAGTAAGAAACCTCATGTATCTTACTTGAAGATATGGGGTTGTTTTGCTTATGTGAAGCGGACTGTATCAGACAAATTGGATGCTAAGTCTGATAAATGTCTATTTATTGGATACCCTAAGGAAACAAGGGGTTAACAATTCTATCATCCTGTGGAACAAAAGGTGTTTGTTTCAAGGCATGTTGTGTTTCTAGAGAAAGAGTTTCTCTTGCAAGAAAACAGTGGGAGTGTCGTCGAGCTTGAGGAGGCTCGAGAGGCTCAAATAGACATTGATGAGATACCTGGTGAAGCACAACAGCCGACAACTCATAGTGATGAGCAATCGGCTGGACCTATTGTAACACCTCATCTTCGTAGATCTGGTAGAACACACAATATTCCTGAGAGATATGGATTTCTCGTAAGTGAATCGAACGACGTGTTACTCATTGATGATGAGGAGCCGACCAGTTATGAAGAGGTGCTGACAAGTTCAGAAAGGGATAAGTGGCTTGGTACCATGAAGTCGGAAATGGATTCCATGTATGAAAACCAAGTTTGGAACTTGGTTGACCCACCAGATGGGATAAAGCCTATAGTGTGCAAGTGGGTTTTCAAGAAGAAAACCGACATGGATGGTAATGTGATTACCTATAAGGCTAGATTGGTGGCGAAAGGATATCGTCAAAAACAAGGTGTTGATTATGACGAAACCTATTCGCCTGTAGCTATGCTTAAATCCATTCGGATGCTCCTGGCCATAGCGGCTCATTATGATTATGAGATATGGCAGATGGATGTGAAAATAGCTTTCCTTAATGGAAACCTGCTCGAGGACGTGTATATGATACCGAGGGTTTCACATCTGATAAAACCAAGGTATGCAAATTGCACGGTCCATTTATGGATTGAAGCAAGCATCCAGAGTCGAATATCCGCTTTGATGAGACAATCAAAAGTTTGATTTCTCACAAAATCCGCATTTAACCTTGTGTGTACAAGAAGGTTAGTGGGAGGCAATGTGTTCCTAGTGTTGTATGTCGATGACATATTACTTATAGGAAACGATGTCTCAATCTTACAGTCAGTGAAGGTTTGGTTATCCAAGACATTCTCCATGAAAGACCTGGGAGAAGCAACCTACATCCTCAGGATTTAGATCTATAGAGATAGATCAAACGGTTGCTTGGTCTTTCGCATACATATATAGACCGAAAAGCAAAGAGGTTTAGCATGTCGGAATCCAAGAAAGGTTTCTTACCCATCAGGAATGGGGTACACCTTTCGAAGTCTATGTGTCTGCGCACATAAGATGAGAGGATTTGCATGAGTAAGATTCCCTATGCATCCGCAATAGGATCTATCATGTATGCTATGTTATGTACGATGAGGCCCGATGTATCGATGCTCGAGTGTCACGAGCAGATACTACCGATCCAGAATGGATCATTGGGTGATCATAAGACAATCCTTAAGTACTTAAGAAGAACTAAGGATACGCTCCTAATATATGGAGAAGGGTACATGGTGATACGTGGGTATACGGATGTTACCCGCATGCATAAGGATGATTCCATGTCTTTGTCCGGGTATGTATTCACCGGAATGGAGGTGCAATAAGTTGGAAAGGTTCCAAGCTTGACACTATAGCGGATTCTCGCCACTAAGGCGTACATTGTAGCTTTGAAGCAAAGAAGGAAGTTTGGATCAAGAAGTTCATCTATGAACTTGATGTGGTCTCATCAATGATCCAAACATGTGCTTCACGCTATCATCTTATCGAGAGATCATCAAGAGGAACGAAATACAAATCGAAAAGGAACTTAGCGGATCCTTTGACTAAAGCATTACCTCAAAGTAAGTTTGAGGGTCATGTTAGAGCTTATGGTATTGATACCGAGAGCGATTGGCATTAGCCAAGTGGGAGTCTTAGTAATATATGAGAGATGTCCTAAGGCAATCGCTTTGTATGTATGAACCATTTATATGATAAATGAAGATTCACTATTTGAGTATACATGTTTTATGTATTTGATTGATCTTAAACTCATTTATCAATGTCCACGATACGATTCACAAAGATGAGAGAATTTGTGATTGATCACAACTAGTGAGTATCTCTACATGTGTAATTGTGATGTATCTAATTATCCTAGTCGATGAATTGATGGAACTGACACCATCAATTCGCTGAGACTAGCACGAGGTATACCCTTGGTGTATCCAAGCAGATTCTCACCGGGCCGAGACATAGTGATGTCCGAGTTAATCGTGGATGCTAGTTATGGTAACTAGTTCATTGAGTGACCACCGTAAGACTTCATATGGTTCTCTCGCATATATAGATATGTCAATTGAAGCTTAAGTGCGATGTTCCTTTGACTTGCGGTATTCAAGTCATCTTGATCATGGAGACTTATGCTTTGACATCTTAAGCAAACATCTCTAAGGAGATGTGGACCCGGATGATTGGGTATAAGTCAAGTGATCAAGGTGTTTGAATAGCCTATAAAGGATTCACCACTCTGCAGGAGATGTATACCCTATGGCCTCTCGCCGGATTGTTACTAAAGTCTGGCCAAAGCATTACATGTTTAGAGTAAGGTACTCTTCGATACATGTGGAGTAACTAGAACTGTGAGGACGAGGAAATGATACTGGGCTAGGTGTGACGAGTCACTAGTGGGGATCACACAATAGACCATGTCCTCAACCAAGTGGGTATAAGATGAGTGAAGGGAATGGGGCACGATTCATTCAAGCCATCAAGGGTTTCGTAAATAGTTCGATCAACCGCTGATCTTTTCGTTAATTGGGGATCATGATGTACTACTAGGTGCCACTCATGATCGCTCTATAATTAATGGTTAATTATAGACGGCCAACATAAACCGAGAACCTATTTGGTCACACGACAACGAGTGTAATCCAAAGGATTTAAAACGAGCTTGAGAATGGGATTCTCGCATCGAGAGAAACTATGTTTGGTCGATCAAACATAAAGCGAGCATGAAATTGTTTCAGTCGCAATGGAAGCGTGGATGGGCCGTGTCTTATGAAGACATAATGGATGGACCAAAATGGTTTGGTCCTAATCCAATGGATGAGAATAAACCAAAGGGTTTGGTTTATATTAAACGAATGAACCAAAAGTTGGTTCGGTTCGTTTTAACTTAAAATAAACCATCATGGTTTGGTTTATTTTAACTTATCTTAATGGAGCGGGTTAACGGGCTTTATGGATATGATCCATTAACCACTAAGAGAATTAGTTCTCTATAAAATAGGATTAAACCTAACCTAAACCTAATCAATAGTGGCCGCCCAACCCTCCCTCTCCTATTGGCGCCCAACTTGTGCCTGCCGCCCAGCCAAGGTCCTCCAACCCGGCGTCAGAAGGTTGCTTCCTTCCTCCTCGCCGGCGTCGAGCTGCTGCCGGAAGAGTTCGGTCATCCTCCTTAGGTTTGGCATCAAGGTGAGCACTTTGCTTCCTTGGGCGGCGCCTACTCCTCCACCAAGCTGTCCAGTTTTCTGGACAGCTTCTTCTCCTTCGGGCGTCGTTTGGGCGGACGGTTAGTGCTCGATAGCGGCTAACATACCGGGGATTTGATCTCCGGTAATCCTCTGAGGTGGAGGGCGAAGGATTAAATCGTCGGTTGTGAATACCTCTCCGGAGAAGCAAGTCTTGAGGACTTATTTTAGGTCCGAATTTGGATTCGGATCGTGATCATCTCTCGATCACGTCGTCTTCAACACGAGGCTAGTAACCCGTACGAAGACGAAGCTCGTGGCTTGGCGAAGTCATCGAGGGCTCGGCGTGGATCACGGATAGAGGCGATTCTTACGAGAATCGTTCGGTTGATGCCGTTCCGCTACCGTCATCTGGAAGGTATAACGTAGTTTAAATTTCTTTTATTGCAATTTTAATTTACGGTTATGTCTACACTTGTTGTAATAGCATGCGTGTGTTGTGTGTGTTGTAATAAATAGGAGTATTTATTATTTTTATTGCTTCCATTTGTGCTCATGTTTCTGAAACATGATCGAACACCTGCCTTGTGATTGCGGAAACCTTGATGGTATCGAGCCCGGGTTGTGTTTCGACATAATCGTAAAATGGTTTTCGATAGTCATAATGTTTTTCTGGAAATTTTCTAATTTTGGAAATTTAGAAGTATTTATGGAAATTTTTCAATTTTGGAAAGTCTAGAAGTATTTATGGAAATCTTCCACTTTTGGAAAGTTGGAAGTATTTATGGAAATTGATATTTTTCATAAATAAAATATTTGATTAGATTCTGGAAATTTGTTTCCTAATTTAATCATGATTTGATTTGGGAAATCAAATCTTAAAATATTTTATTTCCATAAGTAGTTTTAATGATTTAGGAAATTGGTTTCCTAAATAGATTTTCCTTAATCAAATAATTCCATGAATAAAATATGTGATTAGATTTGGAAATTTGTTTCCTAATTTAATTATGATTTGATTTGGAGAATCAAATCTTAAACATATTTTTATTTCCATAAATAGTTATGACATATAAGGAAATTATATACATGACATAATTGTATGCCATGTAATTGCATTTGATGCATAACATTATGCCATGCGTGTCGTGACATGTAGATGTATGTCATGTATGTCATGCCATGTAGATAATAGTTATTTGCATGCAAAGAGGATGAGACATAAAAACCCTTAATCAATATTAAAGCCTACACCTTCCATTAATATGGTTAGAACCAGAGTTCTGTTTCTTGTTTGGGTTGTTGGACTCTCTCCAAGCCCGGCTCGAACCTGAATATGTTCAAACCATGGAATAGTTTAATACTAATATGGTAAGAGTCAGAGGTCAATCGTTAGCTTTGGTTGTTGGACTCTCTCCAAGCTGGGCTAATTGGTTGAATGTGCTCTAACCATATTAAAACTATGTCCTGATTAATGGGTTGGCTTTAACCTGGAGCATCGGCTTGTTGGACTCTCTCCAAGGTCGATGTAAAGGGAGGTGAAGTTGGGTGCTATGCATATGATGCATACTTGTTAATGTGTTAACAACCCGATGTATGTGAACATTCAATTAGTTGATAGCACATTGTGATAGTTGCATATACGGGATATGCAATCGGTATAGATGATACCTACCGTCGTAGTTATGAATGGCTTGTTGGACTCTCTCCAAGGTTGTTCATAACTATGATGGATATCAGCCCATTCGGAGATGGACCTACAATCTCCCGAAGTGATTTTGGGATTTTTGAAATTCGAAAAATGAATGGGATTTATAAATGTATATTGATGCATTTTAAAATCATCTTTCTCACATATGCTCGTTTTGTATTTCTAAGTTAATATATTGATCATGATGTGTTTGAATTTGCGTTCCATTTTGGATTCAAATAAATTGACTGGGCCGAACTTCTTGGACTAGCTTAGAAACTTGAGAATTGTTCTCAAGGTGGAAAAGCTTGCGTATGTCCTCGAAGCGCCTCTTCCCGCCCATCCTAGTGACAATGCAACTATGGACCAATTGTTGGCCTATCAGAAACATGTAAGTGATTCTGAACAAATGAGTTGCATCATGCTAGCCACGATGGAACCCAAGCTACGAAAGCAGCATGAGCATATGGATGCTCATATCGTAGTCCTTCATCTTTGTGAGTTGGTTGATGAGCAAGTGAGATTCGAAAGGTTCGAAGTCTCAAAGCTCCTCTTCACCTCTGAGATGCTAGGAGGTTCATCTGTGGTACTGCTCAATATGCTGAAGACTGTGGAGTCTTCTGAGAAGCATGAGCAGGGGACAGTGCTGTTAGTTGATTCCTCGAAGAAAGGTTCTAAGAGGAGGTCAAAAGAACAGCAGAAGGGAAAGAAGAGAAGGGCTAAGAAGGTAGAACTAGCACAAAAGGAAACTTGCCATCATTATGGCAAGGAGAGCCATTTGCGAAGAAAGTGCAAGATTTATCTTGAGTCCGTGAAGAAGAATAAGGCATCGGATGCCCCATCTTCTTCAGATATCTTCGTTATTGATTATCATTCTATTTCCTCAAACACTTGGGTATTTGATACTAGGTGTGGCTCACATATATGTAATGACATACATGGGCTAAGGAATAGAAGAAGACTCGTCAAGAGGAGAGTCAAATTTACGTGTTGGGAATGGAGCAACGGTTGCTGCACTCACATTGGAACGTATTTGTTGGAACTCCCTGTAGGACTTGTCTTAGAACTGGACAATTGCTTTTATGTTCCTTCGTTGATAAAGAACATCATTTCTATTTCTTGTTTAAATAGAAATGGGTACCATTTGACTTTTAGTAACAATTGTTGTTACATAAACTTTGAATGGAGTTCTTTATGGGACTGGAACTTTAAGCAATGATGTTTATACGTTGGACGTATCCAGTGACATTTTCAATATCGAAGTGAGCAACACGCGTGCTCGAAAGGATAATCAAATAGACTCCTATATGTGGCATTGTCGTCTTGGCCATATAAGCAAGAAACGCATGTCCGAATTACACCGATGTGGAATTCTGGAATCGTTTGAATTGGATTCATACGATACATGCGAATCATGCTTAAAAGGCAAGATGACTAAGTTACCTTTTACTGGAAAAGGTGAACGAGTGGGAGAGTTACTAGGACTAATACATACTGATGTTTGTGGACCTATGTCAACTCAAGCATTAGGAGGCTATAGCTACTTCATTACCTTCACTGATGATCACTCACGGTTTGGGTATGTGTTCTTGATGAAACATAAGTCTGAAGCCTTTGAAAGGTTCAAAGAATTCAGAAATGAAGTAGAGAAGCAACATGACAAGAGTATTAAAATACTTCGATCGGATCGAGGTGGTGAATACTTAAGTCAAGAGTTTCTTGATTATCTAAGAGACAATGACATATTGTCTCAATGGACTCCGCCCTATACACCACAGCATAATGGTGTATCTGAGAGGCGTAACCGGACCTTGTTTGACATGGTCAGGTCAATGATGAATCATGCAACTCTTCCCAGGTCCTTTTGGGGCTATGCACTTCAGACAGCTGTTTACTTGTTAAACAGAATGCCTACCAAGGTAGTCTCAACTACTCCATATGAGATATGGAATAGTAAGAAACCTCATGTATCTTACTTGAAGATATGGGGTTTTCCTGCTTATGTGAAGTGGACAGTATCAGACAAATTGGATGCTAAGTCTGATAAATGTCTATTTATTGGATACCCTAAGGAAACAAGGGGTTACCAAATCTATCATCCTGTGGAACAAAAGGTGTTTGTTTCAAGGCATGCTGTGTTTCTAGAGAAAGAGTTTCTCTTGTAAGAAAACAGTGGGAGTGTCATCGAGCTTGAGGAGGCTCGAGAGACTCAAATAGACATTGATGAGATACCTGGTGAAGCACAACAATGACAACTCATAGTGATGAGCAATCGGACTATCTATTGTAACACCACATCTTCGTAGATCCGTAGAACACGCAATATTCCCGAGAGATATGGATTCTCGTAGTTTAATCGAACGACGTGTTACTCATTGACGGCGAGGAGCCTACTATTATGAAGAAGTCCGACAAGTTCAGAAGGGATAAGTGGCATGGTGCCATGAAGCTCAAATGGATTCCACTTTGAAAACCAAGTTTGGAACTTGGTTGACTGAAGGATAAAGCCTATAGGGTGCAAGTGGGTTTTCAAGAAGAAAACTGACATGGATGGCAATGTGATTACCTATAAGGCTAGATTGGTGGCGAAAGGATATCGTCAAAAACAAGGTGTTGATTATGACGAAACCTATTCGCCTGTAGCTATGCTTAAATCCATTCGGATGCTCCTGGCCATAGCGGGTCATTATGATTATGAGATATGGCAGATGGATGTGAAAACAGCTTTCCTTAATGGAAACCTGCTCGAGGACGTGTATATGATACAGCCTGAGGGTTTCACATCGGTTGATAAAACCAAGGTATGCAAATTGCGACGGTCCATTTATGGACTGAAGCAAGCATCCAGGATCTGGAATATCCGTTTTGATGAGACAATCAAAAGGTTTGATTTCTCACAAAAAATCCAGACGAACCTTGTGTGTACAAGAAGGTTAGTGGGAGTGCAGTCGTATTCCTAGTATTGTATGTCGATGACATACTACTTATAGGAAACGATGTTTCAATCTTACTGTCAGTGAAGGTTTGGTTATCCAAGACATTCTCCATGAAAGACCTGGGAGAAGCAACCTACATCCTCGGGATTAAGATCTATAGAGATAGATCGAAACGGTTGCTTGGTCTTTCGCAGTCTACATATATAGACCGAGTGCTAAAGAGGTTTAGCATGTCGGAATCCAAGAAAGGTTTCCTACCCATCAGGCATGGGGTACACCTTTCGAAGTCTATGTGTCCGCGCACAGAAGACGAGAGGATTTGCATGAGTAAGATTCCCTATGCATCCGCAATAGGATCTATCATGTATGCTATGTTATATACGAGGCCCGATGTATCGTATGCTCTGAGTGTCACGAGCAGATACCAGTCCGATCCAGGAATGGATCATTGGGCGGCTGTTAAGACGATCCTTAAATACTTGAGAAGAACTAAGGATGTGTTCCTAATATATGGAGAAGGGTACATGGTGATATGTGGGTATACGGATGCCAGATCTAGACAGACAAGGATGATTCCATGTCTTAGTCTGGGTATGTATTCACCTAGAATGGAGGCGCAATAAGTTGGAAAGGTTCCAAGCTTGACACTATAGCGGATTACGCCCACTAAGGCGAGAATCGTTGCGACTTTGGCGGCAAAGTTGGATCAAGTAGTTCATCTATGAACTTGATGTGGTCTCATCAATGATCCAAACATGTGCTTCGCCGCTATCATCTTATCAGAGAGATCATAAGTAGGAACGAAATACAAATCGAGAAAATTCCCACTGAAAGGAACTTAGCGGATCCTTTGACTAAAGCATTACCTCAAAGTAAGTTTGAGGGTCATGTTGGTGCTTATGGTATTGGATACCGTAGCGATTGGCATTAGGCCAAGTGGGAGTCTGTTAGTAATATATGAGAGATGTCCTAAGGCAATCGACTTATGTATGAACCATTTATATGATAAATGAAGATTCACTATTTGAGTATACATGTTTTATGTATTTGATTGGATCTTAAACTCATTTACTGAATGTCCACGATACGATTCACAGCATGAGAGAATTTGTGATTGGATCACAACTAGTGAGTATCTCTACATGTGTAATTGTGATGTATCGGAATTATCCCTAGTCGATGAATTGATGAATCTGGACACCATCAATTCTGTTGAGACTAGCACGAGGTATACTCCTTGGTGTATCCAAGCAGCTGATTCTCACTGGCTGGAGACATAGTGATGTCCGGAGTCAATCGTGGATGCTAGTTATGGTAACTAGTTCATTGGAGTGACCAGCCGTAAGACTTCATATGGTTCTCTGCATATATAGATATGTCAATGAAGTTCTTACTGTGGCTTAAGTGCGATGTTCCTTTGACTTGCGGTATTCAAGTCATCTTGATCATGGAGACTTATGCTTTGACATCTTAAGCAAACATCTCTAAGGAGATGTGGACCCGGGATGATTGGGTATAAGTCGAAGTGATCGAAGGTGTTTGAATAGCCTATAAAGGATTCACCACTCCTTGCGAGGAGATGTATACCTATGGCCTCTCGTCGGATTGTTACTAAAGTCTTTGGCCAAAGCATTACATGTTTAGAGTAAGGTACTCTTCGATACATGTGGAGTAACTAGAATCCGTAGGACGAGGAAATGATACTTGGGCTAGGTGTGACGTAGTCGACTAGTGGGATCGGCACACAATAGACCATGTCTGAACCAAGTGGGTATAAGATGAGTGAAGGGAATGGGGCACGATTCATTCAAGCTCAAGGGTTTAAATAGTTCGGATCAATGATCTTTTCGGTTAATTGGGGATCATGATGTACTACTAGGTGCCACTCATGATCGTTCTATAATTAATGGTTAATTATAGACGGCCAACATAAACCGAGAACCTATTTGGTCACACTCACAACGAGTGTAATCCAAAGGATTTAAAACGAGCTTGAGAATGAGATTCTCAGACCGAGAGAAACTATGTTTGGTTGGACCAAACATAAAGTGAGCATGAAATTGTTTCAGTCGCAATGGAAGCGTGGATGGGCCGTGTCTTATGAAGACATAATGGATGGACCAAAAGGGTTTGGTCCTAATCCAATGGATGAGAATAAACCAAAGGGTTTGGTTTATATTAAACGAATGAACCAAAGGTTGGTTCGGTTCGTTTTAACTTAAAATAAACCATCATGGTTTGGTTTATTTTAACTTATCTTAATGGAGCGGGTTAACGGGCTTTATGGATATGATCCATTAACCACTAAGAGAATTAGTTCTCTATAAAATAGGGATTAAACCCTAACCCTAAACCTAATCAATAGTGGCCGCCCAACCCCTCCTTCTCCTATTCGGCGCCCAACTTCAAGCTGCCGCCGCCCAGCCCAAAGGTCCTCCAACCGGCATCCAGAAGGTTGCTTCCTTCCTCCTCGCCGGCGTCTAGCTGCTGCCGGAAGAGTTCCGGTCATCCTCCTTAGGTTTGGCATCAAGGTGAGCACTTTGCTTCCTTGGTTTTGGCCGGCGCCTACTCCTCCACCAAGCTGTCCAGTTTTCTGGACAGCTTCTTCTCCTCTCGTCGGAGCGTCGTTTGGACGACGGTTAGTGCTCCGACAGCGGCTAACATACCGGGGATTTGATCTCCGGTAATCCTCTGAGGTGGAGGACGAAGGATTCGTCAATCGGTTGACGAATACCTCTCCGGAGAAGCAAGTCTTGAGGACTTGTTTTAGGTCCGAATTTGGATTCGGACCGTGATCATCTCTCGATCACGTCGTCTTCAACACGAGGCTAGTAACCCGTACGAAGACGAAGCTCGTGGCTTGGCGAAGTCATCCCGAGGAGCTCGGCGTGGATACGGATAGAGACGATTCTTACGAGAATCGTTCCGGTTGATGCCGTTCCCGCTACACGTCATACGGAAGGTATAACGTAGTTTAAATTTCTTTTATTGCAATTTTAATTTACGGTTATGTCTACACTTGTTGTAATAGCATGCGTGTGTTGTGTGTGTTGTAATAAATAGGAGTATTTATTATTTTTATTGCTTCCGCTGTGCTCATGTTTACGAAACATGATCGAACACACACACGCCGCGGTGCCGGAAACCCAACACCCTTGACTAATGCATTACCTCAAAATAAGTTTGAGGGTCATGTTCGAGCTTATGGTATTGGATACCGTAGCGATTGGCATTAGGCCAAGTGGGAGTCTGTTAGTAATATATGAGAGATGTCCTAAGGCAATCGCCTTATGTATGAACCATTTATATGATAAATGAAGATTCACTATTTGAGTATACATGTTTCATGTATTTGATTGGATCTTAAACTCATTTACTGAATGTCCACGATGCGATTCACAGCATGAGAGAATTTGTGATTGGATCACAACTAGTGAGTATCTCTACATGTGTAATTGTGATGTATCGGAATTATCCCTAGTCGATGAATTGATGGATTTGGACACCATCAATTCTGTCTAGACTAGCACGAGGTATACTCCTTGGTGTATCCAAGCAGCTGATTCTCACTGGCTGGAGACATTGTGATGTCCGGAGTTAATCGTGGATGCTAGTTATGGTAACTAGTTCATTGGAGTGACCAGCCGTAAGACTTCATATGGTTCTCTGCATATATAGATATGTCAATGAAGTTCTTACTGTAGCTTAAGTGCAATGTTCCTTTGACTTGCGGTATTCAAGTCATCTTGATCATGGAGACTTATGCTTTGACATCTTAAGCAAACATCTCTAAGGAGATGTGGACCCAGGATGATTGGGTATAAGTCGAAGTGATCGAAGGTGTTTGAATAGCCTATAAAGGATTCACCACTCCTTGCGAGGAGATGTATACCCATGGCCTCTCGTCGGATTGTTACTAAAGTCTTTGGCCAAAGCAATACATGTTTAGAGTAAGGTACTCTTCGATACATGTGGAGTAACTAGAATCCGTAGGACGAGGAAATGATACTTGGGCTAGGTGTGACGTAGTCAGCCTAGTGGGGACTGACACTATAGACCATGTCCTGAACCAAGTGGGTATAAGACGAGTGAAGGGAATGGGGCACGAATCATTCGAGCTGATGAAGGGTTTCAGAAATAGTTCTGGATCAACCGTTGATCTTTTCGGTTAATTGGGGATCATGATGTACTACTAGGTGCCACTCATGATCGTTCTATAATTAATGGTTAATTATAGACGGCCAACATAAACCGAGAACCTATTTGGTCACACTCACAACGAGCGTAATCCAAAGGATTTAAAACGAGCTTGAGAATGGGATTCTCAGACCCAGAGAAACTAGGTTTGGTTGGACCAAACATAAAGCGAGCATGAAATCATTTCAGTCGCAATGGAAGCATCGATGGGCCGTGTCTTATGAAGACATAATGGATGAACCAAAATGGTTTGGTTCTAATCCAATGGAGGAGAATAAACCAAAGAGTTTGGTTTATTTTAAACGAATGAACCAAAAGTTGATTCGGTTCGTTTTAACTTAAAATAAACCATCATGGTTTGGTTTATTTTAACTTATCTTAATGGACCGGGTTAACGGGCCTAATGGTTATGATCCAATAACCATTAAGAGAATTAGTTCTCTATAAAAGAGGGCTTAATGGATAATTAAGCCCTAATCCAAAAACCCTAGCAAGGAGTTGCCGCCCACCCCATTGAAGGAGTTGCCGCCCAAGCTCCTTGGCCGCCCAGCCCCTTGTGCCGGTGTCCAGTTCCTTGCCGGCGACCAAGCTTCAGCCGGTGATCCTCCGGCGACCCTCTGGTGATCTTCCTAGGCCTCGGTGAAAAGGTGAGCACTTGGCTTCCTTGTTTTGGCCAGCGCCTACTCCTCCTCCAAGCTGTCCAGTTTTCTGGACAGCTTCTTCTCCTCTCGTCGGAGCGTCGTTTGGACGACGGTTAGAGCTCCGACAGCAGATAACTTACCGGGGATTTGATCTCCGGTAATCCTCTTAGGTGGAGGACGAAGGATTCATCAATTGGTTGACGAATACCTCTCCGGAGAAGCGAGTTTTGAGAACTCGTATTAGGATCCGAATTTGGATTCGGATCGTGATCATCTCTCGATCACGTCGTCTTTAACACGAGGCTAGTAACCCGTACGAAGACGAAGCTCGTGGCTTAGCGAAGTCATCCCGAGGAACTCGGCGTGGATACGGATAGAGACGATTCTAGCGAGGATCGTTCCGGTTGATGCCGTTCCCGCTACACGTCATACGAAAGGTATAACGTAGATAAATTTCCTTTTATTGCAAATTTAAATTTACGGTTATGTCTACACTTGTTGTAATATGCATGCGTGCGTTGTGTGTGTTGTAATAAATGTAGATTTATTATTTTTTTATTGCTTCCGCTGTGTTCATGTTTACGAAACGTGATCGAACACACACACGCCGCGGTGCCGGAAACCCAACAACTTTATCTTACTCTTTTAGTGATCAGGTAAAACATGACTCAACCATCCATAGACTCACATACACTATTTATAAATTAACCAATACCTAACTTAAAATAGAAGAGTATCAACAACTCGTACCAAGATCTAAACATGGTTTCTAAATGAGTATCATATTTTAAACTCTTAACTTGAAATAGCATAAGCTAAAGAAACAAATAAACTATATTCACATGTTGACACTAGGCTATTTCACAAGTTCTTAACCTATCTAAGCATGCACATTCACTAGAGTTCTAATGCAGAACATTCTTAAGTAACTCAACCTCTTGCATGACGATAGTAATGATATGCATCTTTGACATGAACATGAACGTAAACAACAATACATAACAACAACCCTGGCGCCTAACATGAACACTAGCACATAAAATAAACACAAGCACACTAGCAAGTTCAAAGTTCTTTGCATAGCATAATAGCAAGCTCGACATTCTTAGACACAACATGATCAAACACATGACATGAACACTACCACACGATCAAGTTCGAAGGTCTTAACATTACAGAATACTAGCAAGTCCAGGATCGTAATCCACTGTTTCGCCGCCACACACACCAAGCACTTCATTCGCTGCCCCCTCTTACTCCAATCTTGCTTTACCCTTATGTGCAGTATAAGGAATGCAACTATAAGCAATGAAACTTAGTAAGTACATCCTATTCTCACAAAACATCACATTGTAAGAAAACATGCTATTAGAATACTCGTATGCAAACATATGCTCTTACTTGCATTTAAGAAAATTCTGCATTAAACATTTAGGAACACTTGCACATGATACAATGATTCATCTTGACATGCATGAAATTTCTGTATTAAATATATAGAGCCACTTGTAAATAACACAATGGCTCAACTTGAAATGCATGAACTTGACATACACAACTTACAATACATGCTTTGAAATATGCTTCGCTTGTAGAAACATATACATGTGACATACTTAAACTTGTAACCATTGTGCTTTAGTTAACTTTAGAAAACCATATGTACATATATACTTTAAAATCAGTAAGCATCCTTATTTGGCCAGCCCAGCATAGAACCAATTTGCGTGCAACCCTAATAGAATTCGGGCTAGCTAGCCACTGAACTTATTAGGGCAACTTACTAAGGGCGGTCCAGGGGCCCGTGGGCATTCTATGGGCCCGGTACATGACACTTCAAAGTAAAATACTTTTTTTAAATATAACTTACTTGTTTTTGTCAGGTAACAAGTATTTTACATGATCATAATAAAAAACCCATACAAGAAGCCTTTCAAGACATTTGATCATGCTCTTTGTCCCCAAAACTCGTAGGGGAAGCATCGTGTGATCTTTACATCTTGCTTCCAATGAAATATTCAAAGTAAAATACTTCCATTATATATGACTCACTTATTTTTCTATCATTTAACAAGTATTTTACATGATCATACTCAAAACCCATATAGGAAGCCTTTCAAGACATGTGATCATGCTCTTTGTCCCTAAAACTCATAGGGGAAGCATCTTTGCGATCTTTACATCTTGCTTCCAATGAAATATACTTAAAATATCAAAAAATACAAACAAACACAATCTAGACAGAACCTATAAATCTGAATAAAAACATGATACTAGAAGCTAGATGTGCAAATCAAAGAGTTACTTATGCTATAGGTGAGAGATAGCATCTTTGTGATCTTAGATCTTGCTTAAAAAGACATATACCTTAACTATAAATTTGAACACACACATATATCATCTGATCCAAACATATAATATATCAAAACATAGGAAAAGAAGCTATATAAAACAATCAAAGAACTACTTATACTGCAGGTGAGAGATCATCCTCTCGCTATCGTACTAGTATACCACTAGGGTTTTTGTGAGATGAAGACCTTCCCTTGCTCCTTAGCCTTAGGAGTGGTCCTCTAGCATATACTAAGCCTTTGTATCCCCTTGAAACCCCTTTGAGAACCCGAACCAAAAGCTTTAGGGTTTCGGATGGAGTTGGAGAAAGAAGGTGGAGCTTGATCCTCTAGGAAACACTAAGCTTTGTGAGAAACTCCTCTTGAAAAACCCTCTTGAGGATCCCTACACAAGAAGCCCTATAGCTTGGGATGCAAAAAGGGAGGAAGGAGAGGGATAGGTTTCGGCCATGAATGAGGAAGAGGAGGATGAAGAAGGAAAAGATGAGGTTTGATTCTTCCTTCTCTCTTTAATCTCCTCTTTAATACTTAGAAAGATGAACACTCCTCTTCCTCTCATGGGGGGATGAACCAACTCCTCATCTTCCCATTTATATTCTTTATATATCCTAGCCAAGAATCATCCTATGGTCTAGTGGTATCAAGGCTACCTCCCTATTAGGAGGTTCATGGTTCAAATCCTAGCTATAACCATCTTTTATTTTATTTTGTTTTATTTTATTTTAAATCTTTTATAGGCGTTAATATCCATATAATTACTTTGAATAGTTTAGAATTTTATAGGCGTTACAATCCTTCATACCTTATAAAAGTTTCGTCCTCGAAACTTATAACAACTCTGGATACTTTTGTTTCATGTCATCCTCGTGTTCCCAAGTTGCTTCTTCAAACTTTTGATTGTTTCCATATGACTTTCACTAAGGGTACTTCTTTGTTTCTCAATTTCTTTATTTCTCGATCTATTATCTGAATAGGTCGACTTTCATAACTTAAATCTTTTTGAACTTGTACCATCTGTGGCTCAATCACATGGTCTACATCAGGAACTTACTTTTTCAGCATTGAGACATGAAATACATTGTGAATCGCTGACCTTCTTGTGGTAGCTTCAACTCATAAGCTACTTTGCCAACTCTTTTTGTGATTCAGTAAGGTCCTACATAGCGTTGACTTAGCTTGTCTTTCTTCCCAAATCTCATCACCCCTTTCATAGGAGCTACTTCATCCCAACCGTGATTTTAGAGATTCAACTCAACCGTTGGTTCTAGAGTTTTGTTTACATCCTTGGATCTGTAGGTAGCGGTGCCTGAAAGTCTGTAACCACGCTATATTGATTGTCACGTATCTGATTTAGGAAGGTTTATGTTTATCTCGAGAACTTTGCCTAATAGCAATACGTAACTGAACGAAGCACAAAAGCTTCATAGGGTGTCATTCCAATTGTAGCTTGGTAGATATTATTGTAAGCAAACTCTGCCAAACATAGGTATTTGTACCATCTTCCTTTAAAATCTAAGGCATAATCTCATAGCATATCCTCTAGAATTTGATTTACTCGTTTGGTTTGCCTGTTTGTTTGAGGATGAAATATTGTGCTAAATCATAGCTTAGTGCCAAGGGCCTTCTGAACACATTCCCAAAAGTGTGAAGTAAATCGACTATCCCTATCATAAATGATGGTCTTAGGAACTCCATGCAATCTGATCACCTCCTTAACATACAACTGAGCTAGTTGTTTCATTGAGTACGATATTTTGATTCCGAGAAAATGGGCAGATTTTGTCAATATATCAACAATCACCCAAATAGCATCATAACCATTAGTTGTTTTGGGTAGTCCTACTATGAAATCCATAGCTATATCTTCCCACTTCCATTCTGGGATCTGAATAGGCTGCAAAACTCCTCCAGGTCTCTGATGTTCTACTTTGACTCTTTGACACGTCAGACAGGTGCTGACATATTTAGCCACATCCCTTTTCATACCAAACCACCAGAACTTTTCTTTCAAATCTTGATACATCTTGATAGATCCAGGATGCATTGAATATGGAGTCCCATGAGCTTCTTCTAAAATTTTCTTTCTCAATTATGGATCATTGGGAATACATAAGCGTTCACCAAGATATAGTACCCCACTGTTAGAGACACGAAAGCCTTCATCCTTTCCTTCTTGGATCTCTTGCTTGATCCTATAGATGTTTGGATCTTCATCTTGCTTTGCTAGTATATCATCAAACAGTGTTGGCGCTATTGTCAAGGTAGAAAGCTGTCCAGAAATAATCTCAATCCCAAAGTTCAACATCTCTTTCTCCAATGGTTGGGATAATGAAGATAAGGACATTAAGGTGGCACAGGATTTCCTACTCAGTGCGTCTGCTACTTTGTTTGCCTTTTCGGGATGATAGAAGATTTCACAGTCATAGTTTTTGACCAGCTCAAGCCATCTACATTTTCTCATGTTTAAATTCTTCTGAGTGAAGAAATATTTCACACTCTGGTGATCTGTATAAATCTTGCACTGGACTCCATACAAATAATGTCTCCAAATTTTGAGAGTGAAGACCACTGCTGCCAACTAAAGGTCATGAGTGGGATAATTCTTTTCATAATCTTTGAGTTGTCTAGATGCATAGGCAATGACTTTACCATTTTGCATAACCACAGCTCTAAGTCCCATTTGGATGCATCACTATACATATCAAAGCTTGCATTACTTTCTGGAAGGGTAAGAATTGGAGCACTTGTTAATCTCCTCTTTAGTTCAAGGAAACTTTTCTCACAATCCTCGGCCCATCCAAACTTTTGGTTCTTTCTGGTAAGGACTGTCAGTGGTGCAGCTATCCTTGAGAAGTCTTCTACAAATTTTCTATAGTACCCTGCTAATCCAAGGAAACTTCTGATTTCACTGGCATTCTTGGGTCGACTCCAGTTAATAACATCTTCTATCTTGGTCAGATCTACTATAACCCCATCTTTTGAAATAATGTGACCCAGGAAAGATACTCAATCGAGCCAAAATTCACACTTGGAGAACTTAGCATACAATTGTCTCTGCTGAAGGGTTTGTAACACTGTGTTTAGATGTTCAGCATGTTCTTCTTGAGTCCTCGAGTAAATAAGGATATCGTCAATGAAGACAATCACAAACTTGTCAAGGTATGACTTGAATACTCGATTCATTAAGTCAATAAATGTTGCGGGAGCATTTGTCACTCTGAAAGGCATGACCATGAATTCATAGTGTTCATACCTCGTTCGAAAAGCTATTTTTGGTACATTATCCTCTTTAACTTTTACTTGATGATATCCGAACCACAAGTCAATTTTGAAGAAAATAGTGGCTTCCCTCAATTGATCAAACAGATCATCAATCCTTGGCAAAAGATATCTATTTTTTATTGTCATTTTATTCAGTGCTCGGTAGTCTATGCACATCCTCATAGACTCATCTTTCTTCTTCACGAAAAATACTGGAGCTCCCCACGGTGAATGACTAGGGTGAATGACTCCCTTGTCGAGTAACTCCTATAATTATTCCTGAAGCTCTTTCAATTCTACTAGAGCCATACGATAGGGTGCTTTTGAGATTGGTTTGGTACCGAAAATAAGTTCAATCTCAAATTCGATTTCTCTTTTAGGATCCAACCCTGCCAACTCATCAGGGAATACTTTTGTGTAGTCACATACAACTCGGACTTCTTCGAGCTTTTGGCCTCTTTCTTGCTTTGTTTCTACCACATGCGCTAGATATCTAGCGTATCCATTGACTAACATCTTTTAAGCTTTTACGACAGATAAGAACTTCTTAGTTCTTTTCTTTGGTTCTCTGATAAATTCAAACTTAGACTCTATTAGGGCAATAAACCCGTGATATGGTTTTGATGTGTGTGGCAAAGGGTTTAAGTTAGGTTGATATTGTGATTTGATATGTGCATTGGAGTCTTGCAAGACTTAGTAATTCACACATGAAGCTTTGGCTGGTTCACCACTCACAACCTCGTGCTTGAGTCGGAGAAGGAGCATTGCAAAGTCATGCGCTTGATGGTGCCGAGGGACCGTCGGACGAGATGACTTGAAGCGAAGCCAAGGAAGCAGGATTCGAAGGCAAGAGACGCAAAGGAGCATTGCAGAGTTGTGCGCCTGTTGCTGCCGAGGGACATGGCCGCGAACGAAGAGATCTTCGACGAGGGACTTCGAGTGAGATGAGAGAATGATTGAATTGTAAGTAGCTCATTAGGTGAACTTGGCCAAATGGTTGAGTGTCGGAGGCTTGACCGCAAGGGTTAAGGTTTACCCAACCACCGGAAGCTCAAACAAATGTTAAGCTGAGTCGAGGGTTCAGTATCCAATTGAGTGGTTTTGGGCGTGAAGACCATTAGTCGACTGCTGAAGGCAGCAATCAACTGGTCAAGAGGGTTTGGGCCACAGAACTACTCGTAGACGACTGAGCAGTCGACTACGAGGCATCAGTCGACTGATGGATACATCAGTCGACTACCAAGGGATTTGTTGGACTATAATGGTCGGTATCTGATGTGTTCAGAGGTCGTTGTAGTGGCGGAAGTCGACTGCCAAGGGCACCAGTCGACTGGTAGCGGCCAACGGGAAGAAATCAACCCTCTCTATAAAAAGAGAGGGTGTTGGGCTATGGGAGGCTAATGCTTGAGCTCCAAACAACTCCTATAGTGCCCTAAACATTTTTCCACTCTTCTACTAGTGCTAAACATCATTCTATTGTAGAAGAGTGATCCTTGTGTAAAAGAGGTCCACCTAGCTTTGTGGAAAGGAGAGATCTAGTGGAAGCTTACGGAGTGATTCACCGTGGACGAATTGGACCGTGGATTTGCGGCGTAGTCGTGAACCACATTATATTCCTTTTGTTAGCATTGGTTTTATTCTTGTTGTTTTGATTTTCTTGTCTTGTTGTTTCGGTTGCACTAAAATTATTTGTCGACAAGCGAATTCCACCATCCAATGAAAGAGGGCTATTCACCCCCTCTAGCCGGCCAATACACACCAATCGATCCCCTACAAGTGGTATCAGAGCCAAGTCGCTTGTCGAGGACTAACCACCGCAACAAGCACTTCATCAAAAGATGGCCAGCTCCAACATTCACCCACCAAAGTTTGAAGGAGAATTCTCTTGGTGGAAAAAGAGAATGGAGGTATTTTTCGAACCCGATTTCGAAATTTTTTAATTATGGAAAACGGTTTCCAATTGCCTAGGGATGAAGATGGGGAGCCATTGGAAAAATCAAGGTGGAGCAAGAGGCAAAGGGAAGAGTACTTGGCAAACTCAAAAACCAAACATCATCTCTACAACGTACTCCCCCAACAAGAAGTGAATAGGATAGGGGAATGATCTAGTGCCAAGGAGATGTGGGAGAAGCTAGTAGAACTTCATGAAGGTACCTCGGAGGCCAAGCATGCAAGAAGAGACCTCCTCTGCTCCCAACTATCAAACATCAAATTAGAAAAGGGAGAAAAGGTAACCTCACTAAACTCTAGATTTAAAGAGATAATAACCGGTTTATCTAGTGTAGGGGAGAAGCTTTCTAATAGGGACATGCTCATGAAGGCTATAGATGTCTTTCCCCGGTCATCAAGATGGAGCTCTATGGTGGATTCGTTTTACATCTCCAAGAACCTAGAAGATAGCACCTTGGAGGAATTTTTCTCAACCATGGAGCTCCACGAAACAAGACATGAAGGAATAATAGAAGAGCTAAGAATTCAACCTTCAAGAGGATGTTAGTGATATATGAGAGATGTCCTAAGGCAATCGCCTTATGTTTGAACCATTTATATGATAAATGAAGATTCACTATTTTAGTATAAATATTTTCATGTATTTGATTAGATCTTAAACTCATTTACTGAATGTCCACGATAAGATTCATAGCATGAGAGAATTTGTGATTGGATCACAACTAGTGAGTATCTCTACATTTGTAATTGTGATGTATCGGAATTATCCCTAGTCGATGAATTGATGGATTTGGACACCATTGATTCTGTCGAGACAAGCACGAGGTATACTCCTTGGTGTATCCAAGCAGCTGATTCTCACTGGCTGGAGACATTGTGATGTCCGGAGTTAATCGTGAATGCTAGTTATGGTAACTAGTTTACTGGAGTGACCAGCCGTAAGACTTCATATGGTTCGCTGCATATATAGATATGTCAGTGAAGTTCTTACTACAGCTTAAGTGCGATGTTCCTTTGACTTGCAGTATTCAAGTCATCTTGATCATATAGACCTATGCTTTGACATCTTAAGCAAGCATCTCTGAGGAGATGTGGACCCGGGATGATTGGGTATAAGTCGAAGTGATCGAAGGTGTTTGAATATCCTATAAAGGATTCACCACTCCTTGCGAGGAGATGTATACCCATGGCCTCTCATCAGATTGTTACTAAAGTCTTTGGCCAAAGCATTACATGTTTAGAGTAAGGTACTCTTCGATACATGTGCAGTAACTAGAATCCATAGGACGAGGAAATGATACTTGAGCTAGGTGTGACGTAGTCAGCCTAGTGGGGACTGACACTATAGACCATGTCCTGAACCAAGTGGGTATAAGATGAGTGAAGGGAATGGGGCATGAATCATTCGAGCTGCTGAAGGGTTTCAGAAATAGTTCTGGATCAACCGTTGATCTTTTCGGTTAATTGGGGATCATGATGTACTACTAGGTGCCACTCATGATCGTTCTATAATTAATGGTTAATTATAGATGACCAACATAAACCGAGAACCTATTTGGTCACACGCACAACGAGCGTAATCCAAAGGATTCAAAACGAGCTTAAGAATGAGATTCTCAGACCGAGAGAAACTAGGTTTGGTTGGACCAAACATGGAGCGAGCATGAAATCGTTTCAGTCGCAATGGAAGCGTGGATGGGCCGTGTCTTATGAAGACATGATGGATGAACCAAATTGGTTTGGTTCTAATCCAATGGAGGAGAATAAACCAAAGGGGTTTGGTTTGTTTTAAACGAATGAACCAAAGTTGGTTCGGTTCGTTTTAACTTAAAATAGACCAACATGGTTTGGTTTATTTTAACTTAAATTAATGGAGCGGGTTAACGGGCTTTTGGTTATGATCCGATAACCATTAAGAGAATTTGTTCTCTATAAAATAGGGCTTAAGGGTTTTGTTAAGCCCTAATCCTTGCAACCCTAAAGTTGCCGCCCACCTCCCTCTCCTGTCCAAGTCTTGTCGGCGCCCAACTCCAAGCCGCGGCCCAAGCTTCTTCAACCTGCGTCCAACAGCTGGCGTCCTCCCCACTTGCCGGTGTCTAGCTGTTGCTGGAGGAGCTCCGGTGATCTTCCTTGGCTCCGGCGATAAGGTGAGCATATTGCTTTCCTTTTTTGGCCGGCGCAAGGTCTCCACCAAAGCTGTCCAGTTTTCTGGACAGCTTGTTTCCTTCTTGTCGGAGCATCGTTTGGATGACGTTTGGAGCTCTGACAACGGTAGCCTTGTCGGGGATTCGATCTCCGGTAATCCTCATAGGTGGAGGACGAAGGATTCGTCAAACGGTTGACGAATACCTCTCCGGAGAAGCGAGTTTTTGAGGACTCGTTTTGGATCCGAATTTTGATTCGAATCGTGATCTTCTCTCGATCACATCATCTTCAACACGAGGCTAGTAACTCATACGAAGACGAGGCTCGTGACTTTGTGAAGTCATCCCGAAGATATTCGGTGTGGATACGGATAGAGACGATTCTAGCGAGGATTGTTCCGGTTGATGTCTTTCCCGCTACACGTGATACGTCATGTATACGTAGTATAAATTTCCTTTTATTACAAAATTTGAAATTACGGTTATGTCTACACATGTTGTATTATGCATGTGTGTGGTGTGTCTGTTGTAATAAATTAGATTTATTAATTTTATTTCTTCCGCGGTGCACATGTTTACGAAACATGTTCGAACACACTCGCCGCGGTGCCGGAAACTCAACAGTGGTATCAAAGCCAGGTTGTGTTTTGACATAATCGTAAAATTGTTTTGCGATAGTCATAATAGTATTTATGGAAATTTTCTACTTTTGGAAAGTTAGAAGTATTTATGAAAATTTACTACTTTTGGAAATTTAGAACTATTTATGGAAATTTTTAATTTTGGAAAGTCTAGATTATGGAAATCTTCTACTTTTGGAAAGTTATAAGTATTTATGGAAATCGATATTTTCTACAAATAAAATATTTGATTAGATTTGGAAATTTTTTTCCTAATTTAATCATGATTTGATTTGGGAAATCAAATCTTAAAATATTTTATTTCCATAAGTAGTTTTGATGATTTAGGAAATTTGTTTCCTAAATTGACTTTCCTTAATCAACACTTTCCACAAATAAAATATGTGATTAGATTTGGAAATTTGTTTCCTAATTTAATCATGATTTGATTTGGAAAATAAAATCTCAAACATATTTTATTTCCATAAATAGTTATGACATATAAGGAAATTTTGTACATGTCATAATTGTATGTCATGTAATTGCATTAGATGCATATCATTATGTCATGTGTGTCGTGACATGTAGATGTATGTCATGTATGTCATGCCATATAGATAATAGTTATTTGTATACAAAGAGGATGAGACATAAAAAACCTTACTCAATATTAAAGCCTACACCTTCCATTAATATGGTTAGAACCAGAGTTCCGTTTCTTGTTTGGGTTGTTGAACTCTCTCCAAGCCTGGCTCGAACTCGAACATGTTCAAACCATGAAATAGTTTAATACTAATATGGTAAGAGTCAGAGGTCAACCGTTAGCTTTGGTTGTTGGACTCTCTCCAAGCTGGGCTAATTGGTTGAATGCGCTCTAACCATATTAAAACTATTTCTCGATTAATGGGTTGGCTTTAACCTGGAGCATCAGCTTGTTGGACTCTCTCCAAGGTCGATGTGAAGGGAGGTGAAGTTGGGTGCTATTCATATGATGCATACTTGTTAATGTGTTAACAACCCGATGTATGTGTGAACATTCAATTAGTTGATAGCACATTGTGATAGTTGCATATACGTGATATGCAATCGGTATATTTGATACCTACCATCGTAGTTATGAATGACTTATTGGACTCTCTCCAAGGTTGTTCATATCTATGTTGGATATCAGCCCATTCGGAGATGGACCTACGATCTCCCGAAGTGATTTTGGGGTTTTTGAAATTTGAAAAATGAATGAGATTTATGAATGTATATTGATGCATTTTAAATCAATTTTCTCATATATGCTCATTTTGTATTTCTAAGATTGATCATGATGTCTTTGAATTTGTGTTCCATTTTGAATTTGAATAAATTGACTGGGCCGAACTTCTTGGACTGGCTTAGAAACTTGAGAATTGTTCTCAAGGTTGAAAAGCTTGCAAATGTCCTCGAAGCATCTCATCCCGCCCGTCCTAGTGACAATGAAACTCTGGAACAATTGTTGGCCTATCAGAAACATGTGACTAATTCTGAAATGACGAGTTGCATCATGCTAGCCACGATGGTACATGAGCTGCAGAAGTAGCATAAGCATATGGATGTCCGGAGTTGGTTGATGAGCAAGGGAGATTCGAAAGGTTCGAAGTCACCAAGCTCCTCTTCACCTCTGAGATGCAAGAAAGTTCATCAGTGGTATTGCTCAATATGATAAAGACTGTGGAGCCTTCTGTGAAGCATGAACAGGGGACGGTGCTGTTAGTTGATTCCTCGAAGAAAGGTTCTAAGAGGAAGTCAAAGAAATAGTAGAAGGGGAAGAAGAAAATGGCTAGAAAGGCAGAACCAACTCAAAAGGACACTTGTCATCATTGTGGCAAGGAGGGCCATTGGCGAAAAAACTGTAAGATTTATCTTGAGTCTGTGAAGAAGAAAAAGGCATCGGATGCCCCATCTTCTTCAGATATCTTCATTATTGATTGTCATTCTATTTCCTCAAACACTTGGGTATTGGATACTGGGTGTGGCTCACATATATGTAATGACATACATGGGCTAAGGAATAGAAGAAGACTCGTCAAGGGAGAGTCAAATTTATGTGTTGGGAATGGAGCAAAGGTTGCTGCACTTGCCATCGGAACATATTTGTTGAAACTCCCTGCATGACTTGTCTTAGAATTGGACAATTACTTTTATGTTCCTTCATTGATAAAGAACATCATTTCTATTTCTTGTTTAAATAGAAATGGTTACCATTTGATGTTTAGTAATAATTGTTGTTATATAACTTTGAATGGCGTACTTTATTGAACTAGAACTTTGAGCAATGGTATTTATACGTTGGACGTATCAAGTGACATTTTCAATATCGAAGCGAGTAACAAGCGTGCTCGAAAAGATAATCAATTAAACTCCTACATGTGACATTGTCGTCTTGGCCATGTGAGCAAGAAATGCATGTCTGAATTACACCGATGTGGAATTCTGGAATCGTTGGAATTGGATTCATACGATACATGCGAATCATGCTTAAAAGGCAAGGTGACTAAGTTACCTTTTACAGGAAAAGGTGAACGAGTGGGAGAGTTGCTAGGTCTAATACATACTGATGTATGTGGACCTATGTCAACTCAAGCTATAGGAGGCTATAGCTACTTCATTACCTTCACCGATGATCACTCACGGTTTGGGTATGTGTTCTTGATGAAACACAAGTCTGAAGCCTTTGAAAGGTTCAAAGAATTCAGAAATGAAGTAGAGAAACAACATGACAAGAGTATTAAAATACTTCGATCGGATCGAGGTGGTGAATACTTAAGTCAAGAGTTTCTAGATTATCTAAGAGACAATGGTATATTGTCTCAATGGACTCCGCCATATACACCATAGCATAATGGTGTATCTGAGATGCGTAACCGGACCTTGTTGGACATGGTCAGGTCAATGATGAATCATGCGAATCTTCCCAAGTCCGTTTGGGGCTATGCACTTCAGACAGCTGTTTACTTGTTAAATAGAATGCCAACCAAGGTAGTCTCTAGTACTCCATATGAGATATGGAATAGTAAGAAACCTCATGTATCTTACTTGAAGATATGGGGTTGTCCTACTTATGTGAAGCGAACTGTATCAATCAAATTGGATGCTAAGTCTAATAAATGTCTATTTATTGGATACCCTAAGGAAATAAGGGGTTACCAATTCTATCATCCTGTGGAACAAAAGGTGTTTATTTCAAGGCATGTTGTGTTTCTAGAGAAAGAGTTTCTCTTGCAAGAAAATAGTGGGAGTTCGTCGAGCTTGAGGAGGCTCGAGAGACTCAAATAGACATTGATGAGATATCTGGTGAAGCACAACAGCCGACAACTCATAGTGATGAGCAATCGGCTGGACCTATTGTAACACCATATCTTCGTAGATCTGGTAGAACACGCAATATTCCTGAGAGATATGGATTTCTCGTAAGTGAATCGAACGACGTGTTACTCATTGATGATGAGGAGCCTACCAGTTATGAAGAAGTTCTGACAAGTTCAGAAAGGGATAAGTGGCTTGAAGCCATGAAGTCTAAAATGGATTCCATGTATGAAAACCAAGTTTAGAACTTGGTTGACCCACCTGAAGGCATAAAGCCTATAGGGTGCAAGTGGGTTTTCAAGAAGAAAACCGACATGGATGGTAATGTGATTACCTATAAGGCTAGATTGGTGGCGAAAGGATATCATCAAAAGCAAAGTGTTGATTATGACGAAACCTATTCGCCTGTAGCTATGCTTAAATCCATTCGGATGCTCCTGGCCATAGTGGCTCATTATGATTATGAGATATGACAGATGGATGTGAAAACAACTTTCCTTAATGGAAACCTGCTCGAGGACGTGTATATGATACAACCTGAGGGTTTCACTGTTGGTGCAGTAGGCACCTAAGTCGAACCTGAGTTTTGATTATAGCAAACGATACAAAGTTAAGCTCATGTCGTTATCTCACGAGCTGAATCGAGTGTGCAGAAAATTGCTATAGCTAGAGCTGAAGGCTAGCGACACCCGGAGGAAGCCGCGGTAGTCGGGCGACACTCGGGTGACTTCTGAGGGAGCCGAAGGAATCGGGTGGAAGGCCGGAAGCGAAAGCGACATAGTAAGTATCGAGGTAAGCTCGTGTGTGTGTGAGCTTAAGTGAGGTCGTATCCTCTTTACGGGGATGATCTTAAGCGTAGATCCGACCAAAGACATCCTATAGATGGTCTAGGTCGAGATCGGACGGTCGACGACTGTTGAAATTATATTTTTGTTGAGCTAACTTTGACTTGCAGCAAGCTTCAGTCGACTGCCAGCTTGGAGGACTCGACTGCCGTCAATCAGTCGACTGCCGGAGGTTAGCACTCGACTGATGCTGCCATCAGTCGACTGATGATGGCCATCTGTCGACTGATGGTCAAAGGATCAGCTTCGAGGAGTCAAGGCTTATCACCAAATTTCAAGGGGAGTGGTGCTCAAATATGATTGCCGCCCACCTCCCTCTCCTCTCCAAGTCTTGTCGGCGCCCAACTCCAAGCCACGACCCAAGCTTCTTCAACCGGCGTCCAGCAGCTGGCGTCCTCCCCACTTGCGTGTGTCAAGCTGTTGCCAGAGGAGCTCCGGTAATCTTCCTGGCTCCGGCGAAAAGGTGAGCATATTGCTTTCCTTGTTTGGCCGGCGCAAGGTCTCCACCAAAGCTGTCCAGTTTTCTGGACAGCTTGTTTCCTTCTTGTCAGATGTCATTTGGATGACGTTTGGAGCTTCGACAGTGGTAGCCTTGCCAGGGATTCGATCTCCGGTAATCCTCATACGTGGAGGACGAAGGATTCGTCAAAACGGTTGACGAATACCTCTTCGGAGAAGCGAATTTTTGAGGACTCATTTTGGATCCGAATTTTGATTCGGATCATGATCTTCTCTCGATCACATCATCTTCAACACGAGGCTAGTAACTCATACGAAGATGAGGCTCGTGACTTTGTGAAGTCATCCTGAAGATACTCTGCGTGGATACGGATAGAGACGATTCTAGCGAGGATCGTTCCGGTTGATGCCTTCCCCGCTACACATGATACGTCAGGTATACGTAGTATAAATTTCCTTTTATTACAAAATTTGAAATTGCGGTTATGTCTACACATGTTGTACTATGCATGCGTGTGGTGTGTGTGTTGTAATAAATTATATTTATTAATTTTATTTCTTTCGCTATGCACATGTTTACGAAACATGTTCGAACACACACTCGCCGCGGTGCCGGAAACCCAACAGAGGAGTGGCACTTTTGGACAACAAGGGGAAGAAGAAGATGGAGAACTCCTCCTCCTCCGATGAAGCATCCTCATCCTCCTCCATGGATAGCACGGAAGAAGCTTACATGGTAAGAAAGGTAAGGCGTGAATTAAAATATTTTAAATTTAATAAATCTAATGATAGGAGGAGAAGACCAAGGGGGAAGGTGATTTGCTACAATTGCCAAGGAGAGGGACATATAAGAGATAATTGTCCTCTCCTAAACAAGAGTAAGGAGGAGAAGAGAAAGAAAGAAGAAAAGAAGAAGAAGGGGAGCAAGAAGAAGAAAGAAGAAGAGGAGAAGGCCAAAGAAAAAGGGAAGGCCAAAGCACTCAAGGCAAGGACATGGGATGATCCTTCCTCTTCATCATCCTCATCCGAAGGAGAAGAAGAACATGTCTACTCCAATCTAGCCTTGATGGCATTTGACGACCTAGACTCTTCCTCCACCGAAAATGAAGGATCAAGCACAAGTGAGGAGAGCTCGAGTGAAGGGGAAGCTTCATCATCCTCCTCATCCGATGAAGAGGACATGGAAACTATGGTAACGAATCTCTAACCTAGTAAAATAGTTTCCATGATTTCTAGCCTCACTAAGGATTTATTTAGAGCCAAAAAGAAAAATAAAAGCATGCTTGATCAAATTAAAGATTTAGAACAAAAATTAGAAAAAGCATGTTTTAATGATGATAATGATGATGCATGCTCACATGATAACTATATGCCTTTGGATGTTAATGATGCATGCATAGAAGAAAATAGGGCTTTAAGGGAGAAAGTAGATCATTTAACCAAGGCCCTAGAAAAATTCACAATAGGCTCCATCACCCTTAACATGATCATAGGGAGTCAAAGAGCTAGTTTCAATAAGAAAGGCCTAGGTTACAAGAGAAAAACTAATGAAAAGGCCTATAAATGTTTGATTGCTAGGAGCCAAAGCAAAAATAAGACAATTGCTAGAAAATGCATCCCTAAGGAGTATTTAGTGAACCCCATAGGCAAGAATTTGTTTTGGGTTCCTAAATTCATCCTAAAGGGTTAGGAAAACCCTAGGATAGTCAACCATAAGTATTTCACCTATATCATATTTTTGGTTGACTTAGGATGGCAATAGTGTTAGGTGATGATAATGCACCTATAAATAGATAAATCATGCTTTAGGTGATATTTGCCTTATTATCATGTTTAATACGTAATGCATGATTATAAATTGATGAATACATTTGTTTCATGATCATAATATGAAATTCATACATATATGCCTTTATGATCATGTGGGTTGTTAGAATGATACTTAACCATGGATAGAATTGCATGAAAATAATGGTTAAGTATATACAAATACCTTTAGGATACATCTCACACTCACCATAGGCTACCTTGATTGAAAACTTAGCATGATTGAGATGTTAGGATGATACAAATGTCCACTAGTGTCTATGACATTTAGATGGTCATTTAAGGTATCAAAATAGCAATAATAGACCAATCATGGGGAAGGCTTATGTTTAATTCATAGACATATTGCCCAAAGATCATGGTTGGATATTTCATATGTTTTCAAAACAATTTCTTACTTTAAAATCTGTGTGTTCATGTTTTGAAACAATCCAAAGCAAGACTAGGTGTTAAAATGGATACTAACATGATAAAAAACCTAGTTGTTTTTAAAGCTTTTGGATTTTTGGCAAATCTCTGAAAACATAATTTTTTTTATGGAAAACTATTTTTCATTGATAAAGAACCCTAAAAGAAATGTGTTCCCCAAATTTCACTATTTTTCGAATTTTCTGGAATTTATAGTGCATTTCTGAAATTCGTCCAAAAAATCAGAAATTTGAATTTCATTGTGCCAGTCGACTGCCATACTGATAGCAGTCGACTGATGGACTGTGAGCGAGCATAGTAACCTGATTTTATTAGGTTTTTGACTGGTTTTAGTTTTTGTTTCTCTCTAGACTTGATGCCATGATATATAAACTTTGTTTAATCTTTTTGATGGTGTCAAAGTGGGAGAAAACTATATGTTTAAGTAAGGGGGAATATATTTAAGGGGAGTTTCATGTATTAAGGGGGAGATTTGCTAATTATGTTATTCACATGCTTTCTTTCCTTAATATTTTATCAAATATTTTTACCTAACTTAAACGGATTGCCACACATCAAAAAGGGGGAGATTGTTAGGGCAATCAACCCATGATATGGTTTTGATGTGTGTGGCAAAGGGTTTAAGTTAGGTTGTTATTGTGATTTGATATATGTGTTGGAGTCTTGCAGGACTTAGTAATTCGCACATGAAGCTTTGGTGGGTTCACCACTCACAACCTCGTGCTTGAGTCGGAGAAGGAGCATTGCAGAGTCATGCGCTTGATGCTGCCGAGGGACCGCCGGACGAGATGACTTGAAGCGAAGCCAAGGAAGAAGACTTCGAAGGCAAGAGACACGAAGGAGCATTGTAGAGTCGTGCACCTGATGCTGCCGAGGGACGTGGCCGTGAACGAAGAGAGCTTCGGCGAGAGACTTTGAGTGAGATGAGAGAATGAGTGAATTGTAAGTAGCTCATTAGGTGAACTTGGCCAAATGGTTGAGTGTCAGATGCTTGACCGCAAGGGTTAAGGTTTACCCGACCACCGGAATCTCAAACAAATGTTAAGTTTGAGTTTCACACGGCACCAGTCGACTGCTCTGAGTCGAACGGGTTCGACTGGTATCCGACTGAGTGGTTTTTAGGCCAGCAGTCAACTTCCATATATTGGCAGTCGACTGCCAAGACCATTAGTCGACTGAAGGCGTGATCGTCAAGAGGGTTTGGGCTAAAATCGCTATAGCCGATTGCGGATCGACTTACGAGGCATCGATCGATGGATACATCAGTCGACTGCCAAGGGATCCGTTGGACTACAACGGTTGGGATCTGACGTGTTCAGAGGTCGTTGTAGTGGTGGCAGTCGACTACCAAGGGCAGCAGTCAACTGGTGGCGGCCAAGGGGAAGAAATCAGCCCTCTCTATAAAAAGAGAGGGTGTTGGGCTTTGGGAGGCTAATGCTTGAACTCCAAACAGCTCCCATAGTACCCTAAACGTTTTTCCACTCTTCTACTAGTGCTAAACTTCATTCTATTGTAGAAGAGTGATCCTTGTGTAAAAGAGGTTACCTCCACCTAGCTTTGTGCAAAGGATAGATCTAGTGGAAGCTTGCAGAGTGATTCACCGTGGACGAATCAGACCGTGAATTAGCGGCGTAGCCGTGAACCACGTTATATTCCTTTTGTTAGCATTGGTTTTATTCTTGTTGTTTTGATTTGCTTGTCTTGTTGTTTCCGTTTCACTAGTATTTTTTGTAGACAAGCGAATTCCACCATCCAACGAAAGAGGGTTATTCACCCCCCTCTAGCCGGCCAATACAAACCAATTGATCCCCTACAGACTCTGCCTCAGGTTGGAATATGACTCTTCGCTTACGACGCTCAATGGAAGCACCGTACTTGGTCAGAAAGTCCATTCCCAAGATGACATCAAAATCACGCATGTCCAGCATTATCAGATCACTATAAAGTTCTCTTTCTGAGATTCGGACTGGCGTGGCACGCAACCAATGCGTAGATTTCATCACCTCTCCCGAAGGCAAGGTCGTTACAAACTTAAGATCTAGGACATCCAGAGGTATATTTATCTTCTTAGCAAATATCATGGAAATAAACTAATGTGTTGCCCCAGTATAAAATAGCACAGTAGCATACCAATTAAAGATAAGTATCTGACCTTTGATAATAGTAGAAGCATTTTCTACCTCTTCTTTAGTGAGAGAGAAGATCCGAGCATTCGGTATAACTGGTGGGGCCTCCAATCTTCCTTGACTAATGTGAGGGCCCTCCAGTGCTGCTTGCATTTGGTGTAACAAAGTAGATTTACCCCCATACTGATTTGACGGTGGTGGAGGTGGATTGGTCCTTGTAGGGCAATTTCTGGCTAAGTGTCCCTCTAAGCCAAATGTATAACACTCGCTCGTGCCCTGGCGGCAAACTCCTGGATGCATCTTTCCACATTTAGAACATGTAGGATACTTCGGTCGCTTGCTTGTTGAACCTCCCTTTGGGTTATTCAATTGCTTCCTCTTACCATTGTTATTTCCCTTCCAGTTAGAATTATTGCTCTGAGATTTCTGCCCTCTAGAGCTTCCATGACTTCTGTTCCCAATCGGGGCCTGATTTTGTCACTTAATGTTGTTCAAGTAATGTACTACAACTAACGCACTACTGATTAAGTCCTCTGTAGTCTATGGTATATTAATTCCACTGGCCACATTCAGAGCTATCTCAGGTCTAAGCATTTTGAGCATAAGTTTAACCCTTTGTCATTCCGTGTTGACTAGCTCTGGACATAAGCAAGCTAGTCTATTGAATTTCTTCACGACTTCATTAACTGACAAGTCCCCTTGTCGAAATTCTGTGAACTCGTCATAGTGCCTATTCGTGACTCGCATATGGAAGAACTCTTCAAAGAACTCCGTTTCAAAGTCAGGCCAAGTCATCTGATTAATCACCCTTTTTGCCTTTACCCGTTCCCACCACATTCTGGCATCTCCAGTCAAGCAGAATGATGCACATTTGACTTTCTTATTCTCAGGTAAATCCAGTAGTTCTACAATACTTTCTAACGTCTTGAACCAGGCCTGAGCATCCCATGGTTCACTTGTACCAGCACAACTCTCTGGCTTCAGCCTTTTCCATTGAATTAAGTATGCCTCTTGCCTCACCTCCACCGCTGGGGCTATTGGGGGAACAGGTGGGCCAAGGGGTGCAGCCGGTATGATGTTCTGAGCAGTTGGTGGAGTAACAAAATTATCTTATCGGTTCATCATTAAGGTATTGATAACCTGTTGTTGCGCTACAACTTGATGCTGAAGCTGAGTGACTAGTTGCATCAAGTCAGGTGGTGGTACTGCTTCATTTGACCTCCGATTTCCATTGGTCCGTGTTCTAGCCATTTTTTTCTTCATAAAGTAAGACCAATATAAGACTACTACTATGGTCTGTGTTCTAGCCATTTTTTTCTTCATAAAGTAAGACCAATACAAGACTACTACTATTACTTACTTTCCATCATCCTCACCGACATATGTAAGCATGTTTAACAAAAAAAAACATTTTTACTAAGAAGGGAAGGAAGTAAAACATATATGTACTTTCTTACTTGGAAGCGACAGGATTGATGCTAGATGTGCCCGTGGTGGAAGGGCGGAACTAGCTCTGATACCATATTGTAACACCCCCCCCCCCGCTCTGCTTACACTAGTAAGGGAGGTGTTACTATACCATTCTTTATCTTACTCTTTTCGTGATCAGGTAAAGCATGACTCAACCATTCATAGACTCACATACACTATTTATAAATTAACCAATACCTGACTTAAAACAGAAGAGTATCAACAACTCGTACCAAGATCTAAACATGGTTTCTAGGTATCAGAGCAACTAGGTTTGGTTGGACCAAACATAAAGCGAGCATGAAATTGTTTCAGTCACAATGGAAGCGTGGATGGGCCGTGTCTTATGAAGACATAATGGATGGACCAAAATGGTTTGGTTCTAATCCAATGGAGGAGAATAAACCAAAGGGTTTGGTTTATTTTAAACGAATGAACCAAAAGTTGGTTCGGTTCGTTTTAACTTAAAATAAACCATCATGGTTTGGTTTATTTTAACTTATCTTAATGGAGCGGGTTAACGGGCTTTATGGATATGATCCATTAACCATTAAGAGAATTAGTTCTCTATAAAATATGGCTTAAACCCTAATCCAAACCCTAATCAAGTTTTGGCCGCCCAACCTAATTGCCGCCCACCTCCTTGGAGTTTTCGCCGCCCAACCCTAAGGTGCCGCCGCCCAGCTTTTGTGCAGCCGTCCAACTTGTTGCCGGTGACCAAGCTTCAGCCGGTGAACCTCCGGCGACCCTCCGGTGATCTCCTCTAGGTTCGGTGATAAGGTGAGCTTCCATCTCTCCTTGGCCGGCCTCTATTCCTCCACCAAAAGCTGTCCAGTTTTTTTGGACAGCTTGTTTCTTTGTTGTCGGAGCGTCATTTGGACGACGGTTAGTGCTCCGACAGTGGCTAACTTACCGGGGATTTGATCTCCGGTAATCCTCTGAGGTGGAGGACGAAGGATTCGTCAATTGGTTGACGAATACCTCTCCGGAGAAGCGAGTTTTGAGAACTCGTTTTAAGATCCGAATTTGGATTCGGATCGTGATCATCTCTCGATCACGTCGTCTTCAACACGAGGCTAGTAACCTGTACGAAGACGAAGCTCGTGACTTAGCGAAGTCATCCCGAGGAGCTCGGCGTAGATACGGATAGAGACGATTCTTACGAGGATCGTTCCGGTTGATGTCGTTCCCGCCACACGTCATACGAAAGGTATAACGTAGATAAATTTCTTTTATTGCAAATTTTAATTTACGGTTATGTCTACACTTGTTGTAATAACCATGCGTGTGTTGTGTGTATTGTAATAAATATAGATTTATTATTTTAATTGCTTCCGTTGTGTTCATGTTTACGAAACATGATCGAACACACACACGCCGCGGTGCCGGAAACCCAACAGTGGTATCAGAGCCCAGGTTGTGTTTCGACATAATCGTAAAAATGGTTTTGCGATAGTCATAATGTATTTCTAGAAATTTTCTAAATTTTGGAAATTTATAAGTATTTATGGAAATTTTTCAATTTTGGAAAGTCTAGAAGTATTTATGTAAATCTTCCACTTTTGGAAAGTTGGAAGTATTTATGGAAATTGATATTTTCCATAAATAAAATATTTGATTAGATTCTGGAAATTTGTTTCCTAATTTAATCATGATTTGATTTGGGAAATCAAATCTTAAAATATTTTATTTCCATAAGTAGTTTTAATGATTTAGGAAATTAGTTTCCTAAATAGATTTTCCTTAATCAAATAATTCCATGAATAAAATATGTAATTAGATTTGGAAATTTGTTTCCTAATTTAATTATGATTTGATTTGGAGAATCAAATCTTAAACATATTTTATTTCCATAAATAGTTATGACATATAAGGAAATTATATACATGACATAATTGTATGCCATGTAATTGCATTAGATGCATAACATTATGCCATGTGTGTCGTGACATGTAGATGTATGTCATGTATGCCATGCCATGTAGATAATAGTTATTTGCATGCAAAGAGGATGAGACATAAAAACCCTTAATCAATATTAAAGCCTACACCTTCCATTAATATGGTTAGAACCAGAGTTCTGTTTCTTGTTTGGGTTGTTGGACTCTCTCCAAGCCCGGCTCGAACCTGAATATGTTCAAACCATGGAATAGTTTAATACTAATATGGTAAGAGTCAGAGGTCAATCGTTAGCTTTGGTTATTGGACTCTCTCCAAGCTGGGCTAATTGGTTGAATGCGCTCTAACCATATTAAAACTATATCTTGATTAATGAGTTGGCTTTAACCTGGAGCATCGGCTTGTTGGACTCTCTCCAAGCTCGATGTAAAGGGAGGTGAAGTTGGGTGCTATGCATATGATGCATACTTGTTAATGTGTTAACAACCCGATGTATGTGTGAACATTCAAATAGTTGATAGCACATTGTGATAGTTGCATATACGTGATATGCAATCGGTATAGATGATACCTACCATCGTAGTTATGAATGGCTTGTTGGACTCTCTCCAAGGTTGTTCATAACTATGATGGATATCAGCCCATTCGGAGATGGACCTACGATCTCCCGAAGTGATTTTGGGGTTTTTGAAATTCAAAAAATGAATGGGATTTATAAATGTATATTGATGCATTTTTAAAATCATCTTTCTCATATATGCTCATTTTGTATTTCTAAGTTAATATATTGATCATGATGTGTTTGAATTTGCGTTCCATTTTGGATTCAAATAAATTGACTAGGCCGAACTTCTTGGACTGGCTTAGAAACTTGAGAATTGTTCTCAAGGTGAAAAGCTTGTTTATGTCCTCGAAGCGCCTCTTCCCGCCCGTCCTAGTGACGATGCAACTTTGGACCAATTGCTGGCCTATCAGAAACATGTGAGTGATTCTGAACAAATGAGTTGCATCATGCTAGCCACGATGGAACCCAAGCTACGAAAGCAGCATGAGCATATGGATGCTCATATCGTAGTCCTTCATCTTTGTGAGTTGGTTGATGAGCAAGTGAGATTTGAAAGGTTCGAAGTCTCAAAGCTCCTCTTCACCTTTGAGATGCTAGGAGGTTCATCTGTGGTACTGCTCAATATGCTGAAGACTGTGGAGTCTTCTGAGAAGCATGAGCAGGGGACGATGTTGTTAGTTGATTCCTCGAAGAAAGGTTCTAAGAGGAAGTCAAAGGAACAGCAAAAGGGAAAGAAGAGAAGGGCTAAGAAGGTAGAACTAGCACAAAAGGAAACTTGCCATCATTATGGCAAGGAGAGCCATTTGCGAAGAAAGTACAAGATTTATCTTGAGTCCGTGAAGAAGGATAAGGCATCGGATGCCCCATCTTCTTCAGATATCTTCGTTATTGATTGTCATTCTATTTCCTTGGACACTTGGGTATTTGATACTGGGTGTAGCTCACATATATGTAATGATATACATGGGCTAAGGAATAGAAGAAGACTCGTCAAGGGGAGAGTCAAATTTACGTGTTGGGAATGGAGCAACGGTTGCTGCACTTGCCATCAGAACGTATTTGTTGGAACTCCCTGTAGGACTTGTCTTAGAACTGGACAATTGCTTTTATGTTCCTTCATTGATAAAGAACATCATTTCTATTTCTTGTTTAAATAGAAATGGGTACCATTTGACTTTTAGTAACAATTGTTGTTACATAACTTTGAATGGAGTTCTTTAAGGGACTGGAACTTTAAGCAATGGTGTTTATACGTTGGACGTATCCAGTGATATTTTCAATATCGAAGCGAGCAACAAGCGTGCTCGAAAGGATAATCAAATAGACTCCTATATGTGGCATTGTCGTCTTGTCCATATAAGCAAGAAACGCATGTCCGAATTACACCGATGTGGAATTCTGGAATCGTTTGAATTGGATTCATACGATACATGCGAATCATGCTTAAAAGGCAAGATGACTAAGTTACCTTTTACTGGAAAGGGTGAACGAGTGGGAGAGTTACTAGGACTAATACATACTGATGTATGTGGACCTATGTCAACTCGAGCATTAGGAGGCTATAGCTACTTCATTACCTTCACCGATGATCACTCACGGTTTGGGTATGTGTTCTTGATGAAACACAAGTCTGAAGCCTTTGAAAGGTTCAAAAGAATTCAGAAATGAAGTAGAGAAACAACATGATAAGAGTATTAAAATACTTCGATCGGATCGAGGTGGTGAATACTTAAGTCAAGAGTTTCTTGATTATCTAAGAGACAATGTCATATTGTCTCAATGGACTCCGCCATATACACCACAGCATAATGGTGTATCTGAGAGGCGTAACCGGACCTTGTTGGACATGGTCAGGTCAATTATGAATCATGCGACTCTTCCCAAGTCCTTTTGGGGTTATGCACTTCAGACAGCTGTTTACTTGTTAAACAGAATGCCTACCAAGGTAGTCTCAACTACTCCATATGAGATATGGAATGGTAAGAAACCTCATGTATCTTACTTGAAGATATGGGGTTGTCCTGCTTATGTGAAGCGGACTGTATCAGACAAATTGGATGCTAAGTCTGATAAATGTCTATTTATTGGATACCCTAAGGAAACAAGGGGTTACAAATTCTATCATCCTGTGGAACAAAAGGTGTTTGTTTCAAGGCATGCTGTGTTTCTAGAGAAAGAGTTTCTCTTGCAAGAAAATAGTGGGAGTGTCGTCGAGCTTGAGGAGGCTCGAGAGACTCAAATAGACATTGATGAGATACCTGGTGAAGCATAACAGCCGACAACTCATAGTGATGAGCAATCGGCTGGACCTATTGTAACACCACATCTTCGTAGATCTGGTAGAACACGCAACATTCCTGAGAGATATGGATTTCTCGTAAGTGAATCGAACGACGTGTTACTCATTGATGATGAGGAGCCTACCAGTTATGAAGAAGTGCTGACAAGTTCAGAAAGGGATAAGTGGCTTGATGCCATGAAGTCGAAAATGGATTCCATGTTTGAAAACCAAGTTTGGAACTTGGTTGACCCACCTGAAGGCATAAAGCCTATAGGGTGCAAGTGGGTTTTCAAGAAGAAAACCGACATGGATGGTAATGTGATTACCTATAAGGCTAGATTGGTGGCGAAAGGATATCGTCAAAAGCAAGGTGTTGATTATGACGAAACCTATTCGCCTGTAGCTATGCTTAAATCCATTCGGATGCTCCTGGCCATAGCGGCTCATTATGATTATGAGATATGGCAGATGGATGTGAAAATAGCTTTCCTTAATGGAAACCTGCTCGAGGACGTGTATATGATACAGCCTGAGGGTTTCACATCGGTTGATAAAACTAAGGTATGCAAATTGTGATGGTCCATTTATGGATTGAAGCAAGCATCTAGGAGCTGGAATATCCGTTTTGATGAGACGATCAAAAAGTTTGATTTCTCACAAAATCCAGACGAACCTTGTGTGTACAAGAAGGTTAGTGGGAGTGCAGTCGTGTTCCTAGTATTGTATGTCGATGACATATTACTTATAGGAAACGATGTGTCAATCTTCTGATCGATTAAGGTTTGGTTATCCAAGACATTCTCCATGAAAGACACTGGGAGAAGCAACCTACATCCTTGGGATTAAGATCTATAGAGATAGATCAAAGCGTTGCTTGGTCTTTCAGTACATATATAGACCGAGTGCTAAAGAGGTTTAGCATTTCGAATTCAAGAAAGGTTATCTCGCCCATCGTGCATGGGGTACACCTTTCAAGTCTATGTGTCCGCAAGAAAGACGAGAGGATTTGCATGAGTAAGATTCCCTATGCATCCGCAATAGGATCTATCATGTATGCTATGTTATGTACGAGGCCCGATGTATCGTATGCTCGAGTGTCACGAGCAGATACTGCCTCGATCCAGAATGGATCATTGGGCGGTATTAAGGCGATCCTTAAGTACTTGAGAAGAACTAAGGATGTGTTCCTAATATATGGAGAAGGGGACATGGTATACAGATGCCAGCTTCTAGACAGACAAGGATGATTCCAGGTCTCAGTCTGGATACGTGTTCACCTTGAATGGGGGCGCAGTGAGTTGGAAAAGTTCCAAACAAGAGACTGTAGTGGATTCTACCACTGAGGCAGAATATATTGCAGCTTCGGAAGCAGCAGAGGAAGCGGTTTGGATCAAGAAGTTCGTTCATGAACTTGGTGTGATTCCGGCCATTGTTGAAGCAATACCGGTCTACTGCGACAATAATGGAGCAATTGCACAAGCGAAAGAGCCAAGGTCTTATCAACGATCCAAACATGTGCTTCGCCGCTATCATCTTATCAGAGAGATCATCAGTAGGAACGAAATACAAATCGAGAAAATTCCCACTGAAAGGAACTTAGCGGATCCTTTGACTAAAGCATTACCTCAAAGTAAGTTTGAGGGTCATGTTAGTGCTTATGGTATAGGATACCGTAGCGATTGGCATTAGGCCAAGTGGGAGTCTGTTAGTAATATATGAGAGATGTCCTAAGGCAATCGCCTTATGTATGAACCATTTATATGATAAATGAAGATTCACTATTTGAGTATACATGTTTAATGTATTTGATTGGATCTTAAACTCATTTATCAATGTCCACGATACGATTCACGATGAGAGAATTTGTGATTGGATCACAACTAGTGAGTATCTCTACATGTGTAATTGTGATGTATCGGAATTATCCTAGTCGATGAATTGATGGATTTGGACGAGACTAGCACGAGGTATACTCCTTGGTGTATCCAAGCAATCGATTCTCACCGGGCCGAGACATAGTGATGTCCGGAGTTGATCGTGGATGCTAGTTATGGTAACTAGTTCATTGGAGTGACCAGCCGTAAGACTTCATATGGTTCTCTGCATATATAGATATGTCAATGAAGTTCTTACCGTGGCTTAAGTGCGATGTTCCTTTGACTTGCGGTATTCAAGTCATCTTGATCATGGAGACTTATGCTTTGACATCTTAAGCAAACATCTCCGAGGAGATGTGGACCCGGGATGATTGGGTATAAGTCGAAATGATCGAAGGTGTTTGAATAGCCTATAAAGGATTCACCACTCCTTGCGAGGAGATGTATACCCATGGCCTCTCGTCGGATTGTTACTAAAGTCTTTGGCCAAAGCATTACATGTTTAGAGTAAAGTACTCTTCGATACATGTGGAGTAACTAGAATCCGTAGGACAAGGAAATGATACTTGGGCTAGGTGTGACGTAGTCAGCCTAGTGGGGACTGACACAATAGACCATGTCCTGAACCAAGTGGGTATAAGATGAGTGAAGGGAATGGGGCACGATTCATTCGAGCTACTGAAGGGTTTCAGAAATAGTTCTGGATCAACCGTTGATCTTTTCGATTAATTGGGGATCATGATGTACTACTAGGTGCCACTCATGATCGTTCTATAATTAATGGTTAATTATAGACGGCCAACATAAACCGAGAACCTATTTGGTCACACGCACAACGAGTGTAATCCAAAGGATTTAAAACGAGCTTGAGAATGGGATTCTCAGACCGAGAGAAACTATGTTTGGTTGGACCAAACATAAAGAGAGCATGAAATTGTTTTAGTCGCAATGGAAGTGTGGATGGGCCGTGTCTTATGAAGACATAATGGATGGACCAAAATGGTTTGGTTCTAATCCAATGGAGGAGAATAAACCCAAGGGTTTGGTTTATTTTAAACGAATGAACCAAAAGTTGGTTCGGTTTGTTTTAACTTAAAATAAACCATCATGGTTTGGTTTATTTGAACTTATCTTAATGGAGCGGGTTAACGGGCTTTATTGATATGATCCATTAACCATTAAGAGAATTAGTTCTCTATAAAATAGGGCTTAAACCCTAATCCAAACCCTAATCAAGTTTTGGCCGCCCAACCTAGTTGCCGGCCACCTTCTAGGAGTTTTCGGCGCCCAACCCTAAGGTGCCGCCGCCCAGCTTTTGTGCAGCCGTCCAACTTGTTGCCGGCGACCAAGCTTCAGCTGGTGAACCTCCGGCGACCCTCCGGTGATCTCTTCTAGGTTCGGTGATAAGGTGAGCTTCCATCTCTCCTTGGCCGGCCTCTATTCCTCCACCAAAAGCTGTCCAGTTTTTCTGGACAGCTTGTTTCTTTGTTGTCGGAGCGTCGTTTGGACGACGGTTAGTGCTTCGACAGCGGCTAACTTACCGGGGATTTGATCTCCGGTAATCCTCTGAGGTGGAGGACGAAGGATTCGTCAATTGGTTGACGAATACCTCTCCGGAGAAGCGAGTTTTGAGAACTCGTTTTAGGATCCGAATTTGGATTCGGATCGTGATTATCTCTCGATCACGTCGTCTTCAACACGAGGCTAGTAACCCGTACGAAGACGAAGCTCGTGACTTAGCGAAGTCATCCCGAGGAGCTCGGCGTGGATACGGATAGAGACGATTCTTACGAGGATCGTTCCGGTTGATGTCGTTCCCGCTACACGTCATACGAAAGGTATAACGTAGATAAATTTGTTTTATTGCAAATTTTAATTTACGGTTATGTCTACACTTGTTGTAATAAGCATGCGTGTGTTGTGTGTGTTGTAATAAATATAGATTTATTATTTTAATTGCTTCTGCTGTGTTCATGTTTACGAAACATGATCGAACACACACACGCCGCGGTGCCGGAAACCCAACAGATTGAGCCGATGAGCATTCCTCTTCTTCCTCTTCTCCTTGGACCGGTTGCGGGTTCTAATGAAATCTTGCCACTTGGCTCCATAGCTCTTTGGTATCCATGTAATCACCTAAACAACACAAGATGTCATTATGAATTAAATCAACTAAGAATTTAATTACCTTATTATTTTTCTCGAATTCTTGGATTTGTTCCTCGGTCCACTTCTTCATCTTGAGGAATCCTCCCTTTTTCCCTCTTGGATAATTGAATCCTTCCATCAAGATGACCCATTCTTCAAAGTCCCTCATCATCATGAAGCCTTCAATCCTTGCCTTCAATTGATTGAAGCCTTCTCGTCCATTGAGGGCATATGGGATTGAGGTATTGATGTCCCTTCTCAATTTCTCTTCAAACTCCATCTTCTTCCCTCTAGTGTGCTCCCTTGGTAGTTATTCCAAATGAAGAACGGCCTCGCTCTGATACCACTTGTTGGGAATCAATACGTCGCTAGAGGGGAGGTGAATAGCATGTCATTGACGAAGATGGAAATCGATCGCGCGCTTGTCTATGATTGTTAGTACGTAGTGGAATATAGAAATGATACAAACAAATATACAAGATAAACACAAATACAACCCACAAGACCAAATATAACGTGGTTCAGAACCTTAGGGTTCCTACTCCACGGGTTGAACTCGAATGAGCTCTAGCAATGTCAATACCACCACTAATCAAATACTCCTTCTCGACAATAAGTCGAAGGCGGAGAAACCTCTTACAATGATTACAAAAGTAATACTAAGCAAATACACTAAAATGCAAGTAAAGAAACTTTACAAAGAGCTTTGGATTGCATGATCTTTGGTTGCTTGAGAAGAGCCTTGAAGGTCTAGATTGCAGCAGCAAATCCCCTCCAAATCGCCTCAAAGAACCGCTGCCAAATCCTCCTCCATGAGTTGCTTTTATAACCTGCATTCAGGCTGGATTCCACCTAGCAGTCGACTGCTCGCGACCATCAGTCGACTGCTCCTATAGTCGTTGTCTCACACGACTCGATCCACGCTGGATAAGTTCCAACGGATACACTGGCAGTCGACTACCAATACCCATCAATCGACTTCCAAGCTCATAGCTGACTGACCAGTCGGTTACCAATCATTCTGCTCTCGTGACCAACCCATCATTCGAATGCCCTTCATTGGTAGTCGCCTGATCAAGCAGTCGAGGCACCTTGCATCTATGGCCACCACAGCCGAAGCCAGTCGAGGGGTCGCCTCGATTGGGACACCAGTAGAGGCACCTTATGTCTTTGACAGTAGCCCGACCACAGTCAATCGCTAGTCGACTCACGACAGTCGACTGGTCATAATCTCAATCGACTGCTATAAGTCAACTCGGCTGCCAAGTGTTAAAACACTTGACCAGTCGACTGGTCAAAGACCCCTGTCGACTGCTATACCTCAACTATAAGATTTACCCCAAGTATGATGCCCTCATACTGTTGGATCGAAAGTGTCGCTAGAGGGGGGGGGGGTGAATAGCGATACGATGTCGTTAAAAAACTTTTGCAATAAGTAAAAAGCAAGTAGAGAGTGCACAGCGGAAATATAAAGTAGACAAGATATTTTTACGTGGTTCACAATCTTTCGATTGCTAATCCACGGCCCTAGTGATCCTTGATCACGTACGGAGGGCAATTCACTAAAACCACTCCTCCTCGTTGGAGGTAGGAGCAACGATTACAAAAAGAAATCAAGGCAAAGGGACACTCCCCCTTTCCTTGTTACGATTAAAGCACAAAGACAATTTAAAGAAGTAGAACTTAAATAAATATACCGACAACTCTTATAAGTAGAAGATGTAGCTTTCGTTGTCGGCGGCACTTTGTCGTAGCAAATGTGAGTAGTAGTAGCGACGTTACGACGGCGTGTTGAGAGCTCTTGAATTCTTGTCATTTGCTTGGCTTGAACATGTCTATTTATGGATATTGATCTATGAATTTAGACATAGGTAGTGTCCAAGGTGAGGTTCTTATCCCAACTCAAGGATGAGGTGTTTCATCCAACCACCTTGTGCCACCTCCAACCTTCTTGTGCGCCAACTCAAGGATGAGGTGTTTCATCCAACCACCTTGTGCCACCTCCAACCTCCTTGGGCGCCAACTTGAGGATGAGGTGTTTCATCCAACCACCTTGTGCCACCTCCAACCTCCTTGGGCGCCAACTTGAGGATGAGGTGTTTCATCCAACCACCTTGTGCCACCTCCAACCTCCTTGGGCGCCAACTTGTTGGAGCCATTCAACTTGTGCCACATCATGGGAGCCAACAATCTTGTGCCAACTCACCTTATTTTGGGCGTCCACCACAAGGAAGCTTGGTGATGGTTTGGATGTCCACCTTGATGCCACATCACCCTTTGTACCAAAACACGAGTCAAGTCCAAATTCACCCCTTGAAATTCGAGCTCTTCTCGAGGTCGAACTTGATTCAGCGCTGATCGTAGTCAAAGGGTTTTGACCGCAAAGACAAGTTAGCTTAAAATATAAAGTACGATGGTTCTAACCATCCGATCTCGACCTAGACCTTCCATTGGAGGTATTGGGTCTGGATCTACGCTTAACGACCTTGCTTCGCTTTCACACGAGCTTACCTTGTAGCCTCGCTCCGGTCTTCACCCGAGTACCCTGCTTCCTCCGAAGTCCCTCGGCGTTCGACCACCTCGGTTCCCACCGGTGTCGCAGACCTTCCGCTCAACTTTAGCATTTCGCACACTTAATTGAGCTCGTAAGATAACAAATATACCCTTAACTATTGAGCCTTTGCCATAATCAAAATACGGTTCGACTTTGGTGCCCATCGCACCAACAATCTCCCCTTTGATTCATGGCAAACCACACAAAAGTTAAGGAAAAATTAAGCATAATAAAGAAGCTAGCATAATGATTAAGCATGAATGAGCTAGCATAAAGATTAAATATGAATGAGCTAGCATAATGATTAAATATGAATGAGCTAGCATAATGATTAAATATGAATGAGCTAGCATAATGATTAAGTATGAATGAGCTAGCATATGAGCTAGCATAAAGATTAAGCATGAGTGAGCTAGCATAAAGATTAAGCATGAGTGAGAAATATTATTGTTTCAAGTTCTCCCCTTTGAGGTAACCTCCCCCTTGACCGAAGGTGAGTTCTTGAAAAATAATTTTTACTCCCCCTTAATAGTTGCTTAAGTAAACGGAATTACTTAATATAAAAGGTAATAATTTTGTTTACTTTCTTCCTTACTTTTGTGACTTTCTCCCCCTTTTGCCTTAACTCAAAAAGTTTGTAAATATATTTTAAGGTTTGTAAGTCCAAGCAAGTTCCCAATATAAATATATATATATATATATATATTTTTTTAAATAATAATAAGCTTGAAAATATGTTCATCTAAAATGTACAACTCCGGTTGGACTTGATTGATATAGAATGATCAATAAGTCTTGAAGGAGTTGATTAATTTTAAATAATTATACTCCATGGTTCATGTCGATGCAATCAATCTACATCCGGAACTGTGAGTAAGGTCCTAACATCTCACGCCCGCCTCATTTGGCATAAGTACACAAACACATTAGTCCTATGTGTTGTGAGATGTGTTGGCTCCTTAAATCTATAGGTATATGATTTCTAAGGTAAGACTTAGGCTAATTTCATAAAAAGAAGCAAAAGTAGAGTACATATATAGAAAAATTTAAATCCTACTCTATTACGCACATACCTAACTTTCGTCTTAATAAACTAAATTCGCCTTCGGGTAGTGGTTTGGTGAAGATGTCCGCTAGGTTTGATTTGGACTCAACATACTCTAGTTGTATAGTTCCATTAGTTACATGTTCCCTAATGAAGTGGTGTTTAACTTCTATATGTTTTGTCCTAGAATGACATATTGGATTTTTAGTTAAGTTAATTGAACTAATGTTATCTATGTAGGTTTTAATGTTGTTAAAGATTAAGCTAAAGTCTTGGAGAGTGTGCTTCATCCACAGTGAGCCGAGAGACACACTCACCCATCGCAACGATTCGGCTTCTGGTGGTAGATAAGGCAACGCAATGTCGCTCCATCGCACTAACTTACTAGACTCGAGCCGAGGATTTGACAACAACCACTGTGCTCTTTCTATCGAGTTTACTACCGCATAGTCGAGTCGGAGTAGCCGATTAGATTAAACTCGTAGATCTAGGGTACCAAATACCTACGCTTAGCGCCTTTAGATATCTAAGGATACGCTTGACTAGGTTAGGTGAGACTCCTTGGCAGGTTTGTAACCTCGCACATACTTACCGTGAATAAAATGTCGGGTCGGCTCATGTTAAGTATAGGAGACTTCCTATTGCGCCTCCTATAGTATTTTAGGTCAACGGTTTTCCTTCTACATCTTCGCTTATATTAACATTAGTTGCCATAGGTGTATTGATTATTTTAGCATCTTGCATTCCAAATCGATTTATTAAGTCCTTAGTATATTTTTGTTGATGTAAATATATTCCATCTTTAGTTTGTTTAATTTGTAAACCTAAGAAGAAACTTAACTCTCCCACTAAATTCATTTCAAATTCACTTTCCATAAGTGAGATGAATTCGTTTAGCAGGATCGAGTTGGTAGTTCCAAAAATTATATCATCTACATAGATTTGGGCTATAAAGATTTCTTTTCCTACGGTTTTAACGAATAAGGTTGGGTCGACTAAACCTTGGTTGAATCCTTTGGACTTAAGATAGATCGAAGCCTTCGTACAAGCTCTTGGGGCTTGTTTGAGTCCATATAGGGCTTTCTTAAGTCTAAGGACATGGTCAGTTTATCTAGATTTTCAATCCGGGAGGTTGGTAGCGTAAACTTCTTCCTTAATGTATCCATTCAAAAATGCTGACTTGACATCCATTTGAAACAATTTAAAACCTCGATGTGCAAAGATATGCTAACAACATTCGGATGGACTCTAGTCTGGCTACGGGGGCATAGGTCTCATCGTAATCTAAACCTTCGACTTGACTAAACCCTTTTGCGACTAACCTAGCTTTATTTCTAACTACTTCACCTTTATCATCAAGTTTATTTCGAAATACCCACCTTGTTCCAATAATTGATTTTTCTTTAGGTGGTGGTACTAATTCCCGGACTTCATTTCTAGTGAATTGAGCTAGCTCTTCTTGCATAGCAATAATCCAGTCGGGATCAAGAAGTGCTTGTTCAATAGTTTTGGGTTCGATTTTGGAAATTAACGAGATTTGACTAAGGTTTCGATATGAAGCTCTAGTTCGAACCCCTAAATTTGGATCACCTATAACTTGATTGATAGGATGATTTGTTTGAGTCTTAGTGTGACTCGGGTTAGGGTCATCTATCACTTGGTCGATAGGATGACTTGGGTGAGTTCTAGTTTGACTTGGGTTAGAGTCATCTATCACTTGGTCGATAGGATGACTTGGGTTAGGACGAGATTCAAGTTCAAGATCGTAGTCGGGTTCGCTATAAGTTGATTTGCTAGTTGGTTTTGTTAAGGATTGAACGGGTTCGTGTCCTTCGTCGAAAACTATATTAATGGTTTCTTCGACTCTAAGAGTGTCGTGATTGTATACCCTATAAGCTCTCGGTGGTTGAGTATCCTAGAAAGGTTCCAGTAGAGGTTTTGGATTTGAATTTCCCTAGGTAATCCTTAGTGTTTAAGATATGTACCTTGCATCCAAATACCCTAAAGTACTTGATGTTTGGTATTTTATCGTGATAAATCTCGACTGAGGTCTTTTGGTGCCTCTTTACCATAAGGATCCTATTTTGACATAGCAAGCCGCATTTAACGGCCTCCGCCCAAAATCTATCTGTAGGTTATACTGCTTAACATTGTCCTAGCGGCTTCTTGTAGGGTTCTATTTTTCCGCTCGACTAACCCATTTTGTTGTGGGGTTCTAGGACATGAAAACTCATGGTGATATCTGTTTAGGTTACAGAGATCTGTATACATGTGTTTTTCGAATTCACCTCCATGATAGCTTCTAAGTCTTTTAATCTTAAGGTTGTTTTGATTTTCGATTAACCTACAAAGATTGATTAGTTGGTCTAGGGTATCATTTTTATGTTTGATAAACCTAACCCAAGTAAATCTAGAATAGTCGTCAATTATGACTAAGCAAAATTGACTACCATTGAGTGACTTAGCTCCATGTGAATCAAATAGATCCATGTGTAGGAGCTCAAGAACACTTTTGGTTCGTTCTTGATTAGTTAATTGATGTTGTGTCCTAGATTGTTTACCATGTTGACAAGCATTACATATTTTATTATCCAAGTTGTTTAGTTTAGGCAAACCTATAACCAAGCCACTCAGACTCATCTAGTGGACGAGTATTGGGTGCGAGTGTCCGAGTCTTGTGCCATAACCAAGATTCCTCTTCGTGTCATAATAGACTTGGTTGAGGAGTTGGGTAAATTTATTGTGTAGATGTTGCTACTCCTAGTTCCTTTAAGTATTATTTTAGATGTTGCATTTATTTTGATTACGCATTCATTTTCTAGAAATATGACCTTATAACTGTTATCACACAATTGGCTTACACTAAGTAAATTATATTGAAAGTTTTCTACTAATAAGACATTTTGAATTGTAAAGTTAGAGTTGAGCTCAATATCACCTGATCCGATGATTTTGAGCTTGCCGTTATTTCCGAAGGCTACCGATCCTTGTCGTTTGAATCGTAACTTCGAAAATTTGAGTTGATCCCCGGTCATGTGTCGGGAGCAACCACTGTCCAACATCCATTGATCCTACACATAAGGTAGTTGGATCGGATATTGGAATTACTAAAGGGTTGTTTGTAAGTTTTTAAACCTAAATCATCTCACCAATATCTACATGATCAAAACATGTTATTCCTATGTGTTATTGTGAGATGACTATCAATTTTACTTGATTAATTTTAATGAATTTAAATTAACCAACATTAGGTTAGATTCGATTTAGTCTAAGCTCATCAAGTAATCTTTTCAAGAGATTAGCTTCTGTGTCGTGGCGAGGCACGAGAGGCCTTCTTTGATCGGAACAACGACCACTTCCTTAGACAAAGCTAATTTCAAGAAATTGATAACTCGACTTACTTGAGACTACGCCTTGGTCTAACTAGTTATTTTTGAAAAGAGGCTCCCGAGGCTCAATCTTTCGAGGATTTTAGTTGGTTTATTTTTGAAAAGAGGCTCCCGAGGCTCAATCTTTTCGCAGGATTTTAGTTGGTTATGAGTCCTATCTAACCATTCTAAAAATAAAGGAAAAACTAAGCATGCAATTTCTAAGACTTAACAAAAATACATTTTGTATTGGCCTCTCGACATTGAATCGAGTGGGTCTATTCACATAGTGAATTTGGTCCTGGGAACCCAATACATGTTAGATCCTAAAGTTGAAATCAAAGTGGTCTTAGGGACCCATGCTTGGACATTTTTCTTATGTTGGTTTACTATAGACATATATGACTTATTGGTTGTATTTGAGTTAAACCCGAGTCCGGCCTTGTTGTTGTACACGGCCCTTTGTGATCCAAGTAAGAGGTCAAGTCCCTTGGATCCCAAAGTGAACCTTTCCAACGTGTTCCTAAGGTCTTCGACTTGTGTTTTCAAAAGCGAGTTCTCAACTTCAAGCTTTTCAACTTGAGTTGAGTCCTCCTCTTGAATACGAGTAGTCGAAGAGGTTAGAGACCTCATGTTTGAGAAGGTTAACCTCCTCAATTAGGGTCTCGACCTTGGACTCGGACTTAGCTAGTTTCTTATTTAAAATTTAATTGCACCATACAAAGTATTAAGTAACGACCGACTTACCCTTAATGATTCTTTTGAACCGGATACGGATCCGTGGCTTGTCTTGAATGGAAGCTCATCATCGGATTCGACTCGGACTCTTCTTCGGTTTCGAGTCGTGCTCGGTCGGCTTGGCCATTAGAGCTTGGATATCGCCTTCTTCCTCCGACAACTCCTCCCAAGTAGCGTTTAGCGCTTGGTCTTTGATGCGTTATTCTTTAGCTTTGGGCACTCGGACTTGATGTGACCGAACTCTGCACTCATAGCATCTAAAATTAGAAGTATTTGAATTAGGTTTAGGCTTACCTTGAGTTGTTGGTCGCTTTCATCTCTTGATCATCTTCCAACTAGATTGACTAGGATTCTATTTCGAGTCTACTTCCGATTCTGACTCGCTCTTCTTCCTTCGGGGTGGCTTGCTTGCGGGCTTCTTCTTCTTGAACTCGAACTAACGCAATACTCTTCTACCGACCACGTTAGTTTGCTCATGTAATTCAAGTTCAAAACAATTCGCCTAACCTAATTTTAGAAAGGTCCTGGAGACCTTGTAGGCATCGACCATGGATGCCCACAAGGTGGTCCTAGGAAACGAGTTAAGAGAATACCGATAAGGTCGCGATTCTCGACCTTTGTCCGATGGCATGGAGTTGGTTGACGATGTCTTGGATACTGAGCATGTAGTTGAGTTGCGGTCTGCTTTTCCTGCATTTTCAAGTTATACAATTTATTTAAAAGTAAATCTCTTTACATACCTTCGTGTCGTCGGTGCCTTCGTGTAGTTCCACTAGCTTGGTCCATAAGTCCTTTGCACTAATGAAGGGCCGACGCGGTTGAGCTCTTCCTTGGACAACCCACATTGCAAGATTTGAGTTGCCTTGGCATCGGCTTCTACTTGTTTTTTCATGGAATTTGACCATTGATCGTAACCCAAAGATTCACCATCTTCATTAATAGGAAGTGTGAAACCGGTTTGGATTACGATCCACATCTCGATTTGGGTTTTAAGAAAGCATTCCATCCGACCCTTCCAATAACGAAAGTCATTACCGTTGTAAAGGGTGGGCGGTGCTATACCCTTCGAGATTGGCCATTTAAAATCAATAAGATGATCGACGAAAAGAATCTTGCAAAACACAAAAGGAAAGTTTATTCCAAGACTTTAGTCTTGGATTAGTAGTGCGGTAAGTAAATAAAGATATATAAAATGTAACTTGCACAAAGAATTAAACAATAAAATGAGAATGTCTTTGAAGTTACGGAGGACAACCTTACTCGGATCTAACCCAAGGACAACCTTATCCGGATCCTAAAGCCTCTAATGCAATTCTATATGTAGGAGAAGATAAGCAAGTGAAATAATTATACGAAAACAGAAATAAATAAATAAAAAATCTGTAAAAAAAAAAAACAAAGCTAGATTGGTGGTTTCACCGAATCTTAGCGCCCCCGGCTCTGATACCAATTGTTGGATCGAAAGTGTCGCTAGAGGGGGGGGGGTGAATAGCGATACGATGTCGTTAAAAAACTTTTGCAATAAGTAAAAAGCAAGTAGAGAGTGCACAGCGGAAATATAAAGTAGACAAGATATTTTTACGTGGTTCACAATCTTCGATTGCTAATCCACGGCCCTAGTGATCCTTGATCACGGAGGGCAATTCACTAAAACCACTCCTCCTCGCTGGAGGTAGGAGCAACGACATAAAGAAATCAAGGCAAAGGGACACTCCCCTTTCCTTGTTACGATTAAAGCACAAAGACAATTTAAAGAAGTAGAACTTAAATAAATATACCGACAACTCTTATAAGTAGAAGATGTAGCTGTTGTCGGCGCACTTCGTCGTAGCAAATGTGAGTAGTAGTAGCACGCAATGACGCCGTGTTGAGAGCTCTTGAATTCTTGTCATTTGCTTGGCTTGAACATGTCTATTTATGGATATTGATCTATGAATTTAGACATAGGTAGTGTCCAAGGTGAGGTTCTTATCCCAACTCAAGGATGAGGTGTTTCATCCAACCACCTTGTGCCACCTCCAACCATCTAGTGCGCCAACAAAAGGATGAGGTGTTTCATCCAACCACCTTGTGCCACCTCCAACCTCCTTGGGCGCCAACTTGAGGATGAGGTGTTTCATCCAACCACCTTGTGCCACCTCCAACCTCCTTGGGCGCCAACTTGAGGATGAGGTGTTTCATCCAACCACCTTGTGCCACCTCCAACCTCCTTGGGCGCCAACTTGTTGGAGCCATTCAACTTGTGCCACATCATGGGAGCCAACCATCTTGTGCCAACTCACCTTATTTTGGGCGCCCACCACAAGGAAGCTTGGTGATGGTTTGGATGTCCACCTTGATGCCACATCACCCTTTGTACCAAAACACGAGTCAAGTCCAAATTCACCCCCTTGAAATTCGAGCTCTTCTCGAGGTCGAACTTGACTAGCAAATTGATCAGTAGTCAAAGGGTTTTGACCGCAGAAGTTAGCTTAAAATATAAAGTACGATGGTTCTAACCATCTGATCTCGACCTAGACCTTCCATTGGAGGTATTGGGTCGGATCTACGCTTAACGACCTTGCTTCGCTTTCACACGAGCTTACCTTGTAGCCTCGCTTCCGGTCTTCACCCGAGTACCTCGGCTTCCTCCGAAGTCCCTCTGGCGTTGCCCGACCACCTCGGTTCCCACCGGGTGTCGCAGACCTTCCGCTCAACTTTAGCATTTCTGCACACTTAATTGAGCTCGTAAGATAACAAATATACCCTTAACTATTGAGCCTTTTGCCATAATCAAAATACCGGTTCGACTTTGGTGCCCACTGCACCAACACATACTTGCTAGATAACCCTTAGGCTAGACCTAAGCCTTCTAGCCACCTCCGTCAGCCTCATGCCTATTGGATCCCTCCAAGTCATCCATGACTTATTTGTCCATACACTAGCCTTTAGGTGCTTCCATCGGCTATTGTCATGCTAAGCTGGTCTACACCGCCAAGGCATATTTGGGCTTACACTGCCAAGACACACGCTTGGACTTTACACGCCAACCATTGACTTGATACGCCAAGACTCTACTAGCAATACGTAACTGGAACGAAGCATAGACTTATCCAAGACTCCCACTTGGACTTTACGCCGCCAATATCAACCCTTGGACTTCCCTTACCAACCCATGTTGGACTTTCCATTTGCCAAGACTCAAGCTTGGACTTTTCCTTGCTAAGTCCTATGCTTGGACTTTCCATGTCAACCCATGTTGGACTTTCCATGCCAAGTACACAAGACTTAGACTTTCCATGATACGGTCAACCCCAAGTCAACCATCTAGTCAACCCATTGTCAAACAATAGTCAACTCCTTTGTCAAACATCAATGTCAAACATCAAAACACTACTCTAGTCCAACTCGAATCTGGTCAATCATGACGTAGGTCGATTGCACCAACACATATATGGACCGTCAAAGTTTGCATACCTTGGTTATATCAACCGATGTGAAACCCTCGGGATGTATGATATACACGTCCTCAAGTTGGTTTCCATTAAGAAAAGTCATTTTCACATCCATCTGCCATATCTCATTATCATAATGAGCCGCTATGGCCAGGAGCATCCGAATGGATTTAAGCATAGCTACTAGTGAATAGGTCTCATCATAATCAATACCTTATTTTTGACGATAGCCTTTTGCCACTAATCTAGCCTTAAGGTAAGCACATTACCGTCCATGTCGGTCTTCTTCTTGAAAACCCACTTTCACCCTATAGGCTTAATGCCTTCAGGTGGGTCCACCAAGTTCCAAACTTGATTTCATACATTGAATCCATTTCTGACTTCGTGGCTTCAAGCCATTTGTCCCTTTCTGAACTCATCATAACTTCTTCATAACTGGTAGGCTCCTCATCATCAATAAGTAACACATCGTTCGATTCACTTACGAGAAATCCATATCTCTCAGGAATGTTGTGTGTCCTACAAGATCTACGAATATGTGGTATCACAATGGGTTCAGCTGATGTCTCATCACTTTGAGTTATCGGTTGAGGTACTTGACCAGGTATCTCCTCAATGTCTACTAGAGTCTCTTGAACTTCCTCAAGTTCAATGACACTCCCACTATTTTCTTGCAAGAGAAACTTTTTCTCTAGAAACACAGCATGCCTTGAAACAAACACCTTTTGTTCCACAGGGTGATAGAATTGGTAACTCCTCGTTTCCTTAGGGTATCTAATAAATAGACTTTTATTAGACTTAGCATCCAATTTGTCTGATACAATCCGCTTCACATAAGCAGGATAACCCCATATCTTCAAGTAAGATAAATGAGGTTTTTTACTATTCCATATCTCATATGGAGTAGTGGAGACTACATTGGTTGGGACTCTGCTTAACAAGTAAACAACTATCTAAAGTGAAAAACCCCAAAAGGGCTTGGGAAGATTCGCGTGTTTCATCATTGACCTAACCATGTCCAACATGGTTCGGTTTCGCCTCTCAGACACACCATTAAGTTGTGGTGTATATGACGGAGTCCATTGAGACAATATACCATTGTCCCTTAGATAATCTAGAAACTCTTGACTCAAGTATTCACCACCTCGATAAGATTAAAGTATTTTAATACTTTTGCAAAGTTATTTCTCTACTTCATTTCTGAATTCTTTGAACTTTTTAAAGGCTTTAGACTTGTATTTCATCAAGAACACATACCCATACCGTGAGTGATCATCGGTAAAGGTGATGAAGTAGCTATAGCCTCCTAGAGCATGAGTTGACATAGGTCCACATACATCAGTATGTATTAGACCAAGCAATTCTCCCACCGATTCACCTTTTCCAGTAAAAGGTAACATAGTCATCTTGCCTTTTAAACATGATTTGCATGTATCGAATGAATCAAATTCAAACGATTATAGAATTCCACATCAGTGTAATTTAGACATGCGTTTCATGCTTACATGGCCAAGATGACAATGCCACATATAGGAGTCTAATTGATTATCTTTCCGAGCATGCTTGTTGCTCACTTCGATATTGAAAATGTCATCAGATACGCCTTTCAAAGTTATGTTATAACAATTGTTACTAAAAGTCAAATTGTATCCATTTCAATTTAAGTAGGAAATAGAAACAATATTCTTTATTAATGAAGGTATATAATAGCAATAGTCCAGTTCTAAGACAAGTCCTATAGGGAGCTTCAACAAGTGTGTTCCGATGGCAACCGCAGCAACCTTTGCTCCATTGTCAACTCATAAATTTGATTCTCCCTTGACGAGTCTGTTGGGTTTGATCCGTGAGGGGAAACTTCGCTTCCCACTTCAACTCGGTCGCTTGTTCATGGCGATCCCATCGACGTCCCCGTATTAAAAATTTAATCCTAGATAAAAGGGAACACCCAAGCAACCTTGTCATCATTGTGCTATTCGTTTAGAGTAGTCACTTGAACAAACTTGTTGTTCAAGTGACCAACCTCTATTCCACGAATAGCCACAGAATAGCCGATGTACGGATCATCGATTTTTGTGTTTATGTTCGGGATCCAAGTATTATTTATCCACAAACAGAATATATCATGCTCATAATTGAAAAACAAATATAAACATGTAACAAATGAAAATAGAGAATCGATATACCTCTCGATCTTCTATTGTATTACCTTCCTCCTTTCGGACGTCGTGTGGGCGATGATCTACCAAAAGTTGAAGCTTCTAGATCACCAATCTTTTTTCCTTGCTCGTTCCAAGCAAGAGGAAGAATAGAAACAAGGCTCTTTTCTTTCTCTCAACCAACCACCAAACTCCAATGTTGCAGATTGCCGCCGGCCAAGAAGGAAGAAGAGAGAAAACAATGGTTGTCGGCTAAGAGCTTCAAGGGAGGACCCTAAGCATTGGTTCCACCGGTAAAGGAGAAGGAGAGGAGCTCCTTTGGACGTCGGCCAAAGGCTGGAAAGGCTTCTATGGGCGCCGGCCACCAATGGAGAAGAAGAAGAAAAGGAAAGTCTTTCCTTATTTGGTGTCGCCAAGCCCAAACCCTAGCTCCAAATCCTTGCCCCCAACTCCAAGCCTCCCCTTGCTTCTTAATTCCCTCCACGCCAACCCTTAAGCATCCTTTTATAGAGTTTAGGGATAAGCCTTGTTTTAATTTCCACCACTGGTTCTAGGGATTTAATCTCAACCGTCGGATCTAGAGATTTAATCTCAACCATCGAATCTAGAGATTTATTCTCTACTTTTGGATATAGATTTTTGTTTCTATCCATTGGATCTAAGCTTCATGAGATTTTAATAGGCTACAATAGAGACCATGAGGAGGAGTTGGATCTTGGCCACCCATGGATCAAGCCCACATAAAGTCCAATCCATTAATGATAATCCAATCCACTAAAGGATTATCATTGATCTACCTCACCAACCCCCATAAGTTAATATGGGCTCCATATATTATTTGTACATTTTCTCCCCGTGTTTAAGATCTCGAATGTCCGTCGATTAATTAATTTACTTCCCATTAATTAATCAACATCTAACTCCATGAGTAGTACCAGTCAACCTTTTCATCATGTCGGACCAAGTCCACCTGCAGGGTTTTCTATGATGAACCTTATGAGCTCCTCAAGGGGACATCATCATCCTAATATATAGGACACGGTTTCCTCCTATAATCAATGACACACCATATAAATAATATCATCTCCTAACTTACTGAAACTATCGATTTAATCTATAAATCTCGCCCATTGGTAAATCAAAGAGATGAATACTAAGTATATGTGCCCGTTATTATATCGGGATTAAGAGTATGTACAATATAATATCTGAGGTCTGATTCGATTATGTAGTCAACAATAAATCGAATCACCTCTAAGTCGGTCTTGCTCAATACACACGAAGTGCACTAGTGCGATTCTATGGTCAAGACAAACCAATCCCAAGTCACACTACAACCATTCCAATGGTTTGTCCAAAGCCACTCGGTTGTGACCCTTTACTTATACTTTACAAGGAACTGATAACATGATCTTCCGTGTGACACCACACACCATGTTATCTACAATGTAATGTATTAGACAATATGCATATCCATAAAAATTTGCAAACAATGATTATATGATTCTTATTTCAAAATAAAGATGTTCATATAAAAAATAGACTTTTCAGTATACATCCGAACAATCTCCCACTTATACTAAAAGACTATGCTGTCCTCAAACTGCCATACATCTGATCCCCATTCCCTCCACATGCCTATCAAAATCTCTCGTCGGAAGGGCCTTAGTGAAAGGATCTGCCAGGTTATCCTCCGATGCAATCTTGGCCACAACAACTTCTCCTCTCTTTACGATTTCTCGTATCAAGTGGTACTTGCGCTCTTTGTGCTTACTTGCCTTATGGGCTCGTGGTTCCTTCAAGTTTGCAACTGCAACACTATAATCACAATAAATTGTGATAGTTCTGGGCAAACCAGGAATCACATCCAAGTCCATCAAAAAGTTCCTGAGCCACACAGCTTCTTTGGCCGCCTTAGAGGCCGCCACATACTCATCTTCCATGGTAGAGTCCGCCACGCATTTCTGCTTGACACTCCTCCATATAATGGCTCCACCTCCCAAAGTAAACACAAAACCTGAGGTAGACTTACTGTTATCCCTATCTGATTAGAAGTCGGAATCCGTGTAACCCATAGGCAGTAATTGGTCTGCCTGGTAAACTAGCATATAATCCCTAGTCCTTCTCAGGTACTTCAATATATGCTTTACCGCAGTCCAATGTCCCTGTCCTGGATTACTCTGATGTTTGCTGACCATGCCCACGGCATGGCAGATATCTGGTCTCGTACATATCATTGCATACATGAGACTTCCTACCGCCGAAGCATAAGGAACCACCTTCATCTCCTCTATCTCCTCAGATGTTCTAGGACACATCTCCTTAGATAAAGGAACTCCATGCCTGAAAGGTAGAAAACCCTTCTAGGAGTTCTGCATGCTAAAACGATCCATAATCATGTCTATGTATAAAGCTTGGGATAAGCACAACATCCTTTTCCTGCGATCCCTTATAACCTTGATCCCAAGGATGTGTCCCACCTCTCCCAAGTCCTTCATATCAAACTGTTTGGAAAACCATACCCTTACATCCGATAACACCTTGATATTGTTGTCAATCAACAAAATGTCATCTACATATAGTACAAGAAATACCACTACGTTTCTGTCACTTCTCTTGTATACACAAGACTCATCTGGACTTTGAATAAATCCATAAGACTGGATTACCTCATCAAAGCAAATGTTCCAAGACCTCGAAGCTTGCTTCAATCCATAAATGGACCGATTAAGCTTACATACAAGATGCTCTTTACCCTTCGCAATGAATCCCTCTGGTTGCTTTATATAGATGTTTTCCTCAAGACTTCCATTCAGGAAAGCTGTCTTGACATCCATCTGCCACTCCTCATAATCCATATGAGCTGCTATGCATAAGAGAATCCGGATAGACTTAAGCATGGCTACCAGCGAAAAGGTCTCCTCATAATCGATACCCTCCTTCTGAGTATACCCCTTCGCAACAAGCCTCGCTTTTAAGCTCTCAAACTTCCCATATATTCCTCTCTTTCTTTTGTAGATTCACTTGTATCCAATGGTTTTTACACCATCGGGTGGTTCTACTAGCTCCCAGACCTGATTTGAATCCATAGATTCAATCTCAGCATTAATTGTACTTCACCAAGATACTGCATCTTTATCTTTGATTGCCTCGTCATATGTCCAGGGATCAGGTTCATGTTCGCTAGGGACCAAATTAGAAGATTCTCCCAAAAACATAAATCTATCAGGCTATCTCACAACCCTCCCACTATGATGAGGTATCACCTGTGTATCCTCTGTGACACCTGGTGCAGTGACTTGTGGTATATCCTCTTGTACCGGTGGTACTAAAGAAATGACTTCCCCTTTTAATTCTTCTAGAACAATTTTACTCTTGGGCTTGTGGCTCATCACATAGTCTTCCTCTAGAAATCTGGCGTTCGTGCTAACGATCACCCTCTGATCTCTAGGACTATAAAACAAACCACCTTTCGTTCCTCTAGGATAGCCAACGAACATGTGTACTTTTATACGAGGTTCCAACTTACCAGCATCTGCCTTTAGCACATGTGCTAGACTCCCCCATATTCGAATATGTCTTAGACTAGGCTTTGGCCTAGTCCACAATTCTGTGGGAGTAGAAGGCACTGATTTAGATGGAACCAAGTTCAGAATGTACACCGCCATATCCAGAGCATATCCCCAGAACGAATCTGCCAACTTATAATAACTCATCATCGATCTAAACATCTCCATAAGAGTCTTATTCCTTCGCTCTGCTACACCATTCTGTTGGGGTGTGCTAGGTGCAGTCAATTGGGATTGAATCCCAGCCTCTGATAAGTAATTCCTAAACTCTCCCAAGAGGTACTCACCACCACGATCAGATCGTAGTGTCTTGATATTTTTACCTTGATGTTTCTCCACATCAGCCTTGAATTCTTTGAACTTGTCAAAGCTTTCAGACTTGCAGCGCATCAGGTAAATGTATCCATATATTTAGTAATCGTCTATAAAAGAGACGAAATACTCAAAACCACCTCTATCATGGATAGACATAGGACCACATAAATCAGAATGAACCAATTCTAACACATCTTTGGCTCTATACCCCTTGGCCTTAAAAGGCCTCTTGGTCATTTTACCTTCCAAGCAAGATTCACAGGTTGGGAAATTCTCCACACTAATGAACCCAGAGGTCCATCAGCTATCAACCTTTGAATTCTGCTTAGGTTAATATGACCAAGCCTAAGATGCCAAAGATATGTTTGGTTCATCTTCGAAGGTTCTTTTCTCTTATTGGAATTAGAAGATGAGTTATTAACTTCAATTTGGATCGTGGGAGGTTTTGGTTCAAGTGTGTATAGATTTCCTATCAATGCACCTGAACAGATAATGTCCCTATTCCTTTTTATAACAACTCTGTCATTAAAAGAAATAGAATCTCCATCCATAAACAATTTAGAAACCAAAATTAAATTCTTTCTAAATAAAGGTACATAAAGGCAATTCTTAAGAACCAAAAGTTTATTTTTCTCAAAAGATAAATGAACGTCTCCCACTGTAATTGCCGCCACCTTCGTGGCATCGCCGAAGTACACGGTAATCTCCCCCTCAGCCAGTCGTCTGGTTTTCTGGAATCCCTGTAAAGTATTGCATACATGATCAGTGACTCCCGTATCTACACACCAGGTACCGGTAGATAACACCGCTAAACATGTTCCAACGACTAGACTAAAAGATATACCTTTGTTCTGCTTGCAGTTGGGGCAGTCCTTCTTCCAGTGTGCAATCTGCATACAAGTGAAGCACTTGCCTTTCGGCTTCTTCACTCCTCCCTGAGTACCCTCCACCGCCTTTTCCCCAGTTTGTTTCTTCTTCTTCTTGCCTTTCGGCTTAGAAGTAGAAACCTTTTGGGTCACTATGGCATGTGCCTGAGCACTCTAACGAAATAGTCCCTCTGCCGCCTAGAGTTCTGTCAGAAGTTCCGCCAATGAATACAACCTCTTGTTCATGTTGTAGTTCAGGCGAAACTGCTCAAAACTCCCAGGGAGAGACTGGAGTATGATATCGACCTGGGTTTCCCCATCGATCTCAGCTCTAAGGAACTCCAACTCATTCAAATGAGCCATCATCTTGAGAACATGATCCCTTATGGGTGTTCCCTCGATCATGGTGGTCGTCATCAAGTTTCTCATGGCTTCTTGCCTCGCAGGCCGATTCTGGTGTTCGAAAAGCTCTTTGAGAATGAGAATCATGTCATAAGCTGTGGGCACGACTTGATGCTGATGTTGTAGTACATTTGACATAGATGCCAAAATGTAACACCGCGCCATCTCATCGGCCTTGATCCACTTCTTATAACTCTCTCTCTCCTTTTCACCAGAATCATCTGCAGGCTTAGGAGGGCACTCTTCGAGGAGTACATATTTGTATTCCTCAGCAGTCAAGACAATGTATAGATTCCTCTTCCAATCAACATAGTTGGGTCCAGTAAGTTTATTCTCTTTCAATATCACAACAAGCGGGTTAAAAGTCATTTTGAAAGAAAACCTAAGAATCACATAGATCAAAACATTAGATTTCAAAAAATTATTGATTCCTTAAATAATAAAATTTTAAATCAACCAACACCTCAAAACACCGAGAATATCGTATGCCATAATAGTGTGGACGTATACGAATTCTACATTTGTAAGAGGAGGTTTTACCCATTAATTTTACTATCTTGTCAACCTAACTTTTTGACAAGTAAAATTAATAGTTGGTTTCTCTTTGGCCCTACAAATAAAAGTCGTGACTCGGATTGGGAGGATACTTATATTTGTATCTAAGTGTTCACCATTACTCGATACCAAGGTAATTATCTTGGGTTATGTGCCTTCTGATGGGGAAGTACACACGCTCCTTAATAATTCCCTATAACCATATTCGACCTTGTGATCCGCAAACAAATTCATCCAATGGGGAGGAAGGCACTCTGAGCCGATGCGCAAGTTTGTTTGCATCACTTGTCAAATCATAATGGAGGCCGTGGGAATTTATAAAAAATTTCCCTCTCCCACTTAGTAATTTGAAAATGAGGAATTTTCTAGCCTACGGCATGCATATCAAACAATAAGCAATAAATATGAAAAATAAATTATTTTTCAACTATTATGGCTTTTGTCTTCAATATGTCTCCCGTCGCATCTCCTTCTCGTCCGCTCCTCCTATGCTATGTACGAGCCATCCGGAGATCCGAGCCGAGACTAAAATATATTTTAATTTACATCCATCGATCCTATACTCCACAAGGGAGTGTACATGAAATCTAGATCGAAAGTAAACTAAAATAAAAAGAGTGGCTAAACAATGTCGTATCTAATTTATAAAAAATTAAATACTAGCCTTGTCAACCCCGAGGATTCAACAAAATATATACATATAATCACATACACACATATGGCCATAATAGTCGGATCTTATGCTTGCAACCAAAGAGTTAACCTACGCATATCCTACTATTATCCGGCAAATATAATATATGAAAAATGCATAAGAGTAACCTAATCCTAAACACACAAAACCGGAAAACCTTGGCTCTGATACCAATTGTTGGGTTTGATCCGTGAGGGGAAACTTAGCTTCCCACTTCAACTCGGTCGCTTGTTCATGGCGATCCCATCGACGTCCCCGGATTAAAAATTTAATCCTAGACAAAAGGGAACACCCAAGCAACCTTGTCATCGTCGTGCTATTCGTTTAGAGTAGTCACTTGAACAAACTTCTTGTTCAAGTGACCAACCTCTGTTCCACGAATAGCCACGGAATAGACGATGTACGGATCGTCGGTTTTTATGTTTATGTTCGGGATCCAAGTATTATTTAGCCACAAATAGAATATATCATGCTCATAATTGAAAAACAAATATAAACATGCAACAAATGAAAATAGAGAATCGATATACCTCTCGATCTACCAAAAGTTGAAGCTCCTAGATCACCAATCTTCCTTCCTTGCTCGTTCAGAGCAAGAGGAAGAATAGAAACAAGGCTCTTTTCTTTCTTTCAACCAACCACCAAACTCCAAGGTTGGAGATTGTCGCCGGCCAAGAAGGAAGAAGAGAGAAAACAATGGTTGTCGGCCAAGAGCTTCATGGGAGGACCCTAAGCCTTGGTTCCACCGGTCAAGGAGAAGGAGAGGAGTTCCATTGGATGTCGGCCAAGGGCTGGAAAGGCTTCTATGGGCGTCGGCCACCAATGGATAAGAAGAAGACAAGGAAAGTCTTTCCTTATTTGGTGCCGCCAAGCCCAAACCCTTGCCGCCAACTCCAAGCCTCCCCTTGCTTCTTAATTCCCTCCATGACAACCCTTAAGCATCCTTTTATAGAGTTTAGGGATAAGCCTTGTTTTAATCTCCACCATTGGTTATAGGGATTTAATCTCAACCGTCGGATCTAGAGATTTAATCTCAACCGTCGGATCTAGAGATTTAATCTCTACTTTTGGGTCTAGAGTTTTGTTTCTATCCATTGGATCTAAGCTTTATGAGGTTTTAATAGGCTACAATAGGGACCATGAGGAGGAGTTGGATCTTGGCCACCCATGGATCAAGCCCACATAAAGTCTGATCCATTAATGATAATCCAATCCACTAAAGGATTATCATTGATCTACCTCACCAACCCCCATAAGTTAATATGGGCTCCATATATTATTTTTACATTTTCTCCCAGTGTTTAAGATCTCGAATGCCCGTCGATTAATTAATTTACTGACCATTAATTAATCAACATCTAACTCCATGAGTAGTACCACTCAACCTTTTCATCATGCCGGACCAAGTCCACCTACAGGGTTTTACATGATGAACCTTATGAGCTCCTCAAGGGAGCATCATCAAACTAATATATAGGACACGGTTTCCTCCTATAATCAACGACACACCATATAAATAATATCATCTCCCAACTTACCGAGCTTATCAATTTAATCTATAAATCTCGCCCATTGGTAAATCAAAGAGATGAATACTAAGTATATGTGCCCGTTATTATATCGGGATTAAGAGTATGTACAATATAATATCTGAGGTCTGATTCGATTATGTAGTCAGCAATTAATTGAATCACCTCTAAGTCGGTCTTGCTTAATACACACGAAGTGCACTAGTGTGATTCTATGGTCAAGACAATCCAATCCCAAATCACACTACAACCATTCCAATGGTTTGTCCAAAGTCATCTCGGTTGTGAACCTTTACTTATACTTTACACGGAACCGATAACATGATCTCCCGTGTGACACCACACACCATGTTATCTACAATGTAATGTATTAGATAATATGCATGGCCATAAAAATATGCAAACAATGATCATGTGATTCTTATTTCAAAATAAAGATGTTCATACAAAAGATTGACTTTTCAGTATACATCCCAACAGAGTCTTCTTCTATTCCTTAGCTCATGTATGTCATTACATATATGTGAGCCACACCCGGTATCCAATACCCAATATAAAGAAATAGAATGACAATCAATAACGAAGATATCTGAAGAAGATGGGGCATCAGATGCCTTATTCTTCTTCACAGACTCAAGATAAATCTTACAGTTTCTTCGCCAATGGCCCTCCTTGCCACAATGATGACAAGTGTCCTTTTGAGTTGGTTCTGCCTTTCTAGCCATTTTCTTCTTCCCCTTCTACTATTTCTTTGACTTCCTCTTAGAACCTTTCTTCGAGGAATCAACTAACAGCACCGTCCCCTGTTCATGCTTCACAGAAGGCTCCACAGTCTTCAGCATATTGAGCAATACCACTGATGAACTTTCTTGCATCTCAGAGGTAAAGAGGAGCTTGGAAACTTCAAACCTTTCAGATCTCACTTGCTCATCAAACAACTCATAGAGATGAAATACTACGGTATGAGCATCCATATACTCATGTTGCTTCTGCAGCTCGGGTACCATCGCAGCTAGCATGATGCAACTCACTAGTTCAGAATCATTCACATGTTTCTGATAGACCAACAATTGATCCGGAGCTGCATCATCCTTAGAACAGGTGGGAAGAGGCTCTTCGAGGACATACGCAAGCTTTTCCACCATGAGAATAATTCTCAGGTTTCTAAGCCAGTCCAAGAAGTTTGACCCAGTCAATTTATTCGAATCCAAAATAGATCGCAAATTCAAAGATGTCATGGTTAAGCGATTAACCTAGAAATACAAATCGAGCATATATGAGAAAGATTATTTAAATGCATCAACATACATTTATAAATCTCATTCATTTTTCGAAAATAAAAACCCTCAAAATCAATTCGAGAGATCATAGGTCCATCTCCGAATAGGTTGATATCCAACATAGATAAGAACAACCTTGGAGAGAGTCCAACAAGTCATTCTTAGCTACGATGGTAGGTATCAAGTATATCAATTACATATATCGTATATGTAACAATCATAATGTGCTATCAACTAATTTTATATTCACACATATATTGGGTAGTTAACACATTAACAAGTATGCATCATATGCATAGCACCCAACTTCACCTCCCTTCACATCGACCTTGGAGAGAGTCCAACAAACTGATGCTCCAAGTTAAAGCCAACCTATTAATCATGAAATAGTTTTAATATGGTTAAAGCGCATTCAAACAATTAGCCAGACTTGGAGAGTGTCCAACAACTCAAACTAACGATTGACCTCTAACTCTTACCATATTAGTAATAAACTATTTCAATGGTTTGAACATGTTCAAGTTCGTGTCGGGCTTGGAGAGAGGCCAACAACCGAAACAAGAAACGGAACTCTGGTTCTAACCATATTAATGGAAGGTGTAGGCTTTAATATTGTGTAAGGGTTTTAATGTCTCATCCTCTTTGCATGCAAATAACTATTATCTATATGACATGGCACACATGGCATACATCTACATATCATGACACAGATGGCATTATGATATGCATATAATGCAATTACATGACATACAATTATGGTAGGTACAAATAGTTTCCTTATTTGTCATAACTAACTTTGGAAATAAAATATGTTTGAGATTTGATTTCTTAAATCAAATATTGATTAAATTTGAAAATCAATTTCCAAATCTAATCACATATTTTATTTATGGAAAATATTAATTAAAGAAATTCAAATTTAATTTAGGAAATAAATTTCCTAAATTGTAATTTCCTAATCACATTAGAAAATTACCAATTTGAATTTCTTTACTAATTAAAATTTCCATAATTATTTCTAAACTTTCCAAAAGTAGAAAATTTTCAAAAAAAATATAATTATGACTATCGCAAAATAATTATATGATTATGTCAGAACACAGTCGGGCTCTGATAGCACTATTGGGTTTCCCCCGGCACCGACGTGGGTGTGTGTTCAAATATGGTTCATAAACATGCACACAACGAAAGCAAAAATAAGTAATAAACTAATTTTTTACAGTACATACACCACACGCATGCAAGATACAACAAGTGTAGACATAATCATCATTTCAAATTTTTCAATAAAAGAAAACTTATACTAGGTATATCTGACAAATTATATAAAGTGGAAATATCATCAACCTTAGCGACCCTCGTAAGTTTCGCCTATATCCGTATCCACGCCAAGTATCATGCAAGAGTTACTAGCCTCGCATCGAAGACGTTGTGATCCGAGAGATGATCACAATTTGAATCGAATTCAAATGCAAAATGAGTTTCATAAACTCGCATCTCAAAATCAGTTTTCGTCAACCGATTGACGAAACTTCAATCCTCCACCAAAAAGGATTGCCAGTGATCTAATCCTCGGCAATGAGGTCGCTACCGGAGTTTCGAACGCTGGCCAAACAATGGTCTCGTCACAAAGGACTAAGGTTTTTCAAAGTGGGCAACAAGGTGGAGGAGGGTTGTCGGCCAAACAAGGTTGGTCGGCAGTAGCCAAGGGGGCCAGCGACTGGTGGCAGTCCGGCGGATGGAGTTGCTAGTCGACAGTGGTGGTTGGTCGGCAGCTGGAGGGGAGGCAGGCAAGGTTTGGGCGGCGACAACCAAAGGGTCGGTGCACAAGAGATGGAGAGGAGAAGAGAAAATGGCTAGGGTTTCACAAAACCTAAGTCGTTCGAACCAACGAACCCGGGTTATCTCTCAACCCTGTTATTTATAGAAAACGTATCTCTTATCCAATAAGAGACTTTTTCTCAAGACCTTATCTCTAAAGCCTTTTCACGAAAACCTTTTCTCAAAGGGTTATTGGTTCATAACCAAAACTCTTTAACCAGCTCCATTAATTTAAGTTAAAATAAATCAAACCGCGTTGGTCTATTTTAAGTTAAAACGAACCGAAACAATTTTTGTTCATTCATTTAAAACAAACCAAACCACTTTGGTTTATTTTCCACCATTGGATTAGAACTAAACCGATTTGGTTCATCCATCATGTCTTCATAAGACTTGGCCCATCCAAGCTTCTGATGCGACTAAAACAATTTCATACTAGCTCTTTGTTTGGTCCAACCAAACCAAGTCTCTCTCGATCTGAGAATGACATTCTCAAACCAAATTGTTTGGATAACACTCGTAGTGCATGTGAACAAATAGGTTTCCAGTTTATGTTGACCATCTATAATTAATCATTAATTATAGAATGATCATGAGTGACACCTAGTAGTACATCGTGATCCCAAAATAATTGAAAAATCAACGATTGACCCCAAAACAACTTTTGAAACCTTTCACCAGCTATAGTGAGTTGTACCCTGTTCCCTTCACTCATCTTATACCCACTTGGTTTAGGACATGGTCTATTATATCAGTCCCCAATAGGTTGACGATGTCACACCTTGCCCAAGTATTACTTCCTTGTCCACCGGATTCTAGTTACTGCACATGTATCCAAGAGTACCATACTCTAAACATGTAATGCTTTGGCCAAAGACTTTAGTAATAATCTGACGTGAGGCCATAGGGTATACATCTCCTCGTAAGGAGGGGTGAATCCTCTGTAGGCTATTCAAACACCTTTGGCCACTTTGACTTATACCCAATCATCCCGAGTCCACATCTCCTCGGAGATGCTTGCTTAAAATGTCAAAGCATAAGTCTTAATGACCAAGATGACTTGAATACCACAAGTCAAAGGAACATCGCACTTAAGCTGCAATAAGAACTTCATTGACAATGTTGGAATGTATACTGAAAGTCTAGCCTTTATATGAACATCTTCATTTTGAAATAAGAATCACATGATCATTGTTTGCATTTTATATTTATGCATATTGTCTGATACTTTATATTGTAGATAACATGGTGTGTGGTGTCGCATAGAAGATTATGTTATCAGTTCATTGTAGAGTATAAGTAGAGGCTCACAACCAAGATGGTTTTGGCCAAACCATTGACATGGTTGTAGTGTAATTTGGTATTGGTTTATCTTGACCATAGAATTACACTAGTATACTTTGTGTGTATTGAGCAGGATAGATTTAGAGACGATTTAATTCATACTGACTATATAATTGAATCAAACCTCAGATATTATGGTGTACATGCTCTTAATCCTGATATAATAATGGGCACATGTACTTTTTATTTATTTATTTGATTTATCAATGGGCGAGATTTATATGTTAAATCGATATGCCTGGTAAGTTGAGAAATAATATTATTTACATGGCGTGTCATTAATTATAGGAGGAAACCATGTCCTATATACTAGGATGATGATGCCCCCTTGTGGAGCTCTTAAAGTTCATTATGTAAATCCAGTAGGTGGACTTGGTCCAAAATGATGATAAGGAGAGTGGTACTACTCATGGAGTTAGATATTAATTAATTAAATTATCTATAATTTAATTAATTAATGGACATTCGATATCTTAAACACGGAGAGATATTTTGAACAAATAATATGTGGAGCCCATATTTATTTATGGGGGTTGGTGAGGTAGATCAATGATGATTCTCTAGTGGAATGGATCTTCATTAATGGATCGTGTTATATGTGGTTCAGATCCATTGGGTGGCCAAGATCCAACTCCTCCTCATGGTCCCTATTGTAGCATATTATAAATACCTCGTGAAGCCTAGACCTAAATATAAGCTATTGGGTTGGCATTGGAGAGGTTGGGCGGAAACAAGTTGGAGGCTAGGGTTTTGCTTCCTAGGGACGACGGCAAACACAAGAGCTAGGGTTTTTTTCTTCCTCCTTGGTCGGCGCCTCCTCCCCATCTCATTGTCGGCATCTCCTCTCCTTCTCCAAGGGCCAGCGACATCAAGGGTTGAGGGTGATCCTTCTCTCTTGGCCGGGGCCATCATTTCCCTCTCCTTAGGGCCGGCGGACACCAAGGACTTAGTGCTTGGTGGTCGGCACAAGCATGGAGAAGAAGGGAGGGTTTTCTTCCCTTGTTCGGAGCGAGCAAGAAAGGGAAGATACGTGGTCTAGAAGGCTTCGATTCTTGGAAGATCGTCTCCCACACGACGTCCAAGAAGAGGATTGGAATACAATAGAAGATCAAGAGGTAAAACAAGAGGTATAATCTTGTTTAGTTTTGATTCTTGTTCTTTTGTATTTGTATGTTATTGATTGACATGGACCTCGATGATAAACACAAAAATCGGTGATCCGTACATCATATATTTCGCGGCTAATCGAGAAAATGGGTTAGGTTTCTTGAACAACGAGTTTGTTCAAGTGACTGCTAAAATCAAATAGCACGATGATGAATCGGTTGCTTTGGTAATCTATCTCCATCTGGAATAGTTTTAAATGATAAAATTTTAATCTGGGGACGTGAGATAGGATCGCCATGCACAAGCGACCGAAGCGAAGAAGCGAAACACATCGTTTCCCTTCAAGTGGTATCAGAGCCACGGTTTCCGGTTTTGTGTATTTGGATTCGGTTACTTTCATGCATTTATCATATATTGTATATGCCGGATAATAGTAGGATATGCATTGGCTAACTTTTTGTTTGCAGACATAAGATCCAACTATTATGGCTATGTGGATGTATGTGATTGTGTGTGTGTGATTGTAACTAATTATTTGAATCCTCGGGGTTGACGAGGCTAATTAGTATTTAATTTTTGTAATTAAATACGACATTGTTTAGCCGCTCATTTTAATTTACTTTCGATCTAGATATGTTGTACACTCCTTCGTGGAGTATAGGATTGATGGATGTAAATTAAAATAGTTTATCTTGGCTCAGATCCTTTTGTGGCTTGCACATGGTAAAGGGAGGAGCGGACGAGGTGGTGACACGACGAGAAACATATTGGAAAACAAAAGTCATAATAGTTGAAAAGTTTTTTTCATATTTATTGTTTATTATTTGATATGCATGTTGTGTGAAAATTCCTCAATTTTAAATTACTAAGTGGGAGAGGGATATTTTTTAATTCCCGCAGCCTCCATTACAATTTGACATGTGATGCGAACAAACTTACGCGTTGGCTCTGAGTGTCTTCCTCCATATCGGATGAGTTTGTTTTGCGGATCACTAGGTCTAATATGGTTATAGGAAATTATTTAGGAGTGTGTGTACTTTTCCATCGGAAGGCATATAATCCGAGGTAATTGTCTTAGTATCGGGTAATGGTAAACACTTAGATGCGAATAAAAGTATCCTCCCCATTAGAGTCTCTGTTTTTATTTGTAGGGTCGAAGAAGAACCAACTATTAATTTTATTTGTCAAAAAGTAAGGTTGATAGGATAATAAAATTAATGGGTAAAACCTCCTCTTACAAATGCAGAATTCGTATACGACCACTGTTAGTATGAGCCCTTAGTGTCAATTATGAGATGATTGGTGAGGGAGACTTTTGTATTATATTCTTGCATTAATAAAGGCAAAGATTGATTATTATATTTCTTTATGCGTGTGCCAGCTAAATAAATATAATAATGCCAATGAATAGTAGGTTGTTATCTACAGTATATCAATTGGTAGAATTGATTATGAGAAGCTGTAGAGAACACTATTCTTAAATATTCCTAGTCGAGTATTGTATTAATAGACAAGGGCTATATTGATACATTGAGACTAGCATGTAGGTCAATGGATGACTTGATCTCACAAGTCATGAATATGTGATATCACATTGATACATGGGTATATATATTGGAGACTATATATACTGAATTGACCAACCATGAGAAAGTATCATGGATCGTTATATGAGTGTCATATACTTTCTCATGTGACTATTGGTATGAATAGTCCTTAGACCTGAAGTCACTACGGTTCCCTACATAAGGAGTTTTGTACTTTGGTATCGTCTAACGTCACACCGTAATTGGGTGACTATAACGGCGATCACTGAGTATGTAACAAATTATGCGGAGGGATGTGAGTGATGTAGATGGGATCTATCCCTCCCATATGACGGGAGTGATATCTTTGGCCTCTTGATAAAGTAGGACCACGAAATGCATGGCCATGCTCAAATGAGTCAATATGAGATATTGAACTCATTTGTTTTAGTGAGTCTACTTGGGGATCAAGAAACATAATGATTGATAAGAGGGTGACATGGTCTATGCCTCATTGATCGATCTGAGATATCAAGGATAGAAGGACACTGTCATATGATAATAGTCACAGAAGAGGTTGTCGGATCTCGACATTCTCATCACTTGGGTAGCAATGATGTATTGTTAGATGTCGCTCATTGCTTATGTATCTAAAATGGTTTTGGATACATTGCCAACATTATGAGAGCCTATAGGGTCACACACAAAGAACATATTATTTTGGAGAGGAAATCATTTTGGTTTGACTAAAATGAATTATTAGTTAATTGGATTAACTAGAATGAGTAAGACTCATTACTTGGCTAAATTTGAGTTGGACTCAAATTGGTTTATGTTGAGTTAGACTCAAGTCAAACCAAGAGAAGAAGGCTAAAATGAATAATACACGAATTAATAATATAATACACGAATTAATAAATGGGGTTTTAAATGGGATTTAAAACTCATTAATGTGCATTTAATGAGCATTAATTGACTTCTTTTCTTTTACCATGGAGAATAAGGAAGTGCATTTAATGTCTCATTAAGGTGTATTATGGTTGCTTCTTCTTCTTCAACGTGGACAATAAAAAAGAAAATGAGATTTTATTTTTTCGTTCACAACACAAGAGGGCCAAGTATAGAGTGGAAAAGTGAGACCTTGGAGTGGTTGCTAGCACAACCGAAAGGGCTTACCTCTTCTCTCCAAGATCGTGTGTGTGTGTACCGTAGAGGCGTGGACATTTTGACCACGCTGAGATCCGCAAGTGTTGCTGACTGGAATTCGAAGGGCACTCTTTGAAGGTAATCTCGATTCCTATAGGATAGAATCGATAATTGAAACGAGTATATTTTTTTTTGCTTGGATCTCTGGAGGGATCTTAAGTTTTCCACTGCGAATTTTGTTTATCGCTCGGGATCCCTACAGTGGTATCAGAGCCACTTGTTAAAAAAAATGTACACGTTTTTTTAGATGTTTTATGTGATATAAACATGAGATTAGTTTTATTATGTTTTTTTTTTGCCGACTCGGTATATGTCCGAGTTGATTTAGCCAAGCAGATAGTCTGTCGAGTGGGCTGAATCAAGTCGGATGGTGTCGACTTCGCCTGTGTCCGAGTTGATTCAGCCAAGCAGATGGTCTGCCAAGTGGGCTGGTTCAAGTCGGACGGTGCCGAACACACCTGGCCATCTGGAGGTCTCAGGTTCATAGAGATGGACAAAATGAGCAGCGACTCATAAGATGAATTAGCAAAAAAAAAAAATTGCACATCGACATAGTCGTGGTGTTGCGGCTAATCGGCATAGCGGCTTAAAAATTGCACATAATAAAACTGATAAATAAAATAATTTATTAACTCATTGTGAATGATTTGTATATGGTGCATGGTTATGGCCTAGGACCCAATATGATAGTGGTTATGTGTTGTAATTCATAATACGGCCTGCGTGCCATCATATGTATGTGGGTATTGTATTTTGTTTACACGGCCTGCGTGTCGTGCCTTCACTTCTATTTTCTAGTTGTAAAATAGATTTAGACTCGAATGTAACTCGAGTATTCTCATTTTGTAATGTACAAAATAAATAAGCAATGAAAGTCCATTGAAGGTGGATGTTACAAGGACGATGCTGACAACACATGCTGACCAAAGGAAACGCTTGGAGAAGATGTTATCCCTAGGGTAACCAATCGATTTTCTCATTGGCTTGAGAAATCGTAGAATAAGGGCCATAACCATGTCACGTTTAGCGTATATGTGATATATTTTGTGTAGGGGATCGATTGGCCGGCTAGAGGGGGGTGAATAGCCCTCTTACGATGGATGTCGGAATTCTCTCATCTACAAAGCGTTAGCGCAAGCGGAATATACAAATACAAATAAAGACAACACAAAAGATAGACAAGCATTACAAACACGAGATGTAACGTGGTTCACGGCTACACCGCTAATCCACGGTCCGATTCATCCACGGTGAATCACTCCGCAATCTATCCACTAGATCTCTCCTTTGCACAAAGCTAGGTGGAGGTAACATCTTTACACAAAAACACTCCTCTTAAAAATATAATGGAAATAAGCTCAAGTAAGAGGATGGAAAGCTTTAGGGAGCTTTGGGAGAAGATTAGAGCATAAACATTAGGCTCCCAAAGCCCCATCCCCTTCCTTTTTATAGAGGAAGAGGGTTTCTTCCCATTGACACAGGATCAGTCGACTGATCCCGTAGCCGTTGCCCAATAACGGCCGCTTTCCACGTTGGATTCCATCCAACGGTATTGGCATTAGTCGACTGATCCTACCATCAGTCGACTGATGCTCGATCAGTCGAGTGCTTAATGGAGTCGACTCCATTCGTCACCCGTGCCGCAGCCCATCGGATCGCCATTCCACAGGCGATCACGCTCGGCATATCGATCATTGCCGATCCATGGCAGTCGACTGCCAAGCACTAAACTGGTCTTATACCAGTCGATCAAACCATCGACTCAGAGCAGTCGACTGCCATGACATGGCAGTCGACTGGTGTCGGGAAAACTCATCCGACACTTGGCCAAATGACCAAGTTTCACCTAAGAGCTACCCCTTCCTGGGTTACATTCACTCACTCTCATCTCTCGGAGTCCCTCGCCTTTGAAGTTCTCTTCGTTCACGGCCACGTCCCTCGGCAGCATCAGGCGCACGACTTTGCAATACTCTTTCGCATTTCTTGCCTCGAAGTCTACTTCCTTCGGCTTCACTCAAAGCTCCTCGTCCGGCGGTCCCTCGGATGTTCCAAGCGCACGGCTTCCGCAAAGCTATCCTTCACCGACTCAAGGCATGAGTCATGAGATGTGAAACTCGCCACGGCTCCATGTGCGAATTACTAAGTCCTGCACGACTTCAACACACATATCAAATCAACATAACAAACTAACTTAAACCCTTTGCAACACACATCAAAACCTTATCATGGCAAGAGATTGCCCTAACAATCTCCCCATTTTTGATGTGTGGCAATTCGTTTAAGTTAGGTAAAAACATTTGATAAAAATTTATAAGGTAAGAAAGCATGTAAACATAAACATGATATAGCAACATGCAACTCCCCCTTAATCCATGAAACTCCCCATACAAATATCTTTCTACCCCTATCTTAATTTAACAATTTTCCTCCTATTTACTTAAACATAATTATTTCTCCCCCTTTGACATCATCAAAAAGATTAATACTAAGTTATAAACTCATGGCATCAAGTATAATAGAAGGAAAATACCAAAAATTGGATTAAAACCTGAATTCGGCCTTCATTGTTCAGTTTTTCAAGCCATCAGTCGACTGGTTCAGACTACCAGTCGACTGGCACAAGGTTTTCAGGAATTCTTAATTTTCGTACCGAAATTCAGAAATGCATTAAAAATTTTAGAAAATTTGAAAAATCATGAAATTTGAGGAACATATTTCTTTTAAGTATATCTATCAGTGAAAAATAGTTTTTCATGAAAAGTCATTATATTTTCACGTTTTTGCTAAAAATCCAAAAGCTTTAAAAATCACTAGGTTTTTGATCATGAGAGTATCAAGTTTAACACCTAGTTTTGGTTCCAATTGTTTCAAAACATGAGTAGTTAGATTTTAGATTGAGAAATTGTTTTGAAAACATATAAAATATCCAACCATGATCTTTGGGCAATATGTCTATGAATTAAATATAAGCCTTCCCTATGATTGGTCTATTATTGCTATTTTGATACCTTAAATGACCATCTAAATGCCATAGGCATTAGTGGGCATTTGTATCATCCTAACATCTCACCCATGCTAAGTTTTCAATCAAAGTAGCCTATGGTGAGTGTGAGATGCATCCTAGGGGTATTTATATATACTTAACCATTATTTTCATGCAATTCTATTAAGGTTAAGTATCACCCTAACAATCCACATGATCATAATGACATATATGAATGAATTCTACATTATGATCATTAAATACATGTATTCATTGAATTGTTCTCATGCATTAGGTATTATATCATGATAATAAACAAAGTATCACCTAAAACATGATTTAAACCTATTTCTCATGATTATGTGCCAAATATCAATATCATAAATCATGATTGCAAACATACGCAGCAATTACATTAATCATCATGATTTAAGCATTATTATCTATTTATAGGCACGTTATCATCACCTAACACTATTTAAAAATGTTGTCCCGCCATCCTAAGTCAACCAAAATATGATATAGGTCAATTTCATATGGTTGATTACCCTAGGGGTTTTCTAACCCTTAAGGATGGATTTTGGAACCCAAAATAAGTTCCTGCCTATGGGGTTCACTAGATATTCCTTAGGAATCCATTTCCTAGCTATTTTCTTCTTCTTATCTTGACCCCTAGCAATTAGGCATTTGTAAGCCTTTTCATTTTTGTTTTCTTTATAACCTAGGACCTTTTTGTTGAAGCTAGCTCTTTAGCTCCCTATGATCATGTTTAAGGTATTGGAGCCTATAGTGAATTTTTCTATGGCTTTTGTCAAGTAATCTACCTTTTCCCTTAGAGCCCTATTTTCTTCTATGCATGCATCATTAACATTAAATGGCATATATTCATGTGAGCATGCATCATTTAAGCTAGAAGAAATATTATCATTTAAGCATGAATTTTCTAGCTTATTTTCCAATACCTTAATTTGATTAAGCATGCTTTTATTTTTCTTTTTCATTCCAAATAAGTCCTTAGTTAAACTAGAAATTATGGAAACTATTTTCTTAGGAGAGGCATTCGTTACCATAGTTTCCATGTCCTCTTCTTCTTCGAATGAGGAGGATGTAGAAGCTCTCCCTTCACTTGAGCTCTCTTCATTTGAGGAGGAGGAGCAATCTGTAACGGCCGCCCTTATCTGCTCTCAGGGTGGCGCTACTGTTACTCCTTTTTTTTTTTTTAAAACATACTACATATGGATCCTCTCACAACCTACGTACTTTAACAGGTCATCATAACTTAAATCTTCTTTTGCACATGCATCACATATCATATTCATCATTAGCATGTTAACATATCTTTCATAACATGCATACATAAAGATTCGTTCATGAGTTCTAACATTTCCAACCTTCTTAAGTAGAGGATACTCATTAAACACAAGTCTTATAAGCGGAAGCAATGTCTTAAGTTGTTCTTAGAGCATATAAATACAAGCAGATAGTATAGGGTCTTCTTCCACCATGCCACTATCACACACACTTGGCCCCTCCTGCTACTTCCTCTAGCGCAGACTTCCTTTATCTGCAGTATATGGACAACATGAACTATAAGCATATAGCTTAGTAAGATCCTTGCCTACTCACAAAAGCCACAACTTCATCAAGCAATTAGAACATGAGCATACTAGCATAAAGGACCTAAGTATTTCATAGCAACACTAATCAACAACATATCCATGTAATAAAAAAACTAAGCATGGCATAGAATTATTCATAAGCCAGTTAAGCATAATTAATCTAAGCAGGGCATAATTTGAACATAAGTGTTATAACTACATAAAACTAAGCATGCAGGAAAGACATATTCATAAGCGTTTTAAAACTTAACAACAAGCATTCCTAACCTAAGCATCCGTAACATCCTACATCTTAAACCTACATAAAGTACATAGGCACAAACATTCTTCAACTTAACCATGACCATTCATCAGGGAAATCCAATCATGCATAAAGGACATAATCATAAGCATTTGTTTAACTTGGACATAAACATTTGTAATAACATAAATCCTAAACTTGTAGAAAGAACATAATCGCAAGTATTCATAATCTTACCCGTAACATTCACCACATCATAAATTCTAAACTAGCATGAAGTACATAGTCGCAACGTTCTTAAACTTAACTCTAAACATCATAACTTCATAACATCTAGCATGCATGAAGAACATAGTTTGCAAGCATTCAGAGTATTTAACATGAGCATACACAATAATCATAAAAGTCTTTCCTTTTCAAAACATATACTTATAGATACTTCAAAATCATCATAACTTCATAACATCTAGCATGCATAAAGAACACAGTTTACAAGCATTCAGAGTATTTAACATGAGCATACACAATAAACATAAAAGTCTTTCCTTTTCAAAACATATACTTATAGATACTTCAAAATCATCATAACTTCATAACATCTAGCATGCATAAAGAACACGGTTTGCAAGCATTCAGAGTATTTAACATGAGCATACACAATAAACATAAAAGTCTTTCCTTTTCAAAACATATACTTATAGATACTTCAAAATCATCATAACTTCATAACATCTAGCATGCATAAAGAACACGGTTTGCAAGCATTCAGAGTATTTAACATGAGCATACACAATAAACATAAAAGTCTTTCCTTTTCAAAACATATACTTATAGATACTTCAAAATCATCATAACTTGTTGGGGGGGCCCTGTGTTAAGTACCACATAATGCGCGTTCCCTAGTAGGCTGGGATAGCGAGCCACCAGTCCTACTAGAGCAAGACCTCTTACGTCTTACCAGGGCAAGACCTCTTACATCTTCTTATGTCCCTATGGATTTGATTAACGACCACCTGACGGTCGGTACTTAACCTCTTGCAAAGTAAAATACTTAATTATTTTATTTTCTTGTAATAATATAAAGAATTCTCTTGATCCCCAACATAAAAAAAGGGAAGCATCTTAACCTTATCTTATCATAAGGAGAGCTCTTGATCCCTACTTGAAAGGGAAGCATCTCCATTTTATCTTATCTTAAGGAGAGCTCTTGATCCCTACTTGAAAGGGAAGCATCTCCATCTTGTCATAAGGAGAGCTCTTGGTCCCTACTTGAAAGGGAAGCATCTCCATCTTATCATGAGGACACATGCATTCATAACATAAGAGTACCCTAAAGGGGTCCTAAAGTATAAACATGTTCATCATACAAGCATATTTTGTGGCACATTACATCATAAACATGAAGCATATTTCCTTGACATATTCATGGCATATTAAATCACAAAAACATGTTCATCACCTAAGCATATTTCATGGCACATTACATCATCAACATGTAGCATGTTTCCTAAGCATATTCAAGGCATATTAAATCATAAAACATGTTCATCACCTAAGCCTATTTCATGGCACATTACATCATAACATGAAGCCTATTTCCTAGGCATAATCATGGCATATTAAATCACAAAACATGATCCACATCTAGGTATGTTTCATGGCATACTATATCATAAACATGTTCATCACCTAATCTTATTTCATATTGCATTGAATCATAACCATATACATCACACAAGCATAGTTCATGACATATAAACAAACAAAAACCATACCCTTAGCACAACTACATGTGGGGGGGGGGGGTGTTTTCATGAAACCCTAACCCTAAAACCTTGGGTTGGCCGAATCTTGTAAGGGGCTTGAGCTTGGGTTTTGTCCCCTAAAGTTCACTCATGAAGCCTTATAACTAATCATAGTATCATTAGAGATATTTTCATGCAACCCTAACCCTACTTTCATAGGTTGGCGAATCTTGTAAGGTTAGATCCTTGGACTTTGTCCCCTAAAGTTCATTCATCGATTATTACTTACCCTAGTGTCATTAGGAACATTTTCATGAAACCCTAACCCTAATTATATAGGTTGGCCGAAACATGGAATGGGTTCAAACTTTAGGTTTTGTCCCCTAAAGTCCATTCATCAAGCATTATTACTTAACCTAGTGTCATTAGGAACATTTTCATGCAACCCTAACCCTAATTATATGGGTTGGCCGAAACATGGAATGGGCTCAAGCTTAGGTTTTGTCCCCTAAAATTCATTCATAAGCATTATCATGGCCTAACCTCATAAGAGGGAGTTGTCATAAAAACCCTACCCTAAAAGGCCTTGGTGGCCGAAACCTATAGGGGCACCAAGTTGGAATTTTTGTCCCCAAAAAGGGTCCTATAGTGAGCATACAACCTATAGAAGTTCCCTAGAAACATTTTCATGAATCTTAGCCCAAGAAAACTTGATTGGCCGAAACCTACAAGGGCTACAACTTCATCGTTCTTACATGAAATTTAACTTACGAAACTAATACACTACAGGTGAGGGGAAACTTACATCCTTCGCTTTGCTTGAGAGATGACCTAATGGGAGTCACCTAGCTTTCTCCTAGCTTGAAGGGGGGTCTCGGCCAAAGGAAGAAGAAGGGGGGGTTGGTTTCGGTGAGGATGAAGAGGAGAGGAAGAAAATGGCAAAAAGGAAACTTCCTTCTTCTTTATAAAGGGAGGAAGAGAAGTTTCTCTTTTCTTTGTCATGCCTCTTCACTTACCCTTCTTCCACTTATCTATAAATTCCCCTCTTCCTCTAATGATATAATTCTATTGGGCTTATGGTTAGTGGGTGCATCTATAGGGCTTGGCTATCTCTAGAGGTTTGGGGTTCAATTCCTAGGCTTTGCATCTTTTTTTTCTTTTTGGCTTATTTTCTTTTATTTTTCCCAAAAACCCCACATAAAAAGCCTATCATCATAAAGCCAAAATTCTCGTAAAATTGCTAGAAATTTTACGAGCGTTACAATCCCTCATACCTTGTAAAAGTTTCGTCCTCGAAACTTAAAAAAATTCTGGGTACTTCTTCCTCATGTCCTCCTCTCGTTCCCAAGTAGTTTCCTCATATTGCAAATTCTGCCACAGGACCTTTACTAAGGGCACCTCTTTGTTCCTTAGCCTTTTGACATCTCAGTCTAATATTTGGATAGGTCGACTTTCAACACTCAGGTCCTCATGAAGGTGTACTGTTTGTGGCTCGATCACTTGGTCCGCACTGGATATGCATTTCTTGAGCATAGAGACATGGAACACGTTGTGTATAGCCGACATCTCTTGAGGCAGCTCCAGCCTGTACGCTACCTTGCCCACCCTCTGCGATATCGGATACGGTCCCACGTAGCGTGGATTCAGTTTACCCTTCCTTCCGAATCTCATCACTCCCTTCATAGGGGTCACTTTGAGGAATACCAGGTCCCCGACTTCGAATTCTAACGGTCTACGCCGCATATCCGCATAGCTCTTTTGTCGGCTCTGAGCATCTTCGATTCTCTGATGGATAGTCTGTATAGCGCGGGTGGTATTGTCAATAATATCGGCCTGAAGACCCATTTCCCTCCTTTCACCACCCTCGTACCAACAGATAGGAGACCTGCATCTTCTCCTGTATAGAGCTTCATAGGGTGCCATTCCAATGGTATCCTGGTAACTGTTGTTGTAAGCAAATTCTGCCAGGCTCAAATATCGACACCAGCTCCCCTTAAAGTCTAGAGCACAAGCCCGCAGCATATCTTCCAGCACCTGGTTCACTCTTTCCGTCTGACCGTCGGTCTGAGGATGAAACGCACTGCTGAATCTCAACTTAGTGCCAAAAGCCTTCTGAACACATTCCCAAAAATGGGAGGTAAAACGGCCATCACGGTCAGAAATAATAGCCTTAGGCACTCCATGTAATTTGATAATTTCCTTAACATATAATTGAGCTAGCTGCTCGACTGAATAGGTCATCTTAATTGCCAGGGAATGGGCAGACTTTGTCAATCGGTCTATGATTACCCATATAGCATCGTAACCATTTGTTGTTCTGGGTAATCCCGAGATGAAATCCATAGATAGTTCTTCCCATTTCCACTCTGGAATCGGTATCACCGCAGTAATCCCCGTGTTTCGGTGTTCGCTTTCACCTTCCGGGCAGTCAGTGTGTTGACGTACTGAGCCACCTCCCTTTTCATGCCGGACCACCAAAATTTATCCCTTAAGTCCTGATACATTTTATTAGACCTAGGGTGTATGGTATAAGGTGTTCCATGGGATTCCTCGAGTATCTTCTTCTGTAATTCCGGATCGTCCGAAATACATAGTCGGTCCCGGAGGTATAATAGTCCGCCGTTGGAAATGCGAAACCCATTATCCCTTCCTTCCAGTACTTCTTGTTTGATCTTCTGGATGTCTGAATCACCATCTTGCTTTCCCTTTATATCGTCGAACAGCGTCGGTATTATAGTCATGGTGGAAAGTTGCCCAGAAATAATCTCTATCCCGTAATTCATTATTTCCCTTTTCAGGAGTTGAGATAGCATTGATAAGGACATCAAAGCGGCAAAGGGCTTTCTACTAAGCGCATCTGCCACCTTGTTGGCCTTTCCTGGGTGATAGAATATCTCACAATCATAATCTTTGACTAGCTCAAGCCATCTGCGTTGCCTCATGTTTAGGTCTTTCTGGGTGAAGAAATATCTCAGACTCTGATGGTCGGTATAAATCCTGCACTGTGCCCCGTATAAGTAGTGTCTCCATAATTTTAGAGCGAATACCACGGCCGCTAGTTCTAAGTCATGGGTAGGATAGTTTATTTCGTGCTCTTTGAGCTGTCTAGAGGCGTAAGCGATGACCTTGCCATTTTGTTTCCACTCCTTACTTGTACGTTCCAGTCTACCCAACATTGTTCAATTATACCATACACATCCCAGGCCGTGAACTCATTATCCATTTCAAAAGGAAACGACTTATCATCTCTTATTCATATCTCTTATTCATATTTTCTAACCAGAAGGAAAAATGTTAAAATATAACATTCCTTATTTCTAATTTACCACAGAAACTATTTGAGAAGATAGTTCATTATGACTCCCACTAGGACAAACCCTAGTGCGGTTGTAATTATTTTTAGTCCTATCTTCCTTGGCCTCACTAGGGTGGTCTTCGGCTGGCCAATAAGTGGACTGCTTACAGAACCCTCCTCCTTCCTCTCACGGCCAGCTACCACCGGATTCTCTACCACCGGCTTCTCTTGAACCTTGTGCTCCGGCAGTTCCCAGCACAATTCCGCATAGGTTATCCTCCCTTCATAACGGCCCCACACTTGATGTGCAACTACCATGAACTCATTTGGCAGGGAGCGGACCAGGGCCCATATCCTATAATTGTCCAGTAACGGAAACTCCTGCCGCTCGAGTCTCCTAAAAAGACCATCGAGCCTTCTTATGTGTCCGATGACCCCACCATCTGGTTTATAGACTATCTCCTCAATAGCTTCCCTTAATCGGTTTCGTGACACATCACGACGTGTCATGGTAGTCATCGTCCATGCCATCTGAAAGTGAAATAAATGAAGTCAGTACAAAACCGACTAACCCGTACGAAACCGGCTTAATTCAATTCAGATGAACATAGACCTTCCACAACTAATTACGAAAATCAAATCTTCGTAATTTTAGGAGTTTAATTAAACTAAGGCTAGCATAAGATTACCCTACATGGATTCATGCATATTTAAGCTAAAACTACAAAGAACAATTCTTAATCTCGCAGGGTAAGGTATCCTTCCTTGGGATACTTCTAAGTTAGAGTCGTGTTTCCATCGTATAAAGCTTGGTCAGATATACTATCTAAGTCACCACTTATGATTCTATTATACTAAACAGGACGAGGTATCATTTCTATCTAAATCTCAAGTGTGAGTCCATTCTACTAAAGCATGTTAAGGTATTATCTCATTCTAAATAGAAAACATTCTTCATTATAAAGGAACTTAAGTATGCATAAAATTACTTACTTGGAAATAGAAGGATGGAGGCTTGATGTGTGATAGTGGAAAGGTGAACCCGCTCTGATACCACCTGTAACGCCCACTTATCCGCCTCGTATGGCTATCATATTCCTTTTTTTTTAAAAAAACATACTACATATGGATCCTCTCACAACCTACGTACTTTAACAGGTCATCATAACTTAAACCTTCTTTTGCACATGCATCACATATCATATTCATCATTAGCATGTTAAAATATCTTTCATAACATGCATACATAAAGATTCGTTCATGAGTTCTAACATTTCCAACCTTCTTAAGTAGAGGATACTCATTAAACACAAGTCTTATAAGCGGAAGCAATGTCTTAAGTTGTTCTTAGAGCATATAAATACAAGCAGATAGTATAGGGTCTTCTTCCACCATGCCACTATCACACACACTTGGCCCCTCCTGCTACTTCCTCTAGCACAGACTTCCTTTATCTGCAGTATATGGACAACATGAACTATAAGCATATAGCTTAGTAAGATCCTTGCCTACTCACAAAAGCCACAACTTCATCAAGCAATTAGAACATGAGCATACTAGCATAAAGGACCTAAGTATTTCATAGCAACACTAATCAACAACATATCCATGTAATAAAAAAAACTAAGCATGGCATAGAATTATTCATAAGCCAGTTAAGCATAATTAATCTAAGCAGGGCATAATTTGAACATAAGCGTTATAACTACATAAAACTAAGCATGCAGGAAAGACATATTCATAAGCGTTTTAAAACTTAACAACAAGCATTCCTAACCTAAGCATCCGTAACATCCTACATCTTAAACCTACATAAAGTACATAGGCACAAACATTCTTCAACTTAACCATGACCATTCATCAGGGAAATCCAATCATGCATAAAGGACATAATCATAAGCATTTGTTTAACTTGGACATAAACATTTGTAATAACATAAATCCTAAACTTGTAGAAAGAACATAATCGCAAGTATTCATAATCTTACCCGTAACATTCACCACATCATAAATTCTAAACTAGCATGAAGTACATAGTCGCAACGTTCTTAAACTTAACTCTAAACATCATAACTTCATAACATCTAGCATGCATGAAGAACATAGTTTGCAAGCATTCAGAGTATTTAACATGAGCATACACAATAATCATAAAAGTCTTTCCTTTTCAAAACATATACTTATAGATACTTCAAAATCATCATAACTTCATAACATCTAGCATGCATAAAGAACACGGTTTGCAAGCATTCAGAGTATTTAACATGAGCATACACAATAAACATAAAAGTCTTTTCTTTTCAAAACATATACTTATAGATACTTCAAAATCATCATAACTTCATAACATCTAGCATGCATAAAGAACACGGTTTGCAAGCATTCAGAGTATTTAACATGAGCATACACAATAAACATAAAAGTCTTTCCTTTTCAAGACATATACTTATAGATACTTCAAAATCATCATAACTTCATAACATCTAGCATGCATAAAGAACACGGTTTGCAAGCATTCAGAGTATTTAACATGAGCATACACAATAAACATAAAAGTCTTTCCTTTTCAAAACATATACTTATAGATACTTCAAAATCATCATAACTTGTTTGGGGGGCCTGTGTAAGTACCACATAATGCGTGCTCCCTAGTAGGTCAGTAGCGAGCCACCAGTCCTACTAGAGCAAGACCTCTTACGTCTTACCAGGGCAAGACCTCTTACGTCTTCTTATGTCCCTATGGATTTGATTAACGACCACCTGACGGGTCGGGTACTTAACCTCTTGCAAAGTAAAATACTTAATTCCTTTCTTTTCTTGTCATAATATAAAGAATGCTCTTGATCCCCAACATAAAAAGGGAAGCATCTTAACCTTATCTTATCATAAGGAGAGCTCTTGATCCCTACTTAAAAGGGAAGCATCTCCATTTTATCTTATCTTAAGGAGAGCTCTTGATCCCTACTTGAAAGGGAAGCATCTCCATCTTGTCATAAGGAGAGCTCTTGGTCCCTACTTGAAAGGGAAGCATCTCCATCTTATCATGAGGACACATGCATTCATAACATAAGAGTACCCTAAAGGGGTCCTAAAGTATAAACATGTTCTTCATACAAGCATATTTCGTGGCACATTACATCATAAACATGAAGCATATTTCCTTGACATATTCATGGCATATTAAATCACAAAAACATGTTCATCACCTAAGCATATTTCATGGCACATTACATCATCAACATGTAGCATGTTTCCTAAGCATATTCAAGGCATATTAAATCATAAAAACATGTTCATCACCTAAGCCTATTTCATGGCACATTACATCATAACATGAAGCCTATTTCCTAGGCATAATCATGGCATATTAAATCACAAAACATGATCCACATCTTTGTATGTTTCATGGCATACTATATCATAAACATGTTCATCACCTAATCTTATTTCATATTGCATTGAATCATAACCATATACATCACACAAGCATAGTTCAAGACATATAAACAAACAAAAACCATACCCTTAGCACAACTACATGTGGGGGGGGGGTGTTTTCATGAAACCCTAACCCTAAAACCTTGGGTTGGCCGAATCTTGTAAGGGGCTTGAGCTTGGGTTTTGTCCCCTAAAGTTCACTCATGAAGCCTTATAACTAATCATAGTATCATTAGAGATATTTTCATGCAACCCTAACCCTACTTTCATAGGTTGGCCGAATCTTGTAAGGTTAGATCCTTGGACTTTTGTCCCCTAAAGTTCATTCATCAGCATTATTACTTACCCTAGTGTCATTAGGAACATTTTCATGAAACCCTAACCCTAATTATATGGGTTGGCCGAAACATGGAATTGGTTCAAACTTTAGGTTTTGTCCCCTAAAGTCCATTCATCAAGCATTATTACTTAACCTAGTGTCATTAGGAACATTTTCATGCAACCCTAACCCTAATTATATGGGTTGGCCGAAACATGGAATGGGCTCAATCTTAGGTTTTGTCCCCTAAAATTCATTCATAAGCATTATCATGGCCTAACCTCATAAGAGGGAGTTGTCATAAAAACCCTAACCCTAAAAGGCCTTGGTGGCCGAAACCTATAGGGGCACCAAGTTGGAATTTTTGTCCCCTAAAAGGGTCCTATAGTGAGAACACAACCTATAGAAGTTCCCTAGAAACATTTTCATGAATCTTAGCCCAAGAAAACTTGATTGGCCGAAACCTACAAGGGCTACAACTTCATCGTTCTTACATGAAATTTAACTTACGAAACTAATACACTGCAGGTGAGGGGAAACTTACATCCTTCGCTTTGCTTGAGAGATGACCTAATGGGAGCCACCTAGCTTTCTCCTAGCTTGAAGGGGGGTCTCGGCCAAAGGAAGAAGAAGGGGGGGGGGGGGGGGGGGTTGGTTTCGGTGAGGATGAAGAGGAGAGGAAGAAAATGGCAAAAAGGAAACTTCCTTCTTCTTTATAAAGGGAGGAAGAGAAGTTTCTCTTTTCTTTGTCATGCCTCTTCACTTACCCTTCTTCCACTTGTCTATAAATTCCCCTCTTCCTCTAATGATATAATTCTATTGGGCTTATGGTTAGTGGGTGCATCTATAGGGCTTGGCTATCTCTAGAGGTTTGGGGTTCAATTCCTAGGCTTTGCATCTTTTTTTTCTTTTTGGCTTATTTTCTTTTATTTTTCCCAAAAACCCCACATAAAAAGCCTATCATCATAAAGCCAAAATTCTCGTAAAATTGCTAGAAATTTTATGGGCGTTACACAATCCAAGTCGTCGAAAGCCATCAATGCAAGGGTGGAAAAAACATGCTCTTCTTCTTCGGATGAGGATGAGGAAGCAAGGTCATCCCATGTCTTTGCTTTGAGAGCCATGGCCTTTCCTTTTTCCTTGGCCTTCTTTTCTTCTTCCTTCTTTTTACTCCCTTTTTTCTTCTTCTTTTCTTCCTTCTTTTTCCTTTCCTCTTTGCTCTTGTTTAGGAGGGGACAATTTTCCCTTATGTGTCCCTCCCCTTGACAATTGTAACAAATGATCTTCCCCCTTGGTCTTCTATTCCTATCATGAGATTTATCAAATCTAAAATTCTTAAATGCACGCCTTACCTTCCTTACCATGTAGGCTTCTTCCGTGCTATCCATGGAGGAGGTAGAGGCTTTATCATCGGAGGAGGAGGGGATCTCTATCTTCTTCTTCCCCTTGTTTGCCATCAAAGCTACTCCTCTTGAAGTTTGAAACTTTGGCTCTTCTTGTATTCCTTCAAGCCTCGTTTCGTGGAGTTCCATCATTGAGAAGAACTCCTCTAAGGTGCTCACTTCTAAATTTTTCGAGATATAGAAGGAGTCCACCATGGAGCTCCACTTTGAGGACCGGGGAAAGGCATCTATGGCCTTCATTACCATATCCCGGTTGGAGAGCTTTTCTCCTACACTCGTTAGCCCAATTAAAATTTCTTTAAATCTAGAATGCAATGAAGTTACCTTTTCTCCCTTTTCTAATTTTATGTTGGATAGTTGGGAGCGGAGGAGGTCTCTCCTTGCAAGTTTGGCTTCCGAGGTGCCTTCATGAAGCTCCACTAGCTTCTCCCACATCTCCTTCGCACTAGAACACTCCCCTATCCTATTTACTTCTTGTTGAGGGAGCACATTGTAGAGGTGGTGCTTGGCCTTTGAATTTGCCAAATACTCCTCTCTTTGTCTTTTGCTCCATTTTGATTTTTCCAAAGGCTCCCCATCATCGTTCCTAGGTAATTCGAAACCATTTTCCATGATTAAAAGAATTTCAAAATCGGTCTCGAAAAATACCTCCATTCTCTTTTTCCACCAAGAGAATTCGCCGTCGAACTTCGGTGGGTGGATGTTTGAGCCGACCATTTTTGATGAAGAGCTTGTTGCGGCGGTTAGTCCGGTGACAAGCAACCTTGCTCTGATACCACTTGTAGGGGATCGATTGGCCGGCTAGAGGGGGGTGAATAGCCCTCTTACGATGGATGTCGGAATTCTCTCGTCTACAAAGCGTTAGCGCAAGCGGAATATACAAATACAAATAAAGACAACATAAAAGATAGACAAGCAATACAAACACGAGATGTAACATGGTTCACGGCTACGCCGCTAATCCACGGTCCGATTCGTCCACGGTGAATCACTCCGCAATCTATCCACTAGATCTCTCCTTTGCACAAAGCTAGGTGGAGGTAACATCTTTACACAAAAACACTCCTCTTACAAATATAATGGAAATAAGCTCAAATAAGAGGATGGAAAGCTTTAGGGAACTTTGGGAGAAGATTAGAGCATAAACATTAGGCTCCCAAAGCCCCGTCTCCTTCCTTTTTATAGAGGAAGAGGGTTTCTTCCTGTTGACACAGGATCAGTCGATTGATGCCCTCGATCAGTCGACTGATCCTGTAGCCGTTGCCCAATAACGGCCGCTTTCCACGTTGGATTCCATCCAACGGTATTGGCATCAGTCGACTGATCCTACCATCAGTCGACTGATGCTCGATCAGTCGAGTGCTCAATGGAGTCGACTCCATTCGTGCGTCTGCAGATAGCGCCATCACGATCATTATTCCTGGTACCGATCGTACCCATGGCGCCGATCGCCAAGCACTAAATCGGTCTTATACTACCGATCAAACCATCGACTTCAGAGCAATGATCGCATGACATGGCAGTCAACTGGTGTCGGGAAAACTCATCCGACACTTGGCCAAATGGCCAAGTTTCACCTAAGAGCTACCCCTTCTCGGGTTACATTCGCTCACTCTCATCTCTCGGAGTCCCTCACCTTCGAAGTTCTCTTCGTTCGTGGCCACGTCCCTCGGCAGCATCAGGCGCATGGCTCTGCAATGCTCCTTCGTGTTTCTTGCTCGAAGTCTACTTCCTCCGGCTTCACTCCAAGCTCCTCGTCCGGCGGTCCCTCGGATGCTCCAAGCACATAGCTTCCGCAAAGCTATCCTTCACCGACTCAAGGCACGAGTCATGAGATGTGAAACTCGCCACGGCTCCATGTGCGAATTACTAAGTCCTGCACGACTTCAATGCACATATCAAATCAACATAACAAACTAACTTAAACCCTTTGCCACACACATCAAAACCTTATCATGGCAAGAGATTTCCCTAACATTTTGTGTGTATGTGATGCATGCTAGATAATCTGTTATCTTAAAATTAAGTCAAATGAATATGCCTACCAAAGTTTGGTACTCATAAACTACCTCGATTATTTGTGTTGGGTTTGCCAAAGCAAAGCAGCGCATTTTATCTTGGTAGAGTGCGAGAGGACAATTATGATGTCCCGCTATCAAACTTTGGATGAGACTTCACTAAGTGTCTCAATTAGATTGAGAAATACTTAGAGGCATTTCCTAATAGTTAGGAGACATGGATAAGAGAACATTTATACTAAGTCTTGGGCGATTAGCCAAAGCTAACTCAAGATGATGTATAATGTGAATCTTAATCCTTTATTCCAAGAGTTGCATACGATGCAATTGGTAAAATGTTTCCTACCTAGTGATACTAAATCTTGGGTGATTAGCCAAAGCTAACTCAAGATGAGGTATGATGTGGATCTTGTCCCACATGAACTTGAAGCTCAATAGAACTGGTATGACTAGCTCCTATTGAAGCTAAGGGAATCAGTGGGAGTCTCATTTAATTAAAGGCCTAATTAAATGATTTCAGATATAATACTCATTTCTGTATATTATTTCTGTTGTAGATTACTATGTCTTCAAATACGTCAAATACCTTCTCTCTGCGATCGGTCCTTGAGAAGGACAAGCTCAATGGAGCAAACTTCATTGACTGGTTCAAAAATTTGAGAATAGTTCTCAAACAGGAGCGGAAACTCTATGTCCTAGAGCAACCCATTTCTGAACCACCCGCCAATAATGCTACTCGTGAAGATAAGGATGCATACAAGAAGCATCAAGATGATGCATCATGCCTTATGCTTGCAACCATGAACTCTGAGCTTCAGAAGCAACATGAGAACATGGATGCCTTCGATATGGTTGCACACTTAAAGAAACTATATCAAGGGCAGGCGAGGCATGAGAGATCTGAGATATCTAAGGCATTATTTTCATGCAAAATGCAAGAAGGAACACCCGTAGGAACTCATGTACTCAAGATGATTGGGTATGTTGAGAACCTTGAAAGATTGGGGTTTCCTTTAGGCCAAGAGTTGGCCACTGACCTTATTCTATATTCGCTGCCTAGAGGCTTTAGTCAATTTGTCATGAATTATTACATGAGCGAAATTGACAAACCATTGCCTGAGCTCTTAAGCATGTTGAGAACTGCTGAGAGCAATCTTAAGAAGATGCAACCTAGTACTAATGATGTACTTATGGTTAAAAAGGGCAAGGGTAAGAAAAAGTCTAAAGGCAAGGGTAAGACCCAGAATAAAGATAAGGACAAAGCATTGAAGCCTAAAGGTGGGGTGGCTAAGGAAGGGACTTGCTTCCACTGCAAGGAAGCTGGACATTGGAAGAGGAACTGCAAAAAGTATCTCGAGGAAGTTCAGAAGAAGAAAGGAAGTGAGACTTCCACTTCAGGTATACATGTTATAGAAGTCAATCTATCTATTTCTTCCTCATGGGTATTGGATACCGGTTGTGCTTCTCACATTTGTACCAATGTGCAGGGCTTGAGAAGAAGTAGATCTTTGACAAAAGGAGAAGTGGACCTACGTGTTGGCAATGGCGCAAGAGTTGCTATAGCTGTAGGAACATATTCCTTATCATTACCCAGTGGTTTAATTCTAGAACTTGAAGAGTGTTATTTCGTACCTGCAATAACTAAGAACATTATGTCTATATCTTGTTTGGACAAGAAAGGTTTTTCATTTATAATTAAGGACAAGTGTTGTTCTGTATATTTAAATGAAATGTTCTATTGCAGTGCACACTTGATGAATGGACTCTATGTTCTAGACCTTGAAAACCCATTCTATAACATAAATACCAAACGATTCAAATCTAATAATTTGAATCAAACATATCTTTGGCATTGTCGCTTGGGTCACATAAATGAGAGTCGCATAGCCCAGCTCCATAAGGATGGATTATTGGACTCATTTGATTTTGAATCATCTGAGGTATGTGAATCTTGTCTTTTAGGCAAGATGACCAAGACTCCATTTAGTGGACAAGACGAACGAGCAACAAATTTGTTAGGCCTCATACATAGTGATGTATGTGGTCCTTTCAAAGTTGCAGCCAGAGGAGGTTATCAGTACTTCATCACATTTACTGATGATTTCAGTAGATATGGATATGTGTATCTTATGAGACACAAATCAGAATTCTTTGAAAAGTTTAAAGAATTTAAGAATGAAGTACAGAACCAACTTGGTAAGAGTATTAAGATGCTTCGATCAGATCGAGGTAGGGAATACCTAAGCCAAGAGTTTAGTGACTATCTAGTTGAGTGTGGGATAAGATCTCAGTTCACTCCACCTGGAACACCACAGTTGAATGGTGTATCTGAGTGGAGAAATCGTACTCTATTAGATATGGTACGATCAATGATAAGTCATACAGAACTTCCTCCTTCCTTCTGGGGATATGCTCTAGAGACCGCCGCTTTCACACTTAACCGTGTTCCTTCTAAGGCAGTCGTAAAGACACCATATGAGATATGGACTAGGAAGAGTCCCAAGATGTCTTTTATGAAGATTTGGGGTTGTGAGGCTTACGTACGACATAAAGTATCAGATAAACTAGGCCCCAAATCAGATAGATGTTATTTTGTTGGATATCCCAAGGAAACTAAGGGATATTACTTTTACAAGCCCACACAAGGCAAAGTGTTTGTTGCCAGAAATGGTGTTTTTCTAGAAAGGGAATTTATTTCTAGAAAAATAAGTGGGAGTAAAATTGATTTTGAAGAAGTTCAAGATACACAAAATAGCACTGATACCTTAATGGAACAAGAACAGTCATCACAAGGAGTTGTGATACAACCTGTTCAGGTAGACCAAGCTTTGTGCAGGTCTAATAGGATACGTAATCAACCTGAGAGATATTCTTTTCTCTTCGATGATAACAATGGTATCATGCTTGATAAGCCGACATCCTATCAGGAAGCTGTAATGAGCCCAGATTCTGAGAAATGGCTCGAGGCCATGAGATCCGAAATAGAATACATGTACACTAACCAAGTCTGGACTTTGGTTGATCCACCTGAAGGGGTCAAACCCATTGGGTGTAAGTGGGTCTTTAGGAGAAAGACTGACATGGAAGGTAATGTGTATACCTATAAAGGGAGATTGGTAGCAAAAGGATTCAAGCAAATTCATGGTATTGACTATGATGAAACCTTTTCTCCAATTGCGATGCTCAAATCCATTCGGATCATGCTTGCTATTTCAGCTTACTATGACTATGAGATCTGGCAGATGGATGTCAAAACAGCATTTCTTAACGGAAATCTACTCGAGGATGTGTATATGACACAACCTGAGGGTTTTGTCGATCCAAAGGATGCTAGAAAGGTTTGTAAGTTGCATAGGTCCATTTATGGTTTAAAGCAAGCTTCTAGAAGCTGGAATCTTTGTTTCGATAATGTGATCAAAATGTTTGGTTTCATTAAGAACGAAGATGAACCTTGTGTCTACAAGAAGGTTAGTGGGAGCTCAATTGTTTTCCTCATATTGTATGTAGATGACATACTGCTCATTGGAAATGATATCCCTATGCTACAGTCTGTGAAGACTTGGCTTGGGAATTGTTTTTCAATGAAAGACTTAGGTGAAGCAGCCTATATTCTAGGCATCAAGATCTATAGAGATAGATCTAAGGCTTGAGTCAGAGTACATATGTGGACAAGGTGCTTAAGCGTTTTTCCATGCAGAATTCCAAGAAGGGATTTTTGCCAATGTCACATGGTATGAGTCTTTCGAAGACTCAATCTCCCTCTTCTAAGAAGGAGAGAGATCGCATGGATCAGATCCCTTATGCATCAGCTATAGGATCTATCATGTATGCCATGATTTGTACTCGCCCCAATGTCTCATATGCTTTAAGCATGACGAGCAAGTATCAGTCAGATCCCGGTGAATGTCACTGGACAGCTGTCAAGAATATTCTTAAGTACTTGCGAAGGACAAAAGAATATTTCTTGATATTTAGAGGCAATGAGGAGCTAGCTGTAAAGGGTTACAGTGATGCGAGCTTCCAAACTGACAAGGATGACTCCAGATCGCAGTCAGGGTATGTATTTTGCTTAAATGGTGGCGCTGTGAGCTGGAAGAGTTCGAAGCAGGACACAGTTGCAGATTCTACAACAGAAGCCGAGTATATTGTGTCTTCTCGAAAAAGGAGGTCAAGTTTAGATCCGAAAGTTCATCACTGAACTTGAGGTGGTTCCTAGCATAGCAAACCCAATAGACCTCTATTGTGACAACAATGGGGCTATTGCTCAGGCTAAGGAACCTCGCTCTCATTAGAGGACCAAACACATACTGCGGCAGTATCACCTCATTTGAGAGATCATCAATAGAGGAGATGTTCAGATATGCAGAGTAGACACTGATGCTAACATTGTGGATCCCTTGACCAAGGCTTTGGCACACAGGAAGCATGATGGTCATACTAGGTCACTGGGTCTTAGAGATTACAATGATTGGCACTAGTGCTAGTGGGAGATTGTTAGTATGAGCCCTTAGTGCCAATTATGAGATGATTGGTGAGGGAGACTTTTGTATTATATTCTTGCATTAATAAAGGCAAAGATTGATTATTATATTTCTTTAAGCGTGTGCCATCTAAATAAATATAATAATGCCCATGAATAGTAGGTTGTTATCTACAGTATATCAATTGGTAGAATTGATTATGAGAAGCTGTAGAGAATACTATTCTTAAATATTCCTAGTCGAGTATTGTATTAATAGACAAGGGCTATATTGATACATTGAGACTAGCATGTAGGTCAATGGATGACTTGATCTCACAAGTCATGGATATGTGATATCACATTGATACATGGGTATATATATTGGAGACTATATATACTGAATTGACTCACCATGAGAAAGTATCATGGATCGTTATATGAGTGTCATATACTTTCTCATGTGACTATTGGTATGAATAGTCCTTAGACCTGAAGTCACTACGGTTCCCTACATAAGGAGTTATGTACTTTGGTATCGTCTAACGTCACACCGTAATTGGGTGACTATAACGGCGATCACTGAGTATGTAACGAATTATGCGGAGGGATGTGAGTGATGTAGATGGGATCTATCCCTCCCATATGACGGGAGTGATATCTTTGGCCTCTTGATAGAGTAGGACCACGAAATGCATGGTCATGCTCAAATGAGTCAATATGAGATATTGAGCTCATTTGTTTGAGTGAGTCTACTTGGGGATCAAGAAACATAAAGATTGATAAGAGGGTGACACGGTCTATGCCTCATTGATCGATCTGAGATATCAAGGATAGAAGGACACTGTCATATGATAATAGTCACGGAAGAGGTTGTCGGATCTCGACATTCTCATCACTTGGGTAGCAATGATGTATTGCTAGATGCCGCTCATTGCTTATGTATCTAAAATGGTTTTGGATACATTGCCAACGTTATGAGAGCCTATAGGGTCACACACAAAGAACATATTATTTTGGAGAGGAAATCATTTTGGTTTGACTAAAATGAATTATTAGTTAATTGGATTAACTAGAATGAGTAAGACTCATTACTTGGCTAAATTTGAGTTGGACTCAAATTGGTTTATGTTGAGTTAGACTCAAGTCAAACCAAGAGAAGAAGGCTAAAATGAATAATACACGAATTAATAATATAATACACGAATTAATGGGGTTTTAAATGGGATTTAAAACTCATTAATGTGCATTTAATGAGCATAAATTGACTTCCTTTCTTCTACCATGGAGAATAAGGAACTGCATTTAATGTCTCATTAAGGTGTATTATGGTTGCTTCTTCTTCTTCAACGTGGACAATAAAAAAGAAAATGAGATTTTATTTTTTTGTTCACAACACAAGAGGGCCAAGTATAGAGTGGAAAAGTGAGACCTTGGAGTGGTTGCTAGCACAATCGAAAGGGCTTACCTCTTCTCTCCAAGATCGTGTGTGTGTGCACCGTAGAGGTGTGGACATTCTGACAACGCTGAGATCCGCAAGTGTTGCTGACTGGAATTCGAAGGGCACGCTTCGAAGGTAATCTCGATTCCTATAGGATAGAATCGATAATTGAAATGAGTAAATTTTTTTTTGCTTGGATCTCTGGAGGGATCCTAAGTTTTCCGCTGCGAATTTTGTTTATCGCTCGGGATCCCTACAACCACACTATCGTGGCATACGATATTCTCGATTTTTTGAGGTGTTGGTTGATTTTAAAATTTTATTGTTTGAGGAATCAATAAATTTTAAAATATAATGTATTGATCACTGTGATTCTTAGGTTTTTCAAAATGTCTTTCAACCCACTTGTTGTGATTCTGAAAGAAAACAAACTTACTCGACCTAACTATGTTGATTGGAAACAGAATCTGGACATTGTCTTGACTACTAAGGACTACAAATATGTACTCTTTGAAGAGTGTCCTCCTAAGCCTACGGATGATTCTAGTGAAAAGGAGAAAGAGAGTTATAGGAAGTGGATCAAGGCTGATGAGATGGTGCGGTGTTACATTTTGGCTTCTATGTCAAATGTATTGCAACATCAGCATCAGACCATGACTACTGCCTATGACATGATGCTCAATCTCAAGGAACTTTTCGGACACCAGAATTAGGCTGCTAGGCAGGAAGCTATGAGGAACTTGATGATGACCACCAAGATTGAGGGAACACCCATGAGGGATCATGTTCTCAAGATGATGGCTCATTTGAATGAGCTGGAAGTCCTTCTTCGAGTGGAGATCGATAGGGAAACCCAGGTTGATATCATTCTCCAATCTCTACCTAGATGTTTTGAGCAGTTTTGCCTGAACTACAACATGAATAAGAGGTTGTATTCGTTGGCGGAGCTTCTAACAAAACTTCAGGCGATAGAGGGGCTTTTTCATCAGAGTGCTCAGGCTATGGTTGCTCAAAAGATTTCTACTTCTAAGCCGAAAGGCAAGAAGAAGAAGAAATAAGGTGTAGCAAAAATGGGGGAAGGATCTCAGGCAGGAGTGAAGAAGCCGAAAGGCAAGTGGTTCACTTGCATGAAGACTGGACATTGGAAGGCGGACTATCCCAACCGCAAACAGAACAAAGGTATATATTTTAGTTTAGTCATTGAAACATGTTTAGCGGTGTTATCTACTGGTACTTGGTGTGTAGATACGGGAGCCACTGATAATATCTACAATTCTTTGCAAGGGTTCCAGGAAACCAGACGACTAGTTGAGGGAGAGATTACCGTCTACATGGGCAATTCTACGAAGGTGACGGCTATTGCAGTGGGAGATGTTTATTTATCTTTTGATAGGAATAAAACTATGGTTCTGAGAAATTGCCTTTATGTACCCTCATTTAGAAAGAATTTGATTACAGTTTTTAAATTGTTTATGGATGGGTATTATATTTCTTTTAATCACAGAGTTGTTATAAAAAGGAATAGAGAGATTATCTGTTCTGGTGCGTTGGTAGGAAATTTATACACTCTTGAACCAAAAACTCTCACAATGCAAATAGAAATAAATAACTCATCTTTAAATCTAATAAGAGAAAAGAACCTTCGAAAGTGAACAAAACGTATCTTTGGCATCTAAGGTTAGGTCATATTAACCTGAGTAGAATTCAAAGGTTGATAGTTGATGGACCTTTGGGTTCATTGGTGGTGGAAGATTTCCCAACCTGCGAATCTTGCTTGGAAGGTAAAATGACCAAAAGGCCTTTTAAGGCCAAGGGGTATAGAGCCAAAGATGTGTTGGAATTGGTTCATTCTGATTTGTGTGGTCCTATGACTATCCAGGATTGAGGTGGTTTTAAATATTTCATCTCTTTTATAGATGATTATTCAATATATAGATACATTTACTTGATGCGCCACAAGTTTGAATGCTTTGACATGTTAAAAGAATTCAACGCTGATGTGGAGAAACGTCAATGTAAAAGTATCAAGACACTATGATCTGATCGTGGTCGTAAGTTTAGGGATGTATACTGAAAAGTCTATCATTTGTATGAACATCTTTATTTTGAAATAAGAATCACATGATCATTGTTTGCATATTTTTGTGGTTATGCAATATTGTCTAATACTTTACATTGTAGATAACATGGTGTGTGGTGTCACACAGGAGATCATGTTATCGACCCCTTGAAAAGTATAAGTAAAGGCTCACAACCGAGATGGCTTTGGACAAACCATCGGAATGGTTGTAGTGTGATTTGGTATTGGTTTGTCTTGACCATAGAATCACACTAGTGCACTTTGTGTGCATTGAGCAGGACCGACTTAGAGGTGATTTGATTTATTGTTGATTACATAATCGAATCGAACCTCAGATATTATTTAGTACATGCTCTTAATCTTGATATAATTACGGGCATATATACCTTATACTCATCTCTTTGATTTACCAATGGGCGAGGTTTATAGATTAAATCGATAGGCTCAGTAAGTTGGGAGATGATATTATTTATATGGTGTGTCATTGATTATAGGAGGAAATCGTGTCCTATATATTAGGATGATGATGTCCCCTTGAGGAGCTCATAAGGTTCATCATGTAAACCCTGCAGGTGGACTTGGTCCGGCATGATGAAAAGGTTGAGTGGTCTACTCAAGGAGTTAGATGTTGATTAATTAAGGGTCAGTAAATTAATTAATCGATGGAAATTTGAGATCTTAAACACGGGGAGAAAATGTACAAATAATATATGGAACCCATATTATCATATGGGGGTTGGTGAGGTAGATCAATGATGATCCTTTAGTGGATTGGATCATCATTAGTGGATCAGACTTTATGTGGGCTTGATCCAAGGGTGGCCTAGATCCAACTCCTCCTCATGGTCCCTAATGTATCCTATTAACACCTCATGAAGCTTAGATCCAATGGATAGAAACAAAACTCTAAGATCCATAGGTAGAGATTAAATCTCTAAGATCCGACGGTTGAGATTAAATCTCTAGATCCGACGGTTGAGATTAAATCCCTAGAACCAATGGAGGAGATTAATTCATGACTTATCCCTAACTCTATAAAAGGAGGGCATGGGAGTTGGCGTGAACAACATGAATGGAGAGCTAGGCTTTGGGCGGCAAGAGAGGGAATCCTATTTGAGATAGGATTAGGGTTAGGGTTTGGAGGCAAGGGCGGCACCAAATAAGGAAGGTTCTCTTTTCTTCTTCTTCCTTCATTGGCCGGCATCCAGCTTGTTTTCCAGCCCTCTTCTAGCCTTTGGCCAGCAGCCAAGCCTCTCTTCTCCTTCTCCTTAGGTGGTGGAAACAAGATATAGGGCTTCCCTTAGTGTCTTGGCTGGATTCCACCACAAACATCTCCTTCTCGTTGGCTGGCGGCAAGGAGTTTGTGTGCTCCTTGTTGGTTGGTTTTAGGGAGGAGAAAAACCTTGTTTCTATTCTTTCTCTTTATTTGGAAGAGCAAGGAAGGAAGATTTGTGATCTAGGAGCTTCGACTTTTGGTAGATCGTCGCCCACACGACGTCCGAAAGGAGGAAGGACATACATTAGAAGATTGAGAAGTATATCGATTCTCTAATTTTTATATGTTACATGTTTGTATTTGTTTTTCAATTATGAGCATGATATAAATCTGTATATGGCTAAATAATACTTGGATCCCGAGCATAAACACAAAAATCGGCGATCCGGACATCGTCTATTCCGCGGCTACTTGTAGAATAAAGGATGGTCGCTTGAACAACTAGTTTGTTCAAGTGACCTCTCTGAACGAATAGCACGATGATGACTTGGTTGTTTGGGAAATACTTTTTTTCTAGGATTAAATTTTTTTAATCCGGGGACATCGAGGGGATTGCCATGAACAAATGACCAAGGTGAAGTGGGAAGCGAAGTTTCCCCTCACGGACTCGATAAGCAAAACCCTTCAATTGGTATCAGAGCAAAGGTTTCCGGTTTTGTGTGTTTAGGATTCGGTTAATTTATATGCACCTTTTCATATATTATATGTGCCGGATAATAGTAGGATATGCATAGTTTAACTCTTTGGTTGCATGCATAAGATCCGACTATTATGGCCACATGTGTGTAAATATTTATTTTGTTGAATCCTCGGGGTTGACGAGGCTAGTATTTAGTTTTTGTAAATTAAATACGTCATTGTTTATCCACTCTTTATTTTATTTTACTTTCGATCTAGATTTCATGTACACTCCCTCATGGAGTATAGGATCGATGGATGTAAATTAAAATAGGTTTTAGTCTCGGCTCAGATTTCCGGATGGCTCGTACATGGCGTAGAAGGAGTGGACGAGATGGCGATGTGACGGGAGTCATATTGAAGACAAAAGCCATAATAGTTGGAAAATAATTTATTTTTCATATTTATTGCTCTTTGTTTGATATGCATGTCGTAGGCTAGGAAAATTCCTCAATTTCAAATTACTAAGTGGGAGAGGGAATTTTTAAAAATCCCACGGCCTCCATTACGATTTGACAAGTGATGCAAACAAACTTGTGCGTCGGCTCTGAGTGCCTTCCTCCCCATCGGATGAGTTTGTTTGTGGATCACAAGGTCGAATATGGTTATAGGAAATTATTAAGGAGCATGTGTACTTGCCCATCCTAAGGCACATAACCCGAGATAATTACCTTGGTACCGAGTAATGGTGAACACTTAGATACAAATATAAGTATCCTCCCCATCGGAGTCACTGCTTTTATTTGTAGGGCCAAAGAGGAACCAACTATTAATTTTACTTGTCAAAAAGTTAGGTTGACAAGATAGTAAAATTAATGGGTAAAACCTCCTCTTACAAATGTAGAATTCGTATACGTCCACACTATCGTGGCATACGATATTCTCGGTGTTTTGAGGTGTTGGTTGATTTTAAAATTTTATTGTTTGAGGAATCAATAATTTTTTGAAATCTAATGTTTTGATTTATGTGATTCTTAGGTTTTCTTTCAAAATGACTTTCAACCCACTTGCTGTGATACTGAAAGAGAACAAACTTACTGGACCCAACTATGTTGATTGGAAGAGGAATCTAGACATTGTCTTGACTACTGAGGAATACAAATATGCACTCCTCGAAGAGTGCCCTCCCAAGCCTGAAGGTGATTCTGGGGAAAAGGAGAGAGAGAGCTATAAGAAGTGGATCAAGGCCGATGAGATGGCACGGTGTTACATTTTGGCATCTTTGTCAAATGTACTGCAACATCAGCATCAAGCCATGTCCACTTCTTATGATATGATGCTCAATCTCAAGGAGCATTTCGGACACCAGAATCGGGCTGCGAGGCAAGAGGCCATGAGAAACTTGATGACGACCACCATGATCGAGGGAACACCCATAAGGGATCATGTTCTCAAGATGATGGCTCATTTGAATGAGCTTGAGGTCCTAGGAGCTGAGATCGATGGGGAAACCCAGGTCGATATCATACTCCAGTCTCTACTTAGGAGTTTTGAGCAGTTTCACCTGAACTACAACATGAACAAGAGGTTGTATTCATTGGCAAAACTTCTGACAGAACTCCAGGCGGCAGAGGGACTATTTCGTCAGAGTGCTCAGCCGCATGCTGTGGTGACCCAAAAGGTTCCTACTTCTAAGCCGAAAGGCAAGAAGAAGAAGAAACATACTGGGGCAAAGGTGGTGGGAGGTACTCAGGGAGGAGTGAAGAAGCCGAAAGGCAAGTGCTTCACTTGTAAGCAGACTGGACACTGGAAGAAGGACTGCCCCAACCGCAAGAACAAAGTTATATCTTTTGGTCTAGTCATTGAAACATGTTTAGCGGTGTTATCTACCGGCACCTGGTGTGTAGATACGGGAGCCATTGATCATTTCTGCAATACTTTGCAGGGGTTCTAGAAAACCAACGACTGGCTGAGGGGGAGATTACCGTGTACTTGGGCGATGCCACGAAGGTGGCAGCTGTTGTAGTGGGAGGCGTTCATTTATCTTTTGAGAAAAATAAACTTTTGGTTCTTAAGAATTGCCTTTATGTACCCTTGTTTAGAAAGAATTTAATTTCAATTTCTAAATTGTTTATGGATGGATATTCTATTTCTTTTAATGATAGAGTTGTTATAAGAAGGAATAGGGACATTATCTGTTCGGGTGCATTGATAGGAAATTTGTACACACTTGAACCAAAATCTCCCACGATGAAAATTGAAGTCATGTAATTCTAATAAGAGAAAAGAACCTTTGAAGATGAACCAAACATATCTTTGGCATCTTAGGCATGGTCACATTAACCTAAGCAAAATTCAAAGGTTGATAGTTGATGGACCTTTCGGTTCATTAGTGGTGGAGGATCTCCCAACCTGTGAATCTTGCTTGGAGGGTAAGATGACCAAGAGGCCTTTTAAGGCCAAGGGGTATAGTGCCAAAAATGTGTTAAAATTGGTTCATTCTGATTTGTGTGGTCCTATGTCTATCCAGGCTAGAGGTGGTTTTGAGTATTTCATCTCTTTTAGAGATGATTACTCAAGATATGGATACATTTACCTGATGCACCGCAAGTCTGAATGCTTTGACAAGTTCAAAGAATTCAAGGCTGATATGGAGAAACTTCAAGGTAAAAGTATCAAGACTACGATCTGATCGTGGCAGTGAGTACCTCTTGGGAGAGTTTAGGAACTACTTATCAGAGGTTGGGATTCAATCCCAATTGACTGCACCTGGCACACCCCAACAGAACGGTGTAGCAGAGCGAAGGAATAGGACTCTTATGGAGATGGTTAGATCGATGATGAGTTATTCTGACTTGCCAGATTCGTTCTAGGGATATGCTCTAGATACGGCGGTGTACATTCTGAACTTGTTTCCATCTAAATCAATGCCTTCTCCCACAGAGTTGTGGACTAGGCGAAAGCCTAGTCTAAGACATATTCGGATATGGGGGAGTCCAGCACATGTGCTGAAGGTAGATGCTGGTAAGTTGGAACCTCGTACAGAAGTACGCTTGTTCGTTGGCTATCCTAGAGGAATGAAGGGTGACTTGTTTTATAGTCCTAGAGATCAGAGGGTGATCGTTAGCACGAATGCCAGATTTCTAGAGGAAGACTATGTGATGAGCCACAAGCCCAAGAGTAAAATTGTTCTGGGGGGAAGTCACTTCTTTAGTACCGCCAGTACAAGAGGATATACCACATGTCACTGCACCGCGTGTCACAGAGGATATACAGGTGATACCTTGTCGTAGTGGGAGGGTTGTGAGACAGCCTGATAGATTCACGTTCTTGGGAGAATCTTCTGATTTGGTCCCTGGCGAACATGAACCAGATCCCTGGACATATGATGAGGCAATCCAAGATAAAGATGCAGTATCTTGGTAAATTGCAATGAATGCTGAGATTAAATCTATGGATTCAAATCAGGTCTGGGATCTAGTAGAACCACCCGATGGTGTAAAAACCATTGGATGCAAGTGGATCTACAAGAGAAAGAGAGGAATAGATGGGATGGTTGAGACCTTCAAAGTGAGGCTTATTGCAAAGGGGTATACTAAGAAAGAGGGTATCGATTATGAGGAGACCTTTTCGTCGGTAGCCATGGTTAAGTCTATCCGGATTCTCTTATGCATAGCAGCTCATATGGATTATGAGGTGTGGCAGATGGATGTCAAGACAACTTTCCTTAATGGAACTCTTGAGGAAAACATCTACATGAAGCAACCAGAGGGATTCATTGCTAAGGGCAAAGAGCATGTTGTATGTAAGCTAATCGGTCCATTTATGGATTGAAACAAGCTTCGAGGTCTTGGAACATCTGCTTTGATGAGGTGATCCAGTCTTATGGATTTATTCAAAGTTCGGATGAGTCTTGTGTATACAAGAGATGTGATGAAAACGTAGTGGTATTTCTTGTACTATACGTAGATGACATTTTGTTGATTGGCAACAATATCAAGGTGTTATCGGACGTAAGGGAATGGTTGTCCAAACAGTTTGATATGAAGGACTTGGGAGAGGTGGGACACATCCTTGGAATCAAGATTATAAGGGATCGCAGGAAAAGGATGTTGTGCTTATCCCAAGCTTCATACATAGACACGATTATGGAGCGTTTTGGCATGCAGAACTCCAAGAAGGGTATTCTACCTTTCAGGCATGGAGTTCCTTTATCTAAGGAGATGTGTCCTAGATCATCTGAGGAGATAGAGGAGATGAAGGTGGTTCCTTATGCTTCGGCAGTAGGAAGCCTCATGCATGCGATACTCTGTACGAGACCATATATTTGCTTTGCCGTGGGCATGGTCAGTAGATATCAGAGTAATCCAAGACAAGGACATTGAACTGCGGTAAAGCATATATTGAAGTACCTGAGAAGGACTAGGGATTATATGCTGGTCTATCGGGCAGACCAATTACTCCCTGTGGGTCACACGGATTCTGACTTCCAATCTGATAGGGATAACAGTAAGTCTACCTCAGGTTTTGTGTTTACTTTGGGAGGTGGAGCCATTGTATGGAGGAGTGTCAAGCAGAAATGCATGGCGGACTCCACCATGGAAGCTGAGTATGTGGCAGCCTCTGAGGCGGCCAAAGAAGTTGTATGGCTCAGGAACTTCCTGATGGACTTGGATGTGATTCCTGGTTTGCCCAGAACTATCACAATTTATTGTGATAATAGTGGTGCAGTTGCAAACTCGATGGAACCACGAGCCAATAAGGCTAGTAAACACATAGAGCGCAAGTACCACCTGATACGAGAAATCGTAAAGAGAGGAGAAGTTGTTGTGGCCAATATTGCATCGGAGGATAACTTGGCAGATCCTTTCACTAAGGCCCTTCCGGCGAGAGCTTTTGATAGGCATGTGGAGGGAATGGGGATCAGATGTATGGCACTTTAAGGACAGCATAGTCTTTTAGTATAAGTGGGAGATTGTAGGGATGTATACTGAAAAGTCTATCTTTTGTATGAATATCTTTATTTTGAAATAAGAATCACATGATCATTGTTTGCATATTTTTGTGGTTATGCAATATTGTCAAATATTTTATATTGTAGATAACATGGTGTGTGGTGTCACACAGGAGATCATGTTATCGGCCCCTTGAAAAGTATAAGTAAAGGCTCAATACCGAGATGACTTTGGACAAACCATCGGAATGGTTGTAGTGTGATTTGATATTGGTTTGTCTTGACCATAGAATAATACTAGTACACTTTGTGTGTTTTGAGCAGGACCGACTTTGAGGTGATTCAATTTATTGCTGACTACTTAATCGAATCGGACCTCATATATTATTTAGTACATGATCTTAATCCCGATATAATAACGGACACATATACTTAGTACTCATCTCTTTGATTTACAAATGGGCGATATTTATAGATTAAATCGATAGGCTCGGTAAGTTGGGAGATGATATTATTTATATGGTGTGTCGTTGATTATAGGAGGAAATCGTGTCCTATATATTAGGATGATGATGTCCCCTTGAGGAGCTCATAAGGTTCATCATGTAAACCCTGCAGGTGGACTTGGTCCGGCATGATGAAAAGGTTGAGTGGTACTACTCAAGGAGTTAGATGTTGATTAATTAATGGTCAGTAAATTAATTAATCGACGGACATTCGAGACCTTAAACACGGGGAGAAAATGTATAAATAACATATGAAGCACATATTATCATATGGGGGTTGGTGAGGTAGATCAATGATGATCCTTTAGTGGATTGGATCATCATTAGTGGATCGGACTTTATGTGGGCTTGATCCATGAGTGTGTTGGGTTTTCCGAGCCGTAAAAATTGCTTTTTCTGTTGCGGAAACCTCGGAAGCCCCGGTCACGGATCCGTGCAAAGTATAAAATATATAACTAACATTTATGTGTTTAATACCTTTAGATCTACTTTAGATCTACATGATAAGAGGTTACCCTCGATGCGACGCCCTTCGCAAATCCCGCTCATCCAAAAGGTTCACCGGAACTCGAGAGTGTCAAGTGCACACTCCTCTATTGGTATCCACACAAGCAATAGGTGGAGAAAAATACCTTAGAGTGTGCTAGCACCCTTTAGGAATTTCATCCAAGGAGGTTGGGAGAGCTTGAGAGGGCGATTCAAGGAAGAAGATGAAGTTGTGTAACTCACAAAATGAATTCCCGTCTAATGGTAATAGTGGCCGGCCACTTTTCTTAGGGGTTACATGCATGCATGTAACTCCTCCAAGAGCCAATGGCTCTTGGTCTCCCTCATGAGGTGGCACCACATGCTATGTCAATGATGATGTGGATCATCATCATTCGCCGGCCATGCCAAGTCATTATCATGACATGACATTTGGTCAAGTCAAACTTGACCTTTCATCTTCCCTCTCAAGTCAAGTCACACTGGACCTCTTATCTCCCATGGTTGATCAAATCGAACCATTTGATTCAAGTCAATTTAATTTAATGAATCTCTATTCATTAATTTAAATTGATTTGATGAATCAAATCTAAATTAGACTCATTCAACACTTGAATCAAATTGAGTCCAACTCAATTAGTCTAATTAGGATTACTCTTAATCCAATTTGGTTCATCCCATGAACCTAATCTTCATGGTTCATCATATGAACCTAATCTCCATCTAATTGCCCTTAGTGTGTGACCCTATAGGTTCTTGTAACGTTGGCAATGTCCCTAAACCGATTTAGGAACATAAGCAATGAGCGGTATCTAGCAACACATCATTGCTACCCGAGCTCCAACATCACCTTTGTGACTACTAATTGTGACTCTCACAATATGTGACAATGTCCCTCTATCTTTGACATCTAGATTGACCAATTGAGGCATAGACCGTGTCATCCTCGGTACAATCTATATCTTGAACTCCAAGTAGACTCACTCTAATCAAATGAGCTCAATATCTCATATTGACTCATTTGGGCATGGCCATGCACTTCGTGGTCTCACTCTATCAAGAATATCGATGTCACCCCCGTCATATAGGAGGGATAGATCTCATTTACATCACTCACATCCCTCCGCATAATTTGTTACATACCCAATAATCGCCTTTATAGTCCCCCCATTTACGGGTGACGTTTGACGAAGCTAAAGTATGCAACTCTTTATGTAGGGAACCATGGTGACTTCAGGTCTAAGGACTAATAGTCATACTAATAGCCACATGAGAAAGTATATGACACTCATATAACGATCCATGATACTTTCTCATGGTGGGTCATTCAGTATACATTCTCCAATGCATACCCATGTGTCAACTTGATATCTCATATCCATGACTTGTGAGAACAAGTCATCGTGTTGACCTACATGCTAGTCATCGTGAGAACAAGTTAATACTCGACTAGGAATGATTAAGAGTAGTGTTCTCTATATCATCTCATTATTGATTCAACCAATCGATTGATATAAATAAAAACCTACTACTCAAGGACATTATTATATTTAGTTATTTGGCACCAATACAAGTAAATATAATAACCATGCCTTTATAAATAGGAATATGATACAATAAAGTCCATACAACAAACATCACATGATTGGCTCTAGGGCTTTCACTAACAGGGTGACCAAGATCCAACTCCTCCTCATGGTCCCTAATGTAGCCTATTAACACCTCATGAAGCTTAGATCCAATGGATAGAAACAAAACTCTAAGATCCATAGGTAAAGATTAAATATCTAAGATCCGACGGTTGAGATTAAATCTCTAGATCCGACGGTTGAGATTAAATCCCTAGAACCAATGGAAGAGATTAATTCATGACTTATCCCTAACTCGATAAAAGGAGGGCATGGGAGTTGGCGTGAACTACAATCAAGAGAGCTAGGGTTTTCGGCGGCAAGAGAAGGAATCCTAGTTGATATAGGATTAGGGTTAGGGTTTGGAGGCAAGGGCGGCACCAAATAAGGAAGGTTCTCTTTTCTTCTTCTTCCTTCATTGGCCGGTGTCCAGCTTGTTTTCCAGCCCTCTTCCAGCCTTTGCCCAGCAGCCAAGCCTCTCTTCTCCTTCTCCTTAGGTGGTGGAAACAAGATATAGGGCTTCCCTTGGTGTCTTGGCCGGATTCCACCACAAACATCTCCTTCTAGTTGGCCGGCGGCATGGAGTTTGTGTGCTCCTTGTTGGTTGGTTTTAGGGAGGAGAAAAACCTTGTTTCTATTCTTCCTCTTGCTTTGGAAGAGCAAGGAAGGAAGATTTGTGATCTAGGAGCTTTGACTTTTGGTAGATCGTCGCCCACACAACGTCCGAAAGGAGGAAGGACATACATTAGAAGATCGAGAGGTATATCGATTCTCTAATTTTTATATGTTACATGTTTGTATTTGTTTTTCAATTATGAGCATGATATAAATCTGTATATGGCTAAATAATACTTGGATCCTGAGCATAAACACAAAAACCGATGATCCGGACATCGTCTATTCCGCGGCTACTCGTAGAATAGGGGATGGTCGCTTGAACAACTAGTTTGTTCAAGTGACCTCTCTAAACGAATAGCACGACGATGACTTGGTTATTTGGGCAATCCTTTTTGTTTAGGATTAAATTTTTTTAATCCGGGGGCATCGAGGGGATCACCATGAACAAATGACCAAGGTGATGTGGGAAGCGAAGTTTCCCCTCACGTACTCGATAAGCAAAACCCTTCAGTAAGTACCTCTTGGGAGAGTTTAGGAGTTACTTATCAGAGGATGGGATTCAATCCCAAATGTCTACACCTGGTACACCCCAACAGAATGGTGTGGCGGAGCGAAGGAATAGGACTCTTATGGAGATTGTTAGATCGATGATGAGTTATTCTGAGTTACCAGATTCGTTCTGGGGGTTTGCTCTGGAAATGGCAATGTATATTCTGAACTTTGTATCATCTAAATCAGTATCTTCTACTCCCACAGAATTGTGGACTGGGCGAAAGCCTAGTTTGAGACATATTTGGATTCGGGGTAGTCTAGCACATGTGCTGATGGGAGATACTAGTAAGTTAGAATCTCGTATAGAAGTGTGCCTGTTCGTAGGCTATCCTAGAGGAATGAAAGGTGGTCCTAGAGATCAGAGGGTGATCGTTAGCATGAACGCCCGATTTTTAAAGGAAGACTATGTGATGAACCACAAGCCCATAAGGAAGATTGTTCTGGAGGAATTGAGAGGGAAAGTCACTACTTCAGTACCAACAGTACAAGAGGACATACCATAAGTGACAGCACCGTGTGTCACAGAGGATACAAAGGTGATACCTCATCGTAGTGGGAGGGTTGTTTGACAACCTAATAGATTTATGTTCTTGGGAGAATCTTCTGATTTTGTCCCTGGCAAACATGAACTTGATCCCTGGACATATGACGAGGCAATCCAAGATAAAGATACGGTATCTTGGCAAAGGGCGATGAATTCTGAGATAGAATCTATGGATTCAAATTAGGTCTGAGAGCTAGTAGAACCACCTAATGGTGTAAAAGCCATTGGATACAAGTGGATCTACAAAAAAAAGAGAGGATCAGACGGGAAGTTAGAGACCTTCAAAGCAAGGCTTTTTGCGAAAGGGTATACTCAGAAAGAGGGTATCGATTATGAGTGTTAGTGCATATAAGATCCACATATCTCCACAATGGTATGATATTGTCCACTTTGGGCCCAAGCCCTCATGGTTTTTTTTTTGGGCTTTACCCAAAAGGCCTCAAACCAATGGAGATATCTTTTTTCTTATAAGCACATGATCTTTTCCATGTCTTACCAATGTGGGACTTTGATTGTATTCCCCATACTCCCAACAATCCCCCCCTCAAACGAAGGACCACATTGGGCCCCCCCTCAAGCCTATCCCTCCTCGAAGGATTTTCTCTGCTTGATGTCCGATCTTCAACCCACCAGGACTTCCTGCCAGTTGTTCGGTCCCCCCGACCCAACTAGACTTCCTTCCTGATGTCTGGTTCTCTTAATCCGGACGTGGGAGCTCAACTTCCTTCGTTCGAGGTTCATGGCTTGACATGGACCATGGCTCTGATACCAATTGTTAGTGCATATAAGATCCACATATCTCCACAATGGTATGATATTGTCCACTTTGGGCCCAAGCCCTCATGGTTTTGTTTTTGGGCTTTACCCAAAAAGCCTCAAACCAATGGAGATATCTTTTTTCTTATAAGCACATGATCTTTTCCATGTCTTACCAATGTGGGACTTTGATTGTATTCCCCATACTCCCAACAATGAGGAGACCTTTTCGCCGGTAGCCATGCTTAATTCTATCCAGATTCTCTTATCTATTGCTGCTCAAATGGATTATGAGGTTTGGCAGATGGATGTCAAGACAACTTTCCTTAATGGAAGTGTTGAAGAAAACATCTATATGGAGTAACCAGAGGGATTCATTGCAAAGGGTAAAAAGCATCTTGTGTACAAGCTTAATCGGTCCATTTATGGATTAAAGCAAACTTTGAGATCTTGGAACATCCACTTTGATGTGGTAATCCAGTCATATGGATTTATTCAAAGTCCGGATGAATCTTGTGTATACAAGAGATGTGACAGAAACATAGTGGTATTTCTTACTATACGTAGATGACATTTTTCTCATTGGCAACAATGTCAAAGTGTTATCTGACATAAGGGTATGGTTGTCTAAATAATTTGATATGAAGGACTTGGGGGAAGTGAGACACATCCTTGGGATCAAGGTTATAAGGGATCGTAAGAAAAGGATGTTGTGCTTATCTCAAGCTTCATACATAGATACTATTCTAGCTCGCTTTAGCATGCAGAACTCCAAGAAAGGTTTTCTACCTTTTCATCATGGAGTACCTTTATCTAAAGAGATGTGTCCTAGAATATCAAAGGAGAAAGAGGAGATGAAGGTGGTTCCTTATGCTTCGGTAGTAGGAAGCCTCATGTATACTATGTTATGTACGAGATCGGATATCTGCTTTGTCGTGGGCATGGTTAGTAGATATCAGAGTAATCCAGGACAAGGACATTGGACTGCAGTAAAGCATATATTGAAGTACCTGAAAAGGACTAGGGATTATATGCTGGTATGCCAGGTAGATCAATTACTCCCTGTGGGTTACACAGATTCTGACTTCCAATCAGATAGGGATAATAGTAAGTTTACCTCGGATTTTGTGTTTACTTTGGAAGGTGGATCCATTATATAGAGGAGTTTCAAGAAGAAATGCATAACGGACTCTACCATGGAAGCTGAGTATGTGGCAGCCTTTGAGGTAGCCGAAGAAGCTGTATGACTTAGGAACTTTTTGATGGACTTGGATGTGATTGCTGGTTTGCCCAGAACCATCACAATTTATTGTGATAATAGTGGTGCAGTTGCAAACTCAAAGGAACCATGAGCCCATAAGGCAAGTAAACACATAGAGCACAAGTATCACCTGATACGAGAGATCGTAAAGTGAGGAGAAGTTACTGTCACTAAGATTGCATCGGAGGATAACCTTGCAGATCCTTTCACTAAGGCCCTTCCGGCGAGAGCTTTTGATAGGCATGAGGAGGGAATGGGAACCAGATGTATGGCAGTTTGATGGAAGCATAGTCTTTTAGTGTAAGTGGGAGATTGTTGAGATGTATATTGAAAGCCTAGCCTTTGTATGAACATCTTCATTTTGAAATAAGAATCACAAGATCATTGTTTGCATTTTATATTTATGCATATTGTCTGATACTTTACATTGTAGATAACATAGTGTGTGGTGTCGCACATAAGATCATATTATCAATTCCTTATAGAGTATAAGTTGAGGCTCACAACCAAGATGGTTTTGGACAAACCATTGGCATGGTTGCAGTGTAATTTGGTATTGGTTTATCTTGACCATAGAATTACACTAGTACACTTTGTGTGTATTGAGCAAGATCGATTTAGAAGTGATTCAATTCATACTGACTATATAATTGAATCAGACCTCAGATATTATGGTGTACATGCTCTTAATCCCGATATAATAACGGGCACATGTACTTAGTATTGATTTCTTTGATTTATCAATGGGTGAAATTTATGTGTTAAATCGATAGGCCTGGTAAGTTGGGAAATAATATTATTTACATGGTGTACCGTTGATTATAGGAGGAAACTATGTCCTATATACTAGGATGATGATGTCTTCTTGAGGTGCTCATAAAGTTCATTATGTAAATCCTGCAGGTGGACTTGATCTAACATGATGATAAGGATGAGTGGTACTACTCATAGAGTTTGATATTAATTAATTAAATTGTCAGTAATTTAATTAATTAATGGACAATCGATATCTTAAACACGGGGATATATTTTGTACAAACAATATGTGGAGCCCATATTTATTTAAGAGGGTTGGTGAGGTAGATCAATGGATCATCATTAATGGATCGAGTTATATGTGGTTCGGATCCATTGGGTGGGCAAGATCCAACTCCTCCTCATGGTCCCTATTGTAGCCTATTATAAATACCTCATGAAGCCTAGACCTAAATATAATCTTTTGGGATGGCGTTGGAGAGGTTGGGCGGCAACAAGTTGGAGGCTAGGGTTTTGCCTCCTAGGGCCGGTGGCAACAACAAGAGCTAGGGTTTTTTCCTTCCTCCTTGGCTGGTGCCTCCTCCCCATCCCATTTTCGGCGTCTCCTCTCCTTCTCCAAGGGCCAACGACATCAAGGGTTGAGGGTGATCCTTCTCTCTTGGCAGGCGCCATCTTCTCCCTCTCCTTAGGGCCGATGGACACCAAGGACTTGGTGCTTGGTGGTCGGCACAAGCATGGAAAAAAAGGGAGGGTTTTCTTCCCTTGTTCGGAGCAAGCAAGAAAGGGAAGATACTTGGTCTAGGAGGCTTCAATTCTTGGAAGATCGTCGCCCACACAACATCCAAAAAGAGGATAGGAATACAATAGGAGCAAGAGGTAAAAGAAGAGGTATAATCTTGTTTAGTTTTGATTCTTATTCTTTTCTATTTGTATGTTATTGATTAACATTGACCCCAATGATAAACATAAAAATCGGTGATCTGTACAACATCTATTCTGCAGCTAATCAAGGAAATGGGTTAGGTTGCTTGAACAATAAGTTTGTTCAAGCGACCGCTCAAATCGAATAGCACGATGATGAATCGGTTGCTTGGGTAATCCATCTCCATCCGAATTAGTTTTAATTGATAAAATTTTATTCCGGGGACATGAGTTAGGATCGCCATGCACAAGTGACCGAAGCGAAAAAGCAAAACACATCGTTTCTTTTCAGACATATCCATATATGCAGAGAACCATATGAAGCCTTACAGCTAGTCACTCCAATGAACTAGTTACCATAACTAGCATCCACGATTAACTCCGGACATCCCATTGTAACTCGTGCTAGTCTCAACAGAATTGATGGTGGTCGAATACATCAATTCATCGACTAGAGATAATTCCAATACATCACAGTTACACATATTGAGATACTCACTAGTTGTGATCCAATCATAAATTCTCTCATGCTGTGAATCGTATTGTGGATATTCAGTAAATGAGTTTAAGATCCAATCATATACATGATAGCATTTACACTCAAATAGGGAATCTTTATTTATCAAATAAATGGTACAACCATAAGACGATTTCCTTAGGACATCTCTCATATATAACTAACACATCCTCTTTGCCAAGATATTTTAATAAAGGTCTCCCAAATGAGAACTTGTATAAAATCCCATCAATAAGCATGAAGCACTTCACTCTTCTCATTAAGGATGATGCTTCTCTAGTATCTAATGGAATGCTTCCCTATTAGAGATAAGCCACTATATCTACCCTCCAGTTCGGTGTGCAATTTCCTTCAACCATCACCTCTTCCACACTGTATACTACTAAGAAATTAGGAACTTCTAGGTATAAAGGATCCCGAGATTTCCATTCAGTCAATACACCAACTAGCCGAGCCAATTCATCTGCTTTCATGTTCTCCTCTCTTGGGATTTGTTGTAGATGGACCTCTCGAAAATAAGCCTTCAACTTCTCAAATATATCAAAGTACTTTTGTAATCTCTCTTCTCGGACAGTGAAAGCACCTCGAAGCTAGGAAATAGCAAGTTGAGAATCTAAGTGCATCATTACTGAGTCATCTCTTACTGCTCGAGCTGTTTGCAACTCGGACAAGATAGCTTCATATTCAGCTTCATTATTAGATGCCTTATACCCTAGTCATATGGCTATACGAGTTTCCTCTTCTGAAGGAGATACCATCAATACCCCAACTCCACTACCTCCATCCCTTGAAGATCCATCTACATAAACTTTCCATATGGCTACCTGACCACGTGCAAGCACATGACCTCAAATCTCCAATCGAGATCGCCAAGGACTTGAAGTGCGCACTTGCGTTGAATGCCCGCAAGTGCACGGTTGTCGTCAAGTAATAAATTATGCATTGATCCCATAGAAACTGTGATTTCAAGTACTTAATGTTCAAGGAATGTATGTTGTTCGAAGTGAATCGCTTCCTGAGTTAAGGTGGTTGGTTGTGAGCTAGCTCTAGTACGGTGTCACTTGGAGAAAGAATTAAGGGGTTTACTCAAGGGTTTGTCAAGAGATTCCAAGATTTCGATTTCACTTGTGCATTGTCGAACATGCTATTAAGTTAATGCTCCTAGATTCTCTAATTGCGATCTTGTAGAGGATCATTGTATGTAATACCGATGAACTTTTGCTTCTATCGAGAATTGCCTATTCCAAACCAAGTTTCCCTTTCGAATCGTCAGAGCTCAGGGGGTTGCTATACTTGGGAAGCCCCCTATCACCGGGGTCCCACAACCCTTCTAGAGTTGATTTCTCCTGATTTGGGCCTTCTGCTGGAATAGGTTAGTATAGTTCTAAGATGTCCTTGTTAGGACAATCAACCCAAGTATGGTTTGGTTTTGATGAGTGTGGCAAATGGTTTAAGTTAGGTTGTTTATGAGATTTGATATGTGTGTTTAAGTTGTACAGGACTTAAGTGAATCACACATGTGTTGACTTGATGAAGCATTGGTGAGTTCACCATCTCATGGCTTGGGGCCTTGAGTCGGTGAAGGATGATATTGTGGAAGCTGTGGGTTTGGTGCATCCGAGGAACCACGAACAAGGAGCATTGGAGTGAAGCCAAAGGAAGCAGACTTCAGGGTGAGATGCAAAGGATGACACTGGAGGAGCCACGGGCTTAGTACATCCAAGGGATGTGGCCGGACGAAGAGAGCTTCGGCGAGGGACTTCATGGGAGATGAGAGTGAGCGATTGTAACCTGAGACGGGGTAGCTCAGCTAGGTGAACTTGGTCGAATGGCTAAGTCAAGTTTTGGATACTCAAACTTAGGTTTGAGGTTTTACCCGACAGGTCGGATGCTCAAACTTGTGTTTGAGGTTTTACTCGATAATTGGATAAGTCGGATGCTCAAACATGAGTTTGAGGTTTCTACTCGATGAATGGAAGTATCAGATGCTCAAACAGGTGGTTTGAGGGTTACTCGACCATCGGATGCTTAAACAAGTATTTGTTTGAGGTTTTACCCGACACCCGATCACTATAGATAGCGATCGCTTCGCTGTCGATCAATCGGTCAATCGGTGCTCGATTGAAGGGTTTCGCCCGATGGTTATTTCTAGGGTTTGGTGGCGATCATTATTGACCATCGATCGCCAAGGGATGGCGATGACTAATGGATGGTGACGATGACGATAAGTCATAAGTCGTTGCGATCGATCGTTAAAGGATCGGTGATGACATCGTGATCGGCTAATAGCTGGAAGAAAACCCTCTTCTCTATAAAAAGAGAGCTTGGGTGCCCTTGGGAGGTTAATGCTTAACTCCCAATCATACTCCCAAGTGTTGTGAACAATTTTCTTTTCTCTTCCTTGTCCTTATTTCTATCTTATTGTAAGAGGGAGAGGATTGTGTAAGAAGGGTTACCTCCACCTTGTATAAGCTAAAGGAGAGACTAGTGGATTGAGTTGAGGAAGTGATTTTCCATACGAATCATCCTTGGATTTATGGCAGGGGTCGTGAACCACGTTACATAATTGTGTTAGCAATTGTTGGTGCAATCAACCCAGGTCACGATTGACCGGACTCGAGTAAGTATTTTGATGTTTGACATGGATGTCTGACATTGATGTCTGACATGTGTTGGGGAGATTGCTGATGCAATCGACCCAGGCTAGTATTTGATGTTTGATGATGGTTTGACCATTTTCATGGGAAACGTCCAAATTTAAGTCTTGGCATGGAAAGTCCAACATGGGTTGGCAAAGGAAAGTACAAGCATGGGTCTTGGCAAGGAAAGTCCAACATGGGTTGGCAAGGGAAAGTCCAAGCTTGAGTCTTGGCATTTGGAAAGTCCAAGGGTAATATTGGCGGTGTAAAGTCCAAGTATGAAGTATTGGCAACATAAGTCCAATGGTTGGCAGCGTAAAGTCCAAGCGAAGTCTTGGCAGTGTAAGTACAATGTGCCTTGGCGGTGTAGACATCGTTACCATGACAATAACCGATGGAAGCACCTGAAGGCTAGCACATGGATGAACAAGTTGTAAGGATGTATACTGAAAAGTCTATCTTTTTTATTAACATCTTTATTTTTGAAATAAGAATCACATGATCATTGTTTGCATATTTTTATGCATATTGTCTAATATGTTACATTGTAGATAACATGGTGTGTGGTGTCACACGGGAGATCATGTTATCGGCTCCTTGTAAAGTATAAGTAAAGGCTCAAAACCGAGATAGCTTTGGACAAACCATTGGAATGGTTGTAGTGCGATTTGGTATTGGTTTGTCTTGACCATAGAATCACACTAGTGCACTTTGTTTGTATTGAGCAGGACCGACTTAGAGGTGATTCGATTTATTGCTGACTACATAATCGAATCGGACCTCAGATATTATTTAGTACATGCTCTTAATCCTGATATAATTACGGGCATATATACCTAATACTCATCTCTTTGATTTACCAATGGGCGAGATTTATAGATTAAATCGATAGGCTCATAAGTTGGGAGATGATATTATTTATATGGTGTGTCGTTGATTATAGGAGGAAACTGTGTCCTATATATTAGGATGATGATGTCCCCTTGAGGAGCTCATAAGGTTCATCATGTAAACCCTGCAGGTGGACTTGGTCCGGCATGATGAAAAGGTTGAGTGGTCTACTCAAGGAGTTAGATGTTGATTAATTAAGGGTCAGTAAATTAATTAATCGATGGACATTTGAGATCTTAAACACGGGGAAAAAATGTACAAATAATATATGGAACCCATATTATCATATGGGGGTTGGTGAGGTAGATCAATGATGATCCTTTAGTGGATTGGATCATCATTAGTGGATCAGACTTTATGTGGGCTTGATCCATGGGTGGCCAAGATCCAACTCCTCCTCATGGTCCCTAATGTAGCTTATTAACACCTCATGAAGCTTAGATCCAATGGATGAAAACAAAACTCTAGATCCAAAGGTAGAGATTAAATCTCTATATCCGACGGTTGAGATTAAATCTCTAGATCCGACGGTTGAGATTAAATCCCTAGAGCCAATGGAGGAGATTAAATCATGGCTTGAGCCCAACTCTATAAATAGAGATCATGAAGTGGGCGGCAAGAAGATGATGGCTTAAGGGGATTAGGGTTTTCTTCCTTTGGAGGCTAGGAATCCTAGTTGGTTTAGGATTAGGTTTGGGTGGCTAGGGTTTTGGGAGCTATGGGTGGGCGGCAACTCAAGGAGGTGTTTCTTCTTCTTCCTAAGGTTTTGGCCGGTTCCTCCCATCTTCCCTCTACCTTGGCTTGTTCTCATCCTAATCTTCTTCCCCACTTCCATGGCCGGCCATAAGGAGAGCAAGGATTAGGGTTTGGAGGCTTAGGGTTTAGGAGGCTTGGGTGGCACCGAATAAGGAAGAAGTTTGCTTTCTTCTTCCTATCCTTTGGTGGCCGGCACCCACAGCTCTATCCCAGCTCTTGGCCAGCATCCAAAGACCCCTTCTCCTTCTCCTTAAGTGGTGGAAACAAGATATAGGGCTTTCCCTTGGTGTATTGGTCGGTTTCCAACATTATCTCCTTCTCCTTGTTGGCCAGCGGCAAGTATTCTCCTTGTTGCTTGTTGGTTGGCCATAAGAAGGAGAAGAGATTTGTTTATATTCTTCCTCTTGCTTTGGAAAAGCAAGGAAGGAAGATTTGCGAACTAGGAGCTTCGACTTTTGGTAGAGCGTCGCCCACACGACGTCCGAAAGGAGGGAGGACATACATTATAAGATCGAGAGGTATATCGATTCTCTAATCTTTATATGTTACATGTTTGTATTTGTTTTTCAACTATGAGCATGATATAAATCTGTATATCGCTAAATAATATTTGGATCCCGAGCATAAATATAAAAACCGGCGATCCGGACATCGTCTATTCCGCGGCTACTCGTAGAATAGAGGATGGTCACTTGAACAAGTAGTTTGTTCAAGTGACCCCTCTAAACGAATAACACGACGATGACTTGGTGGTTTGAAAAATCCCTTTTGTCGAGGATTAAATTTTTTTAATCGGGGGACATCGAAGGGATCGCCATGGACAAGCTACCGAGGTGAAGTGGGAAGCGAAGTTTCCCCTCACGGACTCGATAAGCAAAACCCTACAATTGGTATCAGAGCCAAGGTTTCCTGTTTTGTGTGTTTAGGATTCGGTGAATTTTTATGCACTTTTTCATATATTATATGTGTCGGATATTAGTAGGATATGCGTAGTTTAACTCTTTGGTTGCAGGCATAAGATCCGACTATTATGGCCATATGTTTGTATGTGATTGTATGTGTGTAAATATTTATTTTGTTGAATCCTCGGGGTTGACGAGGCTAGTATTTAGTTTTTGTAAATTAAATACGGCATTGTTTAGCCACTCTTTATTTTATTTTACTTTCGATCTAGATTTCATGTACACTCCCTAGTGGAGTATAGGATCGATGGATGTAAATTAAAATAGGTTTTAGTCTCGGCTCGGATCTCCGGATGGCTCGTACATGGCGTAGGAGAAGCTGACGAGATGGCGATGCGACGGGAGTCATATTGAAGACAAAAGCCATAATAGTTGGAAAATAATTTATTTTTCATATTTATTGCATTTTGTTTGATATGCATGTCATAGGCTAGGAAAATTCCTCAATTTCAAATTACTAAGTGGGAGAGGGAATTTTTAAAATTCCCACGGCCTCCATTACAATTTGACAAGTGATGCAAACAAACTTGTGCATTGGCTCTGAGTGTCTTCCTCTCCATCAGATGAGTTTGTTTGCGGATCACAAGGTCGAATATGGTTATAGGAAATTATTAAGGAGTGTGTGTACTTGCCCATCGTAAGGCACATAACCCGAGATAATTATCTTGGTACCAAGTAATGGTGAACACTTAGATACAAATATAAGTATCCTCCCCATCGGAGTCACTGCTTTTATTTGTAGGGCCGAAGAGAAACCAACTATTAATTTTACTTGTCAAAAAGTTAGGTTGACAAGATAGTAAAATTAATGGGTAAAACCTCCTCTTACAAATGTAGAATTCGTATACGTCCACACTATCGTGGCATACGATATTCTCGATCTTTTGAGGTGTTGGTTGATTTTGAAATTTTATTGTTTGAGGAATCAATAATTTTTTGAAATCTACAGTAATGATCTATGTGATTCTTAGGACTTTCAAAAATGACTTTCAGTCCACTTACTATGATAATAAAGAAAAAAAAAACTTACTGTACCCAAATAATGTTGATTGGAAAAGAATCTAGATATTGTCTTATCTACTAAGGAGTACAAGTATGCACTCTTCGAAGAGTGTCCTCAAGCCATGGTTGCTCGAAAAGGTTTCTACTTCTAAGCCGAAAGGCAAGAAGAAGGAGAAATAAGGTGGAGAAAAGATGGTGGGAGGATCTCAGGGAGGAGTAAAGAAGCTGAAAGGCAAGTACTTCACTTATAAGCAGGATGGACATTGGAAGAAGGATTGTCCCAATCTGAAGCAGAACAAAGGTATATCCTTTGGAATAGTCGTTGAAACATGATTAGCGGTGTTATCTACTAACACCTGGTGATTAGATACGGGAGCCACTAATCATCTCTGCAACACTTTGTAGGGGTTCCAGGAAACCCGACGACTAGCTAAAAGGGAGATTACCATTTATTTAGGCAATGCCATGAAGATGGCGGCTATTGCAGTGGGAGAAGTTTTATTTATCTCTTGAGAAAAATAAAACTTAGGTTCTGAAAAATTCCCTTTATGTACCTTTATTTAGAAAAAACTTAGTTTCAGTTTCTAAATTATTTATGGATGGATATTCTATTTCTTTTAATGACAGAGCTATTATAAAAAGGAATAGGGAGAATATCTGTTCAGGTACATTGATAGGAAATTTGTATACACTTGAACCACAACCTCCCACGATGCAAATTGAAGTTAATAACTCATCTTCTAATTCCAATAAGAGAAAAGAACCTTCGAAGATTAACCAAACATATCTTTGGCATCTTAGGCTTGGTCATATTAACCTAAGCAGAATTCAAAGGTTGATAGTTGATCGACCTTTGGGTTCATTAGTGGTGGAGGATCTCCCAACCTGCGAATCTTGCTTGGAGGGTAAGATGACCAAGAGGCCTTTTAAGGCCAAGGGGTATAGAGCTAAAGATGTGTTAGAAATGGTTCATTCTGATTTGTATGGTCCTATGACTATCCAGGCAAGAGGTAGTCTTGATTATTTTGTCTTTTTCATAGACGATCATTCAAGATATGGATGACACTACGATCTATTCATAGTGGTGAGTACCTCTTGGGAGAGTTTAGGAACTACTAATTAGAGGATGAGAATCAATCCCAATTGACTGCACCTGGCACACCCCAGTAGAATGGTGTAGCAGAGCGAAGGAATAGGACTCTTATGGAGATGGTTAGATCGATGATGAGTTATTCTGACTTGCCAGATTCGTTCTGGGGATATGCTCTAGATACGGCGGTGTACATTCTGAACTTGGTTCCATCTAAATCAGTTCCTTCTACTCCCACAGAATTGTGAACTGGACGAAAGCCTAGTCTAAGACATATTCAGATATGGGGGAGTCCAGCACATGTGCTGAAGGCAGATGCTGGTAAGTTGAAACCTCGTACAGAAGTACGCTTGTTCGTTGGCTATCCTAGGGGAATGAAGGGTGGATTATTTTATAGTCCTAGAGATCAGATGGCGATTGTTAGCACGAATGCCAGATTTCTAGAGGAAGACTATGTGATGAGCCACAAGCCCAAGAGTAAAATTGTTCTGGAGGAGTTAAAAGGGGAAGTCACTTCTTTAATACCACCGGTACAAGAGGATATACCACATGTCACTGCACCGCGTGTCACAGAGGATACACAGATGATACCTCATCGTAGTGGGAGGGTTGTGAGACAGCCTGATAGATTCATGTTCTTGGGAGAATCTTCTAATTTGGTCCCTGGCAAACATGAACCTAATCCCTGGACAAATAACGAGGCAATCCAAGATAAAGATGCAGTATCTTGGCTAAGTTCAATGAATGTTGAGATTGAATCTATGGATTCAAATCAGGTTTGGGAGCTAGTGGAACCACCCGATGGTGTAAAAACCATTGGATGCAAGTGGATAAACAAAAGAAAGAGAGGAATAGAAGGGAAGGTTGAGACCTTCAATGCGAGGCTTGTTGCGAAGGGGCATACTCAGAAAGAGGGTATCGATTATGAGGAGACCTTTTCGTCGGTAGCCATGGTTAAGTCTATCCGGATTCTCTTATGCATAGCAGCTCATATGGATTATGAGGTGTGGTCGATGGATGTCAAGACAGCTTTCCTTAATGGAAGTCTTGAGGAAAACATCTATATGAAGCAACCAGAAGGATTCATTGCTAAAGAAAAGGAGCATCTTGTGTGTAAGCTTAATCGGTCCATTTATGGATTGAAGCAAGTTTGAGGTCTTGGAACATCCGCTTTGATGAGGTAAATCAGTCTTATGGATTTATTCAAAGTCCAGATGAGTCTTGTGTATATAAGAGATGTGACAGAAACGTAGTGGTATTTCTTGTACTATACGTAGATGATATTTTAGTGATTGGCAGCAATATCAAGGTGTTATCGGACGTAAGGGTATGGTTGTCCAAACAGTTTGATATGAAGGACTTGGGAGAGGTGGGATACATCCTTGGGATCAAGGTTATAAGGGATCACAGGAAAAGGATGTTGTGCTTTTCCCAAGCTTCATACATAGACACGATTTTGGATCATTTTAGCATGCAGAACTCCAAGAAGGGTTTTCTACCTTTCAGGCATGGAGTTCCTTTATCTAAGGAGATGTGTCCTAGATCATCAAAGAAGATAGAGGAGTTGAAGCTGGTTCCTTATGCTTCGGCAGTAGGAAGCCTCATATATATGATGCTATGTACGAGACCAGATATCTGCTTTGTCGTGGGCATGGTCAGCAGATATCAGAGTAATCCAGGACAGGGACATTGGACTGCGGTAAAGCATATATTGAAGTGCCTGAGAAGGACTAGGGATTATATGCTAGTTTACTGGGCAGACCAATTACTCCCTGTGGGTTACATGGATTGCGACTTCCAATCAGATAGGGATAACAATAAGTCTACCTCAGGTTTTGTGTTTACTTTAAGAGATGGATCCATTGTATGGAGAAGTGTCAAGCAGAAATGCGTGGCATACTCCACCATGGAAGCTGAGCAAGTGGCAACCTCTAAGGCGGCCAAAGAAGCTGTGTGGCTCAGGAACTTCCTGATGGACTTGGATGTGATTCCTGGTTTGCCCAGAACTATCACAATTTTTTGTGATAATAGTGGTGCAGTTGCAAACTCGAAGGAACCACGAGCCCAAAAGGTGAGTAAACACATAGAGCTCAAGTACCACCTGATACGAGAAATCGTAAAGGAGGTAGAAGTTGATGTAGCCTAGATTGCATTAGAGGATGACCTGGTAGACCCTTTTCACTAAGGCCCTTCTAGCGAGAGCTTTGATAGGCATGTGGAGGGAAGGGGAATCAGATGTATGGCAGTATGAGGACAACATAGTCTTTTAGTATAAGTGGGAGATTGTAGGGATATATACTGAAAAGTTTATCTTTTCTATGAACATCTTTATTTTTGAAATAAGAATCACATAATCATTGTTTGCATATTTTTATGCATATTGTCTAATACGTTACATTATAGATAACATGGTGTGTTGTGTCACACGGGAGATCATGTTATCGACTCCTTGTAAAGTATAAGTAAAGGCTCACAATCGAGATGACTTTGGACAAACCATCAGAATGGTTGTAGTGTGATTTGATATTGGTTTGTCTTGACCATAGAATCACACTAGTGCACTTTGTGTGTTTTGAGCAAGACCGACTTAGAGGTGATTCGATTTATTGCTGACTACATAATCGAATCGGACCTCAGAAATTATTTAGTACATGCTCTTAATCCCGATATAATAACGGGCACATATACTTAGTACTCATCTCTTTGATTTACCAATGGACGAGATTTACAGATTAAATCGATAGGCTCAGTAAGTTGGGAGATGATATTTTTTATATGGTGTGCCGTTGATTATAGGAGGAAACCATGTCCTATATATTTGGATGATGATGTCCCCTTTTGGAGCTCATAAGGTTCATCATGTAAACCCTGCAGGTGGACTTGGTCCGGCATGATGAAAAGGTTGAGTGGTACTACTCAAGGAGTTAGATGTTGATTAATTAATGGTCAGTAAATTAATTAATCGACGAACATTCGAGATCTTAAACACGGGGAGAAAATGTATAAATAATATATGGAGCCCATATTATCATATGGGGGTTGGTGAGGTAGATCAATGATGATCCTTTAGTGGATTGGATCATCATTAGTGGATCGGACTTTATGTGGGCTTGATCCATGCGTGGCCAAGATCCAAATCCTCCTCATGGTATCTAATGTAGCCTATTAACACCTCATGAAGCTTAGATCCAATGGATGAAAACAAAACTCTATATCCAAAGGTAGAGATTAAATCTCTAGATCCGACGGTAGAGATTAATTCTCTAGATCCGACGGTTGAGATTAAATCCCTAGAACCAATGGTGGAGATTAAATCATGGCTTGAGCCCAACTCTATAAATAGAGATCATGAAGTGGGGCAAGAAGATGATGGCCTAAGGGGATTAGGGTTTGCTTCCTTTGGAGGCTAGGAATCCTAGTTGGTTTAGGATTAGGTTTGGGTGGCTAGGGTTTTGGGAGCTATGGGTGGGCGGCAACTCAAGGAGGTGTTTCTTCTTCTTCCTAAGGTTTTGGCCGGTTCCTCCCATCTTCCCTCTACCTTGGCTTGTGCTCATCCTAATCTTCTTCCCCACTTCCATGGCCGGCCTAAAGGAGAGCAAGGATTAGGGTTTGGAGGCTTAGGGTTTAGGAGGCTTGGGTGGCACCAAATAAGGAAGTAGTTTGCTTTCTTCTTCCTATCCTTTGGTGCCCGGCACCTACAGCCCTATCCCAGCCCTTAGCTGGCATCCAAAGACCCCTTCTCCTTCTCCTTAAGTGGTGGAAACAAGATATAGGGCTTTCCCTTAGTGTCTTTGCCGGTTTCCACCATTATCTCCTTCTCCTTGTTGGCCGGCGGCAAGCATTCTCCTTGTTGCTTGTTGGTTGGCCATAGGAAGGAGAAGAGCTTTGTTTCTATTCTTCCTTTTGCTTTGGAAAAAAAGGAAGGAAGATTTGTGATCTAGGAGCTTCGACTTTTGGTAGAGCGTCGCCCACACAACGTCCGAAAGGAGGAAGGACATACATTAGAAGATCGAGAGGTATATTGATTCTCTAATCTTTATATGTTACATGTTTGTATTTGTTTTTCAACTATGAGCATGATATAAATCTGTATATGGCTAAATAATACTTGGATCCCGAGCATAAACACAAAAATCGGCGATCCGAACATTGTCTATTCCGCGGCTACTCGTAGAATAGAGGATGGTTGCTTGAACAACTAGTTTATTCAAGTGACCCCTCTAAAGGAATAGCACGACGATGACTTGGTGGTTTTGGAATTCCCTTTTGTCGAGGATTAAATTTTTTTAATCCATGGACATCGAAGGGATTGCCATGGACAAGCTACCGAGGTGAAGTGGGAAGCGAAGTTTCCCCTCACAGACTCGATAAGCAAAACCCTACACAAGTCATGGATGACTTGGAGGCATCCGATAGGTGCGAGGCTGACGGAAGTGGCTAGAAGGCTTAGGTCTAGGCTACGGGTGATCTAGCAAGTATGGGGGCACTATACTTGGGTTAAAACATCATGTTTGAGGTGTATCAGTCGACTGGGACAATGGGTCAGTCAACTGGTAGGAGTCAACTAGGGTTTGATCAAGTGAACCTAGCAATGAGCGAGCTTGGCATGACCATCGACTGAGCATGACCGATCTTGTGATCACCGATCGATGGTCGAGATTTCGCACGTAAAGGTTCTCGATCAAGTGATCGGCCTGACCACTCGACTGATTAAGCCATCAATCGACTAATGGGTATGGTCAGTCGACTGATGGTGTATCTGTTAGATTTTTCCAGCGTGGTTCTAGCCATTATCTCACGACAACAGTGGCACTAGTCAACTGATGGTCCCGACTAGTCGACTGATTGGCGAAATCTAACACAAGGAGCAGCTATAAAGTGAGCTCGTGGAGGAAGGATTCACTATGGTTCTTTGAGGAGTTTTTGGGGTGAATTGTTGGTGTAATTCAGGGTCTCCAAGTTCAACTCAACAAACCAAACTGTTGGTGCAATCGGCCCAGCCAAGGTCACGATTGACGAGACTCAAGTTTGACTCGAGCGATGTTTTGATGTTTGACATGAAGGTTTGACATTGATGTTTGACATTGATGTTTGACATTGATGTCTGATAATGTTTTGGGAAGATTGTTGGTGCAATTGACCCGGGTTATGATTGACCGGACTCGAGTTTGACTCGAGGGGGATTTTGATGGTTGATTGGAGTTGACCATGTCATGGAAAGTCCAAGTCTTGAGTACTTGGCATGTAAAGTCCAAGCATGGGTCTTGGCAAGGGAAAGTCCAAGCACGGGTCTTGGAATGGAAAGTCCAACATGAGTTGGTAAGGAAAAGTCCAAGTCTTGAGTACTTGGCATGTAAAGTCCAAGCATGGGTCTTGGCATGGAAATTCCAACATGGGTTGGCAAGGGAAAGTCCAAGCTTGAGTCTTGGCATTTGGAAAGTCCAAGAGGTATGATATTGGCGGCGTAAAGTCCAAGGGTGGAGTCTTGACAGCATAAGTCCAATGGTTGGCGGCGTAATGTCCAAGCGGAGTCTTGGCAGCGTAAGTCTAATGTGGCTTGGTGGTGTAGACACCGTTAGCATGACATAGCCGATGGAAGCACCTGAAGACTAGCGTATGGATGAACAAGTCATGGATGACTTAGAGGGATCCGATAGGAACGAGGCTGACGGAGGTGGCTAGAAGGCTTATGTCTAGGCTACGGGTTATCTAGCAAGTATGAGGGCACCATACTTGGGTAAAAACCTCATTTTTGAGGTGTATTAGTCGACTGGACCATGTGGCAGTCGACTGGTTTGAGTCAACTAGGGTTTGACTGCGGGGAGTGCCCTAGCAGTCGACTGACAGAGGCAGTCCTTCGACTTTTGGCCCGAGCAGTCGACTGGTGCTCGGGATTTCGGGCATAGAAAGTTCTCCAGTCGAGTGATCGACATGACCACTCGACTGATTGAGCCATCAGTCGACTTATGGGTATGGTCAATCGACTGATGGTGTATCCGTTGGATTTTTCCAGCATGGATGTAGCCGTTGTCTCACGACAACAGTGGCATTAGTCGACTGATGGTCCCGTGCAGTCGACTGATAGGCGAAAATCTAGCCCGATTGCAGGTTATAAAAGCAGCTCGGAAGAGAGATTTTGGCAATGATTTTCTTGGGCATTTTGGAGTGATTTTCTGGTGCAAATCAGGGTCTTAAAGGCTAGTCCAAGGCAATCAAAGATCAAGCAATCAAAATCTCTTGTAAAGTGATTTCCTTTACTTGTATTGTATTTCATACTTGTATTTTCTTGTATTACTTTTGTAATCATTGTATGAGGTTTCTCCACCTCCGGATTGTTCCGAGAAGGAGTTATTATTGATTAGTGGTGTGTGGTCGCATCGCTAGAGCTCGTTTGAGCTCAATCCGTGGAGTAGAAACCGTTCGGTTCTGAACCACGTTATATCATTGTGTTTGTGTGATTGTATTCGTGTTATTGTTTTATTGTTATTATTTCGCTTGCGCACTAACATGACTTGTAGACGCAATCGTGATCATAATTCATCGAAGCATCGACGACGCTATTCACCCCCCCCCCCCTCTTCTAGCGGTCACAACGTCCCCAACAATTGGTATCAGAACCCAAGGCTCTTCTACTGCTTCACATCCGAGGGAGGACGCTAGAGGGAACAAGATGGAATTTGAAGGGAAATTAGGATGGGACATCCATACACCGCCACCATACGATCAAGAGGATTTTTCGGCATGGAGGGCAAGAATGGAGAACTTCTTGATGATGAACATAGAAGATTTGTTCATCATCATGGAAGGCTTTGAACCTACTAAAGATAAGAAGGGAAATGTCTTGAAGTTGAAGAAGTGGACACAAGAGCAACATCTCAAGTTCAAGACCGAAGTCAAGGTAACAAAGCTTTTAGAAGATTTGATACCTAATGACATTTATGCAAGCTAGGGGATTACATGGATGCCAAGGAGCTATGGAGCAAGTTGGCAAGATTCCATGAGGAGTCTCACTCGGTACAAGAAGAAGAAAGCTCTTCCTCCAAGAAAGTGAGGATTCGGAATCATCATCCGAATCAAGATCGGAAGTTGAAGAGGAGTCAACATCTGAGTTAAGAGAAGAAGTGGAATTGGAGGAAGTCTCCACCTCGAGGATTGAGGGGGAGGAAAGACCATCCACTCTGGAACAAGAGCAAGAAGAAGAGCTTTCAACATCCGGTCAAGATGTAGAAGCTCAAAATCTTGCCACCATTGACCTAGGTAACTCAAGCATATCAATTCATATTAAAAATCATATCATATGCTTTGAGTGTAGGGAAGTAGGACATTACAAGAGTAAATATCCTAAAAGAGTCAATAAAAGTCAACCGACATCAAGAGTTCAAGAAAAGACCAATGAAGTCAGAGTTTCCACTAAGAAAAGCAAGGAGCACATCATTTGCTTCAAGTGTCATCAAAAGGGGCACTATAGAAGCCAATGCCCAAAGGGAGAGAAGAAGACTTATAAAGGAAGAGCTACACATGTAGGGGGAGCTAAGGCAAACCCTAAGTTAACTTTTAAGCATGCTTCTTCTTCCAATAGTTATCAAAAGCATGTTAGAAATAATGTTAGCAATTTTGCTATTTATCATAAAGAGCATGTTAGAAATAGTAGACACTATTGCCTAGGTGCTAAGAGTTACAATATTTCAAATGAGGATAAATTTGGGACTAAAGTCCCTAAAAATACTCTACCTAAGGCAAGTATTAGGAAAATTGAAGACCATCTAGGTTGTAATCCAAAGGACCATAGACACATGCCTAGGAAGTCTCATGTCCAAAGAATAGATGAAAAATCAAAATTGGACAATTAGAGTTAGCAAATCAAGCCTTGAGGTCAAGGCTTGAAAAACTTGAAAGGACCCTCAAAAAGATTCAAAATCAAGTTAAAGGGTCAAATGATCAAAAATCAAGATCAAATTGTCAAAATCTAGGGTCTAGGAAGCAAGGTCCACCTAAGGGCAAGAAAGGTTTGGGTCACAAACCTAAAGCCCAAGGAGACTTACCATAGTGTTCCACTCGATTATGGAACACAACCTAGGTCTAGGAAGTCCATGGTTACTAGGGAAGCTATCCCTAAGGTTAACCAAGGCAAGTGTCTAGTGGCCAAGGTTTCTATGAAACCTAGGAAGACCACTAAGAAGGTTACTAGGGAGGCAATCCCTAAGGTTAACTATGACATGACCACAATGACCAAGGCTACCAAGCCTAGGAGGGTCATTAGGGGGGTATCTAGGGAGGTCATCCCTAAGGAATACCTAGTAAACCCTAGGAGCTCAAATAGGTTTTGGGTTCCTAAGAGCGTGATTGATTCATGCTAGATGGGTTTAGATGTGCCAACTTTAAATGGATGGGTAGTTAACCTAACCATAGTAAAGGTGACACCTTAGGTCATTTTCAAGGTTATGGATACCTTGGAAATAGGTTTGAATTTTAATCCTAAAAGATTTTAGGATGTGCCAATAAGCCTTGAGAATTGTGAAAAATTGATTAAACTTGGCACATGTAGACTTAGAGGTATTGGTGTGCAATTTGGGGATTTGGGGTTTTGTCACACTTTGGGAATTAGTATATCAAGAAAATTGTCATAAGGCTTAGAAATTACATTTAAGATTGATACTCAAGTACTACACATCTTGATGTCCCATACTTACCACGCTTCATGTGTTTTATCATATGTTTGCATGGAAGGAATGTTTATGGTGTATTGCATCTCCCAAAATAGATCATTCACCTTGATTGTGTATTTCAACACTTAGAAAGGGTGAGATGCTAGGATTTGAAACTCTTGGATGTTAATGCTTGTGAAAATGAAATAAAATACCAAAATACATTAACAAATACATGAACATAGGCATAACACTAATATATTCGATATACATGAATAAACATATTAAAATGAAATAAATTGAGTGAAGAAATCGAAATTCACTTAATTTCAGAACTGAAAATCAGATATCAGTCGACTGATATAGTATATCAGACGACTGATAACACTGCTTAACCGCGATCACAGTGAGCCCAGGTGATCAGTGTTGTTTCCAAAACTCGGTGATTTGTCCATCGATCGTGGTGTAGAAAAGCAAACAATCGAGTGCTAGTCACATCAGTCGACTGGCGACCAATATCAGTCGACTGATGTTACTATAGCTCGGCATAGAATGTTCGACAGTCGAGTGCCGAGCCAGAGCAGTCGACTGCCGGTTCGGTCAACTTTTAAATAAACTGCTATCAATCGACTGATATCACAAATCAGTCGACTGACGTCACCATTTTATAATGCTGAACCGCTAGGGTTCAGCGTCTTCACGCATTCTTCACGCGACTCCTCTCTGATTGCTTCCAAAACTCTCCGACCAGCCTTCTCGCATCCACGCCAACGACCAAAATCCTTTAGGTTTGGAAGCTATCTCTGTCATTCGTGTCTTTGGTCACTCTATCACTAAAATGGTGTCTCATAGCCTTCATTTTCTCCTCCGACGTTAGGGTTTCGACGAGATTTTCTTTCCGGCGATCTTCCGACGTTCTCTCTGGCAAGTAGGCTGCCCAGTTAGGCCCTCACAACCATCAATCTAGTAATGGCACCAAAGTATACATCTAAACTCTTTAAACCCTAATTTTTTTTACAACACATTTTAATCTAATCATGGTATTTGTGTCATCACATTGCATTGCATTGCATTCATCATATAATCATGTAGAAGACAACATAGGAATGACCCAAATGAGGGTATATCGTGGTTGTACCAATCGATGGCGATTAGGTACATAGATGAGCGATTTTTTAGATACTGCTGTGGTGACGTCATTGAGATTTTACTGCATTATCAGCTGATAAAGATCGCCCTTTGCAACCATGCCATTAATGATGACCTCCTCAAGGAATTTTACCAAAACTTGAGGAAAGTAGATGATAGCCCTACCTACACCACTCGCGTTGCAAAACACGACCTGGAGTTCACTCCTGCGATCTTGCAGGAGTTCCTGGAGTGTAGGCATTGGATGACACCTTCATCTTTTATCCTACTTTTGATGCACCTCTTCCGGCTCCATTCGACCATATCTTATTAGATTCCATGCATGAGCATTTCTTCCGTGATCCTCGCCCACCAGCTCAAAACCTCTTCCCTATCAATGAATTATCTGCACTTGACAATGTTCTTTACAAAGTCATTGTTGAGTGCTTCCTTCCGATCGTGACTCGGGGTCAGCCCAAGATCCGGCCTCCCCATCTCTTTCTCATGTATGCCATGCGTCATCGGTTGGACGTGAACATTGCATTGAATATTTTTTATTTCATTGTCCATTTCATATCCCCTATACAAGAGAAAGTTCATATGCCCTTTGGACACATTATCACTGCATGGTTAGAGTCCATTGGCATTAACATATCCAGGGGATCATTGAGGGTGCTATCAGAGGTATATGATTTCATCTTAGTGCGCAACTTCACACTGGCTGGGCTGCGGACTGGATCTGGACAGATGGATTTGGTACCTCGGCCTCAACCCATGGCACATGGGGAGCCACCTCTAGAGCCTGGAGAGCCTGCGACACAGTATGAGGGGCCTGCTGTTGATGAGGATGACCCAGTGACTGCAGATGCACCAGCAGCAGGTCTCTCAGAGCGTGTTGCACAGTTGGAGGTCAGATTCGAGGACTACCAGCAGACTATTGACTCACGACTGGCTGAGATCATATTGGAGCAGTCCTCCATGGGTCATGGGTTGAGTCAGCAGCTCAGTCGGATGGAGGAGCACCACAGCCAGATGGAGGAGTGCCACCGTCGGATGGAGCAGCGCCAGATCGATATGTATGAGATGATGCGAACTTGGACCCTGGGTCAGCAGCCTCCACCACCTCTAGGAGATGTCTCTGGCGATGATAGCTAGGCAAGGATTAGGGATCTTGTGTTTCTTTTTCGTAGTGATGTCGAGAGTTTGTTCTTGAACATCTATTTTGATTGTAGTGCAAAATTTCTTGATGAATGAAATCCTTTGTTTATAAAAAATTGTGTCTTTGTCTGATTGTGTGGATGATGATGTGTTTATGTATTCTATTTTTTAATGTCATGACATCATAGTTCATCTTATCATTTAAAATGTCATGATTATGCTTAGGCTAGTTTTTTATGTCATGTATACTTAAGTCATAATTTGTGCCATGACATCATGATCTTTGGCCATGCATAATTATGTTATCATTTATGCCATGATCATTCATGCATTTAATTTGATTAAAATTGAGTTAAGGATAATGGCATGACTTGAAGTCCCATTTATAAGGGAATCAAGTAGAGTTGCTTAGAAAATGTATGAGGCCATAATAACCCTAATCCCACATCTCACAATTACATTGATTTGTGTGTGCTTAATACATCTTAGATACATGTGAGATGTTAGGAAAATAAGTTAAGTTGAAGGTGCATAGATAGTGCATCTAGATGAACTTAAACTTATCTCAATCATCAATATGAATCATGAGGAAAGCTAATATACAAGTCATGTACATCTAGCCAATAGTCCATGGTTCAAAATAGGTTTTCAAAATCATTTTAAAATTACTTTAGAAAACCTTGGTAAAGTCTATCTTTTGATAGCAATCACCATTGAAGAAGTTGATACAAAGTAGATAAAAAACATTACAGTTTTAATGGTTTTTGAACTTTGTATCAATCTCCTATTTTAATGGGTAAAATATTTTTCAAACAATTTTCATCCATTGTATTGGTTATAAGTATTATATGTATGAAGTTTCATAATTTTTTGAATTACGTATAATTATTTATGAATTTTTTAAATTCATTTTTGACAATTGAAAATCAAAATTTTTAGTTATCAGTCAACTGCCCTTGGTGGTAGTCGACAGATGGGCATGACAGTCGATTGATGCCTGATAAAGTCGACTGCCAGGTTGATTTCGAGAAAAACAAGGATGTTTAGCCCATTTTCAACTATGGTAAAGTTCCCTAACTACTCCTAACCCTAGGATATGCTTTGGGAAGCTTTATAAAGGGTAAAAATCCATTGGATATGGATTAGAAGAGTTGTTAGGGGGATGTATCAAATTTAAGGTATGTGAAAGTTCTTTGTTGAACTTTGAACCTTATTTTTGATGGTTTAGAGTTCCTATTGGTTTAGGGACTTCCCAAGGACATTGTTGGTGCAATGGTCAAGGGGGAGCAAGCCTTTAGGGAAAGGTATTCATCATGGGATGATGGATGTTATTTTTCCTCATGAGGGGGAAAAATGGGAATTTTGAGATACCCAATTTGGGAATTGGGAGAGTGTGTAGGATTGCCTCTCTTGAGTGATATGGGACTTATCACTAGGAAGATTCTAGGCATCCTAGTATTTTTGGACCAAGGAGGAGATTGTAAGATCTCATTGGGACATGAGACATTGGCCTTCTTAGATAGTACCTTTTTAATGTTAGTTAAAAAGGGGGAGAATGTTTGGGGAGAATGATTGGGAGAATTTATGGATTACCAATTTGGGATAATTGGTAAGAAGATTTGAGTTAGAGTTCTAACTCAAAGATATGTGTTTTTGTCAAACATCAAAAAGGGGGAGATTGTTGGTGCAATCGTCCCAGGTCACAATTGACGGGACTCGAGTTTGACTCAAGCGATGTTTTGATGTTTGACATGAAGGTTTGACATTGATGTCTGATAATGTTTTGGGGAGATTGTTGGTGCAATCGACTCGGGTCATGATTGACCGGACTCGAGTTTGACTCGAGGGGGATTTTGATGGTCGACTGGAGTTGACCATGTCATGGAAAGTCCAAGTCTTGAGTACTTAGCATGTAAATTCCAAGCATAGGTCTTGGTAAGGAAAAGTCCAAGCATGGGTCTTGGCATGGAAAGTCCAACATGGGTTGGCAAGGAAAAGTCCAATTATTGAGTACTTGGCATGTAAAGTCTAAGCATGGGTCTTGGCAAGGGAAAGTCCAAGCTTGAGTCTTGGCATTTGGAAAGTCCAAGGGGTTTGATATTGGCACCGTAAAGTCTAAGGGTGGAGTCTTGGCAACATAAGTACAATGGTTGGTGGCGTAAAGTCCAAGTGGAGTCTATGCAGCGTAAGTCCAATGTGCCTTGGCGGTGTAGACACCGTTAGTATGACATAGACGATGGAAGTACCTGAAGGCTAGCGTATGGATGAACAAATCATGGATGACTTGGAGGGATCCGATAGGCGCGAGGCTGACGGAGGTGGCTAGAAGGCTTAGGCTACGGGTGATCTAGCAAGTATAGGGGCACCATACTTGGGTTAAAACCTCATTTTTGAGGTGTATCAGTCGACTGGACCATGTGGCAGTCGACTGGTTTGAGTCAACTAGGGTTTGACTATGAGGAGTTCCCTAGCAGTCGACTGACAGAGGAGGTCAGTTGACTTTTGGCCCGAGCAGTCGACTGGTGCTCGGGATTTTGGGAACAGAAAGTTCTCTAGTCAAGTGATCGACATGACCACTCGTCTAATTTAGCCATCAGTCGACTGATGGGTATGGTCAGTCGACTGATGGTGTATCCGTTGGATTTTTCCAACGTGGATGTAGTCATTGTCTCACGACAACAGTGACATCAGTCGATTGATGGTCCCGTGTAGTCGACTGATAGACAAAAATCTAGCCCAATTGCAGGTTATAAAAGCATCTCAGAATAGAGATTTTGGCAGCGATTTTCTTGGGCATTTTGGAGCAATTTGTTGGTGCAAATCAGGGTCTTCAAGGCTAGTCCAAGGCAATCAAAGATCAAACAATCAAAAGCTCTTGTAAAGTGATTTCCTTTACTTGTATTGCATTTCATACTCGTATTTGCTTGTATTTGATTAGTATTACTTTTGTAATCATTGTACGAGGTTTCTCCACCTCCAGATTGTTCTGAGAATGAGTTATTATTGATTAGTGGTGTGTGGTCGCATCGCTAGAGCTCGTTTGAGCTCGATCCGTGGAGTAGGAATCGTTCGGTTCCGAACCACGTTATATCATTGTGTTTACGTGATTGTATTCGTGTTATTGTTTTCTTTTTATTATTCCGCTGCACACTAACACGACATGTAGACGCAATCGCGATCGTAATCCATCGAAGCATCGACGACGCTATTCAACCCCCCCCCTCTAGCATTCACAACGTCCCCAACACAAACAAGCAAGCTTCCAAAAGATTGTTGTAAAGTGTTCTTATCTTTCTTTTGTTGTATTCATTAGTATTTGCTTGTTGTTTACTTGTATTACTATTGTAATATCTTGTAAGAGGTTTCTCCACCTCCGACTTCTGTCGAGAAGGAGTTTATTGGATTAGTGGTGTGTGGTCGCATCGCTAGGGCTTTTAGAGCCCGATCCGTGGAGTAGGAATCATTCGATTCTGAACCACATTATATGATTGTGTTTGCGTGTTTGTATTTCATTATTTCTTTATTTCCACTGCTCACTAATCATTTGTAGCAAGCACGCAAACAAATTCCATCAAGCAATGCCGACGCTATTTACCCCCCCCCCCCTTCTAGCGGGCGCATCATTCCTAACACAATGGATCTAGCCCACATAAAAATCTGATCCATTAATGATAATCCATTCCACTAGAGGATTATTATTGATCTACCTCACCAACCCCCATAATTAAATATGGACTCCATATATTAATTGTACAAATATCTCCCCGTGTTTAAGATATCGAATGTCCGTTGATTAATTAATTTACTGATGATGCACGCGAACGCGACCTCAAATCTCATGACGGAGACCGTCGAGGACTCGAAGTGCGCACTCGTGCTCAACGCCCACAAGTGGACAAATGTCGTCAAGTAATAAAAAGATTATCGATCCCATAGGGACTAAGATTCGAGTACCGATTTGTTCGGTGGATGTAATTGTACGAGACTAGATTCTAAGGGTTGTGAATGTGAGGGTTATCGGTGGTCCTACTCAATACGGTGTCACATGGAGGAAGAAAAGAGTTTGCCGCGAGATCTTTTTAAAGGGATTCTAGGATTTCGATTTCGCTTGTGTGTCGTAAAACATGCTATCAACTGGGCATTGTCTAAACGTCTAACTATGGTCTTGTAAAAGGGACATCATACACTCTCCCGATGAGCCACTGCATCTATCGGGAGCTATCTCTGCCTTACAAGGATTGAATAGGCGGTATGAGGATACCGAATCAATCCATGCGATGAACCATTTCTAGTTCTATCGCATCCTTCTACCCACGGTTACAGGAGATGAGGCAAACCCCTAGGTTCCTCGTATAAATCCCCTAAATCTTAGATACGAGGGTTGCCACCCCTCGTATTGTCTAAGCACAGTAGATAGAAAACCAAATACACATTGATATCGGTCTAAACTAATTCCAATTGCAAATTCAAACTCAATACCAAAATTCAATTTGAAGTAACATATCTTATGCACACAAAGTACTCCCTTATCCTAGAATCGAAGTAACTACTCTATAGATAGAAGAGGAGAAACACAAGGCATGTTCATGTTCGAATAAATAAAAGATAAAGTGCAAGAACATAAATTTACAATGCCAATATGGCCTTCTCTCTGGCATTGAAGTGCAGAATCTTGACCTCCGACGGCGTTCTTCCTCCCTGTTGCAAGTTCCCGAAACTTTTTAGGGCTTCGGGGTGTCGTCCCAGCCATCTTGCCTCCTCCATAGGGTTTAGGAGCCCTAGGGAGGCTCCCTCGTGATCCCTCGCTTCTTAGATGAGTTTCCTATATATAGAGGCCGCTCTGGCTTTCCATAAATGCATGAAAAACCCTATTTCTTTAATTCACGGCGCCGCCACACGGCTGTGTGAATTTCACACGGCCTGGCCGTGTGCAAGGTTGGAAAACAGATGAAATCTTGGCTGGAAAAAAGGCATGGTCGTGTGTTTTCACACGGTCAGCCCATGTCTTTTCTTGGAGCCTCCGTTTTGATCTACTTCGCTTTAGAAACATGCCCAAGTCTTGGGACATGGCCAGTACGTGTTCCTTAAGGTCCGTGCTCCACAAATTGCTCTATTTTTGCTCCAAAAATGCCGCCCTACACATAAAATAACAAAAGTAGATCTCCAAACTAGAAAATAGAAAATGCATGCAAAACAAAGTAAAATATGCATGAAACAAACATAAAATGAAATGAAATGTGAGCGAAAACTACTCCTAAAACCCTATATGTTTTGCTCACATTAATTCTCCCAGACTTAGATCTTTGCTTTTCTTCAAGCAAACCTCAATGCTATGAAATTTTAAAAAGGTATTGTTCCATACTTAGCATGTTAACTAGATTTATCAAGTGGTATTTGCAATCAAAGCAAAATAAATATGTTCCAAAAATTCACTAAATTAGCTTCTCGTGCTCGTGCTAATCAAATATTCTTAGGGGATACTAGTTCCATGGTAAGTTAAGTTATCATCCTATAGTTTTCCTAAGGTCTCTGGCTCTTAGGCACTTACCTGCCCAAAGCGAGGGTCGTTCCCTAGATCTAGCACAAAGTCTCAAAGGCGTGCTTGGTATTGAGAGAAATTGGTAGGTGTTTCCCTAGTAAGCTAACTCAGTCTCAAAGGGGCACCTAACCATTTCCACCCACGACAACTGTTTTTGTATCCCTCAAAAAAAAATTTTTTTTTTCAATTTTTTTTTTCTTACTCTCTTTTTTTTCTTCTTTCTCTTTTTTATTTTATTTTCTTATTCCATTTTTTTTCTTCTCTCTCTTGGGATTTTGATTTTTACGAATGGGCTTCCACAATCCGAGCATCTCCAGTAACTAAAATGCTAAATCTAGAGTCACCTATAGATTCCAATGTACTATACTACTGAGATGAATCATAACTAGGTACATACTAAATTTTTCCTTTCAGAATGTTCGTCATGTGTAGGCGTAATAAAAGCTAACCAGTGTAAGTTTGGAACATTCATAAGAGCAACTAAAATAAAATACCAGGAGATAAATAAAGTTAAGCTACCTATGGGAACAACTCATTAAAGTAACTTTAAAAATACTACTAAGACAGCTTAAAGATAGCAAAGACTAAGTGCAGAAAGAAACTAAACACACTATGCATGAATAAATGAATGCTAACTAAAACTAAAATGCAAATATCAAGAAAGAAACTATTGCTAGAAATAAAATAAATCAAAACTTGGGGTCCCCCCCCCCCGACTTATATGAGACCGTACCACTAATATGGTGGCCGAGGTGGGAAGTCCGACAGTCTCGGCATGTCAGACTCCTGGGAAACCCTGGTGCTTAGATGCTGATGCCACATGTACATGTGGTTGATCTGAGAGCAGGTGGATGCAGCGGTCGCTCTGTGCTCCTCCTCCCGGGCCCACTATGCCTGCTGGGCATGCATGTGATGTTGCATCTCCTGGCGATAGGTGGCCTCATCCTGGCGATGGGCATCCTCCTCCTGGAAGTAGATGCGGGCCTCATCATAGAACTCCTCACCCCACTGGAAGTTTTCCCGAAAGCCCTGGAACTCTGCCTGTGTATAAGCGCTCTGCTCCTCCCATCGTTGCCTCTGCATCTACTGCTTGATATATATGTCGTCTAGGCACGATCGGAACTCCAAAAAATCATAGGCAGATGTACTTGCATCCTACTCAAAAGTAGAAAAAGATGGTGGTGTAGGTGCAGGCTCATGTCGATGTGGACTAGGTGGGCTCCTATACATGCATGGACTGGAGGGAGAGTGATGTATAGGGGCAAAATGCATGGTGCAGTGCTCTTTATCCCTTGCACAACATGGCCATGTGAAAACACACGGCTAGGCCATGTGCACTGCTAGAATGTGGGGAACGGTCGTGTGAAAACACATAGCCAAGTTGTGTCCCATGTTTCTCTCTCATGGTGTACAATGGTCTGAAATCTCCTTACACGCTCAGTCGTGTAGGTTCAAAATGATTTTTGTTTCTACCTAGCAAGTTCTTTCTAGTCCTAATTCAAATGCAACGCACTAAATGAAAATAAATCAAAGTTCAAAACAAACGAATGCAACAAACTAATAAGAAATAAACACAAAATCTAAACTTGGGTTGTCTCCCAAGAAGCGCTTGTTTAAGGTCTTTAGCTCGACCGTACCATTATGCTTCAGCTTGTCTTTGATGGCCAAAGGAGATCTTTCTCCCTCCCCTGATGTTTTGGAATCTTGCTCGTGGGGGAGAAAGATACTTGCTCACTTTATGCCTCTTGACTGGTGGTCCTCCATCGCTATATCCCTTAAATCTTGCTCGTGGAGGGGCCAGATACTTTCTCACCTTTCGCTTCCTGCCTTTTGGTCCTCCATTACTATATCTTTTAAATCTTTCTCGTGGAGGGGCAAGATACTTGGGTGCTGCTTTCCTTGACTCGAGGTTGAACATGCTTAGTCTCAACGAATCATCAATAGTTTGATCATTATCTTCTAAATGTTGTAAATAATTTAACTCATCATAGACATCCTCTCCAAAAGATTGATTAGTAGATTCTATTATGTTGAATGAAATTTTACCATTATCAATCACCAAAAGGGTTTTGTTACTAGTAACTAAAGTTTCAGTGAGGTTTAAGGTAGGCTCTTCTATATCCTTGAGGTTACGAGGTGTTTTGATTGAAGCAATGCACTCCTTGATTAAAGTATCAATTAAATAATCCTCAAGTTCTTCTTCAAGTAGTGATTGAATGGATTGCCCTTCTTTACTTCCTATGTCATCTACGTCTTCCTCATCCATTCACTCAAAGTGAGTCTCCGCCATATTAGGTGTAATCCAGTCATCGAAGGCACCTTGTAGTCGTTTGGTATCTTCTTTTCGTTACATAATCTCCACAAATTGTAGACTATACTCCTTGCTTTCTCTAGTAAAATTGTCTAGCAAGGCTTCTAAGTGGGGATTTGATTCTGGATAAAATTCGTGTGGTGATTCATAGCTCTCGTTCTCACTTGGGAAACAATATTGAGTCTTTTTCTGTGAATGCCGCCGTTGGAATTCAGTGTTCGCCACTTGTTCTATTCAAATGAAATCTTCCATCATCTGCTCAAGTCAGGATTTAGGCGGATAATATTGAGGGTTTAAGTACCCAGGGTCATAACTATATGAATAGGAATCATCTTGTGGCCACTGGTTGTAATTGTAGGTGACATCTTTATGTTCAAATTGTGAAGGTTCGAATATATCCGGACAATCTTTAATGGTATGCCATGTTTCACCACAATGCTCACAATAAATGTTACCAAAACTTACAATATTAAATTGACCATAATCATGAGTAAAAGCATGCATCGTTATACACAGGAAATTATAGGTAAGAAAAGGAATAGCAGTGGGTTGGCAAGAGTCTCCCTTTTTTTTTTTAAACTAGAGCACTACTAAAAATTGAAAGAAAGAATGATGTAATTAATCTAAACTACAAATTGAATAGAAAAAATCAAAATGAAATAAAACTGAAATAATATAAAATAAAGCAAGTAAATAAATCTAATCAAATGTCTGATCAAATTATCCACCTCTTGATTCGATATCGAATCAATTAGTCCCCGACAACAGCGCCAAAAACTTGATGCACGCGAATGCGACCTCAAATCTCGCAATGGAGACCGCCGAGGACTCAAAGTGCGTGCTCACGCTCAACGCTCACAAGTGCATGGATGTCGTCAAGTAATAAAAAGATTATCGATCCCACAAGGACTGAGATTCGAGTACCAATTTGTTCAGTGGATGTAATTGTGCAGGACTAGATTCTAAGGGTTGTGAATGTGAGGGTTATCGGTGGTCCTACTCAATACGGTGTCACACGGAGGAAGAAAAGAGTTTGTCGTGAGATCTTTTTAAAGGGATTCTAGGATTTTGGTTTCGCTTATGTGTCGTAAAACATGCTATCAACTGGGCATTATCTAAACGTCTAACTATGGTCTTGTGGAAGGGACATCATACACTCTCTCAATGAGCCACCGCATCTATCGGGAGCTATCTCTGCCTTACAAGGACTAGATAGGCAGTACGAGGATGCCAAATCAATCCCTGCGACGAACCGTTTCTAGTTCCTTCTACCCACGGTTATAGGAGATGAGGCCAACCCCTAGGTTCCTCGTATAAATCTCCTAAATCATAGATACGAGGGTTGTCACCCCTTGTATCGGCTAAGCACAGTAGATAGAAAACCAAATACACATAGATATCGGTCTAAACTAATTCCAATTGCAAATTCAAATTCAATACCAGAATTCAATTTGAAGCAACATATCCTACGCACATAAACTACTCCCTAATCCCATAATCGAAGTAACTACTCCATAGATAGGAGAGGAGAAATACAAGGCATCTTCATGTTCGAATAAATAAAAGACAAAGTACAAGAAAAAAAATTTACAATGCCAATGTGGCCTTCTCTCTGGCGTTGAAGTGTATAATCTTGACCTCCGGCGGTGTTCTTCCTCCCCGTTGTGAGTTCTCGAAGCTTTTTAGGCCTTCGGGGTGCTATCCCAGCCATCTTGCCTCCTCCCTAGGGTTTGGGAGCCCTATGGTAGCTCCCTCGTGATCCCTCGCCTCTTAGATGAGTTTCCTATATATAGAGGCTACTCCGACTTTCCATAAATGCCTGAAAACCCCTATTTCCTTGAATTCGCGACGCCACCACACGACCGTGTGAATTTCACACGGCCTAGCCATGTGCAAGGCTAAAAAACAGATGAAATATCGGTTGGAAATTGAGCTGGAAAAAGGCATGGTCATGTGTTTTCACACGGCATGGGCATGTCTTTTCATGGAGCCTTCGTTTTGAACCGTTTCGCTTCGGAAACATGCCCAAGTCTTGGGACATAGCCAGTGCGTGTTCCTTAAGGTCCGTGCTCCACAAATTGCTCCATTTTTGCTCCAAAAATGCTGCCCTACACATAAATTAACAAAAGTAGATCTCCGAACTAGAAAATAGGAAATACATGCAAAACAAAGTAAAATATGCATGAAACAAACATAAAATGAAATGAGATGTGAGCGAAAACTACTCCTAAAACCCTATATATTTTGCTGACATCAACTGACAATTAATTAATTAGCATATAACTCCAGGAGTAGTACCACTCAGCCTTATCATCATGCTAGACCAAGTCTACCTGCAAGATTTAAATGATGATCCTTATGAGCTCCTCAAGGGGACATCATCATCCAAATACACAGGACACGGTTTCCTCCTATAATCAATGGCATACCATGTAAATAATATCATTTCCCAACTTACCGAACTTATTGATTTAACCCATAAATCTTGCCCATTGGTAAATCAAAGAAATAAATATTAAGTACATGTGCCTGTTATTATATCGGGATTAAGAGAATGTACACCATAATATCTGAGGTCCGATTCAATTATATAGTCAGTAATAAATTGAATCACCTCTAAGTCGGTCCTGCTCAATACACACAAAGTGTACTAGTGTAATTCTATTGTCAAGATAAACCAATACCAAATTACACTATAACCATGCCAATGGTTTGTCCAAAACCATCTTAGTTGTGAGCCTCTACTTATACTCTACAAGGAACTGATAATATGATCTTCTGTGCGACACCACACACCATGTCTGGTGCCTCAAATCTTGGAACTCCTCCTTTATATATGTCTGGTGCTCTTCCCATCACTACCTCTGCGTCTGCTACTCGGTGTAAATGTCGTCGAGGCACAATCTAAATTCTGAAAATCGTAGTCAGACGTTCTAGTATCCTACTCAAAAGAAGGAAAGGAATGTGGTGCAGGTGTAGTATCGGGGCATGGACTAGGATGGGTCCTATGTATGGGGGAGTGATGGGAAGGTGGTGAAGGGGGTGCACAAGTAGAGGGCCACTCGTGTGGTGGGGACTCCACTGCTCTATCCAACCGCCAATTGGCACGGTTGGTGATGGTGGTACGATCGATGTCGGAGAGCCAAAGGGGTGGAAAGTTATGCCTTACAAAACAAAAAGAATGTACTTCTCTAACTATCATTTTCATGGTCATGCACACCCCTAGGTGATTACTAGGGCTCCCTTCTACTCTATCTAAACCTTCACAATCATACCCCATCAAATCGCAAATGTGGGTCAAAAGACCCCCAAAAATGGCATCCCCCTTGGGTGCCTTACCCACCTTTACTAAATACTTAATAAAATGGGATCCTACATCAATAGTATTATTCCCTTGCAACATGTCCCATAGACACATTAACTCACTCACTCTCATTACTCCATCACTCTCCCCTCTTCCAAAAATAGTGCTCGCCATAACCCAGTGAATATATCGAAAGACCAGATTTTGGAGTCGTGATGCTTTTGCTCTAGATGGGTCATAGGAGGTTTCTCCTGTTGAATCAGACCAAAATGATCTTGCATTAAACTGAATAGGTGTTCTCCTCTCTCCCCCCCTAGGCAAACCAAAACAATGGTTCCACTGATGTAGTGTCCACTCATGCTCTATGTTAAACAATCTAAATGTAATCTTGCCCTCTCGACTATCTACCCCAGTCAAGATCTCCGCATCCACCGAACATAAGAATTCTAGGACTACCCTAGGATAGGTCGGACATCTAACTCCTATTATCTCCTCCCAACCTACCTTGGCAAACAACCATTGTATATCCTCTAAAAGACCTAGAGATTCTAAGAGTGCTACATCTAGATATCGAATGGCAATGATTTTTCAAGATGAAAGTGTATTAAATCTATCTCAATGAGCATTATCTCTAAATATGATATCAAGAGGGGCGTTACCTACCTCTGGTTCTTGTTGAGTATCCCTTCCTCTCAAACTTGGCCTCGAAGAAGCAGCTCTTGTTCCAGTATGCTTGGTCCTCATTCTTGCTTCTAGAAGGCTTCTTGAAGGTTGGAGAATGTCCTTGGAGGTTGGAGAATGAAGGTAGGCCCAGGCTAGGGCAGAAAATGTGAGAGACAAGGTCGATTTGGAGCAAAACACATGGCTCTCACCATTTTAATGGGGTGCGACACGATTGGTGGTGTGTGACTCTGTCGTGGTAGCTCGGAATAATCCAAAAAAAGGCATGGCCTTGTGAAATTCACACGGCTAGCCGTTTGCGGTTCTGGATTTTTCTATAGCACCACACGGTCCGAGATTTTCCACATGCCCTGTTGTGTTTTCTTCTGATCATTTGGCACGACCATGTGAAATTCACACGGCCACTCGTCCTTTCTTCTGGGATTATGAAAAATTTTCTTCCTTCTATCTGACAAATTCTATAAGAAATTAAACGCACTTAATGAATAATAATAGCCAAAAATTAAAACCTAAACTAGCATGCATGAATGCAAAAACTGAAAACAAATAAAGTCAAACTTGGGTTGCCTCCCAAGAAGCGCTTGTTTAAGGTCTTTAGCTCGACCATACCCCTGTGTGTCAACTAGGCATCGGCGGTTCTGTGAACCTCCACTCATCAATGTCAGAATTTACAAGCTCAATTGGGGTCTTCGCTCTTGCGGGAATAATATACTTGTTGTGAGTAGGTACTAAGCCTTTTATGTTGTGAGCTTTAATTCCAATCTATTCTCTCCTACTGACAGGGTCAACTTGTGGTTCTTCACATAGATAACCATACTTGCTATGGCCAGAAATGGCCATCCTAGGATTACTGAGATTTTAGGATCCTCTCCCATTTCTAAAACCACAAAATCGGTCAGCAGTGTAAAGTTTCCAATCTTGATAGGGACGTCTTCCAAGATCCCCAGTGACTACCGCTGTGTGTGATCGATAATTTGCAGCATCATAGTGGTCAACTTTAAATTCCCAAGCCCCAACTTCATGCACATGGTATAAGACATCAAGCTAACACTTGTGCCCAAATCTTAAAATGCCTTGTCAATCATGGTGGAACAAATGTGACACGAGATATAGAATCTCCCTAGATCTTTCAATTTCTCTGTGGTTCCATTTTAGAGATAGGCGCTAGATTCCTCCTTGAGGGCCACTATTTTAGAACCCTCAATCTTTCACCAGTGTGTTTAGATGTTCTTCATAAGCCTTGCAAACTAAGGCATCTAGTGCAACGCATCAAGAATTATCACTTCCACTGAGATTGGTTCCATCATGTTTAAAAACTTTCCAAACTGAACATCTCTCTTTGCATTGGTGAGCCACTGTGGAAATGGAATTCTAGTTGATTCTTGCATCTTAGTGGGGGGTTCAATTCCAGTATACCACCCCTTTTCTTCGTAGTCTCCTCATGAGACTCTTCCTTCTCTGCTTCTCGCTCTGCATCTTTGTAGGAATCATTCAAGGGCTCATTTAAAGTCTTCCCACTTTACAACATTACCACGTTACATTGCTCTATAGGGTTGACCTCCGATTTCCCTGGTAACTTGCCCGAGGTTCTGGCAGAACAGCTAGCGATCTGTGCTATCTGAAATTTCAGTGTCCTCTATAGCAAGATCGTTCATAGATGACTTTAACTCCTTCAGCATCTCTTCTTTCTGTGAGTGTCAATGCTGGAATTCAGCGTTCACTTTTTGTTGAGTTTGAATAAATCCCTCCATCAGTTGCTCGAGTCAGGAGTTTAGTGGTTGTTGCTACCCACTGCTTTGCTGTCCGTACCCACTTGACTATTGGAAATTTCCCAAATTATTTTTGTATGAAAAGTTCAGGTGGTTCCTCCATCCAGGATTGTATGTGGTAGAATATGGATTGTTGGATCTTTGATTGTAATCACCCACCGCATTGGCGTGCTCAACCTGCCCTTCTAAGATGTTCTGCCCTCCATAATAGTAATCTTTCTAATATCCTGTTACTCCATCACTAGAAGAATTAGCCGCACATACAAAAGCAGGGGTTAGGGAATCAAACCATCTACTCAATGCATCCATCCTCGCTGTTAAATGATCGATGGAGTTGATAGCATATCTTCTAGCTGCAGGTGTTGGATGACTACGTTCGGAAGTCCACTGATGGTGGTTTTGGGCCACCTTCTTGATAAGTTCTTCTGCTTCCTTGATAGTTTTATTCATTAAAGCCCCTCCTACTATAGAATCCAACGAAACCTTTGTGGCGTACATGATCTTGTTGTAGAATATCTGAATCACGAGCCACCTCTCATGACCATGGTGAGAACACTGATGAAGTAAGCCTTTGCATCGATCCCAGGCTTTAAACTAGGAGTCTCCTTCCTTCTGGTGGAAGCTAGTTATCAGGTGGCGCATGTGAGCTACTTTATATAGTGGGAAAAATTTGTTCAAGAATTGTAGCTCACACTGCTCCCATGTTGTGATGCTTCCCGAAGGCAATGAGTGTAGCCACGTCTTCGCCTTGTCCCTTAATGAAAATGGGAATAGGCTCAAATGGATTGCATCTGTTGCACTCCATTAAATTTTAGTGTTGAGAAGATTTCTAAAAACGTCTCTAAGTCTCAGTTAGGGTCCTCAATCACAGCTCCTCCAAACTAACTCTGCTATACCATGTGTATGAGTGCAGGCTTAAGTTCAAAGTTATTAGTGGTAATCGATGGTCCAGCGATGCTAGGTCTGTGGCCTTTGGCACTCAAAGCTACATAATCCCGCAAGGGATGATTGCCTATGTTCGCTAGAGGAGCTACATGTTCGTCTAACCCTCTCTGTTCAACTCTTCTTCAATTAAAGGTTCGGTCTATCTCTAGGTCGATAGGAAGCAAATTTTCGATCTTATTCACCTATTCATACAATAAATACTATAACCAAATAGGAGTATATATGCTACTTATGGAAAAGAAACTAAGTAAACTAAAAGTAATGAACTAAACCTAAACTAAAACTTAAAACTGAATTACAACTAGATTAAGATGGAAATGAAATACGACCAGTGAAATAAATCTAAACTATAAAGAATAACACAATTCTAAAACTATATAAACTGAAATAAAGTAAAACTAGAAAGCAAATCTAAACTATGTCTGAACTAAACTATTCACTTTCGATCCAATATCGAATCTGCAGTCCTCGACAAAGGCGTCAAAAACTTGACCGCACGCAAGCACACAACCTCAAATCTTCGGTCGAGATCGCCAAAGACTTGAAGTGCACGCTTGCACTAAACACCCATAAGTGCACGGTTGACGTCAAGTAATAAATTATGTATCGATCCCACATAAACTGTGATTTCGAGTACTGAATGTCCAGTGAACGTATGTTGTTCGGAGTGAATCGCTTACTGAGTTAAGATGGTTTGTTGTGAGTTGGCTCTAGTACAGTGTCACTTGGAGAAAGAATTAAGGGGTTTACTCAAGGGTTGGTCAAGGGATTCGAGGATTTCGGTTTTACTTGTGCGTTGTTGAACATGCTAGTAAGTTAATCCTCCTAAGTTCTCTAATTGCGATCTTCCAGGAGGACCATTGTATGTAATCCCGATGAACTTTTGCTTCTACTGGGAATTGCCTCTTCCTAACCAAGTTTCCCTTTCAGATCGTCAGAGCTTAGAGGGTTGCTATCCTTGGGAAGCCCCCTGTCATCGGGGTCCCACAACCTTTCTAGAGTTGATTTCTCCTACTTTGATCCTTATGCTAGAGTAGCTAGTAGAGTTCTAAGATATCCTATGTGTCCCCATGAACAGGTGAATCATATTTCATGTCCTACTCTTTCAGGACATATTTCCTACGATTTTGGAAGGGAGGATGATCGGGAGATTCCTCCTTGATTCTCCTACATTTCTATATAGAGGCTTTCGCCCTCTATATCGACTAAGCATAGTAGGAATAGAACCAAGATGCAATTATCATTAAACTTAGATATCATAAACTACAAAAATATAATCAAAGAAAGTAGAAATATATTTGAACTAGCATGTCCAACTTGCACAAGTTACTCCCTAATCCTAAAATTGAGAGATCTACTCCATAGATATAAAAAGACACGCACAAGACATTGTATCCTTAAGCATTACAATTCAAATAGAAATTAAACAATAAAATATACACCTTGAATGCTTTTTGGAGATGTCTTGGTCGCTTTTCTACTTGTTGGAGTGCAATCTCGCCCTTGAGCCGCTTTTCCTTCTTCTCGTTGTGAGCCTCCGGTGCTTTTTAGGGCACCACTTTACCGTCCCAGTTGTCGGGCCTCCCCTTTTAGGTTTAGACATGCCTTCCCTTTTATAGGGGTGAAATTAGCTTTTCTTAATTGCCCGTGGAAACAAATCTTCATAAGTTGCGATGGTGCCACATTGTCGTGTAGATACCACACAACCAGTCGTGTAGGAGTTTGGAAATCATGTATGGGCAATGCGTCTGGATAAGGCACGGTCATGTGAAATTCACACGATCGACCGTGTCTTCCTCTAGAACTCAGAGCGGATGCCATCTTATCATCCAAAGTGTGCCCATGTCTTGGGGAAACGACCAGAGCATGCTTTCCTTCCTTGAGCTCCATTTATCATGACCTTTTGCCTCCAAAACGCCGCTCTGCACGTAAAAATAGCAAAAGCATATCTCCGAACTAGAAAATAGTAAATAAGTGCAAAATAAGGGAAATATGCATGAAACAAGTATGAAATGTAACTAGATGCGTGCTAAAATTACTCCTAAAACCCTATATGATTTGCACACATCACTACCTTTCCTTCTTCCTTTGTCGAGCTTATCTCAAAGTCGACTAGCACCTCAGCCAGGAAGTCAGTCAGAGCCTGAACCTTAATAATGGTAGGAGGATGATATTGAATATCATATTCACTCAGTTTCACAACCCATTTAGTCAATCTTTCAAAAGAATTAGGCCTAGTAACCACTCGACCTAGCTCACTGCTTGCCAACACATTCACTGGATGAGCCAGGAAGTAAAGTCTCAGCTTACGGGCAGTCAGCACCAAAATATACACCAGCTTTTCTAACTCCATACATCTCATCTCGGCTCCTTTAAATATATGACTTGTATAATAGAGAGGTTGCTACTAAGAACCCTCTTCCCTCAATAAGACCGAGCTGATTGCCCCTTTGGAAACTGCTAAATATACCCACAGAGGTTCCCCCGAGATAGTTTTAGCTAACAAAGGGAGCTGAGCTAGATACTTTTTCAATTCTTGAAAAGCCTGTTCACATTGACCGTTCCACTGGAATCGAGTTGCCTTCCTGAGGACTCAAAAGAAGGCAACCCCCAATCTGCTAATCGAGCAATAAGATGATATAATGAAACAATTCTTTTGACAAGTCTCTATGTCTCCTACCGATTGGTAGGTGACATCATGTTACATAATGCCTGAACCTTCTCTGGATTAGCTTGCAACCTCTTCTCTGTAACAATATACCCCAAAAACTTTCCACTCCTCACTCCTAAAGCACACTTCTTTAAATTCAGCTTCATATTATAACACTTGAGTGTATCGAATGTTTCCTCTAGGTCTTGTATTAAATTCTAACTAAGACTGGACTTCACCAGGATATCATCAACATATACTTCCACATTCCTTCCCATCTGTTCGGCAAATACTTTGTCCATATAAGCCTTTGATATATGGCCCTGGCATTCTTAAGCCGAAAAGGCATCACCACATAAAAATATAACCCCCCTACTGTCACAAAACTAAATTTCCTCTTATCTTCCTGAGCTAAAGGAATCTGGTGATATGTTTGGTAGGCATCCATGAGTGAGACAACATCATAACCTACTGTGGAATCAACTAACTAATCAATACGAGGTAAGGGTAGTAGTCTTTAGGGCTGACTTTATTCAAATCACGTAAATCAATAAACATATGCCACTTTTCTGAGGGCTTCGGGACCAACACTATATTAGACACCCATTTAGGAAATTGAATTTCTTTTATATGCCCTGCTTGTAACATTTTTTCCACCTCTTCGGCGATGACCTTGTCTTTTTCAGGCCCAAAGTGTCGCCTCTTCTATTGGACCGATCGAGCTCCACGAGTGATATTCAAATGATGTTCAACTACTTGAGGATCGATCCCAGTCAAGTCATGTACATCCTTAGAGAAAATATCTTCATTTCTTCGCAAGCAAGTAATGAGCTCTTCCTTCGCCTCCAACTATTGTGCCACCTGAGTTAGTTTTCCTGAGGTTATCTCCACTATCTCCCCATATTCCATTGTTTCCTTCTTAGGAGTCGCCTCTTCTAGCACATAGACTTAAGAAATTATAGGCGCTTTTCCATTGGGATCTTCTATCCGAGCTCTTTTCTAATCAGCTTGGACCATCTGCACACAACAACTCTGAGCTGCTTTCTGTTCACCTCTGACTTCCCCCACCAGTTGATGTGAGCAAAACATATAGGGTTTTAGGAGTAGTTTTCGCTCACATCTCATTATATTTTATGTTAGTTTTCTGTATATGTTACTCTATTTTACACGCATTTCCTATTTTTTGGTTCGGAGGTCTGCTCTTTGTACTTTTGAGTGTAGGTTAGCATTTCAGAAGAAAAAGGCGCACTTTCGGAGCAAAAGAATAACATTTTATAGCTAGACGTAGAGTGGGACACGGCCAGGGCATGTGGCTACACACGATCGTGTCCAATGGCGAGATCAGCCACCCCAGGGCCGCACACGGCCTGGCCATGTGGAAACACACAGTCGTGTGGCAGCCCACCAGATTTGCGCGACTAGGGCTTTTTTTGAATTTTACAGCGGTCCAAGGTGATGTCTATATAAGGATGGCTCCGCCCAAACCCTAAGGGGAGGCACGACAGCTAGGACAGCACACCGAAGCCCTAAAAAGCTTCGGGAACTCGCAACGGGGAGGAGGAACATCGTCGGAGGTCCACGCCTTGCACTTCAACGTCAGAAAGAAGACCACGAAAGGATTGTAATCCCTTGTTCCTACGTTTTAATTCTGATGTATTTGAACATGTACATGATTTGTGATTCCTCCTTCATATACATGGAGTAATTCTTTCGATTCTAGGATTAGAGAGTAGCTTGTGTGTACATTACAATGTTGGTTCATGTTAAATTCTGTCTTTGAGTTTAATTTGGCAATTGGTAGTTGTTTTTACTATATCTATGCGTGTTTGGTTTTCTACTTGCTATGCTTAGGCGATATGAGGGGTGACAGCCCTCGTATCTAAGATTTAGGGGATTTTATATAAGGAACCTATGGGTAAACCTGATCTCCTGTAACCATGGGTAGAAGGATGCGATGAAACCGGACATGGTTCATCGTAGGGATTGATTCGACATCCTTGTACCGTCTATCCCATCCTTTTAGGCGGAGATAGCTCCCGGTAGATGCAGTAGCTCATCAGGAGAGTGTATGATGTCCTTTCCATAAAACCATAGCTAAACGTCTAGATAACACCAATTGATAGCATTGTTTTGTGACACACAAGCGAAACTGAAGTCCTAGAATCACTTTTGAAAACCTCGGCATGCTCTCTTCCTCCTCCGTGTGACACCGTGTAGAGTATAGTCCACCGGCAACCCGCACAAGTCAAAACCTCTTAGAGTTAAAGTCCGAACAATTTCAACCATTGAACATACCGATATTCGAATCCCAGTCCCTATGGAATCGATAATCTTTTATTACTTGACGACATCTGTGCAATTGTGGGCATTGAGTGCGAGTGTGCGCTTCGAGTCCTCGACAACCTTCGTCGCATGATTTGAGGTCACGATCGCATGCATCAAGTTTTTGGCATCGTTGTCGGGGACTGATCGATTCGATATCGAATCGAACAGTGGAGAATTGCATCGGACTTACGATTAGATTTATTTACTTTCTTTATTTTTCTTTTTTTTTAGTTTGCCTTATTTACTTTAGTTTTAAACTTTCCATATTTAGATTTAGTTTTTAATTTTATTCTAGCAGTAGTTGTTTTTATTTCCTTTTTGCATCTTAGATTTTATTAGCTAGATTGTTTTATTTTCTTCCTCTTAGGATTAGTAGCACTCCTAATTTTTGTGGCTCGATTCGTCATATGCTTAGACGCTTAGGATTAGAAGGCCTGATTCCGATGTACTTAGAGATTGAACGAACCTTTCATCGCCGGAGAGCAAAGTAGCAAAGGATGGAGGATCAAGCCGCATTCGAAGTGAACATAGGTAGCCGACCTCTGCGGGACTATGCAGCTCCTAGTGCTAGAGGATTTAGGCCGAGTATAGCTGGACAATCTATTTTGGCAAATAACTTTGAGCTGAAATCGACACTTATACATATGGACCAGCAGAGTCAATTCGGGGGAGTTGTGACTGAAGACCCAAATCGGCACCTTGAGGCATTTTTAGAAATCTACTCGACAATGAAAATGAACGGAGTCCCTACTGATGCGATCCACTTGAGCCTATTCCCGTTCTCATTGCGAGATAAGGCTAATGCATGGCTTCACTCCTTACCTTCAGGGAGCATCACTACATGGGAGCAATGTGAGCAGCAGTTTCTGAACAAATACTTCCCACCAAGCAAGACTGCTCACATGCGCCATCATATCATGAGCTTCCTCCAGAAGGAGGGGGAGTCCTTATTCGAAGCTTGGGATCGCTACAAGGGGCTACTCTACAAATGTCCCCACCACGGACTAGAGAGATGGCTGGTGATCCACATCTTCTACAATGGGATCACGTACGCCATGAAGATGTCCCTGGATTCTACTATAGGAGGAGCACTGATGAATAAGACCATAGAGGAAGCAGAGGAGCTGATAGAAGAGGTGGCCCAGAACCACCATCAATGGGCTTCCAAACGTGGTCAACCTATGCCTACAGCGGGACGATACACTGTCAACTCTATGGACCATCTTGCAGCAAGGATGGACGTGGTCAGCAGATGGTTTGAATCGTTGAATCCTTCATCTGCATGTGTGGCCATTGACTTTGGAGAGGGAGCGACAGCATATCGAGAGGACCACTATGGAGGGCAGGGAACCTCAGAGGAGCAGATTGAGCACTGTGACGCGGTTGGGGACTGCGACCAAAGGCTCAACATCCCATACTCCAACACCTACAATCCCAGATGGAGGAATCACCCAAATTTCTCCTATAAGAATAACTCGGGAAACTCATAACCATCAGGGGGTATGGGCAGCAGTAGGGTAATGGGCAGCGACCACAGAAGTCTAGAATGGAACTGATGATGGAGGACTTCATTGCTACCCAAACTAAGGCCAATGAGGAATTTCGTCGCCAACATTAGAAGTCTGAAGAATCACTCAGAACTTGAAGACCACCGTCGACGGCCTTGCAAGTCACACAAGAATGTTGGAGATGCAAGTGGCCCAGATAGCCCAAACCGTGTCACAACCTGTGAAGAGCTCTCCGGTGAGTCAAGCTAAAGAGGAAGGAGTGGGGCAGAGTAGCAAATTCGCTAAGGGGCGTGCAGCCATGATTACGACCCTACCTGACCAAGATGAAATTGTAGAGAAGATTCCACTACAGCTTGAGGACCCCGGTGATTTTGTTATCCCCTGCTCAATTTATGAGAAGAGCTTCGATGAAGCTCTATGCGAGTTGGGGTCATCTGTCAGTGTGATGCCCTACGCATACTATTTGAAGATGGGACTGAGCGGGCTCCAACCAACGAATCTTGGTATTCATATGGGGGATGATTCAGTCAAGGAGCCTGTTAGCATGCTACCACACGTGCCTGTGGTGATTGAGGATTTTATGATACCTACGAACTTCATCATACTAGACACAGGACCCAATCCCCAGAATTCCATCATTCTGGGAAGGCCTTTTCTAGCAACTGCAGGGGCGTGCATAGATGTAAAGGCACACCACATCTCCCTGGAGGTAGATGGGGAAATCATCCTCTTCATCCTTTCGGAGCACAGAGCCCCCTACCTCGACGGCTTCATGTTTAGCAGAATGAAGCCAGAACCACCAGATGAAGCTTTCAAGACAGATGAATGGAGGTTCACTGAACCTCCAGAGCCGAGTTGATAGTGGAGTGAGGTCGAGCTAAATGACCTTAAACAAAGCGCTTCTTGGGAGGTAACCCAAGTTTAGTTTTAGATTTCCCTTTGATTGTATTGCATGCATTTATTTAATTTTAGTTTTGATTTCCATCTCATTTCGAGTTAGGACTAGAAAAGAACCTTGCTAGGAAAAAATAAAATCCATATTAACCTACATGGCAAAATGTATGAGAAAATTTGAACCCTAATGCAAAACGGGGAGAGAAATGAGGACACACGGCCTGGCCGTGTGTTTTTCCACGGTCGTGCCCGACCGACCCGAGGCGCACATGGCCTAGCCATGTGTTTTCACACGATCGTGTCATGCAAGGTTAAAAGGGGTGAGCCGTGTATTTTTCACCCCATTTGCGTCGTGTGCTTCAAGTGCTCTTGCCCTAGCCGTGTGGATCTTCCCCGCCATCTAGAAGAACTTTTAATCTCAAAGGAAGCCAAAAGAAGCAAGGATGAGGAGGACCAAGGATATAGCACCTCGATCCGATGCTTCGGAGCGACGAACAAGGAGAGTCGATGCTCCTCAAGCTCCGGAGGAGGGTAACGCCCTACCCACTCTTCTTTTTCGCAATAATGAACATAGAGATAGATATAATATGCTTTCTACTCATAAACTCACTACTACTAGGTACTTAGATGAAGATTGGCTAGAGTCTTTAAAGTTGTTGGGTGATATTCAAGCCCTATTTGCAAAAATGGGGTGGGAAGAGATGATTGGAATAAGGCACCCAACCTACCCTAGGATAGTTCTAGAATTTTTGAGTTCCTTAGAGGTGGAAATTTTAATGGGTAGAGAGAGCAAGGAGGGTAGGATAAATTTTAGGCTTTTTAACATTGAGCATGAGTGGACCCTTCACCAATGGAACTCATGCTTTGGCTTGCTGAGTGGGGGAGAGAATAGAATCCCTATTGGGTTCAACTCTCGGGTATTTTGGACCGAGTTGATGGGAGAGCACACTTATGACCCTTCTAGGGCCAAAGCGTCGGACCTCCAAAACCCCGTCTTCCGATACCTCCACCGCATCATGGCCAGTACTATATTTGGTCGTGGGGAGAGTGACGGTGTAGTTAGAGCTAGCGAGTTGCTTTGCCTCTGGGATATGCTACAAGAAAGGAGTAGCATCGATGTAGGGTCCCACTTCATTAGATACTTAGTGAAGATGGGAAAAGTAGCACAAGGAGAGATTAATGTGGGAGGCCTACTTACCCACATTTACCATAGGATGGGGTACGATTACACTGCATTAGAAAGCATAGAGGGGAGCCCTAGGATCGACCTAGGAGTGTGCATGGCCATGAAGATGATTGTGAGAGAAGGAGACTCCTTATGCTTTGTAAGGAAAAATCAGACGACCCTTATGCTCCCCGACCCTGATCGTACCACCATCACTACACGCGCCAACTGACGCTTGGACCTGATAGTGGAGTCTCCTCCACATGAGGGACCACCCACATTGCCGCCCATCTCTCCACCTTTATATCACTCTTCCTTCAGTCCACACATGCATAGGAGCCCACCTAGTCACGCGCGACATGAGTCTGCACCTGCACCACCACATTTTCCACCTTAGAGCAGGATGCAGGGACGTCGGCCTATGATTTCTCGGAGTTCCGATCATGCCTCGACGACATATACACTGAGCAGCAGACGTAGAGGCAACGATGGGAGGAGCAGAGCGCCTACACGCAAGCAGAGTTCCAGGGCTTTCGGGAGCACTTCCAGCGGACTGGGGAGTTCTACGACGAGGCCTGCATATACTTCCAGGAGGAGGCTGCTCGTCGCCAGGATGAGGCCGCCTACCGCAGGGAGATGTGGCAGCACATGCATGCCTAGCAGGCACAGTGGGCCAAGGAGGAGGAGCACCGAGTAGTCGTTGCATCCACCAGCTCCCACATCGACCACATGTACATGTGGCATCAGCGACTCAGCAGCAAGTTCTCTCAGGATCAAAAGATGCCGAGCCTCCTAGACTTTCCACCTCGTCCACTATACTAGAGGTATATTTTCATTTAAGTCTGGGAAGACCCCAAAGTTTATTTTGTTTTGTTTCCTAGCAGTAGTTTCTTTTCTGGTATTTTCATTCATTTATTCATGCATGGGTTGTTGAGTTTCTTTCGGTACTTAGTTTTTGTTATCTGTAAAGCTTCCTCAGTAGTATTTATAAAAAGTTGCTTACATGAGTTATTCCCATAGGTAGCTTAACTTTATTTATCTCGTGGTATTTTATTTTATTGTCTCTAATGAATGTTCTAGAATTACACTGGTTAGCTTTATTTTTACACTTACACATGTCGAACATTCTGAAAGGGATAATCTAGTACATAGTTATGATTCATCTCAGTAGTCTAGTACTTTGGAATCTATAGGTTACTCGAGGTTTAGCATTTTAGTTACTAGAGATGCTCGGATTGTGTAAGCCCATTTGGAAAAATCAAAATCTCAGTGAGAAGAAAAAAAAAGAGAAAAAGAGAAAAAGAGAAAAAGATGTAAAAGAAAACAAAGAAAACAAAGAAAAAGAAAAGAAAAAAAAGGAGAGAGAGAGAAGATTATGAGGGATAAAAAAAATAGTTGTCATGGGTGAAAATGACTAGGTGCCCCTTTGAGACCAAGTTAGGTTACTGGGAAAATACTTACCAATTTCTCTCAATACCGAGCACGCCTTTGAGACTTTATGCTAGATCTAGGGAACGACCCTCGCTTTGGGCAAGTAAGTGCCTAAGAGCCGGAAACCTTAGGAAAGCTATGGGGTGACGACTTAACTCACCATGGAACGGGCATCCTCTAAGAATGATTCTCTTAGCATGAGCACGAGGAGCTAACTTAGTGAATTTCTAGAGCATATTTATTTTTCTTTGATTGTAAATGTCACTTGATAAATTTAGTAGACATGCTAAGTATGGAACAATGTCTTTTTAAAATTTCATGGCTCTGTGATTTGTTTGAGGACAAAAAAAGATTTAAGTCTGAGGGAAGTGATGTGAGCAAAACATATAGGATTTTAGTAGTTTTCGCTCACATCTCATTACATTTTATGTTAGTTTCCTGCATATGTTACTGTATTTTGCACGCATTTCCTATTGTTTGGTTCGGAGGTCTGGTCTTTGTACTTTTGGGTGCAGGTTAGCATTTCAGGAGAAAAAGGTGCACTTTCAGAGCAAAAGAAGGACATTTTGCAGCTAGACGTAGAGCGGGGCATGGCCAAGGCGTGTGGCTACACACGGCCATGTCCAATGGGCGAGATCAGCCACACACGGCCGGGCCATGTGGAAACACATGGTCGTGTGGTGGCCCGCCAGATTTGCGCGACTAGGGCTTTTTTCGGATTTTACGGCGGTCCAAGGTGATGTCTATATAAAGATGGCTCCGCCCAAACCCTAGGGGGAGGCACAACGGCTAGGATGGCACACCAAAGCCCTAAAAAGCTTCAGGAACTCGCAATGGGGAGGAGGAACGGCGCTAGAGGTCCACGCCTTGCACTTCAATGCCGGAGAGAAGACCACGAAAGCATTGTAATCACTTGTTTCTACATTTTAATTCTGATGTATTTGAACATGTACATGCTTTGTGATTCCTCCTTCATATACATGGAGTAATTCTTTTGATTCTAGGATTAGGGAGTAGCTTGTGTGCACATTACAATGTTGGTTCATGTTAAATTCTGTCTTTGAGTTTAATTTGGCAATTGGTAGTTGTTTGTACTATATCTATGCATGTTTCATTTTCTACCTACTGTGCTTAGGCGATACGAGGGGTGACAGCCCTCGTATCTAAGATTTAGGGGATTTTATATAAGGAACCAAGGGGTAAACCTGATCTCCTGTAACCATGGGTAGAAGGATGCGATGGAACCGGACACGGTTCATCGTAGGGATTGATTCGGCATCCTCGTACCATCTATCCTGTCCTTTTAGGCGAAGATAGCTCCCGGTAGATGCGGTGGCTCATCGGGAGAGTGTATGATGTCCCTTCCACAAAACCATAGCTAAACGTCTAGACAACACCAATTGACAATATTGTTTTGTGACACACAAGCGAAACAAAAGTCCTAGAATCACTTTTGAAGACCTCGGCACGCTCCCTTCCTCCTCCGCATGACACCGTATAAAGTATAGTTCACCGATAACCCTCACAAGTCAAACCCTCTTAGAGTATACGTCCGAACAATTTCAACCACTGAGAATACCGATATTCGAATCCCAGTCCCCGTGGGATCGATAATCTTTTATTACTTGACGACATCCGTGCACTTACGGGCGTTGAGTGTGAGCACGCACTTCGAGTCCTCGATGGCCTCCATCGCGAGATTTGAGGTCACGATCGCGTGCATCACCAGCCGACCCACAGGAAATTTTACCTTTTGATGGTAAGGAGGGGCCACTGCCTTAAAGGCTGAAAAAAAAGGTCATCCTAAGATGGCATTGTAAGATGAAGGGGGATCAACCACCAAGAAGGGTGTGATGCTTGTCTTTTGACTCTCCTTCTTCCCTAGAGTCAGGGGTAAAGATATTTTTCCTCTGGGATGCACCATATGACTAGAATATCTGAACAGTGGGGTTAAGACCTCCTCTAACTGTGTATTCTCCAGCTATATCTGATCGAACTCTCTGAGTCCACCAAAACTCGAGCGACCTCATAATTTGCAAGGGAAACTCTAACTACCAAAGCATCAGTGTGAGGTAAGAGATTACCTTGCAAATATTCTGGCCCGAAGCTTATTTAGGGTGCCTCTTGAGTTCTTCGATCCTCTCTGATGGCCAGACTCTCCATCAAGCGGGCATAAGACTTTCGAGCACTATTGGAGTCTCCATCAGTGGGTCCTTTAGCAATAACATTAATAACCCCTCTAGCGGGGGTATCTTCTAGAGTGGCCAAGGTCCCATCACTCGCCCCTACTTCCTAGGGATGACTTCCTTGCTTGCTTATATTTGCCTTTGTGGTAGGAGTGTTAGTTATATATGAGAGATATCCAAAGGCAATCGCCTTATGGTTATACCATTTATTTGATAAATGATGATTCTCGATTTGAGTGTACATGCTTTCATATATTTGATTAGATCTAAAACTCATTTACTGAATGTTTGCAATACGATTCACAGCATGAGAGAATTTGTGATTGGATCACAACTAGTGAGTATCTCGACACGTGTAATTGTAATGTATTGAAATTATCCCTAGTTGATGAATTGATGCATTCGGACATCATTAATTCTATTGAGACTAGCATGAGTTATATTCTTTGGTTTATCCAATCAGCTGTTTCTCACTGGCTGGAGACATTGGGATGTCCGGAGTTAAGCGTGGATGCTAGTTATGGTAACTAGTTCGTTAGAGTGACTAGATGTAAGACTTCATATGGTTCTCTGCATATATGGATATGTCAATGAAGTTCTTACTGCAGCTTAAGTGCGATGTTCCTTCGACTTGCAGTATTCAAGTCATCTTGGTCATGAAGACTTATGCTTTGACATCTTAAGCAAGCATCTTCGAGGAGATGTAGACTCAGGATGATTTGATATAAGTCGAAGTGGTTGAAGGTGTTTAAATAGCCTACAGAGGATTCACCACTCCTTGCAAGGAGATGTATACCCTATGGCCTCTCGTAGGATTGTTACTAAAGTCTTTGGCCAAAGCATTACATGTTTAGAGTATGGTACTTTTGGATACATGTGCAGTAACTAGAATCTGGAGTACGAGGAAGTAATACTTGGGCTAGGTGTGACATAGTCAGCCTAGTGGGGACTGACACATACACCATGTCCTAAATTAAGTGGGTATAAGATGAGTGAAGGGAATGGGGTACAACTCACTGTAGTTGTTGAAAGATTTCAGAAGTTGTTCTGGGGTCCACTATTGATTTTTCAATTAATTGAGGATCATAATGTACTACTAGGTGCCACTCATGATCATTTCATAATTAATGGTTAATTATAGATGGCCAACATAAGTCGGCAACTTATTTGGTCACACGCACTACGAGTGTTATCCAAAGGATTTAAAATGAGTTTGAGAATGAGATTCTTATATCGAGAGAGACTTGGTTTGGTTGGACCAAACATAGAGTGAGTATGAAATTGTTTCAGTTTCATCAGAAGCATGGATGGGCCGAGTCTTATGAAGACATGATAGATGAACCAAATCAGTTTGATTCTAATCCAATGGTGTAAAATAAACCAAAGTGGTTTGGTTTATTTTAAATGAATGAACCAAAATTGATTCGATTCATTTTAACTTAAAATAGACCAACGCGGTTTGGTTTATTTTATCTTTAGTTATTGGAGCGGGTTAAAGGGTTTTTAGTTATGAATCAATAACCGCTAGAAGAAGGTTTCTTGATGGTCAAGAAACACACTCTCTATAAGATAGAGGGTTAAGGGTTTTTCACGGATAACTTTTAGAGTTGGAAACCCTAGCCGCCCAACCTCTTCTCCTTGCTCCTTGCTGCCCAACCCCTTGGTGCCGCCCAAGCTTGTTGTGCCACCACCTCCTCCTTGCCGTCGGCAAACCACCAGCTGTTGACAGTCCTCAGACCATCCTCAGCCGTCAGCTAACCTCCATTGGCCACCAGTGACCAAGGAGCAACCAGCCAACTTGTTTGGCTGGCCTTCTCCTCCACCAAAACAAGCTGTCCAATTTTGGACAGCTTGCTGTCCTCTTCGTGGAGAGGTCATTTGGTCGACTTTTTGCACTCCAATAGTGACCTATTTGCAGGGGATTGGATCTCCGACAATCCTCATAGGTGGTGGGTTGAGGTATTGTCAATTGGTCGACGAAAACTGCTTTCGAGAAGTGAGTTTACGAAACTCATTTTTGGATTCGAATTAGATTTGAATTGTGATAGTCTCTCGGATCACAAAGTCTTCGACGCGAGGCTAGTAACTCTCACGAAGATGGGGCTCGTAGCTTGGTGAAGTTATCCCAATGATACTCGGCGTAGATACGTATACAAGCGATACTAGCGAGGGTTGCTTCGGTTGATGTCATTTCCGCTTCACATAATTCGTCAGGTATACCTAGTATAAGTTTCCTTTTATTACAAAATTTGAAATGGCGATTATGTCTACACTTGTTGTATCCTTGCATGCGTGTGGTGTGTGTGTGTTGTAATAAATTAGTTTATTTCTTATTTTTGCTTCCGTTGTGTGCATGTTTACGAAACGTGTTCGAACATACACCCACGTCGATGCCAGAGAAACCCAATATTGGTATCAGAGCTTGACTATGTTCTGACATAATCGTAAAAATGTTTTAAGATAGTCATAATTGTATTTTTTTTGAAAATTTTATACTTTTGAAAAGTTTAGAAATAATTAAGGAAATTTTAATTAGTAAAGAAATTCAAATTGAAAATTTTCTAATGTGATTAGGAAATTAAAATTTAGGAAATTTGTTTCCTAAATTAAATTTGAATTTCCTTAATTAATATTTTCCATAAATAAAATATGTGATTAGATTTGGAAACTTGTTTCCTAATTTAATCAAGATTTGATTTGAGAAATCAAATCTCAAACATATTTTATTTCCAAAATTAGTTATGACAATTAAAGAAACTATTTGTACATGTCATAATTGTATGTCATGTAATTGCATTCGATGCATATCATTAAGTCATGTGTGTCGTGACATGTAGATGTATGTCATGTGTGTCATATCATATAGATAATAGTTATTTGCATGCAGGAGGCGGTGCTGTTAGTTGATTTCTCGAAGAAAGGTTCTAAGAGGAAGTCAAAGGAACAGCAGAAGGGGAAGAAGAAAAAGGCTAAATAGGTAGAAACAACTCAAAAGGGCACTTGCCATCATTGTGGCAAGGAGGGCCATTGGCGAAGAAATTGCAAGATTTATCTTGAGTCCGTGAAGAAGAATAGGGCATATGATGCCCCATCTTCTTCAGATATCTTCGTTATTTATTGTCATTCTATTTCTTTAGACACTTGGGTATTGGATACCGAGTGTGGCTCACATATATGTAATGATATACATGAGCTAAGGAATAGAAGAAGACTCGTCAAGGGAGAGTCAAATTTACATGTTGGGAATGGAGCAAAGGTTGTTGCCCTCGCCATCAGAACATATCTGTTGAAGCTCCCTACAAGACTTGTCTTAGAACTGGACAATTGCTTTTTCGTTCCTTCACTGATAAAGAACATCATTTCTATTTCTTGTTTAAATAGAAATGGGTACAATTTGACTTTTAGTAACAATTGTTGTTACATAACTTTGAATGGAGTTCTTTATGAGACTGGAACTTTATGCATTGGTATTTATACGTTGGATGTATCCAGTGACATTTTCAATATCGAAGCGAGCAACAAGCATGTTCAGAAAAATAATAAAGTAGACTCCTATATGTGGCATTGTCGTCTTGGCCATGTAAGCAAGAAACGCATGTCCGAATTACACCGATGTGGAATTCTGGAATCGTTTGAATTTGATTCATTCGATACATGCGAATCATGCTTAAAAGGCAAGATGACTAAGTTACCTTTTACTGGGAAAGGTGAACCAGTGGGAGAGTTACTTGGTCTAATACATACTGATGTATGCGGACTTAAGTCAACTCATGCCCTAGAAGGCTATGGCTACTTCATCACCTTTACCGATGATTACTCACGATATGGATGTGTTATTGATGAAATACAAGCCTGAAGCCTTTGAAATGTTCAAAGAATTCAAAATTGATGTAGAGAAACAACTTGGCAAAAGTATTAAAATACTTCGATATGATCGAGGTGGTGAATACTTGAGTCAAGAGTTTTTGGATTATCTAAGGGACAATGGTATATTGTCTCAATGGACTCCACTGTATAAACCATAGCCTAATGGTGTATCTGAGAGGCGAAACCAAACCTTGTTGGACATGGTTAGGTCGATGATGAATCATGCGAATCTTCCTATGTCTTTTTGGGGCTATGCACTTCAGACAGTTGTTTACTTGTTAAACAGAGGCCCGGCCAAGGTAGTCTCTACTACTCCATTTGAGATATAGAATAGTAAGAAACCTCATTTGTCTTACTTGAAGATATGGGGTTGTCCAACTTATGTGATGCGGACTGTATCAGACAAATTGGATGCTAAGTCTAATAAATGTCTATTTATTGGATAGCCTAAGGAAATGAGGGGTTACTAATTCTATCATCCTATGGAACAAAAGGTGTTTATTTCAAGGCATGTTGTATTTCTAGAGAAAGAGTTTCTCTTGCAAGAAAAAAGTGGGAGTGTCGTTGAACTTGAGGAGGTTCAAGAGACTCCAGTAGACATAGAGGAGATACCTGGTCAAGCACCTCAATTGATAACTCATAGTGATGAGACAATGGCTGAACCTATTGTGACACCACATCTTCGTAGATCTGATAGGACACGCAACATTCCTAAGAGATATGGATTTCTCGTAAGCGAATCGAACGATGTGTTTCTCATTGATGATGAGGAGCCTAGTAGTTATGAAGAAGTTCTGAAAAGTTCAGTAAGGGAAAAATGGCTTGACGCCATGAAGTCGGAAATGGATTCCTTGTATGAAAATCAAGTTTGGAACTTGGTGGACCCACCTGAAGGTATTAAGCCTATAGGGTGCAAGTGGGTTTTCAAGAAGAAGACCGACATGGATGGTAATGTGATTACCTTTAAGGCTAGATTAGTGGTGAAAGGTTATCGTTAAAAATAAGGTGTTGATTATGACGAGACCTATTCACCAGTAGCTATGCTTAAATCCATTCAGATGCTCCTAGCCATAGCGGCTCATTATGACTATGAGATATGATAGATGGTTGTGAAGATGACTTTCCTTAATGGAAACCTACTCGAGAACATGTATATGATATAGCCTAAGGGTTTCACATCGGATGATAAAACCAAGGTATGCAAACTTCGACGGTCCATATATGGACTGAAGCAAGCATCCAGGAGCTAAAATATCCGTTTTGATGAGACATTCAAAAGGTTTGATTTCTCACAAAATTCTGACAAACCCTGTGTGTACAAAAAGGTTAGTGGGAGTGCAGTCATGTTCCTAGTGTTGTATGTCGATGACATATTACTTATAAGAAATGATATATCTGTCTTACAGTCAGTTAAAATTTGGTTATCCAAAATATGTTGGGTTTCTCCGGCACCACGGCGAGTGTGTGTTCAAACACGTTTCGTAAACATGCACATAGAGGAAGCAATAAAAGCAATAAATCTAATTTATTACAACACACACATCACATACATGTAGGATACAACATGTGTAGACATAATCGCTATTTAAAATTTTGCAATAAAAGGAAACTTATACTAGGTATACCTAACGGATCACGTGTAGCGGGAATGACATCAACCATAGCGACCCTCGCTAGAATCGCCTCTATCCGTATCCACACCGAGTATCATCGGGATAGCTTCACAAAGCCATGAGCCTCGTCTTCGCAAAAGTCACTAGCCTCGAGTCGAAGACGATGTGATCCGAGAGACAATCACAATCCGAAATAAATTCGGATCCCTAAAAGGAGTTTCACAAACTCGCTTGTCGGAAGCAGTTTTCGTCAACCATTTGATGAAAACTTAACCCTCCACCTATGAGGATTGTCGGAGATCCAATCTCCGGCAAGTAGACCGTTGTCGAAGCACAAAACACTGACCAAACGGCCTCTCCACGTGAAGGAGATCAAGCTGTCTTGTTGTGGAGGAAGAAGGGGTCGGCCAAAGGCTTGGCCGGTTACTCCTTGGTTGCTGACGGCCAAGGGAGGTTGGCCGGTGGCTGAGGGTGACCCAAAGGACGCCGGTGGCTGGTCGATGGCCGACGGTGAGGAGAGGCAGCAGCTCCAATGGGCGGTGACAGCACAAAGGTGGGTGACAACCACCTTGGCATGGGCGGCAAGAAGGAGGAGAAGGAGGAAAGGAGGCTAGGGTTTCCAAACCCCTTCAACCAATTTTTTTTCTCAATTTATCTCCAAAAACTATTAAGCCATGTTTTTATAGAGAACACATTCTCCTAACAGTTATTGGTTCATAACCAAAACCCATTAACCGACTCCAATAACATAAGTTAAAATAAACCAAACCGCATTGGTCTATTTTAAGTTAAAACGAACCGAACCAACTTTGGTTCATTCGTTTAAAACAAACCAAACCACTTTGGTTTATTTTCCACCATTGGATTAGAACCAAACCAATTTGGTTCATCCATCATGTTTTCATAAGACTTGGCCCATTCATCCTTTCGATGCGACTAAAACAATTTCATACTCGCTCTTTATTTGGTCCAAACAAATCAAGTCTCTCTCAATCTGAGAATCCTATTCTCAAACTCATTTTAAATCCTTCAGATTACACTCGTTGTGCATGTGACCAAATAGGTTCCCAGTTTTTATTGGCCATCTATAATTAACCAATAATTATAGAATGATCATGAGTGGCACCTAGTAGTAAATCATGATCCTCAATTAACCGGAAAATCAAAGGTTGATCCTAGAACAATTTCTGAAACCCTTCAGCAGCTATAATGAATCATGCCCCATTCTTTTCACTCATCTTATACCCACTTGGTTAAGGACATGGTTTATTCTGTCAGTGCACACTAGGTTGACTACGTCACACCTATCCCAAGTATTACTTCCTCGTCCTCCGGATTCTAGTTACTACACAAGTATCCAAGAGTATCAAACTCTAAACATGTAATGCTTTGGCAAAAGACTTTAGTAACAATCCGACAAGAGGCCATAGGGTATACATCTCCTCACAAGGAGTGGTGAATCCTTTGTAGGCTATTCAAACACCTTCGACTACTTTGACTTATACCCAATCATCCCGGGTCCACATCTCCTCGGAGATGCTTGCTTAAGATGTCAAAGCATAAGTCTTCATGACCAAGATGACTTGAATACTGCAAGTCGAAAGAACATCGCACTTAAGCTGCTGTAAGAACTTCATTGACATATTCTTATTTGTAGAGAACCATATGAAGTCTTACAACTGGTCACTCCAAAGAACTAGTTACCATAACTAGCATCCATGATCAACTCCGGATATCCCAATGTCACCATCCAGTGAGGAACAGCTGCTTTGATAAACCAAAGAGTATACCTCATGCTAGTCTCAACAGAATCGATGGCGTCCGAATCCATCAATTCATCGGCTAGGCATAATTCCAATATATCACAATTACACATGTAGAGATACTCACTAGTTGTGATCCAATCACAAATTCTCTCATGCTGTGAATCGTATTGCGGACATTCAGTAAATGAGTTAAAGATCCAATCAAATACATGAAAACATGTATACTCAAATAGTGAATCTTCATTTATCAAATAAATGGTACAACCATAAGGCGATTGCCTTAGGACACTTCTCATATATTACTAACAAACTCCCACTTGGCCTAATGTCAATTTCAATGGTATCCAATAACATAAGCTCTAACATGACCCTCAAACTTACTTTGAGGGAAGGCCTTAGTTAAAGGGTCCGCTATGTTCCTTTCAGTGGGAATCTTCTCGATTTGTATTTCCTTCCTACTGATGATCTCCCTGATCAGATGATAGCGGCGAAGCACATGTTTGGATCATTGATGAGACCTTATCAAGTTTAGAGATGAACTTCTCGATCCAAACCACTTCCTTTGCTGCTTCCAAAGTTGCAATGTATTCTGCCTCAGTGGCAGAATCCGCTATAGTGTCTTGCTTGGAACTTTTCTAACTTATTGCGCCTCCATTTAAGATAAATACGTACCCAGACTGAGACCTGGAATCATCCTTGTCTGCCTAGAAGCTGGCATCCGTATACCCGCGTATTACCATATCACCTTCTCCATATATTAGGAACACATCCTTAGTTCTTCTTAAGTACTTAAAGATTGTCTTAACAGCCGCCCAATGATCAATTTCTAAATCAGACTGATATCTTCTCGTGACACTCAGAGGATACAATACATCGAGCCTCGTACATAACATAGCATACATGATAGATCCTATTGCGGATGCATAGGGAATCTTACTCATGCAAATCCTCTCGTCTTCTGTGTGCTGACACATATACTTCAAAAGGTGTATCCCATGCTTGATAGGAAGGAAACCTTTCTTGGATTCCGACATGCTAAACCTCTTTAGCACTCGGTCTATATATATAGACTGTGAAAGACCAAGCAACCATTTCGTTCTATCTCTATAGATCTTGATCCCGAGGATGTAGGTCGCTTCTCCCAGGTCTTTTATGGAGAATATTTTAGATAACCAAATTTTATCTGACTGTAAGACAGAAACATCATTTACTATAAGTAATATGTCATCGATATACAATACTAGGAACATGACTACACTCCCACTAACCTTCTTGTACACATAGGGTTCATCTGAATTTTGTGAGAAATCAAACCTTTTGATTGTCTCATCAAAACGGATATTCCAGCTCCTGGATGCTTGCTTCAGTCGATAAATGCACCGTCAAAGTTTGCATACCTTGGTTTTATCAACTGATGTGAAACCCTCAGGTTGTATCATATACACGTCCTCGAATAGGTTTCTGTTAAGGAAAGTCATTTTCACATTCATCTGCCATATCTCATAATCATAATGAGCCACTATGGCCAAGAGCATTCGAATGGATTTAAGCATAGCTACCTGTGAATAGGTCTCATCATAATCAACACCTTATTTTTGACGATAGCCTTTCGCCACTAATATAGCCTTAAAGGTAATCACATAACCATCCATGTCAGTTTTCTTCTTGAAAACCCACTTGCACCCTATAGGCTTAATGCCTTCAGGTGGGTCCACAAAGTTTCAAGCTTAATTTTCATACATGGAATCCATTTTCGACTTCATGGCTTCAAGCCATTTGTCCCTTTCTGAACTTTTCAGAACTTCTTCATAATTGGTACGCTCCTCATCGTCAATGAGTAACACGTCATTGGATTCACTTATGAGAAATCCATTTCTCTCAGAAATGTTGCGTGTCTTACCAGATCTATGAAGATGTGGTGTCACAATAGGTTCAGCCGATGTCTCATCACTATGAGTTATCGGTTGAGGTGCTTGACTAGGTATCTCATCAATGTCTATTGGAGTCTCTTGAACCTCCTCAAGTTCAACAACGCTCCTACTGTTTTCTTACAAGAGAAACTCTTTCTCTAGAAATACAGCATGCCATGAAATAAACACCTTTTGTTCCATAGGATGATAGAATTGGTAACCCCTCATTTTCTTAGGGTATCCAATAAATAGACATTTATCAGACTTAACATCCAGTTTGTCTGATACAATCTGCTTCACATAAGTAGGACAACCCCATATCTTCAAGTAAGATAAATGAGATTTCTTACTATTTTATATCTCATATAGAGTAGTAGAGACTACATTAGTCGGGACTCTGTTTAACAAGTATAGAGCAGTCTAAAGTACATAGCCCCAAAAGGACTTAGGAAGATTCGCGTGATTCATCATCGACCTAACCATGTCCAACAAGGTTTAGTTTTGCCTCTCATATACACCATTATGCTGTGGTGTATACGGTAGAGTCCATTGAGACAATATACCATTGTCCCTTAGTTAATCCAGAAACTCTTGACTCAAGTATTCACCACCTCGTGTTAGTAATATATGAGAGATGACCTAAGGCAATCGCCTTATGTATGAACCATTTATATGATAAATGAAGATTCACTATTTGAGTATACATGTTTTATGTATTTGATTGGATCTTAAACTCATTTACTGAATGTCCACGATACGATTCACAGCATGAGAGAATTTGTGATTGGATCACAACTAGTGAGTATCTCTACATGTGTAATTGTGATGTATCGGAATTATCCCTAGTCGATGAATTGGTGGATTTGGACAACATCAATTTTGTCGAGACTAGCACGAGGTATACTCCTTGGTGTATCCAAGCAGCTGATTCTCACTGGCTGGAGACATAGTGATGTCCGGAGTTAATCGTGGATGCTAGTTATGGTAACTAGTTCATTGGAGTGACCAACCCTAAACTTCATATGGTTCTCTGCATATATAGATATGTAAATGAAGTTCTTACTGTGGCTTAAGTGCAATGTTCCTTTGACTTGCGGTATTCAAGTCATCTTGATCATGGAGACTTATGCTTTGACATCTTAAGCAAACATCTCTAAGGAGATGTGGACCCGGGATGATTGGGTGTAAGTCGAAGTGATCGAAGGTGTTTGAATAGCCTATAAAGGATTCACCACTCCTTGCGAGGAGATGTATACCCATGGCCTCTCGTCGGATTGTTACTAAAGTCTTTGGCCAAAGCATTACATGTTTAGAGTAAGGTACTCTTCGATACATGTGCAGTAACTAGAATCCGTAGGACGAGGAAATGATACTTGGGTTAGGTGTGACGTAGTCAGCCTAGTGGGGACTGACACTATAGACCATGTCCTGAACCAAGTGGGTATAAGATGAGTGAAGGGAATGGGGCATGATTCATTCGAGCTACTGAAGGGTTTCAGAAATAGTTCTGGATCAACCGTTGATCTTTTCGGTTAATTGGGGATCATGATGTACTACTAGGTGCCACTCATGATCGTTCTATAATTAATGGTTAATTATAGACGGCCAACATAAACCGAGAACCTATTTGGTCACACGACAACGAGTGTAATCCAAAGGATTTAAAACGAGCTTGAGAATGGGATTCTCGCATCGAGAGAAACTATGTTTGGTTGGACCAAAACATAAAGCGAGCATGAAATTGTTTGATGCAATGGAAGCGTGGATGGGCCGTGTCTTATGAAGACATAATGGATGGACCAAAATGGTTTGGTTCTAATCCAATGGAGGAGAATAAACCAAAGGGTTTGGTTTATTTTAAACGAATGAACCAAAAGTTGGTTCGTTCGTTTTAACTTAAAATAAACCATCATGGTTTGGTTTATTTTAACTTATCTTAATGGAGCGGGTTAACGGGCTTTATGGATATGATCCATTAACCATTAAGAGAATTAGTTCTCTATAAAATAGGGCTTAAACCCTAACCCTAATCCTAATCAAGTTTTGGCCGCCCAACATAGTTGCCGCCCACCTCCTTGGAGTTTTCGGCGCCCAACCCTAAAGTGCCACCGTCCAGCTTTTGTGCAGCCGTCCAACTTGTTGCCGGTGACCAAGCTTCAGCCGGTGAACCTCCGGCGACCCTCCGGTGATCTCCTCTAGGTTCGGTGATAAGGTGAGCTTCCATCTCTCCTTGGCCGGCCTCTATTCCTCCACCAAAAGCTGTCCAGTTTTTCTGGACAGCTTGTTTCTTTGTTGTCGGAGCGTCATTTGGACGACGGTTAGTGCTCCGATAGCGCCTAACTTACCGGGGATTTGATCTCCGGTAATCCTCTGAGGTGGAGGACGAAGGATTCGTCAATTGGTTGACGAATACCTCTCCGGAGAAGCGAGTTTTGAGAACTCGTTTTAGGATCCGAATTTGGATTCGGATCGTGATCATCTCTCGATCACGTCGTCTTCAACACGAGGCTAGTAACCCGTACGAAGACGAAGCTCGTGACTTAGCGAAGTCATCCCGAGGAGCTCGGCGTGGATACGGATAGAGATGATTCTTACGAGGATCGTTCCGGTTGATACCGTTCCCGCTACACGTCATACGAAAGGTATAACGTAGATAATTTCTTTTATTGCAAATTTTAATTTACGGTTATGTCTACACTTGTTGTAATATGCATGCGTGTGTTGTGTGTGTTGTAATAAATATAGATTTATTATTTTAATTGCTTCCGCTGTGCTCATGTTTACGAAACATGATCGAACACACACACGCCGCGGTGCCGGAAACCCAACACCTCGATCCGATCGAAGTATTTTAATACTCTTGCCAAGTTGTTTCTCTACTTCATTTCTGAATTCTTTGAACCTTTCAAAGGCTTCAGACTTGTGTTTCATCAAGAACACATACCCAAATAGTGAGTGATCATCGGTGAAGGTAATGAAGTAGCTATAGCCTCCTAGAGCTTGAGTTGACATAGGTCCGCATACATCAGTATGTATTAGACCAAGCAACTCTCCCACAGGTTCACCTTTTCCCGTAAAAGGTAACTTAGTCATCTTGCCTTTTAAGCATGATTCGCATGTATCGTATGAATCTAATTCAAACGATTCCAGAATTCCACATCGGTGTAATTCGAACATGCATTTCTTGCTCACATGGCCAAGACGACAATGCCACATGTAGGAGTCTAATTGATTATCTTTTCAAGCATGCTTGTTGCTCGCTTCGATATTGAGAATGTCACTGGATACGTCTAATGTATATATATATTGCACAATGTTCCAGTCCCATAAAGCACGCCATTCAAAGTTGTGTAACAATAATTGTTACTAAAAGTCAAATGGTACCCATTTATATTTAAATAAGAAATAGAAATGATGTTCTTTATCAACGAAGGAACATAAAAGCAATTGTCCACTTCTAAGAAAAGTCCTGTAGGGAGTTTCAACAAATACATTCCGATGGCGAGTGCAACAACCTTTGCTCCATTCCAACACGTAAATTTGACTCTCCCTTGACAAGTCAGAAGGGGGTTTTTCCCCGAGAAGCTCTCATACCAATTTAATGGATTTTTCTTATCGAGTCCATGAGGGGAAACTTCACTTCCCACTTCACCTCGGTAGCTTGTCCATGGCGATCCCTTCGATGTCCCCGGATTAAAAAAATTTAATCCTAGACAAAAGGGATTGCCCAAACCACCAAGTCATCGTCGTGCTATTAGTTTAGAGAGGTCACTTGAAAAAACTAGTTGTTCAAACGACCATCCTCTATTCTACGAGTAGCCGCGGAATAGACGATGTCCGGATCGCCGGTTTTTGTGTTTATGCTCGGGATCCAAGTATTATTTAGCCATTTACAGATTTATAACATGCTTATAATTGAAAAACAAAAACAAGCAACAAACAAAAGATAAAAGATAATAGATATACCTCTTGATCTTCTAATGTATGTCCTTCCTCCTTTTTGATGTCGTGTGGGCGACGATCTACCAAAAGTCGAAGCTCCAAGATCGCAAATCTTCCTTCCTTGATTTTCCAAAGCAAGAGAAAGAATAGAAACAAGGTTTTTCTCCTCCCTAAAACCAACCAACAAGGAGTACACCAAACCCTTGCCGCCGGCCAACTAGAAGGAGGAGAAGATGATGGAAAACAACCAAGACACCAAGGGAAGCCCTATATCTTGTTTCCACCACCTAAGGAGAAGGAGAAGAGAGCTTTTGGGCACCGGCCAAGGGCCGGAAAGGGGCTGGAAAAGAGTTGGACACCGGCCAATGGAGAAGGAAGAAGAAGAGAACACCTTCCTTATTTGGTGCCACCCTAGCCTCCAAACCCTAACCCTAATCCTATCTCAACTAGGATTCCCTCTCTTGCCGCCCAAACCCTATCTCTCCTTTCATGTTGTTCACGCCAACTCCCATGCCCTCCTTTTATAGAGTTAGGGATAAGTCATGAATTAATCTCCTCCATTGGTTCGAGGGATTTAATCTCAACCGTCAGATCTAGATATTTAATCTCAACCGTCGGATCTTAGAGATTTAATCTCTACCTATGGATCTTAGAGTTTTGTTTCTATCCTTTGGATCTAAGCTTCATGAGGTGTTAATAGGCTACATTAGGGACCATGAGGAGGAGTTGGATCTTGGCCACCCATGGATCAAGCCCACATAAAGTCCGATCCACTAATGATGATCCAATCCACTAAAGGATCATCATTGATCTACCTCACCAACCCCCATATGATAATATGGGCTCCATATATTATTTGTACATTTTCTCCCCGTGTTTATGATCTCGAATGTCCGTCGATTAATTAATTTACTGACCATTAATTAATCAACATCTAACTCCTTGAGTAGTACCACTCAACCTTTTCATCATGCCGGACCAAGTCCACCTGCAGGGTTTACATGATAAACCTTATGAGCTCCTCAAGGGGACATCATCATCCTAATATATAGGACACGGTTTCCTCCTATAATCAACAACACACCATATAAATAATATCATCTCCCAACATACCAAGCCTATCGATTTAATCTATAAATCTCGCCCATTGGTAAATCAAAGAGATGAGTACTAAGTATATGTGCCCGTTATTATATCGGGATTAAGAGCATGTACTAAATAATATCTGAGGTCCGATTCGATTATGTAGTCAGCAATAAATCGAATCACCTCTAAGTCGGTTCTGCTCAATACACACAAAGTGCACTAGTGTGATTCTATGGTCAATACAAACCAATACCAAATCACACTACAACCATTCCGATGGTTTGTCCAAAGTCATCTCGGTTGTGAGCCTTTACTTATACTTTTCAAGGGGTTGATAACATGATCTCCTATATGTGACACCACACACCATGTTATCTACAATGTAAAGTATTAGACAATATTGCATAACCATGCAAACAATGATCATGTGATTCTTATTCCAAAATAAAGATGTTCATACAAAAGATAGACTTTTCAGTATACATCCCTACAATCTCCCACTTATACTAAAAGACTATGCTGTCCTCATATTGCCATACATATGATTCCCCTTCCCTCCACATGCCTATCAAAGCTCTCACTAGAAGGGCCTTAGTGAAAAGGGTCTACCAGGTCATCCTCTGATACAATCTAGGCGACAACAACTTCTACCTCCTTTATGATTTCTCGTATCAGGTGGTAATTGCGCTCTATGTGTTTACTCACCTTATGGGCTCGTGGTTCCTTCAAGTTTGCAACTGCACCATTATTATCACAATAAATTGTGATATTTCTGGGCAAACCAGGAATCACATCCAAGTCCATCAGGAAGTTCCTGAGCCATACAACTTCTTTGGCCACCTCAGAGGCCGCCACATACCCAGCTTCCATGGTGGAGTCGGCCACGCATTTCTGCTTGACACTCCTCTATACAATGGCTCCACCTCCCAAAGTAAACACAAAACCTGAGGTAGACATATTGTTATCTCTATCAGATTGGAAGTCGGAATCCATGTAACCCATAGGGAGTAATTGGTCTGCTTGGTAAACCAGCATATAATCCCTAGTCCTTCTCAGGTACTTCAATATATGTTTTACCGCAGTCCAATGTCCCTGTCCTGGATTACTCTGATATCTGCTGACCATGCCCACGGTAAAGCAGATATCTGGTCTCGTATAGAGCATCGCGTACATGAGGCTTCCTACTGCCGAAGCATAAGGAACCGCCTTCATCTCCTCTATCTCCTCAGATGATCTAGGACACATCTCTTTAGATAAAGGAACTACATGCCTGAAAGGTAGAAAACCCTTCTTGGAGTTCTGCATGCTAAAACGCTCTATAATCGTGTCTATGTATGAAGCTTGGGATAAGAACAACATCCTTTTCCTGCGATCCCTATAACCTTGGTCCCAAGGATGTGTCCCACCTCTCCCAAGTCCTTCATATCAAACTGTTTGGACAACCATACCCTTACGCCCGATAACACTTTGATATTGTTGCCAATCACCAAAATGTTATCTACGTATAGTACAAGAAATACCACTACGTTTTTGTCACATCTCTTGTATACACAAGACTCATCCGGACTTTGAATAAATCCATAAGACTGATTTACCTCATCAAAGCGGATGTTCCAAGACCTCGAAGCTTGCTTCAATCCATAAATGGACCGATTAAGCTTACATACAAGATGCTCTTTGCCCTTAGCAATGAATCCCTATGGTTGCTTCATATAGATGTTTTCCTCAAGACTTCCATTAAGGAAAGCTGTCTTGACATCCATCTGCCACACCTCATAATCCATATGAGCTACTATGCAGAAGAGCTCCCAGACCTGACTTGAATCCATAGATTCAATCTTAGTATTCATTGCACTTTGCCAAGATGTTGCATCTATATCTTGGATTGCCACGTCGTATGTCTAGGTATCAGGTTCATGTTTGCCAGGGATCAAATCCGAAGATTCACCCAAGAACATAAATCTGTCAGGCTATCTCACAACCCTCCCACTACAACGAGGTATCACCTGTGTATCCTCTGTGACACACGGTGCAGTGACATGTGGTATATCCTCTTGTACCGGTGGTACTAAAGAAGTGACTTCCCCTTTTAATTCCTTCAGAACAATTTTACTCTTTGGGCTTGTGGCTTATCACATAGTCTTCCTCTAGAAATCTGATGTTCATGCTAACGATCATCCTCTGATCTCTAGGATGATAAAATAAACCACCCTTTGTTCCTCTAGGATAGCTAACGAACAAGCGTACTTCTGTATGAGGTTCCAACTTACCATCATCTGCCTTCAGCACATGTGCTGGACTCCCCCATTACCGAATATGTCTTAGATTAGGCTTTGGCCCTGTCCACAATTCTGTGAGAGTAGAAGGAACTGATTTAGATGGAACAATGTTTAGAATGTACACCTCCGTATCTAGAGCATATCCCCAAAACGAATCTGGCAAGTCAGAATAACTCATCATCGATCTAACCATCTCCATAAGAGTCCTATTCCTTCACTCTACTACACCATTCTGCTGGGGTGTGCCAGGTGCAATCAATTGGGATTGAATCCCAGCCTCTGATAAGTAGTTCCTAAACTCTCCCAAGAGGTACTCTCCACCACGATCAGATCATAGTGTCATCCATATCTTGAATAATCGTCTATGAAAGAGACAAAATATTCAAGACTACCTCTTGACTGGATAGGCATAGGACCACACAAATCAGAATGAACCATTTCTAACACATCTTTGGCTCTATACCCCTTGGCCTTAAAAGGCCTCATGGTCATCTTACCCTCCAAGCAAGATTCACAAGTTGGAAGATCCTTCACCACTAATGAACCCAAAGTTCCATCAGCTATCAACCTTTGAATTTTGCTTAGGTTAATGTGACCAAGCCTAAGATGCCAAAGATATGTTTGGTTCATCTTCGAAGCTTCTTTTCTCTTATTGGAATTAGAAGATGAGTTATTAACTTCAATTTGCATCGTGGGAGGTTTTGTATACAAATTTCCTTTCAATGTACCTGAACAGATATTCTCCCTATTCCCTTTTATAACAACTTGTCATTAAAAGAAATAGAATATCCATCCATAAACAATTTAGAAACTGAAACTAAATTCTTTCTAAATAAAGGTACATAAAGGGAATTTTCCAGAATGAAAGTTTTATGTTTCTCAAAAGATAAATAAAACTTCTCCCACTGCAATAGCTGCCACCATTATGGCATTGCCTAAGTAAATGGTAATTTCTCCCTTAGCTCGTTGTCGGGTTTCCAAGAACCCCTGCAAAGTATTGCAGACATGATTAGTGGCTCTCGTATCTACACACCAGGTGTCGGTAGATAACACCGCTAATCATGTTTCAACGACTAGTCCAAAGGATATACCTTTGTTCTATTTCGGACTGGGACAATCCTTCGTCCAATGTTCATCCTTCTTGCAAGTGAAGTACTTGCCTTTCGCCTTCTTCACTCCTCCCTAAGATCCTCCCACCACCTTTGCTCCACCTTGTTTCTCCTTTTTCTTGCCTTTCGGCTTAGAAGTAGAAATCTTTTTGAGCAACCATGGCTTGAGGACACTCTTCGAAGAGTGCATACTTGTACTCCTTAGCAGATAAGACAATATCTAGATTCTTTTCCAATCAACATTATTTGGGTACAGTAAGTTTATTTCCTTTAGTATCATAGTAAGTGGACTGAAAGTCATTTTTGAAAATCCTAAGAATCACATAGATCATTACTGTAGATTTCAAAAAATTATTGATTCCTCAAACAATAAAATTTTAAAATCAACCAACACCTCTAAACACCGAGAATATCACATGCCACGATCGTGTGGACATATACGAATTCTACATTTGTAAGAGGAGATTTTACCCATTAATTTTACTATCTTGTCAACCTAACCTTTTGACAAGTAAAATTAATAGTTGGTTTCTCTTCGGCCCTACAAATAAAAGCAGTGACTCCGATGGGGAGGATACTTATATTTGTATCTAAGTGTTCACCATTACTTGGTACCAAGGTAATTATCTCGGGTTATATGCCTTACGATGGGAAAGTACACACACTCCTTAATAATTTCCTATAACCATATTCAACCATGTGATCCGCAAACAAACTCATCCGATGGGGAGGAAGGCACTCAGAGCCGACGCGCAAGTTTGCTTGCATCACATGTCAAATCGTAATGGAGGCCGTGGGAATTTATAAAAATATCCCTCTCCCACTTAGTAATTTGAAAATGAGGAATTTTCTAGGCTACGACATGCATATCAAACAATAAGCAATAAATATGAAAAATAAATTATTTTCCAACTATTATGGCTTTTGTCTTCAATATGTCTCCCGTCGCATCGTCTTCTCGTCCGCTCCTCCTACGCCATGTACGAGTCATCCGGAGATCCGAGCCGAGACTAAAACCTATTTTAATTTACATCCATCGATCCTATACTCCACGAGGGAGTGTACATGAAATCTAGATCGAAAGTAAACTAAAATAAAGAGTGGATAAACAATGTCGTATCTAATTTATAAAAATTAAATACTAGCCTCGTCAACCCCGAGGATTCAACAAAATAAATATTTACACACATACAATCACATACACATATATAGCCATAATAGTCGGATCTTATGCCTGCAACCAAAGAGTTAAACTACGCATATCCTACTATTATCCGGCACATATAATATATGAAAAAGTGCATAAAAATTAACCGAATCCAAAACACACAAAACCGGAAACCTTGGCTCTGATACCAATTGAAGGGGGTTTTTCCCCGAGAAGCTGTCATACCAATTTAATGGTTTTTGCTTATCGAGTCCGTGAGGGGAAACTTCGCTTCCCACTTCACCTCGGTAGCTTGTCCATGGCGATCCCTTCGATGTCTCTGGATTAAAAAAATTTAATCCTAGACAAAAGGGATTGCTTAAACTACCAAGTTATCGTCGTGCTATTCGTTTAGAGAGGTCACTTGAAAAAACTAGTTGTTCAAACGACCATCCTCTATTCTACGAGTAGCTGCAGAATAGACGATGTCTGGATCGCCGATTTTTGTGTTTATGCTCGGGATCCAAGTATTATTTAGCCATTTACAGATTTATAACATGCTTATAATTGAAAAACAAAAACAAGCAACAAACAAAAGAGAAAAGAGAATAGATATACCTCTTGATCTTCTAATGTATGTCCTTCCTCCTTTTGGACGTCGTGTGGGCGACGATCTACCAAAAGTCGAAGCTCCAAGATCGCAAATCTTCCTTCCTTGCTTTTCCAAAGCAAGAGGAAGAATAGAAACAAGGTTTTTCTTCTCCCTAAAACCAACCAACAAGGAGCACACCAAACCCTTGCCGCCGGCCAACTAGAAGGAGGAGAAGATGATGGAAAACAACCAAGACACCAAGGGAAGCCCTATATATTGTTTCCACCACCTAAGGAGAAGGAGAAAAGAGCTTTTGGTCGCATACCAAGGGCTGGGAAGGGGCTGGGAAGGGGCTGGAAAAGAGCTGGATGCCGGCCAATGGAGAAGGAAGAAGAAGAGAATACCTTCCTTATTTGGCGCCACCCTAGCCTCCAAACCCTAACCCTAATCCTATCTCAAATAGGATTCCCTCTCTTGCCGCCCAAAGCCTAGCTCTCCTTTCATGTTGTTCACGCCAACTCCCATGCCCTCCTTTTATAGAGTTAGGGATAAGTCATGAATTAATCTCCTCCATTGGTTCGAGGGATTTAATCTCAACCGTCGGATATAGAGATTTAATCTCAACCGTCGGATCTTAGAGATTTAATCTCTACCTATGGATCTTAGAGTTTAGTTTCAATCCATTGGATCTAAGCTTCATGAGGTGTTAATAGGATACATTAGGGACCATGAGGAGGAGTTGGATCTTAGCCACCCATGGATCATGCCCACATAAAGTCCGATCCACTAATGATGATCCAATCCACTAAAGGATCATCATTGATCTACCTCACCAACCCCCATATGATAATATGGGCTCCATATATTATTTGTACATTTTCTCCCCGTGTTTAAGATCTCGAATATCAATCGATTAATTAATTTACTGACCATTAATTAATCAACATCTAACTCCTTGAGTAGTACCACTCAACCTTTTCATCATGCCGGACCAAGTCCACCTGCAGGTTTTACATGATGAACCTTATGAGCTCCTCAAGGGGACATCATCATCCTAATATATAGGACACGGTTTCCTCCTATAATCAACGGCACACCATATAAATAATATCATCTCCCAACTTACCGAGTCTATCGATTTAATCTATAAATCTCGCCCATTGGTAAATCAAAGAGATGAGTACTAAGTATATGTGCCCGTTATTATATCGGGATTAAGAGCATGTACTAAATAATATCTGAGGTACGATTCGATTATGTAGTCAGCAATAAATCGAATCACCTCTAAGTCGGTCCTGCTCAATACACACAAAGTGCACTAGTGTGATTCTATGGTCAAGACAAACCAATATCAAATCACACTACAACCATTCCGATGGTTTGTCCAAAGCCATCTTGGTTGTGAGCCTTTACTTATACTTTTCAAGGGGCCGATAACATGATCTCCTGTGTGACACCACACATCATGTTATCTACAATTTAAAGTATTAGACAATATTGCATAACCATGCAAACAATGATCATGTGATTCTTATTCCAAAATAAAGATGTTCATACAAAAGATAGACTTTTCAGTATAAATCCCTACAGAGTCTTCTTCTATTCCTTAGCCCATGTATGTTATTACATATATGTGAACCACACCCGGTATCCAATACCTAAGTGTCTAAGGAAATAGAATGACAATCAATAAAGAAAATATCTGAAGAGGATGGGGCATCATATGCCTTCTTCTTCTTCACAGACTCAAGATAAATCTTGCAGTTTCTTTGCCAGTGACCCTCCTTCCCACAATGATGGTATGTGTCCTTTTGAGTTGACTCTGCCTTTTTAGCCTTTTCTTCTTCCCCTTCTGTTGTTCCTTTGACTTCCTCTTAGAACCTTTCTTCAATGAATCAACTAACAGCACCGTCCCCTACTCATGCTTCACAGAAGGCTCCATAGTCTTCAGCATATTAAGCAGTACCACAGATGAACCTTCTTGCATCTCAGAGGTGAAGAGAAGCTTGGAGACTTAGAACCTTTCAGATCTCACTTGCTCATCAAATAACTCATAAAGATAAAAGACTATGGTATGAGCATCCATATTCTCATGCTGCTTCTGCAGCTCGAGTACCATCGTGGCTAGCATGATGCAACTCACTAGTTCAGAATCACTCACATGTTTCTGATAGGTCAACAATTGGTCTAGAGTTGCATCATCACTAGGACGGGTGGGAAGAGGCTCTTTGAGGACGCCCGCTTTTTCACCTTGAGAACAATTCTCAAGTTTGTAAGTCAGTCCAAGAAGTTCGGCCCAGTCAATTTATTCAAATTCAAAATAGAGAGCAAATTCAAATACATCATGATCAAGCGATTAACCTAGAAATACAAATCAAGCATATATGAGAAAATGATTTTAAAATGCATCAACATACATTTACAAAATCTCATTCATGTTTCGAATTTCAAAAGCCCTCAAAATTAATTCGGGAGATCATAGGTCCATCTCCGAATGGGTTGATATCCAACATAGATAAGAACAACCTTGGAGAGAATCCAACAAGTCATTCTTAGCTACGATGGTAGGTATCAAGTATACCAATTGCATATCACATATATGCAGCTATCACAATGTGTTATCAACTAATTGAATGTTCACACATACATCGGGTTGTAACTCATTAACAAGTATGCATCATATGCATAGCACCCAACTTCACCTCCCTTCACATCGACCTTGGAGAGAGTCCAACAAGCCGATGCACCAGTTTAAAGCCAACCCATTAATCGAGAAATAGTTTTAATATGGTTAGAGCACATTCAACCAATTAGCTAGGCTTGGAGAGAGTCCAACAACGATTGACCTCTGACTCTTACCATATTAGTAATAAACTATTCCAATGGTTTGAACATGTTCAAGTTTGAGCCGAGCTTGGAGAGAGTCCAACAACCCAAACAAGAAATGGAACTATAGTTCTAACCATATTAATGGAAGGTGTAGGATTTAGTGGTGTAAGGGATTTAATGTCTCATCCTCTTTGCATGCAAATAACTATTATCTACATGACATGACATATATGGCATACATCTTCATGTCACAACATGCATGGCATAATGATATGCATCTAATGCAATTACATGATATACAATTATGATATGTACAAATAGTTTCCTTATTTTTCATAATTATTTTAGAAATAAAATATGTTTTAGATTTGATTTCCCAAATCAAATCATGATTAAATTAGGAAACATATTTCCAAATCTAATCACATATTTTATTTATGAAAAAATGTTAATTAAGGAAAGTCAAATTTAATTTAGGAAACAAATTTTCTAAATTGTAATTTCCAAATCATATTAGGAAATTTTCAATTTGAATTTCCTTATTTGTCATAACTATTTATGGAAATAAAATATGTATGAGATTTGATTTCCCAAATCAAGTCATGATTAAATTAGGAAACAAATTTCCAAATTTAATCACATATTTTATTTATGGAAAGTGTTAATTTCCATAAATACTTCTAAACTTTCCAAAAGTAAAAAAATTCCATAAATACTTCTAAACTTTCCAAAAGTAGAAAATTTCCATAAATACAATTATGACTATCACAAAATAATTTTATGATTATGTCGGAATACAGCATGGCTCTGATACCACTGTTGGGTTTCCCCGGCACCGCGGCGAGTGTATGTTCGAACACGTTTTGTAAACATGCACACAGCGGAAGCAATTAAAGCAATAAATCTAATTTATTACAACACACACATCACACGCATGCAGGATACAACATGTGTAGACATAATCGCTATTTAAAATTTTGCAATAAAAGAAAACTTATAATAGGTATACCTGACGGATCACGTGCAGTGGGAATGACATCAACCGTAGCGACCCTCGCTAGAATCGCCTCTATCTGTATCCATGTCGAGTATCATCGGGATAGCTTCACAAAGTCACGAGCCTCATCTTCACAAAAATCACTAGCCTCGAGTCGAAGACGATGTGATCCGAGAGACGATCACAATCCGAAATAAATTCGGATCCCTAAAACGAGTTTCACAAACTCACTTGTCGAAAGCGGTTTTCGTCAACCGTTTGATGAAAACTTAACTCTCCACCTATGAGGATTGCCGGAGATCCAATCCCCGGCAAGTAGACCGCTGTCGGAGCATAAAACACCGACCAAACGGCCTCTCCACACGAAGGAGATCAAGCTGTCCAAAACTGGACAGCTTGTTGTGGAGGAAGAAGGGGTCGGCCAAAGGCTTGCCCGGTTACTCCTTGGTCGCCGGCGCCCAAGGGAGGTTAGCCAGCGGCTGAGGGTGACCCAAGGGATGCCGGCAGCTAGTGGATGGCCGCGCGGCGAGGAGAGGCAGCAGCTCCAATGGGCAGCGGCGGCACAAAGGTGGGCGACAACCACCTTAGCTTGGGCGGCAAGAAGGAGAAGAAGGAAAGGAGGCTAGGGTTTCCAAAACCCTTGAACCAATTTTTTTTTCTCAATTTATCTCAAAAAACCCTTAAGTCATGTTTTTATAGAGAACACATTCTCCTAACTCTTATTGGTTCATTACCAAAACCCATTAACCCACTCCAATAACTTAAGTTAAAATAAACCAAGCCGCATTGGTCTATTTTAAGTTAAAACGAACCAAACCAACTTTGGTTCATTCGTTTAAAACAAACCAAACCACTTTGGTTTATTTTCCACCATTGGATTAGAACCAAACCAATTTGCTTCATCCATCATGTCTTCATAAGACTCGGCTCATCCATGCTTCCGATGCGATTGAAATAATTTCTTACTCGCTCTTTATTTGGTCCAACCAAACCAAGTCTCTCTCGATCTTAAAATTCTATTCTCAAACTCGTTTTAAATCCTTCGGATTACACTCATTGTGCGTGTGACCAAATAGATTCCCAGTTTATGTTGGTCGTCTATAATTAACCATTAATTATAGAACGATCATAAGTGGCACCTAGTAGTACATCATGATCCCCAATTAATCGAAAAATCAACGGTTGATCCCAGAACCATTTCTGAAACCCTTCAGCAGCTACAATGAATCGTGCCCCATTCCTTTCACTCATCTTATATCCACTTAGTTCAGGACATGGTCTATTGTGTCAGTCCCCACTCAGTTGACTACGTCACTCCTAGCCCAAGTATTACTTCCTCGTCTTCCAGATTTTAGTTACTGCACATGTATCCAAGAGTACCGTACTCTAAACATGTAATGCTTTGGCCAAAGACTTTAGTAACAATTCGACGAGAGGCCATAGGGTATACATCTCCTCGCGAGGAGAGGTGAATCCTCTGTAGGCTATTCAAACACCTTCGACCACTTCGACTTATACCTAATCATCCTGGGTCCACATCTCCTCGGAGATGCTTGCTTAAGATGTCAAATCATAAGTTTTCATGACCAAGATGACTTGAATACCGCAAGTCAATGGAACATCGCACTTAAGCTACTATAAAAACTTCATTGACATATCCTTATATGTAGAGAACTATATGAAGTCTTACAACTGGTCACTCCAATGAACTAGTTACCATAACTAGCATCCACGATCAACTCCAGACATCCCAATGTCACCATCTAGTGAGGAACAACTACTTGGATAAACCAAAGAGTATACCTCGTGCTAGTCTCAACAGAATCGATGGCGTCCGAATCCATCAATTCATCAGCTAGGTATAATTTCAATATATCACAATTACACATGTAGAGATACTCACTAGTTGTGATCCAATCATAAATTCTCTCATGCTGTGAATCGTATTGCGGACATTCAGTAAATGAGCTTAAGATCCAATCGAATACATGAAAATATGTATACTCAAATAGTGAATCTTCATTTATCAAATAAATGGTACAACCATAAGGCGATTTCCTTAGGACACCTCTCATATATTACTAACAAAACATTCTCCATGAAAGACCTGAGAGAAGCGACCTATATCCTTGGGATTAAGATCTATAGAGATAGATCGAAATGATTGCTTGGTCTTTCGCAGTCTACATATATAAACTGAGTGCTAAAGAGGTTTAGCATATCGGAATATAAGAAAGGTTTCTTTCCCATCAGTCATGGGATACACCTTTCGAAGTCTATTTGTCCGCGCACATAAGACGAGAGGATTTGCATGAGTAAGATCCCCTATGCATCTGCAATAGGATCTATCATGTATGTTATGTTTTATATAAGGCCCGATGTATCGTATGGTCTGAGTGTCACAAGCAGATACTAGTCTGATCTAGGAATGGATCATTTGGCGGTTGTTAACACAATCCTTAAGTACTTAAGAAGAACTAAGGATGTATTCCTTATATATGAAGAGGGTGATATGGTAATACGCGGTTATACGGATGCCAGCTTCCAGACAGACAAGGATGATTCCAGGTCTCAGTCTGGGTACATATTCACCTTGAATGGAGGTGAAATAAGTTAGAAAGGTTCCAAGCAAGACACTATAGAGGATTCTGTCACCGAGGCAGAATAGATTGCAGCTTCAGATGCAGCAAAGGAAGCGGTTTGGATCAAGAAGTTCATCTCGGAATTTGATGTGGTCTCATCAACGATCCAAACATGTACTTCGCCACTATCACCTGATCAGATAGATTATCAGTAAAGGAAATACAAATCGAGAAGATTCCCACTAAAAGGAACTTAGCGGACCCTTTAACTAAGGCCTCACCTCAAAGTAAGTTTGAGGGTCATGTTAGAGCTATGGTATTGGATACCGTGGCAATTGGCATTAGGCCAAGTGAGAGTTTGTTAGTTATATATGAGAGATGTCCTAAGGCAATCACCTTATGGTTGTAATATTTATTTGATAAATGAAGATTCCCTATTTGAGTGTACATGCTTTCATGTATTCGATTGGATCTAAAACTCATTTACTGAATGTCCGCAATACGATTCACAGCATGAGAGAATTTGTCATTGGATCACAACTAGTGAGTATCACTACATGTGTAATTGTAATGTATTGGAATTATCCTTAGTCAATGAATTGATGTATTCGGACACTATCAATTCTGTTGAGACTAGCACGAGTTATACTCTTTGGTTTATCCAAGCAGCTGTTTCTCACTGGCTAGAGACATTGAGATGTTCGGAGTTAACCGTGGATGCTAGTTATGGTAACTAGTTCATTAGAGTGACTAGATGTTAGACTTCATATGGTTCTCTATATATATGGATATGTCAATGAAGTTCTTACTGCAGCTTAAGTGCGATGTTCCTTTGACTTGCAGTATTCAAGTCATCTTGGTCATGAAAACTTATGCTTTGACATCTTAAGCAAGCATCTCTGAGGAGATGTTGACTTGGGATGATTGGGTATAAGACGAAGTGGCCGAAGGTGTTTGAATAGCCTATAGAGGATTCACCACTCCTTGCGAGGAGATGTATATCCTATGGCCTCTCGTCGGATTGTTACTAAAGTCTTTGGCTAAAGCATTACATGTTTAAAGTATGGGACTCTTGGATACATGTGCAGTAATAGAATCTGGAGAACGAGGAAGGAATACTTGGGCTAGGTGTGACGTAGTCAGCCTAGTGGGAACTGACACATAGACCATGTCCTAAACCAAGTGGGTATAAGATGAGTGAAGGGAACGGGGCACAACTCACTGTAGCTGCTAAAAGATTTCAGAAGTTGTTCTAGGGTCAACCATTGATTTTTCGATTAATTGGGGATCATGATGTACTACTAGGTGTCACTCATGATTGTTCTATAATTTATGGTTAATTGTAGATGACCAACATAAGTCAGGAACCTATTTGGTCACACACACTACGAGTGTTATCCGAAGGATTTAAAGCGAGATTGAGAATGAGATTCTCAGATCGAGAGAGACTTGGTTTGGTTGTACCAAACAAAGAGCGAGCATGAAATTGTTTCAGACACATCAGAAGCATGGATTGGCCGAGTCTTATGAAGACATGATGGATGGACCAAACCGGTTTGGTTCTAATCCAATGGTGAAAATAAACCAATGTGGTTTGGTTTGTTTTAAACGAATGAATCAAAATTGCTTCGGTTCATTTTAACTTAAAATAAACCAATGCAGTTTGGTTTATTTTAACTTAAGTTAATGGAGCGGGTTAATGGGTTTTGGTTTTCAACCAATACCGACTAGGAGAAGGTTTCTTGATGGTCAAGAAACACGCTCTCTATAAGATAGAGGGTTAAGGGTTTTTAACGGATAGCTTTTAGAGTTGGAAACCCTAGCCACCCAACCTCTTCTCCTTGCTCCTTGCCGCCTAACCCTTTAGTGCTGCCCAATCTTGTTGCGCCGCCACCTCCTCCTTGCCACTGGCCAACCACCAGCTGTCGGTAGTCCTTGGGTCATCCTCAGCCACCGACCAACTTCCTTTGGTCGTCGGTGACCAAGGAGCAGTCAGCCAACTTGTTTAGCCGACCATCTTCTCCACCAAAACAAGCTATCCAATTTTTGATAGCTTGATGTCCTCTTCGTGAAGAGGTCATTTGGTCGACATTTTGTGCTCTGACAGTGACCTATTTGTCGGGGATTGGATCTCCATCAATCTTCATAGGTGGAGGGTTGAGGTATCATTAATTGGTTGATGAAAATTGCTTTCGAGAAGCAAGTTTACGAAACTCATTTTTGGATTCGAATTGGATTCGAATTGTGATCATCTCTCGGATCACAACGTCTTCGACATTAGGCTAGTAACTCTCATGAAAATGGGGCTCGTAGCTTGGTGAAGTTATCCCGATGATACTCGGCATGGATATGGATAGAGGTGATACTAGGGAGGGTTGCTTCGGTTGATGTCATTTCTACTTCACATAATTCATCAAATATACTTAGTATAAGTTTCCTTTTATTGCAAAATTTGAAATGGCGATTATGTCTACACTTGTTGTATCCTTGCATACGTGTTGTGTGTGTGTGTTGTAATAAATTAGTTTATTGCTTGTTTTTGCTTCCCCTGTGTGCATGTTTACAAAACGTGTTCGAACACACACCCACATCGGTGTCGGGGAAACCCAACAGGGAGGGTCTGTGGTCTTCTATTGTAGGGCCCTAGGCGAGTGCTAGGAGGCCTACAACCCCTTCTTGCACCCAACTGTAATTGTTGTTGCATATGTGGGTGCTCTATCCGGATGCACTCCAACTCCCTCTGTAATTCAAAATACAGGTCACTAGAATGCCTATACTCCATATGGTACTGGTAGAAGAATAGAGTTGGGGGGGGGGTTGCGGGGAACTCCTTTGTACCCAGCAGGATGATGAAGGATGTCTTGCTTATCATAAACTTCTAATTCTCATTCATTCTAGGTTTGAGGCAAAGGCACGACCTCAATGGCCATAATATGGAGGGGTTGATGGGGGGAGCTTCTAACATAAGGGGTCGGGGACGAGGAACTTTTGGAAGAAAAGGTCTAACATATTCTCTTCTAGGGGAACCTCACTAAGCAAGGGGTTAATTTCTTTCTACCGGAGTGAAGATAGGCTTTTTCTCAGCTCTCCGTACCTTCAATACTTTTCTTCATTGATATATTCCTTAGCCTGGCCAAGCATCTCTTGGTAACTGGCAGCAGGCTTCCTCATCATGGAACTGAGGAATGGTCCTTCCTTCAAGCCATGGGAGATATCTACCATTAGGAAATCTGGTGTAACCGAAGGTACCTCCAAAGTAATGTTGGTAAAACGATGGATATAGCTTGGTAATGATTCTGACAGTTCTGCTTCAAATGAAGTAAACTAGAAGCAGTATATTTTTATCTTTTACTACTAGCAAAGTGCTTAAGAAAAACTTCTTTCAAATCTTTAAAACAAGTGATGGAACCAGATTGCAGCGTCCCAACCATCTCTGGGTTGAGGATCACAAGGTGGTGCAGAAGGCTCAACACTTGAGAGCATCGGTGTAGCAATAAAGTGTGACTGCACCCTCAAACTGAAATAGATGTTTTTCTGGATCAGAGGTGTCATCGTATAACCCAATGTGACGAGGGTGAAAATGAGAAGGTGGATGTTCCAGCACTATATCCTCCATGAAGGGGGAAGACTCATATGTCTCTTGAGTCGTAGTTGAATGACTTTCTCCTTGATCTTCCCTCCTTGCAAGCAAGAGGGGCAGGGGATACCGATCCATCCCCCTCCCCCCTCCTATTGGCCCTTTTGTCGGCAATACCTCTATTTCTTGTTGGTTAGTTGAGGGGAGGTGTGAAAATCCATCATATGGTTGCTCTCTTTGGGATGACTCTCCTGAATGAGGTTTGAGATGCATCATCTGTCTATAATCTTGCACTTGCACATTAGCCATTGCTTTGTTTATCATGGTGGCTAACTGAGAAGATAAGATAGATGGTGATGTGAGTTTCTTCAAGAGTAGAAGTTGCAGGAGGAGGAATCTCTTGGGATTGCATCTCTGTTTCATGATCATGGACTAAGGAAATTCATGCTACACACCATGTTATCTACAATGTAATGTATTGCATAATACGGATATATTAATGGATAGCAATACGGTAACTGAAACGAAGTCTTTCCCTATCAAAGTTAACACATATCAGACACCCACTAGATTCTCAACTATGGCCCTCCAATGCCTAAGTTAGAGCTTGTAGTAAGAAGAGAAGAAGTGAGTAGTAGCAGTAATGAAAATCAATAGCAGAGAAACAGTAAGTGTAAGAATAATGAGATTAGCCCCCCCCCCTCCACTTCTCCTCCGCTTCTTATATATATCTCCTCCTCTTTTCCCCACGACTCCTCTTCATGTCTTAGGGAAAGTTGTTGCATAACAAACTATGAGGGTGATCGTCCATGTGGAAAGTCACACCGATCGAGATGATGGTGTTGTTAGGTCATTAGAAAATTATTATGTAAAGAAACTTTTGTGGGGGCCTATGAGGCATCTTCAATCTATTACTAAATATGATAACGTGTATGAATGAATTCTAACAAACCCTTAAGGAAACATTTCATGAGGTCCCACCTTAACTGATGTATTATTCCTTTCTATAATGTGACTCTCTACTGATTTCCCGAGATGTTCCTTCTTAACTCAGCACTCCGCCTACTTCTCAAACTACTCTTTCCTGACACAACACTCCTCCTACTTCTCGAGCTATTCCTTCCCGCCTTAACACTCCACTTGCTTCCTGAGCTGTTGTTCCTTTCTTGCTCAGCACTCAGTCCACTCTTTGAGTTATTTCCTTCCACTTAAGCATATTATTGTAATATCAGATAAGATTCATTTTCTTTTCTCTCAAGGGAATCGTCAGTCCTTATCTTTTTTTTATCTAGAAGGAAACTATTGTTGGAAGAACTGGTAAGACCTATGCTAGTATTGAGGTAGCTTGAATAGATTGTAAGACCTCTAGCTAAGGCACAGTAGTCCAACAAAAGATGAGTCTCATTGGATAGAAGAGAGATAATAAAGAAGGCAAAAGGAAAAAAAAACTAATCTGAAGTCTTCTCAAGCCTATCTTTGTTTAGAAAAAAGTTTTTCTAGTAGATAACCTAAGAGTAACGTAATCACTATAGCAAGGTCCTTGTAGGTCATTATAGCATGCTAACAAAAATGGACATATAATAAACAAACACCTAAACAAACTATCTACAATACATATAATTTCTCGAAAGAGGCCATGTACATATTCTTTTCTTACTTATAAAGAAAGCTCGACATAAACCTTACAAGAACTCAAACCAAACCCTTCAGCGGAACTTCCAACACTTTAGGAGGATGAAGGTATATCTCTAGTACATCCTGGTAAGACAATATAAGAACAAATCAAGCAACAAACTATAGGTTAGAAGAAATAATAGACATAGAAAGAAACTTAGGATTATTGTCCAACAAACAATTAAACATATTAAATCCACAAAGGCTATATGGACAAGGAATGATATCCTTTTCATCTTCTATTTTTATATATCATAGAACGGAAGCTCTACACCTACTAGAAAAAAGATAAGAAAGATTAAACCTAATGACTAATACATCCGCTTGGAAACTACTAAATAGAAGACATAACTACATTCATTTAGGTTTAATAGTATTTGGACTGAGGGGACTAACAAGAAAATAAATAGTAGGAAAATTATTACTTTTCTTATATAACTCTAGATTCTCAGACAAAGAAAAAGCAATCATAGGTTTGGTATAGATAGACATAAACAACAATATAGGAATAATCTACTTATCCTCAAACTTCAATATGATAATTAAAGATTTGTACGAGAATTTCCAACATCCATATATATATATATATATATATATATATATATATATATATAAGGAGAGGCACCAAGTGGAAACACATGTAGTGACCTCTATATGTCATACCACATGGTATCCAAGGTTGGCCCTAGACTAGGGCAATTGGGGCACCCGTCCAAGGTCCAAAAATTTTTAACATCATCAAGACACTTATATAGGGTCCAAAAATGTTTATGTGCCCAAATTAACCTTGGACCAAGGCCCATTTATCAAGATTTCACCCAAGGCCTCAAAATCATATGGACCGACCCTGGTGGTACCTCCCCTCAGGCACATGCTGGCGTGCATGGGGAGATGTCCAACATATCAAATCACTATATGTTGGATATCTCTCCATGCACATTTGAGAGGAGACATTACATGAAAACGCATGCAGTAGATCCATATATTTACAGAAATTTTTCTTTAAATTAGATGATAAATCTTAGAACATCAAGCTACTAAGTCATATACTGCAAGCGCTTTCCCATTTACTCTAGCGGTTGATGAAAAATTTCTATGAGATCGGATCGATCGTCCTTAGAATTATTCGAATAAAAAATCTAAAAAAATACAAACAATTGTCTAAAAACATCAAAAGATTTATTAACAAGGACAAAGAACTCATGACAATGAAGGATTTACACAAAAAAAAATGGAAATGAAAACAAAGGAAAACTCATGGACAAAGTTTGCAAACGGAGAGTGAACGAACACTACAAAAATATATCAAAATAGCGACGAAATTTAGCAATGAAAATAATTTTCTACAAATTTGTAACAAAATTTATGATGAATTGAAATTTTCATCGCAAAATTTGTCAAAAATTTACGACGAAAAATCATATTCGTTGCAAAATTTTGAAAAAAAAAATATAAATTCATCATAGAATTTGCAATGAAATTGGAATTTGATGCAAACTTTGGGATGAATTTTATTTTCGTTGCAAATTTTGCAATGAATATAGAATTCATTGCAAATATTCTGACAAATTTGGTGATGAAATATTTTCATCGAAAATTTTCAATTATTTGGCGAAAAAGACAATGGCAGGAATTAAGAAATTTGCAACGAATTTAATATTAATTGCTAATTTGGCAATGAATTTACTTTTCGTCGCCAATTTTGTGATGAAAAATAAAATTCGTCGCAGAATTTTGCCACGAAATATGAATTCATCGCAGAATTTGCAATGATTTATTAATTTGTTGCAAAATTTACGATAATTTTAGCGACGAAAATATTTCGTTGGATATTTCAATTGGCGACGAATATTACGACGAATGTCGTATCTGTCGCTAATTCAGCAACAAATATCGTATTCATCGCCAATTCTGTAATGAATAATATATTCGTTGCCGAATTTGTGATGAATATTGCAACAAATTATACATTGTCATCGATTTCCTATAATTATGTACCCCCGTTCCCCTTTCCTCTTCTCACGCACTCGCTCCTCCTACCCGGCTCGATCCCTCCAGTATGCATTCTCCACCTCTCCTCTTCCACCGCCGCCATCGCCGGAGCACTTGCCGGTGTTGCCGCGCACGACAGCTGTCACGAGCTCACTGATGCGCTCTGCTTGCGGTAGCTCAACCACAACCCACCACGAGCATCGCTCATGCACGTGTGCTTGTGACTGCTGCCGTCGCGAGCACACGGCAGGGGCGCAAGAAGGTCGTAGGGGCATAACGCAGTAAGGGTGTCACCCCTGTCACATCGTGCATCACCATCGTCCTTTAGGTAATCCGCGTGCATGCATAGCGATCATCTTTCAGGTGACCCTAATCGTTCGCGCATCGATGGCTTGTCTGGGTCATTCGCCGAGCTGGGGCGTTGTTCCAGGCTCCACGCATGGGTGGTTATCGCTACCCCTTGATCGGGCACAACTGTTGTGTCGACCCCGACCCTCCGATGCATGTACTCGACCCATAGTAGAGTCAACATATTATTCAAATGTGTTCAGTAATGTGTAATGTACATACAAAATTAATGTTTTATTTTTCATATATATGCTAGTCATACTTCATCCTTTAGATGATCCGCGTATTCGTAAAGTCTTCTACTGTGAGTTCATCCGTTACTTCCACCAGGGGCAGGTATATTTGTATATTCAAAAATTTATAGAATTATCATTATATAATATATATAATTAATATTTGATTTTATGTATTTATTTTACTATAAATATGTATTATTTGCTCTATATGTTATAGTTGTTAATTCAATATCATAGCAAAAATTAGTAAGCACTAGAAGAATTTATTTTGAGTATAAATTTATTGTTCAATTAATATGGATGGAACATGGAAAAAATAGAATTAATCCTTGATATAAATTTGGAAACAAGACAAGTGGAGAGAGAAAGAAGTTGGATGTATAAAAAGAATTTACTAGAATGTTAGGGTTTAACCGATGAATTTATTATTAGGCTGGAACAATTTTTGAATTTTATTGGCAGTAATGTTGAGTTTATGGATGGGAATAAATTAAGGTGTTCGTGCAAAATATATCATAATGGTGAATTTTTTCAGTGCGATAAAGTTCAATAACATCTTTGTAGATTTGGTTTTACCCCAAATTATTATAATTGGACATGTCATGGTGAACTGTTCATGTCTGATAAAGAGGTTGGACAAAACATACAAAGAACAGTTAGTGGAGATCAAAGATATTATGATCAATTCAATCCATATCAGAGGATGATAGTTGATTCAGTTGGTCATAATTTGAATACCGAATCGAACGCTGCAAGTTATAATTATCCTCAAACATTTGAACCCATGTATACCAGTTATTCATCGCCGTTGGAGGAGGTAGAAGTAACAGGCGTTCATGAAAATTTATACAATGAACCATATCTCAAATTTTAAGAAGTGTTGAGAGCTGTAGATGAACTCGTATGGTCTGGTTGTGACAGTCACACACTAAATTATCTCTAACCGCAAGATTGTTGAATGTTAAAACTGAGAATAATGTGTCTGAAGATTGTTTTAATGATTTCGTTCAAGTTATTGGAGAAGTATTGTCGCGTGATCACATAATGCCCAATGATTTTTACAATATGAAAAAACTTGTGAAAGATTTAGGTCTTTCGGTGCAAAGAATTGATGTTTGCATAGATGGTTGTATGTTATATTGGGGAGATAATGCAGATGCAGAGATTTGTAAATTCTTAATCAATGTAGGCACAAGAGTACCACGAGATTGAATCGTAATAAGCGATGTAAATCATACAAACAAATGTTGTATCTGCCTTTAACTCCTAGATTGCAAAGGCTTTATGCATCGAAAGTCACTACAGAACACATGACTTGGCATGCAAATCATGAAACAGAGGAAGGGCTAATGTGTCATCCATCAGATGCATATGCATAGAAAATTTTTGATAGAACATATCCTGAGTTTACGAATGAGACTCAAAACATCAAGTTGGGTCTATGTGCTGATGGATTTGCTCCATTTGGCAAATTAGTAAGAACTTATTCTTGCTGGCCAATTATCTTAACTCCGTATAATCTTCCACCTAATATGTGTATGAAAACATTGTATATATTTTTAACATTGATTGTTCCTAGCCCTCATAATCCCAAAAAGTTAATAGATGTTTAAATGCAATCATTGATTGTCAAGCTGAAACAACTATGGGATGAGGGTGTTTCTACATATGATGTTCATACTAATCAGATGTTCACAATGAGAGTTGCACTTCTTTGGATCGTAAATGATTTTCCTTCTTATGGTATGTTATCGGGATGGAGTACTACTAGAATTTTAGGATGTCCAATATGTATGGAGAGATCAAAGTCATTTAGATTGAAACATGAAAAGAAACCGAGTTATTTTGATTGTCATAGACAATTTTTATAGCCAAATCATAAATTCAGAAGAAATAAAGAAGAATTCACTAACAATAGAATTGAAATAACACCTCCACCATTGAGATTAATCGGTTAATTCTTATGGAATAGAGTGCTTAACTTTCCATCTATAATTGAAGAACCAAATGCCTGACTATGAAAGTACACATAAATGGACTAAACGGAGTATATTTTGGTATTTGCCATATTGGCAGAGTAATTTGATTCATCACAATCTTGATGTAATACATATTGAGAAGAATGTTTTTGATAATCTGATAAATACGATGATGGACATTACTGGAAAAATAAAAGACAATCTGAATGAAAGAAAAGATATGCGTCTCATCTGTAAATGACCCACCCTTGATGTTGATGAAAATAGTAGGGGACCAAAACCAAAAGCAGTTTATACATTGAATAAGGATCAGAGATGGATTGTTTGTAAATGTTGAAATCATTGAGATTTTCTGATGGTTATATCTCTAATCTTGGCAGATGCGACGATTTGAAGAAATGCAAATAGATTAGTTTGAAAGGTCATGACTGTCATATATTCATGGAAAGAAAATTCCTATTTCTTTTAAGGAAATGTTACCAAATTTTGTATGGGGTGTAATTACGGAATTAAGCATTTTCTTTCATGATATTTGCTCGACAGTATTGAGTCATTCGCACATTGAGACATTAAAGAGAGACATTCCAATCATTTTGTGTAACTTAGAAAGAATATTTCCACCAGCATTTTTTGATTCCATGGAACATCTTTTGATTCACTTGCCAAATGAGGCAAAAGTTGAAGGTCCTGTTCAATTTCGATGGATGTATCCGTTTGATAGGTGATTTTTTTCCTTTTTTTTATATACCATTGTTAGTGCATTTGATTAATTTTAGTATAAGTTAATTTCTAATATTTTTTGTTTTATTACTATTATATTCCTCTATCACTTGAAAAAAAAGGTGAAAAATAAGGCTCATGTTGAAGCTTTTATTGTTTATGCATATATTGTGGAGGAAGTTACAACTTTTGCAACATATTATTTTGAACCTCATGTTCAATGCAAATGTCGGAGAGCAGGAGGAAATAATGAGGTTCTTGTTAATCCCAATTTTAAGTCATTCTCAATTTTTAACTACTTAGTCGACCGAGTGGATCTTATACACGTAGATACTTAACTGGTCAAGAGTGGCGAGCAACCCACACATATTTTACTGAACTGTTCAGAAGTAACGTCGTATTTCGAGTGAGTATATACATGTTATATTATATATTTCATATATCATAAATTATTGTTGGTGTTATATTTATTTTTATGGTAGGATTTTCTAAACCCTATATTCTGAGCTTCCGGAGCATGAGTTTGATCGTTTCTACGATGAAGAATTTGCAGCATGGTTGAAAAAATATGTTAGTCTATGATAATAAATTGGTTAAATCTTGACTTTAACACATACTTATTTGACTTTAGGTTCTTGATAATGATGCTCACAGTGAGCAAGAATTAGTAAACTATTTGTCATTGGATCCAAACTCAATGGTGAAAACTTGGCCGACATATTTCATAAATGGATATAATTTTCATACTCAAGAATATGGAATGGGCAAAGCTACAATGAATAGTGGGGTTTGTGTTCAGTCATCTAATGATGGAGGTGCAAGGAATGATTTTTATTGTTTATTAGATGAAATTTTAGAGGTAGAGTACTCATTCTCAGATTTAGGAGTTGTTTTATTTATGTGTCGTTGGTTTGACCCTATCAAAGGCATGAAGGTACATCCATAGTTTAATTTGGTTGAATTAAATCATAAAAAATTATACAAGAGGTATGAACCATTTGTGCTAGCACAATAAGAAATTCAAGTATTTTATGCTTCATATCCTAGTCTGAGACGAGACAAAAGTGATTGGTGGGTTGTTTGTAAAACAAAAGAACATAAAAAAATTTAGGAACATTGGGAAGACATAGCATATCAACAAGATGAAGTTGGCAATAAATTTCATATCAAAGAATATAATATTTCAATGTTACAAGATCCCAGTGGCGTAGTAATAGACGTTGATGCAAGTGAAATGAATGAGAATGAAGATGAGGAATTTAATTTAGAGGATGATGATGACGATGACGATGACGATGACGATGATGAGGAGGAGGATGAGATCGAACAGACGTATGAACAGGATGAAATTCACAATGAGGACTTTGATTTATAATTATGGGTAACTTTTATTCGGTATCAATTATGTTTCTATTTACTGTCTAATTCTAAATTTCATATATTTGATATATTAATGAACTGTCTTTTTTTATAGGTTATTCAATTGCTTCAAATATGGTAATTTATTAGTATTATTCATATTTTAAATTCGATATGCAAATGTATTTTTTTTTCTTTCATATTCTTCTAATAATTATGATTGTTAGTTTCGACATGGTGGTCATAGATGGAGTAGCAATACAAGATCACAGTCTTCCTCTGCTTCAGCCCCTGCTGTCACGCCTCGAGAGTATACCGTGCCAAAAAGCAAATAGACGGCATCTCCCCTGTACGTGGCAACATATCGTGTTAATACAAGGCCCGTAGGCCTACAACAACAATATAATACAAAGATATCAACATATCAAACACAGCGGAAACATACTATAGATAAAACAAAATACAAGACTCAACTGTGCACTCCGGAGTGACTTGACACAACAAGAATCATAATAGAAACCACAACAATGGCGAAATACATACAATACGTCCGTATATCACAAATACGGAAACAATACAGGCTAAAATCCAAGACAACAATATGGAACACATCAATCCACAAGAATACAACAAATCATAAATAAACCTCCATCCGTTCGGTGTGAGATGGGATCAGCTGGCGGAGCTCCGAACGTCCAAGGAATCTTCTACCTGTTACCTAGGCGACAGGAAGCCCAGGGTCCCAGGGTGGTGAGTATAAACTCAGGGGTAATATATAGAAAGTGCATGAACATATAGGGTAAAGAGATCTACAAGTATACATGTGAAGATCTACAGGTATACAGCATGAGTCCAATAGACATACAGTCCTATCCAACTCTAATAACAAGTAACTACAGTAAAGTCATACTCAGTGTATATACTAAACTGATCAACTGAACATGAAGTAATGTACCAACGTACCTGACGATCTGCAACACCATAAGCTATATCATCCTGAACAGATATACAATAATATAACCCATATAACGTACCAAGTCAATCTCATACCTGACCAATACTCAGACATATGAACAATATATAATCACATGTAATAATAACTCGATCCATACTACACATGACATGACGCTAATCAAGTGCATACATCAGTCTGGACCAACACATATATCATGCTCAACACATAGCAGTATATAAAATGCAAATGACATGTATCATGATGAACAACCATATGCAGCAATCATAGTTCAATCAAATGCAGCATCTCACAGGCATATGTAAAACATATATCAAAATACATGCATACATATATATTAGCAATGCATATGCATGGTCATGCCTGCGCACCCAACTCGCTACCACAACCCCAGTGTGGCCTAGGTGGCACGACATGACAACTATCCCGACTCCAGCCGCCACCACTCTCGAGTGACCGAGTTGGGTAGTATGAAACAGTAGCTAGCCCGCTATAGAGCTATATGCTACCCACACGGGGGTCCATGCTGCTAGCCGCTCCGTCCCTACCCATGAGTAGACGAGCACTTCACCCAGGATAACTGCACATCACACGACCACCGTCTATAGTGGGTGAGTGCGCTAACTACCACTCCGCACAGTGGCCAAGTGTGCATCTCCAGCTACCACCATCTATAGTGGCCGAGAACAGCACGCACAACAATGCTCTGCCCTCAACCCTGCAACCACTACCCCGAGTGGCCGGGGAGGCAGGATGACTGATGACCCGTCTCAACCACAAGGGAGACTCAGTCTACAGTATGCATGCAATGTAATGATGCATAGCTCCATACATGTATCCTCGCCACATTCCCTATCCCACGGGGAGTCCTAGTCAACCAAAAGTCAACTATGCAAGGACTACAATCCACAAGACTCTCTCGATCGCACAAAGAGTCATACACATCTGACAATCAACCACGCTAAGACATCTAGTCAGTAGCGAGATACTATCGACAAACAATATAACCATACACAGATACAGGATCCATAATGGATATACCATCATGCTAAGACCTCTAGTCCATAACCACATACTGACAACCACACACATTTATCTATGCACAGACAACTAGATCCACCATAGATGCACAACTAACATATGTACGATACAACAATCGACTTCATAACCCAAACCATCACCTAACCCTAGTGATGTAACACAGTAATCCAATCTGAGGTCTCAAGGATAACCCTAACCACCTGTACTTACTGAACATCCATCGGCTAACACATAATAGGGTTTATAGTTCCTATCCGTGCTAGATAATCAATGAAGTAACAGAGTATATATCTCAAAGGTCAAGGGAGTACAAGCATATGATTAAATAAGAGTGGATTTAAGGTAAACAGGTATAAACAGAAATTCAAGATCATGCACTAGAATTTGATCAAAACTACCGGACCAGGTAGATATTACCCACATGATACAAAGCTCGAATAATCCTCACGGTCGTGGACCAGCTTCGTATCCCAAACTTGCACATAATAGCAACAATGATTAAGTATAAGCACAAGACAAGTATACGAACTAAACACTACTTCGTTTCTAGGTTCGCATCCTTTCCTCGTCTTCGAGTTAGAAACTCCCATTAACCCAATTTGATACACCAAAACCAAACTCGCTCCCAAATCAACAAGATCACTATATAGATCTGAACAACACTCTAAACAGGGTTGTAATAGAAGCTCACCACAAACTCAATCCACCACAGCTAATCAATTCAATACATCCACAGAATAGATCAATCGGACACATTTACAACACCTAACTCATCTACAGATCAACCGTAACATACATGAAAGTCTAAACATCCAAATCAACTTGCATATTCACATATCATCAACACTTAGCACACCCCCTTAACTTCATCAACAAAAATGATCAACTGTCGACGGCACTGCCCAATCACATCCAACGAATTCAAACAGATTTGTATGACACAATTAACTCTAAATCGAATCTAGTAAATCCACTGCATAAACCAACAATAATCCAAAATCCTTGTTACCAAGCTCAACCTCAATGTTGATTCACTCATAGCTGAACTCTCTCTCTAGCACACAATTCATCCACGACAAAACAATATCCAATTAGCTATCAACAGTTCACGTAAAAAAATAGAAATCTGATAGCATTTATAGGTCGATACAGAACTTACCCCAACTGCTAGGCTACCAACAAATCAACCCAATCTGCACTCTGGAGCTCACAACCTCTATAGGGATGAAGGTAGCCGAGGATGAGCCTAGCGACGATCTGAGCTATGGCAGCCGACGCTGTTACACACGATGCAGAGTCAATCGAAGGTGCCCCTTGTCTAGATCGGCTCACCGAACTCCAGAAAACTCCCGATTGTAATCGGTCGCAAGGATACTTAATTGTGACATCACTGGCGTCGATCCGAGCTCCCCTTTCTGTCAGAAGAGAGAGACCAATAGCAGCTCCTATCGCAGTCACAGCTTCCCTCCCCAGCTGCCCTGTTCACCGTAACAAATCGAGCCCCAATCACTGACCAAACACCGATTGAAGCTAAAACGAAAACCACAACAAGATCCAAAGGAAAACAGCGATTTAACCCTAACCTGAACAACCGGAATACCCGGATTAGCAGCTCACTACCGCGGCGATATCACCTCCGATCTGTCGGGGTAGAGGGGTCAATAAGATCTCCAAGGCCTGAAATCAACGGACCTGCTGCCGGAGATCTGCTAGGGCGACGACATTGTCGAACTTCCCTACTGGAACCGTCGACGAGCACCCGATCTAACGACGGAAGAAGCAGCGGCGCAAGGAAAAGGAGAGAAGAGAAGAGGCGATCGCGACGAATGGCCCGCTCCATTAGTTCGATTCCTTTAAAAGTCGTTCGTCCCATTCGGTTAACCCAGCCCAATCCAAACCCAATCTGATTTGGTTCAGCTCAGCCGATTCAGCCCAAACCCAATTCTAATCCAAACAGATTTAACCCGTTTCCAGCCCAGGCCCATTACAGCCCAAGCCCAATTTCAGCCCAACTAGATCAGCCTAATGGACTCAACCCAACTAGATAATTAACCCCATTAGCCTACTAATTAAGCCCAATTAATCTACTCATTAACTCAATTAATTAAAGGTTTAATTCATAATAATTTTTTTTTTCATATTTTACATTCTCCCCCACTAATAAAAATTTGGTCCCCAAATTTCCGACTCATGTACGAGTATGAGATGTCACAACAACCATCTCAGATATTTAGAGAAAAGTCACACACATCAAATACTAAGTGGGGTACTGAGCTCGAATATTACATTTCAGCTCTTATATACGCTCTCAATCAACCTATTAATAGGTCAATAACTGTACCAAAGTGGAGCTCTATATCCCTGACCTGTTGGAGACTTGCTAGAATCGTAAGGTAAATCATGAATCACTATCAGAAATGATACTCAAGGTTACTCTATGGATATAATTACATCAAGCGATCCAACGGAGTCCATCTTACGGCTCGGAAGAAAATGAGCGGACCTAGCTAATCGACCATCGACTAACCAAATCCGATCAAGTCCTTTCCGAATTCTAGATAATCCCCCAACACAGTCCATCGTACTAGGCTACCACTTCCATCACGGTACGTAACCCTACCGATCACAATATTCCACCTTTGCTTGTTGGCATACCCATAAAGGAACCGTGTCCCATATATCGTTCCACCAACATGAACATCTCAATATTCACTATTTTCGGATACACTCCGAATAAATTATTACTCTCAAATGAAGAGTCTCCTGAAACAACTCTTCCTAAAACGAATGCAACTCTGGAAACCACTATCCTTCTCAGAGATGGAGAATTATTCTAACAAGAGAAATTAATCTAATGTCCAAAATTCACTCTTTTACATAGAACTGAAAGTAACTGCGGAAGACTATAATGACTAATCTCGCTAGTTTCTCAACTAGCATACACATAATATACGTCTCATTCAACTGCATCGGGATCGCTCCTAATCCCTGAAATGATGCATCTACGTACAATAACCTTCCATCCATATCGGACGGATTAACTAACACTGACACAAAAGTCAGCCACCTTCTAGGCCTTGAAACCTAGCTTCCCCAACTTCCGACTAAGTGATTCCCATCACTTCCTTAGTCCAACAAGTCAGTGATATAGTATCGCTAAAACATCCTATCCGCATCTCTGGTAAATACCAAATCAATCTAGTGACACCATAATTTCCCCTAAGATTTTGAATATATCCCAAAAATATATCATCCACAGATATGATGACAATCGATCTCAAATACTCCCAGAGTACTTGATTCCTCAAATTCATGAACAACTAAATCGTCGATAGGTCTAACAACATTATCAACATCTCCTCAAATTCATACCAAGTATGAAATGTCGTCTTCTACACCCTGCATCCTTTTTACTCCAAGCTGATGATATATCAATCATCACACCGACAATGATAATTGTATGACACTAAGTCACTACAATATCAAACCTCCAGTCGTAGACCAACCCTAGGATATACACAGGTGTCATTTAGCTGATCTAAACAGATCATCTATCCCCAACGAAGGATATTCATTCTCAGCAATTATTGCATTCCAATCATCGATAATCGATGTATAAACTCAAGGTCTGACTCTCTTCTAACAAAGAGTTACAAGTCTTCTCAAGAAGAAACACTGAGGCAGATAAATCTCCCATAGTGTTTAGCAACACTGATACCCATAAAATCATCTCCCGGTATGAGGTCCCCAATATCAGGACTATTCCCGAAATCACCTCAATCGCTTACTCCACTTGCCCATGCAGTGACAAGCATGGGAGTTCATCCGAATCTATATCCGAATACTCTCGAATTATATGCACATTCGAGATACATGTTATACCCTCATTTCAACAATTTAACTATCCGCAAGGATATGTCTATAATAAAGGTATGTCTAGCAAAAGCTAAGGGTATCCCTTGACTTCTTGATTGTTGGTCAACATCTCACCTGACGATAGAGATACCACCAATCCATAAGTCGATAGGAACCCATCTAATCCTATCTAAGAATGTTCTAGACCTGGCTACCTGTGACTATCAGTATCTCCCAATATATCCACACAAGGTAAACTAAGGTAATACCCCAAATGATTAATTCTTCGGTCTACTATATCTCTTCTCGAGTAATCATGTAAACTTGTCCAACATCTATTCTGGACGGCTGAGCTCATGCAGATGCAAAGACTATCATGGAGGAACTGAAATCAATCTTGGGCGAGGTACAATCAAAACAATCGCAATGGAGATGGTAAACAACATTTATCGCAAAGGATACACATCCCGGCTATATAATCTTGAATCAACATCAAACATCATAGCACGTTCCATCTCTGTGAAAGGTATAGCTACACCTGGAGAATACGGCATAGATACGACCATCGTCGTATACTCTCTCTCCTCTGAACAAATCATAACTACGCCTAGGAAGGTAATAATTGTTGTCGTCTGGAAAGATAACAATTGTTGTCTGAATGTCTGAGTCTTCTGAGATGTCTTCGCCTAATACTGCTGAGTAACTTACTTCTTCCGGATGAAAGTATCAAAGAGATTCAACTATATCTGAGGTAGTAGATCGCTACTGATGTGATAATCCCTTCTTCTGTCATGATCTCAGCTTCCGAGGTTGTGGATCGTCCGCTCGAAAGCATCATCCATAGTCTTCCACTGAGTCTTCAAAGTACATACTTTCCTCGTAGATACCAGCTACTTATAGTAGAAACAGATACAATGGTCCATCGGATAATCTGGCTCTGTGTCTCGTCGTAACCCGCACTGCACACACGTAATCTCCTTTCGGAGTCTTTCTTCTGAGTTCACTAATAAACATAAGAAAACACTGACGATCTGTAATCGATCTTCTATAATCGGACAACTCTCCAATAGTAGCTCATGACTCATAACTCCAATCTCACTCCTTTGTCCAACTTTCAAAGACTTCTAATTCCAATAATTTGACTTGCAATATCTGCTTATCAAATCTCCAACTCTTAAAACAATAGCTACGGAGTCATTTCTATACACATGACTCGGTCTAAGGACTTCCGGTAGGATCTAATAGAAAATCCAATCATCTGATCAAAATATCAGCCAATAAACCATAGGTGGCTTAAGACATGTCGATCACATTCTCGAGTTATTAGGTGGTCGTAACCCTCACAAGTCTAGCGACTTTGCATGGTACCTTCGTTATTAAACGATCACCCTACCCGATGCCCAAGAATTCCTTGACAATGAGTCAAAGAAAATGACGTGGGAAAATACTCTCTCACAACATCACTACACCTTGGCCAAGTGATGTGTGATTTCTCGTAGGTTATTTCCTATATCTTCCACCAAGTACCGGCTAAATCCGGATAATGGTATTCAACTAACACTACTATCTTCGTATAACCCGAGTTAAGTACTCACAAGTACTTTCAAAATTATACAACCTAGCATGACTAATTCAAGGATCAAAATCCCTATGAATATCTCCAAACTAATCCTCTACTATCTGCGTCAGCAATAGTATACTCGCTTGTCCATTACCCCATAGGTAATAATCTGACTAACATACTTAGCGAAAATCCTTAGGACTGTAATCCTTGATCTCCATAAGGGATGTAACTACCTAACTCCAGTTTTCTGACTCGGTATCAGTCGGCTCTTAAAGGTAATTACCTTTTCGATAGTAGGTACATGTCTAATAACCTCAACATATCATTCCCGTGGTCAACTTAAACCACGGTTACAAATACTAACCAATATCCTACAAGTCATCCATGTTATAAGCAACTAAATGCATAGCCAACAGAAGGATATGTAATAACAGTTAACATACCTTAAACCTTGTAGCTCGGAGATGTCCGCAACAGCCAGATCCTAGAACTCACAAAATCCAAAATCGAGTAAAGCAAAACTCGATATCCGAACGAAGTAAAATACGAAAATGGACTTCGCAACCTAGGCTCTGATACCAATAAAATTGTCATGCCCCGAGAGTATACCGTGCCGAAAAGCAAATGGACGACATCTCCCCTGTACGTGGCAATATATCGGGTTAATACAATGCCCGTAGGCCCACAACAACAATATAATACAAAGATATCAACATATCAAACACAGCGGAAACATACTACAGATAAAACAAAATACAAGACTCAACTGTGCACTCCGGAGTGACTTGACACAACAAGAATCATAATAGAAACCACAACAACGGCGAAATACATAAAATACGTCCGTATATCACAAATACGGAAACAATACAGGCTAAAATCCAAGACAACAATATGGAATACATCAATCCACAAGAATACAACAAATCGTAAATAAACCTCCATCCGTTCGGTGTGAGATGGGATCAGATGGCGGAGCTCCGAACGTCCAAGGAATCTTCTACCTATTACCTGGGCGACAGGAAGCCCAGGGTCCCGGGGTGATGAGTATAAACTCAGGGGTAATATATAGAAAGTGCATGAACATATAGGGTAAAGAGATCTACAAGTATACATGTGAAGATCTACAGGTATACAGCATGAGTCCAATAGACATACAGTCCTATCCAACTCTAATAACAAGTAACTACAGTAGAGTCATACTCAGTGTATATACTAAACTAATCAACTGAACATGAAGTAATGTACCAACGTACCTGACGATCTGCAACACCATAAGCTATATCATCCTGAACAGATATACAATAATATAACCCATATAACGTACCAAGTCAATCTCATACCTGACCAATACTCAGACATATGAACAATATATAATCACATGTAATAACAACTCGATCCATACTACACTATGACATGACGCTAATCAAGTGCATACATCAGTCTGGACCAACACATATATCATGCTCAACACATAGCAGTATATAAAATGCAAATGACATGTATCATGATGAACAACCATATGCAGCAATCATAGTTCAATCAAATGTAGCATCTCACAGGCATATGTAAAACATATATCAAAATACATGCATACATATATATCAGCAATACATATGCATGGTCATGCCTGCGCACCCAACTCGCTACCACAACCCCAGTGTGGCCTAGGTGGCACGACATGACAACTATTCCGACTCCAGCCGCCACCACTCTCGAGTGACCGAGTTGGGTAGTATAAAACAGTAGCTAGCCCGCTATAGAGCTATATGCTACCCACACGGGGGGCCCTACTGCTAGCCGCTCCGTCCCTACCCTTGAGTAGATGAGAACTGCACCCAGGATAATTGCACATCACACGACAATCGTCTATAGTGGGTGAGTGCGCTAACTACCACTCCGCACAGTGGCCAAGTGTGCATCTCCAGCTACCACCATCTATAGTGGCCGAGAATGGCACGCACAACAATGCTCTTCCCTCCACCCTGCAACCACTACCCCTAGTGGGCGGGGAGGCAGGATGACTGATGACCCGTCTCAACCACAAGGGAGACTCAGTCTACAGCATGCATGTAATGTAATGATGCATAGCTCCATACATGTATCCTCGCCACACTCCCTATCCCACGGGGAGTCCTGGTCAACCAAAAGTCAACTATGCAAGGACTACAATCGACAAGACTCTCTCGATCGCACAAAGAGTCATACACATCTGACAATCAACCACGCTAAGACATCTAGTCAGTAGCGAGATACTATCGACAAACCATATAACCATATACAGATACAGGATTCATAATGAATATACCATCATGCTAAGACCTCTAGTCCATAACCACATACTGACAACCACACACATTTATCTATGCACAGACAACTAGATCCACCATAGATGCACAACTAACATATGTACGATACAACAATCGACTTCATAACCCAAACCATCACCTAACCCTAGTGATGTAACACAGTAATCCAATCTGAGGCCTCAAGGATAACCCTAACCACCTGTACTTACTGAACATCCATCGGCTAACACATAATAGGGTTTATAGTTCCTATCCCTGCCTGATAATCAATGAAGTAACAGAGTATATATCTCAAAGGTCAAGGCAGTACAAGCATATGATTAAATAAGAGTGGATTTAAGGTAAACAGGTATAAACAGAAATCCAAGATCATGCACTAGAATTTGATCAAAACTATCAGACCAGGTAGATATTACCCACATGATACGAAGCTCGAATAATCCTCACGATCGTGGACCTGCTTCATATCCCAAACCTGCACATAATAGCAACAATGATTAAGTACAAGCACAAGACAAGTATACGAACTAAACACTACTTCGTTTCTAGGTTCGTATCCTTTCCTCATCTTCGAGTTAGAAACTCCCATTAACCCAATTTGATACACCAAAACCAAACTCGCTCCCAAATCAACAAGATCACTATATAGATCTAAACAACACTCTAAACAGGGTTGTAATAGAAGCTCACCACAAACTCATTCCACCACAGCTAATCAATTCAATACATCCACCGAATAGATCAATCGGACACATTTACAACACCTAACTCATCTACAGATCAACCGTAACATACATGAAAGTCTAAACATCCAAATCAACCTGCATATTCACATATCATCAACACTTAGCACACCCCCTTAACTTCATCAACAAAAACGATCAACTGTCGACGGCACTTCCCAATCACATCCATCGAATTCAAATAGATTTGTATAACACAATTAACTCTAAATCGAATCCAGTAAATCCACTGCATAAACCAACAATAATCCAAAATCCTTGTTACCAAGCTCAGCCTCAATGTTGATTCACTCATAGCTGAACTCTCTCTCTAGCACACAATTCATCCACGATAAAACAATATCCAATTAGCTATCAACAGTTCACGTAAAAAAATAGAAATCTGATAGCATTTATAGGTCGATACAGAACTTACCCCAACTGCTAGGCTGCCAACAAATCAACCCAATCTGCACTCTGGAGCTCACAACCTCTATAGGGATGAAGGTAGCCGAGGATGTGCCTAGCGACGATCTGAGATATGGCAGCCGACGCTGCTACACACGGTGCAGAGTCAATCGAAGGTGCCCCTCGTCTAGATCGGCTCACCGAACTCCGAAAAACTCCTGATTGTAATCAGTCGCAAGGATACTTAACTGTGACATCACTGGCGTCGATCCGAGCTCCCCTTGCTGTCGGTAGAGAGAGACCAACAGCAGCTCCTACCGCAGTCACAGCTTCCCTCCCCAGCTGCCCTGTTCACCGGAACAAATCGAGCCCCAATCACTGACCAAACACCGATTGAAGCTAAAACGAAAATCACAACAAGATCCAAAGGAAAACAGCGATTTAACCCTAACCTGAACAACCGGAATACCCGGATTAGCAGCTCACTGCCGCGGCGATATCACCTCCGATCTGCCGGGGTAGAGGGGTCAATAAGATCTCCAAGGCCTGAAATCAACGGACCTGCTGCTAGAGATCTGCTAGGGCGGTGGCGTTGTCGAACTTCCCTACGGGAACCGTCGACGAGCACCCGATCTGATGACGGAAGAAGCAGCGGCGCTAGGAAAAGAAGAGAAGAGAAGAGGCGATCGCGACGAATGGCCCGCTTCGTTCGTTCGATTGCTTTAAAAGTCGTTCGTCCCATTCGGTTAACCCAGCCCAATCCAAACCCAATCTGATTTGGTTCAGCTCAGCCGATTCAGCCCAAACCCAATTCTAATCCAAACAGATTTAACTTGTTTCCAGCCCAGGCCCATTACAGCCCAAGCCCAATTTCAGCCCAACTAGATCAGCCTAATGGACTCAGCCCAACTAGATAATTAACCCCATTAGCCCACTAATTAAGCCCAATTAATCTACTCATTAACTCAATTAATTAAAGGGTTAATTCACAATAATTTTTTTTTCCGTATTTTACACCTGCATAGTCTGATGCTCTTGTAGGAAATGTGCCCTCGAGCTCTTCTCCAGTTGCAGGATCTTCTGGTTCTCAATAGATCTCTGCTAATGTATCTTCCCCAGTACAACAATCACTTATTGAAAGGGAAGATACGTGAGAGGTGATATCTCCGTGTGGAGATTAGTAAGTATTCAAGTTTTAAATTATCTATATTTTTATAAATATCTAACATGGTTTATTTTTATTTTATGATAGATTTACAAATTATGTATATGTTATTCACGAAGTGAATAAAATAGTGAATAACCATTGGGGTGAAGCTTCTATGAGTTATACGAGCACGCCGAAAGAAATAAAAAGTTTGTGGTGGAATGAGTTTAAGGTAAGTTATTTAAATTATTTTGTATATAAAATTGTAGTTAATATAATCAATTCATTTTTTCTCTACTACAACAGGTATTTACTTGGGAGAAAAGTTAAACACTAGAGATAAGGAGGATTTTCAAGAAAAAGTGTGCGCAACCATATCAGAAACATACTCTGTCACGCCCCGGGAATATGTCGTGCCGAAAAGCAAACGGACGGCATCTCCCCTGTACGTGGCAACATATCGGGTTAATACAAGGCCCGTAGGCCCACAACAACAATATGATATACACAGATATCAACATATCAAACATACTAAACACAGCGGAAACAATACAAACAAATCAACAAGATACAAAGACCAACTGTGCATTCCGGAGTGACTTGACACGACAAGAATCATAACAGAAATCGAATCAAAGACCAAATACATACAATATGTCCGTATATCACAAATACGGAAACAATACAAAGAAAAACTCAAACCAACAATCCGTAAGGATAACACAACACGGAAAACATATCCATTCGTCCGGTGTGAGATGGGATCAGCTGACGGAGCTCCGAACGTCCAAGGAATCTTCTACCTATTATCTGGGCGACAAAAAGCCCAGGGTCCCGGGGTGGTGAGTATAAACTCAGGGGTAATATATAGAAAGTGCATGAACAACATATAAGGATAGATCTACAAGTATACATGTGATGATCTACAGGTATACAGCATGAGTCCAATAGACATACAGTCATATCCAAATCTAATAACAAGTAACTATAGTAAAGTCATACTCAATGTATATACTAACTGATCAACTGAACAGGAAGTAATGTACCAACGTACCCGACGGTCTGCAACACCATAAGCTATATCATCCTGACAGATATACAATAACATAACCCATATAATGTATCAAGTCAATCCCATACCTGACCAATACTCCAACATATGAACAATATATGATCACCTATAATAACAACCCGGTCCGTACCACACAATGACATGATGCTAATCAAATGCATATAACAGTCTGAATCAATGCATGTATCATGCTCAACACATAGCAGTAAATAAAAATGCAGATGGCATGTATCATGATGAATAACCATATGCAGTAATCATAGCTCAATCAAATGCAGCATCTCACAGGCATATGTAAAACATATATCAAATACATGCATACATATATATCAGCAGTGCATATGCATGGCCATGTCTGCGGACCCATCCAACCACGACCCCAGTATGGCCCGGGTGGCACGGCATGACGACTAGCCCGACTCCAGCCGTCACTACTCTCGAGTGACCGAGTTGGGTAGTATGAATGAGTAGCATATAAGCGTAAAGAGCTAACTACTCCCCGGGGGTCCCTGCTGCTGGTCGCTCCGTCACTACCCATGAGTAGACGAGCTCTGCACACAGGACAACTGCACGTCACACAACCACCGTCTATAGTGGGCGAGTGCTAACACCACTCTGCTCAGTGGCCAGGTGCGCATCTCCAGCTACCACCATCCCTAGTGGCCGAGCGCGGCACATCCAATGCTCTGCCCTCAACCCTGCTACCACTACCCCGAGTGGCCGGGGAGGCAGGATGACTGACGACCCGTCTCATCCACAAGGGAGACCCAGTCGTCAACATGCATGCAATGTATTGATGCATAGCTCCATACATGTATCCTCGCCTCACTCCCTATCCCATGGGGAGTCCTGGTCAACCAAAAGTCAACTATGCAAGGACTACAATCACAAGACTCTCTCTATCGCACAAAGAGTCATACTCATCTGACAGTCCACCACGCTAAGACCTCTAGTCAGTAGCGATATACAATCAACCGTCCATATAACCATACACAGGCACACAATCCATAATGGATATACCATCGCGCTAGGACCTCTAGTCCATGGTCACATACTGACAACCATACACTTATCTATGCACAGACAACTAGATCCACCATAAATGCACCACTAATACGGTTATGATATAACGATCGACTCCATAATCCAATCCATCACCTAACTCTAGTTAGGTAACACAGTAACCCTATCTGAGGTCACAAAGATAACCCTAACCACGTGTACTTACTGAACATCTATCAGCTAATACATAATAGGGTTTATAGTTCCTATCCGTGCTAGATAATCAATGAGTAACAGAGTATATATCTCAAGGTCAAGGCAGTACAAGCATATAATTAAATAAGAGTGGATTTAAGGTAAACAGGTATAAACATATATCCAAGATCATGCACCGGAATTTGATCAAAACTACCGGACCAGGTAGATATTACCCACCTGATATGCAATCCGTGCTATACATCTCCACGTCCATGTATCTATCACAATCAACGTCCTGTAACAATAGGATACAATTAAGTATCATCACCTATCTAATGATCGAATCAACTCTCATATCATCCTTATATCTCGATCAATTAATCGAACAATCTAATACTACAGGATGAATGAATTCATATTAACCGATAAATCTACCACATTCATCTATATCAATCCACAATATTAACTATAAATATACCAATCGGACATACCTTGCATTTTTGAATTTGATCCACAAGGCAATCTCTGCTTCCACACAATCGCGTGTCAATTCCCATAACTGAGCTCACATCTCATCAATACACCAATTCGCAATACCTTATTGTCAATACCTCCAACCGTAGCTAAGCTTCAATCACAGCAAATTCAGGTTCCCTGCTCCACTACATCCACTGCCGACTCAATAGAGCCGAGCTCTCAACCTCACAATCCATTAGCACAACAAAACCAATAGGGCAGCCAACCAATGCTTCCACTCTCGATGCAATGCATATGGATGAAACTCTGCACACGACAAGGATAAACTGAGCATAAGGCGACCACAGATCTGCTCACCATTAAGCAACGCAGGGAGAAAATGCCAGAAAAACTCATCATCCCTTGATTTCTTTCTTTTCCGGTACCATCCAGAAATCACACCTAGCTAGAAACCTCAGATTCAACTGTTGACGGTAGAAATCATTGGCTTGCAAACGACGATGATCCGCTACTGAGATCTAGCGGACCGGCAATAGATAGAGTCGCGTGATCAGCAAACGACTCTGGCTCGAGGTGAGTGATAGCTGTGGCGATCCGCGATGGTGGACGTGATAGCTGCGGAGAAAAGAAAAGCACCGACGATCTGATCTTGGGGAAGAAGAGGATGGCGACGGTGATCGAAGCTCCAGCTCACAGCTGGAACCCCGATTGACTCACTGCTGACCCCTAGTTCCCAGCGAGAACTCTTCACCGGAAATCGAGCTCGGGAACCCGAAATTAGAGATCCCCTTCGGCGATGATCGGCACGTGTGGCGACCTCAGCAGCTAGAGGAACGGCTACAGGCGTCGGCGATAAAAGCAAGGGAGAGCTCACGGCGGTCGCGATGATCGAAGAAGTCGACGGCATCGCGTGCGATCAGGAAGGCTGCGGCGGCGTGGCCAAGCTTCCCTCCCCAGGACGCCGACGAGCTGAGATCGGGTGGCAGGATCGCTTGGAGAAGAAGGAGAAAGCGAGAACTCACGAGGAAAGGAGGAAAACAACGATCGCAATGGAAACAGAATCGCGATCGGCTTATATGGGTGGTTTCGCTATTTGATTCGATTGAACCGGTTCAAGCCCAACCAAACTCAATTCAATTTGGTTCAGCCCTTAACCCAAGTCAAATCCAATCCGATTTAGCCCAAGCCCAATGCCAGCCCAAGCCTAATACCAGCCCAAATCTAATACCAGCCCAAGCCCAATTTCCAGCCCAATTAAACCACTAATTAAATCCAAATTAATTAAAGGGTTAATCAAATTTTTTTTTTTACCATATTCTACATTCTCCCCCACTTATAAAAATTTGGTCCCCAAATTTCCGACTCATGTACGAGTATGAGATGTCACAATAATCATCTCAAGTATCCGGAGGAAAGTCACACATCTCAAGTGACTAAGTGGGGTACTCAGCTTGAATATTATATTCCAGCTCTTATACGCTCTCGGCCAACCTATTAAGAGGTCAATTACTGTACCAGAGTGGAGCTCTATACCTGTACCCGATGGGAAACTTTGCCAGAATCGTAAGGTGAATCATGAATCACTATCAGAAATGATACTCAAGGTTACTCCATGGATATAATTCCATCAAGCGATCCAACGGAGTCCATCTTACGACTCGGAAGAAAATGAGCGGACCTAGCTAATCGACCATCTACTACCCAAATCCAATCAAGTCCTTTCCGAATTCTAGATAATCTCCCAACACAATCTAACGTACTAGGCTCTCACTTCATCACGGTACGTAACTCTACCGATCACAATATTCCACCTTTGCTTGTTGGCATACCCAACATCAAACTACGAAATCAACCGTGTTCTACCTGATGTTCCACCATAAAGGACGTCTCAAACTCGCTATTTTCGGATATACTCCGAATAAATCATCACTCTCGAATGAAGAGTCTCCTGAAACACTCTTCCTAAAGCGAATGCAACTCTGTAACCCACTATTCTCCTTGGAAACGGAGAATTACTTTCTCACAAGAGAAACCAATCTACTGTTCCAAACTTCATTATATCACCCAGAACTGATAGTAACTGGATGACTATAATGACTAATCTCGCTGGTTTCTCAACCAGCATACACATAATATACGTCTCATTCCACTGCATCGGGATCACTCCTAATCCCTGACATGATACATCTACGTACAATACTCTTCCATCCATATCGGACAGATTAATTAACACTGACCCAAAAGCCAATCACCTTCTAGGCCCTGAAATCTAGGTTCACAACTTCCAACCAGGTGATTTCCATCACCTTCTTGGTCCAACGAATCATCTATGGTAAATACCAAATCAATCTAGGGATACCACAACTTCCCTTAAGATTGTGGATATATCCATAAACATATCCTCCACCGATATGATGACAATCGATCTCAAATACTCCAAGAGTACGTGATTCCTCAAATCCATGAATGACTAAATCGTCGATAAGCCTAACAACATTATCAATCAACTCTATACACCTGCATCCTTTTACTCTAAGCTGATGATAGCTCAATCATCATACCAACAATGATAATTGTATGACACTAAGTCACTACAATATCAAACCTCCAGTCGTAGGCCAACCCTAGGATATACACAAGTGTCATTTAGCTGATCTAAAAAAATCATCTATCCACAACGAAGGATATTCATTCTCAACTACTCCATTTCATCATTGATAATCGATGCATAACCTCAAAGATTTGTCTCTCTTTCAACAAAGAGTTCCGGATCTTTTCAAGAAGAAACACGGAGGCAGATAAATCTCCCATAGTGTTTAGCAACACTGATACCCATAAAATCATCTCCCGGTATGAGGTCCCCAATATCAGGACTATTCCCAAAATCACCTCAATCGCTTACTCTACTTCCCATGCAGTGGCAAGCTCGAGAGTTTATCCAAAACTATATCCGAATACTCTCGAATTATACGTACATCCGAGAGTCCTAGTATACCAACGCTCCAACAATCTAACTATCCATAAGGATATGTCTATAGTAGAGGTATGTCTAGCAAAGGCTAAGGGTATCCCTTGACTTTGATTGTTGATCAACATCTCAACTGACGGTAGAGAAAATCACCAACCCACAAGTCGATAGGAACCCTTCGAACCCTATCCAAGAATGTTCTAGACAAAGATACCTGTAAACTACCAATATTTCTCGATATATCCGCAAATAGGATAACCTAAAGTAATACCCCGAAGGACCGATCCTTCGGTCTTCTATACTTTTTCTCGAGTAATCATGTAAACTCATCCAACATCTGTTCTGGACGACTGAGCTCAAGTAGCTACAAAAATCTGCCATGGAGGAAATGAAATCAACTGCTGAAAACGAAGGTACAAACTAAAACAACTGCACGGAGATGGTAAACACTGTTGTAATAGCAAAGGGTACACATCCGGCTGAAAAATACTGAAGAACTGTCAACATCAAAGCACGCTCCATCTCTGTGAAAGGTATAACTGCGTATGAAGAATGCAGAATAGATACAACCATTGTCGTATACTCTCTCTCTCCTCTGAACAAATCATAACCACGCCTGGGAAGGTAACAGTTGCTGTCGTCTGGGAAGGTAACAATTGTTGTCTGCACATCTGAATCTTCTGAGATGTCTTCGGCTGATACTACTGAGTAACTTACTTCTTCCGGATGAAAGTATCAAAGAGATCCAACTATATCTGAGGTAGTAGATCGTTGCTGATGTGATCCATTCTTCTGTCATGATCTCAGCTTTCGAGGTTGTGGATCGTCCGCTCGAAAGCATCATCCATAGTCTTCAACTGAGTCTTCAAAATACATACTCTCCTCGTAGATACCGGCTGCTTATAGTAGAAACAGATGCAATGATTCATCGGATAATCTGGCTCTGTGTCTCATCGTAACCCGCACTGCACACACATAATCTCCTTTCGGAGTCTTTCCTCTTAGTTCGCTGATAAACATGAGAAGTTGCTGACAATCTGCAATCGGTCTTCTATGATCGAAAAACTCTCCAATAATCGCTCGTGACTCATAACTCCAATCTTGCTCCTTTTATCCAACATTTGGAGACTTCGGATTCCAATAATTTGACTTGTAATATATGCTTATCAAATCTCCAACTCTTAAAACACTTGCTACGGAGTCATTTCTATACACATTACTCGGTCTATGCACTTCCGGTAGAATCTAGTAGGAGATCCAAACATCCTGATCAAGATGTCAATCGGTAAACCGTAGGTGGCTTAAGACATATCGATCACATTCTCGAGTTATTAGGTGGTCGTAACCCTCGCAAGTCTAGCGACTCTGCATAGTACCTTCGTAACCAAACGATCACCCTACTCGATGCCCAAGAATTCCCTGACAATGAGTCAAAGAAGATGACGTGAGAAAATACTATCTCACAACATCACTGAACTGTGACTAAGTGATACATCATTTCCCGTAGGTTATTTCCTATATCTTCCATCAAGTACCGGCTAAATCTAGATAACGGTATTCAACTACCACTTCTATCTTCGTATAACACGAGTTAAGTACTCAAAAGTACTCCCAAAGTTATACAACCTAGAACGACCATCTCAGGGATCAACATTCCTATGAATATCATCCCCTAATTTTCTACTATCTGCATCAGCAATAGTATACTCGCTTAGTCCATTACCCCTCAGGTAATAATCTGACAAACATAATTAGTGGAAATCCTTAGGACTATAATCCTTGATCTCCACAAGAGATGTGCCTACCTAATCCCTGCTTTCCGACTCGGTATCAGTCGGCTCTCAAAGGTAATTACCTTTTCGATAGCAGGTACATATCTAATAACCTCAACATATCGTTCCCGTGGTCAAACTCAAATCACGGTTACGAATACTAACCAATATCCTACAAGTCATCCATGTTATAAGCAACTAAATGCATAACCAATAGAATGATATGTAATAACAATTAACATACCTTAAACCTTGTAGCTCGGAGATGTCCGCAACAGCCAGATCCCAGAACTCACAAAACCAAGACCGAGTAAAGCAAAACTCGATGTCCGAACGAAATAAGATCCGAAAATAGATTTCGCAACCTAGGGCTCTGATACCAATAAAATTGTCACACCCCGGGAGTATGCCGTGCCGAAAAGCAAACGGACGGCATCTCCCCTGTACGTGGCAACATATCGGGTTAATACAAGGCTCGTAGGCCCACAACAACAATATGATATACACAGATATCAACATATCAAACATACTAAACACAGCGGAAACAATACAAACAGATCAACAAGATACAAAGACCAACTGTGCACTCCGGAGTGACTTGACACGATAAGAATCATAACAGAAATTGAATCAAAGACCAAATACATACAATATGTCTGTATATCACAAATACGAAAACAATACAGGGAAAAACCCAAACCAACAATCCGTAAGGATACAACAACACGGAAAACATATCCATTCGTCTGGTGTGAGATGGGATCAGCTAGCGGAGCTCCGAACGTCCAAGGAATCTTCTACCTGTTATCTGGGCGACAGGAAGCCTAGGGTCCCGGGGTGGTGAGTATAAACTCAGGGGTAATATATAGAAAGTGCATGAACAACATATAAGGATAGATCTACAAGTATACATGTGATGATCTACAGGTATACAGCATGAGTCCAATAGACATAGAGTCATATCCAAATCTAATAACAAGTAACTATAGTAAAGTCATACTCAATGTATATACTAACTGATCAACTGAACAGGAAGTAATGTACCAACGTGCATCTGACGATGCTATATCATCCTAACAGATATACAATAACATAACCCATATAATGTATCAAGTCAATCCCATACCTGACCAATACTCCAACATATGAACAATATATGATCACCTGTAATAACAACCCGGTCCGTACCACACAATGACATGATGCTAATCAAATGCATATAATCACGCATGTATCATGCTCAACACATAGCAAATAAAAATGCAGATGGCATGTATCATGATGAACAACCATATCACGATAATCATAGCTCAATCAAATGCAGCATCTCACAGGCATATGTAAAACATATATCAAATACATGCATACATATATATCAGCAGTGCATATGCATGGCCATGTCTGCGGACCCATCCAACTACTCTCGAGTGACCGAGTTGGGTAGTATGAATGAGTAGCATATAAGCGTAAAGAGCTAACTACTCCCCGGGGGTCCCTGCTGCTGGTCGCTCCGTCACTACCCATGAGTAGACGAGCTCTGCTGCACAGAGACAACCGTCGACACAACCACCGTCTATAGTGGACGAGTGCTAACACCACTCTGCTCAGTGGCCAGGTGCGCATCTCCAGCTACCACCATCCCTAGTGGCCGAGCGCGGCACATCCAATGCTTGCCCTCAACCCTGTTACCACTACCCCGAGTGGCCGGGGAGGCAGGATGACTGACGACCCATCTCATCCACAAGGGAGACCCAGTCGTCAGCATGCATGCAATGTAATGATGCATAGCTCCATACATGTATCCTCGCCTCACTCCCTATCCCATGGGGAGTCCTGGTCAACCAAAAGTCAACTATGCAAGGACTACAATCACAAGACTCTCTCTATCCCACAAAGAGTCATACTCATCTGACAGTCCACCACGCTAAGACCTCTAGTCAGTAGCGATATACAATCGACCGTCCATATAACCATACACAGGCACACAATCCATAATGGATATACCATCGCGCTAGGACCTTTAGTCCATGGTCACATACTGACAACCATACACTTATCTATGCACAGACAACTAGATCCACCATAAATGCACCACTAATACGGTTATGATATAATGATCGACTCCAAAATCCAATCCATCACCTAACTCTAGTTAGGTAACACAGTAACCCTATCTGAGGTCACAAAGATAACCCTAACCACGTGTACTTACTGAACATCTATCAGCTAATACATAATAGGGTTTATAGTTTCTATCCGTGCTAGATAATCAATGAGTAACAGAGTATATATCTCAAGGTCAAGGCAGTAAAAACATATGATTAAATAAGAGTGGATTTAAGGTAAACAGGTATAAACATATATCCAAGATCATGCACAGGAATTTGATCAAAACTACCGGACCAGGTAGATATTACCCACCTGATATGTAATCCGTGCTATACATCTCCATGTCCATGTATCTATCACAATCAACATTCTGTAACAATAGGATACAATTAAGTATCATCACATATCTAATGATCGAATCAACTCTCATATCATCCTTATATCTCGATCAATTAATCGAACAATCTAATACTACAGGATGAATGAATTCATATTAACCGATCAATCTACCACATTCATCTATATCAATCCACAATATTAACTATAAATATACCAATCGGACATACCTTGCATTTTTGAATTTGATCCACAAGGCAATCTCTGCTTCCACACAATCGCGTGTCAATTCCCATAACTGAGCTCACATCTCATCAATACACCAATTCGCAATACCTTATTGTCAATACCTCCAACCGTAGCTAAGCTTCAATCACAGCAAATTCAGGTTCCCTGCTCCACTGCATCCACTGCCGACTCAATAGAGCCGAGCTCTCAACCTCACAATCCATTAGCACAACAAAACCAATAGGGCAGCCAACCAATGCTTCCACTCTCGATGCAATGCAGATGGATGAAACTCTGCACACGACAAGGATAAACTGAGCATAAGGCGACCACAGATCTGCTCACCATTAAGCAACGCAGGGAGAAAATGCCAGAAAAACTCATCATCCCTTGATTTCTTTCTTTTCCGGTACCATCCAGAAATCACACCTAGCTAGAAACCTCAGATCCAACTGTTGACGGTAGAAATCACCGGCTTGCAAACGACGATGATCCGCTACTGAGATCTAGCTGACCGGCGATAGATAGAGTCGCGTGATCAGCAAACGACTCTGGCTCGAGGTGAGTGATAGCTGTGGCGATCCGCGATGGTGGACGCGATAGCTGCGGAGAAAAGAAAAGCACCGACGATCTGATCTCGGGGAAGAAGAGGATGGCGACGGCGATCGAAGCTCCAGCTCACAGCTGGAAACCCGATTGACTCACTGCTGACCCCTAGCTCCCAGCGAGAACTCTTCACCGGAAATCGAGCTCGGGAACCCGAAATTAGAGATCCCCTCCGGCGACGATCGGCACACGTGGCGACCTCAGCAGCTAGAGGAACGGCTACAGGCGTCGGCGATCAAAGCAAGGGAGAGCTCACGGCGGTCGCGATGATCGAAGAAGTCGACGGCGTCGCGTGCAATCAGGAAGGCTGCGGCGGCGTGGCCAAGCTTCCCTCCCCAGGACGCCGGCGAGCTGAGATCGGGCGGCAGGATCGCTCGGAGAAGAAGGAGAAAGCGAGAACTCACGAGGAAAGGAGGAAAACTGCGATCGCGATGGAAACAGAATCGCGATCGGCTTATATGGGTGGTTTTGCTGTTTGATTCGATTGAACCGGTTCAAGCCCAACCAAACTCAATTCAATTTGGTTCCGCCCTTAACCCAAGTCAAATCCAATCCGATTTATCCCAAGCCCAATGCCAGCCCAAGCCTAATACCAGCCCAAATCTAATACCAACCCAAGCCCAATTTCCAGCCCAATTAACCGACTAGTTAAATCCAAATTAATTAAAGGGTTAATCAAATTTTTTTTTTTTTACCATATTCTACATACTCAGTCATGCAAAAACTAGAAATAAAAAACACATACTGCATAACCGAGGAGAATTGGAATAAGATTGTTGCATATTGAAAATCTGAGGATTGCAAACAAAGGAGTGAGAAAAATAAGAAAAATCAATATTGTAATGACGATGCTATGTCTGCCACATATGAGGGAGGCTCAATAAATATCGATGAACATAGACATCAATTAGTGAGTTTTTTCAAATCCTAATTTTGTAATCTAATACTCACTAATTTATAAATTATAACAATGTTTGTTTAGGCCCAAGAGATGGGGACTGAGCCATTATTTATAGACACTTTCACCCCTACATTCCAAAAGAAAGATAAGACATGGAGTGGGGAGAGAGCTAAAACAATGAAGGTTTGTAATTTAAAAAAATTAAATTCTTACGTTAGTATTTAACTTTTTTCTTTCAAAAAAGAAGAAATATGATGAACTTGCACAGATAAATTCAAGTGCAAGTGATGATGCAGTCGAATCTGAGCCGTCTGTTAGCAATATCAATTTATGGCTCGAAGCAACTGGAGGGATGAAAAATGAAAGAATAATTGGACTCGGTTCTTTGAGCCGAACCTATAAAGCCCCTAGTGCTTCTTCTTCATCTTCACCGACAGTAAGAGCAGAAATAAATTAATTGACCAAAGAAGTTACTCATTTGAGGGAGTTACTAGTGCAAAAGAAAAATGAATCGAGACAAAAAGAGCAGGACGTAAATGAACAGATGAACGAATTTCGGAGGCAACAGATGTTAACTATGCAACATCTTCAATTAATATCTAGTTCAAGTCGACTTCCTCCTTCTCAATCTGGTCCTCCTCCTGATCCCTATAATAATGACAATGATGATGTATTTTTTAATGATTATAATGACGATGGTGGTTACGTTTTTAATTTGTTGTATTTAAATGTTACTTGAGTTATCACATTCGATATCTATGTATTGTAAGTTATGTTTATGTTTGTTATGTATATATTTGATTTAGTATTGAAGTTTGATATGTGAATTAGTTTATACTGTTATATGTGTTTGTTGTAAAACAGAGAAAATAGTATAATTTATCATAATATTTTTATTTTACTTTCCCATATTAGCAACGAAAATAAATTCCGTCGTAGATTTGCGACGAAAAATCATTTTTCATCCCATAATTGGCAACGAAAAAAAAATTTCGTTGCGAAAAAAGAAGCAACAGTCGACTGCCTCATGTGTTTAGTCGATTGGTATACTATCAGTCGATTGGACAGTCGGCTAAAAAATATTCTATGACCTGCTTCTCCACCACCAGTCGATTGACGCCCACCCTCAGTCGACTGATAAATGCTTGATTACGACGAAAAAAATTTCCCGTTGTAAAAATTGCGTTGAAAAAATATTTTGTCACAGATTATCCATTATCAGTCAACTAATCAACATGATCAGTCGACTGATTTACTGTATCACCTTACAGAATCTTATTTAGTCGACTGCCAAGTTGATTGTTCACTTTCCAGTCGACTGTTGTTACTCTAGCACCTTACAGAAACTTTGATAGCTGACTGATCAATCGAACTGGTCAGACAGCAGTCGACTGATAGTATTCTTCAGTCGACTGACCTTGAATATTTTGCAATGAAATTTTTTTCGTCACAAATTTAGCGATGAAAATAATTATTCGTCGCGAAATTTATTTTCATTCATGAAAGTATGTTTATTAGTCTTTTGCGACGATCTGTGTTTTCGTCAAAGATTTCACGATGGATATAACTATTTGTTGCTAAATTTGGCGACGACATTTGTTTCGTCGCCAAATTTGGCGACGAATAGTTATTTTCGTCGCCAAATTTATTTTCAATGCAAAGTAATATGTAAATAAATTTATTATTTTTTTTGCGACGATTTTTCATCGCAGATTTGGCGATAAAAATAATTATTTATTGTCATATTTGGAGCCGAGTTATTTTTTTTTGCTATTTTTATTGCAAAATAGCAATTAATTTTGCAATGAAAATTTTATTTATTGTAAATTTTTGTGACGAATTTGTTTTCGTTGCAAAATTTTACGGTCAATTATTTACAACGAAAAATATTTCGTTGTAAATTTCGTTGCAAAAAAATTTTACAACGAATTTGTATTCAAAATTTATTGTAAAATTCATCGTCAAATACTCAATTTTTTATAGTGGAACAAAATGATTTTTTATTTTAACTTAAAGCTAATTTTCCTAAAAATATTAATTTTTTAAATTAATAAAAAAATCTGTATTATTTTACGTGTCGATTCTTATTTTTTTTATTTACATCGGGTATCGGATGGATTTCTTTCCACTAATCTTGATGGTTGATAAGTTCGGCCCTATGAAAGTTTTCCACTAGTCAACATGGGTAAATAAGGATGACGTGTGGTCCGAGCACATTGGAAACTCATGCGAGCGCCAGATGGGCCGACTACGCTGGGATAGAGGGATTGATTTCTACCGTCACTCGTACAGCATGCGTAGTCAGGACGGAATCGACCTCTGACAATACAATGAAGAGTCTCATGATTAATCGCCATGCTATTGCCCTGGGGACGATCGTTGTATGATTACACATGAGTGAGGAAATGTACAGGAGAGAAGGTAAACTCGCACTCTAAGGTTGGACCATGCAATTAATCATACTTGCCTCACCGTTTTGGCTTCACTAAGGATTTATTTGGCGACAAGATGAAATTTTGGATTATTGTTGAATGTGATTGCTTTAGCAAAATGTCTGAATTGAGAGAACAAACTCAGATCCCATGTTACTTTTGGCCTCTTGCGGTCTGTAGAGGAGATGAAGAAAAAATAAATAAAGAGTAGACTTTTACATTTTGTTTGGGAGGAGATAAGGGAAGAAGAGGGAAGGATAAATAAGAAGAAAAACTTTTAATTCTATTTGGGAGTGAAGGAAAGAAGGAGAGGAAAAGATAGGGAATGGTAAGATTTAATCTTCCTTTCCCATAGACTTGGGGTGTAAGGAAAGGAAAAGTAATTCTAAATATTTATTATTTCAATTTTATCTTTTTTTTTAATATTAATTTTCAAATAAATAAATTCATCAAAATTATTTAATTTATTCAATATAATCTTTTCCCTTATTCTTGATCGAAATCTTTGCTCGAGGAGCTCCTTCATTTTTACTTTTGTGTTTGACAAAAATGTCACTGGCGAAATTTTTGTGTCTATCCAAAAAAAATAATTATTTTAAATGATAATATAAATGAATTAATTTTTTTATTCAAAAGTATCTAATTTATATTTATAAAATAAATATTAATATTATAAAAAAATTAAGTCCATGTCTAATTTAAGATGTGAGATTATTTTTATAACTTTATATATTTAAACTTTATTCCTTTCCCATTCTTTCCAAACAAAGCAACACTTGTTATATTAATGAACCTTCATCCCTCCCAAATAAGAGGAAAATATATACTTTACTTCTCCTTCCTTTTCCTCCCTTCCTCTTTCATTAAAGAATTTTTTTCCTCACCCCATCTAAATAGAACGTTAATCTTATTTGGAAATTAAGGAGTGAGGTAAGAGAAAGAAAGATTACTTATAAAAAAGGAGATTTTCTTATCCGCAATTTGATGTGTAAATTTAAACCTCCCTTCTCCTGATGAACCTCCACTCACCCCGTTATAGTATTTTTGGTTGGTGGAAAACATTTTGCCCTAACTTGTTAGTCGATCTTTTCATGTCAAACGTGAATATGTCCACTAACAAATTTCAAATGACATCTCGATCTTAAATTGAATTTTTGTGAAAATCTTAAAAGACTATAATTAGTTAACCAGCTCAAATATAAGCTATTTTCACTTCCGATATAATATCGAGATGTCCTTATATTTTCGATATTACCCATAATATAATTTATTAGCATTTATATTACAATTAGTTAGTATCTAGAGGTTGTAAACACGGTCCTTATATTTTCGATATTACCCATAATATGATTTATTAGCATTTATAATACAATTAGTTAGTATCTAGAGGTTGTAAACACGGTCCTTATATTTTCGATATTTTGATTTGGTGGCACCTATAATATAATTAGGTAAACAAATAACTAGGATGAAGCCTTCATGCTATTTGGTAGCATTTAGGGTTGTAATCATAACATTTAAGTTTTTTTTTTCCAAATCATGAGTCAATAAAGAGATACCCCATCGTATGTGCATTTGAACAAAACCTTCGTGTTGTTCATGACTGGTGCCAATCTACTTGGATTAGCCATCTTAAACTAATAAGTTAAAAATATTTCGTTGATTTTGTTATGGAAGTTATATTTGATTAATATGAAATTTTTGACTTATATGGTGGTTAAATACGTCCTTGGAAACTCGAAGATAAGTAAGCTCAAAACTCTTTCATTCCACACACTAAAAGTTTAATATTACTTAAAACACACAACATATTTCATAATTTATCAATCAATACTGTAAAATACGGGAAAAAAAAATTGTATAGGGATTAAACATCATTAGATAGCTAATTGGGTTTAATTAGTGGGTGATTAACTAATGGACTAAATCCATTGGGCTGAAGCTAATGGGTTGAATCTAATGGGTTGAATCCATTGGGCTGGAATTGGGCTTGATTTGTCTTAGGTTAAGTGGCTGAACCAGCTGACCCAAACCCAACCAGATTGGGTTTGGATTGGGTTGGGTTAACCGGATTGGTTGAACGACACTTATAAGGGGATCTCCACTCGATGTTGCCTTATCACCACTGTGGGAGCTCTCGGTCGCTGGCTCTGCTGGATCGTCGAGGTTTCTAACTCGTAGACGAGGAGAGGATGCGAATATAGAAACGAAATAGTGTTTAGTTCGTATATCTAACGGAGGCTTGTACTTAATCATAATTGTCTATTATGTGTAGGTTTGGGATACGAAGCAGCTCCACGATCAGGAGGGTTATTCGAGCTTCGTATCAGGTGGGTAATATCTACCTGGTCCGGTAGTTTGATCAATTCCAATGCATGATCTTGGATTTATGTTTATACCTGTTTACCTTAAATCCACTCTTATTTAATCATATGCTTGTACTGCCTTGACCTTTGAGATATATACTCTGGTACTTCATTGATTATCTAGCTTGGATAAGAACTATAAACCTTATTAAATATTAGCTGATAGATGTTCAGTAAGTACAGGTGGTTAGGGTTATCTTTGTGACCTCAGATTGGGTTACTGTGTTACATCACTAGGGTTAGGTGATGGATTGGATTATGGAGTCAATTGTTATATCATACCCGTATTAGTGGTGCATCTATTGTGGATCTAGTTGTCTATGCATAGATAAGTATGTGGTTCTTAGTATGTGACCATGGACTTGAGGTCCTAGCGTGATGGTATATCCATTATGGATTGTGTGCCTGTGTATGGTTATATGGATGGTCGATAGTATCTCGCTACTGACTAGAGTTTTAGCGTGGTTGTTTGTCAGAGGTGTATGACTCTTTGCGCAATAGAGAGAGTCTTGTGGATTGTAGTCCTTACATAGTTGACTTTTGGTTGACCAGGACTCCCCGTGGGATAGGGAGTGTGGCGAGGATACATGTATGGAGCTATGCATCATTACATTACATGCATGCTGTTGACTGAGTCTCCCTTGTGGTTGAGATGGGTCGTCAGTCATCCTGCCTCGCCGGCCACTTGGGGAAGTGGTTGCAGGGTTGAGGGCAGAGCATTGTTGTGTGTGCTGTTCTCGGGCACTATGGATGGTGGTAGCTGGAGATGCGCACTTGGGCACTGTGCGGAGTGGTATTTAGCGCACTCACCCACTATAGATGGTGGTTGTGTGATGTGCAGTTGTCCTGGGTGTAGTGCTCATCTACTCATGGGTAGGGACGGAGCGGCTAGCAGCAGAGACCCCCGTGTGAGTAGCATATAGCTCTATGGCGGCTAGCTACTGTTTCATACTACCCAACTCGGTCACTCGAGAGTGGTGGCAGCTGGAGTCGGGATAGTTGTCATGTTTTGCCACCTAGGCCACACTGGGGTCGTGGTAGCGAGTTGGGTGCGCAGGCATGACTATGCATATGCATTGCTGATATATATGTATGCATGTATTTGATATATGTTTTACATATGCCTGTGAGATGCTGCATTTGATTGAGCTATGATTGCTGCATATGGTTGTTCATCATGATACATGCCATCTGCATTTTATATACTGCTATGTGTTGAGCATGATACATGCGTTGATTCAGACTGTTGTATGCATTTGATTAGCATCATGTAATTGTGTGGTATGGACCGGGTTGTCATTACAGGTGATCATATACTATTCATATATTGGAGTATTGGTCAGGTATGAGATTGACTTGGTACGTTATATGGGTTATGTTATTGTATATCTGTTCAGGATGATATAGCTTATGGTGTTGTAGACCGTCAGGTACGTCGGTACATTACTTTATGTTTCAGTTGATCAGTTTAGTATATACATTGAGTATGACTTTACTGTAGTTACTTGTTATCAGTTTTGGATAGGAATGTATGTCTATTGGACTCATGTTGAATACCTGTAGATCTTCACATGTATACTTGTAGATCTCTTTACCCTATATGTTCATGCACTTTCTATATATTACCCCTGAGTTTATCGACCACCTCGACCACAGGTTTCTGTCGCCGGATAACGGTAGAAGATTCCTTGGGACGTTAGCTCAGCGGTGATCCCATCTCACACCGAACGGATGGAGGTTTATTTATGATTTGTTGTATTCTTGTGAATTGATGTATTCCATATTGTTGTCTTGGATTTTAGCCTGTATTGTTTCCATATTTGGGATATACGGACGTATTGTATGTATTTCACCGTTGTTGTGGTTTCTATTATGATTCTTGTTGTGTCAAGTCACTCCGGAGTGCACAGTTGGGTCCTTGTATTTTGTTTTATTTGTAGTATGTTTCCGCTGTGTTTGATATCTTTATGTTATATTGTTGTTGTAGGCCTACGGGCCTTGTATTAACCCGATATATTGCCACGTATAGGGGAGATGCCGTCTGTTTGCTTTTCGGCATGGCATACTCTCGGGGCGTGACAATTTTATTGGTATCAGAGCCCTAGGTTGCGAAGTCCATTTTCGGATTTTATTTCGTTCGGATATCGAGTTTTGCTTTACTCGGTTTTGGTTTGTGAGTTATGGGATCTGGCTATTGCGGACATCTCCAAGCTACAAGGTTTAAGGTATGTTAATTGTTATTTCATATCCTTCTGTTGGTTACGCATTTAGTTGCTTATAATTGGGATGACTTGTAGGATATTGGTTAGTATTCGTAACCTGTTGGGTTTCCGGCACCGCAGCGTGTGTGTGTTCGATCACGTTTCGTAAACATGAACACAGCGGAAGCAATAAAAATAATAAATCTACATTTATTACAACACACACAACACACGCATTCATATTACAACAAGTGTAGACATAACCGTAAATTTAAATTTACAATAAAAGGAAATTTATCTACGTTATACCTTTCGTATGACGTGTAGCGGGAACGGCATCAACTGGAACGATCCTCGCTAGAATCGTCTCTATCCGTATCCACGCCGAGTTCCTCGGGATGACTTCGCTAAGCCACGAGCTTCGTCTTCGTATGGGTTACTAGCCTCGTGTTGAAGACGACGTGATCGAGAGATGATCACGATCCGAATCCAAATTCGGATCCTAATACGAGTTCTCAAAACCCGCTTCTTCGGAGAGGTATTCGTCAACCAATTGACGAATCCTTCATCCTCCACCTCAGAGGATTACCGGAGATCGAATCCCCGGTAAGTTAGCCGCTGTCGGAGCTCTAACCGTCCTCCAAACGATGCTCCGACGAGAGGAGAACAAGCTGTCCAGAAAACTGGACAGCTTTGGTGGAGGTGATAGGCGCCGGCCAACCAAGGAAGATAGAGCTCACCTTGATGCCAAACCTGAAGGAGATCTCCGGAGCACTAACCGACAGCAGCTCGACGCCGGCGAGGGGGAAGGAAGCAGCCTTCTGGACGCCGGTTAGAGGAGCTTTGGGCGGCGGCAAGAGGTTGGCGCCGAAAACTCCAATAAGGAGGTGGGCGGCAACTTTAACCTAGGGGTTTTGGATTTGATTAGGGCTTAATTATTCCTTAAGCCCTCTTTTATATAGAACTAATTCTCTTAATGGTTATTGGATTATAACCATTAGGCCCGTTAACCCGCTCCATTAAGATAAGTTAAAATAAACCAAACCATGATGGTTTATTTTCAGTTAAAACGAACAGAACCAACTTTTGGTTCATTCGTTTAAAATAAACCAAACCCTTTGGTTTATTCTCCTCCATTGGATTAGAACCAAACCATTTTGGTCCATCCATTATGACTTCATAAGACACGGCCCATCCACGCTTCCATTGCGACTGAAACGATTTCATGCTCGCTTTATGTTTGGTCCTACCAAACTTAGTTTCTCTCGGTCTGAGAATCTCATTCTAAAGCTCGTTTTAAATCCTTCGGATTACGCTCATTGTACGTGTGACCAAATAGGTTCTCGGTTTATGTTGGCTGTCTATAATTAACCATTAATTATAGAACGATCATGAGTGGCACCTAGTAGTACATCATGATCCCCAATTAACCGAGAAGATCAACGGTTGATACAGAACTATTTCTGAAACCCTTCAGCAGCTCGAATGAATTGTGCCCCATTCCCTTCACTCATCTTATACCCACTTGGTACAGGACATGGTCTATAGTGTCAGTCCCCACTAGGCTGACTACGTCACACCTAGCCCAAGTATCAATTCCTCATCCTACGGATTCTAGTTACTCCACATGTATCGAAGAGTACCTTACTCTAAACATGTAATGCTTTGGCCAAAGACTTTAGTAACAATCTGACGAGAGGCCATGGGTATACATCTCCTCGCAAGGAGCGGTGAATCCTTTATAGGCTATTCAAACACCTTCGATCATTTTAACTTATACCCAATCATCCCGGGTCCACATCTCCTTAGAGATGTTTGCTTAAGATGTCAAAGCATAAGTCTCCATGATCAAGATGACTTGAATACCGCAAGTCAAAGGAATATCGCACTTAAGCCATAGTAAGAACTTCATTGACATATCTATATATGCAGAGAACCATATGAAGTCTTACGGCTGGTCACTCCAATGAACTAGTTACCATAACTAGCATCCATGATTAACTCCGGACATCACAATGTCTCCAGCCAGTGAGAATCAGCTGCTTGGATACACCAAGGAGTATACCTCGTGCTAGTCTCGACAGAATTGATGGTGTCCAAATCCATCAATTCATCGACTAGGGATAATTCCGATACATCACAATTACACATGTAGAGATACTCACTAGTTGTGATCCAATCACAAATTCTCTCATGCTGTGAATCGCATCGAGGACATTCAATAAATGAGTTTAAGATTCAATCAAATACATAAAATATGTATACTCAATTAGTGAATCTTCATTTATCATATAAATGGTTCATACATAAGGCGATTGCCTTAGGACATCTCTCATATATTACTAACAGACTCCCACTTGGCCTAATGCCAATCGCTACGGTATCCAATACCATAAGCTCTAACATGACCCTCAAACTTACTTTGAGGTAATGCTTTAGTCAAAGGATCCGCTAAGTTCCTTTCAGTGGGAATTTTCTCGATTTGTATTTCGTTCCTACTGATGATCTCTCTAATAAGATGATAGCGGCGAAGCACATGTTTGGATCGTTGATGAGACCTTGGCTCTTTCGCCTGTGCAATTGCTCCATTGTTGTCGCAGTAGACCGGTATTGCTTCAACAATGGCCGGAATCACACCAAGTTCATAAACGAACTTCTTGATCCAAACCGCTTCCTTTGCTGCTTCCGAAGCTGCAATGTATTCTGCCTCAGTGGTAGAATCCGCTACAGTATCTTGTTTGGAACTTTTCCAACTCACTGTGCCCCCATTCAAGCTGAACACGTATCCAGACTGAGACCTGGAATCATCCTTGTCTGTCTGGAAGCTGGCATCCGTATACCCCGCGTATCACCATGTCCCCTTCTCCATATATTAGGAATACATCCTTAGTTCTTCTTAAGTACTTAAGGATCGTCTTGACAGCCACCCAATGATCCATTCCTGGATCGGACTGGTATCTGCTCGTGACACTCAGAGCATACGATACATCGAGCCTCGTACATAATATAGCATACATGATAGATCCTATTGCGGATGCATAGGGAATCTTACTCATGCAAATCCTCTCGTCTTCTATGCACGGACACATAGACTTCGAAAGGTGTACCCCATGCCTGATGGGTAAGAAACCTTTCTTGGATTCTGACATGCTAAACATCTTTAGCACTCGGTCTATATATGTAGACTGCGAAAGACCAAGAAACCATTTCGATCTATCTCTATAGATCTTAATCCCGAGGATGTGGGTTGCTTCTCCTAGGTCTTTCATGGAGAATGTCTTGGATAACCAAACCTTCACTGACTGTAAGATTGAAACATCGTTTCCTATAAGTAGTATGTCATCGACATACAATACTAGGAACACGACTGCACTCCCACTAACCTTCTTGTACACACAAGGTTCGTCTGGATTTTGTGAGAAATCAAACTTTTTGATTGTCTCATCAAAACGGATATTCCAGCTCCTGGATGCTTGCTTCAATCCATAAATGGACCGTCGCAATTTGCATACCTTGGTTTTATCAACCGATGTGAAACCTCAGTCAGATCATATACACGTCCTCGAGCAAGTTTCCATTAAGGAAAGCTGTTTTCACATCCATCTGTCATATCTCATAATCATAATGAGCCGCTATGGCCAGGAGCATCCGAATGGATTTAAGCATAGCTACAGGCGAATAGGTTTCGTCATAATCAACACCTTGCTTTTGACGATATCCTTTCGCCACCAATCTAGCCTTATAGATAATCACATTACCATCCATGTCGGTTTTCTTCTTGAAAACCCACTTGCACCCTATAGGCTTTATGCCTTCAGGTGGGTCAACCAAGTTCCAAACTTGGTTTTCGTACATGGAATCCATTTCCGACTTCATGGCACCAAGCCACTTATCCCTTTCTGAACTTGTCAGCACTTCTTCATAACTGGTAGGCTCCTCATCATCAATGAGTAACACATCGTTCGATTCACTTACGAGAAATCCATATCTCTCAGGAATATTACGTGTTCTACCAGATCTACGAAGATGTGGTGTTACAATAGGTCCAGCCGATTGCTCATCACTATGAGTTGTCGGCTGTTGTGCTTCACCAGGTATCTCATTAATGTCTATTTGAGTCTCTCGAGCCTCCTCAAGCTCGACGACACTCCCACTGTCTTCTTGCAAGAGAAACTCTTTCTCTAGAAACACAGCATGCCTTGAAACAAACACCTTTTGTTCCACAGGATGATAGGATTAGTAACCCCTTGTTTCCTTAGGGTATCCAACAAATAGACATTTATCAGACTTAGCATCCAATTTGTCTGATACAGTCCGCTTCACATAAGCAGGACAACCCCATATCTTCAAGTAAGATACATGAGGTTTCTTACCATTCCATATCTCATATGGAGTAGTTGAGACTACCTTGGTAGACATTCTGTTTAACAAGTAAATAACTGTCTGAAGTGCATAGCCCCAAAAGGACTTGGGAAGAGTCGCATGATTCATCATTGACCTGACCATGTCCAACAAGGTCCGGTTACGCCTCTCAAATACACCATTATGCTGTGGTGTATATGGCGGAGTCCATTGAGACAATATACCATTGTCTCTTAGATAATCAAGAAACTCTTGACTTAAGTATTCACCACCTCGATCCGATCGAAGTATTTTAATACTCTTATCATGTTGTTTCTCTACTTCATTTCTGAATTCTTTGAACCTTTCAAAGGCTTCAGACTTGTGTTTCATCAAGAACACATACCCAAACCGTGAGTGATCATCGGTGAAGGTAATGAAGTAGCTATAGCCTCATTAAGCTTGAGTTGACATAGGTCCACATACAGATGTATTAGTCCTAGTAACTCTCCCACTGCTCACCTTTTCCAGTAAAAGGTAACTTAGTCATCTTGCCTTTTAAGCATGATTCGCATGTATCGTATGAATCCAATTCAAACGATTCCAGAATTCCACATCGGTGTAATTCGGACATGCGTTTCTTACTTATATGGCCAAGACGACAATGCCACATATAGGAGTCTATTTGATTATCCTTTCGAGCACGCGTGTTGCTCGCTTCGATATTGAAAATGTCACTGGATACGTCCAACGTATAAATGCCATTACTCAAGGTTCCAGTTCCATAAAGTACGCCATTCAAAGTTATATAACAACAATTGTTACTAAACGTCAAATGGAAACCATTTCTATTTAAACAGGAAATAGAAACAATGTTCTTTATTAGAGAAGGAACATAATAGCAATTGTCCAGTTCTAAGACTAGTCCACTAGGGAGCTTCAACAAATAAGTTCCGATGGCGACCGCAGCAACCTTTGCTCCATTGCCAACTCGCAAATTTGACTCTCCTCTGACAAGTCTTCTTCTATTCCTTAACCCCTGTATGTCATTACATATATGTGAGCCACACCCAGTATTCAATACCCAAGTGTCTAAGGAAATAGAATGACAATCAATAACGAAGATACCTGAAGAGGATGGGGCATCGGATGCCTTCTTCTTCTTCATGGACTCAAGATAAATCTTGCAGTTTCTTCGCCAGTGTCCTTCCTTGCCACAGTGAAGGCAAGTGCCCTTTTGCGCTGGTTCTACCTTCTTTGCCTTTTTCTTCTTTTCTTTCTTCTGTTCTTTTGCCTTCCTCTTAGAACCCTTCTTTGAGGAATCAACTAACAGAACCGCCTTCTCCTCATGCTTCACAGAAGGCTCCACAGTCTTCAGCATATTGAGGAGCTCGGGAATGGTGGATTCTAATTTGTTCATCCGATAGTTCATCACAAATTGTGAGAAACTCTTGGGCAAACAATGCAGAATTAAGTCAATACTTAACTCATGATCCATCACAAAACCGAGGGTTGCTAGCCGCTCGATGTACCCGTTCATCTTTAGAACAAACTGCACTACAGATGAACCTTCTTGCATCTTCGTGGTGAAGAGGAGCCTAGAGACCTCGAACCTTTCGGATCTCGCTTGCTCATCGAACAACTCATGAAGATGGAAGACTATAGTATTAGCATCCATAGTACCATCGCCGCTAGCATGATGCAACTCGCCAGCTCAGAATCTGCCACATGCTTCTGATAGACCAACATTTGGTCTGGAGTTGCATCGTTCTTAGGACGGTCAGGAAGAGGCTCTTCAAGGACATATGCAAGCTTTTCCGCCTTGAGAACAATTCTCAGGTTTCTAAGCCAGTCCAGGAAGTTAGGCCTAGTCAGTTTGTTCGAATCCAAAATAGTGCGCAAATTCAAAGACGTCATGATCAATTTATTGACCTAGAAATACAAAACGAGCATATATGAGAAAATGATTTTAAAATGCATCAATATACATTTATAAATCCCATTCATTTTTCGAATTTCAAAAACCCCAAAATCACTTCGGGAGATCGTAGGTCCATCTCCGAATGGGCTGATATCCATCATAGTTATGAATAACCTTGGAGAGAGTCCAACAAGCCATTCATAACTACGACGGTAGGTATCATCTATACCGATTGCATATCACGTATATGCAACTATCACAATGTGCTATCAACAAATTGAATGTTCACACATACGTTGGGTTGTTAACACATTAACAAGTATGCATCATATGCATAGCACCCAACTTCACCTCCCTTTACATCGACCTTGGAGAGAGTCCAACAAGCCGATGCTCCAGGTTAAAGCCAACCCATTGATCGAGAAATAGTTTTAATATGGTTAGAGCGCATTCAACCAATTAGCCCAGCTTGGAGAGATTCCAACAACCAAAGCTAACGATTGACCTCTGACTCTTACCATATTAGTATTAAACTATTCCATGGTTTGAACATGTTCGGGTTCGAGCCGGGCTTGGAGAGAGTCCAACAACCCAAACAAGAAACGGAACTCTGGTTCTAACCATATCAATGGAAGGTGTAGGCTTTAATATTGTTTAAGGGTTTTATATCTCATCCTCTTTGCATGCAAATAACTATTATCTACATGACATGACATACATCTACATGTCACGACACGCATGACATAATGTTATGCATCTAATGCAATTACATGGCATACAATTATGTCATGTATATAATTTCCTTATATGTCATAACTATTTATGGAAATAAAATATGTTTAAGATTTGATTCTCCAAATCAAATCATAATTAAATTAGGAAACAAATTTCCAAATTTAATCACATATTTTATTCATGGAATTATTTGATTAAGGAAAATCTATTTAGGAAACCAATTTCCTAAATCATTAAAACTACTTATGGAAATAAAATAATTTAAGATTTGATTTCCCAAATCAAATCATGATTAAATTAGGAAACAAATTTCCAGAATCTAATCAAATATTTTATTTATGAAAATATCAATTTCCATAAATACTTCCAACTTTCCAAAAGTGGAAGATTTCCATAAATACTTCTAGACTTTCCAAAATTGAAAAATTTCCATAAATACTTCTAAATTTCCAAAATTAGAAAATTTCCAGAAATACATTATGACTATCGCAAAACCATTTTTACGATTATGTCGAAACACAACCTGGGCTCTGATACCACTGTTGGGTTTCCGGCACCACGGCGTGTGTGTGTTCGATCACGTTTCGTAAACATGAACACAGCGGAAGCAATAAAAATAATAAATCTACATTTATTACAATACACACAACACACGCATGCATATTACAATAAATGTAGACATAACCATAAATTTAAATTTGCAATAAAAGGAAATTTATCTACGTTATACCTTTCGTATGATGTGTAGCGGGAACGGCATCAACCAGAACGATCCTCGCTAGAATCGTCTCTATCCGTATCCACGCCGAGTTCCTCGGGATGACTTCGCTAAGCCACGAGCTTCGTCTTCGTACGGGTTACTAGCCTCGTGTTGAAGACAACGTGATCGAGAGATGATCACGATCCGAATCCAAATTCGGATCCTAATACGAGTTCTCAAAACTCGCTTCTCCGGAGAGGTATTCGTCAACCAATTGACGAATCCTTCGTCCTCCACCTCAGAGAATTACCGGAGATCGAATCCTCGGTAAGTTAGCCGCTGTCGGAGCTCTAACCGTCGTCCAAACGATGCTCCGACGAGAGGAGAACAAGCTGTCCAGAAAACTGGACAGCTTTGGTGGAGGTGATAGGCGCCGGCCAACCAAGGAAGATAGAGCTCACCTTGATGCCAAACCTGAAGGAGATCTCCGGAGCACTAACCGGCAGCAGCTCGACGCCGACGAGGGGGAAGGTAGCAGCCTTCTGGATGCCGGTTGGAGGAGCTTTGGGCGGCGGCAAGAGGTTGGCGCCGAAAACTCCAATAAGGAGGTGGGCGGCAACTTTAACATAGGGGTTTTGGATTTGTTTAGGGCTTAATTATTCCTTAAGCCCTCTTTTATAGAGAACTAATTCTCTTAATGGTTATTGGATCATAACCATTAGGCCCGTTAACCCGCTCCATTAAGATAAGTTAAAATAAACCAAACCATGATGGTTTATTTTAAGTTAAAACGAACCGAACCAACTTTTGGTTCATTCGTTTAAAATAAACCAAACCCTTTGGTTTATTCTCCTCCATTGGATTAGAACCAAACCATTTTAGTCCATCCATTATGTCTTCATAAGACACGGCCCATCCACGCTTCCATTGCGACTGAAACGATTTCATGCTCGCTTTATGTTTGGTCCTACCAAACTTAGTTTCTCTCGGTCTGAAAATCCCATTCTCAAGCTCGTTTTAAATCCTTCGGATTACGCTCGTTGTGCGTGTGACCAAATAGATTCTCGGTTTATGTTGGCCGTCTATAATTAACCATTAATTATAGAACGATCATGAGTGGCACCTAGTAGTACATCATGATCCCCAATTAACCGAGAAGATCAACGGTTGATCCAGAACTATTTATGAAAACCTTCAGCAGCTCGAATGAATCGTGCCCCATTCCCTTCACTCATCTTATACCCACTTGGTTCAGGACATGGTCTATAGTGTCAGTCCCCACTAGGCTGACTACGTCACACCTAGCCCAAGTATCAATTCCTCGTCCTACGGATTCTAGTTACTCCACATGTATCGAAGAGTACCTTACTCTAAACATGTAATGCTTTGGCCAAAGACTTTAGTAACAATCCGACGAGAGGCCATGGGTATACATCTCCTCGCAAGGAGTGGTGAATCCTTTATAAGCTATTCAAACACCTTCGATCATTTCGACTTATACCCAATCATCCCGGGTCCACATCTCCTTAGAGATGTTTGCTTAAGATGTCAAAGCATAAGTCTCCATGATCAAGATGACTTGAATACCGCAAGTCAAAGGAACATCGCACTTAAGCCACAGTAAGAACTTCATTGACATATCTATATATGCAGAGAACCATATGAAGTCTTACGGCTGGTCGCTCCAATGAACTAGTTACCATAACTAGCATCCACGATTAACTCCGGACATCACAATGTCTCTAGCCAGTGAGAATCAGCTGCTTGGATACACCAAGGAGTATACCTCGTGCTAGTCTCGACAGAATTGATGGTGTCCAAATCCATCAATTCATCGACTAGGGATAATTCCTATACATCACAATTACACATGTAGAGATACTCACTAGTTGTGATCCAATCACAAATTCTCTTATGCTGTGAATCGCATCGAGGACATTCAGCAAATGAGTTTAAGATCCAATCAAATACATAAAATATGTATACTCAATTAGTGAATCTTCATTTATCATATAAATGGTTCATACATAAGGCGATTGTCTTAGGACATCTCTCATATATTACTAACATAACCGTGGTTTGAGTTGACCACGGGAATGATATATTGAGGTTATTAGACATGTACCTACTATAAAAAAGGTAATTACCTTTGAGAGCCGACTGATACCGAGTCGGATAGCAGGGGTTAGTAGTCACATCTCTTGTGGAGGTCAAGGATTTCGGTCCTAAGATTTTCACTAATTATGTTAGTTAGATCATTACCTTTTGGGTGGGTAATGGACAAGTGAGTATACTATTTCTGATGCAGATAGTAGAAAATTAGTGAATGATATTCATGGGGATTTTGATCCCCGGACTGGTCGTTCTAGGTTGTATAACATTGGAAGTACTTTTGGAGTACTTGACTCGGGTTATATGAAGATAGTAGTGTTAGTTGAATACCATTATCCGGATTTAGCCGGTACTTGGTGGAAGAGATAAGAAATAACCTACGGGAAATAACGTATCACTTAGTCACAGTTCAGTGATGTTGTGAGATAGTATTTCCCCACGTCATCTTCTTTGACTCATTGTCAGAGAATTCTTGGGCATCGAGTAGGGTGATCGTTTGGTAATGGAAGTACCATGCAGAGTCGCTAGACTTGCGAGGGTTACAACCACCTAATAGCCCAAGAATGTGATTGGGTTGGTTTTGGCCACCCACGGCTTTATCGGTTGACATCTTGATCATGATGTTTGGATCTCCTATCAGATCTTACCGGAAGTGCATAGACCGAGTCATATGTGTATAGAAATAACTCCGTAATAAGTGTTTTAAAGAGTTGGAGATTTGATAAGCAGATTTTGTGAGTCAAATTATTGGAATCCGAAATCTCCAAATGTTGAATAAAAGGAGCAAGATTAAAGTCATGAGTCACGAGCAAATTATTGGAGAGTTTTCTGATCATAGAAGACTGATTGAAGATTGTCAGCAGCTTCTCATGATTATCATCGAACTCAGAGGAAAGACTTCGAAGGAAGATTATGTGTGTGCAGTGCAGGTCACGATGACACCAGAGTCAGATTATTCGATGGACCATTGTATCTGTTTCTACTATAAGCAGTCGGTATCTACGAGGAGAGTATGTATTTTGAAGACTCAGTTAAAGACTATGGATGATGCTTTCGAGCGGACGATCCACAACCTCGAAAGCTGAGATCATTACAGAAGATTGAGTTATCACATCAGCAGCGATTTACTACCTCAGATATAGTTAGAGCTCTTTGATACTTTCATCCGGAAGAAATAAGTTACTCGCCAGCATCAGCAATACGTAACTGAACGAAGTAATACCGTTGAGACAACAATTGTTACCTTCCCAGACGACAACAACTATTACCTTCCTAGGCATAGTTGTGATTTGTTCAGAGGAGAGTATACGGCGATAGTATTATCTATCGTATTCTCGATTGCAGCTATACCTTTCACGAAGTTGGGGCGTGCTTTGATGTTATTCTTGATATTTTCTGATCCGGATGTGTACGCTTTGCCAAGATAAGGATGTTTACCATCTCCATTGCAGTTGTTGCAGTTTGTACCTCAGTTTAGCAGTTGATTTCAGTTCCTCCATGGCAGATTTTTTTTGCAGTTACTTGAGCTCAGCCGTCCAGAACAGATGTTGGACAAGTTTACATGATTACTCGAGAAGAAGTATAGAAGACCGAAGGATCGGTCCTTCGTGGTATTACTTTAGGTTATCCTATTTGCAGATAGATTGAGAGATACTGATAGTTTACAAGTATATTTGTCTAGAACATTCTTGGATAGGGTTCGAAGGGTTCCTATCGACTTGTGGGTTGGTGATTTTCTCTACCGTCAGGTGAGATGTTGATCAACAATCAAGAAGTCAAGGGATACCCTTAGCATTTACTAGACATACCTCTATAATAGACATATCCTTACGGATAGTTCGATTGTTGGAGCATTAGTATGCTAGGACTTTCGGATGTACGTATAATCCGAGAGTATTCGGATGTAGTTACGGATGAACTCTCGGGCTGGTCACTGCATGGGCAAGTGGAATATGCGATTGAGGTGATTTCGGGAATAGTCCTGATATTGGGGACCTCATACCGGGAGATGATTTTATGGGTATCAGTGTTGCTAAACACTATGGGAGATTTATCTGCCTCAGTGTTTATTCTTGAGAAGACTTGTAACTCTTTGTTAGAAGAGAGTCAGACCTTGAGTTTATACATCGATTATCGATGATTGGAATGCAATAATTGCTGAGAATGAATATCCTTCGTTGTGGATAGATGATATGTTTAGATCAGCTAAATGACACCTGTGTATATCCTAGGGTTAGTCTACGACTGGAGGTTTGATATTGTAGTGACTTAGTGTCATACAATTATCATTGTCAGTGTGATGATTGATATATCATCAGCTTGGAGTAAAAAGGATGCAGGGTGTAGAAGATGACATTTCATACTTGGTATGAATTTGAGGAGATGTTGATAATGTTGTTAGACTTATCGACAATTTAGTCGTTCATGAACTTGAGGAATCAAGTACTCTTGGAGTATTTGAGATCAATTATCATCGTATCTGTGGAGGATATATTTATGGATATATTCCCAATCTTGAGGGAAGTTGTGTTTTTTCTAGATTGATTTGGTATTTACCAGAGATAAGGATAGGGTGCTCTAGAGTTACTATACCGCAGACTTGTTGGACTAAGAAGGTGATGGAAATCACCTAGTTGAAAGTTTGTGAAGCTAGGTTTCAGGGCCTAGAAGGTGGCTGACTTTTGTGTTAGTGTTAGTTAATCCGTCCGATATGGATGGAAGGGTATTGTACATAGATGCAATATTTCAGGGATTAGGAGCGATCCCGATGCAGTTGAATGAGACATATATTATGTGTATGCTAGTTGAGAAACTAGCGGGATTAGTTATTATAGTCTTCCAGTTACTTTCAGTTCTGTGTGACAGAGTGAATTTATGGACATTGGATTAATTTCTCTTGTGAGAATAAATCTCCGTCTCTGGGAAGGATGGTGATTCCCAGAGTTGCATTCGAGTTAGGAAGAGTTGTTTCAGGAGACTCTTCATTCAATAGAGGTGATTTATTCGGAGTGTATCCGAAAATAGTGAGTAATGAGACGTTCTTGGTGGTTGAACGACATGTGGAACATGGTTGAGTTCGTAGCTTGATGTTGGTGTGCCAACATGTAAAGGTTGAATATTAGTGATCGGTAGGGTTACGTACCGTGATGAAGTGGGAGCCTAGTACGATGGACTGTGTTGGGAGATTATATAGAATTCGGAAAGGACTTGATAGGATTTGGGTAGTCGATGATCGATTAGCTAGGTCCGCTCATTTTCTTCCGAGCCGTAAGATGGATTTCGTTGGATCGCTTGACGGAATTATATTCGTGGAGTATTCTTGAGTATCATTTTCGATAGTGATTCATGATTCACCTTACGATTTTGGTAAAGTCTTCTATCGGTTACAGGTACAGAGCACCACTTTGGTACAGTTGTTTACCTTTTAATAGGTCGGTTGAGAGTGTATATAAGAGCTGGAATATAATATTCGAGCTCAGTACCCCACTTAGTCACTTGAGGTGTGACTTTTCTCCGGATACTTGAGATGGTTGTTGTGACATCTCGTACTCGTACATGAGTCAGAAATTTGGGGACCAAATTTTTATAAGTGGGGGAGAATGTAAAATACGGAAAAAAAAATTGTATAGGGATTAAACGTCATTAGATAGCTAATTGGGTTTAATTAGTGGGTGATTAGCTAATTGGGCTGAAGCTAATGGGCTAAATCCATTGGGTTGAAGCTAATGGGCTGAATCTAATGGGCTGAATCCATTGGGTTGGAATTGGGCTTGATTTGTCTTAGGTTAAGTGGCTGAACCAGCTGACCCAAACCCAACCAGATTGGGTTTGGATTGGGATGGGTTAACCGGATTGGTTGAACGACACTTATAAGGGCTGCCGAACGAACAAAACACCCATTTCATCGCGATCTTCGTTCTCCGCCTCGTTCCTTCGCCTCCGCGTGATCGTGTCGCTTCTTCTTCAGCTCATCGACATCCCGGTGAGAGCAGTTGATGGTGCCGCTCCCTTGGTCGATCTCCCGTGGTGGATCAAAGGGTTCTCACCTGGGGAATCTTGGCGATAGCTTCAGCGGATGGGTGGTGCTATCGCCGCGGCAGTGAGCTGCCGATCAAGTGATTGGGGCTGATTTCGCTGTTGAAAAGGGGGATTGTCAGTGGAGTGTTGAGCTCGTTTTGCCCTTCCCCTATTTCGTTGCTGCAGCTCATCTTTTTTCGATGATGTGCCATCGTCGACGTCGAGCTAGCTGATCTCCACTCGATGTTGCCTTATCACCACTGTGGGAGCTCTCGGTCGCTGGCTCTGCCGGATCGTGAGCTGCTTTCGGTTGTTTGCTGCCATAGTTAGGTAAGATGTCGCTGATTTCCTTGATCTTCGATAAGATTCATCCTCGATCGTAGTTTTCACTTGTAGTTCAAATCTTTGTGGTATGGGCAGCTGTGAACGGGAGTAGGATGTAGGAGCTTGATGGTCGACGGTGAACGGGGAGAAACGATTGCCGGCGGAGATTTGAGCTCGGTAAGTTGGTTTACTTTTCTATATTTGCTGTAGATTGTTGTGAATTCATGGGGTGTCAATGCGCTTGGGATACAGTGAGTTGTTGTCAGGGGATCAGTGTTTGGCGGCTGAGATTGGAGTGTATCCGATTAATGTAGATGTTGTTGGCGATACTCTTTTTGTGCTGGTTGTGGAAGCACGGCAGATGGGTAAGTTTGATTTCCTTTTAGCCTGTGATATCTACAATTGCTATGGATTGGAGGTTGGCCGATTGATGAGTTGGGTGGATTTTTCTATCATCGTGAGTTTGTAGCTGGGGATCAGTGATCTTGGCTCTATTAGGTGGTTGGCGGCTGTGATTTGGTGTGTAATCAATGTTTGTTGTTGTTGATTTTAGAGTGGTCATTAATGATGCTGTGTTGTTTAGGGTTGCTATGATTGATTCAACAATCAGTAAAGCTATAATTGGTTGTGGTGTATCAGATTGGGATAGTCGAGGTTTCTAACTCGTAGATGAGGAGAGGATGCGAATATAGAAACGAAATAGTGTTTAGTTCATATATCTATCGGAGGCTTGTACTTAATCATAATTGTCTATTATGTGTAGGTTTGGGATACGAAGCAGCTCCACGATCAGGAGGGTTATTCGAGCTTCGTATCAGGTGGGTAATATCTACCTAATCCGGTAGTTTGATCAATTCCAGTGCATGATCTTGGATTTATGTTTATACTTGTTTACCTCAAATCCACTCTTATTTAATCATATGCTTGTACTGCCTTGACCTTTGAGATATATACTCTGGTACTTCATTGATTATCTAGCTCGGATAGGAACTATGAACCCTATTATGTATTAGCTGATGGATGTTCAGTAAGTACAGGTGGTTAGGGTTATCTTTGTGACCTCAGATTGGGTTACTGTGTTACATCACTAGGGTTAGGTGATGGATTGGATTATGGAGTCGATTGTTATATCATACTCGTATTAGCGGTGCATCTATTGTGAATCTAGTTGTCTGTGCATAGATAAGTATGTGGTTGTCAGTATGTGACCTTGGACTAGAGGTCCTAGCATGATGGTATATCCATTATGGATTGTGTGTCTGTGTATGGTTATATGGATGGTCGATAGTATCTCGCTACTGACTAGAGGTCTTAGCGTGGTTGTTTGTCAGAGGTGTATGACTCTTTGCGCGATAGAGAGAGTCTTGTGGATTGTAGTCCTTGCATAGTTGACTTTTGGTTGACTAGGACTCCCAGTGGGATAGGGAGTGTGGCGAGGATACATGTATGAAGCTATGCATCATTACATTGCATGCATACTGTTAGACTGAGTCTCCCTTGTGGTTGAGATGGGTCGTCAGTCATCCTGCCTCCCCGACCACTCGGGGTAGTGGTTGCAGGGTTGAGGGCAGAGCATTGTTTTGCGTGCCGTTCTCGGCCACTATGGATGGTGGTAGGTGGAGATGCGCACTTGGCCACTGTGCGGAGTGGTAGTTAGCGCACTCACCCACTATAGACGGTGGTCGTGTGATGTGCAGTTGTCCTGGGTGCAGTGCTCGTCTACTCATGGGTAGGGATGGAGCGGCTAGCAGCAGGGACCCCCGTGTGAGTAGCATATAGCTCTATGGCGGCTAGCTACTATTTCATACTACCCAACTCGGTCACTCGAGAGTGGTGGCGGCTGGAGTCGGGATAGTTGTCATGTCCTGCCACCTAGGCCACACTGGGGTCGTGGTAGCGAGTTGGGTGCACAGGCATGACCATGCATATGCATTGCTGATATATATGTATGCATGTATTTGATATATGTTTTACATATGCCTGTGAGATGCTGCATTTGATTGATCTATGATTGCTGCATATGATTGTTCATCATGATACATGCCATATCCATTTTATATACTGCTATGTGTTGAGCATGATACATGTGTTGATTCAGACTGTTGTATGCATTTGATTAGCATCATGTCATTGTGTGGTACGGACCGGGTTGTCATTACAGGTGATCATATACTGTTCATATGTTGGAGTATTGGTCAGGTATGAGATTGACTTGGTACGTTATATGGGTTATGTTATTGTATATCTGTTCAGGATGATATAGCTTATGGTGTTGCAGACCGTCAGGTACGTTGGTACATTACTTCATGTTTCAGTTGATCAGTTTAGTATATACATTGAGTATGACTTTACTGTAGTTACTTGTTATCAGTTTTGGATAGGAATGTATGTCTATTGGACTCATGTTGTATACCTGTAGATCTTCCCATGTATACTTGTAGATCTCTTTACCCTATATGTTCATGTACTTTTTATATATTACCCCTGAGTTTATACTCACCACCCCTGGACCCTGGGTTTCCTATCGCCCAGATAACAGGTAAAAGATTCCTTGGACGTTCGGAGCTCCGCCAGCTGATCCCTCACACCGAACGGATGGAGGTTTAATTACGATTTGTTGTATTCTTGTGGATTGATGTATTCCATATTGTTGTCTTTGATTTTAGCCTGTATTGTTTCCGTATTTGTGATATACGGACGTATTGTATGTATTTCGCCGTTGTTGTGGTTTCTATTATGATTCTTGTTGTGTCAAGTCACTCCGGAGTGCACAGTTGGGTCATTGTATTTAGTTTTATCTGTAGTATGTTTCCACTGTGTTTGATATCTTTATGTTATATTGTTGTTGTAGGCCTACGGGCCTTGTATTAACCCGATATGTTGCCACGTACAGGGGAGATGCCGTCCGTTTGCTTTTCGGCACGGCATACTCTCGGGGCGTGACAAATACAATTTCTCAGAGTTAAAAAGTTGAAAATAGCCTTTTCTCTTGTACACCTCTTTGAATCGCAAAAAAATTAGCCGGTTGCCCAAACTATTCTAGAATTTATCTTAAAATGTTCTCGTCTCATTGAGAAGCTTAAAATGACCAAATTGAACCATTTCTCATCATTGAGTTGTTTTAACCAACATACTTTGATAGTCAAAAACTAGGTCATGGATGAATTTCTTCAAGCATTTTGGACATAATGGAATGCTTCAAATAGTCAAATTAATGTGTTCTGGCTAAAAACTCCTTGATGTCTAAAAATATAATTTCTCAATCTAATATAATACCATGAATTAATTTCTTGGACATCCTAAACACAATGACAAGTATTATTTGGATTTTGTTTTTTTGTTTTTTGGCCATCGAGGCATCTTAGTTCAAAATATCTCGATGGGTTTAGCATAGGGGCAAAATCAAAGTTACAAGACCTTAACGTATTCATGAGCATGTTTGATTCTAACATAATTCCGTTAAAATTTTATAATCTTGATTTTGTCCCCTTGCAAGGCCATTAAATTGTTTTGCCAAAAGACATCAATCATCCCACATGAGCATTATGAACATGAATGTCTTTAAGTTTGTCCCTTTAAAAAACCATCGACCTGTTTTGACAAGAACACTTTGATAGCCCTATAAGTTATATGAACATGTTAAGCTTATTTTTGCACCTTGAAAGACTAAAGTGTTTTTGCTAAAATACCTTGATTGCCTCTAACTTTGATGAGTTTTGATTGACTTTATTATTCGATACCTCCAATTAAGTTTAGAATATTCTAACAAATTCATCTACAACCTCACATGGGCAAATTAGATTAATATTCTCGACATTAAAATATTTTGACCACAATCCTTTGATGTTCCAAATTTGACTTGACGAATTCCCCAGCTGAGTTCCTACATGCATCGAATGTTAAATCGATCAGGGCAAAATTTGCCCAAGCGAATGTCGAATCAGTCAGGTGAAGCAATTGGCGATGCCTTAATCGTTGAAACGGCTAACATTTTACTGTGGCGAATAAAAGAAAATTAATGGTTTTTATTCGGTCGGTCGTGGAGACCCTCCTATAAAAGGAGGTTAAGTCTTGAGCAGAATAAGTGACGAAGAATCATCCACCTGCATTCTCCTCTCTCCCTTTCTTTTTGTCGGCCATTTCTTTTCGGCAGAACTCTAGCGGTAGCACTTAGGTGCATTTCAGTTCTCCGCAATCACCAGTACTTGGTGGAGACCATGGTTTCATCATTGTATCCTAGAAAATAGTCAATCCACTACAATCTCGAAGCACCTCGGAGATGAGACGGATCTGTTTTAAGGAATATACATTGAATGCAGACCTCGACTCCTTCGTTTCTGAGCAACCAGTTCGGACTCAGCCACTCGGTGACTCGCCCATTCGATAATTGGACTTGTCGATTCTACCACTCGATGACTCAGCCATTCGGCATTCAGACTCGCCGACTCAACACTCGCCGACTCGGTCACTCGACAACTCGATCATTCGGCCACTCGGTGACATGGTCACTCAGCACTCAGTCTTAGAAGATCAACTCAACCCTTTAAGGAAGTTTGAGATAATCAACTCAAACATTCAACATATAAGTTTAAATTGATCTATAATTTCAAATTTAGACTATTGTCCTTATATCTTTAGACACAATAGTTGTCCTATAGCATAACATGTGCTCAGATGGACAAAATAAAAAAAATAATCTGGTGTATAAAATTTTCATCATGGATCCATTAAACATCGTCTTATTTTATTTTGTAAAATTTGTTAGTGCCTATAAGAATCACATATCTCCATAATAGTATGATATTGTCCACTTTGGGCCTAAACCCTCTTGGTTTTATTTTTGGGCTTTACCCAAAAGGTCTCATACCAATAGAGATATCTTTTTATCTTATAAGCACATGATCTTTTTCATGTCTTACCAATGTGGGACTTTGATTGTATTCTTAATACTCCCAACAATCTCCCCCTCAAACGAAAGACCACATTAGGCCCCCCCCTCAAGCATACATGTCCTCAAAGGACTTCCTCTGCTTGATGTCTGATCCTCAATCCATCAGGAATTTCTGCCAACTGTTTGGTCCTCCTGACCCAGTTGAACTTTCTGCCAGTTGTCCAACCCTTCTGGCCCAACTAGACTTCCTGCCTAGGGTCTGGTTCTCTTGATCTGGACATGGGAGCTTCACTTCTTTCTTTCGAGGTTCATGGCTTGACATGGACCATGACTCTGATATCAATTATTAGTGTATATAAGAATCACATATCTCCATAATAGTATGATATTGCCCACTTTGGGCCTAAGCCCTCACGGTTTTATTTTTGGGCTTTACCCAAAAGGTCTCATACCAATAAAGATATCTTATCTTGCAAGCACATGATCTTTTCCATGTCTTACCAATGTGTGACTTTGATTGTATTCTTAATACTCCCATCAAAATTTATTTTCAAATCTTGAATTCATGCTCTTTGAATTATCAGATAATAATTATATGTTGCTCTAAGAATTCTCTTCTGAAGGCAGATGTAAATGCAATGAAATTAAGAAAAAAAGTTCAGCTTGACTATAAAAAAATATGGAATTGCTATATTAGTGTTCCCTCAGCTGTTCCTATCGAAGAAGGAGATAAATTAGACGAGTGCTAGTGTATGCTACCTCAGCAGATCCGACATCCCAAGAGATCGATCCCTATTTTGAGAAAAGTCCGCAAATATACCATAGCTAGGAATCGACTCAAGGTTTCTAAAAATCCATATGGACACCTTACTACTGTACCATAGTCCAGGGTTGAATTCAGTTTGACTATAGTAGAAAAAGACGATTCGCTCCCCCTCAGCACCCTCCTTAGTCGGTCCCATAACTAACACGAAGGAGATAAATCACGAGGGGATTATGTCAATTGAGTCGTTGGCCAGAGCAGCAGAGGATTTTTTTAGTCCGGATAAGAGTTTTAGATTCTACGTCGATAATCACACCACGTGGCTAGGTTCTTTCACAATGCAATAACAACCCTAGCTAGGTGACTCGATCACACAAGAATCAAGGTAAAGTAACTTTGCCGCTTGGCCAAACCATGTGGAAACCCTAGCCAAGACAATGACAATTTGATCGTTCGATTATGACGACCACACAATGTGAACACTCAATTAGTTGAAAGCTCTTGTTGGGCAACATGGCCATTCAACCTAGCAGTTGGGACGAGCAGCCAATCCCCATAGCCAAATGACTAGGGGACATAGAATAGCCATATTGTGCGGCCACACTGCGCGATTAAACCAAGCAATTAGGTTGCCCAAATAAGTGTTGGTACAATCGACCCAGGTCACAATTGACCAGACTCGAGTGGGACTCGATAGAGTTTTAATGTTTGATAATGAATTTGACAATTATTTGACAATATGGATTTGACCGTTTGTTGACCATATGACTAATGGATGATTGGGATATCCAAGGTCATGTGGGGGAGATTGTGAGGAAGAGATTGTTAGAGTAATCTACCTCAGGTCAAGGTTGACCAAACTCGAGTGTGACTCGAGTGGAAGTCCAAGATTGGAGTCTTGGCAATGGAGAAGTCCAAGTATGGATACTTAGCAAGGAGAAGTCCAAGTTTGAAGACTTGGCAATGAAAAGTCCGAGAATGGATTCTTGGCAATGGAGAAATCCAAGTATGGATACTTGGCAAGGAAAAGTCTATGTTTGAGGTCATACTTGGGTTAAATCTCATGTTTGAGATTTACCAGTCGATTGGTGATATTGACAAGTCGACTGGTGGTATTGACCAGTCCACTGGTCGAGTGCACTGCACTTGGGAGACTTAGTTGACTCGAGCAGTAGACAAGGGTTATGACCCAATCAACTGGTCGAGTAGTCAACTAGCACACGATCGGTAGTGACTAGTGATAATGATCGATCGTGAATCGAACAGAGCACAAAATGTCTTGTAGTCAATTACTAGCTTATGACAGTCGACTGGTGGTTATGACAGTCAACTGTTAGGTAAGGACAGTTGACTGGTCAGACAGAATCCGACCTGGATTAGTCTGTTGTGAGACAACGGATAAGTGGGTAGTCGACTGGTGGGTAAGATCAGTCGACTGCCATGCGAAAATCGGCCCGAGCAAAGATGTTATAAGGAGTTCAAGAAGGAGAAAGAAGAAGTCATTTCTTGAATTTCTTGGAGGGGAAACACTATTACTTTACATACCTTCAGAGATGCTCAAAGTGACCAAACAAGTAAGCAATCAAAAGCGCACTCGTAAAGTAATTAGTTTTGTATTCTTTCATGTTGGGGATCGGACGTCGCGCTGGAGGGGTGAATAGCATCTTTGTAATTTCTTTACTTGATTGTGTCGTGCTCATCTACAATCGTTAGTAATGCATAGCGAAAATGAAATAAAAGATAAATGAAAGACAAATACAACACATGCATAACACTAAGGTTTTTACGTGGTTCGAAATCTACGGTTCCTACTCCACGGCGAGTTAGTGATCAACACCCACTATACTCTTCTCTCCTTTTCGGTAACACGCTGGAGGTGGAGAAACCCTTTACAAAGAGCTTACAATGAAAATACAAAAGTATTACAAAGAATGAATGAAATACAAGTAAAGAAAACTTTACACAACAATCTTTTCTTGAGAGCTCTTGTAGTTGCTTTGGAAGCCTTTGAAGACCCTGAAATGCACTATCACTTCGCTTCAAAATCGCCCAAGAAACCTTGGCTAAAATCCTCCACGAGTTGCTCCTTTTATGACTTACATCGGGTTGATTTTGCACCTCACAGTAGACTGCCAAAAGGCACTAGGTGACTGTCCATAGTTTTGTTGTCTCACAATGAACTTAGTCCATGTTGGATTACCCCAACGGATACCCTAGCAGTCGACTATCCTTAGTAGTCAACTATTGGTCAGTCGACTATGCAACAATCAATGCACTACTACAGTGCCATTAGTCGACTGCCAGAGCATAATCAAGGAGTCAAACCTCAGTCGACTACATGACCAGTCGACTGCTTTAGGTTGACTAGGGTCTTGAGTGCTAAACACTCGACTAGTAGACTGACCCAAAGTCCTAGTCGATTGACATACCTTAACCATGAGGTTTAACCCAAGTATGATCCGCTCATACTTGATACTTACTCTTTGCTTAGACCTAAGCCTTCTAGCTACCTCCATCAGTGTCACGTCTCTCAGATCCCTCAAGTCCATGACTCTTCATCCTTCGCGTTAGCCTTCAGGTGCTTCTATCGGCTATTCCATGCTAACCAGATCCTTTGTCAAGGTTCATTTAGACTTATGCTGCCAAGACCACATGCTTAGACTTTATGCTACAAAAATCTCACCCTTGGACTTCCTTGCCAAGATCCATTTGGACTTATGCCTCTAAGACTATATGCTTGGACTTTACGCTGTCAAAACTACACTCTTGGATTTTCCCATTGCTAAGCCTCAATGCTTGGACTTTCACCGCCAAGACTATATACTTTGACTTACGTGGCCAAGACTTCACCCTTGGACTTTCTTTTGCCAAAGTTCACTTGGACTTTACGCCGCAAAGACTACACACTTAGACTTATGCTACTAAGACTTCACCTTTGGACTTTTCCTTGCCAACTCCATGTTGGACTTCTCCTTTGCTAAGACCATTCTTGGACTTTCCATTACCAAGACCATTCTTGGACTTTCCAATTGTCAAGTACCCATGACTTGGACTTTCCTTGTCAAGGCCATTCTTGAACTTTCCAATTACCAAGACCATGCTTGGACTTTCACATGTCAAGACCATGCTTGGACTTTCACATGCCAAGACCATGCTTGGACTTCCAAGGTTGATTGCTCTAACAATCTCTCCCAAATAATCTCTCCCATATGACGTTGGATATCCCAATCATCTACTAGTCATATGGTCAATATATGGTCAAATCATATTGTCAAACAATTGTCAAACATCAAAACTAATGGAGTCAAAGATGTGAATGTTGGATCGAAGTGGATTGCTAGAGGGGGGGTGAATAGCGATAAACCTTTTTTTTTTAATTCGTTCGTTAAAACTCAAGTAGACAGTTAATTGCAGCGGAAAGATAAACTATAAATAAATGAGACAAATGTTCTTTTACTTGGTTCGTAGCCTTCGGCTACTACTCCAAGACCCTAGTGATCCTTGATCACGCACGGAGGGCAATTCACTAAAAACACTCCTCCTCGTTGGAGGTAGGAGTTTGACGATTACAAAAAAAACTTCGAAAGAAAAGATAGAGAGACAAACCCTCTCTTCTATTAATGTAAAGTACAATGATAGAAAATCTCGATTAATAAAAGGAATCGCAATATTTAAAGAGACGACAAAATAAGAATATCAACAACTAAAAGAGTAGAAAGTAAACTAGGGTTGTGACAGCACTTCGTTGTAGAGTCGTCGGAAAACCGCAGAGTTGTGGAGGTTTGTGAGCACTTAGAGATGATGAAAAACCCTAGGAGAAGCCCTCCTTTTATAGCCTTTAAGCCCCTCATCGAATGGGTCTTCAACCAATAGGAATTGGGCACAAAACTCCTTGAAAAATGGTGATAAAGCTTGACTCCTCGAGGCTAATTTTTGACCATCCTGAATCGCGTTGAATCGCCCTGCTGAATCGCGGTTGAATCGCCCGTTGAATCGACGGTTGAACTGATGGCCAGGATTTTTGACTACAATAAAGAGTTAGGTCAAAATATAAGTGAATTCGACGGTCACTTGCCGTCCGATCTCAACATAGACCTTCCATGGGAAGTCTTGGGTCGGATCGTCACCTAAGGACGTCCCCATACAAAGGACATGACCTCACTTCACTTTACTCACTCGAGCTTACCTCGATACTTACCATGTCGCTTTTGCTTCTGGCCTTCCACTTGATTCCTTCGGCTCCTTCCGAAGTCACTCAAGTGTCGCCCAACCACCGCGGCTTCCTCCGAGTGTCGCTAGACTTCAGCTCCAGCTATAGCAATTTTCTATATATCGATTCAGCTCGTGAGATAACGACATGAGCTTAACTTTGTATCGTTTTCTATAATCAAAACTCAAGTTCGACTTAGGTTCCTACTGCACCAACAATCTCCCCCTTTTTGATTTATGGCAAACCCACATACAAAGTTAAGAAAAATAAATTAAGTGCATTAAGCAAAATGAGCAAGAGATATGCATGAATGAGTAGGAGTATAAAAAAACATGAATGAGCAGAAGTATATAAAAACCTTTTTTTTTCAAGTGCTCCCCCTTGAGGAATCCTCCCCCTTGACCGAGGGTGAGTACTTGAGAAAGAGTTTTAACTCTCCCCCTTGATGTTTGCTACTAAACAAAAGAATTAAGTAACCACAATTACTTAATATTGGCCATAGTGTTTAAAATAAGTTTTAAGTTAAGAAATCAAAAAACTGATTTCTTAACCTTGGCCTTTACTTCCGTTTTGTTAACAAGTTAACTTAATGTTAAGTAAACCTTTCCGTTTTGTTAACATGAACAAGTTAACTAAGCCTTGGCCATAAAAAAAAATTATCCCTTAACTTTGGCCTTTTTCTCTTCCTTTTGCCATATATCGAAAAGAGTGAGGATGTGTGTGGAATAAAAAATAAGTATTAATTTGAAAATGTTCCACATTATTCTGAAAATAATATACTGAAAATAAGTTCATCTATAAAATGTTCGACTCATATTTGGCTTGATTGATATGAAAGATCATCCAGTCCTGGTCAGAGTCGGTTAGTATGTATGATTATACTCCGTGGTTCATAGCGATGCACTAGGTCTACATCTGGAACCAGGAGTAAGGTCCTAACATCTCATGCCCATCTACGTGGCTAAGTACACAAACATATTAGTCCTATGTGTTGTGAGATGTATTGGCTCCTTAAATCTATAGGTCCATGATATCTAAGGTATGTCCTATGGTAGTTCCATAAAAAAATGAAAATTAAAAAATAGTAGTGAGAAAATATAATTTTCAAGTTCCTATTCTACTACGCACATGCTCAATTTTCGTCTTAATAGACAAAATTCGGCTTCGGGTAGGGGTTTAGTAAATAGGTCTGCTAAGTTAGACTTCGATTCGACGTATTCGAGTTGTATGGCTCCGTTGGCCACATGTTCTCGAATGAAATGGTGTTTGACCTCTATATGTTTGGTCCTAGAGTGACATATCGGATTCTTAGTAAGATTAATTGAACTAATATTATCTACGTGGAGTTTCGTGTTCGTAAAGTCTAACTTAAAGTCGCGGAGAGTGTACTTCATCCAAAGAAGCTGAGTGACACACTCACCCATCGTGATGTATTCGGCTTTGGTGGTAGATAAGGCAACACAGTGTTGCTTCCTACTGCACCAACTCACTAGACTCGAGCCGAGAAGTTGACAACAACCACTCGTACTCTTTCTATCGAGCTTACTACCGGCATAGTCCGAATCGAAGTAGCCGGTTAGTTCGAACTCGGTAGATCTAGGGTACCAAACACTGACATTAAGGGTACCCTTTAGATATCTAAGGATACGCTTGACTAGAGTTAGGTGAGACTCCTTGGCACAGGTTTGGAACCTTGCGCACATACTTACTGCAAATAGGATATCAGGTCGGCTTGCAGTTAAGTAAAGGAGACTCCCAATTATGCTCCTATAGTATTTTAAATCAATTGAGTTTCCGATTTAATCTTCTTCTATATTAACATTAGTTGCCATTGGGGTATTAATAATTTTATCATCTTGCATTCCAAAGCGTTTAATTAATTCCCTAGTATATTTGCGTTGATGTAGGTATATTCCATCCTTAGTTTGTTTAATTTGTAGACCTAAGAATAAGTTTAACTCACCTACTAAATTCATTTCAAATTCACTTTCCATAAGTGAAATGAACTCATTTAGTAGGATTGAGTTGGTGGTTCCAAAAATAATATCATCTACGTAGATTTGGGCTATGAATATGTCTTTACCTAAGGTTTTTATGAAAAGGGTTGGGTCAACTACACCTTGGTTAAAATCTTTGGACTTAAGATAAATCAAAAGTTTCTCATACCAAGCTCGAGGAGCTTGTTTAAGTCCATAGAGAGCTTTCTTTAACCTAAGGACATGATCGGGATTGTCTAAACTTTCGAAGCCGGGGGGGGGGGGTTGACTAACATAAACTTCTTCTTTAATATATCCATTTAAGAATGCAGATTTCACATCCATTTGAAGCAACTTAAATCCTCGATGTGCTACATATGCTAATAGCATTCGAATGGACTCTAATCTAGCTACTGGGGCATAGGTCTCGTCGTAATCTAAACCTTCGACTTGACTAAACCCTTTAGCAACTAGTCTAGCTTTATTTCTAACTACTTCACCTTTATCATCAATTTTATTTCTAAACACCCACCTTGTTCCAATGATTGTTTTATCTTTAGGTGGTGGTACTAATTCCCATACTTCGTTCCTAGTGAATTAAGCCAACTCTTCTTGCATTGCAATAATCCAATCGGGATCAAGAAGAGCTTGGTGAATAGTTTTGGGTTCAATTTTAGAAATCAAAGATATTTGACTAAGGTTTCTATATGAGGCTCTAGTTTAAACTCCTAGACTTGGATCACCTATCACTTGGTCGATAGGATGATTCGTTTGAGTCCTAGTTGGATTTGGGTTTGAGTCTACAACTTGATCCATAGGATGACTCGTTTGAGTTCTAGTTTGGTTGGAGTCATCTATAACTTGGTCGATGGAGTGACTTGGTTGACTTAGGTTAGGATTAACACTAGACCTGATCTCCGGATCAGAGTTTGGTCTAGTATGAGTCGGCTCGCTAATTGGGGTTGCCGGGGGTTTTGTAGGTTCGTGTCCTTCATCAAATACTACATTGATAGTCTCCTCGACTCTAAGGGTGTCGTGGTTATATACTCTATAAGCTCTGCTCGTAGTCGAGTATCTTAGAAAGATTCCGGTCGTGGTTTTGGATGTAAATTTCCCTAGGTAATCCTTAGTGTTTAGGATATGTACCTTACACCCAAATACCCTAAAGTACTTGATGTTAGGTATTTTATCGTGATAAATCTCGTATGAGGTCTTAAGGTGCCTGTTTACCATAAGGATCCTATTTTGGACATAGCATGTCGTACTCACGGCTTCCGCCCAAAACCTATCGGGTAGGTTATACTCATTTAACATTGTCCTAGCGGCTTCTTGTAGGGTTCTATTTTTGCGTTCTACTAGGCCATTTTGTTGAGGAGTTCTAGGGCAAGAGAACTCATGGTGGTATCCATTTAGGTTACAAAATTCTGTAAACCTATGGTTTTCGAATTCACCACCATGATCAGTCCTAAGTCTTTTGATTTTAATGTTTTGTTGATTTTCTATTAACTTAAATAGGTTGATTAATTGATCTAGGGTATCACTTTTGTGTTTGATGAACCTAACCCAAGTAAATCTAGAGTAGTCATCAATAATGACTAAACAGAATTTACTTCCATTAAGTGACTTAGCTCCGTGTGAATCAAATAGATCCATGTGTAGGAGCTCAAGCACACTTTTGGTTCGTTCTTGATTAGTTAGTTGATGTTGTGTCCTAGATTGTTTACCTTGTTGACAAGCATTACATATTTTATTATCCAAGTTATTGAGGTTAGGCAAACCTCTGACTAAGTCACTCTGACTCATCTTGTGGATGAGTCTTGGGTGTGAGTGACCGAGTCGTCGGTGCCACAACCATGATTCCTCTTGTCGTGTCATAAGACACTTAGTTGAGGAGTTAGTTAAGTTAATAGTGTAAATGTTGTTATTTCTAGTTCCCTTAAGAATTGTTTTAGAAGTTTCATTTGTATTAATTACGCATTCATTTTCTAGAAATATGACCTTATAGTTATTATCACACAATTGGTTTACACTAAGTAAATTATATTAAAAATTTTCTACTAATAAAACATTTTGAATAACAAAATTTGAGTTAAGCTCAATATCACCTGATCCGATGATTTTGAGCTTGCCGTTATTTCCGAAGGCTACCGATCCTTGTCATTTGAATCGAAGCTTCGAAAACTTGAGTTGATCCCCGATCATGTGTCGGGAGCAACCACTGTCCAACATCCATTGATCCTACACGCAAGGTAGTTGGATTGGATATTGGATTTATTAAAGATTGGTTGAAAATTATTAACCTAAATCATCTCACCCATGTCTACATGATCAAACACGTTAACCCTATATGTTATTGTGAGATGACTTCCAATTTTACTTGATTTAAATTTAATGACTTAAACACTTGTCAACCTTGCGTTAGATTCGGATTTGACCTTAGGCTTATCAAGTCACCTTTTCAAGATCATGACTTCCAGGTTGTGGCGAGGCACAGAGGCCTTCTTTGATTGGAACAATGACCACTTCCTTAGACAAAGCTATTTTCAAGAAAATAGTAACTTGACTCACCTAAGACCACTTCCTGGTCTAACTAGTCTAGGATACGGCGAGGTAGCTTTAGCTAGTTCCACTCGGTCAAGTGAACCGAACTAGATACGCCTTATCTAGCTCGAATACACGAGACTCCATTTTCCTAGTGTACTATCATCTCGTCGCATCCTGGTACTATGTTATCAAGTGTTGACGGGTTATGGTCTTATCTAACCATTCTAAAAAGAAAAATCAAACTAAATAAAAACCTAAGCATGCAATTTCTAAGTTAAAACACAAACAAATTTCGTACTAGCTCCCCCTGGACCGTTGAATCGATTCGGTCTCTCCACATAGTGGATTTGGTCCTTGGAAACCCAGTACTGGTTTGATCCTATGTTTGAAATCAAGGTGGTCTTAGGGACCCATGCTTGGACACATTTTTTATGTCAACTTACAATCGACATATACGACTTATTGGTCGTGTTTGAGCTAAACCGTAGCCCGACCTTGTTGTACACGGCCCTTTGCGATCCAAGTAGGAGGTCAAGTCCTTTGGATCCCAAAGTAAACCTTTCCAACGTATTCCTAAGATCTTCGACTTGACTCTTCAAGAGTGAGTTCTCAACTTCGAGTTTTTCAACCCGAGTTGAGTCCTTCTCTTGAACTCGACTAGTCGAAGAGGTTAGGGAGACCTCGTGTTTGAGGAGTTTAACTTCCTCAACCAGGGTCTCGACCTTGGACTCGGACTTAGCTAACTTTCTATTTAAAAACTTAATTTCACTATAAAGTGTAGTAATGAGAGACCGACTTACCTTGAGTGTATCTTTTGAACCGGATGCGTATCCGTGGCTTGTCTTGAATAGTGCTTCGCAGTCCGACTCGTCTTCGGTTTCCGATTCAAGTTCCGGTTCCGACTCCGTCTCCGATTCCACCGGTTTAGCCATGAGGACTCGATCACCGTCTTCTTCCTCGGAAGCTTCTTCCCATGTAGCGTTGAGTGCCTTTTTGTATTTTGGTGCTTTGCTTTTGAGCTTTGGGCATTCGAACTTGATGTGTCCAAACCTGTTGCATTCATAACACCTAATATTAGAACTTTTAGGCTTACCTTCGTTGGGTCGAGTGACGGTTCTCTTTCGGCCCTTGACTATCCTTCGAACTAGGTTGACTAGTTCGGCCTCCATTTCTGAGTCGACCTCCGAATCGGACTCATCCTCTTCTTCCTTCGGGGGTGGCTTGCTAGCGATTTTCTTCTTTGAACCTGCAAATAGTGCTATACCTTTCTCGGGTTCCGAGTTAGACTGCTCATGAAGTTCGAAATTAGAAAAAAGTTCATCTAACCTAAGTTTAGAAAGATCCTTAGAGACCTTGTAGGCATCGACCATGGATGCCCACAAGGTAGTCCTCGGAAAGGAGTTTAGGACATACCTTATAAGGTCGCGGTTTTTGACCTTTTGCCCGATTGCGTGTAGATTGTTGACTATGTCCTGGACGCATCGCCGTTTCATGTTCCTGCATTTTTAGATTATATAATTTATTAAATAAAAGGTCGCGCTTACATACCTTGGCTTCATCGGTCCCTTTGTGTAGCTCCACTAGCTTTGTCCAAAGGTCCTTTGCGCTTATGAAGGGGCCGATGCGATTTAACTCCTCCTTGGACAAGCCGCATTGGAGGATTTGTGTTGCCTTGGCGTCGGCTTCGACTTGTCGTTTTGTCGCAATGGTCCATTGGTCATAACCCAAGGATTCACCCACTTCGTTAGTCGGAAGTGTGAAACCCGTTTGGATTATGATCCACATCTTGATTTGGGTTTTAAGAAAGCATTCCATCCGACCTTTCCAGTAACGAAAATCTTCTCCGTTGTAAAACGGAGGTCGGACGGTGCTAAAACCCTCGAGACGGGTCATTTGGAAGGGAAACCTTGCACAAAAAATACCAAAAAAACACGAAAAAAAAGGTTCTAAGACTTCGCCTTGGATTAGTAATGTAGGAAATGAAAAGAAACAAAAGGAATAAACAAAAAATAACCAACTAAAATAAAAGATGAGCACTTACAACCTTCGATGTCCCGAAAATGATACTAAACGATGGTTTTTCGGGATGAATACAGCTTGGTACGAGGGTTTACCCTCGTAAGAAGTGTAGATCTTTCCGAGAGATTTGTTTTGATAGGTAGACAGTTTTGTGTGTCAACTTGTACGAAAAGTTATGCCCATTTTACCGTCGGCTACTCCAAAAGCGAATACTTGCAAAACAAAACCAAACGAAGAGTACCAAGACTTCGTCTTGGATTAGTAGTGCGGGAGAAAAATTTAAATGAACAAAAAATAAATCTGTAAAAAAAATGCTAGATTGGTGGTTTCACCAAATCTTAGCGCCCCCGCTCTGATACCAATTGTTGGATCGAAGCGGATCGCTAGAGGGGGGGGGTGAATAGCGATAAACCTTTTTTTTTAATTCGTTCGTTAAAACTCAAGTAGACAGTTAATTGCAGTGGAAAGATAAACTATAAATAAATGAGACAAATGTTTTTTTACTTGGTGTGTAGCCTTCGGCTACTACTCCAAGACCCTAGTGATCCTTGATCACGCATGGAGGGCAATTCACTAAAAACACTCCTCCTCGTTGGAGGTAGGAGTTTGACGATTACAAAAAAAACTTCGAAAGAAAAGATAGAGAGACAAACCCTCTCTTCTATTAATGTAAAGTGCAACGATAGAAAACCTCGATTAATAAAAGGAATTGCAATATTTAAAGAGACGACAAAATAAGAATATCAACAACTAAAAGAGTAGAAAGTAAACTAGGTTTGTTGACAGCACTTCGTCGTAGAGTCGTCGGAAAATCGCAGAGTTGTGGAGGTTTGTGAGCACTTAGAGATGATGAAAAACCCTAGGAGAAGCCCTCCTTTTATAGCCTTTAATCCCCTCATCGAATGGGTCTTCAACAAATAAGAATTGGGCAACAAACTCCTTGAAAAATGGTGATAAAGCTTGACTCCTCGAGGCTGATTTTTGACCATCGGTTGAACTGGCCCATTGAACTGGCCCGGTTGAACTAGCCGGTTGAACTGATGGCTAGGATTTTTGACTACAATAAAGAGTTAGCTCAAAATATAAGTGAATTCAACGGTCACTTGCCGTCCGATCTCAACATAGACCTTCCATGGGAAGTCTTGGGTCTGATCGTCGCCTAAGGACGTCCCCGTACAAAGGACACGACCTCACTTCACTTTACTCACTCGAGCTTACCTCGATACTTACTATGTCACTTTTGCTTCCGGCCTTCCACTTGATTCCTTCGGCTCCCTCCGAAGTCACTCGAGTGTCGCCCGACCACCGCGGCTTCTTCCAGGTATCGCTAGCCTTCAGCTCCAGCTATAGCAATTTTCTGTACACTCGATTCAGCTCGTGAGATAACGACATGAGCTTAACTTTGTATCGTTTGCTATAATCCAAACTCAGGTTCGATTAGGTGCCTACTGCACCAACAGTGAATGATGGAGTCAAAGATGTTCTTGATGAACCATTACACATAATTGAAGGTCCAATTACAAGATCTAGAGCTAGAAAGATGAAGGAAGCACTAAACTAAATGTGTTAATTGAAGATTCTAAGGCCAAAGCTACAATTGAAGTGGATTTGACCAAGAGCGAATCATGTGGCTTAGTCAACCTAATTCAAGCCATAAATGAGCTTAATTAGCCTCCAAGTCATATTTTGATATAATTCTAATTTTTAGGCTCAATTGGTACCCTTATTTGGGTTGTAATGGTGACTTAAGGCCAATATAGCTATGTAGTCTATTTAGGCCTTATCTAAATGGGCTTTCTTTTGGCCTTTTAGGGTTTTTAGGTCACCCTATAGCTATAAATAAAGGGGGTGGCAGCCACACATGTAATCTTTGATTATTTTTAATCCATAGCATGGTGAAGCTCTCACTTGTTGGTTCTTCATTGAACTAGAACTTATCAAGGCAATCCCTTGTGGCATTCAAATACATATCAACCTCAATCCCAAGGTTGTGGCTTCTTCCATCTCCTATACCAATGTTCGTGCTTTCTTAAGCATTGGGTCGAGGTTCTTTCCATCCATCTTATCAATTTAGACTTTCCTTGTTTCTTCTTCAATTTGTTATGAGTTCTTGAGACTTTCTTCTCATCGTGTTCACATCAGTTGGTATCAGAGCCTAGGTTCTTTCTAAATCGATTTGGTTATCTTTGCTCTTATGCTCATCAAATCTTTGCAATACTTTTCATCTATTTAGCTCATCGTTTGATATTTTTTCTTATTATTCGAATCTTTCCAAGTCTTTTTTGCATTTTTGCTATCAAGAAAAAAGAAAAAAATAGTTGTGATTTTCAGCAAAAAAAAAAAACAAGGCAAGAAGAAGAAGAAGAAACAAGGGAAAGCCGAAATTTAAAAAAAAATAAAAAAAATCGAAAAAAAAGAAAATTAAAGAAAGAAAGAAAGAAAAGGTAGAAATACTTATTCTACTCTTTCAATTCTGCATATTTTTTTAAGTACTGCCTAGATTTAATTCTATCAAATTTCATTCAGAACTTATTTTATCCTTATCTTTTAATTCACTATTTCTTTTAAGCTTTGCCAAGATTAAATTCTGACAAATTTCCTTTCTGCACTTATTTTACCCTTACCTTTCAATTTTGCATTTTCTTTAACTTTTTCCAAGATTAAATTCTGGCACCACTTACCTAGATTAAATTTTGGCAAAAATCATTTTAGCACATATTTGACATATCATTATCTTTCAATTCCACATTTCTTTATGTTCTGCCAAGATTCAATTCTTGCACCTGCTCATATTCCATTCTAATAATTTATTTTCTGCACTTATTCAAGTTTATCATTCTACTAAGTGCATTTTTTTCTTTCAATTCCTATCATTTATCCTAATCCATACTCCATGCCCTTGAAAAATTTCTATTAGTCAATGAATGCTTACAGGGATTTGACTCCATTCTAAGTTCTTTAAAGAGCCAATCTTAGTGAGTTGAGTGATTTGTAGGGGATTTGAGGCCTCTAGAGGGGGGGGGGGGGGTGAATAGCGTTATGTTACCGTTCGTTGATGGAATTCGATCGTGATCATCTCTACAAAACTCATTATGCGCAGCGGAATAGTAATAATAAAAGCAATAACGAAATGAAACAACCACGAACACAAAGATATAACGTGGTTTGGAACCGAACGGTTCCTACTCCACGGATCGAGCTCTAAAGAGCTCTAGCGATGCCAATGCAATCACTAATCACAAATACTCCTTCTCTACACAAGTCGGAGGCGAAGAAACCTCGTACAAAAGATTACAACAATATTCTAAATGGATACAAGCAAATACAATAGTGAAATACAATGCAAGTAAAGAAAACTACTTTACAAGAGCACTTTGGTTGCCTTGGACTAGCCTTGAAGGACTGGAAGAGCACCAACAATTCCCCTTCAAATCACCTAAGAAAAACCCTTGCTTGAGCCTTCCACGAACAGCTGCTTTTATCCTCCATCGGACTGGATTTTTGCCTGGCAGTCGACTGCCATAAGTCACCAGTCGACTGCGAACACTGTAGCTGTGAAACAATGGCTCAATCCACATTGGACAAGTTCCAACGGATCTCTTGGCAATGATCGCCAACATTGGCGATCGTATTGACGGCGCCGATCGCTGCCCGGGCTACGGGCGTTGTGGTCGAACCATCGATCGCTATCCATGACATGGCCTCGATTAGCCCAACCGATCAATTGCTACTACCGAATGAGCGATGATCACAAAGACACTCTGACCCCAAGCCGGCAGTCGAACTCAAATCGACTCATGACAGTCGAACCGGCCATAATGCCAGTCGACTGTCAACCTCAAAAATGAGATTTTAACCCAAGTATGGTTCCCCCATACTTGCTAGACCACCCTTAGCCTAGATCTAAGCCTTCTAGCCACCTCTATCAACCTCACGCCTCTTGAATCCCTCCAAGTCATCCATGACTTATTCATCCATCGCGCTAGCCTTCAGGTGCTTCTGTCGGCTATGTCATGCTAACGGTGTCTACATCGCCAAGGCACATTGGACTTACGCTGCCAAGACTCCGCTTGGACTTTACGCCACCAATCATTAGACTTATGCTGCTAAGACTCCACCCTTGGACTTTATGCCGCCAATATTAAACCCCTTGGACTTCTCAAATGCCAAGACTCAAGCTTGGACTTTCCCTTGCCAACCCATGTTGGACTTTCCATGCCAAGACCCATGCTTGGACTTTCTCTTGTACCAAGTACTCAATACTTAGACTTTCCCAAATTGCCAAGTGTCCCACTTGGACTTTCCATGCCAAGTACCCATGACTTGGACTTTACCTTGCCAAGACCCATGCTTGGACTTTCCCAAATGCCAAGTGTCCCACTTGGACTTTCCATGCCAAGTACTCATGACTTGGACTTTACCATGACAATTACATTGTCATATGTTTTTGTCTAACATCAAAACATCTCTCGAGCCAAGCTCGAGTCCTGGTCAATCGTAACCTGGGCCGATTGCACCAACATGATTGAGTGACAACATATTTCTTTAATGGCGACCAACGACGACGAAACTAGACTGGGTGAATCATTTGAGCAACGTGCCTCGAGACAACACTTGGAACGTATAGAAATCAGATTTAGTCAGATCTTAGACAAAATGGAACAACAAGATTTTGCAATTACTAGATTACAAAGGAATCAAGTCGGTAGAGTTCCTACATAAAGGGCAAGGCATCAAAATTGTGTAACAAATGAAGATGAAGATGGTGTTTCTGAGGATATTGATGATATACCTTCAAGTAATAGATCTGGTCATGGAAGAATTGTTAGCCGAAGAGGAAGCTTCAATGATCATATTGATAGACACTTAGGAAACATCAAGATGAAGATTCCATCATTTTCAAGAAAAAGTGATTCGGATGCATATTTTGAATGGGAAAAGAAAGTGGAACTAGTATTTGATTACCACAATTACTCTAAAGAGAAGAAGATAAAACTTGCTGCAGTTGAGTTTATTGATTATGCTATTTTTTGGTGGGATCAAATTGTTGGTGCAATCGGCCCAGGTCACGATTGACCAGGACTCGAGTTTGACTCGAGTGATGTTTTAAAGTTCGACAAAAATATATGACAATGTAATTGTCATGGGAAAGTCCAAGTCTTGGGTACTTGGCATGGAAAGTCCAAGTGGGACACTTGGCATTTGGTAAAGTCCAAGCATGGGTGTTGGCAATGGAAAGTTCAACATGAGTTGGCAAGGGAAGTCCAAGTGGGACACTTGGCATTTGGGAAAGTCCAAGCATGGGTCTTGGCATGGAAAGTCCAAGCATGGGTCATGGCATAAAAAGTTCAACATGGGTTGGCAAGGGAAAGTCCAAGCTTGAGTCTTGGCATTTGAGAAGTCCAAGGGTTTGATATTGGCGGCGTAAAGTCCAAGCGGGAGTCTTGGCAGCATAAGTCCAATGGTTGGCAGCGTAAAGTCCAAGCGGAGTCATGGCGGCGTAAGTCCAATGTGCCTTGGCGGTGTAGACACCGTTAGCATGACATAGCCGATGGAAGCACCTGAAGGCTAGCGCGATGGATGAACAAGTCATGGATGACTTGGAGGGATCTGAGAGGCGTGAGGCTGATGGAGGTGGCTAGAAGGCTTAGGTCTAGGCTAAGGGTGGTCTAGCAAGTATGGGGGAACCATACTTGGGCTAAAACCTCATGTTTGAGGTGTGCCAGCCGAGTGCCATGTGGCGCCGATCGACCGAGTCAACTAGGGTCGAAGTGGCCTAGAGTCGATCGCGGTGGGCACTCCGATGGCTCGGCGATCCACTGATCGTGTGATCAGTCGACTGGTGCTCGAGAAATCGACCATAGAATGGAGTCGAGACTCGACTGGTCGAGTGAGGACTCCATTAGTCGACTGATGTGCATGATCAGTCGACTGATGGTAGATCTGTTAGACTTATCCAGCGTTGATCTAGCCGTTATCTCACGACAACAGTGGCATCAGTCGACTGATGGTCCCGATCAGTCGACTGATTGACTTTTTCCAGCACAGGTTGAAGCTTTATAAGGAGCTCGTGATGGAGGAAATTGGCATGGTTCTTTTAGGCGATTTGGGGCAAGTTGCTGCTACAATTCAGGGTCTCCAAGTGCTACTCGATCAACCTAGCGATCAAGCATTCAAGAGCATTTGTAAAGTGTTTTTCTATACTAGTCTTGCTTTGTATTTCATTGTATTTGCTTGTAGCTTTTGATTATTGTTGTAATCATTTTGTAAGAGGTTTCTCCGCCTCCGGATTGTTCCGAGAAGGAGTGTTTTATAGAGGTGTGTGATTGGCATCGCTAGGGTTCATACGAACCTAATCCGTGGAGTAGGAACCGTGCGGTTCCGAACCACTTTAAACATTTGTGTTCGTGTGTGATTGTTTATTTCGTTATTACTTTCATTACTATTCCGGTGTGTACTAATGAAATTGTAGAGACGATTACGATCGAATTCGATCAACAAACACGCTCTATTCACCCCCTTTCTAGCAGGCGCACAGGTTCTAACAAGTGGTATCAGAGCCTGGGGCTCTTCTACGGACTAACCGTCGGGAGCTAAGACAAAGAGGCTAGAGGGTGAAGATGGAAGGACAATTGAGATGGGATATCAATACCCCAACTCCGTATGCCTTCTATGGACGAGAAGGTTTCAACTCTTGGAAGGCGAGAATTGAAATTTTTTGATGATCAGAGACCTTGAGGAGTGGTCCCCTTTGATGGAAGGATTTGAATATCCTAAGAGACCAAAGGGAGGGTTTCTCAAGAAGAAGAAATGGAGTGAGGAGCAACTCCAACAATTCGATAAAAATAAGAAGGTCGTCAAACTCATTTTTGATTTAATTCCTAATGACCTCTTGTGTAGCCTAGGTGACTGTGGGGATTGTAAAGACGCCAAGGAGGTATGGAACAAATTGGCAAAATTCCATGAAGAGCCTCATTCAATCCAAGAAGACAAGGAGGATGAAGAAGAGAGCTCATCCTCAAGAGAAAGTGAGGAATCAGAAGTTGAGATGGAGTCAACTTCCGGATTGGAGAAAGATGAAGTGGGAGAAGTGGAAGAAGGATCCACCTCTAGGATTGAGGGGGAGAGACCATCCACACTGGATCCGGAACCAATTCAAGAAGAAGCCTCAATCTCCGGGAGGAATGAAGAATCCACTTCGGCACCCACCACAAATACCCTAGGTAACTCAAGCAATTTAGGTTTAAATAAATATCACATAACTTGCTTTGAGTGTAGGGAAAGTGGGCATTATAAGAGCAAATGCCCAAAGAGAGTAAGAAAAGCTCCACCGACACCAAAAGTCAAAGATGTCGGTCCCTCAATACAAAAGAACAAGGAGCAAGTGATTTGCTTCAAATGCCGACTACCGGGACATTACCGGAGTCAATGCCTAAGAGGGAAGAATAAGGAGCAAGAAGGAGCTACACAAGTAGGGGGAGCCAAGGCTAACCCTAAGGTATATTTTAGTAATGCTATTTCTAGTTCTTATAGTCAAAAGCATGCTAGAAATAATCTTAGCAGTCTTTCTATTTATCAAAAAGAGCATGCTAGAAATAGAGAATATTTCTTAGGTGCTAAGTATGTCCACTTAGATAATAAGAAGAAATTTAGGACTAATGTCCCTAAAAACAATTTATCTAAGGACAAACCGAGGTTAAATAACTCTAAGAAAATTTTACCAAGGGAGACCATTAGAAAGGTGCAAGAGCACCTAGGTTTTAATCCAAAATGGGATAGGCATATGCCTAGAAAGTCCCAAGGCCATGAGTTAAATCAAAATTCTAAAATTGGGCAATTAGAATTAGAGAATCAAGCCTTGAGGTCAAGGCTTGAAAAACTTGAGAAGACCCTTAGGAACATCCAAAATCAATTTCAAGGGTCCAAAAGTCAAAGTCAACACCTAGGACCTAAGAGTCAAAAGTCAACCAAGGGCAAGCAAGGTTTGGGTCACAAACCTAAGCCTAAGGTGGCTTACCATAGTGTTCCATTTGATTATGGAACACTAACTAGGTCTAGGAAGACCAAGGTCAATGGGGAAGTCATCGCTAGGGTTGACCAAAGGTTGTGCCTAGTGGCTAGGGTTTCTAGGAAATCTAGGGTGGCCACTAAGAAGGTTGCAAGGGGAGTTACCCCTAGTGTCAACATTGGTAAGACCATAATGACAAAGGCTAACAAGCCTAGGAGGGTCATTAGGAAGGTATCTAGGGAGGTTATCCCTAACGAATACCTAATTAACCCTAGGAGCTCAAATAGGTTTTGGGTTTCTAAGAGCGTAATTGATTCACGCTAGATGGGGTTAGGGTGTGCCAACCTTGATTTGATGGGTAGTTAACTCAACCATGATAAAGATGACACTTTAGGTTATTTTCAAGGTTAGGGTCACCTTGGAAATACATTTGAGTCTTAATCCTAAAAGATTTTAGGATGTGCCAATATTATTTGAGAAGTTTGATAAAATGATCAAATTGGCACAATTTAGGTTTAGAGGTTGGTGTGCCATTTTGGGTTTTTGGCACACTTGGGAGAAAAGTAGAAATATGGCAAAATATGATGAATTATATCAAATGGCAATTAATATTAAGATTTAGGTATTATTATACCTATATATTTTATATGCCATGCTTTGTTTCCCATATAACATGTCATGACATCATGCTTATTTTTATTCATTGTATATGTCATGTTCATGTCTTAGGATTAAGGTTTTAAATATCATGTGTTTTTAGATTTTATCATATGCCATGACATCATGATCATTGGCCATGCTTAATTATTGCTATCTTTATGCCATGATCATTTCACGCATTAAATTGATTAAAATTGAACTAAGGACAATGGCATGACTTGAAGTCCCATTTATAAGGGAATCAAGTAGGGTTGCCTAGGAAATGCATGAAACCCTAGATTAAATGAACCAAAACCCACATCTCACATCCAATTGACATGTATGTGTATTTATACACCATAGATACATGTGAGATGCTAGGATATGAGTTAAGTTCAAGGTGCATAGTTTTTGCATCAAGTTGAACCCAAACTCATCTTAACTCAACATGTGGATCATTAGGAAAGCTTGTGTACAAGTCATGTACATAGAGCCCAAGGAATATGATCCAAAATAGGGTTTTGAAAACATTTTAAAATCATTTTGAAAAACCTTGGTGAAGTCTATCTTTTGATAGCAATCACCATTGATGAGATTGATACAAAGTGAGCTTAAACTTTAAAGTTTTTAGTCACTTTTGGATTTTGTATCAATTCCGCTATTTTATGGGTAAAATATTTTTCAAACATTTTTCACCCATTGTATTGGTCATAAGTATTATACATATCAAATTTCATGATTTTTCGATATACGTATAATTAGTTATGATTTTCAAAAACTCATTTCTGATAACTGAAAATCGAGATTTTCAGTAATAAGTCGATTGCCCCGGGGTGGAAGTCGACTGATGAGCATGTCAGTCGACTGATTTCTGAATCACTCGACAGATAGCCGGATTTCGGGGTAACCAAGGTTGTTTAACCCGATTTCAACTGCGGTTAAGGTCCCTAATCACTCCTAACCCTAGGATATGCTTTGGGAAGCATGATGAAGGGTGAAAATCCATTGGATATGGATTAGGAGAGGTGTTTAGGGTTTGTATCAATTTTAAGGTGTTGGAAAGTTCAATGTTGAATTTCTAACCTTAATTTTGATGGCTTAGAGTTCCTATTGGCTTAGGGACTTCCCAAGGACATTGTTGGTGCAATGGTCAAGGGGGAGCAAGCTTTTAGGGGGAGGTATCCATCTTGGGATGATGGATGTGTTTTTCTCCTTGAAGAGGAGAAGTTATTGGGAGAGTATCATCAATTGGGAAAATTGATGAGTTTTTGATACCCAATTTGGAAATTGGGAGAGTGAATAGGATTGTCTCTCTTGAGTGATATGGGACTTATCACTAGGAAGATGGTAGGCATCCTAGGTATTTTTAGACCAAGGGGAGATTGTAAGATCTCATTGGGACATGAGACATTGACCTCCTTGGAGAGAAGACCTTTTTGATGTTAGTCAAAAAGGGGGAGAATGTTTGGGGGAGAACATTTGGAGAATGTTTAAGATTACCAATTTGGGATAATTGGTAAGGGATTTGAGTTAGTGTTCTAACTCAATGTTTTGTTTGGTTTTTGTCAAACATCAAAAAGGGGGAGATTGTTGGTGCAATCGACCCAGGTCACGATTGACCAGGACTCGAGTTTGACTCGAGTGATGTTTTGATGTTCGACAAAAATATATGACAATGTAATTGTCATGGGAAAGTCCAAGTCTTGGGTACTTGGCATGGAAAGTCCAAGTGGGACACTTGGCATTTGGTAAAGTCCAAGACTGGGTCTTGGCAATGGAAAGTCCAACATGAGTTGGCAAGCGAAGTCCAAGTGGGACACTTGGCATTTGGGTAAGTCCAAGCATGGGTCTTGGCATGGAAAGTCTAAGCATGGGTCTTGGCATAAAAAGTCCAACATGGGTTGGCAAGGGAAAGTCCAAGCTTGAGTCTTGGCATTTGAGAAGTCCAAGGGTTTGATATTGGCGGCGTAAAGTCCAAGCGGGAGTCTTGGCAGCATAAGTCCAATGGTTGGCGGCGTAAAGTCCAAGCGGAGTCTTGGCGGCGTGAGTCCAATGTGCCTTGGCTGTGTAGACACCGTTAGCATGACATAGCCGATGGAAGCACTTGAAGGCTAGCGCGATGGATGAACAAGTCATGGATGACTTGGAGGGATCCGAGAGGCATGAGGATGATGGAGGTGGCTAGAAGGCTTAGGTCTAGGCTAAGGGTGGTCTAGCAAGTATGGGGGAACCATACTTGGGCTAAAACCTCATGTTTGAGGAGTGCCAGCCGACTGGTGCCATGTGGCAGTCGACTGGACTGAGTCAACTAGGGTTTGACTGCGGGAAGTGGCCTAGCAATGATCGCGGAGGTGGGCGGGCCGATCGATGGCTCGAGCGATCCAACCGATCGTGTGATCACCGACCGGTGCTCGAGAAATCGCCATGCGATCGGAGTCAAGACTCGACTGGTCGAGTGAGGACTCCATCAGTCGACTGATGTGTATGATCAGTCGACTGATGGTAGATCCGTTGGACTTATCCAACATTGATCAAGCCGTTGTCTCATGACAATAGTGGCATCAGTAGACTGATGGTCCCGATCAGTCAACTGATCGACTTTTTCCAGCACAGGTTGAAGCTTTATAAGGAGCTCGTGATGGACGAAATTGGCATGGTTCTTTGAGGCGATTTGGGGCGAGTTGCTACTGCAATTCAGGGTCTCCAAGTGTTACTCGATCAACCTTGCGATCAAGCATTCAAGAGCATTTGTAAAGTGTTTTTCTTTACTAGTCTTGCTTTGTATTTCATTGTATTTGCTTGTAGCTTTTGATTATTGTAGTAATCATCTTGTACGAGGTTTCTCTGCCTCCGGATTGTTCCGAGAAGGAGTGTTTTATAGTGGTGTGTGATTGGCATCGCTAGGGTTCATACGAACCCGATCTGTGGAGTAGGAATCGTGCGGTTCCGAACCACGTTAAACAATTGTGTTCGTGTGTGATTGTTTATTTCGTTATTGCTTTCATTACTATTCCGCTGCGTACTAATGAAATTGTAGAGATGATCACGATCGAATTCTATCAACAAACACGCGCTAATCACCCCCCTCTAGCAGGTGCATAGGTTCTAACAAGCGGTATCAGAGCCTGGGGCTCTTCTACGGACTAACCGCCGGGAGCTAAGACAAAGAGGCTAGAGGGTGAAGATGGAAGGACAATTGGGATGGGATATCAACACCCCAACTCCATATGCCATCTATGGACGAGAAGGTTTCAACTCTTGGAAGGTGAGAATTGAAAATTTTTTCAAGATGAGAGACCTTGAGGAGTGGTCCGCTTGGATGGAAGGATTTGAATATCCTAAGGGACCAAAGGGAGGGTTTCTCAAGAAGAAGAAATGGAGTGAGGAGCAACTCCAACAATTCGATAAAAATAAGAAGGTAGTAAAACTCATTTTTGATTTAATTCCTAATGACCTCTTGTGTAGCCTAGGTGACTGTGGGGATTGTAAAGACGCCAAAGAGGTATGGAACAAATTGGCAAAATTCCATGAAGAGCCTCATTCAATCCAAGAAGACAAGGAGGATGAAGAAGAGAGCTCATCCTCAAGAGAGTGAGGAATCGGAAGTTGAGATGGAGTCAACTTCCAGATTGGAGAAAGAAGAAGTGGGAGAAGTGGAAGAAGCATCCACCTCTAGGATTGAGGGGAGAGACCATCCACACCGGAGCTGGAACCAATTCAAGAAGAAGCCTCAATCTCCGAAAGGAATGAAGAATCCACTCCGGCACCCACCACAAATACCCTAGGTAACTCAAGCAATTTAGGTTTAAATAAATATCACATAACTTGCTTTGAGTGTAGGGAAAGTGGGCATTATAAGAGCAAATGCCCAAAGAGAGTAAGAAAAGCTCCACCGGCACCAAAAGTCAAAGATGTCGGTCCCTCAATACAAAAGAACATGGAGCAAGTGATTTGCTTCAAATGTCGGCTACCGGGACATTACCGGAGTCAATGCCAAAGAGGGAAGAAGAAGGAGCAAGAAGGAGCTACACAAGTAGGGGGAGCCAAGGCTAACCCTAAGGTATATTTTAGTAATGCTCTTTCTAGTTCTTATAGTCAAAAGCCTGCTAGAAATAATTTTAGCAATCTTGCTATTTATCAAAAAGAGCATGCTAGAAATAGAGAATATTGCTTAGGTGCTAAGTATGTCCACTTAGATAATAAGAAGAAATTTGGGACTAATGTCCCTTAAAACAATTTATCTAAGAACAAACCTAGGTTAAATAACTCTAAGAAAATTTTACCTTGGGAGACCATTAGAAAGGTGCAAGAGCACCTAGGTTTTAATCCAAAATGGGCTAGGCATATGCCTAGAAAGTCTCATGCCCATGAGTTAAATCAAAATTCTAAAATTGGGCAATTAGAATTAGAGAATCAAGCCTTGAGGTCAAGGCTTGAAAAAATTGAGAAGACCCTTAGGAACATCCAAAATCAATTTCAAGGGTCCAAAAGTCAAAGTCAACACCTAGGACCTAAGAGTCAAAAGTCAACCAAGGGCAAGCAAGGTTTGGGTCACAAACCTAAGCCTAAGGTGGCTTACCATAGTGTTCCATTTGATTATGGAACACTAACTAGGTCTAGGAAGACCAAGGTTAATGGGGAAGTCATCCCTAGGGTTGACCAAAGGTTGTGCCTAGTGGCTAGGGTTTCTAGGAAATCTAGGGTGGCCACTAAGAAGGTTGCAAGGGGAGTTACCCCTAGAGTCAACCTAGGTAAGACCACAATGACCGAGGCTAACAAGCCTAGGAGGGTCATTAGGAAGGTATCTAGGGAGGTTATCCCTAACGAATACCTAATTAACCTAGGAGCTCAAATAGGTTTTGGGTTCCTAAGAGCGTGATTGATTCACGCTAGATGGGGTTAGGGTGTGCCAACCTTGATTTGATGGGTAGTTAACTCAACCATGATAAAGATGGCACTTTAGGTTATTTTTAAGGTTAGGGTCACCTTGGAAATACATTTGAGTCTTAATCCTAAAAGATTTTAGGATGTGCCAATATTATATGAGAAGTTTGATAAAATGATCAATTTGGCACAATTTAGGTTAAGAGGTTGGTGTGCCATTTTGGGTTTTTGGCACACTTGGGAGAAAAGTAGAAATATGGAAAAATATGATGAATTATATCAAATGGAAATTAATATTAAGATTTAGGTATTATTATACCTATATATTTTATATGCCATGCTTTGTTTGCCATATAACATGTCATGACATCATGCTTATTTTTATTCATTGTATATGTCATGTTCATGTCTTAGGATTAAGGTTTTAAATATCATTTGTTTTTAGATTTTATCATATGCCATGACATCATGATCATTGGCCACGCTTAATTATTGCTAACTTTATGCCATGATCATTTCATGCATTAAATTGATTGAAATTGAACTAAGGACAATGGCATGACTTGAAGTCCCATTTATAAGGGAATCAAGTAGGGTTGCCTAGGAATTGCATGAAACCCTAGATTAAATGAACCAAAACCCACATCTCACATCCAATTGACATGTATGTGTATTTATACACCCTAGATACATGTGAGATGCTAGGATATGAGTTAAGTTCAAGGTGCATTGTTTTTGCATCTAGTTGAACCCAAACTCATCTTAACTCAACATGTGGATCATTAGGAAAGCTTGTGTACAAATCATGTACATAGAGCCCAAGGAATATGATCCAAAATAGGGTTTTGAAAACATTTTAAAATCATTTTGAAAAACCTTGGTGAAGTCTATCTTTTGATAGCAATCACCATTGATGAGATTGATACAAAGTGAGCTTAAACTTTAAAGTTTTTAGTCACTTTTGGATTTTGCATCAATTCTACTATTTTATGGGTAAAATAATTTTCAAACATTTTTCACCCATTGTATTAGTCATAAGTATTATACGTATCAAATTTCATGATTTTTTGATATATGTATAATTAGTTATGATTTTCCAAAACTCATTTCCGATAACTGAAAATCGAGATTTTCAGTAATCAGTCGACTGCCCCGGGGTGGCAGTCGACTGATGAGCGTGTTAGGAGACTGATTTCTGAATCACTCGACTGATAGCCTGATTTCGGGGTAACCAAGGTTGTTTAACCCGATTTCAACTGCGGTTAAGGTCCCTAATCACTCCTAACCCTAGGATATGCTTTGGGAAGCATGATTAAGGGTGAAAATCCATTGGATATGGATTAGGAGAGGTGTTTAGGGTTTGTATCAATTTTAAGGTGTTGGAAAGTTCAATGTTGAATTTCTAACCTTAATTTTGATGGCTTAGAGTTCCTATTAGCTTAGGGACTTCCCAAGGACATTGTTGGTGCAATGGTCAAGGGGGACCAAGCCTTTAGGGGGAGGTATCCATCTTGGGATGATGGATGTATTTTTCTCCTTGAAGAGGAGAAGTTATTGGGAGAGTATCATCAATTGGGAAAATTGATGGGTTTTTGATACCCAATTTGGAAATTGGGAGAGTGAATAGGATTGTCTATCTTGAGTGATATGGGACTTATCACTAGGAAGATGGTAGACATCCTAGGTATTTTTAGACCAAGGGGGAGATTATAAGATCTCATTGGGACATGAGACATTGACCTCCTTGGAGAGAAGACCTTTTTGATGTTAGTCAAAAAGGGGGAGAATGTTTGGGGGAGAACATTTGGAGAATGTTTAAGATTACCAATTTGGGATAATTGGTAAGGGATTTGAGTTAGTGTTCTAACTCAATGTTTTGTTTGGTTTTTGTCAAACATCAAAAAGGGGGAGAATGTTGGTGCAATCGACCCAGGTCACGATTGACCAGGACTCTAGTTTGACTCGAGTGATGTTTTGATGTTCGACAAAAATATATGACAATGTAATTGTCATGGGAAAGTCCAAGTCTTGGGTACTATGCATGGAAAGTCCAAGTGGGACACTTGGCATTTGGTAAAGTCCAAGCATGGGTCTTGGCAATGGAAAGTCCAACATGAGTTGGGAAGGGAAGTCCAAGTGGGACACTTGGCATTTGGGAAAGTCCAAGCATGGGTCTTTGCATGGAAAGTGCAAGCATGAGTCTTGGCATAAAAAGTCCAACATGGGTTGTCAAGGGAAAGTCCAAGCTTGAGTCTTGGCATTTGAGAAGTCCAAGGGTTTGATATTGGCGGCGTAAAGTCCAAGCGGGAGTCTTGGCAGCATAAGTCCAATGGTTGGTGGCGTAAAGTCCAAGCGGAGTCATGGCGGCGTAAGTCCAATGTGCCTTGGCGGTGTAGACACCGTTAGCATGACATAGTCGATGGAAGCACCTGAAGGCTTGCACGATGGATGAACAAGTCATGAATGACTTGGAGGGATCCGAGAGGCGTGAGGCTGATGGAGGTGGCTAGAAGGCTTAGGTCTTGGCTAAGGGTGGTCTAGCAAGTATGGGGGAACCATACTTGGGCTAAAACCTCATGTTTGAGGTGTGCCAGTCGACTGGTGTCATGTGGCAGTCGACTGGACCGAGTCAACTAGGGTTTGACTGCGGGAAGTGGCCTAGCAGTCGACTGCCAGAGGTGGGCAGTCGACTGATGGCTCGAGCAGTCCACTGATAGTGTGATCAGTCGACTGGTGCTCGAGAAATCGGCCACAGAATGGAGACGAGACTCGACTGGTCGAGAGAGGACTCCATCAGTCGACTGATGTGTATAATCAATCGACTGATGGTAGATCCGTTGGACTTATCTAGCGTTGATCTAGCCATTGTCTCACGCCAACAGTGACATCAGTCGACTGATGGTCCCGATCAGTCGACTGATCGACTTTTTTTAGCACAGGTTGAAGCTTTATAAGGAGCTCGTGATGGACGAAATTGGCATGGTTCTTTGAGGCGATTTGGGGTGAGTTGCTGCTGCAATTCAGGGTCTCCAAGTGCTACTCAATCAACCTAGCGATCAAGCATTCAAGAGCATTTGTAAAGTGTTTTTCTTTACTAGTCTTGCTTTGTATTTTGTTGTATTTGCTTGTAGCTTTTGATTATTGTTGTAATCATCTTGTATGAGGTTTCTCTGCCTCTGAATTGTTCCGAGGAGTGTTTTATAGTGGTGTGTGATTGACATCGCTAGGGTGCGTACGAACCCGATCCGTGGAGTAGGAACCGTGCAGTTTCGAACCATGTTAAACAATTGTGTTCATGTGTGATTGTTTATTTCTTTATTGCTTTCATTACTATTCCGCTGCATACTAATGAAATTGTAGAGACCATCACGATCGAATTCCATCAACAAACACGCGCTATTCACCCCCCCCCCCCTTCTAGCAGGCGCACAGGTTCTAACAAGTGGTATCAGAGCCCGGGGCTCTTCTATGGACTAACCGCCGGGAGCTAAGACAAAGAGGCTAGAGGGTGAAGATGGAAGGACAATTGGGATGGGATATCAATACCCCAACTCCGTATGCCTTCTATGGACGAGAAGGTTTCAACTCTTGGACGGCGAGAATTGAAAATTTTTTGATGATGAGAGACCTTGAGGAGTGGTCCTCTTTGATGGAAGGATTTGAATATCCTAAGGGACCAAAGGGAGGGTTTCTCAAGAAGAAGAAATGGAGTGAGGAGCAACTCCAACAATTCGATAAAAATAAGAAGGTAGTCAAACTCATTTTTGATTTAATTCCTAATGACCTCTTGTGTAGCCTAGGTGACTGTGGGGATTGTAAAGACGCTAAGGAGGTATGGAACAAATTGGCAAAATTCCATGAAGAGCCTCATTTAATCCAAGAAGACAAGTAGGATGAAGAAGAGAGCTGATCCTCAAGTGAAAGTGAGGAATCGGAAGTTGAGATGGAGTCAACTTCCGGATTGGAGAAAGAAGAAGTGGGAGAAATGGAAGAAGCATCCACCTCTAGGATTGAGGGGGAGAGACCATCCACACCGGAGCCGGAACCAATTCAAGAAGAAGCCACAATCTTCGAGAGGAATGAAGAATCCACTCCGGCACCCACCACAAATACCCTTGGTAACTCAAGCAATTTAGGTTTAAATAAATATCACATAACTTGCTTTGAGTGTAGGGAAATTGGGCATTATAAGAGCAAATGCCCAAAGAGAGTAAGAAAAGCTCCACCGACAACAAAAGTCAAAGATGCCGGTCCCTCAATACAAAAGAACAAGGAGCAAGTGATTTGCTTCAAATGCCGGTTACCGGGACATTACCGGAGTCATTGCCTAAGAGGGAAGAAGAAGGAGCTACACAAGTAGGGGGAGCCAAGGCTAACCCTAAGGTATATTTTAGTAATGCTCTTTCTAGTTCTTATAGTAAAAAGCATGCTAGAAATAATTTTAGCAATCTTGCTATTTATCAAAAAGAGCATGCAAGAAATAGAGAATATTGCTTAGGTGCTAAGTATGTCCACTTAGATAATAAGAAGAAATTTGGGACTAATGTCCCTAAAAACAATTTATCTAAGGACAAACTTAGGTTAAATAACTCTAAGAAAATTTTACCTAGGGAGACCATTAGAAAGGTGCAAGAGCACCTAGGTTTTAATCCAAAATGGGCTAGGCATATGCCTAGAAAGTCCCATGCCCATGAGTTAAATCAAAATTCTAAAATTGGGCAATTAGAATTAGAGAATCAAGCCTTGAGGTCAAGGCTTGAAAAACTTGAGAAGACCCTTAGGAACATCCAAAATCAATTTCAAGGGTCCAAAAGTCAAAGTCAACACCTAGGACCTAAGAGTCAAAAGTCAACCAAGGGCAAGCAAGGTTTGGGTCACAAACCTAAGCCTAAGGTGGCTTACCATAGTGTTCCATTTGATTATGGAACACTAACTAGGTCTAGGAAGACCAAGGTCAATGGGGAAGTCATCCCTAGGGTTGACCAAAGGTTGTGCCTAGTGGCTAGGGTTTCTAGGAAATCTAGTGTGGCCACTAAGAAGGTTGCAAGGGGAGTTACCCCTAGAGTCAACCTAGGTAAGACCACAATGACCAAGGCTAACAAGCCTAGGAGGGTCATTAGGAAGGTATCTAGGGAGGTTATCCCTAACGAATACCTAATTAACCCTAGGAGCTCAAATAGGTTTTGGGTTCCTAAGAGCGTGATTGATTCACGCTAGATGGGGTTAGGGTGTGCCAACCTTGATTTGATGGGTAGTTAACTCAACCATGATAAAGATGACACTTTAGGTTATTTTCAAGGTTACGGTCACCTTGGAAATACATTTGAGTCTTAATCCTAAAAGATTTTAGGATGTGCCAATATTAAATGGGAAGTTTGATAAAATGATCAAATTGGCACAATTTAGGTTTAGAGGTTGGTGTGCCATTTTGGGTTTTTGGTACACTTGGGAGAAAAGTAGAAATATGGCAAAATATGATGAATTATATCAAATGACAATTAATATTAAGATTTAGGTATTATTATACCTATATATTTTATATGCCATGCTTTGTTTGCCATATAACATGTCATGACATCATGCTTATTTTTATTCATTGTATATGTCATTTTCATGTCTTAGGATTAAGGTTTTAAATATCATGTGTTTTTAGATTTTATCATATGCCATGACATCATGATCATTGGCCATGCTTAATTATTGCTATCTTTATACCATGATCATTTCATGCATTAAATTGATTAAAATTGAACTAAGGACAATGACATGACTTGATGTCCCATTTATAAGGGAATCAAGTAGGGTTGCCTAGGAAATTCATGAAACCCTAGATTAAATGAACCAAAACCCACATCTCACATCCAATTGACATGTATGTGTATTTATACACCCTAGATACATGTGAGATGCTAGGATATGAGTTAAGTTCAAGGTGCATAGTTTTTGCATCTAGTTGAACCCAAAATCATCTTAACTAAACATGTGGATCATTAGGAAAGCTTGTGTACAAGTCATGTACATAGAGCCCAAGAAATATGATCCAAAATAGGGTTTTGAAAACATTTTAAAATCATTTTGAAAAACCTTGGTGAAGTCTATCTTTTGATAGCAATCACCATTGATGAGATTGATACAAAGTGAGCTTAAACTTTAAAGTTTTTAGTCACTTTTGGATTTTGTATCAATTATGCTATTTTATGGGTAAAATATTTTTCAAATATTTTTTACCTATTGTATTGGTCATAAGTATTATACGTATCAAATTTTGTGATTTTTCGATATACGTATAATTAGTTATGATTTTCCAAAACTCATTTCTGATAATTGAAAATCGAGATTTTTAGTAATCAGTCGACTGCCCCGGGGTGGCAGTCGACTGATTTCTAAATCACTCGACTGATAGCCTAATTTCGGGGTAACCAAGGTTGTTTAACCCGATTTCAACTGCGGTTAAAGTCCCTAATCACTCATAACCCTAGGATATGCTTTGGGAAGCATGATGAAGGGTGAAAATCCATTGGATATGGATTAGGAGAGGTGTTTAGGGTTTGTATCAATTTTAAGGTGTTGGAAAGTTCAATGTTGAATTTCTAACCTTAATTTTGATGGCTTGGAGTTCCTATTGGCTTAGGGACTTCCCAAGGACATTGTTGGTACAATGGTCATGGGGGAGCAAGCATTTAGGGGGAGGTATCCATCTTGGGATGATAGATTGGTTTTTCTCCTTGAAGAGGAGAAGTTATTGGGAGAGTATCATCAATTGGGAAAATTGATGGGTTTTTGATACCCAATTTGGAAATTGGGAGAGTGAATATGATTGTCTCTCTTGAGTGATATGGGACTTATCACTAGGAAGATGGTAGGCATCCTAGGTATTTTTAGACCAAGGGAGAGATTTTAAGATCTCATTGGGACATGAGACATTGACCTCCTTGGAGAGAAGACCTTTTTGATGTTAGTCAAAAAGGGGGAGAATGTTTGGGGGAGAATGTTTAAGATTACCAATTTAGGATAATTGGTAAGGGATTTGAGTTAGTGTTCTAACTCAATGTTTTGTTTGGTTTTTGTCAAACATCAAAAAGGGGGAGATTGTTGGTGAAATCAACCCAGGTCACGTTTGACCAGGACTCGAGTTTGACTCGAGTGATGTTTTGATGTTCGACAAAAATATATGACAATGTAATTGTCATGGGAAAGTCTAAGTCTTGGGTACTTGGCATGGAAAGTCCAAGTGGGACACTTGGCATTTGGTAAAGTCCAAGACTGGGTCTTGGCAATGGAAAGTCCAACATGAGTTGGCAAGGGAAGTCCAAGTGGGACACTTGGCATTTGGGTAAGTCCAAGCATGGGTCTTGGCATGGAAAGTCCAAGCATGGGTCTTGGCATAAAAAGTCCAACATGGGTTGGCAAGGGAAAGTCAAAGCTTGAGTCTTGGCATTTGAGAAGTCCAAGGGTTTGATATTGGCGGCGTAAAGTCCAAGCGGGAGTCTTGGCAGCATAAGTCCAATGGTTGGCGGCGTAAAGTCCAAGCGGAGTCTTGGCGGCGTATGTCCAATGTGCCTTGGCGGTGTAGACACCGTTAGCATGACATAGCCGATGGAAGCACCTAAAGGCTAGCGCGATGGATGAATAAGTCATGGATGACTTGGAGGGATCCGAGAGGCATGAGGCTGATGGAAGTGGCTAGAAGGCTTAGGTCTAGGCTAAGGGTGGTCTAACAAGTATGGGGGAACCATACTTGGGCTAAAACCTCATGTTTGAGGTGTGCCAGTCGACTGGTGCCATGTGGCAGTCGACTTGACCGAGTCAACGAGGGTTTGACTGTGGGAAGTGGCCTAGCAGTCGACTGCCAGAGGCGGGCAGTCGACTGATGGCTCGAGCAGTCAATTGATCGTGTGATCAGTCGACTGGTGCTCGAGAAATCGGCCACAGAATGGAGTCGAGACTCGACTAGTCGAGTGAGGACTCCATCAGTCAACTGATGTGTATGATCAGTCGACTGATGGTAGATCCGTTAGACTTATCCAGCATTGATCTAGCCGTTGTCTCACGACAACAGTGGCATCAGTCGACTGATGGTCCCGATCAGTCGACTGATCGACTTTTTCTAGCATAGGTTGAAGCTTTATAAGGAGCTCGTGATGGAGTAAATTGGCATGATTATTTGAGACGATTTGGGGCGAGTTGATGCTGCAATTCAGGGTCTCCAAGTGCTACTCGATCAACCTAGCGATCAAGCATTCAAGAGCATTTGTAAAGTGTTTTTCTTTACTAGTCTTGCTTTGTATTTCATTGTATTTTCTTGTAGCTTTTGATTATTGTTGTAATCATCTTGTACGAAGTTTCTCCGCCTCCGGATTGTTCCGAGGAGCAGTGTTTTATAATGGTGTGTGATTGGCATCGCTAGGGTTCGTACGAACCCGATCCGTGGAGTAGGAACCATGCGGTTCCGAACCACGTTAAACATTTGTGTTCGTGTGTGATTGTTTATTTCGTTATTGCTTTCATTACTATTCCACTGCGTACTAACGAAATTGTAGAGACGATCACGATCGAATTCCATCAACAAACACGTGCTATTCACCTCCCCCTCTAGCAGACGCACAGGTTCTAACATAAATTATTATAACCAGGAGAAGAAATCGAGAGAGACCAGTTGACACATGGGATAAAATGAAATCTCTTATGTGGAAGTGGTCCATTCCATCACATTACTATCGAGATTTGTACCAATGTTTACAGAGTTTAACCCAAGGATCTAAAAGTGTGGAGGAATATCACAAAGAGATGGAGATTGCCATAATTCGGGAAAATGTTGAGGAGGATCGAGAAGCAACAATGGCAAGATTTTTGCAAGGATTGAATCCAGAAATTGCCAATATACTGGAGTTGTAACATTATGTGGAGATTAAGGATATGGTGCATATGTCCATAAAAGTAGAAAGGCAACTCAAAAGGAAAGCTTCAACTAGGCAAGGTCATAGTTCATGTTCATCCACATGGAAATCTAGATGGAGCAAAAGAGATGATATAATTGTTTCTAAGAGTAAGACCAAACTTTCAAAGAATAAGGATGCAAGTTATACTTCTTTCAAAGGAAAAGAACCTACACAAACTATGAGAAATAGAGATATCAAATGCTTTAAGTGCTTGGGAAGAGGTCATATTGCATCACAATGTCCAAACAAAAGAGTAATGATTCTTAGAGAAAATGGAGATATTGAAACTGACAATGATTTAGATGATGATAATGCCTTGTCACAATTATTGGAAAGTGATGAAGAGGAATATCCGGTTGAAGGTGATGCCCTTGTCACTCGGCGTGCTTTAAATGTACAAGTGAAAGAAGAAAATGAAAAACAATGAGACAACATCTTTCATACTCGCTGCCACATTAAAGACAAGGTATGTAGTATGGTTATAGATGAGAGTAGTTGCACTAATGTAGCTAGCACTGTCTTGGTTGAGAAATTAAGCTTGCCTACTACTAAACATCCTAGACCATATAAATTACAATGGTTGAATGAGTGTGGGGAAGTGAAGGTCAATAATCAAGTGTTAGTGTCATTTTCCATTAGTAGGTATCTTGATGAGGTGCTTTGTGATGTAGTGCCAATGCATGCAATTCATTTACTTTTAGGTAGGCCATGGCAATTTGATAGGAGAGTCATGCATGATGGGTACAAAAATAAGTATTCTTTAATTATGCATGGTAAACGAGTCACTCTTGTACCATTAACTCTGAGGCAAGTATATGAAGATCAATTGAAAACAAAAAATGAGAGTGAAAAAAGAAACATTTGTGAGAAAAAAAAAGAATAATGAGGAAAAAGAGAGTGAAAAAAGAAAAACAAGTGAAAAAGGAAAAAAGTGTGAAAAAGGAATAAATAAGGATGAGAGGAGTGGAGAAAAGAATGAAAAAGAAAAAGAAGAAAACATTCAAAAGCAAGAGAGGAAAAAAGAGAGCTTTTATGCAAAAGAAAGAGAGATTAAGAGAGCTTTTTATTCTCAACGGTCAATGATTTTACTATTGTATAAGGAGGCTTATTTCAACACTAATCATCTTAACTCTACTCTTCCTAGTGTTGATTCTCTTTTGCAAGAATTTGAAGATGTATTCCCTGATGAGATTCCCGATAGATTGCCACCACTTAGGGGAATAGAGCATCAGATCGATTTCATCCCTGGAGCATCGATTCCTAATCGGCCAGCCTATAGGAGAAATCTCAAGGAAATAGAGGAGCTTCAATGGCAAGTTGAGGTGTTGATAAGAAAAGGGTATGTAAGAGAAAGTTTGAGTCCTTGCTCAGTTCCTGTTTTGCTTGTGCCTAAGAAGGATGGAACTTGGAGAATGTGAGCAGATTGTAGAGCTATCAATAAGATACGGTAAAGTATCATCATCCTATTCCTAGATTAGATGATATGCTAGATGAATTACATGGCTCTTGCATTTTCTCTAAAATTGATTTGAAGTATGGTTATCATCAAATTCATATGCATGAAGGCGATGAATAGAAAACTGCTTTGAAGACTAGGTATGACTTGTATGAATGGTTAGTCATGCCATTTGGGCTAACTAATGGACCTAGTACTTTCATGAGATTAATGAACCATGTTCTGCATGTTTATATTGGAAATTTGTTGTAATGTATTTTGATGACATCTTGATTTACAACAAAAACTTTGATGAACATCTTAATCATTTACAAAAAAGTTTTACTTGTTTTGCGAAATGAAAACTTGTATGCCAATCTTCAAAAATGTTCTTTTTGCACTAATCAAATTGAGTTTCTTGGTTATATTGTTAGTGCTAAGGGAATAGCAGTTGATGAAGAGAAGGTGAGGCCAATTCTTGAATGGCCAACATCAAAAACGATAACTGAGGTACATAGTTTTCATGGGTTGGCTACTTTCTATAGAAGATTTATTAAGAATTTTAGTACTCTAGTTGCACCCTTAATTGAAGTGGTTAAAAAGCATGTTGGGTTTCATTGGGGTAGTGAACAAGATTCAGCTTTCAACTTACTTAAGGAGAAGCTAAGTTCTGCGCCATTACTCGCATTACATAACTTTGCTAAAACTTTTGAAATTGAGTGTGATGCCTCAAGAATAGGTATTGGAGTTGTGCTAATACAAGAAGGTCGACCACTTTCTTATTTTAGTGAGAAACTCAACGGAGCAACTTTAAACTATCCAACTTATGACAAAGAAATGTATGCTTTAGTGAGGTCTTTAGAGACTTGGCAACATTACTTGTGGCCTAAAGAGTTTGTCATTCGCACCGATCATGAATCATTGAAGCATTTAAAGGGCCAAAGTAAGTTGAATAGACGTCATGCAAAATGGGTGGAGTTCATTGAATCATTTCTTTATGTGATCAAGTATAAACGAGGTACATAAAATATTATTGCAGACGCTTTATCCCGAAGGTATACCTTGATCTCTAGTTTGAGCGTTAGATTGTTAGGATTTGAATACATTAAAGATTTATATTCTCATGATCCTGACTTTGAAAATGCATTTGAATTTTGTGAACATGCTACATTTGGGAAGTTTTATAGGCATGAAGGATTTCTTTTTAGAAAAAATAGATTATGTGTGCCTAATTGTTCATTGAGAGAATTATTAGTTAGAGAGGCTCATGGTGGGGGAATAATGGGACATTTTGGAGCAAGGAAAACTCTAGATGTTTTGGTTGAGCTTTTTTTTTTGGCCTCACATGAAACAAGATGTAGTCAAGTTTTGTGAGAAATGTATCACATGTAGGAAAGCAAAATCTAGATCTTTACCTCATGGATTGTATGCACCTTTACCAATTCCTATTGAACCTTGGATTGATATTTCCATGGACTTTGTTGTAGGATTACCAAGATCAAAATGAGGTATGGATTCTATTTTTGTTGTTGTGGATAGATAGATTTTCTAAAATGGCTCATTTCATTTCTTGCAGGAAAACAGATGATGCTAATTATATTGCAGATCTATTCTTTAGAGAGATTGTGCAGCTTCATGGAGTACCGAGAAGCATAGTATCATATCATGATGCTAAGTTCCTAAGTTACTTTTGGAAGACATTATGGGGTAAATTAGGCACAAAGCTCTTGTTTTCTACAACTTGTCATACACAAACAGATGGACAAACTGAGGCAATAAATCGAACTTTGTCTACCTTATTGCAAGCTATCATTCAAAATAATTTAAAAAGTTAGGAAAATTGTTTACCGCATGTTGAATTTGCTTATAATAGGTTTGTGCATTCTACTACTAATTTTTCACCTTATGAAGTGGTATATGTGTTTAATCCATTAACCCCTTTGGATTTGTCAGCTTTGCCTATCTCCAAACGTGCTAGTTTGGATGGTACAAAAAAAGCAGAGATTGTGAAACAAATGCATGAGAAAGTTCGGTTGCAAATTGAAAAGAAGACTGAACAATATGCTAAGCAAGCCAACAAAGGATGAAAGAAAGTGATCTTTTAACCTGGAGTTGGGTGTGGGTTCATATGAGAAAGGACGGATTTACAACTAAACATCATACTAAGTTGCATCCATGAGGGGATGGACCATTTCAAGTCATTGCTCGAATCAATGATAATGCCTACAAGCTAGACTTGCCAAGTGAGTATAATGTGAGCACTACATTCAATGTTTCTGATCTTTCTCCCTTTGATGTAGGTGATGAAGATTCGAGGACGAATCATTTTGAGGAGAGGGGGAATGATGGAGTCAAAGATGTGAATGATGGAGTCAAAGATATTCTTCATGAACCATTACACATAATTGAAAGTCCAATTACAAGATCTAGAGCTAGAAAGATAAAGGAAGCACTAAATGTGTTAATTAAAGATTCTAAGGCCAAAGCTACAATTGAAGCGGATTTGACCAAGAGAAAATAGTGTGGCTTAGTCAACCTAATTCAAGCCATTAATGAGCTTAATTAGCCTCCAAGTCATATTTTGATATAATTCTAATTTTTAGGCTCAATTGCTATCCTTATTTGGGTTATAATAGTGACTTAAGGTCAATATAGTTATGTAGTCTACTTAGGCTTTAACTAAATGGGCTTCCTTTTGGCTTTTTAAGATTTTTAGGTCACTCTAAAGCTATAAATAAAGGGGGCGGCAGCCACACATGTAATCTTTGGTTATTTTCAATCTATAGCATGGTGAGGCTCTCACTTGTTGGTACTTCATTGAATTAGAACTTATCAAGGCAATCCCTTATGGCGTTCAAAGACTTATCAACCTCAATCCCAAGGTTGTGGCATCTTCCATCTCCTATACCAAGGTTTGTGCTTTCTTAAGCATTGGGTCGAGGTTATTTCCATCCATCTTATCGATTTAAACATTCCTTGTTTGTTCTTCAATTTTTTGTGGATTCTCAAGACTTTCTTATCATCGAGTTCACATCAAAAACACTACTTGAGTCCCACTTGAGTTTGGTCAATATTGACCCAGGGCCTATTGCACCAAAAATCTCTCTTTTTGATATTTGACAATACCTTTAAGTTAGGCTAATAATAACCCAACTTAACTCTTTCAATGCCAAAGTATAGTGAAGGTTTACCTAACTTAAACCTCACTTCTCCCCTTTTGATATACATAAAAAAACCTACCAAAGTTTTCAATGTTTCATCTCTTATAAGATCCTACATTCTCTCCCTTGGTCCAAAATCATCTTGGATGCTTTCATTCTTCCTAATGATAAGTCTCATATCACTAAATGAGAGGCAATCCACAATAAAGGTACCTAAACCCTCATTTCTCCTCCTTTGTAATCAAAATTGCATCTATCATCCCAAGATGGACACACTCCTCCTAAAGGTTTGCTCCCCTTTGACCATTGCACCAACAATGTCCTTAGAGAGTTCCTAAGCCTATAGGAAACTTAAACCATCGAAAATATGGATAAAAGTTCAAACTTGAACTTTAACCTCTCTTAAAAATTGATATTCCACCCTAAATAACTCTCCTAATCATTTATAATGATTATTTCACCCTTTTGATACTTTCCCAAGCATATCCTAAAGTTAGAAGACTTAGGTACTTTAAGGATGCTGATAATTAGCTAAACAAATCTTGTTCAGTCAATACCAGACATGGCAATCGACTGAAATAGAAATTAATTGACTGCACCACCACCAGTCGACTGCTCGAAGCAGCAGTTGACTGGACTATGATTTTCTAGAAATCAGAGTTTTCAGTCGAATTTAAAAAAAATGATAAGTAATTATACATATTTTGAAAAATCATGAAACTTCATACGTACATTATTTACATGAAATAAAATCGGTGAAAAATAATTTTAAATTAAAATACCCATTAAATTAAGAGATTGATACAAAGTTCAAAACCATTGAAAACTTCAATATTTTGCCTAACTTTATATCAACATTCTCAATGGTAATTGCTATCAAAAGATAGGTTTCACTAAGGTTTTCTAAAATGATTTTAAAATCTCATTTTGAACCATAGTCTATGAGCTAGATGTACATGACTTGTGCATTAACTTTCCTCATGATTCTTCAATGTCGTATTATGAGTTTGAGTTCATTTAGATGTAACATCTATGCACCTTGAACTTAACTCATCTTTTTAACATCTCTCACATGTCTAGGGTGTATCAATACACATACATATCAATTTAATATTTTTGTGAGATGTGGGATTTGTTTTTTCCTAATCTAAGGGTTCATATATTTTATCTAGGCAACTCTATTTGATTCCCTTATTATGGGACTTCAAATCATGCCATTGTCTTAATTCAATTTTATTTATTCTAAATGTATGAAATATGATCATGACATAAATGATAGCATAAATTAAAGCATAGTCAATAATCATGATGTCATTATATAAATATAAACCTAAGTACAAACATGACATTAACTTAAGCATCTTCATGATATTTTATATGATCGAATGAAATATGATGTCATGACATGAAATATGACAAACAAAGCATGAAAAATAAAATATAAAGAAATAATAATACCTAGATTTCAATTTTAATTGCCATTTGTTAAAATTTATATCAATTTTCCATAATGCTAATTTTTCCAAGTGTGTCAAAAATCCAAAATGGCACACCATTGACTTTAACCTATCTTGTGTCAATTTTGATTGATTTTTTAAACTTCTTAAATTATATTGGCATATCCTAAAATCTTTTAGGATATAAATCTCATTTCATTTTCAAAGTATTACAATACTTCAAAAATTCCCTAGAGTATCACCTTTACCATGGTTAGGTTAACTATCTATCCATTCAAGGTTGGCACACCCTAACCCCATCTAGCATGATGGAATTATGCTCCTAGGAATCCAATACCTATTGGAGCTCTTTGGGTTAACTAGGTACTCGCTAGGGATGTCTTCCCTAAGTACCTTCCTAATGGCCCTACTAGGCTTTGAAGCCTTGGTCATTTGGGTCTTCTCAAGGTTAACTCTAGGGGTAACCCCCCTTGTAATATTGTTAGTGACTTTCTTAGGCCTTTTAGAGACCTAGTCACTTCGGTCTTCCTAAGGTCAACTCTAGAGATTGCCTCCCTTGTGACCTTGACCTTCCTAGACCTAGACTTAGTTCTATAGTCAAATAAATCATTGTGGTAGGTCGGTATTGTTGGGTTTTCGGGCACCGACGTGGGTGTGTGTTCAAACATGTTTCACAAACATACACAATGGAAGCAAATAAAATAAGTAATAAACTATTTTATTACATCACACACACCACACGCATGCAAGATACAACAATGTAGACATAATCGTAATTTTAAATTTTGCAATGAAGAAAACTACTCTAGGTATAGTTGACGAATTATGTGAAGCGGAAATGACATCAACCTTAGCGACCCTTGCAAGTTTCGGCTCTATCCGTATCCACACTGAGCATTGTCGAGATAGCTTCAACAAGATATGAGCTCCATCTTGATGAGAGATACTAGTCTCGCGTCGAAGACGATGCGATCCAAGAGTCTATCACAAAACAAGTTCCACGAACTTGTTACCATGAAAGTGCTGACCAAACAAGTTGGTCGGTGACTGCAAAGTGGTCTGAATCGTAAGGGCTAGGGGTCGGGCCGCTAGTGGTCGTGGTTGGCCGACCATCAAGGTCGACGATGGCTGGGATTGGGCGGCGGCAACACCAAGGGGTGGCACACACGCAAGGAGAGGAGAAGAGGGTGGCTAGGGTTTCTCTAAACCAAAGTCGTCTACGAAATTTGTCTTAACCCTCTTACTTATAGAGAACGTATTTCTTGACCATCAAGAAACCTTCTCTGAACAGTTATTGGTTCACAACCAAAACTCATTAATTGGTCCATTAATTTAAGTTAAAATAAACCAAACCATGTTGGTCTATTTTAAGTTAAAATAAACCAAATCAATTTTGGTTCATTCATTTAAAACAAACCAAACCCCTTTAGTTTATTTTCTTTGGTTTGTTTTCCACCATTGGATTAGAACCAAACCAATTTGGTTCATCCATCATGTCTTCAAAAGACTCGGCCCATCCATGCTTCCGATGTGACTGAAACAATTTTATGCTCTCTCCTTGTTTGGTCCAACCAAACCAAGTCTCTCTCGATCTGAGAATCTAATTCTCAAGTTCGTTTTAAATACTTTAGATAACACTCGTAGTGCGTGTGACCAAATAGGTTCCCGATTTATGTTGGTCATCTATAATTAACCATTAATTATAGAACGATCATGAGTGAAACCTAATAGTACATCATGATCCCTAATTAATCAAAAAATCAACGGTTGATCCCAGAATGACTTCTGAAATCTTTCAACAGCTACAGTGAATCGTGCCCCGTTCCCTTCACTCATCTTTTCCCAACTTGGTTCAGGACATGGTCTATTATGTAAGTACCCACTAGGCTAACTACATCACACCTAGCCCAAGTATTACTTCCTTATCCTGTGGATTTTAGTTACTGATGTGAGCAAAATATATAGAGTTTTAGGAGTAGTTTTCGCTCACATCTCGCTGCATTTTATACTTGTTTCATGTATATAGTACTTTGTTTTGCATGTATTTCCTATTTCCTAGTTTGGAGATCTTTTCTTTGTGCTTTTGTGTGCAGGATAGCATTTTATGGGATAAACTACACACTTTTGGAACAAAAGGAAGGCATTCGACAAGCAGAACGAAGGGAGGCACAACCCGACTATGTGAAATCACATGGTCGTGCTCAACCAGCCCAGTGCCACACACGACCTGGCCGTGTGGACCCACACAACCATGTGGCGCTGGCATTTTTCGATGCGACAAGGATTTTTTCATGGATTCGGGTGGCGGCGGCCTCAAGTATATATAAGGAAGGCCACGCCCAAACCTCAGAAGGAAGGCACGACGGCCGGGATGACACACCAACACCCTAAAAAGCTTCGGAAACTCACAATAGGGAGGAAGAAGACTGCTAGAGGATCCCATCCTGTGCTCCGACGTCGAAGAGAAGAACTAAGAGTACTGAAATTTACTTTCTATTCATATCCTGCAGCACTGTAATGATCTATTCTATTATGGATTGTGTTCTTTCTTTGCCATCTATGGAGTAGAATCTTCGATTCTAGGATTAGGGAGTAACTTGTGTACGTAGAACATGCTAGATCGAATGTAAATTCTATTTTAGGATTTATATTCGCAATTTGTGTTTGCTTGATTAGATGAAAATTGTGTTTTGTTTTTCTATCTATTGTGCATAGCTGATACAAGGGGTGACATCCCTTGTATCAAAGATCTAGGGGAATTAAAGAGGAACCAAGGGGTTGTCCTCATCTCCGATAACCGTAGGTAGAAGGGTACGATGGAGTAGGGAACGAAACACGTTCCGACTCCTTGTAGGGATTTATTTGGCATCCTTGTACCGTCTATCCTATCTTAATGAAAGGGTTGGCCTAGTTAAGGATAGGTAGTTCCCGATAGATGCAAAAGCTCATCGGGAAAGGGTATGATATCCCTTCCACAAGACACTAATTAGAGAACCAAACTACATTTAATTGATTAGTGTGTTCCATATTGCATAAGTGAAACCGAAGTCCTAAGATCTCTTTTTGAACCTTGAACCAACCTTCCCTTCCTCTGTGTGACACCGTACTAGAGTTAGAACCGCCGACAATCCTCGTAATCATAACCTTTAGAATTAAACTCTGAACAATCGATACTTGAGTCTCAGTCTCTATGGGATTGATTATCTATTTATTACTTGACGACATCCGTGCACTTGCGGGCATTGAGTGTGAGCGCGCGGTTCGAGTCCTCGAGGGTTCCCGTCGCTAGATTTGAGGTCGCGTTCACATGCATCAGTTACTACACATGTATCTAAGAGTACCATACTCTAAACATGTTATTCTTTGGCCAAAGACTTTAGTAACAATCCGACGAGAGGCCATAGAGTATACATCTCCTCACAAGGAGTGATGAATCATTTGTAGGCTATTCAAACACCTTCGGCCACTTCGACTTATACCTAATCATCCCGAGTCCACATCTCCTCAGAGATACTTACTTAAGATGTCAAAGCATAAGTCTCCATGACCAAGATGACTTGAATACCGCAAGTCGAAGGAACATCGCACTTAAGCTACAGTAAGGACTTCATTGACATATCTGTATATGTAGAGAACCATATGAAGTCTTACAGCTGGTCACTCCAATGAACTTGTTACCATAACTAGCATCCACAGTTAACTTCGGACATCCCAATGTCACTAGTGAGTGAGAAATAGCTGCATGGATAAACCAAAGAGTACAACTCGTGCTAGTCTCAACATAATTGATGGTGTCCGAATGCATCAATTCATCGACTAGGGATAATTCCAATACATCACAATTACACATGTAGAGATACTCACTAGTTGTGATCCAATCACAAATTCTCTTATGCTATGAATCGTATTATGGACATTCAGTAAATGAGTTTAAGATCCAATCAAATACATGAAAATATGTATACTCAAATAGTGAATTTTCATTTATTAAATAAATGGTACAACCATAAGGTGATTGCCTTAGGAGACCTCTCATATATAACTAAAAACTCCTACTTGACCTAATGCCAATCACCATAGTATCCAATACCATAAGCTCTAACATGGCCCTCAAACTTACTTTGAGGTAAGGCCTTAGTTAAACGATCCGCTATCATCAGTAGGAAGGAAATACAAATCGAGAAGATTCCCATTGAAAGAAACTTAGCGGAGAAGCACATGTTTGGATCATTGATGAGACCTTGGCTCTTTTGCCTGTGCAATCGCTCCATTGTTGTCACAGTAGAAAGGTATTGCTTCAACAATGGTTGGAACCACACCAAGTTCAGAGACGAACTTCTTGATCCAAACTGCTTTTTTTGCTTCTTCCGAAGCTGTAATGTATTCTGCCTCAGTGGTAGAATCCACTACAGTGTCTTGCTTGGAACTTTTTAAACTTATTGCACCTCCATTCAAGGTGAATATGTACCTAGACTGAGACATGGAATCATTCTTGTCTTTCTAGAAGCATGCATCTGTATACCCGCGTATTACCATATTACCCTCTCCATATATTAAAAACACATCCTTAATTCTTCTCAAGTACTTAAGGATTGTCTTAACAGCCGCCCAATGATGCATTCCTGGATCAGACTGGTATCTGCTTGTGACACTCAGAGCATACGATACATCGGGCCTCATACATAACATAACATACATGACAGATCCTATTACGGATGCATAGGGGGTATTATTCATGAAAATCCTCTCGTCTTCTGTGTGCGGACACATAAACTTCGAAAGGTGTATCCCATACCTGAAGGGTAGGAAACCTTTTTTGGTTTCCAACATGCTAAACCTCTTTAGCACTTGGTCTATATATGTAGACTGCGAAAGACCAAGAAACCGATTCGATCTATCTCTATAGATCTTAATCCCGAGGATGTAAGTCGCTTCTCCCAGGTTTCATGGAGAATATTTTGGATAACCAAATTTTAACCGACTATAAGAAGATATATTGTTTCAACAAGATATGAGCTCCATATTGATGAGAGATACTAGTCTCGCGTCGAAGACGATGCGATCCGAGAGACGATCACAAAACAAGTTCCACGAACTTGTTACCACGAAAGTGCCGACCAAACAAGTTGGTTGGTGACAACAAAGTGGTCGTGGTCGGGCCGATGAAGGTCGGCCGATGGTTGGTGATTGGGCGGATTGGCGGGCAACACCAAGGGGTGGCACACACGCAAGGAGAGGAGAAGAGGGTGGCTAGGGTTTCTCTAAACCAAAGTCGTCTATGAAATTTGTCTCAACCCTCTTACTTATAGAGAACGTGTTTCTTGACCATCAAGAAACCTTCTCTCAATGGTTATTGGTTCACAACCAAAACCCGTTAACCCGCTCCATTAATTTAAGTTAAAATAAATAAAACCGCGTTGGTCTATTTTAAGTTAAAATAAACAAAAATAATTTTAGTTCATTCGTTTAAAACAAACCAAACCCTTTTGGTTTATTTTCCACCATTGGATTAAAACCAAACCAATTTGGTTCATCCATCATGTATTCAAAAGACTTGGCCCATCCATGCTTCCGATGCGACTGAAATAATTTCATGCTCGCTCCTTATTTGGTCCAACCAAACCAAGTCTCAATATGAGAATCCCATTCTCAAGCTTGTTTTAAATCCTTCGGATAACACTCGTAGTGCGTGTGACCAAATAAGTTCCCGATTTATATTGGTCATCTATAATTAACCATTAATTATAGAACGATCATGAGTGGCACCAAGTAGTACATCATCATCCCTAATTAACCAGAAAATCAACGGTTGATCCCAGAAGAACTTCTGAAACCTTTTAGCAGCTACAGTGAATTGTGCCCCGTTCCCTTCACTCATCTTATACCTACTTGGTTCAGGACATGGTCTATTGTGTCAGTCCCCACTAGGTTGATTACATCACACCTAGCCCGAGTATTACTTCCTCATCCTGTGGATTCTAGTTACTGCACATGTATCCAAGAGTACCATACTCTAAACATGTTATGCTTTGGCCAAAGACTTTAGTAACAATCCGACGAGAAGCCATAGAGTATGCATCTCCTCACAAGGAGTGATGAATCCTTTGTAGGCTATTCAAACACCTTCGGCCACTTCGACTTATACCCAATCATCCCGGGTCCACATCTCTTCGGAGATGCTTGCTTAAGATGTCAAAGCATAAGTCTCCATGACCAAGATGACTTGAATACCGCAAGTCGAAGGAACATCGCACTTAAGCTGCAGTAAGGACTTCATTGACATATCTGTATATGCAGAGAACCATATGAAGTCTTACAGTTGGTCACTCCAATGAACTAATTACCATAACTAGCATCCACGGTTAACTTCAGACATCCCAATGTCACTAACCAGTGAGAAATAGCTGCTTGGATAAACCAAAGAGTACAACTCGTGCTAGTCTTAATAGAATTGATGGTGTCCGAATACATCAATTCATTGACTAAGGATAATTCTGTTGGATCGATTTGAGCGCTAGAGGGGGGGGGTGAATAGCGATAAGAAAAAACTTTTCGTAATCGTTCGAATTGGCACGAGTAAACGCAGCGGAAAGATAGCAATAAATAAATAAAAACACGAGGGGTTTTTACTTGGTTCGTAGCCTACGGCTACTACTCCAAGGCCCTAATGGTCCTTGACCACGCACGGAGGGCAAATATTAAACGAACTCCTTCTCGATAGAGATAGGAGTTAAGCGAATACAAAAACTCAATAAAGATTCAAGGTAGAGGGACACTCCCCCTCTCCTTGATATGATTTAAAGCTTGAAAATAAAGACAACTTATACAAAATTAAAGATTATACCGACGACTTCAAGGATTAGAGGTTGAAGCTTTAGTCATCGTCTCGGCAGCGCTTCGTCGTAGGGATGTCGGAGAGTCGGAGCGTATTGGAAGCACTTGGAAGCTTTTGAATTGATGAAAAACCCTAGGTTTGGCCCTCCTTTTATAGCCTTTAAGCCCCTCAACGAATGGGTCTTCAACCAATCACAAATGGGCACAAAACTCCTTGAAAAATGGTGATAAAGCTTGACTCCTCGAGGCTGATTTTTGACCACCTGCTGAACTGCCGAACCGCCACGCTGAATCGCCGGGCTTGAATCGCCGCCGCTGAACTGGCCGTTGAATCTGCAGCCACGATTTTTGACTAAAAAGGAGTTTAGCTCAAAATACAAGTGAATTCGACGGCCACTTGCCGTCCGATTCAACATAGACCTTCCATGGGAAGTCTTGGGTTGATCATCGCCAAGGACGCCCCCATTACAAGGACACGACCTCACTTACGCTTGCACACACGAGCTTACCTCGATGCTTACTTGTCGCTTTGCTTCCGGCCTTCCACTCGATTCCTTCGGCTCCTCGAGTAACTCGAGTGTCACCCACCACCGCGGCTTCCTCCGGTGTCGCTAGCCTTGACTCAAAGACATTGAGACTTTTCTGCACACTTGATTTAGCTCGTGAGATAACAATATAAGCTTAACTTTGTATCGTTTGCTATAATCAAAACATAGGTTCGACTTAGGTGCCCACTGCACCAACAATCTCCCCCTTTTTGATTTATGTCAAACCCACATACAAAGTTAAGAAAGCATGAATAATAATAATGTGCATGAGAGAAATAATAATGTAGATTATGTTGGAGTAGTAAGGATTTTCTTCAAGTACTCCCCTTGAGGAAACCTCCCCTTGACCGAGGGTGAGTCTTTGAAGAAAGACCTTAATCCTCCCCTTGAGGGTTGCTTTAAGTAATTAACATTACTTAAAATTAGCTTTAGTAAAAGCGTTTTAAAATTAGCTTTAGTAAAAGCGTTTTAGTTAAGCCCTTTCTCCACATTAAGTAAAACACTAACGACATAAATAAGTTAAGAATTCTCTTAACTTGGCCTTTTGTCAAAAGTTAAATAAGTTCTCAAAACCTAAAGTTAACTTTTGGTTTAAACATGAAGTAAGAGTTAAGTTATCAAAAAATTTGAAAAAATTTGACCCCTTAACTTTGGCCTTTTTCTCCCCCTTTTTATATCGAAAGAGTAAGGTGTGTGGAAATCAAAATAATTGCTAAATTTAAAGTCCAAGCATGTTCCACATTTTTTTATTAAAAAAATAGTATATTGAAAATAAGCTCATCTATGAAATGTTTGACTCATATTTGGCTTGATTGATATGAAGGATCAACCAGTCCTGAGTCGGTTAGTATGATTATACTCCATGGTTCATAGCGATGCACTAGCTCTACATCTGGAACCAGGAGTAAGGTCCTAACATCTCACGCCCATCTACGTGGCTAAGTACACAAACATATTAGTCCTATGTGTTGTGAGATGTATTGGCTCCTTAAATCTATAGGTGCATGATATCTAAGGTATGACCTATGCTAGTTTCATGAAAAAGTAAGAAATAGTAGTAATATAATTTGCAAAACCTATTCTATTACGCACATGCCTAATTTTCGTCTCAAGAGACTAAATTCGGTTTCGGGTAGTGGTTTAGTAAATATGTCTGCTAGGTTAGACTTCGAGTCAACATATTCGAGTTGTATGGAGCCGTTGGCTACATGTTCTCGAATGAAATGGTGTTTTACCTCTATATGCTTTGTTCTTGAATGGCATATAGGGTTCTTAGTTAGATTTATCGAATTTATGTTGTCTACAAAAATTTTAGTTTTGGTGAAGTCCAACCTAAAGTCTCGGAGAGTGTGCTTCATCCAAAGAAGTTGAGTTACACACTCACCCATCGCAACATATTCGGCTTCGGTGGTAGATAAGGCAACACAATGTTGCTTCCTACTGCACCAACTCACTAGACTTGAGCCGAGTAGTTGACAACAACCACTCGTGCTCTTTCTATCGAGTTTACTACCGGCATAATCCGAATCGGAGTAGCCGATTAGTTCGAACTCCGTAGATCTAGGGTACCAAATACCAACGTTAAGTTTACCCTTAAGATATCTAAGGATACGCTTAACTAGGGTTAGGTGAGACTCCTTAGCACAGGTTTGAAACCTGGCGCACATACTTACTGCGAATAGGATGTCGAATTGACTCATAGATTAAGTATAGGAGACTTCCTATCGCTCCTATAGTACTTTAAGTCAATGGACTTACTTTCTAGGTCTTCTCCTATGTTAACATTAATCGCCATTGGGGTGTTTATTATCTTAGCGTCTTGCATTCCAAATCTTTTAATTAACTCCTTAGTGTATTTTTGTTGATATAGGTATATACCATCCTTAGTTTGTTTAATTTGTAGACCTAAAAAGAAACTTAACTCGCCTACTAAGTTCATTTCAAACTCACTTTCCATGAGTGAAATGAACTCGTTTAGTAAGGCTGAGTTAGAGGTTCCAAAAATTATATCGTCTACGTAAATTTGAGCTATGAATATTTCTTTACCTAAGGTTTTTACGAAGAGAGTTGGGTCAACTAAGCCTTGGTTAAACCCTTTTGACTTGAGATGGATTGAAAGTCTCTCGTACCAAGCTCGAGGAGCTTGTTTAAGTCCATAGAGAGCTTTCTTAAGTTTTAGAACATGGTCGGGTTTATCTAGATTTTCGAATCCGGGGGGTTGCCTAACATAAACTTCTTCTTTAATGTATCCATTTAGGAATGCCGACTTAACATCCATTTGAAATAGCTTAAATCCTCGATGTGCGGCATAAGCTAGCAACATTAGAATGGATTCGAGTCTAGCTACTGGGGCATAGGTTTCGTCGTAATCTAAGCCTTCGACTTGACTGAACCCTTTGGTGACTAACCTAGCCTTGTTTCTAACTAATTCACCTTTATCATCAAGCTTATTTCTAAACACCCACCTTGTTCCAATTGTCGTTTTGTCTTTAGGTGGTGGTACTAATTCCCACACTTCATTCCTAGTAAATTGAGCTAGCTCTTCTTGCATTGCAATAATCCAATCGGGATCAAGAAGAGCTTGTTCAATTGATTTGGGTTCTATCTTTGAAATTAAGGAAATTTGACTAAGGTTCCTATAGGATGCTCTAGTTCGAACTCCTAGATTAGGATCTCCTATCACTTGATCGATAGGGTGGTTAGTCTGAATCCTAGATTGGGTTGGGTTTGTGTCACCTAATGCTTGATCAATGGGGTGACTTGGTTGAACACTAGTTTGACTCGGATCACTTGTCACTTGGTCGACAAGAGAAGTTGGTTGATGTGGATTAGACTCGATCTCGTGGGAGAGTTAGGTCTAGTATGAGTAGGCTCGCTAATTGGGGTTGTCGGGGGTTTTCTAGGTTCGTGTACTTCATCAAATACTACATAGATAGTCTCCTCGACTCTAAGGGTGTCGTGGTTATATACTCTATAAGATCGGCTTGTAGTCTAGTATCCTAGAAATATTCCTTCATGGTTTTGGATGTAAATTTCCTAGGTAATCCTTAGTGTTTAGAATATGTACCTTACACCCAAATACCCTAAAGTACTTGATGTTAGGTATTTTATCGTTATAAATCTCATACGAGGTCTTAAGGTTTATCTTTACCATAAGTATCCTATTCTGGACATAGCAAGCCGTGCTAGCTTTACCCAAAACCTATCAGGTAGGTTATATTCGTTTAACATGGTCCTAGCGGCTTCTTGTAGAGTTCGGTTTTTCCGCTCCACTAGGCCATTTTGTTGAGGGGTCCTAGGGCAAGAGAATTCATGGTGGTATCCGTTTAGGTTACAGAAGTCGGTGAACCTTTGATTTTCGAATTCACCACCATGATCGCTTCTAAGTCTTTTAACCTTAAGGTCTTTTTGATTCTCGATTAATTTGAATAGATTGATTAATTGATCTAGGGTATCATTTTTATGTTTGATGAACCTAACCCAGGTAAACCTGGAGTAGTCGTCAATTATGACTAAGCAATATTGACTTTTATTGAGTGACTTGGCTCCATGTGAATCGAATAGATCCATATGCAGGAGCTCAAGTACACTTAAGGTTCGTTCTTGGTTAGTTAACTTGTGTTGTGTCCTAGGTTGTTTTCCTTGTTGACAAGCATTACAGATATTATTAACCAAGTTGTTGAGGTTGGGTAAACCTCTGACTAAGCCACTCTGACTCATCTTGTGGACGAGTCTTGGGTGCGAGTGACCGAGTCATCGGTGTCACAACCATGATTCCTCTTCCTGTGTCATAAGACATTTGGCTGAGGATTTGATTAAGTTCATTGTATAAATGTTATTTGTCCTAGTTCCTTTGAGTATTGTTTTAGCTGTTTCATTTGTTTTAATTACACATTCATTTTCTAAAAATACGACCTTATAGTTATTGTCACACAATTGGCTTACGCTAAGCAGGTTATATTCAAAATTCTCTACAAGTAATACATTTTTAATAACAAAATTCGAGTTAAGCTCGATATCACATGATCCGATGATTTTGAGCTTGCCGTTATTCCCAAAGGCTACCGATCCTTGTCGTTTGAATCGAAGCTTTGTGAATTTGAGTTGATCCCCGGTCATGTGTCGGGAGCAACCACTGTCCAACATCCATTGATCCTACACACAAGGTGGTTGGATTGGATGTTAGATTTTTATTTTTAAATTGGTTGTAAGTTGTTAAACCTAGGTCATCTCACCCGAGTCTATATGATCAAGCATGTTATACTTATGTGTTTTTTTGTGAGATGACTCCCAATTAAATTTATTAAGTGGATTTAGGTTTAAGTGATTTTATGTTGAGATGATTTTCAATTAAATTGATTAAGTGGATTTAGGTTCAAGTAATTAGGATTTAGGTTCAAGTAATTTTATATTGAGATGATTTTCAATTAAGTTGATTAAGTGGATTTAGGTTCAAGTAATTTTATGTTGAGATGATTTTCAATTAAGTTTGATTAAGTGGATTTAGGTTCAAGTTAGATTTGGATTTAACCCAAGGCTTGTCAAGTTTACCTTTTCAAGATCATGGCTTCCAGGTCGTGGCGAGGCACAGGGGCCTTCTTTTATCGGATCATCGACCACTTCCTTAGACAAAGCCATGTTCAAGAAAATGATGACTTGACTCACCTAAGACTATTAACTAGTTATTTTTGAAAAGAGGCTCCCCGAGGCTCAATCTTTTCGAAGGATTTTAGTTGGTTATTTGAAAAGAGGCTCCCCGAGGCTCAATCTTTTCGAAGGATTTTTTAGTTGGTTATTTGTGTATTCCAAGTGAGTTAAAAAAAACAACAAAAAAAAAAAAAAACTAAGCATGCAATTTCTAAGTTAAAGCACAAACATGTTTTGTACTGGCTCCCCCTAGATGGTTGAATCGGTTCGGTCTATCCACATAGTGGATTTGGTCATAGGAACCCGATGCTGAGTTAGATCCTAGAGTTGAAATCAAAGTGGTCTTAGGGACCCATGCTTGGACACATTTTTTATGTCTACTTACGATTGACATATACGACTTATTGGTCGTGTTTGAGCTAAACCCTAGTCCGGCCTTGTTGTACACGGCCCTTTGCGATCTAAGTAGGAGGTCAAGTCCTTTGGATCCCAAAGTAAACCTTTCCAACGTATTCCTAAGATCTTCGACTTGACTTTTCAAGAGTGAGTTCTCAACTTCGAGTTTTTCAACCCGAGTTGAGTCCTTCTCTTGAACTCGACTAGTCGAAGAGGTTAGGGAGACCTCGTGTTTGAGGAGTTTAACTTCCTCAACCAGGGTCTCGACCTTGGACTCGGACTTAGCTAACTTCCTAGACAAAAACCTAACCGTATTATGTAAAGTATTAAATAAAGTACGACTCACCTTAAGGGTATCTTTTGAACCGGATGCGTATCCATGGCTTGACTTGAAGGTTGCTTCGTAGTCCGAATCATTCTCTGGTTCTGACTCAAGTTCGGGTTCGGTCTCCGTGTCTGACTCAATTGATTTCGCCATGAAGACGTGGTCTTCGTCTTCTTCGGATGATGCTTCTTCCCATGTCGCGTTGAGGGCCTTCTTGTGCTTAGGTCCTTGGTGGTTGAGCTTGGGGCACTCGGACTTGATATGTCCAAACCTGTTACACTCATAACACCTAATATTAGAACTTTTAGGTTTACCTTGGTTGGGTCGAGTCGTGGTTCGCTTTCGTCCCTTGGCTATTCTTCGAGCTAGGTTCATTAGTTCGGCAGTCAATTCCGGGTCAACTTCTTCTTCGGACTCGTCTTCCTCCTCGGTTGGTGGTGGCTTGCGATTTTCTTCTTCTTTGATCCTGCAAATAAAGCTATACCCCTCTCGGGTTCCGAGTTGGATTGTTCATGTAATTCGAAATCGGAAAAGAGTTCATCTAACCTAATTTTAGAAAGATCCTTGGAGACCTTGTAGGCATCGACCATGGATGCCCACAAGGTAGTCCTCGGAAAAGAGTTTAGAACATACCTTATAAGGTCGCGGTTTTCGACCTTTTGCCCGATTGCGTGTAAGTTGTTGTGATGTCACGGACACGGGCGTGGAGTTGCGTCAGCGGATTAGTGTTCTGCATTTTTAGTGTGTACAATTTATTGAATAACAAATCACGCTTACATACCTTGGCTTGATCCGATCCTTCGTGTAACTCGATTAGTTTAGTCCAAAGATCCTTTGCGCTTATGAAGGGGCCGACGCGATTTAACTCCTCCTTGGATAGGCCGCATTGGAGGATTTGTGTTGCCTTGGCGTCGGCTTCGACTTGTCGTTTTGTTGCAACGGTCCATTGATCATAATCCAAGGAGTCACCCACTTCATTAGTCGGAAGTGTGAAACCCGTTTGGATTATGATCCACATCTCGAGTTGGGTTTTGAGAAAGCATTCCATCCGACCCTTCCAATAACGGAAGTCATCTCCGTTATAAAACGGAGGTCGGACGGTGCTAAAACCCTCGAGATGGGCCATTGAAACAAAAAGACAAAAAGAGACGAGACCGAAAAGCTAGCAAAGACAAAAACTCAAAAACAAGTACCAAGACTCGCGTCTTGGATTAGTAGAAAAGTGAGAGAATTTAACAAACAAAATAAATAGAAATAAACAGAATTAAAAGAAAATAATAATTTAAAAAAAACTAGATTGGTGGTTTCACCAAATCTTAGCAACCCCCGGCTCTGATACCAATTGTTGGATCGATTTGAGCGCTAGAGGGGGGGGTGAATAGCGATAAGAAAAAACTTTTCGTAATCGTTCGAATTGGCACGAGTAAACGCAGCGGAAAGATAGCAATAAATAAATAAAAACACGAGGGGTTTTTACTTGGTTCGTAGCCTACGACTACTACTCCAAGGCCCTAATGGTCCTTGACCACGCACGGAGGCAATATTAAACGAACTCCTTCTCGATAGAGATAGGAGTTAGCGAATACAAAACTCAATAAAGATTCAAGGTAGAGGACACTCCTCTCCTTGATATGATTTAAAGCTTGAAAATAAAGACAACTTATACAAAATTAAAGATTATACCGACGACTTCAAGGATTGGAGGTTGAAGCTTTAGTCGTCGTCTCGGCAGCGCTTCGTCGTAGGGATGTCGGAGAGTCGGAGCGTATCGGAAGAACTTGGAAGCTTTTGAATTGATGAAAAACCCTAGGTTTGGCCCTCCTTTTATAGCCTTTAAGCCCCTCAACGAATGGGTCTTCAACCAATCACAAATGGGCACAAAACTCCTTGAAAAATGGTGATAAAGCTTGACTCCTCGAGGCTGATTTTTGACCACCGATTGAACTGGCCGGTTGAACTGCCGCCGGTTGAACTGGCCGGTTGAACTGCCGCCGGTTGAACTGGCCGGTTGAACTGGCAGCCACGATTTTTGACTAAAAAAGGAGTTTAGCTCAAAATACAAGTGAATTCGACGGCCACTTGCCGTCCGATCTCAACATAGACCTTCCATGGGAAGTCTTGGGTTGGATCATCGCCTAAGGACGTCCCCGTACAAAGGACACGACCTCACTTACGCTTGCACACACGAGCTTACCTCGATACTTACTTGTCGCTTTTGCTTCCGGCCTTCCACTCGATTCCTTCAGCTCCCTCCGAAGTAACTCGAGTGTCACCCGACCACCGCGGCTTCCTCCGGGTGTCGCTAGCCTTCAGCTCCAGCATTGAGACTTTTCTGCACACTTGATTTAGCTCGTGAGATAACAATATAAGCTTAACTTTGTATCGTTTGCTATAATCAAAACATAGGTTCGACTTAGGTGCCCACTGCACCAACAAATTCCAATACATCACAATTACACATGTAGAGATACTCACTAGTTGTGATCCAATCACAAATTCTCTTATGTTGTGAATCGTATTGCGGACATTCAGTAAATGAGTTTAAGATCCAATCAAATACATGAAAACATATATACTCAAATAGTGAATCTTCATTTATCAAATAAATGGTACAACTATAAGACGATTGCCTTAGGACACCTCTCATATATAACTAATAGGTATTACCTCCTTGGACTTAGACTTGTGACCCAAGCTTTTCTTGTCCTTAGACAATGCTTGCCTCATAAACCCTAAAATTTGACTTCTAGACCCTTTAATTGAATTTGCCATAATTTAAAGGGTCTTTTCTAATTTTTCAAGCCTTGACATCAAGGCTTGATTTTTCTTTTCTAATAGTTTAATTTTTAAATTTCCATCATTTCTTGCTATATTCTTCTTCCTATGCATGTGTCTAGATTTCTTGGGATCAATGCCTAGGTTCTTGTTATCTACCTTCCTATCCTTAGGTAAGGTTAATCTAGCATTGTCCTTAGGTAAGACATGTTTAGCACCTAAACAAAAATATTTATGTTTGGAATGCTTTCTATCATGATGAACAATAGAAAGAAAATTATTAGCATGTGATACCTTGTTAGCATGCTTCTTGACATTACATAAAGTAGGAGCAGTATTAAATGATACCTTGGGGTTTGCCTTAACTCTCCCTACTTGTGTGCTTCCTACTTTGTCATTCTTGGAGTGACTCCCCCTCGAACATTGACTTTGGTAATGATCTGTTTGGTTGCACCAGAAGCATACTATATGGTTCTTGTCTTTTTTTAGCGAGGCTCCAACCTCCTTTGATTTTTCTTTGGCCTTTGACACCGGTTGACCCTTCTTGACACTTTTTCGGCATTTTCTCTTATAATTCCCTACTACCCTACACTCAAAATATGTTATATGATTTTTATTTTAAATACATGCATTTGAGTTACCTTCCATGGTGGTTGTAGGATCTTGATCTTGTTCTTCACTTTGTTCGGAGATAGATGGTTCATCTTGCTCTAGCTCTGGGGTTGAAGACCTAACCTTCCCCTCAATCCTTGAAGTGGAGGCTTCTATGGCTTCCACCTCTTCTTCTCCAGATGTTGATTCCCTCTCAACCACTGAATCCTCAAGCTCTTTGAAGAATGAGCATTCCTCTTCTTCGGGCTTCTTCTCTACTTGTGTCGGTGAGGAATTTTCTTGCAACTGACTAGATTGTTCCTCAACTCCCTTGCATCCCTAAATTCTCCTAACCTAGACAAGATATCATTAGGAATCAAATCGACCAACATTTTTATTACCTTATTGTTGGTCACAGACTTTTGGACTTGCTCTTCCGTCCACTTCTTCTCCTTGAGAATTCTCTACTTTTTATCCATGGGAGCTTCGAACCCGTCCATTAAGATGAACTATTGCTCAATATCCATCATAAGTAATGTCTCCATCCTCTCACTCCATGCCGAAAAATCTTCTCGATCAAACGATGGAGGAATCCAAATGTCATATCCGAATCCGTCACTTGGCTCCATTCTTCTACTCCTCTAGCGCTTTGCTCCCTCGGTTGTTAATCCGATGAAGAGTCCCCTCTGATACCACTTATAGGGTTGGTAATCAGGGAAACTTATTTTTCTGAGTGCACGGACTCTGATACCACTTGTTGGGGGATCGAACATCGCGCTAAAGGGGGTGTAAATAGCGTCTTTGCGATTTCTTCGCTCGATCGTGTCGTGCTTCGTAGAAGAAACAAAATAAATCATAAATGAAAGACAAATACAACACACACACACACACAACACCAAGGTTTTTATGTGGTTCAGAACCTACGGTTCCTACTCCACAGCGAGCTAGTGATCCACACCCCTCTTCTCTCTTTCTCAACAATACACCGAAGGTTGAGAAACCCCTTACAAAGAGTTTACAAAGAAAATACAAAAGTATTAAAAAGTGGGAATGGAATACAAGTAAAGAAAACTTTACACCACAATCTTTGTTTGAGAGTTCTTGTGGTTGATTTGGAAGCCTTTGAAGACCTTGAAATGCACTAGCACTTCGCTTCAAAATCGCCCAAGAAACCTTAACAGAAATCCTCCACGAAATGCTCCTTTTATGACATGCATCAAGTTGATTCCATGCCTCTCAGTCAATTGCTAACAGTGTCGTTGTCTCACAATGAACTTAATCCACATTGGATTACTCCAACGAATACTCTAGTAGTCGACTGTCCTTACCAGCAGTCGACTGTTGGTCTGTAGTTGATTAACCAATTGACTATGCAACAAACTGTGCACTACTATAGTTTCATATGCAACAATCTATGAACTGCTATAATGCCATCAGTCGACTGCCCAAACATGACAGTTGACTGGACAAGGCCAGTCGACTGGTCTAACCCCCAGTGAACTATCAGTGCACAATTGAACCTCAGTCGACTACACGATCAGTTAACTGGTCATAATCCCAATCGACTGCTTCGAGTTGAGTAGGCTCTCGAGTGCTAAACACTCGACCAATCGACTTACCCAAAGTCCCAGTCGACTGATAAACTTTAACAATGAGGTTTAACCCAAGTATAAACCCCATACACTTGATACTTACCCTTAGCCTAGACCTAAGCTTTCTAGCCACCTCCATCAACCTCACACCTCTTAGATCCCTCGAGTCCGCGACTCTTCATCCTTCACATTATCCTTCAGGTGCTTGCATTGGCTATGTCATTCTAACCGGGTTCTTTGCGAAGGTTCATTTGGACTTATGCTATCAATGTAGGACCATTGGCGACGCGCTAGAGGGGAGTGAATAGCGATTTCGATTCGACGCTTGATGGAATTCAATTGTGTTTGTCTACAATTGTTAGTACGCAGTGGAAATAGAAATACTAACACAAATACAAACAAGAATAAACAAGCATAAAGACACAAGATGTAACATGGTTCGGAACCCTAGTTCCTACACTACGAGTCGAGCTCAAATGAGCTCTAGCGATGCAAACCACCACTAATAAACCTTTCCTTATCATAAAATACTCCGGAGGTGGAGAAAACCTCTTACAACAATCTTTACAACAATAAAAAAGAAATACAAGCAAATACAAAATAAATACAACAACAATCATAAAGAAAACTTTACACAAGATTAATTTTAATGCTTTTCTTATTGGTTCTTGAATGAGCTTGAAGGACCCTGAAATGCACTAGCACTTTGCCTCAAATCTCCCCTAGAATCGTTGCCAAAATCCTCCATTTCGTTCTCCTTATAAAGCTACAACTCGGGTTGATTTTCAACTAGCAGTTGACTGCCCATACCTAGCAGTTGACCGCTCCTGTAGGCGTTGTCTCACAACGGCTTAATCCACGCTGGAAAAACTCCAACGGATAGCTGACCAATCGACTGTCAAACCCTATCAATCAACTACTACTTCGTCAGTTGACTGCCCAGTCAACTATGGAACTTTTTATGCTTGTGGCCACAAATAATAGTTGACTGCCCTCCATGGCAGTCGACTGCTCAAGGCTAGTCAACTGCCCAAATCTGGCAATCGACTGCCAAGGCCACTCGGTCGCAGTCGACTCCTGACCAGTAGATTAGTCATAACCCTAGTCGACTGCTTAGAGTCGACTAGGTTGTCAAGTGTCAAAACAATTGACCAATCAACTGGTCCATAACCCCAGTCAACTGATAAACCTCAAATATGAGGTTTAACTCAAGTATGATGCCCTCATACTTGATAGACCACCCTTGGCCTATACCTAAGCCTTCTAGCCACCCCTTCATCAGCCTCACACCTATTGGATCACTCCAAGTCATCCATGACTTGTTCAATTATACGCTAGCCTTCAGGTGCTTCCATCAGCTATTATCATGCTAACCGGGTCTACATCTCCAAGGACATTTGGGCTTACACTACCAAGACACATGCTTAGACTTTACGCTGCTGAACATTGGACTTATGCCACCAAAACTACAACTTAGACTTTATGCCGCCAATATCACACCCTTGGACTTCCCAAATGCCAACTCCATGTTAGACTTTCCAAATGCCAAGACCCATGCTTGGACTTTCCAATTGCCAAGACCCATGCTTGGACTTTCCATGCCAAGTACACAAGACTTGGACTTTACATGCAAAGTACACAAGACTTGGACTTTTCAATGCCAAGTGTCTCACTTGGACTTCTCCATCATATGGTCAACACCATGTCAACCATATAGTCAACCCATTGTCAAATAATGGTCAACCCATTATCAAACATCAAAATACTACTCGAGTCTGGTCAATCATGACCTTGACCGATTGCACCAACATTTTCCCCCTTTTTGATATTTGACAAAACCGTTCAGTTAGGCCACCTAACTCAAGCTATCAATTCTCACAATTCTCGCCTTTTTTTGACATACATCAAAAAGGCTCTCCCCAAGGGTATCAATGTCTCATACCCCAATGAGATCTTACACTTTCCCCCTTAGTCCAAAAATATCTAGGATGCCTTCACTCTTCCTAGTGATAAATCACATATCACTAAATGAGAGGCAATCCTCACTTCTCTAAGTTCTCCCCCTATGAGGAAAAACACATCCATCATCCCATGATAGATAACCTCCCCCTAAAGGCTTGCTCTCACTTAACCATTGCACCAACAATGTCCTTGGAGAGTCCCTAAGCCTAAATGAACACTAAACCATCAAAATTAAGGGGGAAAGTTCAAATTTGAATTTTCACACACCTTAAAAATTTGATTCTCACCCTAAACAACTCTCCTAATCCATTTCCAATGGATTTTTACCCTTCTAATGATTTCCAAAGTATATCCTAATGTTAAGAGTAATTAGGGTAGCCAAAAATGGCTGAAACATAGGCTAAACATCCTTGTTTACTCGAAATCACCTTGGCAGTCGACTTGGTGAGCAACCACGATCATTGCACTCAATATCTAATCATTGTATATGCGTGTCGGTGATTTCTGAAATTCAGAAAACCATAAGTAATTATATGTATGTTGAAAAATAATGAAACTTCATACGTATAATACTTATGTCAATCATTATGGGTGAAAAATATTTAAAAAATAAAATACTCATTAAATAGTGAGATTGATACAAAGTTTAAAAACAAAGATAACTTCAATATTGTGAGCATACTTTGTATCAACTTCATCAATGGTAACTTCTATCAAAAGATAGACTATACCAAGATTTTTCAAAATGATTTTGAAATATTGGACCATGATCTATGGGCTCAATACACATGACTTGCACATTAGCTTTCCCCATGATCCATCAATGGTATAAGATGAGTTTGAGTTCATCTAGATGCAAGAACTATGCACCTTGAACTTAACTCACTTTCCTAACATCTCACATGTGTTTAGGGTATATCAATAAACACACATATCAATTTAATGTGAGATGTGTGTTTTTGTTCTTCCTAATCTAAGGTCTCATGTATATTTCTAGGCAACTCTATTTGATTCCCTTATACATGAGACTTCAAATCATGTCATAATCCTTAAATAAATTTTAATTAATCCTAAATGCATGAATGATGATTATGACATATAAGATAGCATGAATAAAAACATGTGCCAATAATCATGATGTCATGGCATAAAACATAAACCTAAATACACACATGACATTAAAATTAAACCTAAGCATTATCATGACATTTTAAATAGTAATATGAAGCATGATGTCATGACATGGCATATGGCAAGAAAATCATGACAAAGAGAATATAAAGGCAAAAGAATACCTAAATTTTAATATTAATTGTTATTTTTTAGAATTAAACCCAATTTTCCATAATACCACTCATCTCCCAAGTGTGTCAAAAATCCAAAATGACACACTATGACCTCTAAGTCTAATTGTGCCAATTTTGATTCACTTTTCAAACTTATTGAATTTTATTAGCACATCCTAAAATCCTTTAGAATATAATTTCAACCCTCATTTCCAAAGTATTTAATAACCTTGGAAATGAACTAAAGTGCCAAGTTTTCTATGGTTAGATTAACTACCCATCCATTCAAGGTTGACACAACCCAACCCATTTAGCGTGATAGAATCACGCTCCAAGGAACCCAATATCTATTAGAGCTCCTTGAGTTTACAAGGTATTAACTAGGGATGCCCTCCCTTGATACCTTCCTAATGTCCTTTTTTGGCTTGGTAGCCTTGGTCAATTTGGTCTTGCCTAGGTAAACTCTAGGGATAACTTCCCTTGTGACCTTCTTAGTGGCTTTCCTAGGTTTCATGGAAACCTTGACCACTAGGCATCTACCATGGTTAACCTTAGGGATGACTTTCCTAGTAACCTTGGTTTTCCTAGACCTAGAAATGGTTTCATAATCGAATGGAACATTGTGATAGGTCTTCTTGGGCTTAGGTTTGTGACCCAAACCTTTCTTGCCCCTAGATGGTTCTTGTCTTCTAGACCCTAATTTTTTATCATTTTCCCCCATAATCATGTTTACCATTTTACTAAGGGTCTTCTCCATTTTCTCAAGTTTTGACCTCAAAACTTGATTTTCCAACTCTAGTTGCCCAATTTTTGAATTTTCATTCATTCTTTGGGCATTGTTCTTTCTTTTAGGTATATGTCTACCCTTCTTCGGGTTAATGCCTAAATGATTTTCTACCTTTCCAATTGCTTCCTTAGGTAGAATTGTTCTAGGATTATTTGTTCTAGATTTGTCCTCAACCCTAATATCGCATGATTTAGCACCTAAGCAATAAGCTCTATTTCTAACATGTTCCTTATGATTATGCACAATTGCAAGTGAATTAAAGGCATGCTTTTATCATTAAAATTTGAAGGTGCATTACTAAAAAATACCTTAGAGTTTGCTTTGAAAGCTCCCCTACATGTGTAGCTCCTCCCTTGTCGTTGCTCGGTTGTCTTCCCTTAGGGCATTGGCTTCTATAGTGCCCCTTTGGATGACATTTGAAGCAAATGATGTGCTCCTTGCTCTTGATTGTTGGGGCTCTAGAATCCTTAAGTTTTTCATGAACTTTTGGCGCTGGTTGAGTCTTTTTGACTCGCTTTGGACACTTACTCTTGTAGTGTCCGGCTTCCCTACACTCAAAGCATACAATATACTTTTTTATTTATAATTAAAATGCTTGAGTTACCTAGGTCGGTAATAGGAATCGGAGTTGGTTCTTCATCCCTCCCGGAGGTTGAAGATTCTTCTTGCTCTTCCTCCGGCTTGGGAGGTCTCTCCTCCCCCTCAATCCTAGAGGTGGAGGCTTCCTCCAATTCTTCCACTTCTTTTACTGATCCGGATGTGGATTCCCCCCTTAATCTCCGAATCCTCATGGGCTTGAAAGGATGAGCATGATCCTTTGAATCCCTCCTCTACTTGAGTCGGTGAAGGGTTTTCATGAAGCTTTGCCAATTACTCCATAGCTCCTTGGCATCTTGAAATTCACCTAACTTACATAATAAATCATTAGGTATTGATTCGACTAACATATCGATTACCTTGTCATTTATTTCATATTTTTTAATTTGATCTTGGGTCCATCTCTCCTTCTTGAGATATCCTCCCTTTGAACTCCTTGGACATTTGAATCCATCTATTATGGCGAACCACAACTCGAGGTCCATCATTAAGAAAACCTCCATCGACCTCCTCCATTGATCAAATCCCTTGGCTCCAAAAATTTTGGAAAAGGCATGTTGATATTATGACCTAGTCTCAAACTTGGCTCCTCCATCTTCTCTAGTGCATTTGCTCCTTGGTGATTAGTCCGTAGAAGAGCTCCTAGCTCTGATACCACTTGTAGGACCATTTGAAACGGACTAGAGGGGAGGGTGAATAGCGGGTTCGATTCGACGCTTGATGGAATTCGATCGTGTTTGTCTAGAATTGTTAGTATGCAGCGGAAATAGAAATACTAACAAAAATACAAACAAGAATACACAAGAATAAAGACATAAGATGTAACGTGGTTCAGAACCCTAGTTCCTACTCCACGTGTCGAGCTCAAATGAGCTCTAGTGATGCAAACCACCACTAATAAACCTCTCCTTCTCGAAAAACACTTCGGAGGTGGAGAAAACCTCTTACAAAAATTCTTACAACAATAAGAAAGAAATACAAGTAAATACAAAAGAAATATAACAACAATCGTAAAGAAAACTTTACACAAGATTGCTTTGAATGCTTTTCTTGTTGGTTGCTTGGATGAGCTTGAAAGACCCTGAAATGTACTAGCACTTCGCCTCAAATCTCCCCTAGAACCTGTAACAGCCCAAATTTTTGTTCTTATACTTTTTATTTAGAGGAAAATAGAAATAAGAATAGGAATAAAAAAAATCGAATAAATGGTTCGTTAGTCGGGGCTCGAACCATGAACCTTTGCGTTGGGGGAATAGACTTCCTACCACTAAGTCATGAGATTACAAATGAGTAGGATATAATAGAATATACTTATAGGCAGGAAAAAGGGAGAAGTTTGTTAATTTGGATAATAATTTAAAGGGGTAATTAAGTTAAGGATACCCTAGTTATATTTTTTTCCCTTTCCCTAAACTCCTTGCGCCGCCCACCCACGCCACCTCTCCTCCCCTTCTCTCCTAACGGCGAACCTTCCCAGCCGTGAGCACCAAGCACCGACCAACCCTTCCCCTTCCTCTCCCCCTCCATTTTCTCCTCCATCGAATCAAAAAAAAAAGGAAGGATCCTTTCAATTTTCACCGAACAAAGTTTTCCCTCATTCTACTCTCCTACCGTGGAAATAAAGGAAAGCCTTCTCTTTTCTTTATTTTCACCACCGTGCAAGCCACCTACATCTCCAATTACTTTTCTCCACCATGGGATAATTCAAGAGGGATCTCCTCAAGGACTTGGTAGAGGATCACACTAAAGCAAAGGAACACGTAGGAGGTCTTCTCTTTACGAAATCTAACGGTATAAATTGATAAAAAGCATAGGAAGTAAGTATTGCTCACCTGCAGTATAAGTAGTTATCGTATGTCATTGATATGTTTTTATGTGCATGTTATTTCTAGTTACATGGTTGAGCAGTAATATGCATGTATATGAGCCAGTTATGCATGGTGTTTTTAGTACATGATTTTACCCGTTATGTCATGTTTGATTCAGTATCATGTTTAGATCCATGATGAGAATGTGATTTATGATCATGCCTGTTGTAGATGAATTGTAGCTTACAATTATATGCATGATGTAGAGTAAGATGTAAAAATATTTCTTTTATAAAGAAAAAATTTTAAGAGGCTCCCCGTTCAAATTGGGGATTAAGAGCACAATGATCTTCAGTATGCTCCTCATTTCAGTTTTGGGGGTCAAGACTACAATGATCTTTATGGTGCTCCCCATTCATGGTTTAGGGGATTAAGAGTATTTTTTCTTCAGTATGTATAAGAATATAAGTATAAAGGAAGTATTTTACTTTTGAAAAGGCATGTATCGGGCTTCAATTTCGCCCACGGGCCAAGGCCCTCAGTTTCAGTTATCCTAGTAGGTTCGGTGGTTGGCCACCCCGGTCTATTAGGAAAGTGCACATTGGTACTATGTCGGGCCCATATTCAGGATGATTATTAATTAGAAGTATCAGTATAAGTACAAGTAAAAGTTTTCCAAGTTAATTATTCTAATTCAGATACACTGTTTACAAGTTTTAAAATACTTAAGAGCATGGTTTATACAAGAGACATGTATTCAGAGTTATGATTTCCAGTCATGCTTACATGTGTATCAATGTATCAAGGGTAAGAGAACTAGTTGAATGATTTCATACGTTGCATGTTTTTGTGAGCATAGAGAGTATTTACTAAGCATTATTGCTTACAGTTTGCATTTGCTTATACTATAGATAAAGGTAAAGAAAAGCTTCAGTAAAGTGACATAGTCGATGAAGTGCTTGGAGTGTGTGACGATGGAATAGTGGAAATAAAAGATCCTAAGTGCAGATGTCTAAACCAGATTTTAAGTTTCTAATTATTTTTTTGATATTGTTGAAGTTCAACTGGATTGCTTATGGTTGAGACCAAAGAATGCTAGAGTCATGTTGGGTTAGTCTTAATACTTGCATGTTATGTGAAGATCTTGAATTGATTATTGTTTAAGTGATGTTAAGGTCCTTATGATCATTTTAGTTGTTAGCATATTGCGTTAGTATATTGCATGAATTTTGGAATGATGGTAATATGGGGTGATGATTAAAGTATAGTGTCAGAGTAAGATAAGAAAGAATTTAAGAATAAGACAGTAAAGGAGTGACATCTCCCCTAGTAGAGAGGTGAAAGACTAGGGGGTGTTACAAGATGGTATCAGAGCGAGGTTTCGCCCTTTCATCACACACACATCGAGCATCAGTCCTGCCACCTCCAAGTAAGAAAGTATTTATCTGCTTTATTTACTTTATGAGTAGTAAGTAATGCTTCTTTTAAGTTAAACATGCTCACATAGAATGTTCTCTTTGAGTTAAACATGCTTGCATATATATATATGAAGATGATAGATAGTAAGTAATAGAGCATACCTAGATATGTATGTGAAGATGAAGAAAAAAATAGTGATAATAGCCTGATAGTGGTTTCACTTTATCATCTTATGAAGAGTAGGAAATGCCTCGAGAAAGACCTCGTGGAGGACAAGAAATGAATGAAGAAGTACCACCACCTGAAGGTTGAAGCTTCGCTTCTCGCTTCAACTTGGTCACTTGTGCATGACGATCCTATCTACGTCCCCAGATTAAAAAAAATAATCCAATACAATGACGAATTACCCAAGAAACCGATCCATCATCGTGCTATTCGATAAGAGTGGTCTCTTGAACAAACTTGTCATTCAATCAACCTAACTCTTTTCCTCGATTAGCCACGGAATATATGATGTACGGATCGCCGGTTTTTGTGTTTATCTTCGGGGTCCAAGTAAATTAACCACATACAATACATACAAATTGCATAGAATAAGAAAACAAACTTAAACAAGAATGATACCTCTTGTTTACCTCTTGGTCTTCTATTGTATGTCCTATCTTCCTCTTGGACGTTGTGTGGGAACGATCCTCTAAGAGATGAAACCTCCTAGATCACGTTCTTCCCTTCCTTGCTCGCTCCGAACAAAGGGAAGAATACACGCTCCCTTCTTCTCCTTACTTGTGCCAACCACCAAAGACCAATTCCTTGGTGTCCTCCGGCCCTAAGGAGAGGAAGAAGGATGGGCGTCGGCCAAGAGCTCCAAGGGAAGAAACCCTAACTCTTGCCGTCGGCCAAGGGATGAGGGTGAAGGTGGCACCGCCGGCCCTAGGAGAAGATGAGGGTGGCTGGCCAAGAGAGAAAAGAAGCAAACCCTAGACCCTCTTGTGCCGCTGGCCAAAGGGACAAAACCCTAGCACACCTCCTATCTCCTTGCCGCCCAAGCCATCCCTAACCCAAACCCTAGCATTCAAAAACCAAATTGCCGCCCAAGCCTCCTTTTAATCGTGTCTGTTGGATCTAGGTTTCATGAGGGTTTTAATAGGCTACAATAGAGACCATGAGGAGGAGTTGGATCTTTGCCACCCAATGGATCTAGCCCACATAAAATCCGATCCATTAATGATAATCTATTCCACTAGAGGATTATTATTGATCTACCTCACCAACACCCATAAATAAATATGGGCTCCATATATTAATTGTACAAATATCTCCCTGTGTTTAAGATATCGAATGTCTGTCAATTAATTAATTTACTGACAATTAATTAATCAACATCTAACTCCATGAGTAGTACCACTCAACCTTATCATCATGCTGGACCAAGTCCACCTGCAGGGTTTACATGATGATCCTTATGAGATCCTCAAGAGGACATCATCATCCTAATATATATTACACAGTTTCCTCTTATAATCAACGGCACACCATGTAAATAATATCATTTCCCAACTTACCGAGCCTATCGATTTAATCTATAAATCTCGCCCATTGGTAAATCAAAGAAATAAATACTAAGTACATGTGCCCGTTATTATATCGGGATTAAGAGCAAGTACACCATAATATCTGAGGTCCGATTCAATTATGTAGTCAACAATAAATTAAATCACCTCTAAGTCGATCCTGCTCAATACACACAAAGTGTACTAGTGTAATTATATGGTCAAGACAAACCAAAACCAAATTACACTACAACCATACCAATGGTTTGTCTAAAACTATCTCGGTTGTGAGCCTCTACTTATACTCTACAAGGAACTGATAACATGATCTTCCGTGTGACACCACACACCATATTATCTATAATGTAATGTATCAGATAATATGCATAACCATAAATATGCAAACAATGATCATGTTGGGATGTATACTGAAAGCCTAGCTCTTTTGTATGAACATTTTTATTTTGAAATAAGAATCACATGATCATTGTTTGCACTTTATATTTATTATATGTGTGCATATTGTCTAATACTTTACATTGTAGATAACATGGTGCTTGGTGTGACACAGAAGATCATGTTATCAGTCCCTTATAGAATATAAGTAGAGGCTCACAACCAAGATGGTTTTAGACAAACCATTGGCATGGTTGTAGTGTAGCTTGGTATTGGTTTGTCTTGAACATAGAGTTACACTAGTACACTTAGGTGTATTGAGCAGGACCGACATAGAGGTGATTCAATTTATTGCTGACTACATAATTGAATCATACCTCGGATATTATGTTGTACATGCTCTTAATCCCAATATAATAACGGGCACATGTACTTAGTATTTATTTCTTTGATTTACCAAAGGATGAGATTTAAATGGATTAAATCAATATGCCCGGTAAGTTGGGAAATGATATTATTTACATGGTGTGCCATTAATTATAGGAGGAAACCGTGTCTTATATATTAGGTTGATGATGTCCCCTTGAGGAGCTCATAAGGTTCATCATGTAAACCCTGCAGGTTGACTTAGTCAACATGATGATAAGGTTGAGTGGTACTACTCGAGGAGTTAGATGTTAATTGATTGATGGTCAGTAAATCAATTAATTGACAGACATTCGATATCTTAAACACGGGGAGATGGATGTACAAATAATGTGTGGAGCCCATATTAATTTATGGGGGTTGGTGAGGTAATTCAATGATGATCCTCTAGTGGAATGGAACATCATTGATGGATCAAGTTTGTGTGGTTCCGATCCATCGGGTGGCCAAGATCCAACTCCTCCTCATGGTCCCTATCATAGCCTAATATAATCCTCATGAAGCCTAGATATAAGAATAGAAGGAAAAGAAAGGGGAGGGAAAGGAAAGGAAAGGGAGAGGAGAGGTTGGATGAGGTGGGCGACAAGTTTAAAGATTGATAAAAAAATTTATTTCCTAATTCTATGCCACCTTTGTTGGTGCAGTAGGCACCTAAGTCGAACCTGAGTTTTGATTATAGCAAACGATACAAAGTTAAGTTCATGTCGTCATCTCACGAGCTGAATCGAGTGTACAGAAAATTGCTATAGCTGGAGCTGAAGGCTAGCGACACCCGAAGGAAGCTGCAGTGGTCGGGCGACACTCGAGTGACTTCGGAGGGAGCCGAAGGAATTAAGTGGAAGGCCAGAAGCAAAAGAGACATAGTAAGTATCGAGGTAAGCTCGAGTGAGTAAAGTGAAGTGAGGTCGTGTCCTTTGTACGAGGACGTCCTTAGGCGACGATCCGACCCAAGACTTCCCATGGAAGGTCTATGTTGAGATCGGACGGCAAGTGGCCGTCGAATTCACTTATATTTTGAGCTAACTCTTTATTGTAGTCAAAAATCCTGGCCATCAGTTCAATCGGCTAGTTCAACCGGGCCAGTTCAACCGGCCAATTCAACCGGGCCAGTTCAACCGGTGGTCAAAAATCAGCCTCGAGGAGTCAAGCTTTATCACCATTTTTCAAGGAGTTTTGTTCCCAATTCCTATTGGTTGAAGACTCATTCGATGAGAGGCTTAAAGGCTATAAAAGGAGGGCTTCTCCTAGGGTTTTTCATCATCTCTAAGTGCTCACAAACCTCCACAACTCTGCGATTTTCCGACGATTCTACGATGAAGTTCTGTCAACAACCCTAGTTTACTTTCTACTCTTTTAGTTGTTGATATTCTTATTTTGTCGTCTCTTTAAATATTTCAATTCCTTTTATTAATCGAGGTTTTCTATCGTTACACTTTACATTAATAGAAGAGAGGGTTTGTCTCTCTATCTTTTCTTTCGAAGTTTTTTTTTGTAATCGTCAAACTCCTACCTCCAACGGGGAGGAGTGTTTTTAGTGAATTGCCCTCCGTGCGTGATCAAGGATCACTAGGGTCTTGGAGTAGTAGCCGAAGGCTACGAACCAAGTAAAAAAACATTTGTCTCATTTATTTATAGTTTATCTTTCCACTGCAATTAACTGTCTACTCGAGTTTTAACGAACAAATTAAAAAAAGGTTTATCGCTATTCACCCCCCCCCCCTCTAGCGATCCGCTTCGATCCAACAATTGGTATCATAGCCGGGGGCGCTTAGATTTGGTGAAACCACCAATCTAGCATTTTTTACAGATTTATTTTTCGTTCATTTAAATTTTTCTCCCGCACTACTAATCCAAGACGAAGTCTTGGTACTCTTTGTTTGGTTTTGTTTTGCAAGTATTCGCTTTTGGAGTAGCCGACGGTAAAACGAGCATAACTTTTCGTACAAGTTGACCCACGAAATGGTCTACCTACCAAAACGAAGATCTCGAAAAGATATACACTTCTTACCAGGGTAAACCCTCATAACAAGCTGTATTCATCCCGAAAAACCATCATTTATTATCATTTCCGGGACATCGAAGGTTGTAAGTGCTCATCTTTTATTTTAGTTGGTTATTTCTCGTTTATTCCTTTTTGTTTCTTTTCATTTCCTACATTAATAATCCAAGGCGAAGTCTTGGAACCTTTTTTTTTCGTGTTTTTTTTGGTATTTTTTGCACAAGGTTTCCCTTCCAAATGGCCCATCTCGAGGGTTTTAGCACCGTCTGACCTCCGTTTTACAACGGAGATGATTTCCGTTACTGGAAAGGTCGGATGGAATGCTTTCTCAAAACCCAAATCGAGATGTGGATCATAATCCAAACGGGTTTCACACTTCCGACTAACGAAGTGGGTGAATCCTTGGGTTATGACCAATGGACAATTGCGACAAAACAACAAGTCGAAGCCGACGCCAAGGCAACACAAATCCTCCAATGCGGCTTGTCCAAGGAGGAGTTAAATCGCGTCGGCCCCTTCATAAGTGCAAAGGACCTTTGGACAAAGCTAGTGGAGCTACACGAAGGGACCGATGAAGCCAAGGTATGTAAGCGCGACCTTTTATTTAATAAATTATATAATCTAAAAATGCAGGAACATGAAACGGCGACGCAACTTCAACAATCTACACGCAATTGGGCAAAAGGTCGAAAACCGTGACCTTATAAGGTATGTCCTAAACTCCTTTCCGAGGAATACCTTGTGGCCATCCATGGTCGATGCCTACAAGGTCTCCAAGGATCTTTCTAAACTTAGGTTAGATGAACTTTTTTCTGATTTCGAACTTCATGAGCAGTCTAACTCGGAACCCAAGAAAGGTATAGCACTATTTGCAGGTTCAAAGAAGAAAACCGCTAGCAAGACACCCCCGAAGGATGAAGAGGATGAGTCGGATTCCGAGGTCGACTCGGAAATGGAGGTCGAACTAGTCAACCTAGTTCGAAGGATAGTCAAGGGCCAAAAATGAACCATCACTCGACCCAATGAAGGTAAGCCTAAAAGTTCAAATATTAGGTGTTATGAATGCAATAGGTTTGGACACATCAAGTCTGAATGCCCAAAGCTCAAAAGCAAAGCACCAAAATACAAAAAGGCACTCAACGCTACTTGGGAAGAAGCTTCCGAGGAAGAAGACGATGATCGAGTCCTCATGGCTAAACCGGTGGAATCGGAGACGAAGTCGGAACCGAAACTTGAATCGGAAATCGAAGACGAGTCGGACTACGAAGCACTATTCAAGACAAGCCACGGATACGCATCCGGTTCAAAAGATACACTCGAGGTAAGTCGGTCTCTCATTACTACACTTTATAGTTCAATTAAGTTTTTAAATAGAAAGTTAGCTAAGTTCGAGTCCAAGGTCGAGACCCTGGTTGAGGAAGTTAAATTCCTCAAACACGAGGTCTCCCTAACCTCTTCGACTAGTCGAGTTCAAGAGAAGGACTCAACTCGGGTTGAAAAACTCGAAGTTGAGAACTCACTCTTGAAGAGTCAAGTCGAAGATCTTAGAAATACGTTGGAAAGATTTACTTTGGGATCCAAAGGACTTGACCTCCTACTTGGATCGCAAAGGGCCATGTACAGCAAGGTCGGGCTAGGGTTTAGCTCAAACATGACCAATAAGTCGTATATGTCGATTGTAAGTCGACATAAAAAATGTGTCCAAGCATGGGTCCCTAAGACCACCTTGATTTCAAACTTAGGATCAAACCAGTACTGGGTTCCCAAGGACCAAATCCACTATGTGGAGAGACCGAATCGATTCAATGGTCCAGGGGGAGCTAGTACGAAACTTGTTTATGTTTTAACTTAGAAATTGCATGCTTAGGTTTTTATTTAGTTGGATTTTTCTTTTTAGAATGGTTAGATAGGACTATAACTCGTCAACACTTGATAACATAGTACCAGGACGCGGCGAGATGATAGTACGCTAGGAAAACGGAGCCTCGTGTATTCGAGCTAGATAAGGCGTATCTAGTTCGGTTCACTTGACCGAGTGGAACTAGCTGAAGCTACCTCGCCATATCCTAGACTAGTTAGACCAGGAAGTGGTCTTAGGTGAGTCAAGTTACTATTTTCTTGAAAATGGCTTTGTCTAAGGAAGTGGTCGTTGTTCCGATCAAAGAAGGCCTCTGTTCCTCGCCACGACCTGGAAGCCATGATCTTGAAAAGGTGACTTGATAAGCCTCAGGTCAAATCCGAATCTAACGCAAGGTTGACAAGTGTTTAAGCCATTAAATTTAAATCAAGTAAAATTGGAAGTCATCTCACAAGAACATATAGGGTTAACGTGTTTGATCATGTAGACATGGGTGAGATGATTTAGGTTAATTTTCAACCAATCTTTAATAAATCCAATATCCGGTCCAACTACCTTGCGTGTAAGATCAATGGATGTTGGACAGTGGCTGCTCCCAACACATGACCGGAATCTTTCTAGGATACTCGACTACAAGTAGAGCTTATAGAGTATATAACCACGACACCCTTAGAGTCGAGGAGACTATCAATGTAGTATTTGATGAAGGACACGAACCTACAAAACCCCCGGAAACCCCAATTAGCGAGCTGACTCATACTAGACCTAACTCTAATCCGAAGATCAGGTCTAGTGTTAATCCTAACCTAAGTCAACCAAGTCACTCTATTGACCAAGTGTTAGATGACTCCAACCAAACTAGAACTCAAACAAGTCATCCTATGGATCAAGTTGTAGACTCAAACCCAAATCCAACTAGGACTCAAACGAATCATCCTATCGACCAAGTGATAGGTGATCCAAGTCTAGGAGTTCGAACTAGAGCCTCATACAGAAACCTTAGTCAAATATCTTTGAACCCAAAACTATTGACCAAGCTCTTCTTGATCCCGATTGGATTATTGCAATGCAAGAAGAGTTGGCTCAATTCACTAGGAACGAAGTATGGGAATTAGTACCACCACCTAAAGATAAAACAATCATTGGAACAAGGTGGGTGTTTAGAAATAAACTTGATGATAAAGGTGAAGTAGTTAGAAATAAAGCTAGACTAGTCGCTAAAGGGTTTAGTCAAGTCGAAGGTTTAGATTACGATGAGACATATGCCCCAGTAGCTAGATTAGAGTCCATTCGAATGCTATTAGCATATGCAGCACATCGAGGATTTAAGTTGTTTCAAATGGATGTGAAATCTGCATTCTTAAATGGATACATTAAAAAGAAGTTTATGTTAGTCAACCCGCCGGCTTCGAAAGTTTAGACAAACCCGATCATGTCCTTAGGTTAAAGAAAGCTCTTTATGGACTTAAACAAGCTCCTCGAGCTTGGTACGAGAGACTTTCGATTTATCTTAAGTCCAAAGATTTTAACCAAGGTGTAGTTGACCCAACCCTTTTCGTAAAAACCTTAGGTAAAGACATATTCATAGCCCAAATCTACGTAGATGATATTATTTTCGAAACCACCAACTCAATCCTACTAAATGAGTTCATTTCACTTATGGAAAGTGAATTTGAAATGAATTTAGTAGGCGAGTTAAGTTTCTTCTTAGGTCTACAAATTAAACAAACTAAAGATGGAATATACCTACATCAACGCAAATATACTAGGGAATTAATCAAAAGCTTTGGAATGCAAGACGCTAAAATTATTAATACCCCAATGGCAACTAATGTGAATATAGAAGAAGATTTAATCGGAAACTCAATTGTTTTAAAATACTATAGGAGCATAATAGGGAGTCTCCTTTACTTAACTGCAAGCCGACCTGATATCCTATTTGCAGTAAGTATGTGCACAAGGTTCCAAACCTATGCCAAGGAGTCTCACCTAACTCTAGTCAAGCGTATCCTTAGATATCTAAAGGGTACACTTAATGTCGGTATTTGGTACCCTAGATCTACCGAGTTCGAACTAACCGGCTACTCCGATTCGGACTATGCCGGTAGTAAGCTCGATAGAAAGAGTACGAGTGGTTGTTGTCAACTTCTCGGCTTGAGTTTAGTGAGTTGGTGCAGTAGGAAGCAACACTGTGTTGCCTTATCTACCACCGAAGCCGAATACATCGCGATGGGTGAGTGTGTCACTAAGCTTCTTTGGATGAAGCACACTCTCCGCGACTTTAAGTTAGACTTTACGAATACTAAACTTCACGTAGATAACATTAGTTCAATTAATCTTACTAAGAATCCGATATGTTACTCTAGGACCAAACATATAGAGGTCAAACACCATTTCATTCGAGAACATGTGGCCAACAGAGTCATACAACTCGAATACGTCGAATCGAAGTCTAACTTAGCAAACCTATTTACTAAACCCCTACCCGAAGCCAAATTTAGTCTATTAAGATGAAAATTGGGCATGTACATAGTAGAATAGGAACTTGCAAATTATATTTTCTCACTACTATTTCTTAATTTTCATTTTTTATGGAACTAGCATAGGACATACCTTAGATATCATGCACCTATAGATTTAAAGAGCCAATACATCTCACAACACATAGGACTAATGTGTTTGTGTACTTAGCCACGTAGATGGGCGTGAGATGTTAGGACCTTACTCCTGGTTCCAGATGTAGAGCTAGTGCATCGCCATGAACCACGGAGTATAATCATACATACTAACCTACTCTCACCAGGACTGGTTGATCTTTCATATCAATCAAGCCAAATATGAGTCGAACATTTTATAGATGAACTTATTTTCAGTATATTATTTTCAAAATAATGTGGAACATTTTAAAATTAATACTTATTTTTTATTCCACACACACCCTCACTCTTTTCGATATATGGCAAAAGGGGGAGAAAAGGCCAAAGTTAAGGGATAATTTTTTTTTATAGCCAAGGCTTAGTTAACTTGTTTGTGTTAACAAAACAGAAAGGTTTACTTAACTTTAAGTTAACTTGTTAACAAAACGGAAGTAAAGGCCAAGGTTAAGAAATCAGTTTTTTGATTTCTTAACTTAAAACTTATTTTAAACACTATGGCCAATATTAAGTAATTGCGTTACTTAATTCTTTTGTTTAGTAGCAAACATCAAGGGGGAGAGTTAAAACTCTTTCTCAAGTACTCACCCTCGGTCAAGGGGGAGGATTCCTCAAGGGGGAGCACTTGAAAAAAAGATTTTATATACTCCTGCTCATTCATGCTTTTTTATACTTCTGCTCATTTTGCTTAATGCACTTAATTTATCTTTCTTAACTTTGTATGTGGGTTTGCCATAAATCAAAAAGGGGGAGATTGTTGGTGCAGTAGGCACCTAAGTCAAACCTGATTTTTGATTATAGAAAATGATACAAAGTTAAGCTCATGTCATCATCTCACGAGCTGAATCGAGTGTACAGAAAATTGCTATAGTTGGAGCTGAAGGCTAGCGACACCCGGAGGAAGCCGCGGTGGTCGGGCAACACTCGAGTGACTTCAGAGGGAGCCGATGGAATCAAGTGGAAGGTCGGAAGAAAAAGATATATAGTAAGTATCGAGGTAAGCTCGAGTGAGTAAAGTGAAGTGAGGTCGTGTCCTTTGTACGAGGACGTCCTTAGGCGACGATCCGACCCAAGACTTCCCATGGAAGGTCTATGTTGAGATCGGACGGCAAGTGGCCGTCGAATTCACTTATATTTTGAGCTAACTCTTTATTGTAGTAAAAAATCCTGGCCATCAGTTCAATCAGTCAGTTCAACCGGTGGTCAAAAATCAGCCTCGAGGAGTCAAGCTTTATCATCATTTTTCAAGGAATTTTGTGCCCAATTCCTATTGGTTGAAGACCCATTCGATGAGGGGCTTAAAGGCTATAAAAGGAGGGCTTCTCCTAGGGTTTTTCATCATCTCTAAGTGCTCACAAACCTCCACAACTCTACGATTCTACGACGAAGTGTTGTCAACAACCCTAGTTTACTTTCTACTCTTTTAGTTGTTGATATTCTTATTTTGTCTTCTCTTTAAATATTGCAATTCCTTTTATTAATCGAGGTTTTCTATCGTTGCACTTTACATTAATAGAAGAGAGGGTTTGTCTCTCTATCTTTTCTTTCGAAGTTTTTTTTTGTAATCGTCAAACTCCTACCTCCAACGAGGAGGAGTATTCTTAGTGAATTGCCCTCCGTGCGTGATCAAGGATCACTAGGGTCTTGGAGTAGTAGCCGAAGGCTACGAACCAAGTAAAAAAACATTTGTCTCATTTATTTATAGTTTATCTTTCCACTGTAATTAACTGTTTACTCGAGTTTTAACGAACGAATTAAAAAAAGGATTATCGATATTCACCCCCCCTCTAGCGATCTGCTTCGATCCAACAACCTTAGGCGGCAAGATTTGAATTAGTTAAAAAAAAATTTTAAGATTAGAATTGGTAAAAAAAAAATTTCTATTTTCTATGCCATCTTGGGCGGCAAGATTAGAGGAGGTAGAAAATTTTTTTTTACTAATTCCTTGCTACCTTGGGCGGCAAGAATAATTAGGAATTAGTTCCTAATTTTTTGGCCACCTCATCAATAACCAACTTTCTCCTAAGTTCTAAAAAAGGGAGGCTAAGGGGGCGGCACGATGAGGATCAAGAATTAGGGTTTAGGTTTCTTTGCTTAGCCGGCTCTATCCCCTTGTGGTTGGCGGCGCAAAGATATAAGAAACCCTAAGCTTTCTTCCTAAGTTTCCTCTCCTCTTCACTCCCTCTAGGGCCGGCGGCATAAAGGGGTTGTAGGGTCTTCTATTGCTTTCCTTTGGCCGGTCTTTCTCTCATCCTTTTCCTCTTGGCCGGCGGCACTAGGAGCTAGGGATTGTTCCCTTGTTTGGTTCCTCGGTTGGCCATCTGGTTCTCTCTTTTCTTGGGGCCGGCGGAAACAAGCTTTTGTGGCTTGGTGGTTGGCTCAAGCAAGAAGGGAAGGAGAGTTCTTCTTTCTTTTGATTGAAGAAGATCTAGGAAGCTTCATCTTGTGAAGGATCTTCGCCCACACGAAGTCTACAAGGAGGTTAGGACATACGATAGAAGATCGAGAGGTATAAAAGTTTTACAAGTTTTATTATTGATCTTTGCATGTTCTTATTAATATGTTTGTATGTGTTGATTATACATGTCTACATCCATATGTATTTGTATAATCATGGACCCCGAAGATAAACACAAAAATCGGCGATCCGTCCGTCGTCTCTTCCGTGGCTAACAGACTAGAAGAGTTTTATTGCTTGAACAACTAGTTTGTTCAAGAGATCGCTCAAGTCATTAGCACGATGACGAATTGGTTGAGCTTAGGAAACTCATCCCATCCGGATTAGTTTTCATTAGTGAAAATTTTAATCCGGGGACATGGGAGTCGACGAGCCTCCAAGCATGCCATGAAATTGGTATCAGAGTCACAGTTTCCGGTTTTGTGTGTTTTGGATTCGGTTACTTTCATGCACTTATCATATATTGTGTATGACGGATGATAGTAGGATGTGCGTAGGATAACTTTTTGGTTGCAGGCATAAGTTCCAACTATTATGGCTATATATGTGTGTATGTGATTGCATGTGTGTGTGATTGTATATTATTTGAATCCTCGGGGTTGACGAGGCTAAATTAGTATTTAATTTTTGTAATTAAATATGACCTTGTTTAGCCACTCATTTTAGTTTACTTTCGATATAGATTATTTGTACACTCCTTCGTGGAGTATAGGATTGATGGATGTAAATTAAAATAGTTTATCTTGGCTCGGATCTCTTTGGTGACTTGCGCACGGGAAAAGGTGGAGCGGATGAGGTGGCGACACGACGGGACGCATATTGGAGAATAATGTCATAATAGTTGGGAAAATTCTGATTTTTTCCATATGTATTGCTGATTTATTTTATATGCATGTTGTGTATGCTTGAAAATTCCTCACTGTCAATTTACTAAGTGGGAGAGGGACATTTTAATTAATTCCCGCGGCCTCCATTACAATTTGACGTGTGATGCAACAAACTTGCACGCCGCTCGAAAGTGCCTTCCTCCCATCGATGAGTTTGTTTCATGGATCACTAGGTCAAATAATGGTTATAGGAAATTATTTAGGAGCGTGTGTACTTCCCATGAAGGGCACATAATCCGAGATAATTCCCTTAGCATCGTAACAGCATACTTAGATGCAAATAAAAAGTATCCTCCCCATCGGAGTCACTGCTTTTATTTGTAGGGCCAAAGAGGAACCAACTATTAATTTTATTTGTCAAAAAGTAAGGTTGACAAGATAATAAAATTAATGGGTTAAACCTCCTCTTACAAATGTAGAATTCGTATACGTCCACATTATCGTGGCATGCGATATTCTCGGTGTTTTGAGGTGTTGGTTGATTTTAAAATTTTATTGTTTGAGGAATCAATGATATTTGAAATCTAATATTTTGATCATTGTGATTCTTAAGTTTTTTTTCAAATGGCTTTCAACCCACTTGCTGTGATATTGAAAGAAAATAAACTTACTGGAACAAATTATATTGATTGGAAAAGAAATTTGGATATTGTCTTAACTGCAGAGGAGTACAAATTTATACTCTTCGAGGTCTGTCCTCCTAAGCCCACCGATGACTCTGATGAAAAGGAGAAAGAGAGTTATAAAAAATGGATCAAGGCAGATGAGATGGCGCGGTATTACATTTTGGCATCTATGTCAAATGTGTTGCAACATTAGCATCAGGCCATGGCCACGACTTATGACATGATGCTCAATCTCAAGGAACTTTTCGGACATCATAGTAGGGCGGCCAGACAGGAGGCTATGAGGAACTTGATGATGACCACCATGATCGAGGGAACACCCGTCAGGGACCATGTTCTCAAGATGATGGCTCATCTAAATGAGATGGAAGTCCTCAGAGCTGAGATCAATGGGGAAACCCAGGTTGATATCATTCTCCAGTCTCTGCCTAGGAGTTTTGAGCAGTTCCGCCTCAACTACAACATGAACAAGAGGTTGTATTCGTTGGCGGAGCTTCTGACAGAACTCCAGGCGGCAGAGGGGCTTTTTCATCAAAGCGCTCAATCCATGGTTGCTTAGAAGGTTTCTACTTCTAAACCGAAAGGGAAGAAGAAGAAGAAGCAAGGTGGAGCAAAGAAAGTGGCAGCAGGACCTCAGGCGGGAGTGAAGAAGCCAAAAGGCAAGTGCTTCACTTGCAAGTAGATCGACATCGAAGGCGAACTGGCCATCTCAGAAAGAACAAAGGTATATCTTCTTGTTTAGTTGTTGAAACATGTTTAGCGGTGTTATCTACGAAGACTGTGTGTAGATACAGGAGCCACTGATCATGTCTACAATACTTTGCAGGGGTTCCAGGAAACCCGACGACTAGCTGAGGGAGAGATTACCGTCTTCATGGGCAATGCTTCAAAGGTGGCGGCTATTGCAGTGGGAGACGTTTATTTATCTTTTGATAGGAATAAAGTTTTGGTTTTGAGAAATTGTCTTTATGTACCTACTTTTAGAAAGAATCTAATTTCAGTTTCTAAATTGTTTCTGGATGGATATTCTGTTTCTTTTAATGACAAAGTTGTTATAAAAAGGAATAGGGAGATTATTTGTTCTGGTACATTGGTTGGTAATTTTACACTCTTGAACCGAAAACTCCCACGATGCATATAGAAGTGAATAACTCATCTTCTAAGTCTAATAAGAGAAAAGAACCTTTGAAAATGAACCAGACATATCTTTGGCACCTAAGACTTGGTCATATTAACCTGAGTAGAATTCAAAGGTTGATAGCTGATGGACTCTTGGATTTATTAGTGGTGGAAGATCTCCCAACCTGCGAGTCTTGCTTGGAAGGTAAGATGACCAAGAGGCCTTTTAAGGCTAAGGGGTATAGAGCCAAAGATGTATTGGAATTGGTTCATTCTGATTTGTGCGGTCCTATGTCTATCCAGGCTAGAGGTGGCTTTGAATACTTTGTCTCTTTTATAGACGATTATTCAAGGTATGGATACATTTACTTGATGTGCCGCAAGTCTGAATGCTTTGACAGGTTCAAAGAATTCAAGGCTGATGTGGAGAACCATCAAGGTAAAAGTATCAAGACACTACGATCTGATCGTGGTGGCGAGTACCTCTTGGGAGAGTTTAGGAATTACTTATCAGAGACTGGGATTCAATCCCAATTGTCCGCACCTGGCACACCCCAGCAGAATGGTGTGGCGGAGCGAAGGAATAGACTCTTATGGAGATGGTCAGATCGATGATGAGTTATTCTGAGTTACCTGATTCGTTTTGGGGGTTTGCTCTGGAAACGGCAGCACACATTTTGAACTTGGTTCCATCTAAGTCAGTACCCTCTACTCCCACAGAATTGTGGACTGGGCAAAAGCCTAGTCTAAGACATATTCGGATTTGGGGTAGTCCAGCACATGTGCTGAAGGGAGATGCTGGTAAGTTGGAATCTCGTACAGAAGTAAGCTTGTTTGTTGGCTACCCTAAGGGAATGAAGGGTGGTTTGTTCTATAGTCCTAGAGATCAGAAGGTGATCGTGAGTACGAATGCCAGATTTCTAGAGGAAGACTATGTGATGAACCACAAGCCCACGAGTAGGATTGTTCTTGAGGAGTTGATAGGGGAAGTCCCGACTTCAGTACCACCGGTACAAGAGGAAATACCATAAGTCACTGCACCTCGTGTCACAGAGCATACACAGGAGGCACCTCGTCGTAGTGGGAGGGTTGTTAGACAACCCGTGAGATTCATGTTCTTGGGAGAGTCTTCGGACTTAGTCCCTGGTAAACATGAACCGGATCCCTGGAAATATGACGAGGCACTCCAAGATAGAGATGCGGTATCTTGGCAAAGAGCGATGAATTCAGAGATAGAATCTATGGTGTGTTGAGCAGGACCGACATAGAGGTGATTCAATTTATTGCTGACTACATAATTGAATCAGACCTCGGATATTATGTTGTACATGCTCTTAATCCCGATATAATAACGGGCACATGTACTTAGTATTTATTTCTTTGATTTACCAAAGGGTGAGATTTAAATTGATTAAATCAATATGCCCGGTAAGTTGGGAAATGATATTATTTACATGGTGTGTCGTTAATTATAGGAGGAAACTGTGTCCTATATATTAGGTTGATAATGTCCCCTTGAGGAGCTCATAAGGTTCATCATGTAAACCCTGCAGGTTGACTTAGTCAACATGATGATAAGGTTGAGTGGTACTACTCGAGGAGTTAGATGTTAATTGATTGATGGTCAGTAAATCAATTAATTGATGGACATTCGATATCTTAAACACGGGGAGATGGTACAAATAATGTATGGAGCCCATATTAATTTATGGGGGTTGGTGAGGTAATTCAATGATGATCCTTTAGTGGAATGAAACATCATTGATGGATCAAGTTTGTGTGGTTCCGATCCATTGGGTGGCCAAGATCCAACTCCTCCTCATGATCCCTATCGTAGCCTAATATAATCCTCATGAAGCCTAGATATAAGAATAGAAGGAAAAGAAAGGGGAGGGAAAGGAAAGTGGAGGGAAAGGAAAGGAAAGGGAGAGGAGAGGTTGGATGAGGTGGGCGGCAAGTTTAAAGATTGATAAAAAAATTTTATTTCCTAATTCTATGCCACCTTAGGCGGCAAGATTTGAATTAGTTAAAAAAAAAATTCAAGATTAGAATTGGTAAAAAAAAAAAAAATCTATTTTCTATGCCACCTTGGGCGGCAAGATTAGAGGAGGTAGAAATTTTTTTTTACTAATTCCTTGCTACCTTGGGCGGCAAGAATAATTAGGAATTAGTTCCTAATTTTTTGGCCACCTCATCAATAACCAACTTTCTCCTAAGTTCTAAAAAAGGGAGGCTAAGGGGGAGGCACGATGAGGATCAAGAATTAGGGTTTAGGTTTCTTTGCTTGGCCGGCTTTATCCCCTTGTGGTTGGCGGAACAAAGATATAAGAAACCCTAAGCTTTCATCCTAAGTTTCCTCTCCTCTTCACTCCCTCTAGGGCCGGCGGCACAAAGGGGCTGTAGGGTCTTCTATTGCTCCCCTTTGGCCGGTCTTTCTCTCATCCTTTTCCTCTTGGCCGGCGGCACTAGGAGCTAGGGATTGTGCCCTTGTTTGGTTCCTTGGTTGGCCATCTTGTTCTCTTTTCTTGGGGCCGGCGGCAACAAGCTTTTGTAGCTTGGTGGTTGGCTCAAGCAAGAAGGGAAGGAGAGTTCTTCTTTCTTTTGATTGAAGAAGATCTAGGAAGCTTCAACTTGTGGAGGATCTTCGCCCACATGAAGTTTACAAGGAGGTTAGGACATACGATAGAAGATCGAGAGGTATAAAAGTTTTACAAGTTTTATTATTGATCTTTGCATGTTCTTATTAATATGTTTGTATGTGTTGGTTATACATGTCTACATCCATATGTATTTTTATAATCATGGACCCCGAAGATAAATACAAAAACCGGCGATCCGTCCGTCGTCTCTTCCGCGGCTAACCGACTAGAAGAGTTTTGTTACTTGAACAACTAGTTTGTTCAAGCGATCGCTCAAGTCATTAGCACGACGACGAATTGGTTGAGCTTAGGAAACTCATCCCATCCGGATTAGTTTTCATTAGTGAAAATTTTAATCCGGGGACATGGGAGCCGACGAGCCTCCGAGCATGTCATCAGATCATGTGATTCTTATTTCAAAAATAAAGGTGTTCATACAAAAGATAGACTTTTTAGTATACATCCCAACAATCTCCCACTTATACTAAAAGACTATGCTGTTCTTATACTGCCATACATCTAATTCCCATTCCCTCCACATGCCTTTCAAAAGCTCTCGCTGAAAGGGCCTTAGTGAAAGGATCTGACAGGTTATCCTTTGATGCAATCTTGGCTACAACAACTTCTCCTCGTTTTATGATTTCTCGTATCAGGTGGTACTTGTGCTCTATGTGTTTACTTGCCTTATTGGCTCGTGGTTCCTTCAAGTTTGCAACTGCACCACAGTTATCACAATAAATTGTGATAGTTCTAGGCAAACCAGGAATCACATCCAAGTCCATCAAGAAGTTCCTGAGCCATACAACTTCTTTGGCCGCCTCAGAGGCCACATACTCAGCTTCCATGGTAGAGTCCGCCACGCATTTCTGCTTGACACTCCTCCATACAATGGCTCCACCTCCCAAAGTAAACACAAAACTCGAGGTAGACTTATTGTTATCCCTATCTGATTGGAAATTGGAATCTGTGTATCCCATAGGGAGTAATTGATCTGCCTGGTATACCAGCATATAATCCCTAGTCCTTCTCTGGTACTTCAATATATGCTTTACTGCAGTCCAATGTCCCTGTCTTGGATTACTCTGATATCTGCTAACCATACCCACGGCAAAGCAGATATCCAGCCTCGTAAATAACATAGCATACATGAGGCTTCCTACCGCTAAAGCATAAGGAACCGCCTTCATCTCCTCTATCTCCTTTGATGTTCTAGGGCACATCTTTTTAGATAAAGGAACTCCGTGGCTAAAAAGTAGAAAACCTTTCTTGGAGTTCTGCATGCTAAAAAGAGCCAAAACAGTGTCTATGTATGAAGCTTGAGATAAGCACAACATCCTTTTCCTACGATCCCTTATAACCTTGATCCCAAGGATGTGTCCCACTTCTCCTAGGTCCTTCATAACAAACTATTTGGACAATCATACCCTTACGTCCGATAACACCTTGACATTGTTGCCAATTAACAAAATATCATCTATGTATAGTACAAGAAATACTTAAGAGCATGGTTTATACAAGAGACCTGTATTTAGAGTTATGATTTCCAGTTATGCTTACATGTGTATCAATGTATCAAGGGTAAGAGAACTAGTTGCATGATTTCATACATTGCATGTTTTTGTGAGCATAGAAAGTACTTACTAAGCGTTATTGCTTACAGTTTGCATTTCCTTATACTATAAATAAAGGTAAAGAAAATCTTCAGTAAGGTGGCATAGCGGATCAAGTGCTTGGAGTGTGTGGCGATGGAACAGTGGAAATAAAAGATCCTAAGTGCAGATGTCTAAACTGTTAGTGAAAACCCTAGAGCTAATAATGTGATGATTGTTGTATGGACCTGTTGTATCATATTCCTATTTATAAAGGCATTTCGTTATGGTTATTATACTTACTTGTATTGGTGCCAAATAACTAAGTATAATAACGTCCTTGAGTAGAAGGTTCTTATCTATATCAATCGATTGGTTAAATCGATAATGAGATGATATAGAGAACACTACTCTTAATCATTCCTAGTCAAGTATTAACATTCAGGGACAATGTTAATGCGAAGAGACTAGCATGTAGGTCAACTCGATGACTTGATCTCACAAGTCATGGATATAAGATATCAAGTTGACACATGGGTTTGCATTAAAGAATGTATACTAAATGACCCGCAATGAGAAAGTATCATGGATCGTTATATGACTATCATATACTTTCTCATGTGACTATTAGTCCTTGGACCTGAAGTCACCATGGTTCCACATAAGGAGTTGCCTACTTTGGCTTCGTCAAACGTCACCCGTAAATGGGTGGACTATAAAGGCGATTACTAGGTATGTAACAAATTATACGGAGGGATGTGAGTGATGTAGATGGGATCTATCCCTCCTATATGGCGGGAGTGACATCGTTATTCTTGATAGAGTGAGATGACTAAGTGCATGACCATGCCCAAATGAGTCAATATGAGATATTGAGCTCATTTGATTAGAGTGAGTCTACTTGGAGTTCAAGATATAGATTGTACCGAGGATAACACGGTCTATACCTCAATTGGTCAATCTAGATGTCAAGGATAGAGGGACATTGTCACATATTGTGAGAGTCACAATTAGTAGTCACAAAGGTGATGTTGGATCTCAACATTCTTGTAACTTGGGTAGCAATGATATATTGCTAGATACCGCTCATTGCTTATGTTCCTAAATTGGTTTAGGAGCATTGCCAACCTTACAAGAACCTATAGGGTCACACACTAAGGGCAATTAGATGGAGATTAGGTTCATATGATGGACCATGAGGATTAGGTTCATGTGATGAACCAAATTGGATTAAGAGTAATCCAAATTAGACTAATTGAGTTGGACTCAAGTTGATTCAAGTGTTTAATGAGTCTAATTTAGATTTGATTCATCGAGTCAATTTAAACTAATGAATTGAGATTCATTAAATCAAATTGACTTGAATCAAATGATTGGATTTGATCAACATGGGAGTTAAGAGGTCAAGTTTGACTTGACTTGAGAGGGAAGACGAATGGTCAATTTTGACTTGACCATTTGGACGAGCGGGATAAGCGAAGGGCATCGCATCAAGGGTAAAACTCTTAATATGTAGATCTAGAGTAGATCTAAGGTTTTAAACATGTACATGTAATTTTTGTTTATCTTCACACGGATCCGTGGCTGACTTCTGGGGTTTCCGCAATGTAAAAAGTGGTTTTTATGGCTCGAATATTCTAACAGTGGTATCAGAGCCATGGTCCATGTCAAGCCATGAACCCCGAATGAAGGAAGTTGAGCTCCCATGTCCGGATCAAGAGATTCAGACACCAAGCAAGAAGTCCAGTTGGGTCGGGAGGACCGAACAATTGGCAGGAAGTCCAGTTAGGCCAGAAGGGCTGGATAATTGGCAGGAAGTCCAATTGGGTCAGGTGTACCAAACAGTTGGCAGGAAGTCCTAGTGGGTTGAGGATTGTACATCAAGCAAAGGATGTCCTTCGAGGACGGATAGGCTTGAGGGGAGGTGAATGTGGTCCTTCGTTTGAGGGGGGATTGTTAGAGTATTGAGAATACAATCAAAGTCCCACATTGGTAAGACATGGAAAAGATCATGTGCTTATAAGATGAAAAGATATCTTCATTGGTATGAGACCTTTTGGGTAAGGCCCAAAAATAAAACCATGAGAGTTTAGGCCCAAAGTGGACAATATCATACCATTGTGGAGATATGTGAATCTTATAGGCACTAACAATTGGTATATATATATTTGTTTTTGCTTGTATGTATGTGATGCATGCTAGTAAATGTTGCTTGTATGTATATGATGCATGCTAGGATATTTTGCTTGTATGTATATGATGCATGCTAGTATATTTCTTTGTATGTATGTGATGCATGCTAGTGTAGGGTAATAAAGGCCTTAATGCGTATATGATACACATTCACGATTAGGGTACGGAGGAACAATCTTGGTCCCGCCTATCATAGCTTGGGTGAGAATAAGCTCAATTAGATTGATTAAAACTAGTTAACTCAATTGGATCGAGTAAAACTATAGGCATATTCCAACCGTTGGAAAGGTAGGATAAGGTTACATTTACACTAAATCTTGGGTGATTTAGCCAAAGCTAATTCAAGGTCTTTTGTAAATGTGGATCTTGATCCTATAAACAAGAGTTGCATAGAGATGTAATATGTAATTTGTTACCTACCGATCATACTAAGTCTTGGGCGATTTAGCCAAAGCTAACTCAAGGCGTAGTATAATGTGGATCTTGTCCTACGAGAATTATAGCTTGTTTGTATGAATCTAGTAATGTGGTTTGACCACATTCATGACTCGATTCTATAAAAGTCCTATAATTCAGTGGGAGCATCATTTGATTAAAGGCCTAATTAAATGATAAATGGAATATGATATTAATTTTCTGTATTGTGTATGTTGTAGATTACCATGTTGACAAACACGAATACTCTCTCCCTGCGTTCTGTCCTTGAGAAGGACAAACTCAATGGAGATAATTTCCTAAACTGGTATAGGAATCTGAGAATCGTTCTCACCCAAGAAAGAAAAATGTACGTCCTAGAGCAGCCCATTCCGGAGGCACCTCCTGCCACTGCCTCACGAACTGACCGAGATGCTTACAAGAAGCATCAAGATGATGCATTAGATGTGTCATATCTCATGCTCGCGATCATGAACTCTGAGCTTCAGAAGCAACACGAGTTCAAGAATGCTTTTGATATGGCTGAACATCTTCGTCAACTGTATCAAGGACAAGCAAGGCACGAGAGATATGAGATCTCTAAGGCACTGTTTTAGTCCAAGATGCAAGATGGGCCTCCCGTGGGTTCATATGTACTCAAGATGATTGGGTACATAGAAAACCTATAGAGGTTGGGATTCCCACTTGACCAAGAGTTGGCCACTGACTTGATCTTGCAATCATTGCCACAAAGCTACAATCAATTTGTCATGAATTACAACATGAATGAAATTAATAAGTCACTACCTGAGATGCTCAGCATGTTAAGAACTACTGAACTCGACCTTAAGAAGGAAAAACCTGACTCCATTTTGATGGTGCAAAAGAAGAAAGGCAAGGGCAAGCCTAAAGGTAAGGGAAAGTCCCAAGCCAAGGGCAAAGGCAAGGCACTGAAATCGAAAGGAGGGGTGGACAAGGAAGGGACTTGCTTCCATTGCAAGGAAGCTGGACACTGGAAGCGTAACTACAAAGCATACCTGGAAGATCTTAAGAAGAAGAGAAGTGAGACTTCTACTTCAGGTATATATATCATAGAAGTCAATCTATCTATTTCTTCATCATGGGTATTAGATACTGGATGTGCATCTCACATTTATATCAATGTGCAGGCACTGAGAAATAGCAAGGCATTGACGAAGGGCGAGGTGGACCTACGAGTAGGCAATGGAGTAAGAGTTGTTGCTGTTGCTGTAGGAACTTATGATCTATCTCTGCCCTCTGGGCTTGTACTAGAACTAGATAAATGTTGTTATGTGCCTGCTTTGACTAAGAACATAATTTCAGTTTCTTGTTTGGACAAGAAAGGCTTTTCATTTATAATAAAGAACAAATGTTGTTCAGTTTATTTAAATGATATGTTCTATTGTAGTGCACCTCTGATGAACGGACTCTACATTCTAGACTTAGAGAGCTCTATCTATAACATAAGTACCAAAAGGTTCAAGTCAAATGAGTTGAACCAAACCTATCTCTGACATTGTCGCTTAGGTCACATAAATGAGAGTCGCTTATCCCAGCTCCATAAGGATGGGCTACTGGACTCATTTGATTTTGAATTATATGAGACATGTGAGTCTTGCCTTCTAGGAAAGATGACCAAGACTCCCTTTAGTGGACACAGCAAAAGAGCAACAGACTTGTTAGGACTTATACATAGTGATATATGTGGCCCTTTCAATGTTGCTGCTAGAGGTAGTTATAGGTACTTCATTACATTTACTGATGACTTCAGTAGATATGATTATGTGTATTTGATGACACATAAGTCGGAATCCTTTGAAAAGTTCAAAGAATTCAAGAATGAAGTACAAAACTAGCTTGGCAAGAGTATTAAGATACTTCGATCAGATCGAGGTGGTGAATACCTTAGCCATGAGTTTCGTGACTATCTGGCTGAGTGTGGGATTCTATCCCAACTCACTCCTCCTAGAACAACACAGTGGAATGGTGTATTTGAAAGGAGGAATCGTACCCTATTAGATATGGTACTATCTATGATAAGTCATACAGATCTTCCTATATCCTTTTGAGGATATGCTCTAGACATAGCAGTCATCACACTTAACCGTGTACCATCCAAGGCTGTGATAAAGACACCATATATGATATGGACAGGGAGAAATCCCAAGATGTCTTTCATGAGAATTTGGGGTTATGAGGCTTACGTTCGACGTCAAGTCTCAGACAAAATGGGACCCAAATCCGATAAGTGCTATTTTGTTGGATATCCCAAGGAGATGAAGGGATATTACTTCTACATTCCCAGTCAGCACAAAGTGTTTGTGGCAAAGACTGGGGTATTTCTAGAAAGGGATTTTGTTTCTAGAAAAACTAGTGAGAGTACGTTCGATCTTGAAGAAATTCAAGATAAGGATCATAGCACTGAGGCCTTGATGGAGATTGAATAGGAACCACAAAGTGTTATGGGTGATGAGATTGTTGCACAAAGAGTTGTGGAACAACAACCTATTCAGGTAGACCTACCTCTTCGCAAGTATGATAGGGTACGTCGTCAGCCTGAGAGATACTCATTTCTCTTGTCTGACCATGATAACGTTATGCTCATTGAGAATGAGCCTACCTCATATCAAGAAGCTGTGATGAGCCCAAATTCTGAGAAATGGCTAGAGGCCATGAGATCCAAGATGGAATCCATGTACACTAACCAAGTATGGACTTTGGTTGATCCACCTGAAGGCGTCAAACCCATTGGGTGTAAGTGGGTCTTTAAGAGAAAGACTGACATGGATGGACTTTCGCATACCTATAAGGGTCGAATGGTGGCTAAAGGTTTCAAGAAAATTCATGGTATTGACTATGATGAAACCTTTTCTCCAATGGCGATGTTTAAGTCCATTCGGATCATGATTGCTATTGCAGCCTACCACGATTATGAGATCTGGCAGATGGATGTCAAAATTGCATTTTTGAATGGAAACTTACTCGAGGATGTGTACATGACACAGCCTGAGGGTTTTATAGATCCACAGCATACTGGGAAAGTATGCAAGCTGCAAAGGTCCATTTATGGGCTAAAGCAAGATTCTCGGAGCTGGAATCTTCGATTCGATGATGCGATCAAAAAGTTTGGTTTCATCAAGAATGAAGATGAACCCTATGTCTACAAGAGGGTTAATGGAAACACAGTTGTCTTCCTTATATTGTATGTGGATGACATACTACTCATTGGGAATGACATCCCTTCGCTACAGTCTGTGAAGACTTGGCTGGGGACGTGCTTCTCAATGAAGGACTTAGGAGAAGCAGCATGTATTTTAGGCATCAAGATCTATAGAGATAGATCTAAGAGATTGCTTGGCCTAAGTCAGAGTACATATATTGACACAGTATTACTACGGTTTACCATGCAAAATTACAAGAAGGGACTTCTGCCGATGTCACATGGTGTGAGTCTTTCGAAGACTCAAAGTCCCTCTTCTAGAGAGGAGAGAGATCACATGGATAAGATCCCTTATGCATCGCCCATAGGATCTATCATGTACACCATGCTATGTACTCGTCCTGATGTCTCGTATGCTTTGAGCATGACGAGTAGATACCAGTCAGATCCAGGTGAGCATCACTGGATAGCAGTCAAGAATATTCTTAAGTACTTGAGAATGACTAAAGAATATTTCTTGATATTTGGAGGTGATGAGGAGCTAGTTGTAAAGGGTTACAACGATGTCAGCTTCCAAACTCACTAGGATTATTATAGATCAAAGTCAGGGTTCGTGTTTTGCTTGAATGGTGGCACTGTGAGCTAGAAGAGTTCGAAGCAGGACACAGTTGCTGATTCTACAACAGAAGCCGAGTATATTACTGCATCAGAGGCAGCAAAGGAGGGAGTTTGGATCCGCAAGTTTATTACTGAGCTTGGGGTGGTTCCTAGCATAGCAGATCCTATAGAGCTCTATTGTGACAACAATGGAGCGATTGTGCAAGCTAAGGAACCTCGCTCACACCAGCGGACCAAACACATACTACGGTGCTTCCATCTCATTCGAGAGATTATCGATAGAGGAGATGTGTGTTGGGAATTGAATGCCCGCTAGAGGGGGGGTGAATAGCGTTGAGATCGTACGATGATGGAAATCGTTTGCATTCGTGTCTACAATTCGTGTTAGTGCACAGCGGAATAGAAATAATAACAATAATGAAATACAAACACAATAACACAAACACAACACACACGATATAACGTGGTTCGGAACCGAACCGGTTCCTACTCCACGGATCGGGCTCAAATGAGCCCTAGCGATGCCAATCACACACCACTATCAAATAACTCCTTCTCGGAACAATCCGGAGGTGGAGAAACCTCGTACAATAGTGATTACAACAATAATCAAAAGCTACAAGCTAAGACAATGAAATACAAAGCAATACAAGTAAAGAAAACACTTTACAAATGCTCTTGGATGCTTGATCGCTTGGTTGCAAATCGCCTCAAGAAACCGATGCAAAAATCCTTCCCGAGCTCCTTTTATCCTTGCGCGACACTGGATTTCCGTTTATCGATCGCCGACGCCATAAGCCACCGGTCGGTGATGTCAGATTGTCGTTAGACAACGGCTCGATCCACGCTGGAAAAACTCCAACGGATCTCTTGGCGATCGGCGCCAACATTGTGATCGGCCGATCGCTAATGCCCGTAGTCATCGCGATCGGCTACGAGCGATCTCTGCTCGACACTCGGTGGCGAATGATGCCATCCTTAGCGGATCGCGGAGCCACCGATCGGCTCGCCAATGAGCGATCATTGCGGTATTTTCATTTAACTGGCAGTCGAACTCAAGTCGACTCATGGCAGTCGAACCGGCCATAATGCCAGTCGACTGCCAACCTCAAGAATGAGGTTTTAACCCAAGTATGGTGCCCCCATACTTGCTAGACCACCCTTAGCCTAGACCTAAACCTTCTAGCCACCTCCATCAGCCTCACGCCTCTCAGATCCCTCCAAGTCATCCATGACTTGTTCATCCATCGCGCTAGCTTCCAGGTGCTTCCATCGGCTATGTCATGCTAACGGTGTCTACACCGCCAAGGCACATTGGACTTACGCCGCCAAGACTCCGCTTGGACTTTACGCCGCCAATATCAATCCCCTTGGACTTCTCAAATGCCAAGACTCAAGCTTGGACTTTCCCTTGCCAACCCATGTTGGACTTTCCATGCCAAGACCCATGCTTGGACTTTCCATTTGCCAAGACCCATGCTTGGACTTCTCATTTGCCAAGACCCATGCTTGGACTTCTCATGCCAAGTGCTCAAGACTTGGACTTTCCCAATTGCCAAGTGTCCCACTTGGACTTTCCATGCCAAGTACCCATGACTTGGACTTTCCCTTGCCAAGACCCATGCTTGGACTTTCCCATAATCACATGGTCAACCCTGGTCAACCATCAAGTCAATAATAACCTGGGTCGATTGTATAAACAATCTCCCCAACATATTAACCGACATTAATGTCAAACATCAATGTCAAACCTATGGCTAACATACTTTGTCAATCATACTTTGTCAAACATCAAAACATCACTGAGTCAAACTCGAGTCACGGTGATCGTGACCTGGGCCGATTGCACCAACAATCTCCCCCTTTTTGATGTTTGACAAAAACCAATCAAATCATGAGTTAGAACACTAACTCAAATCCCTTACCAATTATCCCAAATTGGTAAACACTCACCAAATGTTCTCCCCCAAACATTCAAGTGAAAAAGTAAATCAAATGTTCTCCCCCAAACATTCTCCCCCTTTTTGACTAACATCAAAAAGGTTTTCTCTCCAAGGAGGTCAATGTCTCATGTCCCAATGAGATCTTACAATCTCCCCCTTGATCAAAAATACCTAGGATGCCTACCATCTTCCTAGTGATAAGTCCCATATCACTCAAGAGAGGCACTCCTATCTCACTCTCCCAATTTCCAAATTGGGTATCAAACACCCATCAATTTTCAATTGATAACATTCTCCCCAAAAAAAACATCCATCATCCCAAGATGGATACCTCCCCCTAAAGGCTTTCTCCCCCTTGACCATTGCACCAACAATGTCCTTGGAAAGCCCCTAAGCCAATAGGAACTCTAAACCATCAAAATTAAGGTTCTAAGTTCAACATAGAACTTTTACTCACCCTAAATTTGATACTTTGACCTAACACAACTCCTAATCCATATCCAATAGATTTTCACCCTTCATAATGCTTCCCAAAGCATATCCTAGGGTTAGGAGTGGTTAGGAACCTTTACCATAGCTGAACATGGGCTAAACAAACTTTGTTAACCCGAAATCAGACCTGGCAATGACTTGATTATCACGATCACCACTTCATCACCGATCGCCACCAAATGGCACGATCGGTAGTCAATTTCCCGAAATTCAACTATCAGAATCCAATTTCAGAAAATCATAACTAATTATACGTATATCGAAAAATCACTAAATTTGATACGTATAATATTTATGACTGAAACAATGGGTGAAAAATGTTTGAAAAATATTTTACCCATAAAATAGTGAGTTTGATACAAAACTCAAAACCATTGAAATTTTCAATGTTTTGGCCCTATTTTGTATCAACTTCATCAATGGTGATTGCTATCAAAAGATAGACTTCACCAAGGTTTTCTAAATTGATTTTAAAATGATTTCAAAACCTTATTTTGGATCATATTCCTTGGGCTCTAAGTACATGACTTGTACACAAGCTTTCCCAATGATCCACCAATAAAATTAGATGAGTTTTAGTTCATCTAGATGCAAAAACTATGCACCTTGAACTCAACTCATATCCTAGCATCTCACATGTATCTAGGGTGTATAAATACACATACATGTCAATTGGATGTGAGATGTGGGTTTTGTTCTCCCTAAACTAGGGTTTCATGCATTTTTCTAAGGCAACTTTACTTGATTCCCTTATAAATGGGACTCCAAGTCATGCCATAGTCCTTAAATCAATTTTAATCAATTTAGATGCATGAAGATGATCATGGCATAATGATAGCAAAGTAAATCATGGCCAATGATCATGATGTCATGGCATATGATAAAATTTAAAAACACATGACATTTTAAAACTTAATCCTAAGCATGATCATGACATTTAGATGATAAAAGTAAACATGATGTCATGTCATGGCATATGGCAAACAAATCATGGCATATAAAATATATAGGTATAATAATACCTAAATTTTAATATTAATTGCCATTTGTTGAGACTTGTTGAGATTTAAACATATTTTGCCATATTAACCTAATCTCCTAGTGTGCCAAAACCCAAAATGGCACACCAACCTCTAAACCTAAATTGTGCCAAAATGATCATTTTATCAAACTTCATAATTAATATTGGCACATCCTAAAATCTTTTAGGATTAAAGACTCAAATGTATTTTCAAGATAACCATAACCTTGAAAATAACCTAAAGTGTCACCTTTGTTATGGTTGAGTTAACTACCCATCCAATTAAGGTTGACACACCCTAACCCATCTTAGCGTGAATCAATCACGCTCTTAGGAACCCAAAAACGATTTGAACTCCTAGGGTTACTTAGGTATTCCTTAGGATAACTTCCTAGATACCTTCCTAATGACCCTCCTAGGCTTGTTAGCCTTGGTCATTTGGGTCTTACCTAGGTTGACTCTAGGGGTGACTCCCCTTGCAACCTTCTTAGTGGCCACCCTAGGTTTCCTAGAAACCCTAGCCACTAGGCATACCCTTTGGTCAACTCTAGGATGACTTCCTAGTGACCTTGGTCTTCCTAGACTTAGTTAGTGTTCCATAATCTAATGGAACACTATGATAAGCCACCTTAGGCTTAGGTTTGTGACCCAAACCTTGCTTGCCCTTGGTTGACTTTTGACTCTTAGGTCTTACTTGTTGACTTTGACTTTTGGACCTAGAAGTTTGACCATTAGACCCTTGAAATTGATTTTGTATGTTCCTAAGGGTCTTCTCAAGTTTTTCAAGCCTTGACCTCAAGACTTGATTCTCTAATTCTAATTGCCCGAGTTTAGAATTTTGATTTTGATCATGGGCATGAGACTTTCTAGGCATATGCCTAGTCCATTTAGGTTTAAGACCTAGGTGATCCCCTATTTTCTTAATTGATTCTCTAGGTAAGATATTTTTAGGGACATTAGTCCCAAATTTCTCCTTTCTTGAAAGGTTTACCCTCTTGGCTCCTAAGCAAAATTCCTTACTTCTAGCATGCTCTTTATGATAAATAGCAAGACTATTAAAATTATTCCTAGCATGCTTTTGACTATAGGAATTAGAAAGAACATTACTAAAATGTACCTTAGGGTTAGCCTTAGCTCCCCCTACATGTGAAGCTCCATTTTGCCCCTTCTTTTCCCCCTTTGGGCATTGACTCCTATAGTGCCCCTTTTGATGGCACTTGAAACAAATGATGTGCTCTTTGCTTCTTTGACTTTGGGCACCGACTTCCTTGATTTTTGGCACGGGTGGAGTCTTCTTGACCCGTTTAGGACACTTACTCTTGTAATGTCCTTGCTCTCTACACTCAAAGCAGATAATATGAATTTTATCATTATTTGAAATGCTCGAGTTACCTAGATCCGTGATAGGTGCCGGAGTTGAATTTTGGGCTTCTTCATCTTGACCGGATGTTGAAGCTTCTTGGTATTGCTCCGGTGTCGAGGATGGCCTCTCCTCCTCAATTCTAGAAGTGGATGCTTCTTCCACTTCCTCCACCAACCCGAAATTGACTCCATATCAACTTCCGATTCTACTTCCTCTTCCTCTTTGGATGTTGATGATCTCTCAACCTCCAAGTCCTCACTTCCTTGTGAGGATGATGCATTAGCCTCTTCGGTCTCTTCCTCTTGGACCATGAATGGGCTTTCATGGAGCTTTGCCAAATCGCTCCATAGCTCTTTAGCATCCATGCATTCACCTAGGCTACACAAGAATTCATTTGGAATTAAATCAAAAATAAATTTGATTACCTTCTTGTTTTTCTCGAATCTTTGGAGTTGATCTTCACTCCATCTCTTTTTCTTGAGGAAGCCACCTTTTGATCCTCTGGGATACTCAAATCCTTCCATTAATAGAGACCATTCCTCAAGGTCTCTCATCATCAAAAACTCTTCAATTCTCGCCTTCCAAGAATTGAAACCTTCTCGTCCATAGAATGAATAAGGGACCGGTGTGTTGATATCCCATCCTAATTGATCTTGGACTTCCATCTTTTACCCTCTAGCTTCTAAGCCTAGCTCGTTTAGTCCGTAGAAGAGCCGGCTCGATACCACTTGTTGGGAATTGAATGCCCGCCAGAGGGGGTGAATAGCGTTGAGATCATACGGTGATGGAAATCGTTTGCTCATGTCTACAATTCGTGTTAGTGCACAATGAATAGAAATAATAACAATAATGAAATACAAACACAATAACACAAACACACACACACGATATATCGTGGTTCGAACCGAACTGGTTCCTACTCCACGATCGGGCTCAAATGAGCCCTAGCGATGCCAATCACACACCACTATCAAATAACTCCTTCTCGAACAATCCGGAGGTGGAGAAACCTCGCATAATAGTGATTACAACAATAATCAAAAGCTACAAGCTAAGACAATGAAATACAAAGCAATACAAGTAAAGAAAACACTTTACAAGAACTTTGATCGCTTGTTTGTTGATGTCAACTAGCTGAAGGACCTAAAGCACCAACTCGCTTCAAAGCCTCAAGAAAATGCCAAAATCCTTCCGAGCTCCTTTATCCTCGCCGGCCGATTTCGCCATCCCGACCGCCATAAGTCCCCGATCGATGCCACCGTTGTCGCGGAGACAACGGTCGATCCACGCCGAAAACTCCAACGGATCTCTTGGCGCCGATCGCCAACATCGCGCCGATCGCTAACGCCTGTAGTCGACCGCCTCCATGGCTACGGAGCGCTCGCGGCTCGACTGACCGCGATCACATCTCGGGGCCGATCACAGAGCCATCACCGATCGCTTCCAATGAGCAATGCCGACCGCCAGAGCATATCAACCGGCAATGAACTCGTCGACTCACGGCAATGAACCGCCATAATGCCGATCGCCAACCTCAAGAATGAGGTTTTAACCCAAGTATGGTGCCCCATACTTGCTAGACCACCCTTAGCCTAGACCTAAACCTTCTAGCCACCTCCATCACCTCACGCCTCGATCCCTCCAAGTCATCCATGACTTGTTCATCCATCGCGCTAGCTTCCAGGTGCTTCCATCGGCTATGTCATGCTAACGGTGTCTACACCGCCAAGGCACATTGGACTTACGCCGCCAAGACTCTGCTTGGACTTTACGCCGCCAATATCAATCCCCTTGGACTTCTCAAATGCCAAGACTCAAGCTTGGACTTTCCCTTGCCAACCCATGTTGGACTTTCCATGCCAAGACCCATGCTTGGACTTTCCATTTGCCAAGACCCATGCTTGGACTTCTCATTTGCCAAGACCCATGCTTGGACTTCTCATGCCAAGTGCTCAAGACTTGGACTTTCCCAATTGCCAAGTGTCCCACTTGGACTTTCCATGCCAAGTACTCATGACTTGGACTTTCCCTTGCCAAGACCCATGCTTGGACTTTCCCATAATCACATGGTCAACCCTGGTCAACCATCAAGTCAATTATAACCTGGGTCGATTGTATAAACAATCTCCCCAACATATTAACCGACATTAATGTCAAACATCAATGTCAATCCCATGTCTAACATACTTTGTCAAACATACTTTGTCAAACATCAAAACATCACTCGAGTCAAACTCGAGTCCTGGTCAATCGTGACCTGGGCCGATTGCACCAACAATGTGAAGATTTGTAGAGTACCCACAGAGGCTAACGTCGCAGCTCCCTTGACAAAGGCTTTGACACAAAAAAAACATGATGGTCACACTAGGTCATTGGGTATTAGATACTACAGTGATTGACACTAGTGCTAGTGGAAGATTGTTAGTGAAAGCCCTAGAGTCAATCATGTGATGATTGTTGTATGGACTTGTTGTATCATATTCCTATTTATAAAGACATTTCTTTAAGGTTATTATACTTACTTGTATTGGTGCCAAATAACTAAGTTTAATAACATCCTTGAGTAGAAGGTTCTTATCTATATCAATCGATTGGTTAAATCGATAATAAGATAATATAGAGAACACTACTCTTAATCATTCCTAGTCAAGTATTAACATTCAGGGACAATGTTAATGCGAAGAGACTAACATGTAGGTCAACTCGATGACTTGATCTCACAAGTCATGGATATGAGATATCAAGTTGACACATGGGAATGCATTGGAGAATGTATACTGAATGATCCACCATGAGAAAGTATCATGGATCGTTATATGAGTGTCATATACTTTCTCGTGTGACTATTAGTATGACTATTAGTCCTTGGACCTGAAGTCACCATGGTTTCCTAAATAAGAAGTTACATACTTTGGCTTCGTCAAACGTCACCCGTAAATGGGTGGACTATAAAGGCGATTACTGGGTATATATCAAATTATGCGGAGGGATGTGAGTGATGTAGATGGGATCTATCCCTTCTATATGACGGGAGTGACATCGTTATTCTTGATAGAGTGAGATCACTAAGTGCATGGCTATGCCCAAATAAGTTAATATGGATATTGAGCTCATTTGATTAGAGTGAGTCTACTTGGAGTTCAAGATATAGATTGTACCAAGGATGACATGGTCCATTCCTCAATTGGTCAATCTAGATGTCAAGGATAGAGGGACATTGTCACATATTGTGAGAGTCACAATTAGTAGTCACAAAGGTGATGTTGGATCTCAACATTCTTGTAACTTGGGTAGCAATGATGTGTTGCTAGATACCGCTCATTGCTTATGTTCCTAAATCGGTTTAGGAGCATTGCCAATCTTACAAGAACCTATAGGGTCACACACTAAGGGCAATTAGATGGAGATTAGGTTCATATGATGGACCATGAGGATTAGGTTCATGTGATGAACCAAATTTGATTAAGAGTAATCCAAATTGGACTAATTGAGTTGGACTCAAGTTGATTCAAGTGTTTAATGAGTCTAATTTAGATTTGATTCATTGAGTCAATTTAAACTAATGAATTGAGATTCATTAAATCAAATTGACTTGAATCAAATGGTTGGATTTGATCAACCATGGTAGGTCAAGTTTGACTTGACTTGAGAGGGAAGATGAATGGTCAATTTTGACTTGACCAATTGCCATGTCATGGTGACTTGGCATGGGGTCGGCCAATGATGATGCTTCACATCATAATGGACACATCATGGGGTGCCACCCCATGAGGGAGACCAAGAGCCATTGGCTCTTGGAGTTACATGCATGCATGTAACCCCCTTATAGTTGATGTCCACTATTGATGGGTTATGAAAGTGTGAAGTTAAGTTGTGTAACTTCATTTTCTTCCTCTTCTCTTCCCTCAAGCTCTCTCTTCCTCATCTTGTCGTGAGCCTCTAAGGGGTGCTAGCACACTCTAGGTTGATTTTCTCCACCTATTGCTTGTGTGGATACCAATCGAGGAGTGTACACTTGACACTCTCGAGTTTTGGCAAGCCATTTGGACGAGCGGGATAAGTGAAGGGCATTGCATCAAGGGTAAAACTCTTAATATGTAGATCTAGAGTAGATCTAAGGTTTTAAACATGTACATGTAGTTTTTGTTTATCTTCTCACGGATTCGTGGCCGACTTCTGGGATTTCAGCAACGCAAAAAGCGGTATTTGTGGCTCGGATAGTCCAAAATAAACCAGATTTTAAGTTTCTAATTATTTTTTTGATATTGTTGAAGTTCAACTGGATTGCTTATGGTTGATGCCAAAGAATGCTAGAGTCATGTTGGGTTAGTCTTAATACTTGCATGTTATGTGAAGATCTTAAATTGGTTATTGTTTAAGTGATGTCAAGGTCCTTATGATCATTTTAGTTGTTAGCATATTGCGTTAGTATATTGCATGAATTTTGGAATGATGGTAATATGGGGTGATGATTAAAGTATAGTGTCAGAGTAAGATAAGGAAGAATTTAAGAATAAGACAGTAAAGGAGTGACATCTCCCCTAGTAGAGAGGGGGGTGTTACAGAACCGCTGCCAAAATCCTCCCTTTCGTGCTCCTTATAAAGCTGCATCTCGTGTTGATTTTTGCCTAGAAGTCGACTTCCCATACCTAGCAGTCGACCGCTCCCATAGTCGTTGTCTCACAACAACTTAATCCACACTGGGAAAACTCCAATGGATAGCTGAGCAGTCGACTTCCAAACCCTAGCAGTCGACTGCTGCTTCGAAAGTCGACTATGAAACTTTCTGTGCTCATGGTCACAAATAGCAGTCGACTGCCCTCCATGGAAGTCGACTGCTCAAGGCCAGTCAACTACCCAAATCTAATAGTCGACTGCCAAAGCCACTCGGCCGCAGTCACACTCCAGTCGACTGGTCATAACCCCAGTCGACTACGTAGAATCGACTAGGCTACCAAGTGTCAAAACATTTGACCAGTCGACTGGTTCATAATCCCAGTCGACTGATAAACCTCAAACATGTGGTTTAACTCAAGTATGATGTCATCATACTTGATAGACTACCCTTAGCCTATACCTAAGTCTTATGGCCACCTCCATCAGCCTCACGCCTATTGGATCCCTCCAAGTCATCCATGACTTGTTCATCTATACGCTAGCCTTTAGGTGCTTCCATCGGCTATTGTCATGCTAACCAGGTCTACATCACCAAGGTAAATTTGGGCTTACGCTACCAAGACACACTCTTGGACTTTATGGTACCAAACATTAGACTTATGCCGCCAAGACTACAACTTGGACTTTACGTAGCCAATATCACACCCTTCGACTTCCCAAATGCCAACTCCATGTTGGACTTTCCAAATGCTAAGACCCATGCTTAGACTTTCCAATTGCCAAGACCCATGCTTGGACTTTACCTTTGCCAAGACCCATGATTGGACTTTCCATGCAAAGTACACAAGACTTGGACTTTACATGTCAAGTACATAAGACTTGAACTTTTCAGTGCCAAGTGTCCCACTTGGACTTCTCCATCATATGGTCAACCCCATGTCAACCATATAGTCAACCCATTGTCAAACCGCAAAATACTACTCGATTCAAACTCAAGTCTGGTCAATCGTGACCTGGGCCAATTGCACCAAGAGTCAAGACCACATGCTTGGACTTTAGATGCTAAAACCTCACCCATGGACTTCCTTTCTAAGATCTATTTGGACTTACACCACCAAGACTACATGCTTGGACTTTATGCTGCCAAAACTACACTCTTGGACTTTCCCATTGCCAAGCCTCAATACTTGGACTTTTACTACCAAGATTATGTTAGGGCAATCTCTTGTCGTGATATGGTTTTGATGTGTGTGGCAAAGGGTTTAAGTTAGTTTGTTATTGTGATTTGATATGTGCGTTGAAGTCGTGCAGGACTTAGTAATTCGCACATGGAGCCTTGATGGGTTCACCACTCACAACCTCGTACTTGAGTCGGAGAAGGAGCATTGCAGAGTCATGCGCTTGATGCTACCGAGGGACCGCCGGACGAGATAACTTGAAGCGAAGCCAAGGAAGCAGACTTCGAAGGCAAGAGACGCGAAGGAGCATTGCAGAGACGTGCGCTTGATGCTGCCGAGGGACGTGGCTGTGAACGAAGAGAGCTTCGGCGAGGGACTCCGAGTGAGATGAGAGAATGAGTGAATTGTAAGTAGCTCATTAGGTGAACTTGGCCGAATGGCTGAGTGTCGGAGGCTCGACTACAAGGGTTGAGGTTTACCCGACCACTGGAAGCTCAAACAAATGTTAAGTTTGAGTTTCACATGGCACCAGTAGACTGCCATGAAATGGCAGTCGACTGCTCTGAGTCAAACTTGGTTCGACTGGTATCCGACTGATGAGATTGTGCCCAGCAGTCGACTGCCATGGAATGGCAGTCGACTGCCAAAGGAAGTCGCGGGCACAGAACCTCACGTAGTCGACTGGGCAGTCAACTACGTGAGGCAGCAGTCGACTGATGGTTTCATTAGTTGACTGCCAAGGGATCCGTCGGACTACAACGGTCGGGATCCGACGTGTTCGGAGGCCGTTGAAGTGGCGGCAGTCGACTGCCAAGGTCAGCAGTCGACTGATGGTGGCCAATGGGAAGAAATCATCCCTCTCTATAAAAAGAGAGGGTGTGGGCTTTTGGATGACTAATGCTTATGCTCTAAGTGATTATCCAAGTGCTCTACAAGATTCAAACTCCTTCTCTTAGTTTTCTTTCACATATATTGTAAAAGAAGGAGTGTTCTTGAGTTGTAAGGGTTACCTCCACCTAGCTTAGTACAAAGGAGAGACCGATAGTGATTTGGTTGCGGAGTGATTCACCGGGGACGAATCGGACCGTGGATTAGCGGCGTAGCCGTGAACCACGTTGCATATTGTGTTAGCGTTTGTATTCTTGTCATTTCTATTTGCTTGTCTTGTTTTTTTTCGCTTGCGCTAATATTCTTTGTAGACAAGCAAGTTCCACCACTAAACGAAAGAGGGCTATTCACCCCCCCCCCCCTCTAGCCGGCCAACACACACCGATCGATCCCCTATAAGTGGTATCAGAGCTAAGTCGTTTGTCGAGGACTAACCGCCGCAACAAACACTTCATCAAAAGATGGTCGGCTCCAACATTCACCCACCAAAATTTGAAGGCGAATTCCCTTGGTGGAAAAAGAGAATGGAGGTATTTTTCGAAACCGATTTCAAAATTCTTTTGATTATGGAAAACAGTTTCGAATTGCCTAGGGATGAAGAAGGGGAGCCATTGGAGAAATCAAGGTGGAGCAAGAGGCAAAGGGAAGAATACTTGGCAAATTCAAAGACCAAGCACCACCTCTACAACGTACTCCCCCAACAAGAAGTGAATAGGATAGGGGAATGCTCTAGTGCCAAGGAGATGTGAGAGAGCTAGTAGAGCTTCATGAAGGTACCTCGGAGGTCAAGCTTGCAAGAAGAGACCTCCTCCGCTCCCAACTATCAAACATCAAATTAGAAAAGGGAGAAAAGGTAACCTCACTACACTCTAGATTTAAAGAGATAATAACCGGTTTATCTAGTGTAGGAGAGAAGCTTTCAAATAGGGACATGCTCATGAAGGCTATAGATGCCTTTCCCCGGTCTTCAAGATGGAGCTCTATGGTGGACTCATTCTACATCTCCAAGAATTTGGAAGTGAACACCTTGGAGGAGTTTTTCTCAACCATGAAGCTTCATGAAACAAGACTTGAAGGAATAATAGAAGAGCCAAAATTTCAACCTTCAAGAGGAGTAACACTTTTGGCCAACAAGGGGAAGAAGAAGATGGAGATCTCCTCCTCCTCCGATGAAGCATCCTCATCCTCCTCCATGGATAGCACGGAAGAAGCCTATATGGTAAAGAGGGTAAGGCGCGCTTTAAGAAATTTTAAATTTGATAAATCTAATGATAGGAGGAGAAGACAAAGGGGGAAGGTCATTTGCTACAATTGTCAAGGGGAAGGACATATAAGGAATAATTGTCCCCTCTTGAACAAGAGCAAAGAGGAGAAGAGAAAGAAGGAAGAAAAGAAGAAGAAAAAGGGGAGCAAGAAGAAAGAAGAAGAGAATAAAGCCAAAGAAAAGGGAAAGGCAAAGGCACTAAAGGCAAGGACTTGGGATGACCCTTCCTCCTCCTCATTATCATCATCCAAGGAAGAAAATGCCTTTGTCACAAATTTGGCATTGATGGCCTTTGACGATCTAGACTCCTCCTCCACTGAAAATGAAGAATCAAGCACAAGTGAGGAGAGCTCTAGTGAAGGGGGAGCTTCTTCTACATCCTCATCATCGGAAGAGGATTTGGTAAGTGAGGTAACAAATCTTTTCCCCAAGAAAGTTATGTCAATTATTTCTAGCCTCACTAAGGATTTATTTAGAGCCAAGAAAAAGAACAAAAGCATGCTTGATCAAATTAAGGATTTAGAACAAAAATTAGAAAAAGCATGTTTTAATGATAATAATGATAATGCATGCTCACATGATAATTATATGCCTTTGGATGTTAATGATGCATGCATAGAAGAAAATTGGGCTTTAAGGAAAAAGGTAGATCATTTGACCAAAGTCCTAGAAAAATTCACAATAGGCTCCAATACCCTTAACATGATAATTGGGAGCCAAAGGGCAAGCTTCAATAAGAAAGGCCTAGGATACAAGGGAAAAACTAATGAAAGGCCTATAAATGTTTGATTGCTAGGGGCCAAAGCAAAAAATAAGACAATTGCTAGAAAATGGATCCTTAAGGAGTATTTAGTGAATCCAATAGGAAAGAACTTATTTTGGGTTCCTAAATCCATCCTAAAGGGTTAGGAAAACCCTAGGATAGTCAACCAAATGGAATTTACCTATATCATATTTTTGGTTGACTTAGGATGGCGGGACAATATTTTTGAAATAGTGTTAGGTTATGATAATGCACCTATAAATAGATAAATCATGCTTTAGGTGATATTTGCCTTATTATCATGTTTCATACCTAATGCATGATTATTATTTGATGAATATATTTGTTTCATGGTCATAATATGAAATCAATGCATATGTATATTTATGATCATGTGGATTGTTAGGATGATACTTAACCTTGTATAGAATTGCATGAAAATATTGGTTAAGTATATACAAATACCTTTAGGATACATCTCACACTCACCATAGGCTACCTTGATTGAAAACTTAGCATGAGTGAGATGTTAGGATGATACAAATGTCCACTAATGCCTATGGCATTTAGATGGTCATTTAAAGTATCAAAATAGCAATAATAGACCAATCATGGGGAAGACTTATGTTTAATTCATAGACATATTGCCCAAAGATCATGGTTGGATATTTCATATGTTTTCAAAACAATTTCTTACTTTAAAATCTGCATGTTCATGTTTTGAAACAATCCAAAGCAAAACTAGATGTTAAAATGGATACTAACATGATCAAAAACCTAGTTGTTTTTAAAGCTTTTGGATTTTTGGCAAATCCTTGAAAATATAATGTTTTTTCATGGAAAACTATTTTTCATTGATAAAGAATACAAAAAAAAAATGTGTTCCCCAAATTTCACTATTTTTAGAATTTTCTGAAATTTATAGTGCATTTCTGAAATTCGTCCAGAAAATCAAAAATTCGGATTTCACTGTGCCAGTCGACTGCCATACTGATAGCAGTCGACTGCTCACCTGAAAAATAGCCCAACAATTTCTGATACACAGTTTTTAAGGCATGTTTTTGGTTTATGCTTCTCTCTAGACTTAATGTCATGTTGTATAAACTTTATTAATATTTTTTATGGTGTCAAAGGGGGAGAAAGATATATGTTTATGTAAAGGGGGAATGCATTTAGGGGGAGTTTCATGTATTAAGGGGGAGAGTTGCTAATCATGTTATTTACATGCTTTCCTTTCTTAATATTGTATCAAATATTTTTACATAACTTAAATGGATTGCCACACATCAAAAAGGGAGAGATTGTTATGGCAATCTCTTGCTGTGATATGGTTTTGATGTGTGTGGCAAAGGGTTTAAGATAGTTTGTTATTGTGATTTGATATGTGCGTTGAAGTCGTGCAGGACTTAGTAATTCGCACATGGAGCCTTGATGGGTTCACCACTCACAACCTCGTACTTGAGTCGGAGAAGGAGCATTGCAGAGTCGTGCGCTTGATGCTACCGAGGGACCGCCGGATGAGATGACTTGAAGCGAAGCCAAGGAAGCAGACTTCGAAGGCAAGAGACGCGAAGGAGCATTGCAGAGACGTGCGCCTGATGCTGCCGAGCGATGTGGCCGCGAACGAAGAGAGCTTCGGTGAGGGACTTCGAGAGAGATGAGAGAATGAGTGAATTGTAAGTAGCTCATTAGGTGAACTTGGCCGAATGGCTGAGTGTCGGAGGCTCGACCGCAAGGGTTGAGGTTTACCCGACCATCGGAAGCTCAAACAAATGTTAAGTTTGAGTTTCACATGGCAGACGATCGCGCCATGAAATGGCGATCAAGCCTTCCAGTCGAACTTCGGACCGTATCCGATCGATGAGATTGTGCTCGCAATGATCGCCGAGGAAGTCGCGGCGCACATAACTTCGTAGCAATGGGCCGATCGATGGTTTCATCAGTCGACTGCCAAGGGATCTGTTGGACTACAACGGTCGGGATCCGACATGTTCGGAGGCCATTGAAGTGGCGGCAGTCGACTGCAAAGGTCAGCAGTCGACTGATGGCGGCCAATGGGAAGAAATCAGCCCTCTCTATAAAAAGAGAGGGTGTGGGCTTTTGGATGACTAATGCTTATGCTCTAAGTAATCATCCAAGTTCTCTACAAGATTCAAACTTCTTCTCTTAGTTTTCTTTCACATCTATTGTAAAAGAAGGAGTGTTCTTGAGTTGTAAGGGTTACCTCCACCTAGCTTATTGCAAAGGAGAGACTGATAGTGATTTGGTTGCGGAGTGATTCACCGGCGACAAATCGGACTGTGGATTAGCGGCGTAGCCGTGAACCACGTTACATATTGTGTTAGCGTTTGTATTCTTGTCATTTCTATTTGCTTGTCTTGTTTTGTTTTTCCGCTTGCGCTAATATTCTTTGTAGACGAGCAAGTTCCACCACCAAACGAAAGAGGGCTATTCAACCCCCCCCCCCTCTAGCCGGCCAACACACACTGATCGATCCCCTACATATTACACACTTGGACTTATGTGGCCAAGACTTCACTCTTGGACTTTCCTTTGTCAAAGTTCACTTGGACTTTACGCCGCCAAGATTACACATTTGACTTATGCTGCCAAGACTTCACCTTTGGACTTTTCCCTACCAAGTATCCATACTTGGACTTTCCTTTCCAACTCCATGTTGGACTTCTTCTTTGCAAAGACTATTCTTGGACTTTCCCATTGCCAAGCCTCAATACTTTGATTTTCACTACCAACACTACACACTTGGACTTATGTGACCAAGACTTCACCCTTGGACTTTCCTTTCCTAAAGTTCACTTGGACTTTCAGCCGTCAAAACTACACACTTGGACTACTTCACCATTGGGCTTTTTCCCTTGCAAGTATCCATACTTGGAGTTTCCTTGCCAACTCCATGTTGGACTTCTCCTTTGCAAAGACTATTCTTGGACTTTCTATTGCCAAAATCATTCTTAGATTTTCCAATTGTCAAGTACCCATGACTTGAACTTTCCTTACAAAGACTATTATTGGACTTTCCAATTGTCAAAACCATGCTTGGACTTTCACATTCCAAGACCATGCTTGGACTTCCGAGGTTGATTGCTCCAATAATATCCCCCAAATAATCTTCCCCATATGAATTTGGATATCCCAATCATTCACTAGTCACATGGTCAAACCATATTGACAAACAATAGTCAAACCCATTGTCAAACATCAAAACACTACTTGAGTCCCACTCGAGTTTGGTCAACATTGACCGAGGACCTATTACACCAACATTTCATTCATATATTGTATTTGCTTGTTTCTTGTTACTGTTAGATATGGAGCAGTTACTACGTGCATCGCACAGTAAATACACACACACACAAAGGAGTACGTGCATTTCTCCATGACTTCTGCGCGTCCAAGGGCGGAGGTGATGATAGAATGTCGGGAGGCTACCGGGAGAGATCAACAAAAACTAGAAATTCGGCCAGAACTTGATTTGTGAACAAGGAGGGATCTTCTGATTTCAATGTGATTATCCCTTAGTGGCGGGCTTCTTCCCCTTCGATCGTTGACAACTTTTCCCTCCGCTAGAAGCACTGTAAGTATCCAACTTTTGATATCTGATACAATCAATTCTTGTAATATTTCATAGGTGCAGCAGATTGACAATGGTATCAGAGCATGTGATTATGTGATATTTTCGATTGAATCATAAGATAGAAATTTCATATGAAATTCGAAATACCTCGATCCTTCATTATCTACTGCATTGCTGCCGACTCGCACTAAGGAGCGAGATTTGTTCTTGTTCTCACTGCCTCATTGTCGAAGCACAGAAGGAGCACAATTTGTGCTCGCCGCCTCACTACTGAGCGAGATCTATTCTCGTGCCCCTCGTAGCGTGATATGTCGCCTCATTGAGACATCTTCGGGAGGCAGAGAAAGGAGGAGGTGAAGGCGGAGATAAGAAGAAAGTTGCGAGAAAGGGAAAGCTCGCCCTCCTCGTAGCATGATCTGTCGCCTGGTTGAGACATCTTCGGGAGGTGGAGAAAGGAGGAGGTAGAGGCAGAGATAAGAAGAAAGTCGCGAGAAAGGGAAATCTCATGATTGAGAAAAATTTTGAAACAAAAATGAGAAAGGGAAAAAAGGGGTTGAAGTCGCGATTGAGAAAATGTTAAAAAAGACAAAAGGGTTTTTTTTCGTCATAGGCTCAGTAATAAATTTTTTTTTGAAAGTTCAATTTTTTTTTACAACATGCAATACATTAAAAAAATATTTTAGAAATATGTTTTGGCCTTTTAATGGGTTCAATTAATTGGGCTTGAACAAAATTGGGCTTGAGCAGTGTGAATTAATTGGACCTCAATTAATTAGGCTCGAGCTGTATTGGGTTGACTCAATTAGTTTAGGGTATAAAACTAATTTTGGAAACTTAATTGGGTTGCATACTGAGCCAAAGTTTTTTTTTATTTATGCTCATAATTTGATTATTGAGTAGTTGTTTTGGAAAAACTGGGACTCGACATAAACAACTTAGAGATAAGCTAAGTGAACTAGAGTCAGGTGGCTAGGGACGTTGAGAAGATAGAATACCATACATGTTGCTTGGGTGCCTGGGGTACTCGGAGCAAATTGAATGGTGTTTACATTCTCACGAATTCACAACCATGTTAAGTCATAATAGTTCGAGTCGATTGGACTTAGATGATGGTCGATTGGTAAAAGTACCAGTTGACTGGTCTAAAGCGGTTCAGTCGATTGTTCTCCAAAGAATCAAGGAAATCTGTTCTTGATTTATTATGTTGGTTCTATGCCTATATAAATTGAATTAAGTAGGTATATGTACTGGTTTTTTGGTTTTGTACTGACTTAATTAATTTTAATTTTTTCAGATAGCACAGATGATTACTACTATGCCTCGACATGATGTTTTGTGTAATCAGCTGAGAGAGACTATCCAGGGGATAGAGTATAACTCAGCTCATGGAGTCGGGTGGCACATCGGGAGACTTGACAAGCTATTTTAGAGACTTGAGATACAGAAGTTTTTAATTTTGGATAACTATAGGATATGGGCTTTAATCCGTTCACTGCCTGAGCTCCTTAGTGATATCGCACATCAGATCTGGGGGCGCTATGAGGGGCGTGTATCCTACACCCAATTGTGCACTGAGTTACTTCACTACGAGGCTTGTGAATTTCACTGTGAAGTTAATCTAGTTGAAGAATCAGAAGAAGACCCTGAAGAGAACTTTTTTGTGGGATCTTTAAAGAACTTTGTGTCCTGGCATCATCTTGAGAGTGTCCCAATAGAAAATGTCATAGTTCAGCCCAAGAAGATTGGGCATGTTTGGATTATTACTGCGCTAGTGTTTGTCCTAGTGGGAGTAATAATTGTCTATCTAGTTTATTAGAGTTGTTTTTTGTTTGTCAATTATGAGTAGAAAGAATGTTATGTGTAACATTCTTAGTAGAGTCTTGTTATTTGTTGACAATGTACAACATGTTTAGTTCATTCGAAATGATTAGTTCATTTTATGTTGTTTACTCTACATGATGCATGATATTTGTTTATGCTCTTTGATTTGTTCATTATGAGTATAATTTTAAATGATAAGTTCATTTAATGTTTAATATCATATTTGGATAATGATTAAGTTCATTAAATGGGATGTATGTAATAAAATAGATCAATGTAAGTCAGATTGGCACATACAGATGATGAGTTGTAACGTAGTTATCACTTGATTTTGTAAACCAAATCAGATTTATATTGAGTCAATTTAGAGATTACATACATATACACTGAATAATTGAAAAATCTATTTATTTATGGTAGATTATGACAACAAAGAACATCATAGCTGAATTGAATAAGGGTCAACAATTTAATGGTGAAAACTATAAAATCTGGCACCTCAAGATTCAGTATGTACTTGAGGAACAAGAAGTTCTTGAGGTTGTACATCAAGTTATGGAAGAACTTGTTGAGGGTCCCACGACACAACACAGATGTGACCTTGATGCCTATAAGGCATGGAAGAAAAAGGATTCCACTTCTAAGGGAATATTGATTAGTTAATGGTTGATGACCTAGTATTTGAGTATGAGCAGTATTCTTTGGCTCATGCAGTCTGGGTTGCCCTTAGGAATAGATACAGTGGAATTAGTTTGAGCAAGCTTTGGCAGCTGATGATCAGGTTCGACAGCTACAAGAAATGCCTGAATGGTACGATGGTTCAACATCTCAGGAAGATGTCGAATATGATTTGAGAGCTTAAAACTGCTGGTCATGAGTTGACAGACGAACAACAGGTTCAGGTAGTTATTCGTTACCTTCCATATTCTTGAGAAACCATGAAGCAAACATTAACTCACAGTAAGAGTATTAAGGCTTTCATTGACGTCTCACGCCATGTTGAACTGAAGGCGAAGAGAGTTGAATCCGTGAGGATTTTTGGCCAAGCCTATTTGGCTGTCGGTTCTGTTGGATCATCAAGATCCAAGAAAAAGAAACGGTTCAAGAAAGGAAAGGGAAAGAAGAAAGAAGTTGTTGCTGTAGGTGGGGAAGGCCCAATCAAGAAGAAGAACAAGAAGACTAGGAAGAAATCTAAAAGCAAGGTGACTTGCTTTAATTGTGACAAAAAGAGTCACTACGCTCGGGAGTGTACTGAACCGAAAAAGATTCAGGAGCAACCAACCATGTAGCTCGAGAGTGGGTTACATATGTGGAGTACTGCAGGGTACTAGCTGACAACAAATGGATCTATGTAGGAAACAATGCAAGAGTTGAAGTCAAAGGAGTTAGCACTTGCAAACTTGACCTTCGGGGTGGAAGTACTTTGTTTCTACATGATATCTTGTATGCTCCTGAGATTCGAAGGAATCTTATTTCTGTTTCTTGTCTTCTTGATTTTGGGTATTGTATTAATTTTTATAGTCGGTGTGTTGAACTTAAGATTGACTCCGTGTCAATCGGATATGGTTTTTTAACAAATGGTTTTATGGTTCTTGATGTGGAACCAAATGTTAATTGTGCAATTGATAGTTGGTTTTCAAACATTGCTCTTACTAGTGATGCAAATATAATTAATGATATTTGGCATGCTAGATTAGGACATATAGGACAAGATCGCATGAATCGGTTAGCTAAAGAGGGTTACTTGGGCTCTCGTGCTAAGATTAGCTTGTTTGTAAGTGATCATTGTTTGGCTGGAAAAGCAACTAGGAAACCATTTGGTAAGGCTATTAGGGTTGAGTCACCATTGCAACTAATTCATTTGGATATTTGTGATCCAATGAATGTGAAGGCTAGACATGGAGCTTCCTATTTCATTACATTTATTGATGATTTCTTTTGTTTCGGTCATGTGTATTTGATTTCTCAAAAATTTGAAGCATTTGATTGCTTTATTCGTTACATGAACAAAGTTAAGAATCAAACGGAACGTAAGGTTAAAACTTTATGCATTGACCGTGGAGGAGAATATTTGTCTGATATGTTCAAGATAATATGTAATGATAAGGGGATTATTAGACAGATGAAAATCCTTGGAACTCCACAGCAAAATGGGGTTGCTGAAAAAAGAAATAGGACTCTTCTAGAAATGGTTAGGTCTAGTATGGCGCAGGCTAATTTACCAATCTCCTATTGGGGAGATGCATTACTAGTTGTGGCCTATATACTTAACAAAGTGCCTTCAAAGTTAGTTCCATCTACCCCATATGAACGTTGGATAGGCAGAAAACCAGATTTAAGCAATCTGAGACCCTGGGGGTCAGTTGCCTATGTTCATGATAATTCTCACAAGTATGGAAAATTAGGACCTAGAGATAAGAAATGTATCTTTATAAGATATTCTGATACCTCCAAAGGTTATGTTTTCATAGGTGAGCAACAAGATGGAACTATCTTCGAATTGGATTCGAGAGATGCTACTTTTCTCGAAACTGAGTTCTCAGCTAGAGGTGAGGTTGATAAGATAGTTCCTCTATTTGAAGAGGATGAGTCATTATCAACAAGACAAGTGTTAAGTGGGATACCTGGACTGTAATATATTAGAAAAAAATATATATAACAAATTAAATAAAAATTTAAATAATATAATATACTAATAATATAATTTAATTATGATATAAATAAAGTAAATTTATTTATATATTTTATTAAATTGAAATTAATTTTTTATTTGTATTTTAGTTGATAATTTTGAGATAAGCTTTTATCAGATTGGACTAAGTCTAATTGGCTTTATCTAATAATATAGTTGATTATTTCAAAAGCGGAGATTTAGTTATTGATATTTAATTAGAAAAGCTCCAGATAATTTTATTAGACTTTGAGATAGTTTATTTATTTTATCCGAAAGATAGGCATTTTGGGATAAAATTTTAAGGACTTTGGTTAATTGAATTAATCAAGGTTGATTAATTCAATAAAACCTTAAGTTATAAATAAGCCTTAGATTTTTTCATTTCCCTTTTTTCCGTTATCTCCTCCTCTTTCACGAGCGACGAGCTGTCGCCATTTCCCTTCTTCACTCGTGCCCAGATCGTCGACAGTCGCTGCTCTCTTCTTCCGGCGTCGGTCTCTTCTCAGCCGCCGAGAGCTCTGTCGCTGCCTCCCCGTCCACCGTTGCTCACACCCTCGGCCAGCCACCGTATTCTTGCCGCTGCTCATGAGCCCGCACCGCATGCCCGGTGCTGCCATCACCGACTACGAGTGTCGGTCTCACCTCCGACCACTGCCGATCACGCCAATGACCGTCTCCGACCATTGTCGAACCCCAAGCACCGCCGGCGCCTTTGCCCCTTCTCGTGAGCTCAAACTATCGCCGCCCCTTTACCTCTTCCTACGCCGCCACACACACACCAATCGCCGCTGCTAGCATCGGTTGCCCCAATCGCCGTCGTCACCGCCCTAACTCCGCCCTCGCCACCGATGAAAACTAGCCAGCAACCGCCTCTGTTCGCATCAACCTGTCTCAGTGAGAAGAAAGGAACTTGATTAATTAGAATTATAGTATAATGAATTAGATTAATTAGATTAATCTATTAATTGAGTTAATTAAATGAGATTAAGCCTTTAATTAAACAAGGTTTAATTAATTGGTACTAGCTTAACTAATTTGATTTTAGTTTAATTAATTAACCTGTTTACTCGGTTAACTTGTTTTGGATTTGGGGGTTAAGAGATAATTAAACTCAAAAAGAAGACTCACATTTGATTAAATAATTAATTATAAATTAATTGATAGTTGAGTTAACAATGGATTAATTATAACAGAATTGAAAGCTGAAGCAATCCTCGGATTGGAAGATAGCTCGGACATTCTATGTATTAGGTGAGTGGATCTTTAACCTTTTAGAATTTAGTGCATGGTTATATTGGTTATGTGGTTTACTTATGTTATATTGTAGTTACCCTTTACGTTATTATTAGAGTTGCTTTGATGTCATATTTGTTGAACCCTTGGATTCTAGGTTACTTGCTAATCATTAGCATATAGTTATTGATTGATATTACTGTTATATGTGCCTATTTATTACTGAGATATAAATTGGTAGATATTGCCGGTAGATGCTTACCTATTATTTGTTGGATTGGTATTATGATTGGACTAGTGAAATAATATAATTAAGATGAGAGTATTCGTTAGAGGATATATTGAGAGGGTATGCAGTAGAGGATTTATAACTTTTCTTCTATCTCGACTGTCAGTTATGTCTCCCATTCATGGTTGAGAGGGTCTGCAGTAGAGGATTTATAACTCTTCTTCTATCTCGACTGCTAGCTATGTCTCACATTCGTGGCTGAAAGGGTTTGCAGTAGAGGTTTTATAACTTTTCTACTATCTCGACTGGCAACTATGTCTCTCATTCATGGTTGAGAGGGTCTGCATTAGAGGTTCCCTACTTTTGAAATATGGTTGCAGATGTATACCTGTGGTCGATCATGTCTTTCATTTGTGGTTGAGAGAATCTACCGTAGAGTTATACACTTGGACTACTCATTTGGAGTTAGTGATAGTTGGATTCGTGTATCGTTTGTAGCTAGATAGCTACCTTACATCTTGACTACCCACGACACCCGATCATGGTTGCATGTTGTTCTGTGCAGTCCATAGCTAGATAGCTATATACTCTGTTTGCCCATGAGACTAGGTTGGGGTAGTATGTCGTTGCCTGCAGACATTGAGTCTTTTATTGCCTGTCTATCCATGAGTCTCGGTCGTGGTAGCATGTCGTTAAGCATAGACAGTGCTCTGTATATTGCCTATCTGCCCACGAGTCTCGGTCGTGGTAGCATGTCATTGCCCGCAGATAGTGCCCTTTGTATTACCTCGAGAGTCATGAGGCTTTGTCACGGTATTTTGATATGTATTGCTTGTAGATTGCAGTAGGTTGTATATGTTGCAGGTATTTTTGTTATACTGCTGACCAGGTTAGTTGCAGACTGATATTGGTACTCTGAGGTTTGGGTTACTCTAGTTTGTTTCCTTTGACATCCATTATGTCTATTATGATTATGCATTATTTTCTATCCACCCACTGAGTGGTTGTACTCACCCTCTTCTCTTATCCTCCAGGTTAGTCGATAGATGACGAGTCCAGTTGGCTTACCTTCGCATCGCTTAGAGAGTCCCTTCTCATGCTAGTCCCACTGCATCATCGAGATGTCAATTTATCTTTCTTTATTGTTGTCGCATTTTGTTTACATATTTGGATTTTGGTCAAAATTTGATTTGGTGTCATAAAAATAATTTAATGTTAATTGATATATATATTTTAGTCATGCATGCATGCAGTCAATAAAATAATTGTATTTCTATTATTATTTTGAGGTTTTTTTACCAGATCTGGTTCTAGTGTTGTATTTCAGAATATTGTCACTAAGGGGCTCCTCTATCATTTGGATGGTGAATAGGCTCTCAGGGCATGACAATTTTATTGGTATCAGAGCCAGGTTTGAGATTTTGGTTTGTGGGTTTTGTGTTTCGAGATTTTCTTTTCCTTTGTTTTTGGAGTTCTCGTGTTTTGGGACCAGGCAAGCTGAAGGACATCTCTGAGCTATAGGAAAAGTTGTTGTCTTTAGTGATCACTATACTTTCCTTATGTAATAGGAAGTTATCATTATGTTCTTATTAGATACATACATATTTACTCATAGTAGAAAATGCCACTTAGTGAAATTGCCCCTACTCATGGTCGTGGACGAGGTCGATCTCGAAAGCGACCTATTGATGTTGTGGGACCTACCCTTGTGGTTGAAAATGTAGACTCTGTAGAGATGTCGACTGATGTCGAATTAGGAAGTTAGGGTTAGGCTCGCCAGCCACCCATTGGAAGTCAAGAAGTAACCCCTCAGAGAGTATCAGTCCCTACTACTAGTGATTTGGTCATATATAAGGTGTGTATACCTACACTGACCAAAATGATGAATGATCGTTTTTCCTTATTTTAGGGGATGTCGGTCCATGGATTTCTCATGCATGGATGGACAATTTAGAAGACTCACTAGGATACTTAAACTGTATGGATGCAGAGAAGGTGGAGCTTGTCGTGTATCACTTATGAGGTCAGACCATTACATGGTGGAAAATGTTACAGACGATTTTCGGGGAGCAGAGTATCACTTGGATACTAGTCCGAGAGACTATTGAGAGATAGTATTTTCTGATCTCTTTTAGTATAAGTTGTCATTAGGAGTTTCTGAATCGTAAGCAAGGCGATCAAATCGTCATGGATTACATTGGAGAAATTTAATCGACTTGTAGAATTTTTACCCCATTAAGGAGCTCAAGACTATGATAGTATGCTCTAGGTTGTTTATAGTCTTGCAGCCCACATTCGGATTAGGATGTCTGAATCCTCCATTGGTATCTATCGAGAGGCACTAGATCGAATCATACTGGTCGTGATGTCCCAATGAGCCGATGGGTCTTGTATACGAGGTATCGTTCTGGTTTACCCTATTCTAGCTGATATATTGATAGCTCACATTCCTCGATATCCCGATAATACATAGGGAAAAATTAGTAGAATTACGATACCTCGCTCTTGTAGATTAGTTATAATAACACTATCAAGGAAGATTTTAACGTCTCGTTACAAAGTAAAGGAGTAACCCTTGGATTTTGATAGCCATACTTAGACTTGAGATTAGGTTACCAGTATCTTAGAGTATGAGACTCGACATATAAAAAAAAATATTAGCACAAATGTACTAGATCTCACACTTGCTGAAGTTGAGAAGATGATGCACACAAATGTGACCTCAAATCTCGTGATGGATATCGTCAAGGACTCAAAGTGTGCGCTCGCGCTCAACGCCCGCAAGTGCACGGATGTCGTCAAGTAATAAAGAATATCGATCCCACAGGGACTAAGATTTCGAGTATCAGTTTGTCCAGTGGATGTGTTGTTGTTCGGATTGGAAATATGAGGGTTCACGAATGAGGGGTTGTCGGTGGTCCGAACTCAGTACGGTGTCACACGGAAGAAGAAAAAAGGTTGCTATGAGGATTTGAATGGGATTCTAGGACTTCGATTTCATTTATGTGTCGCAGAACATGCTATCAATCGAATGTATCTAGATTTTCTAGCTAGGGGTTTATGGAAAGAACATCATACACTATGGTACGAGGATGCCGAATCGATCCCTGCGACGAGACGAAAATGAGATACGTTACCGACTCTATCACATCCTTCTATCCATAGTTGCAGGTGATGAGGCCAACCTATAGGTTCCTCCTAATATCTCCTAAATCTTAGATACGAGGACTATCACTCCTCATATCGTCTACGTACAGAAGATAGAAAACCAAAATACAAAGCTATATATCTAAACAATCATTCAACTGCAAATACGATTTCAAGAACAGAAACATATTTGAAATAGCAATGTTCTACTCAACACAAACTACTCCCTAATCCTAGAATTGGAGAATCTACTCCATGGATACGAGAAGAGAGTCACAATACATTATAGAATTCATGAGTAAAATGATAAAAGTGCAAGAAATATGAATTACAATGTAATTTCAGTTATTCCCTCTGGCGTTGTGGTGCAGATCTTGATCCTCGAGCAGCTCTCTCCTTCCCCGATGCTAGTTCTCGAAGCTTTTTAGGGTTTCTGAGTGTCGTCCCAGCCGGCGTGCCTCCCCCTAGGGTTTGGGAGGAGCTTTCCTTATATAGACATCACGTTAGATCGCTGCAAAATCTAGAAAAAACCCTAGTCGCATCAAATCACTTGGCCGCCACATGGCCATGTGTTGGGCCGTGGCAGTCGTTTTCACCTTCTAAACACGGACGTGTGTAGGCACATGCCCTGGCCGTGTTCCCTTCTGCGTCCAGCTACCAAATGTCTTCTTTTTGCTCCGAAAGTGCATCGTTATCCCCACAAAATGCTATCCTGCACACAAAAGTATACAGAGCAGATCTCCGAACCAGAAAATAGGAAATGCATGGAAAACAAAGTAAAATATGCATGAAACCAACATAAAATGAGATGAGATGTGAGCAAAAACTACTCCTAAAACCCTATATGTTTTGCTCACATCAATTCCCCTAGACTTAAGCCTTTACTTATCCTCAAGCAAACCTCAGTGCCATGAAATTTCAAAAGGTATTGTTCCATACTTAGCATGTTAACTTGATTTATCAAGTGGTATTTGCAATCAAAACAAAATAGATATGTTCTAGAAATTCACTAAGTTAGCTCCTCGTGTTCGTGCTAAGCGAATCTTCTTAGGGGATATTATTCCATGGTGAGTTAAGTCGTCATTCTATAGCTTTCTTAAGGTCTCCGGTTCTTAGGCACCTACCTACCCAAAGCGAAGGTCGTTCCCTAGATCTAGCACAAAGTCTCAAAGGCGTGCTCGGTATTGAGAGAAATTGGTAGGTATTTCTCCAATAACCTAACTTGGTCTCAAAGGGGCACCTAACCATTTCCACACACAACAACTGTTTTTTTATCCCTCATAATCTTTTTTTCTTCTTTCTTTTCTTTTTCATTTCTCTCTCTCTCTCTCTCTCTCTCTCTCTCTCTCTCTCTCTCTCTCTTTCTCTCTCTTGTTTTTTTCTTTTCTTTTCTCTCTTTTATTTCTCGGCTCACTAGGATTTTGATTTTTCCGAATGGGTTTACACAATTCGAGCATCTCCAGTAACTAAAATGCTAAACTTAGGGTCACCTGTGGATTTCAAAGTACTAGACTACTGGGATGAATCATAACTAGATATGTACTAGACTCTCCCTTTCAGAATGTTCGACATGTGTAGGTGTAAAAATAAAAGCTAACCAATGTAAGTATAGAACATTCATTAGAGCAAATAAAATAAAATACCATGAGATAAATAAAGTTAAGCTACCTATGGGAACAACTCATGAAAGTAACTTTAAAAATACTACTAAGGCAGCTTAAAGATAGCCAAGACTAAGTGCAGGAAGAAACTAAACACACTATGCATGAATAAATGAATGCTAACTAAAATGCAAACATTAGGAAAGAAAAAACTGCTAGAAACAAAACAAAACTTGGGGTCCCCCCCAGACTTAAGTGAAGCATACCTCTAGTATGGTGGACGAGGTGGAAAGTTTGGTAGCCTCGGCATCTCAGGATCCTGGGAGAATCTGCTGCTGAGCCACTGATGCCACATATACATGTGGTCGATCTGAGAGCTGGTGGATGCAGCGGTTGCTCGGTGCTCCTCCTCCCTAGCCCATTGTGCCTACTGGGCTCGCATATGTTGTTGCATCTCCTGGTAGTAGGCGGCCTTCGCCTGGCGACGGGTAGCCTCCTCTTGGAAGTAGATGCGGGCCTCGTCGTAGAACTCCTTGGTGCGCTGGAAGTGCTCCCGGAAGCCCTGAAACTTCGCCTGCGTGTAGGCGCTCTGCTCCTCCCATCGTTGCCTCTATGTCTACTACTTGGCATATATGTCGTCGAGGCACGATCGGAACTCCAAAAAATCATAGAAAGATGTACATGCATCCTACTCAAAAGTAGAAAAAGGTGGCGGTGCAGGTGCAGGCTCATGTCGACGTGGACTAGGTGGGCTCGTATGCATGTGTGGACTAGAGGGAGTGTGTTGTAAAGGGGGAGAGATGAGCGCCGATGTGGATGGTCCCTGATATGGCGAGGACTCCACTATCAGGTCTAAGTGCCAATTGGCGCGTGTGGTGATGGTGGTACGATCAGGGTCGGGGAGCCTAAGGGTCATCAGGTTTTTTCTTACAAAGCCTAAGGAGTGTCCCTCTCTTACAATCATCTTCATGGCCATACACACTCCCAGGTCGATCCTAGGGCTTCCCTCTATGCTATCTAGTGCAGTGTAGTCATACCCCATCCTATGGCAAATGTGGGTAAGCAGGCCCCCCACATTAATCTCTCCTCTCGCTGTTTTGCTCATTTTCACTAAGTGTCTAATGAAATGAGACCCTACATCGATGCTACTCCTTTCTTGTAGCATGTCCCATAGGCAAAGCAACTCGCTAGCTCTCACTACACCATCACTCTCCCCATGATAAAAAAATAGTGCTTGCCATGATTCGATGGAGGTATCGGAAAATGGGGTTTTGGAGGCATGATGCTTTAGCCCTAGAAGGGTTGTAAGCATGCTCTCCTATCAATTCAGTCCAAAAGATTCGAGAGTTGAATCCTATAGGAGTTCTTCTCTCTCCCCCACTCGGCAAGCCAAAGCATGAGTTCCATTGGTGTAGTGTCCATTCATACTCAATGTTAAATATTCTACAGATAATCCTACCCTCTTCGCTCTCTCTACCCGTTAAAACTTCAGCTTCTAAAGAACTTAAAATTTTCAAAACTATCCTAGGGTAGGTTGGGTGTCTTATCCCCATTATCTCTCCCCACCCTATTTTTGCAAATAGGGCTTGAATGTCACCTAACATCTCTAAGGACTCTAGTAAATCATCATCAAGATACCTAGTTGCAGTGATTTTATGAGTAGAAAGCATGTTATATCTATCCCTATGCTCATTGTTGTGAAAAAGAAGGGTTGGAAGAGCGTTACCCTCCTCCGGAGCTTGAGGGGCATCGGTTCTCCTTGCTCGTCGCTCCGAAGCACCGGATCGAGATACCACTTGCTTAGTCCTCCGCATCCTTGCTTCTTTTGGCTTCCTTGAAAGTTGGAAAAGCTTCTAGGTGGTGGGGAAGAAGGATCCACACGGCTAGGGAAAGAAAAATTGAAACACATAGTGCATTTGGGGCAAAAATGCACGGCATGCCCTTTTTAACCTCGCGTGACATGGCCGTGTGAAAACACACGACCAGGCTGTGTGTCCCCTATTTCCCCCTTTTTGTGCGCAACGATACAAATTTTCTCACATACTTCACCGTGTAAGATAAATATTGATTTTATTTTTACCTAGCAAGTTCTTTCTGTTCCTAATGCTAACCAAAATGGAAATCAAAGTTCAAATTAACCAAGTGAATGCAATACAATCAAAAGAAAACCTAAACTAAACTAAACTTGGGTTGCCTCCCAAGAAGCGCTTTGTTTAAGGTCGTTTAGCTCGACCACACTCCATTATCAACTTGGCTCTGGAGGTTCTGTGAACCTCCATTCATTCATCTCGGTGTCTACATCCGGTGGGCTCGGCTTTATCCTGCTGAAAGTAAAGTCGTCTAGGTAGGGAGCTCTACACTCTGATAGGCTGAAGAGGATGATCTCCCCATCTACCTCTAAGGAGATCTTGTGTGCCTTTACATCTATGCACGCCCCTGCAGTTTCTAGAAAGGGCCTTCCCAAGATGATGGGATTCTGGGGGTCTAGCCCTGTGTCGAGTATAATAAAATCTGTATATATCACGAAGTTCTCAACAACCACAGGCACATGTGTTAGCATGCCGACGGGTTCCTTGATTGAGTCGTCCCCCATATGGATATTAAGGTTCGTTGATTGGAGCCCATTCAGTCCCATCTTCAAGTAGTATGCATAGGGCATCACGCTTACTGATGACCCTAAGTCACACAGTGCTTCATCGAAGCTTTCCCCATAAATCGAGCAGGGGATAACAAATTCACCAGGGTCCTCAAGCTGGGGTGGAGTTTTATCTTCATTTTCAGCTTGGTCTAGTAGAGTGGAAATCATGGCTGCACACCCCTTGGCGAATTTGTTTCACTGTGCTACTCTCTCGCTGCACACTCCTTTCTCCTTAGCTTGACTCGGCTCAGGTAATGACGAAGAATTATCCATAGGTTGCGACATGGTTTGGGCTATCTGAGCCACTTGTGTCTCCAACATCCTTGTGTAACTTGCAAGACCGTCAACAGTGGCCTTCAAGTCTCTGAGTGACTCCTCTGTTTTTTTATGTTGGCGATGGAACACTTCATTGGCCTTTGTTTGGGTAGCAATGAAGTCTTCCATCATCAATTCTAACCTAGACTTCTATTGTCATTGTTGCCCATTGCCCCACTGCTGCCCATACTCTCCTGATGGTTAGTGTTAGTGTCAGCCCTTAGTGTCAATCATGAGATGATTGATTAGAGATCATGTGTATCATATTTCATTAATAAAAGGCAAAGATTGTTTATTATATTTACTTTATACATGTGTCAGCTAAAATAAATATAATAATGCCCTTGAAAAGTATGTCCTAATCTACAGTATATCAATTGGTAGAATTGATTATGAGAATCTGTAGAGAATACTATTCTTAATATTCCTAGTCAAGTATTAATAGACAAGGGCAATATTAATACATTGAGGCTAGCATATAGGTCAATGGATGACTTGATCTCACAAGTCATGGATATATGATATCACATTGACATATGAGTATATATATTAAAGAATATATATACTGAATTGACCTGCCATGAGAAAGTGTCATGGATCGTTATATGAGTGTCATATACTTTCTCATGTGACTATTGGTATGAATAGTCCTTAGACCTGAAGTCACTACGGTTCCCTATATAAGGAATTATGCACTTTGGTATCGTCTAACGTCACACCATAACAAGGTGCACTATAACGACGATCATTGGGTATGTAATGAATTATGTGGAGGGATGTGAGTGATGTAGATGAGATTTATCCCTCCCATATGACGAGAGTGATATCTTTGGCCTCTTGATAGAGTAGGACCACGAAATGCATGGCCATGCTCAAATGAGTCAATATGAGATATTGAGCTCATTTGTTTGAGTAAGTCTACTTGGGGATCAAGAAACATAAAGATCGATAAGGGGATGACACGGTATATGCCTCATTGATCGATCTAAGATATCAGAGATAGAAGGACACCGCCATACATGATAATAGTCATGGAAAGGTTATTGGATCTCGATGATCTTGTAACTTGGGTAGCAATGTTGTATTGCTAGATGTCGCTCATTTCTTATGTATCTAAAATGGCTTTAGATACATTGCCAGCGTTACAAGAGCCTATAGGGTCACACACAAATGACATTCTGTTTTAGAGATGGTTTCTTTTAGTTGGACTAAAAGGATAATTGAGCATATGGCCAAGACTTGAGTTAGACTCAAACTGGTTAAACTTGAGTTAGACTCAAGTTGAACCATGAAAGATGATTCATCATCATGCATGATTAATTTGATTAATCATGCATAGGAATACCAAGGGCCTTGGTATTCATGATGAGAATACCAAGGGTCTTGGTATTAAGATTATCCTTAATGGGGAGATAATGGAATTAATGGCAATGGTTGGTATGGGATTAAAGTGCTTTGAACGTGCAAAGCAATGATAAGAAAAAGGCTTTTGTGTTTTGTGCGTGCAAGCCAAAAGGACCAAGAGAAGTGTTCTCTCATCCCTCCTCCTTCCTCTCCTTCTTCTTCCAAAAGAGTTCTTGGCATTTTGCTAGGGGTTGCTAGCACAACGTGACTCCAAATCGGGAGGGTGTCAGTGTGGATACGATAGTGATACAGTTATCCTTACCGTATTGAGATCCGATAGCATTTGGAAAAGCGGGATTGCGAAGGGCATGCACCGAAGGTATACTTCTCCCTCTAGATAGGATCTAGAAAAGTAGAGTACAAAATGACTTATATAGTTTTGCATGGATCTCTAGTGGGATCCGGTTTATAGTTATTATTTCCGCTGCGGTTGTGCAAAGTATTCACCCGCGATGTTGTGAACATCAAATCTGGAGTTTTCCCAACAGTTGGAAGTTCCCCGAGTCATTCCGATAGGAAAAGTTCAGGTGGTTCTTCCATCCGGGGTTGTAAGTACTAGAGAATGGGTTGATGGGCCTTTGATTGTAGTCCCCAACCTCATCGCAATGCTCAATCTGCTCTTCTAAGCCACCCTGCCATCCATAGTAGTCCTCCCGATATTCTGCTTCTCCTTCTCCAAAGTCAATGGCCACACATGAAGATGTAGAATTTAAAGAGTCGAATCGTCTGCTAAGCGCATCCATTCTCATTGCTAGGTGATCCACGGAGTTGATAGCATATCGTCCCGCTGCAGGAGCTGGGTGACCACATTCGGAAGCCCATTGATGGTGGTTCTAGGTCACCTCTTCTATTAGCTCCTCAACTTCCTCTATGGTCTTATTCATAAGTGCTCCTCCTGCAGCAGAATCGAGGGACATCTTTGTGGCGTACGTGATCCCATTGTAGAAGATATGGATCACTAGCCACCTTTCCAGTCGATGGTGGGGGCATTGGTAAAGTAGCCCCTTGTAGCGATCCCAAGCTTCAAATAGGGACTCCCCCTCCTTCTGACAGAAGCTTGTGATCAGATGGCGCATGTGAGCAGTTTTTCTTGGTGGGAAGTATTTGTTCAAGAACTGCTGCTCACATTGCTCCCATGTAGTAATGCTTCCCGAAGGCAGGGAGTGAAGCCATGCCTTAACCTTATCCCTCAATGAGAACGGGAATAGGCTCAGGCAGATCACGTCTGCAGGGACTCCATTTATCTTCATTGTCGAGTAGATTTCCAAGAATGACTCTAGGTGCCAGTTTGGGTCTTCAGTCGCAGCTCCTCCGAATTGACTCTACTGGACCATATGTATGAGTGGTGGCTTCAGTTCAAAGTTTTTTACCGAAATAAATTGTCCAGCTATACTCGGCCTAAATCCTCTAGCGCTAGGGGTTGCGTAATCCAGCAAAGGTCAGCTACCTATATTCACTTCGGATGCAGCTTGGTCCTCCATCCTCTTCTGTTCGAGTTTTCGACGGTGATAGGGTTGTTCCATTTCTAAATCGATCGAAATCAGGCCTTCCGATCCTAAGTGTCTAAGCATACGAAGAACCGAGCCACAAAATTAGGAGTATTTACCTAAGGTTCAGAAATAGAAAATAAACTAATCTAGCTAACTAATCAAAGAGCAAATAAGAAATAGATAATCATTGCTAAAATGAAATAAAAACTAAATCTGTTGGTGCAGAGGCACTAGATAATCGAACCTGTGTTTTGGTTATGGCAAAGACACAAAGTTAAGTTTACATTGTTATCTCACGAGCTAAATTGAGTATGCAGAAAAGTACTAAAGCTGGAGCTGTAGGCTAGCGACACACGGAGGAAGCCGTGGTGGTCGGGCGACACTCGAGTGACTTCGGAGGGAGCCGAAGGAATCGAGTGGAAGGCTGAAAGCGAGAGCTACAAGGTAAGTATCGAGGAAAGCTCGTGTGAGTGAGAGATTGTAAGGTCGTGTCCTCTTTACGGGGATGACCGTAGGCGGCGATCCGACTAAGACTTCCTGTGGAAGGTCTAGGTCGAGATCGGATGGTTAGAAACCATCGCATTTATCATTTTCCGAGCTAACCTCTTACTGCAGGGAAGTGGCCAGGCTGGCAGTCGACTGCTGGACATTGGGCAGTCAACTGATGCTCATCAGTCGACTGATGGGAGTCATCAGTCGACTAATGGCGACGAATCAACCTTTGCGCTAGGTCAAAAAGGATAAGGTTTGACGTGACCATTTCGCGATAAAAATTATACAACTTCGTGATATGTTCCAAAAAAAGAGGAGACATATTCAGAGGCCAAAATCTATAAAAGGAGGGGAGGATTCCAACTCCACATTACATCAAGTTTATTCTCAAGTGCTCCTACAACGCCAACGCTCCAACGCCGTCATAACGTCGACACGATGATAAGTTCAAATCTCCTTCGTCGGCAGCAGTAGCAAGTAATTGTTTTTATTGTATTCTTTGTTTTAATCGTAACGAGGTGAGGTAGGCTTGTTGCCTCATCCTCGTACTTTTGGTTTTTTGATCGTTGTCTCCTACCTCCAACGAGGAGGAGACGTTATAGTGCTTTGCCCTCCGTACGCAGTCTAGGACCAATAGGGCCTTGGAGTAGCAACCGCTGGGTTGTGAACCAAGTAAAAATAAATGTGTCTCTTTATTTTCCGCTGCTCTTACTCATTTAATTATCTACTCGAATGAAACGTCGAAAAGATTTACGATCGCTATTCACCCCCCCCCCCTCTAGCGACGCTTTTCGATCCAACAAAATCTAGATATGGAAAGTCTAAAAATTCAAATAAAATAAAATTAAATTAAATTAAAAAAATAAGCAAGTAAATAAATCTAACCTAAGTCCAATCCAAATATCCACTTTCTTGATTTGATATCGAATCAATCAGTCCCCGGCAACGGCGCCAAAAACTTGATGCACACAAACGTAACCTCAAATCTCACGATGGAGACCTTCCAGGACTCGAAGTGCGCGCTCGTGCTCAATGCTCGCAAGTGCATGGATGTCGTCAAGGAATAAAGAATATCAATTCCACAGGGACTGAGATTTCGAGTATCGGTTTATCCAGTGGATGTGTTGTTGTTCAGATTGGAAATCTGAGGGTTCACGAATAAGGGGACGCCGATGGTCCGAACTCAATACGGTGTCACACGGAAGAAGAGAAAAGGTTGCTATGAGGATTTGAATGGGATTCTAGGACTTCTATTTCGTTTGTGTGTCACAAAACATGCTATCAATTAAATGTATCCAGATTTTCTAGCTAGGGTTTTGTGGAAAGGACATCATACACTATGTTACGAGGATGCCGAATCGATCCCTGCGATGAGCTAAAAATGAGACATGTTACCGACTCTATCGCATCCTTCTATCCACAGTTGCAGGCGATGAGGCCAACCTATAGGTTCCTCCTAATATCCCCTAAATCTTAGATACGAGGACTATCACTGCTCATATCGTCTACGCACGAAGATAGAAAACCAAAACACAAAGCTATAGATCTAAACAATCATTCAATTGCAAATACGATTTCAAGAACGAAAACATATTTGAAATAGCAATGTTCTACTCAACACAAACTACTCTCTAATCCTAGAATTGGAGAATCTACTCCATGGATACAAGAAGAGAGTCACAATACATTATAGAATTCATGAGTAAAACGATAAATGCGCAAGAAAAATGAATTACAATGTAATTGTAGCTCTTCCCTCTAGCATTATGGTGCAGATCTTGATCCTCGAGCAACTCTCTCCTTCCTCGATGCCAGTTCCTGAAGCTTTTTAGGGCTTCGGAGTGTCGTCCCGGCTAGCGTGCCTCCCCCTAGGTTTTAGGCAGAGCATTCCTTATATAGACATCATGCCAGATCGCTGTGAAATATGGAAAAAACCCTAGTCGCGTCAAATCGCTTGGCCGCCACACGACCTTGTGAAAACAAACAGCTTGGCCTTGTGTTGGGTCGTGGAGACCATTTTCGCCTTCTGAACACGGACGTGTGTAGGTACATGCCCTGGCCACGTTCCCTTTTATGTCCAGCTGCCAAATGTCTTCTTTTTTATCTGAAAGTACACCATTATCCCCATGAAACGCTATCTGCACACAAAAGTATACAAAGCATATCTCCGAACTAGAAAATAGGAAATGCATGGAAAACAAAGTAAAATGTGCATGAAACCAACATAAAATGAGATGAGATGTGAGCGAAAACTACTCCTAAAACCCTATATATTTTGCTCACATCAGAAGACTAGTAACCAATTTAGGATATGGATCACAGTGGTGCAGTAGAAGCATGATGGGCGCATAACCCATAGAGAAGTTATAAAAGAGAGTTTACTCTCTGACAAAGGGATGTTAAAATATTAGAGCAAGTTAGAAGAGTGACACACTACTTAGGGTTATATAACCATAGAAGTACATAATGACTTCCATATTTTGTTAATATGGGAGTATGTACTCAATTTATTTATGTTATGAAGGATATAGTTGAAGTTCCAGATTATATTCCAGGCGCGAAGAATGTTGAGATGAAGCAAGGGCATCTGCTCGATTGAAGTTGGATGGTAATGAGATTCTAATGAAGCAACTATTTAGAGTAAAAGAACGACATGTAGATAGGATATCTTCATCAGGGTATATCGAATAGGAAATTTGGGGAGCAAATTTTTATTGTTGGAGGAGAATGTAATATATCAAGAAAAAATATATATAACAAATTAAATATAAATTAAAATAATATAATATAATAATAATTTAATTTAATTACGAGATAAATAAAGTAAATTTATTTATATTTTTTATTAAATTGAAATTAATTTTTTATTTGTATTTTAGTTGATAATTTTGAGATAAGCTTTTATCAGATTGGACTAAGTCTATTTAACTTTATCCAATAATAAAGTTGATTATTTCAAAAGCGGAGATATAGTTATTGGTATTTAATAATAAAACCTCCGGATAATTTTATTAGACTTTGAGATAGTTTATTTATTTTATCCGAAAGATAGGCATTTTGGGATAAAATTTTAAGGACTTTGGTTAATTGAATTAATCAAGGTTGATTAATTCAATAAAACCTTAAGTTATAAATAAGCCTTAGATTTTTTACTATCCCTTTTCCCGTTATCTCCTCCTCTTTTGCGAGCGACGAGCTGCCACTGTTTCTCTTCTTCGCTCGTGCCCAAATCGTCGACGGCCGCTGCTCTCTTCTTCCGATGTCGGTCTCTTCTCAGCCACCGAGAGCTCCGTCACTGCCTCCCCGTCCACCGTTGCTCACACCCTCGGCTAGTGGCCGTATTCTTGTCGCTGCTCACGAGCCCATACCACGTGCTTGTCGCCGCCATCACCAACTACGAGTGTCAGTCATGCCTCCGACCACTGCCAATCACGCCAACGACCGTCTCCGACCACTGTCGAACCCCAAGCACCGTCGGCGCCTTCGCCCCTTCTCGCGAGCTCTAATTGTCGCCGCCCCTTTACCTCTTCGTGCACTGTGGCGGACACACCAATCATCGCTGCCAGCATCGGCCGCCCTAATCGCCGCTATCACTGCCCTAACTCTGCCCTCGCCACCGAAGAAAATCGACCAACAGCCGCCTCTATTCACGTCAGCCTGCCTCGGTGACAAGAAAGGAACTTGATTAATTAGAATTATAGTATAAAGAATTAGATTAATTAGATTAATCTGTTAATTGAGTTAATTAAATGAGGTTAAGCCTTTAATTAAATAGGGTTTAATTAATTTGTACTAGCTTAACTAATCTGATTTTAGTTTAATTAATTAACCTGTTTACTTGATTAACTCATTTTGGATTTGGTGGTTAAGAGATAATTAAACTCAACAAGAAGACTCACACTTGATTAAATAATTAATTATAAATTAATGGATAGTTGAGTTAACAATGGATTAATTATAATAGAATTGAAAGTTGAAGCAATCCTCAGATTGGAAGATAGCTTGGACATTCTACGTATCAGGTGGGTGGATCTTTAACCTTTTAGAATTTTGTGCATGGTTATATTGGTTTTGTGGTTTACTTATGTTATATTGTAGTTACCCTTTATGTTATTGTTAGAGTTGCTTTGATGTCATATTTGTTGAACCCTTGGATTCTAGGTTACTTGCTCATCATTAGCATGTAGTTATTGATTGATATTACTGTTATATGTGCCTATTTACTGCTGAGATATAAATTTGTAGATATTGCTAGCCGATGCTTACCTATTATTTGTTGGATTGGTATTATGATTGGACTAGTGAATTAGTATAATTAAGATGAGATTAATCATTAGAGGATATATAACTTTTCTCCTATCTCGGTTGCTAGCTATGTCTCCCATTCGTGGTTGAGAGGGTCTGCAGTAGAGGATTGATAACTTTTCTTCTATCTCGACTGCTAGCTATGTCTCCCATTCGTGGTTGAGAGACTCTGCAGAAGAGGATTTATAACTCTTCTTCTATCTTGACTGCCAGCAATGTCTCACATTCGTGGTTGAGAGGGTATGCAGTAGAGGATTTATAAATTTTCTTCTATCTCAACTGCCAGCTATGTCTCCCACTTGTGGTTGAGAGGGTCTGCACTAAAGTTTCCCTACTTTTGAACTATGGTTGCATTTGTATACCTGTGGTCGATCATGTCTCCCATTCGTGGTTGAGAGAATCTACCATGGAGTTATACTTTTGGACTACTCGTTCGGAGTTAGTGATAGTTGGATTCGTGTATCGTCTGTAGCTAGATAGCTAACTCGTTCGGAGTTAGTGATAGTAGCATGTTGTTGCGTGCAGTCCATAGCTAGATAGCTATATACTCTGTCTGCCCACGAGACCAAGTCATGGTAGCATGTCGTTGCCCAAAGACATTGAGTTTTTTATTGTCTGTCTACCCACGAGTCTCGATCGTGGTAGCATGTCATTACGCGTAGATAGTGCTCTGTATATTGCCTATCTGACCACGATTCCTTGTCGTGGTAGCATGTCATTGCCAACAGATAGCGCCCTTTGTATTACCTCGAGAGCCATGTGGCTTTATTTCAGTATTTTGATATGTATTGCTTGTAGATTGCAGTAGGTTGTATATGTTGTAGGTATTTTTGTTATACTGCTGACCAGGTTAGTTGCAGACTGATATTAGTACTCTGAGGTTTGGGTTACTCTAGTTTGTTTCCTTTGACTTCCATTATGTCCATTATGATTATGCATTATTTTCTATCCACCCACTGAGTGGTTGTACTCACTCCTCTTCTCTTATCCTCCAGGTTAGCCGATAGAGGACGAGTCCAGTTGGCTTACCTTCACATCGCTTAGAGAGTCACTTGCCGTGCTGGTCCCACTGCATCATCGAGATGCTGATTTATCTTTATTTATTGTTGTCACATTTTATTTACATATTTGTATTTTGATCGCAATTTGATTTGGTGTCATAAAACTAATTTACTTTTAATTGATATATATATTTTAGTCGTGCATGCATGCAGTCAATAAAATAATTGTATTTCTATTATTATTTTGAGGTTTTTTTACCAGATCTGGTTCCAGTGTTGTATTTCAGAATATTGTCACTAAGGGGCTCTTCCGTCATTTGGATGGCGAATAGGCTCCCGGGGCGTGACAATTTTATTGGTATCAAAGCTTAGGTTTGCGATTTCGGTTTGTGGGTTTTGTTTTTCGAGATTTTCTTTTCCTTTGTTTATGGAGTTCTCGTGTTTTGGGACCAGCCAAGCTGAAGGACATCTCTGAGCTATAGGAAAAGTTGTTGTCTTTAGTGATCACTGTACTTTCCTTATGTAATAGGATGTTATCATTATGTTCTTATTAGATACTTACGTATTTGCTCATAGTAGGAAATGCCACTTAGTGAAATTGCCCCTACTCATGGTCGTGGACAAGGTCGATCTCGAAAGCAACCTATTATTGTTGTGGGACCTACCCTCGAGGTTGAAAATGTAGACTCTGTAGAGGTGTCGACTGATGTCGAATTAGAAAGTTAGGGTTAGGCCCGCCAGCCACCCATTGGAAGTCAAGAAGTAACCCCTCAGAGAGTATCAGTCCCTACTACTAGTGATTTGGTCATATATAAGGCGTGCATACCTACACTGACCAAAATGATGAAGAATTATTTTACCTTATTTTAGGGGATGTCGGTCCATGGATTGCTCATGCATGGATGGAAAATTTAGAAGACTCACTAGGATACTTAACCTATATGGATGCAGAGAAGGTGGAGCTTGTCGAGTATCACTTATGAGGTCAGACCATTACATGTGTGGAAAATGTTACAGAGGATTTTCGGGGAGCAGAGTATCACTTGGATACTATTTCGAGAGACTATTGAGAGATAGTATTTTCTGATCTCTTTCGGTATAAGTTGTCGTTAGGTGTTTCTGAATCGTATGCAAGGCGATCGAAGCGTCATGGATTACATTGGAGAAATTTAATTGACTTGTAGAATTTTTACCCCATTAAGGAGCTCAGGACTATGATCGTATGCTCCAGGTTGTTTATAGTCTTGTAGCCCACATTCAGATTAGGATGTTTGAATCCTCCATTGGTATCTACCAAGAGGCACTAGATCGAGTCATACTGGTCGAGATGACCCAATGAGCCGATGGGTCTGGTATACGGGGTATCATTCTGGTTTACTCTATTCTAGCTGATATATTGATAACTCACATTCCTTGATATCTCAATAATACTTAGGGAAAAATTAGTAGAATTATGATACCTCGCTCTTGTAGATTTGTTATAATAACACTATCAAGGAAGACTTTAATGTCTCGTTACAAAATAAAAGAGTAACCCTTGGATTTTGATATCCATACTTAGACTTGAGATTAGACTACCAGTAACTTAGAGTATGAGACTCGACATATAAAAAAAAGCTTAGCATAAATGTACTAGATCTCACACTTGATGAAGTTGAGAAGACTAGTAACCAATTTAGGATATGGATCACAGTGGAGCGGCAGAAGCATGATGGGCCCATAACCCACAGAGAAGTTATAAAAGAGAGTTTACGCTATGACAAATGGATGTTAAAATATTAGAGTAAGTTAGAAGAGTGACACAACACTTAGGGTTATCTAACCATAGAAGTACATAATGACTTCCATATTTTGTTAATATGGGAGTATGTACTCAATTTATTTATGTTATGAAGGATATAGTTGAAGTTCTAGATTATATTCCAAGCGCGAAGAATGTTGAGATGAAGCAAGGTCATCTTCTCGATTGAAGTTGGATGGTAATGAGATTCTAATGAAGCAACTATTTAGAGTAAAAGAATGACATGTAGATAGGATATCTTCATCAGGGTATATTGAATAGGAAATTTGGGGAGCAAATTTTTATTGTTGGAGGAGAATGTAATATATCAAGAAAAAATATATATAACAAATTAAATATAAATTAAAATAATATAATATACTAATAATATAATTTAATTACGAGATAAATAAAGTAAATTTATTTATATTTTTTATTAAATTGAAATTAATTATTTATTTGTATTTTAGTTGATAATTTTGAGATAAGCTTTTATCATATTGGACTAAGTTTAATTGGCTTTTATCCAATAATAAAGTTGATTATTTCAAAAGCGGAGATTTAGTTATTGATATTTAATTAGAAAAGCTCCAAATAATTTTAATAGACTTTGAGATAGTCTATTAATTTTATCCTAAAGATAGGCATTTTGGGATAAAATTTTAAGGACTTTAGTTAATTGAATTAATCAAGGTTGATTAATTCAATAAAACCTTAAGTTATAAATAAGCCTTAGATTTTTTCCTTTCCCTTTTCCCGTTATCTCCTCCTCTTTCACGAGCGATGAGCTACCGTCATTTCCCTTCTCTGCTTGTGCCCATATCGGCCTCCGCTCACACCTCGACGCATTCTCTCGCTACTCACGGTGCACCGCGTGCCGTCTGCCATTCGATTATGGGTGTCGATCTCGCCTCCGACCGCTGCCGATCACGCCAACGACCGTCTTCGACCACTGTCGAACCCCAAGCACCGCCGGCGCCTTCGCCCCTTCTCGCGAGCTCTAACCGCCACTGCCCCTTTACCTCTTTGTGCGCTACCGCGCACACACCAATCGTCGCTACTAGCATCAACCACCCCAGTCGCCGCCCTAACTCCGCCCTTGCCACAAATGAAAACCGACCAGCAGCCTCCTCTGTTCGCGTCAACCTGCCTCGGTGAGAAGAAAGGAACTTGATTAATTAGACTTATAGTATAACGAATTAGATTAATTTGATTAATCTATTAATTGAGTTAATTAAACGAAATTAAGCCTTTAATTAAACAGGGTTTAATTAATTTGTACTAGCTTAACTAATCTAATTTTAGTTTAATTAATTAACCTGTTTACTCGATTAACTCATTTTGGATTTAGGGGTTAAGAGATAATTAAACTCAACAAGAAGACTCACACTTGATTAAATAATTAATTATAAATTAATGGATAGTTGAGTTAACAATGGATTAATTATAACAAAATTGAAATCTGAAGCAATCCTCAGATTGGATGATAGCTCGGACATTCTACGTATCAGGTGGGTGGATCTTTAACCTTTTAGAATTTAGTACATGGTTATATTGGTTATGTGGTTTACTTATGTTATATTGTAGTTACCCTTTACGTTATTGTTAGAGTTGTTTTGATGCCATATTTGTTGAACCCTTGGATTCTTGGTTACTTGCTCATCATTAGCATGTAGTTATTGATTGATATTACTGTTATATGTGCCTATTTACTACTGAGATATAAATTGGTAGATATTGCTGAAAGATGATTACCTATTATTTGTTGGATTGGTATTATGATTGGACTTGTGAAATACTATAATTAAGATGAGATTAATCGTTAGAGGATATATAACTTTTCTCCTATCTCGACTGCCAGCTATGTCTCTCATTCATGGTTGAGAGGGTCTGCAGTAGAGGATTTATAACTTTTCTTCTATCTCGACTGCCAGCTATGCCTCTCATTCGTGGTTGAGAGGGTCTACATTAGAGGATTTATAACTCTTCTTCTATCTTGACTGCCAGCTATGTCTCATATTCGTGGTTGAGAGGGTCTGTAGTAGAGGATTTATAACTTTTCTTCTATCTCGACTTCCAGCTATGTCTACCATTCATGGTTGAGAGGGCCTACAATAGAGGTTCCCTAATTTTGAACTATGGTTGCATTTGTATACCTATGGTCGATCATGTCTCCCATTTATGGTTGAGAGAATCTACCGTGGAGTTATACTCTTGGACTACTCGTTCGAAGTTAGTGATAGTTGAATTCGTGTATCGTCTGTAGCTAGATAGCTACCTTACATCTTGACTGCCCACGAGACCCGGTCATGGTAGTATGTTGTTGCATGCAGTCTTTAGCTATATAGCTATATACTCTGTCTGCCCACGAGACCAGGTCGTGGTAGCATATTATTTCCCACAGACATTGAGCCTTTTATTGCCTGTCTACCCACGAGTCTTGATCGTGGTAGCATGTTGTTGCGTGTAGATAGTGCTCTGTATATTTCCTATCTGCCCATGAGTCCCGATCGTGGTAGCATGTCGTTACCTGCAGATAGTGCCCTTTTTATTACCTCAAGAGTCACTAGGCTTTATCGTGGTATTTTGATATGTATTGCTTGTAGATTGCAATAGGTTATATATGTTGCAGGTATTTTAGTTATACTGTTGACCAGGTTAGTTACAGACTTATATTGGTACTCTGAGATTTAGATTACTCTAGTTTGTTTCCTTTGACTTCCATTATGTCCATTATGATTATGCATTATTTTCTATCCACCCACTGAGTGGTTGTGCTGACCCCCTCTTCTCTTATCCTCCAGGTTAGCTGATAGAGGACGTGTCCAGTTGGCTTACCTTCGCGTCGCTCAGAGAGTCCCTTGTCGTGTTGGTCCCACTACATCGTCGAGATGGCAATTTATCTATCTTTATTATTGTCGCATTTTGTTTACATATTTGGATTTTGGTCGCAATTGGATTTGGTGTCATAAAGCTAATTTACTTTTAATTGATATATATATTTTAGTCGTGCGTGCATGCAGTCAATAAAATAATTGTATTTCTATTATTATTTCGAGGTTTGTTTACCAGATCTGGTTCTAGTGTTGTATTTCTGAATATTGTCACTAAGGGGCTCCTCTGTCATTTGGATGGCGAACAGACTCCCGGGGCGTGACATGGACCTAGTCAACCCTGTGAGAGTAATTTGCCTGGTCACAGGGTGACTTCTCAGGAGCACAACTTATGAAGAAGTGTTCGTAAGATCAAACCTAAGAAGTGGTTTGATATTGAGAATGAGACAATGATGACACTCCCAGTTGATGATAATGAACCTCAATAAGTTAAAAAAGCTCTAGGCTCTAGAGTTAGAGAAAAGTGGAGAAATACAATGGTTGAAGAAATGGAGTCAATGATTAAGAATCATGTTTAGGAGTTAGTCGATCTTCTTCCTGGTCGAAGGGCTATTGGGAATAAATGGATTCTCAAAATAAAGAGGAAATTAGATGGATCAATTAACCGATACAAAACTCGTTTGGTTGTAAAAGGATTTACCCAATTGGAGGGTATAGACTTTAAAGAGATATTTTCTCCCGTAGTGAAGTTTGTGTCAATCCGAGTTATTTTATATTTAGTGGTGCATTATGACTTGGAGTTACATCAGATGGATATAAAAACCGCTTTCCTTAATGGTGAGTTTGATAAGGAAATCTATATGGTTCAGCCAGAAGGTTTCGTTACTGAAGGCCAAGAAGATAAATTATGTAGATTGAAGAAATCTATATATGGGTTAAAGCAAGCATCAAGACAGTGGAACATAAGATTTAACGATGTGGTTTTATCTTATGGTTTCGAAATAATCAATGAGGATCATTGCATTTTCCTGAAGAAGGACAAAGGAAAGTATGTCATTTTATCATTAAATGTTGATGATATGCTGATAGCAGGAAATGACATAGGTTTTGTGATAAAAGTCAAAGAGTGACTTTCATCACAGTTTGACACAATGGATATGGGAGAAGCTAAATACATCTTAGAAGTTAAGATCATCAGGGATCGATCTAAGAGACTTTTGGATTTGTCCCAAGAGTCTTATATAAATAAGATGTTATAACATTTCGGTATGTTTGATTGCAATAGTGAACAAACATCTATTGTGAAAGGTACTATTCTGAGTAAGAGTATGAGTCCCAAGACTCTTGAAGAAATAGCCGGGATGAATAAAAAACTATATGCCAGTGTTGTAGGTAGTTTGATGTACACTATGATGTGTACTCATCCCGATATCAGCTATGTTGTTTGCTTAGTTAGCCGGTTCCAGTCAAACCTAGGACCGGGACACTGGAAAGAAGTGAAAAGGATATTCAGATATCTGAAAGCGACAATAGGTTATAGTCTTTGTTATCAAGGATCAGATATAAGCCTGAAGGGCTATTCAGATGCAGATTGGGCTGGGGACCTGGATGATAGAAAATCCACATCAAGCTATACATTCTTGTTGAATGGTGGTGCCATCTCCTGGAATAGCAAGAAGTAGGCTTATGTGGCCTTGTCAACTATGGAAGCTGAATATGTGGCATGTTCAGCAGCTGTGCAAGAAGCAGTCTGGTTAAGGAGGTTCCTGAAGCATATGGAAATTGCTAAAGACAGTGGGAGTCCAGCGACCGTCTACTGTGACAGTCAAGCTGCTATAGCTTTTTTTAAGGGTCCCAAATATCATAGCAAGGCCAAGCATATAGCAACAAAGTATAACTTTATAAGGGATATTGTTGCTAAGAAGAAAGTGATTCTTGAGTATATCCCTATACGAGTTATGCTTGCAGATCCTTTTATTAAGTCGATGACTAGAGAGTCATTTTATGAGCATGTAAAGTCTATGGGACTTCGTTGAATGTAACAATTTTGTAATGACAATCAGATATTGTAATTTGATTGTTTGAAATGCTAGCCATAATCTATTCAGTGTATGTGATATTACATTCTGATAAGATCTCATTGAGCATGTTGGCAGGTAGTGATTGGTCCTCTCACATGGACAATAATCTCTATTTGTTATGTACGAATAGGGGTAAGACCATTACTTATAAGATAGCTTTGGAAGCTATATGTATAGAGATACATGCCTATAAGCTGGGGTCATCTTGATATTTGTATCAAGATAAGATCATTTGAGAATAATGATCGAAGTAAATGCTCCCACCATTTACTATACCTGTTTGGAGCCATATTAGAATTCATATCTTGAATTCAGAGTTAGGCATTGGGAATGTCTAGATTGAAATTTGTACGATGTTGATTTGAGGAAAATATGCATTCTTTATTAGTAAAGAGAATAACATCGTAGCATGTGATTCATATCACATGTGCTAAAGCGACAATAAGGGTAGTAGGAGAATAGATTTCTGCTTCTCTACTATGTGAGCCCTTTGAGATTATATTTTAATCTCAGCATTTGCCCTTTGTGACTATTTAGGTGTCTACTTGAAGTTTTAATCTGGGTATGCTAAAAAGGAAGATTAAATAGATTTACATCTTATGGGAATTATTCACTAGTCGACCAATTTCTATTGTGTACAAAAATGATTGTGAATATTGAGAATATGGAACATGCTCTTGACTTGATAGTCATTATAAGGGATTACAGATGTTTATATTGATGTAAATGGAGATTATTTAATCTGGGTAAATAGCAAGATATCATTTCTAGGAAAATAGTTTTGTACCACCTGGAGAACGGTTGTATGCCACTGATGGATGGTTGTGTACCATCAGATGAATGATTATATGTCTTTCATAGAATGGTTATGTACCATTTTGAGAGCAGCTAAGTTAGGCGTAACAACTTTTCTTAACATTGATTGCTCTATGAGTAGCTATGTAAGGTGTAACAACTTTCTTAGCAATGGATTGCTCAGTGTGCTTGCTGTCGCACGAATCATTTTTCAATATATGAATTGGTTGTTCTAATGGTCTTTGTGACTATTCATCTCTATTCTATTAGTTTTTTGGGACTATTGACTCCGACTCTATTTAGTCTATGTGGCTAAATACCTCTTATTGGTCTATATAACCATTTGTCTATGTGGCATATCTTGGACGGCTCTATTTAGTCTATGTGATTAAATACCACTTATCGGTCTATGTGACCATTTGTCTATGTGTTATGTCTTGGATGAGTGGGAGATGTTAGACATGGAGCAGTTACTGCGTGCATCGCGCAGTAACTGTGCACGCACTCAAAGGAGTGCGTGCATTTCTCCACGACTTCTGTGCGTCCAAGAGCGGAGGTGATGATAGAACGTCGGGAGGCTGCTGGGAGAGATCAACGAAAACCAGAAATTTGATCGGAACTTGATTTGTCAACAAGGAGGGATCTTCCAATTTCAAAGTGATTATCCCTCAGACAGCGGGATTCTTCCCCTTCGATCGTTGACAACATTGCCCTCCATTAGAAGCGCTGTAAGTATCCGACTCTTAATATCTGATACAATCAACTCTTGAAATATTTCATAGGCGCAGGAGATCAACAGTTACTTCTCCTTATTGTAAGCTTCATATTGTACGAGGTTTCTCTACCTTCAATGACATATTGAGAAGGAGAGGTTTTAGTTAGGGTAGATCACTAGAGTGCCACCGTAGAGCAGAAACTAGGGTTTCGATGTTAGTAATATATGAGAGATGTCCTAAGGCAATCACCTTATGTATGAACCATTTATATGATAAATGAAGATTCACTATTTGAGTATACATGTTTAATGTATTTGATTGGATCTTAAACTCATTTACTGAATGTCCACGATACGATTCACAGCATGAGAGAATTTGTGATTGGATCACAACTAGTGAGTATCTCTACATGTGTAATTGTGATGTATCGGAATTATCCCTAGTCGATGAATTGATGGATTTGGACACCATCAATTCTGTCGAGACTAGCATGAGGTATACTCCTTGGTGTATCCAAGCAGCTGATTCTCACTGGCTGGAGACATAGTGATGTCCGGAGTTGATCGTGGATGCTAGTTATGGTAACTAGTTCATTGGAGTGACCAGCCGTAAGACTTCATATGGTTCTCTGCATATATAGATATGTCAATGAAGTTCTTACTGTGGCTTAAGTGCGATGTTCCTTTGACTTGCGGTATTCAAGTCATCTTGATCATGGAGACTTATGCTTTGACATCTTAAGCAAACATCTCTAAGGAGATGTGGACCCGGGATGATTGGGTATAAGTCGAAGTGATCAAGGTGTTTGAATAGCCTATAAAGGATTCACCACTCCTTGCGAGGAGATGTATACCCATGGCCTCTCGTCGGATTGTTACTAAAGTCTTTGGCCAAAGCATTACATGTTTAGAGTAAGGTACTCTTCGATACATGTGGAGTAACTAGAATCCGTAGGACGAGGAAATTATACTTGGGCTAGGTGTGACGTAGTCAGCCTAGTGGGGACTGACACAATAGACCATGTCCTGAACCAAGTGGGTATAAGATGAGTGAAGGGAATGGGGCACGATTCATTCGAGCCATCAAGGGTTTCGTAAATAGTTCTGGATCAACCGTTGATCTTTTCGGTTAATTGGGGATCATGATGTACTACTAGGTGTCACTCATGATCGCTCTATAATTAATGGTTAATTATAGACGGCCAACATAAACCGAGAACCTATTTGGTCACACCCACAACGAGTCAAATCCAAAGGATTTAAAACGAGCTTGAGAATGTGATTCTCAGACCGAGAGAAACTATGTTTGGTTGGACCAAACATAAAGCGAGCATGAAATTGTTTCAGTCGCAATGGAAGCGTGGATGGGCCGTGTCTTATGAAGACATAATGGATGGACCAAAATGGTTTGGTTCTAATCCAATGGATAAGAATAAACCAAAGGGTTTGGTTTATATTAAACGAATGAACCAAAGGTTGGTTCGGTTCGTTTTAACTTAAAATAAACCATCATAGTTTGGTTTATTTTAACTTATCTTAATGGAGCGGGTTAACGGGCTTTATGGATATGATCCATTAACCATTAAGAGAATTAGTTCTCTATAAAAGTGGGCTTAAGGGATTGTTAAACCCTAACTAATCCAATCATCCAAACCCTAGCCGCCCAACACAAAGTTGCCGCCCAGCTTGTGTTGCCGCCCAGCCCATAGCTCCTCCAACCGGCGTCCAGAAGGCGGCTTCCTTCCTCCTCGCCGGCGTCGAGCTGCTGCCGGAAGAGTTCCGGCGATCCTCCTTAGGTTTGGCATCAAGGTGAGCACTTGGCTTCCTTTGTTGGCCGGCGCCTATCTCCTCCACCAAGCTGTCCAGTTTTTCTGGACAGCTTCTTCTCCTCTCGTCGGAGCATCGTTTGGACGACGGTTAGTGCTCCGACAGCGGCTAACATACCGGGGATTTGATCTCCGGTAATCCTCTGAGGTGGAGGATGAAGGATTCGTCAAACGGTTGACGAATACCTCTCCGGAGAAGCGAGTTTTGAGAACTCGTTTTGGATCCGAATTTGGATTCGGATCGTGATCATCTCTCGATCACGTCGTCTTCAACACGAGGCTAGTAACCCGTACGAAGACGAAGCTCGTGACTTAGCGAAGTCATCCCGAGGAGCTCGGCGTGGATACGGATAGAGACGATTCTTACGAGGATCGTTTCGGTTGATGCCGTTCCCGCTACACGTCATACGGAAGGTATAACGTAGTTTAATTTCCTTTTATTGCAATTTTAATTTACGGTTATGTCTACACTTGTTGTAATAGCATGCGTGTGTTGTGTGTGTTGTAATAAATAGGAGTATTTATTATTTTTATTGCTTCCGCTGTGCTCATGTTTACGAAACATGATCGAACACACACGCCGCGGTGCCGGAAACCCAACAGTGGTATCAGAGCCCAGGTTGTGTTTCGACATAATCGTAAAAATGGTTTTGCGATAGTCATAATGTATTTCTGGAAGTTTTCTAAATTTTGGAAATTTAGAAGTATTTATGGAAATTTTTCAATTTTGGAAAGTCTAGAAGTATTTATGGAAATCTTCCACTTTTGGAAAGTTGGAAGTATTTATGGAAATTTATATTTTCCATAAATAAAATATTTGATTAGATTCTGGAAATTTGTTTCCTAATTTAATCATGATTTGATTTGGGAAATCAAATCTTAAAATATTTAATTTCCATAAGTAGTTTTAAAGATTTAGGAAATTGATTTCCTAAATAGATTTTCCTTAATCAAATAATTCCATGAATAAAATATGTGATTAGATTTGGAAATTTGTTTCCTAATTTAATTATGATTTGATTTGGAGAATCAAATCTTAAACATATTTTATTTCCATAAATAGTTATGACATATAAGGAAATTACATACATGACATAATTGTATGCCATGTAATTGCATTAGATGCATAACATTATGTCATGCGTGTCGTGACATGTAGATGTATGCCATGTATGCCATGCCATGTAGATAATAGTTATTTGCATGCAAAGAGGATGAGACATAAAAACCCTTAATCAATATTAAAGCCTACACCTTCCATTAATATGGTTAGAACCAGTTGTTTCTTGTTTGGGTTGTTGGACTCTCCAACTCAACTGAATATGTTCAAACCATGGAATAGTTTAATACTAATATGGTAAGAGTCAGAGGTCAATCGTTAGCTTTGGTTGTTGGACTCTCTCCAAGCTGGGCTAATTGGTTGAATGCGCTCTAACCATATTAAAACTATGTCCCGATTAATGGGTTGGCTTTAACCTGGAGCATCGGCTTGTTGGACTCTCTCCAAGGTCGATGTAAAGGGAGGTGAAGTTGGGTGCTATGCATATGATGCATACTTGTTAATGTGTTAACAACCCGATGTATGTGTGAACATTCAATTAGTTGATAGCACATTGTGATAGTTGCATATACGGGATATGCAATCGGTATAGATGATACCTACCGTCGTAGTTATGAATGGCTTGTTGGACTCTCTCCAAGGTTGTTCATAACTATGATGGATATCAGCCCATTCGGAGATGGACCTACAATCTCCCGAAGTGATTTTGGGGTTTTTGAAATTCGAAAAATGAATGGGATTTATAAATGTATATTGATGCATTTTAAAATCATTTTCTCATATATGCTCGTTTTGTATTTCTAGGTCAATAAATTGATCATGACGTGTTTGAATTTGCGTTCCATTTTGGATTCAAATAAATTGACTGGGCCGAACTTCTTGGACTTGCTTAGAAACTTGAGAATTGTTCTCAAGGTGAAAAGCTTGTGTATGTCCTCGAAGCGCCTCTTCCCGCCCATCCTAGTGACGATGCAACTCTGGACCAATTGTTGGCCTATCAGAAACATGTGAGTGATTCTGAACAAATGAGTTGCATCATGCTAGCCACGATGGAACCCAAGCTACGAAAGCAGCATGAGCATATGGATGCTCATATCGTAGTCCTTCATCTTTGTGAGTTGGTTGATGAGCAAGTGAGATTCGAAAGGTTCGAAGTCTCCAAGCTCCTCTTCACCTCTGAGATGCAAGAAGGTTCATCTGTGGTACTGCTCAACATGCTGAAGATTGTGGAGTCTTCTGAGAAGCATGAGCAGGGGACAGTGCTGTTAGTTGATTCCTCGAAGAAAGGTTCTAAGAGGAGGTCAAAAGAACAGCAGAAGGGAAAGAAGAGAAAGGCTAAGAAGGTAGAACTAGCACAAAAGGAAACTTGCCATCATTATGGCAAGGAGAGCCATTTGCGAAGAAAGTGCAAGATTTATCTTGAGTCCGTGAAGAAGGATAAGGCATCGGATGCCCCATCTTCTTCAGAAATCTTCTTTATTGATTGTCATTCTATTTCCTTAGACACTTGGGTATTGGATACTGGGTGTGGCTCACATATATGTAATGACATACATGGGCTAAGGAATAGAAGAAGACTTGTCAAGGGAGAGTCAAATTTACGTGTTGGGAATGAAGCAAAGGTTGCTGCACTCGCCATCGGAACGTATTTGTTGAAACTCCCTGCAGGACTTGTCTTAGAACTGGACAATTGCTTTTATATTCCTTTGTTGATAAAGAACATCATTTCTATTTCTTGTTTAAATAGAAATGGTTTCCATTTGACGTTTAGTAACAATTGTTGTTACATAACTTTGAATGGGGTTCTTTATGGGACTGGAACTTTAAGCAATGGTGTATATACGTTGGACGTATCCAGTGACATTTGCAATATCGAAGCGAGCAACAAGCGTGCTCGAAAGGATAATCAAATAGACTCCTACATGTGGCATTGTCATCTTGGCCATGTAAGTAAGAAACGCATGTCCGAATTACACCGATGTGGAATTCTGGAATCGTTTGAATTGGATTCATACGATACATGCGAATCATGCTTAAAAGGCAAGATGACTAAGTTACCATTTACGGGAAAAGGTGAACGAGTGGGAGAGTTGCTAGGCCTAATACATAGTGATGTATATGGACCTATGTCAACTCAATCTTTAGGAGGCTATAGCTACTTCATTACCTTCACCGATGATCACTCACGGTTTGGGTATGTGTTCTTGATGAAACACAAGTCTGAAGCCTTTGAAAGGTTCAAAGAATTCAGAAATGAAGTAGAGAAACAACATGACAAAAGTATTAAAATACTTCAATCGGATCGAGGTGGTGAATACTTAAGTCAAGAGTTTCTTGATTATCTAAGAGACAATGGCATATTGTCTCAATGGACTCCGCCCTATACACCACAGCATAATGGTGTATCTGAGAGGCGTAACCGGACCTTGTTGGACATGGTCAGGTCAATGATGAATCATGCAACTATTCCCAAGTCCTTTTGGGGCTATGCACTTCAGACAGCTGTTTACTTGTTAAACAGAATGCCTACCAAGGTAGTCTCAACTACTCCATATGAGATATGGAATGGTAAGAAACCTCATGTATCTTACTTGAAGATATGGGGTTGTCCTGCTTATGTGAAGTGGACTGTATCAGACAAACTGGATGCTAAGTCTGATAAATGTTTATTTATTGGATACCCTAAGGAAACAAGGGGTTACCAATTCTATCATCCTGTGGAACAAAAGGTGTTTGTTTCAATGCATGCTGTGTTTCTAGAGAAAGAGTTTCTCTTGCAAGAAAACAGTGGGAGTGTCGTCGAGCTTGAGGAGGCTCGAGAGACTCAAATAGACATTGATGAGATACCTGGTGAGCACAATGAGGCAACTCATAGTGATGAGCAATCTCGACCTATTGTAACACCACATCTTCGTAGATCCGGTAGAACACGAATATTCCCGAGAGATATAGATTTCTCGTAGTTTAATCGAACGACGTGTTACTCATTGATGATGAGGAGCCTACCAGTTATGAAGAAGTGCTGACAAGTTCAGAAAGGGATAAGTGGCTTGGTGCCATGAAGTCGGAAATGGATTCCATGTATGAAAATCAAGTTTGGAACTTGGTTGACCCACCTGAAGGGATAAAGCCTATAGGGTGCAAGTGGGTTTTCAAGAAGAAAACCGACATGGATGGTAATGTGATTATCTATAAGGCTAGATTGGTGGCGAAAGGATATCGTCAAAAACAAGGTGTTGATTATGACGAAACCTATTCGCCTGTAGCTATGCTTAAATCCATTCGGATGCTCCTGGCCATAGCGGCTCATTATGATTATGAGATATGGCAGATGGATGTGAAAACAGCTTTCCTTAATGGAAACCTGCTCGAGGACGTGTATATGATACAGCCTGAGGGTTTCACATTGGTTGACAAAACCAAGGTATGCAAATTGCGACGATCCATTTATGGATTGAAGCAAGCATCCAGGAGCTGGAATATCCGTTTTGATGAGACAATCAAAAAGTTTGATTTCTCACAAAATCCAGACGAACCTTGTGTGTACAAGAAGGTTAGTGGGAGTGCAGTCGTGTTCCTAGTATTGTATGTCGATGACATATTACTTATAGGAAACGATGTGTCCATCTTCTGATCGCTTAAGGTTTGGTTATCCAAGACATTCTCCATGAAAGACCTGGGAGAAGCAACGTACATCCTTGGGATTAAGATCTATAGAGATAGATCGAAACGGTTGCTTGATCTTTCGCAGTCTACATATATAGACCGAGTGCTAAAGAGGTTTAGCATGTCAGAATCCAAGAAAGGTTATCTGCCCATCAGGCATGGGGTACACCTTTCGAAGTCTATGTGTCCGCGCACAGAAGACGAGAGGATTTGCATGAGTAAGATTCCCTATGCATCCGCAATAGGATCTATCATGTATGCTATGTTATGTACGAGGCCCGATGTATCGTATGCTCTGAGAGTCACGAGCAGATACCAGTCTGATCCAGGAATGGATTATTGGGTGGTTGTTAAGACGATCCTTAAGTACTTGAGAAGAACTAAGGATGTGTTCCTAATATATGGAGAAGGGTACATGGTGATACGTGGGTATACGGATGCCAGCTCCAGACAGACAAGGATGATTCCATGTCTTTGTCTGGGTATGTATTCACCTGGAATGGAGACGCAATAAGTTGGAAAGGTTCCAAGCTTGACACTATAGCGGATTCTGCCACTAAGGCAGAATACATTGCAGCTTTGGAAGCAGCAAAGGAAGCGGTTTGGATCAAGAAGTTCATCTCTGAACTTAATGTGGTCTCATCAATGATCCAAACATGTGCTTCGCCGCTATCATCTTATCAGAGAGATCATCAGTAGGAATGAAATACAAATCGAGAAAATTCCCACTGAAAGGAACTTAGCGGATCCTTTGACTAAAGCATTACCTCAAAGTAAGTTTGAGGGTCATGTTGGTGCTTATGGTATTGGATACCGTAGCGATTGGCATTAGGCCAAGTGGGAGTCTGTTAGTAATATATGAGAGATGTCCTAAGGCAATCGCCTTATGTATGAACCATTTATATGATAAATGAAGATTCACTATTTGAGTATACATGTTTTATGTATTTGATTGGATCTTAAACTCATTTATTGAATGTCCACGATACGATTCACAAAGATGAGAGAATTTGTGATTGGATCACAACTAGTGAGTATCTCTACATGTGTAATTGTGATGTATCGAATTATCCTAGTCGATGAATTGATGGATTTGGACACCATCAATTCGCCGAGACTAGCACGAGGTATACTCCTTGGTGTATCCAAGCGGCTAATTCTCCTTGGTGGAGACATAGTGATGTCCGGAGTTGATCGTGGATGCTAGTTATGGTAACTAGTTCATTGGAGTGACGGTAGTAAGACTTCATATGGTTCTCTGCATATATAGATATGTCAATGAAGTTCTTCTGTGGCTTAAGTGCGATGTTCCTTTGACTTGCGGTATTCAAGTCATCTTGATCATGGAGACTTATGCTTTGACATCTTAAGCAAACATCTCTAAGGAGATGTGGACCCGGATGATGATTGGGTATAAGTCAAGTGATGAAGGTGTTTGAATAGCCTATAAAGGATTCACCACTCCTTGCGAGGAGATGTATACCCATGGCCTCGTCGGATTGTTACTAAAGTCTTTGGCCAAAGCATTACATGTTTAGAGTAAGGTACTCTTCGATACATGTGGAGTAACTAGAACTGTGGGACGAGGAAATGATACTTGGGCTAGGTGTGACGTAGTCAGCCTAGTGGGGACTGACACAATAGACCATGTCCTGAACCAAGTGGGTATAAGATGAGTGAAGGGAATGGGGCACGATTCATTCGAGCTATCAAGGGTTTGAAATAGTTACGATCAACCGTTGATCTTTTCGGTTAATTGGGGATCATGATGTACTACTAGGTGCCACTTATGATCGTTCTATAATTAATGGTTAATTATAGACGGCCAACATAAACCGAGAACCTATTTGGTCACACGCACAACGAGTGTAATCCAAAGGATTTAAAACGAGCTTGAGAATGGGATTCTCAGACCGAGAGAAACTATGTTTGGTTGGACCAAACATAAAGTGAGCATGAAATTGTTTCAGTTGCAATGGAAGCGTGGATGGGCCGTGTCTTATGAAGACATAATGGATGGACCAAAATGGTTTGGTTCTAATCCAATGGATAAGAATAAACCAAAGGGTTTGGTTTATATTAAACGAATGAACCAAAGGTTGGTTCGGTTCGTTTTAACTTAAAATAAACCATCATGGTTTGGTTTATTTTAACTTATCTTAATGGAGCGGGTTAACGGGCTTTATGGATATGATCCATTAACCATTAAGAGAATTAGTTCTCTATAAAAGTGGGCTTAAGGGATTGTTAAACCCTAACTAATCCAATCATCCAAACCCTAGCCGCCCAACACAAAGTTGCCGCCCAGCTTGTGTTGCCGCCCAGCCCATAGCTCCTCCAACCGGCGTCAAGGCGGCTTCCTTCCTCGCCAAGGCCGAGCTGCTGCCGGAAGAGTTCCGGAGATCCTCCTTAGGTTTGGCATCAAGGTGAGCACTTGGCTTCCTTTGTTGGCCGGCGCCTATCTCCTCCACCAAGCTGTCCAGTTTTTCTGGACAGCTTCTTCTCCTCTCGTCGGAGCGTCGTTTGGACGACGGTTAGTGCTCCGACAGCGGCTAACATACCGGGGATTTAATCTCCGGTAATCCTCTGAGGTGGAGGACGAAGGATTCGTCAAACGGTTGACGAATACCTCTCCGGAGAAGCGAGTTTTGAGAACTTGTTTTGGATCCGAATTTGGATTCGGATCGTGATCATCTCTCGATCACGTCGTCTTCAACACGAGGCTAGTAACCCGTACGAAGACGAAGCTCGTGACTTAGCGAAGTCATCCCGAGGAGCTCGGCGTGGATACGGATAGAGACGATTCTTACGAGGATCGTTCCGGTTGATGTCGTTCCCGCTACACGTCATACGGAAGGTATAACGTAGTTTAATTTCCTTTTATTGCAATTTTAATTTACGGTTATGTCTACACTTGTTGTAATAGCATGCGTGTGTTGTGTGTGTTGTAATAAATAGGAGTATTTATTATTTTTATTGCTTCCGCTGTGCTCATGTTTACGAAACATGATCGAACACACACACGCCGCGGTGCCGGAAACCCAACATTCGAACCATATAAAAATACTTGTGTAGTAGTCATGCTTGTTTTCTTATATTTTGTTTGTACTATTTTGTATATTCTACTGCGCACTAACGTTTGTAGACGAGCACGATTGAAGAATCAAAGAATCACTATTCACCCCTCCCTCTCTAGTGCACCAAATGGTCTCCAACAAATGGTATCAGTGTTAGGGCAATCAACCCATGTGATATAGTTTTGATGTGTGTGCCAAAGGGTTTAAGTTAGGATGATTGGATTTGATATGTGTGTTGGAGTCTTGTAGGACTTAGTAATTCGCACATGGAGCTTAGGCAAGTGTCACCACTCATAACCTCATACTTGAGTCGGCGAAGGAGCATTGCAGAGTCGTGCACTTGATGCTGCCGAGGGACCGCCGGATGAGATGACTTGAAGTGAAGCCAAGAAAGTAGACTTCGAGGGGAAGAGATGCGAAGGAGCATTGCAGAGCTATGTGCTTGATGCTGCCGAGGGACGTAGCCGTGAACGAAGAGAGCTTCGGCGATCGACTTCAAGTGAGATGAGAGAATGAGTGAATTGTAAGTAGCTCATTAGGTGAAACTTGGTCGAATGGCTGAGTGTCGGAGGCTCGACCGCAAGGGTTGTGGTTTACCCAACCGCCGAAAGCTCAAACGGATGTAAGGTTTGAGTTTTACCCGGCACTAGTCGACTGCCATGTCATAAAAGTCGACTGGTGTTGGCTACAGAATCAAGTCGATATCAGTCGACTGATAGCACTGTGCACGGGCATAGAAGCTAGTTGAGCTCATGGGTCATTCGACTAGAAGTCGATATCAGTCGACTGATCATCCGATTGTTGGAGAAAGCGGTCGCGGATCCCATGAATTTGGCTTGGTCAAAAGTCGTTGGAGTCGACATCAGTCGACTGATGTCACCATCAGTCGACTGATAGTGTCCAACGGGAAGAATTGCTTCCTCTCTATAAAAAGAGAGGGTGGGGGCTTTTAGATGGTTAATGCTCATGCTCTAAACATCCTACTAAGTGTCCCACAAAGCTTAAACTCTTTCTTCTAGTTTTCTTTCATATCTATTGTAAAAGAAGGAGTGCTCTCATTGGTGTAAAGGTTTACCTCCACCTTGCTTGGGCTAAAGGGAGAGACCAATTGTGGATTGGTTTCGGAGTGATTCACCGGAGACAAATCGGACCGTGGATTAGCAGCAAGGCTGTGAACCACGTTATATCGCGTGTTAGCATTGATTTTGTTTTTCCTTATTGTTATTGCTTATTTAGTTTTGTTTCCGTTGCGATAATTATATTTGTAGACAAGCAATTCCGATCATACGACGATTGAGGGCTATTCACCCTCCTCTAGCCGGCCACCAACGTTCCTACAAGTAGTATCAGAGCCAAGGTAGCTTGTCGAGGACTAACCGCCACAACAAGCACTACATCAAGGATGGTCGGCTCCAATATTCACCCACCAAAGTTCGAGGGAGAATTTGCATGGTGGAAGAAATGCATGGAGGTATTCTTCGAAACTGACTTTGAAATTCTATTAATAATGGAAAATGGTTTCGAGATACCTAGGGATGAAGATGGGGAGCAAATAGAGAAGACAAGATGGACCAAGAGACAAAGAGAGGAGTACTTAGCGAACTCAAAGGCAAAGCACCACCTCTACAACGTACTCCCCCAACAAGAAGTAAATCGGATAGGGGAATGTGCAAGCACAAAGGAAATGTGGGAGAAGCTAGTAGAACTCCATGAAGGCACTTCCGAGGCCAAGATTGCAAGGAGAGACCTTCTTCGCTCCCAACTAACAAATATCAAACTTGAAAAGGAAGAAAAGGTAACCTCATTACATTCTAGGTTTAAAGAAATTTTAATTGGGCTAACAAGTGTAGGAGAAAAACTTTTGAACCGGGATATGCTTATGAAATCAATCGATGCTTTTCCCCAATCATCGAAATGGAGCTCAATGGTGGACTCCTTCTACATGTCAAAGAACCTAGAAGTGAGCACCTTAGAGGAGTTCTTCTCAACCATGGAGCTCCATGAAACAAGGCTTGAAGGAGTAATGGAAGAATCAAGCATCAAGCCATCTAGGGGAGTGGCACTAGTAGCCAACAAAGGGAAGAAGAAGAAGATAGAGACTACCTCCTCCTCCGATGAAGCATCCTCATCATCCTCCATGAATAGCAATGAAGATGCTTATATGGTAAGGAAGGTAAGGCATGCTTTAAGAAATTTAAAATTTAACAAATCTTATGATAGGAGAAGGCACAAGAGGAAGATAATATGCTATAATTGACAATAAGAGGGACATATAAGAGATGATTGTCCTCTCTTGAACAAGAGCAAAGAAGAGAGGAGGAAGAAAGAGGAAAAGAAGAAGGGGAGCAAGAAGAAGAAGGAAGAAGAGAAGAAGGCCAAAGAAAAAGGGAGGCCAAAGCACTCAAGGCAAGGACATGGGATGATCCTTCTTCATCATCATCATCATCAGAGGAAGAAAATGCCTTTGTCACAAATTTGACTCTAATGGCATTTGATGATCTAGACACCTCCTCCTCCGAGCAAGAAAAATCAAGCACAAGTGAGGAGAGCTCTAGTGAAGGGGGAGGCTCATCATCATCCTCCTCATCCGAAGAAGAAGACATGGAAAGTATGGTAAAACATCTTCCCACTCAAGAAATAGTTTCCATGATTTCTAGCTTAACTAGGGATTTATTTAGGGCTAAGAAAAAGAACAAATGCATGCTTGATCAAATTAAGGATTTAGAAGAAAAACTAGAAAAAGCATGTTTAAATATTAATGATGATGATGCATGCTCACATGATTATATTCCTTTCAATGTTAATGATGCATGCATTGAGGAAAATAGGATGTTAAGGGAAAAGGTAGACCATTTGACCAAAGCCCTAGAAAAATTCACAATTGACTCCAACACCTTTAATATGATTATAGGGAGCCAAAGGGCTAGCTTCAATAGAAAAGGCCTAGGATATAAGGGAAAGACTAATGAAAAGGCCTATAAATGTTTGATTGCTAGGGGTCAAAGCAAAAATAAGACAATTGCTAGAAAATGTATCCCTAAGGAATATTTAGTGAACCCTATAGGAAAGAACTTGTATTAGGTTCCTAAATCCATCCTTAAGGGTTAGGAAAACCCTAGGATAGTGAACCATAAGGATTTTACTTATATCATATGTTTTGGTTGACTTGGGATGGTGGGGACTTAATTTTTGAAATAGTGTTGGGTGATGATAATGTGCCCATAAATTGATAATAATGCTTAAATCATGATAGTTAATATAATTGTTATATATGTTTGCGATCATGATTTATGATCTTGACGTTTAATATATAATCATGGGAAATAGGGTTTAAATCATGCTTTAGGTGATACTTGACTTTTTATCATGATTTTATACCTAATTCATGATTATAAATTGATTGATACATGTGTTTCATGATCATAATGTGAAATCAATGCATATATGTTTTTATGATCATGTGGTATGTTAGGGTGATACTTAATCATGGGTAGAATTGCATGAATTTGAAGGTTAAGTACATAAATACCTTTAGGAACATCTCACATTCACCATAAGGATAACTTTGATTGAAAACATAGTATGGGTGAGATGATAGGATGATACAAATGGTCCATTAATGCATATGACATTTAGATGGTCATTTTAAGTATCAAAATAGCAATAATAGACCAATCATGGGGAAGGTTTATGTTTAATTCATAGATATATTGCCCAAAGATCATGGTTGGATATTTCTAATATTTTCAAAACCATTTCTTACTTTAAAATCTATGCTTTCATGTTTTGAAACAATTTAAAGCAAAACTAGGTGTTAAAATTGATACAAACTTGATCAAAACACTAGTTGTTTTTGAAGCTTTTGGATTTTTGATAAATCATTAAAAATATAAGTAATTTTCATGAAAACTTATTTTTCACTGATAAAGGACTTTAAAAGAAATATGTTTTCAAAATTTCATGATTTTTTGAAATTTCTGGTGCATTTCTGAAATTGGTTCGAAAAATCAGAAATCATGAATTCTGTGTGCCAATCGACTGGTAGTCTAAACTAGTCGACTGATGTACTGTGCACGAGTACAGTAACCTGATTTCATCAGGTTTTATTTGGTTTTTGGTATTTTTTCCTTCTTAGAGTTGATACCTTGGATTATAACATTTGGAAGTTATTTTTGATGGTGTCAAAGGGGGAGAAATAGGAAAGTTTAAGTTAATCATGCTAAGAGGGAAAATTTAGCATGTCTTAAGGGGGAGTTGCATGTTTAAGGGGGAGTTGTTATACTCATGTTTTTACTTACATGCTTTCCTTGCTTATGTTATTGTTATTTGTTTACCTAACTTAAACGGATTGTCACACATCAAAAAGGGGGAGATTGTTAGGGCAATCAACCCATGTGATATGGTTTTGATGTGTGTGGCAAAGGGTTTAAGTTAAGATGATTGGATTTGATATGTGCATTGGAGTCTTGTAGAACTTAGTAATTCGCACATGGAGCTTAGGCAAGTGTCACCACTCACAACCTCGTGCTTGAGTCGGCAAAGGATCATTGCAGAGCCATGCGCCTGATGCTAACGAGGGACCGCCGGACGAGATGACTTGAAGCGAAGCCAAGGAAGCAGACTTCTAGGGCAAGAGACGTGAAGGAGCATTGCGGAGTCGTGTGCTTGATGCTGCCGAGGGACGTGGACGCAAACGAAGAGAGCTTCGGCAAGGGACTTCAAGTGAGATGAGAGAATGAGTGAATTGTAAGTAGCTCATTAGGTGAAACTTGGTCGAATGGCTAAGTGTTGGAGGCTCGACCGCAAGGGTTGAGGTTTACCCGACCGCCGGAAGCTTAAACGAATGTAAGGTTTGAGTTTTACCCGGCACCAGTTGTCACGCCCCGGGGGAGTCCCCGCCAGATAAAAATCCGATAGCATCTCCCCTGTACAGGTGACAATACGAAACTTACATACAAGGCCCACACGGCCTACTATACATCGGTCAACACGACCGGAACAAAAACCACACACGTAGGTCATAAATAGGCCTCAGGCCAACAATCAAAGTAAATATCAAAAAGTCTACAATATCTAGACTTACCCCTTCTACCATCTGAGCAGGAATACTAAACCAAACTAATCGAAAATAAAGTCCAAATAGAAGTCCATAAGGACATAACAAATATCACCAACCACAAGTACATAACCAAAACACAAAACCTAAACATGTCTACTAATCATAAACCGAAACCATAAATCCAACAACAAAAATCATCATGACGAGGGGGTTTGGTAGCTGGGCTCTCCTGACAGCTTCATCCTGAAATAGATATAAAGCAACGGGGTAAGTTTAATGAATTAAGCAGATAATAGTCGATATACATAGTCAGATATAACTTACAATAATAATCATGCCAGTACAGTCCTCCCAATCATATATAGGAAATGCATAAAAGAGAAATGCGGAAAGACTGTACTTACCTGCATCTCCTATCCCCTGACATAGAAGCATGTGTCATACTAGCAGAAATAAAGTCGTCAAACCAAATACAAAAATGTATCCTGTATGCATGTCAATTATATGCAACATCCAAGGCAGCAACCAAAATGCAGCAAACACAATACAAAATGCCATCCATGCAATATGCATGCAATGCAAATGACATGGTCACCCCTAACACCAGTCAGCCGCCTCACACGCAATGGTGAAGCCGAGTGGGTAGGGCTATGACAACTGTGCACTCTGCCATCACTACTCCTGAGTGACCGAGTAGACAGGATGCTGTCAGAGTACACCTATCCTCCTTCACCAAACAGAGTGGGGGAGTAATGCTCTCATCTTCGGGTGTCATAGACCAGAGGAGGGATCCCTGCCCGCTACCATGCTGCCTCATCGCTACCCATGAGTGGACCAGCGAAGCCTGACAGAGCTACTGCACACACCCTCCTGATGTACCACTAACCCATGAGTGGCAGCGTGTGCAGATCATGTAATTGGCTATGGGCTCAACTACAAAGGAACCCCGTCCAACCAGCATGCAATCATGCAAGATGGTGCATGACACTAAAGCATGTAACACCAACCAAAATACGCATTCGAAATAATATGCACAAACAAATGGGTACATATCAATGACCTAGGTAAAATAGGGAAGGTATAACTAAAAGCTGATCAAATGCATGTATCCAGTAGGCACAATAACATACAAGGCAGTTAAACATAACAATTATTGCAAGCTATAACCAACTAAGCATATCAATATGACATTATCTAAAAGATAAGTCAAAAAACCCGTCTGCTAAAATACTCGAAATAATGCAATCATCACGCCAGTGGACCTGTCTCATGACCGAAACCTACATAAAGCATAACTATAATCAGATTATATAGCCAACCCTAATATCAAGTCCAAAACCTAATGGATTAAGCTATCCCTTTAACCGATCACTCACTGTCATATCAAAACATAATTCCTTCCCAAATCAACTCCTGATTTCACAAATTATCTAACCCATTCACAGCCGGCCAAAACCCCAAAATCAGTCCATTCACAACCAATACAGTCTCTCCTCTCACCCACCGCCACCCCAGCCGTGCAAACCCCCAATTTACAGCCCCTAATCGACCACAACTCTGACCCACAGTCGTGTACTGCCTACCCACGGCTGTTCATAGCCTTTAGAGCCGAATCAACCCCTGTTTCACAGCCGACCACTTCCCATGTCTCACCACCCGACACCAACACACACGCTGGACAGAAAGAAAAATAAGGAAAAAAACAAGGTAATTATCGGAAACTTCAACTTCACCTGCAGCCAACCCTTCCCCCAAACCTGTACTGTTCGCTGAAAAAAGCCCACTACCCAAATCAAATCCACGGTCAACCACAGAAGATACCGTAGGGGTTAGACAAAACACAAGGTCGACCCTTTACCTTGCTCCGGCAACCACCGACATTGATCAATCCGCGCAGAGGAGAAGGCTGCGGCCACGGGGGCGTGTGGAGAAGGCAGTCGCAGGCTCGATCGGCGGCGTCAGTGGCAGAGGAGTTGGACGCTACGGAGTGGCGGAGGTTGTGACTCGGTCGTCAATGTATGCAGCTCAAGTGAGCAGCGGCGATGAGGCAACTTGCGGTGAAGCAGCGGGGCATCGTGGGGTTGGCCACGGGAAAAAGGGGTGTTGCGGCGTAGGGGGAAGAAAGAAGGAGGCGATGATCCTGTGTCCGCGGACGTGAGGAAAAGAAGGCTCGCAGGAGAAAGGAGGGGTGCGGCGCGCGGTGAAAATGTCACGGAAGAAGAAGAAATCGACGTCGCGTGGAAACAGATCGCGAGAGAAAGAAGGGGAAAAACCGACGGTGTGGCACGATCAGGAAACTAAACCTAGGTTTAGGTATTTGAAACTTTAGGTTAATGTCGCCTATTATCTCCCTTAAATAGATTCCACCAAAGCCTATTTATTTTATCCCCATAATTATCTCATACAGGCTCCATTTAAATCCAAAAAAATTCTGAAAAAAATCCTAAAATTCTCCAAAAATCCCGAAATAATTCCTAGGATTACTTTTCCTAAATTTTGGCCATTAAATTTATATTTTAAATTTTCCGTATTTAACATTCTCCCCCACTAATAAAAATTTGGTCCCCAAATTTCCTACTCAAATGCATAATGAGTAAGAGATACCACAAGTACTGAAAATACATCTCACGTACCTTAAGTAAAAAGGTAGGGGTATTGAGCTCTGATCTTTTCTTCAACCTCCCAAGTAGCCTCCTCATCGGTGTGGTAACTCCACCCGATCTTGACAAGTCGCACAATCTTGTTCCGCAACTGTCGTTCCTTGTGATCCAGAATCCATACCGAAACCTCTGCATAAGTAGCATCAGGTTAAATGGAACCTGACACATCTGACAGAATATGTGTATAGTCTGGCACATACTTCCTCAGCATGGACACATGAAACACATCATGAATACCCATCAAGGATGGTGGTAGCGCTAGGCGGTAAGCGACTGCTTCGATCCTCTCCAAAATCTCAAACGGACCAATGTACCTAGGAGCTAGCTTACCACGGAGGCCAAATCTCTTCACCCCTTTCGTGGGTGAGACTTGCTGGAATACATGATCACCAATAGAGAACTCTAGAGGTCTCCATCTCCGATCTGCATAACTCTTCTGACGATCCTGCGCCTCTGCCATCCTATGTTTGATAGTATGGACCAACTCTGCCTCATGCTGAGCTCTCTGGGGTCCTAGCAACTGGGCCTCCCCAACCTCCTCCCAGAGGGTGGGTGTACGACACTGTCTACCATACAATGCTTCAAACAGGGCCATTTGGATAGCCGAATGATAGCTATTATTGTAGGCGAATTCCACTAACGGCAAGTGGTACTCCCAGTTGCCCCCGAAATCCATAACACAGGACCTCAGCAAGTCCTCTAGTGTCTGAATGGTCCGCTCAAACTGTCCATCTGTCTGCGGATGGAATGCAGTACTAAAATGAAGCTGCATGCCTAAAGCCTGCTGCAGACTCTGCCAGAATCGAGACGTGAACCGGGGATCTCTATCTGATATAATGTTCAATGGAACACCATGCAATCTAATGATCTCCCGACTGCCAAATGATCCAAAGAGTCGGTCTTCCGAATTGCCAAGAAGTGAGTGGATTTGGTTAGTCGGTCAACAACTACCCAAATCGCATCATGGCCTTGACGTGTCCTAGGCAAACCCACCATAAAATCCATGGTAATGTGATCCCACTTCCACTCAAGAATAGGAATCCTCTGAAGTAGTCCGGCTGGTCTCTAGTGTTCAGCCTTCACCTGTTGACAAACTAGACATCTAGCTACGAAATCTACTGTCTTTCTTCATGTCATTCCACCAATACAAACGCCTTAAATCTCGAAACATGTAGGTTCCGCTTGGGTGGATCACAAATCAAGAGCGATAAGCCTCCTGAAGTAACTCCTCCATGATCGAATGAGACGGAGGTACGCATAATCTGCCCCAGAAATAAATAATACCTTCGTCATCTCGGGTGAACTCAGTCTGCCGTCCAGAGGTTATCTGGCTGCCAAGAACTGTAAGTGCTAATCACTGGCCTGAGCCTCCCAGACTCTCGTCCGGATAGATGACTGAGCAAACATGGTAACAAGAACGCCCTGCTCTGTCGGTCCCTGCTCCTCAAGGCCCAACTCGAAAAAACTCTGAATCAAATCTATGACTAAAACTCGATAGGAAGCTAAAGTCCCTCGGGACTTCCGGCTAAGTGCATCGGCAACCACATTGGCTTTCCCTGGGTGGTAGCTAATGGTACAGTCATAATCCTTCAAGCACTCCATCCATCTCCTCTGTCGGAGATTGAGTTCCTTCTGTGTAAATAGATATTTGAGACTCTTATAATCAGTGAGAATCTCAAATGTAATACCATACAGATGATGCCTCCAAATATTCAAGGCAAAGATAATAGCAGCTAACTTTAGATCATGTACTGGGTAGTTTTTCTCATGCTCCTTCAACTGGCAAGAAGCATAAGAGACCACCCTGCCGTGTTGCATCAGTACTGCGCCTAAACCATGGAGAGATGCATCGGTATAAAGGACAAAACCATCATCCCCTGATGGCAATACCAGAATCGATGTTGACACCAGTCTCTTCTTCAACTCCTGAAAGCTGGTCTCGCATGCCTCTGACCACGTGAACTTCATGCCCTTCCTGGTAAGGCATGTCAACGGCATAGCAATGCTCGAGAAACCCTCAACGAACCCTCTGTAATAACCAGCTAAGCCTAAGAAACTATGAACCTCCTGAACTAATTTTGGCTGCTCCCAACTGGTGACAGCCTCGATCTTCTAGGGGTCAACTGAAATGCCTCTACTAGAAACCACATGTCCCAGAAAATCGACTGAGGATAACCAGAACGCGCACTTACTGAACTTCGCATATAGTCGCTTCTGTTGGAGCCTATCCAAAACAAGGCGAAGATGCTGCACGTGTTCCTCTTCAGAACGAGAATAGACCAGAATATCGTCAATAAAGATAATGACGAACCGATCTAGGAAATCCATAAATTCACGGTTCATCAAATCCATGAATACTGCTGGAGCATTGGTAAGCCCAAATGGCATTACCAAAAACTCATAGTGTCTATATCTGGTACAGAACACTGTCTTCTGAATGTCTGAGTCTCTAACCCTTAGTTGATGATATCTGGACCGCAGATCAATCTTAGAATATACTAATGTACCTTTGAGTTGATCAAACAAGTCCTCAATACATGGCAGGGGATATTTATTCTTGATGGTGACGCCGTTCAACTTCCTGTAGTCGATGCACAATCTCATCGAACCGTCTTTCTTCTTTACGAAAAGAACTGAAGGACCCCAGGGAGATACGCTAGGGCGAATAAAACCTCTGTCCAAAAACTCCTGGAGTTGGACCTTTAACTCATCTAACTCTCTCGAGGCCTTACGATAAGGAGCTTTCGATGCCGGCGATGTCCCAGGAATTAACTCAATCGTGAACTCCACTTGCCTTCGGGGAGGCAGGCTCGTTCTCGCATGCCTCTGACCACGTGAACTTCATGCCCTTCCTGGTAAGGCATGTCAACGACATAGCAATGCTCGAGAAACCCTCAACGAACCCTCTGTAATAACCAGCTAAGCCTAAGAAACTACGAACCTTCGAACTCGATTTTGGTCGCCTCAATCGGTGATGACGATCTTCTACTAGAAACCACATGTCCCAGAAAATCGACTGAGGATAACCAGAATGCGCACTTACTGAACTTCGCATATAGTCGCTTCTGTCGGAGCCTATCCAAAACAAGGCGATGATGCTGCACGTGTTCCTCTTCAGAACGAGAATAGACCAGAATATCATCAATAAAGACAATGACGAACCGATCTAGGAAATCCATAAATTCACGGTTCATCAAATCCATGAATACTGCTGAAGCATTGGTAAGCCCAAATGGCATTACCAAAAACTCATAGTGTCTATATCTGGTACAAAACGCTGTCTTCTGAATGTCTGAGTCTCTAACCCTTAGTTGATGATATCTGGACCGCAGATCAATCTTAGAATATACTGATGTACCTCTGAGTTGATCAAACAAGTCCTCAATACGTGGCAGGGGATATTTATTCTTGATGGTGACTCCGTTCAACTGCCTGTAGTCGATGCACAATCTCATCGAACCGTCTTTCTTCTTTACGAAAAGAACCGGAGAACCCCAGGGAGATACACTAGGGCGAATAAAACCTCTGTCCAAAAGCTCCTAGAGTTGGACCTTTAACTCATCTAACTCTCTCGGGGCCATACGATAAGGAGCTTTCGATGCCGGCGACGTCCCAGGAATTAACTCAATCGTGAACTCCACTTGCCTTCGGGGAGGTAGGCCCGGTAACTCCTCTGGAAAGACATCCGAATATTCTCGGACAATAGGAATGTCCGAGATCTGAGAGTCACCACTTTCTACATTGATCAATGATAATAGAAAACCTTGGCAACCGTGTAATAAAATCTTCTGAGCCTGAATCGCAAAAATGGTCGATATGTCGTCGTCCCGGATGCCAGTGAAATCCCACGAGGGTTGGTTCGGAGGTCAGAATGTGACCACCCTCGTCTGGCAATCAACTGTGGCATGATACATGCCAAGGATAATGTCAAACTTGACCATATCTAGTACCAATAAATCTACAGTAAGTATAATGTTACCGAAATCTAATGGACAACCTCGGACCTCCTGGGTAACGTCCAACATATCACCGGATGGTAAGGAGACAGTTAATCGCTATGATCTAATAGTAAGTAGTCTACCAATCTCCCTCATAAATGCACGAGAAATAAAGGAATGTGAACTGCCAGTATCAATTAGCATAATAGCTGAAAATGCATAAAGGGAAACCGTACCGCAGAAAATAGATTCGTTGGCTCGCTGCGCATCCTCTCTAGTAATCGCATGAATCCGCCCAATCTCCGGCGGAGGTGGAGGTTGTAGCACTGCCAGAGGTGGTTGTGTCTAGGCTTGAGGCATCTGAAGGCTGCGGTAGTCTTTACGGTAGCTCGGTAGTCTTGATCTAGTGGTGAAATGCGGTGATATTGAATCGATGGCGTGTGCGACTAGTACTATACCAATGGCTGGGGCTGCATCTGATACTGAGGTCCTGAAACAGAACCCTGTGACATCGTACGGGCACTAGAGTACTCCTGTCCATGCATGCCATATGCGACTACTGTAGGGGAAGCTGTCCTCTGATGGCGTTGTGAAGGTTTGGTTGTTTGCCCCGCTCTCTGAGTCCCAGACTGACAAAACTATCCTCCCTAGATAGAAACCCCGGAAGCCACATCTTTGAGCCTTGGCGAACAATCTCGGCTCAGTGTCAGGCGGTTGCAATAATAGTAGTATATTTTGAGAAGTGCGGTGAGATGATATGCTCTCTCGACTCACAACGAGTACAGTATGTGTCACTAGTGGGCGGTTTTCGGTTTTGCTGAGAAGACTGAAAGGGTCCAACTGAAGATCATCCTGATTTTTTAGGCCGGCTAGATGCCCCAAAGTGACTCGACCGATCGATTGCGCCACTCATCGCTATCCAATAGTCTATGGTCGCTGGTACGACTGTGGTTCGCTTCCTGCTTCTCTTCTGCCGAATTAGCTCTGTTGAGCTGACTCAATCAACAGAGCTCTATCCAATGCCTCTCAGTAGGAAGAACTGCCAAAGCCTACCATCTTGACCTAAAGATGCCCATCTAGTCCCTGAATAAATTGAATCATGCGTGACCTGTCCTCAACGACTAACTCTAGATAAAATCTGGCTAACCGATTAAATTCTGCATTATACTCCATCACTGTGCGATTATTCTGTCGAAGACTCAAAAAATCCTGACGGCGCATCATCTGATATGACCGTGGGAAGTACTGACTCTCAAAGGCCTCTCTGAATCTCACCCAGGTAATCTGCTGCTCGCCGATGATCGAGCATTGTGTGTCCCACCAGACCTCGGCCTCGCCTCATTAATGGAAGGCTGCCAACTATGCCTTCTCCCACTCGGAGCAAACCTATAGAGGAAAGTATGCTCTATAGTCTCAATCCAAGACTGAGCCACGCTCGGATCAGTCTCTCCGCAGAATAATGTAAACCGGCTTTTCATCGACTTTGCTAAAATAGAAATCCGAGCTCGTGCCGTAGCCACATTAGTAAGATGAGTAGGGGTCATCGCAGGAGCTGGCGGAACTACTGTAGATGGTGCCGCTGCATGAACAGGGGAAGATACCGAGTGAGGGCCAACCGGCACCACTAATGGGCCTGTTGGGTATGAAGTAGCATGTGCTACTGGCGGGGATGCCTGGTGTGTAGCAGCAGGTACTACCGGTGGTACATCGGATAACGCAGAAGTGGGTATCTCTGGAGGAGAAACCGTCGAGGACTGAGAGAACCCACGACACTCGCGGTACCCTATGGAAACTGACCCTGATCAACACACTCATCCTCAGCAAATCTCTCTGGCAACTCCATTGCCAAAGATCTTAATGTCCTCTAGCGTGGTCGCCCCGCACCACGTCTCGGTGCAGGAGAACGCCCACCTCATCTCATATCTATTAAATTATTACCAGATGTTACCACAAGTAACAAAAACACATATAAAATTAATCATCATACCTATTTTTCAGCCAAGAGAGGTCCCGTCGTCGCCAAATCTCCAAATTAACCTCGTCAATAATACCTCGAATTTCCAAAACATAAAATCGTCGAAAATCCGTACCAATCCAAAAATACTCAAGTTAACCTGCCAAACGTGGAAAACTTTGAAAAATCTAAAAACACCTAGGAACTCAAAAACCTAGGTGCTCTGATACCAAATAGATTGTTATGCCCCGAGGGAGTCCCCGCCAGACAAAAATCCGGCAGTATCTCCCTTCTACGGGTGACAATACGAAACTTACATACAAGGTCCACACGACCGAAACAAAAACCACACACGCAGGTCATAAATAGGCCTCAGGCCAACAATCAAAGTAAATATAAAAAAGTCTACAATATCTAGACTTACCCATTCTGCCATCTGAGCAGGAATACTAAACCAAACCAATCGAAAATAAAGTCTGAATAGAAGTCCATAAGGACATAACAAATATCACCAACCACAAGTACATAACCTAAACACAAAACCTAAACATGTCTACTAATCAAAAACCGAAACCATAAATCCAATAACAAAAATCATCATGACGAGGGGGTTTGGCAGCTGGGCTCTCCTGACAGCTTCATCCTGAAATAGATATAAAGTAACGGGGTAAGTTTAATGAACTCAGCGGATAATAGTCGATATGCATAGTCATATATAACTAACAATAATAATCATGTCAGTACAATCCTCCCAATCATATAAAGGAAATGCATAAAAGAGAAATGCGGAAAGACTGTACTTACCTGCATCTCCTATCCTGATATAGAAACATGTGCCATACTAGCAGAAATAAAGTCATCAAATCAAATACAAAAAGTATCCTGTATGCATGTCAATCATATGCAACATCCAAGGTAGCAACCAAAATGCAGCAAACACAATACAAAATGTCATCCATGCAATATATGTTGGGTTTCCGGCACCACGGCGAGTGTGTGTTCGAACATGTTTCGTAAACATGTGCACAGCGGAAGAAATAAAAATAATAAATCTAATTTATTATAACACACACACCACATGCATGCATAGTATAATATGTGTAGACATAACCGTAAATTCAAATTTTTGCAATAAAAGGAAATTTATACTACGTATACCTGACGTATCACGTGTAGCAGGAAAGACATCAACCGGAACGATCCTCGCTAGAATCGTCTCTATCCGTATCCACGCCGAGTATCTTCGGGATGACTTCACAGAGTCACGAGCCTCATCTTCGTACGAGTCACTAGCCTCGTGTCGAAGACGATGTGATCGAGAGAAGATCACAATCCGAATCAAAATTCGGATTCAAAACGAGTCCTCAAAAACTCGCTTCTCCGGAGAGGTATTCGTCAACCGTTTGACGAATCCTTCGTCCTCCACCTATGAGGATTACCGGAGATCGAATCCCCGACAAGGAAGCCGCTGTCAGAGCTCCAAACGTCATCCAAATGACGCTCTGACACGAAATAAACAAGCTATCCAGAAAACTGGAAAGCTTTGGTGGAGGATTAGGGTCGGCCAAATAAGGAAGCTAGATGCTCACCTTATCGCTGGACCCAAGGAAGATCACCGGAGGGTTGCCGGAGGATCGCCGGATGAAGCTTGGACGCCAGCAACAAGTTTGGATGGCGGCACAAGGCTGGGCGACGACTAGGGTTGGGCGCCGACCCCTAGAGGAGAGGAGGGGTGGGCGTCAACTTGTGGATTGCTTGGATTAGGTTTTCACAAAACCCTTAAGCCCTATTTTATAGAGAATGAATTCTCCTAATGGTTATCGGATCATAACAAAAATCCCGTTAACCCACTCCATTAATTTAAGTTAAAATGAACCAAACCAACTTTGGTTCATTCGTTTAAAACAAACCAAACCCCTTTGGTTTATTCTCCACCATTGGATTAGAACCAAACCAATTTGGTTCATCCATTATGTCTTCATAAGACATGGCCCATCCACGCTTCCATTGCGACTAAAACCATTTCATGCTCGCTCCTTGTTTGGTCAAACCAAACCTAGTTTCTCTCGGTCTGAGAATCTCATTCTCAAGCCTGTTTTAAATCCTTCGGATTACGCTCGTTGTGCGTGTGACCAAATAGGTTCTCGGTTTATGTTGGCCGTCTATAATTAACCATTAATTATAGAACGATCATGAGTGGCACCTAGTAATACATCATGATCCCCAATTAACCGAAAAGATCAACGGTTGATCCAGAACTATTTCTGAAACCCTTCAGCAGCTACAATGAATCGTGCCCCATTCCCTTCACTCATCTTATACCCACTTGGTTCAGGACATGATCTATAGTGTCAGTCCCCACTAGGTTGACTATGTCACACCTAGCGCAAGTATCATTTCCTCATCCTATGGATTCTAGTTACTGCACATGTATCCAAGAGTACCTTACTCTTAACATGTAATGTTTGTTGGTGCAACAATGCTCCAAGCATTTATATGTTTTGATGTTTGGCTAATCATCTAAGTTAGGCAATATCTTGTGATCTAATTACGAATGTGTTTAAGTGACAGGGAAATCTAAGGATGAAGTACTTGGTAAAAGGAAGTCCAAGTATGATCTTGGCAAAGGAAGTCCAAGGGATGGACTTGGCGGCATAAGACCAAGCTTGTAGTCTTGGCAGCATAAAGTCCAAAGTGAACCTTGGCAAAGGAAGTCCAAAGTAAAGTCTTGGCAGCATAAGTCCAAGCGTGTAGTCTTGGCGGCGTAAAGTCCAAGCATTTGGCAACCCAAGACATGATGAAACCGAAGGAAGCTCTTGGAAGCAAAGCACAAAGGATGAACAAGTTGCGGACTCGGAGGGATCCTGAAGGAGCAAGGCTTATTGAGGAGCTAGAAGGTTGAGTCTAGGTCTAGGGTATAAAATCAAGTATGAATTACTCATACTTGAGTCGGGATGAAACGAACATCGGTTTGATTAAACGAATCGGTGATCTGCGATCGATCGTGAAAAAGGGCATCAGTCGATTGATCAAGGGAAATATCGCCACAGAATGTAGTCTCACTCGACTGCTGCCTTGATCACTCGACTGATCATCCCATCAGTCGACTGATGGAGGGATCAGTCGACTGATCACCTGGCCATTGGAGATTGCGGCTACGAATCTCCGCGGAGATCGCATTTCAGAAGCCGTTGGCTTGGCGTGATCGTGATGGCATGCATCGGTCGATCGGCCTAACGGAAAAAACAGCCCTCTTCTATAAAAAGGGGCCATGGGGAGCTTGGTGAAGCTAGTGTTCTTGCTCTTAACTATACTCTCGTGCTCACCAAGCCTTCCAAGTGTTTTTAGTGATTTAAATCCTCCTCTTCTCTTGTTCTTGATCATCCATCATTGTAAAGAAGAGGAGAGCATTGTAAGAAAGGTTTCTCCACCTTGGTTCATCCAAAGGAGGTTCTAGTGAAGGTTGATTAGGGCTAATCCACCTTACGGATTGCCGTGGAGTAGGAGCGTCATCTCCGAACCACGTACATCGGGTGTTAGCTTCGTTCTTGCTTTGATTTGTGTTTATATTTTGTATTGCTTCCGCTAATAATTTTTGTAGAAAAGAAGAAAGGCTAATCACCCCCCCCCCCTCTAGCCATTCCAAGGGTCCTAACAAGTGGTATCAGAGCCCGAATAGCTTGGAAGATCTCACCATCAACCAAGACATCAATGGCTCTTCAAGAGGGATATAGCACCGTCAAGCCACCGCTCTTCGACGGGAGTCATTTTGCGTATTGGAAAGGTAGGATGAAGTACTATCTTATGAGTAATATTGAAATTTGGCATAGTGTTGTAGATGGCTTCGAGGAACCGGTGGATGAACATGGACATCCTATTCCAAGCAAGGATTGGACAAGAGAAATAAACAAGAAATTTGAATCAAATGCAAAGGCCGTCCTCACCATCCAATGCGGCGTCACAATGGAGCAACTCAACAAGGTGGGGCCTTTTGAATCCGCCAAGGAGCTATGGGAAAAGCTCATTGAGCTAAATGAAGGTTCCAAGGAATCAAAGAGGGCCAAGAAGGACCTATTAATTGGACAACTTCAAGCCTTCCAAATGAAGATGCATGAAACCGTAAGTCAAATGCATGGAAGGTTCAAGGAAATTATAAACGGACTCCATATCATAGGTGAGCGGGTTGACAACCGGGATTTGGTAAGGTATATTTTACAAGCATTTCCTAGAAACTCTTTATGGACTTCAATAGTTGATGCCATTAAGGTAACTAGGGATTTATCTCAAATTAAAATTGATGAATTATTTTGTGAGTTTGAATTACATGAGCAAACTAACATGTCCTCTAAGGAAAAGGGTTTAGCTCTATTGTTAAAAAAGAAGGACAAGAAAGAAAAGAAGAAGAAGGAAAGAAAAGAAGCATCATCATCATCCGGTCGGAGGATGAGTCAAGTAGTGATGGGGACTCATCTAGTGAAATGGCAAATTTCATCAAGAAGCTTTATAGAAAGTCAAGAGAGTTCAAGAATAGAGAAGCAAGGAAGGGGTCTCATTCCTCAAAAGGTAAATTTAATGGTAATTCAAGTTTTAGTAATAATGTGATTTGCCATGCTTGCAATAAGAAGGGGCATATAAAGCCGAATTGTCCGGAGCTAAAGAAGAAGGAGGAAAAGGAAAAGAAAAAGAAGGACAAGAAGGAAAAGAAGAAGAAGGAGGCCATGGTGGCTCAAACCACATGGGACACACCAAGTGTTGAAGACTCGTCATCCGATGAGGAGCTTTGCCACATCACACGCCATGTGGCACTCATGGCATTAGAAGATGATTCCAGCACATCAAGTCAAGAAGATTCTTCAAGTGATGAATCGTCATCTAGTGACGATGAGGTAATGAATTCTCCCAAGGTTATGCTTCTCTACAAATCAATTGTTTATCTTAAAGAAGCTCTAGATAAGTCAAAATCTAAGGTTAAGAGCATGAAGGTAGAACTAAAGGCCATTAGGAATGAAAAGCCTTCACATATTGACTCTTGCATGCTTAGGGAAGAAAATGAAAAACTTAAGGATGAGGTTAGTGAATTGAAAGCATGTTTAGAAAAATTTTCAAATGGCTCAAAATGTCTTGATATGATTCTTAGTAGACAAAGAGCGGTTTATAACAAGGCCGGGTTAGGATATAAGCCAAAAGAAAAAGAAGTTGCTTATATTTCATTAATTAATAGGAGAGCAACCATTAAGGGTAAGGTTAAGAAAGCTTGGGTACCTAAGAAGTTTTTACTTAATGTTACCGGTCCAAATGTTTGGGTACCAAAAGCTTGTGTTTTCCATGTGATTTAGGTAGGAGAGCGAGGTATGTGGATTGTGGATAGCGGTTGCTCAACACATATGACCGGGGATGTGAGCAAGTTCTCCACAATTAAATATGTGAAGAAGGGAGCGGTGTCTTTTGGAATAGTGGAAAACTCAAGATATTAGGTAGAGGTACAATTGAGGTATCCCCTAAAATTGTTATTCACAAAGTATTGCTAGTTGAAAATATGAAATTTAATTTATTAAGTGTTAGTCAACTTTGTGATGCAAACTATCATGTCTCTTTTGAATCCTCTAAATGCATGATTAGACACAAGGAATTAAATGATTGTATGTTAGTTGGATATAGGAAATCAAACATCTATTATGTTGATCTTTCATATGCTTCTAACATTTCTACTAAGTGTTTGTAAAAGAAGAGGAAAGTTGGCTATGGCATAGAAGATTGGGACATATCAACATGAAAAACATAGCCAAGGTAGCCAAGATGGAGTTGGTCAAAGGGCTACCAAAGATCAAGTATGTCAAGAACAAATTGTGTGATGCATGCCAAGAAGGAAAACAAACAAAGGCATCACACAAAGGTAAAACCCTAACCAATACCTCTTTACCATTAGAATTATTGCATCTTGACTTATTTGATTGCCATAGTACTCCATCTTTAAATGGTAATAAATATTGTTTGGTTATAGTAGATGATTTTTCTAGGTATACTTGGGTCTATTTTATGAAACATAAGGATGATACCTTAGAAATAATCATAGGATTTAGTAAAAGGGTTGAAAATAAAAAGAGTCTCAAAATCAACCGGATCCGTAGTGATCATGGTGGTGAATTTGAAAACCTAAAATTTTCACAATTTTGTTTAGAGCAAGGGTACAAGCATGAGTTCTCTTGTCCTAGAACACCCCAACAAAATGGGGTGGTGGAAAGGAGAAATCGTGCCCTACAAGAAGCGGCTAGGACTATGCTTAATGCATATTCTCTACCTAGCTACTTGTGGGCGGAAGCGGATAATACCGCTTGCTATATCCAAAATAGGGTTCAAATCCATAGGTTTTTAGGAAAAACACCATTTGAATTATAGAATGGGACTATACCCACAATTCATTATTTCAAAGTCTTTGGATGTAAAGTTTATATTCTAAACACCAAAGATAACTTAGGAAAATTTGAATCAAAAGCGGATGAGGGAATCCTAGTTGGATACTCATCCACAAGTAGAGGGTATAGAGTCTACAATAAGAGAACCAAAGGGATTGAGGAGTCTTCCAATGTTCAATTTGATGAAACTACTAGTACCTACCCTAGAAAGTCCTCCATTGATAAGGATATTAATGACAATAATCAAGACATTACCCAAAAACTTCAAAATTTGACCATTAGGGGTAATGATCAAGGGGGAGGAAGAGGAGACTCCGATGATGAAAGAAGGGTGGAAGATAACAATGATAAAATTGAAATCCCTTCTAGAAACCTAAGAATTCATCAAGATCATCCACTTGACCAAGTAGTAGGAGATCTATCTCAAGGAGTAAGAACTAGGTCATTTCATAGACCTCCTACTAGTCAAGTTGCTCTTATCTCACAAATTGAGCCCAAATCGATCAATGATGCATTACATGATCCGGATTGGATTTTGGCAATGCAAGATGAATTGGCTCAATTTGAGAGAAGTCAAGTGTGAGAATTAGTACCTAGACCCAATGATAGCACCATAATTACTACAAGATGGGTTTTTAGGAATAAGCTAGATGATCAAGGAAATATCACTAGAAATAAAGCTAGGTTGGTTGCTAGGGGATTCAATCAAGTTGAGGGGCTTGACTATGATGAGACTTATGCCCCAGTTGCAAGGTTAGAATCTATTAGGATTCTCTTAGGGTATGCTTCCTACATGGGATTTAAACTTTACCAAATGGATGTTAAATCGGCATTCTTAAATGGTTTTATTAAGGAGGAAGTATATGTAGAGCAACCACCCGGATTTGAGAACATAGATTATCCAAATCATGTATGTAATCTTAGGAAAGCATTATATGGGTTAAAACAAGCTCCCCGGGCATGGTATGAAAGATTGTCATCCTTCTTAATTTCTAAGGATTTTAGAAGAGGCCAAGTAGATCAAACTTTGTTTATAAAGTCAACGTTAAAAGATATATTCATGGCCCAAGTATATGTTGATGATATCATCTTTGGGTCAACAAATGATGATCTTCTTCAAGACTTTATAAAAAATATGGAAAATGAATTTGAAATGAGTTTGGTTGGAGAGCTTACCTTTTTCCTAGGTTTACAAGTCAAACAAACCAATGAGGGTATTCATATTTATCAAACCAAATATGCAAATGAAATGATCAAGAAATTTGGTTTGGAAAATGGCAAAATTGTAACCACTCCTATGGCCACTAGCACTAGAATAGATAGTGATCATGAAGGTAAATCAATTGATCTTAAATTGTATAGGAGTATGATTGGTAGCTTACTATACCTAACCGCTAGTAGACCCGACATTTTATTTGCGGTAGGTATGTGTGCAAGATACCAATCTTGTGCCAAAGAATCACATTTGGTAGCCGTCAAAAGAATATTAAGATATATTAAAGGCACCCTAAATGTAGGACTTTGGTATCCTAGGACTAAGTCATTTGAATTACTTGGTTATACCGATTCCGATTATGCCGGGTGCAAATTGGTTAGGAAAAGTACTAGTGGTGGATGCCAATTTCTTGGGTCCTCCCTAGTTAGTTGGAGTAGTAGGAAACAATATTGTGTGGCTTTATCAACCACCGAAGCCAAATATGTGGCTATGGGTGGTTGTGTAGCTCAATTACTTTGGATGAGGCATACTCTTGTGGACTATGAGCTACACTACTCTAACATTAAAGTTTATTGTGATAATGTGAGTACCATCAACTTGACCAAAAATCCGGTACATCACTCTAGGACCAAGCACATTGAAGTGAAACATCACTTCATAAGAGATCATGTGGCAAGAGGGGACATTGAACTTAATTATGTAGAATCTAAGTCCAACCTTGCCGATATCTTCACCAAAGCTCTTCCCGAAAATGAATTTTCATCTTTAAGGAGAGAGCTTGGTATGTGCTTTGTAGAGTAACATTCTAGGTTTGCATGATCCCATGTTTATATGTTATCTTTATACCTTGATACATCTCACAAAAAGCCTTAAGAAACCTTGATTTTTGTGTTGATACACTTAGAACCATGTGAGATGATAGGGAAGGTGTACTTGGATCATCATGCTTGTTTTGATGCATTATTATGAGCCAATGATACACCTAGAGACATAAATACCTTATGGACCAACCATTGGGAAGGCTTGTATTCAAGTAATGAGTACATAGCTCTAAGAACATGGTTGGAAATTCCAAATCATATATATGTTAAACTATGTTCATTATATTTTGGAAGACAGTTTTCAAGTGAATCACAAAAGTGATACAAAGTTTGAAAATTCTTTAGAACCTTTGTAAGTTTCCAAGTTTGTATCAATCTTGAAATCTGGAAAACATATATTTTTCAAATTATTTTTCCTTAATAAAGTATGATTTCAGAAATGTGTACGCAAAATTTCATGATTTTTCGAGATTTCTGGAATTTCTACCGCATTTCTGAAAATGGGCTGAAAAGGCTGAAATTTCGATTTCAGGCGTAGCAGTCGACTGGTTCAGATATCAGTCGACTGCTACACTGGGTTTTCTGATAATAAGCTCCATTTTCTGATATTTGGTGTATTTTTGATGTCCTAACACTCTAGTATGATAATATTGCGTATAAACGAGTTTTAGGACTGCTTAATACAGTTGTTTAGGGGGAGTTTCAATAAATTCTATCCTTTTATCCCCAAAACCATTGTTGGTGCAAAGTTAGGATTTAACTTTTGAATTTTAGATTATGCTTTGCTTCAAATGTAATGTACACCCTATCTTGGATTAAGGGGGAGCTTAGTTTCAATCTAATACCTTAGTCCAAGATCCAACATTCTTAATTCTTTCATCCTTCTCTTTTTGATGTATGTCAAAGGGGGAGAAGGAATGCTTAAGTTAGATGATTATGTGTGTATCTTTAAAGACCTAACTTAAATGATTGTCAAACATCAAAAAGGGGGAGATTGTTGGTGCAACAATGCTCCAAGCATTTATATGTTTTGATGTTTGGCTAATCATCTAAGTTAGGCAATATCTTGTGATCTAATTACGAATGTGTTTAAGTGACAGGGAAATCCAAGGATGAAGTACTTGGTAAAAGGAAGTCCAAGTATGATCTTGGCAAAGGAAGTCCAAGGGATGGACTTGGCAGCATAAGACCAAGCTTGTAGTCTTGGCAGCATAAAGTCCAAAGTGAACCTTGGCAAAGGAAGTCCAAAGTAAAGTCTTGGCAGCATAAGTCCAAGCGTGTAGTCTTGGCGGCGTAAAGTCCAAGCATTTGGCAACCCAAGACATGACGAAACCGAAGGAAGCTCTTGGAAGCAAAGCGCAAAGGATGAACAAGTCGCGGACTCGGAGGGATCCTGAAGGCGCAAGGCTTATTGAGGAGCTAGAAGGTTGAGTCTAGGTCTAGGGTATAAAATCAAGTATGAATTACTCATACTTGATGAGTATCAGTCGACTGATACGATGTATCAGTCGACTGGTCAGGCGTTTCAACGACTAGACCAAAAGATATACTTTTGCTCTTGCTTCGGATTGGGACAATCCTCCTTCTTATGTCCAGTCTGCTAGTAAGTGAAGTACTTGCCTTTCGTCTTCTTCACTCCTCCCTGAGATCCTCCCACCACCTTTGCTCCACCTTGTTTCTCCTTCTTCTAGCCTTTCGGCTTAGAAGTAGAAACCTTTTTGAGCAACCATGGCTTGAGGACACTCTTTGAAGAGTGTATACTTGTACTTCTTAGCAAATAAGACAACATCTAGATTCTTTTCCAATCAACATTATTTGGGTACAGTAAGTTTATTTCCTTTAGTATCACAATAAGTGGACTGAAAGTCATTTTGAAAATCCTAAGAATCACAATGATCAAAACTTTAGATTTCAAATATTATTGATTCCTCAAAACAATAAAATTCCGAAATCAACCAACACCTCAAAACACCGAGAATTTCGCATGCCACTCTGTGTGGACGTATACGAATTCTACATTTGTAAGAGGAGGTTTTACCCATTAATTTTATTATCTTGTCAACCTTACTTTTTGACAAATAAAATTAATAGTTGGTTCCTCTTTGGCCCTACAAATAAAAGCAGTGACTCCTATGGGGAGGATACTTTTATTTGCATCTAAGTGTGCACCATTACACGATACTAAGGGAATTATTTTGGATTATGTGCCTTACCTCTGTGGAAGTACACACGCTCCTAGATAATTTCCTATAACCATTATTTGACCTAGTGATCCGCAAACAAACTCGTCCTCGGGGAGGAAGGCACTCAGAGCCAACACACAAGTTTGTTTGCATCACACGTCAAATTGTAATGGAGGCCGCGGGAATTAATTAAAATGTCCCTCTCCCACTTAGTAGATTGAAAATGAGGAATTTTCAAGCACACACAACATGCATATAAAACAAATCAGCAATAAATATGGAAAAAACAGAATTTTTTTCCAACTATTATGGCATTGTTCTCCAATACGCATCCCGTCGTGCCGCCACCTTGTCCGCTCCTCCTATGCCATGTACGAGCCATCCGGAGATCCGAGCCGAGAATAAAACCTATTTTATTTTACATCCATCGATCCTATACTCCACGAGGGAGTGTACATGAAATCTAGATCGAAAGTAAAATAAAATAAAGAGTGGCTAAACAATGCCGTATTTAATTACAAAAATTAAATACTAATCTAGCCTCGTCAACCCCGAGGATTCAAATAATATACAATCATACACAAACAATCACATACACACATATAGCCATAATAGTCGGATCTTATGCCTGCAACCAAAAAGTTAGCCTACGCACATCCTACTATTATCCGGCATACAAAATATATGATATGTGCATGAAAGTAACCGAATCCAAAACACACAAAACCGGAAACCGTGGCTCTGATACCAATTGTTGGCAACCGTGCTATTTCTCGGAATGCTCATAGGCTCCCATGTCCCCGGATTAAAATTTTCACTAATGAAAACTAATCCGGATGGGATGAGTTTCCTAAGCACAACCAATTCGTCGTCGTGCTAACGACTCGAGCGATCGCTTGAACAAACTAGTTGTTCAAGCAACACAACTCTTCTAGTCGGTTAGCCGCGGAAGAGACGACGGACGGATCGCCGGTTTTTGTGTTTGTCTTCGGGGTCCATGATTATACAATATATATTCATATACACACATGTATAATCATCATATATAAGAACATGCTCAGATCTGAAATTAAAGTTATAAAACTTTTATACCTCTTGATCTTCTATCGTATGTCCTAACCTCCTTGTAGACTTCGTGTGGGCGAAGATCCTCCACAAGTTGAAGCTTCTTAGATCTTCTTCAATCCAAAGAATGAAGAACTCTCTTTCCCTTCTTGCTTGAGCCAACCACCAATCCACAAAGGATTGATGCCACCCAAGAATAGAGAGAACATAATGGAAACAACTAAGCAACCAACTAGGGACAAACCCTAGCTCCTAGTGCCACGCCAAGAGGAAAACAAAGGGAAAAGAGGAATAGGTTGGGCACCACCAAAGGTATAGGAAAAGGATAGAACGCCAACACCCTAGGAAGAAGAAGAACACTTCCCCTATAGTTGCCACCTACCTTACCTTCCAAACCCTAGCCGCCCAACCAAGCTTCCTTTGGATTTCTTGCCGCCTAAGGTAGAGGAAGAGAAGGTAGTGGCCGGCCAACCCTTAGAAGGAAGAAGATGAGCCCTTCCCCTATAGTTGCCGCCCAACCATAACTTCAAAACCTAGCCGCCTAATCCAAAGAGCCAAACCCTAATCCAATTAGGGTTTCCTCCATAGGTGTCTTGCCGCCTAAGCATGGTGGAGAGGAGAGATCTAGGAGCTAGCCACCTCCAAGGAAGAAGACAAGCTCATCCATAGGTTGTCGCCCCCTCTAGCTCCACCACCTTGGCCGCCCAACCTAAGGAACCAAAACCCTAATTAGGGTTTCCTCCTTGAGGTTGCTTGTCGCCCAAGTAATGCTAGGCAAAACCCTAATTTCCTTAGCATCCATCATGAACCATCCATGAAACTTAGTTGCCGCCCAACCCATGCTCCCTTATATAGAACTTAGGAGAAAATTGGTTATTGATGAGGTAGCCAAAAATATAGGAACTAATTCCCAATTTTCTTGCCGCCCACCTTATCCAACCTTTCCTCTCCCTTTTATATAGAGTTAGGTTTAGGCCTTGGTTTAATCTCCACCGTCGGTTCTAGGGTTTTAATCTCAACCGTCGGATTTAGAGATTTAATCTCAACCGTCGGTTCTAGGAAATAATCCCAACCGTCGGATCTAGAGATTTAATCTCAACCGTCGGTTCTAGGAATTTAATCCCAACCGGATCTAGAGATCTAATCTCCACCGTCGGTTCTAGGGATTCAATCCTAACCGTCGGATCTAGAGATTTGTTTTCCATCATTTGATCTAGACTTCATGAGGTTTATATAAGGCTACGATAGGGACCATGAGGAGGAGTTGGGTCTTGGCCACCCGATGGATCGGAACCACACAAACTTGATCCATCAATGATGTTCCATTCCACTAGAGGATCATCATCGAACTACCTCACCAACCCCATAAATTAATATGGGCTCCATATATTATTTGTACATCCATCTCCCGTGTTTAAGATATCGAATGTCCGTCAATTAATTGATTCTTGACCATCAATTAATTAACATCTAACTCCTCGAGTAGTACCACTCAACCTTATCATCATGTTGACTAAGTCAACTCGGTGGTTTACATGATGAACCTTATGAGCTCCTCAAGGGGACATCATCAACCTAATATATAGGACACGGATTCCTCCTATAATCAACGGCACACCATGTAAATAATATCACTTCCCAACTTACCGGGCATATTGATTTAATCCATAGAAATCTCACCCTCTAGTAAATCAAAGAAATAAATACTAAGTACATGTGCCCGTTATTATATCGGGATTAAGAGCATGTACAACATAATATCCGAGGTCCGATTCAATTATGTAGTCAGCAATAAATTGAATCACCTCTATGTCGGTCCTGCTCAATACACCGAGGTGTACTAGTGTAACTCTATGTTCAAGATAAAACAATACCAAGCTACACTACAACCATGCCAATGGTTTGTCCAAAACCATCTTGGTTGTGAGCCTCTACTTATATTCTACAAGGGACTGATAACATGATCTTACATGCGCACTGTGCACCATGTTATCTACAATGTAAAATATTAGACAATATGCACACATATAAATATAACGTGCAAACAATGATCATGTGATTCTTATTTCAAAATAAAGATGTCCATACAAAAGAGCTAGGCTTTCAGTATACATCCCAACACGAGAAATAAGGTGGTGCTGGGATTTTTAATCCCAAGAACACAATGGTACTGTAAATTTAATTTTCAGCACCACGTACAGTTCTGAATTGACCGAGAAATAAGATGGTGCTGGGAATTTTAATCCCAGGAACACAGTGGTCCTAGAAAGTGAATTCCCAGCACCACTTACTTTTTTGGACTGACCGAGAAATAGGGTAGTGCTGGGATTTTTAATCCTAGGAACACATTGGTACTGAAAATTGAATTCCCATCAACACGTACAGTTTCGAACTGACCTAGAAATAGGGTGGTGCTGGGAAATTTAATCCCAGGAACACAGTGGTCCTGGAAAGTGAATTCCCAGCACCACTTACTTTTTCAGACTGACTGAGAAATAGGGTAGTGCTGGGATTTTTAATCCCAGGAACACATTGGTACTAGAAATTGAATTCCTAGCAACACGTACAGTTCGAACTGACCGAGAAATAGGGTAGTGCTGGGAAATTTAATCTCAGGAACACAGTGGTCCTGAAAAGTGAATTCCCAACACCACTTACTTTTTCAAACTGACCGAGAAATAAGGTAGTGTTGGGATTTCTAATCCCAGAAACACAGTGGTCCTGAAAAGCGAATTCCCAGCACCACGTACAGTTCCGAACTGACCGAGAAATAGGGTGGTGCTGGGAAATTTAATCCCAGGAACACAGTGGTCCTGGAAAGTGAATTCCCAGCACCAGTTACTTTTTCGAACTGACCGAGAAAAAAGGTGGTGCTGGGATTTCTAATCCCAGAAATATAGTGGTCTTGGAAAGCGAATTCCCAACACTATGTACAGTTTCAAACTGACGAGAAATAAGGTGGTGCTGGCAATTTTAATCCCAGGAATACAGTGGTCCTGGAAATTTAATTCCCATCACCACGTACAAATCCCATCACAAAATCATAAAGTCGAAGTGGTTCACACATTTAACAAAGTATATATATTCCATAATTGTACAGATACTACACAAATTGGATTTACACTTTGCAGCTGACTAATGACTTTTACAGGCAGGCACCTTGGTGTAGTTACAAATATAAAAGTCTGTATACTCTTACAACATATCCCACAATATAGCACAGTTATAATTGCAAACAAAATTGTGAGCTGCGCATTATTCTATTCCCCACCACGAATATAAAGCTCCTCATATCTTGCTGTCTAAATCTTTTAGGGTACCCAAATAGTAGGCTCTCAATGTATCGTATTATAAAAAATGCACAATCATAGCTGTAAAAAAATATAAATTATTAGTCCATTGCTAGCTTATAAAATATGGTATTTACAAAGATTATTAAATTTCTTACGAAGAGCTTTGTCTGGGACTCAGGACTCGACACAATGAAAAGTTTGCATTAGAAAATTTATCAGCTAGGCCAGGATGTCAGTTATCATAATACGAAGGGTGGATCTTTTTAAAGAATTTAACCTGGGACCCAAAAAAATGCTATGAATCCTCCATACACAAACGGTTTATTTAACTGAATTAAAATCTAATGTTTACCATTTCTTTAAATTGAGTAGTGTAAGCCTTCCTGACGGACAAGGAGTTGTAGTGGATAAACTCTGAATTTTCCAAGTCGGCCACTAGTAGGTGGCAGTGCTCGTCACGGATTATTGGACAAAATATGTATCTGATTGGATTGCCTGGGGTTTTAAAAGTTTGCTCGAATGCTTAGGCATACATAATATTAAACATATCCTGTGTATAAAAAAAATTCTGTCAAAACACCGAAGCTGTAAAGTTTACAATTCCATGGAAAAGGGCCAAAAACTTACCAGGAATCCAGCCCCATAGAATATTGAGTTATAGTACACCTTATCAGTCACCTTGCACTCATCAGCTAAGACTGAAAAATATGCGCTTATGCAATCCCCATGTGTCAAAACATTCCAATCAAATATTGTAAGGAAAGCGTCCATGTATAAGTTAATAGCATCGGTCTTCCACACTGGTCCTGATACTGTCACACTACACAAGGAAAGGGTTATAAACAACTCTCAAAACATAAGAAGACTGTTATAAACAAAGAATATAAGACTGTCTTACTCTATTTCTTTTAGTTTCAATAAACACTCCCCGACCGTTGGATCCATCTTACCGGTGAATTCTTTATAAGCTTGTTGTATACAAAATATGATTGTGGGGATAGAAATATTTTGTCTGAAAAATAGAACTGGACAAGATAACTTATGCTCACCTCCAATATCCTCGCCTTGACTTCGCCCAGTGTTGGTTGTTTGTCCGTCGAGACTTGTGTGCCAGTATCTACACTTTCGGGTTCACACTCCTCGGCAATTGATTTCCCTTTTTTATCCTAGCCTGACTCCTGCTCAACATTTGGCTCTGCAGGAGAGATATTAGGGTCTACTGAGGGATACTCAATAGCCTTGCTGGGGACAATTTGAGTTTCAACTCTCCTTCTTTTAGGGATGTTAGAAAACCATGCAGGAGGGAGGCTTCTAAGGTTAGGGGGTGATACACCATGAAGAGCCCTCTTCCGCACACAAACCTTTCGCCTAGTGTATGCAGGAGAAGCATGTTGGGTCTGTACAGATTGTATAGGCTGTGATTGTAACCCCTCTACATCCCGGGATTATAAATTCAGTTGAAGCTCCAGTATTAAACTGTCCTTTTCAGCGATTAATGCTTCTTTTTCAGAAATTATATCATCCCTTTCACTTATCTCGTTGTCCTTCCTGTTCCTGACCTCCTCTAACTCTTGAAGAAGCTCCTGTATTTTATTTTCTTGTTCTTCGATGGTCGCTTCCTTAAGTAGGGAGGTGCTTTCAAAGTTACACCTTGCTTCAACTAGCTTGGTGCTTAGAGTAGAAACAATTTCTGCATTCTCCTGGCATACTGGACACGCCATTCCTCTTGCGTCCACCTGAGTTTCGGGTTGAGGAGTTGATGCAGAAAATCTAGGTGGAGAAGCGGTGTGTACCAGATGCAGCTCTGACTGTGCTGGAATTAGATCAACAATGATTTTATCAGGTACGAGACCATCTACCATCTTCTTAACGACCCTTACATTTGTGGAACTCCACCTCCATCTCAGCATTCTTGGCAAAGCATGAGGGACGTGTGGAGGTAGGATACACAAATGCTCACACATCCATACCTGGAATGGCAAGATTAGTTGTTAATAGATAGATTGATCTATACTATTTGCGGAACACATAAAATATATTCACTCACAGCTAATAAGTGTGTGAAACCCTTAAGCATTGGTATCGTAGATCCACCGGCGACCTCTGCTTTTGGTCGCAATGTGACTCCCATACCAATTGACTCCATTTGAGGAGCCATGTACGTATAAAGTGCTTCGCACCAATTGTACCTGCCTAAGTTATCAAAATCCTCTACACAATCTATAAGTGATCGCATATGTATTCTAGGCTTACTACTGGTGGTAGTAAAAAACACACAAGAGAAAAATATAAAATAAACAACTGACAATAAACTTTTGCAAATCCTAAATTATCTGGAGATCTGGAAGTCTTCAATAAATCCTCCAGATGCTTGTTAGAGCAATCAGCTTCCATGAAATATTGCAAATATAGTTGTCCAGAGGGAGCTTCATTATTCATAGGAACTACAAGTCCATCATCTGGTAGACCAAGGATGAGGGAGACATCCGTCTTTGTGAAATGCAATTTCTTGTCATGGAATATAAAACATTTCTCCCTGCAGTCCCAATTATCAAACATATTTTGAACAAGGGGTCTGACATGGGTAATATCTGGAATGTCCAAAACCCACGCAAAGGGGGAGCTCCGAATAAGCGTTTCTTCTTCCACACTCGACGGCACACTTGCAATAAATTTTTTAAACTATGAAACGTTGCTTTTCCAGTTCATTCTCTTGGTTCTTCCTCGCATCAACGCACGGGTTCTTGCAGAAGTATCGCTTGATGATTCACCAGTTGAAGCCATCGTTAACTGAAAAAAATCCTTAGGTTACGAACCAAATGCATTGTAATACGACGATTTTAAACTAATAGATGAAATGGATTGAAACATGTGTGATGATACAAACAAATGTTACCTCTGCTCAAATGGTAAACCCTAAAACCCTAAACCCTATCAGGCCCGAGTTTAAATGACATCGTGCACGGAAAATGGAAAAACCCTAGATAGATCGGAAGGAGTGATAGCGACACAGAATTTAAGAAATATACAAAACTTACTTAGGTCGAAAATAGCGTTGAGATGGTGTTGAGATGTTTGAACTGGCACCGGGGAGTTTGAACTGGCACCGGGGGATTTGAACTGGCACCGGGGAGTTTGAACTGGAACCGGGGAGTTTGAACTGGCACCGGGGAATGGAAGCGCAATTCCACGAGAGACAGAATGCAAGGAGCGATTGAGAAATGAAAAATGGTGTTGAGAGGTTTGGTAAATTGCCGAATGAAATATAGTGTTGAGATGTTTGAACTGGCACCGGGGAGTTTTATATTAACGGATCGGGTGCGGTCGGACGGATTTAGATTACAATTTTGCAAAGTAGCATAACAAATATTTACATTACAATTGTGCAAAATAGCTTAACATTAACATTAACATTGTTTCCTTTACAAATATTTACAGAACCACTATTTACACTTAGGAATTAGTAGGCGGTGGCATTCTACAAGACCTCCTATTATGCCCAAGATGTTTGCATCTGCTACATTTATTTTTCACCCTCCCAGTATGTTTAGACTCAATGCGTGCCTTTTTTCTTCGCCCGGGTTGCACAAGGCTACGAGGAGGTAGAACTCCAAAAATTTTGTCACCATTAGGCCAAAATTTCTTACTTCGGCATGGGTAAATACGATCCATGTAAGTGGCCTCCCAGGTTTCCCTCAGAAAATAATGCTCGCAATAACGGTATGGATCCATGTTCCGATATATGATGACTGCAATAACATGCGAGCAAGGAATTCTTGAAATTTGAAACTCACCGTAGATGCAACTTCGCCTATCCAAATCAACAATATACGAAGAAGCTATTGTCTGTACTTCCATTTCCGATTGTGAGTATGGGAATATTGAATATAATCGAGTTCTTTCTCTCCTTTCATCAATCTCTTTAATGGCATAAGGTGTTAGAAAACCTGACCTTTTTGAAGATTCTTTCCTACGGTTAAAGAACCATTGAGCAACCTTTCTTCTAGTGTTGTCTATTAAACTGGTGATGGGGAGTTCACGTGTTTCCTTGAATAATGCATTTAAACTCTCAGAACAATTAGTGGTTAACATTGTGTACCTCTCCTCCTAGTAAAGTGTGCATTGGCACATCTTTTTGGATCGATCTTTTATAGCCACGCATATGCATCCTTGTGTTTGTCATGCATGTTCTGCATTAATCGATCAAACTCAACTCTTGTATTGGCTCTTGCTGCTGCCCAAAATAAACCTAATGAGGATCTATCCTCGGGTATCAGTTACCATGTTACAAGACAAGTGATAGCAACAAAAAGCATGATGGGCAGATGGATACAGTTTGTTAACTGCTGATATAATCCCCCGATGTCTATCTGATACAATGCTCAACGACTCGGGCAGGACAGCAAGGAATGTCTTTACGTGATCCAAAAACCACTCCCAGGCAGATCCACATTCAACTTCGGCAATTCTAAATGCAACTGGCATAATTTTTGCATTACCGTCAACGGCAGTAGCCATTAGCAAAACACCAGGGTACTTGCCAGTGATATGTGTAGCATCAATTCCAATTAGTTTTTGCAAATAAGACATGAATACTCTTCCACAAGCACCAAATGCCCAAAAACATCGCTGAAATTAATTTTCACCATTTCTTAGTACTGCAGCATATGTATCAGGATCTCTAACTCTTAACTCACGCAAGTACATTGGAAGATCAATATACGCCTGATCAAAATCACCTACCACTCTTTTTAATGCTTTCTTGTATGAAATGTTAACACCAAACCTAGCTTGAATTTCTCTTCGAATTGAACTTGGTTTGTAATCATCAGAAGTAGCTAACCGTCCTACAATCTGGTTTGCTACAAATTTATGGAATCTTGATCATCTACCTCTCTATCCTTCCAATTTGATTCAATTGTTTCCAAAAATGTTAACACTTCATCAGGAAGGGGGTCGTCCCTATAAATGTTTTTAAAATCAACACTATTATATGTAGTGTTCTAGGCAAGTAGGATGAATTTTTTTAACTAGGCTTTAGAAGCCTGAAGACAAGTGGAGGATGAGAGTTTATGGTTAGGTTTCCCAATTATGCACTTAACTAATTAGAACATTTGATGTGGATAAAGCCATCAATGGGTTTTTACCGAAACCCATTGATGGACCTTTCAATGTTGAAATTATGAACAGTTTATATGGAATGGAAGAGGAAGACATTTACAGGGTTTATGCGCAGAGGGATACTTAGTTCCTACACTCCTACCGACAGTTATGGGTGCGTGCTAATTGGCACGCAGCATTCCAATTGGCACGATCGTCTGAATGTTGGCACAGAGCATTAATTTTCATAACTACTATTTGGGAGCCTAAGGAAAGGTGGAGAATGATAGTATAGGCCACGCTTGCACTCAACCCGCCTAGAGGACTTTATTTATCTCCAATATAAATTGACAGCACCACTATTTTTCTCGGCCAGATTCCCTCTCCATGGTGCTGGAAATTTATATCTCAGGCCCACGGTGGTGCTGGGATATAAATTCCCAGCACCACCATTTATCTCGACCAGTTCCATCTCCCACAGTGCCGATTTTTAAACGCAGTAAACCCGTGTTCTTTGGGGTTGATTCGGCCTCAAAGACCACCAAAAATTACGGCAACTTATATGTACATGGTGCTGGAAATTACATTCCCAGCACCATAGTGTTGCTGGGAGTTTTAATCCCAGCACCACTATTTATCTCGACCAGTCCAATGCCAATGGTGCTGGGAGTCTTAATCGCAAGACCATAGTGTTGCTGAGATTTCAAATCCCAGCACCACCCTTAATGTCGACAACTTATATCTCCTTGGTCTAGTGAATTAGATTCCCAGCACCATGGTGTTGCTGGGAGTTTGAATCTCATTACCACGGTGGTGCTGGGATATAAATTACCAGCACCACCATTTATCTCGACAAGTTCATTCCCCATGGCGCTGGGAGTTTTAATCGTAGGACCACAATGGTGACAATATTTCAATTTCCAGCACCACCTTTTATCCCGAACTGTTGAACCTCGATGGTGTTGGGAGTTTTAATCCTAGCACCACGGTAGTGACGAGATTTCAATTCCCAGCACCAGATTTTATCCCGAATTTGTTGAACCTTAATGGTCCTGAGAATTTGAAGCCCAGGACCACGATGTTGCTGGGATTTAAATTCCCAGCATCACTTTTTATCCAGACCAGCTAGCTTCAATCTCCGATGGTGCTGGGATTTTAAATTTTAGGTAGACGGTGGTGCTGGAAATTTCATTGCCACCACCACCGACTCTCTCGGACAGATTGAATCTCCTAGTGCTGGGAATATCAATCAAGGTACTTCAGTAATCGTGGGATTTAATTGAAAGCATCACCTTTTAAGTTAGGTGGAATTTGTTTTGGTGGCGACAAAACTTGGTTATGAATCTCCTGCATCGCAATTATGGGTGCATTGATCTACTTTGGTATGATATGTCTACCTCGTATTTATGGGTGTGTGGCAAACTTGGCTATACAACCACCTAGAATGCATTTATTAACCTCATAGCAGTCTCAAGAATAAAAACACATACAAACATGATAATACTATGTGAAGCGGCTGGTGAGTGAGTTGCGCCAACTTCTGGATTAAGTGCTGATATATTCGTGGGAGCAGTGATGTCGTTGATAACTACTAGGGTTTCATCAAAAATGGTGTTGCTCAGTTGGTTTGCGGAGGAAAGTTGCGTGTGGTGCTCATCAACAGCATGGGGTTGGCGCTCCCACGTGGCTGGAAGTGACATTTTGATGGCTCGGGATTTCCAGTTGTGCCTCGAATGGATGCAAATCTCTCTCTGCATTAAATTGCAACTTGTTTGGCGGGAGGGGTATTTTGGGAATTACACACGTGATTTGGTAATTCTGAAACTATATTGCGCATTTTGGGCAATTCTGAACTTTAGCGGCTGTGTTTGGTAAATTGCCGAATAATATTGCTATTTATCATAAAGAGCATGCTAGAAATAGGTTTTATTGTTTAGGGGCTAAGAATGTCCACATTACAAATAAGGAGAAATTTTGGACTAATGTCCCTAGAAAAACCTTACCAAGGGAATCTATTAAGAAAATAGAAGATCATCTAGGCCTTAATCCAAAGAATTCTAGATATATGCCTAGGAATGGCAAAAATGATCAAATAAATAATGGGCCCACCAAATTAAAGAAATTGGAATTAGAGAACCAAGCCTTGAGGTCAAGGCTTGAGAAACTTGAAAAGACCCTTAGAAATATACAAAATCAAATGCAAGAGTCAAATAGTCAAAGCCTAGGGTCTAGAAGTCAAAGTCAAAGACCTAGGAAACAAGAACCATCCAAGGGAAAACTTAAGCCCAAAAAGACCTATCACAATGTTCCATTTGATTATGGAACTCAAACTAGGTCTAGAAAAGCTAAGGTTACTAGGGAAGGCATCCCTAAGGATAACCAAGGTATGTGCCTAGTGGCTAGGGTCTCAAGGAAACCTAAGGAAGCCACTAAGAAGGTTATAAGGGGAGTTACCCCTAGAGTTAACCTAGGCAAGTCCCAAATAACCAAGGCTACCAAGCCTAGGAGGGTCATTGGGAGGGTATCTAGGGAAGTTATCCCTAGCGAATACCTAGTAAACCCAAGGAGCTCCAATAGGTATTGGGTTCCTAGGAGCGTGATCGATTCACGCTAGATGGGTTTATGTGTGTCAACCTTAAAGCGATGGGTAGTTAACCTAACCATAGTAAAGGTGACACTTTAGGTCATTTTCAAGGTTATGGGTACCTTGGAAATATGGTTTGAATTTTTATCCTAAAGGATTTTAGGATGTGCCAACATATTTTTGGGATTATAAAAAATCAATAAAATTGGCACAATTTAGGTTTAGAGGTCTTTGTGTGTCATTTTGGGTTTCGGCACACTTGGGAGACTTTTGGTATTATGGCAAAATGTACTTAAGTATAACAAATAACAATTAATATTAAAATTTAGGTATTATATACCTTTACATTTTATTTGTCATTCTTTGATTGCCATATAACATGCCATGATATCATATTTATCTTTATCATATAAAATGTCATGAGTATGTTTAGGGTTAGTTTTTAATGTCATGTATATTTAGATTATATCATATGACATGACATCATGATCATTGGTCATGTTTAATTATGTTATCATTTATGCCATGATCATTCATGCATTTAATTTGATTAAAATTGATTTAAGGACTATGACATGACTTGAAGTCCCATGTATAAGGGAATCAAGTAGGGTTGCCTTAGAAAATACATGAAATCCTAAATTAGGATGAACAAAACCCATATCTCACATCATATTGACATGTATGTATATTTATACACCCTAGATACATGTGAGATGCTAGGATATGAGTTGAGTTCAAAGTGCATAGTTTTTGCATCTAGATGAATTCAAACTCATCTTATATTAGTTATAGATCATTGGGAAAGCTTATGTTCAACATGTACATTAAGCCCAAAGAATATGATCCAATATAAGGTTTTGAAAATATTTTAAAATCATTTAGAAAACCTTGGTGAAGTCTATATCTTTTGATAGCAATCACCATTGATGAAGTTGATACAAAGTGAGCTAAAATATTGAAGTGTTTTTTCACTTTTGAACTTTGTGTCAATTTCACTATTTTATGGGTAAAATATTTTTCAAACATTTTTCACCCATTGTATTGGTCATAAGTATTATACGTATGAAATTTCATGATTTTTTGAATTACATATAATTATTTATGCATTTCTGAAATTCGATTCTGATAACTGAAAATCGAAATTTTCAATTATCAGTTGATTGCCCTTGTTGGCAGTCGACTGATAGGTAAGGCAGTCGACTGTTGACTGATAAAGTCGACTGGCAAGTTGATTTTTGGATAAACAAAGTATGTTTAGCTTAATTTCAGCTAGGTTAGGGTTCCCTAGCTACTCCTAACCATAGGATATGCTTTAAAAAGCATTAGAAAAGGTGAAAATCCATTGGATATGGATTAGGAGAGTTGTTAGGGTGATGTATCAAATTTAAGATGTGGGAAAGTTCAATGTTGAACTTTGGACCTTAATTTTGATGGTTTAGAGTTCCTATTGGCTTAGGAACTTCCCAAGGACATTGTTGGTGCAATTGTCAAGGGGGAGCAAGCCTTTAGGGGGAGGTATCTATCATGGGATGATGGATGTTATTTTTCTTCATGAAAGGGAAAAATGGGCATCTCAAATATCCAATTTGGAAATTGGGAGAGTTTGTAGGATTGTCTCTCTTGAGTGATATGAGACTTATCACTAGGAAGATTGTAGGCATCCTAGATGTTTTTGGACCAAGGGGAGATTGTAAGATCTCATTGGGATATGAGACATTGACCTCCTTGGGGTGAACCTTTTTGATGTATGTCAAAAAGGGGGAGAATATTAAAATTACCAATTTGGGATAATTGGTAAGAGAATTTAAGTTAGGGGCCTAACTCAAGGGTGTTTTTGTCAAACATCAAAAAAGGGAAGATTGTTGGTGCAATCGACCCAGATCACAATTGACCAGACTCGAGTTTGACTCGAGTAGTGTTTTGAAGTTTGACATGGATGTCTGACATTGATGTCTGACATGTGTTGGGGAGATTAGCGCAATCGACCCAAGTTAGTATTTGATGTTTGACGATGGTTTGACCATTGTCATGGAAAGTCCAAGTGGAACATTTGGCATTTGGAAAGTCCAAGGGGTTTGATATTGGCGGCGTAAAGTCCAAGCGGGAGTCTTGGCAGCATAAGTCTAATGGTTGGTGGCGTAAAGTCCAAGCGGAGTCTTGGCAGCATAAGTTCAATGTGCCTTAGCGGTATAGATCAACTTAGCATGACATAGCCAATGGAAGCACCTGAAGGCTAGCGTATGGATGAACAAGTCATGGATGACTTGGAGGGATCCGATAGGCATGAGACTGACGGAGGTGGCTAGAAGGCTTAGGTCTAGGCTAAGGGTGGTCTAGCAAGTATGGGGACACCATACTTGGGTTAAAACCTCTTGTTTGAGGTGTATCAGTCGACTGGGACCTATGGTCAGTCGACTGATGGGATTCAACTAGAGTTTGACTGCGGAAAGTGCCCTGATAGTCAACTGCTAGAGATGGGCAGTCGACTGCTGGCCTGAGCAGTCGATTGATCTGGTGATCAATCGACTGATGCTTGGGATCTCGGGCAAAGAAGGTTCTCCAGTCGAGTGATTAGCCCGAACACTCGACTGATTGAGCCATCAGTCGACTGATGGATATGATCAGTCGACTGATGGTGTATCCATTGGACTTATCTGACGTGTTTCATGCCGTTGTGAGACAACGGTTATAGAGGCAGTCGACTGATGGTCCCGATCAGTCGATTGCTAGGCAAAATCCATCCCAAGGAGTAGCTTTAAAGGGAGCTCGTGGAGGAGGGATTTGGCAGCGATTTCTTGGATGTTCGTGAGGTGATTTGCTGGTGCAAATCAGGGTCTTCAACCACGATTCAAGCGATCAACAAGCAAGCATTCCAAAGCAATAGTTGTAAAGTTTTCTTTACGTTGTTTTGTATATTCATCTTGTATTTGCTTGTTTACTTATTATATTACTTTTGTAATCACTTGTACAAGGTTTCTCCACCTCCAAATTGTTCTGAGAAGGAGTTTTTTTATTAGTGGTGTTGTATGCATTGCTAGAGCTCGTTTGAGCTCGATCTGTAGAGTAGGAACCATTCGGTTCCGAACCACAGTATATTCTGTGTTGTTGATTGTGTTTGTCATATTTTATTATTGCTTTATTTCCGCTGCGCACTAATCAATTTGTAGCAAGTACAATCGCGAACAAATCCATCAAGCAACGCGCTATTCACCCCCTCTAGAGGTCACCGAACAACCCTACAACCTATGGCTCTGACAGTCAATTGGTGGCACTGGAAGTCGACTGCTAGTGATGAGCAATCAATTATCCATAAGTGGACAGGGTATAATATGTCTCATAGTTGACTGTTGGCTTATGACAGTTGACTGGTGGCTATGACAGTTGACTGCTAGGTAAGGGCAGTCGACTGATCGGGCAAAATTCAATGTGGATTAGTTGTTGGTGCAATCGGCCCAGGTCACGATTGATCAGGACTCGAGTTTGACTCGAGTGATGTTTTGATGTTGGACAAAAACATATGACAATGTGATTGTCATAGGAAAGTTCAAGTCTTGGGTACTTGGTATGGAAAGTCCATGTGGGACACTTGGCGTTTGGGAAAGTCTAAGCATGAGTCTTGGCAATGGAAAGTCCAACATTGGTTGGCAAGGAAAAGTCCAAGCATGGGTCTTGGCATGGAAAGTCCAACATGGGTTGGCAAGGGAAAGTCCAAGCTTGAGTCTTGGCATTTGAGAAGTCCAAGGGGTTTGATATTGGCGGTGTAAAGTCCAAGCGGGAGTCTTGGCAGCATAATTCCAATGGTTGGTGGCGTAAAGTCCAAGCGGAGTCTTGACAGTGTAAGTCCAATGTTCCTTGGCGGTGTAGACACCGTTAGCATGACATAGCCGATTGAAGCATCTGAAGGCTAGGGTAATGGATGAACAAGTCATGGATGACTTGGAGGGATTCGAGAGTCGTGAGGCTGACGGAGATGGCTAGAAGGCTTAGGTCTAGACTAAGGGTGGTCTAGCAAGTATGGGGGAACCATACTTGGGTTAAAACCTCTTGTTTGAGGTGTGCCAGTCGACTGGTGCCATGTGGCAGTCGATTGGAATGAGTCAACTAGGGTTTGACTGCGGGAATTGGCCTAGCAGTCGACTGCCAGAGGTGGGTAATCGACTGAGTGGTTGAGCAATCGACTGATCGTATGATCAGTCGACTGGTGCTCAGTTTTTCGAGCACAAAATAGAGTCTGACTCGACTGCTGGGGTTAACAGTTGAGTGGAGGCTCGACCAGTCAATTGATGGTCATGATCAGTCGACTGATGATGGATTCGTTGGATTTTTCCAACATGGATCTAGCCATTGTCTCACGACAATAGTTGCATCAGTCGACTGATGGTCCCGAGCAGTCGACTGATCGGCGATTTCCAGCACAGGTTGAAGCTTTAAATGGAGCTCGTGAAGGAGGAAAAATCCAGTGATTTCTTGGATGTTCTTGAGGTGATTTGCTGCTACAAATCAGGGTCTTCAACCACGGTTCAAGCGATCAACAAGCAAACAATCTAAAGGCATTTATAAAGTATTTTCTTTACTTGTATTGCATTGTATTTCGTATTATTTGCTTGTTGTATTTAGTTTATTGTTGTAAACTATTGTATGAGGTTTCTCCGCCTTCGGATTGTTCCGAGAAGGAGTGTTTATTAGTGGTTGCATGTGCATCACTAGAGCTCGTTGAGCTCAACCGTGGAGTAGGAATCTTGAGGTTCCGAACTACATTAAATACTTGTGTTTGTGTGCTTGTTATTGTGATTGTTGTATTATTTCTATATTCCACTGTGTACTGACAATCATAGGCAAGCGAACGCGATCAAATTCCATCACGCTACGAATTCAAGCTATTCACCCCCCCCCCTCTAGCGTTCCAACGATCTCCTACAAGTGGTATCAGAGCGAGGCCGCTCTTCTAAGTTTAACAACTAAGGGAGCAAGCTAGAGGGGAAAAGATGGAATTCAAAGACAAGCTTGGATGGGACATTAACACCCCGCCACCATACGATCAAGAAGATTTTCCAGCGTGGAGGGCTAGAATGGAAAATTTCTTGATGATGGACATAGAGAATTGGTTCATCATCATGGAAGACTTTGAACCACCCAGGGACAAGAAGGGAGTTGTTCTCAAGTTAAAAAGGTGGACCCAAGAGCAACGGCAAAAATTCAAGACCGAAGCCAAGGTAACAAAACTCTTAGAAGACTTGATACCTAATGATGTTTTGTCTAGGCTAGGTGAATATCTTGACGCCAAGGAGCTATGGGACAAATTGGCCAAGTTTCATGAGAAGCCTCACTTGGCACAAGTAGAAGAAGAAGAATCTTCATCGGCTCAAGAAGAGCAAGAAGCCGAGGAAGAATCATCATCATCCTCACAAGGAAGTGAGGACTTGGAGCTTGAGAGACCATCAACATCCAAGGAGGAAGAGGAAGTAGAATTGAAGGAGACCTCCACCTCTAGGATTGAGGGGGAGGAGATTAGATCACCGGAGCAACACCAAGAAGAAGCTTCGACATCCGGTCAAGATGAAGAAGCTCAAAATCCGATTCTGGCCTCCATTGACTTAGGTAACTCAAACATCATAATTCAAAATAAAAATAATATTATGTGTTTTGAGTGTAGGGACTTTGGGCACTATAAGAGTAAGTGCCCAAAGAAAGTCAAGAAGACTCCTCCGGCACCAAAACCTCAAGAAAAATCAAAAGATGTCGGTGTCCCCACTAAAAGAAGCAAAGAGCGCATCATTTGCTTCAAGTGCCAACAACCGGGGCATTTTAGGAATCAATGCCCTAGGGGGAGCAAGAGAGTCAAAGAGGGAGCATCACAAGTAGGGGGAGCCACTAAGGCAAACCCTAAGGTATATTTTAATAGTGCTCCTATTTTAGTTAATAGACATAAGCATGCTAGGAATTTAAATTCACTTGCTATTGTACATGAAAAGCATGCTAGAAATAATAGATATATTTGTTTAGGTGCCAAAAATGTTAATTTTTCAAAAAAGGAGAAATTTTGGACTAATGTCCCTAGAAAAGTTTTATCTAGGGAGTCTATTAGAAAAATAAGAGAACACCTAGATCTTAATCCTAAATGGACTAGGCATATGCCTAGGAAGAATATTGCCCAAAGACCAAATCAAAATTCTAAAATTGGGCAATTAGAGATTGAAAATCAAGTCTTGAGGTCAATGCTTGAAAAACTTGAGAAGACCCTCAAGATTATGATAAATCGACTAAAAGGGTCAAATGGTAAAAGGCAAAAGTCTAGAAGTCAAAGTCAACACTTAGGACCTAAGAAACAAAAGTCAACCAAGGGCAAAAAAGGTTTAGGTCACAAACCTAAGCCTAAGGTGGCTTATCATAGTGTTCCATTTGATTATGGAACACAAACTAGGTCTAGGAAGACCAAGGTCAATAGGAAAGTCATCCCTAGAGTTGACCAAGGTGTTTGCCTAGTGGCTAGGGTTTCAAGGAAACCTAGGGAAGCCACTAAGAAGGTTGCAAGGGGAGTCACCCCTAGAGTCAACCTAGGTAAAACCACAATGACCAAGGCTAACAAACCTAGAAGGGTCATTAGGAAGGTATCTAGAGAGGTTATCCCTAAGGAATACCTAGTAAACCCTAGGAGCTCAAATAGGTTTTGGGTTTCTAAGAGCGTGATTGATTCATGCTAGATGGGTTTAGGGTGTGGCAACCTTGATTGGATGGGTAGTTAACTCAACCATGGTAAAGGTGACACTTTAGGATATTTTCAAGGTTATGGATACCTTGGAAATAGATTTGATTTATGATCCTAAAAGATTTTAGGATGTGTCAATACATTCTTGGAATTATAAAAAATCAATCAAATTGGCACAATTTAGGTTTAGAGGCTATAGTGTACCATTTTGGGTTTTTGGCACACTTGGGAGAAAATTAATAATATGGCAAAACATACTTAATTATATCAAATGGAAATTAATATTAAAATTTAGGTATTATTATACCTATACATTTTATATGTCATGCTTTGTTTTTCATATAACATGCTATGACATCATATCTATTTTTAATCATTTAAAATATCATGATCATATTTAGGGTTAGGTTAAATGTCATGTATGCTTAGATTATATCATATGTCATGACATCATGATCATTGGTCATGCTTTATTATGCTATCATTTATGTCATGATCATACTTCATACATTTAATTTGATTAAATTTGATTTAAGGACAATGAAATGACTTGGAGTCTCATTTATAAGAGAATCAAGTAGTATTGTCTTAGAAAAATGCATGAAACCCTAGTTTAGGAGAACAAAACCCACATATCACATCACATTGACATGTATGTGTATTTATACACCCTAGATACATGTGAGATGCTAGGATATGAGTTAAGTTCAAGGTGCATAGTTTTTGCATCTAGATGAACTAAAACTCATTTTTAACTATTGGTGGATCATTGGGAAAGCTTATGTACAAGTCATGTACATTGAGCCCAAGGAATATGATTTGATATAGGTTTTCAAAAATATTTTAAAATCATTTTAGAAAACCTTGGTGAAGTCTATCTTTTGATAGCAATCACCATTGATGAAGTTGATACAAAGTAGGGCCAAAACATTGAAAATTTCAATGGTTTTGAACTTTGTGTTAATTTCACTATTTTATGGGTAAAATAATTTTCAAATATTTTTACCCATTGTATATGTCATAAGTATTATATGTATGAATTTTCATGATTTTTTGATATACGTATATTTATTTATGAATTTCCAAAATCCGTTTCTGATAATTGAAATTTAGAAATTTCAGTTATCAGTCGATTGCTCTTAGTGGCAGTCGACTGATCTCTGATAAAGTCGACTGCCAAGGCTGAATTCGGGAAAACAAGGTTTGTTAGCCCATTTTCAACTATGGTAAAGTTCCCTAACCACTCCTAACCCTAGGATATGCTTTGGGAAGCATTAGAAATGGTGAAAATCCATTAGATATGGATTAGGAGAGTTATTTAGGGTTTGTATCAAATTTAAGGTGTTGGAAAGTTTAATGTTGATTTTCTAACCTTATTTTTGATGTTTTAGAGTTCCTATTGGCTTAGGAACTTCCCAAGGACATTGTTGGTGTAATGGTCAAGGGGGAGCAAGCATTTAGAGGGAGGTATCCATCATGGGATGATGGATGGTATTTTTCCTCATGGGGAGGAGAAAAAGGGATTTTGAGATACCCAATTTGGAAATTAGGAGAGTGTATAGGAATGCCTCTCTTGAGTGATATGGGACTTATCACTAGGAAGATGGTAAGCATCTTAGGTATTTTTGGACCAAGGGAGAGATTGTAAGATCTCATTGGGACATGAAACATTGACCTCCTTGGAGAGAACCTTTTTGATGGGGATGATTGGTTTGAGTTAGATGGTCTAACTCAATGGTTTGTTTGGTTTTTATCAAACATCAAAAACGGAGAGATTGTTGGTGCAATCGGCCCAGGTCACGATTGACCAGGACTCGAGTGATGTTTTTATGATCGACAAAAATATATGACGATGTGATTGTCATAAGAAAGTTCAAGTGGGACACTTGACATTTGGGAAAGTCCAAGTATGGGTCTTGGCAATGGAAAGTCCAACATGGGTTGACAAGGAAAAGTCCAAGCATAGGTCTTGGCATGGAAAGTCCAACATGGGTTGGCAAGGGAAAGTCCAAGCTTGAGTCTTAGCATTTGAGAAGTCCAAGGGGTTTGATATTGGCGACGTAAAGTCCAAGCGGGAGTCTTGGCAGCATAAGTCCAATGGTTGGCGGTGTAAAATCCAAACGGAGTCTTAGCAGCGTAAGTCCAATGTGCCTTGGCGGTGTAGACACCGTTAGCACGACATAGCCGATGGAAGCATCTGAAGGCTAGCGCAATGGATGAACAAGTCATGGATGACTTGGAGGGATCCGAGAGGCATGAAGTTGACGGAAATGACTAGAAGACTTAGGTCTAGGCTAAGGGTGGTCTAGAAAGTATGGGGGAACCATACTTGGGTTAAAACCTCATGTTTGAGGTGTGCCAGTCGACTGGTGTCATGTGGCAGTCGACTAGAATGAGTCAACTAGGGTTTGACTGCGGGAATTAGCCTAGCAGTCGACTGCTAGAGGTGAGCAGTCGACTGAGTGGTTGAGCAGTCGACTGATCGTATGATCAGTCGACTGGTGCTCGATTTTTCGGGCACAGAATGGAGTCTGACTCGACTGCTGGAGTTAGCAGTTGAGTGGAGGCTTGACCAGTCGACTGATGGTCATGATCAGTCGACTGATGATGGATCCATTGGATTTTTCCAGTGTGGATCTAGCCATTGTCTCACGACAACAGTGGCATCAGTCGACTGATGGTCCCGAGCAGTCGACTGATCGACGATTTCAGCACAGGTTGAAGCTTTAAATGGAGCTCGTGAAGGAGAAAAAAGCCAGCGATTTCCTGGACGTTCTTGAGGCGATTTGTTGCTGCAAATCAGGGTCTTCAACCACGGTTCAAGCGATCACCAAGCAAACAATCTAAAGGCATTTGTAAAGTATTTTCTTTACTTGTATTGGATTGTATTTCATATTATTTGCTTGTTGTATTTAGTTTATTGTTGTAAACTATTGTACGAGATTTCTCCGCCTCCGGATTGTTCCGAGAAGGAGTGTTTATTAGTGGTTGCGTGTGCATCACTAGAGCTCGTTGAGCTCAACCATGGAGTAGGAACGTTGAGGTTCTGAACCACGTTAAATACTTGTGTTTGTGTGCTTGTTATTGTGATTGTTGTATTATATCTATATTCCGCTGCGTACTAACAATCATAGGCAAGCGAACGCGATCAAATTCCATCACGCTACGAATTCAAGCTATTCACCCCCCCCCCTCTAGAGTTCTAACAATCTCCTACATTAGTTTGTTGGGAGGCAATGGATAGGTAAGCAGTCGACTGGTGGATGAGATCAATCGACTGTCAAGTGAAAATCGACCCTGAGCGGAGACGTTATAAGGAGCTCAAGAAGGAGAAAGAAGAAGTCGGTTTTTGAAGTTCTCGGAGAGGAAACGCTACTACTTTCCAAACCTTAAAAAGACGCTCAAAGCAACTAAACAAGTAAACAATCAAAAGTGCATTTGTAAAGTGTTTGATTTTGTATTCTTTCATTCATATATTGTATTTTCTTGTATCTTGTTGTTTCTCCTTGTTATAAGCTTTATATTGTACGAGATTTCTACACCTCTAGTGTCATATCGAAAAGGAGAGGTTTTAGTGAGGGTAGATCACTAAAGTGCCATCGTGGAGTAGGAACTAGGATTCCGAATCACATAAAAATACTTGTGTAGTGATTGTACTTGTTGTCTTGTATTTTTTTTGTGTCATTTTGTATATTTCATTATACATTAACGCTTGTAAAACGAGTATGGTCGAAGAATCTGTTGGGTTTCCGGCACCGCGGCGAGTGTGTGTTCGAACATGTTTCGCAAACATATGCACAGCGGAAGAAATAAAAATAATAAATCTACATTTATTACAACACACACATCACACGCATGTATAGTACAACATGTGTAGACATAACCGTAAATTTAAATTTTGCAATAAAGGAAATTTATCTACGTATACCTTTCGTATCACGTGTAGCGGGAACGGCATCAACCGGAACGATCCTCGCTAGAATCGTCTCTATCCGTATCCACGCTGAGTATCCTTAGGATGACTTCGCTAAGCCACGAGCTTCGTCTTCGTACGGGTTACTAGCCTCGTGTTGAAGACGACGTGATCGAGAGATGATCACGATCCGAATCCAAATTCGGACCCAAAGATGAGTCCTCAAAACTCGCTTTCTCCGGAGAGGTATTCGTCAACCGTTTGAAGAATCCTTCGTCCTCCACCTCAGAGGATTACTGGAGATCGAATCCCCGGTAAGTTAGGCGCTGTCGGAGCTCTAACTGTCGTCCAAATGACGCTCCGACGAGAGAAGAACAAGCTGTCCAGAAAAACTGGACAGCTTTGGTGGAGGAATAGGCGCCGGCCAACCAAGGGAAGCCAAGTGCTCACCTTATCGCCGAAGCCTAGGAAGATCACCGGAGGGTCGCCGGAGAATGTCAGAAGCTTGAAGCGCGGCAAGGAGTTGGGCCAGCGGAGGAGAGGCGGCAATCCTAGGGTTGGCTGAGAAAATCCAAGGATGGAGAGGTGGGCGGCAACCACGAGCTAGGGTTTTGGATTAGGGCTTAACAATCCCTTAAGCCCTCTTTTATAGAGAACTAATTCTCTTAATAGTTATTGGATCATAACCATGAGGCCCGTTAACCCGCTCCATTAATATAAGTTAAAATAAACCAAACCATGATGGTTTATTTTAAGTTAAAATGAACCGAACCAACTTTTGGTTCATTCGTTTAAAATAAACCAAACCCTTTGGTTTATTCTCCTCCATTGGATTAGAACCAAACCATTTTGGTTCATCCATTATGTCTTCATAAGACATGACCCATCCACGCTTCTATTGCGACTGAAACGATTTCATGCTCGCTTCTTGTTTGGTCCAACCAAACCTTGTTTCTCTCGGTCTGAGAATCTCATTCTCAAGCTCGTTTTAAATCCTTCGGATTACGCTCGTTGTGCGTGTGACCAAATAGGTTCTCGGTTTATGTTGGCCGTCTATAATTAACCATTAATTATAGAACGATCATGAGTGGCAGCTAGTAGTACATCATGATCCCCAATTAACCGAAAAGATCAACGGTTGATCCAGAACTATTTCTGAAACCCTTCAGCAGCTCGAATGAATCGTGCCCCATTCCCTTCACTCATCTTATACTCACTTGGTTCAGGACATGGTCTATAGTGTCAGTCCCCACTAGGCTGACTACGTCACACCTAGCCCAAGTATCATTTTCTCGTCCTACGGATTCTAGTTATTGCACATGTATCGAAGAGTACCTTACTCTTAACATGTAATGCTTTTGCCAAAGACTTTAGTAACAATCTGACGAGAGGCCATGGGTATACATCTCCTCTCAAGGAGTGGTGAATCCTTTATAGGCTATTCAAACACCTTCGATCACTTCGACTTATACCCAATCATCCCGGGTCCACATCTCCTTGGAGATGTTTGCTCAAGATGTCAAAGCATAAGTCTCCATGGTCAAGATGACTTGAATACCGCAAGTCAAAGGAACATCGCACTTAAGTTATAGTAAGAACTTCATTGACATATCTATATATGCAGAGAACCATATGAAGTCTTACGACTGGTCACTCAAATGAACTAGTTACCATAACTAGCATCCACGATCAACTCCGGACATCACAATGTCTCCAACCAGTGAGAATCAGCTGCTTGGAAACACCAAGGAGTATACCTCGTGCTAGTCTCGACGAATCAATGGTGTCCAAATCCATCAATTTATCGACTAGGGATAATTCCGATACATCACAATTACACATGTAGAGATACTCACTAGTTGTGATCCAATCACAAATTCTCTCATGCTGTGTATCGTATCGTGGACATTCAGTAAATGAGTTTAAGATCCAATCAAATACATGAAACATGTATACTCAAATAGTGAATCTTCATTTATCATATAAATGGTTCATACATAAAGCGATTGCCTTAGGACATCTCTCATATATTACTAACAGACTCCCACTTGGCCTAATGTCAATCGCTACGGTATCCAATACCATAAGCACTAACATGACCCTCAAACTTAAATTGAGGTAATGCTTTAGTCAAAGGATCCGCTAAGTTCCTTTCAGTGGGAATTTTCTCGATTTGTATTTCGTTCCTACTGATGATCTCTCTGATAAGATGATAGCGGCGAAGCACATGTTTGGATCATGATGAGACCACATCAAGTTCAAAGATGAACTTCTTGATCCAAACCGCTTCCTTTGCTGCTTCCAAAGCTGCAATGTATTCTGCCTTAGTGGCAGAATCCGCTATGGTGTCAAGCTTGGAACATTTCCAACTTATTGCACCTCCATTCCAAATGAATACATACCCAGACTGAGACATGGAATCATCCTTGTCTGTCTGGAGCTGGCATCCGTATACCCACATATCACCATGTACCCTTCTCCATATATTAGGAACACATCCTTAGTTCTTCTTAAGTACTTAAGGATCGTCTTGACAGCCACCCAATGATCCATTCCTGGATCAGACTGGTATCTGCTCGTGACACTCAGAGCATACGATACATCGGGCCTCGTACATAACATAGCATACATGATAGATCCTATTGCGGATGCATAGGGAATCTTACTCATGCAAATCCTCTCGTCTTCTGTGCGCGGACACATAGACTTCGAAAGGTGTACCCCATGTCTGATGGGTAGGAAACCTTTCTTGGATTTCAACATGCTAAACCTCTTTAGCACTCGATCTATATATGTAGACTGCGAAAGTCCAAGCAACCGTTTCGATCTATCTCTATAGATCTTAATCCCGAGGATGTAGGTTGCTTCTCCCAGGTCTTTCATGGAGAATGTCTTGGATAACCAAACCTTAACTGACTGTAAGATTGACACATCGTTTCCTATAAGTAATATGTCATCGACATACAATACTAGGAACACGACTGCACTCCCACTAACCTTCTTGTACACACAATGTTCGTCTGGATTTTGTGAGAAATCAAACTTTTTGATCGTCTCATCAAAATGGATATTCCAGCTCCTGGATGCTTCCTTTAATCCATATATGGACCGTCGAAATTTGCATACCTTGGTTTTATCAACCGATGTGAAACCCTCAGGATGTATCATATACATGTCCTTGAGAAGGTTTCCATTAAGGAAAGCTATTTTCACATTCATCTGTCATATCTCATAATCATAATGAGCCGCTATGGCCAGGAGCATCCGAATGGATTTAAGCATAGCTACAGGCGAATAGGTTTTTTCATAATCAACATCTTGCTTTTGACGATATCCTTTCGCCACCAATCTAGTCTTATAGGTAATCACATTATCATCCATGTCGGTTTTCTTCTTGAAAACCCACTTGCACCCTATTGGCTTTATGCCTTCAGGTGGGTCAACCAAGTTCCAAACTTGGTTGTCATACATGGAATTCATTTCCGACTTCATGGCTTCAAGCCACTTATCCCTTTCTGAACTTGTCAGCACTTCTTCATAACTGGTAGGCTCCTCATCATCAATGAGTAACACGTCATTCGATTCACTTACGAGAAATCCATATCTCTCAGGAATATTGCGTGTTCTACCAGATCTACGAAGATGTGGTGTTACAATAGGTCCAGCCGATTGCTCATCACTATGAGTTATCGGCTATTGTGCTTCACCAGGTATCTCATCAATGTCTATTTGAGTCTCTCGAGCCTCCTCAAGCTCGACGACACTCCCACTGTTTTCTTGCAAGAGAAACTCTTTCTCTAGAAACACAGCATGCCTTGAAACAAACACCTTTTGTTCCACAGGATGATAGAATTGGTAACCCCTTGTTTCCTTAGGGTATCCAATAAATAGACATTTATCAGACTTAGCATCCAATTTGTCTGATACAGTCCGCTTCACATAAGCAGGACAACCTCATATCTTCAAGTAAGATACATGAGGTTTCTTACTATTCCATATCTCATATGGAGTAGTAGAGACTACCTTGGTAGGCACTCTGTTTAACAAGTAAACAGCTGTCTGAAGTGCATAGCCCCAAAAGGACTTGGGAAGATTCGCATGATTCATCATTGACCTGACCATGTCCAACAAGGTCCGGTTACGCCTCTCTGATACACCATTATGCTGTGGTGTATATGGCGGAGTCCATTGAGACAATATACCATTGTCTCTTAGGTGATCAAGAAACTCCTGACTCAAGTATTCACCACCTCGATCCGATCGAAATATTTTAATACTCTTGTCATGTTGTTTCTCTACTTCATTTCTGAATTCTTTGAACCTTTCAAAGGCTTCAGACTTGTGTTTCATCAAGAACACATACCCAAACCGTGAGTGATCATCGGTGAAGGTAATGAAGTAGCTATAGCCTCCTAAAGCTTGAGTTGACATAGGTCCACATACATCAGTATGTATTAGACCTAGTAACTCTCCCACTCGTTCACCTTTTCCATTAAAAGGTAACTTAGTCATCTTTCCTTTTAAGCATGATTCGCATGTATCGTATGAATCCAATTCAAACGATTCCAGAATTCCACATCGGTGTAATTCGGACATGCGTTTCTTGCTTACATGGCCAAGACGACAATGCCACATATAGCAGTCTAATTGATTACCCTTTCGAGCACGCGTGTTGCTCGCTTCGATATTGAAAATATCACTGGATATGTCCAACGTATAAATACCATTGCTTAAAGTTTCAGTCCCATAAAGAACTCCATTCAAAGTTATGTAACAACAATTGTTACTAAAAGTCAAATGGTAACCATTTCTATTTAAACAAGAAATAGAAATGATGTTCTTTATCAACGAAGGAACATAAAAGCAATTGTCCAGTTTTAAGACATGTCCTATAGGGAGTTTCAACAAATACGTTCTGATGGCGAGTGCAGCAACCTTTGCTCCATTCCCAACACGTAAATTTTGACTCTCCCTTGACGAGTCTTCTTCTATTCCTTAGCCCATGTATGTCATTATATATATGGGAGTCACACCCAGTATCCAATACCCAAGTGTCTGAGGAAATAGAATGACAATCAATAACGAAGATATATGAAAAAGATGGAGCATCTTATGCCTTATTCTTCTTCACGGACTCAAGATAAATCTTGCAATTTCTTCGCCAATGGCCCTACTTGCCATAATGATGGCAAGTGCCCTTTTGAGCTGGTTTTGCCTTTTTAGCCTTTTTCTTCTTCCCCTTCTGTTGTTCCTTTGACTCCCTCTTAGAACCTTTCTTTGAGGAATCAACTAACAACACCGTCCCTTGCTCATGCTTCTCAGAAGGCTCCACAGTCTTCAACATGTTGAGCAGTACCACAGATGAACCTTCTTGCATCTCAGAGGTGAAGAGGAGCTTAGAGACTTCGAACCTTTCGAATCTCACTTGCTTATCAAACAACTCTTAAAGATGAAGGACTACGATATGAGCATCCATATGCTCATGCTGCTTCCGTAGCTTGGGTTCCATCATGGCTAGCATGATGCAACTCATTTGTTCAGAATCACTCACATGTTTCTGATAGGCCAACAATTGGTCCAGAGTTGCATCGTCACTAGGACGGGCGGGAAGAGGCGCTTCGAGGACATTTGCAAGCTTTTCAACCTTGAGAACAATTCTCAAGTTTCTAAGCTAGTCCAAGAAGTTTGGCCCAGTCAATTTATTCGAATCCAAAATGGAACGCAAATTCAAACACATCATGATCAATCTTAGAAATACAAAACGAGCATATATGAGAAAGATGATTTTAAAATGCATCATTATACATTCATAAATCCCATTCATTTTTCGAATTTAAAAAACCCCAAAATCACTTCGGGAGATCGTAGGTCCATCTCCGAATGGGTTGATATCCATCATAGACATGAACAACCTTGGAGAGAGTCCAACAAGCCATTCATAACTATGACGGTAGGTATCAACTATACCGATTGCATATCACGTATATGCAACTATCACAATGTGCTATCAACTAATTGAATGTTCACACATACATCGGGTTGTTAACACATTAACAAGTATGCATCATATGCATAGCACCCAACTTCACCTCCCTTTACATCGACCTTGGAGAGAGTCCAACAAGTCGATGCTCCAGGTTAAAGCCAACCCATTAATCGAGAAATAGTTTTAATATGGTTAGAGCGCATTCAACCAATTAGCCCAGCTTGGAGAGAGTCCAACAACCAAAGCTAACGATTGACCTCTGACTCTTACCATATTAGTATTAAACTATGCCATGGTTTGAACATGTTCGGGTTCGAGCCAGGCTTGGAGAGAGTCCAATAACCCAAACAAGAAATGGAACTCTGGTTCTAACCATATTAATGGAAGGTGTATACTTTAATATTGAGTGAGGATTTTTATGTCTCATCCTCTTTGCATGCAAATAACTATTATCTACATGGCATGACATACATGGCATACATCTACATGTCATGACACGCATGGCATAATGATATGCATCTAATGCAATTACATGACATACAATTATGTCATGTACATAATTTCCTTATTTGTCATAACTATTTATGGAAATAAAATATGTTTAAGATTTGATTCTCCAAATCAAATCATGATTAAATTAGGAAACAAATTTCCAAATCTAATCACATATTTTATTTATGGAAATAGTTGATTAAGGAAAATCAATTTAGGAAACTAATTTCCTAAATCATCAAAACTACTTATAGAAATAAAATATTTTAAGATTTGATTTTCCAAATCAAATCATGATTAAATTAGGAAATAAATTTCCAGAATCTAATCAAATATTTTATTTATGAAAAATATCAATTTTCATAAATACTTCCAACTTTCCAAAAGTGGAAGATTTCCATAAATACTTCTAGACTTTCCAAAATTGAAAAATTTCCATAAATACTTCTAAATTTCCAAAATTAAAAAATTTCCAGAAATAACATTATGACTATCACAAAACTATTTTACGATTATGTCGAAACCTGGGCTCTGATACCACTGTTGGGTTTCCGACACCGCGGCGAGTGTGTGTTCGAACATGTTTCGCAAACATGTGCACAGCGGAAGAAATAAAAATAATAAATCTACATTTATTACAACACACACATCACACGCATGCATAGTACAACATGTGTAGACATAACCGTAAATTTAAATTTTGCAATAAAGGAAATTTATCTACGTATACCTTTCGTATCACGTGTAGCGGGAACGACATCAACCGGAACGATCCTCGCTAGAATCGTCTCTATCCGTATCCACACCGAGTATCCTTAGGATGACTTCGCTAAGCCACGAGCTTCGTCTTCGTACGGGTTACTAGCCTCGTGTTGAAGACGACATGATCGAGAGATGATCACGATCCGAATCCAAATTCGGACCCAAAGACGAGTCCTCAAAACTCGCTTTCTCCGAAGAGGTATTCGTCAATCGTTTGACGAATCCTTCGTCCTCCACCTCAGAGGATTACCGGAGATCGAATCCCCGGTAAGTTAGGCGCTGTCGGAGCTCTAACCGTCATCCAAACGATGCTCCGACGAGAGAAGAACAAGCTGTCCAGAAAAACTGGAAAGCTTTGGTGGAGGAGTAGGCGCCGGCCAACCAAGGGAAGCCAAGTGCTCACCTTATCGCCGAAGCCTAGGAAGATCACCGGAGAGTCACCAGAGGATGACTGGCTGAAGCGTGGACGCCGGCAAGGAGTTGGACGGCGGCACAAGGGGCTGGGCGGCAATCCTAGGGTTGGCGCCGAAAATCCAAGGAGAGGATGGAGAGGTGGGCGGCAACCACGAGCTAGGGTTTTGGATTAGGGCTTAACAATCCCTTAAGCCCTCTTTTATAGAGAACTAATTCTCTTAATAGTTATTGGATCATAACCATGAGGCCCGTTAACCCGCTCCATTAATATAAGTTAAAATAAACCAAACCATGATGGTTTATTTTAAGTTAAAATGAACCGAACCAACTTTTGGTTCATTCGTTTAAAATAAACCAAACCCTTTGGTTTATTCTCCTCCATTGGATTAGAACCAAACCATTTTGTTTCATCCATTATGTCTTCATAAGACACGGCCCATCCACGCTTCCATTGTGACTGAAACGATTTCATGCTCGCTTCTTGTTTGGTCCAACCAAACCTTGTTTCTCTCGGTCTGAGAATCTCATTCTCAAGCTCGTTTTAAATCCTTCGGATTACGCTCGTTGTGCGTGTGACCAAATAGGTTCTCGGTTTATGTTGGTCGTCTATAATTAACCATTAATTATAGGACGATCATGAGTGGCACCTAGTAGTACATCATGATCCCCAATTAACCGAAAAGATCAACGGACGATCATGAGTGGCACCTAGTAGTCACACCTAGCCCAAGTATCATTTCCTCGTCCTACGGATTCTAGTTACTGCACATGTATCGAAGAGTACCTTACTCTTAACATGTAATGCTTTGGCCAAAGACTTTAGTAACAATCCGACGAGAGGCCATGGGTATACATCTCCTCGCAAGGAGTGGTGAATCCTTTATAGGCTATTCAAACACCTTCGATCACTTCGACTTATACCCAATCATCCCGGGTCCACATCTTCTTGGAGATGTTTGCTTAAGATGTCAAAGCATAAGTCTCCATGGTCAAGATGACTTGAATACCGCAAGTTAAAGGAACATCGCACTTAAGCTACAGTAAGAACTTCATTGACATATCTATATATGTAGAGAACCATATGAAGTCTTACGGCTGGTCACTCAAATGAACTAGTTATCATAACTAGCATCCACGATCAACTCCGGACATCACAATGTCTCCAGCCAGTGAGAATCAGCTGCTTGGATACACCAAGGAGTATACCTCGTACTAGTCTCGACAGAATCAATGGTATCCAAATCCATCAATTTATCGACTAGGGATAATTCTGATACATCACAATTACACATGTAAAGATACTCACTAGTTGTGATCCAATCAAAAATTCTCTCATGCTGTGAATCATATCGTGGACATTCAGTAAATGAGTTTAAGATCCAATCAAATACATGAAACATGTATACTCAAATAGTGAATCTTCATTTATCATATAAATAGTTCATACATAAAGCGATTGCCTTAAGACATCTCTCATATATTACTGACAGAATCACTATTCACTCTTCTAACACACCAAATGGTTCCAAAAATAAGATCACAGTGCAACCAAGTTACTTGACTAGGATCGACATGTGGCTGAATTGCTGGGCAAAGGTTAGCAAAAGAATTTTTTATATATTATTTAATAAAAAAATATTTTGGAAAAAATGTCCTTCCAAAAAATACCGATGAAAGAAATATTATTTTATATGCATTAATTTGTATCCATAAATACGTAAACGATATCACAAGTTGATGTAATTAAGATTTTAAAGGGAGAGTAAAGATTAAAAAAAAAAAAGGACAAACTGAAGGACACATGAATAATAAAAGGACAAGCATGTGACACATTATGCTCAAAATTTTGTATGTAATCTTTATTAGGGTCGTAAACGAGTCAAGTCAAGTCAAATTTTGTAGTGTTTAGACTTGTTTGATAAGATAATTAAGTCGTGTCAAGCTAAGTCTAAAATTAATCAAACTACTGAAAAACATGTTCAAGCTTGGCTTGGTATTATTTTTTTTAGTTTGAGCTTCGCTTGAGCTTGAATTGAGCTTGGCTTGTTTAATGGGTATCAAGCTTCTAATCAAGCTTGAATCAAGTTTGATTCAAGCTTATTTAAATTTGATTTATTTAAACGTTATCAAGCTTTTAAGTCAAACTTATTTGTTTATTTAAAATTTTACTAATTTAATCCTGATTTATAAATGAGTATAAATAAATTCAAAAATAATTTTTAAAAGAGTATAATCATTAATCGACTTGTTAATGTTTATGAACATTGTTCACGAACACCGTTCACGAATACTGTTCACGAATATTGTTCACGAACATTAACAAGCCGAACACATACGTGTTCAAGCTTGTTTATTTAATTTATCAAACTTGCTTATTAATTGATTTTGATGCATATTGAACGAACATAAACGAGCTCTTACCGAATCGAACACTAAGCTCGTTCATAAACGCTTGGTTCGTTTACAACCCTAACCATTATACAAGTACTTATCAAGACTCAAGCCAATTTTGTTCATGATTTAGAAAAATCATAAATGGCTCAATCAGAACTTTAGGTTTCAGAATAATGATACAGAAACAATCAAAATCAAGATTTCAAATAATATAAAAATAAAACATAGGTCATTGGGAACGAATGAATCAATAACCCATAAGCATTTCCTTGATATTTACGGCTTTGTCTCTCTTTTATTTCTTACATTTCAGCTCAAAGAAAGATTTTTGAATACAGATTAATGTACACTTGTATCTCGACGCTAATGTTTGTACTGAAAGACATCCAAGTTAGCCCTAATGTTACCACTGAATGATAGAAGAAAGTCATTCAATGCAGCAATTGATACCTGGTGTTTATTATTGCATACGCAATGGCAATCAGGAGGGGTGAGCCATGGGCGCTATCGTCTTTTTATCCCTCTTACCTTACCTTCTTTAACTTTCAAACTTGTTTCACTTCCGGAGAAAATTAAGTATGCGTTCGGTAGCTTAAAAAATGGAGCATTTTTTATTTTTTATTTTTGAAAAATTTTGTGTTTTTTATTTTTATTTTCTGAAAAATAAAAAAATATTTTTTGAAAAATTAGAAAACACGGAAAAATTATTTTCCAAAAAATAAGAAAACACGGAAAATAAAAAAGAAAAATAGAAAATACGGAACCAAACACAGCCTCACTTTCTGCAAAAACTACACCCTCCCTGCAACGAGTTCCTCTAAAATAATTAGAGGATTGTGTTTCGGAGGCCATGCCTTCTACAGGAAAATACTTCACTACTGGCAGCAAGCATGCAGATCATAAAAGAAAAGATAAATTGCTAAAAATATCACAAATTTTATTTTATTAAATAAATCTATCGTGAACAATTCCCACCCACCCAGCCCACTGCTGATCCTAATATTAGAAACCTTCAGACAACAGTTGGGTTTCCCCAATCTATTTCTTCCGTCTAAAACTTCAATGACAAGCAAACATGCATGTTTAACACTTTAGCTTGCACCAACCCTGCTTGTAAAGAGTTCAGTGAAGGGGAGGGGCATCTTGTTCCTCTGCCACAGCGACATCTGGACAACACTGGTTCCGTCGCAGAGTGTCCCTGCCAGCAAAGTTTGCAGGAATGGTGGCTCTGGAGGAGTTGCCTCTGCGGCGAGCTTCCACAGCGAGGAATGACCAACGATAAATGAAAATGACTAAACGCATGATATTTAATGCGACAGCTTTGCGGGCTGGAACGATTGCCATAACACCATTTAACAATAGATTAGCAACAATCTAACTTTGCAATAGATTTGTCGCCTTAAAAAAGTGAAACAAATTCGATAAACATTAAAGTTCATGATAAATTTGTTACACAAGACAAAGTTCATGGTATTTTTTAGCAATTAATCCTACAAGAAATAGTCAAAATCATAAGAGACGGTCCAGAATGGGAGTCAAAACTAAGAGAATATCAAATATATTATCCATCGAAGGACAAAAGCTATTGGTGCAGGGGCACCAGATGATCGAACTTGTATTTTGATTATGACAAAAGATGCAAAGTTAAGATTACATCGTTATCTCACGAGCTTAATCGAGTGTGCAAAAAAGTGCTAAAGCAGGAACTGAAGGCTGGAGACACCCGGAGGAAGCTGCGGTGGTCGGACGACACTCGAGTGACTTCGGAGGGAGCTGAAGGAATCGAGTGGAAGGTCGGAAGCGAGGGCTACAAAGTAAGTATCGAGGTAAGCTCGTGTGTGTGAGCGTAAGTGAGATCGTATCCTCCTTACGGGATGATCTTAAGCGTAGATCCGACCAAAGACATCTCATGGATGGTCTAGGTCGAGATCGAACGGTCGGTGGCCGTCGAAATTATATTTTTGTTAAGCTAACTTGTGATTTCAGCAAACATCAGTCGACTACCCACAAGAGCCACTCGACTGCCTGAAATCAATCGACTGCTGAGTGTTGCGACTCGACTGGCACTGCCATCAGTCGACTGATGATGACCATCAGTCGACTGATGGTCAAGGATCATCTTCAAGGAGTCAAGCCTTATCACCTCATTCCAAGGAGCTTTATGTCTATTTGTGTTTGGTTGAAGACTCATTCGATGAGAGGCTCAAAAGCTATAAAAGGAGGGCTTCTCTAAGGGTTTTTCATCAATTCCAAAAGCCTCAAATTGCTTCTGATACGCTACGACTCTTCGACATCCCTACGACGAAGCACTGCAGACACAACGACTAGAGCTCAATCTTCTTTATCTATGATTCGTCGGTAAAAGTGTTTTGATAGTTTCATTCTGTATTTAAGTTCATTATCGTGCTTTTATCGTAACGAGAAGAGGGAGAGTGTCCCTCTATCTCGATCCTTTTCGTGGTTTTTGTATCTGATTAACTCCTACCTCCAACGAGGAGTTCGTTAGTAATTTGCCCTTCGTGCGTGGTCAAGGACCACTAGGCCCTTGGAGTAGTAGCCGAAGGCTACGAACCAAGTAAAAAACTCTCGTGTCTTCTTTATTTTTATATTGTTTTGTTCTTTCCGCTGCGTAACTCAAGTATCAAACGATTGAAAATTTTTATCGCTATTCACCCCCCTCTAGCGATCCGTTCGATCCAACAATTGGTATCAGAGCCGAGGGCGCTGAGATTTGGTGAAACCACCAATCTAGTCTTTTTACAGATTTGTTTTTGAATTTTACGAATCTTTTTTCGTTCGTTTAAATTTTCTCCCCCACTACTAATCCAAGACGAAGTTTTGGTACTCTTCTTTTGGTTTTGTTTTGCAAGTATTCGCTTTTGGAGTAACCGACGGTAAAACGGGCATAACTTTTCGTACAAGTTAACCCACGAAACGGGCTACCTACCAAAACGAAGCTCTCTGAGAGATCTACACTTTTTGTACAAGTTTACCCTCGTAACAAGCTGTCTTCATCCCCAAAAACCAACGTTTAGTACCCTTTCGGGGACATCGAAGGTTGTAAGTACTCATCTTTTATTTTAGTTGGTTATTTATCGTTTATTCCTTTTGTTTCTTTTCATTTCCTACATTGCTAATCCAAGGCGAAGTCTTGGAACCTTTTTCGTGTTTTTTTTTATTATTTTGTGTGCAAAGTTTTCCTTCCAAATGACCCACATTGAGGGGTACAGCACCACCCGATCTCCGTTCTTTAACGGAGATGATTTCCGTTATTGGAAAGGTCGGATGGAGTGTTTTCTAAAAACACAAGTCGAGACTTGGATAATCATCCAAACCGGCTTTGCTCTACCCACCAATAATCAAGGCGAGCCCTTGAACTTCGACAAGTGGACCAATGCAACCAAGAGGCAAATTGAAACCGATGCAAAGGTGACCCAAATGTTGCAGTGCAGTCTGTCCAAAGAGGAGCTCAATCGCATCGGACTCTTCATCAGCACAAAGGACCTGTGGAACAAATTAATCGAGCTACACGAAGGAATGCCCAATGCTAAGGTATGTAAATGTGACCTTCTTTTCAATAAGTTGTATAACCTTAAGATGCAGGAACACGAGATGATAACACAACTACACGCCCGCATCCAGGACATTGTCAACGGCCTGCACACCATTGGACACAAGGTCGAAAACCGCGACCTCCTAAGGCACGTTCTTAATTCATTTCCTAGGACTACCTTGTGGGCATCCATGGTCGATGCCTACAAGGTCTCTAAGGACCTTTCGAAGCTTAGGTTAGACGAATTATTTTCCGAGTTTGAACTTCACGAGCAGACTAACGTGGTCCGGGCCGAGAGAGGTATTACTCTACTTGCAGGACAAAGAAGCAAGCCATCTACCAGGCAAGAAGATGGACTCGAACCCGAAGATAAATCAGAGTCCAAATTCGAAGAGATGGAAGCAATAGTGAACGTAGTGCGGAAGATCATTCAGAGGGAAAGGAGGCTACTAAAGAATCAAAAGAGGATACAATTCAAATCAAATCAAAAGAAGACTTTTCATGCAACATGGGACAACGAAGAAGGCGTCGGCATAGCGTGTATGGCAAGACCCGAAGAGTCCGAGTCAGAGTCCGAATCCGAATCCAACTATAACACCGACTCCGAACTCGAGGACTACTTCGAGAAGCAACTCAAAGTCGGACCGGAAGGGAAAATTAAGGTTAGCCGCTCACTAATTTATACGCTTTACAGTACAATTAAATAACTAGGAAATTAGCTAAATCCGAGTAGAGTCCTTGGTTGAGGAGGTTGAAACCCTCAAACAAGAGACACCCCTAAACTCTTCGACTAGTCGAATTCAAGAGGAGGACTCAACTCGAGTTGAAAAACTCGAAGAAGAGAACTCTCTCTTAGTTGAAAGGCTTCGAGAGCTCAAGCTCACTGAACAAGTTCTCGACGGGTCCAAGAATCTTAACCGACTTCTGAACTCAAAGAGTCGGTACAATGAGCTTAATATAGCTCAAAGACTACGAATAAATCTTACATGTCTATCGTGAAACCGTAGTCATCATCGAGTCCAAGCGTGATCCCAAAACTTTATTAAACTCAGGTGACCAATAGGTTTGACTTCCCAGATCAAGTTCATTACTGACCGCACTATACTGCAATTCGAGCTTAGCAAGAGCACACGTAACTGGAACGTATCCCAGTAATTTAAAAGCTTTTTTTAAAATGGTATAGGACTATAACTCATCAATGCTTAATAAGATAGTACCAGGACGCGGTGAGATGATAGTACGCTAGGAAAACGGAGTATCGTGTATTCAGGCTAGATAAGGCGTATCTAGTTCGGTTCACTTGATTGAGTGGAACTAGCTGAAGCTACCTCGTCGTATCCTAGACTAGTTAGACCAGAAAGTGGTCTTAGGTGAGTCAAATTACTATTTTCACGAAATTGATTTTGTCTAAGGAAGTGGTCATTTTTCCGATAAAAAAAGGTCTCTGTGCCTTGCCACGACCTGGAAGCCAAGATCTTGAAAAGGTGACTTGATGAGCTTAGGGTCAAATCTGAATCTAATGCAAGGTTGACCAGTTTCAAATCATTAAATTTAATCAATATAAAATTGGAATCATCTAACTCAACATATAAGGTGAACCAATTCTAAGACACTTAGAATGGGTGAGATGAATAAGGTGTTAGTTATAGCCCTAAGAACCAATCATGTGATGGTTGAATAGGGAACATTTTGTATCATATTCTATAAAGGCAAAGGATTGATTATTATATTTAAGTCTTGCTTGTGCCAGCTAAATTAAATATAGTAATGCCCTAGAAAAGTATGTTATTATCTACAGCACATCAATTGGCAGAATTGATTATGAGAGGCTGTAGAGAACACTTTCTAAATGTTCCTAGTCAAGTATTAATATGCAAGGGCAATATTAATACATAAAGACTAGCATGTAGGTAAATTGATGATTTGATCTCACAAGTCATGGATATATGATATCAAGTTGACACATGGGTATATATTAGAGAATATATACTGAACTGACCCGCCATGAGAAAGTTTCATGGATCGTTATATGAGTGTCATAAACTTTCTCATGTGACTATTGGTATGAATAGTCCTCAGACCTGAAGTCACTATGGTTCCCTACATAAGGAGTTATGTACTTTGGTATCGTCAAACGTCACCCGTAACAGGGTGGACCATAAAGGCGATTACTGGGTATATAACAAATTATGCGGAGGGATGTGAGTGATGTAGATGGGATCTATCCCTCTCATAGACGAGTGATATCGGTGGGCCCCTTGATTGAGTAGAACTACTAAAACGCATGGCCATTACTCGAATGAGTCGATATGAGATATTGAGCTCATTTGTTTGAGTTAGTTTACTCAGGGATCAAGAAACACATAGATTGATCGAGGATGACATTATACCTCGTTGATCGATCGATAGAGATGAAGGACACGGTCATATATTATAGTAGTCACGGAAGGTTAGTCGGATCTTGACTTATCTCATAACTTGGTATGATGATGTATTCTTTAGATCTGCTCATTGCTTGTGTATCTAAAGAGTTTAGGTCCAGCGTTATGAGAGCTATGAGTCACAAGCATGATAATTAGAGGAATTAGAGTATTCTAGTTTGACTGGAATAATTTGGGAATAAGCTTAAGTACAAAATGGTTTTTGGACTTTAAGCTTAATGAGAATTTTAGCTAATTGATTTAATGAGATTAATTCAATATGTTACCTCATTGATTTAATAAGATTAATTCAATATGATAACATAAGCTTAATTGAATTAATAAGATTAATTCAATATGATAACATAAGCTTAATTGAATTAATAAGATTAATTCAACATGCATGAATGCCACATAAGCATGCCACCTAAGCATCCACCTAAGCTAGATAAGGTGGAAGGAAACAAAATGGTTTTGTCTCCTTAAGTGGCTACGAACAAATGTCCCAATGCGATGGATTGCATTGAATGTGTGGAGGTGAAAGGGTTTTCCAACCCTATAAAAGACCCCATGGAGTGGCCGGCCAAAGCAATGGTTGGTGTGGTTGTTGGGAGCTTGAGGCTTGGAGAGAGCTTGAGAGCTTATTGTTGTGTGGCTTTTGTGAGTGTAGTAAGAAGAGTAGTCTTCTTCTTCCCTTCTCTTTTTCCCTAGCTTCCTCTCCTTTAGGGACTTCTCTAGCAAGAAGTAAAGGAGAGCTCCTCTAGTTTTCTTTTGTGAGACAAGAGCTTGCTCGTGTGGATACATATAGAGGCACGGACACTTGAACGTGCTAAAGATCCAACAAACAAAAGGAAGAAGCGGGATTAACAAGGGCACGCAACAAAGGTAATCCTCTCCTATAAGATAGGCTTGGTTTAGAGAAATTTATTTTATACGAGTTTGCTTTCGCATGGATCACTTGGAAGGGATCCTAATTTTTCCGTTGCGCATATGCCATTTGGCATAAAGAATTCCCTACATAAGGAACAATTTCAATTTACATAATCCTTTCAAAAATGTCATCTATTTTTAAAACTATCGAGCTTAAACGTTTACTTATACTCAGACAAAACCCTAAATATACAACCTTCTAAGTCAATGTTTAGTGTCTTCTAACTCTTCTATACCTTATATACTTGATTAAGGGGGAGAACAAACTAACCCTAAGGGTCATATATTTTTAAAATTTATTAGCGTATAAGTATTTTGAAACTCAAAGCTAATTTTATAAGTATTTTGAAAATCAAATTAGTCTCAAGACTTATATTGTTGGTGCAGAGGGTTATACCTCGAATCAAAGTAAATCGAGACACATGCTTGAACTCATGTTAGATAATCTTTATGCATGCTACTTTTTGTTAAAACCCCCTATTTTTTATATACAACCCCAAATTTTTTTTTATTTATGGCAAAAGAGGGAGAAGAGCACAAGTTAAGGGGGGTAAGAGCACAAGTTAAAGTTAAGGGGGAGAACAAAAATTTAAACAAATTTTTAAGATTAACTTCTTTTTAAGGTTAACCTCACCTCACCTAAGGTTAAGAGGGAATTGATTATAATGAGTGCATCGTTTACATTTACTCATTTTCCACATTATATTTTTCCTTAACTTTGCATAAATTTGCCATAGATCAAAAATGAGGAGATTGTTGGTGCAGGTCCACCAGATGATCGAACTTATGTTTTGATTATGGCAAAAGACGCAAAGTTAAGATTACATCGTTATCTTACGAGCTTAATCGAGTGTGCAGAAAAGTGCTAAAGCAGGAGTTGAAGGCTGGCGACACCCGAAGGAAGCCGCGGTGGTCGGGTGACACTCGAGTGACTTCGGAGGGAGCTGAAAGAATCGAGTGGAAGGCCGAAAGAGGGGACTACAAAGTAAGTATCGAGGTAAGTTCGTGTGTGTGAGCATAAGTGAGGTTGTATCCTCCTTACGGAGATGGTCTTAAGCGTAGATCCGATCAAAGACATCTCATGGATGGTCTAGGTCGAGATTGGACGGTCGGTGACTGTCGAAATTATGTTTTTGTTAAACTAACTTGTGATTTTAGCAAGCATCAGTCGACTGCCCACAAGAGCCACTCGACTGCTTGAAATCAGTCGACTGTTGAGTGTTGCGACTCGACTGGCGCTGCCATCAGTCGACTGATGATGACCATCAGTCGACTGACGGTCAAGGATCAACTTCAAGGAGTCAAGCCTTATCACCTCATTCCAAGGAGCTTTGTGTCTATTTGTGATTGGTTGAAGACTCATTCGATGAGGGACTTAAAAGCTATAAAAGGAGGACTTCTCTAAGGGTTTTTCATCAATTCCAAAAGTCTCGAAGTGCTTTCGATACGCTACGACTCTCCGACATCCCTATGACGAAGCATTGAAGACACGACGACTAGAGCTCAATCTTCTTTATCTACGAGTCGTCGGTAAAAGTGTTTTGATAGTTTCATTCTGTATTTAAGTTCATTATCGTGCTTTTATTGTAACGAGAAGAGGGGGAATGTCCCTCTATCTCGATCATTTTCGTGATTTTTGTATCCGATTAACTCCTGCCTCCAACGAGGAGGAGTTCGTTAGTGATTTGCCCTTCGTGCGTGGTCAAGGACCACTAGGGCCTTGGAGTAGTAGCCAAAGGCTACGAACCAAGTAAAAAACTCTCGTGGTGTCTTCTTTATTTTTATATTGTTTTGTTCTTTCCGCTGCATAACTCAAGTATCGAAACGAACAAAAGTTTTTATCGCTATTCACCCCCCCCCCTCCTAGCGATCCGCTCGATCCAACAAAAGCTACGTAGACTGTAGAAGAACAAATTTTCAATGTTCAATGCATAGCGAACCCACTACTGTCTAACCAAAAGGGATTATCTATTTGAGACAAGTAGCAAGTTTTGCATAGAGACTATATAAATGTTTTTCCCACAAAAAAGCTCTAATTATAGGGAATAGATTAAAAAAGAAAAGGAGACAAGAGTGTAAGCATTGGTAAAAGAAAATATCATTCCAAGCAAAAGGTCTGGTTTTGTTTGCCTGGAATGGCCAATGGAAGGAAAAGGATGAAGAGAGGGGAAGTGAAAGAGAATGATTTAAGTGGCAGCATTGATTGGTCTGCTCTTGCAAACCTGTTCGATCAAACAAAATTGTTGACAAACCGATTCGTAGTCCAGTTTGGTCATCATAGGTATTGGTGTTGAACCTTTTCTGCCATTCCTTTTCATACAATTTGGATGGAAAGAAATCGAAGAAAAATTGTCATTCTCCCGAATCTGCATTTCCTCTGCTTGCGCTCTCCTCTCCTTGCCTTGTCTACCATCTAGCTATGTTAAAAGCATCCTATGTAGGGATTTAGGTGTCCAATGTCAGTTTTAAAACTAACATATGCAATAAATAGGGGTATGGTGGCCCAACCAGAATGCTAATGTTAGGCTTGGGTGTTCAACATGGGTAGCAACGGTCTGTCATGAGGGTGGATCCATCCTCCAAGCATTGAAGTGTCAAAAGTTTTTATATGTGATCCATAAGCATGTAGATGTGAAGTGTTCACTCATTGTGGCAGTGTCCATGTTTACACATGTGTCATGAATATGCAAGGGTAGATGAAGAGTCTATGCATTAAAAGGGCAGCAGTAAATGATTAGAGTCTGTCTCAAAAGAGCGGTGGTTTATGATTTGACTGAGTACTTGATTGAAGGAGTGACAAATTTGATATCCATATATAAGTGCTAGCTTAATCATACCAAGAGTAGATTACTAGATCGCTCATCCTCTTGCGATTACTCCCTCACTACAGTTATGCGTCAGATTAGAAGATAACTTTCAACAATAATATTAGTGTGGGTGCTTTTGGTGAAATGGAAGCCAGTGAAAAGAAATTAGGAGACTTTCCAACAGCAACTACCATTCACTATAGAAGGTTACCAAACCATCTCCTACACTACAGAAGATCATATGAAAACCATCGCCTATTATTTCTGAGAAGAAGATTAAAAAAGATTTTCCTTTTTCTTTCTTTTAATAGATTATGATTTCATAAATGTCATATGATTAATGAGAATGTTCAATTTGCAATTAGTATGTATAATATTCATTAGTGAGCAGTATATACTAACAGAATATAGTGAGATACGTCAAATACACATTTCTAATACATAAAAACTGTTTTGTGAAGCTCAACGGAGAATAATCCTCAAAAGAAACTGAGGAAATGTTCACTGGAGATATTTCCTATGTAAGTTCTAGTTCAGATAAGATCAAACTTGCTCATGCCGATACTGATCACTAGAGATATTTTCTATGTAAGCTCCAGTTCAGACAAGATCAAACTTGCTCATGCTAATACTGACATGCATTAAAACATGATTCCAGCCATTGAAAATTCATATAGCATGAGCATAGATAATCCCAGAAAATTAAAACATCAACTTATCTCTACCAGTATAACAAACAATATAGTGAAACATCAACAGTCGCGGAATACGAATGTAGAATCTGACAAGAACAGACAATTTTTCACAACATGAGAGTAGCTAACCACCTTCGGCCCAAATTTATTCCTTTCTTTCCTTTATGTAAATGCATTACATGATTAGATAGGTGGAAGTTCAAACAGAAGGTAACATGACTAAGGGCTTGTTTGGGAGGGGGTGAGGGAGGTGTAAGTAATGGAAGGGTAAGGGTAAATATCAATTTCGATGAAGGTGGGCACAAGGAAAGCAAAGCCTAATGTGGCTGATCATATAAAAAAACGAAACCACTTCGCTTCAGCAGTAAACCCTAAAAACAACCACGAGAATACAACAAAGAAAGAAGAGGAACTCCAAAGCAAGGCTTCGTCCGACGAAGGAGAGGAGAGATGGACCTGATCGGCGTAGGGAGGAAGCCTAATGGTCGGGTTTTTCGTCGAAGAGGCTGCGGACGTGGTCAGCAATGAGGTCAGAGGGGTCGAGTGCGGCCTCCTAGAAGAGGGCTTCCTTGACGGCAGAAGATCGGAGGGCAATGGCGTCGCGCTCCTTGCGAAGGAGCGCGTTCTCGTCGGAGAGGTCTCTAATGCGGTACTTCTGGCTCAAAGACCTCATGCTGAGCATGAAGACGCCAGTCATGAGGAAGAACTGGAGGAAGCTTTGTTTCCGCTTCGCCACGTTGGCCATCAGCCCGAGCGGCTTACTTCCCGTCGTCGAGGTTCGGCCGTCGGCGGACGCCATCGGTGGGACTGCGATCGCACTTCTGGCCGCCTCGGTGAGTCGGTGGAACCGAACAAGCAACCGACCGCCCCGAGGGTTTGACATAGACAGAGAAAGTCACACGGTGTCAACGGGTCGTGCAGTTGGGCCACGGCTGAGATCAATATAACAATCGTAAAGTAGTAATGGCCCATTAATCGAAAAGTTATCAGGAGGGTATTTTGGTTAAATGCACAACTTGAATGCCACATGCCATAAGGCACTTCTCGTTTTCAAATTATCATTACATTTATCCAAAAATACTTTTAAATTTTTTTCTAAAATACTTTAGTAATAGGTTAAAAACGAATAAAAAATATTGATAAGACTAGCACAGAAAAGAGGTCATTTCTAATAGAACAAAAATTATATTCATCTGCAATCGTTTCCCAAATCTACTGGGCTCTAGTATGCCTTTATGTTAGCTTCGAACCACTTGCCACTATAAAGAAGTTTAATTCCGTCTATAATAGCCATAGAAAAGTGAGGGCTCACTTGAGTTGAGTGGGATGACGCTTTGCCATCAACATCTATCGCTCTTAAATATCAACATAGATTGAAGACCTAGAAATGCTTCCTTTTCATACATAAATACTTGATAAAAGTTCAATCTGCTGTTCAACAGCAGATTGAAGACATATAGATGAATATTAAGATACTTTTTCCTTTCTACTGTGATAATATTTAAGTAATACCTTAATACTACTTAAAATATAATTTGGTAGCGCTTATAATATGTAATTTTATAGTAACTATAACTTAGAGCTCCTAAGATACCATTTTCAAATAGTAACTAAAATATCATTTGAGAGTACATACAATATATTTTGGTAGTAGTTAAAATTTAGTTAACACTTATAATATAATTTAGTAACATTTGTGATATAATTTGCTAACCGTTATGCTTGAGAAATAGTGCTTTGATGAATCCAAAAACCTAATTTCTCAATAAATAATGAAGCACCAATATGATGGTACACAAAGGGAGCTTACACGCTTATTCACTTTTCATTGGGGAATGGTAAATATACATAGTAAAAAGGATGAACGTGTACAAGATATAAATGTTTACAAAGCCGTAAACATATGTTTGGACTTTGAGGAACAACCTCTCAATCCATGGCTCAACACCGTCAAACCGACATTGGTTGCGGGTTTACCATAACAAAAAGATCATACTAGTTAACTCCAAGTGTCTCAGTTTCCCCAAGTGACCGCTGCCCCAAAAGTCCCTTCGGAATGCTAAAAATAATCTTGCCACCATGTAAACCGTGGGGTGTATGCCCAGGCCACGTGCACACCTTGTCCCAGAACTGTCATGTGACTCCGCAGTGAAAGAAAATGTGTTCGTTGGACTCTGTTAGGAATGCTAGTACGTTAGAAGGGGGTGAATAGCGTTCATCGATTTGCGTTCGTGCTTGTCTATAAGTTGTTAGTAATATGCAGCGGAAACACAATAATGCATAAACAAAATACAAGCAAGACAATCACACGTACAATACTAAGTTTTACGTAGTTTGAAACCTACTGTTCCTACTCCATAACCGGGCTAGTGATTCACGCCCACTATACTATTCTCCTGCTCGGCAACATGCCAGAGGTGGAGAAACCCCGTACAAGAGTTTACAATAATACAACAACCAAAATACAAATGTAAGCAGAAAGAAATGTAAAGTAAACTTTACAAGAATGCTTTTGAATGCTTGTCGATTTGGTTGTTGTTGTACGTTTTTGAAGCCCTAGAATGCAGCATCACTTCCCTTCAAAAACTCCAAAGAACTAGCTCTGAAAGCCTCCTCGAGCTCATTCTCTTAGAGGCTTCGCGTCGAGCTAATTTTTGACTGTTACTATAGGGATCTTGTGCTAAAAACAATCGCAAAGCGCAGTGAAAAAACTGAATCCTTCAGAGATCCGTGTGTATATATAAAACTAATCGTTCTTACAACTACATCTAGTTGAGAGATTACCATTGATGTGTAGCCCTTCGCAATCCCGATAGCAACTTTTCTTCAAAGGATCTCAACGCTATCAGGATGGTCATGCCTCTATAATATCCACACGAACACTCTCTTTTGGAGGAAAGGGTTATACTAGCAACACCACACAAGGTGCCCTTAGCCAAAGAATGATAATTTCAGCCAAGAAGATGAAGAAGAGCAAATTAGGGTTTTTCACCATGAAGAATAATGCAAAACACCTTTTATATTCATCTTATGAATACCAAAAGGTTTTGGGACCTTTTGCATTCAACCTTTGATGCATGATTAATCCATATTAATCATGCATGATGAATCCTTTAATGCATGATGAATCCTTTAGTGCATGATTAATCAATAACCCTTCATCTTCTTCAATTGATTTGATTTGAGTCTAACTCAAATTAATCCAACTTGAGTCTAAATCAAGTTTTGTCCCAATCAATGAGTCTAACTCAATAAATCCAACTCAATAGCCTAATGGTTCATTTAGTCAAACTAAAATGAACCTCATCTCCAAAACAATATGTTCTTTGTGTGTGACCCAATAGGTTCTCTTAATGTTGGCAATGTCTCTAAAATCCCTTTTAGAAACATAAACAATGAGTGTCACCTAGCAATGCATCATTGCTACCCAAGTGATAAGAATGTCGATATCCAACAAAAGCCTTTCTGTGATTATTATCTTATAAGACTCGATCCTTCTATCCTTGATATCTAGATTGATCAATGAGGTATAACTCATGTCATCCTTGTTAGTTATATATGAGAGGTGTTCTAAGGCAATCGCCTTATGGTTGTACCATTTATTTGATAAATGAAGATTAACTATTTGAGTATACATGTTTACATGTATTTGATTGGATCTTAAACTTATTTACTGAATGTCCGCAATGTGATTCACAACATGAGAGAATTTGTGATTAGATCACAACTGATGAGTATCTCTACATGTGTAATTGTGATGTATTAGAATTATCCCTAGTCGATGAATTGATGGATTCGGATGCCATCAATTCTGTTGAGACTAGCACGAGTCATACTCTTTGGTTTATCCAAGCAGTTGTTTCTCACTAGCTGGAGATATTGGGATGTTCGGAGTTGAACGTGGATGCTAGTTATGGTAACTAGTTCATTGGAGTGACCAGCTGTAAGACTTCATATAGTTCTCTGCATATATGGATATGTCAATGAAGTTCTTACTGCAGCTTAAGTGTGATGTTCGTTCGACTTGCGGTATTCAAGTCATCTTGGTCATAAAAGACTTATGCTTTGACATCTTAAGCAAGCATTTCCAAGGAGATGTAAACCTGAGATGATTGGGTATAAGTCGAAGTGGTCGAAGGTGTTTGAATAGCCTACAGATGATTCACCGCTCTTTGCGAGGAGATGTATACTCTATGGCCTTTCGTCGGATTGCTACTAAAGTCTTTGGCCAAAACATTACATGTTTAGAGTATGGTACTCTTGGATACATGTACAGTAACTAGAATCCGGAGGATAAGGAAGTAATACTTGGGCTAGGTGTGACGTAGTCAGCCTAGTGGGGACTGACACAATAGACCATGTCCTGAATCAAGTAAGTATAAGATGAGTGAAAGGAATGAGACACGATTTATTGTAAATGCTGAAGGGTTTCAGAAATGGTTCTGGGATCAACCGTTGATTTTCTAGTTAATTGGGGATCATGATGTACTACTAGGTACCACTCATGATCGTTCTATAATTAATGGTTAATTATAGACGACCAACATAAACTGAGAACCTATTTGGTCACACGCACAACGAGCATAATCCGAAGGATTTAAAACGAGCTTGAGAATAGGATTCTCAGATCGAGAGAGACTTAGTTTGGTTAGACCAAACAAAGAGCGAGTATGAAATTGTTTCAGTTGCATCGGAAGTATGGATGGGATGAGTCTTATGAAGACATGATGGATGAACCAAATTGGTTTGGTTCTAATTCAATGGTGGAAAATAAACTAAAGTGGCTTGGTTTGTTTTAAACGAATGAACCAAAGTTGGTTCGGTTCGTTTTAACTTAAAATAGACCAATGTGGTTTGGTTTATTTTAACTTAAGTTATTGAAACATGTTAACGGGTTTTGGTTATGAACCAATAACCGTTAGGAGAATTTGTTCTCTATAAAAACACGACTTAAGGGTTTTTCTTGGACGACTTAGGCGTTGGAAACCCTAGTCATTTTTCTCTTCTCCTCCCTTATGGTTGCCGCCCAAGCTCCTTGTGTCGCCGCCCATTGGAGTTCCTACTCTTCCTTGCCGCCGCCCACCCACCAGCCACAGGAAACTCTTTCGTCCATCCTCCCTTGGTTGCCGGCCATCAAGGGCAACCGACCAAGTCTTTGGCCGACCATCTCCTCCACCAAATAAGCTGTCTAGTTTTTGGACAGCTTGTTGTCCCTTGCGTGGAAATGTCGTTTGGCCATTGTTTCGTGCTCCGACAGCAACCTACTTGCTGGGGATTGGATATTCGGCAATCCCATTTGGTGGGGGACCAAGGTTTCATCAATTGGTTGACGAAAACCGCTTCCGAGAAGCGAGTTCGTGGAACTCAATTTTTGGATCCGAATTTGATTCGGATCGTGATCATCTCTCGATCACAATGTCTTCGATTCGAGACTAGTATCTCATGAGAAGACGAGGCTCATAGCTTTGTGAAGCTATCTTGACGATACTCGACGTGGATACGGATAGAGGCGAGACTTGCAAGTGTCGCTCAGTTGATATCATTCCCGCTACACGTGATCTGTCAGGTATACTTAGTATAAGTTTCCTTTTATTGCAAAATTTGAAATGTAGATTATGTCTACACATGTTGTATTCTTGAATGCGTGTGGTGTGTGTGTTGTAATAAATAGTTTATTACTTGCTTTTGCTTCCACGGTGTGCATGTTTACGAAACATGTTCGAACACAACACCCACGTCGATGCCATGAGAACTAAACAGTGGCATCAGAGCCCGACTGTGTTCTGACATAATCGTAAAATTATTTTATGATAGTCATAATTGTATTTTTGCAAATTTTCTACTTTTGGAAAGTTTAGAAGTAATTATGGAAATTTTGATTAGTAAAGAAATTCAAATTGGAAATTTTCTAATGTGATTAGAAAATTACAATTTAAGAAATTTATTTCCTAAATTAAATTTGAATTTCCTTAATTAATATTTTTCATAAATAATATATGCGATTAGATTTAAAAATTTGTTTCCTAATTTAATCGAGATTTGAAAGAGAAATCAAATCTCAATTATATTTTATTTTCAAAAATAGTTATGACAAATAAGGAAATGTACATGCCATAATTGTATGTCATGTAATTGCATTAGATGCATATGATTATGTCATGCATGTTGTGACATGTATGATGTAAGTCATGTATGTCATGTCATGTAGATAATAGTAATTAGCATGAAAAAGGGGATGAGACTTTTGTTAGTGATTGTTAGTGAGAGCCCTAGAGCCAATCATATGATGATTGTTGTATGGACTTTATTGTATCATATTCCTATTTATAAAGGCATGGTTATTATATTTACTTGTATTGGTGCCAAATAACTAAATATAATAATGTCCTTGAGTAGTAGGTTCTTATCTATATCAATCGATTGGTTGAATCGATAATGAGATGATATAGAGAACACTACTCTTAATCATTCCTAGTCGAGTATTAACATTCAGGGACAATGTTAATGCATAGAGACTAGCATGTAGGTCAACAAGATGACTTGATCTCACAAGTCATGGATATGAGATATCAAGTTGACACATGGGTATGCATTGGAGAATGTATACTGAATGACCCGCCATGAGAAAGTATCATGGATCGTTATATGAGTGTCATATACTTTCTCATGTGGCTATTAGTATGACTATTAGTCCTTAGACCAAGTCACCATGGTTCCCTACATAAGGAGTTGCATACTTTGGCTTCACAAACGCCACCCGTAAATGGGTGGACTATAAAGCGACATCTTGGGTATGTAACGAATTATGCGGAGGGATGTGAGTGATGTAGATGGGATCTATCCTCCTATATGACGGGGTGACATCGATATTCTTGATAGAGTGAGACCACGAAGTGCATGGCCATGCCCAAATGAGTCAATATGAGATATTGAGCTCATTTGATTAGAGTGAGTCTACTTGGAGTTCAAGATTTAGATTGTACCGAGGATGACACGGTCTATGCCTCGATTGGTCAATCTAGATGTCAAGGATAGAGGGACATTGTCACATATTGTGAGAGTCACAATTAGTAGTCACAAAGGTGATGTTGGAGCTCAACATTCTTGTAACTTGGGTAGCAATGATGTGTTGCTAGATACCGCTCATTGCTTATGTTCCTAAATCGGTTTAGGGACATTGCCAACGTTACAAGAACCTATAGGGTCACACACATAAGAGCAATTAGATGGAGATTAGGTTCATATGATGAACCATGAGGATTAGGTTCATGGGATGAACCAAAATGGATTAAGAGTAATCCAAATTAGACTAATTGAGTTAGACTCAAGTTGATTCAAGTGTTGAATGAGTCTAATTGAGATTTGATTCATCAAATCAATTTAAATTAATGAATAGAGATTCATTATATTAAATTGACTTGAGTCAAGTGGTTAGATTTGATCAACCATGGGAGATTAGAGGTCAAGTTTGACTTGACTTGAGAGGGAAGATGAAAGGTCAAGTTTGACTTGACCAAATGCCATGTCATGATGATGACTAGGCATGGCCGGCCAATGATGGTGCTCCACATCATCATTGACTTGGTCAATTGGTGCCACATCATGAGGGAGACCAAGGGTCATGGGAGTTACATGCATGCATGTAACCCCCCCTCCATAATGTGGCCGGCCAACACCATTAGGGGTTATGTGGATGAATTCATTTTGTAGAGTTACTCCCAATTACTTCATCTTCAACCTTGGAACCTTTTCTCTCAAGCTCTCCCTCTCCAACCTCATCTTGCCGAGACACCATAGAGGAGTGCTAGCACACTCAAGTGTCTTTTTCTCCACCTATTGCTTGTGTGGATACCATAGAGGAGTGTGCACTTGACACTCTCGAGTTCCGGCGAACTTTTGGACGAGCGGGATAAGTGAAGGGCGTCGCTACGAGGGTAACGTTCTAACCTCTTAGATCTAAGGTAGATCTAGGATTTCTGTAAGCACATACATGTAATTATAATTTTTATACTTCGCACGGATCCGTGGCCGGGGGCTTCCGAGGTTTCCGCAACGCAAAAAGCGGTTTTTGCGGCTCGGAAAAACCCAACAACTTTAAAACCCTTACACAATATTAAAGCCTACACCTTCCATTAATATATTTTGAACCAGAGTTCCATTTCTTATTTGGATTTTTAGACTCACTCCAAGCTCGGTTTGAACCTGAACATGTTTAAATCATTGAAATAGTTTAATACTAATATGGTAAGAGTCAGAGGTCAATCGTTAGTTTGAGTTGTTGGACTCACTCCAAGCCTGGATAATTGGTTGAATACACTCTAACCATATTAAAACTATTTTGCGATTAATGGGTCGACTCTAACTTGGAGCATCAATTTGTTGGACTCACTCTAAGGTCGATGTGAAGAGAGGTGAAGTTGGGTGCTATGCATATGATGCATACTTGTTAATGTGTTAACAACCCAATGTATGTGTGAACATTCAATTAGTTGATGGCACATTGTGATAGTTACATATAGGTGATATGTAATTGGTATACTTGATACCTACCATCATAGCTAAGAATGGCTTGTTGGACTCACTCCAAGGTTGTTCTTATCTATGTTGGATATCAGCCCATTCAGAGATGGACTTACGATCTCCCGAATTGATTTTGAGGGTTTTGATTTCTAAAAAAGAATGAGATTTGTAAATGTATGTTGATGCATTTTAAAAATCATCTTTCTCATATATGCTCGATTTGTATTTCTAGGTTAATTACTTGATCATGATGTCTTTGAATTTGTGCTCTATTTTGGATTCGAATAAATTGACTGGGCCAAACTTCTTGGATTGGTTTAGAAACTTGAGAATTGTTCTTAAGGATGAAAAGCTTGCATATGTCCTCGAAGCGCCTCTTCCCGCCTATCCTAGTGATGATGCAACTCCGGACCAATTGTTAGCCCATCAGAAATATGTTAGTGATTCTGAACTAGAGATTTGCATCATGCTAGCCGTGATGGTACCCGAGCTGCGGAAGCAGCATGAGCATATGGATGCTCATACCATAGTCTTTCATCTTTATGAGTTGTTTGATGAGCAAGTGAGATCCGAAAGATTCGAAGTCTCCAAGCTCCTCTTCACCTCTGAGATGCAAGAAGGTTCATCTGTGGTACTTCTCAATATGCTGAAGACTATGGAGCCTTTTGTGAAGCATGAGCAGGGGACGGTGTTGTTAGTTGATTCCTAAAAATAAAGGTTCTAAGAGGAAATCAAAGGAACAACACAAGGGGAAGAAGGCAAGGAAGGCAGAACCAGTTCAAAAAGGCACTTGCCATCATTGCGGCAAGGAGAGTCATTGGCGAAGAAACTACAAGATTTATCTTGAGTCCATGAAAAAGAATAAGGCATCCAATGCCCCATCTTCTTCAGATATCTTTGTTATTGATTATCATTATATTTTCTTAGATACTTGGGTATTAGATACCGGGTGTGGTTCACATATATGTAATAACATACATGGGCTAAGGAATAGAAGAACACTCATCAAGGGAGAGTCAAATTTACGTGTTGGGAATGGAGCAAAGGTTGTTGCACTCGCCATCGGAACGTATTATCTGAAACTCCCTATAGGACTTGTCTTAGAACTGGACAATTGCTTTTATGTTCCTTCATTGATAAAGAACATCATTTCTATTTCTTGTTTAAATAGAAATGGGTACCATTTAACTTTTAGTAACAATTATTGTTACATAACTTTGAATGACTTTCTTTATGGGACTGGAACTTTAAACAATGGTATTTATACGTTGAATGTATCCAGTGACATTTTCAATTACGAAGAGAGCAACAAGTGTACTTGAAAAGATAATCAATTAGACTCCTACATGTGGCATTGTCGTCTTGGCCATGTGAGCAAGAAATGCATGTCCGAATTACATCGATGTGAAATTCTGGAATTGTTTAAATTAGATTCATATGATACATATGAATCATGCTTAAAGGGCAAGATGACCAAGTTACCTTTTACTGGAAAAGGTGAACCGGTGGGAGAGTTGCTTGGTCTAATACATATTGATGTATGTGGACCTATGTCAACTCAAGCTCTAGAAGGCTATAGCTACTTCATTACCTTCACCGATGATCACTCATGGTTTGGGTATGTGTTCTTGATAAAACACAAGTATGAAGCCTTTGAAAGGTTCAAAGAATTCAGAAATGAAGTAGAGAAACAACTTGACAAGAGTATTAAAATACTTCGATCGGATCAAGGTGGTGAATACTTGAGTCAAAAGTTTTTAGATTATCTGAGGGACAATTGTATATTATCTCAATGGACTCCGCCGTATACACCACAACTTAATGCTGTATCTGAGAGTCGAAATCGAACCTTGTTAGGCATGGTCAAGTCGATGATGCATCACGCAAATCTTCCTAAGTGCTTTTGGGGCTATGCACTTCTGACAACTATTTACTTGCTAAATAGAGTCCTGACCAAGGTAGTCTCTACTACTCCATATGAGATATGGGCTAGTAAGAAACCTCATTTATTTTACTTGAAGATATGGGGTTGTCCTACTTATGTGAAGCGGACTATGTCAGACAAATTGGATGCTAAGTCTGATAAATATCTATTTATTGGATAACCTAAGGAAATGAGGGGTTAACAATTCTATCATCCCTTGGAATAAAAGGTATTTGTTTCAAGGAATGCTGTGTTTCTAGAGAAAGAGTTTCTCTTGCAAGAAAATAGTCAGAGTGTCGTTGAACTTGAGGAGGTTCAAGAGACTCTAATAGACATTGAGGAGATACCTGATCAAGCACCTCAACCGATAACTCATAGTGATGAGACATCGGCTGAACCTATTGTGACACCACATCTTCATAGATCTAGTAGGACACACAACATTCCTGAGAGATATGGATTTCTCGTATGTGAATCGAATGATGTATTACTCATTGACGATGAGGAGCCTACCAATTATGAAGAAGTTCTGAAAAGTTCAGAAAGAGACAAATGGCTTGAAGCCATGAAGTCAGAAATGGATTCCATATTTGAAAATCAAGTTTGGAACTTGGTGGACCCACCTGAAGGCATTAAGCCTATAGGGTGTAAGTGGGTTTTCAAGAAGAAGACCGACATGGATGGTAATGTGATTGCCTTTAAGGATAGATTAGTGGCGAAAGGCTATCGTCAAAAGCAAGGTGTTGATTATGACGAGACCTATTCATCGGTAGTTATGCTTAAATCCATTCGGATGCTCTTGGCCATAGTAGTTCATTATGATTATGAGATATGGAAAATGAATGTGAAAACGATTTTCCTTAATGGAAACCTTCTCGAGAACGTGTATATGATACAACTCGAGGGTTTCACATCAGTTGATAAAACCAAGGTATGCAAGCTTCGACGGTACATATATGGACTGAATCAAGCATCCAAGAGCTGGAATATCCATTTTTATGAGACAATCAAAAGGTTTGATTTCTCACAAAATCCAAACGAACCCTTTGTGTACAAGAAGGTTAGTGGGAGTATAGTCGTGTTCCTAGCGTATTATGTCGATGACATATTACTTATAGGAAACGATATATCTGTCTTAGAGTCAGTTAAAATTTGGTTATCCAAAACATTCTTCATAAAAGACTTAGGAGAAGTGACCTATATCCTCGGGATTAAGATCTGTAGAGATAGATCGAAATGGTTGCTGGGTCTTTCACAGTCTATATATATAGACCAAGTGCTAAAGTGGTTTAGCATGTCAGAATCCAAGAAAGATTTCCTTCCCATCAGGCATGGGATACACCTTTCGAAGTCTATGTGTCCGTGCATAAAAGACGAGAGGATTTGCATGAGTAAGATTCCCTATGCATCTGCAATAGGATCTATCATGTATGCTATGTTATGTACGAGGCCCGATGAATCATATGCTCTGAGTGTCACAAGCAGATACCAATCTGATCCAGGAATGGATCATTGGGCGACTGTTAAGACAATCCTTAAGTACTTGAGAAGAACTAAGGATGTATTTCTAATATATGGAGAGGATGGTGATATGGTAATACGCGAGTATACGGATGACAGCTTCCAGACAGACAAGGATGATTCCAGGTCTTAGTCTGGGTACATATTCACCTTGAATGGAGGCACAATAAGTTGGAAAGGTTCTAAACAAGACACTGTAGCGGATTCTTCCACTGAGGTAGAATACATTGTAGCTTCGGAAGCAGCAAAGGAAGCGGTTTAGATTAAGAAGTTCATGTCTGAACTTGATGTGGTCTCATCAACGATCCAAACATGTGCTTCACTGCTATCATTGATCAGAGAGATCATAAATAGGAAGGAAATACAAATCGAAAAGATTCCCACTAAATGGAACTTAGCGGATCCTTTAACTAAGGCCTTACCTCAAAGTAAGTTTGAGGGTCATGTTAGAGCTTATGGTATTGGATACCGTGGCGATTGACATTAGGCCAAGTGGGAATTTGTTAGTTATATATGAGAGGTGTCCTAAGGCAATAGCCTTATGGTTGTACCATTTATTTGATAAATGAAGATTCACTATTTGAGTATACATATTTTCATGTATTTGATTGGCTTTTAAACTCATTTACTGAATGTACATAATACGATTCACAACATGAGAGAATTTGTGATTGGATCAAAATTGGTGAGTATCTCTACATGTGTAATTGTGATGCATTAGAATTATCCCTAGTCGATGAATTGATGGATTTGGATGCCATTAATTCTATTGAGACTAACACGAGTTATACTCTTTGGTTTATCCAAGCAGCTATCCCTCACTGGCTGGAGACATTGGGATGTCCGGAGTTGAACGTGGATGCTAGTTATGGTAACTAGTTCATTGGAGTGACCAGCTATAAGACTTCATATGGTTCTCTACATATATGGATATGTTAATGAAGTTCTTACTGTAGCTTAAGTGCGATGTTCCTTCGACTTGCGGTATTCAAGTCATCTTGGTCATGAAGACTTATGCTTTGACATCTTAAGCAAGCATTTCCGAGGAGATATAGACCTGGGATGATTGGGTATAAGTCGAAGTGGTCGAAGGTGTTTGAATAGCATATAGAGGATTCACTGCTCCTTGCGAGGAGATGTATACCCTATGGCCTCTCGTCGGATTGTTACTAAAGTTTTTGGCCAAAACATTACATGTTTAGAGTATGATATTCTTGGATACATGTGTAGTAACTAGAATCCGGAGGACGAGAAAGTAATATTTGGGCTAGGTTTGATGTAGTTAGTCTAGTGGGGACAGACAGAATAGACCATGTCCTGAACCAAGTGGGTATAAGATGAGTGAAAGGAATGGAGCACAATTCATTGTAGCTACTGAAGGATTTCAGAAATGGTTCTGGGATCAACTGTTGATTTTTCGGTTAATTGGGGATCATGATGTACTACTAGGTGCCACTCATGATCGTTCTATAATTAATGGTTAATTATAGACGACCAATATACACCAGGAACCTATTTGGTCACACGCACAACGAGCGTAATCCGAAGGATTTAAAATGAGCTTGAGAATAGGATTCTCAGATCGAGAGAGACTTGGTTTGGTTGGACCAAACAAAGAGCGAGTATGAAATTGTTTCAGTCGCATATGAAGCATGGATGAGTTGAGTCTTATGAAGACATGATGGATGAACCAAATCAGTTTGGTTCTAATCCAATGGTGTAAAATAAACCAAAGTGGTTTGGTTTATTTTAAATGAATGAATCAAAGTTGGTTCGGTTTGTTTTAACTTAAAATAGACCAATGCAGTTTGGTTTATTTTAGCTTAAGTTATTGAAGCGGGTTGACGGGTTTTGGTTATGAACCAATAACCGTTAGAAGAATTTGTTCTTTATAAAAACACGGCTTAAGGGTTTTTCGTGGACGACTTAGGTTTTGGAAACCCTAGCCGTTTTTCTCTTCTCCTCCCTTATGGTTGCCGCCCAAGCTTCTTGTTCCACCACCCATTGGAGTTGCTGCTCCTCTTCCTTGCCGCCGCCCACCCACCAGTCACCAGAAACTCCTCCGGCCATCCTCCCTTGTTTGCTGGCCATCAAGGGCAGCCGACCAAGTCTTTGGCCGACCATCTCCTCCACCAAACAAGCTGTCCAGTTTTTGGACAGCTTGTTGGCCCTTGCGTGGAAAGGTCGTTTGGTCGTTGTTTCACGCTCTGGCAGTGACCTACTTGTTGGGGATTGGATCTCTGACAATCCCTTTTGGTGGAGGACCAAGGTTTCGTCAATTGGTTGACGAAAACAACTTCCGAAAAGCGAGTTCGTGGAACTCGGTTTTTGGATCCGAATTTGATTCGGATCGTGATCATCTCTCGATCACAACGTCTTCGATTCGAGACTAGTATCTCGTGATAAGATGGGGCTCATGGTTTTGTGAAGTTATCCCGATGTTACTCGGCGTGGATACGGATAGAGGCGAGACTTGAAATTGTCACTCGGTTGATGTCATTCCCGCTACACGTGATCCGTCAAGTATACCTAGTATAAGTTTCCTTTTATTGCAAAATTTGAAATGTCGATTATATCTACACATGTTGTATCCTTGCATACGTGTGATGTGTGTGTTGTAATAAATAGTTTATCACTTGTTTTTGCTTCCACTGTGCATGTTTACGAAACGTGTTCGAACACAACATCCACATCAGTGCCATGGGAACCCAACAATCTTCTTATCAATCTTTGTGTTTTTTGATCCCCAAGTAGACTACCCCAATCAAATGAGCTCAATATCTCATATTGACTTATTTGAGCATGATCATGCATTTTTGTAGTCTACTTTATCAAGGGGCCCACAAATATCACTTTCGTCATATGGAAGGGATATAAATCCCATGTACATCACTCACATCTATCCTCATAATTCATTGCATACCCAGTGATCGACTTTATAGTCCACCTTGTTACTGTTAGTGAAAGCCCTAGAGTTAATCATGTGATGATTGTTGTATGGACTTTATTGTATCATATTCCTATTTATAAAGGCATGGTTATTATATTTACTTGTATTAGTGCCAAATAACTAAATATAATAACGTCCTTGAGTAGTAGGTTCTTATCTATATCAATCGATTGGTTGAATCGATAATGAGATGATATAGAGAACACTACTCTTAATCATTTCTAGTCAAGTATTAACATTTAGGGACAATGTTAATGCATAGAGACTAACATGTAGGTCAACATGATGACTTGATCTCACAAGTCATGGATATGAGATGTCAAGTTGACACATGGATATGCATTGGAGAATGTATACTGAATGACCCGCCATGAGAAAGTATCATGGATCATTATATGAGTGTCATATACTTTCTCATGTGGCTATTAGTATGACTATTAGTCCTTAGACCCGAAGTCACCATGGTTCCCTACATAAGGAGTTGCATACTTTGACTTCGTCAAACATCACCCATAAATGGGTGGACTATAAAAGCGATTATTGTGTATGTAACAAATTATGCGAAGAGATGTAAGTAATGTAGATGGGATCTATCTGAAGGTTTGACCCAGAAGCTCTGATACCAATTGAAGGGTTTTGCTTATCGAGTCCGTGAAGGGAAACTTCGCTTCCCACTTCACCTCGGTAGCTTGACCATGGCAATCCCTTCGATGTCCCCGGATTAAAAAAATTTAATCCTAGACTAAAGGGATTGCCCAAACCACCAAGTCATCGTCGTGCTATTCGTTTAGAGAGGTCACTTGAACAAACTAGTTGTTCAAGCGACCATCCTCTATTCTACGAGTAGCCGCGGAATAGACGATGTCCGGATCGCCGATTTTCATGTTTATACTCAGGATCCAAGTATTATTTATCCATTTACATATTTATAACATGCTTATAATTGAAAAAAAATACAAGCAATAAACAAAAGAAGAAAGTAGAATAGGTATACCTCTCGATCTTCTAATGTATGACCTTCCTCCTTTTTAACGTCGTGTGGGCGACGATCTACCAAAAGTCGAAGCTCCTATATCGCAAATCTTCCTTCCTTGCTCTTACAAAGCAAGAGGAAGAATAGAAACAAGGTTTTTCTCCTCTCTAGAAACAACCAACAAGGAACTAAAACTATCCTTGCCGGCGGCCAACTAGGTGAAGGAGAAGATGGTGGAAAATAACCAAGACACCAAGGGAAGCCCTATATCTTGTTTCCACCACCTAAGGAGAAGGAGAAGGGAGCTTTTGGACGCCGGCCAAGGCTGGAAAAGAGGTTGGAGAGGTGCTGGACGTTGGCCAAAAGAGGAAGAAGAAGAGAAGAATACCTTCCTTATTTGGTGACACCCTTGCCTCCAAACCCTAATCCTAATCCTATCTCAACTAGGATTCCTCTTCCTTGCCGCCCAAAAACCCTAGCTCTCATCAATATTGTTCACGCCAACTCCCATGCCATCCTTTTATAGAGTTAGGGATAAGTCACGAATTAATCTCATCCATTGGTTCTAAGAATTTAATCTCAACCGTCGGATCTAGAGATTTAATCTCAACCGTCGGATCTTAGAGATTTAATCTCTACCAATGGATCTTAGAGTTTTGTTTCTATCCATTGGATCTAAGCATAATGAGGTGTTAATAGGCTACATTAGGGACCATGAGGAGGAGTTGGGTCTTGGCCACCCATGGATCAAGCCCACATAAAGTCCGATCCACTAATGATAATCCAATCCACTAAAGGTTCATCATTGATCTACCTCACCAACCCCCATATGATAATATGGGCTCCATATATTATTTGTACATTTTCTCCCCGTGTTTAAGATCTCGAATGTCCGTCGATTAATTAATTTACTGACCATTAATTAATCAACATCTAACTCCTTGAGTAGTACCACTCAACCTTTTCATCATGCCGGACCAAGTCCACCTGCAGGGTTTACATGATGAACCTTATTAGGTCCTCAAGGGGACATCATCATCCTAATATATAGGACACGGTTTCCTCCTATAATCAACGACACACCATATAAATAATATCATCTCCCAACTACCGAGCCTATCGATTTAATCTATAAATCTCTCCCATTGGTAAATCAAAGAGATGAGTACTAAGTATATGTGCCCATTATTATATCAGGATTAAGAGCATGTACTAAATAATATCTGAGGTCCGATTCGATTATGTAGTCAGCAATAAATCGAATCACCTCTAAGTCGGTCTTGCTAAATACACACAAAGTGCACTAGTGTGATTCTATGGTCAAGACAAACCAATACCAAATAACACTACAACCATTCCGATGGTTTGTCCAAAGTCATCTTGGTTGTGAGCCTTTACTTATACTTTACAAGGAGCTGATAACATGATCTCCCGTGTGACACCACACACCATGTTATCTACAATGTAACGTATTAGACAATATGCATAAAAATATGCAAACAATGATCATGTGATTCTTATTTCAAAAATAAAGATGTTCATAGAAAAGATAGACTTTTCAGTATACATCCCTACACTATCCCTCCTATATGACGGGAGTGACATCGATATTCTTGATAGAGTGAGACCACGAAGTGCATGGCCATGCCCAAATAAGTCAATATGAGATATTGAGCTCATTTGATTAGAGTGAGTCTACTTGGAGTTCAAGATATAGATTGTACCGAGGATGACATGGTCTATGCCTTAATTGGTCAATCTAGATGTCAAGGATAGAGGGACATTGTCACATATTGTGAGAGTCACAATTAGTAGTCACAAAGGTGATGTTGGAGCTCAACATTCTTGTAACTTGGGTAGCAATGATGTGTTGCTAGATACCGCTCATTGCTTATGTTCCTAAATCGGATTAGGAACATTGCCAACGTTACAAGAACCTATAGGGTCACACACAAAGGGCAATTAGATGGAGATTAGGTTCATATGATGAACCATGAGGATTAGGTTAATGGGATGAACCAAATTGGATTAAGAGTAATCCAAATTAGATTAATTGAGTTAGACTCAAGTTGATTCAAGTGTTGAATGAGTCTAATTTAGATTTGATTCATTGAGTCAATTTAAATTAATGAATAGAGATTCATTAAATCAAATTGACTTGAATCAAGTGGTTAGATTTGATCAACCATGGGAGATAAGAGGTCAAGTTTGACTTGATTTGAGAAGAAAGATGAATGACCAATTTTGACTTGATCAATTGCCATGTCATGGTGACATGGCATGTGGGCCGACCAATGATGGTGTTACACATCATCATGGACTTATCATGGGGTGTCACCTCATGAGGGAGACCAAGAGCCATTGGCTCTTGGAGTTACATGCATGCATGTAACTCCCAAATAAGTGGTCGGCCACTTTAGGAGGCTTGATGGTGATAATTCATTTGTGTGGTAACTCCAACTTCATCTTCTTCCTTGCTCCACTCAAGTTCTCTCCCAATCGTCCATTTTGCCGAGACCTTCAAGGAGTGCTAGCACACTCAAGATTGTCTTTTCTCCACCTATTGCTTGTGTGGATACCAGTAGAGGAGTGTGCACTTGACACTCTCGAGTTCCGACAATCCATTTGGACGAGCGGGATGAGCGAAGGGCATCGCTTCAAGGGTAATTTCTTATCATGTAGATCTAGAGTAGATCTAAAGGTATTAAACACATACATGTTAGTTTTATTTGTTATACTTCGCAAGGATCCGTGGTGGGGGTTTCTGAGGTTTCCGCAATGCAAAAAGCAGTTTTTGCGGCTCGGAAAATCCAACAGTGGTATCAGAGCCACGTGCGAAGCATGTATGTGTTTCGGATTTGTAATTTTTGTATTAGATATAAAAAATTACATATTTTTAAGTTTCTATAAATTTCCTATTTTTATAGAATTTTTGGGTATTTTTCTCGAAGAGTCGAAGCAACGAGTGTTGGGACACTTGTAGGCTTCAACCACCGAGAAAACTCTCCAAAACGGCGAGTTCTTGCTTTAGGTTTTTGGGACAGCCACTTAAGTCGCTGTAAGATCATAGTAGGGACACTCACAAAGTTTATTTTGCGAGTAGGGGCGCTGCCCCTATCCCCGAAAGGGGCCTTGTCCCACGATCGCACCCGGAAATCGCTTAGCGGGACCGTTACGGAGAGATGACTCATAAAATTGGAAAAAAAATTAGTAAAAATTATAGAAATTTTCTGTAAAATACATAATTTAGTATTATGTATAATTCTGTGATGGTCATGTCCCAAGAACCCCAATATGATTGGATGATGATGTGTTGTAATTCATAATATGAACTGCGTGTCGTTTTTGTGGTTGTGCGTGTTGTATAGGGTATGTGACATGTGCGTCGTGCCTCTTCTTTTAAAATTCTAATTGTAAATAGTTTTAGACTCGAATGTAACTCGAGTTTCATGTTTGTAATGTACAAAATGGAGTGGTGGAAGGTCCACTTATGAACGGAGTTACGAGGAGGGAGCCGACGACACATGGCGGTCAAAGGAGGCGCTTGGAGAAGTCGCTAACCCTAGGTTGACAGTCCGATCTTATCATTGGCTTGACCAAATTGGATTAAGAGTAATCCGAATTAGACTAATTGAGTTAGACTCAAGTTGATTCAAGTGTTGAATGAGTCTAATTTAGATTTGATTCATTGAGTCAATTTAAATTAATGAATAGAGATTCATTAAATCAAATTGACTTGAATCAAGTGGTTAGATTTGATCAACCATGGGAGATAAGAGGTCAAGTTTGACTTGACTTGAGAAGGAAGATGAATGATCAATTTTGACTTGACCAATTGCCATGTCATGGTGACATGGCATGTGGGCCGGCCAATGATGGTGTTACACATCATCATGGACTTAACATGGGGTGCCACCTTGTTGGGTTTCCGGCACCGCGGCGTGTGTGTGTTCGATCATGTTTCGTAAACATGAGCACAGCGGAAGCAATAAAAATAATAAATACTCCTATTTATTACAACACACACAACACACGCATGCTATTACAACAAGTGTAGACATAACCGTAAATTAAAATTTGCAATATAAGGAAATTAAACTACGTTATACCTTCCGTATGACGTGTAGCGGGAACGGCATCAACCGGAACGATTCTCGTAAGAATCGTCTCTATCCGTATCCACGCCGAGCTCCTCGGGATGACTTCGCCAAGCCACGAGCTTCATCTTCGTACGGGTTACTAGCCTCGTGTTGAAGACGACGTGATCGAGAGATGATCACGGTCCGAATCCAAATTCGGACCTAAAACAAGTCCTCAAGACTTGCTTCTCCGGAGAGGTATTCGTCAACCGATTGACGAATCCTTCATCCTCCACCTCAGAGGATTACCGGAGATCAAATCCCCGGTATGTTAGCCGCTGTCGGAGCACTAACCGTCGTCAAAGCGACGCTCCGGCGAAGAGAGAAAAGCTGTCAGAAAACTGGACAGCTTGGTGGAGGAGTAGGCGCCGGCCAAAACCAAGGAAGCAAAGTGCTCACCTTGATGCCAAACCTAAGGAGGATGACCGGAACTCTTCCGGCAGCAGCTCGACACCGGCGAGGAGGAAGGAAGCAACCTTCTGGACGCCGGTTGGAGGACCTTTGGGCTGGGCGGCGGCAGCTTGGAGTTGGGCGCCGAATAGGAGAGGGAGGGGTTGGGCGGCCACTATTGATTAGGGTTTGGGATTAGGGTTTAAGCCCTATTTTATAGAGAACTAATTCTCTTAATGGTTAATGGATCATATCCATAAAGCCCGTTAACCCGCTCCATTAAGATAAGTTAAAATAAACCAAACCATGATGGTTTATTTTAAGTTAAAAGCGAACCAACCAACCTTTGGTTCATTCGTTTAAAATAAACCAAACCCTTTGGTTTATTCTCCTCCATTGGATTAGAACCAAACCATTTTGGTTCATCCATTATGTCTTCATAAGACACGCCCATCCACGCTTCCATTGCGACTGAAACGATTTCATGCTCGCTTTATGTTTGGTCCAACCAAACATAGTTTCTCTCGAGAATCCCATTCTCAAGCTCGTTTAAATCCTTTGGATTACACTCGTTGTGCGTGTGACCAAATAGGTTCTCGGTTTATGTTGGCCGTCTATAATTAACCATTAATTATAGAACGATCATGAGTGGCACCTAGTAGTACATCATGATCCCCAATTAACCGAAAAGATCAGCAGTTGATCGCTATTTACGAAACCCTTGATGCTTCGAATGATTCGTGCCCCATTCCCTTCACTCATCTTATACCCACTTGGTTCAGACATGGTCTATCGTGTGATCCCACTAGGTCACTACGTCACACCTAGCCCAAGTATCATTTCCTCGTCCTCACGATTCTAGTTACTCCACATGTATCGAAGAGTACCTTACTCTAAACATGTAATGCTTTGGCCAAAGACTTTAGTAACAATCCGACGAGAGGCCATAGGTATACATCTCCTCGCAAGGAGTGGTGAATCCTTTATAGGCTATTCAAACACCTTCGATCACTTCGACTTATACCCAATCATCCCGGGTCCACATCTCCTTAGAGATGTTTGCTTAAGATGTCAAAGCATAAGTCTCCATGATCAAGATGACTTGAATGCAAGTCAAAGGAACATCGCACTTAAGCCACAGTAAGAACTTCATTGACATATCTATATATGCAGAGAACCATATGAAGTCTTACGGTTGGTCACTCCAATGAACTAGTTACCATAACTAGCATCCACGATTAACTCCGGACATCACTATGTCTCGGCCCGGTGAGAATCATTTGCTTGGATACACCAAGGGTATACCTCGTGCTAGTCTCGAATTGATGGTGTCCAAATCCATCAATTCATTGACTAGGATAATTCGATACATCACAATTACACATGTAGAGATACTCACTAGTTGTGATCCAATCACAAATTCTCTCATCTTTGTGAATCGTATCGTGGACATTGATAAATGAGTTTAAGATCAATCAAATACATAAAATATGTATACTCAAATAGTGAATCTTCATTTATCATATAAATGGTTCATACATAAGGCGATTGCCTTAGGACATCTCTCATATATTACTAACAGACTCCCACTTGGCCTAATGCCAATCGCTACGGTATCCAATACCATAGTCTCTAACATGACCCTCAAACTTGCTTTGAGGTAATGCTTTAGTCAAGGGATCCGCTAAGTTTCTTTCGAGGGAAATTTTCTCGATTTGTATTTCGTTCCTCACGATGATCTCTCTGATAAGATGATAGCGGCGAAGCACATGTTTGGATCATTGATGAGACCACATCAAGTTCATAGATGAACTACTTGATCCAAACCGCTTCCTTTGCTGCTATAGTGGCAGAATCCGCTATAGTGTCAAGCTTGGAACATTTCCAACTTATTGCGCCTCCATTCTAGGTGAATACATACCCAGACTAAGACATGGAATCATCCTTGTCTGTCTGGATCTGGCATCCGTATACCCACGTATCACCATGTACCCTTCTCCATATATTAGGAACACATCCTTAGTTCTTCTCAAGTACTTAAGGATCGTCTTATGACCAATGATCCATTCTGGATCGGTGAGTATCTGCTCGTGACACTCGAGCATACGATACATCGGGCCTCGTACATAACATAGCATACATGATAGATCCTATTGCGGATGCATAGGAATCTTACTCATGCAAATCCTCTCGTCTTACGTGCGCGGACATAGACTTGAAAGGTGTACCCCATGCACGATGGGTAGATAACCTTTCTTGGATTCCGACATGCTAAACCTCTTTGCTTTTCGGTCTATATATGTAGGCTGCGAAAGACCAAGCAAGTTTGATCTATCTCTATAGATCTTAATCCCAGGATGTAGGTTGCTTCTCCCGAGTCTTTCATGGAGAATGTCTTGGATAACCAAACCTTAGTGTAAGATTGACACATCGTTTCCTATAAGTAATATGTCATCGACATACAATACTAGGAACATTGCCTCCCACTAACCTTCTTGTACACACAAGGTTAAATGCGGATTTTGTGAGAAATCAAACTTTTTGATCGTCTCATCAAAACGGATATTCCAGCTCCTGGATGCTTGCTTCAATCCATAAATGGATCGTCGCAATTTGTATACCTTGGTTTTATCAACCGATGTGAAACCCTCAGGTTGTATCATATACACGTCCTCGAGCAGGTTTCCATTAAGGAAAGCTGTTTTCACATCCATCTGCCATATCTCATAATCATAATGAGCCGCTATGGCCAGGAGCATCCGAATGGATTTAAGCATAGCTACAGGCGAATAGGTTTCGTCATAATCAACACCTTGTTTTTGACGATATCCTTTCGCCACCAATCTAGCCTTATAGGTAATCACATTACCATCCATGTCAGTTTTTCTTCTTGAAAACCCACTTGCACCCTATAGGCTTTATCCCTTCAGGTGGGTCAACCAAGTTCCAAACTTGGTTTTCATACATGGAATCCATTTCTGACTTCATGGCACCAAGCCACTTATCCCTTTCTGAACTTGTCAGGACTTCTTCATAACTGGTAGGCTCCTCATCATCAATGAGTAACACGTCGTTCGATTCGCTTACGAGAAATCCATATCTCTCAGGAATATTGCGTGTTCTACCATATCCACGAAGATGTGGTGTTACAATAGGTCCAGCCGATTGCTCATCACTATGAGTTGTCGGCTGTTGTGCTTCACCAGGTATCTCATCAATGTCTATTTGAGTCTCTCGAGCCTCCTCAAGCTTGACGACACTCCCACTGTTTTCTTGCAAGAGAAACTCTTTCTCTAGAAACACAGCATGCCTTGAAACAAACACCTTTTGTTCCACAAGATGATAGAATTGGTAACCCCTTGTTTCCTTAGGGTATCCAATAAATAGACATTTATCAGACTTAGCATCCAATTTATGCGTCTGATCCGCTTCACATAAGCGAGACAACCCCATATCTTCAAGTAAGATACATGAGGTTTCTTACCATTCCATATCTCATATGGAGTAGTTGAGACTACCTTGGTAGGCATTACATTTAACAAGTAAACATTTATGCGAAGTGCATAACCCCAAAAGGACTTGGGAAGAGTCGCATGATTCATCATTGGCTGACCATGTCCAAAGGTCGATTCGCCTCTCGGATACACCATTATCTTTGTGGTGTATAGGAGTCCATTGAGACAATATGCCATTGTCTCTTAGATAATCAAGAAACTCTTGACTTAAGTATTCACCACCTCGATCCGATCGAAGTATTTTAATACTTTTGTCATGTTGTTTCTCTACTTCATTTCTGAATTCTTTGAACCTTTCAAAGGCTTCAGACTTGTGTTTCATCAAGAACACATACCCAAGCGTAGTGATCATCGGTGAAGGTAATGAAGTAGCTATAGCCTCCTAATGCTTGAGTTGACATAGGTCCACATACATCAGTATGTATTAGACCTAGTAACTCTCCCACTCGTTCACCTTTTTCCCGTAAAAGGTAACTTAGTCATCTTGCCTTTTAAGCATGATTCGCATGTATCGTATGAATCCAATTCAAACGATTCCAGAATTCCACATCGGTGTAATTCGGACATGCGTTTCTTGCTTATATGGCCAAGACGACAATGCCACATGTAGGAGTCTATTTGATTATCCTTTCGAAGCACGCGTGTTGCTCGCCGATATTGAAAATGTCCTGGAATCGTCAGCGTATAAACACCATTGCTTAAAGTTCCGTCCATAAAGAACTCCATTCAAAGTTATGTAACAACAATTGTTACTAAAGTCAAATGGTACCCATTTCTATTTAAACAAGAAATAGAAATGATGTTCTTTATCAACGAAGGAACATAAAAGCAATTGTCCAGTTCTAAGACAAGTCCTCTGGGGAGTTCACAAATACGTTCGATGGCGGAGTGCGAAGAACCGCTGCTCCATTCCCAACACGAAATTTGACTCTCCTCGACAGTCTTCTTCTATTCCTTAGCCCATGTATGTCATTACATATGTGAGCCACACCCAAAGATCCAATACCCAAGTGTCCGAGGAAATAGAATGACAATCAATAAAGAAGATTTCTGAAGAAGATGGGGCATCCGATGCCTTATCCTTCTTCATGGACTCAAGATAAATCTTGCACTTTCTTCGCAAATGGCTCTCCTTGCCATAATAATGGCAAGTTTCCTTTTGTGCTAGTTCTACCTTCTTAGCCCTTCTCTTCTTTCCCTTCTGTTGTTCCTTTGACTTCCTCTTAGAACCTTTCTTCGAGGAATCAACTAACAGCACCGTCCCCTGCTCATGCTTCTCGATAAGACTCCAGCCTTCAAAGATATTGAGCGCATCTACGCATGAACCTCCTAGCATCTCAGAGGTGAAGAGGAGCTTTGAGACTTCGAACCTTTCGAATCTCACTTGCTCATCAACCAACTCACAAAGATGAAGGACTACGATATGAGCATCCATATGCTCATGCTTCTTTCGTAGCTTGGGTTCCATCGTGGCTAGCATGATGCAACTCATTTGTTCAGAATCACTCACATGTTTCTGATAGGCCAACAATTGGTCCAAAGTTGCATCGTCACTAGGACGGGCGGGAAGAGGTGCTTCGAGGACATACACAAGCTTTTCACCTTGAGAACAATTCTCAAGTTTCTAAGCCAGTCCAAGAAGTTCGGCCCAGTCAATTTATTTGAATCCAAAATGGAACGCAAATTCAAAGACATCAGGATCAATCTTAACTTAGAAATACAAAACGAGCATATATGAGAAAATGATTTTAAAATGCATCAATATACATTTATAAATCCCATTCATTTTTCGAATTTCAAAAACCCCAAAATCACTTCGGGAGATTGTAGGTTCATCTCCGAATGGGTTGATATCCATCATAGTTATGAATAACCTTGGAGAGAGTCCAACAAGCCATTCATAGCTACGACGGTAGGTATCATCTATACCGATTGCATATCACGTATATGCAATTATCACAATGTGCTATCAACTAATTGAATGTTCACACATACATTGGGTTGTTAACACATTAACAAGTATGCATCTTATGCATAGCACCCAACTTCACCTCCCTTAACATCGACCTTGGAGAGAGTCCAACAAGCCGATGCTCCAGGTTAAAGCCAACCCATTAATCAAGAATAGTTTTAATATGGTTAGAGCGCATTCAACCAATTAGCCCAGCTTGGAGAGAGTCCAACAACCAAAGCTAACGATTGACCTCTGACTCTTACCATATTAGTATTAAACTATTCCATGGTTTGAACATGTTCGTTCGAGCTGCTTGAGAGAGTCCAACAACCCAAACAAGAAGCGGAACTCGGTTCAAACCATATTAATGGAAGGTGTAGGCTTTAATATTGTTTAAAGGTTTTTATGTCTCATCCTCTTTGCATGCAAATAACTATTATCTACATGGCATGGCATACATGGCATACATCTACATGTCACGACACGCATGGCATTATGTTATGCATCTAATGCAACTACATGTCATACAATTATGTCATGTACAATATTTCCTTATATGTCATAACTATTTATGGAAATAAAATATGTTTAAGATTTGATTCTCCAAATCAAATCATAATTAAATTAGGAAACAAATTTCCAAATCTAATCACATATTTTATTCATGGAATTATCTGATTAAGGAAAATCTATTTAGGAAACCAATTTCCTAAATCTTCAAAACTACTTATGGAAATAAAATATTTTAAAGATTTGATTTCCCAAATCAAATCAAGATTAAATTAGGAAACAAATTTCCAGAATCTAATCAAATATTTTATTTATGGAAAATATCAATTTCCATAAATACTTCCAACTTTCCAAAAGTGGAAGATTTCCATAAATACTTCTAGACTTTCCAAAATTGAAAAATTTCCATAAATACTTCTAAATTTCCAAAATTTAGAAAATTTCCAGAAATACATTATGACTATCGCAAAACCAATTTTACGATTATGTCGAAACACAACCTGGGCTCGATACCACTGTTGGGTTTCCGGCACCGCGGCGTGTGTGTGTTCGATCATGTTTCGTAAACATGAGCACAGCGGAAGCAATAAAAATAATAAATACTCCTATTTATTACAACACACACAACACACGCATGCTATTACAACAAGTGTAGACATAACCGTAAATTAAAATTTGCAATATAAGGAAATTAAACTACGTTATACCTTCCGTATGACGTGTAGCGGGAACGGCATCAACCGGAACGATTCTCGTAAGAATCGTCTCTATCCGTATCCACGCCGAGCTCCTCGGGATGACTTCGCCAAGCCACGAGCTTCATCTTCGTACGGGTTACTAGCCTCGTGTTGAAGACGACGTGATCGAGAGATGATCACGGTCCGAATCCAAATTCGGACCTAAAACAAGTCCTCAAGACTTGCTTCTCCGGAGAGGTATTCGTCAACCGATTGGCTAGATCCTTCATCCTCCACCTCAGAGGATTACCGGAGATCAAATCCCCGGTATGTTAGCCGCTGTCGGAGCACTAACCGTCGTCCAAACGACGCTCCGACGAGAGGAGAAGAAGCTGTCCAGAAAACTGGACAGCTTGGTGGAGGAGTAGGCGCCGGCCAAAACCAAGGAAGCAAAGTGCTCACCTTGATGCCAAACCTAAGGAGGATGACCGGAACTCTTCCGGCAGCAGCTCGATGCCGGCGAGGAGGAAGGAAGCAACCTTCTGGACGCCGGTTGGAGGACCTTTGGGCTGGGCGGCGGCAGCTTGGAGTTGGGCGCCGAATAGGAGAGGGAGGGGTTGGGCGGCCACTATTGATTAGGGTTTGGGATTAGGGTTTAAGCCCTATTTTATAGAGAACTAATTCTCTTAATGGTTAATGGATCATATCCATAAAGCCCGTTAACCCGCTCCATTAAGATAAGTTAAAATAAACCAAACCATGATGGTTTATTTTAAGTTAAAACGAACCGAACCAACCTTTGGTTCATTCGTTTAATATAAACCAAACCCTTTGGTTTATTCTCATCCATTGGATTAGGACCAAACCATTTTGGTCCATCCATTATGTCTTCATAAGACACTGCCCATCCACGCTTCCATTGCGACTGAAACAATTTCATGCTCGCTTTATGTTTGGTCCAACCAAACATAGTTTCTCTCGCCCGAGAATCCCATTCTCAAGCTCGCTTTTAAATCCTTTGGATTACACTCATTGTGCGTGTGACCAAATAGGTTCTCGGTTTATGTTGGCCGCCTATAATTAACCATTAATTATAGAACGATCATGAGTGGCACCTAGTAGTACATCATGATCCCCAATTAACCGAAAAGATCAACGGTTGATCCAGAACTATTTCTGAAACCCTTCAGTAGCTCGAATGAATCGTGCCCCATTCCCTTCACTCATCTTATACCCCCTTGGTTCAGGACATGGTCTATTGTGTCAGTCCCCACTAGGCTGACTACGTCACACCTAGCCCAAGTATCATTTCCTCGTCCTACGGATTCTAGTTACTCCACATGTATCGAAGAGTACCTTACTCTAAACATGTAATGCTTTGGCCAAAGACTTTAGTAACAATCCGACGAGAGGCCATAGGTATACATCTCCTCGCAAGGAGTGGTGAATCCTTTATAGGCTATTCAAACACCTTCGATCACTTCGATTTATACCCAATCATCCCGGGTCCACATCTCCTTAGAGATGTTTGCTTAAGATGTCAAAGCATAAGTCTCTATGATCAAGATGACTTGAATACCGCAAGTCAAAGGAACATCGCACTTAAGCCACAGTAAGAACTTCATTGACATATCTATATATGCAGAAAACCATATGAAGTCTTACGGTTGGTCACTCCAATGAACTAGTTACCATAACTAGCATCCACGATTAACTCCGGACATCACCATGTCTCCAGCCAGTGAGAATCAGCTGCTTGGATACACCAAGGAGTATACCTCGTGCTAGTCTCGACAGAATTGATGGTGTCCAAATCCATCAATTCATTGACTAGGGATAATTCCGATACATCACAATTACACATGTAGAGATACTCACTAGTTGTGATCCAATCACAAATTCTCTCATGCTGTGAATCGTATCGTGGACATTCAGTAAATGAGTTTAAGATCCAATCAAATACATAAAATATGTATACTCAAATAGTGAATCTTCATTTATCATATAAATGGTTCATACATAAGGCGATTGCCTTAGGACATCTCTCATATATTACTAACACACCTCATGAGGGAGACCAAGAGCCATCGGCTCATAGAGTTACATGCATGCATGTAGAGTTACATGCATGCATGTAACTCCCAAATAAGTGGTCGGCCACTTTAGGAGGCTTGATGGTGATAATTCATTTGTGTGGTAACTCCAACTTCATCTTCTTCCTTGCTCCACTCAAGTTCTCTCCCAATCCTCCATTTTGCCGAGACCTTCAAGGAGTGCTAGCACACTCAAGATTGTCTTTTCTCTACCTATTGCTTGTGTGGATACCAGTAGAGGAGTGTGCACTTGACACTCTCGAGTTTCGGCAATCCATTTGGACGAGCGGGATGAGCGAAGGGCATCGCTTCAAGGGTAATTTCTTATCATGTAGATCTAGAGTAGATCTAAAGGTATTAAACACATACATGTTAGTTTTATTTGTTATACTTCGCAAGGATCCGTGGCCGGGGCTTCCGAGGTTTCCGCAACGCAAAAACAGGTTTTTGCGGCTCGAAAAACCCAACAGTGGTATCAGAGCCACGTGCGAAGCATGTATGTGTTTCGTATTTATAATTTTTGTATTAGATATAAAAAATTATAGATTTTTAAGTTTCTGTAAATTTCTTATTTTTATAGAATTTTTGGATATTTTTCTCGAAGAGTCGAAGCAACGAGTGTTGGGACACTTGTAGGCTTCAACCACCGAGAAAAACTCTCCAAAACGGCGAGTTCTCGCTTTAGGTTTTTGGGAAAGCCACTTAAGTCACTGTAAGATCATAGTAGGGACACTCGCAAAGTTTATTTTGCGAGTAGGGGCGCTGCCCCTACCCCCGAAAGGGGCCTTGTCCCGCGATGGCACCCGGAAACCGCTTAGTGGGACCGTTACGGAGAGATGACTTATAAAATTGAAAAAAAATTAGTAAAAATTATATAAATTTTCTGTAAAATACATAATTTAGTATCATGTATAATTCTATGATGGTCATGGCCCAAGAACTCCAATATGATGGATGATGATGTGTTGTAATTCATAATATGAACTGCGTGCCTTTTTTGTGGTTGTGCGTGTTGTATAGGGTATGTGACCTGTGCGTCGTGCCTCTTCTTTTAAAATTCTAATTATAAATAGTTTTAGACTCGAATGTAACTCGAGTTTCATGTTTGTAATGTACAAAATGGAGTGGTGGAAGGTCCACTTGTGAACGGAGTTACGAGGAGGGAGCCGACGACACATGGCGGTCAAAGGAGGCGCTTGGAGAAGTCGCTAACCCTAGGTTGATAGTCCGATCTTCTCATTGGCTTGAGAATATCATAGTAGGGCCATGACCTAATCACAATTAATATATATATGTATATATGTTGATATATATATATATATATATATATATATTTGTTATGCTTGTATGTATGTGATGCATGCTAGTAGAATAATGCTTGTATGTATATGATGCATGCTAGGATATTTTTCTTGTATGTATATGATGCATGGTAGAATAATGCTTGTATGTATGTGATGCATGCTAATATAGGATAATAATGGCCTTAATGCATATATGATACACATTACGATTATATTAGATCTTAATCGAATGAACTCGTAAATTTTTACCAAGTCCTTGATACCCATCACTACCTCGATCATTTGTAGTTGTTGAATCTGCCAAAGCAGAGCAACACATATTATCTTGGTAGTGTGCGGAGGGAAAATCTTGGTCCCGCCTATGACAGCTTGGGTTAGAGTAAGCTCAATTAGATTGAGTAAAACTGGTTAACTCAATTGGATCGAGTAGAACTATAGGCATATTCCAACCGTTGGAAAGATAGGATAAGATCGCATTTACACTAAATCTTGGGTGATTTAGCCAAAGCTAACTCAAGGTCTTTTGTAAATGTGGGTCTTGATCCTATAAACAAGAGTTGCATAGAGATGTAATCGATAATGTGTTACCAACCGATCGTACTAAGTCTTGGGTGATTTAGCCAAAGCTAACTCAAGGCTTAGTATGATGTGGATCTTGTCCTGCAGGAATTATAGCTAGTTTGTATGAATCTAGTAATATGGTTTGACCACATCCATAACTCGATTCTATAAAATTCCTATAATTCAGTGGGAGCATCATTTGATTAAAGGCCTAATTAAATGATAAAAGGAATATGATATTAATTCTCTGCATTGTATATTGTAGATTACTAGTTGACAAACACGAACACTCTCTCTCTGCGTTCTGTCCTTGAGAAGGACAAGATCAATGGAGCAAATTTCCTAGACTGGTATAGGACCCTGAGAATCGTTCTCACCCAAGAAAGAAAACTGTACGTCCTGGAGCAGCCCATTCCGGAGGCACCTCCTGCCACTGCCTCGCGAGCTGACAAAGATGCTTACAAGAAGCATCAAGATGATGCATTAGATGTGTCATGTTTAATGCTTGCGACCATGAACTCTGAGCTTCAGAAGCAACACGAGTTCATGAATGCTTATGATATGGTTGAACATCTTCATCAACTATATCAAGGACAAGCAAGACATGAGAGATATGAAGTCTCTAAGACATTATTTGGTTCCAAAATGCAAGATGAGACTCCCGTAGGTCCATATGTACTCAAGATGATTGGGTACGTAGAAAACCTACAGAGATTGGGATTCCCCCTTGGCCAAGAGCTGGCCACTGACTTGATCTTGCAGTCTTTGTTGCAAAGCTACAATCAATTTGTCATGAATTACAACATGAATGAAATTGATAAGCCACTGCCTGAGATGCTCAGCATGTTGAGAACAGCTGAGCTCAACTTTAAGAAGGGAAAATCTGACTCCATTTTGATGGTGCAAAAGAATAAAGGCAAGGGCAAGCCTAAAGGTAAGGGAAAGTCCCAAGCCAAGGGCAAAGGCAATGAACTGAAACCCAAAGGAGGGGTGGCCAAGGAAGGGGCTTGCTTCCACTGCAAGGAAGCTGGACACTGGAAGCGTAACTGCAAAGCTTACTTGGAAGATCTTAAGAAGAAGAGAAGTGAGACTTCTACTTCAGGTATAAATGTTATAGAAGTTAATCTATCTATTTCTTCATCATGGGTATTAGATACCAGATGTGCATCTCATATTTATACCAATGTGCAGGCGCTGAGAAATAGCAGGGCATTGATAAAGGGCGAGGTAGACCTACAAGTAGGCAATGGAGCAAGAGTTGCTGCTATTGTTGTAGGAAATTATGATCTATCTCTGCCCTCTGGGCTTGTACTAGAATTAGATGAATGTTGTTATGTGCCAACCTTAACTAAGAACATAATTTCTGTTTCTTGTTTGGACAAGAAAGGATTTACATTTATAATAAAGAACAAATGTTGTTTAGTTTATTTAAATGATATGTTCTATTGTAGTGCACCTCTAATGAACGGACTCTACTTTCTAGACTTAGAGAGCTCTATCTATAACATAAGTACCAAAAGGTTCAAGTCAAATGAGTTGAACCAAACCTATATCTGGCATTGTCGCTTAGGTCACATAAATGAGAGTCGCTTATCTCAGCTCTATAAGGATGGGCTGCTAGACTCATTTGATTTTGAATCATATGAGGCATGCGAGTCTTGCCTTTTAGTCAAGATGGCCAAGACTCCCTTTAGTGGAAACAGCGAAAGAGCAACATATTTGTTAGGACTTATACATAGTGATGTATGTGGCCCTTTCAATGCTGCTTCTAGAGGTAGTTACAAGTACTTCATTACATTTACAGATGACTTCAGTAGATATGGTTATGCGTATCTCATGACACATAAATCAGAATCCTTTGAAAAGTTCAAAGAATTCAAGAATGAAGTACAAAACCAGCTTGGCAAGAGTATTAAGATACTTCGATCAGATCGAGGTGGAGAATACCTTAGCTATGAGTTTCGTGACTATCTAGCTGAGTGTGGAATTCTATCCCAACTCACTCCTCCTGGAACACCACAGTGGAATGGTGTATCCGAAAGGAGGAATCGTACCCTATTAGATATGGTGCGATCTATGATGAGTCACATAGATCATTCTATATCCTTTTGGGGAAATGCTCTAGACACAACAACCTTCACACTTAACCGTGTACCATCCAAGGCTGTGATAAAGACACCATATACGATATGGACAGGGAGAAATTCCAAGATGTCTTTCATGAGGATTTGGGGTTGTGAGGCTTACGTTCGACGTCAAGTCTCAGACAAACTGGGACCCAAATCCGATAGGTGCTATTTTGTTAGATACCCAAGGATATGAAGAGATATTACTTCTACATTCCCAATCAGCACAAAGTGTTTGTGGCAAAGACTGGGGTTTTTCTAGAAAGGGATTTTGTTTCTAGAAAAACTAGTGGGAGTACATTCGATCTTGAAGAAATTCAAGATAAGGACCATAGCACCGAGGCGTTGATGGAGGTTGAACAGGAACCACAAAGTGTTGTGGGTGATGAGGTTGTTGCACAAAGAGTTGTGGAATAATCACTTGTTCAGGTAGACCTACCTTTTCGCAGGTCTGATAGGGTACGTCATCAGTCTGAGAGATACTCATTTCTCTTGTCTGACCATGATGACGTTATGCTCATTGAGAATGAGCCTACCTCCTATCAGAAAGCTATGATGAGCCCAGATTCTAAGAAATGGCTAGAGGCTATGAGATCCGAGATGGAATCCATGTACACTAACCTAGTATGGACTTTGGTTGATCCACCTGAAGGGGTCAAACCCATTGGGTGTAAGTGGGTCTTTAAGAGAAAGATTGACATGGATGGACTTACGCATACCTATAAGGGCCGATTGGTGGCTAAAGGTTTCAAGCAAATTCATGGTATTGACTATGATGAAACCTTTTCTCCAGTGGTGATGTTTAAGTCCATTCGGATCATGCTTGATATTGCAGCATACCACGATTATGAGATCTGACAGATGGATGTCAAAACCATATTTCTGAATGGAAACTTACTCGAGGATGTGTACATGACACAACCTGAGGGTTTTGTAGATCCACTGCATACTGGGAAAGTATGCAAGCTGCAAAGGTCCATTTATGGGCTAAAGCAAGCTTCTCGGAGCTGGAATCTTTGATTCGATGATGCAATCAAACAGTTTCGTTTCATCAAGAATGAAGATGAACCCTGTGTCTACAAGAGGGTTAGTGGGAATACAGTTGTCTTCCTTGTATTGTATCTGGATGACATACTACTCATTAGGAATGACATCCCTTCGCTATAGTATGTGAAGACTTGGCTGGGGACGTATTTCTCAATGAAGGACTTAGGAGAAGCAGCCTGTATTCTAGGCATCAAGATCTATAGAGATAGATCTAAGAGATTGCTTGGCTTAAGTCAGAGTACATACATTAACATGGTATTACTACGGTTTGCCATGCAGAATTCCAAGAAGGGACTTCTACCGATGTCACATGGTGTGAGTCTTTCGAAGACTCAAAGTCCCTCTTCTAGAGAGAAGGAGAGAGACCGCATGGATAAGATCCCTTATGTATCTGCTATAGGATCTATCATGTACGCCATGCTATGTACTCGTCCAGATGTCTCGTATGCTTTAAGCATGACGAGTAGATACCAGTCAGATCTAGGTGAGCGTCACTGGATAGCAGTCAAGAATATTCTTAAGTACTTGAGAAGGACTAAAGAATATTTCTTGATATTTGGATGCGATGAGGAGCTAGCTGTAAAGGGTTACAGTGATGAAAGCTTCCAAACTAACCAGGATGATTATAGATCGCAGTCAGGGTTCGTGTTTTTCTTGAATGGTGGCGCTGTGAGTTGGAAGAGTTCAAGCGACACGCGATTCGATTCTACAATGGTTTAGTATATCACGCATACGAGGCAAAGAAAGGAGGCAGTTTGGATCCGCAAGTTCATTACTGAGCTTGGGGTGGTTCCTAGCATAGCAGATCCTATAGAGCTCTATTGTTACAACAATGGAGCGATTGCATAGGCTAAGAAACCTCGCTCACACCAGCGGACCAAACATATACTACGACACTTCCATCTCATTCGAGAGATTATCGATAGAGAAGATGTGAAGATTTGCAGAGTACCCACAGATGCTAACATCGTAGATCCCTTGACCAAGGCTTTGGCACAGAAAAAGCATGATGGTCCCACTAGGTCATTGGGTATTAGATACTACGGTGTTTGACACTAGTGCTAGTGGGAGATTATTAGTGAAAGCCCTAGAGCCAATCATGCGATGATTGTTGTATGGACTTTATTGTATCATATTCCTATTTATAAAGGCATGGTTATTATATTTACTTGTATTGGTGCTAAATAACTAAATATAATAACGTCCTTGAGTAGTAGGTTCTTATCTATATCAATCGATTAGTTGAATCGATAATGAGATGATATAGAGAACACTACTCTTAATCATTCCTAGTCAAGTATTAACATTCAGGGACAATGTTAATGCGTAGAGAGTAGCATGTATGTCAACATGATGACTTGATCTCACAAGTCATGGATATGAGATATAAAGTTGACACATGAGTATGCATTGGAGAATGTATATTGAATGACCCGCCATGAGAAAGTATCATGGATCGTTATATGAGTGTCATATACTTTCTCATGTGACTATTAGTATGACTATTAGTCCTTAGACCCGAAGTCACCATGGTTCCCTACATAATGAGTTTCATACTTTGGCTTCGTCAAACATCACCCGTAAATGGGTGGACTATAAAGGCGATTACTGGGTATGTAAAAAATTATGCGGAGGGATGTGAGTGATATAGATGGGATCTATCCCTCCTATATGATGGGAGTGACATCGATATTCTTGATAGAGTGAGACCACGAAGTGCATGGCCATGCCCAAATGAGTCAATATGAGATATTGAGCTCATTTGATTAGAGTGAGTCTACTTGGAGTTCAAGATATAGATTGTACCGAGGATGACACGGTCTATGCCTTAATTGGTCAATCTAGATGTCAAGGATAGAGGGACATTGTCACATATTGTGAGAGTCACAATTAGTAGTCACAAAGGTGATATTGGAGCTCAACATTCTTGTAACTTGGGTAGCAATGATGTGTTGCTAGATACCGCTAATTGCTTATGTTCCTAAATCGGTTTAGGGACATTGACAACGTTACAAGAACCTATAGGGTCACACACAAAGGGAAATTAGATGGAGATTAGGTTCATATGATGAACCATGAGGATTAGGTTCATGGGATGAACCAAATTGGATTAAGAGTAATCCGAATTAGACTAATTGAGTTAGACTCAAGTTGATTCAAGTGTTGAATGAGTCTAATTTAGATTTGATTCATTGAGTCAATTTAAATTAATGAATAAAGATTCATTAAATCAAATTGACTTGAATCAAGTGGTTAGATTTGATCAACCATGGGAGATAAGAGGTCAAGTTTGACTTGACTTGAGAAGGAAGATGAATGGTCAATTTTGACTTGACCAATTGCCTTGTCATGGTGACATGGCATGTGGGCCGGCCAATGATGGTGTTACACATCATCATGGACTTATCATGGGGTGCCACCTCATGAGGGAGACCAAGAGCCATTTGCTCTTGGAGTTACATGCATGCATGTAACTCCCAAATAAGCGGTCGGCCACTTTAGGAGGCTTGATTGTGATAATTCATTTGTGTGGTAACTCCAACTTCATCTTCTTCCTTGCTCCACTCAAGTTCTCTCCCAATCATCCATTTTGCCGAGACCTTCAAGGAGTGCTAACACACTCAAGATTGTCTTTTCTCCACCTATTGCTTATGTGGATACCAGTAGAGGAGTGTGCATTTGACACTCTCGAGTTTCGACAATCCATTTGGACGAGCGGGATGAGCGAAGGGCATCGCTTCAAGGGTAATTTCTTATCATGTAGATCTAGAGTAGATCTAAAGGTATTAAACACATACATGTTAGTTTTATTTGTTATACTTCGCACTGATCCGTGGTCGGGGCTTCCGAGGTTTCCGCAATGCAAAAAGCGGGTTTTTTGGCTCGGAAAACCCAACAGTTACTAGTGACGTTTGACGATACCAAAGTATACAACTCCTTATGTAGGGAACCATAGTGATTTTCGGTCTAAGGACTATTCATACCACTAGCTACTATGAGAATGTTTATGACACTCATATGACGATCCATGAAACATTCTCATGGCGGGTCAGTTCAATACATATTCTCTAATATATACCCATGTGTCAACTTGATATCATATATCCATGAATTATGAGATTAAGTCATCAGTTGGCCAACATGCTACTCTCAACATATTAATATTATCCTTGTATATTAATACTTGACTAGGAACAGTTATGAGTAGTGTTATATATATCTACAGTATCCCACTATCAAGTCACCAACTTGATATGTCGTAGACTAGAACAAACTGCCCTAGAATATTATTATATTTATTCAAATGACACATCAATGAAGTAAATATAATAACTGTAAACTTTGCCTTTATTATGAAATATGATACAAAATTTCCCTTACCAATCATCTCATAATTGACACTTAGGTCTAATACTGACAATCTCCCACTAGCACTAATGTCAATCACTGAAATATCTAATACTCAGTGACCTAGTATGACCATCATGCTTTCTCTTTGCCAAAGCCTTGGTCAAAGGGTTCACAATGTTAGCATCGGTCTATATTCTACATATTCTCACATCCCCTCTATTGATGATCTCTCGAATGAGGTGGAACCGCCATAGTATATGTTTGGATCGCTGATGAGAGCGAGGTTTCTTAGCCTGTACAATAGCTCCATTGTTATCACAATAGAGGTTTCTTGGAATCACAATAGCAAGCTTCATTTTCTAGAAGCTTGTTTTAAACCATAAATAGACCTTTGCAACTTGCATACCTTTCCAGCATCCTTTGGATCTATAAAACCCTTAGGTTGTTTCATGTACACATCCTCAAGTAGATTTCCATTAAGAAATACAGTTTTGACATCCATCTTCCAGATCTCATAATCATGGTAAGTTGCTATAGCAAGCATGATCCGAATAGATTTAAGCATCAAAACTGGTGAAAAGATTTCATTATAGACTATACCATGAATCTGCTTGAATCCTTTCGCTACCAATCGTCCTTTATAGGTATGCTTATATGACCATCCATGTCATCTTTCTCTTAAAGACCCACTTACACCCAATGGGTTTGACCCCTTTAGGTGGATCAACCAAAGTTCATACTTGGTTAGTGTACATGGATTCCATTTCGGACCTCATGGCCTCTAGCCATTTCTTAGAATCTGGACTCATTACAACTTCTTGATAGATTGTCGGCTCATTGAAATCAACAAGCATTACATCACTGTGGTCACACAAGAGATAAGAGCATCTCTCAGGTTGATGACGTATCCTATCAGATCTACGCAAAGCATGGTCTACTCGAACAGATTGTGCCACAACTTCATTCAGTGTTATAGATTTATTATCTTCACCAGCTTGTGGTGCTTGTTCGATTTCCATCAAGGCTTTAGGGCTATCTTGTGTATCTTGAATTTCTTCAAGATCGACTTTACTCCCACTAGTTCGTTTAGAAATAAATTCTCTTTCTATAAAAACACCATTTCTGGCAACAAACACTTTGCATTGTGTGGGATTATAAAAATAATATCTCTTAATTTCCTTGGGATATCCAACAAAATAACACTTATCTAATTTGGGTCCTAATTTATTCGAGACTTGTCGTCTAACGTAAGCTTCACAACCCTAAATCTTCATAAAAGACATCTTGGGACTCTTCTCAGTCCATATCGTATATGGTGTCGTTATGATTGCCTTAGATGGAATGCGGTTAAGAGTGAAAGCAGCGGTCTCTAGAGCATATCCCCAGAAGGAAGAAGGAAGATATGTCTGACTCATTATTGATCGTACCATATTTAATAGAGTATGATTTCTCCTTTCTGATACACCATTCCATTGTGGTGTTCCATATGGAGTGAGTTGAGATATTATCCCAAACTTAACTAGATGGTCATGAAACTCTTGTCTAAGGAATTCCCCACCTCGATCTGATCGCAGCATCTTAATACTCTTACCAAGTTGGTTTTGTACTTCATTCTTAATTTTTTTCAACTTTTCAAAGGATTCAGATTTGTGCTTCATAAGATACACATAGCCATATCTACAGAAATCATCAGTAAATGTAATGAAGTACTAATAGCCTCATCTAGCCACTACTTTGAAAGGGCCTCAGACATCAGTATGTAAGAGTCCTAACAAATCATTAGCTCTCTCGCTATGTCCACTTAAAGGAGTCTTTGTCATCTTGCCTAGTAGACAAGATTCACTTACCTCATATGATTCAAAATCAAATGAGTCCAAAAGTCCATCCTTATGGAGTTATGATATGTGATTCTCATTTATATGATCCAAGCGATAATGCCAGAGATATATTTGATTCAGATTATTAGATTTGAACCGTTTGGTATTTATGTTATAGCTTGGGTTATCAAAATCTAGAATATAGAGTCCATTTACTAGATGTGCACAACAATATAACATTTCATTTAAATAAATAGAACAATTTTTGTACTTTATTATAAATGAGAAACCTCTCTTGTTCAAACAAGAAATAGAGATAATGTTCTTAGTTATAGCAGATACATAATAGCACTCTTCTAGTTCTAAGATAAAATCACTGGGCAAAGATAAGGAATATGTTCCTACAACTATAGCAGCAACTCTTGCGCCATTGCCTATGCGTAGGTCCACATATCCTTTTATTAATGATCTACTATTTCTTAGGCCCTGCACATTAGTACAAATGTGAGAAGCACAATCGGTATCTAATACCCATGAAGAAGAAATAGATAGATTAACTTCTATAACATATATACCTGAGGCAGAAGTCACACTTCTCTTTTTCTGAACTTCCTCTAGGTACTTTTTATAGTTCCTCTTCCAATGTGTGATCTCATCACAATGGAAGCAGGTTCCTTCCTTAAACACCCCACCTTTAGGTTTCAATGCTTTGGCCTTGCCCTTATCTTGGGTCTTACCCTTTCCTTTGGGCTTCTTTTTTCCTTTTCCCTTTTTAACCATGAGTACATACCAGGTTGGATCTTCTTAAGATTACTTTCAGCAATTCTCAACATGCTTAAAAACTCAGGCAAAGGCTTGTCAATTTCATTTATGTTATAGTTCATGACAAATTGACTATAGCCTTCAGGCAATGATTGTAGAACAAGATCAGTGGGCAACTCTTGACCCAATAGAAATCCTAATCTTTCAAGGTTCTTAACATATCCAATCATTTTGAGTACATGAGTTCCTATAGGAGTTCCTTCTTGCATTTTACATCCAAATAATGCCTTTGACACCTCAAATCTCTCGTGTCTTGCTTGCCCTTGATACAGTTGTTTAAGATGTGCAACTATATCAAAAGCATCCATGTTCTCATGTTTCTTCTGAAGCTCAGAGTTCATGGTAGCAAGCATAAGGCATGACACATCTAATGCATCATCTTGAAGCTTTTTTTAAGCATCCTTATCAGCATGAGCGACATTAGTGGAGGGTGGTTGAGGAATGGGTTGCTCTAGGATATACAGTTTTCATTCTTGCTTGAGAACAATTCTCAAGTTTCTGTACCAGTCCAAGAAATTAGCTCCATTGAGCTTATTCTTTTCAAGGACAGATCGCAGAGAGAGAGAGAGAGTATTTGACATATTTGTTAACATGGTGATTCTACAAAAGGAAATGCATAAATAAGCATCATATTTCAATCATTTAATTAGGTCTTTAATTAAATGAGTTTTTCCACTTTACAAATGGAGCAAGATCCATATTAAACTTCATCTTGAGTTAGCTTTGGCTAATCGCTCAAGACTTGTATAACTTAGGTAGGCACTATGTACCAATTACACCATGTAACTCTTGCATAGAACTACACCATGTAACTCTTGCATAGAACAACACTATTTGTTTGTTTACCCATCGTATGAGATATGCCTCTAAGTTTTCAATCTAATTGAGACAACTCAGTTAGGTCATACCCAAAGTTCAATAGTCAGACATCACAATTGTCTAGTCGCACTCTACCAAGATAAATCGAGTCACTTTGCTTTGGCAAACATTACTTCAATTGATCGAGGTAGTCGTAAGTACTAAACTTTTGTAGGCATATATTTGTTGACCTAATTATGATAACCAATTTAATTATGCATGCATCACATACAATCATAATCATAACACATATCACATATATGCTAAAAAGAAACGTGACATGGTTATGGCCTGTAATCTATGATCTTCTCAAGCCAATGAGAAAATCGATGGGTCAACCTAGGGATAACATCTTCTCCAAGAGCATCCTTTAGTTGTCGTGTGTTGTTGACTACATCTTCCTTCCTTATCTTCATCCAGTAGACTAGTACTAGTTTACATGTACATTACAATGGAGAAACCTCGAGTTACATTCGAGGATACATTAATAGTACAACTGGAATTATAGAAGTGGAAGGCATGACACGTAGGTCGTATTATGAATTACAACATGCACACACACACACACACACACACACACATACATCCAATCACATTGGGGTAAAGGGCCATAACCATGCACCATGGTATGGGCTTCAGGGGGCAGCGCCTCTGAAGCAAAAATTTATTTTAACAACTCATTAGATGAGTTGCTACCCATAGTGTAGGATCAAAGCTATCTGAGAGAGGGGGGTGAATCTCAGATTATGAAATTTTTTTTTTATAAAAAACTTTATTTTTAAACTTTTGAAAATATTTATTACAGCAGAAATTAAATGATACAAGAACACAAATATTTTACTTGGTTCACAACCCGAGTCGGGTTGCTACTCCAAGGCCCGTAGCTCTCCTAGAGCTACCTCGTGGGTAATGCACTAAAGTTCCCTCCGATTCGAAACTCTTGAACTCAGAGGGTGTAACTTTTAAAAGAATAAAAGTAAGGTAACAAACTACCTTCCCTCTACAATTTAAGTACAATAAGCAACAATTAAGTACACAACAATAAATATACCGACACTTCTTATGAATGTAGAAATACAGTTCGGAGTGCGAAGTGTTGGTGTGTAGATGCTTGTACGAATGAGGAATTTTTCCAATAGCACTTGGACGTAGTAGATTAATCTCTTTCAGAGTTGGTCGAGTACTTCTTTTATAAGTCATTTCCAGTTGACTAGAATGCCCTCCAATCGACTCCACATCAACCCGTCGATATGGTACTTCAGCCTTCCCAATCGACTAGACCTCTTTCAGTCGACTCCAAGTCACCTGGCTCTGCATCGAAAAGTTTTCCTTTCCAGTCGACTGGACCTCCTCAGTCGACTGGAACTCTTTCCATCTGGGCTACCAAATCTTTGATCGATCACCAGCTAATCTTGCCAAGTGGGTATCTAGTCGACTAGACCATACTTAGTTGACTGGACTTCAGCCGACTGGAATCCTTTCAGTCGATTGTGTTGGGTTTCCCTAGCACCGTGGTGAGTGTGTGTTCGAACACGTTTCGTAAACATGCACACAGCGGAAGCAATAAAAGCAATAAATTGAATTTATTACAACACACACATCACACGCATGCAGGATACAACATGTGTAGACATAATCGCTATTTAAAATTTTGCAATAAAAGGAAACATATACTAGGTATACCTGACGGATCATGTGTAGCGGGAATGACATCAACCGTAGCGACCCTCGCTAGAATCGTCTCAATCTGTATCCACGCAGAGTATCATCGGGATAGCTTCACAAAGCCACAAGCCTCGTCTTCACAAAAGTCACTAGCCTCGAGTCGAAGACGATGTGATCCGAGAGACAATCAAAATCCGAAATAAATTTGGATCCCAAAATGAGTTTCACAAACTCTCTTGTTGGAAGCGGTTTTCGTCAACCGTTTGACGAAAACTTAAGCCTCCACCTATGAGTATTGCCGGAGATCCAATCCCTGGCAAGTAGACCACTGTGGATCACAAAACACTGACCAATTGACTTCTCCACACAAAGGAGAAACTGGACAACTTGTTGTGGAGGAAGAAGGGGCTAGCCAAAGGCTTGGCCGGTTACTCCTTGGTCGCTGACGACCAAGGGATGTTGGCCGGCGGCTGAGGGTGGCCCAAGGGACACCGACATCTGGTGGATGGCTGGCGGCGAGGAGAGGCAGCATCTCCAATGGGCGGCGACGACACAAAGGTGTGCGACAACCACCTTGGCTCGGGCGACAAGAACGAGGAAAGGAGGCAAGGGTTTCCAAAACCCTTGAACCAATTAATTCTCCATGAAAATCCCTTAAGCCATGTTTTTATAGAGAACGCATTCTCCTAACGGTTATTGGTTCATAACCAAAACCCGTTAACCCGCTCCAATAACTTAAGTTAAAATAAACCAAATCGCATTGGTCTATTTTAAGTTAAAACGAACTGAACCAATTTTGGTTCATTCATTTAAAACAAACCAAACTACATTGGTTTAATTTACACCATTAGATTAGAACTAAACCAATTTGGTTCATCCATCATGTCTTCAAAAGACACAACCCATCCATGCTTTCGATGCGACTGAAACTATTTCATACTCGCTCTTTGTTTGGTCTAACCAAACCTAGTCTCTCTTGATATGAGAATCCTATTCTCAAACTCATTTTAAATCCTTTGGATTATGCTCGTTGTGCATGTGACCAAATAGGTTCCAGGTTTATGTTGGCCATATATAATTAACCATTAAGTATAGAACGATCATGAGTGACACCTAGTAGTACATCATGATCCCCAATTAACCAGAAAATCAACGATTGTTTTTAGAACCATTTCTGAAACTTTTCACTAGCTATAATGAATCATGTCTCATTCGTTTCACTCATCTTATATCCATTTTGTTAAGGATATGGTCTATTGTGTCAGTCCCAACTAGGTTGACTACGTCACACCTAGCCCAAGTATTACTTCCTCGTCCTCCAAATTCTAGTTATTGCACATGCATCCAAGAGTACCATACTGTAAACATGTAATGCTTTGGCAAAGACTTTAGTAACAATCCGATGAGAGGCCATAGGGAATACATCTCCTTGCAAGGAGCGGTGAATCCTCTATAGGCTATTCAAACATCTTCGACCACTTCGACTTATCCCCAATCATCCTGGGTCCACATCTCCTCGGAGATGCTTGCTTAAGATGTCAAAGCAGAAGTCTTCATGACCAAGATGACTTGAATACCACAAGTCGAAGTAACATCACACTTAAGCTACTTTAAGAACTTCATTGACATATCCATATATGCAGATAACCATATGAAGTCTTACAACTTGTCACTCCAATGAACTAGTTACCATAACTAGCATCCACATTTAACTTCGGACATCCCAATGTCTCCAACCAGTGAGGAACAACTACTTGGATAAACTAAAAAGTATATCTCATGCTAGTCTCAACAGAATCGATGGTGTCCGAATCCATCAATTCATCGACTAGGGATAATTCCAATACATCACAATTACACATGTAGATATACTCACTAGTTGTGATCCAATCACAAATTCTCTCATGCTGTGAATCATATTGTGGACATTCAATAAATGAGTTTAAGATCCAATCAAATATATGAAAATATGTATACTCAAATAGTGAATCTTCATTTATGAAATAAACGGTACAACCATAAGGCGATTGCCTTAGGACACCTCTCATATATTACCAACAAACTCTCACTTAGCCTAATGCTAATCGCCACGGTATCCGATACCATAAGCTCTAACATGACCCTCAAACTTACTTTGAGTTAAGGTCTTAGTTAAAGGGTCTGCTAAGTTTCTTTCAGTGGGAATCTTCTTGATTTGTATTTCCTTCCTACTGATGATCTCCCTGATCAGATGATAGCGGCGAAACACATTTTTGGATCGTTGATGAGACCTTGACTCTTTTGCCTATGCAATCACTCCATTGTTGTCACAGTAGACTGACATTTCTTCAACAATGGTTGGACCCACACCAAGATCAGAGACGAACTTCTTGATCCAAACCGCTTCCTTTATTGCTTCCGAAGCTGCAATGTATTTTGCCTCAGTGGTAGAATCCGCTACAGTGTCTTGCTTGGAACTTTTCTAACTTATTGTGCCTCCATTTAAGGTAAATACGTACCTAGACTGAGACATGGAATCATCCTTGTCTGTCTGGAAGCTGACATTCGTATACCCGCATATTACCATATCACCTTCTCCATATATTAGGAACACATCCTTAATTCTTCTTAAGTACTTAAGGATTGTCTTAACAGCTGCCCAATGATCCATTCTTGGATTAGACTGATATCTGTTCATGACACTCAGAGCATACGATACATCGGGCCTCGTACATAACATAGCATACATGATAGATCCTATTGCGAATGCATAGGAAATCTTACTCATACAAATCCTCTCGTCTTTTGTGCGCGGACACATAGATTTTGAAAGGTGTATCCCGTGCCTTATGGGAAGGAAACATTTCTTGAATTCCGACATGCTAAACCTCTTTAGCACTCGGTCTATATATGTAGACTGTGAAAGACCAAGCAACCGTTTCGATCTATCTCTATAGATCATGATCCCGAGGATGTAGGTCGCTTCTCCCAGGTCTTTCATGGAGAATGTTTTGGATAACCAAATTTTAACCAACTGTAAGATAGATATATCATTTCCTATCAGTAATATGTCATCGACATACAACACTAGGAACATGACTGCACTCCCACTAACCTTCTTGTACACACAGGGTTCGTCTGGATTTTGTGAGAAATCAAACCTTTTGATTGTCTCATCAAAAAGGATATTCCAGCTCCTGGATGCTTGCTTCAGTCCATAAATGGACCATTGAAGTTTGCATACCTTGGTTTTATCAACCGATGTGAAACCCTCAGGTTGTATCATATACATGTCCTCGAGTAGATTTCCATTAAGGAAAGTCATTTTCAAATCCATCTATCATATCTCATAATCATAATGAGTCACTATGGCCAGGAGCATCCGAATGGATTTAAGCATAGCTACCGGTGAATAGGTCTCATCATAATCAACACCTTATTTTTGACGATAGCCTTTCACCACTAATCTAGCCTTAAAGGTAATCACATTGCCATCCATGTCAGTTTTCTTCTTGAAAACCCACTTGCACCCTATAGGCTTAATACCTTCAGGTGGGTCCACCAAGTTCCAAACTTGATTTTCATACATGGAATCCATTTCCGACTTCATGGCTTCAAGCCATTTGTCCCTTTCTGAACTTTTCAAAATTTCTTCATAATTGGTAGGCTCCTCATCGTCAATGAGTAACACGTCATTCGATTCACTTACGAGAAATCCATATCTCTCAGGAATGTTGTGTGTTCTACCAGATCTACGAAGATGTGATGTCACAATAGGTTCAGCCGATGTCTCATCACTATGAGTTATCGGTTGAGGTGCTTGACTAGGTATCTCATCAATGTCTATTGGAGTCTCTTGAACCTCCTCAAGTTCAATAATGCTCCCACTGTTTTCTTGCAAGAGAAACTCTTTCTCTAGTAACACAGCATGCCTTGAAACAAACACCTTTTGTTCCACAGGATGATAGAATTGGTAACCCCTCGTTTCCTTAGGGTATCCAATAAATAGACATTTATCAGACTTAGCATCCAGTTTGTCTGATATAGGTCGCTTCACATAAGCACGACAACCCCATATCTTCAAGTAAGATAAATGAGGTTTCTTACTATTCAATATCTCATATGGAGTAGTAGATACTACCTTGGTCGGGACTCTGTTTAACAAGTAAACAACAGTCTAAAATGCATAGCCCCAAAAGGACTTGGGAAAATTCGCGTGATTCATCATCGACCTAACCATGTCCAACAAGGTTCGGTTTTGCCTCTCAGATACACCATTATGTTGTGGTGTATACAACGGAGTCCATTGAGACAATATACCATTGTCCCTTAGATAATCAAGAAACTCTTGACTTAAGTATTCACCACCTCGATCCGATCGAAGTATTTTAATACTCTTACCAAGTTGTTTCTCTACTTCATTTCTGAATTCTTTGAACCTTTCAAAGGCTTCATACTTGTGTTTCATCAAGAACACATACCCAAACCATGAGTGATCATCGGTGAAGGTAATGAAGCAACTATAGCCTTCTAGAGCTTGAGTTGACATAGGTCCGCATACATCAGTATGTATTAGACCAAGCAACTCTCCCACTGGTTCACCTTTTCCCGTAAAAGGTAACTTAGTCATCTTGTCTTTTAAGTATGATTCGCATGTATCGTATGAATTAAATTCAAACGATTCTAGAATTCCACATCGGTGTAATTCGGACATACGTTTCTTGCTCACATGGCCAAGACGACAATGCCACATGTAGAAGTATAATTGATTATCTTTTCGAGCATGCTTATTGCTCATTTCGATATTGAGAATGTCACTGAATATGTCTAACATATATATACCATTGCACAATGTTCCAGTCTCATAAAGCACGACATTCAAAGTTATGTAACAACAATTATTACTAAACGTCAAATGGTACCCATTTCTATTTAAACAAGAAATAGAAATGATGTTCTTTATCAACGAAGGAACATAAAAGCAATTGTCTAGTTCTAAGACAAGTCCTGTAGAGAGTCTCAAAAAATATGTTCCGATGGCGAGTGCAGCAACCTTTGCTCCATTCCCAACACGTAAATTTAACTCTCCCACGATGAGTCTTCCTCTATTCCTTAGCCCATGTATGTCATTACATATATGTGAGCCACATCCAGTATCCAATACCCAAGTGTTTAAGGAAATAGAATGACAATCAATAACGAAGATATATGAAGAAGATGGGGCATTTGATGCCTTATTCTTCTTCACGGACTCAAGATAAATCTTGTAGTTTCTTCGCTAATGGCCCTCCTTGCCACAATGATGGCAAGTGCCCTTTTGAGTTGGTTCTGCCTTTTTAGCCTTTTTCTTCTTCCCCTTCTGCTATTCCTTTGACTTCCTCTTAGAACCTTTCTTCGAGGAATCAACTAACAACACCGTCCCTTGCTCATGCTTCACAAAAGGCTCCACAGTCTTCAGCATGTTGAGCAGTACCACAGATGAACCTTCTTGCATCTTAGAGGTGAAGAGGAGCTTGGAGACTTCGAACCTTTCGGATCTCACTTGCTCATCAAACAACTCATAAAGATGAAAGACTATGGTATGAGCATCCATATGTTCATGCTGCTTCCGCAGCTCGGGTACCATCGCGACTAGCATGATGCAACTCACAAGTTCAGAATCACTCACATGTTTTTGATAGGCCAACAATTGGTCCAGAGTTACGTCATCACTAGGATGGACGGAAAGAGGCTCTTCGAGGACATACGCAAGCTTTTCCACCTTGAGAACAATTCTCAAGTTTCTAAGCCAGTCCAAGAAGTTCGGCCTAATCAATTTATTCGAATTCAAAATAGAGCGCAAATTCAAAGACATCATGATCAAGCGATTAACTTAGAAATACAAATCAAGCATATATGAGAAAATAATTTTAAAATACATCAACATACATTTACAAAATCCCATTCATTTTTTGAATTTCATAAACCCTTAAAATTAATTCGGGAGATCGTAGGTCCATCTCTGAATGGGTTGATATCCAACATAGATAAGAACAACCTTGGAGAGAGTCCAACAAGCCATTCTTAGCTACGATGGTAGGTATCAAGTATACCAATTGCATATCACATATATGCAACTATCACAATGTCCTATCAACTAATTGAATGTTCACACATACATTGGGTTGTTAACTCATTAACAAGTATGCATCATATGCATAACACCCAACTTCACCTCCCTTCACATCGACCTTGGAGAACGTCCAACAAATCGATGCTCCATGTTAAAGCCAACCCATTAATCGAGAAATAGTTTTAATATGGTTAGAGCGCATTCAACCAATTAGCTAGGCTTGGAGAGAGTTCAACAACCCAAACTAACGATTGACCTCTGACTCTTACCATATTAGTAATAAACTATTCCAATGGTTTGAACATGTTCAGGTTTGAGCCGGGCTTGGAGAGAGTCAAACAACCCAAACAAGAAATGAAACTCTGGTTCTAACCATATTAATGGAAGGCGTAGGCTTTAATGTTGTGTAAGGGATTTAATGTTTCATCCTCTTTTCATGTAAATAACAATTATCTACATGGCATGACATACATCTACATTTCACGACATGCATGACATAATGATATGCATATAATGCAATTACATGGCATACAATTATGGCATGTACAAATAGTTTTCTTATTTGTCATAATTATTTTGGAAATAAAATATGTTTTAGATTTGATTTCCCAAATCAAATCATGATTAAATTAGGAAACAAATTTCCAAATCCAATCACATATTTTATTTATGGAAAGTATTAATTAAGGAAAGTCAAATTTAATTTAGGAAACAAATTTCCTAAATTGTAATTTCCTAATCATATTAAGAAATTTCCAATTTGAATTTCCTTATTTGTTATAACTATTTATGGAAATAAAATATGTTTGAGATTTGATTCCCAAATCAAATCATGATTAAATTAGGAAACAAATTTTCAAATCTAATCACATATTTTTATTTATGGAAAGTGTTAATTTCCATAAATACTTCTAAACTTTTCAAAAGTAGAAAATTTTCATAAATACATCTATACTTTCCAAAAGTAGAAAATTTTCATAAATACAATTATGACTATCGCAAAACAATTTTATGATTATGTCGGAACACAGCGTGGCTATGATACCACTGTTGGGTTTCCCCGACACTGGGAGTGTGTGTTCGAACACATTTCGTAAACATGCACACAACGGAAGCAATAAATCTAATTTATTGCAATACACACTTCACATGCATGCAGGATACAACATGTGTAGACATAATCGCTATTTAAAATTTTGCAATAAAAGAAAACTTATATAGGTATACCTAACGGATCATGGGTAGCGGGAATGGCGTCAACCGTAGCAACCCTCGCTAGAATCGCCTCTATTCGTATCTACGCCGAGTATCGTCGAGATAGTTTCACAAAGCCACGAGTCTCGTCTTCACAAAAGTCACTAGCCTTGAGTCGAAGACGATGTGATCCTAGAGACGATCACAATCCAAAATAAATTTGGATCCCAAAACGAGTTCCACAAACTCGCTTTTCGGAAGAGGTTTTCGTCAACCGTTTGATGAAAACTTAACCCTCCGCCTATGAGGATTGTCGGAGATCCAATCCTCAGCAAGTAGACCACTGTCGGAGCATAAAACACCGACCAAACGACCTCTCCATGCGAAGGAACAGCTTGTTGTGAAGGAAGAATGGGTCGGCCAAAGGCTTGGCCGGTTACTCATTGGTCATCGGCAACCAAGGGATGTTGGTCGGTGGCTGAGGGTGGGCCAAGGGATGCCGACAGCTGGTGGATGGCCGACGGTGAGGAGAGGCAGTAGCTCCAATGGGCGGTGGCGACACAAAGGTGAGCGACAACCACCTTGGCTTGGGCGGCAAGAAGGAGGAGAAGGAGGCTAGGGTTTCCAAAACCCTTGAACCAATTAATTCTCCACGAAAAACCCTTAAGCCATGTTTTTATAGAGAACACATTCTCCTAACGATTATTGGTTCATAACCAAAATCTATTAACCCACTCAAATAACTTAAGTTAAAATAAACCAAGCCGCATTGGTCTATTTTAAGTTAAAACGAACCGAACCAACTTTGGTTCATTCATTTAAAACAAACCAAACCACTTTGGTTTATTTTCAACCATTAGATTAGAACCAAACCAATTTAGTTCATTCATCATGCCTTTAAAAGACACGACCCATCCATGCTTCCGATGCAACTGAAATTATTTCATACTCGCTCTTTGTTTGGTCCAACCAAACCTAGTCTCTCTCGATCTGAGAATCCTATTCTCAAACTAATTTTAAATCCTTCAAATTATGCTCGTTGTGCGTGTGACCAAATAGGTTCCCGGTTTATGTTGGCCATCTATAATTAACCATTAATTATAGAATGATCATGAGTGGCACCTAGTAGTACATCATGATCCCCAATTAACTGAAAAATCAACGGTTGATCCCAGAATCATTTCTGAAACCCTTCAGCAGCTACAATGAATCGTGCCCCATTCCTTTCACTCATCTTATACCCACTTGGTTTAGGACATGGTCTATTGTGTCAGTCCCCACTAGGTTGACTATGTCACACCTAGCCCAAGTATTACTTCCTCATCATCCGGATTCTTGTTATTGAACATGCATCCAAGAGTACCATACTCTAAACATGTAATGCTTTGGCCAAAGACTTTAGTAATAATCCGACGAGAGGCCATAGGGTATACATCTCCTCGGAATCCTGTGTAGGCTATTCAAATATCTTCAGCCACTTTGACTTATACCCAATCATCCTGAGTCCACATCTCCTCTGAGGTGCTTGCTTAAGATGTCAAAGAATAAGTCTTCATGACCAAGATGACTTGAATACCGCAAGTCGAAGGAACATCCCACTTAAGCTGCTGTAAGAACTTCATTGACATATCCATATATGCAGATAACCATATGAAGTCTTACAGCTGGTCACTCCAACGAACTAGTTACCATAACTAGCATCCATGATTAACTTTGGACATCCCAATGTCTTCAGCTAGTGAGGAATAGCTGCTTGGATAAACCAAAGAGTATACCTTGTGCTAGTCTCAACAGAATCGATGACGTTCGAATCCATCAATTCATCGACTAGGGATAATTCCAATACATCACAATTACACATGTAGAGATACTCACTAGTTGTGATCCAATCACAAATTCTCTCATGTTGTGAATTGTATTGCGGACATTTAGTAAATGAGTTTAAGATGCAATCAAATACATGAAAATATGTATACTCAAATAGTGAATCTTCATTTATCAAATAAACAGTACAACCATAAGGCGATTGCCTTAGGACACCTCTCGTATATTACCAACAGATTGTTCCCTGCAAAACGAGATTAGCAAAAACATACAGTATAAAATACAATAGCAGTATTAATACTATTCAATCTTGACTTCTTAGTCCCATGCGGACTATCCGTCGGATTTGTTGGTGTAATCGGCCTAGGTCACGATTGACCAGACTCGAGTTTGACTCGAGTGATGTTTTGATGTTTGACAAAGGGATTTGACAAAGTGGTTTGGCATTGATGTTTGACATTAATGTCGGTTAATATGTTGGGGAGATTGTTGGAGCAATCGACCCGGGTCATGTTTGACCGGACTCGAGTTTGACTCGAGAAAGACCTTGATGGTTGACTGGGGTTGACCATGTGATTATGGGAAAGTCCAAGCATGGGTCTTGGCAAGGTAAAGTCCAAGTCATGTGTACTTGGCATGGAAAGTCCAAGCATGGGTCTTGGCAAGGTAAAGTCCAAGTCATGGGTACTTGGCATTTGGGAAAGTCCAAGTCTTGAGTACTTGGCATGAGAAGTCCAAGCATGGGTCTTGGCAAATGAGAAGTCCAAGCATGGGTCTTGGCAAATGGAAAGTCCAAGCATGGGTCTTGGCATGGAAAGTCCAACATGGGTTGGCAAGGGAAAGTCCAAACTTGAGTTTTGGCATTTGGGAAGGGGGATTGATATTGGCAACAGAAAGTCCAAGCTGAGTCTTGGCGGCATAAGTCCACTGTGCCTTTATGTGTAGACACTGCTAGCATGACAGCTTTTAAGATATAAAGCGATGGAGCAATACGCAACTGAAACGCATGGATGACTTGGAGGGATCCGAGAGGCGTGAGGCTGATATAGGTGGCTAGAAGGCTTAGGTCTAGGATAAGGGTGGTCTAGCAAGTATGGGGGCACCATACTTGGGTTAAAACCTCATTCGGCTAGGCTGCTCTTGCGATCGGCTGCTCATGGGCGATCGGCCCGAGTATCTGACGATCAAGCCAAGAGTCCGATCGACTTCTAGTTTAGCCGCGACGCAGAATGATCAGCGGCCAGGCGATCGACTACGTGGTAGCGATCGTACGCCAATGTTGGCGATCGCTAAGAGTCCCGTTGGAACTTGTCCAACGTGGATTGAGCCGTTGTCTCATGACAACAGTGGCATCAGTCGACTGGTGACTTATGGAAGTCGACTGATAGGTGGAAATCCAGCCCGACACAGGTTAAAAGGAGCTGTTCGTGGGAGGATTGAAGCAAGGTTTCTCTTGGGTGATTTGAAGGGGAATTGTTGGTGCTCTTCCAGTCCTTCAAGGCTAGTCCAAGGCAACCAAAGATCAAGCAACCAAAGTGCTCTTGTAAAGTAGTTTTCTTTACTTGCATTGTATTTCACTATTGTATTTGTTTGCATCCGTTTAGATTATTGTTGTAATCTTTTGTACGTGGTTTCTCCGCCTTCGACTTGTGTCGAGAAGGAGTATTATTGATTAGTGAGTGCGTGTGCATCACTAGGGCTCTTTAGAGCTCGATCCGTGGAGTAGGAACCATTCGGTTCCGAACCACGTTATATACTTGTGTTCGTGATTGTTGTATTTCGTGATTGCTTTCATTTCTATATTCTACTGCGCTAACGAAATTGTATACACGATCACGATTGAATTCCATCTTCGTACGGTCACGACGCTATTCACCCCCCCTCTAGCGGCGTCAAATCTCCAACAAGTGGTATCAGAGCAAGGTTGCTCTTCAACGGATTAACAACCGGGAGCAAGACGCTAGAGGGTAAAGATGGAAATCCAAGGACAATTGGGTTGGGATATCAACACCCCAATTCCGTATGCCTTCTATGGACGAGAAGGTTTCAATTTTTGGAAGGCGAGAATTGAAGATTTTTTGACGATGAGAGACCTTGAGGAGTGGTCCGCATTGATGGAAGGATTTGAATATCCTAAGGGACCAAAGGGAGGGTTTCTCAAGAAGAAGAAATGGAGTGAGGAGCAACTCCAACAATTCGATAAAAACAAGAAGGTAATCAAATTCATTTTTGATTTAATTCCTAATGACCTCTTGTGTAGCCTAGGTGACTATGTGGATGCTAAGGAGCTATGGAGCGATTTGGCCAAGCTCCATGAAAGCCTATCATCGGTCCAAGAAGAAGGACCATCACCCTCTCAAGATCAAGAAGAAACATCTAAAGAGCTTGAGGATTCGGAAGTTGATAGGGAATCAACATCCGAATCGAAGAAGGAAGTAGAATCGGAAGTTGATAGGGAGTCAATTTCCGGGTTGGTGGAGGAAGTGGAAGAAGCATCCACTTCTAGGATTGAGGAGGAGATTAGAGTTTCCTCAACACCGGAGCAACAAGAAGAACCATCTACATCCGGTAGAGAGGAAGAGCAAGCTCAAGAATCCACTCCGACCACCACAACCACCCTAGGTAACTCAAGAATGTCAATTAATAATAAAATGAATATTATATGCTTTGAGTGTAGGGAGAAAGGACACTACAAGAGTAAGTGGCCTAAACGGGTTAAGAAGACTCCACCCGTGCCAAAAGTCAAGGAGACCGGTGCCTCAAGGAAAAAGAGCAAGGAGCAAGTGATTTGCTTCAAATGCCGACTACCGGGTCATTACCGGAGTCAATGCCCGAAGGGGGAGAAGAAGGGGCAAAGGGGAGCATCATAAGTAGGGGGAGCTACTAAGGCTAACCCTAAGGTATATCAAGTTAATAATGCTCTTTCTTTAGTTAATAGACAAAAGCATGCTAGAAATTTCAATTCCCTAGCATTTTGCCATGAAAAGCATGCTAATAGAAATAAATACTTTTGTTTAGGAGCTAAAAATATTCACTTAGATAATAGGGAGAAATTTGGGACTAATGTCCCTAAAAACAACTTATCTAAAGGACAAACCTAGGTCAAATAATTCTAGAAAATTTTTACCTAGGGAGACAATTAGAAAGGTGCAAGAGCACCTAGGTCTAAACCCTAAATGGACTAGGCATATGCCTAGGAAGTCCAATGCCCAAGATTTAAATCAAAATTCTAAAATCGGGCAATTAGAAAAGGAAAACCAAGTCTTGAGGTCAAGGCTTGAAAAACTTGAAAAGACCCTTAAGGTTATGCAAAATCAAATGCAAGGGTCAATTAGTCAAACTCTAGGTCCAAAAGTCAAAGTCAACACCTAGGACCTAAGAGTCAAAAGTCAACCAAGGGCAAGCAAGGTTTGGGTCACAAACCTAAGCCTAAGGTGGCTTACCATAGTGTTCCATTAGATTATGGAACACTGACTAGGTCTAGGAAGACCAAGGTCAATAGGGAGGTTATCCCTAGAGTTGACCAAAGGGTGTGCCTAGTGGCTAGGGTTTCTAGGAAACCTAGGGTGGCCACTAAGAAGGTTGCAAGGGGAGTTACCCCTAGAGTCAACCTAGGTAAGACCCAAATGACCAAGGCTAACAAGCCTAGGAGGGTCATTAGGAAGGTATCTAGGGAGGTTATCCCTAAGGAATACCTAATTAACCCTAGGAGCTCAAATCGGTTTTGGATTCCTAAGAGCGTGATTGATTCACGCTAGATGGGTTTAGGGTGTGCCAACCTTGATTGGATGGGTAGTTAACTCAACCATGGTAAAGGTGACACTTTAGGATATTTTCAAGGTTATGGTTACCTTGGAAATAGATTTGAATCAATATCCTAAAAGATCTTAGGATGTGCCAATGCACTTTTGAAATTAAGAAAAATCAATTAAATGGGCACAATTTAGGTTTAGAGGTTAGTGTGCCATTTTGGGTTTTTGGCACACTAGGGAGATTAGGTTAATATGGCAAAATATGATTAATCCCAACAAATGGAAATTAATATTAAAATTTAGGTATTATTATACCTATATATTTTATATGCCATGCTTTGTTTGCCATATAACATGCCATGACATCATGCTTATTTTTAATCATTCTATATGTCATGTACATGTTTAGGATTAAGGATTAAATGTCATGTGTTTTTAGATTTCATATTATGCCATGACATCATGATTATGAGCATGTGTTTATCTATATCATCTCTAATGCCATAATCACTCATGCATTTAAGATATTTTGATTAAAATTGATTTAAGGACTATGGCATGACTTGGAGTCTCATTTATAAGGGAATCAAGTAGGGTTGCCTTAGAAAAATGCATGAAACCCTAGATTAAATGAACCAAAACCCACATCTCACATCCAATTGACATGTATGTGTATTTATACACCCTAGATACATGTGAGATGCTAGAATATGAGTTAAGTTCAAGGTGCATAGTTTTTGCATCTAGATGAACTAAAACTCATCTAATTTCAATTGTGGATCATTGGGAGAGCATGTGTACAAGTCATGTACATAGAGCCCAAAGAATATGATCCAAAATAAGGTTTTGAAAACATTTTAAAATCATTTTGAAAAACCTTGGTGAAGTCTATCTTTTGATAGCAATCACCATTGATGAGATTGATACAAAGTGAGCTTAAACTTTAAAGTTTTTAGTCACTTTTGGATTTTGTATCAATTTCTCTTTTTTATGGGTAAAATATTTTTCAAACATTTTTCACCCATTGTATTGGTCATAGGTATTATACGTATCAATTTTCAGGATTTTTCAATAAACGTATAATTATTTATGAATTTCCAAAACTTATTTCTGATAGCTGAAAATTGAGATTTTGATATCGATCAGCCTGTAATGATCGCGATGTGATGTGATGGCAATGATCGACATCGGAAGTCATTTGCCAGGTCTGATTTTGGGTTAACAAGGTTTGTTTAGCCTGTGTTCAGCTATGGAAAAGGTTCCTAATCACTCCTAACCCTAGGATATACTTTAGAAAGCATTATAAAGGGTGAAAATCCATTGGATATGGATTAAGAGATGTGTTAGGTCAAAGTATCAAATTTAGGGTGAGTGAAAGTTCTATGTTGAACTTAGAACCTTAATTTTGATGGTTTAGAGTTCCTATTGGCTTAGGGGCTTCCCAAGGACATTGCTGGTGCAATGGTCAAGGGGGAGCAAGCCTTTAGGGGGAGTTATCCATCTTGGGATGATGGATGTGTTTTTCTCCTTGAAGAGGAGAAGTTAATATGGAGAGTATCATCAATTGGGAAAATTGATGGATTTTTGATACCCTATTTGGAAATTGGGAGAGTGAATAGGATTGCCTCTCTTGAGTGATATGGGACTTATCACTAGGATGATGGTAGGCATCCTAGATATTTTTAGGTCAAAAAGGGGGAGATTGTAAGATCTCATTGGGATATGAGACATTGACCTCCTTGGAGAGAAAACCTTTTTGATGTTAGTCAAAAAGGGGGAGAATGTTTGGGGGAGAACATTTGGAGAGTGTTTACCAATTTGGGATAATTGGTAAGGGATTTGAGTTAGTGGTCTAACTCAGATGATTTGTTTGGTTTTTGTCAAACATCAAAAAGGGGGAGATTGTTGGTGCAATCGGCCCAGGTCACGATTGACCAGACTCGAGTTTGACTCGAGTGATGTTTTGATGTTTGACAAAGGGATTTGACAAAGTGGTTTGGCATTGATGTTTGACATTAATGTCGGTTAATATGTTGGGGAGATTGTTGGAGCAATCGACCTGGGTCATGTTTGACCGGACTCGAGTTTGACTCGAGAAAGACCTTGATGGTTGACTGGGGTTGACCATGTGATTATGGGAAAGTCCAAGCATGGGTCTTGGCAAGGTAAAGTCCAAGTCATGTGTACTTGGCATGGAAAGTCCAAGCATGGGTCTTGGCAAGGTAAAGTCCAAGTCATGGGTACTTGGCATTTGGGAAAGTCCAAGTCTTGAGTACTTGGCATGAGAAGTCCAAGCATGGGTCTTGGCAAATGAGAAGTCCAAGCATGGGTCTTGGCAAATGGAAAGTCCAAGCATGGGTCTTGGCATGGAAAGTCCAACATGGGTTGGCAAGGGAAAGTCCAAACTTGAGTTTTGGCATTTGGGAAGTCCAAGGGGATTGATATTGGCAGCGTAAAGTCCAAGCGGAGTCTTGGCGGCATAAGTCCAATGTGCCTTGGCGGTGTAGACACCGTTAGCATGACATAGCCGAGGGAAGCACCTGGAGGCTAGCGCGATGGATGAACAAGTCATGGATGACTTGGAGGGATCCGAGAGGCGTGAGGCTGATATAGGTGGCTAGAAGGCTTAGGTCTAGGATAAGGGTGGTCTAGCAAGTATGGGGGCACCATACTTGGGTTAAAACCTCATTCTGCATTATGGCGGTTCGTGAGTCGAGAGTTCTTAAGAGCTGGAATCGCTCTTGCGATCGCTACTCATAGAGCGATCGATGTATACGGCCGATCGCGCCAAGGTCGGCGATCATTGCTACCGCGAAAGCAGAATGCTCCGTAGCCAACAGGCGATCGATTACGCGGCGGCGATCGCCAAGAGTCCCGTTGGAACTTGTCCAACGTGGATTGAGCCGTTGTCTCACGACAACAGTGGCATCAGTCGACTGGTGACTTATGGCAGTCGACTGATAGGCAGAAATCCAGCCCGACGCAGGTTAAAAGGAGCTATTCGTGGGAGGATTGAAGCAAGGTTTCTCTTGGGCGATTTGAAGGGAAATTGTTGGTGCTCTTCCAGTCCTTCAAGGCTAGTCCAAGGCAACCAAAGATCAAGCAACCAAAGTGCTCTTGTAAAGTAGTTTTCTTTACTTGCATTGTATTTCACTATTGTATTTGCTTGCATCCGTTTAGATTATTGTTGTAATCTTTTGTACGAGGTTTCTCCGCCTCCGACTTGTGTCGAGAAGGAGTATTATTGATTAGTGAGTGTGTGTGCATCACTAGGGCTCTTTAGAGCTCGATCCGTGGAGTAGGAACCGTTCGGTTCCGAACCACGTTATATACTTGTGTTCGTGATTGTTGTATTTCGTGATTGCTTTCATTTCTATATTCCGCTGTGCTAACGAAATTGTATACACGATCACAATTGAATTCCATCTTCATACGGTCACGACGCTATTCACCCCCCCTCTAGCGGCGTCAAATCTCCAACAGGATTGACGCCTAGCTTTGTATCCTTACAGAGGACTCGGTCTAACCTATTCACTTGAGGCTTACTTGTCGGCTGCCCTGCCGGACATACCATCCTTGACTTCCGATTTGACCTATCAGGAATTCTGCTAGCTGTCTGGTCTCCTTGACCCAGCTGAACTTCATCCTGATTGTCCGGTCTCCTGACCCAACCGGTTTTCATGCCAGATGTCTGGTCTCCTGACCCATCTGGACTTCCTGCCTAGTGTTGGGTCCTCCTAATCTATCAAGTCTTCTTCCTAGTATCCGATCAACACGACCTACTAGGACTTCCATGCTTTGCCTAGTATCGGTCTGCCTAACCTACTAGGACTTCTTGTTAAGCATGCACACTTAATATATATATCAAATTACAAGTAATTCCTAACTTTAACTATGGTTCATACATCAAAACTAAGAAGTGATGCTCTCTGCACCAACAATCTCTCCCTTTTTGATGTATGACAACACATCAGTTAAAGTTAGGAGAATAGATTTGCAATATTAAAGTTCAACATATAATAGCAAAAGCACTAAGCTAAAAATGTATAACAAGAAATGCTCATATGCATTAAATGCTTTCTTTCTTTAAATTTCTCTAACTTTAAACTTTCTCTCTCTCTCCCCCTTTGACATACATCAAAACCACCAAATGCCAAAATATTAAATATGAGTTTAAAGCTTTTCAACCATAATGACTAAAGTTGTTAAAGTTACAAAATATATTTGCTTGACAAGTTTCATAAGTATTTCAAAAATGCCTAAGCTTTATAAATTTCAAAGTACTTAAGCTTTAAAAGACTAGTTTTTCTAACACACTTATGTTTTTGAAAATCAGCTAAGTCATATAAGATTATTAACTGAAGCTTTTGAAAATTTGCTTTTTATAAGTGTGTCAAAATTGTAAATTATAATAAGAATTCTAAAGTTTTGAAAACAACCTATAGAAAATTTTCTCATCTTAATTCAATGTTTTCTCAAAACTATATTTTCGAATTTTTTTTTATCAACTCCCCCTAAAGTTATGCAATAAAATTTTCTTTGAAAATACAACCTCCTCCTTTATCTATGGGTTTAAAATAACTCTTGTCAAATTTTTCAAAAGTACTTAAATTTTTCAAAAAAAACTTTAAATTCAGGTTTGCAAAATTTTCAAAAGTTGAAATATTTTTTGAAAATACCCAAAAGTCAAATTATAAGATTTTTAAAACTCTCACTATTTCAATATTCAAAACTCTCATTAAAAGATATAAAATTTTAAAACTCCCCGACAATAAAAGCAATAATATTTTAAAAACTCTCCCTCAATAAAAATAGTTAAAAATTTTCAAAATTCATCCTCACTTTAAGCTTTAAAATTTCAAAACTCCCCCTTAATTAAAGCTTTTCAAAATTAATTTCACCCTAAAATAATGCAAATGAAATAACTTTCTCTTAGCATATTCTTTCCACAACACTTGAATGTCATAAAGTCCCCCATACATCAAAACCTAAGTAGTACTTCTTGTGCATTTTAAATTTGAAATTAGTCTTCTAAGAGGTGTTCTCTTTTTCATTAGTTTGAGAATAATCCATATTAATATATTTTATAGATTTTTAAAAACAATGTTTAAGATAGTTTCTCATTAAAGATTCTAAACAAAGATCCTTTCATGATTTGTTTTAGATTTAAAAATATTTTAAGTTTAGCTAACTCTCATTTTACAAATTTAGATAAAGCTAAGTTACTTAGAAAGGAAGTTGTTTGAGTATCAAGTAATTCAACATTACTTAGTTAATAAGTCCAATTTATTAAGTACAAGTGAATTAATTGAGTTATTTTTAAATTTTTCTCTCACCTATTAAGAACATTTCTCAGAAATCTTTTACGCTCCCCCTAAATTTTTGATCTCCCCTAGAATGATGCTTTTATTTTAATTTTTCAAAATAACATTTTCAAAAATATCTTAACTCCCCCTTAATCTCATGCTTATGCATGTAAAAATGCAATCTTACTTAAGGATACCCACTTTCTAAGCTTGGATTCTTTGTGATAAAAGATATTCTAACATAAATGCTTACTTTCATTTTGAATTATGTTGATTTACTTAGGATTAAAGTTGAGTTTATTGAGTTGATTGTTGAATGAATTGAGTTGAATAGGTTGATTAGAATTGAGTTGATTAGGGTTGAGTTGATTATGTTGATTATGTTGAGTTGATTTGATTAATTGGATTAAGTTAATTTGGTTAAGTTGATTAAATTGAGTTGATTACAATTGAGTTGATTGAGTTGATTAGGGTTGAGTTGATTAAGTTGAGTTGAGTTGATTAAGTTGAGTTGAATTGATTAAGTTGATCAAGTTGAGTTGAGTTGATTAAGTTGATTGAGTTGAATTAAATTGAGTTGATTAATTTCTAAACCATCTCACCCAAGCTAAGTTTTCAATACACGTTAATCCTATGGGTTTTGTGAGATGAGAATTTATCTTAATTAATTTCAATGAATAATTTCAAAGTTTTTAAACTTGTGTTAGATTCAAGCTTAGCTTGAGCTAATCAAGCAAGTTTTTCCAACATTGACTTCCAGGTTGTGGCGAGGCATATGGTCTTCTTGGATATTGGATGGACCACTTCCTAGACAAAGTTAATGAAGGAATCAAATACTTGACTCACTTTGTACTAAGCTTTGGTCTAACTAGTTAAAGACTTAGTGAGTTAGCTTCAGTCAGTTCCACTCGACTTAGTGCACCAGGTCGTGGCGAAGCATATGGTCGGATATCGGATGGACCACTTCCTAGACATGCACCTTGAACCCTAACTTACTATCAATTCACTTTGTCTTAATACTAGGTTGTTCAAGTTTAACTACCTTATTTCCTATCTAGTCCATTCTAAATTAAGTAATTAATAACTAACTAAGCATGCAAGAGTCTTATCTAATTAAGGAAACAAGCAAAGAGTTAGCTCCCCCTACGTAGTAGCTCCAATGGGTCTTGTTCACTAAGTGAACTTGTCCTTTGGGAATCCAAAATTCGTTCGGTCCAACTTGGTTGACTAAGCTAGTCTTAGGAACATGCTTGGACTCGATTCTTAGCATTTCGGCTAAGTAATGACATGTATGATTTATATAAGGATTTAGCTTTGTTTTCGAGTCTAGACTTGTTGTACACGACTCGTTGAGACCCAAGCATCATGTTTAGATACTTGGAGCCCGAGGTGAACCTTTCCAACATTCCGATAAGATCTCCTACTTGCCTTTTTAGGACTGAGTTCTCTTCCTCAAGTTTTGCAACTTGAATTGAGTCTCTATCCTTAATTTGGCAAGTCGAAGTCTTCGAGTTTACTTGCTCTTTAAGTACTTGAACTTTCTTAAGGAGTGAGTCTCCTCGGTTCTCGGATTTAGCTAATCTCCTTCCTAGGCATGCAATTATCTTGTATAGTTTATCTTCTAAAGGAGAAGTTACCTCATCTAGTCCTTCAAAAATGGATGCAAATCTGTAGCTTCTCTCAAATTCGGATTCGGACATAGAACTTGATTCAACTTCGGAGCTTGATTCGGCCATGAATGCTATGAAACTTCTCTTTGTCTCTTCAGCGTCCGACTCTTCTGAAGATGATTCATCCTAGGTTGCCTTAAGTGCTTTCTTCTTCTTTTCCTTTTTAGTTTTTCTTCCATTTTTAGATTTGCGCATTCTGACTTGTAGTGACCTTTTCCGTTGCACTCGTAACACGTTCTTCTGATCTAAGTCTTGGCTTGTTGTCGACGATCTTTTTGGCATCTTTCTTCGTAAATCTTTTTCTCCGGTTGAACATTTTCTGGACCATGTTTATGATTTCTTCCTCTCTGTTCAAGTCTGACTCTGACTCATCTTCGGACTCGTTCTTTATTTTTTTTTTCCTTTTTAGTCGAACCTACCACTAAAGCAATACCATTCTCGATTTGACTCGAGTTACCTTGTTCGTGTAGTTCAAGTTTGCAAAATAGTTCGTCTAATCTAATTAAGGAAAGATCCCTGGAAACCTTATAGGCATCAACAATGGATGTCCATAAGGTGTTCCTCGGGCATGCCTTAAGTGTATATCTAATTACATCCCCATTTTCTATTTGATGTCCTATTAGATGAAGTTCATTTAATATATCTTTTATTCTAGTGTGAAGTTGACTAGCATTTTCATTTTCATGAATTTTACAATTAAAGAGTTTATTAAGTAACATATCTCGTTTAGCTATTCTAGTATCATTAGTGCATTCATGTAATTCAATTAACTTATCCCAAAGTTCCTTAGAGTTTTTGAAGGGACCAACTTTATTGAGCTCTTCATTGGTAAGTCCGCATTGCAAAGTGTTAAAGGCCTTGTAATCGACTTGAGCTCATTTCCTTATGTCCGTGGTCCATTTCTCTGGTTCTAACAACTCTCCCGAGTCATCTATCGGAGAGACAAACCCTTTCCTAATTAAAAACCGTACCTCGAGGTCGATTTTTAGGTAGCACTCAATTCGCCTCTTTCAATAAGAAAAGTCCTCTCCGTTAAAGAGAGGAGGGCGAACGGTGTTGTACCCTTCTAGATGTGACATGACTAATTAAAATTTTTATTTAATTTAATTAATTAATATTCAGAAATATTTCTAGAGTTACTCAAATTAAGGAATATTATATTTGTGCAAAAAGAATAAATTTATACCAAGACAAGACAAATATTAAAAATTCTATTCTAGTGCAAAAGTAAATATTACAATTAATGCAAAAATTATTTTAAGACAAAAATACTAAAACTAAAGAAAAATTCAAATGCTCTCATTGGTGGTTTCACTAAAATCGGAGCTCCTTCGCTCTGATACCAATTGTAGGATCGAAGTTATCCGAGAGAGGGGGTGAATCATGGATTATGAAATTTTATTTTTATAAAAAACTTTATTTTTAAACTTTTTAAAAGAGTTATTACAGTGGAAATTAAATGACACAAGAACACAAATATTTTACTTGGTTCACAATCCGAGTCGGGTTGCTACTCCAAGGCCCATAGCTCTCCTAGTGCTACCTTGTGGGCAGCACTAAAGTGCCCTCCGATTCAAAACTCTCGAACTCAGAGGGCGTCGCTTTTACAAGAGTGAAGGGAAGGTAACAAACTACCTTCCCTCTACAATTTAAGTACAAAACAATAAATATATCGACACTTCTTTTGAATGTAGAAATATGACTCAGAGTGCAAAGTGTTGGCGTGTAGATGCTTGTACGGATGAGGAATTTTAGCAACATCACTTGGACGTAGTAGATTAATCTCTTTCGGAGTTGGTCGGGTACTTCTTTTATAAGCCATTTCCAGTCGACTAGAATGACCTCCAGTCGACTCCACATCAACCCATCGATATGGTACTTCAACCTTCCAAGTTGACTGGACTTGTTCCAGTCGACTCCAGGTCACCTGGCTCCGCATCGGGAAGTTTGCCTTTCCAGTCAACTGGACCTCCCCAATCGACTGGAACTCTTTTCATCTGGGCTGTCAGATCTTCGATCGATTACCAACTAATCTTGCCAACTGGGTATCCAGTCGACTGGATCATACTCAGTCGATTGTTCCTTGCAAAATGAGATTAGAAAAAACACACAGTATAAAATACAATAACAGTAGTAATACTGCTCGATCTTGACTTCTTAGTCCCATGTGGACTATTTGTCAGATCGATGCCTAGCTTTGTCCCCGTACAAAGGACTCAACCTTACCTCTTCACTCAAGGCTTACCTGCCGGTTTCCTTGCCAGACTTACCATCCTTGACATCTGATCTGACCCACCAGGACTTTCGCTAGCAGTCCGATCTCCCTGACCCAGCTAGACTTCATGCTGGTTGTCCGGTCTTCTGACCCAACCAATCTTCAGCCAGATGTCTGGTCTCCTGACCCATCTAGACTTCCTACCTGGTGTCTGGTCCTCTTGATTTTTCAAGTCTTCTGCCCAGTATCCGGTCAACACGACCTACTAGGACTTTCCATGCTTTGCCTAGTATCCGGTCTGCCTGACCTACTAGGACTTCCTATTAAGCTTGCACACTTAACATGTATATTAAATCACAAGTAATTCCTAACTTTAACTATGGTTCATACGTCAAAACTAAGGAGTGATGCTCTCTGCACCAACACTTACATCAAGATGAACTCGAGAACCCTTGATGTCGTTGTTCATAGCAACAAAACAATTTCTTCGACAATCAACACACTTGCTGATCGGATAGCAACTAGTATTGTTGCTAAGTATGTTTTGTCGAAAAAAATCATCCAAACAATCGTACACTCATAATACACAATTCATGCAGATTTATATCACATATAAATTAGCAATATGATGATTTTATGTTTACACAAGTGACTTTGATACAACTATAGGGATCTTGTGCGAAAAACAATCGCAAAATGCAATGGAAAAAATTGGATCCCTCCAGAGATCCATGTGTATACATAAAACTAATTGTTCTTACAACTACATCTAGTTGAGAGATTACCCTTGATGTGTAGCCCTTCGCAATCCTAGCAACAACTTTTCTTTGAAGGATCTCAGCGCGATCAGGATGGTTGCACCTCTATGGTATCCACACGAACATTCTCTTTTGGAGGAAAGAGTTGTGCTATCAACACCACACAAGGTGCCCTTAGCCAAAGAATGATAATTTCGGCCAAGAAGAAGAAGAAGAGGAAATGATGGTTTTCACCATCAAGAATAATGCAAAACACCTATGCTCCACTCGTTAGGAGTCTCGATCCTCCTCTAAGTAATCCCAAGGATCAGAGAGATCCAAAAGGATCCGGATGATCCCTAATGATCTCAGATTCTCGAATAAATTGGAATGCCTTTCTCCTTGGTCCTGGGGTCTTTTTATAGCTTTTTTTGGAGAAGAATTCGTGAATTCCGTTACCAAAAGGGTGGAATTTGGCACGACCTAGGCGTGTTGAAGGTGTTTGGCATGGGCTAACCCCTGGCATGCCCTGGGTGTGTCGGCTGTTGTGAGCTCTGAAAAATATGTGTTGTGGCTCCATTTGCTCCCCATTTCGTCGTGGCTTCCCTCTATGGCTCTATTATGACTTTTTTTTGTCCCTCCTGAGAGTAAAAACATAAAAACCACAGTCATCTGAACTAAAAATGCAATATGAAAGTAAATGCTATGTTTTATGCATGCTATGTGAATGAAATGCTAGAAAAACATGCTAAATAAACTTTAAAATATGCATGTGATTCACACTCATCACACCCCCCATACTTAAACTTTTGCTTGTCCCCAAGAAAAGAGAAAGAAATAAACTACGAGTGGGAATCATGATAACTTGTTAGAAACCCATCCTAAGGTATAAAATACTTAGTCTTATCGATTAGTTCCTGGTGGCATAGCTTGAAAGATCCTTGTGTAGTGTATGAGAGTTTTGATCTTTAAGGTTTTAGACACCAATCCAAGTTTACATTCCCTCTACCGTGTTCCTCTCATACTCGGCATAAAGATACTTACCTGCCAATGTGCTTGGATCATCCTTTCACTAACATACTTAGTCTCAAAGGAACATTCAATAGTCAAGGAGAAGAAAAGTATGAAATAATCATCAAGTATTTCCCCAATAACTAGTTAACCTCAAAGGGGCACCTATATGGGTGTTTCCCCAGTAGTTACTTGGTCTCAAAGGGGTGCTTTGATGATATTTTATCTTTTCTTTTCCTCTCTTTCTTTTTTTTTTTTATATTCAGAATTTTTCTCTCTTTTTTCTCTCTCTCTCTCTTAAAAAAACTTCCAAGATGAATGTTTCTCTAGTAACCAAGTATTACAAAATTCCCCATAAAAATTTGAGTACTAGTCTGGTGTAGTGAACTTAGCTTTTATTGGATACCTCTACCCTAGAGATCATGTAAAGAGTGAAACAAGGTTCTTATCAAGTAGGCCAAAAGGGCCTTCACCGATCTAACTAATTTCAGTTATATTACTTTGGATAGAGGAACAATAGGTTATCAATCTAAGGAAATATGCAAGGAAATATGCTAACAATGCAAGGAAATATGTAGAAGAAGTACTAAAAAATTATGCTAAACATGAAAAATATACAAAAGCTATTAGTAGGAATTATTCAAAGCATGAAAAATATACAAAGCTACCCCCCAAAAACTTAAAATATGCATTGTTCTGAATGAATAAAAGGGTAACACTAAAGTAAACTACTCAGGGTGAGGCGGTGGAAAGAAATGACCTTGTGAAATGTGCCACTGATACATGACATCTATAAGTGAGAAAACTAAAACTCAATTATCTTAAAGAATTAAGGTTGGAAGCCTATGAACACGCTAAAACATATAAAGAAAGAACCAAACTGTTGGTGCAATCAGTCCAGGTCACGAATGACGGGACTCGAGTTTGACTCGAGCAGTATTATGATGTTAGACAAAACATATGACATGTGATTGTCATGAGACGACCAAGTGTGTAGCCTTGGCCATGTAAGTACAAGTGTGTAGCCTTAGCGATAAAAGTCCAACATGGGTTGACATTGGCAATGGGAAGTCCAATTGTGTAGCCTTGGCCACGTAAGTCCAAGTGTGTAGCCTTGGCAGTGAAAGTCCAAGTTATAGGGACTTGACATTTGGTATAGACACCGAGTGCATGACAATAGCTGAAGGAAGCACCTGGAGGCTAGCGTATGGATGAACAAGTCATGGATGACTTGGAGGGATCCGCACATGGATGAATGTTGGTGCAATCAGCCTAGGTCACGATGGATCGGACTCGAGTTTGACTTGAGTGATGTTTTGATGTTTGACATGAAAGTTTGACATTGATGTCTAATATTGTTTTGGGACCCGGGTCATGATTGAACGGACTATAGTTTGACTCGAGGGGGATTTTGATGGTAGACTGGAGCTGACCATGTCATGGAAAGTCCAAGTCTTGAGTACTTGGCATGTAAAATCCAAGCATGGGTCTTGGCAAGGAAAAGTCCAAGCATGGGTCTTGACATGGAAAGTCCAACATGGGTTGGCAAGGGAAAGTCCAAGCTTGAGTCTTGGCATTTGAGAAGTCCAAGGGGTTTGATATTGGCGACGTAAAGTCCAAGCTGGAGTCTTGGTAGCATAAGTCCAATGGTTGGCGACGTAAAGTACAAGCGGAGTCTTGGCAACATAAGTCCAATGTGCCTTGGCAGTGTAGACACCGTTAGCATGACATAGCTGATAGAAGCACCTGAAGGCTAACGCAATGGATGAACAAGTCATGGATGACTTGGAGGGATCCGAGAGGCATGAGACTGACGGAGGTGGCTAGAAGGCTTAGGTCTAGGCTAAGGGTGGTCTAGCAAGTATGGGGGCACCATCCTTGGGCTAAAACCTCCTGTTTGAGATGTGCAAGTCGACTGGTGCCATATGGCAGTCGACTGGTGTAAGTCAAGTAGGGTTTGACTGCAGGAAGTGTCCCATCAGTCGACTACCAGAGGTGGGCAGTTGACTGCTTGCTCGATCAGTCGACTGATCGTGTGATCAGTTGACTGGTGCTTGAGAATTTTGGATAGAATGGAGTCAAGACTCGACTGCGGGGTTAGCAGTCGAGTGATGGATCCGTTGGATTTTTTCAGCGTGAATCTAGCTATTGTCTTACGACAATAGTGACATCAGTCAACTGATGGTCCCGAGCAACCGACTGATCGGCGATTTCCAGCCCAGGCAGTAGCTTTAAAGGGAGCTAATGGAGGAGGAAATTAATAGCGGTTTTTGAAGTTTTTTGGGGCGATTTGTTGCTGCAAATCAGGGTCTCCAAGTGCAATTCAAGCAACCACAAAGCAAGCAATCAAAAGAGCATTTGTAAAGTTTTTCTTTGCATAGATTGTTGTATTCTTTTTGTATTTTCTTGTTATTACCTTGTATTACTTTTGTAATCTGTTGTAAGAGGTTTCTCTGCCTCCAGATTGTTTTAAGAAGGAGTTATTTGTGATTAGTGATCGCGTGTGCATCACTAGAGCTCTTTAGAGCTCGATCCATGGAGTAGGAACCGTTCGGTTCCGAACCACGTTATATGTTTGTGTTGTGAATTGTGTTTATCATATTTCGTTATTTCTATTTGTTTTATTTCTACTGTGCTAATGAGATTTGTAGATGAACGCATTTGAATTCCATCACGCAACGAATCGATGCTATTCACCCCCCTCTAGCGGTCAACATTTCTTCTACAATTGGTATCAGAACCCGAGGCTCTTCTACGGACTAACCGCCGGGAGCAAAGACAAAGACGCTAGAGGGTGAAGATGGAGTTTCAATAGAATTTGGGCCGAGACATAAACACACCCCATCTTATGAGGACTATGGATTTGAAGGCTTCAACTCATGGAAAATAGGAATTGAGAATTTCCTAATGATGGTGGATATCAAGCTTTGGTTTGCCTTGATAGAAGGTTGTGAATTTCCAAAAGGCAAAAAGGGTGGAATCCTGAAGGTTGAAAAATGGACCAAGGAACAACTCAAAGAGTTCAAGACAAATATTAAGATAATCAAAATGATAAGTGATTTAATTCCTAATAATGTCTTGTCCAAGTTAAGTGAGTACAAGGATGCCAAGGAGCTTTGGAGCGAGTTGGCAAAGTACCATGAAGGACCATCACCGGCTTCAAGTGAAGAACAATCACAAGAGGTCGAAGAGTGCTCATCGGCTCAATCGGAAGAGGTCGATGAAGGGAGTTCATTATTTTCATAAGCAAGTGAGGATGCGGAAGTTGAGGAGGAGTCAACTTCCGGATCGGTGGAAGAGAAGGTGGAAAAATTAGAAGAAACCTCTACCTCTAGGATTGAGGGGGAGGAAGTTAGATCACCTTCCATGCCGGATCAAGAGGTAGCCTCAACATCCGGTCAAGATGAAGAAGCTCAAAATTTGGCCACCATCGACCTAGGTAACTCAAGCAATTTGGTTTTAAATAAAAAACATATAATTTGCTTTGAGTGTAGGGAAAGTGGGCATTACAAGAGAAAGTGCCCAAAGAAGATCAAGAAGCCTCAACCGGCACCAAAGTCAAGGATGTTGGTGCCCAAAGTCAAAGGGGCAAGGAGCACATCATTTGCTTCAAGTGCCATCAAAAGGGGCACTATAGGAGTCAATGCTCTAGGGGGAGCAAGAAGACTCAAGAAGGAGCAACACATGTAGGGGAGTCTCTAAGACAATCCCTAAGGTAAAATTAGATAATGCTCATTCTTCTAGTTTTAATGTCAAAAAGCATGCTAGTAATTTCAATTCACTTGCTATTTATCATGAAAAGCATGCTAGGAACAGCAAATATTTTTGCCTAGGAGCTAAGAATATTCATTTCAATAATAAGGAGAAATTTGGGACTAATGTCCCTAAAACAAATTTATCTAAAGACAAATCTAGGTCAAATAATTCTAGACCAATTCCACCTAGGGAGACAATTAGAAAGGTACAAGAGCACCTAGGCTTAAACCCTAAATGGACTAGGCATATGCCTAGGAAGAACCATGCCCAAGGATTAAATCAAAATTCTAAAATTGGGCAATTAGAGGTTGAAAATCAAGCCTTGAGGTCAAGGCTTGAGAAACTTGAGAAGACCCTTAGGATTATGCAAAATCAAGTTAAGGGGTCAAATGGTCAAAGTCAAGGGTCTAGATCTCAAAGTCAACACCTAGGACCTAAGAGGTAAAAGTCAACCAAGGGCAAGAAAGGTTTGGGTTACAAACCTAAGCCTAAGGTGACTTATCATAGTGTTCCATTTGATTATGGGACACAAACTAGGTCTTGGAAGACCAAGGTTACTAGGGAAGTCATCCCTAAGGGTAACCAAGGTGTGTGCCTAGTGGCTAGGGTTTCAAGGAAACCTAGGGAAGCCACTAAGAAGGTTGCAAGGGGAGTTACCCCTAGAGTCAACCTAAGTAAGACCACAATGACCAAGGCTAACAAGCCTAGAAGGGTCATTAGGAGGGTATCTAGGGAGGTTATCCCTAAGGAATACCTAATTAACCCTAGGAGCTCAAATAGGTTTTGGGTTCCTAAGAGCGTGATTGATTCACGCTAGATGGGTTTAGGGTGTGCCAACTTTAAATGGAAGGGTAGTTAACCTAACCATGGTAAAGGTGACACTCTAGGTAATTTTCAAGGTTATGGATACCTTGGAAATAGATTTGATATTATGATCCTAAAAGATTTTAGAATGTTCCAATGTATCTTTGGGATTATGAAAAATCAATTAATTTGTCACAATTTAGGATTAGAGGTCATAGTGTGCCATTTTGGGTTTTTGGCACACTTGGGATATAAGTAATAATATGAAAAAATATATTTAATTATATCAAATGACAATTAATATTAAAATTTAGGTATTAGTATACCTATACATTTTATATGCCATGCTTGTTTGCCATATAACATGTCATGACATCATATCTATTTTTAATCATTTAAAATGTCATGATTATGCTTAGGATTAGGTTAAATGTCATGTATGCTTAAATTGTATCATATGCCATGACATCATGATCATTGGCCATGCTTAATTATGTTATTATTTATGCCATGATCATTCATGCATTTAATTTGATTAAAATTGATTTAAGGACAATGACATGACTTGGAGTCCCATTTATAAGGGAATCAAGTAGGTTTGCCTTAGAAAATGCATGAAACCCTAAATTAGGATGAACAAAACCCACATCTCACATCACATTGACATGTATGTGTTTTTATACACCCTAGATACATGTGAGATGCTAGGATATGAGTTAAGTTCAAGGTGCATAGTTTTTGCATCTAGATGAACTAAAACTCATCTTTAACTAAATGTGGATCATTGAGCCCAAGATATATGATCTAATATAGGTTTTCAAAAATATTTTAAAATCATTTTAGAAAACCTTGGTGAAGTCTATCTTTTGATAGCAATCACCATTGATGAAGTTGATACAAAGTAGGGCCAAAACATTGAAAATCTCAATGGTTTTGAACTTTGTGTCAATTTCACTATTTTATGGGTAAAATAATTTTCAAATATTTTTCATCCATTGTATTGGTCATAAGTAGTATATGTATGAAATTTCATGATTTTTTGAATTATGTATAATTATTTATGATTTTTTAAATCTCATTTCTGATAACTGAAAATCGAGATTTTTAGTTATCAGTCGACTGCTCGTGGTGGCAGTCAACTGATTTCTGAAGGACTCGACTGCCAAACTGATTTTGGGAAAAACAAGGTTGTTTAGCCCGTGTTTAGCTATGGTAAAGATCCCTAACCACTCCTAACCCTAGGATATGTTTTGGGAAGCATTATAAAAGGTGAAAATGCATTGGATATGGATTAGGAGAGGTGTTAGGGTTATGTATCAAATTTAAGCTATAAGAAAGTTCTATGTTAAACTTTGAACCTTATTTTTGATGGTTTAGAGTTCCTATTGGATTAGGGACTTCCCAAAGGCATTGTTGGTGCAATGGTCAAGGGGAGCAAGCCTTTAGGGGGAGGTATCCATCATGAGATGATGGATGATATTTTTCCTCATGAAGAGGAAAATGGGATTTTGAGATACCCAATTTGGAAATTGGGAGAGTGTATAGAATTGCCTCTCTTGAGTGATATGGAACTTATCACTAGGAAGATGGTAGGCATCCTAGGTATTTTTGGACCAAGAGGGAGATTGTAAGATCTCATTGGATATGAGACATTGACCTTCTTGGAGAGTAAACCTTTTTGATGTTAGTCAAAAAGGGGGAGAATGTTTTAGAAATTGGTAATCTTACCTTTCTCCAAAATGTTTTGGAAGAATGGTATGGAAAGTGTTATCAATTGATGTTATCAATTGTCAATTCGGAGAATTGGGGAGAATGTTTGGGATTACAAATTTGGGATAATTGGTAAGAAGAATTGAGTTAGCGTTATAACTCAAAGGTATGTGTTTTTGTCAAACATCAAAAAGGGGGAGATTGTTGGTGCAATCGACCCAGGTCACGATTGGCTGGACTCGAGTTTGACTCGAGTGATGTTTTGATGTTTGACATGGAAGTTTGATATTGATGTTTGATATTGTTTTGGGACCCAAGTCATGATTGACCGGACTTGAGTTTGACTCGAGGGGGATTTTGATGGTTGACTGGAGTTGACCATGTCATGGAAAGTCCAAGTCTTGAGTACTTGACATGTAAAGTCTAAGCATGAGTCTTGGCAAGGAAAAGTCCAAGCATGGGTCTTAGCATGGAAAGTCCAACATGGGTTGGCAAGGGAAAGTCCAAGCTTGAGTCTTGGCATTTGAGAAGTCCAAGGGGTTTGATATTGGCGGCGTAAAGTCCAAGCTGGAGTCTTGGTAGCATAAGTCCAATGGTTGGTGGCATAAAGTCCAAGCGGAGTCTTGGTAGCATAAGTCCAATGTGCCTTGGCGGTGCAGACACCGTTAGCATGACATAGCTGATGGAAGCACCTGAAGGCTAGAGCAATGGATGAATAAGTCATAGATGACTTGGAGGGATCCGAGAGGAGTGAGGCTGACGGAGGTGGCTAGAAGTCTTAGGTCTAGGCTAAGGGTGATCTAGCAAGTATGAGGGAACCATACTTGGGCTAAAACCTCATGTTTGAGGTGTGCCAGTCGACTGGTGCCATATGACAGTTGACTAGTGTAAGTCAACTAGGATCGATTGCGAGGTGGGCGATCATTGCTTGCTCGATCACCGATTGATCGTGTGATCGATCCGTGCTCGAGAATTTTGGCACATAATGGAGTCAAGACTCGACTGCGGGGTTAGCAGTCAAGTGAAGGCTCCATCAGTCGACTGATGGGTTTGATCAGTCGACTGATAATGGATCCGTTGGATTTTTTCAGCGTGAATCTAACCGATTGTTGGATCGATATGAGCGCTAGAGGGGGGGGGGGTGAATAGCATTCGTAAAATTTTTTCTTTTTTGACAATTAAAACCAAGTACACAGTGGAAAACTAAAAGACAAACACAAAAAAGACACAAAGCTTTTTTACTTGGTTCACAGCCCACCGGCTGCTAATCCAAGGCCCTGCGATCCTTGATCGCTTCCGAAGGGCAATCACTAAAAGTCTCTTCCTCGTTGGAGGTAAGAGACAAGACGATTACAATGATTATAAGGCTAGTAAAAACTTTACCGGTCCTTATACAAATTAAGTACATAAAGATAATAATAATACCGACAATTAATTAGAAGATGACGCACGGTCGGAGTAGCATTGTAGAGAGCACGAGCACTTGGGAGATTCTTTTATTTGGGTGTGAGTCCTCCCCTCCTTTTATAGATTTGCGCCTTGGAATTTGTCCCGATCCAGATCCAAAACTCGTGGATCTTATCTTGAGGTGGCGGCTTATCTTATCTTGAGGTGGCGACTTATCTTATCCTGAGGTGGTGGCATCAATCTCTATCACTTTGACCTTGTGCACTGGGCTGATTCCAACATCCGATCGATCCTCTTAGCGATCGCGCGCCTTGATCGACTACGACATCTCTGGTATTGCGCCGAGAATTCCTGCAATATAAGATTAGCACAATAGATGCATAATGCCATGCAGTGTGACAGTTCTTTGACTGTCCGATCTCAACTTCAGCATTCCTCCGGAAGCCTTAATCGGATCGACGCCTAGGATTGTCTTCTAACCAAGGGCGCGTCCTTACCACCGCTCCACACACGGAGCTTACCTTTGGTCCTCTTGACCTGTCACTTAGCTTTCGGTCACCACTGAGGTTCCTCGACTCCCCGAGGTTCTCCTGGTGTCGCCCGACTACCACGGTTTCTCAACTTGAGATTCTTCGGATGTTGCTCGACCTTTGGCTTAGCTTAAACACTTCTTGCACACTTAGCATATCACATGAAATAACAAAATAACTTAACTTTGAATCTTTACCTTCATCAAAACCAAGGTTCAATTATCTAGTGCCCCTGCACCAACAATCTCCCCCTTTTTGATCTATGGCAAACCAATTCAAAGTTAAGAGAAAATAAGCAGTAAGCATTAAACAATCATTTTTCAAAACCTCCCCCTTAACCCTAGGTGAGTTTTGAAAAATAATTACTTTTTGGGAATGAAAAAGTAAGTAACCTCTTAACTTTATTCTCTCTCCCCCTTTGACATATATCAAAAATAACTTTATATTGGGTACATTGCCAAGAAATAGAATTTTTAAACATGCTAATCAAGTTGATTTAATATGTTCAACTCCCTTTAATACTTAAGAGTTTAGGAGTTTAGGTTTCTAGATCCTGCACCAACAATGTATATCCTAGGTTAGAATGTGACCCCCTAACCTTTAACATTGTTATAAAATTTTGAGAAAGAATTAAAAAAAACATTTTAAAGGCTCATGTCTATTGGTTTTTATGCCAAACTGGAGGTAGCTAGATACTAAGTTTGTCCAACTTAAGTCTTCTCTCCCCCTTGGCATATTATCAAAAGAAGGATTTAAATTTAGAAAGTATTGGTGATTTTTTTTTAAAAAATATTTTTTAACAACTTCTATGATGATTATCCAATTAGAACCTCCCCCTTAACCTAACATCCTTGTTAGCCACAAGGAAGGCATATCTAGAGGGTCTCCTTTGTCTGACAAACTCTTAGGAAATCCTTGTTGGCCATAAGGAAGGCTCACCTAAGTGTCCAGAGGGTATAGGTATCTAAAGTTGACCTAAGGATTTACACGTTCTGTAGGGTTTTCGGCACCGCGGCGTGTGTGTGTTCGATCACGTTTCGCAAATATGAGCACAGCGGAAGCAATAAAAATAATAAATATACATTTATTACAACACACACATCACACGCATGCATAGTACAACAAGTGTAGACATAACCGTAAATTTAAATTTTCAATAAAAGGAAATTTATCTACGTTATACCTTTCGTATGACGTGTAGCGGGAACGACATCAACCGGAACGTTCCTCGCTAGAATCGTCTCTATCCGTATCCACGCCGAGTTCCTCGGGATGACTTCGCTAAGCCACGAGCTTCGTCTTCGTACGGGTTACCAGCCTCGTGTTGAAGACGACGTGATCGAGAGATGATCACAATCCGAATCCAAATTCGGATCCTAATACGAGTTCTCAAAACTCGCTTCTCCGGAGAGGTATTCGTCAACCAATTGACGAATCCTTCGTCCTCCACCTCAGAGGATTAATGGAGATCGAATCCCCGGTAAGTTAGCCGCTGTTGGAGCTCTAACCGTTGTCCAAACGACGCTCCGATGAGAGGAGAACAAGCTGTCCAGAAAACTGGACAGCTTTGGTGGAGGTGATAGGCGCCGGCCAACCAAGAAAGATAGAGCTCACCTTGATGCCAAACCTGAAGGAGATCTCCGGAGGGGGAAGGAAGCTACCTTCTGGATGCCGGTTGGAGGAGCTATGGGCGGCGGCAAGAGGTTGGTGCCGAAAACTCCAATAAGGAGGTGGGCGGCAACTTTAACCTAGGGGTTTTGGATTATTAGGGCTTAACAATCCCTTAAGCCCCCTTTTATAGAGAACTAATTCTCTTAATGGTTATTGGATCATAACCATTAGGCCCGTTAACCCACTCCATTAAGATAAGTTAAAATAAACCAAACCATGATAGTTTATTTTAAGTTAAAATGAACCGAACCAACTTTTGGTTCATTCGTTTAAAATAAACCAAACCCTTTGGTTTATTCTCCTCCATTGGATTAGAACCAAACCATTTTGGTCCATCCATTATGTCTTCATAAGACACGACCCATCCACACTTCCATTGCGACTGAAATGATTTCATGCTCGCTTTATGTTTGGTCCAACCAAACTTAGATTCTCTCGGTCTGAGAATCCCATTCTCAAGCTCGTTTTAAATCCTTCGGATTACGCTCGTTGTGCATGTGACCAAATAGGTTCTCGGTTTATGTTGTCCGTCTATAATTAACCATTAATTATGTAGGGAATTCTTTATGCCAAATGGCATATGCGCAACGGAAAAATTAGGATCCCTTCCAAGTGATTCATGCGAAAGCAAACTCGTATAAAATAAATTTCTCTAAACCAAACCTATCTTATAGGAGAGGATTACCTTTGTTGCGTGCCCTTGTTAATCCCGCTTCTTCCTTTTGTTTGTTGGATCTTTAGCACGTTCAAGTGTCCGTGCCTCTATATGTATCCACACGAGCAAGCTCTTGTCTCACAAAAGAAAAACTAGAGGAGCTCTCCTTTACTTCTTGCTAGAGAAGTCCCTAAAGGAGAGGAAGAGAGGGAAAAGGAGAAAGGAAGAAGAAGACTCCTCTTCTTGCTAGCCTACACTCACAAACCCACACAACCAAAGCTTCCACCAAGCTCTCTCACAACCACAACCACCAAAAATTCTTCTTTGGCCGGCCACTCCATGGAGCCTTTTATAGGGTTGGAAAAACCCTTCCACCTCCTTCACATTCAATGCAATCCATTGCATTGAGACACACTCAAAAAGGATTTGGCTTCCTTGTTTGGCCGGCCACTTAAGGAGACAAAACCATTTTGTTTCCTTCCACCTTATCTAGCTTAGGTGGATGCTTATGTGGCATGCTTATGTGGCATTCTTATGTGGCATTTATGCATGTTGAATTAATCTTATTAATTCAATTAAGCTTATGTTATCATATTGAATTAATCTTATTAATTCAATTAAGCTTATGTTATCATATTGAATTAATCTTATTAAATCAATAAGGTAACATATTGAATTAATCTCATTAAATCAATTAGCTAAAATTCTCATTAAGCTTAAAGTCCAAAACCATTTTGTACTTAAGCTTATTCCCAAATTATTCTAGTCAAACTAGAATACTCTAATTCCTCTAATTATCATGCTCTTTGTGTGTGACCCTATAGGCTCTCATAACGTTGGCAGTGGACCTAAACTCTTTTAGATACACAAGCAATGAGCGGCATCTAGCAATACATCATTGCTACCCAAGTTACGAGATAAGTCAAGATCCGACTAACCTTTCCGTGACTATTATAATATATGACCGTGTCCTTCTATCCTTGATATCAGATTGATCAATGAGGCATAGACCGTGTCATCCTCGATCAATCTATGTGTTTCTTGATCCCTGAGTAAACTAACTCAAACAAATGAGCTCAATATCTCATATTGACTCATTCGAGCATGGCCATGCGTTTTAGTAGTTCTACTCAATCAAGGGGCCCACCGATATCACTCTCGTCATATGAGAGGGATAGATCCCATCTACATCACTCACATCCCTCCGCATAATTTGTTATATACCCAAGAATCGCTTTATGGTCCACCACATTACGGGTGACGTTTGACGATACCAAAGTACATAACTCCTTATGTAGGGAACCGTAGTGACTTGTGTCCGAGGACTATTCATACCAATAGTCACATGAGAAAGTTTATGACACTCATATAACGATCCATGAAACTTTCTCATGGCGGGTCATTCAAGATATATTCTCTAATATATACCCATGTGTCAACTTGATATCATATATCCATGACTTGTGAGATCAAGTCATCAATTGACCTACATGCTAGTCTTTATGTATTAATATTGCCCTTGCATATTAATACTTGACTAGAACATTTAGAAAAGCGTTCTCTCTGACCTCTCATAATCAATTTTGCCAATTGATGCTGTAGATAAGAACCTACTTTTCTAGGGCATTACTATATTTAATTTAGTGCACAAGCAAGACTTAAATATAATAACCAATCCTTTGCCTTTATAGAATATGATACAAAATGTTCCCTATTCAACCATCACATGATTGGTTCTTAGGGCTATAACTAACAATCTCCCACTAGCACTAGTACCAATCACTATGATATCTAATACCTAGTGACCTAGTGTGACCATCATGCTTCCTCGTGCTACAAAGCCTTGGTCAATGGATCTGCGATGTTAGCTTACATCGGTACTGCATATCCTCACATCTCCTCTATCGATGATCTCGAATGAGATGGAAGCGCCGCAAGTATGTGTTTGGTCGTGATGTGATCGAGGTTCCTTAGCTCGCCAATAGCCCCATTGTTGTCACAATAGAGGTCTATTGGATCTGCAATGCTAGGAACTACCCCAAGTTCATCGATGAACTTACGAGCCAAACAACCTCCTTTGCTGCATCGGATGCAAAGAATATACTCGGCTTCAGTAGAATCAAGAATCGTGTCCTGCTTTGAACTCTTCCAGCTCACAGCTCCACCATTCAGGCAAAACACGTACCCCGATTGCGATCTATAGTCATCCTTGTCTGTTTGGAAGCTTGCATCACTGTAACCCTTTACAGCTAGCTCCTCATTGCCTCCAAATATCAGGAAATATTCTTTCATTCTTCGTAAGTATTTAAGAATATTTTTGACTGCTATCCAGTGACTTTCACCTGGATCCGACTGGTATCTACTCGTCATGCTCAAAGCATACGAGACGTCAGGACGAGTACAAAGCATGGCGTACATGATAGACCCTATGACAGACGCATAAGGGATCTTATCCATGCGATCTCTCTCCTCCTTAGAAGAGGGACATTGAGTCTTCGAAAGACTCACACCATGTGATAAAGGCAGAAATCCTTTCTTGGAATTTTGCATAGCAAAACGATCTAGCACTTTATCAATGTATGTACTCTGACTTAGGCCAAGTAATCTTTTAGATCTATCTCTATAGATCTTGATGCCTAGAATATAGGCAGCTTCACCTAAGTCTTTCATCGAGAAACAATTCCCTAACCACATCTTCACAGACTGGAGTGAGGGAATATCATTTCCGATGAGAAGTATGTCATCTACATACAAGACAAGAAATACAACTGTGCTCCCACTATTTCTCTTGTAGACACAAGGTTCATCTTCATTCTTGATGAAACCAAACTCCTTGATTGCATCATCGAATCGAAGATTCCATCTTCGAGAGGCTTGCTTTAGTCCATAAATGGACCTTTGCAGTTTGCATACCTTTCCAGGATGCTTTGGATCTTCAAAACCCTCGGTGTGTCATGTACACATCCTCGAGTAGCTTTCCATTCAGCGGTTTTGACATCCATCTGCCAGATCTCATAATCGTGGTAGGCTGCAATAGCAAGTATGATCCGAATGGATTTAAGCATCGCAACTGGTGAAAAGGTTTCATCATAGTCAATACCATGAATTTGTTTGAATCCTTTAGCCACCAATCTACCTTTATAGGTATGCTTATTACCATCCATGTCTTTACTTTAAAGACCCACTTACACCCAATGGGTTTTACCCTTCAGTGGATCAACCAAGGTCCATACTTGGTTAGTGTACATGGATTCCATTTCGGATCTCATGGCCTCTAGCCATTTCTCGAATCTGGGCTCATCATAGCTTCTGATAGGATGTAGGCTCGCCAAGATCGACAAGCAATACCTCACCGTTGTCACCAAGAGAAAAGAATATCTCTCAGGTTGACGACGGATCCTATCAGATCTACGAAGAGGTTGGTCTACTTGAACAGGTGTTTGTTCCACAACTCCTTGGGCAACAATTTCCTCATCCACAACACTTTGTGGTTCCTGTTCATTTTCCATCGAAGCCTTAGTGTTATCGTCATCTTGAACTTCTTCAAGATGAATTTTACTCCCACTAGTTTTTCTAGAAATAAATTCTCTTTCTAGAAAGACAGCATTTCTGGCAACAAACACCTTGCCAAGTGTGGGATTGTAAAAGTAATATCCCTTAGTTTCCTTGGGATATCCGACAAAATAACACTTATCTGATTTGGGTCCTAGTTTATCTGAGACTTGACGTCTTACATAAGCTTCACAACCCCAAATCTTTATAAAAGATATTTTGGGACTCTTCCCAGTCCATATCATATATGGTGTCTTTTCTACGGCTTTTGATGGGACGCGATTAAGTGTGAAAGCGGCTGTCTCTAGAGCTAGTCCCCAAAAGGAAGTAGGTAGATCAGTCTGGCTCATCATTGATCGTACCATATCTAATAGAGTACGATTTCTCCTCTCAGATACACCATTCCATTGTGGTGTTCCAGGGGGAGTGAGTTGGGATATTATCCCACACTCAGTTAGGTGATCACGAAACTCTTGACTAAGGTATTCACCACCTCGATCTGATCGAAGTAGCTTGATATGCTTACCAAGTTGGTTTTGTACTTCATTCTTGAATGCTTTGAACTTTTCAAAGGATTCTGACTTATGTCTCATCAAATATAAGTAGCCAAATCTACTCATATCATCAGTGAAAGTAATAAAGTACTTATAGCCTCCTCTGCCGACATTGAAAGGCCCATATACAAGATGTATGAGTCCTAACAAGTCTGTCGCTCTCTCTCCATGTCCACTAAATGGAGTTTTAGTCATCTTTCCTAAAAGGCAAGATTCGCATACCTCATATGATTCAAAATCAAATGAGTCCAATAATCCATCTTTATGGAGTTGGGATATGCGTTTTTCATTTATGTGACCTAGGCGACAGTGCCAGAGATATGTTTGGTTCGAATCATTCGATTTGAACCGCTTGGTATTTACGTTATAAATTGGGTTTTCTAAATCTAGAACATAGAGACCATTCATAAGTGGTGCATTACAATAGAACATTTCATTCAAATAAATGGAACAACATTTGTCCTTTATTATAAAAGAAAAGTTTTTCTTGTCTAAACAAGATACAGAAATTATGTTCTTTGTCAATGCAGGTACATATAAGCACTCCTCTAGTTCTAAGATAAGCCCAGTGGGCAAAGACAAAGAATATGTTCCTACAGCTACAGCAGCAACTTTTGCGCCATTGCCTACTCGTAGGTCTACTTCGCCTTTTGCCATTTGTCTACTATTTCTTAGTCCCTGCACATTATTACAAATGTGAGATGCACATCCGGTATCTAATACCCATGTAGAAGAAATAGATAGATTAACTTCTATAACGTGTATACCTGAGGCAGAAGTCCCACTTCTTTTATTCTTTACTTCCTCAAGGTAGACTTTGCGGCTTCCGATGTCGATCTCACCGCAATGGAAGCAGTCCCCTTCCTTAGGTACTTTACCTTTACCCTTTGAAGTGGATGAATTGGCCTTGCCTTTGGCTTGGGTCTTACCCTTGCCTTTGCGCTTACCTTTGCCCTTCTTGACCATTAGTACGTTGCTAACTTTCTTTTTGAGATTCGGTTCAGCAGTTCTTAACATGCTGAGAATCTCAGGCAAAGGTTTATCAATTTCATTCATGTTATAATTCATGACGAATTGATTATATGCTTCCTAACGACATTGCAGGATAACATCGGTTGCCAATTCTTGGCTCAGTGGAAAACCTAGTCTTTCAAGGTTCTCAACGTACCCAATCATTTTGAGTACGTGAGTTCCTACAGGTGTTCCTTCTTGCATCTTGCATGCAAAAAGAGCCTTAGACACTTCAAAACGCTCGTGCCTAGCTTGTCCTTGATATAGTTGTTTCAAATGCTCAACCATATCATAGGCATCCATGTTCTCATGTTGCTTCTGAAGCTCAGAGTTCATGGTGGAAAGCATAAGACATGACACATCTAATGCGTCATCTTGATGCTTCTTATAAGCATCCTTTTCAAGACCAGTGCGCGTGATGGCGGGTGTTTTAGGTACGCTCTAGGACATACAGTTTGCGTTCTTGTTTGAGGATAATCCTCAAGTTCCTATACCAGTCAAGAAAGTTCGCTCCATTAAGCTTGTCCTTCTCAAGGACAGATCGCAAGTTGAGGGGGTGTGTCGTGTTAGATGTCATGGTGATCTACAACATTAAAATGCAAAGTTAAGTATCATACCTAAATCATTTAATTAGGCCTTTAATTAAATGAGGCTCCCACTAAATTCTCATAGCTACTATTTAGCTATAAATTTATATGGGATAAAGATCCACATTATAATTCGTCTTGAGTTAGCTTTGGCTAATCGCCCAAGACGTAGTATAATTAGGTAGGCAATCTTTTGCCAATTACATCTGATGTAACTCTTTAATAGCTTTGGTTAAGTTTTTAGATTAGTTTAGTGTTTATTCCTAAACCACTTCGGTCGTGGCGAGGCACAGGGCCTTCTTGGATATCAGACAACGACCACTTCTAAGACAAAGCCGATGTTCTAAATCACATAAAACTAATTTTAAAACTTATGTTCAAAGCTAATATATGCCTCTACTTTCTTAACTAATTAAGAAAACTTAATTAAGTCTTAACCAAGTTTGATAGCGTGACATCACGATTGTCCACTCGCACTCTTCCAAGATAAAATGCAATGCTTTGCTTTGGCAAACCCAATAACAAATGATCGAGAAGTAGTGAGTACCAAGCTTTGTAGGCATATCGTTTTGACTTATTAAGAAATAAACATGTATCATATACATATTAGCATACATCACATATAAGCTAAACTAATCATGCATCACATACAAGCTAAACTAACATGCATCACATACATATTAAACTAAGCGTGTCATGGTTATGACCCTTATTCTACAATCTTCTCAAGCCAATGAAAAGATTGATTGGTCAACCTAGGGACAACATCTTCTCCTAAGTGCTTCCTTTTGGTTGTCTTGTGTGTTGACTTCCTCCTTGTAACCTCATCTTCCAATGGACCCTCCATCTTTGTTTTGTACATTACAAAAGGAGAAATACTCGAGTTACATTCGAGTCTAAAACTAATTTTACAACAAGAATTTTAGGAGGAAGGCACGACACGCAGGCCATATTTAAGAATTACAACACACACATTCACAAACCTTTTGGGACTAGGCCATAACCATGCACCATGTCATTTTAACTTTTAAAAGACATTGGATATTTTATTATGTTTGACAATTGCTAATGCAATTATCAACTCATAATAAAATTTATCCTACTTCTATATCACATATAAAATAGAGAAAACCTATTTTATACGATCTTCGCATAAGTGGCTCGATACCTTTGTAGGAATTCTTTATGCCTAATGTCATATGCGCAATGGAAAAATTAGGATCCCTTCCAAGTGATCCATGCGAAAGCAAACTCGTATAAAATAAATTTCTCTAAACCAAACCTATCTTATAGGAGAGGATTACCTTTGTTGCGTGCCCTTGTTAATCCCGCTTCTTCCTTTTGTTTGTTGGATCTTTAGCACGTTCAAGTGTCCGTGCCTCTATATGTATCCACACGAGCAAGCTCTTGTCTCACAAAAGAAAAACTAGAGGAGCTCTCCTTTACTTCTTGCTAGAGAAGTCCCTAAAGGAGAGGAAGAGAGGGAAAAGGAGAAAGGAAGAAGAAGACTCCTCTTCTTGCTAGCCTACACTCACAAACCCACACAACCAAAGCTTCCACCAAGCTCTCTCACAACCACAACCACCAAAAATTCTTCTTTGGCCGGCCACTCCATGGAGCCTTTTATAGGGTTGGAAAAACCCTTCCACCTCCTTCACATTCAATGCAATCCATTGCATTGAGACACACTCAAAAAGGATTTGGCTTCCTTGTTTGGCCGGCCACTTAAGGAGACAAAACCATTTTGTTTCCTTCCACCTTATCTAGCTTAGGTGGATGCTTAGGTGGCATGCTTATGTGGCATGCTTATGTGGCATTCTTATGTGGCATTTATGCATGTTGAATTAATCTTATTAATTCAATTAAGCTTATGTTATCATATTGAATTAATCTTATTAATTCAATTAAGCTTATGTTATCATATTGAATTAATCTTATTAAATCAATAAGGTAACATATTGAATTAATCTCATTAAATCAATTAGCTAAAATTCTCATTAAGCTTAAAGTCCAAAACCATTTTGTACTTAAGCTTATTCCCAAATTATTCTAGTCAAACTAGAATACTCTAATTCCTTTAATTATCATGCTCTTTGTGTGTGACCCTATAGGCTCTCATAACGTTGGCAGTGGACCTAAACTCTTTTAGATACACAAGCAATGAGCGGCATCTAGCAATACATCATTGCTACCCAAGTTACGAGATAAGTCAAGATCCGACTAACCTTTCCGTGACTATTATAATATATGACCGTGTCCTTCTATCCTTGATATCAGATTGATCAATGAGGCATAGACCGTGTCATCCTTGATCAATCTATGTGTTTCTTGATCCCTGAGTAAACTAACTCAAACAAATGAGCTCAATATCTCATATTGACTCATTCGAGCATGACCATGCGTTTTAGTAGTTCTACTCAATCAAGGGGCCCACCGATATCACTCTCGTCATATGAGAGGGATAGATCCCATCTACATCACTCACATCCCTCCGCATAATTTGTTATATACCCAGTAATCGCCTTTATGGTCCACCCTGTTACGGGTGACGTTTGACGATACCAAAGTACATAACTCCTTATGTAGGGAACCATAGTGACTTCAGGTCTGAGGACTATTCATACCAATAGTCACATGAGAAAGTTTATGACACTCATATAATGATCCATGAAACTTTCTCATGGCGGGTCAGTTCAGTATATATTCTCTAATATATACCCATGTGTCAACTTGATATCATATATCCATGACTTGTGAGAACAAGTCATCAATTGACCTACATGCTAGTCTTTATGTATTAATATTGCCCTTGCTTATTAATACTTGACTAGGAACATTTAGAAAGCGTTCTCTACAGCCTCTCATAATCAATTCTGCCAATTGATGTGCTGTAGATAAGAACCTACTTTTCTAGGGCATTACTATATTTAATTTAGCTGGCACAAGCAAGACTTAAATATAATAACCAATCCTTTGCCTTTATAGAATATGATACAAAATGTTCCCTATTCAACCATCACATGATTGGTTCTTAGGGCTATAACTAACAAATTATAGAACGATCATGAGTGGCACCTAGTAGTACATCATGATCCCCAATTAACCGAAAAGATCAACGGTTGATCCAGAACTATTTTTGAAACCCTTTAGCAGCTCGAATGATTCGTGCCCCATTCCCTTCACTCATCTTATACCCACTTGGTTCAGGACATGGTCTATAGTGTCAGTCCCCACTAGGCTGACTACGTCACACCTAGCCCAAGTATCATTTCCTCGTCCTACGGATTCTAGTTACTGCACATGTATCGAAGAGTACTTCACTCTAAACATGTAATTCTTTGGCCAAAGACTTTAGTAACAATCCGACGAGAGGCCATGGGTATACATCTCCTCGCAAGGAGTGGTGAATCCTTTATAGGCTATTCAAACACCTTCGATCACTTCGACTTATACCCAATCATCCCAGGTCCACATCTCCTTAGAGATGTTTGCTTAAGATGTCAAAGCATAAGTCTCTATGATCAAGATGACTTGAATACCGCAAGTCAAAGGAACATCGCACTTAAGCCACAGTAAGAACTTCATTGACATATCTATATATGCAGAGAACCATATGAAGTCTTACGGCTGGTCACTCCAATGAACTAGTTACCATAACTAGCATCCACGATCAACTCCGGACATCACAATGTCTCCAACTAGTGAGAATCAGCTGCTAGGATACACCAAGGAGTATACCTCATGCTAGTCTCGACAGAATTGATGGTGTCCAAATCCATCAATTCATCGACTAGGGATAATTTCGATACATCACAATTACACATGTAGAGATACTCACTAGTTGTGATCCAATCACAAATTCTCTCATGCTGTGAATCGTATCATGGACATTCAGTAAATGAGTTTAAGATCCAATCAAATACATAAAACATGTATACTCAAATAGTGAATCTTCATTTATCATATAAATGATTCATACATAAGGCGATTGCCTTAGGACATCTCTCATATATTACTAACAGACTCCCATTTGGCCTAATGCCAATCGCTACGGTATCCAATACCATAAGCTCGAACATGACCCTCAAACTTACTTTGAGGTAATGCCTTAGTCAAAGGATCCGCTAAGTTCCTTTCAGTGGGAATTTTCTCGATTTGTATTTCGTTCCTACTGATGATCTCTCTGATAAGATGATAGCGGCGAAGCACATGTTTGGATCGTTGATGAGACCACATCAAGTTCAGAGATGAACTTCTTGATCCAAACTGCTTCCTTTGCTGCTTCCAAAGCTGAAATGTATTCTGCCTTAGTGGCAGAATCTGCTATAGTGTCAAGCTTGGAACCATTCCAACTTATTGCACCTCCATTCCAGGTGAATACATACCCAGACTGAGACATGGAATCATCCTTGTCTGTCTGGAGCTGGCATCCGTATACCCACGTATCACCATGTACCCTTCTCCATATATTAGGAACACATCCTTAGATCTTCTTAAGTACTTAAGGATCGTCTTAATAGCCGCCCAATGATCCATTCCTGGATCAGACTGGTATCTGCTCATGACACTCAGAGCATACGATACATCGGGCCTCATACATAACATAGCATACATGATAGATCCTATTGCGAATGCATAAAGAATCTTACTCATGCAAATCCTCTCGTCTTCTATGCGCGGACACATAGACTTCGAGAGGTGTACCCCATGCCTGATGGGAAGGAAACCTTTCTTGGATTCTGACATTCTAAACCTCTTTAGCACTCGGTCTATATATGTAGACTGCGAAAGTCCAAGCAACCGTTTCGATCTATCTCTATAGATCTTAATCCCGAGGATGTAGGTTGCTTCTCCTAGGTCTTTCATGGAGAATGTCTTGGATAACCAAACCTTAATTGACTGTAAGATTGAAACATCGTTTCCCATAAGTAATATGTCATCGACATACAATACTAGGAACACGATTGCACTCCCACTAACCTTCTTGTACACATAAGGTTCGTCTGGATTTTGTGAGAAATCAAACTTTTTGATTGTCTCATCAAAACAAATATTCCAGCTCCTGGATGCTTGCTTCAATCCATATATGGACCGTCGCAATTTGCATACCTTGGTTTTATCAACCGATGTGAAACCCTCAGGTTGTATCATATACACGTCCTCGAGCAGGTTTCTGTTGGTGCAGTGAGGCACCGAAATCGAACCTGTGTTTTGATTATAGCAATGACACAAAGTTAAGTCTATTTTGTTTTCTCATGAGCTGAATCGAGTGTGCAGAAGATTGATATAGCTGGAGATGAAGGCTAGCAACACCCGGAGAAAGCCGCGGTGGTCGAGCGACACTCGAGTGATTTCGGAGGGAGCCGAAGGAATCGAGTGGAAGGCCGGAAGCAAAAGCAACACGTAAGCATCGAGGTAAGCTCGAGTGTGCGAGAGTAAGTAAGGTCGTATCCTCTTTACGGGGATGATCTTAAGCGTAGATCCGACCAAAGACATCTTATAGATGGTCTAGGTCGAGATCGGATGGTCGACGATCATCGAAATTATGTTTTTGTTGTGCTAACTTTGACTTGCAGCAAGCATCAGTCGACTGCCAGCTTGGAGGACTCGACTGCCGTCAAACAGTCGACTGCCGAAGGTCAGCAATCGACTGATGCTACCATCAGTCGACTGATGATGGCCATCAGTCGACTGATGGTCAATGATCAGATTCGAGGAGTCAAGGCTTATCACTCCACCTCAAAGCGGTTTGGTGTCCATTTGTGATTGGTTGAAGACCCACTCAAAAAGGGGCTCAAAAGCTATAAAAGGAGGGCCAAAACTAGGGTTTTCACAATAATTCTAAGCTTCCAAAAAGTCTCTGCAAAGCTACCGACAACTGTTGGATCGATTTGAGCGCTAGAGGGGGGGGGTGAATAGCGATAAGAAAAAACTTTTCGTAATCGTTCGAATTGGCACGAGTAAACGCAGCGGAAAGATAGCAATAAAAAAACACGAGGGGTTTTTACTTGGTTCGTAGCCTACGGCTACTACTCCAAGGCCCTAATGGTCCTTGACCACGCACGGAGGGCAAATATTAAACGAACTCCTTCTCGATAGAGATAGGAGTTAAGCGAATACAAAAACTCAATAAAGATTCAAGGTAGAGGGACACTCCCCCTCTCCTTGATATGATTTAAAGCTTGAAAATAAAGACAACTTATACAAAATTAAAGATTATACCGACGACTTCAAGGATCGAGGTCAAGCTTTTAGTCGTCTCGGCGATTAGCCGTCGTAGGGGATGTCGGAGAGTCGGAGCGTATCGGAAGCACTTGGAAGCTTTTGAATTGATGAAAAACCCTAGGTTTGGCCCTCCTTTTATAGCCTTTAAGCCCCTCAACGAATGGGTCTTCAACCAATCACAAATGGGCACAAAACTCCTTGAAAAATGGTGATAAAGCTTGACTCCTCGAGGCTGATTTTTGACCACCGGTTGAACTGGCCGGTTGAACTGCCGCCGGTTGAACTGGCCGGTTGAACTGGCAGCCACGATTTTTGACTAAAAAAGGAGTTTAGCTCAAAATACAAGTGAATTCGATGGCCGCCGATCTCAACATAGACCTTCCATGGGAAGTCTTGGGTTGAATCGTCGCCTAGGACGTCCGTACAAAGGACACGACCTCACTTACGCTTGCACACACGAGCTTACCTCGATACTTACTGTCGCTTTGCTTTCGGCCTTCCACTCGATTCCTTGGCTCCTCCGAAGTAACTCGAGTGTCGCCGACCACCGTGGCTTCCTCGGGTGTCGCTAGCCTTGACTCGACATTGAGACTTTTCGCACACTTGATTTAGCTCGTGAGATAACAATATAAAGCTTAACTTTGTATCGTTTGCTATAATCAAAACATAGGTTCGACTTAGGTGCCTTGCACCAACAATCTCCCCTTTTGATTTATGGCAAACCCACATACAAAGTTAAGCAAGCATGAAGAATAATAATGTGCATGAGAGAAAAATGAAGATTAAGTTGGAGTAGTAAGGATTTTCTTCAAGTACTCCCCTTGAGGAAACCTCCCCTTGAGGGTGAGTCTTTGAAGAAAGACCTTAATCCTCCCCCTTGAGGGTTGCTTTAAGTAATTAACATTACTTAAAATTAGCTTTAGTAAAATGTTTTAAAATTAGCTTTAGTAAAATGTTTTAGTTAAGCCCTTTCTCCCCCTTAAGTAAAACACTAACGACATAAATAAGTTAAGAATTCTCTTAACTTGGCCTTTTGTCAAAAGTTAAATAAGTTCTCAAAACCTAAAGTTAACTTTTGGTTTAAACATGAAGTAAGAGTTAAGTTATCAAAAAATTTGAAAAAAAATTTGACCCCTTAACTTTGGCCTTAATTTGACCCCTTAACTTTGGCCTTTTTCTCCCCCTTTTGCCGTATATCGAAAAGAGTAAGGGGTGTGTGGAAATCAAAATAATTGCTAAATTTAAAGTCCAAGCATGTTCCACATTTTTTATTAAAAAAATAGTATATTGAAAATAAGCTCATCTATGAAATATTCGACTCATATTTGGCTTGATTGATATGAAGGATCAACCAGTCCTGGTCGGAGTCGGTTAGTATGTATGATTATACTCCATGGTTCATAGCGATGCACTAGCTCTACATCTGGAACCAGGAGTAAGGTCCTAACATCTCACGCCCATCTACGTGGCTAAGTACACAAACACATTAGTCCTATGTGTTGTGAGATGTATTGGCTCCTTAAATCTATAGGTGCATGATATCTAAGGTATAACCTATGCTAGTTTCATGAAAAAGTAAGAAATAGTAGTAATATAATTTGCAAAACCTATTCTATTACGCACATGCCTAATTTTCGTCTCAAGAGACTAAATTCGGCTTCGGGTAGTGGTTTAGTAAATATGTCTGCTAGGTTAGACTTCGAGTCAACATATTCGAGTTGTATGGAGCCGTTGGCTACATGTTCTCGAATGAAATGGTGTTTTACCTCTATATGCTTTGTTCTTGAATGGCATATAGGGTTCTTAGTTAGATTTATCGAACTTATGTTGTCTACAAAAATTTTAGTTTTGGTGAAGTCCAACCTAAAGTCTCGGAGAGTGTGCTTCATCCAAAGAAGCTGAGTTACACACTCACCCATCGCAACGTATTCGGCTTCGGTGGTAGATAAGGCAACACAATGTTGCTTCCTACTGCACCAACTCACTAGACTTGAGCCTAGTAGTTGACAACAACCACTCGTGCTCTTTCTATCGAGTTTACTACCGGCATAATCCGAATCGGAGTAGCCGATTAGTTCGAACTCCGTAGATCTAGGGTACCAAATACCAACGTTAAGTGTACCCTTAAGATATCTAAGGATACGCTTAACTAGGGTTAGGTGAGACTGTTAGTGCTTATAAGCTCCACATATCTCCACAATGGTATGATATTGTCCACTTTGGGTCTAAGCCCTCATGGTTTTGTTTTTGGGCTTTACCCAAAAGGCCTCATACCAATGGAGATATCTTTTTTCTTATAAGCACATGATCTTTTCCATGTCTTACCAATGTGGGACTTTGATTGTATTCCCCATACTCCCAACAATCCCCCCCTCAAACGAAGGACCACATTGGGCCCCCCCTCAAGCCTATCCCTCCTCGAAGGATTTTCTCTGCTTGATGTCCGATCTTCAACCCACCAGGACTTCCTGCCAGTTGTTCGGTCCCCCCGACCCAACTAGACTTCCTTCCTGATGTCTGGTTCTCTTGATCCGGACGAGGGAGCTCAACTTCCTTCGTTCGAGGTTCATGGCTTGACATGGACCATGGCTCTGATACCAATTGTTAGTGCTTATAAGCTCCACATATCTCCACAATGACATGATATTGTCCACTTTGGGTCTAAGCCCTCATGGTTTTATTTTTGGGCTTTACCCAAAAGGCCTCATGCCAATGGAGATATCTTTTTTCTTATAAGCACATGATCTTTTCCATGTCTTACCAATGTGGGACTTTGATTGTATTCCCCATACTCCCAACAGAGACTCCTTAGCACAGGTTTGAAACCTGGCGCACATACTTACTGCGAATAGGATGTCGGGTCGACTCGCAGTTAAGTATAGGAGACTTCCTATCGCGCTCCTATAGTACTTTAAGTCAATGGACTTACTTTCTAGGTCTTCTCCTATGTTAACATTAATCGCCATTGGGGTGTTTATTATCTTAGCGTCTTGCATTCCAAATCTTTTAATTAACTCCTTAGTGTATTTTTGTTGATATAGGTATATACCATCCTTAGTTTGTTTAATTTGTAGACCTAAAAAGAAACTTAACTCGCCTACTAAGTTCATTTCAAACTCACTTTCCATGAGTGAAACGAACTCGTTTAGTAAGGCTGAGTTAGAGGTTCCAAAAATTATATCGTCTACGTAAATTTGAGCTATGAATATTTCTTTACCTAAGGTTTTTACGAAGAGAGTTGGGTCAACTAAGCCTTGGTTAAACCCTTTTGACTTGAGATGGATTGAAAGTCTCTCGTACCAAGCTCGAGGAGCTTGTTTAAGTCCATAGAGAGCTTTCTTAAGTTTTAGAACATGGTCGGGTTTATCTAGATTTTCGAATCCGGGGGGTTGGCTAACATAAACTTCTTCTTTAATGTATCCATTTAGGAATGCCGACTTAACATCCATTTGAAATAGCTTAAATCCTCGATGTGCGGCATAAGCTAGCAACATTCGAATGGATTCGAGTCTAGCTACTGGGGCATAGGTTTCGTCGTAATCTATGCCTTCGACTTGACTGAACCCTTTAGCGACTAACCTAGCCTTGTTTCTAACTACTTCACCTTTATCATCAAGCTTATTTCTAAACACCCACCTTGTTCCAATTGTCGTTTTGTCTTTAGGTGGTGGTACTAATTCCCACACTTCATTCCTAGTAAATTGAGCTAGCTCTTCTTGCATTGCAATAATCCAATCGGGATCAAGAAGAGCTTGTTCAATTGATTTGGGTTCTATCTTTGAAATTAAGGAAATTTGACTAAGGTTCCTATAGGATGCTCTAGTTCGAACTCCTAGATTAGGATCTCCTATCACTTGATCGATAGGGTGGTTAGTCTGAATCCTAGATTGGGTTGGGTTTGTGTCACCTAATGCTTGATCAATGGGGTGACTTGGTTGAACACTAGTTTGACTCGGATCACTTGTCACTTGGTCGACAAGAGAAGTTGGTTGATATGGATTAGACTCGATCTCAGGGTCAGAGTTAGGTCTAGTATGAGTAGGCTCGCTAATTGGGGTTCGGGGTTTTGTAGGTTCGGGTACTTCATCGAACACTACATTAATAGTCTCTTCGACTCTAAGGGTGTCGTGGTTATATACTCTATAAGCTCTACTTGTAGTCGAGTATCCTAGAAAGATTCCGGTCGTGGTTTTGGATGTAAATTTCCCTAGGTAATCCTTAGTGTTTAGAATATGTACCTTACACCCAAATACCCTAAAGTACTTGATGTTAGGTATTTTATCGTGATAAATCTCATACGAGGTCTTAAGGTGCCTCTTTACCATAAGGATCCTATTCTGGACATAGCAAGCCGTGCTAACGGCTTCTGCCCAAAACCTATCAGGTAGGTTATATTCGTTTAACATGGTCCTAGCGGCTTCTTGTAGAGTTCGGTTTTTCCGCTCCACTAGGCCATTTTGTTGAGGGGTCCTAGGGCAAGAGAATTCATGGTGGTATCCGTTTAGGTTACAGAAGTCGGTGAACCTTTGATTTTCGAATTCACCACCATGATCGCTTTTAAGTCTTTTAACCTTAAGGTCTTTTTGATTCTCGATTAATTTGAATAGATTGATTAATTGATCTAGGGTATCATTTTTATGTTTGATGAACCTAACCCAGGTAAACCTGGAGTAGTCGTCAATTATGACTAAGCAATATTGACTTTTATTGAGTGACTTGGCTCCATGTGAATCGAATAGATCCATATGCAGGAGCTCAAGTACACTTGAGGTTCGTTCTTGGTTAGTTAACTTGTGTTGTGTCCTAGGTTGTTTTCCTTGTTGACAAGCATTACAGATTTTATTAACCAAGTTGTTGAGGTTGGGTAAACCTCTGACTAAGCCACTCTGACTCATCTTGTGGACGAGTCTTGGGTGCGAGTGACCGAGTCGTCGGTGCCACAACCATGATTCCTCTTCCTGTGTCATAAGACATTTGGCTGAGGATTTGATTAAGTTCATTGTATAAATGTTATTTGTCCTAGTTCCTTTGAGTATTGTTTTAGCTGTTTCATTTGTTTTAATTACACATTCATTTTCTAAAAATACGACCTTATAGTTATTGTCACACAATTGGCTTACGCTTATGCAAAAGTTATATTCAAAATTCTCTACAAGTAATACATTTTTAATAACAAAATTCGAGTTAAGCTCGATATCACCTGATCCGATGATTTTGAGCTTGCCGTTATTCCCAAAGGCTACCGATCCTTGTCGTTTGAATCGAAGCTTTGTGAATTTGAGTTGATCCCCGGTCATGTGTCGAGTAACCGTCCAACATCCATTGATCCTACACAAGGTGGTTGGATTGGATGTTAGATTTATTTTTAAATTGGTTGTAAGTTGTTAAACCTAGGTCATCTCACACGAGTCAATATGATCAAGCATGTTATAAATATGAATTTTTTGTGAGATGACTCACAATTAAATTTATAAAGTGAATTTAGATTTAAGTGATTTTATCTTGAGATGATATTCAATTAAAATGATTAAGTGGATTTAGGTTCAAGTAATTAGGATTTAGGTTCAAGTAATTTTATATTGAGATGATTTTCAATTAAGTTGATTAAGTGGATTTAGGTTCAAGTAATTTTATGTTGAGATGATTTTTAATTAAGTTTGATTAAGTGGATTTAGGTTCGTTAGATTTGGATTTAACCCAAGGCTTGTCAAGTTTACCTTTTCAAGATCATGGCTTCGTGTCGTGGCGAGGCAGTGGGCCTTCTTTTATCGGATCATCGACCACTTCCTTAGACAAAGCCATGTTCAAGAAAATGATGACTTGACTCACCTAAGACTATTTCCTAGTCTAACTAGTTATTTTTGAAAAGAGGCTCCCGAGGCTCAATCTTTTGAAGGATTTTAGTTGGTTATTTGAAAAGAGGCTCCCGAGGCTCAATCTTTTGAAGGATTTTTAGTTGGTTATTTGTGTATTCCAAGTGAGTTAAAAACAAAAAAAACTAAGCATGCAATTTCTAAGTTAAAGCACAAACATGTTTTGTACTGGCTCCCCCTAGACGGTTGAATCGGTTCGGTCTATCCACATAGTGGATTTGGTCCTTGGGAACCCAGTACGAGTTAGATCCTAGAGTTGAAATCAAAGTGGTCTTAGGGACCCATGCTTGGACACATTTTTATGTCTACTTACGATTGACATATACGACTTATTGGTCGTGTTTGAGCTAAACCCTAGTCCGCCCTTGTTGTACACGGCCCTTTGCGATCCAAGTAGGAGGTCAAGTCCTTTGGATCCCAAAGTAAACCTTTCCAACGTATTCCTAAGATCTTCGACTTGACTTTTCAAGAGTGAGTTCTCAACCGAGTTATTCAACCCGAGTTGAGTCCTTCTCTTGAACTCGACTAGTCGAAGAGGTTAGGGAGACCTCGTGTTTGAGGAGTTTAACTTCCTCAACCAGGGTCTCGACCTTGGACTCGGACTTAGCTAACTTCCTAGACAAAAACCTAACAGTATTATGTAAAGTATTAAATAAAGTACGACTCACCTTAAGGGTATCTTTTGAACCGGATGCGTATCCGTGGCTTGACTTGAAGGTAGCTTCAAAGTCCGAATCATCCTCGGTTCTTACTCAAGTTCGGTCTCGTGTCGACTCAATTGATTTCGCCATGAAGACGTGGTCTTCGTCTTCTTCGGATGACGCTTCTTCCCATGTCGCGTTGAGGGCCTTCTTGTGCTTAGGTCCTTGGTGGTTGAGCTTGGGGCACTCGGACTTGATATGTCCAAACCTGTTACACTCATAACACCTAATATTAGAACTTTTAGGTTTACCTTGGTTGGGTCGAGTCGTGGTTCGCTTTCGTCCCTTAGCTATTCTTCGAGCTAGGTTCATTAGTTGTCAATTCGGTCAACTTCTTCTTGGACTCGTCTCCTCCTCTGGTGGCTTGCTTGCGATTTTCTTCTTCTTTGATCCTGCAAATAAAGCTATACCCCTCTCGGGTTCCGAGTTGGATTGTTCATGTAATTCAAAATCGGAAAAGAGTTCATCTAACCTAATTTTAGAAAGATCCTTGGAGACCTTGTAGGCATCGACCATGGATGCCCACAAGGTAGTCCTCGGAAAAGAGTTTAGAACATACCTTATAAGGTCGCGTTTCGACCTTTTACCCGAGTGCGTTGTGATTTATGTCCCGAGGACACGTGGAGTTGCGTCGCAGATTCGTGTTCCTGCATTTTTAGTGTGTACAATTTATTGAATAACAAATCACGCTTACATACCTTGGCTTGATCCAATCCTTCGTGTAACTCGATTAGTTTAGTCCAAAGATCCTTTGCGCTTATGAAGGGGCCGACGCGATTTAACTCCTCCTTGGATAGGCCGCATTAGAGGATTTGTGTTGCCTTGGCGTCGGCTTCGACTTGTCGTTTTGTTGCAACGGTCCATTGATCATAATCCAAGGAGTCACCCACTTCATTAGTCGGAAGTGTGAAACCCGTTTGGATTATGATCCACATCTCGAGTTGGGTTTTGAGAAAGCATTCCATCCGACCCTTCCAATAACGGAAGTCATCTCCGTTATAAAACGGAGGTCGGACGGTGCTAAAACCCTCGAGATGGGCCATTGAAACAAAAAGACAAAAAGAGACGTAAGACCGAAAAGCTAGCAAAGACAAAAACTCAAAAATAAGTACCAAGACTCGCGTCTTGGATTAGTAGTGCGGGAGAGAATTTAACAAACAAAATAAATAGAAATAAACAAAATTAAAAGAAAATAAATCTGTAAAAAAAACTAGATTGGTGGTTTCACCAAATCTTAGCCCGACTCGATACCAATTGTTGGATCGATTTGGCGCTAGAGGGGGTGAATAGCGATAAGAAAAAACTTTTCGTAATCGTCAATTGGCACGTATAAACGCAGGAAAGATAGCAATAAAAAACACGAGGGTTTTAACTTGGTTCGTAGAGCCTACTACTACCAAGGCCCTAATGGTCCTTGACCACGCACGAGGGCAAATATTAAACTAACTCATTCTCGATAGAGATAGGAGTTAAGCGAATACAAAAACTCAATAAAGATTCAAGGTAGAGGGACACTCCCCCTCTCCTTGATATGATTTAAAGCTTGAAAATAAAGACAACTTATACAAAATTAAAGATTATACCGACGACTTCAAGGATTGGAGGTTGAAGCTTTAGTCGTCTCAGCCGCTCGTCGTAGGGATGTCGAGAGTCGGAGCGATCGGAAGCACTTGGAAGCTTTTGAATTGATGAAAACCCTAGGTTTGGCCCTCCTTTATAGCCTTTAAGCCCCTCAACGAATGGGTCTTCAACCAATCACAAATGGGCACAAAACTCCTTGAAAAATGGTGATAAAGCTTGACTCCTCGAGGCTGATTTTGACCACCGGTTGAATCGCGGTTGAGCTGGCCGGTTGAATCGCTGAATCGCCACGGTTGAACTGGCCGGTTGAACTGGCAGCCACGATTTTTGACTAAAAAAGGAGTTTAGCTCAAAATACAAGTGAATTCGACGGCCACTTGCCGTCCGATCTCAACATAGACCTTCCATGGGAAGTCTTGGGTTGGATCGTCGCCTAAGGACGTCCCCGTACAAAGGACACGACCTCACTTACGCTTGCACACACGAGCTTACCTCGATACTTACTTGTCGCTTTTGCTTCCGGCCTTCCACTCGATTCCTTCAGCTCCCTCCGAAGTAACTCGAGTGTCGCTCGACCACCGCGGCTTCCTCCGGGTGTCGCTAGCCTTCAGCTCCAGCATTGAGACTTTTCTGCACACTTGATTTAGCTCGTGAGATAACAATATAAGCTTAACTTTGTATCGTTTGCTATAATCAAAACATAGGTTCGACTTAGGTGCCCACTGCACCAACAACAACAACGTGCTTCTTCTTCTCCGACGTCTAGGTTTCATTTCCTTTATTTTTGTACGTCGGCTTTAATTTTAGTGTCTTTGCTCATTTACATTCTTCGAAGCTTTTTTATCGTAATGAGGAGAGGGGGAGTGTCCCTCTACCTCAAGTTCTTTTTGTATCGATTAACTCCTACCTCCAACGAGGAGGAGTTTGTTTAGTAATTTGCCCTCCGTACGTGGTCAAGGACCACTAGGGCCTTGGAGTAGTAGCCTTCGGCTACGAACCAAGTAAAACCCTTGTGTTGATTGTCTTTTTTATTTTTACATTTCCGCTGCAATTAATTAATTATCTCTCGAGTTTTAACGAAAGAAAAAGAAAAGATTTTTCGCTATTCACCCCCCCTCTAGCGAACCGCATCGATCCAACAATTGGTATCAGAGCCGGGGGCGCTTAGATTTGGTGAAACCACCAATCTAACATTTATTTTTTCCAGATTTGTTTTTCGTTTAAATTTTTCTCCCGCACTACTAATCCAAGACGAAGTCTTGGTACTCTTCGTTTGATTTTGTTTTGCATGTATTCGCTTTTGGAATAGCCGACGGTCAAACGGGCATAACTTTTCGTACAAGTTGACCCACGACACGGTCTACCTACCAAATCGAAGCTCTCGCAGAGATCTACACTTCGTACGGGGGTTTGCCTCCGTAACAAGCTGTTTTCATCCTCAAAAATCGACGTTTAGTAGCCTTTCGGGGACATCGAAGGTTGTGAGTACTTACTTTTTATTTAGTTTCTTATTTCTTTGCTTAACTTTCTATTTTTCGTTTATTTCTTTTTATTTCCCGCACTACTAATCCAAGACGCAAGTCTTGGTACTTTCGTGTGTTTTTGTTGTTGCTAGGTTTTCATTTTAGTCTCCTTGTCTTTTTGTTCTAATGGCCCATCTCGAGGGTTTTAGCACCGTCCGACCTCCGTTTTACAACGGAGATGATTTCCGTTACTGGAAAGGTCGGATGGAATGCTTTCTCAAAACCCAAATCGAGATGTGGATCATAATCCAAACGGGTTTCACACTTCCGACTAATGAAGTGGGTGACTCCTTGGATTATGATCAATGGACGGTGCAACAAAGACAAGTCGGGCCGATGCCAAGGCAACACAAATCCTCCAGTGCGGCTTGTCCAAGGAGGAGCTAAATCGCGTCGGCCCCTTCATAAGCGCAAAGGATCTTTGGACAAAGCTAATCGAGTTACACGAAGGATCGTATCAAAGGTTTGCAAACGTGATTTGTTATTCAATAAATTGTACACACTAAAAATGCAGGAACACGAGTCCGCGACGCAACTCCACGCCCGTGTCCAAGACATAGTCAACAACCTACACGCAATCGGGCAAAAGGTCGAAAACCACGACCTTATTAGGTATGTCCTAAACTCTTTTCCGAGGACTACCTTATGGGCATCCATGGTTGATGCCTATAAGGTCTCCAAGGACCTTTCTAAAATTAGGTTAGACGAACTCTTTCGATTTCAATTACATGAACAATCCAACTCGGAACCCGAGAGGGTATAGCCTTGTTTGCGAGTTCAAAGAAGAAGAAAATCGCAAGCAAGCCACCACCACCCGAGGAGGAAGATGAGTCCAAGAAGAAGTTGACCGAATTGATCGCCAACTAATGAACCTAGCTCGAAGGATAGCCACGGGCCGAAAGCGAACCACAACTCGACCCAACCAAGGTAAGCCTAAAAGTTCTAACATTAGGTGTTATGAGTGCAATAGGTTTGGACATATCAAGTCCGAGTGCCCCAAGCTCAACCACCAAGCACCTAAGCATAAGAAGGCCCTCAACACGACATGGGAAGAAGCGTCATCCGAAGAAGACGAAGATCACGTCTTCATGGCGAAATCAATTGAGTCAGACACGGAGATCGAACTTGAGTCAGAACCTGAGGATGACTCGGACTACGAAGCTACCTTCAAGTCAAGCCACGGATACGCATCCGGTTCAAAAGATACCCTTAAGGTGAGTCGAGCTTTATTTAATACTTTACATAATACGGTTAGGTTTTTGTCTAGAAAGTTAGCTAAGTCCGAGTCCAAGGTCGAGACCCTTGTTGAGGAGGTTAAACTCCTCAAACACGAGGTCTCCCTAACCTCTTCGACTAGTCGAGTTCAAGAGAAGGACTCAACTCGAGTTGAAAAGCTCGAAGTTGAGAACTCTCTCTTGAAAAGTCAAGTCGAAGATCTTAGGAACACGTTGGAAAGGTTCACTTAGGGATCCAAAGGACTTGACCTCCTACTTAGATCTCAAAGGGCCGTGTACAACAAGGCTGGACTCGGGTTTAACTGAAACACGACTAATAGGTCGTATATGTCGATTGTAAGTCGACATAAGAAACATGTCCAAGCATGGGTCCCTAAGAACTTTTTGATTTCAACTCTAGGATCCAACCCGTACTGGGTTCCCAAGGACCAAATCCACTATGTGGATAGACCGAACCGATTCAACGGTCTAGGGGGAGCCAGTACAAAACATGTTTGTGCTTTAACTTAGAAATTGCGCATGTTTTAACTTAGAATGTTTATGCTTTAACTTAGAAATTGCATGCTTTAACTTAGAAAGTTTGTACTTTAAAACTTGTGAACTCACTTAGAACAAAAACATAACCAACTAAAATTTTTCGAAAAGATTGAGCCTCGGGGAGCCTCTTTTCAAAAACATAACCAACTAAAATTCTTCGAAAAGATTGAGCCTCGGGGAGCCTCTTTTCAAAAATAACTAGTTAGACGAGGAAATAATTTTAGGTGAGTCAAGTCATCATTTTCTTGAAAATGGCTTTGTCTAAGGAAGTGGTCGATGATCCGATAAAAGAAGGCCCCGTGCCTCGCCACGACACTGAAGCCATGATCTTGAAAAGGTAAACTTGACAAGCCTAGGTTAAATCCAAATCTAACATAAAATTACTTGAACCTAAATCCACTAATCAACTTAATTGAAAGTCATCTCAAAAAACACATAAGTATAACATGCTTGATCATATAGACTCTGAGATGACCTAGGGTTAACAACTTACAACCAATTTTCTTAACAACATCCAATCCAACCACCTTGTGTGTAGGATCAATGGATGTTAGACAGCGTTGCTCCCGACACATGACCGGGGATCAACTCAAATTCGCGAAGCTTCGATTCAAACGATAAGGATCGGTAGCCTTTGGGAATAACGGCAAGCTCAAAATCATCGGATCAGTGATATCGAGCTTAACACGAATTTTGTCATTAAAAATGTATTACTTGTAGAGAATTTTGAATATAACTTACTTAGTGTAAGCCAATTGTGTGATAATAACTATAAGGTTATATTTCTAGAAAATGAATGTAATTAATACCAACGTAAACCTCAAAAACAATTCTTAAAGGAACTAGAAATAATAACATTTATACAATGATCAACTTAACCAACTCCTCAACTAAGTGTCTTATGACACGAAGAGGAATCATGGTTGTGGCACCCATTTAACTGTCACTGACCCAAGACTCGGCCCACAAGATGAGTCGAGTGGCTTAGTCGAGAGGCTTACCCAACCTCAAATAATTAGCAATACGCAACTGAACGAAGTTTGTCAACAAGGAAAATAACCTAGGACACAAAACAAGTTAACTAACCAGAGCGAACCTCAAGTGTACTTGAGCTCTGCATATGGATCTATTCGATTCACATGGAGCCAAGTCACTCAATAGAAATCAATATTGCTTAGTCATAATTGGCGACTACTCGAGTTTACACAGGTTAGGTTCATCAAACATAAAAATGATACCCTAGATCAATTAATTAATCTATTCAAATTAATCGAGAATCAAAAAGACCTTAAGGTTAAAAGACTTAGAAGCGATCATGGTGGTGAATTCAAAAATCAAAGGTTCACCGACTTCTGTAACCTAAACGGATACCACCATGAATTCTCTTGCCCTAGGACCCCTCAGCAAAATGGCCTAGTGGAGCGGAAAAACCGAACTCTACAAGAAGCCGCTAGGACCATGTTGAACGAATACGACCTACCCGATAGGTTTTAGGGACAATACGGCTTGCTATGTCCAAAATAGGATCCTTATGGTAAAGAGGCACCTTAAGACCTCGTACGAGATTTATCACGATAAAATACCTAACATCAAGTACTTTAGGGTATTTGGGTGTAAGGTACATATCCTAAACACTAAGGATTACCTAGGGAAATTTACTTCCAAAACCACGACCGGAATCTTTCTAGGATACTCGACTACAAGCAGAGCTTATAGAGTATATAACCACGACACCCTTAGAGTCGAGGAGACTATCAATGTAGTATTTGATGAAGAACATGAACCTACAAAACCCCCGGCAACCCCAATTAGCGAGCCGATTCATACTAGACCTAACTCTGATCCGGAGATCAGGTCTAGTGTTAATCCTAACCTAGGTCAACCTAGTCACTCTATTGATCAAGTGATAGATGACTCCAACCAAACTAGTGTTCAACCAAGTCACCCCATTGATCAAGCATTAGGTGACACAAACCCAACCCAATCTAGGATTCAGACTAACCACCCTATCGATCAAGTAATAGGAGATCTTAATCTAGGAGTTCGAACTAGAGCATCCTATAGGAACCTTAGTCAAATTTCCTTAATTTCAAAGATAGAACCCAAATCAATTGAACAAGCTCTTCTTGATCCCGATTGGATTATTGCAATGCAAGAAGAGCTAGCTCAATTTACTAGGAATGAAGTGTGGGAATTAGTACCACCACCTAAAGATAAAACGATAATTGGAACAAGGTGGGTGTTTCGAAATAAGATTGATGATAAAGGTGAAGTAGTTAGAAACAAGGCTCGGTTAGTCGCCAAAGGATTTAGCCAAGTCGAAGGCTTAGATTACGACGAAACCTATGCCCCAGTAGCTAGACTCGAATCCATTCGAATGTTGCTAGCTTATGCGGCACATCGAGGATTTAAGCTGTTTCAAATGGATGTTAAGTCGGCATTCCTAAATGGATACATTAAAGAAGAAGTTTATGTTAGCCAACCCCCCGGATTCGAAAATCTAGATAAACCCGACCATGTTCTAAAACTTAAGAAAGCTCTCTATGGACTTAAACAAGCTCCTCGAGCTTGGTACGAGAGACTTTCAATCCATCTTAAGTCAAAAGGGTTTAACCAAGGCTTAGTTGACCCAACTCTCTTTGTAAAAACCTTAGGTAAAGAAATATTCATAGCTCAAATTTACGTAGATGATATAATTTTTGGAACCTCTAACTCAGCCTTGCTAAACGAGTTCGTTTCGCTCATGGAAAGTGAGTTCGAAATGAACTTGGTAGGCGAGTTAAGTTTCTTTTTAGGTCTACAAATTAAACAAACTAAGGATGGTATATACCTATATCAACAAAAATACACTAAGGAGTTAATTAAAAGATTTGGAATGCAAGACGCTAAGGTAATAAACACCCCAATGGCGATAAATGTTAACATAGAGAAGACCTAGAAAGTAAGTCCATTGACTTAAAGTACTATAGGAGCGCAATAGGAAGTCTCTGTACTTAGCTATGGCCGACTGATATCTTATTTGCTAGTAAGTATGTGCGATTTCAAACTAGGAGTCTCACCTAACCCTAGTTAAGCGTATCCTTAGATATCTAAAGGGTACACTTAATGTCGGTATTTGGTATCCTAGATCTACCGAGTTCGAACTAATCGGCTACTCCGATTCGGATTATGCCGGTAGTAAACTCGATAGAAAGAGCACGAGTGGTTGTTGTCAACTACTCGGCTCGAGTCTAGTGAGTTGGTGCAGTAGGAAGCAACATTGTGTTGCCTTATCTACCACCAAAGCCGAATACATCGCGATGGGTGAGTGTGTCACTCAACTTCTTTGGATGAAGCACACTCTCCGCGACTTTAAGTTAGACTTTACGAATACTAAACTTCACGTAGATAACATTAGTTCAATTAATCTTACAAAGAATCCAATATGTCACTCTAGGACCAAACATATAGAAGTCAAACACCATTTCATTCGAGAACATGTGGCCAACGGAGCCATACAACTCGAGTACGTCGAATCGAAATCTAACCTAGCAGACCTATTTACTAAACCCCTACCCGAAGCCGAATTTAGTCTATTAAGACGAAAATTGGGCATGTGCGTAATAGAATAAGAACTTGCAAACTATATTTTCTTACTACTATTTCTTATTTTTCATTTTGATGGAACTAGCATAGGACATACCTTAGATAACATGCACCTATAGATTTAAGGAGCCAGTACATCTCACAACACATAGGACTAATGTGTTTGTGTACTTAGCACCGTAGATGGGCGTGAGATGTTAGGACCCTACTCCAGGTTCCAAGATGTAGATCAAGTGCGTCAATATGAACCTCGGAGTATAAATATGCAACTAATATTAACCAACTCTAATCAGGACTTGTTGATAATATCATTTCAATCAAGTCAAACTAGAGTTGAACATTTAGATGAATTATTTTCACATACTATTTTTAAAATCATCATGCTTGGACTTAGGGTTTTCTTAAAACCCCCCCACTTTTTTCTTGATTTATGTCAAAAGGGGGAGAAAAGGCCAAAGTTAAGGTTCAAGAAAAGGCCAAAGTTCAATTTCAAATTTTTGAAATTGATAACTTAACTTAAAACTTTGATTCTGGCCTAAGTTAAGGGGGAGTAAGGTTTAGGTTTCAACTCTTCGGAATTGAAAACTTTAAAGGCCCAAGTTAAGAAATCAAAAGTTAAAACCTTTTGAATAATTAACCTTTTGACTTAACTTTTGATTACTTGCACTTATTTTTGACTCTAAGAAGCCTAAGTTAAGTAATGCCATTTACTTAACTCATTATCTTTTGTGTTTGGAGAGCTAAAAGTCTTTTTCAAGTACTCACCCTCGGTCAAGGGGGAGGGCTCCTCTAAGGGGAGAACTTGAGAAATATTTTTACTACTCCTACTTTTGCTTCTTGTCTTTACTGTTTCATGCACTTAATTTCCTTAACTTTGTGTGTTTTTGCCATATATCAAAAAGGGGGAGATTGTTGGTGCAGTGAGGCACCGAAATCGAACCTGTGTTTTGATTATAGCAAAGACACAAAGTTAAGTCTATTTTGTTTTCTCACGAGCTGAATCGAGTGTGAAGAAGATTGATATAGCTGGAGCTGAAGGCTAGCAACACCCGGAGAAAGCCGCGGTGGTCGAGCGACACTCGAGTGATTTCGGAGGGAGCCGAAGGAATCGAGTGGAAGGCCGGAAGCAAAAGCAACACATAAGCATCGAGGTAAGCTCGAGTGTGCGAGAGTAAGTAAGGTCGTATCCTCTTTACGGGGATGATCTTAAGCGTAGATTCGACCAAAGACATCTTATAGATGGTCTAGGTCGAGATCGGATGGTCGATGACCATCGAAATTATGTTTTTGTTGTGCTAACTTTGACTTGCAGCAAGCATCGATCATTGCCGAGGACTCGACTCTAAAGTCAATGATCATTTGTCGAAGGTCGAATCGTGATCGCCATCGGATCGATGATGGCCATCAGTCGACTGATGGTCAATGATCAGATTCGAGGAGTCAAGGCTTATCACTCCACCTCAAAGTGGTTTGGTGTCCATTTGTGATTGGTTGAAGACCCACTCGAAAAGGGGCTCAAAAGCTATAAAAGGAGGGCCAAACCTAGGGTTTTCACAATAATTCTAAGCTTCCAAAAAGTCTCCGCAAAGCTACCGACAACAACGTGCTTCTTCTTCTCCGACGTCTAGGTTTCATTTCCTTTATTTTTGTATGTCGGCTTTAATTTTAGTGTCGTTGCTCATTTACATTCTTCGAAGCTTTTTTATCGTAACGAGGAGAGGGAGAGTGTCCCTCTACCTCAAGTTCTTTTTGTATCGATTAACTCCTACCTCCAACGAGGAGGAGTTTGTTTAGTAATTTGCCCTCCGTACGTGGTCAAGGACCACTAGGGCCTTGGAGTAGTAGCCTTCGGCTACGAACCAAGAAAAACCCTTGTGTTGATTGTCTTTTTTATTTTTACATTTCCGCTGCAATTAATTAATTATCTCTCGAGTTTTAACGAAAGAAAAAGAAAAGGTTTTTCGCTATTCACCCCCCCCCTCTAGCGAACCACATCGATCCAACAGTTTCCATTAAGGAAAGCTGTTTTCACATCCATCTGCCATATCTCATAATCATAATGAGCCGCTATGGTCAGGAGCATCCGAATGGATTTAAGCATAGCTACAGGCGAATAGGTTTCGTCATAATCAACACCTTGCTTTTGACGATATCCTTTCGCCACCAATCTAGCCTTATAGGTAATCACATTACCATCCATGTCGGTTTTCTTCTTGAAAACCCACTTGCACCCTATAGGCTTTATGCCTTCAGGTGGGTCAACCATGTTCCAAACTTGGTTTTCATACATGGAATCCATTTCCGACTTCATGGCACCAAGCCACTTATCCCTTTCTGAACTTGTCAGCACTTCTTTATAACTGGTAGGCTCCTCATCATCAATGAGTAACACGTCGTTCGATTCACTTACGAGAAATCCATATCTCTCAGGAATATTACGTGTTCTACCAGATCTACGAAGATGTGGTGTTACAACAGGTCCAGCCGATTGCTCATCACTATGAGTTGTCGGCTGTTGTGCTTCACCAGGTATCTCATCAATGTCTATTTGAGTCTCTCGAGCCTCCTCAAGCTCGACGACACTCCCACTGTTTTCTTGCAAGAGAAACTCTTTCTCAAGAAATACAACATGCCTTGAAACAAACACCTTTTGTTCCACAGGATGATAGAATTGGTAACCCCTTATTTCCTTAGGGTATCCAATAAATAGACATTTATCAGACTTAGCATCCAATTTGTCTGATAGAGTCCGCTTCACATAAGCAGGACAACCCCATATCTTCAAGTAAGATACATGAGGTTTCTTACTATTCCATATCTCATATGGAGTAGTTGAGACTACCTTGGTAGGCATTCTGTTTAACAAGTAAGCAATTTATGCGAGTGCATAACCCCAAAAGGACTTGGGAAGAGTCGCATGATTCATCATTGACTGACCATGTCCAACAAGGTCGATTCGCCTCTCAGATACACCATTATGCTGTGGTGTATATGGCGGAGTCCATTGAGACAATATACCATTGTCTCTTAGATAATCAAGAAACTCTTGACTTAAGTATTCACCACCTCGATCCGATCGAAGTATTTTAATACTCTTGTCATGTTGTTTCTCTACTTCATTTCTGAATTCTTTGAACCTTTCAAAGGCTTCAGACTTGTGTTTCATCAAGAACACATACCCAAACCGTGAGTGATCATCGGTGAAGGTAATGAAGTAGCTATAGCCTCCTAAAGCTTGAGTTGACATAGGTCCACATACATCAGTATGTATTAGACCTATTAACTCTCCCACTCGTTCACCTTTTCCAGTAAAAGGTAACTTAGTCATCTTGCCTTTTAAGCATGATTCGCATGTATCGTATGAATCCAATTCAAACGATTCTAGAATTCCACATCGGTGTAATTCGGACATGCATTTCTTGCTTACATGGCCAAGACGACAATGCCACATATAGGAATCTAATTGATTACCCTTTCGAGCACGCGTGTTGCTCGCTTCGATATTGAAAATGTCACTGGATACGTCCAACGTATAAATACCATTGCTTAAAGTTTCAGTGCCATAAAGAACTCCATTCAAAGTTATGTAACAACAATTGTTACTAAAAGTCAAATGATACCCATTTCTATTTAAAAAGAAATAGAAATGATGTTCTTTATCAATGAAGGAACAAAAAAGCAATTGTCCAGTTCTAAGACAAGTCCTGCAGGGAGTTTCAACAAATACGTTCTGATGGCGAGTGCAGCAACCTTTGCTTCATTCCCAACACGTAAATTTGGCTCTCCCTTGACGAGTCTTCTTCTATTCCTTAGCCCATGTATGTCATTACATATATGTGAGCCACACCCAGTATCCAATACCCAAGTGTCTGAGGAAATAGAATGACAATCAATAACGAAGATATGTGAAAAGATGGAGCATCTTATGCCTTATTCTTCTTCACGGACTCAAGATAAATCTTGCAATTTCTTCGCTAATGGCCCTACTTTCCATAATTATGGCAAGTGCCCTTTTGAGCTGGTTCTGCCTTTTTAGCCTTTTTCTTCTTCCCCTTATGTTGTTCCTTTGACTCCCTCTTAGAACCTTTCTTCGAGGAATCAACTAACAACACCGTCCCCTGCTCATGCTTCTCAGAAGGTTCCACAGTCTTCAGCATGTTGAGCAGTACCACAGATGAACCTTCTTGCATCTCAGAGGTGAAGAGGATCTTGGAGACTTCGAACCTTTCGAATCTTACTTACTTATCAAACAACTCATAAAGATGAAGGACTACGATATGAGCATCCATATGCTCATGCTGCTTTCGTAGCTTGGGTTCCATCGTGGCTAGCATGATGCAACTCACCATTTCAGAATCATTCACATGTTTCTGATAGGCCAACAATTGGTCCAGAGTTGCATTGTCACTAGGACGGGCGGGAAGAGACGCTTCGAGGACATTCGCAAGCTTTTCCACCTTGAGAACAATTCTCAAGTTTCTAAGCCAGTCCAAGAAGTTCGGCCCAGTCAATTTATTCGAATCCAAAATGGAACGTAAATTCAAAGACATCATGATCAATCTTAGAAATACAAAACGAGCATATATGAGAAAATGATTTTAAAATGCCTCAATATACATTTATAAATCCCATTCATTTTTCGAATTTCAAAAACCCCAAAATCACTTCGGGAGATCGTAGGTCCATCTCCGAATGGGCTGATATCCATCATAGATATGAACAACCTTGGAGAGAGTCCAACAAGCCATTCATAACTACGACGGTAGGTATCAACTATACCGATTGCATATCACGTATATGCAACTATCACAATGTGCTATCAACTAATTGAATGTTCACACATACATCGGGTTGTTAACACATTAACAAGTATGCATCATATGCATAGCACCCAACTTCACCTCCCTTTACATCGACCTTGGAGAGAGTCCAACAAGCCGATGCTCCAGGTTAAAGCCAACCCATTAATCGAGAATAGTTTTAATATGGTTAGAGCGCATTCAACCAATTAGCCTAGCTTGGAGAGAGTCCAACAACCAAAGCTAACGATTGACCTCTAACTCTTACCATATTAGTATTAAACTATTCCATGGTTTGAACATGTTCGGGTTCGAGCCGGGCTTGGAGAGAGTCCAACAACCCAAACAAGAAACGGAACTCTGGTTCTAACCATATTAATGGAAGGTGTAGGCTTTGATATTGAGTTAGAGTTTTTATGTCTCATCCTCTTTGCATGCAAATAACTATTATCTACATGACATGACATACTTGGCATACATCTACATGTCACGACACGCATGGCATAATGTTATACATCTAATGCAATTACATGGCATACAATTATGTCATGTACATAATTTCCTTATTTGTCATAACTATTTATGGAAATAAAATATGTTTAAGATTTGATTCTCCAAATCAAATCATGATTGAATTAGGAAACAAATTTTCAAATCTAATCACATATTTTATTTATGAAAATAATTGATTAAGGAAAATCAATTTAGGAAACCAATTTCCTAAATCATCAAAACTACTTATGGAAATAAAATATTTTAAGATTTGATTCTCCAAATCAAATCATGATTAAATTAGGAAACAAATTTCCAGAATCTAATCAAATATTTTATTTATGGAAAATATCAATTTCCATAAATACTTCCAACTTTCCAAAAGTGGAAGATTTCCATAAATACATCTAGACTTTCCAAAATTGAAAAATTTCCATAAATACTTCTAAAATTCCAAAATTAGAAAATTTCCAGAAATAACATTATGACTATCGCAAAACTATTTTACGATTATGTCGAAACACAACCTGGGCTCTGATTCCACTGTTGGGTTTCCGGCACCGCGGCATGTGTGTGTTCGATCACGTTTCGTAAACATGAGCACAGCAGAAGCAATAAAAATAATAAATCTACATTTATTACAACACACACATCACACGCATGCATAGTACAACAAGTGTAGACATAACCGTAAATTTAAATTTTCAATAAAAGGAAATTTATCTACGTTATACCTTTCGTATGACGTGTAGCGGGAACGGCATCAACCGGAACGATCCTCGCTAGAATCGTCTCTATCCGTATCCACGCCGAGTTCCTCGGGATGACTTCGCTAAGCCACGAGCTTCGTCTTCGTACGGGTTACCAGCCTCGTGTTGAAGACGACGTGATCGAGAGATGATCACGATCCGAATCCAAATTCGGATCCTAATACGAGTTCTCAAAACTTGCTTCTCCGGAGAGGTATTCGTCAACCAATTGACGAATCCTTCATCCTCCACCTCAGAGGATTACCGGAGATCGAATCCCCGGTAATTTAGCCGCTGTCGGAGCTCTAACCGTCGTCCAAATGACGCTCCGATGAGAGGAGAACAAGCTGTCCAGAAAACTGGACAGCTTTGGTGGAGGTGATAGGTGCCGGCCAACCAAGGAAGATAGAGCTCACCTTGATGCCAAACCTGAAGGAGATCTCCTGAGCACTAACCGACAGCAACTCGACGCCGGCGAGGGGGAAGGAAGCTACCTTCTGGACGCCGGTTGGTGGAGCTATGGGCGGCGACAAGAGGTTGGCGCCGAAAACTCCAATAAGGAGGTGGGCGGCAACTTTAACCTAGGGGTTTTGGATTATTAGGGCTTAACAATCCCTTAAGCCCTCTTTTATAGAGAACTAATTCTCTTAATGGTTATTGGATCATAACCATTAGGCCCGTTAACTCGCTCCATTAAGATAAGTTAAAATAAACCAAACCATGATGGTTTATTTTAAGTTAAAATGAACCGAACCAACTTTTGGTTCATTCGTTTAAAATAAACCAAACCCTTTGGTTTATTCTCCTCCATTGGATTAGAACCAAACCATTTTGGTCCATCCATTATGTCTTCATAAGACACGACCCATCACACTTCCATTGCGACTGAAACGATTTCATGCTCGCTTTATGTTTGGTCCAACCAAACTTAGTTTCTCTCGGTTTGAGAATCCCATTCTCAAGCTCATTTTAAATCCTTCGGATTACGCTCGTTGTGCGTGTGACCAAATAGGTTCTCGATTTATGTTGGCCGTCTATAATTAACCATTAATTATAGAACGATCATGAGTGGCACCTAGTAGTACATCATGATCCCCAATTAACCGAAAAGATCAACGGTTGATCCAGAACTATTTCTGAAACCCTTCAGCATCTCGAATGATTCGTGCCCCATTCCCTTCACTCATCTTATACCCACTTGGTTCAGGACATGGTCTATAGTGTCAGTCCCCACTAGGCTGACTACGTCACACCTAGCCCAAGTATCATTTCCTCATCCTACGGATTCTAGTTACTGCACATGTATCGAAGAGTACTTTACTCTAAACATGTAATGCTTTGGCCAAAGACTTTAGTAACAATCCGACGAGAGGCCATGGGTATACATATCCTCGCAAGGAGTGGTGAATCCTTTATAGGCTATTCAAACACCTTCGATCACTTCGACTTATACCCAATCATCCCGGGTCCACATCTCCTTAGAGATGTTTGCTTAAGATGTCAAAGCATAAGTCTCTATGATCAAGATGACTTGAATACCGCAAGTCAAAGGAACATCGCACTTAAGCCACAGTAAGAACTTCATTGACATATCTATATATGCAGAGAACCATATGAAGTCTTACGGCTGGTCACTCCAATGAACTAGTTACCATAACTAGGATCCACGATCAACTCCGGACATCACAATGTCTCCAGCCAGTGAGAATCAGCTGCTTGGATACACCAAGGAGTATACCTCGTGCTAGTCTCGACAGAATTGATGGTGTCCAAATCCATCAATTCATTGACTAGGGATAATTTCGATACATCACAATTACACATGTAGAGATACTCACTAGTTGTGATCCAATCACAAATTCTCTCATGCTTGTGAATCGTATCGTGGACATTCAGTAAATGAGTTTAAGATCCAATCAAATACATAAAACATGTATACTCAAATAGTGAATCTTCATTTATCATATAAATGGTTCATACATAAGGCGATTGCCTTAGGAAATCTCTCATATATTACTAACACATTCAATATTGGTCAACTAACCATCATTTTAAGAAGCATAGTTGTTTTGAAAACTATGTATAACTACACACAATAATCATGGCAACCAATAAAAATAGTTTTAAGAATCTATTTATGTGTATATAAATTTTAAAATCGTTTTTAAAATCAGTTTTAATTTGTTGTCCTTACCATCTCACCCATTCTACATGATCAACCAAGTTATTCTTATAGGTATTGTGAGATGAATTTAATTTAATGCCTTAGAAATTAATTAATCTTGGGTTAGATTCGCATTTCACCTTTAGTTAGTTAAGTGAACATTTCAAAAGAGGGCTTCCAGGTCGTGGCGAGGCACAGGGGTCTTCTTTGATCGGAACAACGACCACTTCCTTAGACAAAGCCAACTTAGGAAATTACACACTTAATTCACTTAGGATTACGTCTTGGTCTAACTAGTTTAGGATGTGGTGAGGTAGCTTCAGTTAGTTCCACTTAGTTAAATGCACCAAGCTAGATACTCCTTATCCAACTCGGATACACTTGACTTCATTTCCTTAACGTACTATTATCTCACCGCATCCTGATACTATGTTGTCAAGATTAATTAATTATTTCCTATCTAACCATTCTATGAGAGTGAATTTAAAACTAGTATGTATGACATGACAAAATAAGCATGATAATGATATGTATGCATGAGCAAGCTACATCCAATCAATTTAAAGAAATGGTTGTTTTCTTGGGTAGACTTTTATTTGTTCTATAGTTATAAGATACTTTATTATAATTAGGTTTACAAATTTTAGTGTCTTGATTTTTGGTTAGCTTAGACTTGTAACCCAAGTCTACATATTTATTAGTTGAATTTTTAAAAGTTGAAGGTTTAATTACTAGATTATTAATTTGTGTATAATCAAATGGTACTCTATTATAATTAATTTTATTAGTTTGATTATTTAATTTTTAATTTTTAATTAAGTTAGATTGTGAATTATTTAAAATAAGATTATTAGAATTTTTCAAAATAATATTATTAGACTTTTTCAAGATAAGATTATTAGACTTTTTAAAAGTAGAATTATTAGAATTTTTTAAGATAAGATTATTAGACTTTTTAAAAATAGAATTATTAAAATTATTAGAATTTTTTAAGGTAGAATTATTATAATTATTCAAGATAAGATTATTAGAATTTTTAAAGGTAGAATTATTATTAGAATTATTTAAGATAAGATTGTTAGAGTTTTTAAAGGTAGAATTATTATTAGAATTATTTAAGATAAGATTGTTAGAGTTTTTAAAGGTAGAATTATTATTAGAATTATTTAAGATAAAATTGTTAGAGTTTTTAAAGGTAGAATTATTATTAGAATTATTTATATTATCTTTGGAATTTTTTAAAGTTAATTTCGATTTTTTTATGGTTGAATTTTCCAAAATAGAATTTTTTAATTCGGAATTATCTAGATTAATCAGATCTAGGATTTGATGATTTTGTCCTATGGTTTGATTATTCTGATTAAGGGTTTGATTATTCTGATTAAGTCCTAGATTGGTTTTATCTTTGACTTGATCTAGATCTATGTTGATTAAACTAAATATTTGATTAATCTCTTTGTTAATTTTATCAAATGTTAGATTAATTTGATCATTTTCTTCTATGATATTATTATTATTATTATTTAAACTAATTAAATCTGAATTAATTAATTTTTTATTAGTTGAATTATTAATTTTATTAATTAATTGACAATGATTACACAATTTATCTAAATTATCAACTTTTCTAAAACTAAATTTTTCAAAATGATTAACTTTACGATTCTTGTAGTGACTGAGATTCTTGTAGACCAAGCACTTGATGTGCTCCTTGTTCTTCCGGATTCCTAACAATGGTATCTCCTTTGCTGTCAGTTGCGTCGTTCAAGTCTTACGAATAGGACACTTATTTTTATAGTATCCTCTCTCCCTGCACTTAAAGCAAATAATATGAAATTTAAAATTTAAATTGACATTGTTACCTTTATGCCTTGTGGGAGACTCTTCCATGGTTGGCTCGGTCAACGATTTTCTAAAACTCGCAAAAAAACAAATACAAACCAAAAAGTCCCAAGACTTGGTCTTGGATTAGTAGTGCGGGAGATATTTAAAAATAAAAATAAAAATAAATAAAAGAAAATGCTCGACCGGTGGTTGCACCGAATTTGAGCGCCCCCGCTCTGATACCAATTGTTGGATCGATATGAGCGCCAGAGGGGGGGGGTGAATAACGTTCGTAAAAACTTTTCTTTTTCAACGATTAAAACCAAGTACACAGTGGAAAACTAAAAGACAAACACAAGAAAAACACAAAGCTTTTTTACTTGGTTCACAGCCCACCGGCTGCTAATCCAAGGCCCTGCGATCCTTGATCGCTTCCGAAGGGCAATCACTAAAAGTCTCTTCCTCGTTGGAGGTAAGAGACAAGACGATTACAATGATTATAAGGCCAGTAACAACCTTACCGGTCCTTATACAAATTAAGTATAGAAAGATAATAATAATACCGACAATTAATTAGAAGATGGCGCACGGTCGGAGTAGCGTTGTAGAGAGCACGAGCACTTGGGAGATTCTTTTATTTGGGTGTGAGTCCTCCCCTCCTTTTATAGATTTGCGCCTTGGAATTTGTCCCGATCCAGATCCAAAACTCGTGGATCTTATCTTGAGGTGACGGCTTATCTTATCCTGAGGTGGCGACTTATCTTATCCTGAGGTGGTGGCATCAATCTCTATCTCTTTGACCTTGTGCACTGGGCTGATTCGTCGACATCAGTCGACTGATCCTCTTAGCAGTCGACAGCCTTCAGTCGACTACTGACATCTCCAGTTAACTGCTGCACTTGAGAATTCCTGCAATATAAGATTAGCACAATAGATGCATAATGCCATGCAGTGTGATAGTTCTTTGACTGTCCGATCTCAACTTCAGCATTCCTCCGGAAGCCTTAGTCAGATCGACGCCTAGGATTGTCCTCTAACCGAGGGTGCATCCTTACCACCACTCCACACACGGAGCTTACCTTTGGTCCTCTTGACCTGTCACTTAGCTTTCGATCACCACTGAGGTTCCTCGACTCCCCGAGGTTCTCCTGGTGTCGCCCGACCACCACAGTTTCTCAACTTGAGATTCTCCGGATGTCGCTCGACCTTTGGCTTAGCTTAAACACTTCCTGCACACTTAGTATATCACATGAGATAACAAAATAACTTAACTTTGAATCTTTACCATCATCAAAACCAAGGTTCAATTATCTAGTGCCCTTGCACCAACACCGTTGTCTCACGACAATAGTGACATCAGTCGACTGATGGTCCCGAGCAGTCGAATGATCGGTGATTTCCAACCTAGGCAGCAACTTTAAAGGGAGCTCGTGGAGGAGAAAATTAATAGCGGTTTTTGAAGGCTTTTGGGGTGATTTGTTGCTGCAAATCAGGGTCTCCAAGTGCAATTCAAGCAACCACAAATAAAGCAATCAAAAGAGCATTTGTAAAGTTTTTCTTTGCATAGATTGTTGTATTCTTTTTGTATTTGCTTGTTATTACCTTGTATTACTTTTGTAATCTATTGTAAGAGGTTTCTCCACCTCCGGATTGTTCCGAGAAGGAGTTATTTGTGATTAGTGATTGCGTGTGCATCACTAGATCTCTTTAGAGCTTGATCCGTGGAGTAGGAACCGTTCGGTTCCGAACCACGTTATATGCTTGTGTTGTGAATTGTGTGAAGGGTTTTGCCCCGGAAGCTCTCATACCAATTTAATGGTTTTAGCTTATCGAGTCCGTGAGGGGAAGCTTCGCTTCCCACTTCACTTCGGTCGTTTGTTCATGGCGATCCCTTTGATGTCCCCGGATTAAAAATTTAATCCTAGATAAAAGGGATTTCCCAAACAACCAAGCCATCGTCGTCCTATTCATTTAGAGAGGTCACTTGAACAAACTAGTTGTTCAAGCGACCATCCTCTATTCTACGAGTAGCCGCGGAATAGATGATGTCCGGATCGCCGGTTTTCGTGTTTATGCTCGGGATCCAAGTATTATTTAGCCATTTACAGATTTATATCATGCTCATTGTTGAAAAACAAATACAAGCAAGTAACATATAAAGATTAGAGAATCGATATACCTCTCGATCTTCTAATGTATGTCCTTTCTTCTTTCGGACATCGTTTGGGTGACGCTCTACCAAAAGTCGAAGCTCCTAGATCGCAAATCTTCCTTCCTTTCTCTTCCAAAGCAAGGGGAAGAATAAAAACAAAGCTCTTCTCCTTCCTATGGCCAACCAACATGCAACAAGGAGAATGCTTGCCGCCGGCCAACAAGGAGAAGGAGATAATGGTGGAAACCGGCCAAGACACCAAGGGAAAGCCCTATATCTTGTTTCCACCACCTAAGGAAAAGGAAAAGGGGTCTTTAGATGCTGTCCAAGGGCTGGGATAGGGCTGTGGCCACCGACCACCAAAGGATGAAGAAGAAAGAAACCTTCCTTATTTGGTGCCACCCAAGCCTCCTAAACCCTAAGCCTCCAAACCCTAATCCTAGCTCTCCTTATGGCCGGCCATGGAAGTGGGGAAGAGGATTAGGATGAGCACAAGCCAAGGTAGAGGGAAGATGGGAGGAACTAGCCAAGAAGAAGAAGAAACACCTCGAGTTGCCGCCCACCCATAGCTCCCAAAACCCTAGCCACCCAAACCTAATCCTAAACCAACTAGGATTCCTAACCTCCAAAGGAAGCAAAACCTAATCCCCTTAAGCCATCATCCTCCTTGCCGCCCACTTCATGACTCTATTTATAGAGTTGGGCTCAAGCCATGATTTAATCTCCTCCATTTGTTCTAGGAATTTAATCTCAACCGTCGGATCTAGAGATTTAATCTCAACCGTCGGATCTAGAGATTTAATCCCTACAATCTCCCACTTATACTAAAAGACTATGCTGTCCTCATACTGCCATACATCTGATTCCCCTTCCCTCCACATGCCTATCAAAGCTCTCGCTAGAAGGGCCTTAGTGAAAGGGTCTACCAGGTCATCCTCTGATGCAATCTAGGCGACAACAACTTCTACCTCCTTTACAATTTCTCATATTAGGTGGTACTTGCGCTCTATGTGTTTACTAGCCTTATGGGCTTGTGGTTCCTTCGAGTTTGCAATTGCACCACTATTATCACAATAAATTGTGATAGTTCTGGGAAAACCAAGAATCACATCCAAGTCCATCAGAAAGTTCCTGAGCCATACAACTTCTTTGGCCACCTCAGAGGCTGCCACATACTCAGCTTCCATGGTAGAGTCCGCCACGCATTTCTGCTGAACACTCCTCCATACAATGGCTCCACCTCCCAAAGTAAACACAAAACTTGAGGTAGACTTACTGTTATCCCTATCTGATTGGAAGTCGCAATCCATGTAACCCACAGGGAGTAATTGGTCTGCCCGGTAAACCAGCATATAATCCCTAGTCCTTATCAGGCACTTTAATATATGCTTTATCGCAGTCCAATATCCCTATCCTGGATTACTTTGATATCTGCTGACCATGCCCACGGCAAAGAAGATATCTGGTCTCGTACATAGCATCGTATACATGAGGCTTCCTACTGCCGAAGCATAAGGAACCGCCTTCATCTCCTCTATCTCCTCAGATGATCTAGGACACATATCTTTAGATAAAGGAACTCCATGCCTGAAAGGTAAAAAACCCTTCTTGGAGTTCTGCATGCTAAAACGCTCCATAATCGTGTCTATGTATGAAGCTTGGGATAAGCACAACATCCTTTTCCTGCGATCCCTTATAACCTTGATCCCAAGGATGTGTCCCACCTCTCTCAAGTCCTTCATATCAAACTGTTTGGACAACCATACTCTTACGCCCGATAACACTTTAATATTGTTGCCAATCACCAAAATGTTATCTACGTATAGTACAAGAAATACCACTACGTTTCTATCACATCTTTTGTATACACAAGACTCATCCGGACTTTGAATAAATCCATAAGACTGATTTACCTCATCAAAGCGGATGTTCCAAGACCTCGAAGCTTGCTTCAATCCATAAATGGACCGATTAAGCTTACATACAAGATGCTCTTTGCCCTTAGCAATGAATCCCTATGGTTGCTTCATATAGATGTTTTCCTCAAGACTTCCATTAAGGAAAGTTGTCCTGACATCCATCTGCCACAACTCATAATCCATATGAGCTGCTATGCAGAAGAGCTCCCAGACCTGACTTGAATCCATAGATTCAATCTTAGTATTCATTGCACTTTGCCAAGATGTTGCATCTATATCTTGGATTGCCTCGTCGTATGTCCAGGGATCAGGTTTATGTTCGCCAGGGACCAAATCAGAAGATTCACCCAAGAACATAAATCTATCAAGCTGTCTCACAACCCTCCCACTACGACGGGTATCACCTGTGTATCCTCTGTGACATGCGGTGCAGTGACATGTGGTATATCCTCTTGTACTGGTGGTACTAAAGAAGTGACTTCCCCTTTTAACTCCTCCAGAACAATTTTACTCTTGGGCTTGTGGTTCATCACATAGTCTTCCTCTAGAAATCTGGTGTTCGTGCTAACGATCACCCTCTGATATCTAGGACTATAAAATAAACCACCCTTCGTTCCTCTAGGATAGCCAACAAACAAGTGTACTTCTGTACGAGGTTCCAACTTACCAACATCTGGCTTCAGTACATGTGCTGGACTCCCCTATATCCGAATATGTCTTAGACTAGGCTTTCGCCCAGTCCACAACTCTGTGGGAGTAGAAGGCACTGATTTAGATGGAACCAAGTTCAGAATGTACACCGTCGTATCTAGAGCATATCCCCAGAATGAATCTGGCAAGTTAGAATAACTCATCATCGATCTAACCATCTCCATAAGAGTTCTATTCCTTCGCTCTGCTACACCGTTCTGCTAGGGTGTGCCAAGTGCAGTCAATTGGGATTGAATCCCAACCTCTGATAAGTAGTTCCTAAACTCTCCCAAGAGGTACTCACCGCCACGATCAGATCGTAGTGTCTTGATACTTTTACCTTGACGTTTCTTCACATCAGCCTTGAATTCTTTGAACTTGTCAAAGCATTCAGACTTACAGCGCATCAGGTAAATGTATCCATATCTTGAGTAATCGTCTATAAAAGAGACGAAATACTCAAAACCACCTCTAGCATAATAGGACCACACAAATTAGACTGAACCAATTCTAACACATCTTTGTCTCTATACCCCTTGGCCTTAAAAGGCCTCTTGGTCATCTTACCCTCCAAGCAAGATTCACAGGTTCAGAGATCCTCAACTACTAATGAACCCAAAGGTCCATCAGCTATCAACCTTTGAATTCTGCTTAGGTTAATGTGACCAAGCCTAAGATGCCAAAGATATGTTTGGTTCATCTTCGAAGGTTCTTTTCTCTTATTGGAATTAGAAGATGAGTTATTAACTTCAATTTGCATCGTGGGAGGTTTTGGTTCAAGTGTATATAAATTTTCTATCAATGTACCTGAATAGATATTCTCCCTATTCCTTTTTATAACAGCTCTGTCATTAAAAGAAATAGAATATCCATCCATAAATAATTTAGAAACTGAAACTAAGTTCTTTCTAAATAAAGGTACATAAAGGAAATTTTCCAGAACCTAAGTTTTATTTTTCTCAAGAGATAAATAAAACTTCTCCCACTACTCTAGCCACCACTTTCATGGCATTTCCCAAGTAAATGGTAATCTCCCTTTTAGCTCGTCTTCAGGTTTCCTGGAACCCCTGCAAAGTATTGCAGACATGATCAGAGGCTCCTATATCTACACACCAGGTGCTGGTAGATAACACCGCTAACCATGTTTCAATGACTAGACCAAAGGATATACCTTTGTTCTGTTTCGGACTGGGACAATCCTTCTTCCAATGTCCATCCTGCTTGCAAGTGAAGTACTTGCCTTTCAACTTCTTCACTCCTCCCTGAGATCCTCCCACCACCTTTGCTCCACCTTGTTTCTCCTTCTTCTTGCCTTTCGGCTTAGAAGTAGAAACATTTTTGAGCAACCATGGCTTGAGGACACTCTTCGAAGAGTGCATACTTGTACTCCTTAGCTGATAAGACAATATCTAGATTCTTTTCCAATCATCATAATTTTGTACGGTAAGTTTATTTTCCTTTAGTATCATAGTAAGTGGATTGAAAGTCTATTTTGAAAATCCTAAGAATCACATAGATCATTACTGTAGATTTCAAAAAATTATTGATTCCTCAAACAATAAAATTTTAAAATCAACCAACACCTCAAAACACCGTGAATATCGTATGCCACGATAGTGTGGACGTATACGAATTCTACATTTGTAAGAGGAGGTTTTACCCATTAATTTTACTATCTTGTCAACCTAACTTTTTGACAAGTAAAATTAATAGTTGATTTCTCTTCGGCCCTACAAATAAAAGCAGTGACTCCGATGGGGAGGATACTTATATTTATATCTAAGTGTTCACCATTACTTGGTACCAAGTTAATTATCTCGAATTATGTGCCTTACAATGGGGAAGTACACACACTCCTTAATAATTTCCTATAACCATACTCGACCTTGTGATCCACAAACAAACTCATCCGATGGGGAGGAAGACACTCAGAGCCGATGCGCAAGTTTGTTTGCATCACTTGTCAAATCGTAATGGAGGTCATGGGAATTTTAAAAATTCCCTCTCCCACTTAGTAATTTGAAATTGAGGAATTTTCCTAGCCTACGACATGCATATCAAACAAAAAGCAATAAATATGAAAAATAAATTATTTTTCAACTATTATGGCTTTTGTCTTCAATATGACTCCCGTCGTATCGCCATCTCGTCCGCTCCTCCTATGCCATGTACAAGCCATTCAGAGATCCGAGCCGAGACTAAAACCTATTTTAATTTACATCCATCGATCCTATACTCCACGAGGGAGTGTACATGAAATCTAGATCGAAAGTAAAATAAAATAAAGAGTGGCTAAACAATGCCGTATTTAATTTACAAAAACTAAATACTAGCCTCGTCAACCCCCGAGGATTCAACAAAATAAATATTTACACACATACAATCACATACACACATATGGCCATAATAGTCGGATCTTATGCCTGCAACCAAAGAGTTAAACTACGCATATCCTACTATTATCCGACACATATAATATATGAAAAAGTGCATAAAAATTAACCGAATCCTAAACACACAAAACCGGAAACCTTGGCTCTGATACCAATTTAAGGGTTTTGCCCCGGAAGCTCTCATACCAATTTAATGGTTTTAGCTTATCGAGTCCGTGAGGGGAAGCTTCGCTTCCCACTTCACCTCGGTCATTTGTTCATGGTGATCCCTTCGATGTCCCTGGATTAAAAATTTAATCCTAGACAAAAGGGATTGCCCAAACAACCAAGCCATCGTCGTGCTATTCGTTTAGAGAGGTCACTTGAACAAACTAGTTGTTCAAGCGACCATCCTCTATTCTACGAGTAGCCGCGGAATAGACGATGTCCGGATCGCCGGTTTTCATGTTTATGCTCGAGATCCAAGTATTATTTATCCATTTACAGATTTATATCATGCTCATTGTTGAAAAAAATACAAGCAAGTAACATATAAAGATTAGAGAATCGATATACCTCTCGATCTTCTAATGTATGTCCTTCCTCCTTTCGGACGTAGTGTGGGCGACGCTCTACAAAAAGTCAAAGCTCCTAGATCGTAAATCTTCATTCCTTGCTCTTCCAAAGAAAGAGGAAGAATAAAAACAAAGCTCTTCTCCTTCCTATGGCCAACCAACATGCAACAAGGAGAATGCTTGCCGCCGGCCAACAAGGAGAAGGAGATAATGGTGGAAACTGGCCAAGACACCAAGGGAAAGCCCTATATCTTGTTTCCACCACCTAAGGAGAAGGAAAAGGGGTCTTTGGATGCTGCCCAAGGGCTGGGATAGGGCTGTGGGCACCGGCCACCAAAGGATGAAGAAGAAAGAAACCTTCCTTATTTGGTGCCACCCAAGCTTCCTAAACCCTAAGCCTCCAAACCCTAATCCTAGCTCTCCTTATGGCCGGCCATGGAAGTGGGGAAGAGGATTAGGATGAGCACAAGACAAGGTAGAGGGAAGATGGGAGGAACCAGCCAAAACCTTATAAAGAAGAAGAAACACCTCCTTGAGTTGCCGCCCACCCATAGCTCCCAAAACCCTAGCCACCCAAACCTAATCCTAAACCAACTAAGATTCCTAGCCTCCAAAGGAAGCAAACCCTAATCCCCTTAAGCCATCCTCCTCCTTGCCACCCACTTCATGACTCTATTTATAGAGTTGGGCTCAAGCCATGATGTAATCTCCTCCATTGGTTCTAGGGATTTAATCTCAACCGTCGGATCTAGAGATTTAATCTCAACCGTCGGATCTAGAGATTTAATCTCTACCTTTGGATCTAGAGTTTTGTTTTCATCCATTGGATCTAAGCTTCATGAGGTGTTAATAGGCTATATTAGGGACCATGAGGAGGAGTTGGATCTTGGCCACCCATGGATCAAGCCCACATAAAGTCCGATCCACTAATGATGATCCAATCCACTAAAGGATCATCATTGATCTACCTCACCAACCCCCATATGATAATATGGGCTCCATATATTATTTGTACATTTTCTCCCCATGTTTAAGATCTCGAATGTCAGTCGATTAATTAATTTACTGACCATTAATTAATTTACTGACCATTAATTAATCAACATCTAACTCCTTGAGTAGTACCACTCAACCTTTTCATCATGCCGGACCAAGTCCACCTGCAGGGTTTACATGATGAACCTTATGAGCTCCTCAAGGGGACATCATCATCCTAATATATAGGACACGATTTCCTCCTATAATCAACGGCACACCATATAAATAATATCATCTCCCAACGATTTAATCTATAAATCTCGCCCATTGGTAAATCAAAGAGATGAGTACTAAGTATATGTGCCCGTTATTATATCGGGATTAAGAGCATATACTAAATAATATCTGAGGTCCGATTCGATTATGTAGTCAGCAATAAATCGAATCACCTCTAAGTCGGTCCTGCTCAATATACACAAAGTGCACTAGTGTGATTCTATGGTCAAGACAAACCAATACCAAATCACACTACAACCATTCCGATGGTTTGTCCAAAGCCATCTCGGTTGTGAGCCTTTACTTATACTTTTCAAGGAGCCAATAACATGAACTCCCGTGTGACACCACACACCATGTTATCTATAATGTAAAGTATTAGACAATATTGCATAATAATAAAAATATGCAAAAAATGATCATGTGATTCTTATTTCAAAATAAAGATGTTCATACAAAAGATAGACTTTTCAGTATACATCCCTACATTGTGTTTGTCGTATTTCGCTATTGCTATTTGTTTTATTTCCGCTGTGCTAACGAGATTTATAGACGAACACAATTGAATTCCATCACGCAAGGAATCAATGCTATTCACCCCCTCTAGTGGTCAAAATTTCTCTACAATGAACAAGTCAAGTGACGACTTGGAGGGATCCACGAAGCTAGTAGAGGTGGCTAGAAGGCTTAGGTCTAGGCTAAGGGTGTGTTGGATTCTCAAAAATGTTGTTTGAGGTTTTACGCGATGGTCGGATGCTCAAATAACTTGTGTTTGAGGTTTTACCCGACAACAGTCGACTGGTGGTATGTCCTAGTCAACTGATGAGAGTCGACTAGGGTTCGATTGTGTCGAATGCCATGGCCATCAACTGCCAACATTGGTGATCGATGGCTTTCATAGCTGAGCTAGTCGAGGACGCGAGCAGAATGCTCGGTGAGCCGTCGATTAGTCGACCTACGGATGACGATCGTGATGGTAATGGCGATCGCTAGTGTATCCGTTGGCTAGATGTCAATGTGGATTAGGCTATTATCTCACAACGACTACAGGAGCAGTCGACTGGGGCCTTATGGCAGTCGACTGCTAGGGGCGGAATCAGCCCGAGACAAGCATAAAAGGAGGAGCTTGGGGAGGATTTCCACAACTATTTTTGAGGAGATTTTGGAGGGAAATTGTTGTTGCATTCCAAACCTTCAAGAGCAAACCAAAGCAAGCAACAAGTAAGTGATCAAAGCAAAGTGTTGTAAAGTTTTCTTTACTTGTATTTTATATTGTCTTTGTATTTTTCTTGTACTTTTGTATTACATTTTATAATTGCTTGTACGAGGTTTCTACACCTTCGACTTGTTGTCGAGAAGGAGCTTGTTAGTGTCGTGCACATAACTTTAGCTCGTTGAGCTCACCCCGTGGAGTAGGAACCCTAAGGTTTCGAACCACGTATATCGCCGTGTATTGCGTGTGTTGTGATTGTCTCTTTATATTTGTTTTTGTTATTTGGAAACTAGCTAAACAGAATCGAGTCACTTCATGCCACGTCAATTTATGCTTTTGTAAGAAGTAGACCAAGATACTTACAGGAGCCTATGTGCTCATAGACTTTTGACGTTGTTAAATTGCAGATAGAGACTAAATCAAAATGGCTTGCAAAGCTAAAGCGAAGAGAACGATAGCAATACGTGTAACTGACATCCACCAAAATTTGAAAGAGACTTTTCTTGGTGGACGAAAAGAATGGAGCTATACTTCGAAATCGATTTTGATATAATGTTAATCATTGAAAATCATTTTGAAGTGCCTAGGGGTGAAGACAACAAGCCGTTGGGAAAGTCAAGATGGACTGAGGAGCAACGACGACAATTCAAGACAAACGTTAAGGTAACAATTATCCTAGTAAAATGGATACCTAACGCTATTTTGTATAAACTAGGTGGATATAGGGATGTGAAGGAATTGTGGAATAAATTAGTCCAATTCCATAAAAATTTTGAACCAGCACAAGTAGAGAAGGAAGTTGAGGAAGAGTATTCATCCTCCCATGCTCAAGAGGAAGAATCGCCATCAACATCGGAGAATGTGGATGAATTGGAGAAAACCTCCACCTCTAGCATTGAGGGGGAGGAGAGATCTTCCATCTCGGAGCAACAACAAGAAGAAGTGTCTACATCCGGGAGAAGTGAAGAACAAGAAGAAAATACCCTAGGTAACTCAAACATTGTAATTAAGAATAAAAATCACATTATATGCTTTGAGTGTAGGGAGAAAAGGCATTACAAGAGTAAATGCTCAAAATTGGCTAAGGAGAAAGTGTCGACACCAAAAGTCAACCAAAAGTCAAAGGATACCGCAGTCCTCGCTAGGAAAAACAAAGAGCACATTGTGTGCTTCAAGTGCAATCAACGGGGACACTGCCGAAGCCAATGCCCTAGGGGGAAGAAGAAGGGGGAAGAAGAAGCTACACAAGTAGGGGGAGCTTCCAAAGCAAACCCTAAGTTATACTTTAATGCACCTTCTAGATCTAGGATTAAGAAGCATGCTAGAAGTTATGTTAATTCACTTGCTATTGCCCATGAATATAAGCATGCTAGTAGGAATAGATATGTTTGCTTAGGGGCTAAATCCTATGAACTTATATCTAAGGACAAACCTAGGAACAACAACTCTAGACCTATTTTACAGAAGAGTCTTTCCCAAAAGATTAATGAAAAATCAAAATTGGGAAAATTAGAATTAGAGAACCAAGCCTTAAGGTCAAGGCTTGAAAATTTGGAGAAGACCCTAGCAAGAATTACAAATTCAATTAAGGGGTCTAATGGTCAAAATTTAGGACCTAGGAGACAAGAACCGTTTAAGGGCAAGAAAGGTTTGGGTCATAAACCTATGTCCTACCACAATGTTCCATTTGATTATGGAACTAAATCTAGGTCTATAAAAATCAAGGTTAATAGGGAAGTTATCCCTAAGATTAACCATGGTATGTGTCTAGTGGCTAAAAATTCAAGAAAATTTAAGGTAGCCACTAAGAAGGTTACTAGGGAGGCAATCCCTAAGGTTAACCTAGGAAAGACCCAAATGACTAAGGCTTCAAAGCTAAAAAGGGTCATTAGAAAGGTATGTAGGGAAGTTATCCCTAGTGAATACCTTGTTAACCCAAGGTGCTCCAATAGGTATTGGGTTCCTAGGAGCATGATCGATTCACACTAGATGGGTTAGGGTGTGTCAACCCTAAGTGGATAGGTAGTTAACCTAACCATTGTAGAGTTGACACTTTAGGATATGCCAATGTGTTTTGAAAAGTTTAAAATTGATTAAATTTGCACAACTAGGTATTGGGAGTCATGGTGTGTCATTTTTGGGTTTTTGACACACTTGGGGGATAGATGGTATTAAGGCAAAATGGATTTAATCTTAGAAATGATAATTTGGGTTTAACACTTAGGTATTTTATACTTGCCATGATTTATTTGCCTTGCCTTGTCATGACATCATATTTATTTTTATCATATAAAATATCATGATAATACTTAGGGTTAGCTAAATGTCATGTTATGCTTAGTTTTTATATCACATGCCATGACATCATGATTATTGGCACATGCTTTTATTCTTTTTATCATTTATATCATAATCATTATTCATGCATTAAATAAAATTAAGTTAAGGACTATGACATGATTTGAAGTCCCATGCATAAGGGAATCAAATAGAGTTGCCTAGCATATGCATGAGACCCTAAATAACCAAAACCCACATCTCACTAGAACACTTGACTTGTATGTGTTTCATAAACTTAAATACAAGTGAGATGTCAGGAAAAGGAATTTAAGGTTTTAAAATCATTTCAAAATCTTTTTGAAAAATTTTGGTGAAGTCTATCTTTAGATAGCAATCACCATTGAATTTGTTGATATAATGTAGGGCTAAACATTGAAAATTTTAATGGATTTGAACTTTGTGTCAATCTCACTAGTTTATGGGTATTTTATTTTCCCAATATTTTTCACCCATAATATTTTTTATAAGTAATGTACGTATGAATTTTTAAGATTTTTCAAGATACATATTTTTACTTATGAATTTTTAAAATTCAGATTTTGAACTTAATTTCAGCATTATGCAGAAATCAGCCAACTGCCATATATGGCAGTTGATTGGCGTAAAGGGCAGTCAACCGGTGACTGTAAGAGTCGACTGCCAGAGTTGATTTCGAGTAAATAAGGTTTGTTAGGCCAATATTCAGCTACTTTTAGATTCCCTAACTGCTCCTAATCCTAGGATATGCTTTGGAGAGCATTAGAAAGGGTGGAAATCCATTGAAAATGGATTAGGAGAATTGTTTAGGGTGTGTATCGAATTAAGGGAGGTGAAAGTTCAATGTTAAATCTTTGCTCTTAATTTCGATTGTTTAGTGTTCCTATTGGCTTAGGGACTCTCCAAGGACATTGTTGGTGCAATGGTCAAGGAGGAGCAAGCCTTTAGGTGGAGGTTATTGTTGGGTTTCCGGCACCGTGGCGAGTGTTTGTTCGAACATGTTTCGTAAACATGAGCATAGCGGAAGAAATAAAAAGCAATAAATCTAATTTATTACAACACACACACCACACACATGCATAGTACAACTAATGTAGACATAATCGTAGTTTCAAATTTTGCAATAAAAAGAAATTACTCTACGTATACCTAACGTATCACGTGTAGCGGAAAAGGCATCAACTGAAGCGACTCTCGCTAGAATCGTCTCTATCCGTATCCACGCCGAGTATCGTCGGGATGACTTCACAAAGCCACGAGCCTCGTCTTCGTATGAGTCACTAGCCTCATGTCAAAGACGATGTGATCGAGAGAAGATCACAATCCGAATCAAAATTCGGATTCAAAAATGAGTCCCCAAAACTTGCTTCTCCGGAGAGGTATTCGTCAACCATTTGACGAATCCTTCGTCCTCCACCTATGAGGATTACCGGAGATTGAATCCCCGACAAGGTAGCCCCTGTCGGAGCTCCAAACATCGTCCAAATGACGCTCCAACATGAAGGGAGGAAGCTGTCCAGAATTCTGAACAGATTGGAGGAGGGGTTGTGCCGGCCCAAAGAGGATGGTCGGCCGCTCCTTAGTCACCTGAGCAAAGGGAAGTCACCGGAGGGTTGCTGGAGGATCACTGGCAGGAGCTTGGACGCTAGCAACAGCTTGGACGGTGGCACAAGAGTTGGGCGGCAACCTTGTTGGGTAGAGGCACAAGAAGAAGAGAGGGAGGGGGCGGCACAAAATTAGGATTAGGTTTTTACAAAACCCTTAAGCCTTATTTATATAGAGAACACATTCTCCTAACGGTTATTGGTTCATAACCAAAAACCTGTTAACCAGCTCCATTAACTTAAGTTAAAATAAACAGAACTGAGTTGACCTATTTTAAGTTAAAGCGAACAAAACCAACTTTGATTCATTCATTTAAAACAAACCAAACCCCTTTGGTTTATTCTTCACCATTGGATTAGAACCAAACCAATTTGGTTCATCCATCATGTCTTCATAAGACATGACCCATCCACGCTTCCATTGTGACTGAAATGATTTCATGCTCAATCCTTGTTTGGTCCAACCAAACATAGTTTCTTTCGGTGTGAGAATCTCATTCTCAAGCTCGTTTTAAATCCTTCGGATTACGGTCGTTGTGCGTGTGACCAAATAGGTTCTCGGTTTATGTTGGCCGTCTATAATTAACCATTAATTATAGAACGAACATGAGTGACACCTAGTAGTACATCATGATCCCCAATTAACCGAAAGATCAACGGTTGATCTAGAACTATTTCTGAAACCCTTCAGCAGCTACAATGAATCATGCCCCATTCCTTTCACTCATCTTATACCCACTTGGTCAGGACATGGTCAATAGTGTCAGTCCCCACTAGGTTGACTACGTCACACCTAGCCCAAGTATCATTTTCTCGTCCTACGGATTCTAGTTACTGCACATGTATCCAAGAGTACCTTACTCTAAACATGTAATGCTTTGGCCAAAGACATTAGTAACAATCCGACGAGAGGCCATGAGCATACATCTCCTCGTAAGGTGTGGTGAATCGTTTATAGGCTATTCAAACACCTTCGATCGCTTCGACTTATGCCCAATCATCCCGGGTCCACATCTCCTCAGAGATGCTTGCTTAAGATGTCAAAGAATAAGTCTTCATGACCAAGATGACTTGAATATCGCAAGTCAAAAGAACATCGCATTTAAGCTGCAGTAAGAACTTCATTAACATATCTATATATGCAGAGAACCATATGAAGTCTTACAGCTGGTCACTCCAATGAACTAGTTACCATAACTAGCATCCACGATTAACTCCAGACCTCACAATGTCACCAGCCAATGAGAATCAGTTGCTTGGATACACCAAGGAGTATACCTCGTGCTAGTCTCGACAGAATTGATGAGGTCCAAATCCATCAATTCATTGACTAGGGACAATTCTGATACATCACAATTACACATGTAGAGATACTCACTAGTTGTGATCCAATCTCAAATTCTCTCATGCTGTGAATCGTATCGTGGACATTCAGTAAATGAGTTTATGATCTAATCAAATACATGATAACATGTATACTCAAATAGTGAATCTTCATTTATCATATAAATGGTTTAAACATAAGGCGATTGCCTTAGGACACCTCTCATATAATACTAACAAACTCCCACTTGGCCTAATGTCAATCACCACGGTATCCAATACCATAAGCTCTAACATGATCCTCAAACTTACTTTGAGGTAAGACCTTAGTTAAAGGATTCGCTAAGTTCCTTTCAGTTGGAATCTTCTCGATTTGTATTTCCTTCCTACTTATGATCTCTCTAATCAAATGATAGCGGCAAAGCACATGTTTGGATCATTGATGAGACCACATCAAGTTTAGAGACGAACTTCTTGATCCAAACCGCTTCCTTTGTTGCTTCCAAAGCTGCAATGTATTATGTCTTTGTGGTAGAATCCGCTACGGTGTCTTGCTTGAAACTTTTCCAACTCACTTTGCCCCCATTCAAGGTGAACACGTACCTAGATTGAGACCTGGAATCATCCTTGTCTATCTGGAAGCTGGCATCCATATACCCACGTATCACCATGTCCCCTTCTCCATATATTAGGAACACATCCTTAGTTCTTCTTAAGTACTTAAGGATTTTTTTAATAGCCACCCAATGATCCATTTCTGGATCAGATTGGTATCTACTCGTGACACTCAGAGCATAAGATACATCGAGCCTCGTACATAACATAACATACATGATAGATCCTATTGTGGATGCATAGGGAATCTTACTCATGCAAATCCTCTCATCTTCTGTGTGCGGACACATAGACTTCGAAAGGTGTATCCCATGCCTGGTGGGTAGGAAACCTTTCTTGGATTCTGACATGCTAAACCTCTTTAGCACTCGGTCTATATATGTAGACTGCGAAAGACCAAGCAACCGTTTCGATCTATCTCAATAGATCTTAATCCCAAAGATGTAGGTTGCTTCTCCCAGGTCTTTCATGGAGAATGTCTTGGACAACCAAATCTTAATCGACTGTAAGACAGAAACATCATTTCCTATAAGTAATATGTCATCGATATACAATACTAGGAACACGATTGCACTCCCACTAACCTTCTTGTACACACAAGGTTCGTCCGGATTTTGTGAGAAATCAAACTTTTTGATTGTCTCATCAAAACGGATATTCCAGCTCCTGGATGCTTGCTTCAGTCCATATATGGACTGTCGCAATTTGCATACCTTGGTTTTATCAACCGATGTGAAACCCTCAGACTGTATCATATACACATCCTCGAGTAGGTTTCCATTAAAGAAAGTTGTTTTCATATCCATTTGCCATATCTCATAATCATAATGAGACACTATAGCTAGGATCATCCGAATGGATTTAAGCATAGCAACAGGCGAATAGGTTTCATCATAATCAACACCTTGCTTTTGACGATATCCTTTTGCCACCAATCTAGCCTTATAGGTAATCACATTACCATCCATGTCGGTTTTCATCTTGAAAACCCACTTGTACCCTATAGGCTTTATGCCTTCAGGTGGGTCAACCAAGTTCCAAACATGGTTTTCATACATGGAATCCATTTCCGACTTCATGGCGTCAAGTCACTTATCCCTTTCTAAACTTTTCATACCTTCTTCATAACTGGTAGGCTCCTCATCATTAATGAGTAACACATCGTTCGATTCACTTACGAGAAATTCATATCTCTCAGGAATATTGGGTGTTCTACTAGATCTATGAAGATGTGGTGTCTCAATAGGTCCAGTCGAGGGCTCATCACTATGAGTTATTGGATGTGGTGCTTCACCAAGTGTCTCATCAATGTCTATTTGAGTCTCTCGAGCCTCCTTAAGCTCAACGACACTCCCACTATTTTCTTGCAAGAGAAACTCTTTCTCTAGAAACACAGCATGCCTTGAAACAAACACCTTTTGTTCCACAGGATGATAGAATTGGTAACCCCTTGTTTCTTTAGGGTATCCAATAAATAGATATTTATTAGACTTAGCATCCAATTTGTATGATACAGTCTGCTTCACATAAGCAGGACAATCCCATATCTTCAAGTAAGATACATGAAGTTTCTTACTATTTCATATCTCATATAGAGTACTTGAGACTACCTTGGTTGGCATTCTGTTTAATAAGTAAACATCTGTCTGAAGCGCATAGCCCCAAAAGGACTTAGTCAGATTCGCATGATTCATCATTGACCTGACCATGTCCAACAAGGTCCAGTTATGCCTCTCAGATACACCATTATGCTGCGGTGTATATGACGGAGTCCATTGAGACAATATACCATTGTCTCTTAGATAATCTAGAAACTCTTGACTTAAGTATTCACCACCTCAATCCGATCGAAGTATTTTAATACTCTTGTCATGTTGTTTCTCTACTTCATTTCTGAATTCTTTGAACCTTTCAAAGGCTTCAGACTTATGCTTCATCAAGAACACATACCCAAACCGTGAGTGATCATCGGTGAAGGTAATGAAGTAGCTATAACTTCCTAGAGCTTGAGTTGACATAGGCCCACATACATCAGTATGTATTAGACCAAGAAACTCTCCCACCCGTTCACCTTTTCCTGTAAAAGGTAACTTAGTCATCTTGCCTTTTAAGCATGATTCACATGTATCGTATGAATCCAATTCAAACGATTCCAGAATTCCACATCAATGTAATTCGAACACGCGTTTCTTGCTTACATGGCCAAGACGACAATGACACATATAGGAGTCTAATTGATTATCTTTTTGAGCACCCTTGTTGCTCTCTTCGATATTGAAAACTTCACTGGATACGTCCAACGTTTAAATACCATTGTTTAAAGTTCCATTCCCATAAAGAACTCCATTTAAAGTTATGTAACAACAATTTGTTACTAAAAGTCAAATGGTACCTATTAATGGAAGGTGTAGGCTTTAATATTGAGTAAGGGTTTTTATGTCTCATCCTCTTTGCATGCAAATAACTATTATCTACATGGCATGACATACATATACATGTCACGACACGCATGACATAATGATATGCATCTAATGCAATTACATGATATACAATTATGACATGTACAAAAATTTTCTTATATGTCATAACTATTTATGGAAATAAAATATGTTTGAGATTTGATTCTCCAAATCAAATCATGATTAAATTAGGAAATAAATTTCCAAATCTAATCACATATTTTATTTATGGAAAGTGTTGATTAAGGAAAGTCAAATTTAATTTAGGAAACAAATTTCCTAAATTGTCAAAACTATTTATGGAAATAAAATATATTTAATATTTGATTCCCAAATCAAATCATGATTAAATTAGGAAACAAATTTTCAAATCTAATCAAATATTTTATTTATGGAAAGTATTAATTTCCATAAATACTTCTAGACTTTCCAAAAGTAGGAGATTTCCATAAATACTTCTAGACTTTCCAAAATTAGAAAATTTCCATAAATACTTCTAAACTTTCAAAAGTAGAAAATTTTTATAAATACAATTACGACTATCGCAAAATAATTTTACGATTATGTCAAAACACAACCTGGGCTCTGATACCACTGTTGGGTTTCCGGCACCGCGGCGAGTGTGTTCGAACATGTTTCATAAACATTTGCACAGCGGAAGAAATAAAAAGTAATAAATCTAATTTATTACAACACACACACCACATGCATATATAGTACAACATGTGTAGACATAATCATAGTTTCAAATTTTGCAATAAAAGGAAATTACTCTACGTATACCTGACGTATAACGTGTAGTGGGAAAGACATCAACCGGAGTGACTCTCGCTAGAATCGCCTCTATCCGTATCCACGCTGAGTATCGTCGGGATGAATTCACAAATCCACGAGTCTCATCTTCGTATGAGTCACTAGCCTCGTGTCGATGACGATGTGATCGAGAGAAGATAACAATCAAAATCAAAATACAGATTCAAAAATTAGTCCCATAAACTCGCTTCTCCAGAGAGGTATTCGTCAACCGTTTGATGAATCCTTCGTCCTTCACCTATGAGGATTACTAAAGATTGAATCTCTAGCAAGGTAGCCGCTGTCGGAGCTCCAAACATCGTCCAAATAATGCTCCGACACGAAGGGAGGAAGCTGTCCAGAATTCTGGACAGATTGGTGGAGGGGTTGCACCGGCCCAAAGAGGATGGCTGGCCGCTCCTTGGTCACTTGAGCCAAGGGAAGTCGCCGGAGGGTCGCCAGCAGGATCTTGGACACCGACAATAGCTTGGACGGAAGCACAAGAGCTGGGCGGCAACAAAGGTTGGGCAGCAACCTTGTTGGGCGGCGGCACAAGAAGAAGAGAGGGAGGGGGCGGCACAAAAATAGGATTAGGTTTTCACAAAACCCTTTAGCTCTGTTTTTGTAAAGAACAAATTCTCTTAACGGTTATTGGTTCATAACCAAAAACCCATTAACCCACTCCATTAACTTAAGTTAAAATAAATCAAACCGAGTTGGTCTATTTTAAGTTAAAACGAACCGAATCAACTTTGGTTCATTCGTTTAAAACAAACCAAACCCCTTTGGTTTATTCTTCACTATTGGATTAGAACCAAACCAATTTGGTTCATCCATCATGTCATCATAAGAGATAGCCTATCCATGCTTCTATTGCGACTGAAATGATTTCATGCTCGATCCTTGTTTGGTCCAACCAAACCTAGTTTCTCTCAGTCTGAGAATCTCATTCTCAAGCTCGTTTTAAATCCTTCAGATTACGCTCATTGTGCGTGTGACCAAATAGGTTCTCGGTTTATGTTGGCCGTCTATAATTAACCATTAATTATAGAACGATCATGAGTGACACCTAGTAGTACATCCTGATCCCCAATTAACCGAAAGATCAACGGTTGATCCAAAACTATTTCTGAAACCCTTCAGCAGCTAAAATGAATCGTGCCCCATTCCTTTCACTCATCTAATACCCACTTGGTTCAGGACATGGTCAATAGTGTCAGTCCCTACTAGGTTGACTACATCACACCTAGCCCAAGTATCATTTTCTCGTCCTATAGATTCTAGTTACTGCACATGTATCCAAGAGTACCTTATTCTAAACATGTAATGCTTTGATCAAAGACTTTAGTAACAATACGACGAGAGGCCATGCTCATACATCTCCTCGCAAGGAGTGGTGAATTCTTTATAGGCTATTCAAATACCTTCGATCACTTCGACTTATGCCCAATCATCCCGGGTCCACATGTCCTCAGAGATGCTTGCTTAAGATGTCAAAGCATAAGTCTTCATGACCAAGATGACTTGAATACCGCAAGTCAAAGGAACATCGCACTTAATCTGTAGTAAGAACTTCATTGACATATCTATATATGTAGAGAACCATATGAAGTCTTACAGCTGGTCACTCCAATTAACTAGTTACCATAACTAGCATCCATGATTAACTCCGGACATCACAATGTCACCAGCCAGTGAGAATCAGCTACTTGGATACACCAAGGAGTATACCTCATGCTAGTCTCGACAGAATTGATGGGGTCCAAATCCATCAATTCATCGACTTGGGATAATTCCGATATATCACAATTACACATGTAGAGATACTTGGCACATGCTTTTATTCTTGTTACACATCGACTAGGAACATCTCACAATTTGGGTTTAACAATTAGGTATTTTATATCTTAGTATTTTATATTTGCCATGATTTATTTTCCATGCCATGTCATGACATCATATTTATTTTTATCATATAAAATGTCATGATAATACTTAGGGTTAGTTAAATGTCATGTTATGCTTAGTTTTTATATCACATGCCATGACATCATGATTATTGGCACATGCTTTTATTTTGTTATCATTTATGTCATAATCATTATTCATGCATTAAATAAAATTGAGTTAAGGACTATGACATGATTTGAAGTCCCATGCATAAGGTAATCAAATAGAGTTGCCTAGAATATGCATGAGACTGTAAATAACCAAAACCACATCTCACTAGAACACTTGACTTGTATGTGTTTCATAAACTTAGATACAAGTGAGATGTCAGGAAAAGGAATTTATGGTTTTAAAATCATTTCAAAATCATTTTGAAAAACTTTGGTGAAGTCTATCTTTAGATAGCAATCACCATTGAATGAGTTGATACAAAGTAGGGCTAAACATTGAAAATTTCAATGGATTTGAACTTTGTGTCAATCTCACTAGTTTATGGGTATTTTATTTTTCCAATATTTTTCACCCATAATGTTTGTTATAAGTAATGTACATATGAATTTTCAAGATTTTTCAAATACATATTTTTACTTATGAATTTTTAAAATTCAGATTCTGAAATTGATTTCTGCACTATGCAGAAATTAGTGGACTATAATGTATGGCAGTCGACTGGCGTCAAGGGCAGTCGACCGGTGACTGTAAGAGTCGACTGCCAGAGTTGATTTCGGAAAAACAAGGTTTGTTAGGCCAATGTTCAACTACTTTTAGGTTCCCTAACTGCTCCTAACCCTAGGATATGCTTTGGATAGCATTAGAAAGGGTGGAAATCCATTGAAAATGGATTAGAAGAATTGTTTAGGGTGTGTATCGAATTAAGGGAGGTGAAATTTCAATGTTGAATCTTTACCCTTAATTTCGATTATTTAGTGTTCCTATTGGCTTAGGGACTCTCCAAGGACATGGTTGGTGCAATGGTCATGGAGGAGCAAGCCTTTAGGGGGAGGTTATTGTTGGGTTTCCAGCACCAAGGCGAGTGTGTGTTCGAATATATTTCATAAACATGTGCACAACGGAAGAAATAAAAAGCAATAAATCTAATTTATTACAACACACACACCACACGCATGCATAGTATAACATGTGTAGACATAATCGTAGTTTCAAATTTTGCAATAAAAAGAAATTACTCTACGTATACCTAACGTATCACGTGTAGCGGGAAAGACATCAACTGGAGCGACTCTGGTTAGAATCGCCTCTATCTATATCCACGCTGAGTATCATCGGGATGACTTCACAAAGTCACGAGCCTCGTCTTCGTATGAGTCACTAGCCTGGTGTCAAAGACGATGTGATTGAGAGAAGATCATAATCCGAATCAAAATTCAGATTCAAAAATGAGTCCCCAAAACTCGCTTCTCTGAAGAGGTATTCGTCAACCATTTGACAAATCCTTCATCCTCCACCTGAAGTGCGAAGATCGAATCCTCAGTGAGTAGCCCTTTGTCAAGACTCAAGCGTCATCTCCAAACGACACTCTAACATGAAGGGAGGAAGCTGTCCCGAATTCTGAAACGATTGGTGGAGGGGTTACGCCGACCCAAAGAGGATGGTCGACCGCTCCTTGGTCACCTGAGCCATGGGAAGTCACCGGAGGGGCGCCGATAGGAGCTTGGACGCCAGCAATAGCTTGGACGGTGGCACAAGAGCTGGGCAGCAACAAAGGTTGGGCGGCTGCATAAGAAGAAGAGAGGGAGGGGCGGCATAAAAATAGTATTAGGTTTTCACAAAACCCTTAAGCCCTGTTTTTATAGAGAACACATTCTCCTAATGGTTATTGGTTCATAACCAAAAACCCGTTAACCCTCTCCATTAACTTAAGTTAAAATAAACCGAACCGAGTTGGCCTATTTTAAGTTAAAATGAACCGAACCAACTTTGGTTCATTCGTTTAAAACAAACCAAACCCCTTTGGTTTATTCTTCACCATTGGATTAGAACCAAACTAGTTTGGTTCATCCATCATGTCTTCATTAGACACGACCCATCTACGCTTCCATTGCGACAGAAACGATTTCGTGCTAGATCCTTGTTTGGTCCAACCAAACCTAGTTTCTCTTGGTCTGAGAATCTCATTCTCAAGCTTGTTTTAAATCCTTCGGATTACGCTCGTTGTGCGTGTGACCAAATAGGTTCTCGGTTTATGTTGGCTGTCTATAATTAACCATTAATTATAGAACGATCATGAGTGACACTTAGTAGTACATCATTGTTGGGTTTCCGGCACCGCGGCGTGTGTGTGTTCGATCATGTTTCGTAAACATGAGCACAGCGGAAGCAATTAAAAATAATAAATCTATATTTATTACAACACACACAACACACGCATGCTATTACAACAAGTGTAGACATAACCGTAAATTAAAATTGCAATAAAAGGAAATTAAACTACGTTATACCTTTCGTATGACGTGTAGCGGGAACGGCATCAACCGGAACGATTCTCGTAAGAATCGTCTCTATCCGTATCCACGCCGAGCTCCTCGGGATGACTTCGCCAAGCCACGAGCTTCGTCTTCGTACGGGTTACTAGCCTCGTGTTGAAGACGATGTGATCGAGAGATGATCACGGTCCGAATCCAAATTCGGACCTAAAGACAAGTCCTCAAGACTTGCTTCTCCGGAGAGGTATTCGTCAACCGATTGACGAATCCTTCGTCCTCCACCTCAGAGGATTACCGGAGATCATATCCCCGGTATGTTAGCCGCTGTCGGAGCCCTAACCGTCGTCTAAACGACGCTCCGACGAGAGGAGAAGAAGCTGTCCAGAAAACTGGACAGCTTTGGTGGAGGAAATAGGCGCCGGCTAAAGAAGAGATGGAGGCTCACCTTTACACCGAACCCAAGGGAGATCACCGGAGGGTCGCCGGAGGTTCACCGGCCGAAACTTGGACGCCGACAAGGAGATGGCAGCAGCTCAATGAAGTTGGGCGGCAGCCCTTGTTGTTGACGCCAACAAGGAGGATGGGTTGGGCGGCCAATTAGGGTTGCCTCAAAATTAGGTTTTCACAAAAACCCTTAAGCCCTATTTTATAGAGAACTAATTCTCTTAATGGTTATTAAATCATAACCATTAGGCCCGTTAACCCGCTCCATTAAGATAAGTTAAAATAAACCAAACCATGATGGTTTATTTTAAGTTAAAACGAACCGAACCAACCTTTGGTTCATTCGTTTAATATAAACCAAACCCTTTGGTTTATTCTCATCCATTGGATTAGGACCAAACCATTTTGGTCCATCCATTATGTCTTCATAAGACACGGCCCATCCACGCTTCCATTGCGACTGAAACAATTTCATGCTCGCTTTATGTTTGGTCCAACCAAACATAGTTTCTCTCGGTCTGAGAATCTCATTCTCAAGCTCGCTTTAAATCCTTTGGATTACACTCAGGCGTGTGACCAAATAGGTTCTCGGTTTATGTTGGCCGCCTATAATTAACCATTAATTATAGAACGATCATGAGTGGCACCTAGTAGTACATCATGATCCCCAATTAACCGAAAAGATCAACGGTTGATCCAGAACTATTTCTGAAACCCTTCAGTAGCTTGAATGAATCGTGCCCCATTCCCTTCACTCATCTTATACCCACTTGGTTCAGGACATGGTCTATTGTGTCAGTCCCCACTAGGCTGACTATGTCACACCTAGCCCAAGTATCATTTCCTCGTCCTACGGATTCTAGTTACTCCACATGTATCGAAGAGTACTTTACTCTAAACATGTAATGCTTTGGCCAAAGACTTTAGTAACAATCCGACGAGAGGCCATGGGTATACATCTCCTCGTAAGGAGTGGTGAATCCTTTATAGGCTATTCAAACACCTTCGATCACTTCGACTTATACCCAATCATCCCGGGTCCACATCTCCTCGGAGATGTTTACTTAAGATGTCAAAGCATAAGTCTCCATGATCAAGATGACTTGAATACCGCAAGTCAAAGGAACATCGCACTTAAGCCACAGTAAGAACTTCATTGACATATCTATATATGCAGAGAACCATATGAAGTCTTACTACGGTCACTCCAATGAACTAGTTACCATAACTAGCATCCACGATTAACTCCGACATCACAATGTCTCCACCAAAGGAGAATCAAATGCTTAGATACACCAAGGAGTATACTCGGTCTCGAATTGATGGTGTCCAAATCCATCAATTCATCGACTAGGATAATTCCGATACATCACAATTACACATGTAGAGATACTCACTAGTTGTGATCCAATCACAAATTCTCTCATGCTGTGAATCGTATCGTGGACATTCAGTAAATGAGTTTAAGATCCAATCAAATACATTAAACATGTATACTCAAATAGTGAATCTTCATTTATCATATAAATGGTTCATACATAAGGCGATTGTCTTAGGACATCTCTCATATATTACTAACAATCATGATCCCCAATTAATCGAAAGATCAACGGTTGATCCCGAACTATTTTTGAAACCCTTCAGCAGCTACAATGAATCGTGTCCTATTCCTTTCACTCATCTTATACCCACTTGGTTTAGGACATGGTCTATAGTTTCAGTCCCCACTAGGTTGACTACGTCACACCTAGCCCAAGTATCATTTCGTCGTCCTACAAATTCTAGTTACTGAACATGTATCCAAGAGTACCTTACTCTAAAAATGTAATGCTTTGGCCAAAGACTTTAGTAACAATCCGACGAGAGGCCAAGGGCATACATCTCCTCGCAAGGAGTGGTGAATTCTTTATAGGCTATTCAAACACCTTCAATCACTTCAACTTATGCCCAATCATCCCAGGTCCACATCTCCTCAGAGATGCTTGCTTAAGATGTCAAAGCATAAGTCTTCATGACCAAGATGACTTGAATACCGCAAGTCAAAGGAACATCACACTTAAGCTGCAGTAAGAACTTCATTGACATATCTATATATGCAGAGAACCATATGAAGTCTTACAAATGGTTACTCCAATGAACTAGTTACCATAACTAGCATCCACGATTAACTCCGGACATCACAATGTCACCAGCCAGTGAGAATCAACTGCTTGGATACACCAAGGAGTATACCTCGTGCTAGTCTCGACAGAATTGATGGGGTCCAAATCCATCAATTCATCGACTAGGGACAATTCTGATACATCACAATTACACATGTTGAGATACTCACTAGTTGTGATCCAATCACAAATTCTCTCATGCTGTGAATCGTATCGTGGACATTCAGTAAATTAGTTTAAGATCTAATCAAATACATGAAAACATGTATACTCAAATAGTGAATCTTCATTTATCATATAAATGGTTTAAACATAAGGCGATTGTCTTAGGACACCTCTCATATATTACTAACACTTATTAATCTTTGGATGATGGATGTGTTTTTTGACCAAGAGGGAGATTGTAAGATCTCATTGGGGTGTGAGACATTGACACCCTTGAGGACCTTTTTGATGTATGTCAAAAAGGGGAAGAAGTTACCAATTGGGCTTAGTTGAAATTCTCAAAGGTAAGAATTGCCAATTGGGGATAATTGGTAGACCTGAGTTAGGTTACCTAAGTCAAAGGTGTTTGGGGTTTTGTCAAACATCAAAAAGGGAGAGATTGTTGGTGCAATCAGTCCAGGTTATGATTGATCAGACTCGAGTTTGACTTGAGCAGTATTTTGATGTTAGACAAAACATATGACATGTGATTGTCATGGGAAGACCAAGTGTGTAGCCTTGGCCACGTAAGTCTAAGTGTGTAGCCTTGGTGGTGAAAGTCCAACATGGGTTGGCATTGGCAATGGGAAGTCCAAGTGTGTAGCCTTGGCCACGTAAGTCCAAGTGTATAGCCTTGATGGTGAAAGTCCATGTTCTGGGGACTTGGCATTTGGTATAGACATCGAGAGCATAACAATAGCCGAAGGAAGCACCAGAAGGTTAGCGTATGGATGAACAAGTCGTGGATGACTTGGAGGGATCTGCGCATGGATGAATAAGTCATGGATGACTTGGAGGGATCTGATTGGCGCGAAAGCTAGTAGAGGTGGCTAGAAGGCTTAGGTCTAGGCTAAGGGTGTGTCGGATGCTCAAACATGTTGCTTGAGGTTTTACCCGATGGTCGGATGCTCAAACAACTTGTGTTTGAGGTTTTACCCAACAACAGTCGACTAGCATTCGACTGCGTCGAATGCCATGGCAATCGACTGCTAGCATTGGTTAGTCGACTGATGGATTCAGCAGTCGACTGCCATGGATGGCAGTCGACTGCTAGTCGAGGACACGAGCACAGAATGCTTGGTAGTCGACTGATTAGTTGGCTATGGGATGGCATTCGACTGCTAGTGTATCCGTTGGCTTGATGACAACATGGATTAGGCCGTTGTCTCACAACGGCTACAGGAGCAGTCGGCTTGGGCCTTATGGCAGTCGACTGCTAGATGCAGAATCAGCCTGATACAAGCATAAAAGGAGGGGCTTGGGGAGGATTTCCATAACTATTTTTGGGGAGATTTTGGAGGGGAATTGTTGCTGCATTCCAAACCCTCAAGAGCAAACCAAAGCAAGCAACAAGCAAGTGATCAAAGCAAACTATTGTAAAGTTTTCTTTACTTGTATTTCATATTGTCTTTGTATTTTACTTGTACTTTTGTATTACATTTTGTAATTGCTTGTACGAGGTTTCTCCACCTATGACTTGCTGTCGAGAAGGAGCTTGTTAGTGTTGTGTGCATAACTTGAGCTAGTTGAGCTCACCCCGTGGAGTAGAAACCCTAAGGTTCCGAACCACGTATATCTCCGTGTATTGCGTGTTTTGTGATTGTCTCTTGTATTTGTATTTGTTATTTGTATTTCCGCTGCGTATTAACGAATATTGTAGACAAGCACACGATGAGCGAACGATTTCCATCGAACACGGTAAATAGCTATTCAACCCCCCTTTTAGCTAGGCCACGATCCTCCAACACAAACATTGGCATGATCAACACATTATGCATAGAGAATTTAAGGAAGGAGACCTTGTTTTAGACCCTAATGTAGTTTTCTCACTTATAGATGCCATGTATCAACGCGCTGCACTCTTCTATTAGTGCTATTGTCACATGTTCCTCAATTTTTCTTTTATTTGTAAGGATGTCTTAGAGAAACTTAGAATAAATTAACATTTTCTGCAAAGCTTCAGCAAAATGAATGTTGATATATAATTTTTTATTAACTCAAGGAACTTACCAATTGTTCATCCATTTTAGCTCTGGCCAACCTTTGAGGGAAGGGTACCGGAGGGTTGTAGATTCTCGTTGGTAAAGGATAGCATCTACAGAAGCCCCATTAAATTTTAAAGTTTCACAAAATCCTAGGAATACCTTTAGGTGAAAATTAAGGTCTTCTATAGCTCCTCCTCCAAACTGATGTTGTCGTATCATGGATAGCAATGCTGGCTTTAATTTAAAGTTGTTTGCTTCGATAGGGGGTCTTCGTATGCTTTACCTTAGCCCTCTTGTAGTCGGAGATGCATAGTCCTTCAAAGGTTTTTTTTCCTCCTGTGCTGCTATAGCACTAGATTGTGCTTCCTTAAGTCGTCTCTGGAGCCTTTGCCTAGCAAGGAGGGTTCTTTCTATCTCAGGATCTTCTTTTATTAGTCTCCTTGTCTAGTTAATCTGTGTATAAAACAAGAAATGCACTCCAAAGGAAGTGATTAATGAAAGTGCTAAGGAAAATAAAGCTAATAAAATATAATAAGAAAAGAAAATAAATAAAAATCTATGATTAACCTAATATAACGGAATTCACTTATAGATATGATAGCGTCTATAAGATCCTTAAGCTTTGGAGGTAACTTATTATGAATCAATGCACTGCACTCTTCTATTAGTGATATTGTCACATGTTCCTCAAATTTTCTTTTATTTGTAAGGATGTCTTTGAGAAACATAGAATAAATTGGCATTTGCTGCAAAGCTTCAGTAAAAGGAATGTTGATATATAATTTTTTTATTACCTCAAGGAACTTACCGAATTGTTCATCCATTTTAGCCCTGGCCAACCTTTGAGGGAAGGGTACCGGAGAGTTGTAGATTCTCGTTGGTAAAGGATAGCATCTGTAGAAGCCTCATTAAATTTTAAAGTTTCACAAAATTCTAGGAATACCTCTAGGTGCAAATTAGGGTCTTCTGTTGCTCCTCCTCCAAACCGATGTTGTTGTATCATGGATAGCAATGCTGGCTTTAATTCATAGTTGTTTGGTTCGATAGGGGGTCTTCGTATGCTTGACCTTAGCCCTCTTGTAGTTGGAGATGCATAGTCCTTCAAAGGTTTGTTTTCCTCTTGTGCTTCTATAACAGCAGATTGTTCTTCCTTAAGTCGTCTCTGGAGCCTTTGCCTAGTAAGGAGAGTTCTTTCTATCTCAGGATCTTCTTCTATTAGTTCTCATTGTCTAGTTAATTTATGCATAAAACAAGAAATGCACTCCAAAGGAAGTGATTAATGATAGTGCATAGGAAAATAAAGATAAGAAAATATAATAAGAAAAGAAAATAAATAAAAATTTAGATTAACTTAATTGCAAATTAACTAATATTGACGTAATCTCCGGCAATGGCGCCAAAAACTTGATGTTTCGATTCCGCAAGTGCACGATTGTCGTCAAGTAATAAAATATCAATCCCACTGAGACTTTGTCAAGTACTATTTTTTTGCAAGGAAAGATTATCTAGAAGATTAAATAGTTGAGAAATAGTAAAAGAGATAAAATAGACAGTTTGAGATATGAGTAGAGAACAAGTTTATGGGGAAATCTTAGGACTTTGGTTTCGCTACAATGTCAAATATCTTGGAAACTCTTGGTTATTGTATTCTTGAAGGAAACCTATTAATGTATAAAATATCTTTTGGATCATTTGTAGGTCGATTAACTTACTGCAACGACGAACACCTGTCATGTACCCAAGTAGATCATTATAGTTAACGAATGATCCCAAAGATATACTTAGATTCTAGGATAGGTTATGAAATATCTTTTTGGAGTATCCATAGGTCGATGAACTTGTTGCAACAGCGGGCATCTGTCACATACCCAGGCAGATCACAACAGTTAATGAAAACCCTAGAGATAAATCATGAAAGCCTCGAGAGAGTCTAATTTCTTTTTAGAATATTCATAGGTCGATGAACTTGTTGCAACAGCGGGCATCTATCACATATCCAGGCAGATCACTACAGTTAATGAAAGCCCTAAATTATAATAGGTTCACACGATTGGTTATATAATTCTGGGATATAAAAACCCTAAAGCATGAGAATAGGAGATCAACAAACTCGTAAGGCAAACCATATGTGCCGTAAAAGAAAATCAAGAAATTTGCAATGAAATAAATAAAAGATTCATACAATCCAAGACAAACCAGCAAAGAGCTACTCCCTAATCCTAAGGTACAAGACTACTCCGTAAAGGAGTTACAAAACATAGGCGATAGAAAGGAAAGAATTAATCTACCATCCTATGCTTCGTGCGTCTTGTCCTTGGCTCCTAAGTCTCTATCCTCCTCCGATTAATCCCAAGGATCAGAGTGATCCAAAAGGATCCGAATGATCCCAGATGATCTAGGATTCTTGAATAAACCAGAATGCTTTTCTCCATGGTCTTGGGGGTCTTTTTATAGTTTTTTTCTAGAGAAGAATTCGTGAATTCAATTACCAAAATGGTGAAATTTTGCATGACCGTGCCATTTGGCATGGCCTGGGTGTGTTGAAGCCCTAGGCGTGCCCCTTGGCACGCCCTGGGCATGTCAACTGCTGTGAGCTCTGAAAAATATGCATTGTGGCTCTATTTGCTCCCCGTTTCATCGTGTCTTCCCTCCATGGCTCTATTATGCCTTCTTTTTTTCCTTATGAGAGTAAAAACATAGAAATCATAGTCATTTGAACTAAAAATGCAATATGAAAGTAAATGCTATGTTTTATGCATGCTATGTAAATGAAATACTTGAAAAACATGCTAAAAACCCTAAAACATGTATGTGATTTACACTCATCAGAAAACTAAAGTCAAAGGTGGCAAGGAATCCATGTTTTGTAGGGGTGGATGTTGAAGTACTCAGAGAGAGTGTCGCAACCGAAGGTGTTTCTTTAGAACAAAAAGGGACCGAAGAAAGGGAGTTGAGATTTGATGATTGAGGAAGGGAATCAAATGCTACAGATATGCTAACACATAGAATGGTGTCCAAAGGTGAGGGCTATGAGACCAATGGTTGTGGAAAAATAGAGATGGGGAAAAGAAGGGTGGAAGAAGGTTCAATAGTGGACGAGGCGAGTAGCAGTAGGCAAAGGTTGGTGGTAGCCGCACCGTCCACCTGAATCTTGCGGCGTGCAGCTACTCGCATTGCAACTTTTATATTTAGGGGTCAGGGGGTGAATCTGGATGACACAGAAGTGAAGGGGAAAAGGAGGAGGGGTTAAGGGTTAATGGCAGCATACTTGAGGGACAAGTGGGCAACGATACATAGGAGGAAATAGTGTCCGAAGGCTGTGTGGCGGGGGGAAATGATGTTGTTGGCGAAGCAATAAGAACAAGAGTAGGGGTGGTAGAAGGAGACTCTGAGATGACTGGTGCAATGAGAAGTGATGAGGGGTTGTTGGATGTTTGTGTGGATTCAGTAGGTTTCTCTCAGAGCTTTCGGAGAATGGCACTTTTCAAGGCAACTTTCATGTTTTGGAGGAGGGGGGAGGGGGGGGGGGGGGAGAGAAATGTTGTGACACAAAAAGGAAGAAGAATTTTTGCACTGAACGATGGTGACCGGAGAACTTTCAAAGTTGCAGAAGGTGAAAGATGGAAGAGGAGAAGTCAAGATATCCTATTCAAAGAGTGGCAGTAGATTCTTCGTAAAAAGAAATAATTGGTCCTTCAATCGAGGCTACGGGCGATAGGCAAGGTTTGGGGCATGACCCATTCGTGGGTCGATTATCTATTTTATTACGTACATAATATAAGTTTGGGATATGGCAGCTAAAGGGTTTTTATAGGAGTTTTATATCGTGGTGGACCAGAATAGTTCGGTACTCCGAGGTTAGATGGGTCTTTTTTTTATGCATATTGGTAAAAACTGGAGTTTATTATCCCCGTGTGGTGGCGGATCGGAGGAGTAGGGGTTAAGGTAGATTCATTTTTGATGAATTGGCGGAGTAAAAAATTATTTCGATTTGACAAGGCAAGGCCTGAAGTCAGATCTTCACTATTTCTTATAGCTTTGCCTTAGGCGAAGCTATTATCCCCGTATGGTGGTGGATTGAGGAGTCGGGTTTAAGGTATATTCGTTTTTAAAGAATTGTCGGAGTAAAAAATTATTCCAATCGGACAAGGCAAGGCCCGATTGTTGGGATGTATACTGAAAAGTCTATCTTTTGTATGAACATCTTTTTTTTGAAATAAGAATCACATGGTCATTGTTTGCATATTTATGGTTATGCATATCATCTAATACATTATATTGTAGATAACATGGCGTGTAGTGTCACATGGGAGATCATGTTATCAGTTCCTTGTAAAGTATAGGTAAAGGCTCACAACCGAGATGGTTTTGGACAAACCATTGGTATGGTTGTAGTGTAATTTGGTATTGGTTTGTCTTGACCATAGAATTACACTAGTACACTTTGTGTGCATTGAGCAGGACCGACATAGAGGTGATTCAATTTATTGCTGACTACATAATCGAATCGGACCTCAGATATTATGTTGTACATGCTCTTAATCCCGATATAATAACGGGCACATATACTTAGTATTCGTTTCTTTGATTTACCAATGGGCGAGATTTATAGAGAAATCAATAAGTTAGGAAATGATATTATTTATATGGTGTGCCATTGATTATAGGAGGAAACCGTGTCCTATATATTAGGATGATGATGTCCCCTTGAGGAGCTCATAAGGTTCATCATGTAAACCCTGCAGGTGGACTTGGTCCGGCATGATGATAAGGTTGAGTGGTACTACTCATGGAGTTAGATTTTGATTAATTAATTGTCAGTAAATTAATTAATTGACGGACATTCGAGATCTTAAACACGGAGAGATAAATGTACAAATAATATATGAAGCCCATATTAACTTATGGGGGTTGGTGAGGTAGATCAATGATAATCCTCTAGTAGAATGGATTATCATTAATGGATCGGACTTTATGTGGGCTTAATCCATTGGGTGGCCAAGATCCAACTTCTCCTCATGGTCCCTATTGTAGCCTATTAAAACCTCATGGAGCCTTAGATCAAGTGGTGGAAAATGGAACTCTAGATCCGACGGTGGAGATTAAATCTCTAGATCCGACGGTTGAGATTAAATCTCTAGATCCGACGGTTGAGATTAAACCCCTAGATCCGATGGTGGAGATTAAAAGGAGGCTTAAGCCTAACTCTATAAATAAGGGCTTATGGCTTGGGCGACAACTCATTGAAGGGAGATTAGGGTTAGGGTTTGGAGTTGGCTTTAGGCTTGGGCGGCAAGGGTGATCTAGGGTTTCTCTCCTAGGGTCAGCGGCATAAGCAAGGTGAGATCTTCCTTCTCCTTTTCTTCATTTCCAGTGCCACCCTCTTTCCCTCTCCTTTGGCCGACAACACCACCCTCTTCCTTGGCCAGCGGCAAGAGCTAGGGTTTCTTCCCTTGGAGCTTTTGGCCAGTGCCCATACTCCATATTCTCTTCCTTGGCCAGTGGCAACATCAAGTCCTTTGACTTGGTGGCCGGTTCTAGATAAAAAGAAGAGTTTTGTTTTATGATCTTCATTTGTTCGGAGTGAACAAAGAAAGGAAGATTGGTGATCTAGGAGGCTTCGACTTTTGGAAGATCGTTGCCCACACTACGTCCAAAAGGAGGAAGGACATACAATAGAAGATCGAGAGGTATAAAGCTTGTTTATATTCTTTTGTATTATGTCTATAATTGTTTTTTAATTATATGCATGTTGTATGTTTTGTTATGTGGCTAGTTTACTTGGACCCCGAATACAAACGCAAAAACCGACGATCCGTACATCGTCTATTCCGCAGCTAACCGTAGAATAGAAGTTGGTTGCATGAATAACAAGTTTGTTCAAGCAACCACTCTAATTGAATAACACGACGATGAAATGGTAGCTTAGGTAATCCTTAATTGTCTTGGATTAATTTTTTTAATCCGGGGATGAAGACGGGATCGCCATGAACAAGCAACCGAGTTGAAGTGGGAAGCGAAGCTTCCTACCTTCAAGTGGTATCAGAGCCACGGTTTCCGGTATTGTGTGTTTAGGATTCAGTTACTTTTATCCACTTTTCATATATTATATGTGTCGGATAATAGTAGGATGTGTGTAGGTTAACTTTTTGGTTGCAAGCATAGGATCCAACTATTATGGCTATATGTGTGTATGTGATTGTATGCGTGTAATTGTATATTTTTTGAATCCTCGGGGTTGACGAGGCTAGTATTTAATTTTGTAATTAAGTATGACATTGTTTAGCTACTCATTTTATTTTAGTTTACTTTCGATCTAGATTTCATGTATACTCCTTCGTGGAGTATAGGATCGATGGATGTAAATTAAAATAGTTAGTCTCGGCTCGGATCTCCAATGGCTCGTACATGGCGTAGGGAGGAGCGGACGAGATGGCGATACGACAGGAGACATATTGGAGACAAAAGCCATAATAGTTGGAAAATATTTCTTTTTCATATTTATTGCTTATTGTTTGATATGCATGTCATAGGTTAGAAAATTCCTCAATTTTAAATTACTAAGTGGGAGAGGGATATTTTTATAAATTCCCACGACCTCCATTACGATTTGACATGTGATGCAAACAAACTTGCACGTCGGCTCTGAGTGCCTTCCTCCCCATCGGATGAGTTTGTTTGTGGATCACAAGGTCGAATATGGTTATAGAAAATTATTAAGGAGAGTGTGTACTTCCCCATCGGAAGACACATAACCCGAGATAATTGCCTTGGTACCGAGTAATGGTGAACACTTAGATGCAAATAAGAGTATCCTTCCCATCAGAGTCACTGCTTTTATTTGTAGGGCCAAAGAGGAACCAACTATTAATTTTATTTGTCAAAAAGTTAGGTTGACAAGATAGTAAAATTAATGGGTAAAACCTCCTCTTACAAATGTAGAATTCGTATACGTCCACACTATCGTGGCATACGATATTCTCGATGTTTTGAGGTGATGGTTGATTTTAAAATTTTATTGTTTGAGGAATCAATAATTTTTTGAAATCTAATGTTTTGATCTATGTGATTCTTAGGTTTTTTCAAAATGACTTTCAACCTGCTTGCTGTGATACTGAAAGAAAATATGTAATCTACGAAGGATACAATTATGTTGATTGGAAGAGGAATCTTGACATTGTCTTGACTGCTGAAGAGTACAAATATGTAGTCTACGAAGAGTACCCTCCTAAGCCTGCGGATGATTCTGGGGAAAAGGAGAAGGAGAGCTATAAGAAGTGGATAAAAGCTGATGAGATGGTGCGATGTTACATTTTGGCATTTAAGTCAAATGTACTGCAACATCAGCATCAAGCCATGCCCACTACTTATGACATGATGCTCAATCTCAAAGAGCTTTTCGGACACCAGAATCGGGCTACTAGGCAGGAAGCCATGAAGAACTTGATGACGACCACCATGATCGAGGGAACACCCATGAGGGATCATGTTCTCAAGATGATGGCTCATTTGAATGAGTTGGAAGTCCTTGGAGCTGAGATCGATGGGGAAACCCAGGTCGATATCATTCTCCAGTCTCTACCTAAAAGTTTTGAGCAGTTTCGCCTGAACTACATCATGAATAAAAGGTTGTATTTGTTGTCGGAGCTTCTAACAGAACTCCAGGCGGTAGAGGAGCTATTTCGTCAGAGTGCTCAGGCGCAGGCCATAGTTTCCCAAAAGGTTTCTACTTCTAAGCCGAAAGGCAAGAAGAAGAAGAAACAAGCTGGGGCAAAGGTGGTGGGAGGAACTCAGGGAGGAGTGAAGAAGCCGAAAGGTAAGTGCTTCACTTGCAAGCAGACTGGACATTGGAAGAAGGACTGCCCCAACTGGAAGCAGAACAAAGGTATATCTTTTGGTCTAGTCATCGAAACATATTTAGCGGTGTTATCTATCGGCACCTGGTGTGTAGATACGGGAGCCACTGATCATGTCTGTAATACTTTACAGGGGTTTCAAGAAACCAGACGACTGCCTGAGGGGGAGATTACCGTATACTTGGGCGATGCCACAAAGGTGGCGGCTGTTGCAGTGAGAGATGTTTATTTGTCTTTTGAGAGGAATAATGTTTTGGTTCTTAAAAATTGCCTTTATGTACCCTTATTTAGAAAGAATTTGATTTCGGTTTCTAAATTGTTTAGTGATGGATATTCTATTTCTATTAATGATAATGTTGTTATAAAAAGGAATAGAGAGATTATCTGTTCTGGTGCATTGATAGGAAATTTGTGTACACTCGAACCAAAATCTCCCACGATGCAAATAGAAGTGAATAACTCATTTTCTAATTCCAATAAGAGAAAAGAACCATCGAAGATGAACCAAACATATCTTTGGCATCTAAGTCTAGGTCATATTAACCTAAGCATAATTCAAAGGTTGATAGCTGATGGACCTCTGGGTTCATTAGTGGTGGAAGATTTCCCAACCTGCGAATCTTGCTTGGAGGATAAAATGACCAAGAGGCCTTTTAAGGCCAAGGGGTATAGAGCCAAAGATGTGTTGGAATTGGTTCATTTTGATTTGTGTGGTCCTATGTCTATCCAGGCTAGAGGTGGTTTTGAGTATTTCGTCTCTTTCATAGACAATTATTCAAGATATGGATACGTTTACTTGATGCCCCGCAAGTCTGAATGCTTTAACAAGTTCAAAGAATTCAAGGCTGATGTGGAAAAATGTCAAGGTAAAAGTATCAAGACACTACGATCTGATCATGGTGGTGAGTACCTCTTGGAAGAGTTTAGGAATTACTTATCAGAGGCTGGAATTCAATCTCAAATGTCTGCACCTGGCACACCCCAGCAGAATGGTGTAGCAGAGTGAAGGAATATGACTCTTATGGAGATGGTTAGATCGATGATGAGTTATACTGAGTTGCCAGATTCATTCTGGAGATATGCTCTAGATACGATAGTGTATATTCTGAACTTGGTAGCATCTAAATCAGTGCCTTCTACTCCCATAGAATTGTGGACTGGGTGAAAGCCTAGTCTAAGACATATTCGTATTTGAGGGAGTCCAGCACATGTGCTGAAGGCAGATGCTGGTAAGTTGGAACCTCGTACAGAAGTGTGATTGTTCGTTGGCTATCCTAGAGGAACGAAAGGTGGTTTGTTTTATAGTCCTAGAGATCAGAGGGTGATCGTCAGCACGAACGCCAGATTTCTAGAGGAAGACTATGTGATGAACCACAAGCCCATGAGTAAGATTGCTCTGGAGGAATTGAAAGGAGAAGTCACTACTTTAGTACCACCAATATAAGAGGATATACCACAAGTCACTGCACTGCGTGTCACAGAGTATACGCAGGTGATACCTCGTCGTAGTGGGAGGGTTGTGAGATAGCTTGAGAGATTTATGTTCTTGGGAGAATCTTCTGATTTGGTCCCTGGCGAACATGAACCTGATCCCTGGACATATGACGAGGCAATCCAAGATAAAGATACGGTATCTTGGCAAAGTGCAATGAATGCTGAGATTGAATCTATGGATTCAAATCAGGTCTGGGAGTAAGTAGAACCACCCAATGGTGTAAAAACCATTGGATGCAAGTGGATCTACAAAAGAAAGAGAGGAATAGACGGGGAGGTTGAGACCTTCAAAGCAAGGCTTGTTGCAAAAGGGTATACTCAGAAAGAGAGCATCGATTATGAGGAGACCTTTTCGCCGGTAGCCATGCTTAAGTCTATTCGGATTCTCTTATGTATTGTTGCTCATATGAATTATGAGGTGTGGCAGATGGATGTCAAGACAACTTTCCTTAATGGAAGTCTTGAGGAAAACATCTATATGAAGCAACCAGAGGGATTCATTGCAAAGGGCAAAGAGCATCTTGTGTGTAAGCTTAATCGGTCCATTTATGGATTGAAGCATGCTTCGAGGTCTTGTAACATCCACTTTGATGAGGTAATCCAGTCTTATGGATTTATTCAAAGTCCGGATGAGTCTTGTGTATACAAGAGATGTGACAAATATGTAGTGGTATTTCTTGTACTATACGTAGATGACATTTTATTAATTGGCAACAATGTCAAGGTGTTATCGGACGTAAGGGTATGGTTATCCAAATAGTTTGATATTAAGGACTTGGGAGAAGTGGGACACATCCTTGGGATCAAGGTTATAAGGGATCGCAGGAAAAGGATGTTGTGCTTATCTCAAGCTTCATACATAGACACCATTATGGATTGTTTTAGCATGCAGAACTCCAAGAAAAGTTTTCCACCTTTCAGGCATGGAGTTCCTTTATCTAAGGAGATGTGTTCTAGAACATCTGAGGAGATAGAGGAGATGAAGGCAGTTCCTTATGCTTCGGCAGTAGGAAGACTCATGTATGTTATGCTATGTATGAGACCGGATATCTTCTTTATCGTCGGCATGGTTAGCAGATATCAGAGTAATCCGGGACAGGGACATTGGATTGCGGTAAAGCATATATTGAAGTACCTGAGAAGGACTAGGGATTATATGCTAGTTTACCAGGCAGACCAATTACTCCCTGTGGGTTACACGGATTTTGACTTCCAATCAGATAGGGATAACAGTAAGTCTACCTTAGGTTTTGTGTTTACTTTGGGAGGTGGAGCCATTGTATGGAGGAGTGTCAAGCAGAAATGCGTGGCGGACTCTACCATGGAAGCTGAGTATGTGGTAGCCTTTGAGGCGGCCAAAGAAGCTGTGTGGCTCAGGAACTTCTTGATGGACTTGGATGTGATTCCTGGTTTGCCCAGAACTATCACAATTTATTGTGATAATAGTGGTGCAGTTGCAAACTCGAAGGAACCATGAGCCCATAAGGCAAGTAAACACATAGAGCGCAAGTACCACCAGATACGAGAAATCATAAAGAGAGGAGAAGTTGTTGTGGCCAAGATTGCATCGGAGGATAACCTGGCAGATCCTTTCACTAAGGCCCTTCCAATGAGTGCTTTTGATAGGCATGTGGAGGGAATGGGAATTAGATGTATGGAAATTTGAGGACAGCATAGTCTTTTAGTATAAGTGGGAGATTGTTGGGATGTATATTGAAAAGTCTATCTTTTGTATGAACATCTTTAATTTTAAATAAGAATCACATGGTCATTGTTTGCATATTTATGGTTATGCATTTTGTCTAATACATTACATTGTAGATAACATGATATGTAGTGTCACACGGGAGATCATGTTATCAGTTCTTTGTAAAGTATAAGTAAAGGCTCACAACCAAGATGGTTTTGGACAAACCATTGGTATGGTTGTAGTGTAATTTGGTATTGGTTTTTCTTGACCATAGAATTACACTAGTACACATTGTGTGTATTGAGCAAGACCGACATAAAAGTGATTCGATTTATTGCTGACTACATAATCGAATTGGATGTCAGATATTATGTTGTACTTGCTCTTAATCCCGATATAATAACGGGCACATATACTTAGTATTCATTTCTTTGATTTACCAATGGGCAAGATTTATAGAGTAAATCGATAGGCTCGGTAAGTTGGGAAATGGTATTATTTATATGGTGTGTCGTTGATTATAGGAGGAAACCATGTCCTATATATTAGGATGATGATGTCCCCTTGAGGAGCTCATAAGGTTCATCATGTAAACCCTGCAGGTGGACTTGGTCCGACATGATGATAAAGTTGAGTGGTACTACTCATGGAGTTAGATGTTGATAAATTAATTGTCAGTAAATTAATTAATTGACGGACATTCGAGATCTTAAACATGGGGAGATAAATGCACAAATTGTTAGGGCAATCTCTTGCCATGATTAGGTTTTGATGTGTGTGGCAAAGGGTTTAAGTTAGTTTGTTATGATGATTTGATATGTGCGTTTAAGTCGTGCAGGACTTAGTAATTCGCACATGGAGCCGTGGCGAGTTTCACATCTCATGACTCAGGCCTTGAGTCGGTGAAGGATAGCTTTGCGGAAGCCGTGCGCTTGGAGCATCCGAGGGACCGCCGAACGAGGAGCTTGGAGTGAAGCCGGAGGAAGTAGACTTCGAGGCAAGAGACGCGAAGGAGCATTGCAGAGCCGTGCACCTGATGCTGCCGAGGGACGTGGCTGCGAACGAAGAGAACTTCGAAGGCGAGGGACTCCGAGGGATGAGAGTGAGCGAATGTAACCCGGGAAGGGGTAGCTCTTAGGTGAAACTTGGCCATTTGGCCAAGTGTCGGATGAGTTTTCCCGACACCAGTCGAAAGCCATGTCATGGCAGTCGACTGCTCTGAGTCGATGGTTCGATCGACTTGTTTAAGTCAGCTGAATCAAGTTGATCAGTTGACTGATGGCTTGATCGCTGATCGCGGCGACGGCGTGATCGATGACACCGCACTGCAGCGCAGAATGGAGTCGATCTCGCGGTGCACTTGACTGATTGACATCAGTCGACTGATGGGTGACATCAGTCGACTGATGGGTGCCATCAGTCGAATGATGCCAATACCATTGGATAGAATCCAACGTGGAAAGTGGCTGTTATTGGGCAACGGCTACAGGACCAGTCGACTGATCGAGAGCATCAGTCGACTAATCCTGTGTCAACGGGAAGAAACCCTCTTCCTCTATAAAAAGGAAGGGGATGAGGCTTTGGGAGGCTAATGCTTATGTTCTAATCTTCTCCCAAAGTGCTCTAAGGGTTTTTCCACTCTTCTTACCTGCTTTATTTCCATTTTATTGTAAGAAGAGAAATTGTGAAGGTTACCTCCACCTAGCTTGGTGCAAAGGAGAGACCAATAGTGATTGGCTTTAGAGGAGTGATTCACCTTGGACGAATCAGACCGTGGATTAGCGGCATAGCCGTGAACCACGTTACATCTCGGTGTTTGTATTGTTTGCTTATCTTTTGCTTTGTCTTTATTTATATTTGCATATTTCGCTTGCGCTAATCTTTTGTAGACAAGCAAAATATGACATCCAACAAACGAGGGCTATTCACCCCCCTTTAGCCAGGCGTCCCGATCTCCCAACAAAAATAATATATGGAGCCCATATTAACTTATGGGGGTTGGTGAGGTAGATCAATGATAATCCTCTAGTGGAATGAATTATCATTAATGGATCGGACTTTATGTGGGCTTGATCCATTGGGTGGTCAAGATCCAACTCCTCCTCACGGTATCTATTGTAGCCTATTAAAACCTCATGGAGCCTTAGATCCAGTGGTGGAAAATGGAACTCTAGATTCGACGGTGGAGATTAAATCTCTAGATCCGATGGTTGAGAATAAATCTCTAGGCCCGACAGTTGAGATTAAAACCCTAGATCCGAAGGTGGAGATTAAAAGGAGGCTTAAGCCTAACTCTATAAATAAGGGCTTATGGCTTGGGCGGCAACTCATTGAAGGGAGATTAGGGTTAGGGTTTGGAGTTGGCTTTAGGCTTGGGCGGCAAGGGTGATCTAGGGTTTCTCTCCTAGGGTCGGCAGCATAAGCAAGGTGAAATCTTCCTTCTCCTTTTCTTCATTTCCGGTGCCACCCTCTTTCCCTCTCCTTTGGCCGGCGGCACCACCCTCTTCCCCTCTTCCTTGGCCGGCGGCAAGAGCTAGGGTTTCTTCCCTTGGAGCTTTTAGCCGGTGCCCATACTCTATATTCTCTTCTTTGACCGGCGGCAACATCAAGTCCTTTGGCTTGGTGGCCGGTTCTAGATAAAAAGAAGAGTTTTGTTTTATGATCTTCCTTTGTTCGGAGTCAACAAAGAAAGGAAGATTGGTGATCTAGGAGGCGTCGACTTTTGGAAGATCATCGCCCACACGACGTCCAAAAGGAGGAAGGACATACAATAGAAGATCGAGAGGTATAATGCTTGTTTATATTCTTTTGTATTTTGTCTATAATTGTTTTACAATTATATGCATGTTGTATGTTTTGTTATGTCGCTAATTTACTTGGACCCCGAATACAAACGCAAAAATCGGTGATCCGTACATCGTCTATTCTGTGGCTAATCGTAGAATAGAAGTTGGTTGCTTGAACAACATGTTTTTTCAAGTAACCACTCTAATCGAATAGAACGACGATTAAACGGTAGCTTGGGGTAATCCCTAATTGTCTTGGATTAATTTTTTTAATCCGGGGACGAAGACGGAATCGCCATGAACAAGCAACCGAGTTGAAGTGGGAAGCGAAGCTTACTACCTTCACCGAAGTCATATCGTCACTATTTTTTATAGCTTGGCCTTATCCGATTCTATTATCCCCATGTGGTGGCAGATCAGAGGAGTTGGGTTTAAGGTAGATTCATTTTTAAAGAATTAGAGGAGTAAAACAATTATTCCGATATGACAAGGAAGACCATAGGTCAGATTGTCACTATTTCTTATAGTTCAGCCTTAGCGGATGTTGTTATCCCCGTGTGGTGGTCTATCAGAGGAGTCGGGTTTAAGGTAGATTTATTTTTGAAGAATCGACAGAGTAAAAAATTATTCCGATCTGAAAAGGCAAGTCCCTAGGTCAGATCGTCACTATTTCTTACAGTTCACCCTTAGTCGATGCTATTATTCCCATGTGGTGGTGGATCGGAAGATTCGGGTTTAAGGTAGATTCATTTTTGAAGAATTAGCGGAGTAAAAAAATATTCCGATCTGACAAGGCAAGACCCTAGGTCAGATCGTTACTATTTCTTATAGGTTGGCCTTAGCCGATGTGATTATCCCTGTGTGGTGGTGGATCTGAGATGTCAAGTTTAAGGTAGATTCAATTTTGAACAATTGGTAGAGTAAAAAACCATTCCAATCTTACAAGGCAATTCTCGAAGTCAGATCACCACTATTTTTATAGCTCGACCTTAGTCGATACTGTTATCTTCGTGTGGTGGCGGATCGGAGGAGTTAGGTTTAAGGTAGATTAATTTTTGAAGAATTAGTAGAGTAAAAAATTATTCCGATCTGACAAGGCAGAGCCCTAGGTCATATCGTCACTATTTATTACAGTTCGACCTTAGACAATGCTATTTCTTATAGTTCGGCCTTAGTTGATGCTATTATCCCAGTGTGGTGGTGGATTGGAGGAGTCAGGTTTAAAGTAGATTCATTTTTTAAGAATTGACAGAGTAAAAAAGTATTTCGATCTGAAAAGGCAAGGCCTGAGGTCAGATCGTCACTATTTTTTACAGCTCAGTTCTAGTCGATGCTACTATCCTCGTGTGGTGGTGGATCGGAGGAGTTGAGTCTTAAAGATAATTTCACTGCTGAAGAGCTTTAGAGTATATTTTTCATGAAGAGCCAAGGTGATTTGACAATGCACATTTGAAAGGGGTTTCTAAAAGTTCATTAGCGAGTGAACGGTGCCACTATGCATGCCGTATATGAAGATCGAAGAGGAGGTTTTGAAGATACATTTTCTAGAGGAGGTATGTAGTTTTAATTGTGCAATGATAAGGTTCTTGATGAAGTACAATACCCATTGAAGAACAATAGAAATAGTTGCCTAACATATTCATTTGAAGTTATAATAGATAATACAGTCAGAAAAGGAGAAAGAAATCTATGCTGAGAGAAGAGAAGTTAGGGTGCTTCATGAATACTTTTCTCCTCAGTAGGAATGTCGAGAGGGAGAATGGTGAAGGGGGGCATGGCTAACATATAGCGTGTTACAAGGGCTCGGTGAGCTGCACGGAGCCTCGTTAAATTTCATTAAGCAATGGTCGACTCTTGATGAGGGAATACACTCGGGTGGAGGATGATTGTAGACGATCCCGCAGATCCCTTACTATGCTTTCTAATTATGTTATGTGCTATTGGTCTGCCGTGTGACATACTCGGGAGGAGGAAATCTCTCTTTGCTCGGACGAGTCAACCATTTAGCAAGCAAAAGGCAAAGAGTATGGGAGTAGAGGACCCAAAAGGAGGTATTTATAGAAGGGAAGGGGGTGTTAATTTACTTTCTTGTGAAGGAAGGAAAATATAAGTTGACGAGATGGGTAGCTGGTGGGGTAGTGTTGGAAGTGGTTGACACATTAATAGGGTAGGCGAAAAGTCACATTCCTTAAAGGGGTAGAAACCTGATGGATATGATCAAATTCTAGCACGGTATATTTTTGTAAGAGATCCTGGAAGAAATGACTCTCGCATAACTTTGTAGTTATAAATGGCCACCTGGAGGTATTTTTCTTATTAGTCTTGAATTTATTGGAACCTTTTACAACTATGAGCTACCAGTCGATTGACACTCGTAAAACATCTAGGAGAGCTCGATTAGTTATAGAAAATTAAATCAATTCAAGAGTCAGGTTATAACTATTAATATATCATCAATTAAACAACCTAGAAAGAATAAAATAAATTATACTTCATACATGGGGAATCCATTAGTACATCACTTGTCGGGATAGTTTCCTTACATAAGAAAGAGTTCTTACAAATAAAAAATGGTATCAGGATCGCTATCTATGGCCACCTCCACATTCAAGAAATTGGTGTCTGCCCCAGGAGGGGGGTACCCTTGACTGGCAAATTGTTTATTGGATCCCTCAAAACCCAGCTTGAATAGGTCAACCACCTTTTCACCAAATATCATTATTAACTCATGCTCCTGCAATTTTCAGCTAGCCTCTTCAGTAGATATCTGGGTGGCAAGAGAAATTTTTAATTCATCCCTTTCCTTGGCGATAGATAAAACCTGCTGGTCTAGGGAAGTTATGGTGTGAGTATATTCTAGTTGTAGTGCATGCACTTGGAGAGTTATTTTTGAAAGGTCTTCAGAGAGTGTGGATACCCTAGAAGAAAGGCAATCTAGTTGAGTCAGGCATGAATTCTGACAGGCTTCCAGAGTTTTGAGGGAAGACTGGGCTCTTAACAACTCGGCAAGGGAGTCAGCTCTACTGGTTGTATCTTATTGCAATTGAATCTGACACTTTGCTAGCTCCCAATCCAAGGCATCACTGTGTTGGATATTCTAAGTCTGGCAAAGTAATTGTGTGCACAGGAAATCGATTTCTTGTAGAACTTCTTCTCGGGTGTGCCCTGTGGTTGTTAAGTTAGCTTTTAGTTCATCATAGGAAGTTTTCAAATTTTTCTCAAAGATAGCTAGAGAAGCTTCCCATTGTTTGTTTTTATCTATAAGTTGGGCCATTTATTTCAGTCGAGTTTTGGAGTTAGTGTGGTGAACTATCATAGTTGACTGATAATCGACCAAATGATGGACTGCCTCGTTGTAATAAGTGGTTGTCTGTATAAGGGAAGAGGAGACTTTAAAAGCAGGTGGTAAGGTGGTTTAAGTACAACAGGGTTAACAAGGAATACCTTTGATAAGTTTTCCCTCAAGCATTCAATGTGGCCCTGTACTCCTGATTGGTAGAAAAACTTTACTTATTGAGGAGTGCAGAGTCTAAGAACTGACCGAAGAGTGGTGGTTGAAGGATTGAGGGGGATAATATCTCTCATTAGGAGAGGGGGCTCTTTCCTAGAAGGGGAAGGCTCTGGGTGAGTAGGGTTGTGAGGGGAGAAAGTGGTAGGTGGTATTTCAAGGGGTGAAGCTGGGGGTGGGGAAGATCTAGGAGGGTCAATCCCCACACCCAAGAAAAAGGAAATAGGGGGAGAATATGAAACGGGATAATTCCCTTCATCTCTAAGAGGAGAGTTTCTAGAAACGTTAAGGTCCTCTTCGGATGAGTCAGGAGTAGGAAGGTACTGACGCAAGCAGCGAGAGGCAGGAGGAGGTCTAGAAGATTGAGAGAGAGAAATTGTGGGGGGAATAGTGAGTGTGTAAGGCCCTCCCCTACGTCGAAGGAGTCTTCTAGGAGGGGAAGAAGGAAGACTCTGGGGAATAGCTAGAATGGGGAGAGGTTCTTCCAAAGGGAGAGGAGTTGTGTCAATGGTCAAGTCGAGGGGAGGGTAAGATAGGGTCACAGGAGATCTTCCCAATTTGTGCTTCCCTTTGATCTTCACTGCTATAGCTTTCTCTGCACTTACCATAGCCCTTTGCATAAGATCGTTTGCAGCACAATATATATGAAATAACAAACAGTAATATAAAATGTCAATAAACACTAAACAATATTATGAGTTTATATTATCGAAAGGTTTTGGGCAATACCCCACGTATTACAACAGGGTTGTCTAGGTGGAAGGGGGATAGTCCATAGTGACTCAAAAGGTAAGAGTCCAATAAAATGTTGGAGTTGTAGTGATGTTTCTGCAGTACCCTGTGAACTTCAATGAAGGGGCATTGGAGATGACAGTCACGAAAGGGGGGTAGATTAGGAAGCTATCTTCCAAGTATCACAGTAGGAGAGAGGAGTAGGAATTCGAGTGAAAAGTATAAATCTCTCCAGCCCTTATGGTAAGAAGGCTTATTTGTAAGGAATTGGTAGTCAGGGCAGCTAGCGAAGTAAAAGATACCTACTTTCGAAGACTTCAATTGAAATAGACAGTGGAACATGAGAGGGGATAAAGGAAATCCTAGATGCTTGAAGACTATAACAGTGCCCACTAATAGTCAGAAGGCATTGGGGGTTAATTGATCAATAGATATTTTATAGAAATCTAAAAGTTCAAAATAAATAAGGGGTGCGGGAAGGCGAAGGCCATTTTCTAATTGACCTTGGAAGAAACTGTGGTGGTTGGGAGGGGGAGGATGTGGCCAGTAAGGAGGAGCTGCGAAGACGCATTTCACAGTTAGATTTATAAACAAATTCTTGACATCGCGAAAGTAGTGATGACTATCTATGAGGGAAAGGGTGGTTTCGTACCAGAGGACCTTTCTAGGGTTTTGAGAGGGGGGAGCCATATCGAAGGAAGCACAGTATCACTTACTTGTGACTAAGAGATGACGACTAAAAGAGGGGAGGAAACTCTTAGATATCGAAGACTCAAGAGCAGGGCATCTGCTAGCGCAAGTTGCAGAGTGGGAAGGGGAAGGATCAGAATAGAGGAAGATGAAGTTATGACAAGGATGCATGGTTTCGTTGGTGGGCGGGGGGGGGGGGGGGTGTTTAACCCTTTAATATTCTTTAAAGGTAAGGAAGCGAGGCCCATTAATCCACCGGTGTGATTAGCATGCTTAAAATAGAAAAGGAAATCGGAGGTCTTGACCCAAGAGTAAAAGAAGCCCGAGAAAGAAGTAAGAATCAGTTAAGTCATCGCTGAGGTAGAAGGAAAGTGTGATGAAAAGGTATTCATGATATTAAAGTCAGAAAAATGATTAGTCTGACTATTGATATGAGAAAAATATATAGGATTTTAGGAGTATTTTTTGCTCACATCCCGTTGCATTTTATATTTGATTCTTGCATATTTCACTTTATTTTGCATGCATTTCCTATTTTCTGGTTCAGAGATCTTCTCTTTGTAATCTTGTGTGCATGACAATATTCTACGGGGAAAATGGTGCACTTTTGGAGCTAAAAGAAGATATTTGGTAGCTAGAACAATAGGGCACACACCCTGACCTTATGAATCCACATAGCTCACACCCCAGTGCCACACACGACTGTGGCTGGGCGATTTTGATGTGATTTAGTTATTTTCCAAATTTCAGGGAGATTTGGCCTGATGTCTATATAAAGGAAGCTATGCCCAAACCCTAGGGGGAGGCACAATGGCCGGGACAACACTACGATGCCCTAAAAAGCTTTGGGAACTCGCAACGGGGACGAAGAAGGCCGCTCGAGGATCGAATTCTGCACATCAATGCCAGAGAGGAAAGCCAAAGTGCATTGTAATTCACATTCTTTGCGCAGTTTACATTGTTTCTATGAATTCTAATATGCTTTGTGTTTCTTTTCTCATATTTATGGAGTAGATTTTCCTATTCTAGGATTAGGGAGTAGTTTGTGTTCGTAGAACATATTATTTCAAATATATTTCTGTTCTTGAAATCATATTTGCAATTGGTGATTGTTTAGATCGATAGCTATTTGTTTTGGTCTTCTATTTACTGTGCGTAGCCAATACGAGGGGTGACAACCCTCGTATCAATGATTTAGGAGAATTAAGGAGGAACGTAGGGGTTGGCCTCATCTTCGGTAACCGTAGATAGAAGGGTGTGATAGAGTCAGAAATGGGACATGTTCTGACTCGTCATAGGGATTGATCCGACATCCTCGTACCACCTATCCCATCCTAAAGCCAGGGGTCGACCTAGTATGACAGAGGTAATTCCCGATAGATGCGAAGGCTCATCCGAGAAGTGTATGATGTCCCTTCCACAAGACCATAGTTAGACGTCTAGATAATTCTCAATTGATAGCGTGTTCTGCGACACACAAGCGAAACTGAAATCCTAGAATTCCCTCAAAAGACTCATAGCAATCCTTATCTTCCTCTATGTGACACCGTACTAGAGTTAGGACCGCCGACCACCCTCATCTTCACAACCATTGGAACAGAACTCCGAACAATAACGTCCACTAAACCAATCGGTACTCGAATCTTAGTGTTTATGGGATCGATAATCTTTTTATTAATTGATGACATCCATGCACTTGTAGGCGTTGAGCGCGAGCACACGCTTCGAGTCCTCGATGGTTCCCGTTGTAGGTGATCGATATGGCCGGCTAGAGGGGGGTGAATAGCCCTCGTACGTTGGACGTCGTAAATTGCTCGTCTACAAGAGATTAGCGCAAGCGGAATATACAAATACAAAGCAAAAGACAAACAATAAAACAAACGCTAACACGATGGTATAACGTGGTTCACGGCTACGCCGCTAATCCACGGTCCCTGATTCGTCCTCGGTGAATCACTCCGTTAAACCAATCCACTAAATGGTCTCTCCTTTGCACCAAGCTAGGTGGAGGTAACCTTTACAACCAAGATCACTCTTCTTACAATAGGATTGAAGTAAAGACAATTAAGAAGAGTTTAGAGCTTGTGGGGCACTAGGAAGATCGTTTGGAGTATGAGCATTAGCCTCTCAAAGGCTCACACCCTCTCTTTTTATAGAGAGGGCTAACTACAACGCCTCCGAACACGCCGATCCCGACCGCTGTAGTCCAACGAACTTGGCAATGATCGATGGACACCTCGATCGCCGCTCCGTAGTCGATCGCCACGGCCACGAGCGGGCTTCGCGGGCAAAACCCTATTGACTACCGATCGCCGCTAGAATGATCGATGGTTCGGGCGATTGATCGCCACGATGGCGCGATCGCCGCCACAATCTGGGCCGCCAGATACCGGCCGAACGCACTCGATTAGCAACGATCGGCCGCCATGTCATGGCAATGATCGGCGTGTCGAAAACCCATCCGACACTTGGCCAAATGGCCAAGTTTCACCTAAGAGCTACCCTTCCCGGGTTACAATCGCGCCACTCTCATTTCTGAGTCCTCGCCTCGGTTCTCTTCGTTCTCGGCCACATCCCTCGGCAGCATCAGGCGCACGGCTCTGCAATGCTCCTTCGCGCCTCTTGCCTCGAAGTCTACTTCCTCCGGCTTCACTCCAAGCTTCTCGTCCGGCGGTCCCTCGGATGCTCCAAGCGCACGGCTTCCGCAAAGCTATCCTTCACCGACTCAAGGCACGAGTCATGAGATGTGAAACTCGCCACGGCTCCATGTGTGAATTACTAAGTCCTGCACGACTTCAACGCACATATCACATCAACATATCAAACTAACTTAAACCCTTTGCCACACCATCAAAACCATATTACGGCAAGAGATTGCCCTAACAATCTCCCCCTTTTTGATGTGTGGCAATCCGTTTAAGTTAGGTAAAAACATTTGATATAAATTCTAAGGTAAGAAAGCATGTAAAGATAAACATGATATAAAAACATGCAATTCCCCCTTAATCCATGAAACTCTCTATGCAAATTTTCTCCCCCTAAAATATATTTCTCCCCCTAAAGTGATTAACTTAAACATACTTATTTCTCCCCCTTTGACACTATCAAAAAGATTAACACTAAGTTATAAGCTCATGGCATCAAGTATAATGGAGGGAAAATATGACAAGTTTATTTAAAATTGGGTACCACTTGTTGATGGCATCAAGTATATTTCTACCACTTGTTGTAGGTTTACAAACTGAATTCGGCCTTCAATGTTCTGATTTTAGCCACCAATGATCGCTATCGCATGGCAATGACCGCACAAAAGAATCCAATTCTTGATTTTCCGGACGAATTTCAAATGCATTATAAATTCCGTAAAAATTTGAAAAATCATGAAATTTGGGGAACATATTTATTTTAAGTATATCTATCAATGAAAAATAGTTTTTCATGAAAACTCATTATATTTTCTTGTTTTTGCCAAAAATCCAAACACTTGAAAAACCACTAGTTTTTGAGCATTCTAGTATCAAGTTAGCTACCTAGTTTTGCATCCAATTGTTTCAAAACATGAATACATGTATTTTAAGGTAAGAAATTGTTTTGAAAACATATGAAATATCCAACCATGATCTTTGGGAAATATGTCTATGAATTAAACATAAGCCTTCCCCATGATTGGTCTATTATTGCTATTTTGATACTTTAAATGACCATCTAAATGCCATAGGCATTAGTGGACATTTGTATCATCCTAATATCTCACCCATGCTAAGTTTGCAATCAAGTTAGCCTATAGTGAGTGTGAGATGTATCCTAGGGGGTATTTGTATATACTTAACCCATATATTCATGCAATTCTATCATGGTTAAGTATCAACCTAACATTCTACATGATCATAATGACATATATCAATCAATTCTACATTATGATCATGAACCTCATGTATCCATCAAATAATAGTCATGCATTAGGTATTATACGATGATAATAAACAAATTATCACCTAAAACATGATTTAACCCTATTTCTCATGATAACATGCCAAATATCAAAATCATAAATCATGATTTAAAACATACATAGGAATTACATCAATCATCATGATTTAAGCATTATTGCCTATTTATGGGCACGTTATCATCACCCAACACTATCTAAAAAAAAAATGTTGTCCCGTCATCCTAAGTCAACCAAAATATAATATAGGTCAAGTTCATATGGTTGACTACCCTAGGGTTATTCTAACCCTTAAGGATGGATTTTGGAACCCAAAATAAATTCTTTCCTATTGGGTTCACTAAATACTCCTTGGGGATCCATTTCCTAGCAATTACTTTCTTTTTATCTTGTCCCCTAGCTATTAGGCATTTGTAGGCCTTTTCATTTTTCTTTTCCTTGTAGCCTAGGCCTTTCTTGTTGAAACTAGCTCTTTGGCTCCCTAAGATCATATTTAATGTGTTGGAGCCAATTGTGAATTTCTCTAGAGCTTTGGTTAAGTAATCTACCTTTTCCCTTAATGCCCTATTTTCCTCTATGCATGCATCATTAACATCCAAAGGCATATAATCATGTGAGCATGCTTCATTTGAGCTAGAAGAAATACTATCATTTAAGCATGCATTTTCTAGTTTATTTTCTAGGTCCTTAATTTGATCTAGCATGCTTTTGTTTTTCTTCTTAGCTCTAAATAAATCTCTAGTTAAGCTAGAAACCATGGAAACTATTTTCTTAGGGGTTAGATTTGTTACCATAGTTTCCATGTCCTCTTCTTCGGATGAGGAGGATGTGGAAGCTCCCCCTTCATTTGAGCTCTCCCCATTTGAGCTTGATCCTTCATTTTCGGATGAAGAGCAATCCAAGTCATCAAAGGCCATCAAGGCCAAATTGGTGACAAAGGCATTCTCCTCATCCGATGATGAGGAGGAGGATGAGGATGGATCATCCCAAGTCCTTGCCTTGAGAGCCTTAGCCTTTCCCTTCTCCTTTGTCTTCTTCTCCTCTTCCTTCTTTTTCTTGCTCCCCTTCTTCTTCTTCTTTTCTTCTTTCTTTTTCCTTTCTTCCTTGCTCTTGTTTAGGAGAGGACAATTGTCCCTTATGTGCCCTTCTCCTTGGCAATTGTAGCATATGACCTTCCCCCTTGGTCTTCTATTCCTATCATTAGATTTATCAAATCTAAAATTCTTAAATGCTCGTCTTACCCTCCTTACCATGTAGGCTTCTTCGGTGCTATCCATGGAGGAGGAGGAAGATGCTTCGTCATCGGAGGAGGAGGTGATTTCCATCTTCTTCCCCTTACTTGCCAATAATGCTACTCCTCTTGAGGGTTGAATTTTAGGCTCCTCTTGTATTCCCTCAAGCCTAGTTTCGTGGAGTTCCATTGTTGAGAAGAACTCCTCCAAGGTGCTCACTTCTAAATTCTTTGAGATATAGAATGAGTCCACCATGGAGCTCCACTTTGAGGACCGGGGAAAGGCATCTATGGCCTTCATTACCATATCCCGGTTTGATAGCTTCTCACCTACACTTGTTAGTCCATTTAAAATTTCTTTGAATCTAGAATGCAAAGAAATTACCTTTTCTCCCTTTTCTAATTTGATGTTGGATAATTGGGAGCGGAGGAGGTCTCTTCTTGCTAGCTTAGCCTCCGAGGTACCTTCATGAAGCTCTACTAGCTTCTCCCACATCTCCTTAGCACTTAGGCATTCTCCTATTCGGTTGATCTCTTGTTGGGGGAGCACATTGAAAAGATGATGTTTTGCCTTTGAGTTCGCAAGGTGCTCCTCTCTTTGCTTCTTAGTCCATCGTGATTTTTCGATTGGTTTCCCTTCTTCATCCCTAGGCAAAACGAAACCGGATTCCATTGTAATCATTATATCAAAATCCGTTTCGAAAAATACCTCCATTCGCTTCTTCCACCAAGCGAATTCTCCTTCAAACTTCGGAGGATGGATGTTGGAGCCGGCCATTTTAAAAGTTGCTTGTTGTGGCGGTTAGTCCTCGACAAGCTTTCCTCGGCTCTGATACCACTTGTAGGTGATCGATATGGCCGGCTAGAGGGGGGTGAATAGCCCTTGTACGTTGGACGTCGTAAATTGCTCGTCTACAAGAGATTAGCGCAAGCGGAATATACAAATACAAAGCAAAAGACAAACAATAAAACAAACGCTAACACGATGGTATAACGTGGTTCCCGGCTACGCCGCTAATCCACGGTCCCTGATTCGTCCTCGGTGAATCACTCCGTTAAACCAATCCACTAAATGGTCTCTCCTTTGCACCAAGCTAGGTGGAGGTAACCTTTACAACCAAGATCACTCTTCTTACAATAGGATTGAAGTAAAGACAAGTAAGAAGAGTTTAGAGCTTGTGGGGCACTAGGAAGATCGTTTGGAGTATGAGCATTAGCCTCTCAAAGGCTCACACCTCTCTTTTATAGAGAGGGCTAACTTCTTCCGCTTTGCCGCCATCGCTTGGCCGCCGCTGGCGATCGGCGCCGTCACTACAACGCCTCCGAACACGCGGATCCCGACCGTTGTAGTCCAGCGGAACTCTTGGCGATCGGTGATGGACCTCATCGATCGGCATCGCCTCGCGTAGTCGACCGCCGATCCGGCTTCTGGCGGTTCGCGGGTCGAAACCCCATTGACGATCATGCTGCCTTGGCCGATCGATGGTCTTGGCGATCGGCCCACGATGGCGATCGGCTGCAGCCACAATCCGATCGATCGTATACCAGTCGAACGCACTCGACTCAGAGCAGTCGATTGCCATGTCATGGCAGTCGACTGGTGTCGGGAAAACCCATCCGACACATGGCCAGATGGCCAAGTTTCACCTAAGAGCTACCCTTCCCTGGGTTACAATCGCTCACTCTCATTTCTCGGAGTCCCTCGCCTTCGAAGTTCTCTTCGTTCTCGGCCACGTCCCTCGGCAGCATCAGGCGCACGGCTCTGCAATGCTCCTTCGCGTCTCTTGCCTCGAAGCCTACTTCCTCCGGCTTCACTCCAAGCTTCTCGTCCGACGGTCCCTCGGATGCTCCAAGCGCACGGCTTCCGCAAAGCTATCCTTCACCGACTCAAGGCATGAGTCATGAGATGTGAAACTCGCCACGGCTCCATGTGCGAATTACTAAGTCCTGCACGACTTCAACGCACATATCACATCAACATATCAAACTAACTTAAACCCTTTGCCACACCATCAAAACCATATTACGGCAAGAGATTGCCCTAACACCCGTCACGAGATTTGAGGTCGCATTCGCGTGCATCATGTTTTTGGCGCCATTGTCGGGAATTGTTGATTCGATATAGAATTAAGAAGTGGATAATTGGATCGGACTTAGGGTAGATTTATTTACTTTCTTTATTTTTCATTTTTATTTTATTTACTTCAGTTTTAGATTTTTAATATCTAGAGTAAGTTTAGATTTATTTCAGTAATTACAATGCATTAACCCTTAGTTTAAATTTTCTACATTTGATTTAATTAGTTTAGGCAATTTTTTGTTTATCTAAGCATTAGGTAGACTCCTAATTTTGTGGCTCGGTTCTTCGTATGCATAGACTCTTAGGATTAGAAGGTCTGATACTAATAGATCTAGAAATTGAATGAACCTACTATTGTAGGAGAGCTGAACAGAAGAGGATGGAGGACCAAGGTGCATCCATGGTGAATGTAGGTAGTCGACCTTTGCAGAATTACACAACCCCTAGTGCCAGAGGATTTAGGGCGAGTATAGCTGGATCGTCCATTATAGCTAACAATTTTGAATTGAAACCTGCTCTTATACACATGGTCCAACAAAGTCAATTCGGGGGAGCTGCGACTGAAGACCCGAACTGGCACCTGGAGATATTTTGGAAATCTACTCGACAATGAAGATCAATGGAGTACCTACCGACGCGATCCACCTCAGCCTGTTCCCTTTTTCATTGTGAGATAAGGCTAAGGCATGGCTTAACTCCTTGCCATCGGAAAGCATTACTACATGGGAGCAGTGTGAGCAGCAATTTTTGAACAAATTTTTCCCACCAAGCAAAACTGCTCACATGCGCCATCTAATCACGAGCTTCCATCAGATGGAAGGGGAGTCTTTATTCGAAGCCTGGGATCGCTACAAGGGGCTACTCTACCAATGCCCCCATCATGGACTAGAAAGGTGGCTAGTGATCCACATCTTCTATAATGGGATCATGTATGCTACAAAAGTGTCCCTCGATTCTGTTGCAGGAGGAGCACTAATGAACAAGACAATCAAGGAAGCAGAGGAGTTGATTGAAGAGGTGGCCAAGAACCACCATCAATGGGCTTCTGAGCATAGTCACCCAGCTCCTGTAGTGGGATGATATGCTGTCAACTTTATAGACAATCTAGAAGCAAGGATGGATGCACTTAGCAGACGGTTCAACTGTCTAAACCCTAATTCTACATGTGCGGCCAATACTTTTGGAGAGGGAGCATCAACATATCAAGAGGACTATTATGGAAAGCAGGGTAGCTTAGAAGAGCAGATCGAGCATGTCGATGTAGTTGGGGACCACAATCAAAGGCCCAACAACCCATATTCTAGCACTTATAATCTTGGATGGAGGAACCACCTGAGTTTTTCCTATCGGAATAACTCGGGGAATTTCCAACCATCCGGAGGATATGGGCAACAACAAGGCAATGGGCAGCATCAACCACAGAAGTCTAGGCTAGAACTGATGATGGAAGACTTCATTGCTACCCAAACGAAGGCCAATGAACAATTTCAATGCTAACATCAAAAATCAGAAGAGTCACTTAAGGATTTGAAGGCCACTGTTGATGGTCTTGCAAGTTACACGAGGATGTTGGAAACACAAGTGGCCCAAATAGCCCAAATCGTAGCGCAAACCATGGATAGTTCTCCATCATTACCCTAGTCGAGTCAGATCAAGGAAGAGGGAGTGTGCAATGAGAGAGTAGCACAGAAAAATAGATTCACCAAGGGATGTGCGACCATGATATCGACCTTGCCAATCCAGGCTAAAATTGAAGATAAAATCTCACCCAAGCATGAGGACCCTGGTGAATTTGTTATACCCTGCTCGATTTATGGTGAGAGCTTTGATGAAGCATTGTGTGATTTAGGGTCATCAGTTAGCGTGATGCCCTACGCATTCTACCTAGAGATGGGGCTGGGCAGTATACAACCAACGGGCATAGGTATTCACATGGCGGATGACACGATCAAGGAGCCCATTGGCACGCTAGAACATGTACCTGTGGTGATTGAGAATTTTGTCATACCCACAGATTTTATCATATTGGACACAGGACTAAACCCCCAGAATCCCATCATCTTGGGAAGACCCTTTCTGGTGACTGCGGGAGCATGTATAGATGTAAAGGCTCACAGGATCTCCTTGGAAGTAGACGAGGATATCATCATCTTCAACCTATCAGAGTGTAGAGCTCCCTTCTTAGACGACTACACTTTCAGCAGGGTAAAGACCATCCCGTCGGAAGACAACACAAAGACAGATGAATGAAGGTTTACAGAACCTCTGGAGCCAAGTTGAGATAATGGAGTGTGGTCGAGCTAAAAAACCTTAAACAAAGCACTTCTTGGGAGGCAACCCAAGTTTAATTTTACATGTTTTTCTGCATACATGTATATAATTTATACTTTAATTTATCGTCACTTATGTTTTTGCAAATAGTTTATGTTTAGAAATAACTTGCTAGGAAGAAGCAAAAATCATTTTGAGCCCACCTAATCCACAATGAGAGCCTACACCTGCACCACCATTTTTCTTCTACTCTTGAGCAGGATACAGGTACAATTTTCTATGACTTCTCTGAGTTCCGATCATGCCTTGAGGACATATACACTGAGCAGCAGATACAAAGGAAGCGATGGGAGGAGCAGAGTGCTTACACGCAGGCAGAGTTTCATGGCTTACGGGAGCACTTCCAGCGGGCTGAGCAGTTCTATAATGAGGCCCGTATATACTTCCAGGAGGAGGCTGCCTACCATCGGGATGTCAAGCAGCACATGCATGCCCAACAGGCACAGTGGGCTCGGGAGGAGAAGTACAGAGCAGCCGCTGCATCCACCAGCTCTCAAATCGACCACATATACATGTGGCATCAGTGGCTGAGCACCAAGTTCTCCCAGGAGCCAGACATGCCGAGGCTACCAGACTTTCCACCTCATCCACCATATTAGTGGTATGCTTCGCTTAAGTCTGAGGGAGGGGGTACCCCAAGTTTTGACTCATTTTGTTTCTAGCAGTAGTTTCTTTCCTGATATTTGCATTTTAGTTAGCATTCATTTGTTCATACATAGGTTGTTTAGTTTCTTTTAGCACTTAGTTTTTGCTATCTATAAGCTGCCTCAGTAGTATTTTTAAGGTTTTCATCATGGGTTGTTTCCATGGGTAGCTTAACTTCATTTACCTCATGGTATTTTATTTTATTTGCTCTAATGAATGTTCTAGACTTACACTAGTTAGCTTTTATTTTTACACCTACACATGACGAACATTCTAAAAGGGAAAATCTAGTACGTACCTAGTTATGATTCATCTCAGTAGTCTAGTAATTTGGAATCCATAGGTGACTCTAGATTTAGCATTTTAGTTACTGGAGATGCTCAGATTGTGGAAGCCAATTCGAAAAAATCAAAATCCCAAGATAGAGAAAAAAAGGGAAAGAAAAAGATAGTGAGAAAAATTGAAAAAAAAAAGATTATGAGGGATAAAAAAAATAGTTGTCGTGGGTGGAAATGGTTAGGCGTCCCTTTGAAACCGAGTTAGGTTATTAGGGAAACACCTACCAATTTCTCTCAATACCGAGCATTCCTTTGAGACTTTGTGCTGGATCTAGGAAACGACCCTCGCTTTGGGCAGGTAAGTGCTTAAGAGTTGGAGACCTTAGGAAAGCTATAGGATGACAGCTTAACTTACCATGGAACGAGTATCCCCTAAGAAGATTCGCTTAGCACGTGCACGAGAAGCTAACTTAGTGAATTTTTAGAACTTATCTATTTTGCTTTGATTGAAAATACCACTTGATAAATCTAGTTAACATGCTAAGTATGGGACAATGCCTTTTTAAAAGAATTTTATGGCACTGAGGTTTGCTTGAGGACAAGCAAAGACTTAAGTCTGGGAGAATTGATGTGAGCAAAATATATAGTGTTTTAGGAGTAGTTTTCGCTCACATCCCGTTGCATTTTATATTTTATTCTTGCATATTTCACATTATTTTGTATGCATTTCCTATTTTCTGGTTCAGAGATCTGCTCTTTATACTCTTGTGTGCAGGACAACATTCTACGGAGAAAATGATGCACTTTTGGAGCGAAAAGAAGGCATTTGGCAGCTAAAATAGAAGGACACTCTGTTGGGATTGATCGGTGAGGGGAAACTTCGCTTCCCACTTCAACTCGGTCGCTAGTTCATGGCGATCCCATCGATGTCCCCAGATTAAAAAAATTTAATCCTAGACAAAAGGGATTGCCCAAGCAACCATGTCATCGTTGTGCTATTCGTTTAAAGTAGTCACTTGAACAAACTTGTTGTTCAAGCGACCAACCTCTATTCCACGAATAACCGCGGAATAGACGATGTACGGATCGGTGGCTATTTTGTTTATGTTCGGAGTCCAAGTTTATTTAACCAAAAAACAGAATATATATCATGCATATAATTGAAAAACAAAAACAAACATGTAACATATGAAAATAGAGAATCGATATACCTCTCAATCTTCTATTATATGACCTTCCTCCTTTCGGACATCGTGTGGGCGACGATCTACCAAAAGTTGAAGCTCCTAGATCACCAATCTTCCTTCCTTGCTCATTCTGAGCAAGAGGAAGAATAGAAACAAGGCTCTTTTCCTTCTTTCAACCAACCACCAAACTCCAAGGTTGGAGATTGCCACCGACTAAGAAGGAAGAAGAGAGAAAACAATGGTTGCCGGCCAAGAGCTTCAAGGGAGGACCCTAAGCCTTGGTTCCACCGGTCAAGGAGAAAGAGAGGAGCTCCTTTGGACGCTGGCCAAGGGCTGGAAAAGCTTTTATGGGCGCCGACCACCAATGGAGAAGAAGAAGACAAGGAAAGTCTTTCCTTATTTGGTGCCGCCAAGCCCAAACCCTAGCTCCAACTCCTTGCTTCCAACTCCAAGCCTCCCGTTGCTTCTTAATTATCTCCACGCCAACCCTTAAGCATCCTTTTATAGAGTTTAGGGATAAGCCTTGTTTTAATCTCCACCATTGGTTCTAGGGATTTAATCTCAATCGTCGGATCTAGAGATTTAATCTCAACCGTCGGATCTAGAGATTTAATCTCTACCTTTGGATCTAGAGTTTTGTTTCTATCCATCGGATCTAAGCTTCATGAGGTTTTAATAGGCTACAATAGGGACCATGAGGAGGAGTTTGATCTTGGCCACCCATGCATCAAGCCCACATAAAGTTCGATCCATTAATGATAATCCAATCCACTAAAGGATTATCATTGATCTACCTCACCAACCCCCATAAGTTAATATGGGCCCCATATATTATTTGTAAATTTTCTCCCCGTGTTTAAGATCTCGAATGTCCATCGATTAATTAATTTACTGACCATTAAATAATCAACATCTAACTCCATGAGTAATACCACTCAACCTTTTCATCATGCCGGACCAAGTCCACCTGCAGGGTTTACATGATGAACCTTATGAGATCCTCAAGGGGACATCATCATCCTAATATATAGGACACGGTTTCCTTCTATAGTCAACGACATACCATATAAATAATATCATCTCCCAACTTACCGAGCCTATCAATTTAATCTATAAATCTTGCCCATTGGTAAATCAAAGAGATGAATACTAAGTATATGTGCCCGTTATTATATCGGGATTAAGAGTATGTACAATATAATATCTGAGGTCTGATTCGATTATGTAGTCAGCAATAAATCGAATCACCTCTAAGTCAGTCTTGTTCAATACACACAAAGTGCACTAGTGTGATTTTATGGCCAAGACAAACCAATACCATATCACACTACAACCATTCCAATGGTTTGTCCAAAGTCATCTCGGTTGTGAGCCTTTACTTATACTTTACAAGGAACCGATAACATGATCTCTCATGTGACACCACACACCATGTTATCTACAATGTAATGTATTATACAATATGCATAGCCATAAAAATATACAAACAATGATCATATGATTCTTATTTCAAAATAAAGATGTTCATACAAAAGATAGACTTTTCAGTATACATCCCAACAATCTCCCACTTATACTAAAAGACTATGCTGTCCTCAAACTGTCATATATCTGATCCCCATTCCCTCCACATGCCTATCAAAAGCTCTCGCCGGAAGGGCCTTAGTGAAAGGATCTACCAGGTTATCCTCCGATGTAATCTTGGCCACAACAACTTCTCCTCTCTTTACGATTTCTCGTATTAGGTGGTACTTGCTCTCTATGTGCTTACTTGCCTTATGGGCTTGTGGTTCCTTCGAGTTTGCAACTGCACCACTATTATCACAATAAATTGTGATAGTTCTGGGCAAACCAGGAATCACATCCAAGTCCATCATGAAGTTCTTGAGCCACACAACTTCTTTGGCCGCCTCAGAGGCTGCCACATACTCAACTTTCATGGTAGAGTCCGCCACGCATTTCTGCTTCACACTTCTCCATACAATGGCTCCACCTCCCAAAGTAAACACAAAACCTGAGGTAGACTTACTGTTATCCCTATCTGATTGGAAGTCGGAATCCGTGTAACCCACAGGGAGTAATTGGTCTGCCTGGTAAACTAGCATATAATCCCCAGTCCTTCTCAGGTACTTCAATATATGCTTTATCGCAGTCCAATGTCCCTGTCCGGGATTACTCTGATATCTGCTGAACATGCCCACGGCAAAGCAGATATCTAGTCTCGTACATAGTATCGCATACATGAGGCTTCCTACTGTCGAAGCATAAGGAACTTCCTTCATCTCCTCTATCTCCTCAGATGTTCTAGGACACATCTCCTTAGATAAAGGAACTCCATGCCTGAAAGGTAGAAAACCCTTCTTGGAGTTCTGCATGCTAAAACGATCCATAATCGTGTCTATGTATGAAGCTTGGGATAAGCACAACATCCTTTTCCTGCGATCCCTTATAACCTTGATCTCAGGGATGTGTCCTACCTCTCCCAAGTCCTTCATATCAAACTGTTTGGACAACCATACCTTACGTCCGATAACACCTTGATATTGTTGTCAATCAACAAAATGTCATCTACGTATAGTACAAGAAATATCACTACGTTTCCATCACATCTCTTGTATACACAAGACTCATCTGGACTTTGAATAAATCCATAAGACTGGATTACCTCATCAAAGAGGATGTTCCAAGATCTCGAAGCTTGCTTCAATCCATAAATGGACCGATTAAGCTTACATACAAGATGCTCTTTGCCCTTAGCAATGAATCCCTCTGGTTGCTTCATATAGATGTTTTCCTCAAGACTACCATTAAGGAAAGTTGTCTTGACATCCATCTGCCACACCTCACAATCCATATGAGCTGCTATGGATAAGAGAATCCGGATAGACTTAAGCTTGGCTACCGGCGAAAAGGTTTCCTCATAATCGATACCCTCTTTCTGAGTATACCCCTTCGCAATAAGCCTCGCTTTGAAGGTCTCAACCTTCCCATCTATTCCTCTCTTTCTTTTATACATCCACTTGCATCCAATGGTTTAAACACCATCGGGTGGTTCTACTAGCTCCCAGACCTGATTTGAATCCATAGATTCAATCTCAACATTCATTGCACTTCGCCAAGATACTGCATCTTTATCTTGGATTTCCTCGTCATATGTCCAGGGATCAGGTTCATGTTCGCCAGGGACCAAATCAGAAGATTCTCCCAAGAACATGAATCTATCAGGCTGTCTCACAACCCTCCCACTACGATGAGGTATCTCCTGTGTATCCTCTATGATACGCGGTGCAGTGACTTGTGGTATATCCTCTTGTACCGGTGGTACTGAAGAAGTGACTTCCCTTTTTAATTCTTCCAGAACAATTTTACTCTTGGGCTTATGGCTCATCACATAGTCTTCCTCTAGGAATCTGGCGTTCGTGCTAACGATCATCCTCTGATCTCTAGGACTATAAAACAAACCACCCTTCGTTCCTCTAGGATTGCCAACGAACATTCATACTTCTGTACGAAGTTCCAACTTACCAGCATCTACCATCAGCACATGTGCTGGACTCCCCCATATCCCAATATGTCTTAGACTAGGCTTTCACCCAGTCCACAACTCTGTGAGAGTAGAAGGCACTGATTTTGATGGAACCAAGTTCAGAATGTACACCGCCGTATCTAGATCATATCCCCAAAATGAATCTGGCAACTCAGAATAACTCATCATCGATCTAACCATCTCCATAAGAGTCCTATTCCTTCGCTCTGCTACACCATTCTGCTGGGGTGTACCAGGTGCAGACAATTTGGTTTGAATCCCAGCCTCTGATAAGTAATTCCTAAACTCTTTTAAGAGGTACTCGCCACCACGATCAGATCGTAGTGTCTTGATACTTTTACCTTAACGTTTCTCCATATCAGCCTTGAATTCTTTGAACTTGTCAAAGCATTCAGACTTGCGACGCATCAGGTAAATGTATCCATATCTTGAGTAATCGTCTATAAAAGAGACGAAATACTCAAAACCACCTCTAGCATGGATAGACATAGGACAACACAAATCAGAATGAACCAATTCTAACACATCTTTGGCTCTATACCCCTTGGCCTTAAAAGGCCTCTTGGTCATTTTACTCTCCAAGCAAGATTCACAGGTTGGGAAATCCTCCACCACTAATAAACCCAGAGGTCCATCAACTATCAACCTTTGAATTCTACTTAGGTTAATATGACCAAGCCTAAGATGCCAAAGATATATTTGGTTCATCTTTGAAGGTTCTTTTCTCTTATTGGAATTAGAAGATGAGTTATTAACTTCAATTTGCATCGTGGGAGGTTTTGGTTCAAGTGTGTATAGATTTCCTATCAATGCACCTGAACAGATAATGTCCCTATTCCTTTTTATAACAACTCTGTCATTAAAAGAAATAGAATATCCATCCATAAATAATTTAGAAACCGAAATTAAATTCTTTCTAAATAAAGGTACACGAAGGCAATTCTTAAGAACCAAAAGTTTATTTTTCTCAAAAGATAAATGAATATCTCCCACTGCAACAGCCGCCACCTTCGTGGCATCGCCCAAGTACACGGTAATCTCCCCCTTAGCCAGTCGTTTGGTTTCCTGGAACCCCTGCAAAGTATTGCAGACATGATCAGTGGCTCCCATATCTACACACCAGGTGCCGGTAGATAACACCGCTAAACATGTTTCAACGACTAGACCAAAAGATATACCTTTGTTCTGCTTGCACTTGGGGCAGTCCTTCTTCCAGTGTCCAGTCTGCTTACAAGTGAAGCACTTGCCTTTCGGCTTCTTCACTCCTCCCTGAGTACCTCCCACTGCCTTCGCCACAGTTTGTTTCTTCTTCTTCTTGCCTTTCGGCTTAAAAGTAGAAACCTTTTGGGTCACCATGGCATGTGCCTGAGCACTCTGATGAAATAGCCCCTCTACCACCTGGAGTTCTGTCAGAAGCTCCACCAACGAATACAACCTCTTGTTCATGTTGTAGTTCAGGAAAAACTGCTCAAAACTCCTAGGTAGAGACTGGAGTATGATATCGACCTGGGTTTCCCCATCGATCTCAGCTCCAAGGACCTCCAGCTCATTCAAATGAGCCATCATCTTGAGAACATGATCCCTTACGGGTGTTCCCTCGATCATGGTGGTCATCATCAAGTTTCTCATGGCTTCTTTCCTCGCATCCCGATTCTGGTGTTCGAAAAGCTCTTTGAGATTGAGCATCATGTCATAAGCAGTGGGCATGGCTTGATGCTGATGTTGCAGTACATTTGACATAGATGCCAAAATGTAACACCGCACCATCTCATCGGCCTTGATCCACTTCTTATAACTCTCTCTCTCCTTTTCCCCAGAATCATCTACAGGCTTAGGAGGGCACTCTTCGAGGAGTACATATTTGTATTCCTCAGCAGTCAAGACAATGTCTAGATTCCTCTTCCAATCAACATAGTTGGGCCCAGTAAGTTTATTCTCTTTCAATATCACAGCAAGTGGGTTGAAAGTAATTTTGAAAGAAAACCTAAGAATCACATAGATCAAAACATTAGATTTCAAAAAATTATTGATTCCTCAAACAATAAAATTTTAAAATCAACCAACACCTCAAAACACCGAGAATATCGTATGCCACGATAGTGTAGACGTATACTAATTCTACATTTATAAGAGGAGGTTTTACCCATTAATTTTACTATCTTGTCAACCTAACTTTTTGACAAGTAAAATTAATAGTTGGTTCCTCTTTGGCCCTACAAATAAAAGCAGTGATTCCGATGGGGTGGATACTTATGTATCTAAGTGTTCACCATTACTCGGTACCAAGGTAATTATCTCGGGTTATGTGCCTTCCGATGGGGAAGTACACACGCCCCTTAATAATTCCCTATAACCATATTCGACCTTGTGATATACAAACAAACTCATCCGATTGGGAGGAAGGCACTCAGAGCTGATGCGCAAGTTTGTTTGCATCACTTGTCAAATCGTAATGGAGGCCGTGGGAATTTATAAAAAATTTCCCTCTCCCACTTAGTAATTTGAAAATGAGGAATTTTCTAGCCTACGACATGCATATCAAACAATAAGCAATAAATATGAAAAATAAATTATTTTCCAACTATTATGGCTTTTGTCTTCAATATGTCTCCCGTCGCATCGCCTTCTTGTCCGCTCTTCCTACGCCACGTACGAGCCATCCGGAGATCCGAGCCGAGACTAAAATATATTTTAATTTACATCCATCGATCCTATACTCCACAAGGGAGTGTACTTGAAATCCAGATCGAAAGTAAACTAAAATAAAAAGAGTGGCTAAACAATGCCATATCTAATTTACAAAAATTAAATACTAGCCACGTCAACCCCGAGGATTCAACAAAATATACACATACAATCACATACACACATATGGCCATAATAGTCGGATCTTATGCCTGCAACCAAAGAGTTAACCTACGCATATCCTACTATTATCTGGAACATATAATATATGAAAAATGCATAAGAGTAACCGAATCCTAAACACACAAAACCGGAAATCTTGGCTCTGATACCAATTGTTGGGATTGATCCGTGAGGGGAAACTTCGCTTCCCACTTCAACTCGGTCGCTTGTTCATGGCGATCCCATCGATGTCCCCGGATTAAAATTTTTTTAATCCTAGACAAAAGGGATTTCCCAAGCAACCATGTCATCGTCGTGCTATTCGTTTAGAGAAGTCACTTGAACAAACTTGTTGTTCAACCGACCAACCTCTATTCCATGAATAGTCGCGGAATAGACGATGTACGGATCGCCGACTATTGTGTTTATGTTCATGGTCCAAGTTTATTTAACCACAAAACAGAAAATATATCATGCATATAATTGAAAAACAAAAACAAACATGTAACATATGAAAATAGAGAATTGATATACCTCTCGATCTTCTATTGTATGACCTTCCTCCTTTCGGACGTCGTGTGGGCGATGATCTACCAAAAGTTGAAGCTCCTAGATCACCAATCTTCCTTCCTTGCTCGTTCCGAGCAAGAGGAAGAATAGAAACAAGGCTCTTTTCCTTCTTTCAACCAACCACCAAACTCCAAGGTTGGAGATTGCCGCCGGCCAAGAAGGAAGAAGAGAGAAAACAATGGTTGCCAACCAAGAGCTTCAAGGGAGGACCCTAAGCCTTGGTTCAACCGGTCAAGGAGAAGGAGAGGAGCTCCTTTGGACGCCGGCCAAGGGCTGGAAAAGCTTCTATGGGCGCCGTCCACCAATGGAGAAGAAGAAGACAAGGAAAGTCTTTCCTTATTTGGTGCCGCCAAGCCCAAACCCTAGCTCCAACTCCTTGCCGCCAACTCCAAGCCTCTCCTTGCTTCTTAATTATCTCAACGCCAACCCTTAAGCATCCTTTTATAGAGTTTAGGGATAATCCTTGTTTTAATCTCCACCATTGGTTCTAGGGATTTAATCTCAACCGTCGGATCTAGAGATTTAATCTCTACCTTTGGATCTAGAGTTTTGTTTCTATCCATTGGATCTAAGCTTCATGAGGTTTTAATAGGCTACAATAGGGACCATGAAAAGGAGTTGGATCTTGGCCACCCATCGATCAAGCCCACATAAAGTCCGATCCATTAATGATAATCCAATCCACTAAAGGATTATCATTGATCTACCTCACCAACCCCCATAAGTTAATATGGGCTCCATATATTATATTTACATTTTCTCCCCGTGTTTAAGATCTCGAATGTCCGTCGATTAATTAATTTACTGACCATTAATTAATCAACATCTAACTCCATCAGTAGTACCACTCAACCTTTTCATTTTGTCGGACCAAGTCCACCTGCAGGGTTTACATGATGAACCTTATGAGCTCCTCAAGGGGACATCATCATCCTAATATATAGGACACGGTTTCCTCCTATAATCAATGGCACATCCTATAAATAATATCATCTCCCAACTTACCGAGCCTATCGATTTAATCTATAAATCTCACCCATTGGTAAATCAAAGAGATGAATACTAAGTATATGTGACCGTTATTATATCGGGATTAAGAGTTTGTACAATATAATATCTGAGGTCCGATTCGATTATATAGTCAGCAATAAATCAAATCACCTCTAAGTCGGTCCTGCTCAATACACACAAAGTGCACTAGTGTGATTTTATGGTTAAGACAAACCAATCCCAAATCACACTACAACCATTCCAATGGTTTGTCCAAAGTCATCTCGGTTATGAGCCTTTACTTATACTTTAAAAGGAACCGATAACATGATCTCCCGTGTGATACCACACACCATGTTATCTACAATGTAATGTATTAGACAATATGAATAACCATAAAAATATGCAAACAATGATCATGTGATTCTTATTTCAAAATAAAGATGTTTATACAAAAGATAGACTTTTCAGTATACATCCCAACACACTCACCCTGGCCCTGTGAATCCACACGGCTCGCACCCCAGCACCACACATGGTATGACCGTGTGAATCCACACGGTCATGTGGTGCTGGGTGATTTCGACACGATTCATTTATTTTCCAAGTTTCGGGGAGATCCGTCCCAATGTCTATATAAAGGAAGCTATGCTCAAACCCTAGGGGGAGGCATGACAGCTGGGACAACACTTTGACACCCTAAAAATCTTTGGAAACTCATAATGGGGAGGAAGAAGGCCACTCGAGGATCGAATTCTGCACATCAACACCGGAGAGGAGAGCCAAAGTGCATTGTAATTCACGTTCTTTGTGCAGTTTACATTGTTTCTATGAATTCTAATATGCTTTGTGTTTTTCTTCTCGTATTTATGGAGTAGATTTTCCTATTATATAATTAGGGAGTAGTTTGTGTGCGTAGAACATGTTATTTAAAATATATTTCTATTCTTGAAATTATATTTGCAATTGGTGATTGTTTAGATCGATAGATATTTATTTTGGTCTTCTATTTACTGTGCGTAGCCGATACGAGGGGTGACAACCCTCGTATCAAAGATTTAGGATAATTAAGGAGGAACCTAAGGGTTGGCCTCATCTTCGATAACCGTAGATAGAAGGGTGTGATAGAGTCAGAAACAGGACACGTTTCGACTCGTCATAGGGATTGATCTGACATCCTCGTACCACCTATCCCATCCTAAAGCCAGGGGTCGACCTGGTAAGACAGAGGTAGTTCCCGATAGATGCGTAGGCTCATCGGGGAAGTGTATGATGTCCCTTCCACAAGACCATAGTTAGACGTCTAGATAATACCCAATTGATAGCGTGTTCTGCGACACACAAGCGAAATTGAAATCCTAGAATTCCCTCAAAAGACTCGTAGCAACCCTTCTCTTTCTCCGTGTGACACCGTACTAGAGTTAGGACTGCCGTCAACCCTCATCTTCACAACCATTAGAACTGAACTCTGAACAATAACATCCACTAAACCAATTGGTACTCGTATCTCAGTCCCTATGGGATCGATAATCTTTTTATTACTTGATGACATCTGTGCACTGATCCGAACGATTTTTAGTGTCGCAATACCGTTCCCAAATTATTTACCGAACCCCCTAACTACACTAATGCAGTATAGGACTGACTCGGGTCATCTCCCAACGAACCTAATGGCTGGATGTTTGTTTTTAAACAGAAGTAAACATTGGGGGTTTTTACAGTTATCAAAACAATTATTCAAAGCTAACCTAATGCAAGAACGATTCAACCTTGCACCGCACTGTCACTATACTATGCAATGGTCAAACAATTCTGGTAAACAAACCAACATGGAAATTAAATCTGCAGGAAGTAAATCTAACTAATGCGCAAAAGTAAGTAATCACGCACCGCACTGTCACTATACGGTACAATGATCATGAAACAAATGTGAACAACTTAACCATGTACCGCACTGTCACTATACGACACAGTAGTCAAACAGTCACTAAAAATTGCAATAAATGAAATGCAATAACTGAAAGCAATTTGCCCAGACACCGCACTGTCACTATACGAAAACTGGTCGAATGTAAATGAAATCTAATCTAATAATGAAAGCACTCCAACCAAACACCGCACTGTCACTATACGATGCATGGATTGGACAATTTTAATTGATAACTAACCTAAACATGATCAACATAACATAACAAATTAACCGTAACAAAACAAACATGATAAAGTAAATATCCAATTAAATGGACTGAATCAAATATAAGTAATCGGTAACCCCACGATGGCGACAATAAACCGAACAACCCCTCCGTCGATGGATTACGGATGCGGTCCTAATCCCGGCACCGCGGCAAAGAGCTGAATGCGGAGGAATGTGAACACTGCTCCGGCGGCTGTGGATGGCGGAGCTCCTAGTCCCGGTAGCTAGTGGATGGAATGTCGAAGCGGTGCGGCCTAATCACTGGCCGCGGAAGGAATGGAATCACCGAGAAAGGGACCTTCACCGGTGGAGATGGAGTATCCTAAACCGCGCAGGTGTGGGTGGCTCGGCAAGATGGAAAGGCCTTTCCCACCAGGAATGGAGTGAACGCCGGTGAAGGGTGTACTCACGGATCGTGACGCTTGCCCTCTTCCAACTAGTCGTTGAATCACGGCATCTAATCGTCCGCCGAGGCTCGCTGATCATCGCCATGTCGGAGAAAAGGTCGCCGGAAGAAGCCGGATTGTCGCCACGGACGTGGGGAAGAAGATCGCCGCTGTGGAAATGGGGAAAAAATGCCGTGGCTTGAGTTGCCGCCGTCGCGACATGGGAGGACCTCCTTCGCGCGCCACCCACCAGGTAATCCGCGGGCCGGCGCACGGCCGCATGCGGAAGAAGCGCCGCCGCCCTCGCGAGGACGAAGACCGCCGCCGCCGACGATTTCTGCGCTTCTCTGTTGGAGCTTCGATTCTGCGGAGTGTAGGAAAGTTAGGTTTTATTAAATGAATTCTTTGAGCCGTCCGACCGAGCTTCATCCGATCCAGGCCCATTTGAAGCTAGGGCTTGATGATATATTAATCGCTTAATTAGGCCGCTCCATCCAACTAAATCGCCTAATTTGCAATGGACGGATCTGATCCGTCTGAAGGTATAATCACGATCCAACGGTCCGGATGAACGGCCAAGACGTGTAGATCTTAATGTATGGGCCGGATCGCTCCAGATCCAGATGGATGGCTCAGAATCAATCACTTTCTTCGGACGGTCTATAATGCTCAGATATGAACCCTTGATTTGATTTGCCTTCTAATCTGGATGAAGGGCTCAGATTAAATCATTTTGAAATGTCCATTACGACCCCAGATGAAGCCATATTTGATCTAACTTGAGTCTAGTCCAGTGGCTCATCTCGATCTCCTACAAATAAAGATAAAATTTACATATAAGTCCAAAAATTAGGAGAATTTACAATAAGGTCCAAAAATATATCCAACTCATAAAACATGTAAATAACCAATAATAAATCACTCGAGAGGATAAAAACAGTGATATTAAGGACCAAACTAATACAACAAAATGGCAGTTATCAATTCCCCCACACTTATTTTTGCGCGTCCCGAGCAATAATGAAAATAAAGAAACACTAACACCCTAACTCATTCCCCTAGCAATACCTAGATCAATAATTCAGAGACAGAAAAAATAAGTTACTTAGGATCACCAAATTCATCAGGATCTAGGGTATTCAAAAGATCCGACTCCTACAACAATCAACATGTATGATGATTTACAGTCAAATCAAATAGACTAATCCTGATACAAAACCTCCCAAAATGGATATATGCACTGATGCTCACATAATAACGTAGGAGTGGGGCGCCCTCAAAACAACATGCAATTTTGTACTACCATATGCTTGCTTATCATCTACTTCTCTACTGCTATCAATACATCTCATACATGAATCAAAAGGATTTAACATGAATCAGAATAAGATCAAAAGTAGAGTGCAGATAAAGTATGCAAAGAGAAGTACAAGACAAAGGTACAAATGAATAGGGAACAAGAGAAGAATTGGAGAAATAAACCTGATGAGTTGCTCTGTGAAATACTCAAGAACCAAAGAATATGGGAAGAGGCTAGGATAATTGGAAACTTTAGAATTAGATTCGGATCAAATGACTCTATCCAACACATTACAATCTCATTTGCCTGCATTCTGATTACCTGACTTTTTTTTTTTTTTTAACAAAAGAAACATCAATGGCGCCATTTTTTTTTTTTTTTTTTGGTGTGCAGAAACTCAAGTACTAATCACAGACAAATATATCTCAGAACCAATGACCTCTGAAAACTATATCTTCCATATCATATTTCCAACAAAAAATAATATAACTCCTCCCCCACACTTAAAATTTTGTCCGTCTCGGACAATACAACCCATCAAACTATTCCTCCAGCATGGAAAGCAATAGATATGAAAAAGATAATCCACAAATATACAAAGACAATGAATAGCAAATGAAGAGATATGACAAGACATGGAATAAGTAAGTATCACGTGGATTAGACAAGCAAACCAAGTCAGAAAAAGAGTCAAGAATGAAATCCTTCATCATATTCATGCAAGTAAATATTCCTGCAGTTTTGAACAGACTCAAAGCAAGTTCTAGAGTAACAAGAATCACATGTGTTATCACACAAAAGTGGGTAGATGATAAAAATGGCTTGCAACCTCACTAGGTGAATAAACATCAAGCTTAGACTATCAATAAAAAGTTCACCATCATAACAAGTATGCATGCAAGTGAAGTCTCCTATCATACGCAAAAATCCATAATTTGATGATCAAACTTAACTAATTTTTACCACCTCTGAAATGATACTAAGGCATGCATAGAGAATATTATTTGACTCAACAACAGACAAACAAACCTAGGTAAACAGGCAAACAAACACACCACCCATACAATTTATTCCGAACATGAAAGGAAGAAAATAAATGCAGTAAATAAAAGAACACACTCCTTTCATGTTGGAGAAGAAGCATCATCATGTCAACCCACCGTATTCTCTAGAATAGACTTGATCTCATTGCTTAACACTTCATGAGGTCATGTAAAAGTGATACCCTTGATCGCTAATGACGCCTGAACTCCAAATCGCAAAATATGTGAGACCTAACAAAATCCACAACAACTAGAGAATCATCAGTGGGGATGGCCTCCACCCATTTAGAAACATAATCATATGCCAAAAGAATATATGGAAATCCAAAAGATACGGAAAAGGACCCATAAAATCAATACCTCAATATCGAAAATCTCACAAAATAACAAAAGTTTTGAGGCATTTCATTTCTACGTCCTATGTTCCTGCTCGCTTGACATCGCTCACAAGACTTGTAGAATTCAGAGACATCATGAAATAAGGTGGGCCAATACAAATCAAACTCTAAAACTTTCCTAGCAGTTCTTTGGGGTCCAAAATACCCCCCACAAGCCAGAGAATAACAAAAAGTAAATACATATGGAATGAAACTCATAATCAAGTGCACATCATCTAATAATCTGATCATTACAAAATTTTCAATGATAAAGATCATCCCATACACAATACTTGGCATCACTTTTCAATTTCTGGACTTGTGCATGAGTAAAATGTGAAGGTACAACACGGCAACTAAATAAAAAGCAAGATCTGCATACCATGGTGTCTTACCCTACAGGTGAAAAAGTTGCTCATCTGGAAAAGAATCTGCTATGGGGGTGGGCTCGATCTCTATCGCAATCTCAAATAAATACCACCTCCTTCTGCAACAATTTGGTCAAGGGTAGGGCAATCTGACTGAAGTCTCTGATAAAATGTCTGTAGAAATCTGCATGACCTAGTAAAGCACAAACTTCCCGCACAGAAGCGGGGTAAGATAAAGAAGATATAACATGAATTATAGCAGGATCTACTTCAATACCATACACAGAGATGATATGACCTAAGACTATCCCATGCTCGACCATGAAATGACATTTCTTACAAACATCTGATGGAAGTGATCCTTGGGGCATCGCTTGAAGAGCGCTAGTCCCTACACAATCCATATCCCTGTCTACATAAAAAGAGGGCCCACAGATAGGTCCTAACAACAAATCATTATCAGCATCAGAATCAACAAAATCAATAAAATCATAACAAAATATAGAAGGTGCAGAGATATCCAAATGAAAAATAGACTAAGAAATAAAATTCATGCAGTCCAACTCATCAGCTATAACCACGCTAAGAATAGAATGATCCTCCATCGGGTACCTCAAAAAATCTCAACCAAACCACAGTATCTCCTACCTCCATAGAAAGAGTACAACTTCTCGTGAAACAAAACCTCGACATACTTGGGAATCTGTTTCCCTAGCCTTTTCTTCAACAACCCCCTTCCTAGGCTGGGCCTCTGAGGGAAGAGAAAAACTGCTGCAAAATTCAAGTAGATGATCACCTGAAGACCTAGTCATCCACACAAACAAATATAATGAGAAACAAATATAAATGATAAGAAAGACAATAATAACAAAAGAAAAAGAAAACAAACAAACAACTACAGTTTAAAGACAAACGAACCCATTAGAGTTCCCAAGAACTGGCGCCAAAATTTGATCCAACGATTTTTAGTGTCGCAATACCGTTCCCTAAATTATTTACGAACCCCTAACTACACTAATGCAGTATAGGACTGACTCGGGTCATCTCCCAACGAACCTAATGGCTGGACGTTTGTTTTTAAACAGAAGTAAACATTGGGGGTTTTTACAGTTATCAAAACAATTATTCAAAGCTAACCTAATGCAAGAACGATTCAACCTTGCACCGCACTGTCACTATACTATGCAATGGTCAAACAATTCTGGTAAACAAACCAACATGGAAATTAAATCTGCAGAAGTAAATCTAACTAATGCGTAAGTAATCACGCACCGCACTCACTATACACATAATGATCACGAAACAAATGTGAACAACTTGCACTTTGTCACTATCGACACGATAGTCAAGCAGTCACTAAAATTGCAATAAATGAAATGCAATAATCGAAAGCAATTCGCCCAGACCGTCACTATCGAAATCGGTGAATGTAAATGAAATCTAATCTAATAATGAAAGCACTCCAACCAAACACCGCCTTTGTCACTATACGATACATGGATTGGACAATTTTAATTGATAACTAACCTAAACATGATCAACATAACATAACAAATTAACCGTAATAAAACAAACATGATAAAGTAAATATCCAATTAAATGGTGAATCAAATATAAGTAATCGGTAACCCCACGATGGCGATAATAAACCGAACAACCCCTCCGTCGATGGATTACGGATGCGGTCCTAATCCGCACATGAAAGAGTGAATGCGGAGGAATGTGAACACTGCTCGGCGGTGTGGATGGCGGAGCTCTAGTCCCGATAGCTAGTGGATGGAATGTCGGCGGTGCGGCCTAATCGATCGCGGAAGGAATGGAATCGCGAACAGTGAAAGGACCTTCACCGGTGGAGATGGAGCTGTCCTAAATGGCCTTGTTGTGTGGGTGGCTCGGTGAGATGGAAAGGCCTTTCGGCCCGGAATGGAGTGAACGCCGGTGAAGGTGTACTCGCGGAATCGACGCTTGCCCCTCTTCCAACTAATTTGTCGAATCACGGCATCTAATCGTCCGCCGAGGCTACTTTGGGATCATCGCCATTGATCGCCGGAGGAAAGGTCGCCAAAGAAGTCGCGGATTATCATTGCCGGACGTGGGGAAGAAGATCGCAGCGTGGGAAATGGAAAACGCCGCGGCTTGAGTTCTTCCGCTCGTCGCGACATGGGAGGACCTCCTTCGCGTCGCCGGCAGTGCAATCCGCGCGCCGGCCGCGCCGTACGGAAGAAGCCGTCACGCTTCGCGAGGATGAAGACCGCCGCGACGATTTCTGCGCTTCTCTGTTGAGCTCGATTCTGTGGAGTGTAGGAAAGTTAGGTTTTATTAAATGAATTCTTTGAGCCGTCCGATCTGAGCTTCATCTGATCCCAGCCGTCCATTTGAAGCTAGGGCTTGATGATATATTAACTGCTTAATTAGGCTGCTCCATCCAACGGCTGAAATCAGTCTGATTTGCAATGGACGGATCTGATCCGTCTGAAGGTATAATCACGATCCAACGGTCCGGATGAACGCCAAGATGTGTAGATCTTAATGTATGGGCCGGATCGCTCCAGATCCAGATGGATGGCTCAGAATCAATCACTTTCTTCGGACGGTCTTTAATGCTCAGATATGAACCCTTGATTTGATTTGCCTTCTAATCTGGATGAAGGGCTCAGATTAAATCATTTTGAAATGTCCATTACGACCCCAGATGAAGCCGTATTTGATCTAACTTGAGTCTAGTCCAGTGGCTCATCTCGATCTCCTACAAATAAAGATAAAATTTATATATAAGTCCAAAAATTAGGAGAATTTACAATAAGGTCCAAAAATATATCCAACTCATAAAACATGTAAATAACCAATAATAAATCACTCGAGAGGATAAAAACAGTGATATTAAGGACCAAACTAATACAACAAAATGACAGTTATCATGCACTTGCGGGCGTTGAGCGTGAGCACGCGTTTCGAGTCCTCGACAGTTCCCGTCGTGAGATTTGAGGTCGCATTCGCGTGCATCAACTATTTTGAGGGGGTGGCTAATGATACTGTTGTAATAAGAATAAGTACAAAGAAATGACAAACTAAGCCCAAGTGTACTATCTTGGAGGGATGAGCCGAGTTAAGGGGATAGCAACTCGGGAAGGTAAGCCGAGTTAAGGAGGCAGCAACTCAGGAAGGTAAGCCAAGTCAAGGAGGCAGCAACTCAGGAATGTAAGTCGAGTTAAGGAGGTAGCAACTCAGGAAGGTAAGCCGCGTTGAGAAGATGGTAGCTTGGGTAAAAAGAGCAAAGTTGAGGCAGAAGGGCAGTAGCTCGGGAAGTTGGAAGGAAGTTAGGAGGAATATTAATTCTGTAAAGAGGACCTAATAAAATATGCAGGAGAATGTTTGTTATAGTCTTGGTGCATACGTCATCATTCCGTATAACAAATTGAAGATGACTCATAGGCCCCACAAAAGATTTCATATTGTAAGCGTTCTCTAATGGAATAATAGCATGATCACCTCTACCAGCTTGGTCATCCACGTGGAGGAGGAGGTTAGTGGTTTGTTATGGGATAGTTGGCCCTAATGTCGAAGGGGGATAAAGGAGGAGAGGAGGAAAAGAAGAAGGGGGGAGGATCCTCATTTTTTTCATTCTGTTTACATTCACTATTTTCTCACTGCAACTCCTCTTTGCTTCTTTCCCATATATAAGTTCTAACTTAAGCATCGAAGAATCTCTGTTGGGTAGGTTGGCGGAGATTTAACGAAGTGTTAACTTTCTCAAGAAAGGAGCAAAGGAGACTTTCACTAATGTGGTCAGAGCGAACCCAAGTCCTCCTCGACAGTTCCATCTCGAAGAGGAAGAAAATCCGTGCCTCATCAGTTAGCACCGTTTGTGGGAACATTCTCGCTGAACAAGATGTTGAGATGCATCTCCAAGAGATCCCTCTTCCTGCGACATCTTTGACTGAAGAGACTCCCCTCATCCTATTGTCATCTCAGTTAAAGGCTCTAGTGGATACGATAGTGTCAGAAGCCCTAGTGAGGGAGAGAAAAAGGATGGGGTATCTTCATCCTCATTATTGCGAGCCTTCTAATAGAGAGCCACCACCTGAAAGACCTTCTCATATTCTTGCACCTGGTCCTCAAGAGACATAGATATTGCCGGAGAAGGACCAATGGGGGGTAATATCCTTTCCCTGTGTTACTGGTGAGGTGGGAAGATCAAGGGGTGAGTCATTCAACAAAAGCTCCAAAACCTTACGAACCTTGTCTATTCATAGAAAACATAGTACGGGAATGGCCACCAGCTCATTTTCGTACTCCATAAGTTGGGTCGTATAATTGTGCTTCCGACCCTAAAGAACATTTGTCCCAATTTGAAGGTGCGGTGACCCTCCATTGCTACACTAATGCTATCAATTGTCGGGACTTCCGCATCACCTTATCGTCGTCAGCCCAGAGATGGTTTAAGTCACTTCCGCCTGACTCTATCACTTGTTTTGAATATCTAAGGAAAGTTTTTCTTGAACAGTTTGCTAGTTGTAAAAGGTATAAGCATGATGCCTCAATTTTGCTTCATTTAAAACAAGAGTCATCTGAATTCCTAAGGAGTTATATCCATCATTTCACTACTACTACCCGGGAGATACCTTCAATGATGCCCGACTTCTTAAGAGTTACCATTCCCCATGGTTTGAAGGAGGGACCTTTCCTTAGTTCCATGTTGAGAAGACCAGCAGTTGGTTATGAAGAATTACTTGGCTGCGTTGATGAGTATATCAATTAGGAAGATGGGTTAAAGGTGAGGAGAGATGAGAGAAGCCTACCTCCACTCATGCAACAAGTTACCCGCACCTACAACCACAGTTAGGAGGATATGCTGGGAGAGGTCGTAGACTTATTGCTGCTCGCCCCGGGCCTTACAACGGAAGACACCAAGCCCTCCCCCCACCTAGGCAAGTATAACCTAACCCTGAAGTTGTCCTTCAGGAAGGATTAGTAAGAGAAGGGGCACTAGATTCTCTTGGTGACACCCCCACTAGAGGGGTTATTGATGTTATTACAGGAGGATCCACTGATAGAGACTCCAATAGAGCCCAAAAATCTTACACTCACATGATGAAAAGTTTAGCTATTCCGGAAGACCAAGCTACCTAGAATACACCTCGGATATACTTCGGGCCTGAAGATCTACAAGGTATTCTTTTGCCTCACACTGATGCCTTGGTAGTTAGGGTTTCATTTGCAAACTATGAGGTAGCCCGATTACTGGTGGACTCGGGGAGTTCTGTTAATATTTTTTTAGGAAGCTTTTAAGCAGATGCAACTCAGGAATGCACAATTGGAGGATGTGTCAACCCCTTTGTTTGGGTTTGTCAGGCACGTGGTACACCCCTTAGGGCAGATATCTCTGCCCCTAACCTGGGAAGAAAGCCAAGTCAGAAGACCAATATCACCCCCTTTTTAATAGTGGATGCCCCATTTGCTTACAATGCCATCCTGGGTCACCCCTTCTTATCAATTTTTTAGGCGGTGGCTTCCCCTTATCATCATAAGATAAAGTTCCCAGTAGGCCATCTCATTGGAGAAGTCTGAGGAGAACAAAAGACAACTCGGAGTTGTTATGTGCAGATGGTCCAAGATGATAGAAAAAGAGCTCGGGTGAATGATCCTAAGGGAAAGACACTTAGTAGTTCTGAGGTATATGTGCTGGAGGAAGCCCTACCCAAGAAGGAGAAGATAGAAGAAGGAGAATCCATAGAGATAGCTCCCGGGAGAGTGGCTCGGATAGCACAACAGTTGGAGGTGAAGGAAGAGCTCATTATTTGTCTGCGAAGAAATGAAGATATCTTTGCTAAAGATGTACATGCCCTGACAGGGATTGATCCTCGAATTACAGAGCACCATCTAAACTTTATCCAAGGAATTCGACCAGTCCAGCAGAAGTGGTGACACTTCGGGCCGAAAAAAGATAAGGTCATCGCTGAAGAAGTAGATAAGTTATTACAAGCTATCAATATAAAATAAATTCAATTTCCCGAGTGGGTTTCAAATGTAGCTTTGATCCCCAAGCCTTAGGGGTAATGGAGGATGTGTATTGATTTCTGTGATTTGAATAAAGCCTACCCTAAAGACTGTTACCCTTTGCCTCGTATTGATCAATTAGTAGATTCTACAGTGGGCTATGAAGTCATTTCACTTATGGATGCTTATCAGGGGTATCATCGGATCCCGTTAGTTTAGGAAGATCAAAAGAGGGTTAGCTTTGTGACAACATAAGGGTTATATGCATATGTTGTGATGCCCATTAGGCTAAAAAATATGGGAGCCGCTTATCAAAGGTTCATGGACAAGATATTCGCCGAGCAAAAGGGTAGAAATGTTGAAGTATATGTTTATGATAGTTTAGTAAAATCACGGCTTACTTGGAATTTGGTACAAGATCTTGAAGAAACATTTGCTACCCTCAGGAGTTATTAGATGAAGCTGAACACATAGAATTGTTTGTTTGGAGTAAAGAGTGATAAATTTTGGAATATATTGTAGCAGAAATCGGATTGCATGACAATCCAGAAAAAGTTCAAGCACTGTGCAATATTAGATCACCTACCAATTTGCAAGAAACAATGAAATTAGTGGGAAGGATAGTTCCATTATCTCGGTTTATTGCTAGGTAGGTAAATGGGGGGCTACCTTTCTTTCGAATTCTGAAGAAGGTTACCCGATTTCAGTGGGATGACCAATGTGAACAAGCTTTTCAAGAATTAAAGAAGTATTTGGTTGGGCTCCCTTTGTTAGCCAAGCCCATTTTAAAAGAACCGCTGTGGATATATTTAGTTGTATCGGAAGGGGCCGTCAGTTTAGTCTTATTGAGGCAAGAAGGTTCTCAGTGACAACCTATTTACTATACAAGTCACATATTGAAAAGAGGCGAATTGTGATATACCAAGTTAGAGAAGCTAGCATACATCCTAGTCCAACTGCCCACAAGCTGAGGCCTTATTTCCTAGCTCATCCGATAAATGTGTTGACAAATAGTGAGATGGATCGGGTGGTCACTAAACCTAATTTTTATAAAAGATTAGCCAAATGGGATGTGGAGCTGAGTGAATATGATGTTCATTATTATCCTTGAACTGCCATCAAAGCTTAGTCTTTGGCTGATTTTTAGCTGAGGTGTTGGTGGGTCTAGAAAATAGTTCGGTGAAAGGGAAAGAGGAAGGAAGTAAGTGGAGAATCTTTGTGGATGGATCTTCAGGGGCAGGAGGGAGTGGAGTAGGGATAGTACTAATATCTCCTTCCGAGGAAAAAAACCAGATAGCCATTCGGTTAGGATACATGGCATCTAATAATGAAGCTGAGTATGAAGCTATTCTGGCTGGATTACAAGCAGCTCAAGCAGTAGGGGCCACCTCAGTAATAGTATATTTAGATTCTCAATTGGCAGCGTCACAGCTTCAAGGTATTTTGGTCATTCGGGAGGAGAGATTGTTGAAATATTTAGAGGGTTTTGAGAAGTTGAAAGCTAATTTTTAAGAGTTACAGTTGCAATAGATTCCAAGGGAGAAGAATATAAAAGCGGATGAACTGGCTTAGTTAGCAAGTGTCTCAACTGAGTGGGAGTCTTGGGACCCTTTGTTTTTGGAAGTTCCTCATTCCTTAGTAGTGTGCAATGTGGAAGAGACAATGTTTAGAGGCAATGACATATCTGATTGGAGGGTGGATATCATGGCTTATCTGCACCGGGGAAGTATTCCTTCTAATCCCAGAGAGGCATCACTGTTGATGAGAAGAGTGAAGCATTTTGTGTTGATCGATGGCACTTTATATAAGACATCCTTTGGTAGCATTTATTGAAGTGTCTCGAGAGAGATGATGCTGACTGGATACTTAAGGAAATACACGAGGAGTGTTGCAGTAATCATTTGGGAGGTCGAGCTCTGACTCAAAAGGTAATATTGGTAGGATATTTTTGGTCGACTCTTCATCAAGATGTTGTACAACTAGTCAAGGTCTGTCAGGCTTGCTAGAGTCATAGCAACAAGTTAGATCGACCAGCCGAGTTGATGAAGGTTATGGTTGCTTCTTGACCCTTCGATCAAAGGGGAATGGGCATAGTGGGTCCGATGCCTATAGCTTCCTCACAAAAAAAGTTCTTACTAGTAACAGTGGATTATTTCTCCAAATGGGTAGAAGTTGAACCTCTAGCTAAGATTATAGAAGGGATAGTAATATAATTTTTATGGAAGAATATTGTGTGAAGATATGGAATTCCAAGGAAGCTGGTCAGTGACAATTGGCCTCAGTTCCAAGGTCAAAAAATTCGAGAATGGTGTCAGAGTTTCAATACTCAGCAAGCATTCACCTCAGTAGCTCATCCTCAAGCTAATGGGCAAGTGGAGGTGGTCAGCAGGATCCTTATCCAGGTGTGGAAAACAAAAGTAGGAGCAAGCGGGGAAATTGGATGGATAAGCTACTAGGGATACTATGAGCCTATCATACTACACCTAAAACAACAATAGGAGAGACTCCTTTCTGTTTAGTCTATGGGACTGAGGCAGTTATCCCTGTAGAAGCTCTAGTAAAGAGTGCCTGAGTTCAAGCTTTTAAACCATAACAAAATTAAATTTTGAGGATCACTGAGTTATACTTACTGGAAAAAAGGCAAGTGCAGGCTCATATCCAAGCTGAAGCATACAAATGAAGGATACAATGAGTCTTCAATAAGAAGGTGATACCTCAGAGATTTTAAGTGGGTGACTTAGTTTTACATGAAGAGGGGCAAGGGACCTTGGAATGCTAGCCCCTAATTGGGAAGGATCATACACAATAGTTCGACGTGTTGCAGGATCGTTATACTACCTCTAAAACACTGAATATTTTTATTGTTGAAAGTAAGAAGATGTAAAACAAAGACATAAATAGAGAGAATTCTTCTCCATACCCTTGTATGACCGGTATATATTAACGATAGGAAGGAAAGTTGTAATCTAGATACATCTTCATATTACTGTAGAAAGTATTGTTTACAGTCATATGGAAAAGATGATGGAAGAGAATTAAAATTTAAAGTGTTTAGAAGGATAACGTTAGAAGCCGATTTTTAAATTCAAAAAGGGAGCTGGTTTATGAGCATGGGAAAATCCTTGTGCTTCATACTGTTGAATGACTTCATTAAAACCATCTTTGAATATGGATTGCATCAGGGGCTTCAGACGTTCTTGTCTATGTTTTTTAGCAGTACTTACATTATAAAGTCTTGACAGATTCGATGGTATTGGTGTGATGTTTTAGTGAGGGTGTCAGTGAGGATATGCATAGCCTGGACATGAGAAGCATAATCCTATTGGATAATTTTAGAAATCTTTACCAAGTCTTGGCGCATCGAAGCTGAAACCTCCCCAATGGTTGTGGTATGGGACAGAGCGCGGACAACTTCTACTTCACTTACTGCAAGGAAACTTTATGTTGATGTATTTGAGAAAAGGCTTTGTTTCTCTCTGACAATAAATCAGAATTGTGGAAGATTTCCCTACTTACTTGGGCTCATAGGTCTGCTATGATTTCAGAGTCTCTCTTTTGTTGCAGTTGAGCTTTTGCTAATTGAGCACGACATAAAGCTAATTCCTGAAGAAAGGAATCTTCCCTCTATTTAAATCTCTATTGAACTATTGAGCTAGTTATTAAGTGCTGGGAAGTTTGTTGTTGAAGTTGGACTTGATAATTAAAGAATGAGCGCTTTATGTATTGGTAGTTTGGCTTGTCTTGTATGTGATAAATAAGAAGAGGTAAGCACTCTTAAGATCAAGTAAAGAAAGATTCAGAGAGGCTTACCAACTTAAGAGCATGTTGTAAGCTATTCATCCATGATATTAGTTCATCCTGGTGAAGGAGGCGTAAGTCTCTGGCAGATGAAGAAGAAGAAGAAGAAGGAATAAGGGAAGCTGGTTCAGCTATTATCATGGAAGATGAAGGTATAACATTGAACTCCCTTACTACCCTAGTATGGAAGGGGGAGAAAGGCTCAGAGAAGAAAGGGAGAATATTAGTAGTCAAGATAGTGTTGTGGCCAAATTTTGGTAATGAAAGAAGGGGCGATGGCTCGGATGTCCCAATAATGCTGAGGGATAGATTACATTCGCTCCAAACCATGGCTATGTCTGAAGAGGAAGCAAAAGGTAGGTAGTTAGGGTTTGGGTCAGAAGAAGTAGAGCTCGTATGCTCCAAAGGGGGAGGGGAAGAAGGAAGTGGGAAAACTAAAGTCAAAGGTGGCAAGGAGGTAGGGATATATTTTGTAGGGGAGGACGTGGAAGTAGTCGGAGAGAGTGCCGCAACTGAAGGTGTTTCTTTAGAGAAAAAAGGGGCCAAGGAAAGGGAGTTGAGATTTCACCATTGAGGAAAGGAATCAGATGCTACTGATATGCTAACACACAAAATTGTGTCCAAAGGTGGGGGCGATGACACCAACGGTTGTGGAGAAATAGAGATGGAGAAAAGAAGGGTGAAAGAAGGTTCAGTGGTAGCGACACCTTCTCTCTGAATCTTGCGGCGTGTAGCTCCTCGCATTGCAACTTTTAAATTCAGGGGATAGGGGGGTGAAGCCAGATGACAAAGAAGTCAAGGGGAAGTGGAGGGGTTAGGTTTCAATGGCAGTGTACTTGAGGGACAAGTGGACAACGGTACATAGGATAAAATAGTGTTAGAAGGCTATGTTGTTGGCAGAAATGATGTTGTTGGGGAAGCAATAGGGACAAGAGTTAGGGCAATAGAAGGAGACTTTGGGATGACTGGTGCAACGAGAGGTGATGAGGGGTTGTTGGATGTTTCTGTTGTTTCAGTAGGTTTCTCTCGAAGTTTTCGAGAATGGTGCATTTCAAGGAAACTTTCATTCTTTGAAGAGGGAAGGGGGGGGGGAGAGAAATGTTGTGACACAAAAAGTAAGAAGACTTTTTGCACCGGACGATGGTGACCAAAGAAGTTTCAAAGTCGTAGAAGGCGAAGGATGGAAGTGGAAAAGTTAAGAAACCCTATTCAAAGGGTGGCAGCAGATTGTTTGTAAAAAGAAATAATTGGGCCTTCAATCGAGGCTACGAGCGATAGGCGAGGTTTGGGACAGTGCCCATTTGTAGGCTGATTATCTATTTTATTCCGTACACAATATAAGTTTGGGATATGGCGGTTGAAGGGTTTTTGTAGGAGTTCTGTATCGTGGTGGATCAGAATAGTTTGATACTCCCAGGTTAGAATGGTCTTATTTTTATGCATATTGGTGAAAACTAGCATTTATTATCCCCATGTGGTGACGGATCGGAGAAGTCAGGTAGATTCATTTTTGAAGAAATGACAAAGTAAAAAATTATTCTGATTTTACAAGGCAAGGCCCGAAGTCAGATCGTCACAATTTCTTATAGCTCGACCTTAGCCAATGCTATTATCCCCACGTGGTGGCGAATCAAAGGAGTTGGATTTAAGGTATATTTGTTTTTGAAGAATTGGCGGAGTAAAACATTATTCCAATCAGATAAGGCAAGGCTCGAAGTTAGATCGTCACTAATTTTTATACCTCTTCCTTATTCAATGCTATTATCCTCATGTGGTGGCGGAACGGAGGAGTCGAGTTTAAGGTAGATTCAATTATTCAATTTTGTAGAATTGATAAATTAAAAAATTATTTTGATATGACAAGGTAAGGCCCTAGGACAGATCATCACTCTTTCTTACAGTTCGACCTTATTCGATTCTATTATCCCTGTGTGGTGGTAGATTGAAGGTGTCTGGTTTAAGGTAGATTCATTTTTGAAGAATTGGTAGAGTAAAAAATTAATCTGACTTAATAAGATAAGGCCCTTGGTCAGATCGTCACTATTTCTTACAGTTCAGCCTTAGTCGATACTATTATCCCCGTGTGGTGGCGGATCAAAGGAGTCAGAATTAAGGTAGATTCATTTTTGAAGAATTGGTAGAGTAAAAAATTATTCCGATCTAACAAGGTAAGGCGCTAGGTCAGATCATCACTATTTCTTACAGTTCGAGCTTAGTCGATGCTATTATCTCCGTGTGGTGGCTGATTGGAGCAGTCGGGTTTAAGGTAGATTCATTTTTGAAGAATTGGTAGAGTAAAAAATTATTCCGATCTGATAAGGCAAGGCCTAAAGTCAGATCATCACTATTTTTTATAGCTCGACCTTAGCCGATGCTATTATCCCCTTCTGGTGGTAGATCGAAGGAGTCGGGTTTAAGGAAGATTCATTTTTGAAGAATTGGCAAGGTAAAAAATTATTCTGATTTGACAAGGCGAGGCCCTAGGTCAGATCATCACAATTTTTTATAGTTCGGCCTTCGCCGATGTTATTATCTCAGTGTGATGGTGGATCGGAGGAGTAAAGTTTAAGGTAGATTCATTTTTGAATAATTAACAGGAAAAAAATTACTCTGATCTGACAAGGTAAGGCCATAGGTTAGATCATCAATATTTCTTAGAGTTCGACCTTAGTCGATGGTATTATCCCCATATGGTGGTGGATTGGAGGAGTCGGGTTTAAAATATATTTATTTTTGAAGAATTGATGGAGTAAAAAATTATTCCGATCTGACAAGGTAAAGCCCAAGTTCAGATGTCACTATTTCTTACAGTTTATCCTTAGCCGATGCTATTATCCCCGTGTGGTGCGGATCAGAGGAGTTGGATTTAAGGTAGATTCATTTTTGAAGAATTGACGGAGTAAAAAATTATTCCGATTTGATAAGGTAAGGCCCGAAGTCTGATCGTCACTATTATTTACAGCTCGGTCTTTGCTGATGCTATTATCCCCATGTGGTGGCGGATCGGAGGAGTCGTGTTTAAGGTAGATTCATTTTTAAAGAATTGGAAGAGTAAAAAAATATTCCGATTTGACAAGGAAAGGCCCTAACTCAGATTGCCACTATTTCTTATAGTTCATCCTTAGCTGATGCTATTATCATTGTGTGGTGGCGGATCGGAGGTGTCAGGTTTAAGGTAGATTCATTTTTGAAGAATTGGTAGAGTAAAATTTTTTTCCGATCTGACAAGGCAAGACCCTTGGTCAGATCGTCACTATTTCTTGAAGTTCGGCCTTAGCCGATGCATTTATCCCCATGTTGTGGTGGATCGGAGGTGTCGGGTTTGTTGTATATTTATTTTGAAGAATTGATAGAGTAAAAAATTATTCTGATATGACAAGGCAAGGCCATCGGTCAGATCATCAATATTTCTTACAGTTCGGCCTTAGCCGATGCTATTATCCTCATGTGGTGGTAGAACGGAGGATTCAAGTTTAAGGTAGATTCATTTGTGAAGAATTGACGGAGTTAAAAATTATTCCGATCTGACAAGACAAGGCCTGAGGTCAGATCATCACTATTTTATACAGCTTGGTCATAGCCGATGCTACTCTCCCCATGTGGTGGCGGATCAGAGGAGTTGGGTCTTAAAGAAAATTTCACTACTGAAGAGCTTAAGAGTATATTTTTCATGACAAGCCAAGGTGATTCGACAATGTACATTTGAAAGGGTTTCTAAGAGTTCATCGGCGAGTGAATGGTGCCACTATGCATGGCATATATGGAGATCGAAGAGGAGGTTCTGAAGATATATTTTCTGGAGGAGGTATGTAGTTTTTATCGTGCAATGATAAGTCTCTTGATGAAGTACAATACCCATTGAAGAACAATAGAAATAGTTGCATAACATATTCATTTGAAGTTATGATAGATAATACAGTAAGAAAAAAAAAGAAATCTAAGTTGAGAGAAGAGAAGTTAGGGCGCTTGGTGAATAATTTTCTCCTGAGTAGGAATGTCGGGCAGTGGAATGGTGAAGGGGGGTATAGCTAACATATAACGTCATACAAGGGCTCGGTGAGTTTCATGGAGCCTCGTTAAATGTCGTTGAGCAATGGTCAGCTCTTGACGGAGAGAATACGCTCGAGTAGAGGATGATTGTAGACGATCCCGTCGATCCCTTACTATGCTTTCTAATTCTTCTATGCGCTCTTGCTCTACTGTGGGACACCCCAGGGAGGAGGATATCTCTCTTTGCTCGGATGAGTCAACTATTTATCAAGCAAAAGGCAAAGAGTATGGGAGTAAAGGACCCAAAAGGAGGTATTTGTAGAGGGGGTGTGGCATTAATTTATTTTCTTGGGAAGGAAGGAGAATATAAATTGACAAGATGGGTGTATGGTGGGGTAGTGTTGGAAGTGGTTGACATATTAATAGGAGAGGCGAAGAGTCACATCCCTTAGAGGGGTAGATACCAGGTGGATATGATCCAATTCTAGCATGGTATATTATTGTAAGAGATCCTGGAAGAAATAAATCTCACATAACTTTGTAGTTATAAATGGCAACCTGGAGTTATTTTTCTTATTAGTCCCGAATTTATTGGAACCTTTTGCAACGGTGAGCTACCAATCGACTGGCACGTGGAAGATGTCTGGGAGGGCTCGATTAGTCGTAGAAAGTTAAATCAATTTAGGAGTCGGGTTATAACTATTATGATATCATCAATTAAACAACCTAGAAAGAATAAAATAAATTATACTTCATACATGGGGAATCCATTGGTACATCCTTTGTCGAGATAGTTTCCTTACATAAGAAAGAGTTCTTATAAAATGAAGATGGTATCAGGATAGCTATCTATGGCAGCCTCCACATTCAAGAAGCTAGTGTCTGCCCCAAGAGGGTGGTACCCTTGACTGGCAAATTGTTCATTGGATCCCTCAAAACCCAGAATGAATAGGTCAGTCCCCTTTTTGCCAAATTTCGTTATTAACTCTTGCTCTCACACTTTCTAGCGAGCCTCTTCAGTAGATATCTGGGTGGCAAGAGTAGTTTTTAATTCATCCCTTTCCTTGGCGATAGATAAAGCCTCTTGGCCTAGGGAAGTTATGGTGTGAGTATGTTCTAGCTATATTGCCTTCACTTGCAGAGTTATTTCTAAAAGGTCCCCAGAGAGTGTGAATACCTTAGAAGAAAGGCAATCTAGTTGAGTCAGACATGAATTCTGAGAGGCTTCCAGAGTTTTAAGGGAAGACTGGGCTCTTAACAACTCGGCAAGGGAGTCAACTCTACTGGCTGTAGCTTCTTGCAATTGAATCTGACACTCTTCTCCCGAGCCAGAGCATCACTGTGTTGGATCTTCTCAGTCTAAAAAAGTAATTGGGCGCGTAGGAAATCAGCTTCTCGCAGAGCTTCTTCTCGGGTGCGCCCTGAGGCTATTAAGTTATCTTTTAGTTCATCACAGGAAGCTTTCAAAATTTTCTCAGAGATGGCTAGAGCAACTTCTCGTTATTTTCCTTCATCTATAAGTTGGGCCTTTTGTTTCAACTGAGTTTCGGAGTTAGTGTGGTGAGCTATCATAGTTGACTGATAATCGACTAAATGGTGGATTACCTCGTTATAATTAGTGGTTGCTTGTATAAGGGAAGAGGAAACTTTAAAAGCAGGCGTTAAGGTGGCTTAAGTACATCAGGGTTAACATGGAATACCTTTGATAAGTTTGCCCTTAAACGTTCAAAGGGGCCCTGTACTCCTAATTGGTTGAACAACTTTACTTCTTGAGGAGTGCAGAGCCTAAGAACTGACTGAAGAGTGGTGGTCGGGGGATTGAGGGGGAGAATATCTCCCATCGAGAGAGGGGGCTCTTCCCTCAAAGGGGAAGGCTCCGGGAGAGTAGGGCTATGAGGGGAGGAAGTGGTAGCTGGTATTTCAAAGGGTGAAGCCGAGGGTGGGGAAGATGTAGGATGGTCAATCCCCACGCCTGAGGAAGAGGGAATAGGGGGAGAAGATGAAATAGGATAATTCCCTTTATATCTGAGAGGAGAGTTTCTGGAAACGTTAAGGTCCTCTTCGGATGGGTTAGGAGTAGTAAGGTACCGACACAAGTGACGACAGGTAGGAGGAGGACCAGGAGATTGAGAGAGAGAAACTATGGGGGGGGGAGTAGTGGGTGTGGAAGGGCCTCCCCTACGTCGAAGGAGTCTTCTAGGAGGATAAGATGGAAGACTCTAGGGAATTGGAAGAATGGGGAGAGATTCTTCCACGGGGAGAGGAGTTGTGTTAAGGGTTAAGTCAAGGGGAGGGGAAGATGGGGTCACAGGAGATCTTCCCCGTTAGCACTTCCCTTTGACCTTCTCTACTATAGCTTTCTATGCACTTACCATAGCCCTCTGCATAAGATCATCTGCAGCATATACGAAATAACAAACGGTAATATAACATGTCAATAAACACCAAACAATCTTAAGATCTTATATTATTGAAAGGTTTTGGGCAATACCCCACCTATTACAACAGGGTCGTCTAGGTGGAAGAGGGATAGTCCATAGTGAATCAAAAGGTGAGAGTCCAATAGGATGTCAGAGTTGTTGTGAAGGTCCTATAGTATCTTGTGAACTTTGGTGAAGTGGCATTGGAGCCGACAGTCATGGAAGAGGGGTAGATCAGGAAGCTCTGTCTTCCAAGTATTGGAGTAGGGGAGAGGAGTAAGAATTCGGGCGAAAAAGTATCAATCTCTTCATCCCTTTTGGGAAGAAGGCTTATTTGTAAGGAATTGGCAGTCAGGGTGGTTGGCGAAGTAAAAAGATACCTACTTTCGAAGACTTCAATTAAAATAGGCAGTGGAACATCAGAGGGGATAAAGGAAGCCCCAGATGCTTGAAGACTATAACAGTCTCCGCTAATAGTCGGAAAGCATTGGGGGCTAATTGATTAATGGCTATTTTATAGAAATATAAAATTTTAAAATAAATAAGGGGTTTGGTAAGGCGAAGGCCATTTTCTAATTGACCTAGGAAGAAACAGTGGTGGTTGGGAGGGGGAAGATGTGGCCAGTAAGGAGCTATGAAGACACATTTCATAGTTGGGTCTATAAATATCTTCTTGACATCGCGAAAGTAGTGGCTATTGTCTATGAGGGAAAGGGTGGTTTCGTACCAGAGGACCTCGCTAGGGTTTTGAAAGGGGGGAGAAATATCGAAGGAAGCAGAGTATGACTTACTTGTGACTAAGAGATGACAACTAAAAGAGGGTAGGAAACTTTTGGATATTTAAGACTTAAGAGCAGGAAGTCTACTAGCACAGGTTGCTGAGCGAGAAGGGGAAGGATCAGAATAGAGGAAGATGAAGTTACGGCAAGGATGCATGGTTTGGTGTGTGGGGGGGGGGGGAGTTTAAGCCTTTAATATTCTTTAAAGGTTATAAAGTGGGGCCCATTAGCCCAGCGGTGTGATTAGTACACTTAAAATAGATAAGGAAAGCGGAGGTCCCAACCCAAGAGTAAGGGAAGCCTAAGAAAGAAGTAAGAATCAGTTAAGTTATCGCTGAGGTAGAAGGAAAGTGTGATGAAAAGGTCTTCATGATATTAAAGTCAGACAAAATGATTAGTTTGACTATTTTGAGGGGGTGGCTAATGATACTATTGTAATAAGAATAAGTATAGAGAAATGTAAAGACGAGCCCAATAGTAGTATCTTGGAGGGATGAGTTGATTTAAGGGGATAGAAACTCGGGAAGGTAAGCCAAGTTAAGAAGGTAGCAACTCAGGAAGGTCAGCCGAGTCAAGGATGAAGTAACTCGGGAAGGTAAACAGAGTTGAGAAGATGACAACATGGGTAAAAGGAGCCAAGCTGAGGCAGAAGGGCAGTAGCTTAGGAAGTTAGAAGGAAGTTAGGATGAATATTAATTCTGTTAAGAGGACCCCATAAAATATGTAGGAGAATGTTTGTTATAGTCTTGGTGTTCACATTATCATTCCGTATAACAAATTGAAGATGCCTCATAGGCCCCACAAAAGAATCCCGATGGCAAGCATTCTCTAATGGAATAACAGCATGATCACCTCTGCCTATGTGGCCATCCATGTGGGTAGGAGGTTAGTGGTTTGTTACGGGATCATTGGCCCTAACATTAGAGGGTGATAAAGGAGAAGAAGAGGAAGAGAAGAATGGGGGAGGAACCTCATTTTTTCATTTTGCTTACATTCACTGTTTTCTTACTACAACTCCTTTTTGCTTTTTTCCCATATACAAGTTCTGACTTAAGCATTGGAGAATCTCCGTCGGGTGGGCCAACGAAGTGTTAATGTTCTCAAGAAGGAAGCAAAGGAGACTTTCATTGCTGTAGTAGGAGAGAATCCCAGTCCTCCTCGACAGTTCCATCTCAAAGAGGAAGAAAATCCATGTTGCATCAGTTGGTCTGTCTATGGGAACATTCTCACTGAACAAGACATTGAGATGGATCTCCAAGTGATCCCTTCTCTTGTGGCCTCTTCGACTGAAGTGACTCCCCTCACCCTATTGCCGTCTCAGTTAAAGGCTCTAGTGGATAAGACATTATCAGAAGCCCTGGTGAGGGAGAGAAAGAGGATGGGGTAACTGCATCCTCATTTTGAGAGCCTTCTAAAAGAGAGCCACCACCTAAAAGACCTTCTCACCTACACCTGGTCTTGAAGAGACGGAGATATTGCTTGGAGAAGGACCAAGGGAAGATCAAGGGGAGAGTCATTTGACAAAAGCTCCAGAACCTTACGAACTTTGTCCATTCACAGAAGGCATAGTGCGGGAACGACCACCAGCTCATTTTCGTACTCCACAAGTTGGGTCATATGATGGTGCTTCTGACCCTAAAAAACATCTGTTCCAATTTGAAGGTGAGGCGACCTTCCATTGGTAGCTTTCAAGTGTCGGGCCTTCTACATCATCTTGTCGTTGTCTGCCCAGAGATGGTTTAAGTCACTTCTGCCTGGCTCTATCACTTGTTTTGCATATCTGAGGAAAGTTTTTCTTGAATAGTTTACTAGTTGTAAAAGGTATAAGCATGATTCCTTGATTTTACTTCATTTAAAGCAAGAGTCGTCTGAATACCTAAGGAGTTATATCCATCGTTTCACTACTACTGCATGAGAGATACTTTTAGTGATACCCGACTTCTTAAGAGTTGTTATTCCCCATCGTTTGGAGGGACCCTTCCTTAGTTCCTTGTTGAGAAGACCAGTAGTTAGTTATGAAGAATTACTTGGTCACGCTGAGAAGTATATCAATGAGGAAGAGGGGTTAAAGGTGAGGAGAGTGTTAGTTATATATGAGAGGTGTCCTAAGGCAATCACCTTATGTTTAAACCATTTATATGATAAATGAAGATTCACTATTTGAGTATACATGTTTTCGTGTATTTGATTAGATTTTAAACTCATTTACTGAATGTCCATAATACAATTCAAAGCATGAGAGAATTTGTGATTGGATCACAACTAGTGAGTATCTCTACATGTGTAATTGTGATGTATTGGAATTATCCCTAGTCGATGAATTGATGGATTTGGGCACCATCAATTCTGTCGAGACTAGCACGAGGTATACTCTTTAGTGTATCCAAGCAGCTGATTCTCACTGGCTGGAGAGATTGTGATGTTCAGAGTTAATCGTGGATGCTAGTTATGGTAACTAGTTCATTAGAGTGACCAGCTGTAAGACTTCATATGGTTCTCTGCATATATTGATATGTCAATGAAGTTCTTACTGCAACTTAAGTGCGATGTTCCTTTGACTTGTAGTATTCAAGTCATCTTGGTCATGAAGACTTATGTTTTGACATCTTAAGCTAGCATCTCTGAGGAGATGTGGACCCGAGATGATTGGGTATGAGTCAAAGTGGCCGAAGGTGTTTGAATAGCCTATAAAGGACTCACCACTCCTTGCAAGGAGATGTATACCCATGGCCTCTCATCGGATTGTTACTAAAGTATTTGGCCAAAGCATTACATGTTTAGAGTAAAGTACTCTTGGATACATGTGTAGTAACTAGAATCCGTAGGATGAGGAAATGATACTTGGGCTAGGTGTGACGTAGTCAGCTTAGTGGGGACTGACACTATAGACCATGTCGTGAACCAAGTGGGTATAAGATGAGTGAAGGGAATGGGGCACGATTCATTGTAGCTGCTGAAGGGTTTCAGAAATGGTTATGGATCAACCGTTGATTTTTCGATTAATTGGGATCATGATGTACTACTAGGTGCACTCATGATCATTTTATAATTAATGGTTAATTATAGACGACCAACATAAACCGAGAACCTATTTTGTCACATGCACAACGAGCGTAATCCGAAGGATTTAAAATGAGCTTGAGAATGAGATTCTCAGATCGAGAGAAACTAGGTTTGGTTGGACCAAACAAGGAGCGAGCATGAAATCGTTTCAGTCGCGACAAAAGCATGGATGGACCGAGTCTTATGAAGACATGATGGATGAACCAAATTGTTTTGGTTCTAATCCAATGGTGGAAAATAAACCAAAGTGATTTGGTTTGTTTTAAACGAATGAACCAAAGTTGGTTCAGTTCGTTTTAACTTAAAATAAACCAACGCTGTTTGTTTTATTTTAACTTAAGTTATTAGAGTGGGTTAACGGGTTTTAGTTATGAACCAATAACCGTTAGGAGAATGTGTTCTCTATAAAACATGGCTTAAGGGTTTTTCGTGGATAACTTGTGTGTTGGAAACCCTAGCCACGCAAGCCCTTCTCCTCTCCTTGTCGCCGCCCAAGACCTGCTTGCCGCCGCCTCTTGCAGCTGCTGCCGCTGACGCCACTAGATGTTGCCGGCCACCTGCTACTGCCGGCCACCTGCTGCTGTTGGCGACCCTCCGGTGACATCTCTTGGCTCCGGTGACCAAGGTGCAGCCGACCTTCCTCCTTTGGGCTGGCGCAAATCCTCCACCAAGCTGTCCAGTTTTTCTGGACAGTTTGTTTCCTTTTGTGTCATAGCATTGTTTGGACGACGTTTAGAGCTCCGACAGTGGGTACCTTGCCGGGGATTCGATCTCCGGTAATCCTCATAGGTGGAGGACCATGGATTTGTCAATCGGTTGACGAATACCTCTCCGGAGAAGCGAGTTTTGAGGACTCATTTTCAAATCCGAATTTTGATTCGGATTGTGATCTTCTCTTAATCACATCGTCTTCAACACGAGGCTAGTGACTCCTACGGAGACAAGGCTTGTAGCTTGGCGAAGCTATCCCGATGGTACTCGGCGTGGATACGGATAAAGGCAATTCTAGCGAGAATTGCTCCGGTTGATGCCATTTTCGCTGCACGTGATATGTCAGGTATAAGTAGTATAATTTCCTTTTATTGCAAAATTTGAAACTGCGATTATGTCTACACATGTTGTACTAAGCATGCGTGTGATGTGTGTGTTGTAATAAATTAGATTTATTGCCTTTTAATTCTTCCACTGTGCACATGTTTACGAAACATATTAGAACACACACTCGCCGCGGTGCCGGAAACCCAACAGTGGTATCAGAGCCTAGATTGTGTTTCGACATAATCATAAAATTGTTTTGCGATAGTCATAATTATATTTATGGAAATTTTCTACTTTTGGAAAGTTTAGAAGTATTTATGAAAATTTTCTAATTTTTGAAAGTTTAGAAGTATTTATGGAAATCTTCTACTTTTGGAAAGTTTAGAAGTATTTATGGAAATTAACACTTTCCCATAAATAAAATATGTGATTAGATTTGAAAATTTGTTTCCTAATTTAATTATGATTTCATTTGGAAATCAAATCTAAAACATATTTTATTTCCATAAATAGTCTTGGTTTATTTCCTAAATTGAATTTGACTTTCCTTAATTAAGACTTTCTATAAATAAATTATGTGATTAGATTTTAAAAATTTGTTTCCTAATTTAATCATGATTTGATATGGGGAATCAAATCTCAAATATATTTTATTTCAAAAAATAGTTATGACATATAAGGAAATAATTACATGTCATAATTATATGCCATCTAATTGCATTAGATGCATATCATTATGCCATGCGTGTTGTGACTTGTAGATGTATGCCATATATGTCATGCCATGTAGATAATAGTTATTTACATGCAAAGAGGATGAGACATTATAACCCTTACACAATATTAAAGCTTACACCTTCCATTAATATGGTTGGAACTAGAGTTATGTTTCTTATTTGGGTTGTTGGACTCTCTCCAAGCCTGGCTCAAACCCGAACATGTTTAAACCATAGAATAGTTTAATACTAATATGGTAAGAGTCAGAGGTCAATCGTTAGCTTTGGTTGTTGTACTCTCTCCAAGCGGGGCTAATTGGTTGAATGCGCTCTAACCATATTAAAACTATTTCTCGATTAATGGGTTGGCTTTAACCTAGAGCATCGGCTTGTTGGACTCTCTCCAAGGACGATGTGAAGGGAGGTGAAGTTGGGTGCTATGCATATGATGCATACTTGTTAATGTGTTAACAACCCAATGTATGTGTGAACATTCAATTAGTTGATAGCACATTGTGATAGTTGCATATATGTGATATGTAATCGGTATACTTGATACCATCGTAGCTATGAATGGCTTGTTGGACTCTCTCCAAGGTTGTTCATATATATGATGGATATCAGCCCATTCGGAGATGGACCTACAATCTCCCGAAGTGATTTTGGGGGTTTTAAATTCGAAAAATGAATGAGATTTGTAAATGTATGTTGATGCATTTTTTCATCTTTCTCATATATGCTCGATTTGTATTTCTAGATTAATCGCTTAATCATAATGTCTTTGAATTTGTGCTCTATTTTGAATTCGAATATATTGACTGGGTCGAACTTCTTGGACTGACTTTGAAACTTGAGAATTGTTCTCAAGGCGGAAAAGCTTGCGTATGTCCTCGAAGAGCCTCTTATCGCCCGTCCTAGTGATAACGCAACTCTGGACCAATTGTTGACTTATCAAAAACAAGTGAGTGATTCTGAACAAGTGAGTTGCATTATGCTAGCCGCGATGGTACCCGAGCTGCGGAAGCAGCATGAGCATATGGATGCTCATACCATAGTCTTTCATCTTTATGAGTTGTTTGATGAGAAAGTGAGATCCGAAAAGTTCGAAGTCTCTAAGCTCCTCTTCACCTCTGAGATGCAAGAAGGTTCATCTGTGGTACTGCTCAACATGCTGAAGACTGTGGAGCCTTTTGTAAAGCATGAGTAGGGGATGGTGCTGTTAGTTGATTCCTCGAAGAAAGGTTCTAAGAGGAAGTCAAAGGAATAGCAGAAGGGGAAGAAGAAAAAGGCTAAAAAGGTAGAACCAGCTCAAAAGGGCACTTGCCATCATTGTAGCAAGGAGGGCCATTGGCGAAGAAACTGCAAGATTTATCTTGAGTCCGTGAAGAAGAATAAGGCATCGGATGCCCCATCTTCTTCAGATATCTTCGTTATTGATTGTCATTTTATTTCCTCAAACACTTGGGTATTGGATACTGGTTGTGGCTCACATATATGTAATGACATACATGGGCTAAGGAATAGAAGAAGACTCATCAAGAGAGAGTCAAATTTATGTGTTGGGAATGGAACAAAGGTTACTGCACTCACCATCGGAACATATTTGTTGAAACTCCCTATAGGACTTGTCTTAGAACTAGACAATTGATTTTATGTTCCTTCATTGATAGAGAACATCATTTCTATTTCTTGTTTAAATAGAAATGAGTACCATTTGACTTTTAGTAACAATTGTTGTTACATAACTTTGAATGATGTTTTTTATGGGACTGGAACTTTAAGCAATGGTATTTATACGTTGGATGTATCCAGTGACATTTTCAATATCAAAGCGAGCAGCAAGCATGCTGAAAAGGATAATCAATTAGACTCCTATATGTGGCATTGTCGTCTTAGCCATGCAAGCAAGAAACGCATGTCCGAATCACATTGATGTGGAATTCTGGAATCGTTTGAATTGGATTCATACGGTACATGTGAATCATTCTTAAAAGACAAGATGACATAGGAAAAGGTGAACGGGTGGGAGAGTTGCTAGGTCTAATACATACTAATGTATGTGGACCTATGTCAACTCAAGATCAAGGAGGCTATAGCTACTTCTTTACCTTCACCAATGATCACTCACGGTTTGGGTATGTGTTCTTGATGAAACACAAGTCTGAAGCCTTTGAAAGGTTTAAAGAATTCAGAAATGAAGTAGAGAAACAACATGACAAGAGTATTAAAATACTTCGATCGGATCGAGGTGGTGAATACTTAAGTCAAGAATTTCTAGATTATCTAAGAGATAATGGTATATTATCTCAATGGACTTTGTCATATACACTGCAGCATAATGGTGTATTTGAGAGGCGTAACTGGACCTTGTTTGACATGGTCAGGTCAATGATGAATCATGCGAATCTTCCAAAGTACTTTTGGGGCTATGCACTTCAAACAACTATTACTTGCTAAATAGAATGCCAACCAAGGTAGTCTCCACTACTCCATATGAGATATGGAATAGTAAGAAACCTCATGTATCTTACTTGAAGATATGGGGTTGTCCTGCTTATGTGAAGCGGACTGTATCAGACAAATTGGATGTTAAGTCTGATAAATATGTATTTATTGGATACCCTAAGGAAACAAGGGGTTACCAATTCTATCATCTTGTGGAACAAAAGGTGTTTGTTTCAAGGCATCCTGTGTTTCTAGAGAAAGAGTTTCTCTTGCAAGAAAATAGTGGGAGTGTCATTGAGCTTGAGGAGGCTCGAGAGACTCAAATAGACATTGATGAGATACCTGGTGAAGCACCATGACCGATAACTCATAGTGATGAGCCATCGGCTGGACCTATTGAGACACCAGATCTTCGTAGATATGGTAGAACATGCAATATTCCTGAGAGATATGGATTTCTCGTAAGTGAATCGAACGATGTGTTACTCATTGATGATGAGGAGCCTACTAGTTATGAAGAAGTTCTGAAAATTTCAGAAAGGGATAAGTGGCTTAACACCATGAAGTCAGATATGGATTCCATGTATGAAAATCAAGTTTGGAACTTGGTTGATCCACCTGAAGGCATAAAGCCTATAGGGTGCAAGTGGGTTTTCAAGAAGAAAATCGACATGGATGGTAATGTGATTACCTATAAGTTTATATTGGCGGCGAAAGGATATTGTCAAAAGCAAGGTGTTGATTATGACGAGACCTATTCACCTGTTGCTATACTTAAATCCATTCGGATGCTCCTGGCCATAGCGGCTCATTATGATTATGAGATATGACAGATGGATGTGAAAACAACTTTCCTTAAGTGAAACCTACTCGATGACATGTATATGATACATCCTGAGTGTTTCACATCGGTTGTTAAAACCAAGGTATGCAAACTGCGACAGTCCATATATGCACTGAAGCAAGCATCCAGGAGCTGGAATATCCATTTTGATGATACAATCAAAAGGTTTGATTTCTCACAAAATCCGGACGAACCTTGAGTGTTCAAGAAGGTTAGTGGGAGTGCAGTCGTGTTCCTAGTATTATATGTCGATGACATATTACTTATAGGAAACGATGTTTCTGTCTTTCAGTCAATTAAAAGTTGGTTATCTAAAACGTTCTCCATGAAAGACTTAGAAGAAGCAATCTACATGCTCGGGATTGAGATCTATAGGGATAGATCGAATCGGTTGTTTGGTCTTTCACAGTCTACATATATAGACCGAGTGCTAAAGAGGTTTAGCATGTCGGAATCCAAGAATGGTTTCCTATCCATCAGGCATGGGATACACCTTTCAAAGTCTATGTGTCTGCGCACAGTAGATGAGAGGATTTGCATGAATAAGATTCCCTATGCATCTGCAATAGGATCTATCATGTATGCTATGTTATGTATGAGGTCCGATGTATCGTATGCTCTGAGTGTCAAGAGCAGATACCAGTCTAATCTAGGAATGGATCATTGGGCAGCTGTTAAGATGATCGTTAAGTACTTGAGAAGAACTAAGGATGTGTTCCTAATATATGGAGAAGGGGACATGGTGATACGTGGGTATACGAATGCCAGCTTCCAGACAGAAAAGGATGATTCCAGGTCTCATTCTGGGTACATGTTCACCTTGAATGGAGGCACAATAAGTTGGAATAGTTCCAAGCAAGATACTATAGCGGATTCTACCACTGAGGCAGAATACATTGCAGCTTTAGAAGCAACAAAGGAAGCGGTTTGGATAAAGAAGTTCGTCTCTGAACTTAATGTGGTCTCATCAATGATCCAAACATGTGCTTCGCCGCTATCATTTGATCAGAGAGATTATCAGTAGGAACGAAATTCAAATTGAGAAGATTTCCACTGAAAGGAACTTAGCGGACCCTTTAACTAAGGACTTACCTCAAAGTAAGTTTGAGGGTCATGTTAGAGCTTATGGTATTAGATACCGTGGTGATTGGCATTAGGCAAAGTTGGAGTTTGTTAGTTATATATGAGAGGTGTCCTAAGGTAATCACCTTATGTTTAAACCATTTATATGATAAATGAAGATTCACTATTTGAGTATACATGTTTTTGTTAGAATGTATACTGAAAGCCTAGCTTTTTTTGTATGAACATTTTATTTTGAAATAAGAATCACATGATCATTGTTTGCACTTTATATATTTATTATATGTGTGTGCATATTGTCTAATATTTTACATTGTAGATAACATGGTGCTTGGTGTGGCACAGAAGATCATGTTATCAGTCCCTTGTAAAATATAAGTAGAGGCTCACAACCAAGATGGTTTTGGACAAACCATTGGCATGGTTGTAGTGTAGCTTGGTATTGTTTTATCTTGAACATAGAGTTACACTAGTACACTTAGGTGTATTGAGCAGACTGACATAGAGGTGATTCAATTTAGTCGACTACATAATTGAATCGGACCTGGATATTATGTTGTACATGCTCTTAATCCCGATATAATAACTGCACATGTACTTAGTATTTATTTCTTTGATTTACGGGTGAGATTTAGATGGATTAAATCAATATGCCTTAAGTTGGGAAATAATATTATTTACATGGTGTGCCATTGATTATAGGAGGAAACCGTGTCCTATATATTAGGTTGATGATGTCCCCTTGAGGAGCTCATAAGGTTCATCATGTAAACCCAGCTGGTTGACTTAGTCAACATGATGATAAGGTTGAGTGGTACTACTCGAGGAGTTAGATGTTGATTAATTGATGGTCAGTAAATCAATTAATTGACGGACATTCGATATCTTAAACACGGGGAGATTAATGTACAAATAATATATGGAGCCCATATTGATTTATGGGGGTTGGTGAGGTAGTTCAATGATGATCCTCTAGTGGAATGGAACATCATTGATGGATCAAGTTTGTGTGGTTCCGATCCATCGGGTGGCCGAGACCCAACTCCTCCTTATGGTCCCTATCGTAGCCTAATATAATCCTTGTGAAGTCTAGATCCAAGAATGTAAAACAAAACCTAGAACCAACGGTTGGATTAAATCCATAGATCCGATGGTTAGGATGAAACCCTAGAACCAACGGTTGGATTAAATCCATAGATCCGATGGTTGGGATGAAATCCTAGAACCGACGGTGGAGATTAAATCCTAGATCCGAAGGTGGAGATTAGAGGAAGCTTAAGCCTAAATTATAGAATTAGGGTTTGGCTCATCTTTGGTTGGGCGGCAACAAATCTTAAAGGGGATAAGGTTGGTTGGGCGGCAAGAATATAGGAGTTAGTTCCTATATTTTAGGCTAACCAACTTTCTCCTAAATTCTATAAATATATGGATTAGGGTTGGGCGGCAAAATAATAGATTTTCGAATAGGGATTAGGGTTTGAGAAAGAGTTGGGCGGCTAGGGTTTGGAGCTAGGTTGGGCGGCAACCATCTTCTTCCATCATTGTTGCCGGCGCCCAATTCACTCAAGCTTTCCTTGGCCGGCGCCCTTCACCTTAGCCATTCTCTTCTTCCTTTGCCGGTTCTCCTCTCATTGGTGGCGCAAGATCATCTTCATCCAATTCCTTCTAGGTGGGCCGGCATCATTCCATTGGTGGTCCGATCTTCATCCATTCCTTGTCGGCGGTTGCATCAAACTTCCTAGCTTGGTGGCGGCTCTAGATAGGAAAGAGATTTGTGGTTTTTCTCTTTGTTAGCGGACAAGGTAGAGGAGAACTCGATCTAGAAGGCTTCTACTCGTGGAGGATCTTCGTCCACACGTCGTCCACGAGAAGGATAGGACATACGGTAGAAGATCGTAAGGTATAAAGTTATTTTAACTTTATGTACAGATCTGAGCATGTTCTTATTTGTTTTGATTATGCATGTTCGTATATGAATATATGTTGTATAATCATGGACCCCGAAGACAAACACAAAAACCGGCGATCCGTCCGTCGTCTCTTCCGTGGCTAACCAACTAGAAGAGTTGTGTTGCTTGAACAACTAGTTTGTTCAAGCGACCACTCAAGTTGTTAGCACGACGACGAAATGGTGTGGCCTAGGAAGCTCATCCCATCCAGATTAATCCTTTCATTAGTGAAAATTTTAATCCGGGGACATGGGAGCCAATGAGCCTCCGAAGCGACTTCCATCAATTGGTATCAGAGCCACGGTTTCCGGTTTTGTGTGTTTAGGATTCGGTTATTTTTTTTATGCATTTTTCATATATTATATGTGCCGGATAATAGTAGGATATGCGTAGTTTAACTCTTTGGTTGCAGGCATAAGATCCCACTATTATGGCCATGTGTGTGTATGTGAATGGATGTGTGTAAAATTTATTATTTGAATCCTCGGGGTTGACGAGGCTAGATTAGTATTTAATTTTTGTAATTAAATACGGCATTGTTTAGCCGCTCATTTAAGTTTACTTTCGATCTAGATTATTTGTACACTCCTTCGTGGAGTATAGGATCGATGGATGTAAATTAATATGATTTATCTCGGCTCGGAACTCTTTGGTGACTAGCGCACGGGAAAAGATGGAGCGGACGAGGTGGCGACACGACGGGATGCGTATTGGAGAACAATGCCATAATAGTTGGAAAAATTCTGATTTTTCCATATTTATTGCTTATTTGTTTTATATGCATGTTGTGTTTGGTTTTAAAAATTCCTCGATTTCAATTTACTAAGTGGGAGAGGGACATTTTAAATAATTCCCGCGGCCTCCATTACAATTGACGTGTGATGCAAACAAACTTGTGTGTTGGCTCGAGTGCCTTCCTCCTCATGCGACGAGTTTGTTTGCGGATCACTAGGTCAAATAATGGTTATAGGAAATTATTTAGGAGCATGTGTACTTCCACAGCGGTAAGGCACATAATCCGAAATAATTCCCTTAGTATCGTGTAATGGTGCACACTTAGATGCAAATGAAAGTATCCTCCCCATCGGAGTCACTGCTTTTGTTTGTAGGGCCAAAGAGGAACCAACTTTTAATTTTATTTGTCAAAAAGAAAGGTTGACAAGATAATAAAATTAATGGGTAAAACCTCCTCTTACAAATGTAGGTTTCGTATACGTCCACACAGCGTGGCATACGAAATTCTCGGTGATTTGAGGTGTTGGTTGATTTCGGGATTTTATTGTTTTGAGGAATCAATATTATTTGAAATCTGATATTATTTTGATCATTGTGATTTTTAGGATTTTCAAATGGCTTTCAACCCACTTGCTGTGATTTTAAAAGAAAACAAACTTACTGGTCCAAACTACATTGATTGGAAAAGAAACCTGGATATTGTCTTAACTGCGGAGTACAAATTTGTACTCTTCGAGGTCTGTCCTCCTAAGCCCACCGATGACTCTGATGAAAAGGAGAAAGAACGTTATAAGAAATGGGTCAAGGCAGATGAGATGGCGCGGTGTTACATTTTGGCATCTATGTCAAATGTGCTGCAGCATCAGCATCAGGCCATGGCTTCCGCTTATGACATGATGTTCAATCTCAAGGAACTTTTCGGACATCAGAGTAGGGCGGCGAGGGCAGAGGCAATGAGAAACTTGATGGCGACCTCCATGATCGAGGGAACACCCGTTAGGATCATGTTCTCAAGATGATGGCTCATCTTAATGAGATGGAAGTCCTCTGAGCCGAGATCGATGGGGAAACCTGTGTCGATATCATTCTCCGATGCCTCGCCTTAGGAGTTTTGAGCAGCCTACCAACTACAACATGAACAAGAGGTTGTATTCGTTGGCGGAGCTTCCGATGTAACTCCAAAGCGGCAGAGGGGCTTTTTCAGAGTTCTCAAGCCATGGTCGCTGTAAGGTTTCTTCCTCTAAACCAAAGGTAAGAAGAAGAAGAAGCAAGGTGCACAAGAAAGTGGCAAGGGGACCCTGTGCAGGAGTGAAGAAGCCAAAGGCAAGTGCTTCACTTGCAAGGCACCGACATTGGAAGGTGGACTGCCCTCGCCGAAGAACAAAGGTATATCTTCTTGTTTAGTTGTTGAAACATGTTTAGCGGTGTTATCTACCAGACTGTGTGTAGATACAGAGCCACCGATCATGTCTGCAATACTTGCAGGTTCCAGGAAACCCGACGACTAGCTGAGGGAGAGGTTACCGTCTACATGGGCAATGCTTCAAAGGTGGCGGCTATTGCAGTGGGAGACGTTTATTTATCTTTTGATAGGAATAAAGTTTTGGTTTTGAGAAATTGTCTTTATGTACCTACTTTTAGAAAGAATTTAATTTCAGTTTCTAAATTGTTTTTGGATGGGTATTCTGTTTCTTTTAATGACAGAGTTGTTATAAAAAGAAATAGAGAGATTATCTGTTCTGGTACATTGGTTGGCAATTTATATACTCTTGAACCAAAAACTCCCACGATGCAAATAGAAGTAAATAACTCATCTTCTAAATCTAATAAGAGAAAAGAACCATCGCAAATGAACCAGACATATCTTTGGCATCTAAGGCTTGGTCATATTAACCTAAGCAGAATTCAAAGGTTGATAGCTGATGGACCTTTGGGTTCATTAGTGGTGGAGGATCTCCCAACCTGCGAATCTTGCTTGGAAGGTAAAATGACCAAGAGGCCTTTCAAGGCCAAGGGGTATAGAGCCAAAGATGTGTTGGAATTGGTTCATTCTGATTTGTGCGGTCCTATGTCTATCCAGGCTAGAGGTGGCTTTGAATATTTCGTCTCCTTTATAGACGATTATTCAAGGTTTGGATACATTTACTTGATGCGCCGCAAGTCTGAATGCTTTGACAGGTTCAAAGAATTCAAGGCTGATGTGGAGAACCGTCAAGGTAAGAGTATCAAGACCCTACGATCTGATCGTGGTGGTGAGTACCTCTTAGGAGAGTTTAGGAATTACTTATCAGAGGCTGGGATTCAATCCCAATTGTCTGCACCTGGCACACCCCAGCAGAATGGTGTAGCAGAGCGAAGGAATAGGACTCTTATGGAGATGGTCAGATCGATGATGAGTTATTCTGAGTTACCTGTTTCGTTCTGGGGGTATGCACTAGATACGGCAGTGTATATTCTAAACTTGGTTCCATCCAAATCAGTACCTTCTACCCCTGTAGAATTGTGGACTGGGCGAAAGCCTAGTCTAAGGCATATTCGGATATGGGGGAGTCCAGCACATGTGCTGAAGGCTGATGCTGGTAAGTTGGAACCTCGTACAGAAGTATGCATGTTTGTTGGCTACCCTAAGGGAACGAAAGGTGGTTTATTCTATAATCCTAGAGATCAGAGGGTGATCGTTAGCACGAACGCCAGATTTCTAGAGGAGGATTATATAATGAACCACAAGCCCATGAGTAGGATTGTTCTTGAGGAGTTGACAGGGGAAGTCCCGACTTCAGTACCACCGGTACAAGAGGAGACACCACAAGTCACTGCACCGCGTGTCACAGAGCATACACAGGAGGCACCTCGTCGTAGTGGGAGGGTTGTTAGACAACCCGACAGATTCATGTTTTTGGGAGAGTCTTCGGACTTAGTCCCTGGTGAACATGAACCTGATCCCTGGACATATGACGAGGCACTCCAAGATAGAGATGTTGTATCTTGGCAAAGTGCGATGAATTCAGAGATAGAATCTATGGATTCTAATCAGGTCTGGGAGCTAGTAGAACCACCCGATGGTGTAAAAGCCATTGGATGCAAGTGGATCTACAAGAGAAAGAGAGGAGTAGAAGGGAAGGTTGAGACCTTCAAAGCTAGGCTTGTTGCGAAAGGGTATACTCAGAAAGAGGGCATCGATTATGAGGAGACCTTTTCGCCGGTAGCTATGCTTAAGTCTATCCGGATTCTCTTATCTATAGCTGCTCATATGGATTATGAGATTTGGCAGATGGATGTCAAGACAGCTTTCCTTAATGGAAGTCTTGAGGAGAACATCTATATGCGGCAACCAGAGGGATTCGTTGCTAAAGGCAAAGAGCATCTTGTATGTAAGCTTAATCGGTCCATTTATGGATTGAAGCAAGCTTCTAGATCTTGGAACATCCGCTTTGATGAGGTAATCCAGTCATATGGATTTATTCAAAGTCCGGATGAGCCTTGTGTATACAAGAGATGTGACGGAAACGTAGTGGTGTTTCTTGTACTATACGTAGATGACATTTTGTTAGTTGGAAACAATATCAAAGTGTTATCAGACGTAAGGGTATGGTTGTCCAAACAGTTTGACATGAAGGACTTGGGAGAAGTGGGACACATCCTTGGGATCAAAGTTATAAGGGATCGCAAGAAAAGGATGTTGTGCTTGTCTCAAGCTTCATACATTGACACTATCCTTGCTCGTTTTAGCATGCAGAACTCCAAGAAAGGTTTTCTACCTTTTAGGCATGGAGTTCCTTTATCTAAAGAGATGTGTCCCAAAACATCAAAGGAGATAGAGGACATGAAGGCGGTTCCTTATGCTTCGGCAGTAGGAAGCCTTATGTATGCTATGCTATGTACGAGACCGGATATCTGCTTTGCCGTGGGCATGGTTAGCAGATATCAGAGTAATCCTGGACAGGGACATTGGACTGCAGTAAAGCATATATTGAAGTACCTGAGAAGGACTAGGGATTATATGCTGGTTTACCGGGCAGATCAATTAGTCCCTGTGGGTTACACGGATTCGGATTTCCAATCAGATAGGGACAAGAGTAAGTCTACCTCGGGGTTTGTGTTTACTTTTGGAGGTGGAGCCATAGTATGGAGGAGTGTCAAGCAGAAATGCGTGGCGGACTCTACCATGGAAGCTGAGTATGTGGCCTGAGGCAAAGTCAGATGGCTCAGGAACTTCTTGATGGACTTGGATGTGATTCCTGGTTTGCCCAGAACTATCACAATTTATTGTGATAACAGTGGTGCAGTTGCAAACTCGAAGGAACCACGAGCCCACAAGGCAAGTAAACACATAGAGCACAAGTACCACCTTATACGAGAGATCGTAAAGCGAGGAGAAGTTGCTGTCGCCAAGATTACATCAGAGGATAACCTGGCGGATCCATTCACTAAGGCCCTTCCAGCGAAAGCGTTTGATAGGCATGTGGAGGACATGGGGATCAGATGTATGGCACTGTGATGACAGCTTAGTCTTTTAGTATAAGTGGGAGATTGTTAGAATGTATACTGAAAGCCTAGCTCTTTTTGTATGAACATTTTATTTTGAAATAAGAATCACATGATCATTGTTTGCACTTTATATATTTATTATATGTGTGTGCATATTGTCTAATATTTTACATTGTAGATAACATGGTGCTTGGTGTGGCACAGAAGATCATGTTATCAGTCCCTTGTAAAATACAAGTAGAGGCTCACAACCAAGATGGTTTTGGACAAACCATTGGCATGGTTGTAGTGTAGCTTGGTATTGTTTTATCTTGAACATAGAGTTACACAAGTACACTTAGGTGTATTGAGCAGGACCGACATAGAGGTGATTCAATTTAGTGCTGACTACATAATTGAATCGGACCTCGGATATTATGTTGTACATGCTCTTAATCCCGATATAATAACGGACACATGTACTTAGTATTTATTTCTTTGATTTACCAGTGGGTGAGATTTAGATGGATTAAATCAATCTGCCCGGTAAGTTGAGAAATAATATTATTTACATGGTGTGCCGTTGATTATAGGAGGAAACCGTGTCCTATATATTAGGTTGATGATGTCCCCTTGAGGAGCTCATAAGGTTCATCATGTAAACCCAGCTGGTTGACTTAGTCAACATGATGATAAGGTTGAGTGGTACTACTCGAGGAGTTAGATGTTGATTAATTGATGGTCAGTAAATCAATTAATTGACGGACATTCGATATTTTAAACACGGGGAGATTAATGTACAAATAATATATGGAGCCCATATTGATTTATGGGGGTTGGTGAGGTAGTTCAATGATGATCCTCTAGTGGAATGGAACATCATTGATGGATCAAGTTTGTGTGGTTCCGATCCATCGGGTGGCCGAGACCCAACTCCTCCTTATGGTCCCTATCGTAGCCTAATATAATCCTTGTGAAGTCTAGATCCAAGAATGTAAAACAAAACCTAGAACCAACGGTTGGATTAAATCCATAGATCCGATGGTTAGGATGAAACCCTAGAACCAACGGTTGGATTAAATCCATAGATCCGATGGTTGGGATGAAATCCCTAGAACCGACGGTGGAGATTAAATCCTAGATCCGACGGTGGAGATTAGAGGAAGCTTAAGCCTAAATTATAGAATTAGGGTTTGGCTCATCTTTGGTTGTGACAACAAATCTTAAAGGGGATAAGGTTGGTTGGGCGGCAAGAATATAGGAGTTAGTTCCTATATTTTAGGCTAACCAACTTTCTCCTAAATTCTATAAATATATGGATTAGGGTTGGGCGGCAAAATAATAGATTTTCGAATAGGGATTAGGGTTTGAGAAAGAGTTGGGCGGCTAGGGTTTGGAGCTAGGTTGGGCGGCAACCATCTTCTTCCATCATTGTTGCCGGCGCCCAATTCACTCAAGCTTTCCTTGGCCGGCGCCCTTCACCTTAGCCATTCTCTTCTTCCTTTGCCGGCGGTTCTCCTCTCATTGGTGGCCGGCAAGATCATCTTCATCCAATTCCTCTAGGTGGGCCGGCGGCATCATTCCATTGGTGGCCGGCGGTTGCATCAAACTTCCTAGCTTGGTGGCCGGTTCTAGATAGGAAAGGTATTTGTGGTTTTTCTCTTTGTTCGCAGCGGACAAGGTAGAGGAGAACTCGATCTAGAAGGCTTCTACTCGTGGAGGATCTTCGTCCACACGTCGTCCACGAGAAGGATAGGACATACGGTAGAAGATCGTAAGGTATAAAGTTATTTTAACTTTATGTACAGATCTGAGCATGTTCTTATTTTTTTTTATTATGCATGTTCGTATATGAATATATGTTGTATAATCATGGACCCCGAAGACAAACACAAAAACCGGCGATCCGTCCGTCGTCTCTTCCGTGGCTAACCAACTAGAAGAGTTGTGTTGCTTGAACAACTAGTTTGTTCAAGCGACCACTCAAGTTGTTAGCACGACGACGAAATGGTGTGGCCTAGGAAGCTCATCCCATCCGGATTAATCCTTTCATTAGTGAAAATTTTAATCCGGGGACATGGGAGCCAATGAGCCTCCGAAGCGACTTTCATCGGTTTTCATGTATTTGATTAGATCTTAAACTCATTTACTGAATATTCACAATACGATTCACAGCATGAGAGAATTTGTGTTTGGATCACAACTAGTGAGTATCTCTACATGTGTAATTGTGATGTATCGGAATTATCCATAGTCGATGAATTGATGGATTTGGACACCATCAATTCTGTCGAGACTAGCATGAGGTATACTTTTTGGTATATCCAAGCAGCTGATTCTCATTGGCTGGAGACATTGTGATGTTCAGAGTTAATCGTTGATGCTAGTTATGGTAACTAGTTCATTGGAGTGACCAGCTGTAAGACTTCATATGGTTCTCTACATATATGGATATGTCAATGAAGTTCTTACTGTAGCATAAGTGTGATGTTCCTTTGACTTGCGGTATTCAAGTCATCTTGGTCATGAAGACTTATGCTTTGACATCTTAAGCGAGCATCTCTGAGGAGATGTGGACCCGAAATGATTGGGTGTGAGTTGAAGTGGCCGAAGGTGTTTGAATAGCCTATAAAGGATTTACCACTCCTTGCGAGATGTATACCCGTGGCCTCTCGTCGAAATGTTACTAAAGTCTTTGGCCAAAGCATTACATGTTTAAAGTAAGGTACTCTTGGATACATGTGCAGTAACTAGAAACTGTAGGACGAGGAAATGATACTTGGACTAGGTGTGACGTAGTCAACCTGTGGGGACTGACACTATAGACCATGTCCTGAACCAAGTGGGTATAAGATGAGTGAAGGGAACGGGGCATGATTCATTGTAGATGCTTAAGGGTTTCAGAAATGATTCTGGATCAACCGTTGATTTTTTGATTAATTGGGGATCATGATGTACTACTTGTTGGGTTTCCGGCACCGTTGCGAGTGTGTGTTCGAACATGTTTCATAAACTTGTGCACAGCGGAAGAAATAAAATAATAAATCTAATTGATTACGACACACACACCACACGCATGCTTAGTACAACATGTGTAGACATAACTGTAAATTCACATTTTACAATAAAAGGAAATTTATACTACGTATACCTGACGTATCACGTGTAGCGGGAAAGACATCAACCGGAACAATCCTCGCTAGAATCATCTCTATCCGTATCCACGCCGAGTATCTTAAGAATGACTTCACAAAGTCACGAGCCTCGTCTTCATACGAGTTACTAGCCTTGTGTCAAAGATGATGTGATCGAGAGAAGATCACAATCCGAATCAAAATTCGGATTCAAAACGATTCCTCAAAAACTCACTTCGCCGGAGAGGTATTCGTCAACCGTTTGACGAATCCTTCATCCTCCACCGATGAGGATTACCGGAGATCGAATCCCCGGCAAGGAAGCCGCTGTCGGAGCTCCGAACGTCGTCCAAACGATGCTCCAACACGAAATAAACAAGCTGTCCAGAAAACTGGATAGCTTTGGTGGAGGAATAGTGCCGGCCAAATAAGGAAGCTAGACACTCACCTTGTCGCCGGACCCAAAGAAGATCACTGGAGGGTCGCCGGATGATCACCGGCTGAAGCTTGGACGCCGGCAAAAAACTTGGATGGCGGCACAAAGCTGGGCGGCGGCTAGGGTTGGGCGCCGACCACTAGAGGAGAGGAGGGGTGGGCGGCAAATAGGGATTGCTTGGATTAGGTTTTCACAAAACCCTTAAGCCCTATTTTATAGAGAACAAATTCTTCTAATAGTTATCGGATCATAATCAAAAGCTCATTAACCTGCTCCATTAATTTAAGTTAAAATAAACCAAACCATGTTGGTCTATTTTAAGTTAAAATGAACCGAACCAACTTTGGTTCATTCGTTTAAAACAAACCAAACCCCTTTGGTTTATTCTCCTCCATTGGATTAGAACCAAACCAATTTGGTTCATCCATCATGTCTTCATATGACACGACCCATACACGCTTCCATTGCGACTGAAATGATTTCATGCTCGCACCTTGTTTGGTCCAACCAAACCTAGTTTCTCTAGGTATGAGAATCTCATTCTCAAGCTTGTTTTAAATCTTTCGGATTACGCTCATTGTGCATGTGACCAAATAGTTTCTCGATTTATGTTGGCCGTCTATAATTAACCATTAATTATAGAACGATCATGATTGGCACCTAGTAGTACATCATGATCCCCAATTAACCGAAAAGATCAACGGTTGATCTAGAACTATTTATGAAACCCTTTAGCAGCTACAATGAATCGTGCCCCATTCCCTTCAATCATCTTATAGCCACTTGGTTCAGGACATGGTCTATAGTGTCAGTCCCCACTAGGTTGACTACGTCACACCTAGCCCAAATATCATTTTCTCATTCTACGGATTCTAGTTACTGCACATGTTTCCAAGAGTACCTTACTCTAAACATGTAATGCTTTGGCCAAAGACTTTAGTAACAATCCAATGAGAGGCCATGGGTATACATCTCCTCGCAAGGAGTGGTGAATCCTTTATAGGCTATTCAAACACCTTCGATCACTTCGACTTATACCCAATCATCTCGGGTCCACATCTCCTCAGAGATGCTTGCTTAAGATGTCAAAGCATAAGTCTTTATGATCAAGATGACTTGAATACCACAAGTCAAAGGAACATCGCACTTAAGCTGCAGTAAGAACTTAATTGACATATCAATATATGCAGAGAACCATATGAAGTCTTACGGTTGGTTACTCCAATGAACTAGTTACCATAACTGGCATCCACGATTAACTCCGAACATCACAATGTCTCCAGCCAGTGAGAATCAGCTGCTTGGATACACTAAGGAGTATACCTCGTGTTAGTCTCGACAGAATCGATGGTGTCCAAATCCATCAATTCATCGACTAGGGATAATTCCGATACATCACAATTACACATGTAGAGATACTCACTAGTTGTGATCCAATCACAAATTCACTCATGATGTGAATCGTATCATGGATATTCAGTAAATGATTTTAAGATCTAATCAAATACATGAAAACATGTATACTCAAATAGTGAATCTTCATTTATCATATAAATTGTTCAAACATAAGGCGATTGCCTTAGGACATCTCTCATATATTACTTATAAACTCCCACTTGGCCTAATGCCAATCGCTACGGTATCCAATACCATAAGCTCTAACATGACCCTCAAACTTACTTTAAGGTAATGCCTTAGTCAAAGGATCTGCTAAGTTCCTTTCAATGGGGATTTTCTCGATTTGTATTTCCTTCCTACTAATGATCTCTCTGATCAGATGATAGCGGCGAAGCACATGTTTGGATCATTGATGAGACCTTGGCTCTTTCGCCTGTGCAATTACTCCATTGTTGTCGCAGTAGACCGATATTGCTTCAACAATGGCTAGAACCACACCAAGTTCATAAATGAACTTCTTGATCCAAACCGCTTGCTTTGCTGCTTCCGAAGTTGCAATGTATTCTTCCTCAGTGGTAGAATCCGCTACAGTGTCTTGTTTGGAACTTTTCCAACTCACTGCGCCCCCATTCAAGGTGAACACATATCCAAACTGAGATCTGGAATCATCCTTGTCTGTCTGGAAGCTGACATCTGTATACCCGCATATCACCATGTCCCCTTCTCCATATATTAGGAACACATCCTTAGTTCTTCTCAAGTACTTAAGGATTGTCTTAACAGCCTCCCAATGATCCATTCCTGGATCAGTCTGGTATCTACTCGTGACACTCAGAGCATGCGATACATCGGGCCTCGTACATAGCATACATGATAGATCCTATTGCGGATGCATAGGGAATCTTACTCATGCAAATCCTCTCGTCTTCTGTGTGCGGACACATAGACTTCGAAAGGTGTATCCCATGTCTGATGGGTAGGAAACCTTTCTTGGATTCCGACATGCTAAACCTCTTTAGCACTCGGTCTATATATGTAGACTGCGAAAGACCAAGCAACTGTTTCGATCTATCTCTATAGATCTTAATTCCGAGGATGTAGGTTGCTTCTCCCAGGTCTTTGATGGAGAATGTCTTGGACAACCAAATCTTAACTGACTGTAAGACTGAAACATCGTTTCCTATAAGAAATATGTCATCGACATATAATACTAGGAACACGACTGCACTCCCACTAACCTTTTTGTACACACAAGGTTCGTCTGGATTTTATGATAAATCAAACCTTTTGATTGTCTCATCAAAATGGATATTCCAGCTCCTGGATGCTTCCTTCAATCCATATATGGACCGTCGCGATTTGCATACCTTGGTTTTATCAACCGATGTGAAACACTCAGGCTGTATCATATACACGTCCTTGAGCAGGTTTCCAATAAGGAAAGTTGTTTTCACATCCATCTACCATATCTCATAATCATAATGAGCCGCTATGGCAAGGAGCATCCAAATGGATTTAAACATAGCTACAGGCGAATAGGTTTCGTCATAATCAACAACTTGCTTTTGACTCGCCACCAATCTAGCCTTATAGGTAATCACATTACCATCCATGTCGGTTTTCTTCTTGAAAACCAACTTGCACCTTATAGGCTTTATGCCTTCAGGTGGGTCAACCAAGTTCCAAACTTTGTTTTCATATATGGAATCCATTTCCGACTTCATGGCTTCAAGCCACTTATCCCTTTCTGAACTTGTCAGAACTTCTTCATAACTGGTAGGCTCCTCATCATCAATGAGTAACACGTCGTTCGATTCACTTATGAGAAATCCATATCTCTTAGGAACGTTGCATGTTCTACCAGATCTACGAAGATGTGGTGTTTCAATAGGTCTAGCCGATTGCACATCACTATGAGTTATAGGTTGTTGTGCTTCACCAGGTATCTCATCAATGTCTATTTGAGTCTCTCGAGCCTCCTCAAGCTCGATGACACTCCCACTGTTTTCTTGCAAGAGAAACTCTTTCTCTAGAAACACAACATACCTTGAAACAAACACCTTTTGTTCCACAGGATGATAGAATTGGTAACCCCTTGTTTCCTTAGGGTATCCAATAAATAGACATTTATCAGACTTAGCATCCAATTTGTCTGATACAGTCCGCTTCACATAAGCAGGACAACCCCATATCTTCAAGTAAGATACATGAGGTTTCTTACTATTCTATATCTCATATGGAGTAGTGGAGACTACCTTGGTTGGCATTCTGTTTAACAAGTAAACAGCTGTCTGAAGTGCATAGCCCCAAAAGGACTTGGGAAGATTCACATGATTCATCATTGATGTCCAACAAGGTCCGGTTACGCCTCTCAGATACACCATTATGTTGTGGTGTATATGTCAGAGTCCAATGAGACAATATACCATTGTCTCTTAGATAATCAAGAAACTCTTGGCTTAAGTATTCACCACCTCGATCCGATCAAAGTATTTTAATACTCTTGTCATGTTGTTTCTCTACTTCATTTCTGAATTCTTTGAACCTTTCAAAGGCTTCAGACTTGTGTTTCATCAAGAACACATACCCAAACTGTGAGTGATCATCGATGAAGGTAATGAAGTAGCTATAGCCTCTAAAGCTTGAGTTGACATAGGTCCACAAACATCAATATGTATTAGGCCTAGCAACTCTCCCACTTGTTCACCTTTTCCTGTAAAAGGTAACTTAGTCATCTTGCCTTTTAAGCATGACTCACATGTATCGTATGAATCCAATTCAAATGATTCTAGAATTCCACATCGATGTAATTCGGACATGCATTTCTTACTTGCATGGCCAAGACGACAATGCCACATATAGGAGTCTAATTGATTATCCTTTCGAGCACGCTTGTTGCTCGCTTCGATATTGAAAATGTCACTGGATACATCCTGTTAGTGAAAGCCCTAGAGCCAATCATGTGATGATTGTTGTATGGACTTTATTGTATCATATTCCTATTTATAAAGGAGTGGTTATTATATTTAGTTGTATTGGTGCCAAATAACTAAATATAATAATGTCCTTGAGTAGTAGGTTCTTATCTATATCAATCGATTGGTTGAATCGATAATGAGATGATATAGAGAACACTACTCTTAATCATTCCTAGTCGAGTATTAACATTCAGAGACAATGTTAATGCGTAGAGACTAGCATGTAGGTCAACAAGATGACTTGATCTCACAAGTCATGGATATGAGATATCAAGTTGACACATGGGTATGCATTGGAGAATGTATACTGAATGACCCGCCATGAGAAAGTATCATGGATCGTTATATGAGTGTCATATACTTTCTCATATGGCTATTAGTATGACTATTAGTCCTTAGACCTGAAGTCACCATGGTTCCCTACATAAGAAGTTGCATACTTTGGCTTCATCAAACGTCACCCGTAAATGGGTGGACTATAAAGGCGATTACTGGGTATGTAACAAATTATGCGGAGGGATGTGAGTGATGTAGATGGGATCTATCCCTCCTATATGACGGGGGTGACATCGATATTCTTGATAGAGTGAGACCACGAAGTGCATGGCCATGTCCAAATGAGTCAATATGAGATATTGAGCTCATTTGATTAGAGTGAGTCTACTTGGAGTTCAAGATTTAGATTGTACCGAGGATGACACGGTCTATGCCACGATTGGTCAATCTAGATTTCAAGGATAGAGGGACATTGTCACATATTGTGAGAGTCACAATTAGTAGTCACAAAGGTGATGTTGGAGCTCAACATTCTTGTAACTTGGGTAGCAATGATGTGTTACTAGATACCGCTCATTGCTTATGTTCCTAAATCGGTTTAGGGACATTGCCAACGTTACAAGAACCTATAGGGTCACACACATAAGAGCAATTAGATGGAGATTAGGTTCATATGATGAACCATGAGGATTAGGTTCATGGGATGAACCAAATTGGATTAAGAGTAATCCAAATTAGACTAATTGAGTTAGACTCAAGTTGATTCAAGTGTTGAATGAGTCTAATTTATATTTGATTCATCAAATCAATTTAAATTAATGAATAGAGATTCATTAAATTAAATTGACTTGAGTCAAATGGTTAGATTTGATCAACCATGGGAGATTTGAGGTCAAGTTTGACTTGACTTGAGAGGGAAGATGAAAGGTCAAGTTTGACTTGACCAAATGCCATGTCATGATGATGACATGGCATGGCCGGCCAATGATGATGCTCCACATCATTATTGACTTGGTCAATTGGTGCCACATCATGAGGGAGACCAAGGGTCATGGGAGTTACATGCATGCATGTAACCCCCCTTCCATGAAGTGGCCGGCCACTTTAGGGGTTTCAAAGTGGGAATTCATTTTGTGAGTTACTCATTCCATCATCTTCAACCTTGGATCATCTTCTTCTCAAGCTCTCTCCCTCTCCCAACCTCCTTGGCCGAAATTCCTAAAGGAGTGCTAGCACACTCTAAGGCATTTTTCTCCACCTATTGCTTGTGTGGATACCATAGAGGAGTGTGCACTTGACACTCTCGAGTTCCGGCGAACTTTTGGACGAGCGGGATAAGCGAAGGGCATCGCTACGAGGGTAATGTTCTAACCTCTTAGATCTAAGGTAGATCTAGGGTTTTTGTAAGCACATACATGTTTTTATATTTTTATACTTCGCACGGATCCGTGGCCGGGGCTTCCGAGGTTTCCGCAACGCAAAAAGCGGTTTTTGCGGCTCGAGAAATCCCAACAGTGGTATCAGAGCCACGTGCGAAGCATGTATGTGTTTCATCTTTGTAATTTTTGTATTAGATATAAAAATTACAGATTTATATGTTTCTGTAAATTTCCTAATTTTATAGAATTTTTGGGTATTTTTCTCAAAGAGTCGAAGCAACAAGTGTTGGGACACTTGTAGGCTTCAACCGTCGAGAAAAACTCTCCGAAACGGCGAGTTCTCGCTTTAGGTTTTTGGGACAGCGACTTAAGTCGCTGTAGGATCATAGTAGGGGCACTCGCAAAGTCAATTTTGCGAGTATGGGTGCTGCCCTATCCCCGAAAGGGGCTTTGTCCCGCGATCGCGCTTAAACCGCTAAGGGACTCATTAATTTGAAAAAAAAATTAGGAAAAATTATAGAAATTTCTGTAAAAATACATAATTTAGAATTATGTATAATTCTGTGATTTTCATGGCCAAATGACCCCAATTTGATTGGATTATGTGTGTTGTAATTCATAATACGGCCTGCGTGCCGTTTTGTGGTTGTGCGTGTTGTATAGTGTATGCGACCTGCGCGTCGTACCTCTTCTTTTGATATTCTAGTTGTAATTAGTTTTTAGACTCGAATGTAACTCGAGTTTCATATTTGTAATGTACAAAATGGAGCGGTGGAAAGTCCACTCGAAGACGAGATTACGAGAAGGGTGACGACGACACATGGCGGTCAAAGGAAGCGCTTGGAAAAGCCGCTAGCCTTAGGTTGACCGTCCGATCTTCTCATTGGCTTGAGAAGATCGTAGTAGGGCCATGACTATATCACATTTATTTATATATATATATGTTGATATATATATATATATATATATATATATATATATATATATATATATAAAATTGATTTTGCTTGTATGTATGTGATGCATGCTAGTAGAATAATGCTTGTATGTATATGATGCATGCTAGGATAATTTTCTTGTATGTATATGATGCATGCTAGAATAATGAATGTATGTATATGATGCATGATAATATAGGATAATAAAGGCCTAAATGCGTATAAGATACACATTACGATTAGATTAGATCATAATTGAATCAACTCGAAAATGCCTACCGAGCCTTGATACCCATCACTACCTCGATCATTTGTTGTTGTTGAATCTGCTAAAGCAGAGCAACACATATTATCTTGGTAGGGTGCGGAGGGACAATCTTGGTCCCGCCTATCACGCTTGGGTTAGAGTAAGCTCAATTAGATTGAGCAAAACTAGTTAAACTCAATTGGATCGAGTAGAACTATAGGCATATTCCAATCGTTGGAATGATAGGTCAAGATCGCATTTACACTAAATCTTGGGCGATTTAGCCAAAGCTAACTCAAGGTCTTTTGTAAATGTGGGTCTTGATCCTATAAACAAGAGTTGCATAGAGATGTAATCGGTAATGTGTTACCCACCGATCATACTGAGTCTTGGGCGATTTAGCCAAAGCTAACTCAAGGCTTAATATGATGTGGATCTTGTCCCGCAAGAATTATAGCTAGTTTGTATGAATCTAGTAATGTGGTTTGACCACATCCATAACTCGATTCTACAAAAAAAAAATCCTATAATTCAGTGGGAGCATCATTTGATTAAAGGCCTAATTAAATGATAAAAGGAATATGATATTAATTCTCTGCATTGTATGTTGTAGATAACTATGTCGACAAACACGAACACTCTCTCTCTGCGATCTGTCCTTGAGAAGGACAAGCTCAATGGAGCAAATTTCCTGGACTGGTACAGGAACTTGAGAATTGTTCTCACCCAATAAAGGAAGCTGTACGTCCTGGAGCAGCCCATTCCGGAGGCACCTCCTGCCACTGCCTCGCGAGCTGACAAAGATGCTTACAAGAAGCATCAAGATGATGCATTAGATGTGTCATGTCTTATGCTCGCGACCATGAACTCTGAGCTTCAGAAGCAACACGAGTTCATGAATGCTTATGATATGGTTGGACATCTTCGTCAACTATATCAAGGACAAGCTAGGCATGAGAGATATGAAGTCTCTAAGGCATTATTTGGGTCCAAAATGCAGAAGGACTCAGTAGGTACATATGTACTCAAGATGATTGGAGACATAGAAAACCTACAAAGGGGATTCCCACTTGGCCAAGAGGCGGCCACTACGATCTTGCAATCTTTGCCACAAGCCTTCAATCAATTTGTCATGAATTATAACATGAATGAAATTGATAAGCCATTGCCTGAAATGCTCAGCATGTTGAGAACTGCTGAGCTTAACCTTAAGAAGGGAAAATCTGACACCATTTTGATGGTGCAAAAGAAGAAAGGCAAGGGCAAGCCTAAAGGTAAGGGAAAGTCCCAAGCCAAGGGCAAAGGCAAAGAACTGAAACCTAAAGGAGGGGTGCTTGAGGAAGGGGCTTGCTTCCCTTTGCAGGAAGCAGACTTTGGGCGTAAGCTGCAAGGTATACTGGAAGATCTTAAGAAGAAGAGAAGTGAGACTTCTACTTGGTATAAATGTTATAGAAGTCAATCTATCTATTTCTTCATCATGGGTATTAGATAGGATGTGCATCTCACATTTGTACCAATGTCGGTGAGAAATAGCGGGGCATTGACAAAGGCGAGGTGGACCTACAGTAGGCAATGGAGCAAGGGTTCTTCTTGTTCTTTGTAGGAACTTATGATCTATCTCTGCCCTCTGGGCTTGTACTAGAATTAGATGAATGTTGTTATGTGCCTGCCTTAACTAAGAACATCATTTCAGTTTCTTGTTTGGACAAGAAAGGTTTTTCATTTATAATAAAGAACAAATGTTGTTCAGTTTATTTAAATGATATGTTCTATTGTAGTGCACCTCTAATGAACGGACTCTACTTTCTAGACTTAGAGAGCCCTATCTATAACATAAGTACCAAGAGGTTCAAGTCAAATGAGTTAGAACGAACCTATCTCTGGCATTGTCGCTTAGGTCACATAAATGAGAGTAAACATCTCAGCTCCATAAGGATGGGCTGCTAGACTCATTTGATTTTGAATCATATGAGACATGTGAGTCTTGCCTTTTAGGCAAGATGACCAAGACTCCCTTTAGTGGACATAGCGAAAGAGCAACAGATTTGTTAGGACTTATACATAGTGATGTATGTGGTCCTTTCAATGTTGCTGCTAGAGGTAGTTACAGGTACTTCATTATATTTACTGATGACTTCAGTAGATATGGTTATGTGTATCTTATGACACATAAATCAGAATCCTTTGAAAAGTTCAAAGAATTCAAGAATGAAGTACAAAACCAGCTTGGCAAGAGTATTAAGATACTTTGATCAGATCGAGGTGGAGAATACCTTAGCCATGAGTTTCGTGACTATCTAGCTGAGTGTGGGATTCTATCCCAACTCACTCCTCCTGGAACACCACAGTGGAATGGTGTATCCGAAAGGAGGAATCATACCCTATTAGATATGGTACGATCTATGATGAGTCACACAGATCTTCCTATATCCTTTTGGGGATATGCTCTGAACACGACCTTTACCCTTAGAGTGTACCATCCAAGGCTGTGATAAAGACACCATATACGATATGGACAAGGAGAAATCCCATGATGTCTTTTATGAGGATTTGGGATTGTGAGGTTTACGTTCAATATCAAGTCTCAGACAAACTGGGACCCAAATCCGATAGGTGCTATTTTGTTGGATATCCCAAGGATACAAAGGGATATTACTTCTACATTCCCGGTCGGCAAAGTGTTTGTGGCAAAAGGCTGGAGTTTTCTAGAAAGGGATTTTGTTTCTAGAAAAACTAGTGGGAGTACCTTCGATCTTGAAGAAATTCAAGATAAGGACCATATGAGGCCTTGATGGAGGTTGAGCAGGAACCACAAAGTGTTGTGGGTGATGAGGTTATTGCACAAGAGTTGTGGAACAACCACTGTTCATGTAGACCTACCTCTTGCAGATCCGATAGAGTGCGTCGTCGGCTGAGAGATATTCATTTCTCTTATCGACCATGATGACGTAATGCTCATTGAGAATGAGCCTACCTCTTATCGAGGAAGTGTGATGAGCCCAGTTACGAGAAATGGCTAGAGGCCATGAGATCAGAGATGGAATCCATGTACACCAACCAAGTATGGACTTTGGTTGATCCACGAAGAATTGAGCCCATTGGGTGTAAGTGGGTCTTTAGGAGAAAAGGCGGCATGGATGGACTTACGCATACCTATAAGGGCGATTGGTGGCTAAAGGTTTCAAGCAAATTCATGGTATTGACTATGATGAAACCTTTTCTCCGATGGCGATGTTTAAGTCCATTCGGATCTTGCTTGCTATTGCGATACCACGATTATGAGATCTGGCGGATGGATGTCAAAATCGCGTTTACGAATGGAAACTTGCTCGAGGATGTGTACATGACACAACGAGGGTTTTGTAGATCCACGACATCTTTGGGAAGGTATGCAAGTGCAAAGGTCCATTTATGGGCTAAAGCAAGCTTCTCGGATTTGGAATCTTCGATTCGATGATGCGATCAAGCAGTTTGGTTTCATCAAGAATGAAGATGAACCACTGTGTCTACAAGAGGGTTAATGGGAACACGTTGTCTTCCTTGTATTGTATGTGGATGACATCTACTCATTGGGAATGACATCCCTTCGCTCTGATGCAGTGAAGACTTGGCTCGGGGCGATGCTTCTCGATGAAGACAGGTGAAGCGACTGTATTCTAGGCATCAAGATCTATAGAGATAGATCTAAGAGATTGCTTGGCCTAAGTCAGAGTACATACATTGACACGGTATTACTTCGGTTTGCCATGCAGAATTCCAAGAAAGGACTTCTGTCGATGTCACATGGTGTGAGTCTTTCGAAGACTCAAAGTCCCTCTTCTAGAGAGGAGAGAGACCGCATGGATAAGATCCCTTACGCATCTGCTATAGGATCTATCATGTACGCCATGCTGTGTACTCGTCCTGATGTCTCGTATGCTTTGAGCATGACGAGTAGATACCGATCGGATCGGTGAGCGCCATCGGATAGCGATCCAAGAATATTCTTAAGTACTTGAGAAGGACTAAAGAATATTTCTTGATATTTGAGGCGATGAGGAGCTAATCAGAAGGGTTACTGATGCCGACTTCCAGTGACGGGGTGATTATAGATCGCAGTCAGGGTTCGTGTTTTTCTTTAATAGTGGCGCTGTGAGCTGAAATAGTTCCAAGCAGGACACAGTTGCTGATTCTACAATAGAGGCCGAATATATCGGTGCTTCCATCTCATTCGAGAGATTGTCGATAGAGGAGATGTGAAGATTTTCAGAGTACCCACAGAGGCTAACATCGCAGATCCCTTGACCAAGGCTTTGGCACAGAAAAAGCATGATGGTCACACTAGGTCATTGGGTATTAGATACTATGGTGATTGACACTAGTGCTAGTGGGAGATTGTTAGTGAAAGCCCTAGAGCCAATCATGTGATGATTGTTGTATGAACTTTAATGTATCATATTCCTATTTATAAAGGCATGGTTATTATATTTAGTTGTATTGGTGCCAAATAACTAAATATAATAATGTCCTTGAGTAGTAGGTTCTTATCTATATCAATCGATTGGTTGAATCGATAATGAGATGATATAGAGAACACTACTCTTAATCATTCCTAGTCAAGTATTAACATTCAGGGACAATGTTAATGCGTAGAGACTAGCATGTAGGTCAACAAGATGACTTGATCTCATAAGTCATGGATATGAGATATCAAGTTGACACATGGGTATGCATTGGAGAATGTATACTGAATGACCCGCCATGAGAAAGTATCATGGATCGTTATATGAGTGTCATATACTTTCTCATGTGGCTATTAGTATGACTATTAGTCCTTAGACCTGAAGTCACCATGGTTCCCTACATAAGAAGTTGCATACTTTGGCTTCGTCAAACGTCACCCATAAATGGGTGGACTATAAAGGCGATTACTGGGTATGTAACAAATTATGCGGAGGGATGTGAGTGATGTAGATGGGATCTATCCCTCCTATATGACGGGGGTGACATCGATATTCTTGATATAGTGAGACCACGAAGTGCATGGCCATGCCCAAATGAGTCAATATGAGATATTGAGCTCATTTGATTAGAGTGAGTCTACTTGGAGTTCAAGATTTAGATTGTACTGAGGATGACACAGTCTATGCCTCGATTGGTCAATCTAGATGTCAAGGATAGAGGGACATTGTCACATATTGTGAGAGTCACAATTAGTAGTCACAAAGGTGATGTTGGAGCTCAACATTCTTGTAACTTGGGTAGCAATGATGTGTTGCTAGATACCGCTCATTGCTTATGTTCCTAAATCGGTTTAGGGACATTGCCTAACGCGTTACAAGAACCTATCTGATCACACACATAAGAGCAATTAGATGGAGATTAGGTTCATATGATGAACCATGAGGATTAGGTTCATGGGATGAACCAAATTGGATTAAGAGTAATCCAAATTAGACTAATTGAGTTAGACTCAAGTTGATTCAAGTGTTGAATGAGTCTAATTTATATTTGATTCATCAAATCAATTTAAATTAATGAATAGAGATTCATTAAATTAAATTGACTTGAGTCAAATGGTTAGATTTGATCAACCATGGGAGATTAGAGGTCAAGTTTGACTTGACTTGAGAGGGAAGATGAAAGGTCAAGTTTGACTTGACCAAATGCCATGTCATGATGATGACATGGCATGGCCGGCCAATGATGATGCTCCACATCATTATTGACTTGGTCAATTGGTGCCACATCATGAGGGAGACCAAGGGTCATGGGAGTTACATGCATGCATGTAACCCCCCTTCCATGAAGTGGCCGGCCACTTTAGGGGTTTCAAAGTGGGAATTCATTTTGTGAGTTACTCATTCCATCATCTTCAACCTTGGATCATCTTCCTCTCAAGCTCTCTCCCTCTCCCAACCTCCTTGGCCGAAATTCCTAAAGGAGTGCTAGCACACTCTAAGGCATTTGTCTCCACCTATTGCTTGTGTGGATACCATAGAGGAGTGTGCACTTGACACTCTCGAGTTCCGGCGAACTTTTGGACGAGCGGGATAAGCGAAGGGCATCGCTACGAGGGTAATGTTCTAACCTCTTAGATCTAAGGTAGATCTAGGGTTTTTGTAAGCACATACATGTTTTTATATTTTTATACTTCGCACGGATCTGTGGCCGGGGCTTTCGAGGTTTCCGCAACGCAAAAAGCGGTTTTTGCAGCTCGAAAAAACCCAACACATCCAACGTATAAATATCATTGCATAAAGTTCCAGTCCCATAAAGAACTCCATTCAAAGTTATGTAACAACAATTGTTACTAAAAGTCAAATGGTACCCATTTCTATTTAAAAAAGAAATAGAAATGATGTTTTTTATCAACAAAGGATCATAAAAGCAATTGTCCAGATCTAAGACAAGTCCTGCAGGGAGTTTCAACAAATACGTTCCGATGGCGAGTGGAGCAACCTTTGCTCCATTCCCAACACGTAAATTTGACTCTCCCTTGACGGGTCTTCTTCTATTCCTTAGCCCCTGTATGTCATTACATATATGTGAGCCACACCCAGTATCCAATACCCAAGTGTCTAAGGAAATAGAATGATAATCAATAACGAAGATATCTGAAGAAGATGGGGCATCCGATGCTTTATTCTTCTTCACGAACTCAAGATAAATCTTGCAATTCCTTCGCTAATGGTCCTCCTTGCCATAATGATGGCAAGTGCCCTTTTGAGCTAGTTCTTCCTTTTTAGCCTTTTTCTTCCCCTTCTTCTATTCCTTTGACTTCCTCTTAGAACCCTTCTTCGAGGAGTCAACTTATAGCATCGTCCCCTGCTCATGCTTCACAGAAGACTCCACAGTCTTCAGCATGTTGAGCAGTACCACAGATGAACCTTCTTACATCTCAGAGGTGAAGAGGAGCTTGGAGACTTTGAACCTTTCGAATCTCACTTGCTCATCAACCAACTCATAAAGATGAAAGACTATGGTATGAGCATCCATATGCTCATGCTGCTTCCGTAACTCAGGTACCATCATGGCTAGCATGATGCAACTCGCCATGTCATAATCTGCCACATGTTTCTGATGAAGGGTTTTGCTTATCGAGTCTGTGAGGGGAAACTTCGCTTCCCACTTAACCTCGGTAGCTTAACCATGGCGATCCCTTCAATGTCCCCAGATTAAAAAAAATTTAATCCTAGACAAAAGGGATTGTCCAAACCACCAAGCCATCGTCGTGCTATTCGTTTAGAAAGGTCACTTGAACAAACTAGTTTTTCAAGCGACCATCCTCTATTCTACGAGTAGCCGCGGAATAGACGATGTCCGGATCGCCAGTTTTTGTGTTTATGCTCGGGATCCAAGTATTATTTAGCCATTTACAGATTTATAACATGCTTATAATTGAAAAACAAATACAAGCAAGTAACCATCCACACAAAACTTGCATATAATTGAAAAGCAATTATAAACATAATGCAAAAGAACACTAATCAAAATAAATAAGATTATACCTCTTGATCTTCTATTGTATGTCCTTCCTCATTTCGGACGTCGTGTGGCCGACGATCTACCAAAAGTTGAAGCCTCGTAGATCACCAATCTTCCTTTCCTTGTTCACTCCGAACAAAGGAAGATCCTAAAACAAAACTCATCTTCTTATCTAGAACCTGCCACCAAGTCAATAAACTCGATGTTGCCGCCGGCCAAGGAAGAGAACATGGAGTATGGAAACCAACCAAAGGAGAAACAACAAGGGCATGGGCGCCGGCCAACACTTGGAGAAGAGAAAAGAAAACACTCCTTCTCCTTGTTGCCACCCAAACCCTAAACTAAGCTCTCCTAATTTTGGGCTAAGGATGAAGGGGAGAAGAATAGATTGAGCTTTGGTCAAGGTAGAGGGAAGAAGGAAGAGGGGCTGGCCAACCTTAGTAAGAGGAAGGAGAAGCTTCATCCCCTTGTTGCTGCCCAACACCAACACCCAAACCCTAACCCTAGCCCCACTCCTATTCCTATCCCAATTAGGATTGGTTGCCGCCCATGGGAAGCAACCCTAAACTCATCCATCACAAGCCATATATCAAGGGGAGAAGCTTGGGTGCCGGCCAAACCAAGGAGAGAAGAAGGAGGAAGGGTTTCGGCCACAAAAGGAAGAAGAAGAAACAAACTTTCCTTAATTGTGGCCACCCAAAACCCTAACCTCCTTTGTTCTTGCCACCCAAAACCTAGCCCCCTTTCCTCTCCATCATCTTGCCGCCCACCCTAGTCCACCCTTTTATAGAGTTAGGTATAAGCCTTGGTTTAATCTCCGCCATTGGTTCTAGGGATTTAATCTCAACCGTCGGATCTAGAGATTTAATCTCAATCGTCGGATCCTAGAGATTTAATCTCTACCTTTGGATCTAGAGTTTTGTTTCTATCCATTGGATCTAAGCTTCATGAGGAATAGGCTACAATAGGGACCATGAGGAGGAGTTGGGTCTTGGCCACCCATGGATCAAGCCCACATAAAGTCCGATCCACTAATGATGATCCAATCCACTAAAGGTTCATCATTGATCTATCTCACCAACCCCCATATGATAATATGGGCTCCATATATTATTTGTACATTTTCTCCCCGTGTTTAAGATCTCGAATGTTCGTCGATTAATTAATTTACTGACCATTAATTAATCAACATCTAACTCCTTGAGTAGTACCACTCAACCTTTTCATCATGCCGGACTAAGTTCACCTGCAGGGTTTACATGATAAACCTTATGAGCTCCTCAAGGGGACATCATCATCCTAATATATAGGACACAGTTTCCTCCTATAATCAATGACACACCATATAAATAATATCATCTCCTAACTTACCGAGCCTATCGATTTAATCTATAAATCTCGCCCAATGGTAAATCAAAGAGATGAGTACTAAGTATATGTGCCCGTTATTATATTGGGATTAAGAGCATGTACTAAATAATATCTGAGATCTGATTCGATTATGTAGTCAACAATAAATCGAATCACCTCTAAGTTGGTCTTGCTTAATACACACAAAGTGCACTAGTGTGATTCTATGGTCAAGACAAACCAACACCAAATCACACTACAACCATTCCGATGGTTTGTCCAAAGTCATCTTGGTTGTGAGCCTTTACTTATACTTTACAAGGAGCCGATAACATGATCTCCCATGTGACACCACACACCATGTTATCTACAATGTAACGTATTAGACAATATGCATAAAAATATGCAAACAATGATCATGTGATTCTTATTTCAAAAATAAAGATGTTCATAGAAAAAATAGACTTTTCAGTGTACATCCCTACATCTGATAGGCCAACAATTGGTCTGGAGTTGCATCGTCCCTAGGACGGTTGGGAAGAGGCTCTTCAAGGACATATGCTAGCTTTTCCACCTTGAGAACAATTCTCAAGTTTCTAAGCTAGTCCAAGAAGTTTGGCCCAATCAATTTATTCGAATCCAAAATGGAACACAAATTCAAAGACATCATGATCAATAGATTAACTTAGAAATACAAAACGAGCAAATATGAGAAAGATGATTTAAAATGCATCAATATACATTCATAAATCCCATTCATTTTTCCGAATTTCAAAAACTCCAAAATCACTTCGGGAGATCGTAGGTCCATCTCCGAATGGGCTGATATCCAACATAGATATGAACAACCTTGGAGAGAGTCCAACAAGCCATTCATAACTACGATGGTAGGTATCAAATATACCGATTGCATATCACATATATGCAATTATCACAATGTGTTATCAACTAATTGAATGTCCACACATACATCAGGTTGTTAACTCATTAACAAGTATGCATCATATGCATAGCACCCAACTTCACCTTCGTTCACATCGACCTTGGAGAGAGTCCAACAAGCCGATGCTCCAGGTAAAAGACAATCCATTAATCAAGACATAGTTTTAATATGGTTAGAGCGCATTCAACCAATTAGCCCGGCTTGGAGAGAGTCCAACAACCAAATCTAACGATTGACCTCTGACTCTTACCATATTAGTATTAAACTATTCCATGGTTTGAACATGTTCGGGTTCGAGCCGGGCTTGGAGAGAGTCCAACAACCCAAACAAGAAACGGAACTCTGGTTCTAACCATATTAATGGAAGGTGAAGGCTTTAATATTGAGTAAAGGTTTTTATGTCTCATCCTCTTTGCATGCAAATAACTATTATCCATATGGCATGACATACATCTACATGTCACGACACGCATGACATAATGATATGCATCTAATGCAATTACATGACATACAATTATGACATGTACAAAATTTCCTTATATGTCATAACTATTTATGAAAATAAAATATATTTAAGATTTGATTCTCCAAATCAAATAATTATTAAATTAGGAAACAAATTTTCAAATATAATCACATATTTTATTTGTGGAAAGTGTTGATTAAGGAAAGTCAATTTAGGAAACAAATTTCCTAAATTATCAAAACTACTTAAGGAAAATTTGATTTCCCAAATCAAATCATGATTAAATTAGGAAAAAAATTTCCAAATCTAATCAAATATTTTATTTATGGAAAATATCAATTTCCATAAATACTTCTAACTTTCCAAAAGTAGAAGATTTCCATAAATACTTCTAGACTTTCCAAAATTAAAAATTTCCAAAAATACTTCTAACTTTCCAAAAGTAGAACTTTCCATAAATACCATTACGACTATCACAAAATAATTTTATGATTATGTAGAAACACAACGTGGGCTCTTATACCACTGTTGGGTTTCCGACACCGCGGCGAGTGTGTGTTCGAACATGTTTCGTAAACATGTGCACAGCGGAAGAAATAAAATAATAAATCTAATTTATTACAACACACACACCACACACATGCATAGTACAACATGTGTAGACATAACTATAAATTCAAATTTTGCAATAAAAGAAAATTTATACTACGTATACCTGACGTATCACGTGTAGCGGGAAAGGCATCAACCGGAACAATCCTCGCTAGAATCGTCTCTATCCGTATCCACGCCGAGTATCTTCAGGATGACTTCACAAAGTCACGAGCCTCGTCTTCGTACGAGTTACTAGCCTCGTGTCAAAGACAATGTGATCGAGAGAAGATCACAATCCGAATCAAAATTCGGATTCAAAATGAGTCCTCAAAAACTCATTTCTCTAGAGAGATATTCGTCAACCGTTTGACGAATCCTTCGTCCTCCACCTATGAGGATTACCGGAGATCGAATCCCCGGCAAGGAAGCCGCTGTTGGAGCTCCAAACGTCGTCCAAACGATGCTCCGACACGAAATAAACAAGCTGTCCAGAAAACTGGACAGCTTTGGTGGAGGAATAGGGCCGGCCAAATAAGGAAGCTAGACGCTCACCTTGTCGCCGGACCCAAAGAAGATCACCAGAGGGTTTCCGGAGGATCACCGGCTGAAGCTTGGACGCCGACAACAAACTTGGACGACGGCACAAAGCTGGGTGGCGGCTAGGGTTGGGCGCCGACCACTAGAGGAGAGGAGGGGTGGGCGGCAACTAGGGATTGCTTGGATTAGGTTTTCACAAAACCCTTAAGCCCTATTTTATAGAGAACAAATTCTCCTAATGGTTATCGGATCATAACCAAAATCCCTTTAACCCGCTCCATTAATTTAAGTTAAAATAAACCAAACCATGTTGGTCTATTTTAAGTTAAAATGAACCGAACCAACTTTGGTTCATTCGTTTAAAACAAACCAAACCCCTTTGGTTTATTCTCCTCTATTGGATTAGAACCAAACCAATTTGGTTCATCCATCATGTCTTCATAAGACACGACCCATCCACACTTCCATTGCGACTGAAACAATTTCATGCTCACTCCTTGTTTGGTTCAACCAAACCTAGTTTCTCTCGGTCTGAGAATCTCATTCTCAAGTTTGTTTTAAATCCTTCGGATTACGCTCGTTGTGCGTGTGACCAAATAGGTTCTCGGTTTATGTTGGCTGTCTATAATTAACCATTAATTATAGAACGATGATGAGTGGTACCTAGTAGTACATCATGATCCCCAATTAACCGAAAAGATCAACGGTTGATCTAGAACTATTTCTGAAACCCTTCAGCAGCTACAATGAATCGTGCCCCATTCCCTTCACTCATCTAATACCCATTTGGTTCAGGACATGGTCTATAGTGTCAGTCCCCACTAGGTTAACTACGTCACACCTAGCCCAAGTATCATTTTGTCATCCTATGAATTCTAGTTACTGTGCATGTTTCCAAGAGTGCTTTACTCTAAACATGTAATGCTTTGGCCAAAGACTTTAGTAACAATCTGACGAGAGGCCATGGGTATACATCTCCTCGCAAGGAGTGGTGAATCCTTTATAGGCTATTCAAACACCTTCGATCACTTCGACTTATACCCAATCATCCCGGGTCCACATCTCCTCAGAGATGCTTGCTTAAGATGTCAAAGCATAAGTCTTTATGATCAAGATGACTTGAATACCATAAGTCAAAGGAACATCGCACTTAAGCTGCAGTAAGAACTTAATTGACATATCAATATATGCAGAGAACCATATGAAGTCTTACGGTTGGTTACTCCAATGAACTAGTTACCATAACTGGCATCCACGATTAACTCCGAACATCACAATGTCTCCAGCCAGTGAGAATCAGCTGCTTGGATACACTAAGGAGTATACCTCGTGTTAGTCTCGACAGAATCGATGGTGTCCAAATCCATCAATTCATCGACTAGGGATAATTCCGATACATCACAATTACACATGTAGAGATACTCACTAGTTGTGATCCAATCACAAATTCTCTCATACTGTGAATCGTATCGTGGACATTCAGTAAATGAGTTTAAGATCTAATCAAATACATGAAAACATATATACTCAAATAGTGAATCTTCATTTATCATATAAATGGTTCATACATAAGGCGATTGCCTTAGGACATCTCTCATATATTACTAACACTACTAGGTGCCACTTATGATCATTCTATAATTAATGGTTAATTATAGACGGCCAACATAAACAAAGAACCTATTTGGTTACACGCACAATGAGCAAAATCCGAAGGATTTAAAATGAGTTTGAGAATGAGATTCTCAGATCGAGAGAAACTAGGTTTGGTTGGACCAACAAGGAGCGAGCATAAAATCATTTCAGTCGCAACAGAAGCATAGATGGGTCGAGTCTTATGAAGACATGATGGATGAACCAAAATAGTTTGGTTCTAATCCAATGGTGGAAAATAAACCAAAGTGGTTTGGTTTGTTTTAAACGAATGAACCAAAGTTGTTTCGGTTCGTTTTAACTTAAAATAGACCAACGCGGTTTGGTTTATTTTAACTTAAGTTATTAGAGCGGGTTAACGGGTTTTGGTTATGAACCAATAACCATTAGGAGAATGTGTTCTCTATAAAACATGACTTAAGAGTTTTTCGTGGATAACTTGTGTGTTGAAAACCCTAGCCACCCAAGCCCTTCTCCTCTCCTTGCCGCTGCCCAAGACCTACTTGCCACCGCCTCTTGCAACTGTTGCTGCCGATGCTACCAGTTGCCACCTGCCACCTGCTACTGCCGGCGACCATCCGGTGACATCCCTTGGCTCCGGTGACCAAGGTGCAGCCGACCTTCCTCCTTTGGGCCGGCACAAATCCTCCACCAAGCTGTCCAGTTTTTCTGGACAGCTTGTTTTCTTTCATGTCGGAGCGTCGTTTGGACATCGTTTGGAGCTCTAACAGTGGCTACCTTGCCAGGGATTTGATCTCCGATAATCCTCATAGGTGGAGGACCAAGAATTCGTCAATCGGTTGAAGAATACCTCTCCGGAGAAGCGAGTTTTGGGGACTCATTTTCAAATCCGAATTTTGATTCGGATTGTGATCTTCTCTCGATCACATCGTCTTCGACACGAGGCTAGTGACTCCTATGAAGATGAGACTTGTAGCTTGGCGAAGCTATCCCGATGGTACTCGACGTGGATACGGATAGAGGTAATTCTAGCGAGAGTTGCTCCGGTTGATGCCATTCCCGCTGCACGTGATACGTCAGGTATAAGTAGTATAATTTTCTTTTATTGCAAAATTTGAAACTGCGATTATGTCTACACATGTTGTACTATGCATGCGTGTGATATGTGTGTTGTAATAAATTAGATTTATTGTCTTTTAATTCTTCCGCTGTGCACATGTTTACGAAACATGTTCGAACATACACTTGCAGATGGAAACCTGAGAAGAAACAGTCTCCACTCAGAAAGAATCCTTCTCTGCTCCATGGGGACCTCGAAAGAGAATATGTCAGATCTCTTTTTCCGAGATGCCTCATCCATGAACCCACGATGTCGGGGCTCATCCTCATCTGTTGGGTTTCTGTGTGTATTCGATCATGTTTTTCGTAAACATGAGCAAAGCAATTAAAATAATAAATACTCCTATTTATTACAACACACAATGCTATTACAGCGTGTAGACATAAATTTGCAATAAAGGAAATTAAACTACGTTATACCTTGTATGGCGTGTAGCGGGAACGGCATCAACGAGCGATCCTCGTAAGAATCGTCTCTATCCGTATCCACGCCGAGCTCCTCGGGATGACCGCTAAGCCACGAGCCGTCTTCGTGCGGGTTACTAGCCTCGTGTTGAAGGCGGCGTGATCGAGAGATGATCGCGATCGAATCAAATTCGGACCTAAAACAAGTCCTCAAGACTTGCTTCTCGGAGAGGTATTCGTCAGCGATTGGCCAGAATCGCCGTCCTCCACCTCAGAGGATTACGGAGATCAAATCCCGGTATGTTAGCGCTGTCGGGCACTAACCGTCGTCCAAGCGATGCTCCGGCGAGGAGAAAAGCTGTCAGAAAACTGGACAGCTTGGTGGAAGAGATAGGCGCCCGGCCAAAACAAGGAGAGAAAAGCTCACCTTGATGCGAACCTTTTAGGGGATCAGGAGAGTGCGGAGGTTCACCGGCTGGAGCTTGGGCCCGGCAAGGGTCTTGATGGCGGCACAAAGGGCTGGTGGCGGCACAACAGGGTTGGCGGATTTTGGATTAGGGTTTAACAATCCCATAAGCCCACTTTTATAGAGAACTAATTCTCTTAATGGTTAATGGATCATATCCATAAAGCCCGTTAACCCGCTCCATTAAGATAAGTTAAAATAAACCAAACCATGATGGTTTATTTTAAGTTAAAAACGAACCAACTTTTGGTTCATTCGTTTAAAATAAACCAAACCCTTTGGTTTATTCTTATCCATTGGATTAGAACCAAACCATTTTGGTCCATCCATTACGTCTTCATAAGACTTGCGGCCATCCACGCTTCCATTGCATTGAAACAATTTCATGCTCGCTTTATGTTTGGTCGACCAAACATAGTTTCTCTCGATGCGAGAATCCCATTCTCAAGCTCGTTTTAAATCCTTTGGATTACACTCGTTGTGCGTGTGACCAAATAGGTTCTCGGTTTATGTTGGCCGTCTATAATTAACCATTAATTATAGAGCGATCATGAGTGGCACCTAGTAGTACATCATGATCCCCAATTAGCGAAAAGATCAGCGGTTGATCGAACTATTTACGAAACCCTTGATGGCTCGAATGAATCGTGCCCCATTCCCTTCACTCATCTTATACCCACTTGGTTGGGACATGGTCTATTGTGTCGATCCCCACTAAGTGACTCTCGTCACACCTAGCCCAAGTATCATTTCCTCGTCCCTCACAGTTCTAGTTACTCCACATGTATCGAAGAGTACCTTACTCTAAACATGTAATGCTTTGGCCAAAGACTTTAGTAACAATCCGCGAGAGGCCATGGGTATACATCTCCTCGCAGAGTGGTGAATCCTTTATAGGCTATTCAAACACCTTGATCACCGACTTATACCCAATCATCCGGGTCCACATCTCCTTAGAGATGTTTGCTTAAGATGTCAAAGCATAAGTCTCCATGATCAAGATGACTTGAATCTCATAAGTCGAAGAACATCGCACTTAAGCCCGCAGTAAGAACTTCATTGACATATCTATATATCACGAGAACCGTATGAAGTCTTGCGGTGGTCACTCCCAATGAACTAGTTACCATAACTAGCATCCACGATTAACTCCGGACATCACTATGTCTCCAGCCAGTGAGAATCAGCTGCTTGGATACACCAAGGAGTATACCTCGTGCTAGTCTCAACAGAATTGATGGTGTCCAGATTCATCAATTCATCGACTAGGGATAATTCCGATACATCACAATTACACATGTAGAGATACTCACTAGTTGTGATCCAATCACAAATTCTCTCGTGCTGTGAATCGTATCGTGGACATTCAGTAAATGAGTTTAAGATCCAATCAAATACATAAAACATGTATACTCAAATAGTGAATCTTCATTTATCATATAAATGGTTCATACATAAGGCGATTGCCTTAGGACATCTCTCATATATTACTAACAGACTCCCACTTGGCCTAATGCCAATCGCTACGGTATCCAATACCATAAGCACCAACATGACCCTCAAACTTACTTTGAGGTAATGCTTTAGTCAAAGGATCCGCTAAGTTCCTTTCAGTGGGAATTTTCTCGATTTGTATTTCGTTCCTACTTATGATCTCTCTGATAAGATGATAGCGGCGAAGCACATGTTTGGATCGTTGATGAGACCTTGGCTCTTTCGCCTGTGCAATTGCTCCATTGTTGTCGCAGTAGACCGGTATTGCTTCAACAATGGCCGGAATCACACTAAGTTCATGAACGAACTTCTTGATCCAAACCGCCTCCTTTGCTGCTTCCGAAGCTGCAATATATTCTGCCTCAGTGGTAGAATCCGCTACAGTCTCTTGTTTGGAACTTTTCCAACTCACTGTGCCCCCATTCAAGGTGAACACGTATCCAGACTGAGACCTGGAATCATCCTTGTCTGTCTGGAAGCTGGCATCTATATACCCGCATATCACCATGTCCCCTTCTCCATATATTAGGAACACATCCTTAGTTCTTTTCAAGTACTTAAGGATCGTCTTAACAGCCTCCCAATGATCCATTCCTGGATCAGACTGGTATCTGCTCGTGACACTCAGAGCATACGATACATCGGGCCTCGTACATAACATAGCATACATGATAGATCCTATTGCGGATGCATAGGGAATCTTACTCATGCAAATCCTCTCGTCTTCTGTGCGCGGACACATAGACTTCGAAAGGTGTACCCCATGCCTAATGGGCAGATAACCTTTCTTGGATTCCGACATGCTAAACCTCTTTAGCACTCGGTCTATATATGTAGACTGCGAAAGACCAAGCAACTGTTTCGATCTATCTCTATAGATCTTAATCCCAAGGATGTAGGTTGCTTCTCCCAGGTCTTTCATGGAGAATGTCTTGGATAACCAAACCTTAACTGACTGTAAGATTGACACATCGTTTCCTATAAGTAATATGTCATCGACATACAATACTAGGAATACGACTGCACTCCCACTAACCTTCTTGTACACACAAGGTTCGTCTGGATTTTGTGAGAAATCAAACTTTTGATCGTCTCATCAAAACGGATATTCCACTCGGATGCTTGCTTCAATCCATAAATGGATCCACAACTTGCATACCTTGGTTTTATCAACCGATGTGAAACCCTCAGGCTGTATCATATACACGTCCTCGAGCAGGTTTCCATTAAGGAAAGCTGTTTTCACATCCATCTGCCATATCTCATAATCATAATGAGTCGCTATGGCCAGGAGCATCCGAATGGATTTAAGCATAGCTACAGGCTAATAGGTTTCGTCATAATCAACACTTTGTTTTTGACGATATCCTTTCGCCACCAATCTAGCCTTATAGGTAATCACATTACCATCCATGTCGGTTTTCTTCTTGAAAACCCACTTGCACCCTATAGGCTTTATGCCTTCAGGTGGGTCAACCAAGTTCCAAACTTGGTTTTCGTACATGGAATCCATTTCCGACTTCATAGCACCAAGCCACTTATCCCTTTCTGAACTTGTCAGCACTTCTTCATAACTGGTAGGCTCCTCATCATCAATGAGTAACACGTCGTTCGATTCACTTACGAGAAATCCATATCTCTCAGGAATATTGCGTGTTCTACCAGATCTACGAAGATGTGGTGTTACATTAGGTCCAGCCGATTGCTCATCACTATGAGTTGTCGGCTGTTGTGCTTCACCAGGTATCTCATCAATGTCTATTTGAGTCTCTCGAGCCTCCTCAAGCTCAACGACACTCCCACTGTTTTCTTGCAAGAGAAACTCTTTCTCTAGAAACACAGCATGCCTTGAAACAAACACCTTTTGTTCCACAGGATGATAGAATTGGTAACCCCTTGTTTCCTTAGGGTATCCAATAAATAGACATTTATCAGACTTAGCATCCAGTTTGTCTGATACAGTCCGCTTCACATAAGCAGGACAACCCCATATCTTCAAGTAAGATACATGAGGTTTCTTACTAGCGCATATCTCATATGGAGTAGTAGAGACTACCTTGGTAGGCATTCTGTTTAACAAGTAAACAGCTGTCTGAAGTGCATAACCCCAAAAGGACTTGGGAAGAGTCGCATGATTCATCATTGACCTGACCATGTCCAACAAGGTCGATTCGCCTCTCGGATACACCATTATCTTTGTGGTGTATAGGGCGGAGTCCATTGAGACAATATGCCATTGTCTCTTAGATAATCAAGAAACTCTTGACTTAAGTATTCACCACCTCGATCCGATCGAAGTATTTTAATACTCTTGTCATGTTGTTTCTCTACTTCATCTCTGAATTCTTTGAACCTTTCAAAGGCTTCAGACTTGTGTTTCATCAAGAACACATACCCAAACCGTGAGTGATCATCGGTGAAGGTAATGAAGTAGCTATAGCCTCCTAAAGCTTGAGTTGACATAGGTCCACATACATCGGTATGTACTAGACCTAGTAACTCTCCCACTGCTCACCTTTTCCAGAGGTAACTTAGTCATCTTGCCTTTTAAGCATGATTCGCATGTATCGTATGAATCCAATTCAAACGATTCCGAATTCCACATCGGTGTAATTGGACATGCGTTTCTTGCTTATATGGCCAAGACGACAATGCCACATATAGAGTCTATGTGATTATCCTTCGAGCAGCGCGTGTTGCTCGCTTCGATATTGAAAATGTCACCGATACGCCCAACGATAAATTCCATTACTCAAAGTTCCATTCCATAAAGTACGCCATTCAAAGTTATATAACAACAATTGTTACTAAACGCGTTAAATGGAAACCATTTCTATTTAAGAGAAATAGAAACAATGTTCTTTATTAGAGAAGGAACATAATAGCAATTGTCCGATTCCAAGACTAGTCCACTAGGAGCTTCAAAGAATAAGTTCCGATGGCGACCGCAAAGAACCTTTGCTCCATTGCCAACTCGCAAATTTGACTCCTCTCGATAAGTCTTCTTCTATTCCTTAGCCCTGTATGTCATTACATATATGTGAGCTACACCCAAGATCCAATACCCAAGTGTCTAAGGAAATAGAATGACAATCAATAACGAAGATACGAAGAGGATGGGGCATCGGATGCCTTCTTCTTCTTCATGGACTCAAGATAAATCTTGCGTTTCTTCGCGGTGGCCTTCCTTGCCACAGTGATGATGGCAAGTGCCCTTTGCTGGTTCCGCCTTCTTTGCCTTTTTCTTTCCTTTCTTCTTTCTTTTGCCTTCCTCTTAGAACCTTTCTTTGAGGAATCAACTTCATGAACCGCCTTCTCCTCATGCTTCGAAGGCTCCACGTCTTCAAAGATATTGAGGAGCTGAATGGTGGATTCCAATTTGTTCATCCGATAGTTCATCACAAATTGCGAGAAACTCTTGGGCAAACAATGCAGAATTAAGTCAATACTTAACTCATGATCCATCACAAAACCGAGGGTAGCTAGCCGCTCGATGTACCCATTCATCTTTAGCACAAACTGTACTACAGACGAACCTTCTTGCATCTTCGTGGTGAAGAGGAGCCTAGAGACCTCGAACCTTTCGGATCTCCCTTGCTCATCGAACAACTCATGAAGATGGAAGACCATAGTGTTAGCATCCATATGCTCATGCTGCTTCTACAGCTCAGGTACCATCGCCGCTAGCATGATGCAACTCGCCAGCTCAGAATCTGCCACATGCTTCTGATAGACCAACATTTGGTCTGGAGTTGCATCGTCCTTAGGACGGTCAGGAAGAGGCTCTTCAAGGACATATGCTAGCTTTTCCGCCTTGAGAACAATTCTCAGGTTTCTAAGCCAGTCCAGGAAGTTAGGCCCAGTCAGTTTGTTCGAATCCAAAATAGTGCGCAAATTCAAAGATGTCATGATCAATTTATTGACCTAGAAATACAAAACGAGCATATATGAGAAAATGATTTTAAAATGCATCAATATACATTTATAAATCCCATTCATTTTTCGAATTCAAAAACCCCAAAATCACTTCGGGAGATCGTAGGTCCATCTCCGAATGGGCTGATATCCATCATAGATAAGAACAACCTTGGAGTGAGTCCAACAAGCCATTCTTAGCTATGATGGTGGGTATCAAGTATACCGATTACATATCATGTATATGTAACTATCACAATGTGCTATCAACTAATTGAATGTTTACACATACATTGGGTTGTTAACACATTAACAAGTATGCATCATATGCATAGCACCCAACTTCACCTCTCTTCACATCGACCTTGGAGTGAGTCCAACAAATCGATGCTCCAAGTTAAAGCCGACCCATTAATCGCGAAATAGTTTTAATATGGTTAGAGCACATTCAACCAATTAGCCAGGCTTGGAGTGAGTCCAACAACCCAAACTAACGATTGACCTCTGACTCTTACCATATTAGAGTTAAACTATTCCAATGATTTGAACATGTTCAGGTTCGAGCCGGGCTTGGAGTGAGTCCAACAACCCAAACAAGAAACAGAACTCTGGTTCTAACCATATTAATGGAAGGTGTAGGCTTTAATATTGAGTTAGGGTTTTTATGTCTCATCCTCTTTGCATGCAAATAACTATTATCTACATGGCATGACATACATGGCATACATCTACATGTCACGACATGCATGGCATAATGTTATGCATCTAATGCAATTACATGGCATACAATTATGTCATGTATATATTTCCTTATATGTCATAACTATTTATGGAAATAAAATATGTTTAAGATTTGATTCTCCAAATCAAATCATAATTAAATTAGAAAACAAATTTCCAAATCTAATCACATATTTTATTCATGGAATTATTTGATTAAGGAAAATCTATTTAGGAAACCAATTTCCTAAATCATTAAAACTACTTATGGAAATAAAATATTTTAAGATTTGATTTCACAAATCAAATCATGATTAAATTAGGAAACAAATTTCCAGAATCTAATCAAATATTTTATTTATGGAAAATATCAATTTCCATAAATACTTCCAACTTTCCAAAAGTGGAAGATTTCCATAAATACTTCTAGACTTTTCAAAATTGAAAAATTTCCATAAATACTTCTAAATTTCCAAAATTTAGAAAACTTCCAGAAATACATTATGACTATCGCAAAACCATTTTTACGATTATGTCGAAACACAACCTGGGCTCTGATACCACTGTTGGTTTTCCGGCACCGCGGCGTGTGTGTGTTCGATCATGTTTCGTAAACATGAGCACAGCGGAAGCAATTAAAAATAATAAATACTCCTATTTATTACAACACACACAACACACGCATGCTATTACAACAAGTGTAGACATAACCGTAAATTAAAATTTGCAATAAAAAAAAATTAAACTACGTTATACCTTCCGTATGACGTGTAGCGGGAACGGCATCAACCGGAACGATCCTCGTAAGAATCGTCTCTATCCGTATCCACGCCGAGCTCCTCGGGATGACTTCGCCAAGCCACGAGCTTCGTCTTCGTACGGGTTACTAGCCTCGTGTTGAAGACGACGTGATCGAGAGATGATCACGATCCGAATCCAAATTCGGACCTAAAACAAGTCCTCAAGACTTGCTTCTCCGGAGAGGTATTCGTCAACCGATTGACGAATCCTTCGCCCCTCCACCTCAGAGGATTACCGGAGATCAAATCCCGGTATGTTAGCCGCTGTCGGAGCACTAACCGCCGCCCAAACGACGCCCGACGAGGAGAAGAAGTTGTCCAAAAACTGGACAGCTTGGTGGAGGAGATAGGCGCCGCCAAAACAAGGAGACAAAAGCTCACCTTGATGCCGAACCTTTTAGGGGATCACCGGAGGGTCGCCGGAGGTTCACCGGCTGAGCTTGGACGCCGCAAGGGGTCTTGACGGCGACAATCAAGCTGGCGGCAAGGAGCTTGGCACAACCAGGTTGGGCGGCAACTCCTTGGAGGCTAGGGTTTTGATTTTGGATTAGGGTTTAACAATCCCTTAAGCCCACTTTTATAGAGAACTAATTCTCTTAATGGTTAATGGATCATATCCATAAAGCCCGTTAACCCGCTCCATTAAGATAAGTTAAAATAAACCAAACCATGATGGTTTATTTTAAGTTAAAACGAACCGAACCAACTTTTGGTTCATTCGTTTAAAATAAACCAAACCCTTTGGTTTATTCTTATCCATTGGATTAGAACCAAACCATTTTGGTCCATCCATTACGTCTTCATAAGACGCAGCCCATCCACGCTTCCATTGCGACTGAAACAATTTCATGCTCGCTTTATGTTTGGTCCAACCAAACATAGTTTCTCTCGGTCTGAGAATCTCATTCTCAAGCTCGTTTTAAATCCTTTGGATTACACTCGTTGTGCGTGTGACCAAATAGGTTCTCGGTTTATGTTGGCCGTCTATAATTAACCATTAATTATAGAACGATCATGAGTGGCACCTAGTAGTACATCATGATCCCCAATTAACCGAAAAGATCAACGGTTGATCCAGAACTATTTCTGAAACCCTTCAGTAGCTCGAATGAATCGTGCCCCATTCCCTTCACTCATCTTATACCCACTTGGTTCAGGACATGGTCTATATTGTCGGTCCCCACTAGGCTGACTACGTCACACCTAGCCCAAGTATCATTTCCTCGCCCTACGGATTCTAGTTACTCCACATGTATCGAAGAGTACCTTACTCTAAACATGTAATGCTTTGGCCAAAGACTTTAGTAACAATCCGACGAGAGGCCATGGGTATACATCTCCTCGCAAGGAGTGGTGAATCCTTTATAGGCTATTCAAACACCTTCGATCACTTCGACTTATACCCAATCATCCCGGGTCCACATCTCCTTAGAGATGTTTGCTTAAGATGTCAAAGCATAAGTCTCCATGATCAAGATGACTTGAATACCGCAAGTCAAAGGAACATCGCACTTAAGCCATAGTAAGAACTTCATTGACATATCTATATATGCAGAGAACCATATGAAGTCTTACGGCTGGTCACTCCAATGAACTAGTTACCATAACTAGCATCCACGATTAACTCCGGACATCACTATGTCTCCAGCCAGTGAGAATCAGCTGCTTGGATACACCAAGGAGTATACCTCGTGCTAGTCTCAACAGAATTGATGGTGTCCAGATTCATCAATTCATCGACTAGGGATAATTCCGATACATCACAATTACACATGTAGAGATACTCACTAGTTGTGATCCAATCACAAATTCTCTCATGCTGTGAATCGTATCGTGGACATTCAGTAAATGAGTTTAAGATCCAATCAAATACATAAAACATGTATACTCAAATAGTGAATCTTCATTTATCATATAAATGGTTCATACATAAGGCGATTGCCTTATGACATCTCTCATATATTACTAACACATCCTCCCCTCTGAGTTATGGCCACTAAGGCCTTGCCTTTGGCTCGAACTTAAAGGAAGCAAGAAATGGAAGTGTACCATCAACAAGGTGTTCTTTAGCGTCCAACGAGATTCAGAGGAGTTCCTCATATTGCCCTGCCTCTTTTTTTCTTTCAGTATCACATGGATTACGAGCATACTAGCGATCAGTGTTTTAAGTTGTAGAGAGAGTTGGAGTGTATCAGAGCAAGTTACCCACACTTACAATTGCAGTTAGGAGGACATGCTAGGAGAGGTCGTAGACTTATTGCTGCTCACCCTGAGCCTTATAACGGAAGACACCAAGCCCTCCCCCCACTGGGGCAAGTACAACCTAACCCCAAAGTTGTCGCTTAGGAAAGATCGACAAGCGAAGGGGCACTAGCTGCTCAGGGTGACACCCCTACTAGAGGGGTTATTAACATTATTGTAGGAGGACCCACTGATGGAGACTCTAATAGAGCCTGAAAATCTTACGCTCACATGATGGAAAGTTTAGCTATTGGGGAAGACTGAGCTTCCTAGAACACACCTCGGATATACTTTGGGCCTGAAGATCTACAAGGTATTCTTTTGCCTCACACTGATGCCTTGGTAGTTAGGGTTTCACTTGCAAACTCTGAGGTAGCCCGAGTCCTGGTGGACTCGGGGAGTTCTGTTAATATTCTTTTCCAGGAAACTTTTTAAGTAGCTGCAGCTCGGGAATGCATAGTTGAAGGACATGTCAACTGTTGGATATTGCGATATCATGCACAAGTAATAAAGCGAATAAAACAATTTTTATTACATCCCAGACATCTGCTGAGAGCCAGGTATCCTTGCTATTGACATAATCTCATGCAAACACACAAAAAGGAGAAAAAGTTATACCTTCAAGATTCTTATTGAATCTGTCGAAATCACGAGCAAGACCTACATGCCTTGCCTCTATCAGTATCCACGTCGAGATCGCCTGAGACAACTCCTAGAGAAGCAAGCCTTTGTCTCCGATTGGTGCTAGCCAATCGGCGGAGACAAGAGAAGGAAAGAGAGAGAAAAGACAGCTACCAAGGAAGAAAACCAATAAATACCTCAAAAGAATATCAAGGGATATATTTATAGATCTCTTGATTAGGGCATCTAAGGAGGCTTAAACGGAACATTTCTTTCCATAATTATCCCATAATTAAGGTAAGAACAACCCATGCAATTTCCTTAAGAAAAATCCCAAAATTGGCACAGTTGCAACAAGACCATGTGAACTTCAAATGGTTGGACATGCTAAAAAGGCACGATCATGCCTGGACACACGACCGACGGTGTGTCCCTCTGGGCATGGGTAGATTCGATCGTTTCTCCAGCTAGAGCTCGGCATTGTTAGTAATATATGAGAGATGTCCTAAGGCAATCGCCTTATGTTTGAACCATTTATATGATAAATGAAGATTCACTATTTGAGTATACATATTTTCATGTATTTGATTGGATCTTAAACTCATTTACTGAATGTCCACGATACGATTCACAGCATGAAAGAATTTGTGATTAGATCACAACTAGTAAGTATCTCTACATGTGTAATTGTGATGTATCGGAATTATCCCTAATCGATGAATTGATGGATTTGGACACCATTGATTCTGTCGAGACTAGCACGAGGTATACTCCTTGGTGTATCCAAGCAGCTAATTCTCACTGGCTGGAGACATGGTGATGTCTGGAGTTAATTGTTGATGCTAGTTATAGTAACTAGTTCATTGGAGTGACCAGCCGTAAGGCTTCATATGGTTCTCTGCATATATAGATATGTCAATGAAGTTCTTACTGTAGCTTAAGTGCGATGTTCCTTTGACTTGCGGTATTCAAGTCATCTTGATCATAAAGACTTATGCTTTAACATCTTAAGCAAGCATCTCTAAGGAGATGTGGACCGGGGATGATTGGGTATAAGTCGAAGTGATCGAAGGTGTTTGAATAGCCTATAAAGGATTCACCACTCCTTGCGAGGAGATGTATACCCATGACCTCTCGTCGGATTGTTACTAAAGACTTTGGCCAAAGCATTACATATTTAGAGTAAGGTACTCTTCGATATATGTGCAGTAACTAGAATCCGTAGGACGAGGAAATGATTCTTGGGCTAGGTGTGACGTAGTCAACCTAGTGGGGACTGACACTATAGACCATGTCCTGAACCAAGTGGGTATAAGATGAGTGAAGGGAATGGGGCACGATTCATTCAAGCTGCTGAAGGGTTTCAGAAATAGTTCTGGATCAACCGTTGATCTTTTCGGTTAATTGGAGATCATGATGTACTACTAGGTGCCACTCATGATCATTCTATAATTAATGGTTAATTATAGACTGTAACGCCCGTAAAATTCCTAGCAATTTTACAGGATTTTTTGGCTTGATGATCATGGGCCTTGGGTGGGCCTTTTTCCAAAACAAAAGAAAATAAGCCAAAAATGGATGCAAGACCTAGGAATTGAACTCCAAACCTCTAGAGATAGCCAAACCCTATAGATGCACCCACTAACCAGAAGCCCAATAGGATATCATCATTAGAGGAAGGGGGGGGATTATAGATAAGTGTGATAAAGGCAAATGAAGAGGCATGGAAGAAGAGAAGAGAAACTTCTCTTCCTCCCTTTATAAAGAAGAGGGAAGGTTCTAATTTGCCACTTCCTCTCTTCTTCTTTTTCTTCTCACCGAATTCTCTCCCTCTCCATTTCCCTCTTTTGGCCGAACCCTATCCAAGCAAGAGAAGGCTAGGTTTTGATCTTCCTTAGGTCATCTTCCCCACCCAAAGCAAAGCGAAGGATGTAAGTATCCCTCACCTGCATACGAGTAGCTTCGTTTGATGTTTTATAAAAGAAATCTATATGTTATATTCGGCCAAGCTATGATTTTAGGTTTCCATGAAGTTGTATGCTATGTTTTAGTAACTGGATGATGATGTAGGATGGAAAAAGGGTTTAGGTTAAAAGCTAACCCTAATGGCCACCAAGACCCATTCGGCCAAGCCATGCTTTTAGGGTTTCAATGAAGTTTCATGCTATGCTTTGGTAACTATATGATGATGTTAGGAGTTAAAATGAACTAGGACAAAAGCTAACCCTAATGGCCACCAAGACCCATTCGGCCAAGCCATGCTTTTAGGGTTTCAATGAAGTTTCATGCTATGCTTTGGTAACTATATGATGATGTTAGGAGTTAAAATGAATTAGGACAAAAGCTAACCCTAATGGCCACCAAGACCCATTCGGCCAAGCCATGCTTTTAGGGTTTCAATGAAGTTTCATGCTATGTTTTGGTAACTATATGATGATGTTAGGAGTTAAAATGAATTAGGACAAAAGATAACCCTAATGGCCACCAAGACCCATTCGGCCAAGCCATGCTCTTAGGGTTTCAATGAAGTTTCATGCTATGCTTTGGTAACTATATGATGATGTTAGGAGTTAAAATGAACTAGGACAAAAGCTAACCCTAATGGCCACCAAGACCCATTCGGCCAAGCCATGCTTTTAGGGTTTCAATGAAGTTTCATGCTATGCTTTGGTAACTATATGATGATGTTAGGAGTTAAAATGAATTAGGACAAAAGCTAACCCTAATGGCCACCAAGACCCATTCGGCCAAGCCATGCTTTTAGGGTTTCAATGAAGTTTCATGCTATGTTTTGGTAACTATATGATGATGTTAGGAGTTGAAATGAATTAGGTTAAAAGATAACCCTAGAAAACCCTATGGACCATTCGGCCAACCTATGCTTTTGGGTGACTAAATGAAGTTTTAATCCATGTTCTTTATGCAAATGAAGTTGTTGTTATGCTAAATGAATTAGGTTAAAAGATAACCCTAGAAAACCCTATGGACCATTCGGCCACCATGAACCTTGGATGATTAAATGAAGTCTAATCCAAGTTTTATGTGCATATGAAGTTGTTGTTAAGTTAAATGAATAGGTTAACATGTGTTTTAAGTTGGGTGAATTCATGCTGACTTGTGATATTAAATAATGCTAGATGAAGATAACATGCCTTAGGTTAGTGTTTACTTACTTTGATGCCATGCCTTATGCCATGTCTATGTGTATGCGATATTTGAAATATGTTATGAAATGAAGTATGCTATGCTATGTTAATGCAATGAAGCTTGATGTGTTATGAAATGAAGTATGCTATGCTATGTTAATGAAATGAAGCATGATGTGTTATGAAATGAAGTATGCTATGCTATGTTAATGAAATGAAGCATGATGTGTTACGAAATGAAGTATGCTATGCTATGTTAATGCAATGAAGCATGATGTGTTATGAAATGAAGTATGCTATGCTATGTTAATGAAATGAAGCATGATGTGTTATGAAATGAAGTATGCCATGCTATGTTAATGAAATAAGCTATGTTGTACAAATAAGCATATAAGTATTTTACCTTCTGCATGGCTTGTACCAAGACCTTAACAAGGTCCAAGAAGGGATGGGCTCCTAAGATGCCCTAGGTCGATGGAATAAGACTCGGGCCTAGGATGGGCTTCTATGTATGATTGCCCCTAGGTCGATGGAATAAGATTCGGGCCTAGTACGGGATGGGCTCCAAGATGCCTTAGGTCGATGGAGTAAGACTCGGGCCTAGGATGGACTTCTACACTATGACGATTGCCCCTAGGTCGATGGAATAAGACTCGGGCCTAGAAACCTATTAGGTTCGAGACTTGCTACCTCGGGCCTATTTAGGGATGCGCGCTATGATAATGAAGAAGTGGTACAATGCCGGGCCCAAATATGTTGAGATTTATGTTTACGCCTAAAATATATGTTTTCAAAACATCCGCATATGTTTACTGATTGTTATGTTTACATGCTTATGTTAGATACGTTACATGTTATGTTTGATGATATGATATGATGCTATGTTTACATGTTATGTTTGATGATATGATATGATGTCTATGTTTACATGTTATGTTTGATGATACGATATGATGTTTATGTTACTAAGTTACATACGATGCATGTTATGTTGGTTAAGCATATATTCATGTTATGCCGCTAAGTTATGGATGACACATGTTATATTTACTTATGTTACTTATGCTACATGTTAAGTTGATGATGCCATGTATGTTACACATTATATTGCTTATATGTTATGAATGCTACATGCCATGATTAATGTCGATGTTTGGTTTTTGTGAGTAGGACAAGATCTTACTAAGCCTATGTGCTTATAGTTTATCTTTCCCTCGTACTGCAGATAAGGGTAAGGGATGGATAAACTAATGGGAGCAGCAGGAGGGGCCAAATGTGTGTGGTAGTGGCATGGTGGAGAAGATCCGTTAGGTCTACATATATATGTGTTTACCTATGATGATGATGTCTATGGATGTCCTTATTATGCCTGCTTATGATGGTGTCGTTTAAGAACTTGAACTAAGCACTAAGTACCTATCTATGTTATGATGCATGTTCTATGCTAATAAGAAGAAGTAAAGAAGAAGTAAGAAGAAGTATCTATATATGCTATGATGCATGCTCTATGTGAAGAAGAAGAAGTATATATATATATATATATATATATGTGTCAATGCATGTTTATGTTTTAAAAAGAAAAAAAAATGTCTAAAGTCTTCCGCTGTAAAAATTAAGAAGTATGCATAAAGTCTTCCGCTGTATGTAATGTAAGTATGTACGGTCGCATCACGCGCCGCCCCTCCGGACATTCAGGGTCTGGAAAAGGGCGGGCGTTACATAGACGACCAACATAAACCGAGAACCTATTTGGTCACACGCACAATGAGCGTAATCCTGAGGATTTATAACGAGCTTGAGAATGAGATTCTTAGACCGAGAGAAACTTGGTTTGGTTGAACCAAACATGGAGCGAGCATGAAATCATTTCAGTCGCAATGGAAGCGTGGATGGGCCATTTCTTATGAAGACATGATGGATGAACAAAATTTGTTTGGTTCTAATCCAATGGAGGAGAATAAACCAAAGGGGTTTGGTTTGTTTTAAACGAATGAACCAAAGTTGATTCGGTTCATTTTAACTTAAAATAAACCATCATGGTTTGGTTTATTTTAACTTAAATTAATGGAGCGGGTTAACGGGATTTTGGTTATGATCTGATAACCGTTAAGAGAATTTGTTCTCTATAAAATAGGGCTTAAGGGTTTTTGTTAAGTACTAATCCTTGCAACCCTAAAGTTGCCGCCCACCCTCTCCCTCTTCTCCAAGTGGTCGGCGCCAACTTCTTGCCGCCGGCCACCACCTCCCAAAGCCCCTTGCTGGCGTCCAGTAGCTGCCGTCCTCTCGCCTTGCCGGCGTCGAGCTGCTGCCGGAGGAGCTCCGGTGATCTCCTTTGGGTTCGGTGACAAGGTGAGCTTCAACCTTCCTTATTTGGCCGGCCCCTATTCCTCCACCAAAGCTGTCCAGTTTTCTGGACAGCTTGTTTCCTTCTTGTCGGAGCGTCATTTGGACGATGTTTGGAGCTCCGACAGCAGTAGCCTTGCCGGGGATTCGGTCTCCGGTAATCCTCATAGGTGGAGGACGAAGGATTCATCAAACGGTTGACGAATACCTCTCCGGAGAAGCGAGTTTTTGAGGACTCGTTTTGGATCCGAATTTTGATTCGGATCGTGATCTTCTCTCGATCACATCATCTTCAACACGAGGCTAGTAACCCGTACGAAGAATAGGCTCGTGACTTTGTGAAGTCATCCTGAAGATACTCGGCGTGGATACGGTTAGAGGCGATTCTAGCGAGGATCGCTCCGGTTGATGCCTTTCCCGCTACACGTGATACGTCAGGTATACGTAGTATAAATTTCTTTTTATTGCAAAATTTGAAATTGCGGTTATGTCTACACATGTTGTACTATGCATGCGTGTGGTGTGTGTGTTGTAATAAATTAGATTTATTATTTTATTCCTTCCGCTGTGCACATGTTTACGAAACATGTTCGAACACACACTCGCCGCGGTGCCGGAAACCCAACAGACATGACCCATGCCAGATTAGGCAAGGCCATGTGAGGCATTGTATGGTCCGTTTAACTTTGTTTAAGTGTGATATGACCATGCTTAGCCCCGTCATGGCCATAGGAGATTCAATAGCCTCTGTTTCACCCCCTGGTGATCTTGTCCAACCAGATAAATCCTCTCTCATTGAGAATCTCATTCTCATACTTGTTTTACATCTCTAGATCACCCGTGGTGTGTGTGATCCAATAGGTTCCCAACTATGTTGTTCATTCATAATTAACTCCTTAATTATGAATAAATCATGAGTGGCACCTAGCAGTGCTTCATGACCCTCAATTGACAGGAAAGTCCAAATCAACTCCAAAATATTTTTGAACCCTTCAGCAGCTATAGTTATTTTCGTGCCTTGTTCCTTTCACTCATCCTATACCCCTTGGTTCAAGACATGGTCTATGTGCTCGTCCCTACTAGGTTGACTATGTCACACCTAGCCCAAGTTAGTTTCCTTGTCATGTGGATTCAAGTTACTCATACAAGTCCTCAAGAAGACTGTCTTATTATCATGCTTGCTCTGGCCAGAGACTTTTACGTAACAACCCTAACAAGAGGCCTAGGGTATACATCTCCTTTATATAAAGAGTGGTAGATTCTCTATGGGCTATTCAAACACCTTCAATCATTTTGACTTATACCCAATCAACCTGGAGTTACACCTCATATGGAGATGGCTACGAAGAAATCAAAGTATAAGGTGCCATGACTAAGATGACTTGAATACTTAAGTCTAAGGAATCTCGCACTCGAGCTGCAAGCAGATCTTCAATGACATTAAAATAACTATATAAAGTCTCATAACAGGTCACTTCAATGAACTAGTTACTTTAACTAGCATCCACATGTTCACTCTCATCATCCCTATGATTCCATTCAGTGGGTACCAAATGCTTTGATAAACCAAGGAACATAATATGTCCAGAATTGGTGATGTCTAATCTCATCAATTCATCGACTAGGGATACTTTCAATACTTACTTGATTACACTTGATAAGATACTCACTAATTGTGGTCCAATCACAATTTCTTTCATGCTATGTATCGTAATGTGGACTTCAATAGATGAGTTTAAGATCAAATCAAATACATAACTAATGTATACTCAAATAGTGAATTTTATGAATAACTTCTAATGTGATTTCCTTAGGACACCTCTCAGTTACCTCACACTCCCACTTGGCCTACAACCAATCGCCTTGGTATCTAATACCATAAGCCTCTATATGCCTCAAACATTTCTTGGGGAAGAGGCTTTGTCAAGGGATCTGCTAGATTCCTATCAGTGGGAACTTTCTCTATTTGCACGTCTCTTCTATCTATGATTTCTCTGGTCAGATGGTAACGACGAAGTATGTGCTTAGATTGCTGATGAAACAGTGGTTCCTTCACCTGTACAATGACACCATTATTCTCGTAGTAAATCAGTAATGCTTCAACAATGCTTGAAACAACTCTAAGTTTAGTAATGAACTTCTTGATCCATACCACCTCCTTTGCTGCTTCAGAAGCGGCAATGTACTCTGCCTCCATAGTAGAATCAACAACGATATCTTGTTTGGAACTTTTCCAACTCACTGCACCTTCATTCAAGATGAATATGTATCCAGATTGAGATTTGGAATCATCCTTATCTGTCTGGAAGCTGGCATCAGCATACCCGCTCACTACCATATCACCTCCTCCATATACCAAGAACAAATCCTTAGTCCTTCTCAAGTACTTAAGGATTGTCTTGACAACAACCCAATGGTCCATACTAGGATCCGACTGGTATCTTCTCGTAACTCTCAAAGCGTATGATACATCGGGCCTCGTACATAACATAACATACATGATCGATACTATAACTGACACATATGGGATTTGACTCATGCAAATCCTCTCGTCTTCAGTGTGCGGGCAAATAGACTTCGAAAGGTGAATCCCATGACTCATGGGAATGAAATCTTTCTTGGATTCTTCCATGCTAAACTGTTTTAGCACTTTGTCTATGTATGTAGACTGCAAAAGATCAAGCAACAGATTTGATCAATCTCTATAGATCTTAATCCCCAAAATATAGGTTTCATCTCTCATGTCTTTCATTGAGAACATTTTGGACAACCAGACCTTGACTGTTTACAAAATAGGAATATCGTTTCCTATGATTAACATGTCATCGATATATAATACTAGCAACATGATCGCACTCCCACTAGCCTTCTTGTTCACAAAGGGCTCCTCAGTATTTTGTGAGAAATCAAACTGTTTGACTGCCTAATCAAAATGTATATTCCAACTCATGGATGCTTCCATTAATCCATAAATGGATTGTCGAAGCTTGCATACTTTGTTCTTGTCAATGGAAGTGAAACCCTCAGGTTGTTGTTGGTGAAGAGGCACCAGATAATCAAACCTAGGTTTTGATAATGACAAAGTTTCAAAGTTAAGTTATTATTATCTCATATGTTGTACTGAGTGTGTAGGGAATGTATTAAGCTAAGTTAAATGTCAGCGACACCAGGAGAATCTCGGGACGAGAAACCGTGGTGGTTGGGTGGCACTAGGAGAACCTCAGGGAGTCGAGGAACCTCGGTGGTGACCGGAAGCTAAGTGACAGGTCAGGTGAACCAGCGGTAAGCACCGAGTGTGGAGTGATGGCAAGGATGTGTCCTTCATACGTGGATGAACATAGGCGGTGATCCAACTAAGACTTCCGGAGGAAGGTCTAGGTCGAGGTCGCACGGTAAGGAACGGTCATAATTACCATTAGTTAAGTATTCTGTGCTGCAGGTGAGTGATCAAGCCAACAATCGACTGGAGGCTAATGGCAGTCGATTGAACCCACCATCAGTCGACTGCTGTAGGGCATCAGTCGACTACTGGTCAAACTGATCACTTCGAAGATAGTCAAGATAAGAGAGACAAACTGAGGGTGATATGGAACTTTGACCCAGATCTGGATCTCAACGAGCTAGGGTTCAAGGGGATATAAAAGGATAAGCCTTTCACCTCATTTTACCATCTAAGTTTGCTCCCAAAGTGCTCTGACAACGGCAAGACTTCCTCGACAATGCTATGCCGTCGTAACGCCAACATCACGCCAAGCTTCCAATCTTTAGTCGGTAGATTCATTTCAATTATTGTCTTTACTTTAATTGTGCTTTTCATTGCTAAGAGGAGAGGTAGGCTTGTTGACTCTTCCTCTATATTTTATTTGTATTCGTCGTCTCTTACCTCCAATATGGAAGAGACTCTTGTTAGTGGATTACCCATCGAAAGCGGTCTAGGATCGTAAAGCCTTGGACTAGCACTTTTGGTTGTGAACCAAGTAAAAACAAAGCATGTCATTTTTTTGTTTTTGTCTTTACTTTCCACTACAACTCGTGTTTTAACGAAGAAAAAGAAAAGAGTTTCTCATACGCTATTCACTCCCCCTCTAGCATGTTTCTTCGATCCTTCAATTGGTATCAGAGCGGGGACACTTAGATTTGGTGCAACCATCGGTCTAGCAAATTTTGTATTCTTTTCGTATTTTTCATTGCTTAAATTAATTTAAGTTTTTTTTATCCCGCGCTACTAATCCAAGATGAAGTCTTGGGATTTTTCGTTGTTCATATTTTTGTGCAAGTTTTTTGATGGTCCATCTTGAGGGGTTTAGCACCGCTTGACCTTCCTTCTATAACGGAGATGACTTCCGTTATTAGAAGGGTTGGATGGAATGTTACCTGAAAACTCAATTCGAGATGTGGATCGTCATCCAGATGGGCTTTGCCTTACCAACAAATGAAGATGGAGAATTCTTGGATTGTGACAAGTGGACAAATGCAATGAAGCAGCAAGTATAGGCCGATGTGAAAGCCACGCAAATCCTGCAGTGCGGTCTCCCCAAGGAAGAATTCAACCACGTTGGCCCCTTCGTCAATGCCAAGGATCTCTGTAACAAGCTCATTGAATTGCATGAGGGGATGACTGACACGAAGGTATGTAAAAGTGATCTACTATTGAATAAATTATTTAATCTTAAGATGCATGACAACGAAATGGCAACACAGCTCCATGCGCGAATTTAGGACATAATGAACAAACTCCATTCCATTGGACAAAAGGTGGAGAACCGAGACGTAATAAGGTACACATTAAATGCTTTTTTTAGGACCACTTTATGGGCATCTATAGTTAATGCCTACAAAGTATCTAGAGATCTTTCAAAAATTAGATTAGATGAGTTATTTTCAAAATTTGAGTTGCATGAACAGTCTAACTCGGTCCCAGTCGAGAAAAGTATTGCTGTGGTTGTAGGTCAAAGAAGAAAGGGAAAGAGCAAGCCACCTCCCAAAGAAGAAGAGTTCGAATCGGAGGTAGACGATGAAATGGAGACCGAACTAGTCAACCTAGTTCAGAGGATGATCAAGAGTGGAAGGCGACCCATCAAGTAAACTAAGGAGAAGAGACCCAATCAAAATTCAAATTACAAGTTCTACAAATGCAACAAGAGAGGTCACATCAAATCCGAGTGTCCGAGGCTTAAAAACAAGCAACCACAAACACAAGAAAGATCTTAATGAAACTTGGGAAGAGTCCTCAGAGGAAGAAGAAGAACCCAAAAACTTGGTTTTCATGGCGAATTGAATCGAGTCTGAGTCTAAATCCGAACCCGAGACTAACTACGAGTCCGACTCCAGATACGACACCGAGCTCCGATTCAAGACAAGCCATGAATCCGCATCCGGTTCAAAAGATTCTATCAAGGTAAGTCGATCCTTAATCAATACTTAAATACTTAAATACTTGCATAAGGAGGTTAAACTCCTTAAGCATGAGGCTACCCTAACCTCTTCGACTAGTCAAGTTCGAGAGGGAAACTCAACGCAAGTTGAAAAACTTGAGGAAGAGAATTCTCTCTTGAAAGGACAAGTTCAAGAGCTTAGGAAGATGTTGGAAAGGTTTACTTTGGGGTCCAAGGGTATTGACCTACTACTTGGATCACAAAGAGCCGTGTACAACAAGGTCGGACTTGGATTTAGAATAACAACAACAAACAAATCCTATATGTCAATTGTTAATCGAAATAATCGAAAAGTCCAAGCAAGGGTCCCTAAGACCTCTTTGATTTCACAAGAAGGAACTACTAAGTATTGGGTTCCCAAGGATCAAATCCACTATGTGGATAGACTGCATCAGTTCAATGATCCAGGGGGAGATATTAATAAACTTGTGTGCTCCACTCTCTAGCTTTGCATGCTTAGTTTCTTTTTGTTTTAAATTTTAGAACGGCTAGATAGGACCAATAGTTAGTCAACTTTGACAACATAGTATCAGGACACGGTGAAATGATAGTACATTAGGGAAATGAGGTCTTGTATATCTGAGCTAGGTAAGGCGTATCTAGCTTGGTGCACTCAGCTAAGTGGAACTAGCTGAAGCTACCTCACCACATCCTAAACTAGTTAGACTAGGACATAACCCTAAGTGAATTATGTGAGCATTTTCTTAAAATTGGCTTTGTCTAAAGAAGTGGTCATTGTTCCGATCAAACAAGGCCTCTGTGTCTCGTCACGACCTGGAAGTCATTTTTCGAAAGGTTCACTTAACTAACTAAAGGTTAAATCTGAATCTAACCCAAGGTTGATTAATCTTTAAATCACTAAGTTTAACCAAGTAAAATTGAAGTCACCTCACAAAACATATAAGGTTAACATGTTTGATATGTAGAAAGGGTGAGATGATTCCTAGGTTAAAATTTTCAAACAAATTTAAAATTCTGATATCCGATCCAACTACTATATGTGTAGGATCAATGGATGTTGGATAGTGGGTGCTCCCGACATATGATCGGAGACCGACTAAAGTTTATGAAGCTCATATTCAAAAACCAAGGATCGGTAGCCTTCGGAAACAACAGGAAGCTCAAAATCATCGGATCAGGTGATACTGAGCTAAACTCAAATTTTATAATCCATCAAGTACTTTTAGTTGAAACCTTTGAATTTAACCTTCTAAGTGTTAGTCAATTGTGTGATAATAATTATAAGGTTATTTTCTTACCAAATGAATGCTTGATTAAGAATAGTGATTGTTCAAAAACCATACTTAAGAGAACTAGGAATAATAACATTTATACAATCGACTTAACTAACTCCTCAACCAAGTGTCTAATGACACAGCAAGAGGAATCATGGTTGAGGCACCGATGACTCGGCCATTCCCATCCAAGACTCTTACATAAATTGAGTCAAAATGATTTAGTTAGTGGTCTACCCAACCTAAATAACCTAGAAAATAAAATATATAATGCTTGTCAACAAGGTAAACAAACTAGGACTTCACATAAACTAACTAATCAAGAAAGAACTAAAAGTGTACTTGAGCTCCTACACTTAGACCTTTTTGCTCTCATGGAGCCAAGTCACTAAACGGAAGTCAATATTGCCTAGTAATAATCGATAGCTACTCTAGGTTCTCATGGGTTAGGTTTTTAAAACATGAGAGTGAAGCCTTAGACCAACTCACTAATTTATGCAAACTAATAGAAAATGAAAATAACCTAAAGATTAAGAGAATTAGAAGTGATCATGGTGGTGAATTCGAAAACCATAGGTCCACTGACTTTTGTAACCAAAATGGATATCACTATTGGTGCAGGGGCATCAAATAATCGAACCTGTATTTTGATTATGGAAAAGACACAAAGTTAAGTTTACATCATTATCTCACGAGCTAAATCGAGTGTGCAGAAAAGTGCTAAAGCTAGAGCTGAAGGCTAGCGACACTCGGAGGAAGCCGCGGTGGTCGGGTGACACTCGAGTGACTTCGAATGGAGCCGAAGGAATCGAGTGGAAGGCCGGAAGCGAGAGCTACAAGGTTACTATCGAGGTAAGCTCATGTGAGTGAGAGATGGTAAGGTTGTGTTCTCTGTACGGGGACAACCGTAGGCGGTGATCCGACTAAGACTTCCTGTGGAAGGTCTAGGTCGAGATCGGATGATTAGAAATCGTCGCATTTACCATTTTTCGTGGTAACCTCTTACTGCAGAGAAGTGGCTAGGCTGATAGTCGACTGCTGGACATTGGGCAATCGACTGATGCCCATCAGTCGACTGATGGAAGGCATCAGTCGACTGATGGCGATGAATCAGTCTTTGTGGTAGGTCAAAACGGATAAGGTTTGATGCGACCACTTCGCGATAAAATTTGGTACAACTTCGTGATCTATTCCCAAAGATGAGGTGACATATTCAAAGGCCAAACTCTATAAAAGGAGGGGAGGATTCCAACTCCAAAGATCATCAAGATTATTCTCAAGTGCTCCTACAACGCCAAAGCTCCAACACTGTCATAACGCCGATGCGACGACAAGTTCTAATCCTCTTCGTCGGTAGCAGCAACAAGTAACATATTTTGTTATTGTATTCTTTGTTTTTATTCGTAACGAGGTGAGGTAGGCTTGTTGTCTCATCCTCGTACTTTCAGTTTTGTGATCGTTGTCTCTTACCTCCAACGAGGAGGAGACGTTATAGTGCTTTGCCCTCTGTACACAGTCTAGAACCGTTAGGGCCTTGGAGTAGCAACCGCTGGGTTGTGAACCAAGTAAAAATAAACGTGTCTTTTTATTTTTCCGCTGTGCTTACTCGTGTATCGAATGAATGAACGAAAAGATTTACGCTCGCTATTCACCCCCTCTAGCAACACTTCTCGATCCAACAACCACCATGAGTTCTCCTGCCCTAGGACCCCTTAACAAAATGGGCTAGTTGAACATAAAAATAGAACTCTACAAGAAGCCGCTAAGAACCATGTTAAATGAATACAATCTACTTAGTAGGTTTTGTGTAGAAGCGGTCAATACTACCTGCTATGTCCAAAATAGGATCTTATTAGTTAAACAACACCAAAAGACATCATATGAAATTTATTATGAAAAGTTACCAAACATTAACTACTTTAGGGTTTTTGGATGTAGGATACACATACTAAACACTAAAGATTACTTAGGGAAATTCACCTCTAAAACAACCACCGAAACATTTCTAGGTTACTCAACCACTAGTAAAACCTATAGCGTATATAACAATGAAACCCTAAAAATAGAAGAAACAATTAATATAGTATTTGATGAAGAAAACAAAACTATAAAATTCAAAGTAAAAGTGAACAATGAACAAATCGAAAATTGTGTTAGACTTGAACCTAACTTACAAAACGAATCTTATATAGATCCTAACCTAAATCAATTTAGATTACAAGAAAACCATCCTATTGATGTAGTGATAGGTGATTCGAACTTAGGGGTTTGAACTAGGGCATCCTATAGGAACCTAAGCTAAATCTCACTCATATCTAAAATCGAACCCAAAACTATTGAACAAGCTCTTCTTGATCCGGATTGGATTATTGCTATGCAAGAAGAGTTAGCTCAATTTACTAGAAGTCAAGTTTGGGAATTAGTACCCCCACCTAAAGGAAAAATGATCATTGGAACAAGGTGGGTAGTTCGAAATAAACTTGATGACAAAGGAGAAGTTATTAGGAATAAAACTAGGTTAGTAGCTAAAGGGTTTAGTCAAGTAGAGGAATAAGACTATGATGAGACAAATGCACTTGTAGCTAGACTCGAATCAATTAGAATGTTATTAGCCTACACTGCGCATCGAGGTTTCAAATTATTTCAAATGGATGTCAAGTCAACGTTTCTAAATAGATTTATCAAGGTAGAAGTTTATGTTAGCCAACCACTAGGATTTGAAAGCATAGAGAAACCTAACCATGTACTCAAACTTAGAAAAGCCTTATATGGATTAAAGCAAGCTCCTAGAGCTTGGTATGAAAGTATTTCAATCTATCTTAAGTCTAAGGAATTCAATCAAGGTTAAGTTAACCCAACCCGTTTTGTAAAAACCATAGGAAAAGAAATTTCTATTGCACAAATTTACGTAGATGATATAATCTTTGGAACAACTAATACAACACTTCTAATTCAGTTCATTTCATTAATGGAAAGTAAATTTCAAATGAGCTTAGTAGGTGAACTTACCTTCTTCTTGGGATTACAAATAAAACAAACTAGAGAAGAAATTTATTTGCATCAATGTAAATATGCTAAGGAATTTATTAGTAGATTTGGAATGAAAAATGCTAAGGAAATTAATACACCTATGGCTACCAACGTAACAATAGGAGAAGACTTAGAGGGAAAATCTATTGATTTAAAATAATATAGGAGCGCAATAGGTAGCCTTCTATACTTAACTGTGAGTCGACCTAATATACTCTTTGCAGTAAGTATGTGTGCAAGATTTCAATCTTGTGCTAAAGAATCACACTTAACGTTAGTTAAACGAATTTTTAGATACTTAAAAGGAACACAAAATGTAGGAATTTGGTACCCTAGGTCAAGCAAGTTTGAACTAATCCTCTACTCCGACTCAGATTATGCCGGTAGTAAACTCGATAGGAAAAGCATAAGTGGATGTTGCCAACTCCTAGGATCGAGTCTAGTCAGCTGCTGTAGTAGAAAGCAACATTGTGTTTTCTTGTCTACCGCCGAAGCCCAATACGTAGCTATGGGTGAGTGTGTAGCTCAACTTCTTTGGATGAAGCACACTCTCCAAGACTTTCAATTAAATTTTAGTAATATTAAAATTTTAATTGATAACATTATCTCTATTAACCTAACTAAGAACCCAATATGTCATTTGAGAACTAATCGCATAGAAGTTAAACATCACTTTATACGAGAACATGTAGCTAATGGAAATATAAAACTTGAGTACATTGAGTCAAGATCGAACCTAGCAGACATTTTTACAAAACCCTTACTTGAAACAAAGTTCAGTCTGCTTAGATGAAGATTAGGAATGTCCGTAGTTGAGTAGGACTTAATTCTTACTTATAATCTATCTTTCTTTCTTTCATGCTACATGGAACTAGCTTAGGGCTTACCTTAGAAAGCATGCACTATAGATTTAAGGAGCCAACACATCTCACAACACATAGGTTCAATGTGTCTGTGAACTGAGCCATGTAGATGGGCGTGAGATGTTAGGACCTTACTCCTGATTCTAGATGTAGATCTAGTGCATCGATATGAATCATGGAGTATAATCACTACAAAAAATGACCCATTTGGCGATGAATTTTGCAACAAATTTTGAATAAAAATTCGTTGCAATTTTTTTTATGCAACGAAATTTGCAACGAATTTTTTTTTCATTGTAAATAATTCGGCACTAAATTTTGCAATGGGAAAAAAATTCATCGCAAAAATTGCAACGAATAAAATTTTCATTGCAAAATTCGTCACCAAATTTGGCGATGAAAATAATTATTCATCGCAAAATTTGGACGAAAATAATTATTTCTTCGCCAAATTTGGTGACAAAAAATTGTTCATCACCAAATCTACGATGGAAAAAATAATTCGTCGCCAAATCTGCGATGAAAAAATAGTTTGTCCCAAAATTTTGGCGATGAAAATAAGTATTCATCGCCAATTTTGGCAATGAAAATAACTATTCATCGCCAAATTTGGCGACGAAAATAAATATCGTCGCCAAATCTACGATGAGAACATAGTTCATCGCAAAAGTCTAATAAACATATTTTCATGAGTAAAAAAAAATTTGGCGATGAATATTTTTTCGTCTCTAAATCTGCGATGAAAAAAATTCGTTGCAAAATATTCAAGGACAATCGACTGAAGAATACCATTAATTGACTGACATCTGACCAGTTTGACTAGTCAGTTGGTTACCAAAGGTCCTATAAGCTGCTATAGTAAATAATAGTCGATTGATCTTATTGATCAGTCGACTGCTAATGGATAATCTGCAACAAAAAAAAATTTCGACGCAATTTCTCTGACAAATTTTTTTTTTTGTCGCAAATTCACATGTATCAGTCGATTGATGGTGGGTATCAGTAAACTAGTGGTGGAAAAGCTAGTTAAAGAACCTTTTTTAGCTGACTGCCCACTCGACTGATAGTATACCAGTCTACTGGACACATGCGATAGTCGACTGTTGCTTCATTTTTTACAACGAAATTGATTTTTCATTGCCAATTCTGCGATGAAAAATTATTTTTCATCGCAAATCTATGATGAAATTTTCTTTCATTGCTAATCTGAAAAAATTAGAAAAATATATATCTTGATGGATTATGCTATTTTTCTTGTTTTACAACAAACACATATAATAATATAACACTGTTATGAAAAAAAAAACACTATTATCTAATCTACTATTTTTACTTGTTTATACAAATTTTACTCCAAACATGTCTAACAATATATTAAAATTTGTTGGCATGTATACTGAAAGCCTAACTCTTTGTATGAACATCTTCATTTTGAAATAAAAATCACATGATCATTGTTTGCATTTTATATTTATGCATATTGTCTGATACTTTACATTTTAGATAACATGGTGTGTGGTGTCGCACAGAAGATCATGTTATCAGTTCCTTGTAGAGTATAAGTGGAGGCTCACAACCAAGATGGTTTTGGACAAACCATTGGCATGGTTGTAGTATAATTTGGTATTGGTTTATCCTGACCATAAAATTACACTAGTACACTTTGTGTGTATTGAGTAGGACCATTTTAGAGGTGATTCAATTTATACTGACTATATAATTGAATTAGACCTCAGATATTATGGTGCACATGCTCTTAATCCTGATATAATAATGGGCACATTTACTTAGTATTTATTTCTTTGATTTACCAATGGTCGAAACTTATGTGTTAAGTCGATAGGCCTAGTAAGTTGGGAAATAATATTATTTACATGGTGTACCATTGATTATAGGAGGAAACCGTGTCCTATATATTAGGATGATGATGTGCCATTGAGGAGCTCATAAAGTTCATCATGTAAATCCTGCAGGTGGACTTGGTCCAACATGATCATAAGGATGAGTGGTACTACTCATGGAGTTAGATATTAATTAATTAAATTGTCAGGAATTTAATTAATTAATGGACATTCGATATCTTAAACACGGGGTGATATTTTGTACAAATAATATGTGGAGCCTATATTTAATTATGGGGGTTGGTGAGGTAGATCAATGATGATCCTCTAGTGGATTGGATCATCAATAATGGATCGGGTTTTATGTGGTTCGGATCCATTGGTTTGCCAAGATCCAACTCCTCCTCATGGTCCTTATTGTAGCCTATTATAAATACCTCATGAAGCTTAGACCTAAATGATAATTGGAGTTGCCGTTGGAGAGGCTTGGGCGGCAAGAAGGTTTTTGGTTTTGCTTCCTAGGGCCGGCGACAACAAGTTGTTCTAGGGTTTGGCTCTTGCATCTCATTTGCCGGCGCCACCCTCATCCTCTCCATCTCTTATAGCCGACACTTCCTCTCCCTTTCCTAGGGCCGGCGGCAACAAGACTCCCCTCCTCTCCTAGGGCCGGTGGACACCAACACTTGGAGTTGTGGTGATCGGCACAAGCAAAGAGAAGAGGAGGCTTTGTGTTCAGCACGAGATAGGAGAAGAAGGGAGAGTTTTTCTTCCCTTGTTCGGAGCGAGCAAAGAAGGGAAGATACGTGGTCTAGGAGGCTTCGATTCTTGGAAGATCATCGCCCACACGACATCCATGAAGAGGATAGGAATACAATAGAAGATCAAGAGGTAAAACAAGAGGTATAATCTTGTTTAATATTGATTCTAGTTCTTTTGTATTTTGTATGTTATTGATTGACATGAACCCCGATGATAAACACAAAAACCGACGATCCGTTCATCATTTATTCCGTGGCTAATCGAGGAAAAGGGTTAGGTTGCTTGAACAACGAGTTTGTTCGAGCGACCACTCAATTCGAATAGCACGATGATGAATCGGTTGCTTAGGTAATCCGTCTCAGTCTGGATTAATTTTAATTAATGAAATTTTAATCCGGGGATGTGATATAGGATCGCCATGCACAAGCGACCGAAGCGAAGAAGCGGGAAACACACTTTTCCCTTCAAGTGGTATCAGAGCCACGGTTTCCGATTTTGTGTGTTTGGATTCGGTTACTTTCATGCATTTATCATATATTGTATATGCCGGATAATAGTAGGATGTGCATAGGCTAATATTTTTCTTGCAGGCATAAGATCCAACTATTATGACTATGTGGATGTATGTGATTGTGTGTGTGTGATTGTAACTAATTTTTGAATCCTCGGGGTTGACGAGGTTAATTAGTATTTAATTTTTGTAATTAAATACGACACTGTTTAGCTGCTTGTTTTAATTTACTTTCGATCTAGAGATGTTGTACACTTCTTCGTGGAGTATAGGATCGATGGATGTAAATTAAAATAATTTATCTCGACTCGGATCCCCTTGTCGCTTGCGCATGGTAAAGGGAGGAGTGGACGAGGTGGCGACACGACGGGAAGCATATTGGAAAACAAAAGCCATAATAGTTGGAAAGTTTTTTTTTTCATATTTATTGCTTATTGTTTGATATGCATGTTGTGTGAAAATTCCTCAATTTTAAATTACTAAGTGGGAGAGGAATATTTTTAATTCCCGCGGTGTCCATTACAATTTGACATGTGATGCGAACAAACTTATGCGTTGGCTCTGAGTGCCTTCCTCCATATCGGATGAGTTTATTTTGCGGATCACTAGGTCAAATATTGTTATGAGAAATTATTTAGAAGTATGTGTACTTCCCCATCGAAAGGCACATAATCTGAGATAATTGCTTTAGTATCAGGTAATGGTAAACACTTAATTGCAAATAAAAGTATCCTCCCTATCGGAGTCACTGCTTTTATTTGTAGGGCTGAAGAGGAACCAACTATTAATTTTATTTGTCAAAAAGTAAGGTTAACAGGATAATAAAATTAATGGGTAAAACCTCCTCTTACAAATGTAGAATTCGTATACGTCCACACTATTGTGGCATACGATATTCTCGGTGTTTTGAGGTGTTAGTTGATTTAAAAATTTTATTTTTTGAGGAATCAATAAATTTTTGAAATCTAATATTTTGATCACTGTGATTCTTAGATTTTTCAAAATGGCTTTCAACCCACTTGTTGTGATTCTGAAAGACAACAAACTTACTGGACCTAACTATGTTGATTGAAAATGGAATCTGGACATTGTCTCGACTGCTGAGGAGTACAAATATGTACTCTTCGAAGTGTGTCCTCCTAAGCCTACGGATGATTCTAGTGAAAAGGAGAAAGAGAGTTATAGGAAGTGGTTTAAGGCTGATGAGATGGCGTGATGTTACATTTTGGCTTCTATGTCAAATGTATTGGAACATCAACATCAGGCCATGACTACTACCTATGATATGATGCTCAATCTCAAGGAACTTTTCGGACACCAGAATCGGGCTGCTAGGCAGGAATCTATGAGGAACTTGATGATGACCACCAGGATTAAAGGAACACCTGTGAGGGATCATGTTTACAAGATGATGGCTCATTTGAATGAGCTAGAAGTCCTTGGAGCGGATATCGACGAGGAAAACCAGGTCGATATCATTCTCCAATCTTTACCTAGAAGGATTGAGTCTTTTCTCCTAAACTACAACATGAATAAGAGGTTATATTCGTTGACGGAGCTTCTGACAGAACTCTAGGTGGAAGAGGGGCTTTTTCGTCAGAGTGCTCAGGCTATGGTTGCTCAAAAGGTTTCTACTTCTAAGCCTAAAGGCAAGAAGAAGAAGAAACAAGGTGTAGAAAAGATGGTGGTAGGATCTCAGGCAGTAGTGAAGAAGCCAAAAAGCAAGTGCTTCGTGTTGGATCGAGCGGATTGCTAGAGGGGGGGGTGAATAGCGATAGAAGTTTTTTGTTCAAAATCGTTCGTTAAAATGCGAGTAGACACAGTAGAAGATAAAAACAAAACAAGCGAGACAATAGAAACAAGGGTTTTACTTGGTTCGTAGCCGAAGGCTACTACTCCAAGGCCCTAGTGGTCCTTGACCACGTACGGAGGGGAAACTACTAAAGAACTCCTCCTCGTTGGAGGTAGGAGTTAGACGGATACACAAAATGACAAAAGCTTGAGGTAGAGGGACACTCCCCCTCTCCTCGTTATAATGAAAGCTTTACTAAAAAATAAACTGAAATACAATTTAAACTTTCGTTACCGACGACTTCAAAGGTTGGAGATTGAAGCTCTAGTCGTCGTCTCGGCAGCGCTTCGTCGTAGGGATGTCGGAGAGTCGGAGCGTATCGGAAGCACTTGGAAGCCTTTTTTAATTGATGAAAAACCCAAAGACAAGCCCTCCTTTTATAGCCTTTGAGCCCCTCATCGAATGGGTCTTTAACCAATCACAAATGGACACAAAACCTCCTTGAAATGGGGTGATGATCATTGACCATCACGATCGATGGGGCATCATCATCGATCGATGGTAGCATCACGAGGCCGACGGCGAGACGGTCGATCGATGAAGGGTAGTTGAGTCCTCCGTCGGCAATGACGATGCTAGCCGCAAGGCAAAGTTAGCTCAAAGAAAACATTATTTCGACGACTTCGACCGTCCGATTCTCGACCTAGACCATCGATGGGATGTCTTTGGTCGGATCTATGCTTAAGACCATCCCCGTAAGGAGGATACGACCTCACTTACGCTCGCACACACGAGCTTACCTCGATACTTACCATGTCGCTTTTGCTTCTGGCCTTCCACTCGATTCCTTTGGCTCCCTCCGAAGTCACTCGAGTGTCGCCCGACCACCCGGTTTCCTTCAGGTGTCGCTAGCCTTCATCTCCAGCTTTAGCAATCTTCTGCACACTCGATTCAGCTCGTGAGATAACGACATAAGTTTAACTTTGTATCGTTTGCTATAATCAAAACTCAGGTTCGACTTAGGTGCCTACTGCACCAACAATCTCCCCCTTTTTGATTTATGGCAAATCCACATACAAAGTTAAGTAAATAGCAAGCATGAAGAATAATGTGTATTAGAAACAAACAACAAAAAAATAAAGAAGATTAAGTTGGAGTAGTAAGGATTTTCTTCAAGCATTCCCCCTTGAGGAAACCTCCCCCTTGACCGAGGGTGAGTCTTGAGGAAAGACCTTAATCCTCCCCCTTTGAGGGTTTCTTAACATTACTTAAAGTTGGCCTTAGTAAAACGTTTAAGTTAAGAGTTCTTCTTAACTTGGCCCTTTCTCCCCCTTAAGTAAAACATTAAAAATGAGTAAAACGTTGATGGCACAAATAAGTTTAAGTTAAGAATTATCTTAACTTGGTCTTAATAAGTTTTCAAAACTTAAAGTTAACTTTTGGTTTAAATATAAAGTAAGAGTTAAGTTATAAAAAAAATTTTGACCCCTTAACTTTGGCCTTTTCTCCCCCTTTTGCCATATATCGAAAAGAGTGAGGGTGTGTGTGGAAAACAAAAATAAGTGTTAAATATAAAGTCCAAGCATGTTCCACATTATTTTGAAAATAATATACTGAAAATAAGTTCATCTATAAAATGTTCGACTCATATTTGGCTTGATTGATATGAAAGATCAACCAGTCCTGGTTAGAGTCGGTTAGTATGTATGATTATACTCCGTGGTTCATAGCGATGCACTAGCTCTACATCTGGAACCAGGAGTAAGGTCCTAACATCTCACGCCCATCTACGTGGCTAAGTACACAAACACATTAGTCCTATGTGTTGTGAGATGTATTGGCTCCTTAAATCTATAGGTGCATGATATCTAAGGTATGTCCTATGCTAGTTCCATAAAAATGAAAATTTAAGAAATAGTAGTAAGAAAATATAATTTGCAAGTTCCTATTCTACTATGTACATGCCCAATTTTTGTCTTAATAGACTAAATTCGGCTTCGGGTAGGGGTTTAGTAAATAGGTCTGCTAAGTTAGACTTTGATTCAACGTATTCGAGTTGTATGGCTCCGTTGGCCACATGTTCTCGAATGAAATGGTGTTTGACCTCTATATGTTTGGTCCTAGAGTGACATATTGGATTCTTAGTAAGATTAATTGAACTAATGTTATCTACGTGAAGTTTTGTGTTCATAAAGTCTAACTTGAAATCGCGGAGAGTGTGCTTCATCCAAAGAAGCTGAGTGACACACTCACCCATCGCGATGTATTCGGCCGGTGGTAGATAAGGCAACACGTGTTGCTTCATCGCACTAACTCACTAGACTCGAGCCGAGAAGTTGACAACAACCACTCGTGCTCTTTCTATCGAGCTTACTACCGCATAGTCCGAATCGGAGTAGCCGCTAGTTCGAACTTCGGTAGATCTAGGGTACCAAATACCGACATTAAGTGTACCCTTTAGATATCTAAGGATACGCTTGACTAGAGTTAGGTGAGACTCCTTGGCACCGGTTTGAACTCGCGCACATACTTATCGCAAATAGGATATCGTCGGGCTTGCAGTTAAGTAAAGGAGACTCCCTATTATGCTCCTATAGTATTTTAAATCAATTGAGTTTCTGATTAAATCTTCTTCTATATTCACATTAGTTGCCATTGGGGTATTAATAATTTTAGCGTCTTGCATTCCAAAGCGTTTAATTAATTCCCTAGTATATTTGCGTTGATGTAGGTATATTCCATCTTTAGTTTGTTTAATTTGTAGACCTAAGAAGAAACTTAACTCGGCTACTAAATTCATTTCAAATTCACTTTCCATAAGTGAAATGAACTCATTTAGTAGGATTGAGTTGGTGGTTCCGAAAAAAATATCATCTACGTAGATTTGGGCTATGAATATGTCTTTACCTAAAGTTTTTACGAAAAGGGTTGGGTCAACTACACCTTGGTTAAAGCCTTTGGACTTAAGATAAATCGAAAGTCTCTCGTACCAAGCTCGCGGAGCTTGTTTAAGTCCATAAAGAGCTTTCTTTAACCTAAGGACATGATCGGGTTTGTCTAAACTTTCGAAACCGGGGGGTTGACTAACGTAAACTTCTTCTTTAATGTATCCATTTAAGAATGCAGATTTCACATCCATTTGAAACAATTTAAATCCTCGATGTGCTGCATATGCTAATAGCATTCGAATGGACTCTAATCTAGCTACTGAGGCATAGGTCTCGTCGTAATCTAAACCTTCGACTTGACTAAACCCTTTAGCAACTAGTCTAGCTTTATTTCTAACTACTTCACCTTTATCATCAATTTTATTTCTAAACACACACCTTGTTCCAATGATTGTTTTATCTTTAGGTGGTGGTACTAAATCCCATACTTCGTTCCTAGTGAATTGAGCCAACTCTTCTTGCATTGCAATAATCCAATCGGGATCAAGAAGAGCTTGGTCAATAGTTTTGGGTTCAATTTTAGAAATCAAAGATATTTGACTAAGGTTTCTGTATGAGGCTATAGTTCGAACTCCTAGACTTGGATCACCTATCACTTGGTCGATAGGATGATTCGTTTGGGTCCTAGTTGGATTTGGGTTTGAGTCTACAACTTGATCCATAGGATGACTTGTTTGAGTTCTAGTTTGGTTGGAGTCATCTATCACTTGGTTGATAGAGTGATTTGGTTGACTTAGGTTAGGATTAACACTAGACCTGATCTCCGGATCAGAGTTAGGTCTAGTATGAGTCGGCTCGCTAATTGGGGTTGCCGGGGGTTTTGTAGGTTCGTGTCCTTCATCAAATACTACATTGATAGTCTCCTCGACTCTAAGGGTGTCGTGGTTATATACTCTATAAGCTCTGCTTGTAGTCGAGTATCCTAGAAAGATTCCGGTCATGGTTTTGGATGTAAATTTCTCTAGGTAATCCTTAGTGTTTAGGATATGTACCTTACATCCAAATACCCTAAAGTACTTGATGTTTGGTATTTTATCATGATAAATCTCATATGAGGTCTTAAGGTGCCTCTTTACTATAAGGATTCTATTTTGGACATAGCATGTCGTACTCACGACTTCCGCCCAAAACCTATCGGGTAGGTTATACTCATTTAACATTGTCCTAGCGGCTTCTTGTAGGGTTCTATTTTTGTGTTCTACTAGGCCATTTTGTTGTGGAGTTCTAGGGCAAGAGAACTCGTGGTGGTATCCATTTAGGTTACAGAATTCTATAAACCTATGGTTTTCGAATTCACCACCATGATCAGTCCTAAGTCTTTTGATTTTAATGCTTTGTTGATTTTCTATTAACTTAAATAGATTGATTAATTGATCTAGGGTATCATTTTTGTGTTTGATGAACCTAACCCAAGTAAATCTAGAATAGTCATCAATTATGACTTAAGTGACTTAGCTCCGTGTGAATCAAATAGATACATGTGTAGGAGCTCAAGTACACGTTTGGTTCGTTCTTGACTAGTTAGTTGATGTTGTGTCCTAGATTGTTTACCTTGTTGACAAGCATTACATATTTTATTATCCAAGTTGTTGAGGTTAGGCAAACATCTGACTAAATCACTCTGACTCATCTTGTGGATGAGTCTTGGGTGTGAGTGACCGAGTCATCGGTGCCACAACCACGATTCCTCTTGCCGTGTCATAAGACACTTAGTTGAGGAGTTAGTTAAGTTGATAGTGTAAATGTTGTTATTTCTAGTCCCTTTAAGAATTGTTTTAGAGGTTTCGTTTGTATTAATTACGCATTCATTTTCTAGAAATATGACCTTATAGTTATTATCACACAATTGGCTTACACTAAGTAAATTATATTGAAAATTTTCTACTAATAAAACATTTTGAATAACAAAATTTGAATTGAGCTCAATATCACCTGATCCGATGATTTTGAGCTTGCCGTTATTTTCGAAGGCTACCGATCCTTGTCGTTTGAATCAAAGCTTCGAAAACTTGAGTTGATCCCCGGTCATGTGTCGGGAGCAACCACTGTCCAACATCCATTGATCCTACACGCAAGGTAGTTGGATCGGATATTGGATTTATTAAAAATTGGTTGAAGATTATTAACCTAAATCATCTCACCCATGTCTATATGATCAAACATGTTAATCCTATATGTTCTTGTGAGATGACTTCCAATTTTTTAGTTGAATTAAGTTTAATGACTTAAACACTTGTCAACCTTGCGTTAGATTCGGATTTGACCTTAGGCTCATCAAGTCACCTTTTCAAGATCATGACTTCCAGGTCGTGGCGAGGCACAGAGGCCTTCTTTGATCGGAACAACGACCACTTCCTTAGACAAAGCCATTTTCAAGAAAATAGAGACTTGACTCACCTAAGACCACTTCCTGGTCTAACTAGTCTAGGATACGGCGAGGTAGCTTCAGCTAGTTCCGCTCGGTCAAGTGCACCGAACTAGATACGCCTTATCTAGCCTGAATACACAAGACTCCACTTTCCTAGCGTACTATCATCTCGCCGCGTCCTGGTACTATGTTATCAAGTATTGACGAGTTATAGTCCTATCTAACCATTCTAAAAAGGAAAATCAAACTAAATAAAAACTTAAGCATGCAATTTCTAAGTTAAAATACAAAAAAATTTCGTACTAGCTCCCCCTGGACCGTTGAATCGATTTGTTCTCTCCACATAGTGGATTTGGTCCTTGGGAACCCAGTACTGGTTTGATCCTAAGTTTGAATTCAAGGTGGTCTTAGGGACACATGCTTGGACACGTTTTCTATGTCTATTTACGATTGACATATACGACTTATTGGTCGTGTTTGAGCTAAACCCTAGCCCGACCTTGTTGTACACGGCCCTTTGCGATCCAAGTAGGAGGTCAAGTCCTTTGGATCCCAAAGTAAACCTTTCCAACGTATTCCTAAGATCTTCGACTTGACTTTTCAAGAGTGAGTTCTCAACTTCGAGTTTTTCAACTCGAGTTGAGTCCTTCTCTTGAACTCGACTAGTCGAAGAGGTTAGGGAGACCTCGTGTTTGAGGAGTTTAACTTCCTCAACTAGGGTCTCGACCTTGGACTCAGACTTAGCTAACTTTTTATTTAAAAACTTAATTGCACTATAAAGAGTAGTAATAAGAGACCGACTTACCTTGAGTGTATCTTTTGAACCGGATGCGTATCTGTGGCTTGTCTTGAATAGTGTTTCGTAGTCCGACTCGTCTTCGGTTTCTGATTCTGGTTCCGGTTCCGACTCCGTCTCCGATTCCACCGGTTTATCTATAAGGACTCGATCATTGTCTTCTTCCTCGGAGGCTTCTTCCTAAGTAGCATTGAGTGCCTTTTTATGTTTTGGTGCCTTGCTCTTGAGTTGTGGGCACTCGGACTTAATGTGTCCAAACCTGTTGCATTCATAACATCTTATGTTTGAACTTTTAGGCTTACCTTCATTGGGTCGAGTGACGGCTCATTTTCGGCCCTTGACTATCCTCCGAACTAGGTTGACAAGTTCGGCTTCCATTTCCGAGTCAACCTCCGAATCCGACTCATCCTCTTCTTCCTTCGGGGGTGGCTTGCTTGCGGTTTTCTTCCTCGAACCTGCAAAAAGTGCTATACTCTTCTCGGGTTCCGAGTTAGACTGCTCATGAAGTTCGAAATCAGAAAAAAGTTCATCTAACCTAAGTTTAGAAAGATCCTTGGAGACCTTGTAGGCATCGACCATGGATGCCCATAAGGTAGTCCTCGGAAAAGAGTTTAGGACATACCTTATAAGGTCGCGGTTTTCGACCTTTTTCCCGATTGCATGTAGGTTGTTGACTATGTCTTGGACACGGGCGTAGAGTTGCATCGCGGACTCGTGTTCCTGCATTTTTAGGTTATATAGTTTATTGAATAGAAGATCACGCTTACATACCTTGGCTTCATCAGTCTCTTCGTGTAGCTCCACTAGTTTTGTCCAAAGATCCTTTGCGCTTATGAAGGGGCCGACGCGATTTAGCTCCTCCTTGGATAGGCCGCATTGAAGGATTTGAGTTGCCTTAGCATCGGTTTCGACTTGTCTTTTTGTCGCAATGGTCCATTGGTCATAATCCAAGGATTCACCCACTTCGTTAGTCGGAAGTGTGAATCCCATTTGGATTATGATCTACATCTCGATTTGGGTTTTAAGAAAGCATTCCATCCGACCCTTCCAATAACGGAGTCATCTCCGTTGTAAAACGGAGGTCGGACGGTGCTAAAACCCTCGAGATGGGCCATTTGGAAGGAAAACCTTGCACAAAAAAATACAAAAAACATGAAAAAGGGTTCCAAGACTTCGCCTTGGATTAGTGGTGCGGGAAATAAAAAGAAACAAACGAGAAATAGAATGTTAAGAAAAGAAATAAGAAACTAAATAAAAAGTAAGTACTCACAACCTTCGATGTCCCTGAAAGGATACTAAACGTCGATTTTTGAGGATGAAAACAGCTTGTTACGCGGGTAAACCCCAATAAGAAGTGTAGATCTCTCAGAGAGCTTTGATTTGGTGGGTAGATCGTTTTGTGAGTCCCCATGTAGCAAAAGTTATGCTCGTTTGATCGTGAGGTACTCCGAAGGCGATTAGTACTTGCAAAAAACACAACCAAAATCTATGTACCAAGACTTGGTCTTGGATTAGTAGTGTGGGAGAAATCTTAAAACAATAAATATGAAAAGAAAATTGCTCGATTGGTGGTTGCACCGAATCTGAGCGCCCCCGGCTCTGATACCAATTGTTGGATCGAGCGGATCGCTAGAGGAGGGGGTGAATAGAGATAGAAATTTTTCGTTCAAAATCGTTCGTTAAAATGAGAGTAGACACAGCGGAAGATAAAAACAAAATAAGCGAGACAATAGACACAAGGGTTTTACTTGGTTCGTAGCCGAAGGCTACTGCTCCAAGGCCCTAGTGGTCCTTGACCACGTACGGAGGGCAAACTGTTGGAATGTATACTTAAAGCCTAGCTCTTTTTGTATGAACATTTTATTTTGAAATAAGAATCACATGATCATTATTTGCATTTTATATATTCATTATATATGTGTGCATATTGTCTAATATTTTACGTTGTAGATAACATGGTGCTTGGTGTGGCACAGAAGATCATGTTATCAGTACCTTATAAAATATAAGTAAAGGCTCACAACCAAGATGGTTTTGGACAAACCATTGGCATGGTTGTAGTGTAGCTTGGTATTGTTTTATCTTGAACATAGAGTTACACTAGTACACTTAGGTGTATTGAGTAGGACCGACATAGAGGTGATTCAATTTAGTACTGACTACATAATTGAATCGGACCTCGGATATTATGTTGTACATGCTCTTAAGCCCAATATAATAACGGGCACATGTACTTAGTATTTATTTCTTTGAATTACCAGTGGGTGAGATTTAGATGGATTAAATCAATATGCCTAGTAAGTTGGGAAATAATATTATTTACATGGTGTGCCATTGATTATAGGAGAAAACCGTGTCCTATATATTAGGTTGATGATGTCCCCTTGAGGAGCTCATAAGGTTCATCATGTAAACCCAGCTAGTTGACTTAGTCAACATGATGATAAGGTTGAGTGGTACTACTCGAGGAAATAGATGTTAATTAATTGATGGTCAGTAAATCAATTAATTGACGGACATTCGATATCTTAAACACGGGGAGATTAATGTACAAATAATATATGGAGCCCATATTGATTTATGGGGGTTGGTGAGGTAGTTCAATGATGATCCTCTAGTGGAATGGAACATCATTGATGGATCAAGTTTGTGTGGTTCCGATCCATCGGGTGGCCAAGACCCAACTCCTCCTTATGGTCCCTATCGTAGCCTAATATAATCCTCAAGAAGTCTAGATCCAAGAATGTAAAACAAAACCTAGAACCAACGGTTGGGATTAAATCCCTAGATCCGATGGTTGGATGAAACCCTAGAACCAACGGTTGGGATTAAATCCCTAGATCCGATGGTTAGGATGAAATCCTAGAATCGACGGTTGGGATTAAATCCTTAGATCCGACGATTGGGATAAAACCCTAGATCCGACGGTTGGGATGAAACCTTAGATCTGATGGTTGGGATGAAATCCTAGATCCGATGGTTGGGATTAAACCCTAGATCCGACGGTTGGGATAAAACCCTAGATCCGACGGTGGAGATTAAATCCCTAGATCCGACGGTGGAGATTAAAGGAGGCTTAAGCCCTATTCTATAAATAGATGGCTAGGGTTGGGCGGCAACAAGGATCAAGGAATTGGAGTTAGGGTTGGGTTAATCCACAAGTGGGCGGCTAGGGTTCATTGGGCGGCTAGGGTTTTGGAGCAAAGTTTGGGCGGCAAGCTTCTTCCTTCAAGTTCCTTGGCCGGCACCCATCTTCTACCTTCTTCCTTGGTCGGCGCCCATCTTAGAGCCCTCTACCTTCTTCCTTGGCCGGCGGTTCTCCTTCCATTGGTGGCCGGTGGTCTACCTCCTTCCTTTCTCCTTGGTGGCCGGCGGCAACTCCTCTTCAAGTTGGCCGGTGCTTCATCCAATTGTTTCCTTGGCCGGCGGTTGCACCAAGTTCCATAATTTGGTGGCCGGTTCTAGATAGGAAGGTATTTGTGGTTTTTTCTCTTTGTTCGCAGCACACAAGGTAGAGAAGAAAGTGATCTAGAAGGCTTCTACTCGTGGAGGATCTTCGTCCACACGTCGTCCACGAGAAGGATAGGACATACGGTAGAAGATCGTGAGGTTTAAAGTTATTTTAACTTTATGTACAGATCTGAGCATGTTCTTATTTGTTTTGATTATGCATGTGTGTGTATGAATATATATTGTATAATCATGGACCCCGAAGACAAACACAAAAACCGGCGATCCATCCGTCGTCTCTTCCGCGGCTTACCAACTAGAAGAGTTGTGTTGCTTGAACAACTAGTTTGTTCAAGCGACCACTCGAGTTGTTAGCACGACGACGAAATGGTGTTGTTAAGGAAGCTCATCCCATCCGGATTAATCCTTTCATTAGTGAAAATTTTAATCCGGGGACATGGGAGCCAATGAGCCTCCGAAGCATTCACCCGACAATTGGTATCAGAGCCATCGGTTTCCGGTTTTGTGTGTTTAGGATTCGGTTAATTTTTTATGCATTTTTCATATATTATATGTGCCGGATAATAGTAGGATATGCGTAGTTTAACTCTTTGGTTGCAGGCATAAGATCCGACTATTATGGCCATGTGTGTGTATGTGAATGGATGTGTGTAAAAATTTATTATTTGAATCCTCGGGGTTGACGAGGCTAGATTAGTATTTAATTTTTGTAATTAAATACGACATTGTTTAGCCGATCATTTTAGTTTACTTTCGATCTAGACTATTTGTACACTCCTTCATGGAGTATAGGATCGATGGATGTAAATAAAATGATTTATCTAGTCTCGGATATCTTTGGTGACTTGCGCACGGGAAAAGGTGGAGCGGACGAGGTGGCAACACGACGGGATGCATATTGGAGGACAACGCCATAATAGTTGGAAAAAATTCTATTTTTCCATATTTATTGCTTATTTGTTTTATATGCATGTTGTGTATGTTTAAAATTCCTCAATTGCAATTTACTAAGTGGGAGAGGGATATTTTAATTAATTCCCGCGGCCTCCATTACAATTTGACGTGTGATGCAAACAAACTTGTGTGTTGGCTCTGAGTGCCTTCCTCCCTGCGGACGGGTTTATTTGCGGATCACTAGGTCAAATAATGGTTATAGGAAATTATCTAGGAGCATGTGTACTTCCACAGCGGTAAGGCACATAATCCGAAATAATTTCATCAGTATCGTGTAATGGTGCACACTTAGATACAAATAAAGGTATCCTCCCCATCGGAGTCACTGCTTTTATTTGTAGGGCCAAAGAGGAACCAACTATTAATTTTATTTGTCAAAAAGTAAGGTTGACAAGATAATAAAATTAATGGGTAAAACCTCCTCTTACAAATGTAGAATTCGTATAGGTCCACACTGCGTGACATGCGACATTCTCGGTGATTTGAGGTGTTGGTTGATTTTGGGATTTTATTGTTTTGAGGAATCAATAATATTTGAAATCTAATTTTTTGATCATTGTGATTTTTAGGATTTTCAAATGGCTTTCAACCCACTTGCTGTGATTTTAAAAGAAAACAAACTTATTGGTCCAAACTACATTGATTGGAAAAGAAACCTGGATATTGTCTTAACTGCGGAAGAGTACAAATTTGTACTCTTCGAGGTCTGTCTTCCTAAGCCCTCAGATGACTCTGATGAAAAGGAGATAGAACGTTATAAGAAATGGGTTAAGGCATATGAGATGGCGCGGTGTTACATTTTGGCATCTATATCAAATGTGCTGCAACATCAGCATTAGGCCATAGCCACTGCTTATGACATGATGTTCAATCTCAAGGAACTTTTCGGACATCAGAGTAGGGCGGCTAGGCAAGAGGTTATGAGAAACTTGATGACGACCTCCATGATCGAGGGAACACCCGTTAGGGATCATGTTCTCAAGATGATGGCTCATCTTAATGAGATGGAAGTCCTAGGAGCTGAGATCGATGGGGAAACCCAGGACGATATCATTCTCCAGTCTCTGCCTAGGAGTTTTGAGCAGTTCTGCCTCAACTACAACATGAATAAAAGGTTGTATTCGTTGGCGGAGCTTCTGACAGAACTCCAGGCGGCAGAGGGGCTTTTTCGTCAGAGTGCTCAAGCCATGGTCGCTCAGAAGGTTTCTTCCTCTAAACCGAAAGGTATGAAGAAGAAGAAGCAAGGTGGAGCGAAGAAGGTGGAAACAGGACCTCAGGCAGGAATGAAGAAGCCGAAAGGCAAGTGCTTCACTTGCAAGCAGACTGGACATTGGAAGGCGGACTGTCCTCGCCGAAAGAACAAAGGTATATCTTCTTGTTTAGTTGTTGAAACATGTTTAGCGGTGTTATCTACGGCCCGGTGTGTAGATACAGGAGCCACTGATCATGTCTGCAATACTTTGCAGGGGTTCCAGGAAACCCGACGACTAGCTGAGGGAGAGATTACCGTCTTCATGGGCAATGCTTCAAAGGTGGCGGCTATTGCAGTGGGAGACGTTTATTTATCTTTTGATAGGAATAAATTTTTGGTTTTGAGAAATTGTCTTTATGTACCTACTTTTAGAAAGAATTTAATTTCAGTTTCTAAATTATTTTTGGATGGATATTCTGTTTCTTTTAATGACAAGGTGGTTATAAAAAAAAATAGGGAGATTATCTGTTCTGGTACATTGGTTGGCAATTTATATACTCTTGAACCAAAAACTCCCACGATGCAAATAGGAGTAAATAACTCATCTTCTAAATCTAATAATAGAAAAGAACCTTCGCAAATGAACCAAACATATCTTTGGCATCTAAGGCTTGGTCATATTAACCTAAGTAGAATTCAAAGGTTGATAGATGATGGACCTTTGGGTTCATTAGTGGTGGAGGATCTCCCAACCTGCGAATCTTGCTTGGAAGGTAAAATGACCAAGAGGCCTTTTAAGGCCAAGGGGTATAGAGCCAAAGATGTGTTAGAATTGGTTCATTCTGATTTGTGTGGTCCTATGTCTATCCAGGCAAGAGGTGGCTTTGAATACTTCGTCTCATTTATAGACGATTATTCAAGGTATGGATACATTTACTTGATGCGTCGCAAGTCTGAATGCTTTGACAAGTTCAAAGAATTCAAGGCTGATGTGGAGAACCGTCAAGGTAAAAGTATCAAGACATTACAATCTGATCGTGGTGGCGAGTACCTCTTAGGAGAGTTTAGGAGTTACTTATCAGAGGCTGGGATTCAATCCCAATTGTCTGCACCTGGCACACCCCAGCAGAATGGTGTAGCGGAGTGAAGGAATAGGACTCTTATGGAGATGGTCAGATCGATGATGAGTTATTCTGAGTTACCTGTTTCGTTCTGGGGGTATGCACTGGATACAGCAATGTACACTCTGAACTTGGTTCCATCTAAATCAGTACCTTCTACCCCTGTAGAATTGTGGACTGGGCGAAAACCTAGTCTGAAACATATTCGGATATGGGGGAGTCCAGCACATGTGCTGAAGGCTGATGCTGGTAAGTTGGAACCTCGTACAGAAGTATGCATGTTTGTTGGCTACCCTAAGGGAACGAAAGGTGGTTTGTTTTATAATCCTAGAGATCAGAGGGTGATCGTTAGCACGAACGCCAGATTTCTAGAGGAGGATTATGTAATAAACTACAAGCCCAAGAGTAGGATTGTTCTTGAGGAGTTGACAGGGGAAGTCCCGACTTCAGTACCACCGGTACAAGAGGAGACACCACAAGTCACTGCACCGCATGTCACAGAGCATACACAGGAGGCACCTCATCGTAGTGGGAGGGTTGTTAGACAACTTGACAGATTCATGTTTTTGGGAGAGTCTTCGGACTTAGTCCCTGGTGAACATGAACCTGATCCCTGGACATATGATGAGGCAATCTAGGATAGAGATGCGGTATCTTGGCAAAGTGCGATGAATTTAGAGATAGAATCTATGGATTCTAATCAAGTCTGGGAGCTAGTAGAAGCACCCGATGGTGTAAAAACCATTGGATGCAAGTGGATCTACAAGAGAAAGAGAGGAGTAGACGGGAAGGTCGAGACCTTCAAAGCTAGGCTTGTTGCGAAAGGGTATACTCAGAAAGAGGGCATCGATTATGAGGAGACCATTTCGCCGGTAGCTATGCTTAAGTCTATCCGGATTCTCTTATCTATAGCTGCTCATATGAATTATGAGATTTGGCAGATGGATGTCAAGACAGCTTTCCTTAATGGAAGTCTTGAGGAGAACATCTATATGCGGCAACCAGAGGGATTCATTGCTAAAGGAAAAGAGCATCTTGTATGTAAGCTTAATCGGTCCATTTATGGATTGAAGCAAGCTTCTAGATCTTGGAACATCCGCTTTGATGAGGTAATCCAGTCATATGGATTTATTCAAAGTCCGGATGAGCCTTGTGTATACAAGAGATGTGACGGAAACGTAGTGGTGTTTCTTGTACTATACGTAGATGACATTTTGTTAGTTGGCAATAATATCAAAGTGTTATCAGACGTAAGGGTATGGTTGTCCAAACAGTTTGATATGAAGGACTTGGGAGAAGTGGGACACATCCTTGGGATCAAAGTTATAAGTGATCGCAAGAAAAGGATGTAGTGCTTGTCCCAAGCTTCATACATTGATACTATCCTTGCTCGATTTAGCATGCAGAACTCCAAGAAAGGTTTTCGACCTTTTAGGCATGGAGTTCCTTTATCTATAGAGATGTGTCCCGAAACATCAAAGGAGATAGAGGACATGAAGGCGGTTCCTTATGCTTCGGCAGTAGGAAGCCTTATGTATGCTATGCTATGTACGAGACCGGATATCTGCTTTGCCGTGGGCATGGTTAGCAGATATCAGAGTAATCCTGGACAGGGACATTGGACTGCGGTAAAGCATATATTGAAGTACCTGAGAAGGACTAGGGATTATATGCTGGTTTACCGGGCAGATCAATTAGTCCCTGTGGGTTACACGGATTCGGAATTCCAATCAGATAGGGACAAGAGTAAGTCTACCTCGGGGTTTGTGTTTACTTTTGGAGGTGAAGCCATAGTATGGAGGAGTGTCAAGCAGAAATGCGTGGCGGACTCTACCATGGAAGCTGAGTATGTGGCAGCCTCTGAGGCAGCCAAGGAAGCTGTATGGCTCAGGAACTTCTTGATGTACTTGGATGTGATTTCTGGTTTGCCCAGAACTATCACAATTTATTGTGATAATAGTGGTGCAGTTGCAAACTCGAAGGAACCACGAGCCCATAAGGCGAGTAAACACATAGAGCGCAAGTACCACCTCATACGAGAGATCGTAAAGCGAGGAGAAGTTGCTGTCACCAAGATTGCATCAGAGGATAACCTGGCGGATCCATTCACTAAGGCCCTTCCAGCAAAAGCGTTTGATAGGCATGTGGAGGACATGGGGATCAGATGTATGGTAGAGTGATGACGACATAGTCTTTTAGTATAAGTGAGAGATTGTTGGAATGTATACTGAAAGCCTAGCTCTTTTTGTATGAACATTTTATTTTGAAATAAGAATCACATGATCATTATTTGCATTTTATATATTCATTATATATGTGAGCATATTCTCTAATATTTTACGTTGTAGATAACATGGTGCTTGGTGTGGCACAGAAGATCATGTTATCAGTACCTTGTAAAATATAAGTAAAGGCTCACAACCAAGATGGTTTTGGACAAACCATTGGCATGGTTGTAGTGTAGCTTGGTATTGTTTTATCTTGAACATAGAGTTACACTAGTACACTTAGGTGTATTGAGTAGGACCGACATAGAGGTGATTCAATTTAGTACTGACTACATAATTGAATCGGACCTCAGATATTATGTTGTACATGCTCTTAATCCCGATATAATAACGGGCACATGTACTTAGTATTTATTTCTTTGATTTACCAGTGGGTGAGATTTAGATGGATTAAATCAATATGCCTGGTAAGTTGGGAAATAATATTATTTACATGGTGTGTCGTTGATTATAGGAGGAAACCGTGTCCTATATATTAGGTTGATGATGTCCCCTTGAGGAGCTCATAAGGTTCATCATGTAAACCCAGCTGGTTGACTTAGTCAACATGATGATAAGGTTGAGTGGTACTACTCGAGGAAATAGATGTTAATTAATTGATGGTCAGTAAATCAATTAATTGACGGACATTCGATATCTTAAACACGGGGAGATTAATGTACAAATAATATATGGAGCTCATATTGATTTATGGGGGTTGGTGAGGTAGTTCAATGATGATCCTCTAGTGGAATGAAACATCATTGATGGATCAAGTTTGTGTGGTTCCGATCCATCGGGTGGCCAAGACCCAACTCCTCCTTATGGTCCCTATCGTAGCCTAATATAATCCTTCAGAAGTCTAGATCCAAGAATGTAAAACAAAACCTAGAACCAACGGTTGAGATTAAATCCCTAGATCCGATGGTTGGATGAAACCCTAGAACCAACGGTTGGGATTAAATCCCTAGATCCGATGGTTAGGATGAAATCCTAGAATCGACGGTTGGGATTAAATCCTTAGATCCGACGGTTGGGATAAAACCCTAGATCCGACGGTTGGGATGAAACCTTAGATCCGACGGTTGGGATGAAATCCTAGATCTGATGGTTGGGATTAAACCCTAGATCCGACGGTTGGGATAAAACCCTAGATCCGACGGTGGAGATTAAATCCCTAGATCCGACGGTGGAGATTAAAGGAGGCTTAAGCCCTATTCTATAAATAGATGGCTAGGGTTGGGCGGCAACAAGGATCAAGGAATTGGAGTTAGGGTTTGGTTAATCCACAAGTGGGCGGCTAGGGGTCATTGGGCGGCTAGGGTTTTGGAGCAAAGTTTGGGCGGCAAGCTTCTTCCTTCAAGTTCCTTGTCCGGCGCCCATCTTCTACCTTCTTCCTTGGCCGGCGCCCATCTTAGAGCCCTCTACCTTCTTCCTTGGCTGGCGGTTCTCCTTCCATTGGTGGCCGGTGGTCTACCTCCTTCCTTTCTCCTTGGTGGCCGGCGGCAACTCCTCTTCAAGTTGGCCGGTGCTTCATCCAATTGTTTCCTTGGCCGGCGGTTGCACCAAGTTCCATAATTTGGTGGCCGGTTCTAGATAGGAAGGTATTTGTGGTTTCTTCTCTTTGTTCGCAGCGGACAAGGTAGAGAAGAAAGTGATCTAGAAGGCTTCTACTCGTGGAGGATCTTCGTCCACACGTCGTCCACGAGAAGGATAGGACATACAGTAGAAGATCGTGAGGTATAAAGTTATTTTAACTTTATGTACAGATCTGAGCATGTTCTTATTTGTTTTGATTATGCATGTGTGTGTATGAATATATATTGTATAATCATGGACCCCGAAGACAAACACAAAAACCGGCGATCCATCCGTCGTCTCTTCCGTGGCTAACCAACTAGAAGAGTTGTGTTGCTTGAACAACTAGTTTGTTCAAGCGACCACTCGAGTTGTTAGCATGACGACGAAATGGTGTTGTTAAGGAAGCTCATCCCATCCGGATTAATCATTTCATTAGTGAAAATTTTAATCCGGGGACATGGGAGCCAATGAGCCTCCGAAGCATTCACCCGACACAAACTACTAAAGAACTCCTCCTCGTTGGAGGTAGGAGTTAGATGGATATACAAAATGACAAAAGCTCAAGGTAGAGGGACACTCCCCCTCTCCTCATTATAATGAAAGCTTTACTAAAAAATAAACTGAAATACTATTTAAACTTTCGTTACCGACGACTTCAAAGGTTGGAGGTTGAAGCTCTAGTCGTCATCTCGGCAGTGCTTTGTCGTAGGGATGTCGGAGAGTCGGAGCATATCGGAAGCACTTGGAAGCCTTTTTTAATTGATGAAAAACCCTAAGACAAGCCCTCCTTTTATAGCCTTTGAGCCCCTCATCGAATGGGTCTTCAACCAATCACAAATGGACACAAAACCTCCTTGAAATGGGGTGATAAGCCTTGACTCCTCGAAGCTGATCATTGACCATCAGTCGACTGATGGCCATCATCAGTTGATTGATGGTAGCATCAGTCGTGTGCTGACAGTAGACAGTCGACTGATGAAGGGCAGTCGAGTCCTCCAAGATGGCAGTCGACTGATGCTAGCTGCAAGGCAAAGTTAGCTCAAAGAAAACATTATTTCGACGGCCTTCGACCGTCCGATCTCGACCTAGACCATCGATGGGATGTCTTTGGTCAGATCTATGCTTAAGACCATCCCCGTAAGGAGGATATGACCTCACTTACGCTCGCACACACGAGCTTACCTCGATACTTACCATGTCGCTTTTGCTTCCGGCCTTCCACTCGATTCCTTCGGCTCCCTCCGAAGTCACTCGAGTGTCGCCCGACCACCCGGCTTCCTCCGGGTGTGCTAGCCTTTAGCTCCAGCTTTAGCAATCTTCTGCACACTCGATTTAGCTCGTGAGATAATGACATAAGTTTAACTTTATATCGTTTGCTATAATCAAAACTCAGGTTCGACTTAGGTGCCTACTGCACCAACACTTTGCTTGAAAGCAGATTAGACATTGGAAGGCGGACTGTCCCAACCATAAATAGAACAAAGGTATATCTTTTAGTTTAGTCATTGAAACATGTTTAGCGGTGTTATCTACAGGTAACTGGTGTGTAGATATGGGAGTCACTGATCATGTTTGTAATTCTTTGTAGGGGTTCCAGGAAACCAGATGACTAGCTGAGGGGAAGATTACCATCTACATGGGAAATGCTATGAAAGTGGCGACTATTGCAGTGGGAGATGTTTATTTATCTTTTGATAGGAATAAAACTTTTGTTCTGAGAAATTACCTTTATGTACCTAAATTTAGAAAGAATTTGATTTAAGTTTCTAAATTATTTTTGGATGGATATTCTATTTCTTTTGATGATAGAGTTGTTATAAAAAGGAGAAGGGAGATTATCTATTCTGGTGCGTTGATAGGAAATATATACACTGTTGAACCAAAACCTCCCACGATGCAAATAGAAACAAATAACTCATCTTCTAAATCTAATAAGAGAAAAGAACCTTCGAAAATGAACCAAACATATCTTTGGCATCTCAGGTTAGGTCATATTAACTTGAGTAGAATTCAAAGGTTGATAGCTGATGGACCTTTGGGTTCATTGGTGGTGGAAGATTTCCCAACCTGCGAATCTTGCTTGGAAGGTAAAATGACCAAGAGGCCTTTTAAGGCCAAGGGCTATAGAGCCAAAGATGTGTTGAAGTTGGTTCATTCTGATTTGTGTGATCCTATGTCTATCCAGGCTAGAGGGTGGTTTTGAATATTTCATCTCTTTTATAGACGATTATTCAAGATATGGATACATTTACTTGATGCGACATAAGTCTGAATGCTTTGACAGGTTCAAAGAATTCAAGCCTGATGTGGAGAAACATCAAGGTAAAAGTATCAAGACACTACGATCTGATCGTGGTGGTAAGTACCTCTTGGGAGAGTTTAGGAGTTACTTATTAGAGGCTGGGATTCAATCCCAACTGTCTGCACCTGGTACACCCCAGTAGAATGGTGTGGTAGAGCGAAGGAATATGAATCTTATGGAGATGGTTAGATCAATGATGAGTTATTCTGAGTTACCAGATTCATTCTGGGGGTATGCTCTACAACCGACAGTGTATATTCTGAACATGGTACCATCTAAATCAGTACCTTCTACTCCCACAGAATTGTGGACTGGGCGAAAGCCTAGTCTGAGACACATTTGGATTTGGGGTAGTCCATCACATGTGTGGAAGGGAGATGTTGGTAAGTTGGAATCTCGTACAGAAGTACGCTTGTTTATAGTCTATCCTAGAGGAACGAAAGGTGGTTTGTTCTATAGTCCTAGAGATCAGAGGGTGATCGTTAGCATGAACGCTCGATTTTTAGAGGACGACTATGTGATGAACCACAACCCCATGAGCAAGATTGTTCTGGAGGAATTAAGAGGGAAAGTCACTACTTCAGTACCAACGGTACAAGAGGACACACCACAAGTGACTGCACCGCGTGTCACAGAGGATACACAGGTGATACCTCATCGTAGTGGGAGGGTTGTTAGATAACCTGATTGATTTATGTTCTTGGGAGAATCTTCTGATTTGGTCCCTGGCAAACATGAACCTGATCCTTGGACATATGACGAGGTAATCCAAGATAAAGATGCGGTATCTTGGCAAAGGGCGATGAAATCTGAGATAGAATCTATGGATTCAAATCAGGTCTAGGATCCAGTAGAACCACCCAATGGTTTAAAAGCCATTGGATGCAAGTGGATCTACAAAAGAAAGAGAGGATCAGGCAGGAAGGTAGAGACCTTCAAAGCAAGGCTTGTTGCGAAAGGGTATACTCAGAAAGAGGGTATCGATTATGAGGAGACCTTTTCGCCAATAGCCATGCTTAAGTCTATCAGGATTCTCTTGTTTATTGTTGCTCATATGAATTATGAGGTTTGGAAGATGGATGTCAAGACAACTTTCCTTAATGGAAGTCTTGAAGAAAACATATATATGGAGCAACCAGAGGGATTCATTGAAAGGGAAAAGAGCATCTTGTGTGCAAGCTTAATCGGTCAATTTATGGATTGAAGCAAGCTTCGAGATCTTGGAACATCTGCTTTGATGAGGTAATCCAGCCATATAGATTTATTCAAAGTCTGAATGAGTCAAGTGTATACAAGAGATGTGACAGAAATATAGTGGTATTTCTTGTACTATACATAGATGACATTTTGCTCTTTGGCAACAATGTCAAAGAATTATCAGACGTAAGGGTATGGTTGTCCAAACAATTTGATATGAAGGACTTGGGAGAAGTGAGACACATCCTTGGGATCAAGGTTATAAGGGATCACAAGAAAAGGATGTTATGCTTATCTCAAGCTTCATACACAGACACTATTCTAGCTCGTTTTAGCATGCAGAACTTCAAGAAAGGTTTTCTACCTTTTCAGCATGGAGTACCTTTATCTAAAGAGATGTGTCCTAAAACATCAAAGGAGATAGAGGAGATGAAGGCGGTTCCTTATGCTTCGGTGGTAGGAAGCCTCATGTATGCTATGTTATGTACGAGACTGGATATCTGCTTTGTCGTGGGCATGGTTAGCAGATATCAGAGTAATCCAGGATAGGGACATTGGACTGCGATAAAGCATATATTGAAGTACCTGAGAAGGACTAGGGATTATATGCTGGTATACCAGGCAGATCAATTACTCCCTGTGGGTTACACAGATCCTGACTTTCAATTAGATAGGGATAACAGTAAGTCTACCTTGGGTTTTGTGTTTACTTTGGGAAGTGGAGCCATTATATGGAGGAGTGTCAAGCAGAAATGCGTGGTGGACTCTACCATGGAAGCTGAGTATGTGGCAACCTCTGAGGCAGCCTCTGAGGCAGCCAAAGAAGCTGTATGGCTCAGGAACTTCTTGATGGACTTGGTGTGATTCCTAGTTTGCCCACAACTATCACAATTTATTGTGATAACAGTGGTGCAGTTGTAAACTCGAAGGAACCACGAGCCCATACAGCAAGTAAACACAAAGAGCACAAGTACCACCTGATACGAGAGATCATAAAGCGAGGAGAAGTTGCTGTTGCCAAGATTGTATCAGAGGATAACCTGTCAGATCCTTTCACTAAGGCCCTTCTAGCGAGATCTTTTGATAGGCATGTGGAGGGAATAGGAATTAGATGTATGGCAATTTGATGGAAGCATAGTCTTTTAGTATAAGTGGGTGATTGTTGGGATGTATACTGAAAGCCAAGCTCTTTGTATGAACATCTTCATTTTGAAATAAAAATCACATGATCATTGTTTGCATTTTATATATATGCATATTATCTGATACTTTACATTGTAGATAACATGATGTGTGGTGTCGCACAGAAGATCATCTTATCAGTTCCTTATAGAGTATAAGTGGAGGCTTACAACCAAGATGGTTTTGGACAAACCATTAGTGTAATTTGGTATTGGTTTATCTTGACCATAGAATTATACTAGTACACTTTGTGTGTATTGAGTAGGACCATTTTAGAGGTGATTCAATTTATACTGACTATATAATTGAATCAGACCTCAGATATTATGGTGTACATGCTCTTAATCCCGATATAATAATAGGCATATGTACTTAGTATTTATTTCTTTTATTTACCAATGGGCGAGACTTAAGTGTTAAGTCGATAGGCCTAGTAAGTTGGGAAATAAAATTATTTACATGGTGTGTCGTTGATTTTAGGAGGAAACCGTGTCCTATATTTTAGGATGATGATGTCCCCTTGAGGAGCTCATAAAGTTCATCATGTAAATTCTGTAGGTGGACTTGGTCCAACATGATGATAAGGATGAGTGGTACTACTCATGGAGTTAGATATTAATTAATTAAATTGTCAATAATTTAATTAATGAATGGACATTCGATATCTTAAACACGGAGAGATATTTTGTACAAATAATATGTGGAGCCCATATTTAATTATGCGGATTGGTGAGGTAGATCAATGATGATCCTCTAGTGGAATGGATCATCATTAATGGATCAGGTTATATGTGGTTCAGATCCATTGGGTGGCCAAGATCCAACTCCTCCTCATGATCCCTATTATAGCCTATTATAAATACCACATGAAGCCTAGATATATAGAAGAGGTGGAGAGGCTTGGGCGGCAACAAGTTCTATGGTTTGCTTCTTGAGGCCGGCGGCAAGGGAGTTGTGATAGGGTTTGGTGTTTGCTTCTCCTAGGGCCGGCGACAACTTGTGCTAGAGTTGACTTTTGCTTCTCCTAAGGCCGGCGGTCCTTCACCCTCTCCCTAAGGCCGGTGCCTCTTCCCTTGTTCAGAGCGAGCAAAGAAGGGAAGATACGTGGTCTAGGAGGCTTCGATTCTTGGAAGATCGTCGGCCACACGACATCCAAGAAGAAGATAGGAATACAATAGAAGATCAAGAGGTAAAACAAGAGGTATAATCTTGTTTAATATTGATTCTAGTTCTTTTGTATTTTGCATGTTATTGATTGACATGGACCCCGATGATAAACACAAAAACCGAAGATATGTTCATCATCTATTCCACAGCTAATCGAGGAAAAGGGTTAGGTTGCTTGAACAACGAGTTTGTTCGAGCGACCACTCAATTCGAATAACACAATGATGAATCGATTTCTTGGGTACCGTCTCCATTCAGATTAGTTTTAATTAATAAAATTTTAATCCAGGGACGTGAGATAGGATAGCCATGCACAAGCGATCGAAGCGAAGAAGCGGGAAACACGTCTTTTCCCTTCAAAATTCACATATCAAACTTGATTAACACATCTAATCATTCAAAATGACTCATCAATATAAATAATAAACCATTCATCGTATGAAACTTATAATACAAAAATATCGAATGTAACAAGTCAAGAAACATTTAGTTATAAAATTAAAACATAACTACCATCATCATCTCTCGCGTATCTTTCATCTCGCGTATCTTCCCTCTCAACAATTAATCCTGCAACTAGAGAAGATCCCTGCAGCTGGAGAACCGAAGATCCTGCAACTAGAGAAGGAGAACTTGCAGTTGGAGAACCAGAAGATTTTGCAACTTGAGAAGGAGATCCTACAGTTGGAGAAGGGGCCGAAGACACATGTCCTGCAAGTGAATCAGATGATACAGGAGTTGAAGCAAAGGAAGAGAGTATTCTTCCATCACTATTCCATCTATAACCGCCACATCGAAACTATCAATCATAATTCTTAGAATAATAAAGTAAAAAATGAAACACATCTTCATTGGATGTATAATGAATAAAAAAACTTACCATATTTTATCTAAAGTACTAGACACCGAAATAATATACTAATATATCAAAAAAATTCTCTGACGTCTTATAACTTACAATTTTTTTCTTCGCTTGATTTGCATCACTATCTATATGTGGTATCTTAACTTCTTCGATCGAACTCTCACCTTTAACTTTTCTCGGGCTTAGACTCGGAATCATGTCTAGTAACATGACATGAAGAGAATCTGTCAAAATTGTTCTAACTTCTTGTATCGTCCTAAAGTGACTCTTGTGTCCTAGACGACACAAGAAGTTAGAACAATTTTGGCAGATCCTCTTCATGCATGTTACTAGACATGATTCCGAGTATAAGCCAGAGGAAAGTCGAAGGTGAGATCGACCGGTGAAGTTAAGATACTATATATATATATAGTGATGCAAATCAAGCGAAGAAAATAATATAAGCTATAAGAAAATGCTAGCCATCTTCTCAAAGATTGGTCACATCCTGTAAATATGTGGATCAACATAGGTGCTTATTGTATCATAAAATTTGATACCTAATAAGAGTAATGTAAAGGAAAAAAACAACAATAAATTCTTCGGAGAAGAAATACATAAAATCAAACATTAATTATATATATTATAGAATGATAATGCTATAAATTTTTGAATATACAATATACCTGTCTATTGGAAGTAATGGATGAGCTCACAGCTGAAGTCTTTACAAACATGTGGATCACCTGAAGGATGAAGTACGATAAGCCTATGAAAAATAAATATTAATTTTGTATTTATATTACACATTACATAATTTAAATGATTTAATTTGAATTACATGTCTACGTTTTGTACGCAATCCAAGGTCGACACAATAGTTGTTGACGATCCAGCGGTGACGATGAACTACACACACGCGGAGCCTAGAATAACACCTCAACTAGGTGAACAACCCAGATAGGCCATCGGTGCGACAAAGTCGTCGACCCTAGCCATGCGAATGACGCATAAGGGACATCGGGGTGACAGAACCGTTGGTCGTGCGAAGGACGCGACAGAGGGCAACAATGCGACAAGGGCATCGCCCCTGTTGCGCGAAGGATGAGGTAGGGGGATTCCCCGTTGCATGTCGATCGTGCGACAGGGGTGTCACCTCTAATGTGCCACTGATGCATGGCAGGGGCAACTGCAGGGAGCATGCGACGCGTGCTCGTGAAAGCGCGCCTACCTCTCATGACAGTTGTTGTGAGCATGACACATGCTCGTGGTAGCATGCGCCGGCCTGCCGCGAGCACGATGCATGCTCGTGGCAGCATGCGCCGGTAGGCTGCAGCAAGCTTGCGGCAGGCCACAACAAGCTCACGGTAGAACACAGCGAGCGCGTGGCAGGCCATCGCGAGCATGATGCATGCTGGCGGCCAGCCACCGTGAGCTTGCACGTGCTGAGAGCGTCTGCTGCGAACTCATGCGACAGACTGGCACGTGCTGCCGCGAGCATGTGTCATGCTCAGAGCAACTGTCATGCGTGGTAGGCGCACTGTTGTGAGCACGTGTCGGCCACCATGAGCAAGCACCTACTACGAGCTCACGCGTCAGGCCATCGTGAGTTGCGCATTTGGCAGCCACAAGCTCGCACAGCGACAGGCCTGCCACAAGCTCACGCGGCACCTGCCGGTCGTGCGCGGATGCCAAATCTGCTTCGGTGGGGAGTGGAAGAGCAGGGAAGAGGAGAGGGAGAGATGTGTACTGGGAGGGAGAATCGATCGGAGTGTGAGAAAGGGAAAAAGGGTGGAGATGATTGATAATTAGGTGGAATTTGGTGACGAATCAAATATTTCTCGCTAATTTTATGATGAATTTAATATTCGTCGCAAAAATTTTCAATGAATTATTAAATCGTTGCAAATTCGGTGACGAATTCATATTTCATCGCAATATTCTATGATGAATTTTATTTTTCATCGTAAAATTGGTGATGAAAATTAAATTCGTTGCCAAATTAGCGACGAATATTAAATTCGTTGTAAATTTCCTTGCCAATCTCTTTTTCGCCAAATAATTGAAAATGTCCGATGAAAATTTTTCCTCACCAAATTTGTCAGAAAATTTTCAACGAATTATGAATTCTTTGCAAAATTTTAAACGAATTATATTTTCGTTACAAATTTTTGCAATGAATTATATTTTCGTTGCAATTTTCCAACAAATCTATAATTCATTGCAAAATTTTGCGATGAAAAATCAAATTCGTTGCAAAACTGTGATGAAATTTGTGACGAGATTTAATTTGTTGCAAATGTAAATAAGTTTGCAACAAATTTTTTTTTTGGAAATTGCATTACTAATTTGCGACGAAATTTATAATTCGATGTAAATTTTGTTGGAAATTTCCAATAAATTATTTTCGTCGCCAAATTTTTGTTGGTGCAGTGGGCACCTAAGTCGAACCTAAGTTTTGATTATAGTAAACGATATAAAGTTAAGCTTATATTGTTATCTCACGAGCTAAATCAAGTGTACAGAAAAGTCTCAATGCTGGAGCTGAAGGCTAGCGACACCCGGAGGAAGCCACGGTGGTCGGGCGACACTCGAGTTACTTCAGAGGGAGCCGAAGGAATCGAGTGGAAGGCCGGAAGCAAAAGCGACACGTAAGTATCGAGGTAAGCTCGTGTGTGCGAGCGTAAGTGAGGTCGTATCCTCTTTACGAGGATGATCTTAGGCGACGATCCGACCCAAGACTTCCCATGGAAGGTCTATGTTGAGATCGGACGGCAAGTGGCCGTTGAATCCACTTATATTTTGAGCTAACTCTTTATTGTAGTCAAAAATCCTGGCCATCAGTTCAACCGGCCAGTTCAACCGGCGCCAGTTCAACCGGCCAGTTCAACCGGTGGTCAAAAATCAGCCTCGAGGAGTCAAGCTTTATCACCATTTTTCAAGGAGTTTTGTGCCCATTTGTGATTGGTTGAAGACCCATTCAGTGAAGGGCTTAAAGGCTATAAAAGGAGGGCCAAACCTAGGGTTTCATCATCAAATTCTAAGTAAATAAAACCCTAGGGCCAAAAAATGTTAGATTGGTGGTTTCACCAAATCTAAGCGCCCCCGGCTCTGATACCAATTGTTGGATCGAAGCGGATTTCATCATCAAACCTAGGGTTTCATCATCAAACATTTCCGCTGATATATTTTACTAACATTTTTTTTTACAGATTTGTTTTTCGTTCGTTTAAATTTTTCTGCCGCACTACTAATCCAAGACGAAGTCTTGGTACTCTTCGTTTGGTTTTGTTTTGCAAGTATTCGCTTTTGGAGTAGCCGACGGTCAAACGGGCATAACTTTTCGTACAAGTTGACCCACGACACGATCTACCTACCAAAACGAAGCTCTCAGAGAGATCTACACTTCTTATGAGGGTAAACCCTCATAACAAGCTGTCTTCATCCTCAAAAATCAACGTTTAGTAGCCTTTTGGGGACATCGAAGGTTGTGAGTACTTACTTTTTATTTAGTTTCTTATTTCTTTGCTTAACCTTCTATTTTTCATTTGTTTCTTTTTATTTCCTGCACTACTAATCCAAGACGCATGTCTTGGTATGTTCGTGTGTTTTTGTCGTTGCTAGGTTTTCTTTTTAGTCTCCTTTTTTTTTTTTTCTAATGGCCCATCTCGAGGGTTTTAGCACCGTCCGACCTCCGTTTTACAACGGAGATGATTTCCGTTACTGGAAAGGTCGGATGGAATGCTTTCTCAAAACCCAAATCGAGATGTGGATCATAATCCAAATGGGTTTCACACTTCCGACTAATGAAGTGGGTGACTCCTTGGATTATGATCAATGGACCGTTGCAACAAAACGACAAGTCGAAGCCGATGCCAAGGCAACACAATTCCTCCAATGCGGCTTGTCCAAGGAGGAGCTAAATCGCGTCGGCCCCTTCATAAGCGCAAAGGATCTTTGGACAAAACTAATCGAGTTACACGAAGGATCGGATCAAGCTAAGGTTTGCAAACGCGATTTGTTGTTCAATAAATTGTATACACTAAAAATGCAGGAACACGAGTCCGTGACGCAACTCCACGCCCGTGTCCAAGACATAGTCAACAACCTACACGCAATTGGGCAAAAGGTCGAAAATCGCGACCTTATAAGGTATGTTCTAAACTCTTTTCCGAGGACTACCTTGTGGGTATCCATGGTCGATGCCTACAAGGTCTCCAAGGACCTTTCTAAACTTAGATTAGATGAACTCTTTTCGGATTTTGAATTACATGAGCAGTCCAACTCGGAACCCGAGAGGGGTATAGCCTTGTTTGCAGGTTCAAAGAAGAAGAAAATCGCAAGCATGCCACCACCAACCGAGGAGGAAGATGAGTCCGAAGAAGAAGTTGAGAATTGATCCCAACTAATGAACCTAGCTCGAAGGATAGCCAAGGGACGAAAGCGAACCACAACTCGACCCAACCAAGGTAAGCCTAAAAGTTCTAATATTAGGTGTTATGAGTGTAACAGGTTTGGACATATAAAGTCCGAGTGCCCCAAGCTCAACCACCAAGCACCTAAGCACAAGAAGGCCCTCAATGCGACATGGGAAGAAGCGTCATCCGAAGAAGACGAAGACCATGTCTTCATGGCGAAATCGATTGAGTCCGACACGGAGACCAAACCTGAACTTGAGTCAGAACCTGAGGATGACTCGGACTACGAAGCTACCTTCAAGTCAAGCCACGGATACGCATCCGTTTCAAAAGATACCCTTAAGGTGAGTCGAACCTTATTTAATACTTTACATAATACGGTTAGGTTTTTGTCTAGGAAGTTAGCTAAGTCCGAGTCCAAGGTCGAGACCCTGGTTGAGGAAGTTAAACTCCTCAAACACGAGGTCTCCCTAACCTCTTCGACTAGTCGAGTTCAAGAGAAGGACTCAACTCGGGTTGAAAAACTCGAAGTTGAGAACTCACTCTTGAAAAGTCAAGTCGAAGATCTTAGGAATACGTTGGAAAGGTTTACTTTGGGATCCAAAGGACTTGACCTCCTACTTGGATCGCAAAGGGCCGTGTACAACAAGGCCGAACTAGGGTTTAGCTCAAACATGACCAATAAGTCGTATATGTCAATCGTAAGTAGACATAAAAAATGTGTCCAAGCATGGGTCCCTAAGACCACTTTAATTTCAACTCTAGGATCCAACTATTACTGGGTTCCCAAGGACCAAATCCACTATGTGGATAGACGGAACCGATTCAACGGTCTAGGGGGAGCCAGTACAAAACATGTTTGTGTTTTAACTTAGAAATTGCATGCTTAGATTTTTTTTTTCTTTCGTGAACTCACTTAGAACACGTAAATAACCAACTAAAATCCTTCGAAAAGATTGAGCCTCGGGGAGCCTCTTTTCAAATAACCAACTAAAATCCTTCGAAAAGATTGAGCCTCGGGGAGCCTCTTTTCAAATAATCAACTAAAATCCTTCGAAAAGATTGAGCCTCGGGGAGCCTCTTTTCAAAAATAACTAGTTAGACGAGGAAATAATTTTAGGTGAGTCAAGTCATCATTTTCTTGAAAATGGCTTTGTCTAAGGAAGTGGTCGATGATCCGATAAAAGAAGGCCCCTGTGCCTCGCCACGACCTGGAAGCCATGATCTTGAAAAGGTAAACTTGACAAGCCTAGGGTCAAATCCAAATCTAACATTACTTAAACATAAATGCACTTAATCAACTTAATTGGAAGTCATCTCACAAAGAACACATAAGTATAACATGCTTGATAATATAGACTCCGGTGAGATGACCTAGGTTTAACAAGTTACAACCAATTTTTTTTTTAAAAAATATAATAATCTAACATCCAATCCAACCACCTTGTGTGTAGGATCAATGGATGTTAGACAGTGGTTGCTCCCAACACATGACCGGGGATCAACTCAAATTCGCGAAGCTTCGATTCAAATGACAAGGATCGGTAGCCTTTGGGAATAACGGCAAGCTCAAAATCATCGGATCAGGTGATATCGAGCTTAACTCGAATTTTGTTATTAAAAATGTATTACTTGTAGAGAATTTTGAATATAACCTGCTTAGCGTAAGCCAATTATGTGACAATAATTATAAGGTCGTATTTTTAGAAAATGAATGTGTAATTAAAACAAATGAAACAGCTAAAATAATACTCAAAGAAACTAGGACAAATAACATTTATACAATTAACTTAATCAAATCCTCAGCCAAATGTCTTATGAAACAGGAAGAGGAATCATGGTTGTGGCACCGACGACTCGGTCACTCGCACCCAAGACTCGTCCACAAGATGAGTCAGAGTGGCCTAGTCAGAGGCTTACCCAACCTTAACAATTTGGTTAATAAAATCTGTAATGTTTGTCAAAAAGGAAAACAACCTAGGACACAACACAAGTTAACTAACCAAGAACGAACCTCAAGTGTACTTGAGCTCCTGCATATGGATCTATTCGATTCACATGGAGCCAAGTCACTCAATAAAAGTCAATATTGCTTAGTCATAATTGATGACTACTCCAGGTTTACTTGGGTTAGGTTCATCAAACATAAAAATGATACCCTAGATCAATTAATCAATTTATTCAAATTAATCGAGAATCAAAAAAACCTTAAGGTTAAAAGAATTAGAAGCGATCATGGTGGTGAATTAGAAAATCAAAGGTTCACCGACTTCTGTAACCTAAACGGATACCACCATGAATTCTCTTGCCCTAGGACCCCTCAACAAAATGGTCTAGTGGAGCGGAAAAACCGAACTCTACAAGAAGCCGCTAGGACCATGTTGAACGAATATGACCTACCCGATAGGTTTTGGCGGCGTGGAGTACGACATGCTATGTCCAAAATAGGATCCTTATGGTAAAAAGGCACCTTAAGACCTCATACGAGATTTATCACGATAAAATACCTAACATCAAGTACTTTAGGGTATTTGGGTGTAAGGTACATATCCTAAACACTAAGGATTACCTAGGGAAATTTACATCCAAGACCACTACCGGAATCTTTCTAGGATACTCGACTACAAGTTGAGCTTATAGAGTATATAACCACGACACCCTTAGAGTCGAGGAGACTATCAATGTAGTATTTGATGAAGGATATGGACCTACAAAACCCCCGGCAACCCCAATTAGCGAGCTGATTCATACTAGACCTAACTCTGATCTGGAGATCAGGTCTAGTGTTAATCCTAACCTAAGTCAACCAAGTCACTCTATTGATCAAGTGATAGATGACTCCAACCAAACTAATGTTCAACCAAGTCACCCCATTGATCAAGCATTAGGTGACACAAACCCAACCCAATCTAGGATTCAGACTAACCACCCTATCGATCAAGTGATAGGAGATCCTAATCTAGGAGTTCGAACTAGAGCATCCTATAGGAACCTTAGTCAAATTTCCTTAATTTCAAAGATAGAACCCAAATCAATTGAACAAGCTCTTCTTGATCCCGATTGGATTATTGCAATGCAAGAAGAGCTAGCTCAATTTACTAGGAATGAAGTGTGGGAATTAGTACCACCACCAAAAGACAAAACGATAATTGGAACAAGGTGTGTGTTTCGAAATAAGCTTGATGATAAAGGTGAAGTAGTTAGAAACAAGGCTAGGTTAGTCTCCAAAGGGTTTAGTCAAGTCGAAGGCTTAGATTACGATGAAACCTATGCCCCAGTAGCTAGACTCGAATCCATTCGAATGTTGCTAGCTTATGCCGTACATCGAGGGTTTAAGCTGTTTCAAATGGATGTTAAGTCGGCATTCTTAAATGGATACATTAAAGAAAAAGTTTATGTTAGCCAACCCCCCGGATTCAAAAATCTAGATAAACCCGACCATGTTCTAAAACTTAAGAAAGCTCTCTATGGACTTAAACAAGCTCCTCGAGCTTGGTACGAGAGACTTTCAATCCATCTTAAGTCAAAAGGGTTTAACCAAGGCTTAGTTGACCCAACTCTCTTCGTAAAAACCTTAGGTAAAGAAATATTCATAGCTCAAATTTACGTAGACGATATAATTTTTGGAACCTCTAACTCAGCCTTACTAAACGAGTTCGTTTCACTCATGGAAAGTGAGTTTGAAATGAACTTGGTAGGCGAGTTAAGTTTCTTTTTAGGTCTACAAATTAAACAAACTAAGGATGGTATATACCTATATCAACAAAAATACACTAAGGAGTTAATTAAAAGATTTGGAATGCAAGACGCTAAGATAATAAACACCCCAATGGCGATTAATGTTAACATAGGAGAAGACCTAGAAAGTAAGTCCATTGACTTAAAGTACTATAGGAGCGCGATAGGAAGTCTCCTATACTTAACTGCGAGTCGACCCAACATCCTATTCGCAGTAAGTATGTGCGCCAGGTTTCAAACCTATGCTAAGGAGTCTCACCTAACCCTAGTTAAGCGTATCCTTAGATATCTTAAGGGTACACTTAACGTTGGTATTTGGTACCCTAGATCTACGGAGTTCGAACTAATCGGCTACTCCGATTCGGATTATGTCGGTAGTAAACTCGATAGAAAGAGCACGAGTGGTTGTTGTCAACTACTCGGCTCAAGTCTAGTGAGTTGGTGCAGTAGGAAGCAACATTGTGTTGCCTTATCTACCACCGAAGCCGAATACATTGCGATGGGTGAGTGTGTAACTCAGCTTCTTTGGATGAAGCACACTCTCCGAGACTTTAGGTTGGACTTCACCAAAACTAAAATTTTTGTAGACAACATAAGTTCGATAAATCTAACTAAGAACCCTATATGCCATTCAAGGACAAAGCATATAGAGGTAAAACACCATTTCATTCGAGAACATGTAGCCAACGACTCCATACAACTCGAATATGTTGACTCAAAGTCTAACCTAGCAGACATATTTACTAAACCACTACCCGAAGCCGAATTTAGTCTCTTGAGATGAAGATTAGGCATGTGCGTAATAGAATAGGAACTTACAAATTATATCTTCTTACTACTATTTCTTACTTTTTTTTCATGGAACTAGCATAGGACATACCTTAGATATCATGCACCTATAGATTTAAGGAGCCAATACATCTCACAACACATAGGACTAATGTGTTTGTGTACTTAGCCACGTAGATGGGTGTGAGATGTTAGGACCTTACTCCTGGTTCTAGATGTAGAGCTAGTGCATCGCTATGAACCACGGAGTATAATCATCTGAAACTACGACCAGACAAAGTTGATCCTTCATATCAATCAAGCCAAATATGAGTCGAACATTTTATAGATGAACTTATTTTCAGTATATTATTTAAAAAAAAAAATGTGGAACATGTTTGGACTTTAAATTTAACATTTATTTTGTTTTCCACACACCGCTTACTCTTTTCGATATACGACAAAAGGGGGAGAAAAAGGAGAAAAAGGACAAAAGTTAAGGGGTCAAAATTTTTTTTTGATAACTTAACTCTTACTTCATAATTAAACCAAAAGTTAACTTTAAGTTTTGAAAACTTATTTAACTTTTAACAAAAGGCCAAGGTTAAGAAATCATTTGGTTTCTTAACTTAAAACTTATTTTAAACACTATGGCCAATATTAAGTAATTTCGGTTACTTAATTCTTTTTCTTAGTAGCACATATCAAGGGGGAGAGTTAAAACCCTTTCTCAAGTACTCACCCTCGGTCAAGGGGGAGGATTCCTCAAGGGGGAGCACTTGAAAAAGAATTTTTATATACTCCTACTCATTCATGCATAATCTCATACTTATTTTTGTCTTAACTTTGTATGTGGGTTTGCCATAAATCAAAAAGGGGGAGATTGTTGGTGCAGTGGGCACCTAAGTCGAACCTAAGTTTTGATTATAGTAAAAGATATAAAGTTAAGCTTATATTGTTATCTCACGAGCTAAATCAAGTGTGCAGAAAAGTCTCAATGCTGGAGCTGAAGGCTAGCGACACCCGGAGGAAGCCGCGGTGGTCGGGCGACACTCGAGTTACTTCGGAGGGAGCCGAAGGAATCGAGTGGAAGGCTGGAAGCAAAACCGACACGTAAGTATCGAGGTAAGCTCGTGTGTGCGAGCGTAAGTGAGGTCGTATCCTCTTTACGGGGATGATCTTAGGCGACGATCCGACCCAAGACTTCCCATGGAAGGTCTATGTTGAGATCGGACGGCAAGTGGTCGTCGAATCCACTTATATTTTGAGCTAACTCTTTATTGTAGTCAAAAATTTCAACCGGCCAGTTCAATGGCCCAGCGCCGATTCAGCCGGCGATTCAACCGGTGGTCAAAAATCAGCCTCGAGGAGTCAAGCTTTATCACCATTTTTCAAGGAGTTTTGTGCCCATTTGTGATTGGTTGAAGACCCATTCGTTGAGGGGCTTAAAGGCTATAAAAGGAGGGCCAAACCTAGGGTTTCATCATCAAATTCTAAGTGCTCAAAAGCCTCCGTTACGCTGCAACTCTCCGACGACTCTACTACAACGAAGTGCTGCCAACAACCCTAGCTTAAAGTTTCTCTTGTTTAGTTGTTGGTATAATCTTAATTTGTTATTGCTTTCAATATTGCAATTCTTTTCAATCGAGGTTTTTCGTTGCATTTTACTTTAATAGAAGAGAGGGTTTGTCTCTCTATCTTTTTGCTTCGAAGGCTTTTGTAATCGTAAAACTCCTACCTCCAACGAGGAGGAGTGTTTTAGTGAATTGCCCTCCGTACACGGTCTAGGACCGTTAGGGCCTTGGAGTAGTAGCCGAAGGCTACGAACCAAGTAAAAAAACTATTTGTCTCATTTAGTTTTTATTTACATTTCCGCTGCGTTTAATTGTCTATCGAATGATTTAAAAGAAAAGTTTTTATCGCTATTCACCCCCCCCTCTAGCGATCCGCTTCGATCCAACAATTTTGTCGCTATTTTGATATATTTTTGTAGTGAATGTTTCAAAATAATCAACTCTAATCAAGGCCTATAGATCATATTATATCAATTAAGTAAAAAAGAGTTGAACATATTTATTAGATGAAGTATATTGAAATTATTATTTTTCAAAATAAAAAGGGACATGCTTGGACTTACACATATAAAGTTTCCTTTGTTTCCCTTTCTAAACATTTCACACATTAAAACTTATAAATACACACCAAAGGTTTTTTCAATATATGGCAAAATGGTGAGAAAAGGCCAAAAGCTAAGGTAAAAAGTTTTTTTAATTAGGCCAAAAGTTAAGTGGGAGAAAGTAAAAAGTTGTTAGTTAAAACATTGAGGGGGAGAAGAGGTTAAAGTTGTTTTTCAAAATTTGAAATTTAACCTTCATTAAGTTTCTTTTTCAAAACTCATATAGTTAAAACATTGAGGGGGAGAAGAGGTTTAAGTTGTTTTTCAAAATTTGAAAGTTAATCTTCTTTAAGTTTCTTTTTCAAAACTCACCTAGGGTTATGGGGGAGGTAACCTTGAGGGGGAGGATTTGGAAAAGAACCCATTTCATTCATACTTACAATTCATACTTACTCATACTTGATATTCATGCTTACTAACTTATTCATACTTACTATTACATGCTCTACTATTCATGTCATGCTTATTTTTCCTTAACTTTGAATCGGTTTTCTATAGATAAAAAATGGGAAGGTTGTTGGTGCAAAGAAACCAGATAATCGAACCTAGGTTTTAATAATGGTAGAGGTTCAAAGTTAAGTTATTATTATCTCACATGCTGTGTTGAGTGTCCAGGGAATGTATTAAGCTAAGTTAAAGGTCAGCGACACTAGGAGAATCTTGGGACGAGAAAACGTGATGGTCGTGTTGGTGCAATCGGCCCAGGTCACGATTGACCAGGACTCGAGTTTGACTCGAGTGATGTTTTGATGTTTCGACAAAAACATATGACAATGTAATTGTCATTTGGTAAAGTCCAAGTCTTGAGTACTTGGCATGGAAAGTCCAAGTGGGACACTTGGCATTGGGAAAAGTCCAAGCATGGGTCTTGGCAATGTAAAGTCCAACATGGGTTGGCAAGGAAAGTCCAAGCATGGGTCTTGGCAATGTAAAGTCCAACATGGGTTGGCAAGGAAAGTCCAAGCATGGTCTTGGCATGAAAAGTCCAACATGGGTTGGCAAGGGAAAGTCCAAGCTTGAGTCTTGGCATTTGAGAAGTCCAAGGGTTTGATATTGGCAGCGTAAAGTCCAAGCGGAAGTCTTGGCAGCATAAGTCCAATGGTTGGCGGCGTAAAGTCCAAGCGGAGTCTTGGCGGCGTAAGTCCAATGTGCCTTGGCGGTGTAGACACCGTTAGCATGACATAGCCGACGGAAGCACCTGAAGGCTAGCGCGATGGATGAACAAGTCATGGATAACTTGGAGGGATCCGAGAGGCATGAGGCTGATGGAGGTGGCTAGAAGGCTTAGGTCTAGGCTAAGGGTGGTCTAGCAAGTATGGGGGAACCATACTTGGGTTAAAACCTCATGTTTGAGGTGTGCTAGTCGACTGGTGCCATGTGGCAGTCGACTGGACCGAGTCAACTAGGGTTTGACTGCGGGTTATGGCCTAGCGATCGAGAGGTGGGGGCCGATCGATGGCTCGAGCAATGATCGATCGTGTGATCACCGACCGGTGCTCGAGAAATCGCCGAGAATCGGAGTCAAGACTGATCGTCGAGTGAGAACTCCATCACGATCGATGGTCACAATCACCGATCGATGAAGGTTCCGTTGGACTTATCCAGCGTGGATCTAGCCGTTGTCTCACGACAACAGTGGCATCAGTCGACTGATGGTCCCGATCAATCGACTGATCGACTTTTTCCAGCACAGGTTTAAGCTATATATGGAGCTCGTGATGGAGGAAAAACAAAGGTTTCTTTGAGGCGATTTGGGGCGATTTGCTGTTGCAAATCAGGGTCTCTAAGTTGATATCAAGCAACCAAGCAATCAAGCAATCCAAAGGCAATTGTAAAGTAGTTTTCTTTACTTGCATTGTATTTCATTATTGTAATTGCTTGTATTTGTATCTTATTGTTGTAAGATTACTTGTAAGGGGTTTCTCCACCTTCGACTTGTGTCGAGAAGGAGTATTTGTGATTAGTGAGTGCGTGTGCATCACTAGAGCTCATAGAGCTCGATCCGTGAAGTAGGAACCATGTGGTTTCGAACCACGTTAAATATTTGTGTTTGCGTGTTGTATATTTTGTTATCATTATTATCTTTCTATTTCCACTGCACTAACGAAATTGTAGAGACAACCGCAAACGAATTCCATCTACGAATGGTCAACGCTATTCACCCCCCTCTAGCCGTTCCAAAATATTCCCAACAAGTGGTATCAGAGCCCGGGGATCTTCTACCGATTAACAACCCGGAGTTAAGAAGCTAGAGGGAAGAATATGGAATTTGAGGAAAGATTGGGTGACGACGTCAACATCCCACCTTCCTTCAACTGCGAACATTTTGCGTATTGGAAAGGTAGGTTGGAATATTTTCTAATGACGAATATAGAAAATTAGTTTACCGTGACTATAGGTTTTGATGCTCCGAGAGGAGAAAATGGCAAAATCCTCAAGATGAAGAGATGGACTGAGGAGCAACGGGAAAAATTCAAGACAACCGTTAAGGTAACAAAAATGTTGATTGATTTGATACCTAACGATATTTTGTCCAGATTAGGAAGCTATAGGGATGCCAAGGAATTGTAGAACAAGTTGATCAAGTTCCATGACAATCCCGAATCGGTCCAAGAAGACTTGGAAGAGGAGGAGACCGAAGAAGAATCATCATCATCCTCACAAGAAAGTGAGGAGTCAACTTCCGGGTCGGAAGAGGTGGAGGAAGTGGAAGAAGCATCCACCTCAAGGATTGAGGGGGAGGAGAGAACCTTCATACCGGAACATCGAGAAGAAGAAGCTTCGACATCCGGTCAAGATGAAGAAGCCCAAAGTCCAATTCCGGTCTCCACCACCATCGGTAACTCAAACACCTCAATTCAAAATAAAAATAACATTATGTGTTTTGAGTGTAGGAAATTTGGGCATTATAAGAGTAAGTGCCCAAAGAAGGTTAGGAAAGCTCCACCGGCACCAAAGGCCAAGGATGCCGGTCCCTCAAGTCAAAAGAGCAAGGAGCATATTATATGCTTCAAGTGCAACTCAAAGGGCCATTATCGGAGTCAATGTCCAAGGGGAAAGAAGAAAGGGCAAGAAGGAGCAACACAAGTAGGGGGAGCCTCCAAGGCAAACCCTAAGGTAAAATTTATTAATGCATCTTCTAAATTTAAAAGTCAAAAGCATGCTAGGAATTTTAATTCTCCTGCAATTTGCCATGAAAAGTATGCTAATAGAAATAAATACTTTTGTTTAGGTGCTAAGAGTGTTCACTTAGGAAATAAGAAGAAATTTGGGACTAATGTCCCTAAAAATATATTACCTAAGGAAAGCATTAAGAAAATAGGAGAACATCTAGGCCTTAACCCTAAATGGACTAGGCATATGGCTAGGAAGAACCATGCCCATGGTCTAAATCAAAATTCTAAAATTGGGCAATTAGAATTAGAGAACCAAGCCTTGAGGTCAAGGCTTGAGAAACTTGAAAAGACCCTAAATAAGATACAAAATCAATCTAAAGGGTTTAATGGTCAAATTCCTGGGTCAAGAAGTCAAAGTCAACATCTAGGATCTAAAAGTCAAAAGCCAACCAAGGGCAAGCAAGGTTTGGGTCACAAACCTAAGCCTAAGGTGGCTTACCATAGTGTTCCATTTGATTATGGAACACAAACTAGGTCTAGGAAGACTAAGGTCAATAGGGAAGTCATCCCTAGAGTTGACCAAAGGTTGTGCCTAGTGGCTAAGGTTTCTAGGAAACCTAGGGTGGCCACTAAGAAGGTTGCAAGGGGAGTTACCCCTAGAGTCAACCTAGGTAAGACCCAAATGACCAAGGCTAATAAGCCTAGGAGGGTCATTAGGAAGGTATCTAGGGAGGTTATCCCTAAGGAATACCTAATTAACCCTAGGAGCTCAAATCGGTTTTGGGTTCCTAAGAGCGTGATTGATTCACGCTAGATGGGTTAGGGTGTGCCAACCTTAAATGGATGGGTAGTTAACTCAACCATGGCAAAGGTGGCACTTTAGGTTATTTTCAAGGTTATGGATACCTTGGAAATAGATTTGAATTATCATCCTAAAAAGTTTTAGGATGTGCCAATATTACTTGAGAAGTTTGATAAAATGATCAAAATTGGCACAATTTAGGTTTAGAGGTTAGTGTGCCATTTTGGGTTTTTGGCACACTTGGGAGAAAAATAGAAATATGGCAAAATATAATTAATTATATGAAATGACAATTAATATTAAAATTTAGGTATTACCATACCTATATATTTTATTTGCCATGTCTTGATTGCCATATGCCATGACATCATATTTCTTTAATCATTTCTATATGTCATGTACATGTTTAGGATTAAGGATTAAATGTCATGTGTTTTTAGATTTCATCTTATGCCATGACATCATGATTATGAGCATGTGTTTATCTATATCATCTCAAATGCCATAATCACTCATGCATTTAAGATAATTTGATTGAAATTGATTTAAGGACAATGGCATGACTTGGAGTCCCATTTATAAGGGAATCAAGTAGGGTTGCCTTAGAAAAATGCATGAAACCCTAGATTAAATGAACCAAAACCCACATCTCACATCCAATTGACATGTATGTGTATTTATACACCCTAGATACATGTGAGATGCTAGGATATGAGTTAAGTTCAAGGTGCATAGTTTTTGCATCTAGTTGAACCCAAACTCATCTTAACTCAACATGTGGATCATTGGGAAAGCTTGTGTACAAGTCATGTACAATGAGCCCAAGGAATATGATCCAAAATAAGGTTTTGAAAATATTTTAAAATCATTTTGAAAAACCTTGGTGAAGTCTATCTTTTGATAGCAATCACCATTGATGAGATTGATACAAAGTGAGCTTAAACTTTAAAGTTTTTAGTCACTTTTGGATTTTGTATCAATTTCTCTATTTTATGGGTAAAATATTTTTCAAACATTTTCACCCATTGTATTGGTCATAGGTATTATACGTATCAAATTTCGTGATTTTTCGATATACGTATAATTATTTATGACGATCGATGAGTGTGGCAACGACCGACATTGACAGATCGTGATCGCCAAGTCTGATTTCGGGAAAAACAAGGTTTGTTTAGCCCGATTTCATACAAGTAAAGGTCCCTAATCACTCCTAACCCTAGGATATGCTTTGGGAAGCATTATAAAGGGTGAAAATCCATTGGATATGGATTAGGAGAGTTGTTTAGGGTTTGTATCAATGTTAAGGTGTTGGAAAGTTCAATGTTGAATTTCTATCCTTAATTTTGATGGTTTAGAGTTCCTATTGGCTTAGGGACTTCCCAAGGACATTGTTGGTGCAATGGTCAAGGGGGAGCAAGCCTTTAGGGGGAGGTATCCATCTTGGGATGATGGATATGTTTTTCTCCTTGAAGAGGAGAAGTTATTGGGAGAATATGACATCAATTGGGAAATTGATGGGACTTTTGAGAGACCCAATTTGGAAATTGGGAGAGTAAATGGAATTGTCTCTCTTGAGTGATATTGGACTTATCACTAGGTAGATGGTAGGCATCCTAAGTATTTTTGGATCAAGGGGGAGATTGTAAGATCTCATTGGGACATGAGACATTGAACTCCTTGGAGAGAAAACCTTTTTGATGTTAGTCAAAAAGGGGGAGAATGTTTGGGGGAGAACATTTGGAGAGTATTTACCAGTTTGGGATAATTGGAAAAGGATTTGAGTTAGTGTTCTAACTCAATCATTTGTTTGGTTTTTGTCAAACATCAAAAAGGGGGAGATTGTTTGTGCAATTGGCCCAGGTCATGAATGACCAGGACTCGAGTTTGACTCGAGTGATGTTTTGATGTTTCGACAAAAACATATGACAATGTAATTGTCATTTGGTAAAGTCCAAGTCTTGAGTACTTGGCATGGAAAGTCCAAGTGGGACACTTGGCATTGGGAAAAGTCCAAGCATGGGTCTTGGCAATGTAAAGTCCAACATGGGTTGGCAAGGAAAGTCCAAGCATGGGTCTTGGCAATGTAAAGTGCAACATGGGTTGGCAAGGAAAGTCCAGGCATGGGTCTTGGCAATGTAAAGTCCAACATGGGTTGGCAAGGAAAGTCCAAGCATGGTCTTGGCATGAAAAGTCCAACATGGGTTGGCAAGGGAAAGTCCAAGCTTGAGTCTTGGCATTTGAGAAGTCCAAGGGTTTGATATTGGCAGCGTAAAGTCCAAGCGGAAGTCTTGGCAGCATAAGTCCAATGGTTGGCGGCGTAAAGTCCAAGCGGAGTCTTGGCGGCGTAAGTCCAATGTGCCTTGGCGGTCTAGACACCGTTAGCATGACATAGCCGACGGAAGCACCTGAAGGCTAGCGCGATGGATGAACAAGTCATGGATGACTTGGAGGGATCCGAGAGGTGTGAGGCTGATGGAGGTGGCTAGAAGGCTTAGGTCTAGGCTAAGGGTGGTCTAGCAAGTATGGGGGAACTATACTTGGGTTAAAACCTCATGTTTGAGGTGTGCTAGTCGACTGGTGTCATGTTGCAGTCGACTGGACCGAGTCAACTAGGGTTTGACTGCGGGTTATGGCCTAGCGATCATCGCCAGGTGGGCGGATCGGTGATGCTCAGCCGATCGATCGTGTGATCGATCGGTCGGTGTGCTCGAGAAATCGACCACAGAATGGAGTCGAGACTCGACTGGTCGAGTGAGGACTCCATCAGTCGACTGATGGTCACAATCAGTCGACTGATGAAGGTTCCGTTGGACTTATCCAGCATGGATCTAGCCGTTGTCTCACGACAACAGTGGCATCAGTCGACTGATGGTCCCGATCAGTCGACTGATCCACTTTTTCCAGCATAGGTTGAAGCTATATATGGAGCTCGTGATGGAGGAAAAACAAAGGTTTCTTTGAGGTGATTTGCTGTTGCAAATCAGGGTCTCCAAGTTGATATCAAGCAACCAAGCAATCAAGCAATCCAAAGGCAATTGTAAAGTAGTTTTCTTTACTTGCATTGTATTTCATTATTGTAATTGCTTGTATTTGTATCTTATTATTGTAAGATTACTTGTAAGGGGTTTCTCCACCTCCGACTTGTGTCGAGAAGGAGTATTTGTGATTAGTGAGTGCGTGTGCATCACTAGAGCTCATAGAGCTCGATCCGTGGAGTAGGAACCGTGCGGTTCCGAACCACATTAAATATTTGTGTTTGCGTGTTGTATATTTTGTTATCATTATTATCTTTCTATTTCCGCTGCACTAACGAAATTGTAGAGACAACCCCAAACGAATTCCATCTATGAACGGTCAACGCTATTCACCCCCCTCTAGCCGTTCCAAAATATTCCCAACAGGTCGGGTGGCACCAGGAGAACCTCGGGGAGTCGAGGAACCTCAGTGGTAACCGGAAGCTATGCGACAGGTCAGGAGGACCATAGGTAAGCATCGGGTGCGGAATGATGGTAAGGACGTGTCCTCCGTATGGGGATGAACATAGGCGGCGATCTGACTAAGACTTCCGAATGAAGGTGTAGGTCGAGGTCGGACAGTAAGGAACCGTCGTAATTACCATTAGTTAAGTATTCTATGCTATAGGTGAGTGATCAAGCCAATAGTGGATTGGAGGCTAATTGCAGCCGATTGTTGTAGGGCATCAGTCAACTATTGGTCAAGTTGATCACTTTGAAGATAGTCAAGATAAGAGCCATAAAATGACGGTGATGTGAAGCTTTGACCTAGATTTGGATCTCAATGAGCTAGGGTTCAAGGGGCTATAAAAGTATATGCCTTTAACCTCATTTTACCATCTGTGTTTTCTCCAAAAGTGCTCTGACAATGCCAAGACTTCCTCAACAATGCTATGCCATCGTAACACCGACATCAAGCCAAGCTTCCAATCTTTAGTCGGTAGATTCATTTCAATTGTTGTCTTTAATTTACTTGTGCTTTTCATTGCTAAGAGGAGAGGTAGGTTTGTTGCCTCTTCCTCTATCTTTTATTTGTATTCGTTGTCTCTTACCTCCAACGAGGAAGAGACTGTTGTTAGTGGATTGCCCCATCGAAAGCGGTCTAGGATCACGGGGCCTTGGACTAGCAACCTTTTGGTTGTGAACCAAGTAAAAACAAAGTGTGTCATTTTTGTTTTTGTCTTTACTTTCCGCTGCAATTCGTGTTTTATCGATGAAAAAGAATAGAATTTCTCGTACGCTATTCACACCCACTCTAGCGTGTTTCTTCGATCCTTCAGTTGTATCATATATACATCCTCGGACAAGTATCCATTAAGGAAAGTTGTTTTCACATCCATTTGCCATTTCTTATAATCAAAATGAGCCACTATGGCATGGAGTATCCGAATGGATTTAAGCATATCTACTAGTGAAAAGGTTTCGTCAAAGTCAACACCTTGTCTTTGACGATAGCCTTTTGCCACTAATCTAGCTTTATAGGTAATAACATTACCATCCATGTCAGTTTTTTTCTTGAAAATTTACTTGTACCCTATAGGCGTTATGCCTTCAGGTGGGTCCACCAAGTTCTAAACTTAATTTTCATACATGGAAATAATTTCTGATTTCATGGTTGTTAGCCACCTGTCTCTGTCTGAACTATTCAGTGCCTCTTCATAACTAGTGGGTTCCTCATCCTCTATGAGCAACACGTCATTAGATTCATTTATGAGAAATCCATATCTTTCAGGAAACCTACGTGTCCTACTAGATCTTCGAGGAGTTGGTGTATGATCAAGTTTGGCTATTACCTCATCCAAATGAGTAATCAGCTGTGGTTCTTGACTATGCATCTCTTTTGTGTCTACCGGAGTCTCTTGAACTATGCTTAGTTCAATCTCACTCCCACTGTTTTCCTATAAGAGAAACTCCTTCTCTAGGAATATAGCATGCCTTAAAACAAAAACCTTTTGTTCTAAGGGATCATAGAATTGGTAACCCCTTGTTTCCTTAGGGTAACCAATAAATAGACACTTATCAGACTTAGCCTCTAGCTTGTCTGATACTATCCTCTTCACAAAAGCAAGACAACCCCATATCTTCAAATAAGATAAGTGAGGTTTTCTACTATTCGATATATCATATGGAGTAGTAGAGACTGCCTTAGTCGAAACTCTATTTAACAAGTAAACAACGGTCTCGAGTGAGTAACTCCAAAAGGTTTTTGGAAGACATGCATGTTGCATCATTGACCTATCCATGTTTAATAAGGTTCGATTTCTCCTTTTAGCTACACCATTATGTTGTGGTTTTTGGAGATTCCTGTTGATGCAACAATGCCCCAAGTATTTATGTATTTTGATGTTTGGATAATCATTTATAGTTAGGAAATATTTCTGATCTAACCGTGAATGTGTTAAGTGACAGAAAAATTCAAGTGTGAAGACTTGGTAAAGGAAAGTCCAAGTGTGATCTTGGCAAGGGAAGTCCAAGGAAAGGTCTTGGCAGCATAAGTCTAAGCATGTAGTCTTGGTGGCATAAAGTCCAAGCGGACCTTGGCAAGGAAGACGAAAGGCAAGGTCTTGGCACCGTAAGTCCAAACATGTAGTCTTGGCGATGTAAAGTCCAAGCGAACTTTGGCAAAAGTGAAACGCGAGACAAGACAATACTGAGGGAAGCTCTTAGAAGCAAGCGTAAGGATGAAGGAGTCACAGACTCGGAGGGATCTTGGAGGCACAAGGCTTAAGGAAAAGCTAGAAGGTTGAGTCGAGGTCAAGGGAGTTGATTTTAAGTATGATTTGATCATACTTGAAGTGTGTTAGTCGACTGATCAATCAGTCAATTGAAGTCGGCTGAGTTCTAGTGTCCATCATGTCAGGGCAATCAACCCATGTGATATGGTTTTGATGTGTGTTGCAAAGGGTTTAAGTTAGGATGATTGGATTTGATATGTGCGTTAGAGTCTTGCTGGACTTAGTAATTCGCACATGGAGCTTTGGCAAGTGTCACCAACTCACAACCTCGTGCTTTAGTCGGTGAAGGAGCATTGCAGAGTCGTGCACTTGATGCATACGAGGGACCGCCGAACGAGATGACTTTAAGCGAAGCTAAGGAAGCAGACTTCGAGGGAAAGAGACGCGAAGGAGCATTGCAGAGCAGTGTGCTTGATGCTCCCGAGGGACGTGGCCACGAACGAAGAGAGCTTCGGCGAGGGACTTCAAGTGAGATGAGAGAATGAGTGAATTGTAAGTAGCTCATTAGGTGAACTTGGCTGAATGGCTGAGTGTCGGAGGCTCGACCGCAAGTGTTGAGGTTTACTCGACCGCCAGAAGCTCAAACGAATATAAGGTTTGAGTTTTACTCGGCACCAGTCGACTGCCATGTCATGTCAGTCGACTGCTCCAAGTCGATCGTCAATCGACTAGTGTTGGCTGTGGAATTAAGTCGACATCAGTCGACTGCTTAAGGGAAGCAGTCGACTAATCACACTGTGCATGAGCACAAAAGTGAGTCATCACTCGACTGGAAGTCGACATCAATCAACTGATGATATCATTAGTCGAATGATAATTCGACTGTTGGAGAAAGGGACCGCTGATCCCACGAATCCGGCTTGGTCAGAAGCCGTTGGAGTCGACATCAATCGAATGATGAAAGCATCAGTCGATTGATAGTGTCCAACGGGCAGATTTGCTTCCTCTCTATAAAAAGAGTGGGTGGGGGCTTTTAGATGATTAATGTTCATGCTCTAAACATCTTATTAAGTGCCCCACAAAGATGAAACTCCTTCTAGTTTTCTTTCACATCTATTATAAAAGAAGGAGTGTTCTCATTGGTGTAAAGGTTTACCTCCACCTTGCCTGGGCTAAAGGGCGAGACCAATAGTGGATTGGTTTTGGGGTGATTCATCGGAGACGAATTAGACCGTGGATTAGCGGCGAGGTCATGAACCACATTACATATTGGTGTTAGCATTGTTTTTATCTTTGTGTTGTTTATATTTGCTTGTTTAGTTTTGTTTCCGTTGCATTAATTATATTTGTAGACAAGCAATTCCGTTCATACGACGAAAGAGGGCTATTCACCCCCCTCTAGCTGGCCACCAACGTTCCTACAAGTGGTATCAGAGCCAAGGTAGCTTGTCGAGGACTCACCGCCGCAATAAAGCACAATCAACAATGGCCGGCTCAAACATTCACCCACCGAAGTTCGAAGGAGATTTTGCGTGGTGGAAGAAATGCATGGAGGTATTCTTCGAAACCGACTTTGAAATTCTATTAATAATGGAAAATAGTTTCGAGATACCTAGGGATGAAGATGGGGAGCAAATAGAGAAGACAAGATGGACCAAGAGACAAAGAGAGGAGTACTTGGCGAACTCAAAGGCAAAGCACCACCTCTACAACGTACTCCCCCAACAAGAGATCAACCGAATTGGAGAGTGTGCAAGTGCTAAAGAGATGTGGGCGAATCTAGTAGAGCTTCATGAAGGTACCTTGGAGGCCAAGCTTGCAAGGAGAGACCTCCTCCGCTCCCAACTAACAAATATCAAACTTGAAAAGGGAGAAAAGGTAACTTCATTACATTCTAGGTTTAAAGAAATTTTAATTGGACTAACAAGTGTAGGAGAAAAGCTCTCAAACTGGGACATGATAATGAAGTCTATTGATGCCTTTCCCTGGTCCTCGAAGTGGAGCTCAATGGTGGACTCCTTCTACATCTCCAAAAGTTTAGAAGTTAGCACCTTAGAGGAGTTCTTCTCAACCATGGAGCTCCACGAAACAAGGCTTGAGGGAGTAATTGAAGAATCAAGTATCAAGCCATCAAGAGGAGTAGCCTTAGTAGCCAACAAGGGGAAGAAGAAGAAGATAGAGACACCCTCCTCCTCCGATGAAGTATCCTCCTCATCCTCCATGAATACCAATGAAGATGCTTATATGGTAAGGAAGGTAAGGCGTGCCTTAAGAAATTTAAAATTTAACAAATCTTATGATAGGAGAAGGCACAAGAGAAAAATCATTTGCTATAATTGCCAACAAGAGAGACATATAAGAGATGATTGTCCCCTCTTGAACAAGAGTAAAGAAGAAAGGAGGAGAAAAGAAGAAAAGAAGAAGGGGAGCAAGAAGAAGGAAGAAGAGAAGAAGGCCAAAGAAAAAGGGAAGGTCGAAGCACCTAAAGTAAGGACATGGGATGATCCATCTTCATCCTCATCTAAAGAAGAAGAACATGTCTACTCAAACCTTGCCCTAATGGCATTTGATGATCTAGACACCTCCTCCTCCGAGCAAGAAAAATCAAGCACAAGTGCGGAGAGCTCTAGTGAAGGGGGAGGCTCTTCATCATCCTCTTCATCCGAAGAAGAAGACATGGAAACTATGGTAAAACATTTTCCCACTCAAAAAATAGTTTCTATGATTTCTAGCTTAACTAGGGATTTATTTAGGGCTAAGAAAAAGAACAAATGCATGCTAGATCAAATTAAGGCCTTAGAAAATAAATTAGAACAAGCATGCTTAAATATTAATGATGATATTTTGTTCTAGTCATGATGATGCATGCTCACATGATAACTATATGCCATTTTATGTTAATGATGCATGCATTGAATAAAATAGAGCTTTAAGGGAAAAGGTAGACTATTTGACTAAAGCCCTAGAAAAGTTTACTATTTGCTCCAACACCCTTAATATGATTATAGGGAGCCAAAGGGCAAGCTTCAATAGGAAAGACCTAGGATATAAGGGAAAGACAAATGAAAAGGTCTATAAATGTTTGATTGCTAGGGGTCAAGACAAGAACAAGACATTGCTAGAAAATGGTGTTAGGGCAATCTCTTGTCGTAATATGGTTTGGATGTGTGTGGCAAAGGGTTTAAGTTAGAGTGTTATTATGATTTGATGTGTGCGTTGGAGTCTTGTAGGGCTTAGTAATTCGCACATGAAGCCTTGGAGAGTTTCACCTCTCATGACTCGGTCCTTGAGTCGGTGTAGGATGGCTTTGCGGAAGCCGTGCGGTTGGAGCATCCGAGGGACCGCCGGACGAGAAGATTGGAGTGAAGCCGGAGGAAGTAGACTTCAGGGCGAGACGCGAAGGATGGCGCTACAGAGCCGTGCACTTGGCGCATCCGAGGGAAGTGGTCGGCCGAAGATAACTTCAAAGGCGAGGGACTGCGAGGGATGAGTGTGAGCGAATGTAACCCGGGAAGGGGTAGTAGCTCTTAGGTGAAACATGGTCATTTGGCTAAGTGTCGGATGGGATTTTCCGACATCAGTTGACTACCATGTTAATGGTAGTCGACTACTCTAATTTTAACTATGCAAGCACAACAAGCATATAACTCAAAAGCAATAAATATGAAAAATAAATTTTCCAACTATTATGACTTTTGTTCTCCAATATGCCTCCAGTCGTGTTGCCACCTCGTCCGCTCCTCCCTACACCATATACAAGCCATCTGGAGATCCGAGCCGAGAAAAATTATTTTAATTTACATCCATCGATCCTATACTCCACAAAGGAGTGTACATAAAATCTAGATCGAAAGTAAACTAAAATAAAAGGGTGGCTAAACAATGTCGTACTTAATTATAAAAATTAAATACTAGTCTGGTCAACCCCGAGGATTCAAATAATATTAGAATTATACACATCCAATCACATACACACACATATGGTCATAATAGTTGGATCTTATGCCTGCAACCAAAAGGTTAGCCTATGCACATCCTACTATTATCCGACACACATAATATATGATAAATGCATAAAAGTAACTGAATCCTAAACACACAAAACCGGAAATTGTGGCTCTGATACCACTTGAAGGTCGAAGCATCACTCCCCACTTTAACTTGGTTGCTTGTTCTTTGCGATCCAATAATATATCCCCAGATTAAAAACAATTAATCCAAACGAAGATGGATTACCCAAGCAACCGATCCATCATCATGCTTCTCGATTTGAGTCGTCGCTTGAACAAAATTGTTGTTCAAGCAACCTAATTCTTTTCCTCGATTAGCCGCATAATAGATGATGTACAGATCACCGATTTTTGTGTTTGTCATCGAAATCCAAGTAAATTAACCACATGCATGATACAAAATAACTAAATCAAAACAAACAAGATTATACCTCTTGTTTACCCCTTGATCTTCTATTGTATGACCTATCCTCCTCTTGGACGTTGTGTGGGCAATGATCCTCCAAGAGTTGAAGCCTCCTAGATAGAGTTCTTCCCTTCCTTGCTCGCTCCGAACAAAGAGAAGAAAACTTCTCCCTACTTCTTCTATCTAGTGCCGACCACCAAGCACAAAGATGGGTTGCCGTCGGCCAAGGAGAGGGAGAATGAATTGGCGTCGGCCAAGAGAGCTAGGACTCTTGTTCCCGCCGACCCTTGGAGAGGGAGAAGAGGGTGGCACCGGCAATGGAGAAGAAGAGAAAGGAAAACTCCACCAAATCTTCTTGTGCCATCGGCCTTAAAGAGCAACCCCTAGGTTTTAGCCCAATGCCAACTCAAACCCTATCCCTTGGTCTTTTCCGCCCAAGCCTCTTCCTCCTCTTTATAGTTTTCGCCCAAAACTCTATTCATTCGTGTCCGTTAGATCTAGGCTTCTTGAGGGTTTTAATAGGCTACAATAGGGACCATGAGGAGGAGTTAGATCTTGGCCACCAAATGGATCCAGCCCACATAAAATCCGATCCATTAATGATAATCAATTCCACTAGAGGATTATCATTGATCTACCTCACCAACTCTCATAATTAAATATGGGCTCCATATATTAATTGTACAAATGTCTCCCCGTATTTAAGATATCGAATGCCCATTAATTAATTAATTTACTGACAATTAATTAATCAACATCTAACTCCATGAGTAGTATAACTCAACCTTATCATCATGCTGGACCAAGTGCACCTGCAGGATTTACATGATGATCCTTATGAGATCCTTATTAGGGGACATCATCATCCTAATACATAGGACATGGTTTTCTCCTATAATCAATGACACACCATGTAACTAATATCATTTCCAAACTTATGGGGCCTATCGATTTAACCCTTAAATCTCGCTCATTGGTAAATCAAAGAAATAAATATTAAGTACATGTGCCCATTATTATATCGGGATTAAGAGCATGTACTCCATAATATCCGAGGTCTGATTCAATTATGTAGTCCGCAATAAATTGAATCACCTCTATGTCGGTCCTGCTCAATACACACAAAGTCTACTAGTGTAATTCTATGGTCAAGATAAACCAATACCAAATTACACTACAACCATACCAATGGTTTGTCCAAAACCATCTTGGCTGTCAGCCTCTACTTATACTCTACAAGGAACTGATAACATGATCTTCTTTGTGACACCACACACCATGTTATCTATAATGTAAAGTATTAGACAAGATGTACACATATAATAAATGTAAAATGCAAACAATGATCATGTGATTCTTATTTCAAAATGAAGATGTCCATACAAAGACTAGGCTTTCAGTATACATACCTACAATTAAACACCTCAACTATAAAACCTCTCATTCTCAGAAGTACTTCCGGGAGGTGGAGAAAACCTCTTACAAGTTTTACAGTGCGCAATGTAAGGAGATGAATACAATGGCTCTCCTTTTCTCCTTTCTTTCTCTTACTCTTCAATCTCGCCTCTCCCCCCTTTCCAGAAGCTCCTTGCTTCTTTCCTCTTCTATCGGTCTCTCCTTGGATGATTTGGGTGGAATTGAATTGGCCAAGATCACCTTCCTCCTCCCTTCTTCTTTCCCTTTTATCCTCTCTTTTGGCAGCCCATTGTGATGTAACAAACCATCCCCATCATCATCCACCTGGCGAGCCCTCTTCCACCTTAGGAATAATTTTTTTAAGAGGATAGGAAATGGAGACCCGTGGAAATATTATGTGGGGTCCTAGTTTGTTACATCGTATCACAAACTCTTAAAATTTAACATACCCAGGAACGTTCTACCCCTCATCTTTACCCTATCTTTTCTCCTTGAAGGTCTTTATTTTTCTCTAGTCATCTCCTCTGAATGACTCGACCCTCCTTTCCGGCCATGAGGCTCATTCCTTCGCAATTCCTCTAACTTCCCGAGTCACTTTCCAACTCACTTCCCCGAGTCATTCCCCGACTCACATCTTGAGTTATCCATCTGGCTTCCTTTTAGCCCTCAGACTTTTCCGTCCTACTTCACATTGTTATCCTATCCCCTCGATCTACTTCCTTTGATTAGGTGTAGTCGATTTAAGTAACAGATCACACATGACCTTCCCCCTCCAATGGTCGCTATTTTGATATCTATCCTCCAAATCAAGTCACAACAGTATCATTAGCCACCCCCCTAAAATAGTCAAATGAAGTTTTGAGTTTGACTCTTTAAGTGGGAGACTCCACTCTGTTCCCCTCCTCCTTGATTTCTTTTTCCTTGTTGAGCCCAAATTTTCCTCTTCCTGATTTAGCTTACGAGCCCTAAAACATCTTATTGGGCTAATGGGCCCCGTCTCTCCTCTTTAAGGGGGAAGTTTAAGAGCCAAAACCCCTTGGTAAGTTACACTTTATGCGATAACTTCTACTCCCTCAGCTTCGACTCTTCTTCTCCCCTCTTGGCGATTTCTACCGGTAGTTGTCTTTTGCCCAAAACTCGTAACATCTAGTAGTTACCTCCCTTTTACGAGTGTCTCTCTTCGATCCCAAGTAAGTGCTCTCCTTTTCTTCACACCTATGGCTTCGAAAAGCCCTAAATCGCTTCCCTGGTACGAAGAGACCGTCACATGCCTAAGCAAGCATCACCATTTCTTCAATGAGAGAGACCAATACATAGACCCTTCCATAAAATGTCATTTTACTGTTGTTTCCTGCCGACCACACCGTCCCCCTCCTGGCTATCATTTCTTTTTCTCCGACCAACTACTAAATGGTTTACGTTTGCCTATGCCTTTCGTTTATCTTGCCATACTAGACTTCTAACAACTACCCATCAACCAATTAGCCCCTAATGCCTTTCGCATAATAACAGGGGTCGTAATAGTTTTTAGGCACATGGAGCTCACTATGTCCCCACTACTATTTCACTGCCTTTTCCTACTGAAATCTGCTAAAGAAGGTCTTTTCTATTTTTCCAGCCGACAAGACTACCAATTCCTTGAAAATATGCCATCCTCCCATAAGGGTTGGGAGGATTTTTACTTTTTTTTTCCCAACTCCCTACTCCACTACTTCATTATGAAATTGGAAAACTCCCCTCCTGGTCTGCCTCCTTTTCAAGAGAGAAGAACTCAATGTCCTTTTCTAGAGGTCTACTAGGTGTTGAGGGAGTGCCACTATAATTTTGATTATTTGCTAAAGCCTCCCCTTCTGAGTCATTATGGCCTATCCCCTTTCCCTTAAAATGATCCGGGCATCATAGGTAAGAGGTTGCTCTCATTTTGATTATGTACAGTATATTCTATTACTACCAACCATTGTTTTCAATGGATTGTATTGCAGACGATATGATGCAGGAGGCCAAAAGTAGCAGGGAGAAAATTGTCGCTGCCAAAAAGAAGCCCTCCAAGAAAAGGGCTAGGGGGAAATCCCCTGTCCTTCCCTCTTCTCCTCGCAAGAAGCACCATCCCCGTAAGGAGAGCGTTCCTAGTGCCTCCACTCCTCTGACATCCTCTCCTTCCCATTCTTCCACTCCTCCCCCTTCTTTAAAGCTCAATAGGCACCGTCGCCTTACTATCCCCAAGCCAATAGGGGAGGAAGTCCAACCTCCAACCCTTCCTTCCCCTTTACTATCCATTCATTCATCTCCTTCTCTTTCAGGCAAAGGAGATGGTTCTCCTATATCCTCCCCTTCTCTTCTTACCCATATTGAACCATCTCTTTCTCATTCCCCTATTCCCAATTTTGATCCTTCTAAGCGCACCTCCCGTGTAGAAGAACCTCCTCTTGTTAGGGGGGATATTATCCCTCTAAACCTTCCAACTACTTCTTTAGGATCCACACTTAGGATCCAAAGTATAGAAGAAGTAATGGTTTTCAACCAATCTAGTGTGCAGGGCCCTCACGAGCGCTTACACAAGCATCTAGCAGAGGTATACTCTCTTGTCCCTTTCATATTTAAAATACACTAATACTTACCCTCGCAAAGCATTTTCCTTTCTTCCATGTAGCCAATGAATATAACGAGATGACACTGCATCTAGCAGATTACCAATCCATCATGGCTACACGCCATGAAGCCTCCCTTGTTCAGCAGAAGAAGTTATCGTAGTAGTTAACTGAGAGCAATCAAAAGCAGGCTACCCTAGCGAATAGCTGCGAAGATTTGATGACTCAATTGGCAATGGCTAGGAGTGAAAAAGAAGAGCTCCTAAAAAAGAACGATGACCTCAGCTGCCAGCTATTCTTGCAATCTGATAAGATCCAACATGTCAACACTTTAACTCAGGAATTGGTAGAGCATAAAGTTTAACTTAAAGAGGCAGAAGCTAGGTCATCTCAATCTAAAGGCTTCTTTACTATCGTGCTGAACGCAAGTAAATAGCCTCTCTATTAAAGTTTCTACCATTCCTAAAGAGTTGACAGAGATTGCTGGACAGCTCCAGGCAATGTAGAAAAAGCAAGCTAAGGCCATGCCCTCCTTGGGCGAATGCACTGTGATAATCGTCGAGGACAGAGACGCTCTTACCTCTTAGGTGGCTAACCATGAGGCCCAATGGAAAGAAAGGGAGGCAGACTTGCAGTTAAAGTGCACCCAGAAAGTGGCACAAATGTTTGCTCTAGGTTTTGATGGGTCCACTACACAAAATGTTGCTCAGGGTTACCCTCATCCAGGTGCAGATACTAGTCACTTAGATGTAGAGGTTGCTATGGCCAATTACCTAGAGTATATCTTTGAGTTATAATTTTTACTCTTCATACAATGTATTACAGAACTTATCAATGCAAAGTATGTGATAGCATGACTTGCCTCTTCTCCTTTATGTTAGAGTGAATCAAACACCCCTTTTTTACTACTTCTGACCACCCAGGATCAACAATCTTTATGATGCCAGCCGACTACTACTCATACTCACCCGGGAAGTCACTCGGGCTAGCTTAAGAAATAGAATATTTCCCATTGTCCCAAACCATTTTTAAAGTGGGAGAAATCAATTACTAGACAATTAGCCTACTCTGCAGTGAAATCAGCCTCACGTAGATCTTATCCCCTTAACCAAATGAAGATGCATCTAGGCTTCTAATAGTTAATGTTCTTACTATTTCCAATGGCAACCCTTCGGCTACTGTCTTCAACCTTATGCCTCCTTCTCCTTTCCCAAGGAGGGATATCAATATTCCTCTTCTTCTATAAATACTTATAACAAGTCTTTTCTCTTTTATCCTACTTTCATTGCTTCTCCAGTGCTCCCCATTAACATAAGTTCTGACTCGGATTCTCTCGACTCGAACTCCTTCAGCTCAGGCTCCTCTGACGACTCAGCCACCCATTCCACAACAACCTCAGTTTATCGGTCTCTCCTCCAATTCCAGCTGACACAATAGCTCCCAACACTAGGAGGTCCTTCCGGCCTCCATTCCCATCCTTTGGCAACCGGGTGTGGAATCCTCCTCCAATCCCGGTATAACTTGCCATAAACTTCAGAGCCTAAGCTAACGCTCCTTCTCCGTCGTCGATTGAAGCTCCTCCCTCTCTTCCTCCTGCAGTCCCCCCACTGCGACCGCAAGCTGGGGGGGCCTCTTAGAGTGGTTCTGATTTCTCACTCCAAAGAGGAGTCTTCTATTGGCTCTTCAAGTAGTGTTCGTTCATTGTAAATATAGTCTTCATTAATGTAACTGTTGGTCTTCGCATCTATAAGAAGAAAAGAATATTAAGCTTGTCATAGCTATGCTTGGTTTCTTCGAACATTCTTCGCAAAATGCCTTTGGCCCGTTCTGAAGGGTTGACCCCGCATAACAATGCTTAAGGATATTGCCAGAGAACCACTGGCCCAAGATTAGACTGAACCTGCCCTGTATCTACTTCTCCTGTAGGGTATGACGAGTCCTTTCAGAATTAATGCAGTCAACTACCCTCATTACCATCCCCGGATCTTCCCATCTTATCCGCCTTTACTCCCTTCGCTTCCCAAGAGGGTTAATTAATACCCCTTTCCCTCTATAAAAAGCTCCCCAGCGTTGCCTCTGGCTAACACACCCTTTCATTCTTCTACCTTCGCCAGTTCACTTCTCCCTTCTTCTACCTTCACCATGGAAGACACATTAGGGCAAATCAGCAACTCTCCTTCTCCTGATAGGAGGACTGAAGAGTTGGAATGTATACTGAAAGCCTAGCTCTTTTTGTATGAACATTTTATTTTGAAATAAGAATCACATGATCATTGTTTGCACTTTATATTTATTATATGTGTGCATATTGTCTAATATTTTACATTGTAGATAACATGGTGGTTGGTGTGGCACAGAAGATCATGTTATCAGTTCCTTGTAGAATATAAGTAGAGGCTCACAACCAAGATGGTTTTGGACAAACCATTGGCATGGTTGTAGTGTAGCTTGGTATTGTTTTGTCTTGAACATAGAGTTACACTAGTACACTTAGGTGTATTGAGTAGGACCGACATAGAGGTGATTCAATTTATTGCTAACTACATATTTGAATCGGACCTCGGATATTATGTTGTACATGCTCTTAATCCCGATATAATAACGGGCACATGTACTTAGTATTTATTTCTTTGATTTACCAAAGGGTGAGATTTCTATGGATTAAATCAATATGCCCGGTAAGTTGGGAAATGATATTATTTACATGGTGTGCCGTTGATTATAGGAGGAAACCGTGTCCTATATATTAGGTTGATGATGTCCCCTTGAGTAGCTCATAAGGTTCATCATGTAAACCCTGCAGGTTGACTTAGTCAACATGATGATAAGGTTGAGTGGTACTACTCGAGGAGTTAGATGTTAATTAATTGATGGTCAGTAAATCAATTAATTGACGGACATTCGATCTCTTAAACACGGGGAGACGGATGTACAAATAATATATGGAGCCCATATTAATTTATGGGGGTTGGTGAGGTAATTCAATGATGATCCTCTAGTGGAATGGAACATCATTGATGGATGAAGTTTGTGTGGTTCCGATCTATCGGGTGGCCAAGATCCAACTCCTCCTCATGGTCCCTATCGTAGCCTAATATAATCCTCATGAAGTCTAGATCCAAGGATGGAAAACAAAACTCTAGAACCGACGGTTGAGATTAAATCCATAGATCCAACGGTTGAGATTAAATCCCTAGAACCGACGGTGGAGATTAAGTCCCTAGATCCGACGGTTAGAATGAAACCCTAGATCCGACGGTTGGGATGAAACCCTAGATCCGACGGTTGGGATGAAACCCTAGATCCGACGGTTGGGATGAAACCCTAGATCCGACGGTTGGGATGAAAATCCTAGATCTGACGGTGGAGATTAAAGGAGGCTTAAGGCTAACTCTATAAATAGAGGGCATTGGCTTGGGCGGAAACCTAATGCTAATAGGTTAGGGTTTTGGGAGAGACCTTAGGCGGCATCATTAGGGTTTAGAACCCTAATGCTTGGGCGGCAAGATTAGGGTTTAGAACCCTAATCTTTGGGCGGCGCCTATGGTCCATGGTGTGTGGCCGGTGGCAAGAAGGTAAGGGATTAGCTTCTCATCTTCCTTTCTTGGCCGGAGCATTCTCTCCTCTTCTCTATCAAGGTTGGCCGGCGGCAACCTTCTTCAAGGTTGGTCGGCAATTCCTTTTACTCTCTTTGGGCCGGCGGCAAACATCATGCTTGGAGCTTAATGGTTGGTCCTAGATAAGAGATGAGTTATGTTTCTATACTTCTTCTTGTTCGGAGCGAGCAAGGAAAGAAGATCGTGATCTAGGAGGCTTCAACTTGTGGAGGATCTTCCCCCAAACGAAGTCTACAAGGAGGTTAGGACATACGATAGAAGATCGAGAGGTATAAAAGTTTTACAACTTTTATTATTGATCTTTGCATGTTCTTATTAATATGCTAGCTTATGTTCATTATGTTAGTATGTGTTGATTATACTAGTTTACATTTGTATGTATTTGTATAATCATTGACCCCGAAGATAAACACAAAAACCGGCGATCCGTTCATCGTCTCTTCCGCGGCTAACCGACTAGAAGAGTTTGGTTGCTTGAACAACTAGTTTGTTCAAGCGATCGCTCAAGTCGTTAGCACGACGATGAATTGGTTGTGCTTAGGAAACTCATCCCATCCGGATTAGTTTTCATTAGTGAAAATTTTAATCCGGGGACATGGGAGCCAATGAGCCTCCCGAGAAGCATGAGTTACCAACAATTGGTATCAGAGCCACGATTTCCGGTTTTGTGTGTTTTGGATTCGGTTACTTTCATGCACATATCATATATTGAGTATGTCGGATAATAGTAGGATGTACGTAGGCTAACTCTTTGGTTGCAGGCATAAGATCCGACTATTATGGCTATATGTGTGTATGTGATTGTTTGTGTGTGATTGTATATTATTTGAATCCTCGGGGTTGACGAGGTTAGATTAGTATTTAATTTTTGTAATTAAATACGACATTGTTTAGGTGATCATTTTAGTTTACTTTCAATCTAGATAGTTTGTACACTCCTTTGTGGAGTATAGGATCGATGGATGTAAATTAAAATGATATATCTTGGCTCGGATCTCTTTGGTGACTTGCGCACGGGAAAAGGTGGAGCGGACGAGGTGGCGACACGACGGGACACATATTGGAGAACAAAGCCATAATAGTTGGAAAAATTCTGTTTTTTCCATATTTATTGCTGATTTGTTTTATATGCATGTTGTGTGTGCTTGAAAATTCCTCATTTTCAATTTACTAAGTGGGAGAGGGATATTTTAATTAATTCCCGCGGCCTCCATTACAATTTGACGTGTGATGCAACAAACTTGCGTGTCGGCTCTGAGTGCCTTCCTCCCTGCGGATGGGTTTGTTTGCGAATCACTAGGTCAAATAATGGTTATAGGAAATTATCTAGGAGCGTGTGTACTTCCACAGTGGTAAGGCACATAATCCGAAATAATTCCCTTAGTATCGTGTAATGGTTTACACTTAGATGCAAATAAAGGTATCCTCCCCATCGGAGTCACTGCTTTTATTTGAAGGGCCAAAGAGAAACCAACTATTAATTTTATTTGTCAAAAAGTAAGGTTGACAAGATAATAAAATTAATGGGAAAAACATCCTCTTACAAATGTAGAATTCGTATACGTCCACACTATCGTGGCATGCGATATTCTCGGTGTTTTGAGGTGTTGGTTGATTTAGAACAATGCCATAATAGTTGGGAAAATTCTGATTTTTTCCATATTTATTGCTGATTTTTTTTATATGCATGTTGTGTGTGCTTGAAAATTCCTCATTTTCAATTTACTAAGTGGGAGAGGGACATTTTAATTAATTCCCGTGGCCTCCATTACAATTTGACGTGTGATGCAACAAACTTGCGTGTCAGCTTTGAGTACCTTCCTCCCTGCGGATGGGTTTATTTGCGGATCACTAGGGTAAATAATGGTTATAGGAAATTATCTAGGAGCGTGTGTACTTCCACAGCGGTAAGGCACATAATCCGAAATAATTCCCTTAGTATCGTGTAATGGTGTTCACTTAGATGCAAATAAAAAGTATCCTCCCCATCGGAGTCACTGCTTTTATTTGTAGGGACAAAGAGGAACCAACTATTAATTTTATTTGTCAAAAAGTAAGGTTGACAAGATAATAAAATTAAAGGGTTAAACCTCCTCTTACAAATGTAGAATTTGTATACGTCCACACTATCATGGCATGTGATATTCTCGGTGTTTTGAGGTGTTGGTTGGTTTCGAAATTTTATTGTTTGAGGAATTAATAATATTTGAAATCTAATGTTTTGATCATTGTGATTCTTAGGATTTTCAAAAATGACTTTTAGTCCACTTACTATGATACTAAAGGAAATAAACTTACTGTACCCAAATAATGTTGATTGGAAAAGAATCTAAATATTGTCTTATCTGCTAAGAAGTACAAGTATGCACACTTCAAAGAGTGTCCTCAAGCCATGGTTGCTCAAAAACGTTTCTACTTCTAAGCCGAAAGGCAAGAAGAAGGAGAAACAAGGTGGACCAAAGGTGGTGGGAGGATCTCAGGGAGGAGTGAAGAAGCCGAAAGGCAAGTACTTCACTTGCAAGCAGACTGGACATAAGAAGAAGGATTATCCCAATCCGAAGCAAGAACAAATGTATATCCTTTGGACTAGTCGTTGAAACATGATTAGCAGTGTTATCTACCGGCACCTGGTGTGTAGATACGAGAGTCAATAATCATGTCTGCAACACTTTGCAGGGGTTCCAGGAAACCCGACGACTAGCTAAAGGGGAGATTATCATTTACTTGGGAAATGTCATGAAGGTGGCGGCTATCGCAGTGGGAGAAGTTTTATTTATCTCTTAAGAAAAATAAAATTTTGGTTCTGGAAAATTCCCTTTATGTACCTTTATTTAGAAAGAATTTAATTTCAATTTTTAAATTGTTTATGGATGGATATTCTATTTCTTTTAATGACAGAGTTATTATAAAAAGGAATAGGGAAAATATCTGTTCAGGTACATTGATAGGAAATTTGTAAACACTTGAACCAAAAACCTCCCACGATGCAAATTGAAGTTTATAACTCATCTTCTAATTCTAATAAGAGAAAAGAACCTTCGAAGATGAACTAAACATATCTTTGGCATCTAAGGCTTGGTCATATTAACCTAAGTAGAATTCAAAGGTTGATAGCTGATGGACCTTTGGGTTCATTAGTAGTGGAGGATCTCCCAACCTGCGAATCTTGCTTGGAAGGTAAAATGACCGAGAGGCCTTTTTAGGCCAAGGGGTATAGAGCCAAAGATGTGTTAGGAATGGTTCATTTTGATTTGTGTGGTCCTATGACTATCTAGGCAAGAGGTAGTCTCGAATATTTCGTCTCTTTCATAGATGATTATTTAAGATATGGATGAGACTATGATCTGATCATGGTGGTTAGTACCTCTTGGGAGAGTTTAGGAACTACTTATCAGAGGTTGGGATCCAATCCCAATTGTCTGCACCTGGCACTCCCCAGCAGAACGGTGTAGCAGAGTGAAGGAATAGGACTCTTATGGAGATGGTTAGATCGATGATGAGTTATTCTGACTTGCCAGATTCGTTCTGGGGATATGCTCTAGATACAGCGGTGTACATTCTGAACTTTGTTCCATCTAAATCAGTACCTTCTACTCCCACAGAGTTGTGGACCGGGCGAAAGCCTAGTCTAAGACATATTCGGATATGGGGAGTCCAGCACATGTGCTGAAGGCAGATACTGGTAAGTTGGAACCTCGTACAGAAGTGCACTTGTTTGATGGCTATCCTAAGGGAACGAAGGGTGGTTTGTTTTATAGTCCTAGAGATCAGAGGGTGATCGTTACCACAAACGCCAGATTTCTAGAGGAAGACTATGTGATGAGTCACATGCCCAAGAGTAAAATTGTTCTGGAGGAGTTGAAAGGGGAAGTCACTTCTTTAGTACCACCGGTACAAGAGGATATACCACATGTCACTGTACCACGTGTCACAGAGGATACACAGGTGATACCTCGTCGTAGTGGGAGGGTTGTTAGATAGCCTGATAGATTCATGTTCTTGGGAGAATCTTTTGATTTGGTCCGTGGTGAACATGAACCTGATCCCTGAACATATGACGAGGCAATCCAAGATATAGATGCAGCATCTTTGCAAAGTGCAATGAATACTGAGATTGAATCTATGGATTCAAATCAGGTCTGGGAGCTCTTATGCATAGTAGCTCATATGGATTATGAGGTGTGGCAGATGGATGTCAAGACAGCTTTCCTTAATGGAAGTCTTGAGGAGAACATTTATATGAAGCAACCAGAGGGATTCATTGCTAAGGGCAAAGAGCATCTTGTATGTAAGCTTAATTGGTCCATTTATGGATTGAAACAAGCTTCGAGGTCTTGGAACATCCTCTTTGATGAGGTAAATCCAGATTTATGGATTTATTCAAAGTCCGGATGAGTCTTGTGTATACAAGAGATGTGACGGAAACGTAGTGGTATTTCTTGTACTATATGTATATGACATTTTGATAGTTGACAATAATATCGGAGTGTTATCGGACGTAAGGGTATGGTTGTCCAAATAGTTTGATATGAAGGACTTGGGAGAAGTGGGACACATCCTTGGGATCAAGGTTAGTGTGCTAATCCCAAGCTTCATACATAGACATGATAATGGATCATTTTAGCATGCAAAACTCCAAGAAAGGTTTTCTACCTTTCAGGCATGGAGTTCCTTTATCTGAGGAGATGTGTCCTAGATCATCTAAGGAGATTAAGGCGGATCTATATGCTTCGGCAGTAGGAAGCCTCATGTATGCCATGCTATGTACGAGACCAGATATCTGCTTTGCCGTGGGCATGGTTAGCAGATATCAGAGTAATCCAGGACAGGGACATTGTACTACGGTAAAGCATATATTGTAGTGCCTGAGAAGGACTAGGGATTATATACTAGTTTATCGGGCAGACCAATTACTCCCTGTGGGTTGCATGGATTGCGACTTCCAATCAGAAAGGGATAACAGTAAGTCTACCTCAGGTTTTGTATTTACTTTGGGAGGTGGAGCCATTGTATGGAGGAGTGTCCAGCAGAAATGCGTGGTGGACTCCACCATGGAAGCTGAGTATGTGGCAGCCTATGAGGCGGCCAAAGAAGCTGGGTGGCTCAGGAACTTCCTGATGGACTTGGATGTGATTCCTGGTTTGCCCAGAATTATCACAATTTATTGTGATAATAATGGTGCAGTTGCAAACTCGAAGGAACCACGAGCCCATAAGGTAAGTAAGTGCATAGAGCGCAAGTACCACCTGATACGAGAAATCATAAAGGAGGTAGTTGTTGTTGTCGCCTAGATTGCATCAGAGGATGACCTGGTAGACCCTTTCACTAAGGCCCTTCTAGCGAGAGCTTTGATAGGCATGTGGAGGGAAGAGAAATCAGATGTATGGCAGAATGAGGACAACATAGTCTTTTAGTATAAGTGGGAGATTATTGGAATGTATGCTGAAAGCCTAGCTCTTTTTGTATGAACATTTTATTTTGAAATAAGAATCACATGATCATTATTTGCACTTTATATTTATTATATGTGTGCATATTGTCTAATATTTTACATTGTAGATAACATGGTGCTCGGTGTGGCACAAAAGATCATGTTATCAGTTCCTTGTAGAATATAAGTAGAGGCTCATAACCAAGATGGTTTTGGACAAACCATTGGCATGGTTGTAGTGTAGCTTGGTATTGTTTTGTCTTGAAAATAGAGTTACACTAGTACACTTAGGTGTATTGAGCAGGAACGACATAGAGGTGATTCAATTTATTGCTAACTACATAATTGAATCGGACCTCGGATATTATGTTGTACATGCTCTTAATCCCGATATAATAACGGGCACATGTACTTAGTATTTATTTCTTTGATTTACCAAAGGGTGAGATTTCTATAGATTAAATCAATATGCCCGGTAAGTTGGGAAATGATATTATTTACATGGTGTGTCGTTGATTATAGGAGGAAACCGTGTCCTATATATTAGGTTGATGATGTCCCCTTGAGGAGCTCATAAGGTTCATCATGTAAACACATCTGTATGACTTAGTCAACATGATGATAAGGTTGAGTGGTACTACTCGAGGAGTTAGATGTTAATTAATTGATGGTCAGTAAATCAATTAATTGACGGACATTCGATATCTTAAACACGGGGAGACGTATGTACAAATAATATATGGAGCCCATATTAATTTATGGGGGTTGGTGAGGTAATTCAATGATGATCCTCTAGTGGAATGGAACATCATTGATGGATCAAGTTTGTGTGGTTCCAATCCATCGGGTGGCCAAGATCCAACTCCTCCTCATGGTCCCTGTCGTAGCCTAATATAATCCTCATGAAGTCTAGATCCATGGATGGAAAACAAAACTCTAGAATCGACGGTTGAGATTAAAACCCTAGATCCAACAGTTGAGATTAAATCCCTAGAATCGACGGTGGAGATTAAATCCCTAGATCCGATGGTTGGAATGAAACCCTAGATCCGACAGTTGGGATGAAACCCTAGATCCGACGGTTGGGATGAAACCCTAGATCCGACGGTTGGGATGAAACCCTAGATTCGACGGTTGGGATGAAACCCTAGATCCGACGGTTGGGATGAAACCCTAGATCCGACGGTTGGGATGAAACCCTAGATCCGACGGTTGGGATGAAAACCCTAGATCCGACGGTGGAGATTAAAGGAGGCTTAAGGCTAACTCTATAAATAGAGGGCATTGGCTTGGGCAGCAACCTAATGCTAAAAGGTTAGGGTTTTGGGAAAGACCTTGGGCGGCATCATTAGGGTTTAGAACCCTAATGCTTGGGCGGCAAGATTAGGGTTGAGAACCCTAATCTTTGGGCGGCGCCCATGGTCCATGGTGTGTGGCCGGCGGCAAGAAGGTAAGGGATTAGCTTCTCATCTTCCTTTCTTGGCCGGAGCATTCTCTCCTCTTCTCTATCAAGGTTGGCCGGCGGCAACCTTCTTCAAGGTTGGTCGGCAATTCCTTTTATTCTCTTTGGGCCGGCGGCAAACATCAAGCTTGGAGCTTGATGGTTGGTCCTAGATAAGAGATGAGTTATGTGTCTATACTTCTTCTTGTTCGGAGCGAGCAAGGAAAGAAGATCGTGATCTAGGAGGCTTCAACTTGTGGAGGATCTTCGCCCACACGAAGTCTACAAGGAGGTTAGGACATACGATAGAAGATCGAGAGGTATAAAAGTTTTACAACTTTTATTATTGATCATTGCATGTTCTTATTAATATGCTAGCTTATGTTCATTATGTTAGTATGTGTTGATTATACTAGTTTACATTTGTATGTATTTGTATAATCATTGACCCCGAAGATAAACCCAAAAATCGGCGATCATTCCGTCGTCTCTTCCGCGGCTAACCGACTAAAAGAGTTTGGTTGCTTGAATAACTAGTTTGTTCAAGCGATCGCTCAAGTCGTTAGCACGACGACGAATTGGTTGTGCTTAGGAAACTCATCCCATCTAGATTAGTTTTCATTAGTGAAAATTTTAATTCGGGGACATGGGAGCCAATGAGCCTCCCGAGAAGCATGAGTTACCAACATGAAGAGCAACATCATATATGTTGGGATGTATACTCAAAGCCTAGCTTTTGTATGAACATCTTCATTTTGAAATAAGAATCACATGATCATTGATTGGATTTTATATATGTGCATATTGTCTGATACTTTACATTGTAGATAATATGGTGTGTGGTGTCACACAGAAGATCATGTTATCAATTCCTTGTAGAGTATAAGTTGAGGCTCACAACCAAGATGGTTTTGGACAAACCATTGGCATGGTTGTAGTGTAATTTGGTATTGGTTTATCTTGACCATAGAATTACACTAGTACACTTTGTGTGTATTGAACATGACCGATTTAGTGGTGATTCAATTTATACTAACTATATAATTGAATCAAACCTCAGATATTATGGTGTACATGCTCTTAATCCCGATATAATAACGGGCACATGTACTTAGTATTTATTCCCTTGATTTACGAATGGACGAGATTTATGTATTAAATTGATAGGGCTGGTAAGTTGGGAAATAATATTATTTACATGGTGTGTCATTGATTATAGGAGGAAACTGTGTCTTATATACTAGGATGATGATGCCCCCTTGAGGAGCTCATAAGGTTCATCATGTAAATTCTACAGGTGGACTTGGTCCAACATGATGATAAGGATGAGTGGTATTACTCATGGAGTTAGATATTAAATAATTAAATTGTCAGTAATTGAATTAATTAATGGACATTCGATATCTTAAATACGGAGATATTTTTTGTACAAATAATATGTGGAGCCCATATTTAATTATGGGGGTCGGAGAGGTAGATCAATGATCATCCTCTAGTGGAATGGATCATCATTAATGGATCGGGTTTGTGTGGTTGAGATCCATTGGGTGGCCAAGATCCAACTCCTCCTCATGGTCCCTATTGTAGACTATTATAAATACCTCATGAAGCCTAGATCTATAAATAAGGGGGTGGAGAGGCTTGGGAGAAATAATCTAAGGGTTCTTCCTCTCCTTTGGGCGGCGACAACAAGTGGAAGAGGTTTTGGGTTTTGCCTTAGGGTTCTTCCTCTCTTCCTTAGGTTTGGCCGGTGCCTCTTCTTCATCTCCTTATGGCCGGTGCCCCTTCTCTCAAGGATAGGCCGACACTTCTTCTTCCTCACCTAAGGCTAGTGGCAACACAAGGAGGAAGGTTCTCTTCCTTTTTCTCCGATCCTAGGGCCGGCGAACACCAACTCTTGGAGTTGTGGTGGTCGGCATAAGCAAGGAGAAGAGGAGGCCTTGGTGGTCGACACAAGCAAGGAGAAGAAGAGAGTTTTATCTTCCCTTGTTCGGAGCGAGCAAGGAAGGGAAGATATGAGATCTAGGAGGCTTCGACTCTTGGAAGATCATTGCCCACACGACGTCCAAGAGGAGGATAGGAATACAATAGAAGATCAAGAGGTAAAACTAGAGGTATAATCTTGTTTAGTTTTGATTCTAGTTCTTTTGTATTTTGTATGTTATTGATTAACATGGACCCCGATGATAAACACAAAAACCGGCGATCCATTCATCATCTATTCCGCGGCTAATCGAGGAAAAGAGTTAAGTTGCTTGAACAACAAGTTTGTTCAAGCGACTACTCAAATCAAATAGCACAATGATGGATCGATTGCTTGGGTAATCCATCTCAATCTGGATTAGTTTTAGTTGATAAAATTTTAATCTAGGGATGTGTGATAGGATCGCCATGCACAAGCGACCGAAGAGGGAAGCAATTCCCCTTCAGTATAGAAGAGCTGGAAGAACAAGTCAGAGACCTGAGGAGGCGCCTGCAGTCAGCCTCCACTTGTAACTATACCCTGCGTTAAGAGTGTTAGTAATATATGAGAGATGTCCCAAGGCAATCGCCTTATGTATGAACCATTTATATGATAAATCAAGATTCACTATTTGAGTATACATGTTTTATGTATTTGATTGGATCTTAAACTCATTTACTGAATGCCCACGATACGATTCACAGTATGAGAGAATTTGTGATTGGATCACAACTAGTGAGTATCTCTACATGTGTAATTGTGATGTATCGGAATTATCCCTAGTCGATGAATTGATGGATTTGGACACCATCAATTCTGTCGAGACTAGCATGAGGTATACTCCTTGGTGTATCCAAGCAGCTGATTCTCACTGGCTGGAGACATAGTGATGTCCGGAGTTAATCGTGGATGCTAGTTATGGTAACTAGTTCATTGGAGTGACCAGCCGTAAGACTTCATATGGTTCTCTGCATATATAGATATGTCAATGAAGTTCTTCTTTGTGGCTTAAGTGCGATGTTCCTTTGACTTGCGGTATTCAAGTCATCTTGATCATGGAGACTTATGCTTTGACATCTTAAGCAAACATCTCTAAGGAGATGTGGACCCGGGATGATTGGGTATAAGTCGAAGTGATCGAAGGTGTTTGAATAGTCTATAAAGGATTCACCACTCCTTGCGAGGAGATGTATACCCATGGCCTCTCGTCGGATTGTTACTAAAGTCTTTGGCCAAAGCATTACATGTTTAGAGTATGATACTCTTCGATACATGTGGAGTAACTAGAATCCGTAGGACGAGGAAATGATACTTGGGCTAGGTGTGACGTAGTCAGCCTAGTGGGGACTGACACTATAGACCATGTCCTGAACCAAGTGGGTATAAGATGAGTGAAGGGAATGGGGCACGATTCATTCAGCTCTTGAAGGGTTTGAAATAGTTACGGATCAACCGTTGATCTTTTGGTTAATTGGGGATCATGATGTACTACTAGGTGCCACTCATGATCGTTCTATAATTAATGGTTAATTATAGGCGGCCAACATAAACCGAGAACCTATTTGGTCACACGCACAACGAGTGTAATCCAAAGGATTTAAAAGCGAGCTTGAGAATGGGATTCTCGGAGAGAAACTATGTTTGGTTGGACCAAACATAAAGCGAGCATGAAATTGTTTCAGTCGCAATGGAAGCGTGGATGGGCCGTGTCTTATGAAGACATAATGGATGAACCAAAATGGTTTGGTTCTAATCCAATGGATGAGAATAAACCAAAGGGATTGGTTTATTTTAAACGAATGAACCAAAAGTTGGTTCGGTTCGTTTTAACTTAAAATAAACCATCATGGTTTGGTTTATTTTAACTTATCCTAATGGAGCGGGTTAACGGGCTTTATGGATATGATCCATTAACCATTAAGAGAATTAGTTCTCTATAAAAGAGGGCTTAAGGGATTGTTAAACTCTAACTAATCAAAACCCTAGCCCCCTTGAGTTGCCGGCCACCTCCACCTTGGAGTTAATTGGCGTCAACCCTAAAGCTGCCGCCGCCCAGCTTGTGTGCAGCCGTCCAAGACTTTGCCGGCGTCCAAGCTTCAGCCGGAGAACCTCCGGCGACCCTCCGGCGATCTCCTTTGGGTTTGGTGATAAGGTGAGCTTCCATCTTTCCTTAGCCGGCCTCTATTCCTCCACCAAAAGCTGTCCAGTTTTTCTGGACAGCTTGTTTCTTTGTTGTCGGAGCGTCGTTTGGACGACGGTTAGTGCTCCGACAGCGGCTAACTTACCGGGGATTTGATCTCCGGTAATCCTCTGAGGTGGGGGACGAAGGATTCGTCAAACGGTTGACGAATACCTCTCCGGAGAAGCGAGTTTTGAGAACTCGTTTTAGGATCCGAATTTGGATTCGGATCGTGATCATCTCTCGATCACGTCGTCTTCAACACGAGGCTAGTAACCCGTACGAAGACGAAGCTCGTGACTTAGCGAAGTCATCCCGAGGAGCTCGGCGTGGATACGGTTAGAGACGATTCTTACGAGGATCGTTCCGGTTGATGCCGTTCCCGCTATACGTCATACGAAAGGTATAACGTAGATAAATTTCTTTTATTGCAAATTTTAATTTACGGTTATGTCTACACTTGTTGTAATATGCATGCGTGTGTTGTGTGTGTTGTAATAAATATAGATTTATTATTTTTAATTGCTTCCGCTGTGCTCATGTTTACGAAACATGATCGAACACACACACGCCGCGGTGCCGGAAACCCAACAGTGGTATCAGAGCCCAGGTTGTGTTTCGACATAATCGTAAAAATGGTTTTGCGATAGTCATAATGTATTTATAGAAATTTTCTAAATTTTAGAAATTTAGAAGTATTTATGGAAATTTTTCAATTTTGGAAAGTCTAGAAGTATTTATGGAAATCTTACACTTTTGGAAAGTTGGAAGTATTTATGGAAATTGATATTTTCCATAAATAAAATATTTGATTAGATTCTGGAAATTTGTTTCCTAATTTAATCATGATTTGATTTGGGAAATCAAATCTTAAAATATTTTATTTCCATAAGTAGTTTTAATGATTTAGGAAATTGGTTTCCTAAATAGATTTTCCTTAATCAAATAATTCCATGAATAAAATATGTGATTAGATTTGGAAATTTGTTTCCTAATTTAATTATGATTTGATTTGGAGAATCAAATCTTAAACATATTTTATTTCCATAAATACTTATGACATATAAGGAAATTATATACATGACATAATTGTATGCCATGTAATTGCATTAGATGCATAATATTATGCCATGCGTGTCGTGACATGTAGATGTATGCCATGTATGCCATGCCATGTAGATAATTGTTATTTGCATGCAAAGAGGATGAGACATAAAAACCCTTAATCAATATTAAAGCCTACACCTTCCATTAATATGGTTAGAACCAGAGTTCTGTTTCTTGTTTGGGTTGTTGGACTCTCTCCAAGCCTGGCTCGAACCTGAATATGTTCAAACCATGGAATAGTTTAATACTAATATGGTAAGAGTCAGAGGTCAATCGTTAGCTTTGGTTGTTGGACTCTCTCCAAGCTAGGCTAATTGGTTGAATGCGCTCTAACCATATTAAAACTATGTCCTGATTAATGGGTTGGCTTTAACCTGGAGCATCGGCTTGTTGGACTCTCTCCAAGGTCGATGTAAAGGGAGGTGAAGTTGGGTGCTATGCATATGATGCATACTTGTTAATGTGTTAACAACCCGATGTATGTGTGAACATTCAATTAGTGGATAGCACATTGTGATAGTTGCATATCCGGGATATGCAATCGGTATAGATGATACCTACCGTCGTAGTTATGAATGGCTTGTTGGACTCTCTCCAAGGTTGTTCATAACTATGATGGATATCAGCCCATTCGGAGATGGACCTCTGATCTCGAAGTGATTTTGGGGTTTTGAAATTCGAAAAATGAATGGGATTTATAAATGTATATTGATGCATTTTTAAAATCATTTTCTCATATATGCTCGTTTTGTATTTCTAGGTCAATAAATTGATCATGACGTCTTTGAATTTGCGCACTATTTTGGATTCGAACAAATTGACTGGGCCTAACTTCCTGGACTGGCTTAGAAACCTGAGAATTGTTCTCAAGGCGGAAAAGCTTGCATATGTCCTTGAAGAGCCTCTTCCTGACCGTCCTAAGGATGATGCAACTCCAGACCAAATGTTGGTCTATCAGAAACATGTGGCAGATTCTGAGCTGGCGAGTTGCATCATGCTAGCGGCGATGGTACCTGAGCTGCAAAAGCAGCATGAGCATATGGATGCTAATACTATGGTCTTCCATCTTCATGAGTTGTTCGATGAGCAAGCGAGATCCGAAAGGTTCGAGGTCTCTAGGCTCCTCTTCACTACGAAGATGCAAGAAGGTTCGTCTGTAGTGCAGTTTGTGCTAAAGATGAACGGGTACATCGAGCGGCTAGCTACCCTCGGTTTTGTGATGGATCATGAGTTAAGTATTGACTTAATTCTGCATTGTTTGCCCAAGAGTTTCTCGCAATTTGTGATGAACTATCGGATGAACAAATTGGAATCCACCATTCCCGAGCTCCTCAATATGCTGAAGACTGTGGAGCCTTCTGTGAAGCATGAGGAGAAGGCGGTTCTGTTAGTTGATTCCTCAAAGAAAGGTTCTAAGAGGAAGGCAAAAGAACAGAAGAAAGGAAAGAACAAAAAGGCAAAGAAGGCGGAACCAGCGAAAAAGGGCACTTGCCATCACTGTGGCAAGGAAGGCCACTGGCGAAGAAACTACAAGATTTATCTTGAGTCCATGAAGAAGAAGAAGGCATCCGATGCCCCATCCTCTTCAGGTATCTTCGTTATTGATTGTCATTCTATTTCCTTAGACACTTGGGTATTGGATACTGGGTGTAGCTCACATATATGTAATGACATACAGGGGCTAAGGAATAGAAGAAGACTTGTCAGAGGGGAGTCAAATTTGCGAGTTGGCAATGGAGCAAAGGTTGCTGCGGTCGCCATCGGAACTTATTTGCTGAAGCTCCCTAGTGGACTAGTCTTGGAACTGGACAATTGCTATTATGTTCCTTCTCTAATAAAGAACATTATTTCTATTTCCTGCTTAAATAGAAATGGTTTCCATTTGACGTTTAGTAACAATTGTTGTTATATAACTTTGAATGGCGTACTTTATGGAACTGGAACTTTGAGTAATGGCATTTATACGTTGGACGTATCCAAAGGACATTTTCAATATCGAAGCGAGCAACACGCGTGCTCGAAAGGATAATCACATAGACTCCTATATGTGGCATTGTCGTCTTGGCCATATAAGCAAGAAACGCATGTCCGAATTACACAGATGTGGAATTCTGGAATCGTTTGAATTGGATTCATACGATACATGCGAATCATGCTTAAAAGGCAAGATGACTAAGTTACCTTTTACTGGAAAAGGTGAACGAGTGGGAGAGTTACTAGGTCTAGTACATACTGATGTATGTGGACCTATGTCAACTCAAGCATTAGGAGGCTATAGCTACTTCATTACCTTCACCGATGATCACTCACGGTTTGGGTATGTGTTCTTGATGAAACACAAGTCTGAAGCCTTTGAAAGGTTCAAAGAATTCAGAAATGAAGTAGAGAAACAACATGAAAAAAGTATTAAAATACTTCGATCGGATCGAGGTGGTGAATACTTAAGTCAAGAGTTTCTTGATTATCTAAGAGACAATGGCATATTGTCTCAATGGACTCCGCCCTATACACCACAGCATAATGGTGTATCTGAGAGGCGTAACCGGACCTTGTTGGACATGGTCAGGTCAATGATGAATCTTGCGACTCTTCCCAAGTCCTTTTGGGGTTATGCACTTCAGACAGCTGTTTACTTGTTAAACAGAATGCCTACCAAGGTAGTCTCAACTACTCCATATGAGATATGGAATGGTAAGAAACCTCATGTATCTTACTTGAAGATATGGGGTTGTCCTGCTTATGTGAAGCAGACTGTATCAGACAAACTGGATGCTAAGTCTGATAAATGTCTATTTATTAGATACCCTAAGGAAACAAGGGGTTACCAATTCTATCATCCTGTGGAACAAAAGGTGTTTGTTTCAAGGCATGCTGTGTTTCTAGAGAAAGAGTTTCTCTTGCAAGAAAACAGTGGGAGTGTCGTCGAGCTTGAGGAGGCTCGAGAGACTCAAATAGACATTGATGAGATACCTGGTGAAGCAGAACGGCCGACAACTCATAGTGATGAGCAATCGACTGGACCTATTGTAACACCACATCTTCGTAGATCTGGTAGAACACGCAATATTCCTGAGAGATATGGATTTCTCGTAAGTGAATCGAACGATGTGTTACTCATTGATGATGAGGAGCCTACCAGTTATGAAGAAGTGCTGACAAGTTCAGAAAGGGATAAGTGGCTTGGTGCCATGAAGTCGGAAATGGATTCCATGTACGAAAACCAAGTTTGGAACTTGGTTGACCCACCTGAAGGCATAAAGCCTATAGGGTGCAAGTAGGTTTTCAAGAAGAAAACCGACATGGATGGTAATGTGATTACCTATAAGGCTAGATTGGTGGCGAAAGGATATCGTCAAAAGCAAGGTGTTGATTATGACGAAACCTATTCGCCTGTAGCTATGCTTAAATCCATTCGGATGCTCCTGGCCATAGCGGCTCATTATGATTATGAGATATGACAGATGGATGTGAAAACAGCTTTCCTTAATGGAAACCTGCTCGAGGACGTGTATATGATACAGCCTGAGGGTTTCACATCGGTTGATAAAACCAAGGTATGCAAATTGCGACGGTCCATTTATGGATTGAAGCAAGCATCCAGGAGCTGGAATATCCGTTTTGATGAGACGATCAAAAAGTTTGATTTCTCGCAAAATCCAGACGAACCTTGTGTGTACAAGAAGGTTAGTGGGAGTGCAGTCGTGTTCCTAGTATTGTATGTCGATGACATATTACTTATAGGAAACGATGTGTCAATCTTACAGTCAGTTAAGGTTTGGTTATCCAAGACATTCTCCATGAAAGACCTGGGAGAAGCAACCTACATCCTTGGGATTAAGATCTATAGAGATAGATCGAAACAGTTGCTTGGTCTTTCGCAGTCTACATATATAGACCGAGTGCTAAAGAGGTTTAGCATGTCGGAATCCAAGAAAGGTTATCTGCCCATCAGGCATGGGGTACACCTTTCGAAGTCTATGTGTCCGCACACAGAAGACGAGAGGATTTGCATGAGTAAGATTCCCTATGCATCCGCAATAGGATCTATCATGTATGCTATGTTATGTACGAGGCCCGATGTATCGTATGCTCTGAGTGTCACGAGCAGATACTCGATCCAGAATGGATCATTGATCATGTTAAGACGATCCTTAAGTACTTGAGAAGAACTAAGGATGTGTTCCTAATATATGGAGAAGGAGACATGGTGATACGCGGGTATACGGATGCCAGCTTCCAGACAGACAAGGATGATTCCAGGTCTCAGTCTGGATACGTGTTCACCTTGAATGGGGGCGCAGTGAGTTGGAAAAGTTCCAAACAAGAGACTGTAGCGGATTCTACCACTGAGGCAGAATACATTGCAGCTTCGGAAGCAGCAAAGGAAGCGGTTTAGATCAAGAAGTTCGTTCATGAACTTGGTGTGATTCCGGCCATTGTTGAAGCAATACCGGTCTACTGCGACAATAATGGAGCAATTGCACAGGCGAAAGAGCCAAGGTCTCATCAACGATCCAAACATGTCCTTCGCCGCTATCATCTTATCAGAGAGATCATCAGTAGGAACGAAATACAAATCGAGAAAATTCCCACTGAAAGGAACTTAGCGGATCCCTTGACTAAGGCATTACCTCAAAATAAGTTTGAGGGTCATGTTCGAGCTTATGGTATTGGATACCGTAGCGATTGGCATTAGGCCAAGTGGGAGTCTGTTAGTAATATATGAGAGATGTTCTAAGGCAATCGCCTTATGTATGAACCATTTATATGATAAATGAAGATTCACTATTTGAGTATACATGTTTTATGTATTTGATTGGATCTTAAACTCATTTACTGAATGCCCACGATACGATTCACAGCATGAGAGAATTTGTGATTGGATCACAACTAGTGAGTATCTCTACATGTGTAATTGTGATGTATCGGAATTATCCCTAGTCGATGAATTGATGGATTTGGACACCATCAATTCTGTCGAGACTAGCACGAGGTATACTCCTTGGTGTATCCAAGCAGCTGATTCTCACTGGCTGGAGACATAGTGATGTCCGGAGTTAATCGTGGATGCTAGTTATGGTAACTAGTTCATTGGAGTGACCAGCCGTAAGACTTCATATGGTTCTTTGCATATATAGATATGTCAATGAAGTTCTTACAGTGGCTTAAGTGCGATGTTCCTTTGACTTGCGGTATTCAAGTCATCTTGATCATGGAGACTTATGCTTTGACATCTTAAGCAAACATCTCTAAGGAGATGTGGACCCGGGATGATTGGGTATAAGTCGAAGTGATCGAAGGTGTTTGAATAGCCTATAAAGGATTCACCACTCCTTGCGAGGAGATGTATACCCATGGCCTCTCGTCGGATTGTTACTAAAGTCTTTGGCCAAAGCATTACATGTTTAGAGTATGATACTCTTCGATACATGTGGAGTAACTAGAATCCGTAGGACGAGGAAATGATACTTGGGCTAGGTGTGACGTAGTCAGCCTAGTGGGGACTGACACTATAGACCATGTCCTGAACCAAGTGGGTATAAGATGAGTGAAGGGAATGGGGCATGATTCATTCGAGCTACTGAAGGGTTTCAGAAATAGTTCTGGATCAACCGTTGATCTTTTCGGTTAATTGGGGATCATGATGTACTACTAGGTGCCACTCATGATCGTTCTATAATTAATGGTTAATTATAGATGGCAAACATAAACCGAGAACCTATTTGGTCACACGCACAACGAGTGTAATCCAAAGGATTTAAAACGAGCTTGAGAATGGGATTCTCAGACCGAGAGAAACTATGTTTGGTTGGACCAAACATAAAGCGAGCATGAAATTGTTTCAGTCGCAATGGAAGCGTGGATGAGCCGTGTCTTATGAAGACATAATGGATGAACCAAAATGGTTTGGTTCTAATCCAATGGATGAGAATAAACCAAAGGGTTTGGTTTATTATAAACGAATGAACCAAAAGTTGGTTCGGTTCGTTTTAACTTAAAATAAACAATCATGGTTTGGTTTATTTTAACTTATCCTAATGGAGCGGGTTAACGGGCTTTATGGATATGATCCATTAACCATTAAGAGAATTAGTTCTCTATAAAAGAGGGCTTAAGGGATTGTTAAACTCTAACTAATCAAAACCCTCGCCCCCTTGAGTTGCCGCCCACCTCCACCTTGGAGTTAATTGGCGCCAACCCTAAAGCTGCCGCCGCCCAGCTTGTGTGCAGCCGTCCAAGACTTTGCCGGCGTCCAAGCTTCAGCCGGAGAACCTCCGGCGACCCTCCGGCGATCTCCTTTGGGTTTGGTGATAAGGTGAGCTTCCATCTTTCCTTAGCCGGCCTCTATTCCTCCACCAAAAGCTGTCCAGTTTTTCTGGACAGCTTGTTTCTTTGTTGTCGGAGCGTCGTTTGGATGACGGTTAGTGCTCCGACAGCGGCTAACTTACCGGGGATTTGATCTCCGGTAATCCTCTGAGGTGGGGGACGAAGGATTCATCAAACGGTTGACGAATACCTCTCCGGAGAAGCGAGTTTTGAGAACTCGTTTTAGGATCCGAATTTGGATTCGGATCGTGATCATCTCTCGATCACGTCGTCTTCAACACGAGGCTAGTAACCCGTACGAAGACGAAGCTCGTGACTTAGCGAAGTCATCCCGAGGAGCTCGGCGTGGATACGGATAGAGACGATTCTTACGAGGATCGTTCCGGTTGATGCCGTTCCTGCTATACGTCATACGAAAGGTATAACGTAGATAAATTTCTTTTATTGCAAATTTTAATTTACGGTTATGTCTACACTTGTTGTAATATGCATGCGTGTGTTGTGTGTGTTGTAATAAATATAGATTTATTATTTTTAATTGCTTCCGCTGTGCTCATGTTTACGAAACATGATCGAACACACACACGCCGCGGTGCCGGAAACCCAACAAAGAGCTGGCAATAGCCAAAAGGGCCTTGTCAAAACATGGGTTCATGCAACAATCCTACCTCAGACAACTTTTCAATGCCATGTATGGTGACCGATAGGCCCCAGCAACACCTCCAGAGAAAGTCATCCGCAAAGCTCCTTAGTCCCCCTTAGGGTGAACTTTCATTATTTTCATTAAAAAGTTGTACCTATAACCCTTCTTTTATTAGTAAAAACTCTTATCCTAGCAACTGTGTATGTCTCCTCTGGCCAAACGATGATTCTTCTAAAATGAATGAGATACCCCAATGCCCGATACAACAACAGAACTTACTAATTTCACGCCAACACTTCCTTTAATTTTTAATGTCAGTCTATTAAATCAGCCACTCTTCATCTATAACCCCTGACAAGGATACATTCCAATTATAATAGAAAGAGAGAGGTGATCGTACCTTTTCTGGACAAGTCATAGCCAAACTAGTTATCTCCACCATCTCCTGATAATGCCTCCACCCAACTCTTCAGATATATCGACTACATAAGGATAATAACTGGATTCAGAGGCAAGCTGGAAAAATAAAGATGGCTTGACCCTAGACTTGGCCGGGTCAGATTAAAAAAATATTCTTACTTGGTACTTCTTCATCATCATCTCTACTTTGAACCTAACTCCTCCGTTTTGCCACCACGCGGGGATAATAGCTTGACATGAAGGTAAGCTGGAAAAAATAGTGACGACTTGACCCAGAGCTTTGCCTGGTCATGTCGGAATAATTTTTTACTCTGCCATTCTTCATCACTGTATTTACCTTAAACCCTACTCCTCCATTATGCCACCACACGAGGATAATAGCTTGGCATGAAGCCAAGCTAGAAAAACTAGTGACGACTTGACCCAGGGCTTCACCTAGTCAAGTCGGAATAATTTTTTACACCACCATTCTGCATCACTGTATCTACCTGAAACCTGACTCCTCTGTTTCCCCATCACACTGGGATAATAGCTTGGCATGAAGGTAATCTGAAATAATAGTGATGACTTAATCTAGGGCTTTGCCTGACCAAGTTAGGATAATTTTTTACTCTGCCATTGTATTCTTCGGTGCATCTACCATTAACCCAACTCCTTTTTTCACCACCACACGAGGATAATAGCTTGACTTGGAGATAAGCTGAAAGAATAGTGACAACTTGATCCAGGGCTTCGCCTGATCAAGTTGGAATAATTTTTTACTCCGCAGTTGTATTCTTTGGTGCATCTACCTTGAACCCAACTCCTACGTTCCACCACCACACGTGGTAATAGCTTGACTTGGAGACAAGCTAAAAGAATAGTGACGACTTGATCCAAGACTTCGCTTGATCAAGTCGGAATAATTTTTTAATTCGTCGTTGTATTCTTCGGTGCATCTACCTTGAACCCAACTCCTCCGTTCCACCACCACACAGGGATAATAGCTTTCCTTGGTGACAAGCTGAAAGAATAGTGACAACTTGATCCAAGGCTTGGCCTGATCAAGTCAGAATCATTTTTTACTCTGCCATTGTATTCTTCGGTGCATCTACCTTGAACCCAACTCCTCCATTCCACCACCAAACGGGGATAATAGCTCGACTTGGAGACAAGATTAAAGAATAGTGATGACTTGATCCAGGGCTTCACCTGATCAAGTCAGAATAACCTTTTTTACTCTTCCAATCTTCATCAGTGCATCTACCTTAAACCCGACTCCTCCGTTCCACCATCGCATGAGGGATAATAGCCTGACTTAAAAATAGGCTGGAAAAATGGTGACGACTTAACTCAGGACTTCGCCTTGTTGAACCGGAATGATTATTTTTTTTATTCCGCCAATCTTTATAAGTGTACTTAAACCCAACTCTACCGTTCCGCCATCGCACGGGGATAATGGCTTCAGTTGGTAATATGTGAATAAGAAAATATGACGAACTGGTCTAGGGCTTTACCCTATTAGGTTGGAATAATTTTTTACTCTGCCAATCTTCATAGGTATTTTTACCTTAAACCCTTGTAACGCCCGTAAAATTTCTAGCAATTTTACAAGAATTTTTAGCATGAATATAATGGGCTTTATGTGGGCTCTTTCAAAAATAAAAGAAATAGAGCCAAAAAGGATGCAAGGCCTAGGAATGAACCCCAAACCTCTAGTAGATACCTAAGCCCTAAAGATGCATCCAATAACCAGAAGCCCAGTAGGGTTGTGCTATTAGAGGAATATGGGAAATTATAATTAAGGGTAAGGGAGGCAAGGGACACTTCAAGAGAATAAATAGGGGAATGAGGAGACATGAGAAATCAAAGTTGGCATCTTGTCCTTCTCTTCTTCTCCCTCACCGAAACCGAATCTTCTCTTCTTCCATTTTCTGAGATCTATCCAAGCAAGAAGAAGGCTTTAGGTTTGGCATCCCTTAGGGTATCTTCCAACTAATAGCAAAGCGAAGGAAGTAAGTATCCCCTCACCTGCATACAAGTAGTTTTTCGATTGATGTTGTTATGTCAAACTCTCCATGAACCATTCGGCCAAGACCTTTACTTGAGTTTTTATTGAGGATCCATGCCATACCTTGTATGACTATGATGATGATGGGTTGCTAAATAGGCTAGGTTAAGTGTTTGACCTCAAAAACCCCAAGGAACTTTCGGCCAAGACCATTACTTGTGCTCTCCATGATGATCCATACTTTACCTTGTATTAATATGAAGATGATAGGTTTCTAGATGGGTTTGGTTGAGTGGTTGACCCTCAAACCCTTCTAAGACTCTCGGCCAAGTCCCTTTGAAACCCTAATGCGTTCTTTTTATGTTATGGTTTATATGAGTTTATGCTATGTTTTGATGTTAGATGAAGATAACATGTTCTATGCTAGGTTTTAAATGAGTTCATGCTATATTGATGGTAGAAGAAGATGACATGTTCTATGCCATGCTATAGATGGGTTCATGCTATGTTTTGATGGTAGATGAAGATAACATGTTGTTGGCTAACCTAGAGTTAAGTGGTTGAGCCTTTAAGCCCTTTGAACCATTCGGCCAAGACCCCTAATGTGTTTTCTATGCCATGTTTAGATAAGTTCATGATGACTTTTGATGTTAGATGAAGATAACATGTTGTTGGCTAACCTAGAGCTAAGTGGTTGAGCTTTAAGTCCTTTTAAACCATTCGGCCAAGACCCATTTAGGCCTATCATGCTATGATCTATAAATTACCATGTTATGTTTTGAATGTAGATATAGGTAACATGTGAAAGCTAAGCTAGATTTAAGAAATGGATCTTAGGTTGTCTTGGAACTCTCGGCCAAGGCTTATCTAAAATCCTAAGTGCCCTCCCATGCCATGCTTTATATGCTAAATAATTAACATGTGGTTAGTTAGACCATATATAAGTTGTTTGGTGTTTAAAACTTTGATAGAGCTCCATGAAGTTTAGGTCACTCCATGTATACTTGTTCATGATGTTTATGCCTTATGCCATGCCCTATATGTGTGTGATGTTAACATGATGTTAAGGGGTCCTTGCTCAAGTGGTTTAGCATGATTGGTTATGTCACTACCATATGTCCATGTCAATAGTAGGGATGCATGATAAATTTCTACTCATTACCAAGTTAAATGTATGATCATGTTGTGCTCATTGCTTTGTAATTATATGAATGTATGATGTTTTATAAAGAAGGAACATGATATGCATGAAAAGAAATATGATATGTTATGAAAGCAATATGATATGTTATGAAGAAGAAATATGTTATGAAAAGCAATATGTTATGAAGAAGAAATATGTTATGATATGAAGAGGAAACATGATATGCCATGATTAGGAACATGATACGTTTATGAAATGAAATATGATATGTTATGATAAGAAGCATGATATGTATTTCACTTTCTGCATGGCTTGTACTAGGACCCTAACAAGGTCCAAGGGATGGGCTCCTACGTGCCCCTGGGTCGACGGTTGAAGTATGGACTCAGTACGGGATGGGCACCCAGATGCCCTAGGCCGACGGTCATAAGTACGGGCTTAGGATGCGCTTCTGTTATGCTGCCCCTAGGCCGACAGACTTAGTACTGGCCTAGTACTCTAGTGGGTTTGGGATTAGATACCTCGGGTCTATTAGGGATGCGCGCTATGATAATGATAATGTGGTACAATGCCGGACCCAATATGTGTTGGTGCAATTGGCCCAGGTCACGATTGACCAGGACTCGAGCTTGGCTCGAGAGATATTTTGATGTTATACAAAAACATATGACAATGTAATTGGCAAGGTAAAGTCCAAGTCTTGGGTACTTGGCATGGAAGGTCCAAGTGGGACACTTGGCATTTGGGAAAGTCCAAGTCTTGAGTACTTGGCATAAGGGAAGTCCAAGCATGTGTCTTGGCATGGAAATTCCAACATGGGTTGACAAGGGAAAGTCCAAGCTTGAGTCTTGGCATTTGAGAAGTCCAAGGGGTTTGATATTGGCGGCGTAAAGTCCAAGCGGGAGTCTTGGAAGCATAAGACCAATGGTTGGCAGCGTAAAGTCCAAGCGGAGTCTTGGCGGCGTAAGTCTAATGTGCCTTGTCGGTGTAGACACCGTTAGCATGACATAGCCGATGGAAGCACCTGAAGGCTAGCGCGATGGATGAACAAGTCATGGATGACTTGGAGAGATCCGAGAGGCGTGAGGCTGATGGAGGTGGCTAGAAGGCTTAGGTCTAGGCTAAGGGTGGTCTAGCAAGTATGGGGGAACCATACTTGGGCTAAAACCTCATGGTTGAGGTGTGCCAGTCGACTGGTGCCATGTGGCAGTCGACTGGACTGAGTCAACTAGGGTTTGACTGCGAGAATTGCTCTAGCAGTCGACTGCCATAGGTGGGCAGTCGACTGATGGGCTCAGCAGTCGATTGATCTTGTGATCAGTCGACTGGTGCTCGTGAAATCGAGCATAGAATGGAGTCAAGACTCGACTGGTCGAGTAAGGCTCCATCAGTCTACTGATGGGTATCATCAGTCGACTGATGATGGATCCGTTGGACTTATCCAGCATGGATCTAGCCGTTGTCTCAAGACAACAGTGGCATCAGTCTACTGATTGTCCCGATCAGTCGACTGATCGACTTTTTCTAGCACAGGTTGAAGCTTTACAAGGAGCTCGTGATGGAGAAAAATGGTATGGTTTCTTGAGGGCTTTTGGGGTGATTTGCTGCTGCAAATCAGGGTCTCCAAGTTGATATCAAGCAACCAAGCGATCAAGCATTCAAGAGTATTTATAAAGTTTTTTCTTTACTTGTATTGCTTTGTATTTCATTGTATTTGCTTGTATCATTTTGATTATTGTTGTAATCATATTGTACGAGGTTTCTCTGACTCCGGATTGTTCCGAGAAGGAGTGTTTATTAGTGGTTGCGTGTGCATCACTAGAGCTCGTAGAGCTTGATCCATGGAGTAGGAACCTTGAGGTTCTGAACCACGTTAAACAATTGTGTTTGTGTGTTTTTTTTGCTTTTTGTTATTACTATTATTATTCCGCTGCGCCTAACGAGTTTTGTAGAGACGAACGTGAACGAATTCCATCATCGTACCATCACGTGACGCTATTCACCCCCCCCCTCTAGCAGCCTCAAATTTCTAACAAGTGGTATAAGAGCCTGGGGCTCTTCTACGGACTAACCGCCGGGAGCTAAGACAAAGAAGCTAGAGGGTGAAGATGGAGTTGGAAGAACAACTCGGTTGGGACATCAACACACCGGTCCCATACTCATTATATGGACGAGAATGCTTCAATTCTTGGAAGAGAAGAATTGAAGATTTTTTGATGATGAGGGATTTAGAGGAATGGTCCTTATTAATGGAAGGATTTGAGTATGCAAGAGGACCAAAAGGTGGATTCCTCAAAAAGAAGAGATGGAGTGAGGATCAACTCTAAAGATTCGAGAAAAATAAGAAGGTAATCAAATTCATTTTTGATTTAATTCTTAATGACTTCTTATGTAGCCTAGGTGAGTGCATGGATGATAAAGAGCTTTGGAGCAATTTGGCCAAACTCCATGAAGGTCCATCACTGGTCCAAGAGGAAGGGACCGAAGAGGCAAGCCCATCATCCTCACAAGGAAGTGAGGACTTGGAGGTTGAGAGACCATCAACATCCAAGGAGGAAGAGGAAGTAGAATTGGAGGAGATTAAACCATCCTCAACACCGGAGCAAGAGCAAGAAGTTGTTAGTGCTTATAAGCTCCACATATCTCCACAATGGCATGATATTGTCCACTTTGGGTCTAAGCCCTCATGGTTTTATTTTTGGGCTTTACCCAAAAGGCCTCATACCAATGGAGATATCTTTTTTCTTATAAGCACATGATCTTTTCCATGTCTTACCAATGTGGGACTTTGATTGTATTCCCCATACTCCCAACAATCCCCCCCTCAAACGAAGGACCACATTGGGCCCCCCCTCAAGCCTATCCCTCCTCGAAGGATTTTCTCTGCTTGATGTCCGATCTTCAACCCACCAGGACTTCCTGCCAGTTGTTCGGTCCCCCCGACCCAACTAGACTTCCTTCCTGATGTCTGGTTCTCTTGATCCGGACGTGGGAGCTCAACTTCCTTCGTTCGAGGTTCATGGCTTGACATGGACCATGGCTCTGATACCAATTGTTAGTGCTTATAAGCTCCACATATCTCCACAATGGCATGATATTGTCCACTTTGGGTCTAAGCCCTCATGGTTTTATTTTTGGGCTTTACCCAAAAGGCCTCATACCAATGGAGATATCTTTTTTCTTATAAGCACATGATCTTTTCCATGTCTTACCAATGTGGGACTTTGATTGTATTCCCCATACTCCCAACAGAAGTCACTTCAACCTCCGGGAGGAATGAAGAATCCACTCCAATCACCATAACCACCCTAGGTAACTCAAACACCGTAATTCAAAATAAAAATAATATTATGTGTTTTGAGTGTAGGGAATTTGGGCACTATTAGAGCAAGTGCCCAAAAAAGATTAGAAAAGCTCCACCGGCACCAAAAGTCAAGGATGCCGATTCCCCAACACCTAAAGGCCAGAAGCACATCATATGCTTCAATTGTAATTCAAAAGGACATTATAGGAATCAATGTCCTAAGGGGAGCAAAAAGACCCAAGAAGGAGCATCACAAGTAGGGGGAGCTACTAAGGCAAACCCTAAGGTATATCATGTTAATAATGTTTTTTCTTTAGTTAAAAGTCAAAAGCATGCTAGGAATTTTAATTCTCTTGCAATTCACCATGAAAAGCATGCTAGAAATAAATATTTGTGTTTAGGAGCTAAAAGTGTCTACTTAGGAAATAAGGAGAAATTTGGGACTAATGTCCCTAAAAATACCTTTACCTGGGGAATCTATCAAGAAAATACAAGAGCACCTAGGTTTGAATCCCATGTGGACTAGGCATATGCCTTGGAAGTCCCATGCCCAAAGACCAAATCAAAATTCTAAAATTGGGCAATTAGAATTAGAGAACCAAGCCTTGAAGTCAAGGCTTCAAAAACTAAAAAAGACCCTCAAGATTATGCAACATCAAATGCAAGGGTCTAATGGTCAAAGTCAAGGGTCAAAATCTCAAAGTCAACATCTAGGACCCAAGAAAAAAAAGTCAACCAAGGGCAAGAACGGTTTGGGTCACAAACCTAAGCCTAAGGTGGCTTACCATAGTGTTCCATTTGATTATGGAATACAAACTAGGTCTAGGAAGACTAAGGTCAATAGGGAAGTCATCCCTAAGGTTGACCAAAGGTTGTGCCTAGTGGCTAGGGTTTCTAGGAAACCTAGGGTGACCACTAAGAAGGTTGCAAGGGGAGTTACCCCTAGAGTCAACCTAAGTAAGACCCAAATGACCAAGACTAACAAGCCTAAGAGGGTCATTAGGAGGGTATCTAGGGAGGTTATCCCTAAGGAATACCTAATTAACCCTAGGAGCTCAAATAGGTTTTGGGTTCCTAAGAGCGTGATTGACTCACGCTAGATGGGTTAGGGTGTGCCAACCTTGATTGGATGGGTAGTTAACTCAACCATGGTAAAGGTGACACTTTAGGTTATTTTCAAGGTTATGGTTACCTTGGAAATACATTTGAGCTTTAATCCTAAAAGATTTTAGGATGTGCCAATATTATTTGAGAAGTTTGATAAAATGATCAAATTGGCACATTTTATGTTTAGAGGTCATATTGTGTCATTTTGGGTTTTTGGCACACTAGGGAGATTAGTGATAATATGGCAAAATATACTTAATTATATGAAATGACAACAAATATTAAAATTTAGGTATTATTATACCTATGTATTTTGGTATGCCATGTTTTGATTGCCATATGCCATGTCATGACATCATGTTAATTTTTATCATTTATATGTCATGATTATGTTTAGGAATTAGGATTGAATGTCATGAGTGTTGGGAGTATGAGGAATACAATCAAAGTCCCACATTGGTAAGACATGGAAAAGATCATGTGCTTATAAGAAAAAAGATATCTCCATTGGCATGAGGCCTTTTGGGTAAAGCCCAAAAATAAAACCATGAGGGTCTAGGCCCAAAGTGGACAATATCATGTCATTGTGGAGATATGTGGATATTATAAGTACTAACAATTGGTATCAGAGCCATGGTCCATGTCAAGCCATGAACCTCGAACGAAGGAAGTTGAGCTCCCACGTCCGGATCAAGAGAACCAGACATCAGGAAGGAAGTCTAGTTGGGTCGGGGGGACCGAACAACTGGCAGGAAGTCCTGGTGGGTTGAAGATCGGACATCAAGCAGAGAAAATCCTTCGAGGAGGGATAGGCTTGAGGGGGGGCCCAATGTGGTCCTTCGTTTGAGGGGGGGATTGTTGGGAGTATGAGGAATACAATCAAAGTCCCACATTGGTAAGACATGGAAAAGATCATGTGCTTATAAGAAAAAAGATATCTCCATTGGCATGAGGCCTTTTGGGTAAAGCCCAAAAATAAAACCATGAGGGTCTAGGCCCAAAGTGGACAATATCATGTCATTGTGGAGATATGTGGATATTATAAGTACTAACAATGAGTTTAAGTTTTATATCATATGCCATGACATCATGATCATTGGCCATGTTTTTATTTTGCTATCATTATACCATGATCATTTCATGCATTTAATTTAATGAAAATTGAGTTAAGGACTTTGGCATGACTTGAAGTCCCATTTATAAGGGAATCAAGTAGGGTTGCCTTAGTAAAATGCATAAAAACCTAGATAAGGGAGAACAAAACTCACATCTCACATTAAATTGACATGTATGTGTATTTATACACCCTAGATACATGTGAGATGCTAGGATATGAGTTGAGTTCAAGGTGCATAGTTTTTGCATCTAGATGAACTAAAACTCATCTAATTTTAATTGTTGATCATTGGGAAAGCTTGTGTATAAGTTATGTATATTGAGCCCAAGGAATATGATCCAAAATAAGGTTTTGAAAACATTTTAAAATCATTTTGAAAAACCTTGGTGAAGTCTATCTTTTGATGGCAATCACCATTGATGAGATTGATACAAAGTGAGCCAAAACTTATAAGTTTTCTTCACTTTTGAATTTTGTATCAATTTCGATATTTTATGGGTAAAATAATTTTCAATATTTTTCACCCATTGTATGGACTAAAAGTAATATACGTATGAAGTTTCGCGATTTTTCGATATACATAGAATTATTTATGGATTTTTAAAATCCGTTCCAGATAACTGAAATTCGGATATTTCAGTTATCTGTCGACTGCCCTGGGTGGCAGTCGACTGATGTGAGTGGCAGTCGACTGGTAGCTGACGGAGTCAACTGTCGATGCTGATTTCGGGAAAACTAGGTTTGTTTAGCCCAATTTCAGCTACGGTTAAGGTCCCTAATCACTCCTAACCCTAAGATATGCTTTGCGAGGCATTATAAAGGGTGAAGATCCATTGGATATGGATTTGGAGAGGTGTTTAGGGTTTGTATCAAATTTAAGGTGTTGGAAAGTTCAATGTTGAATTTCTAACCTTATCTTTGATGGTTTAGAGTTCCTATTGGCTTAGGGACTTCCCAAGGACATTGTTGGTGCAATGGTCAAGGGGGAGCAAGCCTTTAGGGGGAGGTATCCATCATGGGATGATGGATGTGTTTCTCCTCTTAACGGGGGAGAAGTTATTGGGAGACTATCATCAATTGGGAAAATTGATGGGATTTTGAGAGACCCAATTTGGAAATTGGGAGAGTGGATAGGATTGCCTCTCTTGAGTGATATGGGACTTATCACTAGGAAGATGATAGGCATCCTAGGTATCTTTGGACCAAGGGGGAGATTGTAAGATCTCATTAGAACATGAGACTTTGACCTCCTTGGAGAGAAAACCTTTTTGATGTTAGTCAAAAAGGGGGAGAATATTTGGGAGAAAATATTTTGGAGAAGGTTAAATTACCAATTTAGGATAATTGGTAAGGAGTTTTTGAGTTAGATGGTCTAACTCAAATGTTTTGTTTTGTTCGGTTTTTGTCAAACATCAAAAAGGGGGAGATTGTTGGTGCAATTGACCCAGGTCACGATTCACCAAGACTCGAGCTTGGCTCGAGAGATATTTTGATGTTAGACAAAAACATATGACAATGTAATTGATAAGGTAAAGTCCAAGTCATGGGTACTTGGCATGGAAAGTCCAAGTGGGACACTTGGCATTTGGGAAAGTCCAAGTCTTGAGTACTTGGCATAAGGGAAGTCCAAGCATGTGTCTTGGCATGGAAAGTCCAACATGGGTTTGCAAGGGAAAGTCCAAGCTTGAGTCTTGGCATTTGAGAAGTCCAAGGGGTTTGATATTGGCGGCGTAAAGTCCAAGCGGGAGTCTTGGCAGCATAAGACCAATGGTTGGCGGCGTAAATTCCAAGCGGAGTCTTGGCGGCGTAAGTCCAATGTGCCTTGGCGGTGTAGACACTATTAGCATGACATAGCCGATGGAAACACCTAATGGCTAGCGCGATGGATGAACAAGTCATGGATGACTTGGAGGGATCCGAGAGGCATGAAGCTGATGGAGGTGGCTAGGAAACTTAGGTCTAGGCTAAGGGTGGTCTAGCAAGTATGGGGGAACCATACTTGGGCTAAAACCTCATGGTTGAGGTGTGCCAGTCGACTGGTGCCATGTGGCAGTCGACTGGACTGAGTCAACTAGGGTTTGACTGTGAGAATTGCTCTAGCAGTCGACTGCCATAGGTGGGCAGTCGACTGATGGGCTCAGCAGTCGACTGATCTTGTGATCAGTCGACTGGTGCTCGTGAAATCAAACACAGAATGGAGTCGAGACTCGACTGGTCGAGTAAGGCTCATCAGTCGACTGATGGGTATCATCAGTCGACTGATGATGGATCCGTTGGACTTATCCAGCGTGGATCTAGCTGTTGTCTCATGACAACAGTGGCATCAGTTGACTGATCGACTTTTTCCAGCACAGGTTGAAGATTTATAAGTAGCTCGTGATGGAGGAAAATGGTATGGTTTCTTGAGGGCTTTTGGGGCGATTTGCTGCTGCAAATCAGGGTCTCCAAGTTGATATCAAGCAACCAAGCGATCAAGCATTCAAGATCATTTGTAAAGTGTTTTCTTTACTTGTATTGCTTTGTATTTCATTGTATTTTCTTGTAGCATTTTGATTATTGTTGTAATCATATTGTACGAGGTTTCTCCACCTCCGAATTGTTCCGAAAAGGAGTGTTTATTAGTGGTTTCGTGTGCATCACTAGAGCTCGTAGAGCTCGATCCGTGGAGTAGGAAACTTGAGGTTCCGAACCACGTTAAACAATTGTGTTTGCATGTTTGTCTTTCTTTTCGTTATTACTATTATTATTCCGCTGCGCATAATGAGTTTTGTAGAGATGAATGCGAACGAATTCCATCAACGTACCATCACGTGACGTTATTCACCCCCCCCCCTCTAGCAACCTCAAATTTCCAACAATATGTTGAGATTTATGTTTAAATACCTATAAGATATATTTTCAAAGAGCATCCTACATATATCTTTATGTTATACCTGTTTATGTTCTATGATGCCATATTCATGTTATGCCTGCCTATGTTCTATGATGTTATATTTGTGTTATGCTTGCTTATGTTCTTGTTATATTCATGTTATGCCTGCTTATGTTCTATGATGTTATATATTTATGTTATGCCTGCTTATGTTCTTGTTGTTAGTTATAGCCCTAGAACCAATCATGTGATGGTTGAATAGGGAACATTTTGTATCATATTCTATAAAGGCAAACGATTGGTTATTATATATTTACGTCTTGCTTGTGCCAGCTAAATTAAATATATAAAAATGCCCGTCTACAGCACATCAATTGGCAGAATTGATTATGAGAGGCTGTAGAGAACACTTTCCTAAATATTCCTAGTCAAGTATTAATATGCAAGGGCAATATTAATGCATAAAGACTAGCATGTAGGTCAATTGATGACTTGATCTCACAAGTCATGGATATATGATATCAAGTTGACACATGTGTATATATTAGGGAATATATACTGAACTGACCTGCCATGAAAAAGTTTCATGGATCGTCATATGAGTGTCATAAACTTTCTCATGTGACTATTGGTATGAATAGTCCTCAAACCTGAAGTCACTACGGTTCCCTACATAAGGAGTTATGTACTTTGGTATCGTCAAACGTCACCCGTAACAGGGTGGACCATAAAGGCGATTACTGGGTATATAACAAATTATGCGGAGGGATGTGAGTGATGTAGATGAGATCTATCCCTCCCATATGACGGGAGTGATATCTGTGGGCCCCTTGATTGAGTAGAACTACTAAAACGCATGGCCATGCTCGAATGAGTTAATATGAGATATTGAGCTCATTTGTTTGAGTTAGTTTACTCAGGGATCAAGAAACACATAGATTGATCGAGGATGACACGGTCTATGCCTCATTGGTCAATCTGATATCAAGGATAGAAGGGCATGGTCATACATTATAGTAGTCACGGAAAGGTTAGTCGGATCTTGACTTATTTCGTAACTTGGGTAGCAATGATGTATTGCTAGATGCCGCTCATTGCTTGTGTATCTAAAATAGTTTAGATCCACTGCCAACGTTACGAGAGCCTATAGGGTCACACACAAAAAGCATGATGATTAGAAGAATTAGTGCATTCTAGTTTGACTAGAATAATTTGGGAATAAGCTTAAGTACAAAATGGTTTTTGGACTTTAAGCTTAATGAGAATTTTAGCTTATTGATTTAATGAGATTAATTCAATATGCTAAGCTTAATTGATTTAATAAGATTAACTCAATATGTTACCATATTGATTTAATGAGATTAATTCAATATGATAACATAAGCTTATTGAATTAATAAGATTAATTCAACATCCATGAATGCCACATAAGCATGCCACATAAGCATGCCACCTAAGCTTGATGAGGTGGAAGGAGACAAAGGGTTTTGTCCTATGGATTTCCCCCACATGTGGACGGCATTATATTTCAATGCAATTGATTGCATTGAATGTGATAGGAGGTGAAAGGTTTTTCAATCCTATAAAACACCCCATAGGATGGCCGGCCAAGCTTGGTGGATTGGTTGAAGCTTGAGGCTTGGAGAGAGCTTGGTGGTGAGAGCATTTGGTTGTGTGGCTTTTGTGAGTGTAGCAAGAAGAGTAGTCTTCTTCTTCCTTTCTCTTTTTCCCTACTTTCCTCTCCTTTAGGGACTTCTCTAGCAAGAAGTAAAGGAGAGCTCTTCTAGTTTCTTTTGTGAGACAAGAGCTTGCTCGTGTGGATACATATAGAGGCACGGATATTTGAACGTGCTAAAAGATCCAACAAACCTAAGGAGAAGCGGGATAACAAAGGGCACGCAACAAAGGTAATATTCTCCTATAAGATAGGTTTTGAGAAATTTATTTTTGTACGAGGTTTTCTTTCGTAAGGATCACTTGGAAGGGATCCTATTTTTCCGTTGTGCATATGCTATTTTGCATACGAGATCCCTACAGTGGTATCAGAGCCACTTGCGAAAGATCGTATAAAAAAATAGGTTTTCTCAATTTTATATATGATATAGAAGTAGGATAAATTTTATTATGAGTTGATAATTGCATTAGCAATTTTTCAAACATAATAAAATATCCGATGTCTTTTAAAAGTTAAAATTGACATGGTGCATGGTTATGGCCTAGTCCCAAAAAGTTTGTGAATGTGTGTGTTGTAATTCTTAATACAGCCTGCGTGTCATGCCTTTCTCCTAAAATTCTATTTGTAAAATTAGTTTTTAGACTCGAATGTAACTCGAGTATTTCTTCTTTTGTAATATACACAACAAAGATGGAGGGTCCATTGGAAGATGATGTTACAAGGAGGAAGTCAACAACACAAGACAACCAAAAGGAAGCACTTGGGTGAAGATGCTATCCCTAGGTTGACCAATCAATCTTTTCATTGGCTTGAGAAGATTGTAGAATAAGGGCCATAACCATGACACGCTTAATTTAGCTTGTATGTGATGCATGTTAATTTAGCTTATATGTGATGTATGTGTTAGTAATATATGAGAGATGTCCTAAGGCAATCGCCTTATGTATGAACCATTTATATGATAAATGAAGATTCACTATTTGAGTATACATGTTTTATGTATTTGATTGGATCTTAAACTCATTTCAATGTCCACGATACGATTCACGGCATGAGAGAATTTGTGATTGGATCACAACTAGTGAGTATCTCTACATGTGTAATTGTGATGTATCGGAATTATCCTAGTCGATGAATTGATGGATTTGGACACCATCAATTCAGTCAAGACTAGCACGCAGGTATACTCCTTGGTGTATCCAAGCGGTGATTCTCACGGCCGAGACATAGTGATGTCGGAGTTGATCGTGGATGCTAGTTATGGTAACTAGTTCATTGGAGTGACCGGTAGTAAGACTTCATATGGTTCTCTGCATATATAGATATGTCAATGAAGTTCTTACTGTGGCTTAAGTGCGATGTTCCTTTGACTTGCGGTATTCAAGTCATCTTGATCATGGAGACTTATGCTTTGACATCTTAAGCAAACATCTCCAAGGAGATGTGGACCCGGGATGATTGGGTATAAGTCGAAGTGATCGAAGGTGTTTGAATAGCCTATAAAGGATTCACCACTCCTTGCGAGGAGATGTATACCCATGGCCTCTCGTCGGATTGTTACTAAAGTCTTTGGCCAAAGCAATACATGTTTAGAGTAAGGTACTCTTCGATACATGTGGAGTAACTAGAATCCGTAGGACGAGGAAATGATACTTGGGCTAGGTGTGACATAGTCAGCCTAGTGGGGACTGACACAATAGACCATGTCCTGAACCAAGTGGGTATAAGATGAGTGAAGGGAATGGGGCACGATTCATTCAAGCTACTGAAGGGTTTCAGAAATAGTTCTGGATCAACCGTTGATCTTTTCGGTTAATTGGGGATCATGATGTACTACTAGGTGCCACTCATGATCGTTCTATAATTAATGGTTAATTATAGACGGCCAACATAAACCGAGAACCTATTTGGTCACACGCACAACGAGTGTAATCCAAAGGATTTAAAACGAGCTTGAGAATGGGATTCTCAGACCGAGAGAAACTATGTTTGGTTGGACCAAACATAAAGCGAGCATGAAATTGTTTCAGTCGCAATGGAAGCGTGGATGGGCAGTGTCTTATGAAGACATAATGGATGGACCAAAATGGTTTGGTTCTAATCCAATGGATGAGAATAAACCAAAAGGTTTGGTTTATATTAAACGAATGAACCAAAGGTTGGTTCGGTTCGTTTTAACTTAAAATAAACCATCATGGTTTGGTTTATTTTAACTTATCTTAATGGAGCGGGTTAACGGGCCTAATGGTTATGATTTAATAACCATTAAGAGAATTAGTTCTCTATAAAATAGGGCTTAAGGGTTTTGTGAAAACCTAATTTTGAGGCAACCCTAATTGGCCTTAACCCATCCTCCTTGTTGTTGGCGTCAACAACAAGGGCTGCCTTAACCAGTTGAGCTGCTGCCATCTACTTGTCGGCGTCAAGTTTGGCCGGTGAACCTCCGGCGACCCTCCGGTGATCTCCCTTGGGTTCGGTGTAAAGGTGAGCCTCCATCTCTTCTTTAGCCGGCGCCTATGTCCTCCACCAAAGCTGTCCAGTTTTCTGGACAGCTTCTTCTCCTCTCGTCGGAGCGTCGTTTGGACGACGGTTAGTGCTCCGATAGTGGATAACATACCGGGGATTTGATCTCCGGTAATCCTCTGAGGTGGAGGACGAAGGATTCGTCAATCGGTTGACGAATACCTCTCCGGAGAAGCAAGTCTTGAGGACTTGTTTTAGGTCCGAAGTTGGATTCGGATCGTGATCATCTCTCGATCACGTCGTCTTCAACACGAGGCTAGTAACCCGTACGAAGACGAAGCTCGTGGCTTGGCGAAGTCATCCCGAGGAGCTCGGCGTGGATACGGATAGAGACGATTCTTACGAGAATCGTTCCGGTTGATGCCGTTCCCGCTACACGTCATACGGAAGGTATAACGTAGTTTAATTTCTTTTATTGCAATTTTAATTTACGGTTATGTCTACACTTGTTGTAATAGCATGCGTGTGTTGTGTGTGTTGTAATAAATAGGAATATTTATTATTTTTGTTGCTTCCGCTGTGCACATGTTTACGAAACATGATCGAACACACACACGCCGCGGTGCCGGAAACCCAACAGTGGTATCAGAGCCCAGGTTGTGTTTCGACATAATCGTAAAATGGTTTTGCGATAGTCATAATGTATTTCTGGAAATTTTCTAATTTTGGAAATTTAGAAGTATTTATGGAAATTTTTCAATTTTGGAAAGTCTAGAAGTATTTATGGAAATCTTCCACTTTTGGAAAGTTGGAAGTATTTATGGAAATTGATATTTTCCATAAATAAAATATTTGATTAGATTCTGGAAATTTGTTTCCTAATTTAATCTTGATTTGATTTGGGAAATCAAATCTTTAAAATATTTTATTTCCATAAGTAGTTTTGAAGATTTAGGAAATTGGTTTCCTAAATAGATTTTCCTTAATCAAATAATTCCATGAATAAAATATGTGATTAGATTTGGAAATTTGTTTCCTAATTTAATTATGATTTGATTTGGAGAATCAAATCTTAAACATATTTTATTTCCATAAATAGTTATGACATATAAGGAAATATTATACATGACATAATTGTATGACATGTAATTGCATTAGATGCATAACATTATGCCATGCGTGTAATAGATGTATGCCATGTATGCCATGCCATGTAGATAATAGTTATTTGCATGCAAAGAGGATGAGACATAAAACCCTAACTCAATATTAAAGCCTACACCTTCCATTAATATGGTTAGAACCGAGTTCTTTCTTGTTTGGGTTGTTGGACTCTCTCAAGCCCGGCTCGAACCTGAACATGTTCAAATCATTGGAATAGTTTAACTCTAATATGGTAAGAGTCAGAGGTCAATCGTTAGTTTGGGTTGTTGGACTCACTCCAAGCCTGGCTAATTGGTTGAATGCGCTCTAACCATATTAAAACTATTTCGCGATTAATGGGTTGACTTTAACTTGGAGCATCGATTTGTTGGACTCACTCCAAGGTCGATGTGAAGAGAGGTGAAGTTGGGTGCTATGCATATGATGCATACTTGTTAATGTGTTAACAACCCAATGTATGTGTAAACATTCAATTAGTTGATAGCACATTGTGATAGTTACATATACATGATATGTAATCGGTATAGATGATACCCACCATCATAGCTAAGAATGGCTTGTTGGACTCACTCCAAGGTTGTTCTTATCTATGATGGATATCAACCCATTCGGAGATGGACCTCGATCTCGAAGTGATTTTGGGGTTTTTGAAATTCGAAAAATGAATGGGATTTATAAATGTATATTGATGCATTTTAAAATCATCTTTCTCATATATGCTCGTTTTGTATTTCTAAGTTAATATATTGATCATGATGTGTTTGAATTTGCGTTCCATTTTGGATTCAAATAAATTATGGGCGAACTTCATGGACTAGCTTAGAAGCTTGAGAATTGTTCTCAAGGTTGAAAAGCTTGCAAATGTCCTCGGCGCCTCTTCGCCCGTCCTAGTGATGATGCAACTCTGGACCAATTGTTGGCCTATCGAAACATGTGGTGATTACGAACAAATGAGTTGCATCATGCTAGCCATGATGGAACCCAAGCTACAGCGGCATGAGCATATGGATGCTCATATCGTAGTCCTTCATCTTTGTGAGTTGGTTGATGAGCAAGTGAGATTGAAAGGTTCGAAGTCTCAGCTCCTCTTCACCTACGAGATGCTAGGAGGTTCATCTGTGATGCTTCTCAATATCTTTGAAGGCTGTGGAGTCTTGAGAAGCATGGCGAGGGGCCGGTCTTGTTAGTTGATTCCTCGAAGAAAGGTTCTAAGAGGAAGTCAAAAGGTGAAGGGAAAGAAGAGAAGGGCTAAGAAGGTAGAACTAGCACAAAACTTGCCATCATTATGGCAAGGAGAGCCATTCTTGAAGAAAGTGCAAGATTCTTGAGTCCATGAAGAAGGATAAGGCATCGGATGCCCCATCTTCTTCAGAAATCTTCTTTATTGATTGTCATTCTATTTCCTCGGACACTTGGGTATTTGATACTGGGTGTGGCTCACATATATGTAATGACATACATGGGCTAAGGAATAGAAGAAGACTCGTCGAGGAGAGTCAAATTTACGTGTTGGGAATGGAGCAATGGTTCTTCTTTTCGCCATCAGCGTATTTGTTGGAACTCCCTGTAGGACTTGTCTTAGAACTGGACAATTGCTTGTATGTTCCTTCGTTGATAAAGAACATCATTTCTATTTCTTGTCTAAATAGAAATGGGTTCCATTTGACTTTTAGTAACAATTGTTGTTACATAACTTTGAATGGAGTTCTTTATGGATTGGAACTTTAAGCAATGGTGTTTATACGTTGGACGTATCCAGTGACGATTTCAATATCGATGCGAGCACCACTAGTGCTCGAAAGGATAATCAAATAGACTCCTATATGTGGCATTGTCGTCTTGGCCATATAAGCAAGAAACGCATGTCCGAATTACACCGATGTGGAATTCTGGAATCGTTTGAATTGGATTCATACGATACATGTGAATCATGCTTAAAAGGCAAGATGACTAAGTTACCTTTCTGGAAAGGTGAGCAGTGGGAGAGTTACTAGGTCTAATACATGCGATGTATGTGGACCTATGTCAACTCAAGCATTAGGAGGCTATAGCTACTTCATTACCTTCACCGATGATCACTCACGGTTTGGGTATGTGTTCTTGATGAAACACAAGTCTGAAGCCTTTGAAAGGTTCAAAGAATTCAGAAATGAAGTAGAGAAACAACATGACAAGAGTATTAAAATACTTCGATCGGATCGAGGTGGTGAATACTTAAGTCAAGAGTTTCTTGATTATCTAAGAGACAATGGCATATTGTCTCAATGGACTCCGCCCTATACACCACAACATAATGGTGTATCTGAGGCGTACTTAGGACCTTGTTGGACATGGTCAGGTCAATGATGAATCATGCAACTCTTCCCAAGTCCTTTTGGGGTTATGCACTTCAGACAGCTGTTTACTTGTTAAACAGAATGCCTACCAAGGTAGTCTCAACTACTCCATATGAGATATGGAATGGTAAGAAACCTCATGTATCTTACTTGAAGATATGGGGTTGTCCTGCTTATGTGAAGCGGACTGTATCAGACAAATTGGATGCTAAGTCTGATAAATGTCTATTTGTTGGATACCCTAAGGAAACAAGGGGTTACCAATTCTATCATCCTGTGGAACAAAAGGTGTTTGTTTCAAGGCATGCTGTGTTTCTAGAGAAAGAGTTTCTCTTGCAAGAAAGCAGTGGGAGTGTCGTCGAGCTTGAGGAGGCTCGAGAGACTCAAATAGACATTGATGAGATACCTGGTGAAGCACAACAGCCGATAACTCATAGTGATGAGTAATCGGCTGGACCTACTGTAACACCACATCTTCGTAGATCTGGTTGAACACGCAACATTCCTGAGAGATATGGATTTCTCATAAGTGAATCGAACGACGTGTTACTCATTGATGATGAGGAGCCTACCAGTTATGAAGAAGTGCTGACAAGTTCAGAAAGGGATAAGTGGCTTGGTGCCATGAAGTCGGAAATGGATTCCATGTACGAAAACCAAGTTTGGAACTTGGTTGACCCACCTGAAGGCATAAAGCCTATAGGGTGCAAATGGGTTTTCAAGAAGAAAACCGACATGGATGGTAATGTGATTACCTATAAGGCTAGATTGGTGGCGAAAGGATATCGTCAAAAACAAGGTGTTGATTATGACGAAACCAATTCGCCTGTAGCTATGCTTAAATCCATTCGGATGCTCCTGGCCATAGCGGCTCATTATGATTATGAGATATGGCATATGGATGTGAAAAATAGGTTTCCTTAATGGAAACCTGCTCGAGGACGTGTATATGATACAGCCTGAGGGTTTCACATCGGTTGATAAAACCAAGGTATGCAATTGCGACGGTCCATTTATGGATTGAAGCAAGCATCCAGGAGCTGGAATATCCGTTTTGATGAGATGATCAAAAGGTTTGATTTCTCACAAAATCCAGACGAACCTTGTGTGTACAAGAAGGTTAGTGGGAGTGCAGTCGTGTTCCTAGTATTGTATGTCGATGACATATTACTTATAGGAAACGATGTGTCCATCTTACAGTCAGTTAAGGTTTGGTTATCCAAGACATTCTCCATGAAAGACCTGGGAGAAGCAACCTACATCCTTGGGATTAAGATCTATAGAGATAGATCGAAACGGTTGCTTGGTCTTTCGCACTACATATATAGACCGAAGCAAAGAGGTTTAGCATGTCGGAATCCAAGAAAGGTTATCCGCCCATCGTGCATGGGGTACACCTTTCAAGTCTATGTGTCCGCGCACAGAAGACGAGAGGATTTGCATGAGTAAGATTCCCTATGCATCCGCAATAGGATCTATCATGTATGCTATGTTATGTACGAGGCCCGATGTATCGTATGCTCCGAGTGTCACGAGCAGATACCAGTCTGATCCAGGAATGGATCATTGGGTGGCTGTTAAGACGATCCTTAAGTACTTGAGAAGAACTAAGGATGTGTTCCTAATATATGGGGAAGGGTACATGGTGATACGTGGGTATACGGATGCCAAATCCGCATGCATAAGGATGAATCCATGTCTCAGTCTGGGTATGTATTCACCTAGAATGGAGGCGCAATAAGTTGGAAATGTTCCAAGCTTGACACTATAGCGGATTCTGCCACTAAGGCAGAATACGTTGCAGCTTTGGAAGCAGCAAAGGAAGCGGTTTGGATCAAGTAGTTCATCTATGAACTTGATGTGGTCTCATCAATGATCCAAACATGTGCTTCGCCGCTATCATCTTATCAGAGAGATCATCAGTAGGAACGAAATACAAATCGAGAATATTCCCACTGAAAGGAACTTAGCGGATCCTTTGACTAAAGCATTACCTCAAAGTAAGTTTGAGGGTCATGTTGGTGCTTATGGTATTGGATACCGTAGCGATTGGCATTAGGCCAAGTGGGAGTCTGTTAGTAATATATGAGAGATGTCCTAAGGCAATCGCCTTATGTATGAACCATTTATATGATAAATGAAGATTCACTATTTGAGTATACATGTTTTATGTATTTGATTGGATCTTAAACTCATTTACTGAATGTCCACGATACGATTCACAGCATGAGAGAATTTGTGATTGGATCACAACTAGAGAGTATCTCTACATGTGTAATTGTGATGTATCGGAATTATCCCTAGTCGATGAATTGATGGATTTGGACACCATCAATTCTGTCAAGACTAGCACGAGGTATACTCCTTGGTGTATCCAAGCAGCTGATTCTCACTGGCTGGAGACATAGTGATGTCCGGAGTTGATCGTGGATGCTAGTTATGGTAACTAGTTCATTAGAGTGACCAGCCGTAAGACTTCATATGGTTCTCTGCATATATAGATATGTCAATGAAGTTCTTACTGTGGCTTAAGTGCGATGTTCTTTTGACTTGCGGTATTCAAGTCATCTTGATCATGGAGACTTATGCTTTGACATCTTAAGCAAACATCTCCAAGGAGATGTGGACCCGGGATGATTGGGTATAAGTCGAAGTGATCGAAGGTGTTTGAATAGCCTATAAAGGATTCACCACTCCTTGCGAGGAGATGTATACCCATGGCCTCTCGTCGGATTGTTACTAAAGTCTTTGGCCAAAGCAATACATGTTTAGAGTAAGGTACTCTTCGATACATGTGGAGTAACTAGAATCCGTAGAACGAGGAAATGATACTTGGGCTAGGTGTGACGTAGTCAGCCTAGTGGGGACTGACACAATAGACCATGTCCTGAACCAAGTGGGTATAAGATGAGTGAAGGGAATGGGGCACGATTCATTCAAGCCATCAAGGGTTTCGTAAATAGTTCTGGATCAACAGTTGATCTTTTCGGTTAATTGGGGATCATGATGTACTACTAGGTGCCACTCATGATCGTTCTATAATTAATGGTTAATTATAGACGGCCAACATAAACCGAGAACCTATTTGGTCACACGCACAACGAGTGTAATCCAAAGTATTTAAAACGAGCTTGAGAATGAGATTCTCAGACCGAGAGACACTATGTTTGGTTGGACCAAACATAAAGCGAGCATGAAATTGTTTCAGTCGCAATGGAAGCGTGGATGGGCAGTGTCTTATGAAGACATAATGGATGGACCAAAATGGTTTGGTTCTAATCCAATGGATGAGAATAAACCAAAGGGTTTGGTTTATATTAAACGAATGAACCAAAGGTTGGTTCGGTTCGTTTTAACTTAAAATAAACCATCATGGTTTGGTTTATTTTAACTTATCTTAATGGAGCGGGTTAACGGGTCTAATGGTTATGATTTAATAACCATTAAGAGAATTAGTTCTCTATAAAATAGGGCTTAAGGGTTTTTGTGAAAACCTAATTTTGAGGCAACCCTAATTGGCCGCAACCCATCCTCCTTGTTGTTGGCGCCAACAAGGGCTGCCGCCAACTTCATTGAGCTGCTGCCATCTCCTTGTCGGCGCCCAAGTTTCGGCCGGTGAACCTCCGTGACCCTCCGTGATCTCCCTTGGGTTCGTGTAAAGGTGAGCCTCCATCTCTTCTTTAGCCGGCGCCTATTTCCTTCCACCAAAGCTGTCCAGTTTTCTGGACAGCTTCTTCTCCTCTCGTCGGAGCGTCGTTTGGACGACGGTTAGTGCTCCGACAGCGGCTAACATACCGGGGATTTGATCTCCAGTAATCCTCTGAGGTGGAGGACGAAGGATTCGTCAATCGGTTGACGAATACCTCTCCGGAGAAGCAAGTCTTGAGGACTTGTTTTAGGTCCGAATTTGGATTCGGACCGTGATCATCTCTCGATCACGTCGTCTTCAACACGAGGCTAGTAACCCGTACGAAGACGAAGCTCGTGGCTTGGCGAAGTCATCCCGAGGAGCTCGGCGTGGATACGGATAGAGACGATTCTTACGAGAATCGTTCCGGTTGATGCCGTTCCCGCTACACGTCATACGGAAGGTATAACGTAGTTTAATTTCTTTTATTGCAATTTTAATTTACGGTTATGTCTACACTTGTTGTAATAGCATGCGTGTGTTGTGTGTGTTGTAATAAATAGGAATATTTATTATTTTTGTTGCTTCCGCTGTGCACATGTTTACGAAACATGATCGAACACACACACGCCGCGGTGCCGGAAACCCAACAGTATGCTAATATGTATGTGATGCGTGTTTAAGTTTATATCTTAATAAGTCAAAAACGATATGCCTACCAAAGTTTGGTACTCACTACTTCCTCGATCATTTGTTGTTGGGTTTGCCAAAGCAAAGCAATGCATTTTATCTTGGAAGAGTGCGAGTGGACAATTTTGATGTCGCGCTATCAAACTTGGTTAAGACTTAATTAAGAAAGTAGAGGCATATATTAGCTTTGAACATAAGTTTTAAAAAATTAGTTTTGTGTGATTTCCGAACATCAGCTTTGTCTTAGAAGTGGTCGTTGCTCCGATATCAAAGAAGGCCTCTGTGCCTCGCCACGACCTGGAAGCTGGTTTAGGAATAAGCACTAAACTAATCTAAACTTAACCAAAGCTATTAAAGAGTTACATCAGATGTAATTGGCAAAAGATTGCCTACCTAATCATACTACGTCTTGGGCGATTAGCCAAAGATAACTCAAGACGAAGTATGATGTGGATCTTTATCCCATATAAATTTATAGCTAAATAGAAGCTAATGATGTAAGCAAAATGTGTTTACCTACATCAATAATTAGCTCATATCAAAGCTATGAGAATTTAGTGGGAGCCTCATTTAATTAAAGGCCTAATTAAATGACTTAGATATGATACTTAATTTTGCATTTTAATGTTGTAGATCACCATGTCATCTAACACGACACACCCCCTCAACTCATGACCGGCCCTGAGAAAGACAAGCTCAATGGAGCTAACTTTCTAGACTGGTATAGGAACTTGAGGATTATTCTCAAGCAAGAACGTAAACTGTATGTCCTAGAGTAGTCTATCCCTGAAACACCCACCCCTACGGCCACTCATGCTGAAAAGGATGCTTATAAGAAGCATCAAGATGACGCAATAGATGTGTCATGTCTTATGCTTGCCACCATGAACTCTGAGCTTCAGAAGCAACATGAGAACATGGATGCCTATGATATGGTTGAGCATTTGAAACAACTATATCAAGGACAAGCTAGGCACGAGCGTTTTGAAGTGTCTAAGGCTCTTTTGCATGCAAGATGCAAGAAGGAACACTCGTAGGAACTCACGCATTTAAAATCATTGGGTACGCTGAGAACCTTGAAAGACTAGGTTTTCCATCGAGCAAAGAATTGGCAACCGATGTTATCCTCGCAATCGCGTTTCTAAGCATATAATCAATTCCATGAATTATAACATGAATGAAATTGATAAACTTTGCTCGAGATTCTCAAAGATGTTAAGAATCACAACCGAATCTCAAAAAGAAAGTTAGTAATGTACTAATGGTCAAGAAGGGCAAAGGTAAGCGCAAAGGCAAGGGTAAGACCCAAGCCAAAGGCAAAGCCAATTCATCCACTTCAAAGGGTAAAGGTAAAGTACCTAAGGAAGGGGATTATTTCCATTGCGGTGAGACTGGACACTGGAAGCGGAACTGCAAAGTCTACCTTGAGGAAGTAAAGAATAAAAGAAGTGGGACTTCTGCCTCAGGTATACACGTTATAGAAGTTAATCTATCTATTTCTTCTACATGGGTATTAGATACCGGATGTGCATCTCACATTTGTACTAATGTGCAGGGATTGAGAAATAGTAGACTAATGGCAAAGGGCGAAGTGGACCTACGAGTAGGCAATGGCGCAAAAGTTGCTGCTGTAGCTGTAGGAACATATTCTTTGTCTTTGCCCACTGGGCTTATCTTAGAACTAGAGGAGTGCTTTTATGTACCTGCATTAACAAAGAACATAATTTCTGTATCTTGTTTAGACAAGAAAAACTTTTCTTTTATAATAAAGGACAAATGTTGTTCCATTTATTTAAATGAAATGTTCTATTGTAATGCACCACTTATGAATGGTCTCTATGTTCTAGATTTAGAAAACCTAATTTATTACGTAAATACCAAACGGTTCAAATCGAATGATTTGAACCAAACATATCTCTGGCACTGTCGCCTAGGTCACATAAATGAAAAATGCATATCCCAACTCCATAAAGATGGATTATTGGACTCATTTGATTTTGAATCATATGAGGTATGCGAATCTTGTCTTTTAGGAAAGATGACTAAAACTCCATTTAGTGGACATGGCGAGAGAGCGACAGACTTGTTAGGACTCATACATATTGATGTATGTGGCCCTTTCAATGTCGAAGCCAGAGGAGGCTATAAGTACTTTATTACTTTCACTGATGATATGAGTAGATTTGGCTACTTATATTTGATGAGACATAAGTCAGAATCCTTTGAAAAGTTCAAAGAATTCATAAATGAAGTACAAAACCAACTTGGTAAGCGTATTAAGCTACTTCGATCAGATCGAGGTGGTGAATACCTTAGTCAAGAGTTTCATGATCACCTGGCTGAGTGTGGGATAATATCCCAACTCACTCCACCTGGAACACCACAATGGAATGGTGTATCTGAGAGGAGAAATCGTACTCTATTAGATATGGTACGATCAATGATGAGCCAGACTGATCTACCTACTTCCTTTTGGGGTTTAGCTCTAGAGACAGCCGCTTTCACACTTAATCGCGTCCCATCAAAAGCCATAGAAAAGACACCATATACGTTATGGACTGGGAAGAGTCCCAAAATGTCTTTTATAAAGATTTGGGGTTGTGAAGCTTATGTGAGACGTCAAGTCTCAGATAAACTAGGACCCAAATCAGATAAGTGTTATTTTGTAGGATATCCCAAGGAAACTAAGGGATATTACTTTTACAATCCCACACTTGGCAAGGTGTTTGTTGCCAGAAATGTTGTATTTCTAGAAAGAGAATTTATTTCTAGACAAACTAGTGGGAGTAAAATTCATCTTGAAGAAATTCAAGATAAAGATAACACTAAGGCTTCGATGGAAAATGAACAGGCACCACAAAGTGTTGTGGATGAGGAAATTGTTGCCCAAAGAGTTGTGGAACAAACACCTGTTCAAGTAGACCAACCTCATCGTAGATCTGATAGGATCCGTTGTCAACCCGAGAGATATTCTTTTCTCTTGACTGACAACGATGAAGTATTGCTTGTCGATCTTAACGAGCCTACATTCTATCAAGAAGCTATGATGAGCCCAGATTCCGAGAAATGGCTAGAGGCCATGAGATCCAAAATGGAATCCATGTACACTAACCAAGTATGGTGTAGCGCCCGCCCTTATCTGCTCTAAGGGCGGCGCTACTTGGGTCTATATTTTTTTTTTTATTAGCATACTACATATGGAACCGTTCAAAGTCTACATGCTTGAACAGGTTATCATAACTGAAATCTTCTTTGGCACATGCATCACCTATCTTATTCATCATTAGCATGACCACATATCTTATCTTATTTCATAACATGCATAGCGAAAGGATTCGTTCATGAGTTCTAACATGTCGAACCTCTTAAATTAAGGGATACTCATTAAACACAAGTCTTATAAGCGGAAGCAATGTCTTAAATTGTTCTTAGAGCATATAAATATAAGCAGATAGTGTAGGGTCTTCTTTCACCATGCCACTATCACACACGCACATGGCCCCTCCTGCCACTCCCTCTAGTGCAGACTTCCTTTATCTGCAGTATATGGACAACATAAACTATAAGCATATAGCTTAGTAAGATCCTTGCCTACTCACAAAAACCACGATTTCATCAAACTATTAGAACATGAGCATGCTGGCATAGAAAATGACCTAAGCATTTCATAGCAACACTAATCAACAACATATCCAGGTAATAGTACAAAAAGAACTAAGCATTGCATAGAATTGTTCATAAGCAGGTTAAGCATAATTAATCTAAGCAGGGCATACTTTGAACATGAGCGTTATAACTGCATAAACTAAGCGTGCATGAAAGAACGTAATCATAAGCATTTGGTTAACTTGAACATAAACATTTGTAATAACATAAACCCTAATCATGCAGAAGGAACATAGTCGCAAGTATTCTTAACCTTACCCTTAACCTTCACCACATCATAAATTCTAAACTAGCATAAAGTACATAGTCACCACATACTTAGACTTAACTCTAAACATCATAACTTCATAACATCTAGCATGCATAAAGAACCTAGTTCGTAAGCATTCAGAGCATTTAACATAAGCATACACAATATCATAGAAGTCTTTTCTTTTCAAACATACACTTATAATTAATTCAATATCATCGTAACTTCATAACATCTAGCATGCATAAAGAACCTAGTTCGTAAGCATTCAGAGCATTTAACATAGGCATACACAGTATCATAAAAGTCTTTTCTTTTCAAAACATATACTTATAAATAATTCAATATCATCATAACTTCATAACATCTAGCATGCATAAAGAACCTAGTTCGTAAGCATTCAGAGCATTTAACATAGGCATACACAGTATCATAAAAGTCTTTTCTTTTCAAAACATATACTTATAAATACTTCAATATCATCATAACTTGTTTGGGGGGCCCCAGGTTAAGTACCACATAATGCGCGTTCCCTAATAGGCTGGGGTAGCGAGCCACGGTCCTATTAGAGCAAGACCTCTTACGTCCTTACCAGGCAAGACCTCTTACGTCTTCTTGTGTCCCTATGGATTTGATTAACGACCACCTGACGGGTCGGGTACTTAACCTCTTGCAAAGTAAAATACTTAATTCTTTTCTTTTCTGGACATAATATAAAGAATGCTCTTGATCCCCATCATAAGAAGGGAAGCATCTTGATCTTATCTTGACATAAGGAGAGCTCTTGATCCCTACTTGAAAGGGAAGCATCTCCATCTTATCTTATCATAAGGAGAGCTCTTGATCCCTACTTGAAAGGGAAGCATCTCCATCTTATTTTATCATAAGGAGAGCTCTTGATCCCTACTTGAAAGGGAAGCATCTCCATCTTAGTCATTTTATAAGGACACATGCATTCATAACATAAGAGTACCCTAAAGGGGTCCTAAAGCATAAACGGGTTCATCACATAAGCATGTTTCATGACATATTGCATCGTAAACATGAAGCATATTTCCTAAGCATATTCATGACATATTAAATCACAAAACATATTCTTCACCTAGGTATATTTCATGGCACAATACTCCATAACTTGAAGCACATTCCCGAAGCATATACATGGCATATTACTTCACACAACATGTTCATCATGGCATATTACATCATAACAGGAAGTATATTTCCTAAGCTTATTCATGGCATATTAAATCGTAAAACATGCTCATCACATAACCTAATTTCATGTTGCATTGAATCATAACATATTCATCACCCAAGCAAAGTTCATGTCATATTAAAAACTATACACATAGCACAATTACATATAGGGTGTTTTCATGAAACCCTAACCCTAAAACCATGGGTTGGCCGAAACTTGTAAGGGGGCTCAAGCTTAGGTTTGGTCCCCAAAAAATCATCCATAAAGCATTATAACCTAGCTTAGCATCATGAGGGATATTTTCATGCAACCCTAACCCTAATTACCTAGGGTGGCCGAAACCTACAAGGGGCTCAACTAGGGTTCTTGCCACCTAATATTCATTCATGAGCATTATCATCTAGCATAGCATCATTAGGGATATTTTCATACAACCCTAAACCTAATTACCTAGGGTGGCCGAAACCTACAAGGGGCTCAACTAGGGTTCTTGCCACCTAATATTTATTCATGAGCATTATCATCTAGCATAGCATCATTATGGATATTTTCATGCAACCCTAACCCTAATTGCCTAGGGTGGCAAAACCTACAAGGGCCTCATCTTGGATGGTGGATACCCAAGGGTCTTACTTGAAACATACCAACCAAGAATATCACTTTAGGATCAAGTTCATGCAACCCTAACCCTAAAATCTTGGGGGTGGCGAACCATATAGGGTCATCACCTTTGCACTTTGGTCTCCTAAAGGTATCTACTTGAAACATATCACCCATAAAACCTCCCTTAGTAGCATTTTCATGAATCCTAGCCCACCAACTTAGTTGAAACTTATAAGGCTACAATTTCATATTTCTTTCAAGCAACCAACCCTATCAAACTAATATACTGCAGTGAGGGAAAACTTACATCCTTCGCTTTGCTTGAGGAGATGACCTAATGGAGGTCACCTAGCTCTCCTAGCTTGCAAGGAGCTCTCCAAAGGAGGAAGAAGAGCTTGGGGTTTCGGTGAGAATGAAGAGAAGAGGAAGAAGGAAGGAAGAAGTGGCCAAGTGGAACTTCTCTCTTCTTTATAAAGGGGAGGAAGAGAAGTTTCTCTTCTCCTTGTCAAGCCTCTTCATTTACCCTCCTCCCATTTATCTATAGGTTCCCCCTTTCCTCTAATGATATGATTCTATTGGGCTTATGGTTAGTGGGTGCATCTATAAGGCTTGGCTATCTCTAGAGGTGGGGGGTTCAATTCCTAGGCTTTGCATCTCTTTTTGGCCTATTTTCTTTTATTTCTCCAAAAAGGCCTACATAAAGCCCATCCTCATAAAGCCAAAAATTCTCGTAAAATTGCTAGAATTTCACGGGTGTTACAATCCCTCATACCTTGTAAAAGTTTCATCCTCGAAACTTAAAACAATTCCGGGTACTTCTGCCTCATGTCCTCCTCGCGTTCCCAAGTAGCCTCCTCATATTGCACTCGCCACAGGACCTTTACTAAGGGCACCTCTTTGTTCCTTAGTCTCTTGACATCTCGGTCTAGTATCTGGATAGGCCGACTTTCGATACTCAGGTCCTCTTGAACGTGTATAATTTGTGGCTCGATCACTTGGTCCGCTCTGGATATGCATTTCTTGAGCATAGAGACATGAAACACGTTGTGTATAGCCGACATCTCTTGGGGCAGTTCCAGCTTGTACGCCACCTTGCCCACTCTCTGTGATATCGGATAGGGTCCCACGTAACGTGGATTGATTTACCCTTCCTTCCGAATCTCATCACTCCTTCATAGGGGTCACTCGAGAATACCGGTCCCCGACTTGAACTCTAACGGTCTCACGCCGCATATCCGCATAGCTCTTTTGTCGGCTCTGGCGATTTGATTCTCTGGGATATTGATATTCAGATAGCGGGTGGTATTGTCAATAATATCGGCTGAAGACCCATTTCCCTCCTTTCACCACCTCGTACCAGGATAGGAGACTGCATCTTCTCGTATATAGAGCTTCATAGGGTGTCATTCTAATGGTAGCGTTGTTGTAAGCAAATTCGCCGAGTGCACAAATATCGACACCACTCCCCTTAAAGTCTAGAGCACAGCTCAAGAAGACATATCTTCCAAAGACCTGGTTCACTCTTTTCGACCGTCGATTGGCCGAGGATGAAAGCAGCGATCTTTGAATCTCAACTTAGTGCCAAGAGCCTTCTGAACACATTCCCAGAGATGGGAGGTAAAACGGCCATCCCGGTCAGAAATAATAGCCTTAGGCACTCCATGTAATTTGATAATTTCCTTGACATATAATCGAGCTAGCTGCTCAACCGAATAGGTCATCTTGATTGCCAGGAAATGGGCAGACTTTGTCAACCGGTCTATGATTACCCATATAGCATCGTAACCATTTGTCGTTCTGGGTAATCCCGAGATGAAATCCATGGAAATTTCTTCCCATTTCCACTCGGGAATCTGTATTGTTGCATGATAATCCCCTGGTTTACGGTGTTCCGCCTTCACCTTCGGTCGGTCGGTGTTGACGTACTGAGCCACATCCCTTTTCATGCCAGACCACCAAAATTTATCCCTTAAGTCCTGATACATTTTATTAGATCCAGGATGCATGGTATAAGGTGTTCCATGGGATTCCTCGAGTATCTTCTGCCGTAACTCCGGATCGTTCGGAATGCATAGGCGATCCCGGAAGTATAATAATCCGTCGGTGATGCGGAATCCATTATCCCTTCCTTCGATTTCTTGTTTGAACTTCTGGATGTCTGAATCACCATCTTGCTTTCCCTTTATATCGTCGAACAGCGTCGGCGTTATAGTCATGGTGGAAAGTTGCCCAGAAATGATTTCTATTCCGTAATTCATTACTTCCCTTTCGTGGGTTGAGATAGCATTGATAAGGACATCAAAGCGGCGGACTTTACGCTCGCTAAGCGCCGCCACCTTGTTGGCCTTTCCGGGTGATAGAATATCTCACAATCATAATCTTTGACTAGCTCCGACCATCTGCGTTGTCTCATGTTTAGGTCTTCTGGGTAAAGAAATATCTCGAGACTCGGTGGTCGATATAAATCCCGCACCGAGCTCCGTATAAGTAGTGTCTCCATATTTTTAGAGCGAACACCACGCCGATTCTAAGTCATGGGCGAGGATAATTTATTTCGTGCTCATTGGTATCTAGAGGCGTAAGCGATGACCTTGCCGTTTTGCATAAGTGCTGACTCGCCCGGTTTGGAAGCGTCACTATACATATCAAGCTTCCATTATCTTGAGGAGAGTCGAGATGGGAGCGGTTAGTCTCCTTTTGATTCCTGTAAACTCCTCTCACAGATCCTCACCATTTGTATTGCTTGTCCTTTCGGTGAGGGGTCATAGGGGTGCAATTCTAGAGAAGTCCTCTACAAACTTCTGTAATAGCTGCTAGCCTAAGGAAACTTCGATTTCACTCGCATTCCTTGGCCTATTCGATTCGTCTGGCCTCAATCTTCATTGGGTCCACCATGATTCCATCTTTAGAGATGACATGACCCAAGAATGACACTTGTTTGAGCCAGAACTCACATTTGGAGAACTTGGCATATAGTTGCTCTTTCTGAAGAATCTGTAGTACTGTCTTCAGGTGTTCGGCATGCTCTTCTCGGTCTCTCGAGTAGATAAGAATATCGTCGATGAAGACGATCACAAATTTGTCGAGGAAGGCCGAGAATACTCGATTCATCAAGTCCATGAACATTGCCGGAGCATTGGTTACGCCAAAGGGCATAACTACAAACTCGTAATGTCCGTATCTTGTTCGGAAGGCCGTCTTCGGAATATCGTCTGGCTTTACTTTTACTTGATGATAGCCAGATCGAGATCGATCTTTGAAAAGACAAGTAGCTCCTTCAAATTGGTCAAACAAGTCATCGATCACGGGAAGGGGGTACCTATTCTTGATGGTTACGCTTGTTCAAGGTCTTAGTCTATACACATTCGCATAGACCCATCTCTCTTCTTTATGAACAACATCGAGCTCCCATGGTGAGTGACTAGGACGGATAAATCCTGGCCAAGTAACTCTTGTAGTTGTTTACGTAGTTCTTTCAACTTTGGCGCCATTCGGTAGGGTGCCTTGGAGATCGGATTAGTTCCGAGAATTAATTCGATCTCGAACTCAATTTCTCTATCAGGCGGTAACCCAGGTAGGTCATCAGGAAACACCTCCGGATGGTCACGTACCACTCTGACATCTTCTATCTTCTGGTTCTTCGCTGATATGGTATCCACCACATGTGCGAAATCCGGTGCATCCGCCTTCTAACATTTTTCGGGCTTTTAGTGCCGATAAGAACTTCTTTGTTCCTTTCTTCGACTCGATAAATTCAAATGAAACTTCCGCTCGCCTAAGATTACCCTCCATTTACAGACTCAATCGACGCTACCGCATTTGTGCGAAAGTCCATGCCCAATATAACATCATAGTCCCACATATCTAGGACTATCGTGTCACCATAGAGCTCCTGTCTGCGAGCCTAATTGGTGCGGCACGCAGAATATGGGTGGATGGCATCACCTCTCCGAAGGTAACGCGTTAAAAATTCATAGTCCAAATCTTGGGGATGCCTATCTATCTTTCTTATGAAAGGCGAGCGATGAATGAATGGGTTGCCCGGTGTCAAACAAGACAAGAGCGTATTGATCGGAAATAAGTAGCCGACTGTGACAACCGGCCGAGGCACTCGCTACATCTTCTCCGGTGAGGAGAACACTCTGGCATTTGTCCCAACCGCGGGGCTTCAGCTCTCCTTGACTTATTTGAGGACCTTCTATCGTCGCCTGCATCTGGTGAAGCTGTGGAGGAGCTCCTGCTTGGACATACTGGGCGGTGCTCGAACCCGGGTAGGGCGCTCCAGTGCTATGTGCCCTCTCCCACAGCTTGTAACACTTCCTCGTGCCTGACGACATTCCCTGGATGCTTCTTCCCACATGTAGGCCAGATACCAGGTTGGCGGTTTCTGGGCCCCTCTTGGGCCATTCCACTGCTTTCTTCTTGCCGCTGTCTCTCTTCGGCTAGTATTACGAGATTTGGCTCCTGCTTCGTGCCTTACTGCTTGGTCGATGTTGTTCAGGTAGTGCTCTGTGACCAGGGCACTACTGAACAACTCCTCGGCGGTCTGGGGTCGATTGACTCCGCCGGCCACATTCAGGGCTATCTCCGGTCGCAACATTTTCAGCAGGAGTCTGATCCTCTCCTTCTCAGTACCGACTAACTCTGGGCAGAGGCGTGCCAGCCGGTTGAACCTTTTCATAGCTTCACTAACTGATAGATCGCCTTGTCGGAACTCGAGAAACTCATCGTAGTGCTTATTTGTGATCCGTCTCTGAAAGAACTCCTCGAAGAACTCCGATTCAAAATCTATCCACCTCATTTGATTTATTTGTCTCTTCGCTTTGACTCTCTCCCACCACATCCTGGCATCCGGAAGATGTAACGAGGCACATTTTATCCTTTCGTGCTCGGGCCAATCAGTAGCTCCACGATGCTTTCAAGCTTTTGAACGCTTGGGCATCCCATGGTTCGCCGGCACCGAGAAATTTTCGGTTTCCTACCGCCATCAATCGATAGGCTTGGGCGGACGATGGGCATTGATTAGCGGTGCTTGCACCATAGTGGTCGTGTTAGGAGTTACGTTCTGCGTCCTAGGTGTGGTGCTAGGGTTCCTTGTTGATTCGTGAGAGCATTGATAACCCCGTTGCTCTGCGACTGACTGTAGGCTCGGTAACCACATGCATCAAATCTGGTGGGGGTGCGGAGTCATTCCCTCTAGCACTACGTCTCCCGTTCATGTTATCTAAGTGATAAATGAATAATTAATTAAGGTGTTATTATAACTCCTACTCATATACGTGCATCTAATATCTCATATCATAAACAAGGTATGGTATCCTTAATATTTGAGTCTCAATAGGATTTTATAAATATGTGTGATTCCACTCTACTAAAACATGAGGAGGTATTATTTCTATCTAGATCACAAGTGTGATTCCAATCTACTTAAAACATGATAAGGTGTTATTTCTATCTAGATCACAAGTGTGATTCCAATCTACTAAAACATGATGAGGTATTATTTCTATCTAGATCACAAGTGTGATTCCAATCTACTAAAACATGATGAGGTATTATTTCTATCTAGATAGGAGTCATTCTTCATTATAAAAGAAACTCGATGCATAAAGTTACTTACTTGGAAATAGCAGGATGGAGGCTTGATGTGTGATAGTGGAAAGGTGAACCCGCTCGATACACTGGCGCTAGCCCTTATCTCGCTCTCGGTATGGCTGCCACTTGGTCTATATATTTTTTTTATTAGCATACTACATATGGAACTGCTCAAAGTCTACATGCTTGAACAAAGTTATCATAATCAAATCTTCTTTGGCACATGCATCACCTATCTTATTCATCATTAGCATGACCACATATCTTATCTTATTTCATAACATGCATAGCGAAAGGATTCGTTCATGAGTTCTAACATGTCGAACCTCTTAAATTAAGGGATACTCATTAAACACAAGTCTTATAAGCGAAGCAATGTCTTAAATTGTTCTTAGAGCATATAAATATAAGCGAGATAGTGTAGGGTCTTCTTTCACCATGCCACTATCACACACACGCATATGGCCCTTCCCGCCACTCCCTCTAGTGCAGACTTCCTTTATCTGCAGAGATATGGACAACATAAACTATAAGCATATAGCTTAGTAAGATCCTTGCCTACTCACAAAACCACGATTTCATCAAACTATTAGAACATGAGCATCTTTGGCATAGAAAATGACCTAAGCATTTCATAGCAACACTAATCAACAACATATCCAGTAATAGTACAAAAAGAACTAAGCATTGCATAGAATTGTTCATAAGGTGTTAAGCATAATTAATCTAAGCAGGGCATACTTTGAACATGAGCGTTATAACTGCATAAACTAAGCGTGCATGAAAGAACGTAATCATAAGCATTTGGTTAACTTGAACATAAACATTTGTAATAACATAAACCCTAATCATGCAGAAGGAACATAGTCGCAAGTATTCTTAACCTTACCCTTAACCTTCACCACATCATAAATTCTAAACTAGCATAAAGTACATAGTCACCACATACTTAGACTTAACTCTAAACATCATAACTTCATAACATCTAGCATGCATAAAGAACCTAGTTCGTAAGCATTGAGCATTTAACATAAGCATACACAATATCATAGAAGTCTTTTCTTTCAAACATACACTTATAATTAATTCAATATCATCGTAACTTCATAACATCTAGCATGCATAAAGAACCTAGTTCGTAAGCATTCAGAGCATTTAACATAGGCATACACAGTATCATAAAAGTCTTTTCTTTTCAAAACATATACTTATAAATACTTCAATATCATCATAACTTCATAACATCTAGCATGCATAAAGAACCTAGTTCGTAAGCATTCAGAGCATTTAACATAGGCATACGATATCATAAAAGTCTTTTCTTTTCAAAACATATACTTATAAATACTTCAATATCATCATAACTTGTTTGGGGGGGCCCAGGTTAAGTACCACATAATGCGCGTTCCCTAATAGGCTGGGGTAGCGAGCCACCAGTCCTATTAGAGCAAGACCTCTTACGAGACCTCTTACGTCTTCTTGTGTCCCTATGGATTTGATTAACGACCACCTGACGGGTCGGGTACTTAACCTCTTGCAAAGTAAAATACTTAATTCTTTTCTTTTCTGGACATAATATAAAGAATGCTCTTGATCCCCATCATAAGAAGGGAAGCATCTTGATCTTATCTTGACATAAGGAGAGCTCTTGATCCCTACTTGAAAGGGAAGCATCTCCATCTTATCTTATCATAAGGAGAGCTCTTGATCCCTACTTGAAAGGGAAGCATCTCCATCTTATTTTATCATAAGGAGAGCTCTTGATCCCTACTTGAAAGGAAGCATCTCCATCTTAGTCATTTTATAAGGACACATGCATTCATAACATAAGAGTACCCTAAAGGGGTCCTAAAGCATAAACGGGTTCATCACATAAGCATGTTTCATGACATATTGCATCGTAAACATGAAGCATATTTCCTAAGCATATTCATGACATATTAAATCACAAAACATATTCTTCACCTAGGTATATTTCATGGCACAATACTCCATAACTTGAAGCACATTCCAAGCATATACATGGCATATTACTTCACACAACATGTTCATCATGGCATATTACATCATAACAGGAAGTATATTTCCTAAGCTTATTCATGGCATATTAAATCGTAAAACATGCTCATCACATAGCCTAATTTCATGTTGCATTGAATCATAACATATTCATCACCCAAGCAAAGTTCATGTCATATTAAAAACTATACACATAGCACAATTACATATAGGGTGTTTTCATGAAACCCTAACCCTAAAACCATGGGTTGGCCGAAACTTGTAAGGGGGCTCAAGCTTAGGTTTGGTCCCCAAAAATTCATCCATAAAGCATTATAACCTAGCTTAGCATCATGAGGATATTTTCATGCAACCCTAACCCTAATTACCTAGGGTGGCAAACCTACAAGGGGCTCAACTAGGGTTCTTGCCACCTAATATTCATTCATGAGCATTATCATCTAGCATAGCATCATTAGGGATATTTTCATACAACCCTAACCCTAATTACCTAGGGTGGCGAAACCTACAAGGGGCTCAACTAGGTTCTTGCCACCTAATATTTATTCATGAGCATTATCATCTAGCATAGCATCATTAGGGATATTTTCATGCAACCCTAACCCTAATTGCCAAGGGTGGCAAACCTACAAGGGCCTCATCTTGGATGGTGGATACCAAGGGTCTTACTTGAAACATACCAACCAAGAATATCACTTTAGGATCAAGTTCATGCAACCCTAACCCTAAAATCTTGGGGTGGCCGAACCATATAGGGTCATCACCTTTGCACTTTGGTCTCCTAAAGGTATCTACTTGAAACATATCACCCATAAAACCTCCCTTAGTAGCATTTTCATGAATCCTAGCCCACCAACTTAGTTGGCAAAACTTATAAGGCTACAATTTCATATTTCTTTCAAGCAACCAACCCTATCAAACTAATATACGCAGTGAGGGAAAACTTACATCCTTCGCTTTGCTTGGGGAGATGACCTAATGGAGGTCACCTAGCTCTCTCCTAGCTTGCAAGGAGCTCTCAGCCAAAGGAGGAAGAAGAGCTTGGGGTTTCGGTGAGAATGAAGAGAAGAGGAAGAAGGAAGGAAGAAGTGGCCAAGTGGAACTTCTCTCTTCTTTATAAAGGGGAGGAAGAGAAGTTTCTCTTCTCCTTGTCAAGCCTCTTCATTTACCCTCCTCCCATTTATCTATAGGTTCCCCCTTTCCTCTAATGATATGATTCTATTGGGCTTATGGTTAGTGGGTGCATCTATAAGGCTTGGCTATCTCTAGAGGTGGGGGGTTCAATTCCTAGGCTTTGCATCTCTTTTTGGCCTATTTTCTTTTATTTCTCCAAAAAGGCCTAAATAAAGCCCATCCTCATATAGCCAAAAATTCTCGTAAAATTGCTAGAATTTCACGCATACAATCCCTCATACCTTGTAAAAGTTTCATCCTCAAACTTAAAACAATTCCGGTATACGCCTCATGTCCTCCTCGCGTCCCAAGTAGCCTCCTCATATTGCGACTCGCCACAGACCTTTACTAAGGGCACCTCTTTGTTCCTTAGTCTCTTGACATCTCGGTCTAGTATCTGGATAGGCCGACTTTCGATACTCAGGTCCTCTTGAACGTGTACAATTTGTGGCTCGATCACTTGGTCCGCTGATATGCATTTCTTGAGCATAGAGACATGGAACACGTTGTGTATAGCCGACATCTTGTACGCCACCTTGCCCACTCTGTGATATCGGATAGGGTCCCACGTAACGTGGATTGATTTACCCTTCCTTCCGAATCTCATCACTCCCTTCATAGGGGTCACTCTGAGGAATACCAGGTCCCCGACTTCGAACTCTAACGGTCTACGCCGCATATCCGCATAGCTCTTTTGTCGGCTCTGAAAGCGGTTTGATTCTCACGGGATTCTCGTGATAGCGGGTGGTATTGTCAATAATATCGGCTAAGACCCATTTCCTCCTTTCACCACCCTCGTACCAGCAGATAGGAGACTGCGTCTTCTCCGTATAGAGCTTCATAGGGTGCCATTCCAATGGTAGCTTGGTAGCCGTTGTTGTAAGCAAATTACGCGAGCACAAATATCGACACCACTCCCTTAAAGTCTAGAGCACAGTTCTGAAGATATCTTCCAAAGACTTGGTCTACTTTTCCGTCTGACCGTTTGGCTCGAGGATGAAACGCAGTGCTGAATCTCAACTTAGTGCCAAGAGCCTTCTGAACACATTCCCAGAGATGGGAGGTAAAACGGCCATCCCGGTCAGAAATAATAGCCTTAGGCACTCCATGTAATTTGATAATTTCCTTGACATATAATCGAGCTAGCTGCTCAACCGAATAGGTCATCTTGATTGCCAAGAAATGGGCAGACTTTGTCAACCGGTCTATGATTACCCATATAGCATCGTAACCATTTGTCGTTCTGGGTAATCCCGAGATGAAATCCATGGAAATTTCTTCCCATTTCCACTGAATCAGATACGCAGTAATCCCTGTTTCGTGTTCGCCTTCACCTTCCGCAGTCGACAGTGTGTTGACGTCTTGAGACACATCCTTTTCATGCGGACCACCAAAATTTATCCCTTAAGTCCTCGATACATTTTATTAGATCCGGGATGCATGGTATAAGGTGTTCCATGGGATTCCTCGAGTATCTTCGCCAGAATTCGATCGCTCGAATGCATAGGCGATCCGGAAGTATAATAATCGTCGGTGATGCGGAATCCATTATCCCTTCCTTCCAAGATTCTTGTTTGAACTGGATGTCCAATCACCATCTTGCTTTCCCTTTATATCGAACAGAGCGTGGCGTTATAGTCAGGGTGGAAAGTTGCCCAGAAATGATTTCTATTCCGTAATTCATTACTTCCCTTTTCAGGGGTTGAGATAGCATTGATAAGGACATCAAAGCGGCACCGGACTTTCTGCTAAGCGCATCTGCCACCTTGTTGGCCTTTCCTGGGTGATAGAATATCTCACAATCATAATCTTTGACTAGCTCCAGCCATCTGCGTTGTCTCATGTTTAGGTCTTTCTGGGTAAAGAAATATCTCAGACTCTGGTGGTCGGTATAAATCCTGCACCGAGCTCCGTATAAGTAGTGTCTCCATATTTTTAGAGCGAACACCACTGCCGCCAGTTCTAAGTCATGGACAGGATAATTTATTTCGTGCTCTTTGAGCTGTCTAGAGGCGTAAGCGATGACCTTGCCGTTTTGCATAAGTACTCGAAGGCCTCAGTTTGAAGCGTCACTATACATATCAAGCTTCCATTATCTTGTGGAGAGTCGGGATGGGAGCTGTCTCCTCTTTCAGTAAAACTCCTCTCACAGTCCTCAGTCCATTTGTATTGCTTGTCCTTTCTGGTGAGGGCTGTCATAGGGGCTGCAATTCTAGAGAAGTCCTCTACAAACTTCCTGTAATAGCCTGCTAGCCCGAGGAAACTTCTGATTTCACTCGCATTCCTTGGCCTATTCCAGTTCCGTACAGCCTCAATCTTCATTGGGTCCACCATGATTCCATCTTTAGAGATGACATGACCCAAGAATGACACTTGTTTGAGCCAGAACTCACATTTGGAGAACTTGGCATATAGTTGCTCTTTCTGAAGAATCTGTAGTACTGTCTTCAGGTGTTCGGCATGCTCTTCTCGGTCTCTCGAGTAGATAAGAATATCGTCGATGAAGACGATCACAAATTTGTTGAGGAAGGCCGAGAATACTCGATTCATCAAGTCCATGAACATTGCCGGAGCATTGGTTACGCCAAAGGGCATAACTACAAACTCGTAATGTCCGTATCTTGTTCGGAAGGCCGTCTTCGGAATATCGTCTGGCTTTACTTTTACTTGATGATAGCCAGATCTGAGATCGATCTTTGAAAAGACAGTATCTCCCTTCAGCTGGTCGAACAAGTCATCGATCCTGGGAAGGGGGTACCTATTCTTGATGGTTACGTTGTTCAGTGCCCGGTAGTCTATACACATTCGCATAGACCCATCTCTCTTCTTTATGAACAACATCGGAGCTTTCCCCATGGTGAGTGACTAGGACGGATAAATCCTCGCCAAGTAACTCTTGTAGTTGTTTCGTAGTTCTTCAACTCGATTGGCGCCATTCGGTAGGGTGCCTTGGAGATCGGATTAGTTCCGGAATTAATTCGATCTCGAACTCAATTCTCTATCGCTAGAACCTGTAGGTCATTAGAAACACCTCCGATGGTCACGTACCACTCGACATCTTCTATCTTCCTCGGTTCTTCACGATATGGTATCCATCACATGTGCGAGAAATCCGTGCATCCGTCTTCTACCATTTTTCGGGCTTTGAGTGCCGATAAGAACTTCTTTGTTCCTTTCTTCGACTCCCCGATAAATTCAAATGAAACTTCTGCTTCGGGTCGGAAGATTACCCTCCGTTTACGGCACTCAATTGACGCGCCGTACTTGTGCAGAAAGTCCATGCCCAATATAACATCATAGTCCCACATATCTAGGACTATCAGTCACCATAGAGCTCCCGTCTGTGAGCCTAATTGCGCGTGCGCGAGAATATGGGTGGATGGCATCACCTCTCCGAAGGTAACGCCGTTAAAAATTCATAGTCCAAAGCTTGGGATGCCTATCTATCTTTCTTATGAAAGGCGTAGCGATGAATGAATGGGTTGCCGGTGTCAAACAAGACAAGAGCGTATTATTTGGAAATAAGTAGCCGACTGTGACAAACCGTCGAGGCACTCGCTACATCTTCTGGTGAGGAGAACACCGGCATTTGTCCCAACCCGTGGGCTTCAGTCTCCCTTGACTTATTTGAGGACCTTCTATCGCCGCCGTGATCCGTGAAGGCTGGAGGAGCTCCTGCATCGGACATATCACGCTGGCGGTTCAACCCGGTAGGGCGGCCTGTGCTATGTGCCCTCCAGTCCACAGTTGTAACACTTCCTCGTGCCCTGACGACATTCCCCCGGATGCTTCTTCCCACATGTAGGACAGTCAGGATACCCAGTTTGGCGGTTTCCTGGGCCCCCTCTTGGGCCATTCCACTGTTTCTTCTTGCCACTGCGGTCTCTCTTCCAGCTAGTATTCTGAGATTTCGGCTCTCCGGTCAGGCCTTACTCGATCGATGTTGTTGGTAGTGCTCTGTGACGGGCACTCTTGAACAACTCCTCAGCGGTCGGGTCGATTGACTCACGCCACATTCGTGGCTATCTCCGGTCGCAACATTTTCAGCAGGAGTCTGATCCTCTCCTTCTCAGTACCGACTAACTCTGGGCAGAGGCGTGCCAGCCGGTTGAACCTTTTCATAGCTTCACTAACTGATAGATCGCCTTGTCGGAACTCGAGAAACTCATCGTAGTGCTTATTTGTGATCCGTCTCTGAAAGAACTCCTCGAAGAACTCCGATTCAAAATCTATCCACCTCATTTGATTTATTTGTCTCTTCGCTTTGACTCTCTCCCACCACATCCTGGCATCCGGAAAGGCGAGCGAGGCACATTTTATCCTTTCGTGCTCGGGCCAATCCAAAGAGCTCCACGATGCTTTCAATGCTTTTGAACCAGGCTTGGGCATCCCATGGTTCGGCACAGAGAGAAATTTTCTGGTTTCAGCCTCTGCCACTCAATCAGATAGGCTTCGGGCCGGACCCCAGTGGCAGCATTGATTAGCGGTGCTTGCACCATAGTGGTCGTGTTAGGAGTTACGTTCTGCGTCCCTGGGGTGGTGCTAGGGTTCCCTTGTTGATTCGTGAGAGCATTGATAACCAGCTGTTGCTCGCGACTGACAACAGAGCTCGGTAACCACATGTATCAAATCTGGTGGGGGTGCGGAGTCATTCCCTCTAGCACTACGTCTCCCGTTCATGTTATCTAAGTGATAAATGAATAATTAATTAAGGTGTTATTATAATTCCTACTCATATACGTGCATCTAATATCTCATATCATAAACAAGGTATGGTATCCTTAATATTTGAGTCTCAATAGGATTTTATAAATATGTGTGATTCCACTCTACTAAAACATGAGGAGGTATTATTTCTATCTAGATCACAAGTGTGATTCCAATCTACTTAAAACATGATAAGGTGTTATTTCTATCTAGATCACAAGTGTGATTCCAATCTACTAAAACATGATGAGGTATTATTTCTATCTAGATCACAAGTGTGATTCCAATCTACTAAAACATGATGAGGTATTATTTCTATCTAGATAGGAGTCATTCTTCATTATAAAAGAAACTCAGTATGCATAAAGTTACTTACTTGGAAATAGCAGGATGGAGGCTTGATGTGTGATAGTGGAAAGGTGAACCCGCTCTGATACCACCTGTAGCGCCCGCCCTTATCTGCTCTCAGGGCGGCGCTACTTGGGTCTATATATTTTTTTTTATTAGCATACTACATATGGAACCGTTCAAAGTCTACATGCTTGAACAGGTTATCATAACTGAAATCTTCTTTGGCACATGCATCACCTATCTTATTCATCATTAGCATGACCACATATCTTATCTTATTTCATAACATGCATAGCGAAAGGATTCGTTCATGAGTTCTAACATGTCGAACCTCTTAAATTAAGGGATACTCATTAAACACAAGTCTTATAAGCGGAAGCAATGTCTTAAATTGTTCTTAGAGCATATAAATATAAGGTATAGTGTAGGGTCTTCTTTCACCATGCCACTATCACACACGCACATGGCCCCTCCCGCCACTCCTCTAGTGCACTTCTTTATCTCAGATATGGACAACATAAACTATAAGCATATAGCTTAGTAAGATCCTTGCCTACTCACAAAAACCACGATTTCATCAAACTATTAGAACATGAGCATGGCATAGAAAATGACCTAAGCATTTCATAGCAACACTAATCAACAACATATCCGGTAATAGTACAAAAGAACTAAGCATTGCATAGAATTGTTCATAAGGTGTTAAGCATAATTAATCTAAGCGGCATACTTTGAACATGAGCGTTATAATCGCATAAACTAAGCGTGCATGAAAGAACGTAATCATAAGCATTTGGTTAACTTGAACATAAACATTTGTAATAACATAAACCCTAATCATGCAGAGCGAACATAGTCGCAAGTATTCTTAACCTTACCCTTAACCTTCACCACATCATAAATTCTAAACTAGCATAAAGTACATAGTCACCACATACTTAGACTTAACTCTAAACATCATAACTTCATAACATCTAGCATGCATAAAGAACCTAGTTCAGAAGCATTGAGCATTTAACATAAGCATACACAATATCATAGAAGTCTTTTCTTTCAAACATACACTTATAATTAATTCAATATCATCGTAACTTCATAACATCTAGCATGCATAAAGAACCTAGTTCGTAAGCATTGAGAGCATTTAACATAGGCATACAGATGATTACAAAAGTCTTTTCTTTTCAAAACATATACTTATAAATACTTCAATATCATCATAACTTCATAACATCTAGCATGCATAAAGAACCTAGTTCGTAAGCATCTGAGCATTTAACATAGGCATACAATATCATAAAAGTCTTTTCTTTTCAAAACATATACTTATAAATACTTCAATATCATCATAACTTGTTTGGGGGCCTGTGTTAAGTACCACATAATCGCGTTCCCTAATAGGCTGGGGTAGCGAGCCACTACCCTATTAGAGCAAGACCTCTTACGCCTTACGTGGCAAGACCTCTTACGCCTTCTTGTGTCCCTATGGATTTGATTAACGACCACCGACGGTCGGGTACTTAACCTCTTGCAAAGTAAAATACTTAATTCTTTTCTTTTACGGACATAATATAAAGAATGCTCTTGATCCCCATCATAAGAAGGGAAGCATCTTGATCTTATCTTGACATAAGGAGAGCTCTTGATCCCTACTTGAAAGGGAAGCATCTCCATCTTATCTTATCATAAGGAGAGCTCTTGATCCCTACTTGAAAGGGAAGCATCTCCATCTTATTTTATCATAAGGAGAGCTCTTGATCCCTACTTGAAAGGGAAGCATCTCCATCTTAGTCATTTTATAAGGACACATGCATTCATAACATAAGAGTACCCTAAAGGGGTCCTAAAGCATAAACGGGTTCATCACATAAGCATGTTTCATGACATATTGCATCGTAAACATGAAGCATATTTCCTAAGCATATTCATGACATATTAAATCACAAAACATATTCTTCACCTAGGTATATTTCATGGCACAATACTCCATAACTTGAAGCACATTCCCAAAGCATATACATGGCATATTACTTCACACAACATGTTCATCATGGCATATTACATCATAACAGGAAGTATATTTCCTAAGCTTATTCATGGCATATTAAATCAGAAACATGCTCATCACATAGCCTAATTTCATGTTGTATCAATCATAATATTATTCATCACCCAAGCAAAGTTCATGTCATATTAAAAACTATACACATAGCACAATTACATATAGGGTGTTTTCATGAAACCCTAACCCTAAAACCATGGGTTGGCCGAAACTTGTAAGGGGGCTCAAGCTTAGGTTTGGTCCCCAAAAAATCATCCATAAAGCATTATAACCTAGCTTAGCATCATGAGGGATATTTTCATGCAACCCTAACCCTAATTACCTAGGGTGGCCGAAACCTACAAGGGGCTCAACTAGGGTTCTTGCCACCTAATATTCATTCATGAGCATTATCATCTAGCATAGCATCATTAGGGATATTTTCATACAACCCTAACCCTAATTACCTAGGGTGGCCGAAACCTACAAGGGGCTCAACTAGGGTTCTTGCCACCTAATATTTATTCATGAGCATTATCATCTAGCATAGCATCATTAGGGATATTTTCATGCAACCCTAACCCTAATTGCCTAGGGTGGCCGAAACCTACAAGGGCCTCATCTTGGATGGTGGATACCCAAGGGTCTTACTTGAAACATACCAACCAAGAATATCACTTTAGGATCAAGTTCATGCAACCCTAACCCTAAAATCTTGGGGTGGAACCATATAGGGTCATCACCTTTGCACTTTGGTCTCCTAAAGGTATCTACTTGAAACATATCACCCATAAAACCTCCTTAGTAGCATTTTCATGAATCCTAGCCCACCAACTTAGTTGGTCAAACTTATAAGGCTACAATTTCATATTTCTTTCAAGCAACCAACCCTATCAAACTAATATAACTGCAGGTGAGGGTAAAACTTACATCCTTCGCTTTGCTTGAGGAGTTGACCTAATGGAGGTCACCTAGCTCTCTCCTAGCTTGCAAGGAGCTCTCGGCCAAAGGAGGAAGAAGAGCTTGGGGTTTCGGTGAGAATGAAGAGAAGAGGAAGAAGGAAGGAAGAAGTGGCCAAGTGGAACTTCTCTCTTCTTTATAAAGGGAGGAAGAGAAGTTTCTCTTCTCCTTGTCAAGCCTCTTCATTTACCCTCCTCCCATTTATCTATAGGTTCCCCTTTCCTCTAATGATATGATTCTATTGGGCTTATGGTTAGTGGGTGCATCTATAAGGCTTGGCTATCTCTAGAGGTGGGGGTTCAATTCTAGGCTTTGCATCTCTTTGGCCTATTTTCTTTTATTTCTCCAAAAGGCCTACATAAAGCCCATCCTCATAAAGCCAAAAATTCTCGTAAAATTGCTAGAATTTCACGGGCGTTACAATCCCTCATACCTTGTAAAAGTTTCATCCTCGAAACTTAAAACAATTCCGGGTACTTCTGCCTCATGTCCTCCTCGCGTTCCCAAGTAGCCTCCTCATATTGCGACTCGCCACAGACCTTTACTAAGGGCACCTCTTTGTTCCTTAGTCTCTTGACATCTCGGTCTAGTATCCGGATAGGCCGACTTTCGATACTCGTGTCCTCTTGAACGTGTACAATTTGTGGCTCGATCACTTGGTCCGCTCGATATGCATTTCTTGAGCATAGAGACATGGAACACGTTGTGTATAGCCGACATCTCTTGGGGCAGTTCCAGCTTGTACGCCACCTTGCCCACTCTCTGTGATATCGGATAGGGTCCCACGTAACGTGGATTCAGTTTACCCTTCCTTCCGAATCTCATCACTCCCTTCATAGGGTCACTAGAATACCAGGTCCCCGACTTCGAACTCTAACGGTCTACGCCGCATATCCGCATAGCTCTTTTGTCGGCTCTGAGCAGTTTCGATTCTCTGACGGATATTCTGTATAGCGCGGGTGGTATTGTCAATAATATCGGCCTGAAGACCCATTTCCCTCCTTTCACCACCCTCGTACCAACAGATAGGAGACCTGCATCTTCTCCCGTATAGAGCTTCATAGGTGCCATTCCAATGGTAGCCCGTAGCCTTGTTGTAAGCAAATTCGAAGCACAAATATCGACACCGGCTCCCTTAAAGTCTAGAGCACAGCCCAGAGTATATCTTCCGGACTGGTTCACTCTTTCCGTCTGGCCGCTTCGAGGATGAAACGCAGTGCTGAATCTCAACTTAGTGCCAAGAGCCTTCTGAACACATTCCCAGAGATGGGAGGTAAAATGGCCATCCCGATCAGAAATAATAGCCTTAGGCACTCCATGTAATTTGATAATTTCCTTGACATATAATCGAGCTAGTCGCTCAACCGAATAGGTCATCTTGATTGCGTGAAATGGGCGGACTTTGTCAACCTGGTCTATGATTACCCATATAGCATCGTAACCATTTGTCGTTCGGTAATCCCGAGATGAAATCCATGGAAATTTCTTCCCATTTCCACTCGGGAATCAGATTGGCCGCAGAATCCCCTGTGTTTCGGTGTTCGCTTCACCTTCCGTCGGGCAGTCGATGTGTCTTGACATCCCTTTTCATGCCGCACCACCAAAATTTATCTCTTAAGTCCCGATACATTTTATTAGATCCGTGGATGCATGGTATAAGGTGTTCCATGGATTCCTCGAGTATCTTCTCAGAACTCCGGATCGTTCGGAATGCATAAGCGATCCCGGAAGTATAATAATCCGCCGTCGTCGGTGATGCGGAATCCATTATCCCTTCCTTCCAAGCTTCTTGTTTGAACTTCGATGTCCAATCACCATCTTGCTTTCCCTTTATATCGTCGAGCAAACGTCGTTATAGTCATGGTGGAAAGTTGCCCGAAATGATTTCTATTCCATAATTCATTACTTCCCTTTTCGGGGAGCATTGATAAGGACATCAAAGCGCACCGACTTTCGCTAAGCGCATCCGCCACCTTGTTGGCCTTTCCGGTGATAGAATATCTCACAATCATAATCTTTGACTAGCTCCACCATCTGCGTTGTCTCATGTTTAGGTCTTTCTCGGTAAAGAAATATCTCGGACTCGGTGGTCGGTATAATTCCCTGCAGAGCTCCGTGATAAGTAGTGTCTCCATATTTTTAGAGCGAACACCACCACGCCATTCTAAGTCATGGACAGATAATTTATTTCGTGCTCATTGAGTGCGCCTAGAGGCGTAAGTGATGACCTTGCCGCTTTGCATAAGTACACTCGAAGCTTGGAAGCGCCACTATACATATCGAAGCTTCCATTATCTTCAGGAGAGTCGATGGGAGCGCTGGTTAGTCTCCTTTTTGTCAGAAACTCCTCTCACAAATTCCTCACCCATTTGTATTGCTTGTCCTTTCTGTGAGGGTCACATAGGCTACAATTCTAGAGAAGTCCTCTACAAACTTCTGTAATAGCACGCTAGCCCAAGGAAACTTCTGATTTCACTCGCATTCCTTGGCCTATTCCAGTCAATCTTCATTGGGTCCACCATGATTCCATCTTTAGAGATGACATGACCCAAGAATGACACTTGTTTGAGCCAGAACTCACATTTGGAGAACTTGGCATATAGTTGCTCTTTCAAGAATCAGAGTAATCTTGTCTTGGTGTTCGGCATGCTCTTCTCGGTCTCGAGTAGATAAGAATATCGCCGATGAAGACGATCACAAATTTGTCGAGGAAGGCCGAGAATACTCGATTCATCAAGTCAATGAACATTGCCGGAGCATTGGTTATGACAAAGGGCATAACTACAAACTCGTAATGTCCGTATCTTGTTCGGAAGGCCGTCTTCGGAATATCGTCTGGCTTTACTTTTACTTGATGATAGCCAGATCTGAGATCGATCTTTGAAAAAATAGTAGCTCCCTTCAGCTGGTCGAACAAGTCATCGATCCTGGGAAGGGGGTACCTATTCTTGATGGTTACGTTGTTCAGTGCCCGGTAGTCTATACACATTCGCATAGACCCATCTCTCTTCTTTATGAACAACCGAGCTCCCCATGGTGAGTGACTAGGACGGATAAATCCCTGGCCAAGTAACTCTTGTAGTTGTTTCTGTAGTTCTTTCAACTCAGTTGGCGCCATTCGGTAGGGTGCCTTGGAGATCGTATTAGTTCCGGGAATTAATTCGATCTCGAACTCAATTTCTCTATCAGGCGGTAACCCAGGTAGGTCATCAGGAAACACCTCCGGATGGTCACGTACCACTCTGACATCTTCTATCTTACGGTTCTTCACGATATGGTATCCACCACATGTGCGAGAAATCCGGTGCATCCGTCTTCTAACATTTTTCGGGCTTTTAGTGCCGATAAGAACTTCTTTGTTCCTTTCTTCGACTCCCCGATAAATTCAAATGAAACTTCTGCTTCGGGTCGGAAGATTACCCTCCATTTATGGCACTCAATTGACGCTACCCGTACTTGTGCGTAAAGTCCATGCCCAATATAACATCATAGTCCCACATATCTAGGACTATCGTGTCACCATAGAGCTCCTGTCTCTGCGAGCCTAATTGGTGCGGCGAGAATATGGGTGGATGGCATCACCTCTCCCGAAGGTAACGCCGTTAAAAATTCATAGTCCAAAGCTTGGGGATGCCTATCTATCTTTCTTATGAAAGGCGAGCGATGAATGAATGGGTTGCCCGTGTCAAACAAGACAAGAGCGTATTGATCGAAATAAGTAGTCGACTGCGACAACCGCCGAGGCACTCGCTACATCTTCTCTCGTGAGGGAGAACACCGCATTTGTCCCAACCGGCGGGCTTCAGTCTCCTTGACTTATTTGAGGACCTTCTATCGTCGCCTGCATCCGTGAAGCCGCTGGAGGAGCTCCTGCATCGACATATCTGTGGCGGTGCTCGAACCCGGTAGGGCCTGTGCTATGTGCCCTCCCGCCCACAGCTTGTAACACTTCCTCGTGCCCTGACGACATTCCCGGATGCTTCTTCCCACATGTAGGACAAGATACCCGGTTTGCGGTTTCTCGGGCCCCCTCTTGGGCCATTCCACTGCTTTCTTCTTGCCATCAGTCTCTCTTCCTAGTATTCTCGAGATTTCGCCTCCTGGTTCGTGCCTTACTCTGCGACCGATGTTGTTCAGTAGTGCTCGTGACTGGGGCACTCTTCAACAACTCTCAGCGATGCAGGGTCGATTGACTCACGGCCACATTCGTGGCTATCTCCGGCCGCAACATTTTCAGGAGTCCGATCCTCTCCTTCTCGACTGACTAACTCCGGCAGAGGCGTGCGGTGTTCATAGCTTCACTAATCGATAGATCGCCTTGCCGGAACTCGAGAAACTCATCGTAGTGCTTATTTGTGATCCGCCTCAAAGAACTCCTCGAAGAACTCCGATTCAAAATCTATCCACCTCATTTGATTTATTTGTCTCTTCGCTGACTCTCTCCCACCACATCCCGCATCCCGGAAAGACGAGCGAGGCACATTTTATCCTTTCGTGCTCGGGCCAATCCAAAGAGCTCCACGATGCTTTCAACCTGCTTTGAACTGTGCTTGGGCATCCCATGGTTCGCCGGCACTGTGAGAAATTTTCGGTTTCACCTCGCCATCAATCGAGATAGGCTTCGGGCCTGACCCGATGCGGCAAAGATTGATTAGCGGTGCTTGCACCATAGTGGTCATGTTAGTAGTTACGTTCTGCGTCCCTGGGGTGGTGCTAGGGTTCCCTTGTTGATTCTTGAGAGCATTGATAACCAGCTGTTGCTCTGTGACCTGACGCTGTAGCTCGGTAACCACATGCATCAAATCTGGTGGGGGTGCGGAGTCATTCCCTAGCACTACGTCTCCTGTTCATGTTATCTAAGTGATAAATGAATAATTAATTAAGGTGTTATTATAATTCCTACTCATATACGTGCATCTAATATCTCATATCATAAACAAGGTATGGTATCCTTAATATTTGAGTCTCAATAGGATTTTATAAATATGTGTGATTCCACTCTACTAAAACATGAGGAGGTATTATTTCTATCTAGATCACAAGTGTGATTCCAATCTACTTAAAACATGATAAGGTGTTATTTCTATCTAGATCACAAGTGTGATTCCAATCTACTAAAACATGATGAGGTATTATTTCTATCTAGATCACAAGTGTGATTCCAATCTACTAAAACATGATGAGGTATTATTTCTATCTAGATAGGAGTCATTCTTCATTATAAAAGAAACTCAGTATGCATAAAGTTACTTACTTGGAAATAGCAGGATGGAGGCTTGATGTGTGATAGTGGAAAGGTGAACCCGCTCTGATACCACCTGTAGCGCCCGCCCTTATCTGCTCTCAGGGCGGCGCTACTTGGGTCTATATATTTTTTTTTTATTAGCATACTACATATGGAACCGTTCAAAGTCTACATGCTTGAACAGGTTATCATAACTGAAATCTTCTTTGGCACATGCATCACCTATCTTATTCATCATTAGCATGACCACATATCTTATCTTATTTCATAACATGCATAGCGAAAGGATTCGTTCATGAGTTCTAACATGTCGAACCTCTTAAATTAAGGGATACTCATTAAACACAAGTCTTATAAGCGGAAGCAATGTCTTAAATTGTTCTTAGAGCATATAAATATAAGCAGATAGTGTAGGGTCTTCTTTCACCATGCCACTATCACACACGCACATGGCCCCTCCTGCCACTCCTCTAGTGCGCATTTCCTTTATCTGCAGTATATGGACAACATAAACTATAAGCATATAGCTTAGTAAGATCCTTGCCTACTCACAAAAACCACGATTTCATCAAACTATTATAAGCATAGCAACACTAATCAACAACATATCCAGGTAATAGTACAAAAAGAACTAAGCATTGCATAGAATTGTTCATAAGCAGGTTAAGCATAATTAATCTAAGTAGGGCATACTTTGAACATGAGCGTTATAACTGCATAAACTAAGCGTGCATGAAAGAACGTAATCATAAGCATTTGGTTAACTTGAACATAAACATTTGTAATAACATAAACCCTAATCATGCAGAAGGAACATAGTCGCAAGTATTCTTAACCTTACCCTTAACCTTCACCACATCATAAATTCTAAACTAGCATAAAGTACATAGTCACCACATACTTAGACTTAACTCTAAACATCATAACTTCATAACATCTAGCATGCATAAAGAACCTAGTTCGTAAGCATTCAGAGCATTTAACATAAGCATACACAATATCATAGAAGTCTTTTCTTTTCAAACATACACTTATAGTTAATTCAATATCATCATAACTTCATAACATCTAGCATGCATAAAGAACCTAGTTCGTAAGCATCTGAGAGTATTTAACATAGGCATACACAGTATCATAAAAGTCTTTTCTTTTCAAAACATATACTTATAAATACTTCAATATCATCATAACTTCATAACATCTAGCATGCATAAAGAACCTAGTTCGTAAGCATTCAGAGCATTTAACATAGGCATACACAGTATCATAAAAGTCTTTTCTTTTCAAAACATATACTTATAAATACTTCAATATCATCATAACTTGTTTGGGGGGGGCCCAGGTTAAGTACCACATAATGCCTGCTCCTAATAGGTCAGTAGCGAGCCACCAGCCCTATTAGAGCAAGACCTCTTACGCCTTACAGTGGCAAGACCTCTTACGTCTTCTTGTGTCCCTATGGATTTGATTAACGACCACCTGATGGGTCGGGTAGTTAACCTCTTGCAAAGTAAAATACTTAATTCTTTTCTTTTCTGGACATAATATAAAGAATGCTCTTGATCCCCATCATAAGAAGGGAAGCATCTTGATCTTATCTTGACATAAGGAGAGCTCTTGATCCCTACTTGAAAGGGAAGCATCTCCATCTTATCTTATCATAAGGAGAGCTCTTGATCCCTACTTGAAAGGGAAGCATCTCCATCTTATTTTATCATAAGGAGAGCTCTTGATCCCTACTTGAAAGGGAAGCATCTCCATCTTAGTCATTTTATAAGGACACATGCATTCATAACATAAGAGTACCCTAAAGGGGTCCTAAAGCATAAACGGGTTCATCACATAAGCATGTTTCATGACATATTGCATCGTAAACATGAAGCATATTTCCTAAGCATATTCATGACATATTAAATCACAAAACATATTCTTCACCTAGGTATATTTCATGGCACAATACTCCATAACTTGAAGCACATTCCCTAAGCATATACATGGCATATTACTTCACACAACATGTTCATCATGGCATATTACATCATAACAGGAAGTATATTTCCTAAGCTTATTCATGGCATATTAAATCGTAAAACATGCTCATCACATAGCCTAATTTCATGTTGCATTGAATCATAACATATTCATCACCCAAGCAAAGTTCATGTCATATTAAAAACTATACACATAGCACAATTACATATAGGGTGTTTTCATGAAACCCTAACCCTAAAACCATGGGTTGGCCGAAACTTGTAAGGGGGCTCAAGCTTAGGTTTGTCCCCAAAATTCATCCATAAAGCATTATAACCTAGCTTAGCATCATGAGGGATATTTTCATGCAACCCTAACCCTAATTACCTAGGGTGGTCAAAACCTACAAGGGGCTCAACTAGGTTCTTGCCACCTAATATTCATTCATGAGCATTATCATCTAGCATAGCATCATTAGGGATATTTTCATACAACCCTAACCCTAATTACCTAGGGTGGCCAAAACCTACAAGGGGCTCAACTAGGGTTCTTGCCACCTAATATTTATTCATGAGCATTATCATCTAGCATAGCATCATTAGGATATTTTCATGCAACCCTAACCCTAATTGCCTAGGGTGGCGAAACCTACAAGGGCCTCATCTTGGATGGTGGATACCCAAGGGTCTTACTTGAAACATACCAACCAAGAATATCACTTTAGGATCAAGTTCATGCAACCCTAACCCTAAAATCTTGGGGTGGCGAACCATATAGGGTCATCACCTTTGCACTTTGTCTCCTAAAGGTATCTACTTGAAACATATCACCCATAAAACCTCCCTTAGTAGCATTTTCATGAATCCTAGCCCACCAACTTAGTTGGCCAAACTTATAAGGCTACAATTTCATCTTCTTTTAATATCAAACTAATATACTACAGGTGAGGGGAAAACTTACATCCTTCGCTTTGCTTGGGGAGATGACCTAATGGAGGTCACCTAGCTCTCTCCTAGCTTGCAAGGAGCTCTCGGCCAAAGGAGGAAGAAGAGCTTGGGGTTTCGGTGAGAATGAAGAGAAGAGGAAGAAGGAAGGAAGAAGTGGCCAAGTGGAACTTCTCTCTTCTTTATAAAGGGGAGGAAGAGAAGTTTCTCTTCTCCTTGTCAAGCCTCTTCATTTACCCTCCTCCCATTTATCTATAGGTTCCCCCTTTCCTCTAATGATATGATTCTATTGGGCTTATGGTTAGTGGGTGCATCTATAAGGCTTGGCTATCACTAGAGGTGGGGGGTTCAATTCCTAGGCTTTGCATCTCTTTTTGCCCTATTTTCTTTTATTTCTCCAAAAAGGCCTACATAAAGCCCATCCTCATAAAGCCAAAAATTCTCGTAAAATTGCTAGAATTTCACGGGCGTTACAATCCCTCATACCTTGTAAAAGTTTCATCCTCGAAACTTAAAACAATTCCGGGTACTTCTGCCTCATGTCCTCCTCGCGTTCCCAAGTAGCCTCCTCATATTGCGAATTCTCACTAAGGGCACCTCTTTGTTCCTTAGTCTCTTGACATCTCGGTCTAGTATCCGGATAGGCCGACTTTCGATACTCGTGTCCTCTTGAACGCGTGTACAATTTGTGGCTCGATCACTTGGTCCGCTCGATATGCATTTCTTGAGCATAGAGACATGGAACACGCTGTGTATAGCCGACATCTCTTGGGGCGCTCCGGCTTATGTACGCCACCTTGCCCACTCTCCGTGATATCGGATAGGGTCCCACGTAACGTGGATTCGGTTTACCCTTCCTTCCAATCTCATCACTCTTCATAGGGGTCACTCGAGGAATACTGTGTCCCCGACTTCAACTCTAACGGTCTCACGCCAAGATATCCGCATAGCTCTTTGCTCGGCTGAGCTCTCGATTCTTCTCGACGGATATTCTCAGATAGCGCGGTGGTATTGTCAATAATATCGGCTCAAGACCCATTTCCTCCTTTCACCACCCTCGCACTAACAGATAGGAGACCTGCATCTTCTCCCGTATAGAGCTTCATAGGTGCCATTCCAATGGTAGCCGGTAGTCATTGTTGTAAGCAAATTTCGCCAGCACAAATATCGACACCACTCCCTTAAAGTCTAGAGCACAGTTCATGAAGATATCTTCCAAAGACTGGTTCACTCTTCCGTCCCATCGCTTGGCGAGGATGAAACGCAGCGATCTTGAAACTTAGTGCCAAGAGCCTTCTGAACACATTCCCAGAAATGGGAGGTAAAACGACCATCCCGGTCAGAAATAATAGCCTTAGGCACTCCATGTAATTTGATAATTTCCTTGACATATAATTCGAGCTAGCCGCCAACCGAATAGGTCATCTTGATTGCTAAGAAATGGGCGACTTTGTCAACCTGGCCTATGATTACCCATATAGCATCGTAACCATTTGTCGCTCGGGTAATCCCGAGATGAAATCCATGGAAATTTCTTCCCATTTCCACTGGAATCAGATTGGCCGCAGTAATCCCCCGTGTTTCGTGTTCGCCTTCACCTTCCGCAGTCGGGCCAGTGTTGACGTACTGAGACACATCCCTTTTCATGCCAGACCACCAAAATTTATCCCTTAAGTCCTGATACATTTTATTAGATCCAGGATGCATGGTATAAGGTGTTCCATGGGATTCCTCGAGTATCTTCTGCCGTAACTCCGGATCGTTCGGAATGCATAGGCGATCCCGGAAGTATAATAATCCGCCGTCGGTGATGCGGAATCCATTATCCCTTCCTTCCAAAGATTCTTGTTTGAACTTCCGGATGTCCAATCACCATCTTGCTTTCCCTTTATATCGTCGAACAGCGTCGGCGTTATAGTCAGGGTGGAAAGTTGCCCAGAAATGATTTCTATTCCGTAATTCATTACTTCCCTTTTCAGGGGTTGAGATAGCATTGATAAGGACATCAAAGCGGCACCGGACTTTCTGCTAAGCGCATCTGCCACCTTGTTGGCCTTTCCTGGGTGATAGAATATCTCACAATCATAATCTTTGACTAGCTCCAGCCATCTGCGTTGTCCCATGTTTAGGTCTTTCTGGGTAAAGAAATATCTCAGACTCTGGTGGTCGGTATAAATCCTGCACTGAGCTCCGTATAAGTAGTGTCTCCATATTTTTAGAGCGAACACCACTGCCGCCAGTTCTAAGTCATGGATAGGATAATTTATTTCGTGCTCTTTGAGCTGTCTAGAGGCGTAAGCGATGACCTTGCCGTTTTGCATAAGTACAGCTCCGAGCCCCAGTTTGGAAGCGTCACTATACATATCGAAGCTTCCATTATCTTCAGGGAGAGTCAGGATGGGAGCGCTGTCTCTCCTTTTCGGTTCAGAAACTCCTCTCACATCCCCTCACCCATTTGTATTGCTTGTCCTTTCTGGTGAGGGCTGTCATAGGGGCTGCAATTCTAGAGAAGTCCTCTACAAACTTCCTGTAATAGCCTGCTAGCCCGAGGAAACTTCTGATTTCACTCGCATTCCTTGGCCTATTCCAGTTCCGTACAGCCTCAATCTTCATTGGGTCCACCATGATTCCATCTTTAGAGATGACATGACCCAAGAATGACACTTGTTTGAGCCAGAACTCACATTTGGAGAACTTGGCATATAGTTGCTCTTTCTGAAGAATCAGAGTAATCGTCTTGGTGTTCGCATGCTCTTCTCGGCTCTCGAGTAGATAAGAATATATCGATGAAGACGATCACAAATTTGTCGAGGAAAGAATACTCGATTCATCAAGTCCATGAACATTGCAGGAGCATTGGTTACGCCAAAGGGCATAACTACAAACTCATAATGTCCGTATCTTGTTCGGAAGGCCGTCTTCGGAATATCGTTTGGCTTTACTTTTACTTGATGATAGCCAGATCTGAGATCGATCTTTGAAAAGACAGTAGCTCCCTTCAGCTGGTCGAACAGGTCATCGATCCTGGGAAGGGGGTACCTATTCTTGATGGTTACGTTGTTCAAGGTCGTAGTCTATACACATTCGCATAGACCCATCTCTTCTTTATGAACAACACCGAGCTCCCATGGTGAGTGACTAGGACTCGGATAAATCCTCGCCAAGTAACTCTTGTAGTTGTTTCGTAGTTCTTTCAACTCACTGGCGCCATTCAGAGGGTGCCTTGGAGATCGGATTAGTTCCGAATTAATTCGATCTCGAACTCAATTCTCTATCGGTGGTAACCTGGGTAGGTCATCGAAACACCTCCTGATGGTCACGCACCACTCGACATCTTCTATCTTCTCGGTTCTTCACGATATGGTATCCATCACATGTGCGAAATCCTGCATCCGCCTTCTAACATTTTTCGGGCCTTTAGTGCCGATAAGAACTTCTTTGTTCCTTTCTTCGACTCCCGATAAATTCAAATGAAACTTATGCTTCGGTCGGAAGATTACCCTCCGCTTACGAGCACTCAATTGACGCTGCAAAAGTCCATGCCCAATATAACATCATAGTCCCACATATCTAGGACTATCAGTCACCATAGAGCTCCCGTCTGCGAGCCTAATTGGTGCGCGCAGAATATGGGTGGATGGCATCACCTCTCCGAAGGTAACGCGTTAAAAATTCATAGTCCAATGCTTGGGATGCCTATCTATCTTTCTTATGAAAGGCGAGCGATGAATGAATGGGTTGCCCTGTCAAACAAGACAAGAGCGTATTGATCGAAATAAGTAGTGACTGTGACAACCGCCGAGGCACTCGCTACATCTTCTCTCGTGAGGAGAACACCCGCATTTGTCCCAACCGGCGGGGCTTCCAGTCTCCCTTGACTTATTTGAGGACCTTCTATCGTCGCCTGCATCTGGTGAAGCTGTGGAGGAGCTCTGCATCGACATATCACGCGGGCGGTGCTGAACCCGGTAGGGCGGTCCAGCTATGTGCCCTCCTGGCCCAGCTGTAACACTTCCTCGTGCCTCGCGACATTCCCCCGGATGCTTCTTCCCACATGTAGGACAGTCAGGATACCCAGTTTGGCGGTTTCCTGGGCCCCCTCTTGGGCCATTCCACTGTTTCTTCTTGCCACTGCGGTCTCTCTTCCAGCTAGTATTCTGAGATTTCGGCTCTCCGGTATCGCCTTACTCTGCTGACTGATGTTGTTCAGGTAGTGCTCTGTGACCAGGGCACTACTGAACAACTCCTCGGCGGTCTGGGGTCGATTGACTCCGCCGGCCACATTCAGGGCTATCTCCGGTCGCAACATTTTCAGCAGGAGTCTGATCCTCTCCCTCTCAGTACCGACTAACTCTGGGCAGAGGCGTGCCAGCCGGTTGAACCTTTTCATAGCTTCACTAACTGATAGATCGCCTTGTCGGAACTCGAGAAACTCATCGTAGTGCTTATTTGTGATCCGTCTCTGAAAGAACTCCTCGAAGAACTCCGATTCAAAATCTATCCACCTCATTTGATTTATTTGTCTCTTCGCTTTGACTCTCTCCCACCACATCCTGGCATCCCCGGAAAGACAGAACGAGGCACATTTTATCCTTTCGTGCTCGGGCCAATCCAGTAGCTCCACGATGCTTTCAACTGTTTTGAACCAGGCTTGGGCATCCCATGGTTCGCCGGCACTGCAGAAATTTTTCGGTTTCACCTCGCCATCAATCGAGATAGGCCGACGATTAGCGGTGCTTGCACCATAGTGGTCGTGTTAGGAGTTACGTTCTGCGTCCCTGGGGTGGTGCTAGGGTTCCCTTGTTGATTCGTGAGAGCATTGATAACCACCGTTGCTCTCGACTCGACACGTGAGTCTCGGTAACCACATGCATCAATCTGGTGGGGGTGCGGAGTCATTCCCTCTAGCACTACGCCTCCGCTCATGTTATCTAAGTGATAAATGAATAATTAATTAAGGTGTTATTATAATTCCTACTCATATACGCATCTAATATCTCATATCATAAACAAGGTATGGTATCCTTAATATTTGAGTGTCAATAGGATTTTATAAATATGTGTGATTCCACTCTACTAAAAACATGAGGAGGTATTATTTCTATCTAGATCACAAGTGTGATTCCAATCTACTTAAAACATGATAAGGTGTTATTTCTATCTAGATCACAAGTGTGATTCCAATCTACTAAAACATGATGATTATTTATATCTAGATCACAAGTGTGATTCCAATCTACTAAAACATGATGAGGTATTATTTCTATCTAGATAAGAGTCATTCTTCATTATAAAAGAAACTCAGTATGCATAAAGTTACTTACTTGGAAATAGCAGGATGGAGGCTTGATGTGTGATAGTGGAAAGGTGAACCCGCTCTGATATTACTCGTAGCGCCCACCTTATCTCGCTCTCGTATGCTACTTGGGTCTATATATTTTTTTTTATTAGCATAATACATATTGAACCCATCAAAGTCTACATGATTGAAAATGTTATAATAAATTAAATCTTCTTTGGCAAATGCATCACCAATCATATTCATCATTAGCATGACCACATATCTTATCTTATTTCATAACATGCATAGCTTAAAGGATTCGTTCATGAGTTCTAATATGTCGAACCTCTTAAATTAAGGGATACTCATTAAACACAAGTCTTATAAGCGGAAGCAATGTCTTAAATTGTTCTTAGAGCATATAAATATAAGCAGATAGTGTAGGGTCTTCTTTCACCATGCCACTATCACACACGCACATGGCCCCTCCTGCCACTCCCTCGAGTGCACTTTCCTTTATCTGCAGATATGGACAACATAAACTATAAGCATATAGCTTAGTAAGATCCTTGCCTACTCACAAAAACCACGATTTCATCAAACTATTAGAACATGAGCATGCCGCATAGAAAATGACCTAAGCATTTCATAGCAACACTAATCAACAACATATCCAGGTAATAGTACAAAAAGAACTAAGCATTGCATAGAATTGTTCATAAGCAGGTTAAGCATAATTAATCTAAGCAGGGCATACTTTGAACATGAGCGTTATAACTGCATAAACTAAGCGTGCATGAAAGAACGTAATCATAAGCATTTGGTTAACTTGAACATAAACATTTGTAATAACATAAACCCTAATCATGCAGAAGGAACATAGTCGCAAGTATTCTTAACCTTACCCTTAACCTTCACCACATCATAAATTCTAAACTAGCATAAAGTACATAGTCACCACATACTTAGACTTAACTCTAAACATCATAACTTCATAACATCTAGCATGCATAAAGAACCTAGTTCGTAAGCATTCAGAGCATTTAACATAAGCATACACAATATCATAAAAGTCTTTTCTTTTCAAAACATATACTTATAAATACTTCAATATCATCATAACTTCATAACATCTAGCATGCATAAAGAACCTAGTTCGTAAGCATTCAGAGCATTTAACATAGGCATACACAGTATCATAAAAGTCTTTTCTTTTCAAAACATATACTTATAAATACTTCAATATCATCATAACTTCATAACATCTAGCATGCATAAAGAACCTAGTTCGTAAGCATTCAGAGCATTTAACATAGGCATACGATATCATAAAAGTCTTTTCTTTTCAAAACATATACTTATAAATACTTCAATATCATCATAACTTGTTTGGGGGCCCTGTGTTAAGTACCACATAATGCGCATTCCCTAATAGGTCAGTAGCGAGCCACCACCCTATTAGAGCAAGACCTCTTACGCCTTACCAGTGGCAAGACCTCTTACGCCTTCTTGTGTCCCTATGGATTTGATTAACGACCACACCGACGGTCGGGTACTTAACCTCTTGCAAAGTAAAATACTTAATTCTTTTCTTTTCTGGACATAATATAAAGAATGCTCTTGATCCCCATCATAAGAAGGGAAGCATCTTGATCTTATCTTGACATAAGGAGAGCTCTTGATCCCTACTTGAAAGGGAAGCATCTCCATCTTATCTTTTCATAAGGAGAGCTCTTGATCCCTACTTGAAAGGGAAGCATCTCCATCTTATTTTATCATAAGGAGAGCTCTTGATCCCTACTTGAAAGGGAAGCATCTCCATCTTAGTCATTTTATAAGGACACATGCATTCATAACATAAGAGTACCCTAAAGGGGTCCTAAAGCATAAACGGGTTCATCACATAAGCATGTTTCATGACATATTGCATCGTAAACATGAAGCATATTTCCTAAGCATATTCATGACATATTAAATCACAAAACATATTCTTCACCTAGGTATATTTCATGGCACAATACTCCATAACTTGAAGCACATTCCCGAAGCATATACATGGCATATTACTTCACACAACATGTTCATCATGGCACATTACATCATAACAGGAAGTATATTTCCTAAGCTTATTCATGGCATATTAAATCGTAAAACATGCTCATCACATAGCCTAATTTCATGTTGCATTGAATCATAACATATTCATCACCCAAGCAAAGTTCATGTCATATTAAAAACTATACACATAGCACAATTACATATAGGGTGTTTTCATGAAACCCTAACCCTAAAACCATGGGTTTAAACTTGTAAGGGGGCTCAAGCTTAGGTTTGGTCCCCAAAAATTCATCCATAAAGCATTATAACCTAGCTTAGCATCATGAGGGATATTTTCATGCAACCCTAACCCTAATTACCTAGGGTTGAAACCTACAAGGGGCTCAACTAGGGTTCTTGCCACCTAATATTCATTCATGAGCATTATCATCTAGCATAGCATCATTAGGGATATTTTCATACAACCCTAACCCTAATTACCTAGGGTGGCGAAACCTACAAGGGGCTCAACTAGGGTTCTTGCCACCTAATATTTATTCATGAGCATTATCATCTAGCATAGCATCATTAGGGATATTTTCATGCAACCCTAACCCTAATTGCCTAGGGTGGCAAAACCTACAAGGGCCTCATCTTGGATGGTGGATACCCAAGGGTCTTACTTGAAACATACCAACCAAGAATATCACTTTAGGATCAAGTTCATGCAACCCTAACCCTAAAATCTTGGGGGTGGCGAACCATATAGGGTCATCACCTTTGCACTTTGGTCTCCTAAAGGTCTCTACTTGAAACATATCACCCATAAAAACCTCCCTTAGTAGCATTTTCATGAATCCTAGCCCACCAACTTAGTTGGCCGAAACTTATAAGGCTACAATTTCATATTTCTTTCAAGCAACCAACCCTATCAAACTAATATACTGCAGGTGAGGGGAAAACTTACATCCTTCGCTTTGCTTGGGGAGATGACCTAATGGAGGTCACCTAGCTCTCTCCTAGCTTACAAGGAGCTCTCGGCCAAAGGAGGAAGAAGAGCTTGGGGTTTCGGTGAGAATGAAGAGAAGAGGAAGAAGGAAGGAAGAAGTGGCCAAGTGGAACTTCTCTCTTCTTTATAAAGGGGAGGAAGAGAAGTTTCTCTTCTCCTTGTCAAGCCTCTTCATTTACCCTCCTCCCATTTATCTATAGGTTCCCCCTTTCCTCTAATGATATGATTCTATTGGGCTTATGGTTAGTGGGTGCATCTATAAGGCTTGGCTATCTCTAGAGGTGGGGGGTTCAATTCCTAGGCTTTGCATCTCTTTTTGGCCTATTTTCTTTTATTTCTCCAAAAAGGCCTACATAAAGCCCATCCTCATAAAGCCAAAAATTCTCGTAAAATTGCTAGAATTTCACGGGCGTTACATATGGACTTTGATTGATCCACCTGAAGGGGTAAAACCTATTGGGTGTAAGTGGGTCTTTAAAGTAAAGACTGACATGGATGGTAATAAGCATACCTATAAAGGTAGATTGGTGGCTAAAGGATTCAAACAAATTCATGGTATTGACTATGATGAAACCTTTTCACCAGTTGCGATGCTTAAATCCATTCGGATCATACTTGCTATTGCAGCTTACCACGATTATGAGATCTGGCAGATGGATGTCAAAATCGCTTTTTCTGAATGGAAAGCTACTCGAGGATGTGTACATGACACAGCCTGAGGGTTTTGAAGATCCAAAGCATCCTGGAAAGGTATGCAAACTGCAAAGGTCCATTTATGGACTAAAGCAAGCCTCTTGAAGCTGGAATCTTCGATTCGATAATGCAATCAAGGAGTTTGGTTTCATCAAGAATGAAGATGAACCTTGTGTCTACAAGGGAAATAGTGGGAGCACAGTTGTATTTCTTATCTTGTATGTAGATAACATACTTCTCATCGGAAATGATATTCCCTCACTCCAATCTGTGAAGATGTGGTTAGGGAATTGTTTCTCGATGAAAGACTTAGGTGAAGCTGCCTATATTTTAGGCATCAAGATCTATAGAGATAGATCTAAGAGATTACTTGGCCTAAGTCAGAGTACATACATTGATAAAGTGCTAGATCATTTTGCTATGCAAAATTCCAGAAAGGATTTCTACCTTTATCACATGGTGTGAGTCTTTCGAAGACTCAATGTCCCTCTTCTAAGGAGGAGAGAGATCGCATGGATAAGATCCCTTATGCATCTGCTATAGGGTCTATCATGTACGTCATGCTTTGTACTCGTCCTGACGTCTCGTATGCTTTGAGCATGACGAGTAGATACCAGTCGGATCCAGGTGAAAGTCATTGGATAACAGTCAAAAATATTCTTAAATACTTACGAAGAACGAAAGAATATTTCCTAATATTTGGAGGCAATGAGGAGCTAACTGTAAAGGGTTACAGTGATGCAAGCTTCCAAACAAACAAGGATGACTATAGATCACAATCGGGGTACGTGTTTTGCCTGAATGGTGGAGCTGTAAGCTGGAAGAGTTCGAAGCATGACACAGTTGCTGATTCTACAACAAGTATATATATTGTCGCTCGATGCAAAGAAAGGAGGTTGTTTGGCTCCGCAAGTTCATCAGTGAACTTGGGGTAGTTCCTAGCATTGCAGATCCAATAGACCTCTATTGTGACAACAATGGGGCTATTGTACAGGCTAAGGAACCTCGATCACATCAGCAGACCAAACACATACTGCGGCGCTTCTATCTCATTCAAGAGATCATCGATAGAGGAGATGTGAGGATATGCAGAGTACCGACAGAAGCTAACATCGCAGATCCATTGACCAAGGCTTTGGCACAGAGGAAACATGATGGTCACATTAGGTCACTAGTTATTAGATATCATAGTGATTGGTACTAGTGCTAGTGGGAGATTGTTAGTTATAGCCCTAGAACCAATCATGTGATGGTTGAATAGGGAACATTTTGTATCATATTCTATAAAGGCAAAGGATTGGTTATTATATATTTATGTCTTGCTTGTGCCAGCTAAATTAAATATATAATAATGCCCTAGAAAAGTAGGTTCTTATCTACAGCACATCAATTGGCAGAATTGATTATGAGAGGCTGTAGAGAACACTTTCCTAAATGTTCCTAGTCAAGTATTAATATGCAAGGGCAATATTAATGCATAAAGACTAGCATGTAGGTCAATTGATGACTTGATCTCACAAGTCATGGATATATGATATCAAGTTGACACATGGGTATATATTAGAGAATATATACTGAACTGACCCGCCATGAGAAAGTTTCATGGATCGTCATATGAGTGTCATAAACTTTCTCATGTGACTATTGGTATGAATAGTCCTCAAACCTGAAGTCACTACGGTTCCCTACATAAGGAGTTATGTACTTTGGCATCGTCAAACGTCACCCGTAACAGGGTGGACCATAAAGGCGATTACTGGGTATATAACAAATTATGCAGAGGGATGTGAGTGATGTAGATGGGATCTATCCCTCCCATATGACGGGAGTGATATCCTGGGCCTTGATTGAGTAGAACTACTAAAACGCATGGCCATGCTCGAATGAGTCAATATGAGATATTGAGCTCATTTGTTTGAGTTAGTTTACTCAGGGATCAAGAAACACATAGATTGATCGAGGATGACACGGTCTATGCCTCATTGGTCAATCTGATATCAAGGATAGAAGGACATGGTCATACATTATAGTAGTCACGGAAAGGTTAGTCGGATCTTGACTTATTTCGTAACTTGGGTAGCAATGATGTATTACTAGATGCCGCTCATTGTTTGTGTATCTAAAAGAGTTTAGATCCACTGCCAACGTTATGAGAGCCTATAGGGTCACACACAAAGAGCATGATGATTAGAAGAATTAGTGCATTCTAGTTTGACTAGAATAATTTGGGAATAAGCTTAAGTACAAAATGGTTTTTGGACTTTAAGCTTAATGAGAATTTTAGCTTATTGATTTAATGAGATTAATTCAATATGCTAAGCTTAATTGATTTAATAAGATTAACTCAATATGTTACCTTATTGATTTAATGAGATTAATTCAATATGATAACATAAGCTTATTGAATTAATAAGATTAATTCAACATCCATGAATGCCACATAAGCATGCCACCTAAGCATGCCACATAAGCATGCCACCTAAGCTTGATGAGGTGGAAGGAGACAAAGGGTTTTGACCTTTGGATTTCCCCCACATGTGGCCGGCCAAACATGATTATATTTCAATGCAATTGATTGCATTGAATGTGATAGGAGGTGAAAGGTTTTTCAATCTTATAAAACACCCCATGGGGTGGCCGGCCAAGCTTGGTGGATTGGTTGAAGCTTGAGGCTTGGAGAGAGCTTGGTGGTGAGAGCATTTGGTTGTGTGGCTTTTGTGAGTGTAGCAAGAAGAGTAGTCTTCTTCTTCCTTTCTCTTTTTCCCTACTTTCCTCTCCTTTAGGGACTTCTCTAGCAAGAAGTAAAGGAGAGCTCTTCTAGTTTCTTTTGTGAGACAAGAGCTTGCTCGTGTGGATACATATAGAGGCATGGACATTTGAACGTGCTAAAAGATCCAACAAACCCAAGGAGAAGCAGGATTACAAAGGGCACGCAACAAAGGTAATATTCTCCTATAAGATAGGTTTTGAGAAATTTATTTTTGTACGAGGTTTTCTTTCGGAAGGATCACTTGGAAGGGATCCTATTTTTCCGTTGCGCATATGCTATTTTGCATACGAGATCCCTACATTTGTTATATTCATGCTATGCCTGCTTATGTTCTATGATGTTATATCTTTATGTTATGCCTGATTATGTTCTTGTTATATCCATGTTATGTCTGCTTATGTTCTGGTTATATTCATGTTATGCGAGCTTATGTTCTATGATGTTATATATTTATGTTATGCCTGCTTATGTTCTTGTTATATTCATGTTATGCTTGCTTATGTTCTTGTACATTTTCATGTTATGCTTGCTTATGATCTTTTATGTTTATACGAATGTTATGCTTATGTTCCAGTATGTTATATGCATGTTATGTTTGATAATATGTCTTTGTATGTTTATGTGAAGGTTATGCTTATATGTGTTATATGATCATGTCACTACTCTATGTTTAATGCTTGACGTATGGTTTTGTGAGTAGGACAGGATCTTACTAAGCCTATGTGCTTATAGTTTATGTTCCCTTGTACTGCAAATAAGGGTAAAGGGTGGCTAAACTAAAGGGAGCAGTAGGAGGGGCAAAGTGTGTGTGGTAGTGGCATGGTGGAGGAGATCTGTTATGTTTCCTTATACATGTTTTTGCCTTAAGACGATTCTCTTTATGAACTTGAACTAAGCACTAAGTACTTATGAAATAATGATGCATGCTCTATGTTTAAGAAGAAGTATCTATGAAATGACGATGCATATTTATGTTTAAAAGAAAACAAAAAAAAATAGGTCTAAAGTCTTCCGCTGTAAGAAGTATATGTAGTCTTCCGCTGTAATGTATGCATGTACGATCGCGTCGCGCCACCCCTCTAGACACTTGGAAAGGGCGGGCATGACAACCCTACTCCTCCATTTTGCCACCGCAAGGGGATAATTGCTTCGGCTAGTACCGAGTCATAAAAAGTGGGACGACTTGATCTAGGTGATGTGAGCAAAACATATCGGGTTTTAGGAGTAGTTTTCGCTCACATCTCACTACATTCCATGTTTGTTTCATGCATATTTTACTTTGTTTTACACACATTTCCTATTTTCTGGCTTGGACACCTGCTCTTTGTACTTTTGTGTGTAGGATAACATTGCATGGGGAAAACAGCATGCTTTCGGAGAAAAAGGAGGCATTTGGCAGCTGAATGCAGAGTGGGACACGACCTAGGCATGTGGCTACACACGACCATGTCCAGGGTTCGAAAATGGCTACCACAGCCTCACACACGACCTGGCCATGTGTTTTCACATGGCCATGTGGCGGCCAGACAACTTGACACGATCAGGGTTTTTTTCCAGATTTTGTGAAGATCCGACATGATGTCTATATAAGGAAAGCTATGGCCAAACCCTAGGGGGAGGTATGACAGCTGGGACGACACTCTGAAGCCCTAAAAAGCTTCGGGGAACTTGTAACGGGGAGGAAGAGAGTCGCTCAAGGATCAAGTTCTGCACCACAACACCAGAGAGAAGAGGCATATTGCATTGTAACTCATATTTCTTACACGTTTATCATTATATTCATGAATTCCATAATATTTTGTGATTCTCTTCTCGTATTCATGGAGTAGATTCTCCGATTCTAGGATTAGAGAGTAGTTTGTGTTGAGTAGAACATTGCTATTTCAAATATGTTTCTGTTCTTGAAATCGTATTTGCAGTTGAATGATTGTTTAGATCTATAGCTTTGTGTTTTGGTTTTCTATCTTCTGTGCATAGACGATACGAGGCATGACAGTACTTGTATCTAAGATTAAGGGGATATTAGGAGGAACCTAGAGGTTGGCCTCATCGCCTGCAACTGTAGATAGAAGGATGCGATAGAGTCGATAATGTGTCTCGTTTTGGGCTCGTCACAGGGATCGATTCGGCATCCTCGTACCATAGTGTATGATGTCCTTTCCACAAAACCCTAGCTAGAAAATTTGGATACATTCAATTGATAGCATGTTCTGCGACACACAAACAAAATCAAAGTCCTAGAATCCCATCCAAATCCTCGTAGCAACCCTTCTCTTCTTCCCCGTGACACCGTACTGACTTTGGACCACCGACGACCTCCTAGGCACAACAATTAGAACTGAATTCTGAACAATAACGTCCACTGAATAGATAGGTACTCGAATCTTAGTTCCTTCCTAGATGGCTTCACTTTCAGCAAGGTAAAGCCGAGGCCACCGGATGTCGATCCCTAGACAAATGAACAGAGGTTTACAGAACCTCCGGAGCCAAGTTGATAATGGAGTGTGGTCGAGCTAAAAGACCTTAAACAAAGCACTTTTTGGGAGGCAACCCAAGTTTTAGGCTTTCTTTTTATAGTATTGCATTCATGTGGTTAGTTTGAACTTTGATTTTCATTTCGTTTAGCATTAGGACTAGAAAGAACTCGCTAGGTAGAAATAAAAATCAATTTTAGCTTATGCGGCGAGGTGTGTGAGAAAATTCAGACCGTTGTACATGAAAGGAGAAAAATGGGGGCACATTGCCTGACCGTGTGTTTTCACACAACCGTGCTCATCTAACCTGAGACATACATGGCCTGACCATGTATTTTCACATGGTCGTGTCGCGCGAGGTTAAATAGGGCACGCCGTGTGTTCCCACCCCAAATGCACCATGTGTTTTGATTTCTCTTGCCTTAGCTGTGTGGATCCCTCTTTCTCACCACCTAGAAGCTTTTCCAACATTCAAGGAAGCCAAAAGAAGCAAGGATGAGGAGGACAAGGCAAGTAGCGCCCCGATCTACTACCTCGGAGCGAAGACCAAGGAGAACGGACACCCCTCAAGCTCCGGAGGAAGGTAACGCCTTACCAACGCTTCTCTTTTACAATAATGAGCATAAAGATAGATTTAATATGCTTTCTACTACAAAAATCACCGCTACTAGGTATCTTGACGAAGATCTCTTAGAATCCCTAGGTTTGTTTAGTGACACTCAAGCCCTATTTGTAAAATTGGGGTGGGAAGAGATAATGGGAATAAGACACCCAACATACCCTAGGATAGTTTTAGAATTTTTTAGTTCCTTATAAGTAGAAATCTTAATGGTAAGAGAGAGCGAAGAGGGTAGGATTACCTTTAGAATATTTAACATTGAGCATGAATGAACACTACACCAATGGAACACATGGTTCGGCTTGCCTAGTGGGGGAGAGAAATGAACCCCTATCGGGTTTAACTCTTGGATCTTTTGGACTAAACTGACAGGAGAGCGCGCTTACGATTCTTCTAGGGCTATAGCGTTGCACTTCCAAAACCCCATTTTACGATACCTACACCGAATCATGGCAAGTACTATTTTTGGTCATGGGGAGAGTGACGGTGTAGTGCGAGCTAGTGAGCTGCTTTGCTTGTGGGACATGCTACAAGAAAGGAGTAGAATTGATGTAGGGTCCCATTTCATTAGACACCTAGTGAAAATGGGCAAAGCAACGAGAGGAGAGATCATTGTGGGGGGCCTACTTACCCACATTTGCCATAGGATGGGGTACGACTACGCTACACTAGATAGAATAAAGGGGAGCCCTAGGATCGACCTGGGAGTGTGTATGGCCATTAAGATGATTGTAAGAGAGGGACACTCCCTATGCTTTGTAAGAAAAAACCTGATGGCCCTTAGGCTCCCCGACCCCGATGGTACCACCATCACCACATGCGCTAACTGATGCTTAGACCTGATAGTGGAGTCCCCACCATATGAGGGACAATCCATATCGGCACCCATCTCTCCCCCTTGACATGACTCTCCCTCCAGTCCACGCATACATAGGAGCCCACCTAGTCCACATAGACATGAGCCTGCGCCTGCACCACCACCTTTCTCTACTTTTGAGCAGAATGCAGGTACATCTGCCTATGATTTTTTGGAGTTCCGATCGTGCCTCGACGACATATATGTCAAGTAGCAGACGCAGAGGCAGCGATGGGAGGAGCAGAGTGCCTACACGCAGGCAGAGTTTCAGGATTTTCGAGAGCACTTCCAGCAGGCCGAGGAGTTCTACAGCGAGGCCCGCGTCTACTTCCAAGAGGAGGCTACCTGTCGCCAAGCGGAAGCCACCTACCGTCAGGAGATGTAGCAACATATGCGAGCCCAGCAGGCGCAGTGGGCTAGGGAGGAGGAGCACCGAGTAGCCACTGCATCCACTAGCTCTCAGATCGACCACATGTACATGTGGCATCAGCAGCTCAACAGCAGGTTCTCCCAGGACCCCGAGATGCCGAGGCTACCAGACTTTCCACCTCGTCCACCATGTTAGTAATATATGAGAGATGTCCTAAGGCAATCGCCTTATGTATGAACCATTTATATGATAAATGAAGATTCACTATTTGAGTATACATGTTTTATGTATTTGATTGGATCTTAAACTCATTTACTGAATGTCCACGATACGATTCACAGCATGAGAGAATTTGTGATTGGATCACAACTAGTGAGTATCTCTACATGTGTAATTGTGATGTATCGAAATTATCCCTAGTCGATGAATTGATGGATTTGGACACCATCAATTCTGTCGAGACTAGCACGAGGTATACTCCTTGGTGTATCCAAGCAGCTGATTCTCACTGGTTGGAGACATTGTGATGTCCGGAGTTAATAGTGGATGCTAGTTATGGTAACTAGTTCATTGAAGTGACCAGCCGTAAGACTTCATATGGTTCTCTGCATATATAGATATGTCAATGAAGTTCTTATTGTAGCTTAAGTGCGATGTTCCTTTGACTTGCGGTATTCAAGTCATCTTGATCATGGAGACTTATGCTTTGACATCTTAAGCAAACATCTCTAAGGAGATGTGGACTCGGGATGATTGGGTATAAGTCGAAGTGATCGAAGGTGTTTGAATAGCCTATAAAGGATTCACCACTCCTTACGAGGAGATGTATACCCATGGCCTCTCATCGGATTGTTACTAAAGTCTTTGGCCAAAGCATTACATGTTTAGAGTAAAGTACTCTTCGATACATGTGCAGTAACTAGAATCCGTGGGACGAGGAAATGATACTTGGGCTAGGTGTGACGTAGTCAGCCTAGTGGGGACTGACACAATAGACCATGTCCTAAACCAAGTGGGTATAAGATGAGTGAAGGGAATGGGGCACGAATCATTCGAGCTGCTGAAGGGTTTCAGAAATAGTTCTGGATCAACCGTTGATCTTTTCGGTTAATTGGGGATCATGATGTACTACTAGGTGCCACTCATGATCGTTCTATAATTAATGGTTAATTATAGACGACCAACATAAACCGAGAACCTATTTGGTCACACGCACAACGAGCGTAATCCAAAGGATTTAAAACGAGCTTGAGAATGGGTTTCTCAGACCGAGAGAAACTAAGTTTGGTTGGACCAAACATGGAGCGAGCATGAAATCGTTTCAGTCGCAATGGAAGCATGGATGGGCCGTGTCTTATGAAGACATAATGGATGGACCAAAATGGTTTGGTTCTAATCCAATGGAGGAGAATAAACCAAAGGGTTTGGTTTATTTTAAACGAATGAACCAAAAGTTCGTTCGGTTCGTTTTAACTTAAAATAAACCATCATGGTTTGGTTTATTTTAACTTACCTTAATGGAGCGGGTTAACGGGCCTAATGGTTATGATCCAATAACCATTCAGAGAATTAGTTCTCTATAAAAGAGGGCTTAAGGGATAATTAAGCCCTAATCCACAACCTTAAGTTGCCGCCCACCTCTCCTTGGAGAAATTCGGCGCCAACTCTCCTCCTCCTTGCCGCCGCCCACCTTGAGGCTTCAACCGGCGTCAAGAAGGTGCTGACCTTACCCCTCGCCGGCGTCGAGCTGCTGCCGGTGGTACTCCGATGATCTTCTTTAGGTTTGGCATCAACTCTATCTTCCCTTGGTTGGCCGGCGCCTATCTCTGTTTGGGATCGATTGACCGGCTAGAGGGGGGGTGAATAGCCCTCGATCGTTGGATGTCGTATTTTGCTCGTCTATGAAAACGTCAGCGCAAGCGGAAGCAATAAACTAAGACAAGCAAATAGAAATAAAAACAAAGACAATACAAACACGAAGATGTAACATGGTTCACGGCTACGCCGCTAATCCACGGTCCGATTCGTCCACGGTGAATCACTCCGCAATCTATCCACTAGATCTCTCCTTTGCACAAAGCTAGGTGGAGGTAACCTCTTTACAACAACACTCCTCTTACAAATATAATGAAAATAAGCTTGGGTAAGAGGATGGAAAGCTTTAGGGAACTTTGGGAGAGTGTTAGTGTGTAAGCATTAGCCTCCCAAAGCCTTACCCCCTTCCTTTTTATAGAGGAAGAGGGTTTCTTCCTGACAGATCACCGATCGATGGCACCCATCACCGACCGTCCCGTGAGCCGCTGCCCAATAATGGCCGCTTCCACGCTGGATACCATCCAACGATCGCATCACCGACCGATGGCACCATCGCTGATCGTGCTCGATCAATGAGTACCCAAATGTCGATCGACTCCATTCTGCGCATGCATGCCATCACCGACCGCCATTCATCGGTAAATGATCAGTCGACATCAGTCGACTGCCAAGCACTTGACCGGTCTTATACCAGTCGATCGAACCATCGACTTAGAGCAGTCGATTGCCATGACATGGCAGTCGACTGGTGTCAGGAAAACTCATCCGACACTTGGCCAAATGGCCAAGTTTCACCTAAGAGCTACCCTTCCCGAGTTACAATCGCTCACTCTCATCCCTCGGAGTCCCTCGCCTTCGAAGTTCTCTTCATTCGCGGCCACGTCCCTCGGTAGCATCAGGCGTACGGCTCTGCAATGCTCCTTCGCGTCTCTTGCCTCGAAGTCTACTTCCTCCAGCTTCACTCCTAGCTCCTCGTCCGGTGGTCCCTCGGATGCTCCAAGCGCACGACTTCTGCAAAGCTATCCTTCACCGACTCAAGGCACGAGTCATGAGATGTGAAACTCGCCATGGCTCCATGTGCGAATTACTAAGTCCTGCACGACTTCAACGCACATATCAAATCAACATATCAAACTAACTTAAACCCTTTGCTACACCATCAAAACCATATCACGGCAAGAGATTGCCCTAACAATCTCCCCCTTTTTGATGTGTGGTAATCCGTTTAAGTTAGGTAAAAACATTTGATATATAAATTTTAAGGAAAGAAAGCATGTAAACATAATCATGATATAGCAACATGCAACTCCCCCTTAATCCATGAAACTCTCTATGTAAATTTCTCCCTATCATAAATTTCTCCCCCTTTTATAATTAACTTAAACATAGTATTTTCTCCCCCTTTGACACCATCAAAAAGATTATCACTAAGTTAAAAACACATGGCATCAAGTCTAATAGAAAGAAAATACCACAAGTTGATTTAAAATTCGGAATTCAGTCTTTACTGGTCTGATATTTAGGCCATCAGTCGACTGGTTCAGATACCAGTCGACTAGCACATGAATTTCGGGATTTTTTGATTTTCAGACCGAATTTCAGAAATACATTAAAAATTCTAGAAAATTCAAAAAATCATGAAATTTGGGGAACACATTAATTTTAAGTATATCTATCAGTGAAAAATATGTTTTCATGAAAAATCATTATATTTCCACATATTTGCCAAAAATCCAAAAGCTTTAAAAACTACTAGGTTTTTGATCATAAGAGTATCCATTTTAACACCCAGTTTTGCATCCAATTGTTTCAAAACATGAATACATGTATTTTAAAGTAAGAAATTGTTTTGAAAACATATGAGATATCCAACCATGATCTTTGGGCAATATGTCTATGAATTAAACATAAGCATTCCCCATGATTGGTCTATTATTGCTATTTTGATACTTTAAATGACCATCTAAATGTCAGAGGCATTAGTGGACATTTGTATCATCCTAACATCTCACTCATGCTAAGTTTTCAATCAAGGTAGCCTATGGTGAGTGTGAGATGCATCCTAGGGGGTATTTGTATATACTTAACCAATATGTTCATGCAATTCTATCATGGTTAAGTGTCAACCTAATAATCCTCATGATCATAAAGACATATATGAATGAATTCTACATTATGATCATGAAACTCATGTATTCATCAAATAATAGTCATGCATTAGGTATTATATGATGATAATAAACAAAGTATTACCTAAAGCATGATTCAAACCTATTTCTTATGATAACGTGCCAAATTTCAAAAACATAAATCATGATTGTAGATATACATAGGAATTACATCAATCATCATGATTTAAGCATTATTATCTATTTATGGGTACGTTATCATCACCCAACACTATCTAAAAAATGTTGTCCCATCATCCTAAGTCAACCAAAATATGATATAGGCTAGGTCCATGTGGTTGACTACCCTAGGGTTATTCTAACCCTTAAGGATGGATTTTGGAACCCAAAATAAGTTCTTTCCTATTGGGTTCACTAGATATTCCTTGGGGATCCATTTTCTAGCAATTACTTTCTTTTTATCTTGTCCCCTAGCTATTAGGCATTTGTAGGCCTTTTCATTTTTCTTTTCCTTATATCCTAGGCCTTTTTTGTTAAAACTTGCTCTTTGGCTCCCTATGATCATATTTAATGTGTTGGAGCCAATTGTGAATTTCTCTAGGTCTTTGGTTAAATAATCTACCTTTTCCCTTAAAACCCTATTTTCCTCTATGCATGCATCATTAACATCCAAAGGCATATAGTCATGTGAGCATGCATCATCATGGCAAGAAGAAACATTATCATTTAAGCATGCATTTTCTAGCTTTTGTTCTAATTCCTTAATTTGGCTAAGCATGCTTTTACTTTTCTTTTTCATGCCAAATAACTCCTTAGTTAAACTAGAAATTATGGAAACTATTTTCTTAGGAGAAGCATTCGTTACCATAGTTTCCATATCCTCTTCTTCTTCTTCGGATGAGGAGGATGTGGAGGCTCCCCCTTCACTTGAGCTTTCCCCACTTGAGCTTGATTCTTCATTTGAGGAGGAGGAGGAGCAATCCGAGTCATGAAGAGCCATTAGTTCTAGGTTGGAGTAGACATGCTCTTCTTCTTCGGATGAGGATGAAGGCAAGGTCATCCCATGTCTTGGCTTTGAGTGCCATGGCCTTCCCTCTTCCTTTTGCCTTCTTTTCTTCTTCCTTTTTCTTGCTCCCCTTCTTCTTCCTCTTTTCTTCTTTCTTTTTCTTATCTTCCTTGCTCTTGTTTAGGAGGGGACAATTGTCCCTTATGTGCCCCTCTCCTTGGCAATTATAGCATATGACCTTCCCCCTTGGTCTTCTATTCCTATCATGAAATTTATCAAATCTAAGATTCTTAAATGCACGCCTTACCTTCCTTACCATGTAGGCTTCTTCCGTGCTATCCATGGAGGAGGTAGAGGCTTCATCGGATGAGGAGAAGGGGACTTCCATCTTCTTCTTCCCCTTGTTCGCTATCAAAGCTACTCCTCTTGAGGGTTGGATTCTAGGCTCTTCTTGTATTCCTTCTAGCCTAGTTTCATGAAGCTCCATTGTTGAGAAGAATTCCTCCAAGGTGCTTACTTCTAAGTTCTTGGAGATATAAAATGAGTCCACCATGGAGCTCCATCTTGATGACCGGGGAAAGGCATCTATGGCCTTCATTACCATATCCCGGTTTGATAGCTTCTCACCTACACTTGTTAGCCCAATTAATATTTCTTTAAATCTAGAATGTAGGGAAGTTACCTTTTCTCCCTTTTCAAGCTTAATATTTGATAGTTGGGAGCGGAGGAGATCTCTTCTCGCTAGCTTGGCTTCCGAAGTGCCTTCATGAAGTTCAACCAATCTCTCCCACATCTCTTTGGCACTTGAGCACTCCCCTATTCTATTTACTTCTTGTTGAGGGAGCACATTGTAGAGGTGGTGCTTGGCCTTTGAATTTGCCAAATACTCCTCTCTTTTTCTTTTGCTCCATCTCGATTTCTCCAATGGCTCCCCATCCTCGTTCCTAGGCAACTCGAAACCGTTTTCCATTATTAATATAATTTCAAAGTCGGTTTCGAAGAATACCTCCATTCGCTTCTTCCACCATGCGAATTCGCCATCGAACATCGGTGGATGGATATTTGAGCCGACCATTTTGAAAATTTGCTTGTTGTAGCGGTTAGCCCTCGACAAGTTTTCCTTGGCTCTGATACCACTTGTTGGGGATCAATTGACCGGCTAGAGGGGGGGTGAATAGCCCTCGATCGTTGGATGCCGTATTTTGCTCGTCTATGAAAACGTTAGCGCAAGCGGAAGCAATAAACTAAGACAAGCAAATAGAAATAAAAACAAAGACAATACAAACACGGAGATGTAACGTGGTTCACGGCTACGCCGCTAATCCACGGTCCGATTCGTCCACAGTGAATCACTCCGCAATCTATCCACTAGATCTCTCCTTTGCACAAAGCTAGGTGGAGGTAACCTCTTTACAACAACACTCCTCTTACAAATATAATGAAAATAAGCTTGGGTAAGAGGATGGAAAGCTTTAGGGAACTTTGGGAGAGTGTTAGAGTGTAAGCATTAGCCTCCCAAAGCCTTACCCCCTTCCTTTTTATAGAGGAAGAGGGTTTCTTCCCATTGACACAGGATCAGTCGACTGATGGCACCCATCAGTCGACTGGTCCCGTAGCCGTTGCCCAATAACGGCCGCTTTCCACGTTGGATACCATCCAATCCGATCGCATCGATCCGATGGCACCATCAATCGGCCCGGTGCTCGATCGATTGAGTGCCCGATCAGTCGACTCCATTAGCGTACCCGTGCAGTGCCATCGATCATTGCCATTCCATCATTAGCGATCATCGATATCGATCATTGCCGATCCATCATGGCGATCCGCCAAGCACTTGACCGATCTTATACCAGTCGATCGAACCATCGACTTAGATCAGTCAACTGCCATGACATGGCAGTCGACTGGTGTCGGAAAAACTCATCCGACACTTGGCCAAATGACAAAGTTTCACCTAAGAGCTACCCTTCCCGGGTTACAATCGCTCACTCTCATCCCTCGGAGTCCCTCGCCTTCGAAGTTCTCTTCGTTCACGGCCACGTCCCTCGGAAGCATCAGGCGCACGACTCTGCAATGCTCCTTCGCGTCTCTTGCCTCGAAGTCTACTTCCTCAAGCTTCACTCCAAGCTCCTCGTCCGGCGGTCCCTCGGATGCTCCAAGCGCACGGCTTCCGCAAAGCTATCCTTCACCGACTCAAGGCACGAGTCATGAGATGTGAAACTCGCCATGGCTCCATGTGCGAATTACTAAGTCCTGCACGACTTCAACGCAAATATCAAATCAACATATCAAACTAACTTAAACCCTTTGCTACACCATCAAAACCATATCACGACAAGAGATTGCCCTAACAATCTCCTCCACCAAAGCTGTCCAGTTTTCTGGACAGCTTGTTCTCCTCTCGTCGGAGCGTCGTTTGGACGACGGTTAGAGCTCCGACAGCGGCTAACTTACCAGGGATTCGATCTCCGGTAATCCTCTGAGGTGGAGGACGAAGGATTCGTCAAACGATTGACGAATACCTCTCTGGAGAAGCGAGTTTTGAGGACTCGTCTAAGGATCCGAATTTGGATTCGGATTGTGATCATCTCTCGATCACGTCGTCTTCAACACAAGGCTAGTAACCCGTACGAAGACGAAGCTCGTGGCTTAGCGAAGTCATCCTAAGGATACTCGGCGTGGATACGGATAGAGACGATTCTAGCGAGGATCGTTCCGGTTGATGCCGTTCCCGCTACACCTAATACGAAAGGTATAACGTAGTTAAATTTCCTTTTATTGCAAATTTAAATTTACGGTTATGTCTACACTTGTTGTACTATGCATGTGTGTGTTGTGTGTGTTGTAATAAATGTAGATTTATTATTTTTATTGCTTTCGTTGTGCTCATGTTTACGAAACGTGATCGAACACACACGCCGCGGTGCCGGAAAACCAACAGTGGTATCAGAGCCCAGGTTGTGTTTCGACATAATCGTAAAATGGTTTTGCGATAGTCATAATGTTATTTCTGGAAATTTTCTAATTTTTGAAATTTAGAAGTATTTATGGAAATTTTTCAATTTTGGAAAGTCTAGATGTATTTATGGAAATCTTCCACTTTTGGAAAGTTGGAAGTATTTATGGAAATTGATATTTTCCATAAATAAAATATTTGATTAGATTCTGGAAATTTGTTTCCTAATTTAATCATGATTTGATTTGGAGAATCAAATCTTAAAATATTTTATTTCCATAAGTAGTTTTGATGATTTAGGAAATTGGTTTCCTAAATTGATTTTCCTTAATCAATTATTTTCATAAATAAAATATGTGATTAGATTTGGAAATTTATTTCCTAATTCAATCATGATTTGATTTGGAGAATCAAATCTTAAACATATTTTATTTCCATAAATAGTTATGACAAATAAGGAAATTATGTACATGACATAATTGTATGCCATGTAAAGAGGATGCCATGCGTGTCGTGACTTGTAGATGTATGCCATGTATGCCATGCCATGTAGATAATAGTTATTTGCATGCAAAGAGGATGAGACATAAAAACCCTCACTCAATATTAAAGTATACACCTTCCATTAATATGGTTAGAATCAGAGTTCCGTTTCTTGTTTGGGTTGTTGGACTCTCTCCAAGCCCGGCTCGAACCCGAACATGTTCAAACCATGGAATACTTTAATACTAATATGGTAAGAGTCAGAGGTCAATCGTTAGCTTTGGTTGTTGGACTCTCTCCAAGCTGGGCTAATTGGTTGAATGCGCTCTAACCATATTAAAACTATTTCCCGATTAATGTGTTGGCTTTAACCTGGAGCATCGGCTTGTTGGACTCTCTCCAAGGTCGATGTAAAGGGAGGTGAAGTTGGGTGCTATGCATATGATGCATACTTGTTAATGTGTTAACAACCCGATGCATGTGTGAACATTCAATTAGTTGATAGCACATTGTGATAGTTGCATATATGTGATATGCAATCGGTATAGTTGATACCTACCGTCGTAGTTATGAATGGCTTGTTGGACTCTCTCCAAGGTTGTTCATATCTATGATGGATATCAGCCCATTCAGAGATGGACCTACGATCTCCCGAAGTGATTTTGGGTTTTTTAAAATTCAAAAAATGAATGGGATTTATAAATGTATATTGATGCATTTTAAAATCATTTTCTCATATATGCTCGTTTTGTATTTCTAGGTCAATAAATTGATCATGATATCTTTGAATTTGCGTTCCATTTTGGATTCGAATAAAATTGACTGGGTCGAACTTCTTGGACTGGCTTAGAAACTTGAGAATTATTTTCAAGGTGGAAAAGCTTGCGTATGTCCTCGAAGCGCCTCTTCCCGCCCGTCCTAGTGACAATGCAACTCTGGACCAATTGTTGGCCTATCAGAAACATGTGAATGATTCTGAAATTGTGAGTTGCATCATGCTAGCCGCGATGGAACCCAAACGACGAAAGCAGCATGAGCATATGGATGCTCATATCGTAGTCCTTCATTTTTGTGAGTTGGTTGATGAGCAAGTGAGATTCGAAAGGTTCGAAGTCTCCAAGCTCCTCTTCACTTCTGAGATGCAAGAAGGTTCATCGGTGGTACTGCTCAACATGCTGAAGACTATGGAGCCTTCTGAGAAGCATGAGCAGGGGACGATGTTGTTAGTTGATTCCTCGAAGAAAGGTTCTAATAGGAAGTCAAAGGAACAATAGAAGGGAAAGAAGAGAAGGGCTAAGAAGGTAGAACTAGCACAAAAGGAAACTTGCCATCATTATGGCAAGGAGAGCCATTAGCGAAGAAAGTGCAAGATTTATCTTGAGTCTGTGAAGAAGAATAAGGCATTGGATGCCCCATCTTCTTCAGATATCTTCGTTATTGATTGTTATTCTATTTCCTCAAACACTTGGGTATTGGATACAGAGTGTGGCTCACATATATGTAATGACATACATGGGCTAAGGAATAGAAGAAGACTCGTCAAGGGAGAGTCAAATTTACGTGTTGGGAATGGAACAAAGGTTGCTTCACTCGCTATTGGAACGTATTTGTTGAAACTCCCTGCAGGACTTGTCTTAGAACTGGATAATTGCTTTTAAGTTCCTTCGATGATAAAGAACATCTTTTCTATTTCTTGTTTAAATAGAAATGGATACCATTTGACTTTTAGTAACAATTATTGTTAGATAACTTTGAATGGAGTTCTTTATGGGACTGGAACTTTAAGCAATGGTATTTATACGTTGGACGTATCCAGTGACGTTTTCAATATCGAAGCGAGCAACAAGCGTGCTCGAAAGGATAATCAATTAGACTCCTATATGTGGCATTGTCATCTTGGCCATGTAAGCAAGAAACGCATGTCCGAATTACACCGATGTGGAATTCTGGAATCGTTTGAATTGGATTCATACGATACATTCAAATCATCCTTAAAAGGAAAGATGACTAAGTTACCTTTTACAGGAAAAGGTGACCGATTGGGAGAGTTACTAGGTCTAATACATACTGATGTATATGGACCTATGTCAACTCAAGCTTTAGGAGGCTATAGCTACTTCATTACCTTCACCGATGATCACTCACGGTTTGGGTATGTGTTCTTGATGAAACACAAGTCTGAAGCCCTTGAAAGGTTCAAAGAATTCAGAAATGAAGTAGAGAAACAACATGACAAGAGTATTAAAATACTTCGATCGGATCGAGGTGGTGAATACTTGAGTCAGGAGTTTCTTGATTATCTAAGAGACAATGGTATATTGTCTCAATGGACTCTGCCATATACACCACAGCATAATGATGTATATGAGAGGCGTAACCGGACCTTGTTGGAGATGGTCAGGTCAATGATGAATCATGCGAATCTTCCCAAGTCCTTTTGGGGCTATGCACTTCAGACAGCTATTTACTTGTTAAACATAATGCCAACCTAGGTAGTCTCTACTACTCCATATGAGATATGGAATAGTAAGAAACCTCATGTATCTTACTTGAAGATATGGGGTTGTCCTGCTTATGTGAAGCGGACAGTATCATACAAATTGGATGCTAAGTCTGATAAATGTCTATTTATTGGATACCCTAAGGAAACAAGGGGTTACCAATTCTATCATCCTGTGGAACAAAAGGTGTTTGTTTCAAGGCATGCTGTGTTTCTAGAGAAAGAGTTTCTCTTGCAAGAAAATAGTGGGAGTGTCATCGAGCTTGAGGAGGCTCGAGAGACTTAAATAGACATTGATGAGATACCTGGTGAAGCACAACAGCCGACAACTCATAGTGATGAGCAATCGGCTGGACCTATTGTAACACCACATCTTCGTAGATCTGGTAGAACACGCAATATTCCCGAGAGATATGGATTTCTCGTAAGTGAATCGAACGAAGTGTTACTCATTGATGATGAGGACCCTACCAGTTATGAAGAAGTGCTGACAAGTTCAGAAAGGGATAAGTGGCTTGGTGCCATGAAGTTGGAAATGGATTCCATGTATGAAAACCAAGTTTGGAACTTGGTTGACCCACCTGAAGGCATAAAGCCTATAGGGTGCAAGTGGGTTTTCAAGAAGAAAACCGACATGGATGGTAATGTGATTACCTATAAGGCTAGATTGGTGGCGAAAGGATATCATCAAAAACAAGGCGTTGATTATGACGAAACCTATTCGCCTGTAGCTATGCTTAAATCCATTCGGATGCTCCTGGCCATAGTGGCTCATTATGATTATGAGATATGGCAGATGGATGTGAAAACAGCTTTCCTTAATGGAAACCTGCTCGAGGACATGTATATGATACAGCCTGAGGGTTTCACATCGGTTGATAAAACCAAGGTATGCAAATTGCGACGGCCCATTTATGGATTGAAGTAAGCATCCAGGAGCTGGAATATCCATTTTGATGAGACCATCAAAAAGTTTGATTTCTCACAAAATCCAGACGAACCTTGTGTGTACAAGAAGGTTAGTGGGAGTGCAGTCGTGTTCCTAGTATTGTATGTCGATGACATATTACTTATAGGAAATGATGTTTCAATCTTACAATGCTTAAGGTTTGGTTATCCAAGACATTCTCCATGAAAGATTCGGGAGAAGCAACCTACATCCTCGGATTAAGATCTATAGAGATAGATCAAACGGTTGCTTGGTCTTTCGCAGCCTACATATATAGACCGAAAAGCAAAGAGATTTAGCATGTCGGAATCCAAGAAAGGTTTCCTACCCATCGTGCATGGGGTACACCTTTCAAGTCTATGTGTCCGCGCACGTAAGACGAGAGGATTTGCATGAGTAAGATTCCCTATGCATCCGCAATAGGATCTATCATGTATGCTATGTTATGTACGAGGCCCGATGTATCGATGCTCGAGTGTCACGAGCAGATACTACCGATCCAGAATGGATCATTGGGTGGTCATAAGACGATCCTTAAGTACTTGAGAAGAACTAAGGATGTGTTCCTAATATATGGAGAAGGGGACATGGTGATACGCGTATACGGATGCCACCTTCCGCATGCATAAGGATGATTCCATGTCTCACCGATAATGTTCACCTAGAATGGGGCGCAGGAGTTGGAAAAGTTCCAAACAAGAGATCAGAGCGGATTCTACCACTCGAAGGCGTAATACATTGCACTTCTGGCAAAGAAAGGAAGCGGTTTGGATCAAGAAGTTCGCTCATGAACTTGGTGTGATTCCAGCCATTGTTGAAGCAATACCGGCCCATCATGCGACAACAATGGAGCAATTGACAGCAAAAGAGCCAAGGTCTCATCAACGATCCAAACATGTGCTTCGCTATCATCTTATCGTAGAGATCATAAGTAGGAACGAAATACAAATCGAGAAAATTTCCACTGAAAGGAACTTAGCGGATCCTTTGACTAAAGCATTACCTCAAAGTAAGTTTGAGGGTCATGTTAGAGCTTATGGTCTTGGATCCCGTAGCGATTGGCATTAGGCCAAGTGGGAGTCTGTTAGTAATATATGAGAGATGTCCTAAGGCAATCGCCTTCTGTATGAACCATTTATATGATAAATGAAGATTCACTATTTGAGTATACATGTTTAATGTATTTGATTGGATCTTAAACTCATTTACTGAATGTCCACGATACGATTCACAGCATGAGAGAATTTGTGATTGGATCACAACTAGTGAGTATCTCTACATGTGTAATTGTGATGTATCGTAATTATCCCTAGTCGATGAATTGATGGATCGACACCATCAATTCACGAGACTAGCACGAGGTATACCTCGTGTATCCAAGCAACCGATTCTCACCGGGCCGAGACATAGTGATGTCCGAGTTAATCGTGGATGCTAGTTATGGTAACTAGTTCATTGGAGTGACCACCGTAAGACTTCATATGGTTCTCTCGTGATATATAGATATGTCAATGAAGTTCTTATCGGGCTTATGCGATGTTCCTTCGACTTGCGATTCAAGTCATCTCGACCATGGAGACTTATGCTGACATCTTAAGCAAACATCTCTAAGGAGATGTGGACCCGGATGATTGGGTATAAGTCGAAGTGATCGAAGGTGTTTGAATAGCCTATAAAGGATTCACCACTCCTTGCGAGGAGATGTATACCCATGGCCTCTCGTCGGATTGTTACTAAAGTCTTTGGCCAAAGCATTACATGTTTAGAGTAAGTACTCTTCGATACATGTGCAGTAACTAGAACTGTAGGACGAGGAAATGATACTTGGGCTAGGTGTGACGAGTCACTTAGTGGGATCGACACTATAGACCATGTCCTGAACCAAGTGGGTATAAGATGAGTGAAGGGAATGGGGCACGAATCATTCGAGTAAGGGTTTCGTAAATAGTTCGATCAACCATTGATCTTTTCTTAATTGGGGATCATGATGTACTACTAGGTGCCACTCATGATCGTTCTATAATTAATGGTTAATTATAGACGGCCAACATAAACCGAGAACCTATTTGGTCACACGCACAACGAGCGTAATCCAAAGGATTTAAAACGAGCTTGAGAATGAGATTCTCAGACCGAGAGAAACTAAGTTTGGTTGGACCAAACATGGAGCGAGCATGAAATCGTTTCAGTCGCAATGGAAGCGTGGATGGGCCGTGTCTTATGAAGACATAATGGATGGACCAAAATGGTTTGGTTCTAATCCAATGGAGGAGAATAAACCGAAGGTTTGGTTTATTTTAAACGAATGATCCAAAAGTTGGTTCGGTTCGTTTTAACTTAAAATAAACCATCATGGTTTGGTTTATTTTAACTTATCTTAATGGAGCGGGTTAACGGGCCTAATGGTTATGATCCAATAACCATTAAGAGAATTAGTTCTCTATAAAAGAGGGCTTAAGGGATAATTAAGCCCTAATCCATAACCCTAAGTTGCCGCCCACCTCTCCTTGGAGAAATTCGGCGCCAACTCTCCTCCTCCTTACCGCCGCCCACCTTCAGTCTTCAACCGGCGTCCAGAAGGTGCTGACCTTCCCCCTCGCCGGCGTCGAGCTGCTTCCGGTGGTACTTCGGTGATCTTCTTTAGGTTTTGCATCAAGGTGAGCTCTATCTTCCCTTGGTTGGCCGGCGCCTATCTCCTCCACCAAAGCTGTCCAGTTTTCTGGACAGCTTGTTCTCCTCTCGTCGGAGCGTCGTTTGGACGACGGTTAGAGCTCCGACAGCGGCTAACTTACCGGGGATTCGATATCCGGTAATCCTCTGAGGTGGAGGATGAAAGATTCGTCAAACGGTTGACGAATACCTCTCCGGAGAAGCGAGTTTTGAGGACTCATCTAAGGATCCGAATTTGGATTCGGATCGTGATCATCTCTCGATCACGTCGTCTTCAACACGAGGCTAGTAGCCCGTACGAAGATGAAGCTCATGGCTTAGCGAAGTCATCCTGAGGATACTCGGCGTGGATACGGATAGAGACGATTCTAGCGAGGATCGTTCCGGTTGATGCTGTTCCCGGTACACGTAATACGAAAGGTATAACGTAGTTAAATTTCCTTTTATTGCAAATTTAAATTTATGGTTATGTCTACACTTGTTGTACTATGCATGCGTGTGTTGTGTGTGTTGTAATAAATGTAGATTTATTATTTTTATTGCTTCCGCTGTGCTCATGTTTACAAAACGTGATCGAACACACACACGCCGCGGTGCCGGAAAACCAACACACCATACTAGAGGTATGCTTCGATTAAGTCTGGGGGGGACCCCAAGTTTTGTTTTATTTTGTTTCTAGCAGTAGTTTCTTTCGTGATATTTGCATTGTAGTTAGCATTCATTTATTCATGCAATGGTTGTTTAGTTTTTTTCATCACTTATTGTTGGATCCATTTGAGCGCTAGAGGGGGGTGAATAGTGCAAAACACTTTTTCGAATTCATTCAATTAAGAATAGAGTACGCAGGGAAAAAGTAAATAAGAACACTTTTTGTTTTTACTTGGTTCACATCCTTTGACTGCTAATCCAAGGCCCTAACGGTCCAAGACCTTGTACGGAGGGAAAATCACTAAAAATACTCCTCCTCATTGGAGGTAAGAGTAAGCGAGTACAAGAAAAAAATCAAGAACTAGAGATAGAGGGACACTCCCCCGCTTCTCGTTGCAATTAAAGCTCTGAAAATATATTATGAACTTAGGAATATACTTAAAATGAAAATTTTACCGACTACTTGTAGATGAGAAGATTGCGCTCTTGTCATAATTTTTTCTGCATCGCTTCGTCGTAGGAGGGAAGGAGAGTTGTAGTATATCGGAAGCACTTTGGAGGCTCTTGGAATGATGAAAATGATGTGGAGAACCCCTTTTTTTTATAGCCTTGAGAAACCCTAATCATTGAGATGAGGTTTCATGAGGTGATGCCATATAGCCCTTGAGAAATTGTGATAAGCTTTGACTCTCCTCGAGGCTGATCCTTGACCAGCAGTCGACTAATCAACCCTATCAGTCGACTGATGGAGCTAGTAGTCGACTGCCAATAGCCGACAGTCGATTGTTGTTAGGGATTCTAGCTACAATAGAATGTTAGCTCGAAAATAAGTAATTTCGACGGCCACAAACCATCCGATCTCGACATAGACATTCCTTTGGAAGTCTTTAGTTGGATCATCACCTAAGGATGTCCCCGTACGGAGGACATGACCTTACTTACATTCACTCACACGAGCTTACCTCAACCTTTACCTTTGAAGCTTTGCTTCCGGTCTTCACCTGAGTTCTTCGACTCCCTCCGAAGTCCTCCCGGTGTCGCCCGACGACCATGGTTTCCTCCGGTTGTCACCGACCTTCCGCCTAAGCTTAGCATTCCTGCACACTTGATTCAGCTCGTGAGATAACAATATGGGTTTAACTTTGTATCTTTTTCTATAATCAAAACTTAGGTTCGACTTAGGTGCGAACTGCACCAACAATCTCCCCCTTTTTAATCTATGGCAAACCCACACAAAGTTAAAGAAATAAATTAAGTCAATTGACTATCATAAATATAAAATATGTATGAATATGAAATTTAAAAAAGTATTCTAAACTTCTTCAAGTAAAGTAGGAGTATGAGTAAAACTCTTTTTCAAGTACTTCCCCTTGAGGAATCCTCCCACTTGACAGAGGGTGAGAACTTGAATAGGGTCTTAACCCTCCCCCTTGATGTTTGCTACTTTAAAAAGAGTTAAGTAATCGAAATTACTTAATATTTTCCTTAGTATTTAAAATAAGTTTAAGTTAAGAAATCAAAAATTGATTTCTTAACCGTGGCCTTGCTCCCCTTATTTTAATTAAGAAGGTTAAGTTCTAAAAATTAAGTAAACATTTACTTAACTTGGGCCATTAGAATGATATAAGATATGTACTAAGTTAAGATACAAAAAAAATTGATTCCTTAACTTTGGCCTTTTCTCCCCCTTTTGCCATAAATTGAAGAGAGTGGGGAGATTTGAAAAACATAGTTTTTTGAATTTTGTCGAAAAATACGTTTTACATCCAAGCATGTTCCAAATAAATTTTGAAAATAGTAGTTTAAACATAAGCTCATCTATTTGGATGTTCAACTCTAGTTGACTTGATTGATATGGAATGATCAACAAGTTCTGATTAGAGTTGGTTAATATAGGTAATTATACTCCATGGTTCATGTCGATGCACTAAATCTACATCTGGAACCAGGAGTAAGGTCCTAACATCTCACGTCCATCTACATGACAAGTACACAAACATATTAGTCATATGTGTTGTGAGATGTGGCTCCTTAAATCTATAGGCACATGATATCTAGGGTAAACCCTAAGCTAGTTCCATTAACATGAAAAGTAAGTAATAGAGTATAAAAATTTGTAAATCCTACTCTATTACACACATGCTCAATTTTCATCTTAGTAGACTAAATTCAGCTTCGGGTAGCGACTTGGTAAAAAGATCGGCTAGGTTTGACTTGGATTCCACATATTCGAGTTGAATGGTTCCATTAGCTACGTGTTCTCAAATAAAGTGATGTTTAACTTCTATATGTTTAGTCCTAGAGTGGCATATAGGGTTCTTGGTTAAGTTGTTTGAGCTAATATTATCTATGTGGGTTTTAATATTGTTGAAGTTTAAATTAAAGTCTTAAAGAGTGTGTTTCATCCAAAGAAGTTGAGCCACACACTCACCCATTGTGACGTATTTGGCTTCGTTGGTAGATAAGGCAACACAATGTTGCTTCCTACTGCACCAACTCTCTAGACTTGAGTTGAGAAGTTGACAGCAACCACTCGTGCTCTTTCTATCGAGTTTACTACCGGCATAGTCGGAGTCGGAGTAGCCGATTAGTTCGAACTCGGTAGATCTAGGGTACCAAATACCTACGCTTAGCATGCCCTTTAGATATCTAAGGATACGCTTAACTAATGTTAGGTGAGACTCCTTAGCATAGGTTTGGAACCTTGCACACATACTTACTGCAAATAATATATCAAGTCAACTCGCAGTTAAGTAAAGGAGACTCCCTATCGCGCTCCTATAGTAGTTTAGGTCAATAGATTTTTCGTCTACATCTTCTCCTATATTAACATTTATTGCCATGGGTGTAGTAATGATTTTAGCATTTTCATTCCGAATCGATTAATTAATTACTTAGCATATTTTTGTTGATGTAAATAGATTCCTTCTTTAGTTTGTTTAATTTGTAATCCTAGAAAGAAATTTAATTCTTCTACTAAGTTCATTTCAAATTCACTTTCCATGAGTGAAATGAACTCGTTTAGTAGGATCGAATTAGTGGTTCCAAATATTATGTCATCTACGTATATTTGGGCTATAAAAATTTCTTTGCCTACGGATTTTACTAAAAGGTTTGGGACGACTAAGCCTTGGCTAAACCCTTTAGACTTAAGGTATACAAAAAGCCTCTCATAGCAAGCTCTAGGAGCTTGTTTTAGTCCATATAAAGCTTTCTTTAGTTTAAACACATGGTCGGATTTATCTAAGCTTTTGAATCCTGGGAGTTGACTAATGTACACTTCTTCCTTAATAAGTCCATTCAAGAATGCCAACTTGACATCCATTTGAAATAATTTAAATCCTTGATGTGCAACGTATGCTAACAACATTCGGATGAATTCTAATCTAGCTACGGGGGCATAGGTTTCATCGTAATCTAATCCTTCTACTTGACTAAACCCTTTCACGACCAATCTTGCTTTGTTTCTAACTACTTCACCTTTGTCATCAAGTTTGTTTTGGAAGACCCACCTTGTTCCAATAATTGATTTATCTTTAGGTGGTGGTACTAATTCCCAAACTTCATTCCTAGTAAATTGAGCTAGCTCTTCTTGCATTGCAATAATCAAATCAGGATCAAGAAGAGCTTGTTCAATTGACTTGGGTTCGATTTTTGAAATCAAGGAAATTTAACTAAGGTTTCGATATGATGCTCTAGTTCGAACCACTAGGTTAGGATCACCTATCACTTGGTCGATAGGATGATTTGTTTGAACCCTATGACTCGAGTTAGGATTACTACTAGACTCAATTTCAAGGTCAGAGTCGAGTCTGGTATGAACCAGTTCGTTAGTTGGTTTTACTGTAGGTTTTGTGGGTTCAGGTTTTTCGTCGAATACTACATTAATGGTTTCCTCAATTCTAAGGGTGTCATTGTTATATACTCTAGTGGCTCTACTCGTAGTTGAGTAGCCTAGAAAGATTCCGGTGGAGGGTTTGGATGTGAACTTTCTTAGGTAGTCCTTAGTGTTTAGGATATGTACCTTACATCCAAATACCCTAAAGTATTTGATGTTAGGTACTTTGTCATGGTAGGTTTCGTATGAGGTCTTAAGGTGTCTTTTTACCATTAGGATTCTATTTTGGACATAAGAAGTCATACTAACAACTTTTGCCCAAAACCTATCATGTAGGTTGTATTCGTTCAACATGGTCCTAGCGACTTCTTGTAGGGTTCTATTTTTGTCACGCCCGCCCTTTCTAGGGGTTTGGAGGGGCGGCGCGACGCGATCATACATACATGCATTACAGCGGAAGGCTACATATACTTCTTATAGCAGAAGACTTTAGACTTATATTTTTTTTTCTTCTTTAAAACATAAACATGCGTCATCATTTCATAAATACTTCTTTTTAAACATAGAGCATGCATCATCATTTCATAAGTACTTAGTTCAAGTTCATAAAAATCGTCTTAAAGGAAAACATGCATAAGGAAACATAACAGATCTCCTCCACCATGCCACTACCACACACACTTTGCCCCTCCTACTGCTCCCTTTAGTTTAGCCACCCTTTACCCTTATATGCAGTACAAGGAAACATAAACTATAAGCACATAGGCTTAGTAAGATCCTGTCCTACTCACAAAAACCATACGTCAAACATTAAGCATAGAGTAGTGACATTATCATATAACACATATAAGCATAACATTCATATAAACATACAACGACATATAAACGAACATAACATGCATATAAACATACAAGAACATAAGCAAGCATAGCATGCATATAACATACCAGAACATAAGCATAGCATTCATATAAACATCTAAGAACATAAGCAAACATATCATGCATATAACATACCAGAACATAAGCATAGCATTCATATAAACATCTAAGAACATAAGCAAACATATCATGCATATAACATACCAGAACATAATCAAGCATAACATGCATATAGACATACAAGAACATAAGCAAGCATAACATGCATATAAACATAAGCATAACATGAATATAACATCATAATGATCCAGACATGAACTGAGGATATATGTAGGATGATCTTTGAAAACATATATTATAGGTATTTAAATATAATCTCAACATATTAGGCCCGACATTGTACCACATCATCATCATCATAGCGCGCATCCCTAAATAGACCCGAGGTAGCTAATCCCGAACCTACTAGGTTACTAGGCCTATACTATGTCCGTCGACCTAGGGGCCATCATCATAACATAGAAGCCCATCCTAGGCCCGTACTTATGACCGTCGGCCTAGGGCATCTGGGAGCCCATCCCATACTAGGTCCATACTATGACTGTCGACCTATGGGCAATCATAACATAGAAGCCCATCCTAGACCCGTACTATGTCCATCGGCCTAGGGCAACTTAGGAGCCCATCCCTTTGGACCTTGTTAGGGTCTGGTACAAGCCATGTAGAAAGTAAAATACTTATCATGCTTCATATCATAACATATCATATTTCTTTTCATAAACATATCATGTTCCTTATCATGGCATATCATGTTCCTTCTTCATAGCATATCATGTTCCTTCTTCATAACATATCATTTTTCTTTTCATAACATATCATATTCCTTCTTCATAACATATCATATTCTTTTCATACATATCAAGTTCCTTCTTTATAACATATCATACATTCACACAATTCACATGGCAATAAGCATAACATGATCATACATTTAACATGGTAATGAGCAAAAATTTATCATGCATCCCTACTATTAACATAGACATATGGTAGTGACATAAACCAATCATGCTAAACCACTTGAGCAAGGACTACTTAACATCATGTTAACATCACACACATATAGGGCATGTCATAAACATCATGAACAAGCATACATGGAGTGATCTAAACTTCATGGAGTTATACCAAAGTTTTAAACCCTAAACAACTTATATATGATCTAACTAACCACATATTAATTCTTTCACATATAAAGCATGGCATGGAAGGCACTTAGGAGTTTAGATAAGTCTTGGCCGAGAGTTTCAAGAAAACCTAAGATCCATTTCTTAAATCTAGCTTACCTTTCACATGTTACCTATATCTACATTCAAAACATAGCATGGCAATTTATAGATCATAGCATGATAGACCTAAATGGGTCTTGGCCGAATGGGTTAAGGAACTTAAAAGATCAACCACTTAAATTTAGGTTAGCTAACAATATGTTACCTTCATCTATATTCATAACATAGCATGACAACTTATAGATCATAGCATAATAGACCTAAATGGGTCTTGGCTGAATGGTTCAAGGAACTTAAAGGATCAACCACTTAAATTTAGGTTAGCCAACAACATGTTATCTTCATCTAACATCAAAACATAGCATGAACTCATCTATAGCATGGCATAGAACATGTTATCTTCATCTAACATCAAAACATGACATGAACTCATTTAAAGCCTAGCATAGAACATGTTATCTTCATCTAACATCAAAACATATCATGAACTCATCTAGAGCATGGCATAGAAAAACACATTAGGGGTCCAAAGAGGCTTGGCCGAGAGTCCTAGGAGGGTTTGAAGATCAACCACTCAACCAAACCCATCTAGAAACCTATCATCATCATATTCATACAAGGTATAGCATAGATCATCATGGAGAGCACAAGTAATGGTCTTGGCCGAAAGTGTCTTGGAGTTTTTAAGATCAAACACTTAACCAAACCTATCTAGCAACCTATCATCATCATATTCCTACAAGGTATGGCATGGTTCATCATTGAAAACACAAGTAAGGGTCTTGGCCGAATGGTTCATGAAGGGATTTACATAATAACATCAATCAAAACAACTTGTATGCAAGTGAGGGGATACTTACTGTTGGTGCAGTGAGGCACCGAAATCGAACCTGTGTTTTGATTATAGCAAAGACACAAAGTTAAGTCTATTTTGTTTTCTCACGAGCTAAATCAAGTGTGCAGAAAAGTCTCAATGCTGGAGATGAAGGCTAGCGACACCCGGAGGAAGCCGCGGTGGTCGGGCGATACTCGAGTTACTTCGGAGGGAGCCGAAGAAATCGAGTGGAAGGCCGGAAGCAAAAGCAACACGTAAGCATCGAGGTAAGCTCGAGTGTGCGAGAGTAAGTAAGGTTGTATCCTCTTTACGGGGATGATCTTAAGCGTAGATCCGACTAAAGACTTCTTATAGATGGTATAGGTCGAGATCGGATGGTCGACGACCATCGAAATTATGTTTTTGTTGTGCTAACTTCGACTAGCGAAGCATCGATCTTGGAGGACTCGATCACGCCAAACAATGACCGTCGAAGTCGACAATCGATCGATGTCGCCATCACGATCGATGATGACCATCAGTCGACTGATGGTCAATGATCAGATTCGAGGAGTCAAGGCTTATCACCAAATTTCAAGGGGAGTTGTGCTCAAATTTGATTGGCTAGGTTTCTTCTCGAAAAGGGGCTCAAAGGCTATAAAAGGAGGGCCAAACCTAGGGTTTCATCAACATTTTCAAAGCTTCCAAAAAGTCTCCGCAAAGCTACAATTCTCCGACAACGAAGTCCTTCCTTCCGACGTCTAGGTTTAACTTTCCTTACTTGTCTTTGTACGTCGGTAGTATTTTGTTATCAGTTGTTCATCTACTTTTCGGAGCTTTTATCATATACGAGGAGAGGGGGAGTGTCCCTCTACCTTAAAGTTTTTTTGTATCGATTAACTCCTACCTCCAACGAGGAGGAGTTCCTTTAGTGCTTCTGCCCTCCGTACGTGGTCAAGGACCACTAGGGCCTTGGAGTAGTAGCCTTCGGCTACGAACCAAGTAAAACCCTTGTGTTGATTGTCTCTTTTATTTTACATTTACATTTCCGCTTCAATTAATTAATTATCTCTCGAGTTTTAACGAATGAAAAAAAAGAAAAGATTTTTCGCTATTCACCCCCCCTCTAGCGAACCGCATCGATCCAACAATTGGTATCAGAGCCGGGGGTTGCTAAGATTTGGTGAAACCACCAATCTAGCCATTTTTCACAGATTTATTTTTCTTTTATTTCTGTTTATTTTAGATTTTTTTTCACTTTGTTAAATCTACTCCCAAGACTACTAATCCAAGACGCAGTCTTGGTACTTTTGTGTGTTTTGTCGTGGCTAGTTTTTCCTTCGTCTTCTTTTGTCTTTTGTTCTAATGGCCCATCTCGAGGGTTTTAGCACCGTCCGACCTCCGTTTTACAACGGAGATGACTTCCATTATTGGAAGGGTCGGATGGAATGCTTTCTCAAAACCCAAATCGAGATGTGGATCATAATCCAAATGGGTTTCACACTTCCGACTAATGAAGTGGGTGACTCCTTGGATTATGATCAATGGACCATTGCGACAAAACGACAAGTCAAAGCCGACGCCAAGGCAACACAAATCCTTCAATGCGGCCTATCCAAGGAAGAGCTAAATCGCTGGCCGCCCTTCATAAGCGCAAAGGATCTTTGGACAAAGCTAATCGAGTTACACGAAGGATCGGATCAAGCTAAGGTTTGCAAACGTGATTTGTTATTCAATAAATTGTACACACTAAAAATGCAGGAACACGAGTCCGCGACGCAACTCCACGCCCGTGTCCAAGACATAGTCAACAACCTACACGCAATCGGGCAAAAGGTCGAAAACTGCGACCTTATAAGGTATGTCCTAAACTCTTTTCCGAGGACTACCTTATGGGAATCCATGGTTGATGCCTATAAGGTCTCCAAGGATCTTTCTAAAATTAGGTTAGATGAACTCTTTTCTGATTTCGAATTACATGAACAATCCAACTCGAAACCCGAGAGGGGTATAGCCTTGTTTGCAGGTTCAAAGAAGAAGAAAATCGCAAGCAAGCCACCACCAACCGAGGAGGAAGACGAGTCCGAAGAAGAAGTTGACCCGGAGTTGACTGCCGAACTAATGAACCTAGCTCGAAGGATAGCCAAGGGACGAAAGCGAACCACGACTCGACCCAACCAAGGTAAGCCTAAAAGTTCTAACATTAGGTGTTATGAGTGCAATAGGTTTGGACATATCAAGTCCGAGTGCCCCAAGCTCAACCACCAAGCACCTAAGCATAAGAAGGCCCTCAACGCGACATGGGAAGAAGCGTCATCCGAAGAAGACGAAGACCACGTCTTCATGGAGAAATCAATTGAGTCGGACACGGAGACCGAGCTTGAACTTGAGTCAGAACCTGAGGATGACTCGGACTACGAAGCTACCTTCAAGTCAAGCCACGGATACGCATCCGATTCAAAAGATACCCTTAAGGTGAGTCGAGTTTTATTTAATACTTTACATAATATGGTTAGGTTTTTGTCTAGGAAGTTAGCTAAGTCCGAGTCCAAGGTCGAGACCCTTGTTGAGGAGGTTAAACTCCTCAAACACGAGGTCTCCCTAACCTCTTCGACTAGTCGAGTTCAAGAGAAGGACTCAACTCGAGTTGAAAAGCTCGAAGTTATGAACTCTCTCTTGAAAAGTCAAGTCGAAGATCTTAGGAACACGTTGGAAAGGTTCACTTCAGGATCCAAAGGACTTGACCTCCTACTTGGATCTCAAAGGGTCGTGTACAACAAGGCTGGACTAGGGTTTAACTTAAACACGACTAATAGGTCGTATATGTCGATTGTAAGTCGACATAAGAAACATGTCCAAGCATGGGTCCCTAAGAACTTTTTGATTTCAACTCTAGGATTCAACCAGTACTGGGTTTCCAAGGACCAAATCCACTATGTGGATAGACCGAACCGATTCAACGGTCTAGGGGGAGCCAGTACAAAACATGTTTGTACTTTAACTTAGAAATTGCTTGTTTTAACTTAGAATGTTTGTGCTTTAACTTAGAAATTGCATGCTTTAACTTAGAATGTTTGTACTTTAAAACTTGTGAACTCACTTAGAACATGAACATAGTCCACTTCGAAAAGATTGAGCCCCGGGGAGCCTCTTTTCAAAAACATAACCAACTAAAATTCTTCGAAAAGATTGAGCCTCGGGGAGCCTCTTTTCAAAAACATAACCAAATGAAATTCTTCGAAAAGATTGAGCCTCGGGGAGCCTCTTTTCAAAAATAACTAGTTAGACGAGGAAATAATTTTAGGTGAGTCAAGTCATCATTTTCTTGAAAATGGCTTTGTCTAAGGAAGTGGTCGATGATCCGATAAAAGAAGGCCCCTGTGCCTCGCCACGACCTGGAAGCCATGATCTTGAAAAGGTAAACTTGACAAGCCTAGGGTTAAATCCAAATCTAACATAATATTACTTGAACCTAAATCCACTTAATCAACTTAATTGGAAGTCATCTCAAAAAAAAAAAAAAACACATAAGTATAACATGCTTGATCATATAGACTCCGGTGAGATGACCTAGGGTTAACAACTTACAACCTATTTTCTTAACAAAAATCTAACATCCAATCCAACCACCTTGTGTGTAGGATCAATGGATGTTGGACAGCGGTTGCTCCCGACACATGACCGGGGATCAACTCAAATTCGCAAAGCTTCGATTCAAACGACAAGGATCGGTAGCCTTTGGGAATAACAGCAAGCTCAAAATCATCGGATCAGGTGATATCGAGCTTAACACGAATTTTGTTATTAAAAATGTATTACTTGTAGAGAATTTTGAATATAACTTACTTAGTGTAAGCCAATTGTGTGATAATAACTATAAGGTTATATTTCTAGAAAATGAATGCGTAATTAATACCAACGAAACCTCTAAAACAATTCTTAAAGGAACTAGAAATAACAACATTTATACGATCAACTTAACTAACTCCTCAACTAAGTGTCTTGTGACACGGCAAGAGGAATCATGGTTGTGGCACCGACGACTCGGTCACTCGCACCCAAGACTCGTCCACAAGATGAGTCAGAGTGGCTTAGTCAGAGGCTTACCCAACCTCAACAATTTGGTTAATAAAATCTGTAATGCTTGTCAACAAGGAAAACAACCTAGGACACAAAACAAGTTAACTAACCAAGAACGAACCTCAAGTGTACTTGAGCTCCTGCATATGGATCTATTCGATTCACATGGAGCCAAGTCTCTCAATAGAAGTCAATATTGCTTAGTCATAATTGACGACTACTCCAGGTTTACCTCGGTTAGGTTCATCAAACATAAAAATGATACCCTAGATCAATTAATCAATCTATTCAAATTAATCGAGAATCAAAAAGACCTTAAGGTTAAAAGACTTAGAAGTGATCATGGTGGTGAATTCGAAAATCAAAGGTTCACCGACTTCTGTAACCTAAACGGATACCACCATGAATTCTCTTGCCCTAGGACCCCTCAACAAAATGGCCTAGTGGAGCGGAAAAACCAAACTCTACAAGAAGCCGCTAGGACCATGTTGAATGAATACGATCTACCCGATAGGTTTTGGGCAGAAGCCGTTAGCACGGCTTGCTATGTCCAAAATAGGATCCTTATGGTAAAGAGGCACCTTAAGACCTCGTACGAGATTTATCACGATAAAATACCTAACATCAAGTACTTTAGGGTATTTGGGTGTAAGCTACATATCCTAAACACTAAGGATTACCTAGGGAAATTTACATCCAAAACCACGACCGGAATCTTTTTAGGATACTCGACTACAAGTAGAGCTTATAGAGTATATAACCACGACACCCTTAGAGTCGAGGAGACTATCAATGTAGTATTTGATGAAGGACATGAACCTACAAAACCCCCGGCAACCCCAATTAGCGAGCCGATTCATAATAAACCCAACTCTGATCCGGAGATCAGGTCTAGTGTTAATCCTAACCTAGGTTAACCTAGTCACTCTATTGATCAAGTGATAGATGACTCCAACCAAACTAGTGTTCAACCAAGTCACCCCATTGATCAAGCATTAGGTGACACAAACCCAACCCAATCTAGGATTCAGACTAACCACCCTATCGATCAAGTGATAGGAGATCCTAATCTAGGAGTTCGAACTAGAGCATCCTATAGGAACCTTAGTCAAATTTCCTTAATTTCAAAGATAGAACCCAAATCAATTGAACAAGCTCTTCTTGATCCCGATTGGATTATTGCAATGCAAGAAGAGCTAGCCCAATTTACTAGGAATGAAGTGTGGGAGTTAGTACAACCACCTAAAGACAAAACGATAATTGGAACAAGGTGGGTGTTTCGAAATAAGCTTGATGATAAAGGTGAAGTAGTTAGAAACAAGGCTAGGTTAGTCGCCAAAGGGTTTAGCCAAATCGAAGGCTTAGATTACGACGAAACCTATGCCCCAGTAGCTAGACTCGAATCCATTCGAATGTTGCTAGCTTATGCCGCACATCGAGGATTTAAGCTGTTTCAAATGGATGTTAAGTCGGCATTCCTAAATGGATACATTAAAGAAGAAGTTTATGTCAGCCAACCCCTGATTCAAAATCTAGATAAACCCGACCATGTTCTAAAACTTAAGAAAGCTCTCTATGGACTTAAACAAGCTCCTCGAGCTTGGTACGAGAGACTTTCAATCCATCTTAAGTCAAAAGGGTTTAACCAAGGCTTAGTTGACCCAACTCTCTTTGTAAAAACCTTAGGTAAATAAATATTCATAGCTCAAATTTACGTAGACGATATAATTTTTGGAACCTCTAACTCAGCCTTACTAAATGAGTTCGTTTCACTCATGGAAAGTGAGTTCGAAATGAACATGGTAGGCGAGTTAAGTTTCTTTTTAGGTCTACAAATTAAACAAACTAAGGATGGTATATACCTATATCAACAAAAATACACTAAGGAGTTAATTAAAAGATTTGGAATGCAAGACGCTAAGATAATAAACACCCCAATGGCGATTAATGTTAACATAGGAGAAGACCTAGAAAGTAAGTCCATTGACTTAAAATACTATAGGAGTGTAATAGGGAGTCTCCTGTACTTAACTGCAAGCCGACCTGATATCTTATTTGCAGTAAGTATGTGCGCCAGGTTTCAAACCTATGCCAAGGAGTCTCACCTAACCCTAGTTAAGCGTATCCTTAGATATCTAAAGGGTACACTTAATGTCGGTATTTGGTATCCTAGATCTACCGAGTTCGAACTAATCGGCTACTCCGATTCGGATTATGCCGGTAGTAAACTCGACAGAAAGAGCACGAGTGGTTGTTGTCAACTACTCGGCTCGAGTCTAGTGAGTTGGTGCAGTAGGAAGCAACATTGTGTTGCCTTGTCTACCACCGAAGCCGAATACATCGCGATGGGTGAGTGTGTCACTCAGCTTCTTTGGATGAAGCACACCCTCCGCGACTTTAAGTTAGACTTTACGAATACTAAACTTCACGTAGATAACATTAGTTCAATTAATCTTACAAAGAATCCAATATGTCACTCTAGGACCAAACATATAGAAGTCAAACACCATTTCATTCGAGAACATGTGGCCAACGGAGCCATACAACTCGAGTACGTCGAATCGAAGTCTAACCTAGCAGACCTATTTACTAAACCCCTACCCGAAGCCGAATTTAGTCTATTAAGACAAAAATTGGGCATGTGCGTAATAGAATAAGAACTTGCAAACTATATTTTCTTACTACTATTTCTTATTTTTCATTTTGATGGAACTAGCATAGGACATACCTTAGATAATATGAACCTATAGATTTAAGGAGCCAGTACATCTCACAACACATAGGACTAATGTGTTTGTGTACTTAGCCACGTAGATGGGCATGAGATGTTAGGACCCTACTCCAGGTTCCAAGATGTAGATCAAGTGCGTCAATATGAACCTCGGAGTATGAATATGCAACTAATATTAACCAACTCTAATCAGGACTTGTTGATAATATCATTTCAATCAAGTCAAACTAGAGTTGAACATTTAGATGAATTATTTTCACATACTATTTTTAAAATCATCATGCTTGGACTTAGGGTTTTCTTAAACCCCCCCCCCCCCCCACCCCACTTTTTCCTTGATTTATGTCAAAAGGGGGAGAAAAGGCCAAAGTTAAGAAAAGGCGCCAAAGTTAAGGTTCAAGAAAAGGCCAAAGTTCAATTTCAAATTTTTGAATTTGATAACTTAACTTAAAACCTTGATTCTGGCCTAAGTTAAGGGGGAGTAAGGTTTAGGTTTCAACTCTTCGGAATTGAAAACTTTAAAGGCCCAAGTTAAGAAATCAAAAGTTAAACCTTTTGAATAATTAAACTTTTGACTTAACTTTTGATTACTTAACTTGCACTTATTTTTGACTATAAGAAGCCTAACTTAACTTTTGTGTTTGAAGAACTAAAAGTCTTTTTCAAGTACTCACCCTCGGTCAAGGGGGAGGGTTCCTCTAAGGGGAGAACTTGAGAAATATTATTACTACTCCTACTTTTGCTTCTTGTCTTTACTGTTTCATGCACTTAATTTCCTTAACTTTGTGTGTTTTTGCCATATATGAAAAAGGGGGAGATTGTTGGTGCAGTGAGGCACCGAAATCGAACATGTGTTTTGATTATAGCAAAGACACAAAGTTAAGTCTATTTTGTTTTCTCACGAGCTAAATCAAGTGTGCAGAAAAGTCTCAATACTGGAGCTGAAGGCTAGAGACACCCGGAGGAAGCCGCGGTGGTCGGGCGATACTCGATTTACTTCGGAGGGAGCCGAAGGAATCGAGTGGAAGGCCGGAAGCAAAAGCAACACATAAGCATCGAGGTAAGCTCGAGTGTGCGAGAGTAAGTAAGGTCGTATCCTCTTTACAGGGATGATCTTAAGCGTAGATCCGACCAAAGACTTCTTATAGATGGTCTAGGTCGAGATCGGATGATCGATGACCATCGAAATTATGTTTTTGTTGTGCTAACTTCGACTTGCAGCAAGCATCAGTCGACTGCCATCTTGGAGGACTCGACTGCTGTCAAACAGTCGACTGTCGAAGGTCAGCAATCGACTGATGTTGCCATCAGTCGACTGATGATGACCATCAGTCGACTGATGGTCAATGATCAGATTCGAGGAGTCAAGGCTTATCACCAAATTTCAAGGGGAGTTGTGCCCAAATTTGATTGGCTAGGTTTCCTCTCGAAAAGGGGCTCAAAGGCTATAAAAGGAGGGCCAAACCTAGGGTTTCATCAACATTTTCTATGCTTCCAAAAAGTCTCCGCAAAGCTACAATTCTCCGACAACGAAGTCCTTCCTTCCGACGTCTAGGTTTAACTTTCCTTACTTGTCTTTGTACGTCGGTAGTATTTTGTTATCAGTTGTTCATCTACTTTTCGGAGCTTTTATCGTATACGAGGAGAGGGGGAGTGTCCCTCTACCTTAAAGTTTTTTTGTATCGATTAACTCCTACCTCCAACGAGGAGGAGTTCCTTTAGTGCTTCTGCCCTCCGTACGTGGTCAAGGACCACTAGGGCCTTGGAGTAGTAGCCTTCAGCTACGAACCAAGTAAAACCCTTGTGTTGATTGTCTCTTTTATTTTACATTTACATTTCCGCTACAATTAATTAATTATCTCTCGAGTTTTAACGAACGAAAGAAAAAGAAAAGATTTTTCGCTATTCACCCCCCCTCTAGCGAACCGCATCGATCCAACACTTACATCCTTCGCTTTGTTAATATTTGAAAAATACCCTAAGGGATGCCAAACCTAGAGCATTCTTCTTGCTTGGCCAGCTTTCGGAAAATGGAAGAGGAGAAGAGTAGGTTTCTGTGAGGAAGAAGAAGAGGAGAAGTGGAGAATGAAAAATGGCTTTTCTCTTGTCTCCTCATTCCCTATTTATTCACTTGATGGTGCCCCTTAGTCTCCCTTACCCTTATCTATCATTTCCCATATTCCTCTAATAGTATAACCCTGCTGGGCTTCTGGTTATTGGATGCATCTTAGGGCTTAGCTATCTACTAGAGGTTTGGGGTTCAATTCCTGGGCCATGCATTCATTTTTGGCTCTATTTCTTTTATTTTTTTGAAAGAGCCCACATAAAGCCCATTATAATCATGCAAAAATTCTTGTAAAATTACTAGGATTTTTATGGGCGTTACAATTTTTCTTCTCGACTAGGCCATTTTATTGTGGAGTTCTAGGACATGAGAATTCATGGTAGTATCCATTTAGGTTACAGAAATTTATGAACCTGTGGTTTTCGAATTCACCACCATGATCGCTTCTAAGTCTTTTAATTTTAAGGTCCTTTTGGTTTTCGATTAATTTAAACAAGTTGATGAGTTGGTCTAAGGTATCACTTTTATGTTTAAGGAACCTAACCTAGGTAAACCTAGAATAGTCGTTAATTATGACTATGCAAAATTGACTCCCATTAAGTGATTTGGCTCCATGAGAATTGAATAGATCCAAATGAATGAGCTCAAGCACACTTTTGGTTCATTCTTGGTTAGTTAGTTGATGTTGTGTCCTAGGTTGTTTACCTTGTTGACAAGCATTACAAATTTTATTGTCTATGTTGTTAAGGTTAGGCAAACCTCTGATTAAGCCACTCTGACTCATCTTGTGAACGAGTCTTGGGTGCGAGTGACCAAGTCATCGATGCCACAACCAAGATTCCTTTTGCTGTGTCATAAGTAACTTGGTTGAGTAGTTAGGTAAGTTAATTGTGTAGATGTTGCTATTCCTAGTTCGTTTAAGTATTGTTTTAGAGGTTTCATTTGTTTTAATTAAGCATTCATTTTCTAGAAATATAACCTTATAGTTGTTATCACACAATTAACTTACACTAAGTAAATTATATTGAAAATCTTCGACTAAGAAAATATTGTGAATTGTGAAATTAGAATTTAGCTCAATATCACCTGATCCGATGATTTTGAGCTTGTCGTTGTTTCGAAAAGCTACTGATCCTTGTCGTTTGAATCTAAGCTTCAAAAATTTAAGTTGGTCTCCGGTCATATGTCGGGAGCATCCACTGTCCAACATCCATTGATCCTACAGACAAGGTAGTTGGATCGGATATTGGAATTTAAGGTTTGGTTGAAGATTATTAGTCCTAGATCATCTCACCCATTTCTACATGATCAAACACGTTACCCTTATGTGTTCTTGTGAGATGACTTCAATTTTACTTGATTAACTTTAATGAATTGAAGCTAGTCAACCTTGGGTTAGATTCAAATTTAATCCTAAGCTCGTCAAGTCACTTTTTTAAGAAATTGGCTTCCAGGTCGTGGCAAGGAATAGATGGCTTCTTTGATCGGAACAATGACCACTTCCTTATACAAAGCCAAGTTAGAGAAAAAAGTAACTTGATTAACCTAATATTCATACTTTGCTACTTGATGGATATTTTGGTTCTTCCAAATACCTATACACCCTCGGTGAGCCAAGAAAATACCACCTTTACATACCTATCGTACTTTTTCATCATCGAATGTCATTCGCCTTTCATAGCCTCTAGCTACTTTCGCTAGAATGTATAGCAAATACGTAACCGAACGAGGTCCTATCTAACCATTCTAAAAATAAAAAGAAAAATACCTAAGCATGCAAAGTCTAATTAATAGCACAAACAAATTTTATACTAGCTCCCCCTGAACCATTGAATTGGTTTGGTCGTTCCACATAGTGGATTTGGTCCTTGGGAACCCAGTACTTGTTAGATCATAATTTAGAAATAAAAATGGTCTTAGGTACCCATGATTGGACAAGTTTTTTATTTCGACTTACAATCGACATATACGACATGTTAGTCGTATTTGAACTAAACCCAAGCCCAACATTGTTGTACATGACCCTTTACGATCCAAGTAAGAGGTCAAGTCCCTTGGATCCCAAAGTGAACCTTTCCAACATATACCTAAGATCTTCGACTTGACTTTTCAAAAGTGAGTTCTCAACTTCGAGCTTTTCAACTCGAGTTGAGTCCTCCTTTTGAACTTAGCTAGACGAAGAGGTTAGGGAGGCCTCGTGTTTAAGGAGTTTAACCTCCTCAACTCAGGTCTCGACCTTGGACTCAGACGTGGCTATCTTTCTAGTTAAGAATTTAATTGCATTGTATAAAATGCTAAGCAAAGATCGACTTACCTTAAGTGACCCTTTTGAACCGGATGCGTATCCGTGGCTTCTCATGAATAGCGACTCTTCGTCGGATCTGGACTCGGACTCTTCCTCAGGTTCAGAGTCTTGTTCGGGCTTAGTCGGCTTGGCCATGAAGACGAGATCGTCGTCTTCCTCCTCCGACGATTCTTCCCAAGTAGTGTTAAGCAGTTTCTTGGACTTGGGTGCTTTGTTCTTGAGTTTCGAACACTCCGACTTGATGTGTTCGAACCTATTACATTCAACGCATCTAAAATTAGAATTAGGTTTATATTTACGTTGATTTATGGGTCGTCTTCAGCTCTTAATCATCTTCTGAACTAGATTCACTAGTTCGGTTTCCATCTCGGGGTCTATCTCTGACTCGTACTCGTCCTCTTCATTGGGGGGTGGTTTGGTTGCAAGCTTCTTCTTCAAACCTGCAAGTAAAGCAATACCTTTCTCGGGAACCGAATTAGACTTTTCATGGAGTTCAAATTTAGAAAATAATTCATCTAGTCTAATTTTTGAAGAGTCCTTAGAGACCATATAGGCATCGACCATGGATGGTTACAAGGTAGTCCTAGGGAATGCATTTAAAGCATACCTTATAAGGTCTCGATTCTCGACCTTTTGTCCGATGTCTTGAATGTGGGCGTGTAGTTGTGTTGTTGTCTCATGTTCCTACATCTTAAGATTATATAACTTATTGAAAAGCAAATCATGTTTACATACCTTTGCATCGTTGGTTCCTTCGTGTAGTTCTACGAGTTTAGTCCATAGATCTTTTGCGCTAATGAAGGGGCTGACGCGGTTTAACTCCTCTTTGGACAAGATACATTGTAAGATTTGGGTCACCTTGGCATCGACTTCCACTTGTCTTTTCATGGCGTTCGTCAATTGATCTAATCCAATGGTTCACCCACTTTATTAGTAGGAAGCATGAATCCGATTTGGATTATGATCCACATCTCGATTTAGGTCTTTAAGAAGCACTCCATCTGACCCTTCCAATAATGGAAGTCGTCTCCATTGTAAAATAGAGGCTAGATAGTGCTAAACCCTTCAAGATGGGCCATTGAAAAAGACAAAAAGACAATGGAAAAAAGATCACCTCACAAAAGAAAAAACAAGCAAATGTACCAAGACTTTCGTCTTGGATTAGCAGTGCGGGAGAACGAAATCAAACTAAACAAAAAAGTCATAAACGAAAATAAACAAAAGAAATCTGTAAAAATTGCTAGATTGATGGTTTCACCAAATTGTAGCACCCCCGACTATGACACCACTTGTTGGATCGATTTGAGCGCCTGAGGGGGGGGGGGTGAATAACGCAAAACACTTTTTTGAATTCGTTTGATTAAGAATAGAGTATGGAGTGGAAAAGTAAATAAAAACACTTTTTGTTTTCACTTGGTTCACAACCTTCGACCACTAATCCAAGGCCCTAACTGTCCTAGACCGTGTATGGAGGGAAAATCACTAAAAATACTCCTCCTCGTTGGAGGTAGGAGTAAGCAAGTACAAGAAAAAAAAATCAAAAACTAGAGATAGAGGGACACTCCCTCTCTTCTCATTGCGATTAAAGCTCCGAAAAGAAATTACAAACTTAGGAATAGACTAAAAATGAAACTTTTACCGATGACTTGTAGATGAGAAGATTGAGCTCTTGTCGTTGTTGTTTCGGCAACACTTCGTCGTAGGAGTGAAGGAGAGTTGTAGCGTATCGGAAGCACTTTGGAGGCTCTTGGAATGATGAAAATGGTGTGGAGAACCACTTCTTTTATAGCCTTGAGAAACCCTAATCGTTGAGATGAGCTTTCATGAGGTGATGCAACCTAGCCCTTGAGAAATGGTGATAAGCTTTGACTCTCCTCGAGGCTGATCCTTGACCAGCAGTCGACTGATCAACCCTATCAGTCGACTGATGGAGGCACCAGCCGACTGCCAACATCCGATAGTCGACTATTGTTTGGGTTTCCAACTGCAATAGAAGGTTAGCTCGAAAATAAGTGATTTCGACAGCCACCAACCGTCCGATCTCGACATAGATCTTTTTTTGAAAATATTTAGTCGGATCATCGACCAAGGAAGTCCCCATACAGAGGACACGACCTTACTTACACTCACTCTCACGAGCTTACCTCAACCTTTACCTTTGGAGCTTTACTTCCAGTCTTCACCTGAGTTCTTTGGGTCCCTCTGAAGTCCTCCCAGTGTCGCCCAACCACCATGGTTCCCTCCGGGTGTCGTCGACCTTCTGCTTAAGCTTAGCATTCCTGCACACTTGATTCAGCTCGTGAGATAACAATATAGGCTTAACTTTGTGTCTTTTGCTATAATCAAAACTTAGATTCGACTTATGTGCCTACTGCACCAACACTTAGTTGTTGCTATCTATAAGCTGCCTCAGTAGTATTTTTAAAAGTTTTCTTCATTAGTTGTTTCCATGGGTAGCTTAACTTCATTTATCTCGTGGTATTTTATTTTATTTGCTCTGAATGAATGTTCTAGACTTACACTGGTTAGCTTTTATTTTACACATACACATGATGAACTTTCTGAAAGGGAGAGTCTAGTACATACCTAGTCATGATCCATCTCAGTAGTCTACTACTTTGGAATCCACAGGTGACCCTAAGTTTAGCATTTTAGTTACTGGAGATACTCGGATTGTGTAAGCCCATTCTGAAAAATCAAAATCCCAGTGAGCCGAAAAGAAAAGAAATAAGAAAAAGAGATTATGAGGGATAAAAAAAATAGTTGTCGTGGGTGGAAATGGTTAGGTGGCCCTTTGAGACTAAGTTAGGTTACTAGGGAAACACCTACCGATTTTTCTCAATAGCGAGCATGCCTTTGAGACTTTGTGCTAGATCTAGGGAACGACCCTCGCTTTGGGCAGGTAAGTGCCTAAGAGCTGGAGACCTTAGGAAAGCTATAGGATGAAGACTTAACTTACCATGGAACGAGTATCCCCTAAGAGGATTCGCTTAGCACAAGCATGAGGAGCTATCTTAGTGAATTTCTAGAACATATCTATTTTTCTTTGATTGCAAATACCACTTGTTAAATCTAGTTAACATGCTAAGTATGGAACAATACCTTTTTAAAATTTTATGACACTGAGGTTTGCTTGAGGACAAGTAAAGACTTAAGTCTAGGGGAATTGGGTTTTAGGAGTAATTTTCGCTCACATCTCACTGGATTTCAAGTTTGTTTCATGCATCTTTTACTTTGTTTTGCACACATTTCATGTTTTCTGGTTCGGAGACCTGCTCTTTGTACTTTTGTGTGCAAGAAAACATTCCATGGGGAAAACGACGCACTTTTGGAGCTAAAGGAGGCATTTGGTGGCTGGACATAGAGTGGGACACGGCCTGGGCGTGGGGCTACACACAGCCATGTCCAGGGTTCAAAAATGGTTGCCACAGCCTCACACATGACCTGACCATGTGTTTTCACACGGTCGTGTGGCTGCTAGACAACTTGATGCGATCAGTATTTTTTCTATTTTTCGTGAAGATCCGACATGATGTCTATATAAGGAAAGCTACGCCCAAACCCTAGGGGGAGGTACGACAGCCGGGATAGCACTCCGAAGCCCTAAAAAGCTTCTGGGAACTCGCAACGGGGAGGAAGAGAGTCGCTCGAGGATCAAGTTCTACACCACAACGCCAGAGAGAATAGGCATATTGCTTTATAACTCATATTTCTTACATGTTTATCATTATATTCATGAATTCCAAAATGTTTTATGATTCTCTTCTCGTATTCATGGAGTAGATTCTCCGATTCTAGAATTAGGGAGTAGTTTGTGTTGAGTAGAACATTGCTATTTCAAATATGTTTCCGTTCTTGAAATCGTATTTGCAGTTGAATGATTGTTTAGATCTATAGCTTTGTGTTTTGGTTATTCTGTGCGCAGACAATACGAGGGGTGACAGTCCTCTTATCTAAGATTTAGGGAATATTAGGAGGAACCTAGAGGTTGGCCTCATCGCCTACAACTGTGGATAGAAGGATGCGATAGAGTCGATAATGTGTCTCGTTTCTGGCTCGTTGCAGGGATCGATTCGGCATCCTCGTAACATAGTGTATGATGTCCTTTCCACAATACTCTAGCTAGAAAATATTGATACATTCAATTGATAGCATGTTCTGTGACACACAAACGAAACCGAAGTCCTAGAATCCCATCCAAATCCTCGTAGCAACCCTTTTCTTCTTTCGCGTGACACCGTACTGAGTTCGAACCACCAATGACCTCCTAGGGACAACCATTAGAACTAAATTCCAAAAAATAACGTCCATTGAATAGATAGGTACTCGAATCTCAGTCCCTCTGGGACCGATAATCTATATTATTACTTGACAACACCCGTACACTTGCGGGCATTGAGCGCGATCGTGCGTTTCGAGTCCTCGACGGTCTCCATCGCGAGATTTGAGGTTACGTTCACGTGCATCACTAGGGATTTGCCCCATCAGGTCGGAATAATTTTTTACTCTGTCGCTCTTCACGGGTGTATTTGCTTTAAACCCTACTCCTCCGTTCCGCAACCTCACGGGGTTAATGGCTTCGGCTAGTATCGAGCCATAAAAAGAGTGATGACCTGATCTTTCGGCTTTGCCCAATTAGGTCAGAATAAATTTTTACTCTACCATTATTTACAGGTGTTTTTACCTTAAACCATACTCATCTGTTCCGCCACCGCACGGGGTTAATGGCTTCGACTAGTACTGAGCTGTAAAAAGTGTGACGACCTGATCTAGGGCTTTACCCCATCAGGTTGGAATAATTTTTTACTCCGCCGCTCTTCACAGGTGTATTTACCTTAAACCTTACTCCTCCATTTCGCAACTGCACGAGGATAATGGCTTTGGCTAGTACTGAGCCATAAAATGTGTGACGACATGATCTAGGGCTTTGCCCCATTAGGTCGGAATATTTTTTTACTCCGCCACTCTTCACAAGTGTATTTACCTTAAACCCTACTCCACCGTTCCGCAACCACACCGAAATAGTGGCTTCAGCTAATACTGAGCCATAAAAAATGTGACAACCAGGTCTAGGGCTTTGCCCCATCAGGTCAAAATAGTTTTTTACTCCATAATTGTTCGCAAAGTGTATTTACCTTAAACCCTACTCCATCGTTCCACCATCGCACGGGGATGATGGCTTCGGCTAGTGCCAAGCCATAAAAAGTGTAATGACCTGCTCTAGGGATTCTCCCCATCAGGTCGGAATATTCCTATTAGTGATATATGAGAGATGTCCAAAGGCAATCGTCTTATGGATGGTTGTACCATTTATTTGATAAATGAAGATTCACTATTTGAGTATACATATTTTCATGTATTTGATTGGATCTTAAACTCATTTACTGTTCGCAATACGATTCACAGCATGAGAGAATTTATGATTGGATCACAACTAGTGAGTATCTCTACATGTGTAATTGTGATGTATTGGAATTATCCCTAGTCGATGAATTGATGGATTTAGACACCATCAATTTTGTTGAGACTAGAACGAGTCATACTCTTTGGTTTATCCAAGCAGTTGTTTCTCAATGGCTGGAGACATTGGGATGTCACGCCCTGGGGGAGTCACCGCCAGACAAAAATCTGGCAGCATCTCCCCTGTACGGTTGAAAATACGAAACTTGAATACAAGGCCCAGACGGCCTACTATACATCGGTCAACACGACAGGAACAAAAACCACACTTGCAGGTCATAAATAGGCCTAAGGCCAACAATCAAAGTAAATAACAAAAGTCTACAATATCTAGACTTACCCCTTCTACCATCTGAGTAGGAATACTCAACCAAAATAAATCGAATAAAAGTACGAATAGAAGTCCATACGGACATAACAAATTTCACCAAAACATTCATAAGTACATAACCAAAACACAAGTCCTACACATTTCTTCTAGTCAAAAATCGAAACCATAAGACTAACAAAAACAAATCCATTTCGATGAGGGGGAATGACAGTTGGACTCTCCTGGCAGTTTCAGTCTGAAATAGATGTAAAGCAACGGGGTAAGTTCAACGAACTCAGTGGGTATCAAGTCGACATGCATAGTAAGATATATCTAACAAGAATAATCATGCCAGTATAGTCTCCTGATCAATAATAGCTAAAATGCATGGAAAAGCTACGGAAAGACTGTACATACCTGAATCTCCTATTCTGACATAGGAGTATGAGCCATACTAGCAGAAATAAGGTCGTCAGACCAAATACAAAAATGTATCCTATATGCATGTCAATCATATGCAACATCCAAGGCAGCAAACACAATACAAATGCCATCCATGAAAAATGCATGCAATGCAAATGACATGGTCACCTCAGACGCTAGTCAACCGCTTCACACGCGATGGTGAAGCTGAGTGGGTAGGGCTATGACAACTGTGCACTCTGCCATCACTGCTCCTGATTGACCGAGTGGATAGGATGCTGTCGAAGTACACCGATCCTCCTGCCCCAAACAGAGTGGTGGAGCAAAACTCTCATCTCTCGGTGTCATAGACCAGAGGTGGGATCCCTGCCCGCTACCATGCTGCCTCATCGCTACCCATGAGCGAACCAGTGGAGCCTGACAGAGCTACTGCACACACCGTCCTGATGTACCACTAACCCATGAGTGGTTGTGTGTGCAGAACATGTAACTGGCTGCGGGCTCAACTACAAAGGAACCCCGTCCTGCCAGCATGCAATCATCCAAGATGGTGCATGACACTAAAGCATGTAACACCAACTAAAATACATCTCCGAATAACATGCACAAACAAATAGGTACATATTAATGACCTAGGTAAAACAGGGAAGGTATAACTAAAAGATGATCAAGTGCATGTGTCAAGTATGGCATAGTGACATACAATGTAGATAAACATAAAAATTATTGCAAGCTATAACCAACTAAGCATATCAATATTGTTAGTAATATATGAGAGATGTCCTAAGGCAATCGCCTTATGTATGAACCATTTATATGATAAATGAAGATTCACTATTTGAGTATACATGTTTCATGTATTTGATTGGATCTTAAACTCATTTACTGGATGTCCACGATACGATTCACAGCATGAGAGAATTTGTGATTGGATCACAACTAGTGAGTATCTCTACATGTGTAATTGTGATGTATCGGAATTATCCCTAGTCGATGAATTGGTGGATTTGGACACCATCAATTCTGTCGAGACTAGCACGAGGTATACTCCTTGGTGTATCAAAGCAGCTGATTCTCACTGGCTGGAGACAGAGTGATGTCCGGAGTTAATCGTGGATGCTAGTTATGGTAACTAGTTCATTGGAGTGACCAGCCGTAAGACTTCATATGGTTCTCTGCATATATAGATATGTCAATGAAGTTCTTACTGTGGCTTAAGTGCGAGGTTCCTTTGACTTGCGGTATTCAAGTCATCTTGATCATGGAGACTTATGCTTTGACATCTTAAGCAAACATCTCCGAGGAGATGTGGACCCGGGATGATTGGGTATAAGTCGAAGTGATCGAAGGTGTTTGAATAGCCTATAAAGGATTCACCACTCCTTGCGAGGAGATGTATACCCATGGCCTCTCGTCGGATTGTTACTAAAGTCTTTGGCCAAAGCATTACATGTTTAGAGTAAGGTACTCTTCGATACATGTGGAGTAACTAGAATCCGTAGGACGAGGAAATGATACTTGGGCTAGGTGTGACGTAGTCAGCCTAGTGGGGACTGACACAATAGACCATGTCCTGAACCAAGTGGGTATAAGATGAGTGAAGGGAATGGGGCACGATTAATTCGAGCTCTTGAAGGGTTTGAAATAGTTCGGATCAATGCTGTTGATCTTTTCGGTTAATTGGGGATCATGATGTACTACTAGGTGCCACTCATGATCGTTCTATAATTAATGGTTAATTATAGATGGCCAACATAAACCGAGAACCTATTTGGTCACACGCACAACGAGTGTAATCCAAAGGATTTAAAACGAGCTTGAGAATGGGATTCTCAGACCGAGAGAAACTATGTTTGGTTGGACCAAACATAAAGCGAGCATGAAATTGTTTGATGCAATGGAAGCGTGGATGGGCCGTGTCTTATGAAGACATAATGGATGGACCAAAATGGTTTGGTTCTAATCCAATGGATGAGAATAAACCAAAGGGTTTGGTTTATATTAAACGAATGAACCAAAGGTTGGTTCGGTTCGTTTTAACTTAAAATAAACCATCATGGTTTGGTTTATTTTAACTTATCTTAATGGAGCGGGTTAACGGGCTTTATGGATATGATCCATTAACCATTAAGAGAATTAGTTCTCTATAAAATAGGGCTTAAACCCTAATCCAAGCACCCTAATTAGAGTTGCCGCCCAACCTAATTGTGCCGCCCCCTCCATCTTCTCTCCTAGTCGGCGCCAACCCTAGGTGTGCCGTCGCCCAGCTTTTGTGCCGCCATCCAAGTCATTGCCGGCGACCAAGCTTCAGCCGGTGAACACTCCGGCGACCCTCCGGTGATCTCTTGTGGGTTCGGTGATATGGTGAGCTCCACATCTCCTTTGGCCGGCCTCTATTCCTCCACCAAAAGCTGTCCAGTTTTTCTGGACAGCTTGTTTCTTTGTTGTCGGAGCGTCGTTTGGACGACGGTTAGTGCTCCGACAGCGGCTAACTTACCGGAGATTTGATCTCCGGTAATCCTCTGAGGTGGGGGACGAAGGATTCGTCAAATGGTTGACGAATACCTCTCCGGAGAAGCGAGTTTTGAGAACTCGTTTTAGGATCCGAATTTGGATTCGGATCGTGATCATCTCTCGATCACGTCGTCTTCAACACGAGGCTAGTAACCCGTACGAAGACGAAGCTCGTGACTTAGCGAAGTCATCCCGAGGAGCTTGGCGTGGATACGGATAGAGACGATTCTTACGAGGATCGTTCCGGTTGATGCCGTTCCCGCTACACGTCATACGAAAGGTATAACGTAGATAATTTTCTTTTATTGCAAATTTTAATTTACGGTTATGTCTATACTTGTTGTAATATGCATGCGTGTGTTGTGTGTGTTGTAATAAATATAGATTTATTATTTTAATTGCTTCCGCTGTGCTCATGTTTACGAAACATGATCGAACACACACACGTCGCGGTGCCGGAAACCCAATAGTGGTATCAGAGCTCAGGTTGTGTTTCGACATAATCGTAAAATGGTTTTGCGATAGTCATAATGTATTTCTGGAAATTTTCTGATTTTGGAAATTTAGAAGTATTTATGGAAATTTTTCAATTTTGGAAAGTCTAGAAGTATTTATGGAAATCTTCCACTTTTGGAAAGTTGGAAGTATTTATGGAAATTGATATTTTCCATAAATAAAATATTTGATTAGATTCTGGAAATTTTTTTCCTAATTTAATCATGATTTGATTTGGGAAATCAAATTTTAAAATATTTTATTTCCATAAGTAGTTTTAATGATTTAGGAAATTGGTTTCCTAAATAGATTTTCCTTAATCAAATAATTCCATGAATAAAATATGTGATTAGATTTGGAAATTTGTTTCCTAATTTAATTATGATTTGATTTGGAGAATCAAATCTTAAACATATTTTATTTCCATAAATAGTTATGACATATAAGGAAACATATACATGACATAATTGTATAATTGCATTAGATGCATAACATTATGCCATGCATGTCGTGACATGTAGATGTATGCCATGTATGCCATGCCATGTAGATAATAGTTATTTGCATGCAAAGAGGATGAGACATAAAAACCCTTAAACAATATTAAGGCCTACACCTTCCATTAATATGGTTAGAACCAGAGTTCCGTTTCTTGTTTGGGTTGTTGGACTCTCTTCAAGCCCGGCTCGAACCCGAATATGTTCAAACCATGGAATAGTTTAATACTAATATGGTAAGAGTCAGAGGTCAATCGTTAGCTTTGGTTGTTGGACTCTCTCCAAGCTGGGCTAATTGGTTGAATGCGCTCTAACCATATTAAAACTATGTCTCGATTAATGGGTTGGCTTTAACTGTTAGTGCTTATAAGCTCCACATATCTCCACAATGGCATGATATTGTCCACTTTGGGCCCAAGCCCTCATGGTTTTATTTTTGGGCTTTACCCAAAAGGCCTCATACCAATGGAGATATCTTTTTTCTTATAAGCACATGATCTTTTCCATGTCTTACCAATGTGGGACTTTGATTGTATTCCCCATACTCCCAACAATCCCCCCCTCAAACGAAGGACCACATTGGGCCCCCCCTCAAGCCTATCCCTCCTCGAAGGATTTTCTCTGCTTGATGTCCGATCTTCAACCCACCAGGACTTCCTGCCAGTTGTTCGGTCCCCCCGACCCAACTAGACTTCCTTCCTGATGTCTGGTTCTCTTGATTCGGACGTGAGAGCTCAACTTTCTTCGTTCGAGGTTCATGGCTTGACATGGACCATGGCTCTGATACCAATTGTCAGTGCATATAAGATCCACATATCTCCACAATGGTATGATATTGTCCACTTTGGACCCAAGCCCTCATGGTTTTGTTTTTGGGCTTTACCCAAAAGGCCTCATACAAATGGAGATATCTTTTTTCTTATAAGCACATGATCTTTTCCATGTCTTACCAATGTGGGACTTTGATTGTATTCCCCATACTCCCAACATTAACCTGGAGGATCGGCTTGTTGGACTCTCTCCAAGGTCGATGTAAAGGGAGGTGAAGTTGGGTGTTATGCATATGATGCATACTTGTTAATGTGTTAACAACCCGATGTATGTGTGAACATTCAATTAGTTGATAGCACATTGTGATAGTTGCATATACGTGATATGCAATCGGTAGAGATGATACCTACCGTCATAGTTATGAATGTCTTGTTGGACTCTCTCCAAGGTTGTTCATAACTATGATGGATATCAACCCATTCGGAGATGGACCTACGATCTCCCGAAGTGATTTTGGGGTTTTTGAAATTCGAAAAAAATGAATGGGATTTATGAATGTATAATGATGCATTTTAAAATCATCTTTCTCATATATGCTCGTTTTGTATTTCTAAGTTAATATATTGATCATGATGTGTTTGAATTTGCATTCCATTTTGGATTCAAATAAATTGACTGGGCCGAACTTCTTGGACTGGCTTAGAAACTTGAGAATTGTTCTCAAGGTGAAAAGTTTGTAAATGTCCTCGAAGCGCATCTTCCCGCCCGTCCTAGTGACGATGCAACTCTGGACCAATTGTTAGCCTATCAGAAACATGTGAGTGATTCTGAACAAATGAGTTGCATCATGCTAGCCACGATGGAACCCAAGCTACGAAAGCAGCATGAGCATATGGATGCTCATATCGTAGTCCTTCATCTTTATGAGTTGGTTGATGAGCAAGTGAGATTCGAAAGGTTTGAAGTCTCAAAGCTCCTCTTCACCTCTGAGATGCTAGGAGGTTCATCTGTGGTACTGCTCAATATGCTGAAGACTGTGGAGTCTTCTGAGAAGCATGAGCAGGGGACGGTGCTGTTAGTTGATTCCTTGAAGAAAGGTTCTAAGAGGAAGTTAAAGGAACAGCAGAAGGGAGAGAAGAGAAGGGATAAGAAGGTAGAACTAGCACAAAAGGAAACTTGCCATCATTATGGCAAGGAGAGCCATTTGCGAAGAAAGTGCAAGATTTATCTTGAGTCCGTGAAGAAGGATAAGGCATCGGATGCCCCATCTTCTTCAGAAATCTTCTTTATTGATTGTCATTCTATTTCCTCAGACACTTGGGTATTTGATACTGGGTGTGGCTCACATATATGTAATGACATACATGGGCTAAGGAATAGAAGAAGACTCGTCAAGGGGAGAGTCAAATTTACGTGTTGGGAATGAAGCAAAGGTTGCTGCACTCGCCATCGGAACGTATTTGTTGAAACTCCCTGCAGGACATGTCTTAGAACTGGACAATTGCTTTTATATTCCTTTGTTGATAAAGAACATCATTTTTATTTCTTGTTTAAATAGAAATGGTTTCCATTTGACGTTTAGTAACAATTGTTGTTACATAACTTTGAATGGGGTTCTTTATGGGACTGGAACTTTAAGCAATGGTGTTTATACGTTGGACGTATCCAGTGACATTTGCAATATCGAAGCGAGCAACAAGAGTGCTCGAAAGGATAATCAAATAGACTCCTACATGTGGCATTGTCGTCTTGGCCATGTAAGCAAGAAACGCATGTCCGAATTACACCGATGTGGAATTCTGGAATCGTTTGAATTGGATTCATACGATACATGCGAATCATGCTTAAAAGGCAAGATGACTAAGTTACCTTTTATGGGAAAAGGTGAACGAGTGGGAGAGTTACTAGGTCTAATACATACTGATGTATGTGGACCTATGTCAACTCAAGGTTTAGGAGGCTATAGCTACTTCATTACCTTCACCGATGATCATTCACGGTTTGGGTATGTGTTCTTGATGAAACACAAAGTCTGAAGCCTTTGAAAGGTTCAAAGAATTCAGAAATGAAGTAGAGGAATAACATGACAATAGTATTAAAATACTTCGATCGGATCGAGGTGGTGAATACTTAAGTCAAGAGTTTCTTGATTATCTAAGAGACAATGGTATATTGTCTCAATGGACTCCGCCATATACACCACAGGATAATGGTGTATCTGAGAGGCGTAACCGGACCTTGTTGGACATGGTCAGGTCAATGATGAATCATGCAACTCTTCCCAAGTCCTTTTGGGGCTATGCACTTTAGACAGCTGTTTACTTGTTAAACAGAATGCCTACCAAGGTAGTCTCAACTACTCCATATGAGATATGGAATAGTAAGAAACCTCCTGTATCTTACATGAAGATATGGGGTTGTCCTTCTTATGTGAAGCGGACTGTATCAGACAAATTGGATGCTAAGTCTGATAAATGTCTATTTATTGGATACCCTAAGGAAACTAGGGGTTACCAATTCTATCATCCTGTGGAACAAAAGGAGTTTGTTTCAAGGCATGCTGTGTTTCTACAGAAAGAGTTTCTCTTGCAAGAAAACAGTGGGAGTGTCGTCGAGCTTGAGGAGGCTCGAGAGACTCAAATAGACATTGATGAGATACCTGGTGAAGCACAACAGCCGACAACTCATAGTGATGGGCAATCGGCTGGACCTATTGTAACACCACATCTTCGTAGATCTGGTAGAACACGCAATATTCCTGAGAGATATGGATTTCTCGTAAGCGAATCGAATGATGTGTTACTCATTGATGATGAGGAGCCTACCAGTTATGAAGAAGTACTGACAAGTTCAGAAAGGGATAAGTGGCTTGGTGCCATGAAGTCGGAAATGGATTCCATGTATGAAAACCAAGTTTTGAACTTGGTTGACCCACCTGAAGGGATAAAGCCTAGAGGGTGCAAGTGGGTTTTCAAGAAGAAAACCGACATGGATGGTAATGTGATTACCTATAAGGCTAGAATGGTGGCGAAAAGATATTGTCAAAACAAGGTGTTGATTATGACGAAACCTATTCGCCTGTAGCTATGCTTAAATCCATTCGGATGCTCCTGGCCATAGCGGCTCATTATGATTATGAGATATGGCAGATGGATGTGAAAACAGCTTTCCTTAATGGAAACCTGCTCGAGGACGTGTATATGATACAGCCTGAGGGTTTCACATCGGTTGATAAAACCAAGGTATGCAAATTGCGACAGTCCATTTATGGATTGAAGCAAGCATCCAGGAGCTGGAATATCCGTTTTGATGAGACCATCAAAAAGTTTGATTTCTCACAAAATCCAGATGAACCTTGTGTGTACAAGAAGGTTAGTGGGAGTGCAGTCGTATTCCTAGTATTGTATGTCGATGACATACTACTTATAGGAAATGATGTTTCAATCTTACAGTCAGTGAAGGTTTGGTTATCCAAGACATTCTCCATGAAAGACCTGGGAGAAGCAACCTACATCCTCGGGATTAAGATCTATAGAGATAGATCGAAACGGTTGCTTGGTCTTTCGCAGTCTACATATATAGACCGAGTGCTAAAGAGGTTTAGCATGTCGGAATCCAAGAAAGGTTTCCTACCCATCAGGCATGGGGTACACCTTTCGAAGTCTATGTGTCCGCGCTCAGAAGACGAGAGGATTTGCATGAGTAAGATTCCCTATGCATCCGCAATAGGATCTATCATGTATGCTATGTTATGTACGAGGCCCAATGTATCGTATGCTCTGAGTGTCACGAGCAGATACCAGTCTGATCCAGGAATGGATCATTGGGTGGCTGTCAAGACGATCCTTAAGTACTTAAGAAGAACTAAGGATGTGTTCCTAATATATGGAGAAGGGTACATGGTGATACGTGGGTATATGGATGCCAGCTCCAGATAGACAAGGATGATTCCATGTTTTTGTCTGGGTATGTATTCACCTGGAATGGAGGCGCAATAAGTTGGAAAGGTTCCAAGCTTGACACTATAGCGGATTCTGCCACTAAGGCAGAATACATTGCAGCTTTGGAAGCAGCAAAAGAAGCGGTTTGGATCAAGAAGTTCATCTCTGAACTTGATGTGGTCTCATCAATGATCCAAACGCGTGCTTCGCCGCTATCATCTTATCAGAGAGATCATCAGTAGGAATGAAATACAAATCGAGAAAATTCCCACTGAAAGGAACTTAGCGGATCCTTTGACTAAAGCATTACCTCAAATTAAGTTTGAGGGTCATGTTAGAGCTTATGGTATTGGATACCGTAGCGATTGACATTAGGCCAAGTGGGAGTCTGTTAGTAATATATGAGAGATGTCCTAAGACAATCGCCTTATGTATGAACCATTTATATGATAAATGAAGATTCACTATTTGAGTATACATGTTTCATGTATTTGATTGGATCTTAAACTCATTTACTGGATGTCCACGATACGATTCACAGCATGAGAGAATTTGTGATTGGATCACAACTAGTGAGTATCTCTACATGTGTAATTGTGATGTATCAGAATTATCCCTAGTCGATGAATTAGTGGATTTGGACACCATCAATTCTGTCGAGACTAGCACGAGGTATACTCCTTGGTGTATCCAAGCAGCTGATTCTCACTGGCTGGAGACATAGTGATGTCCGGAGTTAATCGTGGATGCTAGTTATGGTAACTAGTTCATTGGAGTGACCAGCCGTAAGACTTCATATGGTTCTCTGCATATATAGATATGTCAATGAAGTTCTTACTGTGGCTTAAGTGTGAGGTTCCTTTGACTTGCGGTTTTCAAGTCATCTTGATCATGGAGACTTATGCTTTGACATCTTAAACAAACATCTCCGAGGAGATGTGGACCTGGGATGATTGGGTATAAGTCGAAGTGATCGAAGGTGTTTGAATAGCCTATAAAGGATTCACCACTCCTTGCGAGGAGATATATACCCATGGCCTCTCGTCGGATTGTTACTAAAGTCTTTGGCCAAAGCATTACATGTTTAGAGTAAGGTACTCTTCGATACATGTGGAGTAACTAGAATCCGTAGGACGAGGAAATGATACCTGGGCTAGGTGTGACGTAGTCAGCCTAGTGGGGACTGACACTATAGACCATGTCCTGAACCAAGTGGGTATAAGATGAGTGAAGGGAATGGGGCACGATTAATTCGAGCTACTGAAGGGTTTCAGAAATAGTTCTGGATCAACCGTTGATCTTTTCGGTTAATTGGGGATCATGATGTACTACTAGGTGCCACTCATGATCGTTCTATAATTAATGGATAATTATAGACGACCAACATAAACCGAGAACCTATTTGGTCACACGCACAACGAGTGTAATCCAAAGGATTTAAAAGGAGCTTGAGAATGGGATTCTCAGACCGAGAGAAACTATATTTTGTTGGACCAAACATAAAGCGAGCATGAAATTGTTTCAGTCGCAATGGAAGCGTGGATGGGCCGTGTCTTATGAAGACATAATGGATGGACCAAAATGGTTTGGTTCTAATCCTATGGATGAGAATAAACCAAAGGGTTTGGTTTATATTAAACGAATGAACCAAAGGTTGGTTCGGTTCGTTTTAACTTAAAATAAACCATCATGGTTTGGTTTATTTTAACTTATCTTAATGGAGCGGGTTAATGGGCTTTATGGATATGATCCATTAACCATTAAGAGAATTAGTTCTCTATAAAATAGGGCTTAAACCCTAATCCAAGAACCCTAATTAGAGTTGCCGCCCAACCTAATTGTGCCGCCCCCTCCATCTTCTCTCCTAGTCGGCGCCAACCCTAGGTGTGCCGCCGCCCAGCTTTTGTGCCGCCGTCCAAGTCATTGCCGGCGACCAAGCTTCAGCCGGTGAACACTCCGGCGACCCTCCGGTGATCTCTTGTGGGTTCGGTGATAAGGTGAGCTCCACATCTCCTTTGGCCGGCCTCTATTCCTCCACCAAAAGCTGTCCAGTTTTTCTGGACAGCTTGTTTCTTTGTTGTCGGAGCGTCGTTTGGACGACGGTTAGTGCTCCGACAGCGGCTAACTTACCGGAGATTTGATCTCCGGTAATCCTCTGAGGTGGGGGACGAAGGATTCGTCAAACGGTTGACGAATACCTCTCCGGAGAAGCGAGTTTTGAGAACTCATTTTAGGATCCGAATTTGGATTCGGATCGTGATCATCTCTCGATCACGTCGTCTTCAACACGAGGCTAGTAACCCGTACGAAGACGAAGCTCGTGACTTAGCGAAGTCATCCCGAGGAGCTCGGCGTGGATACGGATAGAGACGATTCTTACGAGGATCGTTCCGGTTGATGTCGTTCCCGCTACACGTCATATGAAAGGTATAACGTAGATAATTTTCTTTTATTGCAAATTTTAATTTACGGTTATGTCTACACTTGTTGTAATATGCATGCGTGTGTTGTGTGTGTTGTAATAAATATAGATTTATTATTTTAATTGCTTCCGCTGTGCTCATGTTTACGAAACATGATCGAACACACACACGCCGCGGTGCCGAAAACCCAACAAATATGACAATATCTAAAAAATAAGTCAAAATACCCGCCTGCTATAATTCTCGAACTAATGAAATCTTCATGCCCGTGACCTGTCTCCTGACCGAAACTTGCATACAACATAACTATTGTTAAGCACTATGATACGATCCACCGTCAAATCGAATCCTAAACCGATGTCGAACATAAACCAATTAACCCAAATGCTTAATAAAATCTCGGTCACATCCCACCTAATATAACAGTCATTTCGTCCAATTAATCGAATATGATTTTATAACCCCTATTCCAAATCGACAATTCTCCAACACCAACCCACTCCACAGAATACGCAACCCAAATAGAAATATCACAGCCTATAACTCCAATAACAGCCATCCATATTGCAGCAAGGAAATTTAATGGCATCCTAGATCAATCCTCCATTTTCCTCAAACCTAATTCACCACAAAAATCACACGGCAACCATCCAAAATCTCACAGCCTTGCACAACCTAGAACAGAACCATTCTTCACGCCCATTTACAACTCAATTCACAGCGACCATAGCCAAGATCAAACACAACAATTAAAGAAAATAAACAAACAAGATATACAAACTCCACTGGCAGCCATTCCTTATCCCAATCCCTTGTTCCCCTATTCAAGATCACTGCCCAAAGTCACAAACTTAAACCAAACAAAGGAAACCATAGCTAGGACTTTGATATTCGTCCAAAGTAAAGAGACGATCAGATCTTACGAAACTCTGGTGACGATCTATAGAAAACCCAACCAGGCAGCGCAATCCATAGATCCGGTAGAAAACCCCTTGTTCGACAGAACTCACAGTTCCCAAACAGATCAGGGTGTAGGACGTAGCTGATGCAAGCTCCTCTGCCACTCCACACTCTCTGCTGCCGCTCATCCGCAGCGATCATCGAGGACGATTCGGTTGCCGCTGTTTGCCGTGAGGAGAGGGAGAGAATGACGAGAACAGCGAGGTCACTCGATGAGGATGGGAAGTTACGGCGTGGGTTGCGACGGCGACGATGAATGGGGAAAATGGGTGATGGCAGAAGGCACACACGCGGGGAGAAGATGGCGGTAGCTCGATCGCGATGGCGGCGGTGTCAAAGGCATGCGATGCGTGCGCGTGGAAGGGCGGCGGAGAGGCCGGCACGGAGGGAGGCGATGCCGACTTGAATTTGTGGAGGTTGAAGGAATAGGTTTAGTTATATCTAATTTTGTTGAATTAATCCTCCCGATTAATTCTTTAGAAATTTTAGGTTTAATTAAAGCTAAATGAGTCCTATCAAGTGTTATCCCATATATACAAATATATAAATACGTATTATTATTATTATATTATTATTTTAATCATTTATTTAATTTTGGTTTTTTCGATATATTACATTCTCTCCCACTAATAAAAATTTGGTCCCCAAATTTCCCACTCAAATGTATCACGAGTAAGAGACAACACACTCAAGTAGCACAAGTACTGAAAGTATATTTCACGTACTTTAAGTAAACAAGTGGGGGTATAGAGCTCTGAACTTTTCCTCAAGCTCCCAAGTAGCCTCCTCTTCAGTGTGGTGAGTCTACCCGAGTTTAATAAGTCGCACAATTTTGTTCTGCAACTTTTGTTCTTTGTGATCCAGAATCCGTACCGGAACCTCTTCATAAGTAGCATCAGGTTGAATCGAACCTGACACATCTGACAGAATATGTGTAGAGTCTGGCACATATTTCCTCAGCATGGACACATGAAACACATCATGGATACCAGCCAAGGATGGTGGTAGTGCTAGGCAATAAGCGACTGCTCTGATCCTCTCCAAAATCTCAAAAGACCCAATGTACCTTGGAGCTAACTTACCACAGAGGCCAAATCTCTTCTCCCCTTTCGTGGGTGGGACTCACAGGAATACATGGTCACCAACAGAGAACTCCAGAGGTCTCCGTCTCCGATCTGCATAACTCTTCTGACGATCCTGCTCCTTTGCCATCCTTCGTCTATTAGTATGGACCAACTCTGCCTCATGCTGAGCTCTCTAGGGTCCTAGCAACTGGGCCTCCCCAATCTCATCCTAGAGGGCGGGTGTCCGACACTGTCTACCATACAATGCTTCAAACGGTGCCATTTGGATAGCCGAATCATGGTTGTTGTTGTAGGCGAATTCCACTAAGGGCAAGTGGTCCTCCCAGCTACCCCTGAAATCCATAATCATATGCTTCTCCTTCCATTCCGAAATCGGAATTTCCTAAAGCATCTCTTCCTTAAACTAATGCAACTCTGGAAACCACTATCCTTCTCGGAGTCAGAGACGAGGAATTATCTTTTCACAAGAGAAGTCCATCTACCATCCAAAATCCACTCCCCCACACACTCTGTAAGTGCATGCGAGGCTATGGCGACCAAACTCCCTTGTGTTGGTGCAATCGGCCCAGGTCACGATTGACCAGGACTCGAGTTGGGCTCGAGTGATGTTTTCATGTGTTTTGATGTTTCGACAAAAACATGGAAAGTCCAAGTCGGACACTTGGCAATGTAAAGTCCAACATGGGTTGGCAAGGAAAGTCCAAGCATGGTCTTGGCATGGAAAGTCCAACATGGGTTGGCAAGGGAAAGTCCAAGCTTGAGGCTTGGCATTTGAGAAGTCCAAGGGTTTGATATTGGCGGCGTAAAGTCCAAGCGGGAGTCTTGGCAGCATAAGTCCAATGGTTGGCGGCGTAAAGTCCAAGCGGAGTCTTGGCGGCGTAAGTCCAATATGCCTTGGCGGTGTAGACACCGTTAGCATGACATAGCCGACGGAAGCACCTGAAGGCTAGCGCGATGGATGAACAAGTCATGGATGACTTGGAGGGATCCGAGAGGCGTGAGGCTGATGGAGGTGACTAGAAGGCTTAGGTCTAGGCTAAGGGTGGTCTAGCAAGTATGGGGGAACCATACTTGAGTTAAAACCTCATGTTTGAGGTGTGCCAGTCGACTGGTGCCATGTGGTAGTCGACTAGACCGAGTCAACTAGGGTTTGACTGCAGGTTATGGCCTAGCGATCCGCCATAGGTTGCGGTCCGATCGATGACTCGAGCGATCGTGATAGTATGATCGACTGGTGCTCGAGAATTCGGCCACAGAATGGAGTCGAGACTCGACTGGTCGAGTGAGGACTCCATCAGTCGACTGATGGTCACAATCAGTCGACTGATGGCAGTTCCGTTGGACTTATCCAACGTGGAACTAGCCGTTGTCTCACGACAACAGTGGCATCAGTCGACTGATGGTCTCGATCAGTCGACTGATAGACTTTTTCCAGCATAGGTTGAAGCTATATATGGAGCTCGTGATGGAGGAAAAAGCAACCGGTTCTTGAGGGCTATTGGGGCGATTTATTGGTGCAAATCAGGTCTCCAAGTGCAAGCAAGCAACCAAGCATTCAAGCAATCAAAACAAGTGTTGTAAAGTCTTTTCTTTACTTGTATTTCATATTTACATTATATATTGCTTGTATTTCATTCTTACTGTTGTAAGATCTATTGTAAGGGGTTTCTCCGCCTCCGACTTGTGTCGAGAAGGAGTATTTATCATTAGTGAGTGCGTGTGCATCACTAGGGCTCTTTAGAGCTCGATCCGTGGAGTAGGAACCGTGCGGTTCCGAACCACGTTATATCATTGTGTTAGCTTGTTGTCTATTTCGTTATTGCTTTTATTATTTCTATTTCCGTTGCGCACTAACAAAATTGTAGACACAAATGCGAGCGAATTTCATCTACGCTATTCACCCCCCCTCTAGCCATTCCAACTATTCCTAACAAGTGGTATCAGAGCCCGGGGCTCTTCTATGGATTAACAACCGGGAGCTAAGGTGAAAGGCTAGAGGGTGAAGATGGAATTCCAAGACAAGCTTGGATGGGAAATCAACACTCCACCTCCATATGATCCAGAAGATTTTCCGACATGGAGAGCAAGAATGGAAACATTCTTGATGATGAACATAGAGGATTGGTTCATCCTCATTGAAGGTCTTGAACCCCCTAGGGATAAGAAGGGGAATGTCCTAAAATTGAAAAAGTGGACCCAAGAGCAACGCCAAAAGCTCAAGACCGAAGATAAGGTAACGAAACTTTTGGAAGATTTAATCCCTAATGATGTTTTGTGCAAGTTAGGGGATTACATGTATGACAAGGAGCTATGGAGAAAATTGGCAAGATACCATGAGGAGAGTTTATCCTCAAGTGAAAGTGAGGAATCGGAAGTTGAGATGGAGTCAACTTCCGAATCGGAGAAAGAAGAAGTAGAAGAGGTGGAAGAAGCATCTACTTCTAGGATTGAGGAGGATAGACCATCCTCTACACCGGAGCAACCTCAAGAAGAGCTCTCAACATCCGATCAAGATGAGGAAGCTCAAAATTCAATTCCGGCACCTACCACCACCCTAGGTAACTCAAACACTTTATTTTCAAACAAAAATCATATTATGTGCTTTGAGTGTAGGGAGTATGGGCATTACAAGAGCAAATGTCCAAAGAGGATCAAGAAAACTCCTTCGGCACCTAAAAGTCAACAAAAGTCAATGGACGCCGGTTCTCCAAGACAAAAGAGCAAGGAGCATGTCATTTGCTTCAACTGCCGACTACCGGGTCATTACCGGAGTCAATGCCCAAAGAAGAAGAAGAAGGGGCAAAGGGGAGCATCACAAGTAGGGGGAGCCACTAAGGCAAACCCTAAGGTATATTTAAATAATGCTCCATCTAATTTAAAGCATGCTAGAACTAATTTTAGCAATTGTGGTATGTATCATAAAGAGCATGCTAGAAATAACAAGCATATGTGTTTAGGAGTTAAGAATGTTCATCTTAAGAATAAGGAGAAATTTGGGACTAATGTCCTTAGAAAAACAATACCTAAGAAATCTATTAAGAAAATCCAAGAACGTCTAGGTTTTAATCCAAAATGGACTAGGCACTCGCCAAGAAAGTCCAATGCCCAAGAGTTAAATAAAAATTCTAAAATTGGGCAATTAGAATTAGAAAACCAAGCCTTGAGGTCAAGGCTTGAGAAATTGGAAAAGACCCTAAACAAAATACAAAATCAATCTCAAGGGTCAAATTGTCAAACTAGTAGGTCAAGAAGTCAAAATCAACTTCTAAGACCTAAGAGTCAAAAGTCAACCAAGGGCAAGAATTGTTTGGGTCACAAACCTAAGTCCAAGGTGACTTACCATAGTGTTCCGTTTGACTATGGGACACTAACTAGGTCTAGGAAGACCAAGGTCAATGGGGAAGTCATTCCTAGAGTTGACCAAGGTTTGTGCCTATTGGCCATGGTTTCGAAGAAACCTAGGATGGCCACTGAGAAGGTTGTTAGGGAGGCAATCCCTAAGGTTAACCTAGGCAAGACCAAAATGACCAAGGCTAATAAGACTAGGAGGGTCATTAGGAAGGTATCTAGGGAGGTTATCCCTAAGGAATATCTAATTAACCCTAGGAGCTCAAATCAATTTTGGGTTCCTAAGAGCGTGATTGATTCACGCTAAGATGGGTTTAGGGTGTGCCAACCTTGATTGGATGGGTAGTTAACTCAACCATAATAAAGGTGGCACCTTAAGGTTACTTTCAAGGTTATGGTTACTTTGGAAATATCCTTGAGTCTTAATCTCAAAGAATTTTAGGTTGTGTCAATATATATCTTGAAAACATGAAAATCAATAAAATTGACACGATCTAGTTTTAGAGGTCATAGTGTGTACCTTTGATTATTGGCACACTTTGGAAGGTCTTGTATCAAGAAATGTGTGGTTAAGATGTAAAAATAACATCTAGAGTGATACTCAAGTGTCACACAACTTGATGTCTTGTATTCACCATGCTTCATATGTTTTACCATATATTTGCATGGAATGAATGTCTAGGATAGATTACATCTCACAAAACAAGTCTTTTACCTTGATTGTGTATTTCAACACTTAGAAAGGGTGAGATGTTAGGTTTTGGAAATCATTGAATGTTAATGTTTGCAAAAATGAAATAAAATATTAAAATACATTAACAAATACATAAATAAAAGTATAACGTCAATACATTCGAAATACAAGATCTAACGTGATAAAATTGAATAATTAAGATGATAAAATCGAGATTATCGATCCATCGATTCGGTGAAGGCCATCGATCGATGCTCGGCGAGGCGATCAGTGATCGCTCACCGATCGGTGATACACATCGATCGATGTACGCGTTACGAGAATGTTCGATCGATTGCGAGCCGGATTAGTCGACTGCCGGCTCGGTAAACCCGGTAATAAACCGCCATCAGTCGACTGATGCTCCACATCAGTCGACTGAATCGTGTTTTTAAAACGCGAACCGCTAGGGTTCGGCGTTTCACGCTGGCAAAACCTTCTTCCTCCTTGGTCTCCGATCGCCGTCTCCCTCTCCGACCGGCTCTTAGGCGTGCCAACCTTCCAAAGTCCTAGGTTTGATAAGCATGTCTCTCCTCTTCCATTTTTGACCTATCTTGGAGCCCTAGTTCACGCGATTTAGGGTTTATTGCTCGTGTTCCGTTTAGGGTTCCGTAAGAAGTTTTCGACTTTTCCTGATCCTCAAGAACTTTTGAGTCTTCCCTCACACACACATGGCGCCTAAGTAACGACTTTTCTTTCCGAGCCCTAATTTTCATTTCCATTACAATGGAGGTTTATCTAATCGCGTATTGTTGCCATTGCATTGCATATCATCACATTACATTCATAATAGGAGAGCCCGTAGGAATGATCCATCCGAGAGTGACTCTCGGTTGTACCAACCTATGTTGGTTAGGTACATCGATAGGAATTTTTTCAATAGGCATTGTAGTGACATCATGGAACTAATTGCATACTACAATTTGATGAAGATTGTCTTGTGCACGCATCCAATCAATGATGACCTTATTAAGGAATTCTACCAAAACCTTAAAAAGGTAGATGACGGCCCTACATACACTACTCGCGTTGCAAAACGCGACTTAGAGTTCACTCCTGCGATACTGCAAGAGTTTCTCGAGTGTAGGCCTTTAGATGACACCTTCATCTTTTATCCTACCATGGACTTTCCTCTACATGAGCCTTTTGCCCACATCTCTATGGAGTCCATGCATGAGCATATTTTTGGTTATCCTCGTCCACTGGCCCAGAATTTATTTCCTATCACCGAGTTATCTGCACCTGACAATGTCCTTTACAAGGTCATTGTTGGGTGTTTTCTGCCCATTGTCACTCGGGGTCTGGCCAAGATTCGGCCTCCCCATCACTTTCTTCTATATGACATACGTCATCAGTTAGACATAAACTTTGCATTGAACATTTTCCACTGCATTGTGCACTTCACTTCCCCTGTACAAGGGAAAGTGCATATGCCTTTTGGACATATCATCACAGCATGGCTCGACTCCGTAGGCATCAACATCCATAGGGCTCTCATGCGGCTATCGGAAGTGTACGATCAGATATCGATCAGAACTTCTCCTTAGCGAAGCTACGGATGGGCGCTGGACAGATGGAGTTGGTGCCTCGACCACCCAGGGCACACAGACAGCCTCCTCCACCGCCCAGAGAGGCGACAGAGGACCACGAGGATACAGAGACCACTGATGAGGATGACCAGATGCCAGCAGACACATCAGTCCATCGAGCGTCATGGCTCTACCGGAGTCCGATTTCGTGGAGTATCGCCAGTCGCCGACGCTAGGTCGTCGAGAGCTATCGACAGCGTGCCTTCGGCGCTCATCTCGATAGGATGGAGGAGACCCAGGCATCATAGAGCAAAGATCACCGATATGCTAGAGATGATGCGGGCCTGGACTCTGAGTCAGCAGCCTCCGCCGCCACCTCCTGCGGACGATTAGAGGATATTAGATTTTTTTTGTGGTTGTCATTTTTGTAGTGAGATTGAGCATAGCCAATCTCCATTTTGAATGTAAAAGACAAATTTTAAGTTAAATGAAATCTTTGTTTCTGAAAAATCTTGTGTGTATGAATGAATATTTATATAATTGTATTGCTATCATATACCATGTCATGACATTGTTTAGGGTTACTTTAGATGTCATGTGTTCTTAGATTTCATATTATGCCATGACATCATGATTTTGAGCATATGCTTATTTATATCATCTCAAATGTCATAATCATTCATGCATTTAATTAAAATTGATTTAAAGACTATGACATGACTTGGAGTCCCATTTATAAGGGAATCAAGTAGAGTTGCTTTAGAAAATGCATGAAACCCTAGTTTAGGGAGAACAAAACCCACATCTCACATCTAATTGACATGTATGTGTATTTATACACCATAGATACATGTGAGATACTAGGATATGAGTTAAGTTCAAGGTGCATAGTTTTTGCATCTAGATGAACTAAAACTCATCCAATTCCATTGTGGATCATTGGGAGAGCTTGTGTACAAGTCACGTACATAGAGCCCAAGGAATATGATCCAAGATAAGGTTTTGAAAACATTTTAAAATCAATTTAGAAAACCTTGGTGAAGTCTATCTTTTGATAGCAATCACCATTGATAAGATTGATACAAAGTGAGCTTCAACTTTGAAGTTCTTAGTCACTTTTGGATTTTGTATCAATCTCCTAATTCAATGGTAAAAATATTTTTCCAAAATTTTTCACTAATTGTATGTGTGTTAAGTAATATACGTATCAAGTTTCATGATTTAGAATTACTTATGCATTTGATTATCAATATCTGATGGAAGTGTTTGGACTCGACTAAATTTATGCTTTATCACTCATTGTTGCCGTGCCGATCGGTGATGGACACATCACGGTCGATAGTAGCCGACAGTAGTCGATCGATAAGCTGATTTTGGTAACCAAAAGTTGTTTAACCCGATTTTAGCTACGGTTATGATCCCTAACCACTCCTAACCCTAGGATATGCTTTGGGAAGCATTATAAAGGGTGAAAATCTATTGGATATGGATTAGGAGAGTTGTTTAGGGTTTGTATCAATTATAAGGTATGGAGAGTTAAATGTTGAATTTCTAACCTTAGTTTTGACGGTTTAAAGTTTCTATTGGCTTAGGGACTTCCCAAGGACATTGTTGGTGCAATGGTAAAGGGGGAGCAAGCCTTTAGAGGGAGATATCCATCTTGGGATGATGGATGTGGTTTTCTCCTTGAAGGGGAGAATGTTATCAATTTGGGAAATTTATGGATTTTTAGAAACCCAATTTGGAAATTGGGAGAGTGGATAGGATTGCCTCTCTTGAGTGATATGGGACTTATCACTAGGAAGATGGTAGGCATCCTAGGTATTTTTGGATCAAGGGGGAGATTGTAAGATCTCATTGGGACATGAGACATTGACCTCCTTGGAGAGAAAACCTTTTTGATGTTAGTCAAAAAGGGGGAGAATGTTTGGGGGAGAACATTTGGGATAATTGGTAAAGGAGTTGAGTTAGTATTCTAACTCAATTATTTGTTTGGTTTTTGTCAAACATCAAAAAGGGGGAGATTGTTGGTGCAATCGGCCCAGGTCACGAAGACTGTGAGTTTGGGCTCGAGTGATGTTTTGATGTGTTTTGATGTTTCGACAAAACATATGACAATATAATTGTCAAAAGTCCAAGTCGGACACTTGGCAATGTAAAGTCCAACATGGGTTGGCAAGGAAAGTCCAAGCATGGTCTTGGCATGGAAAGTCCAACATGGGTTGGCAAGGGAAAGTCCAAGCTTGAGGCTTGGCATTTGAGAAGTCCAAGGGTTTGATATTGGCGGCTTAAAGTCCAAGCGGGAGTCTTGGCAGCATAAGTCCAATGGTTGGCGGCGTAAAGTCCAAGCGGAGTCTTGGCGGCGTAAGTCCAATATGCCTTGGCGGTGTAGACACCGTTAGCATGACATAGCCGACGGAAGCACCTGAAGGCTAGCGCGATGGATGAACAAGTCATGGATGACTTGGAGGGATCCGAGAGGAGTGAGGCTGATGGAGGTGACTAGAAGGCTTAGGTCTAGGCTAAGGGTGGTCTAGCAAGTATGGGGAACCATACTTGAGTTAAAACCTCATGTTTGAGGTGTGCCCGACCGGTGCCATGGGCGACCGGACCGAGTCAACTAGGGTTTGATCGCGGGTTATGGTAGCCGATCGCCATAGGTTGGCGCCGATCGATGACTGAGCAAATGACCGATAGTATGATCGGTCGACCGGTGCTCGAGAATTCGCCACGATCGGAGTCGAGACTCGATCGTCGAGTGAGGATTCCATCGGTCGATGGTCACAATCCCGATCGATGGGCCCGTTGGACTTATCCAACGTGGAACTAGCCGTTGTCTCACGACAACAGTGGCATCAGTCGACTGATGGTCTCGATCAGTCGACTGATAGACTTTTTCCAGCACAGGTTGAAGCTATATATGGAGATCGTGATGGAGGAAAAAGCAACTGGTTCTTGAGGGCTATTGGGGCGATTTGTTGGTGCAAATCAGGTCTCCAAGTGCAAGCAAGCAACCAAGCATTCAAGCAATCAAAACAAGTGTTGTAAAGTCTTTTCTTTACTTGTATTTCATATTTACATTGTATATTGCTTGTATTTCATTCTTACTGTTGTAAGATCTATTGTAAGGGGTTTCTCCGCCTCCGACTTGTGTCGAGAAGGAGTGTTTATCATTATTGAGTGCGTGTGCATCACTAGGGCTCTTTAGAGCTCGATCCGTGGAGTAGGAACCGTGCGGTTCCGAACCACGTTATATCATTGTGTTAGCTTGTTGTCTATTTCGTTATTGCTTTTATTATTTCTATTTCCGCTGCGCACTAACGAAATTGTAGACACAAACGCGAGCGAATTTCATCTACGCTATTCACCCCCCCCCTCTAGCCATTCCAACTATTCCTAACACCTTGTTACAACCGTTCGTGTTCCAGCTACTCTATAGTAGCTATCCAGTAGCTAGCCAAAACCCCAAGAGCATTTCTGCTCCTCACCTTTACAAAACAACATAATAACTGATAAGTCCACATCATATATATGACGTCTTACTTCACGGTTCTTTAACTGTCGTAAGCTTAGGATACATCTTATTCAATAGCATCGGAATCGCTATGATCCCCGAAATGATGCATCCATGTACACTACCCTTCCATCCACACAAGAATGATTAATCAACACTGGCATAAAAGTCAACCATCGTCTGAACCCTGAAACTAGTTTCACAAGCTTCAAACCAAGTAAATTCCATCACCTTCCTGGTCCAACCAGTCAGTGATGTAGTACCGCTAGAGCATCCTATCCATATCTATGGTAATAATCAAATCAATACCAGGAAACCACCATCTACGGTGCCCGAGTGCGCAACTCCAACTAACACAACTGATCCAATCATGTCCAGAATACACGACTTCCCAAATCATTGGACAACTAAGTAATCAAATAGTCTAATAAGATAATCAAAAGCTCATACAATTCATACAAAGTATGAAATTATCATCGCTACACACCTGCATTATCTTTACTCTAGGCTGATGATATAACAATCATCACAATGACAATGATAATTGTATGACACCACGTCACTACAATATCAACACATCAGTCATAAATCAATCCCAGAGTATACACAGGTGTCCAATAGATGATCTAAACAGATCATCTATCCACAATGAAGGATATTCATTTCCTTCTACAACTACCACATTCTATGATCGATAATCGATGCATAATCTCAAAGGTTCATCTCTCTTTTAACAAAGAGTTCCGAATCTTCTCTAGAATAAATACTGGGACAGATAAATATCTCATCCAACACCTCCTATAATAAGGTAAAACGATCTTTCATCGTCTTGACCAGTGTAGGTATACATGCCTTACCCATAACCAAATCACTAATAGTAGGGACTGATATTCTCTGAGGGTTTACTCTTTGACCTTCAAATGGGTGGCTAGCAGGCCAAATCCCTAGCTTCCTAATTCGATATCAGTCGACACATCTAAAGAGTCCATACTTCTGAAATCATGGTTAGGTTTCGCAAGGTCAATACGTCGTCGACCTCGTCGACGACCATGAGTAGGGGCAATTTCACTTGGTAGCATTTTCTACAATGAGTAAGTATCTAACAAGAACATAATGACAACTTCCTATTACATAAGAAAAATACAGTAACCACTAAAGACAATATTTTTTCCTATAGCTCAGAGATATCCTTCAGCTTGCCTGGTCCCAAAACATGAGAACTCCCAAAAATCCAAGGAAAAGAAAATCCTCGAAACACAAAACCCACAAACCAAAATCGCAAACCAATAAAATTGTCATGTCCCGGGGGCATATCCGTCATCCAAATAACGGAGGAGCCCCTTAGTAACAATATTCAGAACTACATGGACCAGATCTGGTAAAAACCTCGAGATAATAATAGAAATACAAGTATTTTATTAATTGCATGCATGCATGACTAAACATAAATCAATTAAAGTAAAATAGTTTTATGACAACAAATCAAATTTACGACAAAATCCAAAGTGCATAAACAAAATGCAATACCGATAAAGTAAATAAAGCAGCATCTCGACGATGCAGTAGGACAAGCACGGAAAGGGACTCTCTGAGTGACACGAAGGTAGGTCAACAGGATATGTTCTCCATCAGTTAACCTAGAGGATAAGTGAGGAAAGCGTGAGTACAACCACTCAGTGGATGGATAGACAATAGTGCATAATCATAAAGCACATAATGGAAGTCAAAGGAAATAAACTAGAGTAATCCAACCCTCAGAGTACCAATATCAATGTGCAACTAACCTGGTCAGTAGTATAACAAATATACCCGCAATATACACAACCACTGCAATCTACAAGCAATGCACATCCAGATACCATGACAAAGCCTCGTGACCCTCGAGGTAATACAAAGGGAACTATCTATGAGCTACCGTGAACGAAACTCGTGTGTCGACAATCAATATACTCAGCACTATCTACGCGCAACTACATGCTACCACGAATGGGACTCGTGGGTAAACAGGCAGTATAAAGACTCAATGTCTCTGGACAATGACATGCTACCACGATTGAGTCTCGTGGGCAAACAGCGTACACAGATATCTAGTTATTGACTGCACAACAACATGCTACCACTAATGGGTCGCGGGGGCAGTCGATTATCCTAGGTTGTTAAGCCTAGGGTTATCCAATACATCTAGCATAGAACATCTGTCAACGTCGACAAAGATCATCGATCTACAATTAAACTCATTTAGGCAATCAAGCGAGGGTTTCAACACCTCTAATACGAAATGTTTACCAAAGTCAATAAAGATCATCGACTTATAAATAAATACGTCGAGATGGTCAAGTCTAGGATTTCGTCCTAGCTAATAGGAAATGCCTATCAATGCCAATAAGGACAACAAATCTACTAACAAGTCCGACAAGAGGGTTAAGCCTAAATTATACCATTTCTACCAGTTCAATCATGCATGATACAACATGCTACCACGAACAGATCTCGTGGACACTTAAGATGTAAAGTAGCTATCTTGCTACAGACATCATACGAATCCGATTATCACCAACTCTGAACGAATAATGCAAGAGTATAACCTTACAGTAGATTATCTCAACCATGAATGGGGGACATATTCGACCACAGATATACAAAGCAACCATAGGGAGACTCTACTACAGACTCTCTCTCAACCAAGAATGAGAGATATAGTTGGCAGCCGAAATATGAACAACCTTATATACCCTCTAAGGATTAATCGCATCCTAATCATACAACCTCTACTAGCCCGATCACCATATCAACTAAAATAGTAAATGGATAAACATATACCAATAAGCACATCTAGGTTATTATGCCTAGGGTTCCAACACCTAGAGTTTTACTAATGTTTCATTGCTGAGATCCGCTCCTACGGAATACTCTCATCTAAGTTATTCTATCTCTACTAGTCTCAATCATGGTATCCACCACAATAACACATAACCAAATAAACATGTAACAACGATATCCAATAAACAACAGCATAGTCATACTAATGGCAATCAATGGTTGAAATTTTATTTAGGGTATATATAAAGGGGTCATGCCAGTACAAAGTCAAAGCAATATGCTATAGAGCATCAAGTGAAAATATACCCTAAACCACGTAAGCAACATAATCATATCATCACGCACTAAATCTAGAAAATTTATCTCTAAAATTTATTCACCTGTTAGCCGTCTAGAGATGTCCTGTCATTGCCAAATCCCTAAATTGACTTCGTCAATAATACCTCGAATTTTCGAAACATAAAAATCATCAAAAATCCGTACAAATCCGAAAATACTCAAATTAACTTGCCAAACGTGGCGAACTCCGAAGACCCAAAGACCCTAAGGAACTCGGAACCTATGCTCTGATACCAAATAAATTGTCACGCGCCGGGGGAGTCACCACTAGACAAAAATCCAGCAGCATCTCCCCTGTATGGTTGACAATACGAAACTTGCATACAAGGCCCATACGGCCTACTATACATCGGTCAACATGACCGGAACAAAAACCACACATGCATGTCATAAATAGGCCTCAGGCCAACAATCAAAGTAAATAACAAAAGTCTACAATATCTAGACTTACCCCTTCTTCCATCTGAGCAGGAATACTCAACCAAAACCATTCGAATAAAAGTCCGAATAGAAGTCCATAAGGACATAACATATTTCACCAAAACATCCACAAGTACATAACCAAAACACAAGTCCTACACATTTCTTCTAGTCATAAATCGAAACCATAAGACCAACAAAAACAAATCCATTTCGACGAGGGGGATTGGCAGCTAGACTCCCCTGGCAGTTTCAACCTGAAATAGATGTAAAGTAACGGGGTAAGTTCAACGAACTCAGCGGGTATCAAGTCGACATGCATAGTAAGATATATCTAACAATAATAATCATGCCAGTATAGTCTCCTGATCAATAATAGGTAAAATGCAAGGAAAAGCTACAGAAAGACTATACATACCTGAATCTCCTATCCTGACATAGGAGTATGAGCCATACTAGCAGAAATAAGGTCGTCAGACAAAATACAAAAATGTATCCTATATGCATGTCAATCATATGCAACATCCAAGGTAGCAACCAAAATGCAGCAAACACAATACAAATGCCATCCATGAAAAATGCATGCGATGTAAATGAAATGGTCACCTCTGACACCAGTCAGCCGCCTCACACACGATGGTGAAGCCGAGTGGGTAGGGCTATGACAATTGTGCACTCTGCCATCATGACTCCTGAGTGACCGAGTGGACAGGATGCTGTCGGAGTACACCTATCCTCCTGCCCCAAACAGAGTGGGGAGCAAAGCTCTCATCTCCCGATGTCGTAGACTAGAGGAGGGATCCCTGCCCGCTATCACGCTGCCTCATCGCTACCCATGAGAGAACCAGCGGAGCCTGACAGAGCTACTGCACACACCATTCTAATATACCACTAACCTGTAACGCTCGTAAAAATTTCTAGCCATTTTACGAGAATTTTTGGCTTTACGATAATGGGCTTTATGTGGGTTTTTCCCAAAATAAAAGAAAATAGCCAAAAAAGAGATGCAAGGCCTAGGAATTGAACCCCAAACCTCTAGAGATAGCCAAGCCCTATAGATGCACCCACTAACCAGAAGCCCAATAGGATTATATCATTAGGGGAAGAGGGGAAATTGTAGATAAGTGTGATGAGGGTAAATGAAGAGGCATGGAAAAGAGAAGAGAAACTTCACTTCCTCCCTTTATAAAGAAGAGTGAAAGTCCCATTTGGCCACTTCTTCTTCTTCCCTCTTCTCTTCTTCTTCCTCACCGAGCTCCCTCTTCATCCTTTGGCCGAAACCCCCATTCAAGCAAGGAGAAAGCTAGGTGGCTTCCATTAGGTCATCTCCCAAGCAAAGCGAAGGAAGTAAGATTCCCTCACTGCAAAGATATTAGCTTTGTAGAGCTTTGTAGGTCATGTACATGAAAGAAAGATGGAGTTCATAGCCTTATATGTTTCGGCCAACCAAGGAATTTAGGGTTAGGGTTTGCATGAAAATGAATCTAAGGATATGATCATAGATTGTAGGCTTCAAGTAGGAATTTTTAGGTGCCAAAACCCAAGTTCATAGCCCTATATGTTTCGGCCAACCAAGGTCTTGAGGGCTAGGGTTGCATGAAAAGGCTTCTAAGGGAAGTAGGAGATGTTATATGCTTCATGTAGAAATTTTAGGTAATAAAAACCCAAGCTTGAGCCCTTACATGTTTCAGCCAACCAAAGTATTTAGGGTTAGGGTTGCATGAAAATGCTTCTAATGATACCATGATAAGTTATAAGCTTCATGAAGGAATTTTAGGTAACAAACATCCAAGCTTGATACCTTACATGTTTCGGCCAACCAAAGTATTTAGGGCTAGGGTTGAATGAAAATGCTTCTAATGATACCATGATAAGTTATAAGCTTCATGAAGGAATTTTAGGTAACAAACATCCAAGCTTGATACCTTACATGTTTCGGCCAACCTTGGTGTTAGGATTAGGGTTTCATGAAAACACCCCCTTATGTAGTTATGCTTTGTGTATGATTTTAATATGTCATGAATTATGCCTATGTGATGAAAATGTTCATGATTCAATATGCTATGAAATATACTTATGTGATGAACATGTTTAAGATGTAGTATGCCATGAAATTATGCCTATATGATGAATATGTTTATGAGGTAATATGCCATGAAACATGCCTATGTGATGAACATGTATTATGATTTAATATGCCATGAATATGCCTATGAAATATGCTTATGCGATGAACATGTTTATGCTTTAGGACCCCCTTTAGGGCACTCTTATGTTATGAATGCATGTATGCTATGAAATGTCTGAGATGAAGATGCTTCCCTTTCAAGTAGGGATTAAGAGCTCTCCTTATGATAAGATAAGATGGAGATGCTTCCCTTTCAAGTAGGGATTAAGAGCTCTCCTTATGATAATATAAGATGGAGATGCTTCCCTTTCAAGTAGGGATTAAGAGCTCTCCTTATGATAAGATAAGATTGAGATGCTTCCCTTTTTATGTTGGGGATTAAGAGCATTCTTTATGATATGACAAGAAAGAAAGGAATTAAGTATTTTACTTTGTAAGAGGTTAAGTACCCGACCTGTCAGGTGGTCGTTAATCAAATCCAAAGGGACATAAGAAGACGTAAGAGGTCTTGCCCTGGTAAGACGTAAGAGGTCTTGCTCTAGTAGGTCTGGTGGCTCGTTACCCCAGCCTATTAGGGAACGCGCATTATGTGGTACTTAACCTGAGGCCCCCCATGCAAGTTATGATTATGTTGAAGTATCTATATGTATATGTTTTGAAAAGAAAGGACTTTTATGAAATTGTGCATGCTTATGTTAAAGTTTATGAATGCTTATGAACTTGTCCTTTATGCATGTTAGATTTTATGAAGTTATGATGCTTATAGTTGAGTTAAGAATATTTGTGACTATGCACTTTGTGCATGTTTCAGATTTATGATGTTACAGATACTTATGTTATGAATGCTTATGGTTAAGTTTAAAAAAGCTTATGAACTTGTCCTTTATGCATGTTAGATTTTATGAAGTTATGATGCTTATAGTTGAGTTAAGAATATTTGTGATTATGTACTTTACGCATGTCTAAGATTTATAATGTTATGGATTGCTTATGTCATGAATGCTTATGTTAAATTATGCCCTGCTTAGATTTAATTATGCTTAGCATGCTGATGTAAACTCTATGCCATGCTTAGGTTTTATTACGTGGGTATGTTGTTGATTAGTGTTGCTATGAAACACTTAGGCTATTTATGCTAGTATGCTCATGTTTCTAATTGCTCGATGAAGTTTGTGGCTTTTGTGAGTAGGCAAGAATCTTACTAAGCTATATGCTTATAGTTTATGTTGTCCATATACTGCAGATAAAGGAAACCTGAACTAGAGAAAGTAGCAGGAAGGGCCAAGTGTGTGTGATAGTGGCATGGTGGAGAAAGACCCTGTTACTATCTGCTTGTATTACATGCACAATGAACCACTTAAAACTTTGCTTCAGCTTATAAGACTTATGAATCATTAGTATCATGTTGGATGATGCTTATTTATGTTACTGTTCAATTACTTAAGAACTCATGAATGACTCTTTATGTTATGCATGTTAGAAATGAGACAAGATATGTTAACATGTTGATTATGAATATGATATGTGACGCATGTGCAAAAGAAGGTTTAAGTTATGATAACATGTTAAAAAAAAAAATAGTAAAGTAGCGCCGCCCTGAGAGCAGATAAGGGCGGGCGTTACATAACCCATGAGTGGCTGTGTGTGCAGAATATGTAACTGGCTGCGGGCTCAACTACAAAGGAACCCCGTCCAGCCAGCATGCAATCATGCAAGATGGTGCATGACACTAAATCATGTAACACCAACTAAAATACATCTCCGAATAACATGCACAAACAAATAGGTATATATCAATGACCTAGGTAAAACAGGGAAGGTATAACTAAAAGCTGATCAAGTGCATGTGTCAAGTATGACACAGCGACATACAATGCAGATAAACATAAAAATTATTGCAAGCTATAACCAACTAAGCATATCAATATGACAATATCTAAAATATAATTCAAAATACCCGCATGCTATAATTCTCGAACTAATGAAATCTTCACGCCCATGGACCTGTCTCGTGGTCGAAACCTGCATACAACATAACTATTGTTAAGCACTAAGATACGATCCACCGTCAAATCGAATCCTAAATCAATTTCAAACATAAACCAATTAACCCAAATGCTTAATAAAATCTCGATCACATCCACCCTAATATAATTGTGATTTCGTCCAATTAATCGAATATGATTTTACAACCCCTATTCCAAATCGACAAATCTTCAACATCAACCCATTCCACAAAATACACAACCCAAATAGGAATATCACATCCAACAACTCCAATAACATCCATCCCCATTGCAGCAAGGAAATTAACAGCATCCTAGATCAATCCTCCATTTTCCTCAAACCCAATTCACCACTCCAATCACACGGCAACCATCCAAAATCATACAGCCCTGCATAGTCTAGAATAGAACCATTCTTCATGCCCATTTACAACTCAATTCACAGCGACCATAGCCAAGATCAACACATCAATTAAAGAAAATAAACAAATGAGATATACAAACTCCACTGGTAGCCATTCCTTATCCCAATCCATTGTTCCCCTATTCAAGACCACTGCCCAAAATCATAAACTTAAACCAAATGAAGGAAACCATAGCTAGGACTATGATCTTCATCCAAAGTAAAGAGACGATCAGATCTTACTAAACTCCAGCGATGATCTACAGAAAACCCAACCAGGCAGTGCAATCCACAGAACTGGTAGAAAACCCCTTGTTCCGACAGAACTCGTGGCTCCCAAACAGATCAAGGTGTAGGATGTCGTTGATGCAAGCTCCCCTGCCACCCCACACTCTCTGTTGTCGCTTGTCCGAAGGGATCGTCGAGGATGATCCGGTCGTCGCTGTTTGCCACGAGGAGAGGGAGAGAACGACGAGAATAGTGAGGTTGCTCGGTGAGGAGGGGATGTTGCGGTATGGGTAACGACAGCAACGATGAAAGGGGAAAATGGGCGATGGCAATAGGCGCGCACGCGGGGAGAAGATGGCGGCAACTCGATCACGGTGGCGGCGGTGGCAAAGGCACGCGATGCATGCACATGGAAGGCCGGTGGAGATGCCGGTGCGGAGGGAGGCGGCGCCGACTTGAATTTGTGGAGGCTGAAGGAATAGGTTTAGTTATATCTAATTTCGTTGAATTAATCCTCTCGATTAATTCTTTAGAAATTTTATGTTTAATTAAAGCTAAACGAGTCCTATCAAGTGTTATCCCATATATACAAATATATATATACATATTATTATTATTATTATTATATTATTTTAATAATTTATTTAATTTTTTTTCGATATATTACAGTGGATGCTAGTTATGGTAACTAGTTCATTGGAGTGACTAGCTGTAAGACATCATATGGTTCTCTACATATATGGATATGTCAATAAAGTTCTTACTGCAGCTTAAGTGCGATGTTCCTTCGACTTGCGGTATTCAAGTCATCTTTGTCATGAAGGCTTATGCTTTGACATCTTAAGCAAGCATCTCCGTGGAGATGTAGTCCCGGGATGATTGGGTATAAGTCGAAGTGGCTGAAGGTGTTTGAATAACCTACAGAGGATTCACCACTTCTTGCGAGGAGATGTATACCCAATGGCCTCACGTTAGATTGTTACTAAAGTCTTTGGCCAAAGCAATACATGTTTAGAGTATGGTACACTTGGATACATGTGCAGTAACTAGAATCTGTAGGACGAGGAAGTAATACTTGGGCTAGGTGTGACATAGTCAGCCTAGTAGGGACTGACTCGAAACACCATGTCCTGAACCAAGTGGGCATAAGATGAGTGAAGGGAATGGGGCACATTTCACTATAGCTGTTGAAGGATTTCAGAAGTTGTTCTGGGGTCAACTGTTGATTTTTTGGTTAATTGGGGATCATGATGTACTACTAGGTGTCACTCATGATCATTATATAATTAAAGGTTAATTATAGACCACCAACATAAACCGGGAACCTATTTCGTCACACTCATAACGAGCATAATCCGAAGGATTTAAAACGAGCTTGAGAATAAGATTTACATATTGAGAGAGACATGGTTTGGTTGGAGCAAATGAAGAGCAAGCATGAAATTGTTTCAGTCGCAATGGAAGCGTGGATGGGGCGAGTCTTATGAAGACATGATGGACGAACCAAATCGGTTTGGTTCTAACCCAATTGTGGAAAATAAACCAAAGGGGTTTGATTTGTTTTAAACGAATGAACCGAAATTGGTTCGGTTCGTTTTAACTTAAAATAGACCAACACGGTTTGGTTTATTTTAACTTAAGTTAATGGAGCGGGTTAACGGGTTTTGGTTGTGAACCAATAACCCTTTAAGAAAAGGTTTCTTGAGAAAAGGTTTTAGAGAAGAGGTCTTGAGAAAAAGTCTCTTAATGGATAAGAGATATGTTCTCTATAAATAACGGGGTTGAGAGATATCCCGTAACGAATAGGTTCAAGGATTTAGAAACCCTAGCCATTTTCCCCTCTTCTCCTCCTTGCTCTTGCCACCCAAGGCAAGAACCCGCCCAAGTTGGTTGCCGCCCAACCTTGCTGCTGCCGCCTCTTTGCCACCGACCAACCACTAGCCGCCGGCAGTCTTCAGCCCACCCTCAACTGCCAACCAACCACCCTTGGTCGTCGGCGACCAAGGATCAGCCGACCGAGCATTGGCCGACCTTCCCTTCCTCCACAACAAGCTGTCCAGTTTTGGACAGCTTGTTCTCCTCTTGTTGGAGAGGTCGTTTGGTAGATGTTTTGTGCTCCTACAGTGACCTACTTGCCAGGGATTGGATCTCCGGCAATCCTCATAGGTGGAGGATTGATGTTTCGTCAATCAGTTGACAAAAACCGCTTCCGAGAAGCGAGTTCATGGAACTCGGTTTTAGGATCCGAATTTGATTCTGATTGTGATCGTCTCTCGATCACAACGTCTTCGATTCGAGACTAGTATCTCATGAGAAGATGGGGCTCGTAGCTTGGTGAAGCTATCCCGACAATACCCGGCTTGGATACGTATAGAGGCGAAACTTATGAGGGTCGCTAAGGTTGATGTCATTTCCACTTCACGTAATTCGTCAGGTATACGTAGATTAGTTTCTTTATTACAAAATTGGAAATACCGATTATGTCTACACTTGATGTATCCTTTCATGCATGTGGTGTGTGTGTTGTAATAAGTTAGTTATTACTCATTTTATTTGCTTCCGCTGTGCATGTTTACGAAACATGTTGGAACGCACACCCACGTCGGTGGCGGAGAAACCCAACAGTGGTATCATAGCCCGACTGCGTTTCAACATAATTGTAAAATTGTTTTGCTATAGTCATAATTGCAATTTTGGAAATTTTCTACTTTTGGAAAGTTAAGAAATAATTATGGAAATTTTAATTAGTAAATAAATTCAAATTGGAAATTTTTGAATGTGATTAGGAAATTGTAATTTAGGAAATTTGTTTCCTAAATTAAATTTAAATTTACTTAATTAATATTTTCATAAATAAAATATATGATTAGATTTGAAAATTTGTTTCATAATTTAATCAAGATTTAATTTGGGAAATCGAATCTCAAACATATTTTATTTCCAAAATTAGTTATGACAAATATGGAAACTACTTGTAAATGCATAATTGTATGCCATGTAATTGCACTACATGCATATCATTATGTCATGCATGTCGTGACATGTAGATATATGCCACGTGTGTCATGTCATGTAGATAATAGTTATTTGCATGCAAAGAGGATGAGACCTTAAATCCCTTATACAATATTAAATCCTACACCTTCCATTAATATGGTTAGAACTAGAGTTCCATTTCTTGTTTGGGTTGTTGGACTCTCTCGAAGCCAAGCTCGAACCTGAACATGTTCAAACCATTGGAATAGTTTATTAGCAATACGATAAGAGTCAGAGGTCAATCGTTAGTTTGGGTTGTTAGACTCTCTCCAAGCCTGGCTAATTGGTTGAATGCACACTAACCATGTTAAAACTATTTCACGATTAATGGGGCAGCTTTAACTTAGAGCATCAGTTTGTTGGACTCTCTCCAAGGTCGATATGAAGGGAGGTGAAGTAGGGTGTGTTAGTAATATATGAGAGATGTCCTAAGGCAATCGCCTTATGTATGAACCATTTATATGATAAATGAAGATTCACTATTTGAGTATACATGTTTAATGTATTTGATTGGATCTTAAACTCATTTACTGAATGTCCATGATACGATTCACAGCATGAGAGAATTTGTGATAGGATCACAACTAGTGAGTATCTCTACATGTGTAATTGTGATGTATCGGAATTATCCCTAGTTGATGAATTGATGGATTTGGACACCATCAATTCTGTCGAGACTAGCACGAGGTATACTCCTTGGTGTATCCAAGCAGCTGATTCTCACCGGGCCGGAGACATTGTGATGTCCGAGTTAATCGTGGATGCTAGTTATGGTAACTAGTTCATTGGAGTGACCAAATAGTAAGACTTCATATGGTTCTCTCGCATATATAGATATGTCAATGAAGTTCTTACCGCGGGCTTAAGTGCGATGTTCCTTCGACTTGCGGTATTCAAGTCATCTTGATCATGGAGACTTATGCTTTGACATCTTAAGCAAACATCTCCGAGGAGATGTGGACCCGGATGATTGGGTATAAGTCGAAGTGATCGAAGGTGTTTGAATAGCCTATAAAGGATTCACCACTCCTTGCGAGGAGATGTATACCCATGGCCTCTCGCCAGATTGTTACTAAAGTCTTTGGCCAAAGCATTACATGTTTAGAGTAAAGTACTCTTCGATACATGTAGAGTAACTAGAATACGTAGGACGAGGAAATGATACTTGGGCTAGGTGTGACGTAGTCAGCCTAGTGGGGACTGACACAATAGACCATGTCCTGAACCAAGTGGGTATAAGATGAGTGAAGGGAATGGGGCACGATTCATTCGAGCTACTGAAGGGTTTCAGAAATAGTTCTGGATCAACCGTTGATCTTTTCGGTTAATTGGGGATCATGATGTACTACTAGGTGCCACTCATTATCGTTCTATAATTAATGGTTAATTATAGACGGCCAACATAAACCGAGAACCTATTTGGTCACACGCACAACGAGTGTAATCCAAAGGATTTAAAACGAGCTTGAGAATTGGATTCTCAGACCGAGAGAAACTAGGTTTGGTTGGACCAAACATAAAGCGAGCATGAAATCGTTTCAGTCGCAATGGAAGCGTGGATGGGCCGTGTCTTATGAAGACATAATGGATGAACCAAAATGGTTTGGTTCTAATCCAATGGATGAGAATAAACCAAAGGGTTTGGTTTATTTTAAACGAATGAACCAAAAGTTGGTTCGGTTCGTTTTAACTTAAAATAAACCATCATGGTTTGGTTTATTTTAACTTATCTTAATGGAGCGGGTTAACGGGCTTTATGGATATGATCCATTAACCATTAAGAGAATTAGTTCTCTATAAAAGTGGGCTTAAGGGATTGTTAAACCCTAATCATCCAAAACCCTAAAGCAAGTTGCCGCCCACCTCCTTGGTGAATTCGGCGCCAACAACCTTGTGCCACCGTCCAGCCACTTGTGCCGCCGTCCAACTTGTTGCCGGCGACCAAGCTTCATCCGGTGAACCTCCGGCGACCCTCCGGTGATCTCCTATAGGTTTGGCATCAAGGTTAGGCTTTTCTCTCCTTGTTTTGGCCGGCGCCTACTCCTCCACCAAGCTGTCCAGTTTTCTGGACAGCTTCTCCTCCTCTCGTCGGAGCGTCGTTTGGACGACGGTTAGTGCTCCGACAGCGGCTAACATACCGGGGATTTGATCTCCGGTAATCCTCTGAGGTGGAGGACGAAGGATTCGTCAAACGGTTGACGAACACCTCTCCGGAGAAGCGAGTTTTGAGAACTCATTTTGGATCCGAATTTGGATTCGGATCGTGATCATCTCTCGATCACGTCGTCTTCAACACGAGGCTAGTAACCCGTACGAAGACGAAGCTCGTGACTTAGCAAAGTCATCCCGAGGAGCTCGGCGTGGATACGGATAGAGACGATTCTTACGAGGATCGTTCCGGTTGATGCCGTTCCCGCTACACGTCATACGGAAGGTATAACGTAGTTTAATTTCCTTTTATTGCAAATTTTAATTTACGGTTATGTCTACACTTGTTGTAATAGCATGCGTGTGTTGTGTGTGTTGTAATAAATATAGATTTATTATTTTTATTGCTTCCGCTGTGCTCATGTTTACGAAACATGATCGAACACACACACGCCGCGGTGCCGGAAACCCAACAGTGGTATCAGAGCCAGGTTGTGTTTCGACATAATCGTAAAATGGTTTTGCGATAGTCATAATGTATTTCTGGAAATTTTTTAATTTTGGAAATTTAGAAGTATTTATGGAAATTTTTCAATTTTGGAAAGTCTAGAAGTATTTATGGAAATCTTCCACTTTTGGAAAGTTGGAAGTATTTATGGAAATTGATATTTTCCATAAATAAAATATTTGATTAGATTCTGGAAATTTTTTTTCCTAATTTAATCATGATTTGATTTGGGAAATCAAATCTTAAAATATTTTATTTCCATAAGTAGTTTTAATGATTTAGGAAATTGGTTTCCTAAATAGATTTTCCTTAATCAAATAATTCCATGAATAAAATATGTGATTAGATTTGGAAATTTGTTTCCTAATTTAATTATGATTTGATTTGGAGAATCAAATCTTAAACATATTTTATTTCCATAAATAGTTATGACATATAAGGAAATTATATACATGACATAATTGTATGCCATGTAATTGCATTAGATGCATAACATTATGCCATGCGTGTCGTGACATGTAGATGTATGCCATGTATGTCATGCCATGTAGATAATAGTTATTTGCATGCAAAGAGGATGAGACATAAAAACCCTAACTACATATTAAAGCCTACACCTTCCATTAATATGGTTAGAACCAGAGTTCTGTTTCTTGTTTGGGTTGTTGGACTAACTCCAAGCCCGGCTCGAACCTGAACATGTTCAAATCATTGGAATAGTTTGACTCTAATATGGTAAGAGTCAGAGGTCAATCGTTAGTTTGGGTTGTTGGACTCACTCCAAGCCTGGCTAATTGGTTGAATGCGCTCTAACCATATTAAAACTATTTCGCGATTAATGGGTCGGCTTTAACTTGGAGCATCGATTTGTTGGACTCACTCCAAGGTCGATGTGAAGAGAGGTGAAGTTGGGTGCTATGCATATGATGCATACTTGTTAATGTGTTAACAACCCAATGTATGTGTAAACATTCAATTAGTTGATAGCACATTGTGATAGTTACATATACATGATATGTAATCGGTATACTTGATACCCACCATCATAGCTAAGAATGGCTTGTTGGACTCACTCCAAGGTTGTTCTTATCTATGATGGATATCAGCCCATTCGAAGATGGACCTACGATCTCCCGAAGTGATTTTAAGGGTTTTTGAATTCGAAAAATGAATGGGATTTATAAATGTATATTGATGCATTTTTAAAATCATCTTTCTCATATATGCTCGTTTTGTATTTCTAAGTTAATATATTGATCATGATGTGTTTGAATTTGCGTTCCATTTTGGATTCAAATAAATTGACTGGGCCGAACTTCTTGGACTGGCTTAGAAACTTGAGAATTGTTCTCAAGGTGAAAAGCTTGTGTATGTCCTCGAAGCGCCTCTTCTCGCCCGTCCTAGTGACGATGCAACTTTGGACCAATTGTTGGCCTATCAGAAACATGTGAGTGATTCTGAACAAATGAGTTGCATCATGCTAGCCATGATGGAACCCAAGCTATGAAAACAACATGAGCATATGGATGCTCATATCGTAGTCCTTCATCTTTGTGAGTTGGTTGATGAGCAAGTGAGATTCGAAAGGTTCGAAGTCTCAAAGCTCCTCTTCACCTCTGAGATGCTAGGAGGTTCATCTGTGGTACTGCTCAATATGCCAAGACTGGAGTCTTGAGAAGCATGAGGGGGAGTCTTTGTTAGTTGATTCCTCGACGAAAGGTTCTAAGAGGAAGTCAAAGGAACAGCAGAAGGGAAAGAAGAGAAAGGCTAAGAAGGTAGAACTAGCACAAAAGGAAACTTGCCATCATTATGGCAAGGAGAGCCATTTGTGAAGAAAGTGCACGATTTATCTTGAGTTCGTGAAGAAGGATAAGACATCGGATGCCCCATCTTCTTCAGAAATCTTCTTTATTGATTGTCATTCTATTTCCTCAGACACTTGGGTATTTGATACTGGGTGTGGCTCACATATATGTAATGACATACATGGGCTAAGGAATAGAAGAAGACTCGTCAAAGGGGAGAGTCAAATTTTCATGTTGGGAATGGAGCAACGGTTGCTGCACTCGCCATCGGAACGTATTTGTTGGAACTCCCTGTAGGACTTGTCTTAGAACTGGACAATTGCTTGTATGTTCCTTCGTTGATAAAGAACATCATTTCTATTTCTTGTCTAAATAGAAATGGGTTCCATTTGACTTTTAGTAACAATTGTTGTTACATAACTTTGAATGGGGTTCTTTATGGGACTGGAACTTTAAGCAATGGTGTATATACATTGGACGTATCCGGTGACATTTGCAATATCGAAGCGAGCAACAAGCGTGCTCGAAAGGATAATCAAATAGACTCCTACATGTGGCATTGTAATCTTGGCCATGTAAGTAAGAAACGCATGTCCGAATTACACCGATGTGAAATTCTGGAATCGTTTGAATTGGATTCATACGATACATGTGAATCATGCTTAAAAGGCAAGATGACTAAGTCACCTTTTACGGGAAAAGGTGAACGAGTGGGAGAGTTACTAGGTCTAGTACATACTGATGTATGTGGACCTATGTCAACTCAAGCTTTAGGAGGCTATAGCTACTTCATTACCTTCACCGATGATCACTCACGGTTTGGGTATGTGTTCCTGATGAAACACAAGTCTGAAGCCTTTGAAAGGTTCAAAGAATTCAGAAATGAAGTAGAGAAACAACATGACAAAAGTATTAAAATACTTCGATCGGATCAAGGTGGTGAATACTTAAGTCAAGAGTTTCTTGATTATCTAAGAGACAATGGCATATTGTCTCAATGGACTCCGGCCTATACACCACAGCATAATGGTGTATCTGAGAGGCGTAACCGGACCTTGTTGGACATGGTCAGGTCAATGATGAATCATGCGACTCTTCCCAAGTCCTTTTGGGGTTATGCACTTCAGACAGCTGTTTACTTGTTAAACAGAATGCCTACCAAGGTAGTCTCTACTACTCCATATGAGATATGGAATAGTAAGAAACCTCATGTATCTTACTTGAAGATATGGGGTTGTCCTGCTTATGTGAAGCGGATCAGACGTATAAACGATGCTAAGTCTGATAAATGTCTATTTATTGGATACCCTAAGGAAACAAGGGGTTACCAATTCTATTATCCTGTGGAACAAAAGGTGTTTGTTTCAAGGCATGCTGTGTTTCTAGAGAAAGAGTTTCTCTTGCAAGAAAACAGTGGGAGTGTCGTCGAGCTTGAGGAGGCTCAAGAGACTCAAATAGACATTGAAGAGATACCTGGTGAAGCACAACAGCCGACAACTCATAGTGATGAGCAATCGGCTGGACCTATTGTAACACCACATCTTCGTAGATCTGGTAGAACACGCAATATTCCTGAGAGATATGGATTTCTCGTAAGTGAATCGAACGACGTGTTACTCATTGATGATGAGGAGCCTACCAGTTATGAAGAAGTGCGGACAAGTTCAGAAAGGGATAAGTGGCTTGGTGCCATGAAGTCGGAAATGGATTCCATGTACGAAAACCAAGTTTGGAACTTGGTTGACCCACCTGAAGGCATAAAGCCTATAGGGTGCAAGTGGGTTTTCAAGAAGAAAACCGACATGGATGGTAATGCGATTACCTATAAGGTAGATTGGTGGCGAAAGGATATCGCCAAAAGCAAGGTGTTGATTATGACGAAACCTATTCGCTGTAGCTATGCTTAAATCCATTCGATGCTCCCGCCATAGCTACCATTATGATTATGAGATATGGCGATGGATGAAAACAACTTTCCTTAATGGAAACTCGCTCGAGGACGTGTATATGATACACCGAGGGTTTCACATCGCTGATAAAACCAAGGTATGCAAATTGCGACGATCCATTTATGGATTGAAGCAAGCATCCAGAGTCGGAATATCCGCTTTGATGAGACGATCAAAAGTTTGATTTCTCACAAAATCCGCATTTAACCTTGTGTGTACAAGAAGGTTAGTGGAGGCAATGTGTTCCTAGTATTGTATGTCGATGACATATTACTTATAGGAAACGATGTGTCAATCTTACAATGCTTAAGGTTTGGTTATCCAAGACATTCTCCATGAAAGACTGGGAGAAGCAACCTACATCCTGGGATTAAGATCTATAGAGATAGATCAAACGGTTGCTTGGTCTTTCGCAGCTACATATATAGACCGAAAAGCAAAGAGGTTTAGCATGTCGGAATCCAAGAAAGGTTTCCTACCCATCGTGCATGGGGTACACCTTTCAAGTCTATGTGTCCGCGCACGTAAGACGAGAGGATTTGCATGAGTAAGATTCCCTATGCATCCGCAATAGGATCTATCATGTATGCTATGTTATGTACGAGGCCCGATGTATCGTATGCTCGAGTGTCACGAGCAGATACTCACCGATCCAGAATGGATCATTGGGCATTAAGACGATCCTTAAGTTCTTAAGAAGAACTAAGGATGTGTTCCTAATATATGGAGAAGGGTACATGGTGATACGTGGTATACGGATGTCACCCCGCATGCATAAGGATGATTCAATGTCTCACCGAGTATGTATTCACCGAATATGGAGGCGCAATAAGTTGGAAAGGTTCCAAGCTTGACACTATAGCGGATTCTCGCCACTAAGGCGTAATATTGCAGCTTCGAAGCAAAGAAAGGAAGCGGTTTTGGATCAAGTAGTTCATCTATGAACTTGATGTGGTCTCATCAATGATCCAAACATGTGCTTCACGCTATCATCTTATCGTAGAGATCATAAGTAGGAACGAAATACAAATCGAGAAAATTCCCACCGAAAGGAACTTAGCGGATCCTTTGACTAAAGCATTACCTCAAAGTAAGTTTGAGGGTCATGTTAGAGCTTATGGTATTGGATACCGTAGCGATTGGCATTAGGCCAAGTGGGAGTCCGTTAGTAATATATGAGAGATGTCCTAAGGCAATCGCTTTATGTATGAACCATTTATATGATAAATGAAGATTCACTATTTGAGTATACATGTTTAATGTATTTGATTGATCTTAAACTCATTTATCAATGTCCACGATACGATTACAAAGATGAGAGAATTTGTGATTGGATCACAACTAGTGAGTATCTCTACATGTGTAATTGTGATGTATCTAATTATCCCTAGTCGATGAATTGATGGATTTGGACACCATCAATTCGCGAGACTAGCACGAGGTATACCCTTGGTGTATCCAAGCACCGATTCTCACCGGGCCGGAGACATAGTGATGTCCGAGTTAATCGTGGATGCTAGTTATGGTAACTAGTTCATTGAGTGACCACCGTAAGACTTCATATGGTTCTCTGCATATATAGATATGTCAATGAAGTTCTTACTGTGGCTTAAGTGCGATGTTCCTTTGACTTGCGGTATTCAAGTCATCTTGATCATGGAGACTTATGCTTTGACATCTTAAGCAAACATCTCTAAGGAGATGTGGACCCGGATGATTGGGTATAAGTCAAGTGATCAAGGTGTTTGAATAGCCTATAAAGGATTCACCACTCCTGCGAGGAGATGTATACCCATGGCCTCTCGTCGGATTGTTACTAAAGTCTTTGGCCAAAGCATTACATGTTTAGAGTAAAGTACTCTTCGATACATGTGAGTAACTAGAACTGTGAGGACGAGGAAATGATACTGGGCTAGGTGTGACGAGTCACTTAGTGGGGATCGGCACAATAGACCATGTCCCAACCAAGTGGGTATAAGATGAGTGAAGGGAATGGGGCACGATTCATTCGAGCTACTGAAGGGTTTCAGAAATAGTTCTGGATCAACCGTTGATCTTTTTGGTTAATTGGGGATCATGATGTACTACTAGGTGCCACTCATGATCGTTCTATAATTAATGGTTAATTATAGACGGCCCAACATAAACCGAGAACCTATTTGGTCACACGCACAACGAGCATAATCCAAAGGATTTAAAACGAGCTTGAGAATGGGATTCTCGCATCGAGAGAAACTAGGTTTGGTCGACTAAACATAAAGCGAGCATGAAATTGTTTCAATGCAATGGAAGCGTGATGGGCCGTGTCTTATGAAGACATAATGGATGAACCAAAATGGTTTGGTTCTAATCCAATGGATAAGAATAAACCAAAGGGTTTGGTTTATTTTAAGCGAATGAACCAAAAGTTGGTTCGGTTCGTTTTAACTTAAAATAAACCATCATGGTTTGGTTTATTTTAACTTATCTTAATGGAGCGGGTTAACGGGCTTTATGGATATGATCCATTAACCATTAAGAGAATTAGTTCTCTATAAAAGTGGGCTTAAGGGATTGTTAAACTCTAATCATCCAAAACCCTAAAGCAAGTTGCCGCCCACCTCCTTGGTGAATTCGGCGCCAACAACCTTGTGCCGCCGCCCAACCACTTGTGCCGCCGTCCAACTTGTTGCCGGCGACCAAGCTTCAGCCGGTGAACCTCCGGCGACCCTCCGGTGATCTCCTATAGTTTTGGCATCAAGGTGAGGCTTTTCTCTCCTTTTTTTGGCCGGCGCCTACTCCTCCACCAAGCTGTCCAGTTTTCTGGACAGCTTCTCCTCCTCTCGTCGGAGCGTCGTTTGGACGACGGTTAGTGCTCCGACAGCGGCTAACATACCGGGGATTTGATCTCCGGTAATCCTCTGAGGTGGAGGACGAAGGATTCGTCAAACGGTTGACGAACACCCAAAGGATCCGAATTTGATCTCCGGTAATCCTCTGAGGGGATTTGATCTCCGGTAATGCTCGGAGAAGCGAGTTTTGAGGACTCATCTAAGGATCTGAATTTGGATTCGGATCGTGATCATCTCTCCATCACGTCGTCTTCAACACGAGGCTAGTAACCCGTACGAAGACGAAGCTCGTGACTTAGCGAAGTCATCCCGAGGAGCTCGGCGTGGATACGGATAGAGACGATTCTTACGAGGATCGTTCCGGTTGATGCCGTTCCCGCTACACGTCATACGGAAGGTATAACGTAGTTTAATTTCCTTTTATTGCAAATTTTAATTTACGGTTATGTCTACACTTGTTGTAATAGCATGCGTGTGTTGTGTGTGTTGTAATAAATATAGATTTATTATTTTTATTGCTTCCGCTGTGCTCATGTTTACGAAACATGATCGAACACACACACGCCTCGGTGCCGGAAACCCAACAGGGTGCTATGCATATGTTGCATACTTGTTAATGAGTTAACAACCCGATGTATGTGTGAACATTCAATTAGTTGATAGCTCATTGTAATAGTTGCATATATGTGATATGCAATTGGTATACTTGATACCTACCATCATAGCTAAGAATGGCTTGTTGGACTCTCTCCAAGGTTGTTTTTATCTATGTTGGATATCAACCCATTCGGAGATGCACCTATGATCTCTCGAATTGATTTTGAGGGCTTTTAATTTCAAAAAATGAATGTGATTTATAAATGTATGTTGATGCATTTTAAAATCATTTTCTTATATATGCTCGATTTATATTTCTAGGTTAATCGCTTAACCTGTTAGGTGGGCCGCATCGGAGGCTCATTGGCTCCAATGTCCCCGGATTAAAATTTTCACTAATGAAAGAATTAATCCGGATGGGATAAGCTTCCTTAGCACAACCTATTCGTCATCATGCTAACAACTTGAGTGGTCGCTTGAACAAACTAGTTGTTCAAGCAACACAACTCTTCTAGTTGGTTAACCGCGGAAGAGACGACGGATGGATCGCCGGTTTTTGTGTTTGTCTTCGGGGTCCATGATTATACAATATATATTCTACACACACATGCATAATCAAAACTAATAAGAATATGCTCAGATCTGTACATAAAGTTAAAATAACTTTATACCTCACGATCTTCTACCGTATGTCCTATCCTTCTCGTGGACGACTTGTAGATGAAGTTCCTCCACGAGTAGAAGCCTTCTAGATCGCTTTCTTCTCTACATTGTCCGCTGCGAACAAAGAGAATAACTCACAAATACCTTTTCTATCTAGAACCGGCCACCAAATTAGGGAATTTGGTGCAACCGCCGGCCAAGGAGCAATGGATGATGCGCCGGCCAACTTCAAGAGGTGTTGCCGCTGGCCACTTTGGAGAATAGGGAGGGGGAAAAGAGCTGGCCACTAATGGGAGGAGAACCGCCGGCCAAGGAAGAAGGGAAAGACCTTAAGGTTGGGCGCCGGCCAAGTATTGATGGTACAAGTTGGGCGCCGGCAACAACTAGAAGGAAGAAGATATTTGCCGCCCACTTTTGCTCCAAACCCTAGCCGCCCACCTCTCCAAGAGCCAAACCCTAATTCCAAAACCAATTCTTGATCTATCTTGCCGCCCAACCCTAAGCATCTATTTATAGAATAGGGCTTAAGCCTCCTTTAATCTCCACCGTCGTATCTAGGGATTTAATCTCCACCGTCGGATCTAGGATTTTATCCCAACCGTCGGATCTAGGGTTTAATCCCAACCATCGGATCTAGGATTTCATCCCAACCGTCGGATCTAAGGTTTCATCCCAACCGTTGGATCTAGGGTTTTATCCCAACCGTCGGATCTAAGGATTTAATCCAAACCGTCGATTCTAGGATTTCATCCTAACCATCGCATCTAGGGATTTAATCCCAACCGTTGGTTCTAGGGTTTCATCCAACCATCGGATCTAGGGATTTAATCCCAACCGTTGGTTCTAGGTTTTGTTTTACATTCTTGGATCTAGACTTCACAAGGATTATATTAGGCTACGATAGGGACCATAAGGAGGAGTTGGGTCTTGGCCACCCGATGGATCGGAACCACACAAACTTGATCCATCAATGATGTTCCATTCAACTAGAGGATCATCATTGAACTACCTCACCAACCCCCATAAATCAATATGGGCTCCATATATTATTTGTACATTAATCTCCCCGTGTTTAAGATATCGAATGTCCGTCAATTAATTGATTTACTGACCATCAATTAATTAACATCTAATTCCTCGAGTAGTACCACTCAACCTTATCATCATGTTGACTAAGTCAACCAGCTGGGTTTACATGGTGAACCTTATGAGCTCCTCAAGGGGACATCATCAACCTAATATATAGGACACAGTTTCCTCCTATAATCAACGGCACCAAATAATATTATTTCCCAACTTAAGCATATTGATTTAATCCATCTAAATCTCACCCACTGGTAAATCAAAGAAATAAATACTAAGTACATGTGCCCGTTATTATATCGGGATTAAGAGCATGTACAACATAATATTCGAGGTCCGATTCAATTATGTAGTCAGTACTAAATTGAATCACCTCTATGTCGGTCCTGCTCAATACACCTAAGTGTACTAGTGTAACTCTATGTTCAAGACAAAACAATACCGAGCTACACTACAACCATGCCAATGGTTTGTCCAAACCATCTTGGTTGTGAGCCTCTACTTATATTTTACAAGGTCACCGATAACATGATCTTCGTACACACACCAAGCACCATGTTATCTACAATGTAAAATATTAGACAAATACACATATATAATGAATATATAAAATGCAAACAATGATCATGTGATTCTTATTTCAAAATAAAATGTTCATACAAAAAGAGCTAGGCTTTCAGTATACATTCCAACAATCTCCCACTTATACTAAAAGACTATGCTGTCATCACTCTGCCATACATCTGATCCCCATGTCCTCCACATGCCTATCAAACGCTTTCGCTGGAAGGGCCTTAGTGAATGGATCCGCCAGGTTATCCTCTGATGCAATCTTGGCGACAACAACTTCTCCTCGCTTTACGATCTCTCGTATGAGGTGGTACTTGCGCTCTATGTGTTTACTCGCCTTATGGGCTCGTGGTTCCTTCGAGTTTGCAACTGCACCACTGTTATCACAATAAATTGTGATAGTTCTGGGCAAACCAGGAATCACATCCAAGTCCATCAAGAAGTTCCTGAGCCATACAGCTTCCTTGGCTTCCTCAGAGGCTGCCACATACTCAGCTTCCATGGTAGAGTCCGCCACGCATTTTTGCTTGACACTCCTCCATGCTATGGCTCCACCTCCAAAAGTAAACACAAACCCCGAGGTAGACTTACTCTTGTCCCTATCTGATTGGAAATCCAACTGTAACCCATAGGGACTAATTGATCCGCTCTGTAAACCAAAGATATAATCCCTAGTCCTTCTCGTGTACTTCAATATATGCTTTACCACACCCAATGTCCCTGCTCAGATTACTCGATATTCGCTAACCATGCCCACTTAAGCGATATCCGATCTCGCATATAGCATAGCATAGCATACATAAGGCTTCCTACTGCCGAAGCATAAGGAACCACCTTCATGTCCTCTATCTCCTTTGATGTTCTGGGACACATCTCTTTAGATAAAGGAACTCCATGCCTAAAAGGTAGAAAACCTTTCTTGGAGTTCTGCATGCTAAAACGAGCAAGGATAGTGTCAATGTATGAAGCTTGAGACAAGCACAACATCCTTTTTTGCGATCCCTTATAACTTTGATCCCAAGGATGTGTCCCACTTCTCCCAAGTCCTTCATATCAAACTGTTTGGACAACCATACCCTTACATCTGATAACACTTTGATATTGTTGCCAACTAACAAAATGTCATCTACGTATAGTACAAGAAACACCACTACATTTCCGTCACATCTCTTGTATACACAAGGCTCATCCGGACTTTGAATAAATCCATATGACTGGATTACCTAATCAAAGCGGATGTTCCAAGATCTAGAAGCTTGCTTCAATCCATAAATGGACCGATTAAGCTTACATACAAGATGCTCTTTGCCTTTAGCAATGAATCCCTCTGGTTGGCGCATATAGATGTTCTCCTCAAGACTTCCGTTAAGAAAAGCTGTCTTGACATCCATCTGCCATATCTCATAATCCATATGAGCAGCTATAGATAAGAGAATCCGGATAGACTTAAGCATAGCTACTAGCGAAAAGGTCTCCTCATAATCGATACCCTATTTCTGAGTATACCCTTTCGCAACAAGCCTAGCTTTGAAGGTCTCAACCTTCCCGTCTACTCTTCTCTTTCTCTTGTAGATCCACTTGCATCCAATGGTTTTTACACCATCGGGTGGCTCTACTAGCTCCCAGACCTGATTAGAATCCATAGATTCTATCTCTGAATTCATCGCTCTTTGCCAAGATACTGCATCTCTATCTTTGATTGCCTCGTCATATGTCCAGGGATCAGGTTCATGTTCACCAGGGACTAAGTCCGAAGACTCTCCCAAAAATATGAATCTGTCGGGTTGTCTAACAACCCTCCCACTACGACGGGGTGCCTCCTGTGTATGCTGCGGACACGCTGCAGTGACTTGGTGTCTCCTCTGTGCGGTGGTAATCAAGCCCGGACTTCCATCTCCTCAAGAACAATCCTACTCGTGGGATTGTGGTTTATCACATAGTCCTCCTCTAGAAATCTAGCATTCGTACTCACGATCACCTTCTGATCTCTAGGACTATAGAATAAACCACCCTTCGTTCCCTTAGGGTAGCCTACAAACAATCGCACTTCTGTATGAGATTCCAACTTACCAACATCTCCCTTCAGCACATGTGCTAGACTACCCCAAATCCGAATATGTCTTAGACTAGGCTTTCGCCGAGTCCACAACTCTGTGGGAGTAGAGGGTACTGACTTAGATGGAACCAAGTTCAGAATGTGTGCCATCGCTTCCGAGCAAACCCCGTAATCTAATCAGTAACCTAATAACTCATCATAGATCTGACCATCTCCATAAGAGTCCTATTCCTTCGCTCCGCCACACCATTCTGCTGGGGTGTGGCAGGTGCGGACAATTGGGATTGAATCCCATCCTCTGATAAGTAACTCCTAAACTCTTCCAAGAGGTACTCGCCACCACGATCAGATCGTAATGTCTTGATACTTTTACCTTGACGGTTCTCCACATCAGGCTTGAATTATTTGAACTTGTCAAAGCATTCAGACTTGCGGCGCATCAAGTAAATGTATCCATACCTTGAATAATCGTCTATAAAAGAGACGAAGTATTCAAAGCCACCTCTTGCCTGGATAGACATAGGACCACAAATCGTAATGAACCAATTCTAACACATCTTTGGCTCTATACCCCTTGGCCTTAAAAGGCCTCTTGGTCATTTTACCTTCCAAGCAAGATTCGCAGGTTGGGAGATCCTCCACCACTAATGAACCCAAAGGTCCATCAGCTATCAACCTTTGAATTCTACTTAGGTTAATATGACCAAGCCTTAGATGCCAAAGATATGTTTGGTTCATTTGCGAAGGTTCTTTTCTCTTATTAGATTTAGAAGATGAGTTATTTACTTCTATTTGCATCGTGGGAGTTTTTGGTTCAATAGTATATAAATTGCCAACCAATGTACCAGAACAGATAATCTCCCTATTCCTTTTTATAACCAACTTGTCATTAAAAGAAACAGAATATCCATCCAAAAACAATTTAGAAACTGAAATTAAATTCTTTCTAAAAGTAGGTACATAAAGACAATTTCTCAAAACCAAAAATTTATTCCTATCAAAAGATAAATAAACGTCTCCCACTGCAATAGCTGCCACCTTTGAAGCATTGCCCATGAAGACAGTAATCTCTCCCTCAGCTAGTTGTCGGGTTTCCTGGAACCCCTGCAAAGTATTGCAGACATGATCAGTGGCTCCTGTATCTATACACCAGGCACTGGTAGATAACACCGCTAAACATGTTTCAACAACTAAATAAGAAGATATACCTTTGTTCTTTCGGCGAGGACAGTCCGCCTTCCAATGTCCAGTCTGCTTGCAAGTGAAGCACTTGCCTTTCAGCTTCTTCACTCCTGCCTGAGGTCCCACTGCTACCTTCTTCGCTCCACCTTGCTTCTTCTTCTTCTTACCTTTCGGTTTGGAGGAAGAAACCTTCTGAGCGACCATGGCTTGAGAACTCTGACGAAAAAGCCCCTCTGCCGCCTGGAGTTCTGTCAGAAGCTCCGCCAACGAATACAACCTCTTGTTCATGTTGTAGTTGAGGCGGAACTGCTCAAAACTCCTAGGCAGAGACTGGAGAATGATATCGACCTGGGATTCCCCATCGATCTCAGCTCCGAGGACTTCCATCTCATTAAGATGAGCCATCATCTTGAGAACATGATCCCTAACGGGTGTTACCTCGACCATGGTGGTCGTCATCAAGTTTCTCATTGCCTCCTGCCTAGCCGCCCTACTCTGATGTCCGAAAAGTTCCTTGAGATTGAACATCATGTCATAAGCAATGGCTATGGCCTGATGCTGATGTTGCAGCACATTTGACATAGATGCCAAAATGTAACACCGCGCCATCTCATCTACCTTAACCCATTTCTTATAATGTTCTTTCTCCTTTTCATCAGAGTCATCGGAGGGCTTAGGAGGACAGACCTCGAAGAGTACAAATTTGTACTCCTCCACAGTTAGGACAATATCCAGGTTTCTTTTCCAATCAATGTAGTTTGGACCAGTAAGTTTGTTTTCTTTTAAAATCACAGCAAGTGGGTTGAAAGCCATTTGAAAATCCTAAAAATCACAATGATCAAAATATTAGATTTCAAATATTATTGATTCCTCAAAACAATAAAATCCTGAAATCAACCAACACCTCAAAACACCGAGAATATCGCATGCCACAATAGTGTGGACGTATAAGAATTCTACATTTGTAAGAGGAGGTTTTACCCATTAATTTTATTATCTTGTCAACCTTACTTTTTGACAAATAAAATTAATAGTTGGTTCCTCTTTAGCCCTACAAATAAAAGCAGTGACTCCGATGGGGAGGATACCTTTATTTGTATCTAAGTGTGCACCATTACACGATACTAAGGGAATTATTTCGGATTATGTGCCTTACCGATGGGGAAGTACACACGCTCCTAAATAATTTCCTATAACCATTATTTGACTTAGTGATCCGCAAACAAACCCATCCGATGGGGAGGAAGGCACTCAAAGTCAACGCGCAAGTTTGTTGCATCACACGTCAAATTGTAATGGAGGCCGCGGGAATTAATTAAAATATCCCTCTCCCACTTAGTAAATTGAGATCGAGGAATTTTAAACATACACAACATGCATATAAAACAAATAAGCAATAAATATGGAAAAACAGAATTTTTTCCAACTATTATGGCATTGTTCTCTAATACGCATCCCGTCGTGTCGCCACCTCGTCCACTCCATCTTTTCCCGTGCGCAAGTCACCAAAGAGTTCCGAGCCTAGATAAATCATATTAATTTACATCCATCGATCCTATACTCCACGAAGGAGTGTACAAATAATCTAGATCGAAAGTAAACTAAAATGAGCGGCTAAACAATGCCGTATTTAATTACCAAAATTAAATACTAATCTAGCCTCGACAACCCCGAGGATTCAAATAATAAATTTTTACACACATCCATTCACATACACACACATGGCCATAATAGTCGGATCTTATGCCTGCAACCAAAGAGTTAAACTACGCATATCCTACTATTATCCGGAACATATAATATATGAAAAATGCATAAAAAATTAACCGAATCCTAAACACACAAAACCGGAAACCGATGGCTCTGATACCAATTGTTAGGTAGGCCGCATCGGAGGCTCATTGGCTCCCATGTCCCCGGATTAAAATTTTCACTAATGAAAAAATTAATCCGGATGGGATGAGCTTCCTTAGCACAACCTATTCGTCGTCATGCTAACAACTTGAGTGGTCGCTTGAACAAACTAGTTGTTCAAGCAACACAACTCTTCTAGTTTGTTAGCCGCGGAAGAGACGACGGATGGATCGCCGGTTTTTGTATTTGTCTTTGGGGTCCATGATTATACAATATATATTCATACACACACATGCATAATCAAAACTAATAAGAACATGCTCAGATCTGTACATAAAGTTAAAATAACTTTATACCTCACGATCTTCTACCGTATGTCCTATCCTTCTCGTGGACGACGTGTGGACGAAGTTCCTCCACGAGTAGAAGCCTTCTAGATCGCTTTCTTCTCTACCTTGTCCGCTGCGAACAAAGAGAAGAACTCACAAATACCTTTCCTATCTAGAACCGGCCACCAAATTAGGGAATTTGGTGCAACCGCCGGCCAAGGAGCAATGGATGATGCGCCGGCTAACTTCAAGAGGTGTTGCCGCCGGCCACTTTGGAGAATAGGGAGGAGGAAATGAGCCGACCACCAATGGGAGGAGAACCGCCGGCCAAGGAAGAAGGGAAAGACCTTAAGGTTGGGCGTCGGCCAAGTATTGATGGTGCAAGTTGGGCGCCGGCAACAACTAGAAGGAAGAAGATAGTTGCCGCCCACTTTTGCTCCAAACCCTAGCCGCCCACCTCTCCAAGAGCCAAACCCTATTTCCAAAACCAATTCTTGATCTATCTTGCCGCCCAACCCTAAGCATCTATTTATAGAATAGGGCTTAAGCCTCCTTTAATCTCCACCGTCGGATCTAGGGATTTAATCTCCACCGTCGGATCTAGGATTTTATCCCAACCGTCGGATCTAAGGTTTAATCCCAACCATCGGATCTAGGATTTCATCCCAACCATCGGATCTAAGGTTTCATCCCAACGGTTGGATCTAGGGTTTTATCCCAACCGTCGGATCTAAGGATTTAATCCCAACCGTCGATTCTAGGATTTCATCCTAACCATCGCATCTAGGGATTTAATCCCAACCGTTGGTTCTAGGGTTTCATCCAACCATCGGATCTAGGGATTTAATCCCAACCGTTGGTTCTAGGTTTTGTTTTACATTCTTGGATCTAGACTTCACAAGGATTATATTAGGCTACGATAGGGACCATAAGGAGGAGTTGGGTCTTGGCCACCCGATGGATCGGAACCACACAAACTTGATCCATCAATGATGTTCCATTCCACTAGAGGATCATCATTGAACTACCTCACCAACCCCCATAAATCAATATGGGCTCCATATATTATTTGTACATTAATCTCCCCGTGTTTAAGATATCGAATGTCCGTCAATTAATTGATTTACTGACCATCAATTAATTAACATCTAATTCCTCGAGTAGTACCACTCAACTTTATCATCATGTTGACTAAGTCAACCAGCTGGGTTTACATGATGAACCTTATGAGCTCCTCAAGGGGACATCATCAACCTAATATATAGGACACGGTTTCCTCCTATAATCAACGACACACCATGTAAATAATATTATTTCCCAACTTACCGGGCATATTGATTTAATTCATCTAAATCTCACCCACTGATAAATCAAAGAAATAAATACTAAGTACATGTGCCCGTTATTATATCAGGATTAAGAGCATGTACAACATAATATCCGAGGTCTGATTCAATCATGTAGTCAGTACTAAATTGAATCACCTCTATGTCGGTCCTGCTCAATACACCTAAGTGTATCAGTGTAACTCTATGTTCAAGACAAAACAATACCATGCTACACTACAACCATGCCAATGGTTTGTCCAAAACCATCTTGGTTGTGAGCCTCTACTTATATTTTACAAGGTACTGATAACATGATCTTCTGTGCCACACCAAGCACCATGTTATCTACAATGTAAAATATTAGACAATATGCACACATATATAATGAATATATAAAATGCAAATAATGATCATGTGATTCTTATTTCAAAATAAAATGTTCATACAAAAAGAGCTAGACTTTCAGTATACATTCCAACATAACCATGATGTCTTTGAGTTTGTGATATATTTGGATTGGAATAAATTAACTAGGCCAAACTTCTTGGACTGACTTAGACACTTGAGAATTGTTCTTAAGGCAGAAAAGCTTGCGTATGTCCTTGAAGATCCTCTTCCCACTTGCCCTAAAGATGATGCAACTTCGAACCAATTGTTGGCCTATCAGAAACATGTGAATGATTCTAAACTGGCAAGTTGCATCATGCTAGCGGCGATGGTACCCGAGCTTCAGAAGCAGCATGAGCATATGGATGTGAATACTATAGTCTTTCATCTTCAAGAGTTGTTTGATAAGCAAGCGCGATCCAAAAGATTCAAAGTCTCCAAGCTCCTCTTCTCCTCTAAGATTTAAGAAGGTTCATCTGTAGTATAATTTGTACTAAAGATGAACAGGTACATTGAGTGTTTAGCAACACTCGGTTTTGTGATGGATCATGAATTAAGTATTGACTTGATTCTACATTGTTTGCCCAAGAGTTTCTCACAGTTTGTGATGAACTACCGGATGAACAAAATCGAAACCACGATTCCTGAACTCCTCAACATGCTGAAGACTTTGGAGCCTTCTGTTAAGCATGTGGAGAAGACAGCATTGTTAGTTGATTCCTCTAAGAAAGGTTCTAAGAGGAAATCAAAGGAACAATGCAAGGGCAAGAAGAAGAAGGCTAAGAATATAGAACCAGCTCAAAAAGGCACTTGCCATCATTGTGGAAAGGAAGGCCATTGGCGAAGAAACTACAAGATTTATCTTGAGTCCATGAAGAAGAAGAAGGCATTCGATGCCCCATCCTCTTCAAGTATCTTCGTTATTGATTGTCATTCTATTTCCTCTGACACTTGGGCATTGGATATTGGGTGTGGCTCGCATATATGTAATGACATACAGGGGCTAAGGAATAGAAGGAGACTCGTCAAGGGAGAATCAAATTTGTGAGTTGGAAATGGAGCAAAGGTTGTTGTGGTCGCCATCAGAACATATTTGTTGAAGCTCCCTATAGGACTTATCTTAGAACTGGACTATTGCCATTATGTACCTTCGTTAATAAAGAACATTGTGTTAGTGAAAGCCCTATAGCCAATCATGTGATGATTGTTGTATGGACTTTATTGTATCATATTCCTATTTATAAAGGCATGGTTATTATATTTACTTGTATTGGTACCAAATAACTAAGTATAATAACGTCCTTGAGTAGAAGGTTTTTATCTATATCAATCGATTGGTTGAATCGATAATGAGATGATATAGAGAACACTACTCTTAATCATTCCTAGTCAAGTATTAACATTCAGGGACAATGTTAATGCGTAGAGACTAGCATGTAGGTCAACTCGATGACTTGATCTCACAAGTCATGGATATGAGATATCAAGTTGACACATGGGTATGCATTGGAGAATGTATATTGAATGACCCACCATGAGAAAGTATCATGGATCATTATATGAGTGTCATATACTTTCTCATGTGACTATTAGTATGACTATTAGTCCTTGGACTTGAAGTTACCATGGTTCCCTACATAAGGAGTTGCATACTTTGGCTTCGTCAAACGTCACCCATAAATGGGTGGACTATAAAGGCGATTACTGGGTATGTAACAAATTCTACGGAGGGATGTGAGTGATGTAAATGGGATCTATCCCTCCTATATGACGGGAGTGACATCGTTATTCTTGATAGAGTGAGATCACTAAGTGCATGGCCATGCTCAAATGAGTCAATATGAGATATTGAGCTCATTTGATTAGAGTGAGTCTAGTTGGAGTTCAAGATATAGATTTTTCCAAGGATGACACGGTCTATGCCTCAATTGGTCAATCTAGATGTCAATGATAGAGGGACATTGTCACATATTGTGAGAGTCACAATTAGTAGTCATAAAGGTGATGTTGGATCTCAACATTCTTGTAGCTTGAGGAGCAATGATGTGTTGCTAGATACCGCTCATTGCTTATGCTCCTAAATCGGTTTAGGAGCTTTGCCAATGTTATAAGAACTTATAGAGTCACACACAAAAGGCAATTAGATGGAGATTAGGTTCATATGATGAACCATGAGGATTAGGTTCATGGGATGAACCAAATTGGATTAAGATTAATCCAAATTAGACGAATTGAGTTAAACTCAATTTGATTCAAGTGTTGAATGAGTCTAATTTAGATTTGATTCATTGAGTCAATTTAAAATAATGAATAGAGATTCATTAAATCAAATTGACTTGAATCAAGTGGTTAGATTTGATCAACCATGGGAGATAATAGGTCAAGTTTGACTTGACTTGAGAGGGAAGATGAATGGTCAATTTTGACTTGACCAATTGCCATGTCATGTTGACTTGGCATGGGGGCCGGCTAATGATGATGTTCCACATCATCATGGACACATCAAGGGGTGCCACCTCATGAGGGAGACCAAGAGCCATTGACTCTTGGAATTACATGCATGCATGTAACCCCCCCCCCCCCTCCATAAAGTGGCCGACCACTTTAGGAGGAGTTAGTGTATGAAGTTATTTTGGGTTAACTTCATCTTCTTCCTTGGTTCTGTTTGGATGTATACTGAAAAGTCTATCTTTTGTATGAACATCTTTATTTTGAAATAAGAATCACATGATCATTGTTTGCATTTTTATGGTTATGCAATATTGTCTAATACATTACATTGTAGATAACATGGTGTGTGGTGTCACATGGGAGATCATGTTATCGGCTCCTTGTAAAGTATAAGTAAAGGCTCACAACCGAGATGTCTTTGGACAAACCATCGGAATGGTTGTAGTGTGATTTGGTATTGGTTTGTCTTGACCATAGAATCACACTAGTGCACTTTGTGTGTATAGAGAAAGACCGACTTAGAGGTGATTCGATTTATTGCTGACTACATAATCGAATCAGACATCAGATATTATTTTGTACAGGCTCTTAATCCCGATATAATAACGGACACATATACTTAGTATTCATCTCTTTGATTTACTAATAGGCGAGATTTATAGATTAAATCGATAGGCTCGGTAAGTTGGGAAATGATATTATTTATGTGGTGTGCCATTGATTATAGGAGGAAACCGTGTCCTATATATTAGGATGATGATGTCCCTATGAGGAGCTCATAAGGTTCATCATGTAAACCCTACAGGTGGACTTGGTCCGACATGATGAAAAGGTTGAGTGGTACTACTCATGGAGTTAGATGTTGATTAATTAATGGTCAGTAAATTAATTAATCGACGGGCATTCGAGATCTTAAACACGGAGAGAAAATGTACAAATAATATATGGATCCCATATTATCTTATGGGGGTTGGTGAGGTAGATCAATGATAATCCTTTAGTGGATTGGATTATCATTAATAGATCGGACTTTATGTGGGCTTGATCCATGGGTGGCCAAGATCCAACTCCTCTTCATGGTCCTTATTGTATCCTATTAACACCTCATGAATCTTAGATCCAATGGATAGAAACAAAACTCTAGATCCAAAGGTAGAGATTAAATCTCTAAGATCCGACGATTGAGATTAAATCTCTAGATCCGACGGTTGAGATTAAATCCCTAGAACCAATGGTGGAGATTAAAAGAAGGCTTATCCCTAACTCTATAAAAGGAGAACAAGGGGTTGGCATGGAGGACATTAAGAGAAGCTAGGGTTTTTTGAGGTTGCCAGCAAGAGCTTGGAGCTAGGGTTTGGGCTTAGCGACACCTAATAAGGAAAGTTTTTCCTTGCCTTCTTCTTCTTCCTCAAGCTGTCGGCGCCCATTGAAACCTTTCCAGCTCTTGGCCGACATCCAAAGTAGGTCCTCTCCTTCTCCTTGGCCAGTGGAACAAAGGCTTAGGGTCCTCCCTTGAATCTTTTGGCCGGCAACCATTAATCTCCTCTTCCTTCTTGGCCGGCGGCAAGCTCCATCCTTGGAGGTTGTTGGTTGGTTGAAAGAAGGAAAAGAGCCTTGTTTCTATTCTTCCTCTTGCTCGGAACGAGCAAGGAAGGAAGATTGGTGATCTAGGAGCTTCAACTTTTGGTAGATCGTCGCCCACACGACGTCCGAAAGGAGGAAGGTCATACATTAGAAGATCGAGAGGTATATCGATTATCTATTCTCTTTTGTAACATGTTTGTTTTTATTTTTCAATTATGAGCATGATATATTATATTTTTGGCTAAATAATACTTGGATCCCGAACATAAACACAAAATTCGGCGATCCGGACATCGTCTATTCTGTGGCTGCTCGTAGAATAGAGGTTGGTCGCTTGAACAACAAGTTTGTTCAAGTGACCTCTCTAAACGAATAGCACGACGATGACTTGGTTGTTTGGGCAATCCCTTTTGTCTAGGATTAAATTTTTTTAATCCGGGGACATCGATGGGATCGCCATGAACAAGTGACCGAGGTGAAGTGGGATGCGAAGTTTCCCCTCACGGACTCGAAAAGCTAAACCCTACAATTGGTATCAGAGCCAAGGTTTCCGGTTTTGTGTGTTTAAGGATTCGCTTACTCTTATACATTTTTTCATATATTATATGTGCCGGATAATAGTAGGATATGCGTAGTTTAACTCTTTGATTTCAGGCATAATATCCGACTATTATGGCCATATGTGTGTATGTGATTGTATGTGTGTAATAGTATATTTTGTTGAATCCTCGGGGTTGACGAGACTAGTATTTGATTTTTTATAAATTAGATACGACATTGTTTAGCCACTCTTTTTATTTTTGTTTACTTTCGATATAGATTTCATGTACACTCTCTCGTGGAGTATAGGATCGATGAATGTAAATTAAAATAGTTTTTAGTCTCGGCTCGGATCTCCGGATGGCTCGTACATGGCGTAGGAGCGGACGAGATGGCGATGCGACGGGAGACATATTGAAGACAAAAGCCATAATAGTTGGAAAATGTTTATTTTTCATATTTACTGCTTATTGTTTGATATGCATGTCGTAGGCTAGAAAATTCCTCATTTTAAAATTACTAAGTGGGAGAGGGAAATTTTTATAAATTCCTACGGCCTCCATTGCAATTTGACAAGTGATGCAAACAAACTTGCGCATCGGCTCTGAGTGCCTTCCTCCCCATCGGATGAGTTTGTTTGTGGATCACTAGGTCAAATATGGTTATAGTCAATTATCAAGGAGCGTGTGTACTTCCCCATCGGAAGGCACATAACCCGAGATAATTACCTTGGTACCGAGTAATGGTGAACACTTAGATACAAATATAAGTATCCTCCCCATCGGAGTCACTGCTTTCATTTGTAGGGCAAAAGTGGAACCAAATATTAATTTTACTTGTCAAAAAGTTAGGTTGACATGATAGTAAAATTAATGGGTAAAACCTCCTCTTACAAATGTAGAATTCGTATACGTCTACACTATCGTTGCATACGATATTCTCGGTGTTTTTAGGTGTATTGTTTGAGGAATCAATAATTTTTTAAAATCTAATGTTTTGATTTATGTGATTCTTAGGTTTTCTTTAAAAATGACTTTCAACCCACTTGCTGTGATACTGAAAGATAACAAACTTACTGGACCCAACTATGTTGATTGGAAGAGGAATCTAGATATTATCTTGACTGTTGAGGAATACAAATATGTACTCCTCGAAGAGTGCCCTCCCAAGCCTGCAGATGATTTTAGGGAAAAAGAGAGAGAGAGTTATAAGAAGTGGATCAAGGTCGATGAGATGGCGCAGTGTTACATTTTGGCATCTATGTCAAGTGTGCTGCAACATCAGCATCAAACCATGCCCACTGCTTATGACATGATGCTCAATCTCAAAGAGCTTTTCGGACACCAAAATCGGGCTGCTAGGCAAGAAGCCATGAGAAACTTGATGATGACCACCATGATCGAGGGAACACCCGTAAGGGATCATGTTCTCAAGATGATGGCTCATTTGAATGAGCTGGAGGTCCTTGGAGCTGAGATCGATGGGGAAACCCAGGTCGATATCATACTCCAATCTCTACCTAGGAGTTTTGAGAAGTTTCACCTGAACTACAACATGAACAAGAGGTTGTATTCGTTGGAAGAACTTCTGACAGAACTCCAGGCGGCAGAGGAGCTATTTCGTCAGAGTGCTCAGGCACATGCCATGGTGACCCAAAAGGTTTCTACTTCTAAGCCGAAAGGCAAGAAGAAGAAGAAGCAAACTGGGGCGAAGGTGGTGGGAGGTACTCAAGGGGGAGTGAAGAAGCCAAAAGGCAAGTGCTTCACTTGTAAGCAGACTGGACACTGGAAGAAGGACTGCCCCAACCGCAAGCAGAACAAAGGTATATCTTTTGGTCTAGTCGTTGAAACATGTTTAGCGGTGTTATCTACCGGTACCAGGTGTGTAGATACGGGAGCCACTGATCATGTCTGCAATACTTTGCAGGGGTTCCAGGAAACCAGACGACTGGTTGAGGGGGAGATTACCGTGTACTTGGGCGATGCACAAAGGTGGCAGCTGTTTGCAGTGGGAGACGTTCATTTATCTTTTGAGAAAAAAACTTTTGGTTCTTAAGAATTGCCTTTATGTAACCTTATTTAGAAAGAATTTAATTTCGGTTTCTAAATTATTTATGGATGGATATTCTATTTTTTTTATTGACAGAGTTGTTATAAGAAGGAATAGGGACATTATCTGTTTGGGTGCATTGATAGGAAATTTATACACACTTGAACCAAAAGCTCCCACGATGCAAATTGAAATTAATAACTCATCTTCTAATTTCAATAAGAGAAAAGAACCTTCGAAAATGAACCAAACATATCTTTGGCATCTTAAGCTTGGTCATATTAACCTAAGCAGAATTCAAAGGTTGATAGCTGATGGACCTTTGGGATCATTAGTGGTGGAGGATTTCCCAACCTGTGAATCTTGCTTGGAGGGTAAAATGACCAAGAGGCCTTTTATGGCCAAGGGGTATAGAGCCAAAGATGTGTTAGAATTGGTTCATTCTGATTTGTGTGGTCCTATGTCTATCCAGGCTAGAGGTGGTTTCGAGTATTTCGTCTCTTTTATAGACGATTACTCGAGGTATGGATACATTTACCTGATGCGCCATAAGTTTGAATGCTTTGACAAGTTCAAAGAATTCATGGCTGATGTGGAGAAACGTCAAGGTAAAAGTATCAAGACACTACGATATGATCGTGGTGGCGAGTACCTCTTGGAAGAGTTTAGGAATTACCTATCAGAGGCAGGGATTCAATCCCAATTGAATGCACCTAGCACACCCCAGCAGAATGGTATAGCAAAGCGAAGGAATATGATTCTTATGGAGATGGTTAGATCGATGATGAGTTATTCTGAGTTGCCAGATTCGTTCTGGGGATATGCTCTAGATACGGCAGTGTACATTCTGAACTTAGTTCCATATAAATCAGTGCCTTCTACTCCCACAGAATTGTGGACTAGGCGAAAGCCTAGTCTAAGACATATTCGGATATGTGGGAGTCCAGCACATGTGATGAAGGCAGATGCTGGTAAGTTGGAACCTCGTACAGAAGTACCCATGTTCGTTGGCTATCCTAGAGGAACGAAGGGTGGTTTGTTTTATAGTCCTAGAGATCAGAGGGGGATCGTTAGCACGAATGTCAGATTTCTTGAGGAAGACTATGTGATGAACCACAAGCCCAAGAGTCAAATTGTTCTGGAGGAATTAAAAGGGGAAGTCACTTCTTCACTACCATCGGTACAAGAAGATATACCACATGTCACTGCACCGCGTGTCACAGAGGATACACAGGTAATGCCTCATCGTAGTGGGAGGGTTGTGAGACAGCCTGATAGATTCATGTTCTTGGGCGAGTCTTCTGATTTGGTCCCTCGAGAACATGAACATGACCCCTGGACATATGATGAGGCAATACAAGATAAAGATTCAGTATCTTGGCAAAGTGCAATGAATGCTGAGATTGAATCTATGGATTCAAATAAGGTCTGGGAGCTAGTAGAACCACCCGATGGTGTAAAAACCATTGGATGAAAGTGGATCTACAAGAGAAAGAGAGGAATAGATGGAAAGGTTGAGACCTTCAAAGCGAGGCTTGTTGCGAAGGGGTATACTCAGAAAGAGGGTATCGATTATGAGGAGACCTTTTCGCCGGTAGCCATGCTTAAGTCTATCCGGATTCTCTTATGCATAGCAGCTCATATGGATTATGAGGTGTGACAGATGGATGTCAAGACAACTTTCCTTAATGGAAGTCTTGAGGAAAATAGCTATATGAAACAACCAGAGTGACTCATTGCTAAAGGCAAAGAGCATCTTGTGTGTAAGCTTAATCGGTCCATTTATGGATTGAAGCAAGCTTCGAGGTCTTGGAACATCCGCTTTGATGCGGTAATCTAGTCTTATGGATTTATTCAAAGTCCGGATGAGTCTTGTGTATACAAGAGATGTGACGGAAACGTAGTAGTATTTCTTGTACTATACATAGATGACATTTTGTTGATTGACAACAATATCAAGGTGTTATCGGACGTAAGGATATGGTTGTCCAAATAGTTTGATATGAAGGACTTGGGAGTTGGGACACATCCTTGGGATCAAGGTTATAAGGGATCGCAGGAAAAGGGTGTTGTGCTTATCCCAAGCTTCATACATAGACACGATTATGGATCATTTTAGCATGCAGAACTCCAAGAAGGGTTTTCTACCTTTTAGGCATGGAGTTCCATTATCTAAGGAGATGTGCCCTAGAACATCTGAGGAGATAGAGGAGATGAAGGCGATTCCTTATGCTTTGGCAGTAGGAAGCCTCATGTATGCGATGCTATGTACGAGACCAGATATCTGCTATGCTGTGGGCATGGTCAGCAGATATCAGAGTAATCCAAGACAGGGATATTGGACTGCGATAAAGCATATATTGAAGTACCTGAGAAGTACTAGGGATTATATGCTAGTTTACCAAGCAGACCAATTACTCCCTATAGGTTACACAGATTCCGACTTCCAATCTGATAGGGATAACAGTAAGTCTACCTCAGGTTTTGTGTTTACTTTGGGAGGTGGAGCCATTGTATGGAGGAGTGTCAAGCAGAAATGCGTGGCGGACTCTACCATGGAAGCTGAGTATGTGGCAGCCTCTGAGGCGGCCAAAGAAGCTGTATGGCTCAGGAACTTCCTGATGGACTTGGATGTGATTCCTGGTTTGCCCAGAACTATCACAATTTGCCCAGGAACTTCAGGAACTCGAAGGAACCACGAGCCCATAAGGCAAGTAAGGACATAGAGCGCAAGTACCACTTGGTACGAGAAATCGTAAAGAGAGGAGAAGTTGATGTGGCCAAGATTGCATCGGAGGATAACCTGGCAAATCCTTTCACTAAGGCTCTTCCAGCGAGAGCTTTTGATAGGCATGTGGAGGAAATGGGGATCAAATGTTTGGCAGTTTGAGGATAGCATAGTCTTTTAGTATAAGTGGGAGATTGTTGGGATGTATACTGAAAAATCTATCTTTTGTATGAACATCTTTATTTTGAAATAAGAATCACATGATCATTGTTTGCATTTTTATGGTTATGCAATATTGTCTAATACATTACATTGTAGATAACATGGTGTGTGGTGTCACATGGGAGATCATGTTATCGGCTCCTTGTAAAGTATAAGTAAAGGATCACAACCGAGATGACTTTGGACAAACCATCGGAATGATTGTAGTGTGATTTGGTATTGGTTTATCTTGACTATAGAATCACACTAGTGCACATTGTGTGTATTGAGTAGGACCGACTTAGAGGTGATTCGATTTATTGCTGACTACATAATCGAATCGGACCTCAGATATTATTTTGTACATGCTCTTAATCCCGATATAATAGCAGGCACATATACTTAGTATTCATCTCTTTGATTTACCAATGGGCGAGATTTATAGATTAAATCGATAGGCTCGTTAAGTTGGGAAATGATATTATTTATATGGTGTGTCATTGATTATAGGAGGAAACCGTGTCCTATTTATTAGGATGATGATGTCCCCTTGAGGAGCTCATAAGGTTCATTATGTAAACCCTGCAGGTGGACTTGGTCCGACATGATGAAAAGGTTGAGTGGTACTACTCATGGAGTTAGATGTTGATTAATTAATGATCAGTAAATTAATTAATCGATGGGCATTCGAGATCTTAAACACGGGGAGAAAATGTACAAATAATATATGGAGCCAATATTATCTTATGGGGGTTGGTTAGCTAGATCAATGATAATCTTTTAGTGAATTGGATTATCATTAATGGATCGGACTTTATGTGGGCTTAATCCTTGGGTGGCCAAGATCCAACTCCTCCTCTTGGTCCCTATTGTAGCCTATTAACACCTCATGAAGCTTAGATCCAATGGATAGAAACAAAACTCTAGATCCAAAGGTAGAGATTAAATCTCTAAGATCCGACGGTTGAGATTAAATCTCTAGATCCGACGGTTGAGATTAAATCCCTAGAACCAATGGTGGAGATTAAAAGGAGGCTTATCCCTAACTCTATAAAAGGAGAACAAGGGGTTGGCATGGAGGACATTAAGAGAAGCTAGGGTTTTTGGAGGTTGGCGGCAAGAGCTTGGAGCTAGGGTTTGGGCTTGGTGGCACCTAATAAGGAAAGTTTTTTCTTGCCTTCTTCTTCCTCAAGCTGTCAGCACCCATTGAAGCCTTTCCAGCTCTTTTCCGGTGTCCAAAGTAGGTCCTCTCCTTCTCCTTGGCCGGTGGAACAAAGGCTTAGGGTCCTGCCTTGAAGGTTTTGGTCGGCAACCATTATTCTCCTCTTCCTTCTTGGCCGGCGGCAAGCTCCATCCTTGGAGGTTGTTGGTTGGTTGAAAGAAGGAAAAGAGCCTTGTTTCTATTCTTACTCTTGCTCAGAATGAGCAAGGAAGGAAGATTGGCGATCTAGGGGCTTCAACTTTTCGTAGATCGTCGCTCACACAACGTCCGAAAGGAGGAAGGTCATACATTAGAAGATCGAGAGGTATATCCATTCTCTATTCTCTTTTGTAACATGTTTGTTTTTGTTTTTCAATTATGAGCATGATATATTCTGTTTATGGCTAAATAATACTTTGATCCCGAACATAAATACAAAAATCGGCGATCCGGACATCGTCTATTCCGCGACTACTCGTAGAATAGAGGTTGGTCGCTTGAACAACAAGTTTGTTCAAGTGACCTCTCTAAACGAATAGCACGACGATGACTTGGTTGTTTGGGCAATCCCTTTTGTCTAGGATTAAATTTTTTTAATCCGGGGACATCGATGGGATCGCCATGAACAAGTGACCAAGGTGAAGTGGGAAGCGAAGTTTCCCCTCACGGACTCGAAAAGCTAAACCCTACAGGTTCTTCTCTCAAGATCTCTCCCTCTCCTCTTGTCGTGGGTTCCTTTGTGTGCTAGCACACTCTAAGTGATCTTCTCCACCTATTGTTTGTGTGGATATCAATAGAGTAGTGTACACTTGACACTCTCAAGATCCGGCAAGCCATTTGGACGAGCTGGATAACCGAAGGGCGTCGCATCAAGGGTAAACTCTTAACATGTAGATCTAGAGTAGATATAAAGTTTTTAAACACATACATGTAGTTTTATTTATCTTCACACGGATCCGTGGCCGACTTCTGGGGTTTCCACAATGCAAAAAGCGGTTTTTGCGGCTCGGATAGTCCAACGCATTGTTTCTATTTCCTATTTAAATAGAAATGGATATCATTTGACTTTTACTAACAATTGTGTTTACATAACTTTGAATGACATTCTTTATGGGACTTGAACATTATGCAATGGAATATATACGTTAGACGTATCCGGTGAAGTTTCAATATCGAAGGGACAAATAAGCGTACTCGAAAAGATAATCAATTAGACTCCTATATGTGGCATTGTCGTCTTGGCCATGTGAGCAAGAAATGCATGACTGAATTACACCAATTTGGAATTCTGGAATAGTTTGAATTATATTCATACGATACATGCGAATCATGCTTAAAGGGCAAGATGACCAAGTTACCTTTTACTGGAAAAGCTGAACCGGTGGGAGAGTTGCTTGGTTTAATACATACTGATGTATGAAGACCTATGTCAACTCAAGCTCTAGAAGGCTATAACTACTTCATTACCTTCACCGATGATCACTCACGATTTGGGTATGTGTTCTTGATGAAACACAAGTCTGAAGCCTTTGAAAGTTTCAAAGAATTTAGAAATGAAGTAGAGAAACAACTTGGCAAGAGTATTAAAAAACTTCGATCGAATCGAGGTGGTGAATACTTGAGTCAAGAGTTTCTAGATTGTCTAAGGGACGATGGTATATTGTCTCAATGGACTCCGCTGTTGGGTTTCCGGCACCGCGGCGTGTGTGTGTTCGATCATGTTTCGTAAACATGAACACAGCGGAAGCAATTAAAAATAATAAATCTATATTTATTACAACACACACAACACACGCATGCATATTACAACAAGTGTAGACATAACCGTAAATTAAAATTTACAATAAAAAAAATTATCTACGTTATACCTTTCGTATGACGTGTAGCGGGAACGGCATCAACCGGAACGATCCTCGTAAGAATCGTCTCTATCCGTATCCACGCCAAGCTCCTCGGGATGACTTCGCTAAGTCACGAGCTTCGTCTTCGTACGGGTTACTAGCCTCGTGTTGAAGACGACGTGATCGAGAGATGATCACGATCCGAATCCAAATTCGGATCCTAAAACGAGTTCTCAAAACTCGCTTCTCCGGAGAGGTATTCGTCAACCAATTGACGAATCCTTCGTCCTCCACCTCAGAGGATTACTGGAGATCAAATCCCCGGTAAGTTAGGCGCTATTGGAGCACTAACCGTCGTCCAAACGACGCTCCGACAACAAAGAAACAAGCTGTCCAGAAAAATTGGACAGCTTTTGGTGGAGGAATAGAGGCCGGCAAAGGAGAGATGGAAGCTCACCTTATCAACGAACCTAGAGGAGATCACCGGAGGGTCGCCGGAGGTTCACCGGCTGAAGCTTGGTCGCCGGCAAGGAGCTGGACGGCGGCACCACAAGCTGGGCGGCAACAATATGTTGGGCGGCAACTATATGTTGGGCGGCAACTAGGTTTAGGGTTTTGGATGATTAGGGTTTAACAATCCCTTAAGCCCTCTTTTATAGAGAACTAATTCTCTTAATGGTTAATGGATCATATCCATAAAGCCCGTTAACCCGCTCCATTAGGATAAGTTAAAATAAACCAAACCATGATGGTTTATTTTAAGTTAAAATGAACCGAACCAACCTTTGGTTCATTCGTTTAATATAAACCAAACCCTTTGGTTTATTCTCATCCATTGGATTAGAACCAAACCATTTTGGTCCATTCATTATGTCTTCATAAGACACGGCCCATCCACGCTTCCATTGCGACTGAAACAATTTCATGCTCGCTTTATGTTTGGTCCAACCAAACATAGTTTCTCTCGGTCTGAGAATCCCATTCTCAAGCTCGTTTTAAATCCTTTAGATTACACTCGTTGTGCGTGTGACCAAATAGGTTCTCGGTTTATGTTGGCCGTCTATAATTAACCATTAATTATAGAACGATCATGAGTGGCACCTAGTAGTACATCATGATCCCCAATTAACCGAAAAGATCAACGGTTAATCCAGAACTATTTCAAAACCCTTGATGCTTCGAATGAATCGTGCCCCATTCCCTTCACTCATCTTATACCCACTTGGTTCTGTGACATGGTCTATTGTGTCAGCTCCACTAGGTCGACTACGCCACACCTAGCCCAAGTATCATTTCCTCGTCCCCACGGATTCTAGTTACTCCACATGTATCAAGAGTACCTTACTCTAAACATGTAATGCTTTGGCCAAAGACTTTAGTAACAATCCGACGAGAGGCCATGGGTATACATCTCCTCGCAAGGAGTGGTGAATCCTTTATAGGCTATTCAAACACCTTCGATCACTTCGACTTATACCCAATCATCCCGGGTCCACATCTTCTTAGAGATGTTTGCTTAAGATGTCAAAGCATAAGTCTCCATGATCAAGATGACTTGAATACCGCAAGTCAAAGGAACATCGCACTTAAGCCAAAGTAAGAACTTCATTGACATATCTATATATGCAGAGAACCATATGAAGTCTTACGGCTGGTCACTCCAATGAACTAGTTACCATAACTAGCATCCACGATTAACTCTGGACATCACAATGTCTCCAGCCAGTGAGAATCAGCTGCTTGGATACACCAAGGAGTATACCTCGTGCTAGTCTCGACAGAATTGATGGTGTCCAAATCCATCAATTCATCGACTAGGGATAATTCTGATACATCACAATTACACATGTAGAGATACTAGTTGTGATCCAATCACAAATTCTCTCATGCTGTGAATCGTATCGTGGACATTCAGTAAATGAGTTTAAGATCCAATCAAATACATAAAACATGTATACTCAAATAGGGAATCTTCATTTATCATATAAATGGTTCATACATAAGGCGATTGCCTTAGGACATCTCTAATATATTACTAACATCCGCTGTATACATCACATCTTAATGGTGTGTCTGAGAGGTGAAATCGAACCTTATTGGACATGGTTAGGTTGATGATGAATCACGCAAATCTTCCCAAGTCCTTTTGGGGTTATGCACTTCAGACTGTTGTTTACTTGCTAAACAAAGTTCCGACCAAGGTAGTCTCTACTACTCCTTATGAAATATGGAATAGTAAGAAACCTCATTTATCTTACTTTAAGATAAGGGGTTGTCCTGCTTAAGTGAAGTGAACTGTATCAGACAAACTGGATGCTAAGTCTGATAAATATCTATTTATTGGATACCCTAAGGAAACAAGGGGTTACCAATTCTATCATCCTGTGGAACAAAAGGTATTTATTTCAAGGCATGTTGTGTTTCTAGAGAAAGAGTTTCTCTTGCAAGAAAACAGTAGGAGCGTCGTTGAACTTAAGGAGGTTCAAGAGACTCCAATAGACATTGAGGAGATACCTGGTCAAGCACCTCCACCGATAACTCATAGTGATGAGATATTGGCTGAACCTATTGTGACACCAAATCTTCGTAGATCTAGTAAGACACGCAACATTCCTCAGAGATATGGATTTCTCGTAAGTGAATCGAACGACGTGTTACTCATTGATGATGAGAAGCCTACCAGTTATGAAGAAGTTCTGAAAAGTATAGAAAGGGACAAATGGCTTGAAGCCATAAAGTCATAAATGGATTCCATGTATGAAAATCAAGTTTGGAACTTAGTGGACCCACCTGAAGGCATTAAGCCTATAGGGTGCAAGTGGGTTTTCAAGAAGAAGACCGACATGGATGGTAATGTGATTACCTTTAAGGCTAGATTAGTGGCGAAAGACTATCGTCAAAAGCAAGGTATTGATTATGAAGAGACCTATTCACCAGTAGCTATGCTTAAATCCATTCGGATGTTCCTGGCCATAACAACTCATTACGACTATGAGATATGGCAGATGGATGTGAAAACAACTTTCCATAATGGAAATCTACTCAAGGACGTGTATATGATACAACCCGAGGGTTTCACATCGGTTGATAAAACCAAGGTATACAGCTTCGACGGTCCATTTGTGGACTGAAGCAAGCATCCAGGAGCTAGAATATCCATTTTGATGAGACAATCAAAAGGTTTGATTTCTCGTAAAATCCAAACGAACCCTGTGTGTACAAGAAGGTTAGTGGGAATGCAGTCGTGTTCCAAGTGTAGTATGTCGATGACATATTACTTATAGGAAACGATATATCTGTCTTACAGTCAGTCAAAATTTGGTTATCCAAAAAATTCTCCATGAAAGACGTGAGAGAAGCAACCTATATCCTCGGGGTTAAGATCTATAGAGATAGATCGAAATGGTTGCTTGGTCTTTCACAGTCTACATATATAGACCGAGTGCTAAAGAGGTTTAGCATGTCCGAATCCAAGAAAGGTGTCCTTCTCATCAGGCATAGGATAGACCTTTTGAAGTCTATGTGTCTGCACACAGAAGATGAGAGGATTTACATGAGTCAGATTCCCTATGCATCCGCAATAGAATCTATCATGTATGTTATATTATGTACAAGACCCAATGTATCTTTGAAGGTTTTGCCCAGAAGCTCTGATACCAATTGTTGGTGAGGGGAAACTTCGCTTCCCACTTCAACTTGGTCGCTTGTTCATGGCGATCCCTTCGACGTCCCCGGATAAAAAAATTTATCCTTGACAAGAGGGAATGCCCAAGCAACCATGTCATCATCGTACTATTCGTTTAGAGTAGTCACTTGAACAAACTTGTTGTTCAAGCGACCAACCTCTATTCCACGAATAGCCATGGAATAGATGATGTACGGATCGACGCCTTTTGTGTTTATGTTCGCGATCCAAGTATTATTTATCCACAAAATAGAATATATCATGCGCATAATTGAAAAACAAATATAAACATGTTACAAAAGAGAATAGAGAATCGATATACCTCTCAATCTTCTATTGTATGACCTTCCTCCTTTCGGACGTCGTGTGGGCGACGATCTACCAAACGTTGAAGCTCCTAGATAACCAATCTTCCTTCCTTGCTCATTCTGAGCAAGAGGAAGAATAGAAACAAGACTCTTCTCCTTCCTTTAGCCAACCAACAAGCAACAAGCAATTTGCTTGCCGCCGGCCAACAAGGAAAAGGGAGAAAAGGTGAATGCCAACCAAAGCTCCAAGGGAGAACCCTAAGCCTAGGTTTTACAGGCCAAAGAGAGGGAGAGGGGCTTCTTTGGACGCCGGCCAAGGGTTGGAAAGGGATGCTAGGTCGCTGGCCAACTTGAGGAAGAAGAAGATAAGGAAAATATTTCCTTAATAGGTGCCGCCAACTCCAAACCCTAGCCTCCAAGCCTTGCTGCCCAAAACCCTAATCCTATCTCTAGTTAAATTCAAGTTTCCACCCACCCATTGCCCTCCTTTTATAGAGTTAGGGATAAGCCTTATTTTAATCTCCACCATTGGTTCTAGGGATTTAATCTCAACGTCGGATCTAGAGATTTAATCTCAACCATTGGATCTAGAGATTTAATCTCTACCTTTGGATCTAGAGTTTTGTTTCTATCCATTAGATCTAAGCTTCATGAGGTTTTAATAGGCTACAATAGAGACCATGAGGAGGAGTTGGATCTTGGCCACCCAATGGATCAAGCCCACATAAAGTCTAATCCATTAATGATAATCCAATCCACTAAAGGATTATCATTGATCTACCTCACCAACCCCCATAAGTTTATATGGGCTCCATATATTATATGTACATTTTCTCCCCGTGTTTAAGATCTCGAATGTCCGTCGATTAATTAATTTACTGACCATTAATTAGTCAACATCTAACTCAATGAGTAGTACCACTCAACCTTTTCATCATGCCGGACCAAGTCCACCTGTAGGGTTTACATGATGAACCTTATGATCTCCTCAAGGGAACATCATCATCCTATTATATAGGACACGATTTCCTCCAATAATCAACGACACACCATATAAATAATATCATTTCCCAACTTACTGAGCCTATCGATTTAATCTATAAATCACGGCCATTGGTAAATCAAAGAAATAAATACAAAGTATATATGCCCGTTATTATATCAGGATTAAGAGTATGTACAATATAATATCTGAGGTCCGATTCGATTATGTAATCAGCAATAAATCGAATCACCTCTATGTCGATCCTACTCAATACACTCAAAGTGCACTAGTCTGATTCTATGGTCATGACAAACCAATACCAAATCACACTACAACCATTCCTTGGTTTGTCCAAAGCCATCTCGGTTGTGAGCCTTTACTTATACTTTACAAGGAGCCGATAACATGATCTCCCGTGTGACACCACACACCATGTTATCTACAATGTAATGTATTAGACAATATACATAACCATAAAAATATGCAAACAATGATCATGTGATTCTTATTTCAAAATAAAGATGTTCATACAAAAGATAGACTTTTCAGTATACATCCTAACAATCTCCCACTTATACTAAAAGACTATGCTGTCCTCAAACTGTCATAGATCTGATCCCCATTCCCTCCACATGCCTATCGAAAGCTCTTGCCGGAAGGGCCTTAGTGAAAGGATCTGCCAGGTTATCCTCTGATGCAATCTTGGCCACAACAACTTCTCCTCTCTTTATGATTTCTCGTATCAGATGGTACTTGCACTCTATGTGCTTACTTGCCTTATGGGCTCGTGGTTCCTTCGAGTTTGCAACTGCACCACTATTATCATAATAAATTGTTATAGTTCTGGGCAAACCATGAATCACATCCATGTCCATCAGGAAGTTCCTGAGCCACACAACTTCTTTGGCCGCCTCAGAGGCTGCCACATACTCAGCTTCCATGGTAGAGTCTGCCACGCATTTCTGCTTAACACTCCTCCATACAATGGCTCTACCTCCCAAAGTAAACACAAAACCTGAGGTAGACTTACTGTTATCCCTGTCTGATTACAAGTCGAAATCTGTATAACCCACAAGGAGTAATTGGTCTGCCTGGTAAACTAGCATATAATCCCTATGCCTTCTCAGGTACTTCAATATATGCTTTACCGCAATCCAATGTCCCTGTCCTGGATTACTCTGATATCTGCTGACCATGCCCACGGCAAAGAAGATATCTGGTCTCGTACATAGCATTGCATACATGAGGCTTCCTACTGTCGAAGCATAAGGAACTGCCTTCATCTCCTCTATCTCCTCAGATGTTCTAGGACACATCTCCTTAGATAAAGGAACTCCACGCCTGAAAGGTAGAAAACCCTTATTGGAGTTCTACATGCTAAAATGATCCATAATCGTGTCTATGTATGAAGCTTGGGATAAGCACAACATCCTTTTCCTGCGATCCCTTATAACCTTGATCCCAAGGATGTGTCCCACCTCTCCCAATTCCTTCATATCAAACTGTTTAGACAACCATACCCTTACGTCCGATAACACCTTGATATTGTTGTCAATCAACAAAATGTCATCTACGTATAGTACAAGAAATACCACTACGTTTCCATCACATCTCTTGTATACACAAGACTCATCCGGACTTTGAATAAATCCATAAGAGTGGATTACCTCATCAAAGCAGATGTTCCAAGACTTCGAAGCTTGCTTCAATCCATAAATGGTCCAATTAAGCTTACATACAAGATGCTCTTTGCCCTTCGCAATGAATCCCTCTGGTTGCTTCATATAGATGTTTTCCTCAAAACTCCCATTCAGGAAAGTTGTCTTGACATCCATCTGCCACACCTCATAATTCATATGAGCTGCTATGCATAAGAGAATTCGGATAGACTTAAGCATGGCTACTGGCGAAAAGGTCTCCTCATAATCGATACCCTTTTTCTGAGTATACCCCTGCGCAATTACCCCGCTTTGAAGGTCTCAACCTTCCCATCTATTCCTCTCTTTCTTTTGTAGATCCACTTGCATCCAATGGTTTTTACACCATCGGGTGGTTCTACTAGCTCCCAGACCTGATTTGAATCCATAGATTCAATCTCAGCATTCATTGCACTTCATCAAGATACTGCATCTTTATCTTGGATTGCCTCGTCATATGTCCAGGGATCAGGTTCATGTTCGCTAGGGACCAAATCAGAAGATTCTCCCAAGAACATGAATCTATCAGGCTGTCTCACAACTCTCCTGTGACATGCGGTGCAGTGACTTGTGGTATATCCTCTTGTACCGGTGGTACTGAAGAAGTGACTTCCCCTTTCAATTCCTCCAGACTAATCTTACTCATGGGCTTGTGGTTCATCACATAGTCTTCCTCTAGAAATCTAGCGTTCGTTCTAACGATCACCCTCTGATCTCTAGTACTATAAAACAAACCACCCTTCGTTCCTCTAGGATAGCCAACGAATATGCGTACTTCTGTACGAGGTTCCAATTTACCAACATCTGCCTTCAGCACATGTGCTGGACTCCGCCATATCCGAATATGTCTTAGACTAGGCTTTCGCCCAGTCCACAATTCTGTGGGAGTAGAAGGCACTGATTTAGATGGAACCAAGTTCAGAATATACACCGCCGTATCTAGAGCATATCCCAAGAATGAATCTGGCAACTCAGAATAACTCATCATCGATCTAACCATCTCCATAAGAGTCCTATTCCTTCGCTCTGCTACACCATTCTGCTGGGGTGTGTCAGGTGCAGACAATTGGGATTGAATCCCAGCCTCTGATAAGTAATTCCTAAACTCTCCTAAGAGGTACTCGCCACCACGATCAGATCGTAGTGTCTTGATACTTTTTCCTTGACGTTTCTCCACGTCAGCCTTGAATTCTTTGAACTTATCAAAGCATTCAGACTTGCGGCGCATTAGGTAAATGTATCCATATCTTGAGTAATCGTCTATAAAAGAGACGAAATACACAAAACCACCTCTAGCCTGGATAGACATAGGATCACACAAATTAGAATGAACCAATTCTAACACATCTTTGGCTCTATACCCCTTGGCCTTAAAAGGCCTCTTGGTCATTTTACCCTCCAAGCAAGATTCACAGGTTGGGAAATCCTCCACCACTAATGAACCCAGAGGTCCATCAGCTATCAACCTTTGAATTTTGCTTAGGTTAATATGACCAAGCCTAAGATGCCAAAGATATGTTAGGTTCATCTTCGAAGGTTCTTTTCTCTTATTGGAATTAGAAGATGAGTTATTAATTTCAATTTGCATCATGGGAGATTTTGGTTCAAGTGTGTATAAATTTCCTATCAATGCACCCGAACAGATAATGTCTCTATTCCTTTTTATAACAACTCTATCATTAAAAGAAATAAAATATCCATCCATAAACAATTTAGAAACCGAAATTAAATTCTTTCTAAACAAAGGTACATAAAGGCAATTCTTAAGAACCAAAACTTTATTTTTCTCAAAAGATAAATGAACGTCTCCCACTACAACAGCTGCCACCTTCGTGGCATCGCCCAAGTATACGGTAATCTCCCCCTCAGCCAGTCATCTGGCTTCCTAGAACCCCTGCAAAGTATTGCAGACATGATCAGTGGCTCCCGTATCTACACACCAGGTGTCGGTAGATAACACCGCTAAACATGTTTCAACGACTAGACCAAAAGATATACCTTTGTTCTGCTTGCGGTTGGGGCAGTCCTTCTTCCAGTGTCTAGTCTGCTTACAAGTGAAGAACTTGCCTTTCGGCTTCTTCACTCCTCCCTGAGTACCTCCCACCGCCTTTTCCCCAGTTTGTTTCTTCTACTTCTTATCTTTCGGCTTAGAAGAAAAAACCTTTTGGGTCACCATGGCATGCGCCTGAGCACTCTGACAAAATAGGCCCTCTGCCGCCTGGAGTTCTGTCAGAAGTTCCGCCAACGAATACAACCTCTTCTTCATGTTGTAGTTCAGGCAAAACTTCTCAAAACTCCTAGGTAGAGACTGGAGTATGATATCGACCTGGGTTTCCCCATCGATCTCATCTCCAAGGACCTCCAGCTCATTTAAATGAGCCATCATCTTGAGAACACGATCCCTTACGGGTGTTCCCTCGATCATGGTGGTCGTTATCAAGTTTCTCATGGCTTCTTGCCTAGCAGCCCGATTCTGGTGTCCGAAAAGCTCTTTGATATTGAGTATCATGTCATAAGCAGTGGGCATGGCTTGATGCTGATGTTGCAGTACATTTGACATAGATGCCAAAATGTAACAACGCGCCATCTCATCGGCCTTTATCCACTTCTTATAACTCTCTTTCTCCTTTTCCCCAGAATCATCTGCAGGCTTAGGAGGGCACTCTTCGAGGAGTACATATTTGTATTCCTCAGCAGACAAGATAATGTCTAGATTCCTCTTCCAATCAACATAGTTGGTTCAAGTAAGTTTATTCTCTTTCAGTATCACAGCAAGTGAGTTGAAAGTCATTTTTAAAAAAACCTAAGAATCACATAGATCAAAACATTAGATTTCAAAAAATTATTGATTCCTCAAACAATAAAATTTTAAAATCAACCAACACCTCAAAACACTAAGAATATTGTATGCCACGATAGTGTGGACGTATACGAATTCTACATTTGTAAGAGGAGGTTTTACCCATTAATTTTACTATCTTATCAACCTAACTTTTTGACAAGTAAAATTAATAGTTGGTTCCTCTTTGGACCTACAAATAAAAGTAGTGACTCCGATGGGGAGGATACTTATATTTGTATCTAAGTGTTCACCATTACTCAGTACCAAGGTAATTATCTCGGGTTATGTGCCTTCCGATGGGAAAGTACACAGGCTCCTTAACAATTCCCTATAACCATATTTGACCTTGTGATATGCAAACAAACTCATCCGTTGGGGAGGAAGGCACTCAAAGTCGACGCGCAAGTTTGTTTACATCACATGTCAAATTGTAATGGAGGCTGTGAGAATTTATAAAATATCCCTCTTCCACATAGTAATTTGAAAATGAGGAATTTTCTAGCCTACGACATGCATATCAAACAATAAGCAATAAATATAGAAAATATATTATTTTCCAACTATTATGGATTTTGTCTTCAATATGTCTCCCGTCGCATCGCCATCTCGTCCGCTCCTCCTACGCCATGTACGAGCCATCCGGAGATCCGAGCCGAGACTAAAAACTATTTTAATTTACATTCATCGATCCTATACTCCACGAGGGAGTGTACATGATATCTAGATCGAAAGTAAACTAAAATAAAAAGAGTGGCTAAACAATATCATATCTAATTTATAAAAAATTAAATACTAGCCTCGTCAACCCCGAGGATTCAACAAAATATACTATTACACACATACAATCACATACACACATATGGCCATAATAGTCGGATCTTATGCCTGCAACCAAAGAGTTAACCTATGCATATCCTACTATTATCAGACACATATAATATAAGAAAAATGTATAAGAGTAACCGAATCCTTAAACACACAAAATCGAAAACCGTGGCTCTGACACCAATTGAAGGTTTTGCCCGGAAGCTCTGATACCAATTGTTTGTGAGGGGAAACTTCGCTTCCCACTTCAACTTGGTCACTTGCTCATGGCGATCCCTTCGACGTCCCTGGATAAAAAAATTTATCCTTGACAAGAGGTATTGCCCAAGCAACCATGTCATCGTCGTGTTATTCGTTTAGAGTAGTCACTTGAACAAACTTGTTGTTCAAGCGACCAACCTCTATTCCACGAATTGCCGCGGAATAGACGATGTACGGATCGCCAGCTTTTGTGTTTATGCTCGGGATCCAAGTATTATTTAGCAACAAAATAGAATATATCATGCACATAATTGAAAAACAAATATAAACATGTTACAAAAGAGAATAGAGAATTGATATACCTCTCGATCTTCTATTGTATGACCTTCCTCCTTTCGGATGTCGTGTGGGCGACGATCTACCAAAAGTTGAAGCTCCTAGATCACCAATCTTCCTTACTTGCTCGTTCCGAGCAAGAGGAAGAATAGAAACAAGACTCTTCTCCTTCCTTTAGCCAACCAACAAGCAACAAGCAATTTGCTTGCCGCCGGCCAACAAGGAGAAGGGAGAAAAGGTGAATGCTGACCAAAGCTCCAAGGGAGAACCCTAAGCCTAGGTTTTACTGACCAAAGAGAATGAGAGGAGCTGCTTTGGACGCCGACCAAGGTCTGGAATGGGATGCTAGGTCGCCGGCAACCTTGAGGAAGAAGAAGATAAGGAAAATATTTCCTTAATAGGTGTCGCCAACTCCAAACCCTAGCCTCCAAGCCTTGCCGCCCAAAACCCTAATCCTATCTCTAGTTGGATTCAAGTTGCCGCCCACCCCTTACCCTCCTTTTATAGAGTTAGGGATAAGCCTTGTTTTAATCTCCACCATTGGTTCTAGGGATTTAATCTCAACCGTCGGATCTAGAGATTTAATCTCAACCATCGGATCTAGAGATTTAATCTCTACCTTTGGATCTAGAGTTTTGTTTCTATCCATTGGATCTAAGCTTCATGAGGTTTTAATAGGCTACGATAGGGACCATGAGGAGGAGTTGGATCTTTGCCACCCAATGGATCAAGCCCACATAAAGTCCGATCCATTAATGATAATCAAATCCACTAAAGGATTATCATTGATCTACCTCATCAACCCCATAAGTTAATATGAGCTCCATATATTATAAGTACATTTTCTTTCATGTTTAAGATCTCGAATGTCCGTCGATTAATTAATTTACTGACCATTAATTAATCAACATCTAACTCCATGAGTAGTACCACTCAACCTTTTCATCATGCCGGACCAAGTCCACCTGCAGGGTTTACATGATGAACCTTATGAGCTCCTCAAGGGGACATCATCATCCTAATATATAGGACATGGTTTCCTCCTATAATCAACGACACACCATATAAATAATATCATTTCCCAACTTACCGACCCTATCTATTTAATCTATAAATCTCGCCCATTGGTAAATCAAAGAAACGAATACTAAGTATATGTGCCCATTATTATATCGGGATTAAGAGTATGTACAATATAATATCTGAGGTTCGATTCGATTATGTAGTCAGCAATAAATCGAATCACCTCTATGTCGGTCCTGCTCAATACACACAAAGTGCACTAGTGTGATTCTATGGTCAAGACAAACCAATATCAAATCACACTACAATCATTGCAATGGTTTGTCCAAAGCCATCTCGGTTGTGAGCCTTTACTTATACTTTATAAGGAGCCGATAACATGATCTTCCATGTGACACCACACACCATGTTATCTACAATGTAATGTATTAGACAATATGCATAACCATAAAAATATGCAAACAATGGTCTTTTGATTCTTATTTCAAAATAAATATGTTCATATAAAAGATAGACTTTTCAGTATATATCCTAACAATCTTATGCTCTGAGTGTCACAAGCAGATATCAGTCTGATCCAGGAATGGATCATTGGGCGGCTGTTAAGACAATCCTTAAGTACTTAAGAAGAACTAAGGATGTGTTTCTAATATATAGAGTGGGTGATATGATAATACGCGGGTATACGGATACCAGCTTCTAGACAGACAGGGAAGATTCTAGGTCTCAGTCTGGTTACATATTTACCTTAAATAGAGGCTTAATAAGCTGGAAAAGTTCTAAGCAAGACACTATGGCATATTCTACCACTGAGGTAGAATACATTGCAACTTCAGAAGCAGCAAAAGAAGCGGTTTGGATCAATAAGTTCGTCTCTAAAATTTGTGTGGTTCCAACCATTATTAAAGCAATACAAGTCTACTGCAACAACAATGGAGCGATTGCATAGGTAAAAGAACCAAGGTCATATCAACGATCCAAACATGTGCTTCGCTGCTATCATTTGATCAGAGAGATCATAAGTAGAAAGGAAATACAAATCGAGAAGATTCCCACTGAAATAAACTTAGCAGATCCTTTAACTAAGGCCTTACCTTATGGTATTGGATACTGTGGCGATTGACATTAGGCCAAGTGGGAGCTTGTTAGTGATATATGAGAGATGTACTAAGGAAATCGCTTTATGGTTGTACCATTTATTTGATAAATGAAGATTCACTATTTGAGTATACATGTTTTCATAATGTTGATTGGATCTTAAACTCATTTACTGAATGTCCACAATACGATTCACAACATGAGAGAATTTGTGATTGGATCACAACTAGTGAGTATCTCTACATGTGTAATTGTGATGTATTGGAATTATCCCTAGTCAATGAATTGATGGATGGGGACACCAACAATTATGTTGAGACTAGCACGAGTCATACTCTTTGATTTATCCAAGAAGCTATTTCTCACTGGCTGGAGACATTGAGATGTCTGGAGTTGATCGTGGATACTAGTTATGGTAACTAGTTCATTGGAGTGACTAGATGTAAGACTTCATATGGTTCTTTGCATATATGGATATGTCAATGAAGTTCTTACTGTAGCTTAAGAGTGATGTTCCTTCGACTTGTGGTATTCAAGTCATCTTGGTCATGGAGACTTATGATTTGACATCTTAAGCAAGCAACTCCGAGGAGATGTGGACCCGGGATGATTGGGTATAAGTCGAAGTGGCCGACGGTGTTTGAATAGCCTATAGAGGATTCACAACTCCTTGCAAGGAGATGTATACCCTATGGCCTCTCGTCGGATTGTTACTAAAGTATTTGGCCAAAGCAATAGATGTTTAGAGTATGGTACTCTTGGATACATGTGCAGTAATTAGAATCAATAGGACGAGGAAGTAATACTTGAGCTAGGTGTGACGTAGTCAGCCTAGTGGGGACTGACACGATAGACCATGTCTTGAACCAAGTGGGTATAAGATGAGTGAAGGGAACGGGCACATTTAACTGTAGCTGCTGAACGGTTTCAAAAATTGTTCTGGGGTCAACCGTTAATTTTCTAGTTAATTAGGGATCATGATGTACTACTAGGTGTCACTCATGATCGTTCTATAATTAATGGTTAATTATAGACGGCCAACATAAACCAAGAATCTATTTGGTCATACACACAACGATTTGTAGGATTTAAAACGAGCTTGAGAATAGAATTCTCATATCGAGAGAGACATGGTTTGGTTGAACCAAACGAAAAGCAAGCATAAAATTATTTCAGTCGCAACGGAAGCATGGATGGGTCGAATCTTATGAAGACATGATGGATGAACCAAATCGGTTTGGTTCTAATCCAATGGTGGAAAAACAACTAAAGGGGTTTGTTTTGTTTTAAACGAATGAACCTAAATTGGTTTGGTTCATTTTAACTTAAAATAGACCAATGCAGTTTGGTTTATTTTAACTTAAGTTAATGAAGCGGGTTAACAGGTTTTGGTTGTAAACCAATAACCCTTTAAGAAAAGGTTTCTTGAGAAAAGGTTTTAGAGAAGAGGTCTTGAGAAAAAGTCTCTTAATGGATAAGAGATATGTTCTCTATAAATAACGGGGTTGAGATATATCCTGTAACGAATTGGTTCAAGGTTTCGGAAACCCTAGCCATTTTCCCCTCTTCTCCTCATTGCTCTTGTCGGCCAAGCCAAGGAGCCACCCAAGTAGGTTGGTGCCCAACCTTGCTGCTACCGCCTCCTTGCCGCCGACCAACCACTAGCCGCTAGTAGTCCTCCGGCCACCCTCAGCCACCGGCCAACCACCCTTGGCGGCCGACGACCAAGGATCAGCCGGCCGAGCATTGGTCGACCATGCCTTCCTCCACAACAAGCTGTCCAGTTTTGGACAGCTTGTTCTCCTCTGGTTGGAGAGGTCGTTTGGTCGACGTTTTGTGCTCCGACAGTGACCTACTTGCTAGGGATTGGATCTCTGGCATTCCTCATAGGTGGAGGGTTGAAGTTTCGTCAATCGGTTGACGAAAACCACTTCAGAGAAGCGAGTTCGTGGAACTCGGTTTTCGGATCCGAATTTGATTCAGATTGTGATTGTCTCTCGATCACAACGTCTTCGATTCGAGACTAGTATCTCGTGAGAAGACGAGGCTTGTAGCTTGGTGAAGCTATCCCGACGATACTTAGCGTGGATACGGATAGAGGCGAAACTTACGAGGGTCGCTAAGGTTGATGCTATTTCCACTTCATGTAATTCGTCAGGTATACCTAGATTAGTTTCTTTATTGCAAAATTTGAAATAGTGATTATGTCTACACTTGATGTATCCTTGCATGTGTGTGGTGTGTGTGTTGGAATAAGTTAGTTATTACTCGTTTTATTTGGTTCCACTGTGTATCTTTACGAAACATGTTCGAACGCACACCCACGTCAGTGTCAGGGAAACTCAACAATTCTGACCCCAAGGCCCAATTTCTTCGCCTGCTACTGATGCATTTATTCACTTTATAAATGACCCCTCGCCTTCCCCCTTCTTTATCCTTCATACCTTCTGTCTTCGACATTTCTCCTCCTTTCTTCGCAATTCAAAAGATTTTTCCTTCCCCTTCTTGCATCTTCCTTCTTTTTCTCCTTCTTGTAACGAGATGAAGGCTCTTTGTCAACAAGCACTCTCCCAACAGCGATGTGAAGCTGCGAGGAGCAGGGGCCAATCGCCTGCCACACCAATGTTGCTGCCCCTCGCTCCCACTCCCATTAGATCCTGATTCACCACTTCTCCAACTACATCCCCACCCTGCTCATCAACAACTTCATCCACTATCATTCCATCATCGTCGATGGAACTTTTTAGTTTAGTATCATCTTCTCCTCTTTATTCCCTAGCCTTATCACCAAACCCTAGCCTTCCTTCCTCTCCTCCTTTGCCTCTACGTAGCCCCAGGCTACCCCCCCCCCCCCCCCATTTCTTCATATTCAAACCGAACTATGGGGAATGGCACACCCACGGTTGCAGGGTGAAGAAACATTTGCCTTCGACCCCTTTTCCTTATTCACGCCCCCAACGAACATGGAGTTGACCCCGGTCACACTCCCCTTATCCTTGACTTCCTCAACTCCACCACCACCCCTATCTTTTCCTGCACGTATCTTGATATTTGAGAGTCTTTCTTCACAACTAGGTGTGGAATTCAACTCCAGCATCCCTCCCCCCATCAGTGAAAATCCATCAATGGTCGCATCACCCTCAGTTGCTCGTACACCTTCGACCTCAAATACCACTCCAATGCCCCTATCTCCCAAATTACCATGTTCCTCCCTCCTTCATTCTCCAGCGGGTTCCCCTTCTTCTATCATTCGACAAGTAGTTTCAGACATTCTGCCGCCATCATTGGGCTTCCCCCTCTCCTCTTCTACCCCCATAAGCCCCTCATCAGCGGCTCTCTTCCCCACAGCTTCCACATCTCCCCTTTCCACGGATATTCCTCCCTTCTCTTATGAAGCTCTTATTCTTCCTCATCCCAGGTCAATAGCACAGTCCTCTGCACCATCCCCATTTTTGCCCATTATTAGTGAACCACCACTATTGCCCGCTTCTACTCCATCTTTTCCATCTATCTGAGATTCACGGATCCTCAATATCTAGGAACTCATATCGAGGATGGAAAGCCTGAAACACATTCTTGAATTGGTAAGCTTCCTTGGTTAGTCTTTCTTATCTTTTCCAACAATAACTTTCTTCCCCATTCGCTGCCCTTAGGTTATGGTGAATTATCAAGAGTTGTCTCCCCCCTTCTCTCACTACAAATCTCAACTTCAATAGCAGACCCTGCAGCAATCTGTAGACCACATTGACTCCAGAGACAGAGAGAACTCCCTGCTACAAGAATTGACATGGTGCCAAAATAAACTATCAAAAGCTCAACGCCAAAGGCAGGCAGATGCTGAAATCATAGCAACCCTTCAAGGCTAGCAACAGAGGGAGGCAGAAACTATATCCAACCTTCGGCGTGAAAAATAGAAGGATGAGAATACTATAACCACCCTTCAAACCCGATTGGGCAAGGAGGTATACCAAAACTCAGCTTTAATATCGGACAGGGCTCAAGCTCATTCTCAAACATGCAGGCAAGAAACTTCTCTACAATAGTTGAGGAGCAAAATTTCCCGCACCAGGGCTTACACTGAGGTAGTAGAGGGGATTTCAGCTTCCATGCGTCAGGATATGGTAGACATGTCAAGGGTTATGCAACAAGATCAAACTTCCCAATCCGATGATGTGTCGACCTTGGCTGATGCTATAATTCAAGTATCGCAGAGATACTGTCAAGCCTGCCGAGCTCTCCGGGAGCACAGAGAACATTGCACCAGGCCGCATCAAGGTGCATACGCAACTGATCAAAGCCAACAAGTGTAGAGGATTCAGTGGCCGCTAGAGGGGGCAGTGAATAGCGCGTACGTTGTCGATGGAGGAATTCATTCGCATGCTTGTTACAAATGATTAGTGTGGAGCGGAAATAAAGCAATAATGAAATACAAAAACGCAAACACAATCATATAACGTGGTTCAGAACCGAGTGGTTCCTACTTCACGGATTGAGCTCTAGTGATGCGACCACACACCACTAATCAAGAATAACTCCTCGGAACAATCCAGAGGTGGAGAAACCTCGTACAATGTATACAATAGTAATACAATAAAAATACAAGCAAATACAATGGAATGGAAGTAAAGAAAACTTTACAAAGATCTTTTGATTGCTTGATCTTTGATTGCCTTGGACTAGCCTTGAAGACCCTGATTTGCAACAGCAAATCGCTCCAATTCACCCAAGAAAATCGCTGCCAAAAACCCTCTTCTGAGCTGCTTTTATAACCTGCAATCGGGCTGGATTTTCACGTATCAGTCGACTCCTCGGGACCATCAGTAGACTGATTCCACTGTTGCTATGAGACAACGGTGTAATCCACGCTAGAAAAATCCAACTGATAGGACATCAGTCGAATGATCGAGCCTTCACTCGACTGCTAACCCCAGTAGTCGAGTTCGACTCCATTCTTTGCCCGAAATACCGAGCACCAGTTGACTGATCGATCCAGCAGTTAACTGCCCACCTCTGGCAATCGACTGATAGGGCACTCCCCGCAGTCAAACCCAAGTTGACTCACACCAGTCGACTTCCAGATGGTCTCAGTCGATTGATACACCTCAAACATGAGGTTTTAATGCAAGTATGGTGCCCCTATACTTGCTAGACCATCCGTAGCCTAGACCTAAGCCTTCAGGCCATCTCCGTCAGCCTCGCCGCACCTATCGAATCCATCCAAGTCATCCATGACTTGTTCATCCATACGCTAGCCTTCAGGTACTTCCATCGGCTATGTCATGCTAACGGTGTCTACACCACCAAGGCACATTGAACTTACGCTGCCAAGGTTCTTCTTGGACTTTATGCCGCCAACCATTGAACTTATGCTGCCAAGACTTCACCCTTGGACTTTACGCCGCCAATATCAAACCCCTTGGACTACTCAAATGCCAAGGCTCAAGTTTGGACTTTCCCTTGCCAACCCATGTTGGACTTTCCATGCCAAACCCATTCTTGGACTTTTCCTTGCCAAGACCCATGCTTGGACTTTACATGCCAAGTACTCAAGACTTGGACTTTCCCATGACATGGTCAACCCTAGTCAACCATCAAAATCTCCCTCGAGTCAAACTCGAGTCCGGTCAATCATGACCCGGGTCGATTGCAGCAACAATCTCCCCAAAACATTATCAAACATCAATGTTAAACCTTCATGTCAAACATCAAAACATCACTCGAGTCAAACTTGAGTACGGTCAATCATGACCTGGGCCGATTGCATCAACAATCTCCCCCTTTTTGATGTTTGACAAAACCACATACCTTTGAATTAGAACACTAACTCAAATCTTCTTACCAATTATCCCAAATTGGTAATCCCATAAATTTTCCCAAACATTCTCCCCCTTTTGACTAACATTAAAAAGGTATCATCAAGGAGGTCAATGTCTCATGTCCCAATGAGATCTTACAATCTCCCCCTTGTTCCAAAAATACCTAGGATGCCTACAATCTTCCTAATGACAAGTACCATATCACTCAAGAGAGGCAATCCTATAAACTCTCCCAATTTCTACATTGGGTACTCACATTCCCATTTTTCCCCTTCATGAGGAAAAATAACATCCATCATCCCATGATGGATACCTCCCCGTAAAGGCTTGCTCCCCCTTGACCATTGCACCAACAATGTCCTTGGGAAGTCCCTAAGCTAATAGAAACTCTAAACCATCAAAAATAAGGTCCAAAGATCAACATAGAACTTTCCCATACCTTAAATTTGATACATCACCCTAACAACTCTCCTAATCCATATCCAATGTATTTTCACCCCTTATAATGCTTCTTAAAGTATATCCTAGGGTTAGTAGTTGTTAGGGAACTTTACCGTAGCTAAAAATGGGGTAAACAACCTTATTTTTCTTGAAATTAGCCTGGCAGTTGACTTTATCAGGTATCAGTCAACTTCCACCGGTTGGGATGTATACTGAAAAGTCTATCTTTTGTATGAACATCTTTATTTTTGAAATAAGAATCACATGATCATTGTTTGCATATTTATGGTTATGCATATTGTCTAATACATTACATTGTAGATAACATGGTGTGTAGTGTCGCACGGGAGATCATGTTATCAGTTCCTTGTAAAGTATAAGTAAAGGCTTACAACCGAGATGGTTATGGACAAACCATTGGAATGGTTGTAGTGTTATTTGGTATTGGTTTGTCTTGACCAAAGAATTACACTAAGTACACTTTGTGTGTATTGAGCATGACTGACATAGAGGTGATTCGATTTATTGCTGACTACATAATTGAATCGGACCTCGGATATTATGTTGTACATGCTCTTAATCCCAATATAATAATGGACACATATACTTAGTATTTATTTCTTTGATTTATCAATGGGCGAGATTTATAGAGTAAATTGATAGGCTCGGTAAGTTGGGAAATGATATTATTTATATGGTGTGTCGTTGATTATAGAAGGAAATCGTGTCTTATATATTAGGATGATGATGTCCCATTGAGGAGCTCATAAGGTTCATCATGTAAACCCTGCAGGTGGACTAGGTCCGGCATGATGATAAGGTTGAGTGGTACTACTCATGGAGTTAGATGTTGATTAATTAATTGTCAGTAAATTAATTAATCGACAGACATTCAAGATCTTAAACATGGGGAGATATTTGTACAAATAATATATGGAGTCCATATTAACTTATGGGGGTTGGTGAGGTAGATCAATGATAATCCTCTAGTGGAATGGATTATCATTAATGGATCGGACTTTATGTGGGCCTGATCCATTGGGTGGCCAAGATCCAACTCCTCCTCTTGGTCCCTATTGTAGCCTATTAAAACCCTCATGAAGCCTAGATCTGATGATGGAAAATGAAACTCTGATTTGACGGTGGAGATTAAATCTCTAGATATGATGGTTGAGATTAAATCTCTAGATCCGACGGTTGAGATTAAATCCCTAGATCCGACGGTGGAGATTAAAAGGAGGCTTAAGCCTAACTCTATAAATAAGGTCTTAGGGCTTGGGCATGGATATACTTTTGGGAGATTAGGGTTTTGTTTCCCTTGGCTTGGGCGGCAAGAAACCTTGGAGAGCTAGGGTTTAGGATAAGGGTGGGCGGCTACATTGGTTGGCTTCTCCCTTAGGGTCGGCGACAACTCAAGAGAAGGATTAGGATTTACTCTTCTCCTTTGATCTTGGCCAGCTTCTCCTTTCCCTAGGGCAGCTCCTTCTTCTTCCATTTGATCTCTTGGCTGGCGTTCATCCATTGAAGTTGGCCGGCGCTCAAACCTCTCCTTCTCCTTAAGGCCGGCGGACACCAAGGAGCTTATCCTTGGTGGTTGGCGCAAGTAAGGAGAAGAAGGGTGCTTTTCTTCTTCCTTTTGTTCGGAGCGAGCAAGGAAAGGAAGATCGTGATCTTGGAGGCTTTATCTCTTGGAGGACCATTGCCCACACAACGTCCAAGAGGAGGATAGGACATACGATAGAAGATCAAGAGGTATAACATGAGGTATAATTCTTGTTTATGAATTTTGTCTTATTCTATGCATGTTGTATATTTTGTATGCGACTAATTTACTTGGACCCCGAATACAAACATAAAAACCGGTGATCCATAAATCGTCTATTCTGCGGCTAATTGAAGAAAAGAGGTTGGTTGCTTGAACAACAAGTTTTTTCAAGTGACCACTCTAATCGAATAACATGACGATGGAACGGTTGCTTGGGTAATCCCTCTTTATCAAGGATAATTTTTTTTTATCTGGGGACATAGATGAGATCGTCATGAACAAGAGACCGAGTTGGAGTGGGAAGCGAAGTTTCCTCCCTTCACCACCAAGGGCAGTCGACTGATAACTGAAATATCAGAATTTCAGTTATCAGAAACAAAATTTGGAAAAGTATAAGTAATTCTACGTATATCGAAAAATCGTGAAAATTCATACGTATAACTCTTATGACAAATACAATGGGTGAAAAATAATTAAAAAATATTTTATTCATAAAATAATGAAATTTACACAAAGATCAAAAGTGAAAAAAAACTTCAATATTTTAGCTCACTTTGTATCAACTTCATCAATGGTGATTGCTATCAAAAGATAGACTTCACCAAGGTTTTCTAAAATGATTTTAAAATAGTTTTAAAACATTATATTGGATCATGTTTCTTGGGCTCAATGTACATGACTTGTACACTAGCTTTTCCAATGATCCACAATTAAGATAAGATGAGTTTTAGTTCATCTAGATGCAAAAGCTATGCACCTTGAACTTAACTCATATCCTAGCATCTCGCATGTATCTAGGGTGTATAAATAAACATACATGTAAATTTAGATGTGAGATGTGGATTTTGTTTTTTTTACTTTAAGGCCTCATGCATTTTCTAAGGCAACACTACTTGATTCCCTTATAAATGAGACTCCAAGTCTTGCCATTGTCCTTAAATCAATTTTAATCAAATTAAATACATGAATGATCATGACATAAATAATAATATAATTAAGCATGGCCAATGATTATGATGTCATGACATATGATATAATCTAAAAACACATGACATTAAATCTTAATCCTAATATGATCATGACATATTAAATAATTAAAAATAAATATGATGTCATGACATGTTATATGGCAAACAAGGCATGACAAATAAAAGGTATAGCTATAATAATACCTAAATTTTAATATTAATTGTCATTTGATATAATTAAGTATATTTTGCCATATTATCACTTTTCTCCCAAGTGTGTCAAAAACCCAAAATGGCACACTATAACCTCTAAACCTAAATTGTGCCAATTTGATTGATTTTTTATAATTCCAAAAATGTATTGACACATCCTAAAATCTTTTAGGATCATAAGATCAAATCTATTTCCAAGGTATCCATAACCTTGAAAATTACTTAAAGTATCACCTTTATCATGGTTAGGTTAACTAGCCTTCCATTTAAAGTTGGCACACCCAAATCCGTCTAGCGTGAATCGATCATGCTCTTAGGAACCCAAAACGTATTTGAGCTCCTTGGGTTTACTAGGTATTCCTTAGGGATAACCTCCCTAGCTACCTTTCTAATGACCCTTCTAGGCTTGTTAGCCTTGGTCATTGTGGTCTTGCCTAGGTTAACTCTAGGGGTGACTCCCCTTGTAACCTTCTTAGTGGCTTCCCTAGGTTTCTTCGAAACCCTAGCCATTAGGCACATACCTTGGTCAAACTTAGGGATGACTTCCCTATTGACCTTGGTTTTCCTAGACCTAGTTTGAGTTCCATAATCAAATGGAACATTGTGATAGGTCTTTTTGGGCTTAGGCTTGCCCTTGGATGGTTCTTGTTTCCTAGGTCTTTGACTTTGACTTCTAGACTTTAGGCTTTGACCATTTGACCATTTAATTGAATTTTGTATATTCCTAAGGGTCTTCTCTAATTTCTCAAGCCTTGACCTCAAGGCTTGATTTTCTAACTCTAATTGTCCAATTTTTGATTTTTCATTTGGTCTTTGGGCATAACCATTTCCTCTAGGCATATGCCTACCCTTCTTAGGGTTAATGCCTAAATAGTTTTCTATTTTTCTAATGCTTTCCTTAGGAAGAGTTTTTCTAGGGACATTAGTCCCAAATTTCTCCTTATTTGAAAAATTAACACTCTTACCACCTAGACAAAAATATTTATTGTTTCTAGCATGCTTTTCATTTACAATAGCAAGATTGTTAAAATTATTCCTAGCATTCTTTTTGACATTTAAATTAGAACTAGATGGTGCATTAAAATATACCTTAGGGTTTGCCTTAGAGGCTCCCCCTAATTGTGTTGCTTCTTCTTGCCCCTTCTTCTTCCCCATAGGGCATTGACTCCTATAATGCCCTTTTTGGTGACACTTGAAGCACACTACGTGCTCCTTGCTTTTAATTGTCGGGACTCCGACTTTCTTTGACTTCTCTTGACTTTTAGGTGTCGGTGGAGTCTTCATGTCCCTCTTTGGGCACTTACTCTTATAGTGCCCGATTTCCCTACACTCAAAGCAAATTATATGAATTTTACTTTGAAATATATTGCTTGAGTCACCTAGGGTATTTGTGGTGGTCGGAGTGGATTATTCATATCTCCCGGAGGTAGATGGCTCCTCTTGAGGTTGCTCTAGTGTAGGAATTCTCTCCTCCCCCTCAATCCTAGAGGTGGAGGTTTCTTCCACCTCTTCCAATTCCTCTCCCACCGATCCGGAAGTTGATTCCTCCTCAACTTTTGAATCCTCACTTGAAGTCGGTGATGGTCCTTCTTCTTGGACCGGTAATGAATCTTCATGGAGCTTTGCCACTTGGGTGCATAGCTCCTTAGCATCTATATAAATACCTAACATACACAAGATATTGTTAGGTATTAAATCAATCAAAAATTTCATTAACTTATCATTTTTCTCGAAGGCTTGGACTTGCTCTTCGGTCCATCTCATCTTCTTGAGGAATCCTTTCTTTGGTCCTCTTGGATATTCGAATCCTTCCATTAAAAAGGACCACTCCTAAAAATCTCTCATCATGATAAAATCTTCAATTCTTCTCTTCCAAGAATTGAAGTCTTCTCGTCCATATAATGCATACGGGACCAGCGTGTTGATGTCCCATCCAAGTTGTTCTTCAACTTTCATCTTATTCTTCTAGCGGTTTTGCTCCTGGCAGTTAGTCCGCAAAAGAGCCCCGGGCTCTGATACCAATTGTAGAGGATTCGGTGGCCGCTAGAGGGGGGGGTGAATAGCGGGTATGATTGCCGATGGAGGAATTCGTTCATGTGGTTGCTAGAAATGATTAGTGCGCAACGGCAATAATGAAATACAAACATGCAAACACAATCATATAACGTGGTTAAGAACCGAAAGATTCCTACTCCATGGATCGAGCTCAACGAGCTCTAGCGATGTGACCACACACCACTAATCAAGAATAACTCCTCAAAACAATCCGGAGGTGGAGAAAACTTGTACAATAAATACAACAGTAATACAAGAAAAATACAAGAAAATACAATGGAATGCAAGTAAAGAAAACTTTACAAAGAGCTTTGGATAGCTTGATCTTTGATTGCCTTGGACTAGCCTTGAAGACCCTGATTTGCAACAGGAAATCGCTCCAATTTACCCCAGAAAATCACTGCCAAAAACCCTCTTCTGAGCCACTTTTATAACCTGTAATCGGGCTGAATTTTCACCTATTAGTTGACTTCTCGGGACCATCTGTCGACTGATGCCACTATTGCTGTGAGACAATAGTGCAATCCACACTGGAAAAATTCAACAGATAGGACATCAGTCGACTGATCGAGCCTTCACTCGACTGCTAACCCTAGCAGTCGTGTCCGACTCCATTACGTGCTCAAAATACTGAGCACCAGTCGACTGATCACAAGATCAGGCGATTGATCAGTCTAGCAGTTGACTGCCCACCTCTGGCAGTCGACTGATAGGGCACTCCCCGTAGTCAAACCCTAGTTGACTAACACTAGTCGACTGCCACATGGTATCAATCGACTGATACACCTCAAACACAAGGTTTTAACCCAAGTATGGTGCCTCGTACTTGCTAGACCACTCGTAGCATAGACCTAAGCCTTCTATCCACCTCCGTCAGCCTCGCGCCTATCGGATCCCTTCAAGTCATCCATGACTTGTTGATCCATACGCTAGCCTTCAGGTGCTTCCATCGGCTATGTTATGCTAATGGTGTCTACACCGCCAAGGTACATTGGACTTACGCTGCCAAGACTCCGCTTGGACTTTACGTCGCCAACCATTGGACTTATGCTGCCAAGACTTTACCCTTGGACTTTATGCCGCAAATATCAAACCCCTTGGACTACTCAAATGCAAAGACTCAAGCTTGGACTTTCCCTTGCCAACCCATGTTGGACTTTCCATGCCAAGACCCATGCTTGGACTTTTCCTTGCCAAGACCCATGCTTGGAATTTACATGCCAAGTACTCAAGACTTGGACTTTCCCATGACATGGTCAACCCTAGTCAACCATTAAAATCCGTCTCGAGTCAAACTCAAGTCCGGTCAATCATGACCCAGGTCGATTGCACCAACAATCTCTCCAAAACATTATTAGACATCAATGTCAAACATCAATGTCAAACATCAAAACATCGCTCGAGTCAAACTCGAGTATGGTAAATCGTGACCTGGGCCGATTGCACTAACAACAAGAATGCTTGCAGTATCTAATGCAAACTACCTATCGAGATGGATTCAACGAGGTGGTTCAGCAATATGCTGATCATGGGTTTCCTCCAGCCCGTCAACTCGCTCTTTTTCTGCACTGGGAGATTGGCTTCAGACGCTATTCCCTAGAACACTTTAGATTATAACTTTCTTGTCTGTTGATAATGATTAACAATTTCAGCAATGTATCGTGAGGTTATAATGACAATGTTTCTTCTGCATAGATAATTGCAACTTTGTAACAAATTAAGTATCCTTGGCATTGCTCTTTGATTTCTTTTTCCTTGGAATGAAAACTGATTTTCATTAATGCTTGCTTTTCATAAATATTGGTCACCACACCATGGCTGGGCGTTCAAGTTATGTTATTCCATTTCAAGATTTTGAGACAATATATAAAACTCCTCCGCTTGACACTCCTTGATTACATAGTATGAAAATATTTTAGGTGTACAACATTCCAGGGCTTGGGTAACTCTTTACCTTTATCATCTTTTAAGTAATATGCCGACCCAGCCACTCGGTGAGCCACAGTGTAAGGCACTTCCCAATTAGGGGCTAGTTTTCTAGAATCTCCAACAGGGTTGACCTTGCATAAGACTAGGTCACCCCTCTTGAAACCTCCTAGGCACCACCTTTTGTTAAAGGCTCACGGTATCCTTTGCTTGTAAACTTCAACTTGTATTCGGGCTTACTCCCGCTTTTCTTCCACCAGGTCCAACTCAGTTCTTCTTATGATTTGATTTTGCTCTGGCTCATATGCTTCAACTCAGGCACTAATTAGAATGGCTTCCACCGGGATAACTGCCTTAGTTCCATACACCAAACTGAATGGGGTTTCCCCTCTGGCCGTTTTGGGAGTAGTTCGGTAGGCCCATAAGATCCCGAGCAATTTATCCACCCAATTTCATCTCTGGGTGCCCAACTTAGTCTTCAACCATTGAATGAGAATTCAATTAGTCACTCAACCTGACCATTGGCCTGAGGGTGAGCTACCGAGGTGAAAGCTTGTTGAATATTGTGGCTTTGACACCATTCCTTGATCTTCTTACCCTGAAATTGCCGCTCATTATTGCTTACTAACATTTGAGGAATTCAATATCGGCATATAATACTTTTCCAAAGGAACTATATTACTGCATTTTCTATAATTTTAGCTAAAGGTTCAGCTTCTAGCCATTTAGAAAAATAATCCACCGCTACCAATAAGAATTTCTTCTGCAAAGTGACAATAGGCTTGGGGCCCACGATGTCCATTACCTACTAATCGAAGGGGCAAGAAGCAACTACAACTCCCATCAACTTAGCAGGTAGCTCAGATCAATTTCTATGTTTTTGACAAGATGAACATGTTTGTACCACGCGGGTTGCATATGTAGGGTCGTTCAGTGACCGCTAGAGGGGAGGGGGGGTGAATAGCGTCGTTGCTTGTCGATAGAGGAATTTGATTGTGCTTGCTACAAATTGATTAGTGCATAGCAGAAATAAAGCAATAATAAAATACACACAAGCACAACATGCAATATAACGTGGTTTGGAACTGAATGGTTCCTACTCCACAGATTGGGCTCGAATGAGCCCTAGCGATGCCAATCACACACCACTACTCAAATAACTCCTTCTCAGAACAATCCAGAGGTGGAGAAACCTCGTACAATAATTCTTACAATAATAAGAATGAAATACAAGCAAATACACTAAAATGCAAGTAAAGAAAACTTTACAAAGAGATTTTGGATGCTTGTATATTGATTGATTGAACCGTGGTTGAAGACCCTAATTTGCACCAGCAAATTGCCTCAAGAACGTCTTAGAAATTGATTGTGAATCCTCCCTCCACGAGCACCCTTTAAAGCTGCTCCTTGGGCTGGATTTCTCCTGACAGTCGACTGATCGGGACCATCAGTCGACTGCCCCTGTAGGCCTTGTCTCACAACGACATGATCCATGTTGGATAAGTCCAATGGATACACCATCAGTCGACTGATCATACCCATCTTTCGATTGATGGCTCAATCAGTCGAGTGTTTTGGACGATCACTCGACTGGAGAACCTTCTGTGCCTGAGATCCCGAGCATCAATCGACTGATCACCAGATCAGTCGACTAGCCACCTCTGGCAATCGACTGTCACGACACTTCCAACAGTCAAACCCTTGTTGCCTCACACCAGTCGATTGACCAATGGTCCCAGTCGACTGATACACCTCAAACATGAGGTTTTAACCCATGTATGGTGCCCCTATACTTGCTAGACGACCGGTAGACTAGACCTAAGCCTTCTAGCCACCTCTGTCAGCCTCGTGCCTATCGGATCCCTCCAAGTCATCCATGACTTGTTCATCCATACGCTAGCCTTCAGGTGCTTCCATCGGCTATTTTCATGCTAACAGTGTTTACACTACTAAGGCACATTGGACTTATGCTGCCAAGACTCCGTTTGCACTTTACGTCGCCAATATTTCCCTTGGACTTCTCAAATGCCAAGACTCAAGCTTGGACTTTCCCTTGCCTACCCATGTTGGACATTCCATGCCAAGACCCATGCTTGGACTTTCCATTGCCAACCCATGTTGGACTTTCCCTTGCCAAGACCCATGCTTGGACTTTACATGCCAAGTACTCAAGACTTGGACTTTCCCAATGCCAAGTGTCCCACTTGGACTTTCCATGACAATGGTCAAACCATCGTCAAACATCAAATACTAACCTGGGTTGATTGCACCAATCTCCTTAACACATGTCAGACACCAATGTCAAACATCAAAACACTACTCGAGTCAAACTCGAGTCTGATCAATCGTGACCTCATCCGATTGCACCAACAATCTTCCCCTTTTTGATGTTTGACAAAAAACACCCTTGAGTTAGGCCCCTAATTCAAATTCTCTTACCAATTATTCCAAATTGGTAATTTTAACATTCTCCCCCTTTTTGACATACATCAAAAAGGTTCACCCCAAAGAGGTTAATGTCTCATATCCCAATGAGATCTTACAATCTATCCCTTGGTCTAAAAACCTCTAGGATGCCTACAATCTTATTAGTGATAAGTCCCATATCACTCAAGAGAGGAAATCCTACACACTCTCTCAATTTCCAAATTGGGTATCTCAAAATCTCATTTCTCCCCCTCATGAGGAAAAATAACATCCATTATCCCATGATGGATACCTCCCCCTAAAGGCTTGCTCCCCCTTGACCATTGCACCAACAATGTCCTTGGGAAGTCCCTAAGCCTATATGAACTCTAAACCATCAAAAATATGGTTAAAAGTTCAACATTGAACATTCCCACACCTTAAATTTGATACATCACCCTAACAACTCTCCTAATCTATATCCAATGGATTTTCACCCTTTCTAATACTTTCCAAAGCATATCCTAGGGTTATGAGTGGTTAAGAACACTTACCATAGCTGAAATTGGGCTAAACATACCTTGTTTTCTCGAAATCAGCCTGGCAGTCGACTTTATCAAGCAACAATCGACTGTCGTGCTCATCAGTCGACTGCCTACAAGGGCAGTCGACTGATAACTGAAATTTCCAAATTTCAGTTATCAGAATTGAATTTCAGAAATTCATAAATAATTATACATAATTTGAAAAATCATGAAACTTCATATGTATAATACTTATGACCAATACAATGGGTGAAAAATGTTTGAACCATAAAATAGTGAAATTGACACAAACTTCAAAAGTGAAGAAAAACATCAATGTTTGAGCCCACTTTGTATCAACTTCATCAATGGTGATTGCTATCAAAAGATAGACTTCACCAAGGTTTTCTAAAATGATTTTAAAATATTTTCAAAACCTATATTGGATCATATTCTTTGGGCTTAATGTACATGGCTTGAACATAAGTTTTCCCAATGATCTATAAATAATATAAGATGAGTTTGAGTTCATCTAGATGCAAAACTATACACCTTGAACTTAATTCATATCATAGCATCTCACATGTATCTAGGGTGTATAAATACACATACATGTCAATGTAATGTGAGATGTGGGTTTTGTTCATCCTAATCTAGGGTTTCATGCATTTTCTAAGGCAACCCTACTTGATTCCCTTATACATGGGACTTCAAGTCATGTCATAGTCCTTAAATCAATTTTAATAAAATTAAATACAAGAATGATCATGGCATAAATGATAACATAATTAATCATGGCCAATGATTATGATGTCATGCCATATGATATAATCTAAATATACATGACATTAAAAACTAACCCTAAACATACTCATGACATTTTATATGATAAAGATAAATATGAAGTCATGGCATGTTATATGGCAAAAAAGCATGGAAAATAAAATATAAAGGTATATAATATCTAAATTTTAAAGTTAATCGCCATTTGTTATTATTAAGTCCATTTTACCATATTGTCAATTATCTCCCAAGTGTGCCAAAAACCCAAAATGGCACACTGCAACATCTAAACCTAAATTGTGAAAATTTGATTGATTTTTCATAGTCCCAAAAATATATTGCCACATCTTAAAATCTTTTAGGATTAAAATTCAAATCTATTTCCAAGGTATCCATAACCTTGAAAATAACCTAAAGTGCCACCTCTACCATGGTTAGGTTAACTACCTATCCATTTAAAGTTGACACGCCTAAACCCATCTAGCGTGAATCGACCATGCTCCTAGGAACCCACAACCTATTTGAGCTCCTTGGGTTCACTAGGTATTCCTTAGGGATAACTTCCCTAGATACCCTCCTAGGCTTGGTAGCCTTGGTCATTTGGGTCTTTCCTAGGTTAATTCTAGGGGTAACTCCCCTTGTAACCTTCTTAGTGGCTTGCCTAGGTTTCCTTGAAACCCTAGCCACTAGGCACATACCTTGGTTACCCTTAGGGATGACTTCCCTAGTAACCTTGGTCTTCCTAGACCTATTTTGAGTTTCATAATGAAATGGAACATTGTGGTAGGTCTTTTTGGGCTTAGGCTTGCCCTTTGATGGTTCTTGTTTCCTAGGTCTTTGACTTTGACTTCTATACCCTAGGCTTTGACTATTTGACCCTTCAATATGATTTTGTATATTTCTAAGGATCTTCTCTAATTTCTCAAGGCTTGGTTTTCTAACTCTAATTGTCCAATTTTTTATTTTGGATCTATTCTTTGGTCATTGTTTTTCCTAGGCATATGCCTAGTCCATTTAGGGTTAAAACCTAGGTGATCTTCTATTTTCTTAATGGACTCCCTAGGTAAGGTTTTCTAGGGACATTAGTCCCAAATTTTTCCTTATTACTAAAATAGACACTCTTAGCTCCTAAACAATAAAACCTATTTCTAGCATGCTCTTTATGATAAATAGCAAGATTATTCCTAGCATGCTTTTTCCTATTATTTAAAGAAGGAGCAAAATTAGAAGTTACCTTAGGGTTTACCTTTGAGGCTCCCCCTACATTTGTATCTCCCTTTGTAGTCTTCTTCTCCCCCTTTGGGCATTGACTCTGGTAATGACCCGATTGTCAGCATTCGAAGCAAATCACTTACTCCTTGCTCTTCTTAGTGGGGACACCAGCATCCTTGACTTTTTTGTTGACTTTTGGTGCCGGAGGAGTCTTCTTAATTTTCTTAGGGCATTTACTCTTGTAATGCCCATACTCCTTACACTCAAAACACATAATATGGATTTTATTTTGAATTGAAGTATTTGAGTTACCTAGGATGGTGGTCAGGGTCTCTTGAGCTTGTACATCACTTCTCCCCGAAGTAGATGACTCTTCTTGCTCTTGCCCTTGACCTGGAGATCTAATCTCCTCCCCCTCAAACCTAGAGGTGGAGGCTTCTTCCACCTTTTCTTCTCCACCGATCCGGATGTCAATTCCCTATGAACCTCCAAATCCTCACTTTCTTGTAAGGATGATGAAGCTTCTTCTTCGGGCTCCCTCTCTACTTGAGCCTTGGATGGTTCTTCATGGAGCTTGGCCAAATTTTCCCATAGCTCCTTGGCATCTAGACATTCATCTAACCTAGACACAATATCGTTAGGCAATGAATTTAATATCAATTGCATTACCTTATCATTTCTCTCGAAGGCTTGGAATTGCTCTTCGGTCAATCTCTTCTTCTTGAGGTATCCACCTTTTGGACTTCTTGGAAATTCAAATCCCTTCACTAGGATCATCCAATCTTTGAAGTCCATCATGAAGAAGTTCTCCATTCATGCCCTCCATTGATCAAAACCTTGTTGTCCATAGAAGGTGTATGGAATTGGGGTGTTGATGTCCCAACCCAATTGTTCTTCAAATTTCATATTCTTCCTCTTCACCCTCTAGAGTCTTTTTCTCCCGATGGTTAGTCCGTAGAAGAGCCCCTGGCTTTGATACAAATTGTAGGGTCGTTCGGTGACTACTAGAGGGGGGTGAATAGCGTCGTCGCTTGTCGATGGAGGAATTCGATCATGCTTGATACAAATTGATTAGTGCACAGTGGAAATAAAGCAATAATAAAATACACACAAGCACAACACACAATATAACATGGTTCGGAACTGAATGGTTCCTACTCCACAGATTGGGCTCGAATGAGCCCTAGCGATGCCAATTACACACCACTACTCAAATAACTCCTTCTCGGAACAATCCGGAGGTGGAGAAACCTCGTACAATAATTCTTACAACAATAAGAATGAAATACAAGAAAATACACTAAATTACAAGTAAATTAAACTTTACAGAGAGATTTTGGATGCTTGTATGTTGATTTCTTGAAGTGTGGTCGAAGTCCTTGATTTGCACTAGCAAATCACCTCAAGAATGTCCAAGAAACCGATTGTGAGTCCTCCCTCCACGAGATCCCTTTAAACCTGCTCCTTGGGGCTAGATTTCACCTTGCAGTCGACTGATCGGGACCATTGATCGACTGCCCCTGTAGCCATTGTCTCACAATGGCATGATCCACGTTGGATAAGTCCAACGCATACACCATCAGTCGACTGATGGCTCAATCAGTCGAGTGTTCTTGCCGATCACTTGACTGGAGAACCTTCTGTGCCCGAGATCCCGAGCATCAGTTGACTGATCCCCAGATCAGTCGACTGCTCAAGCCAACAGTCGACTACCCACCTCTGGTAGTCGACTACTAGGGCACTTCCCGTAGTCAAACCTTAGTTGACTCACACCAGTCGACTGACCCATGGTCCCAGTCGACTGATACACCTCAAACATGAGATTTTAACCCAAGTATGGTGCCCTCATACTTACTAGACCACCCATAGCCTAGACCTAAGTCTTCTAGCCACCTCCGTCAGCCTCGCGCCTATAGGATCCCTCTAAGTCATTCTTGACTTGTTCATCCATATGCTAGCCTTCAGGTGCTTCCATCGGCTATTGTCATCCTAACAGTGTCTACATCGCCAAGGCACATTGGACTTACGCTGCCAAGACTCCGCTTGGACTTTACGCTGCCAATATTCCCCTTGGACTTCTCAAATGCCAAGACTCAAGCTTGGACTTTCCCTTGCCATTCCATGTTGGACTTTCCATGCCAAGACCCATGCTTGGACTTTTCTTTGCCAATCCATGTTGGATTTTCCCTTGCCAAGACCCATGCTTGGACTTTAAATGGCAAGTATTCAAGACTTGGACTTTCCCAATGCTAAGTGTCCCACTTGGACTTTCCATGACAATGGTCAAACCATCATCAAACATCAAATACTAACCTGGATTGATTGCGCCAATCTCCCCAACACATGTCAGACAACAATGTCAAACATCAAAATGCTACTCAAGTAACTCGAGTCTAGTCAATCGTGACCTGGGCCGATTGCACCAACAACATCTTGATGAAGAGTTAGCCAAAAATACCTAGCCAATAGTACTTTCCTTGCTAACGCCCTTCCCCCCAAGTGATTGCCACAATATCCTTCATGTACTTCTCGAAGCACCCACTCAGCATCTATTGGGGATTTGACGCCGCTAGAGGGGGGGGGTGAATAGCGGTGTGCCCGTATGAAGATGGAATTCAATCGTGATCGTGTCTACAATTTCGTTAGCGCAGCGGAATATATATAATAATAAAAGCAATAACGAAATGGACACAACACAAATCACAACAAGATCATATAACGTGGTTCGGAACCACACGGTTCCTACTCCACGGATTGAGCTCTAACGAGCTCTAGCGATGCTAATGCAATCACTAATCAATAAACTCCTTCTCGACAACAAGTCGGAGGTGGAGAAACCTCGTACACAAGATTACAACAATAATCTAAAGAAATACAAGCAAATACAAAGGAAATGTAAAGAACACTTTACAAAACTAGGGTTTGAGCGCTTTGCTTGTTGGTTGCTTGGATGCAAATCGTCGCCTCAAGAAAGCTCCCCAAGAACGATCGCCAATCTCCATGAATAGCTTCCTTTATCTCGCGTCGGGGATTCCGCTTTGGCGCGCCCGCCATAAATCACCACGCCAATCCGTAGATGTGAGACAACGGCTTAATCCACGTTGGACAAGTTCCAACGGGACTCTCACCGATCATTGCCAACATTGGCGGCCGATCGCGCTGCCGTAATCGGTCGCCCGATCGGCTACGGGCGTTCAATGCTTACAACTCGTGGCGATCGGCCATCCATTAGCGGTCATTGCCGCTCGATCGCTATCGATCGGCTCCCATGAGCGATCTTGCGCGAGTCTAAAGCTCTCAAGCGGCGGTCGAACTCAAGTCGACTCGTCGATCGGAACCCGCCATAATGCCCGGTCATCGCCAACCTCAAGAATGAGGTTTTAACCCAAGTATGGTGCCCCCATACTTGCTAGACCACCCTTAGCCTAGACCTAAGCCTTCTAGCCACCTCCATCAGCCTCACGCCTCTCGGATCCCTCCAAGTCATCCATGACTTGTTCATCCATCGCGCTAGCCTCCAGGTGCTTCCCTCGGCTATGTCATGCTAACGGTGTCTACACCGCCAAGGCACATTGGACTTACGCCGCCAAGACTCCGCTTGGACTATATGCCGCCAACCATTGGACTTATGCTGCCAAGACTCCCGCTTGGACTTTACGCTACCAATATCAAACCCTTGGACTTCTCAAATGCCAAGACTCAAGCTTGGACTTCCCATTTGCCAAGACCCATGCTTGGACTTCTCATTTGCCAAGACCCATGCTTGGACTTCTCATGCCAAGTTCTCAAGACTTGGACTTTCCCAATTGCCAAGTGTCCCACTTGGACTTACCTTGCCAAGACCCATGCTTGGACTTTCCCATAATCACATGGTCAACCCTGGTCAACCATTAAGTCAATTATAACCTGGGTCGATTGTATAAACAATCTCCCCAACATATTAACCGACATCAATGTCCAACATCAATGTCAATCCTATGTCAAACATACTTTGTCAAACATCAAAACATCACTCGAGTCAAACTCGAGTCCTGGTCAATCGTGACCTGGGCCGATTGCACCAACAATCTCCCCCTTTTTGATGTTTGACAAAAACCAAATAAATCACGAGTTAGAACACTAACTCAAATCCCTTACCAATTATCCCAAATTGGTAAACACTCACCAAATGTTCTCCCCCAAACATTCAAGTGAAAATATAAATCAAATGTTCTCCCCCAAACATTCTCCCCCTTTTTGACTAACATCAAAAAGATTTTCTCTCCAAGGAGGTCAATGTCTCATGTCCTAATGAGATCTTACAATCTCCCCCTTGATCCATAAATACCTAGGATGTCTACCATCTTCCTAGTGATAAGTCCCATATCACTCAAGAGAGGCAATCCTATCTCACTCTCCCAATTTCCAAATTGGGTATCAAACACCCATCAATTTTCCCAATTGATGATACTTTCCCAATAACTTCTCCTTTTCAAGGAGAAAAACACATCCATCATCCCAAGATGGATACCTCCCCCTAAAGGCTTGCTCCCCCTTAACCATTGCACCAACAATGTCCTTGGGGAGTCCCTAAGCCAATAGGAACTCTAAACCATCAAAATTAAGGTTGGAAATTCAACATTGAACTTTCCACCACCTCAAATTGATATTTTGACCTAACACCTCTCCAAATCCATATCCAATGAATTTTCACCCTTCATAATGCTTCCCAAAGCATATCCTAGGGTTAAGAGTGGTTAGGGACCTTTATCATGGCTGAAAATGGGCTAAACAACCTTGCAATCGACTTCGACAAGAATCACGACCGATTGCCACATACATCACGATCGCCACCAATGGCGGTATCGGTAGTAATTTTCCGAAATTCAGCTATCAGAATCCAATTTCATAAAATCATAACTAATTATACGTATATCGAAAAATCACGAAATTTGATACGTATAATACTTATGACCAAAACAATGGGTGAAAAATGTTTGAAAAATATTTTGCCAATAAAATAGTGAGTTTGATACAAAACTCAAAACCATTGAAATTTTCAATGTTTTGGCCCTATTTTGTATCAACTTCATCAATGGTGATTGCTATCAAAAGATAGTCTTCACCAAGGTTTTTCAAAATGATTTTAAAATGTTTTCAAAACCTTATTTTGGATCATATTCCTTGGGCTCTATGTACATGACTTGTACACAAGCTTTCCCAATGATCCACAAGTCATATAAGATGAGTTTTAGTTCATCTAGATGCAAACACTATGCACCTTGAACTTAACTCATATCCTAGCATCTCACATGTATCTAGGGTGTATAAATACACATACATGTCAATTGGATGTGAGATGTGGGTTTTGGTTCATTTAATCTAGGGTTTCATGCATTTTTCTAAGGCAACCCTACTTGATTCCCTTATAAATGGGACTTCAAGTCATGCCATTATCCTTAAATCAATTTCAATCAAAATATCTTAAATACATCAATGATTATGGCATTAGAGATGATATAGATAAACACATGCTCATAATCATGATGTCATGGCATAATATGAAATCTAAAAACACATGACATTTAATCCTTAATCCTAACCATGTACATGACATATAAATGATGAGAATGAACATGATGTCATGTCATGGCATATGGCAAATCAAAGCATGGCAAATAAGATATAAAGGTATGTAATACCTAAATTTTAATATTAATTGCCATTTTATATAATTAGATATATTTTTCCATATTTCTATTTTTCTCCCAAGTGTGCCAAAAACCCAAAATGGCACACTAACCTCTAAACCTAAATTGTGCCAATTTTGATCATTTTATCAAACTTCTCAAATAATATTGACACATCCTAAAAACTTTTAGGATTATAGCTCAAATGTATTTCCAAGGTGACCATAACCTTGAAAATATCCTAAAGTGCCACCTTTACCATGGTTGAGTTAACTACCCATCCAATCAAGGTTGGCACACTCTAAACCCATCTAGCGTGAATCAATCACGCTCTTAGGAACCCAAAACCTATTTGAGCTCCTAGGGTTAATTAGGTATTCCCTAGGGATAACCTCCCTAGATACCTTCCTAATGACCCTCCTAGGCTTATTAGCCTTGGTCATTTGGGTCTCACCTAGGTTGACTCTAGGGGTAACTCCCCTTGCAACCTTCTTAGTGGCCACCCTAGGTTTCCTAGAGACCCTAGCCACTAGGCACACCCTTTGGTCAACTCTAGGGATGACTTCCCTATTGACCTTGGTCTTTCTAGACCTAGTTAGTGTTCCATAATCTAATGGAACACTATGGTAAGCCACCTTAGGCTTAGGTTTGTGACCCAAACCTTGTTTGCCCTTGGTTGACTTTTGACTCTTAGGTCCTTGGTGTTGACTTTGACTTTTGGACCTTGACTTTTGATCGTTTGACCCTTTAAATTGATTTTGTATAATTTTAAGGGTCTTCTCAAGTTTTTCAAGCCTTGACCTCAAGACTTGATTCTCTAACTCTAATTGCCCAATTTTTGAATTTTGATTTAAATCATGGGCATGGGACTTTCTAGGCATATGCCTAGTCCACTTGGGATTGAAACCTAGGTGCTCTTGCACCTTTCTAATGGTCTCCCTAGGTAAAATTGGTCTAGTATTATTTGACCTAGGTTTATCCTTAGATGAATTATTTTTAGGGACATTAGTCCCAAATTTCTCCTTATTACTAAAATGGACACTTTTAGCTCCTAAGCAAAAATATTTATTCCTATTAGCATTCTTTTCATAAATTGCAAGAGAATTTAAATTCCTAGCATGCCTTTGCCTATTAACTAAAGAAGGTGCATTATTGAAATATACCTTAGGGTTTGCCCTAGAGGCTCCCCCTACATGTGTAGCTCCCTCTTTGGTCTTTTTGCTTCCCCTAGGACATTGATTCCTATAATGTCCCCTTGAGTTGCACTTGAAGCATATGATATGCTCCTTGCTCTTGATATTTGGGGAACCGGCATCCTTGACTTTTGGAGCCGGTGGAGCTTTCCTAATCTTCTTTGGACACTTGCTCTTGTAGTGCCCAAATTCCCTACACTCAAAGCACATGATATTATTTTTATTTGAGATTGATGTGTTTGAGTTACCTAGTTCGGTGGTAGGTGCCGGAGTTGTATTTTGAGCTTCCTCATCTTGATTGGATGTTGAAGCTTCTTCTTGTTGCTCCGGTATGGAAGTTCTCTCCTCCCCCTCAATCCTTGAGGTGGATGCTTCTTCCACTTCCTCCACCAACCCGGAAATTGACTCCCTATCAACTTCTGATTCTACTTCCTCTTCCTCTTTGGATGTTGATGAGCTTTCATGGAGCTTTGCCAAATCGCTCCATAGCTCCTTAGCATCCATGCATTCACCTAGGCTACACAAGAATTCATTTGGAATTAAATCAAAAATGAATTTGATTACCTTCTTGTTTTTCTCGAATCTTTGGAGTTGATCTTCACTCCATCTCTTCTTCTTGAGGAAACCACCTTTTGGTCCTCTAGGATACTCAAATCCTTCCATTAATAGAGACCATTCCTCGAAGTCCCTCATCATCAAAAAATCATCAATTCTTCTCTTCAAATAATCGAAGCCTTCTTGTCCATATAATGAGTACGGGACCGGTGTGTTGATGTCCCAACCTAGCTTGTCTTGGAATTCCATCTTTACCCTCTAGCGTATTGCTCCCGGTTGTTAATCCGTTGAAGAGCCACCAGGCTCTGATACCACTTGTTGGGGATTTGACGCCACTAGAGGGGGGGTGAATAGAGGTGTGCCCGTACGAAGATGGAATTCAATCGTGATCGTGTCTACAATTTCGTTAGCGCAGCGGAATATATATAATAATAAAAGCAATAACGAAATGGACACAACACAAATCACAACAAGATCATATAACGTGGTTCGGAACCACACGGTTCCTACTCCACGGATTGAGCTCTAATGAGCTCTAGCGATGCCAATGCAATCACTAATCAATAAACTCCTTCTCGACAACAAGTCGAAGGTGGAGAAACCTCGTACACAAGATTACAACAATAATCTAAAGAAATACAAGAAAATACAAAGGAAATGTAAAGAACACTTTACAAAACTAGGGTTTGAGCGCTTTGCTTGTTGGTTGCTTGGATGAGGTTGAAGGGCCCTAAGATGCACCTGCAAATCGCCTTCAAATCGCCTCAAGAAAGCTCCCCAAGAACTGATGCCGCAATCTCCATGAACAACTTCCTTTTATCTCGCCGGCGGATTTCCGCTTTGGCGATCGCCATAAATCACCCGGTCATCGCTAATATCGTAGATGTGAGACAACGGCTCAATCCACGTTGGACAAGTTCAAACGGGACTCTCACCAGTCGACTGCCAATGCCCGTAGTCACGCCGATCGGCCGGGCGTTACGCTTCAGGCTTCATTGCGATCGCGGCCCATCCCTTAGCGATCATTGCCGATCATCGATCGCTCCCATGAGCGAGCCGACCCTAAAAGCTCTCAAACGGCAGTCGAACTCAAGTCGACTCCCGTCAGTCGAACCGGCCATAATGCCAGTCGACTGCCAACCTCAAGAATGAGGTTTTAACCCAAGAATGGTGCCCCCATACTTGCTAGACCACCCTTAGCCTAGATCTAAGCCTTCTAGCCACCTCCATCAGCCTCACGCCTCTCGGATCCCTCCAAGTCATCCATGACTTGTTCATCCATCGCGCTAGCCTCCAGGTGCTTCCCTCGGCTATGTCATGCTAACGGTGTCTACACCGCCAAGGCACATTGGACTTACGCCGCCAAGACTCCGCTTGGACTTTATGCCGCCAACCATTGGACTTATGCTGCCAAGACTCCCGCTTGGACTTTACGCTGCCAATATCAAACCCTTGGACTTCTCAAATGCCAAGACTCAAGCTTGGACTTCCCATTTGCCAAGACCCATGCTTGGACTTCTCATTTGCCAAGACCCATGCTTGGACTTCTCATGCCAAGTGCTCAAGACTTGGACTTTCCCAATTGCCAAGTGTCCCACTTGGACTTACCTTGCCAAGTCCCATGCTTGGACTTTCCCATAATCACATGGTCAACCCTGGTCAACCATTAAGTCAATTATAACCTGGGTCGATTGTATAAACAATCTCCCCAACATATTAACCGACATCAATGTCCAACATCAATGTCAATCCTATGTCAAACATACTTTGTCAAACATCAAAACATCACTCGAGTCAAACTCGAGTCCTGGTCAATCGTGACCTGGGCCGATTGCACCAACAGCATCTTCCTTCCCCAAGAATTTTAATAGAGGTTAGCCAAAAGATGTCTTGTATAGAATCCCATCAATAATTGTAAATCCCTTTACCCTCATTACCAAGATAGATGATGCCTTATCTTCATTAGGAATCTTCCCATGCTGTAAGTATGTCATAATATCAGTTCTCTAATCTGGTGCACAATAACCTCCAAGGCACCGCATCTTCTACATTACACACCATCAAGAAACCAGAAATGTCAACACAAATCGAGTCTTGCAGTCTCACCCCCTCTAAGGCACTAGCCAACTGAGCCAACTCATCTGCTTTTTGATTATCCTCTCTTGGGATTTGCTGAAAAATTACCTTTTGAAAATGAGCCTTTACTTTTTCAAAAGCCACCAAGTATTTTTGCAACTTTCTTCTCGGATTGTGAAATCACCCTTGAGTTGTGATATTGCCAACTGACAGTCTGAATAGACAACGACCGACATGGCTTCCACGGCATGAGCCGCTTGTAGCCCTGTTAAAATGGCTTCATACTCTGCCTCATTGTTAGATGCTTGGTATCCAAGGCGAATGACTATGCGGGTTTCCTCCCCTTCCAGAGATATGAGCAACACCCCAACTCCACTTCCTACAGCTCCGGAAGACCCATCCACAAAAGCTCTCAATGTCTCCTTCCCTTCTTCTTTGCCCGAGCTATTCTCCGAGCCTACTGGTACCTCTGCTAGGAAGTCGGCTAATGACTGAGCCTTGATAACAATTTGAGGATGGTACTAAATGTCATATTCACCTAGTTCCACAGGCCACTTGGCTAACCTTCCTGATGAGTTAGGTTTAGTAACCACTCTACCAAACTCGCTGTTGGTCAACACATTTACCAGGTGGGCTAGGAAATAAGTCCTCAATTTATGAGCTGTCAAGACTAAGATGTATGCTAGTTTTTCCAGCTTGGTGACCATAACTCTGCTCCCTTCAAGATATGACCGGTATAGTAGATGGGCTACTGTTGAGAACCTTCCTGTTTTAACAACACCGAACTGATAGCTCCTTCTGAAACAACTAAATATATCCACAACGGTTCCCCTAACACTGGTTTGGCCATCAAAGGGAGTTCAACAAAATACTTCTTTAGTTCTTGAAAGCTTGCTCACACTGGCTGCCCCACTAAAACCGAGTAGCCTGGCGCAAAATCTGAAAGAAGGGTAGTGTTGGGATGTATACTGAAAACTTAGCCTTTGTATGAACATCTTCATTTTGAAATAAGAATCACATGATTATTTTTTGAATTTTATATATGTGCATATTGTTTGAAACATTACATTGTAGATAACATGGTGTGTGGTGTCACACAGAAGATCATGTTATCAGTTCCTTGTAGAGTATAAGTAGAGGGTCACAACCAAGATTATCTTTTGATAGGAATAAAACTTTGGTTATGAGAAATTTCCTTTATGTACCTTCATTTAGAAAGAATTTAATTTCAGTTTCTAAATTATTTTTGGATGGATATTCTATTTCTTTTAATGACAGAGTTGTTATAAAAAGGAATAGGGAGATTATCTGTTCTGGTGCATTGGTAGGAAATTTATACACTCATGAACCAAAACCTCCAACGATGCAAATAAAAATAAATAACTCATCTTCTAAATCTAATAAGAGAAAATAATCTTCGAAAATGAACCAAACATATCTTTGGCATCTAAGGTTAGGTCACATTAACCGAAGTAGAAATCAAAGGTTGATAGCTGATGGACCTTTGGGTTCATTAGTGGTGGAAGATTTCCCAACCTACGAATCTTACTTGGAAGGTAAAATGACCAAGAGTCCTTTTAAGGCCAAGGGGTATACAGCCAAAGATGTGTTAGAATTGGTTCATTTTGATTTGTATGGTCCTATGTCTATCCAGGCTAGAGGTGGGTTTGAATATTTTGTCTCTTTTATAGATGATTATTCAAGTATGGATATATTTACTTGATGCGTCGTAAGTCTGAATGCTTTGACAGGTTCAAAGAATTCAAGGTTGATGTGGAGAAACATCAAGGTAAAAGTATGAAGACACTACGATCTGATCATGGTGGTGAGTACCTCTTGGGAGCGTTTAGGAGTTACTTATCAGAGGTTGGGATTCAATCCTAGCTGTCTGCACCTGGTACACCCCAGTAGAATGGTGTGGCGGAGCGAAGGAATAGGACTCTTATGGAGATGGTTAGATCGATGATGAGTTATTATGAGTTACCAGATTTGTTCTAGGGATATGCTTTGGATACAACAATGTATTTTCATAACTTGGTACCATCTAAATCAGTACCCTCTACTCCCATAGAATTGTGGACTGGGCGAAAACTTAGTCTGAGACATATTCAGATTTGGGGTAGTCCAATACATGTGCTGAAGGGTGATGCTGGTAAGTTAGAATCTCGTACAGAAGTGTGCTTGTTCATTGGCTATCCTAGAGGAATGAATGGTGGTTTGTTCTATAGTCCTAGAGATCAGAGGGTGATCGTTAGCACGAATGCTCGATTTTTAGAGGAAGACTATGTGATGAACCACAACCCCATGAGCTAGATTGTTCTATAGGAGTTAAGAGGGGAAGTCCCTACTTCAGTACCAACGGTATAAGAGGACAAACCACAAGTGATTGCACCACGTGTCACAGAGGATACACATGTGATACCTCATCGTAGTGGGAGGATTGTTAGACAACCTGACAAATTTATGTTCTTGGGGGAATCTTCTGATTTGCTCCCTGGCGAACATGAACCTAATTACCAGACATATGATGAGGCAATCCAAGATAAAGATGTGGTATCTTTGCAAAGAGCGATGAATTCTGAGATAGAATCTATGGATTCAAATCAGGTCTGGGAGCTAGTAGAACCACCCAATGGTGTAAAAACCATTGGATGCATGTGGATCTACAAAAGAAAGAGAGGATCAGACGGGAAGGTAGAGACCTTCAAAGCAAGGCTTGTTGCGAAAGGGTATAATCAGAAAGAGGGTATTAATTATGAGAAGACCTTTTCGTCGGTAGCCATGCTTAAGTCTATCTGGATTCTCTTATCTATTGCTTCTCATATGGATTATGAGGTTTGGAAAATGGATGTCAAGACAGCTTTCCTTAATGGAAGTTTTGAAGAAAATATCTATATGTAGTAACCAGAGGAATTCAATGCAAATGGCAAAGAGCATCTTGTGTGTAAGCTTAATCGGTCCATTTATGGATTGAAGCAAGCTTTGAGATCTTGGAACATCCCCTTTGATGAGGTAATCCAGTCATATGGATTTATTCAAAGTCCGGATGAGTCTTGTGTATACAAGAGATGTGACGGAAACGTAGTGGTATTTCTTGTACTATATGTAGATGACATTTTGATCATTGACAAAAATGTCAAAGTGTTATCAGACGTAAGGGTATGGTTGTCCAAACAATTTGATATGAAGGACTTGGGAGAAGTGGGACACATCCTTGGGATCAAGGTTATAAGGGATCGCAAGAAAAGGATGTTGTGCTTATCTCAAGCTTCATACATAGACACTATTTTGGCTCGTTTTAGCATGTAGAACTCCAAGAAAGGTTTTCTACCTTTTAGGCATGGTCGCATGGAGTACCTTTATCTAAAGAGATGTGTCCTAGAACATCAAAGAAGATAGAGGAGATGAAAGCGGTTCCTTATGCTTCGACAGTAGGATGCCTCATGTATGCTATCTTATGTATGAGGTCGGATATCTGCTTTGCCGTGGGCATGGTTAGCAGATATCAGAGTAATCCAGGACAAGGATATTGGACTGCGGTAAAGCATATATTGAAGTACATGAGAATAACTAGGGATTATATGCTGGTATACCAAGAAGATCAATTACTCCCTGTGGGTTAAACAGATTCTGACTTCCAATCAGATAGGGATAACAGTAAGTCTACCTCGGGTTTTGTGTTTACTTTAGGAGGTGGATCCATTATATGGAGAAGTGTCAAGCAAAAATGCGTGGTGGACTCTACCATGGAAGTTGAGTATGTGGCAGCCAAAGAATCTATATGGCTCAAGAACATCTTGATGGACTTAGATGTGATTTCTAGTTTGCCCAGAACTATCACAATTTATTGTGATAATAGTGGTCCAGTTGCAAACTCGAAGGAACGTCGAGCCTATAAAGCAAGTAAACACATAGAGTGCAAGTACCACCTGATAAGAGAGATCGTAAAACGAGGAGAAGTTGTTGTTGCCAAGATTGCATCAGAGGATAACCTGGCAGATCCTTTCACTAAGGCCCTTCCAGTGAGAGCTTTTGATAGGCATGTGGAGGGAATGAATATCAGATGTATAGCAATTTCATGGCAGCATAGTCTTTTAGTATAAGTTGGAGAATTTTGGGATGTATACTAAAAGCCTAGCCTTTGTATGAACATCTTCATTTTGAAATAAGAATTACATGATCATTGTTTGCATTTTATATATGTCCATATTGTCTGATACTTTACATTGTAAATAACATAGTGTGTGGTGTCACATAGAAGATCATGTTATCAATTCCTTGTAGAGTATAAGTAAAGGCTCACAACCAAGATAGTTTTGGACAAACCATTGGCATGGTTGTACTGTAATTTAGTATTGATTTATCTTGACTATAGAATTACACTAGTACACTTTGTCTGTAATGAGCAGGACCGATTTAGAGGTGATTCAATTTATACTGACTATGTAATTGAATCGGACCTCAGATATTATGGTGTACATGCTCTTAATCCTGATATAATAACGGGCACATGTACTTAGTATTTATTTCTCTGATTTACCAATGGGTGAGATTTATGTGTTAAATCGATAGGCCTGGTAAGTTGGGAAATAATATTATTTACATGGTGTGTCCTTGATTATAAAAGGAAACCGTGTCCTATATACTACGATGATGTTGTCCTCTTGAGGAGCTCATAAGGTTCATCATGTAAATCCTGTAGGTAGACTTGGTCCAACATGATGATAAGGATGAGTGGTACTACTCATGGAGTTAGATATTAATTAATTAAATTATCAGTAATTTAATTAATTAATGGACATTCGATATCTTAAACACGGGGAGATATTTTATACAAATAATATATGGAGCCCATATTTATTTATGGGTGTTGGTGAGGTAGATAAATGTTAATCCTCTAGTGGAATAGATCATCATTAATTGATCGGGTTTTGTATGGTTTGGATCCATTGGGTGGCCAAGATCCAACTCCTCCTCATGGTCCCTATTGTACCTTATTATAAATACCTCATGAAGCCTAGATCTATAAAAGAGAGGGAAGAGGCTTGGGCGAAAACCAAGTGCTAGGGTTTTTTTGGAGTTGGCATGAGAAGCTTGGACGACAAGAAGTTCTAGGGTTTTGCTTCTCTCTTTGGGCGGCAACCTAGGGTATGCCTCTAGAGGTCGGCGACACAAGGAGGATTAGAGATCTATCCTTCTTTTCTTCTCCATTGTCGGGGCCTCCTCCCATCTCATTGTCGGTGCACCATCTTCTTCTCCAAGGGTCGACGGTGCCACCTTCTCTCTCTCTCTTTTGGCCAGTGGCAAAGCAAGGATGAAAGGGTTCTTTCTTCTTTTGTCTTGGCCGGTCCATCTTCTTCCTCTCCTTAGGGCCGGCGGACACCAAGAACTTGGTGCTTGGTGGTCGGCGCAAGCAAGGAGAAGAAGGGAGCTTTTGTTCTTCACTTGTTCGGAGTGAGCAAGGAAGTGAAGACACGTGATCTAGGAGGCTTCGACTCTTGGAAGATAGTCGCCCACACGACGTCCAAGAGGAGGATAGGAATACAATAGAAGATCAAGAGGTAAAACAAGAGGTATAATCTTGTTTAGTTTTGATTCTAGTTCTCTTGTAATTTGTATGTTATAGATTAACATGGACCCCGATGATAAACACAAAAATTGGCGATCCGTACATCATCTATTCCGCAGCTAATCGAGGAAAAGAGTTAGGGTGCTTGAACAATAGGTTTGTTCAAGGGACCACTCAAATCGAATAACACGATGATGGATCAGTTGCTTGGGTAATCCATCTTCGTCCGGATTAATTTTTTTTATCAGGGGACATGTGATAGGATCACCATGCACAAGCGACCGAAGGGGGAAGCAATTTTCACTTCAGGTAGTCCTTTATCCGCTGATCTAGCTATAAAGCGAGACAAAAAAAACTATCCTTCCCACCAATTTTTGAGTCTCCCGCAAATATATAGGTGACTTCATAATACATAGCACTTGTACTTTTTCTGGATTAGCCTACAGTCCCTTCTCCACCATAATATATCCCAGAAATTTTCCACTCTTCACCCCAAACAAACACTTCTTTGGATTTAACAACATATTATACTTCCTCAGAGTAGCAAAAGTTTCTTCATCATCCATTACTAAATCCCGAGTCGTCTTGGATTTGACTAGAATGTCATCAACATATACTTCCATAATTTTTCCTTTTGTTCTGCAAAAATATTGTCCATGAGCCATTGATAAGTATCCCACACATTCTTTAGTCCAAAAGGCATTACTACGTAAGCATACAACCTCCCAGCTGTCACAAAGCTGACCCGCTTCTAATCATCCTTCGCCAAGAGGATTTGGTGATACCCTTAATAAGCATCCATAAGTGATATCACTCCATACCCCACGGTAGAGTCAACTAACTGATTAATAGGAGGCAAGGGGTAGCAGTCTTTAGGACACACTTTATTCAAATCACGAAAATTAATACATATCCTCCACTTCCTAGAAGGTTTGGGGACCAAAACTACATTAGAAACCCACTCGGGGAATTGAATTTCTTTAATGTGACCAACCTGCAATAATTTATCCACTTTTTTGGCAATGACTTTGTCTTTTTCCGACCCAAAATGCCTCCCCTTCTACTGAAGGGGTCAGGCTCCCCGATTGATGTTAAGATGGCGCTTGACAACTTTAGGATCTATACCCATGAGATCATGCACATCCTTGGCGAAGACGTCTTCATTCCTCTATAAGCAGGCCACCAACTCTTCCTTCACCTCTAGCTATTGAGCCACCAGAGTGACTTTCCCATGGGCTATCCCCACCGATTCACCATCCTCCATCTTTTCAACTCTAGGAGGGGACTCTTCTAGCACATATACTCCTGAGGTGACGACAACCTTCCCTTAGGGGTCATCCACCCTGGCTTTCTTTTGATCGCCCGTTATCATTTGGATATAACAACTCAGACCTGCTCCTTGCTCTCCTCAAGTTTCCCCGACAAGCTGCCCTACCAGGAACATAATCTTCTGATGATAATGGGAGGCCACCGCCTGAAAAATTGACAAAAAGAGGCGACCCATAATAGAATTATAGTTGGAAGGAGCATCCACCACAAGATAAGAAATTATATTGGTTTTTTGACTGGGCTTGCTTCCCAGAGTGAGAAGTAAAGAAATTTGGCCGATAGGATGCACCATTTGTCCGACAAAATCAAAAAGAGGCATTGCCACATCTTCCAATGGCTTGTTTCCCAACTGCATATACCGAAATGCCTCCTGGAAGAGGATGTTAATAGAACTCCCCGAGTCCACCAGGACTCGGGCTACTTCATAATTGGCAAATGAAATCCTAATTACCAAAGCATCTGTGTGAGGGAGGAGGACACCCTGCAGATCTTTAGACCCAAAAGATATTAATGGTGCATTGTGCATGGCTTGTCTGCTCCAATAGCCAAGATTCCCATTCGGCGGGCATTGGATTTGTTGGCTCTGTTGGAATCCCCATCAGTGGGTCCTCCGACAATAACATAGATGACTCCCTGAGTGGGGAGGTGTTAGTAATATATGAGAGATGTCCTAAGGCAATCGCCTTATGTATGAACCATTTATATGATAAATGAAGATTCACTATTTGAGTATACATATTTTATGTATTTGATTGGATCTTAGACTCATTTACTGAATGTCCACGATACGATTCACAGCATGAGAGAATTTGTGATTGGATCACAACTAGTGAGTATCTCTACATGTGTAATTGTGATGTATCGGAATTATCCCTAGTCAATGAATTGATGGATTTGGACACCATCAATTCTGTCGAGACTAGCACGAGGTATACTCCTTGGTGTATCCAAGCAGCTGATTCTCACTGGCTGGAGACATAGTGATGTCCGGAGTTAATCGTGGATGCTAGTTATGGTAACTAGTTCATTGGAGTGACCAACCGTAAGACTTCATATGGTTCTCGTGATATATAGATATGTCAATGAAGTTCTTATCGTGGCTTAAGTGCGATGTTCCTTGACTTGGCGGTATTCAAGTCATCTTGATCATGGAGACTTATGCTTTGACATCTAAGCAAACATCTCTAAGGAGATGTGGACCCGGATGATTGGGTATAAGTCAAGTGATCAAGGTGTTTGAATAGCCTATAAAGGATTCACCACTCCTTGCAGGAGATGTATACTCATGGCCTCTCGTCGGATTGTTACTAAAGTCTCGCCAAAGCATTACATGTTTAGAGTAAGGTACTCTTCGATACATGTGGAGTAACTAGAACTGTGAGGACGAGGAAATGATACTTGGGCTAGGTGTGACGAGTCACCTAGTGGGATCACACAATAGACCATGTCCCAACCAAGTGGGTATAAGATGAGTGAAGGGAATGGGGCAGATCATTCAAGCCATCAAGGGTTTCAGAAATAGTTCTGGATCAACCGTTGATCTTTTCGGTTAATTGGGGATCATGATGTACTACTAGGTGCCACTCATGATCGTTCTATAATTAATGGTTAATTATAGATGGCCAACAAAAACCGAGAACCTATTTGGTCACACACACAACGAGTGTAATCCAAAGGATTTAAAACGAGCTTGAGAATGGGATTCTCAGACCGAGAGAAACTATGTTTGGTTGGACCAAACATAAAGCGAGCATGAAATCGTTTCAGTCGCAATGGAAGCGTGGATGGGCTGTGTCTTATGAAGACATAATGGATGGACCAAAATGGTTTGGTCCTAATCCAATGGATGAGAATAAACCAAAGGGTTTGGTTTATATTAAACGAATGAACCAAAGGTTGGTTCGGTTCGTTTTAACTTAAAATAAACCATCATGGTTTGGTTTATTTTAACTTATCTTAATGGAGCGGGTTAACGGGCTTTATGGATATGATCCATTAACCACTAAGAGAATTAGTTCTCTATAAAATAGGGATTAAACCCTAACCCTAAACCTAATCAAACTTGGCCGCCCAACCCCTCCCTCTCCTATTCGGCGCCCAACTCCAAGCTGCTGCCGCCGCCCAGGTCCTCCAACCGGCGCCGAAGGTTGCTTCCTTCCTCCTCGCCGGCGTCGAGCTGCTGCCGGAAGAGTTCCGGTCATCCTCCTTAGGTTTGGCATCAAGGTGAGCACTTTGCTTCCTTGGTTTTGGCCGGCACCTATTCCTCCACCAAGCTGTCCAGTTTTCTGGACAGCTTCTTCTCCTTCGCCGGAGCGCCGCTTGACGACGGTTAGTGCTCCGACAGCGGCTAACATACCGGGATTTGATCTCCGGTAATCCTCTGAGGTGGAGGACGGCGATTCTGGCCAATCGGTTGACGAATACCTCTCCGGAGAAGCAAGTCTTGAGGACTTGTCTTTAGGTCCGAATTTGGATTCGGACCGTGATCATCTCTCGATCACATCGTCTTCAACACGAGGCTAGTAACCCGTACGAAGACGAAGCTCGTGGCTTGGCGAAGTCATCCCGAGGAGCTCGGCGTGGATACGGATAGAGACGATTCTTACGAGAATCGCCCGCTGATGCCGTGTTCCGCTACACGCCATACGAAGGTATAACGTAGTTTAATTTCCTTTTATTGCAATTTTAATTTACGGTTATGTCTACACTTGTTGTAATAGCATGCGTGTGTTGTGTGTGTTGTAATAAATAGGAGTATTTATTATTTTTGTTGCTTCCGCTGTGCACATGTTTACGAAACATGATCGAACACACACACGCCGCGGTGCCGGAAACCCAACAGTGGTATCAGAGCCCAGGTTGTGTTTCGACATAATCGTAAAATGGTTTTGCGATAGTCATAATGTATTTCTGGATGTTTTCTAAATTTTGGAAATTTAGAAGTATTTATGGAAATTTTTCAATTTTGGAAAGTCTAGAAGTATTTATGGAAATCTTCCACTTTTGGAAAGTTTGAAGTATTTATGGAAATTGATATTTTCCATAAATAAAATATTTGATTAGATTCTGGAAATTTGTTTCCTAATTTAATCATGATTTGATTTGGGAAATCAAATCTTAAAATATTTTATTTCCATAAGTAGTTTTAAAGATTTAGGAAATTGGTTTCCTAAATAGATTTTCCTTAATCAAATAATTCCATGAATAAAATATGTGATTAGATTTGGAAATTTGTTTCCTAATTTAATTATGATTTGATTTGGAGAATCAAATCTTAAACATATTTTATTTCCATAAATAGTTATGACATATAAGGAAATTATATAAATGACATAATTGTATGCCATGTAATTGCTTTAGATGCATAACATTATGTCATGTGTGTCGTGACATGTAGATGTATGCCATGTATGCCATGCCATGTAGATAATAGTTATTTGCATGCAAAGAGGATGAGACATAAAAACCCTTAATCAATATTAAAGCCTACACCTTCCATTAATATGGTTAGAACGGAGTTACATTTCTTGTTTGGGTTGTTGGACTCTCTCCAAGCCCGGCTCTCGAACTGAATATGTTCAAACCATGGAATAGTTTAATACTAATATGGTAAGAGTCAGAGGTCAATCGTTAGCTTTGGTTGTTGGACTCTCTCCAAGCTGGGCTAATTGGTTGAATGCGCTCTAACCATATTAAAACTATGTCCCGATTAATGGGTTGGCTTTAACCTGGAGCATCGGCTTGTTGGACTCTCTCCAAGGTCGATGTAAAGGGAGGTGAAGTTGGGTGCTATGCATATGATGAATACTTGTTAATGTGTTAACAACCCGATGTATGTGTGAACATTCAATTAGTTGATAGCACATTGTGATAGTTGCATATACGTGATATGCAATCGGTATAGTTGATACCTACCGTCGTAGTTATGAATGGCTTGTTGGACTCTCTCTAAGGTTGTTCATAACTATGATGGATATCAGCCCATTCGGAGATGGACCTACGATCTCCCGAAGTGATTTTGGGGTTTTTTTTTAAATTAAAAAAATAAATGGGATTTATAAATGTATATTGATGCATTTAAAAATCATCTTTCTCATATATGCTCATTTTGTATTTCTAAGATTGATCATGATGTGTTTGAATTTGTGTTCCATTTTGGATTCAAATAAATTGACTGGGCCGAACTTCTTGGACTAGCTTAGAAACTTGAGAATTGTTCTCAAGGTGGAAAAGCTTACAAATGTCCTCGAAGTGCCTCTTCCCTTGATCCTAGTGACGATGCAACTCTGGACCAATTGTTGGCCTATCGAAACATGTGAGTGATTACGAACAAATGAGTTGCATCATGCTAGCCACGATGGAACCCAAGCTACTGAGCGGCATGAGCATATGGATGCTCATATCGTAGTCCTTCATCTTTGTGAGTTGGTTGATGAGCAAGTGAGATTGAAAGGTTGAAGTCTCAGCTCCTCTTCACCTCTGAGATGCTAGGAGGTTCATCGTGATGCTTGCTCGATATCTTTGAAGGCTGTGGAGTCTTACGAGAAGCATGGCGAGGGGCGGTCTTTGTTAGTTGATTCCTCGAAGAAAGGTTCTAAGAGGAAGTCAAAGGAACAGCAGAAGGGAAAGAAGAGAAGGGCTAAGAAGGTAGAACTAGCACAAAAGGAAACTTGCCATCATTATGGCAAGGAGAGCCATTTGCAAAGAAAGTGCAAGATTTATCTTGAGTCCGTGAAGAAGGATAAGGCATCGGATGCCCCATCTTCTTCAGAAATTTTCTTTATTGATTGTCATTCTATTTCCTCAGACACTTGGGTATTTGATACTGGGTGTGGCTCACATATATGTAATGACATACATGGGCTAAGGAATAGAAGAAGACTCGTCAAGGGAGAGTCAAATTTACGTGTTGGGAATGGAGCAAAGGTTCTTACTCGCCATCGGAAGCGTATTTGTTGAAACTCCTGAGGACTTGTCTTAGAAGGGACAATTGCTTTTATATTCCTTCGTTGATAAAGAACATCATTTCTATTTCTTGTTTAAATAGAAATGGTTTCCATTTGACGTTTAGTAACAATTGTTGTTACATAACTTTGAATGGGGTTCTTTATGGGACTGGAACTTTAAGCAATGGTGTTTATACGTTGGACGTATCCAGTGACATTTGCAATATCGAAGCGAGCAACAAGCGTGCTCGAAAGGATAATCACATAGACTCCTACATGTGGTATTGTCGTCTTGGCCATGTAAGCAAGAAATGCATGTCCGAATTACACCGATGTGGAATTCTGGAATCGTTTGAATAGGATTCATACGATACATGTGAATCATGCTTAAAAGGCAAGATGACTAAGTTACCTTGGAAAGGTGAACGAGTGGGAGAGTTACTAGGTCTAATACATACTGATGTATTTGGACCTATGTCAACTCAAGCATTAGGAGGCTATAGCTACTTCATTACCTTCACCGATGATCACTCACGGTTTGGGTATGTGTTCTTGATGAAACACAAGTCTGAAGCCTTTGAAAGGTTCAAAGAATTCAGAAATGAAGTAGAGAAACAACATGACAAGAGTATTAAAATACTTCGATCGGATCGAGGTGGTGAATACTTAAGTCAAGAGTTTCTTGATTATCTAAGAGACAATGGCATATTGTCTCAATGGACTCCGCCCTATACACCACAGCATAATGGTGTATCTGAGAGGCGTAACCGGACCTTGTTGGACATGGTCAGGTCAATGATGAATCATGCAACTCTTCCCAAGTCCTTTTGGGGTTATGCACTTCAGACAGCTGTTTACTTGTTAAACAGAATGCCTACCAAGGTAGTCTCAACTACTCCATATGAGATATGGAATGGTAAGAAACCTCATGTATCTTACTTGAAGATATGGGGTTGTCCTGCTTATGTGAAGCGGGTATGTCGGACAAATTGGATGCTAAGTCGATAAATGTCTATTTATTGGATACCCTAAGGAAACAAGGGGTTACCAATTCTATCATCCTGTGGAACAAAAGGTGTTTGTTTCAAGGCATGCTGTGTTTCTAGAGAAAGAGTTTCTCTTGCAAGAAAATAGTGGGAGTGTCGAGCTTGAGGAGGCTCGAGAGACTCAAATAGACATTGATGAGATACGGTGAAGCACAGCATAGGCAACTCATAGTGATGAGCAATCAATTTGGACCTATTGTAACACCACATCTTCGTAGATCACGGTAGAACCGCGCAATATTCTGAGAGATATGGATTTCTCGTAAGTGAATCGAGCGACGTGTTACTCATTGATGATGAGAGCCTACCGGGTTATGAAGAAGTCTTGACAAGTTCGAGAAAGGGATAAATGGCTTGATGCCATGAAGTCGGAAATGGATTCCATGTATGAAAACCAAGTTTGGAACTTGGTTGACCCACTGAAGGCATCAAGCCTATAGGGTGCAAGTGGGTTTTCAAGAGGAAAAGCGACATGGATAGTAATGTGATTACCTATAAGGCTAGATTGGTGGCGAAAGGATATCGTCAAAAGCAAGGTGTTGATTATGTGAAACCTATTACTTTGTAGCTATGCTTAAATCCATTCGGATGCTCTGGCCATAGCGGCTCATTATGATTATGAGATATGGCGGATGGATGTGAAAACGGCTTTCCTTAATGGAAACAGCTCGAGGGCGTGTATATGATACAACTGAGGTTTCACATCGGTTGATAAAACCAAGGTATGCAAATTGCGATCCATTTATGGATTGAAGCAAGCATCCAGAGTTTGGAATATCCGTTTTGATGAGACGATCAAAGTTTGATTTCTCACAAAATCGACGAACCTTGTGTGTACAAGAAGGTTAGTAGAGTGCGATCGTGTTCCTAGTATTGTATGTCGATGACATATTACTTATAGGAAAGCGATGTTTCAATCTTCTGATCGATTAAGGTTTGGTTATCCAAGACATTCTCCATGAAAGACACAGGAGAAGCAACCTACATCCTTGGGATTAAGATCTATAGAGATAGATCGAAGCGGTTGCTTGGTCTTTCGCGATCTACATATATAGGAGTGCTAAAGAGGTTTAGCATGTCGGAATCCAAGAAAGGTTATCTACCCATCGGGCATGGGGTACACCTTTCAAAGTCTATGTGTCCACGAGAAGGCGAGAGGATTTGCATGAGTAAGATTCCCTATGCATCATGATAGGATCTATCATGTATGCTATGTTATACGAGGCCCGATGTATCGTATGCTCACGAGTGTCACGGCGGATACGATCCGATCGAGGAATGGATCATTGGGCGGTATTAAGGCGATCCTTAAGTACTTAAGAAGAACTAAGGATGTGTTCCTAATATATGGAGAAGGGGACATGGTGATACGTGGGTATCTGGATGCGACTTCGAACAGACAAGGATGATTCCATGTCTCGGTCTGGATCGTATTCACCTTGAATGAGCGCGATGAGTTGGAAAGTTCCAAACAAGAGGCATGGCGGATTCTACCGAGGCGAGAATATATTGCGGAGGCGAAAAGGCGGTTTGGATCAAAGTTCGTTCATGAACTTGGTGTGATTCGGCCATTGTTGAAGCAATCAGGTCTGCGACAACAATGGAGCAATTGCCAGAGCCAAGGTCTCATCAACGATCAAACATGTTATCATCTTATCGGAGAGATCATCGATATACAAATCGAGAAAATTCCCCTTTGAAAGGAACTTAGCGGATCCTTGACTAAAGCATTACCTCAAAGTAAGTTTGAGGTCATGTTAGAACTTATGGTATTGGATACGTAGCGATTGGCATTAGGCCAAGTGGGAGTCTGTTAGTAATATATGAGAGATGTCCTAAGGCAATCGCCTTATGTATGAACCATTTATATGATAAATGAAGATTCACTATTTGAGTATACATGTTTTATGTATTTGATTGGATCTTAAACTCATTTCTTGAATGTCCACGATCGATTCACGGCATGAGAGAATTTGTGATTGGATCACAACTAGTGAGTATCTCTACATGTGTAATTGTGATGTATCGGAATTATCCTAGTCGATGAATTGATGGATTTGGACACCATCAGTTACATCGAGACTAACAGTATACTCCTTGGTGTATCAAGCGGTGATTCTCCTTTGGTGGAGACATTGTGATGTCGGAGTTAATCGTGGATGCTAGTTATGGTAACTAGTTCATTGGAGTGACCAATAGTAAGACTTCATATGGTTCTCTGCATATATAGATATGTCAATGAAGTTCTTCTTGTGGCTTAAGTCGATGTTCCTTTGACTTGCGGTATTCAAGTCATCTTGATCATGGAGACTTATGCTTTGACATCTTAAGCAAACATCTCTAAGGAGATGTGGACCGGGATGATTGGGTATAAGTAGTGATCGAAGGTGTTTGAATAGCCTATAAAGTTCACCACTCCTTGCGAGAGATGTATACCCATGGCCTCTCGTCGGATTGTTACTAAAGTCTTTGGCCAAAGCATTACATGTTTAGAGTAAGGTACTCTTGATACATGTGGAGTAACTAGAATCCGTGGGGCGAGGAAATGATACTTGGGCTAGGTGTAGCGTGAGTCGACCTAGTGGGGTGACACAATAGACCATGTCTGAACCAAGTGGGTATAAGATGAGTGAAGGAATGGGGCCGCGATTCATTCGAGCTACTGAAGGGTTTCAGAAATAGTTCTGGATCAACCGTTGATCTTTTCGGTTAATTGGGGATCATGATGTACTACTAGGTGCCACTCATGATCGTTCTATAATTAATGATTAATTATAGACGGCCAACATAAACCGAGAACCTATTTGGTCACACGCACAACGAGTGTAATCCAAAGGATTTAAAACGAGCTTGAGAATGGGATTCTCAGACCGAGAGAAACTATGTTTGGTTGGACCAAACATAAAGCGAGCATGAAATCGTTTCAGTCGCAATGGAAGCGTGGATGGGCTGTGTCTTATGAAGACATAATGGATGGACCAAAATGGTTTGGTCCTAATCCAATGGATGAGAATAAACCAAAGGGTTTGGTTTATATTAAACGAATGAACCAAAGGTTGGTTCGGTTCGTTTTAACTTAAAATAAACCATCATGGTTTGGTTTATTTTAACTTATCTTAATGGAGCGGGTTAACGGGCTTTATGGATATGATCCATTAACCACTAAGAGAATTAGTTCTCTATAAAATAGGGATTAAACCCTAACCCTAAACCTAATCAAACTTGGCCGCCCAACCCCTCCCTCTCCTATTCGGCGCCCAACTCCAAGCTGCCGCCGCCCAGCCCAAAGGTCCTCCAACCGGCGTCCAGAAGGTTGCTTCCTTCCTCCTCGCCGGCGTCGAGCTGCTGCCGGAAGAGTTCCGGTCATCCTCCTTAGTTTTGGCATCAAGGTGAGCACTTTGCTTCCTTGGTTTTGGCCGGCGCCTACTCCTCCACCAAGCTGTCCAGTTTTCTGGACAGCTTCTTCTCCTCTCGTCGGAGCGTCGTTTAGACGACGGTTAGGGCTCCGACAGCGGCTAACATACCGGGGATTTGATCTCCGGTAATCCTCTGAGGTGGAGGACGAAGGATTCGTCCATCGGTTGACGAATACCTCTCCGGAGAAGCAAGTCTTGAGGACTTGTCTTTAGGTCCGAATTTGGATTCGGACCGTGATCATCTCTCGATCACATCGTCTTCAACACGAGGCTAGTAACCCGTACGAAGACGAAGCTCGTGGCTTGGCGAAGTCATCCCGAGGAGCTCGGCGTGGATACGGATAGAGACGATTCTTACGAGAATCGTTCCGGTTGATGCCGTTCCCGCTACACGTCATACGAAAGGTATAACGTAGTTTAATTTCCTTTTATTGCAATTTTAATTTACGGTTATGTCTACACTTGTTGTAATAGCATGCGTGTGTTGTGTGTGTTGTAATAAATAGGAGTATTTATTATTTTTGTTGCTTCCGCTGTGCACATGTTTACGAAACATGATCGAACACACACACGCCGCAGTGCCGGAAACCCAACAGGAGGTTGCCTGAGGCTGGCAATGCACCTTCACTAGCTAAACCTTCCTATGAAGTGCCTTCCTGGTGTAGTGCTTGAGGCTCCGATGGGAGGAGAGCCTGAGGTCTTTTGTTGTAAGGTTCGGGATAGACAATATTTAGTCGGTGGCCTCGTCCCTCTAGATTCCTCATTTGGGGTTGTAAGTGAGGGTATTCGGCTCTAATGCGCTCCAACTCAATTTGAAACTTAAAACAACGATCACTAGTATGCTCATACTCTATGTGGTATTCGCAGAAAAAAGGAGTGGGAGGATTATGGGGAATCCCCCTGTATCCTTTCGGACGTTGCAAAATACCTTGCTGGTCTTATGCCTCCATTTCCCGCTCTTTCCAAGTTCGCGGGAGAGGCAAAGCTTCTGCGGCCATAATCCACAAGGGAGGGGCACGACGAACTCCTGGCATCAACATTCACAACTGAGGCATTGCAAGTAAAAAAGGTCTAACATATTCACATATAGGAGGCCCTCGTTGAGTAGGGGAGGGTTCCTCTCTGCTGGGGTAGGGGTTAGAGTATTTTCTGCCCTTCTTACCCTCAACCCTTCTTCTTCATTGATATATTCCTCAGCGTGATTCAACAAGTCTTCATAGCTTGCGGTCGACTTTCTCAATTAAAATCTAAGGAAGGGTCCTTCCCTCAGCCCGGGAGGGATGGTAACCTTCAGAATATCTGACTCTACTGAAGGGATGCCCCTAACAAAGGTGGTAAAATGATGAATATATCCCCTCAAAGATTCTGAGGGTTCTTGCCTTATATGAACCAAATTAGAGGTGTCATTCATATAAGTTTTGCAACTAGCAAATTATTGACGAAAAACTCCCTTTAAATCTGTAAAACAAGTAAAAGAATCAGGGGGTAGAGCCCGAAACTATCTTTGTGTAGAGGTTGTCAGTGTAATGTCGAAAGTTTTGTATTTGAGGGCATCCGTATAGAAATGAAGAGAGGCAGCTCCCTCGAATTGTAGTAGATGCTCCTCTGGATCTGAAGTGCCATCGTACATCCCCACTTGAGGATTTCAAAAGTGTGGGGGGTGGTAGCTCCAACATAATGGCTGTAGTGAATGGGCAGGTCTCATAAACTTCAGGTGCCTTGGTAGACTGGCTTTCTCCCTGGTCTTCCTATCTTGTCTATGTCACAAGGATAGTGTGTTGATATGCTCTCTCCACTGGTGCCTCACCTAGTAATACTTTGGTTTTTTGTGGAGTTGGTGGGCGGAGCTGTGAAGGCCCTTCATGTGGCGACTCTCTGTGAGAAGGTTCACCATAATGGGGATGAAGATATCCCACCCTTCTCCTCTCTTTTGCCAGAGCCTCAGCTACTATTGTATCCACCATGGCCCTCAGCTAGGTTGGTAATAGTATAATAGGGCTATCTTCTGTGGGAGAAGCCGCTGGATGCTGGATTTCCTCTAACTGCATCTCGATGTCTTTCTCTGTAATGAGTTCCCATAGATGGTGCCAACTGATGCGGAGGTCCAAACTTTTCACCTCCTTGTGAAGGAGACACTGACATCAAGGAGGCTTAGGGTTCTCTCCGACCGCAACAGTAAATAGTGATGGATGAGGGTGAAGGGAACATACATCACAATGAGTAGTAACATGAGATTTAGCATGGTTTGGAATTCCAATTCCTACTCCACGACGTGAGCTCTAGAGTGAGCTACAGTGTTAAACACCTCAACTATAAAACCTCTCCTTCTTGGAAGTACTTCCCGGAGGTGGAGAAAACCTCTTACAAGTTTTACTGTGTACAATGTAAGGAGATGAATACAATGGCTCTCCTTTTCTCCTTTCTTTCTCTTACTCTTCAATCTCACCTTTCCCCCCTCTCTAGAAGCTCCTTCCTTCTTTTCTCTTCCGTCGGTCTCTTCTTGGATGATTTGAGTGGAATTGAATTGGCCAAGATCCCCTTCCTCATCCCTTCTTCTTTCCCTTTTATCTACGCTCTCGACAGCCCATTGTGATGTAACAAACCATTCCCATCATCGTCCACCTGGCAAGCCCTCTTCCACCTTAGGAATAATTCTATTAAGAGGATAAGAAATGGAGACCCGTGGGAATATTATGTGAGATCCTTGTTTGTTAAATCGTATCACAAACTCTTATACGTTAACGTACCCAGAAACATTCTACCCCTCATCTTTACCCTCTCTTTTCTCCTTGAAGGTCTTTATTTTTCTCCAGCCATCTCTCCTGAATGACTCGACCCTCCTTTCCGGCCATGAGGCTTATTCCTTCGCAATTCCCCTAACTCCCTGAGTCACTTCCCGATTCACTTCCCTGAGTCATCCCTCGACTTGCATCCTGAGTTATCCATCTGGCTTCCTTTTAGCCTTTAGACTTTTTCATCCTACTTCACATTGTTACCCTATCCCCTCGGTCTACTTCCTTTGATTAGGTGTAGTCGGATTAAGTATCAAATCACTTACGACCTTCCCCTTTCCAACTGTCACTATTTTGATATCTATCTTCCAAATCAATCCACAGCAGTATCAGATGTGAAAAAAAATAAGGACATAATCTCCAAGCAGTTAAAACTAAATCCTAAGTTTACTTTTCTAAATTAGTATAACAAAGTTTCGGTCGCTTTAAAAGAAAACTAATATAATAAACCAAAGGTTGCTGATTTTGCTCTTACCGTATCAATATAGAACTTATAACAACTATAGAAAGGGAGAAATATATCCATAGAACCTCTCCAAGTTGTGGCTTAGGTAAAAAAAGGAGGCTCAAACAAATGTTCCTTTAAGGAATGAAAAGCCTTATCACAATGTTCATCCCATTGAAATCGAGCAGCTCTTTTTAATATTTTTGAAAAAGGGAAGACTCCTATCTGTTGGTCGGGATATGAATCAGGAAAAAGCAGTAATTCTTCCTAACAATCTTTGTACCTCCCTCAGATTTTTTGGAGGCTACATTTCCTGAATAACATCAATCTTAGTAGGATTAGCTTTTATACCCTGCTCAATAACCACATATTCAAAGAAACGTCCCTGTGTCACTCCAAACATACATTTTTCTAGATTGAGCTTCATTTTGAATCTTCGCAAAGAACTAAAAGTTTCCTCTAAGTCAAATATTAACTGCTCGACTTGTAAAGTCTTAACAAGAATATCATCAACATATGACTCAATGTTTCTTCCTAATTGCTCCTTAAAGATCTTATCCATTAATCTTTGATAAGTAGCCCCAACATTCTTTAGATCAAATGGCATAACAATGTAACAAAAGGTCCCTTCAGTTGTAATAAAGCTAACTTTATCTTGATCTTCTAATGCTAATGGTATATGATGATATCCATGATAAGCATCCATCATCGAAATAAATTGATGTCCTGCAGTAGAATCTACTAATTGATTTATACTAGGCAAAGGATAACAGTCTTTAGGGCATGCTTTATTAAGATCGTGAAAGTCCACACATCCTCTATTTCCCTGATGGTTTAGGCACCAACATTGTATTAGAAAATTAGGATGGATAATGTATTTCCCTAATATGCCCTATTTTCAACAGTTTGTGCACCTCCTCTTTAATGATTGCATCCTTCCCAACTCCAAAATGATGATGCTCCTATTTTATAGGATTTATTGTAGGCAAAATATACAACTTATCCTCCATAATGGCAAGATAAATTCTTGTCAAATCCAAAGGTGACCATGCAAAAACATCCACATTTTTGATAAGGCATTCTATCAAAGAAACTTTCAGTTGTATAGAGAGTTCTCTAGCTATAAATGTAACATCTTCAACACACTTGGCATCAATCACAACTGCTTCTTTATTAGATTCTCCTATATCCTCAGAGCCACCTTTCTTAATAACAAATACTATATCCATATATCGTGAAGATTTCTGAAAAGACTCATTCTTTCTGTTGGTGGAACATTGCCCCAAGCACTTATGTATTTTGATGTTTGGATAATCATTTATAGTTAGACAATATTTGTGATCTAACCATGAATGTGTTAAGTGAAAGAAAAATCCAAGTATGAAGTCTTAGAAAATAGAAGTCCAAGTGTGAATCTTGGCAAGGAAAGACCAAGGGAAGGTCTTGGCAGCGTAAGCCCAAGCATGTAGTCTTGGCGGCGTAAAGTCCAAGCGAACCTTGGAAAAGGAAGTCCAAAGACAAAGTCTTGGAAACATAAGTCCAAGCATGTAGTATTGACGACATAAACTCAAAGCAGACTTTGGCAAAGAAGAAGCCTAAAGCATGTTGAAACCGAAGGAAGCTTTTGAAGGCAAGCGGAAGGATGGAATTGTGGACTCGGAGGAATCTTGGAGGTGCAAGGATGATAAGCTAGAAGGTTAAGTCTAGGCTTAGGAATGGTTTCATGTATGAATTAATTATATTTGAGGTGTGCTAGTCGACTGACATATTGTGCCAGTCGAACTAGTCTCAAGTGTTCAGCATTCGAGGTTTCGAAAGACACTGACAGTCGACTGGGCTTATTCCTAGTTGATTGGTGTAGTCGACAATGGACCAAACTGTTGAATGTAAGTTGGCAGTCGAACTGGTGTGTAACACCAGTCAACTAGTCAACATTGTTCGACAAAGGTGCTCGTGTCTAACAAACTTGAACTCAGGTTTAAAATCTAAGTCAAGGGCTGGTAGTCGACTGCCAAGAGCACAGAAAGGTTGGTAGCTGACTAATCAGTTGGCTAAAGAGATACCAGTCGACTGCTGATTGTTACAGTTGACTGATCAAGTAGACATTGAGATGTGATGATTGCAATCAGGCTTCGTCAGAAGTCGTTGAATTTGGTCAATAGTAGCAGTAGTCGACTGATGGTATGCACTAGTTGACTGCTATCGGGCTCAACGGACAAAAACAACTTTTCTCTCTAAATAAAAGATAGGGAAGCTTGGAGGAGGTTAATGCTTTCATTCTAGACGATCATAATAAGCTCCTCAAGTCTTTTCTTTAAGCTTCCAAGTGTTCTAACCTCTTCTTCTTAAGCTCAAATCCATTACCTTGTAAGAAGAAGAGGAGTGATTGTAAAAGGCTTCTCCACCTTGGTGTGTTGCATTAAAAGGAGGGTTTTAGTGGAAGACTGATAAGGGTGATCCACATTACAGATTACCATGGAGTAGGAGCGTCATATCCAAACCACGTTAAAGAGCTTTGTTTGCATTGTGTTTTTTGTTTTCTATTTCAATTGTAATGTTCTATTGCTTCCACTAACGATTTCTTGTAGAAAACGAAGAATTGCTATTCATTCCCCCTCTAGCAAATCCTCAAGGTTCCTACAAGTGGTATCACAGCCCGGACCGCATCGGAGGATCTAACCATCAACCGAAGCAAATGGCTTTTCAAGAGGGTTATAGCACGACGCAACCACCCTTCTTCGACGGAAACAACTTCGCCTATTCGAAAGTTAGGATGGAGTATTATTTAATGAATGATATTGATAATTGGTTTAGCATTTTAGATGGTTTCGAAAAGGAGATGAGTTTGGAGCACCATTACCAACCAAAGATTGGACAAGGGAAATGGAAAAGAAAGCTCAAGCCAATGCCAAAGCAACAACCACACTCCAATGTGGTTTATCTAAAGAGAAATTGAGCAAGGTTGGACCATTCGACTCTGCCAAAGAGCTTTGGGAGATGCTCTTTGAACTCAATGAAGGATCCAAGGAGACAGGATAGCTAAGAGAGACCTATTGATAGGTCAACTTCAAACTTTTAGCATGAAAACCAATGAGACCATGAGTCAAATGCACGGTAGGTTCAAGGAGATAGTAAATGGGATACACATCATAGGTGAGAAGGTGGAGAATCAAGATTTGGTAAGGTATGTTCTCCAAGCCTTTCCTAGGACAACCTTATGGGCATCAATGGTAGATGCTTATAAGGTCTCTAGAGATCTTTCAATAGTTAAATTATATGAATTTTTTGTGAATTTGAATTGCAAGAACAAGCAAACACTTCATTAAAAGAGAAAAGTTTACCTCTTGTTGTAGGAAAGAAGGAGAAGAAAAAGAAGGAGGAGAAAGAAGAATCATCCTCATTCGAATTGGAAGATGAAGCATCAAGTAGCGATGAAGAAATGTCAGCAAATGAAATTGCTCACTATGTCAAGAAGTGGGTGGGAAAATCTATAAGGCTCACCAAGAAGGATGTAAAGAAGATGTTCACATCCTCAAAAGGTAAATCAAGTAGTTATTCATTTTCTAACACTAATGTCACTTGCTATGGATGCAATAAGAAGGGGCACATCAAGCCAAATTGCCCCAAGCTAAAGAAGAAGGAAGAAAAATAAAAGAAGAAGAAGGACAAGAAGAAGAAGAAGAAGGAGGAGGCTATGGTGGCCCAAACCACATGGGACACTCAAAGTGTTAAAGACTCATCTGATGAGGAGGATCTATGTCATATCACACGCCATTTGACACTCATGGCCTTGGGAGATGATACAGAAGCATCAAGCCTAGAAGAGTCTTCATCAAGTGATGAATTGTCATCTAGGGATGATGAGGTAAAAGACTCTCCTATAGTAGAATTGTTATATGAACTATTGCTTATCTTAAAAATGCTTTGGATAAATCAAAATATAGGGTTAAAAACTTGAAGCTAGAAATTAAGGCAATTAAAAAAGAAAAACCTTCATGTAATGATGCATGCATGCTTAAGGATGAAAAAGAGAAACCTAAAAAAGAAGTGTGTGAATTAAGAGCATATTTAGAAAAGTACACAAATGGATCTAAATACCTTGACATGATTCTTAGGGATTAAAGAACCGTTTATAACAAGACCGACATAGGATATAAACCTAGGGACAAGAAAGTAGCTTATACCTCCCTAATTAGTAGAAAGGCAACAACTAAGGGTAAGGTTAAGATGGCTTGGGTTTCGAAGAAGTTTTTGATTGATGTTACCGGTCCAAACATTTGGGTACCTAAGGAATTTTTTTTTCATGTTGTTTTGGTAGAAGAAGCGAGTATGTGGATTGTGGATAGCGGTTGCTCAAGACATGAGAGGAGATGTGAGCAAAATTTCCACAATTAACTACATTAACAAGGGAACTGTGTCTTTTGAAAATAGTTGAAAACTAAAAATTTTATTTAAAGGTACAATTTAGGTATCCCCTAAAATTGTTATTCGTAAAGTCTTATTAGTTAAAAGCATGAAATTCAATTTATATAGTGTTAGCCAACTTTGTGATGTTGGCTATAGTGTTGAATTCAATTCCTCAAAATGTTTAATTGGACACAAAAGCTTGAATGATTGCATGTTAGTCAGATATAGGAAATCGAATATTTATTATGTTGATTTATCCTATGCTTCTAACATTTCTACTAAGTGTCTTATGACAAAAGAAGAGGAAGGGTGGCTATGGCATAGAAGGCTAGGGCAAATCAATATGAAGAACATAGCAAATGGTAGCAAAATTGGAGTTGGTGAAGGGGCTACCAAAGATCAAGTACATTAAGGACAAATTGTGTGATGCATGCCAAGAAGGAAAAATATCAAAATCATCACACAAAGGTAAAATCCTAACTAGTACTTCATTACCTTTAGAGCTTTTACATTTGGACTTGTTTGATTGCCATAGCATTCCTTCTTTAAATGGTAACAAATATTGTTTAGTCATAGTAGATGAATTTTCAAGGTATACATGGGTTTATTTTATGAAACATAAGGATGATACCTTGGAAATAATCATAGGATTTAGCAAAAGTGTTGAAAATGAAAGAAATCTCAAAATCAATCGGATTCGTAGTGATCATGGTGGAGAATTTGAGAATTCTAATTTTTCAAAATTTTTCTTAGAACAAGGGTACAAGCATGAGCTCTCTTATCCTAGAACACCCCAACAAAATGGGGAGGTGGAAAGGAGAAAGAGTGCCTTACAAGAAGCGACAAGGACAATGCTTAATGCATATTCCTTACTAAGCTACTTGTGGGCGGAAGTGGTTAACACCACTTGCTATATCCAAAATCAAATTTTAATCCATAGGTTTTTAGGTAAAACACCTTTTGAATTATGGAATGGTAAAACTCCTACAATTCACTATTTCAAGGTCTTTGGTTGTAAAGTTTATATCTTAAATACGAAAGACAATTAAGGAAAATTTGAGTCTAAGGCAGATGAGGGAATCCTAGTTGGATACTCATCAACTATTAGAGGTTACAGGGTTTACAATAAGAGGGCTCAAAAGGTTGAAGAATCTTCTAATGTTGAATTTGATGAGTCCTGTAACACTTAACCAAGGAAATCCCCCATTAATAAAGATATCAAGGATAAAAATCAATATATTACCCAAAAACTTCAAAACTTGACCTTGGGTAATGATCAAGGGGGAGGATTAGGATGTAATGATCAAGTTGGAGGAAGAAGTGATTCCAATGCTGAGAGGAGGAAGGAAGTCAACCATGATCAAAATCAATTTGAATCACCTCCTAGGACCCTAAGGATTCATCAAAATCACCCACTTGAACAAGTACTGGGAGAACTATCCCAAGGAGTTAGAACTGGGTCTTTTCATAGAGCTCCTACTAGTCAAGTAGCTCTCATCGAAAAAATTGAGCCTAAATCGATTAATGATGCATTACTTGATCTGGATTGGATCTTAGCAATGCAAGAAGAATTGGCTCAATTCGAGAGTAGTCAAGTATGGGAGCTAGTCCCTATACCCAATGATAGCACTATTGTTACCACAAGATGGGTCTTTAGGAATAAGTTTGATGATCAAGGGAACATAACTAGAAACAAGGCAAGATTAGTGGCAAGAGAATTCAATCAAGTTAAAGGACTTGACTATGATGAGACCTATGCACCGGTTGCTAGGTTAGAGTCAATAAGGATCCTATTAGGTTATGCCACTCACATGGGATTTAAGCTTTATCAAATGGATGTAAAATCATCATTCCTAAATGGATTTATTAAGGAAGAGGTGTATGTAGAACAATCTCCCGGGTTTGAGAATATTGATTACCCAAACCATGTATATAAGCTAAGAAAAGCTTTATATGGGTTAAAACAAGCTCCCCGAGCTCGGTATGAAAGATTATCTTCTTTCTTAATTTCTAAGGACTTTAGAAGGGGCCAAGTAGATCAAACTCCTTTCATTAAGTCAAAGTCAAAGGATATCTTTGTTGCCTAAGTGTATATTGATGACATCCTTTTTGGGTCAACAAATGATGAACTCCTTCAAGACATTTTCAAACATATAGAAAATGAGTTTGAAATGAGTCAAGTTGAGGAGTTAAATTTCTTCTTAGGTCTACAAGTTAAACAAACTAATAAGGGAATCCACATATACAAAGCCAAATAAGCCAATGAAATGATCAAGAAATTTGGTTTGGAAAATGCTAAGATAGTAAACACCCCTTTGGTAACCAACACAAAAATTGACAATGAACAAGAAGGCAAATTAGTTGACTCAAAACATTATAGAAGTATGATTGGTTGTCTACTATACCTAACCGCTAGTATACATGATATCTTGTTTGCGGTAGGTTTGTGTGCTAGATACCAATCTTGTGCAAAAGAGTCTCACTTAGTGGTTGTTAAAAGAATCTTAAGATATATTAAGGGCACACTAAGTGTAGGACTTTGGTACCCTAGGACTAGGTCTTTTCACTTGGTTGGGTACACCGATTCCGATTATGCGGGTTGCAAATTGTATCGGAAGAGTACTAGTGGTGGATGCCAATTTCTTGGATCCTCCCTAGTTAGTTGGAGTAGTAGGAAGCAACCTTGTGTTGCTTTATCCACTACCGAGGAAGAATATGTGGCCATGGGTGGTTGTGTAGCTCAATTGCTTTGGACAAGACATACTCAAGAAGATTATGAGCTACAATACTCCAACATCAAAATTTATTGTGATAATGTGAGTACCATTAATTTGACCGAAAATCTAGTACATCACTCTAGGACCAAGCACATTGAAGTGAAGCATCACTTCATTAGAGATCATGTGGCAAAGGGAGACATTGAACTTAATTGCATATAATCTAAGTCCAACCTTACCGACATTTTCACCAAGGTTCTCCACAAAGCGGACTTTTAATTACATAGGAGAGAACTTGGAATGTTCTTTGTAGAGTAGAGGTTTAGGTTAACATGATCCTATAGAAAATCTAGGACTATACCTCTAAGCATCTCACAAAACACCTAAGAATCCATGATTTTTATATTGAGCCATTTAGATATAATGTGAGATGTTAGGAAGATGCATTTGGTTCATCATGCTTGTTATGATGCATTACTATGAACCAATATGACATTTAGAGACATTAATACTTAATTGGACCAATCATTGGGAAGACTTATGTACAATTGATGTGCATATAGCTCTAAGAATATGATTGAAAATGTCAAATCAAATAATCTTTAAACTATGTTAATCTTATTTTGAAAAAAATTTTGCACTTGATCAGCAAAAGTCGTACAAAGTTGTGAAAAACATTAAAGCTTTTGCTAGATTTCAAATTTTTGTCAATCTCAAAATTTGGAAAAGATATATTTTTCCACTTATTTTTCTTTGATAGAAAATGACTTCACAAATGTGTCCATAAAATTTTGTGAATTTTTGACCTCTCTTGAATTAGTTATACATTTCACAACTTAGCTGAAAAACCTATCAGACTGATAGGAGTCGACTGGCATTTGTCACAAGTCGATTGTTAAGCTTGCCTCGGACCAAGTTCATCCTGGTCCACTTGTCAGTCCACTGCTACTGATAGCAATCGATTTCTATTATTGGTCAATCCATAGAACCCTTTTTAGCCAACTAACCTGTTCGATTGGTCTCTAGCAGTCACCTATCAATATTAAGCAGTCGACTGTCGTTGTTGGCCACACCCACAAAATTGCTCGTAGCCGACTGACTAGTTCGACTGGTCATCGACAGTTGACTGTCATATTATGGCAGTCGACTATCGTCGCGGATATTAGGGACATCCGACCAGATTCTACTCCCAAAAACAAGAGCCCTTCTCTTTTTCTCCTCCGTTGTTTTCCTCCGTCGACACCTTCTCGCCATTTCTTCTCCCTTACCGATGCTCCCACCGCCTGTTCTCACATCGTTCGAGTCTTCTTGGTGTGTGATCCTTCTCTTCCCAAAGGTTCTATCCTTTTGTCTCTGTCACGGCTTGCTCTTCGGCAAGGTTCCATTGGCCCTTGTCTTTCGGCGTCGTTTTGGTCTTTCCTTCTGCCATCTTCAGCCATGCCACCAAGGTAAACCCTACACCCTAAACTAGGATAAGTTGTTTATTCAACTATGCTTATACTAACCATTGTTTCATTTTGTGCATTCATTCATTGTCATGCATTCTTTTTTCAAGTTTAGAATTAAGCATTTAGTGTCGAAGAATCGCCTTCCACCTTCCGGTGAGGACCAATCTAATGCGATTCAATCTGTCGATGCCCGTTTTCCCACTCCGAGCCATGGGCTAGCTTTAACTCCAATAAATTTCAACTCATCCCTCCCCAATCCTTGGATCCTAATTTCTTCCAATTCAACTATTTTACATTGTTCAAATCATCCAATATTACAAACTAGAGTCCTTGGTCTTTTGTGAACACCCAATAAATTTTACTTTGCTTTCTGAATTCTTCAACAACTTACGCTCGGTTGGAGATGGGTTGAGGTATCAGACTCACGTTACTCAATGTGATATGGACTTCACTCCCCAGATCTGAGCGAACTTCCTCGGATGTTGCCCATCCAAGAGTGACTTTGTGTTCTATCCATCTCTCATCGAGCCACTCCTATCCCCTTTCGAGGCCATCTCTTTAGACTCATTACATGATCACTTTTACCATAGCCCTCGTCCATTAGGAGGAAATCTTTTCCCTTACAATGACCTTTCTTCTTTTGACAATGTCCTTTACAAGGTCATTGTTTGTTGCATCCTTCCTATAGTTACCTATGGGTTGGCCTTAGTTCGGCCCCCACACTTCTTTCTTATGCATGCACTCCGTCAAGCATTAGACATAAATATTAGTCTTAATACATTTCATTGTATAGTCCACTTCATCAAGCCAAATAATGACAAGGTCCACATGCCAAACGGTCATGTGATTAGTGAGTGGCTTGGTTCCATCGGCATCGACATAACCAAGGGGGTCATCAAACCCATGACCACAAAAAATGATCGCATGAATGCCAAGACCTTTTCTTTAGCGGGCTTAAAGCCCTCCTCCAGCTCCATGATCTGGGAGGATGGGCGGCAGCAAGCAGACGACACTCCACCTGTCCCAACACCTAAGGATGATGCTGCAGAGGATGACGCTATGCCAGACTCGCCCATCGCAGCAAGCCTCGAGGCATTTGAGGAGACAATGGGCACTCGCTTCGAGGAGTTCATTTGGAGCACCAAGAGTTTCGTCTGGAGCATTAGGAGTTTCGAACAATGGTCCTTTCCTAGCTAAGCGCATTGGACCGACAACAACAGAAGATACTAGTGCTTCTTCACCCTCCTGCACTTGGACATCCATCTGCTGTCGACAGTTCACAGTCGATGGTGATGGACATCGATGATGATGACTAGGTAGCCATTGATTGTGTCTTTCCTTTTTGTTTTTGGTTGACTTATATCAGGAATTACCTGTGGAGTTTTTGTTAGTAACCTTTTAATGAAATGAAAATTTCTTGTGTTACCACCATATATATTTTGTTGTTGTTGTTATGGATTGGTAAATTTAAAATTAAAGATTTGAAAATAATTTAATAAATATTTTTGAAAACATTGATGGAGTCAATCATTTGATCGCACTCCTTACTGATAATATTGGTACAATGTTAGCCAAGCAACTTAACACATTTTAACATTTTGAATTTTGTCTCAATTCATTAATATAATGGGTCATGTTTTATCCTTCCACTTTTCACCCATTATACCAGACATAAGTAATGTGTATGCCAAGCTTCGTGAATTTTCAAAATTCGTAGAAATACTTACGCATTTCTTAACCTCATCTGAAATTCACTGATTTCATAACTATTAAATATTAGTATACTGCTCCTCTTGGCAGTCGACTACTGAGGTCCGTAGTTGACTGATGACTAACTCAGTCAACTGATGGACTTGTTTAGGGTTTAATACTTTGTGTTCATGCTTTTAATACTTTATCCTAGATGTTCTAACTCTATACTCTGATTACTACAACATCTTGTCATAACTTTTATGAAAAATTGGAATAAATTGATGCACGGGTTAAGGGGGAGTGTTTTATGCATATTATCTAAAATTGTTAGTGCAAAGTTAGGTTCTATTCTCATTTATGATTTTCTACTTTGCTCAACATTTCATTCCCACATGATAACCTAAGCTTAATATTAAGGAAGAGCTTTATATCTATGTTATACCTTAGCTTAAGCATGACCAAATTTTAATCATTCATGAACTCATTTTGTATGTACTTTTCTCTTTTTGATGTATGTCAAAGGGGGAGAAAGGGGATTTAAGTTAGACTTACTTTTTGGATATTGGATTTATGATGTCCTTATTGCATGTTTTAAGACCTAACTTAAATGATTGACAAATATCGAAAAGGAGGAGATTGTTGGTGCAACAATGCCCTAAGCACTTATGTATTTTGATATTTGGATAATCATTTATAGTTAGGCAATATTTGTAATTTAATCGTGAATGTGTTAAGTGACAGGAAAAATTCAAGTATGAAGTCTTGATAAAGAGAAGTCCAAGTGTGAATCTTGGCAAGGAAAGTCCAAGGGAAGGTCTTGGCAGTGTAAACCCAAGCATGTAGTCTTGGCAGCCTAAAGTCCAAGCGAACCTTGGCAAAGGAAGTCCAACGGCAAGGTCTTGGTAGCATAAGTCCAAGCATGTAGTCTTGTCGGCATAAAGTCCAAGAAGACTTTGGCAAAGAAGAAGCCCAAAGCATGACGAAACCAAAGGAAGCTTTTGAAGGCAAGAGCAAGGATGGAGTCATGGACTTGGAGGAATCCTTGAGGCGCAAGGATGATGAGCTATAAGGTTAATTCTAGGCTTAAGGTATGATTTCAAATATGAATTAGTCATACTTGAGGTGTGTCAGTCGACTGACATATTGTGCCAGTCGAACTAGTCTCGAATGTTTAGCACTCGAGGTTCCGAAAGACACTGGCAGTCGATTAGTGGTAGTCGACTATGGACCAAACTATTAAACGTAAGCGAGCAATCTAACTAGTGTGTAACACCAGTCCACTAGTCAACATGGTACGACAAAGGTGCTCGTGTCTAATAGACTTGAACTCAGGTCTAGAATCTAAGTCAAGGGTTGGCAGTCGACTTCCATTATATGCAGTCGGCTGCCAAGAGCACAGAAAGGCTAGTAGTCGATTGATCAGTAGGCTAAGGAGACACCAGTTGACTGCTGATTGTGGTAGTTAACTAGTCAAGTAGACGTTGAGCATTGACGATTGCAATCAGGCTTGGTCAGAAGCAATTGGATTTGGTCAATAGTAGCAGCAGTCGACTAATGGCATGCACCAGTCGACTGCTATAGGGTTCAACGGGCAAAAATAGATTATCTCTATAAATAGAAGTTAGGGAAGCTTGGAAGAGGTTAATTCATTCATTCTAAACGATCATACTAAGCTCCTCAAGTATTTTTCTTAAGCTTCCAATTATTTTAACCACTTCTTCCTAAGCTCAAATCCTTGTAAGAAGAAGAGGAGTGATTGTAAAAGGCTTCTCCACCTTGGTGTGTTGTATCAAAAGGAGGGGTTTAGTAGAAGATTGCTAGGGGTGATCCACCTTACAGATTGCCATGGAGTTGGAGGGTTATCTCCGAACCACATTAAAGAGCTTTGTTAGCATTGTGTTCTTTGTTATCTATTTCAATTGTAATTTTCTATTGCTTCCGCTAACAATTTCTTATAAAAAATGAAGAATTGCTATACACCCCCTCTAGCAAATCCTCAAGGTTCCAACAAGTGCTATCATAGCCCGGACCGCATCGGAGGATCTAACCGTCAACAGAAGAAAATGGGTTTTCAAGAGGGTTATAGCTTGATGCGTCCACCCTTCTTAGATGGAAATGACTTCGCCTATTCGAAATGTAGGATGGAGTATTATTTAATGAATGATATTGATAATTGGTTTAGTATTGTAGATGGTTTTGAAAAGCCTGGAGATGAGTTTGGAGCGCCATTACCAACCAAAGATTGGACAAGGGAAATGGCAAAGAAAGCTCAAACCAATGCCAAAGCAACAACCACACTCCAATATGGTTTATCTAAAGAGCAATTGAGCAAGGTTGGACCTTTCAACTCCACCAAAGAGCTTGGGAGAACCTCATTGAACTCAATGAAGGATCCTAGGAGACAAGGAGCACTAAGAGAGACCTATTGATAGGTCAACTTAAAACTTTTAGCATGAAGACCAATGAGACCATGAGTCAAAAGCACAGTAGGTTCAAGGAGATAGTAAATGGGCTACATGTCATAGGTGAGAAGGTGGAGAATTAAGATTTGGTAAGGTATATTATCCAAGCCTTTCCTATGTCAACCTTATGGGCATCAATGGTAGATGCTTATAAGGTCTCTAGAGATCTTTCAATAGTTAAATTTGATGAATTATTTTGTGAGTTTGAATTGCATGAACAAGCTAAACACTTCATCAAAAGAGAAAGGTTTAGCTCTTGTTATAGGAAATAAGGAGAAGAAAAAGAAGGAGAAGAAAGAAGAATCATCCTCATCCGAATCGGAAGATGAAGCATCAAGTAGCGATGAAGAAATTGTTGGTGCAGTGGACACCTAAGTCGAACCTAAGTTTTGATTATAGCAAACGATACAAAGTTAAGCTTATGTTGTTATCTCACGAGCTGAATCGAGTGTGCAGAAGATTGCTATAGCTGGAGCTGAAGGCTAGCGACACCCGGAGGAAGCCGCGGTGGTCGGGCGACACTCGCGTGACTTCGGAGGGAGCCGAAGGAATCGAGTGGAAGGCCGGAAGCAAAAGCGACACGTAAGTATTGAGGTAAGCTCGTGTGTGTGAGCGTAAGTGAGGTCGTATCCTCTCTACGGGGATGATCTTAAGCGTAGATCCGACCCAAGACATCTCATAGGTGGTCTAGGTCGAGATATGACGGTCGAAGACCGTCGGAAGTATGTTTTTGTTAAGCTAACTTTGACTTGCAGCAAGCATCAGTCGACTGCCAGTTTGGAGGACTCGACTGCCGTGTATCAGTCGACTGCCGAAGGTCATCAATCAACTGATGCTGCCATCAGTCGACTGATGATGGCCATCAGTCGACTGATGGTCAATGATCAGATTCGAGGAGTCAAGGCTTATCACTCCACCTCAAAGCGGTTTGGTGTCCATTTGTGATTGGTTGAAGACCCACTCAAAAAGGGGCTCAAAGGCTATAAAAGGAGGGCCAAACCTAGGGTTTCATCAACAATTCTAAGCTTCCAAAAAGTCTCCGCAAAGCTACCGACAACAACGTGCTTCTTCTTTGTCCGACGTCTAGGTTTCATTTCCTTTATTTTTGTACGTCGGTTTTAATTTTTGTGTCGTTGCTCATTTACATTCTTCGAAGCTATTTTTCTATCGTAACGAGGAGAGGGGGAGTGTCCCTCTACCTCAAGTTTTTTTGTATCGATTAACTCCTACCTCAAACGAGGAGGAGTTTGTTTAGTGATTTGCCCTCTGTGCGTGGTCAAGGACCACTAGGGCCTTGGAGTAGTAGCCTTCGGCTACGAACCAAGTAAATATCTTGTTTCTATTGTCTCATTTACTTTTTGTTTTGCTTATCTTTCCGCTGCGCATATTTGTCTTGAAACGAATTCGAAAAAGTTTTTTTCTTTCGCTATTCACCCCCCCCCCCTCTAGCGAACCGCATTGATCCAACAGAAATATCGGTAAATGAAATTGCTCACTTTGTCAAGAAGTGGGTGGGAAAATCTAGAAGGCTTACCAAGAAGGATGTAAAGAAGATGTTCACATCCTGAAAAGGTAATTCAAGTACTAATTAAATTTCTAACACTAATTTCACTTTCTATGAATGCAATAAGAAGGGGTACATCAAGCCAAATTGCCTGGAGCTAAAGAAGAAGGAAGAAAATGAAAAGAAGAAGAAGAACAAGAAAACGAAGAAGAAGGAGGCTAAGGTGGCTTAAACCACATGGGACACTCAAAGTGTCGAAGACTCATCCGATGAGGAGGAGCTATGTCATATCACACACCATGTGACACTCTTGGCCTTGGGAGATGATATCAAAACATCAAGCCAAGAAGAGTCTTCATCAAACGATGAATCGTCATCTAGTGATGATGAGATAAAATACTCTCCTAGAGTAGAATTGTTATATAGAACTATTGCTTATCTTAAAAATGCTTTGGATAAATCAAAATCTAGGATTAAGTACTTGAAGGTAGAGATTAAGGCAATTAAAAAAGAAGAACCTTCATGTAATAATGCATGCATGCTTAAGGATGAAAATGAGAAACATAAAAAAAAAGTGTGTGAATTAAGAGCATGTTTAGAAAAGTTCACAAGTGAATCTAAATACCTGATTCTTAGGGATCAAAAGGTAATTTATAACAAGACCGGCATAGGATATAAACCTAAGGACAAGGAAGTAGCATATACCTCCCTAATTAGTAGAAATGCAACAATTAGGGGTAAGGTTAAGAAGGTTTGGGTTCCCAAGAAGTTTTTGATTGATGTTACCGGTCCAAACATTTGGGTACCTAAGGCATTTGTTTTTCATGTTGCTTAGGTAGAAGAACCAAGTAGTGGATTGTGGATAGCTATTGCTCAAGACATATGACCGGAGATGTGAGCAAATTTTTCACAATAAACTACATTAACAAGGGAACCTTGTCTTTTGGAAATAGTGGAAAACTTAAAATTTTAGGTAAAGGAAAAATTGAGGTATCCTCTAAAATTGTTATTCATAATGTCTTATTAGTTAAAAGCATGAAATTCAATTTACTTAGTGTTAGCCAACTTTGTGTTGTCGGCTATTGTGTTGAATTCAATTCCTCAAAATGCTTAATTGGCCACAAAAACTTGAATGATTGCATGTTGTTGGATATAGGAAATCAAATATTTAATATGTTGATTTATCCTATGCTTCAAACATTTCTAATTAGTGTCTTATGGAAAAAAAAGAGGAAGGGTGGCTAAGGCATAGAAGGCTAGGGCACATCAATATGAAGAACATAACCAAGGTAGCAAAATTGGAGTTGGTGAAGGGGCTACCAAAGATCAAGTACATTAAGGACAAATTGTACGATGCATGCCAAGAAGCAAAGCAATCAAAATCATCACACAAAGATAAAACCCTAACTAGTACTTCATTAACTTTAGAGATTTTACATTTGGACTTATTTGACTGCCATAGTATTTCTTCTTTAAATGGTGACAAATCTTTTTTAATCATATTAGATGATTTTTCTTGGTATACATGGGTTTATTTTATGAAACATAAGGATGATACCTTGGAAATAATTAAAGGATTTAGCAAAAGGGTTGAAGATGAAAGAAATCTCAAAATCAATGGGATCGATGAAGAATTTGAGAATTATAATTTTTCAAAATTTTACTTAAAACACAGGTACAAGCATGAGTTCTCTTCTCCTAGAACACTCCAACAAAATGGGGTGGTGGAAAGGAGAAATCATGCCCTATAAGAAGCGGCTAGGACAATGCTTAATGCATATTCGTTACCTAGCTACGTGTGGGCGGAAGCGGTTAACACCGCTTGCTATATCCAAAATCGAATTTTAATCCATATGTTTTTAGGTAAAACACCTTTTGAATTATGGAATGATAAAACTCCTACAATTCACTATTTCAAGGTCTTTGGTTGTAAAGTTTATATCTTTAATACCAAAGACAATTTAGGAAAATTTGAGTCTAAGGCGGATGAGGGAATCCTAGTTGGATACTCATCCACTAGTAGAGGTTATAGGGTTTACAATAAGAGGACTCAAAAGGTTGAAGAATCTTCTAATGTTGAATTTGATGAGTCCCCTAACACTTACCCTAGGAAATCCTCCATTAATAAAGATATCAATAATAAAAATCAAGACATTACCCAAAAAATTCAAAACTTGACCTTGGGTAATGTTCAAGCGGGAGGATTAGGAAGTAATGATCAAGGGAGAGGAAGAGAAGATTCCGATGATGAGTGGAGGAAGGAAGACAACCATGATCAAAATCAATTTGAATCACCTCCTAAGACCCCTAAGGATTCATCAAAATCACCCACTTGATCAAGTAGTGGGAGAACTATCCCAAAGAGTTAGAACTAGGTATTTTCATAGAACTCCTACTAGTCAAGTAGCTCTCATCTCACAAATTGAGCCAAAATCAATTAATGATGCATTACTTGATCCAGATTGGATCAATGCATGAAGAATTGGCTAAATTCGAGAGGAGTCAAGTATGGGAGCTAGTCCCTAGACCCAATGATAGCACTATTGTTACCACAAGATGGGTCTTTAGGAATAAGTTGGATGATCAAGGGAACATTTAGAAACAAGGCTAGATTAGTGGCAAGAGGATTCAATCAAGTTGAAGGACTTGACTATGATGAGACCAATGCACTAGTAGCTAGGTTAGAGTCAATTAGGATTCTATTAGGTTATACCGCTCACATGGGATTTAAGATTTATCAAATGGATGTAAAATTGGCATTCCTAAATGGATTAATTAAGGAAGAGGTGTATATAGAACAATCTCTCAGGTTTGAGAATGTTGATTACCCAAACCACGTATATAAGCTAAGAAAAGGTTTATATGTGTTAAAACATGCTCCCCGGGTTTGGTACGAAAGATTATTTTCTTTCTTAATTTCTAAGGACTTTAGAAGGGGCCAAGTAGATCAAGCTCTTTTCATTAAGTCAAAGTCAAAGGATATCTTTGTTGCCCAAGTGTATGTTGATGACATCATTTTTGGGTCAACAAATGATGAACTCCTTCAAGACTTTATAAAAAATAAAGAAAATGAGTTTGAAGTGAGTCAAGTTGGGGAGTTAAATTTCTTCTTAGGTCTACAAGTTAAATAAACTAATGAGGGAATCCACATATACCAATCCAAATATGCCAAAGAAATGATCTAGAAATTTGGTTTGGAAAAATGCTAAGATAGTAAACACCCCTATGGCAACCAACACAAAAATTGACAATGATGAAGAAGGCAAATTAGTTGACTCAAAACTTTATAGAAGTATGATTGGTAGCCTACTATACCTAACCGCTAGTAGACCCGATATCTTGTTTGCGGTAGGTATGTGTGCTAGATACCAATCATGTGCAAAAGTGTCTCGCTTAGTGGCCGTTAAAAGAATCTTAAGATATATTAAAGGCACACTAAGTGTAAAACTTTGGTACCCTAGGACTAGGTCTTTTGACTTGATTGGGTACACTGATTCCGATTATGCGGGTTGCAAATTTGATTGAAAGAGTACTAGTAGGGGTTGCCAATTTCTTAGATTCTCCCTAGTTAGTTGTAGTAGTAGGATGCAACCTCGTGTTGCTTTATCCACCATCGAGGCGGAATATGTGGCCATGGGTGGTTGTGTAGCTCAATTTCTTTAGATGAGACAAACTCTAGAAGATTATGAGCTACAATACTCCAAAATCAAAATTTATTGTGATAATGTGAGTACCATTAATTTGACCAAAAAGCTGGTACATCTCTCTAGGACCAAGCACATTGAAGTGAAGCATCACTTCATTAGAGATCATGTGGCAAAGGGAGACATTGAACTTAACTGCATACAATCTAAGTCCAACCTTACTGACATTTTCACCAAGGTTCTCCACAAAGCGGACTTTTAATTACAAAGGAGAGAACTTGGAATGTTCTTTGTAGAGTAGAGGTTTAGGTTAGCATGATCCTATAGAAAATCTAGGATTATACCTCTAAGCATCTCACAAAACACCTAAGAATCCATGATTTTTATATTGAGCCATTTAGATATAATTTGAGATGTTAGGAAGATGCATTTGGTTCATCATGCTTGTTATGATGCATTACTATGAACCAGTATGACATCTAGAGATAATAATCCTTAATTGGACCAATCATTGGGAGGCTTGTGTACAATTGATGTGCACATAACTCTAAGAACATGATTGGAAATGTCAAATCAAATTACCTTTAAACTCTTTTTATCATATTTTGAAAAACAGTTTACACTTCATCAATAAAAGTGGTACAAAGTTGTGAAAAACTTTAAAGCTTTTGCTAGATTGCAAATTTGTGTCGATATAAAAATATCAAAAAGATATATTTTTCTTGTTATTTTTCTTTGATAGAAAATGACTTCACAAATGTGTCCACAAAATTTCATGAATTTTTGACCTCTCTTGAATTAGGTACACATTTCACAACTTAGTCAAAACTTATCGGTGATAGCGATCGGGTGTTTACCACATGTTGGTGATAAAGCTTGCCGGACTGTGTTCATCTGGTCCGCTAAACGATCCGCCACTAATAGCAAACAATTGCTATTATTGGCCAATCGACAGAACCCTTCGTAGCCAACTGACCAGTTCTACTGGTGATATTAAGTAGTCGTTGTCATTGTTGGCCACACCCACAGAACTGCTCATAGCCGACTGACCAGTTCGACTGGTCATCGGTAGTCAAATATCATATCATGGCATTCGATTTCCATCATGGATATTAGGACCATCCAACCCGATTCGACTCGCCAAAACTAGAGCCCTTCTCTTTTTCTCCTCCGCCGACACCTTCTCGTCGTTTCTTCTCCCTTTCCGACGCTCCCACCGCTTGTTCTCACGCCGTTCGAGTCTTCTTCGACATGTGATCCCTCTCTTCCCAAAGGATCTGAGCTTTTGTCTCCTCCATGGCCAACCCTTCAGCTAGGGTTCCATTTGTCCTTGTCTTTCGGCGTCGTTTTGGTCTTTCCTTTTCCCATCTTCAGCCATGCCACCTAGGTAAACCCTACACCCTAATCTTGGATATGTTGTTTATTCAACTATGCTTACACTAACCATTGTTTGATTTTGTGCATTCATTCATTGTCATGCATTCTTTTTTCATGTTTAGAATTAAGCATTTTGCGTCAAAGAATCGCCTTCCACCTTCCTGTGAGGGCCAGTCTAACCTCATTCCATTTGTCGATGCATGTTTTCCCACACCTGGCCATGAGCTAGCCTTTAACTCCAATAAATTTCAACTCATCCCTCCCTGATCCTTGGATCCTAAGTTCTTTCAATTCAATTGTTTTGATATTGTCCAAGTCATCCATTATTACAAACTAGAGTGATTGGTCTTTTATGAACACCCAATAAATTCTACTTTGCTTTCTGAATTCTTCAACAACTTACGCTCGGTTGGAGATGGACTGAGGTATCGGACTCGCATTGCTCAACGCGATCTAGACTTCACTCCCCAGATCTTGGCAGACTTCCTCAGATGTCGCCCATTCGATAGTGAGTTTGTGTTCTATCCATCTCTCATTTAGCCACTCCCATCCCCTTTCGACGCCATCTCTTTAGACTCACTGCATGATCACTTTTACCATAGCCCTCGTCCATTAGGAGTAAATATTTTCCCTTCAAATGATTTTTTTTCTTCTGACAATGTCCTTTACAAGGTCATTGTTCATTGCATCCTTCCTATAGTTACCCGTGGGTTGGCCTTATTTCGGCCCCCACACTTCTTTCTTATGCATGCATTCTGTCAAGCATTAGACATAAATATTAGTCTTAACATATTTCATTGCATAGTTCACTTCACCAAGCCAAATAATGGCATGGTCCACATGCTATATGGTCATGTGATTAGTGAGTGGCTTGGTTCCTTCGGCATCGACGTAACCAAGGGGGTCATCAAACCCATGACCACCAAATATGATCATGTGAATGCCAGGACCTTTTTTTTAGCGGGCTTAAAGCCATCCGTTGGCTCCATGATCTGGGAGGATGGGCGGTAGCAAGCGGGTGACGCTCCACCTGTCCTAGCACATGAGGATGACATCGTGTCAGACTCGACCGTCATAGCATGCCTCGAGGCGTTTGAGGAGACCATGGACACCCGCTTCGAGGTGGTTCGTTTGGAGCACAAGAAGTTTCGTCTGGAGAACTAGGAGTTCTAGACTTGGTCCGTTCCCTACTGAGCATGTTGGACCGACAACACCAGAAGATACTGGCGCTTCTCCGCCCATACGCACACGGACATTAAATCATGTGCCGGTTCCGATCGATGGAGATGAGCAGATGTCTATTTAGCCATTGATTGTGTCTTTCCTTTTTTTTTTCGTTGACTTATATCATGCATTACTTGTGGAGTTTTTGTCAGTTACCTTTTAATGAAATGAAAATTTCTTGTGTTACCTCCATATATATTTTGATGTTGTTGTTGTGGATTTGTAAATTTAAAATTAAAGAATTGAAAACAATTTAATAAATATTTTTGAAAATATTGATGGAGTCTATCATTTGATTGCACTCCTTATTGATAATATTGGTACATTGTTAGGCAAGCAACTTAACATTTTTTAACATTTTGAATTTTGTCTCAATCCATTAATATAATTGGTTAAGTTTTATCCTTCTATTTTTTACCTATTATTCCAGACATAAGTAATGCGTATGCAAAGATTCGTGAATTTTCAAAATTCATAGAAATACTTATGCATTTCTTAACCTCGTTTGAAATTCACTGATTTTAGAACTATCAGATATCAGTCGACTGCTTCTTATGGCAGTCGACTGCTGAGGTCTGCAGTTGATGGAGACTGACTCAGTCGACTGATGGACTTGTTTAGGGCTAAATACTTTGTGTTAATGCTTTTAAAACTTTATCCTAGATTTTCTAACTCCATACTTTGAATACTGCAACATCTTGTGATAACTTTTATGAAAAATAGGACTAAATTGATGCACAGGTTAAGGCAGAGTGTTTTATGCATATTATCTAAAATTGTTGGTGCAGAGCTAGGTTCTATTCTCATTTATCATTTTTTTCTTTGCTCAAGATTTCATTCCCACTTGATAACCTAAGCTTTGAATTAAGTGGGAGCTTTATGTCTATGTTATACCTTAGTTCAAGGCATGACCAAATTTTAATCATTCATGAACTCACTTTGTTTGTACCTTTCTCTTTTTAATGAATTAAAGGGAAGAAAGAGGACTCAAGTTAGACTTACTTTTTGGATATTGGATTTATGATGTCCTTATTGCATATTTTAAGACCTAACTTAAATGATTGCCAAACATCAAAAATGGGGAGTTTGTTGTGCAACAATGCCCCGAGTACTTATGTATTTTGATGTTTTGGATAATCATTTATAGTTAGACAATATTTGTGATCTAACCATGAATGTATTAAGTGACAGGAAAATCCAAGTATGAAGTCTTGGTAAAGAGAAGTCCAAGTGTGAATCTTGGCAAGGAAAGTTCATGAGAAGGTCTTAGTAGCGTAAGCCCAAGTATGTAATCTTGGCGACGTAAAGTCCAAGGGGACCTTGGCAAACGAAGTCCAAAGGCAAGGTCATGGCAGCATAAGTCCAAGCATGTAATCTTAGCGGCGCAAAGTCCAAGTAGACTTTGGCAAAGAAGAAGGCCAAAGCTTGACTAAACTGAAGGAAGCTTTTGAAGGAAAGTGCAAGGTTAGAGTCGTGGACTCGAAGGAATCCTGGAGGCTCAAGGATGATAAGCTAGAAGGTTAAGTCTAGGCTAAGAGTATGGTTTCAAGTATGAATTAGTCATACTTGAGGTGTGCCAATCGACTGGAATATTGTGTCAATCGAACTGGTCTCGAGTGTTCAACACTCGAGGTTCTGGAAGACACTGGCAATCGACTGGGGTTATTTCTAGTCGACTGGTTGTAGTCAACTACGGACCAAACAGTTGAATGTAAGCTAGTAGTAGAATTGGTGTGTAACACCTGTCGACTGGTCAACATGGTTCGACAAAGGTGCTCGTGTCTAACATACTTGAACTAAGGTCTAGAATCTGAGTCAAGGGTTGGCAGTCGACTGCCATTATGGGCAGTCGATTGCCAAGAGCATCCTAGTAGCCGACTGATCAGTTAGCTAAGGAGACATCAATCGACTGATGATTGTGGTAGTCGACTGGTCAAGTAGACATTGAGTCGTGACGATTGCAATCAGGCTTCGTCAGAAGCCGTTGGATTTGGTCAACAATAGCAGCAGTCGATTGATGGTATGCACCAGTCGACTGCTATCAGACTTAACGGGCAAAAACAACTTTTCTTTATAAATAGAAGCTAGGGAAGCTTGAAGGAGGTTAATGCTTTCATTCTAAATGATTATACTAAGCTCCTCAAGTCTTTTCCTTAAGCTTCCAAGTGTTCTAACCTCTTCTTCCTAAGCTCAAATCCATTACCTTGTAAGAAGAATAGGAGTGATTGTAAAAGGCTTCTCCACCTTGGTGTGTTGCGTCAAAAGGAGGCTTTTAGTGGAAGATTGCTAGGGGTGATCCACCTTACGGATTACGGTGGAGTAGGAGTGTCATCTCCGAACCATGTTAAAGTGCTTTGTTAGCATTGTGTTCTTTGTTTTACTATTTCAATTGTAATTTTCTATTGCTTCCGCTAACGATTTCTTGTAGAAAATGAAGAATTGCTATTCACCCCCCCTCCTCCTCTAGCAAATCCTCAAGGTTCCTACACTTTCCTATTCGAATAGCATCCACATAACACCTTCTAGAAAGATGTTGATCACCTTTAACTTCTCCTACCTCATTTCCGATAGGGAATTTAACCTTTTGATGATAAGGGGAAGCTACTGCCTGTAAACTCCCCAAAACTTATCTATCCAAAATTGTATTGTAAGAAGAGGGCATATCTATCAATGTAAAATTAATAAGTACTATCTTTCTTTTCAGCTCTTCTCCTATGACAGAGGTAGTTTTATTTGCCCTATCGGTTGTACTTCATGACCATAAAACCCAAACAAAGAAGTGCCTACAAGCTGTAAATCATCTATACCCACTCTCATTTCTCTAATGCAGACCAATATAAAATATCTACCAAACTACTCGGATCTACAAAGACTCTTCCTATGTCAAAATTAGCAATAAGTGCCCGAATAACCAAAGCATCATTATGATGAGTCATCACTCCCTCTAAATCATTAAGATCAAAACCCAAGTTAGGTCCCCCGGCCATAGGCAGGGTTGTTTTGCCAAACATTCTTCTCGACTATGTCTTTTTCGGGCCCTATTTGAATCTATGTTAGTAGAACCTCTAGAAATCATATTAATGGCACCTCTTATAGGAGGTTGACATATAGGAATTACTCTATCAGAAATTGCTTCCCTCGGCTGAGTAGGGTGGAAAGGTCGGATAATTGGAGCCCCCAACTGATTTCTTCTGGCATTATTTCTAACCTATGGCATTTACTTATATGGGGATTGATTCATGACCATAGCCCTAACTATGGGATGTGCTCCCATGATCCTTTGTAACTCAGAATCCAACTATTGACAATCCTTAATACAATGTCCTTATTCCTGATGGTAAGAACAAAAAGTAAAAGTTGGTGGTCTTCGAGGCCCTCTAACAGCTCCCATTGGCCTTCTCAATAATTACTGTTCTTCACAAATAATCATAGATCAATCTTTAGAAACCCGTAATGGTGCGGCATATAAAGGCATTTCCCCTGAATGATGAGCAGGTCTTAACCATTCAATTAGGTGCTCTGGCATCTCCACCACTCGATAATCTCTAGATTCCTGATGAGCTTTCTAAGCATCCTCTAAATTAATAAACTTCTTAGCTCTAGACAATAAGGAATCAAAATCTACAGGAGGTTTCTTAGCTAAAGACTAAAAAATCTCCCTCCTTCAACTGCTGAGTAAATGCCCCTACTACCATGCTAGGTTCTACTGCAAGAATTTCTTGCATCGATTGAGTAAATCTTTGCTCATACTGTCGGAGAGTCTCGTGCCCTCTTTGCTTAAGATTAAAAAGACTCAATAGTGGAGGAGGATATTTTTTGGAAATAGAAAAATGTCTGAGAAATAATGCAAAAATATTGTTAAATGAAGCAATACTTCGAGGCTTTAAAGTATTAAACATTATCGTGCAGGTCCAACCAAAGTAGTAAGAAAAACACGACACTTAACTCCCTCAGTGTAACAATATAACAATGCCACATTTTCAAATCTACCCAAATGATCCTTGCATATGAAGAACTAGTATATTCAGGCATATGAGGAACTGGGAAATGTTGAGGCAATTCATCATTCAAAATGTCATCTGTAAAGGGCTTCTGCTCCTCAACCTTGGAGATCTTACTTACAAAGGGATATTCCCCATCAGGTTGTTCTCCTCCAAGAGGAATTACATATTCTTTTTTTTGTCCTTTGATTGATTATGGATACGAGGAGAATCATTACTCGGACGAGAGACTCTGATTAAATCTTCTTCAAAATCCTCCCTAGAAGTATCATCTTCTTTCACTTTTCTTGGAATAGTGCGCTGTGATATTTGATCCATTATAGTAGCTACTACTTCCATAAGGTCCTCCTACATATGGGTCCTACCCTTCTTCTACTTGTACCTTCCCGATAGTACTAGATATAGACTTCTCCTCTTCTACTGGCTCCTTCATCGTTCTCCTAGTATTCACCATTGTAGTCTTTTGTTCAAGGTTCCCATAGGCAATGCCAATTTGATGGTGTCCTCTTCTTCGGCCCACTCAGAATGCCTTTTTCTTTTTTAAAGGCTCCTACAAAGACCTAAAACCTTCTGATCAAATGATGGATCTATCCCTCAAAGAGAACCATTAGAGACGGGTCGACATTATTGGCATGACCCCTCCGACGCATAAGTCCGAATCGGAAGAGAAGAGTAATGGAATGAAGAAGGAATAAAAAGAGATCCTTGTATACCGAATAGAGAAGAAAGAACCGTCCTCCCTTTTCTTCTCTCTACCTGATGAACATGAGCAGACCCTCAAATCTCCGACCGAGATCGCTAAGGATTTGAAGTGCACACTCACGCTTAACGCTTGCAAGTGCACGATTGTCATCAAGTAATAATTTATGTATCAATCCAATAGAGACTGTGATTCGAGTACTGTTTGTCTGGTGAATGTTGTTTGTTTGGAGTAAATCTCTTGTGAGTCATATGTGAGTTTGACGATGGTCCTAGCTCAAATACGGTGTCACTTGGAGAAAGCGAAGGGGGGCTCAAAGTTTTTTAAAGGATTCAATGATTTCGATTTCACTTGTGTGTTGTTGAACATTCTATCAATTTAATGCTCCTAGGATCTCTAGTTATGATCTTACGGGAGGATCATTGTGTGTTATCTTGATGAACTTTTGCTTTTACTGGGAACTACCTATTCCTAGACAAGTTTCTTTTTCAAATCGTTAGAGCTGAGGGGGTTGATATCTTTGGGAGTCCCCTGTCACTGGGGTTCCTCAACCCTTCTAGAGTTGATGTCTCATACTTTGGGCCTTCTTCTAGAATAGGTTCTTGGGGTTCTAGGATGTCCTATTAATCCCTATGAAAAGGTGGATCATATTTCATATTCTACTATTTCACAGCCTACTTCCTACGATTATGGGAGGGTGGATGACCGTAAGGTTCCTCCTTGGTTCTCCTAGATTTCAATACAAAGGCTTTCCACTCTTGTATCGACTACGTGTAGTAGAAATAGAATCAAAACATAACTTTCATTGATCTAAACAACATAAATTGTAGATATATTTAAAAGCAACGACTAAATATTTGAACTAGCATATCCAACATACACAAGCTACTCACTAATCCTAAAATTGAAGTACCTACTCCATGAATAAAGATGAAGAAACACAAGACAACTTTTTATGAATCATTACAATCCAAAAAGTTGTAAGAAAAGAGATAGTACACTCAGTTGGATCCAATGTGTATCTTAGTCATTTTTTAAGGTGTTGGAGCATCGATTTGGGTCTTCGAGTCGCTTCCTTCTTCTCTGTTGAAAGCCTCCAGTGGTTCTTACAGCACCTTCTTGTCGTCCCAACTGTTCGACCTCCCCCCTCAAGGTTTGAGAGCCCTAGGGCAGCTCCCTCTGGTCCCCCATGCCTCTTGGATGAGTTTCCTATATATAGGGGCAGTTCCGACTTTCCATAAATACTCAAAAAATTTCTAATTTCTTCAAATTGTGGCACCGCCACACGACCATGTGAAATTCACATGGCTGGTCATGTGCAAGGCTCGAAACGATTAAAATCTAGGCTTAAAGTCGGGTTGAAAAAACACTCGACAATTCGAAATTCACACAACTAATCGTGTGTCACTCTGGAGCCTCCGTTTTGATTCGTTTCGCTTAGAAAACATGCTCGTGTCTTGAGACATAGCTAAAGTGTGTTCCCTAAAGTCAGTGCTTTGTAAACTGCTTCATTTTTTCTCAAAAAAAATTGTTCTATGCATAAAAATAACAAAAGCAGATCTCCGAATTAGAAAATAGCAAATAGGTGCAAAGTAAAGTAAATATGCTTGAAACAATTATGAAATGCGGTAAGATATGTGCAAAAACTACTCCTAAAACCCTATATGATTTGCACACATCAAAATCCCCTAGACTTAGACTTTGCTTATCATCAAGCAAACTTTAGTGCCATGGATTTCAAAAGATGGGTTCCAATGCTTAGCATGTTTACTAAAACTTATCAAGTGGTACTTTTAATCAAAGCAAATAGGTATGTTCTATAAGTTTACTATTTTTGCTTTTCATGCATGTGCCAAGAAATTTCCTAAGGGGTTCACGTTCCATGTTAAGTCAAGTCGTCATCCTATAGCTTTCCAAAGGTTTCCAGCTTTCAGGCACTTACCTGCCCTAAGCGAGGATCATTCCCTAGAGTTAGCGCAAAGTCTCAAAGGCGTGCTCAGTATCAAGAGAAATTGGTAGGTGTTTCCTTAGTAACCTAACTGGATCTCAAAGGGACACCAAACTATTTCCACCCACGACAATTATTTTTTTTAACTCTCTTTTTTTCTCTCTCTCTCCTTTTTTCTCTCTCTTTTTATTTCTTTTCAAGGAACTTTGTTCCTCTCTAGCTCACTGGTATTTTAATTTTTCCAAATGACCTTACACAATCCGAGCATCTCCAGTAACTAAAATGCTAACCTAGAGTCATCTATAGATTCCAAAGTGCTAGACTATTGGGATAAATTATAACTAGGTATGTACTAGGTTCACCCTTTCAGAATTTTCAATGAGTGTAAGTCAAAATAAAAGCTAAAGAGTGGGAAATTTAGAACATTCATTAAAGAATATCAAAATAAAGTACCAAGAGATAAAGAAAAGTAAACTATCTACGACATAGAAACCTATTATCAAGATTTTCAAAAATATCACTGAAGCCACTTATAGAAACAAACAACCAAGTAATGAAAGGACCCTAAAACAAAACTATATGCATAAGAAACTAAAATAAATGCAGAAATAAAAAATAACCACTAGACATAAGAAACATGAAGATAGCGCTACCAAAACCAAAGAAGAAAAGTGCAATAAATTATAGGGCTCTGCCCCAGACTTAGATTTGATCATACCTCAAGCGTGGCAGTCTAGGTGGGAAATCTGGTAGTCTCGGCATCTCTGACTCATAGGAGAGCTGCTTACTCAATCGTTGGTGCCACATATACATATGGTTTACCATGTGTGAGCCTGCTGTGGCTACTCAAAAAAAAAATTGAAAAAGGCATGAATGTGTAAAATTCACATGGTCGATCGTGTGCACCTCAGGAAATTTTCCTATAGCGCCACACAATCTAGAATTTTTCACACTCCCTGTCCTATTTTCTTCTGGCCATTAGGCATGACCATGTGAATTTCACACGACTGCCCATGCTTCATTCCGTGGCTTCAAAAACACTTTTTCTTCTCTTGCATGGTAAGTCCAATATGCAACTAGAAACATATGATGATAATGAAATGCTAAAAATTAAAACTAAATAAAAAATGAATGCAAGTAAAAGCTAAAATAAACTAAGGTAAACTTGGGTTTCCTCCAAAGTGAAGGTAGGAAACTTCGCTTCCCACTTCAACTCGGTTGCTTGTTCATGGAGATCCCATCTTCATCCCCAGATTAAAAAAAAATTAATCAAAGACAATTAGGGATTACCCAAGCTAGCATTTCATCGTCGTGTTATACGATTAGAGTAGTCACTTGAACAAACTTGTTGTTCATGTTAGTAATATATGAGAGATGTCCTAAGGCAATCGCCTTATGTATGAACCATTTATATGATAAATGAAGATTCACTATTTGAGTATACATGTTTCATGTATTTGATTGGATCTTAAACTCATTTACTGAATGTCCACGATGTGATTCACAGCATGAGAGAATTTGTGATTGGATCACAACTAGTGAGTATCTCTACATGTGTAATTGTGATGTATCGGAATTATCCCTAGTCGATGAATTGATGGATTTGGACACCATCAATTCTGTCGAGACTAGCATGAGGTATACTCCTTGGTGTATCCAAGTAGCTGATTCTCACTGGCTGGAGACATTGTGATGTCCGGAGTTGATCGTGGATGCTAGTTATGGTAACTAGTTCATTGGAGTGACCAGCCGTAAGACTTCATATGGTTCTCTGCATATATAGATATGTCAATGAAGTTCTTACTGTAGCTTAAGTGCGATGTTCCTTTGACTTGCGGTATTCAAGTTATCTTGATCATGGAGACTTATGCTTTGACATCTTAAGCAAACATCTCTAAGGAGATGTGGACCCGGGATGATTGGGTATAAGTCGAAGTGATCGAAGGTGTTTGAATAGCCTATAAAGGATTCACCACTGCTTGCGAGGAGATGTATACCCATGGCCTCTCGTCGGATTGTTACTAAAGTCTTTGGCCAAAGCATTACATGTTTAGAGTAAAGTACTCTTCGATACATGTGCTGTAACTAGAATCCGTAGGACGAGGAAATGATACTTGGGCTAGGTGTGACGTAGTCAGCCTAGTGGGGACTGACACTATAGACCATGTCCTGAACCAAGTGGGTATAAGATGAGTGAAGGGAATGGGGCACGAATCATTCGAGCTGCTGAAGGGTTTCAGAAATAGTTCTGGATCAACCGTTGATCTTTTCGATTAATTGGGGATCATGATGTACTACTAGGTGCCACTCATGATCGTTCTATAATTAATGGTTAATTATAGACGGCCAACATAAACCGAGAACCTATTTGGTCACACGCACAACGAGCGTAATCCAAAGGATTTAAAATGAGCTTGAGAATGGGATTCTCAGACCGAGAGAAACTAGGTTTGGTTGGACCAAACATAAAGCGAGCATGAAATCGTTTCAGTCGCAATGGAAGCGTGGATGGGCCGTGTCTTATGAAGACATAATGGATGAACCAAAATGATTTGGTTCTAATCCAATGGAGAAGAATAAACCAAAGGGTTTGGTTTATTTTAAACGAATGAACCAAAAGTTGGTTCGGTTCGTTTTAACTTAAAATAAACCATCATGGTTTGGTTTATTTTAACTTATCTTAATGGAGCGGGTTAATGGGCCTAATGGTTATGATCCAATAACCATTAAGAGAATTAGTTCTCTATAAAAGAGGGCTTAATGGATAATTAAGCCCTAATTGAAGAGCCCTAAACCTAGTTGCCGTCCACCCCATTGAAGGAGTTGGCGCCAACTCCATTGCCGCCGCCCATTGCTCCTCCAACCGGCGTCCAGAAGGTTGCTTCCTTCCCCCTCGCCGGCGTCGAGCTGCTGCCGGTTGGTACTCCGGTGATCTTCCTTGGGTGTGGCGATAAGGTGAGCACTTGGCTTCCTTGTTTTGGCCGGCGCCTACTCCTCCACCAAGCTGTCCAGTTTTCTGGACAGCTTCTTCTCCTCTCGTCGGAGTGTCGTTTGGACGACGGTTAGAGCTCCGACAGCGGATAACTTACCGGGGATTCGATCTCAGGTAATCCACTGAGGTGGAGGACGAAGGATTCGTCAATTGGTTGACGAATACCTCTCCGGAGAAGCGAGTTTTGAGAACTCGTATTAGGATCCGAATTTGGATTCGGATCGTGATCATCTCTCGATCACGTCGTCTTCAACACGAGGCTGGTAACCCGTACGAAGACGAAGCTCATGGCTTAGCGAAGTCATCCCGAGGAACTCGGTGTGGATACGGATAGAGACGATTCTAGTGAGGATCATTCCGGTTCATGCCGTTCCCGCTACACGTCATACGAAAGGTATAACGTATTTAAATTTCCTTTTATTGCAAATTTAAATTTACAGTTATGTCTACACTTGTTGTAATATGCATGCATGTGTTGTGTGTGTTGTAATAAATGTAGATTTATTATTTTTATTGCTTCCGCTGTGTTCATGTTTACGAAACGTGATCGAACACACACACGCCGCAGTGCCGGAAACCCAACAGTTCAAGCAACCAACCTCTATTCTACGATTAGCCGCGTAATAGACGATGTACGGATTGCCGATTTTTGCATTTGTATTCGCGGTCCAAGTAAATTTAGCCACATGCCATACATACAATATACAAAGAAACAAACAAGAAAACAAAACAAGATTTATACCTCTTGTTTACCTCAAGATCTTCTATCGTATGTCCTATCCTCCTCTTGGACGTTGTGTTGGCAACGGTCCTCCAAGAGATGAAGCCTCCTAGATCACGAACTTCTTTCCTTGCTCACTCCGAACAAGAGGAAGTATAGAAACGAAGCTCTTCTCTTATCTAGGACCAACCATCAAGCTCCAAGCTTGATGCTTGCCGCCGGTCCAAAGAGAGGTGTAAGGGGTGGACGCCGGCAAAGAGCTCCAAGGAACAACCTTAACACTTGTTTCCACCGGCCAAGGAGAAGAGGAAGGGTGTTGGGACACCGGCTAAGGATGAGAAGAAGAAGGGAGGCACCGGTGAAAACCCTAGGAATGAGAGAAAGCCTTGCTGCCCAAGGAGGATATGAAACCCTAGCCACCCAATGCCTCCAAACACTAGCCGCCCAAAACCTTAATCCTCTCTTCAATTATTTCTTGTCGCCCACTGTAGGAGCCTTATTTATAGAGTTGGGCTTAAGCCTCCTTTTAATCTCCACCGTCAGTTCTAGGAATTTAATTTCAACCGTCGGATCTAGAGATTTAATCTCAACCGTCGGACTTAGAGATTTAATCTCCATCGTCGGATTTAAAGATTTAATCTCCACCGTTGGATCTAGAGATTTAATCTCCACCTTCGGATCTAGAGATTTAATCTCTATCATCGGATCTAGAGTTTCATTTTCCATCATTAGATCTAAGCTTCATGAGGGTTTTAATAGGCTACGATAGGGACCATGAGGAGGAGTTGGATCTTGGCCACCCAATAGATCAAGCCCACATAAAGTCCGATCCATTAATGATAATTCATTCCACTAGAGGATTATCATTGATCTACCTCACCAACCCCCATAAGTTAATATGGGCTCCATATATTATTTCTACATTTATCTCCCCGTGTTTAAGATCTCGAATGTCCGTCGATTAATTAATTTACTGACAATTAATTAATAAACATCTAACTCCATGAGTAGTACCACTCAACCTTATAATCATGCCGGACCAAGTCCACCTGCAGGGTTTACATGATTAATCTTATGAGCTCCTCAAGGGGACATCATCATCCTAATATATAGGATACGGTTTCCTCCTATAATCAATGACACACCATATAAATAATACCATTTTCCAACTTACTGAGCCTATCGATATACTCTATAAATATCGCACATTGGTAAATCAAAGAAATGAATACTAAGTATATGTGCCCATTATTATATCGGGATTAAAAGCATGTACAACATAATATCTGAGGTCTGATTCGATTATGTAGTCAGCAATAAATCGAATCACCTCTATGTCGGTCCTACTTAATACACACAAAGTGTACTAGTGTAATTCTATGGTCAAGACAAACCAATACCAAATTACACTACAACCATTCCAATGGTTTGTCCATAACCATCTCGGTTGTGAGCCTTTACTTATACTTTACAAGGAACTGATAACATGATCTCCCGTGTGACACTACACACCATGTTATCTACAATGTAATGTATTAGACAATATTCATAACCATAAATACGCAAACAATGATCATGTGATTATTATTTCAAAATAAAGATGTTCATACAAAAGATAGACTTTTCATTATACATCTCAACAATCTCCCACTTATACTAAAAGACTCTGCTGTCCTTAAACTGCCATACATCTGATTCCCATTCCCTCCACATGCCTATCAAAAGCTCTCGTCGGAAGGGACTTAGTGAAAGGATCTGTCAGGTTATCCTCTGATGCAATCTTGGCCACAACAATTTCTCCTCGCTTTATGATTTCTCATATCAGGTGGTACTTGCGCTCTATGTGTTTACTTGCCTTATGGGCTCGTGGTTCCTTCGAGTTTGCAACTGCACCACTATTATCACAATAAATTGTGATAGTTTTGGGCAAACCAGGAATCACATCCAAGTCCATCAAGAAGTTCCTGAGCCACACAACTTCTTTGGCTGCCTCAGAGGCTGCCACATACTCAGCTTTCATGGTAGAGTCCGCCACGCATTTCCCCCCGACACTTTTCCATACAATGGCTTCACCTCCCAAAGTAAACACAAAACCTGAGGTAGACTTACTGTTATCCCTATCTGATTGGAAGTCAAAATCTGTGTAACCCACGGGGAGTAATTGGTCTGCCTTTGCAATGAATCCCTTTGGTTGCTTCATATAGATGTTTTCCTCAAGACTTCTATTAAGGAAAGCTGTCTTGACATCCATCTGCCACCCCTTATAATCCATATGAGCAGCAATACATAAGAGAATCTGGATAGACTTAAGCATGGCTACTGGCGAAATGGTCTCCTCATAATCGATGCCCTCTTTCTGAGTATACCCTTTCGTAACAAGCCTTGCTTTGAAGGTCTCAACCTTCCCATTTATTCCTCTCTTTCTTTTGTAGATCCACTTGCATCCAATGGTTTTGACACCATTTGGTGGTTCTATTAGCTCCCAGACCTGATTTGAATCCATAGATTCTATCTCAGAATTCATCGTACTTTTCCAAGATACTGCATCTTTATCTTGGATCGCCTCATCATATGTCCAGGGATCAGGTTCATGTTCACCAGGGACCAAATTAGAAGATTCTCCCAAGAACATGAATCTATCATGCTGTCTAACAACCCTCCCACTACGACGAGGTATTACCTGTGTATCCTTTGTGATACGCGGTGCAGTGACTTATGGTATATACTCTTGTACTGGTGGTACTGAAGTAGTGACTTTCCCTCTCAATTCCTCCAGAACAATCTTACTCAAGGGCATGTGGTTCATCATATAGTCTTCCTCTAGAAATCTGGCGTTCGTCCTAACGATCACCCTCTAATCTCTAGGATTATAAAACAAACCACCTTTCATTCCCCTAGGATAGCCAACGAACATGCACACTTCTGTACGAGGTTCCAACTTACCAGCATCTGCCTTCAGCACATGTGCTGGACTCCTCCAAATCTGAATATGTCTTAGACTAGGCTTTCGCCCAATCCACAATTCTGTGGGAGTAGAAGGCACTGATTTAGATGGAACCAAGTTTAGAATATACACTGTCGTATCTAGAGGATATCCCCAGAATGAATCTGACAACTCAGAATAACTCATCATCAATCTAACCATCTTCATAAGAGTCCTATTCCTTCGCTCTACTACACCATTCTGTCGGGGTGTGCTAGGTGCAGACAATTGAGATTGAATCCCAGCCTCTGATAAGTAATTCCTAAACTCTCCCTAGAGTTACTCACCACCACGATCAGATCGTAGTGTCTTGGTACTTTTACCTTGACGTTTCTCCACATCAGTCTTGAATTCTTTGAACTTGTCAAAGCATTCAGACTTGCGGCGCATCAAGTAAATGTATCCATACCTTGAATAATCGTCTATAAAAGAGATGAAATATTCAAAGCTACCTCTTGCCTGGATAGACATAGGACCACACAAATCAGAATGAACCAATTCCAACACATCTTTGGCTCTATACCCCTTGGCCTTAAAAGGCCTCTTGGTCATTTTACCTTCCAAGTAGGACTCGTAGGTTGGGAAGTCTTCCACCACTAATGAACTTAGAGGTCCATCAGCTATCAACCTTTGAATTCTGCTTAGGTTAATATGACCAAGCCTTAGATGGCAAAGATATGTTTGGTTAATCTTCGAAGGTTCTTTTCTCTTATTGGAATTAGAAGATGAGTTATTTACTTCTATTTGCATCGTGGGAGATTTTGGTTTGAGTGTATACAAATTTCCTATCAATGCACCGGAACAGATAATATCCCTATTCCTTTTTATAACAACTCTGTCATTAAAAGAAATAGAATATCTATCCATAAATAATTTAGAAATCGAAATCAAATTCTTTCTAAATAAAGGTATATAAAGGCAATTTTTAAGAACCAAAACTTTATTCCTCTCAAAAGACAAATAAACATCTCCCACTGCAACAGCCGACACCTTTATGGTATCGCCCAAGTATACGGTAATCTACCCCTCAGCCAGTCATCTGGTTTCTTGGAACCCCTACAAAGTATTGCAGAAATGATCAGTGACTCCCGTATCTACACACTAGGTGTCGGTAGATAACACCGCTAAACATGTTTCAATGACTAGACCAAAAGATATACTTTTGTTCTGCTTCCGGTTGGGGTAGTCCTTCTTCCAGTGTCCAGTCTTCTTGCAAGTGAAGCACTTGCCTTTCGGCTTCTTCACTCCTCCTTGAGTTCCTCCCACCGCCTTTGCCCCAGTTTATTTCTTCTTCTTCTTGCCTTTCGGCTTAGAAGTAGAAACCTTTTGGGTGACCATGGCCTGTGCTTGAGCACTCTGACGAAAAAGCCCCTCTGCCACCTGGAGTTCTGTCAGAAGATCTGCCAACGAATACAACCTTTTATTCATGTTGTAGTTCAGGCGGAACTGCTCAAAACTCCTAGGTAGAGACTAGAGAATGATATCGACCTGGGTTTCCCCATCGATCTCAGCTCCGAGGACTTCCAGCTCATTCAAATGAGCCATCATCTTGAGAACAAGATCCCTCACGGGTGTTCCCTCGATCATGGTGGTCGTCACAAAGTTCCTCATGGTTTCCTGCCTAGCAGCCCAATTCTGGTGTACAAAAAGCTCTTTGAGATTGAGTATCATGTCATAAGCAGTGGGCATGGCTTGATGCTGATGTTGTAGTACATTTGACATAGATACCAAAATGTAACATCGCGCCATCTCATAAGCGTTAATCCACTTCTTATAACTCTCCTTCTCCTTTTCCCCAGAATCATCCGCAGGCTTAGGAGGGCACTCTTCGAGGAGTACATATTTGTATTGCTCAGCAGTCAAGACAATGTCAAGATTCCTCTTCTAATTAACATAATTGGGTCCAGTAAGTTTATTTTCTTTCAGTATCACAGCAAGCGGGTTGAAAGTCATTTTGAAAAACCTAAGAATCACATAGATAAAAAAATTAGATTTCAAAAAATTATTGATTCCTCAAACAATAAAATTTTAAAATCAACCAACACCTCAAAACACCGAGAATATCGTATGCCACGATAGTGTGGATGTATACGAATTCTACATTTGTAAGAGGAGGTTTTACCCATTAATTTTACTATCTTGTCAACCTAACTTTTTGACAAATAAAATTAATAGTTGGTTTCTCTTTGGCCCTACAAATAAAAGTAGTGACTCCGATGGGGAGGATACTCCTATTTGCATCTAAGTGTTCACCATTACTCGGTACCAAGGCAATTATCTCGGGTTATGTGCCTTCCGATGGGGAAGTACACACGCTCCTTAATAATTTCCTATAACCATATTCGACCCTGTGATTCGCAAACAAACTCATCCGATGAAGAGGAAGGCACTCAGAGCCGACGCGCAAGTTTGTTTGCATCACATGTCAAATCGTAATGGAAGTCATGGGAATTTATAAAAATATCCCTCTCCCACTTAGTAATTTAAAATTAAGGAATTTTCTAGCCTACGACATGCATATCAAACAATAAGCAATAAATATGGAAAAGAAATATTTTCCAACTATTATGGCTTTTGTCTCCAATATGTCTCCTGTCGTATCGCCATCCCGTCCGCTCCTCCCTACGCCATGTACAAGTCATCCAGAGATCCGAGCCGAGAACAACTATTTTAATTTACATCCATCGATCCTATACTCCTCGAAGGAGTGTACATGAAATCTCAAGATCGAAAGTAAACTAAAATAAATGAGTGGCTAAACAATGGCGTACTTAACTACAAAAATTAAATACTAGCCTCGTCAACCCCGATGATTCAAACAATATTACACACATGTAATCACATACGCACATATGGCCATAAATAATTGGATCTTATGCCTACTACAAAAGAGTTAGCCTACGCACATCCTACTATCATCCGGCACATACAATATATGATAAGTGCATAAAATAACCGAATCATAAACACACAAAATCAAAAACCGTGGCTCTGATACCACTTCAAGGTAGAAAACTTCGCTTCCCACTTCAACTCGGTTGCTTGTTCATGGCGATCCCGTCTTCGTCCCCGAATTAAAAAAAATTAATCCAAGACAATTAGGGATTACCCAAGCTACTGTTTCATCGTCGTGCTATACGATTAGAGTAGTCACTTGAACAAACTTGTTGTTCAAGCAACCAACCTCTATTCTACGATTAGCCACGGAATAGACGATGTATGGATGGCCGGTTTTTGCATTTGTATTCGGGGTCCAATTAAATTTAGCCACATGCCATACATACAATATACAAAAACAAATAAGGAAAACAAAACAAGATTTATACCTCTTGTTTACCTCAAGATCTTCTATCATATGTCCTATCCTCCTCTTGGACTTTATGTGGGCAACGGTCCTCCAAGAGATGAAGCCTCCTAGATCACGAACTTCTTTCCTTGCTCTCTCCGAACAAGAGGAAGTATAGAAACGAAACTCTTCTCTTATCTAGGACCAACCATCAAGCTCCAAGCTTGATGCTTGCCGCCAGCCCAAAGAGAGGTGTAAGGGGTGGACACCACCCAAGAGCTCCAAGGAAAAACCTTAACCCTTGTTTCCACCGGCCAAGGAGAAGAGGAAGGGTGTTGCGACGCTGGCCAAGGATGAGAGGAAGAAGGGAGGCACCAGCCAAAACCCTAGGAAGGAGAGAAAGCCTTGCTGCCCAAGGAGCATAGGAAACCCTAGCCGCCCAAAACCCTAATTCTCTTTTCAATTATTTCTTGTCGCCCACCCTAGGAGCCTTATTTATAAAGTTGGTCTTAAGCCTCCTTTTAATCTCCACCGTCGGTTCTAGAGATTTAATCTCAACTGTCGGACTTAAAGATTAAATCTCAATCGTCGGACTTAGAGATTTAATCTCCACCGTCAGATTTAAAGATTTAATCTCCACTGTCAGATCTAAAGATTTAATCTCCACCGTCAGATCTAGAGATTTAATCTCTATCGTCGGATCTATAGTTTCATTTTCCATCATCGGATCAAAGCTTCATGAGGGTTTTAATAAGCTACGATAGGGACCATGAGGAGGAGTTGGATCTTGGCCACCCAATGGATCAAGCCCACATAAAGTCCGATCCATTAATGATAATCCATTCCACTAGAGGATTATCATTGATCTACCTCACCAACCCCCATAAGTTAATATGGGCTCCATATATTATTTGTACATTTATCTCCCTCTGTTTAAGATCTCGAATGTCCCTCGATTACTTAATTTACTAACAATTAATTAATCAACATCTAACTCCATGAGTAGTACCACTCAACCTTATCATCACGCTGGACCAAGTCCACCTGCAGGGTTTACATGATGAACCTTATGAGCTCCTCAAGGGGACATCATCATCCTAATATATAGGACACAATTTTCTCCTATAATTAACGGCACACCATATAAATAATACCATTTCCCAAATTACCGAGCCTATCAATTTACTCTATAAATCTAGCTCATTGGTAAATCAAAGAAATGAATACTAAGTATATGTGCCCGTTATTATATCGTGATTAAGAGCATGTACAACATAATATCTGAGGTCCGATTCGATTATGTAGTCAACAATAAATTGAATCACCTCTATGTCGGTCCTGTTCAATACACACAAAGTGTACTAGTGTAATTCTATGGTCAAGACAAACCAACACCAAATCACACTACAACCATTCCAATGGTTTATCCATAACCATCTCGGTTGTGAACCTTTACTTATAGTTTACAAGGAACTGATAACATGATCTCCCGTGTGACACTACACACCATGTTATCTACAATGTAATGTATTAGACAATATGCATAACCATAAATACGCAAACAATGATCATGTGATTCTTATTTCAAAATAAGGTGTTCATACAAAAGATAGACTTTTCAGTATACATCCCAACACCAAGAAGTGCTTATTTAAGGACTTTAGCTTGACCATGCTATTATTTTTAGCTCGTTGCTAGTGGCTAAAGGAAATTTTTCCTCCTCCCCTTTTGATGCGTTTGAGTCTTGCTCGTGGTGGAGCAAGATATTTGCTCACTTTTCGCTTCTTGCCATGTGGTCCTCCATCACCATAACTCTTAAATCTTGCTTGTGGAGGGGCAAGCTACTTCTTAGCTGCTTTCCTTGGCTTGAGATTGAACATGCTTATCTTCAAAGAATCATCAGGAGTTTGATCATGATATTCCATTTCGTCCATATGCTATAAATAATGTAACTCACTACAAACATCCTCACAAAAAGATTGATTAGTAGATTCGATTATGTAAAATTAAATTTTATCATCACCAATCACTAAAAGGGCTTCGATATTGGTAACTAAAGTTTCGGTGAGGGTTGAGGCAGGCTCTTCTAGGTCCTTCGGGTTAGGAGGTGTTTTAATTAAAGGATTGTACTCCTCAATTAAAGTATCAACTATATAATCCTCTAGTTCTCTTTAAAATGGTGATTGAATGGATTGTCCTTCTTCACTTCCTATGTCATCTACGTCTTCCTCATCTGTTCATTCAAAGTGAGTCTTCGTCATATTAGGCGCAATCTAGTCATCAAAGCCACCTTTTAGTCATTTGGTTTCTTCTTCTGCTAGCTTTTGTTGCATATTCTCTGAGAATTGTTGACTATACTCCTCACATTGCCTAGTAAAATTGTCTAGCAAGACTTCCAAGTCAGACTTTGGTGCTAGATAAAATTTGCATGGGAATTTATAGCTCTTGTTCTAATTGAGCGCTTAAATAGGCAGGGTCATAACTATATGAATAGGAATCATCACGTGTCCACTGGTTGTAATCGTAGGTGACATCTTCTTGTTCAAATTGCGAAGGTTCAAATATATCCAGACAATTATTAATGGTATGCTATTGTTCACCACAATGCTGACAATAAATGTTACCAAAACTCACAGCATTAAATTGATCATAATCATGAGTTAAAGCATGCATCAATATATATAGGGAAATATAAATAAGGAAAGGAACAACAGTACCTTGGCAAAAGACTTAAAAACACAAACAATAAAATAAAGGAAAACAAGTGCTTAGAAAATATTTGAAAAGAAAAACTATTAGAAAATAATTGAAGCTAGAAAAAAAATACTAAAATCTTAATTAGAACTAAATTTAACTAGAAATTAATAAAGATTAGGGAAATAAATAAACTAGGTCTGATACAATCTGTTCACCTTCGATTCAATATTGAATCTATAGTCCTCGACAATGATGCTAAAAACTTGATGCATGCGAGCACGACCTCAAATCTTCAACTGAGATCACCAAGGATTTGAAGTATGCACTTGCACGCAATGCCCACAAGTGCACGGTTGTCGTCAGTAATAATTTATATATCGATCCCACAGAGACTGTGATTCCAGTACCATTTGTCTAGTGAATGTTGTTTATTCGAAGTAAATCTCTTGCATGTCAGATGTGAGGTCCACGACGGTCTTAGCTCAAATACGGTGTCACATGGAGAAAACGAAGGGGGGCTCAAAGTTTCTTAAATGATTCCAGGATTTCTGTTTCACCTGTGCATTGTTGACTATCAATTTAATGCTCCTAGGATCTTTAGTTATGAACTTACAATAGGATCATCGTGTGTTATCCCGATGAACTTTTTCTTCTATCGGGAACTACATATTCCTAGTTAAGTTTCTCTTTCGAATTGTCAGAGCTCAGGGGGTTGATATCTTTGGGGGGGGCCTATCACTAGGGTCCCTTAACCCTCCTAGAATTGATGTCTCCTACTTTGGGCCTTCTGCTAGAATAAGTTCTTGGGGTTCTAGGATGTCCTATTAATCCCTATGAAGAGGTGGATCATGTTAGAGCAATCAATCCATGTAATGTGATTTTGATGTGTGTAGCAAAGGGTTTAAGTTAGGATTGATATGGATTTGATATGCGCGTTGAAGTCATGAAGGACTTAGTAATTCACACATGGAGCATTGGCAAGTTTCACCTCTCATCAATCGGTCCTTGAGTTGGTCAAAGATGCATTGCGGAAGTCGTGCGCTTGGTGCATTCAAGGGACTGCCAGACGAGGAGCATTGGAGTGAAGCCGGAGGAAGTAGACTTCAGGGCGAGACGCGAAGGATGGCGCTGCAAAGTCGTGCGCTTGCCATATCCGAGGGATGTGGCCGGACAAAGAGAACATCAAAGGCGAGGGACTCCAAAAAAAGATGAGAGTGAGCAAATGCAACCCGGGACGAATAGCGCTTAGGTGAACTTTGGCCAATTGGCTAAGTGTCGGATGGGTTTTCCCGACATCAGTCGACTGCCATATCATGGCAGTCGACTGCTCCAAGTCGACTGTTGACTCGACTGGTGTTCGAGTCTGGTTTGTGTTCCAGCAGTCGACTGCCAAGGGTGGGCAATAGACTGCTGAAACCATCAGTCGACTGCTAATGGCAGCAGTCGACTAGTCGCGAGGGTTTTGGGCACATAATAGTTGATAGTCGACTGTTTGCTTCTGGCACTCGACTCTTAGCTCCATCAGTCGACTATTAGGAAGATCAGTCAACTGATGTGGGAGCCATTGGATGAAATCCAATGTGGAAGAAGCCGTTATAAGGCAATGACTATAGGGGGAGTCGACTGATTGAGGCATCAGTCGATTGCCAGGCGCCCAACGGGAAGAATGAGCTCTTCCCTATAAGAAGGGGCATTTGGACACTTGGGGAGCCTAATGCATGAACTCCAAACATACTCCCAAGTGCCAACACGTTTTCCTACTCTTCTTACTTGCTTTTATCTAAATCTTATTGTAAGAAGAGTGATCTTGTAAGAAAAGGTTACCTCCACCTTGCTTGGTGCCAAGGAGAGAATAGTGAAGCTTAAGGCGTGATTCACCTTGGACGAATCGGGTCGTGGATTAGCGGCAAGGCTTGAACCACGTTAAATCTCTTTATTAGCGTTTGTCTCATTCCTTATTGCTTTGTCTTTATTATTTATATTTCCACTTGCGCTAACGAGTTTGTAGACGAGCAATCAACGAGCGAATTCCACCGTATGCGAAAGAGGGCTATTCACCCCTCTCTAGCTGGCCACCAACGGTCCAACAAGTTGTATCAGAGCTAAGTCACTTTTCACCGGACTAATCGCCGCAACAAGCACAAACAAGAGATGGTCGGCTCCAACATTCATCCACCGAAGTTTGAAGGGGAATTTGCGTGGTGGAAGAAGCGCATGGAGGTATTTTTCGAAATGGATTTTGATATACCTAGGGATGATGAGGGGAAGCCAATAAAGAAATCAAGGTGGACGAAGAAGCAAATGGAGGAGCACCTTGAGAACTCAAAGGCCACCTTTTCAACGTGCTCCCCCAACAAGAAATAAACCAAATTTGAGTGTGTGCAAGCGCCAAGGAAATGTGGGAAAAATTGGTAGAATATCATGAAGGCACTTCTGAGGCAAAGATTGCAAGAAGGGACCTTCTTCGTGTTAGTAATATATGAGAGATGTCCTAAGGCAATCGCCTTATGTATGAAACATTTATATGATAAATGAAGATTCACTATTTGAGTATACATGGTTTCATGTATTTGATTGGATCTTAAACTCATTTACTGAATGTCCGCGATACGACTCACAGCATGAGAGAATTTGTGATTGGATCACAACTAGTGAGTATCTCTACATGTGTAATTGTGATGTATCGGAATTATCCCTAGTCGATGAATTGATGGATTTGGACACCATCAATTCTGTCGAGACTAGCATGAGGTATACTCTTTGGTGTATCCAAGCAGCTGATTTTCACTGGCTAGAGACATTGTGATGTCTGGAGTTAATCGTGGATGCTAGTTATGGTAACTAGTTCATTGGAGTGACCAGCCGTAAAACTTCATATGGTTCTCTGCATATATAGATATGTCAATGAAGTTCTTACTGTAGCTTAAGTGCGATGTTCCTTTGACTTGCGGTATTCAAGTCATCTTGATCATGAAGAATTATGCTTTGACATCTTAAGCAAGCATCTCTGAGGAGATGTGGACCCGGGATGATTGGGTATAAGTCGAAGTGATCGAAGGTGTTTGAATAGCCTATAAAGGATTCACCACTCCTTGCGAGGAGATGTATACCCATGGCCTCTCGTCGGATTGTTACTAAAGTCTTTGGCCAAAGAATTACATGTTTAGAGTAAGGTACTCTTCAATACATGTGCAGTAACTAGAATCCATAGGACGAGAAAATGATACTTGGGCTAGGTGTGACGTAGTCATCCTAGTGGGGACTGACACTATAGACCATGTCCTGAACCAAGTGGGTATAAGATGAGTGAAGGGAATGGGGCACAATTCATTCGAGCTGCTGAAGGGTTTCAGAAATAGTTCTGGATTAACCGTTGATCTTTTCGATTAATTGGGGATCATGATGTACTACTAGGTGCCACTCATGATCGTTCTATAATTAATGGTTAATTATAGACGACCAACATAAACCGAGAACCTATTTGGTCATACACACAACGAGCGTAATCCGAAGGATTTAAAACGAGCTTGATAATGAGATTCTCAGACCGAGAGAAACTGGGTTTGGTTGGACCAAACATGAAGCGAGCATGAAATCGTTTCAGTCGCAATGGAAGCGTGGATGGGCCGTGTCTTATGAAGACATGATGGAAGAACCAAATTGGTTTGGTTCTAATCCAATGGAGGAGAATAAACTAAAGGGTTTGGTTTGTTTTAAACGAATGAACCAAAGTTGGTTCGGTTCGTTTTAACTTAAAATAAACCATCATGGTTTGGTTTATTTTAACTTATATTAATGGAGCGGGTTAACGGACCTTATGGTTATGATCCGATAACCATTAAGAGAATTAGTTCTCTATAAAAGAGGGCTTAAGGGTTTGTTAAGCCCTAATCCAATTCCCTTAACCTAGAGTTGCCGCCCACCTCCTCCCCTTGTAGAAGTCGGCGCTAACATCCATTGCCGCCGCCCACCCCCTTGTGCCGCCGCCCACCCCCTTGTGCCGCCGTCCAAATTGTTGCCAGCGTCCAAGCTTCAGCCGGTGATCCTCCGGCAACTCTCCGGTGATCTCCTTTGGGTTCGGCATCAAGGTGAGCTTCATCCTACCCTTTTTGGCCGGCCCCTACTCCTCCACCAAAGCTGTCCAGTTTTCTGGACAGCTTGTTTCCCTCTCGTCGGAGCGTTGTTTGGACGATGTTTGGAGATACGACAGCGGTAGCCTTGCCGGGGATTCGATCTCCGGTAATCCCCATAGGTGGAGGACGAAGGATTCGTCAAACGATTGACGAATACCTCTCCGGAGAAGCGAGCTTTTGAGGACTCATTTTTGGATTCGAATTTTGATTCGGATCGTGATATTCTCTCGATCACATCGTCTTCAACACGAGGCTGGTAACCCGTATGAAGATGAGGCTCGTGACTTGGTGAAGTCATCCCGAAGATACTCGGCGTGGATACAGATAGAGACGATTCTAGCGAGGATCGTTCCGGTTGATGCCTTTCCCGCTACACGTGATACGTAAGGTATACGTAGTTAAATTTCCTTTTATTGCAAAATTTAAATTTACGGTTATGTCTACACATGTTGTACTATGCATGCATGTGATGTGTGTGTTGTAATAAATTAGATTTATTATTTTATTCCTTCCGCTGTGCACATGTTTGCGAAACATGTTCGAACACACACTCGCCGCGGTGCCGAAAACCCAACACTTCGCTCCCAACTCAACAACATCAAATTAGAAAAGGGAGAAAAGGTACTTTCTTTACATTCTCGTTTCATGGAAATCATAACCGGTTTATCAAGTGTAGGGGAGAAGCTATCCAACCGGGATATGATCATGAAGGCTATAGATGCCTTTCCCCAGTCCTCAAAATGGAGCTCCATGGTGGACTCCTTCTACATTTCGAAGAATCTAGAGGTGAGCACCCCAGAAGAATTTTTCTCCACCATGGAGTTACATAAAACAAGGCTTGAAGGAATAATTGAAAAAACAAGCATCAAGCCATCAAGGGGAGTGGCACTAGTAGCAAGCAATGGGAAGAAGAAGAAGGAGATGCCACCTTCCTCATCGAATGAAGACTCCTCCTCCTCCATGGATAGCACGGAAGAAGCCTACATGGAAAGGAAGGTAAGACGTGCTTTAAAAAGTTTAAAATTTAACAAATCTAATGATAGGAGGAAAAGGCCAAGGAGGAAAATCATTTGCTACAATTGCCATGGAGAGAGACCCATAAGGGATGATTGTCCCCTCTTGAACAAGAGTAAAGATGAGAGGAGGAAGAAAGAGGACAAGAAGAAGGGGAACAAGAAGAAGGAGGATGAAAAGAAAACCAAGGAGAAAGGGAAGGCTAAGGCACACAAGGCTACATGGGATGATCCTTCATCATCATCCGAAGAAGAAGAAGCCTTCACAAGCCTCGCATTACTGGCCATAGAAGATTTGGACTCCACCTCCTCCGAGGAAGAAGAAAGAAGCACTAGCGAGGAGGAGAGCTCAAGTGAAGGGATAGCGTCCTCATCCTCATCGGAATCGAAGGAAGAAGACATGGAAACTATGTAGGATCGATATGTGGTCGGTTAGAGGGGGGTGAATAGCCCTCAATCATCGTATGGTGGAATACGATCGTTCTCATTGCATTCTCATCTACAATTGTCGTTAGCGCAACGGAATAATAATAATAATGAAACTAACAAAAATACACAATCACACAACACACGATATATGTGGTTCGGAACTGAATGATTCCTACTCCACGGGCGAGCTCACTGAGCTCTAGTTATGCGCACGACACTAACTAAACTCCTTCTCTACTACACGTCGGAGGTGGAGAAACCTCTCACAAGCTATTACAACAGTAATACTACAAGAAATACAAAGACACTAAGAAATACAAGTAAAGAACGCTTTACAACTCTATTCTTTGAACCCTTTATTGTTGTTTGCTTTGGATGGCTCTTGAAGGACTGGAATGCAGCAGCAATTCCCCTCCAATAGCTTCCTTAAAGTCTTGGCGAAATCCCCCATCTTGAGCTCCATTTATAACCTACATCAAGCTGATTTCGCGCGCATCAGTCGACTGGTCCTGTATCCATTGTCTCACAACGGCCAGATCCACGTTGGTTAAGTTCCAACGGATCACACATCTGTCGACTGATGGCACCCATCAGTCGATTGGTACCCATCAGTCGAGTGCTGGCAAGCTCGACTAGCTTTTGTTCTTGTGCAGTATCACGATCGCTCTTAAGCAAATGACTAATTAGGTCAACAATGATCGCCTCCCTTGGGCCGATCGATCAGCCAGACTCTATTCAGTCAAACACTGGTCGAACCCATACGACCTAGAGCAGTCGACTGGCACCTATGTTAGTCGACTGATGTCGGGTAAAACCTCAAACATCAAGCTATTTGAGCATCCGACAACCATTCTTAGCCACTTGGCCAAGTCCATATATCCCTCATGGAGTTCCCCACCGAAGCTCTCTTCCCTCGGCCTACGCCCCTCGGATGCGCCAAGCGCACGGCTTCGCAACGCCATCCTTCGCATCTCATACCTTTGAAGTATGCTTCCCTTGGGCCTCACTCCATTCGCTCCCCGTCCGGCGGTCCCTCGGATGCACCAAATGCACAGCTTCGCAATGGCATCCTTCACCGACTCAAGGACCCCGAGCCTAGTGAACATACCAAGTCCTCAAGACTTCCCATATGCACCAAGCGCACGGCTTCGCAATGCTTTGGACTTTTCCCACACCAAGCTCCATGCTTGGATTTTCCATGCCAACACCATGTTGGACTTTCCCATGTCATGAGTTTTGTCTATCATCAAAAAACTATCAAAATACTATCGAGTCAAACTTGAGTCAACCTGGGCCGATTGCACCAACAATCTCCCCCTTTTTGATGATTGACAAAAACTACCATCTCAAGTCTACCAATTCTCCCATATTGGCAATTCTCATATCCCAATGAGAATTCCAACGAACCCAAATTGGTAACTTGGTAACTTCTCCCCCTATTTGACATTACATCAAAAAGGTCCTCCCCAAGGGTATGAATGTCTAATATCCCAATTGTTGGTGCAGGGGCACTAGATAATCGAACCTGTGTTTTGATTATGGCAAAGACACAAAGTTAAGTTTACATCGTTATCTCACGAGCTAAATCAAGTGTGCAGAAAAGTGCTAAAGCTGGAGCTAAAGGCTAGAGACACCCGAAGGAAGCCGCGGTGGTCGGGCGACACTCGAGTGACTTCGGAGGGAGCCGAAGGAATCGAGTGGAAGGCCAGAAGCAAGAGCTACTATCGAGGTAAGCTCATGTGAGTGAGAGATTATAAGGTCGTGTCCTCTTTACGGGGACGACTGTAGGCGGCGATCCGATTAAGACTTCCCGTGGAAGGTCTAGGTCGAGATCGAACGGTCAGAAACCGTCGCATTTATCATTTTCTGAGCTAACCTCTTATCCGCAGGAAGTGGCCAGCCGGGCAACCAATCCGAACATCAAGCCGATCGATGCTCATCACCAATCGATGGGAGGGATCAGTCGACTGATGGCGACGAATCAGCCTTTGCGCTAGGTCAAAACGGATAAGGTTTGATCCGGCCACTTCGCGATAAAATTTGGACAACTTCGTGATCTGTTCCGAAAAAAGAGAAGACATATTCAGAGGCCAAAATCTATAAAAGGAGGGGAGGATTCCAACTCCAAGCATCATCAAGTTTATTCATCAAGTGCTCCTACAACGCCAATGCTCCAACGCCGTCATAACGCCGACGCGATGACAAATTCAAATATCCTTCGTCGGCAGCAGTAGCAAGTAATTATTTTTATTGTATTCTTTATTTTAATCGTAACGAGGTGAGGTAGGCTTGTTGCCTCATCCTCGTACATTCGGTTTTTGTGATCGTTGTCTCCTACCTCCAACGAGGAGGAGACGTTATAGTGCTTTGCCCTCCGTACGCGGTCTAGGACCGATAGGGCCTTGGAGTAGCAACCGATGGGTTGTGAACCAAGTAAAAATAAACGTGTTCCTTTATTTTCTCTTGCTCTTACTCATTTAATTGTCTACTCGAACGAAACGTCAAAAAGATTTACGATCGCTATTCACCCCCCCTCTAGCGACGGTTCTCGATCCAACAATTGGTATCAGAGCGGGGGCACTAAGATTTGGTGAAACCACCAATCTAGCACGTTTTGGTTTTCTTTTTGTATTTTCGATTCGTATCTTTCTTAGGTTTTTATTCCTCCCGCACTACTAATCCAAGACGAAGTCTTGGTATGTTTCTTTTGGTTGTTTGCTTGCAAGTATTATCCCTTGGAGTAGCCGACGGTAAAACAGCCATAACTTTTCGCACAAGTGGACTCACATAATGATCTACCTACCAAATTGAGGCCCTCTGAGAGATCTACATTTCTTAAGGGTTTACCCTCATAAAAAGTTGTTTTCTTCCCCAAAATCCAACGATCAGTAGCCTTTCGGGGACACTGAAGGTCGTAAGTTTCTAGTTTTTGTTAGTTTCTTATTCTTTTTATTTATTTCTGTTTATTTCCTATTATTTCCTGCACTACTAATCCAAGACCAAGTCTTGAAATTCTCTTTGGTTTTTATTCGTGTTTTTGCAAGAGACTTAATGGCTCACATTGAGGGGTATAGCACCACCCGACCTCCGTTCTTTAACGGAAATGATTTCCGTTATTGGAAAGGTCGGATGGAGTGTTTCTTGAAAACACAAGTCGATACTTGGATAATAATCCAAACCGGCTTTGATCTACCCACCAATGATCAAGGAGAGCCCTTGGATTTCAATAATTGGACAAATACAACCAAGAGGCAAATCGAAGCCGATGCAAGAGCAACTCAAATATTGCAATGTGGCTTGTCCAAGGAGGAGCTCAACCGCATCGGTCCATTCATTAGCGCCAAAGACCTCTGGAACAAATTGATTGATCTACACGAAGGGATGCCCGATGCTAAGGTATGTAAAAGAGATTTACTTTTAAATAAACTGTACAATCTAAAGATGCAGGATCGCGAGACCGCCACCCAATTACATGCGCGGATCCAAGACATCGTCAATGGTCTTCACTCGATCGGGCAAGCTGTAGAGAACCAGGACCTTATAAGGTACACTTTAAATGCTTTCCCAAGGACTACCTTGTGGGCATCCATTGTCAATGTCTACATGGTCTCTAAGGACCTTTCAAAGCTTAGGTTAGACGAATTATTTTCCGAGTTTGAACTTCACGAGCAAACTAACATGGTCCGGGCCGAGAGAGGTATTGCTCTACTTGCAGGACAAAGAAGCAAGCCACCTACTAGGCAAGTAGATGAACTCGAACCCGAAGATGAATCAGAGTCCGAATCAGAAGAGGTGGAAGCAATAGTGAACGTTGTGCGGAGAATAGTTCGAAAAGAAAGAAGGAAATTGAAGTACGAGAACCAAAAGAAAAAGGGAGCAAGGAAAGCCTTCCATGCAACTTGGGACAACAAAGAAGACATAGCTTACATGGCAAGACCGGAGGAGTCCGAGTCAGAATCCGAAGCCGAGTCCAACTATAACACCGACTCCAAACTCGAGGACTACTTCGAGAAGCAACTCAAAGACGGACCAAAAGAGAAAATTAAGGTTAGTCGCTCACTAATTCATACGCTTTACAATACATTTAAAATGCTTAATAGGAAATTAACTAAGTCCGAGTCTAGGGTTGAGTCGTTAATTGAGGAGGTTGAAACCCTCAAGTAAGAGGCTACTCTAACCTCTTCAACTAGTCAAGTTCAAGAGGGAAACTCAACCCAAATTGAAAAACTTGAGGATGAGAATTCTCTCTTGAATGACCGAGTTCAAGAGGTTGAGGCTAGGTTGGAAAGGTTCACATTGGGATCTAAGAACCTTAATCAACTACTTGGAACCCAAAGAGCCGTGTACAACAAAGCCAGACTCGGATTTAAGTCAAAGACTACGAATAGGTCTTATATGTCTATCGTAAATCGTAGTCATCAAAGAGTCCAAGCATGGGTCCCAAAGGTTTTATTGAACTCACATATAAGGACTAATAAGGTTTGGATTCCCCAGGATCAAGTTCATTATTTGAATAGACCATATTGGTTCAATGGTCCAGGGGGAGCTAACACTAAAATAGTATACCCGCTTACTTAGCAAAACCATTGCATATTTTATTTTAATTTTTAGAATGCCTAGATAGGGTAAATGGTTAGTCAACTCTTGACAACATAGTATCAGGACACGACGAGATGATAGTACGTTAGGGAAACAAAGTCTCATGTATTCGAGCTAGATAAGGCGTATCTAGCTTGGTGCACTTGACCAAGTGGAACTAGCTGAAGCTACCTCGCCGTATCCTAAACTAGTTAGACCAGGAAGTAAGCCTAAGTGACTTAAGTGATATTTTCTTGAATTTGGCTTTTTCTAAGGAAGTGGTCATTGTTCCGATCAAAGAAGGCCCTTGTGCCTCGCCACGACCTGAAAGTCAGTTTCTCGAAAAGTTACTTAACGATCTAAAGGTTAAATCCGAATCTAACCCAAGGTTGACTATCTTTAATCAATTTAAAATCATCTCACAAAACATATAAGGTGAACAAATTCTTAGACACATAGAATGGGTGAGATGTTAAGGATAATTGAAATATACTTAAAACAATCTCTTCAAAATACTACTTATTTTCTCAACTATTGTACTTAACAACTCTTAGGCCAAAGTTTAGCGCCCCCTACATCTCTTATACTTAATATATTTGACTAAGGGGGAGAGCAAACTAACCATAAGGGTTATATTATAAACCTTTAGATTATTGGTGCAGAGGGACACACCTCGAACCAATCTTTCTAACTACTGCTAGACGCATGCTTGGACTCATATTTGATTTATCTAGATGCATGCATATACGATATTGTTTTCAAAACCCTATTTTATACAAAAACCCCAAATTTTTTTGATTTATAGCAAAAGGGGGAGAAGAGCAAAAGTTAAGGGGGAGTAACATAAAATTTAATTTTTAAAATTAAATTATCTCTTTCAAAACTCACCTAGGGTTAAGGGGGAGTTTTGGTTGAGGGGGAGTTTTTTGGAAATGATATTCATCTTCACATTCATCTTCTACTATACTTATTTTATGCTTTAATTTTCCTTAACTTTGGGTTGGTTTGCCATAGATCAAAAAGGGGGAGATTGTTGGTGCAGGGGCACTAGATAATCGAACCTGTGTTTTGATTATGGCAAAGACACAAAGTTAAGTTTACATCGTTATCTCACGAGCTAAATCAAGTGTGCAAAAAAGTGCTAAAGCTGGAGCTGAAGGCTAGCGACACCCAGAGGAAGCCGCGGTGGTCGGGCGACACTCGAGTGACTTCAGAGGGAGCCGAAAGAATCGAGTGGAAGGCCGGAAGCGAGAGCTACTATCGAGGTAAGCTCATGTGAGTGAGAGATTGTAAGGTCATGTCCTCTTTATGGGGACGACCGTAGGCGGTGATCCGATTAAGACTTCCCGTGGAAGGTCTAGGTCGAGATCAGACGGTCAGAAACTATCGCATTTATCATTTTCCGAGCTAACCTCTTACTGTAGGGAAGTGGCCAGGCTGGCAGTCGATTGCTGAACATCAAGCAGTCGACTGATGCTCATAAGTCGACTGATCGGAGGCATCAGTCGACTGATGGCGATGAATCAGCCATTGCGCTAGGTCAAAACGGATAAGGTTTGATGTGGCCACTTCGCGATGAAATTTGGACAACTTCGTGATCTGTTCCGAAAAAAGAGGAGACATATTCAGAGGCCAAAATCTATAAAAGGAGGGGAGGGTTCCAACTCCAAGCATCATCAAGTTTATTCATCAAGTGCTCCTACAACGCCAACGCTCCAACGCCATCATAACGCCGACGCGACGACAAGTTCAAATCTCCTTCGTCGACAGCAGTAGCAAGTAATTATTTTTATTGTATAATTTATTTTAATCGTAACGAGGTGAGGTAGGCTTGTTGCCTCATCCTCGTACATTCGGTTTTTGTGATCGTTGTCTCCTACCTCCAACAAGGAGGAGACGTTATAGTGTTTTGCCCTCCGTACGCGGTCTAGGACCGATAGGGCCTTGGAGTAGCAACCGCTGGGTTGTGAACCAAGTAAAAATAAACGTGTTCCTTTATTTTCTGCTGCTCTTACTCGTTTAATTGTCTACTCGAACGAAACATCGAAAAGATTTACGATTGCTATTCACCCCCCCCCCCTCTAGTGACGCTTCTCGATCCAACACCAATGAGATCTTACAATATCTCCCTTGGAGGAACACATGCCTACAATCTTTCTAGTGATCCCATATCACTTAAGAGAGGCAACCCTAATTTCCTTCCATGAGGAAATACACATCCATCTTACCATCATGGATACCTCCCCCTAGAGGCTTGCTCCCCCTTGACTATTGCACCAACAATGTCCTTGGAGAGTCCCTAAGCCAATAGGAACATCAACCAAATCAAAATTAAGGCAAAGTTCAACAATGAACTCTCATCCACCATAAAATTGATACTCTCCCTAAACACTTCTCCTAATCCATATCTAATGGATTTTCACCCTTTCTAATGCTCTCCCAAGCATTTCCTAGGGTTAGGAGTGGTTAGGGGACCAAAAAAAAGATGAACATGGGCCTAACCACAAGGTTTATCCGAAATCAGCCTTTGCCAGTCGACTCTATTAGTTACTAGTCGTTTGGGCTTGGCATCAGTCGACTGGTCTTCATGCCAGTCAACTGATAACTGCATTTGCAGTTTGCTAAATTTCAGAAACGAATTTCTGAAATTCGTAAGTAAATATACATAAGTTGATAAATCTTAAAATTTGGTATGTATATTACTTATCACAATCATTATGGGTGAAAAATATTAGAAAGTTATTTTACCCACTAAATTAAGAGATTAATACAAAGTCCAAAAGTTAAGAAGAGCTTCAATATTGAGCCCTCTTTATATCATCCCATTCAATGGTGACAGCTATCAAAAGATAGACTTCACCAAAGTTTTTCAAAATGTTTTCAAAATGTTTTTAAAACCTTTAATTTCTTTTTCCTAAACATCTCACTTGTATCTAGATGTGTAAAAACACATACAAGTCAAATTTTAGTGAGATGTGGGTTTTTGTTCTTTAATGGTATCATGCATATTCTAAGGCAATATTCTTTGATTCCCATCAAATTATGCCATAGTCCTTAATTCATTTTTAATTATATGCATGATGATGATTATGGCATAGATATGATATATATAGAAGTATATGCCAAAATCATGATGTCATGGCATGTGAAAGATTATTTTAGAATACATGACATATAAAAAATAAGTCTAAACATGATCATGACATTTTTAGAGATAAAAATGAAAATGATGTCATGACATGGCAAGGAAAATAAATCATGACAAGTAAAATACCTAAGTGTTAAATCCAAATTGCCATTTCTAGAAATTCATTCTAATTTGCCTTAGTACCATTATCTCCCAAGTGTGCAATAAATCCAAAATGACACACCCATACCTCTAAGACCGATTTGTGCCAATTTAGTCATTTTTAACTTCTCAAGAACATTGGCACATCCTAATGTGTCAACTCATCATGGCTAGGTTAACTACACATCCACTTAGGGTTGACACACCCTAACCCATCTAGCGTGAATCGATCATGCTTCTAGGAACCCAATACCTATTGGAGCTCCTTGGGTTAACAAGGTATTCACTAGGGATAACTTCCCTAGATACCTTCCTAATGACCCTTTTAGGCTTTGAAGCCATAGTCTTTTGGGTCTTTCCTAGGTCAACTCTAGGGGTAACTCCCCCTTTGACCTTCTTAGTGGCTACATTTGATTTCTTTGAGGTCTTAGCCACTAGACACCTACCATGGTTAGACATAGGGATGACTTCCCTACTAACCTTGGTTTTCCTAACCCTAGGCTTTGTTCCATAATCAAATGGAACATTATGATATGTCTTCTTGGGCTTAGGTTTATGACCCAAACCTTCCTTGCCCTTAGACCATTTTTGAACCTTAGGTCTTGACTTTTGGGCATTTGACCCTTGAATTGAATTTTCTATTATTCTAAGGGTTTTCTCCATTTTCTCAAGTCTTGACCTCAAGACTTGGTTCTCTAACTCTAATTTTCTCAAATTTGATTGTTCATTAGGTTTTTGGGAAGACCTCTTGTTCTTAGGCATGTGCCTAGACTTTTTGGGATTAATACCCAAATTTTCTTCTATTCTCCTAATTGATTCCCTAGGCAAGATAGTTCTAGTGTTTTTGGTCCTAGGTTTGTCCTTAGATATATGAACATGCTTGGCACCTAAAAAATAAACCTTATTGTTTCTACTAGCATGCTTTTCATTAATAACTGCAAGAGAACTAAAATAATTTTTAGCATGCTTTTTATCCCTAGAAATTGAAGGTGCATTATTTAAATGTACATTAGGGTTAGCTTGGGAAGCTCCCCCTACATGAGATACACCTTCTTGTCGTTTCTTCCTCCCCTTAGGGCATTGGCTTCGGTAATGTCCCCTTTGATTGCATTTAAAGCACACAATATGCTCTTTGCTTTTGATTGTGGGGACTCCGACATCCTTTGACTTTTGGTGTCGATGCCTTTTCCTTAGTCGATTTTGGGCATTTACTCTTGTAATGCCCTTTCTCCCTACACTCAAAGCATATTATATGATCTTTATTTAAAATCACAACACTTGAGTTACCTAGGGAGGTGGGGGAGGCCTCTTCACTTCTTCCGGAGGTAGAAGCTTCATTTTTATCTTGCTCCAGAATGGAAATCCTTTCCTCCCCCTCAATGCTAGAGGTAGAGGTCTCCACCAAATCATCAACATCTTCAAATATGATGGGTGCTTCTTCCTCGGCATTCTCCTCTAATTGTGCCGGTTGGGAATTTTCTTGGAATTTCATTACCTTATTCCATAGCTCCCTTGCATCCCTATAGTCACCCAATCTAGAACAAATAGTGTTAGGTAACAAATCACTAAGTAATTTTATTACCTTGAGATTTATCTTGAAGTCCTTGATTTGGTCTTGGGTCCACCTTGACTTTTCAATTTGCCTATTTCTTTTATCCCTAGGCAATTCGAAACCGTTTTCTAGAATTAACATAATATCAAAATCGGTTTCCAGATATACCTCCATTTTCCTTCTCCTCCATAGAAAATTTCCTTCGAATTTTGGTGGTTGGAGATTGTAGCCGGCCATCTTATTGTGATTGTGTCGGCGGTTAGTCCTTGACAAGCTCCTTTGCTCTGATACCACTTGTAGAATCGATATGTGGCCAGCTAGAGGGGGGTGAATAGCCCTCAATCATCGTACGGTAGAATACGATCGTTCTCGTTGCATGCTCATCTACAATTGTCGTTAGCGCAGCGGAATAACAATAATAATGAAACTAACAACAATACAGAATCACACAACACACGATATACGTGGTTTGGAATCGAATGATTCCTATTCCATGGGCGAGCTCACAGAGCTCTAGTTATGTGCACGACACTAACTAAACTCCTTCTCGACTACACGTCGGAGGTGGAGAAACCTCTCACAAGCTATTACAATAGTAATACTACAAGAAATACAAAAACACTAAGAAATACAAGTAAAGAACGCTTTACAACTCTTTGCTTTGAACCCTTTCTTGTTGCTTGCTTTAGATGGCTCTTGAAGGATTGGAATGCAGCAGCAATTCCCCTCCAATAGCTCCCTTAAAGTCTTGGCGAAATCCCCCATCTTAAGCTCCATTTATAACCTGCATCAAGTTGATTTTGTACGCATCAGTCGACTGATCGTGACCATCAGTCAACTGGTCCTATAGTCGTTGTCTCACAATGGCCAGATCCACATTGGTTAAGTTCCAACGGATCACACATCAGTTGACTGATGGCACCCATAAGTCGATTGCGCCCACAGGCGATCACCGATCGCTTTTAAGCAACGATCGGCGATTGTAACAATGATCGCTCTCCTTAGCATTCGACTAATCACCTGCACTGCTCACATAATATTGGTCGAACCCATAAGACCTAGAGAAGTCGACTGACACCTATGCCAGTTGACTGATGTCGGGTAAAACCTCAAACATCAAGCTGTTTGAGCATCCGACAACTAGTCTTAGCCACTTGGCCAAGTCCACATTATCCCTCATGGTGTTTCCCACCGAAGCTCTCTTCCCTCGGCCTATGTCCCTCGTATGCGCCAAGCGCACGACTTCGCAACGCCATCCTTCGCATCTCATACACTCGAAGTATGCTTCCCTTGGGCCTCACTCCATTCGCTCCCCATCCGGCGGTCCCTTGGATGCACCAAGCACACGACTTCGTAATGGCATCCTTCACCGACTCAAGGACCCCGAGCCTAGTGAACTTACCAAGTCCTCAAGACTTCCCATATGTACCAAGCGCATGGCTTCTCAATGCATTTCTCACCAAGGACCAAGCTCATGGATTCGCAATGCTTTGGACTTTTCCCAACCAAGCTCCATGCTTGGATTTTCCATGCCAACACCATCTTGGACTTTCCCATGTTATGAGTTTTGTCTATCATCAAAATATTGCTCGAGTTAAACTCGAGTTAACCTGGGCCGATTGCAGCAACAAACTATGGTAACGAATCTTTCTCCTAAGAAAATAGTTTACATGATTTCAAGTTTAACTAGGGACTTATTTAAAATGAAAAATAGAAATAAATGAATGAAAAATTAGATTAAGGCTCTAGAAGAAAAACTAGCAAATGCATGTTTAAATGTTAATGACAATATTCCTCTAGATGTTAATGATGCATGTATTGAGAAAAATAAGGCTTTAAGAGAAAAGGAAGATCATTTAACTAAGGCCCTAGAAAAATTTACCATTGGCTCCAATACTTTGAACATGATAATTGGGAGCCAATGGGTCAGCTTCAATAGGAAAGGCCTAGGTTATAAAGGAAATAAAAATGAAAAGGACTATCATTGCCTAATAGCTAGGGGTCAAGCCAAAAATAAAACAATAGCTAGAAAATGGATCCTTAAGGAAATTTTGGTGAACCCTATAGGAAAGAATTTATTTTGGGTTCCCAAATCCATTCTTACGGGTTAGGAAAACCATAGGTTAGTCAATCACAGAGGATTTTATTTATATCATATCATATGGTTGACTTAGGATGGTGTGGGTTATAAATTTTTAACATACTGTTGGGTGATGATAATGTATAACCCATGAATTGAATGTTTGAATCATGATTCATGCTTAATTTTATAATTTATAATCATGATATGCAATAATTGATGATTTATGATCAAGATTGATAATTCTTGATGCATTTTCATGATTGGGTTTTTAGGATGATACTTAACTATGGGTAGAATTGCATGAAATTTTGGTTAAGTATAAATACCTTTAGATACATCTCACATCGCACTATAAGGCTTACTTGATTGAGAACATAGCAATGGGTGAGATGATAGGATGATACAAATAGTCCACTAATGCTTTTGGCATTTAGATGGGTCATTGAGTGTATAATTAGAGCAATCATAGACCAACTATGGGGAAAGCAAATATTTAATCAATGGACATATTGCCCATAGATCATAGTTGGATATTTTAAATGTTTTAAAATCATTTTATACTTTGTAAATAGTGAGTTCATGTTTTAAAAAGTTTCAAGACAAAACTAGGCTTTAAAGTGAATACAAACTTTAGACATTTTTGCAACTTTTGAGCTTTTGCCAAAGTTTAAAAAATAAAATTAATTTTCATGACAAAACATTTTTCACTGATAAAGGAACTCACTAGAAATATGTACTCAAAATTTCATAATTTTTCAAATTTTCTATAATTTCTAGTGTATTTCTATAGTTCATTCGAAAAATCAGAAAAACCTGAAAATTGAGTGACAGTCGACTGATCCCCTGATTCAGTCGACTGATGTACTGAGCACGAGCACGGTAACCTATTTTATTTGGTTTTGAGTTGGTTTTGGGTATTTTTCTTCCTTAGACTTGATACCATGAGTGTATAACATTTGGGTAATGTTTTTGATGGTGTCAAAGGGGGAGAATTGTCAGGTTTAAGTTAATCATGCTAAGGGGGAAAATTTAGCATGTCTTAAGGGGGATGTGCATGTTTAAGGGGGAGTTTTTATACTCATATTATTTACATGCATTCTTGCCTTATGTTTTTATGTTATTGTTTTTACCTAACTTAACCGGATTGCCACACATCAAAAAGGGGGAGATTGTTAGAGCAATCAATCCATGTGATGTGGTTTTGATGTGTGTGACAAAGGGTTTAAGTTAGGATTAATATGGATTTGATATGTGCGTTGAAGTCATGCAGGACTTAGTAATTCACACATGGAGCATTGGCAAGTTTCACCTCTCATGACTCAGTCCTTGAGTCGGTGAAAGATGCATTGTGGAAGCCGTGCGCTTGGTGCATCCGAGGGACCGCTGGACGAGGAGCATTGGAGTGAAGTCGGACAAAGTAGACTTCAGGGCGAGACGTGAAGGATGGTGCTACGAAGCGGTACGCTTGGCACATCCGAGGGACGTGGTCGGACAAAGAGAACTTCAAAGGCGAGGGACTCCAAAAAAAGATGAGAGTGAGCGAATGTAACCCGAAACAGGTAGTGCTTAGGTGAAACTTGGCTAATTGGTTAAGTTTCAGATGAGTTTTCCTGACATCAGTCGACTGCTCCAAGTCAATTTTTTATTCGACTGGTGTTTGAGTCTGGTTTGTGTCCCAGCAGTCGACGGCCAAGGGTGGGCAGTCGACTGCTGAAACCATCAGTCGACTGCTGATGGCAGCAGTCGATTGGTCAGGAGGATTTCGGGCACAGAATGGTTGATAGTCGACTGCTTGCTTTCGGCACTCGACTGTTAGCTCCATCAATCGACTGTTGGGAAGATCAGTCGATTGATGTGGGAGTCGTTGGATGAAATCCAAAGTGGAAGAAGCCATTATAGGGCAACGACTATAGGGGCAGTCGACTGATCGAGGCATCAGTCGACTGCCAGGCGCCCAACGAGAAGAATGAGCTCTTCCCTATAAGAAGGGGCATTTGGACACTTGGGGAGCCTAATGCTTAAACTCCAAACATACTCCCAAGTGCCAACACGTTTTCCTACTCTTCTTATGTGCTTTTATCTAAATCTTATTGTAAGAAGAGTGATCTTATAAGAAAAGGTTACCTCCACCTTGCTTGGTGCCAAGGAGAGAATAGTGAAGCTTAAGGCGTGATTCACCTTGGACGAATCGGGTCGTGGATTAGCGGCAAGGCTGTGAATCATGTTAAATCTCTTTGTTAGCGTTTGTCTCATTCCTTATTGCTTTGTCTTTATTGTTTATATTTCCGCTTGCGCTAACGAGTTTGTAGACGAGCAATCAACAAACGAATTCCACTGTACACGAAAGAGGGCTATTCATCCCCCCTCTAGCTGGACACCGACAGTCCAACTGATCATATTTCATATCTTACTCTTTCACATCCTACTTGCTATGGTTATGGGAGGGAGGATGACCGTAAGATTCCTCCTTGGTTCTCCTAGATTTTGATACAAAGGCTTTCCACCCTTGTATCGACTACGTGCAGTAGAAATAGAATCAAAACATAACTTTCGTTGATATAAACAACATAAATTGCAAATATATTTAAAAGGAACGAATAAATATTTGAACTAGCATGTCCAACATACACAAGCTTCTTCCTAATCTTAGAATCGAAGTACCTACTCCATGAATAAACATGAACAAACACAAGACATCTTTTTATGAATTATTACAATTCAAATAGTTGTAAGAAAAGAGATAGTACTCTAAGTTGGATCCAATGTGTGCCTTGGTCACTCTTCAAGGTGTTGGAGCGTCGATTTAGGTCTTCTATATGTTTCCTTCCTCTCCATTGTGAGCCTCCGGTGTTTCTTAAAGCACCTTCTTGCCAACCCAGCCATCGGGCCTCCCCCTTCGAGGTTTGGGAGCCCTAGGGTGGTTCCCTCCACTCCCCCTGACCTCTTAGATGAGTTTTCTATATATAGGGGTGGTTATGGCTTTTCATAAATGCTCAAAAAATCCCTAATTTCTTGAAATCGCGGTGCCGCCACAAGGCCATGTGAAATTCACACTGCCAATCATGTGTAAGGTTGGAAACGACTGAAATCTAGGCTAAAAATCGAGCTGGAAAAAACACATGATCGTGTGAAATTCACACGACCAACCGAGTGTCACTCTGGAGCCTCCGTTTTGATTCGTTTCACTTGTAGAATATGCCCGTGTCTTGGGACACTACCAGAGCTTGTTCCCTAAAGTTTGTGCTCCATAAAATGCTTCATTTTTGCTCCAAAAATGCCATCCTATGCATAAAAATAACAAAAGGAGATCTCCGAACTAGAAAATAGCAAATAGGTGCAAAGTAAAGTAAATATGCATGAAACACTTATGAAATGCAGTAATATGTGTGCAAAAACTACTCCTAAAATTCTATATGATTTGCACACACCACCCCCCCCCCCCCTTTATAGGAGATTTGTACCATCTTATTCCCAAATGAATTTACTTTAATGCCCCTACTAGCCTGTTGAGGTGTAATTGCTTTTCTCGCTTCTTTTGAAAGTAATTTCTTCCATGCCTTCCTGCGTCCCTCCTTCTTATTCCTTATCAGTTACCTAAAAAATAAACCATATTCCAAACAAATAATAAAAGTATTTCTTATTCAAAAAATACTTAACATCTCTTATTATACTCCAGAATTCCCATACCATTCACCTTACCAAATTTGGGAAATAAAATTCTAAAAACAAACATGGTGCTCGGGAAATATATATACAGCTCGGGAAATATAAATACTGCTCGAGAAATGCATATACTACTCGGTAAATGCCTAGATTTCTCAATATTGACTTCACAAAACTGAGCTCTGGATCAACTACTTTGCTTATCCTTACTAAGCTCGGGAAATACATAGGTTGCTCGAGAAATGTATAAAACGCTCGGGAAATACATAGATTACTCAATACTGATTTCACAAAACTGAGGTCTAGATCAACTACTCTGCTCATCGCTACTGAGCTCGGGAAATACATTGGTTGCTCAGAAAATGTATAAATAGCTCAGGAAATACATAGATTGCTCAATACTGACTTCACAAAATTGAGCTTTGGATCAACTACTCTGCTCATCCCTACTGAGCTCGATAAATACATAGGTTGCTTGGAAAATGTATAAACAGCTTAGGAAATACATAGACTACTAAATACTGGTTTAAAAAAACTGAGCTCTATATCAACTACTTTGCTCTTGCCTACTGAGCTAGGGAAATACATAGTTTGCTCGGGAACTGCACACATGACTAAGGAAATGCATAAAATACTCTGCACAAACACAAAGTGCTCTAGACTTTGAAATACATTATATGCTCTGTAACTACAAAGAAATGTTTTGAAAACATACTAGGTACTCTACCGTAGCTAAAAAAAATCCTGAACCCATCATAAGTTCCCCTTCTTTAGTAAAATTGAATAGCAAATTCAAATGAAGTTTTACAAGTGTCTACTGAAAATACTTTACTAAACTCGAGCAGACACAATACCAACTGAGCTAAAACATCCCGAAGTCATCAACAACAATAAAGAAACTAATGTGAAATACAACAAAAATACACTTTACACAAGAAATCTTTTGATCGTTGTTTGGTTTGGTTTCTTAGGAAAACCTCTTGAAGATCTATAATTCAACAATAACTCCTCTTCAAATTCTCCAAGGAATGACTTTGGAAAATGTCACCAAGTCCTCCTTTTTTAAGCTCGACATCGACTGATCTCCGCCTACCAATCGATTGGTCTTACTCCCAGTCAACTGGTCACTCAACCATTTAATCACAATGACTCCATCCACTTCAGATTTCAATCAATCAATCAACTACTCTACCCTATCAATCAACTGCTAGCTCAACAATTGAACTGGCTAGTCGATTTTGAAGGTTTCTATTCACATGACTACTAAACCAGTCAACAACTTCACCATAGTAATCAACTGTTGCATCATAGCTTTCCCGAGCACCATCTTTCCCATCTCGAGCTCTATAGCTGCCCGAGAACTTGAGTCCCCGACTCTTCCCTTCAGTCAATCGACTGCTTTACCATAACAATCGACTGCTAAGTCATGATCCTCTCGAGCACCAACTTCTCATATTCTCGAGCACCATAGTCACCCGAGCACTTGTAGCTAGTCAACTGATCAACCATCAATCGACTTCACGAGCATTGCATATGAAGTACTACTCATCTGTTCCTTGTCCTGAGCATGGACATCCCGAGCACCAACTCCTCGGAGTCTGATCACTAAGTCCTCAGGACACGCACCCGAGCGCTGAGTTCTCGGTTGCCCGAGTACCTCGAGTACTGTTGCTTTCTCATTGCCACCCCAAGTACCTAACTAGTCGACTGGTCAAGACCACCAATCGACTGCTCCGAGCACTCATCTGAGCTTCCCAAGTATGTAACTTGTGAATGTTGACTATTGAGTGCCTAGTTGACTTGTGAACTTCCACCAGTCGATAAATACTTCAGTCTTATCTTATCCTAGGCTAACTCTCACTTTACCTAATATCTAATTGATCTCAACTACCAGAACTTTTCTCGTCCAACATTCGATCACTCTTGATCTGTCGGAACCTCCCTTGCCAAGCATCCGATCAACTGTGACCTATTAGAACTTCTCTTGCCAATCATGGTCATCTTGACTGGTCGAGTCTTCACTTGCCAAGAATAGTCATCCTTACCTACTAGGACTTCACCTGCAAAGCATGGTCATCTTGATCTGATAGGACTCTACTTGCCTAGTCATCTAGTCACCATAACTTGCCAGGGCTTCACTTGCTTAGTCATCTAGTCACCCTAACCTACCATGACATCACTTACCTAGTCATCTAGTCACCTTAACTTGCTAGGACTTCACTTGCCTAGTCATCCGATCATCTTAACCTGCCAGGACTTCACTTGCCTAGTGATTCAGTCACCTTGACCCTCCAGGAGTTCCTATCACCAAACATTTGGTCCTCCTTGACCTGTTTGGAATTTCCTTACCTTACATCCGATCTCCAGACCTAAGAGTTTTTTCAACACCAAGCATTCGGTCCTGCTTGACCTGCTTTGACTTTCTTCTCTATGCCAAGTGTCTGGTCAACCATGACCTACCTAGACTTTATTGGTGCAATCGGCCTAGGTCATGATTGACTGGACTCGAGTTTGACTCGAGCAGTATTTTAATGTTAGACAAAACATATGACATGTGATTGTCATGGGAAGACTAAGTTTGTATCCTTAGCGATGAAAGCCCAAGCATGGGGCTTGGCATTGGAAGTCCAAGTTGGCATGGAAAGATCAAGTGTGTAGCCTTGGGCATGCAAGTCAAAGTGTGTAGCCTTGTCGGTGAAAGTCCAAGCATGGGGCTTGGCATTGGAAGCCCAACATGGAGTTGGCAAGGGAAGACCAAGTGTATAGCCTTGGCCACGTAAGTCCAAGTGTGTAGCCTTGGCGGTTAAAGTCCAACATGGGTTGCCATTGGTATTTGGGAAGTCCAAGGGTTGGTTTGGCGGCGTAAGGCCAAGCGGTAGTCTTGGGAGCGTAAGTCCATATGTACCTTGGCGGTATAGACGTCGAGAGCATGACAATAGCCGAAGGAAGCACCTAGAGGCTAACGTATGGATGAACAAGTAATGAATGACTTGGAGGGATCCGTGCATGGATGAACAAGTCATGGACGACTTAGATGGATCCGATAGGCACGAAGCTATTAGAGGCAGCTAGAAGTCTTAGGTCTAGGCTAAGGGTGTGTCGAATGCTCAAACAGATTATTTGAGGTTTTACCTGACAGTCGGATGCTCAAACAACTTGCGTTTGAGGTTTTACCCAACAACAGTTGACTGGTGATATGTCCCAATTGACTGGTGGCAGTCGACTAGCATTCGTTTGTGTTGCGATGCTTGGTAGTCAACTACCATACTTGGGCAGTCGACTAATGACAGTCGACTGCCAGTGTTGGTCGCGAGCACAGAACGCTAGGTAATCGACTAATCAGTCAGCTACGAGGCTGGTTGGTGTGGAATCAACCCGAGACAAGCATAAATGGAGAAGCTTGGGGAGGATTTCCACAGCGATTTTTGGGGTAATTTTTGAGGGGAATTGCTGCTACATTCCAAACCTTCAAGAGCAAACAAAATCAAGCTACAAGCAAAGGTTTCAAAGCAATTATTGTAAAGTGTTCTTTAATTATTTTGTTTATTGTCTTGTATTCGCTTGTATTTCGTAGTATTACTTTTGTAATCATTGTACGAGGTTTCTCCACCTCTGATTTATGTCGAGAAGGAGTTTTAGTTGAGGTGTTGTCATCACTCGAGCTCGTTGAGCTCACCCAATGGAGTAGGAACCCTACGGTTCGGAACCACATATATCCTTACATATTTTTGTGTGATTATGTATTCATCTTCATATTTGTATTGTATTTCGTATTTCCACTACGCTAACAAGAATTATAGAGATGAACGCGATCGATTTCTATCGACGATGATTTAGGCTATTCAACCCCCTTTCTAGCCGGGCCACGATCCTCTATCAGACTTCACACTTGCCAACTCCCAATTGGAATTTCCATCATCAAGTGTTTGATTCTCTATGATCCACTTAGATTTCTACCTTCCCAACGTTCTATTGGACTTCTGACCACCAAGTGTCCAGTCAACTATGACCCACTTGGATTTCCCAATCGTTAACTCCCAGTTGGACTTCCAACCACCAAGTATCCGATCTTCCTTGACTGACTTGGATTTCTACTTGCCAACATCTAGTTGGACTTCACTCGTCAAGTCTTTGGTTAACCTTGACTTACTTGACTTCTCGTCACACCAACACTTTCATCATAGTCATCCTGATCCAATGATGATTATATCAACACTCTAATCCATATGACTACAGATGTCTCATACCATCATATAGTCATACCCTCAATCATATTGTTATATTGTCAAACATCGAAACTCAACTCCAACTCGAGTCTCACTCGAGCTTGGTCAACCTTGACCTGAGGTCGATTGCACCAACAATCTCTTCCTAATAATCTCCCCCTTTTTGATATTCGACAATATCTTTAAGTTAGTCTAATCCATAAGACCAACTTGTTTCTTCCTATGCCAAAGCATAATGAAGGTTTCCTAACTTAAACCTTTCTTTCTCCCCCTTTGACACACATCAAAAAGTCTTTCCTAGCTTAACTAATTCTCCCCCTTTTCTTTCATCTTCAACCCTTCATTCTCCATAGTTATAAAACTCTTATCACACTATTAAAGGCAACCTCTTCACAATTTTTCATTTTCCCCCTTTTCAAAATTCATCCATCATACCTTGATGGACAATCTCCGCCTAAAGGCTTACTCCCTCTTAACTATTGCACCAACAATGTCTTTGGAGAGATCCTAAGCCAATAGGAAATATAAACTTTCAAAAATGACGGCAAAAGTTCAACCTTGAACTTTAACATTCCTTAAAATTCGATTCTTATCCTATTTACTTCTCCTATTCATTTTTACTGAAAATCTCACTCTTTCAATGCTTGTCTAAGCATATTAGAGTGTTAGGAGAAGTTAGGTTCCTTTAAGGTTGCTGATAAACTGCTAAATGGATATGTTCAACTGAAATCAGCCTAATCAATCGATATTCTTCAACAATCAGTTGATTGATGCCAGTACCAGTCGACTAGTTTCTGAAATTTCTAAAATCAATTTTTCAGTCGGATTTTAGAAGTTCATAAGTAATTATATGTTTATCCAAAAATCTTGAAACTTCATACACACATTACTTATGCCAAATACTAGGGGAGAAAAATAGTTTTATATGAAAATACCAATTATTTTCAAAGAACGAATGTTCAAAATTATTAAAACCTTCAAGATTTTTAACCAACTTTGTTTCAATCTTATCATTGGTGATTCCTATCAAAAGATAGACTTCACCAAGGTTTTTTAAAATGATTTTCAAGGTTTTTTCAAGACCTACATTCAATCATGATCTAGGGGCTAAGTGTACATGACTTGTACATTAGCTTTCCTCATGATTTCTCCCTATCATTTAATGAGTTTGAGTTTATTTTAATGCAATATGTGAGCACTTTAAACTTAACTGATTTTCCTACCATCTCACATGTGTCTAGTATTGGAACGTTGGTGGTCGGCTAGAGGAGGGTGAATAGCCCTCAATCGTTGTATAGTGGAAGTCATTCTTAATCATCTATAATTAATGTTAGCGTAAGCGAAAATACAAAGCAAAGACAATTAAGAACAAACAAAAAGATAAACAATGCTAACAACAGTATGTAATGTGGTTTACGGCCTCGCCACTAATCCATGGTCCGATTCGTCTCCGGTGAATCACTCCGAAACCAATCCAATATCGGTCTCTACCTTTAGCCAAAGCAAAGTGGAGGTAAACCTTCTTACAACACAATCACTCTTTCTTACAATATATTTGAAATAAGAACAAGAGAAAGAGTTGGAAGCTTATGGAGCACTTGGATGATGACTTAGAGCATAAGCATTGGGCATCCACAAGCCCACACCTTCTCTATAAATAGAGAAGGTTGTTTTCTTCCCGTTGGGCACTAGCAGTCACCTAATGCCCCTATCAGTCGACTGCTCCTGTAGCCGTGCCCAATAACGACTTCTTCCACGTTGGATTTCATCAAACGACTCCCACATCAGTTGATTGATGGAGCTATCAGTCGAGTGCCGGAAGCGAGCACTCGACTGCTCACCATTCTATGGCCGAAACCCTCGCGACCAGTCGACTGATGCCATCATCAGTCGACTGGTGGTCTTGGCAGTGACTGCCACCCCGTGGTAGTCGACTGCTGGCACATAATCCAAACTCGTATACCAGTCGAGTCACAGTCGACTTCCATTACATGACAGTCGACTGATGCCAGGTAAAACTCAAACTTAACATCTGTTTGAGTGTCCGACGATCGGGTAAACCTCAACACTTGCGGTCGAGCCTCCAACACTTAGCCATTCGGCCAAGTTCAACTAATGAGCTACTTACATTTCACTCATTTTCGCATCTCACTTGAAGTCCCTCGCCGAAGCTCTCTTCATTTGCGGCCACATCCCTCGGCAACATCAAGAGCACGACTCTGCAATGCTCCTTCGCGTCTCTTGCCCTCGAGGTCTGCTTCCTTGGCTTCGCTTCAAGTCATCTCATCCGGCGGTCCCTCAGATGCATCAAGTGCATGACATTGCAATGCTCCTTCTCCGACTCAAGCACGAGGTTGTGAGTTGGTGAAACTTGCCAAGGTCCATGTGCGAATTACTAAGTCCTGCAAGACTCCAACGCACATATCAAATCCAATAATCCTAACTTAAACCCTTTGCCACACACATCAAAACCATATCACATGGGTTGATTGCCCTAACAATCTCCCCCTTTTTGATGTGTGACAATCCGTTTAAGTTAGGTAAACAAATAACAATAAACATAAGCAAGGAAAGCATGTAAGTAAAAATATGAGTATAACAACTCCCCCTTAAGACATGCTAAATTTTCCTTTTTAGCATGATCAACTTAAACCTATCAATTCTCCCCCTTTAACACCATCATAAACATTTTCTAAATGTTATACACACATGACATCATCTCTAAGGAGGAAAAATACACAAAAACAAAAAAAAAAACCTGATAAAATCAGGTTATTGTGCTCGTATCGATATCATGATCAGTAGTTCAGACTACAATGATTGCACAATTTCGTGTTTTTGACAAAATTTAGAAATGCACTAGAAATTCCAAAAAGTTCGATAAATCGTGAAATTTTGAAAACACATTTCTTTTAAAGTCAAAAATGAGTTTTCATGAAAATTACTTATATTTTCAATGATTTTCCAAAAATCCAAAAGCTTCAAAAACAACTAGTATTTAATCAAGTTTGTATCAATTTTAACACTTAGTTTTGCATTAGATTGTTTCAAAACATGAAAACACAGATTTTTAAGTAAGAAATGGTTTTGAAAACATATGAAATATCCAACCATGATCTTTGGACAATATGTCTATGAATTAAACATATGCTTTCCCCATGATTAGTCTATTATTGCTATTTTAATAGTTAAAATGACCATCTAAATGCCATAGGGATTAGTGGACCATTTGTATCATCCTATCATCTCACCCATACTATGTTTTCAATCAAAGTTATCCTTATGGTGAATGTGAGATGTTCCTAAAGATATTTATGTACTTAACCTTCAAATTCATGCATTTATTTCACATTATGATCATGAAACAAATGTATCAATCAATTTGTAATCATGCATTTGGAATAAAATCATGATAATAATGTTGGGATGTATACTGAAAAGTCTATCTTTTCTATGAACATCTTTTTTTTTTGAAATAAGAATCACATGATCATTGTTTGCATATTTATGGTTATGCATATTGTCTAATACATTACATTGTATATAACATGGTGTGTAGTGTCACATGGGAGATCATGTTATCAGCTCCTTGTAAAGTATAAGTAAAGGCTCACAACCTAGATGGCTTTGGACAAACCATTGGTATGGTTGTAGTGTAATTTGGTATTGGTTTGTCTTGACCATAGAATAACACTAGTACACTTTGTGTGTATTGAGCAGGACCGACTTAAAGGTGATTCGATTTATTGCTGACTACATAATCGAATCGGACCTCAGATATTATATTGTACATGCTCTTAATCACGATATAATAACGGGCACATATATTTAGTATTCATTTCTTTGATTTACCAATGGACGAGATTTATAGATTAAATCGATAGACTCGGTAAGTTGGGAAATGATATTATTTATATGGTGTGTCGTTGATTATAGGAGAAAACCGTGTCCTATATATTAGGATGATGATGTCCCCTTGAGGAGCTCATAAGGTTCATCATGTAAACCCAGCAGGTGGACTTGGTCCGGCATGATGATAAGGATGAGTGGTACTACTCATGGAGTTAGATGGTGATTAATTAATGATCAGTAAATTAATTAATCGATGGACATTCGAGATCTTAAACACGGGGAAAAAAATGTACAAATAATATATGAAGCCCATATTAATTTATGGGGGTTGGTGAGGTAGATCAATGATGATCCTCTAGTTGAATGGATTATCATTAATGGATCGGACTTTATGTGGGCTTGATCCATTGGGTGGCCAAGATCCAACTCCTTCTCATGGTCCCTATTGTAGCCTATTAAAACCTCATGAAGCTTAGATCCAATGGATGAAAACAAAACTCCAGATCCAATGGTAGAGATTAAATCTCTAGATCCGACGGTTGAGATTAAATCTGTAGATCTGACGGTTGAGATTAAATCCCTAGAACCAATGGTAGAGATTAAAACAAGGCTTGAGCCTAACTCTATAAATAGAGAATTAAGGTGGGCGGCAAGGCTTATGGCTTAGGAGATTAGGGTTTGCTTCTCTTGGCCGGCAAGGAATCCTAGTTAGGTTAGGATTGTGTTTGGGCGGCTAGGGTTTGGAAGGAAGAGTGGGCGGCAACAATTGGAGAGGTCTTCATCTTCTTCCTTGGTTGCCGGCGCCTATCACTCTCCCATATTCCTTGGTCAGTGCTCAACCTATTCCTCTTCCCCTCTTCTTTGGCCGGTGGCAACTAGGAGAGCTAGGGTTAGGGTTTTGGGCGGCTACAAGCTGAAGGATTGGTTTCCTTTCTCTTCTCCAAGAGTTGGCCGGCGCCCATCACCCTCCTTGATTCTCTTATGGCCGGTTCCCATACTCCATATTCTCTTTCTTGGCCGGCGGCAACAAGTCTATTGACTTGGTGGCTGGTTCTAGATAGGTGTTGGAATGTATACTGAAAGCCTAGCTGTTTTGTATGAACATTTTTATTTTGAAATAAGAATCACATGATTATTGTTTGCACTTTATATTTATTATATGTGTGCATATTGTCTAATACTTTACATTGTAGATAACATGGTGCTTGGTGTGGCACAAAAGATCATGTTATCAATCCCTTGTAGAATATAAGTAGAGGCTCACAACCAAGATGGTTTTGGACAAACCATTGGCATGGTTGTAGTGTAGCTTGGTATTGTTTTGTCTTGAACATAGAGTTACACTAGTACACTTAGGTGTATTGAGCAGGACCTACATAGAGGTGATTCAATTTATTGCTGACTACATAATTGAATCGGACCTCGGATATTATGTTGTACATGCTCTTAATCCCGATATAATAACGGGAACATGTACTTAGTATTTATTTCTTTGATTTACCAAAGGGTGAGATTTATATGGATTAAATCAATATGCCTGGTAAGTTGGGAAATGATATTATTTACATGGTGTGTCATTAATTATAGGAGGAAACCGTATCCAACATATTAGGTTGATGATGCCCCCTTGAGGAGCTCATAAGGTTCATCATGTAATCCCTGCAAGTTGACTTAGTCAACATGATGATAAGGTTGAGTGGTACTACTCGAGGAGTTAGATGTTAATTGATTGATGGTCAGTAAATCAATTAATTGACGGACATTCGATATATTAAACATGGGGAGATGGATGTACAAATAATGTATGGAGCCCATATTAATTTATGGGGGTTGGTGAGGTAATTCAATGATGATCCTCTAGTGGAATGGAACATCATTGATAGATCAAGTTTGTGTGGTTCCGATCCATCGGGTGGCCAAGATCCAACTCCTCCTCATGGTCCCTATCGTAGCCTAATATAAACCTCATGAAGCCTAGATCCAATGATGGAAAACAAATCCCTAGATCCGACGGTGGAGATTAAATCTCTAGATCCGACGGTTGAGATTAAATCCCTAGATCCGACGGTGGAGATTAAATCTCTAGATCCGACGGTTGAGATTAAATCTCTAGATCCGATGGTTTAGATTAAAACCCTAGATCCGACGGCTGAGATTAAATCTCTAGATCTGACGGTTGAGAATAAATCTCTAGATCCGACGGTTGAGATTAAATCCCTAGAACCAACGGTGGAGATTAAAACAAGGCTTAAGCCTAACTCTATAAAAGGAGGCTTAAGGTGGGCAGCAAGCTAAGTTCTTGGTTGGTTTTGGAGATTAGGGTTTTGCCTATCATAAGCTTGGGCGGCAAGAAACCCTAAGGAGGAAACCCTATGGAGATTAGGGTTTGGTTGGGCGTCTAGGGTTTTGAAGGTAAGGTGGGCAGCAACTATAGGAAAGGTTCTCTTCTTCTTCCTAGGGTGTTGCCGGCACTTATCTCTTTTCCCTCTACCTTGGTCGGCGCTCAACCTATTCCTCTTCTCCTCTTCTTTTCCTCTTGGCCTGCGGCACAAAGGGGCTAGGGATTGTTCCCTTGTTCGGTTCCTTGGTTGGCCATCTTGTTCTCTCTTTTCTTGGGGCCAGCGGCAACAAGCTTTTGTGGCTTGGTGGTTCGCTCAAGAAAGAAGGGAAGGAGAGTTCTTCTTTCTTTTGATTGAAGAAGATCTAGGAAGCTTCAACTTGTGGAGGATCTTCGCCCACACGAAGTCTACAAGGAGGTTAGGACATACGATAGAAGATCGAGAGGTATAAAAGTTTTACAAGTTTTATTATTGATCTTTGCATCTTCTTATTAATATGTTTGTATGTGTTGATTATACATGTCTACATCCATATGTATTTGTATAATCATGGACCCCGAAGATAAACACAAAAACCGGTGATCCGTCCGTCGTCTCTTCCGCGGCTAACCGACTAGAAGAGTTTGGTTGCTTGAACAACTAGTTTGTTCAAGCGATCGCTCAAGTCGTTAGCACGATGACGAATTGGTTGAGCTTTGGAAACTCATCCCATCCGGATTAGTTTTCATTAGTGAAAATTTTAATCCGGGGACATGGGAGCTAACGAGCCTCCGAAGCAATGCCAGCAAAATGGTATTAGAGCCATGGTTTTCGGTTTTGTGTGTTTTGGATTCGGTTACTTTCACGCACTTATCATATATTGTGTATGTCGGATGATAGTAGGGTGTGCGTAGGATAACCTTTTGGTTGCAGGCATAAGATATAACTATTATGGCTATATACGTGTGTATGTGATTGCATGTGTGTGTGATTGTATATTATTTGAATCCTCGGGGTTGACGAGGCTAAATTAGTATTTAATTTTTGTAATTAAATATGACATTGTTTAGCCACTCATTTTAGTTTACTTTCGATCTAGATTATTTGTACACTCTTTCGTAGAGTATATGATCGATGGATGTAAATTAAAATAGTTTATCTTGACTCGGATCTCTTTGGTGACTTGTGCACGGGAAAAGGTGGAGCGGACAAGGTGGCGACACGACGGGACACATATTGGAGAAGAATTCCATAATAGTTGGGAAAATTCTATTTTTTCCATATTTATTGCTGATTTATTTTATATGCATGTTGTGTGTGTTAGGACCTTTGTAACGCTAGAGGGGGGGTGATTAGCGTTTCTTCGTTTCTACAATCAAGTTAGCGGAAGCAATACAAATACAAAACTAATACAAATACTAAATAAGAAACCAAACGCTAACACCTAATTTACGTGGTTCGGAGATGTCGCTCCTACTCCACGGCAATCCGTAAGGTGGATTAACCCTAGCCAAGCTTCACTATCTTCTCCTTTGGATGAACCAAGGTGGAGAAACCTTTCTTACAATACACTCCTCTTCTTTACAATGATGGATGATGAAGAACAAGAGAAGAGGAGGTTTTGGATTGCTAAAAGCACTTAGAAAACTTGGTGAGCACGAGGATGAAGTTAGGAGTTAGAGCACTAGCCTAACCATGCTCCCCATGACCCCTTTTTATAGAAGAGGGGCTGTTTTTCCCGTTGGGCCTCGATCAGTCGACTGATGCATGCCATCGATCACCGCCAGCTTACGGCTTCACAACAACGATCTCCGCGGAGATTCGTGAGCCGCAATCTCCAACGGCCGGTGATCGATCGACCGATCTCTCCATCGATCGTGATGGAGTGATCGATCAGTGATCACGGCGGCAATGAGTGAGACGCATTGCGTGGCATTTCTTTCCTTGATCGATCATTTGCCCATATCGATCGATCGTAGCATCACCGATCGACATGCCCAAAGTAGTCGATCGATGGTCGTGGTTTCACCGACTACCGGTAAACGTATCGATCGATACTCATTAAGTATGAATAATTCATACTTGTTTTTATACCCTAGACCTAGACTCAACCTTCTAGCTCCGTATTAAGCCTTGCGCCTTCAGGATCCCTCCGAGTCTGCGACTTGTTCATCCTTTGCGCTTTGCTTCCAGGAGCTTCCTTCGGTTTCGTCATGTCTTGGGTTGCCAAATGCTTGGACTTTATGCCGCCAAGACTACAAGCTTGGACTTATGCTGCCAAGACCTTACTTTGGACTTCCTTTGCCAAGGTTCACTTGGACTTTACGTTGCCAAGACTACAAGCTTGGACTTCCTTTGCCAAGGTTCACTTGGACTTTACGCTGCCAAGACTACAAGCTTGGTCTTATGCTGCCAAGTCCATCGCTTGGACTTCCTTTGCCAAGATCATACTTGGACTTCTCTTTTACCTGTCACTTAAACACATTCGCAATTAGATCACAACACATTGCCTAACTTAAATGATTATCCAAACATCAAAACATATAAATGCTTGGAGCATTGTTGCACCAACAGTGTGTGCTTGAAAATTCCTCACTGAAATTTACTAAGTGGGAGAGGGACATTTTAATTAATTCTCGCGGCCTCCATTACAATTTGACGTGTGATGCAACAAACTTGGGCATCGGCTCTGAGTGCCTTCCTCCCCATCGGATGAGTTTGTTTGCGGATCACTAGGTCAAATAATCGTTATAGGAAATTATTTAGGAGCGTGTGTACTTCCCCATCGGTAAGGCACATAATCCGAGATAATTCCCTTAGTATCGTGTAATGGTGCACACTTAGATGCAAATTAAAAGTATCCTCCCCATCGGAGTCACTGCTTTTATTTGTAGGGCCAAAGAGGAACCAACTATTAATTTTATTTGTCAAAAAGTAAGGTTGACAAGATAATAAAATTAAAGGGTTAAACCTCCTCTTAAAAATGTAGATTTCGTATACGTCCACACTATCGTGGCATGCGATATTCTTGGTGTTTTGAGGTGTTGGTTGATTTCGAAATTTTATTGTTTGAGGAATCAATGATATTTGAAATCTAATATTTTGATCATTGTGATTCTTAGGTTTTTCAAATGGCTTTCAACCCACTTGTTGTGATATTAAAAGAAAATAAACTTACTAGAACAAATTATATTGATTGGAAAAGAAATTTGGATATTGTGTTAACTAGAGAGGAGTACAAATTTGTACTCTTCGAGGTCTGTCCTCCTAAGCCCACCGATGACTCTGATGAAAAGGAGAAAGAAAGTTATAAGAAATGAATCAAGGCAGATGAGATGGCGCGGTGTTACATTTTGGCATCTATGTCAAATGTGCTGCAACATCAGCATCAGGCCATGGCCACGACTTATGACATGATGTTCAATCTCAAGGAACTTTTCGGACATCAGAGTAGGGCGGCTAGACAGGAGGCTTTGAGGAACTTGATGACGACCACCATGATCGAGGGAACACCCATCAGGGACCATGTTCTCAAGATGATGGCTCATCTAAATGAGATGGAAGTCCTCGGAGCTAAGATCGATGGGGAAACCCAGGTCGATATCGTTCTCCAGTCTCTGCCTAGGAGTTTTGAGCAGTTCCACCTCAACTACAACATGAAAAAGAGGTTGTATTCGTTGGCGAAGCTTCTGACAGAACTCCAGGCGGCAAAGGGGCTTTTTCGTCAAAGTGCTCAAGCCATGGTTGCTCAGAAGGTTTCTACTTATAAACCGAAAGGGAAGAAGAAGAAGAAGCAAGGTGGAGCAAAGAAAGTGGCAGTAGGACCTCAGGCAGGAGTGAAGAAGCCAAAAGGCAAGTGCTTCACTTGCAAGCAGACTGGACATTGGAAGGCGGACTGTCCTCGCTGAAAGAACAAAGGTATATCTTCTTGTTTAGTTGTTGAAACATGTTTAGCGGTGTTATCTACCAGTACCTGGTGTGTAGATACAGGAGCCACTGATCATGTCTGCAATACTTTGCAGGGTTTCCAAGAAACCCGACGACTAGCTGTGGGAGAGATTACCGTCTTCATGGGCAATGCTTCAAAGGTGGCGGATATTGCAGTGGGAGACGTTTATTTATATTTTGATAGGAATAAAGTTTTGGTTTTGAGAAATTGTCTTTATGTACCTACTTTTAGAAAGAATCTAATTTCAATTTCTAAATTGTTTCTGGATGGATATTCTGTTTCTTTTAATGACAAAGTTGTTATAAAAAGGAATAGGGAGATTATCTGTTCTGGTACATTGGTTGGCAATTTGTACACTCTTGAACCGAAAACTCCCACAATGCATATAGAAGTGAATAACTCATCTTCTAAGTCTAATAAGAGAAAAGAACCTTCGAAAATGAACCATACATATCTTTGGCACTTAAGACTTGGTCATATTAACCTGAGTAGAATTTAAAGGTTGATAGCTGATGGACCCTTGGGTTCATTAGTGGTGGAAGATCTCCCAACCTGTGAGTCTTGCTTGGAAGGTAAGATGACCAAGAGGCCTTTTAAGGATAAGGGGTATAGAGCCAAAGATGTATTGGAATTGGTTCATTCCGATTTGTGTGGTCCTATGTCTATCCAGTCTAGAGGTGGCTTTGAATACTTTGTCTCTTTTATAGATGATTATTCAAGGTATGGATACATTTACTTGATGCGCCGTAAGTCTGAATGCTTTGATAGGTTCAAAGAATTCAAGGCTGATGTGGAGAACCGTCAAGGTAAAAGTATCAAGACACTACGATCTGATCGTGGTGGCGAGTACCTCTTGGGAGAGTTTAGGAGTTACTTATCAGAGGTGGATTCAATCCCAATTATGCTGGCACACCCGAGAATGGTGTGGAGGCGAAGGAATAGGACTCTTATGGAGATGGTCGGATCGATGATGAGTTGTGCAGGTTACGATTCGCCTCGGGGTTTACTCGAAACGACAAAGACACATTCTCGAACATGGTTCCATCTAAGTCCACTCTACCCCCTTGTGGGACTGGCGAAAGCCTAGTCTAATACATATTCGGATTTGGGGTAGTCCAGCACATGTGCTGAAGGGAGATGCTGGTAAGTTGGAATCTCGTACAGAAGTACGCTTGTTTGTTGGCTACCCTAAGGGAATGAAGGGTGGTTTGTTCTATAGTCCTAGAGATCAGAAGGTGATCGTGAGTACGAATGCAAGATTTCTAGAGGAGGACTATGTGATGAACCACAAGCCCACGAGTAGGATTGTTCTTGAGGAGTTGATAGGGGAAGTCTCGACTTCAGTACCACCGGTACAAGATGAAATACCACAAGTCACTGCACCGCGGGTCACTGAGCATACACAGGAGGCACCTCATCGTAGTGGGAGGGTTGGTAGACAACCAAAGAGATTCATGTTCTTGGGAGAGTCTTCGGACTTAGTCCCTGGTAAACATGAACCTGATCCTTGGACATATGACGAGGCACTCCAAGATAGAGATGCGGTATCTTGGCAAAGAGTGATGAATTCAGAGATAGAATCTATGGATTCTAATCATGTCTGGGAGCTAGTAGAACTACCCGATGGTGTGAAAGCCATTGGATGCAAGTGGATCTACAAGAGAAAGAGAGGAGTAGACGGGAAGGTTGAGACCTTGAAAGCTAGGCTTGTTGCGAAAGGGTATACTCAGAAAGAGGGTATCGATTATGAGGAGACCTTTTCACCGGTAGCTATGCTTAAGTCTATCTGGATTCTCTTAACTATTGATGCTCATGAGAATTATGAGATTTGGCAGATGGATGTCAAGACAGCTTTCCTTAACGGAAGTCTTGAGGAAAATATCTATATGAAGCAACCAGAGGGATTCATTGCAAAGGGCAAAGAGCATCTTGTGTGTAAGCTTAATCGGTCCATTTATGGATTGAAGCAAGCTTCTAGATCTTGGAACATCGGCTTTGATGAGGTAATCCAGTCATATGGATTTATTCATAGTCCGGATGAGCCTTGTCTATACAAGAGATGTGATGGAAATGTAGTGGTATTTCTTGTACTATACGTAGATACCATTTTGTTAGTTGGCAACAATATCAAAGTGTTATCAGACGTAAGGGTATGGTTGTCCAAACAGTTTGATTTGAAGGACTTGGGAGAAGTGGAACACATCCTTGGGATCAAGGTGATAAGGGATCGCAAGAAAAGGATGTTGTGCTTATCTCAAGCTTCATACATTGACACTATCCTGGCTCGTTTTAGCATGCAGAACTCCAAGAAAGGTTTTCTACCTTTTAGGCATGGAGTACCTTTATCTAAAGAGATGTGTCCCAAAACATCAAAGGAGAAAGAGGAGATGAAGGCGGTTCCTTATGCTTCGGCAGTAGGAAGCCTCATGTATGCTATGCTATATACGAGATCAGATATCTGCTTTGCCGTGGGCATGGTTAGCAGATATCAAAGTAATCCTGGACAGGGACATTGGACTATGGTAAAGCATATATTGAAGTACCTGAGAAGGACTAGGGATTATATGTTGGTTTACCGGGCAGATCAATTAGTCCCTGTGGGTTATACGGATTCTGATTTCCAATCAGATAGGAACAACAGTAAGTCTACCTCGGGATTTGTGTTTACTTTTGGAGGTGGAGCCATAGTATGGAGGAGTGTCAAGCAGAAATGCGTGGCGGACTCTACCATGGAAGCTGAGTATGTGGCAGCCTCTGAGGCAGCCAAGGAAGCTGTATGGCTCAGCCAATGATATTATTTACATGGTGTGCCGTTAATTATAGGAGGAAACTGTGTCCTACATATTAGGTTGATGATGTCCCCTTGAGGAGCTCATAAGGTTCATCATGTAAACCCTGAAGGTTGACTTAGTCAACATGATGATAAGGTTGAGTGGTACTACTCGAGGAGTTAGATGTTAATTGATTGATGGTCAGTAAATCAATTAATTGACGGACATTCGATATCTTAAATACGGGGAGATGAATGTACAAATAATGTATGGAGCCCATATTAATTTATGGGGGTTGGTGAGGTAATTCAATGATGATCCTCTAGTGGAATGGAACATCATTGATGGATCATGTTTGTGTGGTTCCGATCCATCGGGTGGCCAAGATCCAACTCCTCCTCAAGGTCCCTATCGTAGCCTAATATAAACCTCATGAAGCCTAGATCCAATGATGGAAAACAAATCCCTAGATCCGACGGTGGAGATTAAATCTCTAGATCCGACGGTTGAGATTAAATCTCTAGATCCGACGGTTGAGATTAAATCCCTAGATCCGACGGTCGAGATTAAATCTATAGATCCGACGGTTGAGATTAAATCCCTAGATCTGACGGTTGAGATTAAATCTCTAGATCCGACGGTTGAGATTAAATCCCTAGAACCAATGGTGGAGATTAAAACAAGGCTTAAGCCTAACTCTATAAAAGGAGGCTTAAGGTGGGCGGCAAGCTAAGTTGTTGGTTGGTTTTGGAGATTAGGGTTTTTCCTATCATAAGCTTGGGTGGAAAGAAACCCTAAGGAGGAAACCCTAAGGTGATTAGGGTTTTGTTGGGCGGCTAGGGTTTGGAAGGTAAGGTGGGCGGCAACTATAGGAAAGGTTCTCTTCTTCTTCCTAGGGTGTTGCCTGCACTTATCTCTTTTCCCTCTACCTTGGTCGGCGCTCAACCTATTCCTCTTCTCCTCTTCTTTTCCTCTTGGCCGGCGGCACAAAGGAGCTAGGGATTGTTCCCTTGTTCGGTGCCTTGGTTGGCCATCTTGTTCTCTCTTTTCTTGGGGCCGCCGGCAACAAGCTTTTGTGGCTTGGTGGTTGGCTCAAGCAAGAAGGGAAGGAGAGTTCTTCTTTCTTTTGATTGAAGAAGATCTAGGAAGCATCAACTTGTGGAGGATCTTCGCCCACACGAAGTCTACAAGGAGGTTAGGACATACGATAGAAGATCGAGAGGTATAAAAGTTTTACAAGTTTTATTATTGATCTTTGCATGTTCTTATTAATATGTTTGTATGTGTTGATTATATATGTCTGCATCCATATGTATTTGTATAATCATGGACCCCGAAGATAAACACAAAAACCGGCGATCCCTCCGTCGTCTCTTCCGCGGCTAACCGACTAGAAGAGTTTGGTTGCTTGAACAACTAGTTTGTTCAAGTGATCGCTCAAGTCGTTAGCATGATGACGAATTGGTTGAGCTTAGGAAACTCATCCCATCCGGATTAGTTTTCATTAGTAAAAATTTTAATCCGGGGACATGGGAGCCAACGAGCCTCCGAAGCAATGCTAGCAATAGGAAGAAGAGTTTTTTTTATGATCTTCCTTTTTTTGGAGTGGACAAGGAAAGGAAGATTAGTGATCTAGGAGGCTTCGACTTTTGGAAGATCATCGCCCACACGACGTCGAAAAGGAGGAAGGACATACAATAGAAGATCAAGAGGTATAATAAGAAGTATAATCTTGTTTATTTTGATTAGTGTTCTTTTGTATTATGCCTATAATTGTTTTTCAATTATATGCATGTTATATGTTTTATTTTGTGGCTAAATATATTTGGACCCTGAACATAAACACAAAAGTCGGCGATCCGTACATCGTCTATTCCGCGGCTATTCATAGAATAGAGGTTGGTTTCTTGAACAACACGTTTGTTCAAGTGACCACTCTAATCAAATAGCACGACGATGATACGGTTGCTTGGGTTATTGTCACGCTCCGAGAGCATGCCGAGCCGAAAATCAAACGGACAGCATCTCCCCTATACGTGGCAACATTTCGGGTTAATACAAGGCACGTAGGCCCACAATAACAACATAACATATATAGTAAATACAACAACTACTCAAAACACAGCGGAAACATAATACAGCAAGCTACACACATGCATACCGGTATGACTAACACATCACAACAACACAAAACCTCGACAAAATCCGAATCTACAACATAGTACATTACAAAAACTCCAACTACATAACACAATGTACGAAAATCCCAAAACAAACACGGGAGCCTCGGAGGTGAGATGAGATGTCAGCCAGCATTGCTCCAAGCCATCACGAAGTCTTCTACCTGTTACCTGTGCGACATAAAAACCCAGGGTCCGTGGTGGTGGTGAGTAAAACTCAGCAGGTAATAGAAAACATGTATATATGTAATATCACATGTATTTCAACAACATAATATATAGGTACAACAGGTATATCAGCCTAGTATATAAATACAAGCATATACCGTCTAACCAAATGAACAACGTAAAATGCACACATACCTGAAGTCTACTACGCTACTCTGAACCAACCTGAACATATATCTGACATATATATAACAGGAAGAGTAATACCAACTCAATCTACTCATGCTACAGGTCAAGGTATCTAATGGTTTGTCCAACACATACCAGTATCTGACATAACTGTATAACATATGCAAGAAGCATGCATGAATATGATATATAATCAAATGCAGCAAGCATAATACAATAAAATGCAACATCACAATAAGCATATAAATATAGACTGCATCTATATATGTATACTAATCACAATCATTCATATATATATATACATGCATATATGTATATATATGGCAATATGCAAAAATGTCATAAGTCGGCAATGCAGCATGCATGGTCATGTCGGCTCACCCTAAAGCTACCACGACCCCAGTGTGGCCTAGGTGGCTCGAGCATGACAACTGTCCCAACTCAACACCAACCACTACTCTCGAGTGGCCGAGTGGGTAGTATGATCGAGTAGCATATAAGCGTAAAGAGCAAGCTACATGATGGGGGTCCTTGCTGTTGGCCACTCCGACAGTCACTACCCATGAGTGGTCGAATGGCACACGCGCAGGACTACGACACGCAAATCCAACTACCACCGTCTATAGTGGTAGAGTGCGGCACCACAATGCTCTACCCTCACACCGATTACTCCTCCTATGAGTAACCGTGGAGGCAGGATGACTGACGACACTCTCAACCACAAGGGAGACCTCGTCGCCAGCGTGCATGCAAATGACATGAATGTAATGTCTCACATACAGACATCCATCATAGACTCTCTATTCTACAAAGAGTCATACTAATCAGATCAACGCACTCTCTATCCTGTAGAGAGTTGTACTCAACTGATCATAACACTCTCTATCCTATAGAGAGTCATACCAATCTAATCGACGAACTCTCTATCCTGCAGAGAGTCTTACTCAACTGATGGACGCACTCTCTATCGTGCAGAGAGTCATACTCACTGATCGACACACTCTCTATCCTGTAGAGAGTCATACTCAAACTGATTATATCAAGCTAGGACCACCGGTCCATAGTGACACACTAAATATCATTCACCTGACCCTTTACACAATACATGATCGATGGTAAACATGAAACCTAAGGGTATTAAAATTAACCCTACGTTCAAAACATTACCTACCCACAGATGACCCCTTTGCCCAATTTACAATCAGGTTGTCATCGGGACTTTACTATTCACACTTAACTAAACAAATTTTAGGTTATTTACATCACCTATATATATAACTCCTAATCATGATTAAATGTAACATGATAGCAGCAATGGAGTTAATAGCCAAAGGAAAAGTATCAAACAATAGATAATAAGAGCAGGGTCAAGGTAACATGATCATATAAGATGATCATGCATCTAAATTTGTATGCATTAAACTACCTGACCAGGGTTTGAATTACCCACCTACTGTATATGCTCGTAGTAATAAAATCCTCACGGCCGCGGACCCGTCTCGTATCCACGTCCTGCAAATAGTATCAATTACATTTTAGTGCAAGCATACTACAACATACGAATTAATTATTATATCGTTCTTATAGTCGCATCCTTTTTTTATCGAATACGATTTAGGAAACTCCCTCAAATTATCCAAGGTCGATTTACTATAACCCACCTTCACTTTAGACCCTCAACTGGTACGATTAACATCATAATTAAAATCCCCGTGTTTTCAATTAACAACTACTCAAAATCTATACATTCAATTCCATACACCAATTTCCATATGAACCGGATATTCTATAACCCAGAACAACTCTCTAATCACGTAACCCACCGATCACAGCTCATGTACATCCATTTACAGCCCATACTCATCCAAAATTTCAACTCGCAGTCCCACGGGACACACGACAACCACCCATAATCACACGGCAGCCTCCCATTCGAACCCATACTCTATCCACAACCACTTCTACGCTTATTTCTATAAAACAACCCCTTTTCACAGCCAACAAAACACAATTACAACTCGATTCACAACCGTAAAAAATCACACAATAGTAAATCGATATTAAGAATAGAAATCCAACAATCTGCACTGAACTGATAGAACAAACAACAGAAAAAAGAAGGGGATCATGCTCACCACGATAGGAGTCTTCACCGACAGAACAAACTTTCCAATCCTCAATCTACCGATAGAAGGTCCTGCTCCCAAATTTTGCAATGGTGTCAGCCAAGAATAGAATATCACAGTAACATAAGAGAAACTAGGCTTACCGATAGTTGGAATTTCATCGGCCGAGTAATCCTCCAAATTTGGCAGCCAACCCCTCCTACTCTCTTGTTCATTGGTTCTGCACAAATCACCATTTTGGTCACACAAGGGAAATCAAAAATTGGAGTTCTATCCTCGTCCCAAAAGAGAGAAATGATTGCTCATACCTAATTCCAGCACTGATCGGCAATAGGGATCAGTAATCGCGAGGGAAAATAACTCAAAGCTGGCTGCCCTATTCGGAGAAAACCTCCACTACAAACCAAGCCTGGCGCTCCCCCCTCCAGCCGGACCTTTCACCGAGCACAGGACAACGTCGACAGTCGGCAGTTTGGCGGGGAAGAGCTGCGAAGGTCGTCGGGGGCCTGCTCGATGGGTTCTCTCGACACAGGAGAAAATCGGCAGAGCGAAGGTTGGAGGCGTGAGAAGAAGGTAGACGAGTGAGAGGAATAGGGCTCGAGAAAGGTCAGCGTCGACGGTGGAGTCAGGGACGAGCAACTCGCGGTGTGCGCGAAGGGGAATGGAATCGGCAGAGTCACAAAGGGGAATGACTATTGCAATGAAGAAGGAGGTGAAGTCGCGTGAATTGGAACGCTCGGAGTAAAAGATTTTCAGTGAGATTAAGGCTAGACGGCGCAGGATCGGCGAGGTGTTAAGTGTGTTAACGGGTCGGTTTGAGAATGGATAGGGTAGAAATCCAATAAGCCATTAACCCTAGATTCAATTAAATCTAGGTTAATTAAGCTATTAAAATTTCTTAAGCTAGGTTAGATGTAATTAACTCCTAACCATACCATTTTTTTTCGTCGTATCTTACATTCTCCCCCACTTATTAAAATTTGGTCCCTAAATTTCGTACTTAAATGCTAAAATTAGATCAAACATATTCCGAAATAACCACATACCTCAGGTAAACAAATGAGGGTATCGAGCTCGGATAGTATCTTCCAGCTCCCATGTAGCCTCCTCATCCGTATGATGCTGTCATCCCACCTTTACGAGTCAGTTGATTTTGTTCTGCAACTATCGCTCCTTGCGACCAAGAATCCACACCGGAATCTCCTCATAAGTCGCATTCGCCTGGAGTGGTATCGGAACCTCTTTTAGAACATGGTCAGATCGCGATACGTATTTCCTCAGCATAGATACATGGAATACATTGTGAACACCCGCAAGTGTCGGAGGTAAAGCCAACCGATAAGCTACACCTCCAATCTGCTCTAATATCTCAAATGGACCAATGTAGCGTGGAGCGAATTTTCCTTTTAGCCCAAATCTCTTGACTCCTTTGGTGGGTGACACTCATAGGAATACATGGTCCCCGACTGAGAATTCCAAAGGCCTTCGCCTCCGATCCGCATAACTTTTCTATCTATCCTGGCCTTTGATAATCGTCATCTGATGACTCGTACCAACTCCGCATCATGTTGTATACTCTGAGGCCCCAATATCTATCGTTCCCCAACTTCCTCCCATAACACAGGAGATCTGTAGGGTCTGCCGTATAATGCCTCGAAAGGAGCCATCTGGATAGAAGAGTGGTAGCTGTTGTTGTAGGCAAACTCCACTAAAGAAATGTGATCCTCCCAACTGCCACTAAAGGAATGCTAGTAAGTGAAGTACTTGCCTTTCGGCATCTTCACTCCTCCCACCACATTTGCTCCACCTTGTTTCTCCTTCTTCTTGCCTTTCGGCTTAGAAGTAGAAATCTTTTTGAGCAACCATGGCTTGAGGATACTCTTCGAAGAGTGCATACATGTACTTCCTAGCAGATAAGACAATATTTGGATTCTTTTCCAATCAATATTATTAGGGTACAGTAAGTTTATTTTCTTTAGTATCACAATAAGTGGACTGAAAGTCATTTTAAAAATCCTAAGAATCACATAGATCATTACTTTAGATTTCCAATATTATTGATTCCTCAAAACAATAAAATTTCAAAATCAACCAACACCTCAAAACACCAAGAATATCGCATGCCACGCAGTGTGGACGTATACGAATTCTACATTTGTAAGAGCAAGTTTCACCCATTAATTTTATTATCTTGTCAACCTTACTTCTTGACAAATAAAATTAATAGTTGGTTCCTCTTTGGCCCTACAAATAAAAGCAGTGACTCCGATGGGGAGGATACTTTATATTTGCATCTAAGTGTGCACCATTACACGATACTAAGGGAATTATTTCGGATTATGTGCCTTACCGCTGTGGAAGTACACACGCTCCTAGATAATTTCCTATAACCATTATTTGACCTAGTGATCTGCAAACAAACTCATCCGCAGGGAGGAAGGCACTCAGAGCCGACACGCAAGTTTGTTGCATCACACGTCAAATTGTAATGGAGGTCGTGGGAATTAATTAAAATATCCTTCTCCCACTTAGTAAATTGAAAATGAGGAATTTTCAAGCACACACAACATGCATATAAAATAAATCAGCAATAAATATGGAAAAAACAGAATTTTTCCAACTATTATGGCATTGTTCTCCAATATGCGTTCCGTCGTGTCGCTACCTCGTCCGCTCCTCCTACGCCATGTACGAGCCATCCGGAGATCCGAGCTGAGAATAAAACCTATTTTATTTTACATCCATTGATCCTATACTCCACGAGGGAGTGTACATGAAATCTAGATCGCAAGTAAAATAAAATAAAGAGTGGCTAAACAATGTCGTATTCAATTACAAAAATTAAATACTAATTTAGCCTCGTCAATCCCGAGGATTCAAATAATATACAATCACACACACATGCAATCACATACACACATATATAGCCATAATAGTTGGATCTTATGCCTGCAACCAAAAAGTTAGCCTACGCACATCCTACTATTATCCGGCATACTCAATATATGATATGTGCATGAAAGTAACCGAATCCAAAACACACAAAACCGGAAACCGTGGCTCTGATACCAATTGTTGTAATGTGGCTATTCCTAAGGCTCATTCCCATTAAAATTTTCACTAATGAAAACTAATCCGGAGGGGATGAGTTTCCTATGCACAACCAATTCGTCGTCGTGCTAATGACTCGAGCGATCGCTTAAACAAACTAGTTGTTCAAGCAACACAACTCTTCTAGTCGGTTAGCCGCGGAAGAGACGACGGACGGATCGCCGGTTTTTGTGTTTCTTATCGGGGTCCATGATTATACAAATACATGAAAATGTAAACTAGTATAATCAACATATACTAACATAAAGAACATAAGCTAGCATATCAAATAAGAACATGCAAAGAACAATAATAAAAGTTATAAAACTTTTATACCTCTTGATCTTCTATCATATGTCCTAACCTCCTTGTAGACTTCGTGTGGGCGAAGATCCTCCACAAGTTGAAGTATCCTAGATCTTCTTCAATCCAAAGAAAGAAGAACTCTCTTTCCCTTCTTCCTTGAGCCAACCACCAATCCACAAAGGATTGATGCCGCCGGCCCCAAGAATAGAGAGAACAAAATGGAAACAAAACTCATCTCTTATCGAGGACCAACCATCAAGCTCCAAGCATGATGTTTGCCGCCGGTCCAAAGAGAAGATGGAATGGAGTATGGAAGCCAACCGAAAGAGAAACACCAAGGGTATGGGCGCCGGCCAACACTTGGAGAAAGGAAAGGAAAACAATCCTCCTCCTTGTTGCCGCCCAAACCCTAGACAAAGCTTTCCTAATTTCCGCCCAAGGATGAAGGGAAGGAGAATAGGTTGAGCTCCGGCCAAGGTATAGGGAACATGGATAGTGGCCGGCCAACACTTAGAAGGAAGAAGAAGAAGATCTTCATCTCCATGTTGCCGCCCAACCTAATCCCAAAACCCTAACCCTAGCCGCCCAACCCCAATCCTATCCCATCTAGGTTTTGGTTGCCGCCCAAGGGAAGCCATCCTAATTCCATCCAACCTAAGCCATAGAAGGAAAGGTAAAACTTGGGCGCCGGCCAAATCAAGGAGGAATAGGGAGGATGGGTTGCCGGCCAACTATTGGAAGAAGGAGAAGCCTTGCCGCCCAACACCATCAACCAAACCCTAACCCTAATCCATATCTCTTTTTTTTCCGCCCAAGCCTAAGCCCCTATTTATAGAACTTAGGAGAAAGTTGGTTATTGATGAGGTAGCCAAAAATATAGGAACTAATTCCCAATTTTCTTGCTGCCCAAGGGTAGCAAGGAATTAGTAAAAAAAATTTTCTTCCTATAATCTTGCCGCCCAAGGTGGCATAGGAAATTTTTTTTTTCACCAATTCTAATCTTAAATTTTTTTTTTAACTAATTCTAATCTTGCCGCCCAAGGTGGCATAGAATTAAGAAAAAAATTTTATCAATCTTTTAAACTTGCCGCCCACCTTATCCAACCTTTCCTCTCCCTTTTATATAGAGTTAGCTTTAGGCCTTGGTTTAATCTCCACCGTCGGTTCTAGGGTTTTAATCTCAACCGTCGGATTTAGAGATGTAATCTCAATCGTCAATTCTAGGGTTTTAATTTTCCATCATTTGATCTAGACTTCATGAGGTTTATATTAGGCTACGATAGGGACCATGAGGAGGAGTTGGGTCTTGGCCACCCGATGGATCGGAACCACACAAACTTGATCCATCAATGATGTTCCATTCCACTAGAGGATCATCATCGAACTACCTCACCAACCCCCATAAATTAATATGGGCTCCATATATTATTTGTACATCTATCTCCCCATGTTTAAGATATCGAATGTCCGTCAATTGATTGATTTACTGACCATCAATCAATTAACATCTAACTCCTCGAGTAGTACCACTCAACCTTATCATCATGTTGACTAAGTCAACCTGCAGGGTTTACATGATGAACCTTATGAGCTCCTCAAGGGGACATCATCAACCTAATATATATGACACGGTTTCCTCCTATAATCAACGGCACACCATGTAAATAATATCATTTCTCAACTTACCGGGCATATTGATTTAATCCATAGAAATCTCACCCTCTGGTAAATCAAAGAAATAAATATTAAGTACATGTGCTCGTTATTTATATCGGGATTAAGAGCATGTACAACATAATATCCGAGGTCCGATTCAATTATGTAGTCAGCAATAAATTGAATCACCTCTATGTCGGTCTTGCTCAATACACCTAAGTGTACTAGTGTATCTCTATGTTCAAGACAAAACAATACCAAGCTACACTACAACCATGCCAATGGTTTGTCCAAAACCATCTTGGTTGTGAGCCTTTACTTATATTCTACAAGGGACTGATAACATGATCTTCTGTGCCGCACCCAGGCACCATGTTATCTACAATGTAAAATATTAGACAATATGCACACATATAAATATAACGTGTAAACAATGATCATGTGATTCTTATTTCAAAATAAAGATGTTCATACAAAAGAGCTAGACTTTCAGTATACATCCCAACAGTCCTTTCTCCGAAGAGAACCAGATTATATCCAACAGTTCGCGATAAAGCGGTCACATTTCTGCGATGAATGCCGCGGGGATTTTTCCTAGATCATCTGATCTCATCACCTAATCCTACGAGCTGCAACTATAGAATACTGAATAAATACGACCATCGTCGTATACTCTCTTTTCTGTACTAAGCAAATCACATCTGGAGATAACTGTTGGTGTCTGCTGAATCTTCTAAGATGTCTTCTGCTGATGCTGCTTCTGTACTGATCTCTGTTGTCGAGACGGTGCATCTTCCTCCTGGAATACCATCGATAGTCTTCCACTGTGTCTTCAAAGTATACTTCCTCTACTGTACTGGTTTCTCACAATAGCAATAGATGAACTGATCCAACGAATAATCTGACTTCACGTGTCTTCGTGATCTGTACTACACACACACAATCCCTTCGAAGTCTTCGTTCTGATTTTGCTGATATCCACGAGAACATCCTAATGATCTGCAGTTGGTTTTCTATAATCGGAAAATAGCTCAAAGCCTATGAATTTGATCTTGCTCCTTTATCCAACAGTCGGAGACTTCTGACCCAAGTAAGTTGACCTGCATTATCTGCTTATCGGTCTCCAACTCTTAAACCCTTGTACGGAGTCATTTCTAAACTCCTGTCTCAATCCAACGTCTTCCAGCAGGATCTGGTAGAAGATCCCGGCATCCTAATCCAACTATAAGCTAATAACTCTGGGTGGCTTAAATCATCCATTCATCTTCTTGAGCTATTAGGTGGTTGTAACCTCTGCAAGTCTCACGACTCTGCACAGTACACTATTACTAACCGATCACCATTTCATGAAGCTCGAGAATTCCTTACAATGTGTCACTGAAAGTGACACGGGGAAATACTCTCCCTCAACATCACTAAACAATGATCAAGTGATGTTTTATTTCCCGAAGGTTATTTTCTGCATTTATCACCAAATAACGGCTTGATCCCGATAATGGTATGCAAACAACTCTTCTTTCTCGGTATAACATGAGTTAAGTACTCAAAAGTACTCTCAAAGTTATACAACTCAGTACGAACAACTCAGGGATAAAATACCTATGAAACACCGTAACCTAGCCTTCCTCTATCTGCATCAACAATAGTCTATTTGTCTTGTCCATTACCCAACAGGTAATGATCTGACTAGCACAGTTAGTGGAAATCTCCAAGACTATAGTCTCTGATTTTTATAATAAATATGACGACTTGGCCCCTGTTTTCTGACTCGGTATCAGTCGGTTCTCAAAGGTAAATCACCTTTTCGACACAGGTTCAAGACTCAGACTCAACAGGTCGTTCCCGTGGTTAACTCAATCCACGATTACGAATAATAACCAACATACTACAGGTTATTCCCTGTTATTAATATTAAAACCATAGTCAACTAAAATCGGGAGTATAAACCCTAAAGGCCACTCTGGTTGGTCGCCTAGGTGGACGACCCCTACTACAGGTCTGCATAGGTGTCATAACTCTATTGTATACACCTAGTGATCAAGTTTAGGTAATTATCTACTAAACCATAAGTTATCAGGAATTCTTACCTCGTGCTGCTTGAAGCTCAGACCGCTGTCCTTCTCATTTCAGAAAACCAAAATTGAATAAATCGACTCCCGAGAATCCAAGACTCGACACAAAAACAACATTGTATGGCATCGCAGAACCTAGGGCTCTGATACCACTAAAGTTGTCACGCCCCGAGAGCATGCCGAGCTGAAAATCAAACGGACAACATCTCCCTTGTACATGGCAACATTTCGGTTTAATACAAGGCCCGTAGGCCCACAATAACAACATAACATATATAGTAAATACAACAACTACTCAAAACACAGCGGAAACATAATACAACAAGCTACACACATGCATACCGGTATGACTAACACATCACAACAACACAAAACCTCGACAAAATCCGAATCTACAACATAGTACATTATAAAAACTCTAAATACATAACAATGTACGGAAAGCTCAAAACAAACATGGGAGCCTCGGAGGTGAGAAGAGATGTCAGCCAGCGGTGCTCCAAGCCGTCATGAATTCTTCTACCTGTTACCTGGGCGATAGAAAAACCCAGGGTCTGTGGTGGTGGTGAGTAAAACTCAGTAGGTAATAGAAAACATGTATATATGTAATATCACATGTATTTCAACAACATTATCTATAGGTACAACAGGTATATTAGGCTAGTATATAAATACAAGAATATACCGTCTAACCAAATGAACAACATAAAATGCACACATACCTGAAGTCTGCTACGCTACTCTGATCCAACCTGAACATATATCCAACATATATATAACAGGAAGAGTAATACCAACTCAATATACTCATGCTATAGGTCAAGGAATCTAATGGTCTGTCCAACACATACCAGTATCCGACACAACTGTATAACATATGCAAGAAGCATGCATGAATATGATGTACAATCAAATGTAGCAATCATAATACAATCAAATGCAACATCACAATAGGCATATATATATATACTGCATCTATATATGTATACTAATCACAATAATCCATATATATATATATATATATATATATATATATATATATATATATATATATACATACATATATGTATATATATATATATATATATATATATATATATATATATATATATATATATATATATATATATATATATATACATGCATATATGTATATATATGGCAATATGCAAAAATGTCATAAGTCGACAATGCAGCATGCATGGACATGTCGGCTCACCCTAAAGCTACCATGACCCCAGTGTGGCCTCGGTGGCTCAAGCATGACAACTGTCCCAACTCAACACCAACCACTACTCTCGAGTGGCCGAGTGGGCAGTATGATCGAGTAGCAAATAAGCGTAAAGAGCAAGCTACACGATGGGGGTCCCTGATGTTGGCCACTCCGACAGTCACTACCCATGAGTGGTCGAGTGCCACACACGCAGGACTACAACACGCAAATCCAACTACGACCGTCTATAGTGGTAGAGTGTGGCACCACAATTCTCTGCCCTCACACCGATTACTCCTCCTATGAGTAACCGTGGAGGCAGGTTGACTGACGACACTATAAACCACAAGGGAGACCTCGTCTCCAACATACAAGCAAATCACATGAATGTAATGTCTCACATACAAACATCCACCTAGACTCTCTATTCTACAAAGAGTCATACTAATCAGATCAACGCACTCTCTATCCTGTAGAAAGTCATACTCAACTGATCATAACACTCTCTATTCTATAGAGAGTAATACAAATCTAATCGACGCACTCTCTATCCTGCAAAGAGTCGTACTCAACTGATAGACGCACTCTCTATCCTACAGAGAGTCATACTTACTGATCGACACACTCTCTATCCTGTAGAGAGTCATACTCAAACTGATTATATCAAGCTAGGACCACCGGTCCATAGTGACACACTAAATAGCATTCACCTGACCATTTACACAATACATGATCGATGGTAAACATGAAACCTAAGGGTATTAAAATTAACCCTATGTTCAAAACATTACCTACCCACAGATGACCTCTTTGCCCAATTTACAAACAGGTTGTCTTCCGGACTTTACTATTCGCACTTAACTAAACAAATTTTAGGTTACTTACATCACCTATATATATAACTCCTAATCATGATTAAATGTAACATGATAGCAGCAATGGAGTTAATAGCCAAAGGTAAAGTATCAAACATAAGATAATAAGAGCAGGGTCAAGGTAACATGATCATATAAGATGATCATGCATCTAAATCTGTCTGCATTAAACTACCTGACTAGGGTAGGAATTACCCACCTGCTGTATATTCTCATAGTAATAAAATCCTCACGGTCGCAGACCCGTCTCGTATCCACGTCCTGCAAATAGCATCAATTACATTTTAGTGCAAGCATACTACAACATACGAATTAATTATTATATCATTCTTATAGTCGCATCCTTTTTTTATCGAATACGATTTAGGAAACTCCCTCAAATTATCCAAGGTCGATTTACTATAACCAGCCTTCACTTTAGACCCTCAATTGGTACGGTTAACATCATAATTAAAATCCCCCTATTTTCAATTAACAACTACTCAAAATCTATACATTCAATTCCATACACCAATTTCCATATGAACCAGATATTCTACAACCCAGAACAACTCTCTAATCACGTAACCCACCGATCACAGCTCCAGTACTGCCATTTACAGCCCATACTCTACCAAAATTCTAACTTGTAGTCCCACGGGACACACGACAGCCACCCATAATCACACGGCAGCCTCCCATTCGAACCCATACTCTATCCACAACCACATCTACGCTTATTTCTAAAAAACAATCCCTTCTCACATGCAACAGAACACAATTACAACTCGATTCACAACTGTAAACAATCACACAGTAGTAAATCATTATTAAGAATAGAAATCCAACAATCTACACTGAACTGACAGAACAAACAACAAAAAAAAGAAGGGGATCGTGCTTACCACGATAGGAGTCTTCCCCAGCAGAACAAACCTTCCAATCCTCAATCTACCGATAGAAGCCCCTGCTCCCAAATTTTGCAATGGTGTCAGCCAAGAATAGAATATCACAGTAACCTAAGGATAAACTAGTCTTACCGATAGTTGGAATTTCACCGGCCGAGTAATCCTCCAAATTCGGTAGCCAACCCCTCCTACTCTCTTGTTCACCGGTTCTGCACAAATCACCATTTAGGTCACACGAGGGAAATCACTAATTGGAGTTGTATCCTCATCCCAAAAGAGAGAAATGATTGCTCATACCTAATTCCAGCACTGATCAGCAACAGGGATCAGTAATCGCGAGGAAAAATAACTCGAAGCTGGCTGCCCTATTCGGATAAAACCTCCACTATAGACTAAGCCTGGTGCTCCCCCCTTCAGCCGGACCTTTCACTGAGCACAGGACAATGTCGGCAGCTGACAGTTTGGCAGGGAAGAGCTGCGAAGGTCGTCGGGGGCTTGCTTAATGGGTTCTCTCGACACAGGGGAAAATCAACAGAGCGAAGGTTGGAGGCCCGAGAAGAAGGCAGATGAGCAAGAGGAAGAGGGCTCGGGAAAGGTCAGGGTCGGTGGCGAAGTCGGCGACGAGCAACTCATGGTGTGCGCGAAGGGGAATGGAATCGGCAGAGACACGAAGGGGAACGGCTGTCGCGATGAAGAAGGAGGTGAAGTAGCGTGAATTGGAATGCTCAGAGTAAAAGATTTTCGGCGAGATTAAGGGTAGATGACGCAGAATGGGTGAGGTGTTAAGTGTGTTAATGGGCCGGTTTGAGAATGGGTAGGGTAGAATTCCAATATGCCATTAACCCTAGATTCAATTAAATCTAGGTTAATTAAGCTATTAAAATTTCTTAAGCTAGGTTATATGTAATTAACTCCTAACCATACCATTTTTTTTTCGTCGTATCTTATAGTTATCCCTTTTATCTAGGATTAAAAAATTTTTAATCCGGGGACGTCGATGGAATCGCCATGAACATGCGACTAAGTTGAAGTGGGAAGCGAAGTTTCTCCACCTTCATGTGGAATAAGAGCTTTGGTTCCAAAGGAAAAACCTTCAAGTGGTATCAAAGCCACGGTTTCCGGTTTTGTGTGTTTACGATTCGGTTACTTTTATGCACTTTTCATATATTATATGTGTCGAATAATAGTAGGATATATGTAGGTTTACTCTTTGGTTTGCAGGCATAGGATCCAACTATTATGGCCATATGTGTGTATGTGATTGTATGTGTGTAAATGTATATTTTGTTGAATCCTCGGTGTTGACGAGGCTAGTATTTAATTTTTGTAAATTAGATACGGCATTGTTTAGCCACTCTTTTTATTTTAGTTTACTTTCGATCTAGATTTCATGTACACTCCCTCGTGGAGTATAGGATCGATGGATGTAAATTAAAATATTTTTCTCGGCTCGAATCTCCATATGGCTTGTACATGGTGTAGGGAGGAGCAGACGAGATGGCGATACGGCGGGAGACATATTGAAGACAAAAGCCATAATAGTTGGAAAATAATTATTTTTCATATTTATTGCTTATTTTTTTGATATGCATGTTGTAGGCTAGAAAATTCCTCAATTTTAAATTACTAAGTGGGAGAGGGATATTTTTATAAATTCTCACGGCCTCCATTACGATTTGACATGTGATGCAAACAAACTTACGCGTCGGCTCTGAGTGCTTTCCTCCACATCGGATGAGTTTGTTTGCGGATCACAGGGTCGGATATGGTTATAGGAAATTATTTAGGAGCGTGTGTACTTTCCCATCGGAAGGCACATAACCCGAGATAATTCCCTTGGTATCGAATAATGGTGAACACTTAGATGCAAATAGGAGTATCCTCCCCATCGGAGTCACTACTTTTATTTGTAGGGCCGAAGAGAAACCAACTATTAATTTTATTTGTCAAAAAGTTAGGTTGACAAGATAGTAAAATTAATGGGTAAAATCTCCTCTTACAAATGTAGAATTCGTATACGTCCACACGATCATGGCGTACGATATTCTCGGTGTTTTGAGGAGTTGGTTGATTTCAAAATTTTATTGTTTGAGGAATCAATAATTTTTTCAAATCTAAAGTAATGATCTATGTGATTCTTAGGATTTTCAAAAATGACTTTCAGTCCACTTGTTGTGATACTAAAGGAAAATAAACTTACTGTACATAATTATGTTGATTGGAAAAAGGAATCTAGATATTGTCTTAACAGCTGAGGAGTACAAGTATATACTCTTCGAAGAGTGTCCTCCTAAGCCTGCGAATGAGATGGAAGTCCTTGGAGCTGAGATCGATGGGAAAACCTAGGTCGATATCATTCTCCAATCGACAGAAAGGCTTGCTCAGGCTCAGGCCATCGTTGCTCAGAAGGTTTCTACTTCTAAGCCAAAAGGCAAGAAGAAGAAGAAACAAGGTGGAGCAAAGCAAGTGGGAGGATCTCAGGGAGGAGTGAAGATGCCGAAAGGCAAGTGCTTCACTTGTAACCAGACTAGACAGTGGAAGAAGGACTGCCCAAACCGCAAGCAGAACAAAGATATATCTTTTGGTCTAGTCGTTGAAACATGTTTAGCTGTGTTATCTACCGACACCTGGTGTGTAGATACGGGAGCCACTGATCATGTCTGCAATACTTTGTAGGGGTTCCAGGAAACCAGACGACTGGCTGAGGGGGAGATTACCGTATACTTGGGCGATGCCACGAAGGTTACGGCTGTTGCAGTGGGAGATGTTTATTTATCTTTTGAGAAAAATAAAGTTTTGGTTCTTAAGAATTGCCTTTATGTACCTTTATTTAGAAATAATTTAATTTCTATTTCTAAATTGTTTATGGATGGATATTCTATTTCTTTTAATGACAGAGTTGTTATAAAAAGGAATAGGGGCATTATCTGTTCGGGTGCATTGATAGGAAATTTATACACACTTGAACCAAAAGCTCCCATGATGCTAATAGAAGTTAATAACTCATCTTCTAATTCCAACAAGAGAAAAGAACCTTCGAAGATGAACCAAACATATCTTTGGCATCTTAGGCTTGGTCATATTAACCTAAGCAGAATTCAAAGGTTGATAGTTGATGGACCTCTGGGTTCATTAGTGGTGGAGGATTTCCCAACCTGCGAATCTTTCTTGGAGGGTAAAATGACCAAGAGGACTTTTAAGGCCAAGGGGTATAAAGCCAAAGATGTGTTAGAATTGGTTCATTCTGATTTGTGTGGTCCTATGTCTATCCAGGCTAGAGGTGGTTTTGAGTATTTCGTCACTTTTATAGACAATTATTCGAGATATAGATACATTTACTTGATGCGCCACAAGTCTGAATCTTTGACAAGTTCAAAGAATTCAAGGCTGATGTGGAGAAACGTCAAGGAAAAAGTATATAGACACTACAATCTAATCATGGTGGTGAGTACCTCTTAGAAGAGTTTAGGAATTACTTATCAGAGGCAGGGATTCAATCCCAATTGTCTGCACCTGGCACACCCCACCAGAATGATATAGTAGAGCGAAGGAATAGGACTCTTATGGAGATGGTTAGATCGATGATGAGTTATTCTGAGTTGTCAGATTCATTCTGGGGATATGCTCTAGATGCGGCAGTGTATATTCTTAACATAGTCCCATCTAAATCAGTGCCTTCTACTCCCACAGAATTGTGGACTGGGCGAAAGCCTAGTCTAAGACATATTCGAATTTGGGGGAGTCCAGCACATGTGCTGAAGGCAGATGCTAGTAAGTTGGAACATCGTACAAAAGTATGCATGTTCATTGGCTATCCTAGAGGAACGAAAGGTAGTTTGTTTTATAGTCCAAGAGATCAGAGGGTGATCATTAGCACGAACGCCAGATTTCTAGAGGAAGACTATGTGATGAACCACAAGCCCATGAGTAAGATTGTTCTGGAGGAATTAAAAGGAAAAGTCACTTCTTCAGTACCACCGGTACAAGAGGATATACCATAAGTCGCTGCACTGCGTGTCACAGAGGATACATAGGTGATACCTCGTCGTAGTGGGAGGGTTGTGAGACGGCCTGATAGATTCATGTTCTTGGGAGAATCTTATGATTTGGTCCCTAGTGAACATGAACCTGATCCCTGGACATATGACGAGGCAATCCAAGATAAAGATGCAGTATCATGGCAAAGTGCATTGAATGCTGAGATTGAATCTATGGATTCAAATAAGGTCTGGGAGCTAGTAGAACCACTCGATGGTGTAAAAACAATTGGATGCAAGTGGATCTTCAAAAGAAAGAGAGGAATAGATGGGAAGGTTGAGTCCTTCAAAGCGAGGCTTGTTGAGAAAGGGTATACTCAGAAAGAGGGTATCGATTATGAGGAGACCTTTTTGCCGGTGGCCATGCTTAAGTCTATCCGGATTCTCTTATGCATTGCAACTCATATGGATTATGAGGTGTGGCAGATGGATGTCAAGACAGCTTTTCTTAATGGAAGTCTTGAGGAAAACATCTATATGAAGCAACCAGAGGGATTCATTGCGAAGGGCAAAGAGCATCTTGTCTGGAAGCTTAATCGGTCCATTAATGGATTGAAGCAAGCTTCAAGGTCTTGGAACATCCGCTTTGATGAGGTAATCCAGTCTTATGGATTTATTCAAAGTCCGGATGAGTCTTGTGTATACAAGAGATGTGATGGAAATGTAGTGGTATTTCTTGTACTATACGTAGATGACATTTTGTTAATTGGCAACAATGTCAAGGTGTTATCGGACTTAAAGGTATGGTTGTCCAAACAGTTTGATATGAAGGACTTGGGAGAAGTGGGACACATCCTTGGGATCAAGGTTATAAGGGATCGCAGGAAAAGGATGTTGTGCTTATCTCAAGCTTCATACATATACACCATTATGGATCGTTTTAGCATGCAGAACTCCAAGAAGGGTTTTTTACCTTTTAGGCATAGAGTTCCTTTATCTAAGGAGATGTGTCCTAGAACATCTAAGGAGATAGAGGAGATTAAGGCGGTTCCTTATGCTTCGGCAGTAGGAAGCCTCATGTATGCGATGCTATGTACGAGACCAGATATTTGCTTTGCCGTGGGCATGGTCAGCAGATATCAGAGTAATTTAAGACAGGGACATTGGACTACGGTAAAGCATATATTGAAGTACCTGAGAAGGACTAGGTATTATATGCTAGTTTACCATGCAGACCAATTACACCCTGTGGGATACACGGATTCCAACATCCAATCAGACAGGGATAACAGTAAGTCTACCTTAGGTTTGGTGTTTACTTTGGGAGGTGGAGCCATCGTATGGAGGAGTTGTCAAGCAGAAATGCGTGGCGGACTCCACCATGGAAGCTGAGTATGTGGCAACCTCTGAGGTGGCCAAAGAGGCTGTGTGGCTCAGGAACTTCCTGATGGACTTGGATGTGATTCCTGGTTTGCCCAGAACTATCACAATTTATTGTGATAATAGTGGTGCAGTTGTAAAATCGAAGGAACCATGAGACCATAAGGCAAGTAAACACATAGAGCATAAGTACCACCTGATACGAGAAATCGTAAAGAGAGGTGAAGTTGCTGTCGCCTATATTGCATCAGAGAATGACCTGGTAGACCCTTTCATTAAATCCCTTCTAGCGAGAGCTTTGAAAGGCATGTGGAGGGAATGGGAATCAGATGTATGGCAGTATGAGGACAACATAGTCTTTTAGTATAAGTGAGAGATTGTTGGGATGTATACTGAAAAGTCTATCTTTTATATGAACATCTTTATTTTTGAAATAAGAATCACATGATCATTATTTGCATATTTATGGTTATGCATATTGTCTAATACATTACATTGTAGATAACATGGTGTGTAGTGTCACACGGGAGATCATGTTATCCACTCCTTGTAAAGTATAAGTAAAGGCTCACAACCTAGATGGCTTTGGACAAACAATTGGTATGGTTGTAGTGTAATTTGTTATGGTTTGTCTTGACCATAGAATCACACTAGTACACTTTGTGTGTATTGAGCAGGACCGACTTAAAGGTGATTCAATTTATTGCTGACTACATAATCGGATCGAACCTCAGATATTATATTGTACATGCTCTTAATCCCGATATAATAACGGGCACATATACTTAGTATTCATTTCTTTGATTTACCAATGGGCGAGATTTATAGATTAAATCGATAGGCTCGGTAAGTTGGGAAATGATATTATTTATATGGTGTGTCGTTGATTATAGGAGGAAAACGTGTCCTATATATTAGGATGATGATGTCCCCTTGAGGAGGTCATAAGGTTCATCATGTAAACCCTGCAAGTGGAATTGGTCTGGCATGATGATAAGGATGTGTGGTACTACTCATGGAGTTAGATGTTGATTAATTAATGGTCAGTAAATTAATTAATCGATGGACATTCGAGATCTTAAACACGGGGAGAAAATGTACAAATAATATATGGAGCCCATATTAATTTATGGGGGTTGGTGGGGTAGATCAATGATGATCCTCTAGTGGAATGGATTATCATTAATGGATCGGACTTTATGTGGGCTTGATCCATTAGGTGGCCAAGATCCAACTCCTCCTCATGGTCCCTATTGTAGCCTATTAAAACCTCATGAAGCTTAGATCCAATGGATGAAAACAAAACTCTAGATCCAATGGTAGAGATTAAATCTCTAGATCCGACGGTTGAGATTAAATCTCTAGGTCCGACGGTTAAGATTAAATCCCTAGAACCAATGGTAGAGATTAAAACAAGGCTTGAGCCCAACTCTATAAATAGAGAATTAAGGTGGGCGGCAAGGCTTATGGCTTAGGAGATTAGGGTTTGCTTCCCTTGGGTGGCAATGAATCCTAGTTAGGTTAGGATTGTGTTTGGGCGGCTAGGGTTTGGGAGGAAAAGTGGGCGGCAACAATTGGAGTGGTCTTCTTCTTCTTCCTTGGTGGTCGGTGCCTATCACTCTCCCATATTCCTTGGTCAGTGCTCAACCTATTCCTCTTCCCCTCTTCTTTGGCCGGTGGCAACTAGGAGAGCTAGGGTTAGGGTTTTGGGCGGCTACAAGGTGAAGGATTGGTTTCCTTTCTCTTCTCCAAGAGTAGGCCGGCGCCCATCACCCTCCTTGATTCTCTTATGGCCGGTTCCCATACTCCATATTCTCTTCCTTGGCCGGCGACAACATCGAGTCTATTGACTTGGTGGCCATTTCTAGATTGGAAGAAGAGTTTTATTTTATGATCTTCCTTTGTTCGGAGTGAACAAGGAAAGGAAGATTGGTGATCTAGGAGGCTTCGACTTTTGGAAGATTGTCACCCACACGACATCCAAAAGGAGGAAGGACATACAATAGAAGATCAAGAGGTATAACAAGAGGTATAATCTTGTTTATTTTGATTAGTGTTCTTTTGTATTATGTCTATAATTGTTTTTCAATTATATGCATGTTATATGTTTTATTTTGTGGCTAAATATACTTGAACCCCGAATATAAACACAAAAGCCAGTGATCCGTACATCGTCTATTCCGCGGCTATTCGTAGAATAGAGGTTGGTTGCTTGAACAACAAGTTTGTTCAAGTGACCACTCTAATCGAATAGCACGACGATGATACGGTTGCTTGGGTTATCCCTTTTGTCTAGGATTATTTTTTTTTAAATCCGGGGACGTCGATGGGATCACCATGAACAAGCGACTAAGTTGAAGTGGGAAGCAAAGTTTCTCCACCATCATGTGGAATAAGAGCTTCGGTTCCAAAGGAAAAACCTTCAAATAAATCAATTATCACACAAAGCATGATTTTATCTATTTATGGGTGCATTATCATCACCCAACACTTTTTCAAAAATTAAGTCCACACCGTCCTAAGTCAACCAAAACATATGATATAAGTAAAATCCTTATGGTTGACTAACCTAGGGTTTTCCAACCCCTTAAGGATGGATTTAGGAACCCAATACAAGTTCTTTCCTATAGGGTTCACTAAATATTCTTTAGGGATCCATTTTCTAGCTATTGTCTTTTTCTTGGCTTGACCCCTAGCAATCAAACATTTATAGGCCTTTTCATTTTTATTTTCCTTATATCCTAGGCCTTTCCTATTGACGCTTGCCCTTTGGCTCCCTATGATAATGTTCAAAGTATTTGAGCCTATTGTGAATTTTTTCTAGGGCTTTAGTCAAATGGTCTACCTTTTCCCTTAAAGCCCTATTTTCTTCAATACATGCATCACTAACATCAAAAGGCATATAATGATCATGTGAGCATGCATCATCATGACTAGAAGAAGTATTATCATTAATATTTAAGCATGCTTGTTCTAATTTTTCTTCTAGGGTCTTAATTTGATCTAGCATGCTCTTGTTTTTCTTTTTGGCCCTAAATAAGTCCCTAGTTAAGCTAGAAATCATGGAAGCTATTTTCTTGGGAGTTAGATTCGTTACCATAGTTTCCATGTCTTCTTCTTCGGATGAAGAGGATGATGATGAGCCTCCCCCTTCACTAGAGCTCTCCTCACTTGTGCTTGATTTTTCTTGTTCGGAGGAGGAGGAGTCTAGATCATTAATGCCATCAATGCAAGGTTTGTGACAAAAGAATTTTCTTCCGCCGATGATGATGATGAGGAAGGATCATCCCATGTCCTTGCCTTGAGTGCTTTGGCCTTCCCCTTTTCCTTGGCCTTCTTTTCTTCTTCCTTTTTCTTGCTCCCTTTCTTCTTTTCCTCTTTCTTCCTCCTCTCTTTTTTGCTCTTGTTCAAGAGAGGACAATCATCTCTTATATGCTCTTCTCCTTGGCAATTGTAGCGTATGATCTTCCTCTTGTGCCTTCTCCTATCATAAGATTTGTAAATTTTAAATTTTTTAAAGCACGCCTTACCTTCCTTACCATATAAGTATCTTCATTGCTATTCATGGAGGATAAGGAGGATGCTTCATCGGAGGAGGAGGGAGTCTCCATCTTCTTCTTCTTCCCCTTGTTGGCTACTAAGGCTACTCCTCTTGATGGCTTGATACTTGATTCTTCAATTACTCCCTCAAGCCTTGTTTCATGGAGCTCCATGGTTGAGAAGAACTCCTCTAAGGTGCTAACTTCTAAATTTTTGGAGATGTAGAAGGAGTCCACCATTGAGCTCCACTTCGAGGACCGGAGAAAGGCATCTATAGCCTTCATTATCATGTCCCAGTTTGATAGCTTTTCTCCTACACTTGTTAGTCCAATTAAAATTTCTTTATACCTAGAATGTAAAGAATTTACCTTCTCTCCCTTTTCGAGTTTGATGTTGCTTAATTGTGAGCGAAGGAGATCTCTTCTTGCAAGCTTGGCCTCGAAGGTGCCTTCATGGAGTTCCACCAATCTCTCCCACATCTCCTTGGCACTTAAGCACTCCCCAATCCAATTGATCTCTTGTTGGGGGAGTACGTTGTATAAGTGATGTTTGGCTTTTGAGTTTGCCAAGTGCTCCTCCCTTTGTTTCTTTGTCCACCTTGACTTCTCTAGTGGCTCCCCCTCTTCATCCCTAGGAACTTCAAAACCATTTTCCATAGTGAGCATTATATCAAAATCGGTCTCGAAAAATACCTCCATTTGCTTTTTCCACCAAGCGAATTCTCCTTCAAACTTTGGTAGATTAATGTTGGAGTCTGCCATCCTTGATTTAGTGCTTGTTGCGGCGGTTAGTCCTCTACAAGCTACCTTGGCTCTGATACCACTTGTTGGAATGTTGCTGGTCGGATAGAGGGGGGTGAATAGCCCTTAATCGTCGTATAGTGGAAGTCATTCTTAATCATCTACAATTAACGTTAGTGCAAGCAGAAATATAAAGCAAAGAAAATTAAGAACAAACAAAAAGATAAACAATGCTAACACCAATATGTAACGTGGTTCACAGCCTTGCCGCTAATCCACAGACCGATTCATCTCCGGTGAATCACTCCAAAACCAATCCAATATCGGTCTCTCCCTTTAACCAAAGCAATGTGGAGGAAAACCTTTTTACAACACAATCACTCCTTTTTACAATAGATTTGAAATAAGAACAAGAGAAAGAGTTGGAAGCTTGTGGAGCACTTGGATGATCACTTAGAGCATAAGCATTAGCCATCCACAAGCCCACACCTTCTCTATAAATAGAGAAGGTCGTTTTCTTCCCATTGGGCACTAGCAGTCGACTGATGCCCCTATCAGTCGACTGCTCCTGTAGTCGTTGCCCAATAATGGCTTCTTCCACGTTGGATTTCATCCAACGACTCCCACATCAGTAGACTGATAGTCCCATTAGTCGACTGATGGAGCTATCAGTCGAGTGCCGGAAGCGAGCACTCGACTGCTCACCATTCTATGCCCGAAACCCTTGCGACCAGTCGATTGATGCCATCATCAGTCGATTGGTTGTCTCGATAGTCAACTTCCACCCTGTGGCAGTCGACTACTGGCACATTATCTAGACTCGTATACTAGTCGAGTCATAGTTGACTTGGAGCAGTCGACTGCCATTACATGGCAGTCGACTGATGCCGGGTAAAACTCAAACTTAACATCCGTTTGAGTGTCCGGCGATCGAGTAAACCTCAACCTTTGCGGTCGAGCCTCCGACACTTAGCCATTCGGCCAAGTTCACCTAATGAGCTACTTACATTTCACTCATTCTCTCATCTCATTTGAAGCTCTCTTCGTTCGCGGCCACATCCCTCGGCAGCATCAAGCGCACAACTCTGTAATTCTCCTTCGCGTCTCTTGCCCTCGAAGTTTGCTTCCTTGGCTTCGCTTCAAGTCATCTCGTCCGACGGTCCCTCGGATGCATCAAGAGCACAGCTTCGCAATGCTCCTTCTCCGACTCAAGCACGAGGTTGTGAGTTGGTGAAACTTGCCAAAGCTCCATGTGCGAATTACTAAGTCTTGCAAGACTCCAACGTACATATCAAATCCAATCATCCTAACTTAAATGCTTTGCCACACACATCAAAACCATATCACATGGGTTGATTGCCCTAACATCTAGAGTATTTCAATACACACTAATGTCATCCTAAATCTGTGAGATGTGATTGGTTTTTCCTTAAACTAAGGGATCATGCATTTTTATCTAGGCATATCCCATTTAATCATCCTACATATCAAATAATGTCGATTTCCTTAATTTTAGGTGAATAAATGCATGAATATGCTCATGACATATATTGATTGAATAATTTTCAAAAGGAAATCTATTATTCCTAAATGATGCATGGTGTCATGACAAGTTAGAAATCAACCTAAGTATCAATATGACATGTTTTATATAATTAAGTGATACATGATGTCATGACATGAAGTGTGTCACACATGGTATGGTAAATGTATAAAATACAAAGGTGTAAAGATACCTAAGTCTTGAACCTAATTGTAATTCTCTAAGGTTATGTCAAATACCAAGTTTGATATAATGACGTATTAACTTCCTCGAGTGTACCAAAACCCCCAACCTTACACACTATTGACTTTAATCTAATTGTGTCGATTATGATCAATTTTTCAAACTTCTATTTCCATTGGCACATCCTAAAATCTCTTAGGATCATATTCTAAATTTATTTTCAAAGTATAACTATACCTTGAAAATGCTCTAAAATGTCAACTCCACTATGGTTAGATTAACTACCTTTCCATTTTAAGTTGACACACCCTATACCCATCTATTGTGAAAGGATCACTTCCTAGGAACCCAATACATATTAGAGCTCCTTGGGCATTCTAGGTATTCACTAGGAATAACCTCCCTTGATACCTTCTTAATGACTCTCCTAGACTTCTTGGAAGCCTTAGTTATTGTACTCTCATCAAGGCTGACACTCTAGGGATTTCTTCCCTTATTACCTTGACATTCCTAAACCTAAAGTTGGTTTCATAGGTTTGTAACTCAAACCCTTCTTCTCCTTAAGTAGCCTTGCTTGTAAAAACCTAGATTTAGTGTTTTTGACCCCCTTAAGCATACTTTCCATCCTTTTAAGTGTGTTCTCTAATATATCAAGCTTTGACCTCAAAACTTGATTTTCTTCCATTAATGCCTCAAATTTTGGTTGTTCAATATTTTTTGTTTATTTTTCTTCCTAGGCATATGTCTATTCTTCGTAGGATTATTGCCTAGGTTTTTCTCATCCTTCCTTTCCTTAAGTAAACTAGGTCTACATATAAGGATACTAATGTTTTCCTTAGGTAGGGTAATTTTTGAGTGTTAGTGCTTATAAGAATCATATATCTTGACAACGAAATGATATTGTCCACTTTGGGCCTAAGCCCTCATAGTTTTATTTTTGAGCTTTACCCAAAAGGTCTTATGCCAATGGAGACATCTTTTTATCTTATAAGCACATGATCTTTTTCATGTCTTACCAATGTGGGACTTTGATTGTATTCCTCATATTCCCAACAATCCCCCCTCCTTAAACAAAGGATAATATTAAGCCCCTCTCAAGTATATCTGTCCTTGAAGGACTTCCTTTACTTGATGTCCGATCCTCAACCCACCAGGACTTCTTGCCAACTGTCTGGTCCTCTTGACCCAGTTGGACTTCTTGGAAGTTGTCCCTCCCTTCTAACCCAAATGGACTTCCTGCCTAGTGTTTGGTTATCTTGCTCTGGACATGGGGGCTCCACTTCCTTCGTTCGAGTTTCATGGCTTGACATGGAACATGGCACTGATACCAAATGTTGGATCGAGAAAGACGCTAGAGGGGGTGAATAGCGTATTTCTAAAACATTATTTTCTTTTTAAGAAACAACGTAAATGCAGCGGAAACATGAAAATAAAAAAACAAAAGACAGAGGGCCTTTTTGCTTGGTTCACACCCAACCCATTGTGATCCTTGATCACTTTCGAAAGGCAAACACTAAAGATGATGTAGAGAAAGAGGTAAAAAAAACCTACCTCTCCTCTTTGCAAGCAATAAGTAAAAAATAAAACCTAAACAAAGTACCGACACAAAATATGAAGGAGATGAGTTTTTTGCCAGTGTTACGACGTTGTTGCACGACCTTTGAGTGATGGAGCACTTGAGAGCTTTTTGTTAATGAATGAAGGGTGCATCACCCCTTCTTTTATAGCTTTTCCACACCCTAGCTCGTTGAGATCAAGATCTGAGTCAAACAAGCTTATCATCCCTCATTTTGTGGCTCTTATCTTAACTTTCTTCGAAGTGACCAGATTCATTAGTAGTCGACTGAAGCTTCAATCAGTCGACTGACACCTACATCACAAGGTTAGTACAAGAACTATACAGTGAACAACGCGACAGTCCTATACTATTCGATCTTGACTTAGGCCTTCCTCCGAAAGTCTTAATCGGATCATCACCTACGGATGTCCCCGGACTGAGAACGCGACTTGTCCTCTCCGCACAAATTTCTTCCCTTCCTTACCTTTTGTCCTTTTGACCTTTCAGTTGTTGGGAAATTGACCATTGTTAGAGGGGGGGGGGGGTGAATAGCGTGTTGTACGTCGATGATGGAATTTAATCGCGTGCTTGCCTATGATTGTTAGTACACAGTGGAATATAGAAATAATACAAACAAATACACAATCACAATTACAGGCACAAGAACACAACAATATAATGTGGTTCATAACCTCAAGGTTCCTACTCCACGGGTTGAGCTCAACGAGCTCGAGTGATGACAACACCACTAATAAAACTCCTTCTCGATAACACGTCAGAAGCGGAGAATCCTTGTACACAGATTACAATAGTAATACAACAAAAATACAAGCAAATACAATAGAATATAAGTAAAGAAAACTTTACAAAGAGCTTTTAGATTCTTGCTTGTTTGGTACCTTGAGCTACACTTGGAGACCCATAATTGCACTACCAAATCGCCCTAAGAAACCATTGCCAAAAACCTCCTCCATGAGTTGCTTTTATAAGCTGCATTCGGGCTGGATTTTACCTAGCAGTCGACTGATCATGACCATCAGTCGATTGCTCCTATAGCCGTTGTGAGACAACAACTCGATCCACGTTGGATAAGTTCCAACGGATACACTGGCAGTCGACTGCTAGGTCCGTAGCCAACTGACTAGTCGACTATCGAGGATTCTGCTCCGGTAACCCCAACCAACAGTTTACTTTAATCCATGGCAGTCGACTGCTCAAGCCATTAGTCGACTTCCCAATGCTGGCAGTCGACTGACAGGCTATTTCCTACAGTTGAACACTAGTCGACTCTGATTAGTTCGACTCGTCATAATCCCAATCGACTGTCACGAGTCAACTATTAGTAATATATGAGAGATGTTCTATGGCAATGCCTTATGTTTGAACCATTTATATGATAAATGAAGATTCACTATTTGAGTATACATGTTTTCATTTATTTGATTAGATCTTAAACTCATTTACTGAATGTCCACGATACGATTCACAACATGAGAGAATTTGTGATTGGATCACAACTAGTGAGTATCTCTACATGTATAATTGTGATGTATCAGAATTATCCTTAGTCGATGAATTGATGGATTTGGACATCATCAATTCTGTTGAGACTAGCACGAGGTATACTCCTTGGTGTATTCAAGCAGCTGATTCTCACTGGCTGGAGACATTGTGATGTCCAGAGTTAATCGTGGATGCTAGTTATCGTAACTAGTTCATTTGAGTGACCAGCTATAATACTTCATATGGTTCTCTACATATATAGACATGTCAATGAAGTTCTTACTTCAGCTTAAGTGCGATGTTCCTTTGACTTACCGTATTCAAGTCATCTTGATCATGAAGACTTATGCTTTAACATCTTAAGCAAGAATTGATACCGTCATTACCTCTTCTCTATGAGCTCACAGGCAAGGTGTTACCCGAACCAATTAACGGGTTCAGTGGAGAAAGAAGAGAGGAACGGTTCGAGCGCAAGCGCCTAAAATAATTGGCACGGGAAAGCTAGTGAAGGCAATCAACACGGTAAGGCGAAGGCGGGAGGAGACACTTCGATGGAAAATAAACAAGAATCGGTTCGGCCAGATAATCATAGAGGCAAATGGGACGGATAAGAATCGGTTCAGCCTAGGAAATTCAGAGGTCGTTCGGTGAGGGAAGAAGGAGAGTGGGTTCAGGCTAGCAGGGAGCCCAAAGGCTATACCATCCATGAGCTATAGAACTAAGTTAGTTCCACCAAAAGTGGATGGTCGAAGGGGACAGGCTAACCTAGTTTCCTAAAATGTAGATGAGGAAGCGTTATGTAATAGAAGGAGAGGTTCCCACATAATATTTCGAGGAGCCTTCGCCCCTTGTATTTGTAACAGAATTATTCTCTAGGTGGACGTGGTGGCCACGTGTACGATGGGGATAATCTGCGAGGTAGCGATAGATCAGAGAAGGAGGATAAAAGGGAGAAGGAGGATAGAAGAAAGGGGATCCGCAATTATTCCAACAAGCAAGAGACGAAGAGACAGGAGGAGGAGAGCTACCACTACCTCGCCGGAGAAGGAGAGTAGCGACCTTCGCTATCACACTGTGTGTACTCTTTCTTGTATTGAGATTAAATTGTAAAAGGATTTCTCCTCCACCTCAGGAAGTTTCCTTTCCGTAAAGGAGGACGTTCATAGTGGAAAGTCCTTTGTCCCTGGTGAGAGAGCTCACCTCCGTGGAGTAAAAATACTCATTCTAAAACACGTTACATCCTGTGTTCTAGTTTTCATTGCCAGTGTTGGTTTTGTGTTTCTTTGCTTCGTCTTCTCATCATTTTTACTGTTGCGGTCTGTGAGAACCCCCAAAGCTTCCTTCGTGCCTTCGTCACATCGAAAGGAGGTAAACGCATTTTTTCCTCGCCTCATCAGTTGGCGCCGTCTGTGGGAACATTTGAGCTGGACGTCGAGATGCAGCCGGAAGAGATACAACAACCAGTTGCCTCCGCAGTGGAGGAACACCCCATTACCATCTTACCTTCACAGTTGAAGGCTCTGATGGATGACGCTATTACGGAGTCCCTCGCTAGAGAAAGAAGAAGGACCGGATATCTTCATCCTCATTCCAACGATCCTTCTTCCCGAGGCCCGCCCCCAGAAATGCCTCCTCCCTCTCGTACAACCGATAATGTTGAAGTATTGCCTATAGAAGGACTTAGGGGGAGAGCACCTCAGAACACTACGCCCTTAACCCAGACCCGACGGGAAGAACAGGGTGAAAGTCGGTCGACCAGACCTCCAAAAGTTTATGAGCCCAGTCCTTTTACCATGGACATCCTCTCTGAAATCCCCCCCATCGTACTTCCAGAACCCCCAGGTAGATAAGTACGATGGCTCGACGGATCCCGAAGAGCATCTCTCACAGTTCGATGGAGCGGCCTCGCTCCACTGTTATACCGATGCCCTCAAATGTCGAGTCTTCCGGACTACTTTAACCGGTTCGGCACAAAAATGGTTTAATACTCTGCCTCCGGGATCCATCACTTGTTTCGCTAATTTTCAGGGGATGTTCAGTTGGGAGTTTGCTAGTTGCAAGGTGTATAAGCATGATGCCTCTATCTTGATGCACATCACACAAGGGCCCTCAGAATCACTCAGAGGATATCTTCACCGGTTTACCTCTGCGCTAGGGGTATTCCTTCTTCAAGATCAGAATCTTTCAGAGCCGCCATTCCGCACGGACTGAATGAAGGCCCCTTCCTTAGTTCACTTTTGAGACAACCTACTAACAGCTATGAGGAGTTGTTAAGTCGTGCGGAACAATTCATCCACAAGGAGGAAGGACTGCAAGTGCGGAGAGCTAAACATGCTACCGCGGCAGTCCTATTCGAAAGAACTCGTCCTGTCGCCCCTCAAGTACCCCCTCGTCGAGGTTATGTGCGACCCTTTCAACAAGAGGCTCCTAGTCCTCGGCTATTGTTACAAGGCGCTCACCCTGTGTCGCCATTACAGATTATGGCCGCTGAGGCACCTCCTCCCACTAGGACTTGGAAGGAGCGGGAGATGGAATTCTATGATCAGCAGGGTCTACTACAACGACCCTTAGGATATAGGGGGATACCACATAACCCCCCCCCCCCCCCCCCGCCCTATTTTTCTGCAAATATCATATGGAGTATGGCCACGCTAGTGCCCGATGTTTCAAGCAACAAGAGGAGTTGGATCACCTCCGAACAACATACCCACAATTGCAGTTTCAGATGGGAGAGCCAGCACGGCGAGGGCAACGACCCAATACGGTCTGCCCAGGGTCATACGATCAACAACCGCAAGTTACGTTCCCCCAAATGCCATCCCAGGAGGTTATTTCTCAAGAGGGCCCGTCAGGTGAGGACCCCTCATCCAATCTAAATAATGCTCCCACACGGGGGGTTATCCATGTTATAGCCGGAGGACCCACTGACGGGGACTCCAACCGGGCGCAGAAGTCATACGCCCGTCTCATGGAAAGTCTGGCCATTATCACCGACCAGACTGTACAAACTGCACTGCCCATTTCATTCGGGTCAGAAGATCTTCAAGGTGTCCTACTGCCCCACACGGATGCCTTAGTTATCCGAATATCCCTAGCCAATTATGAAGTGGCTAGGGTGCTGGTTGACTCAGGAAGCTCTGTCAATATCCTCTTTCAGGAGGCTTTCGGACAGATGCAGCTGGGAAATGCCTAGCTAGAAGATGTGGCTACACCCCTCTTTGGGTTCGCGGGGCATGTGGTCCACTCCACAGGGCAGATTTCATTGCACCTGACTCTGGGCGTAAAGCCTAGCAAAAAAACCAATATCATACCTTTCCTCATCATGGATGCTCCGTCCACTTATAATGCCATTCTTGGTCATCCTTTCCTTACTATTTTTCAGGCGGTGGCTTCCCCGTACCACCAGAAATTGAAATTCCCAGTTGGACCATTGGTGGGAGAAATCCGAGGGGAACAGAAGGCTGCCCGAAGCTGTTATGTACAAATGGTTCGGGATGATCAGAAGAAGGCCCGAACCGATGATCTCAAAGGCAAAGCTATCATCATTTCTGATGTCTGCGTCTTGGAAGAATTCCCCCCCCCCAAAGCAAACAAAATAGAGGAAGGAGAGCTGGTGGAAATAGCTCCAGGAAAGGCCACACGGGTGGTGCAGTAGCTGGAGGCCAAGGAGGAGCTGGTGGCCTGCCTGCGGGAGAATGAAGACATCTTTGTGGGAGATGTGGATGATCTCACAGGGATTAACCCCCGTGTGGCTGAACACTATCTCAACATAACCAGAGGAGCCCGACCTGTCCAACAGAAGCGGCGACACTTCGGACCTGAGAAGGACAAGGTCATAGCTGAAGAAGTGGACAAATTGTTAAAAGCGGGTCATGTAAAGGAAATCCAATTTCCCGAGTGGGTTTCCAATGTACTCTTGGTCCCCAAGCCTTCTGGGCAGTGGAGGATGTGTATCGATTTTCGTGATTTGAATAAAGCATGCCCTAAAGACTGCTACCCCTTGCCTTGTATTGATCAGTTGGTAGATTCCACTGTAGGATATGAAGTGGTGTCCTTAATGGATGCATACCAAGGATACCATCAAATACCTTTGGCCAAAGAAGATCAAAAGAGGGTTAGCTTTGTGACGGCAGGAGGGTTATACGCTTATGTGGTGATGCCCTTCGGTTTAAAGAACGCAGGGGCCACCTATCAGTGCCTCATGGACATGATTTTTGCCGAGCAGAAAGGGAAAAATGTGGAAGTCTACTTCGATGACATCTTAGTCAAATCGAAAATCACTCGAGATTTGGTCAAGGATTTAAGTGAAACCTTCGCTACATTGAGACGGTTTAATATGAAGCTGAACCCTAACAAATGCATGTTCGGAGTAAAAAGCGACAAATTCTTAGGGTATATAGTAACTGAGAAAGGGTTGCAGGCTAACCCTGAGAAGGTGCAGGCATTATGCAACATGAAGTCACCCACTAACTTGCGAGAGACCCAGAAGTTGGTGGGCAGGATTGTTTCCTTATCCCGATTTATAGCCAGATCGGCGGACAAAGGGCTACCTTTCTTCAAGATTCTGTGTAAAGCTACCAAATTTCAGTGGGACGATCAATGCGAGCAGGCTTTCCAGGAGTTGAAGAAATATATGGTTGGACTCCCACTGTTAGCTAAACCAGTGGTCGGAGAACCGTTATGGATGTATTTGACTGTCTCAGAGGGAGCTATTAGTTCGGTTTTATTGAAACAAGAAGGCTCTCACCAATAGCCTATTTATTATACCAGCCATATTCTAAAGGGAGCTGAATTTCGTTATACAGAGCTAGAGAAGCTGGCATATATTCTAGTTCTAACCGCCCGTAAATTGAGGTCGTACTTTCTGGCTCACCCCATCACTATTCTAACTCACAGTGAACTGGGCAAGGTCGTCACTAAGCCCAACTTCTCCGGAAGATTAGCCAAATGGGTAGTAGAATTAAGTGAATATGATATTCACTACCAACCCCGAACTGTTATCAAGGCCCAAGCGCTCGCTGACTTTCTAGCGGAGGTACCTTGTGGCTCGGAAGATGGTTCGTCAACAAAAGAGGAAGGATCAGATGCATAGAACATATTTGTAGACGGTTCTTCAAGATCTATGGGTAGCGGTGTCGGTGTTTTGTTAATCTCCCCTGATAAAGAGGAGACCCGCATAGTCGTACGCCTGGGATATTAGGCATCCAATAATGAGGCGGAGTAAGAAGCCATTTTAGCGGGATTACAGGCTGCTAAGGCAGTAGGGGCTTTTTCAATTATAATCCATTCGGATTCCTAGCTGGTGATATCACAATTTCAAGGTTCTTTCACAGTTCGGGAGGAAAGGTTGCACAAGTATTTGAAAGCTTTTGAGAAAGAAAAAGTTCAATTTCAACAAGTCCTCTTGAAGCAAATTCCACGGGAGAATAACGGGAAGGCAGATGAATTGGCTCGGGTGGCTTGCACTATGGAAGGAGTGAAATCATTGGAAACGATTCATGCGGAAATCCCTACTTCCCTAGCGATATGCAATGTGGAGGAAGCGGGGCCCGAACCAGACCCAATCCCTGATTGGAGGACCGACATTATAGCTTATTTACAGCATGGAAAGATTCCTGAAGAAAAAGGAGCAGCATCTTCTTTAATGTGCAGAGCCAGACGATTCACCATCTTAAACGGAGACTTATATAAGACATCTTTCGGACGACCCTTATTGAAATGTTTAGGAAGTGAGGATGCTGAATGGGTGCTCCGGGAGATTCACGAAGGTTGTTGCAATAACCATCTGGGGGGAGAGCTTTAGCAAGGAAGGCCCTGTTAGCAGGGTATTTTTGGCCTACTCTCCAACAAGATGCCGCTCGTATAGTGCAAACTTGCTCAGCTTGTCAAAAGCATAACAATCGGTCTGAACGACCGGCTAAATTAATGAAAGCGGTGGTCGCTTCATGTCCTTTTGATCAGTGGGGAATGGATATAGTGGGTCCGATGCCAGTGGCACCTTTACAGAAGAAATTTTTATTTGTGGTCGTAGACTACTTCTCCAAGTGGGTGGAAGCAGAGCCTCTTGCCAAAATTATCGAAAATGCTGTAATACAATTCTTATGGAAGAATATTGTCTGTCAATATGGTATTCCTCGGAGGATAGTTAGTGATAATTGACATCAATTCCAAGGTAAAAAGATTAAAGAATGGTGCCAAAGTCTCAATATTCAGCAAGCCTTCACTTCGGTAGCCCACCCTCAGGCTAACGGTCAAGTTGAAGTCACTAATAGGATTCTCATACAAGGGTTGAAGACTAAACTTGGAACTCAGAAGGGGAATTGGGTGGAAGAATTGCCCGAAATCCTGTGGGCTTACCGAACCACGCCAAAAATTGCCACGAGAGATACTCCTTTCTATTTGGTATACGGGACAGAAGTTGTTATTCCAATCAAAGCTCTTTTAAGTAGTGCCTGAATAGAAATGTATGAGTCAGAGCAGAACCAAATTATTCGATGCACTGAGTTGGACTTAGTGGAAGAAAAGCGGGAGACGACAAAGAAGCGAGCGGAGTTTTACAAGCGGAGAGTGCATCAAGCCTTTAATAAGAAGGTGATGCCTCGAAGATTTTAGAAGGGGGATTTGGTTCAGCGTAAAGTTAATCCCGCTGGAGATCCTGGAAAGTTAGCTCCAAACTGGGAAAGGCCCTATGAAGTGACGCGTCGCGTAGCTGGGTCGACGTATTATTTAAAGGACGATCAGGGCAAAGAATTCCCCCGACCATGGAAACACTATTCATTTGAAACCTTTCTACACTGTATAAGAAATGATGGATAAGAGAAGAGGAGTTGGAGAGTCCTCGAGGGGATGTACATGATAATTTGTTGTGTTCATTCAATATATAGCCCATACGAGTTTGATTGATTCACAATGATACCGTAGTTCTTATAGCAAATTCTGAAGAAGAAAAGAAGATAACAAGGGGACTATGTCCTGAAATAATACATCAGGTTATAACCTAAACCGTTCGGGAGGATAGTGCCGAAAGTCGGCTTACCAATTTAAAGAAAAAATGGGGTAGTTTGCGGGGGGAAGTCCTTGGTGAGCGTATTGGCGAACTGCCTCGTTAAACCCATCTTGATAAGTGGCGCATAGCAGGATGGTTAATCGCTCTTGGCGGTTTGGACGGTCAGGGCTCCGATCCCGATGAAGCCTATGACATTTCTCTTGTTGCTCTTGAAGAGTTCGACGTATGTCAACATAGCAGCGGGATACTTCCATAATAGCATTGCATAGGATGGAAATATCATCGGCTTGGGAGGATTGATCTTGCTGGACAAGTGTTGTCATGTCCATCATATTCTGGCACATCGAGGCCGAAATTCCCTCCACCGCCTCGGAGTAAGATCTGGTGCGAGTAAGCTCAGTGCCTAGCCTCTGGAGGGAGGTTTACTGCCTGCGTATACTGGCGTGAGCATGCACCCTAGAAGTTATGAGGGAGGAGTTTTCTTGTACCTCCTTGCACAGGCAGGTGCGGAGGTTCCCTATTTTATCCTCCACCTTCTAATGCTAAACCCGAAGATGGGCGATGGTATCTGAATCCCGTTGCTTCCCTTGAATGAGTTCCGCTACTTGATTTCGAAGACTTATCAATTCTTGAGAGGATGGAGACTCCTGGTCAAGATGTGTCGGGTGAATGTTTCCCGGGAGTGAAGATAGTTTCAGGCTAGCTCGCTATTGTTCTTGTAATGCCGCTCTCATATCAGCATCTTTTTGAAGTTGATGGCGAGCCTCTGTCAGTTGCTTCTGACATTGTTGCAGTTGTTGAGACAGGAGGCGCTCCCGATGTAAAGCAGCCACCAAATTCTCCCTTTGTTGTTGTTCCAACTTTAGATATTGAGCTCGATATTGTTGGAGGGAACGATCTAGCTCTTGATAGTTGGTCAGGGCTTGTACGCTGATTATTGAGAAGAAATCATACAGTAAGAAAAGTTAAAGAAGTTGGTTAAAGAAACATACTAACTCCAGGGCATGATGCAAGCCTTCCATCCGGGGAGTCAGTTCTTCTAAATTTAATATTCAAAGACTCCGAGGGGAAAGGGAAGAAGAAGGGGCAGACGATACTAAAGGTGGGGGTTCACTAATCAGAGGAAGAAAGGGAGTGGTGGCCATAGTTTGAAGCGGGGGTTCGAAGGGGAGAGGAGGAGGAACACTGGTCAGAAGGTTCACAGGGGGCGAAGTTGGGGGCAAAGAATCGGGAGCAGGAGGAGGAGAGTGCGCCACGGCTGGCGGTGATGTGGGCACATCAGAAGTTGCGAAAGGGAAGTGATTTGGCGAAGAATCTGGAGAGGATGATATGATGAGCATAGGGCTGGAGGAGCTTTCGTTGGGAATGCGAGAAGTAGAAGGAGGCGGGATGGAGCCCATAGGAGGTGAAGAGTTCTTCAGTTGAAGGGCGGAAGGGAAAATAGGCAATGGGGAGATATTAATTACCATGGGGTCAAAGATGGAAGCGTGTTCCGGGGAAAATGAAGGTAAGGAGGCACAAGTATCTGCGGTTGAATGGCATGGGCGCACGATCTCCCCTGAATCATCTTCGGGTTGTGATGAGGGAGGAGGCGACGCCTACATACCCGAGGCAGAGTGGAAGGAAAGGGGAGAGTTAGGGTTTGTCGGTTGCCTAGGGGAGGAGGATGGGCTGATTATGCCAGTTTTGCGCAGGGTGGACATAGCAGGGGTTTCAGACGGAGGTGGAGGAGAAGGTAGAGATGTGATAAGGGGGACAGTGGTAGGCGGGGGCGAAGACGAAGATGAAGATAGTGTCTGACCATCACCCCGGGGGACCCATGGGTGTCATCTTATTTGGGTATGAGGAAGGTGAAATGGGGCATAACACAAGAAATGTTGGAAGAAGAAGACAAACGGGAAAAGTTCATTGCTTCAGAAAGATTACACATTCTAATTCTTCTTACAAGAAAAAAAAATAAAAGACCCTTATATATGGGGTATTACAGTTCTTTGTTAGGAGGAGCTGACGGAGCTTCTTTACGCGGCGGAGGTTGGCACATTAGTTGCCGAAAGTAGGATTGCTGCAGGAATATCTGATTAGATAGTTCCTTCTGGGACCCTGCTAGCTGTTGACGCAAAGAGTAGTTGCTGGTGGAGACTTCCCTCAGCCGCTGCTGCAAATACCTCACCTGTTCTTCTAGGTTAGCAATATAACGTTGCTCGTCCACCCTTTCTTTAAAAAGAAAGGAATTGCTGCCCTGTTCAGACATTTTGTCCATAGCTAAGGGAAAAGAGGGGAAAAGATGGATGTTATATAGCCGGGGTTGGAGGTCCTTATAACGATGGAGGATGAGGGTGCATTTATTAGCAGAAAAAGTAAGGATAATGAATGCTGGTAAAGAAGGGGAAACGTAACGACAGTAGGTGAAAAGTCACTAGTACAGTAATTGTAAGAAAAAAGGGTCCGAATCCCTGGGAGATGGTAAAAGAAAGTATGTTCAGGCTAGATTACAATCTTTCTGATGACAGAAACCTTACTTCTACAGGAAAACAACAAAAACAAATACCAATTCCCTCCTTCATTTTTATTAGCATACTTAAAATGATTACATCATTTAAGCTATGAAGATTTTCTATGATTTCTCTTAACATAAGAAGCGTTATAGGGCTCCTCGGGGGGGAAGGTGCCAATATGACCCTGTAGAGCTCGCCTTGAGCAGAGGGAAGAACTGGTGGACCTTCATCAAGAGGAGGCGAACGGATCCTTGTGGGGGAAACTGGAAGAACTTGTGGACCTTCATCAAAAGGAGGCGGATGGATCCCCGCCGGGGAAACTGGAATGAAGACTAAAGCCGGTGGAAGTGGGGGAAGTTCGGCAGAGGCCCGGGGATCTCCCACTGTGTACTCCCATGTTAAGGGAGGTTTCCATACCTGATTGCGGAATGAAGGATAGGGTGCTCGATAAGACTTCCCCACGGCAGGGGAGGGAGCTGTGGTGTGGGGCGAAAAAGGAAGGGGCGGAAAGATGAGGTCGCTGTCGAGCGGGTTTCAGAATCTTCAGCATCCCCGGAAAGCCAGTCCCACAACTCGAAAGATTCGAAGTCTGAAGAAATCTCAATGGGGTGTCCTGCTAAAGCCATGGGAGTAAGATGGAAGGACGAAGACATGACTGGTGATAATTTATAGTTGGGGAAAAGGAACTGCAGTAGTTCTTAGGAAGGGGAAGAAGATGAAGAGACTGATATCGTAATGGCAGCCACATAGGTACTCCTCAAGATATCATTTCTGAAGCAGTGAGAAAGACAGGGAAGATCAACAGGCAAAAGTCATTTAATTTTTGACCGAGCCAAAATTGGGTCGGATATCAACAAGACCATCTGAGACCTTCTGAATAAGTTCCCGAACGAATAAGGTAATTGCGCTATGCGGCATGAGAAAAGAAACGTCAGCGTAAAAGGAGAAAAGCACAAAATTGGTTTAGGATTTCTGACCCGCGAGAAGGCATGCAAGGAGGACAACTCAAAAGCTATGTTAACATAATTACTTTTTAGCACTAAGAAAAGAGTCATTACAAGGAATAGGATGTTGGAAGTTATAATTCAAATAGTTCGGGGGGACACTTGGCTAGTGCATCCACGGGATTTAAATAGCTGGTGTCTGTGCCAGGGGGCGGATATCCTCGTTCAGCATTCAGAGCCGAAGATCCCTCAAATCCTAGTATGAACAGGTCCACCACCTTCTTGACATATCGCCCTTTCCGATCTGCTTCTTGTTCCTACAGTTGGGACTGGTAGCTGGTTAGTGTTAGTAATATATGAGAGATGTCCTAAGGCAATCGCCTTATGTATGAACCATTTATATGATAAATGAAGATTCACTATTTGAGTATACATGTTTTATGTATTTGATTGGATCTTAAACTCATTTACTGAATGTCCACGATACGATTCACAGCATGAGAGAATTTGTGATTGGATCACAACTAGTGAGTATCTCTACATGTGTAATTGTGATGTATCGGAATTATCCCTAGTCGATGAATTGATGGATCTGGACACCATCAATTCTGTTGAGACTAGCACGAGGTATACTCCTTGGTGTATCCAAGCAGCTGATTCTCACTGGCTGGAGACATAGTGATGTCCGGAGTTAATCGTGGATGCTAGTTATGGTAACTAGTTCATTGGAGTGACCAGCCGTAAGACTTCATATGGTTCTCTGCATATATAGATATGTCAATGAAGTTCTTACTGTGGCTTAAGAGCGATGTTCCTTTGACTTGCGGTATTCAAGTCATCTTGATCATGGAGACTTATGCTTTGACATCTTAAGCAAACATCTCTAAGGAGATGTGGACCCGAGATGATTGGGTATAAGTCGAAGTGATCGAAGGTGTTTGAATAGCCTATAAAGGATTCACCACTCCTTGCGAGGAGATGTATACCCATGGCCTCTCGTCGGATTGTTATTAAAGTCTTTGGCCAAAGCATTACATGTTTAGAGTAAGGTACTCTTCGATACATGTGGAGTAACTAGAATCCGTAGGACGAGGAAATGATACTTGGGCTAGGTGTGACGTAGTCAGCCTAGTGGGGACTGACACAATAGACCATGTCCTGAACCAAGTGGGTATAAGATGAGTGAAGGGAATGGGGCACGATTCATTCGAGATACTGAAGGGTTTCAGAAATAGTTCTAGATCAACCGTTGATCTTTTCGGTTAATTGGGGATCATGATGTACTACTAGGTGCCACTCATGATCGTTCTATAATTAATGGTAAATTATAGACGGCCAACATAAACCGAGAACCTATTTGGTCACACGCACAACGAGTGTAATCCAAAGGATTTAAAACGAGCTTGAGAATGGGATTCTCAGACCGAGAGAAACTATGTTTGGTTGGACCAAACATAAAGCGAGCATGAAATTGTTTCAGTCGCAATGGAAGCGTGGATGGGCCGTGTCTTATGAAGACATAATGGATGGACCAAAATTGTTTGGTTCTAATCCAATGGATGAGAATAAACCAAAGGGTTTGGTTTATATTAAACGAATGAACCAAAGGTTGGTTCGGTTCGTTTTAACTTAAAATAAACCATCATGGTATGGTTTATTTTAACTTATCTTAATGGAGCGGGTTAACGAGATTTATGGATATGATCCATTAACCATTAAGAGAATTAGTTCTCTATAAAAGAGGGCATTAGGGTTTGTTAAGCCCTAATGAAGAGGCAAACCTAATTTGGCCGCCCACCCTCCTCCTCTTGTTGGCGCCAACTCTATTGCCGCCAACCATCTCTTCCAACCGGCGACCAGCTGCTGCCGTTTCCTCCTCTTGCCGGCGACGAGCTGCTGCCGGAGGAGCTCCGGTGATCTTCCTTGGCTCCGGTGACAAGGTGAGCAAGTCGCTTTCCTTATTTGGCCGGCGCAAGGTCTCCACCAAAGCTGTCCAGTTTTCTGGACAGCTTGTTCTCCTCTCGTCGGAGCATCGTTTGGACGACGGTTAGTGCTCCGACAGCGGCTAACTTACCGGGGATTTGATCTCCGGTAATCCTCTGAGGTGGGGGACGAAGGATTCGTCAAACGGTTGACGAATACCTCTCCGGAGAAGCGAGTTTTGAGAACTCGTTTTAGGATCCGAATTTGGATTCAGATCGTGATCATCTCTCGATCACGTCGTCTTCAACACGAGGCTAGTAACCCATACGAAGACGAAGCTCGTGACTTAGCGAAGTCATCCCGAGGAGCTCGGCGTGGATACGGATAGAGACGATTCTTACGAGGATCGTTCCGGTTGATGCCGTTCCCGCTACACGTCATACGGAAGGTATAACGTAGTTTAATTTCCTTTTATTGCAAATTTTAATTTACGGTTATGTCTACACTTGTTGTAATAGCATGCGTGTGTTGTAATAAATATAGATTTATTAATTTTAATTGCTTCCGCTGTGCTCATGTTTACGAAACATGATCGAACACACACACGCCGCGGTGCCGGAAACCCAACAGTTAGTTGAGCCTGACAGTTTGCTAGCTGGGTTTGGCTTTCGGTTAACTGGGCCACCAAGCCATCCTTCTCCGTGGCTGCCCGTATGGCTTGCCGTCCCAGAGTTGAAACGGCTTCGGAGTATTCTTTATGGAGGGCAGACTGTTGCTGGGTCGCTGCTGACAGAGCTTGAGGGAGAGCAGCCGCCATGGAGAAGAGGTCTTGGCACTTCTCTATGCAAGATTTCCTAGTGGCTTCCCAAGCTTGTCATCCTAGTCGAAGCAATTGGCGCTCTTGCTGGAGCTGTTCAACAGCAGTTGAAGAATCGGCAGCTTTAATGATGGCGTCCCCGAGCTGCCCCTTATACTCTTTTAGTTCGTGGGCAAGAATATCCACCTGGTGCAATTCACTAGACTGGAAGAAAACTTGTTGTTTGAGGTCTTCATTCCTTCGTTGAAGCTCCTCCTTTTCGCTTTGGACAAGGGCCAATTGTGTCATAGAATCTTCACATTGGCCCCTCATGTCAGATTCCTTCTCCTCTCTCTCGCTCAACTGCCGAACGAGTTTTTTCCGCTGCGCTAAAGAGGCGAAGTGGCGTGCCTCTACACTAGACTAGAATTGAGCCAGTTGACCTACCATTTTGCTGTGTTGGGTTGAGGCCTAGAAGAAAGGAAGCACCATCAGTATATGCTGACACATAGAGACACGTATAGTAAAGATGAGAAGGGGACAGTAAATACCTCAGCCAGCAATTTGCCTACTTGTTCGCAGGGACCTTGCACGCCTGATTGATTAAAAAATTTCACCTCCGAAGGGTTACGAATCTGCAGTAGAGATCCCAATGTAGCCCTTGAGGGGTCAGAATAGGAAGATCCTCTCCTTCGGAGGGAAGTGCAGGTCCGACGTGCTGAAGAGGGGCGGGAGAAGTAAGCGTGTCGGAGGGGATAGGAGCAGAGATGGACTCGGTACGGGAAGGCAAAGGAGAATCATGTGCAGAGGGGGATGAATTGGGAGAATGGGAAGGAGAGTCCCTTTTGTGGGGAGATGAAGATGAGACGGATAAGGTAATATCTTTTCTCCTCGATTTGTAGAGGGTTAAGGATCGCGAACCAGGATGACCAGAAGAGGAAGGGGGAAGAGCAGATGAACTCGAGGCTCCTTTCTTAACGAGCCGCAGTTTCTTCTGAGGAGAAGAAGGAGCTGCCAGCGATTTACCCCTCTTGGTTAAGGCCTTCTTCTTCTTGGCAGCCTCAATCGCCTCTCCTTCTACCAAAGCATCTTGCATTAGATTATCTGCAAAATGTATTGGTGAGAAAGATGAATAATGCAGGAAGAAAGTTATATTAAAAGGAAAGTATCATCCTACCTACGACAACTGAGGTCGTCGAAGGGAGGGGGGATAATCCGAAGTGGCTCAGAAGGGGAGTTTTTATCAAGTGATTCGAATAGTAATGTGACTCTCCCAATATTCTATACACTTCTGGGAAAGGACATTGGGTCCTCATTTCCCGGAAGGAAGGCAGTTCGGGAAGTTCCACCCTCCAGGTATCGGAGTAAGGTAAAGATGCTGGAAGCTGTACAAAGAAGTACAATTCTTCCCATCCCTTATGGGAAGTAGGCATGTTCACCTGGAATTGGCAGTCTGGACGGCTGGACAGATAAAAAAGGCCTACCTTTGAAGATTTCAGTTGAAAGAAGCAATGGAATATTTCAGGGGTTAAAGGGAGGTTTAGATGTTGAAACACTATAAAAGGAATTGGGGGTGAATTGGTTCAGGGGTAGTCCATAAAAGTCTAAAATATCTAAATAGATGGAAGGTGCTGGTAGGGACAGGCCGTTAAGAAACTGTTCGGAGAAGAAGCAAGTTAGACCAGGAGGAGGATAATTTGGTCGGTGCATCTTGGTCGTAAAGCAGCATTTTAGGGAAGGGTCTATAAACCTGTCCTTAAGGTTAAAGAAATAATGGTCGTGGTCCAGTTGGGTTATGGTATGCTCATACCATGCAGGGGAGGGGATGGTCTTAGGGGCCATAGGTATAAAGCAGGACAGAGTACTTACTTGGGGGGTTAGAAGAATAACGTATAAGTAGGAGAGGGGTGAGTCGCTGAAATGCCGCTGGTGAAAATCGCAGGAGAGAAGAAGTTGAAGGGATGGTATTGTTGGGCACACTAAGTAATACCTAAAAGAAAAAGGTGGAGGTTTATATAGGGTTTTTGTGACGGTTCGATTATAGGAGAGAAAAAGGAGAAGCGGGGCCCATGGGCCCATTAGGCCACCTCAAGTATATGCGGTAAAGCTTTAAGAGAGGAGTAAATTTGAATTAATAAGCCAAGGATGGAGTAAGAACCTTATATAGTTGGAAAGTCAAGCTTATAACTTCGCTTGACTATTTTTTGGGGTTGACTAATGATACCGCCGTTACCTCTTCTCTATGAGCTCACAGGCAAGGTGTTACCCGAACCAAATAACGGGTTCAGTGGAGAAAGAAGAGAGGAACGGTTCGGGCGCAAGTGCCTGAAATAATTGGTACGGGAAAGCTAGTGAAGGCAATCAACACGGTAAGGCGAAGGCGGGAGGAGACACTTCGGTGGGAAATAAACTAGAATCGGCTCGGCCAGATAATCATAGAGGCAAATGGGACGGATAAGAATCGGTTCAGCCTGGGCAATTCAGAGGTCATTCGGTTAGGGAAGAAGGAGAGTGGGTTCAGGCTAGCAGGGAGCCTAAAGGTTATACCATCCATGAGCTATAAACCTAAGTTAGTTCCACCAAAAGTGGATGGTCGAAGGGGACAGGCTAACCTAGTTTCCTAAAATGTAGATGAGGAAGGATTATGTAACAGAAGGAGAGGTCCCCACATAATATTTCGAGGAGCCTTCGCTCCTCGTATCTGTAACAGAATTATTCTCCAGGTGGACGTGGTGGACACGTGTACGATGGGGATTATCCGCGAGGTAGCGATAGATCAGAGAAGGAGGATAAAAGGGAGAATGAGGACAGAAGAAAGGGGATCCGCAATTATTCCAACAAGCAAGAGACGAAGAGACAGGAGGAGGAGAGCTACCACTACCTCGCCAGAGAAGGAGAGTAGCGACCTTTGCTATCACACTGTGTGTACTCTTTCTTGTATTGAGATTAAATTGTAAGAGGCTTTCTCCTCCGCCTCGGAAAGTTTCCTTTCCGGAAAGGAGGACGTTCATAGTGGAAAGTGATTGGGCTTTGTCCCCGGTGAGAGAGCTCACCTCCGTGGAGTAAGAATACTCATTCCGAACCACGTTACATCCTGTGTTCTAGTTTTCATTGTCGGTGTTGGTTTTGCATTTCTTTGCTTCGTCTTCTCATCATTTTTACTGTTGCGGCTTGTGAGAACCCCCAAAGCTTCCTTCGTGCCTTCGTCGCATCGAAAGGAGGTAAATGCATTTTTCCTCGCCGCATCAAGCATCTCTGAGAAGATGTGGATCTGGGATGATTGGGAATAAATTGAAGTGATCGAAGGTGTTTGAATAGCCTATAAAGGATTCACCACTCCTTGTGAAGAGATGTATACCCATGGCCTCTCGTCGGATTGTTACTAAAGTCTTTGACCAATGCATTACATGTTTAGAGTAAGGTACTCTTGGATACATTGCAGTAACTAGAATCCGTAGGACGAAGAAATGATACTTGGGTTAGGTGTGATGTAGTCAACCTAGCGGGGACTGACACTATAAACCATGTCCTGAACCAAGTGGGTATAAGATGCGTGAAGGGAATGGGACACGATTCATTGTAGTTGCTGAAAGGTTTCAGAAATAGTTCTGGATCAACCGTTGATCTTTTTGGTTAATTGGGGATCATGATGTACTACTAGGTGCTACTCATGATCATTCTATAATTAATGGTTAATTATAGATGGCCAATATAAACTGAGAACCTATTTGGTCACACACAAAACGAGCGTAATCCGAAGGATTTAAAACGAGCTTGAGAATGAGATTCTCAGACCAAGAGAAACTAGGTTTGGTTGGACCAAATAAGGATTGAGTATGAAATCGTTTTAGTCGCAATGGAAGCATGGATGGGCCGTGTCTTATGAAGACATGATGGATGAACCAAATTGGTTTGGTTGTAATCCAATGGTGGAGAATAATCCAAAGGGGTTTGGTTTGTTTTAAACGAATGAACCAAAGTTGGTTCGGTTCATATTAACTTAAAATAGACTAAATCGATTTGGTTTTTCTTAACTTAAATTAATGGAGCGGGTTAACGCGTTTTTGGTTATGAACCAATAACCATTAGGAGAATTTGTTCTCTATAAAAATAGGGCTTAAGGGTTTTGTGAAAACCTAATATAGCCTTGCCGCCACTCTCCCTCTTCTCCTTGTAGTCGCGCCCAAGCCCTTGCTGCCGCCCACCCCTTGTGCCGTAGTCCAAGTTGTTGCCGGCATCCAAGCTTCTGCCGGCGATCCTCCGGCAACCCTCTAGTTATCTTCCATGGCTCCAACGACAAGGTGAGCATCTTGCTTTACTTATTTGGCTGGCGCAACATCCTCCACCAAAGCTGTCCAGTTTTCTGGACAGCTTGTTTCCTTCTTGTCAGAGCATCGTTTGGATGATGTTTGGAGCTTCGACAGTGGCTACCTTTCTGGGGATTCGATCTCCGGTAATCCTCAAAGGTGGAGGACGAAGGATTCGTCAAACGGTTGACGAATACCTCTCCGGAGAAGAAAGTTTTGGGGACTCGGTTTTGAATCCGAATTTTTATTCAGATTGTGATCTTTTCTCGATCACATCGTCTTCGACAAGAGGCTAGTGACTCATACGAAGTCGAGGCTCGTGACTTTGTGAAGTCATCCCGAAGATACTCGGTGTGGATACGGATAGAGGCGATTCTACCGAGGGTCGCTCCGATTGATGTCTTTCCCGCTATACGCGATACGTCAGGTATACATAGAATAATTTCCTTTTATTGCAAAATTTGAATTTACAATTATGTCTACACATGTTGTACTATGCATGCGTATGGTGTGTGTGATGTAATAAATTAGATTTATTACTTTTTATTTATTCTGATGTGCACATGTTTATGAAACATGTTCAAACAAACACTCGTCGTAGTGCCGGAAACCCAATAGTTGTATCAGAGCCCAGGTTGTATTTCGACATAATTGTAAAATTATTTAGTGATAGTTGTAATTGTATTTATGAAAATTTTCTACTTTTGAAAGTTTAGATGTATTTATGGAAATCTTCTACTTTTGGAAACTCTAGAAGTATTTATGGAAATCTTCTACTTTTGGAATGTTAGAAGTATTTATGGAAATTAACACTTTCCATAAATAAAATATTTGATTATATTTGTAAATTTTTTTCCTAATTTAATCTTGATTTTATTTGGAAAATCAAATCTAAAATATATTTTATTTCCATAAATAGTTTTTGAAAATTTAGAAAATTTATTTCCTAAATTAAAAATTGACTTTCCTTAATTGAGACCCTCCATAAATAAAATATGTGATTAGATTTGGAAATTTATTTCCTAATTTAATCATGATTTGATTTTGAGAATCAAATCTTAAACATATTTTATTTCCATAAATAGTTATGATATATAAGGAAATTTTGTACATGCCATAATTGTATGTCATGTAATTACATTAGATGCATATCATAATGTCATGCGTGTCGTGACATGTTGATGTATGTCATGTATGCCATGCCATGTAGATAATAGTTATTTGCATGCAAAGAGGATGAGACATAAAACCCTTACTCAACATTAAAGCTTACACCTTCCATTAATATGGTTAGAACCAGAGTTCTATTTTTTGTTTGGGTTGTTGTACTCTCTCCAAGCCCGGCTCGAACCTGAACATGTTCAAACCATGAAATAGTTTAATACTAATATGGTAAGAGTTAGAGTTCAATCGTTATCTTTGGTTGTTGGACTCTCTCCAAGCGGGGCTAATTAGTTGAATGCACTCTAACCATTTTAAAACTATTTCTCGTTTGATGGGTTGGCTTTAACCTGGAGCATCGGCTTGTTGGACTCTCTCCAAGGTCGATGTGAAGGGAGGTGAAGTTGGGTGCTATGCATATGATGCATACTTGTTAATGAGTTAACAACCCGATGTATGTGTGAACATTCAATTAGTTGATAGTACATTATGATAGTTGCATATATGTGATATGCAATCGGTATATTTGATACCTACCATCGTAGCTATGAATGGATTGTTGGACTCTCTCCAAGGTTGTTCATATCTATGTTGGATATCAGCCCATTCGGAGATGGACCTATGATCTCCCGAAGTGATTTTGGGATTTTTTAATTTGAAAAATGAATGGGATTTTGTAAATGTATGTGGATGTATTTTAAATCATCTTTCTCATATATGCTCATTTTGTATTTCTAGGTTAATCGCTTGATCATGATGTCTTTGAATTTGTGCTCTATTTTGAATTCGAATAAATTGACTGGGCCGAATTTCTTGGACTGGCTTAGAAACTTGAGAATTGTTCTCAAGGTGGAAAAGCTTGAGTATGTCCTTGAAGTGTCTCTTCCCGCCCGTCCTAGTGATGATGCAACACCGGACCAATTGTTGGCCCATCAGAAACATATGAGTGATTCTGAGCAAGTGAGTTGCATCATGCTAGCCGCGATGGTACCCGAGTTGCGGAAGAAGCATGAGCATATGGATGCTCATACCATAGTCTTTCATCTTTATGAGTTGTTTGATGAGCAAGTGAGTTTCGATAGGTTCGAAGTCTCCAAGCTCCTCTTCACCTCTGAGATGCAAGAAGGTTCATCTGTGGTACTTCTCAACATGTTGAAGACCTTGGAGCCTTCTGAGAAGCATGAGCAGGGGATGGTGTTGTTAGTTGATTCCTCGAAGAAAGGTTCTAAGAGGGAGTCAAAGGAACAACAGAAGGGGAAGAAGAAAAAGGGTAAAAAGGCAGAACCAGCTCAAAAGGGCACTTGCCATCATTATGGCAAGGAGGGCCATTGGCAAAGAAACTGCAAGATTTATCTTGAGTCCGTAAAGAAGAATAAGGCATCAGATACCCCATCTTCTTCAGATATCTTCGTTATTGATTGTCATTCTATTTCCTCAGACACTTGGGTATTGGATACTGGGTGTGACTCACATATATGTAATGACATACATGAGCTAAGGAATAGAAGAAGACTCGTCAAGGGAGAGTCAAATTTACGTGTTGGGAATGGAGCAAAGGTTGCTGCACTCGCCATCGGAACGTATTTATTGAAACTCCCTATAGGACTTGTCTTAGAACTAGACAATTCCTTTTATGTTCCTTCGTTGATAAAGAACATCATTTCTATTTTTTGTTTAAATAGAAATGGGTACAATTTAACTTTTAGTAACAATTATTGTTATATAACTTTGAATGACGTTTTTTATTGGACTAGAACTTTAAGCAATGGTATTTATACGTTGGACGTATCCAGTGACATTTTCAATATCGAAGCGTGCAACAAGCGTGCTCGAAAGGATAATCAATTAGACTCATACATGTAGCATTGTCATCTTGGCCGTGCAAGCAAGAAATGCATGTCCGAATTACACCGATATGGAATTCTGGAATCGTTTGAATTGGATTCATACGATACATGCGAATCATTCTTAAAAGGCAAGATGACTAAGTTACCTTTTACAGGAAAAGGTGAACGAGTGGGAGAGTTGCTAGGTCTAATACATACTAATGTATGTCGACCTATGTCAACTTAAGCTTTAAGAGGCTATAGCTACTTCATTACCTTCACCGATGATCACTCACGATTTGGGTATGTGTTCTTGATGAAACACAAGTCTGAAGCCTTTGAAAGGTTCAAAGAATTCAGAAATGAAATAGAGAAACAACTTGACAAGAGTATTAAAATACTTCGATCGGATCGAGGTGGTGAATACTTGAGTCAAGAGTTTCTAGATTATCTGAGGGACAATGGTATATTGTCTCAATGGACTCCGCCAAATACACCGCAGCATAATGGTGTAACCGGACCTTGTTGGACATGGTCAAGTCAATGATGAATCATGTGAATCTTCCCAAGTCCTTTTGGGACTATGCACTTTAGACAGTTGTTTACTTGTTAAACAGAATGCCAACCAAGGTAGTCTCTACTACTCCATGTGAGATATAGAATAGTAAGAAACCTCATGTATCTTACTTGAAGATAGGGGGTTGTCTTGCTTATGTGAAACGAACTGTATCAGAAAAATTGGATGTTAAGTCTGATAAATGTTTATTTATTGGATACCCTAAGGAAACAAGGGGTTACCAATTCTATCATCCTGAGGAACAAAAGGTGTTTGTTTTAAGGCTTGCTGTGTTTCTAGAGAAAGAGTTTATCTTGCAAAAAAACAGTGAGAGTGTCGTCGAGCTTGAGGAGGCTTGAGAGACTCAAATAGACATTGATGAGATACCTAGTGAAGCACAACAACCAATAACTCATAGTGATGAGCAATCGGTTGGACCTATTGAGACACCACATCTTCATATATTTGGTAGAACATGCAATATTCTTGAGAGATATGAATTTCTCGTAAATGAATCGAATGACGTGTTACTCATTGATGATGAGGAGCCTACCAGTTATGAAGAAGTTCTGACAAGTTCATAAAGGGATAAGTGGCTTGAAGCCATGAAGTCGGAAATGAATTTCATCTATGAAAACAAAATTTGGAACTTGGTTGACCCACCTGAAGGCATAAAGCCTATCGGGTGCAAGTGGGTTTTCAAGAAGAAAACCCACATGGATGGTAATGTGATTACCTATAAGGCTAGATTGGTGGTGAAAGGATATCGTCAAAAGTAAGGTGTTGATTATGACGAAACCTATTCACCGATTGTTATGCTTAAATCCATTCAGATGCTCCTGGCCATAGTGGCTCAATATGATTATGAGATATGGCAGATGGATGTGAAAACAACTTTCCTTAATGGAAACCTGCTCGAGGATGTGTATATGATACAGCCTGAGGGTTTCACATCGGTTGACAAAACCAATGTATGCAAATTGTGACGGTCCATATATGGACTGAAGCAAGCATCCAGGAGCTGGAATATCCATTTTTATGAGACAATCAAAAGGTTGATTTCTCACAAAATCCAAACGAACCTTGTGTGTAGAGGAAGGTTAGTGACCATGGAGCGGGTTAACGGGTTTTTGGTTATGAACCAATAACCATTAGGAGAATTTGTTCTCTATAAAAATAGGGCTTAAGGGTTTTGTGAAAACCTAATATAGCCTTGCCGGCCCTCTCCCTCTTCTCCTTGTAGTCGTACCCAAGCCCTTGCCGCCGCCCACCCCTTGTGTCGTCGTCCAAGTTGTTGCCGGCATCCAAGCTCCTGCCGGAGATCCTCCAGCAACCCTCCGGTGATCTTCCTTGGCTCCGGCAACAAGGTGAGAATCTAGATTTCCTTATTTGGCCGGTGCAACATCCTCCACCAAAGCTGTCTAGTTTTCTGGACAGCTTGTTTTCTTCTTGTCGGAGCATCGTTTGGACGACGTTTGGAGCTTTGAAAGTGGCTACCTTGTCGGGAATTCGATCTCCGGTAATCCTCAAAGGTGGAGGATGAAGGATTCATCAAACGGTTGACAAATACCTCTTCGGAGAAGCGAGTTTTGGGGACTCGGTTTTGAATCCAAATTTTGATTCGGATTGTGTTCTTCTCTCGATCACATCGTCTTTGACAAGAGGCTAGTGACTCATACGAAGACTAGGCACGTGACTTTGTTAAGTCATTCCGAAGATACTCGACGTGGATACGGATAGAGGCGATTCTAGCGAGGGTTACTCCGGTTGATGCCTTTCCCGCTACATGTGATACGTCAGGTATACGTAGAATAATTTCCTTTTATTGTAAAATTTGAATTTACGGTTATGTCTACACATGTTGTACTATGCATGTGTGTGGTGTGTGTGATATAATAAATTAGATTTATTGCTTTTTATTTATTCCGCTGTGCACATGTTTACGAAACATGCTCGAACACACACTCGTGGTGGGTGCCGGAAACCCAACATCAACTCGGCTACCAACTGTCAAAACACTTGACCAATCGACTGATCCAAAGCTCAAGTCGACTGATAACCTCAAACATGAGGTTTAACCCCTAGTATGATGCTCTCATACTTGCTAGACCACCCTTAGCCTAGACCTAAGCCTTCTAGCTACCTCCGTCAGCCTCATGCCAATCAGATCCTAACTAGTAATCCATGACTTGTTCATCCTTACGCTAGCCTTCAGGTGCTTCAATTGGCTATTGTTATGCTAAGCTGGTCTATACTGCCAAGACACATTGGCCTTACGCTGCCAAGACTACCGCTTGGACTTTATGGCGCCAACCATTGGACTTATGCTGCCAAGACTCCACCCTTGGACTTTACGCCACCAATATCACCCCTTGGACTTTCCCTTGCCAAGATCCTTACTTGGACTTTCAATCATATGGTCAACCCCATGTCAACTATATAGTTAAACTATCGTCAAACATCAAAATACCACTCGAGTCAAACTCGAGTTCGGTCAATCATGACCCGGGTCGATTGCACCAACAATCTCCCCAAAACATTATCAAACATAAAAACACTACTCGAGTCCAACTCGAGTCTGGTCAATCGTGACCTGGGCTGATTGCACCAACAATCTCCCCCTTTTTTATGTTTGACAAAAAGCACAAAACCATTGAGTTAGGCTACTTAACTCGAATCTCCTTACTAATTCTCCCAAATTGGTAATCCTATTAATTCTCCCCTTTTTGACATACATCAAAAAGGTTCTCCCAAACGGTGTCAATGTCTCATATCCCAATGAGATCTTACAATCTCCCCTCCCCCTTGGTCCAAAAACACCTAGGATGCCTTCACTCTTCCTAGTGATAAGTCCCATATCACTAAAGAGAGGCAATCCTCAAACTCTCCCAATTTTCAAATTGAGCATCTCATATTCTCCAAATTCTCCCCCTCATGAGGAAGAACACACTGATCATCCCATAATGGATACCTCCCCCTAAAGGCTTGCTCCCCTTTGACCATTGCACCAACAATGTCCTTGGAGAGTCCCTAAGCCTATACCAACACTAAACTATCAAAATTAAGGTTAAAAGTTTAACCTTGAACTTTCACACACCTTAAAATTTGATAGACACCCAAAACAACTCTCCTAATCCATATCCAATGGATTTGCATCCTTTCCAATGCTTTACAAAGCATATCCTAGGGTTAGAAGCATTTAGGGTAACCTAACATAGCTGAAACATGGGCTAAACATCTTTGTTTACCCGAAATAAGCTCTGGGAGTCGACTATTACACATACTAGTCGACTGTCGTCGATGCAAGTCGACTGGCTTAAGCGTTAGTCAACTGCCATTGACGCCAGTCGACTGCCATAAGCATCAGTCGACTTATTTCTACAAATGTAGAATTTCAAAAATCAAAAATAATTTTCAGAAAATCATAAGTAATTATACATAATACAAAAAATCACGAATATCTATATGATTAATACTTATAACAATCATTATTGGTGAAAAATATTTGAAAAATAAAATACCCATAAAATAATGAGATTGACATAAAGTTCAAAACCATTGAAAAGTTCAATGTTTTTGCCCTACTTTGTATCAACTCTCTCAATGGTGACTTCTATCAAAAGATAAACTACACCAAGGTTTTCTAAAATGATTTTAAAATGTTTTTGAAAACCTATATTGGATCATGTTCAATGGGCTCAATGCACATGACTTGCACAAGAGCTTTCCCCATGATCCACCCATGGTATAAGATGAGTTTGAGTTCATCTAGATGCAAAAACTATGCACCTTGAACTTAACTCATTTCCTAGCATCTCACATGTGTCTAGGGTGTATCAAAACACACACATGTCAATTTGATGTAAGATGTGAGTTTTGGTTATACCTATGCTAAGGTCTCATGCATTTTCTAGGCAACACTACTTGATTCCCTTATACATGGGACTTCAAGTCATGCCATAGTCCTTAACTCAATTTTAATTAATGCATGAATGATCATGACATAAATGATAACATAAATAAACATGGCCAATGATCATGATGTCATGGCATATGATTAAATCCTAAACATACATGACACTAAAACTAAAACCTAAGGATGATCATGACATATTATATGATAAAAATAGATATGATGTCATGACATCGCATATGGCAAATAAGGCATGGTAAATAAAATATAAAGGTATATAATACCTAAATTTAAATATTTTTTTCCATTTTTTATTATTAATTTCATTTTTCCATATTACTACTAATCCCCAAAGTGTGCCAAAAATCCAAAATGACACACCATGACCTTTAGACCTAATATGTGTCAATTTGATCAAATTTTCATAGTTCTCAAAATATATTGGTAAATTCTAAAATCCTTTAGGGTATAAGATCAAACTTATTTCCAAGCTACCCATAACCTTGAAAATGACCTAAAGTGCCACCTTTACCATGGTTAGGTTAACTACCCATCCATTTAAAGTTGGCATAACCTAACCCATTTAGCATGAATCGATTACGCTCTTAGGAACCCAAAACCTATTTGAGCTCCTTGGGTTAACTAAGTATTCCTTAAGGATTACCTCCCTAGATACTCTCCTAATGAACCTTCTAGGCTTGGTAGCCTTGGTCATTTGGGTCTTGCCTAGGTTAACTCTAGGGGTGACTCCCCTTGTAACCTTCTTAGTGGCTTCCCTAGGTTTCTTCAAAACCCTAGCCACTAGGCACCTACCATGGTCAACGTTAGGAATAACTTTCCTTGTGACCTTGGTTTTCCTAGACCTAGTACTAGTTCCATAATCGAATGGAATGTTGCGATAGGTAGGCTTACCTACCTTGGACCTAGGCTTGTGGCTCAAACCTCTCTTTCCCATAGATGAGCCTTGCCTCCAAGATCCTAGGTTTTGACTGTTAGACCCTAAATTTTGGCAATTTGACCATTTAATTTAATTTTGCATCTTTTCAAGGGTCTTTTCCAATTTCTCAAGCCTTGACATCAAGGCTTGATTTTCAAGCTCTAATTTCTCAAATTTTGTGAGCCCATTATTTCTTTGAGTAGGGTTGTTATTTCTAGGCATATGTCGATCTTTCTTAGCATTAAAGCCTAGATGGCCTCTATTTTCTTATTACTTGCCTTATGTAAAATTTTCTTAGAGACATTAGTCCCAAACTTCTCCTTATTTCTAAGATTGACATGTTTAGCACCTAGGCAATAAAATCTATTTCTAGCATGCTTTTGTTTATGACTAATAGCAAGAGTACTAAAAACATATTTTTTTTAACCCTAAAACTAGAAGGTGCATTAAAATATACCTTAGGGTTTGCCTTAGAGGCTCCCCCTACTTGTGTAGCTCCTTCTTGCCCCCTCTTCTTCCCCCTAGGGCATTGACTCCTATAATGCCCTCTTCGGCGGCACTTGAAGCATACCACATCTTCTTGCTGTTAATGATTGGGGCTCCGACATCCTTAGTCCTTTCTTGACGTTTTGGTGTTAGTTGACTTTTCTTGACTTCTTGGAGCACTTGCTCTTATAGTTCCCATATTCCCTACACTCAAAAAAGATAATGTGATTTTTATTTTGAATTAAAGTGTTTGAGTTACCTAGGTCAATGGTGGCCGAATTTTGAGCTTCTTCAACTCTTTCGGATGTTGAAAGCTCTTCTTCTTGCTCCGGCATGGAAGATGACCTAATAACCTCCCCCTTAATCCTAGAGGTGGAGGCTTCCTCTACTTCTTCCTCTTCCTCCGATTCGGAAGTTGACTCCTCTTCAACTTCCGAATCCTCACTTTCATGTGAGGAAGATGAACTTGCTTCTTCGGCCTCCTCCTCTTCTTGAGAAGATGAGCATTCTTCAGCTTCTTGTGATTGTTCTTCACTTGAAGTCGATGATGGTTCTTCATGATACTTTGCCAATTCACTCCAAATCTCCTTGCCATCCTTGTACTCACCTATATTTGACAATAATTCATTAGGAATTAAATCAACTACCATATCGATTACCTGATCATTTTTTTCGGATTTTTCAAGTTAACCTTGAGTCCATCTCTTCTTCTTGAGATATCCTCTCTTTGGTCCTCTTGGTAATTCAAAGCCTTCCATCAGGCGGACCATAGCTCAATGCCCATCATCATCATGAAGTCTTCAATTCTTTCCTTCCATTGATTGAAGCCTTCTCGTCCATAAAATGTGTATGGGATAGGAGTGTTGATGTCCCATCCTAGTCTTTCTTCAAATTCCATCTTCTTCTTCACCATCTAGCGGTGCACCCTTGGCAATTAGTCCAAAAGAAGAGTGGCCTCGCTCTGATACCACTTGTTGGGAAATTGACTGTCGCTAGAGAGGTGGTGAATAGCGTGTCGAACGTCGATGATGGAATTTGATTGTGTGCTTGCCTATGATTGTTAGTACGCAGCAGAATATAGAAATAATACAAACAAATACACAATCACAAATACATGCACAAGAACATAACAATATAACGTGGTTCGAAACCGCAAGGTTCCTACTCCACGGGTTGAGCTCAACGAGCTCGAGTGATGACAACACCACTAATAAAACTCCTTCTCGACAATATGTCGGAGGCGGAGAAACCTCGTACAAAGATTAGAATAGTAATACAACAAAAATACAAGAAAATACAATAGAATGCAAGTAAAGAAAACTTTACAAAGAGCTTTTAGATGTTTGTTTGTTTGGTTGATTGAGCTATAATTGGAGACCCTAAATCGCCCCAAATCTCTCTAAGAAATCATTGTCAAAAACCTCCTCCATGAGCTGCTTTTATAACCTGCATTCAGGCTGGATTTTGCCTAGCAGTCGACTGATCATGACCATCAGTCGACTGCTACTGTAGCCATTGTGAGACAACGACTCGATCCACGTTGGATAAGTTTCAACTGATACACTAATAGTCGACTGCCAATACCCAGTGAGTCATTGCGAGTAGCTAATCGGTCGATCGACTACCGAGCATTCTCGCTCTCGTAACCCCGACCGCAGTAGATGTATCATCCATCCATGATCGATCGCTCAGCCATCGATCCATCGCACAATGCGATAGTCGATCGACAAACTATTTCTGCGTATGAAACACCATCGACTACGATCGATCGCCATTAGTCAACTTGGCTGCATAGTGTTAAAACACTTGACCAATCGCCTGGTCCAAAGCCCCAGTCAACTGATAACCTCAAACATGAGGTTTAACCCCAAGTATGATGCCCTCACACTTGTTGGACCCCCTTAGCCTAGACCTAAGCCTTCAAGCCACCTCCGTCAGCCTCATGCCTATCGGAACTCTCCAAGTCATCCATGACTTGTTCATCTATACGCTAGCCTTCAGGTGCTTCCATCGACTATTATCATGCTAAGCTGGTCTATATCGCCAAGGCACATTGGGCTTACGCTGTCAAGACTACCACATGGACTTTACGCCGCTAACCATTGAACATATGTTGCCAAGACTTCCCCCTTGGACTTTACGCCGCCAATATCACCCCTTGGACTTTCCCTTGCCAAGACCATGTTTGGACTTTCAATCATATGGTCAACCCCATGTCAACCATATAGTCAAACAATGGTCAAACCATCGTCAAATATCAAAATACCACTCGAGTCAAACTCGAGTCCGGTTAATCATGACCCGAGTCGATTGCAACAACAATCTTCCTAAAACATTGTCAAATATCAAAATACTACTCGAGTTTAACTCGAGTCTGTTCAATCGTGACCTGGGTCGATTGCACTAATACCGCTTAGCTTTCTGTCACTTGGCCACGGTGGTTCCTCGACTTTCCGAGATTCTCCTGGCATCTTTTGACCTGGCCAACCGACCACTGAGGTTTTTTGTCCCATCAAGATTCTCCTGGTGCATGTTCATTCGACCACCGAGGTTTCTCGACTTCCAGAGATTCTCGTGGCGTCTTCGACCTTAGCAAAGCCTAATACATTACCTTCACACTGATCATAACATATGAGATAACAAAATAACTTAACTTTGAATCTTTGCCATTTATCAATACCTAGGTTCAATTATCTACTACCCCTACACTAATAATCTCCCTCTTTTTGATCTATGGCAAACCAATTCAAAGTTACGAGAATAGTAAGCATTAACATTTTTCAAAACCTCTCCCTCAAGGTTACCTCTCCTTTAACCTTAGGTGAGTTTTGAAAAGCAAATACTATGTTCTTAACTTTTCGAAAGTTTTGAAAAACAAATACTAAGTTCTTAACTTTTCGAAAAAAAGTTAACCTTTTAAACTTTAACCTCTCTCCCCCTTTGCTATATATCAAAAATAATTTTATGAGGGGTGCTTTTCTAAGATTAATGTTGACCATAGATGTAAAGTAAAAGAATCTTGTGAAATTTCAAACTCTAACTAGCCTTTCGAGAAAGCACCATAAGTTCACTTGATGAAAGAAATAATTAAATACCTTTATGAATCCATGCATGTGTCCTTTTTGTAAAATAATATGTTCAATATAAATCATATAATAAATTGTCCTTACAAGCATGTTTAACTCTGTCCTGACCGAATTGATATTAGATAATCAATAAGTCTTGGTTAGGGTTGTTCACTTTGAAAAATTATGCTCCATTATTCATGTTGATGCACTTGTTCTACATATGGAATCAAGAGTAAGGTCTTGACATCTCACACCCATCTACGTGGCTCAGTACACAATCACATTAAACCTATGTGTTGTGAGATGTGTTGGCTCCTTAAAACTATGGGATCATGCTTTCTAAGGTATGTCCTATGCTAGTTCCAAGTAGCATAAAAGAAAATGATAAATAGTAAGTAAAGATAATTCCTACTCTACTATGCACATACCTAGTTTTCGTCTAAGCAAATTAACCTCTGCTTCAAGTAATGGTTTAGTAAAAATAACTACTAGGTTCGATTTTGATTTTGTTGGTGCAGTAGGCACCAGATAATTAATCCTAGGTTTTGATTATGGCAAAGACCCAAAGCTAAGGTCATATTGTTGTTTAATGAGTTGAACCAAGTGTGTAGGAATGATTAAGCTAAGCTAAAGGTTGGTGACACCCAGAGAATCCCGTGTTGAGAAATCGTGGTGGTCGGGCGACACCGAAAAAACTTTGGAGGTGTTGGTTGTTCGCTTCGGAGGCTCATTGGCTCCCATGTCCCCAGATTAAAATTTTCACTAATGAAAGGATTAATCCGGATGGGATGAGCTTCCTTAGCAACACCATTTCGTCGTCGTGCTAACAACTCGAGTGGTTGCTCGAACAAACTAGTTGTTCAAGCCACTCTACTCTTCTAGTTGATTAGCCGCGGAAGAGACGACAGATGGATCACCGGTTTTTGTGTTTGTCTTCGGGGTCCATGATTATACAATATATATTCATACACACACATGCATAATCATCATATATAAGAACATGCTCAGATCTGAACATAAAGTTAAAATAACTTTATACCTTACGATCTTCTACCGTATGTCCTATCCTTCTCGTGGACGACGTGTGGACGAAGATCCTCCACGAGTAGAAGCCTTCTAGATCGAGTTCTTTTCTACCTTGTCCACTGCGAACAAAAAGAAAAACCACAAATACCTTTCCTATCTAGAACCGGCCACCAAGCTAGGAAGTTTGATGCAACCGCCGGCCAAGGAATGGATGAAGATGCGCCGGCCACCAAAACAAGAGGAGTCGCCGGCCACCTTTGGGAATTGGAGGAAGATGATCTTGCCGGCCACCAATGGGAGGAGAACCGCCGGCAAAGGAAGAAGAGAGTGGCTAAGATGAAGGGCGCCGGCCAAGGAAAGCTTGAATAAATTGGGCGCCAGCAACAATGTTGGATGAAGATGGTTGCCGCCAAACCTAGCTCCAAACCCTAGCCGCCCAACTCTTTCCAAACCCTAATCCCTTTTCCAAAATCTATATTTTGCCGCCCAACCCTTAGCCCTTATTTATAGAATTTAGGAGAAAGTTGGTTAGCCAAAATTTATAGGAACTAACTCCTATATTCTTGCCGCCCAACCCATAACTCCTTTAAGATTTGTTGCCGCCGAACCTTTAGATGAGACAAACCCTAATTCTAGAATTTAGGCATAAGCCTCCTCTAATCTCCACCGTCGGATCTAGGGATTTAATCTCCACCGTCGGATCTAGGGATTTAATCTCCACCGTCGGATCTAGGATTATATCCCAACCGTCGGATCTAGGATTTCATCCTAACCGTAGGATCTAGGATTTCATCCCAACCGTAGGATCTAGGATTTCATCCCAACCGTTAGTTCTAGGGTTTCATCCCAACCATCGGATCTATGGATTCAATCCACCCGTTGGTTCCAGGTTTTGTTTTACATTCTTGGATCTAGACTTCACAAGGATTATATTAGGCTACGATAGGGACCATAAGGAGGAGTTGGGTCTTGGCCACCCGATGGATCGGAACCACACAAACTTGATCCATCAATGATGTTCCATTTTACTAGAGGATCATCATTGAACTACCTCACCAACCCCCATAAATTAATATGGGCTCCATATATTATTTGTACATTAATCTCCCCGTGTTTAAGATATCGAATGTCCGTCAATTAATTGATTTACTGACCATCAATTAATTAACATCTAACTCCTCGAGTAGTACCACTCAACCTTATCATCATGTTGACTAAGTCAACCAGCTGGGTTTACATGATGAACCTTATGAGCTCCTCAAGGGGACATCATCAACCTAATATATAGGACACGGTTTCCTCCTATAATTAACAGCACACCATGTAAATAATATTATTTCCCAACTTACTGGGCATATTGATTTAATCCATCTAAATCTCACCCACTGGTAAATCAAAGAAATAAATACTAAGTACATGTGCCCGTTATTATATCGGGATTAAGAGCATGTACAACATAATATCCGAGGTCCGATTCAATTATGTAGTCATCACTAAATTGAATCACCTCTATGTCGGTCCTGCTCAATACACCTAAGTGTACTAGTGTAACTCTATGTTCAAGATAAAACAATACCAAGCTACACTACAACCATGCCAATGGTTTGTCCAAAACCATCTTGGTTGTGAGCCTTTACTTATATTTTACAAGGGACTGATAACATGATCTTCTGTGCCACACCAAGCACCATGTTATTTACAATGTAAAATATTAGACAATATGCACACATATATAATGAATATATAAAATGCAAACAATGATCATGTGATTTCTTATTTCAAAATAAAATGTTCATACAAAAAGAGCTAGGCTTTCAGTATACATTCCAACAATCTCCCACTTATACTAAAAGACTATGCCATCATCATTCTGCCATACATCTGATCCCCATGTCCTCTACATGCCTATCAAACGCTTTCGCTGGAAGGGCCTTAGTGAATGGATCCGCCAGGTTATCCTCTGATGCAATCTTGGCGACAGCAACTTCTCCTCGCTTTACGATCTCTCGTATGAGGTGGTACTTGCGCTCTATGTGTTTACTCACCTTATGGGCTCGTGGTTCCTTCGAGTTTGCAACTGCACCACTGTTATCACAATAAATTGTGATAGTTCTGGGCAAACCAAGAATCACATCCAAGTCCATCAAGAAGTTCCTGAGCCATACATCTGACTTCATGGCCTCAGGTGCCACATACTCGGCTTCCATGGTAGAGTCCGCCACGCATTTACGCTTGACACTCCTCCATACTATGGCTCCACCTCCAAAAGTAAACACAAACCCGAGGTAGACTTACTCTTGTCCCTATCTCGATTGGAAATCCGAATCAGTGTAACCCACGAGGACTAATTGATCTGCAAACGATATAATCCCTAGTCCTTCTCGGTACTTCAATATATGCTTTACGCGATCCAATGTCCTGTCGGGATTACTCGATATCACTAACCATGCCCAGCAAGCGGATATCCGGTCGTACATAGCATATATACATAAGGCTTCCCTCACTGCCGCATAAGGAACCGCCTTCATGTCCTCTATCTCCTTTGATGTTTTGGGACACATCTCTTTAGATAAAGGAACTCCATGCCTAAAAGGTAGAAAACCTTTCTTGGAGTTCTGCATGCTAAAACGAGCAAGGATAGTGTCAATGTATGAAGCTTGAGACAAGCACAACATCCTTTTCTTGCGATCCCTTATAACTTTGATCCCAAGGATGTGTCCCACTTCTCCCAAGTCCTTCATGTCAATTTGGACAACCATACCCTTACGTCTGATAACACTTTGATATTGTTGCCAACTAACAAAATGTCATCTACGTATAGTACAAGAAACACCACTACGTTTCCGTCACATCTCTTGTATACACAAGGTTCATCCGGACTTTGAATAAATCCATATGACTGGATTACCTCATCAAAGCGGATGTTCCAAGACCTAGAAGCTTGCTTCAATCCATAAATGGACCGATTAAGCTTACATACAAGATGCTCTTTGCCTTTAGCAATGAATCCCTCTGGTTGTCGCATATAGATGTTCTCCTCAAGACTTCCGTTAAGGAAAGCTGTCTTGACATCCATCTGCCAAATCTCATAATCCATATGAGCAGCTATAGATAAGAGAATCCGGATAGACTTAAGCATAGCTACCGGCGAAAAGGTCTCCTCATAATCGATACCCTCTTTACGAGTATACCCTTTATGACAAGCCTGGCTTTGAAGGTCTCCACCTTCCGTCTACTCCTCTCTTTCTCTTGTAGATCCACTTGCATCCAATGGTTTTTACACCATCGGGTGGTTCTACTAGCTCGGACTTGATTAGAATCCATAGATTCTATCTCTGAATTCATCGCTCTTTGCCGAATGCATCTCTATCCTGGATTGCCTCATCATATGTCCAGGGATCAGGTTCATGTTCACCAGGGACTAAGTCCGAAGACTCTCCCAAAAACATGAATCTATCGGGTTGTCTAACAACCCTCCCACTACGACGAGGTGCCTCCTGTGTATGCTCTGTGACACGCGGTGCAGTGACTTATGGTATCTCCTCTTGTGCAGGTGATGAAGTCAGGACTTCCCTGTCAACTCCTCAAGAACAATCCTACTCGTGGGCTTGGTTCATCACATAGTCCTCCTCTAGAAATCGGCATTCGTACTCACGATCACCTTGATCTCTAGGACTATAGAATAAACCACCCTTCGTTCCCTTAGGGTAGCCAACAAACAAGCGCGCATACATGCGAGATTCCAACTTACGGCATCTCCCTTGGCACATGTCTTTGGACTACCCCAAATCCGAATATGTCTTAGACTAGGCTTTGCCCGATCCACAACTCTGTGGGAGTAGAAGTGCGGCTTAGATGGAACCAAGTTGAGAATGTGTACATTGCTTTGTTTCGAGCAAACCCCGAGCGATCGGGTAACTCGAATAACTCATCATCGATCGACCATCTCCATAAGTCCTATTCCTTCGCTCCGCCACACCATTCTCACTGGGTGTGCGGTGCATAATTGGGATTGAATCGACCTCGATAAGTAACTCCTAAACTCTCCCAAGAGGTACTCGCCACCACGATCAGATCGTAATGTCTTGATACTTTTACCTTGACGGTTCTCCACATGACCTTGAATTCTTTGAACTCACAAAGCATTCATACTGCAGCGCATCAAGTAAATGTATCCATATCTTGAATAATCGTCTATAAAAGAGATGAAATATTCAAACCACCTCTTAATTTCGGATAGTCATAGATCACAAATCAGAATGAACCAGTTCTAACACATCTTTGGCTCTATACCCCTTGGCCTTAAAAGGCCTCTTGGTCATTTTACCTTCCAAGCATGATTCGCAGGTTGGGAGATCCTCCACCACTAATGAACCTAAAAGTCCATCAGCTATCAACCTTTGAATTCTACTTAGGTTAATATGACCAAGCCTTAGATGCCAAAGATATGTTTGGTTCATTTGCGAAGGTTCTTTTCTCTTATTAGATTTAGAAGATGAGCTATTTATTTCTATTTGCATCGTGGGAGTTTTTGGTTCAAGAGTATATAAATTGCCAACCAATGTACCAGAACAGATAATCTCCCTATTCCTTTTTATAACAACTCTGTCATTAAAAGAAACAGAATACCCATCCAAAAACAATTTAGAAACTGAAATTAAATTCTTTCTAAAAGTAGGTACATAAAGACAATTTCTTAAAATCAAAACTTTATTCCTATCAAAAGATAAATAAATGTCTCCCACTGCAATAGCCGCCACCTTTGAAGCATTGCCCATGTAGACGGTAACCTCTCCCTCAGCTAGTCGTCGGGTTTCCTGGAACCCCTGCAAAATATTGCAGACATGATCAGTGGCTTCTGTATCTACACACCAGGTACTGGTAGATAACACCGCTAAACATGTTTCAACAACTAAACAAGAAGATATACCTTTGTTCTTTCGGCGAGGACAGTCCGCCTTCCAATGTCCAGTCTGCTTGCAAGTGAAGCACTTGCCTTTCGGCTTCTTCACTCCTGCCTGGGGTCCCACTGCCACTTTCTTCGCTCTACCTTGCTTCTTCTTCTTCTTACCTTTCGGTTTAGAGGAAGAAACCTTCTGAGCGACCATGGCTTGAGAACTCTGACGAAAAAGCCCCTCTGCCGCCTGGAGTTCTGTCAGAAGCTCCGCCAACGAATACAACCTCTTGTTCATGTTGTAGTTGAGGCGAATCGCCAAAACTCCTAGGCAGAGACTGGAGAATGATATCGACCTGGGTTTCCCCATCGATCTCAGCTCCGAGGACTTCCATCTCATTAAGATGAGCCATCATCTTGAGAACATGGTCCCTAACGGGTGTTCCCTCGACCATGGTGGTCGTCATCAAGTTTCTCATTGCCTCCTACCTAGCCGCCATACTCTGATGTCCAAAAAGTTCCTTGAGATTGAACATCATGTCATAAGCTGTGGCTATAGCCTGATGCTGATGTTGCAGCACATTTGACATAGATGCCAAAATGTAACACCGCGCCATCTCATCTGCCTTAACCCATTTCTTATAATGTTCTTTCTCCTTTTCATCAGAGTCATCGGTGGGCTTAGGAGGACAGACCTCAAAGAGTATAAATTTGTACTCCTCCGCAGTTAAGACAATATCCAGGTTTCTTTTCCAATCAATGTAGTTTGGACCAGTAAGTTTGTTTTCTTTTAAAATCACAGCAAGTGGGTTGAAAGCCATTTGAAAATCCTAAAAATCACAATGATAAAAAAATATCAGATTTCAAATAATATTGATTCCTCAAAACAATAAAATCCCGAAATCAACCAACACCTCAAAACACCGAGAATATCGCATGCCACGATAGTGTGGACGTATACGAATTCTACATTTGTAAGAGGAGGTTTTATCCATTAATTTTATTATCTTGTCAACCTTACTTTTTGACAAATAAAATTAATAGTTAGTTCCTCTTTAGCCCTACAAATAAAAGCAGTGACTCCGATGGGGAGGATACCTTTTATTTGCATCTAAGTGTGCACCATTACACGATACTAAGGGAATTATTTCGGATTATGTGCCTTACCGATGGGGAAGTACACACGCTCCTAAATAATTTCCTATAACCATTATTTGACCTAGTGATCCGCAAACAAACCCATCCGATGGGGAGGAAGGCACTCAGAGCCAACGCGCAAGTTTGTTGCATCACACGTCAAATTGTAATGGAGGCCGCGGGAATTAATTAAAATGTCCCTCTCCCACTTAGTAAATTGCAATCGAGGAATTTTAAAACAAACACAACATGCATATAAAACAAATAAGCAATAAATATGGAAAAATCAGAATTTTTCCAACTATTATGGCATTGTTCTCCAATACGCATCCCGTCGTGTCGCCACCTCGTCCGCTCCATCTTTTCCAGTGCGCAAGTCACCAAAGAGTTCCGAGCCGAGATAAATCATATTAATTTACATCCATCGATCCTATACTCCACGAAGGAGTGTACAAATAATCTAGATCGAAAGTAAACTAAAATGAGCGGCTAAACAATGCCGTATTTAATTACAAAAATTAAATACTAATCTAGCCTCGTCAACCCCGAGGATTCAAATAATAACTTTTTTTACACACATCCATTCACATACACACACATGGCCATAATAGTCGGATCTTATGCCTGCAACCAAAGAGTTAAACTACGCATATCCTACTATTATCCGGCACATATAATATATGAAAAATTCATAAAAAAATAACTGAATCCTAAACACACAAAACCGGAAACCGTGGCTCTGATACCAGTTGTTAGGTGGTCGCTCGCTTCGGAGGCTCATTGGCTCCCATGTCCCCGGATTAAAATTTTCACTAATGAAAGGATTAATCCGGATGGGATGAGCTTCCTTAGCAACACCATTTCGTCGTCGTGCTAACAACTCGAGTGGTCGCTCGAACAAACTAGTTGTTCAAGCAACTCTACTCTTCTAGTTGATTAGCCGCGGAAGAGACGACAGATGGATCGCCGATTTTTGTGTTTGTCTTCGGGGTCCATGATTATACAATATATATTCATACACACACATGCATAATCATCATATATAAGAACATGCTCAGATCTGAACATAAAGTTAAAATAACTTTATACCTTATGATCTTCTACCGTATGTCCTATCCTTCTCGTGGACGACGTGTGGACGAAGATCCTCCACGAGTAGAAGCCTTCTAGATCGAGTTCTCCTCTACCTTGTCTGCTGCGAACAAAGAGAAAAACCACAAATACCTTTCCTATCTAGAACCGGCCACCAAGCTAGGAAGTTTGATGCAACCGCCGGCCAAGGAATGGATGAAGATGCGCCGGCCACCAAAACAAGAGGAGCCGCCGGCCACCTTTGAGAATTGGAGGAAGATGATCTTGCCGGCCACCAATGGGAGGAGAACTGCCGGCAAAGGAAGAAGAGAGTGGCTAAGATGAAGGGCGCCGGCCAAGGAAAGCTTGAATGAATTGGGCGCCGGCAACAATGTTGGATGAAGATGGTTGCCGCCCAACCTAGCTCCAAACCCTAGCTGCCCAACTCTTTCCAAACCCTAATCCCTTTTCCAAAATCTATATTTTGCCGCCCAACCCTAAGCCCTTATTTATAGAATTTAGGAGAAAGTTGGTTAGCCAAAATTTATAGGAACTAACTCCTATATTCTTTCCGCCCAACCCATAACTCCTTTAAGATTTGTTGCCGCCGAACCTTTAGATGAGCCAAACCCTAATTCTAGAATTTAGGCTTAAGCCTCCTCTAATCTCCACCGTCGGATCTAGGGATTTAATCTCCACCGTCGGATCTGGGGATTTAATCTCCACCGTCGGATCTAGGATTTTATCCCAACCGTCGGATCTAGGATTTCATCCTAACCGTAGGATCTAGGATTTCATCCCAACCGTAGGATCTAGGATTTCATCCCAACCGTTGGTTCTAGGGTTTCATCCCAACCATCGGATCTATGGATTCAATCCACCCGTTGGTTCTAGGTTTTGTTTTACATTCTTGGATCTAGACTTCACAAGGATTATATTAGGCTACGATAGGGACCATAAGGAGGAGTTGGGTCTTGGCCACCCGATGGATCGGAACCATACAAACTTGATCCATCAATGATGTTCCATTCCACTAGAGGATCATCATTGAACTACCTCACCAACCCCCATAAATTAATATGGGCTCCATATATTATTTGTACATTAATCTCCCCGTGTTTAAGATATTGAATGTCCGTCAATTAATTGATTTACTGACCATCAATTAATTAACATCTAACTCCTCGAGTAGTAGCACTCAACCTTATCATCATGTTGACTAAGTCAACCAGCTGGGTTTACATGATGAACCTTATGAGCTCCTCAAGGGGACATCATCAACCTAATATATAGGACACGGTTTCCTCCTATAATCAACGGCACACCATGTAAATAATATTATTTCCCAACTTGCCGGGCATATTGATTTAATCCATCTAAATCTCACCCACTGGTAAATCAAAGAAATAAATACTAAGTACATGTGCCCGTTATTATATCGGGATTAAGAGCATGTACAACATAATATCCGAGGTCTGATTCAATTATGTAGTCAGCACTAAATTGAATCACCTCTATGTCGGTCCTGCTCAATACACCTAAGTGTACTAGTGTAACTCTATGTTCAAGATAAAACAATACCAAGCTACACTACAACCATGCCAATGGTTTGTCCAAAACCATCTTGGTTGTGAGCCTTTACTTATATTTTACAAGGGACTGATAACATGATCTTCTGTGCCACACCAAGCACCATGTTATTTACAATGTAAAATATTAGACAATATGCACACATATATAATGAATATAAAAAATGCAAACAATGATCATGTGATTTCTTATTTCAAAATAAAATGTTCATACAAAAAGAGCTAGGCTTTCAGTATACATTCCAACAGGAGGGAGTTGAAGAACTCAGGTGGAGACCAAAGGCTGAGCTACAAGTCACTAAGGTAAGCTCGAGTGTGAGTGAAGGTAAGGTCAGGTCCTCCGTACTGGGACATTTTTAGGCGACGATCCGACTAAGACTTCCAGTGGAAGGTCTAGGTCGAGATCGAATGGTAAGTGGTCGTCGAATTTTACCTCTACTTATTTGTTTCAAGCTAACTCTTTGCTGCAGTCGAAAAACCTAACCATCAGTCAACTAATGGCTATTAGCAGTCGATTACTGGTGGCATCAGTCGACTGATGAGGGTGAACAGTCGACTGCCATTCAAATTTCCAGCTTCGATGAGAGTCAAACCTCATCCCCTTATCTTAGGGTGAGGTGGCCTCATTTGGTGGATTTTCATCTTATCATTTAGGGGGATTCAAGGGCTATAAAAAGACATGTGATTCACTCATTTTCACATTATTCCAAGCTTCTGAAATGCTCCCACAATGCCGCTACTCTACGACGAGAAGCGCTGCCGCAATGTTGACGACACGTCCTTGACTTCAAGATCAGTTTGTCGTCGATATCACTTTTACTCTTCGTTTCAAATCCTTCTAGTGTAATCTAGATTTCATTTGTCGTGTTTTCTTTCGTTAAGAGGAGAGGTGGGATTGTCCCTCTTCCTCGATCTTTGCTTTTGTGTATCTGTTGTCTCCTACCTCCAATGAGGAGGAGATTGTCAGTGAATTGCCCTCCGTAAGTGGTCTAGGATCGCATTGGCCTTGGATTAGCAATCGTTAGGTTGTGAACCAAGTAAAATAAACTTGTGTTCTTTACTTTTCCGCTGTGCAATTATTTCTATCTTTGTCTTAAATCGTAATGTATGAAAAGATTTTATTGCATGCTATTCACCCCCCCTCTAGTACTTTTACGATCCTACAATTGGTATCAAAGTAGGGGCACTACGATTTGATGAACCACAAATCTAGCATCAGTTTTTGTTTCTGTTTTCGTATTCATTTTAATTTTCATCTCGTATCATTTTTCATTTCGTTAAAATCCTATCTCCCACACTACTAATCCAAGACGAGAGTCTTGGCAACTTGTTTCTTTTTGTGTCATTTTTTGTCTTTGTGAGGTTCCTTTTCTAAATGGTTCATCTTGAAGGGTTTAGCACTGCCCTACCTCCGTTTGACAATAGAGATGACTTTTGTTACTGGAAGGGTCGGATGGAGTGCTTTTTGAAAACCCAAGTAATGATGTGGATCGTGATACAAACCGGATTCACATTTCCAACAAATGAAGATGGTGAATCCTTGGATTGCGATCAGTGGACAAGTGCCATGAAATGCCAAGTGGAAGTCGACGCCAAGGCCACACAAATCCTACAATATAGGCTATCCAAAGAGGATCTCAATTGCGTCAGCCCGTTCATAAGCACAAAGGACTTGTGGAACAAGCTCATCGAGCTTCACGATGGAACCGCCGACACCAAGGTATGTAAGAGGGATCTACTTTTAAATAAATTGTTTAACTTAAAAATGCAAGAACATGAGTCATCCACTCAGATCCATGCTCACATTCAAGACATCATGAATGGGCTACATTCGATCAGACAAAAGGTCGAAAACCAGGACATAATCAGGTACGCATTAAATGCATTCCCTAGGACCACCTTGTGGGCATCCATGGTCGATGCTTACAAGGTTTCTAATGATCTTCAAAAATTAGGTTAGATGAATTGTTCTCTGAATTTGAATTACATGATCAGTCTAATTCGGCCCTCGCCGAGAAAAGTATCACCTTGTTTGCAGGTCCGAAGAAGAAGCCGAAGAACAAACCACCATCGGAGGAAGAAGACGAGTACGAATCGGAGGTGGACAATGAGATGGAGACCAAACTAGTAAATCTAGTTCAAAAAATGATCAATAGCAGAAGACAACAAATCAATCAATCCAAGGAGGATAAGTCAAAACAAAGTTCTAACTATAGATCCTATAAGTGCAATAGTTTAGGCCATATCAAATTGGAGTGCCCAAGACTCAAGAACAAGGCACCACAATCCAAGAAGGCACTCACCGCAATGTGGGAGGAATCGTCAAAGGAGGAAGACGAGCTCAACAACCTCGCCTTCATGGCCATGCCGACCGAACCCGAGGATGAGTCTGAACTCAAAGATGTGTCCGACTTCAGATCCGACGATGAGTTTCAATTCAAGACAAGCCAAAATCCGTATCCGGTTTAAAAGGTTCAATCAAGGTGAGTCGGTCTTTAATTGATATGTTGTATAGTGCAAATAGATTTTTAACTAAAATATTAGCTAAATCCGAGTCTAAGGTCGAGACCTTAGTTGAGGAGGTTAAACTCCTTAAACACGTGGTCTCCCTAACCTCTTCGACTAGTCATGTTCGAGAGGAGAACTCAACTCGAGTTGAAAAACTCGAAGATGAAAAATCTCTCTTGAAAGGACAAGTCCAAGATCTTAGCCAAAGGTTGGAAAGGTTCACTTTGGAATCCAAGGGGCTTGACCTACTACTTGGATCACAAAGGGTTGTGTACAATAAGGTCAGACTAGGATTTAGATCATCCACAACTACTAAATCATACATTTCAATCGTGAATCGAAATAGAAGTCAAGTCCAAGCATGGGTCCCTAAGACTGATTTAATTTAACAATTAGGATCTAATAAGTACTGAGTTCCCAAGGACCAAATCCACTATGTAGAAAAACCGAATCGATTCAATGGTCCATGGGGAGCTAGTACTAAATTTGTTTGTTCTATTACATGAAATTAGTCTTTTCATGCTTAGTTATTTTGTTTTAATTTTTAGAATGGATAGATAGGCTCAATAACTCGTCAATCTTGACAACATTGTATTAGGATGCGTCAAGATGAGAGTATGTTAGGGAAATGAAGTCCAATGTATCCAAGTTAGATAAGACGTATCTAGCTTGGTGCACTCGACTAAGTTGAACTATCTGAAGCTACCTCACCGTATCCTTAACTAGTTAGACCAGGAAGTAATCTTAAGTGACTCAAGTAATCAATTTCTTGAATTTGGCTTTGTCTAAGGAAGTGGTCATTCTTCTGATCAAAGAAGGCCTCTGTGTCTCGCCATGACCTGGAAGTCAATTTCTCGAAAAGTTTACTTGATGAGCTAAGGGTTAAATCCGAAACTAACCAATGTTTATTAGCTTCAAAACACTAAATTTAATCAAATAAAATTGAAGTCATCGCAAAAACATTTAAGGTTAACATTTTTGATCATGTAGAAAAGGTGAGATGACTATTAGAACAAAATATTTAACCAAATTTAAAATTTCAATGTCTGATCCAACTACTATATGTGTAGGATCAATGGATGTTGGATAGTGGATGCTCCCGACACATGACTGGAGACCGACTAAAATTTTTGAAGCTCATATCCAAAAGTCAAGGATCGGTAGCATTCGGAAACAACGTGAAGCTCAAAATTATCGGTTCATGTGATAATGAGCTGAACTCTAACTTTATAATTCGTAATATACTTTTAATTGAAAATTTCGATTTTCATTTACTTAGCGTAAGCCAATTGTGTGATAACAACTATAAAATTATTTTCTTACAAAATGAATGCTCAATTAAAACTAATGATACATCAAAAACAATACTTGAACGAACGAGAAATAGCAACATACACACAATTAATTTACCCAACTCCTCATCCAAGTGTCTAATGGCACAGCAAGAGGAATCATGGTTGTGGCACCGACGACTTGGACACTCTCATCCAAGACTCGTACACAAAATGAGTCAGAGTGGCCTAGTCATAGGTTTGCCAACCTTAACAACTTAGACAATAAAATTTGTAATGTTTGTCAACAAGGTAAATAAACTAGGACACAACATCAACTAACTAACCAAGAAAAAACCAAAAGTGTACTTGAGCTCCTACACTTAGACCTATTTGATTCTCATGGAGCCAAGTCACTAAATGGAAGTTTATTCTGCTTAGTCATAGTTGACGACTGTTAATGATTCGATGACCGTTAGAGGCGGGGAGGGGGGGTGAATAGCTCATTTCGATGCGTCGATGGAATTCGTTGTGTGGTCGCTACAAAATGTGTTATACGCAGCAGAAATTGAAATAATAAAACAAATACAACACAAATACAAGCACTACACAAGATATAACATGGTTCGAAACCGAACGGTTCCTACTCCACGGATTGGACTCGTAAGAGCCCTACCAATGCAAACACGCACTACTAATCCAATAAACTCCTTCTCAACAATAAGTCGGAGGTGGAGAAATCTCGTACAATGAATTACAACAAATAATAAAAAGTAAACAAGCAAATACAAGTGAAAATATAAAGAGCAGTTTACAATCTAGGGTTTTGAGCATTTGCTTGTTGGTTGCTTGGATGAGCTTGAAGGACCCTGAAATGCACCTGCAATTCGCCTTCAAATCGCCTCACCAAAGAAACCAAAGAACCATTGCCGAAATCCTCCTTGAGATCCTCTTTTTAACATGCATCTGGCTGGATTCTGCCTTGGCAGTCGACTGCCAAAATTCCCAGTTCGACTGCCAACACTGTTGTCGTGAGACAATGCCTTGATTCACGCTAGAAAAATTTCAATGGATCTTTTGGCAGTCGAATGATGACATCACCAGTCAAATGCTACCGTCCATAGCCGACTGCCCAGTCGGCTATGAAGCGTTCTATAATCGCGGTCGAAAAACCCGATAGCCGATCGCCATCCATGGCGCGATCGCTATCACCGATCGATCCAATGATCACGCAAGTCATTTTTATCCCTTAACCGGCAGTCGAGCTCTAGTGGACTCACAGCAGTCGAACCGACCATATTGTCAGTCAACTGCCAACCTTAAACATGAGGTTTTAACCTCAAGTATGGTGTCTTCATACTTGCTAGACAACCTGTAGCCTAGACCTAAGCCTTCTAGCCACCTCCGTCAGCCTCACGCCTATCGGATCCCTCCAAGTCATCCATGACTTGTTCATCCATACGCTAGCCTTCAAGTGCTTCCATCGGCTATTGTCATGCTAACAGTGCCTACACCGCCAAGGCACATTGGACTTACACTGCCAAGACTCCCGTTTGGACTTTACGGCGCCAACCATTGGTCTTATGCTACCAAGACTCCCACTTGGACTTTACGCCGCCAATATCAAACCCCTTGGACTTCTCAAATACCAAGACTCAAGCTTGGACTTTCCATTTCCAACCCATGTTGGACTTTCTATGCCAAGACCCATGCTTATACATTTCCTTGCCAAGACCCATGCTTGGACTTTACATGCCAAGTACTCAAGACTTGTACTTTCCATGACATGGTCAACCCCAGTCAACCATCATAATCCCCCTCAAGTCAAACTCAAGTTCGGTCAATCATGACCCGGGTCGATTCCACCAACAATCTTCCCAAAACATTATCAAACATCAATGTGAAACATCAATGTCAAACTTTCATGTCAAACATCAAAACATCGCTCAAGTCAAACTCGAGTCCGGTCAATCGTGACCTCGGCCGATTGCACCAACAATCTCCCTCTTTTTGATGTTTGACAAAACCACATACCTTTGAGTTAGAACACTATCTCAAATCTTCTTACAATTATCCCAAATTGGTAATCCCATAAATTCTCCCAAACATTCTCCCCCTTTTTGACTAACATCAAAAAGGTACTCCCCAAGGAGGTCAATGTCTCATGTCCCAATGAGATCTTCCAATCTCCTCCTTGGTCCAAAAATACCTAGGATGCCTACAATCTTCCTAGTGATAAGTCTCATATCACTCAAAAGAGGCAATCCTATAAACTCTCCCAATTTCCAAATTAGCTACTATATTTCAAGTTTAACATCTCTTGTGGGTATGAAACACCAAGATTTGGAACTTCTGATAATAAATCTAATGAGCAATACGTAAACTACCTTTGCACCAACAATGTCCTTGGGAAGTCCCTAAGCCAATAGGAACTCTAAAACATCAAATATATGGTCTAAAATTCAACATTGAACTTTCCCATACCTTAAATTTATACACACCCTAAACAACTCTCCTAATCCATATCAAATGGATTTTCACCCTTTCTAATGCTTGCCAAAGCATATCCTAGGGTTAGGAGTGGTTAGGGAACTTTACCGTAGCTGAACATGGGCTAAACAACCTTGTTTTTCTCGAAATTAGCCTGCAATCGACTCTATCAGACAACAGTCGACTGTTGTGCTCATCAATTGACTACCAACAGGCGGCAGTCGACTGATAACTGAAATTTAGAATTTCAATTATCAGAAATGAATTTTAAAAATTCATAAATAATTATACATAATTCGAAAAATCATGAAACTTTATATGTATAATACTTATGAGCAATACAATGGGTGAAAAATGTTTTAAAAATATTTTACCCATAAAATAGTGAAATTGACACAAAGTTCAAAAGTGAAGAAAAACTTTAATGATTTAGCTCACTTTGTATCCACTTCATCAATGGTGATTGCTATCAAAAGATAGACTTCACCAAGGTTTTCTAAAATTATTTTAAAATGTTTTTGAAAACCTATATTGGATCATGTTCTTTCAGCTTAATGTACATGGCTTAAACATAAGCTTTCCAAATGATCCACAACATTATTTTAGATGAGTTTGAGTTCATCTAGATGCGAAAACCATGCACCTTGAACTTAACTCATATCCTATCATCTCACATGTATTTAGGGTGTATAAATACACACACAAGTCAATGTGATTGTGAGATGTGGGTTGTGTTCTCCTAATCTAGGGTTTCATGCATTTTCTAAGGCAACCCTACTTGATTCCCTTATACATGGTACTTCAAGTCATGCCAATTGTCCTTACTTAAATTAAATGCATGAATGATCATGACATTAATGATGATATAAATAAACACATGCTCATAATCACGATGTCATGCAATAAGATGAAATCTAAGCATACATGACACTTAACCTTAATCATAAACATGATCATGACATTTGATGATTAAAAAGTAAATATGATGTCATGGCATGTTATATGGCAAACAAAGAATGGAATATAAAATGTATAGGTATAATAATACCTAAATTTTAATATTAGTTGCCATTTAATATAATTAAGTATATTTTCCCATATTGCCCAAATTTCCCAAGTGTGCCAATAACCCAAAATGGCACACTAAGACCTCTAAACCTAAATTGTGCCAATTTGATTGATTTTTCATAATCTTCAAAGTATATTGGCACGTCCTAAAATCTTTTAGGATTTAGCTCCATACTTATTTCCAAGCACCCATAACCTTGAAAATATCCTAAAGTGCCAACTTTTCTATGGTTGGGTTAGCTACCCTTCCAATACAGGTTGACACACCTAAATCCATCAAGCGTGAATCGTTCACGCTCCTAGGAACCCAAAACCTATTTGAGATCCTTGGGTTAATTAGGTATTCGTTAGGGATGACCTCCCTAGATACCCTCCTAATGACCCTTCTAGGCTTGTTAGCCTTGGTCATTGTGGTCTTGCCTAGGTTAACCTTAGAGATTGCCATCCTAGTAACCTTCTTAGTGGTCTTCCTAGGTTTCATGGAAACCTTGGCCACTAAGCACCTACCTTGGTCAACCTTAGGGATGACTTCCCTATTGACCTTGGTCTTCCTAGACCTAGTTTGTGTTCCATAATCAAATGGAACACTATGGTAAGCCTCCTTAGGCTTAGATTTCTGACCCAAACCTTTCTTGCCTTTGGATGACTCTTGTCTCTTAGGCCCTAGGTGTTGACTCTTTGACCTAAATTTTTTATCATTTGACCCTTTAAATTGATTCTGTATATTCCTAAGGGTCTTCTCTAATTTCTCAAGCATTGACCTCAAAGCTTGATTTTTCTTTTCTAATTTCCCAACTTTTGAATTTTGATTTAATCATTGGGCATTGTTCTTTCTAGGCATATGCCTAGTCCATTTGGGGTTAAAACCTAGGTGGTCTTCAATTTTTCTAATAGATGCCTTAGGTAAAATATTTTTAGAGACATTAGTCCCAAATTTCTCCTTATTCCTAAGGTTGACCTTCTTAGCTCCTAAGCAATACTCCCTATTCGTAGCATGCTCTTTATGATAAATTGCAGGATTTCTAAAATTATTTCTAGCATGCTTTTGCCCATAATTTAAAGAGAGAGCATTATTTAGATATACCTTAGGGTTTGGCTTAGAGGCTCCCCCTACTTGTAATGCTCCCTTTTTAGTCTTCTTCTCCCCCTTTGGGCATTGACTCCGGTAATGTCCCGGTTGTCGGCATTTGAAGCATATTACAAGCTCCTTGGTCTTCTTGGTGGGGACACCGGCATCCTTTGACTTTTCTTGACTTTTAGGCACCGATGGACTTTTCTTGACCTTCTTTGGTCACTTGCTCTTATAGTGCCCAAACTCCCTACACTCAAAACACATTATATGAATTTTATTTTGAAATGGTGTGTTTGAGTTACCTTCCGCGGTAGGGGAGTCCCGAGCTTCCTCTTCCTCTCAACCAGAGGTTGATGGTTCTTCTTGAGGTTCCTCCGGTGTGGAAGGTCTAATTTCCTCCCCCTCAATCATAGAGGTGGAGGCTTCTTCCAATTCCACCTCCTCTACCGATTTGGATGATGATTCTCTATCACCATCCGAATCCTCAAGCTCTTGTGATGAGGATGTGCTTGCATCTTCTTGACCTTGACAGGATGAAGACTCCTCTTCTTCTTCTTCTTCTTCTTGGACCGGTTGAGGGTTTTCGTGATATTTTGCCAATTCGCTCCAAAGTTCCTTGGCATCCACGTAATCCCCTAGGCTACACAAGATATCATTAGGAATTAAATCAAAAATAAATTTGACTACCTTCTTATTTTTATCAAATTGTTGAAGTTGATCCTCAGCCCATCTCTTCTTCTTGAGGAAGCCTCCCCTTGGTCCTCTTGGATAATTAAATCCCTCCATCAACATGGACCATTCTTCAAAGTCCCTCATCATCAAGAAGTCTTCAATCCTTGTCTTCCATTAGTTGAAGCCTTCTCGTCTATAGAAAGCATATGGGATTGGTGTGTTGATGTCCCAACCCAAACTCTCTTGAATTTCCATCTAGTTCCTCTTCACCCTCTAGTGTCTTAGCTCTAGGTTGTTAATCCGTAGAAGATCCCCGGGCTCTGATACCAATTGTTAAGGATTTGATTATTGCTAGAGGGGGTGAATAGATCGTTTCGATGCGTCAATGAAATTCGTTGTGTGCTCGCTACAAAATGTGTTATATGCAGTGGAAATAGAAATAATAAAACAAATACAACACAAATACAAGCACTACACAAGATATAACATGGTTCAGAACCGAACGGTTCCTACTCCACGGATTGGACTCGTAAGAGTCCTAGCAATGCAAACACGCACTACTAATCCAATAAACTCCTTCTCGACAACAAGTCGGAGGTGGAGAAATCTCGTACAATGAATTACAACAAATAATATAAAGTAAACAAGCAAATACAAGTGAAAATGTAAAGAGCACTTTACAATCTAGGATTTTGAGCGCTTGCATGTTGGTTTCTTGGATGAGCTTGAAGGACCCTGAAATGCACTTGCAATTCGCCTTCAAATCACCTCACCAAAGCTCCCAAAGGACCATTGTCGAAATCCTCCTTGAGCTCCTCTTTTTAACCTGCATCGGGCTATATTTCGCCTTTGCAGTTGACTGCCAAAATCTCCAGTTAGATTGCCAACACTATTATCATGAGACAACGGCTCAATCCACGTTGGAAAAATTTCAATAGATCTCTTAGCAGTCGACTGATTACATCACCAGTCAACTACTAACGTCTGTAGCTGACTGCCCAGTGGGCTACAAAGTGTTCTGTGGTCCCGGTCGAAAAACCCAGTCCAACAGTCGACTACCATCCATGGCAGTCGACTGCCATCGGTCGATTGATCCAATGATCAGTCGACTGTCAAGGCATTTTCATCCCTTAATCGACAGTCGAGTTCTAGTCGACTCACGGCAGTCGAACCGACAATATTGCCAGTGGACTACTAACCTCAAACATGAGGTTTTAACCTCAAGGCTTAGTATGATGTGGATCTTGTCCCACAAGAATTATAGCTAGTTTGTATGAATCTAGTAATGTGATTTGACCACATCAATAACTCGATTCTACAAAATTCTTATAATTTAGTGGGAGCATCATTTGATTAAAGGCCTAATTAAATGATAAAAGGAATATGATATTAATTCTCTGCATTGTATGTTGTAGATAACTATGTCGACAAACACGAACACTCTCTCTCTGCGTTCTGTCCTTGAGAAGGACAAGCTCAATGGAGCAAATTTCCTGGACTGATACAGGAACCTGAGAATTGTTCTCACCTAAGAAAGGAAGTTGTACGTCCTGGAGTAGCCCATTCCGGAGGCACCTCCTGCCACTGCCTCGCGAGCTGACAAAGATGCTTACAAGAAGCATCAAGATGATGCATTAGATGTGTCATGTCTTATGCTCGCGACCATGAACTCTGAGCTTCAGAAGCAACACGAGTTCATGAATGCTTATGATATGGTTGGACATCTTCATCAACTATATTAAGGACAAGCTAAGCATGAGAGATATGAAGTCTCTAAAGCATTATTTGGGTCCAAAATGCAAGAAAGGACTTCCGTAGGTACATATGTACTCAAGATGATTGGGTACGTAGAGAACCTACAAAGGCTGGGATTCCCACTTGGCCAATAGCTGGCAACTGACCTGATCTTGCAATCTTTGCCACAAGCCTTCAATCAATTTGTCATGAATTAAAACATGAATGAAATTGATAAGCCATTGCCTAAAATGCTCAGCATGTTGAGAACTGCTGAGCTTAACCTTAAGATGGGAAAAGCTGACACCATTTTGATGGTGCAGAAGAAGAAAGGCAAGGGCAAGCCTAAAGGTAAGGGAAAGTCCCAAGCCAAGGGCAAAGGCAAAGAACTTAAACCCAAAGGAGGGGTAGCCAAGGAAGGGGCTTGCTTCCACTGCAAGGAAGTTGGACACTAGAAGCATAACTGTAAAGCTTACCTGGAAGATCTTAAGAAGAAAAGAAGTGAGACTTCTACTTCAGGTATAAATGTTATAGAAGTCAATCTATCTATTTCTTCATAATGAGTATTAGATACCGGATTTGCATCTCACATTTGTACCAATGTGCAGGCACTGAGAAATAGCAGGGCATTGACAAAGGGCGAGGTGGACCTACGAGTAGGCAATGGAGCAAGGGTTGCTGCTGTTGCTGTAGGAACTTATGATCTATCTCTGCCCTCTGGGCTTGTATTAGAATTAGATGAATGTTGTTATGTGCCTGCCTTAACCAAGAACATCATTTCAGTTTCTTGTTTGGACAAGAAAGGATTTTCATTTATAATAAAGAACAAATGTTGTTCAGTTTATTTAAATGATATGTTCTATTGTAGTGCACCTCTAATGAACGAACTCTACTTTCTAGACTTAGAGAGCCCTATCTATAACATAAGTACCAAGAGGTTCAAGACAAATGAGTTGAACCAAACCTATCTCTGGCATTGTCACTTAGGTCACATAAATGAGAGTCGCTTATCTCAGCTCCATAAGGATGGGCTGCTATACTCAATTGATTTTGAATCATATGAGACATGCGAGTCTTGCCTTTTAGGCAAGATGACCAAGACTCCCTTTAGTGGACATAGTGAAAGAGCAACAGATTTATTAGGACTTATACATAGTGATGTATGTGGTCCTTTCAATGTTGCTGCTAGAGGTGGTTACAGGTACTTCATTACATTTACTGATGACTTCAGTAGATATGGTTATGTGTATCTCATGACACACAAATCAGAATCCTTTGAAAAGTGCAAAGAATTCAAGAATGAAGTACAAAACCAGCTTGGCAAGAGTATCAAGATACTTCGATCAGATCGAGTTGGAGAATACCTTAGCCATGAGTTTCGTGACTATCTAGCTGAGTGTGGGATTCTATCCCAACTCACTCCTCCTGGAACACCACAGTGGAATGGTGTATCCGAAAGGAGGAATCGTACCCTATTAGATATGGTACGATCTATGATGAGTCACACAGATCTTCCTATATCCTTTCGGGGATATTCTCTAGACACAGCAGCCTTTCCCCTTAACCGTGTACCATCCAAGGCTGTGATAAAGACACCATATACGATATGGACAGGGAGAAATCCCATGATGTCTTTCATGAGGATTTGGGGTTGTGAGGCTTACGTTCGACGTCAAGTCTCAGACAAAATGGGACCCAAATCCGATAGGTGCTATTTTGTTAGATATCCCAAGGATACAAAGGGATATTACTTCTACATTCCCAGTCAGCATAAAGTGTTTGTGGCAAAGACTGGGGTTTTTCTAGAAAGGGATTTTGTTTCTAGAAAAACTAGTGGGAGTACCTTCGATCTTGAAGAAATTCAAGATAAGGACCATAGCACTGAGGCCTTGATAGAGGTTGAACAGGAACCACAAAGTGTTGTGGGTGATGAGGTTGTTGCACAAAGAGTTGTGGAACAACCACCTGTTCAGGTAGACCTACCTCTTCTGGCAGTCGATAGGGTACATCGTCACTGAGAGATACTCATTTCTCTTGTCGACCATGATGACGTTATGCTCATTGAGAATGAGCCTACCTCTCCTATCGAAGGGTGATGAGCCCAGTTGAGAAATGGCTAGAGGCCATGAGATCAGATGGAATCCATGTACACTAACCAAGTATGGACTTTGGTTGATCCACGAAGGTCAAACCCATTGGGTGTAAGTGGGTCTTTAGGAGAAAAGGCGGACATGGATGGACTTACGCATACCTATAAGGGCGATTGGTGGCTAAAGGTTTCAAGCAAATTCATGGTATTGACTATGATGAAACCTTTTCTCCGATGGCGATGTTTAAGTCCATTAGGATCTTGCTTACTATTAAACATACCGATTATGAGATCTGGCAGATGGATGTCAAAACTGCATTTCTGAATGGAAACTTACTCGAGGATGTGTACATGACACAACCTGAGGGTTTTGAAGATCCACAGCATACTAGGAAAGTATACAAGCTGCAAAGGTCCATTTATGGGATAAAGCAAGCTTCTCGGAGTTGGAATCTTTGATTCGATGATGCAATCAAACAATTTGATTTCATCAAGAATGAAGATGAACCCTGTGTCTACAAGAGGCTTAATGGGAACATAGGTGTCTTCCTTGTATTGTATGTGGATGACATACTACTCATTGGGAATAACATCCCTTCACTACAGTCTGTGAAGACTTGGCTGGGGACGTGCTTCTCAATCAAGATCTATAGAGATAGATCTAAGAGATTGCTTGGCCTAAGTCAGAGTACATACATTGACACGGTATTACTACGGTTTGCCATTTAGAATTCCAAGAAGGGACTTCTGCCGATGTCACATGGTGTGAGTCTTTTGAAGACTCAAAGTCCCTCTTTTAGAGAGGAGAGAGATCGCATGGATAAGATCCCTTACGCATCTGCTATAGGATCTATCATGTACGCCATGCTGTGTACTCATCCTGATGTCTCGTATGCTTTGAGCATGACGAGTAGGTACCAGTCAGATCCAGGTGAGCGTCACTGGATAGCAGTCAAGAATATTCTTAAGTACTTGAGAAGGACTAAAGAATATTTCTTGATATTTGGAGGCGATGAGGAGCAAGCTGTAAAGGGTTACAACGATGCCAACTTCCAAACTGACCAGGAAGATTATAGATCACAGTCAAGGTTCGTGTTTTGCTTGAATGGTGGCGCTGTGAGCTAGAAGAGTTTCAAGCAGGACACAGTTGTTGATTCTACAACAGAGGCCGAATATATATCGGTGCTTCCATCTCATTCGAGAGGTTATCGATAGAGGAGATGTGAAGATTTGCAGAGTACCCACAGAGGCTAACATCGCAGATCCCTTGACCAAGGCTTTGGCATAGAAAAAGCATGATGGTCACACTAGGTCATTGGGTATTAGATACTACGGTGATTGGCACTAGTGCTAGTGGGAGATTGTTAGTGAAAGCCCTAGAGCCAATCATGTGATGATTGTTGTATGGACTTTATTGTATCATATTCCTATTTATAAAGGCATGGTTATTATATTTACTTGTATTGGTACCAAATAACTAAATATAATAATGTCCTTGAGTAGTAGGTTCTTATCTATATCAATCGATTGGTTGAATCGATAATGAGATGATATAGAGAACACTACTCTTAATCATTCCTAGTCGAGTATTAACATTCAGGGACAATGTTAATGCGTAGAGACTAGCATGTAGGTCAACACGATGACTTGATCTCACAAGTCATGGATATGAGATATCAAGTTGACACATGGGTATGCATTGGAGAATGTATACTGAATGACCCGCCATGAGAAAGTATCATGGATCGTTATATGAGTGTCATATACTTTCTCATGTGGCTATTAGTATGACTATTAGTCCTTAGACCTGAAGTCACCATGGTTACCTACATAAGGAGTTGCATACTTTGGCTTCGTCAAACGTCACCCGTAAATGGGTGGACTATAAAGGCGATTACTGGGTATGTAACAAATTATGCGGAGGGATGTGAGTGATGTAGATGGGATCTATCCCTCCTATATGACGGGGGTGACATCGATATTCTTGATAGAGTGAGACCACGAAGTGCATGGCCATGTCCAAATGAGTCAATATGAGATATTGAGATCATTTGATTAGAGTGAGTCTACTTGGAGATCAAGATTTAGATTGTACCGAGGATGACACGGTCTATGCCTCGATTGGTCAATCTAGATGTCAAGCATAGAGGGACATTGTCACATATTGTGAGAGTCACAATTAGTAGTCACAAAGGTGATGTTGGAGCTCAACATTCTTGTAACTTGGGTAGCAATGATGTGTTGCTAGATACCGATCATTGCTTATGTTCCTAAATCCGTTTAGGGGTATTGCCAACGTTACAAGAACCTATAGGGTCACACACATAAGAACAATTAGATTCAGATTAGGTTCATATGATGAACCATGAGGATTAGGTTCATGGGATGAACCAAATTGGATTAAGAGTAATCCAAATTAGACTAATTGAGTTAGACTCAAGTTGATTCAAGTGTTGAATGAGTCTAATTTAGATTTGATTCATCAAATCAATTTAAATTAATGAATAAAGATTCATTAAATTAAATTGACTTGAGTCAAGTGGTTAAATTTGATCAACCATGGGAGATTAGAGGTCAAGTTTGACTTGACTTTGTTGGTGCAACAATGCTCCAAGCATTTATATGTTTTGATGCTTGGCTAATCATCTAAGTTAGGCAATATCTTGTGATCTAATTACGAATGTGTTTAAGTGACAGGGAAATCCAAGGATGAAGTACTTGGTAAAAGGAAGTCCAAGTATGATCTTGGCAAAGGAAGTCTAAGGGATGGACTTGGCAACATAAGACCAAGCTTGTAGTCTTGGCAGCATAAAGTCCAAAGTGAACCTTGGCAAAGGAAGTCCAAAGTAAAGTCTTGGCAGCATAAGTCCAAGCGTGCAGTCTTGGCGGCGTAAAGTCCAAGCATTTGGCAACCCAAGACAAGACGAAACCGAAGGAAGCTCTTGGAAGCAAAGCGCAAAGGATGAACAAGTCGCGGACTCGGAGGGATCTTGAAGGCGCAAGGCTTATTGAGGGGCTAGAAGGTTGAGTCTAGGTCTAGGGTATAAAATCAAGTATGAATTACTCATACTTGATGAGTATCAGTCGACTGATACGATGTATCAGTCGACTGGTCAGGCGATCGACTGATCTGGGTGATACCCTAACTCTCAGTCGATTGCCTTGGGCATATCAGTCGATTGATATTGTGATCAGTCGACTGCCAAGGGAATCAGTCGACTGATCAAGGGAAATATCGCCACAGAATACAGTCTCACTCGACTGCTGCCTTGATCACTCGACTGATCACCCCATCACCGATCGATGGAGGGATCACGATCGATCACTTGGCCATTGAGATTGCGGCTACGGATCTCGCGAGATCGCGTTTGGAAGCCGTTAGGCAGATCGTGATGGCATGCATCACCGATCGATCGACGCCCAACGGGAAAAACAGCCCCTCTTCTATAAAAAGGGGCCATGGGAATCTTGGTGAGGCTAGTGCTCTTAATCCTAACTACATCCTCGTGCTCACCAAGCTTCCTAAGTGTTTTTAGTGACTCAAAACCTCCTCTTCTCTTGTTCTTGATCATCCATCATTGTAAAGAAGAGGGGATTATTGTAAGAAAGGTTTCTCCACCTTGGTTCATCCAAAGGAGAAGATAGTGAAGCTTGGCTAGGACTAATCCACCTTACGGATTGCCGTGGAGTAGGAGCGTCATCTCCGAACCACGTAACATCGGGTGTTAGCATTGGTTTCGTATTTCTTATTCGTATTCATTTTCGTATTTGTATTGCTTCCGCTAACTTGTTTGTAGAATCGAAGAAACGCTAATCACCCCCCTCTAGCTATTCCAAGGGTCCTAACAAGTGGTATCAGAGCCCGGATTTCTTAGAAGATCTCACCATCAACCAAGGCATCAATGGCTCTTCAAGAGGGATATAGCATCGGCAAGCCACCACTCTTCGATGGGAGTCACTTCGCATATTGGAAAGGTAGGATGAAATACTATTTAATGAGTAATATTGAAATTTGGCATAGTGTTGTAGATGGCTTCAAGGAACCGGTGGATGAACGTGGAAACCCTATTCTGAGCAAGGATTGGACAAGAGAAATGAATAGGAGTTTCGAGTCAAATGCAAAAGCGGTACTCACAATCCAATGTGGGATTACCATGTAGCAACTTAACAAGGTGGGACCTTTCGAATCCACCAAGGAATTATGGGAAAAGCTCATTGAGCTAAATGAAGGTTCCAAGGAATCAAAGAGGGCCAAGAAGGACCTATTGATTGGACAACTTCAAGCCTTCCAAATGAAGATGCATGAAACCGTAAGTCAAATGCATGGAAGGTTCAAAGAAATTGTTAACGGACTTCATATCATAGGTGAGCGAGTTGACAATCGGGATTTGGTAAGGTATATTTTACAAGCATTTCCTAGAAATTCTTTATGGACTTCTATAGTTGATGCAATTAAGGTAACTAGAGATTTATCTCAAATTAAAATTGATGAATTGTTTTGTGAGTTTGAATTACATGAGCAAACTAACATGTCCTCTAAGGAAAAGGGTTTAGCTCTATTCGTTGAAAAGAAGGACAAGAAAGAAAAGAAGAAGAAGGAAAGAAAAGAAGCATCATCATCATCCGAGTCGGAGGATGAGTCAAGTAGCGATGGGGACTCATCTAGTGAAATGGCAAATTTCGTCAAAAAGCTTTATAGAAAGTCAAGAGAGTTCAAGAATAGAGAAGCAAGGAAGGGGTCTCATTCCTCAAAAGGTAAATTTAATGGTAATTCAAGTTTTAATAATAATGTGATTTGCCATGCTTGCAACAAGAAGGGGCACATAAAGTCGAATTGCCCGGAGCTAAAAAAGAAGGAGGAAAAAGAGAAGAAAAAGAAGGATAAAAAGGAAAAGAAGAAGAAGGAGGCCATGGTGGCTCAAACCACATGGGACACACCAAGCATTGAAGACTCTTCCTCCGATTATGAGCTTTGCTACATCACACGCCATGTGGCACTCATGGCCCTAGGAAATGATTCGAGCACCTCAAGCCAAGAAGATTCCTCAAGCGATGAATCGTCATCTAGTGACGATGAGGTAATGAACTCTCCTAAGGTTAAGCTCCTTTATAAATCAATTGCCTATCTTAAAGAAGCTCTAGATAAGTCAAAATCTAAGGTTAAAAGCATGAAGGTAGAACTAAAAGCCATTAGAAATGAAAAACCCTCACATATTGACTCTTGCATGCTTAAAGAAGAAAATGATAAACTTAAGGATGAGGTTAGTGAATTAAAAGCATGTTTAGAAAAATTTTCAAATGGCTCAAAGTGTCTTGACATGATTCTTAGTAGGCAAAGAGCCGTTTATAACAAGGCCGGTTTAGGATATAAGCCAAAAGAAAAAGAAGTTGCGTATATTTCATTAATTAATAGGAAAGCAACCATTAAGGGTAAGGTTAAGAAAGCTTGGGTACCTAAGAAGTTTTTACTTAATTTTACCGGTCCAAATGTTTGGGTACCAAAAGCTTGTGTTTTTCATGTGATTTAGGTAGGAGAGCGAGGTATGTCGATTGTGGATAGCGGTTGCTCAACACATATGACCGGGGATGTGAGCAAGTTCTCCACAATTAAATATGTGAAGAAAGGAGCGGTGTCTTTTGGGAATAGTGGAAAACTCAAGATATTAGGTAGATGTACAATTGAGGTATCCCCCAAAATTATTATTCACAAAGTCTTGCTAGTTGAAAATATGAAGTTTAATCTATTGAGTGTTAGTCAACTTTGTGATGCAAACTATCATGTTTCCTTTGAATCCTCTAAATGCATGATTAGACACAAGGAATTAAATGATTGCATGTTAGTTGGATATAGGAAGTCAAATATCTATTATGTTGATCTTTCATATGCTTCTAACATCTCTACTAAGTGTTTTGTTGCAAAAGAAGAGGAATGTTGGCTATGGCATAGAAGATTGGGGCACATCAACATGAAAAACATAGCCAAGGTAGCCAAGATGGAGTTGGTCAAAGGACTACCAAAGATCAAGTATGTCAAGAACAAATTGTGTGATGCATGCCAAGAAGGAAAACAAACAAAGGCATCACACAAAGGTAAAACTCTAACTAACACATCTTTACCATTAGAATTATTGCATCTTGACTTATTTGATTGCCATAGTACTCCATCTTTAAATGGTAATAAATATTGCTTGGTTATAGTAGATGATTTTTCTAGGTATACTTGGGTCTATTTTATGAAACATAAGGATGATACCTTAGAAATAATCATAGGATTTAGTAAAAGGGTTGAAAATGAAAAGAGTCTCAAAATCAACCGGATCCGTAGTGATCATGGTGGTGAATTTGAGAACTCAAAATTTTCACAATTTTGTTTAGAGCAAGGGTACAAGCATGAGTTCTCTTGTCCAAGAACACCCCAACAAAATGGGGTGGTGGAGAGGAGAAATCGTGCCCTACAAGAGGCCGCTAGGACCATGCTTAATGCATATTCACTTCCTAGCTACTTGTGGGCGGAAGCGGTTAATGCCGCTACTATATCCAAAATAGGGTTCAAATCCATAGGTTTTTAGGAAAACACCTTTTGAACTATGGAATGGAACTATTCCCACAATTCACTATTTCAAAGTCTTTGGGTGTAAAGTTTATATCTTAAATACCAAAGATAACTTAGGGAAATTTGAATCTAAAGCGGATGAGGGAATCCTAGTTGGATACTCATCCACAAGTAGAGGGTATAGAGTCTATAATAAGAAAACCCAAGGGATTGAGGAGTCCTCAAATGTTCAATTTGATGAAACCACTAGTACCTACCCTAGAAAGTCCTCCATTGATAAGGATATTAATGACAATAATCAAGACATTACCCAAAAACTTCAAAATTTGACCATTAGGGGTAATGATCAAGGGGGAGGAAGAGGAGACTCCGATGATGAAAGAAGGGTGGAAGATAACAATGATCAAATTGAAACCCCTTCTAGAAACCTAAGAATTCATCAAGATCATCCACTTGACCAAGTAGTAGGAGATTTATCTCAAGGAGTAAGAACTAGGTCATTTCATAGACCTCCTACTAGTCAAGTTGCTCTTATCTCACAAATTGAGCCCAAATCAATCAATGATGCATTACATGATCCGGATTGGATTTTGGCAATGCAAGATGAATTGGCTCAATTTGAGAGAAGTCAAGTGTGGGAATTAGTACCTAGACCCAATGATAGCACCATAATTACTACAAGATGGGTCTTTAGCAATAAATTAGATGATCAAGGAAATATCACTAGGAATAAGGCTAGGTTGGTTGCTAGGGGATTTAATCAAGTTGAGGGGCTTGACTATGATGAGACTTATGCCCCGGTTGCTAGATTAGAATCTATTAGAATTCTCCTAGGATATGCTTCCTATATGGGATTTAAACTTTACCAAATGTATGTTAAATCGGCATTCTTAAATGGTTTTATTAAGGAGGAAGTATATGTGGAGCAACCACCCGGGTTTGAGAACATAGATTATCCAAATCATGTATGCAAGCTTAGGAAAGCATTATATGGGTTAAAACAAGCTCCTAGGGCATGGTATGAAAGATTGTCATCATTCTTAATTTCTAAGGATTTTAGAAGAGGACAAGTAGATCAAACTTTGTTTATAAAGTCAACATTGAAAGATATATTCATAGCCCAAGTATATGTTGATGATATCATCTTTGGGTCAACAAATAATGATCTTCTTCAAGACTTTATAAAAAATATGGAAAATGAATTTGAAATGAGTTTGGTTGGAGAGCTTACCTTTTTCCTAGGCTTACAAGTCAAACAAACCAATGAGGGTATTCATATTTATCAAACCAAATATGCAAATGAAATGATCAAGAAATTTGGTTTGGAAAATGCCAAAATTGTAACCACTCCTATGGTCACTAGCACTAGAATAGATAGTGATCATGAAGGTAAATCAATTGATCTTAAACTTTATAGGAGTATGATTGGTAGCCTACTATACCTAACCGCTAGTAGACCCGACATTTTATTTGCGGTAGGTATGTGTGCAAGATACCAATCTTGTGCCAAAGAATCACATTTGGTAGCCGTCAAAAGAATATTAAGATATATTAAAGGCACCCTAAATGTAGGACTTTGGTATCCTAGGACTAGATCATTTGAATTGCTTGGTTATACCGATTCCGATTATGCCGAGTGCAAATTGGATAGGAAAAGTACTAGTGGTGGATGCCAATTTCTTGGGTCCTCCCTAGTTAGTTGGAGTAGTAGGAAGCAACATTGTGTTGCTTTATCAACCACCGAAGCCGAATATGTGGCTATGGGTGGTTGTGTGGCTCAATTACTTTGGATGAGACATACTCTTATGGATTATGAGCTACACTACTCTAACATTAAAGTTTATTGTGATAATGTGAGTACCATCAACTTGACCAAAAATCCGATACATCACTCTAGGACAAAGCACATTGAAGTGAAACATCACTTCATAAGAGATCATGTGGCAAGAGGGGACATTGAACTTAATTATGTAGAATCTAAGTCCAACCTTGCCGATATCTTCACCAAAGCTCTTCCCGAAGCTGAATTTTCATCATTAAGAAGAGAGCTTGGTATGTGCTTTGTAGAGTAAAATTCTAGATTTGCATGATCCTATAATCTTATAGCTTCTTTATACCTTGATGCATCTCACGAAAAGCCTTAAGAAAACTTGATTTGTGTATTGAGACACTTAGAACCATGTGAGATGATAGGGAAGGTGTACTTGGCTCATCATGCTTGTTATGATGCATTACTATGAGCCAATAACACACCTAGAGACATAAATACCTTATGGACCAATCATTGGGAAGGCTTGTATTCAAGTAATGGATACATAGCTCGAAGAACATGGTTGGAAATTCAAAATAATAGATAACTTAAACTATGTTCATCATATTTTGAAAAACAGTTTTCAAATGGAACACAAAAGTGATACAAAGTTTACAAATTCTTTAGAACTTTTGATAGGTTCCAAGTTTGTATCAATCTTGTAATCTGGAAAATATATATTTTTCAAAATTATTTTTCCTTGATAAAGTATGATCTCAGAAATGTGTACGCTAAATTTCGTGATTTTTCGAGATTTCTGGAATTTCTACCGCATTTCTGAAATTTAATGAAAAGGGTCAAATTTCATTTTCGTGCTGGCGATCGTTCGTAAAACCATCATTGGTACTCTGTATTTTCTGATAATAGACTCCATTTTCTGATATTTGGTGTATCTTTGATGTCCTAACACTATAGTATGATAAAATTGCGTATAAACAAGTTTTAGGGCTAATTAATACAGTGTTTTAGGGGGAGTTTTCATAAACTATATCTTTTTCATCCCCAAAACCATTGTTGGTGCAAAGTTAGGACTTAATTGTTTGAATTTGTAGTATGCTTTGCTTCAACTATTGTTTACACAATATAAAGTATATCTTGGATTAAGGGGGAGCTTAATTGCTATCTTATGTCTTAGTCCAAGATCCAACACCTTTAAATTCTTTCATCTTTTGAAATCCTTCTCTTTTTGATGTATGTCAAAGGGGGAGAAGGAATGCTTAAGTTAAAGACCTAACTTAAATGATTGTCAAACATCAAAAAGGGGGAGATTGTTGGTGCAACAATGCTCCAAGCATTTATATGTTTTGATGCTTGGCTAATCATCTAAGATAGGCAATATCTTGTGATCTAATTACGAATGTGTTTAAGTGACAGGGAAATCCAAGGATGAAGTACTTGGTAAAAGGAAGTCCAAGTATGATCTTGGCAAAGGAAGTCCAAGGGATGGACTTGGCAGCATAAGACCAAGCTTGTAGTCTTGGCGACATAAAGTCCAAAGTGAACCTTGGCAAAGGAAGTCCAAAGTAAAGTCTTGGCGATAAGTCCAAGCATGCATCTTGGCGGCGTAAAGTCCAAGCATTTGGCAACCCAAGACAGATTTAAACCGAAGGAAGCTCTTGGAAGCAAAGCGCAAAGGATGAACAAGTCGCGGACTGAGGATCCCAAGGCGCAAGGCTTATTGAGGGGCTAGAAGGTTGAGTCTAGGTCTAGGGTATAAAATCATGTATGAATTACTCATACTTGATGAGTATCGATCGACCGATCGATCATCGATCGGGTCAGCGATCGGTCGATCTGGGTGATACCCTAACTATCAGTCGACTGCCTTGGGCATATTAGTCGACTGATATTGTGATCAGTCGACTGCCAAGGGAATCAGTCGACTGATCAAGGGAAATATCGCCACAGAATGCAGTCTCACTCGACTGCTGCCTTGATCACTCGACTGATCACCCCATCAGTCGACTGATGGAGGGATCAGTCGACTGATCACCTGGCCGTTGGAGATTGCGGCTACGGATCTCTGTGGAGATCGCGTTTGGCCGTTAGCCGGCAATGATCGTCGATGGCATGCATCAGTCGACTGATCGACGCCCAACGGGAAAAACAGCCCCTCTTCTATAAAAAGGGGCCATGGGAAGCTTGGTGAGGCTAGTGCTCTTAATCCTAACTACATCCTCGTGCTCACCAAGCTTCCTAAGTGTTTTTAGTGACTCAAAACCTCCTCTTCTCTTGTTCTTGATCATCCATCATTGTAAAGAAGAGGAGATCATTGTAAGAAAGGTTTCTCCACCTTGGTTCATCCAAAGGAAAAGATAGTGAAGCTTGGCTAGGATTAATCCACCTTACGGATTGGCGTGGAGTAGGAGCGTCATCTCCGAACCACGTAACATCGGGTGTTAGCATTGGTTTCGTATTTCTTATTCGTATTCATTTTCGTATTTGTATTGCTTCCGCTAACTTGTTTGTAGAATCGAAGAAACGCTAATCACCCCCCCTCTAGCTATTCCAAGGGTCCTAACAGACTTGAGAGGGAAGATGAAAGGTCAAGTTTGACTTGACCAAATGCCATGTCATAATGATGACTTGGCATGGCCGGCCAATGATGATGCTCCACATCATCATTGACTTGGTCAATTGGTGCCACATCATGAAGGAGACCAAGGGTCATGGGAGTTACATGCATGCATGTAACCCCCCTTCCATGAAGTGGTCGGCCACCATTCCATTAGTGAGGAATTCATTTTGGTGAGTTACTCATTCCATCATCTTCTTCCTTTGGATTTTTTCTTCTCAAGCTCTCCCTCTCCTTCCTCATCTTGTCGAGATCTTCTAGGAGTGCTAGCACACTCAAGATTGTCTCTTTCTCCACCTATTGCTTGTGGATACCAATAGAGGAGTGTGCACTTGACACTCTCGAGTTCCGGCGAACTTTTGGACGAGCGGGATAAGCGAAGGGCGTCGCTACGAGGGTAATGATCTAACCTCTTAGATCTAAGGTAGATCTAGGGTTTTTTAGTAAGCACATGCATGTTTTATTTTACTATATCTTCGAATGGATCCGTGGCCGGGGATTCCGAGGTTTCTGCAACGCAAAAAGTGGTTTTTGCGGCTTGGAAAAACCCAACACATATCTTAAATACTAAAGACCACCTAGGAAAGTTCACCTCTAAAACAACTACCGGAATATTCCTAGGTTACTCAATCACTAGTAAAGCCTATAGGGTCTATAATCATGAAACCCTAAAAATCGAAGAAATAATAAATGTAGTATTCGACGAAGAAGATAAACCTACAAAACTCGAAGTAGAACTAGTGGATAAACAAATTGAAACTAGACCTGAATCTGATCATGAAATGAGTCTAGTACCAACCCTAACCCAAGTCAGTCTAGGTTACAATCGAATCATCCTATTGATCAAGTGATAGGTTATCCCAACCTAGGGGTTTGAACTAGAGCATCGTATAGAAACCTAAGACAAATTTCATTAATCTCAAAATTTTAACCCTAAAACAATTGAACAAGCTCTTCTTGATCCCGATTGGATTATAGCTATGCAAGAAGAGCTAGCTCAATTCACTAGGAGTGAAGTCTGGGAATTAGTACCCCCACCTAAAGATCAAACGATCATTGGAACAAGGTGGGTATTCTGGAACAAACTCGATGATAAAGGAGTAGTTAGGAATAAGGCAAGATTGGTTGCTAAAGGATTTAATCAAGTAGAAGGCTTAGGCTAGGACGAAACCTATGCACCCATAGCTAGACTAGAATCGATTAGAATGTTATTAGCCTATGTTGCACATCGAGGATTCAAATTATTTCAAATGAATGTGAAGTCAGCATTTTTAAATGGTTTTATTAAGGAAGAGGTCTACGTTAGCCAACCCCTAGGACTTGAAATTTTAGACAAACTTGACCATGTTTTCAAACTTAATAACACTTTATATGGACTAAAAAAAGATCCTAGAGCTTGGTATGAAAGGCTTTCCATTTATCTCAAGTCAAAAGGGTTTAATCAAGGCCTAGTAGAACCAACCCTGTTTGTAAAATCCGTAGGTAAAGAAATTTTTATTGCCCAAATATATGTAGATGATATAATCTTTGGAACAACCAACTCAATTTTACTAAATGAGTTCATTTCACTACTAGAAAGTGAATTTAAAATTAACTTAGTAGGAGAATTAACATTTTTTCTGGGCTTACAAATTAAACAAACTAAGAAAGGAATTTACCTACATCAACATAAATACGGTAAGGAATTAATTAATATATTTGGAATGCAAAATGCTAAGGTAATAAATACACCAATGGCTACAAATGTCAATATAGGAGAAGACTTAGATGGAAAACCAATATACCTAAAATACTATAGGAGCGTGATAGGTAGTCTCCTGTACTTAACTGTGAGTCAAGCCGATATACTATTCGCAGTGAGTATGTGTGCAAGATTTCAAACTTGTACTAAGGAGTCACACCTAACATTAGTCAAACGCATCCTTAGATATCTAAAGGGAACACTAAACGTATGAATTTGATACCCTAGATCTAACAAGTTCGAACTAATCATCTACTCTGACTTGGATTATACGGATAATAAACTCGATAGAAAGAGCATGAGTGGGTGTCGCCAACTTCTCGGCTCAAGTCTAGTGAGCTGGTGTAGTAGAAAGCAAAACTGTGTTGCCTTATCTACCACCGAAACTGAATAAGTCACGATGGATGAGTGTGTAGCTCAACTCCTTTGGATGAAGCACACTCTCCAAGACTTTAAGTTAAACTTTAACAACACTAAAATTTACATCGACAATATTAGTTCAATTAATTTAACCAAAAACCTAATCTGTCATTGTAGAACCAAATATATAGAGGTCAAACAGCACTGTATTCGAGAACATGTAGCAAGTGGGACCATACAACTCGAATACGTGGAGACCAAATCGAACCTAGCAGACATATTTACCAAGCCCTTACCCAAAGCAGAGTTTAGTCTACTTAGACGAAAATTAGGTATGTGCGTAATAGAGTAGGACTCAAAACTTATATTTTCCTTTATACTCCATTTTTTTCATGCAAAATGGAACTAGCCTAGGGCTTACCCTAGAAAGCATGCACCTATAGATTTAAGAAGCCAACACATCCCACAACACATAAAACTACTGTGTTTGTGTACTTAGCCACGTAGATGGGCGTGAGATGTTAGGACCTTACTCTTGGTTCCAGATTTAGATCTAGTGCATCGACATGAACCACGGAGTATAATTATCTAAATTAACCAACTCTAATCAGGACTTATTGATCATTCTATATCAATCAAGTCAAATAGAGTTGAACATACTATTAGTTGAGCTTATGTTTAAAGTATTATTTTCATAATCTAATAGGAACATGCTTGGACTTATAAAACATAATCACTATGTTTCGAAAAAGTTTTTTCTATAAACCCCCACACTTTTTGATTTATGGCAAAAGGGGGAGAAAATGGCCAAAGTTAAGGGATCAAAATTTTTTTTATAACTTAACTTAAATCTAAACTTAAAACCATCAAGCCAAAGTTAAGTAAGCGATTACTTAACTTAACCTTTTTATGGCAATAGGGGGAGAAAAAGGCCAAAGTTAAGAGATCAAAAATTAATTTTTGATAACTTAAATTAAACTTAACTTAAACATTTAGGCCAATGTTAAGTAATCTTGATTACTTAAATTTTTAAGTAGCAAAAAGATAAGGGGGTGAGCTAAGATCCTTTTTCAAGTAGAGGTTACCTCAAGGGGGAGGACTTGAAAAAGAGTTTTAGTCATACTCCTACTTATGTTAACTTACTAAGTTGCTCACACTAACTTACTAAGTTATGCATATATGCTTCTTTCATATTTATGCTTATATCATATTCATAATAATCATTTCACTTACTTAATGCACTTTTATGCATTAATTTTGTTAGTAATAAGCCCTAGAGCCAATTATGTGATGATTGACTAAGGACTTTTTGTATCATATTCTATTAATAATAAAGGCAAAGTTTGGTTATTATATTTACTTCATACTTGTGTCATCTAAATAAATAATGCCCTTGAAAGTAGGTTCTTATCTACAGCATATCAATTAGTAGAATTGATTGTGGGAAGCTGTGGAGAACACTATTCTTAAATATTCCTAGTCAAGTATTAATATACAAGGGCAATATTAATGCATTTACACTAGCATATAGGTAAATTGATGATTTGATCTCACAGGTAATGGATATGTGATATCACGTTACCACATCTGTATATATTAGAGAATGTATACTGAATTGACCCGCCATGAGAAAGTTTCATGGATCATTATATGAGTGTCATAAACTTTCTCATGTGACAATAGTATGAATAATCATTAGACCAGAAATCACTACGGCCCCCTACATAAGGAGTGATGTACTTTGGTATCGTTAAACGTCACCCGTAAAAGGGTGGACTATAAAGGTGATCACTGGGTATGTAATAAGTTATGCGGAGGGATGTGAGTAATGTAGATGGGATTGATGTGAGATAAACATATAGGGTTTTAGGAGTAGTTTTCGCTCACATCTCATCTCATTTTATGTTGGTTTCATGCATATTTTACATTGTCACTACAACAAATTTGACTTTCCGCAGCGCGCAAATATGCTATCCGCAGCGCACATCGCATGCTGCACAATGCTAAGCTGTTGAAAGTCATAAGACATTCGCAGCGTGCGATCGCGCGCTGCGGTTAAATACGATCGCTATTCGCGATCAACGATCGGCTACGCGATTGGCAGCGCATTCAACATCGTAATCTGTAGCCAAGCGATCGCAGCGATTCACGTCGCGATCACACAGCCTTGCGATCGTAATTTGTGGTTAAATCAAAACTCAAATAATTATAATCCAACCCACAAATACCACACAATTATAATATCACATACAAATACTATACCCATTTTTAACATCACATACACACGATTATAAAATCAAAACTAAAATAATTATAATACCATAAATAATCATCAACACCACACTTAAACAGTTAATGTACTAATTATTCACTTAGTCACATAAAACAATTCAAACTAATAATATAAATTCACTTACATGATTTCTTTCCTACAAAATAATTATTCACTTAGTCTCATAAAACAATTCAACCAGTAATATAAAATCTATATCAGTCACACAAAACTATAAACTTAGATAACCAAGCGACTATGGTTCCTATTGCATTCTCAAGAAAATACATTTCATCATTGGGTCGAATTAGATCCACCTTTTCCAGAAAAACTCTATCAATCCAAACTTTCCAACAAAATCCACCAAGAGAAATGTGATGCACTTTTGCTTTTGAATCTGAGGATGCAATTCGCCATTCTGCAACAACTTCATCAACAGACCAATGAAGCAGCTTACATTTAGTAGTAACACTGACATCTCCACAATTCACCTTCTTCAATTTTTCCTGTATAACAATAAAAAATTATTAACATTCCCAAGTATATTTTTATAACAAAACATGCTATTAGTAATAAGAGAGAGTAAAACATATAAACAATTCATATTCTTCAATTTTTGGTCAAGTAATTTGATGGTGCATGAGTACAAATGAGATACAGTCAAGAAAATTTAGTAGTTCAAAAGTGAAGGTCAATTTACAGTTTGTCTCTTTGCTGACATATTAAAAGCATAAAGAAGCTAATAATATGACAAACAATGAAACTTATTTTAATGATCTAAAAGCATTAGAAACAAAGATTCTATCCGGTAAAAAAAACCACAATATTCCTTATGTCAATATGGTTACCTAAGTTGCAATATTGTCACTTTTTTACTCTATTGACATCACTACCGCCACTAACATAATTTCTAATATTGTCATCAATGCCACCACTAGCAACCTAATTTTTCAAATAAATTTTGTCAAATAATATTATCATAATTGCAAATTCACTAATAAGAACAAAAAAAAAAAGATAAGGACAAATAATAAAATGTTAAGTTTTCTATAAACAGTTCACATTCTCCAATTTAATGCAACAGAAGAGGAAAATCAAGATAAGGATGACATAGTGCAGTAGTTGACCTGATTAGGTAATGACGATATAAAAATTATAAGTAAAAGGCAGCAAATTCTTTTTCTAACAAATTTTACAATTCAGCAACTGTCAATTAGAGACCTTCTGCAGGTTTTGATGTTACTGTTCATTATTCATTATTTTGTTGTTCTCTATCAAATCAAATTGTTGAAATGATCTACTATATTAAAAAGTGCTTCCTCTTTCTACACCTTTTCCAGCTACAGTGGCACTCAAGATATTACTTGTCATCAGCCAATCAAGATGCAGGACACAATTTGATCCATCAAATCTAATCACGATAAAATTTTTTGTTAATAATGACTATAGGGAAAAGGAACCATAATAATACTACCTAGATTTGGTGACTTTTGCATTAGAGAAGCAGCATATTTGATCTTTAAGCTAGCCTTCTACTGAATATGTAACTTCTAACCTGGTCGAGTCCTAATAATTTTGGTGAGCTTAACTCAAAATTGTGTGTGCGCGAGAATCTACCTCCAATCAAGGCCCAAATCGAGCTTCTACTGCTTCTTGCTCTCAAATCTGTCGGGGACCTTGGCTAGGGTTTGAACGTAGCAATCGATCATCTGTTTGTTTGGATGCCCCCTCGCCTCGGGTTTACCCATACCGATGAGCTAGTGCTCGTAGTCGCACCAGAACAGAGGCGCCATTTCGGTCGGCCGGGCGGTCGGACCCCGAGCCACCGCGGGAGCCAGAGTTCAGAGACGAGTAACCCGAGTGTCCTGGCCGCCGGGCCATGCACCTACTCGCGTCGATGCGGGAGGCCACACCAAATCTAGGAAGGTTATGCATCGTGGCTGATCGGCGGACGGAGCAGACATCCGCCGCGGAGCGCAAGTGGAGAAATCACCTGGGGAGCAGGAAAACCATGGGATCTTTGGGCGGCGGCGAGGTGGGAGGAGAAGATTGCACGAGTCACGATCGTTCTTGTACCAGCAAGCGATGGCCATTATAGCGGCAAGACGCCGCAGCGTCTGCGAGAGGCGGCGTGCAGCGATTGCGTCGGTAGCTCACGGCGAAGCGAGCTCTCGTAACACTCGGCCGTTGAAGGAAGAGGCCGCCGGAGAAGAAGGCGCCGGCGGTTCGAGCTCGCGAGAAGGGGAAATGTCGCGGTGCTAGTTGCTGTCGAGATCCGAAGAAAAGGCGGCGGCTCGCGATGTGGCTGCGGACGCGACGAGAAGAAGGAAGGCAGTGGCGGTGGGCCGAGAAGAGGAACGAGCAAAGGAGAAAGGGGATCGGGATGATGGTGGCGGCGCATGGGGGAAAAATGAACTGCTTAGTGCTTAGTGCTTAGTAGTTTAGGGATAAGATAAATACTATCTCAAAACCTATTAAAAATTTCCAACTCAATTATAAATAATTGAGTTTCATTTTTTTTTAAACAAATTAAATAGATTTAATTATTTTATTTTATTTTAAATATTATTATTAGGAAAAAAAATGAACTGCTTAATCGTTTAGGAAAAAATTTAACCTAAAAAAAGTAATATAATTAATAAGAATAATAAGTGCAAATGCGTTGTTAAAAAATTTTATTTTCAGATTAAAAAATAATAAATTATTTAATATTAATAGCAAATGTGTTGTTAAATAAAAAAAATGTAATTATACAAATATAATATTATCCACAGCGTACTAAATTGACGCATTGTAAAAAATTTAATTTTTTATAATGATACTTTTAACGGCGTGCAAAATGCATGCTGCGGATAATATTAACAATGCTAATATTATCCGCAGTGCACTTGATTAGCACGCTGCAAAAAGTTTATTTTTTATAATGAAGTTTTTAATAGTGTGCAAATTGTACGCTATTATTATTTCATATTAACAAGCTTAGTATTATCCGTAGCACGTTTGATTGACACGTTATGAAAAATTTAAGTTTTTATAATGATACTTTTAACGGCGTGCAAATTGTACGCCGTTATTATTTCATATTAACAAATATTGTATCTGCAGCGCACTTGATTGGCGCGCTACGAAAAATTTAATTTTTTATAGTGAGACTTTTAACAGCGTGCAAAATGCACGCTGTTAAAAGTCTCATATTAATAAACCTAATATTATCCGCAGCACACATGATTGGCACGCTGCGAAAAATTTAATTTTTTATAATAAGATTTTTAACAGCGCGCAAAATGCACGCTGTTAATATTTAATATTAACAGCGTGCACTGCACACTGTTAAAATGAGTATTGACAGCGTATTATTTTTGCATGCTGTTGTTTGTAAAAATATAATATTATCCGTAGCGTACAAAATTAGGCACGTTGTAAAAACTATTATTAACAGCGTGCTATAATTGTGTGCTGTTGATAACGTGCTGCGGAAAGTCATATTTGTTGTAGTGTGTTTTCCATGCATTTCCTATTTTCTGGTTCGAATATCTGCTCTGTATACTTTTTTGTGTAGGATAGCATTTCGTGGGGATATCGGCACACTTTCAGAGCAAAAAGAAGACATTTGGCAGCTGGACATAGAAGGGAACACGGTCAGGCCATGTGCCTACACACGGTCGTGTTCAGAAGGTGAAATGACCACCACAGCCTGACACATGGCCAGGCCATGTGTTTTCACACGGCAGTGTGGCGGCCAAGCGATTTGATGCAACCAGGGATTTTTTCCAGATTTTGCAGCGATCCGACGTGATGTCTATATAAGTCAAGCTATGACCCAACCCTATGGGAGGCACACCAGTTGGGACGACACTCCGAAGTCCTAAAAAGCTTTGGGTACTCACATCGGGGAAGGAGAGAGCCGCTCGAGGATCAAGATCTGCACCACAACGCAGAGGGAAGAGCTACAATTACATTGTAATTGATATTTCTTGCACGTTTATCATTATATTCATGAATTCCATAATGTATTGTGACTCTTTTCTCGTATTCATGGAGTAGAATCTCCAATTCTAGGATTAGGGAGTAGTTTGTGTTGAGTAGAACATTGCTATTTCAAATATGTTTTCGTTCTTGAAATCGTATTTGAAGTTGAATGATTGTTTAGATATATAGATTTGTGTTTTGGTTTCCTATCTTCTGTGCATAGACGATACCAAGAGTGATAGTCCTTGTATCTAAGATTTAGGGGATATTAGGAGGAACCTAGAGGTTGGTCTCATCACCTGCAACTGTGGATAGAAGGATGCGATAGAGTCGGTAATGTGTCTCGTTTTCGGCTCATCGCAGGGATCGATTCGGCATTCTCGTACCATAGTGTATGATGCCCTTTCCACAAAACCCTAGCTAGAAAATCTGGATACATTCAATTGATAGTATGTTCTGTGACACACAAACGAAACCGAAGTCCTAGAATCCCATCCAAATCCTCGTAACAACCTTTCTCTTCTTCCGTGTGACACCGTAGTGAATTCGGACCAATGACAACCTCTCATTCGTGAACCCTAGGATTAACAATACGAACAACAACACATCCACTAGATAAACCGATACTCAAAATCTCAATTCATGTGGGATTGATATTCTTTATTACTTGACGATATCCATGCACTTGCGGGTGTTGAGTGCTAGTGCACACTTCGAGTCCTCGATGGTCCCCGTCATGAGATTTGAGGTCGTGTTTGTGTGCATAAAGTTTTTGGCATCGTTGTCGGGGACTGATTGATTCGATATTGAATCAAGAAAGTGTATAGTTGGATCGAACTTATGTTAGATTTATTTACTTTCTTATTTTTATTTTTATTTTTATTTTATTTTAATTTTTAGATTATCCATTTCTAGATTTAGTTTTTATTTTATTTTAGCAGAGATTCTCTATTTATTATTGGCTCTTGATTAGATAACAAGATTAGTCTATTTCTTTTTTTTTAGTGTTAGGTAATACTCCTAATTTTGTGGCTCGATTCTTCGTATGCTTAGATGCCTAGGATCGGAAGGCCCGATTCTGATCGATTTAGAAATCAAATAAACCTATCATCGTCGGAGAGCCGAACAGAAGAGGATGGACGACCAAGCTGCATCCGAAGTGAATATAGGTAGCCAACCCTTGCGAGATTACACAACTCCTAGTGCTAAATGAATTAGGCCGAGTATAGCTGGACCATCCATTTCGGAAAACAAATTTGAACTGAAGCCATCACTCATACATATGGTCCAGTAGAGTCAATTCGGGGGAGCTGCAACTGAAGACCCGAACTGACACCTGGAGACATTTTTGGAAATCTGCTCGACGATGAAGATAAATGGAGTCCTTGCGGACGCGATCCGCCTGAGCCTATTCCCATTCTCATTAAGGGTTAAGGCTAAGGCATGACTTCACTCCCTGCCTTCGGGAAGCATTACTACATGGGAGCAATGTGAGCAGTAGTTCTTCCACAAATACTTTCCACCAAGCAAAACTACTCACATGCGCCATCTAATCACAAGCTTATGTTAGAAGGAAGGGGAGTCCCTATTTGAATCTTGGGATCACTACAAGGGGCTACTTTAACAATGCCCCCGCCATGGACTGGAAAGGTGGCTGGTGATCCACATCTTCTATAGTGAGATCACGTACGCCACAAAGATGTCTCTCGATTCTGCCACAGGAGGAGCACTTATGAATAAGACTATAGAGGAAGCAGAGGAACTAATTGAAGAGGTGGCCCAGAACCACCATCAATGGGCTTCTGAACGTGGTCACCCAGCTCCTGTAGCGGAACGATATACTATCAACTTTGTGGACCACCTAGCAGCGAGAAAGGACGTGCTTACAAGATGATTCGACTCTTTAAATTCTGCATCTGCATGTGCGACCAATGATTTTGGAGAAGGAGCAGCAGCGTATCAGGAGGACTACTATGGAGGGCATGGTGGCTTAGAAGATCAGATTGAGCATTGCGATACGGTTGGGGACTACAATCAAAGGCCCAACAACCCATTCTCTAGTACTTACAACCCCAGATGGAAGAACCACCCGAACTTTTCCTATCAAAATAACTCTGGGAACTTCCAATCATCAGGAGGGTATGGGCAGTAGTAGGGCAATGGGTAGCAGCGACAACAGAAGTCTAGGTTAGAATTGATGGTGGAAGACTTCATTGCTGCCCAAACAAAGGCCAATAAAGAGTTTCGCCGCCAACATCAGAAAATAGAGGAGTCACTCAGAGACTTGAAGGCCACTTTTGACGGTCTTACAAGTCACACAAGGATGTTGGAGACACAAGTGGCCCTAGATAGGCCAAACCGTGTCGCAACCTATTGATAATTCTCCGTCATTACCCGAGCCGAGTCAAGCTAAGGAGGAAGGAGTGTACAGCGAGAGAGTAGCACAGCGAAACAGATTCGCCAAGGGGTGTGCAGCCATGATTTCCACACTACCAGACCAAGCTGAAATTGAAGATAAAATTCCACCCCTGTTGGAGGACCCTGGTGTATTTGTTATCCCCTGCTGGATTTATGGGGAAAGCTTCGATGAAGCATTATGTGACATAGGGTCATCAATAAGTGTGATGCCCTATGCATACTATTTGAAGATGTGACTGAATGGGATCCAACCAGCGAACCTTGGTATTCGTATGGGGGATGACTCAGTCAAGAAACCCGTTGGCATGCTAACACATGTGCTTGTGGTCGTCAAGAACTTTGCGATACATACATATTTTATCATACTCGACATAGGACCAGATCCCCAGAATACCATCATCTTGGGAAGGCCCTTTCTGGCAACTGCGGGGCATGCATAGATGTAAAGGCACACCAGATCTCCTTAGAGGTTGATGGGGAGATGATCCTCTTTAGCCTATCAGAGTGTAGATCTCCCTACCTAGATGGCTTTACTTTCAGCAGGATAAAGCCGAGCCCATCGGATGTAGACATCGAGACAGATGAATGGACGTTCATAGAACCTCCAGAGCCAAGTTGATAATGGAGTGTGGTCGAGCTAAAAGACCTTAAACAAAGCGCTTCATGAGAGACAACCCAAGTTTAGTTTAGTTTTTAGGTTTTCTTTTGATTGTATTTCATTCATTTGTTCAATTTGAATTTTGATTTCCATTTCGTTTAGCATTAGGAATAGAAAGAACTTGCTAGGTAAAAATAAAATTAATTTTTAGCTTACACAGCGAAGTGTGTGAGAAAATTCATACCGTTGTGCATAAAAGGAGGGAAATAGGGGACACACGACTTGGCCGTGTGTTTTCCCACAACTGTGGCCAACTAACCCGAGGCGCACATGGCCTGGCCATGTGTTTTCACACGACCGTGTCACATGAGGTTAAAAAGGGCACGCCGTGTGTTCTCTCCCCAACTGTGCCGTGTGTTTCGATTTTTTCTTGCCCTAGCTGTGTGGATCCTTCGTCCCCACCACCTAGAAGCTTTTCCAACCTTCAAGGAAGCCAAAAGAAGCAAGGATGAGGAGGACCAAGCAAGTGGTATCTCGATCCGGTGCTTCGGAGCGATGAGCAAGGAGAACCGATGCCCTCAAGCTCCGGAGGAGGGTAACGCTCTTCCAACCCTTCTTTTTCGCAACAATAAGCATAGGAATAGATATTACATGCATTCTACTCATAAAATCACTGCAACTAGGTATCTTGATATGATTTACTAGAATCCTTAGGGTTGTTGGGTGACATTCAAGCCCTATTTGCAAAAATGGGGTGGGGAGAGATAATGGGGATAAGACACCCAACCTACCCTAGGGTAGTTTTGTTGGATCGAGCGGATCGCTATAGAGGGGGTGAATAGCGATAAAACTTTTTCTTCGAATTCGTTCGGTAGACAATTAAACGCAGTGGAAAAATAAATGATAAATAAATAAGAAAAATGGATTTTTTTACTTGGTTCGTAGCCTTCGGCTACTACTCCAAGGCACTAACGGTCCTAGACCGTGTACGGAGGGCAATTCACTAAAACACTCCTCCTCGTTGGAGGTAGGAGTTAGACGATTACAAAAACCTTCGAAAGAAAAAGATAGAGAGACAAACCCTCTCTTCTATTAAGGTAAAATGCAACGATAGAAAACCTCGATTAACAAAAAGAATTGCAATATTAAAGAGACGACAAAGTAAGATTATACCAACAACTAGAGAATAGAAATTAAGCTAGGGTTGTTAACACTTCATTGTTGTAGAGTTGTCAGAGAGTCATAGTGTTGCGGAGGCTTTTGGGCACTTAGAATTGATGAGAAAACCCTAGGAGGGGCCCTCCTTTTATAGCCTTTGAGCCCCTTTTCGTGAGGAACTTTAGCCAATAAGATTTGAGCACCACCCTCCTTGAAATGAGGTGATAAGCCTTGACTCCTCAAAGCTGATCCTTGACCATCAGTCGATTGATGGCCATCATCAGTCGATTGATGGCAGCATCAGTCGAATGTTGACCGCAGGCAGTCGACTGATGGATAGCAGTCGAGTCCTCCAAGTTGGCAGTCGACTGATGCTAGCTGCAAGGCAAAATTAGCTTAACAAAAATATTATTTCGACAGCCGCTGACCGTCCGATCTCGACCTAGACTATCTATAGGATGTCTTTGGTCAGATCTACGCTTAAGATCATCCTCGTAAGGAGGATACAACCTCTCTTACTCTCACACACACGAGCTTACCTCGATACTTACTGTGTCGCTTGCGCTTCCGGCCTTCCACTCGATTCCTTCGGCTCCCTCTGAAGTCACTTGAGTGTCACCCGACCACCGCGGCTTCCTCCGGTTGTCGCTAGCCTTCAGCTCCAGCGTTGGCACTTTTCTGCACACTCGATTTAGCTTGTGAGATAACAATATGAGTTTAACTTTGTATCGTTTTCTATAATCAAAACTCAGGTTTGACTTAGGTGCCTACTGTACCAACAATTTCCTTCTTTTTGATCTATGGCAAACCCACATATAAAGTTAAGAAAATAGCATGCATGAAGAATAATAATAATAAAGATTAAGTAGGAGTAGTAAGGATTTTCTTCAAGTACTCCCCCTTGAGGAAACCTCCCCCTTGACCGAGGGTGAGTCTTGAAAGAAGACCTTAATCCTCCCCCTTGAGGGTTGCTATCTAGGAAGAGTTTAAGTAATTAACATTACTTAAAGTTGGCCTTAGTAAAACGTTATAAGTTAAGAGGACTTCTTATTAACAAAAACAAGTTAAGTAAATTATTATAACTCAAAGTTAAGTAAACATTTACTTAACTTTTGGCCATATGAATAAATGTGAAGTGAGTTAAGTTATCAAAAATTTGATCTCTTAACTTTGGCCTTTTTCTCCCCCTTTCGACATATATCGAAAAGAGTGGGGGTGTGTGAAAAACAAATATAGGTATTAAATTTAAAGTCCAAGCATGTTCCATATTATTTTAAAAATAATATACTAAAAATAAACTCATCTATAAAATGTTCGACTCATATTTAACTTGATTGATATGAAAGATCAACCAGTCCTGGTCAGAGTTGGTTAATATGTATGATTATACTCCGTGGTTCATGGCGTTGCTCTAGCACTATATCTGGAACCAGGAGTAAGGTCCTAACATCTCACACCCATCTATGTGGCTAAGTACACAAACACATTAGTCCTATGTGTTGTGAGATGTATTGGCTCCTTAAATCTATAGGTGCATGATATCTAAGGTATGTCCTATGCTAGTTCCATAAAAATGAAAAGTAAGAAATAGTAGTGAGAAAATATAATTTGCAAGTTCCTATTCTACTACACACATGGCTAATTTTCATCTTAATAGACTGAATTCGGCTTCGGGTAGGGGTTTAGTAAATAGGTCTGCCAAGTTGGACTTCGATTCGACGTATTCGAGTTGTATGTCTCTGTTGGCCACATGTTCTCGAATGAAATGATGTTTGACCTCTATATGTTTGGTCCTAGAATGACATATTGAAATCTTAGTTAGGTTAATTGAGCTAATGTTATCTACGTGGAGTTTAGTGTTTGTAAAATCTAACTTAAAGTCTCGGAGAGTGTGCTTCATCCAAAGAAATGAGTAACACACTCACCTATTGCGATGTATTCGGCTTCGGTGGTAGATAAGGCAACATAGTATTGCTTCCTACTGCACCAACTCACTAGACTTGAGCCGAGAAGTTGACAACAACCACTCGTACTCTTTCTATCGAGCTTACTACCGGCATAGTCCGAGTCAGAGTAGTCGGTTAGTTCGAACTCGGTAGATCTAGGGTACCAAATAACGACATTAAGTGTACCCTATAGATATCTAAGGATACGCTTGACTAGAGTTAGGTGAGACTCCTTAGCACAGGTTTGGAACCTTGTGCACATACTTACTGCAAATAAGATATCAGGTCAGCTTGCAGTTAAGTAAAGGAGACTTCCTATTATGCTCCTATAGTATTTTAAATCAATTGAATTTCCGATTACATCTTCTTCTATATTTACATTCGTTGCCATTGGGGTATTAATAATTTTAGTGTCTTGCATTCCAAAGCGTTTAATTAATTCTTTAGTATATTTGTGTTGATGTAGGTATATTCCATCTTTAGTTTGTTTAATTTGTAGACCAAAGAAGAAACTTAACTCTCCTACTAAATTCATTTCAAATTCACTTTCCATAAGTGAAATGAATTCATTTAGTAGGATCGAGTTGGTGGTTCCGAAGATGATATCATCTACGTAGATTTGGGCTATGAATATGTCTTTACCTATGATTTTTACGAAAAGGGTTGGGTCAACTACACCTTGGTTAAATCCTTTGGACTTAAGATAAATCGAAAGTCTCTCATACCAAGCTCGAGGAGCTTGTTTAAGTCCATAGAGAGCTTTCTTTAACCTAAGGACATGATCAGGTTTATCTAGGCTTTCGAAACTGGGGGGTTGACTAACATAAACCTCTTCTTTAATGTATCCATTCAAGAATGCTGACTTTACATCCATTTGAAACAACTTAAACCCTCTATGTGCAGCATATGCTAACAACATTCGAATGGATTCTAACCTAGCTACTGGGGCATAGGTCTCGTCGTAATCTAAACCTTCGACTTGACTAAACCCTTTAGCGACTAATCTAGCTATATTTCTAGCTACTTCACCTTTATCATCAAGTTTATTTCTAAACACCCACCTCATTCCAATGATTGTTTTATCTTTAGGTGGTGGTACTAATTCCCATACTTTGTTCCTAGTGAATTGAGCCAGGTCTTCTTGCATTGCAATAATCCAATCAGGATCAAGAAGAGCTTGGTCAATAGTTTTGGGTTCAATTTTCGAAATCAAGGAGATTTGACTAAGGTTTCTGTATGAGGCTCTAGTTCAAACTCTTAGGCTTGGATCACCTATCACTTGGTCGATAGGATGATTAGTTTGAGTCCTAGTTTGATTTGGGTTTGAGTCATCTACGACTTGGTCAATAGGATGACTCGTTTGAGTCCTAGTTTGGTTTGGGTTTGAGTCATTGATAATGTTGGAATGTATACTGAAAGCCTAGCTCTTTTTGTATGAACATTTTATTTTGAAATAAGAATCACATGATCATTATTTGCATTTTATATATTCATTATATATGTGTGCATATTGTCTAATATTTTACATTGTAGATAACATGGTGCTTGGTGTGGCATAGAAGATCATGTTATCAGTACCTTGTAAAATATAAGTAGAGGCTCACAACCAAGATGGTTTTGGACAAACCATTGGCATGGTTGTAGTGTAGCTTGGTATTGTTTTGTCTTGAACATAGAGTTACACTGATACACTTAAGTGTATTGAGCAGGACCGACATAGAGGTGATTCAATTTAGTACTGACTACATGATTGAATCGGACCTCGGATATTATGTTGTACATGCTCTTAATCCCGATATAATAACGGACACATGTACTTAGTATTTATTTCTTTGATTTATCAGTGGGTGAGATTTAGATGGATTAAATCAATATGCCCGGTAAGTTGGGAAATAATATTATTTACATGGTGTGCCGTTGATTATAGGAGGAAACCGTATCCTATATATTTGGTTGATGATGTCCCCTTGAGGAACTCATAAGGATCATCATGTAAACCCAGCTGGTTGACTTAGTCAACATGATGATAAGGTTGAGTGGTACTACTCGAGGAATTAGATGTTAATTAATTGATGGTCAGTAAATCAATTAATTGACGGACATTCGATATCTTAAACACGGGGAGATTAATGTACAAATAATATATGGAGCCCATATTGATTTATGGGGGTTGGTGAGGTAGTTCAATGATGATCCTCGAGTGGAATGGAACATCATTGATGGATCAAGTTTGTGTGGTTCCGATCCATCGGGTGGCCAAGACCCAACTCCTCCTTATGGTCCCTATCGTAGCCTAATATAATCCTTGTGAAGTCTAGATCCAAGAATGTAAAACAAAACCTAGAACCAACGGTTGGGATTAAATCCCTAGATCCGATGGTTGGATGAAACCCTAGAACCAACGGTTGGGATTAAATCCCTAGATCCGATGGTTAGGATGAAATCCTAGAATCGACGGTTGGGATTAAATCCTTAGATACGACGGTTGGGATAAAACCCTAGATCCGACGGTTGGGATGAAACCTTAGATCCGACGGTTGGGATGAAATCCTAGATCTGATGGTTGGGATTAAACCCTAGATCCGACGGTTGGGATAAAACCCTAGATCCGACGGTGGAGATTAAAGGAGGCTTAAGCCCTATTCTATAAATAGATGCTTAGGGTTGGGCGGCAAAAAAAGATCAAGAATTGGTTTTGGAATTAGGGTTTGGCTCTTGGAGAGGTGGGCGGATAGGGTTTGGAGCAAAAGTGGGCGGCAACTATCTTCTTCCTTCTAGTTGTTGCCGGCGCCCAACTTGCACCATCTATACTTGGCCGGCGCCCAACCTTAAGGTCTTTCCCTTCTTCCTTGGCCGGCGGTTCTCCTCCCATTGGTGGCCGGCTCTTTTCCTCCTCCCTATTCTCCAAAGTGGCCGGTGGCAACACCTCTTGAAGTTGGCCGGCGCATCATCCATTGCTCCTTGGCCGGCGGTTGCACCAAATTCCCTAATTTGGTGGCCGGTTCTAGATAGGAAAGGTATTTGTGTGTTCTTTTTGTTCGCAGCGGACAAGGTAGAGAAGAAAGCGATCTAGAAGGCTTCTACTCATGGAGGAACTTCGTCCACACGTCGTCCACGAGAAGGATAGGACATACGGTAGAAGATCGTGAGGTATAAAGTTATTTTAACTTTATGTACAGATCTGAGCATGTTCTTATTAGTTTTGATTATGCATGTGTGTGTATGAATATATATTGTATAATCATGGACCCCGAAGACAAACACAAAAACCGGCGATCCATCCGTCGTCTCTTCCGCGGCTAACCAACTAGAAGAGTTGTGTTGCTTGAACAACTAGTTTGTTCAAGAGACCACTCAAGTTGTTAGCACGACGACGAATAGGTTGTGCTAAGGAAGCTCATCCCATCCGGATTAATTCTTTCATTAGTGAAAATTTTAATCCGGGGACATGGGAGCCAATGAGCCTCCGATGAGGCCACCTAACAGATAACTACCATTTTATTGTATTATTTCGGTCCTTAATATCACCGTTTTAATCCTCTCGTGTGTTTAATTGTTGATTATTTGTATGTTTTATGAGTTGGATATATTTTTGGACCTTATTGTAAATTCTCCTAATTTTTGGACTTATATGCAAATTTTATCTTTGTTTGTAGGAGATCGAGATGAGCCACTGGACTAGACTCAAGTTGGATCAAATATGGCTTCATTTGGGTTCATAATGGACATTTCAAGATGATTTAATCTAAGCCCTTCATCCAGATCAGAAGGCAAATGAAATCAAGGGTTCAGATCTGAGCATTATGAATCGTCCGAGGAAGGTGATTGATTCTGAGTCATCCATCTGGATCTGGAGCGATTCGGCCCATACATTAAGATCTACACGACTTGGTCATTTATCCGGACCGTTGGATTGTGATTATACCTTTAGACAGATCAGATCCGTCCATTTCAAATCAGACTGATTTCAGCCGTTGGATGGAGCAGCTTAATTAAGCAATTAATATATCCATCAAACCCTAGCTTAATTGGGTGGCTGTGATCAAGAGAACATTGGATCGGACGACTCACAAAATCCCTTTAATCAACCTAGCTTCATCCGGCAGAAACAGAATCCGCAGCGCAGCTTCTTCCTCAAATCGTGCGACGCCGGCGGTGATTCCTCCATAGCATCCGCCCGGAGCACCGTCGGTCGTTCCCTTCCTTTACCAAGTCCGGCGGTGGCATTTCCTACTTCCTTTTCCTCTTCTTCTCCGATAGCTTTTTCCCCTTTTTCACGCGCGGCGGCGGCGGCTTTCGTCCACAGCGATCCCGCGGCGGTTTTCCAGCAACTCCAGCGGCGTCCCCTTCATTTCCATCCATCCGAAGATCCTTCCCTTGGTCGGCGGAGACAAGTTATGCACTTGGGCAGACGGTGGCTTCGCCGAGCAGCTGGGATTTTCGGCCATCTTCACCGGCGCTTATCAGACGCCTGGCGATCGGAGCTGAGCTACCCCAGCTGGACGTGGTCGCAGAAGCTGGGGGTGACCTTCTACTGCCGTGGTAGCGGCAGCATCTATTTTCAGATTCCGGCAGCCCTTCAATTCCTAATTTCTGGCGGCAAAACCCTATTTCCAGCATCGGTGAAGGCTTGTAGATGATCACAACACCAGTTCCTTCCATTGTCACGGTCGTGATTCGTGTCGCTCCGCTTTCCGCATTCATCCACCGATTGTCGTGGTAGCGATAGTCCCGAAATCCATCACCGGAGCAGTGATCCATTCCACCATTCCAGCTTTCGTCGGAGGATTATTCTGACGAGAGATCCGTACCATTGAAGTCGTAGGAGCTATCCAGATCTGTCGTGGGTAACCAGAGAGGGTGGTTCCTTTCCGGGAGTTGTGGATGAGAGTTGGTTAATTTTTAGTTTGTGTTTCAGTTTGTGATTTCAGTTATGGTTCACACTGTGTTTTCATTTATATTTGCATTTGTGTTTTCATTTGTATTTGCACTTCTGTTTTCATTTGTGTTGTCACTGGTGTTATTACATTGTGTTTGCATTAGTGTTTTCAATTGTGTTTTCGCTAGTGTTTTTAATATGTGCTTTCACCAGTGACCTTGAATTATATTTTTACTAGTGTTTGTAATATATGTTTTCACTAGTATTTTACTTTGTATTTTAATCTGCGGTTTACCTTGTATTTTATTTTGTATTCTAACTTGTGTTTTAACTCAAGTCGTAGTTAGAGTTTTATTTGTGTTATGCTTTAGTTGTAAGGTTAGTTTGATTTACATTCGACCAATGTGTCGTATAGTGACAGTGCGGTGCTTGGTTGAATTGCTTTCGTTTATTGCATTTCATTTACTGCAGTTTTTAGTGACTGTTTGACTATTGTGCCGTATAGTGACAGTGCGGTGCATGGTTGAATTGTTCACATTTGTTTGATCATTGTACCGTATAGTGATAGTGCGGTGCTTGGTCGCTTTCCTTTCTGTTTGTTAGTTTAGTTTTTCAGTGACTGTTTGATCACTGCGCCGTATAGTGACAGTGTGGTGCTTGGTTGAATTGTTCATATTTGTTTGATCATTGTACTGTATAGTGACAGTGCGGTGCGTGATCACTTACTTTTACGCATTAGGATAGTTTTTTGTTACTTGTTATTTGGTAGTTAGATTTACTCTTTGCATATTTAATTCTCATGTTTGCTTTTGATTTTGCATTTTAATTGTTTTGATAAATTGTGAAAACCCCCAGTGTTTACTTCTATTTAAAAACAAATGTCCAGCCATTATGTTCATTGGGAGATGACCCGAGTCAGTCCTATACTGCATTAGTGTACTTAGGGGGTTCGGTAAATAATTTTGGAACGGTATTGTGACAATTAAAAAACACGTTCTATCAAATTTTGGCGCCGTTGCCGGGGAACTTTAATGGGTTCGTTTGTCTTTAAACTATAGTTTGTTTGTTTGTTTTCTTTTTCTTTTATTATTATTGTCTTTCTTATTATTTGTTTCTCATTGTATTTGTTTGTGTGGATGACTAGGTCTTCAGGTGATCATCTACTTGAGTTTTTGCAGCAGTTTTTCTCTTCCCTCAGAGGCTCAACCTAGGAAGGGGGTTGTTGAAGAAAAGGCTAGGGAATTCCAAGAGGTAACAGATTCCCAAGTATACCAAGTTTTTTTTTTAAAGATTTGTGTGTTCACGAGAAGTTGTACTCTTTCTATGGAGGTAGGAGATACTGTAGTTCGATTTAGTATTTTGGACGCTATGAGGTACCTGATGATGTATCATTATATTCTTAGCGTGGTTATAGCTGATGAGTTGGACTGCATGAACTTTATTTCTTAGTCTGTTTTTCATTTGGATATCTCTGCACCTTCTACATTTTGTTGTGATTTTATTAATTCTGTTGATTCTGATGTTGATAATGATTTGTCATTAGGACCTATCTGTGGGCCCTCTTTTATGTAGACAGGAATATGGAATGTGTAGGGACTGTCGCAAGGATCACTTCCATCAGATGTTTGTGTGAAATGACATTTCATGGTCAAGAAAGGGATAGTCTTAGGTTATATTATCTCTTTGTATGGTATTGAAGTAGATCCTGCTAGAATTCATGTTTTATCTTCTTTATCTTACCCCACTTTTGTGCAAGAAGTTTGCGCTTTTCTAGGTCATGCAGGTTTCTACAGACATTTTATCAGAGACTTCAGTCAGATTGCCCTACCCTTGACCAACTTGATGCAAAAGGAGGTGGTATTTCAGCTTGACTAGGATTGTGATAGAGATCGAGCCCACCACTATAGCAGATTCTTTTCCAGATGAGCAGTTTTTTCACCTGTAGGGTAAGCCACCATGGTATGTAGATTTTTGCTATTTATTTAGTTGTCGTGTTATACCTTCACATTTTACTCATGCACAAGTCTAGAAATTGAAAAGTGATGCTAAGTATTATGTATGGGATGATCTTTATCTTTGAAAATTGTGTAGTGATTAGATTATTAGATGATGTGAACTTGATTATGAGTTTCATTCCATACGTACTTACTTTTTGTTATTCTCTGGCTTGTGGGGGGCACTTTGGACCCCAAAAGAACTGCTAGGAAAGTTTTATAGTCTAGTTTGTATTGACCCACCTTATCTCATGATGCCTCTGAATTCTACAAGTCTTGTTAGTGATGTCAATGAACAGGGAACATAGGACGTAGAAATGAAATGCCTCAAAAACTTTTGTTATTCTATGAGATTTTCGATATTTGGGGTATTGATTTTGGGTCCGTGTCCTGTATCTTTTGGATTTTCATATATTCTTTTGGCATATGATTATGTTTCTAAATGGGTGGAGGTCATCCCGACTAGGACTGATGATTTTCTAGTTGTGGATTTTGTTAGGTCTCACATATTTTGCAGATTTGGAGTTCCCAGGGCGATCATTAGTGATCAAGGGTCTCACTTTTGCAACAGACTCATGAAGTGTCGAGCAAAGAGATCAAGTCTATACTAGAGAATACGGTGGGGCCAGACATGACGATGCATCTTCTCCGACTTGAAAGGGGAGTGTGTTCTTTTATTTACTGCATTTATTTTCGTCCTTTCATGTTCGGAATAATTTGTATGGGTTGATTGCTTATTTGCCTATTTACCTAGGTTTGTTTGTCTATCGTTGAGTCAAATAATATTCCCTATGCATGCCTTAGTATCATTTCAGAGGTGGTAAAAATTAGTTAAGTTTGATCATCAAATTATGGATTTTTGTGTATGATAAGAGACTTCATCTGCATGCAGTCACTTGTTATGATGGTGAACTTTTTATTGATAGACTAAGCTTGATGTTTATTTACCTAGTGAGGTTGCAAGCCATTCTTATCATCTACCCACTTTTGTGTGATAACACATGTGATTCTTGTTACTCTAGAACTTGCTTTGAGTCTTTTTAAAACTGCAGTAACATTTACTTGCATGAATATGATGAAGGATTTCATTCTTGACTCTTTTCCTGACTTAGTTTGATTGTCTAATCCACTTGATACTTCCATCTTCCATGTCTTACTTGTCTCATCTCTTCATTTGCTATCCATTGTCTTTGTATCTTTGTGGATTATCTTTTGTATATCTATTGTTTTCCATGTTGGAGGAATAGTTTGATGGGTTGTATTGTCCGAGACGGATAAAATTTTTAAGTGTGGGGGAGGAGCTATATTATTTGTGTTGGAAACATGATATGGAAAGCATGATTTTCAGAGGTCATTGGTCCTGAGATATATTTGTCTGATTAGTACTTGAGTTTCTACATACAAAAAAAAAAAATTAGCGCCATTGATGTTTCTTTTGTTAAAAAAAAAAAGAAGAGAAAATGTGCAATTGTAATGCAGGCGAATGGAATTGCAATGTATTGGATAGAGCCATTTGATCCTGAATCTAATTCTAAAGTTTCCAATTGTCCTAGTCTCTTCCCATATTGCTGGTTACTGAGCATTTCACATAGCCACTTATCAGGTTTATTTCTCCAATTCTTCTATTGTTTTCTGTTCATTATACCTTTATCTTGTACTTCTCTTTGTATACTTTATCTACAGTCTACTTTTGATCTCATTCTGATTCTTGATAAATCCTTTTGATTCATGTATGAGATGTATTGATAGCAGTAGAGAAGTAGATGATAAGCAAGCATATAGTAGTACAAAATTGCATGTTGTTCTGAGGGTACCCCACTCCTACGTTATTATGTGAGCATCAGTGCATTTATCCATTTTGGGAGGTTTTGTATCAGGCTTAGTTTATTTGATTTGATTGTAAATCATCATACATGTTGATTGTTGTAGAAGTTGGATCTTTTGACTACCCTAGACCCGGACCTATTTGGTGATCCTAAGTAACTTATTTTTTCTATCTCTGAATTATTGATCTAGGTATTGTTTGGGGAATGAGTGATAGAGTTAGTGTTTCCTTTATTTTTATTATTGCTTGGGACGCGCAAGAATAAGTGAGGTGAATTTAATAACTGCCATTTTATTGTAATATTTTGGTCCTTAATATCATCGTTTTAATCCTCTCGTGTGTTTAATTGTTGATTATTTGTATGTTTTATGAGTTGGATATATTTTTGGACCTTATTGTAAATTCTCCTAATTTTTGAGCTTATATGAAAATTTTATCTTTGTTTGTAGGAGATCGAGATGAGCCACTGGACTAGACTCAAGTTGGATCAAATATGGCTTCATTTGGGTTCATAATGGACATTTCAAGATGATTTAATCTGAGCCCTTCATCCAGATCAGAAGGCAAATGAAATCAAGGGTTCAGATCTGAGCATTATGAATCGTCCGAGGAAAGTGATTGATTCTAAGTCATCCATCTAGATCTGGAGCGATCCGGCCCGTACATTAAGATCTACAAGTCTTGGCCGTTCATCCGGACCGTTGGATCGTGATAATACCTTCATTTGTAGGAGATCGAGATGAGCCACTGGACTAGACTCAAGTTGGATCAAATATGGCTTCATTTGGGTTCATAATGGACATTTCAAGATGATTTAATCTGAGCCCTTCATCCAGATCAGAAGGCAAATGAAATCAAGGGTTCAGATCTGAGCATTATGAATCGTCCGAGGAAAGTGATTGATTCTGAGTCATCCATCTAGATCTGGAGCGATCCGGCCCGTACATTAAGATCTACAAGTCTTGGCCGTTCATCCGGACCGTTGGATCGTGATTATACCTTCAGACGGATCAGATCCATCCATTTCAAATCAGACTGATTTCAGTCGTTGGATGGAGCAGCTTAATTAAGCAATTAATATATCCATCAAACCCTAGCTTAATTGGGTGGCTGTGATCAAGAGAACATTGGATCGGACGGCTCACAAAATCCCTTTAATCAACCTAGCTTCATCCGGCAGAAACAGAATCCGCAGCGCAGCTTCTTCCCCAAATCGTGCGATGCCGGCAGCGATTCCTCCACAGCATCCGCCCGGAGCACCGTCGGTCGTTCCCTTCCTCCACCAAGGCTAGTGGTGGCATTTCCTACTTCCTTTTCCTCATCTTCTCTGATAGCTTCTTCCCCTTTTTCACGTGCGACGGCGGCGACTTTCGTCCACAGCGATTCCGGCGACGGTTTTTCGGCAACTCCAGCAGCGTCCCCTTCATTTCCATCCATCCGAAGATCCTTCCCTTGGTCGGCGGAGACAAGTTATGCACTTGAGCAGACGGTGGCTTCGCCTTGCAGCTGGGATTTCCGATCATCTTCACTGGCGCTTATCAGACGCCTGGCGATCGGAGCTGAGCTACCCCAGCTGGACGTGGTCGCAGAAGGCTGGGGTGACCTTCTACTGTCGTGGTAGCGGCAACATCTATTTCCAGATTCCAACAGCCCTTCAATTCCTAATTTCCGGCGGCAAAACCCTATTTCCAGCATCGGTGAAGGCTTGTAGACGATCACAACACCAGTTACTTCCATTGTCACGGCCATGATTCGTGCCGCTCCGTTTTCCGCATTCATCCACCGACTGTCGTGGTAGCGGCAGTCCCGAAGTCCATCACCGGAGCAGTGATCCGTTCCACCATTCACGCTTTCGTCGGAGGATTATTCTGACGAGAGATTCGTTCCATTGAAGTCATAGGAGCTGTCCAGATCTGTCATGGGTAACCAGAGAGGGTGGTTCCTTTCCGGGAGTTGTGGATGAGAGTTGGTTAATTTTTAGTTTGTGTTTCAGTTTGTGATTTCAGTTATGGTTCATACTGTGTTTTCATTTGTATTTGCATTTGTGTTTTCATTTGTATTTGCACTTGTGTTTTCATTTGTGTTGTCTCTGGTGTTATTACATTGTGTTTGCATTAGTGTTTTCAATTGTGTTTTCTCTAGTGTTTTTAATATGTGCTTTCACTAGTGACCTTGAATTGTATTTTTACTAGTGTTTGTAATCTGTGTTTTCACTAGTATTTTACTTTGTATTTTAATCTGTGGTTTACCTTGTATTTTATTTTGCATTCTAACTTGTGTTTTAACTCGAGTCGTAGTTAGAGTTTTATTTGTGTTATGCTTTAGTTGTTAGGTTAGTTTGATTTACATTCGTCTAATGTGTCGTATAGTGACAGTGCGGTGCTTGGTTGAATTGCTTTCGTTTATTGCATTTCGTTTACTGCAGTTTTTAGTGACTGTTTGACTATTGTGTCGTATAGTGATAGTGCGGTGCGTGGTTGAATTGTTCACATTTGTTTGATCATTGTACCATATAGTGACAGTGCGGTGCTTGGTCGCTTTCCTTTCTGTTTGTTAGTTTAGTTTTTCAGTGACTGTTTGATCACTGTGCCGTATAGTGACAGTGCGGTGCTTGGTTGAATTGTTCACCTTTGTTTGATCATTGTACCATATAGTGACAGTGCGGTGCGTGATCACTTACTTTTGCGCATTAGGATAGTTTTTTGTTACTTGTTATTTGGTAGTTAGATTTACTCTTTGCATATTTAATTCTCATGTTTGCTTTTGATTTTGCATTTTAATTGTTTTGATAAATTGTGAAAACACCCAGTGTTTAGCTCTGTTTAAAAACAAACGTCCAGCCATTATGTTCGTTGGGAGATGACCCGAGTCAGTCCTATACTGCATTAGTGTAGTTAGGGGGTTCGGTAAATAATTTTGGAACGGTATTGAGACAATTAAAAATTGTTCGATCAGTCATCTATCACTTGGTCAATAGAATGACTTGGTTGACTTAGGTAAGTATTAATACTAGACTTGATTTCTGGATTGGAGTTTAGTCTGGTATGAATCGGCTCGCTAATTGGGGTTGCCGGGGGTTCGTGTTCTTCATCAAATACTACATTGATAGTCTCCTCGACTCTAAGGGTGTCATGGTTATATACTCTATACGCTTTACTTGTAGTCGAGTATCCTAGAAAGATTCCGGTCGAGGTTTTGGATGTGAATTTTCCTAGGTAATCCTTAGTGTTTAGGATGTGTACCTTACACCGAAATACCCTAAAGTACTTGATGTTAGGTATTTTATCGTAATAAATCTCGTATGAGGTCTTAAGGTGCCTCTTTATCATAAGGATCCTATTTTAGACATAACATGCTGTACTCACGGCTTCCGCCCAAAACATATCGGGTAGGTTATACTCGTTTAACATTGTCCTGGCGGCTTCTTGTAGGGTTCTATTTTTATGTTCTACTAGGCCATTTTGTTGTGGGATTCTAGGGCAAGAGAACTCATGGTGGTATCCATTTAGGTTACAGAATTATGTAAACCTGTAGTTCTCGAATTCACCGCCATGATCAGTCCTAAGTCTTTTGATTTTAAGGTTTTGTTGATTTTATATTAGGTTAAATAGGTTGATTAGTTGATCTAGGGTATCACTTTTGTGTTTGATGAACCTATCCCAAGTAAATCTAGAATAGTCATCAATTATGACTAAGCAAAATTTAATCCCATTAAGTGACTTAGCTCCGTGTGAATCAAATAGATCCATGTGTAGGAGCTCAAGAACACTTTTGGTTCGTTCTTGATTAGTTAGTTGATGTTGTGTCCTAGATTGTTTACCTTGTTGACAAGCATTACATATTTTATTATCCAAGTTATTGATGTTAGGAAAACCTCTGACTAAGTCACTCTGACTCATCTTGTGGATGAGTCTTGGGTGTGAGTGACCGAGTCGTCAGTGCCACAACCATGATTCCTCTTGTCGTGTCATAAGACACTTGGTTGAGGAGTTAGTTAAATTAATAGTGTAAATATTGTTATTTCTAGTTCCCTTAAGGATTGTTTTAGAGGTTTCATTTATATTAATTACGCATTCATTTTCTAGAAATATGACCTTAGAGTTATTATCACACAATTGGCTTACACTAAGTAAATTATATTGAAAATTTTCTACCAATAAGACATTTTGAATAATAAAGTTATAGTTGAGCTCAATATCACCTGATCCGATGATTTTGAGCTTACCGTTATTTCCGAAGGCTACCGATCCTTGTCATTTGAATCGAAGCTTCGAAAACTTGAGTTGATCTCTGGTCATGTGTCGGGAGCAACCACTGTCCAACATCCATTGATCCAACACACAAGGTAGTTGAATCAGATATTGGATTTATTAAAGATTGGTTGAATATTATTAACCTAAATCATTTCACCTATGTCTACATGATCAAACATGTTAACCCTATATGTTCATGTGAGATGACTTCCAATTTTACTTGATTTAAATTTAATGATTTGAACACTTGTCAATCTTGCATTAGATTCGGATTTGACCTTAGGCTCATCAAGTCACCTTTTCAAGATCATGGCTTCCAGGTCGTGGTGAGGCACAGAGGCCTTCTTTGATCGGAAAAATGATCACTTCTTTAGACAAAGCCATTTTCAAGAAAATAGAGACTTGACTTACCCAAGACCACTTTTTGGTCTAACTAGTCTAGGATACGACGAGGTAGCTTTAGCTAGTTCTGCTCGGTCAAGTGGACCAAACTAGATACGCCTTATCTAGCCCGAATACACAAGAATCTGCTTTCCTAGCGTACTATCATCTCGCCGCATCCTAGTACTATATTACCAAGTATTGATGAGTTATAGTCCTATCTAACCGTTCTAAAAAGAAAAATAAATAACTAACCTAAGCATGCAATTCCTAAGTTAAAACACAAACAAATTTTGTACTGGCTCGCCCTGGACCGTTAATTCGGTTCAGTCTCTCCATATAGTGGATTTGGTCCTTCGGAACCCAGTACTGGTTCGACCCTAAGTTTGAAATCAAAGCGGTCTTAGGGACCCATGCTTGGACACATTTTTTATGTCGACTTACAATCGACATATATGACTTGTTGGTCAGTCGTATTTGAGCTAAACCTTAGTCCGACCTTGTTGTACACGACCCTTTGCGATCCAAGTAGGAGGTCAAGTCCTTTGGATCCCAAAGTAAACCTTTCCAACGTGTTCATAAGATCTTCGACTTGACCCTTCAAGAGTGAGTTCTCTACTTTGAGCTTTTCAACCCGAGTTGAGTCCTCCTCTCAAACTCGACTAGTCGAAGAGGTTAGGGAGACCTCGTGTTTGAGGAGTTTAACTTCCTCAACTAGGGTCTCGACGTTGGACTCGGACTTATCTAATTTCCTAGTTAAGAATTTAATTGCACTATAAAGCATACTAATAAGGGATCGACTTACCTTGAGTGTATCTTTTGAACTGGATGCGTATCCGTGGCTTGTCTTGAATAGCGCTTCGCAGTCCGACTCATCTTTGATTTCTAATTCACGTTCCTATTTCGACTCCGTCTCCGATTCAACCGGTTTAGCCATGAGGATGCGATCCTCGTCTTCTTCCTCGGACACTTCTTCCCATGTAGCATTGAGTGCCTTTTTGTGTTTTGGTGCTTTGCTCTTGAGATTTGGGCATTCAGACTTGATGTATCCAAACATATTGCATTCGTAACACCTAATATTATAACTTTTAGGCTTACCTTTGTTAGGTCGAGTGACGGTTCGTTTTTGGCCCTTGACTATCCTCCGAACTAGGTTGACTAGTTCGGCCTCCATTTCCGGGTCAACCTCCGAATCAGACTCATCTTCTTCTTCTTTAGGGAGTGGCTTGCTTGTGGCTTTCTTCCTTGAACCTGCAAAAAGTGCTATACCCTTCTCGGGTTCCGAGTTAGACTGCTCATGAAGTTCGAAATCGAAAAACAACTCATCTAATCTATGTTTTGAAAGGTCCTTGGAGACCTTGTAGGCATCGACCATGGATGCCCACAAGGTAGTCCTAGGAAATGAGTTAAGAACATACCTAATAAGATCGTGATTTTCGACCTTTTGCCCGATCGCATGTAGTTTATTGACTATGTCTTGAGCGCGAGCGTGAAGTTGTATCACCGTTTTGTGTTCCTGCATTTTTAGATTATATAACTTATTAAACAAAAGATCGCGCTTACATACCTTGCCTTCATCGGTCCCTTCGTGTAGCTCCACTAGCTTTATCCAAAGGTCCTTTGCACTGATGAAAGGGTCGACGCGATTAAGCTCGTCCTTGGACAAGCCTCATTAGAGGATTTGAGTTGCCTTGGCATCGGCTTCAACTTGTCTTTTTGTCTCATTAGTCCATTGGTCATAATCCAAAGATTCACCTACTTCGTTAGTTGGAAGTGTGAATCCCATTTGGATTATGATCCACATCTCGATTTGAGTTTTAAGAAAGCATTCCATCCGACCCTTCCAATAACAGAAGTCATCTCCATTGTAAAACGGAGGTCGGACGGTGCTAAAACCCTCGAGATGGGCCATTGAAACAAAAAAGACAAAAGAACAAAGTGGAAAAACCTAAAACCACAAACGCCGAAAATGTCCCAAGACTCGCATCTTGGATTAGTAGTGCGGGAGAAAAACTACACAAATGAGAGAAAATAAATCAAAATAAACAGAAAATAAATCGAAAATAAAATCCGTAGAAAGCTAGATTGGTGGTTTCACCAAATCTTAGCACCCCCGGCTCTGATACCAATTGTTGGATCGAGCGGATCGCTAGAGGGGGGGTGAATAGCGATAAAACTTCTTCTTTGAATTCGTTAGGTAGACAATTAAACGTAGCGGAAAAATAAATGATAAATAAACAAGACAAATGAATTTTTTTACTTGGTTCATAGACTTCGGCTACTACTCCAAGGCCCTAACGGTCCTCGATCGTGTACGGAGGGCAATTCACTAAAACACTCCTCCTCGTTGGAGGTAGGAGTTAGACAATTACAAAAACCTTCGAAAGCAAAAGATAGAGAGTCAAACCCTCTCTTCTATTAAGGTAAAATGCAATAATAGAAAACCTCGATTAACAAAAAGAATTACAATATTAAAGAAACGACAAAGTAAGATTATACCAATAACTAGAGAATAGACATTAAGCTAGGGTTGTTAGCACTTCGTTGTTGTAGAGTCGTCGGAGAGTCGTAGCATTGCGGAGGCTTTTGGGCACTTAGAATTGATGAGAAAACCCTAGGAGAGGCCCTCCGTTTATAGCCTTTGAGCTCCTTTTCGAGAGGAACTTCAGCCAATAAGATTTGAACACCACCCTCCTTGAAATGAGGTGATAAGCCTTGACTCCTCGAAGATGATCCTTGACCATCAATCGACTGATTGCCATCAATCAGTTAAGCGATATGACATCGATCGAATGTTGACCATGAGCATTTGGTGATGGACAACAATGAGTCCTCCAAGCGATCGTGATGCTAGCTGCAGAGCAAAATTAGCTTAACAAAAACATTATTTCGATGTCTGTCGACCGTCCGATCTCGATCTAGACTATCTATAGGATGTCTTTGGTCGGATCTACGCTTAAGATCATCCCCGTAAGGAGGATACAACCTCTCTTACTCTCGTACACACGAGCTTACCTTGATATTTACTGTGTTGCTTTCCCTTCTGGCCTTCCACTCGATTCCTTCGACTCCCTCCGAAGTCACTCGAGTGTTGCCCGACCACCGCAGCTTCCTCCGGGTGTCGCTAGCCTTCAGCTCCAGCATTGGCACTTTTTTGCACACTCGATTTAGCTCGTGAGATAACAATATGAGTTTAATTTTGTATCATTTTCTATAATCAAAACTCAGGTTTGACTTAGATGCCTACTTCACCAACAAGTTTTAGAGTTTTTAAGTTCTTTAGAAGCTGAACTTTTAACGGGTAGAAAGAGCGAAGAGGGTAGGATTACCTTTAGGATATTTAACATTGAGCATGAATGGATACTTCACCAATGGAACTCATGCTTTGGCTTGCCGAGTGAGGGAGAGAGAAGAACCCCTATTGGGTTCAACTCTCGAATCTTTTGGACTGAATTGATAGATGAGCACGCTTACGGCCCTTCTAGGGCCAAAGCATCACGCCTCCAAAACCCCATTTTTCGATACCTCCACCGAATCATGTCAAAGTACTATTTTTGGTCGTGGGGAGAGTGAGGGTGTAGTGAGAGCTAGCGAGCTGCTTTGTTTATGGGACTGTTGGGAGTATGGGGAATACAATCAAAGTCCCACATTGGTAAGACATGGAAAAGATCATGTGCTTATAAGAAAAAAGATATCTCCATTGGTATGAGGCCTTTTGGGTAAAGCCCAAAAACAAAACCATGAGGGCTTAGGCCCAAAGTGGACAATATCATACCATTGTGGAGATATGTGGATCTTATAGGCACTAACAATTGGTATCAGAGCCATGGTCCATGTCAAGCCATGAACCTCGAACGAAGGAAGTTGAGCTCCCACGTCCGGATCAAGAGAACCAGACATCAGGAAGGAAGTCTAGTTGGGTCGGGGGGACCGAACAACTGGCAGGAAGTCCTGGTGGGTTGAAGATCGGACATCAAGCAGAGAAAATCCTTCGAGGAGGGATAGGCTTGAGGGGGGGCCCAATGTGGTCCTTCGTTTGAGGGGGGGATTGTTGGGAGTATGGGGAATACAATCAAAGTCCCACATTGGTAAGACATGGAAAAGATCATGTGCTTATAAGAAAAAAGATATCTCCATTGGTATGAGGCCTTTTGGGTAAAGCCCAAAAACAAAACCATGAGGGCTTAGGCCCAAAGTGGACAATATCATACCATTGTGGAGATATGTGGATCTTATAGGCACTAACAGGGACATGCTACAAGAAAGGAGTATCATCGATGTAGGGTCCCATTTCATTAGAGACATAGTGAAAATGGGCAAATCAACAAGAGCAGAGATTAATATGGGGGGCTGGCTTACCCACATTTACCATAGGATGGGGTACGATTACACCGTGCTAGATAGCATAGAGGGGAGCTCTAGGATCGACCTAGGAGTGTATATGGCCATGAAGATGATTGTAAGAGAGGGACACTCCTTATGCTTTTTAAGGAAAAACCTGACGACCCTTAGGCTCCTCGACTCTGATCGTACCACCATCACCGCATGCACCAACTGGCGCTTAGACCTGATAATGGAGTCCCCGCCATATGAGCGACCATCCACATCGGCATCCATCTCTCCCCCTTTGCATCACACTCCCTCCAGTCCACACATGCATAGGAGTCCACCTAGTCCACGTCCACATGAGCCTGCACCTGCACCACTATCTTTTTCTACTTTTGAGCAGGATGTAGGTACATCTGCCTATGAATTTTCAGAGTTTTGATCATGCCTCGACAACATATATGCCGAGAAATAGACACAGAGGCAGAGATGGGAGGAGCAGAGCGCCTACGCGTAGGCGGAGTTTCAGGGCTTCCGGGAGAACTTCCAGCACACCTAGGAGTTCTACGATGAGGCCCGCATCTACTTCTAGGAGGAGGCTACCCGTTGCTAGGCAGAGGCCACCTACCACCAGAAGATGCGACAGCATATGCGAGCCCAGCAGACACAGTGGGCTAGGGAGGAGGAGCACCGAGCAGCCGCTACATCCACCAGCTCTCAGATCAACCATATGTACATGTGGCATCAGCGGCTCAACAGCAGATTCTCCCAGAATCCTGAGATGCTGAGGCTACCAGACTTTCCACCTCGTCCACCATACTTGAGGTATGCATCACCACTTATGTCTGGGAGGGACCCCAAGTTTTGTTTTGTTTCTAACAGTAGTTTCTTTCCTAATGTTTGCATTTTATCTAGCATTCATTTATTCATGCATTAGTTGTTTTAGTTTCTTTCAGCACTTAGTTTTTGCTACCTATAAGCTCCCTCAGTAGTATTTTTAAAAGTTTTCTTCATGAGTTGTTTCCATGAGTAGTGTAACTTCATTTGCCTCGTAGTATTTTATTTTATTGGCTCTGAATGAATGTTCTAGACTTACACTGGTCAGCTTCTATTCTACACATACACATGACGAACTTTCTGAAAGGGGGTGTCTAGTACATACTTAGTTATGATTCATCTCAGTAGTCTAGTACTTTGGAATCCACAAGTGACCCTAAGTTTAGCATTTTAGTTACTGGAGATGCTCGGATTGTGTAAGCCCATTTGGAAAAATCAAAATCCCAATGAGCCAAAATAATAAAAGAAAGAAAAGAAAAAGAAAAAAAGAGAGAGAGTAGAAAAGGAAATCAAAAAATAAAAGAAAAAGGAAAAGGAGATTATGAAGGATAAAAAACAGTTGTCGTGGGTGGAAATGGTTAGGTGCCCCTTTGAGACCGAGTTAGGTTACTGGGGAAACACCTACCAATTTCTCTCAATACCGAGCACGCCTTTGCGACTTTGTGCTAGATCTAGGGAATGACCCTCACTTTGGGCAGGTAAGTGGCTAAGAGCCAGAGACCTTAGGAAAGCTATAGGATGACGATTTAACAAACCAAGGAATGAGTATCCCCTAAGAAGATTCACTTAGCATGAGCACGAGGAGCTAACATAGTGAATTTCTAGAACATATTGCAGGGAGTTGCTTCGGAGGCTCATTGGCTCCCATGTCCCCGGATTAAAATTTTCACTAATGAAAGAATTAATCCGGATGGGATGAGCTTCCTTAGCACAACCATTTCGTCGTCGTGCTAACAACTTGAGTGGTCGCTTGAACAAACTAGTTGTTCAAGCAACACAACTCTTCTAGTTGGTTAGCCGCGGAAGAGACGACGGACGGATCGCCGGTTTTTGTGTTTGTCTTTGGGGTCCATGATTACACAATATATTTACTAATTTACACATGCATAATCAAAACATAAAAGAACAAGCTCAGATCTGTAAATAGAGTTAAAATAACTTTATACCTCACGATCTTCTATGGTATGTCCTATCCTTCTCGTGGACGACGTGTGGACGAAGATCCTCCATGAGTAGAAGCCTTCTAGATCGCTTTCTTCTCTACCTTATCCGCTGCGAACAAAGAGAAGAACTTACAAATACCTATCCTTTCTAGAGCCGGCCACCAAATTAGGAAATTTGGTGCAACCGCCGGCCAAGGATCAAATGGATGATGCGCCGACCACCAAATGAAGGAGAACCGCCGGCCACCTTGGAGAATAAGGAAGAAGGGAGAGGCCTCTAGGATGGGCGCCGGCCAAGGAATGATCAAAGGAGATGGGCGCCGGCAATCAACAAGAAGGATGAAGGTTGCCGCCCACTTTGCTTCAAACCCTAGCCGCCCAAAAAAACCCTAGCCGCCCAAAAACCCTAACTCCAATTCGAAATCCATTCTTGCCGCCCAAGCCTAAGCCCCCTATTTATAGAATTGGGCTTAAGCCTCCTTTAATCTCCACCGTCGGTTCTAGGGATTTAATCTCCACCGTCGGATCTAGGGTTTCATACCAACCGTCGGATCTAGGATTTCATCCCAACCGTCGGATCTAGGGTTTCATCCCAACCGTCGGATCTAGGGTTTTATCCCAACCGTCGGATCTAGGGATTTAATCCTAACCGTCGATTCTAAGGTTTCATCCTAACCATCGGATCTTAGGGATTTAATCCCAACCGTTGGTTCTAGGTTTTGTTTTATATTCTTGGATCTAGACTTCACAAGGATTATATTAGGCTACGATAGGGACCATAAGGAGGAGTTGGGTCTTGGCCACCCGATGGATCGGAACCACACTAACTTGATCCATCAATGATGTTCCATTCCACTAAAGGATCATCATTGAACTACCTCACCAACCCCCATAAATTAATATGGGCTCCATATATTATTCGTACATTAATCTCCCCGTGTTTAAGATATCGAATGTCCGTCAATTAATTGATTTACTGACCATCAATTAATTAACATCTAATTCCTCGAGTAGTACCACTCAACCTTATCATCACGTTGACTAAGTCAACCAGCTGGGTTTACATGATGAACTTTATGAGCTCCTCAAGGGGACATCATCAACCTAATATATAGGACACGGTTTCCTCCTATAATCAACGACACACCATGTAAATAATATTATTTCCCAACTTACCGGGCATATTGATTTAATCCATCTAAATCTCACCCACTGGTAAATCAAAGAAATAAATACTATGTACATGTGCCCGTTATTATATCGGGATTAAGAGCATGTACAACATAATATCCGAGGTCCGATTCAATTATGTAGTCAGTACTAAATTGAATCACCTCTATGTCGGTCCTGCTCAATACACCTAAGTGTACCAGTGTAACTCTATGTTCAAGACAAAACAATACCAAGCTACACTATAACCATGCCAATGGTTTGTCCAAAACCATCTTGGTTGTGAGCCTCTACTTATATTTTACAAGGAACTGATAACATGATCTTCTGTGCCACACCAAGCACCATGTTATCTACAATGTAAAATATTAGACAATATGCACACATATAATAAATATATAAAGTGCAAACAATGATTATGTGATTCTTATTTCAAAATAAAATGTTCATACAAAAAGAGCTAGGCTTTCAGTATACATTCCAACAATCTCCCACTTATACTAAAAGACTATGTCGTCATCACTCTGCCATACATCTGATCCCCATGTCCTCCACATGGCTATCAAACGCTTTCGCTGGAAGGGCCTTAGTGAATGGATCTGCCAGGTTATCCTCTGATGCAATCTTGGCGACAGCAACTTCTCCTCACTTTACGATCTCTCGTATAAGGTGGTACTTGCGCTCTATGTGTTTACTCGCGTTATGGGCTCGTGGTTCCTTTGAGTTTGCAACTGCACCACTGTTATCACAATAAATTGTGATAGTTCTGGGCAACCCAGGAATCACATCCAAGTCCATCAAGAAGTTCCTGAGCCATACAGCTTCCTTGGCTACCTCAGAGGCTGCCACATACTCAGCTTCCATGGTAAAGTCCGCCACGCATTTCTGCTTGACACTTCTCCATACTATGGCTCCACCTCCAAAAGTAAACACAAACCCCGAGGTAGACTTACTCTTGTCCCTATCTGATTGGAAATCCGAATCCGTGAAACCCACAGGGACTAATTGATCTGTCCGGTAAACCAGCATATAATCCCTAGTCCTTCTCAGGTACTTCAATATATGCTTTACCGCAGTCCAATGTCCATGTCCAGGATTACTCTGATATCTGCTAACCATGCCCACGGCAAAGCAGATATCCGGTCTCGTACATAGCATAGCATACATAAGGCTTCCTACTGCCGAAGCATAAGGAACCACCTTCATGTCCTCTGTCTCCTTTGATGTTTTGGGACACATCTCTTTAGATAAAGGAACTCCATGCCTAAAAGGTAGAAAACCTTTCTTGGAGTTCTGCATGCTAAAACGAGCAAGGATAGTGTCAATGTATGAAGCTTGAGACAAGCACAACATCCTTTTCTTGCGATCCCTTATAACTTTGATCCCAATGATGTGTCCCACTTCTCCCAAGTCCTTCATATCAAACTGTTTGGACAACCATACCCTTACGTCTGATAACACTTTGATATTGTTGCCAACTAAGAAAATGTCATCTACATATAGTACAAGAAACACCACTACGTTTCCGTCACATCTCTTGTATACACAAGGCTCATCCGGACTATGAATAAATCCATATGACTGGATTACCTCATCAAAGCGGATGTTCCAAGATCTAGAAGCTTGCTTCAATCCATAAATGGACCGATTAAGCTTACATACAAGATGCTCTTTGCCTTTAGCAATGAATCCCTCTGGTTGCCGCATATAGATGTTCTCCTCAAGACTTCCGTTAAGGAAAGCTGTCTTGACATCCATCTGCCAAATCTCATAATCCATATGAGCAGCTATAGATAAGAGAATCCGGATAGACTTAAGCATAGCTACCGGCGAAAAGGTCTCCTCATAATCGATACCCTCTTTCTGAGTATACCCTTTCGCAACAAGCCTAGCTTTGAAGGTCTCAACCTTCCCATCTACTCCTCTCTTTCTCTTGTAGATCCACTTGCATCCAATGGCTTTTACACCATCGGGTGGCTCTACTAACTCCCAGACCTGATTAGAATCCATAGATTCTATCTCTGAATTCATCGCTCTTTGCCAAGATACCACATCTCTATCTTGGATTGCCTCGTCATATGTCCAGGGATCAGGTTCATGTTCACCAGGGACTAAGTCCGAAGACTCCCCCAAAAACATGAATCTATCGGGTTGTCTAACAACCCTCCCACTACGACGAGGTGCCTCCTGTGTATGCTCTGTGACATGAGGTGCAGTGACTTGTGGTGTCTCCTCTTGTACCGGTGGTACTGAAGTCGGGACTTCCCCTATCAACTCCTCAAGAACAATCCTACTCTTGGGTTTGTGGTTCATTACATAATCCTCCTCTAGAAATCTGGCGTTCGTGCTAACGATCACCCTCTGATCTCTAGGATTATAAAACAAACCAGCTTTCGTTCCCTTAGGGTAGCCAACAAACATGTACACTTCTGTACGAGGTTCCAACTTACCAGCATCAGCTTTCAGCACATGTGCTGGACTCCCCCATATCCGAATATGTCTCAGACTACGCTTTCGCCCAGTCCACAATTCTACAGGGGTAGAAGGTACTGATTTAGATGGAACCAAGTTCAGAGTGTACATTGCCGTAGCCAGTGCATACCCCCAGAATGAAACAGGTAACTCAGAATAACTCATCATCGATCTGACCATCTCCATAAGAGTCCTATTCCTTCGCTCTGCTACACCATTTTGCTGGGGTGTGCCAGGTGCAGACAATTAAGATTGAATCCCAGTCTCTGATAAGTAATTCCTAAACTCTCCCAAGAGGTACTCGCCACCACGATCAGATCGTAATGTCTTGATACTTTTACCTTGACGGTTCTCCACATCAGCCTTGAATTCTTTGAACCTGTCAAAGCATTCAGACTTGCGGCGCATCAAGTAAATGTATCCATACCTTGAATTATCGTCTATAAAAGAGACAAAGTATTCAAAGCCACCACTTGCCTGGATAGACATAGGACCGCACAAATCAGAATGAACCAATTCTAGCACATCTTTGGCTCTATACCCCTTGGCCTTAAAAGGCCTCTTGGTCATTTTACCTTCCAAGCAAGATTCGCAGGTTGGGAGATCCTCCACCACTAATGAACCCAAAGGTCCATCAGCTATCAACCTTTGAATTCTGCTTAGGTCAATATGACCAAGCCTTAGATGCCAAAGATATGTTTGGTTCATTTGCGAAGGTTCTTTTCTCTTATTAGACTTAGAAGATGATTTATTGATTTCTATATGCATCGTGGGAGTTTTTGGTTCAAGAGTATATAAATTGCCAACCAATGTACCAGAACAGATAATCTCCCTGTTCCTTTTTATAACCACTTTGTCATTAAAAGAAACAGAATACTCATCCAAAAATAATTTAGAAACTGAAATTAAATTCTTTCTAAAAGTAGGTACATAAAGATAATTTCTCAAAACCAAAACTTTATTCCTATCAAAAGATAAATAAACGTCTCCCACTGCAATAGCCGCCACCTTTGAAACATTGCCCATGAAGACGGTAATCTCTCCCTCAACTAGTCGTCGGATTTCCTGGAACCCCTGTAAAGTATTGCAGACATGATCAGTGGCTCCTATATCTACACACCAGGCACTGGTAGATAACACCGCTAAACATGTTTCAACAACTAAACAAGAAGATATACCTTTGTTCTTTCGGCGAGGACAGTCCGTCTTCCAATGTCCAGTCTGCTTGCAAGTGAAGCGCTTGCCTTTCGGCTTCTTCACTCCTGCCTGAGGTCCCACTGCCACTTTCTTCGCTCCACCTTGCTTCTTCTTCTTCTTACCTTTTGATTTAGAGGAAGAAACCTTCTGAGCGACCATGGCTTGAGCACTCTGACGAAAAAGCCCCTCTGCCGCCTGGAGTTCTGTCAGAAGCTCCGCCAACGAATACAACCTCTTGTTCATGTTGTAGTTGAGGTGGAACTGCTCAAAACTCCTAGGCAGAGACTGGAGAATGATATTGACCTGGGTTTCCCCATCGATCTCAGCTCCGAGGACTTCCATCTCATTAAGATGAGTCATCATCTGGAGAACATGATCCCTAACGGGTGTTCCCTCGATCATGGTGGTTGTCATCATGTTTCTCATTGCCTCCTGCCTAGCCGCCCTACTCTGATGTCCGAAAAGTTCCTTGAGATTGAACATCATGTCATAAGCTGTGGCTATGGCCTGATACTGATTTTGCAGCACATTTGACATAGATGCCAAAATGTTACACCGCGCCATCTCATCTGCCTTAACCCATTTCTTATAACGTTCTTTCTCCTTTTCATCAGAGTCATCGGAGGGCTTAGGAGGACAGACCTCGAAGAGTACAAATTTGTACTCCTCCGCAGTTAAGACAATATCCAAGTTTCTTTTCCAATCAATGTAGTTTGGACCAGTAAGTTTGTTTTCTTTTAAAATCACAGCAAGTGGGTTGAAAGCCATTTGAAAATCCTAAAAATCACAATGATCAAAATATTAGATTTCAAATATTATTGATTCCTCAAAATAATAAAATTCCGAAATCAACCAACACCTCAAAACACCGAGAATTTTGTATGCCACTCTGTGTGGAGGTATACGAATTCTACATTTGTAAGAGGAGGTTTTACCCATTAATTTTATTATCTTGTCAACCTTACTTTTTGACAAATAAAATTAATAGTTGGTTCCTCTTTTGCCCTACAAATAAAAGCAGTGACTCCTATGGGGAGGATACTTTTATTTGTATCTAAGTGTGCACCATTACACGATACTAAGGGAATTATTTTGGATTATATGTCATACCTCTGTGGAAGTACACATGCTCCTAGATAATTTCCTATAGCCATTATTTGACCTAGTGATCCGCAAACAAACCCGTCCTCAGGGAGGAAGGCACTCAGAGCCGACAAACAAGTTTGTTCCATCACACGTCAAATTGTAATGGAGGCTGCGGGAATTAATTAAAATGTCCCTCTCCCACTTAGTAAATTGCAAATGAGGAATTTTAAATCATACACAACATGCATATAAAACAAATAAGCAATAAATATGGAAAAAATAGAATTTATTCCAACTATTATGACATTGTCCTCCAATATGCATCCCGTCATGTTGCCACCTCGTCCGCTCCATCTTTTCCCGTGCACAAGTCACCAAAGAGTTCCGAACCGAGATAAAACTATTTTAATTTACATCCATCGATCCTATACTCCACGAAGGAGTGTACAAATAATCTAGATCGAAAGTAAACTAAAATGAGCGACTAAACAATGCCGTATTTAATTACAAAAATTAAATACTAATCTAGCCTTGTCAACCCCGAGGATTCAAATAATAAATTTTTACACACATCCATTCACATACACACACATGGCCATAATAGTTGGATCTTACGCCTGCAACCAAAGTGTTAAACTACGCATATCCTACTATTATCCGGCACATATAATATATGAAAAATGCATAAAAAAATTAACCGAATCCTAAACACAAAATCGGAAACCGTGGCTCTGATACCAAATTGCAGGGAGTTGCTTCGGAGGCTCATTGGCTCCCATGTCCCCGGATTAAAATTTTCACTAATGAAAGAATTAATCCGGATGGGATGAGCTTCCTTAGCACAACCATTTCATCGTCGTGCTAACAACTTGAGTGGTCGCTTGAACAAACTAGTTGTTCAAGCAACACAACTCTTCTAGTTGGTTAGCCGCGGAAGAGACGACGGACGGATCGCCGGTTTTTGTGTTTGTCTTCGGGGTCCATGATTATACAATATATTTACTAATTTACACATGCATAATCAAAACATAAAAGAACAAGCTCAGATATGTAAATAAAGTTAAAATAACTTTATACCTCACGATCTTCTATCGTATGTCCTATCCTTCTCGTGGACGACGTGTGGACGAAGATCCTCCACGAGTAGAAGCCTTCTAGATCGCTTTCTTCTCTACCTTGTCCGCTGTGAACAAAGAGAAGAACTTACAAATACCTATCTTTTCTAGAGCCGGCCACCAAATTAGGAAATTTGGTGCAACCGCCGGCCAAGGATCAAATGGATGATGTGCCGACAACCAAATGAAGGAGAACTGCCGGCCACCTTGGAGAATAGGGAGGAGGATGAGAACCGGCCACCAATGGGAGGAGAACCGCCGGCAAAGGAAGAAGGGAGAGGCCTCTAGGATGGGCGCCGGCCAAGGAATGATCAATGGAAATGGGCATCGGCAATCAACATGAAGGATGAAGGTTGCCGCCCACTTTGCTTCAAACCCTAGCCGCCCAAAAAAACCCTAGCCGCCCAAAAACCCTAACTCCAATTCGAAATCCATTCTTGCCGCCCAAGCCTAAGCCCCCTATTTATAGAATTGGGCTTAAACCTCCTTTAATCTCCACCATCGGTTCTAGGGATTTAATCTCCACCGTCGGATCTAGGGTTTCATCCCAACCGTCGGATCTAGGATTTCATCCCAACCGTCGGATCTAGGGTTTCATCCCAACCGTCGGATCTAGGGTTTTATCCCAACCGTCGGATCTAGGAATTTAATCCTAACCGTCGATTCGAGGGTTTCATCCTAACCATCGGATCTTAGGGATTTAATCCCAACCGTTGGTTCTAGGTTTTGTTTTATATTCTTGGATCTAGACTTCACAAGGATTATATTAGGCTACGATAGGGACCATAAGGAGGAGTTGGGTCTTGGCCACCCGATGGATCGGAACCACACTAACTTGATCCATCAATGATGTTCCATTCCACTAGAGGATCATCATTGAACTACCTCACCAACCCCCATAAATTAATATGGGCTCCATATATTATTCGTACATTAATCTTCCCGTGTTTAAGATATCGAATGTCCGTCAATTAATTGATTTACTGACCATCAATTAATTAACATCTAATTCCTCGAGTAGTATCACTCAACCTTATCATCACGTTGACTAAGTCAACCAGCTGGGTTTACATGATGAACTTTATGAGCTCCTCAAGGGGACATCATCAACCTAATATATAGGACACAGTTTCCTCCTATAATCAACGACACACCATGTAAATAATATTATTTCCCAACTTACCGGGCATATTGATTTAATCCATCTAAATCTCACCCACTGGTAAATCAAAGAAATAAATACTAAGTACATGTGCCCATTATTATATCGGAATTAAGAGCATGTACAACATAATATCCGAGGTCCGATTCAATTATGTAGTCAGTACTAAATTGAATCACCTCTATGTCGGTCCTGCTCAATACACCTAAGTGTACCAGTGTAACTCTATGTTCAAGACAAAACAATACCAAGCTACACTACAACCATGCCAATGGTTTGTCCAAAACCATCTTTGTTGTGAGCCTCTACTTATATTTTACAAGGAACTAATAACATCATCTTCTGTGCCACACCAAGCACCATGTTATCTACAATGTAAAATATTAGACAATATGCACACATATAATAAATATATAAAGTGCAAACAATGATCATGTGATTCTTATTTCAAAATAAAATGTTCATACAAAAAGAGCTAGGCTTTCAGTATACATTCCAACAATCTCCCACTTATACTAAAAGACTATGCCGTCATCACTCTGCCATACATCTGATCCCCATGTCCTCCACATGCCTATCAAACGCTTTCGCTGGAAGGGCCTTAGTGAATGGATCCGCCAGGTTATCCTCTGATGCAATCTTGGCGACAGCAACTTCTCCTCGCTTTACGATCTCTCGTATAAGGTGGTACTTGCGCTCTATGTGTTTACTCGCCTTATGGGCTCGTGGTTCCTTCGAGTTTGCAACTGCACCACTGTTATCACAATAAATTGTGATAGTTCTGGGCAAACCAGGAATCACATCCAAGTCCATCAAGAAGTTCCTGAGCCATACAGCTTCCTTGGCTGCCTCAGAGGCTGCCACATACTCAGCTTCCATGGTAGAGTCCGCCACGCATTTCTGCTTGACACTCCTCCATACTATGGCTCCACCTCCAAAAGTAAACACAAACCCTGAGGTAGACTTACTCTTGTCCCTATCTGATTAGAAATCCGAATCTGTGAAACCCATAGGGACTAATTGATCTGCCCGGTAAACCAGCATATAATCCCTAGTCCTTCTTAGGTACTTTAAAATATGCTTTACCGCAGTCCAATTTCCATGTCCAGGATTACTCTGATATCTGCTAACTATGCCCACGGCAAAGCAGATATCCGGTCTCGTACATAGCATAGCATACATAAGGCTTCCTACTGCCGAAGCATAAGGAACCACCTTCATGTCCTCTGTCTCCTTTGATGTTTTGGGACACATCTCTTTAGATAAAGGAACTCCATGCCTAAAAGGTAGAAAACCTTTCTTGGAGTTCTGCATGCTAAAACGAGCAAGGATAGTGTCAATGTATGAAGCTTGAGACAAGCACAACATCCTTTTCTTCCGATCCCTTATAACTTTGATCCAAAGGATGTGTCCCACTTCTCCCAAGTCCTTCATATCAAACTGTTTGGACAACCATACCCTTACGTCTGATAACACTTTGATATTGTTGCCAACTAAGAAAATGTCATCTACGTATAGTACAAGAAACACCACTACGTTTCCGTCACATCTCTTGTATACACAAGGCTCATCCGGACTTTGAATAAATCCATATGACTAGATTACCTCATCAAAGCGGATGTTCCAAGATCTAGAAGCTTACTTCAATCCATAAATGGACCGATTAAGCTTACATACAAGATGCTCTTTGCCTTTAGCAATGAATCCCTCTGGTTGCCGCATATAGATGTTCTCCTCAAGACTTCCGTTAAGGAAAGCTGTCTTGACATCCATCTGCCAAATCTCATAATCCATATGAGAAGCTATAGATAAGAGAATCCGGATAGACTTAAGCATAGCTACCGGCGAAAAGGTCTCCTCATAATAGATACCCTATTTCTGAGTATACCCTTTCGCAACAAGCCTAGCTTTGAAGGTCTCAACCTTGCCGTCTACTCCTCTCTTTCTCTTGTAGATCCACTTGCATCCAATGGCTTTTACACCATCGGGTGGCTCTACTAGCTCCCAGACCTGATTAGAATCCATAGATTCTATCTCTGAATTCATCGCTCTTTGCCAAGATACCACATCTCTATCTTGGATTGCCTCGTCATATGTCTAGGGATCAGGTTCATGTTCACCAGGGACTAAGTCTGAAGACTCCCCCAAGAACATGAATCTATCGGGTTGTCTAACAACCCTCCCACTACGATGAGGTGCCTCCTGTGTATGCTCTGTGACATGCGGTGCAGTGACTTGTGGTGTCTCCTCTTGTACCGGTGGTACTGAAGTCGGGACTTCCCCTGTCAACTCCTTAAGAACAATCCTACTCTTGGGCTTGTGGTTCATTACATAATCCTCCTCTAGAAATCTGGCGTTCGTTCTAACGATCACCCTCTGATCTCTAGGATTATAAAACAAACCAGCTTTCGTTCCCTTAGGGTAGCCAACAAACATGCACATACATGCGAGGTTCCAACTTACCAAAGATCGCTTTCAAAGACATGTCGACTCCCCCATATCCGAATATGTCTCAGACTAGGCTTTCGCCCAGTCCACAATTCTACAGGGGTAGAAGGTACTGATTTAGATGGAACCAAGTTCAGAGTGTACATTGCTGTATCCAGTGCATACCCCCAGAATGAAACAGGTAACTCAGAATAACTCATCATCGATCTGACCATCTCCATAAGAGTCCTATTCCTTCACTCCGCTACACCATTTTGCTGGGGTGTGCCAAGTGCAGACAATTGGGATTGAATCCCAGCCTCTGATAAGTAATTCCTAAACTCTCCCAAGAGGTACTCGCCACCACGATCAGATCGTAATGTCTTGATACTTTTACCTTGACGGTTCTCCACATCAACCTTGAATTCTTTGAACCTGTCAAAGCATTCAGACTTGCGGCACATCAAGTAAATGTATCCATACCTTGAATAATCGTCTATAAAAGAGACGAAGTATTCAAAGCCACCTCTTGCCTGGATAGACATAGGACCGCACAAATCAGAATGAACCAATTCTAGCACATCTTTGGCTCTATACCCCTTGGCCTTAAAAGGCCTCTTGGTCATTTTACCTTCCAAGCAAGATTCGCAGGTTGGGAGATCCTCCACCACTAATGAAGCCAAAGGTCCATCAGCTATCAACCTTTGAATTCTGCTTAGGTTAATTTGACCAAGCCTTAGATGCCAAAGATATGTTTGGTTCATTTGCGAAGGTTCTTTTCTCTTATTAGACTTAGAAGATGATTTATTGATTTCTATATGCATCGTGGGAGTTTTTGGTTCAAGAGTATATAAATTGCCAACCAATGTACCAGAACAGATAATCTCCCTGTTCCTTTTTATAACCACTTTGTCATTAAAAGAAACAGAATACCCATCCAAAAATAATTTAGAAACTGAAATTAAATTCTTTCTAAAAGTAGGTACATAAAGACAATTTCTCAAAACCAAAACTTTATTCCTATCAAAAGATAAATAAACGTCTCCCACTGCAATAGCCGCCACCTTTGAAGCATTGCCCATGAAGACGGTAATCTCTCCCTCAGCTAGTCGTCGGGTTTCCTGGAACCCCTGCAAAGTATTGCAGACATGATCAGTGACTCCTGTATCTACACACCAGGCACTGGTAGATAACACCGCTAAACATGTTTCAACAACTAAACAAGAAGATATACCTTTGTTCTTTCGGCGAGGACAGTCCGCCTTCCAATGTCCAGTCTGCTTGCAAGTGAAGCACTTGCCTTTCGGCTTCTTCACTCCTGCCTGAGGTCCCACTGCCACTTTCTTCGCTCCACCTTGCTTCTTCTTCTTCTTACCTTTCGGTTTAGAGGAAGAAACCTTCTGAGCGACCATGGCTTGAGCACTCTGACGAAAAAGCCCCTCTGCCGCCTGGAGTTCTGTCAGAAGCTCCGCCAACGAATACAACCTCTTGTTCATGTTGTAGTTGAGGCGGAACTGCTCAAAACTCCTAGGTAGAGACTGGAGAATGATATCGACCTGGGTTTCCCCATCGATCTCAGCTCGAGGACTTCCATCTCATTAAGATGAGCCATCATCTTGAGAACATGATCACTAACGGGTGTTCCCTCGATCATGGTGGTTGTCATCATGTTTCTCATTGCCTCCTGCCTAGCCGCCCTACTCCGATGTCCGAAAAGTTCCTTGAGATTGAATATCATGTCATAAGCTGTGGTTATGGCCTGATGCTGATGTTGCAGCACATTTGACATAGATGCCAAAATGTAACACCGCGCCATCTCATCTGCCTTAACCCATTTCTTATAACGTTCTTTCTCCTTTTCATCAGAGTCATCGGAGGGCTTAGGAGGACAGACCTCGAAGAGTACAAATTTGTACTCCTCCGCAGTTAAGACAATATCCAAGTTTCTTTTCCAATCAATGTAGTTTGGACCAGTAAGTTTGTTTTCTTTTAAAATCACAGCAAGTGGGTTGAAAGCCATTTGAAAATCCTAAAAATCACAATGATCAAAATATTAGATTTCAAATATTATTGATTCCTCAAAATAATAAAATTCCGAAATCAACCAACACCTCAAAACACCGAGAATTTTGTATGCCACTCTGTGTGGAGGTATACGAATTCTACATTTGTAAGAGGAGGTTTTACCCATTAATTTTATTATCTTGTCAACCTTACTTTTTGACAAATAAAATTAATAGTTGGTTCCTCTTTTGCCCTAAAAATAAAAGCAGTGACTCCTATGGGGAGGATACTTTTATTTGCATCTAAGTGTGCACCATTACACGGTACTAAGGGAATTATTTTGGATTATGTGCCATATCTCTGTGGAAGTACACATGCTTCTAGATAATTTCCTATAACCATTATTTGACCTAGTGATCCGCAAACAAACCCGTCCTCAGGGAGGAAGGCACTCAGAGCCGACACACAAGTTTGTTGCATCACATATCAAATTGTAATGGAGGCCGCGGGAATTAATTAAAATGTCCCTCTCCCACTTAGTAAATTGAAAATGAGGAATTTTAAATCATACACAACATGCATATAAAACAAATAAGCAATAAATATGGAAAAAACAGATTTTTTTCCAACTATTATGGCATTGTCCTCCAATATGCATCCCGTCGTGTCGCCTCCTCGTCCGCTCCATCTTTTCCCGTGCACAAGTCACCAAAGAGTTCCGAGCCGAGATAAAACTATTTTAATTTACATCCATCGATCCTATACTCCACGAAGGAGTGTACAAATAATCTAGATCGAAAGTAAACTAAAATGAGCGGCTAAACAATGCCGTATTTAATTACAAAAATTAAATACTAATCTAGCCTTGTCAATTCCGAGGATTCAAATAATAAATTTTTACACACATCTATTCACATACACACACATGGCCATAATAGTTGGATCTTACGCCTGCAACCAAAGTGTTAAACTACGCATATCCTACTATTATCCGACACATATAATATATGAAAAATGCATAAAAAAATTAACCGAATCCTAAACACACAAAATCGGAAACCGTGGCTCTGATACCAAATTGCAGGGAGTTGCTTCGGAGGCTCATTGACTCCCATGTCCCCGGATTAAAATTTTCACTAATGAAAGAATTAATCCGGATGGGATGAGCTTCCTTAGCACAACCATTTCATCGTCGTACTAACAACTTGAGTGGTCGCTTGAACAAACTAGTTGTTCAAGCAACACAACTCTTCTAGTTGGTTAGCCGCGGAAAAGACGACGGACTGATCGCCGGTTTTTGTGTTTGTCTTCGGGGTCCATGATTATACAATATATTTACTAATTTACATATGCATAATCAAAACATAAAAGAACAAGCTCAGATCTGTAAATAAAGTTAAAATAACTTTATACTCACGATCTTCTATCGTATGTCCTATCCTTCTCGTGGACGACGTGTGGACGAAGATCCTCCACGAGTAGAAGCCTTCTAGATCGCTTTCTTCTCTACCTTGTCCGCTGCGAACAAAGAGAAGAACTTACAAATACCTATCCTTTCTAGAGCCGGCCACCAAATTAGGAAATTTGGTGCAACCGCCGGCCAAGGATCAAATGGATGATGCGCCGGCCACCAAATGAAGGAGAACCGCCGGCCACCTTGGAGAATAGGGAGGAGGATGAGAACCGGCCACCAATGGGAGGAGAACCGCCGGCCAAGGAAGAAGGGAGAGGCCTCTAGGATGGGCGCCGGCCAAGGAATGATCAAAGGAGATGGGCGCCGACAATCAACAAGAAGAATGAAGGTTGCCGCCCACTTTGCTTCAAACCCTAGCCGCCCAAAAAAACCCTAGCCGCCCAAAAACCCTAACTCCAATTCAAAATCCATTCTTGCCGCCCAAGCCTAAGCCCCCTATTTATAGAATTGGGCATAAGCCTCCTTTAATCTCCACCGTCGGTTCTAGGGATTTAATCTCCACCGTCGGATCTAGGGTTTCATCCCAACCGTCGGATCTAGGATTTCATCCCAACCGTCGGATCTAGGGTTTAATCCCAACCGTCGGATCTAGGGTTTTATCCCAACCGTCGGATCTAGGGATTTAATCCTAACCGTCGATTCTAGGGTTTATCCTAACCAACGGATCTTAGGTATTTAATCCCAACTGTTGGTTCTAGGTTTTGTTTTATATTCTTGGATCTAGACTTCACAAGGATTATATTAGGCTACAATAGGGTCCATAAGGAGGAGTTGGGTCTTGGCCACCCGATGGATCGGAACCACACTAACTTGATCCATCAATGATGTTCCATTCCACTAGAGGATCATCATTGAACTACCTCACCAACCCCCATAAATTAATATGGGCTCCATATATTATTCGTACATTAATCTCCCCGTGTTTAAGATATCGAATGTCCGTCAATTAATTGATTTACTGACCATCAATTAATTAACATCTAATTCCTCGAGTAGTACCACTCAACCTTATCATCACGTTGACTAAGTCAACCAGCTGGGTTTACATGATGAACTTTATGAGCTCCTCAAGGGGACATCATCAACCTAATATATAGGACACGGTTTCCTCCTAAAATCAACGGCACACCATGTAAATAATATTATTTCCCAACTTACCGAGCATATTGATTTAATCCATCTAAATCTCACCCACTGGTAAATCAAAGAAATAAATACTAAGTACATGTGCCCGTTATTATATCGGGATTAAGAGCATATACAACTTAATATCCGAGGTCCAATTCAATTATGTAGTCAGTACTAAATTGAATCACCTCTATGTCGGTCCTGCTCAATACACCTAAGTGTACCAGTGTAACTCTATGTTCAAGACAAAACAATACCAAGCTACATTACAACCATGCCAATGGTTTGTCCAAAACCATCTTGGTTGTGAGCCTCTACTTATATTTTACAAGGAACTGATAACATCATCTTCTGTGCCACACCAAGCACCATATTATCTACAATGTAAAATATTAGACAATATGCACACATATAATAAATATATAAAGTGCAAACAATGATCATGTGATTCTTATTTCAAAATAAAATATTCATACAAAAAGAGCTAGGCTTTCAGTATACATTCCAACACATATCTATTTTGCTTTGATTGCAAATACCACTTGATAAATCTAGCTAACATGCTAAGTATGGAACAATACATTTTTAAAATTTCATGGCACTGAGGTTTGCTTGAGAACAAGCAAAGATCTAAGTCTGGGGGAATTGATGTGAGCAAAACATATAGGGTATTAGGAGTAGTTTTTGCTCACATCTCATCTCATGTTATGTTGGTTTCATGCATATTTTACTTTGTTTTCCATTCATTTCTTGTTTTCTAGTTCGGAGATCTGCTCTGTAAACTTTTGTGTGCAGGATAGCATTTTGTGGGGATAACAGCGCACTTTCAAGGCAAAAAGAAGACATTTGGCAGCTAGACGCAAAAGGGAACACGGTTAGGTCGTGTGCCTACACACGACTATATTTAGGAGGCAAAAATGGCCGCCATAGCCTGAGACACAGCTAGGTCATGTGTTTTCACACAGCCGTGTAGCGACCAAGCGATTTGATGCAACCAGGGTTTTTTTTTAGATTTAGCATCGATTCGGCGTGATGTTTATATAAGGAAAGTTATGCCCCAAACCTTAGGGGTGGCATGCCAGTCGAGACGGCACTTTGAAGCCCTAAAAAGCTTTGGGAACTCACATCGGGGAAGGAGAGAGCCGCTCGAGGATCAAGATCTTCACCACAACGCAGAGGGAAGAGCTGCAATTACATTGCAATTTATATTTCATGCACGTTTATCATTATAATCATGAATTCCATAATGTATTGTGACTCTCTTCTCGTATTCATGGAGTAGATTCTCCAATTCATGGATTAGAGTAGTTTTTGTTGAGTAGAACATTGCTATTTCAAATATATTTCCATTCTTGAAATCGTATTTGCAGTTGAATGATTGTTTAGATCTATAGCTTTGCGTTTTAGTTTTCTATCTTTTGTGCATAGATGATACAAGGAGTGACAGTCCTCGTATCTAAGATTTAGGGGATATAAGGAGGAACCTAGAGGTTGGCCTCATCGCCTGCAACTATGGATAGAAGGATGCGATAGAGTCAATAATGTGTCTCATTTCTGGCTTGTCGTAGGGATCGATTTGGAATCCTCATACCATAGTGTATGATATCCTTTCAACAAAAACCTAGCAAGAAAATTTGAATACATTCAATTGATAGCATGTTTTGCGACACACAAATGAAACTGAAGTCCTAGAATCCCATCCAAATCCTCGTAGCAACCTTTCTCTTCTTCCATGTGACACCGTACTGAGTTCGGACCACCGACGACCTCTCATTCGTGAACCCTAGGATTTCCAATCCGAACAACAACACATCCAATGGATAAACCAATACTCAAAATCTCAGTCCCTATGGATCGATATTCTTTATTAATTGACGACATCCGTGCACTTGCGGGCATTGAGTGAGAGCACACACTTCGAGTCCTCGATGGTCTCTGCCGTGAGATTTGAGGTCGCATTTGCGTGCATCAAGTTTTGATTGTGAGAAGCTGTGGAGAAAACTATTCTTAAATATTCCTAGTCAAGTATTAATATACAAGGGCAATATTAATGCATTGAGACTAGCATATAGGTCAATTGATGATTTGATCTCATAGGTCATGGATATGTGATATCACATTGACACATGGGTATATATTAGAGAATATATACTAAATTGACCCGCCATGAGAAAGTTTCATGGATCATTATATGAGTGTCATCAACTTTCTCATGTGACTATTAGTATGAATAGTCATTAGACCAGAAATCACTACGGTCTCCTATATAAGGAGTTATGTACTTTGGTATCGTCAAACCTCACCCGTAAAAGGGTGGACTATAAAGGTGGTCACTGGGTATGTAACAAGTTATGCGGAGGGATGTTAGTGATGTAGATGGGATCTAACCCTTTCATATGATGGGAGTGATATCTTTAGGCCTCTTGATAGAGTAGGACCACGAAATGCATGACCATGCTCAAATGAGTCAATATGAGATATTGAGCTCATTTGTTTGAGTGACTCTACCTGGGGATCAAGAAATACAAAGATTGATAAGAGGATGACACGGTCTATTCCTCATTGATCAATCTAGATATCGAGGATAGAAGGACAATGTCATACATTATAGTAGGCACAGTAAGGTTATGTTGGATCTCGACATTCTTACCACTTGGGTAGAAATGATGCATTGCTAGATGCCACTCATTGCTTATGTTTATAAAATGGGTTTTAGAAACATTGCCAACATTATAAGAACCTATTGGGTCACACATAAAGAACACGTTATTTTAGAGATAGGATCATCTTAGTTTGACTAAATGAATCATTAGTTAATTGAATGGACTAGAATGTGTTAGACTCAATGCTTGGCCAAACTTGAGTTGGACACAAATTGGTTTGATTTGAGTTAGACTCAAATGAAACCAATTGAAGATGGTTATCATGATTAATGATGATTAATCATGTATGCAAATGGAATTATTGCATGCAAATAGGATTTGAGAATAATGCTTCAACGTTGCATGCATGCATGCAAATGGAATTTGAGAAGTTTTCTCAATGTTGCATGCAAATGGATTAATTCATGCAATTTGAGAAGTTTTCTCAATGTTGCATGCAAATGAATTAATGCATGCAAATGGATTAATTGCATGCAATGGGATTTCATGAAGCCACTCAACGTTTCATGCAAACTGAGATTATTGCATGCAAATGTGATTAATTGCATGCAATGGGATTTAATGGATGCAAATGGGATATAAGTTTCTCCTCAACGTGAATCAAGGTGATTTTCTTCCTTGTGTGTATCCCATTTGTGACTAGCATTCATTCCCTTCTCTTCCTTCTTCTTGGCCAAAGTCTTGTCTTTTGTGGAGAACCTTTGTGTGGTTGCTGGCACAACCAAAGGTTTCATCTCCTTCTCAAAGATAGTGTTCGTGTGGATACCGTAGAGGCGCGGCCATTCTGATCGCGCTAAGATCTGGCAAACCGTGGACGAGCGGGATAGACAAAGGGCACGCATCAAAGGTATACTCTATAGGATTGGGCCTATTTGATATATACTTTGTATGAGTTTTTTCTTTTGCATGGACCGCTCAAGTGATCCTTTTTTCCACTGCGATTTTATTATTTATCGTATAGGATTCCCAATAGTGGTATCACAGTCACTTGGAAAATATCATACATAAAGTGTAGGATCGAGTGAACTGAGAGAGGGGGGGGTGAATCTCGTTGTTTTATAATTTTATTTATTTTCTAAACTTATTTTCTAATAAGAGTATGCAGCGGAAATTAAAAGCAATTTAGACACAGGCAGTTTACTTGGTTCACAACCCTAACTGGGTTGCTACTCCAAGGCCCGTAGCTCTCCCGAGAGCTACCTCGTTGAGCAATCACTATAATACCCTCCGATTCGAGAACTCTCGACTTTGGAGGGTTTCGCTATTTACAAGTATGAGAGAAGGGTAACAACCTACCCTCTCTTGAAATTAAATACAAAAGCGAACTAAAAGCAAATTAAGACTACATTATACCACACTACTCAAGATTCAGATGCAGGCTCAAGGTGTCGGAAAAGAGTCCTTTTTGAAGGTTGATGCTCTTGTGATCGTGAGGAAATTTTGACAGCACTTCGATGTTGATTGAATCGATATCGATATCTTGGATCTGGTCGAGCACAACTTTTATAAACCTTTTCCAGTCGACTGGAATGCCTTCCAGTCGACTCTACATCAGCCCGTTGATATGGAATTCATGTTCTTCCAGTCGACTCCACGTCACTCGGCTTCGTATCGAGAAATTTCCCTCTTCAGTCGACTCAAACTCTTCAATCGACTGAAGCCCTTTCCATCTACGTCACACAATCTTCGATCAATCACCAGTTGATCCTGCCAAATAGGTATCCAGTCGACTGAAGTTCAGTCGACTTGAATCCATTCAGTCGACTAATCCCTGCAAAATAGGATAAGCACAAAATAGATAATATGAAATGCGATAGCAGTAGTAATACTACTCGATCTCGACTACTAAGTCCCACGCGGACTTTTCGTCGGATCGACGCCTAGATTTGTCTCCCTACAGAGGACTCGACCTCACCTCTTCACTCGAGGCTTACCTGTCGACAACCTGCCGAACTTACCATTCTTGACATCCGATCTGACCCACTAGAGCTTCCACCAGCTATCCGGTCTGCCTGATCTAGTTGGACTTTTTGCTGATTGTCCGGTCTCCTAACCCAACTTGTCTTCATGCCAAATGTCCGATCCATGCAACCCATCTGGACTTCACGCCTGATGTCTATTTTTCCTGATATGTCAAGATACGTGCCTAGTATCCGATCAACACGACCTACTAGGACTTCTTATTAAGCTTGCCCACTTAACACTTATATTAGAATACTAGTGAATCCTAACATTTAACTGTGGTTCATACATCAAAACTAAGGAGTGATGCTCACTGCATCAACAATCTTTCCCTTTTTGATGTATGACAATACATCAGCTAAAGTTAGGAGAATCAAATACCAATCTCCATATATTGACATGTATAAAAAATGAACTATCAACTTTTGTCATGAATATTTGATGCGTAAATTTAACCATGTATGAGAAGGATAAGTCCTTATCAAAATTTTGCATCTTCTTAAATTTATATCTCTTTTTAAATCTATAATTTTATATCTCTTCTCTCCTCCTTTGGCATACATAAAAATAAAGATTAAGTATAAAATGCTAACATAATGTAGTGGAGAGTTGAAGTTTCACAAACATGAGAAATTATCAAACTCAAAAATATTTCAACCATGAAATTTGATTTAATATAAGCTTTTCAACAATATTTATAACTTTTCAAAAATTTTCAAACTATAAATATTTTCAACTTTTTAACACTACCTAAAAATTTTTAAAGAATTTTCAAATTTTTCAAAATTTTCAAACTTCCCCCTGAATAAAAACTTATTTTGAAAATTTTTAAGGAATTTTCAAAAAAAATTCCAATTTTTCAAAAACTCCCCCTGAATAAAAACTTATTTTCAAAATTTTTAAAGAATTTTCAAAAAAAATCCAATTTGTCAAAAACTCCTTGAATAAAAACTTATTTTCAAAATTTTTAAATAATTTTCAAACTTAAAAATTTTCAAAACTCCCCCTTTGTTTCAAAATTTTCAATTTTTATTTCAAAATGTATCAAAATTTTTAATTTTTCTAACTCCCCCTGATTAAAAACTTATTTTTAAGAATTTTCAAAAATTCTAGCTCTCTTTTAACAAAATTTCTCAAAATTTTTAAACTCCCCCTTTATATTATAAATTTTCAAAACTAAGAACTTCTTCATAACATTAGAACACTTTTGAGACTCCCCTCAATTAAAGCTTTACAATGTTTAATTGTTTTCTTCCCATACATCAAAACCTAAGTAGAATTTTTATGTATTTAAACTCGAAAATATTTAAGCTTAAGTTTTTCTCCCCTTTAAGTTTTAAATTTTCAATACTCCCCCTTAAAGCTTTAAGTTTTCAAAAAGATAGTTTCTCATAGATTCTTAGCTAGCTTTAAATTGTTCTTGTTTCCCCCTTAAGAATATTTCTTATCCAATTCATAATTTTAGAGAAGATACTAAACATATCATAATTTATCAAAATATTTTAGGTTCCCCCTTGACTATTAATCTCCCCCTTAAAGTAACATTGTTATATTCATAGTTAATAAAGTTGTAATGTTTAACTCCCCCAAGAATTATAATATATCTTAACTCCTCCTTGATTATTTTGATTCTCTTAGAATTAAAGTTGAGTTGATTGAATTAAAATTAAGTTGAGTTGATTAGAATTGAGTTGAATATGTTGATTGGGGTTGAATTAGTTGATTAGGGTTGAATCGATTGAGTTGATTAGAGTTGAATTGTTTAGTTATGTTGTTAATTTTAGTTATTTAGTTAAGTTGTTAAGTTTAGTTATTTAGTTAAGTTGTTAAGTTTAATTGTTGAGTTTAATTAAGTTGTTGTTAAATTTAATTGTTAAGTTTAATTAAGTTGTTGTTAAGTTTAATTTTAAGTTGAATTAAGTTGTTGTTAAGTTTAATTAAGTTGTTGTTAAGTTTATTTTTAAGTTTATTTAAGTTATTGTTAATTTTAATTAAGTTGTTGTTAAGTTTAATTTTAAGTTTAATTAAGTTATTGTTAAGTTTAGTTAAGTTGTTGTTAAGTTTAATTAAGTTGTTGTTAAGGTAAATTTATTAATTTTGATTTAAGTATATTAGGTTGAGTTAAGCTAAATTAAACTAATTAATCTTAATTAAGTTCTAATTCATCTCACCCAAGTGAGGTTTTCAATACACTTATTCCTATGGATTTTGTGAGATGAGGATTTCTTTTATCTTAGTTAAGTTTAATGAGCAATTTCAAAGTATTTAAACTTGTGTTGGATTCAAGCTTGGTTTGAGCTAGTCAAGTAGGTTTTCCAGCATTGACTTCTAGGTCGTGGCAAGGCACATGGCCTTCTTGGTTATCGGAGCAACGACCACTTCCTAGATAAAGTCAATGAAGGAATCAAGTACTTGATTCACTGTGGACTAAGCCTTGGTCTAACTAAGACTTAGTGAGTTAGCTTTGGTCAGTTTCACTCGACTTAGTGCACCAGGTCGTGGCGAGGCATATGACCTTCTTGGTTATCAAAGCAGCTACACTTCCTAGACATGCACTTCGAAGAGCTTCCCTAACTTACTATCAGTTCACTTGTCTTTGTACTAGGTTGTTCAAGTTTAAAATACTTTGTTTTCTATCTAGTCCGTTCTAAATTAAGCAAGTAAAGTAAACTAAAGCATTCAAGTGTTTAACTAAACAAGGAAACAAGCAAAGTATTAGCTCCCCCTAAATGGTAGTTAGATTGAGTTTTGTTCACTAAGTGAACTTGACTCTTAGGAACCCAAAATTGATTTGGTCCAATTTGGTTGACTAAGCTAGACTTAAGAACCCAAGCTTGGATTCAACTCTTTGCCTTTCTATTAAACAAGGGCATATATGATCTATTTATGTCCTTAGCCTTGTATCATAGTCCGAACTTGTTTTACATGGCTCGTTGAGACCCAAGCATCATAGTGAGATATTTGGATCCCGATGTGAACCTTTCCAATGGTCTGGTGAGATCTTCTACTTGCCTTTTTAGGACTGAGTTCTCTTCCTCAAGCTTTGCAACTTGAGTTGAGTCTCTATCCTTAATCTGGCAAGTCGATGTCTTCGAGTTGACTGACTCCTTGAGTACTTGGACTTCCTCAAGAAGAGAATCCACTCGATTCTTGGACTTGGCTTGTTTCCTACCTAAGCATGCAATAATGTTATACAATTTATCTTCTAGGAGAGATGTTACCTCGTCTAGTCCTTCGAAAATGGATGCAGATCCGTGGCTTCTCTCGAACTCAGACTCGGACTCAGAGTTTGTCTCGTCTTCAGACTCATCGACTGCCATGAGTGCTATGAAGCAATTCATTGATATTTCCGCATCCGACTCTTCCGACGATGACTTGTCTAATTTCTCCTTAGATGCTTTCTTCCTTTTCCTCTTTCTTGATTTGGATTTCTTTCCTTTTGTGTTCGTTCCTTCCATCAAAACTAGACCATCCTCGGGTTGACTCAAGTTAGCCTATTCATGTAACTTAATTAATTTATCCCATAACTCTTTTGAATTTTGAACGGACTTAGCTCCATTCCTTGTGTTCGACTTAGCTCCTCATTCATATATCCGCATTGCAAGGTGTTTAAAGCCTTGTAATCGACTTGAGCCTTTTTCCTAAAATTTGTGATCCATTTCTCCAAATCTAATAACTCACCCGAGTCATCTACCGGAGTTGTGAACCCTTTCCTAATTGAAAACTAGACCTCTAGATCAATCTTCAAGTAGCACTCCTTTCGCCTTTTCCAGTAGGAAAAGTCCTCTTCATTGAAGAGAGGAGGGTGAACGGTGTTGTATCCCTCTAAGTGTGACATTATTAATGAAATATTCTCTAACTACAGAAAATTAAATCAAATATTTTTTAAGGCAGGAAAAAATTCTAATATTTTCTAAGGCAAGAAAAATTAAATCTAATATTTTATAATCAAAAAATTAATTAAATTAATTTAGATATGTAGAAAACTAATTTTAACTTATTTAAATATGAAGAAAATGATTTTATCTAATTTAAATATGCAGAAAATGTTTTTTTTAATATCTAAAATACAGAAAATGATTTTTAAAATATCTAAAATGCAGAAAATGATTTTAAAAGTATCTAAAATGTAGAAAATGATTTTTAAAATATCTAAAATGCAGAAAATGATTTTTAAAATATGTAAAATATAGAAAATGATTTTTAAAATATCTAAAATGTAGAAAATGATTTTTAAAATATCTAAAATGTAGAAGATGATTTTTAAAATATCTAAAATGCAAAAAAAGGATTTTTAAAATATATAAAATCCAGAAATAATTATTTAAATGCAGAAATAATTATTTAAATACAGAAGTAATTATTTAAATGCAGAAATAATTATTTAAATGCAGAAATAATTATCTAATTGCAGAAATAATTATCTATATGCTGAAGTAATTATATAAATACAGAAATAATTATCTAAATACAGAAATAATTATTTAAATACAAAAATAATTATATAAATGCTCATTGCATCAACATAAAGATCATTGTAGGTCATTTTATATGTGATATAAAATTTTGTATAAGAAGTTTATTATGAGTGCATGCATGATTGTTTGGGTGATTTTATGCAACAAGATATGCATGGCATATTTGTTAATCGAACAACATGTTTGTCATTCGGATCTATCACCCAAACTTGCTACGAACAGTGGCAAGCGAGGGTCTCGGGTTCATTATGATGGACTAAGGGTAGCAACTCATTCAAAGAGTTGTTAAAATAAAATTTGCTCCAGGGGCGCTGTCTCCTGCACACCCCGCAAGGGCCACTGCCCCTTGACCCCACCCGGTAATTAGCTAGCGGGACCGCCGTGTCATAGCGGCTTATAAGTCGTGCATAGTATCATAATAAAATTTGCATGTAATAGATCTTTGTGAACATTCTATGCCATGGTGCATGATTATGGCCTTTAACCCTAATGTGATTGTGGTTGTGTTGTGTGTGCATGTTGTAATTAATAATACAAACTTAGAGTCGTGCTTTTTTTCTAGCATGATTTTTAGCCTAAATTTCAGCAAATTCTAGCATTGCACATGGTCGGCAATGTGAAATTCACATGGTCGTGTGGTGGTACCCCTAATTGGAAGGAAATAGGGTTTTTCGAGCATTTATGGAAAGCCAGAGCCACCTCTATATATAAGAAACTTGTCCAAGAGGCCAAGGATCATGAGGATCATGAGGGGAGCTGCCCTAGGACTCCCAAGCCTTGAAAGGAAGCCATCCAAGGGCCCTCTAACCGCCGGAGGAGGAGATCATGACACCGCTACTCGAGATCCTAATGCAAGTTGTAGCCAAAGATTTTCATCACAGCAAGACTAAGCCCTTTTTTCATCTTTGCAAATTCTTTTGGGGTTGAATTCTTGTTTGTAGACATCTTGTGGTTGTATCTTTAATTATGAAGTAGTTTTTATGGTTCTTTGATTAGGCAGTAGCCTATCTTGATTTGTAAAATAGTATATTGCAATAAATCCATGTTTGCTTGCATTGTTTTCAACTTCTATATATTTATGCTTGCTTTTTACTCTATGATATGATGGTTCATGGTCCGACTTTATTGTGTTAATCTGATTTAGATGCCAAAAGTATTAGGTCATATTTTAGATGTATGGGGAAGGACAGAAAGGAGAACCCACTCCTCCGAACCATAGAGAATCGAGACGTGGGGGAATCGACTATAAGTGAGGAGTTAAGTATAGAATTGATATGTTGGGGTTCTAGTAACAGGATCCATGTGCGACTAAGGTTACCCCACAAGTATATTGGTTCACCACGAGGACCCATAGGTATCATAGAATGTAATGAACCTATTCTAGCAAAAGGCTCAAAGTAGGAGAAATCAACTTTAGAAGGGTTGTGGGATCCAGTGACAGGGGGGTTTCGAAGGATAGCAATCCTTTGAGCTCTAACAATATGAAAGGGAAACTTTACAAGGAATAGGGTAATCTAGTGTAGTTCTAAAAGATCATGTTGGATAAAATATATATCCTACCTACATGAACAACCATTAAGATTTAGAAGTAAGACATATGTTATAATCATTTAGGTGAAATTGAAATCTTAAAATCATTGTCATCCATCATAATAGGGACCCAGTGACAATGGTGTCTTTGTAAAAGTGACCACCCAGTCCTCTCATTTTTTTATCTACCATGTTTTCTTATCAACCACCTGAAACTTACTAAATCAGTACTCGATTATCAATCCCTATGGGATTGATATTTTTTTACTTGAACACAATTGTGCACTTGTGGGCGTGGAGCGCGAGCACGCGCTTCAAGTCCTTGGCGATCTCGATCGGAGATTTGAGTTTGTGCTTGCGTGCGATCAATAACCTTCTCTTAAAGGCCTACTCCCCCTTGACCATTGCACCATCAATGTCCTTGGAGAGTTTCTAAGCCAATAAGAAACTTAAACCATTAAAAACTTAAGCCATTGCCCAAAGCTGTAGTCGAATGGTTTCTACAAATGTAGAAAATAGTTTTCAGAAATAAAATTTTGAAAAGCATAAGTAAATATAAGTATCTTGAAAAATCATGAAAATTAATACATACATTACTTACATGAAAATACAATGGGTGAAAAATAATTTAAAATTAAAATACCCATTAAATTAAGAGATTGACACAAAGTTCAAAAGCATTAAAAACTCCAATGTTTTACCTAATTTTCTATCAAAATCCTCAATGGTGATTGCTATGAAAGTATAGACTTCACCAAGGTTTTTCAAAATGATTTTGAAATGTATTTAAAACTTTATTTTGAACCATGGTCTATGGGATAGATGTACATGACTTGTACATTAGCTTTCCGCATGATTCATCCATGTTATATTATGAGTTTGAGTTCATCTAGATGCAAGAACTATGCACCTTGAACTTAACTAATTTTCCTACCATCTCACATGTGTCTAGGGTGTGTCAATACACACACATGTCAATTTAATATTTTGTGAGATGTGGGTTTAGGTTCTTCCCTAATCAAGTGTCTCATGCATTTTAACTAGACAACTCTATTTGATACTCTTATCATGGGACTTCAAATCATGTCATTGTCTTTAATTCAATTTTATGAACCTAAATGCATGAATGATGATCATGGCATATAATGATTGCATAATTTAAAGCACTTGGAAATAATCATGATGTCATGGAATAAAAATAGACCTAAATATAAATGTGACATATTAACCTAAGCATGATTGATGTGTCGATTCCACAAGCACACGGTCGTCATCAAGTAATAAAAGATTTCACAGAGATTAGTCAAGTATTGGATACGAGCAATGGAAGATTATCTAGAAGAATCAAAATGGATGAGTTGATAAAAGATAACGAATCAATTAAAAGATACAATAGAGAATGATCCTAGACTTCGGTTTCACTACAATGTCTAATGTCATGACAACTCATGGTTAATATGTATTCTTGAAGGAATCCTATCTACATATGAAATATCTTTTGGATCATTCATAGGTTGATGAACTTGTTGCAATGGGAGGCATCTGTCACATACCCAGGTAGATCACTACAGTTAATGAAAACCCTGGAGACAGTCATGAAAACCTCGAGAGATTCTAATTTCTTTTTAGAACATTCATAGGTCGATGAACTTGTTGCAACGGCGGACATCTATCACATATCCAGCATAAAGACACTTACCTGCCAATGTGCTTGGATAATCCTTTCACTAAAATACTTAGTCTCAAAGGAGCATTCAATAGTCAAGGAGAAGTAAAGTAGGAAATAAACATCAAGAATTTCCCCAGTAACTAGTTAGCCTGAACGGGGCACCTATATGGGTCTTTCCCCAGTAGCTACTGTTAGTGCAGATAAGAATCATATATCCCTACAATGGTATGATATTGTCCACTTTGGCTTAAGCCCACATAGTTTTGTTTTTGGTCTTTACCCAAAAGGTCTCATGACAATGGAGATATCTTTTTATCTTATAAGCACATAATTTTTTCTATGTCTTACCAATGTGGGACTTTGATTGTATTCCTCATAATGCCAATAGTCCCCCCATCCCTCTGTAACGCCTGTAAAATTTCTAGTAATTTTACAAAAATTTTTGGCATGATTATGATGGGCTTTATGTGGGCTCTTTCAAAAATAAAAGAAATGGAGCCAAAAAGGATGCATGACCTAGGAATTGAACCCCAAACCTCTAGTAGAAACCTAAGCCCTAAAGATGCATCCAATAACCAGAAGCCCAGCCGGGTTGTGCTATTAGAGAAATATGGGAAATGATAGTTAAGGGTAAGGGAGACTAAGGGACACTTCAAGAGAATAAATAGGGAATGAAGGGACAAGAGAAAAGCCACTTCTCCACTTCTCCCTCTTCTCTTCTTCTTCCTCACCGAAATCTATTCCTCTCCCTCTCCATTTTTTCCGAAACCTATCCAAGCAAGAAGAAGGCTAAGTTGACATCCCTTAGGTTATCTTCCAACTAAAAGAAAAGAGAAGGATGTAAGTATCCCCCCTCACCTATGTACAAGTAGTTTTCGATTGATGTATTTGTGTTAATCCTCTTGAAACCATTCGGCAAAGACGTTGGTTGAGTTTTCCATGAAGATCCATGCCATATCTTGTATGAACATGATGAAGAAGGGATGCTAGATGGATTAGATTTAAGTGGATGAACTTCTAAGCCTTGCACCATTCGGCCAAGCCACTTTAGAACCCTATATGTTTTTTTTATGCCATGCTATAGCCAAGTTCATGCTATGTTTTGATAGTAAAAGAAGATAACATGATGTTTGGTTGACCTAGATTAAGTGGATGAACTTCTAAGTCTTGGACCATTCGGCAAAGCCACTTTAGACCCCTATATGTTTTTTTTATGCCATGCTATAGCCAAGTTCATGCTATGTTTTGATAGTAAAAGAAGATAACATGATGTTTGGTTAACCTAGATTAAGTGGATGAACTTCTAAGCCTTGGACTATTCGGCCAAGCCACTTTAGACCCCTATATGTTTTTTTATGACATGCTATAGCCAAGTTCATGCTATGTTATGATAGTAAAAGAAGATAACATGATGTTTGGTTGACCTAGATTAAGTGGATGAACTTCTAAGCCTTGGACCATTCGGCCAAGCCACTTTAGACCCCTCTATGTTTTTTTTATGCCATGCTATAGCCAAGTTCATGCTATGTTTTGATAGTAAAACAAGATAACATGATGTTTGGTAAACCTAGATTAAGTGGATGAACTTCTAAGCCTTGGACCATTCGGCCAAGCCACTTTAGACCTCTATATGTTTTTTTATGCCATGATTAGATGAGCTTAGGCTATGTTTTGAGGCTAGATGAAGACAACATGTTCTATGCTATGTTTTAAATGAGTCCATTCCATGTTTGATGTTAGAAGAAGGCAACATGTTCTATGCTATGTTAGAGATATGTTCATGCTATGTTTTGATGGTAGATGAAGGTAATATGTTGTTGGCTAACCTAGAGTTGAGTGGTTGAGCCTTATGTCCTTTAATATCATTCGGCCAAGACCCATTTAAGCCTAACATGCTATGATCTATAAATTACCATGTTATATTTTGAATGTAGATATAGGCAACATGTGAAAGCTAAGCTAGACTTAAGAAATGGACCTTAGGTTGTTTTGGAACTCTCGGCCAAGGCTTAATTAAAAACCCTAAGTGCCTCCCATGCAATGCTTTATATGTTAAAGAATTAACCTGTGGTTAGTTAGACCATATATAAGTTGTTGGTGTTAAAAACTTGTTAGAACTCCACGAAGTTTATGTCATTCCATGTATATTTGTTCATTATGCTTATGCCTTATGCCATGCTTATACGAGTGTGATGTTTGTGTTCATGTTATGCTCATTACATTGTGATTATATGAATGTATGATGTGTTATAAGGAAGGAACAGGATATGCATGAAAAGAAACATGATATGATATGAAGAAGAAATAAGTTATGGAAGCCATATGATATGTTATGAAGAAGAAGGAAAAATATGATATGCCATGATAAGGAATATGATATGTTATGAAATGAAATATGATATGATAAGAAGCATGTATGTATTTTACTTTCTGCATGGCTTGTACCAAGACCCTAACAAGGTCCAAAGGGATGGGCTCCTAAGATGCCCTAGGCCGACGGACTTAGTACGGGCCTAGGATGGGCTTCTATGTTATGATTGCCCCTAGGTCGACGGTCATAGTATGGACCTAGTACGGGATGGGATCCCAGATGCCCTAGGCCGACGGTCATAAGTACGGGCCTAGGATGGGCTTCTATGTTATGATGATGGCCCCTAGGTCGACGAACATAGTATGGGCCTAGTAACCAAGTAGGTTCGAGACTTGCTACCTCGGGTCTATTTAGGGATGCGCGCTATGATGATGATGATGATGTGGTACAATGTCGGGCCCAATATGTTGAGATTTATGTTTACGTACCTATAATATATGTTTTCAAAGAGCATCCTTCATATGTTTACATGTTATGATTGTTATGTTTACATTTTATGATTGTTATGTTATATATGTTTACATGTTATGACTGTTATGTTTACATGTTATGATTGTTATGTTATATATGTTTACATGTTATGATTGCTATGTTATATATGTGTTTACATGTTATATGCCTGCTTACGATGTTGTATGTCTACATGTTATTTGCCTGCTTATGTCTATGCTGATATATTTATGTTATGTCTGCGAATGTTATGATGTTATGTCATGTTATGCTTACATATGGTTTTTGTGAGTAGGACAGGATCTTACTAATTTTATGTGCTTATAGTTTATGTTCTCTTGTACTGCAGATAAGGGTAAAGGGTGGCTATACTAAAGGGAGCAGCAGGAGGGGCAAAGTGTGTGTGGTAGTGTCATGGTGGAGGAGATCTGTTATGTTCTTTATGCATGTTTTCCCTAAGAAGATTTAGTTTATGAATTTGAACTAAGTACTTATGAACTGATGATGCATGCCCTATGTTTAAGAAGTATCTATGAAATAATGATGCATGTTCTATGTTAAGAAGAAGTATCTATGAAATGACGATGCATGTTTATGTTTAAAAGAAAAAAAAAGTCTAAAGTCTTCCGCTGTAAGAAGTATAAGTAGTCTTCCGCTGTAATATAATGTATGTAAGTAGGATCGCGTCACGCGCAGCTTCTCCGGACCCTTGGAAAGGGTGGGAGTGATAGGTTGGTATCAGAGCAGATCTACCTTTCCACTACACACACATCAAGCTCCAAATCTTGCCGCTCCAAGTAAGAATTTCTATGCCTACTTTATTTCTTTCATGTATGATAACAAATGCCTCTAGCTTAAATATGCCTGAAAATATGTATGTCTGAAATATGTAAGATACCCTTATGCTAGCTTTTAGTTTAACCATGCATAGATAAATGAACGATAAACTTATACTAGCTTTACTTTAATATATGAAGATAAACATGTCGGGAAGATGCAGTAGTAGAGCCAATGAGATAGCACCCCCACATGACCTTACACACGTGGTTACTGAACTCCAGCGTCAAGTCACAGAGCAAAAACAAGTAATAAATGCCTTAATGAATCAGCGAGGAAACCCTACCGCCCCACCAGCGGGCCCTGGCCCGATGGTTCGACAGGAAGCTTACCTGATCCAGTGGCAAAGGCTGAAGCTGGAAAATTTCTCTGGTACTGGTGAACCATGGGATGCCCAGGCCTGCTTCAAGACGGTGGGAAGCATCGTGGAGCTATTGGACTGGCCTGAATGCAAGAAGATTAAGTGTGCATCATTCTGCCTTTCGGGAGATGCTTGGATGTGGTGGGAACGGGTTAAGGCAAAGAGGCAAGTAAATCAGATGAGATGGACGGATTTCGAGTATGACTTTTTCAAAGAATTCTTCCATATGAGGGTAACCAACAAGCATTATGACGAGTTCACTGGGTTCCGACAAGGTGACCTATCAGTCAGTGAAGCCGTAAAGAGATTCAACCGACTCGCACGCCTATGGCCAGAGTTGGTCAGCAGGGAAAGAGAAAGGGTCAGACTCATGCTGAAGATGCTCTGACCCGAAATAGCTCTGAATGTGGCCGGCGGAGTTCATAGACCGCAGACCGCAGAGGAGCAGTTCAGTAGTGCCTTGATTACCGAGCATTATCTGAACAACATTAACCAGCAAAAGAAGGCACTGAGTGAAGGCAAGGGTCAAGCCCAGTCAGGAGGTCAGAGAAACCAGAGTACTTGGAAAGGGAACCACACTGGCAAGAGAAAACAATGGGAGGATTCTAAATGTGGTCCAGCAAACAAGCTACCCAAGATCCCTTTGTGTGCTACATGCGGAAAGATACATCCTGGAGTATGCTACCGAGGCACAAATAGATGTTACAACTGTGGATGGGAAGGGCATAGAGTCAAGGACTACCCTATTCAGGTTCAGACACCTCTTTGATATGCCCGATGCAGAGTGCTCCTCCGCGGCTACACGGATCGGTGCAATCGAAGGTACCCCGATCAGCCAAGGGAGACTGGAAGCCCCGCCAGTTATGACAGATGCCAGGGTATTCTCTCTCACCCAAGAAGACGTGGAGAATGCTTCTACGGTTGTCACAGGTCAGATATTTATTTTCTGTCAGCATGCTACTGCATTATTTGATACTGGGGCGACACATTCGTTTGTTTCTATGCACTTCACTGGAAAGATAGACATACCACCACAAGCTTTGGATCGCAAGTTCTTAACCACTCTGCCCTCGGGAGAAGTAATGCCCTCCACTGATATGCTGCGAGCCGCACCCATCCGAATCACAGACAGAGAACTCTACTGTGATCTGATAGTGCTCGACATGCAGGATTATGATATTATATTGGGCATAGATTTCTTAAGCAAGTATAGTGCTTCGATCGAGTGCCATAAAAGAAAAGTGGTCTTCCAGTCGGAGGCGGAACCTATGTTTGAATTTATTGGAGAGCCAAGGAGAAGAGTCAATAAATTTCTATCAGCTCTACAGGCACGCAAGATGTTAGACAGTGGATGCACTGGGTTTCTGACACATATAGTTGATACAAGTCAAGCCGAGGACCAGAAGCTAGTAGATGTCAGAGTTGTATGCAACTACCCAGAGGTATTCCCAGATGAACTACCAGGGTTAGCCCCAGATAGAGAAATTGAATTTGAGATCAAATTGATTCCTGGTACTAACCCGATCTCTAAAGCACCTTACCGTATGGCGCCGGCTGAATTGAAGGAACTTTGGGGATAACTACAGGATTTCCTCGACAAGGGACTTATTCGCCCAAGTTGCTCTCCATGGGGAGCTCCAGTGCTATTTGTGAAGAAGAAAGATGGATCTATGCGAATGTGCATAGACTACCGAGCGCTGAATAATGTGACGATCAAGAACCGGTACCCTTTACCATGGATTGATGACCTGTTCGACCAACTAAAGGGTGCCACCGTCTTCTCTAAGATTGACCTAAGGTTTGGCTATCATCAAGTAAAAGTGAAACCAGACGATATACCAAAGACAACTTTCCGAACAAGATACGGACATTACGAGTTCGTAGTTATGCCCTTCGGAGTGACGAACGCACCTGCTATGTTCATGGATCTGATGAATCGGGTATTCTCGGCATTCATCGACAAATTTGTAATCGTTTTCATCGACGATATACTGATATATTTGAGAACCCCAGAAGAGCATGCAGAACACCTGAATTTGGTATTGCAGATTCTCCGGGAAAAGCAGCTATATGCAAAGTTCTACAAATGTGAATTCTGGTTCGATCAAGTATCATTTCTGGGTCATGTTATATCTAAGCATGGAGTGATGGTAGACCCAATAAAGATTGAAGCTGTGAGTAACTGGAACCGACCAAAGAATGCCAGCGAGATTAGAAGCTTTCTTGGGCTAGCAAGCTACTACAACAAGTTTGCAGAGAACTTCTCTAGGATTGCAACCCCTATGATAGTCCTCACCAGAAAGAACAAGAAATATGATTGGACAGACGCCTACGAGAAGAGTTTTGCAGAATTGAAAAAGAGACTGACCAGCGCTCCGATCCTTGCTCTTCCAGACAGTAACGAAGGCTTCGACATGTACAGCGACGCTTCAAAGTTGGGACTCAGAGCTGTACTCATGCAGAATGGCAAGGTCATTGCCTACGCCTCTAGGAAACTCAAGGAACATAAAAGGAATTATCCCACCCACAATTTAGAGCTAGCGACCATGGTCTTTGCTCTCAAAACATGGAGGCATTATCTATAAAGAGCTCAGTGTAGGATTTATACACACCACCAGAGTTTGAAATATTTCTTCACACAGAAGGACCTGAACATGAGACAACGCAGATGTCTCGAGCTCGTCAAGGATTATGACTGTGAGATCTTCTACCATCCGGGAAAGGCAAACAAGGTGGTTGATGCACTCAGCAGGAAGTCCTGCGCCACCTTGATGTCTCTATCAGTGTTATCTCAGCCCTTAGAAAAGGAGATTATGTGTTATGGGGTTGAAATCATTTCCGGACAGCTCTCGACCATGATGATAGCACCGACGATGTTCGATGATATATTGGAAAAGTAAGCCCGTGACCCGAGCATTCAGAGGATCAAGCAAGAGGTCCTAGAAGGAAAGGATGATGGGTTTCGTATCTCTGATAGTGGAGTACTCTACCTAAGGGATCGCTTATGTATTCCCGATGGTCCAAAATTATGGAAGAAGATATTTGAGGAACCTCACGGAACTCCTTATGCAATGCATCCTGGAACCACCAAGATGTACCAAGACTTGAAAAGAAAATTCTTGTGGTTCGGAATGAAAAGAGATGTGGCTCAGTATGTCAGTATCTGCCTGACCTGCCAGAGGGTTAAAGCAGAACACCAGAGACTTGGGGGAACACTGCAGCCGATCCAGATTCCAGAATGGAAATGGGAAGATATTTCTATGGATTTCATCTCAGGATTACCCAAGACGACAAACGGATATGATGCTATATGGGTAATTGTGGACTGATTGACGAAGTCTGCCCACTTCTTAGCAATCAAGATGACCTATTTGACTGAGCAATTGGCTCAATTATATGCTATGGAAATTATCAGATTACATGGGATTCCTAAGACCATCATCTCTGACAGAGATGGTGGCTTTATTTCCCATTTCTGGGAGTGTGTTCAGAAGGCACTTGGCACGAAGCTATTGTTCAGTACCGCCTTCCATCCTCAGACGGACGGATAGACCGAAAGAGTAAATCAAGTACTGGAGGATATGTTACGAGCTTGCACCCTGGATTTCAAAGGAAGCTAGTGTCGATACTTATGCTTGGAAGAATTCGCCTACAACAATAGCTACCCAACTACTATTGGAATGACACCCTATGAGGGTCTATACGGGAGGAAATGTAGATCTCCTATATGCTCGTATGAGGGTGGTGAAAAGAAGGGGATGGGACTCCAGATGGACTTCATTGACGACACCACCCGAGCTATATAGAACATCCGTCAAAGAATCGAAACTGCGCAGAGCCGGCAGAAGAGCTATGCAGATATGCGGCGTAGACCGTTAGAATTCAAAGTCGGGGACCTGGTATTCCTCAAGGTGGCCCCTATGAAGGGAGTGATGAGATTCGGAAGGAAGGGTAAGCTGAGCCTGCACTATGTGGGACCGTATCTGATATTGCAGAGGGTTGGCAAGGTAGCTTACAAGCTGGAGCTGCCTCAAGAGATGTCAGCTATTCACAACGTGTTCCATGTTTCGATGCTCAAGAAATGCATTTCTAGTGCGGACCAAGTGATCGAGCCACAAACAATGCAAGTTCAAGAGGACCTGAGTTATGAAAGTCGGCCTATCCAGATACTAGACCGAGAAGTCAAGAGGCTAGAGAACAAAGAGGTGCCCTTAGTAAAGGTCCTGTGGCAAAATCAACGGTACGAAGAAGCTACCTGGGAACGCGAGGATGACATGAAACAGAAGTACCCAGAATTATTCTAAGTTTCGGGGACGAAACTTTTAAAAGGTATGAAGGATTGTAACGCCTGTAAAATTTTTAGTAATTTTACAAGAATTTTTGGCATGATTATGATGGGCTTTATGTGGGCTCTTTCAAAAATAAAAGAAATGGAGCCAAAAAGGATGCATGGCCTAGGAATTGAACCCCAAACCTCTAGTAGAAACCTAAGCACTAAAGATGCATCCAATAACCAGAAGCCCAGCAGGGTTGTGTTATTAGAGGAATATGGGAAATGATAGTTAAGGGTAAGGAAGACTAAGAGACACTTCAAGAGAATAAATAGGGAATGAAGGGAAAAGAGAAAATCCACTTCTCCCTCATCTCTTCTTCTTCCTCACCGAAATCTATTCCTCTCCCTCTCCATTTTTTCCAAAACCTATCCAAGCAAGAAGAAGGCTAAGTTGGCATCCCTTAGGTTATCTTCCAACTAAAAGCAAAGCGAAGGATGTAAGTATCCCCCCTCACCTGCGTACAAGTAGTTTTCGATTGATGTATTTGTGTTAATCCTCTTGAAACCATTCGTCCAAGACCTTGGTTGAGTTTTCCATGAAGATCTATGCCATATCTTGTATGAACATGATGAAGAAGGGATGCTAGATGGATTAGATTTAAGTGGATGAACTTCTAAGCCTTGGACCATTCGGCCAAGCCACTTTAGACCCCTATATGTTTTTTTTATGCCATGCTATAGCCAAGTTCATGCTATGTTTTGATAGTAAAAGAAGATAACATGATGTTTGGTTGACCTAGATTAAGTGGATGAACTTCTAAGTCTTGGACCATTCGGCCAAGCCACTTTAGACCCCTATATTTTTTTTTATGCCATGCTATGGACAAGTTCATGCTATGTTTTGATAGTAAAAGAAGATAACATGATGTTTGGTTAACCTAGATTAAGTGGATGAACTTCTAAGCCTTGGACCATTCGTCCATGCCACTTTAGACCCCTATATGTTTTTTTTATGCCATGCTATAGCCAAGTTCATGCTTTGTTTTGATAGTAAAAGAAGATAACATGATGTTTGGTTGACCTAGATTAAGTGGATGAACTTCTAAGCCTTGGACCATTCGGCCAAGCCACTTTAGACCCCTCTATGTTTTTTTTATGCCATGCTATAGCCAAGTTCATGCTATGTTTTGATGGTAAAAGAAGATAACATGATGTTTGGTAAACCTAGATTAAGTGGATGAACTTCTAAGCCTTGGACCATTCGGCCAAGCCACTTTAGACCTCTATATGTTTTTTTATGCCATGATTAGATGAGCTTAGGCTATGTTTTGAGGCTTGATGAAGATAACATGTTCTATGCTAGGTTATAAATGAGTCCACGCCATGTTTGATGTTAGAAGAAGGTAACATGTTCTATGCTATGTTAGAGATAGGTTCATGCTATGTTTTGATGGTAGATGAAGGTAATATGTTGTTGGATAACCTAGAGTTGAGTGGTTGAGCCTAATGTCCTTTAATATCATTCGGCCAAGACCCATTTATGCCTAACATGCTATGATCTATAAATTACCATGTTATATTTTGTATGTAGATATAGGCAACATGTGAAAACTAAGCTAGACTTAAGAAATGGACCTTAGGTTGTCTTGGAACTCTCGGCCAAGGCTTAATTAAAAACTCTATGTGCCTCCCATGGCATGCTTTATATGTTAAAGAATTAACCTGTGGTTAGTTAGACCATATATAAGTTGTTGGTGTTAAAAACTTGTTAGAACTCCACGATGTTTAGGTCATTCCATGTATATTTGTTCATGATGCTTATGCCTTATGCCATGCTTATACGAGTGTGATGTTTGTGTTCATGTTATGCTCATTACCTTGTGATTATATGAATGTATGATGTGTTATAAGGAAGGAACATGATATGCATGAAAAGAAACATGATATGATATGAAGAAGAAATAAGTTATGGAAGCCATATGATATGATATGAAGAAGAAGTATGTTATGATATGAAGAAGGAAAAATATGATATGCCATGATAAGGAATATGATATGTTATGAAATGAAATATGATATGATAAGAAGCATGTATGTATTTTACTTTCTGCATGGCTTGTACCAGGACCCTAACAAGGTCCAAAGGGATGAGCTCCTAAGATGCCCTAGGCCGATAGACTTAGTACGGGACTAGGATGGGCTTCTATGTTATGATTGTCACTAGGTCAACGATCATAGTACGGACCTAGTACGGGATGGGCTCCCAGATTCCCTTGGCTGATGGTCATAAGTACGGGCCTAGGATGGGCTTCAATGTTATGATGATGGCCCCTAGGTCGACCGACATAGTAGGTTCGAGACTTGCTACCTTGGGTCTATTTAGGGATGCACGCTATGATGATGATGATGTGGTACAATGTCTGGCCCAATATGTTGAGATTTATGTTTACGTACCTATAATATATGTTTTCAAAGAGCATCCTGCATATGTTTACATGTTATGATTGTTATGTTTACATGTTATGATTGTTATGTTATATATGTTTACATGTTATGATTGCTATGTTATATATGTGTTTACATGTTATATGCCTGCTTACGATGTTGTATGTCTACATGTTATTTGCCTTCTTATGTCTATGATGATATATTTATGTTATGTCTGCGTATGTTATGATGTTATGTCATGTTATGTCATGTTATGCTTACGTATGGTTTTTGTGAGTATGACAGGATCTTACTAAGCCTATGTGCTTATAGTTTATGTTCCCTTGTACTGCAGATAAGGGTAAAGGGTGGCTAAACTAAAGGGAGCAACAGGAGGGGCAAAGTGTGTGTGGTAGTGGCATGGTGGAGGAGATCTGTTATGTTCTTTATGCATGTTTTCCCTAATATGATTTAGTTTATGAATTTGAACTAAGTACTTATGAATTGATGATGCATGCCCTATGTTTAAGAAGAAGTATTTATGAAATAATGATGCATGTTCTATGTTAAGAAGAAGTATCTATGAAATGACTATGCATGTTTATGTTTAAAATAAAAAAAAATAAGTCTAAAGTCTTCCGCTGTAAGAAGTATAGGTAGTCTTCCACTGTAATGTAATGTATGTAAGTAGGATCGCGTCATGCGCCGCTTCTTAGGACCCTTGGAAAGGGCGGGCGTGACACCCTCAAATGAAGGACCACACTAAGCCCCCTTTAAGACTATCTATCCTCAAAAGACTTCAACTGCTTGATGTCCGATCCTCAACCCACAAGGACTTCCTGCCAACTGTCTGGTCCTCCTGACCCAGCTGGACTTTCTGCCAGTTTTTGGTACCCCTAACCCAACTGGACTTTCTGTCTAGTGTTTGGTTCTCTTGATCCAGACACGAAAGCTCTGCTTCCTTCATTCGAGATTCATGACTTGACATGGACCATGATTCTGATACCAATTGTTAGTGTATATAAGAATCATATATCTCCACAATGGCATGATATTGTTCACTTTTGCCCTAATCTCTCATGGTTTTATTTTTGGGCTTTACCCAAAAGGCCTCATGCAAATGGAGATATCTTTTTGTCTTATAATCACACGATCTTTTCCATGTCTTACCAATGTGGGACTTTGATTGTATTCCTCATACTCCCAACATCTACTTGGTCTCAAAGGGGTCTCTTTTTTTATATTCACAATTTTTTTTCTTCATCTTTTTTTTCTCCCATTTTTTTTTCAAACTCCTGACATCAATGTTTCTCCAGTAACTAAGTATTGCAAAAGTACCCATGGAAATTTGAGTACTAGTCCGGTATAGTGAACTAATCTTTTCTTGGATACCTCTACCCTAGAGATCGTGTAAAAAGTGAAATAAGGTTCTTATCAAGTATGCCAAAATGACCTTCATCGATCTAACTAAGTTTGGTTATACTACTCTGGATAGAGGAACAACATGTTATCAATCTAAAGAAATATGCAAGGAAATATGCAGTGGAAGTGTTAAACATGAAAAATATGAAAAACTACCAACAAAAAAAAATGTGAAGCTACCCCAAAAAAACTCAAAATATGCGAAATGTATAAAAGAGTAACAATAAAGTAAACTACTCGGGAGGAGGAGGTGGAAAGAAATGATCTTGCGAAATGTGCACTGATGCATGACATCTGTCATCTACCTCTGCTCCCTGAGTTCGGCCCGCTGCTCTCTTAAGTCAATGTGCAGTGCATCCAGTGAGGATTTAATACTAGCATATGCATCATCAGAAGTACTAGTACCTGCATAAGATGTGCCACAAAAAGCAAAAGAATGTCTAGGGGGGTCAACCCTAATAGGTGGTATTGTAGTGGGTAGTGGACTCCAAGGGGTCAGGAATAGGTACTACATTGGTCATGAACCAGTTGGCTTGGTTCCTCACTATTATTTGATCAGGATTTGGGAGAGTGAGGGGAAAATGATCGTGTAAAAGTAAACAATATCTACCTTCATTCCTAGTGATGATTCTCATGGCCATACATGCATCAAGATCAATCTTGGGGCTAAGTGGAATCAACCCTAATCCATCAAGAGAACACCCCATAGCCAATGATATCTGAGTTATTAAACCTCCAACTATGATTTATCCTGTCAAACTTGTTCCTATTTTTACCAAATGCCTAATAAAATGTTAGCTAGTATCGATATTTAAACTGTTTATCATGGCCCACAAAACAATCAATTCACTTTGCCTAACTACACCTTCACTATCTTCTCGACCAAAGATTGTATTAGCCATTACCCTATGGAGGTACCTAAAAATTGGGTTAGGATGGTTTGAAGATTTAGATCTAGAAGGATCTTAAGTGTCAATACCTTTTGAAATTTCTCCCCAAAATACAAAGTCTTGAAATCCCCTAGGTAGTCTCCTCTCTCCTCCACATGGTAAATCATAAACATTATTAAATTACTCAAGTTCCCATGTGTATTCATTATTAAACATCCTAACAGTGATCTTCCCCTCTTCATAATTAGGACCATTCAAGATTTCAACCTCAACAGAACTTATGAATTCTAGGGTTATTTTTGTCATCAATCCATTCCATCCAACCCTACTAATCATCCAATTAATATAATCCCTAAATCCTAAGGTGTCAATGGTATAAGCAATATATCAAGTGTTAACCAATTTTCGTTTAGCCAAAGTATCAAATCTAGCCCTATGATTAGCATTACGAAAAATAATACCATGAAGATTTTCGTTACCCTCGTTGCATGACCTACACCTCAGATTTGGAGTTTTGGTAGTGGAAGTAGCGGCGGGTGCATTGGTGGTGTTCTTTATTATTCTTTTAAACATGGTGATGGAAATCTTCTTCACGGATCGACTTCCTTGGACTTGGAATTTCTTGGAGAAGAGCATATTCCAAGCCGGTTTACACGTTCGATTTGCTATTTATTACCTGAAAAAAAAATTTAATGGTAAGTGCAAAGAATGGAAATTGCAAAAAGAAAATAAAAATAAAATAAAATCTTGGCTTGCCTCCCAAGAAGTGCTTGTTTTAGGTTGTAAGCTCGACCCCTGTTATTCTTTTAATCAATAATTCTTAGTTGAAGGAGGTTGCATCATTTTCCTCTCTCGATAAGTTCATTGAGGGAGTATCTTTTAAATTTTTCTCGTGCCGGAATAAGATACTTTCCCACCTTCAAATTTCCTGTTCCTCCATGTCTTTTAAATCTTGTTCTTGGAGGGACCAGGTATTTGCTTACTTCTTTCCTTGGTTGGATATATGCTCAACTTTGAATTTTCATCAGGAGTCCATTCATAATATTCCTTTTTGTCTATATGTTGTAGATAATATAACCTGCTGCAAATATTCTTAACAAAAGATTGATTAGCAGTTTCTATTATATCAAATTAAATTTCATTTTAACCAAAAACTAAAGATAGTTTATCATCTATTATTATAGCTTTAGTGGTGGTTAAGGTTGGTTTTTCTAGATCCTTGAGCTTCGGAGGTTTTTGAATTGAAGCATTGTTATCCTCAAACAAAATGTCAAAGTTAAATTTCTCAAGTTCTTCTTCTTCGATATAATGCAACCTATGAAAAACATCCTAAGCAAAAGATTGATTAGTCTCAATTATATCAAATGAAATATCACTAATCACTAAAGGGGTTTTGTTATTGATAACTAAAGTTTTGCTAATGGCTAAGGGAAGCTCTTTTGGATCCTTGAGGTTTGGAGGTTTTCGAATTGAAGGAAAGCTCTCCTCGATCAAAATATCAATGTTATTGATGTTATCTAGGAATCCCTCAAGTTCCTCTTCTTGTGCTGATTGAATTGATTTACCCCATTCATTCATTGTGTCATCTACATCCTCATCATCCGTTTGTAAATATTGAATATCCAACATAATATGTTTAGTATAATTATCAAAATTATCTTTTATTAAAGGATGATGTTGTCGATTGATCTCTAGCATTTCTTGTCTAAACTCCTCTTGTTTCCGTTTTTGATCTACAATAAAATTATCAAGCATGGTCTCTAGGTTGGATTTTGGTGTCTGACAAACTTCTGATTTTTATAGGTAATTTTCAATTTGTCTTTGATAGAAAATTTTTGAGGATTTTCTGCATTAGAGTAATGAGGGTACAAATATGAATTAGGGGATAGCCATTGATTTTGGTTGTTGGTGACATCTACTTATTCGAAAGACGAAGGTGTAAATATAATTGGGCAATTATCAGAGTCATGTTCGTCTTCACCACAAGTTTTGCAATAAAGCTTGACAACATTAAATCTTTGAATTCAAGCATACTCATTTGTAGAGGAGAAAATAAGGGAAAGCATGAGTAATAAGAACAAATAAATAAGAAAAATCTAGATTAACAAAATCACAAGTGTGGAAGATGAAGTAAATGAAGTAAAATAAATAAATAAAATTCAAACAAAAAATAAAAAATAAGTAAAAAATCTAAAATAACCTAATTGCAAATTAACAAATATTAATGAAGACCCCGATAACGGCGCCAAAAATTTGATGTGTTGATTCAGCAAGCACACGGTCATCGTCAAGTAATAAAATATCGATCCGACAGAGACTGGTTAAGTACCGAATATGAGTGATGGAAGATTATCTATAAGAATCAAAATAGATGAGTTGATAAAAGATAACGAACAGATTAAAAGATACAATAGAGAATGGTCCTAGGAATTCGATTTCACTACAATGTCTAATGACTTGGCAACTCTTGGTTAATAAGTATTCTTGAAGGAAACCTATCTACGTATGAGATATTTTTTTGATCATTCTTACATCGATGAAATTGTTTCAACGACGGGCATCTGTCACATAACCAGGCAGATCACTACAGTTAAAGAAAATTCTAGATATATTCAGGAAAACCTCGAGAGATTCTAATTGCTTTTCTGAACATTCAAAGGTCGATGAACTTGTTGCAACACCGGGCATCTATCACATACCCAGGTAGATCACTACAGATAATGAAAGCCCTAAATTACAAAAGATTCTCATGATTGGTGATACAAATCTGGGATATAAAAACCCTAAAGCATGTGAATAAGCGATCAACAAACTCGCAAGGCAAACCATATGCGTCGTAAAACCAATTCAAGAAATTTGCAATGAAATAAATAAAAGAGTCATACAATACAAGATATACCAACAAAGAGCTACTCTCTCATCCTAAGGTACAAGACTACTCCAAAGAAAAGTTACAAAACATAGGAGATAGAAAAGAAAGAATTCACCCATCGTCCTATGCTCTGCTCATCTTGTCCTTGGCTTCTAGACCTCAATCCACCTTCGAGGAATCCTAAGGATCAGAGTGATCGTATGATTCTGGAATGGACCCCAATCCTCCAATGAACTAGAACGCCTTTCTATTAGGTCTTGGGGTTTTTTTTATAGCTTTTTATAGAGAATAATTTGTGAATTCTGTTAACAAAGAGGCAGAATTTAGCACAACCATGCCATTTGGCACTTCCTGTGTGAACCAGGCACTGTGAAGATCTGGCACGGCCCAAAATTTGGCGTAATGAAGGTGTCTAGCATGGGAGTGCCCCCTTGCACGCCCTAGGTGTGTCGCCGACTGTGAGCTCCAAAAATTATGCATTGTGGCTCCATTTGCTCACCATTTCATCGTGGCTCTCCTCCATGGCTCTATTATGCCTTCTTTTGTCCCTCCTGATTGTAAAAACAAAGATATCATAGTCATCTGAATCAAAATGTGATATAAAAGTAAATGCTATATTTTATGCATGCTATGCAAATGAAATGCTCGAAAAACATGCTAAATAAATCCAAAAATATGCATGCGATTCTCACTCATCAATGATCATGACATTTAATATGATTAAATGAAATATGATGTCATGACATGACATATGGCAAACAAAGCATGCCATATAAAATATAAAGATATAAGAACACCAAGATTACAAGCGTAATTGCCATTTACAAGGATTAAACCCCAATATTGCCATGATGGCCAAATTCCCATGTGTGCTAAAAGCCAAAAATGGCACACCATTGACTCTAAACCTAGTTGTGTCAATTATGATTGATTTTCCAAACTTCTCAAATTATGTTGGCACATCCTAAAATCCTTTAGGAGTAAATTACCAATCTCTTTTCTAAGGTATCACATAATCTTAAAAATGACCTAAGGTGCCAACTTTGCTATGGCTAAGTTAACTACCTTACTAATTCAAGTTGACACACCCTAACCCATCTACCGTGAGGGAATCACACTCCTGGGAACCCAAAATATATTTGGGCTCCTTGGGTTAACTAGGTATTCACAAGGGATGACCTTCCTAGATACCTTCCTTCTGACCCTCCTAGGCTATGAAGCCTTGGCCATTTGAGTCTTGTCAAGGTCAACTCTAGGGGTAACTCCCCTTGTAACATTACTAGTGACTTTCCTAGACAACTTCGAAGCCTTAGTCACTTGACACTTGTCAAGATTAGCCTTAGGGATGACTTCCCTAGTAACCTTGACTTTCCTAGACTTAGGAGTAGTTCCACAATTAAATGGAACATTGTGATAGGTAGGCTTATCCACCTTGGATTTAGGTTTGTGACCCAAACCTTTCCTATCCTTTGGTAGTTCTTGCCTTCTAACACCTAAACCTTGCCAATTAGACCGTTTACTTGAATTTTGATGGAGGATCGTGGCCCGACTAGAAGGGGGGTTGAATAGCCCGATGTCGTAGATGGAAATCGCTCGTCTTAATTGTCTACAAGAATGATTAGCATAGCGAAAATAATGCTAAAGCAAAAGACAATTAAGAAAATACAAGAAGTAAAGAGACAAACACTAACACAATTATGTAATGTGGTTCACGGCCCTTGCTGCTAGTCCATGGACAATTCCTAAGGCGAATCACTCCCCAACTCAAATCATTAATCTCTCCTTTAGCTTAAACAAGGTGGAGGTAACCTCTTTACAACAATTCACTCCCTCTTACAATAGAATAGATGTAATAACAATGAAGAGGAGTGGAAAATATTTAGGGCACTTGAAAGTATGAATGGGAGTTAAGCATTAACCTACTCAAGGCACCCAAGGCCTCCTCTTATAGAGAGGAAGCCATTCTTCCCGTTGGGCATGCAACAGTCGATTGCTGCATGCCAGCAGTCGACTGATGTTGTAACCGTTGTCTCACAACGACTTCATCCACGTTGACATCTAGACAACGGATACCCTATTAGTCGACTATCATACCCTAGCAGTCAACTAATTGAATCATAAATTGATTGCTCCAAGCAATCAGTTGACTCAAAATGGTTATGTGCCTACGACACCCTTCAACAGTCGACTATCGTCCCTTGGCAGTCGACTGATGGTGCAGCAGTCGACTGCCAAACCCAGGCTGTTGACTTCTGGGCTAGAAACCCATCGGTCGAATACTAGTCGATTGCTATCGACTTTGACCAGTCGACTTGTACCTATACCAGTTGACTGCTATCGGGTAAAACCTCAAAAAAACACTTGTTTGAGCATCCGACACTTCCATTCGTCGAGTAGAAACCTCAAACTCATGTTTGAGCATCCGACTAATCCAATTGTCGGGAAAAATCTCAAACACAAGTTTGAGCATTCGACTCGTCGGGTAAAACCTCAAACCTAAGTTTGAGTGTTCGACACTTGACTTAGCCATTCGGCCAAGTTCACTTATGAGCTACACCGCCCCGGGTTACAATAGCTCGATCTCTCATCTTCCCATTGAGTGGCTCACCGAAGCTCTCTTTGTCCGACCATGTCTCTCAGATGCACTAAGCCTACAGCTCCTCCAGTGACATCCTTCGCGTCTCACCCTAAAGTCGGCTTTCTTTGTCTTCACTCCAATGCTCCTCATCCGGCGGTCCCTCGGATGCACCAAGCACACGGCTTCTGCAATGTCATCCTTCACCGACTCAAGGACCCAAGCCATGAGATGGTGAACTCACCAATGCTTTCATCAAGTCAACCATGTGTGATTCACTTAAGTTCTGCACAACTTAAACACACACATCAAATCACATAAACAACCTAACTTAAACCTTTTACCACACACATCAAAACCAAACAATACTTGGGTTGATTGTCCAAAAAATCTCCCCCTTTTTGATGTGTGGCAACATGTTTAAGTTAGGAAAAAATATTAACAAAACACTAAGGCAAGGAAAGCATGTAAACATAACATGAGTATAAAAACACTCCCCCTTAATACATGCAACTCCCCCTTAGCACATGCTAATTCACCCCCTAGCATGATTCACTTAAACACTAACATTTCTCCCCCTTTGACACCATCAAAAACTTCAAATATATGTTATACAATGAGGTATCACTATCTAAGGGGAAGAAAAATACCAAAATAGGACTAAAAACCATTTAAAATAGGTTATTGTGCTCATGCACAGTACATCAGTCGATTGGTTCAGATAGGCAGTCGATTGGCACCTAAAAATGCAGATTTTTGATTTCTAAACCCAAATTCATAAATGCATTAAAAATTCCAAAAAATTCAAAAAATCATGAAATTCAGGGAACACATTTCTTATGAGTCCCTCTATCAATGAAAAATAATTTTTCATAAAAATTCAATCAATTTTCAAAAATAAGGCAAAATCTCAAAAGTTTGAAAATGACTCAAATTTTTATCAACATGAAAGCCTAGTTTTGTATTCAAACGTTTTAAAACATGAACTCACAGATTTTAAAACATGAAATGATTTTAAAATATTTAAAATATTCAATCATGATCTTTGGGCAATATGTCCTTGAATTAAACATAAGCTTTTCCCATGGTTGGTCTATGATTGCTATGTCATGATACTCTAAGTGACTAATGGTTGGTCTATGATTGCTATGCATGCCTTAGTAAAGAAATCTACCTTTTCCCTTAGAATTCTATTTTCTTCTAAGCATGCATCATTACTATTAGAAGAAATAGAATCATCATGTGAGCATGCATTTTTGAGTTTTTCTTCTAGTTTTTTAATTTCATCAAGAATGCATTTATTTTTCTTTTTAATTCTAAACAAGTCCTTAGTTAAACTAGTAATCATTGAAATGACATCATGGGAGGGTAGTTTATTTACCTCACTTACCCAATCTCCTTCTTCCGATTCCAAGGTTGAAGCTCCCCCTACACTTGAGCTCTCCTCCTCACTTGTACTTTCTTCTTGTTCGGATGAGGTCGAAGCTATGTCATCTATTCCCATTAATACAAAATGGGAGACAATCTCTTCTTCTTCCGATGATGATGATGGATCGTCCCATGTAACTTTTAAGTTCTGGGGCTTTGACTTCTTCTCCTTCTCCTTTGACTTCTTTTCTTCTTTCTTCTTCCCTTCTTTCTTCTTGTCATTTTTCTTTCTTTCTTCCTTGCTCTTGTTCAATAAAGGACATTAATCTCTCATGTGCCCCTCTCCTTGGCAATTGTAGCAAATCACCTTCCTAGTCCTCCTTCTCCTATCATGAGACTTATTAAATTTAAAATTCATTAAAGCACGCCTTACCTCCCTTACCATATAAGCCTCTTCATTTCTATTCATTGATGAGGAAGATTCATCATCGGATGAGGAGGGTGGAGTTTCCTTCTTCTTCTTTCCTTTGTCGGCCACTAATGCTACACCCCTTGATTGCTTGATTGGATCTTCAACTATTCCTTCAAGCCTAGTTTCATGTAATTCCATGGTAGAAAAGAATTCTTCTAGAGTACTTACCTCTAGATTCTTTGAGATGTAAAATAAATCTACCATGGAGCTCCACCTAGATGACCGGGGAAATGCATCTATCGCTTTCATGATTATATCCCGGTTTGAAAGCTTTTCTCCTACAATTGATAAACCATTAATGATTTCTTTAAACCAAGAGTGTAGAGATAATACCTTCTCCACTTAATCTAGCTTGATATTGTTCAATTGAGATCGGAGGAGATCCCTTCTTGCGAGTTTTTCTTTGGAGGTGCCTTCATGAAGCTCCACTAGCTTCTCCCACATTTCTTTGGCACTTGAGCACTCGCCAATCTGGTTGATTTCTTTTTGAAGGAGCACATTGAAGAGATGGTGCTTGGCTTTCAAATTTGCAAGGTGCTCCTTGTAGGGGATCGGTACGGCCGGCTGGAGGGGGGGGGGTGAATACCCCTCGTACGATGGATGTCAGAATTCATTCGTTCTTCTTGCGTTGCTTGTCTACGATTGTCGTTAGCGCAGCGGAATAACAATAATAATGAAGCTAACAATACACAATCACACAACACAAGATATACGTGGTTCAGAACCGAATGGTTCCTACTCCACGGGCGAGCTCACCAAGCTCTAGTTATGCACACGACACTAACTATAACACTCCTTCTCGACAACACGTCGGAGGTGGAGAAACCTCTCACAAGCAATTACAATGTAATATAGAAATACAAGCAAATACACAAATACAATACACAAGAAAACTTTCACCGATTGCTTTGATCGCTTTGCTTGTTGCTTGCTTTGATTGGCTCTTGAAGGACTGGAATGCAGCAGCAATTCCCCTCCAATAGCTCCACACAAGGCTTGGAGAAATCCTCCAACTCGTGCTCCATTTATAACCTGCATCAATTTGCGCCTAGCTGATCGCCAAAAGGACCCGGCCGATTGCCCATGCCGTTGTCTCACAATCCGCGGATCCACGTCGGACAAGTTCCAACGGATCACCTACCAGTCGACTGATGATGCTCATCAATCGACTGGTGACCCAGTAGTCGACTGCCCAGTCGGATACGAAGCGTTCTGTGCTCGCGACACTCCCATCACGATCAGTCATCCTCGGCCGACCGTGTCGACTTCGGGCCGATCGCTACCCATGGCATGACCGCTGCACAAAACCCTAGCCTTACACCAGTCGAACTCTAGTCGACTTGGACCAGTCGAACCGGCACCTATGCCAGTCGACTGACGTCGGGCAAAACCTCAAACACCAAGTTGTTTGAGCATCCGACCGTCGGGTAAACCCTCAAACATCAAGTTTGAGCCTCCGACACTCAGTCTTAGCCACTTGGCCAAGTCCACCTTATCCCTCATGGTGTTCCCCACCAAAGCTCTCTTCCCTCGGCCTACGTCCCTCGGATGCACCAAGCGCACGATCTCGCAATGCCATCCTTCGCGTCTCATGCCCCAGAAGTATGCTTCCCTTTGGGCTCACTCCATTCGCTCCCCGTCCGGCGGTCCCTCGGATGCACCAATCGCACGGCTTCGCAATGCCATCCTTCACCGACTCAAGGACCCCGAGCCTAGTGAACTTACCAAGTCCTTAAGACTTCCCATATGCACCAAGCGCACGGCTTCGCAATACATTTCTCACCAAGCACCAAGCGCACGGCTTCGCAATGCTTTGGATTTCCCATGCCAAGCACCAAGCGCACGGCTTCGCAATGCTTTGGACTTTACCATGCCAAGGCTTCCCCCTTGGACTTCCACACCAAGCTCCATGCTTGGATTTTCCATGCCAACCCCATGTTGGACTTTCCCACACCAAGCTCTATGCTTGGATTTTCCATGCCAACACCATGTTGGACTTTCCCATGACAATCCCATGTCATGAGTTTTGTCTATCATCAAAATACCATCAAGGTACTGCTGGGCCGATTGCACGAACAATCTCCCCCTTTTTGATGATTGACAAAACTACCATCTAAAGTTTACCAATTCTCCCATATTGGCAATTCTCATATCCCAATGAGAATTCCAACGAACCCTAATTGGTAACTTGGTAACTTCTCCCCCTTTTTGACATTACATCAAAAAGGTCCTCCCCAAGGGTATGAATGTCTCATATCCCAATGAGATCTTACAATCTCTCCCTTGGAGGAACACATGCCTACAATCTTTCTAGTGATCCCATATCACTTAAAGAGAGGCAACCCAATTTTCCTCCCATGAGGAAATACACATCCATCTTCCCATGATGGATACCTCCCCCTAGAGGCTTGCTCCCCCTTGACCATTGCACCAACAATGTCCTTGGAGAGTCCCTAAGCCAATAGGATCATTAACCAAATCAAAATTAAGGAAAAGTTCAAAAATGAACTCACATCCACCTTAAAATTGATACTCACCCTCAACCCAACTCCTAATCCATATCCAATGGATTTCCACCCTCTCTAATGCTCTCCCAAGCATATCCTAGGGTTAGGAGTGGTTAGGGGACCTTAACCTAGCTGAACATGGGCCTAACCAACAAGATTTACTCGAAATCACCAGGGCAAATGACTTAAATCAAATCACTGGTCACATTTCATCACGATCGCTAATCCATTGATCGATAATCGATTTGCGCCAAGATTTCAGAAATGGATTTCCGAAATCCATAAGTAAATATACGTAATTTTAAAAATCTTGAAAATGCATACGTATAATACTTATCCTAAACACTATGGGTGAAAAATATTGGAAAATTATTTTACCTACTAAATTAGGAGATTGATACAAAGTTCAAAAGTTTAGAAAAGCTTCAATAAAGAGCCCTCTTTGTATCATCCCATTCAATGGTGATAGCTATCAAAAGATAGGCTTCACTAAGGTTTTTCAAAATGTTTTCAAAAAGTTTTCAAAACCTTTAATTTCTTTTCCTTAAACATCTCACTTATATCTAGATGTGTAAAAACACATTCAAGGCAATTAATCTAGTGAGATGTGGGTTTTTGTTTTTTAAGATGGTCTCATGCATATTTCTAGGCAATATTATTTGATTCCCATCAAATCATGCCATAGTCCTTAACTCCATTTTAATTCATGCATGATATGATTATGGCATAGATATGATATAGATAAAAATATATGTCAATATCATGATGTCATGGCATGTGAATGAAACTTAAGCATACATGACATCTAAACATAAATCTAAACATGATCATGACATTTTATAGATAAAAATGAAAATGATGTCATGACATGGCAAGCCAAACAAAACATGGCAAGTAAAATATACTAAGGTATAGAATACCTAAGTGTGAAAATCAATTTGTCATTTTTAGAGATTAATTATATTTTGCCTTATTGCCATTCATTTCCCTAGTGTGCCAAAAACCCAAAATGGCACACCAATACCTCTATGACCTAATTGTGCCAATTTAAATCATTTTTTAACTTCTCAAACCATATTGGCACACCCTAATGTGTCAACTCTACTATGGTTAGGTTAACTACCCATCCACTTAGGGTTGATGCACAATAACCCATTTAGCGTGAATCGATCACGCTCTTAGGAACCCAATATCTATTGGAGCTCCTTGGGTTAACAAGGTATTCCCTAGGGATAACTTCCCTAGATACCTTCCTAATGACCCTTTTTGGCTTTGAAGTCATAGTCTTTTGGGTCTTTCCTAGGTCAACTCTAGAGGTGACTCCTCCATTGACCTTCTTAGTGGCTACATTTGATTTCTTTGAGGTGTTAGCCACTAAACACATACCATTGCTAGACTTAGGGATGACTTCCCTATTAGCCTTGGTTTTCCTAGACCTAGAAATAGTTCCATAATTAAATGGAACATTATGATAAGTCTTCTTGGGCTTAGGTTTGTCACTCAAACCTTCCTTGCCCTTAGACCGTTTTTGAACCTTAGGTCTTGACTTTTGGACATTTGACCCTAGAATTGAATTTTCTATGATTCTAAGGGCTTTCTCCATTCTCTCAAGTCTTGACCTCAAGACTTGGTTCTCTAGCTCTAATTTTCCCTTTTTTGAATTTTCATTAGGTTTTTGGGAAAACCTCTTCTTCTTAGGCATGTGCCTAGATTTCTTGGGATTAACACCCAAGTTTTCTTCAATTCTCCTAATTGACTCCCTAGGTAAAATAGATCTAGTGTTTTGAGTCCTAGGTTTTTCCTTAGTTATATGAACATGCTTGGCACCTAGACAATAGACCTTATTGTTTCTCCTAGCATGCTTTTCATTGATAATAGCAAGATAACTAAAATAATTTTTAGCATGCTTTTTGACTTTAGGAATTAAAGGTGCATTAACTAAATGTACCTTAGGGTTAGCTTTAGGAGCTCCCCCTACATGAATTGCACCTTCTTGCCCTTTCTTCCTCCCCCTAGGGCATTGGCTTCGATAGTGTCCCTTTTGGTTGCATTTAAAGCACACAATGTGCTCTTTGCTCTTGATTTTGGGAACACCGGCATCGTTTGACTTTGGGTTGACTTTTGGTGTCGATGCCTTCTTCTTAGCCAATTTAGGGCATTTGCTCTTATAATGCCCTTTCTCCCTACATTCAAAGCATATTATGTGATTTTTATTTAAAATAATAACACTTGAGTTACCTAGGGAGGTGGTGGAGGCCTCTTCATGATCTTCACTTCTCCCGGATGTGGATGCTTCTTGTTCTTGCTCCGGGATGGAAGATTGTCTTTCCTCCCCCTCAATGCTAGAGGTGGAGGTCTCCACCAAATCATCAACATCTTCAAATGTTGTGGGTGCTTCTTCTTCGGCATTCTCTTCTACTTGTGCCGGTTGGGAATTTTCTTGGAGTTTCATTATTTTCTCCCATAATTCCTTTGCATCCCTATAGTCACCCAATCTAGACCAAATATGATTAGGTAACAGATCACTAAGTAGTTTTATTACCTCGAGATTTGTCTTGAACTCCTTCATTTGGTCTTGGGTCCACCTTGACTTCTCAATTTGCCTATTTCTTTCATCCTTAGGCAATTTGAAACCGTTTTCTACTACTAGCATAAAATCAAAATCGGTTTCTAGATATACCTCCATTTTTCTTCTCCACCATAGGAAATCTCCTTCGAACTTTGGTGGTTGAAGGTTATAGCCGACCATCTTGAATTTCTTGTGTCGGCGGTTAGTCCTCGATAAGCGCCTTGGCTCTGATACCACTTGTAGGGGATCAGTACGGCCGGCTGGAGGGGGGGGGGTGAATAGCCCTCGTACGATGGATGTCGGAATTCGTTCGTTCTTCTTGCGTTGCTTGTATATGATTGTCGTTAGCGCAGCGGAATAACAATAATAATGAAGCTAACAATACACAATCACACAACACAAGATATACATGGTTCGAAACCTAATGGTTCCTACTCCCCGGGCGAGCTCACCGAGCTCTAGTTATGCACACGACACTAACTATAACACTCCTTCTCGACAACACGTCGGAGGTGGAGAAACCTCTCACAAGAAATTACAATGTATTATAGAAATACAAGCAAATACACAAATACAATACACAAGAAAACTTTCACCGATTGCTTGTTACTTGCTTTGATTGGTTCTAGAAGGACTGGAATGTAGCAGCAATTCCCCTCCAATAGCTCCACACAAGGCTTGGCGAAATCCTCCAACTCGTGCTCCATTTATAACCTGCATCAAGCTATTTTCGCGCCTAGCAGTCGACTGCCAAAAGGACCCAGTCGACTGCCCCTATAGCCGTTGTCTCACAACGGCCAGATCCACGTCGGACAAGTTCCAACGGATCACCTACCAGTCGACTGATGATGTCCATCGATCATTAGTGACCAATAGTCGGCCCGATCGACTACGGAGCGTCGCTCGCGACACTCCCATCGATCGACTACCATCCTCGACTCATTGCCCGATCCATGCCAAACACAAAACCCTAGCCTTACACCGAACTCTGAGTCGACTTGGACCAACACCAAGTTGTTTGAGCATCCGACCGTCGGGTAAACCCTCAAACATCAAGTTTGAGCCTCCGACACTCAGTCTTAGCCACTTGGCCAAGTCCACCTTATCCCTCATGGAGTTCCCCACCAAAGCTCTCTTCCCTCGGCCTACATCCCTCGGATGCGCCAAGCGCACGGCTTCGCAACGCCATCCTTCGCGTCTCATGCCCCAGAAGTATGCTTCCCTTTGGGCTCACTCCATTCGCTCCCCGTCCGGCGGTCCCTCGGATGAACCAAGCGCACGACTTCGCAATGCCATCCTTCATCGACTCAAGGACCCCGAGCCTAGTGAACTTACCAAGTCCTTAAGACTTCTCATATGCACCAAGCGCACGGCTTCGCAATGCATTTCTCACCAAGCACCAAGCGCACGGCTTCGCAATGCTTTGGATTTCCCATGCCAAGCACCAAGCGCACGGCTTCGCAATGCTTTGGACTTTACCATGCCAAGGCTTCCCCCTTGGACTTCCACACCAAGCTCCATGCTTGGATTTTCCATGCCAACCCCATGTTGGACTTTCCCACACCAAGCTCTATGCTTGGATTTTCCATGCCAACACCATGTTGGACTTTCCCATGACAATCCCATGTCATGAGTTTTGTCTATCATCAAAATACCATCAAGGTACTACTGGGCCGATTGCAACAACACTCCTCTCTTTGCTTCTTTGACCATCTTGATTTCTCTAATGACTCCTTTTTTCATCCCTATGAACTTAGAAATTATTTTCAATGATTAACATTATTTCAAAATCCGTTTCGAAGAATACCTCCATCTTTTTCTTCCACCAAGAGAAGTCGCCTTCGAATTTGAGTAAATGGATGTTCGAGTCGACCATTTAATTGATTGTTGCGGTGATGAGTCTGGTGAAAATCTCCTCGCTTTGATACCACTTATTGGAGGATCGTGGCCCAGCTAGAAAGGGGGTTAAATAGCCCGATGTCATAGATGGAAATCACTCATCTTAATTGTCTACGAGAATGATTAGCGCAGCAGAAATAATGCTAAAGAAAAAGACAATTAAGAAAATACAAGAAGTAAAGAGACAAACGCTAACACAATTATGTAACGTGGTTCATGACCCTTGCCACTAGTCCACGCACGATTCGTAAGGCGAATCACTCCCCAACTCAAATCACTAATCACCCCTTTAGCATAACAAGGTGGAGGTAATCTCTTTACAACAATTCACTACCTATTATAATAGAATAGAAGTAAGAACAAAGAAGAGAAGTGGAAAATGTTTAGGGCACTTGGGAGTATGAATGGGAGTTAAGCAGTAACCTACTCAAGGCACCCAAGGCCTCCTCTTATAAAGAGGAAGGCATTCTTCCTGTTGGGCATGCAGCAGTTGACTGCTGCATGGCAGCAGTCGACTGATGTTGTACCTATTGTCTCACAATGACTTCATCCACATTGGCATCCAGCCAACGGATAATGCATCAGTCGACTGCCAGACCCTAGCAGTCCACTAATCGAACCATCAATCGATTGCTATAAGAAATCAATCGACTCAAAATGGTTTTGTACCTGTGACACCCTTCAACAGTCGATTATTGTCCTTTGGTAGTCAACTGATTATGCAACAGTCGACTGCCAAACCATGGCAGTCGAATGTTGGGCCAGAAACCCATCAGTCGAACACCAGTCGATTGCTATCAACTTAGACCAGTCGACTCGTACCTATACTAGTCGACTGCTGTTAAGTGAAACTCAAGCAAACACTTGTTTGAGCATCCGACACTTCCATTCGTTGGGTAGAAACCTCAAACCCATGTTTGAGCATCCGACTTATCTAATTGTCGGGTAAAACCTCAAACACAAGTTTGAGCGTCCGACTTGTCGGGTAAAATCTCAAACCTAAGTTTGAGCGTCCGACACTTGATTTAGAAATTCGGCCATGTTCACCTATGATCTACCCCATCCCGGGTTACAATCTCTCATCTTCACATGGAGTCTCTCACCGAAGCTCTCTTCGTCTAGCCACGTCCCTCTAATGCACTAAGCCCGCGACTCCTCTAGTGCCATCCTTCATGTCTCACCCTAAATTATGCTTCCTTTGGCTTCACTCTAATGCTCCACATTTGGGGATCCCTTGGATGCACCAAGCGCATGACTTCCGTAATGCCATCCTTCATCGACTCAAGGACCCGAGCCATGAGATGGTGAACTCAACAATGCTTTCATCAAGTCAACCATTTGTGATTCACTTAAGTCCTGCACAACTTAAACACACACATCAAATCACATCAATAGCCTAACTTAAACCCTTTGCCACACACATCAAAACCAAACCATACTTGGGTTGATTGCCCTAACAAATTTGTCATCTTATTAAGGGCCTTCTCCAATTTCTTAAGCCATGACCTCAAGACTTTATTTTCCATTTCTAATTTCCCAATCTTTGATTTTTCATTAATTCCTTGGACATTGTTCTTCTTCCTAGGGATATGCCTACCCTTCTTAGGGTTAATGCCTAGGTTTTCTACCTTCCTATCCTTAGGTGTGGTAGTCCTAGACTTAATGGGTCTAGATTTGTCCTTAGATTTAATTGCATACGATTTAGCCACTAAACAAAAATATTTATTTCTAGCATGCTTTTTATCATTAAGAATTGCAAGAATGTTATTGGCATGCTTGTTCTTTTTATTAAAACTAGTGGGTGCATAAATAAATGATGCCTTAGGGTTTACCTTAGCTCCCCCTACATTTGAGCTCCCTACTTTGTCCTTGTTGGAGTGACTCCGCCTAGGACATTGACTTCTATTGTGCCCTTTTTGTTAGCACTTGAAGCACACAACGTGTTCCTTGCTCTTCCTTATCGGGGCTCCGACCTCCTTTGACTTGTTCTTGACATTAGGTTTCGGTTGAGTCTTCTTAACTCTTTTTGGGCACTTACTCTTGTAATTCCCTTGCTCCCTACACTCAAAACATGTTATGTGATTTTTATTTTGAATTAGCATGCTTGAGTTACCTAAAAGAGAATCACTCCTAGATATAGATGGCACCTCCTCTTGCTCCGACATTGGTGGTCTAATCTCCTCCCCCTTAATCCTAGAGGTGGAACCTTCTTCAACCTCCTCTACCGATCCGGATGTTGAGCATCTCTCAACTTCCAAATTCTCAAGCTCTTGTGATGTACTTTCTTCTTTAGCTTGAGAGGATGAGCACTCCTCTTCTGCTCATGTCGGTGAGCATTCTTCATGGATCTTGGCCAATTGGCTCCATAGATCCTTTGCGTCCTTATAGTTTCCTATCTTGCACAAAAGATCTTTAGGTATTACATTAATCAACATTTTTGTTACCTTATCATTTCTTTCAAATTTTTCTAGTTGCACCTTTGTCCATTTCTTTTTTTTTTGAGAATTCTACCCTTCTTGTCCATGGGATCTTCAAATCCTTGCATCAAAGCAAACCAATTTTCTATTTCACACATTATGAAATGTTCCATCCTCACCTTCCATTGGTTGAAACCTTAAAATCCATAGAGTCCAAAGGGAGGAGGAATGGTGATGTCGTGGCCTAGTTTATCTTGAAGCTTCATTCTCTTCTAGATACTCCTCTAGCACTTTTGCTCCCTCGGTTATTAATCCTTGAAGAGCTTCCTTGATCTGAAATACTCTTTGGTTTATCCAAGCAGTTGTTCCTCACTGGCTGGCGACATTGGGATGTCCTGAGTTAATCGTGGATGCTAGTTATGGTAACTAGTTTATTGGAGTGACTAGTTGTAAGACTTCATATGATTCTCTGCATATATGGATATGTCAATGAAGTTCTTACTACAGCTTAAGTATGATGTTCCTTCGACTTGCGGTATTCAAGTCATCTTGGTCTTGGAGACTTATGCTTTGACATCTTAAGCAAGAATCTCCGAGGAGATGTGGACCCGGGATGATTGGGTATAAGTCGAAATGTTCGAAAGTGTTTGAATAGGCTACAGAGGATTCACCACTCCTTGCGAGGAGATGTATACCCTATGTCCTCTCGTCGGATTGTTACTAAAGTCTTTGGCCAAAGTATTACATGTTTAGAGTATGGTACTCATGGATACATGTGTAGTAACTAGAATCTGGAGGACGAGGAAGTAATATTGGGCTAGGTGTGACATGGTCAACCTTGTGGGGACTGACACAATAGACCATGTCCTGATCCAAGTGGGTATAAGATGAGTGAAGGGAACAAGGCATGACTTACTGTAGCCACTGAAGTGTTTCAAAATTGTTCTAGTATCAACCGTTGATTTTCTGATTAATTGGGGATCATGATGTACTACTAGGTGACACTCATGATCGTTCTAGAATTAATGATTAATTATAGACGACAAACATAAATCGGGAACTTATTTGGTCACACGCACTACGAGTGTTATCCGAAAGATTTAAAACAAGCATGAGAATAGGATTCTTAGATCGAGAGAGACTTGGTTTGGTTGGACCAAATAAAGAGTGAGTATGAAATTGTTTCAGTCGCATCGGAAGCATAGATGAGCCGAGTCTTATGTATACATGATGCATGAACCAAATCGGTTTGGTTATAATCCTATGGTGGAAATTAAACCAAAGGGGTTTGGTTTGTTTTAAACAAATGAACCAAAATTGGTTCGTTTCATTTTAACTTAAAATAGACCAACGCGGTTTGGTTTATTTTAACTTAAGTTAATGGAGTGGGTTAACGGATTTTAGTTATGAACCAATAACCGTTAGGAGAATGTATTCTCTATAAAATCACGGATTAAGGGTTTTGAGGGATAACCTGATTCACGACGACTTAGGTTTTGGAAACCCTAGCCGTTTTTCCCTCTTCTCCTCCCTTGGTGTTGCCACCCAACCCATTGGTGCCGCCAAACTTGTTGTGGCTGCCCCTTCTCCTTGCTGCCGGCCAACCACTAGCTGTCGGCAGCCCTCCGACCATCCTCCCTTGGCTCCAGTGACCAAGGACCAGCCAACCATCTTCTTTGGCCGACACCAACTCCTCCACCACAAGCTGTCCAATTTTGGACAACTTGTTGTCCTTTGCGTGGAAAGGTCGTTTGGCCATTGTTTTGCACTCCAACAATGATCTTCTTGCTGGGGATTGGATCTCCGGCAATCCCCTATGGTGGATAACCAAGGTTTCGTCAATTGGTTGACGAAAACCGCTTCCGAGAAGCGAATTCATGGAACTCATTTTTGGATCCGAATTTGATTTGAATTGTGATCGTCTCTTGGATCACAACTACTTCAACACGAGGCTAGTACCTTTCGTGAGGTCGGGGCTCCTGGCTTAGTGAAGGCATCCCGACGATACTCGACGTGGATACAGATATATGCGAAACTCGTGAGGGTCACTTGTTTAATGTCATTCTCGCTTCACATAATTCGTTAGGTATACCTAAATTTAATGTTTTTTTTATTGCAAAATTTGAAATGGCGATTGTAGGGTCGATATGTTGGCCGACTAGAGGAGGGTGAATAGCCCTCTATCGTTCGATGATGGAATTCACTTGTCTACAAAGAATTTTAGCGCAACGGAAACAAAACAAGACAAGAAAATAGAAATAAGAATACCAAACAATGCTAACACCGAAATGTAATATGGTTCACGGATGCGCCGCTAATCAACGGTCCCGATTCGTCCACGGTGAATCACTCTGCAACCAATCTACTATTGGTCTCTCCTTTGCACCAAGCTAGGTGGAGGTAACCCTTACAACTCAAGAATACTCCTTCTTTTACAATAGATGTGAAGAAACTAGAAGAAGGAGTTTAACACTTGTGGAGCACTTCGATGATAGTTTGGAATATATAAGCATTAGCCATCCAAAAGCCCACACCCTCTCTTTTTATAGAGAGGGCTGATTTCTTTCCGTTGGTCGCTATTAGTCGACTGCTGCCCTTGGCAGTCGACTGCCGCCACTACAAAGGCCTCCGAACACATCAGATCCCGACCGTTGTAGTCCAATGGAACCCTTGGCAGTCGACTGATGCCTTCGTAGTCGACTGCCTATCACGAGGTTCTCGGTCAAAATCCTTTCGACCGACCGACTCCGCCATCTAGCCGATCGATGAGTCTTGCGATCGCTAATATATGGCAACCGCAAAACGGCCGATACAATCCCGCTCGACTGATGTCGGGAAATCTCATCCGACACTTAGCTAAATGACCAAGTTGCACCTAAGAGCACTACCCCTTCCTGGGTTACATTCGTTCACTCTCATCCCTCGGAGTCCCTCACCTTTGAAGTTATCTTCATCTGACCACGTCCCTCGGATGCGCCAAGCTCATGGCTCTGCAATGCCATCCTTCGTGTCTCGCCCTGAAGTCTACTTCCTCCGACTTCACTCCAAGCTCCTCGTCCGGCGGTCCCTCGGATACTCCAAGCGCACGACTTTCGCAAAGCCATCCTTCACTGACTCAAAGACCGAGTCATGAGAGGTGAAACTCGCCAAGGCTCCATGTGTGAATTATTAAGTCCTTCAAGACTCCAACGCACATATCAAATCACAATAACAACCTAACTTAAACCCTTTGCCACACACATCAAAACCATATCACGGCAAGAGATTGCCCTAACAATATCCCCCTTTTTATGTGTGGCAATCCGTTTAAGTTAGGTAAAACATTGATAAAATATTAAGGAAAGAAAGCATGTAAATAACATGATTAGCAATTCTCCCCCTTAATACATGAAACTCCCCCTAAATACATTCCCGCTTACATAAACATCTATCTTTCTCCCCCTTTGACACCATCAAAAAGATTAAACAAAGTTTATATGGCATGACATCAAGTTTAGAGAAAAGCAAAAACCAAAAACAATCAAAAACCTGATAAAATCAGGTTACTGTGCTCATGCACAGTACATCAGTCGATTGCTATCAGTATGGCAGTTGGCTAGCTCAAGTAAATCAGATTTTCTGGATGAAATTCAGAAATGCACTATAAATTCCAAAAAATTCAAAAAAAAGTGAAATTTGGGGAACATATTTCTTTCAAGTATATTTATCAATGAAAAATAGATTTTCATGAAAAATCTTTATATTTTCAAAGATTTGCCAAAAATCCAAAAGCTTAAAAAACAACTAGGTTTTTGATCAAGTTAGTATCACTTTTAACACCTAGTTTTGGTTTGAATTGTTTCAAAACATGAATACACAGATTTTAAAGTAAGAAATTGTTTTGAAAACATATGAAATATCCAACCATGATCTTTGGGCAATATGTCTATGAATTAAACATAAGTCTTCCCCATGATTGATCTATTATTGATATTTGATACTTCAAATGACCATCTAAATGCCATAGGCATTAGTGGACCATTAGTATCATCCTATCATCTCACCCATGCTAAGTTTTCAATCAAGGTAGCCTATGGTGAGTGTGAGATGTATCCTAAAGGTATTTATATATACTTAACCATTAATTTCATGCAATTCTACACAAGGTTAAGTATCATCCTAACATCCCACATGATCATAAATGCATATATGAATTGATTTTACATTATGATCATGAAACAATTATATTCATCAATTTATAATCATGCATTAGGTATAAAATTATGATAATAAGTCAAATATCACCTAGAGCATGATTTTAACCCTAATGCCCATGACTATGTGGCAAATATCAATATCATAAATCATGATTTCAAACATGTATAACAATTACATCAATTATCATGATTTAAGCATTATTATCAAATAATGGGTACATTATCATCACCCAACACTATGCTAAAAAAAATGTATAGATCATAAGTATCACTTAAGACTAAGTGTTGAGCATGACTTAAACTATTTATGGGTGCATTATCATCACCCAACACTATTTCAAAAATTTGTCCCGCCATCCTAAGTCAACCAAAAACATAAGATATAGGTGAAGTTCATATGGTTGACTATCCTAGGGTTTTCCTAACCATTTAGGATGGATTTTGGAACCCAAAACAAATTCTTTCCTATTGGGTTCACTAAAAATTCCTTAGGGATCCATTTTCTAACTATTGTCTTCTTTTTATCTTGACCTCTAGCAATTAGACATTTATAGGCCTTTTCAATTTTCTTTTCCTTATATCCTAGGCCTTTCTTGTTGAAACTAGCTCTTTGGCTCCCTATGATCATGTTAAGGGTGTTGGAGCCTATGGTGAATTTTTCTAGGGCCTTGGTTAAATGATCTACTTTCTCTCTTAAAGCCCTATTTTCTTCTATGCATGTATCATTAACATCCAAAGGCATATAGTTATCATGTGAGCATGCATCATCATTATTATCATTATAACATGCTTTTTCTAATTTTTGTTCTAAATCCTTAATTTGATCAAACATGCTTTTATTTTTCTTTTTGGCTCTAAATAGATCCTTAGTAAGACTAGAAATCATGGAAACTATTTTACTTGGTGAAAGGTTCGTTACCATAGTTTCCATGTCCTCTTCTTCGGATGAGGAGGATGATGAAGCTCCCCCTTCACTAGAGCTCTCCTCACTTGTGCATGTTCTTTCTTCTTGCTCGGAGGAGGAAGTGGAGTCTAGGTTGTCAAATTCCATTAGTGCCAAATTTGTGACGAAGGCATTTTCTTCTTCCGATGATGATGAGGAGGAGGAAGGGTCATCCCAAGTTCTTGCTTTTAGTGCTTTGGCCTTCCCCTTTTCGTTGACCTTCTTCTCCTCTTCCTTCTTCTTGCTCTCCTTTTTCTTCTTCTTTTCTTCTTTCTTTCTCCTCTCTTCTTTGCTCTTGTTTAGGAGGGGACAATTATCCCTTATGTGTCCCTCTCCTTGGAAATTATATCAAATCACCTTCCCCCTTGGTCTTCTCCTCCTATCATTAGATTTATTAAATTTAAAAGTTTTTAAAGCACGCCTTACCCTCCTTACCATATAGGCTTCTATCGTGCTATTCATGGAGGAGGATGAGGATGCTTCGTCGGAGGAGGAGGAAGTCTCTATCTTCTTCTTCTTCCCCTTGTTGGCTACCAAGGCTACTCCTCTTGATGGCTTGATACTTGATTCTTCATTTATTCCTTCAAGCCTTGTTTCATGGAGCTCCATGGTTGAGAAGAACCCCACCAAGGTGCTCACTTCTAAGTTCTTTGACATGTAGAATGAGTCCACCATTGAGCTCCATTTTGATGATCGAGGAAAGGCATCAATTGCTTTCATGAGTATGTCCCGGTTCAAAATTCTTTCTCCTACACTCGTTAGCCCAATTAAAATTTCTTTGAATCTAGAATGTAAGGAGGTTACCTTTTCTCCCTTTTCAAGCTTGATATTTGTTAATTGGGAGCGGAGGAGGTCTCTTCTTGCAAGCTTGACCTCCGAAGTACCTTCATGAAGTTCTACTAGCTTCTCCCACATCTCCTTGGCACTTGCACACTCCCCTATCCTATTCACTTCTTGTTGGGGGAGTACATTGTAGAGGTGGTGCTTGGCCTTTGAATTCGCCAAGTACTCCTCTCTTTGTCTTTTATTCCACCATGATTTCTCCAATGACTCCCCTTCTTCATTCCTAGGCATCTCGAAACCATTTTCCATAATTAATAAAATTTCGATGTATGTTTCGAAGAATACCTCCATTCTCTTTTTCCACCAAGAGAATTCTCCTTCAAACTTCGGTGGATGAATGTTCGAGCCGGCCATCTCTTGATATATTGCTTGTATTGGCGGTTAGTCCTCGACAAGCTCCTTGGCTCTGATACCACTTGTAGGGTCGATATGTTGGTCGGCTAGAGGGGGGTGAATAGCCCTCTATCATTCGATGATGGAATTCGCTTGTCTACAAAAAATATTAGCGCAACGGAAACAAAACAAGACAAGCAAATAGAAATAAGAATACCAAACAAAGCTACCACTGAAATGTAACGTGGTTCACGACTGCGCCGCTAATCCACGGTCCTGATTCATCCACGGTGAATAACTCCGCAACCAATCCACTATTGGTCTCTCCTTTGCACCAAGCTAGGTGGAGATAATCCTTACAACTCAAGAATACTCCTTCTTTTACAATAGATGTGAAAGAAACTAGAAGAAGGAGTTTAACACTTGTGGAGCACTTGGATGATAGTTTGGAATATATGCATTAGCCATCCAAAAGCCCACACCCTCTCTTTTTATAGAGAGGGCTGATTTCTTCCAGTTGGCCGCCATAAGTCGACTGCTGCCCTTGGCAGTCGACTGCCGCCACTACAATGACCTCTGAACACGTCAGATCCCGACCGTTGTAGTCCAACGGAACCCTTGGAAGTCGATTGATGTATCCATCAGTCGACTGATGCCTTCGTAGTCGACTGCCCAGTCGGCTACGAGAGGTTCTGTGCCCAAAACCCTTTCGACATGTCGACTGATGGTCTTGGTAGTCGACTGCCAATATATGGCAGTCGACCATCGCCAAAAGCCCATCGATCGGATACGATCGAACCCGTTCGACTTCAGAGACATTGCCATTTGTGATCGGTGATGTCGAAAAATCTCATCCGACACTTAGCCAAATGACCAAGTTTCACCTAAGAGCACTACCCCTTCCCGGGTTACATTCGCTCACTCTCATCCCTCGGAGTTCCTCGCCTTTGAAGTTATCTTCGTCAGGCCATGTCCCTCGGATGCGCCAAGTGCACGACTCTGCAGTTCCATCCTTCGCGGCTCACCCTGAAGTCTACTTCCTCCAGCTTCACTCCAAGCTCCTCGTCCGATAGTCCCTCAGATGCTCCAAGCGCACGACTTCCACAAAGCCATCCTTCACCGACTCAAAGACCGAGTCATGAGAGGTGAAACTCGCCAAGGATCCATGTGTGAATTACTAGGTCCTGCAAGACTCCAACGCACATATTAAATCACAATAAAAACCTAACTTAAACTCTTTACCACACACATCAAAACCATATCACGGCAAGAGATTGCCCTAACAGTGATTATATCTACACTTATTGTATCTTATATGCGTGTGGTGTGGGTATTATAATAAATTATTTTATTACTTATTTTTGCTTCTGCTGTGTGTTGGTGCAGTAGGCACCTAAGTCAAACCTGAGTTTTGATTATAGCAAACGATACAAAGTTAAGCTCATGTCGTTATCTCACGAGCTGAATCGAGTGTGCAGAAAATTGCTATAGCTGGAGCTGAAGGCTAGCGACACCCGGAGGATGCTGCGGTGGTCAGGCGACACTCGAGTGACTTCGGAGGCAGCCGAAGGAATCGAGTGGAAGACCGGAAGCAAAAGAAACACAGTAAGTATCGAGGTATGCTCTTGTGTGCGAGCGTAAGTAAGGTCGTATCCTCTTTACGGGGATGATCTAAAGCATAGATCCAACCAAAGACATCCTATAGGTGGTCTAGGTCGAGATCGGATGGTCGAAGGCCATCAAAATAATGTTTTTGTTAAGCTAACTTTGCCTTGGAGCTAGCATCAGTCGACTGCCATCTTGGAGGACTCGACTGCCGTCCGCGATCAATGATCGGAGGTTAGCATTCGATCGATCGCCATCGATCGGTGATGATGGCCATCACGATCGTGATTGTCAAGGATCAACCTCGAGGAGTCAAGCCTTATCACCATTTTTCAAGGAGCCATGTGCCAAAACTCTATTGGGTGAAGTTCCTCTCGAAAAGGGGCTCAAAGGCTATAAAAGGAGGGCCAATCCTAGGGTTTCTTCATCAATTCTAAGCTTCCAAAAGCCTCCGCCAAGCTACAACTTTCCGACAACAAATTGCTTCTTCTCCGACTTCTAGGTTTAATTGTTTTCTTTTTATTATGTCGGTTTAAGTTGTTTATTTCAGTTCATTACTTTCAAATCTCGGAGCTTTTATCGTAACGAGGAGAGGGGGAGTGTCCCTCTACCTCAATCTTTTTGCTTTTATTTGTAACGATTAACTCCTACCTCTAACAAGGAGGAGTTCTTTAGTGGTTTGCCCTCCGTGTGTGGTCAAGGACCACTAGGGCCTTGGAGTAGTAGCTGAAGGCTACGAACCAAGTAAAAATATTTGTCTCCTTTATTTATTGCTTATCTTTCCGCTGTAATTAATTATCTACTCGGGTTTTAACGAATGAAAAAAAAAGGTTTTATCGTTATTCACCCCCCTCTAGCGATCCGCTTCGATCCAACACTATGTGCATGCTTACGAAACATGTTCGAACACAGACCCACGTCAGTGTCGGGGAAACCCAACAGTGGTATTAGAGCGCGAATGTGTTCCGACATAATCGTAAAATTATTTTGCGATAGTCATAATTGTATTTTTGGAAATTTTCTACTTTTAAAAAGTTTAAAAATAATTATGGAAATTTTAATTAGTAAAGAAATTCAAATTGGAAATTTTCTAATGTGATTAGGAAATTATAATTTAGGAAATTTGTTTCCTAAATTAAATTTGAATTTCCTTAATTAATATTTTCCATAAATAAAATATGTGATTAATTGGAAATTTGTTTCCTAATTTAATCGGGTAATTTGGAAAATCAAATCGCAAACATATTTTATTTCAAAAATTAATTATGATAAAATGAAAACTATTTGTACATGCCATAATTGTATGCCATGTAATTGCATTAGATGCATAACATTATGCCTTGCGTGTTGTGACATGTAGATGTTTGTCATGTGTGTCATGCCATGTAGATAATTGTTATTTGAATGAAAAAGAGGATGAGACCTGAAAACTCTTACAAAATATTAAAGCCTAGACCTTCCATTAATATGGTTAGAACCAGAGTTCCATTTCTTGTTTGGGTTGTTGGACTCACTCCAAGCTCAGGTTTAATGTGAACTTGTTCAAATCATTCGAATAGTTTAACACTAATATGGTAAGAGTCAGAGGTCAATCGTTAGTTTGGTTTGTTGGACTCACTCCAAGCCTAACTAATTGGTTGAATGTGCTCTAACCATATTAAAACTATTTCACGATTAATGGATCGGCTCTAACTTGGAGCATCGATTTATTGGACTCACTCCAAGGTTGATGTGAAGAGAGGTGAAGTTGGGTGCTATGCATATGATGAATACTTGTTAATGTGTTAACAACCCAATGCATGTGTGAACATTCAATCAGTTGATAACACATTGTGATAGTTACATATACATGATAAGTAATCGGTATACTTGATACCTACCATCATAGCTAAGAATGGCTTGTTGAACTCACTCCAAGGTTGTTATTATCTATGTTGGATATTAGCCCATTCGGAGATGGACCTACGATGTCCTGAATTGATTTTGAGGGTTTTGATTTCGAAAAATAAATGGGATTTGTAAATGTATGTTGATGCATTCTAAAATCATTTTCTCATATATGCTTGATTTGTATTTCTAGGTTAATCACTTGATCATGATGACTTTGAGTTTGCGATCTATTTTAGATTCAAATAAATTGACTGGGCCAAACTTCTTGGACTGGCTTAGAAACTCGAGAATTGTTCTTAAGGCTGAAAAGCTTGCGTATGTCCTCAAAGTGCCTCTTCCGACCCGTCGTAGTGATGACGTAACTTTGGACCAATTGTTGCCCTATCAGATACATGTGAGTGATTCTGAACTAGTGAGTTGCATCATGCTAGCCGTGATGGTACCCGAGCTGCAGAAGTAGCATGAGCAAATGGATGTTCATACCACAGTCTTTTATCTTTATGAGTTGTTTGATGAGCAAGTGAGATCCAAAAGGTTCGAAGTCTCCAAGCTCCTCTTCACCTCTGAGATGCAAGAAGGTTCATCTGTGGTACTAATTAACATGTTGATGACTATGGAGCCTTCTGTGAAGCATGAGCCCCGGGGACAGTGTTGTTTGTTGATTCCTCAAAGAAAGGTTCTAAGAGGAAATGAAAGGAACAACACAAGGGGAAGAAGAAGGCAAAGGAAGGTAGAACCAGCTCAAAAGGGCACTTGCCATCATTCTGGCAAGGAGGGTCATTGGCGAAGAAACTACGAGATTTATCTTGAGGATGTGAAGAAGAATAAGGCATCTGATGCCCCATCTTCTTTAAATATCTTCGTTATTGATTTTCATTCTATTTCCTTAGACACTTGGTTATTGGATACTAGGTGTGGTTTGTTGGATCGATGCGGTTCGCTAGACGGGGGGGGGGGGGGGGTGAATAGCGAAAAGCCTTTTTCTTTCGAATTTGTTTCAAGACAAATATACGCAGCGGAAATGTAAATGAAACAAAAAGAGACAAGTTTGTTTTTTTACTTGGTTCGTAGCCTTCGGCTACTACTCCAAGGCCCTAAAGATCCTAGACCGTGTACGGAGGGCAATTCACTAAAACACTCCTCCTCGTTGGAGGTAGGAGTTTGACGATTACAAAAAAACTTCGAAGCAAAATGATAGAGAGACAAACCCTCTCTTCTATTAAAGTAAAATGCAACGATAGAAAAACCTCGAGTAAAAGAGTTGCAATATTGAAAACAATAACAAGGATTATACCAACAACTAAAAAGAAAGACCTTAAGCTAGGGTTGTTGGCAAAGACTTGTCGTCAGAGAGTCGCTTGAGAGTCGCAGCTGAAGCTTTTGAGCACTTAGAATTCTTGTGAAAACTCTAGGTTAGGACCTCCTTTTATAGCCTTTGAGCCCCTTTTCGAGAGGAACCCTAGCCAATCATATTTGAGCACCACTCTCCTTAAAATTTAGTGATAAAACTTGACTCCTCGAGGCTGATCCTTGACAATGATCGATGGCCATCACGATCTGGCAAAGATCAGTCGAGTGCTAGCCGTAGTCACCCGACTGATGGACGGTAGTCGAGTCCTTCAGGTTGGCAGTCGACTGATGCTGGCTGCAAGGCAATGTTAGCTTAAAGAAAACATTATTTTGACGGTCGTCGACCATCCGATCTCGACCTAGACCACCTATGAGATGTCTTGGGTCGGATCTACGCTTAAGTCTTTCCCCGTAACGAGGATATGATCTTACTTACACTCGCACACACGAGCTTACCTCGATACTTACGTGTTGCTTTTGCTTCTGGCCTTCCACTCAATTCCTTCAGCTCCCTCCGAAGTCACTTGAGTGTCGCCCGACCACCGCGGCTTCCTCCGGGTGTCGCTAGCCTTCAGCTCCAGCTATAGCAATTTTCTGCACACTCGATTCAGCTCGTGAGATAACAACATGAGCTTAACTTTGTATCGTTTGCTATAATCAAAACTCAGGTTCGACTTAGGTGCCTACTGCACCAACAATCTCCCCCTTTTTGATTTATGGCAAACTCACATACAAAGTTAAGAAAAAACAAATTAAGTGCATTAAGTAAAATGAGCAAGAGATATGCATGAATGTGTAGGAGTATATAAAAACTCTTTTTCAAGTGCTCCCCCTTGAGGAATCCTCCCCCTTGACTGAGGGTGAGTACTTGAGAAAGAGTTTTAACTCTCCCCCTTGATATTTGCTACTTAAAAAGAATTAAGTAACCGAAATTACTTAATATTGGTCATAGTATTTAAAATAAGTTTTAAGTTAAGAAAATGATTTCTTAACCTTGGCCTTTACTTTCGTTTTGTTAACAAGTTAACTTAAAGTTAAGTAAATTATTTGTTAACAAAAACAAGTTAACTAAATATGTTTAAGTTAAGAATTCCCTTAAAACAAGTTAACTAAATATGTTTAAGTTAAGAATTCCCTTAACTTGTAAGTTAAGAATTCCCTTAACTTGTTTTCTTAACTTAAAGTTAAGTAAGCCTTGGCCAAAAAAAAATTGATCCCTTAACTTTGGCCGATCCCTTAACTTTGGCCTTTTTCTCCCCCTTTTGCCATATATCGAAAAAAGCGAGGGTGTGTGTGGAATAAGTATTAATTTTAAAGCCCAAGCATGTTCTACATTATTTCGAAAATAATATACTGAAAATAATTTCATCTATAAAATGTTTGACTCATATTTGGCTTGATTGATATGAAAGATCAACCAGTCCTGGTCAGAGTCGGTTAGTATGTATGATTATACTCCGTGGTTCATAGCGATGCACTAGCTCTACATTTGGAACCAGGAGTAAGGTCCTAACATCTCATGCCCATCTACGTGGCTAAGTACACAAACACATTAGTCCTATGTGTTGTGAGATGTACTAGCTCCTTAAATCTATAGGTGCATGATATCTAAGGTATGTCCTATGCTAGTTCCATAATAATGAAAAATAAAGAAATAGTAGTAAGAAAATATAATTTGCAAATTCCTATTCTACTATGCACATGCCCAATTTTCGTCTTAATAGACTAAATTCGGCTTCGGGTAGGGGTTTAGTAAATAGGTCTGCTAAGTTAGACTTTGATTCGACGTATTCGAGTTGTATTGCTCCGTTGGCCACATGTTCTCGAATGAAATGTTGTTTGACCTCTATATGTTTGGTCCTAGAGTGACATATCAGATTCTTTGTAAGATTAATTGAACTAATGTTATCTACGTGAAGTTTAGTATTTGTAAAGTCTAACTTAAAGTCGCGGAGAGTGTGCTTCATCCAAAGAAGCTACGAGACACACTCACCCATCGCGATGTATTCGGCTTCGGTGGTAGATAAAGCAACACAGTGTTGCTTCCTACTGCACCAACTCACTAGACTCGAGCCGAGAAGTTGACAACAACCACTCGTGCTCTTTCTATCGAGCTTACTACCAGCATAGGATGAATCGGAGTAGCCGGCTAGTTCGAACTCGGTAGATCTAAGATACCAAATACCGACATTAAGTGTACCCTTTAGATATCTAAGGATACGCTTAACTAGGGTTAGGTGAGACTCCTTAGTACCGGTTTGAAACCTGGCGCACATACTTACTGCGAATAGGATGTCGGGTCGACTCGCAGTTAACTATAGGAGACTTCCTATCGCACTCCTATAGTACTTTAAGTCAATGGACTTACTTTCTAGGTCTTCCCCTATGTTAACATTTATCGCCATTGGGGTGTTTATTACCTTAGCGTCTTGCATTCCAAATCTTTTAATTAACTCCTTAGTGTATTTTTGTTGATATAGGTATATACCATCCTTAGTTTGTTTAATTTGTAGACCTAAAAAGAAACTTAACTCGCCTACCAAGTTCATTTCGAACTCACTTTCCATGAGCGAAACGAACTCGTTTAGTAAGGCTGAGTAAAAGTTCCAAAAATTATATAGTCTACGTAAATTTGAGCTATGAATATTTCTTTACCTAAGGTTTTTACGAAGAGAGTTGGGTCAACTAAGCCTTGGTTAAACCCTTTTGACTTAAGATGGATTGTAAGTCTCTCGTACCAAGCTCGAGGAGCTTGTTTAAGTCCATAGAGAGCTTTCTTAAGTTTTAGATCATGATTGGGTTTATCTAGATTTTCGAATCCGGGGGGTTGGCTAACATAAACTTCTTCTTTAATGTATCCATTTAGGAATGCCGACTTAACATCCATTTGAAATAGCTTAAATCCTCGATGTGCGGCATAAGCTAGCAACATTCAAATGGATTCGAGTCTAGCTACTGGGGCATAGGTTTCGTCGTAATCTAAGCCTACGACTTGACTAAACCCTTTGGCGACTAACCTAGCCTTGTTTCTAACTACTTCACCTTTATCATCAAGCTTATTTCGAAACACCCACCTTGTTCCAATTATCGTTTTGTCTTTAGGTGGTGGTACTAATTCCCACACTTCATTCCTAGTAAATTGAGCTAGCTCTTCTTGCATTGCAATAATCCAATCGGGATCAAGAAGAGATTGTTCAATTGATTTGGGTTCTATCTTTGAAATTAAGGAAATTTGACTAAGGTTCCTATAGGATGCTCTAGTTCGAACTCCTAGATTAGGATCTCCTATCACTTGATCGATAGGGTGGTTAGTCTGAATCCTAGATTGGGTTGGGTTTGTGTCACCTAATGCTTGATCAATGGGATGACTTGGTTGAACACTAGTTTGACTCGGATCACTTGTCACTTGGTCGATAAGAGAAGTTGGTTGATGTGGATTAGACTCGATCTTAGGGTCGGAGATGAGTTTGGTATCAGTGGGCTCAACACTTGGGGTCATTAAGGGTTTTGTAGGTTTGGGTACTTCATCGAACACTACATTAATAGTCTCTTCGACTTTAAGGGTATCGTGGTTATATACCCTATAGGCCCTACTCGTGGTTGAGTATCCTAAGAAGATTCCGGTGGAGGTTTTGGATTTGATTTCCCTAGGTGGTTCTTGGTGTTTAAGATATGTACTTTACATCCAAATACCCTAAAGTACTTGATGTTGGGTACTTTATTGTGATAAATCTCGTAGGAGGTCTTAAGGTGCCTCTTTACCATAAGGATCCTATCAAGTCGTGCTAACGACACGCTTCCAAAACCTATCAGGTAGGTCGTATTCGTTCAACATGGTCCTAGCGGCTTCTTGTAGAGTTCGGTTTTTCTGCTCCACTAGGCCATTTTGTTGAGGGGTCCTAGGGCAAGAGAATTCATGGTGGTATCCGTTTAGGTTACAGAAGTCGGTGAACCTTTGATTTTCGAATTCTCCACCATGATCGCTTCTAAGTCTTTTAACCTTAAGGTTTTTTTGATTCTCGATTAATTTAAATAGATTGATTAATTGATCTAGGGTATCATTTTTATGTTTGATGAACCTAACCCAGGTAAACCTGGAGTAGTCGTCAATTATGACTAAGCAATATTGGCTTCTATTGAGTGACTTGGCTCCATGTGAATCGAATAGATCCATATGCAGGAGCTCAAGTACACTTGAGGTTCGTTCTTGGTTAGTTAACTTGTGTTGTGTCCTAGGTTGTTTTCCTTGTTGACAAGCATTACTGCATTTTATTAACCAAATTGTTGAGGTTGGGTAAGCCTCTGACTAAGCCACTCTGACTCATCTTGTGGACGAGTCTTGGGTGCGAGTGACCGAGTCGTCGGTGCCACAACCATGATTCCTCTTCCTGTGTCATAAGACATTTGGCTGAGGATTTGATTAAGTTAATTGTATGAATGTTATTTGTCCTAGTTCCTTTGAGTATTGTTTTAGCTGTTTTATTTGTTTTAATTACACATTCATTTTCTAAAAATACGACCTTATAGTTATTGTCACATAATTGACTTACGCTAAGCAGGTTATATTCAAAATTCTCTACAAGTAATATATTTTTTATAACAAAATTCGAGTTAAGCTCGATATCACCTGATCCGATGATTTTGAGCTTGCCGTTATTCCCAAAGGCTACCGATCCTTGTCGTTTGAATCGAAGCTTTGTGAATTTGAGTTGATCCCCGGTCATGTGTCGGGAGCAACCGCTGTCCAACATCCATTGATCCTACACACAAGGTGGTTGGATTAGATGTTAGATTTTTTTAAAAATTGGTTGTGAGTTGTTAAACCTAGGTCATATCACCTGTGTCTATATGATCAAGCATGTTATACTTATGTGTTTTTTTGTGAGATGACTTCCAATTAAGTTGATTAAGTGCATTTAGGTTCAAGTAATTTTATGTTAGATTTAGATTTGACCTTAGGCTTGTCAAGTTTACCTTTTCAAGATCATGGCTTCCAGGTCGTGGCGAGGCACAGGGGCCTTCTTTTATCGGATCATCGACCACATCCTTAGACAAAGCCATTTTCAAGAAAATGATGACTTGACTCACCTAAGATTATTTCCTAGTCTAACTGGTTATTTTTGAAAAGAGGCTCCCTGAGGCTCAATCTTTTCAAAGAATTTTAGTTGGTTATGTTTTTGAAAAGAGGCTCCCCGAGGCTCAATTTTTTCGAAGAATTTTAGTTGGTTATGTTCATGTTCTAAGTGAGTTCACAAGTTTTAAAGCACAAACTTTCTAAGTTAAAGCATGCAATTTCTAAGTTAAAGCACAAACTTTCTAAGTTAAAACATGCAATTTCTAAGTTAAAGCACAAACATGTTTTGTACTAGCTCTTCCTAGACCGTTGAATCGGTTCGGTCTATCCACATAGTGGATTTGGTCCTTGGGAATCCAGTACGGGTTGGATCCTAGAGTTGAAATCAAAAGGTTCTTAGGGACCCATGCTTGGACATGTTTCCTATGTCGACTTACAATCGACATATACGACCTATTAGTCGGTTTCGAGTTAAACCCTAGTCCAAATTTTTGTTGTACACACCCTTTGAGATCCAAGTAGGAGGTCAAGTCCTTTGGATCCCGAAGTGAACCTTTCCAACGTGTTCCTAAGATCTTCGACTTGACTTTTCAAGAGTGAGTTCTCAACTTCGAGTTTTTCAACCTGAGTTGAGTCCTTCTCTTGAACTCGACTAGTCGAAGAGGTTAGGGAGACCTTGTGTTTGAGGTGTTTGACCTCCTCAACCAGGGTCTCGACCTTGGACTCGGATTTAACTAATTTTCTAGACAAGAACCTAACCGTATTTTGTAAAGTATTAAATAAAGTTCGACTTACTTTAAGGGTATCTTTTGAACCGGATGCGTATCCGTGGCTTGACTTGAAGGTAGCTTCATAGTCCAAGTCATCCTCAGGTTCTGACTCAAGTTCAGGTTCGGTCTCCGTGTCTGACTCAATTGATTTCGCCATGAAGACGTGGTCTTCGTCTTCTTCGGATGACGCTTCTTCCCATGTCGTGTTGAGGGCCTTCTTGTGCTTAGGTGCTTTGTGGTTGAGCTTGGGGCACTCGGACTTGATATGTCCAAACCTGTTACACTCATAACACCTAATATTAGAACTTTTAGGCTTACCTTGGTTGGGTCGAGTTGTGGTTCGCTTTCATCCCTTGGCTATCCTTTGAGCTAGGTTCATTAGTTCGATAGTCAATTCCGGGTCAACTTCTTCTTCGGACTCGTCTTCCTCCTCGGTTGGTGGTGGCTTGCTTGCGATTTTCTTCTTCTTTGAACCTGCAAACAAGGCTATACCCCTCTCGGGTTCCGAGTTGGACTGCCATTGTAATTCAAAATCGAAAAAGAGTTCATCTAATCTAAGTTTAGAGAGGTCCTTGGAGACCTTGTAAGCATCGACCATGGATGCCCACAAGGTAGTCCTCGGAAAAGAGTTTAGAACATACCTTATAAGGTCACAGTTTTCGACCTTTTGCCCGATTGCGTGTAGGTTGTTGACTATGTCTTGGATACGGGCGTGGAGTTGCGTCGCGGACTCGTGTTCCTGCATTTTTAGATTATATAATTTATTGAACAATGGCGCTTACATACCTTGGCTTCATCGGTCCCCCTTGTAGCTCCACTAGTTTTGTCCAAAGATCTTTTGCGCTTATGAAGGGCCGACGCGATTTAGCTCCTCTTTGGATAGGCGCATTGGAGGATTTGTGTTGCCTTGGCGTCGGCCGACTTATGCGTTTTGTCGCAATGGTCCATTGATTGTAATCCAAGGATTCACCTTCTTCATTAGTAGGAAGGGTGAACCCGGTTTGGATCCCAATCCACATCTCTATTTGGGTTTTTAGGAAGCATTCCATCCGACCCTTCCAATAACGGAAGTCATCTCCGTTGTAAAACGGAGGTCGGACGGTGCTAAAACCCTCGAGATGGGCCATTAGAACAAAAGACACAAGGAGACGACGACGAAGAAACTAGCAACGACAAAAACACAAAAACAAGTGCCAAGACTCGCGTCTTGGATTAGTAGTGCGGGAGAATACTTAACAAAGCGAAATAAATCCAAAAAAAAAAAACAGAATTAAAAGAAACAAAAAAAAATCTGTAAAAATGGCTAGATTGGTGGTTTCACCAAATCTTAGCAACCCCCGGCTCTGATACCAATTGTTGGATCGATGCGGTTCGCTAGAGGGGGGGTGAATAGCGAAAAGCCTTTTTCTTTCGAATTCGTTTCAAGACAAATATACGCAGCGGAAATGTAAATGAAACAAAAAGAGACAAGTTTGTTTTTTTACTTGGTTCGTAGCCTTCGGCTACTACTCCAAGGCCCTAACGGTCCTAGACCGTGTACGGAGGGTAATTCACTAAAACACTCCTCCTCGTTGGAGGTAGGAGTTTGACGATTACAAAAAAACTTCGAAGCAAAATGATAGAGAGACAAACCCTCTCTTCTATTAAAGTAAAATGCAACGATAGAAAAACCTCGAGTAAAAGAGTTGCAATATTGAAAACAATAACAAGGATTATACCAACAACTAAAAAGAAAGACCTTAAGCTAGGGTTGTTGGCAGCACTTCGTTGTCGTAGAGTCGTCGGAGAGTCACAGTGTTGCGGAAGCTTTTGAGCACTTACAATTCTTGTGAAAACCCTAGGTTAGGACCTCCTTTTATAGCCTTTGAGCCCCTTTTCGAGAGGAACCCTAGCCAATCATATTTGAGCACCACTCCCCTTGAAATTTGGTGATAAACCTTGACTCCTCGGTGATCCTTTGACCGGGATCGTGATGGCCATCACCACGATCATTCTTTGGCGGCTCGATCGAGTGCTATCCATAGTCACCCGTGATGGGACGACGATCGAGTCCTTGAGTTGGCGGTCGGTGATCTTTGGCTGCAATGCAATGTTAGCTTAAAGAAAACATTATTTCGACGGTCGTCGACCATCCGATCTCGAGCTAGACCACCTATGAGATGTCTTGGGTCGGATCTACGCTTAAGTCTTTCCCCGTAACGAGGATACGACCTTACTTACACTCGCACACACGAGCTTACCTCGATACTTACGTGTTGCTTTTGCTTCCGGCCTTCCACTCAATTCCTTCGGCTCCCTCCGAAGTCACTTGAGTGTCGGCCGACCACCGCGGCTTCCTCCGGGTGTCGCTAGCCTTCAGCTCCAGCTATAGCAATTTTCTGCACACTCGATTCAGCTCATGAGATAACAACATGAGCTTAACTTTGTATCGTTTGCTATAATCAAAACTCAGGTTCGACTTAGGTGCCTACTGCACCAATATGGTTCACATATATGTAATAACATACATGGGCTAAGGAATAGAAGAAGACTCGTCAAGAGAGAGTCAAATTTACATGTTGGAAATGGAGCAAAGGTTGTTGCACTCGCCATTGGAACGTATTTGTTGAAACTCCCTACATGACTTGTCTTAGAACTAGGCAATTGCTTTTATGTGTTTGTTTCAAGGAATACTGTGTTTCTAGAGAAAGAGTTTCTCTTGCAAGAAAATAGTGGGAGTGTCGTTGAACTTGAGGAGGTTCAAGAGACTCCAATAGACATTGATGTGATACCTGGTGAAGCACCACAACCGATAACTCATAGTGATGAGCCATCAGTAGATCTGGTAGATCTGGTAGACATGAAACATTCCTGAGAGATATGGATTTCTCATAAGTGAATCGAACGACATGTTACTCATTGATGATGAGAAGCCTACGAATTATGAAAAAGTTCCGAAAAGTTCAGAAAGGGATAAATGGCTTAAAGCCATGAAGTCAGAAATGAATTCCACGTATGAAAATCAAGTTTGGAACTTGGTTGACCCACCTGAAGGTATAAAGCCTATAGGGTGCAAGTGGGTTTTCAAGAAGAAAATCGACATGGATGGCAATGTGATTACCTATAAGGCTAGATTAGTGGAAAAAGGCTATCATCAAAAGCAAGGTTTTGATTATGACAAAACCTATTTACCAGTAGCTATGCTTAAATCCATTCGGATGCTCCAGGCCATACCGACTCATTATGATTATGAGATATGACAAACGGATGTGAAAATGACTTTCCTTAACGGAAACCTACTCGAGGATGTGTATATGATACAGCCTGAGGGTTTCACATCAGTTGATAAAACTAAGATATGCAAACTTTGACGGTCAATTTATGGACTGAAGCAGGCATCCAGGAGCTGGAATATTCATTTTGATGAGATAATCAAATGGTTTGATTTCTCACAAAATTCGGATGAACCTTTTGTACAAGAAGGTTTGTAGGAGTGTAGTCGTGTTCCTAGAGTTGTATGTCGATGACATATTACTTATAGGAAATGATATATCTGTCTTACAGTCAGTTAAAATTTGGTTATCCAAAACATTCTCTTTGAGAGACCTGGGAGAAGTGACTTATATCGTTGAGATTAAGATCTATAGAGATAGATCGAAACAGTTGCTTGGTCTTTCAGAGTCTACATATATAGACCGAGTGCTAAAGAGGTTTAGCATGTCAGAATCCATGAAAGGTTTCCTTCCCATCATGCATGGGATACACCTTTCGAAGTCTATGTGTCTGCTCATAGAAGACGAGAGGATTTGTATGAGTAAGATCTCGTATGCATCTGCAATAGGATCTATCATGTATGTTATGTTATGTACGAGGCCCGATGTATCGTATGCTCTGAGTGTCACGAGTAGATACCAGTCTGATCCAGGGATGGATCATTGGGTGACTGTTAAGACAATCCTTAAGTACTTAAGTAGAACTAAGGATGTGTTTCTAATATATGGAGAATGAGATATGGTAATACACGGGTATACAGATGTCATCTTTCAGATAGACAAGGATGATTTCAGGTCTCAGTCTCGGTACATATTCACCTTAAATGGAGGTGCAATAAGCTGGAAAAGTTCTAATCAAGACACTATGGTGGATTCTACCATTGAGGCAGAATACATTGCAACTTTAGAAGCAGCAAAAGAAGCGGTTTGGATCAAGAAGTTCATCTCTGAACTTGGTGTGGTTCCTACCATTATTGAAGTAATATCTATCTACTTCGACAACAATGGAGCGATTGCACAGGAAAAGGAGGCAAGGTCTCATCAGCGATCCAAACATGTGCTTCGTCGCTATCATCTGATCAGAGAGATCATCAGTAGGAAAGAAATACAAATCAAGAAGATTCCCACTGAAAGGAACTTAGCAGATCCTTTAACTAAGTCCTTACCTCAAAGTAAGTTTGAGGGTCTTGTTAGAGCTTATGGTGTTGAATACCTTGGCGATTGGCATTAGGCCAAATGGAAGTTTGTTAGTGATATATGAGAGATGTCCTAAGGCAATTGCCTTATTATTGTACCATTTATTTGATAAATGAAGATTCGCTATGTTGGATCGAGCGGATCTCTAGAGGGAGGGGGGGTGAATAGCGATACAACTTTTCGTACGAATTTGTTCGAGTAGACAATTAAACGCAGTAGAAAGATAAATGACAAATAAACAAGACAAATGAATTTTTTACTTGGTTCGTAGCCTACGTCTACTACTCCAAGGCTTTAGTGGTCCTTGACCATGCACGGAGGGCAAAACACTAAACGAACTCCTCCTCGTTGGAGATAGGAGTTAAACGAATACAAAACTCAAGAAGGACTCAAGGTAGAGGGACACTCCCCCTCTCCTTGATACAATTTAAAGCTCAAAATAAAAAGAATAACTTATACAAATTAAAGCTTATACCGACGACTTTTGAAGACTTGAATCTTGGAGCTTGGGTCGTCGTCTCGGCAGTGCTTCATCGTAGGGATGTCGAAGACTCGTAGAGTATCGGAAGCACTTTGAAGCTTTTGAATTGATGAAAAACCCTAGGACAAGCCCTCCTTTTATAGCCTTTGAGCCCCTCATCGAATGGGTCTTCAACCAATCACTAATGGGAACAAAACTCCTTGGAATGAGGTGATAAGGCTTGACTCCTCGAAGCTGATCCTTGACCATCGTCGACTGATGGCCATCATTAGTCGACTGATGGTAGCATCAGTCGAGTGTTGACCGCAGGCAGTCGACTGATGGACGGAAGTCGAGTGTTCCAAGCTAGCAATCTACTGATGCTAGCGGAAATCAAAAGTTAGCTCAATAAAAATATTATTTCGACGGCCGCTGATCGTCCGATCTTGACCTAGACCATCCATGGGATGTCTTTGGTTGGATCTATGCTTAAGACCATCCCCGTAAGGAGGATACGACCTCACTTACACTCACACACACGAGCTTACCTCGATACTTACTTTGTAGCTCTTGCTTCATGCCTTCCACTCGATTACTTCGGCTCCCTCCGAAGTCACTCGAGTGTTGCCCGACCACTGCGGCTTCCTCCCTGTGTCGCTAGCCTTCAGCTCCTACTTTAGCACTTTTCTGCGCACTCAATTAAGCTCGTGAGATAATGATGTAATCTTAACTTTGCGTCTTTTGCCATAATCAAAACACAGGTTTGATCATCTGGTGCCCCTGCACCAACACACTATTTGAGTATACATATTTTCATGATTTTATTAGATCATAAACTCATTTGTTAAATGTCCACAATATGATTCACAGTATGAGAGAATTTGTGATTGGATCACAACTAGTGAGTATCTCTACATGTGTAATTGTGATGTATTGGAAATATCCCTAGTCAATGAATTGATGTATTCGGAGACCATCAATTCTATTGAGACTAGCATGAGATATACTCTTTGGTTTATCCAAGCAGCTGTTCCTCATTGGCTGGAGACATTGAGGTCACAACGACTTCAACACGAGTCTAGTACCTTTCGTGAAGGCGAGGATCGTGGCTTAATGAAGCTATCCCGATGATACTCGGCATGGATACAGATAGAGGCGAAACTCGTGAGGGTCGCTTGGTTGATGTCTTTCCCGCTTCACGTAATTCATCAGGTATACCTAGATTTAAAGTTTTTTTATTGAAAAATTTGATATGGCGATTATGTCTACACTTTTTGTATCCTGCATGCGTGTGGTGTGTGTATTGTAATAAATTAGTTTATTACTTATTTTTTCTTCCGCTGTGTGCATATTTATGAAACATGTTCGAACACACACCTACGTCGGTGCCGGGGAAGCCCAACAGTCCAAGGGAGGAGGAATGGTGATGTCATGGCCTAGTTTATCTTGAATCTCCATTCTCTTCTAGATAATCCATTAGCACTTTTGCTCCCTCGGTTCTTAATCCTTGAAGAGCTTCCTCGCTCGAATACAACTTGTTGGGGGATCGATGGCGTGCTAGTGGGGGGTGAATATCGATTTCACTCGTTTGATGGATTGTGTTAATGATTGTCTCTACAAAACGTTAGTACGTAGCGAATATACAAATACAAAGTAGAGATAAACACACAGACAATATAAGCATGACAATACAATTTAACGTGGTTTGGAACTTGGGTTTCTATTCCACCACGCGAGCTCTAGTGATGCACACCACCACTATCTTCTCCTTCTCGGAACAATACGGAGGTGGAGAAACCTCTTACAAGGTTCTTACAATAATAAGAAATAAATATAAGCAAATACATTGAAATACAAATAAAGAAAACTTTATAAAGAATATCGCTTTTGCTTGCTAGTTGGTTTCTTGGAGATGCCTTTGAAGACCCTAAAATGCACTAGCACTTCGCCTCAAAATCGCTCAAGAAACCCTTTCTTGAATCCTTCTCGTCGAGTTACATTTATATCTCTGCTGGGAATGGATTTTTGCTTATCAGTCAATTGGACATACCCTAGTTGACTGCTCGTGTATTCGTTGTCTCAAATGGACTAATCCACATTAAATTAGGGCACACCAGTCAACTACTCTGACCCATCAGTCGACTGCCCATAGCCGTTAGTCGACTGCCCTTACATAGCAGTTCACTACCAATATTTTTATGCTCATGTCCACAAATTCCAATCGACTGACATCCATGACAGTCAACTACTAAAGTCTAGTCAACTTGCCATGCATGGCAGTCGACTACTAGTGGCACACATCGGGAGTTGACTGCTAGTGGCACACAGCAGCAGTCGAGCCTCCAATCAACTAGTCATAATCTCAGTCGACTGCTGCAAGTCAACTAAGCTCCTTGAGTGTTGAACACTCAGCCAGTCGACTAATCCATAACCCCAACCCACTGGTAAACCTCAAACATGAGGTTTAACCTAAGTTTGATCCCCTCATACTTTATAACCACCTATAGCTTATACCTAAGCCTTCTAGCCACCTCTATCATCCTCACGCCTCTCGGATCCCTTGAGTCCATGACTCTTCATCCTTCACGTTAGCCTTCAAGTGCTTCCATCATCTATGTCATGCTAACCGAGTCCTTTACCAAGGTTCATTTGGACTTATGCCACTAAGACCCATGCTTGGACTTTACACCACCAAAATCTCATCCTTGGACTTCCACATTGGCAAGATCCATTTGGACTTACACCGCCAAGACTTCTTAGACTTTATGCCACCAAACTTACCCTTGGACTTCCCTTTGCCAAGTACCAATGACTTGGACTTCTAATTGCCAAAGTTCACTTGGACTTTACACCACCAAGACTACACACTTGGACTTTTGCTGCCAAGACTATACCATTAGAGTTTACCATTGTCAAGTACCCATGACTTGGTCTTTCCATGCCAAGTGTTCAAACTTGGACTTTCAAGGTTGATTGCTCCAACAATCTCCCCCAAATAACTCCCCCATATGCCTTTGGATATCTCAATCATCCACTAGTCATATGGTCAACATGTGTTCAAATTATATAGTTAAACAATAGTCAAATCCATTGTCAACCCATTATCAAACTTCAAAATATTACTCGAGTCTCACTCGAGTTTGGTCAATATTGACTCAGGGCTTGTTGCACCAACAAATAATATATGGATCAAGAGGTGAAGAAGTCACCTTTTGCTGCTTGCGGCTCCTAGGAGGCCCCATGTGCTCAAAAAGACGAAGGTAAGGAATAAGAAAAGGAGGGGGCTCCCAGGGGTTTATAAAGACCCCCTTGGGCATTGACATGAAAGGGTAGATGAGAGGGTGGGGTAAAAATTCAATTCAAGCAGTAAAGGTTGTAACCACCTCATCTTCATGAAGTAGTAGGTGGGTTCTCAATGTGAGAAGTAAATGAAGGTGGCGGATTAGTCCCCTCTTGGGTGAGGCATCACATACATCATCAAGGTAATTCCGTAGGGCCCAGTAAGGGCCCTTTAGAGGTAGAAGCTAATCATAGGGTTCTAATAGGGGTTGCCAAGTCCAAGTGGGACGTTAAGGGGAATACATGGGCCGATGGAAGATCATTGTTTCCCATCAAAAAGGAATGTCAATACAGGCTTAAAAGATTTTTTAATCGGCTAAGAAACCTTATCCGAGGGGGTCAGAAATGTTACTTCCTTTTCTGGGGAACAATATGGATGAGGTCTGATTGTGTTTTCCTAGTTGTTGCTCTTGTGTCTTCCTCTTCCATTCGGTTGGCATGGTGGGTAGACACTGGCATGAATTGTACCTCTCTAATTACCCGGTTGAATAAGGCAAAGCAATCCTTATGATTGACAAATCTATATAAATATTCTGGCATCAAGGTTAAAAGAAACAAAATACTCGGTACATGTTCTCACCCCTAGAAGTGATTACACCTCAAAGGCTTCCTCAGGATACTTGGCTATAGCTTCTTGATAGCTAAGGAAGGAGGTACCTTCACCGGGAAGGAGATGCCCCTAATGCACCCGCTGTTCCACCACTCCATCAAAACCCATCTTCAAGAGGGTGGCCACCTTCGAAGCCATGTTCTTCTGCATTTGTTGTTTATGAGCATGACTTCAGGCTTCCTCTGACTCTTTCTACATGGTCAAAGAAGCCCGGAGTTCGTTGTGCTCCTTGGGCATCCTCATTAACCTTGGTTAGCCTTCTTAGATCCTCAGCTTGAGCCAACTGCAAGGATTGAAAATGGGTAGAAAGGATGGTGATGTCCCAGGAGAGGCCATAAATCACCGTATGGAGGTGGGCCATCGAGCCAGAATAAAAGCACAAACGTTGTGAAGAAGGTTCGATACTTCCTTATGGGGGCCACACAGAGAAGGGGACTGATCTCTTTCTCCTTTGGCTTTCATCTTTTGCTCCATCTCATAGGACAACAGTTCCTTCAATTGGGTTAGCTCCAACTGGGTTTTTTTCTGTTGGATCGATTTGAGCGCTAGATGGGGGGGGGGTGAATAGCGATAAGAAAAAACTTTTCGTAATCGTTCGAATTGGCACGAGTAAACGCAGCGGAAAGATAGCAATAAATAAATAAAAACACGAGGGGTTTTTACTTGGTTCGTAGCCTACGGCTACTACTCCAAGGCCCTAATGGTCCTTGACCACGCACGGAGGGCAAATATTAAACGAACTCCTTCTCGATAGAGATAGGAGTTAAGCGAATACAAAAACTCAATAAAGATTCAAGGTAGAGGGACACTCCCCCTCTCCTTGATATGATTTAAAGCTTGAAAATAAAGACAACTTATACAAAATTAAAGATTATACCGACGACTTCAAGGATTGGAGGTTGAAGCTTTAGTCGTGCCTCGCAAAGACTTCGTCGTAGGGATGAGAGTCGGAGCGATCGGAAGCACTTGGAAGCTTTTGAATTGATGAAAAACCCTAGGTTTGGCCCTCCTTTTATAGCCTGTAAGCCCCTCAACGAATGGGTCTTCAACCAATCACAAATGGGCACAAAACTCCTTGAAAAATGGTGATAAAGCTTGACTCCTCGAGGCTGATTTTTGACCACCGGCTGAATCGCCATTGAATCGGCCACGGCTGAACTGGCGTTGAATCGGCAGCCACGATTTTTGACTAAAAAGGAGTTTAGCTCAAAATACAAGTGAATTCGACGGCCACTTGCCGTCCGATCTCAACATAGACCTTCCATGGGAAGTCTTGGGTTGATCGTCGCCAAGGACGCCCCTTCGCATAAAGGACACGACCACTTACGCTTGCACACACGAGCTTACCTCGATACTTACTTGTCGCTTTTGCTTCCGGCCTTCCACTCGATTCCTTCGGCTCCCTCCGAAGTAACTCGAGTGTCGCCCGACCACCGCGGCTTCCTCCGGGTGTTGCTAGCCTTCAGCTCCAGTATTGAGACTTTTCTGCACACTTGATTTAGCTCGTGAGATAACAATATAAGCTTAACTTTGTATCGTTTGCTATAATCAAAACATAGGTTCGACTTAGGTGCCCACTGCACCAACAATCTCCCCCTTTTTGATTTATGGCAAACCCACATACAAAGTTAAGCAAGCATGAAGAATAATAATGTGCATGAGAGAAAAAAAATGAAGATTAAGTTGGAGTAGTAAGGATTTTCTTCAAGTACTCCCCCTTGAGGAAACCTCCCCCTTGACCGAGGGTGAGTCTTTGAAGAAAGACCTTAATCCTCCCCCTTGAGGGTTGCTTTAAGTAATTAACATTACTTAAAATTAGCTTTAGTAAAACGTTTTAAAATTAGCTTTAGTAAAACGTTTTAGTTAAGCCCTTTCTCCCCCTTAAGTAAAACACTAACGACATAAATAAGTTAAGAATTCTCTTAACTTGGCCTTTTGTCAAAAGTTAAATAAGTTCTCAAAACCTAAAGTTAACTTTTGGTTTAAACATGAAGTAAGAGTTAAGTTATCAAAAAATTTGAAAAAATTGACCCCTTAACTTTGGCCTTTTTCTCCCCCTTTTGCCGTATATCGAAAAGAGTAAGGGGTGTGTGGAAATCAAAATAATTGCTAAATTTAAAGTCCAAGCATGTTCCACATTTTTTATTAAAAAAATAGTATATTGAAAATAAGCTCATCTATGAAATGTTCGACTCATATTTGGCTTGATTGATATGAAGGATCAACCACCCTGCCTGAGTCGGTTAGTATGTATGATTATACTCCATGGTTCATAGCGATGCACTAGCTCTACATCTAGAACCAGGAGTAAGGTCCTAACATCTCACGCCCATCTACGTACACAAACACATTAGTCCTATGTGTTGTGAGATGTATTGGCTCCTTAAATCTATAGGTGCATGATATCTAAAGTATAACCTATGCTAGTTTCATGAAAAAGTAAGAAATAGTAGTAATATAATTTGCAAAACCTATTCTATTACGCACATGCCTAATTTTCGTCTCAAGAGACTAAATTCGGCTTCGGGTAGTGGTTTAGTAAATATGTCTGCTAGGTTAGACTTTGAGTCAACATATTCGAGTTGTATGGAGCCGTTGGCTACATGTTCTCGAATGAAATGGTGTTTTACCTCTATATGCTTTGTTCTTGAATGGCATATAGGGTTCTTAGTTAGATTTATCGAACTTATGTTGTCTACAAAAATTTTAGTTTTGGTGAAGTCCAACCTAAAGTTTCGGAGAGTGTGCTTCATCCAAAGAAGCTGAGTTACACACTCACCCATCGCAACGTATTCGGCTTCGGTGGTAGATAAGGCAACACAATGTTGCTTCCTACTGCACCAACTCACTAGACTTGAGCCTAGTAGTTGACAACAACCACTCGTGCTCTTTCTATCGAGTTTACTACCCAAGATAATCCGAATCGGAGGAGCCGATTAGTTCGAACTCCGTAGATCTAGGGTACCAAATACCAACGTTAAGTGTACCCTTAAGATATCTAAGGATACGCTTAACTAGGGTTAGGTGAGACTCCTTAGCACAGGTTTGAAACCTGGCGCACATACTTACTGCGAATAGGATGTCGGGTCGACTCGCAGTTAAGTATAGGAGACTTCCTATCGCGCTCCTATAGTACTTTAAGTCAATGGACTTACTTTCTAGGTCTTCTCCTATGTTAACATTAATCGCCATTGGGGTGTTTATTATCTTAGCGTCTTGCATTCCAAATCTTTTAATTAACTCCTTAGTGTATTTTTGTTGATATAGGTATATACCATCCTTAGTTTGTTTAATTTGTAGACCTAAAGAAACTTAACTCGCCTACTAAGTTCATTTCAACTCACTTTCCATGAGTGAAACGAACTCGTTTAGTAAGGCTGAGTTAGAGGTTCCAAAAATTATATCGTCTACGTAAATTTGAGCTATGAATATTTCTTTTCCTAAGGTTTTTACGAAGAGAGTTGGGTCAACTAAGCCTTGGTTAAACCCTTTTGACTTGAGATGTATTGAAAGTCTCTCGTACCAAGCTCGAGGAGCTTGTTTAATTCAATAGAGAGCTTTCTTAAGTTTTAGAACATGGTCGGGTTTATCTAGATTTTCGAATCCGGGGGGTTGGCTAACATAAACTTCTTCTTTAATGTATCCATTTAGGAATGCTGACTTAACATCCATTTGAAATAGCTTAAATCCTCGATGTGCGGCATAAGCTAGCAACATTCGAATGGATTCGAGTCTAGCTACTGGGGCATAGGTTTCGTCGTAATCTAAGCCTTCGACTTGACTGAACCCTTTGGCGACTAACCTAGCCTTGTTTCTAACTACTTCACCTTTATCATCAAGCTTATTTCTAAACACCCACCTTGTTCCAATTGTCATTTTGTCTTTAGGTGGTGGTACTAATTCCCACACTTCATTCCTAGTAAATTGAGCTAGCTCTTCTTGCATTGCAATAATCCAATCGGGATCAAGAAGAGCTTGTTCAATTGATTTGGGTTCTATCTTTGAAATTAAGGAAATTTGACTAAGGTTCCTATAGGATGCTCTAGTTCGAACTCCTAGATTAGGATCTCCTATCACTTGATCGATAGGGTGGTTAGCCTGAATCCTAGATTGGGTTGGGTTTGTGTCACCTAATGCTTGATCAATGGGGTGACTTGGTTGAACACTAGTTTGACTCGGATCACTTGTCACTTGGTGCGACAAGAGAAGTTGGTTGATGTGGATTAGACTCGATCTCGTGGTCGAGTTAGGTCTAGTATGAGTAGGCTCGCTAATTGGGGTTGTCGGGGTTTTGTAGGTTCGTGTCCTTCATCAAATACTACATTGATAGTCTCCTCGACTCTAAAAGTGTCGTGGTTATATACTCTATAAGCTCGGCTTGTAGTCGAGTATCCTAGAAATATTTCGGTCGTGGTTTTGGATGTAAATTTCCCTAGGTAATCCTTAGTGTTTAGAATATGTACCTTACACCCAAATACCCTAAAGTACTTGATGTTAGGTATTTTATCGTGATAAATCTCATCGAGGTCTTAAGGTGCCTCTTTACCATAAGGATCCTATTCGGACATAGCAAGCCGCGCTAAGCCGCCCAAAACCTATCAGGTAGGTTATATTCGTTTAACATGGTCCTAGCGGCTTCTTGTAGAGTTCGGTTTTTCCGCTCCACTAGGCCATTTTGTTGAGGGGTCCTAGGGCAAGAGAATTCATGGTGGTATCCGTTTAGGTTACAGAAGTCGGTGAACCTTTGATTTTCGAATTCACCACCATGATCGCTTCTAAGTCTTTTAACCTTAAGGTCTTTTTGATTCTCGATTAATTTGAATAGATTGATTAATTGATCTAGGTATCATTTTTATGTTTGATGAACCTAACCCGAGTAAACACAGTAGTCGCCAATTATGACTAAGCAATATTGACTTTTATTGAGTGACTTGGCTCCATGTGAATCGAATAGATCCATATGCAGGAGCTCAAGTACACTTGAGGTTCGTTCTTGGTTAGTTAACTTGTGTTGTGTCCTAGGTTGTTTTCCTTGTTGACAAGCATTACAGATTTTATTAACCAAGTTGTTGAGGTTGGGTAAACCTCTGACTAAGCCACTCTGACTCATCTTGTGGACGAGTCTTGGGTGCAAGTGACTGAGTCGTCGGTGCCACAACCATGATTCCTCTTCCTGTGTCATAAGACATTTGGCTGAGGATTTGATTAAGTTCATTGTATAAATGTTATTTGTCCTAGTTCCTTTGAGTATTGTTTTAGCTGTTTCATTTGTTTTAATTACACATTCATTTTCTAAAAATATGACCTTATAGTTATTGTCACACAATTGGCTTACGCTAAGCGAGTTATATTCAAAATTCTCTACAAGTAATACATTTTTAATAACAAAATTCGAGTTAAGCTCGATATCACCTGATCCGATGATTTTGAGCTTGCCGTTATTCCCAAAGGCTACCGATCCTTGTCGTTTGAATCGAAGCTTTGTGAATTTGAGTTGATCCCTGGTCATGTGTCGGGAGCAACCACTGTCCAACATCCATTGATCCTACACACAAGGTGGTTGGATTGGATGTTAGATTTATTTTAAATTGGTTGTAAGTTGTTAAACCTAGGTCATCTCACCCGAGTCTATATGATCAAGCATGTTATACTTATGTTTTTTGTGAGATGACTCCCAATTAAATTTATTAAGTGGATTTAGGTTTAAGTGATTTTATGTTGAGATGATTTTCAATTAAATTGATTAAGTGGATTTAGGTTCAAGTAATTAGGATTTAGGTTCAAGTAATTTTATATTGAGATGATTTTCAATTAAGTTGATTAAGTGGATTTAGGTTCAAGTAATTTTATGTTGAGATGATTTTCAATTAAGTTTGATTAAGTGGATTTAGGTTCAAGTTAGATTTGGATTTAACCCAAGGCTTGTCAAGTTTACCTTTTCAAGATCATGGCTTCCAGGTCGTGGCGAGGCACAGGGGCCTTCTTTTATCGGATCATCGACCACTTCCTTAGACAAAGCCATGTTCAAGAAAATGATGACTTGACTCACCTAAGACTATTTCCTAGTCTAACTAGTTATTTTTGAAAAGAGGCTCCCGAGGCTCAATCTTTTGAAGGATTTTAGTTGGTTATTTGAAAAGAGGCTCCCGAGGCTCAATCTTTTCAAGGATTTTTAGTTGGTTATTTGTGTATTCCAAGTGAGTTAAAAAAACAAAAAAACTAAGCATGCAATTTCTAAGTTAAAGCACAAACATGTTTTATCTGGCTCCCCTAGGCGGTTGAATCGGTTCGGTCTATCCACATAGTGGATTTGGTCTTTGGGAACCCGATGCGAGTTAGATCCTAGAGTTGAAATCAAAGTGGTCTTAGGGACCCATGCTTGGACACATTTTTATGTCTACTTACGATTGACATATACGACTTATTGGTCGTGTTTGAGCTAAACCCTAGTCCGCCTTGTTGTACACGGCCCTTTGCGATCCAAGTAGGAGGTCAAGTCCTTTGGATCCCAAAGTAAACCTTTCCAACGTATTCCTAAGATCTTCGACTTGACTTTTCAAGAGTGAGTTCTCAACGAGTTTTTCAACCCGAGTTGAGTCCTTCTCTTGAACTCGACTAGTCGAAGAGGTTAGAGACCTCGTGTTTGAGGAGTTTAACTTCCTCAACCAGGTCTCGACCTTGGACTCGGACTTAGCTAACTTCCTAGACAAAACCTAACCGTATTATGTAAAGTATTAAATAAAGTATGACTCACCTTAAGGGTATCTTTTGACCGGATGCGTGTCCGTGGCTTGACTTGAAGGTTGCTTCGTAGTCCAATCATCCTCGGTTCGACTCAAGTTCGGGTTCGGTCTCGTGTCGACTCAATTGATTTCGCCATGAAGGCGTGGTCTTCGTCTTCTTGGATGACGCTTCTTCCCATGTCGCGTTGAGGGCCTTCTTGTGCTTAGGTCCTTGGTGGTTGAGCTTGGGGCACTCGGACTTGATATGTCCAAACCTGTTACACTCATAACACCTAATATTAGAACTTTTAGGTTTACCTTGGTTGGGTCGAGTCGTGGTTCGTTTTCGTCCCTTGGCTATTCTTCGACCTAGGTTCATTAGTTCGGCAGTCAATTCCGGGTCAACTTCTTCTTCGGACTCGTCTTCCTCCTCGGTTGGTGGTGGCTTGCTTGCGATTTTCTTCTTCTTTTATCCTGCAAATAAAGATATACCCTCTCGAGTTAAGTTGGATTGTTCATGTAATTCAAAATCGGAAAAGAGTTCATCTAACCTAATTTTAGAAAGATCCTTGGAGACCTTGTAGGCATCGACCATGGATGCCCACAAGGTAGTCCTCGGAAAAGAGTTTAGAACATACCTTATAAGGTCGCGGTTTTCGACCTTTTGCCCGATTGCGTGTAAGTTGTTGACGATGTCCTAGACACGGGCGTGGAGTTGCGTCGCGGATTCGTGTTCCTGCATTTTTAGTGTGTACAATTTATTGAATAACAAATCACGCTTACATACCTTGGCTTGATCCGATCCTTCGTGTAACTCGATTAGTTTAGTCCAAAGATCCTTTGCGCTTATGAAGGGGCCGACGCGATTTAACTCCTCCTTGGATAGGCCACATTGGAGTATTTGTGTTGCCTTGGCATCGGCTTCGACTTGTCGTTTTGTTGCAACGGTCCATTGATCATAATCCAAGGAGTCACCCACTTCATTAGTCGGAAGTGTGAAACCCGTTTGGATTATGATCCACATCTCGAGTTGGGTTTTGAGAAAGCATTCCATCCGACCCTTCCAATAACGGAAGTCATCTCCGTTATAAAACGGAGGTCGGACGGTGCTAAAACCCTCGAGATGGGCCATTGAAACAAAAAGACAAAAAGACGAACCGAAAAGCTAGCAAAGACAAAAACTCAAAAACAAGTACCAAGACTCGCGTCTTGGATTAGTAGTGCGGGAGAGAATTTAACAAACAAAATAAATAGAAATAAACAGAATTAAAAGAAAATAAATCTGTAAAAAAAACTAGATTGGTGGTTTCACCAAATCTTAGCAACCCCCGGCTCTGATACCAATTGTTGGATCGATTTGAGCGCTAGAGGGGGGGGTGAATAGCGATAAGAAAAAACTTTTCGTGTCGCTTGAATTGGCATGAGTAAACGCAGCGGAAAGATAGCAATAAATAAATAAAAACACGAGGGTTTTTACTTGGTTCAGAGCCTACGGCTACTACTCCAAGGCCCTAATGGTCCTTGACCACGCGGAGGGCAAATATTAAAGCGAACTCCTTCTCGATAGAGATAGGAGTTAGCGAATACAAAAACTCAATAAAGATTCAAGGTAGAGGACACTCCCCTCTCCTTGATATGATTTAAAGCTTGAAAATAAAGACAACTTATACAAAATTAAAGATTATAGACTTCAAGGATTGGAGGTTGAAGCTTTAGTCGTCGCTCTCAGCGGTGTCGTAGGGATGTCGGAGAGTCGAGCGTGTCGGAAGCACTTGGAAGCTTTTGAATTGATGAAAAACCCTAGGTTTGGCCCTCCTTTTATAGCCTTTAAGCCCCTCACGAATGGGTCTTCAACCAATCACAAATGGGCACAAAACTCCTTGAAAAATGGTGATAAAGCTTGACTCCTCGAGGCTGATTTTTGACCACGGTTGGTGGCCGGGGCTGAAGCCACGGTTGAATCGCCGTTGAACTGCCGTCGGTTGAATTGGCCGGTTGAACTGGCAGCCATGATTTTTGACTAAAAAAGGAGTTTAGCTCAAAATACAAGTGAATTCGACGGCCACTTGCCGTCCGATCTCAACATAGACCTTCCATGGGAAGTCTTGGGTTGGATCGTCGCCTAAGGACGTCCCCGTACAAAGGACACGACCTCACTTACGCTTGCACACACGAGCTTACCTCGATACTTACTTGTCGCTTTTGCTTCCGGCCTTCCACTCGATTCCTTCAGCTCCCTCCGAAGTAACTCGAGTGTCGCTCGACCACCGCGGCTTCCTCCGGGTGTCGCTAGCCTTCAGCTCCAGCATTGAGACTTTTCTGCACACTTGATTTAGCTCGTGAGATAACAATATAAGCTTAACTTTGTATCGTTTGCTATAATCAAAACATAGGTTCGACTTAGGTGCCCACTGCACCAACATTTTCTTTTGTTGCTTCAGCTGCCTATAAGCAAGTCTGACATATCGCTAGCTCGGTGGTTAGGGAATCATTTATGCAGTGGGTTTCTTCTTGGCCTCATCACTCTGCAAGCAAGGATTCAACACACTGTTGCACCTCTACCACTGCTGCCTTAACTTTCTGAAGGCTAGCTTGACACTGAGCCTGCTCAATGGTCAGAGAGTTGTTCTGGCAGTGAAATTTTTTTTGTCTTTACAACTCAGTGATTGCGGAGTTGGCTCATTGTCTAGCCTTATCCTGACTATCCCACAACTCAACCCCTGCCTTCTCAGGTCTATGAAGATTTGACACATGGCATCCCCACCTTCCTTTAACTCAATTTTGTTAGGGCAATCAACCCATGTTATATGGTTTTGATGTGTGTGGCAAAGGGTTTAAGTAAAATTGTTATGGTTTTGATATGTGCATTGGAGTCTTGCAGGACTTAGTAATTTGCACATGGAGCATTGGCAAGTTTCACCTCTCATGACTCGGTCTTTGAGTTGGTGAAAGATGCATTGTGGAAGTCGTGCACTTGGTGCATCCGAGGGATCGCAGGACGAGGAGCATTGGAGTGAAGCCGGAGGAAGTAGACTTCAGGGTGAGACACGAAGGATGGCACTGCGAAGTCATGCACTTGGCGAATTCGAGGGACGTTGCCGGATGAAGACAACTTCAAAGGCGAGGGACTCCAAGGGAATGAGAGTGAGCGATTGTAACCCAGGACGGGGTAGCACTTAGGTGAAACTTAGCCGATTGGCTAAGTGTCGGATGGGATTTCCCGACATCAATCGACTACCATGCCATGGCAGTTGACTACTCCAAGTCGACTGTTGACTCGACTAGTGTTCGAGTCAGATCTATATCCCATCAGTCGACTGCCAAGTATTGGCAATCGACTGACAAAACCACTAGTCGACTGATGATGGAATCTGTCGATTGGTTGCAAGAGTTTCGGGCACAGAATGTTGATCAGTCAAGAGCTCGCTTCGGCCTCATGTTGGCTCCATCGATCAATCGATGGGAAGATCGATCGGTTGAAAATCAACGTGGATGAAGCCGTTATTGGGCAACGGCTAGAGTAGCAGTCGACTGATCGGGGCATCAGATGATTGTCGATGTGTTAATGGGAAGAATGGGCTCTTCTCTGTAAGAAGGAGCCTTTGGACACTTGGAAAGCTTAATGCTTAACTCCTAAACATCCTCACACATGCCCAAATGATTTTCACTCTTCTTGCATTTATTCCAATCATATTGTAAGAAGAGAGATCTTGTAAGAAAAGGTTACCTCGACCTTGCTTGGTGCCAATGAGAGAATAGTGAAGCTTAAGGCGTGATTCACCTTGGACGAATCGGTCCATGGATTATGGCAAGGCCGTGAACTACGTTACATCTTGGTGTTAGCATTTGCATCTATTCTTTCTTTACTTTGTATTAATTGCTTGTTTAGTTTTGTTTTCGTTGCGCTAATAGTGTTTGTTGACAAGTAATCAACGAATGACCATCATTGTCTACCAAGAGAACTACTCACCCCCTTCTAGCCGGCCACCAATGTTCCAACAAGTGGTATCAGAGCCAAGTCGCTTGTTACCGGACTAACTGCCGCAACAAGCACAATCAAAAGATGGTCAGCTCCAACATTCACCCACCAAAATTTGAAAGTGATTTCTCTTGATGGAAGAAGAGAATGGAGGTATTCTTTGGAACTGATTTCGATATTATGCTTATAATGGAAAACGGTTTTGAGATGCCTAGGGACAAAGAGGGTGAACCAATTGAGAAATCACCGTGGACCAAGAAGCAAAGGGAGGAGCACCTTACAAACTCAAAGGCCAAGCACCACCTTTTCAATGTGCTCCCCCAACAAGAAATAAACCGAATTGGAGAGTGTTCAAGCGCCAAGGAAATGTGGGAAAAATTGGTAGAACTTCATGAAGGCACTTCCGAGGCAAAGCTTGCAAGAAGGGACCTTCTCCGCTCACAACTCAATAGCATTAAACTAGAAAAGGGAGAAAAGGTACTTTCTTTACATTCTCGTTTCAAGGAAATTATAATCGGTTTGTCAAGTGTAGGTGAGAAGCTATCAAATCGGGACATGATCATGAAGGCTATAAATGCCTTTCCCCGGTCCTCAAAGTGGAGCTCCATGGTGGACTCCTTCTATATTTCGAAGAATTTAGAAGTTAGCACCCTAGAAGAATTCTTCTCCACCATGGAGCTACATGAAACAAGGCTTGAAGGAGTAATTGAAGAACCAAGCATCAAGCCATCAAGGGGAGTGGCACTAGTAGCTAACAAGGGGAAGAAGAAGAAGGAGACTCCCTCCTAATCTGATGAAGACTCCTCCTCCTCCTCCATGGATAGCACGGAAGAAGCATACATGGTAAGGAAGGTAAGACGTGATTTGAAAATTTTAAAATTTAACAAATCTAATGATAGGAGGAGAAGGCCAAGGAGGAAGATAATTTGCTACAATTTCCAAGGAGAGGGACATATAAGAGATGATTGTCCCCTCTTGAACAAGAGCAAAGAAGAGAGGAGGAAGAAAGAAGAAAAGAAGAAGGGGAGCAAGAAGAAGGAGGATGAAAAGAAGGCCAAAGAAAAGGGGAAGGCTAAGGCATATAAGGCCACATGGGTTGATCCATCATCTTCATCATCCGAAGAAGACGCCTTCACAAACCTTGCCCTAATGGGGATAGATGACTTGAACTCCACCTCCTCTGAGGAAGAAGAAAGAAGCACTAGCGAGGAGGAGAGCTTAAGTGAAGGGGGAGCATCCTTATCTTCATCCTCATCTTTGGAAGGGGATTTAGTAAGTGAGGTAACAATCTTCCTGCCAAAAAAATTATGTCAATGATATCTAGCTTAACTAAGGAATTATTTAGGGCTAAAAAGGAAAACAAAAGCATGAAAAATAAAATTAAGGCCCTAGAAGAAAAGCTAGAAAAATCATGTTTAAATATTAATGATAATGTTTCTTCTAGTATCAATGATGCATGCTCACATGATAATTACATGCCTTTTAATGTTAGTGATGCATGTATGGAGGAAAATAGGGTTTTAAGGGAAAAGGTAGACCATTTAACTAAGGCCGTAGAAAAAATCACCATAGGCTCCAATACTTTGAACATGCTATTTGGGAGCAAAAGGACATGCTTTAATAAGAAAGGCCTAGGTTATAAAGGAAATAAAAATGAAAAGGCCTATCATTGCCTAATTGCAAGGGGTCAAGCCAAAAATAAAATAATAGCTAGAAAATAGATCCCTAAGGAATTTTTAGTGAACCCCATAGGAAAGAACATGTATTGGGTTCCTAAATCCATCTTTAAGGGTTAGGAAAACCCTATGATAGTCAACCATGTGGATTTTATCTATATCATATTATTTGGTTGACTTAGGATGGTATGGGTTATAAATTTTTAACATAGTGTTGGGTGATGATAATGCATAACCCTTAAATTGAATGTTTAAATCTTGATTCATGCTCTATTTTATAATTTATAATCATGATATGCAATGATTAATGATTTATGATCATGATTGATAATCCTTGATGCATCTTCATGTTTGGGTTTTTAGGATAATACTTAACAATGAGTAGAAATGCATGAAATTTTTGATTAAGTACAAATACCTTTAGGAACATCTCACAACCCACTATAAGGATAATTTTAGTGAAAACATAGCAATGGGTGAGATGATAGGATGATACAAATGGTCCAGTAATGCTTATGGCATTTAGATGGGTCATTAAGTGTATCAATAGAGCAATAATAGAAAAATCATGGGGAAAACATATGTTTAATTCATAGACATATTGCCCAAAGATCATGGTTGGATATTTTAAATGTTTTAAAACCATTTTATACTTTGCAAACAGTGAGTTCATATTTTGAAAAGTTTCAAGGCAAAACTAGGTTTAAAAGTAGATACAAATTTTAGACATTTTTGCAACTTTTGAGTTTTTGCTTATCTTTCAAAAATAAAATGAATTTTCTTGAAAAATTATTTTTCACTGATAGAGGAACTCACAAGATATATGTTTTTCAAATTTCATGATTTTTCAAATTTTCTATAATTTTTGGTGCATTTTTGAAGTTCACTCAAAAAATCAAAAAATCCTAAAAACTATGTGCTAGTCGACTGATCGTCTGATTCAGTCGACTGATGTACTGTGCATGAGCATAGTAACCTGTTTTATTAGGTTTTGAGTGGTTTTTGGGTATTTTTCTTCCTTAGAGTTGATGTCATGCATGTATAACATTTAGATAATATTTTTGATGGTGTCAAAGGGGGAGAATTGATAGGTTTAAGTTAATCATGCTAAAAGGGAAATTTTAGCATGTCTTAAGGGGGAGTTGCATGTTTAAAGGGGGAGTTTGATACTCATGTTTTTATTTACATGCATTCTTGCCTTATGTTTTATTTATTTGTTTTACCTAACTTAAATGAATTGCCACACATAAAAAATGGGGAGATTGTTAGGGCAATCAACCCATGTGATATGGTTTTGATGTGTGTGGCAAAGGGTTTAAGTTAGGTTGTTATGGTTTTGATATGTGTGTTGGAGTCTTGCAGGACTTAGCAATTCACACAAGGAGCATTGGTAAGTTTCACCTCTCATGACTCGATCTTTGAGTCGGTGAAAGATGCATTACGAAAGTTGTGTGCTTGGTAAATCTGAGGGACCACCGGACGAGGAGCATTGGAGTGAAGCCGGAGGAAGTAGACTTCAGGGCGAGACGCAAAGGATAGCGCTGCAAAGCCATGCGCTTGGCCCATCCGAGGGACGTGGTCGGACGAAGACAACTTCAAAGGCGATGGACTCCAACGGAATGAGAGTGAGTGATTGTAACCCGAGATGGGGTAGCACTTAGGTGAAACTTAGCCGATTGGCTAAGTGTCACACGGGATTTCTCGACATCAGTCGATTGACATGCCATGGAAGTCGATCCGTTATCGCTGACTCGCGGTGTTAGTCGGATCATCAGAACTTATCGATCGATCGCCAAGGATTGGCGATCGACGCTCCTGATCGGGATGATGGAATCGATCCGAGTTGCAAGGGTTTCGCACGACGTTGATCAGTCGAGTGCTCACTTCCGAAACTCGACTGTTGGCTCCATCAGTCGACTGATGGGAAGATCAATCGACTGATGTGGGAGTCGTTGGCTGGAAACCAACGTCAATGAAGCCATTATTGGGCAATGGCTACAGCAGCAGTCGATTGATCGGGGCATCAGTTGACTGTCAATGTGTTAATGGGAAGATTGGGCTCTTCTCTATAAGATGGAGCCTTTGGACACTTGGGGAGCTTAATGCTTAACTCCTAAACATCCTCACAAGTACCCAAACGATTTCCACTCTTCTTACTTGCATTTATTCCAATCTTATTGTAAGAAGAGAGATCTTGTAAGAAAAGGTTACCTCCACCTTGCTTGGTGCCAAGGAGAGAATAGTGAAGCTTAAGGCATGATTCACCTTGGACGAATCGGTCCGTGGATTAGCGGCAAGGCCGTGAACCACGTTACATCTTGGTGTTAGCGTTTGCATCTATTCGTTCTTTACTTTGTCTTAATTGCTTGTTTAGTTTTGTTTTCGTTGCGCTAATAGTGTTTGTAGACAAGTAATCAACGAATGACCATCATCGTCTACTAAGAGGGCTATTCACCCCTTTCTAGCCGGCCACCAACGTTCCAACAAATTTCTCACTGAGATGACTCAGAGATCTGACAAGTCACTTTTTGCAGACGAGCCTGAGAGGCTTCATGATGGGCCTCCATTCGGGCTTGATAGTCTACCATTCGACGGATTGACTATTATAGCTAGTTGCTGCCTACATGAGTAAGAAGCCAATGCAGTTAAGGTTGCATAATTCAAGAAAAGAAAATCATAAGAGGATGATTAACACACTGAGATTATGTCTTAACACAGACGTTCTAAAAGAGCATGTTGCCCTGCCTAGTTTAGAAGATGCACCTCTTTGGAGGAACGAGCATGTAGGCTAGAACAGAGAGAAACCATCTGGGGACCCAGCGAAGGAGGTATCGGAGGTGCTCCCACGACGGATAGACAGGAATTGGGGGTGCAGTCATTGGGGAAGGAGAGGTGCATGAAGTAGTCAGACCGGGAGCTAGGATAGGAGATGGAGGAGTATGCAATGAGTACTTGGAGGGAAGAGCATCCATGTGAAGGCTAGAGGGGTCATATAGCTTCCCTACCATCATGGCTGAGGGAGTCGAGATATAAGGGATTATAGCTAACAATAACGAAGATCATAAAATGGGAAAGAGGGGGAGTGGAAATGAGGTGTCCCGAAGAAGAGGGGGAAGAGGAAAGGATGGGGATTGGAGACCTAAGGGGGCTACTATTGGGAGAAGGAGCTCCCGAATCCTCCGGCGATGATATAACCACAAAGGAGAAAGAACCTTATCCGGAAGAGAAGGTGTGGGCCCTAGGAGGCGAGGCCAACAATGTTGGATCAGAGAATCGCTTGAGGGGGTGAATAAAGATGGAAAAACATGTCTTTTCATTTCGATAAAACCAAAGTATTGCAGCAGAAATAGAAATAAAGCTAAAGTAAATAGACACCTTTGTTTTTACATGCTTCACAATCGAAAGGTTGCTATTCCAAGGCCCCGTGATCCTAGACTGCATACGATGGGAAAATCTACTAAAAGTCTCCTCCTCGTTGGAGGTAGGAGATGACGGTTACAAGAAAAAGATAGAGGAAGAGGCAACAAGCCTACCTCTCCTATTTACAATGAAAAGCTCGAGTACAAGAAGTAAAATAAGTAAAGTAAGACAACAATAATGAAACTACCAATGAATGGATTTGGAATCTCGGTGTGTCATCGACGTTACAACGACGTAGTGTTGTCGTTGAAACTTGGCATTGTAGGAGCACTTTGGGAGCAAGAATGGATGATCCAAAGAAGTGAAAAGCCCCTTCTTTTATAGCCCTTCAAACCCTAGCTCATTGAGATCCAAATCTGGATCAAAACTCCTCATTCCCCCACTTTTGGTTGAGCTTATCTTGACTTTCTTCAAGCTGACCAGTTAGAATAGCAGTCGACTGATGACCCTCATCAGTCGACTGATGGTAGGATCAGTTGACTATTGGCTTGGTCACTCACCTGCAGCAAAGATTAGCACATAAATGTCGAGTAATGGACATTACAATGGTTCCTTACCATCCAATCTCGACCTAGACCTTCCCCCAGAAGTCTTAGTTGGATCGTCGCCTAAGTTCATCCCCGTACAAAGGACACGACCTCACCATTAGTCTGCACTCAGTGCTTACCTCTTGTCTTCCTGACCTATCACTTAGCTTCCGGTCGCCACCGAGGTTCCTCGACTCCATTGAGGTTCTCCTAGTGTCGCTCGACCACCACGGTTTCTCGTCCCAAGATTCTCCAGGTGTCGCTGACCTTCAGCTTAACTTAATTATTTCCTGCACACTTAACACAACACATGAGATAACAATAATAGCTTCATTTTGAACCTTTGCCATAATCAAAATCTAGGTTCGATTATTTGGTGCCCCTACACCAACACACGATGCACAATAAGAGGAGCATCATCATCATCCGAGGGAGGGGAAACCATAGGAGAAGGAGGGGGAGGCACTAGGGTAGAGATCAAAGCCCTATTCTTTTTTTCATTATGCATTGCCACAACAACTTTTTCTCTCTTCCTCTTTCCCTGGGTTAGAAGAACTGAGGCATTAGTAGGTTGGGCAGGAGAGAAAGGTGCAACCTGAGTGAAGGTTTGCAAAGAAGCTGTAGCAGGGCCTGGAACCAGATCTAATGGGGTAGGAGGGTTTGATGACCCTGGTTTATTTTTCTTATCTTCACATTCCAAATATGAGAAGACCTCCATAATAGCCTTCTACATTATGTCATCTACTAGGTAGCAAACAATTGAATTAGTAGTTACCAACCTTATTAAGATATAAACGACAGGAGGTTATCCAAATACCTATCATGGTAGGGTCATCGAAGATGAAGGGAGACAACTTAAAATTGCTGACTAACCATTCATCTATCAAAATTCGAAGGTTGTAAAGATGAACCCAAAGAAGGTGTTATGCATCTTCAAAAGGACACCTTGAACGACACTCTTTCAGAGGAGGAAGAGCCGAAAGGTCTATCCTCCAAGTGTCAAAGTAAGGTAAAGGATCAGGTACCTAGGCAAAGAAATACAATCTTTTCCATCCTTTGTTGGAAGATGGCATCACTCGTAAGAAGAGGTAGTCAAGCTGCCCGACGAAGTAGAATACCCACAACTCTAACATCTTCAAGTGAAACAGATTATGAAACATGAGGGAAGAAAGGGGATGGTTCATATGTTCAAAAATGATAACTGTCCCGGCAAGGATATGGAAGGCATTGAGAGCTAATTGTTTCATGACTATTTTGTGAAAATCTAAGATTTGAAGGTAGATTGGGGGAATCGGTAGGCGAAGACCACCTTTGCGTTGAACTACAAAGAAGGAATGGCAATGGGGAGGAGGACGATGAGGCCAATCAGTAGGTTTTGCAAATAGCAAGGGGATGACTTTTCAAATATATTCGGGTTTTTGTTGACAAAAGAGGTGAGTCAAGGTCAAAGATGAAGACTAGGTTACAAACCACGGAAGGCATCACGACCCCGTTGATTTCCTAAATTGCTAGACAATAATTGAAAAGGAAGATGAAAAAGGGGGATGCTACTTACTAGAGACAAGAAAAAAGATACGACAAACGAAGGAAGGATATGAGGGTGACTGAAGGACGTGAACAAACCCTTCATGAGAAGGATTTCGTCGACACAAAAATTCAATCGGGTGATTATGACTATGTACAACAAAGGGGCATGGTGCTAATATCGAGGTGGAACAAGCGAAAACCTTTAAGGGATGTTGAGAAGCATCCCATAACCCTCTAGGAATAGGGATGCAAAATCATCATGACCATTGTTTCAACCACAATATGCTGACGTAAGGCTCTATGGATACCCTGACTATTTTGGGGGTGGATAATGATACCGTTGTAAGAACCTAGTAAGCACCAACTTGTGAAAAGGGAAACCCACCACTGATTTACTTCGATGAGAAGGGTGAGTCAGTAGCTCGGGAAGGGAAGGGGGAAGATTTAGAGGAGGTAAGTCGTGGCGATTTGTGCAATTGACCTTAGATCAATGTTGACAAGACTCAAGTAGGACTTGAGTAGTGTTTTGATATTTGCCAATATGTTTGACAATGGTTTGACCATATGTTGATCATATGACTAGTGGATGGTTTGGGACATCAAAGGTCATATGAGAGAGAATGTCATGAGGGAGATTGTTGAAGCAGTCAACCTCAATCAAGGTTGGAGTGAAACTTGAGTGGAAGTCCAAGTTTGAAGGCTTGGCAAGGAAAGTCCAAGTATGGATACTTGGCAATAGAGATGTCCAAGAATGGATTCTTGGCAAGGAAAAATTCAAGTATGGATAATTGGTAAAGAAAAAGTCCAAAGGTGTAGTCTTTGCAATGGAAAGTCCAAATATGGATATTTAGAAAAGGAAAAAGTCCATGTGTGTAGTCTTGCCCGTGTATGTCCAAGGTAGTCTTAGCGGCGAAAGTTCAAGTTTGAATACTTGGCGATGGAAGTCCCAAAGGCATGACCTCTTGGTAAAGGTGTTGGTTGAAGCTTACGAAAAGCTTCGCCTCAGTCGCTTGTGCATGGCGATGCCATCTACGTCCCTGGATTAAAAAAATTAATCCTTAACAAAGACGGATTACCCAAGCAACTGATCCATCATCGTGCTATTCGATTCGAGTGGTCCTTTGAACAAACTTGTTGTTCAAGCAACCTAACCCTTTTCCTCGATTAGCCGCGGAATAGATGTTGCACGGATTGTCAATTTTTGTGTTTATCTTCAGGGTCCATGATCATACAATTGTAAACAATCATATACATAATACAAAAGAACACTAATCAAAATAAACAAGATTATACCTCTTGTTATACCTCTTGATCTTCTATTATATTCCTATCCTCTTCTTAGACGTTGTGTGGGCTACGATCCTCCAAGAATTGAAACCTCCTAGACTATGTATCTTTCTTTCCTTGTTCTCTCCGAACAAAGGAAGATAATCAAAGACTTCTTCTCCTGTCTAGTGCCGACCACCAAGCCACCAACTTGATTATTGTTGTCGGCCAAGGAGAGGAAGAAGGAGATGGTGTGGGCGCCGGGCAAGAGCTCCAAGGGAAGAACCCTAACACTTGTTGCCGCCGGCCAAAGGAGAAGAAGAGAGGGATATGGGCGCCGACCAAGAAGATAAAGGAGAAGAGGGGCGCCGACTTAACCTTAGGAAGATAGGAAAACCTTCCACTTGTTTCGCCCAAGACCTCTCCAAACCCTAGCTGCCCAACTCTTGAAGTAAACCCTAATCTCCAAAAGGATTAGTTGCTGCCCAATCCAAGGAGCAAACCCTAGAATTCCCAATTCTATATTGCCGCCCAAGCCTTTGCATCATATTTAAAGATTTTGCCCAAACTCCCTTTTAATCTCATCTGTCGAATCTAGGTTTCATGAGGGTTTAAATAGGCTACAATAGGGATCATGAGGAGGAGTTGGATCTTGGCCACCCAATGGTTCAGGCCCACATAAAATCCGATCTATTAATGATAATTCATTCCACTAGAGGATTATCATTGATCTACCTCACCAACCCCGATAAATAAATATGGGCTCCATACATTAATTGTACAAATGTCTCCCCGTGTTTAAGATATCGAATGTCTGTCAATTAATTAATTTACTGACAATTAATTAATCTACATCTAACTCCATGAGTAGTACCACTCAACCTCATCATCATGTCAGACCAAGTCCACCTACAGGGTTTACATGATGATCCTTATGAGCTCCTCAAGGGGACATCATCATCCTAATATATAGGACACGGTTTCCTCCTATAGTCAATGGCACACCATGTAAATAATATTATTTCCCAACTTATTGAGCCTATCGATTTAATCTATAAATCTCTCCCATTGGTAAATCAAAGAAATAAATATTAAGTACATGTGCTCGTTATTATATCGAGATTAAGAGCATGTACACCATAATATCCGAGGTCCGATTTAATTATGTAGTCAACAATAAATTGAATCACCTCTAAGTTGGTCCTGCTCAATACAAACAAAGTGTACTAGTGTAATTCTATGGTCAAGACAAACCAATACCAAATTACGCTACAACCATACCAATGGTTTGTCCAAAACCATCTCGGTTGTGAGCCGCTACTTATACTCTACAAGGAACTGATAACATGATCTTCCATGTGAAACCATACACCATGTTATCTACAATGTAATGTATCAAACAATATGCATAACCATAAATATGTAAACAATGATCATGTGACTATTATTTCAAAAATAAAGATGATCATACAAAAGATAGACTTTTTTGTATACATCCCAAAAATATCCCACTTATACTAAAAGACTATGCTGTCTTCATACTGCCATACATCTGATTTCCATTCCCTCCATATGCCTATCAAAAGCTCTCACTAAAAGGGCCTTAGTGAAAGGTCTACCAGGTTATCCTCTGATGCAATCCTGACGACAACAATTTCTTCCCGCTTTATGATCTCTCTTATCATGTGGTACTTGCGCTCTATGTGTTTACTTGCCTTATGGGCTCGTGGTGCCTTCAAGTTTGCTACTGCACCACTATTATCACAATAAATCGTGATAGTTCTAGGCAAATCAGGAATCACATCCAAGTCCATCAAGAATTTCTTGAGCCATACAACTTCTTTGGCTGCCTCAGAGGCTGCCACATACTCATCTTCCATGGTGGAGTCCACCACGCATTTCTGCTTGACACTCCTCCATACAATGGCTCCACCTCCCAAAGTAAACACAAAACCCGAGGTAGACTTACTGTTATCCCTATCTGATTGGAAGTCAGAATCTGTGTAACCCATAGGGAGTAATTGATCTGCCTAGTATACTAGCATATAATCTCTTGTCCTTCTCAGGTACTTCAATATATGCTTTACCACAGTCCAATGTCCCAGTCTTAGATTACTCTGATATCTGCTAACCAGGCCCACAGCAAAGCACATAAGGAACCACCTTCATCTCCTTTATCTCCTTTGATGTTCTAGGACACATCTCTTTGGATAAAGGTACTCCATGCCTAAAAGGTAGAAAACATTTCTTGGAGTTCTACATGGTAAAACGAGCCAAAATAGTGTTTATGTATGAAGCTTGAGATAAGCACAACATCCTTTTCCTGCGATCCCTTATCACCTTGATCCCAAGGATGTGTCCCACTTCTCCCAAGTCCTTCATATCAAACTGTTTGGACAACCATACCCTTACATCTGATAACACTTTGACATTATTGTCAATTAACAAAATGTCATCTACGTATAGTACAAGAAATACCACTACGTTTCTGCCACATCTCTTGTATACACAAGACTCATCCGGACTTTGAATAAATCCATAAGACTGAATTACCTCATCAAAGCGGATGTTCCAAGATCTCGAAGCTTGCTTCAATCAATAAATGAGCCGATTAAGCTTGCACACTAGATGCTCTTTGCCTTTTACAATGAATCTCTCTAGTTGCTCCATATAGATGTTTTCCTCAAGACTTCCATTAAGGAAAGTTGTCTTGACATCCATCTGCCACACCTCATAATCTATATGAGCAGCAATAGATAAGAGAATCCGAATAGACTTAAGCATGGCTACCGACGAAAAGGTCTCCTCATAATCGATGCCCTCTTTCTGAGTATACCCTTTCGCAACAAGCCTCACTTTGAAGATCTCAACCTTCCCATCTATTCCTCTCTTTCTTTTGTAGATCCACTTGCATCCAATGGTTTTTACACCGTTGGGTGGTTCTACTAGCTCCGAGACCTGATTTGAATCTATAGATTCTATCTAAGAATTCATTGCACTTTGCCAAGATACCACATCTTTATCTTGGATTGCCTCGTCATATGTCCAGGGATCAGGTTCATGTTCGCTAGATACCAAATCAGAAGATTCTCCCAAGAATATAAATCTATCAGGTTGTCTAACAACCCTCCCACTATGACGAGGTATCGCCTGTGTATCCTCTGTGACACACAGTGTAGTCACTTATGGTATATCCTCTTCTACCGGTGGTACTGAAGTAGTGACTTCCCCTCTCAATTTCTCCAGAACAATCTTACTCATGGGCTTGTGGTTCATCACGTAGTCTTCCACTAAAAATATGGTGTTCGTGCTAACGATCACCCTCTGATCTCTAGGACTATAGAACAAACCACCTTTCATTCCTCTAGGATAGCCTACGAACATGCGCACTTATGTATGTGGTTCTAACTTACCAGCATCTGCCTTCAGCACATGTGCTGGACTACCCCAAATCCGAATATGTCTTAGACTAGGCTTTCGCCCAGTCCACAATTCTATGGGAGTAGAAGGCACTGATTTAGATGGTACCAAGTTTAGAATATACAATATCGTATCCAGAGCATACCCTCAGAATGAATCTAGTAACTCAGAATAACTCATCATCGATCTAACCATCTCCATAAGAGTCCTATTCCTTCACTCCGCTACACCATTCTACTGGGGTGTGCCAGGTGCAAACAATTGGAATTGAATCCTAGCCTCTAATATGTAATTCCTAAATTCTCCCAAGAGGTACTCACCACCATGCTCAGATCGTAGTGTCTTGATACTTTTACCTTGACGTTTCTCCACATCAGCCTTGAATTCTTTGACCTATCAAAGCATTCAGACTTGCGGTGCATCAAGTAAATGTATCCATATCTTGAATAATCGTCTATAAAAGAGACGAAATATTCAAAATCACCTCTAGCCTGGATAGACATAGGACCACACAAATAAGAATGAACCAATTCCAACACATCTTTGGCTCTATACCCCTTGGCCTTAAAAGGCCTCTTTGTCATTTTACCTTCCAAGCAAGATTTCCAGGTTGGGAAATCATCCACCACTAATGAACCTAAAGGTCCTTCAACTATCAACCTTTGAATTTTACTCTGGTTAATATGACCTAACCTTAGATGCCAAAGATATGTTTGGTTCATTTTCGAAGGTTCTTTTCTCTTATTAGATTTAGAAGATGAGTTATTTACTTCTATTTGCATCGTGGGAGCTTTTGGTTCAAGGGTATATAAATTTCCTATCAATGCACCAGAACATATAATCTCCCTATTCCTTTTTATAATCACTCTGTCATTAAAAGAAATAGAATATCCATCCAAAAACAATTTAGAAACCTAAATCAAATTTTTTTCTAAATAAAGGTACATAACGGTAATTTTTGAGAACCAAAGTTTTATTTCTATCAAAAGATAAATAAACATCTTTCACAGCAATAGCCGCCACCTTCGTAGCATGGCCCAAGTAAACGGTAATCTCCCCCTCAGCTAGTCGTCTGGTTTCCTGGAACCCCTGTAAAGTATTGCAGACATGATCAGTGGCTCCCATATCTACACACAAGGTGCTGGTAGATAATACCGCTAAACATGTTTCAACGACTAGACCAAAAGATATACCTTTGTTCTGCTTCCGATTGGGGATGTCCTTCTTCCAATGTCCAGTCTGCTTGCAAGTGAAGCACTTGCCTTTCGTCTTCTTCACTCCTCCCTGAGATCCTCCCGCCACCTTTGCTCCACCTTGTTTCTTCTTCTTCTTGCCTTTTGGCTTAGGAGTCGAAACCTTCTGAGCAACCATGGCCTCAGCCTGAGCACTCTGATGAAAAAGCCATTCTGTCGCTTAGAGTCCTGTCAGAAGCTTCACCAACGAATACAACCAATTATTCATGTTTAATTTAGGCGAAACTGCTCAAAACTCCTAGGTAGAGATTGGATAATGATATCGACCAGGATTTCCCCATCGATCTCATCTCCAAGGACTTCCAGCTCATTCAAATGAGCCATCATCTTGAGAACATGATCCCTCACGGGTGTTCCCTCGTCCATGGTGGTCATCATCAAGTTCCTCATTGCTTCCTGCCTCGCAGCCCAATTCTGGTGTTCGAAAAGTTCCTTGAGATTAAGCATCATGTCATAAGCAGTAGGCATAGCTTCATGCTGATGTTCCAAAACATTTGACATAGAAGCCAAAATATAAAACTGCGCCATCTCATTAGCCTTAATCCACTTTTTATAACTCTCTTTCTCCTTTTCCCCATAATCATCCGCAGGCATAGGAGGACACTCTTTGAAGAGTACATACTTGTACTCCTCAGCAGTCAAGAAAATATCTAGATTCCTTTTCCAATCAACATAATTGGGTCCAGTAAGTTTATTTTCCTTTAGTATCACAGCAAGTGGGTTGAAAGTCATTTTTGAAAAACCTAATAATCACATAGATCAAAACATTAGATTTCAAAAATTTATTGATTCCTCAAACAATAAAATTTTAAAATCAACCAACACCTCAAAACACTGAGAATATCGTATGCCACGATAGTGTGGACGTATACAAATTCTACATTTGTAAGAGGAGGTTTTACCCATTAATTTTATTATTCTGTCAACCTTACTTTTAGACAAATAAAATTAATAGTTGGTTCCTCTTTGGCCCTACAAATAAAAGCAGTGACTCTGATGGGGAGGATACTCCTATTTGCATCTAAATGTTCACCATTACCCGATACTAACACAATTATCTCGGATTATGTGCCTTCCAATGCGGAAGTACACATGCTCCTAAATAATTTATTATAACCATATTTGACCTTTGTGATCCGCAAAACAAACTCATCCGATGGGGAGGAAGACACTCAGAGCCAACGCGCAAGTTTGTTTCCATCACATGTCAAATTGTAATGGAGGCCATGGAAATTTTAAAAAAATATCCCTCTCCCACTTAATAATTTAAAATGAGGAATTTTCCTAGCACACAACATGTATATCAAACAAGAAGCAATAAATATGAAAAAATATTTTCCAACTATTATGGCTTTTGTTTTCCAATTTGCCTCCCGTCGTGTCGCCATCTTATCCGCTTCTCCCTATGCCATTACAAGCCATCCGAAGATCCGAGCCGAGAAAAATTATTTTAATTTACATCCATTGATCCTATACTCCACAAAGGAGTGTACATGAAATCTAGATCGAAAGTAAACTAAAATAAAAGAGTGGCTAAACAATGATGTACTTAATTATAAAAATTAAATACTAGTGATGCGACGAGGAAAATATGTTCACTCCTTTTCAATGCAGTGAAGCACTGAGGGAGATCTCAGAGGGTTCTCACAGGCCGCAATCAGTAAAGAATAAGAAGATGAAGTAGATAAAATGCAAAAACCGATACCAGCAATCGAAACTCAGACACAAGATGTAACGTGGTTTGGAATGAGGATTCCTACTCCACGGAGGTGAGCTTTCTCACCGGGTGCAGCGCCTAAGCACTTTCACTATGAAGGTCCTCCCTTACGGAAAAGAAGTTTCTGGAGGTGGAGGAGAAAAACCTCTTACAGTGATATCACAAGACGAGAAAAAGTACAAGAGATGTAACAACAACAGATCTCTATCCTTCTTCTCCGGCGAGGTGGTTGTCGCTCTCCATCTCCTCTTGTGCCTTCTTCTCTCTTGCTGGGTTGGAATAATTGCGGACCCTCTTCCTCTTCTTTCTTCCTCCCTTTTATCTTCCTCTTTTCCTCCATCGTGACATCGTGGGTTGTCTCCATCGTACACGTGGTCACCACCTCCACCTGGAGAATCATTCTGTTACAGATATGAGGAACGAAGGCTCCTTGGAATATTGTGTGGGGCCTCCTAAGCTGTTGCATAACGCCTCTTCCTCTAATTTTCGGGTAACAAGGTTAGACTGTCTCCCTCAACCATCCACTTTAGGTAAAGCTAACTTAGGTCTATGGCCCATGGGTGACCTAGCCTTAGGGCTCCGCATCAACCCGACCCTTTATCCATCCCATCAGCTTCTGGGATTATCTAGCTGAATCAATTCCTGTTCCGCCCTTGGTGAAGTACCTTTCCGTCTCTCCTTTGCCATGCCAATTGCTTCTGCTAATTCTCCCGTGCCAATTGCTTCTACTAATTCTCTCGTGCCAATTGCTTCTGCTAATTCTCCCATGCCAATTGCTTCGGATATTTGCGCCCGAACCATTCTTCCTTTTCTCCCTTCGCTGAGCCGAATATTTTGGCTCGGATCATGTGTTACATGCTAACCCTTCTATCTGGAGTATATAAAAAAGGTACCAGTAGTATCATTAGTCAACCCCTGAAATTAGTCAAGCGAAGTTATAAGCTTGACTTTTCAGATGTATATAAAGTTTCTGCCCTATGTTTTATTTCTTAACTGAAACTCACTCTTTCCCTTATAGCTTCCTTATGTATACTTGAGGCGGCCCGATAGGCCCATGGGCCCCGCTTCTCCTTCTCCTTTTATGCAGTCGAACCGTCACGAAAAATCCTATATAAACCCCTGCCTTCTCCTTTTAGCGTGTTTAACAATCCTATTCGTTCTACTTCTTCCGTGATTTTCACCGGCGGCGTTTCGGCGACCCAGTCCTTCCTTTTCCCCACGATTCTTCCTTAACCTCCGAGTAAGTACTCTGCCTTGTTCACACCCATGGCTCCTAAGACCATCCCTTCACCCGCATGGTATGAACATACCATAACTCAACTAGATTGCAATCATTATTTCTTTAATCTTAAGGACAAATATATAGACCCTTCTATAAAATGTTGTTTTACTACCAAGATGCATCGACCCCATAGTCCTCCCGGTCTGACTTGCTTCTTCTCTGAACAATTTCATAACGACCTGTCCCTACCAGTACCGGTGGTCTATTTGGACCTTCTAGACTTCTATGGACTACCCCTGAACCAATTCACCCCCAATTCCTTTCGGATTCTGTCGGGAGCCCATATAGTGTTCCAACACTTAAACCTCTCTTTAACCCCCGAAATATTCCATTGCTTTTTCTAATTAAAATCTTCCAAGGCAGGTCTCTTCTATCTATCTAGCCGTTCAGACTGGCAATTCTTAGTGAACCTGCCTACTTCCCACAAGGGATGGGAAGAATTATACTTCTTTGTACAACTTCTAGAATCTCTACCTTATTATGATACCTGGAAGGTAGACCTTCCCGAGTTGCCTCCCTTTCGGGAAATGACGACCAAATGCCCCTTCCCGGAGGTTTATAAAGTATTAGGAGAGTTACATTACTGCTCAAATTACCTAATAGAAACTCCCATTTTGAGCCACTTTGGATTGTCTCCTTTACCTTTGATGACTTCGGTTGCTGTAGGTAGGGTGATATTTACCCTACAGTATGACTTCCTTTCTATATTATTCATCTTTCTCACTAGTACACTTTGCAGATAACCTAATGCAGAAGGCTTTGGTGGAAGGAGAGGCAATTGAGGCTGCCAAAAAGAAGAAAACCTCAACTAAAAGAGGTAAATCGATGGCGACTCGTCATCCCCTCGGAAAAAAATGCGGCTCACTAAGAAAGGAGCCTCAAATTCATCTGCTCTTCTCCCCTCATCTTCCGACCAGCCAGGGTCTCAGTCCCTAACCATTTATGAGCCGAGAAGAAGAGACAATACCTCATTTGCCCCTTCTCCATCTCCTCAAGGAGGGGACTCTCCCTCCCATTTTCTCCATTCCTCCCCATCTGCACAGAATTCACCCACACCTTCTCATACTGAATCTCCCCAAGCTCCTATCCCCTCTGTCGCAAGAGCTTCTCCTCCTCCCCTTCGACGTATCAGACCCCCCACTTTCTTCTGAAGGGGAGGATCCTTCCCTTCCCGTTCCTCCGAGGGCCACATTGGGGTCCCTGCTGAAGATCCAGCACCCCTCGGAGGTGAAAATTTTCAATCAGTCGGGCATACAAGGCCCCTGTGAACAAGTGGGCAAGCTGTTGGCGGAGGTATCTACTATTTCTTCCTTATCTTTAATATACGTCACTATACATCGACATATACTAACGTTGATTTCCTTCTTCCAGGCCTCATCCCAACATCACAACATGGTAGTCCAACTGGCTCAGTTCCAATCGAGCGTGGAGACCCGCCACTTTGCCGCCATATCGCAACAAAAAGAGCTCATTTGGCAATTAAGCGAGCAAGAGGCGAAGGAAGCGGACCTAAGGGGCCAGTGTGAAGATGTAATGATGCGACTGGCCCTGGTCCAAAGCGAGAAGGAGGAGATGCAGCGAAAAAAAGAAGAACTTGAACAGCGCATCTTCTTACAATCCGGTCGCAATGTAGCGTGACCCGTGAATTGAAGGAATATAAAGGGTATCTTGGGGATGCCATGATCAAAGCTGCTGACTCCTTGACTACAATTCTACAACTTCAGCAAGAATGCCACCGGCTTAAACTGGAGTGTCAAGCCTGGGAAGCTACCAAGAAATCCTGTATAGAGAAATGTCAGGAGCTTTCCTCCAGGGTGGTGACTCTCCCTCAAACCTTATCGCCGGTGGCTCAGCAATAGTCCACCCTTCACAAAGAGTACTTCGAAGCTCTTTCAACTCTAGGACAGCAACCTATACAGGCAGCTACCGAAAGAGATGCCTTGGCAGCCAAATTGGCGGAAAGTCAAGCCCAGCTGGCCAAATGTCAATACCAGCTGAAGGAGCAAGAAGCCGATCATAAAGGACGCTATGTCAAGAAGGGAGTAGATTTATTCATACTAGGTTTTGAGGGGTCCTCATCTCAAAATGCCGAACAAGGATACCCGCCTCCCGGCACAGACACTAGCTATTTGAATCCTGTAGATGCGCTAGCTAAGTGTCCTCCCGAACTCTTTGAGTTGTAATTTCCACTATTCTCTTCTTTAGTAATTTTATCAATAGCTGCTCTCTTGCTTCTGAATAATAAATTTGTCCATATATCTAGTTGTCATCGTCTTGTTATGTTCCTTGATGGGTCGGGAATTCTGAACCAATTTTAAACTGTTCTCTTTTTATACTATTATCTCTTTTCCCGTGTCGTATGGCACAATCACCTAGTTGGTTCAGGAACGTACTTGGAAGGTCTTGAATGAAATTATTCATATCCGATCCAATTTTGGTTCGGGGATTTGCTTGAAGAGTCTTGCATAATATTATTCATATCCGTCCCGATTTTGATTCGGGGATTCGCTTTAAGTGACTTTTGCCTGTTGATCTTCCCTATCCCTCTTACTGCTTCGGAAATGATATCAGTCTCTTCATCTTCTTCCCCTTCCCCAGAACTTTTTGCCGTCACTTTCCTTCCACTATAAATCATCGCCCTCCATGTCTTCGTCCTTCTATCTCACCATCATGGCATCAGCGGGGCACCCCATCGAGATTTCTTCAGAATCAGAATATTTTGAACTACAAGACTGGGTTTTTGAAGGCCTGGAAGACTCGGATACCCGCTCAACAGCCACTTCAGCCTTCCACCCCCTTCCTTTTCCCCTTCCCATTCTAGCTCCAACCACTCCTACAGGGAGGTCCTTTCGTGCACCCTTCCCCTCCTTCCGCAATAGGGTGTGGAATCCTCCCTTCACATGGGAGTATACAGTGGGAGACCCCCGTGCCGCCGCGGAACTTCCCCCACTTCCACCAGCGCTGGCTTTCATCCCAGTTCCCTCGGCGAGAGCTCATCCTCCTCCTTTTAATGAAGGTCCATCATCCATTCCTCCGTCCCAAGGCGAGCGCTTCAAGGTCATCTTGGCGCCTTCTCCCCCAAAAGAGACCTCTCCCGCTTCGTCTGTTAGGAGTAATCAGAGAAGATCTTCATAGATTAAGTTAATGTAATCATTTCAAATATGTTAATGAAAATGAGGGAGGGAACTGATATTTGCTTTTGTCGTTTTCTCGTAGAAGTAAGGTTTCTGTCTTCAGAAGGACTGTAATATGGTCCGAACATGCCTTCTTCTATCATCGCCCGGGAATTTGGACCCTCTTAATTACAGTTATAGTTCCGTCGACTGTCCACCTACTGTCTCTACGCTTCCTCTTCTTTACTGGCATTTATTATCCCTATCTCTTCGTCAAATAAATGCGCTCTTCTCCTTCCTCGCTATAAAGACTTCTGACCCTTATCAAATAGCTTCCACCTTTTCCCTTTCCTTTCATTTGCCATGGACAGAATATCTGAATAGGGCAGCAGTTCCTTTCTTACTGAAGAACAGATAACGAGCTTGGAGGAGCAAGTGAAGTATTTGCAACAACGGCTGAAGGAAGCTTCCGCCAGTAATCGCTCTCTGCGTCAACAACTGGTCGGGTCCCAAAAGGAGTTAGCCAAGCAAATATTCCTGTAGCAGTCTTACCATCGGCAATTACTGTGCCAACCTCGACCGCACAAAGGAGCTCCATCCATTCCGCCCAACAAAGAACTGTAATACCCTAGATGTATAAGGGTTTCTTTTGTTAACTCCCCCTTGTAAATGACTCAGAATATGTAATTTTCCTGCATCAGTGAACTTTCCCTATTTATCCTCTTCTTCCAGTATCTTTTGAGTTGTGTCACACTTTACTTTTTTCGTATTCACATAGACTGACATATAGTTGAGGCATATTTCAACTCTTCTGCCTTTTTACCCTGCCGGGAATATAGAACCACTAAATGAGCCAACTCTGCTACTCTACGGGAATAAAGCAATATAAAGTTAAATAAGGAATTCAACTTCTCCCGCTTTACTGGGACAAAAATGATATATAACTGAGGAGACCTCAGTTCTTCCGTTCCGCCACCACACAGGGATTTCTCCCGCTTCGCGGGGATAAAAATTAAGTATAACCGAATGAATTTTGGTTCTTCCGTTCCACCACCACACAGGGATTTCTTCCGCAATGCGGGGATAAAAATTTAAGTATAACCGAGTACATTTCGATTCTTCCGTTCCACCACCACACGGGGATATCTTCTGCTTCGCGGGGATACAAATTTATATATAATATATAACCGAGGAATCTCGGTTCTTCCGTTCCGCCACCACACGTGGATTTCTTCTGCTCTGCGGGGATAAAAATTGAGTATAACTGAATAAATTTCGGTTCTTCCGTTCCACCACCACACGGAGATATCTTCCGCTTCGCGGGGATAAAAATTTATATATAATATATAATCGAGGAATCTAGGTTCTTCCGTTCCGCCACCACACGGGGATTTCTTCCGCTCTGTGGGGATAAAAATTGAGTATAACCGAATAAATTTGGGTTCTTCCGTTCCACCACCACACGGGGATATCTTTCGCTTCGCGGGGATAAAAATTGAGTATAACCGAATAAATTTCGGTTCTTCCATTCGACCACCACGCGGGGATATCTTCCGCTTCGCGGGGATAAAAATTTATATATAATATATAACCGAGGAATCTCGGTTCTTCCATTCCGCCACCACACGGGGATATCTTCCGCTTCACGGGGATAAAAATTGAGTATAACCGAATAAATTTCGGTTCTTCCATTCCACCACCACACGGGGATATCTTCCGCTTCGCGGGGATAAAAATTTATATATAATATATAACCGAGGAATCTCGGTTCTTCCGTTCCGCCACCACACGGGGATTTTTTCGCTCTGCGGGGATATAAATTGAGTATAACCGAATAAATTTCGGTTCTTCCGTTCCACCACCACACAGGGATATCTTCCGCTTCGCGGGGATAAAAATTGAGTATAATCGAATAAATTTCGGTTCTTCCGTTCCACCACCACACGGGGATAAAAATTTATATATAATATATAACCGAGGAATCTCGATTCTTCCATTCCGCCATCACACGGGGATTTCTTCCGCTTTGCGGGGATAAAAATTTAGTATAACTGAATAAATTTCGGTTCTTCCGTTCCACCACCACACGGGGATATCTTCCGCTTCGCGGGGATAAAAATTGAGTATAACCGAATAAATTTTGGTTCTTCCGTTCCACCACCACACGGGGATATCTTCCACTTCGCGGGGATAAAAATTTATATATAATATATAACCGAGGAATCTTCGTTCTTCCGTTCCGCCACCACACGGGGATTTCTTTCGCTCCGCGTGGATAAAATTTGAGTATAATCGAATAAATTTTGGTTCTTCCGTTCCGCCACCACACGGGGATATCTTTCGCTTCGCAAGGATAAAAATTGAGTATAACCGAATAAATTTCGGTTCTTCCGTTCCACCACCACACGGGGATATCTTCCGCTTCGCGGGAATAAAAATTTATATATAATATATAACCGAGGAATCTCGGTTCTTCCGTTCCGCCATCACACGGGGCTATCTTTCGCTTCGCGGGGATAAAAATTGAGTATAACCGATTAAATTTCGGTTCTTCCGTTCCACCACCACACGGGGATATCTTCCGCTTTGCGGGGATAAAAATTTATATATAATATATAGCCGAGGAATCTCGGTTCTTCCGTTTCGCCACCACACGGAGAATTCTTCCGCTCTATGGGGATAAAAATTGAGTATAACCGAATAAATTTCGGTTCATCCGTTCCACCACCACACGGGGATATCTTCCGCTTCGCGGGGATAAAAATTGAGTATAATCGAATAAATTTCGGTTCTTCCGTTCCACCACCACATGGGGATATCTTCCGCTTCATGGGGATAAATATTAAGTATATATTGCTCAAAGGCCATCAACATAAAGGAGGTGACGCCTTCATATCATCCCTCTTTTGGCTTTTCTCCTCAAGGGGAACACCTATATCCGCCCCTTCCCATGCAAATGAGGGCTTTAGTACATAATGGGCCATTTAGAAAAATAAACCCTTCTTTCCCTTTCAATTATGGCCTCCTTCACCACAGACGAGGAGCCCAATAATGGTTATAATCCCATTCTTCCCTCCTTTTATAGGGGATCCTTTGTCTTCGTCTCTTTTGCTATCTTCATCCTTTCGCCTTTTCGTCTCCTTCTTCTTTGCCTGTTCGTTCCTCTGCCGCCACACTCCGTTGCCTCAATCCCTTTTTTCAGCCCTTTTTCTTTATTCTAAGACCCTCAAAATGCATTCTACCTTCTTCCAGGAGATAGCGGGCCATTATCCTCACTGCAAGAGGGGTGCCGGTCAGCCGCCGGCTTCATCTTCCTCTTCACCTTCCCCGATCACCACCACACCTGCTTCATCTCGTCTTTCTTCCTCTCCTCTTCCTGCAACCCTTGTTATCTCTACCCCGGAGGAAACCGGGGTAATTAGTCCTTCCTCACTTCCTCCGGCATTTACAAACCCTAGCTCTCCCACTTTTTCTCTTTCTTCCACCAATGTTTGGAAGTCGCCTTCTCCTTCCCTGCAACCTGAGGATGCACTTGGGGAAGATGTACCCCCATGTCAGCCAATAACAGAGGTTGGCTCACCCCTGCCTTCTCTTTCCCCTGAATATTATTCCTCCTCTGAACCCATGGCGGTTGATATCCCCTCACTGCCAATTTCCCCCTCCACTCATCACCTGAAGAGCCCTTCTCCTCCCATAGATATCACCCCACTCCCGCCATTATAAGCGAACTTCCCACCCCAGTACCATCCGTCCCATCTTCTTCCCTTTCTCCCAGGAGTCTTCGGATCTTGAAGTTAGAGGAAGTGGTTCCTCGCATGGAAAGCCTACGCCATGCTCTGGATTTGGTAGGTTTTCTCAATTAGCTTCCTTATCTTTATCTTACTAACCAATTTCTTTCCCACGACCGGTATGCAGGCCCTGACCAACCATCAAGAGTTGGATCGCTCCCTTCATCAATATTGAGCTCAAGCTCTGAAATGGGAGCGGCAACAACAGGAAGATTTGGCAAATGCTCAGAATCAAGAACGGCTCCTGTTGCAACAACTGCACCTATGCCAGGAGCAATTAGCCGAAGCTCGCCAACAAATTCAAAAGGATGCTGATACCATTCCAACATTACGGGAACAACAGCGAGTGGGTGTGGAGCCACCCGTTCCCCAGCGGGAAGTCCAACCGGCTCCTCTTGAGGAGGGATCTTCCTCTGCTCGAGAATTAATACATCTTCAAGGGCAGGTAGCAGAGCTCCTCCAGGGGAAGCAACAGGACTCTAACACCATCGCTCATCTTCAGGTTCAACACCGGCAAGCCCAAGATAAAATAGGAGACCTCTGCACCCGCTTATGCAAGGAGGTACAAGAAAACTCATCCCTCATAAATTCCAGGGCGCATGCTCACACCCATCTACGCAAGCAAGAGACTTCCTTCCAGAGGCTGAACACTGAACTTGCCCGAACCAGATCTTATTCTGAAGTAGTGGAGGTAATTTCAGCTTTAATGCGTCAAAATATGATGGAGATGACACACCTTGTACAGCAGGACCAAAATTCCCGAGCCGACGATGTTTCCCTCCTAGCCGATGCTATTATGGAGGTGTCACGACGCTATGTTGATGTACGTCGAAAGCTTCAAGAACAATAAGAAAAATGTCATAGGCTTCATCGAGATCGGAGCCCTGACCGCCCGAACCGCTAGGAGTGACTCATCATTTTGCTGCGCGCCAATTATCATGACGAATTTAATGAAGCGGTTCGGCAATATGCTGATCAAGGATTACCTCCTCCAACTTATCCTTCATTCTCTTTAAATTGGTAGGCTGGCTTTCGATGTTATCCTCCCGACCGATTTAAGCTGTAATTCGATATATTGTTTTGAAACGGGAGCTTCCTTTCCATTTTCTTTCTCTTTTGCAAGATTTATTAACAGTACCGTATTACACTTGTAAATGACTCATTAATGAAATCTGAAGGGTACTTTGCGTCTAATTAATGCAATCAAGTTAGGAAGTACACCCCTTCGGAGTCTCATAATTCCTCTTCTTCTATTCCCCACTTCTCATACAGTGTGAAAAAGTTTTAAATGAATGACATTCCAAGGTCGTGGAAGTTCTTTGCCTTGGTTATCTTTCAGATAATATGCTGACCCCGCTACGCAGCGCGTTACTTCATAGGGTCCTTCCCAGTTTGGAGCTAGCTTTCCAGGGTCTCCAGCGGAATTAACTTTTCGCAAAACCCAATCCCCCTCTTGAAATCTTCGAGGCATCACTTTCTTATTAAAGGCTCGCTGCACTCTTTGCTTGTAAAATTTCGCTCGCCTCCGTGCCATCTCTCGCTTTTCCTCCACCAAGTCCAATTCAGCGCTTCGGATAAGTTGGTTTTGATTTGGTTCATACACCTTTATCCGAGCGCTACTTAAGAGAACTTCGATCGAAATAACAGCTTTCGTCCCGTACACTAAACTGAAGAGAGTTTCCCCTGTTGCAGTCTTTGGTGTAGTTCGGTAGGCCAACAGGACTCCTGGTAATTCTTCTACCCAGTTTCCCCTCTGAGCCCCCAATTTGGTCTTTAATCCTTGAATGAGAATTCTGTTAGTCACTTCCACTTGCCCGTTAGCTTGAGGGTGAGCTACTGAAGTGAAAGCCTGCTGAATGTTGAGACTTTGGCACCACTCTTTGATCTTTTTTCCTTGGAACTGTTGTCCATTGTCACTGACTATTTTCCGCGGAATACCATATCGACAAACAATATTCCTCCATAAGAACTGTATCACAGCATTCTTAGTAATTTTGGCTAGGGGCTCTGCCTCCACCCATTTAGAGAAATAATCTACGACCACCAACAAAAACTTCTTCTGTAAAGGTGCCACTGGCATCAGACCCACTATATCCATTCCCCATTGATCAAAAGGACATGAAGAGACCACGACTTTCATTAACTCAACTGGTCGTTCGGAACAGTTGCTATGCTTCTGACAAGCGGGGCAAGCTTGCACTATACGAGCAGCATCTTGCTGGAGAGTAGGCCAAAAATATCCTGCTAATAGGGCCTTCCTTGCTAAAGCTCTCCCTCCTAAATGATTTCTGCAGCAACCTTCATGAATCTCCCAGAGTACCCATTCCGCATCCTCACTTCCCAAGCACTTCAATAAGGGTCGTCCGAAAGAAGTCTTGTATAAGTCCCCATTTAAGAGGGTAAACCGTTTGGCTCGGCTTATTAAAGTGGATGCCGCTGCTTTTTCTTTAGGGACCTTCCCATGTCGTAGATAAGCTATGATGTCAGTCCTCCAATCAGGAATTAGGCTTGATTTGGGCGTGTCTTCCTCCACGTTGCATATTGCTAAGGATGTATGGATTTCCGCATGGACTGTTTCCAAGGACTTCACTCCTTCCATAACACTAGCCATCCGAGCCAATTCATCTGCCTTCCCGTTATTCTCCCGCAGGATTTTCTTTAAGAGGACTTGACAGAATTGAGCATTTTCTTTCTCAAAAGCCTTTAAGTACTTATGCAGCCTTTCCTCCCAAACCGCGAAAGAACCTTGAAGTTGGGATATTACCAACTAGGAATCCGAATGGATTACAATTGAATAAGCCCCTACCGCTTTAGCAGCCTGCAATCCCACTAGAATGGCTTCATATTCCACGTCATTATTGGAGGCCCGATATCCCAGGCGAACGGCTATACGGGTCTCCTCCTTATTAGGGGAAATTAATAGAACACCGACGCCGTTACCCGAAGATCCTGAAGAACCGTCTACGAATTTATTCCATGCATCTGATCCCTCCTCTTTTGCTGACGAACCATCTTCCGGGCTGCAAGGTACCTCTGCTAGAAAATCAGCGAGCGCTTGGGCCTTGATAACCGTTCGGGGTTGGTAGTGAATATCATACTCGCTTAGTTCTACCACCCATTTGGCCAATCTTTCGAAAATATTAGGCTTAGTGATGACCTTGCCCAATTCGCTGTGAGTTAGAACGGTGATGGGATGAGCCAAAAAGTACGGCCTCAATTTACGGGTGGTTAACACTAGAATATATGCCAGCTTCTCTAGTTCTGTATAACGGAATTCAACCCCCTTCAGAATATGGCTGGTATAATAAATAGGCTGCTGATGAGATCCTTCTTGTTTCAATAAAACCGAACTAATAGCTCCTTCTGAGACGGCCAGATACATCCATAATGGTTCTCTGGCTATTGGTTTGGCTAGCAGTGGGAGTCCAGCCAAATATTTCTTCAACTCCTAGAAAGTCTGTTCACATTGATCATCCCACTGAAATTTAGTAGCCTTGCGCAGGATCTTAAAGAAAGGCAACCCTTTGTCCGCCGATCTGGCTATGAATCGGGATAAAGAAACAATCCTGCCCACCAACTTATGGGTTTCTCGTAGATTAGCGGGTGATTTCATGTTGCATAGTGCCTGCACCTTTTCAGGGTTGGCTTGCAACCCCTTCTCTGTCACTATGTACCCCAAGAACTTGCCGCTTTTTACCCCGAGCAGGCATTTGTTAGGGTTTAGCTTCATATTAAACCGTCTCAATGTAGCGAAGGTTTCATTTAAGTCCCTGACTAAATCCCGAGTGGTCTTCGATTTGACTAATATGTCATCCACGTAGACTTCCACATTTTTCCCTTTATGTTCTGCAAAAATCTTGTCCATAAGGCGCTGATAGGTGGCCCCTGCGTTCTTTAATCCGAACGACATTACCACATAAGCGTATAACCCTCCCGCAGTCACAAAGCTAACCCTCTTTTAATCTTCTCTGGCCAAAGGTATTTGGTGATATCCTTGATATGCATCCATTAGGGACACCACTTCATATCCCACAGTAGAATCTACCAATTGATCAATACGAGGCAAGGGGTAGCAGTCTTTAGGGCACGCTTTATTCAAATCATGGAAATCGATACACATCCTCCACTGCCCCGAGGGCTTGGGGACCAAGACTACATTGGAAACCCACTCGAGAAACTGGATTTCCTTTACATGACCCGCTTTTAGCAGTTTTTCCACCTCTTCGGCTATGACCTTGTCCTTTTCCGGTCCAAAATGTCGCCTCTTCTATTGGACGGGTCGGCCTCCTCTAGTGATATTGAGATGGTGTTCATCCACTCGAAGGTTGATCCCAGTAAGATCATGCACATCTCTCGCAAAGATGTCTTCATTCTCCTTCAAGCAAGCCACCAGCCCTTCCTTTGTTTCCAGCTGTTGTGCTATCCGTGTAGACTTTCTTGGAGCGATTTCCACCAGCTCTCCTTCTTCTATTTTGCCAGCCTTGGGGGGGGGGGATTCTTCCAGGACGCAGACGTCCGAAAAGATGATAGCTTTGCCTTTGAGGTCATTGGTTTGGGCTTTCTTTTGATCATCCCGAACCATTTGTACGTAGCAGCTCCTGGAGGCCTTCTATTCTCCACGAACTTCTCCCACCAATCGTCCCACTGGAAATTTCAGCTTCTGGTGGTACGGGCACGCTACCGCCTAAAAAAGGGTAAGGAAAGGACGCCCAAGAATAGCATTATAAGTGGATGGAGCATCCACGATAAGGAAAGGGATTATACTAGTTTTTTGGATGGGCTTTACACACAGAGTCAGAGGCAATGAAATCTGCCCGGTAGGGTGGACCACATGCACCGCGAATCCAAAGAGGGGGGTGGCAACATCTTCTAGCTAGGCATATTCCAGCTGCATCTGTCCGAAAGCTTCTTGGAAAAGGATATTGACGGAGCTTCCCGAATCGACCAACACCCTGGCCACTTCATAATTGGCCAAGGATATACAAATAACCAAGGCGTTCGTGTGATGCAGCAGGACACCTTGTAGATCCTCTGGCCCGAACGAAATGGGCGGTGCTATTTGAATAGTTTGGTCGGTGATGATGGCCAAACTCTCCATGAGACGAGCATATGACTTCCGCGCTCGGTTAGAGTCCCCATCAGTAGGTCCTCCAGCTATCACATGAATAACTCCCCGTGTGGGAGCATTATCTAGATTGGACGAGGGGCCCTCACCTGATGGGCCCTCTTGAGAGACAACCTCTTGGGACAGCATTTGGGGGAAATTGACTTGAGGTTGTTGATTATACGACCCTGGACGGGCTATATTGGGTCGGGGGCCTCGCCATGTCGGTCCTCCCACCTGAAACCGCACTTGCAGATATGCGGTGTGGAGGCGATCAATTCCTCCTGTAACTTGAAACATCAGCCACTAGTGTGGCCATATTTCGTATGATATTGGCAGAAGAATGGGGCAGGGGGGTTATGTGGGATCCCCCTGTATCCTAAGGGTCGTTGCAGCAGACCCTGTTGGTCATAAAATTCCATCTCCCATTCCTTTCAAGTTCTCGCAGGAGGAAGTGCTTCAGCGACCATGATTTGCAATGGCGGTACGGGGCAAACATCCTGCAACATTGGACGAGGCCTCAGAGCCTCCTGTCGAAAAGGTCGCACATATTCCCGCCGAGGGGGCACTTGGGGAGCGGCGGGACGAGCTCTTTCAATTGGGACGATTACGATAGCCCGTTCAGCTCTCCGCACCTTTAATCCTTCCTCTTCGTGGATAAATTGCTCTGCACAGCTTAGTAGCTCCTCATAATTGTCCGCAGGTTGTCTTAACAAAGAACTGAGGAAGGGGCCCTCCTTCAGCCTGTGCTGAATAGCGCCTCTGAAAGCTTCTGATCTGGCAGAGGGGATTCCCCTAGCTGCAGAAGTGAATCGATGGAGATACCCTCTAAGGGATTCTGAGGATCCCTGGGTGATATGCATTAATATGGAGGCATCATGTTTATACGCCTTGCAGCTGAAAAACTCCCGACTAAATATTCCTCGGAAATTAGCAAAACAAGTGATGGATCCTGGGGGCACAGTATTAAACCACTTTTGTGTTGATCCGGTTAAGGTGGTCCAGAAAACTCGGCATTTGAGAGCATTAGTATAACAGTGGAGCGAGGCCGCTCCGTCAAATTGAGATATGTGCTCTTCGGGATCCGTCGAGCCATCATACTTATCGATCTGAAGATTCCGGAAGTAGGACGGAGGGACTTCAGAGAGAATGTCCATTGTAAAGGGACTGGGCTCATATACATCCGGAGGTCTGGTTGATTGACTTTCGCCCTGTTCTTCCCTGCGTGTTTGGGTGAAGGGCATAGTGTTCTGAGGTGTTCTTCCCCCAAGTCCCCCTCTAGGAAATATTTCCACATTAATGGTTGTACGAGATGGGGGAGGCATTTCTGGGGGTGGGCCTCGGGAAGAAGGTTCACCGGAATGCGGATGCAGATATCCGGTCCTTCTCCTTTCCCTAGCAAGGGCCTCTGTAATAGCGTCATCCATCAGGGCCTTCAGCTGTGATGGTAGAAGGGTGATGGGGTGCTCCTCCACTGTAGAGGTAGCGGGTTGTTGTACCTCTTCAGGTTGCATCTCGATGTCCAGCTCAATGTTCCCACAGACGGCGCCAACTGATGCGACGAGGAAAATCTGTTCACTCCTTTTCAATGTAGTGAAGCACTGAGGGAGATCTCAGAGGGTTCTCACAGGCCACAATCAGTAAAGAATAAGAAGATGAAGTAGATGAAACGTAAAAACCGGTACCAGCAATCGAAACTCAGACAGAAGATGTAACGTGGTTCGGAATGAGGATTCCTACTCCACGGAGGTGAGCTTTCTCACCGGGTGCAGCGCCTAAGCACTTTCACTATGAAGGTCCTCCCTTACGGAAAAGAAGTTTTCGAAGGTGGAGGAGAAAAACCTCTTACAGTGATATCACAAGACGAGAAAAAATACAAGAGATGTAACAACAACAAATCTCTATCCTTCTTCTCCGGCGAGGTGGCTGTCGCTCTCCCTCTCCTCTTGTGCCTTCTTCTCTGTTGCTGGGTTGGAATGATTGCTGACCCTCTTCCTCTTCTTTCTTCCTCCCTTTTATCTTCCTCTTTTCCTCCATCGTGACATCGTGGGCTGTCTCCATCGTACACGTGGTCACCACCTCCACCTGGAGAATCAATCTGTTACAGATATGAGGAACGAAGGCTCCTTGGAATATTGTGTGGGGCCTCCTAAGCTGTTGCATAACCCCTCTTCCTCTAATTTTCGAGTAACTAGGTTAGACTGTCTCCCTCAACCATCCGCTTTAGGTAAAGCTAACTTAGGTCTATGGCCCACGGGTGACCTAGCCTTAGGGCTCCTCATCAACCCGAACCAATTCCTCTTTTTCCCGTGCCAAACTTCCGTTGGATCGATCAGGTTGAGTCGACCCTTTATCCATCCCATCACCTTCTGGGATTATCTAGCTGAATCAATTCCTGTTCCGCCCTTGGTGAAGTGTCTTCCGTCTCTCCTTTGCCATGCCAATTGCTTCTGCTAATTCTCCTTTGCCAATTGCTTCTGCTAATTCTCCCGTGCCAATTGCTTCTGCTAATTCTCCCATGCCAATTGCTTCGGATATTTGTGCCTGAACCATTCTTCCTTTTCTCCCTTCGCTGAGCCGAATATTATGGCTCAGATCACGTGTTACATGCTAACCCTTCTATCTGGAGTATAAAGAAAAGGTACCAGTAGTATCAACTAGCCTCGTCAACCCCGAGGATTCAAATAATATTACAATTACACACATCCAATCACATACAAACACATATGGCCATAATAGTTGGATCTTATGCATGCAACCAAAAAGTTAGGCTACCCACATCCTACTATTATCCGACACACATAATATATGATAAGTGCATAAAAATAACCGAATCCTAAACACACAAAACCAGAAACCATGGCTATGATACCAATTGTTGGTTGAAGCTTACGAAAAGCTTCGCCTCGATCGCTTGTGCATGGCGATCCCATCTACGTCCCCAGATTAAAAAAATTAATCCTTAACGAAGATGGATTACCCAAGCAACTGATCCATCATCATGCTATTCAATTCGAGTGGTCTCTTAAACAAACTTGTTGTTCAAGAAGCAAAACTCTTTTCCTCGATTAGCCGCGGAATTGATGATGTACGGATCGCCAGTTTTTGTGTTTATCTTCGGGGTCCATGATCATACAATTGTAAATAATCATATACATAATACAAAAGAACACTAATCAAAATAAACAAAATTATACCTCTTGATCTTGTATTGTGTTCCTATCCTCTTCTTGGACGTTGTGTGTTTAACGATCCTCCAACAATTGAAAGCTCCTAGATCGCGTCTCTTCCTTTCCTTGTTCGCTTCGAACAAAGGAAGATAATCAAAGACTTCTTCTCCTGTCTAGTGCCGACCACCAAGCCACCAACTTGATTGTTGCCGCCAGCCAAGGAGAGGAAGAAGGAGATGGTGTGGGCACCGACCAAGAGCTCTAAGGGAAGAACCCTAACACTTGTTGTCGTCTGCCATGAAGAGAAAGGAAAAGAGGGGCGCCGGCTTAACCTTAGAAAGATAGAAAAACCTTCCACTTGTTGCCGCCCAAGACCTCTCCAAACCCTAGCTGCCCAACTCTTGAAGCAAACCCTAATCTCCAAAAGGATTAGTTGCCGCCCAAGCCAAGGAGAAAACCATAGAATTCCCAATTCTATATTGCAGCCCAAGCCTTTGCCTCCTATTTATAGATTTTGCCCAAACCTCCTTTTAATCTCATCCGTCGAATCTAGGTTTCATGAGGGTTTAAATAGGCTATAATAGGGACCATGAGGAGGAGTTGGATCTTGGCCACCCAATGGATCCGACCCACATAAAATTCGATCCATTAATGATAATCCATTTCACTAGAGGATTATTATTGATCTACCTCACCAACCCCCATAAATAAATATGGGCTCCATATATTAATTGTACAAATGTCTCCCCATATTTAAGATATTGAATGTCCGTCAATTAATTATTTTACTGACAATTAATTAATCAACATCTAACTCCATGAGTAGTACCACTCAACCTCATCATCATGCCGGACCAAGTCCACTTGCAGGGTTTACATGATGATCCTTATTAGCTCCTCAAGGGGACATCATCATCCTAATATATATGACACGGTTTCCTCCTTTAATTAACGGCACACCATGTAAATAATATCATTTCCCAACTTACCGAGCCTATCGATTTAATCTATAAATCTCGCCCATTTGTAAATCAAAGAAATAAATACTAAGTACATGTACCCATTATTTTATTGGGATTAAGAGCATGCACACAATAATATCCGAGGTCCGATTTAATTATATAGTCAGCAATAAATTGAATCACCTCTAAGTCATGCTCAATACACACAAAGTGTACTAGTGTAATTCTATGGTCTAGACAAACCAATACCAAATTACACTACAACCATACCAATGGTTTGTCCAAAATCATCTCGGTTGTGAGCCTCTACTTATACTCTACAAGGAACTGATAACATGATCTTCCGTGTGACACCACACACCTTGTTATCTACAATGTAATGTATCAGACAATATGTATAACAATAAATATGCAAACAATGATCATGCTATTCTTATTTCAAAAATAAATATGTTCATACAAAAGATATACTTTTTAGTATACATCCCAACAAAAGGTAGACCCGTTACCATGACAAAGCCGATAGAAGCACTTGAAGGCTAGCACCAAATGTGAGGTGTCGTGGACTCGAACTAAGGGCATGATGCTGATAGAAGTGACATGAAGGCTTAGGTCTAGGCTAAGGTACCTGATGGTATGATCAAATAAATGGAAGCACTTGTAGGCTAGCACAAAGTGTGAAGGAGTCGTGGAAGACTCAGATGGACCCTGAGGGCGTGAAGCTAATGGAAGTGGCTTGAAGGCTTAGGTCTAGGCCAAGAGTGATTGTCATGTATGAGGGGATCATACTTGGGTTAAACCATAATTTTGAAGTGTACCAATCGACTAATGGCACTGGTCAGTCGACTGGATGAGTGCAAGGCACTCGGGAGATCAGTTTGACTCAACCAGTCGACTAGGATTATGACCTAGTCGACTATGTTGGTGGAATCAACCCAGGTTACGATTGACCAAACTCAAGTATGACTCAAATAAAATTTTAAAGTTTGACAATATGGGTTTGGCCATATGTTGACCATATGACAAGTGGATGTTTGGGATATCCAAGGTCATATGGGGGAGATTGTTAGGAGGCGATTATTAGAGCAATCGACTTCAGGTCAAGGTTGACCAAGCTCGAGTGAGACTCGAGTGGGAAGTCAAAGTTTGGAGAATTGGTAAGGGAAAGTGCAAGAATGAATTCTTGGACATGGAGAAGTCCAAGTATGGATACTTGGCAAGACAAAGTCGAAGGGTGAAGTTGTCACGCCCCGAGAGTATGTCGTGCCGAAAATCAAACGGACGACATCTCCCCTGTACGTGGCAACATTTTGGGTTAATAAAAGGCCCGTAGGCCCACAACAAAAACATAATCTAACAATAACAACCGCAACAGAAATAAAAACCACATACCCACAATATACATACCAAAAATATACAGGTGTACACCACTTGACGAGTCTACAGTAATAAAACCGTAAATAAAACATCGACTACAGAAATAAAGTCCATAACATCACAACAAAGTCCATAATAAACCAAGTCCATAACATATCAAAGTCCAAGACATAAAATGAACTCCTCAGGAGACTCAGAAAATGGAGATGGGATGGATCGTCGGCGCAGCTCCAAGACATCACGAAGACTTCTACCTGTTACCTGGGTGACAGAAAAACCCAGGGTCTGTGATGGTGAGTAAAACTCAGCAAGTAATAAGATAGAACATGTAAATATATGTATCAATATTACATGTCATTCAAAAGTTTAATCTACTCGTGCAACAAGTATACATCAACATAACAAGTATACATGCATGCATAGACTAAATAAACTGAATAACAAACAATACTGAAATACCTGACAATCACCTACTCTATCCTCATCCAACCTGGGCATATATCCACAACATAAGGTATAAAGAATAGTACTAACTCACACTACATCAAGTTATGGGTCGAGGGTATCACAGTGAATAACCAATAGGTATACAAGTATCGACCTACTACCATACAGAAAATACAATAGCATGTATAAATATTACAAACAAATGCAACAAGCATAGTACATACAAATGCATCATCAAAGTGAGTATACATATAGACTGTATCTGTATGTATACTGATCACCATCATCCATGTATATATATATACAAGAATGTATATATATATATATATATATATATATATATATATATATATATATATGCAAAATATCGTATGATACGGCAATGCAGCATGCATGGTCATGCCTCCACACCCCTACTCGCTACCATAACCCCAGTGTGGCCTAGGTGGCACGACATGACAACTGTCCCAACACACACCAACTACTGCTCTAGAGTGGCCGAGTTGGCAGTATGATCAAGTAGCATATGAGCGTAAAGAGCTTGCTACGCAACGAGGGTCCCTGCTGCTGGCCACTCCGACTGACACTACCATGAGTGGTCGAGTGCCACGCACCCAGGACAACTGCACGCAACTCCAACTACCATCGTCTATAATGGTAGAGTGCGGCACAACAAATGCTCTGCCCTCACACCAGTTACTCCTCTAGGAGTAACCTGGGAGGCAGGATGACTGACGACTCTCTCAACCCCCAAGGGAGACGATGTCGTAAGTATCCATGCAATGTCATGAAGGTACTGTCTCACATAAAGACATCTACCACAGACTCTCTGTTCAACAGAGAGTCATATCCCTTGATCAGTAAACTCTCTATCATGTAGAGAGCTGTATTCGACTGATCATGGCAAGCTAGGACCACCGGTCTATAGCGACACACTATTTACGACTCACCTGACCATTTACACAACACGTGGTTGGTAAATAAGTGTACAACATATGAGTATTGGTATAACTCCTACATTTACGACATTACCTACCCACGGATGACCTTTTTAAGAATTTATAAATTTGGTCATCACCCGTACTCTAACATCCACACCCTACTAAACATCTAGGCCTATTTATATCACATCTATAACCCTAAATCATAATAAAAGGGAATGTGATATCAACCTTTGAGTAAATATAGCCAACGACAAGTTCAAGCTTAAGATAATAAGAGCAGGGTCAAGGTAACATGATCATATAAGATGATCATGCATCTAAATCTGTAAGCATTAAAACTACCTGATCAGGTTAGGAATTACCCACCTTCTGTAAATGCTCGTAACAATGAAGTCCTCACAGGCACAGACCTGTCTCGTATCCACGTCCTACAAATAGCATAAATTATATTTTACTGCAAGCAGACTACAACATACAAATTAATTACTATATAGTTCTTATAGTCGCATCCTTTTATCGCCTACGACTTAGGAAAATCCCTCAAATTATCCAAGGTCGATTCACTATAACCAACCTTGACATTAGACCCTCAACTGGTACAGTTAACATCATAATTAAAACCCCCCATTTCAATTAACCACTACACAAATCTATACATTCAATTCCATACTCTAATTTCCATATTAACCGGATATTCCACAACCCAGAATATCTCTCTAATCATATAAGCCACCGATCATAGTTCCTGCACTGCCATTTACATCCCATAACCAACTAAGGCTCCAATTCATAGCCGCAAATAGCCGGCTCGATCCATCGACTGACAACCCTCTGATCATCCTCTTTAATAGCCTCCCAAAATTCATTTACAACACTTACAACAATACAACTGCCTTCCCACTGTTCAAAACTCATGGCAGGCAACAATTCAAGCAACAACAGTTGAACAGGGATGATCAACCAGCTATACCTGTACTTGGGATCCAGCGAAAATATTTCCCCCAACCTACCCTGTTCGTCGGCCAAGACCTTCGCTGCCCTAGCTTCGGCAGAAATCACCAAGTAGTTCCCAAACACTCGTTGCGACCCGAGGAAAATGAGATCGAAGTCACGACTCTCCCACCGCTTGATCTGATGGGGAAAACAACAACCACGAGTCTTGTGGCAGTAGGGCTCTATCACTGCATTACCGCCACCGATCGACTCGTGCATAGAGGTCCCTGAGTAGCAAGGAGGAAAGAAACGAACTCACCAATGACAAGCCTACCAGCTATGGCAGCAGTGTCATCGAACCGCTTGCTCTAGAGGACCGACGAGATGCGAGTCCAGTGAAAAGGGGTCGAATTGACCTCCAGCCGAATCTTCCAAGTCGTAGTGACGACGTCGTCGTGCTTCTCACGTGAGGAGCCAATGAGATCTGAGACTGGCAGAAATCGGAGGGGGGCAGTGCTAAGATTTCTCGGGGAGGAAGAGAAGAGCCACGCGTGAGAAGGAGAATGGTTGCACAAATGGGGAATGGAAATTGCAACTCGTTCAGTGAGGAAGGGAATACTGGATGGCGGAGTCGGCGACAGGTGAGGAACATTTCTTGTAGTGAAACGCTCGCGCAGTAAGTGTAGGGATGTATACTGAAAAGTCTATCTTTTCTATGAACATATTTATTTTTGAAATAAGAATCACATGATCATTGTTTGCATATTTTTATGGTTATGCAATATTGTCTAATACATTACATTGTAGATAACATGGTGTGTGGTGTCACACAAGAGATCATGTTATCGGCTCCTTGTAAAGTATAAGTAAAGGCTCACAACCGAGACGACTTTGGACAAACCATCGGAATGGTTGTAGTGTGATTTGGTATTGGTTTGTCTTGACCATAGAATCACACTAGTGCACTTTGTGTGTATTGGGCAGGACCGACTTAGAAGTGATTCGATTTATTGCTGACTACATAATCGAATCAGACCTCAGATATTATTTAGTACATGCTCTTAATCTAGATATAATAACGGGCACATATACTTAGTTCTCATCTCTTTGATTTACCAATGAGCGAGATTTATAGATTAAATCGATAGACTCGGTAAGTTGGGAGATAATATTATTTATATGGTGTGCCGTTGATTATAGGAGGAAACTGTGTCCTATATATTAGGATGATGATGTCCCCTTGAGGAGCTCATAAGGTTCATCATGTAAACCCTGCAGGTGGACTTGGTCCGACATGATGAAAAGGTTGAGTGGTACTACTCATGGAGTTAGATGTTGATTAATTAATGGTCAGTAAATTAATTAATCGACGGACATTCGAGATCTTAAACACAGGGAGAAAATGTACAAATAAAATATGGAGCCCATATTATCATATGGGGGTTGGTGAGGTAGATCAATGATGAACCTTTAGTGGATTGGATCATCATTAGTGGATCGGACTTTATGTGGGCTTGATCCATGGGTGGCCAAGACCCAACTCCTCCTCATGGTCCCTAATGTAGCCTATTAACACCTCATGATGCTTAGATCCAATGGATAGAAGCAAAACTCTATGATCCATTGGTAGAGATTAAATCTCGAAGATCCGACGGTTGAGATTAAATCTCTAGATCCGACGGTTGAGATTAAATCCCTAGAACCAATGGAGGAGATTAATTCATGACTTATCCCTAACTCTATAAAAGGGTGTCAAAGGGGTTGGTGTGAACACACATTGAAGGAGAGAAAGGCTTGGGCGGCAAGAGAAGGGAATCCTAGTTGAGATAGGATTAGGATTAGGGTTAGGGTTTGGAGGCTAGGGCGACACCAAATAAGGCAAGGTTTCCTTTCTTCTTCCTTGTCTTGTGGCCAACGTCCAGAAAGTTTCTAGGCCCTTCGAAGCCCTTGGCCGGTTCCCAAAAGCTCCCTTCTCCCTCTCCTTAGGTGGTGGGAACAAGATATAGGGCTTCCCTTGGAGTCTTGGTTGTTTTCCACCATCTTCTCCTTCATCTAGTTGGCCGGCGGCAAGAAAAGTTTTGGTTCCTTGTTGGTTGTTTCTAGTGAGGAGCAAAACCTTGTTTCTATTCTTCGTCTTGCTTTGGAAGAGAAAGGAAGGAAGATTTGCGATCTAGGAGCTTCGACTTTTGGTGGATCGTCTCCCACACGACGTCCAAAAGGAGGAAGGTCATACATTAAAAGATCGAGAGGTATACCTATTCTACTTTCTTCTTTTGTTTGTTGCTTGTTTTTGTTTTTCAAATATAAGCATGTTATAAATCTGTAAATGGCTATATAATTCTTGGATCCCGAGCATAAACAAAAAAATCGGTGATCCGGACATCGTCTATTCCGCGGCTAATCGTAGAATAGAGGATGGTCGCTTGAACAACTAGTTTGTTCAAGTGACCTCTCTAAACGAATAGCACGACGATGACTTGGTTGGTTTGGCAATCCCTTTTGTCTAGGATTAAATTTTTTTAATCCAGGGACATCGAAGGGATCGCCATGGACAAGCTACCGAGGTGAAGTGGGAAGCGAAGTTTCCCTCACGGACTCGATAAGCAAAACCCTTCAATTGGTATCAGAGCTTCCGGGCAAAACCTTCAATTGGTATCAGAGCCAAGGATTCCGGTTTTTTGTGTTTAGGATTCGGTTAATTTTTATGCACTTTTTCATATATTATATGTGCCGAATAATAGTAGGATATGCGTAGTTTAACTCTTTGGTTGCAGGCATAAGATCCAACTATTATGGCCATATGTGTGTTAATATTTGTTTTGTTGAATCGTCGGGGTTGACGAGGCTAGTATTTAGTTTTTGTAAATTAAATACGGCTTTGTTTAGCTGCTCTTTATTTTATTTTACTTTCGATCTAGATTTCATGTACACTCCCTTGTGGAGTATAGGATCGATGGATGTAAAATAAAATAGGTTTTAGTCTCAGCTCAGATCTCCGGATGGCTCGTACATGGCGTAGGAGGAGCGGACGAGAAGGCGATGCGATAGGAGACATATTGAAGACAAAAGCCATAATAGTTGGAAAATAATTTATTTTTCATATTTATTATTTTTTGTTTGATATGCATGTCGTAGGCTAGAAAATTCCTCATTTTCAAATTACTAAGTGGGAGAGGGATATTTTTATAAATTCCCACGGCCTCCATTACGATTTGACATGTGATGCAAGCAAACTTGCACGTCGGCTCTGAGTGCTTTCCTCCACATCGGATGAGTTTGTTTCTGGATCACAGGGTTGAATATGGTTATAGGAAATTATTAAGGAGCATGTGTACTTGCCCATCGTAAGACACATAACCCGAGATAATTAACTTGGTACCGAGTAATGGTGAACACTTAGATACAAATATAAGTATCCTCCCCATCGGAGTCACTTCTTTTATTTGTAGGGCCGAAGAGAAACCAACTATTAATTTTACTTGTCAAAAAGTTAAGTTGATAAGATAGTAAAATTAATGGGTAAAACCTCCTCTTACAAAAATAGAATTCGTATACGTCCACACTATCATGGCATACGATATTCTCAGTGTTGGTTTATTTTAAATTTTATTGTTTGAGGAATCAATAATTTTTGAAATCTATAGTAATGATCTATGTGATTCTTAGGATTTTCAAAAATGACTTTCAGTCCACTTGTTATGATACTAACGGAAATAAACTTACTGTACCCAAATAATGTTGATTGGAAAAGAATCCAGATATTGTCTTATCTGCTAAGGAGAACAAGTATGCACTCTTCGAAGAGTGTCCTCAAGCCATGGTTGCTCAAAAAGATTTCTACTTCTAAGCCGAAAGGCAAGAAGAAGGAGAAACAAGGTGGAGCAAAGGTGGTGGGAGGATCTCAGGGAGGAGTGAAGAAGCCGAAAGGCAAGTACTTCACTTATAAGCAAGATGGACATTGGAAGAAGGACTGTCCCAATCCAAAGCAGAACAAAGATATATCCTTTGGGCTAGTCGTTGAAACATGATTAGTGGTGTTATCTACTAACACCTGGTGTGTAGATACGGGAGCCAATAATCATGTCTGCAATACTTTGCAGGGGTTCCAGGAAACCCGATGACTAGCTAAAGTGGAGATTACCATTTACTTGGGCAATGCCATGAAGGTGGCGGCTATTGCAGTGGGAGAAGTTTTATTTATCTCTTGATAAAAAAATAAAACTTAGGTTCTGGAAAATTTCCTTTATGTACCTTTATTTAGAAAGAACTAAGATTCAGTTTCTAAATTATTTATGGATGGATATTCTATTTCTTTTAATGACAGAGCTGTTATAAAAAGGAATAGGGAGAATATCTGTTCAGGTACACTGATAGGAAATTTGTATACACTTAAACCAAAACCTCCCACGATGCAAATTGAAGTTAATAACTCATCTTCTAATTCCAATAAGAGAAAAGAACCTTCAAAGATGAACCAAACATATCTTTGGCATCTTAGGCTTGGTCACATTAACCTAAGCAGAATTCAAAGGTTGATAGCTAATGGACCATTAGGTTCATTAGCGTGGGGGGGGGGGGATCTCCCAACCTGTGAATCTTGCTTGGAGGGTAAGATGACCAAGAGGCCTTTTAAGGCCAAGGGGTATAGAGCCAAAGATGTGTTAGAATTGGTTCATTCTGATTTGTGTGGTCCTATGTCTATCCAGGCTAGAGGTGGTTTTGAGTATTTCGTCTCTTTTATAGACGATTACTCAAGATATGGATACATTTACCTGATGCGCCGCAAGTCTAAATGCTTTGACAAGTTCAAAGAATTCAAGGCTGATGTGGATAAACGTCAAGGTAAAAGTATCAAGACCCTACGATCTGATCGTGGTGGTGAGTACCTCTTGGGAGAGTTTAGGAACTACTTATCAGAGGTTGGGATTCAATCCCAATTGACTGCACCTGGCACACCCCAGCAGAACGGTGTAGCAGAGCGAAGGAATATGACTCTTATGGAGATGGTTAGATCAATGATGAGTTATTCTGACTTGCCAGATTTGTTCTGGGGATATGCTCTAGATACGGCGATATACATTCTGAACTTGGTACCATCTAAATCAGTGCCTTCTACTCCCATAGAGTTGTGGACTAGGCAAAAGCCTAGTCTAAGATATATTCGGATATGGGGGAGTACAACACATGTGCTGAAGGAAGATGTTGGTAAGTTGGAACCTCGTACAGAAGTATGCTTATTGATTGGCTATCCCAGGGGAACGAAGGGTGGATTGTTTTATAGTCCTATAGATCAGAGGGTGATCGTTAGCACGAACGCCAGATTTCTAGAGGAAGACTATGTAATGAGCCACAAGCCCAAGAGTAAAATTGTTCTGGAGGAGTTAAAAGGGGAAGTCACTTCTTCAGTACCACCGGTACAAGAGGATATACCACAAGTCACTGCACCGCGCGTCACAAAGGATACACAGGTGATACCTCGTCGTAGTGGGAGGGTTGTGAAACAGCTTGATAGATTCATGTTCTTGGGAGAATCTTCTGATTTGGTCCCTGGCGGACATGAACCTGATCCCTGGACATATGACGTGGTAATCCAAGATAATGATCCAGTATCTTGGCAAAGTGCAATGAATGCTGAGATTGAATCTATGGATTCAAATCAGGTCTGAGAGCTAGTAGAACCACCCGATGGTGTAAAAATCATTGGATGCAAGTGGATCTACAAGAGAAAGAAAGGAATAGATGGGAATGTTGAGACCTTCAAAGCGAGGCTTGTTGCGAAGGGGTATACTCAGAAAGAGGGTATCGATTAAGAGGAGACCTTTTCGCTGGTAGCCATGCTTAAGTCTATCCGGATTCTCTTTTGCATAGCAGCTCATACGGATTATGAGGTGTGGTAGATAGATGTCAAGACAGCTTTCCTTAATGGAAGTCTTGATGAAAACATCTACATAAAGCAAACAGAGGGATTCATTGCTAAGGGCAAAGAGCATCTTGTATGTAAGCTTAATCAGTCCATTTATGGATTGAAACAAGCTTCGAGGTCTTGGAACATCCAGTTTGATGAGGTGATCCAGTCTTATGGATTTATTCAAAGTCCAGATGAGTCTTGTGTATACAAGAGATGTGACGGAAACGTAGTGGTATTTCTTGTACTATACGTAGATGACATTTTGGTGATTGGCAACAATATCAAGGTGTTATCGGGCGTAAGGGTATGGTTATCCAAACAGTTTGATATGAAGGACTTGGGAGAGGTGGGACACATCCTTGAGATCAAGGTTATAAGGGATCGCAGGAAAAGGATGTTGTGCTTATCCCAAGCTTCATACATAGACACGATAATGGATCGTTTTAGCATGCAAAACTCCAAGAAAGGTTTTCTACCTTTTAGGCATGGAGTTCCTTTATCTAAGGAGATGTGTCCTAGATCATCTGAGGGAATAGAGGAGATGAAGGCGGTTCCTTATGCTTTGGCAGTAGGAAGCCTCATGTATGCGATGCTCTGTACGAGACCAGATATCTGCTTTACCGTGGGCATGGTCAGTAGATATCAGAGTAATCCAGGACAGGGACATTTTACTGCGGTAAAGCATATATTGAAGTGCCTGAGAAGGACTAGGGATTATATGCTAGTTTACCGGGCAGACCAATTACTCCCTATAGGTTACACGGATTCCGACTTCCAATCAGATAGGGATAACAGTAAGTCTACCTCAGATTTTGTGTTTACTTTGGGAGGTGGAGCCATTGTATGGAGGAGTGTCAAGCAGAAATGCATGGCGCACTCTACCATGGAAGCTGAGTATGTGGCAGCCACTGAGGCGGCCAAAGAAGCTGTGTGGCTCAGGAACTTCCTGATGGACTTGGATGTGATTCCTGGTTTGCTCAGAACTATCACAATTTATTGTGATAATAGTGGTGCAGTTGCAAACTCGAAGGAACCATGAGCCCATAAGGCTAGTAAACACATAGAGTGCAAGTACCACCTGATACGAGAAATCGTAAAGGAGGTAGAAGTTGTTGTCGCCTAGATTGCATTAGAGGATGACCTAGTAGATCCTTTCACTAAGGCCCTTCTAGCGAGAGCTTTGATAGGCCTGTGGAGGGAAGGGGAATCAGATGTATGGCAGTATATGGACAACATAGTCTTTTAGTATAAGTGGGAGATTGTAGGGATGTATATTGAAAATTTATCTTTTCTATGAACATCTTTATTTTTGAAAAAAGAATCACATGATCATTGTTTGCATATTTTTATGGTTATGCAATATTGTCTAATACATTACATTGTAGATAACATAGTGTGTGGTGTCACACGGGAGATCATGTTATCGGCTCCTTGTAAAGTATAAGTAAAGGCTCACAACCGAGATGACTTTGGACAAACCATCGGAATGGTTGTAGTGTGATTTGGTATTGGTTTGTCTTGACCATAGAATCACACTAGTGCACTTTGTGTGTATTGAACAGGACCGACTTAGAGGTGATTCGATTTATTGCTGACTACATAATTGAATCGGACCTCAGATATTATTTAGTACATGCTCTTAATCCTGATATAATAACGGGCACATATACTTAGTACTCATCTCTTTGATTTACCAATGGGCGAGATTTATAGATTAAATCGATAGACTCGGTATGTTGGGAGATGATATTATTTATATGGTGTGCCGTTGATTATAGGAGGAAACTGTGTCCTATATATTAGGATGATGATGTCCCCTAGAGGAGCTCATAAGGTTCATCATGTAAACCCTGCAGGTGGACTTGGTCCGGCATGATGAAAATGTTGAGTGGTACTACTCATGGAGTTAGATGTTGATTAATTAATTGTCAGTAAATTAATTAATCGACGGACATTCGAGATCTTAAACACAGAGAGAAAATGTACAAATAATATATGGAGCCCATATTATCATATGGGGGTTGGTGAGGTAGATCAATGATGAACCTTTAGTGGATTGGATCATCATTAGTGGATCGGACTTTATGTGGGATTGATCCATGGGTGGCCAAGACCCAACTCCTCCTCATGCTCCCTAATGTAGCCTATTAACACCTCATGATGCTTAGATCCAATGGATAGAAACAAAACTCTAAGATCCATTGGTAGAGATTAAATCTCTAAGATCCGACGGTTGAGATTAAATCTCTAGATTCGACGGTTGAGATTAAATCCCTAGAACCAATGGAGGAGATTAATTCATGACTTTTCCCTAACTCTATAAAAGGGTGTCAAAGGGGTTGGTGTGAACACACATTGAAGGAGATAAAGGCTTGGGCGGCAAGAGAAGGGAATCCTAGTTGAGATAGGATTAGGATTAGGGTTAGGGTTTGGAGGCTAGGGCGACACCAAATAAGGCAAGGTTTCCTTTCTTCTTCCTTGTCTTGTGGCCAATGTCCAGCAAGTTTCCAGGCCCTTCCCAGCCCTTGTCCAGTGCCCAAAAGCTCCCTTCTCCCTCTCCTTAGGTGGTGGAAACAAGATATAGGGTTTCCCTTGGTGTCTTGGTTGTTTTCCACCATCTTCTCCTTCATCTAGTTGGCCGGCGGCAAGGAAAGTTTTGGTTCCTTGTTGGTTGTTTATAATGAGGAGAAAAACCTTGTTTCTATTCTTCCTTATGCTTTGGAAGAGCAAGGAAGGAAGATTTGCGATCTAGGAGCTTTGACTTTTGGTGGGTCGTCTCCCACACGACGTCCAAAAGGAGGAAGGTCATATATTAGAAGATCGAGAGGTATAGCTATTCTACTTTCTTCTTTTGTTTGTTGCTTGTTTTTGTTTTTCAAATATAAGCATGTTATAAATATGTAAATGGCTAAATAATTCTTGGATCCCAAGCATAAACACAAAAATCGGCGATTCGAACATCGTCTATTCCGCGGCTAATCGTAGAATAGAGGATGGTCGCTTGAACAACTAGTTTGTTCAAGTGTCCTCTCTAAACGAATAGCACGATGATGACTTGGTTGCTTTAGCAATTCCTTTTTTCTAGGATTAAATTTTTTTAATCCGGGGACATCAAAGGGATCGCCATGGACAAGCTACCGAGGTGAAGTGGGAAGCTAAGTTTCCCCTCACGGACTCGATAAGCAAAACCCTTCAATTGGTATCAGAGCTTCCAGGCAAAACCTTCAGTAAGGGGTCCTTCGGCGACGAGGAATGAAATCGGCGGTGGGTTAAAGAAAAGTGGATCGAATTTGGGTTTAAGAGTTAATGGGTCGGGTCCACGTGATTTGAATTAAACCCATGTTAATTTAATCCCATAAACATTAAGCCCAAGGTTAGGTTTAATTAAATCCCTAAGTTTTTTGTTTTTCTGTGGTATTTTACATTCTTCCCCAAATAATAAAATTTGCTCCCCAAATTTCGTACTAACATGCAAAAATTACTTCAAGCAAGATTCCGAAAGGACCACATGCATACCTCAAGTGAAAAGATGAGGGTATCGAGCTCGGATAGTATCCTCCATCTCCCACGTAGCCCCCTCATCCGTATGATGCTGCCATCCCACCTTTACGAGTCAGATGGTTTTGCTCCGCAACTGTCGCTCCTTACGACCAAGAATCTGCACCGGAATCTCCTCATAAGTTGCATTTGTCTGGAGTGGTATCGAAACCTCTTTCAGAACATGGTCAAATCGCGACACATATTGGTCAAATCGCGACACATATTTCCTCAGCATAGATACATGGAACTCTTTGTGAACACCTGCAAGTGTCGGAGGCAAAGCCAACCGATAAGAAACACCTCCAATCTGCTCCAATATCTCAAATGGACCAATGTAGCGTGGAGCTAATTTCCCTTTTAGCCCAAATCTCTTGACTCCTTTGGTGGGTGACACTCGTAGGAATACATGGTCCCCAACAGAGAATTCCAAAGGCCTTCACCTCCGATCCACATAACTTTTCTATCTATCCTGTGCCTCTGATAATCGTCATCTGATGACTCATACCAACTCCGCATCATGCTGGATACTCTGAGGCCCTAATATTTGTCATTCCCCAACTTCTTCCCATAACACTGGAGATCTGTAGGGTCTACCATATAACGCCTCGAAAGGAGCCATCTGGATAGAAGTGTGGTAGCTGTTGTTGTAGGCAAACTCCACCAAAGAAATGTGATCCTTCCAACTTCCACCGAAATCCATGACACAAGATCTCAATATAACCTCCAGAGTCTGAATGGTACGTTCGGACTGTCCGTCTGTCTGCGGATGAAATGTTGTACTGAGTCGAAGCTCTGTGCCCATGGCCCGCTGCAGACTCTGCCAGAATCGCAAAGTAAATCGCGGATCTCTATCAGATATGATACTCAATGGTACACCATGCAATCTGATGATCTCTCGACAGTACAATTCTGCTACACGATCCAATGAGTCCGTCCCACGAATCGGAAGGAAATGAGCTGATTGGTCAATCGATCTACGATCACCCAAATCACATCATGTCCTTTACGGGTTCTAGGTAATCCTGTAACGAAGTCCATCGTGATATGCTCCCACTTCCATTCCGGGATCGGAATTTCCTGAAGTAACCCGGCAGGTTTCTGATGTTCAGCCTTCACTTGCTGGCATACTAGACATCGTGCAACAATGTCTGTAATATCTCATTTCACACCGTTCCACCAGTATAAATGCTTCAAATCTCAGTACATTCGAGTACCACCAGGATGTGTAGCAAATCTCGACTAATGTACTTCCTGTAGCAATTCTTCCTTAGCCGGGTGCGTGTTCGGAACACATAGTCATCCTCGGAAACGAAGTACACCATTCTCATCACTCGAGAAATCCATCTGCCATTCTGAGTCTATCGTGGTGCTCAAGAACTGCAGATGTTGGTCACTGACTTGTGCTTCCTTGATCCTCTCAGCAATAGCAGAATGGGCAACCATAGAAACTAATATTCCTTGAGATGTTTGACCGTGTTCAGACAATCCCAACTATGAGAACTGTCGAACTAGATCAGTAACTGCTGTCAGATGACTGGCCAGAACTCTACGAGACTTCCTGCTCAGCGCATTTGCTACCACATTAGCTTTTCCCGGATGATACTGGATGGTGCAGTTGTAATCCTTCAGATATTCCATCCACCGTCTCTGTCTCAGATTCAACTCTTTCTGTGTGAATAGATACTTCAGACTTTTATGGTCTGTGTAGATCTCAAAGGTAATCCCATACAAGTAGTGCCTCCATATCTTCAATGCGAAAATAATGGCGGCTAACTCCAGATTGTGCACTGGGTAATTCTCTCGTGATCTTTTAGTTGACGGGAGGCATAAGATACCACACGATTGGACTGCATCAGAACTGCACCCAACCCTTGGATAGAAGCATCCGTATAGAGAACCATCCCATCAACACCAGAAGGAATCACTAAGATTGGTGCAGAAACTAGCCGTCGCTTAAGCTCCTGGAAGCTAGTTTCACAAGCCTCTGACCAGGTGAACTTGACCCCTTTTCGAGTCAAGCGAGTGAGTGGCATGGCTATACTCGAGAATCCCTCCATGAATCTCCGATAATACCCGGCCAGACCAAGGAAACTACGGACCTCCTGCACTGATTTTGGCTGCTCCCAACTGGTAATTGCCTCAATCTTCTAAGGATCTACAGAAATACCTCTATTGGACACCACATGTCCAAGAAAACCCACTGAGGATAACCAGAATGCACACTTGCTAAATTTGGCATACAACTGCTCCCGTCGCAATGTCTCTAATACTATCCATAGATGTTGTTCATGCTCCTCCTCGGATCGAGAATAAATCAATATATCATCGATGAATACTATCATGAACTGATCTATATACCTTAGGAATACCCGATTTATTAAGTCCATAAATGCAGTTGGGGCATTCGTGAGACCGAACAACATCACTAGAAACTCATAATGCCCATAACGGGTACGAAAAGCTATTTTTTCAACATCCTCATCTCTTATCCGAAGCTGATGATATCCTGAGCACAAATCAATTTTAGAATACACACATGTATCCTTAAGCTGATCGAACAAATCTTCTATCCTTGGCAGTGGATATTTGTTCTTAACTGTGACTGCATTCAGTTGTCGATAGTCAATACATAACCGCAACGATCCATCCTTTTTTTGACAAAGAGTATCGGTGCTCCCCATGGTGAAACACTAGGTTGGATGAATCCATTATCCAGCAACTCCTGCAGTTGAACTTTAAGTTCATTCATCTCTTTTGGAGCCATCCGATAAGGAGGTTTCGATATAGGCGCGGTTCCTGGAATCACCTCTATTGCAAATTCAACTTGCCTAGGAGGTGGCAAGCCTGGAAGTTCATCTGGAAATACATCTGGATACTCTTGGACTACTCGCACATCAGAGAGGGGTGGTAGTTCTTCGTTCTCAACTTTGACTAGAGATAATAAATAACCCTGACAACCCTGGGTCAATAGCTTCTGAGCCTGTAAAGATGATATAATAGATAATCCATCATCTCTAGTACCAACAAATTCCCAAGCTGGTTGATCTGGTGGTCGAAATGTCACCACCCTTGCTCTACAATCCACTGTAGCATGTTAAGCGGCCAACCAGTCCATACCGAAAATAATATCGAACTCTATCATTTCCAAAACCTGAAGGTCCACTGTAAGGATATGCCCGTCAAAATATAATGGGCAACCCTTGATTTCTTTGTGGCTAGTTAGCACCTCTCCTAATGGAAAGGATACTGCTAACCCACAAGAACGAACCATTGGGATTCTTCCAACTCTACCCAAAAATACTCTAGATACGAATGAATGGGTACTATCGGTATCAATCAAAGTATCAGCGTATATAGAATAAATTGAAACCATACCGCGTATGACTGATCCCTCAGCCCGCTGTGCCTCATCTCTGGTGATGGCAAAAACTCGTCCAGTCTCGATATTCGTCGGCTGCATCACCGACGAAGAAGTGTGCCTCCACTCCGAGAGGATCTGGCTCTGTGGTACTGGAGGTTGAGTTACTGGTGCAGGCATAAGATATCTCTGAGAGTTGGCTGGTAAGAATTGCTGTGGTGCAGATACTCCTAGGTAGTAGATCACCGGAGATGCAGGATACTGAATCATTGTCGGCATCACTGTAGGGGCACTCCCCTGCATCTGGTACAACTGTGTTGGTGGAGGTACTGGCTGCCTCTGTCCATATGTCTGAGTCCGCGGTGCTGTCGTCTGCTGCTGCTACTAGGTAGACTTCTTCCCATTGTTGGAGCTATCAAGAAACTCCAATTGTGCTTTCAGTGTACAATCACAACTAGTGTGACCAGGTTGTTTGCAATAATAGAAAACCGACTGCTCTAAAGGACACTCTGATACTCTGTGGCTTTCAGATCCAAATTTATAACATCCGTTCCTACTTCGACCCTTACGGCTATTCTGAGACCCTCCAGAATACTCTGATGTTGGACGTTTCTCCTTCTGCGATCTAGCTGACCCTTCTGCAGTACCTCGCATAGTTCCTTTTTGCTCCCCTTTCTTCTTAGTCCCTTGAGATGAACCCTGGTTCTTCTTCTTGCCCTTTGTCATCTACTTCTCGATATCCTTCTCCCTGGAAAATTACTGGGAAGTCATCTCGATGAAGAGGGCCGGTCCAATGCCTCCCTGTATGGGGTAATGATAGATCCTGACATCTGGCTCCGTATATAAGTAACAAGACCCTGTGTGAACTGGTACATCTTATCTGCATCCTGTGCTACCAGATGAGGGTAGAACTATGATAGTCTGGTAAACTCTGTGTTGTACTCCATGAAAAAACGATCACCTTGCTTCAGGCTCAAGAATTTCTGACGATGTGCTGTAGAAAATGCCGAAGGAAAGTACTGTCTCTAAAAAGCATCTCGAAAGATGGTCCAAGTATTCCCACGCTCCCCGAGTAGAGTCTTCTACAATTTCCACCAAGTGACAGCCTGATCTCTGAGATGATAATAAGCTAGGCCCACCTTCTCCACATCTGTACAGTTCATGTACTTGAAGGTGTCTTCCATATTTTCCAGCCAAGACTGGGCAATCCATGGGTCAGACTCCCCTTAGAACAAGGTAAACTTTTCCTTGGCCGAACGTGCTAACACGAGTATCCGTGCCTTATCATTGAGCCAACTGGACTCTACAGGCTCTGGCATAGTCAATGGTACCTCCGGATTATGAGGCTCCGAACCACCAGTAGGGGAAAGCTGAGGTTGTTTTCGAATAACGGGCTCAGTAGCAGCAACCTCCTGTCCCTCAACTCCGACGGATCATCTTGATAGACGACCTCTACTACGAGTCTGCATAGGTGCCATAACTTTTATTGTATACACCTGTTAAACAAATTTAGATAAGTAACTATCTGAAATATGAGTTATCAGAAATACTCACTTCGTGCTGCCTGGAGCTTATGCCGCTGTCAATCCCATCTCATTAAAACCAAATCCGAAAAATATACCGACTCCCGAGAATCCAAGATGCAAAAACAAAATCCTTGTATGGCATCACAGAACCTTCGGCTCTGATACCAATAAAGTTGTCACGCCCCGAGAGTATGTGGTGCCAAATATCAAACGGACGACATCTCCCCTATACATGACAACATTTCGGGTTAATACAAGGCTCGTAGGCCCACAACAACAACATAATATAAAAATAACAACCACAGCGGAAATAGAAACTACACACCCACAACATACATACCAAAAATATACAGGTGTACACCACCTGACAAGTCTACAAAAATAAAACCATAAATAAAACATCGACTACAGAAATAAAGTCCACGACATCACGACAAAGTCCATAATAAACCAAGTCCATAACATATCAAAGTCCAAGACATAAAATGAACTCCTCGAGAGACTCAAAAAACAAAGATGGGATGGATAATCGACGCAGCTCCAAGTCGTCACGAAGACTTCTACCTGTTACCTGGGCGACAGAAAAACCCAGGGTCTGTGGTGGTGAGTAAAACTCTGCAGGTAATAAGATAGAACATGTAAATATATGTATCAATATTACATGTCATTCAATAGTTTAATCTACTCATACAACATGTATATATCAACATAACAAGTATACATGCATGCATACACTAAATAAACTGAACAACAAAGGATGCTGACATACCTGACAGTCAGCTTCTCTATCCTCATCCAACCTGGGCATATATCCACAACATAAGGTATAAAGAATAGTATTAACTCACACTACATCCTGATATGGGTCGAGGGTATCACAGTGAATAACCAACAGGTATACAAGTACCGACCTACTACCATACAAAAAATGCAATAGCATGTATGAATATGTACAAACAAATGTAACAAGCATAGTACATACAAATGCATCATCAAAGTGAGTATACATATAGATTGTATCTGTATGTATACTGATCACCATCATCCATGTATATATATATACAAGCATGTATGTATATATATATATCAATATGCAAAACACAGTATGATATGGCAATGCAGCATGCATGGTCATGCCTGCACACCCGTACTCGCTACCACGACTCCAGTGTGGCCTAGGTGGGATGACATGACAACTGTCCCAACTCACACTAACCACTGCTCTAGAGTGGCCGAGTTGGCAGTATGATCAAGTAGCATATGAGCGTAAAGAGCTCGCTACGTAATGGGAGTCTCTGCTACTGGCCACTCCGACTAACACTACCAATGAGTGGTCGAGTGCCATGCACCCAGGACAATTGCACGCAACTCCAACTATCATCATCTATAATTGTAGAGTACGAAACAACAAATGCTCTTCCCTCACACCAGTTACCCCTCTGGGAGTAACCTAGGAGGCAGGATGACTGACGACTCTCTCAAAACCCAAGGGAGACGATGTCGTCAATATCCATGCAATGTCATGAAGGTATTGTCTCACATACAGACATCTACCACAGACTCTCTGTTAAATAGAGAGCCACATCCCTTGATCAGTACACTCTCTATCATTTAGAGAGTCGTACTCGACTGATCATGGCAAGCTAGGACCACCGGTCCATAATGACACACTATTTATGACTCACCTGACCATTTACACAACATGTGGTTGGTAAATAAGTGTACAACATATGAGTATTGGTATAACTCCTACATTTAGGGCATTACCTATCCACGAATGACCTTTTTGCCAATTTATAAATTTGGTCATCACCCGTACTCTAACATCCACACCCTACTAAACATCTAGGCCTATTTACATCACATCTAAAACCCTAAATCATAATAAAAGGGATTGTAATATCAACCTTTGAGTAAATATAGCCAATGACAAGTTCAAGCATAAGATAATAAGAGAAGGGTCAAGGTAACATGATCATATAAGATGATCATGCATCTAAATCTGTAAGCATTAAAACTACCTGACGAGGGTAGGAATTACCCACCTGCTGTAAATGCTCGTAATAATGAAGTCCTCACCTCCGCGGACCTGTCTCGTATCCATGTCTTGCAAATAACATCAATTACATTTTACTGCAAGCAGACTATAACATATGAATTAATTACTATATCATTCTTATAGTCGCATCCTTTTATCACCTACGACGTAGGAAAATCCCTCAAATTATCCAAGGTCGATTCACTATAACCAACCTTCACATTTGACCCTCAACTGGTACGATTAACATCATAATTAAAACCCCCCATTTCAATTAACCACGACACAAATCTATACATTCAATTCCATACTCCAATTTCCATATTAACCAGATATTCCATAACCCAGAACAACTCTCTAATCATATAAACTACGGATCACAGCTCCTGCACCACAATTTACATCCCATAATCAACTAAGGCTCCCATTCATAGCCGTAAACAGCCGACTCGATCCATCGACCGACAACCCTCCAATCATCCTCTTTCATAGCCTCCCAAAATTCATTTACAACCCTTACAACAATACAACTGCCTTCCCACAGTTCAAAATGCGTGGCAAGAAACAATTCAAGAAACAACAGTTGAAAAGGGATGATCAACCCGCTATACCTGGCCTTGGGATCCAACGGCAATATTTCCCCCAACCTGCCCTGTTCGCCGGCCAAGACCTCTGCTGCCCTAGCTTTGGCAGAAATCACCAAGTAGTTCCCAAACACTCGTTGCGACCTGAGGAAAACGAGATCGAAGTCACGACTCTCCCACCGCTTGATCTGATGGGGAAAACAACAATTGAAACTCAAATTAGAGGGAAAACAACAACCACAAGTCCTGTGGTAGCAAGGCTCTATCACTGCATTACCGCTATCGATCGACTCGTGCATAGAGGTCCCTGAGTACCAAGGAGGAAAGAAACGAACTCACCAATGACAAGCCTACCAGCTATGGCAGCAGCGTTGTCGAACTGCTTGCTCCAGAGGGCCGATGAGATGCGAGTCCAGCAAAAAGGGGTCGAACTGACCTCCAGTCGAATCTTCCCATTCGTAGCGACGACGTTATCGTGCTTCTCGTGTGAGGAGCCAACGAGATCCGAGACTGGTAGAAATTGGAGAGGGCAACGCTAAGATTGCTCGGGGGGAGGAAGAGAAGAGCCATGTGTGAGAAGGAGAAAGTTGCGTAAATGGGGAATGGAAACTGTAGCTCGTTCGGTGAGGGAGGGAATGCTGGACGGCGTAGTCGGTGAATGGTGAGGAACATTTCATGTAGAGAAATCCTCGCGCAGTCAGGGGTCCTTCGGCGGCGACGAATGAAATTGGAGGTGGGTTAAAGAAAAGTGGATCGAATTTGGGTTTAAGAGTTAACGGGTCGGGTCCACATGATTAGAATTAAACACAAGTTCATTTAATCCCATAAACATTAAGCCCAAGGTTATGTTTAATTAAATCCCTAAGTTTTTTTTGTGGTATTTTATAGAAGTATTGCCAAGGCAAAGTCCAAGTATGGATACTCGACAATGGAAAAGTCCAAGAGTGTAGTCTTAGCCACGTAAGTCCAAGTGTGTAGTCTTGGTGGTGAAAGTCCAAGCATTGAGGCTTGCCAATGGATAAGTCCAGGAGGCATGGCCTCTTGTCAAAAAAGATCCAATTAGCATGACATAGCCAATGGAATCACCTCAATGCTAAAACAAAGGGTGAAGGAGTCATGGAGGACTCGAATGGATCCTAAGGGCGTGAGACTGATGGAGGTGGCTAGAAGGCTTAGGTCTAGGCTAAGAGTACTCGAAGGTATGAGATAGTCGATGGAAGCACCTGAAGGCTAGCACAAAGGATGAATGAGTCGTGGAGGACTTGAATAGACCCTGAGGGAGACTGATGGACGTGGCTAGAAGGCTTATGTCTAGGCAAAGGGTGGTTGATCAAGTATGAGGGGATAACATTTAGGTTAAACCTCATAGTTAATGTTTACCAGTCGACTGGGGCTTTGGACCAGTCGACTGGCCAAGTGCACGATACTCAAGAGCTCAGCTGACTTGTGACCATCGACTGGGGTTATGACCCAGTCGACTTCTCAAGTAGTCGACCGAGGCTCAACTACTCAAGTTGAGCTCTGTCAGTCGATTGGTGGCTTTTACCAATCAATTGGCCGCTAGTAGTCCACTGCCATGGATGGGCAGTCGACTGGTCATAGGTGTCCAGAGAATAGAAGGTCTTGTAGTCAACTGGGCAGTCGACTACTTGCTTGGCAATCGACTGCTGGTAAAGGCAATCGACTGCTCAGGTATACATTGGGTAGAATCCAATGTGGATTAGTCCATTATGAGACAATAGATGGGCGAGCAGTCGACTAGTATCTTTTGAAATCTAGCCCAATGGAGCTTATAAAAGGTGCAGCTTGGGGAGGATTTTTGTGTTGGTGTAGGGCCACCAGATAATAAAATTGAGGTTTTGATAATAGCAAAGATTCAAAGTTAAGCTATTTTGTTATCTCATATGTTATGATGAGTGTGCAGGTAATGTATGAGGCTTTGGTAAGTTCAAAGATGCCAGGAGAATCTCGGGAAGTCAAGAAACCTCGATTGTCGAATGAACGACCACCAGGAAAATCTCGATGGGATGAGAAACCTTGGTGGTCGGTTGACCAGGTCAAAAGATGTCAAAAGAATCTTGGGAAGTTGAGGAACCTCGATGGTTAAGTGACTAAAAGCTATGCAGTAGGTCAGAAGGACCAAAGGTAAGGAAGGTAAGAACTTTGTGCGGAGAGCACAAGTCGCATCCTTAGTATGGGGACATCCATTGGTGACGATCCGATTGAGACTTCCGGAGGAAGTTCTAAGTCGAGATCGGATGGTACAGGACTATCATGTTGTTCACTGTATAGTTCGTGTACAAACCATGTGATGCATTCAAGTCATCATTCGACTGGAGGAAAAGGGAAGTCGACTAGATCACTATAAGTCGACTGATGGAAGCTTCAGTTTACTGTTAATGAATCTGGACACTTTGAGTAAAGTCTAGATAAGAGTCACAAAGTAAGGGATGATAAACTTGTTTGACTCAGATTTGGATCTCAACGAGCTAGGGTTTGGAAAAGCTATAAAAGAATGGGTGAGGCACCCTTCATTCATTATAGAAAAACTCTCAACTGCTCCATCAATCCAAGTTTTCGCAACAATGTCGTAACGCCAGCAAAAGCTCTTCTTCTTCATATTCTTGTGTCGGTATATTGTTTAGTTTTATTTTCTTACTTATCACTTTCTAAGAGGAGAGGGAGGTTTGTTACCTCTTCCTCTACATCTTTTTTAATCGTTTGTCTCTTACCTCCAACGAGGAAGATTTTTAGTGTTTGCCCTTCGGAAGTGATCAAGGATCATACGGCCTTGGATTAGTAGCTGGTTGGTTGTGAACCAAGTAAAAACAAAGTTTCTTATTATTTTTATCTTTGTATTGTTTTCTACTGTGTTTAACTATTTTTAATCGAAAAGAAAGTTTTCAAAATACGCTATTCACCCCCACCCCCCACCCCCTCTAGAGTCTTTTCGATCCAATATTTGGTATCAGAGTGGGGGCGCTCAGATTTCATGCAACCACCGATCAATCAGTTTTTCTTGTTGTGTTGTTATCATTTAAAGTTACTTCCCGCACTACTAATCCAAGAACAAGTCTTGGAATTTTTTGTTCGTGTTTTTGTGAGGTTTTTAAATGGCCCACCTTGAGGGGTATAGCACCGCCCGACCTTCGTTGTTTAACGGAGATGATTTCCACAATTTGAAGGGTCGGATGGAGTGTTTTTTTAAAACACAAGTCGCGATGTGGATTGTCATCCAAACCGGCTTTGCTTTACTTACTAATGACCAAGGGGAACCATTGGAATACGACAAGTGGACCAACACAATGAAGCGGCAAATTGAAGCCGATGCAAAAGCAACTCAGATCTTACAATGAGGATTGGCCAAGGAGGAACTTAACCACGTCGACCCTTTCATTAGTTCCAAGGACGTTTGGGATAGGCTCACCAAATTACACGAAGGAACTGCCAACACTAAGGTACGTAAACGGGATTTCCTTCTCAATAAATTGTTTAACTTAAAAATGCAGTATAATGAGATAGCCACATAACTTCATGCTCAGATCCAAGACATCATGAATGACCTCCACTCTATTGGACAAAAGGAAGAAAACTGAGACGTTATAAGGTATACTCTTTAGGCTTTCCCTAGGACTACTTTGTGGTCATCCATGGTTGATGCTTATAAATTTTCTAGAGATATTTTCAAAATTAGGTTAGATGAATTATTCAAAATTTGAATTGAATGAACAGTCTAACTCGGTTCTGGTCGAGAAAAGTATAGCTTTGATTGCAGATCAAAGAAAATGGAAAAGCAAGCCTCTACCCGAAGAAGAGAAGTCTGACTTGGAGTTAAACGAAGAAGTGGAGACTGAACTAGTCAATCTAGTTTGAAAGATAATCAAGCGTAGGAGGCGACCAACCAAACCAAGATGGAGAAGAAACCCAACCCGAGTCAAAGCTTCAAGTGCTACGAGTGCAATAAGAAGGGGCACTTCAAGTCCGATTGTCCGAAGCTAAAGAACAAAAAACGATGAATCAAGAAAGCACTCAATGCACCATGGGAGGAATCATCGGAGGAAGAAGAATTCCAAGTCAACAACTTAGCCTTCATGGCAAGACCAACAGAGTCTGAGTATGAGTCTGAACCCGAATCCGACAATGAGTCCGAGTCCAATTCTGGATCCGACACCGAGCTCGAATTCAAGACAAGCCATAGATTTGTATCCGGTTCAAAAGATTCAATCAAGGTGAGTCGGTCATTAATTAACACTTTGTATGATGCCATTAAATTTTTGGATAAAAAATTAGATAAATCTGAGTCTAAAGTCGAGTCATTGCTTTAGGAGGTTAAACTCCTCAAGCATGAGGCTACCCTAACATCTTTAACTTGTCAAGTTCAAGAGGGAAACTCAACTCAAGTTATATAAACTTGAGGAAGAGAATTCTCTCTTGAAAGGGCAAGTTCAAGAGCTTAGGAAGTCATTGGAAAGGTTCACATTGGGATCTAAGGGTCTTGACCTACTTCTCGGATCGCAAAGAGTCATGTACAACAAGGTCGAACTCGGGGTTAGGACAACAAATAGATCATATATGTCAATCGTAAATCATGATAGTAGAAGAATCCAAGCATGGGTCCCTAAGACCATTTTAACATCGCAACTAGGTTCAACTATGTATTGGGTTCCTAAAGATCAAATCCACTATGTGGATAGACCGTATTGATTCGATGATCTAGGGGCAGCCAATACTAAATTTGTGTGCTCAATCACTTGATTAGATTAGTTTTGCATGCCTAGTTAGTTACTACTTGCTTAATCTAGAACGGTTAGATAGGACTAATGGTTAATTAATCTTGACAACATAGTATTAGGATGCGATGAGATGATAGTACGTTAGGGAAATGAAGTCTCATGTATCCAGGTTAGATAAGGAGTATCTAGCTGGGTGCACTTGGCTTAGTAGAACTGACTAAAGCTACCTCACCACATCCTAAACTAGTTAGATCAGGATTTAACCCTAAAGTAAATTAAGTGTACAGTTTCTTAAGTTTGCTTTGTCTAAAAAAGTGGTCATTATTCCAATCAAAGAATGCCTTTGTGCCTCACCACAATCTGGAAGCCCTCTTTTAAAATGTTCACTTAACTAACTAAAGATTAAATCTGAATCTTACCGAAGGTTAATTAATTTCCTAATCATTAAAATTAACTAAGTAAAATTGAAAGTCATCTCACAAAACATATAAGGTTAACATGATTGATCATGTAGAAAGGGTGAGATGAATCTTAGCTTAAAAACTTCTAAATCGATTTAAAATTCCAATATCCGATCCAACTACTATATGTGTAGGATCAATGGATGTTGGACAGTGGGTGCTCCAAACACATGACCAGAGACCGACTAAAGTTTACGAAGCTCAAATTTAAAAACCTAGGATCGGTAGCCTTTGGAAACAATGGAAAACTCAAAATATTGAATCAGGTGATATTGAGCTAAACTCAAATTTTATAATACGCAAAGTGTTAGTCAATTATGTTATACTAGTTAAAAAGTTATATTTTTACCAAATGAATGTTTAATTAAGAATAATGATTGCTAAAAAATCATACTTAGGGTAATTAGGAATAATAATATTTACAAAATAAATCTACTTATGTCCTCAACCAAGTGTCTATTGACATAGTAAAAGAAATCGTGGTTGTGGCACAGACAACTGGGCCACTCCCCTCGAAGACTTATATATAAAATAAGTCATAATGGTCTAGTTAGAGGTTTACCCAAATTAGGTAACCTAGAAAATAAATATGTAATGCATGTCAACAAGAAAAAAAAAATTAAAACTTCACATAAATTAACTAATCAAGAGAGAACTAAAAATGTGCTTGAGTTCCTACACTTGGACCTTTTTTGACACATGGAGCCAATTTACTAAATGGTAGTCAATAATGTTTAGTAATAATAGATGATTACTCTAGGTTTACTTGGGTAAAATTCTTAAAACATAAAAATGAAACCTTGGACCATTTTTCTAATCTATGCAAGCTACTAGAAAATGAAAAGAACTTATGGATTAAAAGAATTAGAAGTGATCATGGTGGAGAATTTGAAAATCTTAAGTTTATCAAATTTTGTAATCAAAATGGATACCACCATGAATTCTCTTACCCTAGGACCCCTCAACAAAATGTATTAGTTGAACATAAAAATAGAACCCAACAAGAGGCTGCGAGGACCATGTTGAATGAATATAGTTTACCTAATACATTTTGGCCAGAAGCAGTCAATAATGCTTGCTATGTTCAAAATAAAACATTAATAATTAAACGACACCAGAAAAATTCTTATGAAATATACTACAAAAAATGACCCAACATTAAGTATTTTAGAGTCTTTGGATGTAGGGTACACATATTAAATACAATAGATTACTTAGAAAAATTTACCTCTAAAACAATTACCGGCATATTTCTAGGATATTCAACCATAAGTAGAGCCTATAGAGTATATAACAATGAATCCTTAAGAATTGAAGAAACAATTAATGTAGTATTTAATGAAGAAGACAATCCTACAAAATCTGAAGTAAACATTGTTGGTGCAACAATGCTCCAAGCATTTATATGTTTTGATGTTTGGATAATCATCTAAGTTAGGCAATATCTTGTGATCTAATTGCGAATATGTTTAAGTAACAGGGAAATCCAAGGATGAAGACTTGGTAAAAGAGAAGTCCAAGTATGATCTTGGCAAAGGGAAGTCCAAGGGATGGACTTGGCAGCATAAGACCAAGCTTGTAGTCTTGGCAGCGTAAAGTCCAAGTGAACCTTGGCAAAGGAAGTCCAAGGGATGGACTTGGCAGCGTAAGACCAAGCTTGTAGTCTTGGCAGCGTAAAGTCCAAGTGAACCTTGGCAAAGGAAGTCCAAAGTAAGGTCTTGGCAGCATAAGTCCAAGCTTGTAGTCTTGGCGGCGTAAAGTCCAAGCATTTGTCAACCCAAGACATGATGAAACCGAAGGAAGATCTTGGAAGCAAAGCGCAAAGGATGAACAAGTCGCGGACTCGGAGGGATCCTGAAGGCGCAAGGATTAATGAGGAGCTAGAAGGTTGAGTCTAGGTCTAGGGTGTAAAATCAAGTGTGAATTACTCATACTTGATGAGTATCAGTCGACTGATACGATGTATCAGTCGACTGATACGATGTATTAGTCGACTGGACAGACGTTCGACTGAGTAAGGGTAAAACCTTGGCCATCGATCCATGCCTTGTCGAGCGATCGGTGATGTTGCGATCGATCGTACCAGGGCGGGATCGGTGATCAAGGAAAATCACCACGAGAATCACGATCTCACTCATTTATCGGTCGACTAATGGAAAAAATCGGTCGGTGATCACCTGGTCGTTGGAAATTGTGGCTACGAATCTCCGCGGAGATCTCGGTTCAGAAGTCGTTGGCTTCGACGGTAGTCGACTGATGGTAATTATTAGTCGACTGATCGAGGCCCAACGGGAAAAACATCCCCTCTTCTATAAAAAGGGGCCTTGGGGAGCTTGGTGAAGCTAGTGCTCTTACTCCTAACTACACACTCGTGCTCACCAAGCTTTCCCAAGTGTTTTAGCAATTCAAAACCTCCTCCTCTCTAGTTCTTAATCATTCATCATTGTAAAGGAAGAGGAGAGCATTGTAAGAAAGGTTTCTCCACCTTGGTTCATCCAAAGGAGAATATAGTGAAGCTTGGCTAGGACTAATCCACCTTACCGATTGCCGTGGAGTAGGAGCGTCATCTCCGAACCACGTACATCGGGTGTTAGCTTTGTCTCTTTCTTATTTGTGTTTATATTTGTATTGCTTCCGCTAACGTTTTTGTAGAAACGAAGAAAGGCTAATCACCCCCCCCCCTCTACCCGTTACAAATATTCCTATCAAGTGGTATCAGAGCCCGGATAGCTTGGAAGATCTCACCATCAACCAAGGCATCAATGGCTCTTCAAGAGGGATATAGCACTGCCAAGCCACCGCTCTTCGATGGGAGTCACTTTGCATATTGGAAAAGTAGGATGAAGTATTATCTAATGAGCAATATTGAAATTTGGCATAGTATTGTAGATGGCTTCGAGGAACCGGTGGATGAACATGGAAACCCTATTCCAAGCAAGGATTGGACAAGGGAGATGAACCGAAAGTTCGAGTCAAATGCAAAGGCCGTACTCACCATCCAATGCGGCATTACAATGGAGCAACTCAACAAGGTGGGGCCTTTTGAATCCGCCAAGGAGTTATGGGAATAGCTCATTGAGCTAAATGAAGGTTCCAAGGAGTCAAAGAGGGCCAAGAAGGACCTACTAATTGGACAACTTCAAGCCTTCCAAATGAAGATGCATGAAACCGTAAGCCAAATGCATGGAAGGTTCAAGGAGATTGTGAACGGACTCCACATCATAGTTGAGCGAGTTGACAACCGGGACTTGGTAAGGTATATTCTTCAAGCATTTCCTAGAAATTCCTTATGGACTTCTATAGTTGATGCCATTAAGGTAACTAGGGATCTCTCTCAAATTAAAATTGATGAATTATTTTGTGAGTTTGAATTACATGAGCAAACTAACATGTCCTCTAAGGAAAAGGGTTTAGCTCTATTTGTTGAAAAGAAGGAAAAGAAGAAGAAGGAAAGAAAAGAAGCATCATCATCATCCGAATCGGAGCATGATTCAAGTAGTGATGAAGACTTATCTAGTGAGATGGAAAATTTCGTCAAGAAGCTCTATAGGAAATCAAAGGAGTTCAAGAGTAGAGAAGCAAGGAAGGGGTCTCATTCTTCAAAAGGTAAGTTTAGTGGTAATTCAAGTTTCAATAATAATGTGATTTGCCATGCTTGCAACAAGAAGGGGCACATAAAGCCAAATTGCCCGGAGCTAAAGAAGAAGGAGGAAAAAGAAAAGAAAAAGAAGGAAAAGAAGGAGAAGAAGAAGAAGGAGGCCATGGTGGCTCAAACCACATGGGACACACCAAGTGTTGAAGACTCCTCCACCGATGATGAACTTTGCCACATCACATGCCATGTGGCACTCATGGCACTAGGAGATGATTCCGGCACATCAAGCCAAGAAGACTCCTCAAGTGATGAATCGTCATCTAGTGACGATGAGGTAATGAACTCTCCCAAAGTTAAGCTTCTTTATAAATCAATTGCCTATCTTAAAGAAGCTCTAAATAAGTCTAAATCTAAGGTTAAGAGCATGAAGGTAGAACTAAAGGCTATTAGGAATGAAAAACCTTCACATGTTGATTCTTGCATGCTTAAGGAAGAAAATGACAAACTTAAGGATGAGGTTAGTGAATTAAAAGCATGTTTAGAGAAATTCTCAAATGGCTCAAAATATCTTGATATGATTCTTAGTAGACAAAGAGCCGTTTACAACAAGGCCGGTTTAGGATATAAGCCAAAAGAAAAAGAAGTTGCTTATGTTTCATTGATTAATAGGAAAGCAACCATTAAGGGTAAGGTTAAGAAAGCATGGGTACCTAAGAAGCTTTTACTTAATGTTACCGGTCCAAATGTTTGGGTACCAAAAGCTTGTGTTTTTCATGTGATTTAGGTAGGAGAGAGCTTGGTATGTGCTTTGTAGAGTAAAATTCTAGGTTTGCATGATCCCATATTCATATGTTTGTCTTATACCTTGATCCATCTCACAAAAAGCCTTAAGAAACCTTAATTTTTTTTGTATTGAGATACTTAGAACCATGTGAGATAATAGGGAAGGTGTACTTGGCTCATCATGCTTGTTATGATGCATTACTATGAGCCAATGACACACCTAGAGACATAAATACCTTATGAACCAATCATTGGGAAGGATTGTATTCAAGTAATGGATACATAGCCCTAAGAACATGGTTGGAAATTCCAAATCATATATATTTTAAACTATATTCATCATATTTTGAAAAATAGTTTTCAAGTGGAACACAAAAGTGAGACAAAGTTTGAAAAATCTTTAGAACTTTTTGATAGGTTCCAAGTTTGTATCAATATTGAAATCTAAAAAACATATATTTTTCAAACTATTTTTCCTTAATAAAGTATGATTCCAGAAATGTGTATGCAAAATTTCGTGATTTTTCGAGGTTTCTAGAATTTCTCTAACGATTTGGGTTTAAAAGGCTGAAATTTCGATTTGCGTAGCGATCGGAGTTCAGAAACCAGTCGACTGATACACTGTATTTTCTGATAAACAGCTCCTTTTTCTGGTATTTAGTATATCCTTTATGTCCTACAACTATAGTTTGATAATATTGTTGGGTTTCCGACACCGCGGCGAGTGTGTGTTCGAACATGTTTCGTAAACATATGCACAGCGGAAGAAATAAAAATAATAAATCTACATTTATTACAACACACACATCACACGCATGCATATTACAACATGTGTAGACATAACTGTAAATTTAAATTTGCAATAAAAGGAAATTTAACTACGTTATACCTTTCGTATCACGTGTAGCGGGAACGGCATCAACCGGAACGATCCTCGCTAGAATCGTCTCTATCCGTATCCACGCCGAGTATCCTTAGGATGACTTCGCTAAGCCACGAGCTTCGTCTTCGTACGGGTTACTAGCCTCGTGTTGAAGACGACGTGATCGAGAGATGATCACGATCCGAATCCAAATTCGGATCCAAAGATGAGTCCTCAAAACTCGCTTCTCCGGAGAGGTATTCGTCAACCGTTTGACGAATCCTTCGTCCTCCACCTCAGAGGATTACCGGAGATCGAATACCCGGTAAGTTAGGTGCTGTAGGAGCTCTAACCATCATCCAAATGACGCTCCGACGAGAGGAAAACAAGCTGTCCAGAAAACTGGACAGCTTTGGTGGAGGAGTCAGCGCCGGCCAAGCAAGGGAAGCCAAGTGCTCACCTTATCGCCGAAGCCAAAGAAGATCACCGGAGGGTCGCCGGAGGATCACCGGATGAAGCTTGGACGCCGGCAACAAGTTGGACGGCGGTAGAAGGGGCTGGGCGGCAATGGAGGTTGGCGCCGAGAATCTCCAAGGAAGGAGGTGGGCGGCAACTTAGGGCTACGGTTTTGGATTAGGGCTTAACAATCCCTTAAGCCCTCTTTCATAGAGAACTAATTCTCTTAATGGTTAATGGATTATAACCATGAGGCCCGTTAACCCGCTCCATTAATATAAGTTAAAATAAACCAAACCATGATAGTTTATTTTAAGTTAAAACGAACCGAACCAACTTTTGGTTCATTCGTTTAAAATAAACAAAACCCTTTGGTTTATTCTCCTCCATTGGATTAGAACCAAACCATTTTGGTTCATCCATTATGTCTTCATAAGATACGGCCCATCCACGCTTCCATTGCGACTGAAACGATTTCATGCTCGATTCTTATTTGGTCCAACCAAACCTAGTTTCTCTCAGTCTGAGAATCCCATTCTCAAGCTCGTTTTAAATCCTTCGGATTACGCTCGTTGTGCGTGTGACCAAATAGGTTCTCGGTTTATGTTGGCCGTCTATAATTAACCATTAATTATAGAATGATCATGAGTGGCACCTAGTAGTACATCATGATCCCCAATTAACCGAAAAGATCAACGGTTGATCCAGAACTATTTCTGAAACCCTTCAACAGCTCGAATGAATCGTGCCCCATTCCCTTCACTCATCTTATACCGACTTGGTTCAGGACATGGTCCATAGTGTCAGTCCCCACTAGGCTGACTACGTCACACCTAGCCCAAGTATCATTTCCTCGTCCTACGGATTCTAGATACTGCACATGTATCGAAGAGTACTTTACTCTAAACATGTAATGCTTTGGCCAAAGACTTTAGTAACAATCCGACGAGAGGCCATGGGTATACATCGCCTCGCAAGGAGTGGTGAATCCTTTATAGGCTATTTAAACACCTTCGATCACTTCGACTTATACCCAATCATCCCGAGTCCACATCTCCTTGGAGATGTTTGCTTAAGATGTCAAAGCATAAGTCTCCATGATCAAGATGACTTGAATACCGCAAGTCAAAGGAACATCGCACTTAAGCTACAGTAAGAACTTCATTGACATATCTATATATGTAGAGAACCATATGAAGTCTTACGGCTGGTCACTCCAATGAACTAGTTACCATAACTAGCATCCACGATTAACTCCGGACATCACAATGTCTCCAGCCAGTGAGAATCAGCTGCTTGGATACACCAAGGAGTATACCTTATGCTAGTCTCGATAGAATTGATGGTGTCCAAATCCATCAATTTATCGACTAGGGATAATTTCGATACATCACAATTACACATGTAGAGATACTCACTAGTTGTGATCCAATCACAAATTCTCTCATGCTGTGAATCGTATCGTGGACATTCAGTAAATGAGTTTAAGATCCAATCAAATACACAAAACATGTATACTCAAATAGTGAATCTTCATTTATCAAATAAATGGTTCATACATAAGGCGATTGCCTTAGGACATCTCTCATATATTACTAACAGACTCCCACTTGGCCTAATGCCAATCGCTACGGTATCCAATACCATAAGCTCTAACATGACCCTCAAACTTATTTTGAGGTAATGCCTTAGTCAAAGGATCCGCTATGTTCCTTTCAGTGGGAATTTTCTCGATTTGTATTTCGTTCCTACTGATGATCTCTCTGATAAGATGATAGCGGCGAAGCACATGTTTGGATCGTTGATGAGACCTTGGCTCTTTCGCTTGTGCAATTGCTCCATTGTTGTCGCAGTAGACCGATATTGCTTCAACAATGGCCAAAATCACACCAAGTTCATAAACGAACTTCTTGATCCAAATCGCTTCCTTTGCTGCTTCCGAAGCTGCAATGTATTCTGCCTCAGTGGTTGAATCCGCTACAGTGTCTTGTTTGGAACTTTTCCAACTCACTGCGCCCCCATTCAAGGTGAACACGTATCCAGACTGAGATCTGGAATCATCCTTGTCTGTCTGGAAGCTGGCATCCGTATACCCGTGTATCACCATGTCCCCTTCTCCATATATTAGGAACACGTCCTTAGTTCTTCTTAAGTACTTAAGGATCGTCTTAACAGCCACCCAATGATCCATTCCTGGATTGGACTGGTATCTGCTCGTGACACTCAGATCATACGATACATTGGGCCTCGTACATAACATAGCATACATGATAGATCCTATTGCGGATGCATAGGGAATCTTACTCATGCAAATCCTCTCGTCTTCTGTGCGCGGACACATAGACTTCGAAAGGTGTATCCCATGCCTGATGGGTAGGAAACCTTTCTTGGATTCCGACATGCTAAACCTCTTTAGCACTCGGTCTATATATGTAGACTGCGAAAGACCAAGCAACCGTTTCGATCTATCTCTATAGATCTTAATCTCGAGGATGTAGGTTGCTTCTCCCAGGTCTTTCATGGAGAATGTCTTGGATAACCAAACCTTAACTGACTGTAAGATTGACACATCGTTTCCTATAAGTAATATGTCATCGACATACAATACTAGGAACACGACTGCACTCCCACTAACCTTCTTGTACACACAAGGTTTGTCTGGATTTTGTGAGAAATCAAACCTTTTGATTGTCTCATCAAAATGGATATTCCAGCTCCTGGATGCTTGCTTCAATCCATAAATGGACCATCGCAATTTGCATACCTTGGTTTTATCAACCGATGTGAAACCCTCAGGTTGTATCATATACACGTCCTCGAGCAGGTTTCCATTAAGGAAAGATGTTTTCACATCCATCTGCCATATCTCATAATCATAATGATCCGCTATGGCCAGGAGCATCCGAATGGATTTAAGCATAGCTACAGGCAAATAGGTTTCGTCATAATCAACACCTTACTTTTGACGATATCCTTTCGCCACCAATCTAGCTTTATAGGTAATCACATTACCATCCATGTCGATTTTCTTCTTGAAAACCCACTTTCACCCTATAGGCTTAATGCCTTCAGGTGGGTCAACCAAGTTCCAAACTTGGTTTTCATACATGGAATTCATTTCCGACTTCATGGCATCAAGCCACTTATCCCTTTTTGAACTTGTCAGCACTTCTTCATAACTGGTAGGCTCCTCATCATCAATGAGTAACACGTCGTTCGATTCACTTACGAGAAATCCATATATCTCAGGAATATTGCGTGTTCTACCAGATCTACGAAGATGTGGTGTTATAATAGGTCCAGCCGATTGCTCATCACTATGAGTTGTCGGTTGTTGTACTTCACCAGGTATCTCATCAATGTCTATTTGAGTCTCTCGAGCCTCCTCAAGCTCGACGACACTCCCACTATTTTCTTACAAGAGAAACTCTTTCTCTAGAAACACAGTATGCCTTGAAACAAACACCTTTTGTTCCACAGGATGATAGAATTGGTAACCCCTTGTTTCCTTAGGGTATCCAATAAATAGACATTTATCAGACTTAGCATCTAATTTGTCTGATACAGTCTGCTTCACATAAGCAGGACAACCCCATATCTTCAAGTAAGATACATGAGGTTTCTTACTATTCCATATCTCATATGGAGTAGTAGAGACTACCTTGGTTGGCATTCTGTTTAATAAGTAAACAGCTGTCTGAAGTGCATAGCCCCAAAAGAACTTGGGAAGATTCGCATGATTCATCATTGACCTGACCATGTCCAACAAGGTCCGGTTACGCCTCTCATATACACCATTATGCTGTGGTGTACATGGCGGAGTCCATTGAGACAATATACCATTGTCTCTTAGATAATCAAGAAACTCTTGACTTAAGTATTCCCCACCTCGATCCGATCGAAGTATTTTAATACTCTTGTCATGTTGTTTCTCTACTTCATTTCTGAATTCTTTAAACCTTTCAAAGGCTTCAGACTTGTGTTTCATCAAGAACACATACCCAAACCGTGAGTGATCATCGGTGAAGGTAATGAAGTAGCTATAGCCTCCTAAAGCTTGAGTTGACATAGGTCCACATACATCAGTATGTATTAGACCTAGTAACTCTCCCACTCATTCACCTTTTCCTGTAAAAGGTAACTTAGTCATCTTCCCTTTTAAGCATGATTCGTATGTATCGTATGAATCCAATTCAAACGATTCCAGAATTCCACATCGGTGTAATTCGGACATGCATTTCTTGCTTACATGGCCAAGACGACAATGCCACCTATAGGAGTCTAATTGATTATCCTTTCGAGCATGCTTGTTGCTCGCTTCGATATTGAAAATGTCACTGGATATGTCCAACGTATAAATACCATTGCTTAAAGTTCCAGTCCCATAAAGAACTCCATTCAAAGTTATGTAACAACTATTGTTACTAAAAGTCAAATACTAACCATTTCTATTTAAACAAGAAATAGAAATGATGTTCTTTATCAACGAAGGAACATAAAAGCAATTGTCCAGTTCTACGACAAGTCCTATAGGGAGTTTCAATAAATACGTTCCGATGGCGAATGCAGCAACCTTTGCTCCATTCCCAACACGTAAATTTTGACTCTCCCTTAACGAGTCTTCTTCTATTCCTTAGCCCATGTATGTCATTACATATATGTGAGCCACACCCAGTATCCAATACCCAAGTGTTTGAGGAAATAGAATGACAATCAATAACGAAGATATCTGAAGAAGATGGGGCATCCGATGCCTTATTCTTCTTCATGGACTCAAGATAAATCTTACAATTTCTTCGCCAATGGCCTTCCTTGCCATAATGATGGCAAGTGTCTTTTGAGCTAGTTCTGCCTTTTTATCCTTTTTCTTCTTCCCCTTCTACTGTTCCTTTGACTCCCTCTTAGAACCTTTCTTCGAGGAATCAACTAACAGCACCGTCCCCTGCTCATGCTTCTCAGAAGGCTCCACAGTCTTCAGCATGTTGAGCAGTACCACAGATGAACCTTCTTCCATCTCAGAGGTGAAGAGGATCTTGGAGACTTCGAACCTTTCGAATCTCACTTGCTCATCAACCAACTCATAAAGATGAAAGACTATGGTATGGGCATCCAAATGCTCATGCTGCTTCCGCAGCTTAGGTACCATCGTGGCTAGCATGATGCAACTCACCATTTCAGAATCAGTCACATGTTTCTGATAGGCCAACACTTGGTCCAGAGTTGCATTGTCACTAGGACGGGCGGGAAGAGGTAATTCAAGGACATTTGCAAGCTTTTCAACCTTGAGAACAATTCTCAAGTTTCTAAGCCAGTCCAATAAGTTCGGCCCAGTCAATTTATTCGAATCCAAAATGGAACGCAAATTCAAAGACATCATGATCAATCTTAGAAATATAAAACGAGCATATATGAGAAAGATGATTTTTAAAATGCATCAATATACATTTATAAATCCCATTCATTTTTTTGAATTTCAAAAACCCTTAAAATCAATTCGGGAGATCGTAGGTCCATCTCTGAATGGGCTGATATCCATCATAGATATGAACAACCTTGGAGAGAGTCCAACAAGCCATTCATAACTACGATGGTAGGTATCAACTATACCGATTGCATATCACGTATATGCAACTATCACAATGTGCTATCAACTAATTGAATGTTCACACATACATCGGGTTGTTAACACATTAACAAGTATGCATCATATGCATAGCACCCAACTTCACCTCCCTTTACATCGACCTTGGAGAGAGTCCAACAAGCCGATGCTCCAGGTTAAAGCCAACCCATTAATCGAGAAATAGTTTTAATATGGTTAGAGCGCATTCAACCAATTAGCCCGGCTTGGAGAGAGTCCAACAACCAAAGCTAACGATTGACCTCTGACTCTTACCATATTAGTATTAAACTATTTCATGGTTTGAACATGTTCGGGTTCGAGCCGGACTTGGAGAGAGTCCAACAACCCGAACAAGAAATGAAACTCTGGTTCTAACCATATTAATGGAAGGTGTAGGCTTTAATATTGAGTTAGGATTTTTATGTCTCATCCTCTTTGCATGCAAATAACTATTATCTACATGGCATGACATACATGACATACATCTACATGTCACGACACGCATGGTATAATGATATGCATCTAATGCAATTACATGGAATACAATTATGTCATGTATATAATTTCCTTATTTGTCATAACTATTTATGGAAATAAAATATGTTTAAGATTTGATTCTCCAAATAAAATCATGATTAAATTAGGAAACAAATTTCCAAATCTAATCACATATTTTATTTATGGAAATAGTTGATTAAGGAAAATCAATTTAGGAAACCAATTTCCTAAATCATCAAAACTACTTATGGAAATAAAATATATTAAGATTTGATTTCCCAAATAAAATCATGATTAAATTAGGAAACAAATTTCCAGAATCTAATCAAATATTTTATTTATGGAAAATATCAATTTCCATAAATACTTCCAACTTTCCAAAAGTGGAAGATTTCCATAAATACTTCTAGACTTTCCAAAATTGAAAAATTTCCATAAATACTTCTAAATTTCCAAAATTAGAAAATTTATAGAAATAACATTATGACTATCCCAAAACCATTTTACGATTATGTCGAAACACAACCTGGGCTCTGATACCCTTTGTTGGGTTTTAAAGCCGCATGAGTGTGTGTTCGAACATGTTTACGTAAGACAAAAATAATAAATCTACATTTATTACAACACACACATCACATGCATGCATAGTACAACATGTGTAGACATAACCGTAAATTTAAATTTGCAATAAAAGGAAATTTAACTACGTTATACCTTTCGTATCATGTGTAGCGGGAACGACATCAACCGGAACGATCCTCGCTAGAATCGTCTCTATCCGTATCCACGCCGAGTATCCTTAGGATGACTTCGCTAAGCCACGAGCTTCGTCTTCGTATGGGTTACTAGCCTCGTGTTGAAGACGACGTGATCGAGAGATGATCACGATCCGAATCCAAATTCGGATCCAAAGACGAGTCCTCAAAACTCGCTTCTCCGGAGAGGTATTCGTCAACCGTTTGACGAATCCTTCATCCTCCACCTCAGAGGATTACCGGAGATCGAATCCCCGGTAAGTTAGGCGCTGTCGGAGCTCTAACCGTCGTCCAAATGACGCTCCGACGAGAGGAAAACAAGCTGTCCAGAAAACTGGACAGCTTTGGTGGAGTAGGCGCCGGCCAAGCAAGGGAAGCCAAGTGCTCACCTTATCGCCGAAGTCTAGGATGATCACCGGAGGGTCGCCGGAGGATCACCGGCTGAAGCTTGGACACCGGCAACAAGTTGGACGGCAGTAGAAGGGGCTGGGCGGCAATGGAGGTTGGTGCCGAGAATCTCCAAGGAAGGAGGTGGGCGGCAATGGAGGTTGGCGCCGAGAATCTCCAAGGAAGGAGGTGGGCGGCAACTTAGGGCTAGGGTTTTGGATTAGGGCTTAACAATCCCTTAAGCCCTCTTTCATAGAGAACTAATTCTCTTAATGGTTAATGGATTATAACCATGAGGCCCGTTCACCCGCTCCATTAATATAAGTTAAAATAAACCAAACCATGATGGTTTATTTTAAGTTAAAACGAAACGAACCAACTTTTGGTTCATTCGTTTAAAATAAACCAAACCCTTTGGTTTATTCTCCTCCATTGGATTAGAACCAAACCATTTTGGTTCATCCATTATGTCTTCATAAGATACGGCCCATCCACGCTTCTATTGCGACTGAAACGATTTCATGCTCGCTTCTTGTTTGGTCCAACCAAACCTAGTTTCTCTCGGTCTGAGAATCCCATTCTCAAGCTCGTTTTAAATCCTTCGGATTACGCTCATTGTGCGTGTGACCAAATAGGTTCTCGGTTTATGTTGGTCGTCTATAATTAACCATTAATTATAGAACGATCATGAGTGGCACCTAGTAGTACATCATGATCCCCAATTAACCGAAAAGATCAATGGTTGATCCAGAACTATTTCTGAAACCCTTCAGCAGCTTGAATGAATCGTGCCCCATTCCCTTCACTCATCTTATACCTACTTGGTTCAGGACATGGTCTATAGTGTCAGTCCCCACTAGGCTGACTATGTCACAGCTAGCCCAAGTATCATTTCCTCGTCCTACGGATTTTAGTTACTGCACATGTATCGAAGAGTACTTTACTCTAAACATGTAATGCTTTGTCCAAAGACTTTAGTAACAATCCGACGAGAGGCCATGGGTATACATCTCCTCGCAAGGAGTTGTGAATCCTTTATAGGTTATTCAAACACCTTCGATCACTTCGACTTATACCCAATCATCCCGGGTCCACATCTCCTTAGAGATGTTTGCTTAAGATGTCAAAGCATAAGTCTCCATGATCAAGATGACTTGAATACCGCAAGTCAAAGGAACATCGCACTTAAGCTACGTAAGAACTTCATTGACATATCTATATATGCAGAGAACCATATGAAGTCTTACGGCTGGTCACTCCAATGAACTAGTTACCATAACTAGCATCCACGATTAACTCCGGACATCACAATGTCTCCAGCCAGTGAGAATCAGCTGCTTGGATACACCAAGGAGTATACCTCATGCTAGTCTCGACAGAATTGATGGTGTCCAAATCCATTAATTCATCGACTAGGGATAATTTCGATACATCACAATTACACATGTAGAGATACTCACTAGTTGTGATCCAATCACAAATTCTCTCATGCTGCGAATCGTATCGTGGACATTCAGTAAATGAGTTTAAGATCCAATCAAATACATAAAACATGTATACTCAAATAGTGATTCTTCATTTATCATATAAATGGTTCATACATAAGGCGATTGCCTTAGGACATCTCTCATATATTACTAACAAATATTGCATATAAACAAAGGTTTAGGACTGTTTAAGGCAGTGTTTTAGGGGGAGTTTCATAAATTATATCTTTTTCATCCCCAAAAATCCATTGTTGGTGCAAAGTTAGGACTTAATTTTTGAATTTTTGTTATGCTTTGCTTCAAATATTGTTTATACATTATAAAGCATATCTTGGATTAAGGGGGAGCTTAATTTCAATCTTATACCTTAGTCCAAGATCCAACACCTTCAATTCTTTCATTTTTGAATCCTTCTCTTTTTGATGTATGTCAAAGGGGGAGATGGAATGTTTAAGTTAGATGATTATGTGTGTATCTTTAAAGACCTAACTTAAATGATTGTCAAACATCAAAAAGGGGGAGATTGTTGGTGCAACAATGCTCCAAGCATTTATATGTTTTGATGTTTGGATAATCATCTAAGTTAGGCAATATCTTGTGATCTAATTGCGAATATGTTTAAGTGACAGGGAAATCCAAGGATGAATACTTGGTAAAAGAGAAGTCCAAGTATGATCTTGGCAAAGGGAAGTCCAAGGGATGGACTTGGCAGCATAAGACCAAGCTTGTAGTCTTGACAGCGTAAAGACCAAGTGAACCTTGGCAAAGGAAGTCCAAGGGATGGACTTGGCAGCGTAAGACCAAGCTTGTAGTCTTGGCAGCGTAAAGTCCAAGTGAACCTTGGTAAAGGAAGTCCAAAGTAAGGTCTTGGCAGCATAAGTCCAAGCTTGTAGTCTTGGCGGCGTAAAGTCCAAGCATTTGGCAACCCAAGACATGATGAAACCAAAGGAAGCTCTTGGAAGCAAAGCGCAAAGGATGAACAAGTCGCGGACTCGGAGGGATCCTGAAGGCGCAAGGCTTAATGAGGAGCTAGAAGGTTGAGTCTAGGTCTAGGGTGTAAAATCAAGTGTGAATTACTCATACTCGATGAGTATCACCAATCGATATGATGTATCACCGACCGTCGCGCTCGACCGAGTCGTAAAAACCATCGATCACCGACCGCTTGGTTAGGCAATGACTAATGTTGTGATCGATCGATTGCAAAGGGCAGCAATGACCGATCAAGGGAAAATCGCCTAATCGCAGCCTCACTGATCGCTATTTGGTCACTCGACTAATCACTCCATCGATCGATGGAGGATCACGATCGATCACCCGTCGTTGGAAATTGCGGCTACGAATCTCTGTAGAGATCTCGGTTCGTGGTCGTTGGTTGACGACATACGATCGATGGTAAGCATCAGTCGACTGATCGAGGCCCAACGGGAAAAACAACCCCTCTTCTATAAAAAGGGGCCTTGGGGAGCTTGGTGAAGCTAGTGCTCTTACTCCTAACTACTCCCTCGTGCTCACCAAGCTTTCCCAAGTGCTTTAGCAATTCAAAACCTCCTCCTCTCTAGTTCTTAATCATCCATCATTGTAAAGGAAGAGAAGAGCATTGTAAGAAAGGTTTCTCCACCTTGGTTCATCCAAAGGAGAATATAGTGAAGCTTGGCTAGGACTAATCCACCTTACGGATTGCTGTGTAGTAGGAGCGTCATCTCCGAACCACGTACATCGGGTGTTAGCTTTGTCTCTTTCTTATTTGTGTTTATATTTGTATTGCTTCCGCTAACATTTTTGTAGAAACGAAGAAAGGCTAATCACCCCCCCCCCCTCTAGCCGTTACAAATATTCCTATCAAACATTGAATTAAAGAATAAAGACTTAGAAAATGAAGTTAAACCTCAACCTAACCCACAATATGAATCAAGCTTAAACCCTAATCCAAACCAATCTAGAGTACAAATTAATCATCTAATTAACCAAGTGTTAGGTGATCCAAATCTTGTAGTTAGAACTCGAGCATCCTATAGAAATGTATGTTAAATTTCACTCATATCTAAAATCAAACCAAAAACCATAGAACAAGCTCTTCTTGACTTAGATTGGATCATTGCCATGCAAGAAGAGTTAGCTTAATTCACTAGGAGTCAAGTTTGGAAATTAGTATCCCCACCTAAATGAAAAACAATCATAGGAAGAAGATGGGTATTTCGGAATAAACTTGATGACAAAGGTGAAGTTATAAGGAATAAAGCTAGATTAGTAGCAAAAGGATTTAGTCAAGTAGAGGAGTTGGATTATGGTGAAACCTATGCACCCGTAGCAAGACATGAATCAATTAGAATGCTTCTAGCCTATGCTGCACATCGAGGATTGAAATTATTTTAAATGGATGTCAAGTCAGCATTTCTGAATGGATTTATCAAAGAGGTGTATGTTAGCCAACCACCAGGATTTGAAAACTCAGACCAACCTAACCATGTATTTAAACTTAGGAAAACCCTATATGGATAAAGCAAGCACCTAGGGCTTAGTATGAAAGAATATCTATTTATCTAAAATCTAAAGGATTTAATCAAGGATTAATTGACCCAACTTTATTATTAAAAACTAAAGGAAAAGAAATATTTATAGCATAAATCTACGTAGACGATATGATATTTGGAACAACAAACACAACACTTCTAAATTATTTTATTTCACTAATGGAAAGTGAGTTTGAGATGAGTTTAGTAGGTGAACTAACTTTCTTCTTAGGCTTACAAATAAAACAAACAAGAGAAGGAATCTATATGCATCAACATAAATATGCTAAGGAGTTAATTAGTAAGTTTGGCATGCAAAATGCTAAAGAAATTAATACACCTATGGCAACTAATGTAAACATTGGAAAATATTTAGAAGGAAAGACTATAGATTTAAAATGCTATAGGAGTGCAATAGGTAGCCTTTTGTACTTAACTGCAAGCCGACTTGATATACTTTTTGCAGTATTTATGTGTGCAAGATTTTAGTCTTGTGCTAAAGAATCGCACCTAACCTTAGTAAAAAGAATCTTTAGATATATAAAAGGAACACAAAATATAGGAATCTGGTATCCTAGGTCAAATTAGTTTGAAATAATCACCTAATCTGACTCAGATTATGCCGGTAGTAAACTCGATAGGAAAAGTATGAGTGGTTGTTTCCAACTTTAAGGATCGAGTCTAGTTAGTTGGTGTAGTAGAAAACAACATTATTTTGCTTTGTCTACTACTGAAGCAGAATACATAGGCATGGGTGAGTGTGTAGCTCAACTTCTTTGGATGAAGCATACTCTAAAAGATTTCCAACTAAACTTTAGTAATACCAAACTCATGATCGATAATATTAGTTCAATTAATCTAAGTAAAAATCCTAGATATCATTCTAGGACTAAACACATAGAAGTAAAACATCATTTTATAAGAGAACATGTAGCTAATGCAGACGTAAAACTTGAATACTTGGAATCTAAATCGAACCTAGTAGATATTTTTACTAAACCATTACCTGAAGCAGAGTTTAGTTTGCTTAGACGAAAACTAGCTATGTGCATAGTAGAGTAGGAATTATTTTTACTTACTATTTATTATTTTCTTTTATGCTACATGAAACTAGCATAGGACTTACCTTAAAAAGCATGAGCCTAAAGTTTTAAGGAGCCAACACATCTCACAACACATTGGTTTAATGTGATTGTGTACTGAGCCACGTAGTTGGGCGTGAGATGTTAGGACCTTACTCTTGATTCCAGATGTAGAACAAGTGCATCAACATGAATCATGGAGTATAATTTTTTCAAAGTAAACAACTCTAGCCAAGGCTTATTGATTATCTAATATCAATTGAGTCAAGACAGAGTTGAATATGCTCTTAAGGACAATTTATTAGATGAGTTATTTTGAAAATATTACTTTACAAAAAGGACACATGTTTGGATTCATAAAGGTATTTAATTATTTCTTTCATCATGTGAACATATAGTAATTTCTCGTAAGGCTAGTTAGAGTTTGAAATTTACAAGATTCTTTTACTTTAAATATATGGTCAACATTAATCCTAGAAAAGCACCCCTCGTGAAATTATTTTTGATATATGGCAAAGGGGGAGAGAGGTTAAAGTTTTAAAATGTTAAAGTTTAAGAGGTTTACTTTTTTTTGAAAGGTTAAGAACTTATTATTTGTTTTTCAAAACTCACCTAGGGTTATGGGGGAGATAACTATGAAGGGGAGCTTTTGAAAAATGTTAATGCTTACTATTCTCTTAACTTTGAATTGGTTTGCCATAGATCAAAAAGGGAGAGATTGTTGGTGCAGGGACACTAGATAATCGAACCTAGGTTTTGATAATAGAAAAAAATTCAAAATTAAGCTATTTTGTTATCTCATATGTTATGATTATTATGCAGGTAATGTATACGGTTTTGCTAAGGTCAAAGACACCCGGAGAATCTCAAAAAGTCGAGAAACCTTGGTTGTTGAATGGACGGGCACTAGGAGAATCTTGATGGGATGAGAAACCTCAGTGGGCAGTTAACCTGGTCAAAAGATGCCAGGAGAATCTTGAGAAGTCGAGAAATCTTGGTGGTCAAGTGACCGAATGCTAAGCAGCAGGTCAGAACGACCAAAGGTAAAGAGGTAAGAACTTTGTGTGGAGAAGACAAGTTGCGTCCTCAGTACGGGGACATCCGTAGGTGACAATCTGACTAAGACTTCTAGAGGAAGGCCTAAATCAAGATCAGACGATACAGGACCATGGCGTAGTTCACTGTATAGTTCTTGTACTAACCATGTGATGCAGGTGATTATTCAAGTCATCAGTCAATTGGAGGAAAAGGGCAGTCGGCTGGATCACCATCAATCGACTGATGGAAGCTTCAGTCACCTGCTAATGAATCTTGATACTTCGAGTAAAATCAAGATAAGAGCTTTAAAGTAAGGGATGATAAGCTTGTTAGACTCAGATTTGGATCTTAACGAGCTAGGGTTTGCATATATATATATATATATATGTCAATATGCAAAACACCATAAGAACACGACAATGCAGAATGCATGGTCATGGCTACTCACCCTAACAACTACCACGACCTCGGTTAGGCCTAGGTGACTCGACATAACAACTGTCCCAACTCAACACCAACCACTACTCTCGAGTGACCGAGTGGGCAGTATGAACGAGTAGCATATAAGCGTAAAGAACTAGCTTAACAATGGATGTCCCTGTTGCTGGCCACTCCGACTGACACTACCCATCAATGGTCGAATGTCATGCATGCAGGAAAACTGCATGCTACTCCAACAGCCACCGTCTAAAGTGGGGCAAGTGTGACACAACAAATGCACTGCCATCACACCAGTTACTCTTCCACGAGTAACTTGGGAGGCAGGATTGTAGGGATGTATACTGAAAAATCTATCTTTTCTATGAACATCTTTATGTTTGAAATAAGAATCACATGATCATTGTTTGCATATTTTTATGCATATTGTCTAATATGTTACATTGTAGATAACATGGTGTGTGGTGTCACATGGGAGATCATGTTATCGGCTCCTTGGAAAGTATAAGTAAAGGCTCACAACCGAGATGACTTTGGACAAACCATCGGAATGGTTGTAGTGTGATTTGGTATTGGTTTGTCTTGACCATAGAATCACACTATTGCACTTTGTGTGTATTGAGCAGGACCGACTTAGAGGTGATTCGATTTATTGCTGACTACATAATCGAATCGGACCTCAGATATTATTATGTACATGCTCTTAATCCCGATATAATAACGGGCACATATACTTAGTAGTCATCTCTTTGATTTACCAATGGGCGAGATTTATAGATTAAATTGATAGGCTCGATAAGTTGGGAGATGATATTATTTATATGATGTGTCGTTGATTATAGGAGGAAACCGTGTCCTATATATTAGGATGATGATGTCCCCTTGAGGAGCTCATAAGGTTCATCATGTAAACCCTGCAGGTGGTCTTGGTCCCGAATGATGAAAAGGCTGACTGGTACTACTCAAGGAGTTAGATGTTGATTAATTAATGGTCAGTAAATTAATTAATCGACGGACATTCGATATCTTAAACACGGGGAGAAAATGTACAAATAATATATGGAGCCCATATTATCATATGGGGGTTTGTGAGGTAGATCAACGATGATCCTTTAGTGGATTGGATCATCATTAGTGGATCAGACTTTATGTGGGCTTGATCCATAGGTGGCCAAGATTCAACTTCTCCTCATGGTCCCTAATGTAGCCTATTAACACCTCATGAAGCTTAGATCCAATGGATGAAAACAAAACTCTAGATCCAAAGGTAGAGATTAAATCTCTTGATCCGCCGGTTGAGATTAAATCTCTAGATCCAACGGTTGAGATTAAATCCCTAGAAACAATGGAGGAGATTAAATCATGGCTTGAGCCCAACTCTATAAATATAGATCATGAAGTGGGCGGCAAGATAATGATAAGGGTATTAGGGTTTGCTTCCTTTGGAGGCTAGGAATCCTAGTTGGTTTAGGATTAGGTTTGGGTGGCTAGGGTTTTGGGAGCTAAGGGTGGGCGTCCACAAGTGGATTAGGGTTTCCTTCTTCTTCCTAAGGTTGGCTGGCCACTATTCTTCCCCTCTCTACCTTGGTATGAGGTCATCCTATTCTTCTTCCCTTCTTCCATGGCCGACCAAAAGGAGAGCTAGGATTAGGGTTTAGGAGGCTTGGGTGGCACCAAATAAGGAAGATTTCTTTCTTCTTCATCCCTTGGTGGCCGGTGCCCACAAACCTATCCCAGCCCTTGGGTGGCATCCAAAGACCCCTTCTTCTTCTCCTTAGGTGGTGGAAACAAGATAAAGGGTTTTCCCTTGGTGTCTTGGTCGGTTTCCACCATTATCTCCTTCTCCTTGTTGGCCGGCGGCAAGCATTTCTTTTGTTGCTTGTTGGTTAGCTATAGGAAGGAGATGAGCCTTGTTTCTAGTCTTCCTCTTGCTTTGGAAGAGCAAGGAAGGAAGATTGGCGATCTAGGAGCTTCGACTTTTGGTAGAGCGTCGCCCACACGACGTTCGAAAGGAGGAAGGACATACATTAGAAGATTGAGAGGTATATCGATTCTCTAATTTTTATATGTTACATGTTTGTATTTGTTTTTCATTTATGAGCATGATATAAATCTGTATATGGCTAAATAATACTTGGATCCCGAGCATAAACACAAAAACCGGCGATCCGGACATTGTCTATTCCGCAGCTACTCGTAGTATAGAGGATGGTCGCTTGAACAACTAGTTTGTTCAAGTGACCTCTCTAAACGAATAGCACGACGATGGCTTGGTGGTTTGGGAAATCCCTTTTGTCTAGGATTAAATTTTTAATCCGGGGACATCGAAGGGATCGCCATGGACAAGCTACCGAGGTGAAGTGGGAAGCAAAGTTTCCCCTCACGGACTCGATAAGTAAAACCCTTCAATTGGTATCAGAGCCAAGGTTTCTGATTTTTTGTGTTTAGGATTCGGTTAATTTTTATGTACTTTTTCATATATTATATGTGCCGGATAATAGTAGGATATGCGTAGTTTAACTCTTTGGTTGCAGGCATAAATCCGACTATTATGGCCATATGTGTGTATGTGATTGTTTGTGTGTAAATATTTATTTTGTTGAATCCTCGGGGTTGACGAGGCTAGTATTTAATTTTTGTAAATTAGATATGACATTGTTTAGCCACTCTTTATTTTAGTTTACTTTCGATCTAGATTTCAAGTACACTCCCTCGTAGAGTATAGGATCGATGGATGTAAATTAAAATAGATTTTAATCTCGGCTCGGATCTCCAGATGGCTCGTACATGGCGTAGGAGGAGCGGACGAGAAGGCGGTGCGACGGGAGACATATTGAAGACAAAATCCATAATAGTTGGAAAATAATTTATTTTCCATATTTATTGCTTATTGTTTGATATGCTTGTCGTAGCCTAGAAAATTCCTTATTTTCAAATTACTAAGTGGGAGATGGATATTTTTATAAATTCCCATGGCCTCCATTACGATTTGACAAGTGATGCAAACAAACTTGCATGTCGGCTCTGAGTGCCTTCCTCCATATCGGATGAGTTTGTTTGCGGATCACAAGGTTGAATATGGTTATAGAAAATTATTAAGGAGCGTGTGTACTTGCCCATCGTAAGGCACATAACCCGAGATAATTACCTTGGTACCAAGTAATGGTGAACACTTAGATACAAATATAAGTATCCTCCCCATCGGAGTCACTGCTTTTATTTGTAGGGCCGAAGAGAAACCAACTATTAAATTTACTTGTCAAAAAGTTAGGTTGACAAGATAGTAAAATTAATGGGTAAAACCTCCTCTTACAAATATAGAATTCGTATACGTGTACACTATCATGGCATACGATATTCTCGGTGTTTTGAGGTGTTGGTTGATTTTGAAATTTTATTGTTTGAGGAATCAATAATTTTTTTGAAATCTACAGTAATGATCTATGTGATTCTTAGGATTTTAAAAAATGATTTTCAGTCCACTTACTATGATACTAAAGGAAATAAACATACTGTACCCAGATAATGTTGATTGGAAAAGAATCTAGATATTGTCTTATCTGCTTAGGAGTACAAGTAAGCACTCTTCGAAGAGTGTCCTCAAGCCATGGTTGCTCAAAAAGGATTCTACTTCTAAGCCGAGAGGCAAGAAGGAGAAACAAGGTGGTGGGAGGATCTCAGGGAGGAGTGAAGAAGCCGAAAGGCAAGTACTTCACTTATAAGCAGGATGGACATTAGAAGAAGGACTGTCCCAATCCAAAGCAGAACAAAGATATATCCTTTGGACTAGTCATTGAAACATGATTAGCAGTGTTATCTACCGGCACCCAGTGTGTATATACGGGAGCCACTAATCATGTCTGCAATACTTTGCAGGGGTTCCAGGAAACCTAATGATTAGCTAAAGGGGAGATTACCATTTACTTGGGAAATGCCATGAAGGTGGCGACTATTGCAGTGGGAGAAGTTTTATTTATCTCTGAAAAAAATAAAACTTAGGTTATGGAAAATTCCCTTTATGTACCTTTATTTACAAAGAACTTAGTTTCAGTTTCTAAATTGTTTATGGATGGATATTCTATTTCTTTTAATGACAGAGTTGTTATAAGAAGAGATAGGGACATTATCTGTTCGGGTACATTGATAGGAAATTTGTAGACACTTGAACCAAAACCTCCTATGATGCAAATTGAAGTTAATAACTCATCTTCTAATTCTAATAAGAGAAAAGAACCTTCGAAGATGAACCAAACATATCTTTGGCATCTTAGTCTTGGTCACATTAACCTAAGAAGAATTCAAAGGTTGATAGCTAATGGACCTTTGGCTTCATTAGTGGTGGAGGATCTCCCAACCTGTGAATCTTGCTTGGAGGGTAAGATGACCAAGAGGCCTTTTAAGGCCAAGGGGTATAGAGCCAAAGATGTGTTAGAAATGGTTCATTCTAATTTGTGTGGTCCTATGACTATCCAGGCAAGAGGTGGTCTTGAATATTTCGTCTCTTTCATAGACGATTATTCAAGATATGGATGACACTACGATCTGATCGTAGCGGTGAGTACCTCTTGGGAGAGTTTAGGAACTTCTTATTAGAGGCTAGGATTCAATCCCAATTTACTGCACCTGGCACACCCTAGTAGAACGGTGTAGCAGAGCTAAGGAATATGACTCTTAGGGAGATGGTTAGATTGATGATGAGTTATTCTGACTTGCCAGATTCGTTTTGGGGATATACTCTAGATACGGCGGTGTACATTCTGAATTTGGTTCCATCTAAATCAGTGCCTTCTACTCTCACAAAATTGTGGACTGGGCGAAAGCCTAGTCTAAGACATATTCGGATATGGGGAGTCCAACACATGTGCTGAAGGTAGATGTTGGTAAGTTGGAACCTCGTATAGAAGTACACTTGTTCGTTGGCTATCCCAGGGGAATGAAGGGTGGATTGTTTTATAGTCCTAGAGATCAGAGGGTAATCGTTAGCATGAACGTCATATTTCTAGAGGAAGACTATGTGATGAGCCACAAGCCCAAGAGTAAAATTGTTCTAGAGGAGTTAAAAGGGGAAGTCACTTCTTTAGTACCACCGTTACAAGAGGATATACCACATTGTTGGTGCAGGGGCACTAGATAATCGAACCTGTGTTTTGATTATGGCAAAGACACAAAGTTAAGTTTATATTGTTATCTCACGAGCTAAATCAAGTGTGCAGACAAGTACTAAAGCTGGAGCTGAAGGCTAGCGACACCCGGAGGAAGCCGCGGTGGTCGGGCGACACTCGAGTGAATTCGGAGGGAGCCGAAGGAATCGAGTGGAAGGCCGAAAGCGAGAGCTACTATCAAGGTAAGCTCGTGTGAGTGAGAGATTGTAAGGTCATGTCCTCTTTACGTAGATGACCGTAGGCGGCGATCCGACTAAGACTTCCTGTGGAAGGTCTAGGTCGAGATCGGACGGTTAGAAACCGTCCTATTTATCATTTTCCGAGCTAACCTCTCGCGCAGGAAGTGGTGTGATCATCGCATACATTGGGCGATCGTATCGCTGATCGATGAGAGGCATCGCCGATCGTCATCGATCCGGCCGATGAGAGGCATCAGTCGACTGATGGCGACGATTCAGCTTTTGCGATAAGTCAAAACGGATAACGTTTGACGCGGCCACTTCGCGATAAAATTTGGAAAACTTCATGATCCGTTCCAAAGAAATAGGAGACAAGTTCAGAGCCAAAAATCTATAAAAGGAGGAGGAATCCAACTCCAAAAACATATCAAAGTTATTCATCAAGTGCTCCACAACGCCAACGCTCCAACGCCGTGATAACGCCGACGCGACGACAAGTTCCAATCCTCTTCGTCGGCAGCAGCAGTAGCAAGTAATTATTTTTATTGTATTCTTTTTATTCGTAACAAGGTGAGGTAGGCTTGTTGCCTCATCCTTATCATTTTGGTTTTGTGATCGTTGTCTCCTACCTCCAACGAGGAGGAGACGTTATAGTGCTTTGCCCTCCGTACGCGGTCTAGGACCGATAGGGCCTTGGAGTAGCAACCGCTGGGTTGTGAACCAAGTAAAATAAACGTGTCATTTTATTTTTCGCTGCTTACTCGCTTACTCGTGCCTTAATGAACGATTACGAACGAAAGATTTTCGATCGCTATTCACCCCCCCTCTAGCGACGCTTCATCGATCCAACACACATGTCACTGCACCGTGTGTCACAGAGGATACACAGGTGATACCTCGTCGTAGTGGGAGGGTTGTGAGACAGCCAATAGATTCATGTTCTTGAGAGAATCTTCTGATTTAGTCCCTGGTGAACATGAACCTGATCCCTGGACATATGACGAGGCAATCCAAGATAAAGATGCAGTATATTGGCAAAGTGCAATGAATGCTGAGATTGAATCTATGGATTCAAATCAGGTCTGGGAGCTAGTAGAACCACCCGATGGTGTAAAAACCATTGGATGCAAGTGGATCTACAAGAGAAAGAGAGGAATAGATGGGAAGGTTGAGACCTTCAAAGCGAGGCTTGTTGCGAAGGGGTATACTCAAAAAGAGGGTATCAATTATGAGGAGACCTTTTCGCCGGTAGCCATGCTTAAGTCTATCCGGATTCTCTTATGCATAGCAGCTCATATGGATTATGAGGTGTGGCAGATAGATGTCAAGACAACTTTCCTTAATGGAAGTCTTGAGGAAAACATCTACATGAAGCAACCAGAGGGATTCATTGCTAAGGGCAAAGAGCATCTTGTATGTAAGCTTAATCGGTCCATTTATGGATTGAAACAAGCTTCGAGTTCTTGGAACGTCCGCTTTGATGAGGTGATCTAGTCTTTTGGATTTATTCAAATTCCAGATGAGTCTTGTGTATACAAGGGATGTGACGGAAACGTAGTGGTATTTCTTGTACTATACGTAATGACATTTTGGTGATTGGAAACAATATCAAGGTGTTATCGAGCGTAAGGGTATGGTTGTCCTAACAGTTTGACATGAAGGACTTGGGAGAAGTGGGACACATCCTTTGGATCAAGGTTATAAGGGATCGCAGGAAAAGGATGTTGTATTTATCCCAAGCTTCATACATAGACACGATTTTGGATCGTTTTAACATGCAGAACTCCAAGAAGGGTTTTCTACCTTTCAAGCATGGAGTTCCTTTATCTAAGGAGAAGTGTCCTAGATCATCTGAGGAGATAGAGGAGATGAAGGCAGTTCCTTATGTTTCGGCAGTAGGAAGCCTCATGTATGCGATGTTATGTATGAGACCAAATATATGCTTTACCGTGGGCATAGTCAGCAGATATCAGAGTAATCCAGGACAGGGACATTGGACTGCGGTAAAGCATATATTGAAGGACTTGAGAAGGACTAGGGATTATATGCTGGTTTATCGGGCAGACCAATTACTCCCTATTGGTTACACGGATTCTGACTTCCAATCAGATAGGGATAACAGTAAGTCTACCTCAGGTTTTGTGTTTACTTTGGGAGGTGGAGCCATTGTATGGAGGAGTGTCCAGCAGAAATGCGTGGCGGACTCCACCATGGAAGGTGAGTGTGTGGCAACCTCTTAGGCGGCCAAAGAAGTTGTGTGGCTCAGGAACTTCCTGATGGACTTGGATGTGATTCCTGGTTTGCCCAGAACTATCGCAATTTATTGTGATAATAATGGTGCAGTTGCAAACTCAAAGGAACCACGAGACCATAAGGAGAGTAAACACATAGAGCGCAAGTACCACTTGATACGAGAAATCGTAAAGGAGGTAGAAGTTGTTGTCGCCTAGATTGCATCAGGGGATGACCTAGTAGACCCTTTTCACTAAGGCCCTTCTAGCGAGAGCTTTGATAGATATGTGGAGGGAAGGGGAACCAGATGTATGGCAGTATGAGGACAGCAAAGTCTTTTAGTATAAGTGGGAGATTGTAGGCATGTATACTGAAAAGTCTATCTTTTCTATGAACAACTTTATTTTTGAAATAAGAATCACATGATCATTGTTTGCATATTTTTATGCATATTGTCTAATACGTTACATTGTAGATAACATAGTGTGTGGTGTCACACGGGAGATCATGTTATTGGCTCCTTGTAAAGTATAAGTAAAGACTCACAACCGAGATGGCTTTGGACAAACCATCGGAATGGTTGTAGTGTGATTTGGTATTGGTTTGTCTTGACTATAGAATCACACTAGTGCACTTTGTGTGTATTGAGCAGGACCTACTTAGAGGTGATTTGATTTATTGTTGACTAGATAATCGAATCGGACCTCAGATATTATTATGTACATGCTCTTAATCCCGATATAATAACGGACACATATACTTAGTAGTCATCTCTTTGATTTACCAATGGGCGAGATTTATAGATTAAATCCATAGGCTCGGTAAGTTGGGAGATGATATTATTTATATGGTGTGATGTTGATTATAGGAGGAAACCGTGTCCTATATATTAGGATGATGATGTCCCCTTGAGAAGCTAATAAGGTTCATCATGTAAACCCTACAGGTTGACTTGGTCCGGCTTGATGAAAAGGTTGAGTGGTATTACTCATGGAGTTAGATGTTGATTAATTAATGGTCAGTAAATTAATTAATCGACGGACATTCGAGATCTTAAAAACGGAGATAAAATGTACAAATAATATATGGAGACCATATTATCATATGGGGGTTGGTGAGGTAGATCAATGATGATCCTTTAGTGGCTTGGATCATCATTAGTGGATCGGACTTTATGTGGGCTTGATCCATGGGTGGCCAAGATCCAACTCCTCCTCATGGTTCCTAATGTAGCCTATTAACACCTCATGAAGCTTAGATCCAATGGATGAAAACAAAACTCTAGATCCAAAGGTAGAGATTAAATCTCTAGATCCGCCGGTTGAGATTAAATCTCTAGATCCAATGGTTGAGATTAAATCCCTAGAACCAATGGAGGAGATTAAATCATGGCTTGAGCCCAACTCTATAAATAGAGATCATGAAGTGGGTGGCAAGATAATGATAAGGGGATTAGGGTTTGCTTCCTTTGGAGGCTAGGAATCCTAGTTGGTTTAGGATTAGGTTTGGGTGGCTAGGGTTTTGGGAGCTAAGGGTGGGTGGCCACAAGTGGATGAGGGTTTCCTTCTTCTTCCTAAGGTTGGCCGACTACTATTCTTCTCCTCTCTACCTTGGCATGAGCTCATCCTATTTTTCTTCCCCTCTTCCATGGCCAAACAAAAGGAGAGCTAGGATTTGGGTTTGGAGGCTTAGGGTTTAGGAGGCTTAGGTGGCACCAAATAAGGAAGGTTTCTTTTTTCTTCATCCCTTGGTGGCCAGTGCCCATAGCCCTATCCCAGCCCTTGGGTGGCATCCAAATACACCTTCTCCTTCTCCTTAGGTGGTGGAAACAAGATATGGGGCTTTCCCTTGGTTTCTTGGCCGGTTTCCACCATTATCTCCTTCTCCTTGTTAGCCGTCGGCAAGCATTTCTTTTGTTGCTTGTTGGTTAGCTAAGGAAGGAGATGAGCCTTGTTTCTAGTCTTCCTCTTTCTTTGGAAGAGCAAGGAAGGAAGATTTGTGATCTAGGAGCTTCGACTTTTGGTAGACGTCGCCCACACGACGTCCGAAAGGAGGAAGGACATACATTAGAAGATCGAGAGGTATATCGATTCTCTAATTTTTATATGTTACATGTTTGTATTTGTTTTTCATTTATGAGCATGATATAAATCTGTATATGGCTAAATAATACTTGGATCCCGAGGATAAACATAAAAACCGGCGATCCGAACATCGTCTATTCCGTGGCTACTCGTAGTATAGAGGATAGTCTCTTGAACAACTAGTTTGTTCAAGTGACCTCTCTAAACGAATAACACGACAATGGCTTGATGTTTTGGGCAATCCCTTTTGTCAAGGATTAAATTTTTAATCCGGGGACATCGAATGGATCGCCATGGACAAGCTACCGTGGTGAAGTGGGAAGCGATGTTTCCCCTCACGGACTCGATAAGCAAAACCCTTCAAGGATGACTGACGATCCTCTCAACTACAAGGGAGACCAAGTCATCAGCATGCATGTAAATGAAATGAATGCATGACAGTACATACACATGTCCATAACACACTCTCTATTCTATAGAGAGATATATACAGCCGACAACAACCAAGCTAGGATCTCCAATCCATAGCGATGCTGTATCGACAAATCATACATCCATACACGACTCCATAATCCATAGTAGCTATATACACAACATCAGGATAGGATATGAAAACTCATCTTACTCCTAGAACATCATCCACCCGTAGATGATTTATCTAAATTGCACAATTCAGTTTTACAATCGAATTTAGCTACGTACACATAGGTATATCCCTACAGGTCCACTTATCATAACATCTATAATTCATAACAAAGATGAATGAATAGATAACAATAATGACAGAGTATTTAAGTGCAAAGGCAAGTACCAAGCATAAAAAAAACTAGAGTGGAGTCAAGGTCGAAGTGACAACAATATGAAGTTATATACTTCACGGTTTAGCTACTACCTGATAAGGGTAGGAAATATTACCCACCTGATAGTAGCTCATGCTAGCAGTCCATACGTACAAGCATTTGTCAACAATCGAAGTCCTACAAGACAACAAGAAATACACTTAAGTTCTAACATACGATAAATGATCAAATCGAATCCTACATCGATCTCATATTCAAATCAATTATCCCAATACTAATTAAAGCCTCGACCACACATCCAACATCACCTCGGCTATATCACCGTAAGTATACACACTAGATCCAATTAACAATTCACAACAATGCAAATCAACAGTTAACTACTTCCCTTGCACATATCATTGTTCACCAATCTTACAGTAGCAACCAACACCGTAAACATGAACAAACTCATATTTTCCAACCATTACACTAAACCATTATATCATTCCTTCAATATCTTCCCCCACCTACCATCTCACAAATATGTAAACCACAATCTAGATCTGCAAACACCCATCAGAACTTAACTTGCATTAAAAACTCAGATCCAGCTCACCGCACAAGACATAACACAACACAAATTTATCCACACAACATAGCCATTGAAACCATCCCAATCAACAGCTACAGAAGTTAATTAGATCGATAAGAAAATCATTAAGCGATACTCTAAATCAGAGTTGTGGTTACCTTCTCGTCTAACACACGACTTTCGACCCAAATCAAGGGAGCACTGTGCTTCATATGAATAGAAAATCTCATCGGCAGTCTCCATAAGTACACCAAGAAACCATCAAGGCTATTGTGTCACTCGAAGAGTGGAAACAGGGGTTCCAAAACCTACACACAACACCCTGCAGCAACTCAAATGAGAAGAAGACACCGAAATTGACATAAGGAATCATCTAACTAGTTGCTGTGAAAATAAACACACCTAAACCTACCTCAGACGCAGCCCCCCTTTCACGAGCCAAGCTATTCACCGTGGACAGGTCAACCACCTGCAGAAATCCACACCACAAATCAAAACTCAACGACAGAACACCCAACATCCAGATCTAATCACGTTGATACACAACAAAGATCACACACAAAAATTGACAAATGCCAATAAAAGATTAGATCCCACTTACCGACCCCAAAACTCCATCGACAACAATTCTTCCCTTATGCCCTGTTCACCAATGCAAATGATGCTCACGATCTCTGTCCAACACAGACCCACTCTCAACCAAGGAAAATCACCGCAGGGAGTTGATTTCGTCCAAGATAAGGAGAGGAGCAACGCTTACATTTCTCCGGCAATGATCGGCCAAAAGGGCAGCTCCCAAATCCGGCAGCATGAAGCTGCTGTCGATCCCTTGCTCCCGAGATTGAGGACGCCTGGTGGAGCCAAATTGTCGATCCTCCCCTCCTACTGGCTCTCCCATCGGACGGAGCCATCGACAGTTGGTTGTTCGACGAGAAGAGCTACGGAGGGCGTCGATCATGAGTGAGAGGGGTTGCAAGAAAGAATAGTTTAGAGGGAGTGAGAGTCGCGTGCGGCTGAGGAGAAAAGAAAGAGAAGGAATCGCCGTGAAGAAAAGGAGAAGTCGCACGGTGAGGGGAAAGAAAATTCTCGGGGAAGAAAAAGCCGATGGAAATTAACGCGACGGGTTTGACCCAAACAGATTGGGTTTTTACCCTATAAGCAATTAAACCTAGATTCCATTAAACCAATAAACTCTTAATCTAGTTTAGGTTTAATTAAGTCGCTAATCATGTGTTTCAATTTAATGTATCCAATAATAATATCACTCCTTCGCCATTTATTTATGATATTTTACATTCTCCCCCACATAAGAAAATTTGGTGCCCAAATTTCGTACTTGAATGTGAAAATTAATTCAAGCAAGTTTCTAAAATGACCACATACCTCAAGTGAACAAATGAGGGTATCGAGCTCGGATAGTATCTTCTAGCTTTCACGTAGCCTTCTCATCAGTATGATGCTGCCATCCAACCTTTACGAGTCAGATGGTTTTGTTCCGCAACTGTCGCTCCTTGCGACTAAGAATCTGCACTAGAATCTCTTCATAAGTCGCATTCGCTTAGAGTGGAATCGGAACCTCTTTCAGAACATGATCAGAACATGGCATGTATTTCCTCAGCATAAAAACAAGAAATATGTTGTGAACACCTGCAAGTGTCGGAGGTAAAGCCAACCGGTAAGCTACACCCCCAATCCGCTCTAATATCTCAAATGGACCAATGTAGCGTGGTGCTAATTTTCCTTTTAGCCTAAATCTTTTTACTCCTTTGGTGAGTGAAACTTGTAGGAATACATGATCCCTGACTGGGAATTCCAAAGGTCTTTGCCTCTAGTCCGCATAACTCTTTTGTCGATCTTGTGCCTCGGATAACCATCGTCTGATAACTTGCACCAACTCTGCATCATGCTGGATACTCTATGGCCCCATCAACAGTCGCTCCCCAACCTCCTCCCACAACACGAGAGATCTACAGGGTCTACCGTATAAGGCATCGAATGGAGCCATCTGAATAGAAGAGTGGTAGCTATTGTTATAGGTAAATTCCACTAAATGAACGTGGTCCTCCCAACTGCCTCCAAAATCCATAACATAATATCTAAGCAAATCCTCCAATGCCTAAATGGTACGCTCAGACTGTCCATTTGTCTACGGATGAAAAGCTATAATGAGTCGAAGCTTCTGTGCCCATGGTCTTCTGTAGGCTCTACAAAAAATTACGAGGTAAATCGCGGGTCTCTATCAGATATAATACTCAAAGGCACTCCATGCAATCTGACAATCTCTCAACAATACAACTCTGCCAGACAATCCAATGAGTCCTTCCCATGAATTTGCAGAAAGTGAGCTGATTTGGTTAGTCGATCCACAATCGCCAAAATCACATCATGTCCTTTACGAGTCCTAAGCAATCCCGTAAAGATATCCATAATGATATGCTCCCACTTCTATTTCAGAATCAAAATTTCCTAAAACAACCCAGCGGGTTTCTGATGTTCAGCCTTTACCTGCTGGCATACTAAACATCGAGCAACAAAGTTTGCAATATCTCTCTTCATACCATTCCACCAGTATAACCGTTTTAAATCTTGATACATCCAAGTACCCTCAGGATGTATAACAAATCTTGAATGATGTGCTTCTTTTAACAACACTTCCTTAACTGGATACATGTCCAGAACACATAATCGTCCACGGAAACGTAGTACTCCATTCTCATCACTCAAGAAATTCGTCTACTGTCCAAAATGTACTCTATCACACAGAAATGAAAGTGACTGTGAGACGATAATAACGAATCTCCCTTGTTGCATCAGTCCATATTCTAGCATCTCTATAGTAGCTACCCAGTAGCTAGCAAAAATCTCCATGAGCATTTCTGCTCCATACACCTACAAATCAATATAATAAGTGCTAAGTTTTGTCATATGTATGACAGCTTATCTCGCAGATCCTCAACTGTTGTAAGCTTAAGATATGTCTCATTCAACTGTATCAGATCCGCTCCAATCACTGTAATGATGCATCTGTGTACAGTACAATATCCTTCCATCCACCCCGGAAGGATTAACTAATACTCATGCAAACGTCACTCATCATCTAGGCCCTGAAACCTAGTTTCACAAGCTTCTGACCAAGTGATTTACATCACCTTCTAGGACAAAAAAGTCTGTGGTATAGTAATGCTAACAACATTCTATCCACATCTACAGAAATAACCAAATCCGACAAGGAAACCACCAATTATTGTCGCCGAGTGCGCAACTCAAACTACCACCATAAACAGTGGCCAAGTTACGCAACTCCAACAACCACAAACTGATCTAATTGTGTCCAGAACACACGATTCTCAAATCCATGGGTGACTAAATCATTAAATATGTCTAACAACATTATTAGAAGCTCATAAAATGTTGGGATGTATACTGAAAAGTCTATCTTTTTTATGAACATCTTTATTTTTGAAATATGAATCACATGATCATTGTTTGTATATTTATGATTATGCATATTGTCTGATACATTACATTGTAGATAACATGGTGTGTAGTGTCACACGGGAGATCATGTAATCAGTTTCTTGTAGAGTATAAGTAGAGGCTCACAACCGAGATGGTTTTGGACAAACCATTGATATGGTTGTAGTGTAATTTGGTATTGGTTTGTCTTGACCATAGAATTATACTAGTACACTTTGTGTGTATTGAGCAGGACCGACTTAGAGGTGATTCAATTTATTGCTGACTATATAATTGAATCGGACCTCGAATATTATGATGTACATGCTCTTAATCCTGATATAATAACGAGCACATATACTTAGTATTTATTTCTTTGATTTACCAATGGGCGAGATTTATAGATTAAATCGATAAGCTCCCTAAGTTGGGAAATGATATTATTTACATGGTGTGCCATTGATTATAGGAGGAAATCGTGTCCTATATATTAGGATGATGATGTCCCCTTGAGGAGCTCATAAGGATCATCATGTAAACCCTGCAGGTGGACTTGGTCCGGCATGATGATAAGGTTGAGTGGCACTACTCATGGGGTTAGATGTTGATTAATTAAATATTAGTAAATTAATTAATTGATGGATATTCGATATCTTAAACACGGGGAGATATTTCTACAATTAATATATAGAGCCCATATTTATTTATGGGGGTTGGTGAGGTAGATCAATGATAATCCTCTAGTGGAATAGATTATCATTAATGGATCGGACTTTATGTGGGCTAGATCCATTGGGTGGCCAAGATCTAACTCCTCCTCATGGTCCCTATTGTATCCTATTAAAACCCTCATGAAGCCTAGATCCGACGGACACGATTAAAAGGCGGCTTGGGAGAAATCTATACAGAGGAACCAAGGCTTGGGCGGCAAGGCTAAGAATTGGATTCTAGGGTTTGCTCTCCTTGGCTTGTGCAGTAAGAAGCACTAGGAGAATTAGGGTTTGGAGATTGGTTTGGGAGGCGACAAGAAGTGGAGGTGGTCTTAGGGTTCTTCTACCTCTCTTCCTAAGGTGTGGCTGGAGCAACTTCTCCTTCCCTTGGTGGTCGGCGCTCCTTCCTTGAAGGAAAGGCCGATGGTTCTTCTTTCTCACCAAGTGGCCGGTGGTTCCTTCTCCATTGGAAAGGGTCAGCACCATCTCCTTCTTACTCTCCTTTGCTGGCGGTAACAACCTAGCTTGGAGCTTGGTGGTCGGCACTAGATAGGAGAAGAAGGGTTTGAGTATTCTTCCTTTTGTTCGGAGCGAGCAAGGAATGGAAGAACATGATCTAGGAAGCTTCGACTCTTGGAGGATCGTTGCCCACACAATGTCCAAGAGGAGAATAGGATATACAATAGAAGATCAAGAGGTAAACAAGAGGTATAATTCTTGTTTTGGTTTCCTTTTGTTCCTTTGCTATTTGTTTATAATTGTATGTGGCTAATTTACTTGGACCCCGAAGATAAACACAAAAACCGACAGTCCGTACATCATCTATTCAATGGCTATTCGAGGAAAAGAGTTAGGTTTCTTAAACAACATGTTTGTTCAAGAGACCACTCTAATCGAATAGCACGATGATGGATTGGTTGCTTGGGTAATCCGTCTTCTTCAAGGATTAATTTTTTAATCTAGGGACGTAGATAGGACCGCCATGCATAAGCGATCGAGGCGGGAAGCAATTCCCAACAAGTGGTATCAGAGCCACGGTTTTTGATTTTGTGTGTTTTTGATTCGGTTACTTTTATGCACTTATCATATATTGTATGTGGCGGATAATAGTATGATGTGCGTAGGCTAACTTTTTGGTTGCAGGCATAAGATCTAACTATTATGGCCATATGTGTGTGTATGTGATTGGATGTGTGTAATTGTAATATTATTTGAATCCTCGGGGTTGATGAGGCTAGTATTTAATTCTTGTAATTATGTATGACATTGTTTAGCCACTCTTTTATTTTAGTTTACTTTCGATCTAGATTTCATGTACACTTCTTTGTGGAGTATAGGATCGATGGATGTAAATTAAAATAATTTTTCTCGGCTCAGATCTTCGGATGGCTTGTACATGGCGTAGGGAGGAGCAGACGAGATGGCGACACGATGGGAGGCATATTGGAGAACAAAAGCCATAATAGTTGGAGAATATTTTTTTTTTCATATTAATTGCTTCTTGTTTGATATGCATGTTGTGTGCTAGGAAAATTCCTCATTTTAAATTACTAAGTGGGAGAGGGATATTTTTTTTAAAAAATTCCCATGGCCTCCATTAACATTTGACATGTGATGCAAACAAACTTGCGCATTGCCTCTGAGTGTCTTCATCCCCATCAAATGAGTTTGTTTTGCGAGCCACAGGGTCAAATATAGTTATAGGAAATTATTTAGAAGCGTGTGTACTTCCCCACCGGAAGGCACATAATCCGAGATAATTGCCTTGGTATCGAGTAATGGTGAACACTTAGATACAAATAAGAGTATCCTCCCCATCGGAGTCACTGGTTCTATTTGTAGGGCCGAAGAGGAACCAACTATTAATATTATTTGTCAAAAAGTAAGGTTGACAGGATAGTAAAATTAATGGGTAAAATCTCCTCTTACAAATGTAGAATTCGTATACGTCCACACTATCGTGGCATATGATATTCTCAGTGTTTTGAGGTGTTGGTTGATTTTAAAATTTTATTGTTTGAGGAATCAATAAATTTTTGAAATCTAAAGTTTTGATCTATGTGATTCTTAGGTTTTTCAAAAATGACTTTCAACCTACTTGTTGTGATACTAAAGGAAAATAAACTTACTGGATCCAATTATATTGATTGGAAAAGGAATCTAGATATTGTCTTAACTGCTGAGGAGTACAAGTATGTACTCTTCGAAGAGTGTCCTCCTAAGCCTGCGGATGATTCTGGGGAAAAGGAGAAAGAGAGTTATAAGATGTGGATAAAGGCTGATGAGATGGCACGATGTTACATTTTGGCTTCTATGTCAAATGTATTGCAACATCAGCATCAAGCCATGCCTACTGCTTATGACATGATGCTCAATCTCAAAGAACTTTTTGGACCCTAGAATCGGGCTGCTAGGCAAGAAGCCATGAGGAACTTGATGACGACACCATGATTGAGGGAACACCCATGAGGGATCATGTTCTCAAGATGATGACTCATTTGAATAAGCTGGAAGTCCTTGGAGCTGGGATCGATGGGAAAACCCAGATTGATATCACTCTTCAATTTCTACCTAGGAGTTTTGAGCAGTTTCGCCTGAACTACAACATGAACAAGAGGTTGTATTCATTGGCGGAGCTTCTAACAGAACTCCAGGAGGCAGAGGGACTTTTTCGTCAGAGTGCTCAGGCTCAGGCCATGGTTTCTCAGAAGGTTTCTACTTCTAAGCCGAAAGGAAAGAAGAAGAAGAAACAAGGTGGAGCAAAGGTGGCGGGAGGATCTCAAGGAGGAGTGAAGAAGCCGAAAGGCAAGTGCTTCACCTGCAAACAAACTGGACATTGGAAGAAGGACTACCCCAACCGGAAGCAGAACAAAGGGGTTGCAAGAAACCAGATGAGTAGCTGAGGGGGAGATTACTATTTACATGGGTGATGCTACGAAGGTGGAGGCTATTGTAGTGGGAGATGTTTATTTGATAGGAATACAACTTTGGTTCTGAAAAAATGCCTTTACGTACTTTTATTTAGAAAGAATTTGAATTCGATTTCTAAATTGTTTTTGGATGGATATTCTATTTCTTTTAATGACAGTGTTGTTATAAAAAGGAATAGGAAGATTATTTATTATGGTGCATTGATAGGAAATTTATATACCCTTGAACCAAAAGCTCACACGATGCAAATAGAAGTAAATAACTCATCTTCTAAATCTAATAAGAGAAAAGAACCTTTAAAAATGAACCAAACATATCTTTGGCATCTAAGGTTAGGTTATATTAACCTGAGTAGAATTCAAAGATTGGTAGCTGATGGACCTTTGGGTTCATTAGTGGTGGAAGATTTCCCAACCTGTGAATCTTGCTTGGAAGATAAAATGACCAAGAGGCCTTTTAAGGCCAAGGGGTATAGAGGCAATGATGTGTTGGAATTGGTTCATTCTGATTTGTGTGGTCCTATGTCTATCCAGGCTAGAAGTGGTTTTGAATATTTCGTCTCTTTTATAGATGATTATTCAAGATATGGATACATTTACTTGATGCACCGCAAGTCTGAATGCTTTGACAGGTTCAAAGAATTCAAGGCAGATGTAGAGAAACGTCAAGGTAAAAGTATCAAGACACTACGATCTGATCGTGGTGGTGAGTACCTCTTGGGAGAGTTTAGGAATTACTTATCAGAGGCTGGGATTCAATCCCAATTATCTGCACCTGGCACACCCCAGCAGAATGGTGTAGCGGAGCGAAGGAATAGGACTCTTATAGAGATGGTTAGATCGATGATGAGTTATTCGGAGTTGCCAGATTCATTCTAGGGGTATGCTCTGGATACGACAATGTATATTCTAAACTTGGTACCATCTAAATCAGTGCCTTCTACTCCTACAGAATTATGGACTGGGCGAATGCCTAGTGTGAGACATATTCAAATTTGGGGGAATCCAGCACATGTGCTGAAGGCAGATGCTGGTAAGTTTGAACCTCGTACAGAAGTGCGCATGTTCGTAGGCTATCCTAGAGGAACGAAAGGTGGTTTGTTCTATAGTCCTAGAGATTAGAGGGTGATCATTTGCATGAACGCCAGATTTTTAGAGGAAGACTATGTGATGAACCACAAGCCCATGAGTAAGATTGTTCTGGAGGAATTGAGAGGGGAAGTCACTACTTCAGTACCATCGGTACAAGAGGATATACCACAAGTGACTGCACCGCATGTCATAGAGGATATACAGGTGATACCTTGTCGTAGTGGGAGGGTTGTTAGACAACCTGATAGATTTATGTTCTTGGGTGAATCTTCTGATTTGGTCCCTGGCGAACATGAACCTGATCCCTGGACATATGACGAGGCAATCCAAGATAAAGATGCAATGTGCAATGAATTCAGAGATAGAATCTATGGATTAAAATCAGGTCTGGGAGCTAGTAGAACGACCCAGTGGTGTAAAAACTATTGGATGCAAGTGGATCTACAAAAGAAAGAGAGGAATAGATGGCAAGGTCGAGACCTTCAAATCAAGGCTTGTTGCGAAAGGGTATACTCAGAAAGAGGGTATCGATTATGAGTAGACCTTTTCGCCGGTAGCTATGCTTAAGTCTATCCAGATTCTCTTATGTATTGCTGCTCATATGGATTATGAGGTGTGATAGATGGATATCAAGACAGCTTTCCTAAATGGTAGTCTTGAGAAAAACATCAATATGAAGCAACTAGAGGGATTCATTGCAAAGGGCAAAGATCATCTTGTGTTCAAGCTTAATCGGTCCATTTATGGATTTAAGCAAGCTTTGAGTTCTTGGAACATCTGCTTTGATGAGGTAATCTAGTCTTATGAATTTATTCAAAGTACGGATGAGTCTTGTGTATACAAGAGATGTGACGGAAACGTAGTGGTGTTTCTTGTACTATACGTAGATGATATTTTGTTAATTAGCAACAATGTCAAGGTGTTATCAGACGTAAGGGTATGGTGGTTCAAACAGTTTGATATGAAGGACTTGGGAGAAGTGGGACACATCCTTGGGATCAAGGTTATAAGGGATTGCAGAAAAAGGATGTTGTGCTTATCTCAAGCTTCATACATAGACACCATTTTGGCTCGTTTTAGCAAGCAGAACTCCAAAAAAGGTTTTCTACCTTTTAGGCATGGAGTACCTTTATTTAAAGAGATGTGTCCTAGAACATCAAAGGAGATAGAGGAGATGAAGGCGGTTCCTTATGCCACAAGTCACTACACCGCATGTCACAGAGAATACATAGGTGATACCTCATCGTAGGGGGAGAGTTGTGAGACAGCCTGATAGATTTATGTTCTTGGGAGAATCTTCTGATTTAGTCCCTGGCGAACATGAACCAGATCTCTAGACATATGATGAGGCAATCCAAGATAAAGATGCGGTATCTTGGCAAAGTGCAATGAATGCTAAGATTGAATCTATGGATTCAAATCCGGTCTGAAAGCTAGTAGAACCACCCAATGATGCAAAAACCATTGGATGCAAGTGGATCTACAAAAGAAAGAGAGGAATAGATGGGAAGGTTGAGTCCTTCAAAGCAAGGCTTGTTGCAAAAGGGTATACTCAGAAAGAGGGCATCGATTATGAGGAGACCTTTTCGCCGGTAGCGATGCTTAAGTCTCTCGGATTCTCTTATGTATTGCTGCTCATATGGATTATGAGGTGTGGCAGATGGATGTCAAGACAGCTTTCGTTAATGGAAGTCATGAGGAAAACATCTATATAAAGCAACCATTATGGATCGTTTTAGCATGCATAACTCAAAGAAAAGTTTTCTACATTTCAGGCATGGAGTTCCTTTATCTAAGGAGATGTGTCCTAGAACATCTAAGGAGATAGAGGATATGAAGGCAGTTCCTTATGCTTCGGCAGTAGGAAGCGTCATGTATGCTATGCTATGTACGAGACTGAATATCTGCTTTGTCGTCGGCATGGTTAGCATATATCAGAGTAATCCAGGACAGGGACATTGGACTGCGGTAAAGCATATATTGAAGTACCTGAGAAGGACTAGGGATTATATCCTAGTTTACCAGGCAGACCAATTACTCCCTGTGGGTTACACAGATTCTGACTTCCAATCAGATAGGGATAACAGTAAGTCTATCTTAGGTTTTGTGTTTACTTTGGGAGGTGGATCCATTGTATGGAGGAGTGTAAAGCAAAAATGCGTGGCGAACTCTACCATGGAAGTTGAGTATGTGGCAGCCTCTGAGGTGCCCAATGAAGTTGTGTGGCTCAGGAACATCTTGATGGACTTGGATGTGATTCCTAGATTGCTCAGAACTATCACAATTTATTTTGATAATAGTGGTTCAGTTGCAAACTCGAAGGAACCACGAGCCCACAAGGCAAGTAAACACATAGAGCGTAAGTACCACTTGGTACGAGAAATCATAAAGAGAGGAGAAGTTGTTGTGGCCAAGATTGCATCAGAGGATAACCTGGAAGATTCTCTCACTAAGGCCCTTCCAGCGAGAGCTTTTGATAGGTATGTGGAGGGAATGGAAATCAGATGTATGGCAGTTTGAGGACAGCATAGTCTTTTAGTATAAGTGGGAGATTGTTGGTATGTATACTGAAAAGTGTATCTTTTGTATGAACATCTTTAATTTGAAATAAGAATCACATGGTCATTGTTTGCATATTTATGGTTATGAATATCATCTAATACATTACATTATAGATAACATGGTGTGTAGTGTCACACGGGAGATCATATTATCAGTTCCTTGTAAAGTATAAGTAAAGGCTCAAGCATGAATTCCTATTCATAAAATTTGGATTTTATCTTGAGACTTTTAAGACATTTTGAGATCATTTTAAAAGTATCAAAACTCCCCCTTAGCATATTCTTTCCACAAACTTTTTAATTTCATTAATTCCCCCATACATCAAAACCTAGGTAGTACTTCTTGTGCATTTAATCTTAAAATTAGTCTTCTAAGAGGTTGTTCTATTTTTCATTACTTTGAAAAATATTCCATATTAAAATACACTTTATAGATTTTCGAAGACAATGTTCATGATATTTTCTCATTAATGATTCTAAACATAGATCCTATCATGATTTGTTTTGATTTAAAAAAAATATTCTACCTTTAGACCTAGCTTAGCTAACTCTCATAAAGCTAAGTTACTTGTCTAAGTATCAAGTAAATAAGCTTTACGTTGATTGATAAGTCAAATTTATTTATTTGAGTTATTTTTCAACTCTTTAAATTTCTCTCTCCCCTTTAGAAACATTTCTCAATGATGCTTTTCAACATTAGTTTTCCAAAAATATTTTAACTCTCTTTAATCTCAAGCTTATGTCCCTTAATCAAGTATGTAATGTAAGATATTTGAGACCGCTAGAGGGGGGGGTGAATAGCGTCGCGCTCGTTCGATAATGGAATTCATTGTGTTTGTCTCTACAATTTCGTTAGCGCAATGGAAATAGAAAACTAATAATGATAACGAAATATACAACACGCAAACACAAATATTTAACGTGGTTCGGAACCGAACGGTTCCTACTCCACGGATTGGGTTCGTACGAACCCTAGCGATGTCAATCACACACCACTATGATAAACACTCCTTCTCGACACAGGTCGGAGGCGGAGAAACCCCTTACAAGCATTCTTACAACAGTAAGAAACAAAAACAAGAAATTACAATAATTAATATGAAAGACAAGTAAAGAAAAACATTACAACACTTGCTTTTGATTGCTTGAATACTTGGTTGTTTGATTAGCAATTGGAGACCTGATTTGCAGCAACAAATTGCCCCTAAAGATCTCAAAAACTGGATCCATTTTTCTCCATCATGAGCTCCTTTTATAGCTTCAACTGTCTTTGGAAAATATCGATCGATCATTGCTTGGGACCATCGATCGATTGATCACTGCTATTCTATGAAGCGGTGTAATCCCGCTGAAAAAATCAGCAGCTAGGACATCGGTGGTGATCATACACATCGATCGTGATGAAGCATCACTCATTGCTCATCCCGGCGGTCAAGTGAGACTTCATTACGTGCCCTAAAATTGAGCATCGATCGTGATCACAAGATCGATCATTGCTCGTCAATCGATTATTTGCTCATCTATGGCGATCATTGAAACCCTAGTTGACTACACGGTCGGCCCAGCACATGTTATCAGTCGACTGGCACACCTTAAACATGAGGTTTTAGCCCAAGTTTGGTGCCCCCATACTTGCTAGACCACCCTTAGCCTAGACCTAAGCCTTCTAGCCACCTCCATCAGCCTTACGCCTCTCGGATCCCTCCAAGTCATCCATGACTTATTCATCCTTCACGCTAGCCTTTAGGTGCTTCCATCGGCTATGTCATGCTAACGGTGTCTACACTGCCAAGGCACATTAGACTTACGCCGCCAAGACTCCCGCTTGGACTTTCCGCCGCCAATACCAAACCCCTTAGACTTCTCAAGTGCCAAGACTCAAGCTTTGACTTTCCCTTGCCAACCCATGTTGGACTTTCCATGCCAAGACCCATGCTTGGACTTTGCCAAATGCCAAGTGTCCCACTTGGACTTTACATGTCAAGTACCCATGACTTGGACTTTCCATAACCACATGGTCAATCCTAGTCAACCATCAAAGTCTCCTTCGAGTCCAGTTAACATAACCCGAGTTGATTGTATAAACAATCTTCCCAAAATATCAACAGACATTGATGTCAAACATCAATGTCAACTTACTTTGTCAAACATCAAAACATCTCTCGAGTCAAACTCGAGTCTAGTCAATCATGACCTGGGCCGATTTCACCAACAATCTCCCCCTCTTTGATGTTTGACAAAACAAACCTTGAGTTAGGCCCCTAACTCAAATTCCCTTACCAATTTTCCAAATTGGTAATTCAATGTTCTCCCCCTTTTTGACATACATCAAAAAGGTTAACTCTCCAAGGAGGTCAATGTCTCATGTCCCAATGAGATCTTACAATCTCCCCCTTTGGTCCAAAAATACCTAGGATGTCTACCATCTTCCTAGTGATAAGTCCCATATCACTAAAGAGAGGCAATCCTATATGCTCTCCCAATTTCCAAATTGGGGGTCTCAAAATTTCATTTTCCTCCTCATGAGGAAAAATACCATCCATCATTCCATGATGGATACCTCCCCCTAAAGGCTTGCTCCCCCTTAACCATTGCACCAACAATGTCTTTGGGAAGTCCCTAAGCCAATAGGAACTCTAAACCATCAAAGATAAGGTTAGAAATTCAACATTGAACTTTTCAACACCTTAAATTTGATACAAACCCTAAACACCTCTCCAAATCCATATCCAATAGATTTTCACCCTTTATAATGCTTCCCAAAGCATATCCTAGGGTTAGGTGTGATTAGGGACGTTAACCATAGCTGAAACCGGGCTAAACAAATCTAGTTTTCCCGAAATCAGCATTGGCAGTCGACTCTGTCAGCTACCAGTTGACTGATGTGTCGATCAGTCGACTGGCACTGAGCAGCAGTCAAGTGATACAATGTTGCTAGTCGAGTCGAGGTATCGCTTCATCACGATCGCTTCAGAGGTAGCGATCGATAATCAAAACCAGATTTTCAATTATCAGACTTGACTTTTGGAAATTCATAAGTAATTCTACGTATATCGAAAAATCACGAAATTCGATACGTATATTACTTATCACACATACAATCGGTGAAAAATTTTAGAAAATATTTTTACCATTAAAATAGGAGATTGGTACAAAGTTCAAAAACTGTTAAAACTTTAAAGTTTTTGATCTACTTTGTATCAACTTCTATAATGATGATGGCTATCAAAAGAGAGACTTCACCAAGGTTTTCTAAAGTGATTTTAAAATGTTTTTGAAAACCTATTTTGAACCATGATTTATTGGCTAAATATACATAACTTGTATATTAGCTTTCCTCATAATTCTTAGTGATGATTGAAATAAGTTAAGTTCATCTAGACGGACTATCTATGCACCTTGAACCTAACTTATTATCCTAACATCTCACATGTTATCTAAGGTGTATACACACACATACATGTCAATTTAAATGTGAGATGTGGGATTAGGATTATTATGGCCTCATGGATTTTCTAGGCAACCCTACTTGATTCCCTTATAAATGGGACTCCAAGTCATGCCATTTTTTCTTAAATCAATTTTAATCAAAATAAATGCATGAATGATCATGGCATAAATGATAACAATAATAACGCATGGCCAATAATCATGATGTCATGGCATATGATATAATCTAAAAACAAACATGACATCTAAAATAATCCTAAACAATGACATGACATGTTATATGATAAGATGAAATTTCATGTCATGATGTGGCAATTTTCCATAAACCAATACATTAATACAAGCACATAATCAAACACAAATGATTTTCATAACCAAATATTTCATTCAATTTAAGAAAACTCCAGTTTTTTACATTCAAAATGGAGATTTGAGACGCTCAATCTCACTACACAAACTAAAAACAAAAATCCTAACATCCTCTAGATCTAATAATCTGCGGAAGGTGGAGGTGGAGGAGGTTGCTGGCTCAAGGTCCAGGCTCGCATTATCTCATACATATCGAGCTGACGCTGCTCGATGCGGCTCTGGAACTCCTAAATCTTAATGTAGCGCTCCTCCATCCCACTGAGATGCACGCCCACGGAGGATTGCCCCACTATAAGCTCTGACAGCTGAGAGTCGACTGTCTGCTGGTAGTCCTGGAATTTGGCCTCCAGCTGTCCAAACCGATCTGATGGACCTGCTTCTAATGGATCTACTGGCATCTGGTCCTCCTTATCAGCAGCATCTGGATCCTCATAGTCCTCTGCGGCCTCTCTAGGCACTCGAGGTGGCTCCCCACGTGCCCTGGGCGGAGGTCGAGGTGCCAACTCAATCTGCCCACGTCCCATCTGCAGCTTCGCCAATGAGAAGTTACGAACTGATATGCAGTCGTAAACATCAGATAGCGCCCTCAGCGATCCCTTGTTAATGTTTATGCCTACAGACTCTAACCATGCAGTAATGATGTGGCCAAAAGGCATATGCACATTCCCCTTCACATGGGATATGAAATGTACAATGCAATGAAACATGTTCAATGCAATGTTTATGTCTAGTCTATGATGCATGGCATACAGGAGAAAGAGATGGGGTGGCCGAATCTTGGCTAGACCCCGAGTCACAATCGGAAGAAAACACCCAACAATGACTTTGTAGAGTACATTGTCAGGTGCAGATAGCTCAGTAATAGGAAATAGGTTTTGAGCTGGTGGGCGAGGATGGTGAAAGACATGCTCATGCATGGAATCCAAAGAGATGTGATCAAAGGGCTCAGGTAAAGGGGCATCGAAGGTAGGGTAGAAAATGAAGGTATCAGCCGATGGCTTACACTCAAGAAACTCCTACAATATCGCAGGAGTGAACTCTAAGTCGCGTTTTGCAACGCGGGTAGTGTAGGTAGGGCCATCGTCTACCTTCTTTAAATTCTGATAGAACTCCTTAAGGAGATCATCGTTTATGGCATGAGTACATAAAACTATCTTCATGAGATGATAATATGATAAAATTTCCATGACGTCACCACAGTAACAATTAAAGAAATCCCTATCAATGTACCTAACCAACATGGGTTGGTACAATCGTGATTCAACCTCAATCGGGTCATTTCTACGGGTTAGCCTATATGAATGCAATGCAATGACATGAAATGCAAAGACACAAATGCACGATTAGATCATAGTGAGTTATATAAAAACAAATTTAGGGTTAGAGGGGTAAGAAGGTTATACTTTGGCACGATTTAGGATGGTGAGGAGAAGGTGCTCAAACACTGTCGAAGAGAGCGCCGGAGGAGTGGATCGTCGGAACCCTAATCGAAGAGGAAAAATCTCCAGAGAGTGGATTAGGGCTATGAGATGACTGGTAGGATGAGTTTAGCTGTCAAACCTAGGGCTTAGGTGGCCGGCGCGGTCGAAAAAGCTCATCGGAGAAGGAAGCGGACCGGAGAGAAGGAAGAAGCGAGAGATCGACGCGTGAAGACGCCGAACCCTAGCAGTTCGGCGTTATAAAATCACGCCTCCAGTCGACTGATGTGCAACATCAGTCGACTGATTGCAGCTTATAAGTAGTTTTACCGAACCGGCAGTTGACTGCGCCGGCTCAGCAATCGATTGCTGATCATTTTGTATCGTGCTACAATAACATCAATCGACTGATTTTGCTCATCAGTCGACTGATACGATCACCACTCGACTGCTCAGCGAGCATTCGACTGATGATCCTCTGCCTCGATGAACAGTACCATCAGTCGACTACTGTAACCTAGCAGTCGACTGATGTACAAAACAATCGAGTCCTGGAAACATCACTTTCGCTTGACGATCGTATCGTGCTAGATGATATGATCGATCGGACCGATAATTGTATCGATCGATCTCGATTTCGATTGTAAAATCTCGATTTCTTTATCCAACTTGTTTCATTTTCTCATGTTTAATCTTGTATATCGAATATATTAATGTTATGCTTATATTCATGCATTTGTTAATGTATTTTGGTATTTTATTTCATTTTGGCAAACATTAACATCCAATGGTTTCAAAATCCTAACATCTCACCCTTTCTAAGTGTTGAAATACACAATCTGTAACGATCGGGCCCCTGTTGGCGGAATTCGGTGACCCCTATTGGTCAACGACCGTCGCCCCTGTTGGCGGAATTCGGTGACCCCTATTGGTCGACGACCGTCGCCCCTGTTGGCCCGTCGTTACTCACCTGGTCTTCCCACCCCTGGAAGTGGGTTTTTGCCTTCCCCAGGATTCGAACTCTAGACCTCCAGGCTAAGTACTAAAGTTTATGAATCCTGGTAACCAAGTGATCCTGGGATCACTTGGTTACCAGGATTCATAAACTTTATTGCTGAAGGTCTAGAGTCGAATCTGGGAAGGCAAAACCACTTCAGAGTGGAAGACAGTGAGCAGCGAGGCGAGCGACGATAGTCAATCGCCAATCAGCGGCGCGATGACATAGGTCACCGAAATAGGCCCGATCGTTACAATAAAAGGCGCCTTTTTATTGTAACGACCGGGCCCCTGTTGGAGGAATTCGGTGACCCCTATTAGTCAACGACCGTCGCCCTTGTTGGCGGAATTCGGTGACCCCTATTGGTCAACGACCGTCGCCCCTATTGGCCCGTCGTTACTCACCTGGTCTTCCCACCCCTGGAAGTGGGTTTTTGCCTTCCCCAGGTTTCGAACTCTAGACCTCCAGGCTAAGTACTAAAGTTTATGAATCCTGGTAACCAAGTGATCCTTACAACCATTCGTGTTTCAACTATTCTATAGTAGTTATCCCGTAGCTAGCCAAAATCCCATGAGCATTACTGCTCCTCACCTCTTCAAAACAACATAATAACTGCGAAGTCCACGTCATATATATGACGGATTATCTCGCAGTCCTTTAACTGTCGTAAGCTTAGGATACGTCCTATTCTATAGCATCGGAATCGCTCCGATCCCCGAAATAATACATTCAAGTACTCTACCCTTCCTTCCATACCAGAATGATTAATCAACACTGGCGTAAAAGTCAACCATCGTCTGAGCTCTGAAACTAGTTTCACAAACTGTAGACCAAGTAAATTCCATCACCTTCCTGATCCAACCAGTCAGCGATGTAGTACCGCTAGAGCATCCTATCCATATATATGATAATAATCAAATCAATACCAAGAAAACCACCATCTACGGTGGTCGAGTGCGCAACTCCAACTACCACTATCATCAGTGGCTAAGTTACGCAACTCCCACGACCACAACTGACCTAATTGTGTCCAAAATACACGACTTCCCAAATCCCTAGACGACTAAGTCGTCAATAAGTCTAATAAGATAATCAAATGCTCAAACAATTCATACCAAGTATGAAATTGTCATCGCTACACACATGTATTCTCTTTACTCTAAGCTGATGATATAAAAAATCATCACAACGACAATGATAATTGTAGGACACCATGTCACTACAATATCATCAAACCAGTCACCAATCAATCCTAGAGTATATATAGGTATCCTATAGCTGATCTAAATAGATCATATATATCCACAATGAAGGATATTCCTTTCCTTCCACAACTACCGCATTCTATCATCGATAATCGATGCATAACCTCAAAGGTCCATCTCTCTTTTAACAAAGAGTTCCGGATCTTTTCTGGAAGAAATTCTGGGACAGATAAATGTCCGCTCCAATACCTCCTATAATAAGGTAAAACGATCTTTCATCGTCTTAACCGATTATGCGCATACACGTCTTATCCATAACCAAATCACTAATAGTAGGGACTGATATTTTCTGAGGGTTTACTCCTTGACCTTCAAATGGATGACTAGCAGGCCATATTCCTAGCTTCCTAATTCGACATCAGTCGACACCTCTAAAGAATCCATACCTCTGAAATCATCATTAGATTTCTCAAGATCAATACGTCGTCGAACTCGTCCACGACCATGAGTAGGGGCAATTTCACTAAGTCAATACTTTTCCTAACCATTAAAGTATAGTAACCACTAAAGACAATATTTTTCCTATAGCTCAGAGATATCCTTCAGCTCGTCTGGTCCCAAAACCCGAGAACTCCCAAAAATCCAAGGGAAATCAAATCCTTGAAACACAAAACCCACAAACCAAAACCGTAAACCAATAAAATTGTCACGTCCTGGGGGCATAGTCGTCATCCAAATGACAAAAGAGCCCCTTAGTGACAATATTCCGAAATCCATAGACCAAATCTGGTAAAAACCTCGAAATAATTATAGAAATATAAGTATTTCAATAACTGCATGCATGCACGACTAAACATATATCAAACAAAGTAAAATAGTTTTGTGACACCAAATCAAATTGCGACCAAAAATTCAAAGTGCATAATCAAAATGCAACACCGATAAAGTAAACAAAGCGGCATCCCGACGATGCAGGGAGACAAGCACGACAAAGAACTCTCTGAGCGACACCAAGGTAGGTCAACAGAACACATCCTCCATCAGTTAACATAGAGGATAAGTGAGGAGGGGGGTGAGTACAACCACTCTGTGGATGTATAGACAACAGTGCATAATCATAATGCACATAATGGAAGTCACAGAGAACAAGCTAGAGTAACTCAACCCTTAGAGTACCAATATCAGTCTGCAACTAATCTAATCAGCAGTATAATAAATATACCTGCAACATACACAACCACTGCAACAAGCAGTGCACAACCAGATACCACGATAAAGTCTCATGGCTCTCACACAAAAAGGAAACTATCTATGAGCTACCTCGAACGTAACCCATGGACCGACAATCAATAGCACGGTCTACACGCAACTATATGCTACCACGAATGAGACTCGTGAATAGACAGGTTGTATATAAATATCTAATTATCGACTGCAGGCATTAGCATACTATCACCAATAGGTCGCGTGAGCAGTCGATTATCCTAGGTTGTTAAACCTAGGGTTATCCAATATATCTAGCATAGAACATCTATCAAAATCGATAAGGATCATCGATATACAATTAAGCCCATTGAGGCGATCAAGCGAGGGTTTCAACACCTCTAATACCAAATGTTTACCAAAGTCGGTAAAGATCATCGACTAATAAATAAATTCCTCCAGATGGTTAGTCTAAGGTTCTAACCCTTCTCCTATAAACGGTTATCAAGGTCGATAAAAGTCATATGTCCACTAATAAACTCACGTCGACGAGTAATCATAGGGTTTCATCCCAACTAACAGAAACTCCTTTCAAGGCTAATAAAGACCACAAATCTACTATCAAGTCCGTCAGCGAGGTTAAGCCTAAATTATACTTCTACGTAATCATGCATGCTGCTACAACATGCTACCACAGAATAAATCTCGTGGGTTCTTAAGATGTAAAGTAGCTATCTAGCTACAAAGGCCATACGAATCCGATTATCACCAACTCCGAACGAATAACACAAAAATATAACCTTACAGTAGGTCATCTCAACCATGATTGGGAGATATAGTAAGGATTAATTGCATCCTAACCATACAAACTCTACTAGTCCGATCACCATATCACTGAAATAGTAAATGGATAAACATATACCAATATGCACATCCGGGTTATTACACCTAGGGTTTCCACACCTAGGGTTCTACTAATATTGTTTCATTCCTAAGATCTGCTCCTACCGAATAACCTTATCTAAGTTATTTTATCTCTACTAGTCTTAATCATGGTGTCCATCGCAAAAACACAGAATCATATAAACATATAACAAGCTGTCTAATAAATGACAGCATAGTCCTACTAATGGGAATCAATGGCTGAAATTAATTAGGGTATAACTAAAGAGTCATGCCAGATCAAAGTCAAGGCAATACTAAATAAAGCATCAGATGCTTATATATACTCTAAACTACATAAGCTATGTAATCATGTCCTCATGCACTAGGATCTAGAAAGTCAAAGAACCTCTATGTATACCTTCTACGAATTTATCCATCTTAGTCATATTATTCAACTAGTCTAATCCTAATACTAGTCCAATCCAAATACTAGTCCAAAAAGTAAGAGGTAAACATCTACCAATCTAATCATTTATATCACAATGATAACTAGCTATGTATAGCAGTAATAGCAGTTAATAACCATATGCTAACGATAAACCAGCAACCTAAAAATCTAACAGTCTAACAGATATCAAGTTAAAGCAATACTAGATAAAACATGATATCACCGCATAACCAAATATAACCAATATAAATATGCACTTAATCTAGAAAATTTTCTAGAATGTATTTACCTGTTAGCTGTCTGGAGATGTCCTGTCGCCACCAAATCCCCCATATTGACCTCGTCAATAATACCTCGAATTTCCGAAACATAAAAATCGTCGGAAATCCGTATAACTCCAAAAATACCCCAGTTAACCTGCCAAACGTGGCAAACTCCCAAAATCCCAAAGACCCTAAGGAACTCGGAAACCTACGCTCTGATACCAAATAAATTGTCACGCCCCGAGGGAGTCCCCGCCAGACAAAAATTCGGCAGCATCTCCCCTGTACGGGTGACAATATCAATTTTTATACAAGGCTTACACGGCCACTATACATCGGTCAACACGACCGGAACAAAAACATCTACACACGCAGATCATAAGGCCTCAGGCCAACCATCATAGTAAATAAATGAAGTCTATAACATCTAGACTTACCCCTTCTGCCATCTGAGCAGGAACATACAACCAAACTACTTGAATAGTCCATAAGGACACCACAATTATTCCCAAACTTCCATAAGTACATAACCACAACATCAAGACCTATACATATCCTCTATACAAAATCCAAAAAAACCAATAGACCAATAAAACCTATTTATTTCGACGAGGGGGATTGGCAGCTGGACTCTCCTAACAACATCATCCTGAAATAAATATAAAACCATGGGGTAAGTTCAAAGAACTTAGCGGATACTAGTCGATATGAATAGTAAGAAATAGCTAACAATACTAATCATGCCAGTACAGTCTCATATATATGGTAAGCAAGAAATAAATGCAAAAGGACTGTACTCACCTGAGTCTCCTACCCTGATATAGGAGCATGTGCCCTACTATAAAAGATAAAGTCATCACCATATAAGAATATGAATCCTGTATGCATGACAATCATATGCAACATCCAAGGCATCAATAAAATGCAGCAAACACAATACAAATGTGATCCATGCAAAAATGCATGACGTGCAAATGACATGGTCACCCCTGACGCCAGTCAGCCGCCTCACACGCGATGGTGAAGCCGAGTGGGTAGGGCTATGACATAATCATGCACTCTGCCATCACTTTGCTCTGGTGACCGAGTGGAGGGATCTTTGTCGCGGAGTACACCTATCCTCCTGCCCCAAAACAGTGGGAGCTAAGCTCTCATCTCGGTGTCATAGACCGGAGGAGGGATCCTGCCCGCTACCACGCCGCCGTCGCTACCATGGCGGTCGAGCTCGACAGTGAAATCGCACACACCCTCCTGATGTACCACTAACCCATGAGTGGCAGTGTGTGCAGGTCATGTAACTGGCTGCGGGCTCAACAATAATGGAACCCCGTCCAGCCAGCATGCAATCATGCAAGATGGTGCATGATAGTAAAGCATGTCAATCCTACTCAAAATACCTATCCGAATAATATGTACAATCGATATGTACATATCCATAATCCAAGTAACTATGATCCAAATAAAAACAGGGAAGGTATAATTATAACCTATCATATGCATGTATCAAGTAGGCACCAAAACATACTAGGCATATAAACATGAAAATTATTGCAAGCTATAACTATCTAGCATATCAACATGACTATATCAAAAAGACAAGTCAAAATACCCGCCTGATAAAATATCCGCAAAAAGAACCAGATCATCACGACCGTGAACCTGCCTCGTGACCAAAACCTGCATACAGCATAACTATAGTTACGCACAAAAATACGATCCACTGTCAAATCAAATCCTAAGTCGATTTCGGACTTATACCAATTAATCCAAATGCTTAATAACATCCCGATCAACCAGATTGATCTAGTTATGCCATTTAATCTAATTAATCCTCTACATCAATCCCTATCGACCATTAAGCAAATTAACAACATATTATGCATTTATTAACACCCATATCCGAACTTACCAATTTTTCCATCTTAAATCTCACAGCCAAACCCATAATCTATCAACTTACAGCTAATAAAAAGAGAAGATAGATCAAGCTTACCAAGCTTCGGTCAATACCAATCCATCGACAACCCTTTCTCAGCCAACCCACACTCCACTTACAGCCATGCACTGTCCACCCACAGCTGTTCACAGCCTTCCCCAGCCGGCCAACTCACCGCCACCTTCACGGTAGGCCTAATACAAATCAAACACCAGCGGATGAAAAAGAAAAGCGAGCAACGTCATACCGGTGAGACCTCACGGCCGTGGCTCAGTGTAGACTAAATTGAGAACAACCACATCCGAGGGGCCCTTACCAAGATGATCGGGTTGAAAGCGCTCAAGCTAGTGCCGAGCTCTTTGTTGGACTACTCACTTAACTCGGCAAAATTGCGCCTCGAAGCCGTCAAAGGTGTAGTGCTTGCCCGATGCACACTCCCGATACGCTTCCTCTGCGCTCTTGCTCGTCCGCGGAGCTCCGGCCGGCGGTGGTCGGTCGTCGCTTGCGAGAGGAGGGAAAGGGCAAGTCGTGTCGAGAGGCCGATCGGCGTTGCCAGGCGGCGTCGGCAATGCGGGCGAAAAGGCGGCGAAGATCGTTGCTCGCGCGCGAGTGGTCCGGTATCATCGTCGCGAGCGGCGTACCGTCTGTGGCCGGCGTTGTGCTGGCGTCGCGTCGCGAAGAACAACGGTAGCGCGCGATCTGGAAGCGGAAGGAGGCAGCGGCGAGGCGATCTCGGCGGTGCGTCGGTGTGGTTGTGGGCTGTGGCCTTGAGGAAGAAGCGGAGTTGTGGAGCAGTAGCGATGAATGGCGTCGCGAGAAAGGGGAAGGCTCGGGCGGGGAAAATAGGAATAGAAAAACCTAGGTTTATAACTTAGGTTATTTAAACCCATTAAATAATCTAAACAGACCATTAAAAAGCCTATTTTTCTTATCCCCGTAAATACCCCGTACAAGCCCCATTTAATTCCAGAAAAATTCTGAAAAAATTCCTAAAATTCCCTAAAAATCCTGAAAATTTCTAGGATAAATTTCTTAATTCTTTGGCCATTTTATTTTGGTATTTTAAATTTTCCTTATTTAACACAATCAAGGTAAAAGACTTGTTTTGTGAGATGCAATCCACCCTAGACATTCCTTCCAAGTAACCACATGGTGAAACACATGAAGCATGGTAAGTGCAAGACATCAAGGTGTGTGGCACTTGAGTATCACTCTTGATGTAACTTCTACACCTTAAAAACACTTTTCTTCATACATTAATTCCTAAAGTGTGCCAAAGATTAAAATGACACACTATGACCTCTAAATCTAGATTGTGCCAATTTTATTGATTTTTCATGATTTCAAAAATATATTGGCACATCCTAAAATCTTTTAGGATAGAATATCAAACCTATTTCCAAGGTATCCATAACCTTGAAAATAACCTAAAAATGTCAACTTTGCTATGGTTGAGTTAACTACCCATCCAATCAAAATTGACACATTCTAACTCATTTAACGTGAATCAATCACGCTCTTTCGAACCCAAAATCTATTTGAGCTCATTGAATTAATTAGGTATTCCTTAGGGATAACCTCCCTAGATACCTTCCTAATGACCCTTCTAGGCTTATTAGCCTTGGTCATTATGGTCTTGCCATGGTTAGTCTTAGGGATTGCCTCCCTAATAACCTTCTTAATGGCTTCCTTATGTTTCTTAGAAACCCTAGCCACTAAGCACGCACTATGGTTGGCCTTAGGAATAATTTCCCTAAAGACCTTGGTTTTCTTAGAACTAGGTTTAGTTCCATAGTCAAGTGGAACATTGTGATAAGTAGGCATTACTTTCTTAGACATAGGCTTGTGACCCAAACCTTGTCTCCTAGATGATTCTTGCCTCTTACACACTTTTTGTTGACTTCTAGATCCAAGAGTTTGACACTTTGCCCCTTTAAATTGATCTTGCATATCTGCAAGTGTCTTTTCCAATTTCTCAAGCCTTGACCTCAAGGCTTGTTTTTCTAACTCTAATTGTCCAAATGATTGTTGATTAGGTTTTTCGGCATTACCATTCACTTTAGGTATATGTCTACCCTTATTGGGATTGATGTCTAAATGATTTTCGATTTTCTTAATTGTTTTCTTAGGAAAAACATTTCTAGGGACATTAGTCCCAAATTTCTCCTTCTTTGAAATAGACCTAGAGTTATCATTTCTAGCATGCTTTTGCTTAGAATTTAAAGAATGAGCATTATGAAAATATACCTTAGGGTTAGTCTTAGAGACTCCCCCTACTTGTGAAGCTCCCTCCTTTCTTTTAGGATATTGGCTCCTATAGTGTCCCGGTTGTCGGCATTTGAAGCACACCATGTGCTCCTTGCTCTTCTTGGTGGGGACACTGGCATCCTTGACTTTTTCATTGACTTTTGGTGCCGGAGGAGACTTCTTTACTCTTTTCGGACACTTATTCTTGTAGTGTTCAGATTCCCTACACTCAAAGCATATTTTATGATTTTTATTTACAATTGACATGCTTGAGTTACCTATGGTGGTGGTAGGTGTTGGAATTGGAGCTTCTTCATCTTGACTAGATGTCGAAGCTTTCTCTTGTTGCTCCGGAGTGGAAATTCTTTCCTCCCCCTCAATCCTAGAGGTGGAGGTGTCTTCTACTTCTTCCACCTCCTCTTCCACCGATCCGGAAGTTGACTCCTCTTCAACTTCCGATTCCTCACTTGCTCGTGAGGATGATGAACTCTCTTCATCCTCTTCCTTATCTTCTTCTACTTGTGCCAAGTGGGGCTTCTCATTGAACTTGGCTAATTTGTCCCATAGCTCCTTGGCATCAAGATATTCACCTAGCCTAGACAAAACATCATTAGGTATCAAATCTTCTAAAAGTTTTGTTACCTTGGCTTCGGTTTTGAATTTTTACCGTTGCTCTTGGGTCCATTTCTTCAACTTGAGGACTTGTCCCTTCCTATCCCGAGGAGGTTCAAAACCTTCTACCAGGATGAACCAATCCTCTATATCCATCATCAAGAATGTCTCCATTCTTGTTCTCCACGCCAAAAAGTCTTCTCGATTATATGGCGGTGGAGTGTTGATGTCCCATCCAAGCTTGTCTTGGAATTTCATCTTCCCTCTAGCCTTTTATCTCCCGGCGGTTAATCCGCAGAAGAGCCCCGGGCTCCAATACCAAATGTAGGATATTTGAGGCCGCTAGAGGGGGGTGAATAGCGTCGCGCTCGTTCGATAATGGAATTCGTTGCGTTTGTCTCTACAATTTCGTTAGCGCAGCGAAAATAGAAAACTAATAATGATAACGAAATATACAACACGCAAACACAAATATTTAATGTGGTTCGGAACCGAATGGTTCCTACTCCACGGATTGGGTTCGTACGAACCCTAGCGATGTCAATCACACACCACTATGATAAACACTCCTTCTCGAAACAGGTCGGAGGCGGAGAAACCCCTTACAAGCGATCATACAATAGTAAGAAACAAAAACAAGCAATTACAATAATTAATATGAAAGACAAGTAAAGAAAAACTTTACAACACTTGCTTTTGATTGCTTGAATGCTTGGTTGTTTGATTAGCACTTGGAGACCTGATTTGCAGCAACAAATCGCCCCTAAAGCTCTCAAAAACCGGATCCATTTTTCTCCATCATGAGCTCCTTTTATAGCTTTAACATGTGCTGGAAAATGTCGATCAGTCGACTGCTCGGGACCATCAGTCGACTGATCACACTGTTGCTATGAGACAACGGTGTAATCCACACTGGAAAAATCCAACAGCTAGGACATCAGTCGACTGATCATACACATCAGTCGACTGCTCGTCCCAGTGGTCGAGTGAGACTCCATTCTGTGCCCTAAAATCCGAGCATCAGTCGACTGATCACAAGATTACCCGATTGCTTGTCCAATCAGCCGACTGCTCATCTATGGCAGTTGACTGCTAGGGCAATTCCCGCAGTCAAACCCTAGTTGACTATACCAGTCGACTGCCACATGGCATTAGTCGACTGACACACCTCAAACATGAGGTTTTAGCCCAAGTATGGTGCCCCCATACTTGCTAGACCACCCTTTGCCTAGACCTAAGCCTTCTAGTCACCTCCATCAGCCTTACGCCTCTCGGATCCCTCCAAGTCATCCATGACTTGTTCATCTATTACGCTAGCCTTCAGGTGCTTCCATCGGCTATGTCATGCTAACGGTGTCTACACCGCCAAGGCACATTAGACATACTCCGCCAAGACTCCCGCTTGGACTTTACGCCACCAATACCAAACCCCTTGGACTTCTCAAGTGTCAAGACTCAAGCTTGGACTTTCCCTTGCCAACCCATGTTGGACTTTCCATGCCAAGACCCATGCTTGGACTTTCCCAAATGCCAAGTGTACCACTTGGACTTTCCATGCCAAGTATCCATGACTTGGACTTTCCATAACCACATGGTCAACCATAGTCAACCATCAAAGTCTCCCTCGAGTCCAGTTAACATAACCCGAGTTGATTGTATAAATAATATTCCCAAAATATCAACAGACATTGATGTCAAACATCAATGTCAACTTACTTTGTCAAACATCAAAACATCTCTTGAGTCAAACTTGAGTCTGGTCAATCGTGATCTAGGCCGATTGCACCAACATGTAAGTATGATAAAAATGTAATCTTACTTAAAGACTTTCAAAACATGGATCCTAAAAGATATATTGAATATATGAATGTTTGAATATTACAAAATTAACTTCCTCTTTGAATTATATAGATTTATTTAGGATTATGTTGATTAGGGTTGAGTTGATTATGATTGGGTTAGAGTAGAATTAGAGTTTAATTTGATTAGGGTTGAATTAGAATTGAGTTAAGTAGAGTTGAATTAGAATTGAGTTAAGTAGAGTTGAATTAGAATTGAGTTGAGTAGAGTTTAATTAGTATTGTGTCAAGTTGAATTGGTTAGAATTGAATTGATTAATTTGAGTTTTGTTCTTTTGATTGAGTTGATTAAGTTGGGTTTAAAGTTAATTTGATTTGAGTTGATTGAGTTGGGTTGAGTTGATTTGATTTGAGTTGATTAAGTTGAGTTGAGTTGATTTTATTTGAGTTGATTAATTTAAGTTGTGTTAATATGATTGAGTTGATTAATTTTTGTTGTGTTAATTTGATTGATTTGATTCAGTCGGGTTTAAAGTTAATTTGATTAAATTGAGTTGAGTTTTGTTAAATTGAGCTTAATCATCTCGCCTAATCTAGATTTTCAATACACGGTAATCCTATGGGTTTTGTGAGATGAGGGTTCATTCTTATCTTGATTAATTTTAATGAAAATTACAAAGTTTTTAAACTTGTGTTAGATTCAAGTTTAGCATGACCTAATCAAGTAGGTTTTTCCAAAATTGACTTGCAGGCAGTGGCGAGGCATATAACCTTCTTGGATATTATGTTGACCACTTCCTAAGACAATGTCAATGAAGGAATCAAATACTTGACTCACTTTGGACTAAACTTTGGTCTAATTAGTTAAAGACTTTGTGAGTTAGCTTTGATTAGTTCCACTCGACATATTGCACCAGGTCGTGGTGAGGAATTTGACCTTCTTTGGATATTGAAGGGAATTGCTCTGCGCTTCGATCGCTTGTGCATGGCGATCCTATCACACGTACCCGAATTAAAAAAAAAATAATCCGGACGAAGATGGATTACCCAAGCAACCGATCCATCATCGTGCTATTCGATTTGAGTAGTCGATTGAACAAACTTATTGTTCAAGTAACCTTACTCTTTTCCTCGATTAGCCGCATAATAGATGAAGAACGGATCGCCGGTTTTTGTGTTTATCATCAGGGTCCATGTTATTCAATAACATACAAAATACAAAAGAGCACTAATCAAAATTAAACAAGATTATACCTCTTGTTTTACCTCTTGATCTTCTATTGTATTCCAATACTCCTCTTGGATGTCGTGTGGGCGACGATCTTCCAAGAGTCGAAGCCTCCTAGAACTCGTATCTTCCCTTCCTTGCTCGCTCAATAAAAGGGAAGATAACCCTTCCTTAATCTCCTTGCTTGTGCCAACCACCAAACACCAAGTAAGGTTGCCTCTAGGCCTAAGGAGAGGGAAGGATGCGCCAACCAAGAGATCTCTTGTTGCCGCCGGCCAAAGCAGAGGGAGAGAGAATGCCGCTGGCAAAGGGGTGAGGGTGAAGGGGTGGCGACAAAGTGAAGGGAAGGGAAGGAAAAACCAAAACCCTTGACACCGTTGTGTTGCCGCCGACGCTAGGAGAAAATCCACCAAACCCTAGCCACCCAACCTTGCTTGCCGCCCAAGCCTCTTCCAAGCCTAAAATAAACCCTAGCATAACTTATTATTTTTCTCCCAAGGCTCTTCACATCATTCTATAGATCTAGGCTCCATGAGGTATTTATAATAGGCTACAATAGGGACCATGAGGAGGAGTTGGATCTTGGCCACCCAATGGATCCGACCCACATAAAACCCGATCCATTAATGATGATCCATTCCTCTAGAGGATCATCATTGATCTACTTCACCAACCCCCATAATTAAATATGAGCTCCACATATTATTTGTACAGAATATCTCTCCATGTTTAAGATATCGAATGTCCATTAATTAATTAAATTACTGATAATTTAATTAATTAATATCTAACTCCATGAGTAGTACTACTCATCCTTATCATCATGTTGGACCAAGTCCACCTGTAGAATTTACATGGTGAACCTTATGAACTCCTCAAGGGGACATCATCATCCTAGTATATAGGACACGATTTGCTCCTATAATTAACGACACATCATGTGAATATTATTATTTCCCAACTTACCAGGCCTATCGATTTAACACATAAATCTCGCCCATTGGTAAATCAAAGAAATAAATACTAAGTACATGTGCCCGTTATTATATCGGGATTAAGAGCATGTACACCATAATATCTGAGGTCCGATTCAATTATATAGTCAGTATAAATTGAATCACCTCTTAGTCGGTCCTGCTCAATACAAAAAAAGTATACTAGTGTAATTCTATGGTCAAGACAAACCAATACCAAATTACACTGTAACCATGCCAATTGTTTGTCCAAAACCATCTTGGTTTTGACACTCTACTTATACTCTACAAGGAACTGATAACATGATCTTCTGTGTGACACCACACACCATGTTATCTACAATGTAAAGTATCAGATAATATGCACATATATAAAATGCAAGCAATGATCATGTTATTCTTATTTCAAAATGAAAATGTTCATACAAAGGCTAGGCTTTCAGTATACATCCCAACAATCACCCACTTATACTAAAAGACTGTGCTGCCATCAAATTGTCATACATCTGATTCCCATTTCCTCCACATGCCTATGAAAAGCTCTCGCTGGAAGGGCCTTAGTGAAAGGATCTGCCAGGTTATCCTCGGATGGAATCTTGGCGAAAGGAACTTCTCCTCGCTTTATGATATCTCGTATGAGGTGGTACTTGCGCTCTATGTGTTTATTTGCCTTATGGGCTTATGGTTCCTTCGAGTTTGCAACTGCACCACTTTTATCACAATAAATTGTAATAGTTCTTGGCAAACTAAGAATCACATTCAAGTCCATCAAGAAGTTCCTGAGCCATACAGCTTCTTTGGTTGGCTAAGAGGCTACCACATACTCAGCTTCAATGGTGGAGTCTGCCACGCATTTTTGCTTGATACTCCTCCATATAATGGCTTCACCTCCCAAAGTAAACATAAAACCCAAGGTAGACTTACTGTTATCCCTATTTGATTGGAAGTCTGAATCTGTGTAACCCACAGGGAGTAATTGATCAACCTGGTATACCAGCATATAATCCCTAATCCTTCTCAGGTACTTCAATATATGCTTTACCACAGTCCAATGTCCCTGTCCTAGATTACTCTTATATCTGCTAACCATGCCCATAGCAAAGCAGATATCCGACCTCGTACATAACATAACATACATGAGGCTTCCTACCACTGAAGCATAAGGAACTACCTTCATCTCCTCTATCTCCTTTGATGTTCTAGGACACATCTCTTTAGATAAAGGTACTCCATGCCTAAAAGGTAGAAAACCATTCTTGAAGTTCTGCATGCTAAAACAAGCAAAAATATTGTCTATGTATGAAGCTTGAGATAAGCACAACATCGTTTTCTTGCGATCCCTTATAACCTTGATCCCAAGGATGTGTCCCACTTCTCCCAAGTCCTTTATATCAAATTGTTTGGACTACCATACCCTTATGTCTGATAACACTTTCACATTGTTGCCAATGAGCAAAATGTCATCACGTATAGTACAAGAAATACCACTACATTTCTGTCATATCTCTTGTATACACAAGACTCATCCGGACTTTGAATAAATCCATATGACTGGATTACCTCATCAAAGCGGATGTTCCAATATCTTGAAGCTTGCTTCAATCCATAAATGGACCGATTAAGATTGCACACAAGATGCTCTTTGCCCTTTGCAATGAATCCCTCTGGATGCTTCATATAAATGTTTTCTTCAAGACTTTCATTAAGGAAAGATGTCTTGATATTCATCTGCCAAACCTCATAATCCATATGAGCAGCAATAGATAAGAGAATTCGGATAGACTTAAGCATGACTACCGATGAAAAGGCCTCGTCATAATCGATACCCTCTTTCTGAGTATAGCCTTTCGCAACAAGCCTCTGATCAGTAACTCCTAAACTCTCCCAAGATTTACTCACCACCACGATTAGATCATAGTGTCTTGATACTTTTACCTTGATATTTCTCCACATCAGCCTTGAATTATTTGAACTTATCAAAGCATTCAGACTTGTGGCGCATCAAGTAAATGTATCCATATCTTGAATAATTGTCTATAAAAGAGACGAAATATTCAAAACCACCTCTAACCTGGATAGACATAGGACCACACAAATCAGAATGAACTAATTCCAACACATCTCTGGCTTTATACCCCTTGGCCTTAAAAGGCCTCTTGGTCAATTTACCTTCCAAGCAAGATTCGGTGGTTGGGAAATCTTCCACCACTAATGAACCCAAAGGTCCATCAGCTATCAACCTTTGAATTCTACTCAGGTTAATATGACCTAACCTTAGATGCCAAAGATATATTTGGTTCATTTTCGAAGGTTCTTTTCTCTTATTAGTTTTAGAAGATGAGTTATTTATTTTTATTTGCATCATGTGATTTTTTTGTTCAAAAGTATATAAATTTCCTACCAATGCACCGGAATAAATAATCTCCTTATTTCTTTTTATAACAACTCTATTATTAAAATAAATAGAATATCCATCCAAAAATAATTTAGAAACTGAAATCAAATTCTTTCTATATGAAGGTACATAAAGGCAATTTCTCATAAATAAAGTTTTATTCCTATCAAAAGATAAATAAACATCTCCCACTACATAGCCACCACTTTCGTAGCATTGCCCATGTAGACAATAATCTCCCCCTCAACTAGTCGTCTGGTTTCCTGGAACCCTGCAACTAGTTGCAGACATGATTAGTGGCTCCCATATCTACACACCAGGTACCAGTAGATAACACCGCTAAACATGTTTCAATGACTAGAATAAAAGATATACCTTTGTTCTATTTGTGGTTGGGACAGTCCGCCTTCTAATGTCCAGTCTGGTTGCTAGTGAAGCACTTGCCTTTTGGCTTCTTCACTCCTCCCTGAGATCCTCTCGCCACCTTTGCTACACCTTGTTTCTTCTTCTTCTTGCCTTTCTACTTAGAAGTAGAAACCTTCTGAGCAACCAAAGCCTGAGAACTCTGACGAAAAAGCCCCTCTATCGCATGGAGTTCTGTTAGAAGCTCTGCCAACGAATACAACCTCTTATTCATATTGTAGTTGAGGCAAAACTGCTCAAAACTCCTCGGTAGAGATTGGAGAATGATATCGACCTGTGTTTCCCCATCGATCTTCGCTCCACGGGCTTCCAGCTCATTCAAATGAGCCATCATCTTGAGAACATGATCCCTCACGGGTGTTCCCTCAATCATGGTGGTCGTCATCAAGGTCCTCATAGCTTCCTGCCTAGCAGCCCGATTCAGGTTATTGGGATGTATACTAAAATTCTATCTTTTGTATGAACATCTTTATTTTGAAATAAGAATCACATGATCATTGTTTGTATATTTGTGATTATGCATATTGTCTCATACATTACAATGTAGATAACATGGTGTGTAGTGTCACATGGTAGATCATCTTATCAGCTCCTTGTAGAGTATAAGTAAAGGCTCACAACCGAGATGGCTTTGGACAAACCATTGGTATGGTTGTAGTGTGATTTGGTATTGGTTTGTCTTGACCATAGAATCACACTAGTACACTTTGTGTGTATTGAGCAGGACCGACTTAGAGGTGATTCGATTTATTGCTGACTACATAATTAAATTGGACCTTAGATATTATATTGTACATGCTCTTAATCCCGATATAATAACGGGCACATATACTTAGTATTCATTTCTTTGATTTACCAATGGTCGACATTTATAGATTAAATCGATAGGCTCGCTAAGTTGGGAAATGATATTATTTATATAGTGTGTCGTTGATTATAGGAGGAAACCGTGTCCTATATATTAGGATGATAATGTACCCTTGAGGAGCTCATAAGGTTCATCATGTAAACCCTGCAGGTGGACTTGGTCCGGCATGATGATAAGGTTGAGTGGTACTACTCATGGACTTAGATGTTGATTAATTAATTGTTAGTAAATTAATTAATCGACGGACATTCGAGATCTTAAACACAGGGAGAAAAATGTACAAATAATATATGGAGCCCATATTAACTTATGGGGGTTGGTGAGGTAGATCAATGATAATCTTCTAGTGGATTGGATTATCATTAATGGATTGGACTTTATGTGGGCTTGATCCATTGGGTGGCCAAGATCCAACTCCTCCTCATGGTCCCTATTGTAGCCTATTAAAACCTCATGAAGCCTAGATCCAATGGTTGAAAACAAAACTCTAGATTCGACGGTGGAGATTAAATCTCTAGATCCAACGGTTGAGATTAAATCTCTAGATTCGACGGTTGAGATTAAATCCCTAGAACCGATGCTTGAGATTAAAAAAAGACTTAAGCCTAAATCTATAAAAGGGGCTTAAGGCTTGGTATGGAAGAGAATTAGAAGAAATATAGGATTAGGGTTGGGTGTCAAGGAGTTGGGAGGCTAGGTTATTTGGAGTTTGGTTTGGGCGGCCACAATTAAGGAAAATTTTTCCTTTCTTCTTTTCTTCCTTAAGGTGGCCGGTGCCCATCATCTTCTCCTCCCCTTTTGCTGGCGTCCAAAGCTCCTCCTTCTCTACTCCTTGGCCGGTGGAAACAAAGCTTAGGGTCTTCCCTTGAAGCTCTTGGCCGGTGGCCAATTCTCTTTGTTGTTCTTCTTGGCCGGCGGCAAGCACCAAGCTTGGAGCATGGTGGTTGGTTGAAAGAAGAAGAAGTGTTTTGTTTCTATACTTTCTCTTGTTCGGAGCGAGCAAGGAAGGAAGATTGGTGATCTAGGAGCTTCGACTTTTGGAAGATCGTCGCCCACACGACGTCCAAAAGGAGGATGGACATACAATAGAAGATCGAGAGGTATAACACTTGTCTATTTTCTTTTGTAACATGTCTACAATTGTTTTTCAATCATATATATATTTTATATTCTGTTTTTTATGGTTAAATATACTTGGACCCTGAATATAAACACAAAAGCCGACGATATGTACATCGTCTATTCTGTGCCTATTCGTAGAATAGAGGTTGGTGGCTTGAACAACAAGTTTGTTCAAGTGATCACTCTAATCGAATAGCACGACGATGAAACGGTAGCTTCGGTAATCCCTCTTGTCAAGGATAATTTTTTTTTATCTGGGGATGTAGAAGGGATTGCCATGAACAAGCGACTGAGTTGAAGTGGGAACCAAAGTTTCCTACCTTCACCGGTGTCTAAAAAGTTCCTTGAGATTGAGCATCATGTCACAAGCAGTATTCATGGTTTGATGCTAATGTTGCAATACATTTGACATAGAAGACAAAATGTAACACCGTGTCAACTCATCAGTCTTGATCCACTTTCTATAACTCTCTTTCTTCTTTTCACTAGAATCATCTGTAGGCTTAAGAGGACACTCTTCGAAGAATACATATTTGTACTCCTCCGCAGTCAAGACAATGCCCAGATTCCTTTTTCAATCAACATAGTTAGGCCCAGTAAGTTTTTTTTCTTTTAGAATCACAGCAAGTGGGTTGAAAGTCATTTTGAAAAACCTAAGAATCACAGTATCAAAACATTAGATTTTAAAATTTATTGATTCCTCAAACAATAAAATTTTAAAATCAACCAACACCTCAAAACACTGAGAATATCGTATGCCATGATAGTGTGGATGTATACGAATTCTACATTTGTAAGAGGAGGTTTTACCCATTAATTTTATTATTCTGTCAACCTCACTTTTTGACAAATAAAATTAATAGTTGGTTCCCCTTCGACCCTACAAATAAAAGCAGTGACTCCGATAGGGAGGATACTTTTATTTGCATCTAAGTGTTTACTATTACCCGATACTAAGGCAATTATCTCGAATTATGTGCCTTCCGATGGGGAAGTACACACACTCCTAAATAACTTCCTATAACCATGTTAGACCTAGTGATCCACAAAACAAACTCATCCGATATGGAGGAAGGCACTCAGAGCCAACACGCAAGTTTGTTCGCATCACATGTCAAATTGTAATGGAGGTCGCGGGAATTAAAAAAATATCCCTCTCCCACTTAGTAATTTAAAATTGAGGAATTTTCTCAAACACACAACATGCATATCAAACAATAAACAATAAATATGGAAAAAAATATTTTCCAACTATTATGACTTTTATTTTCCAATATGCTTCCCGTCATGTCGCCACCTCGTCCGCTTCTCTCTTTATCATGCTCTAGCCATAAGGGGATCCGAGCCGAGATAAACTATTTTAATTTACATCCATCAATCCTATACTCCACGAAGGAGTGTACAACATATCTAGATCGAAAGTAAATTAAAATGAGCGGCTAAATAGTGTCGCATTTTATTACAAAAATAAAATACCAATTAGCCTCGTCAACCCCGAGGATTCAAATAAATAATTGCAATCACACACATATAATCACATACATCCATATAGCCATAATAGTTGGATCTTATGCCTGCAAGAAAAAAGTTAGCCTATGCACATTCTACTATTATCTGGCATAAAATATATGATAAATGCATGAAAGTAACCGAATCCAAAACATACAAAATCGGAAACTATGACTATGATACCACTCGACGGGAATTGCTTCCCACTTCGGTCGCTTGTGCATGGCGATCCTATCATACGTCCCCAGATTAAAAAAAAATTAATCTGGAAAAAGATGGATTACCCAAGCAACCGATCCATCATCGTGCTATTCGATTTGAGTAGTCGCTTGAACAAACTTGTTGTTCAAGCAACCTAACTCTTTTCCTCGATTAGCCACGGAATAGATGACGAACGGATCGTCAGTTTTTGTATTTATCATCGGGGTCCATGTTAATTAATAACATACAAAATACAAAAGAGAACTAATCAAAATTAAAACAAGGTTATACCTCTTATTTTACCTCTTGATCTTCTATTGTATTCCTATCCTCCTCTTTGACGTCGTATGAGCGACGATCTTCCAAGAGTCGAAGCCTCCTAGATCTCGTATCTTCCCTTCCTTTCTCGCTTCAAACATGGGAAGATAATCCTCCCTTAATCTCCTTTCTTGTTCTGACCACCAAACACCGAGTAAGGTTGCCGCCGACCCTAAGGAGAGGGAAGGATGGGCTGGCCAAGAGATCTCTTGTTGCCGCCGGCCAAAAGAGAGGGAGAGAGAATGCCGCCGGCCAAGGGGAGAGGGTGAAGGGGCGCCGACCAAGTGAAGGGAAGGGAAGGAAAAAAACAAAACCCTAGCCACCCTTGTGTTGCCGCTGATGCTAGGAGAAAAGCCACCCAACCTTGTTTGCCGCCCAAGCCTCTTCCAAGCCAACAATAAACCCTAGCACAACTTATTATTTTTCGCCCAAGGCTCTCCACATCCTTATATAGATCTAGGCTCCATGAGGTATTTATAATAGGCTACAATAAGGACCATGAGGAGGAGTTGGATCTTGGTCACCCAATGGATCCTACCCACATAAAGCCCGATCCATTAATGATGATCCATTCCACTAGAGGATCATCATTGATCTACCTCACCAACCCCCATAATTAAATATGGGCTCCACATATTATTTGTACAAAATATCTCCCCATGTTTAAGATATCGATTGTCCATTAATTAATTAAATTACTGACAATTTAATTAATTAATATCTAACTCCATGAGTAGTACCACTCATCCTTATCATCATGATAGACCAAGTCTACCTGCAGGATTTACATGATGAACCTTATGAGATCCTCAAGGAGACATCATCATCCTAGTATATAGGACACGGTTTCCTCCTATAATCAATGGCACACCATGTGAATAATATTATTTCCCAACTTTATAGGCCTATCGATTTAACACATAAATCTCGCCCATTGGTAAATCAAAGAAATAAATACTAAGTACATGTGCCCATTATTATATCGCGATTAAGGGCATGTACACCATAATATTTGAGGTCCGATTCAATTATATAGTTAGTATAAATTGAATCACCTCTAAGTCAGTCCTGCTCAATACACACAAAGAGTAATAGTGTAATACTATGGTCAAGACAAACCAATACCAAATTACACTACAACCATGCTAATGGTTTGTCCAAAACCAACTTGGTTGTGAGCCTCTACTTATACTCTACAAGGAACTGATAACATGATCTTCTGTGTGACACCACTTACCATGTTATCTACAATGTAAAGTATCAGACAATATGCACATATATAAAATGCAAGCAATGATCATGTGATTCTTATTTCAAAATGAAGATGTTCATACAAAGTCTAGGCTTTCAGTATACATCCCAACAGATATCTGGTGGACCACTTCCTAGACATGCACTTTGAAGAGCTTTCCTAACTTACTATCAATTCACTTCATCTTAGTACTAGGTTGTTCAAGTTTAAACTACTTTGTTTCCTATCTAGTCCATTCTAAATTAAGTAAGTAAAGTAAAGTAAACATGCAAGAGTTTAATTAATTAAAGAAACAAGCAAAGTGTTTGCTCCCCCCTAAGTGATAACTTGGATGAGTTTTGTTCACTAAGTGAACTTAACTCTTGGGAACCCAAAATGGTTTGGTCTAACTTGCTTGACTAAGTTAGACTTAGGAACCCATGCTTGGACTCAACACTTAGCGTTTTAGCTAAGTAATGACATGTATGATTTATATGAAAATTTAGCCTTATGTCTGAGTCCATACTTGTTGTACATGGCTGCTAAGATCCAAGCATCATGTTCAAATACTTGGAGCCCAATGTGAACTTTTCCGACATTCCAGTGAGATCTCCTACTTGCCTTTTTAGTACCAAGTTCTCTTCCTCAAGCTTTGCAACTTCAGTTGAGTCTCTATTCTATACTTGGCAAGTTGAAGTCTTCAAGTTAACTTGCTCCTTAAGTCCTTGAACTTCCTTAAGGAGTGAGTCTACTCAGTTCTTGGTCTTAGCTAATTTCCTACCTAGGCATGCAATTATGTTATATAATTTATCTTCTAAAGGAGAAGTTACCTCGTCTAGTCCTTCGGAAACGGATGCATATATGTGGCTTCTCTCAGACTCGGACTCGAACTCGGACTCACACTCGGATTCGAAACTTGATTCGGTCTCGTAACATGATTCGACCATCAATTCTACAAAGCTCCTCTAGGTTTCTTTAGCGTCCGACTCTTCCAAACATGATTCGTCCCAAGTCATCTTGAGTGCTTTCTTCTTCTTTTCCTTTTTAGGTTTTTCTCCCTTTTTTAGATTTGTGTACTCCGACTTGTAGTGACCTTTCCCATTGCACTCGTAACAAGTCACTTCCGATCATGGTGGCTTGTTGTCAATGACCTGTTTGGCATCTTTCTTTGTAAATCTCTTTTGTCGGTTGAACATCTTCCGGACCATGTTTACAATCTTTTCTTCTTCGTTTACATCAGACTTTGACTCGTCTTCAGACTCACTCTTGATTTTCCTTTCCTTTTTTTTTTGTCAAACTTGCTACTAAACAATACCATTCTCAGTTTGACCCAAGTTAGCTTGTTCGTGAAGTTCAAGTTCATAGAAAAGTTCATCTAGTCTGATTAAGGAAAGATCCCTAAAGACTTTATAGCCATCGATGATGGATGTCCATAAGGCATTCCGAGGATATACCCTAAGGGTATACTTAATTATATCTCTATTTTCATGTTGATGACCTATTAGGTGGAGTCCATTTAGTATGTCCTTTATTCTAGTGTGAAGTTGACTAGAACTTTCATTTTCAAGCATTTTACAGTTAAATAACTTATTAAGTAGGATGTCTCTTTTAGCTATTCTAGTGTCATTAGTGCCCTCACGTAATTCAATTAATTTATTCTAAAGTTCCTTAGAATTTTCAAAGGGTCAGACTCTATTGAGCTCTTCTTTGGTAAGTCTGCATTGCAAGGTGTTCAGGGCCTTGTAATCAACTTGAGCTCATTTCCTTATATTTGTGGTCCATTTCTCTAGATCTAACAACTCTCCCGAGTCGTCCCAGAGGAATGAAATCTTTCCTAATCGAAAACAACACCTCAAGGTCGGTTTTCACGAAGCACTTCATTCGTCTCTTCCAATAGGAAAAGTCCTCTTCGTTAAAGAGAGGAGGGCGAACGATGCTATACCCTTCTAAGTGTGACATAATTAATTTTTTATTTATAAACATAGATTTTTCAATTTTAAGAAATATTCCTAGAGTTACACAAATTAAGCAATATTATTCTTTTGCAATAAAAAGAATGAATTTATTTAACAACAAGAAAGACAAGTATTAGAAACTTTATTCTAGTGCAAAAGCAAATGCAAAGATTAATCTAAGAAAAGAATACTAGAAATTAAAAAAAAAATCTAAAGCTCTTGTTGGTGGTTGCACCAAACTTGGAGCACCCTCTCTCTGATACCAATTGTAGAATCTCAGAATATAAAATTTTCTTTTATATTTTAAAACTTTTCTTTTCATGAGTATGTAGAGGAATTAAATAAAAATATAGAGAATTATTTTTTACTTGGTTCACAACCATAGCCAGGTTGCTACTCCAAGGCTCGTAGCTCTCAGAGAGCTACCTCGATGGGCACTCCACTAAATGACCCTCCGACTCAAGAACTTTCAACTTCCGAGGGGTTCGCTTTTTAAATGAGATAAAAAGAAAAGTAACAAGCTACCTTTTATTGAATTAAAGTACACAAAGATAAAGTATAGCAAAATATTAAATATCACTTGTATCTTTTGAAATGGAGCTCGGAGTGTCAGGGTTGTAGCGTTGCAATGTGGTGAAGCTTTTGTAGATGAAGAACACTTGCGACAACACTTTCACATAGTAGAGTTATTTATCTTTCGAAGCTGGTCATCCACTTCTTTTATAAGCCCTTTCCAGTCGAATGGAACACCCTTCAGTCGACTCCAAATCAACCCATTATTTTGATTTGGTACATCGGCCTTTCCTGTCGACTGGACCAAGTCCAGTCGACTCCAGATCACCGGGCTCTGCTCCTCCACAGTTTGCAAAATTTGCATTTCCAATCGACTAGACATCCCCAGTCAATTGGAGTTCTTGCCATCTCGGTCGCCAAATCTTTGGTCGATCACTAACACAAAACTTCCAACTAGGTATTATAGTGGACTGGATTATTTCCAGTCGACTGTATTCTTTCCAGTCAATTGGTTTCTAATTGAATAGTTTCCAATCAACTGGATTCATTCTAGATGACTGGAAACCTACAAAACAAAATTATCTTAATATACAATAAGGAATGAAATAGCAGTAGTAATATTTCTCGATCTCGACTTCTTAGTCCCACGCGGACTATTCATCAGATCGACGCCTAGCTTTGTCCCTCTATAGAGGACTCGGTCTCACCTCTTCACTTGAGGCTTACTTGTCAAGTGCCCAGTCTAACTTAGTATTCTTGACATCTGATCTGACCCACCAAGGCTTCCCGCCAACTGTTCGATCTCCCTGACCCAACTTGACTCATGTCGATTGTCCAATCTCCTGACGCAATCGGTCTTCATGCAAGATGTCTTGTTTCTTGATACATCTGGACTTCCTGCCTGGTTTCTTGTCCTCCTAATTTATCAAGGCTTTTGCCTAGTATCTAGTCAACATGACCTACTAGGACTTTCAATACTCATTGCCTAGTATCCGGTCTGCCTGACCTATTAGGACTTTCTTGTTAAGCCTGCACACTTAACACTCATATTAAAATACAAATAAATCTTAACTTTAACTATGGTTCACACATCAAAACTAAGGAGTGATGCTCCCTACATCAACAAACTGCAACTACAAGGTATGCTGTCAACTCCATCGATCATTTAGCAGTGAGAATGGATGCACTAAAGAGAAAGTTTGATTCCCTCACCCCTGCTTCTTGTATGTGCAGCTAGTTCTTCTAGTGATGGAGTAACAGGATATCAGGAAGACTACTATTATGGAGGGTAGAACATCTCAGAAGGGCAGGTTGAGCACGTCGATACGGTGGGTTATTACAATCAAAGGCCCAACAATCCATATTCTAGCACATACAATCACGAATAGAGGAACCACCAAAACTGTTCGTACAAAAATAATTCAGGAAGTTTCCAACAATAAGGTGGGTATGAACAATAGAGCAGTGGGCAGTAGCAACTGCCTAAATCCAGACTCAAGTTAATGACGGAGGGCTTCATGGCAACCTAGACAAAGGCTAATGCGGAGTTCCAGCAGTGACATCAAAGAACTGAAGAGGTATTGTGGGAGTTGAAGGCCTCTATTGATGGTCTCACAAGCCACACAAAGATGTTGGAAATGCAGGTAGCCCAAATAGGCAAGACGACATCACGAGCTATAGATGGCTCCCCCAAAAAATCTAAGCCAAGCTAGAGGGAACATTGTAACGCTATGTATACTTCAGAATGGCAACAAGACTCAGTAGAGTGTGATGGGGTATCAAAGGAGTCAAGAGGTCTAAAAAATAAAGGTACTAAGAGGTGTGCAGCCATGATTGCAACACTAGTATGCCCGGTAGAAATCGAAGTTAAGGACCCACCCAAGCTCGATGACCCAGGTGATTTCATCATATCCTTCAAGATCTATGGGAAAGATTTTGACGAGGCATTATGTGACCTAGGGTCGTCCATCAACATGATGCCCTATGCATTTTATAAGAAGATGGGGTTGAACGGGGTAAAGCCGACTGATATGGTTCTTCGAATAGCAGATGAGACAATTAGGGAACTAGTCGGCATTTTGGAAAATATATCGGTCATTATAGAAAATTTCTTTATACCTATGGACATCATTTTTTTAGACAAAGGACAGGACCCTCAGACCCCGCTAATCCTAGGAAGACCATTTCTAGCCATGTTGGGGCTCCATTGATGTGAAGAAGCACAGAATCTCCTTGGAAGTGGAAGATGAGATCATACAGTTTAACTTGTCATGATATAAGGACCCTTTTTTAGCAGGGTATTCTTCTTGTTGGATAGTGAAGACCCCAATGGGGGATAAAAATTCTGGCGACAATGAGTGGAGGTTCATGGAACCACCAGAGCCTAGTTGAATACATGAGTATAGTCATGCTAAAGACCTTAAATAAGCTCTTCTTGGGAGGAAACTCAAGTTAACTTTAGTTGTTTTCCATTTTTACATTCATGCATGCTAGTTTAGGTTTTAATTTTTACCCAATATTATCATTATGTGTGTTTAGTTTCATATAGAATTTGCCTGGTAGAAGGAAGAAATTTTCTTCAAAACCCCAGGAAAAAGCACGGGCGGTCGTATGCCAACTAACCATAAGAGAACACGGCAGGGCATGTGAAAAATCTTGGACCGTGTGGTTCTACTGTGAAATTCCAGAGTCGCACATGGCCGACCATGTGAATTTTTTCGAGCGACCGTAGCAGAGCCTCACACGGCCAACATGTGAATTTCATACAGTCGTGTCGCGCTCCATTAAAAGGGTGCGAGTCGTGCAATCTTACCCCAAATCGGTCGTGTCTCTAAAATCTTCTTCCCTAGCCCACGCCTACCTTGGTTCTCCATGTTGGGTTTCTGGCACCGCGGCGTGTGTGTGTTCGATCATGTTTCGTAAACATGAGCACAGCGGAAGCAATAAAATTAATAAATCTACATTTATTACAACACACACATCATACGCATGCATAGTACAACATGTGTAGACATAATCATAAATTTAAATTTGCAATGAAAGGAAATTTAACTACGTTATACCTTTCGTATGACGTGTAGCGGGAACGACATCAACCGGAACGATCCTCGCTAGAATCGTCTCTATCCGTATCCACGCCGAGTATCCTCTGGATGACTTCGGTAAGCCACGAGCTTCGTCTTCGTATGGGTTACTAGCCTCGTGTTAAAGACAATGTGATCGAGAGATGATCACGATCCGAATCCAAATTCGGATCCAAAAATGAGTCCTCAAAACTCGCTTCTCCGAAGAGGTATTCGTCAACCGATTGACGAATCCTTCGTCCTCCACCTCAGAGGATTACCGGAGATCGAATCTCCGGTAAGTTAGCCACTGTCGGAGCTCTAACCATCGTCCAAACAACGCTACGACGAGAGGAGAACAAGCTGTCCAGAAAACTGGACAGCTTTGGTGGAGGAGATAGGCGCCGGCCAACCAAGGGAAGATAAAGCTCACCTTGATGCCAAACCTAAAGGAGATCACCGGAGGGTCGCCGGAGGATCACCGGCCGAAGCTTGGATGCCGGCAATAACTTGGACGGCGGCACAAGAGGTTGGGTGGCAATGGAGGTTGGCGCCAACTCTTAGAGGGGATGAGGTGGGCGGCAACCTGAGCTAGGGTTTTTTGGATTAGGGTTTAATTATCCCTTAAGCCCTCTTTTATAGAGAACTAATTCTCTTAACGGTTATTGGATCATAACCATTAGGCCCGTTAACCCGCTCCATTAAGATAAGTTAAAATAAATCAAACCATGATGATTTATTTTAAGTTAAAACGAACCGAACCAACTTTTGGTTCATTCGTTTAAAATAAACCAAACCCTTTGGTTTCTTCTCCTCCATTAGATTAAAACCAAACCATTTTGATTCATCCATTATGTCTTCATAAGACACGGCCCATCCACGCATCCATTGCGACTGAAACGATTTCATGCTCGCTTCTTGTTTGGTCCAACCAAACCTTGTTTCTCTCGGTCTGAGAATCCCATTATCAAGCTCGTTTTAAATCCTTCGGATTACGCTCATTGTGCGTGTGACCAAATAGGTTCTCGGTTTATGTTGGCCGTCTATAATTAACCATTAATTATAGAACGATCATGAGTGGAACCTAGTAGTACATCATGATCCCCAATTAATCGAAAAGATCAACGGTTGATCAAGAACTATTTCTGAAACCCTTCAACAGCTCGAATGATTCGTGCCCCATTCCCTTCACCCATCTTATACCCACTTGGTTCAGGACATGGTCTATAGTGTCAGTACCCACTAGGCTAACTACGTTACACCTAGCCCAAGTATCATTTCCTCGTCTTACGGATTCTAGTTACTGCACAAGTATCGAAGAGTACCTTACTCTAAACATGTAATGCTTTGGCCAAAGACTTTAGTAACAATCCGACGAGAGGCCATGGGTATACATCTCCTCGCAAGGAGTGGTGAATCCTTTATAGGCTATTCAAACACCTTCGATCACTTCGACTTATACCCAATCATCCCGGGTCCACATCTCCACAGAGATGCTTGCTTAAGATGTCAAAGCATAAGTCTTTATGATCAAGATGACTTGAATACCGCAAGTCAAAGGAACATCGCACTTAAGCTACAGTAAGAACTTCATTGACATATCTATATATGCAGACAACCATATGAAGTCTTACGGCTGGTCACTCCAATGAACTAGTTACCATAACTAGCATCCACGATTAACTCCGGACATCACAATGTCTCTAGCCAGTGAGAAATCAACTGTTTGGATATACCAAGGAGTATACCTCGTGCTAGTCTCGACAGAATCGATGGTGTCCAAATCCATCAATTCATCGACTAGGGATAATTCCGATACATCACAATTACACATGTAGGGATACTCACTAGTTGTGATCCAATCATAAATTCTCTCATGGTGTGAATCGTATCGTGGACATTCAGTAAATGAGTTTAAGATCCAATCAAATACATCAAAACATGTATACTCAAATAGTGAATCTTCATTTATCATATAAATGGTTCATACATAAGGCGATTGCCTTAGGACATCTCTCATATATTACTAACAGACTCCCACTTGGCCTAATGCCAATCACTACGGTATCTAATACCATAAGCTCTAACATGACCCTCAAACTTACTTTGAGGTAATGCTTTAGTCAAATGATCCGCTAAGTTCCTTTTAGTGGGAATTTTCTTGATTTGTATTTCGTTCCTACTGATGATCTCTCTAATAAGATGATAGTGGCGAAGCACATGTTTGGATTATTGATGAGACCACATCAAGTTCAAAGATGAACTTCTTGATCCAAACTGCTTCCTTTGCTGCTTCCAAAGCTGCAATGTATTCTGCCTTAGTGGCAGAATCCGCTATAGTGTCAAGCTTGGAACTTTTACAACTTATTGCGCCTCCATTCCAAGTCAATACATACCCAGACTGAGACATGGAATCATCCTTGTCTGTCTGGAGCTGGCATCCGTATACCCACGTATCACCATGTACCCTTCTCCATATATTAGGAACGTATCCTTAGTTCTTCTTAAGTACTTAAGGATTGTCTTAACAGTCACCCAATGATCCATTCCTGGATCAGACTGGTATCTGCTCGTGACACTCAGAGCATACGATACATCGGGCCTCGTACATAACATAGCATACATGATAGATCCTATTGCGGATGCATAGGGAATCTTACTCATGCAAATCCTCTCGTCTTCTGTGCGCGGACACATAGACTTTGAAAGGTGTATCCCATGCCTAATGGGTAGGAAACCTTTCTTGGATTCCGACATGCTAATCCCCTTTAGAACTCGGTCTATATATGTAGACTGCAAAAGACCAAGCAACCGTTTCGATCTATCTCTATAGATCTTAATCCCGAGGATGTAGGTTGCTTCTCCTAGGTCTTTCATGGAGAATGTCTTGGATAACCAAACCTTAACTGACTGTAAGATTGACACATCGTTTCCTATAAGTAATATGTCATCGACATACAATACTAGGAATACGACTGCACTCCCACTAACCTTCTTGAACACACAAGGTTCGTCTGGATTTTGTGAGAAATCAAACCTTTTGATTGTCTCATCAAAACGGATATTCCAGCTCCTGGATGCTTGCTTCAATCCATAAATGGACCGTCGCAATTTGCATACCTTGGTTTTATCAACCGATGTGAAACCCTCAGGCTGTATCATATACACGTCCTCGAGTAGGTTTTCATTAAGGAAAGTTGTTTTCACATCCATTTGCCATATCTCATAATCATAATGAGCCGCTATGGCTAGGAGCATCCGAATGGATTTAAGCATAGCTACAGGCGAATAGGTTTCGTCATAATCAACACCTTGCTTTTGACGATATCCTTTCGCCACCAATCTAGCCTTATAGGTAATCACATTACCATCCATGTCGGTTTTCTTCTTGAAAACTCACTTGCACCCTATAGGCTTAATGCCTTCAGGTGGGTCAACCAAGTTCACAACTTGGTTTTAATACATGGAATCCATTTCCGACTTCATGGCATCAAGCCATTTATCCCTTTTTGAACTTGTCAGCACTTCTTCATAAATGGTAGGCTCCTCATCATCAATGAGTAACACGTCATTCGATTCACTTACGAGAAATCCATATCTCTCAGGAATGTTGCGTGTTCTACCAGATCTACGAAGATGTGGTGTTACAATAGGTCCAGCCGATTGCTCATCACTATGAGTTGTCGGCTATTGTGCTTCACCAGGTATCTCATCAATGTCTATTTAAGTCTCTTGAGCCTCCTCAAGCTCGACGACACTCCCACTGTTTTCTTGCAAGAGAAACTCTTTCTCTAGAAATACAGCATGTCTTGAAACAAACACCTTTTGTTCCACAGGATGATAGAATTGGTAACCCCTTGTTTCCTTAGGGTATCCAATAAATAGACCTTTATCAGACTTAGCATCCAATTTGTCTGATACTGTCCGCTTCACATAAGAAGGACAACCCCATATCTTCAAGTAAGATACATGAGGTTTTTTACTATTCCATATCTCATATGGAGTAGTAGAGACTACCTTGGTTGGCATTCTGTTTAACAAGTAAGCAGCTGTCTGAAGTGCATAGCCCCAAAAGGACTTGGGAAGATTCGCATGATTCATCATTGACCTGACTATGTCCAACAAGGTCCGGTTACGCCTCTTAGATACACCATTATGCTATGGTGTATATGGCGGAGTCCATTGAGATAATATGCCATTATCTCTTAGATAATTAAGAAACTCTTGACTTAAGTATTCACCACCTCGATCCGATCGAAGTATTTTAATACTCTTGTCATGTTGTTACTCTACTTCATTTCTGAATTCTTTGAACCTTTCAAAGGCTTCAGACTTGTGTTTCATCAAGAACACATACCCAAACCGTAAGTGATCATCGGTGAAGGTAATGAAGTAGCTATAGCCTCCTAAAGCTTGAGTTGACATAGGTCCACATACATCAGTATGTATTAGACCTAGTAACTCTCCCACTCGTTCACCTTTTCTAGTAAAAGGTAACTTAGTCATCTTGCCTTTTAAGCATGATTCACATGTATCGTATGAATCCAATTCAAACGATTCCAGAATTCTACATCGGTGTAATTCGGACATGCGTTTCTTGCTTACATGGCCAAGACGACAATGTCACATGTAGGAGTCTAATTGATTATCCTTTCGAGCACGCTTGTTGCTCGCTTCGATATTGAAAATGTCACTGGGTACGTCCAACGTATAAATGCCATTGCTTAAAGTTCCAGTCCCATAAAGAACTCCATTCAAAGTTATGTAACAACAATTGTTACTAAAAGTCAAATGGTACCCATTTCTATTTAAACAAGAAATAGAAATGATGTTCTTTATCAATGAAGGAACATAAAAGCAATTGTCCAGTTCTAAGACAAGTCCTGCAGGGAGTTTCAACAAATACGTTCTGATGGCGAGTGCAGCAACCTTTGCTCCATTCCCAACACGTAAATTTGACTCTCCCTTGATGAGTCTTCTTCTATTCCTTAGCCCATGTATGTCATTACATATGTGAGCCACACCCAGTATCTAATACCCAAGTGTCTGAGGAAATAGAATGACAATCAATAACGAAGATATATGAAAAAGATGGAGCATCTTATGCCTTATTCTTCTTCACGGACTCAAGATAAATCTTGTAATTTCTTCGCCAATGGCCCTACTTGCCATAATGATGGCAAGTGCCCTTTTGAGCTAGTTTTGCCTTTTTAGCCTTTTTCTTCTTCCCCTTCTGTTGTTCCTTTGACTCCCTCTTAGAACCTTTCTTCGAGAAATCAACTAACAACACTGTCCCCTGCTTATGCTTCTCAGAAGGCTCCACAGTCTTCAGCATGTTGAGCAGTACCACAGATGAACCTTCTTGCATCTCAGAGGTGAAGAGGAGCTTGAAGACTTCGAACCTTTCGAATCTCACTTGCTTATCAAACAACTCATAAAGATGAAGGACTACGATATGAGCATCCATATGCTCATGCTGCTTTCGTAGCTTGGGTTCCATCGCGGCTAGCATGATGCAACTCACCATTTCAGAATCATTCACATGTTTCTGATAGGCCAACAATTGGTCCAGAGTTGCATTGTCACTAGGACGGGCGGGAAGAGGCGCTTCAAGGACATACGCAAGCTTTTCCACCTTGAGAACAATTCTCAAGTTTCTAAGCCAGTCCAAGAAGTTCGACCTAGTCAATTTTATTCGAATCCAAAATGGAACGCAAATTCAAAGACATCATGATCAATCTTAGAAATACAAAATGAGCATATATGAGAAAGATGATTTTAAAATGCATCCACATACATTTACAAAATCCCATTCATTTTTTCAAATTCAAAAACCCTTGAAATCAATTCGGGAGATCATAGGTCAATCTCCGAATGGGCTAATATCCAATATAGATAAGAACAACCTTGGAGTGAGTCCAACAAGCCATTCTTAGCTATGATGGTGGGTATCAAGTATACCGATTACATATCATGTATATGTAACTATCACAATGTGCTATCAACTAATTGAATGTTTACACATACATTGGGTTGTTAACACATTAACAAGTATGCATCATATGCATAGCACCCAACTTCACCTCTCTTCACATCGACCTTGGAGTGAGTCCAACAAATCGATGCTCCAAGTTAGAGCCGACCCATTAATCGCGAAATAGTTTTAATATGGTTAGAGCGCATTCAACCAATTAGCCAGGCTTGGAGTGAGTCCAACAACCCAAACTAACGATTGACCTCTGACTCTTACCATATTAGAGTTAAACTATTCCAATGATTTGAACATGTTCAGGTTCAATCCGGGCTTGGAGTGAGTCGAACAACCCAAACAAGAAACAGAACTCTAGTTCTAACCATATTAATGGAAGGTGTAGGCTTTAATATTGAGTTAGGGTTTTATGTCTCATCCTCTTTTGCATGCAAATAACTATTATCTACATGGCATGACATACATGGCATACATCTATATGTCACGACACGCATGGCATAATGTTATGCATCTAATGCAATTACATGGCATACAATTATGTGATGTACATAATTTCCTTATTTGTCATAACTATTTATGGAAATAAAATATGTTTAAGATTTGATTCTCCAAATCAAATCATGATTGAATTAGGAAACAAATTTCCAAATCTAATCACATATTTTATTTATGAAAATAATTGATTAAGGAAAATCAATTTAGGAAACCAATTTCCTAAATCATCAAAACTACTTATGGAAATAAAATATTTTAAGATTTGATTCTCCAAATCAAATCATGATTAAATTAGGAAACAAATTTCCAGAATCTAATCAAATATTTTATTTATGGAAAATATCAATTTCCATAAATACTTCCAACTTTCCAAAAGTGGAAGATTTCCATAAATACATCTAGACTTTCCAAAATTGAAAAATTTCCATAAATACTTATAAATTTCCAAAATTAGAAAATTTCCAGAAATAACATTATGACTATCGCAAAACCATTTTACGATTATGTCGAAACACAACCTGGGCTTTGATACCACTATTGGGTTTCCGGCACCGCGGCGTGTGTGTGTTCGATCATGTTTCGTAAAATTAATAAATCTACATTTATTACAACACACACATCACACGCATGCATAGTATAACATGTGTAGACATAACCGTAAATTTAAATTTGCAATAAAAGGAAATTTAACTACGTTATACCTTTCGTATGACGTGTAGCGGGAACGGCATCAACCGGAACGATCCTCGCTACAATCGTCTCTATCCGTATCCACGCCGAGTATCCTCTGGATAACTTCGGTAAGCCACAAGCTTCGTCTTCGTACGGGTTACTAGCCTCGTGTTGAAGACGACGTGATCGAGAGATGATCACGATCCGAATCCAAATTCGGATCCAAAAATGAGTCCTCAAAACTCGCTTCTCCGGAGAGGTATTCGTCAACCGATTGACGAATCCTTCGTCCTCCACCTCAGAGGATTACCGGAGATCGAATCCTCGGTAAGTTAGCTGCTATCGGAGCTCTAACCATCGTCCAAATGACGCTCTGACGAGAGGAGAACAAGCTGTCCAGAAAACTGGACAGCTTTGGTGGAGGAGATAGGCGCCGGCCAACCAAGGGAAGATAAATCTCACCTTGATGGCAAACCTAAAGGAGATCACCGGAGGGTCGCTGGAGGATCACTGGCCGAAGCTTGGACGCTGGCAACAACTTGGACGGCGGCACAAGAGGTTGGGCGGCAATGGAGGTTGGCGCCAACTCTTAGAGGGGATGAGGTGCGCGGCAACTTGAGCTAGGGTTTTTTGGATTAGGGCTTAATTATCCCTTAAGCCCTCTTTTATAGAGAACTAATTCTCTTAAAGGTTATTTGATCATAACCATTAGGCCCGTTAACCCGCTCCATTAAGATAAGTTAAAATAAACCAAACCATGATGGTTTATTTTAAGTTAAAACGAACCGAACCAACTTTTGGTTCATTCGTTTAAAATAAACCAAACCCTTTGGTTTATTCTCCTCCATTGGATTAAAACCAAACCATTTTGGTTCATCCATTATGTCTTCATAAAACACGGCCCATCCATGCTTCCATTGCGACTGAAACGATTTCATGCTCGCTTCTTGTTTGGTCCAACCAAACCTTGTTTCTCTCGATCTGAAAATCCTATTCTCAAGCTCATTTTAAATCCTTCGGATTACGCTCGTTGTGCGTGTGATCAAATAGGTTCTCGGTTTATGTTGGCCGTCTATAATTAACCATAAATTATAGAACGATCATGAGTGGAACCTAGTAGTACATCATGATCCCCAATTAATCGAAAAGATCAACGGTTGATCAAGAACTATTTCTGAAACCCTTCAGCAGCTCGAATGATTCGTGCCCCATTCCCTTCACTCATCTTATACCCACTTGGTTCCGGACATGGTCTATAGTGTCAGTCCCCACTAGGCTGACTACGTCACACCTAGCCCAAGTATCATCTCCTCGTCCTACGGATTCTAGTTACTGCACATGTATCGAAGAGTATCTTACTCTAAACATGTAATGCTTTGGCTAAAAACTTTAGTAACAATCCGACGAGAGGCCATGGGTATACATCTCCTCGCAAGGAGTGGTGAATCCTTTATAGGCTATTCAAACACCTTCGATCACTTCGACTTATACCCAATCATCCCGGGTCCACATCTCCACAGAGATGCTTGCTTAAGATGTCAAAGCATAAGTCTTTATGATCAAGATGACTTGAATACCGCAAGTCAAAGGAACATCGCACTTAAGCTACAGTAAGAACTTCATTGACATATCTATATATGCAGAGAACCATATGAAGTCTTACGGCTGGTCACTCCAATGAACTAGTTACCATAACTAGCATCCACGATTAACTCCGGACATCACAATGTCTCCAGCCAGTGAGAAATCAGCTGCTTGGATACACCAAGGAGTATACCTCGTGCTAGTCTCGACAGAATCGATTGTGTTCAAATCCATAAATTCATCGACTAGGGATAATTCCGATACATCACAATTACACATGTAGGGATACTCACTAGTTATGATCCAATCACAAATTCTCTCATGCTGTGAATCGTATCGTGGACATTCAGTAAATGAGTTTAAGATCCAATCAAATACATCAAAACATGTATACTCAAATAGTGAATCTTCATTTATCATATAAATGGTTCATACATAAGGCGATTGCCTTAGGACATCTCTCATATATTACTAACACTCCAACCTCCAAGAAGCTTTCTAGAAGAAAGAATGAGGAGGACCAAGCATACCACAACAAGAGTTGCTTCATCAAATCTTAGGTCAAGAGGAAGGGATGCTCAACAAGAATCGGAGGAAGCTAACACCCCTCTTGATATCACATTTAGAGATAATGCTCATAGATATAGGTTTAATATGCTTTTATCTCAAAATATCACTGCCACTCGGTATCTAGATGTAGCTCTCTTAGACCCCTAGGTCTTTTTCGGGATGTACAATGGTTGTTTGCCAAGGTAGATTAGGAGGAGATAATGGGAGTTAGATGTTCGACCTATCCTAGGGTAGTCCTAGAGTTTTTAAATTTGGTGGATGTGAAGATATTGACAGGGGTAGATAGTCGAGAGGGCAAGATAACTTTTACGATGTTTAACATAGAGCATGAGTGGATCCTCTATCAATGGAACCTTTGAATTGGTTTGCCTAGTGAAGGAGAGAGGAGAACACTGAATGAATTATTTTAATACTCTTGTCATGTTGTTTCTCTACTTCATTTCTGAATTCTTTGAACCTTTCAAAGGCTTCAGACTTGTGTTTCATCAAGAACACATACCCAACCCATGAGTGATCATTGGTGAAGGTAATGAAGTAGTTATAGCCTCCTAGAGCTTGAGTTGACATCGGTCTGCATACATAAGTATGTATTAGACCAATCAACTCTCCCACCGGTTCACCTTTTCCCATAGCAGGTAACTTAGTCATCTTGCCGTTTAAGCATGATTCACATATATCGTATGAATCTAATTCAAACGATTCCAGAATTCTACATCGGTGTAATTCGGACGTGTATTTCTTGCTTACATAGCCAAGACGACAATGCCATATGTAGGAGGCTAATTGATTATCTTTTCGAGCACACTTGTTGCTCGCTTCGATATTGAAAATGTCACTGGATATGTCCAACGTATAAATGTCATTGCTTAAAGTTCCATTCCCATAAAGAATGTCATTCAAAGCTATATAACAACAATTGTTACTAAACATCAAATGGTAACCATTTCTATTTAAACAAGAAATAGAAATGATGTTCTTTATCAACGAAGGAACATAAAAGCAATTGTCCAGTTCTAAGACAAGTCCTGTAAGGAGTTTCAACAAATACATTCTGATGGCGAGTGCAGCAACCTTTGCTCCATTCCCAACACGTAAATTTGACTCTCCCTTGATGAGTCTTCTTCTATTCCTTATCCCATGTATGTTATTACATATATGTGAATCACACCCGGTATCCAATACCCAAGTGTTTGAGGAAATAGAATGACAATTAATAACGAAGATATCTGAAGAAGATGGGGCATCCGATGCCTTATTCTTCTTCACGGACTCAAGATAAATCTTATAATTTCTTTGCCAATGGCCCTCCTTGCCACAATGATGGCAAGTGCCCTTTTATGCTGGTTCTACCTTCTTAGCATTTTTCTTCCCCTTCTGTTGTTCCTTTGACTTCCTCTTAGAACCTTTCTTCGAGGAATCAACTAACAATATCATCCCCTGCTCATGCTTCACAGAAGGCTCCACAACCTTCAGCATGTTGAGCAGTATCACAGATGAATCTTCTTGCATCTCAGAGGTGAAGAGAAACTTGGAGACTTCAAACCTTTCAAATCTCACTTGCTCATCAAACTACTCATAAAGATGGAAGACTATGGTATGAGCATCCATATGCTCATAGTGCTTCCGTAGCTCAGGTACCATCGTGGCTAGCATGATGCTATTCGCCATTTCAGAATCAGTCACATGTTTCTGATAGGCCAACAATTGGTCAAGAGTTGCATTGTCACTAGGACGGGCGGGAAGAGATGCTTCGAGGACATTCGCAAGCTTTTCAACCTTGAGATCAATTCTCAAATTGAATCCAAAAGCCAGTCCAAGAAGTTCGACCCAGTCAATTTATTTGAATCAAAAATAGTGTGCAAATTCAAAGACATCATGATCAATCAATTAACCTAGAAATACAAATCAAGCATATATGAGAAAATGATTTTAAAATGCATCAACATACATTCATAAATCTCGTCCATTTTTTGAATTTCAAAAACCATAAAATCACTTCGGGAGATCGTAGGTCCATCTCTGAATGGGCTGATATCCAACATAGATATGAACAACATTGGAGAGAGTCCAACACGCCATTATTAGCTACAATGGTAGGTATCATGTATACCGATTGCATATCACATATTTGCAACTATCACAATGTGCTATCAACTAATTGAATGTTCACACATACATCGGGTTGTCAACTCATTAACAAGTATGCATCATATGCATAACACCCAACTCCACCTCTTTTCACATCGACCTTGCAGAGAGTCCAACAAGCCGATGATCCAGGTTAAAGTCAACCCATTAATCAAGACATAGTTTTAATATGGTTAGAGCGCATTCAACCCATTAGCCCGTCATGGAGAGAGTACAACAACCAAAGCTAACAATTGACCTCTGACTCTTACCATATTAGTATTAAACTATTCCATGGTTTGAACATGATCGGGTTCGAGCCAAGCTTGGAGAGAGTCCAACAACTCAAATAAGAAACATAACTCTGGTTCTAACCATATTAATGGAAGGTGTAGGCTTTAATATTGTGTAAGGGTTTTTATGTCTCATCTTCTTTGCTTGCAAATAACTATTATCTACATGGCATGACAACATGACATACATCTACATGTCATGACATGCATGGCATAATGATATGCATCTAATGCAATTACATGACATACAATTCTGACATGTACTAAATTTCCTTATATGTCATAACTATTTATGGAAATAAAATATTTTTGAGATTTGATTCCCAAAATCAAATCATGATTAAATTAGGAAATAAATTACCAAATCTAATCAAATATTTTATTTATGGAAGGTTTCAATTAAGGAAAGTCAAATTTTATTTAGGAAACAAATTTCCTAAATTGTCAAAACTATTTATGGAAATAAAATATTTTTTAGATTTGATTCCCCAAATAAAATCATGATTAAATTAGAAAACAAATTTCCAAATCTATTCAAATATTTTATTTATGGAAAGTGTTAATTTCCATAAATACTTCTAAACTTTCCAAAAGTAGAAGATTTCCTTAAATACTTCTAAACTTTCCAAAATTAGAAAATTTCCATAAATACTTCTAAACTTTCCCAAATTAGAAAATTACCATAAATACAATTACGACTATCGCAAAACAATTTTACGATTATGTCGAAACACAACCTAGGCTCTGATACCACTGTTGGGTTTCCGACACTGCGGCGAGTGTGTGTTCAAACATGTTTCATAAACATGTGCACAATGGAAGAATTAAAAAGAAATAAATCTAATTTATTATAACACACACATCACACGCATGCATAGCACAACATGTGTAGACATAATCGTAGTTTTAAATTTTGTAAGAAAAGGAATAACTCTAGTTATACATAACGTATCACATACAGCGGGAATGACATCAACCGGAACGACTCTCGCTAGAATCACCTCTATCCGTATCGACGCCTAGTACGGTTGGGATAGCTTCACCAAGCTACAAGCCACGTCTTCGTAGGAGTCACTAGTCTCGTGTCAAAGACGATGTGATCGAGAGAGGATCACAATCCGAATCAAAATTCGGATTCGAAAATGAGTCACCAAAACTCGCTTCTCCGAAGAGGTATTCGTCAACCGATTGACGAATCCTTGGTCCTCCACCTATGAGGATTAACGGAGATTGAATCCCCGACAAGGTAGCCGCTATTAGAGCTCCAAACGTCGTCCAAATGATGCTCCGAAACAAAAGAAAACAAGCTGTCTAGAAAACTGGGCAACTTGGTGGAGGAGTTTCGCCGGGCTAAAGGAGGAAGGATGGCTGCACCTTGGTCTCTGGAGCCAAGGGATGTCGTTGGAAGGTCACCGTAGGATGACCGGTAGCAGCTTGGATGCCAGCAGCAAGGTGGACGGTGGCACAATGGCTGGCGGCGTGGACATTTTGGGCTACGGCAAGGAGAAGAGGGGGAGAGGAGAGGAGAATTTTATTTCCCAAAATAAAACTTAGGGCTCTCGAAAAATCTAACCGCCTTTTTATAGAGCCCGTATTTCTTAACCATTAAGAAAACTTCTCCTTAGAGTTATTGTTTCATAACCAAAACCCGTTAACCTGCTCCAATAACTTAAGTTAAAATAAACTGAACCGAGTTGGTCTTTTTTAAGTTAAAATGAACTGAACTAACTTTGGTTCATTTGTTTAAAACAAACCACACCCCTTTGGTTTATTCTCCACCATTGGTTTAGAACCAAACCAATTTTGTTCATCCATAATGTCTTCATAAGACTTGGCCCATCAATGCTTCCATTGCGACTGAAACAATTTCATGTTCGCTCCTTGTTTGGTCCAACCAAACCTAGTTTCTCTCGATATGAGAATCTTATTATCAAGCTCGTTTTAAATCCTTCGGATTATGCTTGTTGTGCGTGTGACTGAATAGGTTCTCGATTTATGTTGGCCATCTATAATTAACCATTAGTTATAGAACGATCATGTGTGGCACCTAGTAGTACATCATGATCCCCAATTAACCGAAAAAACAACGGTTGATCCAGAACTATTTCTGAAACCCTTCAGCAGCTACAATGAATCGTGACCCGTTCCTTTCATGCATCTTATACCCACTTGGTTCAGGACATGGTCTATAGTATCGGTCCCCACTAGGCTGACTATGTCACACCTAGCCCAAGTGTCATTTCCTCGTCCTACGGATTCTAGTTACTGCACATGTATCCAAGAGTACCTTACTCTAAACATGTAATGCTTTGGCCAAAGACTTTAGTAACAATCTGACGAGAGGCCATGGGTATACATCTCCTCGCAAGGAATGATAAATCCTTTATAGGCTATTCAAACACCTTCGGTCACTTCGACTTATACCCAATCATTTCGGGTCCACATCTCCTTGGAGATGCTTGCTTAAGATGTCAAAGTATAAGTCTCCATGAGCAAGATGACTTGAATACCGCGAGTCAAAGGAACATCACACTTAAGCTGCAGTAAGAACTTCATTGACATATCCATATATGCAGAGAACCATATGAAGTCTTACAGCCTATCACTCTAATGAACTAGTTACCATAACTAGCATCCACGATTAACTCCGGACATCACAATGTCTCTAGCCAGTGATAATCAGCTGCTTGGATACACCAAAGAGTATACCTCATGCTAGTCTCCACAGAATCGATGGCGTCCAAGTCCATCAATTCATCGACTAGGGATAATTCCAATACATCACAATTACACATATAGAGTTATTCACTAGTTGTGATCCAATCATAAATTCTCTCATGTTGTGAATCGTATTGCGGACATTCAGTAAATGAATTTAAGATCCAATCAAATACATGAAAACTTGTATACTCAAATAGTGAATCTTCATTTATCATATAAATTGTTTAAACATAAGGCGATTGCCTTAGAACATCTCTCATATATAACTAACATATATTACATTTTTATTCTTCTACATTCTATCTTTGTGTTTCATAGGTCTAGATTTTATTTCGACATATGTTTCAGTCTATTATACGTGTAGTCTTATTTTTAGGGTTCCTTCAGTAGTTAGTTGTTTGTTCCTATAAGTTGCTTCATTGATTTTTTTTTTAAAACCTTGACTTTATATTTCCATACTACAAGTAGTTCACATTATCTTATCTAGTGGTATTCTATTTTATTATGCTATAATGAATGTTCTCGATTTTCATTAGTTAGCTTTTATTTTCACTTACCCTCATTGAAAATTTTGAAAGGGAGGATTTAGTACATAACTGTAGAAGATTTGACGCCGCTAGAGGGGGGTGAATAGCGTTTTGCCCGTGCGTGGATGGAATTCGTTCTTGTTCGTGTCTACAATTTCGTTAGCGCAGCGGAATATAGATAATGATAACAATAACAAAATAGACAATTACACACGAACACGAGTATGTAATGTGGTTCGGAACCGCACGGTTCCTACTCCACGGATCGAGCTCTACGAGCTCAAGTGATGCACACGCACTCACTAATCACAAAAACTCCTTCTCGACACAAGTCGGAGGTGGAGAAACCCCTTACAAGTAATCTTACAACAATAAGATACAAATACAAGCAATTACAATAATGAAATACAATGCAAGTAAAGAAAACTACTTTATGATTGCCTTTGGATTGCTTGATTGCTTGGTCGATTGAAATCACCTTGGAGACCCTGATTTGCAACAACAAATCGCTCCAAAACCCTCAAGAAACCGATACCAATTTCCTCCATCACGAGCTCCTTTTATAGCTTCAACTCGCGGCCGAAAATCGATCACCGATCGGGACCATCACGATCGATGCCATCAAGTTGTCGTGAGACAACGGGCTAGATCCACGCTGGATAAGTCCAACGGATGATTTACCATCACCGATCGATCATACCCATCAGTCGACTGATGGAGTCCTCACTCGACCAGTCGAGTCTCGACTCCATTCTATGGCCGATTTCTCGAGCACCAGTCGACTGATGTGGGGATCAATCAATTGCCCACCTCTGGCAGTCGACTGCTAGGCCATAACCCACAGTCAAACCCTAGTTGACTTGGTCCAGTCGACTGCCACATGGCACCAGTCGACTGGCACACCTCAAACATGAGGTTTTAACCCAAGTATGGTTCCCCCATACTTGCTAGACCACCCTTAGCCTAGACCTAAGCCTTCTAGCCACCTCCATCAGCCTCATGCCTCTCGGATCCCTCCAAGTCATCCATGACTTGTTCATCTATCGCGCTAGCCTTCAAGTGCTTCCATTGGCTATGTCATGCTAATGGTGTCTACACCGCCAAGGCACATTGGACTTACGTCGCCAAGACTCCGCTTGGACTTTACGCCGCCAACCATTGGACTTATGCTGCCAAGACTCCCACTTGGACTTTACGCTGCCAATATCAAACCCCTTGGACTTCTCATGCCAAGACTCAAACTTGGACTTTCCCTTGCCAACCCATGTTGGACTTTCCATTGCCAAGACCCATGCTTGGACTTTACATGCCAAGTACCCAAGACTTGGACTTTCCCATGACAATTACATTGTCATATATTTTTGTCAAAACATCAAAACATCACTCGATTCAAACTCGAGTCCTGGTCAATCGTGACCTGGGCCGATTGCACCAACAATCTCCCCCTTTTTGATGTTTGACAAAAACCAAACAAATTATTGAGTTAGAACACTAACTCAAATCCCTTACCAATTATCCCAAATTGGTAAATACTCTCCAAATGTTCTCCCCCAAACATTCTCCCCCTTTTTGACTAACATCAAAAAGGTTTCCTCCCCAAGAGGGTCAATGTCGCATGTTCCAATGAGATCTTACAATCTCCCCCTTGGTCCAAAAATACCTAGGATGCCTACCATCTTCCTAGTGATAAGTCCAATATCACTCAAGAGAGACAATCCCATTTACTCTCCCAATTTCCAAATTGGGTCTCTAAAAAAATCCCATCAATTTCCCAATTGATGTCACATTCTCCCAATAACTTCTCCTCTTCAAGGAGAAAAACACATCCATCATCCTAAGAGAGATATCTCCCCCTAAAGGCTTGCTCCCCCTTGACCATTGCACCAACAATGTCCTTGGGCAGTCCCTAAGACAATAGGAACTCTAAACCATCAAAATTAAGGTTAGAAATTCAATATAGAACTTTCCAACACCTTAAAATTGATACAAACCCTAAATACTTCTCCTAATCCATATCCAATGGATTTTCACCCTTTATAATGCTACCCAAAGTATATCCTAGGGTTAGGAGTGATTAGGGGCCATAACCGTAGCTGAAATCGGGTTAAACAATCTTGTTTTCCCCGTAATCAGGCTACCAGTCGAGTGATTCAAAAATCAGTCGACTGGCACCTCCATCAGTCGACTGCCACCAATATCAGTTGACTGATAACTGAAATTTTTGAATTTCAATTATCAGAGTTGAATTTCAGAAAATCATAACTAATTATACGTATATCGAAAAATCACGAAATTTGGTACGTATAATACTTATAACACATACAATCAGTTAAAAATTTTGGAAAAATATTTTTACCATCTAAATAGGAGTTTGATACAAAATCCAAAAGTGATTAAAAACTTTAAAGTTTAAGCTCACTTTGTATCAATCTTATCAATGGTGATTGCTATTAAAAGATAGGCTTCACCAAGGTTTTTCAAATGATTTTAAAATGTTTTTGAAAGCCTATTTTGAACCATAATTTATTGGATAAATAACATATCTTGTATATTAGCTTTCCTTATGATTCTTGGTGATAATTAGAATAAGTTTGAGTTCATCTAGATGCACTACCCATGCACCTTGAACCTAACTTATTATCCTAGCATCTCACATGTATCTAGGATGTATAAATACACATACATGTCAATGTGATGTGAGATGTGGGTTTGGATTCACTTTATCTAGGGTTTCATGCATTTCCTAGGCAACCCTACTTGATTCCCTTATAAATGGGACTTCAAGTCATGCCATAGTCCTTAAATCAATTTCAACCAATTGCCTTAAATGCATGAATGATTATGGCATTAGAAATGATATAAATAAGCATATGCTCATAATCATGATGTCATGGCATAAGATGAAATTTAAGAACACATGACATCTAAAATCCTTAACCTAAGCATATTCATGACATATAAAATGATTAAGAATAAGCATGATGTCATGGCATGTCATATGGCAAACAAAGCATGACATATAAAATATATAGGTATAATAATACCTAAATTTTAATATTAGTTGCCATTTATTGTGATTAAATATATTTTGCCACATTATCACTTGTTTCCCTAGTGTGCCAAAAACCCAAAATGGCACACTAACCGCTAAACCTAAATTGTGCCAATTTTATCACTTTATCAAACTTCATAATTAATATTGGCACATCCTAAGATCTTTTTAGGATTAGAGCTTAAATATATTTTCAAGGTAACCATAACCTTGAAAATATCCTAAAGTGCCACCTTTACCATGGTTGAGTTAACTACTCATCCAATCAAGGTTGGCACACCCTAAACCCACTTAGCGTGAATCAATCACGCTCTTAGGAACCCAAAACCGATTTGAGCTCCTAGGGTTAATTAGGTATTCCTTAGAGATAACCTCCCTAGATACCTTCCTAATGACCCTCCTAGGCTTATTAGCCTTGGTCATTTTGGTCTTACCTAGGTTGACTCTAGGGGTAACTCCCCTTGCAACCTTCTTAGTGGCCACCCTAGGTTTCATAGAAACCCTAGCCACTAGGTACAACCTTTGGTCAACCTTAGGGATGACTTCCCTATTGACCTTGGTCGTCCTAGACCTAGTTTGTGTTCCATAGTCAAATGGAACACTATGATAAGCCACTTTAGGCTTTGGTTTGTGACCCAAACCTTTCTTGCCCTTGGTTGACTTTTGACTCTTAGGTCCTAGATGTTGACTTTGACTTCTTGGCCTAGGAGTTTGACCATTAGACCCTTTAAATTGATTTTGCATAATGTTAAGGGTCTTCTCCAGTTTTTCAAGCCTTGACCTTAAGGCTTGATTCTCTAATTCTAATTGCCTAATTTTAGAATTTTGGTTTAAACCATGGGCATTGGACTTCTTAGGCATATGCCTAATCCATTTAGGGTTTAGACCTAGGTGCTCTTGCACCTTTCTAATTGTTTCCCTAGGTAAAATTGATCTTGAGTTATTTGACCTAGGTTTGTCCTTAAATAAGTTGTTTTTAGGGACATTAGTCCCAAATTTCTCCCTATTTTCTACATGGACTCTCTTAGCTCCTAAGCAAAAATATTTATTCCTATTAGCATGCTTTTCATAAATTGCAAGAGAATTAAAGTTCCTAGCATGCTTTTTAGCCCTAGAAATTGAAGGTGCATTAATAAATTTTACCTTAGGGTTTGCCTTGGAGGCTCCCCCTACTTGTGTTGCTCCTTCTTGCCCTTTCTTCTTCCCCCTTGGGCAATGACTCCGGTAATGCCCCTTTGAGTTGCACTTGGAGCATATGATATGCTCCTTGCTCTTTTGACTTTGGGGACCAGCATCCTTGACTTTTGGTGCCGGTTGAGCATTCTTTACCCTTTTTGAGCACTTACTCTTGTAGTGCCCTGATTCCCTACACTCAAAATAAATTATATGATTTTTGTTTAAAACCGAATTGCTTGAGTTACCTAGAGTGGTTGTAGGCCCCGGAGTGGATTCTTTATCTCTCCCGGAGGTGGATGGCTCCTCTTGAGATTGCCCCAGTGTGGAGGATAGTCTCTCCTCCTCAATCCTAGAAGTGGATGCTTCTTCCACTTCTTCTACTTTTTCTTTTTCCGATCTGGAAGTTGACTCCATCTCAACTTCCAATTCCTCACTTTCACTTGAGGATGAACTCTCTTCTTCATCCTCCTTGTCTTCATGGATCGAATGAGACTCTTCATGGCCAATTTGTTCCATACCTCCTTGGCGTCTTTACAATCCTCAAGGTCACCTAGGCTACACAAGAGGTCATTAGGAATTAGATAAAAAATAAGTTTGATTACCTTCTTGTTTTTATCGAATTGTCGGAGTTGCTCCTCACTCCATTTCTTCTTCTTGAGAAACCCTCCCTTTGGTACCTTAGGATATTCAAACCCTTCCATCAAAGCGGACCACTCCTCAAGGTCTCTCATCATTAGGAAGTCCTCAATTCTCGCCTTCCATTGTTGAAATCCTTCTTGTCCATATAAGGAATACGGAATTGGGGTGTTGATGTCCCATCCCAATGGTTCTTCCATCTTCACCCTCTAGCATCTTTTGTCTTAGCTCCCGGCGGTTAGTCCGTAGAAGAGCCCCAGGCTCTGATACCAATTGTAGAAGATTTGACGCCGCTAGAGGGGGGTGAATAGCGTTTTGCCCGTGCATGGATGGAATTCGTTCTCGTTCGTGTCTACAATTTCCTTAGCGCAGCGGAATATAGATAATGATAACAATAACGAAATAGACAATTACACACGAACACGAGTATGTAACGTGGTTCGGAACCGCATGGTTCCTACTCCACGGATCGAGCTCTACGAGCTCTAGTGATGCAAACGCACTCACTAATCACAAAAACTCCTTCTCGACACAAGTCGGAGGTGGAGAAACCCCTTACATGTAATCTTACAACAATAAGATACAAATACAAGCAATTACAATAATGAAATACAATGCAAGTAAAGAAAACTACTTTACGATTGCCTTTGGATTGCTTGATTGCTTGGTTGCTTGAAATCACCTTGGAGACCCTGATTTGCAACAACAAATCGCTCCAAAACCCTCAAGAAATCGATGCCAATTTCCTCCATCACGAGCTCCTTTTATAGCTTCAACCTGTGCTGGAAAAAGTCGATCAGTCGACTGATCGGGACCATCAGTCGACTGATCGGGACCATCAGTCGACTGATGCCACTGTTGTCGTGAGACAACGGCTAGATCCACGTTGGATAAGTCCAATGGATCTACCATCAGTCGACTGATCATACCCATCAGTCGACTGATGAAGTCCTCACTTGACCAGTCGAGTCTCGACTCCATTCTGTGGCCGATTTCTAGAGCACCCCGATCGTGATGTGGTGATCGATCATTGCTCGAGCCATCGGTCGGCCCACCTCTAGCGATCATTGCTGAGCCATAACCCGCAATCAAACCCTAGTTGACTCGGTCGGTCGCGCCACATGGCACTGGTAGCACACCTCAAACATGAGGTTTTAACCCAAGTATGGTTCCCCATACTTGCTAGACCACCCTTAGCCTAGACCTAAGCCTTCTAGCCACCTCCATCAGCCTCACGCCTCTCGGATCCCTCCAAGTCATCCATGACTTGTTCATCCATCGCGCTAGCCTTCAGGTGCTTCCATCGGCTATGTCATGCTAACGGTGTCTACACCGCCAAGGCACATTGGACTTACGCCGCCAAGACTCCGCTTGGACTTTACGCCGCCAACCATTGGACTTATGTTGCCAAGACTCCCGCTTGGACTTTACGCTGCCAATATCAAACCCCTTGGACATCTCATGCCAAGACTCAAACTTGGACTTTCCCTTGTCAACCCATGTTGGACTTCTCAAATGCCAAGACCATGCTTGGACTTTCCCTTGCCAACCCATGTTGGACTTTCCATTGCCAAGACCCATGCTTGGACTTTACATGCCAAGTACCCAAGACTTGGACTTTCCCATGACAATTACATTGTCATATATTTTTGTCAAAACATCAAAACATCACTCGAGTCAAACTCGAGTCCTGGTCAATCGTGACCTGGGCCGATTGCACCAACAATACCTAGTTATGATTCATCCAAATAGTCTAGTACTTAGGAATCCATGGGTGACTCTAGATTCGCATTTTAGTTACTGGAGACGCTCAGATCGTGTTAACTCATTTGGAAAAAAAAAGGAGAGAAGAAAAAAAAGAGAGGAAAAAAATGATGAAGAAAAAAAGGAAGAAAAAAAATATAGAGACTAAAAACAGTTGTTATGGGTGATAATGGTTAGGTGCCCCTTTGAGACCGAGTTAGGTTCTTGGGAAAACACCTCCCAATTTCTCTCGATACCGAGATCGCCTTTGAGTCTTTATGCTAACTCAAGGGAATGATGCTTGCTTTTGGTAGGTAAGTGCCTAAAAGTCAAAAACCTTAGGAAAGTTGTAGGACGATGACTTAACTTAACATGGAATGCGAACCACTTAGGAAACTTCTTCGCACATGCACGAAGAGTTAACTTAGTGAACTTAAAACATATCTTTTTTCTTTAAATATAAGTACCACTTGATAAGTTTTAGTGAACATGTTATGCATGAGAATTACACTTTTAAAACTCCATGGCACTGAGGTTTGCTTGAGGACAAGCAAAGATCTATGTCTAGGGGATTTTGATCTGTGCAAATTTTATAGGCTTTTAGAAGTAGTTGTAGCACACATCTCATTGCATTTCATACTTGTTTCATGTATATTTCCCTTATTTTGCACTTATTTACTACTTTCTAGTTCGAAGATCTACTTTTGCTATTTTTAAGTGCAAAATGGCATTTTAGAGGCAAAAGGGCACATAAATGGAGCTCAAGAAAGGCAAGCATGCTATGGTAGTGTCCCCAGGGCACGAGCATGCTTTGGAAGAAAAGATATCATCCGTCCAGAGTTCAACAAGAAGACATGATTGGTCATGTGAATTTCACACGACCATGCCTTTTCTAGATGCATGGCCCAGGGCATAATTTCCAGACTCTCACAAGGCCGACCATGTGGAATCCACATGGACATGTGGCACCATTGCAACTTATGAAGATCTATTTCCGTGGGCATTTAAGGAAAGTCGATTTCACCACAGTAAAAGGGAAGGCATGTCTAAACCTAAAGGGGGAGTCTCGACGGTTGGGATGGCAAAGAGGTGCCCTAAAAAAAGCACTGAAGGCTTGCAACAAACAGAAGGAAAAGTAACACAAGGGTGGGATTGCACTCCAACACTTGGAAAAGTAGCCAAGACATCTCCAAAAAGCTTTCAGGAAGTATATTTTATTGTTTACTTTCTATTGGAAATGTAATGCTTAAAGATACAATGTATTGTGTGTGTCTTTTCATATCTATAGAGTAGATATCTCGATTTTAGGATTAGGGAGTAACTTGTGCAAGTTAGACATGCTAGTTCAAATATATATCTACTTTCCATGATTATATTTGCAATTTATGATATCTAAGTTAATGATAATTGCATCTTTGTTCTATTCCTACTGTGCTTAGTCGATATAGAGGGTGAAAGGCTCTATATCGAAACCTACAAGAATCAAGGACGAATCTCCCGATCATCCTCCCTCCCCAAATCGTAGGAAATAGGTTGTGAAAGAGTAGGATTTGAAATATGGTTTGCCAATTCATGGGGACACATAGTGTAGGGAATCCATGCGTGCTTGGAAATATTTTACAAGCACATAAGCAGCGAAAAAATAGGATCCCTCGAGAGATCCATGCGAAAACCATACTCGTTTGATCCATTCTATCATATGAGATTCATAGTTACCTTCGATGCGAGCCCTTCGCAATCCCGTCAACAACACTTGTGTGGATGTCTGGATCTCAACGGTATTCATGGTATCAACACGAATCATGAGATGAAGAGGAACCAAATTGTGGTGCTAGCCACAATATGTTGGTTCGGCCAAAGAGGTAGAACAAGAAGGAGAAGAAGATCACACTCAATAGTCAACAAAACAACCAACCAAAAAACACTAAGTCTCATCTAATACCTTTTATATTCAACCATTGAATATGAAGGGTTTGTGACTCTTGGTTTTCATGGAATTAATAACTCATTAATCCCATCTTAATGATCATGCAACCCTTCTTAATGGTGAGTCTCACTCAATCCAAATTTGACTTGAGTCTAACTCGGGTCAAATTCATTTAGTGTACCTTGAGTCCTACTGAATCCGAATTTGACTTGAGTCTAACTCAGGTCAAATTCATTGTGTATACTTCGAGTCCCAGTCAATGAGTCTAATCTATATTAGACTTAATCCGATGGCCCAATGGCTCATCACATGAGCCATCTCCAACTCACATGTCCTAAGTGTGTGACCCAATAGGTTCTCGTAATGTTGACAATGTTTCTAATACCCTTTTAGATACATAAGCAATGAGTGACATCTAGCAATACATCATTTCTACCCAAGTGATGAGAATGTCGAGATCTGACATAATCTTTCCGTGACTACTATCTCATATGACTCAGTCCTTCTATCCTTGATATCTAGATTGATCAATGAGGCATAGACTATGTCATCCTTTTATCAATCATGAGTTTCTTGATCTCCAAGTAGACTACTCAACCAAATAAGCTCAATATCTCATATTGACTTCTTTGAGCATGCCCATGCATTTTAGCAATCCTACTCTATCAAGGGGCCAATAGATATCACTTCTGTTATATGGAAGGGATAGATCTTATCTACATCACTCACATCCCTCCTCATAACTTATTGCATACCCAGTGATCGCCTTTATATTCACCCTGTTATGGGTGACATTTGACGTAGTCAAAGTATACAACTCATTATGTATGGAACCACAGTGACTTCAGGTCTAAGGATTATTCATACCAATAGTCACATGAGAATGTTTATGACACTCATATAACGATCCATGAAATATTCTCATGACGGGTCATTTCAGTACATAGTCTCTAATATGTACCCATGTGTTAACTTGATATCACATATTCATGACTTGTGAGATTAAGTCATCAATTGACCTACATACTAGTCTCTATGCATTAATATTGTCCTTGCATATTAATACTCGACAGGGAATAGTTAAGAGTAGTGTTATATATAAGAAATAATACAATAAGAAAACCTTGCATGTTATTAATGAAATATGATAAACCTAATCAATCATATCATGATTGGCACTAAGGGCTAACACTAACACATATGAAATCATAGAACTCTATTAATCTATTACAGTAGAAGGCCCAAAGTAGGAGAAATAAACTCTAGAAGGGTTGTGGGACTCCGGTGACAGGGGCTTCCCAAGGATAGCAACCCCCTGAGCTCTTACGATCCGAAAGGAAAATTTGGTAAGGAATAGGCAATTCCTAGTAGAAGCAAATGTTCATCGGGATTACATATGATGATCCTCCCGCAAGATTGCAATTAGAGAACCAAGGAGCATTAACTTAATAGCATGTTCGACAACACACAAGTGAAATCAAAATCTTGGAATCCCTTGAGCAACCCTTGAGTAAACCCCTTAATTCTTTCTCCAAGTGACACCATACTAGAGCCAGCTCACAGCCAACCACCTTAACTTAGGAAGCGATTCACTCCGAACAACATACACTCATTGGAAATCCAGTACTCAAAATCACAGTCTCTGTAGGATCGATACATAATTTATTACTTGACATCAATTGTGCACCTGCGAGCGTTGATTGCGAGCGCGCACTTCATGTCCTTGGCGATCTTGGTCGGAGATTTGAGGTTGTGTGCTTACATGTGGTCAGTTATCACTAGGATTAACCTTGATAAGACCACAATGACCAAGGCTTCCAAGCCAAGAAGGGTCATCAGGAAAGTATCTAGGGAAGTCATCCCTAGTGAGTACCTTGTTAACCCAAGGAGCTCAAATAAATTTTAGGTTCCTAAGAGCATGATTCCCTCACACTAGATGGGTTAGGGTGTGTCAACCTCAAATGGACGGGCAATTAACAAAACCATGGCGGAGTTGACACTTTAGTACATTTTCAAGGTAATGTGATACCTTACAAATGAGATAAGAAATATATCCTAAAAGATTTTATGATGTGCCATTGGAATTATGAAGTTTGAAAAATTTATCAAAATTGGTAAAATTTAGGTCAGAGTCAAAAGTGTGTCATTTTTTGGTTTTGGCACACTTGAGGAATTTAAGTAGGTCAATATGGCATGATATAATCTAGAAAATGTCAATTAGAAGTAAAACATAGGTATTCTTATACCTTTGTATCTTTTTCTATTTGTCATGCTTTTTTTGTCTTGCCATGTCATGACAACATATTCATTATTATTTTTAAATATCATGATAATGTTAGTTTAATTATATCATGCTATAAAATTATACATCATTGGAAAATATACTTAACTTATGCAATCATTTATGCCATGATCGTTTTCATGCATTTAAGTTAATTAAATTGAATTTAAGGACAAGTGGCATGATTTGAAGTCCTAGATAAAGGAAACAAATTGGAATGTCTAGAAAAAATGCACGAACCCTTAGATTAAGGAAGAATAAAATCCACATCTCAAAAGAACTATAAGGATGACTTGTGTATGCGTTGATCAGCACCCCTAACTCAAGTTAACAACACCCCTTGGACATGCTTAGAGAACCATTGGAACGGAGAAATTATCATTGGAAATGATTAGAAGATTTAGTTAGGATGGAGTATCAAATTTTAAGGGAGATTAAAGTTCAAGTTTGAACTTTTACCCTTATTTTCGATTGTTTAGTGTTCCAATAGGCATAGGTGTTGAGATGTATACTAAAAAGTCTATCTTTTGTATGAACATCTTTATTTTGGAAATAATAATCACATGATCATTGTTTGCATATTTATGGTTATGCATATTGTCTAATACATTACATTATAGATAACATGGTGTGTAGTGTCACACAGGAGATTATGTTATCAGTTCCTTGTAGAGTATAAGTAAAGGCTCACAACCGAGATGGTTTTGGACAAACCATTGGTATAGTTGTATTATGATTTTGTATTGGTTTGTCTTAACCATAGAATTACACTAGTACACTTTGTGTGTATTGAGCAGGACCGACTTAGAGGTGATTCGATTTATTGCTGACTACATAATTGAATCGGACCTCGGATATTATGGTGTACATGCTCTTAATCCCGATATAATAATGGGCATATGTAGTTAGTATTTATTTCTTTGATTTATCAATGGGCGAGATATATAGATTAAATTGATAGACTCGGTAAGTTGAAAAATGATATTATTTACATGGTGTGTCGTTGATTATAGGAGGAAATCATGTCCTATATATTAGGATGATGATATCCCCTTGAGGAGCTCATAAGGCTAATCATATAAACCCTGCAGGTGGACTTGGTCCAGCATGATGATAAGGTTGAGTGGTACTACTCATGGAGTTAGATATTGATTAATTAATTGTCAGTAAATTAATTAATTGAAGGACATTCGAGATCTTAAATACGGGGAGATATTTGTACAATTAATATATGGAGCCCATATTTATTTATGGGGTTGGTTAGGTAGATCAATGATAATCCTCTAATAGAATGGATTATCATTAATGGATCAGATTTTATGTAGGTCGGACCATTGGGTGGCCAAGATCCAACTCCTCATGGTCGCTATTGTAGCCTATTAAAACCCTCATGAAGCCGAGATCCGAGGGTGGAGATAAAATCTCTAGATCCGAAGGTGAAGATTAAATCTCTAGATCCGATGGTGGAGATTAAATCTCTATATCCGATGGTGGAGATTATATCTCTAGATCCGACGGTGGAGATTAAATCTCTAGATACGATGGTAGATATTGAAAGGAGGCTTAAGCCTAGATCTATAAAAGGAGGGCTCAGGGCTTGGGCGGTTGGATATCCAATTAGGGTTAGAGTTTTTGGAGTTGGCTTGAGAGAAGAGGTGGGCGGCTACCCTAGGTTGTTCTTCTTCCTATTGGGCAGTGGCAACCCTAGGTTTTGGCTCTTCTTGGCCGGTGGTGCCTCACCCTCTCTCTCTCTAGATTGGCCGGCAACTCCTCCCTCTCTATCTCTCACTTTGGCGGGCGGCAACCTTTCTTCAAGGTTGGCCGGTGCTCCTTCATCCTCTCCTTGGTCGGTGGCAACATCAAGTTCCTTGGCTTGGTGGTCGGTTCTAGATAGGAGAAGAAGTTTTGTTTTATTCTTCCCTTTGTTCAGATCGAGAAAGGAAGGGAAGAACATGATCTAGGAGGCTTCGACTTTTGGAAGATCGTCGCCCACACGATGTCCAAAAGGAGGAAGAACATACAATAGAAGACCTAGTGGTAAACAAGAGGTATAATTCTGTTTTAAGTATGTTTTCTTATTCTATGCAAATTCAATGTATTGTATGTTGCTAATTTACTTGGACCCCGAAGACAAACACACAAATCGGTCATCCGTACATCGTCTATTCCACGGCTAATCGAAGATAAGAGGTAGATTGCTTAAACAACAAGTTTGTTCAAGTGGTCACACTATTCGAATAGCACGACGATGGATTGGTTGCTTGGGTAATCCCTCTTCGTCAAGGATTAATTTTTTAATCCAGGGACGTAGATGGGATTGCCATACACAAGCGACCAAGTTGAAGTGGGAAGCGAAGCTTCGTCAACCTTCAAGTTGTATCAGAGCCACGGTTTCCGGTTTTTTGTGTTTACGATTCGGTTACTTTTATGCACTTATCATATATTGTATGTGCCAGATGATAGTAGGATGTGCGTAGGCTAACTTTTTGATTGCAGGCATAGGATCCAACTATTATTGCCATATGTGTGTGTATGTGATTGGATGTGTGTAATTGTATTATTATTTGAATCCTCAGGGTTGACGAGGCTAGTATTTAATTTTTGTAATTAAGTACGACATTGTTTAGCCACTCTTTTATTTTAGTTTACTTTCGATCTAGATTTCATGTACACTCCTTCGTAGAGTATAGGATCGATGGATGTAAATTAAAATAATTATTCTTGGCTCGGATCTCCGGATGGCTTGTACATGGCGTAGGGAGGAGCGGATGAGATGGCAATACAATAGGAGGCATATTGGAGAACAAAAGCCATAATAGTTGGAAAATATTTTTTTTATATTTATTGCTTCTTGTTTGATATGCATGTCGTGTGCTAGGAAAATTCCTCAATTTTAAATTACTAAGTGGGAGAGGGATATTTTTTTAAATTCCCACGACCTCCATTACGATTTGACATGTGATGCAAACAAACTTGCGCGTCTGCTTTGAGTGCCTTCCTCCACATCGAATGAGTTTGGTTTATAGATCACAGTGTTGAATATGGTTATAGGAAATTATTTAGGAGTGTGTGTACTTCCCTATCGGAAGGCACATAACCCAAGATAATTGCCTTGGTATCAAGTAATGGTACACACTTGATGTAAATAGGAGTATCCTCCCTATCAGAGTCACTGCTTTTATTTGTAGGGCCGAAGAGAAACCAACTATTAATTTTATTTGTCAAAAAGTTAGGTTGACAAGATAGTTAAATTAATGGGTAAAACCTCCTCTTACCAATGTAGAATTTGTATACGTCCACACGATCGTGGCATACAATATTCTCGGTGTTTTGAGGTGTTGGTTCATTTTAAAATTTTATTGTTTGAGGAATTAATAATTTTTTGATCAATGTGATTCTTAGATTTTTCAAAAATGACTTTCAATCCGCATGGTGTGATACTAAAAGAGAATAAACTTACTAGACCCAATTATGTTGATTGGAAAAGGAATCTTGATATTGTCTTGATTGCTGAGGAGTACAAGTATGTACTCTTTGACGAGTATCCTCCTAATCCTGCGGATGATTCTACAAAAAAGGAGAAAGAGAGTTATAAGAAGTGCATAAAGGCTGATGAGATGGCGCGGTGTCACATTTTGGCTTCTATGACAAATGTATTGCAACACCAGCATCAAGACATGCCCACTACTTATGACATGATTCTCAATCTCAAGGAGCTTTTTGGACACCAGAATCGGGCTTCTAGGCAAGAAGGCAAGAGGAACTTGATTACGACCACCATGATTGAGGGAACACCCGTGAGGGATCATGTTCTCAAGATGATGGCTCATTTGAATGAGCTGGAAGTCCTTGGAGTTGAGATTGATGGGGAAACCCAGGTCGATATCATTCTCCAGTCTCTAACTAGGATTTTTGAGCAGTTTTGCATGAATTACAGCATGAATAAGAGGTTGTATTCGTTGGCGGAGCTTCTGACAGAACTCCAGGCGGCAGAGGGGCTTTTTCGTCAGAGTGCTCAAGCTCATGCCATGGTTGCCCAAATGGTTTCTACTTCTAAGCCGAAAGGCAAGAAGAAGAAGAAACAAGGTGGGGAAAATGTGGCGGGAGGATCTTAGGGAGGAGTGAAGAAGCCGAAAGCCAAGTGCTTCACTTGCAAGCAGACTGGACATTGGAAGAAGGACTGCCCCAACCGGAAGCAGAACAAAGGTATATCTTTTGGTCTGGTCGTTGAAACATGTTTAGCGGTGTTATATACTAGCACCTGATGTGTAGATACGGGAGCCACTGATCATGTCTGCAATACTTTACAGGGGTTCCAGAAAACTAGACGATTGGTTGAAGGGATTACCATTTACTTGGGCGATGCTACTAAAGTGGTGACTGTTGCAGTGGGAGATGTTTATTTGTCTTTTGATAGAAATAAAACTTGTGTTTTGAGGAATTGCCTTTATGTACCTTTATTTATAAAGAATTTAATTTCGATTTCTAAATTGTTTTTGGATGGATATTTTATTTCTTTTAATGATAGAGTTGTTATAAAGAGGAATAGGGAGATTATCTATTCTGGTGCATTGATAGAAAATTTATATACCCTTGAACCAAAAGCTCCCATGATGCAAATAGAAGTAAATAACTCATCTTCTAAATCTAATAAGAGAAAAGAACCTTCAAAAATAAACCAAACATATCTTTGGCATCTAAGGTTATGTCATATTAACCTAAGTAGAATTTAAAGGTTGATAGATGATGGACCTCGGGGTTCATTAGTGGTGGAAGATTTCCCAACCTTCGAATCTTGCTTGGAAGGTAAAATGACCAAGAGGCCTTTTAAGGCCAAGGGGTATATAGCCAAAGATGTGTTTGAATTGGTTCATTTTGATTTGTGTGGTCCTATGTCTATCAAGGCTAGAGGTGGTTTTGAATATTTCGTCTCTTTTATAGACGATTATTCAAAATATGGATACATTTACTTGATGCGCCGCAAGTCTAAATGCTTTGACAAGTTCAAAGAATTTAAGGCTGATGTGGAGAAATGTCAAGGTAAAAGTATCAAGACACTACGATTTGATCATGGTGGTGAGTACCTTTTGGGAGAGTTTAGGAATTAATTATCAGAGGCTGGGATTCAATCCCAATTGTCTGCACCTGGCACACCCCAGCAGAATGGTGTAGCGGAGCTAAAGAATAGAACTCTTATGGAGATAGTTAGATTGATGATGAGTTATTCTGAGTTGCCAGATTCGTTCTGGGGGTATGCTCTGGATACTACAGTGTATATTCTAAACTTGGTACCATCTAAATCAGTGCCTTCTACTCCCACAGAATTGTGGACTGGGCGAAAGCCTAGTCTGAGATAAATTCGGATTTGGGGGAGTCTAACACATGTGCTAAAGGCAGATGCTGGTAAGTTGGAACCTTGTACAGAAGTGTGCATGTTCGTTGGCTATTCTAGAGGAACAAAAGGTGGTTTGTTTTATAGTCCTATAGATCAGAGGGTGATCGTTAGCACGAACGCCAGATTTCTAGAGGAAGACTATGTAATGAACCACTAGCCCATGAGTAAGATTGTTCTGGAGGAATTAAGAGGGGAAGTCACTACTTCAGTACCACTGATACAAGAGGATATACCACAAGTGACTACACCACGTGTCACAGAGGATAAACAGGTTATACCTCATCGTAGTGGGAGGGTTGTTAGACAGCCTGATAGATTTATGTTCTTGGAAGAATCTTCTGATTTGGTCCCTGGCGAACATGAACCTGATCCCTAGACATATGATGAGGTAATCCAAGATAAAGATGCGGTATCTTGGCAAAGTACGATGAATTCTGAGATAGAATCTATGGATTCAAATCAGGTTTGGGAGCTAGTAGAACCACCCAATGGTGTAAAAACCATTGGATGCAAGTGTATCTACAAAAGAAAGAGAGGAATAATCAGGAAGGTTGAGACCTTCAGAGCAAGGCTTGTTGCGAAAGACTATACTCAGAAAGAGGGTGTCAATTATGAGGAGACCTTTTCGTCGGTGGCCATGCATAAGTCTATCCGGATTCTCTTATGTATTGCTGCTCATATGGATTATGAGGTGTGGCAGATGGATGTCAAGACAGCTTTCCTTAATGGAAGTCTTGAGGAAAACATCTATATGGAACAACCAGAGGGATTCATTGAAAAGGGCAATGAACATCTTGTGTGCAAGCTTAATCGGTCCATTTATAGATTGACGCAAGCTTCGAGATCTTGGAACATCCACTTTGATGAGGTAATCTAGTCTTATGGATTTATTCAAAGTCCAGATAAGTCTTGTGTATACAAGAGATGTGACGTAAATGTAGTGGTATTTCTTGTACTATACGTAGATGACATTTTGTTAATTGGCAACAATGTCAAGGTGTTATCAAACGTAAGGGTATGATTATCCAAACAGTTTGATATGAAGGACTTGGGAGAAGTGGGACACATCCTTGGGATCAAGTTTATAAGGGATCGCAGGAAAAGGATGTTGTGCTTATCTCAAGCTTCATACATAGACACCATTTTGGCTCGTTTTAGCATGCAGAACTCCAAGAAAGGTTTTCTACCTTTTAGACATGGAGTACGTTTATCTAAAAAGATATGTCCTAGAACATCAAAGGAGATAGTGGAGATGAAGGTGGTTCCTTATGCTTCGGCAGTAGGAAGCCTCATGTATGCTATGCTATGTATGAGTCCGGATATCTGCTTTGTTGTTGGAATGGTTAGCAGATATCAGAGTAATCCAGGACTGGGAAATTGGACTGCGGTAAAGCATATATTGAAGAACTTGAGAAGGACTAGGGATTATATGCTGGTATACCTTGCATATCAATTACTCCCTATGGGTTACACAGATTTCGACTTCCAATCAGATAGGAATAATAGTAAGTCTACCTCAGGTTTTGTGTTTACTTTGGGAGGTGGAGCCATTGTATAGAGGAGTGTCAAGTAGAAATGCGTGGCAGAATTTACCATAAAAGCTGAGTATGTGGCAGCCTCTAAGGCAGCCAAAGAAGCTGTATGACTTAGGAACTACTTGATGGACTTGGATGTGATTCCTAGTTTGGACAGAACTATCACAATTTATTGTGATAACAGTGGTGCAGTTGCAAACACAAAGGAACCACGAGCCCATAAGGCAAGTAAACACATAGAGTGCAAGTACCACCTGATACGAGAAATCATAAAGAGAAGAGAAGTTGTTGTAGCCAAGATTGCATCAGAGGATAACCTTGCAGATCCTTTCACTAAGGCCCTTCCAGCGAGAGCTTTTGATTGGCATATGGAGGGAATGGGAATCAAATGGATGGTAGTATGAGGACAACATAGTCTTTTAGTATAAGTGGGAGATTGTTAGGATGTATACTGAAAAGTCTATCTTTTGTATGAACATCATTATTTTTAAAATAACAATCACATGATCATTGTTTGTATATTTATGAATATGTATATTGTCTAATACATTACATTGTTGATAACATGGTGTGTAGTGTCACACGGGAGATCATGTTATCAGTTCCTTGTAGAGTATAAGTAAAGGCTCACAACCGAGGTGGTTTTGGACAAACAATTGGTATGGTTGTAGTGTGATTTGGTATTGTTTTGTCTTGACCATAGAATTAAACTAGTACACTTAGTGTGTATTGAGCAGGACTGACTTAGAGGTGATTCGATTTATTGCTGACTACATAATTGAATCAGACCTTAGATATTATGGTGTACATGCTCTTAATCCCGATATAATAATGGGCACACATATTTAGTATTTATTTCTTTGATTTACCAATGGGCGAGATTTATTGATTAAATCGATAAGCTCGGTAAGTTGGGAAATGATATTATTTACATTGTGTGTCGTTGATTATAGGAGGAAACCATGTCCTATATATTAGGATGATGATGTCCCCTTGAGGAGCTCATAAGGTTCATCATGTAAACCCTGCAGGTTGACTTGGTCCGACATGATGATAAGGTTGAGTGGTACTACTCATGGAGTTAGATGTTGATTAAATAATTGTAAGTAAATTAATTAATTAATGGACATTCGAGATCTTAAACACGGAGAGATATTTATACAATTAATATATGGATCCTATATTTATTTATGAGATTGGTGAGGTAGATCAATGATAATCCTCTAGTGGAATGGATTATCATTAATGGATCGGATTTTATGTGGGCCGGATCCATTGGGTAGCCAAGATCCAACTTCTCCTCATGGTCCCAATTGTAGCCTATTAAAACCCTCATGAAGCCTAGATCCGACGGTGGAGATTAAATCTCTTGATCCGACGGTGGAGATTAAATCTTTAGATCCAACGGTGGAGATTAAATCTCTAGATCCGACGGTGGAGATTAAATCTCTAGATCCGACAGTGGAGATTAAATCATTAGATCCGACGGTGGAGATTGAAATGAGGCTTAAGCCTAGCTTTATAAAAGGAGGGCTAAGGGCTTGGGCAGTTGGATATCCAATTAGGGTTCGGGTTTTTGGAGTTGGCTTGAGAGAAGAGGTGGGCGGCAACCCTAGGTTGTTCTTCTTCCTATTGGGCGGTGGCAACCCTAGGTTTTGTCTCTTCTTGGCCGGTGGCGCCTCACCCTCTCTCTCTAGATTGGTCGACAACTCCTCCCTCTCTCTCTCTCTTTGGCAGGCGGCAACCTTTCTTCAAGGTTGGCCGACACTTCTTCATCCTCTCCTTGCCCGATGACAACATCAAGTTCCTTGGCTTGGTGGTCGGTTCTAGATAGGAGAAGAAGTTTTGTTTTATTCTTCCCTTTGATCGGAGCGAGCAAGGAAGGGAAGAACGTGATCTAGGAGGCTTCGACTTTTGGAAGATCGTCGCCCACACGACGTCCAAAAGGAGGAAGGACATACAATAGAAGACCTGAAGGTAAACAAGAGGTATAATTCTTATTTAAGTATGTTTTCTTATTCTAAGAAAATTGCATGTATTGTATGTGGCTAATTTACTTGGACCCCAAAGACAAACCCAAAAACCAGTGATCGGTACATCGTCTATTCCGTGGCTAATCGAAGATAAGAGGTAGGTTGCTTGAACAACAAGTTTGTTCAAGTGGCCACTCTATTTGAATAGCACGATGATGGATCGGTTGCTTGAGTAATCCCTTTTCGTCAAGGATTAATTTTTTAATCCGGGGACATATATGGGATCGCCATGCACAAGCGACCAAGTTAAAGTGGGAAGCGAAGCTTCGTCAATCTTCAATAGGAACTCTCAAAGGACATTGTTGGTACAATGATTAAGGGGGAGTAAGACTTTATGTGGAGTTTTATCCATCAAAGGATGATGGATGTTTTTTTTATGGGAAGAATGAGGATTGCCTCTCATTTAGTGAAAAGGGTTGTATCACTAAGAAGGGTGAAGGCATCCAAGATGATTTTCGACCAAGGGGGAGAATGTAGGGTCTCATTGGAGATGAGACATGGTAAACGCTTGGTAGGCTTTTTGATGTATGCTAAAGAGGGAGAAGTGAGGGTTTAAGTTAGGTAAACCTTCATTATGCTTTGGCATAAGAAGAGTCAATTTGGCCCTATAGGATAGCCTAACTTAAATGTATTGTCAAACATCAAAAAGGAAGAGATTGTTGGTGCAATCGACCCAGGATGTAGGAACGTTGATGACGAACTAGAGGGAGGGGGGTGAACAGTGGTTTTTTGTCATCGCATGGAATTCGATCGTGATCGTCTCTATAATTCATTAATATTCATAATGGAATATAGAATAAAGCATAAACTAAAGAACAAGACAATCACATGCACGAGACAAGAATATAACGTGGTTCGGAACTTAGGGTTCCTACTCCACGGTGTGAGCTCAAGTGAGCTCTAGTTTTTGGGTTTCTCTGGCACTGATGTTGGTGTGTGTTCGAACACGTTTCGTAAACATGCATACAGCGGAAGAAAAAACAAGTAATAAACTAATTTATTACAACACACACACCACACGCATGCAAGGATACATCAAGTTTAGACATAATCATCATTTCAAATTTTTCAATAAAGGAAAACTACTCTAGGTATACCTGACAGATTATGTGAAGCAGAAATGACATCAACCTTAGCAACCTTGAAAAGTTTCGCCTCTATCCATATCCACGCCGAGTATCATTGGGATAGCTTCAACAAGCTACGAGCTCCGTCTTCACAAGAGTTACTAGCCTCACGTTAAAGACGTTGTGATCCAAGAGACAATCACATTTCGAATCCAATTTGAATCCAAAAATGAGTTTCGTAAACTCGCTTCTCGAAAGAGGTTTTCGTCAACCGATTGACGAAACTTCAATCCACCACCAAAGAGGATTGTCGGAGATCCAATCCTCAACAAGGAGGTCACTGTCGGTGTTCCGAACACCGCTAAACGACGCTCTCGTTGCAAAGGACACAAGTTGTCCAAGAGGGCAGCATGGTAGAGGAGATGGTCGGCCAAACTAGTGGTCGGCGGCAGCCTTGTGGCCGGTGCCTGGAGGTGGTCGGTGGTTGAGCTTGTTGGCCGGTGGATGGTTGGCAGCTTGGTTGTTGGTCGGCGGTTGGAGGAGATGGCAACCAAACAACTTTGGGCGGCACCAAGGGTTTGGGCGGCGCACAAGGGAGAAAAGGAGAAGAGAAAAAGTAGGGTTTCAAAAACCTAAGTCGATCGAACACGGGTTATCTCTCAACCCCATTATTTATAGAGAATGTATCTCTTATCCATTAAGAGACTTTTTCTGAAGACTTTTTCTCAAGACCTTTTCTCAAATGGTTATTGGTTCACAACCAAAACCCATTAACCCGCTCCATTATCTTAAGTTAAAATAAACAAAACCATGTTGGTCTTGTAGGGATGTATACTGAAAAGTCTATCTTTTGTATGAACATCTTTATTTTTGAAATAAGAATCACATGATCATTGTTTGCATATTTTTATGCATATTGTCTAATACGTTACATTGTAGATAACATGGTGCGTGGTGTCACATGGGAGATCATGTTATCGGCTCCTTGTAAAGTATAAGTAAAGGCTCACAACCGAGATGACTTTGGACAAACCATCGGAATAGTTGTAGTGTGATTTTGTATTGGTTTGTCTTGACAATAAAATCACACTAGTGCACTTTGAGTGTATTGAGCAGGACCGACTTAGAGGTGATTCGATTTATTGATGACTACATAATCGAATCGGACCTCAGATATTATTATGTACATGCTCTTAATCTCGATATAATAACGGGCACATATACTTAGTACTCATCTCTTTGATTTACCAATGAGCGAGATTTATAGATTAAATCGATAGGCTCGGTAAGTTGGGAGATGATATTATTTATATTGTGTGCCGTTAATTATAGGAGGAAACTGTGTCCTATATATTAGGATGATGATGCCCCCTTGAGGAGCTTATAAGATTCATCATGTAAACCATGCAGGTGGACTTGGTCCGGCATGATGAAAAGGTTGAGTGGTACTACTCATGGAGTTAGATGTTGATTAATTAATGGTCAATAAATTAATTAATCGACGGACATTCGAGATCTTAAAGACGGGGAGAAAATGTACAAATAATATATGGATCCCATATTATCATATGGGGGTTGGTGAGGTAGATCAATGATGATCCTTTAGTGGATTGGATCATCATTAGTGGATCGGACTTTATGTGGGCTTGATCCATGGGTGGCTAAGATCCAACTCCTCCTCATGGTCCCTAATGTAGCCTATTAACACCTCATGAAGCTTAGATCCAATGAATAGAAACAAAACTCTAAGATCCATAGGTAGAGATTAAATCTCTAAGATCCGACGGTTGAGATTAAATCTCTAGATCTGACGGTTGAGATTAAATCCCTAGAACCAATGGAGGAGATTAATTCATGACTTATCCCTAACTCTATAAAAGGAGGGCATGGGAGTTGGCGTGAACTACATGAAAGGAGAGCTAGGGTTTGGGTGGCAAGGGAGGGAATCCTAGTTGAGATAGGATTAGGGTTAGGGTTTGGAGGCTAGGGCAGCACCAAATAAGGAAGGTGTTCTCTTCTTCTTCCTTCTCCATTGGTCGGCATCCAACTCTTTTCCATCCCCTTCCCAGCCCTTGTCCGGCACCCAAAACCCTTCTTCTCCTTCTCCTTAGGTGGTGGAAACAAGATATAGGGCTTCCCTTGGTGTCTTGGTTGTTTTCCATCATCTTCTCCTCCTTCTTGTTGGCCGGCGGCAAGGGTTTGGTGTGCTCCTTGTTGGTTGGTTTTAGGGAGGAGAAAAACCTTGTTTCTATTCTTCCTCTTTCTTTGGAAAAGCAAGGAAGGAAGATTTGTGATCTTGGAGCTTCGAATTTTGGTAGATCGTCGCCCACACAACGTCCAAAAGGAGGAAGGACATACATTAGAAGATCAAGAGATATATCTATTCTCTTTTCTCTTTTGTTTGTTGCTTGTTTTTGTTTTTCAATTATAAGCATGTTATAAATCTGTAAATGGCTAAATAATACTTGGATCCCGAGCATAAACACAAAAACCGGCGTTCCGGACATCGTCTATTCCGCGGCTACTCGTAGAATAGAGGATGGTCGCTTGAACAACTAGTTTGTTCAAGTGACCTCTCTAAACGAATAGCATGACGATGACTTGGTGGTTTGGGCAATCTCTTTTGTTTAGGATTAAATTTTTTTTAATCCGGGGACATCGAAGTAATCGCCATGGACAAGCTACCGAGGTGAAGTGGGAAGCGAAGTTTCCCTCACAGACTCAATAAGCAAAACCCTTCAGGTCTATTTTAAGTTAAAACGAACCGAACCAATTTTGGTTCATTCGTTTAAAACAAAACAAACTATTTTGGCTTATTTTCCACCATTGGATTAGAACCAAACCGATTTGGTTCATCCATCATGTCTTCATAAGACTCACCCCATCCATGCTTCCGATGCGACTGAAACAATTTCATACTCGCTCTTTGTTTAGTCGAACCAAACCAAGTCTCTCTCGATATGAGAATCCCATTCTCAAACTTGTTTTAAATCTTTCGGATACCACTCGTAGTGCATGTAACCAAATAGGTTCCCGATTTATGTTGGTCGTCTATAATTAACCATTAATTATAGAACGATCATGATTAGCACTTAGTAGTACATCATGATTCCCAATTAACCAGAAAATTAATGGTTGACCCCAGAACAACTTTTCAAACTTTGTAGCAGCTACAGTGAATCGTGCCCCATTCCCTTCACTCATTTTATACCCACTTGGTTTAGGACATAGTCTATTGTGTCAGTCCCCACTAGGCTGACCACACCTAGCCAAAGTATAACTTTCTCTTCCTCCGAATTCTAATTACTTCACATGTATCTAAGAGTACCATGCTCTAAACATGTAATTCTTTGGCCAAAGACTTTAGTAACAATCCGACAAGAGGCCATAGGGTATACATCTCTCACAAGGAGTGGTGAATCCTCTGTTGGCTATTCAAACACCTTCGACCACTTCGACTTATACCCAATCATCCCTGGTCCACATCTCCTCGGAGATGCTTGCTTAAGATGTCAAAGCATAAGTCTTCATGACCAAGATGACTTGAATACCACAAGTCGAAGTAACATCGCACTTAAGTTGTAGTAAGAACTTCATTGACATATCCATATATGCAGAGAACCATATGATGTCTTACAACTAGTCACTCCAATGAACTAGTTACCTTAACTAGCATTCACAGTTAACTCTGGACATCCCAATGTCTCCAACCAGTGAGAACCAACTGCTTGGATAAACCAAAGTGCCAGTCTCAACAGAATTGATGGTGTCCGAATGCATCAATTCATCGACTAGGGATAATCCCAATACATCACAATTACACATATAGAGATACTCACTAGTTGTGATCCAATCACAAATTCTCTCATGTTGTGAATCGTATTGTGGGCATTTAGTAAATGAGTTTAAGATGCAATCAAATACATGAAATTGTGTATACTCAAATAGTGAATCTTCATTTATCAAATAAATGGTACAACCATAAGGCGATAATCGCCTTATGACACCTCTCATATATAACTAACATTAGTGATGCACAGCAACACTAATAAACTCCTTCTCGGAACAATCTAGAGGTAGAGAAACCTCTTACAAGTGATTACAAAAGTAATACAACAATGAGAACAAGATACAAGCAATTACACTAAGAAAATGAATACAAGTAATAAAACACTTTACAAATTTGAGCTTTGTATGCTTGATCTTTGGTTGCTTTTGGAATGCATTGAAGGTCTGGAATGCAACAGGAAATCCCCTTCAAATATCTCATGAAACACTGGCCAAAATCCTCCTCTTTGTGTTCCTTATAAAGATGCAACTCGGGCTGATTTTTGTCAAGTAGTCAACTGCCATAAGGCACCAGTCGACTACCTCTGTAGTCGTTGTCTCACAATGGCTCAATCCACGCTGGAAAAAAATTCTATGGATACACTAGCAGTCAACTGTTGGCCTAACAATCAACTAATTAGTCAATACCAAAGCTTTTGTGCTTGTGTCCACTTAGAACAGTCGACTGCCCTTCATGGCAGTCAACTGCTAAACCAGAGAATAGAAGTCGAGCATCAGTCGACTTCCGACTAGTCAACCGGTAATAATCCCAATCGACTGATCCAAGTTGACTAGGCTACCAAGTGTCAAACACTCGGCTAGTCGACTGATCCATAACCTAGTCGATTAATAAACCTCAAACATATGGTTTAACTAAAGTATGATTTGTTGGGTTTCCGGCACCGCGGCGTGTGTGTGTTCGATCATGTTTCGTAAACATGAGCACAGCGGAAGCAATTAAAAATAATAAATCTATATTTATTACAACACACACAACATACGCATGCATATTACAACAAGTGTAGACATAACCGTAAATTAAAATTTGCAATAAAAGAAAATTATCTACGTTATACCTTTCGTATGACGTGTAGCGGGAACGGCATCAACCGGAACGATCCTCGTAAGAATCGTCTCTATCCGTATCCACGCCGAGCTCCTCGGGATGACTTCGCTAAGCCACGAGCTTCTTCTTCGTACGGGTTACTAGCCTCGTGTTGAAGACAACGTGATCGAGAGATGATCACGATCCGAATCCAAATTCGGATCCAAAACCGAGTCCTCAAAACTCGATTCTCCGGAGAGGTATTCGTCAACCGTTTGACGAATCCTTCGTCCCCCACCTTAGAGGATTACCGGAGATCAAATCCCCGGTAAGTTAGCCGCTGTCGGAGCACTAACCGTCGTCCAAACGATGCTCCGACGAGAGGAGGACAAGCTGTCCAGAAAACTGGACAGCTTGGTGGAGGATATAGGCGCCGGCCAACCAAGGAAAGAAAAGGCTCACCTTGATGCCAAACCTATAGGGGATCACCGGAGGATCACCGGAGGATCGCCGGAGGGTTCACCGGCTGTAGCTTGGTCACCGGCATGGACTTGGACGGCGGCACAAAAGCTGGGCGGCGGCAATGAAGGTGTTGGCGCCGAATAGGAGAAGGAGGGGGTTTGGGCGGCCAAAACATGATTAGCCTTAGGGTTAGGGTTTAAGCCCTATTTTATAGAGAACTAATTCTCTTAATGGTTAATGGATCATATCCATAAAGCCCATTAACCCGCTCCATTAAGATAAGTTAAAATAAACCAAACCATGATGGTTTATTTTAAGTTAAAACGAACCGAACCAACTTTTGGTTCATTCGTTTAAAATAAACCAAACCCTTTGGTTTATTCTCATCCATTGGATTAGAACCAAACCATTTTGGTTCATCCATTACGTCTTCATAAGACGCGGCCCATCCACGCTTCCATTGCGACTGAAACGATTTCTTGCTCGCTTTATGTTTTGTCCAACAAAACATAGTTTCTCTCGGTCTGAGAATCCCATTCTCAAGCTCGTTTTAAATCCTTTGGATTACACTCGTTGTGCGTGTGACCAAATAGGTTCTCGGTTTATGTTGGCCGTCTATAATTAACCATTAATTATAGAACGATCATGAGTGGCACCTAGTAGTACATCATGATCCCCAATTAACCGAAAAGATCAACGGTTGATCCAGAACTATTTCTGAAACCCTTCAGTAGCTCGAATGAATCGTGCCCCATTCCTTTCACTCATCTTATACCCACTTGGTTCAGGACATGGTCTATTGTGTCAGTCCCCACTAGGCTGACTACGTCACACCTAGCCCAAGTATCATTTCCTCGTCCTACGGATTCTAGTTACTCCACATGTATCGAAGAGTACCATACTCTAAACATGTAATGCTTTGGCCAAAGACTTTAGTAACAATCCGACGAGAGGCCATGGGTATACATCTCCTCGCAAGGAGTGGTGAATCCTTTATAGGCTATTCAAACACCTTCGATCACTTCGACTTATACCCAATCATCCGGGTCCACATCTCCTTAGAGATGTTTGCTTAAGATGTCAAAGCATAAGTCTCCATGATCAAGATGACTTGAATCTGCAAGTCAAAGGAACATCGCACTTAAGCCACAGTAAGAACTTCATTGACATATCTATATATGCAGAGAACCATATGAAGTCTTACGGCTGGTCACTCCAATGAACTAGTTACCATAACTAGCATCCACGATTAACTCCGGACATCACTATGTCTCCAGCCAGTAAGAATCAGCTGCTTGGATACACCAAGGAGTATACCTCGTGCTAGTCTCGACAGAATTGATGGTGTCCAAATCCATCAATTCATCGACTAGGGATAATTCCGATACATCACAATTACACATGTAGAGATACTCACTAGTTGTGATCCAATCACAAATTCTCTCATGCTGTGAATCGTATCGTGGACATTCAGTAAATGAGTTTAAGATCCAATCAAATACATAAAACATGTATACTCAAATACTGAATCTTCATTTATCATATAAATGGTTCATACATAAGGCGATTGCCTTAGGACATCTCTCATATATTACTAACATGATTGCTTTATACTTGATAGACCACCTTTAGCCTAGACCTAAGACTTTTATCCACCTCCAATAGCCTCATGCCTATCAAATCCATCTAAGTCATCCATGACTTGTTAATCCATAAGCTAGCCTTCAGGTGCTTCCATTGGCTATTGTCATGCTAAACGGGTCTACTTTGCCAAGGTACATTTGGACTTACATTGCCAAGACACACGCTTGTACTTTACACCATCAAATATTGGACTTATGCCGCTAAGACTACAACTTAGACTTTACGCCACCATTATCACACCCTTGGACTTTCATTGCCAACTCCCTGTTGGACTTTCCAATGGCCAAGTCCCATGCTTGGACATTCCAATTGCCAAGTACCCATGACTTGGACTTTACCATTGGCAAGACCCATACTTGGACTTTCCATGTCAAGTGCTCATGACATGGGCTTTACCATTTTCAAGACCCATGCTTGGACTTCCCATGATAATCACATTATCATACTGTTTATCGAACATCAAAATACTACTCGAGTCAAGCTCGAGTCTGGTCAATCATTACCTGGGCCGATTGCACCAACAATCTCCCCCTTTTTGATGTTTGACAAAACCTTTGAGTTAAGCCACCTAACTCAATCCATTAATTCTCATAATTCTCCCCCTTTTTGACATACATCAAAAAAGGCTTTTTCCAAGGGTATCAACGTCTCATATCCTAATGAGATATTACAATCTTCCCCTTGGTTCAAAAACATTTTGGATGCCTTCACTCTTCCTAGTGATAAGTCTCATACCACTAAATGAGATGCAATCCTCATTCTCCAATTCTCCCCCTTTGAGGAAAACACATCCATCATCCCATAATGGATAACCTCCTTTTAAAGTGTTACTTCCCCTTGATCATTACACCAAAAATGTCCTTGGAGAGTCCCTAAGCCTATTGGAACACTAAATCATCAAAATTAAGAGAAAAAGTTCAAACTTGAACTTCCACACACCTTAAAATTTGATTCTCACCCTAAACAACTCTCTTAATCCATTTCCAATAGATTTTCACCTTCCAATGCTTTCCAAAGCATATCCTAGGGTTAGGAGTAGTTAGGGTACATAGGGATAGCTGAAAATGGGCTAAACAAATCTTGTTTACTCAAAATTAGCTCAGCAATTGACTTGATTAGCAAGCAGTCGACTGATAGCAGCATCAGTTGACTGCCATACTAAAATAGTTGACTACTCTCTGATTTTCAAAAATCAGTTTTTCAGAAACAAATTTTGAAAATGCAAAAGTAAAAATATGTATTTCGAAAAATCTTGAAACTTCATACGTATATTACTTACATGAAATACAATGGGTGAAGAATAGTTTTAAAATAAAATACCCATTAAAATGAGAGATTGATACAATGATCAAAACCATTGAAACTTTCAATGTTTTTGATTTACTTTGTATTAACTTCTTCAATGGTGATTGCTATCAAAAGATAGACTTCACCAATATTTTAAAAAATAATTTTAAAATATTTTTGAAAACCTATTTTGAACCATGGAATATGGGCTAGAGGTACATTACTTGTACATTAGCTTTCCTCATGATTCATCATTATCATTTAATGAGTTCTAAATTCAATATGATGTACTAAATAAACACATGAATTTAACTCATTTCCTAACATCACACATGTGTCTAGAGTGTATCAATACACACACATGTCAATTTAATTTGAGATGTGGGTTTTAGTTTTTAGGGGTTCATGCATTTTCTAGGCAACTCAATTTGATTCCCTTATACTTGGGACTTCAAATCATGGCATTTGTCTTAAATCAAATTGATTAACCAAAAATGCATGAAAGATGATAATGGCATATAAGATAACATAAATAAACATGTGCCAATAATCATGATGTCATGACATAAAGATATAACCTAAATACAAGCATGACATTAAAATCATGATATTTCAAATTATTAAATGAAATATGATATCATGACATGGCATAATAGGAATGCACGAACATACACATCAACACATGTAATAAGCACACATCACACAGAATTAAAACCAAATAATAGGAGATAAATGACAGATAATTTTGCAAAATAAAATATTTCATTTATCTTAAAGTCATTCCTCCAAGTAAAAGATAGATGTCCATACACTCAACCTCGCTACAAAAATAAAAGAAAAAAAAATACATAAACGTAGTTCTAACTACCATCCACTAGAATCATCACCCGGAGGTGGTGGAGGAAATGGAGGCAGCTGACACTGCATCCAGCTCCGCATCATCTTGAACATATCGAGCTGACACTGCTCCATCCGACTCAGCTGTTGAGTCATCGAGGACACGTAGTAGGCAATGGAGAACTGCTCTAAGCTGAGCTCCTCGAATCTAGTCTCCAATCGTGTAAAGAATAATGAGAGACCCTCAGCTAGTGCATCTGGTAACATAGGGTCATCCTGCTCCGAAGCTCCCTCTTCATGCTCTGCAATTGCCTCTCCATGCTCCCCAACTGGTTGAACCAACTCTGCTAACCACTGCATCCATCCATAGCCAGGTCGCATCCCAGCCAATGCGAATTGTCTCAAGAAGATTTTGTCGTAGGAGTTAGATAGTGGCCTCAAAATCCCCTGGAGATGTTTATGCCTCTAGACGCTAACCATGCAGTGTTGATATGGCCAAAAGGCATATGGACATTCCCTTGGATAGGGGACACAAAATGAACAATGCAATGAAAAATATTTAATTCTGTTGGGATGTATACTGAAAAGTCTATCTTTAGTATGAACATCTTTATTTTTTAAATAAGAATCACATGATCATTGTTTGCATATTTAAGGTTATGCATATTGTCTGATATATTACATTGTAGATAACCTGGTGTGTAGTGTCACACGAGAGATCATGTTATCAGTTCCTTATAAAGTATAAGTAAAGGCTTACAACCGAGATGGTTTTGGACAAACCATTGGTATGGTTGTAGTGTGATTTGGTATTGGTTTTTCTTAACCATAGAATTATACTAATACACTTTGTGTGTATTGAGAAGGACCGACTTAGAGGTGATTCAATTTATTGTTGACTATAGAATTGAATTGGACCTCGGATATTATGGTGTACATGCTCTTAATCCTGATATAATAACGGACACATGTAGTTAGTATTTATTTCTTTGATTTACCAATGGGTGAGATTTATAGATTAAATCGATAGGCTCGGTATGTTGGGAAATGATATTATTTATATGGTGTGCCGTTGATTATAGGAGAAAACTGTGTCCTATATATTAGGATGATGATGTCCTCTTGAGGAGCTCATAAGGATCATCATGTAAACCCTGCAGGTGGACTTGGTCCGGCATGATGATGAGGTTGAGTTGTACTACTCATGGATTTAGATGTTGATTAATTAATTGTTAGTAAATTAATTAATTGATGGGCATTCAAGATCTTAAACACAGAATGATATTTGTACAATTAATATTTGGAGCCTATATTTATTTATGGGGGTTGGTGAGGTAGATCAATGATAATCCTCTAGTGGAATGGATTATCATTAATGGATGAGATTTTATGTGGGTCGGATCGATTGGGTGGCCAAGATCCAACTCCTCTTCATGGTCCCTATTGTATCCTATTAAAAACCTCATGAAGCCTAGATCCGATGGTGGAGATTAAATCTCTACATCCGACGGTGGAGATTGAAAGGAGGCTTAAGCCTAACTCTATAAAAAGGGGGCCAAGGCTTGGGCGCAAATAGAGATAGAGAAATCTAGGGTTTTGCTTCCTTGGTTTTTGAGCGGCAAGGTATTGGAGGCTAGGGTCTGGTATCCTTGGCTGACGACTAGGGTTTGGTTCATTCTCCACCCTTGGTCGACACCCTCCATTGAAGCTTGGCCGGCGCTCATCCCTTGAAGCAAGGCCGACGCTCATCCATTGAAGCTTGGCAAGTGCTCATCCCTTGAAGCAAGGCCGGTGCTCATCCCTTGAAGCAAGCCCGGTGCTCAACCCTCTCCCACTTTTTAGGGCTGGCGGACACCAAGGAATTGGTCTTTGGTGGTTGGCGCAAGTAAGGAGAAGAAGGGTTCTTTTCTTCTTCTTTTTGTTTGGAGCAAACAAGGAAAGGAAGATATGCTATCTAGGAGGCTTCATCTCTTGGAGGATCATTGCCCACACAACGTCCAAGAGGAGGATAGGACATACAATAGAAGACCTTGAGGTAAACAAGAGGTATAATTCTTGTTTTGGTTTCCTTTTTTTTCTTTGTATGATGTATGTAATTGAATATGGCTAATTTACTTGGACCCCGAAGACAAACATAAAAATCGGCGATCCGTACATCATCTATTCTGCGGTTAGTCGAGGAAAAGAGTTAGGTTGCTTGAACAACTAGTTTGTTCAAGAGACCACTCTAATTGAATAGCACGATGATGGATCGGTAGCTTGGGTAATCCCTCTTCGTCTTGGATTTATTTTTTTTTAATACGGGGACATAGACGAGATCACCATGCACAAGCAACCGAAGGAGAAGCAATTCTCCCCACAAGTGGTACCAGAGCCACGGTTTCCAATTTTGTGTGTTTAGGATTCGGTTACTTTTATGCACATATCAAATATTGTATGTGCCAGATGATAGTAGGATGTGTGTAGGCTAACTTTTTGGTTGCAGACATAAGATCCAACTATTATGGCCATATGTGTGTGTATGTGATTGGATGTTTGTAATTGTATTATTATTTGAATCCTCGGGGTTAACGAGGCTAGTATTTAATTTTTGTAATTAAGTACGACATTGTATAGCCACTCTTTTGTTGGATCAAGAAGCGTCGCTAGAGGGGGGGTGAATAGCGATCGTAAATGTTTTCAACAATTCATTCGAGTAGATAATTAAATGAGTAAGAGCAACGAAAAATAAAGAGACACGTTTATTTTTACTTGGTTCACAACCCAGCGGTTGCTACTCTAAGGCCCTATCGGTCCTAGACCGCGTACGGAGGGCAAAGCACTATAATGTCTCCTCCTCGTTAGAGGTAGGAGACAACGATCACAAAACAGAAAGTACGAGGATGAGGCAACAAGCCTACCTCACCTCCTTACGATTAAAACAAAGAATACAATAAAAATAATTACTTGCTACTGCTGCCGACGAAGGAGATTTGAACTTGTCGTCGCGTCGGTGTTATGACGGCGTTTGAGCGTTGGTGTTGTAGGAGCACTTGAGAATAAACTTGTTGTAATTTGGAGTTGGAATCCTCCCCTCCTTTTATAGATTTTGGCCTCTGAATATGACTCTTCTTTTTTCGGAATAGATCACGAAGTTGTATAAATTTTATCGCAAAGTGGCTGCGTCAAACCTTATCCGTTTTGACCTAACGCAAGGGCTGATTCGTCGCCATCAGTCGACTGATGCCTCCCATCAGTCTACTGATGAGCATCAGTCAACTTCCCAATGTCCAGCAGTCGACTGCCAGCCTAGCCACTTCTTTGCAGTGAGAGGTTAGGGCGGAAAATGATAAATACGACGATTTCTAACCGTCCGATCTCGACCTAGACCTTCCACAAGAAGTCTTAGTCGGATCGCCGCCTACGATCGTCCCCGTACAAAGGACACGACCTTACCATCTCTCACTCACACGAGCTTACCTCGATTCTTACTGTGTTGCTTTCGCTTCCGGCCTTCCACTTGATTCCTTCGGCTCCCTCCGAAGTCACTCGAGTGTCGCCCGACCACGGCGGCTTCTTCCGGGTGTCGCTAGCCTTCATCTCTAGCTTTAGTACTTTTCTGCACACTCGATTTAGCTCGTGAGATAACGATGTAAACTTAACTTTGTGTCTTTGCCATAATCAAAACACAGGTTCGATTATCTAGTGCCCCTACACCAACATCTTTTATTTTAGTTTACTTTCGATCTAGATTTCATGTACACTTCTTCGTGGAGTATAGGATCGATGGATGTAAATTAAAATAATTATTCTTGGCTCAGATCTCCAGATGGCTTATAATGGCGTAGGGAGGAGCGGACTAGATGACAATACGATGGGAGGCATATTGGAGGACAAAAGCCATAATAGTTGGAAAATATTTTTTTTCATATTTATTGCTTCATGTTTGATATGCATGTTGCATGCTAGGAAAATTCCTCAATTTTAAATTACTAAGTGGGAGAGGGATATTTTTAAAATTCCCACGACCTCCATTACGATTTGACATGGGATGCAAATAAACTTGTGCGTCGGCTTTGAGTGCCTTCCTCCCCATCGGATGAGTTTGTTTTACTGATCACAGGGTGAAATATGGTTATAGGAAATTATTTAGGAGCGTGTGTACTTCCCTATATGAAGGCACATAATCCGAGATAATTTCTTTGGTATCGAGTAATGGTTAACACTTAGATGCAAATAGGAGTATCCTACCCATTGGAGTCACTGCATTTATTTGTAGGGTCGAAGAGGAACCAACTATTAATTTTATTTGTCAAAAAGTAAGGTTGACAGGATAATAAAATTATTTGGTAAAACCTCCTCTTATAAATGTAGAATTCATATACGTCCACACTATCGTGGCATACGATATTCTCGGTGTTTTGAGATGTTGGTTGATTTTAAAATTTTATTATTTGAGGAATCAATAATTTTTTTAAAATCTAATGTTTTGATCTATATGATTCTTAGGTTTTTCAAAAATGACTTTCAACCCACTTGCTGTGATACTAAAGGAGAATAAACTTACTGGACCCAATTATGTTGATTGGAAAAGGAATCTTGATATTGTCTTGACTGCTGAGGAGTACAAGTATGTACTCTTCAAAGAGTGTCCTCTTAAGCCTACGGATGATTCTGGGGAAAAGAAGAAAGAGAGTTATAAAAAGTGGATTAAGGCTGATGAGATGACACGGCGTTATATTTTGGCTTCTATGTCAAATGTATTGCAACATCAGTATCAAGTCATGCCCACTGCTTATGACATGATGCTCAATCTCAAGGAGCTTTTCGAACACCAGAATCGGGCTGCTAGGCAGGAAGCCATGAGGAACTTGATGACGACCACCATGATCGAGGGAACACCCGTGAAGGATCATGTTCTCAAGATGATGACTAATTTGAATGAGCTGGAAGTCCTTGGAGCTGAGATCGATGGGGAAGGTCGATATCATTCTCAAGTCTCTACCTAGGAATTTTGAGCAGTTTCGCCTAAATTACAACATGAATAAGAGGTTGTATTCATTGGCGGAGCTTCTGACAGAACTCCAGGCAACAGAGGGGCTTTTTCATTAGAGTGCTCAGGCTCAGGCCATGGTTGCCCAAAAGGTTTCTACTTCTAAGTCGAAAGACAAGAAGAAGAAGAAACAAGGTGGGGCAAAGGTGGCGGGAGGATCTCAGGGAGGAGTGAAGAAGCCGAAAGGCAAGTGCTTCACTTGCAAGCAGACTGGACATTGGAAGAAGGACTGCCCCCACCGGAAGCAGAACTAAGATATATCTTTTTGTCTAGTCGTTGAAACATGTTTAGCGGTGTTATCTACCGACACCTGGTGTGTAGATACGAGAGCCACTAATCATGTCTGCAATACATTGCAGAGGTTCTAGGAAACCAGACGACTGGCTGAGGGGAAATTATCGTTTACTTGGGCGATGCTACTAAAGTGGCGATTGTTGCAGTGGAAGATGTTTATTTGTCTTTTGATAGAAATAAAACTTTGGTTATGAGAAATTGCCTTTATGTACCTTTTGTTGGGTTTCCGGCACTGCAGCGTGTGTGTGTTCGATCATGTTTCGTAAACATGAGCACAACAGAAGAAATAAAAATAATAAATCTACATTTATTACAACACACACAACACACGCATGCATAGTACAACATGTGTAGACATAACCGTAAATTTAAATTTGCAATAAAAGGAAATTTAACTACGTTATACCTTTCATATTACGTGTAGTGGGAACGGCATCAACCGGAACGATCCTCGCTAGAATCGTCTCTATCCGTATCCTCGCCGAGTATCCTTAGGATGACTTCACTAAGCCACGAGCTTCGTCTTCGTACAGGTTACTAGCCTCGTGTTGAAGACGACGTGATCGAGAGATGATCACGATCCGAATCCAAATTCGGATCCAAAACGAGTCCTCAAAACTCGCTTCTCCGGAGAGGTATTCGTCAACCAATTTACGAATCCTTCGTCCTCCACCTCAGAGGATTATCGGAGATCGAATCCCCGATAAGTTAGCCGTTGTCGGAGCTCTAACCGTCGTCCAAACGACGCTCCAACGAGAGAAGAACCAGCTGTCCAGAAAACTGGATAGCTTTGGTGGAGGAGATAGGCGCCGGCTAACCAAGGGAAGATAAAGCTCACCTTGATGCCAAACCTAAAGGAGATCACCGGAGCAACAACCGGCAGCAGCTCGACGCTGGCGAGGGGGAAGGAAAGCTCCTTCAGTACGCCGGTTGGAGGAGAAGAGGGGGCGGCAATGGAGTTGGCGCCGACTCCTTCAATGGGGTGGGCGGCAACTAGGTTTAGGGCTTTTGGATTAGGGCTAAACAATCCTTTAAGCCCTCTTTTATAGAGAACTAATTCTCTTAATGGTTATTGGATCATAACCATTAGGCCCGTTAACCCGCTCCATTAAGATAAGTTAAAATAAACCAAACCATGATGGTTTATTTTAAGTTAAAACGAACCGAACCAACTTTTGGTTCATTCGTTTAAAATAAACCAAACCCTTTGGTTTATTCTCCTCCATTTGATTAGAACCAAACCATTTTGGTCCATCCATTATGTCTTCATAAGACACGGCCCATCCACGCTTCCATTGCGACTGAAACGATTTCATGCTCGCTTTATGTTTGGTCCAACCAAACATAGTTTCTCTCGGTCTGAGAATCCCATTCTCAAGCTCGTTTTAAATCCTTCGGATTACGCTCGTTGTGCGTGTGACCAAATAGGTTCTCGGTTTATGTTGGCCGTCTATAATTAACCTTTAATTATAGAACGATCATGAGTGGCACCTAGTAGTACATCATGATCCCCAATTAACCGAAAAGATCAACGGTTGATCCAGAACTATTCCTGAAACCCTTCAGCAGCTCGAATGATTCGTGCCCCATTCCCTTCACTCATCTTATACCCACTTGGTTTAGGACATGGTCTATAGTGTCAGTCCCCACTAGGCTGACTACGTCACACCTAGCCCAAGTATCATTTCCTCGTCCTACGGATTCTAGTTACTGAACATGTATCGAAGAGTACCTTACTCTAATCATGTAATACTTTGGCCAAAGACTTTAGTAACAATCCGACGAGAGGCCATGGGTATACATCTCCTCGCAAGGAGTGGTGAATCCTTTATAGGCTATTCAAACACCTTCGATCACTTCGACTTATACCCAATCATTCTGGGTCCACATCTCCTTAGAGATGCTTGCTTAAGATGTCAAAGAATAAGTCTCTATGATCAAGATGACTTGAATATCGCAAGTCAAAGGAACATCGCACTTAAGCTACAGTAAGAACTTCATTGACATATCTATATATGTAGAGAACCATATGAAGTCTTACGGCTGGTCACTCCAATGAACTAGTTACCAAAACTAGCATCCACGATTAACTCCGGACATCACTATGTCTCCAGCCAGTGAGAATCAGCTGCTTGAATACACCAAGGAGTATACCTCGTGCTAGTCTCGACAGAATTGATGGTGTCCAAATCCATCAATTCATCGACTAGGGATAATTCCGATACATCACAATTACACATGTAGAGATACTCACTAGTTGTGATCTAATCACAAATTCTCTCATGTTGTGAATCGTATCGTGGACATTCAGTAAATGAGTTTAAGATCCAATCAAATACATCAAAACATGTATACTCAAATAGTGAATCTTCATTTATCATATAAATGGTTCATACATAAGGCGATTGCCTTAGGACATCTCTCATATATTACTAATAGACTCCCACTTGGCCTAATGCCAATCGCTACGGTATTCAATACCATAAGCTCTAACATGACCCTCAAACTTATTTTGAGGTAATGCTTTAGTCAAAGGATCCGCTAAGTTCCTTTCAGTGGGAATTTTCTCGATTTGTATTTCGTTCCTACTGATGATCTCTCTGATAAGATCATAACGGCGAAGCACATGTTTGGATCGTTGATGAGACCTTGGCTCTTTCACCTGTGCAATTGCTCCATTGTTGTCGCAGTAGACCGGTATTGCTTCATCAATGGCCGGAATCACACCAAGTTCATAAACGAACTTCTTGATCCAAACCGCTTCCTTTGCTGCTTCCGAAGCTGCAATGTATTCTGCCTCAGTGGTAGAATCCGCTACAGTGTCTTGTTTGGAACTTTTCCAACTCACTGCACCCCCATTCAAGGTGAACACGTATCCAGACTGAGACCTGAATCATCCTTGTCTGTCTGGAAGCTGGCATCCGTATACCCGCGTATCACCATGTCCCCTTCTCCATATATTAGGAACACATCCTTAGTTCTTCTCAAGTGCTTAAGGATCGTCTTGACAGCCACCCAATGATCCATTCCTGGAACAGACTGGTATCTGCTCGTGACACTCAGAGCATACGATACATCGGGCCTCGTACATAACATAACATACATGATAGATCCTATTGCGGATGCATAGTGAATCTTACTCATGCAAATCCTCTCGTCTTTTGTGCGCGGACACATAGACTTCGAAAGGTGTACCCCATGCCTGATGGGTAGGTAACCTTTCTTGGATTCCAACATGTTGGTGCAGTAGGCACCTAAGTCGAACCTGAGTTTTGATTATAGCAAACGATACAAAGTTAAGATCATATCGTTTTCTCACGAGCAGAATCGAGTGTGCAGAAGATTGCTATAGCTGGAGCTGAAGGCTAGCGACACCCGGAGGAAGCCGCGGTAGTCAGGTGACACTTGAGTGACTTCGGAGGGAGCCGAAGGAATAAAGTGGAAGGCCGGAAGCAAAAGCGACACGTAAGTATCGAGATAAGCTCATGTGTGCGAGCGTAAGTGAGGTCGTATCCTCTTTACGGGGATAATCTTAAGCGTAGATTCGACCAAAGACATCTTATAGATGGTCTAGGTCGAGATCGGATGGTCGACGACCATCGAAATTATGTTTTTGTTGAGCTAATTTTGACTTGCAGCAAGCATCAGTCGACTGCCAGCTTGGAGGACTCGACTGCCGTCAAAGCGATCCTTGCCGCGAATCGGCCAATCGATGTCACGCCATCGATCGGTGATGATGGCCATCGTCATGATGGTCAATGATCAGATTCGAGGAGTCAAGGCTTATCACCCCATTTCAAGGAGATTGGTGATCAATTTTGATTGGCTAGGGTTCCTCTCGAAAAGGGGCTCAAAGGCTATAAAAGGAGGGCCAAACCTAGGGTTTTATCATTAATTCTAAGTGCTCAAAAGCTTCCGCAATGCTGCGACTCTCCGACGACTCTACGACAACAAAGTGCTGCCAACAACCCTAGCTTAAGGTCTTTCTTTTTAGTTGTTGGTATAATCCTTGTTATTGTTTTCAATATTACAATTCTTTTACTTGAGGTTTTTCTATCGTTGCATTTTACTTTAATAGAAGAGAGGGTTTGTCTCTCTATCATTTTGCTTCAAAAGTTTTTTTTTGTAATCGTCAAACTCCTACCTCCAACGAGGATGAGTGTTTTAGTGAATTGCCCTTCGTACACGGTCTAGGACCGTTAGGGCCTTGGAGTAGTAGCCGAAGGCTACGAACCAAGTAAAAAATAAACTTGTCTCTTTTTGTTTCATTTACTTTTCTGCTGCACTCAATTCTTTTGATACGAAACCACCAATCTTGCCATTTTCACAGATTTATTTTTCTTTTAATTTTTTTTTATTATTTATTTCGCTTTGTTAGGTTTTTCTCCCGCATTACTAATCCAAGACGTGAGTCTTGGTACTTGTTTTTGTGTTTTTTGTCGTTGCTAGTTTTTTCGTCTTCGTCTCTTTTTGTCTTTCTTGTTAATGGCCCATCTCGAGGGTTTTAGCACCGTCCGACCACCGTTTTACAATGGTGACAATTTCCGTTACTGGAAAGGTCGGATGGAGTGCTTCCTAAAAACCCAAATAGAGATGTGGATTGTGATCCAAACCAGGTTCACCCTTCCTACTAATGAAGAAGGTGAATCCTTGGATTACAATCAGTGGTCCATTGCCACTAAACGACAAGTCGAGGCAGATGCAAAGGCGACTCAAATCCTGCAGTGTGGGCTATCCAAGGAGGAGCTCAACCGAGTCGGACCCTTCATCAGCGCAAGAGATCTCTGGATGAGGCTGATCGAGTTACACGAAGGATCGGATCAAGCTAAGGTTTTCAAACGTGATTTGTTGTTCAATAAATTATACACACTAAAAATGAAGGAACACGAGACGACAACACAATTGCACGCCCGCGTCCAGGACATCGTCAACAACCTACATGAAATCAGGCAAAAGGTCGAAAACTGCGACCTTATAAGGTATGTTCTAAACTCTTTTCCGAGGACTACCTTGTGGGCATCCATGGTCGACGCCTACAAGGTTTCCAAGGACCTTTCTAAAGTTAGAATAGATGAATTATTTTCTAATTTCGAATTACATGAGCAGTCCAACTCGGAACCCGAGAGGGGTATAGCCTTGTTTGCAGGTTCAAAGAAGAAGAAAATAGCAAGCAAGCCACCACCAACCGAGGAGGAAGACGAATCCGAAGAAGAAGTTGACCCGGAGTTGACTGCCGAACTAATGAACCTAGCTCGAAGGATAGCCAAGGGACGAAAGTGAACCACGGCTCGACCCAACCAAGGTAAGCCTAAAAGTTCTAATATTAGGTGTTATGAGTGTAACAGGCTTGGACATATCAAGTCCGAGTGCCCCAAGCTCAACCACCAAGCACCTAAGCACAAGAAGGCCCTCAACGCGACATGGGAAGAAGCGTCATCCGAAGAAGACGAAGACCATGTCTTCATGGCGAAATCGATTGAGTCAGACACGGAGACCGAACCTGAACTTGAGTCAGGACCTGAGGATGACTCGGACTATGAAGCTACCTTCAAGTCAAGCCACGGATACGCATCCGGTTCAAAAGATACCCTTAAAGTAAGTCGAACTTTATTTAATACTTTACAAAATACGGTTAGGTTTTTGTCTAGGAAATTAGTTAAATCTGAGTCCAAGGTCGAGACCCTGGTTGAGGAGGTCAAACTCCTCAAACACAAGGTCTCCCTAACCTCTTCGACTAGTCGAGTTCAAGAGAAGGACTCAACTCGGGTTGAAAAACTCGAAGTTGAGAACTCACTCTTGAAAAGTCAAGTCGAAGATCTTAGGAACACGTTGGAAAGGTTCACTTAGGGATCCAAAGGACTTGACCTCCTACTTGGATCTCAAAGGGCCGTGTACAACAAGGCTGGACTAGGGTTTAACACAAACACGACTAATAGGTCGTATATGTCGATTGTAAGTCGACATAGGAAACATGTCCAAGCATGGGTCCCTAAGAACTTTTTGATTTCAACTCTAGGATCCAACCCGTACTGGGTTCCCAAGGACCAAATCCACTATGTGGATAGACCGAATCGATTCAACAGTCTAGGGGGAGCCAGTACAAAATATGTTTGTGCTTTAACTTAGAAATTGCATGTTTTAACTTAGAAAGTCTGTTCTTTAACTTAGAAATTGCATGTTTTAACTTAGAAAGTTTGTGCTTTAACTTAGAAATTGCATGCTTTAACTTAGAAAGTTTGTGCTTTAAAACTTGTGAACTCACTTAGAACACGAACATAACCAACTAAAATTCTTCGAAAAGATTGAGCCTCGGGGAGCCTCTTTTCAAAAACATAACCAACTAAAATTCTTCGAAAAGATTGAGCCTCGGGGAGCCTCTTTTAAAAAATAACCAATTAGACTAGGAAATAGTCTTAGGTGAGTCAAGTCATCATTTTCTTGAAAATGGCTTTGTCTAAGGAAGTGGTCGATGATCCGATAAAAGAAGGCCTCTGCGCCTCGCCACTACCTGGAAGCCATGATCTTGAAAAGGTAAACTTGACAAGCCTAGGGTCAAATCCAAATCTAACATAAAATTACTTGAACCTAAATGCACTTAATCAACTTAATTGGAAGTCATCTCACAAAAAAAACATAAGTATAACATGATTGATCATATAGACACAGGTGAGATGACCTAGGTCTAAAAACTTACAACCAATTTTTTAAAAAATATATATATAAATTCTAACATCCAATCCAACCACCTTGTGTGTAGGATCAATGGATGTTGGACAGCGGTTGCTCCCGACACATGACCGGGGATCAACTCAAATTCACAAAGCTTCGATTCAAACGAGAAGGATCGGTAGCCTTTGGGAATAACGGCAAGCTCAAAATCATCGGATCAGGTGATATCGAGCTTAACTCGAATTTTGTTATTAAAAATGTATTACTTGTAGAGAATTTTGAATATAACCTGCTTAGCGTAAGCCAATTATGTGACAATAACTATAAGGTCGTATTTTTAGATAATGAGTGTGTAATTAAAACAAATAAAACAGCTAAAACAATACTCAAAGGAACTAGGACAAATAACATTTATATAATTAACTTAATCAAATCCTCAGCCAAATGCCTTATGACACAGGAAGAGGAATCATGGTTGTGGCACCGACGACTCGGTCACTCGCACCCAAGACTCGTCCACAAGATGAGTCAGAGTGGCTTAGTCAGAGGCTTACCCAATCTCAACAATTTGGTTAATAAAATCTGTAATTCTTGTCAACAAGGAAAACAACCTAGGACACAACACAAGTTAACTAACCAAGAACGAACCTCAAGTGCACTTGAGCTCCTGCATATGGATCTATTCGATTCACATGGAGCCAAGTCACTCAATAGAAGCCAATATTGCTTAGTCATAATTGACGACTACTCCAGGTTTACCTGGGTTAGGTTCGTCAAATATAAAAATGATACCCTAGATCAATTAATCAATCTATTCAAATTAATCGAGAATAAAAAAAAACTTAAGGTTAAAAGACTTAGAAGCGATCATGGTGGTGAATTCGAAAATCAAAGGTTCACCGACTTCTGTAACCTAAACGGATACCACCATGAATTCTCTTGCCCTAGGACCCCTCAACAAAATGGCCTAGTGGAGCGGAAAAACCGAACTCTACAAGAAGCCGCTAGGACCATGTTGAACGAATACGACCTACCTGATAGATTTTGGGCAGAAGCCGTTAGCACGGCTTGCTATGTCCATAATAGGATAGTTATGGTAAAGAGGCACCTTAAGACCTCCTACGAGATTTATCACAATAAAGTGCCCAACATCAAGTACTTTAGGGTATTTGGATGTAAGGTACATATCTTAAACACCAAGAACCACCTAGGGAAATTCAAATCCAAAACCTCCACCGGAATCTTCTTAGGATACTCAACCACGAGTAGGGCCTATAGGGTATATAACCACGATACCCTTAAAGTCGAAGAGACTATTAATGTAGTGTTCGATGAAGTACCCGAACCTACAAAACCCTTAATGACCCCAAGTGTTGAGCCCACTGATACCAAACTCGTCTCCGACCCTGAGATCGAGTCTAATCCACATCAACCAACTTCTCTTGTAGTCCAAGTGACAAGTGATCCGAGTCAAACTAGTGTTCAACCAAGTCACCCCATTGATCAAGCATTAGGTGACACAAACTCAACCCAATCTAGGATTCAGACTAACCACCCTATCGATCAAGTGATAGGAGATCCTAATCTGGGAGTTCGAACTAGAGCATCCTATAGGAACCTTAGTCAAATTTCCTTAATTTCAAAGATAGAACCCAAATCAATTGAACAAGCTCTTCTTGATCCCGATTGGATTATTGCAATGCAAGAAGAGCTAGCCCAATTTACTAGGAATGAAGTGTAGGAATTAGTACCACCACCTAAAGACAAAACGATAATTGGAACAAGGTGGGTGTTTCGAAATAAGCTTGATGATAAAGGTGAAGTAGTTAGAAACAAGGCTAGGTTAGTCGCCAAAGGGTGTAGTCAAGTCAAAGGCTTAGATTACGACGAAACCTATGCCCCAGTAGCTAGACTCGAATCCATTCGAATGTTGCTAGCTTATGCCGCACATCGAGGATTTAAGCTGTTTCAAATGGATGTTAAGTCGGCATTCCTAAATGGATACATTAAAGAAGAAGTTTATGTTAGCCAACCCCCCCGGATTCGAAAATCTAGATAAACCCGACCATGTTCTAAAACTTAAGAAAGCTCTCTATGGACTTAAACAAGCTCTTCGAGCTTGGTACGAGAGACTTTCAATCCATCTTAAGTCAAAAGGGTTTAACCAAGGCTTAGTTGACCCAACTCTCTTCGTAAAAACCTTAGGTAAAGAAATATTCATAGCTCAAATTTACGTAGACGATATAATTTTTGGAACCTCTAACTCAGCCTTACTAAACGAGTTCGTTTCGCTCATGGAAAGTGAGTTCGAAATGAACTTGGTAGGCCAGTTAAGTTTCTTTTTAGGTCTACAAATTAAACAAACTAAGGATGGTATATACCTATATCAACAGAAATACACTAAGGAGTTAATTAAAAGATTTGGAATGCAAGACGCTAAGATAATAAACACCCCAATGGCGATTAATGTTAACATAGGAGAAGACCAAGAAAATAAGTCCATTGACTTAAAGTACTATAGGAGCGCAATAGGAAGTCTCCTATACTTAACTGCGAGTCGACCCGACATCCTATTCACAGTAAGTATGTGCGCCAGGTTTCAAACCTGTGCTAAGGAGTCTCACCTAACCCTAGTTAAGCGTATCCTTAGATATCTTAAGGGTACACTTAACGTTGGTATTTGGTACCCTAGATCTACAGAGTTCGAACTAATCGGCTACTCCAATTCGGATTATGCCGATAGTAAACTCGATAGAAAGAGCACGAGTGGTTGTTGTCAACTACTCGGCTCGAGTCTAGTGAGTTGGTGCAGTAGGAAGCAACACTGTGTTGCTTTATCTACCACCGAAGCCGAATACATCGCGATGGGTGAGTGTGTCACGCAACTTTTTTGGATGAAGCACACTCTCCGCGACTTTAAGTTAGACTTTACGAATACTAAACTTCACGTAGATAACATTAGTTCAATTAATCTAACTAAGAACCCTATAAGCCATTCAAGGACAAAGCATATAGAGGTAAAACACCATTTCATTCGAGAACATGTAGCCAACGATTCCATACAACTCGAATATGTTGACTCGAAGTCTAACCTAGCAGACCTATTTACTAAACCCCTACCCGAAGCCGAATTTAGTCTATTAAGACGAAAATTGGGCATGTGCGTAATAGAATAGGTACTTGCAAATTATATGTTCTTACTACTATTTCTTTTTCATTATTATGGAACTAGCAGAAGACATATAGATTTCTTAGATATCATGCACCTATAGATTTAAGGAGCCAATACATCTCACAACACATAGGACTAATGTGTTTGTGTACTTAGCCACGTAGATGGGTGTGAGATGTTAGGACCTTACTCCTGGTTCCAGATGTAGAGCTAGTGCATCGCTATGAACCACGGAGTATAATCATACATACTAACCGACTCTGACTAGGACTGGTTGATCCTTCATATCAATCAAGCCAAATATGAGTCGAACATTTTATAGATGAAATTATTTTCAGTATATTATTTTCGAAATAATGTGGAACATGCTTGGACTTTAAAATTAATACTTATTCCACACACACCCTCGCTTTTTTCGATATATGGCAAAAGGGGGAGAAAAAGGCCAAAGTTAAGGGATCGGCCAAAGTTAAGGGATCAGCCAAAGTTAAGAAATCGGCCAAAGTTAAGGGATCAATTTTTTTAACTTAAAACTTATTTTAAATACTATGGCCAATATTAAGTAATTTCGGTTACTTAATTCTTTTTTAGTAGCAAATATCAAGGGGGAGAGTTAAAACTCTTTCTCAAGTACTCACCTTCGGTCAAGGGGGAGGATTCCTCAAGGGGGAGCACTTGAAAAAGAGTTTTTATATTCTCCTGCTCATTCATGCATATCTCTTACTCATTTTACTTAATGCACTTAATTTATTTTTCTTAACTTTGTATGCAGGTTTGCCATAAATAAAAAAGGGGGAGATTGTTGGTGCAGTAGGCACCTAAGTCGAACCTGAGTTTTGATTATAGCAAACGATACAAAGTTAAGATCATATCATTTTCTCACGAGCTGAATCGAGTGTGCAGAAGATTGCTATAGCTGGAGGTGAAGGCTAGCGACACCCGGAGGAAGCCACGGTGGTCGGGCGACACTTGAGTGACTTCGGAGGGAGCTGAAGGAATCAAGTGGAAGGTCGAAAGCAAAAGTGACACGTAAGTATCGAGGTAAGCTCATGTGTGCGAGCGTAAGTGAGGTCGTATCCTCTTTACGGGGATAATCTTAAGCGTAGATCCGACCAAAGACATCTTATAGATGGTCTAGGTCAAGATCGGATGGTCGACGACCATCGAAATTATGTTTTTGTTGAGCTAATTTTGACTTGCAGCAAGCATCACCGAGCCCGGCTTGAGGACTCGAGCCAAACAATGACCGCTAGAAGGTCGAATCGATCGATGCCATCATCGGATCGATGATGGCCATCAGTCGACGGATGGTCAATGATCAGATTCGAGGAGTCAAGGCTTATCACCCCATTTCAAGGAGATTGGTGCTCAATTTTGATTGGCTAGGGTTCCTCTCGAAAAGGGGCTCAAAGGCTATAAAAGGAGGGCCAAACCTAGGGTTTTATCATTAATTCTAAGTGCTCAAAAGCTTCCGCAACGCTGCGACTCTACTACAACGAAGTGCTGCCAACAACCCTAGCTTAAGGTCTTTCTTTTTAGTTGTTGGTATAATCCTTATTATTGTTTTCAATATTACAATTCTTTTACTCGAGGTTTTTCTATCGTTGCATTTTACTTTAATAGAAGAGAGGGTTTGTCTCTCTATCATTTTGCTTCGAAAGTTTTTTTTTGTAATCGTCAAACTCCTACCTCCAACGAGGAGGAGTGTTTTAGTGAATTGCCCTCCGTACACGGTCTAGGACCGTTATGGCCTTGGAGTAGTAGCCGAAGGCTACGAACCAAGTAAAAAATAAACTTGTCTCTTTTTGTTTCATTTACTTTTCCGCTGCACTCAGTTCTTCTGATACGAACTCAAAGAAAAAGGTTTTTCGCTATTTACCCTCCCCCACTAGCGAACCGCATCGATCCAACACGACATGCTAAACCTCTTTAGCACTCGGTCTATATATGTAGACTGCGAAAGACCAAGAAACCATTTCGATCTATCTCTATAGATTTTAATCCCGAGGATGTAGGTTGCTTCTCCCAGGTCTTTCATGGAGAATGTCTTGGATAACCAAACCTTCACTGACTGTAAGATTGAGACATCGTTTCCTATAAGTAATATGTCATCGACATACAATACTAGGAAAATGACTGTACTCCCACTAACCTTCTTGTACACACAAGGTTCGTCTTGATTTTGTGAGAAATCAAACCTTTTGATTGTCTCATCAAAACGGATATTCCAGCTCCTGGATTCTTGCTTCAATCCATAAATGGACTGTCGCAATTTGCATACCTTAGTTTTATCAACCGATGTGAAACCCTCACGCCGTATCATATACACGTCCTCGAGTAGGTTTCCATTAAGGAAAGCTGTTTTCACATCCATCTGCCATATCTCATAATCATAATGAGCCGCTATGGCCAGGAGCATCCGAATGGATTTAAGCATAGCTACAGGCGAATAGGTTTCGTCATAATCAACGCCTTGTTTTTGACGATATCCTTTCGCCACCAATCTAGCCTTATAGGTAATCACATTACCATCCATGTCGGTTTTCTTCTTGAAAATCCACTTGCACCCTATAGGCTTTATGCCTTCAGGTGGGTCAACCAAGTTCCAAACTTGGTTTTCATACATGGAATCCATTTCCGACTTCATGGCACCAAGCCACTTATCCCTTTCTGAACTTGTCAACACTTCTTCATAACTGGTAGGCTCCTCATCATCAATGAGTAACACGTCGTTCGATTCACTTACGAGAAATCCATATCTCTCAGGAATATTGCGTGTTCTACCAGATCTACGAAGATGTGGTGTTACAATAGGTCTAGCCGATTGCTCATCACTATGAGTTGTCGACTGTTGTGCTTCACCAGGTATCTCATCAATGTCTATTTGAGTCTCTTGAGCCACCTCAAGCTCGATGACACTCCCACTATTTTCTTGCAAGAGAAACTCTTTCTCTAGAAACACAGCATGCCTTGAAACAAACACCTTTTGTTCCACAGGATGATAGAATTGGTAACCCCTTGTTTCCTTAGGGTATCCAATAAATAGACATTTATCAGACTTAGCATCCAATTTGTCTGATACAGTCCACTTCACATAAGCAGGACAACCCCATATCTTCAAGTAAGATACATGAGGTTTCTTACTATTCCATATCTCATATGGAGTAGTTGAGACTACCTTAGTAGGCATTCTGTTTAACAAGTAAACATCTATCTGAAGTGCATAACCCCAAAAGGACTTGGGAAGAGTCGCATGATTCATCATTGACCTGACCATGTCCAACAAGGTCCGGTTACGCCTCTCAGATACACCATTATGCTGTGGTGTATAGGGCGGAGTCCATTGAGACAATATACCATTGTCTCTTAGGTAATCAAGAAACTCCTGACTCAAGTATTCACCACCTCGATCCGATCGAAGTATTTTAATACTCTTGTCATGTTGTTTCTCTACTTCATTTCTGAATTCTTTGAACCTTTCAAAAGCTTCAGACTTGTGTTTCATCAAGAACACATACCCAAACCGTGAGTGATCATCGGTGAAGGTAATGAAGTAGCTATAGCCTCCTACAGCTTGAGTTGACATAGGTCCACATACATCAGTATGTATTAGTCCTAATAACTCTCCCACTCGTTCACCTTTTCCAGTAAAAGGTAACTTGGTCATCTTGCCTTTTAAGCATGATTCGCATGTATCGTATGAATCCAATTCAAACGATTCTAGAATTCCACATCGGTGTAATTCGGACATGCGTTTCTTGCTTATATGGCCAAGACGACAATGCCACATATAGGAGTCTATTTGATTATCCTTTCGAGCACGCGTATTGCTCGCTTCGATATTGAAAATGTCACTGGATACGTCCAATGTATAAATGCCATTACTCAAAGTTCCAGTTCCATAAAGTACGCCATTCAAAGTTATATAACAACAATTGTTACTAGACGTCCAATGGAAACCATTTCTATTTAAACAGGAAATAGAAACAATGTTCTTTATTAGAGAAGGAACATAATAGCAATTGTCTAGTTTTAAGACAAGTCCTATAGGGAGTTTCAACAAATACGTTCCGATGGCGAGTGCAGCAACCTTTGCTCCATTCCCAACACATAAATTTTGACTCTCCCTTGACGAGTCTTCTTCTATTCCTTAGCCCATGTATGTCATTACATATATGGGAGCCACACCCAGTATCCAATACCCAAGTGTCTGAGGAAATAGAATGACAATCAATAACGAAGATATATGAAAAAGATGGAGCATCTTGTGCCTTATTCTTCTTCACGGACTCAAGATAAATCTTGCAATTTCTTCGCCAATGGCCCTACTTGCCATAATGATGGCAAGTGCCCTTTTGAGCTGGTTCTGCCTTTTTAGCCTTTTTCTTCTTCCCCTTCTGTTGTTCCTTTGACTCCCTCTTAGAACCTTTCTTCGAGGAATCAACTAACAACACCGTCCCCTGCTCATGCTTCTCAGAAGGCTCCACAGTCTTCAGCATGTTGAGCAGTACCACAGATGAACCTTCTTGCATCTCAGAGGTGAAGAGAAGCTTGGAGACTTCGAACCTTTCGAATCTCACTTGCTTATCAAACAACTCATAAAGATGAATGACTACGATATGAGCATCCATATGTTGATGCTGCTTTCATTGCTTTGGTTCCATCATGGCTAGCATGATGTGTTGGATCGATGCGGTTCGCTAAAGGGGGGGGGGGTGAATAGCGAAAAACCTTTTCCTTTTTTTTTTACGTTCGTTAAAACTCGAGAGATAATTAATTGCAGCGGAAATGTAAAGTAAAAAGAGACAACGAAGTTTTTACTTGGTTTGTAGCCTTCGGCTACTACTCCAAGGCCCTAGTGGTCCTTGACCACGTACAGAGGGCAAAAGCACTAAAGGAACTCCTCCTCGTTGGAGGTAGGAGTTAATCGATACAAGAAGGAAAAAGCTTGAGGTAGAGGGACACTCCCCTCTCCTCGTATACGATAAAAGCTCCAAAAAGAAATGAACTTAAATAAGAGCTAAAAAAACCGACGTTACAATAGAAAAGAATTTAAGATCTAGACGTCGGAGAGAAAGCACTTCTTGGTCGAAAAATTGTAGCTTGGCGGAGGCTTTTTGGAAGCTTTAGAATGATGAAGAGACCCTAGGTTTGGCCCTCCTTTTATAGCCTTTGAGCCCCATTTCGAGAGGAACCCTAGCCAATCACAATTGAGCACCAATCTCCTTGAAATGGGGTGAAAAGCCTTGACTCCTCGAAGACCATCGATCATTGACCATGGCTATCATCACGATCGATGGCTATCATCGATCCCGATGGCCGATCGATCAGTCGACCGATCGACGAATGAGTCCTCCAAGTCCTCAAGTGGCGGTCGATGCTTGCTGCAAGTCAAAGTTAGCTCAACAAAAACATAATTTCGACGGTCGTCGACCGTCCGATCTCGACCTAGACCATCTATAGGATGTCTTTGGTCGAATCTACACTTAAGATCATCCCCATAAAGAGGATACGACCTCACTTATGCTCGCACACACGAGCTTACCTCGACACTTACATGTTGCTTTTGCTTCCGGCCTTCCACTCGATTCCTTCGGCTCCCTCCGAAGTCACTCGAGTGTCGCCCGACCACCGTGGCTTCCTCCGGGTGTCGCTAGCCTTCAACTCCAGCTATATCAATCTTCTGCATATTCGATTCAGCTCGTGAGATAATGACATGAGCTTAACTTTGTATCGTTTGCTATAATCAAAACTCAGGTTCGACTTAGGTGCCTACTGCACCAACATGATGCAACTCATTTGTTCAGAATCACTCACATGTTTCTGATAGGCCAACAATTGGTCCAGAGTTGTATTGTCACTAGGACGGGTGGGAAGAGGTGCTTCGAGGACATACGCAAGCTTTTCCACCTTGAGAACAATTTTCAAGTTTCTAAGCCAGTCCAAGAAGTTCGGCCCAATCAATTTATTCGAATCCAAAATGGAACGCAAATTCAAAGACATCATGATCAATTTTAGAAATACAAAACGAGCATATATGAGAAAATGATTTTAAAATGCATCAATATACATTTATAAATCCCATTCATTTTTTGAATTTCAAAAACCCCAAAATCACTTCGGGAGATCGTAGGTCCATCTCTGAATGGGCTGATATCCATCATAGTTATGAACAACCTTGGAGAGAGTCCAACAAACCATTCATAACTACGACGGTAGGTATCAACTATACCGATTGCATATCACGTATATGCAACTATCACAATGTGCTATCAACTAATTGAATGTTCACACATACATCGGGTTGTTAACACATTAACAAGTATGCATCATATGCATAGCACCCAACTTCACCTCCCTTTACATCGACCTTGGAGAGAGTCCAACAAGCCGATGCTCCAGGTTAAAGTCAACCCATTAATCGAGAAATAATTTTAATATGGTTAGAGCGCATTCAACCAATTAGCCCAACTTGGAGAGAGTCCAACAACCAAAGCTAACGATTGACCTCTGACTCTTACCATATTAGTATTAAACTATTCCATGGTTTGAACATGTTCGGGTTCGAGCCGGGCTTGGAGAGAGTCCAACAACCCAAACAAGAAACGGAACTCTGGTTCTAACCATATTAATGGAAGGTGTAGGCTTTAATATTGTTTAAAGGTTTTTTGTCTCATCCTCTTTGCATGCAAATAACTATTATCTACATGGCATGACATACATGGCATACATCTACATGTCACGACATGCATGGCATAATGATATACATCTAATGCAATTACATGACATACAATTTTGTCATGTACATAATTTCCTTATATGTCATAACTATTTATGAAAATAAAATATGTTTAAGATTTGATTCTCCAAATCAAATCATGATTAAATTAGGAAACAAATTTCCAAAATCTAATCACATATTTTATTTATGGAATTATTTAATTAAGGAAAATCTATTTAGGAAACCAATTTCCTAAATCATTAAAACTACTTATGGAAATAAAATATTTTAAGATTTGATTTCCCAAATCAAATCATGATTAAATTAGGAAACAAATTTCCAGAATCTAATCAAATATTTTATTTATGGAAAATATCAATTTCCATAAATACTTCCAACATTCCAAAAGTGGAAGATTTCCATAAATACTTCTAGACTTTCCAAAATTGAAAATTTCCATAAATACTTCTAAATTTCCAAAATTAGAAAATTTCCAGAAATAACATTATGACTATCGCAAAACCATTTTACGATTATGTCGAAACACAACCTGGGCTCTGATACCACTGTTGGGTTTCCGGCACCGCGGCGTGTGTGTGTTCGATCATGTTCCGTAAACATGAGCACAACGGAAGAAATAAAAATAATAAATCTACATTTATTACAACACACACAACACACGCATGCATAGTACAACAAGTGTAGACATAACCGTAAATTTAAATTTGCAATAAAAGGAAATTTAACTACGTTATACCTTTCGTATTATGTGTAGCGGGAACGGCATCAACCGGAACGATCCTCGCTAGAATCGTCTCTATCTGTATCCACGCCGAGTATCCTTAGGATGACTTCGCTAAGCCACGAGCTTCGTCTTCGTACGGGTTACTAGCCTCGTGTTGAAGACGACGCGATCAAGAGATGATCACGATCCGAATCCAAATTCGGATCCAAAACGAGTCCTCAGAACTCGCTTCTCCGGAGAGGTATTCGTCAACCGATTGACGAATCTGTTGGATCGATGTGGTTCGTTAGGGGGGGTGAATAGAGAAAAACCTTTTTCTTCGAGTTCGTATCAAAAGAATTGAGTGCAGCGGAAAAGTAAATGAAACAAAAAGAGACAAGTTTATTTTTTACTTGGTTCGTAGCCTTCGGCTACTACTCCAAGGCCCTAACGGTCCTAGACCGTGTACGGAGGGCAATTCACTAAAACACTCCTCCTCGTTGGAGGTAGGAGTTTGACGATTACAAAAAAACTTTCGAAGCAAAATGATAGAGAGACAAACCCTCTCTTCTATTAAAGTAAAATGCAACGATAGAAAAACCTCGAGTAAAAGAATTGTAATATTGAAAACAATAACAAGGATTATACCAACAACTAAAAAGAAAGACCTTAAGCTAGGGTTGTTGGCAGCACTTCGTTGTCGTAGAGTCGTCGGAGAGTCGCAGCGTTGCGGAAGCTTTTGAGCACTTAGAATTGTTGATGAAACCCTAGGTTTGACCCTCCTTTTATAGCCTTTGAGCCCCTTTTCGAGAGGAACCCTAGCCAATCAAAATTGAGCACCAATCTCCTTGAAATGGGGTGATAAGCCTTGACTCCTCGAATCTGATCATTGACCATCAGTCGACTGATGGCCATCATCAGTCGATGGCAACATCGATCGATTCGACCTTCTATCATCGCTTGACTAGCAATGAGTCCTCCAAGCTGGCAGTCGACTGATGCTTGCTGCAAGTCAAAATTAGCTCAACAAAAACATAATTTCGATGGTCATTGACCATCCGATCTCGACCTAGACCATCTATAAGATGTCTTTGGTCGGATCTACGCTTAAGATTATCCCCGTAAAGAGGATACGACCTCACTTACGCTTGCACACATGAGCTTACCTCGATACTTACGTGTCGCTTTTGCTTCCGGCCTTCCACTCGATTCTTTCGGCTCCCTCCTGTTGGATCGAGAAGCGTCGCTAGAGGGGGGGGGGGGGTGAATAGCGATCGTAAAATTTTTCGATGTTTCGTTCGAGTAGACAATTAAATGAGTAAACACAGCGGAAAATAAAGCGACATGTTTATTTTACTTGGTTCACAAGCCAGCGGTTGCTACTCCAAGGCCCTATCGGTCCTAGACCGCGTACGGAGGGCAAATCACTATAACGTCTCCTCCTCGTTGGAGGTAGGAGACAACGATCACAAAACCGAAATTACGAGGATGAGGCAACAAGCCTACCTCACCTTTTTACGAATAAAAATAAAGATTACAATATCAAAATATGTTACTTGCTACTGCTATCGACGAAAAAGATCCTAACTTGTCGTCGCGTCGGCGTTATGACGATGTTGGAGCGTTGGCGTTGTAGGAGCACTTGATGAATAAACTTGATATCCTTTGGAGTTGGAATCCTCCTCCTTTTATAGACTTTGGGCTCTGAATATGTCTCCCTTTTTTTTTGGAACGGATCACGAAGTTTTCCAAATTTTATCGCGAAGTGGCCATGTCAAACGTTATCCGTTTTGACCTAGCACAAAGGCTGAGTCGTCGCCATCAGTCGACTGATGCCTCCCATCAGTCGACTGATGGGCATCAGTCGACTGCTCCATGTCCAGCAATCGACTGCCAGCCAGGCCACTTCCCTGCAGTGAGAGGTTAGATCAGGAAATGATAAATACGACGGTTTCTAACCATCCGATCTCGACCTAGACCTTCCACAAGAAGTTTTAGTCGGATCGCCGCCTACGGTCGTCCCCGTATAGAGGACACGACCTTACCATCTCTCACTCACACGAGCTTACCTCGATTCTTACTGTGATGCTTTCGCTTCCGGCCTTCCACTCGATTCCTTCGGCTCCCTCCGAAGTCACTCGAGTGTCGCCCGACCACCGCAGCTTCCTCCGGGTGTCGCTAGCCTTCAGCTCTAGCTTTAGTACTTTTCTGCACACTCGATTTAGCTCATGAGATAACGATGTAAACTTAACTTTGTGTCTTTGCCATAATTAAAACACAGGTTCGATTATCTAGTGCCCCTGCACCAACAATCTCCCCCTTTTTGATCTATGGCAAACCAACACAAAGTTAAGGGAAATTAAAGCATAAAACAAGTATAGTAAATGATGAATGTCATTTTCAAAAACTCCCCCTTAACCAAAACTCCCCCTTAACCCTAGGTGAGTTTTGAAAGAGATACTTTAGTTCAAAATCAAATAAATTTTGTGTTACTCCCCCTTAACTTTCGCTCTTCTCCCCCTTTTGCCATAAATCAAAACAAACGTTGGGGTTTGTTATGTAAAAATGAAGTTTGTTATATAAAATAGGGGTTTAAAGACAATATGGTATATGCATGCATCAAGATAAATCAGCTATGAGTCCAAGCATGCGTCTAGCAGTAATTAGATAGATTGGTTCGAGGTGTGTCCCTCTGCTCCAATAATCTAAAGGTTTGTAATATAACCCTTTAGGGTTAGTTTGCTCTCCCCCTTAGTCAAATATATGAAGTATAAGAGATGTAGGGGGCGCTAAACTTTGGCCTAAGAGTTGTTAAGTACAATATTTGAGAAAATAAGTAGTATTTTGAAGAGATTGTTTTAATTATATTTCAATTATCCTTAACATCTCACCTGTGTCTATATGATCAAGCATGTTATACTTATGTATTTTTGTGAGATGACTTCCAATTAAGTTGATTAAGTGCTTTTAGGTTCAAGTAATTTTATGTTAGATTTGGATTTGACCCTAGGCTTGTCAAGTTTACCTTTTCAAGATCATGGCTTCCAGGTCGTGGCGAGGCACAGGGGCCTTCTTTTATCGGATCATCGACCACTTCCTTAGACAAAGCTATTTTCAAGAAAATGATGGCTTGACTCACCTAAGACTATTTCCTAGTCTAACTGGTTATTTTTTTTTGAAAAGAGGCTCCCCGAGGCTCAATCTTTTCGTAGGATTTTAGATGGTTATGTACGTGTTCTAAGTGAGCTCACACGTTTTAAAGCACAAACTTTCTAAGTTAAAGCATGCAATTTCTATGTTAAAGCACAAACATGTTTTGTACTGGCTCCCCCTAGACCGTTGAATCAGTTCGGTCTATCCACATAGTGGATTTGGTCCTTGGGAACCCAGTACGGGTTGGATCCTAGAAAATCAAAAAGTTCTTAGGGACCCATGCTTGGACTCTTTGATGACTACGATTTACGATAGACATATAAGACCTATTCGTAGTCTTTGACTTAAATCCGAGTCCGACTTTATTGTACACGGCTCTTTGGGTTCCAAGTAGTCGATTAAGGTTCTTAGATCCCAACGTGAACCTTTCCAACCTAGCCTCAACCTCTTGAACTTGGTCTTTCAAGAGAGAATTCTCCTCCTCAAGTTTTTCAATTTGAGTTGAGTTTCCCTCTTGAACTTGACTAGTTGAAGGGGTTAGAGTAGCCTCTTGCTTGAGGGTTTCAACCTCCTCAAGTAACGACTCAACCCTAGACTCGGACTTAGTTAATTTCCTATTAAGCATTTTAATTGTAATGTAAAGCGTACTAATTAAAGAGTGATTAACCTTGACTTTCCCTTTTGGTCTGGCTTTGAGTTTTCTCTCGATTCTCTCGAAATAATCTTCGGGGTCGGAGTCGGAGTTGTAGTTGGACTCGGCTTCGGATTCTGACTCGGACTCCTCCGTTCTTGCCATGTAAGCTATGTCTTCTCTGTTGTCCCAAGTTGCATGGAAGGCTTTCCTTGCTCCCTTTTTCTTTTGGTTCTCATTCTTCAATTTCCTTTTTTCTTGTCGAACTATTCTCAGCACAATGTTGACTATTATGGCCTCCTCTTCGGATTCGGATTCGTCTTTGGGTTCGAGTTCATCTACTTGCTTAGTAGGTGGCTTCCTTCTTTGTCCTGCAAGTAGAGCAATACCTCTCTCGGCCCGGACCATGTTAGTTTGCTCATGAAGTTCAAACTCGGAAAATAATTCATCTAACCTAAGCTTCGAAAGGTCCTTAGAGACCTTGTAGACATCGACCATGGATGCCCATAAGGTAGTCCTAGGGAAAGCATTTAAAGCATACCTTATAAGGTCCCGGTTCTCTATGGCTTGCCCGATCGAATGAAGACCGTTGATGATATCTTGGATCCGCGCATGTAGTTGGGTTGCGGTCTCATGATCCTGCATCTTTAGATTGTACAATTTATTTAAAAGTAAATCTCTTTTACATACCTTAGCATCAGCCGTCCCTTCGTGTAAATCAATCAATTTGTTCCAGAGGTCTTTGGCGCTAATGAATGGTCCGATGCGGTTGAGTTCCTCCTTGGACAAGCCGCATTGCAATATTTGGGTTGCTCTTGCATCGACTTCGATTTGCCTCTTGGTTGCATTTGTCCATTTGTTGAAATCCAAGGCCTCTCCTTGATCATTGGTGGGTAGAGCAAAGCCGGTTTGGATTATTATCCAAGTCTCGACTTGTGTTTTTAGAAAACACTCCATCCGACCTTTCCAATAACGGAAATCATTTCCGTTAAAGAACGGAGGTTTGGTGGTGCTATACCCCTCAATGTGAGCCATTAAATATCTTGAAAAATACGAATAAAAACCAAAGAGAATTCCAAGACTTGGTCTTGGATTAGTAGTGCGGGAAATAATAGGAAATAAACAGAAATAAATAAGGAGAATAAGAAACTAATAAAAAATCGAAACTTACGACCTTTGATGTCCCCGAAAGGGTACTAAACGTTGGATTTTGGGGCTGGAAACAGTTTGTTACGAGGGTCAACCCTTGTAAGAAATGTATATCTTTCTGAGAGCTTCGATTTGGTATGTAGATCGTTATGTGAGTCCACTTGTACGAAAAGTTATGGCCATTTTACCGTCGGCTACTCCAAGAGAGAAAACCTGCAAGCACAACCAAAAGAAACGTACCAAGACTTCGTCTTGGATTAGTAGTGCGGGAGGAAAAAGACCAAAAAAAAATACGAATCGAAAAATACGAACAAAAAACCAAAACGTGCTAGATTGGTGGTTTCACCAAATCTTAGCGCCCCCGCTCTGATACCAATTGTTGGATCGAGAAGCGTCGCTAGAGGGGGGGGGGGTGAATAGCGATCGTAAAACTTTTCGGCGTTTCGTTCGAGTAGACAATTAAATGAGTAAACACAGCGGAAAATAAAGCGACACGTTTATTTTACTTGGTTCACAACCCAGCGGTTGCTACTCCAAGGCCCTATCGGTCCTAGACCGCGTACGGAGGGCAAATCACTATAACGTCTCCTCCTCGTTGGAGGTAGGAGACAACGATCACAAAACCGAAATTACAAGGATGAGGCAACAAGCCTACCTCACCTCGTTACGAATAAAATTAAAGAATACAATATCAAAATATGTTACTTGCTACTGCTGCCGACGAAGAAGATCGGAACTTGTCGTCGCGTCGGCGTTATGACGGTGTTGGAGCGTTGGCATTGTAGGAGCACTTGATGAATAAACTTGATATCCTTTGGAGTTGGAATCCTCCTCCTTTTATAGACTTTGGGCTGTGAATATGTCTCCCCTTTTTTTTGGAACGGATCACGAAGTTTTCCAAATTTTATCGCGAAGTGGCCGCGTCAAACGTTATCCGTTTTGACCTAGCGCAAAGGCTGAGTCGTCGCCATCAGTCGACTGATGGGCATCAGTCGACTGCCAGCCAGGCCACTTCCCTGCAGTGAGAGGTTAGCTCGGAAAATGATAAATACGACAGTTTCTAACCGTCCGATCTCGACCTAGACCTTCCACAAGAAGTTTTAGTCGGATCGCCGCCTACGGTCGTCCCCGTATAGAGGACACGACCTTACCATCTCTCACTCACACGAGCTTACCTCGATTCTTACTGTGACGCTTTCGCTTCCGGCCTTCCACTCGATTCCTTCGGCTCCCTCCGAAGTCACTCGAGTGTCGCCCGACCACCGCAGCTTCCTCCGGGTGTCGCTAGCCTTCAGCTCTAGCTTTAGTACTTTTCTGCACACTCGATTTAGCTCATGAGATAACCATGTAAACTTAACTTTGTGTCTTTGCCATAATCAAAACACAGGTTCGATTATCTAGTGCCCCTACACCAACACCTCCGAGGTCACTCGAGTATCGCCCGACCACCGCGGCTTCCTCCGGGTGTCGCTAGCCTTCAGCTCCAGCTATATCAATCTTCTGCACACTCGATTCAGCTCGTGAGATAACGATATGAGCTTAACTTTGTATCGTTTGCTATAATCAAAACCTAGGTTCGACTTAGTTGCCTACTGCACCAACAATCTCCCCTTTTTAATTTATGGCAAAACCACATACAAAGTTAAGAAAGACAAATTAAGTGCATTAAGTAAAATGAGTAAGAGATATGCATGAATGAGCAGGAGTATATAAAAACTCTTTTTCAAGTGCTCCCCCTTGAGGAATCCTCCTTGATCAAGGTGTGTACTTGAGAAAGAGTTTTAACTCTCCCCCTTGATATTTGCTACTAAAAAAGAATTAAGTAACCGAAATTACTTAATATTGGCCATAGTATTTAAAATAAGTTTTAAGTTAAGAAAATGATTTCTTAACCTTGGCCTTTACTTTCGTTTTGTTAACAAGTTAACTTAAAGTTAAGTAAATTATTTGTTAACAAAAACAAGTTAACTAAATATGTACAAGTTAACTTAAAGTTAAGTAAATTATTTGTTAACAAAAACAAGTTAACTAAATATGTAAGTTAAGAATTCCCTTAAAACAAGTTAACTAAATATGTTTAAGTTAAGAATTCCCTTAACTTGTTTTGTTAACTTAAAGTTAAGTAAGTCTTGGCCATAAAAAAATTGATCCCTTAACTTTGGCCGATTTCTTAACTTTGGCTGATCCCTTAACTTTGGCCGATCCCTTAACTTTGGCCTTTTTCTCCCCCTTTTGCCATATATCGAAAAAAGCGAGGGTGTGTGTGGAATAAGTATTAATTTTAAAGTCCAAGAATGTTCCACATTATTTTAAAAATAATATACTGAAAATAAGTTCATCTATAAAATGTTCGACTCATATTTGGCTTGATTGATATGAAAGATCAACCAGTCTTGGTCAGAGTCGGTTAGTATGTATGATTATACTCCATGGTTCATGGCGATGCACTAGCTCTACATCTGGAACCAGGAGTAAGGTCCTAACATCTCACGCCCATCTACGTGGCTAAGTACACAAACACATTAGTCCTATGTGTTGTGAGATGTACTGGCTCCTTAAATCTATAGGTGCATGATATCTAAGGTATGTCCTATGCTAGTTCCATAAAAATGAAATTAAAGAAATAGTAGTAAGAACATATAATTTGCAAGTACCTATTCTATTATGCACATGCCCAATTTTCATCTTAATAGACTAAATTCGGCTTCGGGTAGGGGTTTAGTAAATAGGTCTGCCAAGTTAGACTTCGATTCGACGTATTCGAGTTGTATGGCTCCGTTGGCTACATGTTCTCGAATGAAATGGTGTTTGACCTCTATATGTTTGGTCCTAGAGTGACATATCGGATTCTTTGTAAGATTAATTGAACTAATGTTATCTACGTGAAGTTTAGTATTCGTAAAGTCTAACTTAAAGTCGCGGAGAGTGTGCTTCATCCAAAGAAGCTGCGAGACACACTCACCCATCGCGATGTATTCGGCTTCGGTGGTAGATAAAGCAACACAGTGTTGCTTCCTACTGCACCAACTCACTAGACTCGAGCCGAGAAGTTGACAACAACCACTCGTGCTCTTTCTATCGAGCTTACTACCGGCATAGTCCGAATCGGAGTAGCCAGCTAGTTCGAACTCGGTAGATCTAGGATACCAAATACCGACATTAAGTGTACCCTTTAGGTATCTAAGGATACGCTTAACTAGGGTTAGGTGAGACTCCTTAGCATAGGTTTGAAACCTGGCGCACATACTTACTGCGAATAGGATGTCAGGTCGACTCGCAGTTAAGTATAGGAGACTTCCTATCGCGTCCTTTTAGTACTTTAAGTCAATGGACTTACTTTCTAGGTCTTCTCCTATGTTAACATTAATCGTCATTGGGGTGTTTATTACTTTAGCGTCTTGCATTCCAAATCTTTTAATTAACTTCTTAGTGTATTTTTGTTGATATAGGTATATACCATCCTTAGTTTGTTTAATTTGTAGACCTAAAAAGAAACTTAACTCGCCTACCAAGTTCATTTTGAACTCCCTTTCCATGAGTGAAACGAACTCGTTTAGTAAGGCAGAGTTAGAGGTTCCAAAAATTATATCGTCTACGTAAATTTGAGCTATGAATATTTCTTTACCTAAGGTTTTTACGAAGAGAGTTGGGTCAACTAAGCCTTGGTTAAACCCTTTTGACTTAAGATGGATTGAAAGTCTCTCATACCAAGCTCGAGGAGCTTGTTTAAGTCCATAGAGAGCTTTCTTAAGTTTCAGAACATGGTCGGGTTTATCTAGATTTTCGAATCCAGGGGGTTGGCTAACATAAACTTCTTCTTTAATGTATCCATTTAGGAATGCCGACTTAACATCCATTTGAAACAACTTAAATCCTCGATGTGCGGCATAAGCTAGCAACATTCGAATGGATTCGAGTCTAGCTACTGGGGCATAGGTTTCGTCGTAATCTAAGCCTTTGACTTGACTAAACCCTTTGGCGACTAACCTAGCCTTGTTTCTAACTACTTCACCTTTATCATCAAGCTTATTTCGAAACACCCACCTTGTTCCAATTATCGTTTTGTCTTTAGGTGGTGGTACTAATTCCCACACTTCATTCCTAGTAAATTGGGCTAGCTCTTCTTGCATTGCAATAATCCAATCGGGATCAAGAAGAGCTTGTTCAATTGATTTGGGTTCTATCTTTGAAATTAAGGAAATTTGACTAAGGTTCCTATAGGATGCTCTAGTTCGAACTCCCAGATTAGGATCTCCTATCACTTGATCGATAGGGTGGTTAGTCTGAATCCTAGATTGGGTTGGGTTTGTGTCACCTAATGCTTGATCAATGGGGTGACTTGGTTGAACACTAGTTTGACTCGGATCACTTGTCACTTGGTCGACAAGAGAAGTTGGTTGATGTGGATTAGACTCGATCTCAGGGTCAGAGATGAGTTTGGTATCAGTGGGCTCAACACTTGGGGTCATTAAGGGTTTTGTAGGTTCGGGTACTTCATCGAACACTACATTAATAGTCTCTTCGACTTTAAGGGTATCGTGGTTATATACCCTATAGGCCCTACTCGTGGTTGAGTATCCTAAGAAGATTCCGGTGGAGGTTTTGGATTTGAATTTCCCTAGGTGGTTCTTAGTGTTTAAGATATGTACTTTACATCCAAATACCCTAAAGTACTTGATGTTGGGTACTTTATTGTGATAAATCTCGTAGGAGGTCTTAAGGTGCCTCTTTACCATAAGGATCCTATTCTGGATATAGCAAGCCGTGCTAATGGCTTCTGCCCAAAACCTATCAGGTAGGTCGTATTCGTTCAACATGGTCCTAGCGGCTTCTTGTAGAGTTCGGTTTTTCCGCTCCACTAGGCCATTTTGTTGAGGGGTCCTAGGGCAAGAGAATTCATGGTGGTATCCGTTTAGTTACAGAAGTCGGTGAACCTTTGATTTTCGAATTCACCACCATGATCGTTTCTAAGTCTTTTAACCTTAAGGTTTTTTTGATTCTCAATTAATTTGAATAGATTGATTAATTGATCTAGGGTATCATTTTTATGTTTGATGAACCAAACCCAGGTAAACCTGGAGTAGTCGTCAATTATGACTAAGCAATATTGGCTTCTATTGAGTGACTTGGCTCCATGTGAATCGAATAGATCCATATGCAGGAGCTCAAGTGCACTTGAGGTTCGTTCTTTGTTAGTTAACTTGTGTTGTGTCCTAGGTTGTTTTCCTTGTTGACAAGCATTACAGATTTTATTAACCAAATTGTTGAGGTTGGGTAAGCCTCTGACTAAGCCACTCTGACTCATCTTGTAAACGAGTCTTGGGTGCGAGTGACCGAGTCGTCGGTGCCACAACCATGATTCCTCTTCCTGTGTCATAAGACATTTGGCTGAGGATTTGATTAAGTTAATTGTATAAATGTTATTTGTCCTAGTTCCTTTGAGTATTGTTTTAGCTGTTTTATTTGTTTTAATTACACATTCATTTTCTAAAAATACGACCTTATAGTTATTGTCACATAATTGGCTTATGCTAAGCAAGTTATATTCAAAATTCTCTACAAGTAATACATTTTTAATAACAAAATTCGAGTTAAGCTCGATATCACCTGATCCGATGATTTTGAGCTTGTCGTTATTCCCAAAGGCTACCGATCCTTGTCGTTTGAATCGAAGCTTCGTGAATTTGAGTTGATCCCCGATCATGTGTCGGGAGCAACCGCTGTCCAACATCCATTGATCCTACACACAAGGTGGTTGGATTGGACGTTAGATTTTTTTTTAAAAAAAAATTGGTTGTAAGTTGTTAAACATAGGTCATCTCACCTGTGTCTATATGATCAAGCATGTTATACTTATGTGGTTTTTGTGAGATGACTTCCAATTAAGTTGATTAAGTGGATTTAGGTTCAAGTAATTTTATGTTAGATTTGGATTTGACCCTAGGCTTGTCAAGTTTACCTTTTCAAGATCATGGCTTCCAGGTCGTGGCGAGGCGCAGAGGCCTTCTTTTATCGGATCATCGACCACTTCCTTAGACAAAGCCATTTTCAAGAAAATGATGACTTGACTCACCTAAGACTATTTCCTAGTCTAACTGGTTATTTTTGAAAAGAGGCTCCCCGAGGCTCAATCTTTTCGAAGAATTTTAGTTGGTTATGTTTTTGAAAAGAGGCTCCCCGAGGCTCAATCTTTTCGAAGAATTTTAGTTGGTTATGTTCGTGTTCTAAGTGAGTTCACAAGTTTTAAAGCACAAACTTTCTATGTTAAAGCATGCAATTTCTAAGTTAAAGCACAAACTTTCTAAGTTAAAACATGCAATTTCTAAGTTAAAGCACAAACTTTCTAAGTTAAAACATGCAATTTCTAAGTTAAAGCACAAACATGTTTTGTACTGGCTCCCCCTAGACCGTTGAATCGGTTCGGTCTATCCACATAGTGGATTTGGTCCTTGGGAATCCAGTACGGGTTGGATCCTAGAGTTGAAATCAAAAGGATCTTAGGGACCCATGCTTGGACATGTTTCCTATGTCGACTTACAATCGACATATATGACCTATTAGTCGTGTTTGAGTTAAACCCTAGTCCAGCCTTGTTGTACACGGCCCTTTGAGATCCAAGTAGGAGGTCAAGTCCTTTGGATCCCGAAGTGAACCTTTCCAACGTGTTCCTAAGATCTTCGACTTGACTTTTCAAGAGTGAGTTCTCAACTTCGAGTTTTTCAACCCGAGTTGAGTCCTTCTCTTGAACTCGACTAGTCGAAGAGGGTAGGGAGACCTTGTGTTTGAGGAGTTTGACCTCCTCAACCAGGGTCTCGACCTTGGACTCAGATTTAACTAATTTCCTAGACAAAAACCTAACCGTATTTTGTAAAGTATTAAATAAAGTTCGACTTACTTTAAGGGTATCTTTTGAACCGGATGCGTATTCGTGGCTTGACTTGAAGGTAGCTTCGTAGTCCGAGTCATCCTCAGGTTCTGACTCAAGTTCAGGTTCGGTCTCCGTGTCTGACTCAATTGATTTTGCCATGAAGACGTGGTCTTCGTCTTCTTCGGATGACGCTTCTTCCCATGTCGCGTTGAGGGCCTTCTTGTGCTTAGGTGCTTGGTGGCTGAGCTTGGGGCACTCGGATATGATATGTCCAAGCCTGTTACACTCATAACACCTAATATTAGAACTTTTAGGCTTACCTTGGTTGGGTCAAGTCGTGGTTTGCTTTCGTCCCTTGGCTATCCTTCGAGCTAGGTTCATTAGTTTGACAGTCAACTCCGGGTCAACTTCTTCTTCGGATTCGTCTTCCTCCTCGGTTGGTGGTGGCTTGCTTGCGATTTTCTTCTTCTTTGAACCTGCAAACAAGGCTATACCCCTCTCGGGTTCCGAGTTGGACTGCTCATGTAATTCGAAATCAAAAAGAGTTCATCTAACCTAATTTTAGAAAGGTCCTGGAGACCTTGTAGGCATCGACCATGGATGCCCACAAGGTAGTCCTCGGAAAAGAGTTTAGAACATACCTTATAAGGTCGCAAGCCACCTTTTTGCCCGATTGCGGTAGGTTGTTGACTATGTCTTGACACGGGCGTGGAGTTGCGCCGACTCGTGTTTCTGCATTTTTAGTGTGTACAATTTATTGAACAACAAATCACGTTTGCAAACCTTAGCTTGATCCGATCCTTCGTGTAACTCGATCAGCCTCGTCTAGAGATCTCTTGCGCTGATGAAGGGTCCGACTCGGTTCAGCTCCTCCTTGGATAGCCCGCACTGCAGAATTTGAGTCGCCTTTGCATCTACCTCGACTTGTCGTTTCGTGGCAATGGACCACTGATTGTAATCCAAGGATTCACCTTCTTCATTAGTAGGAAGGGTGAACCCGATTTGGATCACAATCCACATCTCTATTTGGGTTTTTAGGAAGCACTCCATCCGACCATTCTAGTAACGGAAATCGTCACCGTTGTAAAACGGTGGTTGGACGGTGCTAAAACCCTCGAGATGGGCCATTAACACGAAAGACAAAAAGAGATGAAGACGAAAAAAACTAGCAACGACAAAAAAACACAAAAACAAGTACCAAGACTCGCGTCTTGGATTAGTAGTGCGGGCGAAAAACCTAACAAAGCGAAATAAATAATAAAAAAAAATTAAAAGAAAAATAAATATGTAAAAATGGCTAGATTGGTGGTTTCACCAAATCTTAGCAACCCCCGGCTCTGATACCAATTGTTGGATCGATGTGGTTCGCTAGAGGGGGGGTGAATAGCGAAAAACCATTTTCTTCGAGTTCGTATCAAAAGAATTGAGTGCATCGGAAAAGTAAATGAAACAAAAAGAGACAAGTTTATTTTTTACTTGGTTCGTAGCCTTCGGCTACTATTCCAAGGCCCTAACGGTCCTAGACCGTGTACGGAGGGCAATTCACTAAAACACTCCTCGTTGGAGGTAGGAGTTTGACGATTACAAAAAAAACTTTCGAAGCAAAATGATAGAGAGACAAACCCTCTCTTCTATTAAAGTAAAATGCAACGATAGAAAAACCTCGAGTAAAAGAATTGTAATATTGAAAACAATAACAAGGATTATACCAACAACTAAAAAGAAAGACCTTAAGCTAGGGTTGTTGGCAGCACTTCGTTGTCGTTGTTAGTAATATATGAGAGATGTCCTAAGGCAATCGCCTTATGTATGAACCATTTATATGATAAATGAAGATTCACTATTTGAGTATACATGTTTAATGTATTTGATTGGATCTTAAACTCATTTACTGAATGTCCACGATACGATTCACAGCATGAGAGAATTTGTGATTGGATCACAACTAGTGAGTATCTCTACATGTGTAATTGTGATGTATCGGAATTATCCCAAGTCGATGAATTGATGGATTTGGACACGATCAATTCTGTCGAGACTAGCACGAGGTATACTCCTTGGTGTATCCAAGCAGCTGATTCTCACTGGCTGGAGACATTGTGATGTCCGGAGTTAATCGTGGATGCTAGTTATGGTAACTAGTTCATTGGAGTGACCAGCCGTAAGACTTCATATGGTTCTCTGCATATATAGATATGTCAATGAAGTTCTTACTGTGGCTTAAGTGCGATGTTCCTTTGACTTGCGGTATTCAAGTCATCTTGATCATGGAGACTTATGCTTTGACATCTTAAGCAAACATCTCCGAGGAGATGTGGACCCGGGATGATTGGGTATAAGTCGAAGTGATCGAAGGTGTTTGAATAGCCTATAAAGGATTCACCACTCCTTGCGAGGAGATGTATACCCATGGCCTCTCGTCGGATTGTTACTAAAGTCTTTGGCCAAAGCATTACATGTTTAGAGTAAAGTACTCTTCGATACATGTGGAGTAACTAGAATCCGTAGGACGAGGAAATGATACTTGGGCTAGGTGTGACGTAGTCAGCCTAGTGGGGACTGACACAATAGACCATGTCCTGAACCAAGTGGGTATAAGATGAGTGAAGGGAATGGGGCACGATTCATTCGAGCTACTGAAGGGTTTCAGAAATAGTTCTGGATCAACCGTTGATCTTTTCGATTAATTGGGGATCATGATGTACTACTAGGTGCCACTCATGATTGTTCTATAATTAATGGTTAATTATAGACGGCCAACATAAACCGAGAACCTATTTGGTCACACGCACAACGAGTGTAATCCAAAAGATTTAAAACGAGCTTGAGAATGGGATTCTCAGACCGAGAGAAACTATGTTTGGTTGGACCAAACATAAAGTGAGCATGAAATTGTTTCAGTCGCAATGGAAGCGTGGATGGGCAGTGTCTTATGAAGACATAATGGATGGACCAAAATGGTTTGGTTCTAATCCAATGGATAAGAATAAACCAAAGGGTTTGGTTTATTTTAAACGAATGAACCAAAAGTTGGTTCGGTTCGTTTTAACTTAAAATAAACCATCATGGTTTGGTTTATTTTAACTTATCTTAATGGAGCGGGTTAACGGGCTTTATGGATATGATCCATTAACCATTAAGAGAATTAGTTCTCTATAAAAGTGGGCTTAAGGGATTGTTAAACCCTAACTAATCCAATCCCGCCACTTGTGGTGCCGCCCACCATAGCTCCTCCAACCGGCGCCCGAAGGCGGCCTTCCTCCTCGCCGGCGTCGAGCTGCTGCCGGAAGAGTTCCGGCGATCCTCCTTAGGTTTGGCATCAAGGTAAGCACTTGGCTTCCTTTGTTGGGCGGCGCCTATCTCCTCCACCAAGCTGTCCAGATTTCTGGACAGCTTCTCCTCTCGTCGGAGCGTCGTTTGGACGACGGTTAGTGCTCCGACAGCGGCTAACATACCGGGGATTTGATCTCTGGTAATCCTCTGAGGTGGAGGACGAAGGATTCGTCAAACGGTTGACGAATACCTCTCCGGAGAAGCGAGTTTTGAGAACTCGTTTTGGATCCGAATTTGGATTCGGATCGTGATCATCTCTCGATCACGTCGTCTTCAACACGAGGCTAGTAACCCGTACGAAGACGAAGCTCGTGACTTAGCGAAGTCATCCCGAGGAGCTCGGCGTGGATACGGATAGAGACGATTCTTACGAGGATCGTTCCGGTTGATGCCGTTCCCGCTACACGTCATACGGAAGGTATAACGTAGTTTAATTTCCTTTTATTGCAATTTTAATTTACGGTTATGTCTACACTTGTTGTAATAGCATGCGTGTGTTGTGTGTGTTGTAATAAATAGGAGTATTTATTATTTTTATTGCTTCCGCTGTGCTCATGTTTACGAAACATGATCGAACACACACACGCCGCGGTGCCGGAAACCCAACAGTGGTATCAGAGCCCAGGTTGTGTTTTGACATAATCGTAAAATTGTTTTGCGATAGTCATAATGTATTTCTGGAAATTTTCTGAATTTTGGAAATTTAGAAGTATTTATGGAAATTTTTCAATTTTGGAAAGTCTAGAAGTATTTATGGAAATCTTCCACTTTTGGAAAGTTGGAAGTATTTATGGAAATTGATATTTTCCATAAATAAAATATTTGATTAGATTCTGGAAATTTGTTTCCTAATTTAATTATGATTTGATTTGGGAAATCAAATCTTAAAATATTTTATTTCCATAAGTAGTTTTAATGATTTAGGAAATTGGTTTCTTAAATAGATTTTCCTTAATCAAATAATTCCATGAATAAAATATGTGATTAGATTTGGAAATTTGTTTCCTAATTTAATTATGATTTGATTTGGAGAATCAAATCTTAAAAATATTTTATTTCCATAAATAGTTATGACGTATAAGGAAATTATATACATGACATAATTGTATGCCATGTAATTGCATTAGATGCATAACATTATGCCATGCGTGTCGTGACATGTAGATGAATGTCATGTATGCCATGCCATGTAGATAATAGTTATTTGCATGCAAAGAGGATGAGACATAAAACCCTAACTCAATATTAAAGCCTACACCTTCCATTAATATGATTAGAACCAGAGTTCTGTTTCTTGTTTGGGTTGTTGGACTCACTCCAAGCCCGGCTCGAACCTGAACATGTTCAAATCATTGGAATAGTTTACCTCTAATATGGTAAGAGTCAGAGGTCAATCGTTAGTTTGGGTTGTTGGACTCACTCCAAGCCTGGCTAATTGGTTGAATACGCTCTAACCATATTAAAACTATTTCGCGATTAATGGGTCGGCTTTATCTTGGAGCATCGATTTGTTGGACTCACTCCAAGGTCGATGTGAAGAGAGGTGAAGTTGGGTGCTATGCATATGATGCATACTTGTTAATGTGTTAACAACCCAATGTATGTGTAAACATTCAATTAGTTGATAGCACATTGTGATAGTTACATATACATGATATGTAATCGGTATACTTGATACCCATCATCATAGCAAAGAATGGCTTGTTGGACTCACTCCAAGGTTGTTCTTATCTATGATGGATATCAGCCCATTCGGAGATGGACCTACGATCTCCCGAAGTGATTTTAAGGGTTTTTGAAATTCGAAAAATGAATGAGATTTATAAATGTATATTGATGCATTTTTAAAATCATCTTTCTCATATATGCTCGTTTTGTATTTCTAAGTTAATATATTGATCAGGATGTGTTTGAATTTGCGTTCCATTTTGGATTCAAATAAATTGACTGGGCCGAACTTCTTGGACTGGCTCAGAAACTTGAGAATTGTTTTCAAGGTGAAAAGCTTGTGTATGTCCTCGAAGCGCCTCTTCCCGCCCGTCCTAGTGACGATGCAACTTTGGACCAATTGTTGGCCTATCAGAAACATGTGAGTGATTCTGAACAAATGAGTTGCATCATGCTAGCCGCGATGGAACCCAAGCTATGAAAGCAGCATGAGCATATGGATGCTCATATCGTAGTCCTTCATCTCTATGAGTTGGTTGATGAGCAAGTGAGATTCGAAAGGTTCGAAGTCTCCAAGCTCCTCTTCACCTCTGAGATGCAAGGAGGTTCATCTGTGGTACTGCTCAACATGCTGAAGACTGTGGAGCCTTCTGAGAAGCATGAGTAGGGGACAGTGTTGTTAGTTGATTCCTCGAAGAAAGGTTCTAAGAGGGAGTCAAAGGAACAACAGAAGGGGAAGAAGAAAAAGGCTAAAAGGTAGAACCATCTCAAAAGGGCACTTGCCATCATTATGGCAAGGAGAGCCATTTGCGAAGAAAGTACAAGATTTATCTTGAGTCTGTGAAGAAGGATAAGGCATCGGATGCCCCATCTTCTTCAGAAATCTTCTTTATTGATTGTCATTCTATTTCCTCAGACACTTGGGTATTGGATACTGGGTGTGGCTCACATATATGTAATGACATACATGGGCTAAGGAATAGAAGAAGACTCGTCAAGGGAGAGTCAAATTTACGTGTTGGGAATGGAGCAACGGTTGCTGCACTCGCCATCGGAACGTATTTGTTGGAACTCCCTGTAGGACTTGTCTTAGAACTGGACAATTGCTTTTATGTTCCTTCGTTGATAAAGAACATCATTTCTATTTCTTGTTTAAATAGAAATGGGTACCATTTGACTTTTAGTAACAATTGTTGTTACATAACTTTGAATGGAGTTCTTTATGGACCGAACTTTAAGAAATGGTGTTTATCCAGTGACATTTTCAATATCGAAGCGAGCAACACGCGTGCTCGAAAGGATAATCAAATAGACTCCTATATGTGGCATTGTCGTCTTGGCCATATAAGCAAGAAACGCATGTCCGAATTACACCGATGTGGAATTCTGGAATCGTTTGAATTGGATTCATACGATACATGTGAATCATGCTTAAAAGGCAAGATGACTAAGTTACCTTTTACTGGAAAAGGTGAACGAGTGGGAGAGTTACTAGGTCTAATACATACTGATGTATGTGGACCTATGTCAACTCAAGCATTAGGAGGCTATAGCTACTTCATTACCTTCACCGATGATCACTCACGGTTTGGGAATGTGTTCTTGATGAAACACAAGTCTGAAGCCTTTGAAAGGTTCAAAGAATTCAGAAATGAAGTAGAGAAACAACATGACAAGAGTATTAAAATACTTCGATCGGATCGAGGCAGTGAATACTTAAGTCAAGAGTTTCTTGATTATCTAAGAGACAATGGCATATTGTCTCAATGGACTCCGCCCTATACACCACAGCATAATGGTGTATCTGAGAGGCGTAACCGGACCTTGTTGGACATGGTCAGGTCAATGATGAATCATGCAACTCTTCCCAAGTCCTTTGGGGCTATGCACTGCATTGCTTACTTGTTAAACAGTAATGCCTACTAAGGTAGTCTCAACTACTCCATATGAGATATGGAAATGGTAAGAAACCTCATGTATCTTACTTGAAGATATGGGGTTGTCTCGCTTATGTGAAGCTGACTGTATCAGACAAATTGGATGCTAAGTCCGATAAATGTCTATTTATTGGATACCCTAAGGAAACAAGGGGTTACCAATTCTATCATCCTGTGGAACAAAAGGTGTTTGTTTCAAGGCATGCTGTGTTTCTAGAGAAAGAGTTTCTCTTGCAAGAAAACAGTGGGAGTGTCGTCGAGCTTGAGGAGGCTCGAGAGACTCAAATAGACATTGATGAGATACCCGGTGAAGCACAACAGCCGACAACTCATAGTGATGAGCAATCGGCTGGACCATTGTAACACCACATCTTCGTAGATCTGGTAGAACACGCAATATTCCTGAGAGATATGGATTTCTCGTAAGTGAATCGAACGACGTGTTACTCATTGATGATGAGGAGCCTACCAGTTATGAAGAAGTGCTGACAAGTTTAGAAAGGGATAAGTGGCTTGGTGCCATGAAGTCGGAAATGGATTCCATGTATGAAAACCAAGTTTGGAACTTGGTTGACCCACCTGAAAGGATAAAGCCTATAGGGTGCAAGTGGGTTTTCAAGAAGAAAACCGACATGGATGGTAATGTGATTACCTATAAGGCTAGATTGGTGGCGAAAGGATATCGTCAAAAACAAGGTGTTGATTATGACGAAACCTATTCGCTTGTAGCTATGCTTAAATCCATTCGGATGCTCCTGGCCATAGCGGCTCATTATGATTATGAGATATGGCAGATGGATGTGAAAACAGCTTTCCTTAATGGAAACCTGCTCGAGGACGTGTATATGATACAGCCTGAGGGTTTCACATCGGTTGATAAAACCAAGGTATGCAAATTGCGACGATCCATTTATGGATTGAAGCAAGCATCCAGGAGCTGGAATATCCGTTTTGATGAGACAATCAAAAAGTTTGATTTCTCACAAAATCCAGACGAACCTTATGTGTACAAGAAGGTTAGTGGGAGTGCAGTCGTGTTCCTAGTATTGTATGTCGATGACATACTACTTATAGGAAACGATGTTTCAATCTTACAGTCAGTGAAGGTTTGGTTATCCAAGACATTCTCCATGAAAGATCTGGGAGAAGCAACATACATCCTTGGGATTAAGATCTATAGAGATAGATCGAAATGGTTGCTTGGTCTTTCGCAGTCTACATATATAGACCGAGTGCTAAAGAGGTTTAGCATGTCGGAATCCAAGAAAGGTTATCTGCCCATCAGGCATGGGGTACACCTTTCGAAGTCTATGTGTCCGTGCACAGAAGACGAGAGGATTTGCATGAGTGAGATTCCCTATGCATCCGCAATAGGATCTATCATGTATGCTATGTTATGTACGAGGCCCGATGTATCGTACGCTCTGAGTGTCACGAGCAGATACCAATCCGATCCAGGAATGGATCATTGGGCGGCTGTTAAGACGATCCTTAAGTACTTGAGAAGAACTAAGGATGTGTTCCTAATATATGGAGAAGGGTACATGGTGATACGTGGGCATACGGATGCCAACTCCAGACAGACAAGGATGATTCCATGTCTTAGTCTGGGTATGTATTCACCTAGAATGGAGGCGCAATAAGTTGGAAAGGTTCCAAACTTGACACTATAGCGGACTCTGCCACTAAGGCAGAATATGTTGCAGCTTTGGAAGCAGCAAAGGAAGCGGTTGGGATCAAGAAGTTCATCTCTGAACTTGATGTGGTCTCATCAATGATTCAAACATGTGCTTCGCCGCTATCATCTTATCAGAGAGATCATAAGTAGGAACGAAATACAAATCGAGAAAATTCCCACTGAAAGGAACTTAGCGGATCCTTTGACTAAAGCATTACCTCAAAGTAAGTTTGAGGGTCATGTTAGAGCTTATGGTATTGGATACCGTAGCGATTGGCATTAGGCCAAGTGGGAGTCTGTTAGTAATATATGAGAGATGTCCTAAGGCAATCGCCTTATGTATGAACCATTTATATGATAAATGAATATTCACTATTTGAGTATATATATTTAATGTATTTGATTGGATCTTAAACTCATTTACTGAATGTCCACGATACGATTCACAGCATGAGAGAATTTGTGATTGGATCACAACTAGTGAGTATCTCTACATGTGTAATTGTGATGTATCGGAATTATCCCTAGTCGATGAATTGATGGATTTGGACACGATCAATTCTGTCGAGACTAGCACGAGGTATACTCCTTGGTGTATCCAAGCAGCTGATTCTCACTGGCTGGAGACATTGTGATGTCCGGAGTTAATCGTGGATGCTAGTTATGGTAACTAGTTCATTGGAGTGACCAGTAAGACTTCATATGGTTCTCTGCATATATAGATATGTCAATGAAGTTCTTACTGTGGCTTAAGTGCGATGTTCCTTTGACTTGCGGTATTCAAGTCATCTTGATCATGGAGACTTATGCTTTGACATCTTAAGCAAACATCTCCGAGGAGATGTGGACCCGGGATGATTGGGTATAACTCGAAGTGATCGAAGGTGTTTGAATAGCCTATAAAGGATTCACCACTCCTTGCGAGGAGATGTATACCCATGGCCTCTCGTCGGATTGTTACTAAAGTCTTTGGCCAAAGCATTACATGTTTAGAGTAAAGTACTCTTGATACATGTGGAGTAACTAGAATCCGTAGGGACGAGGAAATGATACTTGGGCTAGGTGTGGCGTAGTCGACCTAGTGGGGCCCGACACAATAGACCATGTCACTGAACCAAGTGGGTATAAGATGAGTGAAGGGAATGGGGCACGATTCATTCATTCTTGAAGGGTTTCAGAAATAGTTCTGGATCAACCGTTGATCTTTTCGGTTAATTGGGGATCATGATGTACTACTAGGTGCCACTCATGATCGTTCTATAATTAATGGTTAATTATAGGCGGCCAACATAAACCGAGAACCTATTTGGTCACACGCACAACGAGTGTAATCCAAAGGATTTAAAACGAGCTTGAGAATGGGATTCTCGGGAGAGAAACTATGTTTGGTTGGACCAAACATAAGCGAGCATGAAATTGTTTGATGCAATGGAAGCGTGGATGGGCGTGTCTTATGAAGACATAATGGATGGACCAAAATGGTTTGGTTCTAATCCAATGGATAAGAATAAACCAAAGGGTTTGGTTTATATTAAACGAATGAACCAAAGGTTGGTTCGGTTCGTTTTAACTTAAAATAAACCATCATGGTTTGGTTTATTTTAACTTATCTTAATGGAGCGGGTTAACGGGCTTTATTGATATGATCCATTAACCATTAAGAGAATTAGTTCTCTATAAAAGTGGGCTTAAGGGATTGTTAAACCCTAACTAATCCAATCATCCAAACCCTAGCCGCCCAACACATTGTTGCCGCCCCGCTTGTGGTGCCGCCCAGCCCATAGCTCGTCCAACCGCGTCGTAAGGCGGCTTCCTTCCTCCTGCCGCGGCGTCGAGCTGCTGCCAGAAGAGTTCCGATCCTCCTTAGGTTTGGCATCAAGGTGAGCACTTGGCTTCCTTTGTTGGCGGCGCTATCTCCTCCACCAAGCTGTCCAGTTTTCTGGACAGCTTCTTCTCGTCGGAGCGTCGTTTGGACGACGGTTAGTGCTCCGACAGCGGCTAACATACCGGGGATTTGATCTCCGGTAATCCTCTGAGGTGGAGGACGAAGGATTCGTCAAACGGTTGACGAATACCTCTCCGGAGAAGCGAGTTTTGAGAACTCGTTTTGGATCCGAATTTGGATTCGGATCGTGATCATCTCTCGATCACGTCGTCTTCAACACGAGGCTAGTAACCCGTACGAAGACGAAGCTCGTGACTTAGCGAAGTCATCCCGAGGAGCTCGGCGTGGATACGGATAGAGACGATTCTTACGAGGATCGTTCCGGTTGATGCCGTTCCCGCTACACGTCATACGGAAGGTATAACGTAGTTTAATTTCCTTTTATTGCAATTTTAATTTACGGTTATGTCTACACTTGTTGTAATAGCATGCGTGTGTTGTGTGTGTTGTAATAAATAGGAGTATTTATTATTTTTATTGCTTCCGCTGTGCTCATGTTTACGAAACATGATCGAACACACACACGCCGCGGTGCCGGAAACCCAACAGTCGTAGAGTCGTCGGAGAGTCGCAGCATTGCGAAAGCTTTTAAGCACTTAGAATTGTTGATGAAACCCTAGGTTTGGCCCTCCTTTTATAGCCTTTGAGCCCCTTTTCGAGAGGAACCCAAGCCAATCAAAATTGAGCACCAATCTCCTTGAAATGGGGTGATAAGCCTTGACTCCTCGAATCTGATCATTGACCATCAGTCGACTGATGGCCATCATCACGATCGATGGCAAGATCGGGCCGATTCATCGACCTTCTAGCGGCAATGATCGCTTGACGACAAATTAGCTCAACAAAAACATAATTTCGATGGTCGTGGACCATCCGATCTCGACCTAGACCATCTATAAGATGTCTTTGGTCGGATCTACGCTTAAGATTATCCCCGTAAAGAGGATACGACCTCACTTACGCTCGCACACATGAGCTTACCTCGATACTTACGTGTTGCTTTTGCTTCCGGCCTTCCACTCGATTCCTTCGGCTCCCTCCGAGGTCACTCGAGTATCGCCCGACCACCGCGGCTTCCTCCGGGTGTCGCTAGCCTTCAGCTCCAGCTATATCAATCTTCTGCACACTCGATTCAGCTCATGAGATAACGATATGAGCTTAACTTTGTATCGTTTGCTATAATCAAAACCCAGGTTCGACTTAGGTGCCTACTGCACCAACAGAATCCTTCGTCCTCCACCTCAGAGGATTACCGGAGATCGAATCCCCAATAAGTTAGCCGCTGTCGGAGCTCTAACCGTCGTCCAAATGACGCTCCGACGAGAGAAGAACTAGCTGTCCAGAAAATTGGACAGCTTTGGTGGAGGAGATAGGCGCCGACCAACCAAGAGAAGATAAAGATCACCTTGATGCCAAACCTAAAGGAGATCACCGGAGCAACAACCGGCAGCAGCTCGACGCCGGCGAGGGGGAAGGAAAGCTCCTTCTGGATGCCGGTTGGAGGAGAAGAGGGGCGGCAATGGAGTTGGCGCCGACTCCTTCAATGGGGTGGGCGACAACTAGGTTTAGGGATTTTGGATTAGGGTTTAACAATCCTTTAAGCCCTCTTTTATAGAGAACTAATTCTCTTAATGGTTATTGGATCATACCATTATGCCCGTTAACCCGCTCCATTAAGATAAGTTAAAATAAACCAAACCATGATGGTTTATTTTAAGTTAAAACGAACCGAACCAACTTTTGGTTCATTCGTTTAAAATAAACCAAACCCTTTGGTTTATTCTCCTCCATTGGATTAGAACCAAACCATTTTGGTCCATCCATTATGTCTTCATAAGACATGGCCCATCCACGCTTCCATTGCGACTGAAACGATTTCATGCTCGCTTTATGTTTGGTCCAACCAAACTTAGTTTCTCTCGGTCTGAGAATCCCATTCTCAAGCTCATTTTAAATCCTTCGAATTACGCTCGTTGTGCGTGTGACCAAATAGGTTCTCGGTTTATGTTGGCCATCTATAATTAACCATTAATTATAGAATTATCATGAGTAGCACCTAGTAGTACATCATGATCCCCAATTAACCGAAAAGATCAACGGTTGATCCAGAACTATTTCTGAAACCCTTCAGCAGCACGAATGATTCGTGCCCCATTCCCTTCACTCATTTTATACCCACTTTGTTCAGGACATGGTCTATAGTGTTAGTCCCCACTAGGCTGACTACGTCACACCTAGCCCAAGTATCATTTCCTCGTCCTACGGATTCTAGTTACTGAACATGTATCGAAGAGTACCTTACTCTAAACATGTAATGCTTTGGCCAAAGACTTTAGTAACAATCCGACGAGAGGCCATGGGTATACATCTCCTCGCAAGGAGTGGTGAATCCTTTATAGGCTATTCAAACACCTTCGATCACTTCGACTTATACCCAATCATCCCGGGTCCACATCTTCTTAGATATGCTTGCTTAAGATGTCAAAGCATAAGTCTCTATGATCAAGATGACTTGAATACCGCAAGTCAAAGGAACATCGCACTTAAGCTACTGTAAGAACTTCATTGACATATCTATATATGTAGAGAACCATATGAAGTCTTACGGCTGGTCACTCCAATGAACTAGTTACCAAAACTAGCATCCACGATTAACTCCGGACATCACTATATCTCCAGCCAGTGAGAATCAGCTGCTTGGATACACCAAGGAGTATACCTCGTGCTAGTCTTAACAGAATTGATGGTGTCCAAATCCATCAATTCATCGACTAGGGATAATTCCAATACATCACAATTACACATGTAGAGATGCTCACTAGTTGTGATCCAATCACAAATTCTCTCATGCTGGGAATCGTATCGTGGACATTCAGTAAATGAGTTTAAGATCCAATCAAATACATCAAAACATGTATACTCAAATAGTGAATCTTCATTTATCATATAAATGGTTCAAACATAAGGCGATTGCCTTAGGACATCTCTCATATATTACTAACACCTTTAGTTAGAAAGAATTTGATTTCGGTTTCTAAATTGTTTTTAGATGGATATTCTATTTCTTTTAATGATAGAGTTGTTATAAAGAGGAATAGGTAGATTATCTATTATGGTGCATTGATAGAAAATTTATATACCCTTGAACCAAAAGCTCCCACGATGCAAATAGAAGTAAATAACTCATCTTCCAAATCTAATAAGAGAAAAGAACCTTCGAAAATGAACAAAACATATCTTTTGCATCTAAGGTTAGGTCATATTAACCTGAGTAGAATTCAAAGGTTGATAGCAGATGGACCTTTGGGTTCATTAGTAGTGCAAGATTTCCCAACCTGCGAATCTTGCTTGGAAGGTAAAATGACCAAGAGGCATTTTAAGGCCAAGGGGTATAGAGCCAAAGATGTGTTGGAATTGGTTCATTCTGATTTCTGTGGTCCTATGTCTATCGATGCTAGAGGTGGTTTTGAATATTTCGTCTCTTTTATAGATGATTATTCAAGATATGGATACATTTACTTGATGCATCGCAAGTCTGAATGCTTTGACAGGTTCAAAGAATTCAAGGCTGATGTGGAGAAACGTCAAGGTAAACGTATCAAGACACTATGATCTGATCGTGGTGGTGAGTAACTCTTAGGAGAGTTTAAGAATTACTTATCAGAGGCTAGGATTCAATCCCAATTTTCTGCACCTAGTACACCCCAGCAGAATGGTGTAGCGGAGCGAAAGAATAGGACTCTTATGGAGATGGTTAGATCGATGATGAGTTATTATGAGTTGCCAAATTTTTTCTGGGGGTATGCTCTAGACACGATAGTGTATATTTTGAACTTGGTAGCATTTAAATCAGTGCCTTCTACTCTCACAAAATTGTTGACTGGGCAAAAGCCTAGTCTAGGACATATTCGGATTTGGGGGAGTCTAGCACATGTGTTGAAGGCAGATGCTGGTAAGTTGGAACCTCGTACAGAAGTGCACATGTTCGTTGGCTATCCTAGAGGAACGAAAGGTGTTTTGTTCTATAGTCCTAGAGATCAAAGGGTGATCGTTAGCATGAATGCTAGATTTTTAGAAGAAGACTATGTGATGAACCACAAGCACATGAGTCATATTGTTCTAGAGGAATTGAGAGGGTAAGTCACTACTTCAGTACCACTGTTACAAGAGGATATACCACAAGTGACTGCACCGCGTGTCACAGAGGATACACAGGTAATACCTCGTCGTAGTGGGAGGGTTGTTAGATAACATGATAGATTTGTGTTCTTGGGAGAATCTTCTGATTTGGTCTCTGGCGAACATGAACCTAATCCCTGGACATATGATGAGGCAATCCAAGATAAAGATGTGGTATTTTTGCAAAGTGCGATGAATTCTGAGATAGAATCTATGGATTCAAATCAGGTCTAGGAGCTAGTAGAACCACCCAATGGTGTAAAAACCATTGGATGTAAGTGGATCTACAAAAGAAAGAGAGGAATAGACGGGAAGGATGAGACCTTCAAAGCAAGGCTTGTTGAGAAAGGGTATACTCAGAAAGAGGGTATCGATTATGAGGAGACTTTTTCACCGGTAGCCATGCTTAAGTCTATTTAGATTCTCTTATGTATTGCTGCTCATATGGATTATGAGGTGTGGTAGATGGATGTCAAGACAGCTTTCCTTAATGGAAGTCTTATAGAAAACATCTATATGGAGCAATGAGAGGGGTTCATTGCATAGGGCAAAGAGCATCTTGTGTGCAAGCTTAATCGGTCCATTTATGGATTGAAGCAAGATTTGAGGTCTTGGAACATCCGCTTTGATGAGGTAATCCAGTCTTATGGATTTATTCAGAGTCTGGATGAGTCTTGTGTATACAAAAGATGTGACAGAAACGTAGTTGTATTTCTTGTACTATACGTAGATGACATTTTGTTAATTGGCAACAATGTCAAGGTGTTATTAGATGTAAGGGTATGGTTGTCCAAACAATTTGATATGATGGACTTGGGAGAAGTGGGACACATCCTTGAGATCAAGGTTATAAGGGATCGCAGGAAAAGGATGTTGTGCTTGTCTCAAGCTTCATACATAGACACTATTTTGGCTTGTTTTAGCATGCAGAACTCCAAGAAAGGTTTTCTACCTTTTAGGCATGGACTACCTTTATCTAAAGAGATGTGTCCTAGAATATCAAAGGAGATAAAGGAGATTAAGGCGATTCCTTATGCTTCGACAATAGGAAGCCTCAAGTATGCTATGTTATGTACGAGGTCGGATATCTACTTTGCCGTGAGCATGGTTAGCAGATATTAGAGTAATCCAAGATAGGGACATTGGACTGCGGTAAAGCATAAATTGATGTACCTAAGAAGGACTAGGGATTATATGCTGGTATACCAGGCAGATCAATTACTCCCTTTGGGTTAAATAGATTTCGACTTCCAATCAAATAGGGATAACAATAAGTCTACCTCAGGATTTGTTTTTACTTTGGGAGGTGGAGTCATTGTATGGAGGAGTGTCAAGCAGAAATGTGTGGCGGACTCTACCATTGAAGCTGAGTATGTGGCAGCCTCTGAGGTGGCCAAAGAAGCTATATGACTCAGTAACTTCTTGATGGATTTGGATGTGATTTCTGGATTGCCCAAAACTATCACAATTTATTGTGATAACAGTGGTGCAGTTACAAACTCGAAGGAGCCACGAGCCCATAAGGCAAGTAAACACATAGAGCGCAAGTACCACCTGATACAAGAGATCGTAAAGGAGGTAGAAGTTGTTGTCGCCTAGAGTGCATCAGAGGATGACCTGGTAGATCCTTTCACTAAGGCCCTTCAAGTGAGAGCTTTTGATAGACATGTGGAGGGAATGGGAATCAGATGTATGGCAGTATGAGGACAACATAGTCTTTTAGTATAAGTGGGATATTGTTGGGATGTATACTGAAAAGACTATCTTTTGTATGAACATCTTTATTTTTGAAATAACAATCACATGATCATTGTTTGCATATTTATGATTATGCATATTGTCTGATACATTACATTATAGATAACATGGTGTGTAGTGTCACACGGGAGATCATGTTATCAGTTCCTTGTAAAGTATAAGTAAAGGGTCATAACCGAGATGGTCTTGGACAAACCATTGGTATGGTTGTAGTGTGATTTGGTATTTGTTTGTCTTTACCATAGAATTACACTACTACACTATGTGTGTATTGAGCAAGACCGACTTAGAGGTGATTCAATTTATTACTAACTACATAATTGAATCGGAACTCGGATATTATGGTGTACATGCTCTTAAACCCGATATAATAACGGGCACATGTACTTAGCATTTATTTCTTTGATTTACCAATGGGAGAGATTTATAGATTAAATCGATAGGCTCGGTAAGTTGGGAAATGATATTATTTACACGGTGTGCCGTTGATTATAGGAGGAACCGTGTCCTATATATGAGTATGATGATGTCTCCTTGAGGAGCTCATAAGGATCATCATGTAAACCCTACAGGTGGACTTGGTCCGGCATGATGATGAGGTTGAGTGGTACTATTCATGGAGTTAGATGTTGATTAATTAATTGTCAGTAAATTAATTAATTGATGGACATTCGAGATCTTAAAGACGGGAAGATATTTGTACAATTAATATATTGAGCCCATATTTATTTATAGGTGTTGGTGAGAGAGATCAATGATAATTCTCCAGTGGAATGGATTATCATTAATGGATCAGAATTTATGTGGGCCGGATCCATTGGGTGGCCAAGATTTAACTCCTCCTCTTGGTCCCTATTGTAGCCTATTAAAAACCTCATGAAGCCTAGATCTGACGGTGGACAATAAATCTCTAGATCCGACGATGGAGATTAAATCTCTGGATCTGACGGTGGATATTGAAAGGAGGCTTAAGCCTAACTCTATAAAAAGGGGGCCAAGGCTTGGGCGCAGATAGAGATAGAGAATTCTAGGGTTTTGCTTCCTTGGTTTTTGGGCGGCAAGGTATTGGAGGCTAGGGTTTGGTATCCTTGGCCGATGGCTAGGGTTTGGTTTATTCTCCTCCCTTGGTCGGCACCCTCCATTGAAGCTTGGCCGACGCTGATCCCTTGAAGCAAGGCCAGTGCTCATCCATTGAAGCTTGGCCGGTGCTCATCCCTTGAAGCAAGGCCAGTGCTCATCCCTTGAAGCAAGGCCGGTGCTCAACCCTCTCCCTCTCCTTAGGGCCGGCGGACACCAAGGAATTGGTCTTCGGTGGTTGGCGCAAGTAAGGAGAAGAAGGGTGCTTTTCTTCTTTCTTTTGTTCGGAGCGAACAAGGAAAGGAAGATATGCGATCTAGGAGGGTTCATCTCTTGGAGGATCGTTGCCCACACAACGTCCAAGAGGAGGATAGGACATACAATAGAAGACCTTGAGGTAAACAAGAGGTATAATTCTTGTTTTTGTTTCCTTTTGTTTCTTTCTATGATGTATGTATTTAAATATGGCTAATTTACTTGGACCCCGAAGACAAACACAAAAACCGGCGATCCGTACATCATCTATTCTGCGGCTAGTCGAGGAAAAGAGTTAGGTTGCTTGAACAACTAGTTTGTTCAAGAGACCACTCTAATCGAACAACACGAGATGGATCGGTAGCTTGGGTAATCCCTCTTCGTCTTGGATTAATTTTTTTTAATCCGGGGACGTAGACGGGATCGCCATACACAAGCAACCGAAGGAGAAGCAATTCTCCCCACAAATTCCACATTGACATCTAATAGGTGACGCATCGCATACATCAAAAATAAATGAGGAGGTCGAACCATGGCTTGACCCCTAGTCACTATAGGTAAGATGCATGCAACATTGACCTTATATACTACATTATCTAGAGTTGAGAAGCCATTAATGGAAAATAAATTTTGACCTAAATGACGAGGACGGTTAAAGAAATGCTGATGCATATGGTCAAGAGTAATATGATCAAATGGTGTAGGGGGTGTCAGATATAGGTTAGGATAAAACAAAAAAGTGTCATCCAATGGTCGACACTCAAGAAATTCCCATAGGATATCCAGAGTAAAGTCCAGATTGTGTTTTGCAATGCACGTCTAATATGTTGAACCATCCCCGACTTTATTAAGATTGGAGTAAAACTCCGTGAGAATGTCAATATTAACCGGATGCATGCAAAAAACTAGTTTCACTAATTGGTAATGCATTATGATTTGAAAAAGGATGGTAAGAATGGCTCATATAAAAGTATAGACATGGGCTGCCATGTTCGGGATGGAGCCTGGGATCCTTCACTAGACTCTGCCCTACATTTTTTTCTACATGAATGTAATGGATGCAGTGAATGAAAACAAAATGTGATTAGATCAAGGCAATTTATAAGAAAAATGGTTAGGGTTTAGGGTTAGAGATGTTACTTAGGTGCCATTTGCATTGGAGGCTATATGAGGCAGTCAGAGTGTGCGAATACTGGAGGAGAATGGCCGAAAATGATCTCTTATGCCTAGAACCCTAACTTGAGTGGAATCGACACGAATAGAGAAGGAAAGAGCCTCTATTAGCCTAATATCAAGAAGAAATAGGGTAGAAACAAAGTTTAGCTTGAAGATCTAGGGCTTATCGTGGCTAAAGTCACCGGCGAAACATTGGATGGGAAGAAACTGTTAGTGAAAGCCCTAGAGCCAATCATGTGATGATTGTTGTATGGACTTTATTGTATCATATTCCTATTTATAAAGGCATGGTTATTATATTTACTTGTATTGGTGCCAAATAACTAAATATAATAATGTCCTTGAGTAGTAGGTTCTTATCTATATCAATCGATTGGTTGAATCGATAATGAGATGATATAGAGAACACTACTCTTAATCATTCCTAGTCGAGTATTAACATTCAGGGACAATGTTAATACGTAGAGACTAGCATGTAGGTCAACACGATGACTTGATCTCACAAGTCATGGATATGAGATATCAAGTTGACACATGGGTATGCATTGGAGAATGTATACTGAATGACCCGCCATGAGAAAGTATCATGGATCGTTATATGATATGAGTGTCATATACTTTCTCATGTGGCTATTAGTATGACTATTAGTCCTTCGACCTGAAGTCACCATGGTTCTCTACATAAGGAGTTGCATACTTTGGCTTCGTCAAACGTCACCCGTAAATGGGTGAACTATAAAGGCGATTACTGGGTATGTAACAAATTATGCGGAGGGATGTGAGTGATGTAGATGGGATCTATCCCTCCTATATGACAGGGGTGACATCGATATTCTTGATAGAGTGAGACCACGAAGGGCATGGCCATGCCCAAATGAGTCAATATGAGATATTGAGCTCATTTGATTAGAGTGAGTCTACTTGGAGATCAAGATTTAGATTGTACCGAGGATGACACGGTCTATGCCTTTATTGGTCAATCTAGATGTCAAGGATAGAGGGACATTGTCATATTGTGAGAGTCACAATTAGTAGTCACAAAGGTGATGTTGGAGCTCAATATTCTTGTAAGTTGGGTAGCAATGATGTGTTGCTAGATACCGCTCATTGCTTATGTTCCTAAATCCGTTTAGGGACATTGCCAACGTTACAAGAACCTATAGGGTCACACACATAAGAGCAATTAGATGGAGATTAGGTTCATATGATGAACCATGAGGATTAGGTTCATGGGATGAACCAAATTGGATTAAGAGTAATCCAAATTAGACTAATTGAGTTAGACTCAAGTTGATTCAAGTGTTGAATGAGTCTAATTTAGATTTGATTCATCAAATCAATTTAAATTAAATGAATAGAGATTCATTAAATTAAATTGACTTGAGTCAAGTGGTTAGATTTGATCAACCATGGGAGATTAGAGGTCAAGTTTGACTTGACTTGAGAGGGAAGATGAAAGGTCAAGTTTGACTTGACCAAATGCCATGTCATGATGATGACTTGGCATGGCCGGCCAATGATGATGCTCCACATCATCATTGACTTGGTCAATTGGTGCCACATCATGAGGGAGACCAAGGGTCATGGGAGTTACATGCATGCATGTAACCCCCCTTCCATGAAGTGGCCGGCCACTTTAGGGGTTATGATGATGAATTCATTTTGGTGAGTTACTCATTCCATCATCTTCTTCCTTGGTGCTCTTCCTCTCAAGCTCTCCCTCTCCTTCCTCATCTTGCCGAGATCTTCTAGGAGTGCTAGCACACTCAAGTTTGTCTCTTTCTCCAGCTATTGCTTGTGTGGATAGCAATAGAGGAGTGTGCACTTGTCACTCTCGAGTTCTGGCGAACTTTTGGATGAGCGGGATAAGCGAAGGGCATCGCTACGAGGGTAATGATCTCACCTCTTAGATCTAAGGTAGATCTAGGGTTTTTAGTAAGCACATACATGTTTTATTTTAATATATCTTCGCATGGATCCGTGGCCGGGGATTCCGAGGTTTCCGCAATGCAAAAAACGGTTTTTACGGCTCGGAAAAATCCAACAGTGGTATCAGAGCCACGTGTGAAGCATGTATGTGTTTCGTTTTTGTAATTTTTGTATTAGATATAAAAATTACAGATTTATATGTTTCTGTAAATTTCCTAATTTTATAGATTTTTTGGGTATTTTTCTCAAAGAGTCGAAGCAACGAGTGTTGGGACACTTGTAGGCTTCAACCGTCGAGAAAAACTCTCCGAAACGGCGAGTTCTCGCTTTAGGTTTTTGGGACAGTGACTTAAGTCGCTGTAGGATCGCAGTAGGGACACTCGCAAAGTTAATTTTGTGAGTATGGGCGCTTCCCCTATCCCCGAAAGGGGCTTTGTCCCGCGATCGCGCCCGGAAACCGCTTAGCGGGACCGTTACGGAGAGGTGACTCATTAATTTGAAAAAATTATAGAAATTTATGTAAAAATACATAATTTAGAATTATGTATAATTCTGTGATTGTCATGGACCAATGACTCCAATTTGATTGGATTATGTGTGTTGTAATTCATAATACGGCCTGCGTGTCGTTTTGTGTTTGTGCGTGTTATATAGTGTATGCGACCTGCGCGTCGTACCTCTTCTTTTGATATTCTAGTTGTAAATAGTTTTAGACTCGAATGTAACTCGAGTTTCATATTTGTAATGTACAAAATGGAGCGGTGGAAAGTCCACTCGAAGACGAGATTATGAGAAGAGTGACAACGACACATGGCAGTCAAAGGAAGCGCTTGGAGAAGCCGCTAGCCTTAGGTTGACCGTCCGATCTTCTCATTGGCTTGAGAAGATCGTAGTAGGGCCATGACTATATCACATTTAATTATATATATATATGTTGATATATATATATATATATATATATATATATATATATATATATATATATATATAAAATTGATTTTGCTTGTATGTATGTGATGCATGCTAGTAGAATAATGCTTGTATGTATATGATGCATGCTAGGATAATTTTCTTGTATGTATGTGATGCATGCTAGAATAATACGTATGTGATGCATGCTAATATAGGATGATAAAGGCCTAAATGCATATAAGATACACATTACGATTAGATTAGATAATAATCGAATCAACTCGAAAATGCCTACCGAGCCTTGATACCCATCACTACCTCGATCATTTGTTGTTGTTGAATCTGCCAAAGCAGAGCAACGCATATTATCTTGGTAGGGTGCGGAGGGACAATCTTGGTCCCGCCTATCACGCTTGGGTTAGAGTAAGCTCAATTAGATTGAGCAAAAATAGTTAAACTCAATTGGATCGAGTAGAACTATAGGCATATTCCAATCGTTGGAAAAATAGGTTAAGATCGCATTTACACTAAATCTTGGGTGATTTAGCCAAAGCTAACTCAAGGTCTTTTGTAAATGTGGGTCTTGATCCTATAAACAAGAGTTGCATAGAGATGTAATCGGTAATGTGTTACGCACCGATTGTACTAAGTCTTGGGCGATTTAGCCAAAGCTAACTCAAGGCTTAGTAAGATGTGGATCTTGGCCCACAAGAATTATAGCTAGTTTGTATGAATCTAGTAATGTGGTTTGACCACATCAATAACTCGATTCTACAAAATTCCTATAATTTAGTGGGAGCATCATTTGATTAAAGGCCTAATTAAATGATAAAAGGAATATGATATTAATTCTCTGCATTGTATGTTGTAGATAACTATGTCGACAAACACGAACACTCTCTCTCTGCGTTCTGTCCTTGAGAAGGACAAGCTCAATGGAGCAAATTTCCTAGACTGGTACAGGAACCTGAGAATTGTTCTCACCCAAGAAAGGAAGGTGTACGTCCTAGAGCAGCCCATTCCGGAGGAACCTCCTGCCACTGCCTCGCGAGCTGACAAAGATGCTTACAAGAAGCATCAAGATCATGCATTAGATGTGTCATGTCTTATGCTCGCGACCATGAACTCTGAGCTTCAGAAGCAACACGAGTTCATGAATGCTTATGATATGGTTGGACATCTTCGTCAACTATATCAAGGACAAGCTAGGCATGAGAGATATGAAGTCTCTAAGGCATTATTTAGGTCCAAAATGCAAGAAGGGACTCCCGTAGGTACATATGTACTCAAGATGATTGGGTACGTAGAGAACCTACAAAGGCTGGGATTCCCACTTGGCCAAGAGCTGGCCACTGACCTGATCTTGCAATCTTTGCCACAAGCCTTCAATCAATTTGTCATGAATTATAACATGAATGAAATTGATAAGCAATTGCCTGAAATGCTCAGCATGTTGAGAACTGCTGAGCTTAACCTTAAGAAGGGAAAATCTGACACCATTTTGATGGTGCAGAAAAAGAAAGGCAAGGGCAAGCCTAAAGGTAAGGGAAAGTCCCAAGCCAAGGGCAAAGGCAAAGAACTTAAACCCAAAAGAGGGGTAGCCAAGGAAGGGGCTTGCTTCCACTGTAAGGAAGCTGGACACTTTAGGCGTAGCTAAGAAAGCTTACAGGAAGATCTTAAGAAGAAAAGAAGTGAGACTTCTACTTCAGGTATAAATGTTATAGAAGTCAATATATCTATTTCTTTATCATGGGTATTAGATATCGGATGTGCATCTCACATTTGTACCAATGTGCAGGCGCTGAGAAATAGCAGGGCATTGACAAAGGGCGAGGTGGACCTACGAGTAGGCAATGGAGCAAGGGTTGCTGCTGTTGCTGTAAAAACTTATGATCTATCTCTGCCCTCTGGGCTTGTATTAGAATTAGATGAATGTTGTTATGTGTCTGCCTTAACCAAGAACATCATTTCAGTTTCTTGTTTAGACAAGAAAGGATTTTCATTTATAATAAAGAACAAATGTTGTTCAGTTTATTTAAATGATATGTTCTATTGTAGTGCACCTCTAATGAATGGACTCTACTTTCTAGACTTAGAGAGCCCTATCTATAACATAAGTACCAAGAGGTTCAAAACAAATGAGTTGAACCAAACCTATCTCTGGCACTGTCGCTTAGGTCACATAAATGAGAGTCGCTTATCTCAGCTCCATAAGGATGGGCTACTAGACTCATTTGATTTTGAATCATATGAGACATGCGAGTCTTGTCTTTTAGGCAAGATGACCAAGACTCCCTTTAGTGGACACATCGAAAGAGCAATAGATTTGTTAGGACTTATACATAGTAATGTATGTGATCCTTTCAATGTTGCTGCTAGAGGTGGTTATAGGTACTTCATTACATTTACTGATGACTTCAGTAGATATGGTTATGTGTATCTCAAGACACACAAATCAGAATCCTTTGAAAAGTTCAAAGAATTCAAGAATGAAGTACAAAACCAGCTTGGCAAGAGTATTAAGATACTTCGATCAGATCGAGGTCGAGAATACCTTAGCCATGAGTTTCGTGACTATCTAGCTGAGTGTGGGATTCTATCCCAACTCACTCCTCCTGGAACACCACAGTGGAATAGTGTATCCGAAAGGAGGAATCGTACCCTATTAGATATGGTACGATCTATGATGAGTCACACAGATCTTCCTATATCCTTTTGGGGATATGCTCTAGACACAGCAGCCTTTACCCTTAACCGTGTACCATCCAAGGCTGTGATAAAGACACCATATACGATATGGACAGGGAGAAATCCCATGATGTCTTTCATGAGGATTTGGGGTTGTGAGGCTTACGTTCGACGTCAAGTCTCAGACAAACTGGGACCCAAATCCGATAGGTGTTATTTTGTTGGATATCCCAAGGATACAAAGGGATATTACTTCTACATTCCCAGTCAGCACAAAGTGTTTGTGGCAAAGACTGGGGTTTTTCTAGAAAGAGATTTTATTTCTAGAAAAACTAGTGGGAGTACCTTCGATCTTGAAGAAATTCAAGATAAGGACCATAGCACTAAGGCCTTGATGGAGGTTGAACATAAACCACAAAGTGTTGTGGACGATGAGGTTGTTACATAAAGAGTTGTGGGGCAACCACCTGTTCAGGTAGACCTACCTCTTCGCAGGTCTGATAGGGTACGTCGTCATCCTGAGAGATACTCATTTCTCTTGTCTGAACATGAAGACGTTATGCTCATTGAGAATGAGCCTACCTCCTATCACGAAGTTGTGATGAGCCCAGATTCTAAGAAATGGCTAGAGGCCATGAGATCTGAGATGGAATCCATGTACACTAACCAAGTATGGACTTTGGTTGATGTTGGGTTTCCGGCACCGCGGCGTGTGTGCGTTCGATCACGTTTCGTAAACATGAACACAGTGAAAACAATAAAAATAATAAATCGACATTTATTACAACACACACAACACACGCATGCATATTACAACAAGTGTAGACATAACCGTAAATTTAAATTTGCAATAAAAGGAAATTTATCTACTTTATACCTTTCGTATGACGTGTAGCGGGAACGACATCAACCGGAACGATCCTCGCTAGAATCGTCTCTATTTGTATCCACGCCGAGTTCCTCGGGATGACTTCGCTAAGCCACGAGCTTCATCTTCTTACGGGTTACTAGCCTCGTGTTGAAGACGACGTGATCGAGAGATGATCACGATCCGAATCCAAATTCGGATCCTAATATGAGTTCTCAAAACTCGCTTCTTCGGAGAGGTATTTCCACCTCAGAGGATTACCGGAGATCGAATCCCCGGTAGTTTAGCCACTGTCGGAGCTCAAACCGTCATCCAAACGATGCTCCGACGAGAGGAGAAGAATCTGTCCAGAAAACTGGACAGCTTGGTGGAGGAGTAGGCGCCGGCCAAAACAAGGAAGCCAAGTGCTCACCTTTTCACCGAGGCCTAGGAAGATCACCGGAGGGTCGCCGGAGGATCACCGGCTGAAGCTTGGACGCCGGCAAGGACTTGGACGACGGCACAAGAAGCTGGGCAGCAATGGAGTTAGGCGGCAACTCCTTGCTAGGGCTTGGATTAGGGCTTAATTATCCATTAAGCCCTCTTTTATAGAGAACTAATTCTATTAATGGTTATTGGATCATAACAATTATGCCCGTTAACCCGCTCCATTAAGATAAGTTAAAATAAACCAAACCATGATGGTTTATTTTAAGTTAAAATGAACCGAACCAACTTTTGGTTCATTCGTTTAAAATAAATCAAACCCTTTGGTTTATTCTCCTCCATTGGATTAGAACCAAACCATTTTGGTTCATCCATTATGTCTTCATAAGACACGGCCCATCCACGCTTCCATTGCGACTGAAACAATTTCATGCTCGCTTTATGTTTGGTCCAACCAAACCAAGTTTCTCTCGGTCTGAGAATCCCATTCTCAAGCTCGTTTTAAATCCTTTGGATTACGCTCATTGTGCGTGTGACCAAATAGGTTCTCGGTTTATGTTGGCCGTCTATAATTAACCATTAAATATAGAACGATCATGAGTGGCACCTAGTAGTATATCATGATCCCCAATTAACCGAAAAGATCAACAGTTGATCCAGAACTATTTCTGAAACCCTTCAGCAGCTCGAATGATTCGTGACCCATTCCCTTCACTCATCTTATACCCACTTGGTTCAGGACATGGTCTATTGTGTCAGTCCCCACTAGGCTGACTACGTCACACCTAGTCCAAGTATCTTTTCCTCATCCTACGGATTCTAGTTACTGCACATGTATCGAAGAGTACCTTACTCTAAACATGTAATGCTTTGGCCAAAGACTTTAGTAACAATCCAACGAGAGGCCATGGGTATACATCTCCTCGCAAGGAGTGGTGAATCCTTTATAGGCTATTCAAACACATTCGATCACTTCGACTTATACCCAATCATCCCGGGTCCACATCTCCTTAGAGATGCTTGCTTAAGATGTCAAAGCATAAGTCTCCATGATCAAGATGACTTGAATACCGCAAGTCAAAGGAACATCGCACTTAAGCAACAGTAAGAACTTCATTGACATATCTATATATGCAGAGAACCATATGAAGTCTTACGGCTGGTCACTCCAATGAACTAGTTACCATAACTAGCATCCACGATTAACTCCGGACATCACTATGTCTCCAGCCAGTGAGAATTGGTGCTTGGATACACCAAGGAGTATACCTCGTGCTAGTCTCGACAGAATTGATGGTGTCCAAATCCATCAATTCATCGACTAGGGATAATTCTGATACATCACAATTACACATGTAGAGATACTCACTAGTTGTGATCCAATCACAAATTCTCTCATGTTGTGAATCGTATCGTGGACATTCAGTAAATGAGTTTAAGATCCAATCAAATACATAAAACATGTATACTCAAATAGTGAATCTTCATTTATCATATAAATGGTTCATACATAAGGCGATTGCCTTAGGACATCTCTCATATTACTAATAGACTCCCACTTGGCCTAATGCCAATCGCTACGGTATCCAATACCATAAGCTCGAACATGACCCTCAAACTTATTTTGAGGTAATGCCTTAGTCAAGAGATCCACTAAGTTCCTTTCAGTGGGAATTTTCTCGATTTGTATTTCGTTCCTACTGATGATCTCTCTAATATGATGATAGCGGCGAAGCACATGTTTGGATCATTGATGAGACCACATAAAGTTCAGAGATGAACTTCTTGATCCAAACCGCTTCCTTTGCTGCTTCCAAATCCGCAATGTATTCTACCTTAGTGGCAGAATCAACTATAGTGTTATGCTTGGAACCTTTCCAACTTATTGCGCCTCCATTCCGGGTGAATACATACCCAGACTAAGACATGGAATCATCCTTGTCTGTCTGGATCTAGCATCCGTATACCCACGTATCACCATGTACCCTTCTCCATATATTAGGAACGCATCCTTAGTTCTTCTTAAGTACTTAAGGATCATCTTAATAGTCACCCAATGATCCATTCCTGGATCAGACTGGTATCTGCTCGTGACACTCAGAGCATACGATACACCGGGTCTCGTACATAACATAGCATACATGATAGATCCTATTGCGGATGCATAGGAAATCTTACTCATGCAAATCCTCTCGTCTTCTGTGCGCGGACACATAGACTTCGAAAGGTGTATCCCATGCCTGATGGGTAGAAAACCTTTCTTGGATTCCGACATGCTAAACCTCTTTAGCACTCGGTCTATATATGTAGACTGCGAAAGACCAAGCAACCGTTTTGATCTATCTCTATAGATCTTAATCCCGAGGATGTAGGTTGCTTCTCCCAGGTCTTTCATGGAGAATGTCTTGGATAACCAAACCTTCACTGACTGTAAGATTGAAACATCGTTTCCTATAAGTAGTATGTCATCGACATAATACTAGGAACACATTGCACTCCCACTAACCTTCTTGTACACACAAGGTTAAATGCGGATTTTGTGAGAAATCAAACTTTTTGATTGTCTCATCAAAGCGGATATTCCGACTCACGGATGCTTGCTTCAATCCATAAATGGACCGTCGCAATTTGCATACCTTGGTTTTATCAACCGATGTGAAACCCTCGGGGCGTATCATATACCGTCCTCGGCGAGGTTTCCATTAAGGAAAGCTGTTTTCACATCCATCTGCCATATCTCATAATCATAATGAGCTGCTATGGCCAGGAGCATCCGAATGGATTTAAGCATAGCTACAGGCGAATAGGTTTCGTCATAATCAACACCTTGTTTTTGACGATATCCTTTCGCCACCAATCTAGCCTTATAGGTAATCACTTTACCATCCATGTCGGTTTTCTTCTTGAAAACCCACTTGCAGCCTATAGGCTTTATCCCTTCAGGTGGGTCAACCAAGTTCCAAACTTGGTTTTCATACATGGAATCCATTTCCGACTTCATGGCACCAAGCCACTTATCCCTTTCTCAACTTGTCAGCACTTCTTCATAACTGGTAGGCTCCTCATCATCAATGAGTAACACGCCGCTCGATTCACTTACGAGAAATCCATATCTCTCGTGAATATTGCGTGTTCTACCGTGATCTACGAAGATGTGGTGTTACAATAGGTCCAAATTGCTCATCACTATGAGTTGTTACCGTCAGTGCTTCACCAGGTATCTCATCAATGTCTATTTGAGTCTCTCGAGCCTCCTCAAGCTCGACGACACTCCCACTATTTTCTTGAAAGAGAAACTCTTTCTCTAGAAACACAGCATGCCTTGAAACAAACACCTTTTGTTCCACAGGATGATAGAATTGGTAACCCCTTGTTTCCTTAGGGTATCCAACAAATAGACATTTATCAGACTTAGCATCCAGTTTGTCTGATACAGTCCTCTTCACATAAGCAGACAACCCCATATCTTCAAGTAAGATACATGAGGTTTCTTACCATTCCATATCTCATATGGAGTAGTTGAGACTACCTTGGTAGGCATTCTGTTTAACAAGTAAACAGCTGTCTGAAGTGCATGGCCCCAAAAGGACTTAGGAAGAGTCGCATGATTCATCATTGACCTGACCATGTCCAACAAGGTCCGGTTACGCCTCTCAGATACACCATTATGCTGTGGTGTATATGTCCATTGAGATAATATACCATTGTCTCTTAGATAATCAAGAAACTCTTTACTTAAGTATTCACCACCTCGATCCGATCGAAGTATTTTAATACTCTTATCATGTTGTTTCTCTACTTCATTTCTGAATTCTTTGAACCTTTCAAAGGCTTCAGACTTGTGTTTCATCAAGAACACATACCCAAGCCGTGAGTGATCATCGGTGAAGGTAATGAAGTAGCTATAGCCTCCTAATGCTTGAGTTGACATAGGTCCACATACATCAGTATGTATTAGTCCTACTAACTCTCCCACTCGTTCACCTTTTCCAGTAAAAGGTAACTTAGTCATCTTGCCTTTTAAGCATGATTCGCATGTATCGTATGAATCCAATTCAAACGATTCCAGAATTCCACATCGGTGTAATTCGGACATGCGTTTCTTGCTTATATGGCCAAGACGACAATGCCACATATAGGAGTCTATTTGATTATCCTTTCGAGCACGCGTGTTGCTCGCTTCGATATTGAAAATGTCACTGGATACGTCCAACGTATAAATGCCATTACTCAAGGTTCCAGTTCCATAAAGTACGCCATTTAAAGTTATATAACAAGAATTGTTACTAAACGTCAAATGGAAACCATTTCTATTTAAACAGGAAATAGAAACAATGTTCTTTATTAGAGAAGGAACATAATAGCAATTGTCCAGTTCTAAGACTAGTCCACTAGGGAGCTTAAGCAAATAAGTTCCGATGACGACCGCAGCAACCTTTGCTCCATTGCCAACTCGCAAATTTGCCTCCCCTCTGACAAGTCTTCTTCTATTCCTTAGCCCTTGTATGTCATTACATATATGTGAGCTACACCCAGTATCCAATACCCAAGTGTCCAAGGAAATAGAATGACAATTAATAACGAAGATACCTGAAGAGGATGGGGCATCGGATGCCTTCTTCTTCTTCATGGACTCAAGATAAATCTTGTAGTTTCTTCGCCAGTGGCCTTCCTTGCCACAGTGATGGCAAGTTCCCTTTTGCACTGGTTCCGCCTTCTTTGCCTTTTTGTTCTTTCCTTTCTTCTGTTCTTTTGCCTTCCTCTTAGAACCCTTCTTTGAGGAATCAACTAACAGAACCGCCTTCTCCTCATGCTTCACAGAAGGCTCCACAGTCTTCAGCATATTGAGGAGCTCGGGAATGGTGGATTCCAATTTGTTCATCCGATAGTTCATCACAAATTGCTAGAAACTCTTGGGCAAACAATACAGAATTAAGTCAATACTTAACTCATGATCCATCACAAAACCGAGGGTAGCTAGCCGCTCGATGTACCCGTTCATCTTTAGCACAAACTGCAGTACAGATGAACCTTCTTGCATCTTCGTGGTGAAGAGGAGCCTAGAGACCTCGAACCATTCGGATCTCGCTTGCTCATCGAACAACTCATGAAGATGGAAGACCATAGTATTAGCATCCATATGCTTATGCTGCTTTTGCAGCTCAGGTAGCATCGCCGCTAGCATGATGCAACTCGCCAGCTCAGAATCTGCCACATGCTTCTGATAGACCAACATTTGGTCTGGAGTTGCATCGTCCTTAGGACGGTCAGGAAGAGGCTCTTCAAGGACATATGCAAGCTTTTCTGCCTTGAGAACAATTCTCATGTTTCTAAGCCAGTCCAGGAAGTTAGGCCCAGTCAGTTTGTTCGAATCCAAAATAGTGCGCAAATTCAAAGACGTCATGATCAATTTATTGACCTAGAAATACAAAACGAGCATAAATGAGAAAATGATTTTAAAATGCATCAATATACATTTATAAATCCCATTCATTTTTCGAATTTCAAAAACCCCAAAATCACTTCGGGAGATCGTAGGTCCATCTCCGAATGGGCTGATATCCATCATAGTTATGAACAACCTTGGAGAGAGTCCAACAAGCCATTCATAACTACGACGTAGGTATCTTCTATACCGATTGCATATCACGTATATGCAACTATCACAATGTGCTATCAACTAATTGAATGTTCACACATACATCGGGTTGTTAACACATTAACAAGTATGCATCATATGCATAGCACCCAACTTCACCTCCCTTTACATCGACCTTGGAGAGAGTCCAACAAGCCGATGCTCCAGGTTAAAGCCAACCCATTAATCGAAAAATAGTTTTAATATGGTTAGAGCGCATTCAACCAATTAGCCCAGCTTGGAGAGAGTCCAACAACCAAAGCTAACGATTGACCTCGACTCTACCATATTAGTATTAAACTATTCCATGGTTTGAACATGTTCGGGTTCGAGCCGGGCTTGGAGAGAGTCCAACAACCCAAACAAGAAACGGAACTCTGGTTCTAACCATATTAATGGAAGGTGTAGGCTTTAATATTGTTTAAGGGTTTTTATGTCTCATCCTCTTTGCATGCAAATAACTATTATCTACATGGCATGGCATACATGGCATACATCTACATGTCACGACACGCATGGCATAATGTTATGCATCTAATGCATTTACATGGCATACAATTATGTCATGTATATATTTTCTTATATGTCATAACTATTTATGGAAATAAAATATGTTTAAGATTTGATTCTCCAAATCAAATCATAATTAAATTAGGAAACAAATTTCCAAATCTAATCACATATTTTATTCATGGAATTATTTGATTAAGGAAAATCTATTTAGGAAACCAATTTCCTAAATTATTAAAACTACTTATGGAAATAAAATATTTTAAGATTTGATTTCCCAAATCAAATCATGATTAAATTAGGAAACAAATTTCCAGAATCTAATCAAATATTTTATTTATGGAAAATATCAATTTCCATAAATACTTCCAACTTTCCAAAAGTGGAAGATTTCCATAAATACTTCTAGACTTTCCAAAATTGAAAAATTTCCATAAATATTTCTAAATTTCCAAAATTAGAAAATTTCCAGAAATACATTATGACTATCGCAAAATGATTTTTACGATTATGTCGAAACACAACCTGGGCTCTGATACCACTGTTGGGTTTCCGGCACCGCGGCGTGTGTGTGTTCGATCACGTTTCGTAAACATGAACACAGCGGAAGCAATAAAAATAATAAATCTACATTTATTACAACACACACAACACACGCATGCATATTACAACAAGTGTAGACATAACCGTAAATTTAAATTTGCAATAAAAGAAAATTTATCTACGTTATACCTTTCGTATGATGTGTAGCGGGAACGGCATCAACCGGAACGATCCTCGCTAGAATCGTCTCTATCCGTATCCACGCCGAGTTCCTCGGGATGACTTCGCTAAGCCACGAGCTTTGTCTTCATACGGGTTAATAGCCTCGTGTTGAAGACGACGTGATCGAGAGATGATCACGATCCGAATCCAAATTCGGATCCTAATACGAGTTCTCAAAACTCGTTTCTCCGGAGAGGTATTCGTCAACCAATTGACGAATCCTTCGTCCTCCACCTCAGAGGATTACCGGAGATCGAATCCCCGGTAGTTTAGCCGCTGTCGGAGCTCAAACCGTCATCCAAACGACGCTCCGACGAGAGGAGAAGAAGCTGTCTAGAAAACTGGACAGCTTGGTGGAGGAGTAGGCGCCGGCCAAAACAAGGAAGCCAAGTGCTCACCTTTTCACCGAGGACTAGGAAGATCACCGGAGGGTCGCCGGAGGGTCGCCGGAGGATCACCGGCTGAAGCTTGGACGCCGGCAAGGACTTGGACGGCGGCACAAGAAGTTGGGCGGCAATGGAGTTGGGCGGCAACTCCTTGCTAGGGCTTGGATTAGGGCTTAATTATCCATTAAGCCCTCTTTTATAGAGAACTAATTCTCTTAATGGTTATTGGATCATAACAATTAGGCCCGTTAACCCGCTCCATTAAGATAAGTTAAAATAAACCAAACCATGATGGTTTATTTTAAGTTAAAACGAACCGAACCAACTTTTGGTTCATTCGTTTAAAATAAACCAAACCCTTTGGTTTATTCTCCTCCATTGGATTAGAACCAAACCATTTTGGTTCATCCATTATGTCTTCATAAGATACGGCCCATCCACGCTTCCATTGTGACTGAAACGATTTCATGCTCTCTTTATGTTTGGTCCAACCAAACCTAGTTTCTCTCGGTCTGAGAATCCCATTCTCAAGCTCGTTTTAAATCCTTTGGATTACGCTCGTTGTGCGTGTGACCAAATAGGTTCTCGGTTTATGTTGGCCATCTATAATTAACCATTAATTATAGAACGATCATGAGTGGCACCTAGTAGTACATCATGATCCCCAATTAACCGAAAAGATCAACCGCTGATCCGTAACTATTTCAAACCCTTCAAAGAAATGATTCGTGACCCATTCCCTTCACTCATCTTATACCCACTTGGTTTAGGACATGGTCTATTGTGTCAGTCCCCACTAGGCTGACTACGTCACACCTAGCCCAAGTATCATTTCCTCATCCTATGGATTCTAGTTACTGCACATGTATCGAAGAGTACCTTACTCTAAACATGTAATGCTTTGGCCAAAGACTTTAGTAACAATCCGACGAGAGGCCATGGGTATACATCTCCTCGCAAAGAGTGGTAAATCCTTTAAAGGCTATTCAAACACCTTCGATCACTTCGACTTATACCCAATCATCCCGGGTCCACATCTCCTTAGAGATGCTTGCTTAAGATGTCAAAGCATAAGTCTCCATGATCAAGATGACTTGAATGCCGCAAGTCAAAGGAACATCGCACTTAAACCACAGTAAGAACTTCATTGACATATCTATATATGTAGAGAACCATATGAAGTCTTACGGCTGGTCACTCCAATGAACTAGTTACCATAACTAGCATCCACGATTAACTCCGGACATCACTATGTCTCCAGCCAGTGAGAATCAGCTGCTTGGATACACCAAGGAGTATACCTCGTGCTAGTCTCGACGGAATTGATGGTGTCCAAATCCATCAATTCATCGACTAGGGATAATTTCGATACATCACAATTACACATGTAGAGATACTCACTAGTTGTGATCCGATCACAAATTCTCTCATGCTGTGAATCGTATCGTGGACATTCAGTAAATGAGTTTAAGATCCAATCAAATACATAAAACATGTATACTCAAATAGTGAATCTTCATTTATCATATAAATGGTTCATACATAAGGCGATTGCCTTAGGACATCTCTCATATATTACTAACAGTTGATCCACCTGAAGGGGTCAAACCCATTGGGTGTAAGTGGGTCTTTAGGAGAAATACTGACATGGATGGACTTACGCATACCTATATGGGCCGATTGGTGGCTAAAGGTTTCAAGAAAATTCATGGTATTGACTATGATGAAACCTTTTCTCCTGTGGCGATGTTTAAGTCCATTCGGATCTTGCTTGCTATTGCAGCATACCACGATTATGAGATTTGGCAGATGGATGTCAAAACCGCATTTCTGAATGGAAACTTACTCAAGGATGTGTACATGACACAACCTGAGGGTTTTGTAGATCCACAGCATACTGGGAAGGTATGCAAGCTGCAAAGGTCCATTTATGGGCTAAAACAAGCTTCTCGGAGCTGGAATCTTCGATTCGATGATGCGATCAAACAGTTTGGTTTCATCAAGAATGAAGATGAACCCTGTGTCTACAAGAGGGTTAATGGGAACACAGTTGTCTTCCTTGTATTGTATGTGGATGACATACTGCTCATTGGGAATGACATCCCTTCGCTAAAGTCTGTGAAGACTTGGCTCGGGACGTGCTTCTCAATGAAGGACTTAGGTGAAGCAGCCTGGATTCTAGGCATTAAGATCTATAGAGATAGATTTAAGAGATTGCTTGGCCTAAGTCAGAGTACATACATTGACACGGTATTACTTCGGTTTGTCATGCAGAATTCCAAGAAAGGACTTCTGCCGATGTCACATGGTGTGAGTCTTTCGAAGACTCAAAGTCCCTCTTCTAGAGAGGAGAGAGACCGCATAGATAAGATCCCTTACGCATCTGCTATAGGATCTATCATGTACGCCATGCTATGTACTCGTCCTGATGTCTCGTATGCTTTGAGCATGACAAGTAGATACCAGTCAGATCAAGGTGAGCATCACTGGATACCAGTCAAGAATATTCTTAAGTACTTGAGAAGGACTAAAGAATATTTCTTGATATTTGGAGGCGATGAGGAGCTAGCTGTAAGGGGTTACAGCGATGCCAGCTTCCAAACTAACCAGGATGATTATAGATCGCAGTCAGGGTTCATGTTTTGCTTGAATGGTGGCGCTGTGAGCTGGAAGAGTTCGAAGCAGGTCACAGTTGCTGATTCTACAACAGAAGCCGAGTATATCACTGCATCTGAGGTAGCAAAGGAGGAAGTTTGGATCCGCAAGTTCATTACTGAGCTTGGGGTGGTTCCTAGCATTGCAGATCCCATAGAGCTCTATTGTGACAACAATGGAGCGATTGCACAGGCTAAGGAACCTCACTCACACCAGCGGACCAAACACATACTACGGCGCTTCCATCTCATTCGAGAGATTATCGATAGAGGAGATGTGAAGATTTGCAGAGTACCCACAGAGACTAACATCGCAAATCCCTTGACCAAGGCTTTGGCACAGAAAAAGCATGATGGTCACACTAGGTCATTGGGTATTAGATACAACGGTGATTGGCACTAGTGCTAGTGGGAGATTGTTAGTGAAAGCCCTAGAGCCAATCATGTGATGATTGTTGTATGGACTTTATTGTATCATATTCCTATTTATAAAGGCATGGTTATTATATTTACTTGTATTGGTGCCAAATAACTAAATATAATAATGTCCTTGAGTAGTAGGTTCTTATCTATATCAATTGATTGGTTGAATCGATAATGAGATGATATAGAGAACACTACTCTTAATCATTCCTAGTCGAGTATTAACATTCAGGGACAATGTTAATGCGTAGAGACTAGCATGTAGGTCAACACGATGACTTGATCTCACAAGTCATGGATATGAGATATCAAGTTGACACATGGGTATGCATTGGAGAATGTATACTGAATGACCCACCATGAGAAAGTATCATGGATCGTTATATGAGTGTCATATACTTTCTCATGTGGCTATTAGTATGACTATTAGTCCTTAGACCTGAAGTCACCATGGTTCCCTACATAAGGAGTTGCATACTTTGGCTTCGTCAAACGTCACCCGTAAATGGGTGGACTATAAAGGCGATTACTAGGTATGTAACAAATTATGCGGAGGGATGTGAGTGATGTAGATGGGATCTATCCCTCCTATATGACGGGGGTGACATCAATATTCTTTATAGAGTGAGACCACGAAGTGCATGGCCATGCCCAAATGAGTCAATATGAGATATTGAGCTCATTTGATTAGAGTGAGTCTACTTGGAGATCAAGATTTAGATTGTACCAAGGATGACACGGTCTATGCCTCGATTGGTCAATCTAGATGTCAAGGCTAGAGAGACATTTTCACATATTGTGAGAGTCACAATTAGTAGTCACAAAGGTGATGTTGGAGCTCAACATTCTTGTAACTTGGGTAGCAATGATGTGTTGCTAGATACCGCTCATTGCTTATGTTCCTAAATCCGTTTAGGGACATTGCCAACGTTACAAGAACCTATAGGGTCACACACATAAGAGCAATTAGATGGAGATTAGGTTCATATGATGAACCATGAGGATTAGGTTCATGGGATGAACCAAATTGGATTAAGAGTAATCCAAATTAGACTAATTGAGTTAGACTCAAGTTGATTCAAGTGTTGAATGAGTCTAATTTAGATTTGATTCATCAAATCAATTTAAATTAAATGAATAGAGATTCATTAAATTAAATTGACTTGAGTCAAGTGGTTAGATTTGATCAACCATGGGAGATTAGAGGTCAAGTTTGACTTGACTTGAGAGGGAAGATGAAAGGTCAAGTTTGACTTGACCAAATGCCATGTCATGATGATGACTTGGCATGGCCGGCCAATGATGATGCTCCACATCATCATTGACTTGGTCAATTGGTGCCACATCATGAGGGAGACCAAGGGTCATGGGAGTTACATGCATGCATGTAACCCCCCTTCCATGAAGTGGCCGGCCACTTTAGGGATTATGATGATGAATTCATTTTGGTGAGTTACTCGTTCCATCATCTTCTTCCTTGGTGCTCTTCCTCTCAAGCTCTCCCTCTCCTTCCTCATCTTGCCGAGATCTTCTTGGAGTGCTAGCACACTCAAGTTTGTCTCTTTCTCCACCTATTGCTTGTGTGGATACCAATAGAGGAGTGTGCACTTGACACTCTCGAGTTTCGGCGAACTTTTGGACGAGCGGGATAAGCGAAGGGCGTCGCTACGAGGGTAATGATCTCACATCTTAGATCTAAGGTAGATCTAGGGTTTTTAGTAAGCACGTACATGTTTTATTTTAATATATCTTCGCACGGATCCGTGGCCGGGGATTCCGAGGTTTCCGCAACGCAAAAAGCGGTTTTTGCAGCTCGAAAAAACCCAACAGAAATGAGAGCTTCGAAAACGTCGGGAAGAAGTGGAACGCATGAAGAGCCAAACCGCTAGGGTTCGGGCTTATAAAATTTCGACAATCAGTCAACTGTTGTGCCAAAGCAGTCGACTGCTCGTGGTTTTGTGACGCTTGAAGTCAACTACTAGGGTTCGGTGATTGAACTTTTTGCCGAGCTACAAGAATTGATAGTCATTGCTCAACTCTCGTGTCGTGCTAAAGTGACCCGATCGCAATCAAGCAATCGATTGATGTCTAATTATTTGGCTAGAATTTCTAATGCTTTAATTTGTTCACCTAATTTGTTTCATTTTAGTGTGTTTATTGCATGTGTATCGATTATATCAGTATTATGCTTATATTTGTGTATTTGTTAATGTGTTTTGATATTTTTATTTTATTTTCACAAGCATTAATATCCAAGGATTTTGTTCCTAACATCTCACCCTTTTTAGATGTCGAAATACACCATCAAGGTGAACCCTATATTCTTATGAGATGCAATACATCATAAACACACTTTTCATGCAAACATACAATATGCCATATGAAGCATGGCAAGTGTATGACATGCAAAGGTATATAATACCTAAGTGTTAAACCCAATTGCCATTTTCTAAAATTAAAGTAATTTTTGCTTTAAACCCAATTTTCCCAAGTGGTCCAAAAATCCAAAATGGCACACTATGACCTCTAAACCTAATTATGCCAATTTTGATCAATTTTTCATACTTCTCAAATTTATTGGCACATCCTAAAATCCTTTAGGATTAAGTTCCAATTTCATTTCCAAAGTATCACATATCTTTGAAAATGCCCTAAAGTGTCAACTTTACAATGGTTAGGTTAACTACCCATCCAATCAAGTTGATGTTAGTAATATATGAGAGATGTCCTAAGGCAATCGCCTTATGTATGAACCATTTATATGATAAATGAAGATTCACTATTTGAGTATACATATTTCATGTATTTGATTGGATCTTAAACTCATTTACTGGATGTCCACGACACGATTCACAGTATGAGAGAATTTGTGATTGGATCACAACTAGTGAGTATCTCTACGTGTGTAATTGTGATGTATCGGAATTATCCCTAGTCGATGAATTGATGGATTTGGACACCATCAATTCTGTCGAGACTAGCACGAGGTATACTCCTTGGTGTATCCAAGCAGCTGATTCTCACTGGCTGGAGACATTGTGATGTCCGGAGTTAATCGTGGATGCTAGTTATGGTAACTAGTTAATTGGAGTGACCAGCCGTAAGACTTCATATGGTTCTCTACATATATAGATATGTCAATGAAGTTCTTACTGTGGCTTAAGTGCGATGTTCCTTTGACTTGCGGTATTCAAGTCATCTTGACCATGGAGACTTATGCTTTGACATCTTAAGCAAACATCTCTAAGGAGATGTGGACCCGGGATGATTGGGTATAAGTCGAAGTGATCGAAGGTGTTTGAATAGCCTATAAAGGATTCACCACTCCTTGCGAGGAGATGTATACCCATGGCCTCTCGTCGGATTGTTACTAAAGTCTTTAGCCAAAGCATTACATGTTTAGAGTAAGGTACTCTTCGATACATGTGGAGTAACTAGAATCCGTAGGATGAGGAAATGATACTTGGGCTAGGTGTGACATAGTTAGTCTAGTGGGGACTGACACAATAGACCATGTCCTGAACCAAGTGGGTATAAGATGAGTGAAGGGAATGGGGCACGATTCATTCGAGCTACTGAAGGGTTTCAGAAATAGTTCTGGATCAACCGATGATCTTTTCGGTTAATTGGGGATCATGATGTACTACTAGGTGCCACTCATGATCGTTCTATAATTAATGGTTAATTATAGACGGCCAACATAAACCGAGAACCTATTTGGTCACACGCACAACGAGTGTAATCCAAAGGATTTAAAACGAGCTTGAGAATGGGATTCTCAGACCGAGAGAAACTATGTTTGGTTGGACCAAACATAAAGCGAGCATGAAATTGTTTCAGTCGCAATGGAAGCGTGGATGGGTCGTGTCTTATGAAGACATAATGGATGGACCAAAATGGTTTGGTTCTAATCCAATGGATGAGAATAAACCAAAGGGTTTGGTTTATTTTAAACGAATGAACCAAAAGTTGGTTCGGTTCATTTTAACTTAAAATAAACCATCATGGTTTGGTTTATTTTAACTTATCCTAATGGAGCAGGTTAACGGGCCTAATGGTTATGATCCAATAACCATTAAGAGAAGTAGTTCTCTATAAAAGAGGGCTTAAGGGATAATTAAGCCCTAATCCAAAACCCTAGCCCTTGGAGTTGCCGCCCACCCCTTGAAGGAGTTTTCGGCGCCAACCCTAGTGTGCCGCCGCCCAACCCCTTGTGCCGCCGTCCAACTTGTTGCCGGCGTCCAAGCTTCAGCCGGCTATCCTCCGGCGACCCTCCGGTGATCTCCTATAGGTTTGGCATCAAGGTGAGCCTTTTCTTTCCTTGGTTGGCCGGCGCCTATATCCTCCACCAAGCTGTCCAGTTTTCTGGACAGCTTCTCCTCCTCTCGTCGGAGCGTCATTTGGACGACGGTTAGTGCTCCGACAGCGGCTAACTTACCGGGGATTTGATCTCCGGTAATCCTCTGAGGTGGGGGACGAAGGATTCGTCAAACGGTTGACGAATACCTCTCCGGAGAATCGAGTTTTGAGGACTCGGTTTTGGATCCGAATTTGGATTCGGATTGTGATCATCTCTCGATCACGTCGTCTTCAACACGAGGCTAGTAACCCGTACAAAGACGAAGCTCGTGGCTTAGCGAAGTCATCCCGAGGAGCTCGGCGTGGATACGGATAGAGACGATTCTTACGAGGATCGTTCCGGTTGATGCCGTTCCCGCTACACGTCATACGAAAGGTATAACGTAGATAATTTTCTTTTATTGCAAATTTTAATTTACGGTTATGTCTACACTTGTTGTAATATGCATGCGTGTGTTGTGTGTGTTGTAATAAATATAGATTTATTATTTTAATTGCTTCCGCTGTGCTCATGTTTGCAAAACATGATCGAACACACACACGCTGCGGTGCCGGAAACCCAACAGTGGTATCAGAGCCCAGGTTGTGTTTCGACATAATCGTAAAATTGGTTTTGCGATAGTCATAATGTATTTCTGGAAATTTTCTAAATTTTGGAAATTTAGAAGTATTTATGGAAATTTTTCAATTTTGGAAAGTCTAGAAGTATTTATGGAAATCTTCCGCTTTTGGAAAGTTGGAAGTATTTATGGAAATTGATATTTTCCATAATTAAAATATTTGATTAGATTCTGGAAATTTGTTTCCTAATTTAATCATGATTTGATTTAGGAAATCAAATCATAAAAATATTTTATTTCCATAAGTAGTTTCAATGATTTAGGAAATTGGTTTCCTAAATAGATTTTCCTTAATCAAATAATTCCATGAATAAAATATGTGATTAGATTTGGAAATTTATTTCCTAATTTAATTATGATTTGATTTGGAGAATCAAATCTTAAACATATTTTAGTTCCATAAATAGTTATGACATATAAGGAAATTAAATACATGACATAATTGTATGCCATGTAATTGCATTAGATGCATAACATTATGCCATGCGTGTCGTGACATGTAGATGTATGCCATGTATGCCATGCCATGTAGATAATAGTATTTTGCATGCAAAGAGGATGAGACATAAAAACCCTTAATCAATATTAAAGCCTACACCTTCCATTAATATGGTTAGAACCAGAGTTCTGTTTCTTGTTTGGGTTGTTGGACTCTCTCCAAGCCCGGCTCAAACCTGAATATGTTCAAACCATGGAATAGTTTAATACTAATATGGTAAGAGTCAGAGGTCAATCGTTAGCTTTGGTTGTTGGACTCTCTCCAAGCTGGGCTAATTGGTTGAAAGCGCTCTAACCATATTAAAACTATGTCCTGATTAATGGGTTGGCTTTAACCTCGAGCATCGGCTTGTTGGACTCTCTCCAAGGTCGATGTAAAGGGAGGTGAAGTTGGGTGCTATGCATATGATGCATACTTGTTAATGTGTTAACAACCCGATGTATGTGTGAACATTCAATTAGTTGATAGCACATTGTGATAGTTGCATATACGTGATATGCAATCGGTATAGATGATACCTACCGTCGTAGTTATGAATGGCTTGTTGGACTCTCTCCAAGGTTGTTCATAACTATGATGGATATCAGCCCATTCGGAGATGGACCTACAATCTCCCGAAGTGATTTTGGGGTTTTTTGAAATTCGAAAAATGAATGGGATTTATAAATGTATATTGATGCATTTTAAAAATCATTTTCTCATATATGCTTGTTTTGTATTTCTAGGTCAATAAATTGATCATGACATCTTTGAATTTACGCACTATTTTGGATTCGAACAAACTGACTGGGCCTAACTTCCTGGACTGGCTTAGAAACCTGAGAATTGTTCTCAAGGCGGAAAAGCTTGCATATGTCCTTGAAGATCCTCTTCCTGACCGTCCTAAGGACGATGCAACTCCAGACCAAATGTTGGTCTATCAGAAACATGTGGCAGATTCTGAGCTGGCGAGTTGCATCATGCTAGCGGCGATGGTACCTGAGCTGCAAAAGCAGCATGAGCATATGGATGCTAATACTATGGTCTTCCATCTTCATGAGTTGTTCGATGAGAAAGCGAGATCCGAAAGGTTCGAGGTCTCTAGGCTCCTCTTCACTACGAAGATGCAAGAAGGTTCGTCTGTAGTGCAGTTTGTGCTAAAGATGAACGGGTACATCGAGCGGCTAGCTACCCTCGGTTTTGTGATGGATCATGAGTTAAGTATTGACTTAATTCTGCATTGTTTTCCCAAGAGTTTCTCGCAATTTGTGATGAACTATCGGATGAACAAATTGGAATCCACCATTCCCGAGCTCCTCAATATCAAGGTGGAGCCTTCAGAAGCATGAAGAGAAGGCGGTTCTTTAGTTGATTCCTCAAAGAAAGGTTCTAAGAGGAAGGCAAAAGAATGTAAGAAAGGAAAGAACAAAAGGCAAAGAAGGCGGAACCGGAAAGGGCACTTGCCATCATCAGGGCAAGGAAGGCCCTTCGCAAAGAAACTGCAAGATTTATCTTGAGTCCATGAAGAAGAAGAAGGCATCCGATGCCCCATCCTCTTCAGGTATCTTCGTTATTGATTGTCATTCTATTTCCTTAGACACTTGGGTATTGGATACTGGGTGTAGCTTACATATATGTAATGACATACAGGGGCTAAGGAATAGAAGAAGACTTGTCAGAGGGGAGTCAAATTTGTGAGTTGGCAATGGAGCAAAGGTTGCTGCGGTCGCCATCGGAACTTATTTGCTGAAGCTCCCTAGTGGACTAGTCTTGGAACTGGACAATTGCTATTATGTTCCTTCTCTAATAAAGAACATTGTTTCTATTTCTTGCTTATATAGAAATGGTTTCCATTTGACATTTAGTAACAATTGTTGTTATATAACTTTGAATGGCGTACTTTATAGAACTGGAACTTTGAGTAATGGCATTTATACATTGGACGTATCCAGTGACATTTTCAATATTGAAGCGAGCAAAACGCGTACTCGAAAGGATAATCACATAGACTCCTATATGTGGCATTGTCGTCTTGGCCATATAAGGAAGAAACGCATGTCCGAATTACACCGATGTGGAATTTTGGAATCGTTTGAATTGGATTCATACGATACATGCGAATCATGCTTAAAAGGCAAGATGACTAAGTTACCTTTTACTGGAAAAGGTGAACGAGTGGGAGAGTTACTAGGTCTAGTACATACTGATGTATGTGGACCTATGTCAACTCAAGCTTTAGGAGGCTATAGCTACTTCATTACCTTCACCGATGATCACTCACGGTTTGGGTATGTGTTCTTGATGAAACACAAGTCTGAAGCCTTTGAAAGGTTCAAAGAATTCAGAAATGAAGTAGAGAAACAACATGACAAGAGTATTAAAATACTTCGATCGGATCGAGGTGGTGAATACTTAAGTCAAGAGTTTCTTGATTATCTAAGAGACAATGGCATATTGTCTCAATGGACTCCGCCCTATACACCACAGCATAATGGTGTATCTGAGAGGCGTAACCGGACCTTGTTGGACATGGTCAGGTCAATGATGAATCATGCGACTCTTCCCAAGTCCTTTTGGGGTTATGCACTTCAGACAGCTGTTTACTTGTTAAACAGAATGCCTACCAAGGTAGTCTCAACTACTCCATATGAGATATGGAATGGTAAGAAACCTCATGTATCTTACTTGAAGATATGGGGTTGTCCTGCTTATGTGAAGCGGACAGTATCAGACAAATTGGATGCTAAGTCTGATAAATGTCTATTTATTGGATACCCTAAGGAAACAAGGGGTTACCAATTCTATCATCATGTGGAACAAAAGGTGTTTGTTTCAAGGCATCTTTGTGTTTCTAGAGAAAGAGTTTCTCTTGCAAGAAAGCGATGGGAGTATCGTCGAGCTTGAGGAGGCTCGAGAGACTCAAATAGACATTGATGAGATACCTGGTGAAGCACAACAGCCGACAACTCATAGTGATGAGCAATCGGCTGGACCTATTGTAACACCACATCTTCGTAGATCTGGTAGAACAACCAATATTCCTGAGAGATATGGATTTCTTGTAAGTGAATCGAGCACGTGTTACTCATTGATGATGAGAGCCTACAGTTATGAAGAAGTCTTTGACAAGTTGAGAAAGGGATAAGTGGCTTGGTGCCATGAAGTCGGAAATGGATTCCATGTATGAAAACCAAGTTTGGAACTTGGTTGACCCACCTGAAGGCATAAAGCCTATAGGGTGCAAGTGGGTTTTCAAGAAGAAAACCGACATGGATGGTAATGTGATTACCTATAAGGCTAGATTGGTGGCGAAAGGATATCGTCAAAAATAAGGTGTTGATTATGACGAAACCTATTCGCATGTAGCTATGCTTAAATCCATTCGGATGCTCCTGGCCATAGCGGCTCATTATGATTATGAGATATGGCAGATAGATGTGAAAACAGCTTTTTCTTAATGGAAACCTGCTCGAGGATGTGTATATGATACAGCCTGAGGGTTTCACATCGGTTGATAAAACCAAGGTATGCAAATTGCGACGATCCATTTATGGATTGAAGCAAGCATCCAGGAGCTGGAATATCCGTTTTGATGAGACGATCAAAAAGTTTGATTTCTCACAAAATCCAGACGAACCTTGTGTGTACAAGAAGGTTAGTGGGAGTGCAGTCGTGTTCCTAGTATTGTATGTCGATGACATATTACTTATAGGAAATGATGTGTCAATCTTACAGTCAGTTAAGGTTTGGTTATCCAAGACATTCTCCATGAAAGACCTGGGAGAAGCAACCTACATCCTTGGGATTAAGATCTATAGAGATAGATCGAAACGGTTGCTTGGTCTTTCGCAGTCTACATATATAGACCGAGTGCTAAAGAGGTTTAGCATGTCGGAATCCAAGAAAGGTTATCTGCCCATCGGGCATGGGTACACCTTCGAAGTCTATGTGTCCGCGCACAGAAGACGAGAGGATTTGCATGAGTAAGATTCCCTATGCATCCGCAATAGGATCTATCATGTATGCTATGTTATGTACGAGGCCCGATGTATCGTATGCGCTCGAGTGTCACGAGCGGATACCAATCCGATCCGAGAATGGATCATTGGGCGGTATTAAGACGATCCTTAAGTACTTGAGAAGAACTAAGGATGTGTTCCTAATATATGGAGAAGGGGACATGGTGATACGCGGGTATACGGATGCGGCTTCGAGACGGACAAGGATGATTCGAGTCTCGATGCGGATCGTGTTCACCTTGAATAGAAGCGCGATGAGTTGGAAAAGTTCCAAACAAGAGAGCAGCGGATTCTACCGCGAGGCGAATATATTGCGGCCGGAGCGGCGAAGGCGGTTTGGATCGAAGTTCGTTTATGAACTTGGTGTGATTCCGGCCATTGTTGAAGCAATACCGGTCTCCTGCGACAACAATGGAGCAATTGCACAGGCGAAAGAGCCAAGGTCTCATCAACGATCCAAACATGTGCTTCGCCGCTATCATCTTATCAGAGAGATCATCAGTAGGAACGAAATACAAATCGAGAAAATTCTCATTGAAAGGAACTTAGCGGATCCTTTGACTAAAGCATTACCTCAAAGTAAGTTTGAGGGTCATGTTAGAGCTTATGGTATTGGATACCGTAGCGATTGGCATTAGGCCAAGTGGGAGTCTGTTAGTAATATATGAGAGATGTCCTAAGGCAATCGCCTTATGTATGAACCATTTATATGATAAATGAAGATTCACTATTTGAGTATACATGTTTTATGTATTTGATTGGATCTTAAACTCATTTACTGAATGTCCACAATACGATTCACAGCATGAGAGAATTTGTGATTGGATCACAACTAGTGAGTATCTCTACATGTGTAATTGTGATGTATCGGAATTATCCCTAGTCGATGAATTGATGGATTTGGACACCATCGATTCTGTCGAGACTAGCACGAGGTATACTCCTTGGTGTATCCAAGCAGCTGATTCTCACTGGCTGGAGACATTGTGATGTCCGGAGTTAATCGTGGATGCTAGTTATGGTAACTAGTTCATTGGAGTGACCGGTAGTAAGACTTCATATGGTTCTCTGCATATATAGATATGTCAATGAAGTTCTTCTTGTGGCTTAAGTGCGATGTTCCTTTGACTTGCGGTATTCAAGTCATCTTGATCATGGAGACTTATGCTTTGACATCTTAAGCAAACATCTCTAAGGAGATGTGGACCGGGATGATTGGGTATAAGTCAGTGATCGAAGGTGTTTGAATAGCCTATAAAGATTCACCACTCCTTGCGAGGAGATGTATACCCATGGCCTCTCGTCGGATTGTTACTAAAGTCTTTGGCCAAAGCATTACATGTTTAGAGTAAGGTACTCTTGATACATGTGGAGTAACTAGAATCCGTAGGGCGAGAAATGATACTTGGGCTAGGTGTGGCGTAGTCGGCCTAGTGAGGCCCGACACAATAGACCATGTCACGAACCAAGTGGGTATAAGATGAGTGAAGGAATGAGGCCGCGATTCATTCGAGCTCTTGAAGGGTTTGAGAAATAGTTACGGATCAACCGTTGATCTTTTTGGTTAATTGGGGATCATGATGTACTACTAGGTGCCACTCATGATCGTTCTATAATTAATGGTTAATTATAGACGGCCAACATAAACCGAGAACCTATTTGGTCACACGCACAACGAGTGTAATCCAAAGGATTTAAAACGAGCTTGAGAATGGGATTCTCGGACCGAGAGAAACTATGTTTGGTTGGACCAAACATAAAGCGAGCATGAAATTGTTTCAGTCGCAATGGAAGCGTGGATGGGCCGTGTCTTATGAAGACATAATGGATGGACCAAAATGGTTTGGTTCTAATCCAATGGATGAGAATAAACCAAAGAGTTTGGTTTATTTTAAACGAATGAACCAAAAGTTGGTTCGGTTCGTTTTAACTTAAAATAAACCATCATGGTTTGGTTTATTTTAACTTATCCTAATGGAGCGGGTTAACGGGCCTAATGGTTATGATCCAATAACAATTAAGAGAAGTAGTTCTCTATAAAAGAGGGCTTAAGGGATAATTAAGCCCTAATCCAAAACCCTAGCCCTTGGAGTTGCCGCCCACCCCTTGAAGGAGTTTTCGGCGCCAACCCTAGTGTGCCGCCGCCCAACCCCTTGTGCCGCCGTCCAACTTGTTGCCGGCGTCCAAGCTTCAGCTGGCTATCCTCCGGCGACCCTCCGGTGATCTCCTATAGGTTTGGCATCAAGGTGAGCCTTTTCTTTCCTTGGTTGGCCGGCGCCTATATCCTCCACCAAGCTGTCCAGTTTTCTGGACAGCTTCTCCTCCTCTCGTCGGAGCGTCGTTTGGACGACGGTTAGTGCTCCGACAGCGGCTAACTTATCGGGGATTTGATCTCCGGTAATCCTCTGAGGTGGGAGACGAAGGATTCGTCAAACGGTTGACGAATACCTCTCCGGAGAATCGAGTTTTGAGGACTCGGTTTTGGATCCGAATTTGGATTCGGATTGTGATCATCTCTCAATCACGTTGTCTTCAACACGAGGCTAGTAACCCGTACGAAGATGAAGCTCGTGGCTTAGCGAAGTCATCCCGAGGAGCTCGGCGTGGATACGGATAGAGACGATTCTTACGAGGATCGTTCCGGTTGATGCCGTTCCCGCTACACGTCATACGAAAGGTATAACATAGATAATTTTCTTTTATTGCAAATTTTAATTTACGGTTATGTCTACACTTGTTGTAATATGCATGTGTGTGTTGTGTGTGTTGTAATAAATATAGATTTATTATTTTTAATTACTTCCGCTGTGCTCATGTTTACGAAACATGATCGAACACACACACGCCGCGGTGCCGGAAACCCAACAGTTGACACCCCCTAATCCATCTAGCGTGAGGGAATCACATTCTTAGGAACCCAAAATCTATTTGAGCCCCTTTGTTTTTCTAGGTACTCACCAGGGATATCCTCTTTTAGTACCTTCCTAATGACCCTCTTAGGCTTGTATGCCCTGGTCATTTGGGTCTTGTCAAGGTTAACCTTAGGGGTAACTCCTCTTGTAACCTTCTTAGTGACCTTCTTAGGTTCCTTAGAAACCTTAGTCACTAGACACACATCATGGTCAACCCTAGGGATAACTACCCTTGTGACCTCAACTTTCCTAGACCTAGACTTGGTTCCATAATCAATTGGAACAATGTGATAGGTAGGCTTATTTACCTTGGACCTAGGCATATGACTCAAGCCTTTCTTGCCCATGGATGAGTCTTGCCTATTAACCCCTAGATTTTGTCCATTAGACCCTAGAATCATATTTTCCATTTTACTCAAGCTTTGACCTCTAAGCTTGATTTTTCAACACTAATTTCCCAATTTTTGAATTTTCATTTATTCTTCGGGCATTGTTCTTTCTTTTAGGCATATACCTACCCCTCTTAGGGTTAATGTCTAAATAGTTCTCTACCTTCCTAATAGCTTTCTTAGGTAGAGTAGTCTTAGGGGTAGTGGTTCTAGTACTATCCTTATTCCTAATTTCATATGATTTAGCACCTAAGCAATAAAATTTATTATTACGAGCATGCTTTTTATGATCATGAGCAATTGCAATAAAATTTCTAGCATGCTTTTGACTTTTAATTAAAGAAGAAGCATAATTAAAAGTTACCTTAGGGTTTGCCTTAGCTCCCTCTACATGTGTAGCTCCTCCCTTACCCTTGGTTTGCTTCCTCCCCCTAGGGCATTGAGTCCTATAGTGCCCCTTTTGATGACATTTGAAGCATACTATATGCTCCATGCTATTAATAGTTGGGGCTCCGATATCCTTTAACTTGTCCTTGACATTTGGTGTTGGTTGAACCTTCTTGACTCTTTTTGGACACTTGCTCTTGTTGTGTCCTACTTCCCTACATTCAAAGCATGTGATGCGATTTTTATTCTTAATGACTATGCTTGAGTTACCTTGCATGGTAGGAGAATTTTTGTTTTCTTCTTCATTTCTCCCGGATGTAGATGCTTCTTCTTGTTCTTGCTCCAGGATATAAGATTGCCTCTCCTCCCCCTCAATCGTCTAGGTGGAGGCTTCTTCTACTTCCTCTTATGATCCGAATGTTGGGCATCTCTCAGCTTTCGAATCCTCAAGCTCTTAGGATGATGATGCACATTCTTCTTGAGCTTGAGAGGATGAGCACTCCTCTTCTTCTTTTTTTGGTGCCGGTTCGGGATTTTCATGGAACTTGACCAACTTGTTCCACAACTCCTTAGTATCCCTATAACCTCCTAATATAGATAAAATATCACTAGGTATCAAATTTACTAACATTTTTATTAGCTTAACGGTTGTCTCGAATTTTTGTCGTTGCTCCTTGGTCCACCTCTTCATCTTAAGAATTTCTCCTTTCTTGCCCCTTAGAGCATCGAATCCTATAATCACAGCAAACCAATTTTCTATATTGGATATTAGTAAATATTCCATCCTACCTTTCCAATATGTGAAATCTTCGCGATCAAAGGCGAGTGGAATTGTTATGTCATCGCCCAATCTCTCATTGAGCACCATATTCTCCTTCTCCTCTAGTGTGTTTGTCATTAGTGGTTAGTCCAAATGAAGAGCCTACAGGGCTCTGATACCAATTGTAGGAACATTCATGATGCGCTAGAGGGGGGGTGAATAGCAGTTTTACGTCATCGCTTGGAATTTGATCATGATCGCCTCTACAATTCATTAGTATGTGCATCAGAATATAGAATAAAACATAAACTAAAGAACAAGAAAATCACATGCACGAGATAAGAATATAACGTGGTTCAGAACCTAGGGTTCCTACTCCACGGATGAGCTCAAGTGAGCTCTAGTGATGCAGACAACACTAATAAACTCCTCAAAACAATCTAGAGGAGGAGAAACCTCTTACAAGTAATTACAAAAGTAATACAACAATGAGAACAAGATACAAGTAACTACACTAAGCAAATGAATACAAGTAAAGAAAAACACTTTACAAATGTGAGCTTTGAATGCTTAATCTTTGGTTGCTTTTGGAATGCCTTGAAGATCTGGAATGCAATAGCAATTCCCCTTTAAATTCTTCAAGAAATGCTGGCAAAAATCCTCCTCTTCGTGCTCCTTATAAAGTTGCAACTTAAGCTAATTTTTTCCTAGCAATCGACTACTATAAGGCACCAGTCGAATGCCCCTATAGCCGTTGTCTCATAATGGTTCAATCCACACTAGAAAAACTCCAACGGATACACTAGCAGTCGATTGCCCTTACCAGCAATCGACTGCTGGCCTGACAGTCGATTGATCAGTCGACTACCAAAGCTTCTGTGCTCGTGTCCACTTAGAAAAGTGGACTGTCATTCATGACAGTCGACTGATGTGGAACAGTTGACTGCTGCACCATAGAACAACAGTCGAGCATTAGTCGACTCATGACAAATCGACTGGTCATGATCCCATTCAACTGATCCAAGTTGACTAGGTTGCCAAGTGTCAAACACTCAGCTAGTCGACTGATCCTTAAACCCAGTCGACTGATAAACCTCAAACATGACGTTTAACTCAAGTATGATCTTTTCATACTTGATAGATCACCTTTAGCCAAAACCTAAGCCTTCTAGCCACCTCCATCATCCTCATGCCTATCGGACCCCTCCAAGTCATCCATGACTTGTTCATCCATACGCTAGCTTTCAGATGCTTCTATCGGCTATTGTCATGCTAAACGGGTCTACTTTACCAAGGTACATTTGGACTTACGTTGCCAAGACACCTGCTTGGACTTTATGCCGCCAAACATTGGACTTATGCCACCAAGACTACAACATGGATTTTACGTCGGCAATATTACACCCTTGGACTTCCCTTGCCGACTCCATGTTGGACTTTTCAATTTCAAAGACCCATGCTTAGACTTTCCAATTGCCAAGTACCCATGACTTAGACTTTACCAATGCCAAGACCCATGCTTGGACTTTCCATGCCAAGTACTCATGACTTAGACTTTACCATTGGCAAGACTCATTCTTGGACTTCCCATGACAATCACATTGTCATACATTTCGTCGAACATCAAAATACTACTCGAGTAAAGCTCGAGCCTAGTCAATCATGAAATGGGCCACTTGCACCAACACAGGTCACAATTGACCAGACTCGAGTGGGACTCGAGTAGGGTTTTAATGTTTGACAATAGATTTGACCATTGTTTGACAATATGGGATTAACCATATGTTGACCATATGACAAGTGGATGTTTGGGATATCTAAGGTCATATGGGGAAGATTATAAGGAGGCAATTTTTGGAGCAATCGACCACAGATCAAGGTTGACCAAGATCGAGTGAGACTCTAGTGGGAAGTCCAAGTTTGGAGACTTGGCAAGGGAAAGTCCAAGAATGGATTCTTTGCAATGGAGAAGGCCAAGTATGGATACTTTTGGCAAGGGAAAGTCCTAGGGTGAATTCTTGGCAATGGAAAACTCCAATGGTGTAGTCTTGGACATGTAAATCCAAGTGTGTAGTCTTGGCGGTGAAAGTCCAAACATTGAGGCTTGGCAATGGAGAAGTCACAAAGGCACGACCTTTTGGCAAAGGAGACCCAGTTAGCATGACATAGCCGATGGAAGCACCTGAAGGATAATGCGAGGGGTGAAGGAGTCGTGGAGGACTCAGATGAACCATGAGGGTGTGAGGCTGATGTAGGTGGCTAGAAGGCTTAGGTTTATGCAAAGGGTACCAAAAAGCATGACATGGCTGATGGAAATATTTGAAGGCAAGTGCAAAGGGTGAATGACTCGTGGAGGACTCACATGGACCCTAAGAGTAAGAGGCTGATGGAGGTCGCTAGAAAGCTTAGGTCTAGGCTAAGGGTGGTTGATCAAGTATGAGGGGATCATACTTGGGTTAAACCTTATGGTTGACATTTACTAGTCAACTGGGGCTTTGGACTAGTTGACTGGTTGAGTTAATAACACTCAAGAGCTCAGCTGACTTGTGGTAGTTGATTGGGGTTATGACCCAGTCGATTGCTTGAGTAGTTGACTGAGGCTCAACGGCTCAAGTTATGCTCTATCATCGACTGGTAGCTTTCAATAGTAGACTAGGCGCTAGCAGTCGAGTGTCATGGATGGGCAGTTCACTGGTCATAAATGACTAGAGCACAGAAGGTCTCGTTGTCAACTGAGCAATCGACTATTGGCATTACAGTCGACTGCTGGTAAGGGCAGTCGACTGCTCAAGTATACTTTGTTATTAATATATGAGAGATGTCCTAAGGCAATCGCCTTATGTATGAACCATTTATATGATAAATGAAGATTCACTATTAGAGTATACATATTTTCATGTATTTGATTAGATCTTAAATTCATTTACTGAATGTCCACGATACGATTCACAGCATGAGAGAATTTGTGATTGGATCACAACAAGTAAGTATCTCTACATGTGTAATTGTGATGTATCGGAATTATCCCTAGTCAATGAATTGATGGATTTTGACACCATTGATTCTGTCGAGACTAGCACGAGGTATACTCCTTGGTTTATCCAAGCAATTGATTCTCACTAGCTGGAGACATTGTGATGTCCGGAGTTAATCGTGGATGCTAGTTATCGTAACTAGTTCATTGGAGTGACCGGCAGTAAAACTTCATATGGTTCTCTACATATATAGATATGTCAATGAAGTTCTTACTGCAGCTTAAGTGCGATGTTCCTTTGACTTGCAGTATTCAAGTCATCTTGATCATAAAGACTTATGCTTCGACATCTTAAGCAAGCATCTCTGAGGAGATGTGGACCCGGGATGATTGGGTATAAGTTGAAGTGATTAAAGGTGTTTGAATAGCCTATAAAGGATTCACCACTCCTTGTGAGGAGATGTATACCCATGGCCTCTCGTCGGATTGTTACTAAAGTCTTTGGCCAAAGCATTACATGTTTAGAGTAAGGTACTCTTCGATACATGTGTAGTAACTAGAATCTGTAGGAAGAAAAAATGACGCTTGGGCTAGGTGTGACGTTGTCAACCTAGTGGGGACTGACACTATAGACCATGTCCTGAACCAAGTGGGTATAAGATGAGTGAAGGGAATGGGGCACGATTCATTCGAGCTGCTGAAGGGTTTCAGAAATAGTTCTGGATCAACCGTTGATCTTTTCGGTTAATTGGGGATCATGATGTACTACTAGGTGCCACACATGATCGTTCTATAATTAATGGTTAATTATAGACGACTAACATAAACCGAGAACCTATTTGGTCACACGCACAACGAGCGTAATCCGAAGGATTTAAAACGAGCTTGAGAATGAGATTCTCAGACCGAGAGAAACTAGGTTTGGTTGGACCAAACATGGAGCGAGCATGAAATCGTTTCAGTCCCAATGGAAGTGTGGATGGGTCGTGTCTTATGAAGACATGATGGATGAACCAAATTGGTTTGGTTCTAATCCAATGGAGGGAATAAACCAAAGGGTTTGGTTTGTTTTAAACGAATGAACCAAAGTTGGTTTGGTTCGTTTTAACTTAAAATAAACCATCATGGTTTGGTTTATTTTAACTTAAATTAATATAGTGGGTTAACGGGCCTTTGGTTATGATGCGATAACCATTAAGAGAATTTGTTCTCTATAAAATAGGGCTTAAGGGTTTTGTTAAGCCCTAATCAAAAGCTTTGCAACCCTAATAGTTGCCGCCCCCTCCTCTCCTTTGTGAAGTCGACGCAAACCCTAGTGTCGCCGCCCACCACCACCTAGCTCCCTTGCCGGCGTCCAGAAGGAGCTATCCTTCCCTCTTGCCGGCGTCGACCTGCTGTCGGGGAAGCTCCGGTGATCTCCTTTGGGTCCGACAATAAGGTGGAGGATGAAGGATTCGTCAAACGGTTGACGAATACCTCTTCGGAGAAGCGAGTTTTTGAGGACTCGTTTTGGATCCGAATTTTTATTCGGATCGTGATCTTCTCTCGATCACATTGTCTTCAACACGAGGCTAGTAACCCGTACATAGACGAGGCTCGTGACTTTGTGAAGTCATCTCGAAGATACTCACTGTGGATACGGATAGAGACGATTCTAGCTAAAATTGTTCCGATTGATACCTTTCCCAATACACGTGATACGTCAGGTATACGTAGTGTAAATTTCCTTTTTTTGCAAAATTTAAATTTACGGTTATGTCTACACATGTTTTACTATGCATGCGTGTGATGTGTGTGTTGTAATAAATTAGATTTATTATTTTATTCCTTCCGTTGTGCACATGTTTACGAAACATGTTCGAACACACACACACACACCGCGGTGCCGGAAACCCAATAGTGGTATCAGAGCCCAGGTTGTGTTTCGATATAATCGTAAAAAAATTTTTACGATAGTCATAATGGTATTTCTGGAAATTTTCTACTTTTGGAAAGTTAGAAGTATTTATAGAAATTTTTAATTTTGGAAAGTCTAGAAGTATTTATGAAAATCTTCTACTTTTGGAAAGATGGAAGTATTTATGGAAATTGATATTTTCCATAAATAAAATATTTGATTAGATTTGGAAATTTGTTTTCTACTTTAATCTTGATTTGATTTGGGAAATGAAATCTTAAAAATATTTTATTTCCATAAGTAGTTTTGATGATTTAGGAAATTGGTTTCCTAAATTTACTTTCCTTAATCAACTATTTCCACAAAAAAAATATGTGATTAGATTTGGAAAATTGTTTACTAATTTAATCATGATTTGATTTTGGAAATAAAATCTTAAAAATATTTTATTTCAATAAGTAGTTTTGATGATTTAGGAAATTGGTTTCCTAAATTAACTTTCTTTAATCAACACTTTCCACAAATAAAATATGTGATTAGATTTGGAAATTTTTTCCTAATTTAATCATTATTTGATTTGGAGAATCAAATCTTAAACATATTTTATTTCCATAAATAGTTATGACATATAAGAAAATTTTGTACATGACATAATTGTATGTCATTAAATTGCATTAGATGCATATCATTATGCCATACGTGTCGTGACATGTAGATGTATGCCATATATGTTATGGCATGTAGATAATAGTTATTTGCATGCAAAGAGGATGAGACATAAAAACACTTACTCAATATTAAAAGCCTACACCTTCCATTAATATGGTTAGAACCAGAGTTCCGTTTCTTGTTCGGGTTGTTGGACTCTCTCCAAGGCCGACTCGAACCCGAACATGTTCAAACCATGGAATAGTTTAATACAAATATGGTAAGAGTCAGAGGTCAATCGTTAGCTTTTGTTGATGGACTCTCTCCAAGCCGGGCTAATTGGTTGAATGCGCTCTAACCATATTAAAACTATTTCTCGATTAATGGGTTGGCTTTAACCTAGAGCATCGGCTTGTTGGACTCTCTCCAAGGTCAATGTTAAGGGAGGTGAAGTTGGGTGCTATGCATATGATGCATACTTGTTAATGTGTTAACAACCCGATGTATGTGTGAACATTCAATTAGTTGATAGCACATTGTGATAGTTGCATATGTGTGATATGCAATCAGTATATTTGATACCTACCATCGTAGCTATGAATGGCTTGTTGGACTCTCTCTAAGGTTGTTCATATCTATGTTGGATATCAGCCCATTCGGAGATGGACCTACGATCTCCCGAAGTGATTTTGGGGTTTTTGAAATTCAAAAAATGAATGGGATTTATGAATGTATATTGATGCATTTTAAATCATCTTTCTCATATATGCTCGTTATGTATTTCTAAGATTGATCATGATGTCTTTGAATTTGCGTTCCATTTTGGATTCGAATAAATTGACTGGGTCGATCTTCTTAGACTTGCTTAGAAACTTGAGAATTGTTCTCAACGTTGAAAAGCTTGCGAATGTCCTTGAAGCGCCTCTTCTCGCCCATCCTAGTGACAATGCAACTCTGGACCAATTGTTGGCCTATCAGAAACATGTGACTGATTCTGAACAAATGAGTTGCATCATGTAGCCATGATGAAACCCAAGCTACGGAAGCATGGATGCTCATATCGTAGTCCTTCATCTTTATGAGTTGTTTGATAAGCAAGTGAGATTCGAAAGGTTCAAAGTCTCCAAGCTCCTCTTCACCTCTGAGATGCAAGAAGGTTCATCTGTGGTACTGCTCAACATGCTGAAGACTGTGGAGCCTTCTGAGAAGCATGGGCAGGGGACGATGTTGTTAGTTGATTCCTCGAAGAAAGGTTCTAAGAGTGAGTCAAAGGAACAACAGAAGGGGAAGAAGAAAAAGGCTAAAAAGGCAGAACCAGCTCAAAAGGGCACTTGCCATTATTATGGAAAGTAGGGCCAATGGCGAAGAAATTGCAAGATTTATCTTGAGTCCGTGAAGAAGAATAAGGCATAAGATGCTCCATCTTTTTCATATATCTTCGTTATTGATTATCATTCTATTTCCTCAGACACTTGGGTATTGGATACTGGGTGTGGCTCACATATATGTAATGACATACATGGGCTAAGGAATAGAAGAAGATTCATCAAGGGAGAGACAAATTTACGTGTTGGGAATGGAGCAAAGGTTGCTGCACTCGCCATAGGAATGTATTTGTTGAAACTCCCTGAAGGACTTGTCTTTGAACTGAACAATTGCTTTTATGTTCCTTCGTTGATAAAGAACATCATTTCTATTTCTTGTTTAAATAGAAATGGGTACCATTTGACTTTTAGTAACAATTGTTGTTACATAACTTTGAATGGAGTTCTTTATGGGACTGGAACTTTAAGCAATGGTGTTTATACGTTGGACGTATCCAGTGATGTTTTCAATATCGAAGCGAGCAACAAGCGTGCTCGAAAGGATAATCAATTAGACTCCTACATGTGGCATTGTCGTCTTGGCCATGTAAGCAAGAAATGTATATCCGAATTACACCGATATGGAATTCTGGAATCGTTTGAATTGGATTCATACGATACATGTGAATCATGCTTGAAAGGCAAGATGACTAAGTTACCTTTTACAGGAAAAGGTGAACAAGTGGGAGAGTTGCTAGGTCTAATACATACTGATGTATGTCGACCTATGTCATCTCAAGCTTTAGGAGGCTATAGCTTCTTCATTACCTTCATCAATGATCACTCATGGTTTGGGTATGTGTTCTTGATGAAACACAAGTCTGAATCCTTTGAAAGGTTCAAAGAATTCAGAAATGAAGTAGAGAAACAACAAGACAAGAGTATTAAAATACTTCGATCGGATCGAGGTGGTGAATACTTAAGTCAAGATTTCTTGATTAACTAAGAGACAATGGTATATTGTCTAAATGGACTCCGCCATATACACCACAGCATAATGGTGTATCTGAGAGGCGTAACGAGACCTTGTTGGACATGGTCAGGTCAATGATGAATCATGCGAATCTTCCCAAGTCCCTTTGGGGCTATACACTTCAGAAAGCTGTTTACTTGTTAAACAGAATGCCAACCAAGGTAGCTCTACTACTCCATATGAGTTATGGAATAGTAAGAAACCTCATGTATCTTACTTGAAGATATGAGGTTGTCTTGCTTATGTGAAACATACTGTATCAGACAAATTGGATGCTAAGTCTGATAAATGTCTATTTATTGGATACCCTAAGGAAATAAGGGGTTACCAATTCTATCATCTTGTGGAACAAAAGGTGTTTGTTTCAAGGCATGCTGTATTTCTAGAGAAAGAATTTCTTTTGCAAGAAAACAGTGGGAGTGTAGTCAAGCTTGAGGAGGCTGGAGAGACTCAAATAGACATTGATGAGATACTTGGTGAAGCACAACAGTCGATAACTCATAATGATGAGCAATCGGCTGGACCTATTGAAACACCACATCTTCGTAGATCTGGTAGAACACGCAACATTCCTGAGAGATATGGATTTCTCGTAAGTGAATCAAACGACGTGTTACTCATTGATGATGAGGAGCCTACCAATTATGAAGAAGTGCTGACAAGTTCAGAAAGGGATAAGTGGCTTGAGGACATGAAGTCGGAAATGGATTCCATGTATGAAAACCAAGTTTGGAACTTGGTTGACCCACCTGAAGGCATAAAGCCTATAGGGTGCAAGTGGGTTTTCAATAAGAAAACCGACATGGATGGTAATGTGATTACCTATAAAGCTAGATTAGTGGCGAAAGGATATCGTCAAAAACAAGGTGTTGATTATGATGAAACCTATTCGCCTGTAGCTATGCTTAAATCCATTCGGATGCTCCTGGCTATAGCGGCTCATTATGATTATGAGATATGACAGATGGATGTGAAAACAGCTTTCCTTAATGGAAACCTACTCGAGGACGTGTATATGATACAACCTAAGGGGTTCACATCGGTTGATAAAACCAAGGTATGCAAATTGCGACGGTCCATATATGGATAGAAGCAAGCATCCAGGAGCTGGAATATCCATTTTGATGAGACAATCAAAAAGTTTGATTTCTCACAAAATCCAGACGAACCTTGTGTGTACAAGAAGGTTAGTGGGAGTGCAGTCGTGTTCCTAGTATTGTATGTCGATGACATATTACTTATAGGAGATGATGTTTCAGTCTTACAGTCAGTTAAGATTTGGTTATCCAAGACATTCTCCATGAAAGACCTGGGAGAAGCAACCTACATCCTCGGGATTAAGATCTATAGAGATAGATCAAAACGGTTGCTTGGTCTTTCGCAGTCTACATATATAGACCGAGTGCTTAAGAGGTTTAGCATGTCAGAATCCAAGAAAGGTTTTCTACCCATAAGGCATGGGGTACACCTTTCAAAGTCTATGTGCCCGCGCACAGAAGATGAGAGGATTTGCATGAGTAAGATTCCCTATGCATCCGCAATAGGATCTATCATGTATGCTATGTTATGTACGAGGCTCAATGTATCGTATGCTCTGAGTGTCACGAGTAGATACCAGTCTGATCCAGGATGGATCATTGGGTCACTGTTAAGAGGATCCTTAAGTACTTAAGAAGAACTAAGGATGTGTTCCTAATATATGGAGAAGGGGACATGGTGATATGCGGGTATACGGATGTCAGCTTCCAGACAGACAAGGATGATTCCAGGTCTCAGTCTGGATACGTGTTCACCTTGAATGGGGGCGCAGTGAGTTGGAAAAGTTCCAAACAAGACAACAGAGATTCTACCACCAGGCGAGAATACTGCAGCCGCGAAGTAGCAAAGGAAGCGGTTTGGATCAAGAAGTTCATTTATGAACTTGGTGTGATTCCAGCCATTGTTGAAGCAATACCGGTCTACTGCGACAACAATGGAGCAATTGCACAGGGGAAAGAGCCAAGGTCTCATCAACGATCCAAACATGTGCTTCGCCGCTATCATCTTATCAGAGAGATCATCAGTAGGAAGGAAATACACATCGAGAAAATTCCAACTGAAAGGAACTTAGCGGATCCTTTGACTAAGGTATTACCTCAAAGTAAGGTGGAGGGTCATGTTAGAGCTTATGGTATTAGATACTGTAGCCATTAGCATTAGGCCAAGTGGGCGTTTGTTAGTAATATATGAGAGATATCCAAAAGCAATCCCCTTATGTTTGAACCATTTATATGATAAATGAAGATTCACTATTTGAGTATACATATTTTCATGTATTTGATTAGATCTTAAATTCATTTACTGAATGTCCACGATACGATTCACAGCATGAGAGAATTTGTGATTGGATCACAACTAGTGAATATCTCTACATGTGTAATTGTGATGTATCGGAATTATCCATAGTCGATGAATTGATGGATTTGGACACCATTGATTCTGTCGAGACTAGCAGGAGGTATACTCCTTGGTGCATCCAAGCAGCTGATTCTCACAGCTGGAAACATTGTGATGTCCGGAGTTAATCGTGGATGCTAGTTATGGTAACTAGTTCATTGGAGTGACCGACCGTAAGACTTTATATGGTTCTCTGCATATATAGATATGTCAATGAATTTCTTACTACAGCTTAAGTGCGATGTTTCTTTGACTTGCGGTATTCAAGTCATCTTGATCATAAAGACTTATTCTTTGACATCTAAACCAAGCTTCTCTGAGGAGATGTGGACCTGGGATGATTGGGTATAAGTCAAAGTAATCGAAGGTATTTAAATAGCCTATAAAAGATTCACCACTCCTTGCGAGGAGATGTATACCCATGGCCTCTCGTTGAATTGTTACTAAAGTCTTTGGCCAAAGCATTACATGTTTAGAGTAAGGTACTCTTCGATACATGTGCAGTAACTAGAATCTGTAGGATGAGGAAATGATGCTTGGGATAGGTGTGACGTAGTCAACCTAGTGGGGACTGACACTATAGACCATGTCCTAAACCAAGTGGGTATAAGATGAGTGAAGGGAATGGGGCAGGATTCATTCAAGCTGCTGAAGGGTTTTAGAAATAGTTCTAGATCAACCGTTGATCTTTTCGGTTAATTGGGGATCATGATGTACTACTAGGTGCCACTCATGATCGTTCTATACTTAATGGTTAATTATAGACGGACAACATAAACCAAGAACCTATTTGGTCACACGCACAACATGCATAATCCGAAGGATTTAAAACGAGCTTGAGAATGAGATTCTCAGACCGAGAGAAACTAGGTTTGGTTGGACCAAACATGGAGCTAGCATTAAATCATTTCAGTCGCAATGGAAGCGTGGATGGGCCATGTCTTATGAAGACATGATGGATGAACCAAATTGGTTTGGTTCTAATCCAATGGAGGAGAATAAACTAAATGGTTTGGTTTGTTTTAAACGAATGAACGAAAGTTGGTTCGGTTCGTTATAACTTAAAATAAACCATCATGGTTTCGTTTATTTTAACTTAAATTAATGGAGCGGGTTAATGGGCCTTTGGTTATGATCCGATAACCATTAAGAGAATTTGTTCTCTATAAAATAGGGCTTAAGGGTTTTGTTAAGCCCTAATCATAAGTCTTGCAACCCTAATAGTTGCCGCCCCCTCCTCTCCTTGGTGAAGTCGGCGCAAACCCTAGTGCCGCCGCCCACCACCACCTAGCTCTCTTGCCGGCGTCCAGAAGAAGCTGTCCTTCCCTCTTGCCGGCGTCGAGCTGCTACCGGAGAAGCTCCGGTGATCTCCTTTGGGTCTGGCAAGAAGGTGGAGGACGAAGAATTCGTCAAACGGTTGACGAATACCTCTCCGTAGAAGCGAGTTTTTGAGGACTCGTTTTGGATCCAAATTTTGATTCGGATCGTGATCTTCTCTAGATCACATCATCTTCAACACGAGGCTAGTAACCCATACAAAGACGAGGCTCATGACTTTGTGAAGTCATCCCGAAGATACTCGGTGTTGATACGGATAGAGACGATTCTAGCTTGAATCGTTCCGGTTGATGCCTTTCCCGCTACACGTGATACATCAGGTATACGTAGTGTAAATTTCCTTTTATTGCAAAATTTGAATTTACAGTTATGTTTACACATGTTGTACTATGCATGCGTGTGATGTGTGTGTTGTAATAAATTAGATTTATTATTTTATTTCTTCCGTTGTGCACATGTTTACGAAACATGTTCGAACACACACACGCCGCGGTGTCGGAAACCCAACATACTTTGGGCAGAATCTAACATGGATTAGTCCATTGTGAGACAACGTATAGGCGAGCAGTCAACTGGGACATTTTGGTAGTCGACTGCTAGGCGAAAATTCAGCCCGATGCAAGTTATATGAGGAGCAGCTTGGAGAGGATTATTATTAGCTATTATTGGGAGCTTTTGAAGAGGAATTGTTGTTGCATTCCAGGTCTTCAAAAGCCTTTCAAAGCAATGAAAGAGTCCTCAAACAATTTTTTGTTGTGTAAAGTTATCTTTACTTGTATTTTGCATATTACATTGTATACTTGTTGTATTTTGTTGTAAATCTCATGTTGTAAAGTGGTTTACTCCACCTTGGTGCTTACCTAAAGGAGGAAGCTAGTGCAAGCTTGGAAGAGGAGTCATCCACCTTAAGAATCGTAAAAGATTAGGAGTTTTATCTCTGAACTACATTAAATCTTATGTCGTGAGTGGTTTTCTTTATTTTTAGTTTATGCTTTATTATTTCCGCTGTGCATAACAAGTTTTGTAGATGAACATGAATGAAAACGAAGCAACTGGTCCTCTATCACATCAAATCAGTCCCAACAGACTGGTCAAGTAGTCATCTGAGGCTCGACTATTGACCTATCAGTCTAGTAATCGATTGGTGGCTTGCACCAGTTGACTGAGCACCAGTCAACTGGGCACCAGTCGACTGAGCACCAGTAGACTGGGCACTAACAATCGACTGCTAGGGTTGAGAAATTGACTGGCCTTAAGTGGGCAGTGCACAGAACATTTTGGAGTTGACTAATGGCCCATGATAGTCGACTGATGGCCCATGATAGTCGACTGATGGTTATAGAAATCGATTACTGGGTCTAGGCAGTCAACTTATCGGGCATTTCTGATGTGGATTACTCCATTGTGATACAACGAATAGGTGAGCAGTCGACTGTTGGGTAAGCGCAGTCGACTGCTAGGCGAAAAAATAGCTTGAGTCAAACCTTTAAATGTAGATTGTGGGAGAAGAAGAGGCAGAGATTCTTGGGGACTTTGAAGGGGAGTTATTGTTGCATTCCATACTTGTAATGCCCAAAAAATAAAATAAAATAAAAAGAAAATATGGTTGGTTATAGCTAGGATTCAAACCATGAACCTCTTAATTGTGAGATAGTCTTGATACCACTAGGCCATGGGATAATTCTTGGCTATAATAGATAAGAATATATAAAGAAGATAAATGAGAAGATGAGAGGGTGAAGAGTTGTTTCATCTCCCCATGAGAAGATGAAGAGTTTTTTTTCATCTTCCTTCAATTAACGTGGAGAGTAAAGAAAGGAAGAAAGAAAACAAATCTCATCTTTTCCTTCTTCATTCTCCTTCTTCCTTATCCTTGACCGAGACCCTTCTTCTTCCTCCCTCCCCATCCGAAACCCTAAGGCCCTTGTTTTAGTGTTCTTGAGAGGGTTTCAAGGAGGTTTTCTCACAAGGGTTTAGTATATGCTAGAGGATCACTTCTAAGGCTAAGGAACAAGGGAAGGTCTTCATCTCACCAAAAAAATCCTAGCGGTATATTAGTAAGATAGCGAGAGGATGTAAGTATCTCTCACCTGTAGTATAAGTAGCTCTTCGATTGTTTTATCTAGCTTCTTTTTCCTATGTTTTGTTAGATTACATGTTTTGATCAGATTATATGTGTGTGTTCAGATTTATAGGAAAGGTATATTTCGTTTTAGGCAAGACATAAGATCACAAAGATGTTATTTCTCCCTATAGTATAAGTAACTTTCAATTTGTGCATCTTGCTTCTATTATCATATTGTTTTTCAGATTTATATGTTTTTGTTCAGATTATGGTTGTTCAGATTTATGGATATATTAGGTATATTTCTTTGGAAGCAAGACATAAGATCGCAAGGATGCTTCCGCTACAAGTTTTGGGGACAAAGAGCATGATCAAATGTCTTGAAAGGCTTCCTATATGAGTTTTTGGAGTATGATCATGTTAAATGTTATTATATGGCAAAATCAATATGTCATATATAAAGAAAGTATTTTACTTTAAAGTGTAGGGATGTATACTGAAAAGTCTATCTTTTCTATGAACATCTTTATTTTTGAAATAAGAATCACATGATCATTGTTTGCATATTTTTATGGTTATGGAATATTGTCTAATACTTTATATTGTAGATAACATGGTGTGTGGTGTCACACAGGAGACCATGTTATCGGCCCCTTGAAAGTATAAGCAAAGGCTCACAACCGAGATGGCTTTGGACAAACCATCGGAATGGTTGTAGTGTGATTTAGTATTGGTTTGTCTTGACCATAGAATCACACTAGTGCACTTTGTGTGTATTGAGCAGGACCGACTTAGAGGTGATTCGATTTATTGCTGACTACATAATTGAATCAGACCTCAGATATTATTTAGTACATGCTCTTAATCCCGATATAATAACGGGCACATATACTTAGTACTCATCTCTTTGATTTAACAATGGGCGAGATTTATAGATTAAATCGATAGGCTCGGTAAGTTGGGAGATGATATTATTTATATGGTGTGTCGTTGATTATACGAGGAAACCGTGTCCTATATATTAGGATGATGATGTCCCCTTGAGGAGCTCATAAGGTTCATCATGTAAACCCTGCAGGTGGACTTGGTCCGGCATGATGAAAAGGTTGAGTGGTACTACTCAAGGAGTTAGATGTTGATTAATTAATGGTCAGTAAATTAATTAATTGACGGACATTCGAGATCTTAAACACGGGGAGAAAATATACAAATAATATATGGAGCCCATATTATAATACGGGGGTTGGTGAGGTAGATCAATGATGACCTTTAGTGGATTGGATGATCATTAGTGGATCGGACTTTATGTGTTAGTAATATATGAGAGATGTCCTAAGGCAATCGCCTTATGTTTGAACCATTTATATGATAAATGAAGATTCACTATTTGAGTATACATGTTTTCATGTATTTGATTAGATCTTAAACTCATTTACTGAATGTCCCCGATACATTTACAGCATGAGAGAATTTGTATTGGATCACAACTTGTGAGTATCTCTACATGTGTAATTGTTATGTATCGGAATTATCCCTAGTCGATGAATTGATGGATTTGGACACCATTGATTCTGTCGAGACTAGCACGAGGTATACTCCTTGGTGTATCCAAGCAGCTGATTCTCAGTAGTTGGAGACATTGTGATGTCCGGAGTTAATCATGGATGCTAGTTATGGTAACTTGTTCATTGGAGTGACCAGCCGTAAGACTTCATATGGTTCTCTGCATATATAGATATGTCAATGAAGTTCTTACTGTAGCTTAAGTGCGATGTTCCTTTGACTTGCGGTATTCAAGTCATCTTGATCATGAAGACTTATGCTTTGACATCTTAAGCAAGCATCTCTGAGGAGATGTGGACCCGGGATGATTGGGTATAAGTCAAAGTGATCGAAGGTGTTTGAATAGCCTATAAAGGATTCACCACTCCTTGCGAGGAGATGTATACCCATGGCCTCTCGTCGGATTGTTACTAAAGTCTATGGCCAAAGCATTACATGTTTAGAGTAAGGTACTCTTCGATACATGTGCAGTAACTAGAATCCGTAGGACGAGGAAATGATACTTGAGCTAGGTGTGACGTAGTCAGCCTAGTGGGGAAGGACACTATAGACCATGTCCTGAACCAAATGGGTATAAGATGAGTTAAGGGAATGGGGCACGATTCATTCGAGCATCTGAAGGGTTTCATAAATAGTTTTGGATCAACCGTTGATCTTTTCGGTTAATTGGGGATCATGATGTACTACTAGGTGCCACTAATGATCATTCTATAATTAATGGTTAATTATAGACGGCCAACATAAACCGAGAACCTATTTGTTCACATGCACAATGAGCGTAATCCGAAGGATTTAAAACGAGCTTGAGAATGAGATTCTCAGACCGAGAGAAACTAGGTTTGGTTAGACCAAACATGGAGCGAGTATGAAATTGTTTCAGTCGCAATGGAAGAGTGGATGGGCCGTGTCTTATGAAGACATGATGGATGAACCAAATTGGTTTGGTTCTAATCCAATGGAGGAGAATAACCCAAATGGGTTTGTTTTGTTTTAAACGAATGAACCAAAGATGGTTCAGTTCATTTTAACTTAAAATAGACCAACATGGTTTGGTTTATTTTAACTTAAATTAATGCAGCGGGTTAACGGGCTTTTGGTTATGATCCGATAACCATTAAGAGAATTTGTTCTCTATAAAATAGGGCTTAAGGTTTTTTGTTAAACCCTAATTCATGCAACCCTAATTGTTTGGCCGCCCACCCTCTCCCTCTTCTCCAAGTGGTCGGCGCCAACCTCCTTGCCGCCACCTAGCTCCTTCATCCGGCATCCAGCTGCTGCCGACCACCCCTCTTTCCGGCATCGAGCTGCTGCCGGAGGAGCTCCAGTGATCTTCCTTGGCTCCGGCGACAAGGTGAGCACATTTCTTTCCTTATTTGGCCGGCGCAAGGTCTCCACCAAAGCTGTCCAGTTTTCTTGACAGCTTGTTTCCTTCTTGTCGGAGCATCGTTTGGACGATGTTTGGAGCTCCGACAATGCCTTCCTTACCTGGGATTCGATCTCCGGTAATCCTCATAGGTGGAGGACGAAGGATTCGTCAAACGGATAACGAATACCTCTCCGGAGAAGTGAGTTTTTGAGGACTCATTTTTTATCTGAATTTTTATTCGGATCGTGATCTTCCCTCGATCACATCGTCTTAACACACCAGGCTAGTAACCCGTACGAAGACGAGGCTTGTGACTTTGTGAAGTCATCCCGAAGATACTCGGCGTGGATACGGATAGAGACGATTCTAGCGAGAATCATTCCGGTTGATGCCTTTCCCACTACACGTGATACGTCAGGTATACGTAGTTTAAATTTCCTTTTATTGCAAAATTTAAATTTATGGTTATGTCTACACATATTGTACTATGCATGCGTGTAATGTGTGTGTTGTAATAAATTAGTTTTATTATTTTATTCCTTCCGCTGTGCATACGTTTACGAAACATGTTCGAACACACACTCGCCGTGGTGCCGGAAACCCAACAGTGGTATCAGAGCCCGGGTTGTGTTTAGACATAATCGTAAAATTGTTTTGCGATAGTCATAATGATATTTCTGGAAATTTTCTACTTTTGGAAAGTTAGAAGTATTTATGGAAATTTTTAATTTTGGAAAGTCTAGAAGTATTTATGGAAATCTTCTACTTTTGGAAAGTTGGAAGTATTTATGAAAATTGATATTTTCCATAAATAAAATATTTGATTAGATTTTGGAAATTTGTTTCCTAATTTAATCATGATTTGATTTGGGAAATCAAATCTTAAAATATTTTATTTCCTTAAGTAGTTTTGATGATTTAGAAAATTGATTTCCTAAATTGACTCACCTTAATCAACTATTTCCACAAATAAAATATGTGATTAGATTTGGAAATTTTTTTCCTAATTTAATCATGATTTGATTTGGAGAATCAAATCTTAAATATATTTTATTTCCATAAATAGTTATGACATATAAGGATATTTTGTACATGACATAATTGTATGTCATGTAATTGCATTAGATGCATATCATTATGCCATGCGTGTCGTGACATGTAGATGTATGTCATGTATGTCATGTCATGTAGATAATAGTTATTTGCATGCAAAGAGGATGAGACATAAAAACCCTTACTCAATATTAAAGCCTACACCTTCCATTAATATGGTTAGAACCAGAGTTCCATTTCTTGTTTATGTTGTTGGACTCTCTCCAAGCCCGGCTCGAACCCGAACATGTTCAAACCATGGAATAGTTTAATACTAATATGGTAAGAGTCAGAGGTCAATCGTTAGCTTTGGTTGTTGGACTATATCCAAGCTGGGCTAATTGGTTGAATGCGCTCTAACCATATTAAAACTATTTCTTGATTAATGGGTTGACTTTAACCTGGAGCATCGGCTTGTTGGACTCTCTCCAAGGTCGATGTGAAGGGAGGTGAAGTTGGGTGCTATGCATATGATGCATACTTGTTAATGTGTTAACAACCCGATGTATGTGTGAACATTCAATTAGTTAATAGCACATTGTGATAGTTGCATATACGTGATATGTAATCGGTATATTTGATACATACCATCGTAGTTATGAATGGTTTGTTGGACTCTCTCCAAGGTTGTTCATATCTATGATGGATATCAGCCCATTCGGAGATGGACCTACGATCTCTCAAAGTGATTTTGGGGTTTTTTTAAATTCGAAAAATGAATGGGATTTATGAATGTATATTGATGCATTTTAAAATCATTTTCTCATATATGCTCGTTTTGTATTTCTAAGTTAATCTATTTATCATGATGTCTTTGAATTTTCATTCCATTTTAGATTCGAATAAATTGACTGGGCCAAACTTCTTGGACTGGCTTAGAAACTTGAGAATTGTTCTCAAGGTTGAAAAGCTTGTGAATGTCCTCGAAGCGCCTCTTCCCGCCCATCGTAGTGACAATGCAACCCTAGACCAATTGTTGGCCTATCATAAACATGTGACTGATTCTGAAATGGCGAGTTGCATCATGCTAGGTACGATGGTACCTGAGCTGCGGAAGTAGCATGAGCATATGGATGCTCATACAATACTCTTTTGTCTTTATGAGTTGGTTGATGAGCAAGTGAGATTCGAAAGGTTCGAAGTCTTCAAACTCCTCTTCACCTCTGAGATGCAAGAAGGTTCATTTGTGGTACTGCTCAACATGTTGAAGACTGTGGAGTCTTCTGTGAAGCATGGCGGGGGCGGTCTTAAGAGGAAGTCAAAGGAATAGCAGAAGGGGAAGAAAAAGGCTAAAAAGGCAAAACCAGCTCAAAATGACACTTGCCATCATTATGGCAAGGAGAGCCATTGGCGAAGAAATTGTAGGATTTATCTTGAGTTCGTGAAGAAGAATAAGGCATCGGATGCCCCATCTTCTTCAGATATCTTCGTTATTGTTTGTCATTCTATTTCCTCAAACACTTGGGTATTGGATACTGGGTGTGGCTCACATATATGTAATGACATACATGGGCTAAGGAATAGAAGAAGACTCATCAAGGGAGAGTCAAATTTACGTGTTGGGAATGGAGCAAAGGTTGCTGCACTCGCCATCGGAATGTATTTGTTGAAATTCCCTACAGGACTTGTCTTAGAACTGGACAATTGCTTTTATGTTACTTCGTTGATAAAGAACATCATTTCTATTTCTTGTTTAAATAGAAATGGGTACCATTTGACTTTTAGTAACAATTGTTGTTACATAACTTTGAATGGAGTTCTTTATGGGACTGGAACTTTAAGCAATGGTATTTATACGTTGGACATATCCAGTGACATTTTCAATATCGAAGCGAGCAACAAGTATGCTCGAAAGGATAATCAATTAGACTCCTATATGTGGCATTGTCATCTTGTCCATGCAAGCAAGAAACTCATGTCCGAATTACACCGATGTGGAATTCTGGAATCGTTTAAATTGGATTCATATGATACATGCGAATCATACTTAAAAGGCAAGATGACTAAGTTACCTTTTACAGGAAAAGGTGAACGAGTGGGAGAGTTGCTAGGTCTAATACATACTGATGTATGTGGACCTATGTCAACTCAAGCTTTAGGAGGCTATAACAACTTCATTACCTTCACCGATGATCACTCATGGTTTGGGCATGTGTTCTTGATGAAACACAAGTCTGAAGCCTTTGAAAGGTTCAAAGAATTCAAAAATGAAGTAGAGAAACAACATGACAAGAGTATTAAAATACATCGATCGGATCAAGGTGGTGAATACTTCAGTTAAGAGTTTCTTGTTTATCTAAGAGACAATGGTATATTGTCTCAATGGACTCCGTCATATACACCGCAGTATAATGTATATTTAAGAGGCAAAACCGGACCTTGTTGGACATGGTCAGGTCAATGATGAATCATGCAAATCTTCCCAAGTCCTTTTGGGGCTATGCACTTCAGACAGTTGTTTACTTATTGAATAGAATTCCAACCAAGGTAGTCTCCACTACTCCATATGAGATATGGAATATTAAGAAACCTCATGTATCTTACTTGAAGATATGGGGTTGTCCTGCTTATGTGAAGCGGACTGTATCAGACAAATTGGATGCTAAGTCTGATAAATGTCTATTTATTGGATACCCTAAGGAAACAAGGGGTTACCAATTCTATCATCTTGTGGAACAAAAGGTGTTTGTTTCAAGGCATGCTGTGTTTCTAGAGAAAGAGTTTCTCTTGCAAGAAAATAGTGGGAGTGTCATCGAGCTTGAGGAGGCTCGAGAAACTCAAATAGACATTGATGAGATACTTGGTGAAGCATAATAGCTGATAACTCAAAGTGATGAGCAATCGGCTGGACCTATTGTAACACCACATCTTTGTAGATCTGGAAGAACACACAACATTCTTGAGAGATATGCATTTCTCGTAAGTGAATTGAACGACGTGTTACTCATTGATGATGAGGAGCCTACCAGTTATGAAGAAGTGCTGACAAGTTCAGAAAGGGATAAGTGGCTTGATGCCATGAAGTCGGAAATGGATTCCATGTATGAAAACCAAGTTTGGAACTTGGTTGACCCACCTGAAGGCATCAAGCCTATAGGGTGCAAGTGGGTTTTCGAGAAGAGAACCAATATGAATGGTAATGTGATAACCTATAAGGCTAGATTAGTGGCGAAAGGATATCGTCAAAAACAAGGTGTTGATTATGACGAAACCTATTTGCCTGTAGCTATGCTTAAATCCATACAGATGCTCCTGGCCATAGAGGCTCATTATGATTATGAGATATGACAAATGGATGTGAAAATAGCTTTCCTTAATGGAAACTTGCTTGAGGGCGTGTATATGATACAGCCTGAGAGTTTCACATCAGTTGATAAAACCAAGGTATGCAAATTGTGACGGTCCATATATGGATTGAAGCAAGCATCCAGGAGCTGGAATATCCGTTTTGATGAGACAATCAAAAAGTTTGGTTTCTCACAAAATCCAGACGAACCTTGTGTGTACAAGAAGGTTAGTGGGAGTGCAGTCGTGTTCCTAGTATTGTATGTCGATGACATATTACTTATAGGAGACGATGTTTCAATCTTACAGTCAGTGAAGATTTGGTTATCCAAGGCATTCTCCATGAAAGACCTGGAGAAGCAACCTACATCCTCGGGATTAAGATCTATAGAGATAGATCGAAACAGTTGCTTGTGTTAGGAATTGCCTAGGAGGCTCATTGGCTCCCATGTCCCCGGATTAAAATTTTCACTAATGAAAAAAACTAATCCGGATGGGATGAGTTTCCTAAGCACAACCATTTTGTCGTCGTGCTAACAACTTGAGTGATCACTTGAACAAACTAGTTGTTCAAGGAACCCAACTCTTCTAGTTGGTTAGCCGCGGAAGAGACGACGGACGGATCACTGGTTTTTGTGTTTGTCTTTTGATCTTCTATCGTATGTCCTATCCTCCTCGTGGACGTCGTGTGGGCGAAGATCCTCCACGAGTAGAAGCCTCCTAGATCACGTTCTTCCTTTCCTTGCTCTATCCGAACAAAGAGAAGAACCAAACAAAGACTCCTTCTCCTTTCAAGAACCGGCCACTAAGAGAAGGAGCTTGATATAACCGCCGGCCAAGGAGTAGTTTCTTGAGCGCCGGCCAACTTTGAGAATAGTTGTCGCCGGACACCAAGGAGAAAGCAAGAGGGTGCCGACCAAGAGCTCCAAGGATGAAACCTAGCCCTTGTTTCCACCGGCCAAGGAGAAAAGGATGAAGGGAAGAGCACCGGCAAAGGATGAGAAGAGAAAGAGGGGCGCTAGCCAAAACCCTAGGGAGAACAAAGCTTGCCGCCCACTTATAGCCGCCCAAAACCCTAACTTCTCTAGGGTTTGTTGCCGCCCACTTTTAGATAGGCAAAACCCTAATCCACAAGCATTAGTTGCCGCCCAAGCCTTAGCCCTCTATTTATAGAGTTGGGCTTAAGCCTCCTTTAATCTCCACCATCGGATCTAGGGATTTAATCTCCACCGTCGGATCTAGGGTTTCATCCCAACCGTCGAATCTAGGGTTTCATCCCAACCGTCGGATCTAGGGTTTCATCCCAACCGTCGAATCTAGGGTTTCATCCCAACCGTCGGATTTAGGGTTTTATCCCAACCGTCGGATCTAGAGATCTAATCTCAACCGTCGGTTCTAGAGTTTTGTTTTCCATCCTTGAATCTAGGCTTCATGAGGATTATATTAGGCTACGATAGGGACCATGAGGAGGAGTTGGATCTTGGCCACCCGATGGATCGGAACCACACAAACTTGATCCATCAATGATGTTCCATTCCACTAGAGGATCATCATTGAATTACCTCACCAACCCCCATAAATCAATATGGGCTCCATATATTATTTGTACATCCATCTCCCCGTGTTTAAGATACCGAATGTCCATTAATTAATTGATTTACTGACCATCAATCAATTAACATCTAACTCCTCGAGTAGTACCACTCAACCTTATCATCATGTTGACTAAGTCAACCAGCTGGGTTTACATGATGAACCTTATGAGCTTCTCAAGGGGACATCATCAACCTAATATATAGGACACGGTTTCCTCCTATAATCAACGACACACCATGTAAATAATATCATTTCCCAACTTACCGGGCATATTGACTTAATCTATCTAAATCTTACCCTTTGGTAAATCAAAGAAATAAATACTAAGTACATGTGCCCGTTATTATATCAGGATTAAGAGCATGTACAACATAATATCCGAGGTCCGATTCAATTATGTAGTCAGCAATAAATTGAATCACCTCTATGTCGGTCCTGCTCAATACACCTAAGTGTACTAGTGTAACTCTATGTTCAAGACAAAACAATACCAAGTTACACTACAACCATGCCAATGGTTTGTCCAAAACCATCTTGGTTGTGAGCCTCTACTTATATTCTACAAGGGACTGGTAACATGATCTTCTGTGCCACACCAAGCACCATGTTATCTACAATGTAAAATATTAGACAATATGCACACATATAATAAATATAAAGTACAAACAATGATCATGTGATTCTTTTTTCAAAATAAAAATATTCATACAAAAAGAGCTAGGCTTTCAGTATACATTCCAACAATCTCCCACTTATACTAAAAGACTATGCTGTCATCACACTGCCATACATCTGATCCCCATGTCCTCCACATGCCTATCAAACGCTACCGGAAGGGCCTTAGTGAATGGATCCGCCAGTTATCCTCTCGATGTAATCTTCTCCTCGCTTTACGATCTCTCGTATCAGGTGGTACTTGCGCTCTATGTGTTTACTCGCCTTATGGGCTCGTGGTTCCTTCGAGTTTGCAACTGCACCACTGTTATCACAATAAATTGTGATAGTTCTGGGCAAACCAGGAATCACATCCATGTCCATCAAGAAGTTCCTGAGTCATACAGCTTCCTTGGCTGCCTCAGAGGCTGCCACATACTCAGCTTCCATGGTGGAGTCCGCCACGCATTTCTTCTTGTCACTCCTCCATACTATGGCTCCACCTCCAAAAGTAAACACAAACCCTGAAGTAGACTTACTGTTATCCCTATCTGATTGGAAATCAGAACTGTAACCCAGGACTAATTGATCTTCAGAAACCAAAGATATAATCTCTAGTCCTTCTCAGGTACTTCAATATATGCTTTACCGCAGTCCAATGTCCCTGTCCAGGATTACTCTGATATCTGCTAACAATGCCCACGGCAAAGCAGATATCTGGTCTCGTACATAGCATAATATACATGAGGCTTCCTACTGCCAAAGCATAAGGAACCGCCTTCATCTCCTCTATCTCCTTTGATGTTTTAGGACACATCTCTTTAGATAAAGGAACTCCATGCCTGAAAGGTAGAAAACCCTTCTTGGAGTTCTGCATGCTAAAATGAGCTAGGACCGTGTCTATGTATGAAGCTTGAGATAAGCACAACATCCTTTTCTTGCAATCCCTTATAACTTTGATCCCAAGGATGTGTCCCACTTCTCCCAAGTCCTTCATGTCAAACTGTTTGGACAACCATACCCTTACGTCTGATAACACTTTGATATTTTTGCCAACTAACAAAATGTTATCTACGTATAGTACAAGAAATACCACTACGTTTCCGTCACATCTTTTGTATACTCATGGCTCATCCGGACTTTGAATAAATCCATATGATTGGATTACCTCATCAAAATGGATGTTCCAAGATCTGGAAGCTTGCTTCAATCCATAAATGGCCCGATTAAGCTTACACACTAGATGCTCTTTGCCTTTAGCAATGAATCCCTCTGGTTGCCACATATAGATGTTCTCCTTAAGACTTCCGTTAAGGAATGCTGTCTTGACATCCATCTGCCAAATCTCATAATCCATATGAGCAGCTATAGATAAGAGAATCCGGATAGACTTAAGCATAGCTACTGGCGAAAAAGTCTCCTCATAATCGATACCCTCTTTCTGAGTATACCCTTTCGCAACAAGCCTAGCTTTGAAGGTCTCAACCTTCCCGTCTACTCCTCTCTTTCTCTTGTAGATCCACTTGCATCCAATGACTTTCACACCATCGGGTGGTTCTACTAGCCCCCAGACATGATTAGAATCCATAGATTCTATCTCTGAATTCATCGCTATTTGCCAAGATACCGCATCTCTATCTTTGAGTGCCTCGTCATATGTCCAGGGATCAGGTTCATGTTCGCCTGGGACCAAATCAGAAGATTCTCCCAAGAATATGAATCTCTCGGGTTATCTAACAACCCTCCCACTATGACGAGGTGCCTCCTGTGTATGCTCTGTGACACGCGATGTAGTGACTTGTGGTATCTCCTCTTGTACCGGTGGTACTGAAGTCTGGACTTCCCCTGTCAACTCCTCAAGAACAATCCTACTCGTGGGCTTGTGGTTCATCACATAGTCCTTCTCTAGAAATCTGGCATTCGTACTCACGATCACCTTCTGATCTCTAGAACTATAGAACAAACCACCCTTCGTTCCCTTAGGGTAGCCAACACACAAGCGTACTTCTGTACGAGATTCCAACTTACCAGCATCTCCCTTCAACACATGTGCTGGACTACCGCAAATTCGAATATGTCTTAGACTAGGCTTTCGCCCAGTCCACAATTCAGTGGGAGTAGAGGGTAGTGACTTAGATGGAACCAAGTTTAGAATGTGTGCTGTCGTTTCCAGAGCAAACCCCCAAAACGAATCAGGTAACTCTGAATAACTCATCATCGATCTAACCATCTCCATAAGAGTTCTATTACTTTGCTCTGCCACACCATTCTCACTGGGTGTGCCAAAGTGACAATTGGGATTGAATCCCAGCCTCTGATAAGTAACTCCTAAACTCTCCCAAGAGGTACTCGCCACCACGATCAGATCGTAGTGTCTTGATACTTTTACCTTGATGGTTCTCCACATCAGCCTTGAATTCTTTGAACCTGTCAAAGCATTCAGACTTGCGGCGCATCAAGTAAATGTATCCATATCTTGAATAATCGTCTATAAAAGAGATGAAATATTCAAAATCACCTCTAGCTTGGATAGACATAGGACCGCACAAATCAGAATGAACCAATTCTAACACATCTTTGGCTCTATATCCCTTGGCTTTGAAAGGCCTCTTGGTCATTTTACCTTCCAAGCAAGATTCGTAGGTTGGGAGATCCTCCACCACTAATGAACCCAAAGGTCCATCAGCTATCAACCTTTGAATTCTACTCAGGTTAATATGACCAAGCTTTAGATGCCAAAGATATGTCTGGTTCATTTTCGAAGGTTCTTTTCTCTTATTAGACTTAGAAAATGAGTTATTTACTTCTATATTCATCGTGGGAGCTTTCGGTTCAAGAGTGTACAAATTGCCAACCAATATACCAGAACAGATAATCTCCCTATTCCTTTTTATAACCACTTTGTCATTAAAAGAAATAGAATATCCATCCATAAACAATTTAGAAACTGAAATTAGATTCTTTCTAAAAGTAGGTACATAAAGACAATTTCTCAAAACCAAAACTTTATTCCTATCAAAAGATAAATAAACGTCTCCCACTGCAATAGCCGCCACCTTTGAAGCATTGCCCATGAAGACGGTAATCTCTCCCTCAGCTAGTCGTCGGGTTTCCTGGAACCCCTGCAAAGTATTGCAGACATGATCAGTGGCTCCTGTATCTACACACCAGGCACTGGTAGATAACACCGCTAAACATATTTTAACAACTAAACAAGAAGATATACCTTTGTTCTTTCGGCGAGGACAGTCCGCCTTCCAATGTCCAGTCTGCTTGCAAGTGAAGCACTTGCCTTTCGGCTTCTTCACTCCTGCCTGAGGTCCTACTGCCACTTTCTTTGCTCTACTTTGCTTCTTCTTCTTCTTACCTTTCGGTTTAGAAGAAGAAACCTTCTGAGCAACCATGGCTTGAGCACTTTGACAAAAAAGCCCCTCTGTCGCCTGGAGTTCTGTCAGAAGCTCTGCCAACGAATACAACATCTTGTTCATGTTGTAGTTGAGACGAAACGGCTCAAAACTCCTAGGCAGATATTGGAGAATGATATCGACCTAGATTTCCCTATCGATCTCAGCTCCGAGGACTTCCATCTGATTAAGATGAGCCATCATCTTGAGAACATGAACCCTGACGGGTGTTCCCTCGATCATGGTGGTCGTCATCAAGTTTCTCATAGCCTCCTGTCTAGCCGCCCTACTCTGATATCCGAAAAGTTCCTTGAGATTGAACATCATGTCATAAGCTGTGGCCATGGCCTGATGCTGATGTTGGAGCACATTTGACATAGATGCCAAAATGTAACACCGCGCCATCTCATCTGCCTTGATCCATTTCTTATAACTTTCTTTCTCCTTTTCATCAGAGTCATCGGTGGGCTTAGGAGGACAGACCTCGAAGAGTACAAATTTGTACTCCTCTACAGTTAAGACAATATCCAAATTTCTTTTCCTATCAATATAATTTGTTCGAGTAAGTTTATTTTCTTTTAATATCACAACAAGTGGGTTGAAAGTCATTTGAAAAACATAAGAATCACAATGATCAAAATATTAGATTTCAAATATCATTGATTCCTCAAACAATAAAATTCTGAAATCAACCAACACCTCAAAACACCGAGAATATCGCATGCCACGATATTGTGGACATATACGAATTCTGTCACGCCCCGAAGGAGACCCCGCCAGACGAAAATCCGACAGCATCTCCCCTGTACGGGTGACAATCTCAATTTACATACAAGGCCTACACGGCCACTATACATCGGTCAACACGACCGGAATCCAAACAACACACGCAGAGTATAATTAGGCCTCAGGCCTTCAATCCAAGTAAATAAATAAACAATCTATCACATCTAAACCTACCCCTTCTGCCATCTGGGAAGGAATACTCAACTGAAATCCATCCAGAACAAAACTCCGAATAAAGTCCCTAAGGACACCAAAAATCCACAAATACATAAATCCAATTCCAGTCCTAAATATATCTTCTAAACAAGATATCCAAAACCAAAAACAAATAACCAAATACACTTCCACGACGAGGGGGTTTGGCAGCTGGACTCTCCTGACAGCTTCATCCTGAAATAAATATAATCAACGGGGTGAGTTCAAAGAACTCTGCGGGTATAGTAGATATGCATAGTAAGGTATAGCTAACAATAAAAATATCATGCCAGTACATGTAGGGAATTCTTTATGCCAAATGGCATATGCGCAACGGAAAAATAGGATCCCTTCCAAGTGATCCATGTGAAAGCAAACTCGTATAAAATAAATTTCTCTAAACCAAACCTATCTTATAGGAGAGGATTACCTTTGTTGCGTGCCCTTGTTAATCCCGCTTTTCCTTTCGGTTTGTTGGATCTTTAGCACGTTCAAGTGTCCGTGCCTCTATACGTATCTACACGAGCACGCTCTTGTCTCACAAAAGGAAAACTAGAAGAGCTCTCCTTTACTTCTTGCTAGAGAAGTCCCTAAAGGAGAGGAAGAGAGGGAAAAGGAGAAAGGAAGAAGAAGACTCCTCTTCTTGCTAGCCTACACTCACAAACCCACACAACTAAAGCTTCCACCAAGCTTTCTCACAACCACAACACCAAAAACTCACTATGGCCGGCCACTCCATGGAGCCTTTTATAGGGTTGGAAAAACCCTTCCACCTCCTTGACATTCAATGCAATCCATTGCATTGAGACACACTCAAAAAGGATTTGGCTTCCTTGTTTGGCCGGCCACTTAAGGAGACAAAACCATTTTGTTTCCTTCCACCTTAACTAGCTTAGGTGGATGCTTAGGTGGCATGCTTATGTGGCATGCTTATGTGGCATTCTTATGTGGCATTCATGCATGTTGAATTAATCTTATTAATTCAATTAAGCTTATGTTATCATATTGAATTAATCTTATTAAATCAATAAGGTAACATATTGAATTAATCTCATTAAATCAATTAGCTAAAATTCTCATTAAGCTTAAAGTCCAAAAACCATTTTGTACTTAAGCTTAGTCCCATATTATTCTAGTCAAACTAGAATACTCTAATTCCTCTAATTATCATGCTCTTTGTGTGTGACCCTATAGGCTCTCATAACGTTGGCAGTGGATCTAAACTCTTTTAGATACACAAGCAATGAGCGGCATCTAGCAATACATCATTGCTACCCAAGTTACGAGATAAGTCAAGATCCGACTAACCTTTCCGTGACTACTATAATATATGACCGTGTCCTTCTATCCTGGATATCAGATTGATCAATGAGGCATAGACCGTGTCATCCTCGATCAATCTATGTGTTTCTTGATCCCTGAGTAAACTAACTCAAACAAATGAGCTCAATATCTCATATTGACTGATTCGAGCATGGCCATGCGTTTTAGTAGTTCTACTCAATCAAGGGGCCCACCGATATCACTCCCGTCATATGGAAGGGATAGATCCCATCTACATCACTCACATCCCTCCGCATAATTTGTTACATACCCAGTAATCGCCTTTATGGTCCACCCTGTTACGGGTGACGTTTGACGATACCAAAGTACATAACTCCTTATGTAGGGAACCATAGTGACTTCAGGTCTAAGGACTATTCATACCAATAGTCACATGAGAAAGTTTATGACACTCATATAACGATCCATGAAACTTTCTCATGGCGGGTCAGTTCAGTATATATTCTCCAATATATACCCATGTGTCAACTTGATATCATATATCCATGACTTGTGAGATCAAGTCATCAATTGACCTACATGCTAGTCTTTATGTATTAATATTGCCCTTGCATATTAATACTCAACTAGGAACATTTAGGAAAGTGTTCTCTACAGCCTCTCATAATCAATTCTGTCAATTGATGTGCTGTAGATAAGAACCTACTTTTCTAGGGCATTATTATATTTAAATTAGCTGGCACAAGCAAGATGTAAATATAATAACCAATCCTTTGCCTTTATAGAATATGATACAAAATGTTCCCTATTCAACCATCACATGATTGGTTCTAGGGCTTTAACTAACAGTACAGTCTCACATAAATAGGGTATGCAAGCAAGAAATACAAAATGACTGTACTTACCTGAATCTCCTACCCTGATATAGGAGCATGTGCCTGACTAGAAGTAATAGAGTCCTGACCATATATAAACATGTATCCCTTATGTATGACAATCATATGCACATCCAAGGCATCAATACAATAATGCAGCAAACACAATATAAAATGCAATCCGTGCAAAATGCATGCCGTGCCAATGACATGGTCACCCTTGACGCCAGTCAGCCGCCTCACACGCAATGGTGAAGCCGAGTGGGTAGGGCTATGACAACTGTGCACTCTGCCATCACTGCTCCTGAGTGACCGAGTGGACAGGATGCTGTCGGAGTACACCTATCCTCCTGCCCCAAACAGAGTGGGGGAGCTAAGCTCTCATCTCCCGGTGTCATAGACCAGAGGAGGGATCCCTGCCCGCTACCACGCTGCCTCATCGCTACCCATGAGCGGACCCGGAGCTCGACAGAGCAACGCACACACCTCCCGATGTACCACTAACCCATGAGTGGCAGGTGTGTGCCATGTAACTAGCTGCGGGCTCAACAATAATGGAACCCCGTCCAGCTAGCATGCAGTCATGCAAAAATGGTGCATGATACTAAAACATGTAAATCCTACTCAAAATACCTATCCGAATAATATGTACATATCCCTAATCCACATACTATGATCCAAATCAAACAGGGAAATATAATCATATCCTATCACATGCATGTATCTAGTAGGCACCAAAAGTATACCAGGCATATCAACATGAAAAAGTTATTGTAAGCTATCCTACTAGCATATCAATTTGACTTAATCTAAAAGTTAAGTCAAAATACCCGCCTGAATATATATCCGCAAGAATGAAAACGTCACGATCGGGGACCTGCCTCGTGACCGAAACCTGCATATAGCATAACTATAGTTAAGCACAAAAATTCAATTCACCGACAAATCGAATAATTAATCGATTTCCTTTATATCCCAATTAACCCAAATCTCATATCCTCCGAACCATACCGATCAACCGAATAACTCCGGAATCAACCCAAATCGACCAATCAAACTCACAGCCACACTAACTGTATTTACAGCCACATCGACACCCAATAAAACCTCACAACCCTCTCCACTTGTCAAACCCCCAAATCACAGCCATCACTATAGCAATTTTTTTGTTTAATGTCCCTATTACATTGTGTGATATGGTAATAAGAAGTGAGTTACTGAATAGGTAGGTGACCCAATTGGTCATGTATGTTCATAGAGACTGGAGGAATCACAATCATGTAGCATGGGATGTAGCTATAATAAAGCAATACGTAAGCGAAGGCTGCTGGTTCCGGTGGCTACGGGTGCGTCACGACCGAACTGAGGGGAGAATGCGGCCGCAGGTCCGATCGCCGGCGTCAAAGGCAGAGGAGCCGACGCTCGTCGTCTAGGACAGAGGAGGTCGGTATGCGCGGCTGTGGACGGCGCGAATAAGGCCCCCTCGGCGGTTGCTGCAAACCCTCGACGACCGGAGCACCGGGAAGGCGAGCACTTGCCGACGCTTGAGGAGGAACAGCCGACCGCAAGGTCTCAGGCGGCGGCATCGGTGGCAGAGAGGGCTACGGCGACGGCAATCCGGAGGCTACAGGCGAAACCGGCGGCGTCAGTGACAAAGAAGCCGGTGCCTGCGGAGAAGAAGGGCGTCGCGCGGCCGCGGAGAAAGAGGGGCATCACGCGGTGATCCAAGGCGAGGAGGAGAAGCCGGCAGGTCCTGATCATCGGCAGAGAAGCAATCGCCGTGAGAAGAGGGGCTCGGGAAAAAAAATTTGGGAACGGCGGCAGTTGCCCGAGGTCGGGAGAAGAGGGGGTCGCGCGAGAGAAAGGTCGCGACGGGGAAAAATAGAAAAAGAAAATAGAAAATAGAAAACCCTATATTAATAACCTAGGTTAAATTTATCCTATTTTAAAAGCCTGTTTTCCCTATACCCGTAATTATCTCGTACGACCTCCGTTTAAATCTAGAAAAATTCCGGAAAAATTCCCAAAATTCCCTAAAAATCCCGAGATATTTCCAGGATTATTTCCTTAATTATTTGGGCCATTTAATTTAGGGTTTTTAAATCACCGTATTTAACATTCTCCCCCACTAATAAAAATTTGGTCCCCAAATTTCCTACTCGTATATTAGTACGAGATGTCCCAACAACCATCTCAAACATCTGGAGACAAGTCACACCTCAAGTGACTAAGTGGGGTTACTGATATCCCTTAACATCAAATCACACTTGCTTCTAGCAGCCCTTCCAAAGTATGAATAGTATTTTCATATCGACCACTTATCATAAGTATCTATCTGTACCCGAGTGGAGCTCTATATCCGTGACCTGTTAAAGACTTTACCATAATCCTAAGGTAAATCCTGAATCGCTATCACATACGATACTCAAAGATCCTCCATGAACTGGAAATCGCCATAATATAACCTATCCAGCGATCCAACAAACTCATCGTATGGATCGAATGAAAATGAGCGGACTTAGCTAATCATACTAAGTCCTTTCCGAATTCCACATAATCTCCCAACACTGTCCATCATACTAGGCTCCCACTTTCCTCTTGGTACAGAACCTTACTGATTATTTATATACCACCTTTACCAGACTTCCAAATCAACTATATTCCGCATGTCGTTCCTCCACGGAGAACGTTTCAATACTTACTATTTTCCGGATACAATCTTAAACATCTGCAACATATACAACCTATTGCAATCTTCAGCAATACCTATCAAAATATCGTGACCAAGTCTCGTGGCTCTCGGAGTAATGCAAAAGGCACTACTTACGGGCAACGACATGCTACCACGACCGGTACTCATAGCCAGTCAAGATGCCATGTAGCTATCTAGCCACCTACTACATACAAATTCCAATATCACTAATTCCGAACCGATAGAGCAAAAGTACAACTCTATTGTAGATGCTCTCTATCATCACAACAGGAATCTATCTGTTGTTCCCGAATCAATAGTAACTCTTCCTAAATTCAAATGCAACTACACAGTAGCTAGCTAAAACCTCATAAGCATATCTGCTCCTCACCTCTACAAAACAACATAACAACTCTTACTAGGTCCACGTCATATATATATATGACAACCCATCTCGTAGTTCCTCATTTGACATAAACATGAGATACGTCTCGATCAACTAAATCAGAAACGCTCCATTCTCTGAAACAACGCATCCGCATATAAATTAACTTTCCTTTCACCCGAGAATGATCACACAACACTGGTGTAAGAGTCAACCATCGTCTGAGCCCTGAAACTATGTTCACTATTTATATACCACCTTTACCAGACTTCCAAATCAACTATATTTCGCATGTCGTTCCTCCACGGAGAACGTTTCAATACTTACTATTTTCCAGATACAATCTTAAACATCTGCAACATATACAACCTATTGCAATCTTCAGCAATACCTATCAAAATATCGTGACCAAGTCTCGTGGCTCTCGGAGTAATGCAAAAGGCACTACTTACGGGCAACGACATGCTACCACGACCGGTACTCATAGCCAGTCAAGATGCCATGTAGCTATCTAGCCACCTACTACATACAAATTCCAATATCACTAATTCTGAACCGATAGAGCAAAAGTACAACTCTATTGTAGATGCTCTCTATCATCACAATAGGAATCTATCTGTTGTTCCCGAATCAATAGTAACTCTTCCTAAATTCAAATGCAACTACACAGTAGCTAGCTAAAACCTCATAAGCATATCTGCTCCTCACCTCTACAAAACAACATAACAACTCTTACTAGGTCGACGTCATATATATATATGAAAACCCATCTCGTAGTTCCTCATTTGACATAAACATGAGATACGTCTCGATCAACTAAATCAGAAACGCTCCATTCTCTGAAACATCGCATCCGCATATAAATTAACTTTCCTTTCACCCGAGAATGATCACACAACACTGGTGTAAGAGTCAACCATCGTCTGAGCCCTGAAACTATGTTCACAAGCTTCAGACCAAATAAATTCCAACACCTTCCTGATCCAACCAGTCAGCGATGTAATACCACTAGAGCATCCTATCCATATCTATAGTAATGATCAAATCAATACCAGAAAACCATCATCTACGGTGGCCGAGTGCTCAACTCCAACTGCCACCATCATAAATGATCCAATCGTGTCCAGAATACACGATTTCCTAAATCCCTGGACGACTAAGTCGTCATAAGTCAAACAAGATAAACAAACCTCGTACAATTCATACCAAGTATAAAATTGTCACGACTATACACCTACATCCTCTTTACTCTAGGCTGATGATATATCAATCATCCCTATGACTTTGATAATTGTATGACACCCTGTCACTACAATATCAACACACCTATCATAAATCAATCCTAGTGTATACACAGGTATCCTAAAGCTGATCTAATTAGATCCTCAATCCACCATGAAGGATATTCATTTCCTTCTACCACTACCGCATTCCATCATCAATAATTGATGTATAACCTCAAAGGTTCATATCTCTTTGAACAACAAGTTCCAGAGCTTCTCAAGAAATAAAATAGTGGGACAACAAATATCCCATCCACCAACTCCTATAATTGGAATTTAGATTCTTCCAATTCCCATAGTGTTAAGCAACACTGATACCAACTAAATTATCCCCTGAAAAATCGTCATTCTAACAAATACCTCTTGGCATCATCAACCTTGCCAATTCTGAAAGACCGATCGATGACGGTATCTAGCTTTGAAGGTCTCAACCTTCCCGTCTACTCCTCTCTTTCTCTTGTAGATCCACTTGCATCCAATGACTTTCACACCATCGGGTGGTTCTACTAGCTCCCAGACATGATTAGAATCCATAGATTCTATCTCTGAATTCATCGCTATTTGCCAAGATATCGCATCTCTATCTTTGAGTGCCTCGTCATATGTCCAGGGATCAGGTTCATGTTCGCCTGGGACCAAATCAGAAGATTCTCCCAAGAATATGAATCTCTCGGGTTATCTAACAACCCTCCCACTATGACGAGGTGCCTCCTGTGTATGCTCTGTGACACGCGATGTAGTGACTTGTGGTATCTCCTCTTGTACCGGTGGTACTGAAGTCTGGACTTCCCCTGTCAACTCCTCAAGAACAATCCTACTCGTGGGCTTGTGGTTCATCACATAGTCCTCCTCTAGAAATCTGGCATTCGTACTCACGATCACCTTCTGATCTCTAGAACTATAGAACAAACCACCCTTCGTTCCCTTAGGGTAGCCAACACACAAGCGTACTTCTGTACGAGATTCCAACTTACCAGCATCTCCCTTCAGCACATGTGCTGGACTACCGCAAATTCGAATATGTCTTAGACTAGGCTTTCGCCCAGTCCACAATTCAGTGGGAGTAGAGGGTAGTGACTTAGATGGAACCAAGTTTAGAATGTGTGCTGTCGTTTCCAGAGCAAACCCCCAAAACGAATCAGGTAACTCTGAATAACTCATCATCGATCTAACCATCTCCATAAGAGTTCTATTACTTTGCTCTGCCACACCATTCTGCTGGGGTGTGCCCGGTGCGGACAATTGGGATTGAATCCCAGCCTCTGATAAGTAACTCCTAAACTCTCCCAAGAGGTACTCGCCACCACGATCAGATCGTAGTGTCTTGATACTTTTACCTTGATGGTTCTCCACATCAGCCTTGAATTCTTTGAACCTGTCAAAGCATTCAGACTTGCGGCGTATCAAGTAAATGTATCCATATCTTGAATAATCGTCTATAAAAGAGACTAAATATTCAAAATCACCTCTAGCTTGGATAGACATAGGACCGCACAAATCAGAATGAACCAATTCTAACATATCTTTGGCTCTATATCCCTTGGCTTTGAAAGGCCTCTTGGTCATTTTACCTTCCAAGCAAGATTCGTAGGTTGGGAGATCCTCCACCACTAATGAACCCAAAGGTCCATCAGCTATCAACCTTTGAATTCTACTCAGGTTAATATGACCAAGCCTTAGATGCCAAAGATACGTCTGGTTCATTTTCGAAGGTTCTTTTCTCTTATTAGACTTAGAAAATGAGTTATTTACTTCTATATTCATCGTGGGAGCTTTCGGTTCAAGAGTGTACAAATTGCCAACCAATATACCAGAACAGATAATCTCCCTATTCCTTTTTATAACCACTTTGTTATTAAAAGAAATAGAATATCCATCTATAAACAATTTAGAAACTGAAATTAGATTCTTTCTAAAAGTAGGTACATAAAGACAATTTCTCAAAACCAAAACTTTATTCCTATCAAAAGATAAATAGCCACCTTTGAAGCATTCCTCGGGTTTCTGGAACCTATATCTACTAGATAAAGCTAAACATGTTTTAACAACTAAACAAGAAGATATACCTTTGTTCTTTCGGCGAGGACAGTCCGCCTTCCAATGTCCAGTCTGCTTGCAAGTGAAGCACTTGCCTTTCGGCTTCTTCACTCCTGCCTGAGGTCCTACTGCCACTTTCTTTGCTCTACTTTGCTTCTTCTTCTTCTTACCTTTCGGTTTAGAAGAAGAAACCTTCTGAGCAACCATGGCTTGAGCACTTTGACAAAAAAGCCCCTCTGTCGCCTGGAGTTCTGTCAGAAGCTCTGCCAACGAATACAACATCTTGTTCATGTTGTAGTTGAGGCGAAACGGCTCAAAACTCCTAGGCAGATATTGGAGAATGATATCGACCTAGATTTCCCTATCGATCTCAGCTCCGAGGACTTCCATCTCATTAAGATGAGCCATCATCTTGAGAACATGATACCTGACGGGTGTTCCCTCGATCATGGTGGTCGTCATCAAGTTTCTCATAGCCTCCTGTCTAGCCGCCCTACTCTGATATCCGAAAAGTTCCTTGAGATTGAACATCATGTCATAAGCTGTGGCCATGGCACGTCGATGTTGGAGCACATTTGACATAGATGCCAAAATGTAACACCGCGCCATCTCATCTGCCTTGATCCATTTCTTATAACTTTCTTTCTCCTTTTCATCAGAGTCATCGGTGGGCTTAGGAGGACAGACCTCGAAGAGTACAAATTTGTACTCCTCTACAGTTAAGACAATATCCAAATTTCTTTTCCTATCAATATAATTTGTTCGAGTAAGTTTATTTTCTTTTAATATCACAGCAAGTGGGTTGAAAGTCATTTGAAAAACATAAGAATCACAATGATCAAAATATTAGATTTCAAATATCATTGATTCCTCAAACAATAAAATTCTGAAATCAACCAACACCTCAAAACACCGAGAATATCGCATTCCACGATATTGTGGACATATACACACACGCCAAAGGAGACCCCGCATTTAAAATCCGACAAGATCTCCTGCGGGTGTGACAATCTCAATTTACATACAAGGCCTACACGGCCACTATACATCGGTCAACACGACCGGAATCCAAACAACACACGCAGAGTATAATTAGGCCTCAGGCCTTCAATCCAAGTAAATAAATAAACAATCTATCACATCTAAACCTACCCCTTCTGCCATCTGGGCAGGAATACTCAACTGAAATCCATCCAGAACAAAACTCCGTATATAGTCCCTAAGGACACAAACAATCCACGAATACATTAATCCAATTCCAGTGCTAAATATATCTTCTAAACAAGATATCCAAAACCAAAACAAATAACCAAATACACTTCACGAGGGGTTTGGCAAAGGACTCTCCCGATACCTTCATCCTGAAATAAATATAATCAACGGGGTGAGTTCAAAGAACTCTGGTATAGTAGATATGCATAATAAGGTATAGCTAACAATAAAAATATCATGCCAGTACAGTCTCACATAAATAGGGTATGCAAGCAAGAAATACAAAATGATCAGATTTACTCAATCTCCTACCCGATATAGGAGCATGTCCTGACTAGAAGTAATAAAGTCCTGACTATATATAAACATGTATCCTCAGATGCATGACAATCATATGCATCCAAGGCATCAATACAATAATGCAAAGAAACACAATACAAATGCAATCCGCGGCAAAATGCATGCCGTGCTAATGACATGGTCACCCCGACGCTACCACCTCACACGCAATGGTGAAGCCGAGTGGGTAGGGCTATGACAATCGTGCACTCGCCATCATCGCTCCCGAGTGACCGAGTGGACAGATGGATCTTGAGTACACCTATCCTCCCGCCCCAAACATAGTGGGGAGCTAAGCATCTCCTGTCATAGGCCGAGGAGGGATCCTCGCCGCTACCACGCTGCCTCATCGCTACCCATGAGCGGACCAGCGGAGCCTGACAGAGCAACTGCACACACCCTCCTGATGTACCACTAACCCATGAGTGGCAGTGTGTGCAGGCCATGTAACTAGCTGCGGGCTCAACAATAATGGAACCCCGTCCAGCTAGCATGCAGTCATGCAAAAATGGTGCATGATACTAAAACATATAAATCCTACTCAAAATACCTATTCGAATAATATGTACAATCAATATGTACATATCCCTAATCCACATACTATGATCCAAATCAAACAGGGAAATATAATCATATCCTATCACATCCATGTATCTAGTAGGCACCAAAAGTATACCAGGCATATCAACATGAAAAAGTTATTGTAAGCTATCCTACTAGCATATCAATTTGACTTAATCTAAAAGTTAAGTCAAAATACCCGCCTGAATATATATCCGCAAGAATGAAACCAAATCGTCACGACTGGGGACCTGCCTCGTGACCAAAACCTGCATAAAGCATGACTATAGTCAAGCACAAAAATACAATTCACCGACAAATCGAATAATTAATCGATTTCCTTTATATCCCAATTAACCCAAATCTCATATCCTCCGAACCATACCGATCAACCGAATAACTCCGGAATCAACCCAAATCGACCAATCAAACTCACAGCCACACTAACTGTATTTACAGCCACATCGACACCCAATAAAACCTCACAACCCTCTCCACTTGTCAAAACCCCAAATCACAGCCATCACTATAGCAACATACACCTGCACAGATAGGAAACAAAATATATACCGAAATTTCCACTTCACCGGCGACACTTAGTGCTTGCGGCGGTTAGCCGGTCGCGGTGCTGGGAAGAAGCTCGCGGCGCGATGCCAATCACACCGGATAGGATGGCAGCGTCTTGGCGCTGGTTCGGTTCCGTGGCTACGGTGCGTCACGACCGGCCGAGGAGAATGCGGCCGCAGTCCGATCGCGGCGTCAGGCAGAGGAGCCGACGCCGTCGTCTAGGGACAGGAGGTCGGTATCTTGCGTGGACGCGAATAAGGTCCCCTCGGCGGTTCTTTGCAAACCCTCGGCGACCGAGCACCGGAAGGCGAGCACTGCCGACGCGAGGAGGAGAACAACACCGCAAGGTCTGAGGCGGCGGCATCGGGGGCAGAGAGGGCTACGGCGACGGCAATCCGGAGGCTACATGCGAAACCGGCGGCGTCAGTGACAAAGAAGCCGGTGCCTGCGGAGAAGTAGGGCGTCGCGTGAGAAAGAGGGGCATCACGCGGTGATCCAAGGCAGGAGGAGAAGCCACAGTCCCGATCATCGGCAGAAGAAGCAATCGCCGTGAGAAGAGGGGCTCGGGAAAAAAATTTTTGGGCTGGCAGTTGCAGAGGTCGAGAAGAGGGGTCATGCGAGAGAAAGGTCATGACGGGGAAAAATAGAAAAGAAAATAGAAAATAGAAAACCCTATATTAATAACCTAGGTTAAATTTATCCTATTTTTAAAGCCTGTTTTCCCTATCCCCGTAATTATCTCGTACGACCTCCGTTTAAATCTAGAAAAATTCCGGAAAAATTCCTAAAATTCCCTAAAAATCCCGAGATATTTCCAGGATTATTTCCTTAATTATTTGGGCCATTTAATTTAGGGTTTTTAAATCACCGTATTTAACATTCTCCCCCACTAATAAAAATTTGGTCCCCAAATTTCCTACTCGTATATTAGTACGAGATGTCCCAACAACCATCTCAAACATCCGAGACAAGTCACACCTCAAGTGACTAAGTGATTCTTGATATCCCTTAACATCAAATCACACTTGCTTCTAGCAGCCCTTCCAAAGTATGAATAGTATTTTCATATCGACCACTTATCATAAGTATCTATCTGTACCCGAGTGGAGCTCTATATCCGTGACCTGTTAAAGACTTTACCATAATCCTAAGGTAAATCCTGAATCGCTATGACATACGATACTCAAAGATCCTCCATGAACTGGAAATCGCCATAATATAACCTATCCAGCGATCCAACAAACTCATCGTATGGATCGAATGAAAATGAGAGGACTTAGCTAATCATACTAAGTCCTTTCCGAATTCCACATAATCTCCCAACACTGTCCATCATACTAGGCTCCCACTTTCCTCTTGGTACAGAACCTTACTGATTATTTATATACCACCTTTACCAGACTTCCAAATCAACTATATTCCGCATGTCGTTCCTCCACGGAGAACGTTTCAATACTTACTATTTTCCAGATACAATCTTAAACATCTGCAACATATACAACCTATTGCAATCTTCAGCAATACCTATCAAAATATCGTGACCAAGTCTCGTGGCTCTCGGAGTAATGCAAAAGGCACTACTTATGGGCAACGACATGCTACCACGACCGATACTCATAGCCAGTCAAGATGCCATGTAGCTATCTAGCCACCTACTACATACAAATTCCAATATCACTAATTCCGAACCGATAGAGCAAAAGTACAACTCTATTGTAGATGCTCTCTATCATCACAACAGGAATCTATCTGTTGTTCCCGAATCAATAGTAACTCTTCCTAAATTCAAATGCAACTACACAGTAGCTAGCTAAAACCTCATAAGCATATCTGCTCCTCACCTCTACAAAACAACATAACAACTCTTACTAGGTCCACGTCATATATATATATGACAACCCATCTCGTAGTTCCTCATTTGACATAAACATGAGATACGTCTCGATCAACTAAATCAGAAACGCTCCATTCTCTGAAACATCGCATCCGCATATAAATTAACTTTCCTTTCACCCGAGAATGATCACACAACACTGGTGTAAGAGTCAACCATCGTCTGAGCCCTGAAACTATGTTCACTATTTATATACCACCTTTACCAGACTTCCAAATCAACTATATTCCGCATGTCGTTCCTCCACGGAGAACGTTTCAATACTTACTATTTTCCAGATACAATCTTAAACATCTGCAACATATACAACCTATTGCAATCTTCAGCAATACCTATCAAAATATCGTGACCAAGTCTCGTGGCTCTCGGAGTAATGCAAAAGGCACTACTTACGGGCAACGACATGCTACCACGACCCGTACTCATAGCCAGTCAAGATGCCATGTAGCTATCTAGCCACCTACTAAATACAAATTCCAATATCACTAATTCCGAACCGATAGAGCAAAAGTACAACTCTATTGTAGATGCTCTCTATCATCACAATAGGAATCTATCTGTTGTTCCCGAATCAATAGTAACTCTTCCTAAATTCAAATGCAACTACACAGTAGCTAGCTAAAACCTCTTAAGCATATCTGCTCCTCACCTCTACAAAACAACATAACAACTCTTACTAGGTCCACGTCATATATATATATGACAACCCATCTCGTAGTTCCTCATTTGACATAAACATGAGATACGTCTCGATCAACTAAATCAGAAACGCTCCATTCTCTGAAACATCGCATCCGCATATAAATTAACTTTCCTTTCACCCGAGAATGATCACACAACACTGGTGTAAGAGTCAACCATCGTCTGAGCCCTGAAACTATGTTCACAAGCTTCAGACCAAATAAATTCCAACACCTTCCTGATCCAACCAGTCAGCGATGTAATACCGCTAGAGCATCCTATCCATTTCTATAGTAATGATCAAATCAATACCAGAAAACCATCATCTACGGTGGCCGAGTGCTCAACTCCAACTGCCACCATCATAAATGATCCAATCGTGTCCAGAATACACGATTTCCTAAATCCCTGGACGACTAAGTCGTCATAAGTCAAACAAGATAAACAAACCTCGTACAATTCATACCAAGTATAAAATTGTCACCACTATACACCTACATCCTCTTTACTCTAGGCTGATGATATATCAATCATCCCTATGACTTTGATAATTGTATGACACCCTGTCACTACAATATCAACACACCTATCATAAATCAATCCTAGAGTATACACAGGTATCCTAAAGCTGATCTAATTAGATCCTCAATCCACCATGAAGGATATTCATTTCCTTCTACCACTACCGCATTCCATCATCAATAATTGATGTATAACCTCAAAGGTTCATATCTCTTTGAACAACAAGTTCCAGAGCTTCTCAAGAAATAAAATACTGGGACAACAAATATCCCATCCACCAACTCCTATAATTGGAATTTAGATTCTTTCAATTCCCATAGTGTTAAGCAACACTGATACCAACTAAATTATCCCCTGAAAAATCGTCATTCTAACAAATACCTCTTGGCATCATCAACCTTGCCAATTCTGAAAGACCGATCGATGACGGTATCTAAGCAACTCGATTGGATTACAGCCAATTGAATGACATTGCCTTGAGTACATCACGAGCTTTAACAACCTTGTGCGTTTTACACTAGCCCTCAGCCAACGCACCATAAGTAAAAATATTAGCTCGTAAAAATAACATTACCTCAGTACCAAATAAATTATCTCACAGTAGGGGATCTTCGATATCGAAACTATTTTCGAAATCCCTCCGATCGCCTACTCTACTTGCCTATACAATGCAAGCCTGAAGTTCCTCCAACACTACATCTGATTACTCTCGAATTATACAGCATCCAGAGACCTTCTTATACCATCATGTCACAAGCATAACCTCCAAGTTAATATCCAGATATTCACATCATAACAACCAAGTCAACTATAAAACAATTAAGTCAACTCTCTCACCATAATATAACATGTCCATCAATCAACCTATAAACATCCAAAATCATTTTCATATCCCTGTGATAATCATCACAGTAATCATCTCAACATCTCACCTATCAGTGGAAACACTATTAATCCACATAATCCAAATATAAAAATCCTTTTAATCCTATCTGTACATGTTTTAACCACAGATATCTGTAAACACATGTATCTCTCAATATATCATCAAATAAGGTAAACTAAAGTAATACCTCAATGATCAATCCTTCAATCATCTGATACCAACCTCAATGATCAATTCTTCAATCATCTGATACCAACCTCAATGATCAATCCTTCAACCATCTACAACTCCTTTCGAGTAAAGATGTAAACTCATCCCACTTTTGCTCTTAATGGATTCCCTATTTCACAGTAATCTAGAAAAAGAATTCGATAACTGTATGAATCTAGGTGTATACACCTCTTCCTCTCCTTTTCTTCAAGAACCATACAACCAGCCTCATATCTCCACAAGTGTACAAACCACTTCTGATAGCGACATATATCTGAGGAGAAAACTTAAATCCATATTCCTGTTTTCCGCTGGGAAATTGAAGTGTTTCATAAATCCTTCATTCTCAAGACAGAGCCTTGATCACCTACCAAAATAAACTAAAATTCCAACTAAACCCTCAATCACTCAAGAGATTGTAAACTTTCATCATCAACATCAAATTACCACCTCTAGCAACAACCTGATCAATATCAAGCATCAACATGAGAATGAAATAATGTCACGTGACTTTAGTTAGAAGAGCATGTTCACGACTTCTACTGTTACCTTATCCGAAGTGTAGGTTATTATCACTAGATTGACTACACTATTCTCTTGAGACACTTGTTGCAGTTATTTTTATAAATATGACTCACCCTAATGCCTCCCGATAGGATCTGATGGAAAAAATCCAACTATCCTAATCCAAATGTAAGCAAATAAATTGGGGGTGATCGAAGGCAACTCAATCACTATCTTAAACCATTAAGTGGAGGGGGTAAACTCCGCGAGTCTATTAAACTCTATAGTGAAACTCCATTATCAATTGATCACTCAACTTAAGCTTCAAGAATTCCTCAACAATGAGTCATACAAAATAACGAGAAATACAGTCTCTAAAACATCCCAACCCATGATCCCGTAATGGGTTATTTCCCCAAATAAATTTCTTCTACATATTCCACCAAGTAACAACTTGATCATTGCAATAGTAAGAAACTATCTCCACTCCTATATAAATACCAGTTAGGTACTTATCAGGTTATCAATCTAAGGCTCAAGCCGCTCAAGGATCAAAATCCCTATGGAACTTCGTAACTTAAACCTCCAAGGACTGTATCAACAATAGTATACATTCTTTGTCCATTACCCCACAGAGTAATAATCATTTAGTATAATCGGTGAAAATCTCTAACATCGTAGTCCTTGATTTCCACAACCAATGTGACGACTTGACCCTTGCTTTTCCGACTCAGATCACCAACTCTCAAAAGGCAATGCATCTTTTTCACAGTCCAAGACTCACAAAAACAAGTCATTTGTGGTCAACTCCATCCACGATTACGAATAGTGACCAATACACTAAATGTTATTTCCTGTTATCCACTAAACACATAGCCAAATCTAACCTGGAGTATAAACACTACGGCAACTCCGGCTGGTCACCTTGGTGGGCGACCCCTACTACGAGTCTGCACATGAGTCAAAACTCAATAGACCCTTTCTGACAACTCCATAACCAGAGATCTCACTGTCCTCTTGCGTGGTTACCCTGCACCACGCCTCTGGCAGTGCCCCACCTCGTCTCATATCTTTAAATTATTACATATGCTACTAGAGCGGATGTTACTAGAAGTAAAAATATATAAAATTTTCATCATACCTATTTTGCGCAGAGAGGTTCACGCCAAATCCCCATATTGACCTCGTCATAAATCCTCGAATTTCTGAAATATAAAAATCGTCGGAAATCCATACCAATCCAAAATTTTCCAAATTACCTTGTAAAACCTGCCAAATGTGGCGAACTCCGAAAAAATCTAAAAAAAACCCGTAGGAACTCGAAAACCTAGGCGCTCTGATACCAAATAAATTGTCATGCCCCGAAGGAGACCCCGCCAGACGAAAATCCGACAGCATCTCCCCTGTACGGGTGACAATCTCAATTTACAAACAAGGCCTACACGGCCACTATACATCGGTCAACACGACCGGAATCCAAACAACACACGCAGAGTATAATTAGGCCTCAGGCCTTCAATCCAAGTAAATAAATAAACAATCTATCACATCTAAACCTACCCCTTCTGCCATCTGGGCAGGAATACTCAACTGAAATCCATCCAGAACAAAACTCCGAATAAAGTCCCTAAGGACACCAAAAATCCACAAATACATAAATCCAATTCCAGTCCTAAATATATCTTCTAAACAAGATATCCAAAACCAAAAACAAATAACCAAATACACTTCCACGAGGTTTAGGGTTTCTTGACTCTCCCGTTCATCTTGAAATAAATATAATCAACGGGGTGAGTTCAAAGAACTCTGCGGGTATAGTAGATATGCATAGTAAGGTATAGCTAACAATAAAAATATCATGCCGATCTGATCTCACATAAATAGGGTATGCAAGCAAGAAATACAAAATGATCAGATTTACGAATCTCCTACCCTGATATAGGAGCATGTGCCTGACTAGAAGTAATAGAGTCCTGACCATATATAAACATGTATCCTGTATGTATGACAATCATATGCACATCCAAGGCATCAATACAATAATGCAGCAAACACAATATAAAATGCAATCCGTGCAAAATGCATGCCGTGCCAATGACATGGTCACCCCTGACGCCAGTCAGCCGCCTCACACGCAATGGTGAAGCCGAGTGGGTAGGGCTATGACAACTGTGCACTCTGCCATCACTGCTCCTGAGTGACCGAGTGGACAGGATGCTGTCGGAGTACACCTATCCTCCTGCCCCAAACAGAGTGGGGGAGCTAAGCTCTCATCTCCCGGTGTCATAGACCAGAGGAGGGATCCCTGCCCGCTACCACGCTGCCTCATCGCTACCCATGAGCGGACCAGCGGAGCCTGACAGAGCAACTGCACACACCCTCCTGATGTACCACTAACCCATGAGTGGCAGTGTGTGCAGGCCATGTAACTAGCTGCGGGCTCAACAATAATGGAACCCCGTCCAGCTAGCATGCAGTCATGCAAAAATGGTGCATGATACTAAAACATGTAAATCCTACTCAAAATACCTATCCGAATAATATGTACATATCCCTAATCCACATACTATGATCCAAATCAAACAGGGAAATATAATCATATCCTATCACATGCATGTATCTAGAAGGCACCAAAAGTATACCAGGCATATCAACATGAAAAAGTTATTGTAAGCTATCCTATTAGCATATCAATTTGACTTAATCTAAAAGTTAAGTCAAAATACCCGCCTGAATATATATCCGCAAGAATGAAACCAAATCGTCACGACTGGGGACCTGCCTCGTGACCAAAACCTGCATAAAGCATGACTATAGTCAAGCACAAAAATACAATTCACCGACAAATCGAATAATTAATCGATTTCCTTTATATCCCAATTAACCCAAATCTCATATCCTCCGAACCATACCGATCAACCGAATAACTCCGGAATCAACCCAAATCGACCAATCAAACTCACAGCCACACTAACTGTATTTACAGCCACATCGACACCCAATAAAACCTCACAACCCTCTCCACTTGTCAAAACCCCAAATCACAGCCATCACTATAGCAACATACACCTGCACAGATAGGAAACAAAATATATACCGAAATTTCCACTTCACCGGCGACACTTAGGGCTTGCGGCAGCAGTCCGGTGGCTGCAGGCGCTGGGGAAGAAGCTCGCGGCGGTCGCGATGCCAATCGCACCGGCAGTGACAGGCAGCGTGCGCGCAGCGACGAAGGCTGCTGGTTCCGGTGGCTACGGGCGCGTCACGACCGAACTGAGGGGAGAATGCGGCCGCAGGTCCGATCGCCGGCGTCAAAGGCAGAGGAGCCGACGCTCGTCGTCTAGGGCAGAGGAGGTCGGTATGCGCGGCTGTGGACGGCGCGAATAAGGCCCCCTCGGCGGTTGCTGCAAACCCTCGACGACCGGAGCACCGGGAAGGCGAGCACTTGCCGACGCTTGAGGAGGAACAGCCGACCGCAAGGTCTCAGGCGGCGGCATCGGTGGCAGAGAGGGCTACGGCGACGGCAATCCGGAGGCTACATGCGAAACCGGCGGCGTCAGTGACAAAGAAGCCGGTGCCTGCGGAGAAGAAGGGCGTCGCGCGGCCGCGGAGAAAGAGGGGCATCACGCGGTGATCCAAGGCGAGGAGGAGAAGCCGGCAGGTCCTGATCATCGGCAGAGAAGCAATCGCCGTGAGAAGAGGGGCTCGGGAAAAAAAATTTGGGAATCAGCGGCTTGCCCGAGGTCGGGGAGAAGAGGGGTCAAGGCGAGAAAGGTCGCGACGGGGAAAAATAGAAAAAGAAAATAGAAAATAGAAAACCCTATATTAATAACCTAGGTTAAATTTATCCTATTTTTAAAGCCTGTTTTCCCTATCCCCGTAATTATCTCGTACGACCTCCGTTTAAATCTAGAAAAATTCCGGAAAAATTCCTAAAATTCCCTAAAAATCCCGAGATATTTCCAGGATTATTTCCTTAATTATTTGGGCCATTTAATTTAGGGTTTTTAAATCACCGTATTTAACAAATTCTACATTTGTAAGAGGAGGTTTCACCCATTAATTTTATTATCTTGTCAACCTTACTTTTTGACAAATAAAATTAATAGTTGGTTCCTCTTTGGCCCTACAAATAAAAGCAGTGACTTCGATGGGGAGGATACTTTTTATTTGTATCCAAGTGTGCACCATTACACGATACTAAGGGTATTATTTCGGATTATGTGCCTTACCGATGGGGAAGTACACACGCTCCTAAATAATTTCTTATAACCATTATTTGACCTAGTGATCCACAAACAAACCCATCCGATGGGGAGGAAGGCACTCAGAGCCGCCGCACAAGTTTGTTGCATCACACGTCAAATTGTAATGGAGGCCGCGGGAATTAATTAAAATGTCCCTCTCCCACTTAGTAAAGTGACAATGAGAAATTTTCAAGCACACACAACATGCATATAAAAAAAAATCAGCAATAAATATGGAAAAAAACAGAATTTTTCCAACTATTATGGCATTGTTCTCCAATATGCGTCCCGTCGTGTCGCCACCTCATCCGCTCCACCTTTTCCCGTGCACAAGTCACCAAAGAGATCCGAGCCAAGATAAACTATTTTAATTTACATCCATCGATCCTATACTCCACGAAGGAGTGTACAAATAATCTAGATCGAAAGTAAACTAAAATGAGTGGCTAAACAATGCCGTATTTAATTACAAAAATTAAATACTAATCTAGCCTCGTCAACCCCGAGGATTCAAATAATATACATACAATCACACACAAACAATCACATACACACATATAGCCATAATAGTCAGATCTTATGCCTGCAACCAAAAAGTTAGCCTACGCACATCCTACTATTATCCGGCATACTCAATATATGATATGTGCATGAAAGTAACTGAATACAAAACACACAAAACCGGAAACCGCAGCTCTGATACCAATTGTTAGGAATTGCTTCGGAGGCTCATTGGCTCCCATGTCCCCGGATTAAAATTTTCACTAATGAAAAAAACTAATCTTGATGGGATGAGTTTCCTAAGCACAACCATTTCGTCGTCGTGCTAACAACTTGAGTGATCGCTTGAACAAACTAGTTTTTCAAGCAACCCAACTCTTCTAGTTGGTTAGCCGCGGAAGAGACGACGGACGGATCATCAGTTTTTGTGTTTGTCTCTCGATCTTCTATCGTATGTCCTATCCTCCTCGTGGACGTCGTGTGGGCGAAGATCCTCCATGAGTAGAAGCCTCCTAGATAACGTTCTTCCTTTCCTTGCTCTATCCGAACAAAGAGAAGAACCAAACAAAGACTCCTTCTCCTTTCAAGAACCGGCCACCATGCCAAGGAGCTTTATATAACCGCCGGCTAAGGAATAGTTTCTTGAGTGCCGACCACCAAGGAGAAAGCAAGAGGGCGCCGGCCAAGAGCTCCAAGGATGAAACCTAGCCCTTGTTTCCACCGGCCAATGAGAAAAGGATGAAGGGAAGAGCGCCGGCAAAGGATGAGAAGAGAAAGAAGGGCGCCGGCAAAAACCCTAGGGAGAACAAAGCTTGCCGCCCACTTCTAGCTGCCCAAAACCCTAACTTCTCTAGGGTTTGTTGTCGCCCACTTTTAGATAGGCAAAACCCTAATCCACAAGCATTAGTTGCCGCCTAAGCCTTAGCCCTTTATTTATAGAGTTGGGCTTAAGCCTCCTTTAATATCCACCGTCGGATCTAGGGATTTAATCTCCACCGTCGGATCTAGGGTTTCATCCCAACCGTCGGATCTAGGGTTTCATCCCATCTGTCGGATATAGGGTTTCAACCCAACCGTTGGATTTAGGGTTTTATCCCAACCGTCGGATCTAGAGATCTAATATCAATCGTCGGTTCTAGAGTTTTGTTTTCCATCCTTGGATCTAGGCTACATGAGGATTGTATTAGGCTACGATAGGGACCATGAGGAGGAGTTGGATCTTGGCCACCCGATGGATCGGAACCACACAAACTTGATCCATCAATGATGTTCCATTCCACTAGAGGATCATCATTGAATTACCTCACCAACCCCCATAAATTAATATGGGTTCCATATATTATTTGTACATTAATCTCCCCGTGTTTAAGATATCGAATGTCCATCAATTAATTGATTTACTGACCATCAATTAATTAACATCTAATTCCTCGAGTAGTACCACTCAACCTTATCATCATGTTGACTAAGTCAACCAGCTGGGTTTACATGTTGAACCTTATGAGCTCCTCAAGGGGACATCATCAACCTAATATATAGGACACGGTTTCCTCCTATAATCAACGACACACCATGTAAATAATATCATTTCCCAACTTACCGGGCATATTGATTTAATCCATCTAAATCTCACCCTTTGGTAAATCAAAGAAATAAATACTAAGTACATGTGCCCGTTATTATATCGGAATTAAGAGCATGTACAACATAATATCCGAGGTCCGATTCAATTATGTAGTCAGCAATAAATTGAATCACCTCTATGTCGGTCCTGCTCAATACACCTAAGTGTACTAGTGTAACTCTATGTTCAAGACAAAACAATACCAAGTTACACTACAACCATGCCAATGGTTTATCCAAAACCATCTTGGTTGTGAGCCTCTACTTATATTCTATAAGGGACTGATAACATGATCTTCTGTGCCACACCTAGCACCATGTTATCTACAATGTAAAATATTAGACAATATGCACACATATAATAAATATAAAGTGCAAACAATGATCATGTGATTCTTATTTCAAAATAAAAATGTTCATACAAAAAGAGCTAGGCTTTCAGTATACATTCCAACAGCTTGGTCTTTCGTAGTCTACATATATAGACCGAGTGCTAAATAGGTTTAGCATGTCAGAATCCAAGAAAGGTTTCCTACCCATCAGGCATGGAATACACCTTTCGAAGTCTATGTGTCCGTGCACAGAAGACGAGAGGATTTGCATGAGTAAGATTCCCTATGCATCCGCAATAGGATCTATCATGTATGCTATGTTATGTACGAGGCCCGATGTATCGTATGCTCTGAATGTCACGAGTAGATACCAGTCTGATCTAGGAATGGATCATTGGGTGGTTGTTAAGACGATGCTTAAGTACTTAAGAAGAACTAAGGATGTGTTCCTAATATATGGAGAAGGGGACATGGTGATACTCGGGTATATGGATGCTAGCTTCCAGACACACAAGGATGATTCCAGGTCTCAGTCTGGATACGTGTTCACCTTGAATGGGGGCGCAGTAAGTTGGAAAAGTTCCAAACAAGACACTGAAGCGGATTCTACCACTGAGGCAGAATACATTGTAGCTTCGGAAGCAGCAAAGGAAGCGGTTTGGATCAAGAAGTTCCTTTATGAACTTGGTGTGATTCCAGCCATTGTTGAAGCAATACCGGTCTACTACGACAACAATGGAGCAATTGCACAGGCGAAAGAGCCAAGGTCTCATAAACGATCCAAACATGTGCTTCTCCGCTATCATCTTATCAGAGAGATCATTAGTAGGAAGGAAATACAAATCGAGAAAATCCCCACTGAAAGGAACTTAGCGGATCCTTTGACTAAGGCATTACCTCAAAGTATGTTTGAGGGTCATGTTAGACCTTATGGTATTGGATACCGTAGCGATTGGCATTAGGCTAAGTGGGAGTTTGTTAGTAATATATGAGAGATGTCCTAAGGCAATCGCCTTATGTTTGAACCATTTATATGATAAATGAAGATTCACTATTTGAGTATACATGTTTTCATGTATTTGATTAGATCTTAAACTCATTTACTGAATGTCCATGATACGATTCACAGCATGAGAGAATTTGTGATTGGATCACAACTAGTGAGTATCTCTACATGTGTAATTTTGATGTATCAGAATTATCCCTAGTCGATGAATTGATGGATTTTGACACTATTGATTCTGTCAAGACTAGCACGAGGTATACTCCTTGGTGTATCCAAGAAGCTGATTCTCACTAGCTGGAGACATTGTGATGTCTGGAGTTAATCGTGGATGCTAGTTATGGTAACTAGTTCATTAGAGTGACCAGTCGTAAGACTTCATTTGTTTCTCTGCATATATAGATATGTCAATGAAGTTCTTACTGTAGCTTAAGTGCGATGTTCCTTTGACTTGCGGTATTCAAGTCATCTTGATCATGAAGACTTATGCTTTGACATCTTAAGCAAGCATCTCTGAGGAGATGTGGACCCGGGATGATTGGGTATAAGTCAAAGTGATCGAAGGTGTTTGAATAACCTATAAAGGATTCACCACTCCTTGCGAGGAGATGTATACCCATGGCCTCTCGTCGGATTGTTACTAAAGTCTTTGGCCAAAGAATTACATGTTTAGAGTAAGGTACTCTTCGATACATGTGCATTAACTAGAATCCGTAGGACGAGGAAATGATACTTGGGCTAGGTGTGACGTAGTCAGCCTAGTGGGGACTGACACTATAGACCATGTCTTGAACCAAGTGGGTATAATATGAGTGAAGGGAATGGGGCACGATTAATTCGACCTGCTGAATTGTTTCAGAAATAGTTCTGAATCAACCGTTGATCTTTTTCGGTTAATCGGGGATCATGATGTACTACTAGGTGCCACTCATCATCGTTCTATAATTAATGGTTAATTATAGATGACCAACATAAACTGATAACCTATTTGGTGACACGCACAATGAGCGTAATCCGAAAGATTTAAAACGAGCTTGAGAATGAGATTCTCAGACTGAGAGAAACTAGGTTTGGTTGGACCAAACATAGAGCGAGCATGAAATCGTTTCTGTCGCAATGGAAACGTGGATGGGCCGTGTCTTATGAAGACATGATGGATGAACCAAATTGGTTTGGTTCTAATCCAATGGAGGAGAATAACCCAAATGGGTTTGGTTTGTTTTAAACGAATGAACTAAAGATGGCTCGATTCGTTTTAACTTAAAATAGACCAACATGGTTTGGTTTATTTTAACTTAAATTAATGGAGCGGGTTAACGGGCATTTGGTTATGATCTAATAACCATTAAGCGAATTTGTTCTCTATAAAATAGGGCTTAAGGGTTTTTGTTAAACCCTGATTCATGCAACCCTAATTGTTTGGCCGCCCACCCTCTCCCTCTTCTCCAAGTGGTCGGCGCCAACCTCCTTGCCACCGCCTAGCTCCTTCAACCGGCGTCCAGCTGCTGCCAACCACCCCTCTTTCCGGCGTCGAGCTGCTACTAGAGGAGGTCCAGTGATCTTCCTTGGCTCCGGCGACAAGGTGAGCACTTTGCTTTCCTTATTTGGCCGGGGCAAGGTCTCCACCAAAGCTGTCCAATTTTTTGGACTGCTTGTTTCCTTCTTGTCGGAGCTTCATTTGGATGATGTTTGGAGCTCCGACAGCGCTTTCCTTACCAGGGACTCGATCTCCGGTAATCCTCATAGGTGGAGGACGAAGGATTCGTCAAACGGTTGATGAATACCTCTCCGGAAAAGCGAGTTTTTGAGGACTCGTTTTGGATCCGAATTTTGATTCGGATCGTGATCTTCTCTCGATCACATCGTCTTCAACATGAGGCTACTAACCCGTACGAAGATGAGGCTCGTGACTTTGTGAAGTCATCCCGAAGATACTCGGCATGGATACGGATAGAGACGATTTTAGCGAGAATCGTTCCGGTTGATGCCTTTCCCGCTACACATGATACGTCAGGTATACGTAGTTTAAATTTCCTTTTATTGCAAAATTTGAATTTATGATTATGTCTACACATGTTGTACTATGCATGTGTGTGATGTGTGTGTTGTAATAAATTAGTTTTATTATTTTATCCTTCCGCTGTGTACATGTTTACGAAACATGTTCGAATACACACTCGCCGCGGTGCCGGAAACCCAACATTATGTGGGCTTGATCCATGGGTGGCCAAGACTCAACTCCTCCTCATGGTCCCTAATGTAGCCTATTAACACCTCATGAAGCTTAGATCCACTAGATAGAAATAAAACTCTAAGATCCATAGGTAGAGATTAAATCTCTAAGATCCGACGGTTGAGATTAAATCTCTAGATCCGACAGTTGAGATTAAATCCCTAGAACCAATGAATGAGATTAATTCATGACTTATCCCTTTTTTTTTTTTTTTTTTTTTTTGATTTACAAGTGGTATCCAAGCTTCGCCCGACTAGTCCACTTGGCGAACCGGCCCTGCCCCACGGCCTCCGAAGAGTCTCCACCGGCCCACAAGGGTAAATCAGGAAGACGCGCCACCAAGTCGCCGTGAGGGGTTTAACGCCAATCAGGGTCCGCACCCCACACCAACCCGCTGGTAAACGGGAACCCGCCTCCGCAACCCGCAAGCGAGTGGAAAACGGCGGAATTCCCTCCGCAAGCTGCAGCCGGCAGGGATCGAACCATGGCTTGCTCCAGGGACCCCCAAGCTCTTACCGACGCGCCATTGCCCTGGGGGCTCAATTCATGACTTATCCCTAACTCTATAAAAGGATGTCAAGGGAGTTGGCGTGAAAAAATTGATGAGAGCTAGGGTTTTTGGGCGGCAAGGAAGAGGAATCCTAGTTGAGATAGGATTAGGATTAGGGTTTGGAGGCAAGGGTGGCACCAAATAAGGAAGGTATTTTTCTCTTCTTCTTCCTCTTTTGGCAAACGTCCAGCACCTCTCCAACCTCTTTTCCATCCTTGGCCAGCACCCAAAAGCTCCCTTCTCCTTCTCCTTAGGTGGTGGAAACAAGATATAGGGCTTCCCTTGGTGTCTAGGTTGTTTTCCACCATCTTCTCCTTCACCTAGTTGGCCGGGGGCAAGGATAGTTTTAGTTCCTGGTTGGTTGTTTCTAGAGAGGAGAAAAACCTTGTTTCTATTCTTCCTCTTGCTTTGGAAGAGCAAGGAAGGAAGATTTGCGATCTAGAAGCTTCGACTTTTGGTAGATCGTTGCCCACACGACGTCCAAAAGGAGGAAGGTCATACATTAGAAGATCGAGAGGTATACCTATTCTACTTTCTTCTTTTGTTTATTGCTTGTATTTATTTTTCAATTATAAGCATGTTATAAATCTGTAAATGGCTAAATAATACTTGGATCCCGAGTATAAACACGAAAACCGGCGATTCGGACATCGTCTATTCCGCGGCTACTCATAGAATAGAGGATGGTCGCTTGAACAACTAGTTTGTTCAAGTGACCTCTCTAAACGAATACCACGACGATGACTTGGTGGTTTGGGCAATCCCTTTTGTCTAGGATTAAATTTTTTTAATCCGGGGACATCGAAGGGATCGCCATGGTCAAGCTACCGAGGTGAAGTGGGAAGCGAAGTTTCCCCTCACAGACTCAATAAGCTAAACCCTTCATAAAGTTGCATGTACCAGTCCCTTAGATCGCCCACGGGCCCCAGACCGCCCTTTGTAAGTTGCCCTAATAAGTTCGGTGGCTAGTTACCCCAAATTCTATTAGGGTTGCCCGCAAATTGGTGCTATGCCGGGCTGCCCAAACAAGAATGATTAGTATTTTAAAGTATATATCTATATATGGTTACTAAAGTTAACCAAAGCACAAGGTTTACAAGTTTAAGCATATCTCATGCGCATGTTTCTACAAGCGAAGCATATTTAAAGATCATGTATGGCATGTTGTGTATTTCAAGTTCATGAATTTCAAGTTGAACCATTGTGTTATGTACAAGTGTTTCTAAATGTTTAATATAGAAAGTTCATGCATTTTAAGTTGAGCCATTGTGTTATGTACCAGTGTTTCTAAATCGTCAATGAAGAATTTTCTTAATGGCAAGTATGAGCATATGTTGCATGCAAGTATTCTAATAGCATGTTTTTCTTAATGCGATGTTTTCTGAGAATAGGAGGTACTTACTAAGCTTCATTGCTTATAGTTTTCATTCCTTATGCTGCAGATAAGGGTAAATCAAGGCTTGAGTAAGAAGGGGCAGCGGATGAAGTGATTAGTGTGTGTGGTAGCAGAACAGTGGATTACAATTTTGAACTTACTAGAATTTATGTTATGTTAAGGACTCTGAAAACAACTAATGGTTATGTTGTGTTTAAGAATGTTGAACTTGCTAGTATTATGTTATGTTAAGACCTTTGAACGTGCTAGTGTGTTAGTGTCCATGTTATGTGCGTGAGTATATTGTGTCTAAGAATGTCGAACTTGCTAGTATCATGTTATGTTACGACCTTTGAACGCGCTAGTATTATGTTACGTTAAGACCTTTGAACGTGCTAGTGTTCTAGAGTTCATGTTATGTGCTTGACTATTATTATGGGGTGAATAGAGGCGCACACGGCTAGGCTGTGTTTTTCAACACGGTCGTGGGTGGGACACACGACCAGGTCATGTTTTTCAACACAACCGTGTGTCGCTATTTTATGGGTTGAGTTATTTCTCTATCTTCCACTATTTCAAGTTAAGAGTATTATGATACTTGTTATCGAAACCATGTTTAGATCTTGTTACGAGTTGTTGACACCCTTCTATTTAAATCAGGTATTAGTTAAATTAGCAAATAGTGTAAGTGAGTTCATGGAATAATTGAGACATGTTTGGTTTATAATTAAAGTATTATGGTAACACCTCCTCTATTAGAGTATAGAGAGGGGGGGGGGGTACCTTCCAAGCCATTCAAAGCAACCAAACCTTGTTTTAAACAGGTGCTTCCAAGTGGTATTAGAGCGAGGCTGCTCTTCAAGGACTAACTACTGAAAGAGAAAGTGTTAGAGGATAATAGAGCTGCCCAATGATCGACTTGGATACAACATCCGAGTACCTCCTCCATATGGATTCTAGGGACAAGGAGGATTTGATATGTGGGCAACAAGAATCGAGATGTTCTTGCAAATGGAAATTGAAGATTGGATCATCTTGATGAGTGGGTTTAAAGCTCCTACAGACAAGAAGGGAAAGACTCTAAAAATGAGAAAATGGACAAAGGAGAAAATTCAAAAATTCAAAATCAATAAGAAGGTAACAAAATTTTTGATTGATTTAATTCCTAATGACCTATTATGCAAGATGGATTAATATCAAGATGCAAAGGAGCTATGAAGTAAATTGATCAAGCTCCATGAAGAACCCACATTAGCACAACGTGAGGAGGAATCGAAGGAGGAAAGCTCTTCATCATCATCTTAAGAGATTATATATTCGGATGTTGAGAGATGCTTAACATTCGAAGAGGAAGAGGAAGTTGGAGAAGTCTTCACCTCTAGGATTGAGGGGGAGGTTAGAGCTTCAACATCGGAATAAGAAGAGAAACCTTCCACATCTGACAGAAATGAAGAACAAGCTCAAGAGTATCCTACTTCCCTTATAGGTAACTCAAATTTAACCATTAAAAATAAAAATCACATAACATGATTTGAGTGTAGGGAAGTAAGGCATTATAAGAGCAAATGCCTAAAAAGAGTAAAGAAGACGGCTCAAGCACCTAAGGCCAAAGTGAAGACCAAGGAGACCGGAGCCCAAATTCACATGAGCAAGGAGCATATTGTGTGGTTCAAATGCAATAAAAAAGGGCACTATATAAACCAATGTCCAAGGGGGAGTTACCCTAGGAAGGACATTGAGAGAAGCCTCATATGTAGGAGGCGCTAAGGCAAACCCTAAGGTATATTTTAATAATGTTCTTTCTTTGTCTTATGATAAAAAACATGCTAGTAATGTATACCAATTTAATGCACTTGCAATTTATCATAAAAAGCATGCTACTAGTATGCCTAAGGATTAATTTAGAAACAAATATTTTTGTTTAGGGGTCAAGCATTATTATCTTAGGGTTAAAGACAAGTCAACATCTAAGGAGAATCCTAGAGATAACCATGATAAGAATAATTTAGGCATTAACCTTAAGAAGGGTAAGCATATGCCTAGAAGAAAGAAATATGTCCAAGGAATTAATGAAAAATCAAAATTGGATAAGTTAGAGGTAGAAAATCAAGTTTTGAGATCAAAACATGAAAAAATAGAAAAGACCCTTTATAGGATGGAAAATATGATAAAGGGGTCTAATGGTTAAAATTTATGAGTTAAAAGGCAATAAAATTCTAAGGACAAGAAACGTTTGGGTTACAAGCCTATGTCCAAAGAAATAAAGCCCTCTTACCATAATGTTCTAGATAGTTATGGAACCAACCCTAAGTCTAGGAAAGCCAAGGTCACATGGGAAGTCATCCTTAGAGTTGATCATGGTGAGAGTCAAGTGACCATTGTAGGCACCGATGTGGTCGCGCTAGAGGGGGGGTGAATAGCATTTTTTGCGATTTCTTTGCTTTCGATCGCGTGCTTGTCTACAATTGTTGTTAGCGCAGCGGAATATAAATACAAATACAAATAATAAATGAAAACAACAACACAAGCACAACACGAAGGAGTTTACGTGGTTTGGAACTAGGGTTCCTACTCCATGGATCGAGCTCTAGTGATGCACAACACCATTATCAAACTTCTCCTTCTCGGTATGACACAAGAGGTGGAGAAACCTCTTACAAGATTCTTACAACAATAATAAAGAAATACAACAAAATACAATAAGTATAAATGAAATGCAAAGAACACTTTACAAACTAAGACTTTTGAATGCTTATTGATGTGGTAATTGACTGTGCACAAGCACACGACCTCAAATCTTCGGCCGATACCACCACGACTTGAAGTGCACACTTGTACTGAATGATTGCAAGTGCACTATTGTCATCAAGTAATAAATTATGTATCGATCCCATAGAGACTGTGACTTCAAGTACTGGGTGTCCAGTGAACGTATGTTGTTCGGAGTGAATCGCTTCCTGAGTTAAGGCGGTTGGCTATGAGCAGGCTCTAGTATGGTGTCATTTGGAGAAAGAATTAAGGGGTTTACTCAAGGGTTGGTTAAGGGGTTCTAGGATTTCAGTTTCACTTGTGCATTGCTAAACATGCTATTAATTTAATGCGCCTAGGTTTACTAATTACGATCTTACGAGAGGATCATCGTATGTAATCCCGATGAACTTTTTCTTCTACTGTGAATCGCCTATTCTTAACTAAGTTTACCTTTTGGATCGTTATAGCTCAGGGGGTTGCTATCCTCAGGAAGCCCTGTGTCATCGGGGTCCCACAACTCTTCTAGAGTTGATTTCTCCTACTTTGGGCCTTCTATTGGAATAGGTTAGTAGAGCTCTAAGATGTCCTATGTGTCCCCATGAACAAGTGAACCATATTTTATGCCCTACACTTTCGCGACCTATTTATTGGTGTAGTAGGCACCTAAGTCGAACCTGAGTTTTGATTATAGAAAAAGATACAAAGTTAAGCTCATTTTGTTATCTCACAAGCTAAATCAAGTGTGCAGAAAAGTGCTAAAGCTAGAGCTGAAGATCAGCGACACCCGGAGGGAGCCGTGGTGGTCAACCGACACCGAGATGACTTTGGAGGGAGCCGAAGGAATCAGGTGGAAGACTATAAGCAGAAGCTACAAGGTAAATGTTGAGGTAAGCTCTTGTGAGTGAGCACAAGGAAGGTCGTGTCCTCTGTACGGGGATGTTCTTAGGTGACGATCCGACCAAGACCTCCTATGGAAGGTCAAAGTCGGGATCAGATGGTATATGGCCATTTGATTTACTTATATTAACTGTATTTTCGAGCTAACTCTTCCTTGCAGCTGGAAAACATGCCATCAATCGACTGAGGGCTTGTATCAATCGACTAATACATCTAGTCGTCGACTGGTAAGGGTAGTAGTCGACTGTTGGTCAAGGATCAACTTCGAGGAGAGTCAAAGCTTATCTTCATTTTTGAAGGGATAGGAGACTTCCTCTCATTGGTTGAAGATGTGAACGTCTAGGGTTTCCAAGGCTATAAAAGTAGGGGTTCTCCACCCCATTTTAATCATCAAAAGCTCTCCAAAAAGCCTCCGCTACGATACTCTTCTACGACGACCTTACGACGACGAAGTGCTACCCCATCTCTGACGACAAGTGTCTAACTTTCATTAGTTTATTAGTCGTTGGTATTTTCCTTATTGTCATCTTTATTTCTTTATTTATCATTCTTTAATTGTAACAAGGAGAGGGGGAGTGTCTCTCTACCTTAAGTTTTTTGTATCGATTGTATTCGCTTACTCCTACCTCTAATGAGGACTCTTCTACGACGACCTTACGACGACGAAGTGCTACCGCATCTCTGACAACAAGTGTCTAACATTCATTAGTTTATTAGTCGTTGGTATTTTCCTTATTGTCATCTTTATTTCTGTATTTATCATTCTTTAATTGTAACAAGGAGAGGGGGAGTGTCTCTCTACCTTAAGTTTTTCGTATCGATTGTATTCGCTTACTCCTAGCTCTAATGAGGAGGCATGTTTTTAGTGCTTTGCCCTCCGCACCCAGTCTAGGACTGTTAGGGCGTTGGACTAGCAGCCAAAGGCTATGAACCAAGTAAAAACAAACCAGTATTATTTTCTTTCCGTTGCATTTACTCTCACTCGCATTTTATATCGAAAGAACGAAAATTGTCTTGCGCTATTCACCCCCCCCCCCTCTAGCGCTCTAATCAATCCAACAATTGGTATCAGAGCCGGGGGTGCTAAGATTTGGTGAAACCACCAATCTAGTGTTTTTTACAGATTTGTTTTCATTTTATTTCTGTTTATTTCGATTTTTTTTTCAAGCTCTTTCGTTCATTTAGATTCTCTCCCTCACTACGAATCGAAGACGTGAGTCTTGGTACCTTACGCTTGTTTTTGTCATTGCTATATTTCTTCTTCTTTTTCTTTCTTTTTTTTTTGTATCAATGGCCCATATTGAGGGTTTTAGCACCTTCCAACCTCCATTTTACAACGGAGATGACTTCCGTTATTGGAATGGTCGGATATAGTGCTTCCTTAAGACCCAAATCAAGATGTGGATCATAATCCAAATGGGATTCACACTTCCGACTAACGAAATGGGTGAATCATTGGATTATGACCAATGGACCAATGCTACAAAAAGACAAGTTGAAGTCTACACCAAGGCGACTCAAATCCTCCAATGTGGCTTGTCTAAGGTGGAGCTTAATCGCGTCGGCCCCTTCATCAGTGCAAAGGATTTGTGGACCAAATTAGTGGAACAACACGAAGGAATCGACGAAGCAAAGGTATGCAAACGGGACCTTCTTTTTAATAAATTATATAATTTAAAAATGTAGGAACATGAGACCGCTACTCAACTACATGGCTGGGTACAAGACATTGTCAACAACTTGCACTCTATCGGACAAAAGGTCAAAAACCGTGAACTAATAAGGTATGTCTTGAATTCATTTCCTAGGACTACCTTGTGGGCATCCATGGTCGATGCCTACAAGGTCTCTAAGGACTTATCAAAAATTAGGTTAGATGAATTATTTTCAGAATTCGAACTCGACAAACAGTCTAATTCGGTACCCGAGAAAGGTATAGCTCTTATTGTAGGTCAAAAGAAGAAGACCGCAAGTAAGCCACCCCCAAAGGAAGAAGAAGACGAGTACGAGTCAGAGGTCGATCTGGAGATAGAGACCTAACTAGTCAACCTAGTTCGGAGGATGATTAAGAGCCGAAAATGACCTGTCACTCAACCCAAGGAAGGTAAATCTAAAGCTAGTTCTAACATTAGGTGTTATGAATGCAACAAGTTCGGACATGTCAAGTCGGAATGTCCGAAGCTCAAAAACAAAGAATCAAAGTTCAAGAAAGCGCTCAATGCTATGTGGGAAGAGGCATCGGAGGAAGAAGAAGATGACCTCGTCTTCATGGCTAAACCAACCGAATCGGAGCCGGAGTCTGAATCTTAACACGAGGATGAGTCGGACTACGAATCTCTATTCAAGACAAGCCACAAATACACATCCGGTTCAAGACCAAGTAAGTCGGTCCCTCATTAGTACTTTATACAAAGCAATTAAGTTTCTAACAAGGAAGTTAGCTAAGTCTGAGTCCAAGGTCGAGACCCTGTTCAAGGAGGTTAAACTCCTTAAACACGAGGTCTCCCTAACCACTTCTACTAGTCAAGTTCAAGAGGAGGACTCAACTCGAGTTGAAAAGCTCGAAGTTGAGAACTCACTTTTGAAAAGTCAAGTCGAAGATCTTAGGAATGTAGGGATGTATACTGAAAAGTCTATCTTTTGTATGAACATCTTTATTTTGAAATAAGAATCACATGATCATTGTTTGCATATTTTTATGGTTATGCAATATTGTCTAATACATTACATTGTAGATAACATGGTGTGTGGTGTCACATGGGAGATCATGTTATCGGCTCCTTGTAAAGTATAAGTAAAGGCTCACAACCGATATGGCTGTGGACAAACATCGAAATGGTTGTAGTGTGATTTGGTATTGGTTTGTCTTGACCATAGAATCACACTAGTGCACTTTGTGTGTATTGAGCAGAACCGACTTAGAGGTGATTCGATTTATTGCTGACTACATAATCGAATTGGACCTCAGATATTATTTAGTACATGCTCTTAATCCCGATATAATAACGGGCACATATACTTAGTACTCATCTCTTTGATTTACCAAAGGGCGAGATTTATAGATTAAATCGATAGACTCGGTAAGTTGGGAGATGATATTATTTATATGGTGTGCCGTTGATTATAGGAGGAAACTATGTCCTATATATTAGGATGATGATGTCCCCTTAGGAGAGGGGGAGTGTCTCTCTACCTTAAGTTTTTCGTATCGATTGTATTCGCTTACTCCTAGCTCTAATTAGGAGGCATGTTTTTAGTGCTTTGCCCTCCGCACCCAGTCTAGGACTATTAGGGCCTTGGACTAGCAGCCAAAGGCTGTGAACCAAGTAAAAACAAACCAGTATTATTTTCTTTCCGTTGCATTTACTCTCACTCGCATTTTATATCGAAAGAACGAAAATTGTCTTGCGCTATTCACCCCCCCCCCTCTAGCGCTCTAATCAATCCAACAATTGGTATCAGAGCCGGGGGTGCTAAGATTTGGTGAAACCACCAATCTAGTGTTTTTTACAGATTTGTTTTCATTTTATTTCTGTTTATTTCGATTTTTTTTTCAAGCTCTTTCGTTAATTTAGATTCTCTCCCTCACTACGAATCGAAGACGTGAGTCTTGGTACCTTACGCTTGTTTTTGTCATTGCTATATTTCTTCTTCTTTTTCTTTCTTTTTTTTTTGTATCAATGGCCCATATTGAGGGTTTTAGCACCTTCCAACCTCCATTTTACAACGGAGATGACTTCTGTTATTGGAATGGTCGGATATAGTGCTTCCTTAAGACCCAAATCAAGATGTGGATCATAATCCAAATGGGATTCACACTTCCGACTAACGAAATGGGTGAATCATTGGATTATGACCAATGGACCAATGCTACAAAAAGACAAGTTGAAGTCTACACCAAGGCGACTCAAATCCTCCAATGTGGCTTGTCTAAGGTGGAGCTTAATCGCATCGGCCCCTTCATCAGTGCAAAGGATTTGTGGACCAAATTAGTGGAACAACACGAAGGAATCGACGAAGCAAAGGTATGCAAACGGGACCTTCTTTTTAATAAATTATATAATTTAAAAATGTAGGAACATGAGACCGCTACTCAACTACATGCCTGGGTACAAGACATTGTCAACAACTTGCACTCTATCGGACAAAAGGTCAAAAACCGTGAACTAATAAGGTATGTCTTGAATTCATTTCCTAGGACTACCTTGTGGGCATCCATGGTCGATGCCTACAAGGTCTCTAAGGACTTATCAAAAATTAGGTTAGATGAATTATTTTCAGAATTCGAACTCGACAAACAGTCTAATTCGGTACCCGAGAAAGGTATAGCTCTTATTGTAGGTCAAAAGAAGAAGACCGCAAGTAAGCCACCCCCAAAGGAAGAAGAAGACGAGTACGAGTCAGAGGTCGATCTGGAGATAGAGACCTAACTAGTCAACCTAGTTCGGAGGATGATTAAGAGCCGAAAATGACCTGTCACTCAACCCAAGGAAGGTAAATCTAAAGCTAGTTCTAACATTAGGTGTTATGAATGCAACAAGTTCGGACATGTCAAGTCGGAATGTCCGAAGCTCAAAAACAAAGAATCAAAGTTCAAGAAGGCGCTCAATGCTATGTGGGAAGAGGCATCGGAGGAAGAAGAAGATGACCTCGTCTTCATGGCTAAACCAACCGAATCGGAGCCGGAGTCTGAATCTTAACACGAGGATGAGTCGGACTACGAATCTCTATTCAAGACAAGCCACAGATACACATCCGGTTCAAGACAAAGTAAGTCGGTCCCTCATTAGTACTTTATACAAAGCAATTAAGTTTCTAACAAGGAAGTTAGCTAAGTCTGAGTCCAAGGTCGAGACCCTGTTCAAGGAGGTTAAACTCCTTAAACACGAGGTCTCCCTAACCACTTCTACTAGTCAAGTTCAAGAGGAGGACTCAACTCGAGTTGAAAAGCTCGAAGTTGAGAACTCACTTTTGAAAAGTCAAGTCGAAGATCTTAGGAATGTAGGGATGTATACTGAAAAGTCTATCTTTTGTATGAACATCTTTATTTTGAAATAAGAATCACATGATCATTGTTTGCATATTTTTATGGTTATGCAATATTGTCTAATACATTACATTGTAGATAACATGGTGTGTGGTGTCACATGGGAGATCATGTTATCGGCTCCTTGTAAAGTATAAGTAAAGGCTCACAACCGATATGGCTGTGGACAAACATCGAAATGGTTGTAGTGTGATTTGGTATTGGTTTGTCTTGACCATAGAATCACACTAGTGCACTTTGTGTGTATTGAGCAGAACCGACTTAGAGGTGATTCGATTTATTGCTGACTACATAATCGAATTGGACCTCAGATATTATTTAGTACATGCTCTTAATCCCGATATAATAACGGGCACATATACTTAGTACTCATCTCTTTGATTTACCAAAGGGCGAGATTTATAGATTAAATCGATAGACTCGGTAAGTTGGGAGATGATATTATTTATATGGTGTGCCGTTGATTATAGGAGGAAACTATGTCCTATATATTAGGATGATGATGTCCCCTTGAGGAGCTCATAAGGTTCATCATGTAAACCCTGCAGGTGGACTTGGTCCGGCATGATGAAAAGGTTGAGTGGTACTACTCAAGGAGTTAGATGTTGATTAATTAATGGTTAGTAAATTAATTAATCGACGGACATTTGAGATCTTAAACACGGAGAGAAAATGTACAAATAATATATGGAGCCCATATTATAATATGGGGGTTGGTGAGGTAGATCAATGATGAACCTTTAGTAGATTGGATCATCATTAGTGGATCGGACTTTATGTGGGCTTGATCCATGGGTGGCCAAGACCCAACTCCTCCTCATGGTCCCTAATGTAGCCTATTAACACCTCATGATGCTTAGATCCAATGGATAGAAACAAAAGTCTATGATCCATTGGTAGAGATTAAATCTCTAAGATCCGATGGTTGAGATTAAATCTCTAGATCCGACGGTTGAGATTAAATCCCTAGAACCAATTAAAGAGATTAATTCATGACTTATCCCTAACTCTATAAAAGGGTGTCAAGGGGTTGGCGTGAACTACAATTGAAGAGAGCAAGGCTTTGGCGGCAAGAGAAGGGAATCCTAGTTGAGATAGGATTAGGATTAGGGTTAGGGTTTGGAGGCTAGGGCGGCACCAAATAAGGCAAGGTTTCCTTTCTTCTTCCTTGTCTTGTGGACAACGTCCAGCAGGTTTCCAGGCCCTTCCTAGTCGTTGGCCGGTGCCCAAAAGCTCCCTTCTCTCTCTCCTTAGGATGTGGAAACAAGATATAGGGCTTTCCTTGATGTCTTGGTTGTTTTCCACCATCTTCTTCTTCATCTAGTTCGCCGGCGGCAAGGAAAGCTTTGGTTCCTTGTTGGTTGTTTCTAGTGAGGAGAAAAACCTTGTTTCTATTCTTCCTCTTGCTTTGGAAGAGTAAGGAAGGAAGATTTGTGATCTAGGAGCTTCGACTTTTGGTCGATCGTCGCCCACACGACGTCCAAAATAAGGAATGTCATACATTAAAAGATCGAGAGGTATACCTATTCTACTTTCTTCTTTTGTTTGTTGCTTGTTTTTGTTTTTCAATTATAGGCATGTTATAAATCTGTAAATGGATAAATAATACTTGGATCCCGAGCATAAACACGAAAACTAGCGATCCGGACATCGTATATTCTGCGGCTACACGTAGAATAGAGGATGGTCGCTTGAACAACTAGTTTGTTCAAGTGACCTCTCTAAACGAATAGCACGACGTTGACTTGGTGGTTTGGGCAATCCCTTTTGTCTAGGATTAAATTTTTTTAATCTGGGGACATCGAAGGGATCGCCATGGTCAAGCTAACGAGGTGAAGTAGGAAGCGAAGTTGCCCCTCACGGACTCGATAAGCAAAAACCCTTCAATTGGTATCAGAGCTTCCGGGCAAAACCTTCAATTGGTATCAGAGCCAAGGTTTCCGGTTTTGTGTGTTTAGGATTCGGTTAATTTTTTTGCACTTTTTCATATATTATATGTGCCAGATAATAGTAGGATATACACAGTTTAACTCTTTGGTTGCAGGCATAAGATCCAACTATTATCGTCATATGTGTCTATGTGATTGTATGTGTGTAAATATTTATTTTGTTGAATCCTCGGGGTTGACGAGACTATTATTTAGCTTTTTGTAAATTAAATACGACATTGTTTAGCCACTCTTTATTTTATTTTACTTTCGATCTAGATTTTATGTACACTCCCTCGTGGAGTATAGGATCGATGGATGTAAATTAAAATAGGTTTTAGTCTCGGCTCAGATCTCTGGATGGCTCGTATATGGCGTAGAAGGAGCGGACGAGATGGCGATGCAACGAGAGTCATATTGAAGACAAAAGCCATAATAGTTGGAAAATAATTTATTTTTCATATTTATTGCTTTTTGTTTGATATGTATGTCGTAGCCTAGAAAATTTCTCATTTTCAAATTACTAAGTGGGAGAGGGATATATTTATAAATTCCCACGACCTCCATTACGATTTGACATGAGATGCAAACAAACTTGCGTGTCGGCTCTGAGTGCCTTCCTCCCCATCGGATGAGTTTATTTGCGGATAACAAGGTCGAATATGGTTATAGGAAATTATTAAGGAGCGTGTGTACTTGCCCATCGTAAGGCACATAACCCGAGATAATTACCTTGGTACCAAGTTGTTGGGAGTCGCTTCGGAGGCTCATTGGCTCCCATGTCCCCGGATTAAAATTTTCACTAATGAAAGAATTAATCCGGATGGGATAAGCTTCCTTAGCACAACCATTTCGTCGTCGTGCTAACAACTTGAGTGGTCGCTTGAACAAACTAGTTGTTCAAGCAACAAAACTCTTCTAGTTGGTTAGCCGCGGAAGAGACGACGGACGGATCGCCGGTTTTTGTGTTTGTCTTCGGGGTCCATGATTATACAATATATATTCATACGCATACATGTATAATCAAAACATAAAAGAACATGCTCAGATCTGTAAATGAAGTTAAAAAATTTTATACCATATGATCTTCTGCCGTATGTCCTATCCTTCTCGTGGACGACGTGTGGACGAAGATCCTCCACGAGTAGAAGCCTTCTAGATCGCGTTCTTCCCTTCCTTGTCCGCTGCGAACAAAGAGAAGAACCAACAATACCTTTCCTATCTAGAACTGGCCACCAAGCTAGGGAGTTTGATGTAACCGCCAGCCAAGGAACGAATGGATGAAGCGCTGGCCACCAATACAAAAGGAACCGCCGGCCACCTTGGAGATTGGAGAAGTGAACGCCGGCCACCAATGGAAGGAGAACCGCCGGCCAAGGAATAAGAGAGAGGCCTTGAGGATGGGCGCTAGCCAAGTGTTGATGGAGAATGATGGGCACCGGCAACAACTAGAAGGATGAAGGTTGCCGCCCAAAAACCCTAGCTCCAAAGCCCTAGCCGCCCACTTTGAGAAGAGCCAAACCCTAATTCCAATTAAATTGATTCTTGCCGCCCAACCCTAAGCTTTCCTTTTATAGAGTTAGGCTCAGGACTCCTTTAATCTCCACCGTCGGATCTAGGGATTTAATCTCCACCGTCGGATCTAGGGTTTTATCCCAACCGTCGGATCTAGGGTTTCATCCCAACCGTCGGATCTAGGGTTTCATCCCAACCGTCGGATCTAGGGTTTCATCCCAACCGTCGGATCTAGGGTTTCATCCCAACCGTCAGATCTAGGGTTTTATCCCAACCGTCGGATCTAGGGATTTAATCCTAACCATCGGATCTAGGGATTTAATCCCAACTGTTGGTTCTGGGGTTTCACCCTAACCATCGGATCTAGGGATTTAATCCCAACCGTTGGTTCTAGGTTTTATTTTACATTCTTAGATCTAGACTTCACAAGGATTATATTAGGCTACGATAGGGACCATAAGGAGGAGTTGGATCTTGGCCACCTGATGTGTTATTTTCCGCAAGTGCACGGTTGTCGTCAAGTAATAAAAATATCGATCCCACAGGGATTGGAACAATTACCGAATGATCGTGATACCAAGTTATCTAGTAAATCAATGTATGGTTTAAGCTAAGAAACTGAGCAGTCAATAACAACGAATGAGAAGAACGAGCTAAAAGTCGATAGTTGAGGAGAATCTCAGGATATGGGTTTCACCACGTCGATGATTTATAAGGTGATTTGATTCTTTCCTACCCCTATTAGAGTTTGTTTTGATGGAACCTATCCTAAGGTAAATCAACGGCCCCTTTCGAGGTCTACGCTGACTGTACCTATCAAATTCAATTTACCTGTCACGGTGTTCGAGCGTAGGGGATCATAATCAGCTAAGGGGACCTGTCACGAGACCCCCGCAAACCTCCCTATTCTTACCTCTGTCACTAGGTAGAAACTGGATTTGATAGATCCATTAAGTCCATAAGAGTTCCTCTAGAGTTAAATTTCCTTTTTCACGGTAGGTTTGCACACGGACCATAATCACTAAGGGGACTGTCCACGAGACCCCAAGCCCTCGTGAGATACGCTACCGCTACTTGACAGGAGTTTATCCCTAGTTGGTTCGGGTTTCGGGAACTTGGGTTCACTATTAGGTACTTTTAGCTCCTTAGGTTTGTCAATAAGAATCCAACGAAACCAAATCAACACAAACAATAATTTAAGTAGTATAGATTATATCATCATCGTAAATCGTCAAAGGGCTACTCCCCCATCCTAAGATTACAGGACACTACTCCATAGTCTAACAAGAGTTGCTAGAGAAAGAAAATACAATACTGGATGCCATCCGCTGCTCTCTCGCCGACTCCTTCTCTTTTGCTTCCTCGCTGTCGATCCCTTTGCCCCTCTTCTCTCCTCCTTTTGACCATCCGCCGCCTCCTCCTCTAGGGTTAGAATATCTTCTCTTTATAGCCTTGCCTCCTCTTCAATTTAAGGCAATAGATTCCTACGAAGATCCTTGCTCAGTAAAAGGAAGGTCGAATCAGCCAACACGCCCATGCCACATGAGGGCACCTGTCGCGGTTTCCCACAAGGCGTGTTACGCTTTGAATCGGGGCGTGTCGCACGCATAGGGCGTGTTGGTCGGCCGGAATCACCGCAAGACGCGCGCGTTGTTCTTTGAACTCAGCGTGTCGTAGATAGGGCGTGTTGGTCATTGGGCTCTCATGACACAAAGCGTCGATTCGAGCACGCTCGTGTTGTTTTGATACGCCTTCTTCTTCGCCTGTTAACACAAACACCGACAGCAGTCTCTTCCTCCAAAATATGCTAATCATGATAAAATACATGTCTAGGATATGAAATGAGATAAAATGCACATATATAAAGTAGTGAAAACATAGCATGATTCACCCACATCAAAATCCCCTAGTCTTAAACTTTTGCTTGTCCTCAAGCAAAGACAACTCGAAAGACAACTTATTTGTGGAAATACTAAGCATCATCTAGGGGTATACAAATGATCTTAATCTTTTCAAATCATTCCTAGTTGCCAAGTTTGAAAGATCCCTATATAGTGCACGTGAAATGGTGGACTAAAGTCATTGGACACCAACTGACTTGACATCCCTTCTATCGTAGAATATTCTTATTTCAGATAGAGGCACTTACCGCCTTTAATGCATGGATCATTCTTACCTATCATCAAAAGGTCTCAAAGGAGCACTTTCCAAGAAGAGAGAAGGTAAGGAATTATAGAGAGCATTTCCCCAGTAACTAGTTAGTCTCAAAGGGGCACCTTTTAGGTGTTTCCCCAGTAACTACTTGGTCTCAAAGGGGTGCTTTAAAACAATTCCCATACGCCCTTTTTTTTTTTTTTTTTTTTTTTTCTAGTTTAAGTGTTTCTCCAGTAACCAAGTTGCGCAAGTAAGTCTCCAATGGAAAATCGAGTACTCGTCTGATATGGGGGATTTAAATCTTTTCATTGGATACCTCAGACCTATAGACCGTGTTCGAAGTGAAATAGGGTTCTTATCAAATAGGCAAAAAGGAATTTCATGATCCTCCAATATTGATTGTATTACTGGATGATATATAAAAAATTGCATTATGAGATATGAAAAGATGCAAATAAAATAAAATAGCAATAACCAAAAAGATCTAAGTAGAAACGCGGCATAAGCAAAGAAAGGATGTGCATCAAAACTCACAAAATAGTTGAAGGTGGTCAATGGTCATCGTCTTCGCTACTAGCATCCTCCTCTCGCCACCTACGCCACTTGCTCCCGTAAAACTCCGGGACTCTTGTCGAAATCTATCATTACTCCAAGTGAAGGAAAATTCATCGACTCTCCGTAAAAATCAGCTGCCCTATCCAAATGCTGTGTCACCATGCGATGGTGCTCCTCTGTAGCTTGGGCATACCGATCCCACACACCAATGTGCGAGGTATGCTCGACCCTAAATGCTTCGAATGATGATCGGAATCCTGAAAAATCAAAAGAAGAGTACCCTGCAGAAACATTGTCAGTAGGAAACCGTGGGGGTTCAGGAGTCGAATGTGATGGCTCGGGGGCTATGTGAGATGGCTCCCTAGCAGGGGGTGATGGAGCATGGGCGTGGGGTAGGAAAGGGTTCTGAACATCTCTAAAAAGCCAATTGGATGAATTACGATGCATAGTCATCCGCTGTGGTTCGGAAGAGGGATTTTAATTCCATTTCTTAACACCAAACGATATCCCTCGTCACATGCCTCAATCATCTTCATATTTATACAAGCATCCAAATCCAATCTAGGGCTAGCAGGACAATATTCAAGGTCATCCAAATCACATCCTAAGGCTACAAAGAATCCTAGTGATAATACCCCTATGACTATGACTCCGGATGGGCTATTACTAACCTTAACTAAATGCCTAACCATATGGGCTCTGAATCAATCTTAACTTCATTTAGCATGGCCCATAGAAATTGTAACTCACTCGCCTAGCCACCTGACTATCATATCTCCCGAGATTGTATTAGCCATGAATCTAAGGAGATAACGGAAAGTAGGATTAGGGATGTTAAATGATTTAGATCTAGATGCATCGTAAGGGCGAGGGTCATCGAAATTAATCTCCAAAATTGATGATCAATAAAATGTCTATGAATTTGCCTCTCCTCCGCTAGGAAAATCAAATATCATATTAAAATCACTGGAGAAAGGGTAAATTCATGGTTCATTAATCTAAATTTTATTTTTCCTTCCTCACAATCTTTTCCTTAGATTTCAATGATGGGAGCTAAGGAATTCAAGAGTGATACTAGGGTAAGTAAGGTGATGGTGTGTGATAAACTCTTGTCACCTTTATCCTATTTGTTAACCAAGTTATGTCATCTCTTAACCCTAAGGTGGTCAACGTGTAGAAGTCTATAGTTCTCGTAGATACTAACTTCCTCTTTTCAAGCTTCATCAATTTAGTCTTCATAATATCATCCCTAAAAACAATTCCATAAGGATGGCTAGAGGTCGGAGGAGGTTCGTTACCCAAATCCCGAGCTTTTCTTTTCCCTTGTCCTTTGTCAGAGAGGAAGAAGCTCCTCCTCTTGTCTTCACTCGCTTGCTCATGGCGTTGGAATTGGAGAGATAGGTTTGCTCCTCGCTTGAGAGGAGACGCGCGTGGTGCTTCAACCTTGTATCGCGCGAGTGGAAGATTAGGGCGTGCTCGGGCTGGTTTTAGAGGTTATCACAGACATAGGCGTGTCGGGCTTGTTCTACGCAAATACCGACCCGTTTAGGTGTGACATGGGCGTGTTTCGTCCCTCCTAGGCGTGTCGCATCCGCCCAGCGTGCCTAGGTTGAGAAGTGTGCGACACGGCGTGCTAGTCGAACGACGCCTATGTTGTCTTGGGTACCAACAACATGCCTGTGTCATTCTAAGACCGGTAGTCAACTCAGCACTTGATGGCACGCATCCTGAAAACCTGAAAAAAATAAATAAAAATAAAAATAGAATAAAGAATAAAATAAAATAAAATAAAATGAAAATAGCATGGGTTGCCTCAAGAAGCGCTTGTTTAAGGTCGTTAGCTTGACCCTCGATTACTCCTTAGTTTTGGGGATATGGCTTGAGTATGCTCGCCTCTCCTCATCTCCAATCACTCAATGAATTATTTGCAAGTATCTCTTAAGTCTTTGACCATTTACTTTGAAAATTTGAGACTCACTAGATATATCAATAGCTCGTGAGGATAAACCTTTTCAATTCGATATGGCCCCACCATCCGGATTTGACTTCAGGAAAGAGTTTCAACTGAGTTGAATAGTAATACCAAGTCTCCTTGATGGAATTCTCTGCGCATGATATTCTTGTCATGCCACCTCTTCGTTTTCTCCTTATAAGACCTCGCATGTTCATAAGCATCAAGGCGTAGTTCTTCAAGTTCGCTTAGCTGCAGCTTTTCTTTTCTCTCCGCTTTCTTCAAGTCAAAATTAAGCCATTTAATTGCCCAATATGCCCTATGCTCTATTTCAACCGAAGATGACATGGTTTTCCATAAACTAATCAAACGGAGTCATTCCAATGGGTGTCTTATAGGCGGTTCGATAGGCCCATAGAGCATCATCAAGTCTTAAAGACCAATCCTTCCTTGATCTTGATCATCGCTTTTTCCAAGATAGTCTTGATCTCCCTATTCGAAACTTCTACTTGCCCACTCGTTTGTGGATGATATGGTGAGGCTAGTTTATGGGTTACTCCATACTTCTTGAGAAGACTTTCAAATTGTCTTTCGATAAAGTGTGAGCCTCCATCACTTATTATCGCTTCTCGGTATTCCAAATCTTGGAAATATTATACTCTTAAAGAGCTTAATGACTGTTTTGCATCACAAGAGGGGGATGGTAGAGCCTCAACCCATTTAGACACATAGTCCACGCTACCAAAGATATAGGTGTTTTTATAGGAAGTAGGGAAGGGTCCCATATAGTCAATTCCCATACGTCAAACAATTCGACTTCCAATATCGAATTTTGAGGCATCTCATGTCTCCTTGATATGTTCCCTGGTCCTTTACAATGTCACAAGTCGTCACATAATTCCGAGAGTCTCTAAAAATGTGAGGCCAATAAAATCCCGCTTGCAAAACCTTTGCAGCAGTCTTGTCTGTGCTCGCATGACCTCCATATGCAAAAGAATGACAGTGGTACAATATATCCTCAATCTCTTCTTCGGATACGCATCTTCGATATATAGCATCCGCCCCTTGCTTGAAAAGGAATGGTTCGTCCCACACATAATGCTTTACATCCGAAAGAAACTTCTTCCTCTGATGATAACTCATGTTAGAAGGTATTATCCCGCAAGCTAGGTAGTTGGCAAAATCAGCATACCACGGTGCCTTGATTGTTCGAACTGCTAGTAGCTGCTCATCCGGAAAGAAATCGTTTATAGCAAGATCGTCGGCTCTTCCCGCATTTGGTTCTAGATGAAGCCTCGATAGATGGTCTGCAACTACGTTCTCCGTTCCTTGCTTGTCTCGAATTTCTAAGTCAAACTCTTGTAGGAGAAGTATCCACCGGATCAGTCTTGGCTTAGATTCTTTTTTACTCAGCAAGTATCTTATGGCTGCATGATCTGTATAAACTATCACCTTGGTCCCTATGATATAAGATCTGAACTTGTCGAAAGCAAATACTATAGCCAAGAGTTCCTTCTCTGTGGTAGCATAATTCATTTGTGCTTCATCCAATGTCTTACTAGCGTAGTAGATTGCATACACCTTGCGATCCTTTCTTTGTCCTAACATCGCCCACAAAGAAAATCACTTGCATCACACATAATTTCAAAGGGGAGACTCCAATCTGGAGGTTGCATTATTGGGGCGGTTGTTAATGCTTCCTTTAACCTGGAAAATGCATCAAGACAAGGGTTATCAAAGTGAAACACAACATCTTTAGCAAGCAAATTAGTTAATGGCCTTGAAATTTTTGAGAAGTCCTTGATGAACCGCCGGTAGAACCCTGCATGTCCTAAGAAACTACGACTCCCTTGACATCGCTTGAGGTGGCAACCTCTTGATCACTTCAGTTTTAGCAATATCCACCTCGATACCACGGTGTGAAATTAGGTGTCCAAGTACTATGCCTTCTCGCACCATGAAGTGACACTTCTCCCAATTAAGCATTAAATTCATTTCCTCGCATCTCTGCAATACCTTGACCAAATTAGATAAACATATATCAAAATCTGCACCATATACAGAAAAATCATCCATGAATACTTCCATTATATTCTCGATCATATCAGAAAAAATTGAAGTCATACACCTCTGAAAAGTGGCGGGTGCATTGCATAACCCAAAAGGCATTCTCCTGAAGGCAAAGGTACCATAGGGGCAGGTGAAAGTTGTTTTCTCTTGGTCATTAGGAGAGATAGGGATTTGATAGAAACCTGAGTATCCATCTAAGTAACAGAAATGCGAGTGTTTTGCTAACCGGTCTAACATTTGGTCAATAAATGGGATGGGAAAATGGTCCTTTCTAGTTTCCTTATTCAATTTTCTATAATCAATACACATTCTCCATCCCGTATTGACTCTAGTGGGGATTAACTCATTCGTAGCATTCCTTATTACCGTTATCCCCCTTTCTTTGGCACAACATGGACAGGGACTTACCCATTCGCTATCTCGGATATTGATAGATAATTCCTGCATCTAGCAATTTCATAACCTCTTTCTTGACTATCTCTTTCATAGCTGGGTTCAATCTTCTTTGATGCTCTATAGAGGTTTTAAAATTGTCTTCTAATAAAATCCTGTGCATGCAAACCGATGGACTAATTCCTTTAATGTCATCAATCTTGTATCCAATGACATTCTTATATATTTTCAATACCTCAATCAGTTTTTCAGTCTCGTGATTACTCAGATTAGCATTAATGATCACGGTGGTAAGTAGAATTTTCACCAAGAAACTCGTGCACTGAGTGTCGATGGAAGAGGCTTAAGTTCTACTGTGGGCGTGAAATCGAATCGAAATCTCCGGTTCTTTATCTTCAAAATCCTCCGAGCTTATTAAGATGAGTTTGTTCTCGTGCTCCTTTTAGTGTCTGGATCGAAATCACAATCCTACAACAAACATCAAAAGAGGGTTGTTTAACGACTTTTGAAAGATCAAATTCAATTTTTCGCTTTCCAAATGCAAGTGAAAGTTTGTGGTTTTGACATCTATCATTGCTCTGCAGAGCCAAGAAAGGTCTCCCCAAGATAAGTGGGATACATGGGTCTTCATCCATGTCTAGTACTACAAAATCACTGGAACAATAAAATTTCCCACCTGTACTGGTACATCTTCTAAGATTCCCAAAGGATATCTAATGGAACGATCGGCTAACTGCAAAGCCATAGTAGTTAGTTTCATTTCTCCCAAATCCAATTTCTTGCATATGGAAAGAGGTATCAAATTTACACTGGCGCCCAAATCGCAAAAAGCCTTATCAAAATTTGAGTCATTGATTATGCAAGGTATAGAAAAGCTACCTGGATCATTTAGTTTGGGAGGTACCATGTTCTTAATTAAGGCACTGCACTCCTCAGTAAGAGCCACTGTTACATGCTCCTCGACTTTTCTTTTATTGGTTAAGATGTCCTTCAAGAACTTAGAGTACGAGGCATTTGTTGAAGAGCTTCGTAAAAGGTATATTGATATACAACTTCCTAATTACCTCAAGGAACTTACCAAATTGTTCATCCAATTTTTCCTTAATCAGTCTTTGAGGGAGCAGGATAGGGGCTTATATGCTCTTGGTTCCCTAGTTGTTGGGCGTGTCTTCTTTGGAATGACCCGACACGGTGTGTCGGTGACACGCTAGGGCCTCAGCGTGTTGCTCAACACGGTCGGGTCGGTGTGTCGGTTCAACTGTCTTGTCATCTTCCAACTCCGACACGCTCGTGTCAGAGGCTGCTTGTTTAGCTCTGTCTCCTTCTAAAATCCTTCCACTTCTCAGACTTATAGAATTACAATGCTCGGCTGGGTTTACTTCTGAATTTCCAGGAAATCTGCCGGGCGTCCTTGATGCTGAGCTGGCAATTTGGGAAATTTGATTTTCCAGCATTCTTGTGTGATTAGTCAAATTATCAACCTTGCTTCCCAACTGCTTGATTGCCTCGGTATTATTTTGATGTTGCCTATTTGATTCTACAACATGCTGCCGAAATTCATCATTTATCTTCCCCTGACATGTGATAAAATTTTCCATCATCTTTTCTAAGCTCGACTTGGGTCCTGGCTGAAATCCCGAAGGTGCTCCAAAGTTGTTCGTCGTAAGAATTTTGATGGGCTCTATACGAAAAGTTGGGATGATTTCTCCAACCGGGATTGTACGTGTTTGAGTAAGGGTTGCCACCATTAGGCTTCTGATTAAAATTATTCAACGCATCAACTTGCTCAATCCCAGCTTCCGATGATGGTGCGTGTAGGATTTGACAGTTCATCGCTACGTGTCCTGTTACACCACAGATCTCGCAAGTGACATTAGATGAGTTTACGGCTGATACATTAAAATGTTCGAGCTTTTGAGTTAATGCATCGACTTTTGCACTGAGTAGATCAATGGTACTTACCTCAAACTTACCTGGCATTTTAGTTTGATATCCTCGTTCTGTAGCCCATTGGTGAGAATTCATTGCCACATTCTCGATGATCTCAAAAGCTTCATCCAATGTTTTGTTCATAAGAGCTCCTCCTGCAGCAGAATCAAGAGAAACCTTAGTAGCATACGAGATTCCATTGTAGAAAGTATGCACAATGAGCCACTTCTCCAGCCCATGATGAGGGCATTGTTGTAGTAATCCCTTAAATCTGTCCCAGGCTTCAAATAATGTTTCTCCATCCTTTTGCGCAAAATTAGTGATTTGATGGCGAAGACTTGCAGTTTTGCTGGGTGGAAAATACTTGTCTAAAAATCTTTGCTCCAGTTGATCCCAGGTAGTTATACAATCTGCTGGAAGAGAGTGTAGCCAAGCTCTGGCTTTGTCCCGCAATGAGAAAGGAAACAAGCGCAATCTAATAGCATCAGCTGAGGCTCCATTCAGTTTTAAAGTCTCGCAAAATTCCAAAAATACTTCCAAGTGCAGATTTGGATCTTCAGTAGGTGCTCCTCCGAATTGATGTTGTTGGACCATAGATAGTAGCGCCGGTTTTAATTCGAAATTGTTTGCTTCAATAAGGGGTCTTCTAATACTCGATCTCAATCCCTTGTACTAGGTGCCGCATAATCCCTTAAAGGTTTATTTTCGCTCGTCACCATGTCGAGGTCGATTGTTTTCTGAGGTTGAAATCGTCTTCTAGCAAGGAAAGTTCTCTCTATCTCGAGATCAATATCGAGAATTTCCTATTAAGTCCGCATGCAACAACAAGAGAGGCTCCCAAAACAAGAATCTGAGAATAGATACAAAAGAAAAATAGGAACAATCAATATTCGAACAAGAATTCAGATCGAAATCTAGATTAACTAAATCACGCCAATTCAATATTGAGTGCCAATCCGCAACGGCGCCAAAAACTTGATGAGTTATTTTCCGCAAGTGCACGGTTGTCGCCAAGTAATAAAAATATCGATCCCATGTGATTGGAACAATTACCGAATGATCGTGATACCAAGTTATCTAGTAAATCAATGTATGGTTTAAGCTAAGAACCGAGCAATAATAACAACGAATGAGAAGAACGAGCTAAAAGTCGATAGTTGAGGAGAATCTCGTGATATGGGTTTCACCACGCCGATGATTTATAAGGTGATTTGATTCTTTCCTACCCCTATTAGAGTTTGTTTTGATGGAACCTATCCTAAGGTAAATCAACGGCCCTTTCGAGGTCTACATCGTACCTATCAAATTCAATTTACATCACGGTGTTCGAGCGTAGGGGATCATAATCACCTAAGGGGACTGTCACGAGACCCCGCATGAACCTCCCTATTCTTACCTCTGTCACTAGGTAGAAAGCTGGATTTGATAGATCCATTAAGTCCATAAGAGTTCCTCTAGAGTCAAATTTCCTTTTCACGGTAGGTTTGCACACGGACCATAATCACTAAGGGGACTGTCACGAGACCCCAAGCCCTCGAGATACGCTACCGCTACTTGACAGGAGTTTATCCCTAGTTGGTTCGGGGTTTGGGAACTTGGGTTCACTGTTAGGTACTTCCCTTAGCTCCTTAGGTTTGTCAATAAGAATCCAACGAAAACCAAATCAACACAAACAATAATTTAAGTAGTATAGATTATATCATCATCATAAATCGTCAAAGGGCTACTCCCCATCCTAAGATTACAGGACACTACTCCATAGTCCGACAAGAGTTGCTAGAGAAAGAAAATACAATCTTGGATGCCATCTGCGTTCCTCTCCACTCCTTCTCTTTGCTTCCTCTGTTTGTCGATCCTTTGCCCTCTTCTCTCCTCCTTTGACCATCCGCCGTCCTCCTCTAGGGTTAGAATATCTTCTCTTTATAGCCTTGCCTCCTCTTCAATTTAAGGCAGATTCCCCGAAGATCCCGATTGCTCGCAGAAAAGGAAGGTCGAATCAGTTAACACGCCCATGCCACATGAGGGCACCCGTGTCGCGGTTTCCACAAGGCATGTTACGGTTTGAATGGGCGTGTCGCCGCATAGGGCGGTTGGCCGCTTTGGAATCACCGACGGGGCGTGTTGCTCTTTGAACTCAGGCGTGTCGTGGCTGCATAGGGCGTGTTGGCTGCTGGCTCTCATGACACAGGCGTGTCGATTCCGAGCACGCCTGTGTTGTTTTGATACGCCCTTCTTCTTCACCCTGTTAACACAAAAACACCCTGACAGCAGTCTCTTCCTCCAAAATATGCTAATCATGATAAAATACATGTCTAGGATATGAAATGAGATAAAATGCACATATATAAAGTAGTGAAAACATAGCATGATTCACCCACATCACCACCCGATGGATCGGAACCACACAAACTTGATCCATCAATGATGTTCCATTCCACTAGAGGATCATCATTGAACTACCTCACCTACCCCCATAAATTAATATGGGCTCCATATATTATTTGTACATTAATCTCCCCGTGTTTAAGATATCGAATGTCCGTCAATTAATTGATTTACTGACCATCAATTAATTAACATCTAATTCCTCGAGTAGTACCACTCAACCTTATCATCATGTTGACTAAGTCAACCAGCTGGGTTTACATGATGAACCTTATGAGCTCCTCAAGGGGACATCATCAACCTAATATATAGGACACGGTTTCCTCCTATAATCAACGGTACACCATGTAAATAATATCATTTCCCAACTTACCGGGCATATTGATTTAATCCATCTAAATCTCACCCTCTGGTAAATCAAAGAAATAAATACTAAGTACATATGCCCGTTATTATATCGGGATTAAGAGCATGTACAACATAATATCCGAGGTCCGATTCAATTATGTAGTCAGTACTAAATTGAATCACCTCTATGTCGGTCCTGCTCAATACACCTAAGTGTACTAGTGTAACTTTATGTTCAAGACAAAACAATACCAAGCTACACTACAACCATGCCAATGGTTTGTCCAAAACCATCTTGGTCATGAGCCTCTTACTTATATTTTACATGGGACTGATAACATGATCTTCTGTGCCACACCAAGCACCATGTTATCTACAATGTAAAATATTAGACATTATGCACACATATATAGTAAATATATAAAGTGGAAACAATGATCATGTGATTCTTATTCCAAAATAAAATGTTCATACAAAAAGAGCTAGGCTTTCAGTATACATTCCAACGCAAGTAATGGTGAACACTTAGATACAAATATAAGTATCCTCCCCATCGGAGTCACTGCTTTTATTTGTAGGGTCGAAGAGAAACCAACTATTAATTTTACTTGTAATAAAGTTAGGTTGTCAAGATAGTAAAATTAATGGGTAAAACCTCCTCTTACAAATATAGAATTCGTATACGTCCACACTATCGTGGCATACGATATTCTTGGTGTTTGAGGTGTTGGTTGATTTTAAATTTTATTGTTTGAGGAATCAATAATTTTTGAAATCTACAGTAATGATCTATATGATTCTTAGGATTTTCAAAAATGACTTTCAGTCCACTTACTATGATACTAAAGGAAATAAACTTACTGTACCCAAATAATGTTGATTGGAAAAGAATCCAGATATTGTCTTATCTGCTGAGGAGTACAAGTATGCACTCTTCGAAGAGTGTCCTCATGCCATGGTTGCTCAAAACGGTTTCTACTTCTAAGCCAAAAGGCAAGAAGAAGGAGAAACAAGGTGGAGAAAAGGTGGTGGGAGGATCTCAGGGAGGAGTGAAGAAGCCGAAAGGCAAGTACTTCACTTATAAGCAGGATGGACATTTGAAAAAGGACTGTCCCAATCCAAAGCAGAACAAAGGTGTATCCTTTGGACTAGTCGTTGAAACTTGATTAGTGGTGTTATCTACCGGCACCTGATGTGTAGATACGAGAGCCACAAATCATGTCTGCAATACTTTGCAGGGGTTCCAGGAAACCCGACGACGAGCTAAGGGAGAGATTACCATTTACTTGGGCAATGCCATAATGGTGTCGGCTATTGCAGTGGGAGAAGTTTTATTTATCTTTTGAGAAAAATAAAACTTTGGTTCTAGAAAATTCCCTTTATGTACCTTTATTTAGAAAGAATTTAGTTTCAGTTTCTAAATTATTTATGGATGGATATTCTATTTCTTTTAATGACAGAGCTGTTATAAGAAGGAATAGGGACATTATCTGTTCGAGTGCATTGATAGGAAATTTGTACACACTTGAACCAAAACCTCCCACGATGCAAATTGAAGTTAATAACTCATCTTCTAATTCCAATAAGAGAAAAGAACCTTCGAAGATGAACCAAACATATCTTTGGCATCTTAGGCTTGGTCACATTAACATAAGCAGAATTCAAAGGTTGAAAGCTAATGGACCTTTGGGTTCATTAGTGGTGGAGGATCTCCCAACCTGTGAATCTTGCTTGGAGGGTAAGATGACCAAGAGGCCTTTTAAGGCCAAGGGGTATAGAGTCAAAGATGTGTTAGAATTGGTTCATTCTGATTTGTGTGGTCCTATGTCTATCCAGGCTAGAGGTGGTTTTGAGAATTTCATCTCTTTTATAGATGATTACTCAAGATATGGATACATTTACCTGATGCGCCGCAAGTCTGAATGCTTTGACAAGTTCAAAGAATTCAAGGCTGATGTGGAGAAACGTCAAGGTAAAAGCATCAAGACACTACGATCTGATCGTGGTGGTGAGTACCTCTTGGGAGAGTTTAGGAACTACTTATCAGAGGCTGGGATTCAATCCCAAATGACTGCACCTGGCACACCCCAGCAGAATGGTGTAGCAGTGCGAAGGAATAGGACTCTTATGGAGATGGTTAGATCGATGATGAGTTATTCTGACTTGCCAGATTCATTCTGGGTATATGCTCTAGATACGGCGGTGTACATTCTGAACTTGGTTCCATCTAAATCAGTGCCTTCTACTCCCACAGAGTTGTGGACTGGGCGAAAGCCTAGTCTAAGACATATTCGGATATGGGGGAGTCTGACACATGTTCTGAAGGCAGATGCTGGTAAGTTGGAACCTCGTAAAGAAGTATGCATGTTCGTTGGCTATCCCAGGGGAACGAAGGGTGGATTGTTTTATAGTCCTAGAGATCAGAGGGTGATCGTTAGCACGAACGCCAGATTTCTAGAGGAAGACTATGTGATGACCCACAAGCCCAAGAGTAAAATTGTTCTGGAGGAGTTAAAAGGGGAAGTCTCTTCTTTAGTTCCACCGGTACAAGAGGATATACCACATGTCACTGCACTGCGTGTCACAGAGGATACACAGGTGATACCTCGTCGTAGTGGGAGGGTTGTGAGACAGCCTGATAGATTCATGTTCTTGGGAGAATATTCTGTAGGGATTTGATTATGCAAAATAGCATATGCGCAATGGAAAAATAGGATCCCTTCCAAGTGATCCTTGCGAAAGAAAACCTCGTACAAAAATAAATTTCTCTAAAAGAAAAACCTATCTTATAGGAGAATATTACCTTTGTTGCGTGCCCTTTTTAATCCCGCTTCTCCTTGGGTTTGTTGGATCTTTTAGCACGTTCAAATGTCTGTGCCTCTATATGTATCCACACGAGCAAGCTCTTGTCTCACAAAAGAAACTAGAAGAGCTCTCCTTTACTTCTTGCTAGAGAAGTCCCTAAAGGAGAGGAAGGTAGGGAAAAAGAGAAAGGAAGAAGAAGACCACTCTTCTTGCTAGCCTACACTCACAAAAGCCACACAACCAAAGCCTCTCACCACCAAGCTCTCTCCAAGCCTCTTGCTTCAACACCTTGGCCGACCACCCCATGGAGTGTTTTAGGCCACATGTGGAGAAATTCCAAAGGTCAAAACCCTTTGTCTCCTTCCACCTCATCAAGCTTAGGTGGCATTCATGCATGTTGAATTAATCTTATTAATTCAATAAGCTTATGTTATCATATTGAATTAATCTCATTAAATCAATAAGGTAACATATTGAATTAATCTTATTAAATCAATTAAGATTAGGCTATCATGATAACATATTTATTTAATATTATTAAATTAATAAGCTTAGCATATTGAATTAATCTCATTAAATCAATAAGCTAAAATTCTCATTAAGTCTAGTCAAACTAGAATGCACTAATTCTTCTAATCATCATGCTCTTTGTGTGTGACCCTATAGGCTCTCATAATGTTGGCAGTGGATCTAAACTCTTTTAGATACACAAGCAATGAGCGGCATCTAGCAATACAACATTGCTACCCAAGTTACGAAATAAGTCATGATCCGACTAACCTTTCCGTGACTACTATAATGTATGACCGTGTCCTTCTATCCTTGATATCAGATTGACCAATGAGGCATAGTCCGTGTCATCCTCGATCAATCTATGTGTTTCTTGATCCCTGAGTAAACTAACTCAAGCAAATGAGCTCAATATCTCATATTGACTCATTCGAGCATGACCATGTGTTTTAGTAGTTCTACTCAATCAAGGGGCCCACAGATATCACTCCCGTCATATGGGAGGGATAGATCCCATCTACATCACTCACATCCCTCCGCATAATTTGTTATATACCCAGTAATCGCCTTTATGGTCCACCCTGTTACGGGTGACGTTTGACGATATCAAAGTACATAACTCCTTATGTAGGGAACCGTAGTGACTTCAGGTTTGAGGACTATTCATACCAATAGCCACATGAGAAAGTTTATGACACTCATATGACGATCCATGAAACTTTCTCATGGTGGGTCAGTTCAGTATATATTCTCTAATATATACCCATGTGTCAACTTGATATCATATATCCATGACTTGTGAGATCAAGTCATCAATTGACCTACATGCTAGTCTTTATGTATTAATATTGCCCTTGCATATTAATACTTGACTAGGAACATTTAGGAAAGAGTTCTCTACAGCCTCTCATAATCAATTCTATCAATTGATGTGCTATAGATAAGAACTTACTTTTCTAGGGTATTATTATATTTAATTTAGCTGGCACAAGCAAGACGTAAATATAATAAACAATCCTTTGCCTTTATAGAATATGATACAAAATGTTCCCTATTCAACCATCACATTATTGGTTCTAGGGCTATAACTAACATCTTCTGATTTGGTCACTGGCAAACATGAACCTAATCCCTGGACATATGACGAGGCAATCCAAGATAAAGATGCGCTATCTTGGCAAAGTGCAATGAATGCTGAGATTGAATCTATAGATTCAAATCAAGTCTGGGAGCTATTAGACCCACCCGATGGTGTAAAAACCATTGGATGGAAGTGGATCTGCAAAAGAAAGAGAGGAATAGATGGGAAGGTTGAGACCTTCAAAGCGAGGCTTGTAGAGAAGGAAGAAAGAGGGCATCGATTATGAGGAGACATTTTCGCCGGTAGCCATGCTTAAGTCTATCCGGATTCTCTTATGCATAGCAGCTCATATGGATTATGAGGTGTGGCAGATGGATGTCAAGACAGCTTTCCTTAATGGAAGTCTTGAGGAAAACATCTACATGAAGCAACCAGAGGGATTCATTGCTAAAGGCAAAGAGCATCTTGTGTGTAAGCTTAATCGGTCCATTTATGGATTGAAGCAAGCTTCGAGGTCTTGGAACATCCGCTTTGATGAGGTAATCCAGTCTTATGGATTTATTCAAAGTCCGGATGAGTCTTGTGTATACAAGAGATGTGACGGAAACGTAGTGGTATTTCTTGTACTATATGTAGATAACATTTTGGTGATTGACAACAATATCAAAGTGTTATCGAGCATAAGGGTATGGTTGTCCAAACAGTTTGATATGAAGGACTTGGGAGAGGTGGGACACATCCTTGGGATCAAGGTTATAAGGGATCGCAGGAAAAGGATGTTGTGCTTATCCCAAGCTTCATACATAGACATGATTATGGAGCGTTTTAGCATGCAGAACTCCAAGAAGGGTTTTCTACCTTTCAGGCATGGAGTTCCTTTATCTAAGGAGATGTGTCCTAGATCATTTGAGAATATAGAGGAGATGAAGGCGGTTCCTTATGCTTCAGCAGTAGGAAGCCTCATGTATGCGATGCTCTATATGAGACCAGATATCTACTTTGCCCTGGGCATGGTCAGCAGATATCAGAGTAATCCAGGTCAGGGACATTGGACTACGGTAAAGCATATAATGAAGTACCTGAGAAGGACTAGAGATTATATACTGGTTTACCGGGCAGACCAATTACTCCCTGTGGGTTACACGAATTTCGACTTCTAATCTGATAGGGATAATAGTAAGTCTACCTCAGGTTTGTTGGTGCAGGGGCACTAGATAATCGAACATGTGTTTTGATTATGGCAAAGACACAAAGTTAAGTTTACATCGTTATCTCATGAGCTAAATCAAGTGTGCAGAAAAGTGCTAAAGCTGGAGCTGAAGGCTAGCGACACCCGGAGGAAGCCGCGGTGGTCGGGCGACACTCGAGTGACTTCGGAGGGAGCCGAAGGAATTGAGTGGAAGGCCGGAAGCGAGAGCTACTATCGAGGTAAGCTCGTGTGAGTGAGAGATTGTAAGGTCGTGTCCTCTTTACGGCGACGACCGTAGGCGGCGATCCGATTAAGACTTCCCGTGGAAGGTCTAGGTCGAGATCGGACGGTCAAAAACCGTCGCATTTATCATTTTCTGAGCTAACTTCTTACTCTAGGGAAGTGGCCAGGCTGGCAATCGACTGTTGGACATCAAGCAATCGACTGATGCTCATCAGTCGACTGATGGGAGGCATCAGTCGACTGATGGCGACGAATCAGCCTTTACGCTAGGTCAAAACGGATAAGGTTTGACGCGGCCACTTCGCGATAAAATTTGGAGAACTTCGTGATCTGTTCCAAAAAAAGAGGAGAGATATTCAGAGGCCAAAATCAATAAAAGGAGGGGAGTATTCCAACTCCAAGAATCATCAAGTTTATTCATCAAGTGCTCCTACAACGCCAATGCTCCAACGCCGTCATAACACCGACGCGACGACAAGTTCAAATCTCCTTCGTCGGCAGCAGTAGACATTAATTATTTTTATTGTATTCTTTATTTTAATCGTAACGAGGTGAGGTAGGCTTGTTGCCTCATCCTCGTACATTCGGTTTTTGTGATCGTTGTCTCCTACCTCCAACGAGGAGGAGACGTACTCAAATAGTGAATCTTCATTTATCAAATAAATGGTACAACCATAAGGCGATTGCCTTAGAACGCCTCTCATATATTACTAGCAAACTTCCACTTGGCCAAATGTCAATCTCCATGGTATCCAATACCATAAGCTCTAACAAGATCCTCAAACTTACTTTGAGGTAAGGCCTTAGTTAAAGGATCCGCTAAGTTCCTTTCAGTGGGAATCTTCTCGATTTGTATTTCCTTCCTACTTATGATCTCTCTTTATCAGATGATAGTGGCGAAGCACATGTTTGGATTATTGATGAGACCACATCAAGTTCAGAGATGAACTTCTTGATCCAAACCGCTTCCTTTGCTGCTTCCGAAGCTATAATGTATTCTGCCTTAATGGCAGAATCCGCTATAGTGTCAAGCTTGGAACCTTTCCAACTTATTGCGCCTTCATTCTAGGTGAATACATACCCAGATTGAGACTTAGAATCATCATTGTCTGTCTGGAAGCAGGCATCCGTATACTCACGTATCACCATGTCCCCTTCTCCATATATTAGGAACACATCCTTAGTTCTTCTTAAGTACTTAAGGATCATCTTAACAGTCGCCCAATGATCCATTCCTGGATCAGACTGGTATCTGCTCATGACACTCAGAGCATACGATATGTCGGGCCTCGTACATAACATAGCATACATGATAGATCCTATTGCGGATGCATAGGGAATCTTATTCATGCAACTCCTCTTGTCTTTTGTGCGCGGACACATAGAATTCAAAAGGTGTATCCCATGCTTGATGGGTAGGAAACCTTTCTTGGATTTTGACATGCTAAACCTCTTTAGCACTCGGTCTATATATGTAGACTGCGAAAGACCAAGCAACTATTTTGATCTATCCTTATAGATCTTAATCCCGAGGATGTAGGTTGTTTCTCCCAGGTCTTTCATGAAGAATGTCTTGGACAACCAAATTTTAATTGACTGTAAGATAGAAACATCGTTTCCTATAAGTAATATGTCATTGACATACAATACTAATAACATGACTGCACTCCCACTAACCTTCTTGTACACACAAGGTTCGTCCGGATTTTGTGAGAAATCAAACTTTTTGATAGTTTCATCAAAACGGATATTCCAGCTCATGGATGCTTGCTTCAGTCCATATATGAACCGTTGTAATTTGAATACCTTGGTTTTATCAACCGATGTGAAACCCTCAGGTTGTATCATATACACATCCTCAAGTAGGTTTCCATTAAGGAAAGCTATTTTCACATTCATCTGTCATATCTCATAATCAAAATAACCTGCTATGGCCAGGAGCATCCGAATGGATTTAAGCATAGCAATAGACGAATAGGTTTCGTCATAATCAACACCTTGCTTTTGACGATATCCTTTCACCACCAATCTAGCCTTATAGGTAATCACATTACCATCCATGTCAATTTTCTTCTTGAAAACCCACTTGCACCCTATAGGCATTATGCCTTCAGGTGGGTCAACCAAGTTCCAAACTTGGTTTTTATACATGGAATCCATTTCGGATTTCATGGCATCAAGCCACTTATCCCTTTCTGAACATTTCAGAACTTCTTCATAACTGGTAGGCTCCTCATCATTAATGAGTAACACGTCATTCGATTCACTTACGAGAAATCCATATCTCTCAGGAATATTGCATGTTCTACTAGATCTACGAAGATGTGATGTCTCAATAGGTCCAGCCGATGGCTCATCACTATGAGTTATTGGTTGTGGCGCTTCACCAAGTATCTCATCAATGTCTATTTGAGTCTCTCGAGCCTCCTCAAGCTCAATGACACTCTCACTGTTTTCTTGCAAGAGACACTCTTTCTCTAGAAACACAGCATGCCTTGAAACAAACACTTTTTGTTCCACAGGATGACAGAATTGGTAACCTCTTATTTCCTTAGGGTATCCAATAAATAGACATTTATTAGACTTAGCATCCAATTTGTCTGATACAGTCTGCTTCACATAAGTAGGACAATCCCATATCTTCAAGTAAGATGTGTTGGTGCAATCGGCCCAGGTTGACTCGAGTTTGACTCGATCAGTACCTTGATAGTATTTTGATGATAGACAAAAACCATGATATGGGATTGTCATGGGAAAGTCCAACATGGAGTTGGCATGGAAAATCCAAGCATGGAGCTTGGTGTGGAAAAGTCCAAAGTATTGCGAAGTCGTGCGCTTGGTGTTTGGTGAGAAATGCATTGTGAAGTCGTGCGCTTGGTGCATGTGGGAAGTCTTGAGGACTTGGTAAGTTCACTAGGCTCGGGGTCCTTGAGTCAGTGAAGGATGGCATTGTGAAGTCGTGCGCTTGGTGCATCCGAGGGACTGCTGGACGGGGAGCGAATGGAGTGAGCCCAAAGGGAAGCATACTTCGAGGGCATGAGACGCGAAGGATGGCATTGCGAAGCCGTGCGCTCGGCGCATCTGAGGGACGTAGGCTGAGGGAAGAGAGCTTCGGTGGGGAACTCCATGAGGGAAGATGTGGACTTTGCCAAGTGGCTAAGACTGAGTGTCGGAGGCTCAAACTTGATGTTTGAGGGTTTACCCGACGGTCTGATGCTCAAACAACTTGGTGTTTGAGGTTTTTCCCGATGGTAGTCGACTAGCATAGGTGTCAATCGACTGGTCCAAGTCGACTAGGGTTCGACTGGTTTAAGACTGCGGGTTTTGTGCTTAACAGTCGACTGCCATGAACTGGCAATCGACTAATGTCGACAGCAGTCGACTGTCGAGGGATGGCAGTCGACTAATGGGAGTGTCGCGAGCATAGAATGCTCCGTAGCCAACTGGGCAATCGGCTACTAGGTCACCAGTCGACTGCCATGGACTGGCAGTCGATTGGTAGGTGATCCATTGGAACTTATCCGACGTGGATTTGGCTGTTGTGAGACAACGGCTACAGGGGCAGTCGACTGGGGCCTTTTGGTAGTCGACTGAGAAAATAACTTGATGCAGGTTATAAATGGAGCTCAAGTTGGAGGATTTCGCAAAAGAGTTTAAGGGAGCTATTGGAAGGGAATTGCTGCTGCATTCCAGTCCTTCAAGAGCCATCCAAAGCAAGCAACAAGAAAGGGTTCAAAGCTAAGAGTTGTAAAGCGTTCTTTACTTGTATTTCTTGTGTCTTTGTATTTCTTGTAGTATTACTGTTGTAATAGCTTGTGAGAGATTTCTCCACCTCCGACGTGTAGTCGAGAAGGAGTTTAGTTAGTGTCGTGCGCATAACTAGAGCTCGGTGAGCTCGCCCGTGGATTAGGAACCATTCGGTTCTGAACCACGTATATGCTTGTATATTGCTTGTGATTGTTATGTGTTGTTAGTATTTATATTTGTATAAGTATTCCACTGCGCTAACAATAATCGTAGACAAGCAACACAATGAGAACGTGCAAATTCTACCACCAAACGATTGAGGGCTATTCACCCCCCTCTAGTCGGGCCAATACACACCGATCGATCCCCTACAAGTGATATCAGAGCCAAGGCGCTTGTCGAGGACAAACTGCCGACACAAGCACTATAAAATGGCCGACTACAACCTTCAACCACCAAAGTTCGAAAGAGATTTTCTATGGCGGAGAAGAAAAATGGAGGTATACCAAGAAACCGATTTTTATTTTATGCTAATCGTAGAAAACAGTTTCGAATTGCCAAGGAATGAAAGAAATAGGCAAATTGAGAAGTCAAGGTGGACCAAAGACCAAATCAAGGACTTCGAGACAAATCGCAAGGTAATCGAATTACTTAGTGATTTGTTACTTAACACTATTTGGTCTAGATAGGTTATTATAGGGATGCAAGGGAATTATGAAATAAGATAATGAAATTTCAAGAAAATTCCCAACCGGCACAAGTAGAGGAAGATGCCGTGGAAGAAAGCCCATCCACATTTGAAGATGTTGATGATTTGGTGGAGACCTCCACCTCTAGCATTGAGGGGGAGGAAAGGGTTTCCATTCCGGAGCAAGGTCAAAATGAAGCTTCTACCTCCGGAAGAAGTGAAGAGGCCTCCACCACCTCCCTAGGTAACTCAAGTGTTGTTATTTTAAATAAAAATCACATAATATGCTTTTTGTGTAGGGAGAAAGGGCACTACAAGAGTAAATGCCCTAAATTGGCTAAGGAAAAGACATCGGCACTAAAAGTCAACCAAAAGTCAAAGGATGCCGGAGTTCCCTCAATGAAGAGCAAAGAGCACATTGTGTACTTTAAATGCAACCAAAGAGGGTACTACTGAAGCCAATGCCCTAGGGGGAGGAAGAAAGGGCAAGAAGGTGTAACTTATGTAGGGGGAGCTCCTAAAGCTAACCCTAAGGTAAATTTAATTAAAGCACCTTCAATTCCTAAAGTTAAAAAGCATGCTAAGAATTTTAGTTCTCTTGCTATTATCAATGAAAAGCATGCTAGGAGAAACAATAAGGTTTATTGCTTAGGTGCTAAGCATGTTAGTTTCTCTAAGGACAAACCTAGGACCAATAATACTAGACCAATCCTTCCTAGGGAGTCAATTAGGAGAATTGAAGAAAACTTGGGCATTAACCCCAAGAAATCTAGGCATATATGCCTAAAAGGAAAGACAATTCTCAAAAACCTAATGAAAATTTAAAATTGGGAAAATTAGAGCTAGAAAACCAAGCCTTAAGGTCAAGGCTAGAAAAATTGGAAAAGACCCTAGCAATTATCTCAAATTCGGTTAAGGTGTCTAATGTTCAAAAGTCAAGATCTAGGAAACAAGAAATGTCTAAGGGCAAGAAAGGTTTGGGTCACAAACCTATGTCCTACCATAATGTTCCATTTAATTATGGAACCACATCTAGGTCTAGAAAAACCAAGGCTAATAGGGAAGTTATCCCTAAGACTAGCTATGGTGTGTGCTTAGTGGCTAAGAACTTAAGGAAAACCAAGAAAGGCACTGAGAAGGTCAATGGAGGAGTCACCTCTAGAGTTGACCTAGGAAAGACCCAATTAACTAATGTGTCAAAACCTAAAAGGGTCATTAGGAAGGTATCTAGGGAGGTTATCCCTAGTGAATACCTTGTTAACCCAAGGAGTTCCAATAGGTATTGGATTCCTAGGAGTGTGATCAATTCACGCTATATGGGTTATGGTGTGTCAATATGTCTTGAGAAGTTGAAAAATGATTAAATTGGCACAATTAGGTCTTAGAGGTATTGGTGTGTCATTTTCGGTTTATGGCACACTAGGAAGAATGATGGCTTTAAAAAAAAATGGAATTAATCCTAGAAATGGCTTTATGGCACACTAGAAAGAATATTGTCTAGAAATATACATGTAACCATTAAAAGATCAAAACCCCACATCTCACTAAAAACTTGCCTTGTATATGTTTTACACATCTAGATATAAGTGAGATGTTTAGGAAAAAGAAATTAAAGGTTTTAAAAACATTTTGAAAAACCTTGGTGAAGCCTATCTTTTGATAGCTTTCACCATTGAATGGGATGATACAAAGAGGGCTCTTTATTGAAGCTTTTCTCAACTTTTGAACTTTGTATCAATCCCCTAATTTAGTGGGTAAAATAATTTTCAAATATTTTTCACCCATAGTGTTTATGATAAGCAATATACATACCAAATTTTAAGATTTGTAAACCTATGTATATTTACTTATGAATTTCGAAAAGTCATTTCTAAAATTCAGAAAACTGCAAAAGCAGTTATCAGTTGACTGCCAGGGAGGCCAGTCGACTGATAGAGGTGGCAACCGACTGATTTCTAAATTCAGTCGACTGCCCAAGATGATTTCAGGTAAATCTTGTTGATTAGGCCCATGTTTAGCTAGGTTAAGTCCCCTAACCACTCCTAACCCTAGGATATGCTTGGGAGAGTATTAGAAAGGGTGGAAATCCATTGGACATGGATTAGGAGAAGGGTTTAGGGAGAGTATCAATTTTAAGGTGGATGAAAGTTCATTGTTGAACTTTACCTTATTTTTGATTGGTTAAATGTTTCTATTGGCTTACGGACTCTCCAAGGACATTGTCGGTGCAATGGTCAAGGGGGAGCAAGCCTCTAGGGGGAGGTATCCATCATGGGAAGATGGATGTGTATTTCCTCATGGGAGGAAAATTGGGTTGCCTCTCTTTAAGTGATATGGGATCACTAGAAAGATTGTAGACATGTGTTCCTCCAAGGGAGAGATTGTAAGATCTCATTGGGATATGAGACATTCATACCCTTGGGGAGGATCTTTTTGATGTGATGTCAAAAAGGGGGAGAAGTTACCAAGTTACCAATTAGGTTTGGAATTCTCATTTGGGATGTGAGAATTGCCAATATGGGAGAATTGGTAGACTTGAGATGGTAGTTTTGTGAATCATCAAAAAGGGGGAGATTGTTGGTGCAATCGGTCCAAGTTGACTCGAGTTTGACTCGATCAGTACCTTGATAGTATTTTGATGATAGACAAAACTCATGAATGGGATTATCATGGGAAAGTCCAACATGGAGTTGGAATGGAAAATCCAAGCATGGAGCTTGGTGTGGAAAAGTCCAAAGCATTGCGAAGCCGTGCGCTTGGTGCTTGGTGAGAAATGCATTGCGAAGTTGTGCGCTTGGTGCATGTGGGAAGTCTTGAGGACTTGGTAAGTTCACTAGGCTCGGGATCCTGAGTCGGTGAAGGATGACATTGCGAAGTCGTGCGCTTGGTGCATCCGAGGGACTGCCGGACGGGGAACGAATAGAGTGAGCCCAAAGGGAAGCATACTTCGAGGGCATGAGACGCGAAAGATGGCATTGTGAAGCCGTGCACTTGGCACATCCGAGGGATGTAGGCCGAGGGAAGAGAGCTTCGGTGGGGAACTCCATGAGGGAAGATGTGGATTTGGCCAAGTGGCTAAGACTGAGTGTCGGAGGCTCAAACTGTTGGTGCAGTGAGGCACCGAAATCGAACCTGTGTTTTGATTATAGCAAAGACACAAGGTTAAGTCTATTTTGTTATCTCATGAGTCTACTTGAGTGTGCAGAAACAGGTTAAGCTTGAGTTGGAGATCTGTGACACAGTAAGTGCAAGGTAAAACTCGTGTCCGACGAGCGTAAGTGAGGTCGGATCCTTCGTTTAGGAGTTGATCTTAGGCGACAATCCGACCCAAAACTTTCTATGAAAGTCTAAGTCGAGATCGGATGGTTAGAAACCATCTAAATCCATCACATTTAATATTTCTACATATTGCTTTGAGCTAACCCTTGTTTGAATTCGAAGTTACTCAATTCGAATTAAAATTAGAATTCGAATTTATTCGAATTCGAATTAAAATTAGAACTCGAATTGAAATAAAATTAAATAACTAAAGTATCCTGAAAATGGGCAAAAGGAACTAAAAGCAAGGTGGCAACTTATCCCCCAAATCTTGGTGAGGTGGCCGGTCAAAAGCAAGGTGGAAACTTATCCCTCAATTGGTGGTGAGGTGGCCGGATCTCAAGTGGGCGGACAAGGCTTCAAATAGAGGGGGGTGCTTCACATCTTAGATACAACAATTATTACAAAGCTCTCAAACGCCTCCAACACGCAGCTCTTCTACGACGACGCCACTACAACGAAGTGCTGCCAACACGAAGCTTCACCGTTAAAGTGTTGGTAATCATTTTAGTCGATTAATTTAAGTTGTGTTTTTCGAGCTTATATATCAAAAAGGAGAGAGGGGCTTGTCTCTCATCCTTGTGTTTTTGTCGAAAGTTTTGTAATCGTAACTCCTACCTCCAACGAGGAGGAGTGTTTTAGTGATTGCCCTCCGTACGTGGTCTAGGACCATTAGGGCCTTGGATTAGCAGCCGGTTGGCTGTGAACCAAGTAAAACTCCTTGTGTCCATCTCTTTTTCGCTGCTTTTATCTCTCACTTATCGTTTTTACAACAAAAGAAAAGAAAAACCGTTTTGCGCTATTCACCCCCCCCTCTAGCGCTCATTTCGATCCTACACAAACTTGATGTTTGAGGGTTTACCCGATGGTCGGATGCTCAAACAACTTGGTGTTTGAGGTTTTTCCCGATGACAATCGACTGGCATAGGTGTCAATCGACTGGTCCAAGTCGACTAGGGTTCATCGGTTTAAGGTGGGTTTGTGTATACGATCGCCATGCCATGGGTAGCGATCGGTGATGTCGGCTGATCATTAGAGATGATGTGATCGATGGGAGTGTCATGAACATAGAATGCTCCATAGCCGACTGGGCAGTCAGCTACTAGGTCACCAGTCGACTGCCATGGACTGGCAGTCGACTGGTAGGTGATCCTTGGAACTTATCCGACGTGGATCTGGCTGTTATGAGACAATTACAGTCGACTGGGGCCTTTTGGCAATCGACTGATGGGCGTGAAAATAGCTTGATGCAGGTTATAAATAGAGCTCAAGTTGGAGGATTTCGCAAAATACTTTAAGGGAGCTATTGGAGGGGAATTGCTGCTGCATTCCAGTCCTTCAAGAGCCATCTAAAGCAAGCAACAAGAAAGGGTTCAAAGCTAAGAGTTCTAAAGTGTTATTTACTTATATTTCTTGTGTCTTTGTATTTCTTATAGTATTACTGTTGTAATAGCTTGTGAGAGGTTTCTCCACCTCCGACGTGTAGTCGAGAAGGAGTTTAGTTAGTGTTATGCGCATAACTAGAGCTCGGTGAGCTCGCCTGTGGAGTAGGAACCATTCGGTTGCGAACCACGTATATGCTTGTGTATTGCTTGTGATTGTTATGTTTTGTTAGTATTTATATTTGTATTAGTATTCTACTGCGCTAACAACAATCATAGACAAGCAACGCAACGAGAACGAGCAAATTCCACCACCAAACGATTGAGGGCTATTCACCCCCCTTTAGCCGGGCCAATACACACCGATCGATCCCCTACAAGATGCATGAGGTTTCTTACTATTTCATATCTCATATGGAGTCGTAGAGACTACCTTGCTTGACATTCTATTTAACAAGTAAACAACTGTCTAAAGTGGATAGCCCCTAAAGGACTTGGAAAGATTCGCATGATTCATCATTGACCTGACCATGTCCAACAAGGTCCGGTTACGCCTCTCAGATACAACATTATGCTGCAGTGTATATGGCGGAGTCCATTGAGACAATATACCATTGTCTCTTAGATAATCTAGAAACTCTTGACTTAAGTATTCACCACCTCGATCCGATCAAAGTATTTTAATACTCTTGTCATGTTGTTTCTCTACTTCATTTCTAAATTCTTTGAACCTTTCAAAGGCTTCAGACTTGTATTTCATCAAGAACACTTACCCAAACCGTGAGTGATCATCGGTGAAGATAATGAAGTAGCTATAGCCTCCTAAAGCTTGAGTTAACATAGGTCCACATACATAAGTATGTATTAGACCTAACAACTCTTCCACCCGTTCACCTTTTCCAGTAAAAGGTAACTTGGTAATCTTGCCTTATAAGCAAGATTCGCATGTATCATATGAATCCAATTCAAACGATTCCAGAATTCCACATCGATGTAATTCGGACATGCTTTTCTTGCTTGCATGGCCAAGACGACAATGCCACATATAGGAGTTTAATTGATTATCCTTCTGAGCACACTTGTTGCTCGCTTCGATATCGAAAACATCACTGGATACGTCCAACGTATAAATACCATTGCTTAATGTTCCAGTCCCATAAAGAACGTCATTCAAAGTTATGTAACAACAATTGTTACTAAAAGTTAAATGGTACCCATTTCTATTTAAACAAGAAATAGAAATGATGTTCTTTATCATTGAAGGAACATAAAAGCAATTGTCCAATTCTAAGATAAGTCCTGTAGGGAATTTCAACAAATACGTTCTGATTGCAAGTGCAACAATATTTGCTCCATTCCCAACACGTAAGTTTGACTCTCCCTTGACGAGTGTTCTTCTATTCCTTAGTCCATGTAGGTCTTTATATATGTGAGCCACACCCAGTATCCAATACCAAGTGTATGAGGAAATAGAATGACAATCAATAATGAAGATATCTGAAGAAGAAGGGGCATCTGATGCCTTATTCTTCTTCACGGACTCAAGATAAATCTTGCAGTTTCTTCACCAATGACTCTCCTTGCCATAATGATGACAAGTGCCCTTTTTAGCTGATTCTGCCTTTTTCTTCTTCCCCTTCTGTTGTTCCTTTGACTTCCTCTTAGAACCTTTCTTCGAGGAATCAACTAATAGCACCATCCCCTGCTCATGCTTCTCAGAAGGGTCCACAGTCTTCAGCATGTTGAGCAGTACCACAGATGAACCTTATTGAATCTCAGAGGTGAAGAGGAGCTTGGAGACTTCGAACCTTTCGAATCTCATTTGCTCATCAAACAAATCATAAAGATGAAGGCTATGGTATGAGCATCCATATGCTCATGCTGCTTCCGCAGCTCGGGTACCATCGCGGCTAGCATGAGGCAACTCACTTGCTCAGAATCACTCACATGTTTTTGATGGGCCAACAATTGGTCCGGTGTTGCATCATCACTAGGACGGGCGGGAAGAGGCTCTCCGAGGACATACGCAAGCTTTTTCGCCTTGAGAACAATTCTCAAGTTTCTAAGCCAGTCCAAGAAATTCGGCCCAGTCAATTTATTTGAATTCAAAATAGAGCGCAAATTCAAAGACATTATGATTAAGCGATTAATCTAGAAATACAAATCGAGCATATATAAGAAAGATGGTTTAAAATGCATCAACATACATTTATAAATCCCATTCATTTTTTGAATTTCAAAAACCCCAAAAGCACTTCGGAAGATCGTAGGTCCATCTCTGAATGGGCTGATATCCAACATAGATATGAATAACCTCGGAGAGAGTCCAACAAGTCATTCATAACTATGATGGTAGGTATCAAATATACCGATTGCATATCACATATATGCAACTATCACAATGTGCTATCAACTAATTGAATGTTCGCACATACATCGGGTTGTTAACACATTAACAAGTATGCATCATATGCATAGCACCCAACTTCACCTCCCTTCACATCGACCTTGGAGAGAGTCCAACAAGTCGATGCTCTAGGTTAAAGTCAACCCATTAATCGACAAATAGTTTTAATATGGTTAGAGCACATTCAACCAATTAGCTCGGCTTGGAGAGAGTCCAACAATCAAAGCTAACAATTGACCTCTGACTCTTACCATATTAGTATTAAACTACTCCATGGTTTTAACATGTTCAGGTTCGAGCCGGGCTTGGAGAGAGTCCAACAACCCAAACAAAAAATAGAACTCTAGTTCTAACCATATTAATGGAAGATGTAGGCTTTAATATTGAGTAAGGGTTTTATGTCTCATCCTCTTTGCATGCAAATAACTATTATCTACATGGCATGACATACATGACATACATCTACATGTCACGACACGCATGGCATAATGATATGCATCTAATGCAATTACATGACATATAATTATGATATGTACAAAAAAAATTCCTTATATGTCATAACTATTTATAGAAATAAAATATGTTTGAGATTTGATTCTCCAAATCAAATCATGATTAAATTAGGAAACAAATTTTCAAATCTAATCACATATTTTATTTATGGAAAGTGTTGATTAAGGAAAGTCAAATTTAATTTAGGAAATAAATTTCCTAAATTGTCAAAACTATTTATGGAAATGAAATATATTTTAGATTTGATTTCCCAAATCAAATCATATTTAAATTAGGAAATAAATTTCCAAATCTAATCAAATATTTTATTTATGGAAAGTGTTAATTTCCATAAATACTTCTAACTTTCCAAAAGTAGAATATTTCCATAAATACTTCTAAACTTTCTAAAATTAGAAAATTTCCATAAATACTTCTAAACTTCTAAAAGTAGAAAATTTCCATAAATACAATTTTACGATTATGTCGAAACACAACCTGGGCTCTGATACCACTATTGGGTTTCTGGCACCGCGACGAGTGTGTGTTCGAACATGTTTCGTAAATATGTGCACAGTGAAAGAATTAAAAATAATAAATCTAATTTATTACAACACACACATCACATGCATGCATAGTACAACATGTGTAGACATAATCGCAATTTTTAATTTTGCAATAAAATAAAATTACGCTAGTTATACCTGACGTATCACGTGCAGCGGGAAAGGCATCAACCGGAGTGACTCTCGCTAGAATCGCCTCTATCCGTATCCACGCCGAGTATCGTCGGGATGACTTCACAAAGCCACGAGCCTCGTCTTCATACGAGTCACTAGGCTCATGTCAAAGACGATGTGATCGAGAGAAGATCACAATCCGAATCAAAATTCGGATTCAAAACTGAGTCCCCAAAACTCGCTTCTCCGGAGAGGTATTCGTCAACCATTTGACGAATCCTTCATTTTCCACCTTTGAGGATTACCGGAGATCGAATCCTTGGCAAGGTAGTCGCTGTAAGAGCTCCAAACGTTGTCCAAATGATGCTCCGACAAGAAGGAAACAAGCAGTCCAGAAAACTAGACAGCTTTGGAGGAGAACTTGCGCCGGCCAAATAAGGAAAGCTAGGTGCTCACCTTGTCGCCGGAGACAAGGAAGATCACTAGAGCTCCTCCAGTAGAAACTAGACACCGGCAGCAAGGGTGGACAGCGGCAAAAAGTTGGGCGGCAGCAAGGAGAAGAGAGGGAGAGGATGGCTAGGTTTTCCAACACACAAAGTTATCCACGAACAAACCCTTAAGCCATGTTTTTATAGAGAACATATTCTCCTAACGGTTATTGGTTCATAACCAAAACCTGTTAACCCACTCCAATAACTTAAGTTAAAATAAACCAAACCACGTTGGTCTATTTTAAGTTAAAACGAACCGAACCAACTTTGGTTCATTCGTTTAAAACAAACCAAACCCCTTTGTTTTGTTCTCCACCATTAGATTCGAACCAAACCAATTTGGTTCATCCATCATGTCTTCATAAGACTCAGCCCATCCATGCTTCCATTGCGACTGAAACAATTTCATGCTCGCTCCTTGTTTGGTCCAACCAAATCTAGTTTCTCTCAGTCTGAGAATCTCATTCTCAAACTCGTTTTAAATCCTTTGGACTACGCTCGTTGTGAGTGTGACCAAATAGGTTCCCAATTTATGTTGGTCATCTATAATTAACCATTAATTATAGAATGATCATGAGTGGCACCTAGTAGTACATCATGATCCCCAATTAAAGGAAAAATCAACAGTTGATCTAGAACCATTTCTGAAACCCTTCAGCAACTACAATGAATAGTGCCCCGTTCCCTTCACTCATCTTATACCCACTTGGTTCAGGAAATGGTCTATAGTATCAGTCCCCACTAGGCTGACTACGTCACACCTAGCCCAAGTATCATTTCCTCATCCAATGGATTCTAGTTACTGCACATGTATCCAAGAGTACCTTACTCTAAACATGTAATGCTTTGGCCAAAGACTTTAGTAACAATCCGACGAGCGGCCATGGGTATACATCTCCTCGCAAGGAGTGGTGAATCCTTTATAGGCTATTCAAACACCTTCGACCACTTTGACTTATACCCAATCATCCCGGGTCCACATCTCTTCAGATATGCTTTCTTAAGATGTCAAAGCATAAGTCTTCATGATGAAGATGACTTGAATACAGCAAGTCAAAGGAACATCGCACTTAAGCTGCAGTAAGAACTTCATTGACTATGGATATGTAGAGAACCAAATGAAGTCTTGCAGCTGGTCACTCCAATAAACTAGTTACCATAACTAGCATCCACAATTAACTCCGAACATCACAATGTCTCCAGCCAGTGAGAATCAGCTGCTTGGATATACCAAAGAGTATACCTCATGCTAGTCTCGACAAAATTGATAGTGTCCAAATTTATCAATTCATCGACTAGGGATAATTCCAATACATCACAATTACACATGTAGAGATACTCACTAGTTGCGATCCAATCACAAATTCTCTCATGCTGTGAATCATATTGTGGACATTCAGTAAATGAGTTTAAGATCCAATCAAATACATGAAACATGTATACTCAAATAGTAAATCTTCATTTATCAAATAAATGGTACAACCATAAGGCAATTGCCTTAGGACACCTCTCATATATTACTAACAGTGCTTATAAGATGAAAAAATATCTCCATTAGTATGAGGCCTTTTGGGTAAAACTAAAAAATAAAACCATGAAGGCTTAGGCTCAAAGTGGACAATATCATGCCATTGTGAAGATGTGTGGATCTTATTTGCACTAATAAAATTCACACAGTCAGTCGTGTCTTCCTTTGGAACTCTAAATGGATGCCCTCTTTTCGTCCAAAGTGTACCCGTGTCTTGGGGACACGGCCAGAGCATACTTGCCTTCCTTGAGCTCCATTTATCATGACCTTTTGCCTTCATAATGCCACTCTACATGTAAAATAGCAAAAGATGATCTTCAAACTAGAAAATAGTAAATTGATGCAAATGAATGCGACCTCAAATCTTGCGACGGAGATTCTCGAGGACTCAAAAAGCATGCTCGCGCTCAACGCCCATAAGTGCATGGATGTCGTCAAGTAATAAATAGAATCAGAAAATCTACTCCATGAATATGAGAGGAGAAACACAAAGCATGATCATGTTCAGATATATATTGGAAATTATGCACGGAAAGTAAATTATAATGCAATATAGCTCTTGTCCCTAGCATTGAGGTGCAGAACATAATCCTCGATCGACTTTATTCCTCCCCATTGTGAGTTCCCAAAGCTTTTTAGGGTGTCGGAGTGTCGTCCCAGCCATTATGCCTCTCCCCTAGGGTTTGGGCGTAGCTTTCATTATATAGACATGAGACTGGCTCTTAATGAAATCCGAAAAAAGACATAATCGTGTAAAAAAGGTGGGCTGCCACACGGTCATGCGTTTCCACATAGCCAGGCCGTGTGTGGCCCTATGGCGGCCAATCTTGAGCTTCAGACATGGTCGTGTGTAGCCACATGCCCTGGTCGTGTCCCCTACTGCATCCAACTGTCAAATGCCCTTCTTTCTCTCCGAAAGTGCGCCGTTTTCCCCATGAAATGCTATCCTGCACACAAAAGTACAAATAGAAGATCTCTGAACCAGAAAATAGGAAATGCATGCATAACAAAGTATGATATGCATGAAACAAGTATAAAATGTAGCAAGATATGAGCAAAAACTACTCCTAAAACCCTATATGTTTTGCTCACATAAATTCCCCTAAACTTAATCCTTTGCTTGTCCTCAAGAAAACCTCAGTGCCATGAAATAGATTGTTCCATACTTAGCATGTTAACTAGATTTATCTAGTGGTATTTTCACTCAAAGCAAAAGAGATATGTTCTAAAAATTCACTAAGTTAGCTTTTCTTGCACGTGCTAAGCAAATCTTCTTAGGGGATACTCATTCCATGGTAAGTTAAGTCATCATCCTATAGCTTTCCTAAGGTCTCCGGCTCTTAGGCACTTACCTGCCCAAAGCGAGGGCCGTTCCCTAGATCCAGCATAAAGTCTTAAAGGTGTGCTCGGTATTAAGAGAAATTAGTAGGTGTTTCCTCTGTAACATAACTCGGTCTCAAAGGGGCACTTAACCATTTCCACCCACGACAACTATTTTTTTTTGCTCATGAGGATTTTGATTTTTTCGAATGGGCTTACACAATCCGAGCATCTCCAGTAACTAAAGTGCTAAACCTAGAGTCACCTATGGATTCCGAAAGGACTAGACTACTGAGATGAATCATAACTAGGTACGTAGTAGATTTTCCCTTTCAGAATTTTCATCATGTCTAGGTGTAAAAATAAAAGCTTACTAGTATAAGTCTAGAACATTCATTAGATCAAATAAAATAAAATACCACGAGGTAAATGAAGTTAAGCTACCAATGGAAACAACTCATGAAGAAGACTTTTAAAAATACTATGGAGGCAGCTTATAGATAGCAAGATCTAAGTGCTGAAAGAAACTAAACAATCTATGCATGAGCAAATGAATGCTAACTAAAATGCAAATATCAGGATAAAAACTATTGCTAGAAACAAAATAAATCCAAAACATGGGGTCCCCCCCAAACTTAAGCGAAGCATACCTCTAGTATGGTGGACGAGGTGGAAAGTCTGGTAGCCTCGGCATATCCGGCTCCTGGGAGAACCTGGTGCTCAGCCGCTGATGCCACATATACATGTGGTTGATCTGTGTGCTAGTGGATACAACGGCTGCTTGATGCTCCTCCTCTTGTGCCCACATTGCCTGCTAGCCACTCATATGTTGTCGAACATCCTGGCGATATATGGCCTCCTCCTAGAAGTAGACACAGGCCTCGTCATAGAACTCCTCGGCCCACTGGAAGTGCTCCCGGAAGCCCTAAAACTCTGCCTGCGTGTAGGCACTCTGCTCCTCCCATCGCTGCCTCTGCGTTTGCTACTCAGCATATATGTTGTCGAGGCACGATCAGAACTCCAAAAAATCATAGGCAGATGTACCTACATCCTGCTCAAAAGTAGAAAAAGGTGGTGGTGAAGGTGCAGGCTCTTATTGTGGACTAGGTTGGCTCAAAATGATCTTTACTTCTTCCTAGCAAGTTCTTTCTAATCCTAAACTATTTGCAAAAACATAAGTGACCATAAATCAAAGTCTAAATTATACACAAGAATGCAGAAAGATTAAAAACATGTAAAATTAAACTTGGATTGCCTCCCAAGGAGTGTTTTGTTTAAGGTCTTTTAGCTCGACCGGACTCCATTATCTTAACTTGGCTCAGGAGGCTTTGTAAACCTCCATTCATCTGTCTTGAGTTCTGAAGACTCCCCTAGATACTTCTTTAATTGTTTACCATTTACATTAATCTCCATATATCCACTATACCATTTGGGTATACCCTCTTTACCCGAAACGGTCCTGACCATCTTGATTTTAGTTTCCCTGGAAAAAGTTTTAACATGGAATTATATAGGAGAACTAAGTCCCCTTCCTTAAACTCCCTTCTCAAGATATGTTGGTCATGCCACTTCCTAGTTCTTTCCTTATATGCCTTAGCATGCTCATACGCATCTCTTCGAATTTCGTCTAGGCCGCTTAATTGTAGTTTCTTTTTCTCTCCTTCCGCGTAGTAGTCCAAGTTGAGCTTCTTGATGGCCTAGAAAGCCTTGTGTTCCAATTCAACGGGAAGGTGGCATGACTTCCCATAAACTAAGCAAAACGAGGTCATGCCTATCGAAGTCTTGTAGGTTGTGCGGTAAGCCCAAAGAGCATCGTCCAATTTTTGTGACCAATCTTTCCTTGATGCAACTACCATCTTTTCTAGAATACTTTTGATCTCTCAATTTGAAATTTTCACTTGTCTGCTCATTTGCGGGTGGTATGCTGTCGAGACTTTGTGGATTCCCCGGTATTTATGTAGCAGTTTTTCAAATTGTTTTTCGATGAAGTGGGATCCTCCATCACTGATTATGAGTCGAGGAACTTCTAATCTAGGGAATATATTTCTTTTGAACTTTTTTATTACAGTCCTAGCGTCGCAGTGAGGTGATGCTACGGCCTCCACCCATTTGGAGACATAGTTTATAGCGACCAAGATATATCTGTTCGTGTTGGAAGCGAGAAAGGGGCCCATGAAATCTATCCCCCATAGGTCAAAGAGCTCTACTTCTAATATGGCACTTTTTGATATCTTATGTCTCCTACCTATATTTCCTGTTCACTAACACCAATTGTAGGAGACTGCATAGTCGCACGTGTCCCTAAACAGACAAGGTCAGTAGAATCCTGCCTGAAGTACCTTCGTAGCTATTTTTGAAATTTCGGCATGCCCCTATATTCTGAGGAATGGTAGTGAAAGAGGATGCTCTCCACTTCCTCTTTTGTTACGGACCTTCGATATATGCTATATGCACATTTCCTAAATAGGAAGGGATCATCCCATATATAATGCTTAACCTCTACAAAGAATCTTTTCCTTTGTTGGGTCGTGAATTCTGATGGTATCACTCTCCCTGCCAGAAAATTCACCAAATCTGCAAACTAGGGTGTGGTAACCTTAGTAATTGCCATGAGGGTATCATCCCGTAGAGCATCGTCTATTTGGGCACTATCTCCTTCTTCTACCCTGCCATCTATGGGCATGTGCGATAAGTGGTCTGCAATGACGTTGTCCGAGCCCTTTTTATACCTGATTTCTATATCAAATTCTTGAAGTAATAGAATCCAGCAAATAAGGTGGGGTTTAGCATCCTTCTTACTTAGTAAGTAGCGAACTGCAGTATGGTCAGTGTAAACAACCACCTTCGAACCTACTAAGTACTATCTGAACTTGTCGAATGCAAACATGATTGCTAGTAATTCCTTCTCAATCATGGCATAATTGATCTGTGCTTCGTTCAGTGTCTTATTGGTGTAGTGAATGGCGTGTAGATTCTTCTCCTTCCGTTTCCCCAACACTGCCCCTACTGTATAATAAGTAGCATCACACATGACCTCGAATGGTAGGCTCCAGTCAGGGGGTTGTATTATCGGGGATGTTACTAAGGCCTTTTTTATTTCTTCGAACGCTACTAAACATTGCCAATCGAAAATAAACTCTGTGTCCTTAGCTAGTAGATTTGTCAAAGGTCTAGTTTTCTGAGAAAAATTCATTATGAACCTTCGATAAAAAACATACATGCCCAAGAAAGCTCCAGACCACCTTCACATCCCTAGGTGGTGCCAACTTGTCAATTACTTCAACCTTTGCCTTGTCTACTTCGATACCATTCCATGATATCTTATATCCTAGAACTATCCCTTCAGTTACCATGAAGTGACATTTTTCCCAATTCAGAATCAAACTTTTCACCTCACACCTTTGCAGAACCCTTTCTAGATTCTTCACGCATGCATCAAAACTTGTTCCGTAGACTAAAAAATCATCCATGAATACTTCCATAATCTGTTCAATCATATATGAAAAAATAGCTGTCATACAATGCTGGAAGGTGGCTGGGGCATTACATAGGCCAAAGGGCATTCTTCTGTATGTGAAGGTTCCATACGGGCAGGTGAAGGTGGTCTTCTCTTGGTCATTAGGGTGAATTGGGATTTGGAAAAACCCTGAGGACCCATCAAGGTAGCAAAAATAGGAATGTTTAGCGAGGCATTCCAACATCTGATCAATAAATTGAAGTGGAAAATGATCCTTTCTTGTTGCTTTGTTTAGTTTACAATAATCTATACACATTCTCCACCCTATTACCATTCGAACAGGGATAAGCTCATGCTCTTCATTTTTGACTACCGTAGTGCCACCTTTCTTTGGAACTACGTGCACCGGACTTACCCATTCAATATCTAAAATTCAGTAAATTATTTCAGCATCTAATAGTTTAAGTACTTCCTTGTTCACTACCTCTTACAAGTCTGGGTTAAGTCACCTTTGGCGCTCCACGGTTGACTTACACCCGTCCTCAAGTATTATCCTATGCATGCACAGAGACGGGCTTATCCCCTTTATGTCATCGATGGTATACCCCAGCACTTTTTTGTACATCCTGAGCACCCCCAATAACTTCCTTATTTCTACCTTACTCAAATTGGCATTTATAATCACCGGATGGGTTGAAGTTGGACCCAAAAATTCGTACTTGAGATTCGGGGGAAGTGACTTCATCTCAGGCCCTGTGTGTTTCTCTATTGCCACATACCCCGACTCTTCTTCTTCTTTTGATCCCGAAGATAGGGAAGCTTCTTCCATCCAGTACTCTCTCTCTTTGTCCTCTCCCTATACTTGGCAGGCTACTTCAACGTTACCAACCCCCCTTATGGGGAGAGCCTCCTAAAAATCTTGCTCGCTATTTGCCCACATTTTGAGAGTCCACAACACTGTTTCTATAATGTGATATGCATCGTCTATGCTCTTTTTCATCAGTATGCCCCCCGCGGCTGTATCCAAGAGTTCTTTCAACGAGCTAGTGATCTCAGAATAAAAAACATGGATGAGTAACCAATCCTATAATCCATTGTGTGGACAACGAATAACCAATTCTTGTAGTCTCTTCCATGCCTCGGCTAGAGTCTCTTCGCGCCCTTGCTCAAATGAAAGAATTTTATCCCTAAGGTAGGCTATTTTGTCGGGGGGGGGGAGAATTTACTTATAAAAGTGCCTTCCATTTGTTCCCATGTCGTTATACTCCTTTTGGTAGAGTGTGTATCCATTGCTTAGCCTCCCCTTTCAGGGAGAATGGGAACATAATGAGCTTAATGTCGTCTGCTGGGACTCTTTCATATTGCACTATGACGTAGTACGCCAAAAATTCTTTAAGGTATAGATAGGGTTTCTCAATCTTAGTTCCTCCAAACTGCTTCTCTTGAATAAGAGCAATTAATGCAGGGTTTATTTCCCAGCTCATGACCTGAATCCGTGGAATAATTATGCAGGAGTTCCATGCTTTTCGTCTAGGCACTATGTAATCTCTCAAGGGTTGAGCAGGTTGTGTTAACATTTCAGCGTCCCTTGATGAGAGGGGATTAATAAATCAAATACAATGAATAATTTTGAGGGTTGAACCAAAGCTTGATGAATTGTGACTATCAAACCGGATTTTAATATTGATAGTTCAAAAACTGAAGTAAATCAAAATATAATAACTCTAAATGAAAATTAGATATGGAAAATCTAAAATTGAAGTAAGTAAAATAAAATAAAATAAAGAGTAAAGCAAGTAAATCTACCCTAAGTCTGATACAATTATCTACCTCTTGTTTCGATATCGAATAAATCAGTCCCCGCCAATGGAGCCAAAAACTTGATGCACGCGAACGCGACCTCAAATCTCGCGATGGAGATCGTCGAGGACTCGAAGCGTTCCCTCACGCTCAATGCCCACAAGTGCATGGATGTCGTCAAGTAATAAATAGATTATCAATCCCACAGGGACTGAGATTCAAGTACCGATCTATTCAGTGGACGTTATTGTTCGGAGTTTAGTTCAAATGATTGCGATTAAGAGGTTTGTCAGCTGTTCTTACTCTAGTACGGTGTCACACGGAGGAAGAGAAGGGTTGCTACAAGTTTTTTTAGGGAATTATAGGATTTCGATTTCGCTTGTCCATCGCAGAACACGCTACCAATTGGGTATTATCTTGATGTCTAACTACGACCTTGTGGAAGGGACATCATACACTCCCTCGATGAGCTTTCGCATCTATCGAAACTACCTCTGCCATACCAGGTCGACCCCTGGCGTTAGAATGGGGTAGGCGGTATGAGGATGTCGAATCAATCCCTGTAGTGAGACAGAATGTATCTCGTTTCTGACTCTATCGCATCTTTCTATCAACAATTATCGGAGATGAGGCAACCCTAGGCTCCTCCTTAATTCTCCTAAATCTTATATACGAGGGTTGTCATCCCTTGTATCGGCTCCACACAATAGAGAGAAAACTAAAACACGTAACTATCGATCTTAACCAATACCAATTGCAAATAAAAACTCAAGAATCAAAAATATATTTATAATAACATGTTATACACACACTAACTACTCCCTAGTCTTAGAATTGGAAAATCTACTCCATGAATATGAGAGGAGAAACACAAAGATGATCATGTTTAGATATATAATAGAAATTATGCATGGAAAGTAAATTACAATGCAATGTGGCTCTTCTCCCTGGCGTTGAGGTGCAGAACTTGATCCTTGAGCGGCTTTCTTCCTCCCCGTTGCTAGTTTCTGAAGCTTTTTAGGGCGTCAGAGTGTCGTCTCGGTCGTCGTGCCTCCCCCCTAAGGTTTGGGCGTAGTTTTCTTTATATAGACATGAGGTTGGCTCTTCACGAAATCCGAAAAAAGACCTAAATGCATCAAAATTGTGGGTCGCCACATGGTCGTGTGTTTCCACACGACCAGGGCATGTGTGGCCCTGTGGTGGCCAATCTCGAGCTTCGGACACGGCCGTGTGTAGCCACGCCCTGCCCGTGTCCCCTACTACATCTAGCTGCCAAATGCCCTTCTTTCGTTCCGAAAGTGTGTCATTTTCTCTATGAAATGCTATCCTGCACACAAAAGTACAAAGAGTAGATCTCTGAACTAGAAAATAAGAAATGCATGCATAACAAAGTATGATATGCATGAAACAAGTATAAAATATAGCAAGATGTGAGAAAAAAGTACTCCTAAAATTGTATATGTTTTTCTCACATCATACATAAGTGAAAAATATGGGAAAATATGCATGAAACAAGTATGAAATGTTACTAGATGTGTACTAAAACTACTCCTAAAACCGTATATGATTTTCACACATTAAAATTTCCCAGACTTGGTCTTTTTCTTGTCCTCAATCAAACCTCAGTACCATGGAGTTTTAAAAGTGTAGTTCTCATGCTTAGCATGTTCACTAAAACTTATCAAGTGGTAATTACATTCAAAGCAAGGGGATATGTTCTATAAGTTCACTAAGTTAGCTTTTCATGCATGTGCTAAAAAATTTTCTAAGGGGTTCACATTCCAAGTTACATTAAGTCGTCATCTTATAGCTTTTCTAAGGTTTCCAACTTTTAGGCACATACCTACCCTAAGCGAGAATCATTCCCTAGAGTTAGCATAAAGTCTCAAAGGCACGCTCGGTATCGAAAGAAATTGGTAGGTGTTTTCCCAGTAACCTAACTCGGTCTCAAAGGGCCACCTAACCATTTCCACCCATGACAACTGTTTTTAGTCTCTATTTTTTTTCTTTTTCTTCCCTCTTTCTTTATTCTCTTCTTCTTTCTTTTCTCTCTTTTTTTCTCTCTTTTTATTCTAATGAGTTTATACAATCTGAGCATCTCCAGCAATTAAAATGCTTATCTAGAGTCACCTGTGGATTCTTAAGTACTAGAGTATTGAGATGAATCATAACTAGGTATGTATTAGATTCTCCCTTTCAGAATTTTCAATAAGTGTAAGCGAAAATAAAAGCTAACTAGTAAAAAATCGAGAACATTAATTATAGCATAATAAAATAGAATACCACTAGATAAGAGAAAATGAACTACTTGTAGCATGGAAATATAATGTCAAGGTTTTCAAAAAAAATATCACTGAAGCAACTTATATGAACAAACAACTTAGTGCTAAAAGAACTCTAAAAACAAGACTACATGCATGATAGACTAAAACAAATGCTGAAATAAAATCTAGACCTATAAAACATAAAGATAGAACTACCCAAAATGTAGAAGAAAAAATGCAATAAAATATAATGCTCCCTCCAAGACTCAGGATCGATCGTACCTCTAGTGTGGAGGCCTTGGTGGAAAGTCATGCAGTCTCGGCATCTCAGGCACGTGCGAGAATCGCATGCTTAACCGCTGGTGCCACATATACATGTGATCAACTTGGAAACTGGTGGACTCAGTGGCTACTCTATGCTCCTCCACTCGAGCCCACTGCATGCATGCATTGTGCATAAAATACCATATCTCTTGTTAGTAAGTGGCCTCCTCCTGGAAGTAATGTTGGGCCTGGTCATAGAACTAATCGACCCACTGGAAATGGTCCCTCAGATCTAGGAACTCAACCTGTGTATATGTCTGGTGCTCCTTCCATCGCTGCCTTTGCGTCTGCTGCTCGGTGTAAATACCATCGATGTCCGATCTGAACTCTGAAAAATTATATGCGAACGTACATGTATCCTGCCTCAAAAGAAGGAAAAGAATGTGGTGCAGGTGTAGGATTGGGGCGTGGACTAGGAGGCCTTTAATACATGGGTGAGTAATGGGAAGATGGTGAAGATTGTGCATGAGTAGAGGGTCCCTCGTGTGGTGGTGACTCCACTGCTCTATCTAACTGCCAATTGGCATGGTTGGTGATGGTGGTACGATATGGGTTGGGAAGCCTAAGGGGTGGCAAGTTATTCCTTACAAAAAAAAAGTCCTTCTCTAACTATCATTTTAATGGCAATGCACACCCCTAGGTCAATATTAGGGCTCCCTTTTACTCTAACTAAACCCTCACAATCATACCCCATTGAATTACAAATGTGGGTCAAAGGACCCCTAAAAATGACATCCCTCTTGGGTGCCTTACCCATCTTCACTAGGTGCCTAATAAAATGAAACCCCACAACCATAATATTATTTCCCTCTAACATACTCCACAGATAGAAACTTCCGCTCATTCTCACTAGTCCATCGCTCTCCCCTCTTCCAAAAATTGTGCTCGCCATAACTCAGTGAATGTATCGAAAGATCGCATTTTGTAATCGGGACGCTTTGGCTCTAGAAGGGTCATAGGAGGTTTCTTCTATTAAATTAGATAAGAATGACCTTGCATTAAACTCATTCGGTGTTCTCCTCTCTCCCCCACTAGACAAACCAAAGAAAAGGTTCCATTGATGGAGGGTCCACTCATACTCTATGTTAAACATCCTAAAAGTTATCTTGCCCTCTCGACTATCTACACCTATAAAGATCTCCGCATCCACAGAACTTAAAAACTCCAGGACTACCCTAGGATAGGTCGGACATCTACCTCCCCTTATCTCCTCCCAACCTACCTTGCCAAACAACCAATGTACATCCCCAAAAAGAACTAGGGTTTCTAAGAGTGCTACATCTAGATAGCGAGTGGCAGTGATTTTTTGAGATGAAAGCATATTGAACCTATCTCTATGAGAATTATCTCTAAATATGATATCAAGAGGGGTGTTACCTACCTTCGGTTCCTGTTGAGCATCCCTTCCTCTTGACCTTGGCCTTGAAGAAGCAGCTCTTGTTGTGGTATGATTTGTCTTCCACATTCTTTCTTCTAGAAAGCTTCTTGGAGGTTGGAGAAGGTCCTTGGAGTTTGGAGAACGAAGGTAGGCATGGGCTAGGGCAGAGGATTTGGGAGACACAGTTGATTTGGGGCAAAAATGCATGGCTCTCGCCCTTTTAATGGGGCACGACACGACCGTGTGAAATTCACGTCCATGTGAAGCTTTTCCATGGTCGCTCAAAAAAATTTAGAAAAAGGCACGTCCATGTGAAATTCACACGAGTGGTCGTGTGCTGCTCTGGAATTTTTTTATAGCGCCACATAGTCCGAGATTTTCAACACGTCCTATCATGTTTTCTTCTGGTCATTTGGAACGACCGTGTGAAATTAACATGATCTCCCGTGCTTTCTTCTGGGGTTCTGTTAAATTTTCTTCCTTCTACCTAGCAAATTCTATATGAAAATAAACACACATAATGAATAATATTAGTTAAAAATTAAAACATAAACTAGCATGCATGAATGCAAAAATGGAAAACAACTAAATTTTACTTGAGTTGCCTCCCAATAAGTGCTCGTTTAAGGTCTTTAGCTCGACCATACTCCTCTATGTCAACTAGGAACCGGTGGTTCTGTGAACCTCAACTCATCAATGTTGGAATTTTTATCCTGCATTGGGGTCTTCGCTATCCGACAAGAAGAATACCCTGCCAAAAAAGGGTCATTATACCCTGACAAGTCAAACTGAATGATCTCATCTTCCATTTCCAAGGAGATTTTGTGCTTCTTCACATCAATGTGAGCCCCAACAGTAGCAAGAAATAGTCTTCCTAGGATTAGCGGGGTCTGAGTGTCCTACCCTGTGTAGGATCGAAAAGTGCACTAGACAGGGGGGGTGAATAGCGAGCGTAAACTTTCGTTTCTTCGTTCGATTCGACAAAAACAAAGTAGTTCAGTGGAAAAATAAATGATACAATTTATTTTTACTTGGTTCACAACCAAATGGTTCCTAATCCAAGGCCCATGCGATCCTAGACCACATACAGGGGGCAATTTACAAACTAGGTCTCCTCCTTTTTGGAGGTAGGAGACAACGGTTACAAAACAAATGAAAGAATGAGGAAGAGGGACAATCCCACCTCTCCTCTAAGCAATGAAAGCACGACAATTAAAACTCGAATACACTGAATTGAAATGGAAATGAAAACTGAAGCATACCGATGACGATCTAATCTTGGACTCAGGAGTGTATCGTCGGCGTTGCGGCACCATTTCGTTGTCGTAGAGATGCGGTGTTGCGGGAGCATTTCGAGAGCTTGAATTCATGTAAGATGGTGTGAATCCCTCCTCTTTTTATAGCCCTTCAACCCATTGAACGTTGAGATCAAGATCCACCAAAAAAGGCCACCTCACCCCAAGATAAGGGGATTAACTTTGACATTCATCGAAGATGGAAGTTTGAATAGCAGTCGACTAATGGCCTTCATCACCAATCGATAGCGCGTAAGTCGATAGCCAATAGCCCAAATAGTTATTCAACTACAATAAAGAGTTAGCACAAGACAAATGAAAGATAGTAAATATGCAGTTTCTTATCGTCCGATCTCGACCTAGACCTTCCACTAAAAGTCTTAGTTAGATCGCCACCTACAGTCGTCCCCGTACGGAGGATACGACCTTATCATCTCTCTTCGTACTCGTGCTTACCTCTGGTCCTTTCTGACCAGTCGCTTAACTTCCGGTCTCTACTTGGGTTCTTCGACTCCCACGAAGTTCTCCCGGTATTGCCCGACCACCACGGTTTCTCAACTCGAGATTCTCTGAGTGTTGTTGACCTTCATCTTAGCGTAATCATTTCTATACACTTAACTGAGCATATGAGATAACGATAAGACCTTAACTTTGGGTCTTTACCATAATCAAAACCTAGGTTCGATTATCTGGTGTTACTGCACCAACAATCTCCCCCTTTTTGATCTATGCCAAACCGACACAAAGTTAAGGGAAAAATAAGTGTAAAACAAGATGAGTAGTAAATGTGAAACACAATTAGCATGAGTATAAAAGAAGCATGAACATGAAAGAAGCATGAATATGAAAGAGTGCATAACTTAGTAAGTTAGTATGAGTAACATAGTAAGTTAGCATAAGTAAGAGCAAAATTTCTTTTTGTTTTTTATGTCCTCCCCCTTGACCTTAGGTGAGTACTTGAAAAAGAAAGCTTAGCTCTCCCCCTTAACGTTTGCCACTAAAAAGGTTAAGCAAGTTAAGTAATCAAGATTACTTAATTTATGCCTGAACATTTTAAGTTAAGTTATCAAAAAAATAATTTTTGATCCCTTAAATTTGGCCTTTTTCTCCCCCTTTTGCCATAAATCAAAAAGTATGGGGGTCTGTACAAAAACTTTATAAAATAAGCGAGTATAATTTGTAAGTCCAAGCATGTCCCGTATAGATTTTGAAAATAAATAATTTCTAAATAATCTTAACTACTAGTATGTTCAACTCTTTGTGACTTAATTGATATAAAATGATCAATAAGTCATGTATAGAGTTGATTATTTTATATAATTATACTCCATGGTTCATATCGATGCACTGGATCGACATCTGGAACCTAGAGTAAGGTCCTAACATCTCATGCCCATCTACGTGGCTAAGTACACAAACACATTGATCCTATGTGTTGTGAGATGTGTTGGCTCCTTAAATCTATAGGTGCACGCTTGCTAAGGTAAAGCCTAAGCTAGTTCCATGTAACATGAACAATAAAAATAGAGTATATATAAAAAAAGTTGAGCCCTACTCTATTACGCACATCCCTAATTTCCGTCTAAGCAGACTAAACTTTGCTTCGGGTAGGGGTTTAGAGAAGAGGGCTGCTAGGTTCGATTTGGACTCCACGTATTCGAGTTGTATGGTATTATTTGCTACATGTTCTCGAATGAAGTGTTTTACCTCTATATATTCCATTCTAGAGTGACAGATGGGGTTCTTAATTAAATTAATAGAACTAATGTTTTCAATGTAAATTTTAGTGTTGTTAAAGTTTAGTTTAAAGTCTTGGAGAGTGTGCTTCATCCAAAGGAGCTGAGCTACACACTCACCCATCGCGACGTATTCGGCTTCGGTGGTAGATAAGGCAACACAATGTTTCTTTCTACTGCACCAGCTAACTAGACTTGAGCCGAGAAGTTGGCAACACCCACTCGTGCTCTTTCTATCGAGTTTATTACCGTCATAATCCGAGTTAGAGTAGTCGATTAGTTCGAAATCGTTAGATCTAGGGTGCCAAATACCTACATTCAATGTACCCTTTAGATATCTAAAAATACGTTTGACTAATGCTAGGTGCGACTCCTTAGCACAAGACTAAAATCTCACACACATACTGCGAATAGTATATCGGGTCGACTCGCAATTAAGTATAGGAGACTACCTATCTCGCTCCTATAGTATTTTAAGTCTATTGGTTTTCCTTCTAAGTCCTCTATTATATTAACATTTGTAGCCATTGGTGTATTATTTACCCTAGCATTTTGCATTCCAAATCTATTAATTAATTCTTTAGCGTATTTATGTTGATGTAGGTAAATTCCTTCCTTAGTTTGTTTTATTTGTAAGCCTAGGAAAAATGTTAATTCTCTTACTAAGTTCATTTCGAATTCACTTTCCATTAGTTAAATGAACTCATTTAGTAATATTGAATTGGTTGTTTCAAAGATTATATCATCTACGTATATTTGAGCAATGAAAATTTCTTTACCTACAGATTTTACGAAGAAAGTTGGGTCTACTAAGCCTTGACTAAACCCTTTAGATTTGAGATAAATGGAAAGCCTTTCATACCAAGCTCTAGGAGCTCATTTTAGTCCATATAAGGCTTTTCTACGCTTAAAAACACAGTCAGGTTTGTCTAAACTCTCAAAACCTGGTGGTTGGCTAACGTAGACCTCTTCCTTAATGAATCCATTTAAAAATGTTGACTTCACATCCATTTGAAATAACTTAAATCCTTGATGTACAACGTTGGCCAGCAACATTCTAATCGATTCTAGTCTAGCTACAGGTGCATAGGTTTCATCATAGTCTAAGCCTTCTACTTCACTAAATTTTTTAGCAAACAATCTTGCCTTATTTTTAATTACTTCTCCTTTATCATCAAGTTTGTTTCGAAATATCCACCTTGTTCCAATGATCATTTTATCTTTAGGTGGGGGTACTAATTCCCAGACTTCACTCCTAGTGAATTGAGCTAGCTCTTCTTGCATAGCTATAATCCAATCGGGATCAAGAAGTGCTTGTTCAATTATTTTTGGTTTGATTTTCCAGATTAATGAAATTTCACTTAGGTTTCTATATGATGCTCTTGTTTGAACCCCCCTAGGGTGGGATCACCTATAACTTGATCAATAGGATGATTTGATTGTAACCTAGACTAACTTGGGTCAGGGTTTGTGCTAGACTCATTTTCATGATCAGATTCAGGTCTAATTTCAATTTGTTTATCCACTAGTTCAACTTCGGGTTTTGTAGGTTTATCTTCTTCGTCGAATACTACATTTATTGTTTCTTCGAATTTTAGGGTTTCATGATTATAAACCCAATAGGCTTTACTAGTGGTTGAGTGACCTAGGAGTATTCTAGTGGTTATTTTGGAAGTGAATTTTCCTAGGTAATCTTTAGTATTTAAGATATGTACCTTACATCCGAAAACCCTAAAGTATTTAATGTTGGGTAATTTTTCATAATAGATTTTGTATGAGGTTTTAAGGTGTCTCTTAACTAGTAGGATCCTATTTTGAACATAGCACGCCATATTAACAGCTTCTGCCCAAAACCTATTAGGAAGGTTATATTCATTCTACATTGTTCTATTCTTTTGCACAACTAGACCATTTTGTTGTGGGGTTCTAGAGAAGGAGAACTCATGGTGGTATCCATTTAGGTTATAGAAATCGGTAAACCTATGGTTTTCGAATTCACCACCATGATCACTTCTATGTCTCTTAACCTTAAGATTCTTCTCATTTTCTATTAATTTGCATAAATTGGTGAGTTGTTCTAAGGTTTCACTTTTGTGATTTAAGAACCTAACCCAGGTAAACCTAGAGTAGTCATCAACTATTACTAAACAAAATTGACTTCCATTTAGTGACTTGGCTCCATAAGAATCAAATAGGTCTAAGTGTAGGAGCTCAAGTACACTTTTGGTTCTTTCTTTGTTGGTTAGTTGATGTGATGTCCTAGTTAGTTTACCTTATTGACAAGCTTTACAGATTTTATTATCCAAGTTGTCAAGGTTGGGTAAACAACTAACAAACCCACTCTGACTCATTTTGTGTACGAGTCTTGGATGAGAGTGGCCGAGTCGTCGGTGCCACAACCAGGATTCCTCTTGTTGGGTCCTAAGACTCTTAGTTGAAGAATTGGGTAGGATTTATTGTGTAAATGTTGCTATTCCTAGTTCCTTTAAGTATTTTTTTTGAGGTATCATTAGTTTTAATTAAGCATTCATTTTGTAAAAAGGTAACCTTATAGTTGTTATCACACAATTGACTTACGCTAAGTAAATTAAAATCAAAATTTTCAACTAAAAGGACGTTACGAATTATAAAGTTTGAGTTCAACTCAATATCACATGATCTGATGATTTTGAGCTTCCCATTATTTTCGAATGCTACCGATCCTTTATTTTTGAATCTGAGCTTCGAAAATTTCAGTCGGTCTCTGGTCATGTGTCGGGAGCACCCACTGTCCAACATCCATTGATCCTACACATATAGAAGTTGGATCGGATATTGGGATTTTGAGAATCGGTTGAAGGTTATTAGTCCTAGGAATCATCTCACCCTTTCTACATGATCAAACATGTTATCCTTATGTGTTATGTGAGATGACTTCAATTTTACTTGATTAGATTTAGTGAATTGAAACTAATGGACCTTAGGTTAGATTCGGATTTAACATTTAGCTTGTCAAGTAACCTTTTTGAGAAATTGGCTTCCAGGTTATGTGTTATGTGAGATGACTTCAATTTTACTTGATTAGATTTAGTGAATTGAAACTAATCAACCTTAGGTTAGATTCGTATTTAACACTTAGCTCGTCAAGTAACCTTTTTGAGAAATTGGCTTCCAGGTTGTGGCGAGGCACAGAGGCCTTCTTTGATCGGAACAACAACCACTTCCTTAGACAAAGCCAAGTTCAAGAAATTGATTACTTGGGTCACCTAACATTACTTCCTAGTCTAACTAGTTTAGGATACGGTGAGGTAGCTTCAGCTAGTTCAACTTAGTCGAGTGCACCAAGCTAGATATGCCTTATCTAACTTAGACACACAAGACTTCATTTCCCTAATGTAGTATCATCTCGCCGTGTCCTGATACTATGTTGTCAAGATTGACGAGTTATTGACCCTATCTAGCCATTCTAAAAACAAAATAACTAAGTATGCAAAGACTAATTTCATGTAATAGAACAAACAAATTTAGTACTAGCTCCCCTCGGACCATTGAATCGATTCGGTCTTTCCACATAGTGGATTTGGTCCTTGAGAACCCAGTACTTATTAGATCCTAATCGTGAAATTAAAGTGGTCTTAGGGACCCATGCTTGGACTTGTTTTCTATTTCGATTCACAATTGACATATATGATTTAGTAGTTGTGGTTTATCTAAATCCTAGTCCAGCCATGTTGTACACAACCCTTTGTGATCCAAGTAGTAGGTCAAGCCCTTGGATCCCAAAGTGAACATTTTCAATGTTTGCCTAAGATCTTGGACTTGTCCTTTCAAGAAAGAGTTCTCATCTTTATGTTTTTCAACTCGAGTTGAGTTCTCCTCTCGAACTTGACTAGTCGAAGAGGTTAGGGAGACCTTGTGTTTAAGGAGTTTAACCTCCTCAACTAAGGTCTCGACCTTGGACTCAGACTTAGCTAATTTTCTAGTTAAAAATCTAATTACACTGTAAAGCATATCAATTAACGACCGACTCACCTTGATTGAACCTTTTGAACCAGATACGAATCTGTGCCTTGTCTTGAATTGAAACTCATCATCGGATCCGGAGTCGGACTCATCTTCTAGTTCGAATTCATCCTCGGGTTCGGTCGGCTTGGCCATGAAGGCGAGGTTGTTGAGCTCGTCTTCCTCCTTCGACGATTCCTCCCACGTTGTGTTGAGTACCTTCTTGGATTGAGATGCCTTGTTCTTGAGTCTTGGGCACTCCGATTTGATGTGGCCCAACTTGTTGCACTCGTAGCATCTGTAGTTGGAACTTGGCTTCGACTTGTTTTGATTGATCAGTCGTCTTCTGCTCTTGATCATTTTCTGAACTAGATTTACTAGTTTGGTCTCCATCTCATCGTTCACCTCCAATTCATACTATTCTTCTTCCTCAGGAGGTGGTTTGCTCTTTGGCTTCTTCTTCGGACCTGCAATCAAAGTGACACTTTTCTCAGCGAGGGTCGAATTAGACTGTTCATGTAATTTGAATTCATAGAAAAGCTTGTCTAACTTGATTTTTTAAAGATCTTTAGAAACCGTGTAGGCATCGACCATGGATGCCCACAAGGTGGTCCTAGGGAAGGTATTGAGTGCGTACCTGATCACGTCTCAATTTTTGACCTTTTGTTCAATCAAGTGTAGCCCATTCATGATGTTTTGAATTCTAGCATGGACCTGAGTGGCCAAATTATGTTCCTTCATTTTCAAATTAAATAGTTTATTCAAAAGGAGGTCCCTTTTACATACCTTGGTGTCGGTGGTTCCTTCGTGAAGCTCGATGAGCTTGTTCCACAAGTTCTTTGTGCTTATGAATGGGCTGACGCGGTTGAGCTCCTCTTTAGATAGTCCACATTATAAGATCTATGTAGCCTTGGCATCGGCTTCCACTTGACACTTCATAGTGTTTGTCCATTGATCGCAATCCAAGCATTCACCGTCTTCATTTGTTGGAAGCGTGAAGCTGGTTTGTATCACGATCCACATCTCTACTTGGGTTTTCAAGTAGCATTCCATCCGACCCTTCCAGTAACGGAAGTCATCTTCATTGTAAAACGGAGGTCGGGCAGTGCTAAACCCTTCGAGATAGGCCATGAATTGAGACCTTGCAAAAACAAAGATGACACACAAAAAAGATGAATTTCCAAGACTTTCGTCTTGGATTAGTAGTGGGGGAGAGAAGAGAATTTAACGAAACAAAAAATGATACGAAATGAGAATTAAAATGAATACGAAAAGAAAAATGAAAACATGCAAGATTGGTGATTGCACCAAATCATAGCGCTCCCGCTCTGATACTAATTGTTGGATCGAAATGCGTGCTAGAGGAGGGGGTGAATAGCGAGCGCAAAATTTCATTACATCGTTCGATTTGACAAAAACAAAGTAATGCAGCGGAAAAATAAATGACACAATTTATTTTTACTTGGTTCACAACCAAATGTTTGCTAATCCAAGGCCCTTACGATCCTAGACCGCACACAGAGGACAATTTACTAACTAGGTCTCCTCCTCATTGGAGGTAGGAGACAACGATTACAAAACAAATGAAAGAATGAGGAAGAGGGACAATCCCACCTCTCCTCTAAGCAATGAAAGCATGATAACGAAAACTTGAATACACTGAATTGAAATAGAAATGAAAATTGAAGTATACCAATGACTATCTGATCTTGGACTTAGGAGCGTATTGTCGGCGTTGTGGCAGTGTTTCATCGTCGTAGAGATGCGGTGTTGCAAGAGCATTTCGAGTGCTTGAACTCATGTAAAATGGTGTGAATTCCTCCTCTTTTTATAGCCCTTCAACCCATTGAACATTGAGATCAAGATCCACCAAAAAAGGCCACCTCACCCCAAGATAAGGGGATCAACTTTGACCTTCATAGAAGCTGGCAGTTTGAATAGCAGTCGACTTATGGCCTTCATCAGTCAACTGATGCCAGCAGCACTTGACTGCCAATAGCCAACAGTCGACTGCCAACTTGGTTATTCAACTGCAATAAAAAGTTAGCACAAGACAAATGAAAGATAGTAAATATGACAGTTTCTTACTGTCCGATCTCGACCTAGACCTTCCACTAGAAGTCTATGTCAGATCGCTGCCTATAGTCAACCCCATACGGAGGACATGACCTTACCATCTCTCTTCGCACTCGTTCTTACCTCGGGTCCTTTCTAACCAATCGCTTAACTTTCGGTCTCCACTTGGGTTCTTCGACTCCCACGAAGTTCTCCCGGTGTCGTCCGACCACCACGGTTTCTTGACTCGAGATTCTCTAGGTGTCGCTAACCTTCGGCTTAGCTTAATCATTTTTGCACACTTAACCTAGCATATGAGATAATGATAAGACCTTAACTTTGGGTCTTTGCCATAATCAAAACCTAGGTTCGATTATCTGGTGCCACTGCACCAACATTCTATGTCTAAAATAATGAAGTATGTTGGTATCAAGAAACTTTCTATAACGACTGGTACATTTTCCAAAATGTCGACTGGTTCCCTAATTATGTCATCTTTCATTCGAAGAACCATATCGGTCGGCTTTACCCCGTTTAGCCCCATCTCCTTATAAAATGTGTAGGGCATCATGTTGATGGATGACCATAAGTCATATAATGCCTCGTCAAAATCTTTCCCATAGATCTTACAGGGTATGACGAAATCACCTGGGTCATCAAGCTTGGGTGGGGCCTTAACTTCGATTTCTACTGGGCACACTAGTGTTGCAATCATAGCTACACACCTCTTGGTACCTTTATTTTTCAGACCTCTTGACTCCTTTGATGCCCCATCACACTCTACTAGTCTTGTTGCCATTCTGAAGTGTACATAGCATTACAATGTTCCCTTTAGCTTGGCTCAAATTTTTCGGGGGAGCCATCTATAGCTCGTGATGTCATCTTGGCTATCTAGGCTACCTGCATTTCAAACATCTTTTTGTGGCTTGTGAGACCATCGATAGAGGCCTTCAACTCCCACAGTACCTCTTCGGTTCTTTGATGTCACTGCTGGAACTCCGCATTAGCCTTTGTTTGGGTTGCCACGAAGCCCTCAATCATTAAATCGAGTCTAGATTTAGGCGATTGCTACTGCCCATTGCTCTCCTATCCATACCCACCTGACTGTTGGAAACTTCCTGAATTATTTTTGTATGAAAAGTTTGGGTGGTTCATCCATCTAGGATTGCACGTGCTAGAATATGGATTGTTGGGTCTTTGATTGTAATCTCCCATCGCATCGACGTGCTCAACCTACGCTTCTTAGATATTCTACCCTCTATAATAGTAGTCTTCTTGATATCCTATTACTCCATCACTAGAAGAATTAGCCACACATACAGAAGTTGGGGTTAGGGAATCAAATCGTCTGCTCAGTGCCTCCATCCTTGCTGCTAAATGATCGATGCAGTTTACAATATATCTTCCGGCTGTAGGTGTTGGATGACTATGTTTGGAGGCCCACTGATGATGGTTTTGGGCCACCTCCTCAATAAGTTCTTCTTTTTCCTCGATAGTTTTATTCACTAAAACTCCTCCATCAGTAGAATCCAGGGAAACCTTTGTGGCGTATATGATCCCATTGTAGAAAATGTGAATCACGAGCCACCTCTCAAGACCATGATGAGGACACTGATGAAGTAAGCCTTTGTATCGATCCCAGGCTTCAGACAAGGACTCTCCTTCCTTCTGGCGGAAGCTAGTGATCAGGTGGCGCATGTGAGCTTTTTTACTTGGTGGGAAAATTTTATTCAAGAACTGTAGCTCACATTGCTCCCACGTGGTGATGCCTCCTAAAGGCAATGAGTGTAGCCACGTCTTCACCTTGTCCTTCAAAGAAAATGGGAATAAGCTCAGGTGGATCACATCTGCAGATACTCCATTGAATTTAAGTGTTGAGCAGATTTCTAAAAATGTCTCCAGGTGTCGATTAGGGTCTTTAATTGCAGCTCCTCTAAATTTACTCTGTTGGACCATATGTATGAGTGCAGGCTTAAGTTCAAACTTATTAGCAGTAATCGATGGTCCAGCGTGGTAGGTCTGTAGCCTCTGGCACTGGGAACTGCATAATCCTACAGGGGACCATTGCTTATGTTCGCTAGAGGAGCTCCATGTTCCTCCATCCCTCTTTGTTTGGCTCTTCTTCAATGAAAGGTTCAAACTATCTCTAGGTCAATCGGAAGTAGATTTTCTGATCTTATGCGCTTGTGCATACGATACATACTACAACCAAACATGAGTATCTATGCTGCTTATGAAAAAGAAATTAAGTAAACATAAAGTAATGAACTAAATCTAAACTAAGACTTAAAACTGAAGTAAAACAAAATTAAGTTGGAAATGAAATACGACTAGTGAAATAAATCTAAACTAGAAAGAAATAACAAAAATCTAAAACTATACAAACATAAATAATGTAAAACTTGAAAGCAAATCTAAACTATGTCTGATCTAAATTATTCACTTTTAATCCAATATCGAACCTACATACCTCGATAATGATGCCAAAAACTTGACCGCACATAAGCAGACGACCTCAAATCTTCGATCGAGACCACCAAGGACTTGAAGTGCGCGCTTGCACTGAACGCCCACAAGTAAATGGTTGTCGTTAAGTAATAAATTATGTATCGATCTCACAGAGACAGTGATTTCGAGTACTGGGTATCCAGTGAACATACATTGTTCGGAGTGAATCGCTTCCTGAGTTAAGGTGGTTGGCTGTGAGTAGGCTCTAGTACGGTGTCACTTGGAGAAAGAATTAAGGGTTTTACTCAAGGGTTGGTCAAGGGATTCTAGATTTTCGGTTTCACTTGTGCATTGCCAAACATGCTATTAAGTTAATGCTCCTAGATTCTCTAATTACGATCTTACGGGAGGATCATCGTATGTAATCCCAATGAACTTTTGCTTCTACCGGGAATTGCCTATTCCTAACTAAGTTTCCCTTTCGAATAGTCGAAACACAGGGGGTTACTTTCCTCGGGAAACCTCCAGTCACTGGTGTCCCACAACCCTTCTAGATGATTTCTCCAACTTTGGGCCTTCTGTTGGAATAGAAGGAAAGTTGAAATATATTTGAACTAGCAGTCCAACTTGCACAAATTACTCCCTAATCCTAGAATCAAGAGATCTACTCCATAGATATGAAAAGATACGCACAAGACATTGAATCCTTAAGAAATACAATTCAAACAAAAATTAAAAAAGAAAAATATACGTCCTGAATGCTTTCTGGAGATGTCTTGGCCGCTTTCCGGTGTGTTGGAGTGCAATTCCACCCTTGAGCCACTTTTTTTCTCCCCGTTGTGAGCCTTCGGTGCTTGTTAGGGCACCCCTCTACCGTCATAGTCGTCGGGCCTTCCCCCTCTTAGGTTTAGACATTTCTTCCCATTTATAGGGGTGAAATAGGCTTTCCTAAATTGCCCATGGAAACAAATCTTCATAAGTTGCAATGGCGCCACACGACCATGTGGATTCCACACGGTCGGCCATGTGGGAGTCTGGAAATAGCTTCCGGGCCATGAGTCTAGAAAGTGCACAGCCATTTGAAATTAACACAGTCGGTCATGTCTGAAGGTAGGAAACATCGCTTCCTACTTCAACTCAGTCGCTTGTTCATGGCGATCCCTTCTACGTCCCCGGATTAAAAAAAATTATCCTTGACAAGGAGGGATTACCCAAGCTACCATTTCATCGTCGTGCTATTCGATTAGAGTAGTCACTTAAACAAACTTGTTGTTCAAGCAACCTACCTCTATTCTCCGAATAGCCACGGAATAGACGATGTATAGATCACCGGTTTTTGCGTTTGTATTCGAGGTCCAAGTAAATTAGCCACATAACATAAACATACAACTTACAAAGGAACAAAAGGAAAACAAAACAAAATTTATACCTCTCAATCTTCTATTGTATGTCCTTCCTCCTTTTTGACATCGTGTGGGCGACGATCTTCCAAAAGTCAAAGCCTCCTAGATCACAATCTTCCTTTCCTTGCTTGCTCTGAACAAGAGAAAGTATATAATCAAAACTCTCCTCTATCTAGGACCAACCAACAATCTCCAAACATGAAGCTTGTCGCCGGCCCAAAGAGAGGGGAAGGTGGGCACCGGCCAAGAGCTCCAAGAAATCACCCTAACCCTTGTTTCTACCAACAAGGAGAAGAGGAAGAAGAGCTTGGACACTGGACAAGGAGAGGAGAATCAAGTTTGGGCGCCGGCCAAGAAGAAGAAGAGAAAGGAAAAACTTTCCAAAATTGTGGCCGCCCAAGCCTCCAAGCCCTAGCCGCCCAAACCCTAATCCCCTCTTGCCTCTCCCTTGCCGCCCACCCCTAGCCTCCTTTTATAGAGTTGGGCTCAAGCCTCCCTTTAATCTCCACCGTCGGTTCTAGGGATTTAATCTCAACCGTCGGATCTAGAGAATTAATCTCAACCGTCGAATCTAAAGATTTAATCTCTACTATCGGATCTAGAGTTTCATCTTCCACCATCGGATCTAGGCTCCATGAGGTTTTAATAGGCTACAATAGGGACCATGAGGAGGAGTTGGATCTTGGCCACCCAATGGATCAAGCCCACATAAAGTTCGATCCATTAATGATAATCCATTCCACTAGAGGATTATCATTGATCTACCTCACCAACCCCCATAAGTTAATATGGGCTCCATATATTATTTGTACATATATCTCCCCATGTTTAAGATTTCGAATGTCCGTCGATTAATTAATTTACTAACAATTAATTAATCGACTTCTAACTCCATGAGTAGTACCACTCAACCTTATCATCATGCCAGACCAAGTCCACCTGTAGGGTTTACATGATGAACCTTATGAGCTCCTCAAGGGGACATCATCATCGTAATATATAGGACACGGTTTCCTCCTATAATCAATGGCACACCATATAAATAATATCATTTCCCAACTTACCTAGCCTATCTATTTACTCTATAAATCTCGCTCATTGGTAAATCAAAGAAATGAATACTAAGTATATGTGCCCGTTATTATATCGAGATTAAGAGCATGTACAACATAATATCTGAGGTCCAGTTCGATTATGTAGTCAGCAATAAATCAAATCACCTCTAAATTAGTCCTGCTCAATACACACAAAGTGTACTAGTGTGATTCTATGGTCAAGACAAACCAATACCAAATTACATTACAACCATACCAACGGTTTGTCCATAACCATCTCGGTTGTGAGCCTTTACAAGGAACTGATAACATGATCTCCCGTGTGACACTACACACCATCTTATCTACAATGTAATGTATTAGACAATATGCATAACCATAAATATGCAAACAATGATCATGTGTTTCTTATTTTAAAACTAAAGATGTTCATACAAAAGATAGATTTTTCAGTATACATCTCAACAATCTCCCACTTATACTAAAAGACTATGTTGTCCTCATACTGCCATACATTTGATTCTCATTCCCTCCACAAGCCTATCAAAAGCTCTCGCTGGAAGGTCCTTAGTGAAAGGATCTGCCAAGTTATCCTCTGTTGCAATCTTGGCCACAGCAACTTCTCCTCGCTTTACAATTTCTTGTATCAAGTGGTACTTGCATTATATGTGTTTACTTGCCGTATGGGCTCGTGGTTCCTTCGAGTTTGCAACTCTACCACTATTATCACAATAAATTGTGATAGTTCTAGGCAAACCAAGAATCACATCCAAGTCCAACAAGAAGTTCTTGAGCCACATAGCTTCTTTGGCCACCTCAGAGGCTGCCACATACTCATCTTCCATGGTAGAGTCGGCCACGCATTTCTGCTTGACACTCCTCCATACAATGGCTCCACCTCCCAAAGTAAACACAAAACTGAAGGGCTTTGTTTATCGAGTCCGTGAGGGGAAACTTCGCTTCCCACTTCACCTCGGTTGCTTGATCATGGTGATCCCTTCTATGTCCCTGGATTAAAAAATTTAATCCTAGACAAAAGGGATTGCCAAAACAACCAAGTCATAGTCGTGTTATTCGTTTAGAGAGGTCACTTGAACAAACTCGTTGTGTCAAGTCTCGAAAAAAAAAAAATATATATATATATATATAATAATAATAATAATAATAATAATAATAATAATAATAACAGTAATAATAATAATAAAATGATAAAAATACATGGGCGTATGTCATCGGAAAAGGAGGATAAATTTCGGGGTCTATTTATACCCTAAATAAGCGCAGTTGAGGGGCATAAAGGGGAAAAATCCTAAACCTATTAATCCGGCCGAACCCTTTTTCCTTTTCTTTTTCTTTTTCCCTTCTTTTTCTTTCCCGCGACTCGTCTTCTGGTCGCGAGCAGCCATAAACATCGAGTCAGGCGATCGATGAACCCCTTCCGCCGGAGACGACGCAAAGCCGCCAGAGCTACACCGACCCTCCTCCCTCATCTTCACGGTAAGTAAATCTCTGGCTAGGGCTGGCCAGGGTGGAGAGTTTAGCAGGTTTTCTTTTGGGATTTTAGCGGTGAGATTGAGTCAGGATTTCGGGTTGAATCGTGCCTGAGCAATGGGTTTCCAGATTGGGTTCTAGCAGGATTCATGGGTGGATTTTCGATATTTTTGGAATGGATTGAGCTATGGAAACCGGTAGAGCTTGGCTACCCATCAGCTTGGAGAAGTTGAAGAGCAGAGGGATCACGGGAAGAGGTTAGGGATTTCAATCTTTGGGATGTAATGGGAGTTCTTGATGGGAGGTGATCGGACCTGGTGGATTAGGGTACTCGGTAGGTGAGGGACAGGGGAAAGGGAATGGGTAAGCATATTTTTGTTATTAGGAGGGAAGGGGATCGGATTATGATTTTAGGATCACTTTTGTTGAATTTATGCGTGGATTGGTATTGTGGGTTTCATCTGGTTGGGTTGTAGTAACTGATAATACACATGTTGGGGTCATTATGAATTGAATATGTTGAGTGATGTATATGAGGGTTAAATATCTAGTTAATAGCCCGATAAATGTTTAATAGATGTAATGAGTAGTTAGTTTGAAAGGAATTAGCATGCTTGGGTGGATATAAATTTGTATGTACATGAGCATTATGTCCGTAGATGATTCCTGCTATATTTGTTATCAGTCAGCATGTTTAGTTAATCATTCATAAGATTTTTCTTAATGTTGTAAATGATATGTAATATGTGATAAATATCATCTACCTGTGTATGAGGTCAAATGCTAAATATATATATATATATAGGTGGTTCAGTTATCATCTACCTGTGTATGAGGTTGGATGCTATATGTATATGTGTGTAATTACCATCTACCTGTGTATGAGGTTAGATGCTATATATAGATATATATTCGTTCACCCATGATGTTTAATGTTATTATTTTTAGCTAATTGTTCATCAAATCTTTCTTGTGCCTCGATGTATGTGAATAAGTTATATTATCATCTACCTGTGTGTAAGGTTAGATGCTATATGTACATGTGTATAATTATCATCTACCTGTGTATGAGGTTAGATGCTATATATATATGGGTGTAATTACCATCTACCTGTGTATGTGGTTAGATGTTATATATAGATATATATTTGTTCACCCATGATGTTTAATGTTATTATTTTTAGCTAATTGTTCATCAAATCTTTCTTGTGCCTCGATGTATGTGAATAAGTTATATTATCATCTACCTGTGTGTAAGGTTAGATGTTATATGTACATGTGTGTAATTATCATCTACCTGTGTATGAGGTTAGATGCTATATATATATGGGTGTAATTACCATCTACCTGTGTATGAGGTTAGATGCTATATATAGATATATATTCGTTCACCCATGATGTTCTATGTTACCCTTCTGTGACTGAGCATGATAGGAAATGACAAAAATTCTTTATTTAGCTACCTGTATGTACATGAACATTAGTGGTTCCTGGACGGGTTAGGCTCCCCGGGTTGAGCTCCGGGGAGGGCCCACCCAAAATGACAGTTTGACTGATGACTGATTCCCTTAGTTTCTTTCTAGAGGTACCTCAGGATTGCACAAGAAAATAAGGTATTTGACTGGCTCAGCATTTTAAATGCATAACTCGAGGTACCACGAGGGTTTATGTTTAGGTACAGTTAGCATATCGTAGTACTTGTTATAATGGCATGTAGCTATAAGTATTGGCTATGTTTCATACTGACATACAGAAAGTGCAACAGAAAATGTATGTTGAGCTTACAGTAGTTTACACTCACAGTAGTAGAGTTATATGTTTCCTGTTTGAATTTTTCCTCCATGTGTTGTGTCCCTATCATTGATCTACTTACTGGGCTGTGAACTCATGATTTCACTTAATATTTTCAGGTAGGGAACATGATTCCCAGATTGAGATACAAGAAGCGGAGGTGGTGTAACTGAGGAGATGACGATGAGCATGGCACACAATGTCCGGGACTTCTAAGATACAGGATTTCCAGTTTGAGTGGAGTTGATTTTGATGTCCTATTTTTCTTCAATTTGAGAGGGTAAAGTGTGTAGTTGAGACTGCTAAGCTGAATGGAATAAAATAAATTTGAGCTGGGTGTTCCGATCATGTGTATAATGGGTAGTATTGATGTGTGATTGGGGGTTAAGTATATGCATACTGGGTTAGGTCTTTTCAATTGGTATCAGAGCGAACGATCCTAAAGGACAGTGTGTGCATGCAATCTCATCAAGGACTCGGATACATCCATCCCCGCGTTTGTAAGCTTTAAACTTACTTTTCAAGTAGTAGTCTTAATGTAATCATGTTTAGGTTTATGTACAAACTGGAGATAACGATGCAGGTATCGGGATTTATAGGAGAATGGCGGGCCGAAGAAACAATGGTGAAGTGGGGCAGAGTAGTCAGTTTCTCGCTGAGCTTGCTGCAATTATGCAGGAACAGTGTCAGATTCAGGGAGAACAGATCCAACAGCTATTGAGAGTCAGGGAGCATGGAAACGCCCACAGTGGTCAAGCCAGTGTGAACCCACTTTACAAGCAGTTCAAGGATCTTGGACCGACAGAGTTTAAGGGAAGTACAGACCCGATTGTTGCAGAAGGATGGATTCGATCATTTGAGATGATATATGACTTCATGCAGCTTACGGATGCTGACAAGGTGAGGTGCGGCATATTCATGTTGCGGGGCGATGCTCGAATATGGTGGGAGGGTGCACGCTCAGCGGTGGATTTAGCTACAGTTACTTGGGTTGAATTCAAGGAGGTATTTTATGGTAAATACTTTACTGCTGACACTAGAACCCGAATGGCTAGGGAATTCCTAGAGCTTCACCAAGGGGACCGGACAGTGTCTGAGTATGTCAAGGAATTCGAGAAGGGGCGGTATTTTGTACCTATGATTGCAAGTCAACCAGTAGAGGAGCTGAAACATTTTACTGAGGGATTGAGGGCAGCAATTCGCCATGATGTCAGGGTGAGCCGAGTTACCACCTTTCAGAGAGGTTGTGGATCAGGCTCTGATGGCAGAGAGGGACAGGAATGACATGATAAAGGAAGTACAGACTAAGAGGTCTAGTTACCAGGGAAGGGAACCTCCTGCGTCGAGTCAGAAGAAGTTTGCACCTAGCCAGTTTCGAGGCAAGCAGCCACAGATTCAGACGCAGCCACGACAGCGACCCCAGGAACCCCGACTAGTCAACCATACTGTCATCAAGGGCGAAAGCAAAATTCAGTGTCCCAAGTGTGAGAAGACTCATGTAGGTCAGTGTTTGGTGGGTACAGATGTGTGCTACAAGTGCAAGAAGTCTAGGCACTTTGCTATGAACTGTCCTCAGCTCAAAGAGCCAACCAGGGGAAGGGTGTATGCTATGACACAGGAGCAGGTGGATCCGGATTCGGCCATCATCACAGGCAGAATTTCTATTGTCAACCTACCTGCTCATGCCTTAATTGATTCTGGAGCTACACACTCTTTCATATCGGTGGCCTACGTTGCAAAACTAGGTATTTCATGTGATTGGATGGCTACCGGCTATAACGTGTCCTTGCCTTCGGGGGAAGAACTGACCAGCAATAGAATAGTGAGGAACTATCCGATAAGGATGTAGAACTATACAGTGTACGCCGAACTTATTGTATTAGAGATGGTGGACTTTGATGTAATTCTGGGTATGGATTGGCTGACCCGGTACGAGGCCATTATTGACTGTAAACAAAGGACGGTTAAACTGAAACTACAAAATGATGAATTTGTCATCTTCAATGCAACCTCCACGTTGAGTCATCCACCTATTATATCAGCATGTAAAGCTCAGAAAATGTTAAGCAAGGGGTGTAACGGATTTCTAGTCAACATAATGGGTAGTTCTGAGACTTTTAGACCAAGTCTGGAGGAAGTAGAGGTAGTCCGGGATTTTCTCGATGTATTTCCAGAGGATATTGCAGGATTACCCCCTGTCAGCGAGGTTGAGTTTGGAATAGAATTAATATCGGGAATCACCCCTGTGTCTAAAGCACCGTACCGCCTGGCACCCACCGAAATGAAGGAACTGAAGGAGCAACTACAAGAACTATTGGATAAGGGTTTCATCCGACCAGTGTGTCACCCTGGGGAGCGCCAGTGTTGTTCGTCCGTAAGAAGGACGGTTCAATGCGGTTGTGCATTGACTACCGGGAGTTGAACCGGGTTATAGTCAAGAACAAGTACCCGTTGCCTAGAATCGATGATCTGTTTGATCAACTACAGGGAGTAACGGTGTTCTCAAAGATTGATTTGAGGTCGGGGTACCACCAATTGAGGGTGAAAGGAGAAGATGTTCATAAAACTGCATTCAGAACTCGATATGGTCATTATGAGTTTCTAGTTATGCCGTTTGGGCTTACTAATGCCCCCGCAGCCTTTATGGATTTGATGAACCGAATCTTCCAGCCATACTTAGATTAGTTTGTGATTGTCTTTATCGATGATATACTAATTTACTCTCAGAGTCGAGAGGAGCACCGACAACATCTGACGCTGGTGCTGCAGACTCTGAAGGATAAGCGGTTATACGATAAGTTCAGCAAATGCGATTTTTGGTTGAGACAAATAGCATTTTTAGGACATATAGTCTCGGAGAGGGGAATAGAGGTGGATCAAGTCAAAGTGGAGGCAATCCAGAGTTGGGCTACTCCAAGAAATGTTACAGAAATTCGAAGTTTCCTGGGACTAGCGGGGTATTATCGCAGATTCATTCAGAATTTTTCACGAATTACGCTACCCCTGACTTCGTTGATCAAGAAGGGGGTGAGGTATGAATGGACTACTTAGTGTGAGAAGAGTTTTATGGAGTTAAAGGAAAGGTTGATGATAACACCTGTGCTTGCAGTTCCAGACACTTCTGGGCAGTTTGTGGTGTACACTGATGCCTCCGAAACTGGTCTAGGGGCTGTATTAATGCAGAAGAGGAGGGTCATTGCCTATGCATCATGTCAGTTGAAGGGGCATGAGCAGAATTATCCTACACATGACCTGGAACTAGCAGCGGTCGTCTTCGCTTTGAAGATTTGGCGACACTATCTTTACGGAGAACGTTGCGAGATCTACACAGATCATAAAAGTTTGAAATATTTCTTTACTCAAAAGGAACTGAATATGCGGCAGAGACAATGGTTGGAGTTGGTAAAAGATTATGACTGCAATATTAACTATCACCCAGGTAAGGCAAATGTGGTGGCGGATGCGCTAAGTCGCAAGACGGCGACGCTATTACAGTTGACTACCCAGCAAAGATTGATATCAGAATTCCAACAGATGAGAGTGGAGGTGATAGCACCAGGTCAGCAGGTTAGTTTAGCAGCACTGATGGTTAAATCAAACTTACAGGATTGGATTCGGGCAGAACAAGCCTCGGATCAACAGTTAATGGAATGGAAACGCAAAGATGAAGCAAAGGGTAGCACCATCTACTCAGTGGTTGATGGGATGGTGCGATACAAGGGCCGCATCTGGGTGCCTAAGGGTGGATCCCTAAGGGAGAATCTCATGAGGGAAGCTCACACTACCCCGTACTCTATTCACCCCGGCAGCACAAAGATGTATAAGGATATGCGACTATTATATTGGTAGTCGGGCATGAAGAGAGACATAAGCAAGATGGTCCATGAATGTCTTACCTGTCAACAGGTGAAAGCTGAGCACCAAAGGCCCGCGGGATTGCTCGAACCGCTTCTGATACCTGTCTGGAAGTGGGAAAATGATGCCATGGATTTTGTGGTAGGATTACCGATCTCGACTAAGGGATCAAATGCAGTGTGGGTTATTGTGGATCGATTGACGAAGTCAGCACACTTCCTGCCAGTGAAAACCACTTTCACTATGATACAATACGTAGAGCTGTATATACGGGAAATAGTAAGGTTACATGGAATTCCAGATAAGATTATGTCAAATAGAGATCTAAAATTTACATCCAGATTCTGGAAGAGTTTGCATTGGGGATTGGGTACAAAACTTACTTTCAGCACTGCTTTCCATCCCCAGACCGACGGTCAATCCGAGCGAGTAATTCAGATTTTAGAAGATATGCTACGAACTTGCATTATAGATTTGAAAGGGAGCTGGGAGTCCAAACTGCCCTTGGTATAGTTCACCTATAATAATAGTTATCAAGCCACCATCGGTATGGCTCCCTATGAAGCGCTATACGGAAGAAGGTGTAGAACCCCACTACATTGGGAAGAGGTAGGAGAAAGGGCAGTTCTGGGTCCAAAGATTGTGACACAAACTGTGGAACTAGTATCAAAGATCCGAGAGTAATGTACGATGACAAAGTCGCCAAAAGAGTTATGCTGATTGTCGAAGGAGGGACCTGGAGTTCACAGTGGGAGACCATGTATTTCTCAAAGTGTCACCTATGAAGGGAGTATTGAGGTTCGGAAGGAAGGGCAAACTCAGTCCGAGGTATATTGGGCCTTTTGAGATTCTCGACCGGATTGGAACATGAGCATACCGAGTTGCTCTACCACCAAACCTGGCAGGAGTTCATAATGTGTTTCACGTATCCATGCTCAGGAGGTACCTTTCCAACCATGCACATGTGATTGGGTATGAAGCCATACAGTGGACACCAGATCTATCTTACGAGGTAATACCAGAACAAATATTGGATCATCAAGTGTGGAAGCTGAGAAATAAAGAAATCAGAATGGTGAAAGTTTTATGGGGAAATCAGTAGATAGAGGAAGCGACCTGGGAGACCGAGCGGGATATGCGTGACCGTTACCCTGAACTATTTGGTAAGTCAAATTTCGAGAATGCAATTTTTTTTAAGGGGGGGAGAGTTGTCAAGTCTCGAAAAATATATATATATATATATAATAAAAATAATAATAATAATAATAATAATAATAAAATGATAAAAATACACGGGCGTATGTCATCGGAAAAGGAGGATAAATTTCGGGGTCTATTTATACCCTAAATAAGCGCAGTTGAGGGGAATAAAGGGGAAAAATCTTAAACCTATTAATCCGGCCGAACCCTTTTTCCTTTTCTTTTTCTTTTTCCCTTCTTTTTCTTTCCCGCGACTCGTCTTCTGGTCGCGAGCCGCCGCAAACGTCGAGTCGGGCAATCGACGAACCCCTTCCGCCGGAGACGACGCAAAGCCGCCGGAGCTACACCGACCCTCCTCCCTCATCTTCACAGTAAGTAAATCTCTGGCTAGGGTTGGCCAGGGCAGAGAGTTTAGCAGGTTTTCTTTTGGGATTTTAGCGGTGAGATTGAGTCGGGATTTCGGGTTGAATCGTGCCTGAGCAATGGGTTTCCAGATTGGGTTCTAGCAGGATTCATTGGTGGATTTTCGGTATTTTTGGAATGGATTGAGCTATGGAAACCGGTGGAGCTTGGCTACCCATCGGCTTGGAGAAGTTGAAGAGCAGAGGGATCACAGGAAGAGGTTAGGGATTTCAATCTTTGGGCTGTAATGGGAGTTCTTGATGGGAGGTGATCGGACCTGGTGGATTAGGGTACTCGGCAGGTGAGGGACAGGGGAAAGGGAATGGGTAAGCAGATTTTTGTTATTAGGAGGGAAGGGGATCGGATTATGATTTTAGGATCGCTTTTGTTGAATTTATGCATGGATTGGTATTGTGGGTTTCATCCGGTTGGGTTGTAGTAACTGATAATACACATGTTGGGGTCATTATGAATTGAATATGCTGAGTGATGTATATGAGGGTTAAATATCCAGTTAATAGCCCGATAAATGTTTAATAGATGTAATGAGTAGTTAGTTTGAAAGGAATTAGCATGCTAGGGTGGATATAAATTTGTATGTACATGAGCATTATGTCCGTAGATGATTCCTGCTATATTTGTTATCAGTCAGCATGTTTAGTTAATCATTCATAAGATTTTTCTTAATGCTGTAAATGATATGTAATATGTGATAAATATCATCTACCTGTGTATGAGGTCAAATGCTAAATATATATATATATATATAGGTGGTTCAGTTATCATCTACCTGTGTATGAGGTTGGATGCTATATGTATATGTGTGTAATTACCATCTACCTGTGTATGAGGTTGGATGCTATATGTATATGTGTGTAATTACCATCTACCTGTGTATGAGGTTAGATGCTATATATAGATATATATTCGTTCACCCATGATGTTTAATGTTATTATTTTTAGCTAATTGTTCATCAAATCTTTCTTGTGCCTCGATGTATGTGAATAAGTTATATTATTATCTACCTGTGTGTAAGGTTAGATGTTATATGTACATGTGTGTAATTATCATCTACCTGTGTATGAGGTTAGATGCTATATATATATGGGTGTAATTACCATCTACCTGTGTATGAGGTTAGATGCTATATATAGATATATATTTGTTCACCCATGATGTTTAATCTTATTATTTTTAGCTAATTGTTCATCAAATCTTTCTTGTGCCTCGATGTATGTGAATAAGTTATATTATCATCTACCTGTGTGTAAGGCTAGATGCTATATGTACATGTGTGTAATTATCATCTACCTGTGTATGAGGTTAGATGCTATATATATATGGGTGTAATTACCATCTACCTGTGTATGAGGTTAGATGTTATATATAGATACATATTCGTTCACCCATGATGTTCTATGTTACCCTTCTGTGACTGAGCATGATAGGAAATGACAAAAATTCTTTATTTAGCTACCTGTATGTACATGAACATTAGTGGTGCCTGGATGGGTTGGGCTCCCCGGGTTGAGCTCCGGGGAGGGCCCACCCAAAATGACAGATTGATTGATGACTGATGACTGATTCTCTTAGTTTCTTTCTAGAGGTACCTCAAGATTGCACAAGAAAATAAGGTATTTGACTGGCTCAGCATTTTAAATGCATAACGCGAGGTACCACGAGGGTTTATGTTTAGGTACAGTTAGCTTAACAGAAAGGCATGATTGGTTTCGCAGTACTTGTTATAATGGCATGTTGCTATAAGTATTGGCTATGTTTCATACTGATGTACTGAAAGTGCAACAGAAAATGTATGTTGAGCTTACAGTAGTTTACACTCACAGTAGTAGAGATATATGTTTCCTCTTTGAATTTTTCCTCCCTGTGTTGTGTCCCTATCATTGATCTACTTACTGGGATGTGAACTCATGATTTCACTTAATATTTTCAGGTAGGGAACATGATTCCCATATTGAGATACAAGAAGCGGAGGTGGTGTAACTGAGGAGATGACGATGAGCATGGCACACAATTTCTGGGACTTCTAAGATACAGGATTTCCAGTTTGAGTGGAGTTGATTTTGATGTCCTATTTTTCTTCAATTTGAGAGGGTAAAGTGTGTAGTTGAGACTTCTAAGCTGAATGGAATAAAATAAATTTGAGCTGGGTGTTCCGATAATGTGTATAATGGGTAGTATTGATGTGTGATTGGGGGTTAAGTATATGCATACTGGGTTAGGTCTTTTCACGTTGTTCAAGCGACCATCCTCTATTCTACGAGTAGCCGTGGAATTGACAATGTACGGATCATCGTCTTTTGTATTTATGATCGGGATCCAAGTATTATTTAGCCACATTCATAAAGTAATCATCCACACAACACATGCGTATAATTGAAAAGTAATTATAAACATAATACAAAAGAACACTAATCAAAATAAACAAGATTATACCCCTTGTTATACCTCTTGATCTTCTATTGTATGTCCTTCCTCCTTTTGGACGTCGTGTGGGCGACGATCTTCCAAAAGTCGAAGCTCCTAGATCGCCAATCTTCCTTCCTTGTTCACTCCGAACAAAGGAAGATCATAAAACAAAAACTCATCTTCCCATCTTGGACCGACCACCAAGTCAATAAACTCGACGTTGCCACCGGACAAGGAAGAGAACATGGAGTATGGAAACCAGCCAAAGGAGAATCAAAGAGGGCATGGGCACCGGCCAACACTTGGAGAAGAGAATGAAAAACAATCCTCCTCCTTGTTGCCGCCCAAACCCTAAACTAAGATCTCCTAATTTCCAGCCAAGGATGAAGGGAAGAAAAATAGGTTGAGCTCCAACCAAGGTAGAGGGAAGAAGGAAGAAGGGCTGGCCAACCTTAGGATGAAGAAGAAGAATCTCTCCTCCACTTGTTGCCGCCCACCAACAACCCTCAAAACCTAACCCTAGCCGCCCAATCCTATTCCTCTCCCAACTAGGATTGCTTGCCACCCAAGGGAAGCAACCCTAATGCCATCCATCATAAGCCATAGATGAAAGGGAGAAGCTTGGGTGCCGGCCAAACCAAGGAGAGAAGGAGGAAGGGTTTCGGCCACCTTAGGAAGAAGAAGAAGCAGTAAACTCTTTCTTTAATTGTGGCCACCCAAAACCCTAAGTCTCCCTTGCCCTTGCCGCCCAAAACCCTAACCCCTTTCCTCTAAATTGTGTCTTGCCACCCACCCCTAGTCCACCCTTTTATAGAGTTAGGGATATTGGTTCAATCTCCACCATTGGTTCTAAGGATTTAATCTCAACCGTCGGATCTAGAGATTTAATCTCAACCGTCGGATCTTAGAGATTTAATCACTACCTTTGGATCTAGAGTTTTGTTTCTATCCATTGGATCTAAGCTTCATGAGGTGTTAATAGGCTACAATAGGGACCATGATGAGTACTTGGATCTTGGCCACCCATGGATCAAGCCCACATAAAGTCTGATCCACTAATGATTATCCATTCCACTAGAGGATTATCATTGATCTACCTCACCAACCCCCATAAGTTAATATGGTATCCATATATTATTTGTACATTTTCTCCCCGTGTTTAAGATCTCGAATGTCCGTCGATTAATTAATTTACTTACCATTAATTAATCCACATCTAACTCCTTGAGTAGTACCACTCAACCTTTTCATCATGTCGAACCAAGTCCACCTGCAGGGTTTACATGATGAACCTTATGAGCTCCTCAAGGGGACATCATTATCCTAATAGGACACGGTTTCCTCCTATAATCAACGGCACACCATATAAATAATATCATCTCCCAACTTACCGAGCCTATTGATTTAATCTATAAATCTCGCCCATTGGTAAATCAAAGAGATGAATACTAAATATATATGCCCGTTATTATATCGGGATTAAGAGCATGTAGTAAAATAATATCTGAGGTCCGATTCGATTATGTAGTCAACAATAAATCGAATCACCTCTAAGTCGGTCCTGCTCAATACACACAAAGTGCACTAGTGTGATTCTATGGTCAAGACAAACCAATACCAAATCACACTACAACCATTCTGATGGTTTGTCCAAAGTCATCTCGGTTGTGAGCCTTTACTTATACTTTACAAGGAACCGATAACATGATCTCCCGTGTGACACCACTCACCATGTTATCTACAATGTAATGTATTAGACAATATTGCATAACTATAAAAAATGCAAAAAATGATCATGTGATTTTTATTTCAAAATAAAGATGTTCATACAAAGGGTAGACTTTTCAGTATACATCCCTACAATCTCCCACTTATACTAAAAGACTATGCTGTCCTCAAACTGTCATACATCTGATCCCCATTCCCTCCATATGCCTATCAAAAGCTCTCGCCGGAAGGGCCTTAGTGAAAGGATCTGCCAAGTTATCCTCCGATGCAATCTTGGACACAGTAACTTCTCCTCTCTTTACGATTTCTCGTATCAGGTGGTACTTGCGCTCTATGTGTTTACTAGCCTTATGGGCTCGTGGTTCCTTCGAGTTTGCAACTGCACCACTATTATCACAATAAATTATGATAGTTCTGGGCAAACCAGGAATCACATCCAAGTCCATCAGGAAGTTCCTGAGCCACACAACTTCTTTGGTCGCCTAAGAGGCTGCCACATACTCAGCTTTCATGGTGGAGTCCGCCACGCATTTCTGTTTGACACTCCTCCATACAATGGCTCCACCTCCCAAAGTAAACACAAAACCTGAGGTAGACTTACTGTTATCCCTATCAGTTTAGAAGTCGGAATCCGAGTAACCCACAGGAAGTAATTGGTCTGCCCGGTAAACTAGCATATAATCCCTAGTCCTTCTCAGGTGCTTCAATATATGCTTTACCGTAATCCAATGTCCCTGCCCTAGATTACTCTGATATCTGCTGACCATACCCACGACAAAGCAGATATCTGGTCTTGTAAATATCATCGCATACATGAGGCTTTCTACTGCCGAAGCATAAGGAACCGCCTTCATCTCCTCTATCGCATACATGTCTCTCGTACAAATGCAAGAGACATGCATGAATATGATGTACACCCAAATGCAACACGTATAGTACAATCAAATGCAACATCACAATAATCATATATATATAGACTGTATCCATATATATATTAGTCTCAACCATCCATATATATATATATACATGCATATATGTATATATATATGGTAATATGCAAAGTGCCATCAGATACGGCAATGCAGCATGCATGGTCATGCCTGCTCACCCCTACTCGCTACCATGACCCCAGTGTGGCCAAGGTGGCATGACATGATAACTATCCCAACTCACACCAACCACTGTTATAGAGTGGCCGAGTGGGAAGTATGATCAAGTAGCATATGAGTGTAAAGAGCTCGCTACTGGCAGGGGTCCATCTTCTTTGGCCACTCCAGGCTAACACTACCGATGAGTGAGTCAGTACCATGCAAAGACATTTGCCGCATAGCTCCAACTACCACCGTCTATAGTGGTAGAGTGCGGCACAACAAATGCTCTGCCCTCACACCAGTTACTCCTCGGGGAGTGCTCTGGGAGGCAAGATGACTAATGACTCTCTCAACCCCAAGGGAGACTATGTCATCAGAATGCATGCAAATGACATGTGTATGCTGTCACACGTAGAACCATCTACCACAGCCTCTCTGTTCAGCAAAGAGTCATACCCATCTAATCAATACTCTCTATCCTGTAGAGAGTTGTACTCAATAGATCGACGGACTCTCTATTCTGTAGAGAGTCGTACTCAACTGATCATAACTCTCTCTCCAATAGAGAGTCATACTCGACTGATCATAACTCTCTCTCCAATAGAGAGTCGTACTCAACTGATCGACGCACTCTCTATCCGATAGAGAGTCGTACTCGACTAATCATACCAAGCTGCGACCACTGGTCCGCAGCGACACACTAATCACCCTTCACTTAACCATTACACAACTCATGGTTGGTAACAGTATGCAACATACAGGTATGGGAAGTAAATCTTACATTTAGGGCATTACCTACCCATGGATGACCTTCTTGCTAATTTATAAATTGGATCATCCTCCGTACTAACATTTACACCCTACTAAACATCTAGGTAGATTTACATCACATCTATAACTCCTAAATCATGATAGGGTATATATGTGATATCAACAATTGAGCATAAATAAATCCAACGATAAGATCAAGAATACGATAATAAGAGCAGGGTCAAGGTAATATGAACACCTAACATACCACTATCTATAACTAAATCTGAATGCAATACATCTATCCGGACCAGGTAGGAAATTACCCACCTGCTAAATAGCTCAGAATAATATCTTCACGGTCACGGTCCTGTCTCGTATCCAGGTCCTGCACATATCAAATATTATGATTAAGTGCAAGTATACAATGATGGATCAAACCGAATCTTACATCGACTTCATATCCCGATCAACTAATTTGATCTAGTTATCCAATTAACCTAATCCATCCTCCATATTAATCCCTATTTCACATCCATACCAATTTTAAATACTGAATCTTAACCAACAGAAACAACTTCTTCCATTAACTATTAATCATCAAATCAAAACTAGTCCATCTATAAAATAGTATACATCCATAATAAATCCATATTTAAGCTTACCTAACATTGCTTCAATTGCCTATGGCTAATTCGGGAGAATAAATCCATTCTTCAAATCATCCAACTTCTTGATTCACCTCAATCGTTCAGCTTCCACAACCCATCTGGAACACTCTTCCCCTGTTCACCATCAACCATGAAACCACAATCAAATTAGCTGCACAACAATCATATACCAAAATTTCCAAAACATAATCTTACCTGACCTTGTCTCCCCCATTCACTGTCGACACAGCTTCACAACCCCTCTCTATATGCACAACCGGCAAAAATTGCCCTCTCATAGACGCATACCAGAAAACCTCCTGCAGTCATTCACCCACAAGCCCACTATCTCCGACGACCACCGGCAACACCATCCACAGAGCCAGCAACCACCGTCTCGTTTCACAACAATTTAAAGCTACCCGGTGATACTCCTCCCCTACTTACTCTGACTTCCCTCACAGCTCCAACTCTGGCCGGATCAACCAACTGTAGTGTCGCCGTCATCGCGCTTACTCCGACGGCAATCGACAGAACTGACTTAGAGTGCCGGTGATGGAAAACGCCACAGATCGGCTGCAATGGCGTCATGGGCACAACTGCGGTGGTGCACAAGCGGAAGGCAGCGCTGCCCACATGGCGATCAACGTGATCGAGAAGGCTGAAGACGCCGATGGAGAGGGGAAAATTGCACAGGGGGAGCACCATCGGGCGGAGGAGAAGAAACGGCGGCGGAGACGGGATGGATCGGCATCTGCGGCAGTGAAGGGGTGGCCATCAGCGGCGGCACAGATCGCTCTGACAGCAACAGGTCTCTCTCGCGACGACGAGGCAAGCGGTGCGACGATGGCGGCGGGCGAGCTCGAGCGTGGGCGGCGCACGGAGAGAAGAGGCGTGGCATCGAGCGCTGAAAGTGCGCGGCGAAGAGCGAAGAGGAAAAGATCGTGAATGGGAAGAGGAGAAACGACCGATCGGGAGAAAGGGGAAGGTCGCGCGGTGAAAAGGAAAATCGACGAAAAGAAACGGAAGGAATTGATTAATTAAACCATTTAATACATTAGAAGATAATCTAAACAGGCTTTACAAAAGCCTGTTCGCTTTATCCCCATGAAACATACATAAAACTTCCGTTTAAATCCAGAAAAATTTCTAAAAATTTTTGAAAAATTCAACAAGATGTTTTATCAATTACTGAGGAATATTTTTATTTTTTTTTCGATATTTTACATTCTCCCTCACTTATAAAAATTTGGTCCCCAAATTTCGTACTAACATGCAAAATTACTTCAAGCAAGTTTTCGAAAAAACCACATACCTTCCTCAAGTGAACAGATGAGACTATCGAGCTCGAATAGTGTCTTCCAGCTCCCACATAGCCTCCTCATCGGTATGATGCTGTCATCCAACCTTTATGAGTCGGATGGTTGTCGTCCCACTACTGTCGCTCCTTGCGACCCAGGATCCACCCTGGAATCTTCTCATAAGTCACATTAGACTGAGGTAGAATCAGAACCTCTTTCAGAACATGGTCAACGTGCGACACATATTTCCTCAGTATTACAACAGGAAAATACGTTGTGAGCACCCGCAAGTGTCGGAGGTAAAGCCAACCGATAAGCTACACCTCCATAATCCATGATACAAGATCTGAATAGATCCTCCAATATTTGAATGTCATGCTCAGACAGTCAATCTGTCCGCAGATGAAATGTTGCACTAAGCCGAAGCTCTGTGCCCATAGACTGGTGCAGACTCTATCAAAATCGCGAGGTAAATCGCGAATCTCTATCTGATTTGGTACTTAAAAGTACCCCACGCAATCTGATAATCTTTCGGTAATACAACTCTACCGAATGATCCAACAAGTACGACCCACGAATATGAAGGAAATGAGCTAATTTGGTTAGTCGATCCACAATCACCCAAATCGCATCACGTCCTTTACGGGTTCTAGGCAAACCCGTAACGCAATCAATCGTGATATGCTCCCACTTCCATTCCGGAATCGAAATTTTCTAGAGAAATCCAGCGGGTTTCTGATGTTCAGCTTTCACCTACTTGCATACTAAACATCGAGCAGCAACATCTGCTATAACCCTCTTTATACCGTTCCACCAATATAAACGTCTCCAATCTCGATACATCTGATTACCGCCAAGGTATATAACCCATCTCGAATGATGTGCTTTCTGCAGCAACTCTTTCTTAAACTCTGCAACTCTGGAACCCACAATCCTTATCAGAGATGGGGAATTATTTTCTCAAAAGGTAACTGTTGTCTGCATGAGTCTTCCACGATGTCTTCTGCTGATACTGTTGTATAAGTCACTTCCACTGGAGGAAAGTATCAAAGAACTCCAACCCCGCCTGAGGTAGTAGGTTGCGGCTGATGAGATAACCAAGTCTTCTATGCTGATCTCTACTGTCGAGACAATGCTTCTTCCTCCTGGAACACCATCGATAGTCTTCAACTGAGTCTTCGCATGTCTTCGTGATCTGCACTGCACGCACACAATTCCTTTGAAGTCTTTGTTCTGATTTTGCTGATATCCACGAGAACCTTCTGATGATCTGCGATTGATCTTCTATAATCAGAAAATAGCTCAAAGCCTATAACTCTGATCTTGCTCCTTTTATCCAACAGTCGGAAACTTCTGGCTCTATTAAGTTGACCTGCAATATTTGCTTATCGGTCTCCAACTTTTAAACCCTTGTACGGAGTCATTTCTAAACTCCTGTCTCAATCCAACGTCTTCCAGCATGATTTGGTAGAAGATCCCGGCATCCTAATCTAACTATAAGCCAATAACTCTGGATGGCTTAAGTCATCCTTCCATCTTCTTGAGCTATTAGGTGGTAGTAACCTCTGCAAGTCTCATGACTCTGCACAGTACATTATTACTGACCAATCACCCTTTTTTGAAGCTCAAGAATTCCTTACAATGCGTCACTAAAAGTGACATGGGGAAATACTCCCTTTCAACATCACTAAACCATGATCAAGTGATATATTATTTCCCGAAGATTATTTTCTGCATTTATCACCAAATACCGGCTTGACCCCGATAATGGTATGCAAATAACTCTACTTTCTCGGTATAACATGAGTTAAGTACTTAAAAGTACTCTCAAGGTTATACAACTCAGTACGAACAACTCAGGGATAAAATTTCTATGAACACCGTAACCTAGCCTTCCGCTATCTGCATCAACAATAGACAATTTATCTTGTCCATTACCCAACAAGTAATGATCTGACTAATACAGTTAGTGGAAATCTCTAAGACTATAGTCTCTGATTTACATAATAAATGTGATGACTTGACCCCTATTTTCCGACTCGGTATCAGTCGGCTCTCAGAGGTAAATTACCTTCTCGACACAGGTTCAAGACTCACATACTCAACAGGTTGATCCCGTGGTCAACCCATACCATGGTTCCGAACAATAACCAACACACTACAGGTTACTCCTTGGTATAAGCATCTAAATGCATAGCCAACATAACCGGGAGTATAAACCCTAAAGGTCACTCCGGTTGGTCGCCTCGGTGGATGACCCCTACTACAAGTCTGCACAGGTGTCATAACTATATTGTATACACCTACTAATCAAGTTTAGATAAATATCTACTAAACCATAAGTTTTTTTTTTCAGGAATTCTTACCTCGTGCTGCTTGGAGCTCAGGTCGCTGTCCATCTCATCTCGAACAACCAAAAACGAATAAATCGACTCCCGAGAATCCAAGACTCGACACAAAAACAACATTGTATGGCATCGCAGAACCTTGGGCTCTGATACCACTAAAGTTATCACGCCCCGAGAGCATACCGAGCCGAAAATCAAACGGACGACACCTCCCCTGTACGTGGCAACATTTCGGGTTAATACAAGGCCCGTAGGCCCACAATAACAACAATATATATATAACAATACAACAACTACACAAAAACACAGCGGAAACATACCACAACAATACAACAATCCCACACATGCATACCGATATGACTAACACACCACAACAACATGAAACTTCGACAAAATCTGAATATACAACATATACATCACGAAAACTCCAAAATACAATGCACAACGAACGGAAAGCCCAAAACACACGGGAGCCTCGGAGGTGAGATGAGACGATGTCAGCCGACGGTGCTCCAAGCCGTCACGAAGTCTTCTACCTGTTACCTGGGTGATAGAAAATCCAGGGTCCGTGGGGGGTGGTGAGTAAAACTCAGCAGGTAATAGAAAAACATGTATATATGTCATATCACATGTATTTTCAACAACATACTCTAGAGGTACAACAGGTATATCAGCATAGTATATAAATACAAGCATATATCGACTGACCAAATAAACAACATAAAAATGCAGACATACCTGAAGTCTGCTACGCTACTCTGATCCAACCTTAACATATATCCAACATATATATATAACACGAAAAGTAATACCAACTCACCATACTACCGGTCAAGGTATCTAATGGTCTGTCCGACACATACCAATATCCGACACAATCGTATAACAAATGCAAGAGACATGCATGAATATGATGTACACCCAAATGCAACACGCATAGTACAATCAAATGCAACATCACAATAATCATATATATATAGACTGTATCCATATATATATTAATCTCAACCATCTATATATATATATATATACATCATATATGTATATATATATATATGGTAATATGCAAAGTGCCATCAGATACGGCAATGCAGCATGCATGGTCATGTCTGCTCACCCCTACTCGCTACCACGACCCCAGTGTGGCCTAGGTGGCACGACATGACAACTGTCCCAACTCACACCAACCACTGCTATAGAGTGGCCGAGTGGACAGTATGATCAAGTAGAATATGAGCGTAAAGAGCTCGCTACACAACGGGGGCCCATGCTGCTGGTCACTCCGACTAACACTACCAATGAGTGGTCGAGTACCACCAGAAGACAGACCACCATCTATAGTGGTAGAGTGCGGCACAACAAATGCTCTGTCGTCACACCAGTTACTCCTCGGGGAGTGCTCTGGGAGGCAAGATGACTGATGACTCTCTCAACCCCAAGGGAGACTATGTCGTCAGAATGCATGCAAATGACAAGTGTATGTTGTCACACGTACAACCATCTACCACAACCTCTCTGTTCAGCAAAGAGTCATACCCATCTAATCAATACTCTCTATCACCGTAGAGTTGTACTGGCCGATCACGGACTCTCTATCTGTAGAGTCGTACTCAGCGATCATAACTCTCTCTCAATAGAAGTCGTACTTTGATCGATGGCTCTCTCTCGATAGAGTCGTACTCGGTGATCGGCACTCTCTATCCAGATGAAGTCGTACTCGACTAATCATACCAAGTTGGGACCACTGGTCCGCAGTGACACACTAATCACCCTTCACTTAACCATTACACAACTCATGGTTGGTAACAGTATGCAACATACAGGTATGGGAAGTAAATCCTACATTTAGGGCATTACCTACCCATGGATGACCTTCTTGCCAATTTATAAATTGGATCATCCTCCGTACTAACATTTACACCCTACTAAACATCTAGGTCGATTTACATCACATCTATAACTCCTAAATCATGATAGGGTATATGTTATATCAACAATTGAGCATAAATAAATCAAACGATAAGATCAAGCATACGATAATAAGAGCAGGGTCAAGGTAATATGAACACCTAACATGCTCATATCTATGACTAAATCTTAATGCAATACATCTACCCGGACAAGGTAGGAAATTACCCACCTGCTAAATATCTCAGAATAATATCTTCACGATCGCGGTCCTATCTCGTATCAAGGTTCTGCACATATCAAATATTATGATTAAGTGCAAGTATACAATGAAGGATCAAACCGAATCTTACATCGACTTCATATCCCAATCAACTAATTTGATCTAGTTATCCAATTAACCTAAACCATCCTCCACATTAATCCCTATTTCACATCCATACCAATTTTAAATACTGAATCTTAACCAACAGAAACAACTTCTTCAATTAACTATTAATCATCAAATCAAAACTAGTCCATCTGTAAAATAGTATACATCTATAATAAATCCATATTTAAGCTTACCTAACATTGCTTCAATTGCATGTGGCTAATTCGGGAGAACAAATCCATTGTCCAAATCATCCAACTTCTTGATTCACCTCAATCATTCAGCTTCCACAACCCATCTGGAACACTCTTCCCCTGTTCACCATCAACCATGAAACCACAATCAAATTAGCTGCACAACAATCATATACCAAAATTTCCAAAACATAATCTTACCTGACCTTGCCTCCCCCATTCACTGCCGACACAGCTTCACAACCCCTCTCTTTATGCACAACCGACAAAAATTGCCCTCTCATAGTCGCATACCAGAAAACCTCCTGCAGTCGTTCACCCACAAGCCCACTATCTCCGACGACCACCGGCAACGCCATCCATAGAGCCAGCAACCACCGTCTCGTTTCACAACAATTTAAAGCTACCCAATGATACTCCTCCTCTACTTACTCTGACTTCCCTCACAGCTCCAACTTCGGCCGGATCAAACAACTGCAGTGTCGCCGTCATCGCGCTTACTCCGGTGGCAATCAACAGAACTGACTTAGAGTGTCGGTGATGGAAAATGCCACAGATCGGTTGCAAAGACGTCGCGGGCACAACTGCGGCGGTGCACGAGCGGAAGCCAGCGCTGCCGACGTGGCGATCAGTGCGATCGGGAAGGCTGAAGACGCCGATGGAGAGGGGAAAATCGCGCAGGGGGAGTGCCATCGGGCGGAGGAGGAGAAACGGCGGGGGAGACGGGATGGATCGCGCCGCGGCGTGAAGGGCGCCATCTGGCGGCGCGGATTGCTCAGCGAAGAATAGTCTCTCGCGACGATGAGGCAAGTGGCACGACGACGGCGGTGGGCGAGCTCGAGCGTGGGTGGCGCGCGGAGAGAAGAGGCGTGGCATCGGGGCGGCGTTGAGTGTTGCGGCTAGCAGCATGGAGGCGCAACATTTGGGCCGAGAAGAGGAAAAGATCATGAATGGGAAGAGGAGAAACGACCGATCGGAAGAAAGGGGAAGGTCGAACGGTGAAAAGGAAAATCGACGCAAAGAAACGGAAGGAATCGATTAATTAAACCATTTAATACATTAGAAGATAATCTAAACAGGCTTTACAAAAGCTTGTTCGCTTTATTCCCATGAAACATACATAAAACTTCCTTTTAAATCCAGAAAAATTTCTAAAATTTTTTGAAAAATTCCACTAGATGTTTTATCAATTACCGAGGAATATTTTTATTTTTAGTTTTATTTTTTTTTCTGATATTTTACAATACCGCTTCGCAACAATCCTTGCTTTGAAGGTCTCAACCTTCCAATCTATTCATCTCTTTCTCTTGTAGATCCACTTGCATCCAATGGTTTTTACACCATCGGGTGGCTCTACTAGCTCCCAGACCTGATTTGAATCCATAGATTCAATCTCAGCATTCATTGCACTTTGCCAAGATACTGCATCTTTATCTTGGATTGCCTCATCATATGTTCAGGGATCAGGTTCATGTTCGCCAGGGACCAAATCAGAAGATTCTCCCAAGAACATGAATCTATCAGGCTGTCTCACTACCCTCCCACTACGACGAGGTATCACCTGTGTATCCTCTGTGACACGCGGTGCAGTAACATGTGGTATATCTTCTTGTACTGGTGGTACTAAAGAAGTGACATCCCCTTTTAATTCCTCCAGAACAATTTTACTTTTGGGCTTGTGGCTCATCACATAGTCTTCCTCTAGAAATCTGGCATTCATGCTAACGATCACCCTCTTATCTCTAGGATTATAAAACAAACCACCCTTCGTTCCTCTAGGATAGCCAACGAACAAGCGTACTTCTGTACGAGGTTCCAACTTACCAGCATCTGCCTTCAGCAAATGTGTTGGACTCCCCCATATCCGAATATGTCTAAGACTAGGCTTTCGCTCAGTCCATAATTCTGTGGGAGTAGAAGGCACTGATTTAGATGGAACCAAGTTCAGAATGTAAACTGTCGTATCTAGAGCATATCCCCAGAACAAATCTGGCAATTCGGAATAACTCATCATCGATCTAACCATCTCCATAAGAGTCATATTCCTTCGCTCTGCTACACCATTCTGCTGGGGTGTGCCAGGTGCAGTCAATTGGGATTGAATCCCAACCTCTGATAGGTAATCCCTAAACTCTCCCAAGAGGTACTCGCCACCACGATCAGATTGTAGTATCTTGATACTTTTACCTTGACATTTCTCCACATCAGCCTTGAATTCTTTGAACTTGTCAAAGCATTCATACTTGCGGCGCATCAGGTAATGTATTCATATCTTGAGTAATCGTCTATAAAAGAGACGAAATACTCAAAACCACCTCTAGCCTGGATAGACATAGGACCACACAAATCAGAATAAACCAATTCTAACACATCTTTGGCTCTATACCCCTTGTCCTTAAATGGCCTCTTGGTCATCTTACCCTCCAAGCAAGATTCGCAGGTTGGGAGATCCTCCACCACTAATGAACCCAAAGGTCCATCAGCTATCAATCTTTGAATTCTGCTTAGGTTAATGTGTCCAAGCCTAAGATGCCAAAGATATGTTTGGTTCATCTTCGAAGGTTCTTTTCTCTTATTGGAATTAGAAGATGAGTTATTAATTTCAATATGCATCGTGGGAGATTTTGGTTCAAGTGTGTATAAATTTCCTATCAATGCACCCGAACAGATAATGTCCCTATCCTTCTTATAACAACTCTGTCATTAAAAGAAATAGAATATCCATCCATAAACAATTTAGAAACCGAAATTAAATTCTTTCTAAATAAAGGTACATAAAGGTAATTCTTAAGAACCAAAAGTTTATTTTTCTCAAAAGATAAATGAACATCTCCCACTGCAATAGCCGCCACCTTCGTGGCATCACCCAAGTACACGGTAATCTCCCCCTCAGCCAGTCGTCTAGTTTCCTGGAACCCCTACAAAGTATTGTAGACATGATCAGTGGCTCCCATATCTACACACCAGGTGTCGGTAGATAACACCGCTAAACATGTTTCAACGACTAGACCAAAAGATATACCTTTGTTCTTGTGGTTGGGGCAGTCCTTCTTCCAGTGTCCAGTCTGCTTACAAGTGAAGCATTTGCCTTTCGGCTTCTTTACTCCTCCCTGAGTACCTCCCACCGCCTTCGCCCCAGTTTGTTTCTTCTTCTTCTTGCATTTAGGCTTAGAATTAGAAACCTTTTGGGTCACCACGGCATATGCCTGAGCACTCTGACGAAATAGTCCCTCTGCCGCCTAGAGTTCTGTCAGAAGTTCCGCCAATGAATACAACCTCTTGTTCATGTTGTAGTTCAGGCGAAACTGCTCAAAACTCCTAGGTAGAGACTGGAGTATGATGTCGACCTGGGTTATCCCATCGATCTCAGCTCCTAGGACCTCCAGCTCATTCAAATGAGCCATCATCTTGATAACATGATCCCTCACGGGTGTTCCCTCGATCATGGAGGTCGTCATCAAGTTTCTCATGGCTTCTTGCCTCGCAGCCTGATTCTGGTGTCCAAAAAGTTCCTTGAGATTGAGTATCATATCATAAGCAGTGGGTATGGCTTGATGCTGATGTTGCAGTACATTTGACATAGATGCCAAAATGTAACACCGCGCCATCTCATCGGCCTTGACCCACTTCTTATAGCTCTCTCTCTCCTTTTCCCCAGAATCATCTACAGGCTTGGGAGGGCACTCTTCGAGGAGTACATATTTATATTCCTCAGCAGTCAAGACAATGTCTAGATTCCTCTTCCAATCAACATAATTGGGTCTAGTAAGTTTGTTCTCTTTCAGTATCACAGCAAGTGGGTTGAAAATCATTTTGAAAGAAAACCTAAGAATCACATAAATCAAAACATTAGATTTCAAAAAATTATTGATTCCTCAAACAATAAAATTTTAAAATCAACCAACACCTCAAAACACCGAGAATATCGTAGGCCACGATAGTGTGGACGTATACGAATTCTACATTTGTAAGAGGAGGTTTTACCCATTAATTTTACTATCTTGTCAACCTAACTTTATGACAAGTAAAATTAATAGTTGGTTCCTCTTTGGCCCTACAAATAAAAGCAGTGACTCCGATGAGAAGAATACTTATATTTGTATCTAAGTGTTCACCATTACTCGGTACCAAGGTAATTATCTCGGGTTATGTGCCTTCCAATTGAGAAGTACACACACTCCTTGATAATTCCCTATAACCATATTTGACCTTGCGATCCGCAAACAAACTTATTCGGTGGGGAGGAAGGCACTCAGAGCCAACGTGCAAGTTTGTTTGCATCACTTTGTTGGTTTTCCGGCACCGCGGCGTGTGTGTGTTCGATCATGTTTCGTAAACATGAGCACAGCGGAAGCAATTAAAAATAATAAATCTATATTTATTACAACACACACAACACACGCATGCTATTACAACAAGTGTAGACATAACCGTAAATTAAAATTTGCAATAAAAGGAAATTAAACTACGTTATACCTTCCGTATGACGTGTAGCGGGAACGGCATCAACCGGAACGATCCTCGTAAGAATCGTCTCTATCTGTATCCACGCCGAGCTCCTCGGGATGACTTCGCTAAGTCACGAGCTTCGTCTTCGTACGGGTTACTAGCCTCGTGTTGAAGACGACGTGATCGAGAGATGATCACGATCCGAATTCAAATTCGGATCCAAAACGAGTTCTCAAAACTCGCTTCTCCGGAGAGGTTTTCGTCAACCGTTTGACAAATCCTTCGTCCTCCACCTCAGAGGATTACCGGAGATCAAATCCCTGGTAAGTTAGCCGCTGTCGGAGCACTAACCGTCGTCCAAACGACGCTCCGACGAGAGGAGGAGAAGCTGTCCAGAAAACTGGACAGCTTGGTGGAGGATATAGGCTGCGGCCAACCAAGGAAAGAAAAGGCTCACCTTGATGCCAAACCTATAGGAGATCACCGGAGGGTCGCCGGAGGTTCACCGGCTGAAGCTTGGTCGCCGGCAACAAGTTGGAAGGCTGCACCACAAGCTGGGCGGCAACAAGATGTTGGGCGGCAACTAGGTTTAGGGTTTTGGATTAGTTAGGGTTTAACAATCCCTTAAGCCCACTTTTATAGAGAACTAATTCTCTAAATGGTTAATGGATCATATCCATAAAGCCCGTTAACCCGCTCCATTAAGATAAGTTAAAATAAACCAAACCATGATGGTTTATTTTAAGTTAAAACGAACCGAACCAACCTTTGGTTCATTCGTTTAATATAAACCAAACCCTTTGGTTAATTCTCATCCATTGGATTAGAACCAAACCATTTTGGTCTATCCATTATGTCTTCATAAGACACTGCCCATCCACGCTTCCATTGCGACTGAAACAATTTCATGCTCGCTTTATGTTTGGTCCAACCAAACATAGTTTCTCTCGGTCTAAGAATCCCATTCTCAAGCTCGTTTTAAATCCTTTGGATTACACTCGTTGTGCGTGTGACCAAATAGGTTCTCGGTTTATGTTGGCCGTCTATAATTAACCATTAATTATAGAACGATCATGAGTGGCACCTAGTAGTACATCATGATCCCCAATTAACCGAAAGATCAGCGGTTGATCGAACTATTTACGAAACCCTTGATGGCTCGAATGAATCGTGCCCCATTCCCTTCACTCATCTTATACCCACTTGGTTGAGGACATGGTCTATTGTAGCCGATCCCACTAAGTGACTCGTCACACCTAGCCCAAGTATCATTTCCTCGTCCTACAGTTCTAGTTACTCCACATGTATCGAAGAGTACCTTACTCTAAACATGTAATGCTTTGGCGAAGACTTTAGTAACAATCAGACGAGAGGCCATGGGTATACATCTCCTCAGGAGTGGTGAATCCTTTATAGGCTATTCAAACACCTTGATCACTTGACTTATACCCATCATCCGGGTCCACATCTCCTCGGAGATGTTTGCTTAAGATGTCAAAGCATAAGTCTCCATGATCAAGATGACTTGAATACCGCAAGTCAAAGGAACATCGCACTTAAGCCACAGTAAGAACTTCATTGACATATCTATATATGCAGAGAACCATATGAAGTCTTACGGTTGGTCACCCCAATGAACTAGTTACCATAACTAGCATCCACGATTAACTCCGGACATCACAATGTCTCCAGCCAGTGAGAATCAGCTGCTTGGATACACCAAGGAGTATACCTCGTGCTAGTCTCGACAGAATTGATGGTGTCCAAATCCATCAATTCATCAACTAGGGATAATTCCGATACATCACAATTACACATGTAGAGATACTCACTAGTTGTGATCCAATCACAAATTCTCTCATGCTGTGAATCGTATCGTGGACATTCAGTAAATGAGTTTAAGATCCAATCAAATACATTAAACATGTATACTCAAATAGTGAATCTTCATTTATCATATAAATGGTTCATACATAAGGCGATTGCCTTAGGACATCTCTCATATATTACTAACAGACTCCCACTTGGCCTAATGCCAATCGCTACGGTATCCAATACCATAAACTCTAACATGACCCTCAAACTTACTTTGAGGTAATGCTTTAGTCAAAGGATCCACTAAGTTCCTTTCAGTGAGAATTTTCTCGATTTGTATTTCGTTCCTACTTATGATCTCTCTGATAAGATGATAGCGGCGAAGCACATGTTTGGATCGTTGATGAGACCTTGGCTCTTTCGCCTGTGCAATTGCTCCATTGTTGTCGCAGTAGACCGGTATTGCTTCAACAATGGCCGGAATCACACCAAGTTCATGAACGAACTTCTTGATCCAAACCGCTTCCTTTGCTCCGCCGCAATATATTCGCCTCGGTGGTAGAATCCGCTACGCTCTCTTGTTTGGAACTTTTCCAACTCACGCTTCCCATTCAAGGTGAACACGTATCCAGACTGAGACCTGGAATCATCCTTGTCTGTCTGGAAGCTGGCATCCGTATACCCGCGTATCACCATGTCCCCTTCTCCATATATTAGGAACACATCCTTAGTTCTTCTCAATTACTTAAGGATCGTCTTAACAGCCGCCCAATGATCCATTCCTGGATCGAATTGGTATCTGCTCGTGACACTCAGAGCGTACGATACATCGGGCCTCGTACATAATATAGCATACATGATAGATCCTATTGCGGATGCATAGGGAATCTTACTCATGCAAATCCTCTCGTCTTCTGTGCGCGGACACATAGACTTCGAAAGGTGTTCCCCATGCCTGATGGGTAGATAACCTTTCTTGGATTCCGACATGCTAAACCTCTTTAGCACTCGGTCTATATATGTAGACTGCGAAAGACCAAGCAACCGTTTTGATCTATCTCTATAGATCTTAATCCCAAGGATGTAGGTTGCTTCTCCCAGGTCTTTCATGGAGAATGTCTTGGATAACCAAACCTTAACTGACTGTAAGATTGACACATCGTTTCCTATAAGTAATATGTCATCGACATACAATACTAGGAACACAACTGCACTCCCACTAACCTTCTTGTACACACAAGGTTCGTCTGGATTTTGTGAGAAATCAAACTTTTTGATTGTCTCATCAAAACGGATATTCCAGCTCCTGGATGCTTGCTTCAATCCATAAATGGATCGTCGCAATTTGCATACCTTGGTTTTGTCAACCGATGTGAAACCCTCAGGCTGTATCATATACACGTCCTCGAGCAGGTTTCCATTAAGGAAAGTTGTTTTCACATCCATCTGCCATATCTCATAATCATAATGAGCCACTATGGCCAGGAGCATCCGAATGGATTTAAGCATAGCTACAGGCGAATAGGTTTCGTCATAATCAACACTTTGTTTTTGACGATATCCTTTCGCCACCAATCTAGCCTTATAGGTAATCACATTACCATCCATGTCGGTTTTCTTCTTGAAAACCCACTTGCACCCTATAGGCTTTATGCCTTCAGGTGGGTCAACCAAGTTCCAAACTTGGTTTTCGTACATGGAATCCATTTCCGACTTCATGGCACCAAGCCACTTATCCCTTTCTGAACTTGTCAATACTTCTTCATAACTGGTAGGCTCCTCATCATCAATGAGTAACACGTCGTTCGATTCACTTACGAAATTCATATCTCTGAATATTTCTGTGGTTCTACCAGATCTACGAAGATGTGGTGTTACAATAGGTCCAGCCGATTGCTCATCACTATGAGTTGTCGGCTGTTGTGCTTCACCAGGTATCTCATCAATGTCTATTTGAGTCTCTCGAGCCTCCTCAAGCTCAACGACACTCCCACTATTTTCTTGCAAGAGAAACTCTTTCTCTAGAAACACAGCATGCCTTGAAACAAACACCTTTTGTTCCACAGGATGATAGAATTGGTAACCCCTTGTTTCCTTAGGGTATCCAATAAATAGACATTTATCAGACTTAGCATCCAGTTTGTCTGATACAGTCCGCTTCACATAAGCAGGACAACCCCATATCTTCAAGTAAGATACATGAGGTTTCTTACTATTCCATATCTCATATGGAGTAGTTGAGACTACCTTGGTAGGCATTCTGTTTAACAAGTAAACAACTGTCTGAAGTGCATAACCCCAAAAGGACTTGGGAAGAGTCGCATGATTCATCATTGACCTGACCATGTCCAACAAGGTCCGGTTACGCCTCTCAGATGCACCATTATACTGTGGTGTATATGGTGGAGTCCATTGAGACAATATACCATTGTCTTCTTAGATAATCAAGAAACTCTTGACTTAAGTATTCACCACCTCGATCCAATCGAAGTACATTAATACTCTTGTCATGTTGTTTCTCTACTTCATTTCTGAATTCTTTGAACCTTTCAAAGGCTTCAGACTTGTGTTTCATCAAGAACACATACCCAAACCGTGAGTGATCATCGGTGAAGGTAATGAAGTAGCTATAGCCTCCTAAAGTTTGAGTTGACATAGGTCCACATACATCACTATGTATTAGGCCTAGCAACTCTCCCACTCGTTCACCTTTTCCTGTAAAAGGTAACTTAGTCATCTTGCCTTTTAAGCATGATTCGCATGTTTCGTATGAATCCAATTCAAACGATTCCAGAATTCCACATCGGTGTAATTCGGACATGCGTTTCTTGCTTATATGGCCAAGACGACAATGCCACATATAGGAGACTATTTGATTATCCTTTCGAGCACTCTTGTTGCTCGCTTCGATATTGCAAATGTCACTGGATACGTTCAACGTATAAACACCATTGCTTAAAGTTCCAGTCCCATAAAGAACCCCATTCAAAGTTATGTAACAACAATTGTTACTAAACATCAAATGGAAACCATTTCTATTTAAACAAGAAATAGAAATGATGTTCTTTATCAACGAAGGAATATAAAAGCAATTGTCCAGTTCTAAGACAAGTCCTGCAGGGAGTTTCAACAAATACGATCCGATGGCGAGTGCAGCAACCTTTGCTCCATTCCCAACACGTAAATTTGACTTTCCCTTGACGAGTCTTCTTCTATTCCTTAGCCCATGTATGTCATTACATATATGTGAGCCACACCCAGTATCCAATACCCAAGTGTCTAAGAAAATAGAATGACAATCAATAAAGAAGATTTCTGAAGAAGATGGGGCATTCGATGCCTTATCCTTCTTCACGGACTCTTGATAAACCTTGCAATTTCTTCGCCAATGACCCTCCTTGCCATAATGATGGCAAGTGCCCTTTTGAGCTGGTTCTGTCTTTTAGCCTTTTTCTTCTTCCCCTTCTGTTGTTCCTTTGACTCCCTCTTAGAACCTTTCTTCGAGGAATCAACTAACAACACTGCCCTCGCTCATGCTTCTCGTAAGACTCCACAGTCTTCAAAGATTCGAGCAAAGACACAGATGAACCTCCTTGCATCTCAGATGAAGAGGAGCTTGAGACTTCGAACCTTCAATCTCACTTGCTCATCAACCAACTCACAGAGATGAAGGACTACGATATGAGCATCCATATGCTCATGCCGCTGTAGCTTGGGTTCCAACGCTGCTAGCATGATGCAACTCATTTGTTCGTAATCACTCACATGTTTCGATAGGCCAACAATTGGTCCAGTTACATCATCACTAGAAGGAAGAGGCGCTTCGAGGACATACACAAGCTTTTCATCCTTGAGAACAATTCTCAAGTTTCTAAGCTAGTCCAAGAAGTTCGGCCCAGTCAATTTATTTGAATCCAAAATGGAACGCAAATTCAAACACATCATGATCAATATATTAACTTAGAAATACAAAACGAGCATATATGAGAAAGATGATTTTAAAATGCATCAATATACATTTATAAATCCCATTCATTTTTCAATTTCAAAACCCCAAAATCACTTCGGGAGATCGTAGGTCCATCTCCGAATGGGCTGATATCCATCATAGTTATGAACAACCTTGGAGAGAGTCCAACAAGCCATTCATAACTACGACGGTAGGTATCTTCTATACCGATTGCATATCACGATATGCAACTATCACAATGTGCTATCAACTAATTGAATGTTCACACATACATCGGGTTGTTAACACATTAACAAGTATGCATCATATGCATAGCACCCAACTTCACCTCCCTTTACATCGACCTTGAGAGAGTCCAACAAGCCGATGCTCTGTTAAAGCCAACCCATTAATCAGACATAGTTTTAATATGGTTAGAGCGCATTCAACCAATTAGCCCAGCTTGAGAGAGAGTCCAACAACCAAAGCTAACGATTGACCTCGACTCTTACCATATTAGTATTAAACTATTCCATGGTTTGAACATATTCTGTGTTCGAGCCGGGCTTGGAGAGAGTCCAACAACCCAAACAAGAAAAGAACTCTGGTTCTAACCATATTAATGGAAGGTGTAGGCTTTAATATTGATTAAGGGTTTTTATGTCTCATCCTCTTTGCATGCAAATAACTATTATCTACATGGCATGGCATACATGGCATACATCTACATGTCACGACACGCATGGCATAATGTTATGCATCTAATGCAATTACATGGCATACAATTATGTCATGTTTATAATTTCCTTATATGTCATAACTATTTATGGAAATAAAATATGTTTAAGATTTGATTCTCCAAATCAAATCATAATTAAATTAGGAAACAAATTTCCAAATCTAATCACATATTTTATTCATGGAATTATTTGATTAAGGAAAATCTATTTAGGAAACCAATTTCCTAAATCTTTAAAACTACTTATGGAAATAAAATATTTTAAGATTTGATTTCCCAAATCAAATCATGATTAAATTAGGAAATAAATTTTAATCTAATCAAATATTTTATTTATGGAAAATATCAATTTCCATAAATACTTCCAACTTTCCAAAAGTGGAAGATTTCCATAAATACTTCTAGACTTTCCAAAATTGAAAAATTTCCATAAATACTTCTAAATTTCCAAAATTTAGAAAACTTCGAGAAATACATTATGACTATCGCAAAACCATTTTTACGATTATGTCGAAACACAACCTGGGCTCTGATACCACTGTTGGGTTTCCGGCACCGCGGCGTGTGTGTGTTCGATCATGTTTCGTAAACATGAGCACAGCGGAAGCACTTAAAAATAATAAATCTATATTTATTACAACACACACAACACACGCATGCTATTACAACAAGTGTAGACATAACCGTAAATTAAAATTTGCAATAAAAGGAAATTAAACTACGTTATACCTTCCGTATGACGTGTAGCGGGAACGACATCAACCGGAACGATCCTCGTAAGAATCGTCTCTATCCGTATCCACGCCGAGCTCCTCGGGATGACTTCGCTAAGTCACGAGCTTCGTCTTCGTACGGGTTACTAGCCTCGTGTTGAAGACGACGTGATCGAGAGATGATCACGATCCGAATCCAAATTCGGATCCAAAACGAGTTCTCAAAACTCGCTTCTCCGGAGAGGTATTCGTCAACCGTTTGACGAATCCTTCGTCCTCCACCTCAGAGGATTACCGGAGATCAAATCCCCGGTAAGTTAGCCACTGTCGGAGCACTAACCGTCGTCCAAACGACGCTCCGACGAGAGGAGGAGAAGCTGTCCAGAAAACTGGACAGCTTGGTGGAGGATATAGGCGCCGGCCAACCAAGGAAAGAAAAGGCTCACCTTGATGCCAAACCTATAGGAGATCACCGGAGGGTCGCCGGAGGTTCACCGGCTGAAGCTTGGTCGCCGGCAACAAGTTGGAAGGCTGCACCACAAGCTGGGCGGCAACAAGATATTGGGCGGCAGCAATATGTTGGGCGGCAACTAGGTTTAGGGTTTTGGATTAGTTAGGGTTTAACAATCCCTTAAGCCCACTTTTATAGAGAACTAATTCTCTTAATGGTTAATGGATCATATCCATAAAGCCCGTTAACCCGCTCCATTAAGATAAGTTAAAATAAACCAAACCATGATGGTTTATTTTAAGTTAAAACGAACCGAACCAACCTTTGGTTCATTCGTTTAATATAAACCAAACCCTTTGGTTTATTCTCATCCATTGGATTAGAACCAAACCATTTTGGTCCATCCATTATGTCTTCATAAGACACGGCCCATCCACGCTTCCATTGCATCAAACAATTTCATGCTCGCTTTATGTTTGGTCCAACCAAACATAGTTTCTCTCGGTCTGAGAATCCCATTCTCAAGCTCGTTTTAAATCCTTTGGATTACACTCGTTGTGCGTGTGACCAAATAGGTTCTCGGTTTATGTTGTCCGTCTATAATTAACCATTAATTATAGAACGATCATGAGTGGCACCTAGTAGTACATCATGATCCCCAATTAACCGAAAAGATCAACGGTTGATCCAGAACTATTTCTGAAACCCTTCAGTAGCTCGAATGAATCGTGCCCCATTCCCTTCACTCATCTTATACCCACTTGGTTCAGGACATGGTCTATTGTGTCAGTCCCCACTAGGCTGACTACGTCACACCTAGCCCAAGTATCTTTTCCTCGTCCTACGGATTCTAGTTACTCCACATGTATCGAAGAGTACTTTACTCTAAACATGTAATGCTTTGGCCAAAGACTTTAGTAACAATCCGACGAGAGGCCATGGGTATACATCTCCTCGCAAGGAGTGGTGAATCCTTTATAGGCTATTCAAACACCTTCGATTACTTCGACTTATACCCAATCATCCCGGGTCCACATCTCCTCGGAGATGTTTGCTTAAGATGTCAAAGCATAAGTCTCCATGATCAAGATGACTTGAATACCGCAAGTCAAAGGAACATCGCACTTAAGCCACAGTAAGAACTTCATTGACATATCTATATATGCAGAGAACTATATGAAGTCTTACGGCTGGTCACTCCAATGAACTAGTTACCATAACTAGCATCCACGATTAACTCCGGACATCACAATGTCTCCAGCCAGTGAGAATCAGCTGCTTGGATACACCAAGGAGTATACCTCGTGCTAGTCTCGACAGAATTGATGGTGTCCAAATCCATCAATTCATCAACTAGGGATAATTCCGATACATCACAATTACACATGTAGAGATACTCACTAGTTGTGATCCAATCACAAATTCTCTCATGCTGTGAATCGTATCGTGGACATTCAGTAAATGAGTTTAAGATCCAATCAAATACATTAAACATGTATACTCAAATAGTGAATCTTCATTTATCATATAAATGGTTCATACATAAGGCGATTGCCTTAGGACATCTCTCATATATTACTAACACACTTGTCAAATCCTGATGGAGGCCGTGGGAATTTATAAAAATTTCCCTCTCCCACTTAGTAATTTGAAATTGAGGAATTTTCCTAGCCTACGACATGCATATCAAACAAAAAGCAATAAATATGAAAAATAAATTATTTTCCAACTATTATGGCTTTTGTCTTCAATATGTCTCCCGTCGCATCGCCTTCTCGTCCGCTCCTCCTGCGCCATGTACAAGCCATCCGGAGATTCGAGCCGAGACTAAAACCTATTTTAATTTACATCCATCGATCCTATACTCCACGAGGGAGTGTACATGAAATCTAGATTGAAAGTAAAATAAAATAAAGAGTGGCTAAACAATATTGTATCTAATTTACAAAAAATCAAATACTAGCCTCGTCAACCCCGAGGATTCAACAAAATATACACATACAATCACATACACACATATGGCCATAATAGTCGGAGCTTATGCCTGCAACCAAAGAGTTAAACTACACATATCATACTATTATTTGGCACATATAATATATGAAAAGTGCATAAAAATTAACCGAATCCTAAACACACAAAATTGAAAACCTTGGCTCTGATACCAGTTGAAGGGTTTTTGCTTATCGAGTCCGTGAGGGGAAACTTTGCTTCCCACTTCACCTCGATTGCTTGATCATGGTGATCCCTTCTATGTCTCCGGATTAAAAAATTTAATCCTAGACAAAAGAAATTGCCAAAACAACCAAGTCATCATCGTGCTATTCGTTTAGAGAGGTCACTTGAACAAACTCGTTGTTCAAGAGACCATCCTCTATTCTACGAGTAGCTGTGGAATAAACGATGTACGGATCGCCGGCTTTTGTATTTATGATCGGGATCCAAGTATTATTTAGCCACATTCATAAAGTAAACATCCACACAACACATGCATATAATTGAAAAGCAATTATAAACATAATACAAAAGAACACTAATCAAAATAAACAAGATTATACCTCTTGTTATACCTCTTGATCTTCTATTGTATGTCCTTCCTCTTTTTGGATTTCGTGTGGGCGATGATCTTCCAAAAGTTGAAGCTCGTAGATCGCCAATCTTCCTTCCTTGTTCACTCCAAACAAAGGAAGATCATAAAACAAAAACTCATCTTCCCATATAGAACCAGCCGCCAAGTCAATAAACTCGATGTTGCCACCGGCCAAGGAAGAGAACATGGAGTATGGAAACCGACCAAAGGAGATTCAAAGAGGGCATGGGCGTTGGCCAACACTTGGAGAAGAGAAAGAAAAATAATCCTCCTCCATGTTGCCGCCCAAACCCTAAACTAAGCTCTCCTAATTTTTGGCCAAGGATGAAGGGAAGAAAAATAGGTTGAGCTCCAACCAAGGTAGAGGGAAGAAGGAAGAGGAGTCGGCCAACCTTAGGAAGAAGAAGAAGAAGAATCTCTCCTCCACTTGTTGCCGCCCACCAACAACCCTCAAAACCAAACCCTAGTCGCCCAATCCTATTCCTATCCCAACTAGGATTGCTTGCCACCCAAGGGAAGCAACCCTAATGCCAACCATCATAAGCCATAGATGAAAGGGAGAAGCTTGGGCGACGGCCAAACCAAGGGGAGAAGAAGGAGGAAGGGTTTCGTCCACCTTACGAAGAAGAAGAAGAAGAAAACTTTCCTAAATTGTGGCCACCCAAAACCCTAAGTCTCCTTTGCCCTTGCCGCCCAAAACCCAAGCCCCTTTCCTCTAAATTGTGTCTTGCCACCCACCCCTAGTACACCCTTTTATAGAGTTAGGGATAAGCCTTGGTTCAATCTCCACCATTGGTTCTAGGGATTTAATCTCAACCGTCAGATCTAGAGATTTAATCTCAATCGTCTTATCTTAGAGATTTAATCACTACCTTTGGATCTAGAGTTTTGTTTCTATCCATTGGATCTAAGCTTCATGAGGTGTTAATAAGCTACAATAGGGACCATGAGGAGTAGTTGGATCTTGGCCACCCATGGATCAAGCCCACATAAAGTCCAATCCACTAATGATTATCCATTCCACTAGAGGATTATCATTGATCTACCTCACCAACCCCCATAAGTTAATATGCGCTCCATATATTATTTGTATATTTTCTCCCCGTGTTTAAGATCTCGAATGTCCGTCGATTAATTAATTTACTGACCCTTTATTAATCAACAACTAACTCCTTGAGTAGTACCACTCAACCTTTTCATCATGTCGGACCAAGTCCACTCGCAGGGTTTACATGATGAACCTTATGAGCTCCTCAAGGGGACATCATCATCCTAATATATAGGACACGGTTTCCTCCTATAATCAATGGCACACCATATAAATAATATCATCTCCCAACTTACCGAGCCTATCGATTTAATCTATAAATCTCGCCCATTGGTAAATCAAAGAGATGAATACTAAATATATGTGCTCGTTATTATATCGGGATTAAGAGTATGTACTAAATAATATCTGAGGTCCGATTCGATTATGTAGTCAGCAATAAATCGAATCACCTCTAAGTCGGTCCTGCTCAATACACACAAAGTGAACTAGTGTGATTCTATGGTCAAGACAAACCAATACCAAATCACACTACAACCATTCTGATGGTTTGTCCAAAGTCATCTCGGTTGTGAGCCTTTACTTATACTTTGCAAGGAGCCGATAACATGATCTCCTGTGTGACACCACACACCACGTTATCTACAATGTAATGTATTAGACAATATTGCATAACTATAAAAATGCAAACAATGATCATGTGATTCTTATTTCAAAATAAAGATGTTCATACAAAAGGTAGACTTTTCAATATACATCCCTACAAAAACTTGAGGTAGATTTACTGTTATCCCTATCTGATTGGAAGTCGGAATCTGTGTAACCCACAGGGAGTAATTGGTATGCCTGGTAAACTAGCATATAATCCCTAGTCCTTCTCAGGTACTTCAATATATGCTTTACCGCAGTCTAATGTCCCTATACTGGATTACTCTGATATTTACTGACCATACCCAAGGCAAAGCAGATATCCGGTCTCATACATAACATCTCATACATGAGGCTTCCTACTACCGAAGCATAAGTAACCGCCTTCATCTCCTCTATCTCCTCAGATGTTCTAGGACACATCTCCTTAGATAAAGGAACTCCATGACTGAAAGGTAGAAAATCTTTCTTGGAGTTCTACATGCTAAAATGATCCATAATGGTGTCTATGTATGAAGCTTAAGATAAGCACAACATTCTTTTCCTGTGATCCCTTATAACCATGATCCCAAGGATGTATCCCACTTCTCCCAAGTCCTTCATATCAAACTGTTTTGACAACCATACCCTTACGTCCGATAACACCTTGACATTGTTACCAATTAACAAAATGTCATCTACGTATAGTACAAGAAATACTACTATGTTTCCGTCACATCTCTTGTATACACAAGACTCATCCGGGCTTTGAATAAATCCATAAGACTGGATTACCTCATCAAAGTGGATGTTCCAAGACCTCGAAGCTTGCTTCAATCCATAAATGGACCGATTAAGCTTGCACACAAGATGCTCTTTGCCCTTTGCAATGAATCCCTCTGGTTGCTTCATATAGATGTTTTCCTCAAGACTTCCATTAAGGAAAGCTACCATGACATCATTCTATCATACCTCATAATTCATATGAGCAGCAATACATAAGAGAATTTGGATAGACTTAAGTATGACTACCGGCAAAATGGTCTCCTCATAATCAATACCCTCTTTCTGAGTATACCCCTTCGCAACAAGCCTCGCTTTGAAGGTCTCAACCTTCCCATCTATTCCTCTCTTTCTTTTGTAGATCCACTTGCATCTAATGGTTTTTACACCATTGGGTGGTTTTACTAGCTCCCAGATCTGATTTAAATCCATAGATTCAATCTCAGCATTCATTGCACTTTGCCAAGATACTGCATCTTTATCTTGGATTGCCTAGTCATATGTCCAGGGATCAGGTTCATGTTCGCCAGGGATCAAATCAGAAGATTCTCCCAAGAACATGAATCTATCAGGCTGTCTCACAACCCTCCCACTATGACGAGGTATCACCTATATATCCTCTGTGACACGCGGTGCAATGACTTGTGGTATATTCTCTTGTACCGGTGGTACTGAAGTAGTGACTTCCCCTTTCAATTCCTCCAGAACAATCTTACTCATGGGCTTGTGGTTCATCACATAGTCTTCCTCTAGAAATCTGGCGTTCGTGCTAATGATCACCCTCTGATCTCTAGGACGATAAAACAAACCACCTTTCTTTCCTCTAGGATAGCCAACGAACATGGGCACTTCTGTACGAGGTTCCAACTTACCAGCATCTGCCTTTAGCACATGTGCTGGACTCCCCCAAATCCAAATATGTCTCAGACTAGGCTTTTGCCCAGTCCACAATTCTGTGAGAGTAGAAGACACTAATTTAGATGGAACCAAGTTCAGAATATACACTGCTGTTTCTAGAGCATATCCCAGAGCGAATCTGGCAACTCAAAATAACTCATCATCGATCTAACCATCTCCATAAGAGTCCTATTCCTTCGCTCTGCTACACCATTCTGCTGGGGTGTGCCAGGTGCAGACAATTGGGATTGAATCTCAGCCTTTGATAAGTAATTCCTAAACTCTCCCAAGAGGTAGTCACCACCACGATCAGATCGTAGTGTCTTCATACTTTTACCTTAACGTTTCTCCACATCAGCCTTGAATTCTTTGAACTTGTCAAAGAATTCAGACTTGCGGCGCATCAAGTAAATGTTTCCATACCTTGAATAATCGTCTATAAAAGAGACAAAATATTCAAAGCCACCTCTTGCCTGGATAGACATAGGACCACACAAATCAGAATGAACCAATTCCAACACATCTTTGGCTCTATACCCCTTGGCCTTGAAAGGCCTCTTGGTCATTTTACCTTCCAAGCAAGATTCACAGGTTGGGAAATTTTCCACCACTAATGAACCCAGAGGTCCATCAGCTATCAACCTTTGAATTCTTCTTAGGTTAATATGACCTAGCCTTAGATGCCAAAGATATGTTTGGTTCATCATCGAAGGTTCTTTTCTCTTATTGGAATTAGAAGATGAGTTATTCACTTCTATTTGCATCGTGGGAGCTTTTGGTTCGAGTGTATACAAATTTCCTATCAATGCGCCAGAACAAATAATCTCCCTATTCCTTTTTATAACAACTCTGTTATTAAAAGAAATAGAATATCCATCCATAAACAATTTAGAAACCGAAATCAAGTTCTTTCTAAATAAAGGTACATAAAGGCAATTTTTAAGAACCAAAACTTTATTCCTCTCAAAAGACAAATAAACATCTCTCACTGCAATAGTCGCCACCTTCGTGGCATCGCCCAAGTATACGGTAATCTCCTCTTTCGCCAGTCGTCTGGTTTCCTGGAACCCCTACAAAGTATTGCAAACATGATTAGTGGCTCCCGTATCTACACACCAGGTGTCGGTAGATAACACTGCTAAACATGTTTCAACGACTAGACCAAAATATATACCTTTGTTCTGCTTGCGGTTGGGACAGTCCTTCTTCCAGTGTCCAGTCTGCTTGCAAGTGAAGCACTTGCCTTTCAGCTTCTTCACTCCTCCCTGAGTTCCTCCCGCCACCTTTGCCCCAGCTTGTTTCTTCTTCTTCTTGCCTTTCGGCTTAGAAGTAGAAACATTTTGGGCAACCATGGCCTGCGCCTGAGCACTCTGACGAAATAGCCCCTCTGCCGCCTGGAGTTTTGTCAAAAGCTCCACCAACGAATACAACCTCTTGTTCATGTTGTAGTTCATGCAAAACTACTCAAAACTCTTAGGTAGAGATTGGAGAATGATATCGACCTGGGTTTCCCCATCGATCTCAGCTTCGAGGACTTCTTGCTCATTTAAATGAGCCATCATCTTGAGAACATGATCCCTCATGGGTGTTCCCTCGATCATGGTGGTTGTCATCAAGTTCCTCATGGCTTCCTGCCTTGCAGCCCGATTCTGGTGTCCGAAAATCTCTTTGAGATTGAGCATAATGTCATAAGCAGTGTGCATGGCTTGATGCTGATGTTGCAGTACATTTGACATAGATGCAAAAATGTAACATCGCGCCATCTCATCAGCCTTAATCCACTTCTTATAACTCTCCTTCTCCTTTTCCCCAGAATCATCCGCAGGCTTAGGAGGGCACTCTTCGAGGAGTACATATTTGTATTCCTCAGCAGTCAAGACAATGCCAAGATTCCTCTTCCAATCAACATAATTGGGTCCAGTAAGTTTATTTTCTTTCAGTATCACAGCAAGCGGGTTGAAAGTCATTTTGAAAAAACCTAAGAATCACATAGATTAAAATATTAGATTTCAAAAAATTATTGATTCCTCAAACAATAAAATTTTAAAATCAACCAACACCTCAAAACACCGAGAATATCGTATGCCACGATAGTGTGGACGTATACGAATTCTACATTTGTAAGAGGAGGTTTTACCCATTAATTTTACTATCTTGTCAACCTAACTTTTTGACAAATAAAATTAACAGTTGGTTCCTCTTCGGCCCTACAAATAAAAGAAGTGACTCCGATGGGGAGGATACTTATATTTGTATCTTAGTGTTCACCTTTACTCGGTACCAAGGTAATTATCTTAGATTATGTGCCTTTCGATGGGGAAGTACACACGCTCCTTAATAATTTCCTATAACCATATTCGACTTGTGATCCACAAACAAACTCATCCAATGTGGAGGAAGGCACTCAGAGCCGACGCGCAAGTTTGTTTGCATTACATGTCAAATCGTAATGGAGGCCGTGGGAATTTATAAAAATATCCCTCTCCCACTTAGTAATTAAAAATTGAGGAATTTTCTAGCCTACGACATGCATATCAAACAATAAGCAATAATTATGAAAAAAATATTTTTCAACTATTATGGCTTTTGTCTCCAATATGCCTCCTGTCGTATCGCCATCTCGTCTGCTCCACCCGACGCCATGTACAAGCCTTCCGGAGATCTGAGCCGAAAAAAAAACTATTTTAATTTACATCCATCGATCCTATACTCCACGAAGGAGTGTACATGAAATCTAGATCGAAAGTAAACTAAAATAAAAAGAGTGGCTAAACAATGTCGTACTTAATTACAAAATTAAATATTAGCCTCGTCAACCCCGAGGATTCAAAAAAAATATACAATTACACACATACAATCACATACACACATATGACCATACTAGTTGGATCTTATGCCTGCAACAAAAGAGTTAGCCTACGCACATCCTACTATCATCCGGCATATACAATACATGAAATGTGCATAAAAGTAACCGAATCCTAAACACACAAAACAAGAAACTGTGGCTCTGATACCACTTGAAGGTAGGAAACTTCGCTTCCCACTTCAACTTGGTCTCTTTTTCATGGCGATCCCTTCTACGTCCCTAGATAAAAAAAATTTATCCTTGACAAGGAGGGATTACCAAAGCTACCGTTTCATCGGTGTGCTATTCGATTAGAGTAGTCACTCGAACAAACTTGTTGTTCAAGCAACCTACCTCTATTCTCCGAATAGCCACATAATAGACGATGTACGGATCTCCGGTTTTTGCATTTGTATTTGGGGTCCAAGTAAATTAGCCACATAACATAAACATACAACATACAAAGGAACAAAAGGAAAACAAAACAAAATTTATACTTCTCAATCTTCTATTGTATGTCCTTCCTCCTTTTGGACGTCGTGTGGGCGACGATCTTCCAAAAGTCGAAGCCTCCTAGATCATGATCTTCCTTTCTTTGCTCGCTCCAAACAAGAGGAAGTATATAATCAAAACTCTCCTCTATCTAGGACCAACCAACAAGCTCCCAGCTTGAAGCTTGCCGCCGACCCAAAGAGAGGGGAAGGTGGGCGCTGGCCAAGAGCTCTGAGGAATCACCCTAACCCTTGTTTCCACCGGCCAAGGAGAAGAGGAAGAAGAGCTTGGACACCGGCCAAGGAGAGGAGAAGCAAGTTTGGGCGCCGACCAAGAAGAAGAAGAGAAAGGAAAAACATTCCAAAATTGTGGCCGCCCAAGCCTCCAAGCCCTAGCCTCCCAAAACTTAATCCCCTCTTGCCTCTCCCTTGCCGCCCACCCCTAGCCTCCTTTTATAGAGTTGGGCTCAAGCCTCCCTTTAATCTCCACCGTCGATTCTAGGGATTTAATCTCAACCATCGGATCTAGAGAATTAATCTCAACCGTCGGATCTAAAGATTTATTCTCCACCGTCGGATCTAGAGTTTCATCTTCCACCATCGGATCTAGGCTCCATGAGGTTTTAATAGGCTACAATAGAAACCATGAGGAGGAGTTGGATCTTGGCCACCCAATGGATCAAGCCCACATAAAGTCCGATCGATTAATGATAATCCATTCCACTAGAGGATTATTATTGATCTACCTCACCAACCCCCATAAGTTAATATGGGCTCCATATATTATTTGTACATATATCTCCCCGTGTTTCAGATCTCGAATGTCCATCGATTAATTAATTTACTCATAATTAATTAATCAACTTCTAACTCCATGAGTAGTATCACTCAACCTTATCATCATGTCGGACCAAGTCCACCTGTAGGGTTTACATGATGAACCTTATGAGTTCCTCAAGGGGACATCATCATCCTAATATATAGGACACGGTTTCCTCCTATAATCAACGGCACACCATATAAATAATATCGTTTCCCAACTTGTCGAGCCTATCGATTTACTCTATAAATCTCGCCCATTGGTAAATCAAAGAAATGAATACTAAGTATATGTGCCCGTTATTATATCGAGATTAATAGCATGTACAACATAATATCGAATGTTCGATTTGATTATGTAGTTAGCAATAAATCGATTCACCTCTAAATCAGTCCTCTATATCAAGATTAAGAGCATGTACAACATAATAAAGTGTACTAGTGTAATTCTATCGTCAAGACAAACCAATATCAAATTACACTACAACCATACCAATGGTTTGTCCATAACCATCTCGGTTGTGAGCCTTTAACTATACTTTACAAGGAACTAATAACATGATCTCCCATGTGACACTACACACCATGTTATCTACAATATAATGTATTAGACAATATACATAACCATAAATATGCAAACAATGATCATGTGATTCTTATTTCAAAACTAAAGATGTTCATACAAAAGATAGATTTTTCAGTATACATCCCAATAGTGTCTTCCTTTGGAAGTATGAGCGGATGCCATCTTTTCATCCAAAGTGTGCCCGTGTCTTGGGGATACGACCAAAGCACACTTGCCTTCCTTGAGCTCCATTTATCATGACCTTTTGCCTCCAAAATGCCACTCTGCATGTAAAAATAGAAAAAATAGATCTCCAAACTAGAAAATAGTAAAAAAGTGCAAAATAAGGGAAATATGCATGAAACAAGTATGAAATGTAACTAGATGTGTGCTGAAACTACTCCTAAATCTCTATATGATTTGCACACATCAATTGCTTGGATGAGCTTGGAAGGTTAGGAATGCAGCAGTAATTCCCCTTCAAGATCACCAAAAATCAGCAGCCATCTTCCTCCCCTTCGAGCTCCTTATAAAGAACACCTCGGGCTAGATTTCCACCTAGCAGTTGACTGTTCTTACCCAGCATTTGACTGGTCACTTAGTCGTTGCCTCGCAATGGATAATCCACATCAAAAAGTTGTCCATCAGTCGACTGCACTAACCTAGCAGTCGATTGATCAAAGCCACCAATCGACTTCCATGGGCTAGCAATCGACTGTTCAATAATATTTCCTTAGCCACTTTATTCCAGTCGACTTCTATACCCTAGCAGTCGACTGTTATGGACCAGTTGGCTTCTCAACCCTAGCAGTTGACTACTAGAGCCACAGACCAGCAGTCGAGCCTCAGTCGACTACATGACGAGTCGACTAGGCATAACCCCAATCGACTACTAGACTTCTACGTGTCAAACACTCAGCTAGTCAACTAGTAAACCTCAAACATGAGGTTTAACTTAAGTATGATCCCATCATACTTGATAACCACCCATTGCCTACACCTAAGCCTTCTAGTCACCACCATCTGCCTAACGCCTCTCGGATCCCTCCGAGTTCTACACGACTTGTCCATCCTTCACACTAGCCTTCAGGTGCTTCCATCGGCTATTGTCATGCTAACCGAGCCCTTTGCCAAGGTACATTTGGACTTATGCTGCCAAGACTCCTTACTTGCACTTTACGTTGCTAAATATTGAACTTATGCTACCAAAACTACATGCTTGGATTTTATGCCGCCAATATCACACCCTTTGACTTCCTAATTGCCAAGCATCCATACTTAGACTTTCACCGCTAAAGTTCACTTTGACTTTACGCCGCCAATACTACACACTTGGATTTATGTCGCCAAAACTATACCTTTGGACTTTCCTTGCCATGTACCCATGACTTGGACTTTCCATTGCCAAGACCCATGCTTGGACTTTTCCTTTGCCAAGTACTCATGACTTGGACTTCTCAATTGCCAAGTACCTATGACTTGGATGTTCCATTGCCAAGTACCCATGACTTGGACTTTCCTTGCCAAGTACACATGACTTGGACTTCTCAAATGCCAACTACCCATAACTTCGACTTTCCATTGCCAAATACTCATGACTTGGACTATCTTTGCCAAGTACACATTACTTGGACTTTTCAAATGCCAAGACCATTTTTGGACTTCCCATGACAATCGCATTGTCAATCATTTTATCAAACATCAAAATACTACTCGAGTCAAACTCGAGTATGGTCCATCGTGACCTAGGCCGATTGCATCAATAATCTCTCCCTTTTTGATGTTTGACAATACCTTTAAGTTAGGCTAATAATAACCTAAACATAAACACTTCCAATGCCAAAGCATAGTGAAGGTTTACCTAAATCTTACATTCTCCCCCTTGGTCCAAAAACATCTAGGATGCCTTCACTCTTCATAATGATATGTCCAATATCAATAAATGAGAGGCAATCCTCACTTCTCCAATTCTCCCCTTTGGTGACACAATGAGGGTTTCCTAACACAAACCCTTCATTTCTCCCCCTTTGAGGAAAACATATTCATCATCCCTTGATGGATAAACTCCCCCTAAAGGCTTACTCCCCCTTGGTCATTGCACCAACAATGTCCTTGGAGAGACCCTTGTTGTGATCTTTTGCGAAAATAAACGCAAACACAGCGGGAAAAAACACTTGATTCCTCTAGAGATCCATGTATTTTGTTGGTGCAGTAGGCACCTAAGTCGAACCCGAGTTTTGATTATAGCAAACAATACAAAGTTAAGCTCATGTCGTTATCTCACGAGCTGAATCGAGTGTGCAGAAAATTGCTATAGCAAGAGCTGAAGGCTAGCGACACCCGGAGGAAGCCGCGGTGATCGGGCGACACTCGGGTGACTTCGGAGGGAGTCGAAGGAATCGGGTGGAAGGCCGGAAACGAAAGCAACACAGTAAGTATCGAGGTAAGCTCGTGTGTGTGTGAGCGTAAGTGAGGTCGTATCCTCTTTACGGGGATGATCTTAAGCGTAGATCCGACCAAAGACATCCTATAGATGGTCTAGGTTGAGATCGGATGGTCGACGACTGTCGAAATTATGTTTTTGTTGAGCAAACTTTGACTTGCAGCAAGCATCAGTCGACTGCCAGCTTGGAGGACTCGACTGTCGTCAATCAGTCGACTGCCGGAGGTTAGCACTCAACTGATGCTGCCATCAGTCGACTGATGATGGCCATCAATCAACTGATGGTCAAAAGATCAACTTCGAGGAGTCAAGGCTTATCACCAAATTTCAAGGGGAGTGGTGCACAAATATGATTGGCTAGGGTTCGTCTCGAAAAGGGGCTCAAAGGCTATAAAAGGAGGTCCTAACATAGGGTTTCTTCATCAATTCTGTTGGTACAATCGGCCCAGCAATACCTTGATGGTGTTTTGATGATAGACAAAACTCATGACATGGGATTGTCATGGGAAAGTCTAACATGGGTTGGCATGGAAAATCCAAGCATGGAGCTTGGTGTGGAAGTCCAAGGGGGAATCCTTGGCATGGGAAAGTCCAAAGCATTGCGAAGCCGTGCGCTTGGTGCTTGGCATGGGAAATCCAAAGCATTGCGAAGCCGTGCGCTTGGTGCTTGGTGAGAAATGCATTGCGAAGCCGTGCGCTTGGTGCATTTGGGAAGTCTTGAGGACTTGGTAAGTTCACTAGGCTCGGGGTCCTTGATTCGGTGAAGGATGGCATTGCGAAGTCGTGTGCTTGGTGCATCCGAGGGACCGCCGGATGGGGAGCGAATCGAGTGAGCCCAAAGGGAAGCATACTTCTAGGGCATGAGACGCGAAGGATGGCGTTGCGAAGCCGTGCGCTTGGCGCATCCGAGGGACGTAGGCCGAGGGAAGAGAGTTTTGGTGGGGAACTCCATGAGGGATAAGGTGGACTTGGCCAAGTGGCTAAGACTGAGTGTCGGAGGCTCAAACTTGATGTTTGAGGGTTTACCCGATGGTCGGATGCTCAAACAACTTGGTGTTTGAGGTTTTGCCCGACATCAGTCGACTGGCATAGGTGCCGGTTCGACTGATCCAAGTCGACTAGAGTTAGACTGGTGTAAGGCTAGGGTTTTGTGCTTAGCGATCATGCCGTATGTGATCGGCCCGAAGTCGATAGCGATCGGCTAGGATGGCGGATCGGTGATGGAGTGTCGCGAGCAGCGCTCCGAGCCATTGGGCGATCGACTACTAGGTCACCAGTCGACTGATGGGCATCATCAGTCGACTGGTAGGTGATATGTTGGAACTTGTCCAACGTGGATCTGGCCGTTGTGAGACAACGGCTACGGGGGCAGTCGACTGGGGCCTTTTGGCAGTCGATTGCTAGGCTCAAAAACAGCTCAATGCAGGTTATAAAAGGAGCTCGAGATGGAGGTTTTTGCCAAGGTTTTTGTGGAGCTATTGGAGGGGAATTGCTGCTGCATTCTAGTCCTTCAAGAGCCAATCAAAGCAAGCAACAAGCAAAGCGATCAAAACAATCAGTGAAAGTTTTCTTTTGTATTGTATTTGTGTATTTGCTTGTATTTCTATATTACATTGTAATTGCTTGTGAGAGGTTTCTCCACCTCCGACGTGTTGTCGAGAAGGAGTGTTATAGTTAGTGTCATGCGCATAACTAGAGCTCGGTGAGCTCGCCCGTGGAGTAGGAACCATTCGGTTCCGAACCACGTATATCTTTTGTTGTGTGATTGTGTATTGTTGTCAGTTTTATTATTATTGTTATTTCGCTGCACTAACGACAATCGTAGACAAGCAACGCAAGAAGAACGAACGAATTACAACATTCATCGTACGAGGGCTATTCACCCCCCTCTAGCCGGCCAATCGAGATCCGTTTGATCCCCCAACAAGTGGTATCAGAGCCGAGGTCGCTCTTCAAGGACTAACCGCCGCGAGAGCACTACAAGATGGCCGGCTTCATCCATCCACCAAAATTCGATCGAGATTTTTCTTGGTGGAGGAAACGGATGGAGGTATATCTCGAAACCGATTTTGATTTTATGATTATTATAGAAAACGGTTTTGAGATGCCTAGGGACAAACACAACAAGCCCATTGAGAAGTCAAAATGGACCCAAGACCAAATCAAAGACTTCAAGACAAATCTCAAGGTAATCAAGTTGATTAGTGATTTGTTACCTAACACTATTTGGTCTAGATTGGGTGATTATAGGGATGCAAGGGAATTATGGAATAAGGTAATGAAATTCCAAGAAAATTCCCAATCGGCACAAGAAGAGGAGAATGCCGAAGAAGAACCCACAACATTTGAAGATGTTGATGACTTGGTGGAGACCTCCACCTCTAGCATTGAGGGAGAGGAGAGGCAATCTTCCATCCAAGAGCAAGAACAAGAAGCATCCACATCCGGGATAAGTGAAGATCGGGAAGAGGCTTCCACCAACTCCCTAGGTGACTCATGTATTATAATTAATCGTAAAGATTATATTATTTGTTTTGAGTGTAGGGAGAAAGGGCATTACAAAAGCAAATGCCCTAAATTGGCTAAGAAGAAGGCATCGACACCAAAAGTCAACCCAAAGTCAAACGATGCCGGTGTTCCCAAAATCAAGAGCAAAGAGCACATTGTGTGCTTCAAATGCAATCAAAAGGGACACTACCGAAGCCAATGCCCTAGGTGGAGGAAGAAAGGGCAAGAAGGTGCAACTCATGTAGGGGGAGCTCCTAAAGCTAACCCTAAGGTACATTTAGTTAATGTACCTTTAATTCCTAGAGTTAAAAAGCATGCTAAGAATTATTTTAGCTCTCTTGCTATTATCAATGAAAAGCATGCTAAGAGAAATAATAAGGTGTATTGTCTAGGTGCCAAGCATGTTCATATAACTAAGGACAAACCTAGGACTCATAATTCTAGAAATATCTTGCCTAGGGAGTCAATTAGGAGAGTAGAAGAAAATTTGGGTATTAATCCCAAAAAGTCTAGGCACATGCCTAAGAAGAAGAGGTTTTCCCAAAAACCTAATGAAAATTCAAAAATGGGAAAAATAGAGCTAGAGAACCAAGTCTTGAGGTCAAGACTTGAGAGAATGGAGAAAGCCCTTAGAATCATAGAAAATTCAATTCTAGGGTCAAATGCCCAAAAGTCAAGACCTAAGGTTCAAAAACGGTCTAAGGGCAAGGAAGGTTTGGGTGACAAACCTAAGCCCAAGAAGACTTATCATAATGTTCCATTTAATTATGGAACTATTTCTAGGTCTAGGAAAACCAAGGCTAATAGGGAAGCCATCCCTAAGTCTAGCCATGGTATGTGTTTAGTGGCTAACACCTCAAAGAAATCAAATGTAGCCACTAAGAAGGTCAATGGAGGAGTCACCTCTAGAGTTGACTTAGGAAAGACCCAAAAGACTATGGCTTCAAAGCCTAAAAGGGTCATTAGGAAGGTATCTAGGGAAGTTATCCCTAGGGAATACCTTGTTAACCCAAGGAGCTCCAATAGATATTGGGTTCCTAAGAGCGTGATTGATTCACGCTAAGTGGGTTAGGGTGTGTCAACCCTAAGTGGATGGGTGGTTAACCTAGCCATTGTGATTGACACATTAGGGTGTGCCAATATGGTTTGAGAAGTTAAAAATGATTTAAATTGGCACAATTAGGTCTTAGAGGTATTGGTGTGCCATTTTGGGTTTTTGGCACACTAGGGAAATGAATGGCATTAAGGCAAAATGAATTTAATTCCTAAGAAATGGCAAATTAATTTTAACACTTAGGTATTTTATACCTTAGTATATTTTTCTTGCCTTGCTTTACTTGCCTTGCCATGTCATGACATCATTTTCATTTTTATCTATAAAATGTCATGATCATGTTTAGAATTATTTTTAGATGTCATGTATGCTTAGTTCTCATTCACATGCCATGACATCATGATATTGGCATATGTTTTTATCTATATCATATCTATGCCATAATCATATCATGCATGAATTAAAATGGAGTTAAGGACTATGGCATAATTTGAAAGGAATCAAAGAATATTGCCTTAGAAATATGCATGAAAACATAAACAAAACAAAACCCACATCTCACAAAAATTTGACTTGCATGTGTTTTACACATCTAGATATTGGTGAGATGTTTAGGAAAAAGAAAATAAAGGTTTGAAAAACATTTTGAAAACATTTTGAAAAACCTTGGTGAAGCCTATCTTTTGATAGCTATCACCATTGAATGAGATGATACAAAGATGGCTCTTTATTGAAGCTTTTCTTAAATTTTGAACTTTGTATCAATCTCCTAATTTAATGGGTAAAATAATTTTTCAATATTTTTCACCCATAGTGTTTAGGATAAGTATTATACGTATGCATTTTCAAGATTTTTAAAAATACGTATATTTACTTATGGATTTCGAAAATCCAAATTCGAAATTCAAAATCTGATTATCGATCATTATCATCGGGTGGCGATCGTGATCGATAAGTCTTGATCGATTGATTTATGATTTGATCGTTGGTTAGGCCCATGTTCAGCTAGGTTAAGGTCCCTAACCACTCCTAACCCTAGGATATGCTTGGGAGAGCATTAGAGAGGTGGAAATCCATTGGATATGGATTAGGAGTTGGGTTGAGGTGAGTATCAATTTTAAGGTGGATGTGAGTTCATTGTTGAACTTTGCCTTAATTTTGTTTTGGTTTAATGTTCCTATTGGCTTAGGGACTCTCCAAGGACATTGTTGGTGCAATGGTCGAGGAGCAAGCCTCTAGGGGGAGGTATCCATCATGGGAAGATGGATGTGTATTTCCTCATGGGAGGAAAATTGGGTTGCCTCTCTTTAAGTGATATGGGATCACTAGAAAGATGGTAGGCATGTGTTCCTCTAAGGGAGAGATTGTAAGATCTCATTGGGATATGAGACATTCATACCCTTGGAGAGGACCTTTTTGATGTAATGTCAAAAAGGGGGAGAAGTTACCAAGTTACCAATTAGGGTTCGTTGGAATTCTCATTGGGATATGAGAATTGCCAATATGGGAGAATTGGTAGACTTGAGATGGTAGTTTTGTCAATCATCAAAAAGGGAGAGATTGTTGGTGCAATCGGCCCAGCAGTACCTTGATGGTGTTTTGATGATAGACAAAACTCATGACATGGGATTGTCATGGGAAAGTCCAACTTGGGTTGGCGTGGAAAATCCAAGCATGGAGCTTGGTGTGGAAGTCCAAGGGGGAAGCCTTGGCATGGGAAAGTCCAAAGCATTGCGAAACTGTGCGCTTGGTGCTTGGCATGGGAAATCCAAAGCATTGCGAAGCCGTGCGCTTGGTGCATTTGGAAAGTCTTGAGGACTTGGTAAGTTCACTAGGCTCGGGTCCTTGAGTGGGTGAAGGATGACATTGCGAAGCCCTGCGCTTGGTGCATCCGAGGGACCGCCGGACTGGGAGCGAATGGAGTGAGCCCAAAGGGAAGCATACTTCTAGGGCATGAGACGCGAAGGATGGCGTTGCGAAGCCGTGCACTTGGCGCATCCGAGGGACGTAGGCCGAGGGAAGAGAGCTTTGGTGGGGAACTCCATGAGGGATAAGGTGGACTTGGCCAAGTGGCTAAGACTGAGTGTCGGAGGCTCAAACTTGATGTTTGAGGGTTTACCCGACGGTCGGATGCTCAAACAACTTGGTGTTTGAGGTTTTGCCCGACATCAATCAACTGGCATAGGTGCCGGTTCGACTGATCCAAGTCGACTAGAGTTCGACTGGTGTAAGGCTAGGGTTTTGTGCTTAGCGATCGCCATGGCGATCGGCCCGAAATCGACAGCCGATCGGAAGTCGAGCAATGATCGCCGAGGGATGGCGATCGGTGATAGAGTGTCGCGAGCGCGAGCGCTCGCGTAGCCGATCGGCCGACTCTTACTGGGTCACCGATCGTGATGGGCATCATCAGTCGACTGGTAGGTGATCTGTTGGAACTTGTCCAACGTGGATCTGGCCGTTGTGAGACAACGCTACGCACGGCGATCGGGGGGCCTTTTGGCGGTCGCGCTAGGCGCAAAAATAGCTCAATGCAGGTTATAAAAGGAGCTTGAGATGGAGGTTTTAAAAAAGGTTTTTTGTGGAGCTATTGGAGGGGAATTGCTGCTGCATTCCAGTCCTTCAAGAGCCAATCAAAGCAAGCAACAAGCAAAGCGATCAAAGCAATCGGTGAAAGTTTTCTTTTGTATTATATTTGTGTATTTGCTTGTATTTCTATATTACATTGTAATTGCTTGTGAGAGGTTTCTCCACCTCCGACGTGTTGTCGAGAAGGAGTGTTATAGTTAGTGCCGTGTGCATAACTAGAGCTCGGTGAGCTCGCCCGTGGAGTAGGAACCATTCGGTTCCAAACCACGTATATCTTGTGTTGTGTGATTGTGTATTGTTGTTAGTTTCATTATTATTGTTATTCCGCTGCGCTAACGACAATCGTAGACAAGCAACGCAAGAAGAACGAACAAATTACGACATTCATCGTACGAGGGCTATTCACCCCCCTCTAGCCGGCCAATCGAGATCCGTTCGATCCCCCAACAAATTCTAAGTGCTCAAAAGCCTCCGCAACGCTGTGACTCTCCGACGACTCTACAACAACGAAGTGCTGCCAACAACCCTAGCTTAAGTTCTTTTTTTTCTAGTTGTTGGTATAATCTTACTTTGTTATTGCTTTCAATATTGCAATTCTTTTTAATCGAGGTTTTCTATCGTTGCATTTTACTTAAATAGAAGAGAGGGTTTGTCTCTCTATCTTTTTGCTTCGAAGGTTTTTGTAATCGTCAAAATCCAACCTCCAATGAGGAGTGTTTTAGTGAATTGCCCTCCGTACACAGTCTAGGACCGTTAGGGCCTTGGAGTAGTAGCCGAAGGCTACGAACCAAGTAAAAAAATATCTTGTCTCTTTTTGTTTCATTTATCTTTCCGCTGCACTTAATTGTTTTGATACGAACTTGAAAAGAAAAAAAAAAGGTTTTTCACTATTCACCCCCCCCCCCCTCTAGTGAACCGCTTCGATCCAACATATTTACATAAACGATATCGTATCTTTTAGTTACACCTTAGTCGAGAAATTACCCTTGTAGCGTAACCCTTCGCAATCCCGATAGCAACTCCTTGATTGTGGATCTTAGCACGATTAGAATGTCCACGCCTCTATGGTATCCACATGAAGACTATCTTGGAAAAGAAGACAAAACCGTTGGTTGTGATAGCAACCACACACCAAGGCTCTCCTCCAAAGACTAGATTATGGCCAAGAAGAAGGGAGAAGGGAAATGGGAAAATCCCTATATGGCAAAGAGAGGATCCACCCACCTTTCTTTCACGTTGAGGAGTCTCATATACATTTTCATGCATTAATCCCATTCTCATGCATTAACCCCTTTTCATGTAACAATGAGCATTAAATCTCATTTTATGAATTAACCTTTTTGCATGCAAAGTTTGAGAATAAATCCCATTCATGCTTTAATTCCACTGCATGCAACATTAAGCATTAAATCCCATTTTATGCATTAACCCTTTTGCATGCAAGGTTGAGGAGGCTTTTCAAATTCCAATTGCATGCATTAATATCATTTGCATGCAATGTTAATGAGTCCTTTTAAATTCCATTGCATGCATTAATCACATTTGCATGCATTAATCCATTTGCATGTAGTGTCATGAAATCCCATTGCATGCAATTAATCCATTTGCAAGCATTAATCCATTTGCATGCAACAACTCTCATTTTCATGCTTGATTAATCATCATTAATCATGCTAACCTTCTTCAATTGGTTTAACTTGGGTCTAACTCAAATTAAATCAATTTGACTCCAACTCAAGTTTGGCCAAGCAATGAGTCTAACTCATTCTAGTCCATTCAATTAACTAATGATTCATTTAGTCAAACTAAGTGATCCTATCTCCAAAATAACATGTTCTTTGTGTGTGACCCAATAGGTTCTTGCAACATTGACAATGTTTCTAAAACTCTTTTAGAAACATAAGTAATGAGTCACATCTAGCAATGCATCATTGCTACCCAAGTGGCAAGAATATCGAGATCCAACATAACCTTACTGTGGCTACTATAATATATAACCTTGTCATTCTATTCTTGATATATAGATCGATCAATGAGGCATAGATCATGTCATCCTCTTATCAATATTTGTGCTCCTGATCCCCAAGTAGACTCACTCAAACAAATGAGCTCAATATCTCATATTGACTCATTTGAGCATGGTCATGCATTTCGTGGTCCTACTCTATCAAGAGGTCTAAAGATATCACTCCCTTTATATGGGAGGGATATATCTCATCTACATCACTCACATCCCTCCACATAATTTGTTGCATACCCAGTGATCGCCTTTATAGTCCACCCTATTATGGGTGGCGTTTGACGATACCAAAGTACATAACTCCTTATGTAGGGAATCATAGTTATTTTAGGTCTATGGACTAATCATACCAATAGTCACTATGAGAAAGTTTATAACACTCATATGATGATCCATGAAATTTTCTCTCGGCGGGTCAATTCAGTATATATTCTCAAATATATACCCATGTGTCAACATGATATCACATATCCATGGCTTGTGAGATCAAGTCATCAATTGACCTACATGCTAGTCTCAATGCATTAATATTGCCCTTGTATATTAATGCTTGACTAGGAATATTTAAGAATAGTATTCTCTACAGCCTCTCACAATCAATTCTATCAATTAATGTGTTGTAGATAAGAACCTACTTTCTAGGGCATTATTATATTTATTCGGCTGGCACAAGCATGAAGTAAATATAATAACCAAACTTTGCCTTTATTATTAATAGAATATGATACATGAGTCCGTAGTCAATCATCACATAATTGGTACTAAAGCTTACTACTAACAATCTCCCACTAGCACTAGTGTCAATCACTGTAATATCTAATACCTAGTGACCTAGTATGACCATCATGCTTTCTCTGTGCCAAATGTTAGAGCAGGGGAACCAGATAATTGAACCTAGGTTTTGATTATGGAAAAGATCCAAAGTTAAGGTCATATTGTAATCTCATGAGATGAATTAAGTGTGCATAAAATGATTAAGCTAAGCCGAAGGTCAGTGACACCCAGAGAATCCTGAGTCGGAAAACCATAGTGTTCGGGCGACACTAGAAGAACTTCATGGGAGTCGAAGAACCTAGGTCGAAGATCGGAAGTAAAGTGATAAGTCATAAAGGACCAAAGGTAAGCACGAGTGCGAAGAAAAATGGTAAGTTCGTGTCCTCTGTATGGGGACAACCATAGGCGGCGATCCAACTAAGATTTCTAGTGAAAGGTCTAGGTCGAGATTGGATGGTAAGAAACTGTCATATTTACCATATTCCGTGCTAACCTCTTATTGAAGGGAATTGTCTAAGCTGGCAGTCGACTGCTGTGTTGGTGCAACAATGCCCCAAGCATTTATATGTTTTGATGTTTGGATAATCATCTAAGTTAGGCAACAATTTGTGATCTAATTGTTACAATGTTCAAGTGACAGGGAAATCCAAGTATGAAGACTTGGTAACCAAGGTAAAGGTTTGGCGGCATAAGACCAACCATGTTGTCTTGGCGGCATTAAGTCTAAACGGACCTTGGCAAAGGAAGTCCAAAGGCAAGTCTTGGCAGTGTAAGTCCAAGCTTGTAGACTTGGCGGCGTAAAGTCCAAGCACGATTTGGCAAAGGAATACCCAAGACATGACAAAACCGAAGGAAGCTCTTGGAAGCAAAGCACAAAGGATGAACAAGTCGGGGACTCGTAGGGATCCTGGAGGCACAAGGCTTAAGGAAGAGCTAGAAGGTTGAGTCTAGGTCTAGGGGGTGAAATCAAGTATGAATTACTCATACTTGATGAGTATCAGTCAACTGATACGATGTATCAGTCGACTGGTTAGGTGCTCGACTGAGTCAGGATGAAACCCTGACCATCAGTCGACTGCTTTAGTCGTGGCAGTCGATTGATGTTGTGATCAATCGACTGCCAACAGTGGCAGTCGACTGATCAAGTTAAACACAGGTACAGAATGGAGTCTTACTCGACTGATGGAGGGATCAGTCGACTGATGAGAGTGTCGTTGGAGGAAACGACTCTGAATCCCGCAAATTCGGCTATTCAGAAGTCATTAACCGCGCCGACAGTCGACTGATGTTGTGCATCAGTCGACTGATGGTGCTCCAACAGGAAAATCAGCCTTCTCTCTATAAAAAGAGGGCTGGTGGAGGTTTTTTGGGTTAATGCTTATTCTCTGATAATACTCTCAAGCCTCCATGATTTTTCAAGCTTTCTAGTGATTTTAAATCCCCTCCTCCTCTCTCTAAGCTGAAATTTCATTCTTTGTAAGAAGAGGAGGATTGTTGTAAAGGAAAGCTTCATAGTGATTTTGATTAGGGTTGATCCACCTCAAGGATCACCGTGGAGTAGGAGCGCTATTTCCGAACCACGTAAAAGAATCGTGTTAGCATTGTTTTTCATTTGTGTTGTTATTATTTTTGTTGTGCTTCCACTAATCTTTTTGTAGGGACGAAAAACAAGCTATTCACCCACCCGCCCTCTAGCTTCCAATCGATCACCAACAAGTGGTATCAGAGCCCGGATCGCATCGAAAGATCTAACAATCAACCAGAGAAAAAATGGCTTTCAAAGAGGGGTATAGCACGGCGAGGCCTCCGTTTTTCGACGGCAATGACTTCGGCTATTGGAAAGGTAGGATGGAGTATTATTTAATGAATAATATTGAAAATTGGTTTAGTGTTGTAGATGGTTTCGAGAAGCCGGTCGATGAACACGGAGCACCCATACCGACGAAAGATTGGATGAGAGACATGGCCAAGAAGGCTCAAGCCAATGCCAAGGCAACAACCACACTTCAATGTGGTTTGTCAAAAGAGCAATTAAGCAAGGTGGGGCCATTTGAATCGGTAAAGGAGCTTTGGGAGAAGTTGATAGAGCTCAACGAAGGATCCAAGGAAACAAGAAGGGCCAAGAGAGATCTCCTAATTGGCCAACTTCAAGGCTTCTCCATGAAGACAAATGAGACCGTGAGCCAAATACACAATCGCTTCAAAGAAGTAGTCAACGGACTATATGTAATAGGTGAGAAGGTCGACAACCGAGACCTCGTAAGGTATGTTCTCCAAGCCTTCCCTAGAACAACCTTATGGGCTTCAATGGTAGATGCCTATAAGGTCTCTAGGGATCTCTCTTTGGTTAAGTTAGATGAGCTATTTTGTGAATTTCAATTACTTGAACAAGCTAACACTTCATCCAAAGAGAAGGGTATAGCTCTTTTTGTAGGAAAGAAGGACAAAAAGAAGAAGGAGAAGAAAGAAGTGTCTTCCTCATCCGAATCCGAGGAAGACTCATCAAGTAGTAAAGATGAGCTATCGGCAAGCGAGGTGGCTCATTATGTCAAGAAATTTGGTGGGAAGTCAAGGAAACTCACCAAGAAAGATGTGAGGATAATGTTCCAATCCTCAAGAGGTAAGTCTTCAAATAGTTCAAATTCTATACCTAACGTAACTTGCTTTGGTTGCAACAAGAAAGGGCATATAAAGCCAAATTGCCCGGAACTAAAGAAGAAAGAGAAGAAGGAAAAGAAGGAGAAGAAGAAGAAGGAGGCAATGGTGGCACAAACATGGGACACCCTAAGCATGGAGGATTCTTCCGACGATGAAGAAGTATGTCATGCCACCCGGAATTTAGCCCTCATGGCATTGAAGGAAGAAGCCGGGAGCTCAAGTGAGGAGTCCTCATCTTCCTCTTCAAGCGACGAATCATCATCAAGTGATGATGATGAGGTAAACAACTCCCCTAGGGTAGATTTACTTTACAAGACAATTGCATGTCTTCAAAATGCATTGAATAGATCGAAAACTAGGATTAAGGATTTAAAAGTAGAGATGAAATCACTTAAGAGTGTAGAACCTTCTTGTAGTAAATTATCTTGTGATGATGATGCATGTACTCTTAGGGATGAAAATGATGAATTGAGAAAAGAAATAGGTAACTTAAGAGCATGCTTAGAAAAATTTACTAATGGTTCTAAATACCTAGACATGATAATTAAGGATCAAAGGGCTATTTACAACAAGGTCGGAATAGGATATAGACCTAAGGAAAATGAGGTAGCATTTACATCCCTTGTTAGTAGAAAAACCATTATTAAAAGCAATGGTAGAAAGGCTTGGGTTCCTAAGAAATTTCTAATTGATGCTAGTGGTCCTAAGATTTGGGTACCTAAGGATTGTATTTTTCATGTGATATAGGTAGAAGAACCAAGCTTGTGGATCGTTGATAGTGGGTGCTCAAAACACATGACCGGTGATGAGAGAAAATTCTCCACTATCAACCACACTAGCATGGGAAAGGTATCATTTGGTAATAGAGGCAAACTTAAGATTTTAGGAAATGGCACAATTGAGGTATCCCCCAACCTTGCCATTCATAAAGTATTATTGGTTAAAAATATGAAATTTAATTTACTTAGTGTAAGCCGACTATGTGATGCAAATTTTGATTTTAAATTTGATTCCTCAAAATGTTTTATAAGACACAAAACTCTAAATGATTGCATGTTAGTAGGTTTTAGGAAATCAAATATATATTATGTTGATTTATCCTATACTACTAATGCTTCTACTAAGTGTCTTATTGCAAAAGAGGAAGAAAGTTGGCTTTGGCATAGGAGACTAGGACACATAAACATGAAGAACATAGCCAAAATTGCAAAAATGAAGTTAGTCAAAGGGTTGCCTAAAGTCAAATTTCTCAAGGATAAAATGTGTGATGCATGCCAAGAAGGGAAACAATCAAAAACATCACACAAAGGTAAAAATTTACTTAGTACCGCTTTACCTTTAGAACTTTTACATATGGACTTATTTAATTGTCATAGTACCCCTTCTATGATTGGTAGTAGATATTGCCTAGTAATAGTAGCAACCCTATATACCTCTATTATGATAACAATGGGGCTATTGTACAGGCTAAGGAACCTCGCTCTCATCAGCGATCCAACCACATACTACGACGGTTCCATCTCATTTGAGAGATAATCGATAGAAGAGATGTGAGGATATGCAGAGTACTGATGGATGCTAACATCGTAGATCCTTTGACCAAGGCTTTGGTGTTGGATCGAAAGCATTGCTAGAGGGGGGGGTGAATAGCGAGCATAAAATCTTTTCGTTTTTTCGTTCGTTCGATTAAAACATAGAGAAGCACATCGAAAAAAATAAATAACACAAGATTGTTTTTACTTGGTTCACAATCCAACGGTTGCTAATCCAAGGCCCCGCAATCCTTGATTACGTACGAAGGAGCAATCCACTATAGAGTCTCCTCCTCATTAGAGGTAGGAGACAACGATTACAAAAAATGAAAGCACGAGAATAAGGCAACAAGCCTACCTCACCTCGTTATGATTAAAACCATGAATACAATAACTAAATTGAAACAAACTTGTTGCTGCCGATTAAGAAGTTGTAAGCTTGGAGTTGCGTTGACGTTATTACGACGTTAGAGCATTAGGGTTGTAGGAGCACTTGAGAATAAGATTGATGATCTTTGGGTTGGAGTCCTCCCATCATTTTATAGATTTGTTCCTTGGAATAAGTCTAGATGTAGATCCTCAACTTTTGGAACTTATCATGAGGTGGCAGCTTATTTTATCGCGAAGTGTGGCGTCAAACATTATCCATTTTGACCTAGCACACAAGGCTGATTCATCACCATCAGTCGACTGATGTGCAGCATGTTGGTGATCGATTGGAAGCTAGAGGGGCAGTGAATAGCTTGTTTTTCTTCTCTACAAAAAGATTAGCGGAAGCACAACAAAAATAATAATAACACAAATGAAAAACAATACTAACACGATTCTTTTACGTGGTTCGGAGAGAGCGCTCCTACTCCACGGTGATCCTTGAGGTGGATCAACCCTAATCAAAATCACTATGAAGCTTTCCTTTACAACAATCCTCCTCTTCTTACAAAGAATGAAATTTCAGCTTAGAGAGAGGAGGGGGGGATTTAAAGTCACTAGAAAGCTTGAAAACTCATGGAGGCTTGAGAGTATTATCAAAGAATAAGCATTAACCCTAAAAACCTCCACTAGCCCTCTTTTTATAGAGAGAAGGTTGATTTTCCCGTTGGAGCACCATCAGTCGACTGATGAACAACATCAGTCGACTGCCAGCGCGGTTAATGACTTCTGAATAGCCGGATTCACGGGATTCAGAGTCGTTTCCTCCAACGACACTCTCATCAGTCGACTGATCCCTCCATCAGTTGACTGATGGAGGTATCAGTCGAGTGATCACATGCTGCAATCGAGTAAGACTCCATTCTGTGCCCGTGTTTAACTTGATCAGTCGACTGCCACTGTTGGTAGTCGATTGATCGCAACATCAGTCGACTACCATGACCAAAGTAGTCAACTGATGGTCAGGGTTTCATCCTGACTCAGTCGAGCACCTGACCAGTCGACTGATACATCATATCAGTCGACTGATACTCATCAAGTATGAGTAATTCATACTTGATTTCACCCCCTAGACCTAGACTTAACCTTCTAGCTCTTCCTTAAGTCTCGCGCCTCCAGAATCCCTCAGAGTCCGTGACTTGTTCATCCTTTGCGCTTTGCTTCCAAGAGCTTCCTTTGGTTTTGTCATATCTTGGGTTTTCCTTTGCCAAATCGTGCTTGGACTTTACGCCGCCAAGTCTTCATGCTTGGACTTACACTGCCAAGACTTGCCTTTGGACTTCCTTTGCTAAGGTCCGTTTGGACTTAATGTCGCCAAGACAACATGCTTGGTCTTATGCCGCCAAACCTTTACCTTGGTTACCAAGTCTTCATACTTGGATTTCCCTATCACTTGAACATTATAACAATTAGATCACAAATTGTTGCCTAACTTAGATGATTATCCAAACATCAAAACATATAAATGCTTGGGGCATTATTGCACCAACAATCTCCCCCTTTTTGATGTTTGGCAATCATTTAAGTTAGGTCTTTCAAGGATACGCACATAATCATATTTCCAAATCATACATCCAATTCTAACTTAAACATTTCTTCTCCCCCTTTGACATACATCAAAAAGAGAAAAAAGAAAAAATCATATATTTCATAAAAGAATCGAATGTGTTATAATCTTGAACTAAGGTATAGAATTGACATTTAGCTCCCCCTTAATCCAAGATATAGTTCATGATGAGCAAAAGACATGTGGAGCAAAAGCCTAACAAACAATTTGAAGATTAAATTCTAACTTTGCACCAACAATGTAAATCTTGGGATGAAAAAGATATATTTTATGAAACTCCCCCTAAAGCACGCATTAAACAGTTTTAAAAATTTGTTTATACTCAATATTATCATGCTATAGTTTTAGGACATCAAAGATACACTAAATATCAAAAAATGGAGCTATTTATCAGAAAACACAATGTATCAGTCGACTGGTTTCTGAACCAGTCGACTGCTACGCCTGAAATCCAAATTTCAGCATTTTCATCCCAACTTCAGAAATGCATTAGAAATTCTAGAAAACTCGAAAAATCACGAAATTTTGTGCACACATTTCTGAGATCATACTTTATCAAGGAAAAATAATTTGAAAAATATATATTTTCCAGATTTCAGGATTGATACAAACTTGGAAACTAACAAAAGTTCTAAAATTTTGCAAACTTTGTATCACTTTTGTGTTCCACTTGAAAACTGTTTTTCAAAATATGATAACCATAGTTTAAAATATGTTTTATTTGACATTTCCAATTATGTTCTTGGAGCTATATGCACATCAGTTGTGTATAAGCTTTCCCAATGATTGGTCCAATGAAGGATTAATGTCTCTAGATGACACTTTGGTTCATAGTAATGCATCATAACAAGCATGATGAACCAAGTGCATCTTCCTAACATCTCACATGTTGTCTAAGTGGCTCAATATAAAAATCATGGTTTCTTAGGTATTTTGTGAGATTCTTAAAGGTATAAATCCTAGGATTTCTATAGGATCATGCAAACCTACACCTTTATTCAACCAAGCACATTCCAAGTTCTCTCCTAAGTGATGAGAATTCTACCTCGGGGAGAGCCTTGGTAAATATGTCGGCTAGGTTGGACTTGGATTCAATGTAATTAAGCTCAATGTCCCCCTTAGCCACATGATCTCTAATGAAGTGATGTTTCACTTCAATGTACTTAGTCCTAGAGTGATGCACCGGATTTTTGGTTAAGTTTATGGTGCTCACATTGTCACAAAATACTTTCATGTTGGAGTAAGATAGCTCATAATCTTCTAAGGTATGTTTCATCCATAGTAGTTGAGCTACACAACCACCCATAGCCACATACTCGGCCTCGGTGGTGGATAGGGCAACACAAGGTTGCTTCCTACTACTCCAACTAACTAGGGAGGACCCAAGGAATTGGCATCCACCACTAGTACTCTTCCGATCCAATTTGCAACCGGCATAATCGGAATCGGTGTACCCAACCAAATCAAAAGACCTAGTCCTAGGGTATCATAGTCCTACATTTAGTGTGCCTTTAATATATCTTAAGATTCTCTTAGCGACAACTAAATGAGATTCTTTTGCACAAGATTGATACCTAGCACACATACCAACTGCAAATAATATGTCGGGTCTACTAGCGGTTAAGTACAAAAGGCTACCAATCATGCTCCTATAGAGTGTAAGATCAATTTGTTTTCCTTCATTATCACTATCTATTTTAGTATTGGTTGCCATTGGAGTTGAAACTACCTTAGCATTTTCCAAACCAAATTTCTTAATCATTTCCTTAGCATATTTGGTTTGATAAATATAAATTCCTTCACTTGTTTGTTTAACTTGTAATCCTAGGAAGAAATTTAATTTCCCAACTAGACTCATTTCAAACTCTTTTTCCATATTTTTAATAAAGTCTTGGAGAAGTTCATCATTTGTTGACCCAAAGATAATGTCATCAACATATACTTGGGCTACAAAGATGTCCATTGATGTTGACTTTATAAATAGAGTTTGATCTACACTACCCCTTTGAAAGTCCTTAGAAATTAAGAAAGATGATAACCTTTCATACCAATGTACGCGGTTAAGGATTGCGGGGCCTTGGAGTAGCAACTACTGGGTTGTCAACCAAGTAAAAATAAAGTACCTTTTTTTTTCTTTTACTTTCCGCTGTATTTAAGTTTAATTAAATGAAAAGATGAAAAGTTTTATGCTCGCTATTCACCCCCTCCCCTCTAGTGATGCTTTCGATTCAACAGAACTTCCAGATCCAAACAACCTACTTTGTCGCATCAGATGCAGTAATATACTCGACTTCTATTGTAGAATCTGCGACTGTGTCTTACTTCGAACTCTTCTAGCTCACAGCACCACCGTTCAGGTAAAATACATACCCGGACTATGATCTAAAATCATCCCTATCGGTTTGGAAGCTTGCATCACTGTAACCCTTTACAGCTAGCTCCTCATCGCCTCCAAATATCAAAAAATATTCTTTCATTCTTCGTAAGTACTTAAGAATGTTCTTGACAGCTGTCTAGTGACTTTCACCTAGATCTGACTGGTATCTTCTAGTCATGCTCAAAGAATAAGAGATATCGGGGCGAGAACAAAGCATGGTGTACATGATAGACCTTATAGGAGATGCATAAGGGATATGATCCATGCAGTCTCTCTCCTCCTTAGAAGAAGGACATTGAGTCTTCGAAAGACTCACACTATGTGACATTGGTAGAAATCCCTTCTTGGAATTCTGCATGGCAAAACGATTTAGCACCTTGTCAATGTATGTACTATGACTTAGGCCAAGAAGTCTCTTAGATCTATATCTATAGATCTTGATGCCCAATATATTGGCTGCTTCTCCTAAGTCTTTTATCGAGAAACAATTCCCAAGCCAAGTCTTCACAGACTGCAGCATAGGGATATCATTTCCAATAAGAAGTATGTCATCAACATACAAGATAAGAAAAATAACTATGCTTCCACTAACCCTCTTGTAGACACAAGGTTCATCTTCATTCTTGATGAAACTAAATTCTTTGATCGCATCATCGAATCGAAGATTCCAGCTTCTAGATGCTTGCTTTAAACCATAAATGGATCTTTGCAGCTTGCATACCTTTCCAGCATGCTTTGGATCTACAAAACCCTCGAGTTGTATCATGTACACATCCTCGAGTAGGTTTCCAATCAGAAATGTAGTTTTGATATCCATTTGTCAGATCTCATAATCATTGTAAGCTGCAATAGCAAGCATGATCTGAAAAGACTTAAGCATCACAACTAGTGAAAAAGTTTCATCATAGTCAATACCATGAATCCGCTTGAAACCTTTAGCTACCAATCGTCCTTTATATGTATGCATAAGACCATCCATGTCAGTCTTTCTCTTAAAGACCCACTTACACCCAATGGGTTTAACCCCTTCAAGTGGATCAACCAAAGTCCATACTTGATTAGTGTGCATGGATTCCATTTCAGACCTCATGGCCTCTAGTCATTTCTCAGAATTTGGGCTCATCACAGCTTCCTGATAGGATGTAGGCTCATTCAACTCAACAAGCATAACATCATCATGGTCAGACAAGAGAAATGAATATCTCTCTGGCTGATGACGTATCCTATTAGACCTATGAAGAGCTTGATCTACTTGAACAAGTTGTTGCTCCACAACTTCTTGTGTAACAATCTCATCATCCACAACACTTTGTGGTGCCTGTTCAATTTTCATCAAGGCCTCAATGCTATCTATATCTTGAACTTCTTCAAGATGGATTTTACTCCCACTTGTTCTTCTAGAAATGAACTCTCTTTTTAGAAATATGTCATTTCTAGCAACAAACACTTTGCCTTGTGTGGGATTGTAAAAGTAATATCCCTTCTTCGTTTCCTTGGGATATCATACAAAGTAGCACTTGTCTGATTTGGGGCCTATTTTATCGGAGACTTGACGTTAAACATAAGCCTCACAACCCTAAATCTTTATAAAAGACATTTTGGGACTCTTCCGAATCCATATCGTATATGGTGTCTTTATGACAGTTTTAGATGGAACATGGTTATGTGTAAAGATAGTCGTCTCTAGAGTGAATCTTCAGAAGGAAGTAGGTAAATCAATCTGACTCATCATCAATCGTACCATATCTAATAAAGTACAATTTTTTTATTCGGATACACCATTCCACTGTGGTGTTCCAGGTGGAGTGAGTTGAGATATGATCCCACACTCAGTAAGATAGTCACGAAACTTTTGCTAAGGTATTCACCACCTCGATCTGATCAAAGCATCTTAATACTTTTGCCAAGTTGTTTTTGTACTTCACTCTTGAATTCTTTGAACTTTTCAAAGGATTCTGACTTATGTTTCATGAGATACACATAGCCGTATCTACTGACATCATCAATAAAAGTGATGAAGTACTGATAGCCTCCTCTAGCAGCGATATTGAAAGGGTCACATACATCAGTATGTATGAGTCATAACAAGTCTATCGCTCTTTCGCCATGTCCACTAAATGGAGTCTTGGTCATTTTGCCTAGAAGATAGGATTCACACGTCTCATATGATTCAAAATCAAATGAGTCCAGTAATCCATCTTTATGGAGCTGGGCGACTCTCATTTTTGTGACCCAGGAGACAATGCTAGAGATATATTTGGTTCAAATCATTCGATCTGAATTGTTGGGTATTTATGTTATAGATTGGGTTATCAAAATCGAGAACATAGAGTCCATTCACTAGATGTTCTCTACAATAGAACATTTCATTTAAATAAACAGAACAACTTTTGTCCTTTATTATAAATGAGAAACCTCTCTTATCCAAACAAAAAATAGAGATAATGTTCTTAGTTATGACAGGTACATAATAGCACTCTTCTAGTTCTAAGATATATTAGTTATATATGAGAGGTGTCCTAAGGCAATCGCCTTATGGTTGTACCATTTATTTAATAAATGAAGATTTACTATTTGAGTATACAAGTTTTCATGTGTTTGATTGGATCTTAAACTCATTTACTAAATGTCCGGAATACAATTAACAACATGAGAGATTTTGTGATTGGATCATAACTAGTGAGTATCTCTACATGTGTAATTGTGATGTATTGGAATTATCCCTAGTCAATGAATTTATGTACTCGAACACCATCAATTCTATTGAAACTAGCATGAGTTATACTCTTGTTCCTCACTGGCTGAAGACATTGGGATGTTCGGAGTTAATCGTGGATGTCAGTTATGGTAACTAGTACATTGGAGTGACTAGCTGTAAGACTTCATATGGTTCTCTCCATATATGGATATGTCAATGAATTTCTTATTCTAGCTTATGTGCGATGTTCCTTCGACTTGCGGTATTCAAGTCATCTTGGTCATGGAGACTTATGCTTTAACATCTTAAGCAAGCATCTCCGAGGAGATGTGGACTCGAGATGATTGGGTATAAGTCGAAATGCCCGAAGGTGTTTAAATATCCTACAGAGGATTCACCACTCCTTGCAAGGAGATATATACCCTATGGCCTCTCGTCGGATTGTTACTAAAGTCTTTGGCCAAAGCATTACATGTTTTGAGTATTGTACTCTTGGAAACATGTGCAAAAACTAGAATTCATAGGACGAGGAAGTAATACTTGGGCTAGGTGTGACATGGTCAACCTAGTGGGGATTGACACATAGACCATGTCGTGAACCAAGTGAGTATAAGATGAGTGAATGGAATAGGTAACGATTTATTGTAGCTGCTGAAAGGTTTCAGAAGTTGTTATGGGGTCAACCATTGATTTTTCGATTAATTGGGGATCATGATGTACTACTAGGGTGTCATTCATGATCATTCTATAATTAATGGTTAATTATAGATGACCAACATAAACTGGGAACCAATTTGGTCACACGCACTACGAGTGTAATCTGAAGGATTTAAAATGAGTTTGAGAATGAGATTCTCATATCAAGAGAGACTTGGTTTGGTTGGACCAAACATGGAGTGAATATGAAATTGTTTCAGTTGCATCAAAAGCATAGATGGCCCGGGTCTTATGAAGACATGATGGATGGATCAAATCAGTTTGGTTCTAATCCAATGGCAGAAATAACCCAAAGTGGTTTGGTTTGTTTAAAACGAATGAACCAAAATTGGTTCGGTTCATTTTAACTTAAAATAGACCAACGCGGTTTGGTTTATTTTAACTTAAGTTAATGGAGCGGGTTAACGGGTTTTGGTTGTGAACCAATAACCCATTGAGAAAAGGTTTCTTGAGAAAAGATTTTAGAGAAAAGGTCTTGAGAAAAAGTCTCTTAATGGATAAGAGATACTTTCTCTATAAATAACGGGGATGAGAAATAACCCGTGATGGAACGACTGAGGTTTTGGAAACCCAAGCCATTTTTTTTCTTCTCCTCCCTTGGTCTTGTCGCCCAACCTTGGTGTTGCCGCCCACTCTTGGAGTTGCTGCCACCTCCTCCTTGCCGTCAGCCAACCACCAGCCGCTGGTAGTCCTCCGGCTATCCTCAGCCACCGACCAACCTCCCTTGGCCGCTGGTGACCAAGGAGCAACCGGCCAACTTGTTTGGCCGGCCATCTCCTCCACCAAAACAAGCTATCCAATTTTGGACAGCTTGCTGTCCTCTTTGGCGAGAGGTCGTTTGGTTGACGTTTTGCACTTCGACAGTGACCTATTTGTCGGGGATTGGATCTCCGGCAATCTCCTTTGGTGGAGGACCAAGGTTTCGTCAATTGGTTGACGAAAACCGCTTCCGAGAAGCGAGTTCCTGGAACTCATTTTTAGATCCGAATTTGATTCGAATTGTGATCATCTCTCGTGAATTTGATTCGAATTTACAACGACTTCAACACGAAGCTAGTACCTCTCGTGAAGTCAGAGCCCATAGCTTTGTGAAGCTATCCCGACAATACTCAGCGTGGATATGGATAAAGGCGAAACTCATGAAGGGTCGCTTGGTTGATGTCATTCCCGCTTCACGTAATTCGTCTGGTATACCTAGTATAAGTTTTCTTTTATTGCAAAATTTGAAATGACGATTATGTCTACACATGTTGTATTCTACATGAGTGTGATATGTGTATTATAATAAATTAATTTATTACTTGTTTTAGCTTCCGCTGTGTGCATATTTACGAAACATGTTCGAACACATACCCACGTCGGTACTGGGGATACCCAACAGTGGTATCAAAGCCCGACTATGTTCCGACAAAATTATAAAATTGTTTTACGATAGTCATAATTCTATTTTTGGAAATTTTCTACTTTTGGAATGCTTAGAAATGATTATGGAAATTTTAATTAGTAAAGAAATTCAAATTGGAAATTTTCTAATGTGATTAGGAAATTTGTTTCCTAAATTAAATTTGAATTTCCTTAATTAATATTTTCCAATAATAAAATATGTGATTAAGTTTGGAAATTTATTTCCTAATTTAATCGGTATTTGATTTGGGAAATCAAATCGCAAACATATTTTATTTCCAAAATTAATTATGACAATATGGAAACTACTTATACATGCCATAATTGTATGTCATGTAATTGCATTAGATGCATATCATTATGTCATGCCATGTAGATAATAGTTATTTGCATGAAAAGTGGATGAGACTTTAAAACCCTGACACAATATTAAAGCCTACACCTTCCATTAATATAGTTAGAACTAGAGTTTCGTTTCTTGTTTGGGTTGTTGGACTCTCTCCAAGCCCGGCTCGAACCTGAACATGTTCAAACCATTAAAATAGTTTATTACTAATATGGTAAGAGTCAGAGGTCAATCGTTAGTTTGGGTTGTTGGACTCTCTCCAAGCCTGGCTAATTGGTTGAATGCGCTCTAACCATATTAAAACTATTTAGCGATTAATGGGTCGGCTTTAACTTGGAGCATTGATTTGTTGAACTCTCTCCAAGGTCGATGTGAAGGGAGGTGAAGTTGGGTGCTATGCACATGAGACATACTTGTTAATGAGTTAACAACCCGATGTATTTGTGTGAACATTCAATTAGTTGATAGCACATTGTGATAGTTGCATATATGTGATATGCAATTGGTATACTTGATACCTACCATCGTAGCTAAGAATGACTTGTTGAACTCTCTCCAATGTCGTTCTTATCTATGTTGGATATCAACCCATTCAGAGATGGACCTACGATCTCCCGAATTGATTTTGAGGGTTTTGATTTCGAAAAATAAATGTATGTTGATCCATTTAAATCATCTTTCTCATATATTCTCAATTTGTATTTCTAGGTTAATCGCTTAACCATGACATCTTTGAATTTGTGATCTATTTTGGATTCAAATAAATTGACTGGGAAGAACTTCTTGGATCGGCTTAGAAACCTGAGAATTATTCTCAAGGCGGAAAAGCTTGTGTATTTCCTCGAAGAGCCTCTTCCCTCCCGTCCTAGTGATGACGCAACTCCGGACCAATTGTTGGCCTATCAGAAACATGTGAGTGATTCTGAACTAGTGAATTGTATCATGCTAGCCGCAATGGTACCCGAGCTGCAGAAGCAGCATGAGCATATGGATGCTCGTAAGATAGTCTTTCATCTCTATGAGTTGTTTGATGAGCAAGTAAGAAAGGTTCGAAGTCTCCAAGCTCTTCTTTACCTCTGAGATGCAAGAAGGTTCATATGTGGTATTTCTCAATATACTGAAGACTGTGGAGCCTTCTATAAAGCATGAGCAGGGGACAGTGCTATTAGTTCATTCCTCGAAGAAAGGTTCTAAGAGGAAGTCAAAGGAACAGTAGAAGGGGAAGAAGAAAAAGGCTAAAATGGCAGAACCAGCTCAAAAGGGCATTTGACATCATTCTGGCAATGAGGGCCATTGGCGAAGAAACTGCAAGATTTATCTTGAGTCCATGGAAAAAAAATAAGGCAACCGATGCCCCATCTTCTTTAGATATCTTCGTTATTGATTTGTTAGTAATATATGAGAGATGTCCTAAGGCAATCGCCTTATGTATAAACCATTTATATGATAAATGAAGATTCACTATTTGAGTATACATGTTTTATGTATTTGATTGGATCTTAAACTCATTTACTGAATGTCCACGATACGATTCACAGCATGAGAGAATTTGTGATTGGATCACAACTAGTGAGTATCTCTACATGTGTAATTGTGATGTATCGGAATTATCCTAGTCGATGAATTGATGGATTTGGACACCATCGATTACGTAACCGAGACTAAGCGCGAGGTATACTCATTGTTATATCCAAGCAGCTGATTCTCACTGGCTGGAGACATAGTGATGTCAGGAGTTGATCGTGGATGCTAGTTATGGTAACTAGTTCATTGGAGTGACCAGCCGTAAGACTTCATATGGTTCTCTGCATATATAGATATGTCAATGAAGTTCTTACTGTGGCTTAAGTGCGATGTTCCTTTGACTTGCGGTATTCAAGTCATCTTGATCATGGAGCCTTATGCTTTGACATCTTAAGCAAACATCTCAGTGGAGATGTGGACCCGGGATGATTGGGTATAAGTCGAAGTGATCGAAGGTGTTTGAATAGCCTATAAAGGATTCACCACTCCTTGCGAGGAGATGTATACCCATGGCCTCTCGTCGGATTGTTACTAAAGTCTTTGGCCAAAGCATTACATGTTTAGAGTAAGGTACTCTTCGATACATGTGGAGTAACTAGAATGTAGGGACGAGGAAATGATACTTGGGCTAGGTGTGACGTGAGTCGACCTAGTGGGGTGACACTATAGACCATGTCCTGAACCAAGTGGGTATAAGATGAGTGAAGGGAATGGGGCACGATTCATTCGAGCTACTGAAGGGTTTCAGAAATAGTTCTGGATCAACCGTTGATCTTTTCGGTTAATTGGGGATCATGATGTACTACTAGGTGTCACTCATGATCGTTCTATAATTAATGGTTAATTATAGATGGCCAACATAAACCGAGAACCTATTTGGTCACATGCACAACGAGTGTAATCCAAAGGATTTAAAACGAGCTTGAGAATGGGATTCTCAGACCGAGAGAAACTATGTTTGGTTGGACCAAACATAAAGCGAGCATGAAATTGTTTCAGTCGCAATGAAAGCGTGGATGGGCCATGTCTTATGAAGACATAATGGATGGACCAAAATGGTTTGGTTCTAATCCAATGGATGAGAATAAACCAAAGGGTTTGGTTTATTTTAAACGAATGAACCAAAAGTTGGTTCGGTTCGTTTTAACTTAAAATAAACCATCATGGTTTGGTTTATTTTAAGTTATCTTAATGGAGCGGGTTAACGGGCTTTATGGATATGATCCATTAACCATTAAGAGAATTAGTTCTCTATAAAATAGGGCTTAAACCCTAACCCTAATGCTAATGAAGTTTTGTCCGCCCAACCCTAGCCTCCTTTTGTTGTTGCCGCCCAACATGGTGTTGCCGCCAACTTCATGGAGCTGCTGCCACCTCCTTGCCGCCGGCATCCAAGCTTCAGCCGGCGATGCTCCGGCGACCCTCCGGTGATCTCTTGTGGGTTCGGTGATAAGGTGAGCTCCACATCTCCTTTGGCCGGCCTCTATTCCTCCACCAAAAGCTGTCCAGTTTTTCTGGACAGCTTGTTTCTTTGTTGTCGGAGCGTCGTTTGGACGACGGTTAGTGCTCCGACAGCGGCTAACTTACCGGGGATTTGATCTCCGGTAATCCTCTGAGGTGGAGGATGAAGGATTCGTCAAACGGTTGACGAATACCTCTCCGGAGAAGCGAGTTTTGAGAACTCGTTTTAGGATCCGAATTTGGATTCGGATCGTGATCATCTCTCGATCACGTCGTCTTCAACACGAGGCTAGTAACCTGTACGAAGATGAAGCTCGTGACTTAGCGAAGTCATCCCGAGGAGCTCGGCGTGGATACGGATAGAGACGATTCTTACGAGGATCGTTCCGGTTGATGCCGTTCCCGCTACACGTCATACGAAAGGTATAACGTAGATAAATTTCTTTTATTGCAAATTTTAATTTACGGTTATGTCTACACTTGTTGTAATATGCATGCGTGTGTTGTGTGTGTTGTAATAAATATAGATTTATTATTTTTAATTGCTTCCGCGGTGCTCATGTTTGCGAAACATGATCGAACACACACACGCCGCGGTGCAGGAAACCCAACATGATTGTCATTCTATTTTCTTAGACACTTGCGTATTGGATACCAAGTGTGGTTCACATATATGTAATAACATATATGGGCTCATGAATAGAAGAAGACTCATCAAGGGAGAGTCAAATTTACATATTGGGAATGGAGCAAAGGTTGCAGCACTCGCCATCAGAATGTATTTGTTGAAACTCCCTACAAGACTTGTCTTAGAACTGGACAATTGCTTTTATGTTCCTTCGTTGATAAAGAACATCATTTTTATTTCTTATTTAAATAGAAATTGGTACCATTTAACTTTTAGTAACAATTGTTGTTACATAACTTTGAATAGTGTTCTTTATGTAACTGGAACTTTAAACAATGGTATTTATACGTTAGGCGTATCCAGTGACATTTTCAATATCGAAGCGAGCAACAAGCGTGCTCGAAAAGATAACCAATTGACTCCTACATGTGGCATTGTCGTCTTGGCCATTTAAGCAAGAAACGCATGTCTGAATTACACCGATGTGGAATTCTGGAATCGTTTGAATTAGATTCATACGATACATGTGAATCATGCTTAAAGGGCAAGATGACCAAGTTACCTTTTACTGGAAAAGGTGAACCGGTGAGAGAGTTGCTTGGTCTAATATATACTAATGTATGCGGACCTATGTCAACTGAAGCTCTAGGAAGCTATAGCTACTTCATTACCTTCACCGATGATCACTCACAATTTTGTTGGTGCAATCGGCCTAGGTCACGATTGACCAGTGTTGGTGCAGGGGCACTAGATAATCGAACCTGTGTTTTGATTATGGCAAAGACACACAAAGTTAAGTTTATATTGTTATCTCACGAGCTAAATCAAGTGTGCAGAAAAGTACTAAAGCTGGAGCTGAAGGCTAGCGACACCCGGAGGAAGCCGTGGTGGTCAGGCGACACTTGAGTGAATTCGGAGGGAGCCGAAGGAATCGAGTGGAAGGCCAGAAGCAAGAGCTACTATCGAGGTAAGCTCGTGTGAGTGAGAGATTGTAAGGTCGTGTCCTCTTTACGGGGACGACCGTAGGCGACGATTCGACTAAGACTTCTTGTGGAAGGTCTAGGTCGAGATCGGACGGTTAGAAACCGTCGTATTTATCATTTTCCGAGCTAATCTCTTACTGCGAAGTAGCGGTGGCTGATCATTCGGGACATTGGGCGATCGCTGATCGTTATCGACGGATGATGAGATCATCGATCGTATCATCGATCGGTGATGAGACATCGATCGGTGATGGCGACGATTCAACTTTTGCGCTAGGTCAAAACGGATAACGTTTGACGCGGCCACTTCGCGATAAAAATTTGGAAAAATTCATGATCCGTTCCAAAGAAATAGGAGACAAATTCAGAGGCTAAAGTCTATAAAAGGAGGGGAGGATTCATCTCCAAAGAACATCAATTATTCATCAAGTGCTCCTACAACGCCAACGCTTCAACACCGTCATAACGGCCTTAACGCCAAAGTTTTGATCTTCTTCGGCAGCAGATTCAAGTAATATTTTTGATATTATATTCTGTATTTTTATCTTCATAACGAGGTGAGGTAGGCTTGTTGCCTCATCCTCGTATATTCGGTTTTTGTAATCGTTGTCTCCTACCTCCAACGAGGAGGAGACGTTTTAGTGCTTTGCCCTCCGTACGCGGTCTAGGACCGATAGGGCCTTGGAGTAGCAACCGCTGGGTTGTGAACCAAGTAAAATAAACGTATTCATTTATTTTCCGCTGTGCTTACTTTGTGTATCGAACGAACGAAAAAGAAAAGATTTACGATCGCTATTCGCCCCCCCCTCTAGCGACGCTTCTCGATCCAACAATTGGTATCAGAGAGGGGGCGCTAAGATTTGGTGAAACCACCAATCTAGCACGTTTTGGTTTTCTTTTCGTATTTTTCGATTCGTATATTTCTTAGGTTTTGTTTCCCGCACTACTAATCCAAGACCAAGTCTTGGTACATAGTTTTTGGTTGTGTTTTTGCTAGTACTAATCTCCTTCGGAGTACCTCACGATCAAACGAGCATAACTTTTGCTACGAGTGGACTCACGAAACGATCTACCCACCAAATCGAAGCTCTCTGAAAGATCTACACTTTTTACAGGGGGTTTACCCCCGTAACAAGCTGTTTCCAGCCCCAAAATCCAGCGTTTAGTACCCTTTCGGGGACATCGAAGGTCGTAAGTTTCAAATTTTTTTTAGTTTTTTATCCTCCTTATTTATTTCTGTTTTTTTTCTATTATTTCCCGCATTACTAATCCAAGACCAAGTCTTGGAATTCTCTTTGGTTTTTATTTGTGTTTTTGCAAGATACTTAATGGCTCACATTGAGGGATATAGCACCACCCGACCTCCGTTCTTTAACGGAGATGATTTCCGTTATTGGAAAGGTCGGATGGAGTGTTTCTTGAAAACACAAGTCGAGACTTGGATAATAATCCAAACCGGCTTTGCTTTACCCACCAATGATCAAGGAGAGCCCTTGGATTTCAACAAGTGGACAAATGCAACCAAGAGGCAAATCGAAGCCGATGCAAGAGCAACCCAAATATTGCAATGCGGCTTGTCCAAGGAGGAACTCAACCGCATCGGACCATTCATTAGCGCCAAGGACCTATGGAATAAATTAATTGAGCTACACGAAGGAACACCCGATGCTAAGGTATGTAAACGTGACCTTCTTTTCAATAAGTTGTATAACCTCAAGATGCAGGAACACGAGGCGGCAACACAACTGCGCCCGCGTCGGGACATTGTCAACGGCCTACACACCATCGGACACAAGGTCGAAAACCGTGACCTATTAAGTGCGTTCTTAATTCATTTCCTAGGACTACCTTGTGGGCATCCATGGTCGATGCCTACAAAGTCTCTAAGGACCTATCGAAGCTTAGGTTAGATGAATTATTTTCCGAGTTTGAACTTCACGAGCAAACTAACGTGATCCGGGCCGAGAGAGATATTGCTTTACTTGGGACAAAGAAGCAAGCCACCTACTAGGCAAGTAGATGAACTCGAACCCAAGACGAATCCGAATCCAAGAGGAGGCCATAATAGTCAATATTGTGCGGAGAATAGTTCGACAAGAAAGAAGGAAATTGAAGAATGAGAACCAAAAGAAAAAGGGAGCAAGGAAAGCCTTCCATGCAACTTGGGACAACAGAGAAGACATAGCTTACATGGCAAGAACGGAGGAGTCCGAGTCAGAATCCGAAGCCGAGTCCAACTACAACTCCGACTCCGACCCCGAAGATTATTTCGAGAGAAAACTCAAAGCCGGACCAAAAGGGAAAGTTAAGGTTGATTTCTCTTTAATTAGTACACTTTACAGTACAATTAAACTGCTTAATAGGAAATTAACTAAGTCCGAGTCTAGGGTTGAGTCGTTACTTGAGGAGGTTGAAACCCTCAAGCAAGAGGCTACTCTAATCTCTTCAACTAGTCAAGTTCAAGAGAGAAACTCAACCCAAATTGAAAAACTTGAGAAGGAGAATTCTCTCTTGAAAGACCAAGTTCAAGAGGTCGAGGCTAGGTTGGAAAAGTTCACGTTGGGATCTAAGAACCTTAACCGACTACTTGGAACCCAAAGAGTCGTGTACAACAAAGCCGGACTCGGATTTAAGTCAAAGACTACGAATAGGTCTTATATGTCTATCGTAAATCGTAGTCATCAAAGAGTCCAAGCATGGGTCCCAAAGGTTTTATTAAATTCACATATTAGGACTAATAAGTATTGGATTCCTCAGGATCAAGTTCATTATTTGAATAGACCTTATTGGTTCAATGGTCTAGGGGGAGCTAACACTAAAATAGTATACCCGCTTACTTAGCAAAACCATTGCATGCTTAGAATTTCTGTTAACTTGTGAACATACTTAGAATACGTACATAACCGACTAAAATCCTTCGAAAAGATTGAGCCTCGGGGAGCCTCTTTTCATAAATAACTAGTTAGTCAACTCTTGATAATATAGTATCAGGACGCGGCGAGATGATAGTACGTTAGGGAGACAAAGTCTCGTGTATTCGAGCTAGATAAGGCGTATCTAGCTTGGTGCACTTGACCGAGTGGAACTAGCTGAAGCTACCTCGCCGTATCCTAAACTAGTTAGACCAGGAAGTAACCCTAAGTGACTTAAGTAATATTTTCTTGAATTTGGCTTTGTCTAAGGAAGTGGTCGTTGTTCCGATCAAAGAAGGCCCCTGTGCCTCGCCACGACCTGGAAGCCAGTTTCTCGAAAAGTTACTTAACGATCTAAAGGTTAAATCTGAATCTAACCCAAGGTTGACTATCTTTAATCAATTTAAAATCATCTCACAAAACATATAAGGTGAACAAATTATGAGACACATAGAATGGGTGAGATGTTAAGGATAATTGAAATATACTTGAAACAATCCCTTCAAAATACTACTTATTTTCTCAACTATTGTACTTAACAACTCTGAGGCCAAAGTTTAGTGCCCCCTACATCTCTTATACTTCATATATTTGACTAAGGGGGAGAGCAAACTAATCTTAAGGGTTATATTATAAATCTTTAGATTATTGGCAGTGAGAGGACACACCTCGAACCAATCTATCTAACTATTGCTAGACGCATGCTTGGACTCATATTTGATTTATCTAGATGCATTCATAAGCGACATTGTTTTAAACCCCTATTTTATACAAAAACCCCAACACTCTTTTTGATTTATGGCAAAAGGGGAGAAGAGCAAAAGTTAAGGGGAGTAACAAAATTTCATTTTGAAACACAAAATTTGCTTTTGAAAACTAAAGTATCTCTTTCAAAACTCACCTAGGGTTAAGGAGGAGTTTTGGTTAAGGGGGAGTTTTTGGGAATGGCATTCATCATCTACTATATGTGTTTTATGCTTTAATTTCCCTTAACTTTGTGTTGGTTTGCCATAGATCAAAAAGGGGGAGATTGTTGGTGCAGGGGCACTAGATAATCGAACCTGTGTTTTGATTATGGCAAAGACACACAAAGTTAAGTTTATATTGTTATCTCACGAGCTAAATCAAGTGTGCAGAAAAGTACTAAAGCTGGAGCTGAAGGCTAGCGACACCCGGAGGAAGCCGTGGTGGTCGGGCGACACTTGAGTGAATTCGGAGGGAGCCGAAGGAATCGAGTGGAAGGCCAGAAGCAAGAGCTACTATCGAGGTAAGCTCGTGTGAGTGAGAGATTGTAAGGTCGTGTCCTCTTTACGGGGACGACCGTAGGCGACGATTCGACTAAGACTTCTTGTGGAAGGTCTAGGTCGAGATCGGACGGTTAGAAACCGCCGATGATTTATCATTTCCGAGCTAATCTCTTCACTGCAGGAAGTGGCGGTGTGATCATTCTTCGGACATTGGCGATCGATCAGATCGTCGATGAGATGCATCATCATCGATCATCACCGATCGATGAGATGCATCGATCGTCATCACCGATCGATGAGAGGCATCATCCGACCGATGGCGACGATTCGACTTTTTGCGCTAGGTCAAAAGCGGATAACGTTTCGACGCCACTTCGCGATAAAAATTTGGAAAAATTCATGATCCGCTCCAAAGAAATAGGAGACAAATTCAGAGGCTAAAGTCTATAAAAGGAGGGGAGGATTCATCTCCAAAGAACATCAATTATTCATCAAGTGCTCCTACAACGCCAACGCTTCAACACCGTCATAACGCCGACGCAACGCCAAGTTTTGATCTTCTTCGTCGGCAGCAGATTCAAGTAATATTTTTGATATTATATTCTGTATTTTTATCTTCATAACGAGGTGAGGTAGGCTTGTTGCCTCATCCTCGTATATTCGGTTTTTGTAATCGTTGTCTCCTACCTCCAACGAGGAGGAGACGTTTTAGTGCTTTGCCCTCCGTACGCGGTCTAGGACCGATAGGGCCTTGGAGTAGCAACCGCTGGGTTGTGAACCAAGTAAAATAAACGTATTCATTTATTTTCCGCTGTGCTTACTTTGTGTATCGAACGAACGAAAAAGAAAAGATTTACGATCGCTATTCGCCCCCCCCCTCTAGCGACGCTTCTCGATCCAACAACCAGGACTCGAGCTTGACTCGAGATATGTTTTGATGTTCGACAAAAACATATGACAATGTGATTGTCATGGGAAAGTCCAAGTGGGACACTTGGTATTTGGGAAAGTCCAAGTCTTGAGTACTTGGCATGGAAAGTCCAAGTGGGACACTTGACATTTGGGAAAGTCCAAGCATGGGTCTTGGCAATGGAAAGTCCAAGCATGGGTCTTGGCAATGAAAGTCCAACATGGGTTGGCAAGGGAAAGTCCAAGCTTGGGTCTTGGCATTTGAGAAGTCCAAGAGGTTTGATATTGGCGGCGTAAAGTCCAAGCGGGAGTCTTGGCAACATAAGTCCAATGGTTGGCGGCGTAAAGTCCAAGCGGAGTCTTGGCAGTGTAGACACCGTTAGCATGACATAGCCGATGGAAGCACCTGAAGGCTACCGCAATTGATGAATAAGTCATGGATGACATGGAGGGATCCGAGAGGTGTGAGGCTTACGGAGGTGTCTAGAAGGCTTAGGTCTAGGCTAAGGGTGGTCTAGCAAGTATGGGGGCACCATACTTGGGTTAAAACCACATGTTTGAGGTGTGTCAGTCGACTGGTGCCATGTGGCAGTCGACTGGCATGAGTCAACTAGGGTTTGACTGCGGGAAGTGCCTTAGCAGTCGATTGCCAGAGGAGGGCAATCGACTGATTGGCCGAGTAGTCGACTGATCTTGTGATCAGTCGACTGGTGCTCGGTTTTTTAGGCATAGAATAGAGTCTGACTTGACTGCTAGGGTTAGCAGTCGAGTGGAGGCTCGAACAGTCAACTGATGGTCATAATCAGTAAATTGATGTTGGATCCGTTGGATTTTTCTAGTGTGGATCTAGTCGTTGTCTCACAACAACAATGGCATCAGTCGACTGATGGTCCCGAGCAGTCGACTGATCGACAATTTCTAGCACAGGTTGAAGCTTTAAATGGAGCTTGTGAACGAGAAAAACGCCAGCAGTTCTTGAGGGAATTTGGGGCGATTTGCTGCTACAAATCAGGGTCTCCAAGTGCAATCCAAGCTACCAAGCATTCAAGCAATCTAAAGCAAAGTGTTGTAAAGTTCTCTTTACTTGTTTTCGTATTACTGTTGTAATCAATTGTATGAGGTTTTTCCACCTCCGACTTGTGTCGAGAAGGAGTGTTTGCATAGTGGTGTGTTTGTAGCATCGCTAGAGCTCTTTAGAGCTCGATCTGTGAAGTAGGAACCGTTCAGTTCCGAACCACATTATATCCTCGTGTTGTGTCGTGTTTGTCTATTACATTATCGCTTTATTATTATTCCGCTGCACCCTAACGAAGTTTGTAGATGAACACGCGAATGATTTCCATCGAGCAATGAAATCAAGCTATTCCCCCCCCCCCCCCTCTAGCTTCCAAGGATCCCCTACAAGTGGTATCAGAGCGAGGTTGCTCTTCTAAGTTTAACAACTAAGGGAGCACGCTAGAGGGTGAAGATGGAAGTTCAAGAGAAACTAGGATGGGATATCAACACACCTAAGAAGGGTTTAGACAATGGAAGGCAAGGATCGAAGACTTCCTAATGATGAGGGACTTCGAAGAATGTTCCATCTTGATGGAGGGATATAGCTATCCAATAGAACCAAAGGGAGAGTTCCTCAAGAAAAAGAGATGGACCAAAGAGCAAGTCCAAGCCTTCGAGAGAAATGATAAGGTAATAAAGTTTTTAATTAATTTAATATCTAACAATATCTTGTGTATGTTAGGTAATTATGTAAATGCCAAGGAGCTATGGAGCCAAGTGGCCAAGCTCCATGAAAGTCCATCACCGGTCCAAGAGGAAGGGACCGAAGTGGAAAATGCATCATCCTCACAAGGAAGTGAGGACTTGGAGGTTGAGAGATCATCAACATCCAAGGAGGAAGAGGAAGTAGAATCGGAGGAGACCTCCACCTCTAGGATTGAGGGGGAGGAGATTAGATCACTGAGCAACATCAAGAAGAAGCTTCAACATCCGATAAAGATGAAGAAGCTCAAAATCCAACTCCGGCACCTATCACCACCATAGGTAACTCAAACATTGTGACTAAAATAAAAAATCATATAATATGTTTTTAGTGTAGGGAGCAAGGACACTACAAGAGTAAATGTCCTAAAAGGATAAAGAAGTCTCCTCTGGCACCAAAAGTCAAGGATGTCGATCTCACAACAACCAAAAGCAAGGAGCAAGTGATTTGCTTCAAATGTCGGCAACCGGGACATTACCAGAATCAATGCCCAAAGGGGGAGAAGAAGACTCAAAGGGGAGCTTCATAAGTAGGGGGAGCCACTAAGGCAAACCCTAAGGTATATTTTAATAATGCTTCTATTTTAGTTAATAGACAAAAGCATGCTAGGAATTTCAATTCACTTGCTATTTGTCATGAAAAACATGCTAGGAGCAATAACAAATATTTTTGTCTAAGTGCTAAGAGTGTAAACCTTAGGAATAAGGAAAAATTTTGGACTAATGTCCCTAAAAATATTTTACCTAGGGAATCTATCAAGAAAATAGGAGAGCACCTAGGTTTCAATCCTAAATGGACTAGGTATATGCCTAGGAAAAACAATGCCCAAGGATTAAATCAAAGTTCTAAAATTGGGCAATTAGAATTGGAAAACTAAGCCTTGAGGTCAAGACTTGAAAAACTTGAGATGACCCTCAAGATTATGAAAAATCAACTAAAAGGGTCAAATGGTCAAGGTCAAGAGTCTAGGACCAAGAGTCAACACCTAGGGCATAAGAGAGAAAAGTCATCCAAGGGCAAGAAGGGTTTGGGTCACAAACCTAAGCCTAAGGTGGCTTATCATAGTGTTCCATTTGATTATGGAACACAAACTAGGTCTAGGAAGACCAAGGTCAATAGGGAAGTCATCTCTAAGGTTGACCAAGGTGTTTGCCTAGTGGCTAGGGTTTCAAGGAAACCTTGAGAAGCCACTAAGAAGGTTACAAGGGGAGTTACCCCTAGATTCAACCTAGGTAAGACCAAAATGACCAAGGCTAACAAGCCTAGAAGGGTCATTAGGAAGGTATCTAGGGAAGTTATCCCTAAGGAATACCTAGTAAACCCTAGGAGCTCAAATAGGTTTTGGGTTCCTAAGAGCGTGATTGACTCACGCTAGATGGGTTTAGGGTGTGTCAACCTTGATTGGATGGGTAGTTAACTCAACCATGGTAAAGGTGGCACTTTAGGATATTTTCATGGTTTTGGATGCCTTGGAAATAGATTTGATTTATGATCCTAAAAGATTTTAGGATGTGCCAATACATTCTTGAAATTATGAAACATCAATCAAATTGGCACAATTTAGGTTTAGAGGCTATAGTGTGTCATTTTAGGTTTTTGGCACACTTGGGAGAAAATTAATACTATGGCAACAACAACAACAATACAACAACAATAACAAAGCCTTATCCCACTAGGTGGGGTCGGCTATATGGATCCTTCTACGCCATTGAACTCTGTCCCCTACTATATCATCATCAATATTTAAAGAAATTTTATCTTGTTTTATTGTTGCTAACCAAGTCTTTTTTGGTCTTCCTCTTCCTCGTTTGATGTGTCTATTTGGCATCATTTCACATCGCCTAACTGGAGCATTTATTGGTCATCTAAGTACATGTCCGTACCACCTTAAACATGTCTCTCGAAGCTTTCCTTCAATAGATGCAACACCAACTTTTTCTCTAATACTCTCATTTCTTATCCTGTCCATCCTCGTATGTCCGCACATCCCCCTTAACATCCTCATCTTTGCAACTCTCATCTTTTGCTCATGTGCTCGAGTCGTATCCCAACATTCAGCTTCATATAACATAGCAGGTCTAATCGCCGTTTTGTAGAACTTTCCTTTAAGTTTTAGAGGCACTTTACGATCACATAAAACACCCGACGCTTTCCTCCATTTCAACCATCCTGCTTGTATTCTATGTAAGACATCTCTCTCAATCCCTCCATCATCTTGTAAAAATGATCCCAAATATTTAAAGCTCTCAGTTCCAGATAACTCATCATCTCCTATCTTAACACTTGCCTCATTACGTCTAATATTGCTAAATTTAAATTCCATATATTCTGTCTTTACTCTACTATGCTTAAAACCTTTCACTTCTAGTGTTTTTCGCCAAGATTCTAGTTTAACATTTACTCCTTCACGTGTCTCATCTACCAAAACAATATCATCTGCAAACAACATACACCACGGTACTGTGTCTTGAATGTGTCCAGTGAGTTCGTCCATGATTAGTGTAAAAAGATAGGGACTTAAAGCTGATCCTTGATGTAACCCTATCTTTATTGGAAATGCTTCAGTTAATCCACCTGAAGTCTTCACTCTGGTCATTATTTCCTCATACATATCCTTAATTAGTTCAATATATGTTACACTAACACCTCTTTTTTCTAAAATTCTCTATATTATTTCTCTTGGAACTCTATCATAAGCTTTTTCTAAATCAATGAATATCATGTGTAGATCATGTTTTTACTCTCTATACTTTTCAATTAGTTGTCTAAGAAGATGTATAGCTTCTATTGTCGACCTTCCTGGCATAAATCCAAATTGATTTTCGAGAACCGTGGTCTCTCTTTCCTTACTCTTTTTTCTATTACTCTTTCCCAAAGTTTCATGGTATGACTCATTAGTTTAATACCCCTATAGTTTTCACAAGTTTTTATGTCTCCCTTTTTCTTATATAAGGGAATTAGGATACTTACCCTCCATTGATCAGGCATCCTTTTTGTTTTCAATATCATGTTAAATAATTTTGTAAGGCATTCAATACCTTGTTTCCCTAGACACTTCCATACCTCTACCGGAATATCATCTGGTCCAACGACTTTTCCATTTTGCATTCCATTTAAAGCTTGTTCTACTTCTGAAATTTAAATTCTACGATAAAAATTTAAATTTCTATACTCATTTGACCTACTTAAATTACCTAAATTAAGTTGGTCTCCTAAACCTTCATTAAAAAATTGATGAAAATATCTCTTCCACCGCTCTTTTATTTCTTCATCATGTACTATTACCCTATTACATTCATCTTTAATACATCTTATTTGATTAAGATCTTTTTTCTTCCTCTCTCTCACTTTAGCTATTCTATAAATGTCTCTTTCCCCTTCTTTTATATCTAATTTTCGATATAACCGTTCAAAAGTTTTAGTCTTCGCTTCATTCACTGCTTTTTTAGCTTCTTTCTTGGCTATTGTATATTTTTTTCAAATTTTCCTCATTTTTACAAATATATAATTTCTTATATATTGTTCGTTTTTCCTTGACTTTCTCTTGCACTTTTTCATTCCACCACCAAGATTCTTTACTTGGTGGTGCATGTCCCTTTGACTCACTGAGTACACTCTTGGCTACTATTTTCAATTTTGATACCATCTTATCCCACATCGTATTAGGGTCACTGTATATTTCATCTAATATTTGTACTCTTACCTTCTCTTTGAATACATTTAGTTTCTCGTCTTTTAACTTCCACCACTTAATTCTAGGAGTTGTGTATATTTTCCTTCTATTAATATTATATTTGAGGCATATATCCAATACTACTAATCTATGTTGAGTAGTTAAACTTTCTCCAGGGATGACCTTACAATATTTACAAATTTTTCTATCTCTCTTCCTAACTATAAGAAAGTCAATTTGTGATTTTTTATTTCCACTTTTGAACGTAGCCAAGTGTTCTTCCCTTTTCTTAAAAAATGTATTAGCTAGTATAAGATCATATGCTATTGCAAAATCCAATATAGTTTTGCCTTCTTCATTTCTTATTCCAAACCCATAATCCCCATGCACCCTCTCATATTCATCATTTTTCACTCCGACATGCCCATTTAAATCGCCACCTATTAAAATCATCTCATTTGACGGAATATTTTATAATACTTCATCCAAGTCCTCCCAAAACCTTAATTTGGTATTTTCATCTAACCCTATTTGAGGTGCATATACACTAATTACGTTCATAGTTTCTTTCTCCACTACTATTTTGAGAGCTATAATTCTATCCCCCTTTCTAATTACTCCTACAACTTCATCTTTTAACGAACTATCAACAATAATACATACTCCATTTCTTGTTTTACTCTTTCCTGTATACCATAACTTAAAACCCGAGTTTTCTATCATCTTTGCCTTCTCACCTACCCATTTTATCTCTTGTACACATACAATATTAATTTTTCTCCTAATCATCATATCTACTAATTCCATCATTTTACTAGTAAGGGTTCCTATATTCCACGTACCAAATCTTAGACTATTAGTTTTTCTATAATATTTGTTCTTATCCAACCTATGGTGTGAGAACTCTTGCTTATTTAACACTACACCCAAGTTCTCATGGAGATGTAGCGGTCCTTGCTGATACGTTGCAGTTGGACCCTGCAACGCGAACTCTAGCATATTTTTCACTACACCCGAGTTCTGAAAATGTAGCGGTCCTTGACGAGACGTTACAGTCGGACCCTGTAACGTGTTCATTCTGGGGAACAACCTAGTATTAGCACAATAGTTTGATTGATCCATACATTGAATATTTGCCTTAGTTTAATGCTGGCTGGCAACCTAACGCAACCCTCCTCCTTTATCCGAGCTTGGTACCAGCCACAACAAGGTTAACTTATCATGGGCGGAGTTAAAATTAATACTATGGAAAAACATACTTAATTATATCAAATGGAAATTATTATTAAAATTTAGGTATTAGTATACCAATACATTTTATATGCCATGCATTGTTTTCCATATAACATGTTATGACATCATGTTTATTTTTAATCATTTAAAATGTAATCATCATGCTTAGGGTTAGGTTAATTGTCATGTATGCTTAAATTATATCATATGTCATAACATCATGATCATTGGCCATGTTTACTTATGCTATTATTTATGCCATGATCATTCATGCATTTAATTTGATGAAAATTGATTTAAGGACTTTGGTATGACTTGGAGTCCCATTCATAAGGGAATCAAGTAGGGTTGCCTTAGAAAAATGCATGAAACTCTAAATTAGGATGAACAAAACTCACATCTCACATTACATTGATATGTATGTGTATTTATACACCCTAGATATATGTGAGATGCTAGGATATGAGTTAAGTTCAAGGTGCATAGTTTTTGCATCTAGATGAACTAAAACTCATCTAATTTCAATGGGGGATCATTGGGAAAGCTTGTGTACAAGTCTTGTACATTGAGCCCAAGGAATATAATCCAATATAGGTTTTAAAAAACATTTTAAAATATTTTTAGAAAACCTTGGTGAAGTCTATCTTTTGATAGCAATCACCATTAATGAAATTGATACAAAGTGAGTCAAAACATAAAAGTTTTTTTTTCACTTTTGAATTTTGTATCAATTTCTATATTTTATAGGTAAAATATTTTTTTATCATTTTTCACCCATTGTATTGACTATAAGTAATATACGTATGAATTTTTATGATTTTTCGATATACGTAGAATTACTTATGATTTTCTGAATTTCATTTCTGATAACTGAAATTCTGATATTTAAGTTATCAGTCGACTGCCCTGGGTGGGAGTCAACTGATGAGGATGACAGTCAACTGGTAGCTGAGAGAGTCGACTGCCAAGGTTGAATTCGGGAAAACAAGGTTTGTTAGCCCATTTTCAGGCATGGTAAAGTTCCCTAACCACTCTTAACCCTAGGATATGCTTTGGGAAGCATTATAAAGGGTGAAAATCCATTGGATATGGATTAGGAGAGTTGTTTAAGGTTTGTATCAAATTTAAGGTGTTGGAAGGTTCAATGTTGAATTTATAACCTTATTTTTGATGTTTTAGAGTTCCTATTGGCTTAGGGACTTTCCAAGGACATTGTTGGTGCATTGGTCAAGGGGGAGCAAACCTTTAGGGGGAGGTATCCATCATGGGATGATGGATGGTATTTTTCCTCATGGTAAGGAAAAATGGGATTTTGGGATACCCAATTTGGAAATTCGGAGAGTGTATAGGATTGCCACTCTTGAGTGATATGAGACTTATCACTAGGAAGATGGTAGGCATCCTAGGTATTTTTGAACCAAGGGGGAGATTGTAAGATCTCATTGGGACAAGAGACATTTACCTCCTTGGAGAGAGAACCTTTTTGATGTTAGTCAAAAAAGGGCAAGAATTTATTGGGAATGACATCAATTTGGAAAATTGATGGGGATGATTGGTTTGAGTTAGATGGTCTAACTCAATGGTTGGTTTGGTTTTTGTCAAACATCAAAAAGGGAGAGATTGTTGGTGCAATCGGCCTAGGTCACGATTGAACAGGACTCGAGCTTGACTCGAGATTTGTTTTGATGTTCGACAAAAACATATGACAATGTGATTGTCATGGGAAAGTCCAAGTGGGACACTTGCCATTTTGGAAAGTCCAAGTCTTGAGTACTTTGCATGGAAAGTCCAAGTGGGACACATGGCATTTGGGAAAGTCCAAGCATGGGTCTTGGCAATGGAAAGTCCAAGCATGGGTTGGCAAGGAAAAGTCCAAGCTTGAGTCTTGGCATTTGAGAAGTCCAAGGGGTTTGATATTGGCGGCGTAAAGTCCAAGCGGGAGTCTTGGCAGCATAAATCCAATGGTTGGCGGCGTAAAGTCCAAGCGGAGTCTTGGCAGCATAAGGTCAATGTGCCTTAGCAGTGTAGACACCGTTAGCATGACATAGCCGATGGAAGCACCTGAAGGCTAGCGCAATGGATGAACAAGTAATGGATGACTTGGAGGGATCCGAGAGGCGTGAGACTGACGAAGGTGGGTAGAAGGCTTAGGTCTAGGCTAAGGGTGGTCTAGCAAGTATGGGGGCGCCATACTTGGGTTAAAACCACATGTTTGAGGTGTGTCAGTCGACTGGTGGCATGTGGCAGTCTACTGGCATGAGTCAACTAGGGTTTGACTATGGGAAGTACCTTAGCAGTTGACTGCTAGAGGAGCGATCGGTGATTGGTAGAAGCGATCGGCGATCTAGTGATCGATCGTGGTGCTCAATTTTTAGCACAAAATAGAGTCTAACTCATTCTTTGGGGTTAGCGATCGGTGGAAAGGCTCAAGCGATCGATTGATGGTCATAATCGTTCATTGATGATGAATCAGATTAGATTTTCGGCGATGGATCTACATTGTCTCACGACAACAAAGGGTATCACGATCGATGCTCCGAGCAATCGATTGATCGACGATTTCCAGCACAAGTTGAAGCTTTAAATTGAGCTCATAAAGGAGAAAAATGTCAGCGGTTCTTGAGGGCATTTGGGGCGATTTGCTGCTGCAAATCAGGGTCTCCAAGTGTAATCTAAGCTACCAAGCATTCAAGCAATTAAAAGCAAAGTGTTGTAAAGTTCTCTTTACTTGTTTTCGTATTTGCATTGTATTTTCTTGTTTGTCTTTTGTATTACTGTTGTAATCAATTGTACGAGGTTTCTCCACCTCCAACTTGTGTCGAGAAGGAGTGTTTTTGTTGGGTTTTTCCGAGCCGCAAAAACCGCTTTTTGCGTTGCGGAAACCTCGGAAGCCCCGGCCACGGATCCGTGCGAAGTATAAAAATTATAATTACATGTATGTGCTTACAGAAATCCTAGATCTACCTTAGATCTAAGAGGTTAGAACGTTACCCTCGTAGCGACGCCCTTCGCTTATCCCGCTCGTCCAAAAGTTCGCTGGAACTCGAGAGTGTCAAGTGCACACTCCTCTATGGTATCCACACAAGCAATAGGTGGAGAAAACTCAACCTTGAGTGTGCTAGCACTCCTTGGTTGGTTCGGCCAAAGAGAGGGATGGGAGAGGGAGAGCTTGAGAGAAAAATTTCCAAGGAAGAAGATGAAGTTAAGAGTGTGTAACTCACCAAATGAATTCACCACACATAACCCCAAAGTGTGGCCGGCCACTTCATGGAGGGGGGGTTACATGCATGCATGTAACTCCCATGACCCTTGGTCTCCCTCATGATGTGGCACCAATTGACCAAGTCAATGATGATGTGGAGCATCATCATTGGCCGGCCATGCCTAGTCATCATCATGACATGGCATTTGGTCAAGTCAAACTTGACCTTTCATCTTCCCTCTCAAGTCAAGTCAAACTTGACCTCTAATCTCCCATGGTTGATCAAATCTAACCACTTGACTCAAGTCAATTTAATATAATGAATCTCTATTCATTAATTTAAATTGATTTGATGAATCAAATCTCAATTAGACTCATTCAACACTTGAATCAACTTGAGTCTAACTCAATTAGTCTAATTTGGATTACTCTTAATCCAATTTGGTTCATCCCATGAACCTAATCCTCATGGTTCATCATATGAACCTAATCTCCATCTAATTGCTCTTATGTGTGTGACCCTATAGGTTCTTGTAACGTTGGCAATGTCCCTAAACCGATTTAGGAACATAAGCAATAAGCGGTATCTAGCAACACATCATTGCTACCCAAGTTACAAGAATGTTGAGCTCCAACATCACCTTTGTGACTACTAATTGTGACTCTCACAATATGTGACAATGTCCCTCTATCCTTGACATCTAGATTGACCAATCGAGGCATAGACCGTGTCATCCTCGGTACAATCTAAATCTTGAACTCCAAGTAGACTCACTCTAATCAAATGAGCTCAATATCTCATATTGACTCATTTGGGCATGGCCATGCACTTCGTGGTCTCACTCTATCAAGAATATCGATGTTACCCCCGTCATATAGGAGGGATAGATCCCATCTACATCACTCACATCCCTCCGCATAATTCGTTACATACCCAGTAATCGCCTTTATAGTCCACCCATTTACAGGTGACGTTTGACGAAGCCAAAGTATGCAACTCGTTATGTAGGGAACCATGGTGACTTCAGGTCTAAGGACTAATAGTCATACTAATAGCCACATGAGAAAGTATATGACACTCATATAACGATCCATGATACTTTCTCATGGCGGGTCATTCAGTATACATTCTCCAATGCATACCCATGTGTCAACTTGATATCTCATATCCATGACTTGTGAGATCAAGTCATCTTGTTGACCTACATGCTAGTCTCTATGCATTAACATTGTCCCTGAATATTAATACTCGACTAGGAATGATTAAGAGTAGTGTTCTCTATATCATCTCATTATCGATTCAACCAATCGATTGATATAGATAAGAACCTACTACTCAAGGACATTATTATATTTAGTTATTTGGCACCAATACAAGTAAATATAATAACCATGCCTTTATAAATAGGAATATGATACAATAAAGTCCATACAATAATCATCATATGATTGGCTCTAGGGCTTTCACTAACAGTTTTCATAGTGGTGTGTTTGTAGCATCGCTAGAGCTCTTTAGAGATCGATCCGTGGAGTAGGAACCGTTCGATTTTGAACCATGTTATATCCTCGTGTTGTGTCATGTTTGTCTATTTCATTATCGCTTTATTATTATTCCGCTACGCGCTAACGAAGTTTATAGACGAACACATGAACGATTTCCATCGAGCAACGAAATCAAGCTATTCACCCCCCCCCTCTAGCTTCCATGGATTCCCTACAGGTTTGGGTATGTGATTTTGATGAAACACAAGTCTAAAGCCTTTGAAAGGTTAAAAGAATTTAAAAATTAAGTAGAGAAACAACTTGACAAGAGTATTAAAATACTTCGATCAGATCGAGATGGTGAATACTTGAGTCAAGAGTTTCTAGATTATCTGAGGGACAATGGTATATTGTCTCAATGGACTCCGTCGTATACAGCACAGCTTAACGGTGTATCTGAGAGGCGAAACCAAACCTTATTGGACATGGTTAGTTCGATGATGAATCATGCGAATCTTCCCAAGTCCTTTTGGGGATATGCACTTCAGACAACTGTTTACTTTCTAAACAGAGTCCCAACCAAGGTTGTCTCTACTACTCCATATGAGATATGGAATAGTAAAAAACCTCATTTATCTTACTTGAAGATATGGGGTTTTCCTACTTATGTGAAGCGGACTATATCAGACAAACTGGATGCTAAGTCTGATAAATGTCTATTTATTGAATACCCTAAGGAAACGAGGGGTTACTAATTCTATCATCCTGTGGAACAAAAGGTGTTTGTTTCAAGGCATGGTGTGTTTCTAGAGAAAGAGTTTCTCTTGCAAGAAAATAGTGGGAGTGTCATTGAACTTGAGGAGGTTCAAGAGACTCCAATAGACATTGATGAGATACCTGGTCAAGCACCTCAATCGATAACTCATAGTGATGAGACATCGACTGAACCTATTGTGACACCAAATCTTCGTAGATCTGGTAGGACATCCAACATCCTGAGAGATATGGATTTCTCATAAGCGAATCGAACGACTGTGTTACTCATTGACGATGAGGAGCCTACCAGTTATGAAGAAGTTCTAAAAAGTTCCGAATGGGACAAATGGCTTGATGCCATGAAGTCGGAAATGGATTTCATGTATGAAAATCAAGTTTGGAACTTGGTGGACTCACCTGAAGGCATAAAGCCTATAGGGTGCAAGTGGGTTTTCAAGAAGAAAATTGACATGAATTATAATGTGATTACCTATAAGGCTAGATTAGTGGCAAAAGGCTATCGCCAAAAGCAAGGTGTTGATTATGATGAGACCTATTCACCAGTAGCTATATTTAAATTAATTCGGATGCTCTTGGCCATAGAGGCTCATTATGATTATGAGATATGGAAAATGGATGTGAAAATGACTTTCCTTAATGGAAACCTACTTGAGGACGTGTATATGATACAACCCGAGTGTTTCACATCGGTTGATAAAACCAAGGTATACAAGCTTTGACGGTTCATATATGGACTGATGCAAGCATCCAGAAGCTGAAATATCTATTTTGATGAGACAATCAAAAGGTTTGATTTCTCACAAAATCCAGACGAACCCTGTGTGTACATGAAGGTTAGTGGGAGAGCAGTCGTGTTCCTAGTGTTGTATGTCGATGACATATTACTTATAGGAAATGATATATCTATCTTACAGTTAGTTAAAATTTGGTTATCTAAAATATTTTCCATGAAAGACCTGAGAGAAGTGACCTACATTCTCGAGATCAAGATCTATAGAGATAGATTGAAACGGTTGCTTGTTCTTTCGCAATCTAGATATATAGACCGAGTGCTAAAGAGGTTTAGCATGTTGGAATCCAAGAAAGGTTTCCTTCCCATCAGGCATGGGATTCACCTTTCGAAGTCTATGTGTCAGCACACAGAAGATGAGAGGATTTGCATGAGTAAGATCCCCTATGCATCTGCAATAGGATCTTTCATGTATGCTATGTTATGTACGAGGCCCAATGTATCGTATGCTCTAAGTGTCACGAGTAAATACTAGTCTGATCTAGGAATGAATCATTGGGCGACTATTAAGACAATCCTTAAGTACTTGAGAAGAACTAAGGATGTGTTTCTAATATAAGGAGAGGGTGATATGGTAATATGCGGGTATACAGATGTCAGCTTCCAAACAAACAAGGATGATTCTAGGTCTTAGTCTTGGTATATATTCACCTTGAATGAAGGTGCAATAAGTTGGAAAGGTTCCAAGCAAGACACTATAGCGGTTTCTGCCACTGAGGCAGAATACACTGCAGCTTCGGAAGCAGCAAAGGAAGCGATTTGGATCGAAAAGTTCATCTCTGAACTTGATGTAGTCTCATCAACGATCCAAACATGTGCTTCACCGCTATCATTTGATCAAAGAGATCATAAGTAGAAAGGAAATACAAATTGAGAAGATTCCCACTGAAAGGAACTTAGCGGATCCATTAACTAATGCCTTACCTCAAAATAAGTTTGAGGGTCATGTTAGAGCTTATGGTATTGGATACCATGGCAATTGGCATTAGGCCAAGTGGGAGTTTGTTAGTTATATATGAGAGGCGTCCTAAGGCAATCGCCTTATGGTTGTACCATTTATTTGATAAATAAATATTCACTATTTGAGTATACATGTTTTTATGTGTTTGATTGGATCTTAAACTAATTTACTGAATGTCCGCAATACGATTCACAACATGAGAGAATTTATGATTGGATCACAACTAGTGAGTATCTCTAAATTTGTAATTGTGATGTACTGGAATTATCCCTAGTCAATGAATTGTGATCGTCTCTCGGATCACAACTACTTCAACGCGAGGCTAGTACCTCTCATGAAGTTGGAGCTCATGGCTTTGTGAAGCTATCCCGACAATACTCGGCATGGATACGGATAAAGGCAAAACTCGTGAAGGGTCGCTTGGTTGATATCATTCCCGCTTCATGTAATTCGTCAGATATACCTAGTATAAGTTTTCTTTTATTGCAAAATTTGAAATGATGATTATGTCTACACATGTTGTATCTTGCATGCATGTGGTGTGTGTTTTGTAATAAATTAGTTTATTACTTGTTTTTGCTTTCAGTGTGTGCATGTTTACGAAACATGTTCGAACACACACCCACGTTGGTGCCAGGGAAACCCAACAAGATAAGCCCAGTGGGCAAAGATAAAGAGTATGTTCCTACAGCTATGGCAGCAACTCTTGAACCATTGCCTACTCGTAAGACCACTTCGCCCTTTGTCAATGATATACTCTTTCGTAGGCCCTGCACATTAGTACAAATGTGTGATGCATAGTTGGTATCTAATACCCATGAAGAAGAAATAGATAAATTGACTTCTATAACATATATACCTGAGGAAAAAGTCTCACTTCTCTTTTTCTTACCTTCCTCTAGGTATAAATTGAAGTTTCTCTTCCAATGCCCAGTCTCACCGCAGTGGAAGCAGTCCCCTTCCTTAGACACCCCTCCTTTAGGTTTCAATGCTTTGGTTGCCCTTGTCTTGAGTCTTACCCTTTCCTTTAGGCTTCTTTTTGCCTTTTCCCTTTTTAACCATGAGTACATTACCAAGTTGGATCTTCTTAAGATTGGTTTCAGCAGTTCTCAACATGCTTAACAACTCAGGCAATGACTTGTCAATTTCATTCATGTTATAGTTCATGACAAATTGACTATACCTTTCCAGCAATGATTTTAGGATAAGGTCAGTGGCCAAGTCTTGGCCCAGTGGAAATCCTAGTCTCTCAAGGTTCTCTACATACCCAATCATCTTAATTATGTGAGTTCCTACAGGAGTTCCTTCTTGCATCTTGCATGCAAATAGGACGTTAGACACCTCATATCGTTCATGCCTAACTTGCCATTGATATAGTTGTTTCAGGTGCTTAACCATATCATGTGCCTCCATGTTTTCATGTTGCTTCTGAAGCTCAGAATTCATGGTGGCAAGCATCAGGCATGATACATCTAATGTATCATCCTGATGCTTCTTATAAGCATCTTTCTCCGCACGAGTGGTTGTAGTGGTAGGTGCTTCAGGAAGAAGTTGCTCTATGATGTATAATTTTCATTCTTGCTTGAAGACGATCCTCAAGTTTCTGTATCAGTCTAGGAAATTAGCTCCGTTGAGCTTGTCCTTCTCAAAACCAAATCATAGAGAGAGAGAGTATTTGTCATGTTAGACGACATGGTGATCTACAATAATAAAATATAGAAATAAGTATCATATATAAATAATTTAATTAGGTCATTAATCAAATGATGCTCCCACTGAATTACAGAGCTTCAGTAGGGGATAGTCATGGATGTAGGCCTTTTGCCCACTCTACTAACTCCCAGCCCAACAGCTACAAATTCATATGGGACAAGATCCACATCATACCTCACCTTGAGTTAGCTTTGGCTAATCACCCAAGTTTTAGTATGATTAGGTAGGCAATATTTTACCAATTACATCTTATACAACTCTTGGAAATAAAGGGTCAAGATCCGCATTACACATCATCTTGAGTTAGCTTTGGCAAATCGCCCAAGACTTAGTATAATTGTTTTCTTACCCAATCTTCCCAACTTTTGGGATATGCCTTTACGTTCTCAATCTAATTGAGATAACTTAGTTAAGTCTCACCCAAAGTTCGATAGCGGGACATCACAATTATCCTCTCTCACTCTACCAAGATAAAATGTGTCACTTTGCTTTGGCAAACTCAACAACAAATGATCGAGGTAGTTTATGAGTACCAAACTTTGGTAGGCATATCGATTTGACTTAATTAAGATAACATTATTATCTAACATGCATCACATACACACATAGCATACATCAACATATAAGCTTAAAACGTGACATGGTTATGGCCCGAATCTACGATCTCCTCAAGCCAATGAGAAGAACGATGGGTCAACCTAGGGATAGCATCTTCTCCAAGTGCGTCCTATAGTTTTTGTGTGTTGTCGGCATCCTTCGTGTAACTTCATCCTCCAACAAATTTTTCACTCCTCATTTCATACCTTACAAAATAAGAATACTTGAGTTACATTCGAGTCTAAATCTAGTTTTATTTACAACTAGGAAAAATATGGAGGAAGGCATGACACGCAGGTCGTATTATGAATTACATCATACACACGCAACACAACCACAATCTCATCGGGGTTAAGGGCCATAACTATGCACCATGGCATACATCATTCACAAAGATCTATGACATGCAGATTTTATTATGATGCTAAACACAACTTATAAGCTGCTATGACACGGCGGTCCCGCTAGCCGGTTAGTGGTCGGGGTCAAGGGGCAGCACCCCTTGCAGGGTGCAGGGGCTTCACCCCGGAGCAAAATATTATTTTAATGACTAATTGAATGATTTGATTCCCTTAGTCCAACATAATGAACCCGAGTCCCTTTCTTGCCTCTATTCGTAGCAATTTTGGGTGATAGATCCTAATAGCAAACATGTTGTTCGATCAACAAATATGTCATGCACATGTTGTTGCACAAAATCACCTAAAAAATTATGCATGCACTCATAATAAACTTCTTTTTTAAATTTTATATCACATATAAAATAACATACAACGATCTTTATATATACACAAGTGGCTCTGATACCACTGTTGGGATATTTTGCAAAAATAAACGCAAACGCAGTGGAAAAAAAAACTTGATCCCACCAAAGATCCATGTTTATACATAAAGGATATTGTATCTTTTAGCTACACCTTAGTCGCGAAGTTACCCTTATAGCATAGCCCTTCGCAATCTTGACAACAACTCCTTGATGTCGGATCTTAGTGCGATCAGAATGTTCACGCCTCTATGGTATTCACACAAACACTATCTTGGAGAAGGAGACAATACCTTTGGTTATGCTAGCAACCACACCAAGGCTCTCCACCAAAGACTAGATTTTGGCCAAGAATAAGGGAGAAGGGAAATGGGAAAAGCCCTACATGGCAAAGAGAGGATCCACCCACCTTTCTTTCACGTTGAGGAGTCATATATATGAGGAGTCGTATATACATTTTCATGCATTAATCCCATTCTCATGCATTAACCCCTTTGCATGAAACATTGAGCATTAAATCTCATTTCATGCATTAACATTTTTGCATGCAACGTTTGAGAATAAATCTCATTTCATGCATTAATCCCATTGCATGCAACATTAAGCATTAAATCCCATTTTATGCATTAACCCTTTTGCATGGAAGATTGAGGAGGCTTCTCAAATTCCAATTGCATGCATTAATCTCATTTGCATGCAATGTTAATGAGTCCTTTAAATTCCTTTGCATGCATTAATCCATTTGCATGTAGTGTCATGAAATCTCATTGCATTAAATTAATCCTTTTTCATGCATGATTAATCATCATTAATCATGCTAACCCTCTTCAATTGGTTTCACTTAAGTCTAACTCAAATTAAACCAATTTGAGTCCAACATAAGTTTGGCCAAGCAATGAATCTAACTCATTCTAGTCCATTCAATTAACTAATGATTCATTTAGTCAAACTAAGATGATCCTATTTCCAAAATAACGTGTTCTTTGTGTGTGACCCAATAGGTTCTTGCAACGTTGGCAATGTTTCTAAAACCCTTTTAGAAACATAAGTAATGAGTGGCATCTAGCAATGCATCATTGCTACTCAAGTGGCAAGAATGTCGAGATCCGACATAACCTTACTATGGCTAAAATAATATATAACCTTGTCTTTCTATCCTCGATATCTAGATCGATCAATGAGACATAGATCGTGTCATCCTATTATCAATCTTTGTTCTCTTGATCCCCAAGTACTGTTAGTGCCTATAAGATTCACATATCTCCACAATGGCATGATATTGTCCACTTTGTGCCCAAGCCCTCATGGTTTTGTTATTGGGCTTTACCCAAAAGGCCTCATTCCAATAGAGATATCTTTTTATCTTATAAGCACATGATCTTTTCCATGTCTTACCAATGTGGAACTTTGATTGTATTCTCTATACTCCTAATAATCCCCCCTCAAACAAAGGACCACAATGAGCCTCTCAAGCCTATCTGTCCTCGATGGACTTCCTCTTCTTGATGCCCGATCCTCAACCCACCATGACTTCCTTCCAATTGTCCATCCCTTTTAGCCCAGCTAGACTTCCTACCAGTTGTTCGGGCCTTCTGGCCCAATTGGACTTCCTGTCAGTTGTTCGGTCCTCCCGACCCAACTGGACTTGTTGCTTGGTGTCTGGTTCTCTTGATCCAGACACAGGAGCTCCGCTTCCTTCGTTTGAGGTTCATGCCTTGACATGGACCATGACTCTGATACCAATTGTTAGTGCCTATAAGATTCACATATCTTCACAATGGCAAGATTCAACATTGAAATTTCACCTTCCTTAACATTCGATTTTCACCCTAAATACCTCTCCTAATTCATTTACAATGAATTTTCACCCTTCCAATGCTTTCCAAAGCATATCCTAAGGTTAGGAGTAGTTAGGATAGCCTAAAATAGCTGATGAATGGCTAACCAAATCTTATCTAGTCGAAATTAGCTTCATCAGTCAACTAGGTCAGAAACTAGTCAACTACCTCACCACTAGTCGACTACCCAAAGCGGTAGTCGACTGGTTTCTACAATATGCAGAAATCAGGTTCAGAAATCAAATATGGATAATTCATAAGTAATTTGAAAAATAATGAAACTTCATACGTATAATACTTATGTTATCATTATGCGTGAAAAAAGTTTTATGATAAAATACCCATTAAATTGTGAGATTGATACAAAATTCAAAAATATTGAAAACTTCAATGTTTTTGGCCTAACTTGTATCAACTTCGTCTATAGTGATTTCTATCAAAAAAAAATAGACTTCACCAAAGTTTTTCAAAATGATTTTAAAATGATTTTAAAATCTTATTTTGAACCATGGTCTATGGGATAAATGTACATGGCTTGTATACTAGCTTTCCTCATGATTCATTAATGTCATATTAAGAGTTTGAGTTCATCTAGATGCAACATATATGCATATTGAACTTAACTCATTTTCTTAATATCTCACATGTGTCTAGGGTGTATAAATACACACACATGTCAATTTAATGTCTTTGTGAGATGTGGGTTTTGTTCTTTCTAAACTAAGGTCACATGCATTTTATTAAGGCAACTTTATTTGATTCCCTTAAAATGGGACTTCAAATCATGTCATTGTCCTTAATTCAATTTTATTAACCTAAATGCATGAATGATGATCATGGCATAAAAATGTGCATAATTTAAAGCATAGTCAATAATCATGATGTCATGGCATAAAAATAAACCTAAACACAAGCATGACATAATTAACCTAAATATCAATCATGACATTATAAAATGATAAGATGAACATGATGTCATGACATGGTATATGGCAAACAAAACATGCCAATTTTATAATATCAAGGTATAAAAATACCAAAGTTTTTAAGCTTAATTGCCTTTTTTATAGAATTATGTCCAAAAACTAAAATTACTTAATTTCATTCAAGTGTGCCAAAAACCCAAAACGATACACTAATGGCTCTAAACTCTAATTGTGCCAATTATGATTGATTTTTCAAAACTTATTACATTCTATTGGCACATCCTAAATTCCTTTAGGATTAAATATCATCTTATTTCCAAGGTACCCCATTACCTTGAGAATGTCCTAAAGTGTCAACTTCACCATGGTTAAGTTAACTACCCATACAATTGAGGTTGACACACCCTAACCCAACTAGCATGAGGAAATCGTGCTCCTAGGAACCCAAAACTTATTTGCGCTCCTTGGGCTAACTAGGTACTCACTTGGGATGACCTCCCTAGATACCTTCCTAATGACCCTCTTAAGCTTAGAAGCCTTGGTTATTTGAGTCTTGCCTAGGTCAACAACTCTAGGGATAGCTTCCCTTGTGACCTTCTTGGTGACTTCCCTAGGTTTCTTGGAAACCTTGACCACTATGTTGGTGCAGGGGCACCAAGTAATCAAACCTAGGTTTTGATAATGGTAAAGATTCAAAGTTAAGCTATTTTCTTATCTCGTATGCTATGTTGAGTGTGCAGGTAATGTATTAGTGTTTTCTAAGGTCAAAGACGCTAAGAGAATCTCGAGACGATAAACCTCGGTGGTCGGGTGACAAAAGGAAAATCTCAGAAAGGATTAACCTCGGTGGTCGAGTGATCAAAAGCTAAGCGACAGGTCAGAAGGACCAAAGATAAGCTCCGGGTGTGGAGCGATGGTAAGGACACGTCCTTAGTCAGAGGGCAATCCTAAGCATTGATCCAACTAAGACTTTTAGAGGAAGATCTTAAGTCGATATTGGACAGTCAAAGGACTGTCACACTACATGTCATTATGCATCTCTTGTGCTAACCTTGTGTAGTAGGTGTCAGGTTGGATCCTCAAGTGTAGCAGTTGACTAGAGGTTTCAGCAGTCGACTGGGGCAGTCACCTGCCAATAGGATAAGTATGTCAATGAACCAGTCCAAGGAATGAGGTCAAAGAGTTATCGATCAAAGCTGCCACCTCAAGATAAGATAAGCTGAGATTTGGATCAAGATCTGGACTTATTCCAAGGAACCAGTCTATAAAAGGAGGGGAGGACACAAACTCTAATCATCAATAAACTCCTAAGTGCTCTTACTCTCTGATCGTGATTCTTCGTGCTACAACACTACTCCAATCGTGCATCCTCTACTACTTATTGTTGGTACATTATTATTATTATTATTCTATACTTAATTTGTATAAGGATCGGTAAGGTTGTTACTGGCCTTATCATCTTTGTAATCGTCTTGTCTCTTATCTCCAACTTGTAAGAGACTTTTAGTGATTGTCCTTCAGAACCGATCAAGGATCGCAGGGCCTTGGACTAGCAGTCGTTTGGTTGTCAACCAAGTAAAAATAAAGTGTCTTATTGTTTTTTTGTTTGTATTATTTTTCGCTGCGTTTAACTAGTTTTCAAAAGAAAAGAAAGTTTTCAAAATACGCTATTAACCCCCCCCCCCCTCTAGTGTCTTTTCGATCCAACATTTGGTATCAGATTTGGTTCAACCATTGGTCGAGTATTTTATTTTCATTTTTATATTTATTTTATTATCTCCCGCACTACTAATCCAAGACCAAGTCTTGGGAAACTTTTTGTGTAACAAACATTGCAAGAAAATGGATAAATCTATCATATCAAGGATTCAGGGGGAGAATTCAGATCAGGACTCACAAGGTAACAAATTAAATTTAAAATTTAAATTTCATATTATTTATTTCAAGTGAAGGGAGAGATGACATTATAAAAATAAGTATCCTACTCGTAAGACTCGAACGACGCAACCGGCGACAAAGGAGGCCCAAATGTCAGATGTCATGAGGACCAAGGAGCACATCAAGTGCTTTAGGTGCAGAAGATTTGATCACTACAAAAATTGGTGCCCGGAGAAAAAGAAGGTTAGTAAAATTAATAGTTTTGAAAATTTAATTTTTTAAAATACTTGACAATTTAGATAAATTATGTGTTAAAGCTAGCAAATTAGTTGATTGTTATCAATTAGTTAACATAACTAATAAAAAAATTAAATAATTCACTTTTAATTAGTTTAAATAATAATAATATTATTGAAGAAAATGATCAAATTAATCTAACCTTTGATAAAATTAATCAAGAGCTTAATCAAATTTTTAGTTTAATCAACATAAATCTAGATCAAATCAAGAATAAAATCAACCTAGGACTTAATCAGAATAATCATAACCTAGGATAGAATTATCAAACACTAGATCTGATTAATCAAGATAACTTAGAATTAAAAATTTTTGTTTTCAAAAGTTCAACCTTAAAAAATTTAAAATTTTTTAATAATCTTATCTTGAAAAATTCTAATAATTCTACTTTAAAAAAAATTCTAATAATCATATCTTGAAAAATTCTAATAATTCTATAATTCTACTTTGAAATATTCTTATAATCTTGAAATTTTTTAATTATTTTAATAATTCTACTTTAAAAAATTCTAATAATCTTATCTTGAAAAATTCTAATAATTCTATTTTGAAAATTCTAATAATCCTATTAAATCTATTTTAAAATCTAACTTAATTAAAAATTCAAAATTAGATAATCAAACCATAAAATTAATTATAATAGAGTACCATTTGATTATACACAAATTAATAGTTTAGTAGTTAAACCTTCAACTTTAAAAATTCAACTAATAAATATATAGACTTGGGTCATAAGTCTAAGTTAACCAAAAATCAAGACCCTAAAATTTGTAAACCTAATTATCATAGTGTACCTTACAACTATGGAACAAATAAAAGTCTACTCAAGAAACCAACCACTTCTTTGAATTGATTGAATATGACATGCTCATTCATACATATCATGTTTAATTAATTGACATACATACTAGTCTTAAATTAACTCTCGTAGAACGGTTAGATAGGAAATGGTTAATTAACCGTGACAACATAGTATCAAGACGTGATGAGATTATAAAACGTTAGGGAAATGAAGTCAAGTGTATTCGGGTTAGATAAGGATTATCTAGCTTGGTGCATTTAACTATGTGGAACTAATTGAAGCTACCTCACCACATCCTAAACTAGTTAGACCAGGATTTGACCATAAGTAAATTAAGTGTGTAATTTCCTAAGTTGGCTTTGTCTAAGGAAGTAGTCGTTATTCTGATCAAAGAAGGCATCTGTGCCTCGCCACGACCTGGAAACCCTCTTTTGAAATGTTCACTTAACTAACTAAAGGTTGAATCCGAATCTAACCCAAGGTTAATTAATTTCTAAGACATTAAACTTAACTAAGCAAAATTAAATCCATCTCACAACACCTATAAGGGTAACTTGGTTGATCATGTAGAATGGGTGAGATGTTAAGGAAATAAATTAAAAATAGTTTTGAAAAAGATTTCAAAATTTACATATAAATATTTTTATTGGTTGTCATGATTGTTATGTGTAGTTATACATAGTGTTAGAAAAACTATGTTTCTTAAAATGATGATTAGTTGACCAATATTGAACTTCTAGATCCTTAGGTCAACTTTAGACACTTAGGTAAGCCTTCCTTGTGGGCAACGAGGATGTCCTAAGAGTTTGTTAGACAAACGAGGAGGTTCTAATTGGACAATCATTATTTTTAGAAGTTATTAAAATATTATTTAAAAAAAACTTTTTGATTTGGAAAATGTTCAAAAATGTTAGGATACTCTTTATTAATTCAAATTTTTTACTTTGAAAATTTTGTGTGTTATTTAAAAAAACAAATTTATGCCAAGGGGGAGAGAAGACTTAAGTTAGACAAACTTAGTATCTCTAGCTACCTCTAGTCAAGCATAAGACTTATTAGATGTTGGTTTGTTAGCTAAATTTAATCTCTCTAGCAACCTTTAGTTTGGCATAAAACATGAGCCTTTAATATCTTGTAAATTTGTCTTTAATTGCTATAAAAAAAATTCTTTCTCAAAATTTTATAATAATGTTAAAGGCTGGAAGGTCACATCTTAACCTAGGATAGACATTGTTGGTGCATGATCTAGAAGCCTAAGCTCATAAATGTTAAAGGGTGTTGAATATGTTGAGTCAAATTGATTAGAATGTTTTAAAATTCTATTTTTGGTAAAAGTAAAGGACTCATGCTTGAAAATATTATTCAAACATTAACCTTAAAAATGCACCCTTCATAAAATTCTTTTTGATATATGACAAATGGGGAGAGAGAGGTTAAAGTTAGGAGGTTAACTATTTGTTCGAAAAGTTAAAGAGGCTAACTATTTTTTTCGAAAAGTTAAGAACTTAGTATTTGTTTTTCAAAACTCACCTAAGGTTAAGGGGGAGGTAACCTTAAGGGGGAAGTTTTGAAAAATGTTAATGCTAACTATTCTCTTAACTTTGAATTGGTTTGTCATAGATCAAAAAGGGAGAGATTGTTGGTGCAGGGGCACTAGGTAATCAAACCTAGGTTTTGATAATAGCAAAGATTCAAAGTTAAGCTATTTTTTTATCTCATGCTATGTTGAGTGTGAAGGTAATGTATTAGGCTTTGCTAAAGTCAAAGACGCCAGGAGAATCTCGGAACGAGAAACCACAGTAGTTGGGTGATGCCAGAAGAATCTCGAAAAGGAGAAACCTCGGTGGTCGAGTGATCGAAAGCTAAGCAACTGGTCAGAATGACCAAAGGTAAGCTTTGGGTGTGGAGCGATGTTAGGGATGTGTCCTCTATAAGGGGGCAATCCTAAGAATTGATCTGATTAAGACTTCCAGAGCAAGGTCTAATTCGAGATCACATAGTCAAAGGACTGTCACACTGCATGTCATTATGCATCTCTTTTGTTAACCTTATGTTGCAGGTGTCAGGTTAGATCCTTAAGTGTAGCAGTCGACTAGAGTTTTCAGCACTGGGGCAGTTGACTGATGTCAACCAATCAACCCAAGGCACGAGGTCAAAGAGTTATCAATTAATGATGCCACCTCAAGATAAGATAAGCTACCACCTTAAGATAAGATCCATGAGATTTGGATCTAGATTTGGACTTATTCCATGGCACTAGTCTATAAAAGGAGGGGAGGACAAAAACCCTAATCATCAATGAACTTCTAAGTGCTCTTGCCCTCCGGCAATGATTCTTTGTGCTACAATGCTACTCCGACTGTGCATCCTCTACTATTTATTGTCGGTACATTATTATTATTGTTTTTCTATACTTAATTTGTATAAGGACTGGTAAGGTTGTTACCATCCTTATCATCTTTGTAATCATCTTGTCTCTTACCTCCAACAAAGAAGAGACTTTTAGTGATTGCCCTTCGGAAGCGATCAAGGATCGCAGGGCCTTGGACTAGCAGCCTCTTGGATATCAACCAAGTAAAAAACAATGTGTCTTTTTGTTTTTATCTTTGTATTTTTTCCACTACATTTAACTAATTTTCAAAAGAAAAGAAAGTTTTTCAAAATATGCTATTCACCCCCCCCCCCCTCTAGCATCTTTTAGATCCAACACACTAGGCACCTACCATGGTTAGCGTTAGGGATGACTTCCCTAGTAACCTTGACTTTCCTAGACTTAGGAGTAGTTCCATAATTAAATGGAACATTGTGATAGGTTTGTATGATCTTTTTGGGCTTTGGTTTGTGACTAAAACCTTCCTTGCCCTTAACTAAATCTTTCCTACCAACACTTAAGTTTTGCCCATTAGACCCTTGAATTGAATTTTTCATCTTATAAAGGGTCTTTTCTAATTTTTCAAGCCTTGACCTCAAAGCTTGATTTTCAATTTCTAATATCTCAAGTTTTGATTTTTTTTATTGACTCTTGAGATAACCTTCTTCCTAGGCATATGTCTAGTCCATTTAGGGTTGATGCTTAAGTTGTTCTCTATCTTCCTAATGGTTTTCTTAGGTAGAATAGCTCTAGAGTTATTGGTTCTAGATTTTTCCTTAGGTAAATTAATATGTTTAGCACCTAAGCAATAAAATCTATTCCTAACATGATTTTGCTCATGAGCAATAGCAATACAATTATGTGTTGGATTGAGAAGCGTCGCTAGAGAGGGGGTGAATAGCGAGCATAAAAATTTTTGTTTCATTTGTTCGATATACGAGCAAGCACAGCGGAAAAATAAAGAGATAAGTTTATTTTTACTTGGTTCACAACCTAGCGGTTGCTACTCCAAGGCCCTAATAGCCCTAGACTACGTAGGAAGGGCAAAGCACTATAAGATCTCCTCCTCGTTGGAGGTAGGAGATAATGATCACAAAACCGGAAGTACGAGGATAAGGCAACAAGTCTACCTCACCTCGTTATGATTAAAAAAAAAGAATACAAAAGATATTACTTGCTGCTACTACCGACGAAGAAGATGGAAGCTTGGCGTCGCATCGACGTTATGACAGTGTTCGAGCTTTGACGTTGTAGGAGCACTTGAGAATAATCTTGATTGATGTTTAGGTTGGAGTCCTCCCCTCCTTTTATAGATTTTGCTCTCGGAATAAGTCTCCTCATCTTTTGGAACAGATCACGAGGTGGTACCAAATTTTATCACAAAGTAGTCGCGTCAAACATTATCCGTTTTGACCTAGCGCAAAAGGCTGATTCGTCGCCATCAGTCGACTGATGCCTTCCATCAGTCGACTGATGAGCATCAGTCGACTGCCCAATGGTCAGCAGTCGATTGCCAGCCTGGCCACTTCCCTGCAGTAAGAGGTTAGCACGGAAAATGATAAATGCGACGGTTTCATACCATCCGATCTCGACCTAGACCTTCCACAGGAAGTCTTAGTCAGATCGTCGCCTATGGTCGTCCTCGTACAGAGGACACGACCTTACCATCTCTCACTTACACGAGCTTACCTCTGGTTCTTTAAGATCTGTCGCTTTGCTTCCGGTCTTCCACCTAGGTTCTTTGACTCCAACGAAGTTCCCTCGGTGTTGCCCAACCACCACATCTCCCTCTGGGTGTCACTGACCTTCGGCTTAGCTTAGCCTTTCTGCACACTTGATTTAGCTCATGAGACAACGATGTAAGCTTAACTTTGTGTCTTCTCCATAATCAAAACACAGCTTCGATTATCTGGTGCCCCTGCACCAACATTATGAGCATGCTTTCTAACATTACGTAAAGGAAGAGCATTATTTAAATTTACCTTAGGGATTACCTTAGCTCCCCCTACATTTGAGCTCCCTCCTTTGCCCTTCTTAGGTTGTCTTCCCTTAGGGCATTGGCTTCTATAGTGGCCCCTTTGATTGCATTTGAAGCAAATAACATGCTCTTTGCTCTTTTAACTCTGGGCACCGGCTTCCTTTGGTTTCTCATTGACTTTTCATGCCAGTTGAGCTTTCTTGACTCTTTTTGGGCACTTGCTCTTATAGTACCCTACTTCCCTACACTCAAAGCATGTAATGTGATTTTTATTTTTAACTAATGCTCTTGAGTTACCTATAGAGGTAGAGGAATCATGTGCTTGCTCTTCATCTCTTCTGGATGTAGAAGCTTCTTCTTGCTCTTCCTCCGGCATGAAAGGTCACTCCTCCCCCTCAATCCTAGAGGTAGAGGCTTCCTCCAATTCTTCTACCTCTTCCTCGGATGTTAACCATCTCTCAACTTATGATTTCTCAAGCTCTTGGTATGATGATGTACTCTTTTCTTGAGCTTAAGCAGATGAGCAACTTCATTCTTCTTCGACTTTCTTCTCTAATTCTTGTGCCGATGATGGACTTTTGTGGAGCTCAACTAATTTGTCCCATAGCTTCTTAGCATTTCCAAATTCTCCTAATATAGACAAAACATCAATAGGTAGTAAATCTAATATTATTTGTGCAACCGTAACGTTATCTTGAATTTTTGTTTTTGCTCTTGGCTCCACTTCTTCTTCTTGAGGACTCTTCCCTTGTCATCCACCTATGGGTCAAATTCGTCCACAATGATGAACCAATTCTCTATGTCCATAATCAAGAAGCTTTCCATCCTCACCCTCCATCGATCAAATTCTTTAGCTCTATAGAGTTCATATGAAGGAGGCATGTTGATGTCGTGTCCTAATCTAAAACTTGACTCCTCCATCTTCCTTCTTCCCTATAGCGCTTTGCTCTCTTGGTGGTTAGTCCTTTTGAAGAGTGTCCTTGCTCTGATACTAATTGTAAGGGCCAATGTGATCAAGCTAGAGGGGTGAATAGTATTTTTCACGATTTCTTTGCTTTTGATCAAGTGCTTGTCTACAATTGTCGTTAGCCAAATGGAATACAAATACAAATTTCAAATAATAAATGAAAACGACAACACAAGCACAATACGAAGGATTTTATGTGGTTCAGAAAAAGGGTTCCTACTCCACGGGTCAAGCTCTAGTCCAGCTCTAGTGATGCACACCACCACTATCAAATTTCTCCTTCTCAGTAAGACACCAAAGGTGGAGAAATCTCTTACAAGGTTCTTATGACAATAAGAAAGAAGTACAACCAAATACAACAAGTATAAATGAAATTCAAAGAACACTTTAAAAACTAGGGCTTTTGAATGCTTGTTGATGTTGTTGCTTGGATGAGCTTGAAAGGTTTGGAACGTAGTAGCAATTCCCCTTCAAGATCATCAAAAATCGACAGCCATCTTCCTCCCCTTTGAGCTACTTATAAAGAACACCTCAGGCTAGATTTCCACCTAGCAGTCGATTGCTCTTACCCAGTAGTTAATTGGTCACTTAGCCGTTACCTCACAACGGCTAATCCACATCAACGGGGATTGATCTCCGAGTGGTAGAGCATCATTTGAACATTGCCTAAGGAGCTCGTTCAGTCCAACATAAGAGGCGACACTTCGAGCAAAAATGGACAAAGTCATTGCTGAAGAAGTGGAGAAATTGTTGCAAGTTAGTCAAGTAAAAGAAATTCAATTTTCTGAATGGGTCTCAAATGTAGTTTTAGTTCCCAAGTCCTTAGGGTAGTGGTGCGTGTGCATTGATTTTTGTGATTTAAATAAAGTTTAACGAAAAGACAGCTACCCCTTGCCTCGTATATCAGTTGGTTGATTCCACAGTAGGTTATGAAGTTTTTTCACTTATGGATGCTTATCAAGGGCTATCATCATATTCCATTGGCTAGAGAAGATCAAGGGAAAGTTAGCTTTGTGATGGCAGGGGGTTATATTCTTATGTAGTAATGACTTTCAGACTTAAAAATGCAAGAGCCACATATCAAAGGCTTATGGGCAGGGCAAGATATTTGCAGAGAAGAAGGGAAGGAATTGTTAGGAACGATGCACTCGCTAGATGGGGGGGTGAATAGCGTCGGCATTGCTTGATGGAATTCGTTAGCGATCGTGCTTGCTACAAATATATTAGTACACAGCGGAAATAGAAAATATACAAAACAACCACACAAACACGATCAAGACACAAGGATATAATGTGGTTCGAAACCGAATGATTCCTACTCCATGGATTGACCTCTAAAAGCCCTAGCAATGCAAATACCCACTACTAATCACAAATACTCCTCGGAATAATCCAGAGGTAGAGAAACTTCATACAATAGCTCTTACAATAGTAAGAAAAAAAATACAAGCAAGATACAATATAAAATTACAATACAAGTAAAGAAAACAACTTTACAAGAGCTTTTGGATTGCTTGCTTTGTGGTTGCTTGAAATGCACTTGGAGACCCTGATTTGCAATAGCAAATCACCCCAAAACTCCTCCACGAGCTCCATTTAAAGCTGCTGCCTGGGCTGGATTTCGCCTATCAGTCGACTGGTCGGGACCATCAGTCGACTGGTGCTTCTATTGTAGTGAGACAACGGCTAGATCCACGCTGGAAAAATCCAACAGATACACCATCAGTCGACTGACCATACCCATAAGTCGACCGATGTCTCAATCAGTCGAGTGGTCGGGTTGATCACTCAACTGGAGAATATTTTATGCTCGACTATTCGGGCATCAGTCGACTGCTCAGGTCATCTGTCGATTGCCCATGTATGGCAGTAGACTACCAGAGCACTTCCCGCAGTCAAACCCTAGTTGACTCACACTAGTCGACTGACCCATAGTCTCAGTTGACTGATACACCTCAACCATGAGGTTTTAACCCAAGTATGGTACCCTCATACATGCTAGACCACACGTAGCCTAGACCTAAGACATCTAGCTACCTCCGTTAGCCTCACGCCTATTGGATCCCTCCAAGTCATCCATGACTTGTTCATCCATACGCTAGCCTTCAGGTGCTTCCATCGGCTATTGTCATGCTAACAACGTCTACACCGCCAAGGCACATTGGACTTATGCTGTCATGACTCCCTCTTGGACTTTAAGCCATCAACCATTAGACTCCCGCTTGGACTTTACACCGCCAATATTCCCCTTGGACTTTCCAAATGCCAAGACTCAACTTGGACTTTCCCTTGCCAAACCATGTGGACTTTTCCTTGCCAAGACCCATGCTTGGACTTTACATGACAAGTACTCAAGACTTGGACTTTCCCAACGTCAAGTGTCCCACTTGGACTTTCCATGCCAAATACCCATGACTTGGACTTTCCCATGACAATAGTCAAACCATCGTCAAACATTAAATGTGACCTGGGTTGATTGCACCAACAATCTCCCCAACACATGTCAGACATTAATTTCAAACATCAAAACACTACTCGAGTCTGGTCAATCGTGACCTGGGCCGATTGCACCAACAATCTCCCCCTTTTTGATGTTTGACAAAAACACCCTTGAGTTAGGCCCCTAACTCAAATTCCCTTACCAATTTTCCCAAATTGGTAATCCCATACATTCTCCCCCTTTTTGACATACATCAAAAAGGTTCTCCCAAGGAGGTCAATGTCTCATATCCCAATGAGATCTTACAATCTCCCCCTTGGTCCAAAAATATCTAGGATGCCTACAATCTTCCTAGAGATAAGTCCCATATCACTCAAGAGAGACACTCCTATAAACACTCCCAATTTCCAAATTGGGTACTCACATTCCCATTAATTCTCCCCTTTAAGAGGAAAAAACACATCCATCATCCCATGATGGATAACTCACCCTAAAGGCTTGCTCCCCATTGACCATTGCACCAACAATGTGTTGGGTTTTCGGCACCGCGGCGTGTGTGTGTTCGATCATGTTTCGTAAACATGAGCACAGCGGAAGCAATTAAAAATAATAAATCTATATTTATTACAACACACACAACACACGCATGCATATTACAACAAGTGTAGACATAACCGTAAATTAAAATTTGCAATAAAAGAAAATTATCTACGTTATACCTTCCGTATGACATGTAGCGGGAACGGCATCAACCGGAACGATCCTCGTAAGAATCATCTCTATCCGTATCCACGCCGAGCTCCTCGGGATGACTTCGCTAAGCCACGAGCTTCGTCTTCGTATGGGTTACTAGCCTCGTGTTGAAGACGACGTGATCGAGAGATGATCACAATCCGAATCCAAATTCGGATCCTAAAACGAGTTCTCAAAACTCGCTTCTCCGGAGAGGTATTCGTCAACCAATTGATGAATCCTTCGTCCTCCACCTCAGAGGATTACCGGAGATCGAATCCCCGGTAAGTTAGCCGCTGTCGGAGCTCTAACCGTCGTCCAAACGACGCTCCGACGAGAGGAGAAGAAGCTGTCCAGAAAACTGGACAGCTTGGTGGAGGATATAGGCGCCGGCCAACCAAGGAAAGAAAAGGCTCACCTTGATGCCAAACCTATAGGAGATCACCGGAGGGTCGCCGGAGTGTTCACCGGCTGAAGCTTGGTCGCCGGCAATGACTTGGACGGCGGCACAAAAGCTGGGTGGCGGCACTTTAGGGTTGGGCACCGAAAACTCCAAGGAGGTGGGCGGCAAATATGTTGGGCGGCCAAAACTTGATTAGAGCTTTGGATTAGGGTTTAAGCCCTATTTTATAGAGAACTAATTCTCTTAATGGTTAATGGATCATATCCATAAAGCCCGTTAACCCGCTCCATTAAGATAAGTTAAAATAAACCAAACCATGATGGTTTATTTTAAGTTAAAACGAACCGAATCAACTTTTGGTTCATTCGTTTAAAATAAACCAAACCCTTTGGTTTATTCTCCTTCATTGGATTAGAACCAAACCATTTTGGTCCATCCATTATGTCTTCATAAGACACGGCCCATCCACGCTTCCATTGCGACTGAAACAATTTCATGCTCGCTTTATGTTTGGTCCAACCAAACATAGTTTCTCTCGATGCGAGAATCCCATTCTCAAGCTCGTTTTAAATCCTTTGGATTACACTCGTTGTGCGTGTGACCAAATAGGTTCTCGGTTTATGTTGGCCGTCTATAATTAACCATTAATTATAGAGCGATCATGAGTGGCACCTAGTAGTACATCATGATCCCCAATTAAGAAAGATCAGCGGTTGATCGAACTATTTACGAAACCCTTGATGGCTTCGAATGAATCGTGCCCCATTCCCTTCACTCATCTTATACCCACTTGGTTCAGGACATGGTCTATTGTGTCGATCCCCACTAGTGACTCGTCACCTAGCCCAAGTATCATTTCCTCGTCCTCACAGTTCTAGTTACTCCACATGTATCGAAGAGTACCTTACTCTAAACATGTAATGCTTTGGCCAAAGACTTTAGTAACAATCCGACGAGAGGCCATGGGTATACATCTCCTGCAAGGAGTGGTGAATCCTTTATAGGCTATTCAAACACCTTCGATCATTTGACTTATACCCAATCATCCGGGTCCACATCTCCTAGAGATGTTTGCTTAAGATGTCAAAGCATAAGTCTCCATGATCAAGATGACTTGAATACCGCAAGTCGAAGAACATCGCACTTAAGCCACGCAGTAAGAACTTCATTGACATATCTATATATGCAGAGAACCATATGAAGTCTTCACGGTGGTCACTCGATGAACTAGTTACCATAACTAGCATCCACGATTAACTCGGACATCACTATGTCTCCGGCCGGTGAGAATCATTTGCTTGGATACACCAAGGGTATACCTCGTGCTAGTCTCGGCGAATTGATGGTGTCCAAATCCATCAATTCATCGACTAGGGATAATTCCGATACATCACAATTACACATGTAGAGATACTCACTAGTTGTGATCAATCACAAATTCTCTCATCTTTGTAGAATCGTATCGTGGACATTGATAAATGAGTTTAAGATCAATCAAATACATTAAACATGTATACTCAAATAGTGAATCTTCATTTATCATATAAATGGTTCATACATAAAGCGATTGCCTTAGGACATCTCTCATATATTACTAACAGACTCCCACTTGGCCTAATGCCAATCGCTCACGGTATCAATACCATAAGCTCTAACATGACCCTCAAACTTACTTTGAGGTAATGCCTTAGTCAAGGATCCGCTAAGTTCCTTCGATTAGGGAATTTTCTCGATTTGTATTTCGTTCCTCATGATCTCTCGATAAGATGATAGCTGACACATGTTTGGATCATTGATGAGACCACATCAAGTTCATAGATGAACTTATTGATCCAAACCGCTTCCTTTCTTTGCTTCAAGGCGCAGCGTATTCTCGCCATAGTGGCGAGAATCCACTATAGTGTCAAGCTTGGAACCTTTCCAACTTATTGCGCCCATTTTAGGTGAATACATACCCAGACTGAGACATGGAATCATCCTTGTTTATCTGGAGCTGGCATCCGTATACCCACGTATCACCATGTACCCTTCTCCATATATTAGGAACGCATCCTTAGTTCTTCTCAAGCACTTAAGGATCGTCTTAACAGCCACCCATTGATCCATTCCTGGATCAGACTGGTATCTGCTCGTGACACTCAGAGCATACGATACATCGGGCCTTGTACATAACATAGCATACATGATAGATCCTATTGCGGATGCATAGGGAATCTTACTCATGCAAATCCTCTCGTCTTCTGTGCGCGGACACATAGACTTCGAAAGGTGTACCCCATGCCTGATGGGTAGAAACCTTTCTTGGATTCCGACATGCTAAACCTCTTTGCTTTTCGGTCTATATATGTAGACTGCGAAAGACCAAGCAACCGTTTCGATCTATCTCTATAGATCTTAATCCCGAGGATGTAGGTTGCTTCTCCCAGGTCTTTCATGGAGAATGTCTTGGATAACCAAACCTTCACTGACTGTAAGATTGAAACATCGTTTCCTATAAGTAGTATGTCATCGACATACAATACTAGGAACACGACTGCACTCCCACTAACCTTCTTGTACACACAAGGTTAAATGCGGATTTTGTGAGAAATCAAACTTTTTGATTGTCTCATCAAAGCGGATATTCCGACTCTAGATGCTTGCTTCAATCCATAAATGGATCGTCGCAATTTGCATACCTTGGTTTTATCAACCGATGTGAAACCCTCGGGTGTATCATATACGTCCTCGAGCAAGTTTCCATTAAGGAAAATTTTCACATCCATCGCCATATCTCATAATCATAATGAGCCGCTATGGCGGGAGCATCGAATGGATTTAAGCATAGCTACGAGGAATAGGTTTCGTCATAATCAACACCTTGTTTTTGGCGATATCCTTTCGCCACCAATCTAGCCTTATAGGTAATCACATTACCATCCATGTCGGTTTTCTTCTTGAAAACCCACTTGCACCCTATAGGCTTTATGCCTTGGTGGGTCAACCAAGTTCCAAACTTGGTTTCATACATGGAATCCATTTCGACTTCATGGCACCAAGCCACTTATCCCTTCTCGAACTTGTCGGCACTTCTTCATAAGGTAGGCTCCTCATCATCAATGAGTAACACGTCGTTCGATTAAACTACGAAATCCATATCTCTCGGGAATATTGCGTGTTCTGCGGATCTCTGAAGATGTGGTGTTACAATAGGTCGTAGATTGCTCATCACTATGAGTTGCCGGTGTTGTGCTTCACCTATCTCATCAATGTCTATTTGAGTCTCTCGAGCCTCCTCAAGCTCGATGACACTCCCACTTTTTCTTGCAAGAGAAACTCTTTCTCTAGAAACACTGCCTTGAAACAAACACCTTTTGTTCCACGGGATGATAGAATTGGTAACCCCTTGTTTCCTTAGGGTATCCAATAAATAGACATTTATCAGACTTAGCATCCAATTTGTCTGATACAGTCCGCTTCACATAAGCAGGACAACCCCATATCTTCAAGTAAGATACATGAGGTTTCTTACTATTCCATATCTTATATGGAGTAGTTGAGACTACCTTAGTAGGCATTACATTTAACAAAGTAAGCAGTATGCCAAAGTGCATAGCCCCAAAGGACTTGGGAAGAGTCGCATGATTCATCATTGATCGACCATGTCCAACAAGGTCGATTCGCCTCTCGGATACACCATTATCTTTGTGGTGTATATGGCGAGTCCATTGAGACAATATGCCATTGTCTCTTAGATAATCAAGAAACTCTTGACTTAAGTATTCACCACCTCGATCCGATCAAGTATTTTAATACTTTTGTCATGTTGTTTCTCTACTTCATTTCTGAATTCTTTGAACCTTTCAAAGGCTTGGACTTGTGTTTCATCAAGAACACATACCCAAACCGTGAGTGATCATCGGTGAAGGTAATGAAGTAGCTATAGCCTCCTAAAGATTGAGTTGACATAGGTCCATATACATCACTATGTATTAGGCCTAGTAACTCTCCCACTCGTTCACCTTTTCCGTAAAGGTAACTTAGTCATCTTGCCTTTTAAGCATGATTCATGTATCGTATGAATCCAATTCAAACGATTCCAGAATTCCACATCGGTGTAATTCGGACATGCGTTTCTTGCTTACAGGGCCAAGATGACAATGCCACATGTAGGAGTCTATTTGATTATCCTTTCGAGCACGCTTGTTGCTCGCCGATATTGCAAATGTCCTTTGAATCGTCCAGCGTATAAACACCATTGCTTAAAGTTCCGGTCCATAAAGAACTCCATTCAAAGTTATGTAACAACAATTGTTACTAAAAAATGGTACCCATTTCTATTTAAACAGAAATAGAAATGATGTTCTTTATCAGCGAAGGAACATAAAAGCAATTGTCGTTCTAAGACAAGTCTGAGGAGTTCCAACAAATACGTTAGATGGCAGTCACAACCTTTGCTCCATTCCCAACACGTAAATTTGACTCTCCCTTGCGAGTCTTCTTCTATTCCTTAGCCCATGTATGTCATTACATATATGTGAGCCACACCCAGTATCAAATACCCAAGTGTCTGAGGAAATAGAATGACAATCAATAAAGAAGATTTCTGAAGAAGATGGGGCATCCGATGCCTTATCCTTCTTCACGGACTCAAGATAAATCTTGCACTTTCTTCACAAATGGCTCTCCTTGCCATAATGATGGCAAGTTTCCTTTTGTGCTAGTTCTACCTTCTTAGCCCTTCTCTTCTTTCCCTTCTGCTGTTCCTTTGACTTCCTCTTAGAACCTTTCTTCGAGGAATCAACTAACAGCACCGTCCCCTGCTCATGCTTCTCAGAAGACTCCATAGTCTTCAGCATATTGAGCAGTACCACAGATGAACCTCCTAGCATCTCAGAGGTGAAGAGGAGCTTTAAGACTTCGAACCTTTCGAATCTCACTTGCTCATCAATCAACTCACAAAGATGAAGGACTACGATATGAGCATCCATATGCTCATGCTGCTTTCGTAGCTTGGGTTCCATCGTGGCTAGCATGATGCAACTCATTTGTTCAGAATCACTCACTTGTTTCTGACAGGCCAACAATTGGTCCAGAGTTGCATCGTCACTAGGACGGGCGGGAAGAGGCGCTTCGAGGACATTTACAAGCTTTTCACCTTGAGAACAATTCTCAAGTTTCTAAGCCAGTCCAAGAAGTTCGGCCCAGTCAATTTATTTGAATCCAAAATGGAACGCAAATTCAAACACATCATGATCAATATATTAACTTAGAAATACAAAACGAGCATATATGAGAAAATGATTTTAAAATGCATCAATATACATTTATAAATCCCATTCATTTTTCGAATTTCAAAAACCCCAAAATCACTTGAGATTGTAGGTCCATCTCGAATGGGCTGATATCCATCATAGTTATGAACAACCTTGGAGAGAGTCCAACAAGCCATTCATAACTACGACGATGAGGTATCATCTATACCGATTGCATATCCCGTATATGCAACTATCACAATGTGCTATCAACTAATTGAATGTTCACACATACATCGGGTTGTTAACACATTAACAAGTATGCATCATATGCATAGCACCCAACTTCACCTCCCTTTACATCGACCTTGGAGAGAGTCCAACAAGCCGATGCTGTGTTAAAGCCAACCCATTAATCGGGACATAGTTTTAATATGGTTAGAGCGCATTCAACCAATTAGCCCAGCTTGGAGAGAGTCCAACAACCAAAGCTAACGATTGACCTCTGACTCTTACCATATTAGTATTAAACTATTCCATGGTTTGAACATATTCAGTTCGATGCTTGGAGAGAGTCCAACAACCCAAACAAGAAACAGAACTCTGGTTCTAACCATATTAATGGAAGGTGTAGGCTTTAATATTGATTAAGGGTTTTTATGTCTCATCCTCTTTGCATGCAAATAACTATTATCTACATGGCATGACATACATGGCATACATCTACATGTCACGACACGCATGACATAATGTTATGCATCTAATGCAATTACATGGCATACAATTATGTCATGTATATAATTTCCTTATATGTCATAACTATTTATGGAAATAAAATATGTTTAAGATTTGATTCTCCAAATCAAATCATAATTAAATTAGGAAACAAATTTCCAAATCTAATCACATATTTTATTCATGGAATTATTTGATTAAGGAAAATCTATTTAGGAAACCAATTTCCTAAATCATTAAAACTACTTATGGAAATAAAATATTTTAAGATTTGATTTCCAAAATCAAATCATGATTAAATTAGGAAACAAATTTCCAGAATCTAATCAAATATTTTATTTATGAAAAATATCAATTTCCATAAATACTTCCAACTTTCCAAAAGTGGAAGATTTCCATAAATACTTCTAGGCTTTCCAAAATTGAAAAATTTCCATAAATACTTCTAAATTTTCAAAATTATAAAATTTCCAGAAATACATTATGACTATCGCAAAACCAATTTTACGATTATGTTGAAACACAACCTGGGCTCTGATACTACTGTTGGGTTTCCGGCACCGCGGCGTGTGTGTGTTCGATCATGTTTCGTAAACATGAGCACAGCGGAAGCAATTAAAAATAATAAATCTATATTTATTACAACACACACAACACACGCATGCATATTACAATAAGTGTAGACATAACCGTAAATTAAAATTTGCAATAAAAGAAAATTATCTACGTTATACCTTCCGTATGACGTGTAGCGGGAACGGCATCAACCGGAACGATCCTCGTAAGAATCGTCTCTATCCGTATCCACGCCGAGCTCCTCGGGATGACTTCACTAAGCCACGAGCTTCGTCTTCGTACAGGTTACTAGCCTCGTGTTGAAGACGACGTGATCGAGAGATGATCACAATCCGAATCCAAATTCGGATCCTAAAACGAGTTCTCAAAACTCGCTTCTCCGGAGAGGTATTCGTCAACCAATTGACGAATCCTTCGTCCTCCACCTCAGAGGATTACCGAAGATCGAATCCCCGGTAAGTAGCCACTGTCGGAGCTCTAACCGTCGTCCAAACGACGCTCCGATGAGAGGAGAAGAAGCTGTCCAGAAAATTGGACAGCTTGATGGAGGATATAGGCGCCGGCCAACCAAGGAAAGAAAAGGCTCACCTTGATGCCAAACCTATAGGAGATCACCGGAGGGTCGCCGGAGTGTTCATCGGCTGAAGCTTGGTCGCCGGCAATGACTTGGACGGTGGCACAAAAGCTGGGCGGCGGCACTTTAGGGTTGGGCGCCGAAAACTCCAAGGAGGTGGGCGGCAACTATGTTGGGCGGCCAAAACTTGATTAGAGCTTTGGATTAGGGTTTAAGCCCTATTTTATAGAGAACTAATTCTCTTAATGGTTAATGGATCATATCCATAAAGCCCGTTAACCCGCTCCATTAAGATAAGTTAAAATAACCTAAACCATGATGGTTTATTTTAAGTTAAAACGAACCGAACCAACTTTTGATTCATTCGTTTAAAATAAACCAAACCCTTTGGTTTATTCTCCTTCATTGGATTAGAACCAAACCATTTTGGTCCATCCATTATGTCTTCATAAGACACGGCCCATCCACGCTTCCATTGCGACTGAAACAATTTCATGCTCGCTTTATGTTTGGTCCAACCAAACATAGTTTCTCTCGGTCTGAGAATCTCATTCTCAAGCTCGTTTTAAATTCTTTGGATTACACTCGTTGTGCGTGTGACCAAATAGGTTCTCGGTTTATGTTGGCCGTCTATAATTAACCATTAATTATAGAATGATCATGAGTGGCACCTAGTAGTACATCATGATCCCCAATTAACCGAAAAGATCAACGGTTGATCCAGAACTATTTCTGAAACCCTTCAGTAGCTCGAATGAATCGTGCCCCATTCCCTTCACTCATCTTATACCCACTTGGTTCAGGGCATGGTCTATTGTGTCAGTCCCCACTCGGCTGACTACGTCACACCTAGCCCAAGTATCATTTCCTCGTCCTACGGATTCTAGTTACTCCACATGTATCGAAGAGTACCTTACTCTAAACATGTAATGCTTTGGCCAAAGACTTTAGTAACAATCCGACGAGAGGCCATGGGTATACATCTCCTCGCAAGGAGTGGTGAATCCTTTATAGGCTATTCAAACACCTTCGATCATTTCGACTTATACCCAATCATCCCGGGTCCACATCTCCTCGGAGATGTTTGCTTAAGATGTCAAAGCATAAGTCTCCATGATCAAGATGACTTGAATATCGCAAGTCAAAGGAACATCGCACTTAAGCCACGGTAAGAACTTCATTGACATATCTATATATGCAAAGAACCATATGAAGTCTTACGGCTGGTCACTCCAATGAACTAGTTACCATAACTAGCATCCACGATCAACTCCGGACATCACTATGTCTCCAGCCAGTGAGAATCAGCTGCTTGGATACACCAAGGAGTATACCTCGTGCTAGTCTCGACAGAATTGATGGTGTCCAAATCCATCAATTCATCGACTAGGGATAATTCTGATACATCACAATTACACATGTAGAGATACTCACTAGCTGTGATCCAATCACAAATTCTCTCATGCTGTGAATCGTATCGTGGATATTCAGTAAATGAGTTTAAGATCCAATCAAATACATTAAACATGTATACTCAAATAGTGAATCTTCATTTATCATATAAATGGTTCATACATAAGACGATTGCCTTAGGACATCTCTCATATATATACAATGTCCTTGGGAAGTCCCTAAGCCAATAGGAACTCTAAACCATCAAATATATAGTTAAAAGTTCAACATTGAACTTTTCCACACCTTAAATTTGATACATCATCCTAACAACTCTCATAATCCATATCTAATAGATTTTCACCCTTTATAATGATTCTTAAAGTATATCCTAGGGTTAGGAGTGGTTAGAGAACCCTAACATAGCTGAAAATGGGCTAAACATATCATGTTTTCCTGAAATTAGCCGATCAGTCGACTCTCTCAGAAATCACGATCGTGAAGTTATCATCGATCGCCACTAGTAATGATCGATAATTGAAATTTTCGAATTTCAATTATCAGAATCGAATTTTAGAAATTCATAAATAATTATACGTAATTCAAAAAATCATGAAACTTCATACGTATAATACTTATGACCAATACAATGGGCAAAAAATGTTTGAAAAATATTTTACCTATAAAATAGAGAAATTGATACAAAGTTCAAAAGTCAAGAAAAACTTCAATGTTTTAGCTCACTTTGTATCAACTTCATCAATGGTGATTGCTATCAAAAGATAGACTTCACCAAGGTTTTTCAAAATGATTTTAAAATAGTTTTAAAACCTTATATTGGATCATATTCTTTGGGATTAATGTACATGGCTTGAACATAAGCTTTCCCAATGATCCACCCATGATTTTAGATGAGTTTGAGTTCATCTAGATGCAAAAACTATGCACCTTGAACTTAACTCATATCCTAGCATCTCACATGTATCTAGGGTATATAAATACACATACATGTCAATGTGATGTGAGATGTGGGTTTTGTTCATCCTAATTTAGGGTTTCATGCATTTTTCTAAGGCAACCCTACTTGATTCCCTTATGAATGGGACTCCAAGTCATGCCAAAGTCTTTAAATCAATTTTCATCAAATTAAATGCATGAATGATCATGGCATAAATGATGACATTAATTAAGCATGGTCAATGATCATGATGTCATGACATATGATATAACTTAAGCATACATCACATTAAGACATAATCTAAACATGGTCATGACATATTAAATGATAAAAATAAACATGATGTCATGACATGGTATATGGCAAAAAAACCATGGCAAATAAAATGTATAGGTATAATAATACCTAAATTTTAGTATTAGTTCCCATTTGTTCTAATTAATCTCATTTTGCCATGTTATCAATTATTCTCAAAGTGTGCCAAAAACCCAAAATGGCACACTAAGACCTCTAAACCTAAATTATGCCAATTTGATTGATTTATCAAACTTCTTAAATAATATTGGCACATCCTAAAATCTTTTAAGATTTAAGAATAAAACACATTCTCAAGGTAACCGTAACCTTGAAAATGACCTAATGTGTCACCTTTACCATGGTTAGGTTAACTACCCATCTATTTAAAGTTGGCACAACCTAACCCATTTAGCATGAATCGATCAAGCTCCTAGGAACTCAAAATCTATTTGAGCTCATTGGATTTACTTGGTATTCCTTAGGGATAACTTCCCTAGATATCTTCCTAATAACCCTCCTAGGCTTAGAAGCCTTGGTCATCTTGGTCTTGCCTAGGTTAACTCTAGGGGTGACTCCCCTTGTAACCTTCTTAGTGGCTTCCTTAGGTTTCCTTGAAACCTAGCCACTAGGCACACACCATGGTCAAATCTAGGGATGACTTCCCTTGTGACCTTGATATTTCTAGACCTAGGTTGTGTTCCATAATCAAATGGAACGCTATGGTAGATCTTTTTGGGCTTAAGCTTGCCCTAGGATTGTTCTTTATTTCTAGGTCTTTGACCTTGACTCCTAGGCCCTAGGCTTTGACTTCTAGATCCTAGAGTTTGACAATTTGACCCTTTAATTTGATTTTGCATAATCCTAAGGGTCTTCTCTAATTTCTCAAGCCTTGACCTCAAGGCTTGGTTCTCAACCTCTAATTTTTCTATTTTGGTGGGCCCATTGTATCGTTGATTATTTTGGTCATTCCTAGGCATATGTCTAGATTTCTTAGAGTTAAAGCCTAGGTGGTTCTCTATATTCCTAATGCTTTCCTTAGGAAGAGTTTTTCTAGGGACATTAGTCCCAAATTTCTCCTTATTGCTAAAATGGACATTCTTAGCTCCTAAGCAATAAAATTTATTATTCATAGCATGCTTTTCATGAATAGTAGTAAGAGAATTAAAAGCATGCTTTTGACTTTTAAACTTAGAAGGTGCATTATTAAAATATACCTTAGGGTTAGCTTTAGCTCCCCCTACTTGTGATGCTCCTTCTTGGGTCTTTTTCTTCCCCTTTTGACATTGACTCCGGTAATGTCCCTTTTGATGCCATTTGAAGCAAATCACTTGCTCCTTGCTCTTCTTGGTGGGGACTCTGGCTTCATTTGACTTTTCTTGACTTTTAGGCGCCAGTGGAGTCTTTTTAAGTCTTTGTGGACACTTGCTTTTATAGTGCCCATTTTCTCTACACTCAAAACAAATTATATGATTTTCATTTAGAATTGATATGTTTGAGTTACCTAGGATGGTGGTAGTTGTCAGAGTTTGATCTTCTTCATCTTGATCGGATGTGGAAGGCTCTTCTTGATGCTCCGAAGTGAAAGGTCTAATCTCCTCCCCCTCAATCCTAGAGGTGGAGGTTTTTTCTACGTCTTCCACCTCCTCTTCCACCGATCCAGAAGTTGACTCCTCTTCAACTTCCAACTCCTCACTTTCTTGTGAGGATGAACTCTCTTCCTCCTCTTCCTTTTCTTCTTAGATTGAGTGAGGCTCTTCATGGAATTTTGCCACTTTGTTCCATATCTCCTTGGCATCTTTGCAATCTTCTATCTTGATCAAAATATCATTAGGAATTACATTAAGAAATATATTCATTACCTTATTATTGATGTTGTAATATCAGAGTTGGTCTTGGCTCCAATTCTTCTTCTTGATTTTTCTTCCTTCTTCGCCTTTTGGAGTGTCAAAGCCTACTAAGACACTAATCCAATTGTCAAAGTCACACATTAAAAAGTGCATCATTCTACCTTTCCAATACACGAAATCTTCGCGGTCGAAGGATGGTGGAATGTTGACGTCGTCTCCTAATCTTTCTTGGAAATCCATCTTCTTCTTTCTAGCATGTTTGCTCCCTCAGATGTGAAGCTGGTGAAGAGCTCCTAGCTCTGATACCAATTGTTAGGAATGATGCACCCACTAGAGGGGGGGTGAATAGCGTCGGCGTTGCTTGATGTAATTCGTTCGTGATCGTGCTTGCTACAAATATATTAGTATGCAGCGGAAATAGAAAATATACAATACAACCACACAAACACGATCAAGACACAAGGATATAACGTGGTTCGGAACTGAATGGTTCCTACTCCACGAATTGGCCTCTAAAAGCCCTAGCAATGCAAACACGCACTACTAATCACAAATACTCCTTCTTGAAACAATCCAGAGGTGAAGAAGCCTCGTAAAATAGCTCTTACAATAGTAAGAAACAAATACAAGAAAGATACAATATGAAATTGCAATACAAGTAAAGAAAATAACTTTACAATAGCTTTTGGATTGCTTGCTTTGTGGTTACATGAAATGCACTTGGAGACCCTGAATTGCAGCAACAAATCACCCCAAAACTCCTCAAGAATCGATTGCCAAATCCGCCTCCACGAGCTCCATTTAAAGCTGCTGCCTGGGCTGGATTTTACCTATCAGTCGACTGGTTTGGACCATTAGTCGACTGGTGCCACTGTTGTCGTGAGACAACGGCTAGATCCATGCTGGAAAAATCCAACGGATACACCATCAGTCGACTGACCATACCCATCTGTCAACTGATGTCTCAATCAGTCGAGTGGTCGGCCCGATCAATCGACTGGAGAGCATTCTGTGCCCAAGAATTCGGCCATCAGTCGACTGCTCACCTATGACAGTCGACTTCCAAGGCACTTCCCACAGTCAAACCCTAGTTGACTCACACCAGTCGACTGACCCATGGTCCCAGTCGACTGATACACCTCAACCATGAGATTTTAACCCAAGTATGGTGCCCCCATACTTGCTAGACCACCCTAGCCTAGACCTAAGCCTTCTAGCCACCTCCCTCAGCCTCGCACCTATCGGATCCCTCCAAGTCATCCATGACTTATTCATCCATACACTAGCCTTCAGGTGCTTCCATCGGTTATTGTCATGCTAACGTTGTCTACACCGCCAAGGCACATTGGACTTACACTGCCAAGACTCCCGCTTGGACTTTATGCCACCAACCATTGGACTTATTCTGCCAAGACTCCCGCTTAGACTTTACGCCGCCAATATTCCCCTTGGGCTTTCCAAATGCCAAGACTCAAGCTTGGACTTTCCCTTGCCAACCCATGTTGGACTTTTCCTTGCCAAGACCCATGCTTGGACTTTACATGCCAAGTACTCAAGACTTGGACTTTCCCAATGCAAAGTGTCACACTTGGACTTTCCATGTCAAGTACCCATGACTTGGACTTTCCCATGACAATAGTCAAACCATCGTCAAACATTAAATGTGACCTAGGTCTATTGCACCAACAATCTCCCCAACACATGTCGGACATCAATGTCAAACATCAAAATACTACTTGAGTCAAAATCGAGTCTGGTCAATCGTGACCTGGGCTAATTGCACCAACAGGAATGTGGAAGTGTATGTTGATAATATCCTAGTAAAATCTTCGCTCAGTAAAAATTGATACAAGACCTCGAGGAAACGTTTGCTACACTCTGGTGTTATAATATGAAGTTGAATCCAAAGAAGTGCCTGTTTGGATTGAAAAGAGGAAAGTTTATGGGGTATATTGTTATAGAGAAAGGGTTGCAAGCTATTCCAGAAAAGGTTCTGGTGCTGTGAAATATGAAGTCGCCCACCAATCGGCAAGACATATAGAAGCTCGTGGGGAGGATTGTTTCATTATCCTGGTTCATTACCAGATCAGCAGATCGGGGGCTTCCCTTCTTTCGGATCATTAGAAAGGCTACTCGGTTTCAAAGGGATGAGTAGTGTGAACAAGCTTTTCAAGAATTGAAGAAGTATTTGGCTGAGCTCTCTTTGTTAGCTAAGCCTGTGTTGGGAGAACCTCTATGGGTATATCTAGTCATTTCTGAAGGGGAAATCAGTTCAGTCTTATTGAGGCAGGAACGTTCTCGGCAGTAGCCTATCTATTATACAAGTCATATATTAAGAGGAGTCAAGTTGAGGTATACTGAGTTAGAAAGACTGGCATATATTCTAGTGTTGATTGCCCGTAAGCTGAGACCTTATTTCCTAGCTCATCCAGTAAATGTGTTGACGAGCAGTGAGTTAGGTCGGGTGGTCACTAAACCTAATTTTTTTAGAAGACTGACCAAATGGGTTGTGGAGCTGAGTGAATATGACATTCACTACCATCCATAAAATTTTATCAAGGCTTAATCTCTGGTTGATTTTCTGGCTGAGGTGCCAGTGGGTTTTGAAAATAGCTCGGCGAAGGGAAAAGGAGAGGTGGTCGCATGGAGAGTTTTTGTAGACGGATCTTCAAGGGCTGGAGGAAGTGGAGTCAGGGTGTTGCTGGTATCTTTTTTGGTGAGGAAATGCATATAGCCATATGATTGGGGTACTAGGCATCTAAAAATGAAGCTGAGATGAGCCTATCTTATCTAGATTGCAAGCAACTCAGGCAGTAGGGGCCACCTCAGTCTTGATGCACTCATATTCTCAATTGGTTGTTTCCCAACTGCAAGGCACTTTTGCTATCCGAGAAGCGAGATTAAAGAAGTATTTTAAGGTCTTTGAGAAGTTGAAGGCTTATTTTCAAGAAGTACGTTTGCAACAAATCCCGAGAGAGGAGAATATGAAAGTGGATGAATTGGCTCGGTTAGCTAGTACATTAACTGACTAGAATCTCAGGATCCTCTAAGCATAGAAGTTCCTCATTCCTAAGTAGTGTACAGTGTTGAAGAGGCAATGGATGAAGGTAATTACACACCCGATTAGAAGACAGATATCATGGTTTTATTGGGATTCCGGGGCACCGACGTGGGCGTGTATTCGAACATGTTTCGTAAACATGCACAGTGGAAGCAAATAAAACAGTAATAAACTATTTTATTACATCACACACACCACATGCATGCAGGATACAATAGTGTAGACATAATCGTACATTTAAATTTTGCAATAAAGGAAATTACACTAGGTATACCTGACGAATAACACATAGCGGAAAGGGAATCAACCTTAGCGACCCTCGTAAGTTTTGCCTCTATTCGAGTCAAAGCCAAGTATCGTCGGGATAGCTTCTCAAGCTACGAGCCCCGTCTTGACGAGAGATACTAGTCTCGCGTCAATGACGTTGTGATCCAAGAGACGATCACAAAACAAGTTTCACAAACTTGTTTTCTCAGAACCAGTGTTATCAACAATTGACAAAACCCTTTTTCCTCCACCGAAGAGGATTTCCGGAGATTCAATCCCCGGCAAAGAGGTCACTATCGGAGTTCCAAATGCTGACCAAATGAGCTCTCCTCACAATGGACAAAAGGTTGTCCAAAAGGAGGTGGGCGGTGGAGGAGTTGCCGGCCAAACAAGTTGATCAGCGACGTATTTGTAGTCGGCTGCTGTAAGGGTCGGTGGCTAGGCTGTTGGCCGGAGGATGGGCGGCGGCTGGTGGTTGGTCGGCAGCTGGAGGAGGAGGGGAGGCAAATCTTGGGTGGCAGTAACTAGGTTGGGCGGCACACAAGCAAGGAGAGGAAGAGAAAGTGGCTAGGGTTTCAAAAACCTTAACTCATCCACGAAATTTGTCTCAACCCTTTTATTTATAGAGAACGTGTTTCTTGACCATCAAGAAACCCTCTCTCAATAGTTATTGGTTCACAACTAAAACCCATTAACCCGCTCCATTAATTTAAGTTAAAATAAACCAAACCGCGTTGGTCTATTTTAAGTTAAAATAAACCAAACCAATTTTGGTTCATTCGTTTAAAACAAACCAAACCCCTTTGGTTTATTTTTCACCATTGGATTAGAACTAAACCAATTTGGTTCATCAATCATGTCTTCAAAAGACTCGCCCATTCATGGTGTCGATACAACTGAAATAATTTCATGCTCGCTCCTTGTTTGGTCCAACTAAACCAAGTGTCTCTCGATCTGAGAATCTCATTCTCAAACTCATTTTAAATCCTTTGGATAACACTCATAGTGTGTGTGACCAAATAGGTTCTTGGTTTATGTTGGCTGTCTATAATTAACCATTAATTATAGAATGATCATGAGTGACACCTAGTAGTACATCATGATCCCTAATTAACTAAAAAATCAGCGATTGACCCCAGAACAACTTCTGAAACCTTTCAACAGCTATAGCTTATCGTGCTCCATTCCCTTCACTCATCTTATACCCACTTGGTTCAGGACATGGGCTATTGTGTCAGTCCCCACTAGGATGACTACGTCACACGTAGCCCAAGTATCATTTTCTCGTTTTGTGGATTCTAGTTACTGCACATTTATCCAAGAATACCATACTCTAAACATGTAATTCTTTGGACAAAGACTTTAGTAACAATCTGATGAGTGGCTACAGGGTATACATCTCCTCGCAAGGAGTGGTGAATCCTTTGTAGGTTATTCAAACACCTTTGAAATCTTCGACTTATACCCAATCATCTTGGGTCCACATCTCCTCGGAGATGCTTGCTCAAGATGTCAAAGCATAAGTCTCCATGACCAAGATGAATTGAACACTGCAAGTCAAAGGAACATCACACTTAAGCTACAATAAGAACTTCATTGACATATCTGTATATGCAGAGAACCATATGAAGTTTTACAGCTGGTCACTCCAATGCACTAGTTACCATAACTAGCATCTACTGTTAACTCTGGACATCCCAATGTCTTTAGCAAGGGAGAAATAGCTGCTTGGATAAACCAAAGAGTATAACTCGTGCTAGTCTCAACAGAATTCATGGTGTTCGAATTCATCAATTCATCGACTATGACAATTCCAATACATCGCAATTACACATGTGGATATACTCACTAGTTGTGATCCAATCACAAAATCTCTCATGTTGTGAATCGTATTGCGGACATTCAGTAAATGAGTTTAAGATCCAATCAAATACATGAAAATATGTACACTCAAATAGTGAATCTTCATTTATCAAATAAATGGTGCAACCATAAGGCAATTGCCTTAGGACACCTCTCATATATAACTAACAAGCTTATCTCCAACAGGGAAGTATTCCATCAAATCTTAGAGAAGCATCATCCTTAATGAGAAGAGTGATGCAATTTTTCCTTATTTATGGGATTTTATATAAAATCTCATTTGGAAGGAATTTATTGAAGTATCTCAGGAAGGAAGATGTCGATTGGATACTCAGGAGATACACGAGAGGTGTTGTAGTAACCATTTAAGAGGTCGAGCTCTAACTCAGAAGGTGTTATTGGTCGAGTATTTATGGCCAACCCTCCATCAAAATGTTGTACACCTAGTCAAGACTTGCCAAGTTTTTCAGATGCACAGTAATAGGTCGGACAAGCCAGTAGAGATGATGATGGTTGTAGTCACTTTCTGTCCCTTTGATAAGTAAGGAATGGGCATAGTTGGTCCAATTCCTACAGCTCCTTTGTAGGAGAAGTTTTTGTTGGTAGATGTGAATTATTTTTCTAAGTGGGTGGAAACAAAACCCCTAGCTAAGATCACGAAAGGGGCAGTGATACAATTCTTATGAAAGAATATTGTTTACATATATGGGATTCCTAGGAAGCTGGTCAGCGATATTGGACACCAGTTCCAGGGTCAAAAATTAAGATTCGTGAGTGGTGGCAAAGTCTTAATATTCAACAAGCTTTTCCCTCAGTGGCTCATCCCCAAGCTAATGGGCAAGTAGAAGTAGGTAATAAGATTATTATTCAAGGGTTGAAGGCTAAGTTAGGAGGTAAATGAGGGAATTGGGTGGATTAGATCCAAGGAATATTGTGGGTATATCACACTACACTTAAGACAGCGATAGGAGAGACACTTTTCAGCCTAATGTATGGGACCAAGGTTGTTATACCTATGGAGGCTCTTGTAAGTAGTGTCCGAGTTCAATCTTATGAATTAGAGCATAATCAAATATTAACAAGTACTGAGTTGGATCTAGTGGAAGAAAAGCAAGAGCAAGCTTGAATCTTAGCTGAAGCATACAAACAAAGAATATAACAAATCTTCAACAAAAATCTGGTACTTTGAACAATTAAGTAGGAGATATAGTTTTACACAAAGTTAATCCCGTTGGGGACCCTCAGAAATTAGCCCCTAATTGGGAAGGTTCCTACAAGGTTATTAGGCGGGTTATTGGAGCTGCATATTATCTTCAAGACGCTGAAGGTAAAGAGTTGCTTAGACCCTAGAATACAGTACACTTAAAACATTTTTATTGTTGAAGATAGGGAGGTGTAAACAGAAGGCATAAAAGCAAAGAACTTTCGATTTTATATTTGTACTTGTATGTCAAGTAAAGTTGCAACATGGTGTTCACCTTCATACTACAATGATATCTAATATCTACAATTATATGAAGAGATTAGAACAAGACTACAATTTAAATTTTTTGAGGGATAATGCTTGAAACCAACTTCCCAATTCAGAAATGGGGATGGTTGTTGGGCAGGAGGAAATCCTTACTTTGTATATTATCGAACTGCTTTATTAAAACCATCTTAAAAAGTAGCTTTCATAAGAGGCATTAAACATTCTTCTCTTTGTTTCTCTGAAATCTCTACATCCTAGTGAAATTTAATATAGTGCTCTCGATGTTCTATAAAGTCTTGGTGGAGGCGGCAGTAGTGATGAGATGTTTAGTTGAGGGTTACAGCAAGGATTCACATATCATGGGTGTGAGAAGTATAATCTTGGTAGACAATCTTGGACATTTCTACCAGATCCTAGCGTATAGAAGCTGAAACATCCCTTATAGTTGTTGAATGAGTCATAGAATGAGCATCTTCATACTTTACTTGATGCAAAGAAACCTCATGTCTCTTCACTTTAGAAAAGGATCTGTTTCTTATTTCCCATAAATCTGGATTATTATAGATTTCCTTGGCCAGTTGGTTCTTTAAGTATGATATTATCTCTTCACTCTTCTACTGTTGTAATTGGGCCTCTGCCAGTTGAGCACGACATAAGGATAATTCTTGGAGGAGGAAATTCTCTCTTTGTCGAGCTGTCTCTTGAGTCGTCGCTGTTAAATACGGCAAAATTTAAATAGTAAATTAAATGGCCAAGAATTTAGAGAAATAATCCTGGAAATTTCTCGGGATTTTTTTAGAGAATTTTAGGAATTTTTCCGAAATTTTTCTGGATTTAAACGGACTCCGTATGAGATTTTTACGGGGATAAAGAAAACGGGCTTTAGAGGGGTCTATTTAAAGGGGATAAAATACGCAATGGGAAAACCTAAAAATTTATTTTCTTTTCTTTCTTTTTCCTTCCCCGCCGCGATACCTATTCCCCTCAGCAGTTCCCTTCTCTGCGCGAGCCACTTCCGCCGGCGCCCTCATCTCCTCTCGCGCGAGCCCAACTTCCGCCGGCGCCTCTTCTTCGCCGGCGACGGCCTTCTCTTCGCGTCTACCGCCAGCAGCCCGACGCCAGCCCTCTTTCTCCGTCGGCGCCCAAATTTCCGCCGTCGATCCCTTCTTCGCCGAGCCTTTTCCCCCCTTTCTCGCGCCCGAGCCGGCTTTGCCGACTGCCGTCCGAGAGCCCGGCCGGCCCTCTGCGGCGCCGTGACGCGTCGACTCTCTCCGTCGGACCCTTGCGTGCTCGTAATTTCCTCTGCCCACGAACCGTCGACGGAACCATCGATTTTTCCTTCGCGTGATTTCTGGTCGCCGGAGTAGGTAAGGGTCTTTTTATTTTGGTCGATCGGTGAGTATGGATGGTGTTATTCATTAGGGCGTGAGGAATTTGGGTCACCGAGAGTGGTCGTGCAAGGTCGGATGGTAGTGGTCATGGGTGGATGTGTCACTTTGTGAAAACAAGGGTTAGTCGGAGTTGTGGTCAATTTGGGGCTGAACTTGGGGTTTTGGTTGCATGATTGGGTTGATTCTGATGTTATTCGTTTGATTGGTATGTTAGTGAGCGAGGAATGGTTCAAAAATGGGTTACTCGGAGGATATGAGATTTGGGCTAAATTAAATTGTATGGATTATTTGTGGACAAGGAAAAATTGAAAATCGTTTGGGTTAATTGAGATATAAAGGAAATCGATTAATTATTCGATTTGTCGGTGAATTGCATATTGTGCTTAACAATAATTATGCTATATGCAGGTTTCGGTCACGAGGCAGGTCCCCGGTCGTGACGATCTGGTTCTTTTTGCGGATATTTTATCAGGCGGGTACTTTGACTTATCTTTTAGATATAGTCAAGTTGATATGTTAGTTAGGATAGCATGCAATAATATTCATGTTTATATGCCTAGTATGTTTTTGTGCCTATTGATACATGCATTGGATAGAATATGATAATATCTCCCTGTTTTATTTGGATCATAGTACTTGGATTAGGGATATGTACATACTGATTGTACATATTATTCGGATATATATTTTGAGTAGGATTTACATGCTTTAGTATCATGCACCATCTTGCATGATTGCATGCTGGCTGGACGGGGTTCCATTATTGTTGAGCCCGCAGCCAGTTACATGGCCTGCACACACTGCCACTCATGGGTTAGTGGTACATCAGGAGGGTGTGTGCAGTTGCTCTGTCAGGCTCCGCTGGTCCGCTCATGGGTAGCGACGAGGCAGCGTGGTGGGCGAGGATCCCTCCTCTGGTCTATGACACCGGGAGATGAGAGCTTAGCTCCCCCACTATGTTTGGGGCGGGAGGATAGGTGTACTCCGACAGCATCCTGTCCACTCGGTCACTCAGGAGCAGTGATGGCAGAGTGCACAGTTGTCATAGCCCTACCCACTCGGCTTCACCATCGCGTGTGAGGCGGCTGACTGGCGTCAGGGGTGACCATGTCATTTGCACGACATGCATTTTGCACGGATTGCATTTGTATTGTGTTTGCTGCATTATTGTATTGATGCCTTGGATGTTGCATATGATTGACATGCATCTGATTCATATTCTTATATGGTGATGACTTTATCTCTTATAGTAGGGCACATGCTCCTATATCAGGGTAGGAGACTCAGGTGAGTACAGTCCTTTTGCATTTATTTCTTGCTTACCATATATATGAGACTGTACTGGCATGATTAGTATTGTTAGCTATTTCTTACTATTCATATCGACTAGTATCCGCTAAGTTCTTTGAACTTACCCCGTGGTTTTATTTTTATTTCAGGATGAAGCTGTCAGGAGAGTCCAGTTGCCATATCCCCCCCTCGTAGTGACAGTTTATTAGTTGTATGAGTTATGATTTGGATTTTTGTATAGAAGATATGTTTAGGCTTGGAATTGGATTTATATATACTCGTGGATTTTTTTGGGGTCCTTGTGGACCATTGGTCGGATCTTATTTTGATTGGTTTGGTTGGGTATTCCTGCCCAGATGGCAGAAGGGGTAAGTCTAGTTAGTGTAGACTTTTATTTACCTAGATTTGTTGGCCTGAGGCCTTATTATTATCTGCGTGTGTTGTGGTATGATTCCGGTCGTGTTGACCGATGTATAGTGGTCGTGTAGGCCTTGTATAAAAATTGATACTGTCACCCGTACAGGGGAGATGCTGTCGGATTTTTGTCTGGCGGGGACTCCCTCGGGGCGTGACAATTTATTTGGTATCAGAGCGTAGGTTTCCGAGTTCCTTAGGGTCTTTGGGTTTATGGAGTTCGCCAAGTTTGGCAGGTTAACTGGGTATTTTCGGAGTTGTACGGATTTCCGACGATTTTTATGTTTCGGAAATTCGAGGTATTATTGACGAGGTCAATATGGGGGATTGGCGCAGGACATCTCCGCATACTAATTAAATAAATTCTAGAAAATTTTCTAGATTTGGTACATATTTATATTGGTTATATTTGGTTATGCGGTGATATCATGTTTTATCTAGTATTGCTTTAACTTGATATCTGTTAGAATGTTAGATTTTTAGGTTGCTGGTTTATCGTTAGCATATGGTTATTAACTGCTATTACTGCTATACGTAGTTAGTTATCATTGTGATATAAATGATTAGATTGGAAGATGTTTACATCTTACTTTTTGGACTAGTATTTGGATTGGACTAGTATTAGGATTAGACTTGAATAATATGACTAAGATGGATAAATTCGCAGAAGGTATACATAGAGGTTCTTTGACTTTCTAGATCCTAGTGCATGAGGACATGATTACATAGCTTATGTAGTTTAGAGTATATATAAGCATCTGATGCTTTATTTATATATTGCCCTGACTTTGTTCTGGCATGACCCTTTAGTAATACCCTAATTAATTTCTGCTATTGATTGCCATTGGTATGACTATGCTGTCATTTATTAGACAACCTGTTATATGTTTATGGTTATGAGTTTTTGTGGTGGATACCATGATTAAGACTGGTAGAGATAGAATAACTTAGATGAGGTTATTCGGTAGGAGCGGATTTCAGGAATGAAACAATATTAGTAGAACCCTAGGTGTTGGAACCCTAGGCGTAATAACCGGATGTGCATATTGGTATATGTTTATCCATTTACTATTTCAGTGATATGGTGATCGGACTAGTAGAGTTTGTATGGTTAGGATGCAATTAATCCTTACTATATCTCCCAATCATGGTTGAGATGACCTACTGTAAGGTTATATTTTTGTGTTATTCGTTCGGAGTTGGTGATAATCGGATTCGTATGACGCCTATAGCTAGATAGCTACTTTACATCTTAAGTACCCATGAGATTTGTTCGTGGTAGCATGTTGTAGCATGCACGATTGCACTGGTAGAATGGTATAATTTGGGATTAACCCTCTTGAAGGGCTTGATAGTAGACTTGTGGTCCTTATTGGCCTTGATAGGCATTTCCTGTTAGTTGGGGCGAACTCTATGATTAATCGTCTCAACGTGATTATTAGTGGATTTATGATTTTGCTCGACCTTGATAACCGATCATGTTAGAAGGGTTGGAACGCTAGACTAACCATCTAGAGGAATTTATTTATTAGTCGATGATCTTTACCGACTTTGGTAAATATTTCGTTTTAGAGGTGTTGAAACCCTCGCTTGACCGCCTCAATGGGTTTAATTATAGATCGATGATCTTTGTCGACGTCAATGGTCGTTTTATACTGGATGTATTGGATAACTCGAGGTTTAACAACCTAGGATAATCGACTGCTCACGCGACCTATTGGTGGTAGTACGCCAGAGCGTGCAGTCAATAATTAGATATTTATATACAGCCTGTCTATCCACGAGTCTCATTCGTGGTAGTATATAGTTGCGCGTAGACCGTGCTATTGATTGTCGGCCCATGGGTTACGTTCGAGGTAGCTCATAGATAGTTTCCTTTTTGTGTGAGAGCTACGAGACTTTATCGTGGTATCTGGATGTGCACTGCTTGTTGCAGTGGTTGGGTATGTTGCGGGTATATTTGTTATACTGCGGATCATGATAGTTGCAGACTGATATTGGTACTCTGAGGGTGGGGTAACTCTAGCTTGTTCCCTGTGACTTCCATTATGTGCATTATGATTATGCACTATTGTCTATACATCCACAGAGTGGTTGTACACACCCCCTCCTCACATATACTCAAGGTTAATTGATGGAGGACGTGTCATGTTGACCTACCTTCGAGTCGCTCAGAGAGTTCCTTGTCGTGCTTGTCCCACTGCATCGTCGAGATGCCGCTTTGTTTACTTTATTGGTATTGCATTTTATTTATGCACTTTGGATTTTTGGTCGCAATTGGATTTGGGGTCATAAAACTATTTTACTTTAATGGATATATGTTTAGTCGTGCATGCATGCAGTTATTAAAATACTAGTATTACTATAATTATTTCGAGGTTTTTACCAGATTTGGTCTATGGATTCTGGATATTGTCACTAAGGGGTTCCCTTGTCATTTGGATGACGGATATGCCCCCAGGACGTGACAATTTATTGGTTTGCGGTTTTGGTTTGCGGGTTTTGTGTTTCGAGGATTTGATTTCCCTTGGATTTTTGGGAGTTCTTGGGTTTTGGGACCAGACGAGCTGAAGGATATCTCTGAGCTATAGGAAAAGTATTGTCTTTAGTAGTTACGGTACTTTTGTGGCTAGGAAAACTATTGACTTAGTGAAATTGCCCCTACTCATGGGCGTGGACGAGTTCGACGACGTATTGATCTTGAGTAATCTAATGATGATTTCAGAGGTACGGATTCTTTAGAGGTGTCGACTGATGTCGAATTAGGAAGCTAGGAATATGGCCTGCTAGTCATCCATTTGAAGGTCAAGGAGTAAACCCTCAGAAAATATCAGTCCCTACTATTAGTGATTTGGTTATGGATAAGACGTGTATGCGTACACTGGTTAAGACGATGAAAGATCGTTTTACCTTATTATAGGAGGTATTGGAGCGGACATTTATCTGTCCCAGAATTTCTTCCAGAAAAGATCCGGAACTCTTTGTTAAAAGAGAGATGGACCTTTGAGGTTATGCATCGATTATCGATGATAGAATGCGGTAGCTGTAGAAGGAAATGAATATCCTTTATTATGGATATATATGATCTATTTAGATCAGCTATAGGATACCTATATATACTCTAGGATTGATTGGTGATTGGTGTGATGATATTGTAGTGACATGGTGTCCTACAATTATCATTGTCGTTGTGATGATTTTTATATCATCAGCTTAGAGTAAAGAGAATACATGTGTGTAGCGATGACAATTTCATACTTGGTATGAATTGTTTGAGCTTTTGATTATCTTATTAGACTTATTGACGACTTAGTCGTCCAGGGATTTGGGAAATCGTGTATTCTGGACATGATTGGATCATTTGTGATGGTGGTAGTTGGAGTTGAGCACTCGGCCACCGTAGATGATGATTTTTTTTGGTATTGATTTGATTATTACCATAGATATGGATAGGATGTTCTAGTGGTACTATACCGCTGACTGGTGATGGAATTTATTTGGTCTAAAGCTTGTGAAATTAGTTTCACAGCTCAGACAATGATTGACTTTTACACCCGTGTGGTTTGATCATTCTCGGGTGGAAGGAAGGGTATTGTATGCGGATGCAATGTTTCAGAGAATGGAGCGTTTCTGATTTAGTTGATCGAGACGTATCCCGTGTTTACGTCAAATGAGGAACTACGAGATGGGTTGTCATATATTTATGACGTGGACTTCGCAGTTATTATATGGTTTAGAAGAGGTGAGGAGCAGAAATGCTCATGGAGTTTTGGCTAGCTACTGGATAGCTACTATAGAGTAGCTGGAACACGAACGGTTGTAACAAGGGAGTTTGGTCGCTATAGCCTCCCATGCACTTACAGAGTGTGTAGTGGAGTGGGTTTTGGATGGTAGAAGAACTTCTCTTGTGAAAAGATAATTCCTCGTCTCTGACTCCGAGGAGGAAAATGGTTTCTGAAGTTGCATTAGTTTAAGGAACAGATGCTTCAGGAAATTCCGATTCCGGAATGGAAGTGAAAGCATATTATTATAGATTTTTGTAGTGGGTTGCCTAGGACACATCAAGGCCATGACGCAATTTGGGTAGTCGTTGACCGACTAACCAAATCCGCGCACTTCTTAGTGATTTGGAAGACGAACTCTTTGGATCGTTTGATAGAGTTATATATTGTCGGGATATCATCAGATTGCATGGTGTTCCTTGAGCATTATATCAGATAGAGATCCCTGGTTCACGTCTCGGTTTTGGCAGAGTCTGCAGCAGGCCTTAGGCATGCAGCTTCGTTTTAGTACTGCATTCCATCCGCAGATAGATGGATAGTCTGAGCGGACCATTTAGATACTAGAGGATTTGCTGGGGTCCTGTGTTATGGATTTCGGGGCCAACTGGGAGGACCAGTTGCTAGGACTCATAGAGCTCAGTATGAGGCAGGGTTGGTCCGTATTATCAGACGTAGGATGAAAGAGACGCAGGAACGTCGGAAGAGTTATGCCGATCGGAGACAGAGACCTCTAGAGTTCTCTATTGGTGATCATGTTTTCTTGCGAGTCTCACCCACGGAAGGGGTGAAGAGATTTGACCTCCGTGGTAAGTTAGCTCCAAGGTACATTGGGCCTTTCGAGATTTTTGGAGAGCATCGGAGCAGTCGCTTACCGTCTAGGGCTACCACCATTTTTGGCTGGTATCCAGGATGTGTTTCAAGTGTTCATGCTGAGGAAGTATATGTCAGACTCTACACATTCTATCAGATGTGTCAGGTTCCATTCAACCTGATGCTACTTACGTAGAGGTTCCGATACGGATTTTGGATCACAAGAACGACAGTTGTGAAACAAGATTTTGCAACTTGTCAAGGTCGGGTGGAGTCCCCTCACAGATGAGGATGCTACTTGGGAGTTTGAGGAAAAGATCAGAGCTCAGTACCCCACTTAGTTACTTGATATGTGGTTTTCCCCAAGTACTTGAGTTGAGCAGTGTGACATTGCTTGTTGGTATTTGAGTAAGAAATTTGGGGACCAAATTTTTATTAGTGGGGGAGAATGTTAAATACGGCAAAATTTAAATAGTAAATTAAATGGCCAAGAATTTAGAGAAATAATCCTGGAAATTTCTCGGGATTTTTTTAGAGAATTTTAGGAATTTTTCCGAAATTTTTCTGGATTTAAACGGACTCCGTATGAGATTTTTACGGGGATAAAGAAAACGGGCTTTAGAGGGGTCTATTTAAAGGGGATAAAATACGCAATGGGAAAACCTAAAAATTTATTTTCTTTTCTTTCTTTTTCCTTCCCGCCATGATACCTATTCCCCTCGTGGTTCCTTCTCTCACGAGCCACTTCCGACGCCCTCATCTCCTCGCGTGAGCCCAACTTCCGGCGCCTCTTCTTAGCCGTGACGGCCTTCTCTTCCAGCGTCTACGCCCTGACGCCTTGACCCTCTTTCTCCGTCGGCGCCCAAATTTCCGCCGTCGATCCCTTCTTCGCCGAGCCTTTTCCCCCCTTTCTCGCGCCCGGCGGCTGCCGTGCCGTCGAGCGGCCAGCCCTATGCAGCCGCAAGCGCGTCGACTCCTCTGCGCCGGGGTGCTCGCTAATTTCCTGCGAACCGCGATTTTTCCTTGTAGTGATTTACAGTTGGTCAGTAGGTAAGGGTCTTTCTGTTTTGGTCGATCGGTGAGTATGGATGGTGTTATTCATTAGGGTGAGGAATTTGGGGTACCGAGAGTGGTCGTGCAAGGCCTCGGATGGTAGTGGGTCATGGGTGGATGTGTCATTGTGAAAACAAGGGTTAGTCGAATTGTGGTCAATTTGGGGCTGAACTTGGGGTTTTGGTTGGTCGCGATTGGGTTGATTCTGATGTTATTCGTTTGATTGGTATGTTAGTGAGCGAGGAATGGTTCAAAAATGGGTTACTCGGAGGATATGAGATTTGGGCTAAATTAAATTGTATGGATTATTTATGGACAAGGAAAAATTGAAAATCGTTTGGGTTAATTGAGATATAAAGGAAATCGATTAATTATTCAATTTGTCGGTGAATTGCATATTGTGCTTAACAATAATTATGCTATATGTAGGTTTCGGTCACGAGGCAGGTCCCCGGTCGTGACGATCTGGTTCTTTTTGCGGATATTTTATCAGGCGGGTACTTTGACTTATCTTTTAGATATAGTCAAGTTGATATGTTAGTTAGGATAGCATGCAATGATATTCATGTTTATATGCCTAGTATGTTTTTGTGCCTATTGATACATGCATTGGATAGAATATGATAATATCTCCCTGTTTTATTTGGATCATAGTACTTGGATTAGGGATATGTACATACTGATTGTACATATTATTCGGATATATATTTTGAGTAGGATTTACATGCTTTAGTATCATGCACCATCTTGCATGATTGCATCTTTTGACGGTTCCATTATTGTTGAGCCAGCGGCCGGTTACATAACTACGCCCTTGCCACTCATGGGTTAGTGGTACATCGGAGGGTGTGTGATTGCTCTGTCGAGCTCATTGGTCCGCTCATGGGTAGCGGCAGCAGCGTGGTAGCGGCGAGGATCCCTCCTCTGGTCTATGACAGGAGATGAGAGCTTAGCTCCCCACTATGTTTGGGCGGGAGGATAGGTGTACTCGACGATCCTCCACTGTCCACTCGGTCACTCGGGAGCGATGGCAGAGTGCACGATTGTCATAGCCCTACCCACTCGGCTTCACCATTGCGTGTAGTGGTGTAGCGTCGAGGTGACCATGTCATTCTGCAGGACATGCATTTTGCAGGATTGCATTTGTATTGTGTTTCTTTGCATTATTGTATTGATGCCTTGGATGTTGCATATGATTGACATGCATCTGATTCATATTCTTATATGGTGATGACTTTATCTCTTATAGTAGGGCACATGCTCCTATATCGTAGGTAGGAGACTCGGTGAGTCTGATCCTTTTGCATTTATTTCTTGCTTACCATATATATGAGACTGTACTGGCATGATTAGTATTGTTAGCTATTTCTTACTATTCATATCGACTAGTATCCGCTAAGTTCTTTGAACTTACCCCGTGGTTTTATTTTTATTTCAGGATGAAGCTGTCAGGAGAGTCCAGTTGCCATATCCCCCCCTCGTAGTGACAGTTTATTAGTTGTATGAGTTATGATTTGGATTTTTGTATAGAAGATATGTTTAGGCTTGGAATTGGATTTATATATACTCGTGGATTTTTTTTGGGGTCCTTGTGGACCATTGGTCGGATCTTATTTTGATTGGTTTGGTTGGGTATTCCTGCCCAGATGGCAGAAGGGGTAAGTCTAGTTAGTGTAGACTTTTATTTACCTAGATTTGTTGGCCTGAGGCCTTATTATTATCTGCGTGTGTTGTGGTATGATTCCGGTCGTGTTGACCGATGTATAGTGGCCGTGTAGGCCTTGTATAAAAATTGATATCACACCCGTCAGGGAGATCTGTCGGATTTTGTCAAGGGGACTCCTCTGGGCGACACGTGACTAGCTTGAGTATATAGTGAGGTTTGCTGATTGACTTGAGTTTGATATTGGGATAAGGAGCATCTTAGTTCCTGATAATTTATCATAGCATGTGCATTATGGGTCATAGAAGAAAAGTCATTCAAAATTAAATGAAAGAAAGGTTTAGAAGGACTTACCAACTTAAGGGCATGTTGCATACTTTCCATTCTAGGTGTCAACTCTTCTTGATGAATGATGCACAAATCTCTTGAAGATAGTGAAGGGGAAGGAAGGATGGGGAGTGGCATAAAATCACATATTGGATTGGAAGAAGAGGTGGTTGTCTCAAAATATCTAATTGCTTTGGATGGGAGCGGAAGGGGAATTTTAGAGAGGAGATGGGGGATGCTAACAAAAGGCAGATTTGAAGTAGAGTCTAGGGAAATCTCTTGTAAATAAAGGCGGTGGTGACGGGGGTATACAAGGAACAATGGGAGAAAAGGTATTACGACCCGGAGCAATTTCCATGGTAGGGGTGAAAGGAAGAGAAGAGAAATTAGGGTTCGGTATTGGGGAAGAAGGATCCCGGCTCCTTGGGGGTAATGGAGGGGAAGGGGCAAGACAAACTGTTGGTGGAGATGGTGAGGACATGGAAAGGAATGCTACTAGGGAAGGGAAAGAAGTGATGGGGATGAGCTCATTGACAGAGGCAGTTTCTTACGAGAGGGAAAGTAAAGGGGGAGGGGAATTAGGGTTTTGTAATGCCGAGAGCTGAACAAGTGTTTCTAATGGCGCATAGAAGGAGACGGTGTCAGAGGGATGTGACGAAGGTAAAAGTGATATTACCAATGGCAGGGAAGAAGCAGGGGCAGGTGAAGGAGTCGTAGAAGGAGGGTTGTTAATGGTTAGTGCAGCTAATGAGGAGGAGGGGTTGCCAGATGTTCTTGCGGTGTCATCTTGTTTCTTTTGCATCTTTCGGCGAGCATCGTTCAGCATGGTAGCTTTCATTTTTTTAGAAAAATGAAGTGAAGTCATTATACACATAAGGGAGGGGGAATTCTTAAGCCAAATAGCAGCGGTAGGGGACACTTCGGCATCATAGAATTTGAAGGGATAAAGGGAGAAGATGGAAACCCCTATTTAAAGAGTAGCGGAGATTTCTTTGTGAAAGGAAAAAGACCATAATAGGGGATGCATGAGATGGGCTATGCCCAAGTAACAGTTAGTTAATGGGTCGGGTTATCAATTTGTAACATAAGAAGCCTGATTCTGGAGTTGGCACAAAAGGTTTTGGCAAAGTATATTTCTACCTGCTGAGGTAACCCTCAGGTCAGGTCTTCACTCTTATTACAGATCAACATGAGCCGAAGCTACTATCCCCATGCAGTGGTGGAACGGAGGAGTCGAGTTTAAGGTGTGATTCACTTTGAAAGAGAGGCAGAGTATATTTCTACAACCTACCGAGGTAACACTTAGGTCAGGTCTTCACTCATATTATAGCTCGGCATGAGCCGAAGATACTATTCCCGTGTGGTAATGGAATGGAGGAGTTGGATTTAAGGTAGGATTCACTTTGGAAGAGTGACAAAGTATATTTCTACGACCAACTGAGGTAATCCTTAGGTCAGGTCTACACTCTTATTATAGCTCGACATTTACCGAAGCTACTGTCCCTATATGGTGGTGGAACCGAGGAGTCTGGTTTAAGGTAGGATTCATGTTGGAAGAGCGATGGAGTATATTTCTATGACCTACCAAGGTAACACTCAGGTCAGGTGTTTACTCTTATTATAGCTTGGCATGAGGCGAAGCCACTCTCCCCATGCTATGGTGGAATGGAGGAGTTGGGTTTATGGTAAGATTCACTTTGGAAGAGCGGTAGAGTATATTTCTTTGACCTGCCATAGTAACCCTCAGGTCAGGTCTTCACCGTTATTATAGCTCAGCATTGGCTGAAGATATTGTCCTCATGCAGTGGTAGAATGGAGGAGTCATTTTTAAGGTAGGATTCACTTTGGAAGAGCGGTAGAGTATATTTCTATGACCTACCAAGGTAACCCTCAAATCAGGTCTTCACTCTTATTACAACTCGTCATGAGCCGAAGCTACTATCCCCGTGCAGTGGTTGAAAGGAGGAGTTGGGTTTAAGGCAGGATTCACTTTAGAAGAGTAGCGAAGTAAATTTCTATGACCTACCAAGGTAACCCTCAGGTCAGGTCTTCAATCTTATTACAGCTCGACATGAGTTGAAGCTACAGTCCCCGTGCAGTGGGGGAACGGAGGAGTCGGATTTAAGGTAGGATAACTTTGGAAGTGCTCCAGAGTATACTTTTACGACCTGCCGAGGTAATCCATAGGTTAGGCCTTCACTCTTATTATATCTCGGCATGAGATGAAGCTACTGTTCCCGTGCGATGGTGGAATGGAAGAGTTGGGTTTAAGGTAGGACACACTTTGGAAGAGCGATGAAGTATATTATTGGGTTCCCATGGCACCAACGTGGGTGTTGTGTTCAAACATGTTTCGTAAACATGCACACAGAGGAAGCAAAAACAAGTAATAAACTATTTATTACAACACACACACCACACGCATGTAAGGATACAACATGTGTAGACATAATCGACATTTTAAATTTTATAATAAAAGGAAACTTATACTAGGTACACCTGATAGATCATATGTAGCAGGAATGACATCAACCGAGCGACACTAGCAAGTCTTGCCTCTATTCGTATCCATGCCGAGTATCGTCGGGATAGATTTACAAAGCCACAAACCCTGTCTTCTAGGGAGATACTAGTCTCGAATCGAAGACGTTGTGATCGAGAGATGATCATGATCCGAATCAAATTCGGATCCAAAAACTGAGTTCCACGAACTCACTTCTCGGAAGTGGTTTTCATCAACCAATTGACGAAACCTTGGTCCTCCACCAAAGGGGATTGTCGGAGATCCAATGTCCGGCAAGTAGATCGCTGCCGGAGCGCAAAACAACGGCCAAATGACCTTTCCACGCAAGGGACAACAAACTGTCCAAAAATTGGACAACTTGTTTGGTGGAGGAGATGGTCGACCAAAGACTTGGTCGGCTGCCCTTGATGGCCGGCAACCAAGGGAGGATGGCCGGAGGAGTTGCCGGCGGTTGGTGGGTGGCCGACGGCAAGGAAGAGAAGCAGCAACTCCAATGGGCGGCGGCACAAGGAGCTTGGGCGGCAACCACACCTCTCCTAGGGTTGGGCGGCAACAATAAGAGAGGAGAAGAGAAAAATGGCTAGGGTTTCCAAAACCTAAGTTGTCCACAAAAAAACCCTTAAGCCGTGTTTTTATATAAAACAAATTCTCCTAACGGTTATTGGTTCATAACCAAAACCCATTAACCCGTTCCAATAACTTAAGTTTAAATAAACCAAACCGCATTGGTCTAGTTTAAGTTAAAACGAACCGAACCAACTTTGGTTCATTCGTTTAAAACAAACAAAACCACTTTGGTTTATTTTCCACCATTGGATTAGAACCAAACCGATTTGGTTCGTCGATCATGTCTTCATAAGACTCGGCCCATCTATGCTTTCGATTTGACTGAAATAATTTCATACTCGCTCTTTATTTGGTCCAACCAAACCAAGTCTCTCTTGATCTGAGAATCTTATTCTCAAGCTCGTTTTAAATTCTTCAGCTTATGCTCATTGTTCGTGTGACCAAATAGGTTCCCGATTTATGTTGGCCGTCTATAATTAACCATTAATTAAAAAATGATCATGAGTAGCACCTAGTAGTACATCATGATACCCAATTAATCGAAAAATCAACGGTTGATCCTAGAACCATTTCTGAAACCCTTTAGCAACTACAATGAATCATGCCCCATTCCTTTCACTCATCTTATATACACTTGGTTCAGGATATGGTCTATTGTGTCAGTCCCCACTAGGCTGACTACATCACACCTAGCCAAAGTATTACTTCCTCATCCTCCGAATTCTAGTTACTGCACATGTATCCAAGAGTACCATACTCTAAACATGTAATGCTTTGGCCAAAGACTTTAGTAACAAGCCAATGAGAGGTCATAGGATATACATCTCCTCGCAAGGAGTGGTGAATCCTCTACAGGCTATTCAAACAACTTCAGCTACTTCGACTTATACCCAATTATCCCAGGTCCACATCTCCTTGGAGATGTTTGTTTAAGATGTCAAATCATAAGTCTACATGACTAATATGACTTGAATACTGTAAGTCGAAAGAACATCGCACTTAAGTTTTAGTAAGAACTTCATTGACATATCCATATATGCAGAGAACCATATAAAGTCTTACAGATAGTCACTCTAATGAACTAGTTACCATAACTAGCATCCACGATCAACTCTGGACATCCCAATGTGTCCAGCCAGTGAGAAACAGCTGCTTGGATAAACCAAAGAGTATACCTCATGCTAGTCTCAACAGAATCGATGGCGTCCAAATGCATCAATTCATCGAATAGGGATAATTCCAATACATCACATTACACATGTAGAGATACTCACTAGTTGTGATTCAATGATAAATTCTCTCATACTATGAATCGTATTATGTATATTCAGTAAATGAGTTTTAGATCCAATCAAACACATGAAAACATGTATACTCAAATAGTGAATCTTCATTTATCAAATAAATGGTACAACCATAAGGCGATTGCCTTAGGACACCTATCATATATTACTAACAAACCCCCATTGGCCTAATGCTAATCGCCACGGTATCCAATACCATAAGCTCTAACATGACCCTGAAACTTACTTTGAGGTAAGGCCTTAGTTAAATGGTCCGCTAAGTTCCTTTCAGTGGAAATTTTCTCGATTTATATTTCCTTCCTACTGATGATCTCTCTGATCAGATGATAGCGGCGAAGCACATGTTTGGATCATTGATGAGACCACATCAAGTTTTGAGACGAACTTCTTGATCTAAAATGCTTCCTTTCTTTGTAAGTGCAAAGTATTACCTCGATGTGAGTCGCTCTGATGTCTTTCTTGGAACCATTAACAACTTACTGCGCCTCCATTCAAGGTGAATATGTACCCAGACTGAGACCTAGAATCATCCCTGTCTGTCTGAAAGCTGGCATATGTATACTCACGTATTACCATATTACCCTCCTCTCCATATAGTAGGAACACATCCTTAGTTCTTCTTAAGTACTTAAGGATTGTCTTAACAACCGCCCAATGATCCATTCCTGGATCAGATTGGTATCTGCTCGTGACACTTAGAGCATACGATACATTGGGTTTCGTAAATAACATAGCATACATGATAGATCCTATTACGGATGCATAAGGTTTCTTACTCATGCAAATCCTCTCGTCTTCTGTGCGCAGACACATAGACTTCGAAAGGTGTATCCCATGCCTAATGGGAAGGAAACCTTTCTTAGATTCCGACATGCTAAACCACTTTAGCACTTGATCTATATATGTAGACTGCTAAAGACCAAGCAACCGTTTCGATCTGTCTCTATATATATCTTAATCCTGAGGATATAGGTCTCTTCTCCTAGGTCTTTCATGGAGAATGTTTTGGATAACCAAATTTTAACCGACTGTAAGAAAGATATATCATTTCCTATAAGTAATATGTCATCGACATAGAACACTAGGAATACGACTACACTCCCACTAACCTTCTTGTACACACAAGGTTCATCCAGATTTTATGAGAAATCAAATCTTTTGATTGTCTCATCAAAATGGATATTCCAGCTCCTAGATGCTGGCTTCAATCCATAAATGGACCGTCGAAGTTTACATTCCTTGGTTTTATCAACTGATGTGAAACCCTCAGGTTGTATCATATACACGTCCTCAAGGAGGTTTCCATTAAGGAAAGTCATTTTCACATCCATCTGCCATATCTCATAGTCATAATGAGCCTCTATGGCTAGGAGCATCCGAATGGATTTAAGCATAACTACCAGTGAATAGGTCTTGTCATAATCAACACCTTGCTTTTGACGATAGCCTTTCGCCACTAATCTAGCCTTAAAGGTAATCACATTACCATCCATGTTGATCTTCTTCTTGAAAACCCACTTACACCCTATAGCCTTAATGCCTTCAGGTGGGTCCACCAAGTTCCAAACTTGATTTTCATACATGGAATCCATTTCTGACTTCATGGCTTCAAGCCATTTGTCCCTTTCTGAACTTTTTAGAACTTCTTCATAACTGGTAGGCTCCTCATCGTCAATGAGTAACACGTCGTTCGATTCACTAATAAAAAATCTATATCTCTCAGGAATATTATGTGGCCTACCAGATCTACGAAGATGTGGTGTCATAATAGATTCAGTCCATGTCTCATCACTATGAGTTATCGATAGAGGTGCTTGACCAGGTATCTCCTCAATGTCAATTGGAGTCTCTTGAACCTCCACAAGTTCAATGACACTCTTGTTGGTGCAATCGACCCAGGTCACAATTGATCAGACTCGAGTTCGACTCGAGTAGTATTTTGATGTTTGATAATGTTTTAGGGAGATTGTTGGTGCAATCGATTCAGATCATATTTGACCGGACTCGAGTTTGACTCGAGGGGTATTTTGATGTTTGACGATGGTTTGATAATTTTTTAACTATATGGTTGACATGGGATTGACCATATGATGGGAAAGTCCAAGTCATGGGTACTTGGCATGGAAAAGTCCAAGTGGGAGACTTGGCAAGGGAAAGTCCATGTCATGGGTACTTGGCAATTGGAAAGTCCAACATGGGTTGACAAGGAAAGTCCAAGCATGGGTCTTGGCAAGGGAAAGTACAAGCTTGAGTCTTGGCAAATGGAAAGTCTAACATGGGTTGGCAAAGGGAAGTCCAAGGGGTGATATTGGCGGCATAAAGTCCAAGGGTGGAGTCTTGGCAGCATAAGTCCAATGGTTGTCGGCGTAAAGTCCAAGCAGTAGTCTTGGCAGCGTAAGCCCAATGTGCCTTGGCGGTATAGACCAGCTTAGCATGACAATAGCCGATGGAAGCCCCTAAAGGCTACTAGCATATCGATGAACATGTCATGGATGCCTTGGAGGAATCCGATAGGCGTGAGGCTGATGGAGGAGGCTAGAAGGCTTAGGTCTAGGCTAAGGGTGGTCTAGCAAGTATGAGGGCATCATACTTGGTGTTAAAACCACTTGGTTGAGATTATCAGTCGACTGATATCATTCAAAGTCGACTGATGGGAGTTGGCTGGAGTTCGACTGTAGGGGATTGGCCTGGAAGTCGACTGCCAGAATTGGGCAGTCAATTGATGGCATGAGCAATCGACTGTTATGATTGGCAATCGACTGATAGTCGAGTTTTTAGAACAGAAAGTTTCCTAGTTGAATGTTAGGGTTTGACAGTCGAGTGATGACTCGATCAGTCGACTGATGGGTGTGATCAGTCGATTGATGGTCTATCCATTAGAACTTATCCAATTTGGCTCGGGCCATTGTGAGACAATGACTACAGGAGCAGTCGACTAATGGTCTTGATCAGTCGACTGCTAGGTCAAATCCAACCTAAATGCAGGTTATAAAAGTAGCTCATGGAGATGGATTTTGGCAGCGGTTACTAGAGCGATTTGAGGTGATCTGTTGGTGCAATTCAGGGTCTCCAAGTGTAGCTCAAGCAACCAAACAAGCAAGCATCCAAAAGCACATTTGTAAAGTTTTCTTTACATGTTTTTGTGTATTGTATTTGTATTTACTTGTTGTACTTTTGTTTATTGTTGTAAACTCTTGTACGAGATTTCTCTTCCTCCGACTTATTGTCAAGAAAGAGTATTTGTGATTATAGTGATGTTTGGAATCGCTAGGGCTCGTTCGAGTCCAACCCATGGAGTAGGAACCTTGAGGTTCCAAACCACATTACATCTTTGTGTATTTGTGTTTGTCTTCATTTTTGTTATTTCTATTATATATATTCCACTGTGCATAACAAGCTTTGTAGAGATGAACATGAATGAATTCCATCAACGTACGAAAATGCTATTCACCCCCTCTAGCGACGATCAATTCCCCAACAAGTGGTATCAGAGCGAGGACACTCTTCTTTTGGACTAATCGCCAAGGGAGCACCGCTTGAGGGTGAAGAAGAAGAAGGAATTTGTATAAAGACTTGGATGGGACATCAACACTTCGGTCCCATACACCTTCTATGGACAAGAAGGTTTTGAGTGATGGAGGACACGATTGGAGGACTTAATGATGATGATGGACATTGAGCTATGGTCCGCCTTGATGGAAGGCTTTGAATTGCCAAGAGGGCCAAAGGCAGGATATCTCAAGAAGAAGAGATGAACTCAAGATCAACTACAAAAATCTGAAACAAATGACAAGGTAATCAATATGGTAGTTGATTTAATACCTAATGAGTTATTGTCCAAGATAGGTGAATTTCAAGATGCCAGGGATCTATGGAGAAAATTGGCAATGCTTCACGAAAAATCCAAACCTACACAAGAAGAAGAAATCTCTTCCTCACAAGAAAGTGACAAGTCGGAAGTTGAGAGGGAGTCAACTTCTAGATCGATGGAAGAAGAGGTAGAAGTAGAAGAGGTCTCCACCTCTAGGATTGAGGCGGAAGAGATTAGGTCATCTTCCATGACGGAGCAAGAAGAAGAGGAACCATCTACCTCCGGTCAAGAAGAAGAGGAAGCTCAAAATTCCACCACCACCCTAGGTAACTTAAACATTGTAGTTAAAATTAAAAATCATATAATATGTTTTGAGTGTAGGGAGCAAAGACACTACAAGAGTAAGTGTCCTAAACGGGTCAAGAAGACGGCACAAGTCATGTCAAAGACCAAGGAAATCGGTGCCCAAAGTCAAAAGAGCAAGGAGCATATCATTTGCTTCAAATGCCATCAAAAGGGGCCTATAGAAGCCAATGCCGAGGAGAAAGCCAACCAAGGGACAAGAAGGAGAATCGTATATAGGGGGAGCTTCTAAAGCGAACCCTAAGGTATTTTTCAATAATACACCTTCAACTTATGTTAAAAGCATGCTAGAAGTTATGTTAATAATCTTGCTATTACTCATGAACAAAAGCATGTTAGGAATAATAGACTTTATTGCTTAGGGGCTAAACATGTTGATTTTAGGTCTAAGGACAAGTCTAGAAATAATAACTCTAGACCTATTTCAACTAAGGAGAAATTTGGGACTAATGTCCCTAGAAAAATGATACCTAAGGCAAGTATTAGAAAAATAGAAGATCATCTAGGCTTTAATCCAAAGAATCCTAGACATATGCCTAGGAAGGACAATAATACTCAAAGAAATAATGGACCCAAAAAAATTGAGAAATTAGAGATAGAAAATCAAGCCTTGAGGTCAAGGCTTGAGAAAATGGAAAAGACCCTTATGCTTATGCAAAACCAAATGCAAGGGTCAAATGGTCAAAATCTAGGTCCTAGGAGACAAGGTTCATCCAAAGGCAAGAAAGGTTTGGGTCACAAACCTATGCCTAAGGAGACCTACCATAGTGTTCTATTTGATTATGGAACACAACTAGGTCTAGGAAAGCCAAGGTTAATAGGAAAGTCATCCCTAAGTTTAACCAAGGCAAGTGTCTAGTGGGCAAGGTTTCCATGAAACCTAGGAAGACCACTAAGAAGGTTACTAGGGAGGCAATCCCTAAGGTTAACCATGACAAGACCCAAATGACCAAGGCTATCAAGCATAGAAGGGTCATTAGGAGGGTATCTAGTGAGGTTATCCCTAAATAATATCTAGTAAACCCAAGGAGCTCCAATAGGTATTGGGATCTTAGGAGCGTGATCGATTCATGCTAAATGGGTTAAGTTGTGCAAACTTTAAATGGATGGATAGTTAACCTAACCATGGTAAAGGTGGCACTTTAGGTCATTTCCAAGGTTATGGATACTTTGGAAATAGGTTTGAATTTAAATCCTAAAAGATTTTAGGATGTGTCAATATTATTTAAGAAGCTTGATAAATTGATCAAATTGGCACAATTTAGGTCTTAGAGTCTTGGTGTGCCATTTTGGGTTTTTGGCACACTTGGGAGATTAGTGATAATATGGAAAAATGGGTTTTAACAAATGACAATTAACACTAAAATTTAGGTATTATATGTTGGAATGTATACTGAAAGCTTAGCTCTTTTTGTATTAACATTTTATTTTGAAATAAGAATCACATGATCATTGTTTGCACTTTATATTCATTATATGTGTCCATATTGTCTAATATTTTACATTGTAGATAACATGGTGCTTGGTGTGGCACAGAAGATCATGTTATCAGTTCCTTGTAGAATATAAGTAGAGGCTCACAACCAAGATGGTTTTGGACAAACCATTGGCATGATTGTAGTGTAGCTTGGTATTGTTTTGTCTTGAACATAGAGTTACACAAGTACACTTAGGTGTATTGAGCAGGACCGACATAGAGGTGATTCAATTTATTGCTGACTACATAATTGAATCGGACCTCGGATATTATGTTGTACATGCTCTTAATCCCGATATAATAACGGGCACATGTACTTAGTATTTATTTCTTTGATTTACCAGAGGGTGAGATTTCTATAAATTAAATCAATATGCTCGGTAAGTTAGGAAATGATATTATTTACATGGTGTGTCATTGATTATAGGAGGAAACCGTGTCCTATATATTAGGTTAATGATGTCCCCTTGAGGAGCTCATAAGGTTCATCATGTAAACCCTGCAGGTTGACTTAGTCAACATGATGATAAGGTTGAGTGGTACTACTCGAGGAGTTAGATGTTATTGATTGATGGTCAGTAAATCAATCAATTGACGGACATTCGATATCTTAAACATGGGGAGATGGATGTACAAATAATATATGGAGCCCATATTAATTTATGGGGGTTGGTGAGGTAATTCAATGATGATCCTCTAGTGGAATGGAACATCATTGATGGATCAAGTTTGTGTGGTTCCGATCCATCGGGTGGCCAAGATCCAACTCCTCCTCATGGTCCCTATCGTAGCCTAATATAATCCTCATGAATCTCTAGATCCAAGGATGTAAAACAAAACTCTAGAACCGACGGTTAAGATTAAATCTCTAGATCCGACGGTGGAGATTAAATCTCTAGAACTGACGGTTGAGATTAAATCTCTAGATCCGATGGTTGGGATGAAACCCTAGATCCGACAGTTGGGATGAAAACCCTAGATCTGATGGTTGGGATGAAACCCTAGATCTGACGGTTGGGATGAAAACCCTAGATTCGACGGTTGGGATGAAACCCTAGATCCGACGGTTGGGATGAAAATCCTAGATCCGACAGTTGGGATGAAACCCTAGATCCAACGGTTGGGATGAAAACCCTAGATCCGACGGTTGGGATGAAACCCTAGATCCAACGATTGGGATGAAACCCTAGATCCGACGGTTGGGATAAAACCCTAGATCCGACGATTGGGATGAAACCCTAGATCCGACAGTTGGGATGAAACCCTAGATCCGACGGTGGAGATTAAATTCCTAGATCCGACGGTGGAGCTTAAAGGAGGCTTAAGCCTAACTCTATAAATAAGGCTCTATAGGTTGGCCGGAAAAAAAAATAAGAGTTAGAGGTTGGTTTTGGAAACTAGGGTTTGGCCTTCCATTAGTGGGCGGCAAGAAACCCTAGAGCTTTCCTTTCCTTGGTTGGGCAGCTAGGTTTTGGAGGGGAAAGTGGGCGGCAACTAGAGGAGAGGATCTCTTCTTCTTCCTAGGGTGTGGCCGGCTCCTAGATCTCTTCCCTCTACCTTGGTCGGCACTCAACCTATTCCTCTTCTCCTCTTCTTTTTCTCTTGGTCGGCGGCATTAGGAGCAAGGGTTTGTCCCTTGTTCGGTTCCTTGGTTGTTTCCATTTTGTTCTCTCCATTCTTGGGTCCGGCGGCATCAATTCTTTGTGAATTGGTGGTTGGTTCAAGCAAGAAGGAAAGGAGAGTTCTTCTTTCTTTGGATTGAAGGAGATCTAGGAAGCTTCAACTTGTGGAGGATCTTCGCCCACACGGAGTCTACAAGGAGGTTAGGACATACGATAGAAGATCGAGAGGTATAAAACTTTTACAAGTTTTATTATTGATCTTTGCATGTTCTTATTTATATGTTTTTATGTGTTGATTATACTAGTTTACATTTGTATGTATTTGTATAATCATGGACCCCGAAGATAAACACAAAAACCGGCGATCCGTCCGTCGTCTCTTCCGCGGCTAATCGACTAGAAGAGTTTGGTTGCTTGAACAACTAGTTTGTTCAAGCGATCGCTCAAGTCGATAGCACGATGACGAATTGGTTAAGCTTAGGAAACTCATCCCATCCGGATTAGTTTTCATTAGTGAAAATTTTAATCCGGGGACATGGGAGCCAATGAGCTTCTGAAGCAATTACCTACAATTGGTATCAGAGCCATGGTTTCCGGTTTTGTGTGTTTTGGATTCGGTTACTTTCATGCACATATCATATATTTAGTATGTCAGATAATAGTAGGATGTGCGTAGGCTAACTTTTTGGTTGCAGGCATAAGATCCGACTATTATGGCTATATGTGTGTATGTGATTGTTTGTGTGTGATTGTATGTATATCATTTGAATCCTCGGGGTTGACGAGGCTAGATTAGTATTTAATTTTTGTAATTAAATATGACATTGTTTAGCTGATCATTTTAGTTTACTTTCGATCTAGATTATTTGTACACTCCTTCGTGGAGTATAGGATCGATGGATGTAAATTAAAATAGATTATCTCGGCTCGGATCGCTTTGGTGACTTGCGCACGAGAAAAGGTGGAGCGGACGAGGTGGCGACACGACGCGATGCATATTGGAGAACAAAGCCATAATAGTTGGAAAAAATTCTGTTTTTTCTATATTTATTGCTGATTTGTTTTATATGCATGTTGTGTGTGCTTGAAAATTCCTCATTTTCAATTTACTAAGTGGGAGAGAGATATTTTAATTAATTCCAGCGGCCTCCATTACAATTTGACGTGTGATGCAACAAACTTGCGTGTCGGCTCTGAGTGCCTTCCTCCCCATCGGATGAGTTTGTTTGCAGATCACTAGGTCAAATAATGGTTATAGAAAATTATTTAGGAGCGTGTGTACTTCCCCATCGGTAAGGCACATAATCCGAGATAATTCCCTTAGTATCGTGTAATGGTGCACACTTAGATGCAAATAAAAAGTATCCTCCCCATCGGAGTCACTGCTTTTATTTGTAGGGCCAAAGAGGAACCAACTATTAATTTTATTTGTCAAAAAGTAAGGTTGACAAGATAATAAAATTAATGGGTAAAACCTCCTCTTACAAATGTAGAATTCGTATACGTCCACACTATCGTGGCATGCGATATTCTCGGTGTTTTGAGGTGTTGATTGATTTCGGAATTTTATTGTTTTGAGGAATCAATAATATTTGAAATCTAATATTTTGATCATTGTGATTCTTAGGATTTTCAAATGGCTTTCAACCCACTTACTATGATGCTAAAGGAAACAAACTTACTGTATTCAAATAATATTGATTGGAAAAGAAATTTGGATAGTGTCTTAACTGTCGATGAGTGTCCTCCTAAGCCTGTGGATGATTCTGGGGAAAAGGAACTTTTCAGATACCAGAATCGAGCTGCTAGGCAGGAAGCCATGGTTGCTCAGAAGGTTTCTACTTCTAAGTCGAAAGGCAAGAAGAAGAAGAAACAAGGTGGAGAAAAGGTGGTGTGAGGATCTCAAGGAGGAGTGAAGAAGTCGAAAGGCAAGTGCTTCACTTGTAAACAGACTGGACATGGGAAGAAAGACTTCCCCAACCTTAAGCAGAACAAAGGTATATCTTCTGCCTTAGTCGTTGAAACATGTTTAGTGGTGTTATCTACCGGTACCTGGTGTGTAGATACGGGAGCCACTGATCATGTCTACAATTCTTTGCAGGGGTTCCAGGAAATCAGACGACTAGCTGAAGGAGAAATTACCGTCTACATGGGCAATGCTACAAAGGTAGTGGCTATTGCAGTGGAGACGTTTATTTATCGTTTGATAGAAATAAAGTTTTGGTTTTGAGAAATTGTCTTTATGTACCTACATTTAGAAAGAATTTGATTTCAGTTTCTAAATTGTTTATGGATAGATATTCTGTTTCTTTTAATGACAGAGTTGTTATAAAATGAAATAGAGAGATTATCTGTTCAGGTACATTGGTTGGCAATTTGTATACTCTTGAACCAAAAGCTCCCACGATGCATATAGAAGTGAATAACTTATCTTCTAAGTCCAATAAGAGAAGAGAACCTTCGAAAATGAACCAGACATATCTTTGGCACCTAAGACTTAGTCATATTAACCTGAGTAGAATTCAAAGCTTGATAGCTGATGGACCTTTGGGTTCATTAGTGGTGGAGGATCTCCCAACCTGCGAATCTTGCTTGGAAGGTAAAATGACCAAGAGGCCTTTCAAGGCCAAGGGGTATAGGGCCAAAGATGTGTTAGAATTGGTTCTTTCTGATCTGTACGGTTCTATGTCTATCCAGGCTAGAGGTGGCTTTGAATACTTCGTCTCTTTTATAGATGATTATTCAAGGTATGGATATATTTACTTGATGCGCCGCAAGTCTGAATGCTTTGACAGATTCAAAGAATTCAAGGCTGATGTGGAGAACCATCAAGGTAAAAGTATCAAGACACTACGATCTGATCGTGGTGGCGAGTACCTCTTGGGAGAGTTTAGGAGTTACTTAGCAGAGGCTGGGATTCAATCCCAATTGTCCGCACCTGGCACACCCCAGCAGAATGGTGTGGCGGAGCGAAGGAATAGGACTCTTATGAAGATGGTCAGATCGATGATGAGTTATTCTGAGTTACCTGATTCGTTCTGGGGGTTTTCTCTGGAAACGGCAGCACACATTCTGAACTTGGTTCCATCTAAGTCAGTACCTTCTACTCCCACAGAATTATGGACTGGGCGAAAGCCTAGTCTAAGACATATTCGGATTTGGGGTAGTCCAGCACATGTGCTGAAGGCTGATGCTGGTAAGTTGGAACCTCGTACAAAAGTGTGCATGTTCGTGGGGTACCCTAAAGGAACAAAAGGTGGTTTGTTTTATAATCCTAGAGATCAGAAGATGATCGTGAGTACGAATGCCAGATTTCTAGAGGAGGACTATGTGATGAACCACAAGCCCACGAGTAGGATTGTTCTTGAGGAGTTGACAGGGGAAGTCCCGACTTCAGTACCACCGGTACAAGAGGAGATACCACAAGTCACTGCACCGCGTGTCACAGAGCATACACAGGAGGCACCTCGTCATAGTGGGAGGGTTGTTAGACAACCCGAGAGATTCATGTTCTTGGGAGAATCTTCTGATTTGGTCCTTGGCGAACATGAACCTGATCCCTGGACATATGACGAGGCAATCCAAGATAGAGATGCGGTATCTTGGCAAAGAGCGATGAATTCAGAGATAGAATCTATGGATTCTAATCATGTCTGGGAGCTAGTAGAACCACCCGATGGTATGAAAGTCATTGGATGCAAGTGGATCTACAAGAGAAAGAGAGGAGTAGACGGGAAGGTTGAGACCTTCAAAGCTAGGCTTGTTGCGAAAGGGTATACTCAGAAAGAGGGTATCGATTATGAGGAGACTTTTTTGCCAGTAGCTATGCTTAAGTCTAGCTGGATTCTCTTATCTATAGCTGCTCATATGGATTATGAGATTTGGCAGATGGATGTCAAGACAGCTTTCCTTAACGGAAGTCTTGAGGAGAACATTTATATGCAGCAACCAGAGGGATTCATAGCTAATGGCAAAGAGAATCTAGTGTGTAAGCTTAATCGGTCCATTTATGGATTGAAGCAAGCTTCCAGATCTTGGAACATCCGTTTTGATGAGGTAATCCAGTCATATGGATTTATTCAAAGTCTGGATGAGCCATGTGTATACAAAAGATGTGACGGAAACATAGTGGTATTTCTTGTACTATACGTAGATGACATTTTGTTAGTTGGCAACAATATCAAAGTGTTATCAGACGTAAGGGTATGGTTGTCCAAACAGTTTGACATGAAGGACTTGGGAGAAGTGGGACACATCCTTGGGATCAAAATTATAAGGGATCGCAAGAAAAGGATGTTGTGCTTATCGCAAGCTTCATACATAGACACGGTCCTAGCTCATTTTAGCATGCAGAACTCCAAGAAGGGTTTTCTACCTTTCAGGCATGGAGTTCCTTTATCTAAAGAGATGTGTCCTAAAACATCAAAGGAGATAGAGGAGATGAAGGCGGTTCCTTATGCTTGATGGAAGCCTCATGTATCTTATGCTATGTATGCGAGACCGGATATACGCTGTAGTGGGCATGGTTAGCAGATATCAGAGTAATCCTGGACAGGGACATTGGACTACGGTAAAGCATATATTGAAGTACCTGAGAAGGACTAGGGATTATATGTTGGTTTACCGAGCAGATCAATTAGTCCCTGTGGGTTACACGGATTTGAATTTCCAATCAGATAGGGACAAGAGTAAGTCTACCTCGGGGTTTGTGTTTACTTTTGGAGGTGGAGCCATAGTATGGAGGAGTGTCAAGCAGAAATGCGTGGCAGACTCTACCATGGAAGCTGAGTATGTGGCAACAACCTCTGAGGCAGCCAAGGAAGCTGTATGGCTCAGGAACTTCTTGATGGACTTGGATGTGATTCCTGGTTTGCCCAGAACTATCATAATTTATTGTGATAACACTGGTGCAGTTGCAAACTCGAAGGAACCACAAGCCCATAAGGCGAGTAAACACATAGAGCGCAAGTACCACCTGATACGAGAAATCGTAAAGTGAGGAGAAGTAGCTGTCACCAAGATTGCATCAGAGGATAACCTGGCAGATCCATTCACTAAGGCCCTTCCAGCGAAAGCGTTTGATAGGCATGTGGAGGACATGGGGGTCAGATGTATGGCAGTGTGATGATAGCATAGTCTTTTAGTATAAGTGGGAGATTGTTGGAATATATACTGAAAGCCTAGCTCTTTTTGTATGAACATTTTATTTTGAAATAAGAATCACATGATCATTGTTTGCACTTTATATTCATTATATGTGTGCATATTATCTAATATTTTACATTATAGATAACATGGTGCTTGGTGTGGCACAGAAGATCATGTTATCAGTTCCTTGTAGAATATAAGTAGAGGCTCACAACCAAGATGGTTTTGGACAAACCATTGGCATGGTTATAGTGTAGCTTGGTATTGTTTTGTCTTGAACATAGAGTTACACTAGTACACTTAGGTGTATTGAGCAGGACCAACATAGAGGTGATTCAATTTATTGCTGACTACATAATTGAATCAGACCTCGGATATTATGTTGTACATGCTCTTAATCCTGATATAATAACGAGCACATGTACTTAGTATTTATTTCTTTGATATTAGAGGGTGAGATTTCTATGGATTAAATCAATATGCCCGGTAAGTTGGGAAATGATATTATTTACATGGTGTGTCGTTGATTATAGGAGGAAACTGTGTCCTATATATTAGGTTGATGATGTCCCCTTGAGGAGCTCATAAGGTTCATCATGTAAAACCTGCAGGTTGACTTAATCAACATGATGATAAGGTTGAGTGGTACTACTCAAGGAGTTAGATGTTAATTGATTGATGGTCAGTAAATCAATCAATTGATGGACATTCGATATCTTAAACACGAGGAGATGGATATACAAATAATATATGGAGCCCATATTAATTTATGGGGGTTGGTGAGGTAATTCAATGATGATCCTCTAGTGGAATGGAACATCATTGATGGATCAAGTTTGTGTGGTTCCGATCCATCGGGTGGCCAAGATCCAACTCCTCCTCATGGTCCCTATCGTAGCCTAATATAATCCTCATGAAGCTCTAGATCCAAGGATGTAAAACAAAACTCTAGAACCGACAGTTAAGATTAAATCTCTAGATCCCACGGTGGAGATTAAATCTCTAGAACCGACGGTTGAGATTAAATCCCTAGATCCGATGGTTGGGATGAAACCCTAGATCCGACGGTTGGGATGAAACCCTAGATCCGACGGTTGGGATGAAAACCCTAGATCTGACGGTTGGAATGAAAACCCTAGATCCGACGGTTGGGAAGAAACCCTAGATCCGACGGTTGGGATGAAAACCCTAGATCCGACGGTTGGGATGAAACCCTAGATCCGACGGTTGGGATGAAAACCCTAGATCCGACGGTTGGGATGAAACCCTAGATCCGATGCTTGGGATAAAAACCCTAGATCCGACAGTTGGGATGAAACCCTAGATCCGATGGTTGGGATGAAACCCTAGATCCGACGGTTGGGATAAAACCCTAGATCCGACGGTAGGGATGAAACCCTAGATCCGACGGTGGAGATTAAATCCCTAGATCCGACGGTGGAGATTAAAGGAGGCTTAAGCCTAACTCTATAAATAAGGCTCTATAGGTTGGGCGGCAAAAAAAAATAAGAGTTAGAGGTTGGTTTTGGAAACTAGGGTTTGACCTTCCATTAGTGGGCGGCAAGAGACCCTAGAGCTTTCCTTTCCTTGGTTGGGCGGCTAAGTTTTGGAGGGGAAAGTGGGCGGCAACTAGAGGAGAGGATCTCTTCTTCTTCTTCCTAGGGTGTGGCCGGCTCCTAGATCTCTTCCCTCTACCTTGGTCGGCGCTCAACCTATTCCTCTTCTCCTCTTCTTTTTCTCTTGGCCGGCGGCATTAGGAGCAAGGGTTTGTCCCTTGTTCGGTTCCTTGGTTGTTTCCATTTTGTTCTCTCCATTCTTGGGGCCGGCGGCATCAATTCTTTGTGAATTGGTGGTTGGCTCAAGCAAGAATGGAAGGAGAGTTCTTTTTCTTTGGATTGAAGGAGATCTAGGAAGCTTCAACTTGTGGAGGATCTTCGCCCACACGGAGTCTACAAGGAGGTTAGGACATAGATAGAAGATCGAGAGGTATAAAACTTTTACAAGATTTATTATTGATCTTTGCATGTTCTTATTTATATGTTTGTATGTGTTGATTATACTAGTTTACATTTGTATGTATTTGTATAATCATGGACCCCGAAGATAAACACAAAAACCGGCGATCCGTCCGTCGTCTCTTCCGCGGCTAATCGACTAGAAGAGTTTGGTTGCTTGAACAACTAGTTTGTTCAAGCGATCGCTCAAGTCGATAGCACGACGACGAATTGGTTGAGCTTAGGAAACTCATCCCATCCTGATTAGTTTTCATTAGTGAAAATTTTAATCCGGGGACATGGGAGCCAATGAGCCTCCGAAGTAATTACCTACATTATATACCTTTATATCTTATTTCCATGCTTGATTTGTCATATTAAATGTCATGACAACATATTTCTTTTTAATCATATAAAATGTCATGATTATGCTTAGGACTATTTTATGTCATGTGTATTTAAATTTAATCATATGCCATGACATAATGATCTTTGGTCATAATTATTTATGCTAACATTTATGCCTTGATCATTTCATGCATTAATAAAATTGATTTAAGGACCTTGCCATGACTTAAAGTCCCATGTAAAAGGGAATCAAGTAGTGTTGTCCTAGAAAATGCATGAAACCGAAAATGCTCATAACCCTAGGATATGCTATCGAAAGCATTGAAAAGGGTGAAAATCCATTGGATATGGATTAGGAGAGTTGTTAGGGTGATGTGTCAATTTTAAGGTGTATAAGAGTTCATGTTTGAACTTTTGCTCTTAATTTTGATGGTTTAGTGTTCCTATAGGCTTAGGGACTCTCCAAGGACATTGTTGGTGTAATGGTCAAGGGGTAGCAAGCCTTTAGGGGGAGGTATCCATCATGGGATGATGGATGTGTTCCTCCTCATGAGGGGGAGAAATGGGAAAATGTGGGATGCCCAATTGGGAAATTGGGAGAGTTTATAGGAAGCCTCTCTTGAGTGATATGGGACTTATCACTAGGAAGAGTGAAGTCATCCTAGATATTTTTAGACCAAGGGAGAGATTGTAAGATCTCATTGGGATATGAGACATTGACCTCCTTAGGCAGAACCTTTTTGATGTATGTCAAAAAGAGAAAGAATTTATGGGAGTACCAATTTGGGAGAATTGGTAAGGAGATTTGAGTTAGGTGACCTAACTCAAAGGTGTTTGGTTTTTGTCATACATAGAAAAAGGAGGAGGTTGTTGGTGCAATCGGCCCAGGTCACGATTGACCAGACTCGAGTTAGACTCGAGTAATATTTTGATGTTTGACAATATTTTGGGAAGATTGCTGGTGCAATTGACCCGGGGCATATTTAACTGGACTTGAGTTTGACTCGAGGGGTATTTTGATGTTTGATGATGGTTTGACTATTGTTTGACTATATGGTCGACATGGGATTGACCATATGATGGGAAAGTCCAAGTCATGGGTACATGGCATAGAAAGTCCAAGTGGGACACTTGGCAAGGGAAAGTTCAAGTCATGGGTACTTGGAAATTGAAAAGTCCAACATGGGTTGGCAAGGAAAGTCCAAGAATGGGTGTTGGCAAGGGAAAGTCCAAGCTTGAGTCTTGGCAAATGGAAAGTCAAACATGAGTTGGCAAAGGAAGTCCATGGGGTGATATTGGCGGTGTAAAGTCCAAGGGTAGAGTCTTTCCAGCACAAGTCCAATGGTTGGCGGCGTAAAGTCCAAGTGGTAGTCTTGGCAGCGTAAGTCCAATGTGCCTTGGTGGTATAGACCAACTTAGCATGAATATAGCCGATGGAAGCACCTGAAGGCTAGCGTATGGATGAACAAGTCATGGATGACTTGGAGGGATCCGATAGGCGTGAGGCTGACGGAGGTGGCTAGAAGGCTTAGGTCTAGGCTAACGGTGGTCTAGCAAGTATGAGGGCATCATACTTGGTGTTAAAACCTCATGAAGAGTCAACTGATAGAGTTTCGATCACTGAGTCAACTAGAGTTTGATCACCGGAAATGGTTTCTCAGAAATGGATCGCTAGATTGGGCAACGATCGATTGATTCGAGCGATCGCTATGTATGGCAATCGATTGATGGTCTAGTTTTCGGAACATAAAGTTTCTGAGTCGACTGTTAGGGTTTGACAGTCGAGTGATTACTCGATCATTCGACTGATGGGTATGATCAGTCGACTAATGGTCTATTCGTTGGAACTTATCCAATATGGCTTAGGTCGTTGTGAGACAATAGCAACAGGAGCAGTCGATTGATGGTCTTGATCTGTCGATTATTAGGCGAAATCCAGCCCGAATGTATGTTATAAAAGTAACTCGTGGAGATGGATTTTTGCAGCGGTTACTAGAGCGATTTGGGGCGATTTGCTGGTGCAATTCAGGGTCTCCACATGTATCTCAAGCAACCAAACAAGCAAGCATCCAAAAGCACATTTGTAAAGTTTTCTTTATGTGTTTTTGTGTATTGTATTTGTATTTTCTTGTTGTACTTTCATTTATTGTTGTAACTCTTGTATGAGATTTCTCCGCCTCCGACTTATTGTCAAGAAGGAGTATTTGTGATTATAGTGGTGTTTGGCATCGCTAGGGCTCGATCATCAATGAAGGTAATAAAGTAGCTATAGCCTCCTAGAGCTTGAGTTGACATAGGTCTGCATACATCAGTATGTATTAGACCAACCAACTCTCCCACCGGTTCACCTTTTCCAGTAAAAGGTAACTTTGTCATCTTGCCCTTTAAGCATAATTCACATGTATCGTATGAATCTAATTCAAACAATTCCAGAATTCCACATCGGTGTAATTCAGACATGCGTTTCTCACTCACATGGCCAAGACAACAATGGCACATATAGGAGTCTAATTGATTATTTTTACGAGCACACTTGTTGCTCGCTTCGATATTGAAAATGTCACTGGATACGTCTAATGTATAAATAGCATTTCTTAAAGTTCCAGTCCCATAAAGAACACCATTCAAAGTTATGTAACAATAATTGTTACTAAAAGTTAAATGGTACCCATTTCTATTTAAACAAGAAATAAAAATGATGTTCTTTATCAACGAAGGAACATAAAAGTAATTGTCCAATTCAAAGACAAGTCCTGTAGGAAGTTTCAACAAATACGTTTCGATGGCGAGTGCAGCAACCTTTGCTCTATTCCCATCACGTAAATTTGACTCTCCCTTGACGAGTCTTTTTCTATTCCTTAGCCCATGTATGTTATTACATATATGTTAACCACACCCGGTATCCAATATTCATGTGTCTAAGTAAATAGAATGACAATCAATAACAAAGATATATGAAGAAGATGGGGCATCAGATGCCTTATTCTTCTTCATGGACTCAAGATAAATCTTGCAGTTTCTTCGCCAATGACCTTCCTTGCCACAATGATGGCAAGTGCCCTTTTGAGCTGGTTCTTTCTTTTTAGCCTTTTTCTTCTTCCCCTTCTATCATTCCTTTGACTTCCTCTGAGAACTTTTCTTCGAGAAATCAACTAACAGCACCGTCCCCTTCTCATACTTAATAGAAGGCTCCAAAGTCTTCAGAATGTTGAGCAGTACTACAGATGAACCTTCTTGTATCTTAGAGGTGAAGAGGAGCTTAGAGACTTCGAACCTTTCGGATCTCACTTGCTCATCAAACAACTCATAAAGATGAAAGACTATGGTATGAGCATCCATATGCTCATGCTGCTTCTGCAACTTGGGTACCATCATGGCTAGCATTATGTAACTCACTAGTTCAGAATCACTCACATGTTTCTGATGGGCCAACAATTGGTCTAGAGTTGCGTCATTACTAGGACAGTTGGGAAGAGGCGCTTCGAGGACATACGTAATCTTTTCAGCCTTGAGAACAGTTCTCAAGTTTCTAAGCCAGTCCAAGAAGTTCGACCAAGTCAATTTATTCGAATCCAAAATAGAGCACAAATTCAAAGACATCATGATCAAGCGATTAAACTAGAAATACAAATCGAGCATATATGAGAAAGATGATTTTTAAAATGCATCAATATACATTTACAAATACCATTTATTTTTCGAAATCAAAACCCTCAAAATCAATTCGGGAGATCGTAGGTCCATCTCCGAATGGGATGATATCCAACATAGATAAGAACAACCTTAGAGTGAGTCCAACAAGCCATTCTTAGCTATGATGGTAGGTATCAAGTATATCGATTACATATCACGTATATATAACTATCACAATGTGCTATCAACTAATTGAGTGTTCACACATACATTGGGTTGTTAACACATTAACAAGTATGCATCATATGCATAGCACCCAACTTCACCTCTCTTCACATCAACCTTGGAGTGAGTCCAACAAATCAATGCTCCAAGTTAGAGCCGACCCATTAATCGCGAAATAGTTTTAATATGGTTAGAGCTCATTTAACCAATTAGCCAGGCTTGGATGAGTCCAACAACCCAAACTAATGATTGACCTCTAACTCTTACCATATTAGTGTTAAACTATTCCAATGATTTGAACTTGTTCATGTTCAAGCTAGGCTTAGAGTGAGTCCAATGACTAAAACAAGAAACGGAACTCTGGTTCAAACCATATTAAAGGAAGGTGTAGGCTTTAATATTGTGTAAGGGTTTTAAAGTCTCATCCCCTTTTTCATGCAAATAACTATTATCAACATGGCATGACACACATGACATACATCTACATGTCACGACACGCATGGCATAATCATATGCATCTAATGCAATTACATGACATATAATTATGGATGTACAAATAGTTTCCTTATTTGTCATAACTATTTTTGGAAATAAAATATGTTTGAGATTTGATTTTTCAAATCAAATCTCGATTAAATTAGAAAACAAATTTCTAAATCTAATCACATATTTTATTTATGGAAAATATTAATTAAGAAAATTCAAATTTAATTTAGGAAACAAATTTCCTAAATTGTAATTTCCTAATCACATTAGAAAATTTCCAATTTGAATTTCTTTACTAATTAAAATTTCCATAATTATTTCTAAACTTTCCAAAAGTAGAAAATTTCCAAAAATATAATTATGACTATCGCAAAATAATTTTACAATTATGTCAAAAGATAGTCGGGCTCTGATACCACTGTTGGGTTCACATGGCACCGACGTGAGTGTTGTGTTCGAACAGTTTCGTAAACATCCACACAGCGGAAGCAAAAACAAGTAATAAACTATTTATTACAACACACACCACATGCATGCAAGGATACAACATGTGTAGACATAATCAACATTTTAAATTTTGCAATAAAAGGAAACTTATACCAGGTATACCTAACATATCAGGTGTAGCAGGAATGACATCAACCGAGCGACACTTGCAAGTCTCGCCTCTATCCGTATCCACGACGAGTATCGTCGGGATAGTTTCACAAAGCGATGAGCCTCGTCTTCTCACGAGATACTAGTCTCGAATCGATAACGTTGTGATTGAGAGATGATCACAATCCGAATCAAATTCGGATCCAAAAACCGAGTTCCACGAACTCGCTTCTCGGAAGTGGTTTTTGTCAACCAATTGACAAAACCTTGGTCCTCAACCAAAGGGTATTGCGGGAGATCCAATCGTCGGCAAGTAGGTCACTGTCGGAGCACGAAACAATGGCCAAACAACCTTTCCATGCAAGGGACAACAAGCTATCCCAATACTGGACAGCTTGTTTGGTGGAGGAGATGGTCGGCTAAAGACTTGGTCGGCTACCCTTGATTGTCGGAAACCAAGGGAGGATGGCTGGAGGAGTTGCCGGCGGCTGGTGGGTGGCCGGCGGCAAGGAAGAGGAGCAGCAACTCCAATGGCTGGCAACCACACCTCTCCTAGGTTTGGGCGACAACAATAAGGGAGGAGAAGAGAAAAACAGCTAGGGTTTCCAAAACCTAAGTTGTCCATGAAAAACCCTTAAGTCGTGTTTTTATAGAGAACAAATTCTTCTAACGATTATTGGTTCATAACCAAAACCCATTAACTCGCTCCAATAATTAATTTAAAATAAACCAAACTGCATTGGTCTATTTTAAGTTAAAACGAACCGAACCAACTTTGGTTCATTCGTTTAAAACAAACAAAACTACTTTGGTTTATTTTCCACCATTGTATTAGAACCAAATCGATTTGATTCATCCATCATGTCTTCATAAGACTCGGCCCATCCATGCTTTCGATGCGACGGAAACAATTTCATACTCGCTCTTTTTTTGGGCCAACCAAACCAAGTCTCTCTCGATTTGAGAATCCTATTCTCAAGCTCATTTTAAATCCTTCAGATTACGCTCATTGTGCATGTGACCAAATAGGTTCCCAGTTTATGTTGGTCATCTAAAATTAATCATTAATTATAGAATGATTATGAGTGGCACCTAGTAGTACATCATGATCCCCAATTAATCAGAAAATAGACGGTTGATCCCAGAACCATTTCTGAAACCCTTCAGTAGTTATAATGAATCGTGCCCCATTCATTTCACTCATCTTATACCCACATGGTTCAGGACATGGTCTATTGTATCAGTTCCCACTAGGCTGACTACGTCACACCTAACCCTAAGTATTACTTCCTTGCCCTTCGGATTCTAGTTACTGCACAAGTATCCAAGAGTACCATACTCTAAACATGTAATGCTTTGGCCAAAGACTTTAGTAACAATCCAACGAGAGGCCATAGTGTATACATCTCCTCGCAAGGAGTGGTGAATCCTTTGTAGGCTATTCAAACACCTTCGACCACTTCGACTTATACCCAATCATCTCAGGTCCACATCTCCTCGGAGATGTTTGCTTAAAATGTTAAAGCATAAGTCTAAATGACCAAGATGACTTGAATACTATAAGTTAAAGGAAAATCACACTTAAGCTGCAATAAGAACTTCATTGACATATCCATATATGTAGAGAACCATGTTAAGTCATACAACTAGTCACTCCAGTGAACTAGTTACCATTACTAGCATCCACGATCAACTATGGACATCCCAATGTGTCACACCAGTGAGAAATAGCTGCTTGGATAAACCAAAGAGTATACCTCGTGCTAGTCTCAATAGAATCGATGGTGTCCGAATGCATCAATTCATCGACTAGGGATAATTCCAATACATCACAATTACACATGTAGAAATACTCACTAGTTGTGATCCAATCAAAAATTCTCCCATGTTGTGAATCGTATTGCGGACATTCAGTAAATGAGTTTAAGATCTAATCAAATACATAAAAACATATATACTCAAATAGTGAATCTTCATTTATCAAATAAATCATACAATCATAAGGTGATTGCCTTAGGACACCTCTCATATATTACTAACAAATATTTCTATTACCTACCGAGGTAATCCTCAGGCCTGATCTTCATTCTTATTATAGCTCGGCATTGGCAGAAGCTATTATCCCCGTGCGGTAGCGAAATGGATGAGTTGAGTTTAAGGTAAGATTAACTCTGGAAGAGTGGCGGAGTATATTCCTACGACCTACCGAGGTAACGCTCAGGTTAGGTCTTCACCCTTATTATAGCTTGACACTGGCCAAAGCTACTATCCCTATGCGATGGTAGAAAGGGGGAGTCGGGTTTAAGGTAGGATTCACTCTGGAAGTGCGACAGAGTATATTTCTATGACCTGCTGAGGTAACCCTTAGGTCACATCTTCACTCTTATTATAGCTCATCATGAGCCAAAGTTACTATCCCTGTGCGATGGAGGAACGGATGAGTCGGGTTTAAGGTAGGATTCACTTTGGAAGAGCAGTGGAGTATACTACTACGTCTAGCTGAGGCAGTCTGTAAGTCCTCAAGTTGGTCCATACTTTTGGTCAGATCGGCATGAGTTGTACATTATCAGTCCTCGTTGGCTAGAATATTGAAAGAGGAAGGAATCATGGAGGAATGATGGCAGAACATGCACCTCAACCAACTGAAGTGGTACATAAGCTCTCAAGGTGATTTTTGTTATTATGCAAGTTGGCAGTCTACATTATCATTGGCATATTTTGGGAGCTCATTGACAAGGTAATGGCATCGGCATATTCGTTGTATATGGAGGAAAAGAGAAGAATTCTGAAGGTACAATCTCCAAAGAGAGGTATGCGATGTCAACTATTAAATTTCAAGTTTCTTTATAGTGGTGCAACACATTTATTTAAAGTTGGTAAAACGAGCACAGGTACTCCATGATGGAAAGAGAAAAGTACATCTTGATAAAAGAAAAATTAAGGGGTCTCTCGAATGATCTTATCCTCCGTAGGAATATTTGAGGGGGGAGTAACTATAGGAGGCATTTGGGAGAGATGGTGCTTCAGTAGAGTCTTATATGCTTCACGAGTCCTTGTTAGGCTGCATTGGGTGACCGCTAATTCTTGACGTAAAGAATAGGTGAGAGTAGAGGCGGAATGCAAGTGAGAGCTCAAGCTTTCCACTAAGATTTCCAGTTATGTTATCCACTACTAAGTTAGGGTTAGGGGGTCAGTAGGAAGAAGTTCATCCTCAAGGGGTAGGTTGGTGGCCATGTAATGAGAGGCTCTTAGGACCTAGAGAAGATAGGAAATATGAATGGATGGCCAAGGATAAGATACCCTTATAAAGGAGGAGGAGATGTTATAATTATTTGTGGGGAAGAGACGAGGTGGAAGTTGAAGAGGCTCACATATTAAAAAAGGAAGGCAAAAGGTTACTTTAGTTAAAGATTAGTGGGTATAGGGAAGGCTATACCCCCTTATTTAGGATGACATGAAGATAAATGCCTAAGATTAAGAATTCTACAAAAGTTTGATAATACTGCTCTTCTTAATAGCCTATTGGTAGTTGACTGGCATGAGGGAGAGGCTAGCTGGGCAATAGTCAGCATAAGAGAGCTCAATCAGTTCACAAGCTGGGATCTGATTATTATGACAACACCAATTAGATAGCCTAGTAAGAACATAAAATAATACATTCAATATAAAAGCATGCCATTGTTTTGTTCCCTTAAATGATAGACAGTTTTCATTACAGGAGATAGAGTTGTTACAAGTCAAAGGATGTTGTTGGATATCTGGCAATGGTTGCCTCAACACTTAGAAGCTATTATCTTCTCCTAGAGGAGGATACCCTCGATCCTCAAATTGTTTGCTAGACCCTTCAAAACCCATCATGAATATGTCAGTAGCTTTGTCACCAAATTTTGTTATCATCTCTTGCTCAAGCATTTTCCATCTAGTTTCTTCGATAGATATTTGGGTAGCAAGAGCTGCTTTAAGCTCATCTCTTTCCTTGGCAACAACTAATTCTTGCTAACCAAGAGAAATGATAGTTTGGGTGTGTTACAGCAACAGTGAGTGTAACCGATTTATTATTTCTAGAAGATCTCCAGGAACTCCAGAAATTAAAAAAGAAAAGTGATCCAACTGAGTTCAAGTAGAGTCAGAAGCTACCTTAAGAGTTTTAATGGAGGATGAGGATTGCAATAGCTCAGCAAGGAACTCTACTCATCTAGCTTGAGTCTCTTTAAGTTTAATCTAGCATTCTACTAGTTCTCGGGCCAAGGTGTCAACTTGTTGGATCTGCTCACTTTGGCATAATAGTTGGTCGTGCAATAGGTCGGCCTCACGGAGAACCTCTTCTCCAGCACTCCATGATGTTGTTAGTTCATACTTAAGATCCGCACATGTTTTCTTCAAAATTTCTTCTAAGATGGCTAAAGTTTCTTCTCGTTGTTTAGCTTGTGTTATGTGGTTAGTCATTTGTTTTAGTTGTCTCTGAAGTTGCATGGCAGGCTTCCATAGTGGACTGATACTTGGCATAATGGCAAACTACGTCATCATAGTTGGTGGATGTCTATACAGGGAAAAGAAGAGAGACAAGTAAAGAAAACTCTAGTGGTAGAAACAAGAGTGAATTAAGGAGATTATTGTTAAAGGGAATTCCTCTGTGAGGTTTACTCGCAGGCGTTCCAAGGGACCCTGCACTCTTGATTAGTTAAATAGTTTCACTTCTTAAGAAGTGCGAAGCTAAAGGACTCAATGCAAGGTGGTGGTAGGAGGATTTATTGCAAGGGGAACATCCCCTGTAAAGGGGTTAGGTTCGATCAGGGAGGAGGGTTCAGGAAGGGGGGAGTCATGTTGAGGGGAAGTAGTGAGAGGTTCTTCTGGGCCCAGGATTGGGGGTAGGGAGGATGAAGGAGGTTCTATCTCCAAACTCGAAGATAAGGGAATTGGAGAGGAAGACAAAATAGAATAGATTGTGGGAGGAGTAGTTGGTGTGGAAGGGTCTCTCCTTAATCAAAGGAATTTTCTTGGACGGAGAGAAGGAAGGTTCTGTGGAGGTAGTAGAAGAGTGGGATGCTCTTCTGAAGGAAGGGAGGATGCTTCAGTGGCTGAGTCAGGAGGATGGGAGGATGAGATTATGGGAGACTTCACTCATTTTCATTTTCATTTTCCTTTTTCTTTTTCTTCTCTAGCCTTCAAGGAACTTATCATTGCTTTCTGCATGAGATCGTCCGCAACATAAAAAAAACAACAAACAAAACCAAAAGGAGTCATTAGCCATTAAGTGTTAACAGAGCTTTATGTCAAAAAAGTAATTATGTTGATACACCACCTATTACAATAAGGTCATCCAGAATGAAGGGGAATAATCAATAATGGCTTAGAAGATGAGCATCCAGAAGGTGGTCAGAGTTATATTTATAGTCTTGGAGAACTCTATGGACCTCGATAAAAGGGCATTTTAACTGGCACTTGTGGAAGGAAGGATAGGTCAGGAAGGTTTGTTCTTCAAGTTTCTGAGTGAGGTAAAAGGGTAGGAAGTTGAGCAAGGAAGTATAGTTCTCTTCAACCCTTGTGTGATGAAGGTTTATTTGTGAAGAATTGGTAGTCGGAAGGCTAGCAAAGTAGAATATACCAATATCAGAGGACTTCAACTAAAATAAGCTATGGGACAATAGTGGGGATGAGAGAAGCCCTAGGTACTTGAAGACGATAGCGGTGCCCGCTAGGATCTGAAATGCATTGAGGGATAACTGGTGTTGGTGTAATTGGTCCAGGTCATGACTGACCAAACTCGAATTTGACTCGAGTAGTATTTTGATGTTCGATAAAACATATGACAATGTGATTGTCATGGAAAGTCCAAGTCTTGTGTACTTGGCATGGAAAGTCCAAGTCTTAAGTACTTGACAAGGATAGTCCAAGCATTGGTCTTGGCAATGGTAAAGTCCAAGTCTTGTGTACTTGGCAATAGTAAAGACCAAGCATGGGTCTTGGCATTTGGAAAGTCTAACATGGAGTTGGCATTGGGAAGCCCAAGAGTGTGATATTGGCGACATAAAGTTCAAGTGGTAGTCTTGGCAGCATAAGTCCAATGTTTGGCAATGTAAAATCCAAGCGTGTGTCTTGGCAGCGTAAGCCCAAATGTACCTTGGCAATGTAGACCCGATTAGTATGACAATAGCTGATGGAAGCACCTGAAGGCTAACATATGTATGAAAAGTCATGGATGACTTAGAGGGATCTGATAGGCATAAGGTTGATGAAGGTGGCTAGAAGGGTTAGGTCTAGGCTAAGGGTGGTCTATCAAGTATGAGGGGATCATACTAGGGTTAAACCTCATGTTTGAGGTTTATTAGTCGACTGGGGTTATGGATCAGTTGACTGGTCAAGTGTTTTGATACTTGGAAGCCAAGTTGACTCTGAGCAGTCGATTGGGATTATTACCGGTTGACTGGTCAGTAGTCGACTGGTGCTCGATTGCAGTTGCATGCCATAGGCAGTCAACTGCCAGCTTTAGGCAATCGACTAGCCTTGAACAGGTGATTTTCATGGAGGGCAGTTGACTACTATTTGCAGACACAAGCACAAAAAGTTTCGTAGTCGACTGATCAGTCGACTACCGGAGCAACAGTTGATTGATAGGGTTTGACAGTTGATTGCTCTGTATCCATGGCAGTCGACTCGTAGAGTAGGAACCCTAGGTTCCAAACCACATTATATCATCATGTATTTGTGTTGTGCTTGTATTGTTGTTATCATCTTTATTTGTATTGTATTCCGCTGCGCTAACGACAATTGTAGACAAGCAACACGACGAACACGATCGAATTCCAAGCGACAATGCAAAACTGCTATTCACCCCCCCCCCTCTAGCTCGTCATCAATGTTCCTACAATTGGTATCATAGCCTGGGGCTCTTATACGGACTAACCACCAAGAGATCACAAGTTCTAGAGGAAGGAGTTGCCCAACGGTGGATTTCGATGGGACATCAACACTCCGGTTCCATATACGTTCTATGGATGAGAAGGTTTCAGTCAATGGAAGACAAGGATGGAAACTTTCTTCATGATGAACTTTGAAGTTTGGGTCATCCTAATGAAGGGATTTGAATTTCCATGGGGTCCAAAAGGTGGATACATCAAGAAGAAGAGATGGACCGAAAAGCAAGTCCAAGCCTTCGAAATAAATGAAAGGGTAAAAAATATTTTAGTTAATGTAATCCCTAATGACATTTTGTATAGATTAGTTGATTATGAGGATGCCAATGAGCTTTGAAGAAAATTGTCAAAATACCATGAAGATCCATCATTGGCCCAATTGGACAAGGAGACCGAAGAAGCAAGCTCATCCTCTCAAGATAGTGAGGATTTGGAGGTCGAGAGGTGTTCGACATCTAAGGAAGAAGAAGAGGTAGAAGAATTGTTGGGATGTATACTGAAAAGTCTATCTTTTGTATGAACATCTTTATTTTAAACAAGAAACACATGATCATTGTTTGCATATTTATGGTTATGCATTTTGTCTAATACATTACATTGTAGATAACATGGTGTGTAGTGTCACACAGGAGATTATGTTATCAGTTCCTTGTAAAGTATAAGTAAAGGCTCACAACCGAGATGGTTATGGACAAACCATTGGTATGGTTGTAGTGTAATTTAGTATTGGTTTGTCTTGACCATAGAATTACACTAGTACACTTTGTGTGTATTGAGCAGGACCGACTTAGAGGTGATTCGATTTATTGTTGACTACATAATCGAATCGGACCTCAGATATTATGTTGTACATGCTCATAATCCCGATATAATAACGGGCACATACTTAGTATTCATTTCTTTGATTTACCAATGGGCGAGATTTATAGAGTAAATCGATAGGCTCGGTAAGTTAGGAAATGATATTATTTATATGGTGTGCCATTGATTATAATAGGAAACCGTGTCCTATATATTCGGATGACGATGTCCCCTTGAGGAGCTCATAAGGTTCATCATGTAAACCCTACAGGTGGACTTGGTCCGACATGATGATAAGGTTGAGTAGTACTACTCATGGTGTTAGATGTTGATTAATTAATTGTTAGTAAATTAATTAATCGATGGACATTCGAGATCTTAAACACGGGGAGATAAATGTACAAATAATATATGGAGCCCATATTAATTATGGGGGTTGGTGAAGTAGATCAATGATAATCCTCTAGTGGAATGGATTATCATTAATGGATCTGACTTTATGTGGGCTTGATCCATTGGGTGGCCAAGACCCAACTCCTCCTCATGGTCCCTATTGTAGCCTATTAAAACCTCATGGAGCCTTAGATCCGGTGGTGGAAAATGAAACTCTATATCCAACGGTGGAGATTAAATCTCTAGATCCGACGGTTGAGATTTAATCTCTTGATCCGACGGTTGAGATTAAACCCCTAGATCTGATGGTGGAAATTAAAAGGAGGCTTAAGCCTAACTATATAAATAAGGGCTTATGGCTTGGGCGGTAACTCATGGAAGGGAGATTAGGGTTCTGCTTCCCTTGGCTTGGGAGGCAACAAAGAGAGGCTAGGGTTTGTTGGGCGGCAACTAGGAGGTGGCTAGGATTTGCTTCTCATCTTGGGCGGCAACCTAGGGTTGGCTTCTCCTCTTGGCCGGCGGCAACAACACCACCATCTTCTCCTTTGGCCGGTGGCACCACCCTCTTCTCCTCTTCCTTGGCCGGCGGCAAGAGCTAGGGATTCTTCCCTTGGAGCTTTTGGCCGGTGCCTACACTTCTATCTTCATCTCCTTGGCCGGCGGCAACCACCATGCAAGGTGGCTCTATGGCCAATTCTAGATAGGAGATGAGTTTTGTTTTCATTCTTCCCTTTGTTTAGAGCGAGCAAGGAAGGGAAGAGCGTGATCTAGGAGGCTTCGACTTTTGGAAGATCGTCGCCCACATGACATCCAAAAGGAGGAAGGACATACAATAGAAGATCAAGAGGTATAACAAGAGGTATATTCTTGTTTTGGTTTCCTTTAGTTTCTTTGTATGATGTATGTATTTTTCATGTGGCTAATTTACTTGGACCCCGAATACAAATGCAAAAACCGACAATCCGTACATCGTCTATTCCGCGGCTAATCGTAGAATAGAGGTTAGTTGCTTGAACAACAAGTTTGTTCAAGTGACTACTCTAATCGAATAGCACGACGATGAAATGGTAGCTTGGGTAATCTCTAATTGTCTTAGATTAATTTTTTTTAATCCGGGGACGAAGACGGGATTGCCATGGACAAGCAACCGAGTTGGAGTGGGAAGCGAAGTTTCCTACATTCAAGTGGTATCAGAGCCACGGTTTTCGGTTTTGTGTGTTTAAGATTCAATTACTTTTATGCACTTTTCATATATTATATGTGCCAGATAATAGTAGGATGTGTGTAGGATAACTTTTTGGTTCCAGGCATAGGATCCAACTATTATGGTCATATGTGTGTATGTGATTATATGTGTGTAATAGTATATTTTTTGAATCCTCGGGGTTGACGTGGCTCATATTTAATTTTATAATTAAGTACGACATTGTTTAGCCACTCATTTTATTTTAGTTTACTTTCGATCTAGATTTCGTGTACACTCCTTCATGGAGTATAGGATCGATGGATGTAAATTAAAATAGTTATTCCCGGCTCAGATCTCCGGATGGCTTGTACATGGTGTAGGGAGGAGCGTATGAGATGGCGATACGACGGGAGGCATATTGGAGACGAAAGCCATAATAGTTGGAATATAATTTTTTTTCATATTTATTGCTTCTTGTTTGATATGTCTGTCGTAGGCTGGGAAAATTCTTCAATTTTAAATTACTAAGTGGGAGAGGGATATTTTTATAAATTCTCACGGCCTCCATTACGATTTGACATGTGATGCAAACAAACTTGTGTGTCGGCTCTGAGTGCCTTCCTCCATATCGGATGATTTTGTTTGCAGATCACAGGGTCGAGTATGGTTATAGGAAATTATTAAGGAGCATGTGTACTTCCCCATCGGAAGGCACATAACCCGAGATAATTACCTTGGTGCCGAGTAATGGTGAACACTTAGATGCAAATAGGAGTATCCTTCCCATCAGAGTCACTGCATTTATTTGTAGGGCCGAAGAGGAACCAACTATTAATTTTATTTGTCAAAAAGTTAAGTTGACAAGATAGTGAAATTAATGGGTAAAATCTTCTCTTACAAATGTAGAATTCGTATACGTCCACACTATCGTGGCATATGATATTCTCGGTGTTTTGATGTTAAATACTGGAAAATTTAAACATGTAAATTTAATGGCCAAATAATTAAGGAAATAATCCTGGAAATTTTTCGGGATTTTTAGGGAATTTTAGGAATTTTTGTGGAATTTTTCTGGATTTAAATGGAGCTTGTAAGAGATTTGTACGGGGATAAAATAAATAGGCTTTATTTAAAGGGTATTAACCTAAACCGGAAAACCTAATTTCTATTTTTCCTTTCTTTTTCTTCCCCTCGCCGCAAGACCTCCTTCGGCAGTTCCATCTGAGCCTCTTCTTCCCTGCCGCGCTCGACGCCCTCCCTTCTCCGCCATCGCTCTCTTCTCCGTCGACGACGAGACCGCGCCACCCTCCTCACCGCGCCGCCGCCCTTGTGAGACGCGCGCGCAGGACCAGCGGTCGCCGACCCCAGCCGCGTGCGCCGGCCGCCACGGTCATAGGATCGTCGCCGATTTCTTACGCTTAGGCGGACGCCGCGCCTCGGTCATTGCCGCCGCGCGATCGTTGGTCGCCGACCCGCCGACGCCGCGCTCGCCCGCGTCCATGGCCGTCGACCCTCTCGTCGTCCATCGCTGCCTCCCCGAGCCGGTCGTCGCCATTCGTTGCGCCTAGGTCGCCGTCGCCGGGGGTAACAGCCTCATCGTCACCGTAGCCTTCTCTCGGCTGGCTTGGGCAAGTGGCAGCGGCTAGGGGCAGCAGGGAGGAGAGCGTCGGAGTGAAGGGGGTTGTTTTACGGTTGGCTGTCGCCGGAGCAAGGTGAGGCAGTGTTACCTTTTTGCTTTGGACGAGATTTAGGGATTTTTCCTTTGGTTGAGCTTGATGCGTGTTTGAGCAATGGACTTCTTCCGGCGAGCAGAGGAATAGAGGCTGGTGTTGGGCAGTGGTCTTTTCCGACAAACCGAGCAGAATTGGGGAAGTCCAAGGCAGGTATATCTCGAACTATCTCCTTTTTGTCGTCTGCCGGTTGTTTCGGTTCGGTTGTTTGCAGGTTGTGAGTGAGGGTGATTGGAGGGATGGTTATGGGTCCTATTATTATGTTATTCGGTTAGTTGTAATTGTTCAGTGGAGATTAGATTGTTGGTTGATTTCGGATAAATTGTGATTTGTGGGATGAATCTATTTTGAGTGAGTTGGCTGTGAGGGTTGAGGTGTTCTATTTGGGTGGTTTTGATTATTGTGTAAGGGTTGGATAAATTAGTGGAATTGGAAATTGATTTGGGTTAATTGGGTTCTGAAGGAAATCGATTTAGTATTGATTGCTCGGTAAATTGCATTTTTGTGCTTGACTATAGTTATGCTATATGCAGGTTTCGGTCACGAGGCAGGTTCACGGTCGTGACGATTTGGTTCTTTTGCGGACATTTTATCAGGCGGGTACTTTGACTTATCTTTTAGATATAGTCAAGTTGATATGTTAGTTAGGATAGCATGCAATAATATTCATGTTTATATGCCTAGTATGTTTTATGCCTATTGATACATGCATTGGATAGAATATGATAATATCTCCCTGTTTTATTTGGATCATAGTACTTGGATTAGGGATATGTACATACTGATTGTACATATTATTCGGATATATATTTTGAGTAGGATTTACATGCTTTAGTATCATGCACCATCTTGCATGATTGCATCTTTGGTAGACGAGTTCCATTATTGTTGAGCCATGACCAGGTTACATAACTTTGCACACCTTTGCCACTCATGGGTTAGTGGTACATCGGGAGGTGTGTCGCGATTGCTCTGTCGAGCTCATTGGTCAGCTCATGGGTAGCGGCGAGGCGTGGTAGCGGCGAGGATCCCTCCTGCTGTCTATGACAGGAGATGAGCTTAGCTCCCCACTATATTTAGGCGGGAGGATAGGTGTACTCCGGCATCCTGTCCACTCGGTCACTTTCGGGAAGCGATGATGGCGAGTGCCGCGGTTGTCATAGCCCTACCCTCGGCTTCACCATGGCACAGGCGGGTGGCTGTGGGTGACCATATGTCATTTGCACGACATGCATTTTGCACGATTGCATTTGTATTGTGTTTGCATTATTGTATTGATGCCTTGGATGTTGCATATGATTGACATGCATACAGGATTCATATTCTTATATGGTGATGACTTTATCTCTTATAGTAGGGCACATGCTCCTATATCAGGGTAGGAGACTCAGGTGAGTACAGTCCTTTTGCATTTATTTCTTGCTTACCATATATATGAGACTGTACTGGCATGATTAGTATTGTTAGCTATTTCTTACTATTCATATCAACTAGTATCCGCTAAGTTCTTTGAACTTACCCCGTGGTTTTATTTTTATTTCAGGATGAAGCTGTCAGGAGAGTCCAGTTGCCATATCCCCCCCTCGTAGTGACAGTTTATTAGTTGTATGAGTTATGATTTGGATTTTTGTATAGAAGATATGTTTAGGCTTGGAATTGGATTTATATATACTCGTGGATTTTTTTTGGGGTCCTTGTGGACCATTGGTCGGATCTTATATTTATTGGTTTGGTTGGGTATTCCTGCCCAGATGGCAGAAGGGGTAAGTCTAGTTAGTGTAGACTTTTATTTACCTAGATTTGTTGGCCTGAGGCCTTATTATTATCTGCGTGTGTTGTTTGGATTCCGGTCGTGTTGACCGATGTATAGTGGCCATGTAGGCCTTGTATAAAATTGGTATTGTCACCGTCTGAGGAGGTCGATTTTTTATGCAGCGGAGACTCCTCGGGCGTGACAATTTATTTGGTATCAGAGCGTAGGTTTCCGAGTCCCTTAGGGTCTTTGGGTTTATGGAGTTCGCCAAGTTTGGTAGGTTAACTGGGTATTTTCGGAGTTATGCAGTTTTAGCGATTTTTATGTTTCGGAAATTCGAGGTATTATTGACGAGGTCAATATGGGGGATTTGGCGGCGATAGGACATCTCCAGACAGCTAACAGGTAAATACATTCTAGAAAATTTTCTAGATTTAGTACATATTTATATTGGTTATGCAGTGATATCATGTTTTGTCTGGTATTGTTTTAACCTGATATCTATTTGACTGTTAGATTTTTAGGTTGTTGGTTTATAGATAGCATTTGGTTATTAATTGCTATTACTGCTATACGTAGCTAGTTATCATTGTGATATAAATGATAAGATATTTACCTCTTAGGATTTGACTAGTATTAGGATTTTTAGACTAGTTGAATAATATGACTAAGGTGGATAAATTCGTAGAAGGCATGAGGACATGATTACATTGCTTACATAGTTTAGGGTATATATAGGCATCTGATGTTTTATTTAGTATTGCCGTGACTTTGATCTGGCATGACCCTTTAGTTATACCCTAATTAATTTACCATTGATTCCCATTAGTAGGACTATCTTTATAAGCCGTTTATAAGGGACTTGTTTTATGTTTATATAATTACGTGTTTTTGCGGTGGATACCATGATTAAGACTAGTAGAAATAGAATAACTTAGATGAAGTTATTCTATAGGAGCGGATCTCAGGAATGAAACAACATTAGTGGAACCCTAGGTGTTGGAACCCTAGGTGTAATAAACCGGATGTGCATATTGGTATATGTTTAGCTATTTACTGTTTCAGTGATATGGTGATCGGACTAGTAGAGTTCGTATGATTAGGATGCAATTAATCCTTACTATATCTCCCAATCATGGTTGAGATGACCTATTGTAAGGTTATATTTTTGTGTTATTCGTTGGAGTTGGTGATAATCGGATTCGTATGGCGCGAGTAGCTAGATAGCTACTTTACATCTTAAGTACCCACGAGATTTGTTCGTGGTAGCATGTTGTAGCATGCATGATTGCATTGGTAGAATGGTATAATTTAGGCTTAACCCTCTTGAAGGGCTTGATAGTAGATTTGTGGCCTTTATTGGCTTTGATAGGCGTTTCCTGTTAGTTGGGAAACCCTATGATTAATCGTCTCGACGCGATTATTAGTGGACTTATGATTTTGATCGACCTTGATACCGATCATGTTAGAAGGGTTGGAATGCTAGATTTAATCATCTCGACTGATTTGTTTATAAGTTGATGATCTTTATCGTATTTGATAAACATTTCGTATTAGAGGTGTTGAAACCCGCAGCCTCAATGGGTTTAATTATAGATCGATGATCTTTATCGACGTCAATGGTCATTTTATACTGGATGTATTGGATAACCCGAGGTTTAACAACCTAGGATGATCGACTGCTCACGCGACCTATTGGTGATAGTATGCTAATGCCTGCAGTCGATAATTAGATATTTATATACAGCCTGTCTATCCACGAGTCTCATTCGTGGTAGCATATAGTTGCGCGTAGACCGTGCTATTGATTGTCGGCCCATGGGTTACGTTCGAGGTAGCTCATAGATAGTTTCCTTTTTGTGTGAGCTACGAGACTTTATCGTGGTATCTGGATGTACCTTGTTGCATTTGGTTGTGTATGTTGCGGTATATTTATTATCTTCGATTAGGTTACGGTGATATTGGTATTCTGAGGGTTGGGTTACTCTAGCTTGTTCCCTGTGACTTCCATTATGTGCATTATGATTATGCACTATTGTCTATACATCCACAGAGTGGTTGTACACACCCCCTCCTCACATATACTCTAGGTTAATTGATGGAGGACGTGTCATGTTGACCTACCTTCGAGTCGCTCAGAGAGTTCCTTGTCGTGCTTGTCCCACTGCATCGTCGAGATGCTGCTTTATTTACTTTATCGGTGTTGCATTTTATTATGCACTTTGGATTTTATCGCAGTTTGATCTGGTGTCATAAAACTATTTTACTTTAATGGATATATGTTTAGTCGTGCATGCATGCAGTTATTAAAATACTAGTATTACTATAATTATTTCGAGGTTTTTACCAGATTTGGTCTATGGATTCTGGATATTGTCACTAAGGGGTTCCCTTGTCATTTGGATAGCGGATATGCCCCGTGACGTGACAATTTATTGGTTCTTGGTTTTGGTTTTGCGGGTTTTGTGTTTGAGGATTTTATTTTTCCTTGGATTTTTGGGAGTTCTCGTGTTTTGAGACCAAGCAAATTTGAAGGATATCTCTGAGCTATAGGAAAAGTATTGTCTTTAGTAGTTACGGTACTTTTGTGGCTAGGAAAACTATTGACTTAGTGAAATTGTCCCTACTCATGGTCGGGGACGAGGTCGATAACGTATTGATCTTGAGGAATCTAATGATGATTTGGTCAGATTCTTTAGAAGTGTGGATGTCGGAATTAAAAAGCTAGGGATTTGGCTCGCTAGTCACCCATTTGAAGGTCAAGGAGTAAACCCTCAGAGAGTATCAGTCCCTACTAATAGTGATTTGGTTATGGATAAGGCATGTATGCCTACACTGGTTAAGATGATGAAAGATTGTTTTACCTTATTATAGAAGGTGTTGTATGGGATGTTTATCTGTCCCAATATTTTTCTAGAGAAGATCCGGAACTCTTTGTTAAAAGAGAGATGAACCTTTGAGGTTATGCATCGATTATCGATGATAGAATGTGAAATGGTAGAGAAGGAAATGAATATCTTTCATTGTGGATATATATGATCTATTTAGATCAGCTATAGGATACCTATATATACTCTAGGATTGATTGGTGATTGGTGTGATGATATTGTAGTGACATGGTGTCCTACAATTATCATTGTCGTTGTGATGATTTTTATATCATCAGCTTAGAGTAAAGAGAATACATGTGTGTAGCGATGACAATTTCATACTTTGTATGAATTGTTTGAGCTTTTGATTATCTTATTAGACTTATTGACGACTTAGTCGTCCAGGGATTTGGGAAATCGTGTATTCTGGACACGATTGGATCATTTGTGATGGTGGTAGTTGGAGTTGAGCACTGTACGTAGATGATGATTTTTTTTGGTATTGATTTGATTATTACCATAGATATGGATAGGATGTTCTAGTGGTACTATACCGCTGACTGGTGATGGAATTTATTTGGTCTAAAGCTTGTGAAATTAGTTTCACGCTCGCATAATGATTGACTTTACACGAGTGGTTTGATCATTTTCGGGTGGAAGGAAGGGTATTGTATGCGGATGCAATGTTTCAGAGAATGGAGCGTTTCTGATTTAGTTGATCGAGACGTATCCCGTGTTTACGTCAAATGAGGAACTACGAGATGGGTTGTCATATATTTATGACGTGGATTTAGTAATGATTAGGTTGTATTGTAGAGGTGAAGAGCAGGAATGCTCATGGAGTTTTGGCTAGCTACTGGATAGCTACTATAGAGTAGCTGGAACACGAACGGTTGTAACAAAGAAGTTTGGTCGCGATAGCCTCCCATGCACTTACAGAGTGTGTGGTGGAGTGGATTTTGGACGGTAGACGGACTTCTCTTGTAAAAAGATAATTCCCCGTCTCTGACTCCGATGAGGATAATGGTTTTCGAAGTTGCATTAGTTTAAGGAACAGATGCTTCAGGAAATTCCGATTCCGGAATGGAAGTGGAAGCATATTATTATGGATTTTGTGGTGGGTTTGCCTGGGACACGTCAAGGTCATGACACGATTTGGGTAGTTGTTGACCGACTAACCAAATCCGCGCACTTAGCGATTCGGAAGCCCTAAGCTCGACTGGATCGTTTGGCAGAGCTATATTGTCGGGAGATCATCAGATTGCATGGTGTTCCTTAGAGCATTATATCAGATAAAGATTCCCGGTTCACGTCTCGGTTCTAGTAGAGTCTGCAGCAGGCCTTAGGCACGCAGCTTCATTTTAGTACTGCATTCCATCCGCAGACAGATGGACAGTCTGAGTGGGCCATTTAAGACACTAGAGGACTTGCTGAGGTCCTGTGTTATGGATTTCGGGGCCAACTGGGAGGACCAGTTGCTAGGACTCATAGAGCTCAGTATGAGGCAGGATTGGTCCGTATTATCAGACGTAGGATGAAAGAGACGCAGGAACGTCGGAAGAGTTATGTCGATCGGAGACAGAGACCTCTAGAGTTCTCTATTGGTGATCATGTATTCTTGCGAGTCTCACCCATGAAAGGGGTGAAGAGATTTGACCTCCGTGGTAAGCTAGCTCCTAGATATATTGGTTCATTTGAGATTTTGGAGAGGATCGGAGCAGTCGCTTACCGACTAGCGCTACCACCATCCTTGGCTGGTATCTATGATGTGTTTCAGGTATCCATGCTGAGGAAGTATGTGTCATACCCTACACATATTCGGTCAGATGTGTCTGGTTCCATACAACCTGATGCTACTTACGAAGAGGTTAGGATTCTGGATCACAAGGAAAGACAGTTGCGGAACAAGGTTGTGTGACTTGTCAAGGTCGGGTGGAGTCACCACACCGACGAGGAGGCTACTTGGGAGCTCGAGGAAAAGATCCGAGCTCAATACTCTCACTTGTTTACTTAAGGTACGTGAGGTATATTTTCAGTACTTGTGGTATTTCTTACTCGTGCATCTGAGTAGGAAATTTGGGGACCAAATTTTTATTAGTGGGGGAGAATGTTAAATACTGGAAAATTTAAACATGTAAATTTAATGGCCAAATAATTAAGGAAATAATCCTGGAAATTTTTCGGGATTTTTAGGGAATTTTAGGAATTTTTGTGGAATTTTTCTGGATTTAAATGGAGCTTGTAAGAGATTTGTACGGGGATAAAATAAATAGGCTTTATTTAAAGGGTATTAACCTAAACCGGAAAACCTAATTTCTATTTTTCCTTTCTTTTTCTTCCCTGCCAAGACCTCCTTGGCGATTCCATCGAGCCTCTTCTTCCTCTCAGCGCCCTCCCTTCTCCGCCATCGCTCTCTTCTCCGTCGACGACGAGACCGCGCCACCCTCCTCACCGCGCCGCCGCCCTTGTGAGACGCGCGCGCAGGACCAGCGGTCGCCGACCCCAGCCGCGTGCGCCGGCCGCCACGGTCATAGGATCGTCGCCGATTTCTTCTGCCCTAGGCGGCGACCGCGCCTCGGTCGCCGCCGTTGGTCGCCCGACCCGCCACGCGCCGCGCGACTCGGCAGCGTCCATGGCCGTCGACCCTCTCGTCGTCCATCGCTGCCTCCCCGAGCCGGTCGTCGCCATTCGTTGCGCCTAGGTCGCCGCGTCGCCCAGAATGCGACCTCATAAATCACCGTAGCCTTCTCTCGGTGGCTTGGGCAGGGCGTGGCGTGCTAGGGCGTGAGGAGGAGGCGTCGGAGTGAAGGGGTTGTTTCTGATTGGCTGTCGCCGGAGCAAGGTGAGGCAGTGTTACCTTTTTGCTTTGGACGAGATTTAGGGATTTTTCCTTTGGTTGAGCTTGATGCGTGTTTGAGCAATGGACTTCTTCGTGAGCGTAGAGAGAATAGAGCGTGTGTTGGCGGTGGTTTTTCGACAAACAAAGCGTGGGAAGTCAGGCGGGTATATCTCGAACTATCTCCTTTTGTAAATGCATCGGTTGTTTTGATTCGGTTGTTTGCGGTTGTGAGTGAGGGTGATTGGAGGGATGGTTATGGGTCCTATTATTATGTTATTGTTAGTTGTAATTGTTCAGTGGAGATTAGATTGTTGGTTGATTTCGGATAAATTGTGATTTGTGGGATGAATCTATTTTGAGTGAGTTGGCTGTGAGGGTTGAGGTGTTCTATTTGGGTGGTTTTGGTCGACTGTGTAAGGGTTGGATAAATTTGTGGAATTGGAACTTGATTTGGGTTAATTAGGTTCTGAAGGAAATCGAGTTAGTATTCGATTTATCGGTAAATTGCATTGTTGTGCTTGACTATAGTTATGCTATATCGCGAGTTTGATCTGGCGAGTTCACGGTCGTGACGATTTGGTTCTTTTGCGGACATTTTATCAGGCGGGTACTTTGACTTATCTTTTAGATATAGTCAAGTTGATATGTTAGTTAGGATAGCATGCAATAATATTCATGTTTATATGCCTAGTATGTTTTTGTGCCTATTGATACATGCATTGGATAGAATATGATAATATCTCCCTGTTTTATTTGGATCATAGTACTTGGATTAGGGATATGTACATACTGATTGTACATATTATTCGGATATATATTTTGAGTAGGATTTACATGCTTTAGTATCATGCACCATCTTGCATGATTGCATGCTGGCTGGACGGGGTTCCATTATCGTTGAGCCCGCGGTTATAGCTTTGCACGCATGCGCCACTCATGGGTTAGTGGTACATCGAGAGGTGTGTGCGTTGCTCTGTCGACTCGGTCCGCTCATGGGTAGCGGCGAGCGCGTGGTGTGCGAGGATCCCTCCTCCGGTCTATGACAGGGAGATGAGAGCTTAGCTCCCCACTATGTTTGGGGCGGGAGGATAGGTGTACTCGGCGATCCCGTCCACTCGGTCACCAGAGCGATGATGGCAGAGTGCACAGTTGTCATAGCCCTACCCACTCGGCTTCACCATCGCGTGTGAGGCGGCTGACTGGCGTCAGGGGTGACCATGTCATTTGCACGACATGCATTTTGCACGGATTGCATTTTTATTGTGTTTGCTGCATTATTGTATTGATGCATTGGATGTTGCATATGATTGACATGCATACAGGATTCATATTCTTATATGGTGATGACTTTATCTCTTATAGTAGGGCACATGCTCCTATATCAGGGTAGGAGACTCAGGTGAGTACAGTCCTTTTGCATTTATTTCTTGCTTACCATATATATGAGACTGTACTGGCATGATTAGTATTGTTAGCTATTTCTTACTATTCATATCGACTAGTATCCGCTAAGTTCTTTGAACTTACCCCGTGGTTTTATTTTTATTTCAGGATGAAGGCATCGGAGAGTCCAGTTGCCATATCCCCCCCTCGTAGTGACAGTTTATTAGTTGTATGAGTTATGATTTGGATTTTTGTATAGAAGATATGTTTAGGCTTGGAATTGGATTTATATATACTCGTGGATTTTTTTTTGGGGTCCTTGTGGACCATTGGTCGGATCTTATATTTATTGGTTTGGTTGGGTATTCCTGCCCAGATGGCAGAAGGGGTAAGTCTAGTTAGTGTAGACTTTTATTTACCTAGATTTGTTGGCCTGAGGCCTTATTATTATCTGCGTGTGTTGTTTGGATTCCGGTCGTGTTGACCGATGTATAGTGGCCATGTAGGCCTTGTATAAAATTGGTATTGTCACCCGTACAGGGGAGGTGCTGCCGGATTTTCGTCTGGCGGAGACTCCCTCGGGGCGTGACATTTGAGGTGTTGGTTGATTTTAAAATTTTATTGTTTGAGGAATCAATAATTTTTTGAAATCTAAAGTTTTGATCTATGTGATTCTTAGGTTTTTCAAAAATGACTTTCAACCCACTTGCTGTGATACTAAAGGAAAATAAACTTACTGTACCCAATTATGTTGATTGGAAAAGGAATCTAGATATTGTCTTAACAGCTGAGGAGTACAAGTATGTACTCTTCAAAGAGTATCCTCCTAAGCCGAAAAATAAGTTGGAAGTCCTTGGAGCTGAGATCGATGGGGAAACCCAAATCGATATCATTCTCCAGTCTCTATCTAGAAGTTTTGAGCAGTTTCGCCTGAACTACAACATGAACAAGAGGTTGTATTCGTTGGCGAAGCTTTTGACAGAACTCTAGGTGGTAGAGGGGTTATTTCGTCAGAGTGCTCAGGCACAGGCCATGGTTGCCCAAAAGGTTCTACTTCTAAGCCGAAAAGCAAGAAGAAGAAGAAACAAGCTAGGACAAAGGTGGCGGGAGGAACTCAGGGAGGAGTGAAGAAGCCGAGAGGCAAGTGCTTCACTTGCAAGCAGACTGGACACTGGAAGAAGGACTGCCCCAACCAGAAGCAGAACAAAGGTATATCTTTTGGTCTAGTTGTTGAAACATGTTTAGTGGTGTTATCTACCGGCACCTGGTGTGTAGATACAGGAGCCACTGATCATGTCTGCAATACTTTGCAGGGGTTCCAGGAAACCAAATGACTGGTTGAAGGGGAGATTACCGTATACTTGGGTGATGCCACGAAGGTGGCGGTTGTTGCAGTGAGAGATGTTTATTTGTCTTTTGAGAGGAATAAAGTTTTGGTTCTTAAAAATTGCCTTTATGTACCTTTATTTAGAAAGAATTTGATTTCGGTTTCTAAATTATTTATGGATGTATATCTATTTCTTTTAATGACAGAGTTGTTATAAAATGGAATAGGGAGATTATCTGTTCTGGTGCATTGATAGGAAATTTGTATATACTCGAACCAAAATCTCCCACGATGCAAATAGAAGTGAATAACTCATCTTCTAATTCCAATAAGAGAAAAGAACCTTCGAAGATGAACCAAACATATCTTTGGCATCTAAGGCTTGGTCATATTAACCTAAGCAGAATTCAAAGGTTGATAGCTGATGGACCTCTGAGTTCATTAGTGGTGGAAGACTTCCCAACCTGTGAGTCCTGCTTGGAAGGTAATATAACCAAGAGGCCTTTCAAGGCCAAGGGGTATAGAGCCAAAGATGTGTTGGAATTGGTTCATTCTGATTTGTGTGGTCCTATGTCTATCAAGGCAAGAGGTGGCTTTGAATATTTCGTCTCTTTTATAGATGATTATTCAAGGTATGGATACATTTACTTGATGCGTCGTAAGTCTGAATGCTTTGACAAGTTCAAATAATTCAAGGCTAATGTGGAGAAACATCAAGGTAAAAGTATCAAGACACTACGATCTGATCATAGTGGTGAGTACCTCTTTGGAGAATTTAGGAATTACTTATCAGAGGTTGGGATTCAATCCCAATTGTCTACACCTGGCACACCCTAGCAGAATGGTGTAGCAGAGCGAAGGAATAGGGCTCTTATGGAGATGGTTAGATCGATGATGAGTTATTCTGAGTTGCCAGATTCGTTCTGGGGATATGCTCTAGATACGGCAATGTATATTCTAAACTTGGTTCCATCTTAATCAGTGCCTTCTACTCCCACAAAATTATGGACTGGACGAAAGTCTAGTCTGAGACATATTCGAATTTGGGGGAGTCCAGAACATGTGTTGAAGGCAGATGCTAGTAAGTTGGAACCTCGTATAGAAGTGCGCATGTTCATTGGATATCCTAGAGGAATGAAAGGTGATTTATTTTATAGTCCTAGAGGAAGACTATCTGATGAACCATAAGCCCATGAGTAAGATTGTTCTGAAGGAATTAAAGTGGGAAGTCACTACTAAAGTACCACCGGTACAAGAGGATATACCATAAGTCACTGCACTGCGTGTCACAGAGGATACATAGGTGATACCTCGTCGTAGTGGGAGGATTGTGAGACAGCCTGATAGATTCATGTTCTTGGGAGAATCTTCTGATTTGGTCCCTGGCGAACATGAACCTGATCCTTGGACATATGACGAGGCAATCCAAGATAAAGATGTGTTATCTTGGCAAAGTGCAATGAATGCTGAGATTGAATCAATGGATTCAAATCAAGTCTGGGAGCTAGTAGAACCACCCAATGGTGTAAAAGCCATTTGATGCAAGTGGATCTACAAAAGAAAGAGAGGAATAGATGGGAAGGTTGAGACCTTCAAAGCAAGGCTTGTTGCGAAGGGTTATACTCACAAAGAGGGTATCAATTATGAGGAGACCTTTTCGCCGGTAGTCATGCTTAAGTCTATCCGGATTCTCTGATGTATTTCTGCTCATATGGATTATGAGGTATGGTAGATGGATGTCAAGACATCTTTCCTTAATGGAAGTCTTGAGGAAAACATCTATATGAAGCAACAAGAGGGATTCATTAAAAAGGGCAAAGAGCATCTTGTGTGCAAGCTTAATCGATCCATTTATGTATTGAAGCAAGCTTCGAGATCTTCAAACATCCGTTTTGATGAGGTAATCTAGTCTTATGGATTTATTCAAAGTCCGGATGAGTCTTGTGTATACAAGAGATGTGACAGAAACGTAGTGGTATTTCTTGTACTATACGTAAATGATATTTTGTTAATTGACAACAATGTCAAGGTGTTATCGGACGTAAGGGTATGGTTGTCCAAACAGTTTGATATGAAGGACTTGGGGGAAGTGGGGCACATCCTTGGGATTAAGGTTATAAGGGATCGCAAGAAAAGGATGTTGTGCTTATCTCAAGCTTCATACATAGACACCATTATGGATCGTTTTAGCATGCAAAACTCCAAGAAAGGTTTTCTACCTTTCAAGCATGGAGTTCCTTTATCTAAGGAGATGTGTCCTAGAACATCTAAGGAGATAGAGAAGATGAAGGATGTTCCTTATGTTTCGGCAGTAGGAAGCCTCATGTATGTCATGCTATGTACGAGACCGGATATCTGCTTTGTCATGGCCATGGTCAGTAGATATCAGAGTAATCCAGGACAAGGACATTAGACTACGGTAAAGCATATATTGAAGTACCTGAGAAGGAATAGGGATTATATGCTAGTTTACTAGGCAGACCAATTACTCCCTGTGGGTTACACAGATTCCAACTTCCAATCAGATAGGGATAACAGTAAGTCTACCTTAGGTTTTGTGTTTACTTTGGGAGGTGGAGCCATTGTATGGAGGAGTGTCAAGTAGAAATGCGTGGCGGACTCTACCATGGAAGTTGAGTATGTAGCAGTCTCTTAGGCAGCCAAAGAAGTTGTATAGCTCAGGAACTTCTTGATGGACTTGGATGTGATTTCTGGTTTGCCTAGAACTATCACAATTTATTGTGATAATAGTGGTGTAGTTGCAAACTCGAAGGAACCACAAGCCCATAAGGTAAGAAAACACATAGAGCGCAAGTACCACATGATACGAGAAATCGTAAAGAGAGGAGAAGTTGTTGTGGCCAAGATTGCATCGGAGGATAACCTGGCAGATCCTTTCACTAAGGTCCTTCCAGTGAGAGCTTTTGATAGGCATGTGGAGGGAATGGGAATCAGATGAATGGCAGTTTGAGGACAGCATAGTCTTTTAGTATAAGTGGGAGATTGTTGGGATGTATATTGAAAAGTCTATCTTTTGTATGAACATCTTTATTTTGAAATAAGAATCACATGATCATTATTTGCATATTTATGGTTATGTATTTTGTCTAATACATTACATTGTAGATAACATGGTGTGTAGTGTCACACGGGAGATCATGTTATCAGTTCCTTGTAAAGTATAAGTAAAGGCTCACAACCGAGATGGTTATGAACAAACCATTGTTATGGTTGTAGTGTAATTTGGTATTGGTTTGTCTTGACCATAGAATTACACTAGTACACTTTGTGTGTATTGTGCAGGACCGACTTAGAGGTGATTCGATTTATTACTGACTATATAATCGAATCGGACCTCAGATATTATGTTGTACATGCTCTTAATCGCGATATAATAACGGGCACATATACTTAATATTCATTTCTTTGATTTACCAATGGGCGAGATTTATAGAGTAAATCGATAGGCTCGGTAAGTTGGGAATGATATTATTTATATGGTGTGTCGTTGATTATAGGAAGAAACCATGTCCTATATATTAGGATGATGATGTCCCCTTGAGGAGCTCATAAGATTCATCATGTAAACCCTTCAGGTGGACTTGGTCCGACATGATGATAAAGTTGAGTAGTACTACTCATGGAGTTAGATGTGGATTAATTAATTGTCAGTAAATTAATTAATCGCCGGACATTCGAGATCTTAAACACAGGGAGATAAATGTACAAATAATATATGGAGCCCATATTAATTTATGGGATTTGGTGAGGAAGATCAATGATAATCCTCTAGTGAAATGGATTATTATTAATGGATCAGACTTTATGTGGGGTTGATCCATTGGGTGGCAAAGATCCAACTTCTTCTCATGGTTCCTATTGTAGCCTATTAAAACCTCATGGAGCCTTAGATCCGGTGGTGGAAAATGGAACTCTAGATCCGACGGTGGAGATTAAATCTCTAGATCCGACAATTGAGATTAAATCTCTAGATCTGACAGTTGAGATTAAACCCCTAGATCCAACAGTGGAAATTAAAAGGAGGCTTAAGCCTAACTCTATAAATAAGGGCTTATGGCTTGGGCGGCAAATGATGGAAGGGAGATTAGGGTTCTGCTTCCCTTGTCTTGGGCGGCAACAAAGAGAGGCTAGGGTTTGTTGGGCGGCAACTAGGAGGTGGCTAGGGTTTGCTTCTCATCTTGGGCGGCAACCTAGGGTTGGCTTCTCCTCTTGGCCGGCGGCAACAACACCACCATCTTCTTCTTTGGCCGAAGGCGCCACCCTCTTCTCCTCTTCCTTGGCCGGCGGCAAGAGCTAGGGATTCTTCCCTTGGAGCTTTTGGTCGGCGCCTACACATCTATCTTCATCTCCTTGGTCTGCGGCAACCACCAAGCAAGGTGGCTTGGTGGCTGGTTCTAGATAGGAGAAGAGTTTTGTTTTCATTCCTCCCTTTGTTCGGAGCGAGCAAGGAAGGGAAGAGCGTGATCTAGGAGGCTTCGACTTTTGGAAAATCGTTGCCCACACGACGTCCAAAAGGAGGAAGGACATACAATAGAAGATTGAGAGGTATATTCTTGTTTTGGTTTTTTTTAGTTTCTTTGTATGATGTATGTATTTTGCATGTGGTTAATTTACTTGGACCCCAAATACAAATGCAAAAAACGGCGATCCGTACATCGTCTATTCCGTGGCTAATCGTAGAATAGAGGTTAGTTGCTTGAACAACAAGTTTGTTCAAGTGACTACTCTAATCGAATAGCACGATGATGAAACGGTAGCTTGGGTAATCCCTAATTGTCTTGGATTATTTTTTTTTAATCCGGGGACGAAGACGGGATCGCCATGAACAAGCAACCGAGTTGGAGTGAGAAGCGAAGTTTCCAACCTTCAAGAATTGGTAGAAACCTCCACTTCTTGAATTAAGGGGGAGGAGAGACCATCCTCAATGTCGGAGCAAGAAGATGAGCCATCCACCTCCGGGAGAGAAGAAGAGCAAGCTCAAAATTTCATTTCCGGCCTAGGTAACTCAAGAATTTTAATTAAAAATTAAAAACATATTGTGTGCTTTGAGTGTAGGGAAAATAGACATTAAAAGAGTATGTGTCCAAAGCGAGTCAAGAAGACTTAACTGGCACCAAAAGTCAAGGATAAGTCAAAGGATGTCGGAGCCCCCAACAATCTAGAGCATAGAGCATATAGTATGCTTCAAATGCCATCAAAAGGGGCATTATAGGTGTAAGATATTGAAAATAGTAATTATAATAATTATAATAAAATACTCCTAGTTAATTAATAAATTGTATTGTGGAATTTTCTAGGATTTTTTTAGAAATTTTTAAGGATTTAAATGGAGTTTATTTGATATTTCATAGGGATAAAGTAAATGGGCTTTGGTAAAGCCTATTTATTGGGAGGTTAATAAGTGTTATTGACCTATGGTTAAATAGCTAAACCTAAGTTTTGCTTCCCTTATTTTACCCGATTCTATCCGATTCTTCTCCTCACAGTCGCTCCCCATTTTCCCTCTCCCATCGAGATTTTCCCTTCTTCCTCTTCTTCCGCAACTGCCCAATCGCTATCTTCTTCTCCTCCTGAGCCCTAGCCGTTTCGATTGCCCCGACCGCTACACCGGCAGTGTCACCTCCTCGAGCCACTCGTCGCGCTGCTCATTGGCACCACACTCAATTCGTGTCACTGCCTTATCGTCGCCTCCCAATGCTCACGATCGCCACTTGCCCCGTCGATATACTTGCTGCATTCTGTCGATCCATGCAGCAACGATTGGGAGCAGTGTTGTCGCGAGCTAGAGCTGCTGCCGGTGTCCTCTCTTTTCCTGAGTCCAGCTCTCTAGTTCGTCTTGCCACTGTGAGTTTTCTTTCCTCTGTCGTAGCTCTATTTTCTTTAGATTTGAATGGCAGTTAGGGGGTTGCCCTCCCTTCCATCATGTGCAGCCATTGCGAACTCGACCTTGCCACCATGAGCATCGCCATTTCATTCTTCTGTCACCAGCAATGCTTCCACCGATGTTTACCCCGCCAGCTACTTGTCCTTAGTGTCACTGTCAGCTGCCATTACCATGATCTACATTTGATGTTTAAATCTATGATTTTAGGCATGATGGGTATTGGTATATGATTAAGGTGGATGAATGCTACCCTTGTAGCTCAATGGCAGGCTGATGGATTTGAAGCTGTGAATCAACCATTGGGTGGCTTATTTCTCTTCACCTAGCTATGATCTTGGATTCTTGGTAAGTAAATTTGGATGGGTTGCGGTTGTTGCAATCAAATCTTGTTTTGTTATAGTGGTAATGGTATTAATGTTGGATTTACATGTAGTATAGGAAAGCTGTAATTTAGGTGTTGTGCTTGGGGATTGATTTTGTTATTTATTTTGCTGGTGAAGTTATTATAGTAGGTTACTTGTGAAGGTTGCTAGTTGGGATCATTTTCTTTTGATTCAACTATGGGATTGATATGTGGGATCCTGAAGTTGAGCAGGAAGTTATGCGGGTGATGGACTTTGATTGTGATAGATTCTTGGACGTGTAGATGGTTAGCATTAACTACATATTAGGTGGGTAATATTTTCCTACCTTGTTTAGGTAGTTGATTATTCTTATTGAATGAGCTTCTATATTGTTAATATCGTACCTTGACTCCACTCATGTTATTCTGTGCTTGATACCTAGTCTTTGCACTTTGAGATATACTGTCGTTGTTGTCATATTTCGTTCATCGTTGCTATAACTTACTTATGCTATGGTATGTAGATCTTTAGATGCTTAAGCATGGGTATGAAGTTGAGTATGGATGTTGATTTGACTCGTGTCATCAGAAACAATCATTCGGGGGTGGATGATGTCCTTAATGTAGAGTTTGTGGTTGTATCATCCTATCTTTCATTGTATAACTATTACGGATCATATGTCTGTACATGATAGTGTGGGTTGTCAATGGTGTGTCGCTACAGACTGAAAGTCCTAGCATGATCGATGGTTAGTTGTATACGACTCTCTGAGGGATAGAGAGTGTGTTGTGAGTGTACGTATGTGTGGTTGTGCATCCATTCTATTTACATGCATGCTAGCGACTTTGTCTCCCTTGTGGTTGAGAGGGTCATCAGTCATTCTGGCTCCACTATTACTTGTGGTAGTAGTAACTGGTGTGAGGGAAGTTCATTTGTTGTGCCGCATTTGGCCACTATTGATTGTGGTAGTTGGAGTTGCGTGCAGTTGCCCTGGGTGTGTGGATACCACTGTTGGGTTTCCCCAACACCGCGGAGAGTTTATGTTTGAACACGTTTCGTAAACATGCACACAGTAGAAGCAAAAACAAGTAATAAACTAATTTTATTACAACACACACATAACACGCATACAAGATACAACATGTGTAGACATAATCGCTATTTAAAATTTTACAATAAAAGGAAATTTATTCTAGTTATACCTGACAAATCACGTGTAGCGAGAATGACATCAACCATAGCGACCCTTGCTAGAATCACCTCTATCCGTATCCACGCCGAGTATCGTCGAGATAACTTCACAATGACACGAGCCTCGTCTTCGCAAAAGTCACAAGGCTCAAGTCGAAGACGATGTGATCCGAGAGACGATCACAATCCGAATCAAATGCGGATCTAAAAATGAGCTCCACGAACTCGCTTCTTGGAAGTGGTTTTCGTCAACCAATTGACGAAACTTTGGTCCTCCACCTATGAGGATTACTGGAGATCCATTTCCCAGCAAGTAAGTCGCTGCCAACCAAATGACCTCTCCATGAGGAGAACAACAGGCTATCCAGAAACTGGACAGCTAGTTTGCGGTGGAAGAGATGGCTAGCCAATCAATGGTCGGCTGCTCCTTGGTCGCCAACGCCCAAGAGAGGACGGCCAGAGGAGTTGTCGATGGCTGGTGGGTGGCCGGAGGAAAGGAGGAGGAGCAACAGCTCCAATGGGTGGCGCTAAGGTTGGGCGACAACTCCTTGGGTAACGAGGAGAGGAAGAGGAGAGGAGGTGGGCGGCAAGGGTTCGAACTTCTTAAGTCATCCATGAAAAAACCCTTAGGCCATGTTTTTATAGAGAACACATTCTCCTAATGGTTATTGGTTCATAACCAAAATCCATTAATCTGCTCCAATAACTTAAGTTAAAATAAACCAAACCGCGTTGGTCTATTTTAAGTTAAAACGAACCGAACCAACTTTGGTTAATTTGTTTAAAATAAACAAACCACTTTTGTTTATTTTCCACCGTTGGATTAGAACCTAACCAATTTAATTCATCCATCATGTCTTCATAAGACTCGGACCATCCATACTTCCGATGCGACCGAAACAATTTTATACTCGCTCTTTGTTTGGTCCAACCAAACCAAGTCTCTCTCAATCTGAGAATCCTATTCTCAAACTCGTTTTAAATCCTTTAGATTACGCTTGTTGTGCGTGTGACCAAATAGGTTCCCGATTTATATTGGTCATCTATAATTAACCATTAATTATAGAACGATCATAAGTGGCACCTAGTAGTACGTCATGACCCCTAATTAATCGAAAAATCGACGGTTGATCCCATAACCTTTTCTGAAACCCTTCAGCAGCTACAATGAATCGTGCCCCATTCCCTTCACTCATCTTATACCCACTTAGTTCAGGAAATGGTCTATTTTCTCAGTCCCCACTAGGATGACTACGTCACACCAAGCTCAAGTATTATTTTCTCGTCCTCCAGATTCTAGTTACTGCACATGTATCCGAGAGTATCATACTCTAAACATGTAATACTTTTGCCAAAGACTTTAGTAACAATCCGACGAGTGGCCATAGAATATACATCTCCTCGCAAGGAGTGGTGAATCCTTTGTAGGCTATTCAAACATCTTTGAGCACTTCGACTTATGTCCAATCATCCTGGGTCCACATCTCCTCGGAGATGCTTACTTAAGATGTCAAAGCATAAGTCTACATGACCAAGATGACTTGAATACCGCAAATCAAAGGAACATCGCACTTAAGTTGTAGTAAGAACTTCATTGACATATCCATATATACAAAGAACCAAGTAAAGTATTACAGTTAGTCACTCCAATAAACTAGTTACCATAACTAGCATCCACGATTAACTCCGGACATCCTAATGTCTCCAGCCAGTAAGGAACAGCTGCTTGGATAAACCAAAGAGTACACCTTGTGCTAGTCTCAACAGAATTGATGGCATCTGAATGCATCAATTCATCGACTTGGGATAATTCCAATAGATCACAATTACACATGTAGAGATACTCACTAGTTGTGATCCAATCACAAATTCTCTCATGCTATGAATCGTATTGTGTACATTCAGTAAATGAGTTTATGATTCAATTAAACACATGGAAACATGTATACTCAAATAGTGAATCTTCATTTATCAAATAAATGGTACAACCATAAGGCGATTGCCTTAGGACACCTCTCATATATTACCAACAAACTCCCACTTGGCCTAATGCTAATCGCCACTGTATCTAATACCATAAGCTCTAACATGACCCTCAAACTTACTCTGAGATAAGGCCTTAGTTAAAGGATCTGCTAAGTTCCTTTCAGTGGGAATCTTCTCAATTTGTATTTCCTTCCTACTGATGATCTTCCTGATCAGATGATAGCGGCGAAGCACATGTTTGGATCGTTGATGAGACCACATCAAGTTCAGAGATGAACTTCTCGATCCAAACCGCTTCCTTTGTTGCTTCAAAATCTGCAATGTATTCTACTTCAGTGGCAGAATCCACTATAATATCTTGCTTGGAACCTTTCTAGCTTATTGTGCCTCCATTCAAAGTGAATATGTACCCAGACTGAGACCTGGAATCATCCTTGTCTGTCTGGAAGCTGACATCCGTATACTCGCGTATTACCATATCACCACCCGCTCCATATATTAGGAACACATCCTTAGTCTTCTCAAGTACTTAAGGATTGTCTTAACAGACGCCCAATGATCCATTCCTGGATCAGACAGGTATCTGCTCATAACACTTAGAGCATACGATATCTCAGGCCTCGTATATAACATAGCATACATGATAGATCCTATTGTAGATGCATAGGGAATCTTATCCATGCAAATCCTCTTGTCTTTTTGTGCGAACACATAGACTTCGAAAGGTGTAACCCATGCCTGATGATTAGAAAACCTTTCTTGGATTCCAACATGCTAAACCTCTTTAGCAATAGGTCTATATATGTAGACTACAAAAGACCAAACAACCTATTCGATCTATCCCTATAGATCTTAATCCCGAGGATGTAAGTTGCTTCTCTCAGGTCTTTCATGGAGAATGTCTTGGATAACCAAATTTTAACTGACTGTAAGATAAAAACATTATTTCCTATAAGTAATATTTCATTGATATACAATATTAGGAACATGACTGCACTCCCACAAATCTTCTTGTACACATAGTGTTGGGTTTCCGGCACAGCGGCGAGTGTGTGTTCGAACATGTTTCGCAAACATGTGCACAGTGGAAGGAATAAAATAATAAATCTAATTTATTACAACACACACATCATACGCATGCATAGTACAACATGTGTAGACATAACCGTAAATTAAAATTTTGCAATAAAAGGAAATTTAACTACGTATACCTTACGTATCACGTGTAGCGGGAAAGACATCAACCGGAACGATCCTCGCTAGAATTGTCTCTATCCGTATCCACACTGAGTATCTTCGGAATGACTTCACCAAATCACGAGCCTCGTCTTCGTACGGGTTACTAGCCTCGTGTTGAAGACGATGTGATCGAGAGAAGATCACGATCCGAATCCAAATTCGGATCCAAAAACGAGTCCTCAAAAACTCGCTTCTCCAGAGAGGTATTCGTCAACCGTTTGACGAATCCTTCGTCCTCCACCTATGAGGATTACCGGATATCGAATCCCCGGCAAGGATACCGCTGTCGGAGCTCCAAACGTCGTCCAAACGACGCTCCGACGAGAGGGAAACAAGCTGTCCAGAAAACTGGACAGCTTTGGTGGAGGAGTAGGGGTCGGCCAAAAAGGGTAGGATGAAGCTCACCTTGATGCCGAACCCAAAGGAGATCACCGGAGAGTTGCCGGAGGATCACCGGCTGAATCTTGGACGCCGACAACAATTTCGATGGCGGCACAAGGGGGTGGGCGGCAGCAATGGATGTTGGCGCCGACTTCGACAAGGGGAGGAGGTGGTCGGCAACTCTAGGTTAAGGGAATTGGATTAGGGCTTAACAAACTCTTAAGCCCTCTTTTATAGAGAACTAATTCTCTTAATGGTTATTGGATCATAATCATAAGGTCCGTTAACCCGCTCCATTAATATAAGTTAAAATAAACCAAACCATGATGGTTTATTTTAAGTTAAAACGAACCGAACCAACTTTGGTTCATTCGTTTAAAACAAACCAAACCCTTTGGTTTATTCTCCTCCATTGGATTAGAACCAAACCAATTTGGTTCGTCCATCATGTCTTCATAAGACACGACCCATCCATGCTTCCATTGTGACTGAAACGATTTCATGCTCGCTCTATGTTTGGTCCAACCAAACCCAGTTTCTCTCGGTCTAAGAATCTCATTCTCAAGCTCGTTTTAAATCCTTCGGATTACGCTCGTTGTGCGTGTGACTAAATAGGTTCTTGATTTATGTTGGTCGTCTATAATTAACCATTAATTATAGAATGATCATGAGTGGCACCTAGTAGTACATCATAATCCCCAATTAACCAAAAAGATCAACGGTTGATCCAGAACTATTTCTGAAACCCTTCAGCAGCTCAAATGAATCGTGCCCCATTCCCTTCACTCATCTTATACCCACTTGGTTCAGGACATGGTCTATAGTGTCAGTCCCCACTAGGCTGACTACGTCACACCTAGCCCAAGTATCATTTCCTCGTCCTACGGATTCTAGTTACTGCACATGTATCGAAGAGTACCTTACTCTAAACATGTCATGCTTTGGCCAAAAACTTTAGTAACAATCCGACGAGAGGCTATGGGTATACATCTCCTCGCAAGGAGTGGTGAATCCTTTATAGGCTATTCAAACACCTTCAATCACTTCGACTTATACACAATTATCCCGGGTCCACATCTCCTCAGAGATACTTGCTTAAGATGTCAATTATCACGTTTCGTAAACATGAACACAGCGGAAGCAATAAAAATAATAAATCTACATTTATTACAACACACACAATACACGCATGCATATTACAACAAGTGTAGACATAACCGTAAATTTAAATTTGCAATAAAAGGAAATTTATCTACGTTATACCTTTCGTATGACGTGTAGCGGGAACGGCATCAACCGAAATGATCCTCGCTAGAATCGTCTCTATCCGTATCCACGCCGAGTTCCTCGGGATGACTTCGCTAAGCCATGTGCTTCGTCTTCGTACGGGTTACTAGCCTCGTGTTGAAGACGACGTGATCGAGAGATGATCACGATCCGAATCCAAATTCGGATCCTAATACGAGTTCTCAAAACTCGCTTCTCCGGAGAGGTATTCGTCAACCAATTGACGAATCCTTCATCCTCCACCTCAGAGGATTACCGGAGATCGAATCCCCGGTAAGTTAGCCGCTGTTGGAGCTCTAACCGTCGTCCAAACGACGCTCCGACGAGAGGAGAACAAGCTCTCCAGAAAACTGGACAGCTTTGGTGGAGGTGATAGGCGCCGGCCAACCAAGGGAGATAGAGCTCACCTTGAAGCCAAACTTGAAGGAGATCACCGGAGCACTAACCGGCAGCAGCTCGACGCCGACGAGGGGGAAGGAAACAGCCTTCTGGACGCCGGTTGGAGCCTCAAGGTGGGCGGCGGCAAGGAGGAGGAGAGTTAGCTCCGAATTTCTCCAAGGAGAGGTGGGCGGCAACTTAGGGTTGTGGATTAGGGCTTAAACCATCCGTTAAGCCCTCTTTTATAGAGAACTAATTCTCTTAATGGTTATTGGATCATAACCATTAGGCCCGTTAACCCGCTCCATTAAGATAAGTTAAAATAAACCAAACCATGATGGTTTATTTTAAGTTAAAACGAACCCAACCAACTTTTGGTTCATTCATTTAAAATAAACCAAACCCTTTGGTTTATTCTCCTCCATTGGATTAGAACCAAACCATTTTGGTTCATCCATTATGTCTTCATAAGACTCGGGCCATCCACGCTTCCATTGCGACTGAAACGATTTCATGCTCGCTTTATGTTTGGTCCAACCAAACCTAGTTTCTCTCGGTCTGAGAATCCCATTCTCAAGCTTGTTTTAAATCCTTCGGATTACGCTCGTTGTGCGTGTGACCAAATAGGTTCTCGGTTTATGTTGGCCGTCTATAATTAACCATTAATTATAGAACGATCATGAGTGGCACCTAGTAGTACATCATGATCCCTAATTAACCGAAAAGATCAACGGTTGATCCAGAACTATTTCTGAAATCCTTCAGCAGCTCGAATGATTCGTGCCCCATTCCCTTCACTCATCTTATACCCACTTGGTTCAGGACATGGTCTATAGTGTCAGTCCCCACTAGGCTGACTACGTCACACCTAGCCCAAGTATCATTTCCTCGTCCTACTGATTCTAGTTACTCTACATGTATCGAAGAGTACCTTACTCTAAACATGTAATGCTTTGGCCAAAGACTTTAGTAACAATCCGACGAGAGGCCATGGGTATACATCTCCTCGCAAGGAGTGGTGAATCCTTTATAGGCTATTCAAACACCTTCGATCACTTCGACTTATACCCAATCATCCCGGGTCCACATCTCCTTAGAGATGTTTGCTTAAGATGTCAAAGCATAAGTCTCTATGATCAAGATGACTTGAATACCGCAAGTCAAAGGAACATCGCACTTAAGCCACAGTAAGAACTTCATTGACATATCTATATATGCAGAGAACCATATGAAGTCTTACGGCTGGTCACTCCAATGAACTAGTTACCATAACTAGCATCCACGATTAACTCCGGACATCACTATGTCTCCAAAGGAGAATCACCGCTTGATACACCAAGGAGTATACTGTGTTAGTCTCGGCTGTAGACTGATGGTATCCAAATCCATCAATTCATCGACTAGGGATAATTCCGATACATCACAATTACACATGTAGAGATACTCACTAGTTGTGATCCAATCACAAATTCTCTCATGCTGTGAATCGTATCTTGGACATTCAGTAAATGAGTTTAAGATCCAATCAAATACATAAAACATGTATACTCAAATAGTGAATCTTCATTTATCATATAAATGGTTCATACATAAGGCGATTGCCTTAGGACATCTCTCATATATTACTAACAGACTCCCACTTGGCCTAATGCCAATCGCTACGGTATCCAATACCATAAGCTCGAACATGACCCTCAAACTTATTTTGAGGTAATGCCTTAGTCAAGGGATCCGCTAAGTTCCTTTCAGTGGGAATTTTCTCGATTTGTATTTCATTTCTACTTATGATCTCTCTGATAAGATGATAGCGGCGAAGCACATGTTTGGATCATTGATGAGACCACATCAAGTTCATAGATAAACTTCTTGATCCAAACCACTTCCTTTGCTGCTTCCAAAGCTACAATGTATTCTGCCTTAGTGGCAGAATCCACTATAGTGTCAAGCTTGGAACCTTTCCAACTTATTGCGCCTCCATTCTAGGTGAATACATACCCAGACTGAGACATGGAATCATCCTTGTCTGTCTGGAGCTGGCATTCGTATACCCACGTATCACCATGTACTCTTCTCCATATATTAGGAACGTATCCTTAGTTCTTCTTAAGTACTTAAGGATCATCTTAACAGTCAACCAATGATCCATTCCTAGATCAGACTGGTATCTGCTCGTGACACTCAGAGCATACGATACATCGGGCCTCGTACATAACATAGCATACATGATAGATCTTATTGCGGATGCATAGGGAATCTTACTCATGCAAATCCTCTCGTCTTCTGTGCGCGGACACATAGACTTCGAAAGGTGTACCCCATGCCTGATGGGTAGATAACCTTTCTTGGATTCCGACATGCTAAACCTCTTTAGCACTCGGTCTATATATGTAGACTGCGAAAGACCAAGCAACCGTTTCGATCTATCTCTATAGATCTTAATCCCAAGGATGTAGGTTGCTTCTCCCAGGTCTTTCATGGAGAATGTCTTGGATAACCAAACCTTAACTAACTGTAAGATTGAAATATCGTTTCCTATAAGTAGTATGTCATCGACATACAATACTAGGAACACGACTGCACTCCCACTAACCTTCTTGTACACACAAGGTTCGTCTAGATTTTGTGAGAAATCAAACTTTTTGATTGTCTCATCAAAACGGATATTCCAGCTCCTGGATGCTTGCTTCAATCCATAAATAGATCCGCCGAATTTGCATACCTTGGTTTTATCAACCGATGTGAAACCCTCAGGCTGTATCATATACACGTCCTCGAGCAGGTTTCCATTAAGGAAAGCTGTTTTCACATTCATCTGCCATATCTCATAATCATAATGAGCCGCTATGGCCAAGAGCATCCGAATGGATTTAAGCATAGCTACAGGCGAATAGGTTTCGTCATAATCAACACCTTGCTTTTGACGATATCCTTTCGCCACCAATCTAGCCTTATAGGTAATCACATTACCATCCATGTCGGTTTTCTTCTTGAAAACTCACTTGCACCCTATAGGCTTTATGCCTTCAGGTGGGTCAACCAAGTTCCAAACTTGGTTTTCATACATGGAATCCATTTCCGACTCCATGGCACCAAGCCACTTATCCCTTTCTGAACTTGTCAGCACTTCTTCATAACTGGTAGGCTCCTCATCATCAATGAGTAACACGTCGTTCGATTCACTTACGAGAAATCCATATCTCTCAGGAATATTGCGTGTTCTACCAGATCTACGAAGATGTGGTGTTACAATAGGTCCAGTCGATTGCTCATCACTATGAGTTGTCGACTGTTGTGCTTCACCAGGTATCTCATCAATGTCTATTTGAGTCTCTCGAGCCTCCTCAAGCTCGACGACACTCCCACTATTTTCTTGCAAGAGAAACTCTTTCTCTAGAAACACAGCATGCCTTGAAACAAACACCTTTTGTTCCACAGGATGATAGAATTGGTAACCCCTTGTTTCCTTAGGGTATCCAATAAATAGACATTTATCAGACTTAGCATCCATTTGTCTGATACAGTCCGCTTCACATAAGCAGGACAACCCCATATCTTCAAGTAAGATACATGAGGTTTCTTACCATTCCATATCTCATATGGAGTAGTTGAGACTACCTTGGTAGGCATTCTGTTTAACAAGTAAACAGCCGTCTGAAGTGCATAGCCCCAAAAGGACATGGGAAGATTCGCATGATTCATCATTGACCTGACCATGTCCAACAAACGCCATACACATTATACACCATTATGCTGTGGTGTATAGGGCGGAGTCCATTGAGACAATATGCCATTGTCTCTTAGATAATCAAGAAACTCTTGACTTAAGTATTCACTACCTCGATCCGATCGAAGTATTTTAATACTCTTGTCATGTTGTTTCTCTACTTCATTTCTGAATTCTTTGAACCTTTCAAAGGCTTCAGACTTGTGTTTCATCAAGAACACATACCCAAACCGTGAGTGATCATCGGTGAAGGTAATGAAGTAGCTATAGCCTCCTAAAGCTTGAGTTGACATAGGTCCACATACATCAGTATGTATTAGACCTAGTAACTCTCCCATTCATTCACCTTTTCCAGTAAAAGGTAACTTAGTCATCTTGCCTTTTAAGCATGATTCGCATGTATCGTATGAATCCAATTCAAACGATTCCAGAATTCCACATCGGTGTAATTCGGACATGCATTTCTTGCTTACATGGCCAAGACAACAATGCCACATGTAGGAGTCTATTTGATTATCCTTTCGAGCACGCTTGTTGCTCGTTTCGATATTGCAAATGTCACTGGATACGTCCAACGTATAAACACCATTGCTTAAAGTTCCAGTCCCATAAAGAACCTCATTCAAAGTTATGTAACAACAATTGTTACTAAACGTCAAATGCAAACCATTTCTATTTAAACAAGAAATAGAAATGATGTTCTTTATCAACGAAGGAACATAAAAGCAATTGTCCAGTTCTAAGACAAGTCCTGTAGGGAGTTTCAACAAATGCGTTCCAATGGCGACTGCAGCAACCTTTGCTCCATTCCCAACACGCAAATTTGACTCTCCCTTGACGAGTCTTCTTCTATTCCTTAGCCCATGTATGTCATTACATATATGTGAGCCACACCCAGTATCTAATACCCAAGTGTTTGAGGAAATAGAATGACAATCAATAACGAAGATATCTGAAGAAGATGGGGCATCCGATGCCTTATTCTTCTTCACGGACTCAAGATAAATCTTGCACTTTCTTTGCAAATGGCTCTCCTTGCCATAATGATGGCAAGTTTCCTTTTGTGCTAGTTCTACCTTCTTAGCCCTTCTCTTCTTTCCCTTCTGCTGTTCCTTTGACTTCCTCTTAGAACCTTTCTTCGAGGAATCAACTAACAGCACCGTCCCCTGCTCATGCTTCTCAGAAGACTCCACAGTCTTCAGCATATTGAGCAGTACCACAGATGAACCTTCTAGCATCTCAGAGGTGAATAGGAGCTTTGAGACTTCGAACCTTTCAAATCTCACTTGCTCATCAACCAACTCACAAAGATGAAGGACTACGATATGAGCATCTATATGCTCATGCTGCTTTCGTAGCTTGGGTTCCATCGCGGCTAGCATGATGCAACTCATTTGTTCAGAATCACTCACATGTTTCTGATAGGCCAACAATTGGTCCAAAGTTGCATCGTCACTAGGACGGGCGGGAAGAGGCGCTTTGAGGACATTTGCAAGCTTTTCAACCTTGAGAACAATTCTCAAGCTTCTAAGCAAGTCCAAGAAGCTCGGCCCAGTCAATTTATTCGAATCCAAAATGGAACGCAAATTCAAAGACATCATGATCAATCTTAGAAATACATAACGAGCATATATGAGAAAATGATTTTAAAATGCATCAATATACATTTATAAATCCCATTCATTTTTCGAATTTCAAAAAACCCCAAAATCACTTCGGGAGATCGTAGGTCCATCTCCGAATGGGCTGATATCCATCATAGTTATGAACAACCTTGGAGAGAGTCCAACAAGCCATTCATAACTACGACGGTAGGTATCAACTATACCGATTGCATATCACGTATATGCAACTATCACAATGTGCTATCAACTAATTGAATGTTCACACATACATCGGGTTGTTAACACATTAACAAGTATGCATCATATGCATAGCACCCAACTTCACCTCCCTTTACATCGACCTTGGAGAGAGTCCAACAAGTCGATGCTCCAGGTTAAAGCCAACCCATTAATCGGGAAATAGTTTTAATATGGTTAGAGCGCATTCAACCAATTAGCCCAGCTTGGAGAGAGTCCAACAACCAAAGCTAACGATTGACCTCTGACTCTTACCATATTAGTATTAAACTATTCCATGGTTTGAACATGTTTGGGTTCGAGCCGGGCTTGGAGAGAGTCCAACAACCCAAACAAGAAACGGAACTCTGGTTCTAACCATATTAATGGAAGGTGTAGGCTTTAATATTGTTTAAGGGTTTTTATGTCTCATCCTCTTTGCATGCAAATAACTATTATCTACATGGAATGGCATAAATGGCATACATCTACATGTCACGACACGTATGGCATAATGTTATGCATCTAATGCAATTACATGGCATACAATTATGTCATGTATATAATTTCCTTATATGTCATAACTATTTATGGAAATAAAATATGTTTTAAGATTTGATTCTCCAAATCAAATCATAATTAAATTAGGAAACAAATTTCCAAATCTAATCACATATTTTATTCATGGAATTATATGATTAAGGAAAATCTATTTAGGAAACCAATTTCCTAAATCATTAAAACTACTTTATGGAAATAAAATATTTTAAGATTTGATTTCCCAAATCAAATCATGATTAAATTAGGAAACAAATTTCCAGAATCTAATCAAATATTTTATTTATGGAAAATATCAATTTCCATAAATACTTCCAACTTTCCAAAAGTGGAAGATTTCCATAAATACTTCTAGACTTTCCAAAATTGAAATATTTCCATAAATACTTCTAAATTTTCAAAATTAGAAAATTTCCAGAAATACATTATGACTATCGCAAAACCATTTTTACGATTATGTCGAAACACGACCTGGGCTCTGATACCACTGTTGAATTTCCGGCACCGCGGCGTGTGTGTGTTCGATCACGTTTCGTAAACATGAACACAGCGGAAGCAATAAAAATAATAAATCTACATTTATTATAACACACACAACACACGCATGCATATTACAACAAGTGTAGACATAACCGTAAATTTAAATTTGCAATAAAAGGAAATTTATCTACGTTATACCTTTCGTATGACGTGTAGCGGGAACGGCATCAACCGGAATGATCCTCACTAGAATCGTCTCTATCCGTATCCACGCCGAGTTCCTCGGGATGACTTCGCTAAGCCATGAGCTTCGTCTTCGTATGGGTTACTAGCCTTGTGTTGAAGACGACGTGATCGAGAGATGATCACGATCCGAATCCAAATTCGGATCCTAATACGAGTTCTCAAAACTCGCTTCTCCGGAGAGGTATTCGTCAACCAATTGATGAATCCTTCGTCCTCCACCTCAGAGGATTACCGGAGATCGAATCCCCGGTAAGTTAGCCGCTGTCGGAGCTCTAACCGTCGTCCAAACGACGCTCCGACGAGAGGAGAACAAGCTGTCCAGAAAACTGGACAGCTTTGGTGGAGGTGATAGGCGCCGGCCAACCAAGGGAGATAGAGCTCACCTTGAAGCCAAACTTGAAGAAGATCACCGGAGCACTAACCGGCAGCAGCTCGACGCCGGCGAGGGGGAAGGAAACAGCCTTCTGGATGCCGGTTGGAGCCTCAAGGTGGGCGGCGGCAAGGAGGAGGAGAGTTAGCTCCGAATTTCTCCAAGGAGAGGTGGGCGGCAACTTAGGGTTGTGGATTAGGGCTTAAACCATCCCTTAAGCCCTCTTTTATAGAGAACTAATTCTCTTAATGGTTATTGGATCATAACCATTAGGCCCGTTAACCCGCTCCATTAAGATAAGTTAAAATAAACCAAACCATGATGGTTTATTTTAAGTTAAAACGAACCGAACCAACTTTTGGTTCATTCGTTTAAAATAAACCAAACCCTTTGGTTTATTCTCCTCCATTGGATTAGAACCAAACCATTTTGGTTCATCCATTACGTCTTCATAAGACTCGGCCCATCCACGCTTCCATTGCGACTGAAACGATTTCATGCTCGCTTTATGTTTGGTCCAACCAAACCTAGTTTCTCTCGGTCTGAGAATCCCATTCTCAAGCTTGTTTTAAATCCTTCGGATTACGCTCGTTGTGCGTGTGACCAAATAGGTTCTCGGTTTATGTTGGCCGTCTATAATTAACCATTAATTATAGAACAATCATGAGTGGCACCTAGTAGTACATCATGATCCCCAATTAACCGAAAAGATCAACGGTTGATCCAGAACTATTTCTGAAACCCTTCAGCAGCTCGAATGATTCGTGCCCCATTCCTTTCACTCATCTTATACCCACTTGGTTCAGGACATGGTCTATAGTGTCAGTCCCCACTAGGCTGACTACGTCACACCTAGCCCAAGCATCATTTCCTCGTCCTACGGATTCTAGTTACTCCACATGTATCGAAGAGTACCTTACTCTAAACATGTAATACTTTGGCCAAAGACTTTAGTAACAATCCGACGAGAGGCCATGGGTAAACATCTCCTCGCAAGGAGTGGTGAATCCTTTATAGGCTATTCAAACACCTTCGATCACTTCGACTTATACCCAATCATCCCGGGTCCACATCTCCTTAGAGATGTTTGCTTAAGATGTCAAAGCATAAGTCTCTATGATCAAGATGACTTGAATACCGCAAGTCAAAGGAATATCGCACTTAAGCCACAGTAAGAACTTCATTGACATATCTATATATGCAGAGAACCATATGAAGTCTTACGGCTGGTCACTCCAATGAACTAGTTACCATAACTAGCATCCACGATTAACTCCGGACATCACTATGTCTCGGCCGTGAGAATCAGCTGCTTGGATACACCAAGGAGTATACCTCGTGCTAGTCTCGACAGAATTGATGGTGTCCAAATCCATCAATTCATCGACTAGGGATAATTCCGATACATCACAATTACACATGTAGAGATACTTACTAGTTGTGATCCAATCACAAATTCTCTCATGCTGTGAATCGTATCATGGACATTCAGTAAATGAGTTTAAGATCCAATAAAATACATAAAACATGTATACTCAAATAGTGAATCTTCATTTATCATATAAATGGTTCGTACATAAGGCGATTGCCTTAGGACATCTCTCATATATTACTAACAGTCAAAGCATAAGTCTTCATGATCAAGATGACTTGAATACCGCAAGTCAAAGGAACATCACACTTAAGCTACAGTAAGAACTTCATTGACATGTCTATATATGCAGAGAACCATATGAAGTTTTACGGCTGGTCACTCCAATGAACTAGTTACCATAACTAGCATCCACGATTAACTCCGGACATCACAATGTCTCCAACCAATGAGAATCAGCTGCTTGGATACACCAAGGAGTATACCTCGTGCTAGTCTTGACAGAATTGATGGTGTCCAAATCCATAAATTCATCGACTAGGGATAATTTCGATACATCACAATTACACATGTAGAGATACTCACTAGTTGTGATCCAATCACAAATTCTCTCATGCTATGAGTCGTATCGCGGACATTCAGTAAATGAGTTTAAGATCCAATCAAATACATGAAACCATGTATACTCAAATAGTGAATCTTCATTTATCATATAAATGGTTCATATATAAGGCGATTGCCTTAGGACATCTCTCATATATTACTAACAGACTCCCACTTGGCCTAATGCCAATCGCTACGCTATCCAATACCATAAGCTGTAACATGACCCTCAAACTTACTTTGAGGTAATGCCTTAGTCAAAGGATCCGATAAGTTCCTTTCAGTGGGGATTTTCTCGATTTGTATTTCTTTCCTACTGATGATCTCTCTGATAAGATGATAGCGGCGAAGCACATGTTTGGATCGTTGATGAGACCTTGGCTCTTTCGCCTGTGCAATTGCTCCATTGTTGTCGCAGTAGACTGGTATTGCTTCAAGAATGGCTAGAATCACACCAAGTTCATAAATGAACTTCTTGATCCAAACCGCTTCCTTTGCTGCTTCCGAAGCTGCAATATATTCTGCCTCAGTGGTAGAATCCACTACAGTGTCTTGTTTGGAACTTTTCCAACTCACTGCGCCCCCATTCAAGGTGAACACATATCCGCATCGAGACTGGAATCATCCTGTCTGAAGGCATCCGTATATAATATACCCACGTATCACCATGTCCCCTTCTCCATATATTAGGAACACATCCTTAGTTCTTCTTAAGTACTTAAGGATCGTCTTAACAGCCACCCAATGATCCATTCCTAGATCAGACTGGTATCTGCTCGTGACACTCAGAGCATACGATACATCGGGCCTCGTACATAACATAGCATACATGATAGATCCTATTGTGGATGCATAGGGAATCTTACTCATGCAAATCCTCTCGTCTTCTGTGCGCGGACACATAGACTTCAAAAGGTGTACCCCATGCCTAATGGGTAGGTAACCTTTCTTGGATTCCGACATGCTAAACCTCTTTAGTACTCGGTCTATATATGTAGACTGTGAAAGACAAAGCAACCGTTTTAATCTATCTCTATAGATCTTAATCCCGAGGATGTAGGTTGCTTCTCCCAGGTCTTTCATGGAGAATGTCTTGGATAACCAAATCTTCACTGACTGTAAGATTGAAACATCGTCTCCTATAAGTAATATGTCATCGACATACAATACTAGGAACACGACTGCACTCCCACTAACCTTCTTGTACACACAAGGTTCGTCTGGATTTTGTGAGAAATCAAACTTTTTGATTGTCTCATCAAAATGGATATTCCAGCTCCTGGATTCTTGCTTCAATCCATATATGGACCGTCGCAATTTGCATACCTTAGTTTTATCAACCGATGTGAAACCCTCAGGTTGTATCATATACATGACCTCGAGCAGGTTTCCATTAAGGAAAGTTGTTTTCATATCCATCTTCCATATCTCATAATCATAATGAGCCATTATGGCCAGGAGCATCCGAATGGATTTAAGCATAGCTACAGGCGAATAGGTTTCGTCATAATCAACACCTTGTTTTTGACGATATCCTTTCGCCACTAATCTAGCTTTATAGGTAATCACATTACCATCCATGTCAGTTTTCTTCTTGAAAACCCACTTGCACCCTATAGGTTTGATGCCTTCAGGTGGGTTAACCAAGTTCCAAACTTGGTTTTCATACATGGAATCCATTTCCGACTTCATGGCATCAAGCCATTTATCCCTTTCTAAACTTGTTAGTACTTCTTCATAACTGGTAGGCTCCTCATCATCAATGAGTAACACGTCGTTCGATTCACTTACGAGAAATCCATATCTCTCAGGAATGTTGCATGTTCTACCAGATATACGAAGATGTGGTGTTACAATAGGTCCAGCCGATTACTCATCACTATGAGTTGTCGGCTGTTGTGCTTCACCAGGTATCTCATCAATATCTATTTGAGTCTCTCGAGCCTCCTCAAGCTCGACGATACTCCCACTATTTTCTTGCAAGAGAAACTCTTTCTCTAGAAACACAGCATGCCTTGAAACAAACACCTTTTGTTCCACAGGATGATAGAACTGGTATCCCCTTGTTTCCTTAGGGTATCCAATAAATAGACATTTATCAGACTTAGCATCCAATTTGTCTGATACAGTCCGCTTCACATAAGCAGGATAACCCCATATCTTCAAGTAAGATACATGAGGTTTCTTACCATTCCATATCTCATATGGAGTAGTAGAGATTACCTTGGTTGGCATTCTGTTTAACAAGTAAACAGTTGTCTGAAGTGCATAGCCCCAAAAGGACTTGGGAAGATTCGCATGATTCATCATTGACCTGACCATGTCCAACAAGGTCCGGTTATGCCTCTCAGATACACCATTATGTTGTGGTGTATATGGCGGAGTCCATTAAGACAATATACCATTGTCTCTTAGATAATCAAGAAACTCTTGACTTAAGTATTCACCACCTCGATTCGATCGAAGTAATTTAATGCTCTTGTCATGTTGTTTCTATACTTCATTTCTAAATTCTTTGAACCTTTCAAAGGCTTCAGACTTGTGTTTCATCAAGAACACATACCAAAACCGTGAGTGATCATCGGTGAAGGTAATGAAGTAGTTATAGCCTCCTAAAGCTTGAGTTGACAAAGGTCCACATACATCAGTATGTATCAGACCTAGTAACTCTCCCACTCGTTCACCTTTTCCTGAAAAAGGTAACTTAGTCATCTTGCCTTTTAAGCATGATTCGCATGTATCGTATGAATCCAATTCAAACGATTCCAGAATTCCACATCGGTGTAATTCGGACATGCGTTTCTTGCTTACATGGCCAAGACGATAATGCCACATGTAGGAGTCTAATTGATTATCCTTTCGAGCACGCTTGTTGCTCGCTTCGATATTGAAAATGTCACTGGATATGTCCAACGTATAAATGTCATTGCTCAAAGTTCCAGTACCATAAAGTACGCCATTCAAAGTTATATAACAACAATTGTTACTAAACGTCAAATGAAAACCATTTCTATTTAAGCAGGAAATAGAAACAATGTTCTTTATTAGAGAAGAAACACAATAGCAATTGTCCAGTTCCAAGACTAGTCCACTAGGGAGCTTCAGCAAATAAGATCCGATAGAGACCACAGCAACCTTTGCTCCATTGCCAACTCGCAAATTTGACTCCCCTCTGACGAGTCTTCTTCTATTCCTTAGCCCCTGTATGTCATTACATATATGTGAGTCACACCCAGTATCCAATACCCAAGTGTCTAAAGAAATAGAATGACAATCAATAATGAAGATACCTGAAGAGGATGGGGCATCAGATGCCTTCTTCTTCTTCATGGACTCAAGATAAATCTTGCAGTTTCTTCGCTAGTGGCCTTCCTTGCCACAATGATGGCAAGTGCCCTTTTGTGCTGGTTCTGCCTTCTTGTTCTTCCCTTTCTTCTGTTCCTTTGCCTTCCTCTTAGAACCTTTCTTTGAGGAATCAACTAACAGAACCGCCTTCTCCTCATGATTCACAGAAGGCTCCACAGTCTTCAGCATATTGAAGAGCTCAGGAATAGTGGATTCTAATTTGTTCATCCGATAGTTCATCAAAAATTGTGAGAAACTCTTGGGCAAATAATGCAGAATTAAGTCAATACTTAATTCATGATCCATCACAAACCCGAGGGTGGCTAGCCGCTCGATGTACCCGTTCATCTTTAGCACAAATTGCACTACAAACGAACCTTCTTGCATCTTCGTGGTGAAGAGGAGCCTGGAGACTTCGAACCTTTCGAATCTCGCTTGCTCATCAAACAACTCATGAAGATGGAAGACCATAGTATTAGCATCCATATGCTCATGCTGCTTTTGCTGCTCATGTACCATCGCAGCTAGCATGATGCAACTCGCCAGTTCAGAATCTGCCACATGCTTCTGATAGACCAACATTTGGTCTGGAGTTGCATCGTCCTTAGGACGGTTGGGAAGAGGCTCTTCAAGGACATATGCTAGCTTTTCCACCTTGAGAACAATTCTTAGGTTTCTAAGCCAGTCCAGGAAGTTAGGCCCAGTCAATTTGTTTGAATCCAAAATAGTGCACAAATTCAAAGACGTCATGATCAATCGATTAACCTAGAAATACAAAACGAGCATATATGAGAAAATGATTTTAAAATGCATCAATATACATTTATAAATCCCATTCATTTTTCAAATTTCAAAAACCCCAAAATCACTTCGGGAGATCGTAGGTCCATCTCCGAATGGGCTGATATCCATCATAGATATGAACAACCTTGGAGAGAGTCCAACAAGCCATTCATAACTACGATGGTAGGTATCAACTATACTGATTGCATATCACGTATATGCAACTATCACAATGTGCTATCAACTAATTGAATGTTCACACATACATTGGGTTGTTAACACATTAACAAGTATGCATCATATGCATAGAACCCAACTTCACCTCCCTTTACATCGACCTTGGAGAGAGTCCAACAAGCCGATGCTCCAGGTTAAAGCCAACCCATTAATCGAGAAATAGTTTTAATATGGTTAGAGCGCATTCAACCAATTAGCCCGGCTTGGAGAGAGTCCAACAACCAAAGCTAACGATTGACCTCTGACTCTTACCATATTAGTATTAAACTATTCCATGGTTTTAACATGTTCGGGTTCGAGCCGGGCTTGGAGAGAGTCCAACAACCCGAACAAGAAAAGGAACTCTGGTTCTAACCATATTAATGGAAGGTGTAGGCTTTAATATTGAGTTAGGGTTTTATGTCTCATCCTCTTTGCATGCAAATAACTATTATCTACATGGCATGACATACATGACATACATCTATATGTCACGACACGCATGGCATAATGATATGCATCTAATGCAATTACATGACATACAATTATGTCATGTACAATATTTCCTTATATGTCATAACTATTTATGGAATTAAAATATATTTAAGATTTGATTCTCCAAATCAAATCATGATTAAATTAGGAAATAAATTTCCAAATCTAATCACATATTTTATTTGTGGAAATAGTTGATTAAGGAAAGTCAATTTAGGAAACCAATTTCCTAAATAATCAAAACTACTTATGGAAATAAAATATTTTAAGATTTGATTTCCCAAATCTAATCATGATTAAATTAGGAAACAAATTTCCAAAATCTAATCAAATATTTTATTTATGGAAAATATCAATTTTCATAAATACTTCCAAATTTCCAAAAGTGGAAGATTTCCATAAATACTTCTAGAATTTCCAAAATTGAAAAATTTCCATAAATACTTCTAACTTTCCAAAAGTAGAAAATTTCCAGAAATATCATTATGACTATCGTAAAATAATTTTACGATTATGTCGAAACACAACCTGGGCTCTGATATCACTTGTTGGGTTTCCGGCACCGCGGCGAGTGTGTGTTCGAACATGTTTCGCAAACATGTGCACAGCGGAAGGAATAAAATAATAAATCTAATTTATTACAACACACACATCACACGCATGCATAGTACAACATGAGTAGACATAACCGTAAATTTAAATTTTGCAATAAAAGGAAATTTAACTACGTATACCTTACGTATCACGTGTAGCGGGAAAGGCATCAACCGGAACGATCCTCGCTAGAATCGTCTCTATCCGTATCCACGCCGAGTATCTTTGGGATGACTTCACCAAGTCACGAGCCTCGTCTTCGTACGGGTTACTAGCCTCGTGTTGAAGACGATGTGATCGAGAGAAGATCATGATCAGAATCCAAATTCGGATCCAAAAACGAGTCCTCAAAAACTCGCTTCTCTAGAGAGGTATTCGTCAACCGTTTGACGAATCCTTCGTCCTCCACCTATGAGGATTACCGGAGATCGAATCCCCGGTAAGGCTACCTCTGTCGGAGCTCCAAACGTCGTCCAAACGACGCTCCGATAAGAGGGAAACAAGCTGTCCAGAAAACTGGACAGCTTTGGTGGAGGAGTAGGGGCCGGCAAAAAAGGGTAGGATGAAGCTCACCTTGATGCCAAACCCAAAGGAGATCACCGGAGAGTTGCCGGAGGATCACCGGCCAGAGCTTGGATGCCGGCAACAATTTTGACGGCGGCACAAGGGGGTGGGCGGCGGCAATGGATGTTTGCGCCGACTTCTACAAGGGGAGGAGGTGGGCGGCAACTCTAGGTTAAGGGAATTGGATTAGGGCTTAACAAACCCTTAAGCCCTCTTTTATAGAGAACTAATTATCTTAATGGTTATTGGATCATAACCATAAGGCCCGTTAACCCGCTCCATTAATATAAGTTAAAATAAACCAAACCATGATGGTTTATTTTAAGTTAAAACGAACCGAACCAACTTTGGTTCATTCGTTTAAAACAAACCAAACCCTTTGGTTTATTCTCCTCCATTGGATTAGAACCAAACCAATTTGATTCGTCCATCATGTCTTCATAAGACACGGCCCATCCACGCTTCCATTGCGACTGAAATGATTTCATGCTCGCTCCATATTTGGTCCAACCAAACCCAGTTTCTCTCGGTCTGAGAATCTCATTCTCAAGCTCGTTTTAAATCCTTCGGATTACGCTCGTTGTGCGTGTGACCAAATAGGTTCTCGGTTTATGTTGACCATCTATAATTAACCATTAATTATAGAACGATCATGAGTGTCACCTAATAGTACATCATGATTCCCAATTAACCGAAAAGATTAACGGTAGATCCAGAACTATTTCTGAAACCCTTCAGTAGCTCGAATGAATCGTGCCCCATTCCCTTCACTCTTTTTATACCCACTTGGTTCAGGACATGGTCTATAGTGTCAGTCCCCACTAGGCTAACTATGTCACACCTTGCCCAAGTACCATTTCCTTGTCCTATGGATTCTAGTTACTGCACATGTATCGAAGAGTACCTTACTCTAAACATGTAATGCTTTGGCCAAAGACTTTAGTAATAATCCAACGAGAGGCCATGGGTATACATCTCCTCGCAAGGAGTGGTGAATCCTTTATAGGCTATTCAAACACCTTCGATCACTTCGACTTATACCCAATCATCCCGGGTCCACATCTCCTCAGAGATTTTTGCTTAAGATTTCAAAGCATAATTCTTCATGATCAAGATGACTTGAATACCGCAAGTCAAAGGAAGATCGCACTTAAGCTATAGTAAGAACTTAATTGACATATCTATATATGCAGAGAACCATATGAAGTTTTACGGCTGGTCACTCCAATGAACTAGTTACCATAACTAGCATCCACGATTAACTCCGGACATCACAATGTCTCCAGCCAGTGAGAATCAGCTACTTGGATACACCAAGGAGTATACCTCGTGCTAGTCTCGACAGAATTGATGGTGTCTAAATCCATCAATTCATCGACTAGGGATAATTTCGATACATCACAATTACACATGTAGAGATACTCACTAGTTGTGATCCAATCACAAATTCTCTCATGTTGTGAGTCGTATCGCGGACATTCAGTAAATGAGTTTAAGATCCAATCAAATACATGAAACCATGTATACTCAAATAGTGAATCTTCATTTTTCATATAAATGGTTCATACATAAGGCGATTGCCTTAGGACATCTCTCATATATTACTAACACATAGGGCTCGTCTAGATTTTGTGAGAAATCAAACCTTTTGATTGTCTCATCAAAAAGGATATTCCAGCTCCTGGATGCTTGCTTCAGTCCATATATGGACCGTCGAAGCTTGCATACATTGGTTTTATCAACCGATGTGAAACCCTCAAGTTGTTTCATATACACATCCTCGAGTAGATTTCCATTAAGGAAAGTTGTTTTCACATCCATCTGTCATATCTCATAATCATAATTAGTTGCTATGGCCAAGAGCATCCGAATGGATTTAAGCATAGCTACTGATGAATAGGTTTCGTCATAATCAACACCTTGCTTTTGACGATAGCCTTTCGCCACTAATCTAGCCTTATAGGTAATCACATTACCATCTTTGTCGGTTTTCTTCTTTAAAACCCACTTGCACCCTATAGGCTTAATACTTTCAAGTGGGTCCACCAAGTTCCAAACTTGATTTTCATACATGGAATCCATTTTCGACTTCATGGCTTCAAGCCATTTGTCCCTTTCTGAACTTTTCAGAACTTCTTCATAACTGGTAGGCTCCTCATCGTCAATGAGTAACACATCGTTCGATTCACTTACGATAAATCCATATCTCTCGGGAATGTTGCGTGTTCTACCAGATCTACTAAGATGTGGTGTCACATTAGGTTCAGCCGATGTCTCATCACTATGAGTTATCGGTTGAGGTGCTTGATCAGGTATCTCATCAATGTCTATTGGAGTCTCTAGAACCTCCTCAAGTTCAACAACACTCCCATTATTTTCTTGCAAGAGAAACTCTTTCTCTAGAAACACAGCATGCCTTGAAACAAACACCTTTTATTCCATAGGATGATATAATTTATAACCCCTCATTTCCTTAGGGTATCCAATAAATAGACATTTATCAGACTTAGCATCCAACTTGTCTGACATAGTCCGCTTCACATAAGCAGGACAACCCCATATCTTCCAGTAAGATAAATGAGGTTTCTTACTATTCCATATCTTATATGGAGTAGTAAAGACTACCTTGGTCGGAACTCTATTTAGCAAGTAAACAACAGTCTGAAGTGTATAGCCCTAAAAGGACTTGGGAAGATTCGCGTGATTCATCATCGACCTAACCATGTCCAACAAGATTCGGTTTCGCCTCTCAGATACACCATTATGCTATGGTGCATACGGCGGAGTCCATTGGGACAATATACCATTTTCCCTCAGATAATCTAGAAACTCTTAACTCAAGTATTCATCACCTTGATCCAATCGAAGTATTTTAATACTCTTGCCATGTTGTTTCTCTACTTTACTTCTGAATTCTTTGAACCTTTCAAAGGCTTCAGACTTGTGTTTCATCAAGAACACATACCCAAATCGTGAGTGATCATCGGTGAAGGTAATGAAGTAGTTATAGCCTCCTAGATGTTGGTGCAGGGGCACCAGATGATCGAACCTATGTTTTGATTATGGCAAAAGATGCAAAGGTAAGATTACATCGTTATCTCATGAGCTTAATCGAGTGTGCAAAAAAGTGCTAAAGCTAAAGTTGAAGGCTAGCGATACCAGAAGGAAGCCGCGGTGGTCGGGCGACACTCGAGTGACTTCGGAGAGAGTCGAAGTAATCGAGTGGAAGGTCGGAAGCAAGAGCTACAAAGTAAGTATCGAGGTAAGCTCGTGTGCGTGAGCGTAAGTGAGGTCATATGCTCCTTATGAGGATAGTCTTAAGCGTAGATTCGACCAAAGACATCCCATGGATGGTCTAGGTCGAGATCGGACAGTCGATGGCCGTCGAAATTATGTTTTTGTTGAGCTAACTTGTGATTTCAGATAGCATCAGTTGACTGCCTGCTAGAGCCACTCGACTGCTTGAAACCAGTCGACTGCTGAGTATTATGACTCAACTGGAGCTGCTATTAGTCGACTGATGGTCAAGGATCAGCTTCGAGGAGTCAAGCCTTATCACCACATTCCAAGGAGCTTGGTGCCCAAATGTGATTGGTTGAAGATCCCCTCGAGGAGGGGCTCAAAGGCTATAAAAGGAGGGCTTCTCCTAGGGTTTTTCATCAATTCTAAAAGCCTCCAAGTGCTTCTAATACGCTAAGAGTCTCCAACATCCCTACGATGAAGCGCTACAAACACGATGACTAGAGCTTCATCTTTTTCATCTACGAGTTGTCGGTAAAAGTTCCTTTTTGGTTTCAATCTGTATTTAAGTTATTTCTATCGTGCTTTTATTGTAACGAGATGAGGGGGAGTGTCCCTCTATCTCAATCCTTATCGTGGTTTTTTTGTATCCGATTAACTCTTACCTCCAACGAGGAGGAGTTCTTAGTGATTTGCCCTCCGTGCATGATCAAGGACCACTAGGGCCTTGAAGTAGTAGCCGAAGGATACAAACCAAGTAAAAAATCTATTATCTCATTTATTTTGAATTTATCTTCCATTGTGTCTACTCGTGTTTTAACGAACAAAAGTTTTTATCGCTATTCACCACCCCCCCTAGCGATTTGCTCGATCCAACAATTGGTATCAGAGCCGAGGGCACTAAGATTTGGTGAAACCACCAATCTAGCCTTTTTTACAGATTTGTTTTTGAATTTTGTGAATCTTTTTTCATTCGTTTAAACTTTCTCTCGCACTACTAATCCAAGATGAAGTTTTGGTACTCTTCTTTTGGTTTTGTTTTGTAAGTATTCGCTTTTGGAGTAGCCGATGGTAAAACGGGCAAAACTTTTTGTACAAGTTGACTCATGAAACGGGCTACTTACCAAAACGAAGCTCTCTGAGAGATCTACACTTCTTACCAGGGTTTTACTCTTGTAACAAGCTGTCTTCATTCCCAAAAATCAATATTTAGTACCCTTTCGGGGACATCAAAGGTTGTAAGTGCTCATCTTTATTTTAGTTGGTTATTTCTCATTTATTCCTTATGTTTCTTTTCATTTCCTACATTGCTAATCCAAGGCAAAGTCTTGGAACCTTTTTCATGTTTTTTTTTATTTTGTGTGCAAGGGTTTCCTTCCAAATGGCCCACATTGAGGGGTACAACACCATACGACCTATGTTCTTTAACGGAGATGATTTCCGTTATTGGAAAGGTTGGATGGAATGTTTTCTAAAAACACAAGTCGAGACTTGGATAATCATCCAAACTGGCTTTGGTCTACCCACCAATGATCAAGGCGAGTCCTTGGACTTCAACAAGTGGACCATGCAACCAAGAGGCAAATCGAAGCCGATGCAAAGGCGACCCAAATGTTGCAGTGTGGTTTGTCCAAAGAGGAGCTCAACTGCATCGGACCCTTCATCAGCACAAAGGACCTGTGGAACAAATTAATTGAGCCACACGAAGGAACGTCCGATGCTAAGGTATATAAACGTGACCTTCTTTTCAATAAGTTGTATAACCTTAAGATGCAAGAACACGAGACGGCGATGCAACTACACGCCCGCGTCCATGACATTGTCAACGACCTGCACACTATCGGACACAAGGTCGAAAACCGCAACCTCCTAAGGTACGTTCTTAATTTATTTCTTAGGACTACCTTGTGGGCATCCATGGTCGATGCCTACAATGTAACACCCGTAAAATTCCTAGCAATTTTACATGCATGATTATAATAGATTTTATGTGGGCTCTTTCAAAAAATAAAAGAAATAGAGCCAAAAAGGATGCATGGCCCAGGGTTTGAACCCTAAACCCCCAAGTAGATAGCTAAACCTTAAGATGCACCCAATAACCAAAAGCCCAGCAAGGTTGTGCTATTAGAAGGATATGGGAAATGATAGATAAGGGAGTTTAAGGGACACCTTCAAGTGAATAAATAGGGGAATGAGGAGACAAGAGAAACACAAGTTGACATTCTCTCCTTCTCTTCTTCTTCCTCACTGAAACCCTAACTCCCTCTCCTTCCCATTTCCAAAAACCAACCAAGCAAGAAGAGGGCTCTAGTCTTGGCATCACATAGGGTGTTTTCTACTACTAAACAAAGCTAAGGATGTAAGTATCCCTCACCTGCAATCAAGTTGCTTCGGTTGATGGTTGTTAAGAAATTTCTTTATGAAACTTTTGGCCAAGACCTTTCTTCATGCTTCCCATGATTGTCCATGCTATGTTTTGTATGAATATGATGATAACATGATTCTAGATAGGTTTGGTTTAAGTGTTTGATCTTCAAGCTTCATGAAACTTTCGGCCAAGACCCTCTTCATGCTTCCCATGATTGTCCATGCTATGTTTTGTATGAATATGATGATAACATGTTTCTAGATAGGCTTGGTTTAGGTGTTTGATCTTCAAGCTTCATGAAACTTTCGGCCAATACCCATCTAGGCTCCTAATGGACTTCCATGCTATGATCTATATGTAGTCATGTTATGTTTTGAATGTAGATGAAGATAACATGTTGATACCTAAGCTAGATTGAAGTGATTGATCTTAAGGTTCCTTGAAACTTTCGGCCAAGACCCATATAGGCTCCTAATGGTTTTCTATGCTATGATCCATATGTGGTCATGTTATGTTTTGAATGTAGATGAAGATAATATGTTGATAGCTAAGCTAGATTTAAGTGTTGAACCTTTAAGCCTCTTGAAACTCTCGGCCAAGACCCATATAGACTCCTAATGGTTTTCTATGCTATGATCTATATGTAGTCATGTTATGTTTTGCATATAGATGAAGAAAATATGTTGATAGCTAAGCTAGATTTAAGTGTTGGATCCTTAAGCCCCTTGAAACTCTCGGCCAAGACCTATTTAGGCTCCTAAGGTCCTTCCATGCCATGATCTATATGTGATGGAGATTAACATGTGGTTAGTTAGATCTTGTACAAGTTGTTTAGGGTTTAAAATTTTGTTAGAACCCCATGAAGTTAGATCACACCATGTTATGCTTGTTCATGATGTTTATGCCATACTCTATATGTGTGTGATGTTAGTATGATGTTAAGTAGACCTTGCACAAGTTGTTTAGCATGTAAACTCCTATGAACCCTCCCTTAGGGGTTCGGCCAGCCCATGTACATGCCCTCTACTAAATCCTCCATGCTATGCTACATGTAGAAAAAAATGCAAATATGATGTTAGTTAGATTTTATGATAGCATGATTGGTTTATGTCATTACCTTATGTCCAGGTTAATTGTATGAATGTATGATTATGTTCTGCTCATTGCCATGATAATTGTATGAATGTATGATATGTCATAAAGAAGGAACATGATATGTTATGTAAAGAAATATGATATGTTATAAAGAAGGAACATGATATGTTATGAAAAGAAATATGTTATGTTATGAAGAAGGAACATGATATGTCATGATAAGGAACATGATATGTTTATGAAAAGAAATATGATATGTTATGATAAGGAACATGATGTGTTTATGAAAAGAAATATGATATGTTATGATAAGGAACATGATATGCTATTTTACTTTTTGCATGGCTTGTACCGGACCCTAATAAGGTCCAAGGGATGGGCTCCTACGTGCCCCTAGGTCGACGGTCATAGTACGGACCCAGTACGGGATGGGCTCCCAGATGCCCTAGGTCGATGGTCATGAGTACGGGCTTAGGATGAGTTTCTATGTTATGTTTCCCCTAGGCCGATGGACATAGTACGGGCCTAGTACTCTAGTAGGTTCGGGATTAGCTACCTCGGGTCTATTAGAGATGTGCGCAATGATGATGATGAATGTGGTACAATGTCGGGCCAATATGTTGAGATTATGTTTAAGTACCTATAATATATATGTTTTCAAAGAGCATCTTGCATATACCTTAATTTCATGTCTAGATGATTATGATGTTATTATGATTGTTATGCTTATATGTTTTTGAATGCTCATGTCCTTTCTTTTATATGAATTCTATGCTTATGTTCTTGAATGTTTATATGAATGTTATGCTTAAGTTCTTGAAAGTTTATATGAATGTTATGCTTATGTTCTGGTATGTTTATATGCATGCTATGCTTACTTATATGTCCTTGTATGTTTACATGAATGTCATGCTTATATGTCCTTGTATGTTTATATGAATGTTATGCTTATATGTTCTTAAATGATCATGTCACTACTCTATGTCTAATTCTCGATGTATGACTTTTGTGAGTAGGAAAGGATCTTACTAAGCCTATGTGCTTATAGTTTTATGTTCCCTTGTACTACAGATAAGGGTAAAGAATGGTTAAACTAAAGGGAACAACAGGAGGGGCAAAGTGTGTGTGGTAGTGGCATGGTGGAGGAGATATGGTTATGTTTCCCATACTTATGCATGTTTTCCTTTAAGTTGAATGTCATGAACTTGAACTAAGTGCTTATGAAATGATGATGCATGCATTATGTTTAAAAGAAAGAAAAAGAAAAGAAAAAAAGGTCCAAAGTCTTCCGCTTTAAGAAGTATGTAGTCTTCCGCTGTAAATGCATGTATGTATGATCGCATCGCACCGCCCTTCCAACCCCTGAAAAGGGCGGGCGTGACAGGTTGGTATCAGAGCAGATCTTGAAGGGTTTTGCTTATCAAGTCCGTGAGGGGAAACTTCGCTTCCCACTTCACCTCGGTAGCTTGTCCATGGCGATCCCTTCAATGTCCCCGGATTAAAAAAATTTAATCCTAGACAAAAGGGATTGCCAAAGCAACCAAGTCATAGTCGTGCTATTCGTTTAGAGAGGTCACTTGAACAAACTAGTTGTTCAAGTGACCATCCTCTATTCTACGAGTAGCTGCGGAATAGACGATGTCCGAATCGCCGATTTTCGTGTTTATGCTCAGGATCCAAGTATTATTTAGCCATTTACAGATTTATAACATGCTTATAATTGAAAAACAAATACAAGCAATAAACAAAAGAAGAAAGTAGAATAGGTATACCTCTCGATCTTCTAATGTATGACCTTCCTCCTTTTGGACGTCGTGTGGGTGACGATCTACCAAAAGTCGAAGCTCCTAGATCGTAAATCTTCCTTCCTTGCTCTTCCAAAGCAAGAGGAAGAATAGAAACAAGGTTTTTCTCCTCTCTAGAAACAACCAACAAGGAACTAAAACTATCCTTGCTGCCGGCCAACTAGGTGAAGGAGAAGATGGTGGAAATCAACCAAGACACCAAGGGAAGCCCTATATCTTGTTTCCACCACCTAAGGCGAAGGAGAAGGGAGCTTTTGGACACTGGCCAAGGCTGGAAAAGAGGTTGGAGAGGTGCTGGATGTTGGCCAAAAGAGGAAGAAGAAGAGAAGAATACCTTCCTTATTTGGTGCCACCCTTGCCTCCAAACCCTAATCCTAATCCTATCTCAACTAGGATTCCTCTTCCTTGCCGCCCAAAAACCCTAGCTCTCATCAATTATTCCACGCCAACTCCCTTGTCATCCTTTTATAGAGTTAGGGATAAGTCATGAATTAATCTCATCCATTGGTTCTAGGGATTTAATCTCAACCGTCGGATCTTAGAGATTTAATCTCTACCTATGGATCTTAGAGTTTTGTTTCTATCCATTGGATTTAAGCTTCATGAGGTGTTAATAGGCAACATTAGAGACCATGAGGAGGAGTTGGGTCTTGGCCACCCATGGATCAAGCCCACATAAAGTCCGATCCACTAATGATGATCCAATCCACTAAAGGTTCATCATTGATCTACCTCACCAACCCCCATATGATAATATGGGCTCCATATATTATTTGTACATTTTCTCCCCGTGTTTAAGATCTCGAATATCCGTCGATTAATTAATTTACTGACCATTAATTAATCAACATCTAACTCTATGAGTAGTACCACTCAACCTTTTCATCATGCCGGACCAAGTCCACCTGCAGGGTTTACATGATGAACCTTATGAGCTCCTCAAGGGGACATCATCATCCTAATATATAGGACACGGTTTCCTCCTATAATCAACAGCACACCATATAAATAATATCATCTCCCAACTTACCGAGCCTATCGATTTAATCTATAAATCTCGCCCATTGGTAAATCAAAGAGATGAGTACTAAGTATATGTGCCCGTTATTATATCGGGATTAAGAGCATGTACTAAATAATATCTGAGGTCCGATTCGATTATATAGTTAGCAATAAATCGAATCACCTCTAAGTCAGTCCTGCTCAATACACACAAAGTGCACTAGTGTGATTCTATGGTCAAGACAAACCAACACCAAATCACACTACAACCATTCCGATGGTTTATCCAAAGCCATCTTGGTTGTGAGCCTTTACTTATATTTTTCAAGGGGCCGATAACATGATCTCCTGTGTGACACCACACACCATATTATCTACAATATAAAGTATTAGACAATATGCATAAAAATATACAAACAATGATCATGCGATTCTTATTTCAAAAATAAAGATGTTCATAGAAAAGATAGACTTTTCAATATACATCCCTACAATCTCCCACTTATACTAAAAGGCTATGCTGTCCTTATACTGCCATACATCTGATTCCCCTTCCCTCCACATGCCTATCAAAGCTCTCGCTAGAAGGGCCTTAGTGAAAGGGTCTACCAGGTCATCCTCTGATGCAATCTAGGCGACAACAACTTCTACCTCCTTTACGATTTCTCGTATCAGGTGGTACTTGCGCTCTATGTGTTTACTAGCCTTATGGGCTAGTGGTTCCTTCGAGTTTGCAACTGCACCACTATTATCACAATAAATTGTGATAGTTCTGGGCAAACCAGGAATCACATCCAAGTCCATCAGAAAGTTCCTGAGCTATATAGCTTCTTTGGCCGCCTCAGAGGCCGCCACATACTCAGCTTCCATGGTGGAGTCCGCCACATACTTCTGCTTGACACTCCTCCATACAATGGCTCCACCTCCCAAAGTAAACACAAAATCTGAGGTAGACTTACTGTTATCCCTATCAGATTGGAAGTCGAAATCCGTGTAACCCACAGGGAGTAATTGGTCTGCCCAGTAAACTAGCATATAATCCCTAGTCCTTCTCAGGTACTTCAATATATGCTTTACCGCAGTCCAATGTCTCTATCCTGGATTACTCTGATATTTGCTGACCATGCCCACGGCAAAGCAGATATCTGGTCTCGTATAGAGCATCGCATACATGAGGCTTCCTACTGTCGAAGCATAAGGAACCGCCTTCATCTCCTCTATCTCCTCAAATGATCTAGGACACATCTCCTTAGATAAAGGAACTCCATACCTGAAAGGTAGAAAACCCTTCTAGGAGTTCTACATGCTAAAATGTTCCATAATCGTGTCTATGTATGAAGCTTGGGATAAGCACAACATCCTTTTCCTGTGATCCCTTATAACCTTGATCCCAAGGACGTGTCCCACCTCTCCCAAGTCCTTCATATCAAACTGTTTGGACAACCATACCCTTACATCCGATAACACTTTGATATTGTTGCCAATCACCAAAATGTTATCTACGTATAGTACAAGAAATACCACTACGTTTTCATCATATCTCTTGTATACACAAGACTCATCCGAACTTTGAATAAATCCATAAGACTGATTTACCTCCTCAAAGCGGATGTTCCAAGACCTCGAAGCTTGCTTCAATCCATAAATGGACCGATTAAGCTTACATACAAGATGCTCTTTGCCCTTAGCAATGAATCCCTCTGGTTGCTTCATGTAGATGTTTTCCTCAAGACTTTCATTAAGGAAAGTTGTCTTGACATCCATCTGCCACACCTCATAATCCATATGAGCTGCTATGCATAAGAGAATCTGAATAGACTTAAGCATGGCTACCGGCGAAAAGGTCTCCTCATAATCAATACCCTCTCTCAGAGTATACCCCTTCACAACAAGCCTCGCTTTGAAGGTCTCAACCTTCCCATATATTCCTCTCTTTCTCTTATAGATCCACTTGCATCCAATGGTTTTTACACCATCGGGTGGTTCTACTAGCTCCCAGACCTGATTTGAATCCATAGATTCAATCTCAGCATTCATTGCACTTTGCCAAGATACTGCATCTTTATCTTGGATTGCCTCGTCATATGTCCAGGGATCAGGTTCATGTTCGCCAGGGACCAAATCAGAAGATTCTCCCAAGAACATGAATCTATCAGGCTGTCTCACAACCCTCCCACTATGATGAGGTATCACCTGTGTATCCTCTGTGACACGCGGTGCAGTGACATGTGGTATATCCTCTTGTACCGGTGGTACTAAAGAAGTGACTTCCCCTTTTAACTCCTCCAGAATAATTTTACTCATGGGCTTGTGGCTCATCACATAGTCTTCCTCTAAAAATATGGCGTTCGTGCTAACGATCACCCTCTGATCTCTAGGACTATAAAACAATCCACCCTTCGTTCCCCTGGGATAGCCAACGAACATGCGTACTTCTGTACGAGGTTCCAACTTACCAGCATCTGCCTTCAGCACATGTGCTAGACTCCCCCATATCTGAATATATCTTAGACTAGGCTTTCGCCCAGTCCACAACTCTATGGGAGTAGAAGGCACTGATTTAGATGGTACCAAGTTCAGAATGTATACCGTCGTATCTAGAGCATATCCCCAGAACGAATCTGGCAAGTCAACATAACTCATCATCGATCTAACCATCTCCATAAGAGTCCTATTCCTTCGCTCTGCTACACCATTCTGCTAGGGTGTGCCAGGTGCAGTCAATTGGGATTGATTCCCATCCTCTAATAAGTAGTTCCTAAACTCTCCTAAGAGGTACTCACCACCACGATCAGATCGTAGTGTCATCCATATCTTGAATAATTGTCTATGAAAAAGATGAAATATTCAAGACTACCTCTTTCCTGGATAGTCATAGGACCACACAAATCAGAATGAATCATTTCTAACACATCTTTGGCTATATACCCCTTGGCCTTAAAAGGCCTCTTGGTCATTTTACCTTCCAAGCAAGATTCACAGGTTGGGAGATCCTCCACCACTAATGAACCCAAAGGTCCATCAGCTATCAACCTTTGAATTCTGCTTAGGTTAATGTGACCAAACCTAAGATGCCAAAGATATGTTTGGTTCATCTTCGAAGGTTCTTTTCTCTTATTGGAATTAGAAGATGAGTTATTAACTTCAATTTTCATCGTGGGAGGTTTTGTATACAAATTTCCTGAATAGATATTCTCTCTATTCCTTTTTATAACAACTCTGTCATCAAAAGAAATAGAATATCCATCCATAAAAAATTTAGAAACTGAAACTAAATTATTTCTAAATAAAGGTACATAAAGGGAATTTTCTAGAACCAAAGTTTTATTTTTCTCAAAAGATAAATAAAACTTCTCCCACTGCAATAGCCACCACCATTATGGCATTGCCCAAGTAAATGGTAATCTCTCTCTTAGCTCGTCGTCGGGTTTCCTGGAACCCCTGCAAAGTATTGCAAACATGATTAGTGACTCTCGTATCTACTCACCAGGTACCGGTAGATAACACCGCTAATCATGTTTCAACGACTAGTCCAAAGGATATAGCTTTGTTCTGTTTCGTACTGGGACAATCCTTCTTCCAATGTCCATCCTGCTTACAAGTACAGCACTTGCCTTTCGGATTCTTCACTCCTCCCTGAGTACCTCCCACCACCTTTGCTTCACCTTGTTTCTTCTTCTTCTTGCCTTTCGGCTTAGAAGTAGAAACCTTTTTGAGCAACCATGGCTTGAGGACACTCTTCGAAGAGTGCATACTTGTACTCCTTAGCAGATAAGACAATATCTAGATTCTTTTTCAATCAACTTTATTTGGGTACAATAAGTTTATTTCCTTTAGTATCATAGTAAGTGGACAGAAAGTCATTCATGAAAATCCTAAGAATCACATAGATCATTACTGTAGATTTCAAAAAATTATTGAATCCTCAAACAATAAAATTTTAAAATCAACCAACACCTCTAAACACCGAGAATATCGTATGCCACGATAGTGTGGACGTATACGAATTCTACATTTGTAAGAGGAGGTTTTACCCATTAATTTTACATCTTGTCAACCTAACTTTTTGACAAGTAAAATTAATAGTTGGTTCTTCTTTGGCCCTACAAATAAAAGCAGTGACTCCGATGGGGAGGATACTTATATTTGTATCTAAGTGTTCACCATTACTCGATACCAAGGTAATTATCTCGGGTTATGTGTCATACGATGGGCAAGTACACACGCTCCTTCATAATTTCCTATAACCATATTCGACCTTGTGATCCGCAAACAAACCCATCCGATGGGGAGGAAGGCACTCAGAGCCGACGCGCAAGTTTGTTTGCATCACTTATCAAATCGTAATGGAGGCCGCGGGAATTTATAAAAATATCCCTCTCCAACTTAGTAATTTGAAATTGAGGAATTTTCCTAGCCTACGACATGCATATCAAACAAAAAGCAATAAATATGAAAAATAAATTATTTTCCAACTATTATGGCTTTTGTCTTCAATATGACTCCCGTCGCATCGCCATCTCGTTCGCTCCTCCTACGCCATGTACGAGCCATCCGGAGATCCGAGCCGAGACTAAAACCTATTTTAATTTACATCCATCGATCCTATACTCCACGAGGGAGTGTACATGAAATCTAGATCGAAAGTAAAATAAAATAAAGAGTGGCTAAACAATGTCGTATTTAATTTACCAAAAACTAAATACTAGCCTCGTCAACCCCGAGGATTCAACAAAATAAATATTTACACACATACAATCACATACACACATATGGCTATAATAGTCGGATCTTATGCCTGCAACCAAATAGTTAAACTACGCATATCCTACTATTATCCGGGACATATAATATATGAAAAAGTGCATAAAAATTAACCGAATCCTAAACACACAAAACCGGAAACCTTGGCTCTGATACCAATTGAAGGGTTTTTCCCCAGAAGCTTTCATACTAATTTAATGGTTTTAGCTTCCGGGGCAAAACCCTTCAATTGGTATCAGAGCCAAGGTTTCCGATTTTGTGTGTTTAGGATTCGATTAATTTTTATGTACTTTTTCATATATTATATGTGTCGGATAATAGTAGGATATACGTAGTTTAACTCTTTGGTTGCAGGCATAAGATCCGACTATTATGGTCATATGTGTGTATTGTTGGATCGAGAAGCGTCGCTAGAGGGGGGTGAATAGCGATCATAAACCTTTTCGATATTTTGTTCGAGTAGACAATTAAACGAGTAAGAGCAGCGAAAAATAAAGGAACATGTTTATTTTTACTTGGTTCACAACCCAACGGTTGCTACTCTAAGGCCCTATCGGTCCTAGACCGTGTACGGAGGGCAAAGCACTATAACGTCTCCTCCTCGTTGGAGGTAGGAGACAACAATCACAAAAACCAAATGTATGAGGATGAGACAACAAGCCTACCTCACCTCGTTACGATTAAAATAAAGAATACAATAAAAATAATTACTTGCTACTGCTGCCGACGAAGGAGATTTGAACTTGTCGTCGCGTCGATGTTATGACGGCGTTGGAGCCTTGGCGTTGTAGGAGCACTTGATGAATAAACTTGATGATACTTGGAGTTAGAATCCTCCCCTCCTTTTATAGATTTTGGCCTTTGAATATGTCTCCTCTTTTTTCGAAACAGATCACGAAGTTGTCCAAATTTTATCGCGAAGTGGTCGCGTCAAACCTTATCCGTTTTGACCTAACGCAAAGGCTGATTCGTCGCCATCACCGATCGATGATCCCATCCGACTAATGAGCATCACGATCGCTAATGTCCAGAATGATCGCCACCGCCACTTCCCTACAATAAGAGGCTAGCTCAGAAAATGATAAATGCGATAGTTTCTGACCGTCCGATCTCGACCTAGACCTTCCACGGGAAGTCTTAATCGGATCGCCGCCTACGGTCGTCCCCGTAAAGAGGACATGACCTTACAATCTCTCACTCACACAAGCTTACCTCGATAGTATCTCTCGCTTCCGGCCTTCCACTCGATTCCTTCGGCTCCCTCCGAAGTCACTCGAGTGTCGCCCGACCACCGCGGCTTCCTCCGGGTGTCGCTAGCCTTCAGCTCCAACTTTAGCACTTTTCTGCACACTTAATTTAGCTTGTGAGATAACGATGTAAACTTAACTTTGTGTCTTTGCCATAATCAAAACACAGGTTCGATTATCTAGTGCCCCTGCACCAACAATCTCCCCCTTTTTGATTTATGGCAAACCAACACAAAGTTAAGGAAAATTAAAGCATAAAACAGGTATAGTAGAAGATGAATGTGAAGATGAATATCATTTCCAAAAACTCCCCCTCAACCAAAACTCCCCCTTAACCCTAGGTGAGTTTTGAAAGAGATAATTTAATTTTCAAAATTAAATTTTATGTTACTCCCCCTTAACTTTTGCTCTTCTCCCCCTTTTGCCATAAATAAAAAAAAATTGGGGTTTTTGTATAAAATAGGGTTTTGAAAACAATATCGTATATGCATGCATCTAGATAAATCAAATATGAGTCCAAGCATGCGTCTAGCAGTAGTTAGAAAGATTGGTTCGAAGTGTGTCCCTCTGCACCAATAATCTAAAGGTTTATAATATAACCCTTAGGGTTAGTTTACTCTCCCCCTTAGTCAAATATATGAAGTATAAGAGATGTAGGGGGCGCTAAACTTTGGCCTAAGAGTTGTTAAGTACAATAGTTGAGAAAATAAGTAGTATTTTGAAGATATTGTTTTAAGTATATTTCAATTATCCTTAACATCTCACTCATTCTATGTGTCTCAGAATTTGTTTACCTTATATGTTTTGTGAGATGATTTTAAATTGATTAAAGATAGTCAACCTTGGGTTAGATTCAGATTTAACCTTTAGATCGTTAAGTAACTTTTCAAGAAACTGGCTTCCAGGTCGTGGCGAGGCACAGGGGCCTTCTTTGATCGGAACAACGACCACTTCCTTAGACAAAGCCAAATTCAAGAAAATATCACTTAAGTCACTTAGGGTTACTTCCTGGTCTAACTAGTTTAGGATATGGCGAGGTAGCTTCAGCTAGTTCCACTCGGTCAAGTGCACCAAGCTAGATACGCCTTATCTAGCTCGAATACATGAGACTTTGTTTCCCTAACATACTATCATCTCGCCGCGTCCTGATACTATGTTGTCAAGAGTTGACTAACCATTTACCCTATCTACCCATTCTAAAAATTAAAGTAAAATATGCAATGGTTTTGCTAAGTAAGCGGGTATACTATTTTAGTGTTAGCTCCCCCTGGACCATTGAACCAATATGGTCTATTCAAATAATGAACTTGATCCTGGGAATCCAAACCTTATTAGTCCTTATATGTGAGTTCAATAAAACCTTTGGGACCCATGCTTGGACTCTTTGATGACTACAATTTACGATAGACATATAAGACCTATTCGTAGTCTTTGACTTAAATCCGAGTCCGGCTTTGTTGTACACGGCTCTTTGGGTTCCAAGTAATCGATTAAGGTTCTTAGATCCCAATGTGAACCTTTCCAACCTAGCCTCAACCTCTTGAACTCGGTCTTTCAAGAGAGAATTCTCCTCCTCAAGTTTTTCAAATTGGGTTGAGTTTCCCTCTTGAACTTGACTAGTTGAAGAGGTTAGAGTAGCCTCTTGCTTGAGGGTTTCAACCTCCTCAAGTAACGACTCAACCCTAGACTCGGACTTAGTTAATTTCCTATTAAGCATTTTAATTGTATTGTAAAGCGTATGAATTAGTGAGCGTCTAACCTTAATTTTCTCTTTTGGTCTGGCTTTGAGTTGCTTCTCGAAGTAGTCCTCAAGTTCAGAGTCGGTATTATAGTTGGACTCGGCTTCGGATTCTGACTCGGACTCCTCCGGTCTTGCCATGTAAGCTATGTCTTCTTTGTTGTCCCAAGTTGCATGGAAGGCTTTCCTTGCTCCCTTTTTCTTTTGGTTCTCGTACTTCAATTTCCTTCTTTCTTTCCGAACTATTCTCCGCACAACGTTCACTATTGCTTCCACCTCTTCTGATTCGGGCTCTGATTCGTCTTCGGGTTCGAGTTCATCTACTTGCCTAGTAGGTGGCTTGCTTCTTTGTCCTGCAAGTAGAGCAATACCTCTCTCGGCCCGGACCACGTTAGTTTGCTTGTGAAGTTCAAACTCGGAAAATAATTTGTCTAACCTAAGCTTTGAAAGGTCCTTAGAGACCTTGTAGACATCGACAATGGATGCCCACAAGGTAGTCCTAGGGAAAGCATTTAAAGTGTACCTTATAAGGTCCCGGTTCTCTACGGCTTGCCCGATCGAGTGAAGACCATTGACGATGTCTTGGATCCGCGCATGTAATTGAGTGGCGGTCTCGCGATCCTGCATCTTTAGATTGTACAGTTTATTTAAAAGTAAATCTCTTTTACATACTTTAGCATCGGGCGCCCCTTCGTGTAGATCAATCAATTTGTTCCAGAGGTCTTTGGCGCTAATGAATGGACCGATGCGGTTGAGCTCCTCCTTGGACAAGCCACATTGTAATATTTGAGTTGCTCTTGCATCGGCTTCGATTTGCCTCTTGGTTGTATTTGTCCACTTATTGAAATCCAAGGGCTCTCCTTGATCATTGGTGGGTAGAGTAAAGCCGGTTTGGATTATTATCCAAGTCTCGACTTGTGTTTTTAAGAAACACTCCATCCGACCTTTCCAATAACGGAAATCATTTTCGTTAAAGAACGGAGGTCGGGTGGTGCTATACCCCTCAATGTGAGCCATTAAATCTCTTGCAAAAACACGAATAAAAACCAAAGAGAATTCCAAGACTTGGTCTTGGATTAGTAGTGTGGGAAATAATAGGAAATAAATAGAAATAAATAAGAAGAATAAGAAACTAACAAAAACTAGAAACTTACGACCTTCGGTGTCCCCGAAAGGCTACTGAACGTTGGATTTTGGGGCTGTAAACAGCTTGTTATGAGGGTAAACCCTGGTAAGAAATGTAGATCTCTCAGAGGGCTTCGATTTGGTAGGTAGATCGTTACGTGAGTCCACTTGTGCGAAAAGTTATGATCGTTTTACCGTCGGCTACTCCAAGGGAGAATACTTGCAAGCACACAACCAAAAGAAACGTACCAAGACTTCGTCTTGGATTAGTAGTGTGGGAGGAATAAAAACCTAAGAAAGATACGAATCAAAAAATATGAAAAGAAAACCAAAACGTGCTAGATTGGTGGTTTCACCAAATCTTAGCGCCCCCGCTCTGATACCAATTGTTGGATCGAGAAGCGTCGCTAGAGGGGGGGTGAATAGCGATCGTAAACCTTTTCGATGTTTCGTTCGAGTAGACAATTAAACGAGTAAGAGCAGCGGAAAATAAAGGAACACATTTATTTTTACTTGGTTCACAACCCAGCGGTTGCTACTCCAAGGCCCTATCGGTCCTAGACCGCGTAAGCACTATAACGTCTCCTCCTCGTTGGAGGTAGGAGACAACGATCACAAAAACCGAATGTACGAGGATGATGCAACAAGCCTACCTCACCTCGTTATGATTAAAATAAAGAATACAATAAAAATAATTACTTGCTACTGCTGCCGACGAAGGAGATTTGAACTTGTCGTCGCGTCGGCGTTATGACGGCGTTAGAGCGTTGGCGTTGTAGGAGCACTTGATGAATAAACTTGATGATGCTTGGAGTTGGAATCCTCTCCTCCTTTTATAGATTTTGGCCTCTGAATATGTCTCCTCTTTTTTCGGAACAGATCACGAAGTTGTCCAATTTTTATCGCGAAGTGGCCGCGTCAAACCTTATCCGTTTTGACCTAGCGCAAAGGCTGATTAAATCGCCATCGATCGACCGATGCCTCCCATCGATCGATGAGCATCGATTGATCGCCAATGTCCGGCATGCCCGGCCAACCACTTCCTGCGCAGAGGTTAGCTCGGAAAATGACAAATGCGACGATTTCTGACCGTCCGATCTCGACCTAGACCTTCCACGAGAAGTCTTAATCGGATCGTCGCCTACGGTCGTCCCCGTAAAGAGGACACGACCTTACAATCTCTCACTCACACGAGCTTACCTCGATAGTAGCTCTCGCTTCCGGCCTTCCACTCGATTCCTTCGGCTCCCTCCGAAGTCACTCGAGTGTCGCCCGACCACCGCGGCTTCCTCCGGGTGTCGCTAGCCTTCAGCTCCAGCTTTAGCACTTTTCTGCACACTTGATTTATCTTGTGAGATAACGATGTAAACTTAACTTTGTGTCTTTTCCATAATCAAAACACAGGTTCGATTATCTAGTGCTCCTGCACCAACATGTATGTGATTGTATGTGTATAAATATTTATTTTGTTGAATCCTCGGGGTTGACGAGCCTAGTATTTAGTTTTTTACATATTTATAACATGCTTATAATTGAAAAAAAAATACAATTAATAAACAAAAGAAGAAAGTAGAATAGGTATACCTCTCGATCTTCTAATGTATGACCTTCCTCCTTTTGGACGTCGTGTGGGCGACGATCTACCAAAAGTCGAAGCTCCTAGATCGCAAATCTTCCTTCCTTGCTCTTCCAAAGCAAGAGGAAGAATAGAAACAAGGTTTTTCTCTTCTCTAGAAACAACCAACAAGGAACTAAAACTATCCTTGCCGCCGGCCAACTAGGTGAAGGAGAAGATGGTGGAAACCAACCAAGACACCAAGGGAAGCCCTATATCTTTTTTCCACCACCTAAGGAGAAGGAGAAGAGAGCTTTTGGGTGCCAGCCAAGGCTGAAAAAGAGGCTGGAGAGGTGCTGGATGTTGGCCAAAAGAGGAAGAAGAAGAGAAGAATACCTTCCTTATTTGGTGCCCCCCTTGCCTCCAAACCCTAATCCTAATCCTATCTCAACTAGGATTCCTCTTCCTTGCCGCCCAAAAACCCTAGATCTCATCAATTATTCCACGCCAACTCCCTTGTCATCCTTTTATAGAGTTAGGGATAAGTCATGAATTAATCTCATCCATTGGTTCTAGGGATTTAATCTCAACCGTCGGATCTAGAGATTGAATCTCAACCGTCGGATCTTAGAGATTTAATCTCTACCTATGGATCTTAGAGTTTTGTTTCTATCTATTGGATCTAAGCTTCATGAGGTGTTAATAGGCTACATTAGGGACCATGAGGAGGAGTTGGGTCTTGGCCACCCATGGATCAAGCCCACATAAAGTCCGATCCACTAATGATGATCCAATCCACTAAAGGTTCATCATTGATCTACCTCACCAACCCCCATATGATAATATGGGCTCCATATATTATTTGTACATTTTCTCCCCGTGTTTAAGATCTCGAATGTTCGTCGATTAATTAATTTACTGACCATTAATTAATCAACATCTAACTCCTTGAGTAGTACCACTCAATCTTTTCATCATGCCGGACCAAGTCCACCTGCAGGGTTTACATGATGAACCTTATGAGCTCCTCAAGGAGACATCATCATCCTAATATATAGGACACGGTTTCCTCCTATAATCAACGGCACACCATATAAATAATATCATCTCCCAACTTGCCGAGCCTATCAATTTAATCTATAAATCTCGCCCATTGGTAAATCAAACAGATGAGTACTAAGTATATGTGTCCGTTATTATATCGGGATTAAGAGCATGTACTAAATAATTTCTGACGTCCGATTCGATTATGTAGTCAGCAATAAATCGAATCGCCTCTAAGTCGGTCCTACTCAATACACACAAAGTGCACTAGTGTGATTCTATGGTCAAGATAAACCAACACCAAATCACACTACAACCATTCCGATGGTTTGTCCAAAGTCATCTTGGTTGTGAGCCTTTACTTATACTTTTCAAGGGGTCGATAACATGATCTCCTTTGTGACACCACACACTATGTTATCTACAATGTAAAGTATTAGACAATATGCATAAAAATATACAAACAATGATCATGCGATTCTTATTTCAAAAATAAAGATGTTCATAGAAAAGATAGACTTTTTAGTATACATCCCTGCAGATCTGCCTTTCCACTACACACACATCAAGCTCCAAATCCTGCAGCTCCAAGTAAAATTCTATGCCTACCCTATTTTTATTCATGTATGATAAGAAATGTTTTTAGCTTAAATATGCATGAATATATGTAGGATAATCTTATGCTAGCCTTTAGTTTAAATAATGCATAAATATATGAATGATAATCTTATGCTAGCTTCATTATAATATATGAAGATAAACATGGCTGGGAGACGCAGTAATAGAGTTAATGAGATAGCACCCTCACCTGACCTTACGCATGTAGTTACTAAACTCCAGCGTCAAGTCACAGAGCAACAACAAGTGATAAATGCCTTAATGAATCAGGGAGGAAACCCTACCGCCCCACCAGCGGGCCCTGGCCCGATAGTTCGACAGGAAGCTTACCTAATCCAGTGGCAGTGGCTGAAGCCGAAAAATTTGACAAAGTGGTCTGGCCAGAGGGCTAAGCCTACTGTCGATCAACGTCAGTTGACTAAGTTGACTTTGGTCAACTTAACTCATAACTTGATCGTCGAGTATTTGTTTGGAACAAATAGAACTCTACATAAACAACTTATAGATAGGTTAATAAGAACTAGAGTTGATGGCTAGGGACGATGTGAAAATAAATTACCATTCATGATTACTCAAGTGCCTGGGGTACTCAGAGAAAATGGTCTTGTCAAGTGAAAACAATTTAAAAACGATTGGACTTAAATGATAGTTGATTGATAAAAGTATTGGTCGACTAGTCTAAGCGTTTCAGTTGACTGTTTTCCAAAGAATCAAGGAAATTTATTCTTGATTTATTGTGTATATTCTGTGCATATATAAATTGAATTAAACCAGTAGAAGTACTGGTTTATCGGTTTTGTACTGACTTAATTAATTTCAATTTTGTTTTAGATGGCACGGATGATTACCACGATGACTAGACCTGATGTCTTGCGTAACCAACTGAGGGAAGCTATCCAGGGGATAGAGTATGAGTCAGCACATGGAGTCGGGTGGCACATTGGGAGACTGGACAGACTGTTTTGGAGACTCGAGATGTAGGAGTTTCCAATTCTGGATAACTACAGGATCTGAGCTTTAGTCCGTTCGCTGCCTGAGCACCTTAGTGATGTCGCGCATCATATCTGGGGGCACTATGAAGGGCGAGTAGAATATACCTAGTTGTGCACTGAGTTACTTCACTACGAGGATTGTGAAGTGCACTATGAAGAGGATCCAGTAGAAGATCCAGAGGAAGATCCGGAAGAGGACCCTGAAGAAATTTTTCCAATAGGATCTCTTCAAAGGTGTCCTTCAAAGGATTATGCATCCTGGCATCATCTGGAGAGCATCTCAGCTGAGGGTGTTCCAGTTCAGCCCAAGAAAAGTGGGCTTGTTTGGATTATTCCTGTGCTAGTGCTTGTACTAGTGGGAGTAATAATCACCTATCTAGTTTGTTAGAGTTGTTTTTCTTTTTATCAGTTATGAGTTAGAAGAATGTTATGTGTAACATTCTTAGTAGAGTTTTCTTTGTTATATATTAACAATGTACAACATGTTTAGTTTAAATGAAATGTTTCATTTTATGTTGTTTATGTAGGGGATCGATTGGTGTGTGTTGGCCGGCTAGAGGGGGTGAATATCCCTCTTCGTTGGATGGTGGAATTTTCTCGTCTACAAAATCGTTAGCGCAAACGGAATACTAATAAACAAGACAAGCAAATCAAAATAACAAGAATAAAACCAATGCTAACAAAAAGAATATAATGTGGTTCACGGCTACACCGCTAATCCACAGTCCCCGATTCGTCCTCGGTGAATCACTCCGCAACCAATCCACTATTGGTCTCTCCTTTGCACCAAGCTAGGTGGAGGTAACCCTTACAACTCAAGAACACTCCTTCTTTTACAATTGATGTGAAAGAAACTAGAAGAAGGAGTTTATCACTTGTAGAGCACTTGGATGATGATTTGGAATATGAGCATTAGCCATCCAAAAGCCCACACCCTCTCTTTTTATAGAAAGGGCTGATTTCTTCCCGTTGGTCGCCACCAGTCGACTGCTGCCCTTGGCAGTCGACTGCCGCCACTACAACGGCCTCCGAACAGGTCGGATCCCGACCGTTGTAGTCCAACGGATCCCTTGGTAGTCGACTGATGTAACCATCAATCGACTGCTGCCTCCGTAGTCGATTGCCCAGTCGGCTACGAGAGGTTCTCCTTCGCGATTCCTCCGGGCAATGACATTCCATGGCGGCTGATCACAGTATAAACTTATCCGGATACCACGAACCTGGGCCGATTAGAGCGGCCGATCGTCATTTCATGGCAGTCGACTGGTGCCATGTGAAACTCAAACTTAACATTTGTTTGAGCTTCCGGCGGTCGGGTAAACCTCAACCCTTGCAGTCGAGCCTCCGACACTCATCCATTCGGCCAAGTTCACCTAATGAGCTACTTACAATTCACTCATTCTCTCATCTCACTCGAAGTCCCTGGCTCTCTTGTTCACGGCCACGCCCCTAAGAGATCGACGACGACCGCAATGCTCCTTCGCCTCTTTCCTTCAAGTCCGCCCTTGGCTTCGCTTCAAGTCATCTCGTCCGACGGCCCTCAAGCAAAGATCAAGCCGCACGCAAATGCTCCTTCTCCGACTCAAGATGAGGTTGTGAGTGGTGAACCCGCCAAAGCTTCATGTGCGAATTACTAAGTCCTGCAAGACTCCAACGCACATATCAAATCACAATAACAACCTAACTTAAACCCTTTGCCACACACATCAAAACCATATCACAGCAAGAGATTGCCTAACAATCTCCCTTTGATGTGTGACAATCCGTTTAAGTTAGGTAAAAACATTTGATACAATATTAAGAAAGGAAAGCATGTAAATAACATGATTAGAAACTCTCCCCCTTAATACATGAAACTCCCCCTAAATATAATTCCCCCTTACTTAAACATATATATTTCTCCCCCTTTGACACCATAAAAAATAATTAACAAAGTTTATACAGCATGACATCAAGTCTAGAGAGAAATATAAACCAAAAACATGCCTTAAAACCGTGTATCAGAAGTTGCTGGGTAGTTTTTCAGGTGAGCGACTACTATCGATGGCGATGACCGCACAATGAAATCAATTTCGATTTTCCAGATTTAATTTCAAATGCACTATAAATTCTAAAAAATTCAAAAAATAGTGAAATTTGGAGAACACATTTCTTTTAGGGTTCTTTATCAATGAAAAATAGTTTTCCATGAAAAAATATTATATTTTCAAGGATTTGCCAAAAATCCAAAAGCTTCAAAAACAACTAGTGTTTTGATCAAGTTTGTATCCATTTTAACATCTAGTTTTGCTTTGGATTGATTCAAAAAATGAACATGCAGATTTTAAAGTAAGAAATTGTTTTGAAAACATATGAAATATCCAACCATGATCTTTGGGATATGTCTACGAATTAAACATAAGTCTTCGCCATGATTGGTCTATTATTGCTATTTTGATACCTTAAATGACCATCTAAATGTCATAAGCATTAGTGGACATTTGTATCATCCTAACATCTCACTCATGCTAAGTTTTCAATCAAGGTAGCCTATGGTGAGTGTGAGATGTATCCTAAAGGTATTTATATATACTTAACCATTAATTTCATGCAATTCTATACAAGGTTAAGTATCATCCTAACAATCCACATGATCATAAAGACATATATGTATGAATTCCATATTATGATCATGAAACAAATGTATTCATCAAATTGTGATCATGCATTAGGTATTACATCATGATAATAAGGCAAATATCACCTAAAGCATGATTTCTCTATTTATAGGTGCATTATCATCACCTAACACTATTTCAAAAATATTGTCCCGCCATCCTAAGTCAACCAAATATATGATATAGATGAAATCCATATGGTTGACTATCCTAGGGTTTTACTAACCCTTTAGGATGGATTTAGGAACCCAAAACAAATTTTTGCCTATGAGGTTCACTAAATACTCCTTAGGGATCCATTTTCTAGCAATTATCTTCTTTTTGTCTTGACCCCTAGCAATTAGACATTTATAGGTCTTTTCATTTTTCTTTTCCTTATATCCTAGGCCTTTATTATTGAAACTTGCTCTTTGCCTCCCAATTATCATGTTAAGGGTATTGGAGCCTATTGTAAACTTTTATAGGGCCTTGGTCAAATGATCTACCTTTTCCCTTAGAGCCCTATTTTCATCCATACATGCATCACTAACATTAAATGACATATATTCATGTGAGCATGCATCATTTAAGCTAGAAGAAATATTATCATTTACATTTAAGTATGTTTTTTCTAATTTTTCTTCTAAGTCCTTAATTTGATCTAGCATGCATTTATTTTTCTTCTTTGCCCTAAACAGGTCCTTAGTGAGGCTAGAAATAATTGACATAACTTTCTTGGGGGAAAGATTTGTTACCTCACTTACCAAATCCTCTTCCGATGATGAGGATGTAGAGGAAGCTCCCCCTTCACTCGAGCTCTCCTCACTTGAGCTTGCTTCTTCATTTTCGGAGGAGGAAGTGTCTAGGTCATCAAATGCCATCAAAGCAAGGTTGGAGTAGACATGTTCTTCTTCTTCGGATGATGATGATGATGATGAGGGATCATCCCATGTCCTTGCTTTTAGTGCCTTGGCCTTCCCTTTTTCTTTGGCTTTCTTCTCTTCTTCCTTCTTCTTGTTCCCCTTCTTCTTCATCTTCTTCTTCTTTCTTTTTTCCTTTCCTCTTTGCTCTTGTTCAAGAGAGGACAATTATCCCTTATATGTCCTTCTCCTTGGCAATTATAACAAATCACCTTCCCCCTTGGTCTTCTCCTCCTATCATTAGATTTATTAAATTTAAAATTTCTTAAAGCACGCCTTACCTTCCTTACCATGTAAGCTTCTTCCGTGCTATACATGGAGGAGGATGAGGATGCTTCATCGGAGGAGGAGGGGGACTCCATCTTCTTCTTCCCCTTGTTTGCCAAAAGTGTCACTCCTCTTGAAGGTTGAAACCTTGGCTCTTCTACTATTCCTTCGAGTCTTGTTTCGTGGAGCTCCATGGTTGAGAAGAACTCCTCTAAGGTGCTCACTTCTAAATTCTTGGACATGTTGAAGGAGTCCACCATTGAGCTCCATTTCGATGACCGGGGAAAAGCATCAATTGCTTTCATGAGCATGTCCCGGTTCGAAAGTCTTTCTCCTACACTCGTTAGCTCAATTAAAATATCTTTGAATCTATAATGTAAGGAGGTTACCTTTTCTCCCTTTTCAAGCTTGATATTTGATAGTTGGAAGCGGAGGAGGTCTCTTCTTGCAAGCTTGGCCTCCGAAGTGCCTTCATGAAGCTCTACTAGCTTCTCCCACATCTCCTTGGCACTTGCACACTCCCCTATCCTATTCACTTATTGTTGAGGGAGTACATTGTTGAGGTGGTGCTTGGCCTTTGAATTCGCCAAATACTGCTCTCTTTGTCTTTTACTCCATCTTGATTTCTCCAATAGCTCCCCTTCTTCATTCCTAGGCATCTCGAAACCGTTTTCCATAATTAATAAAATTTTGAAGTCGGTTTCGAAGAATACCTCCATTCTCTTTTTCCACCAAGAGAATTCTCCTTCAAACTTTGGTGGATGAATGTTCGAGCCGACCATTCTTGAATGTGCTTGTTGTGGCAGTTAGTCCTCGACAAGCTTTCCTTGGCTCTGATACCACTTGTAGGGGATCGATCGATGTGTGTTGGCCGGCTTGAGGGGGGTGAATAGCCTTCTTCGTTGGATGGTGGAATTTTCTCGTCTACAAAATCATTAGCACAAGCGGAATACTAATAAACAAGACAAGAAAATCAAAATAACAAGAATAAAACCAATGCTAACAAATAGAATATAACGTAGTTCACGGCTACGCCGCTAATCCACGGTCCCCGATTCGTCCTCGGTGAATCACTCTGCAACCAATCCACTATTGGTCTCTCCTTTGCACCAAGCTAGGTGGAGGTAACCCTTACAACTCAAGAACACTCCTTTTACAATTGATGTGAAAGAAACTAAAAGAAGAAGTTTATCACTTGTAGAGCACTTGGATGATGATTTGGAATATGAGCATTAGTCATCCAAAAGCCCACACCCTCTCTTTTTATAGAGAGGGCTGATTTCTTCCCGTTGGCTGCCACCAGTCGACTGCTGCCCTTGGCAGTCGACTGCCGCCACTACAACGACCTCTGAACACGTTGGATCCTGACCGTTGTAGTCCAACGGATCCCTTGGCAGTCGACTGATGTAACCATCAGTCGACTGCTGCCTCCGTAGTCGACTGCCCAGTCGGCTACGAGAGGTTCTGTGCCTGCGACTTCCTCTGGCAGTCGACTGTCATTCCATGGCAGTCGACTGTTGGGCATAAACTCATCAGTCGGATACCAATCGAACCCAGTTCGACTCAGAGCAATCGACTGCCATTTCATGGCAGTCGACTGGTGCCGTGTGAAGCTCAAACTTAACATTTGTTTGAGCTTCCGACGGTCGGGTAAACCTCATCCCTTGCGGTCGAGCCTCCGACACTCAGTCATTCGGCCAAGTTCACCTAATGAGCTACTTACAATTCACTCATTCTCTCATCTCACTCGAAGTCCCTTACCGAAGCTCTCTTCATTCGCGGCCACGTCCCTCGGCAGCATCAGGCGCACGACTCTGCAATGCTCCTTCGCGTCTCTTGCCTTCGAAGTTTGCTTCCTTGGCTTCACTTCAAGTCATCTCGTCTGGCGGTCCCTTGGCAGCATCAAGCGCACAGCTCTGCAATGCTCCTTCTCCGACTCAAGCACGAGGTTGTGAGTGGTGAACCCGCCAAAGCTTCATATGCGAATTACTAAGTCCTGCAAGACTCCAACGCACATATCAAATCACAATAACAACCTAACTTAAACCCTTTGCCACACACATCAAAACCATATCAAGGATTGATTGCACTAATAGTTTACTCTACATGATGAATGATATTTAATTACTCTTTGATTTGTTCATAATGAGTATAATTTTAAATGATATGTTCATTTAATGAGTGATATCATGTTTGAATAATGATTAAGTTCATTAGCTGGGATGTATATAATATAATTGATCAAAGTCGATTAGATTGGAACATACAAATGATGAGTGAGAATTTGATTGTCACTTAATTTTGTAGACTAAAACAAATTTACATTGAGTCAATTTAGAGATTACATATATAAAAGCATACACTGAGTAACTAAATAATGTGTTTATTTATGTTAGATTATGACAACAAAAAATATCATAGCTGAATTCAATAAGGGTGAGAAACTGAATGGGGATAACTACAAAATATGGCACCTCAGGATACAGTATGTCCTAGAGGAACAAGAAGTTCTTGAGGCTGTAAATCAGATCTTGGAAGAACTTGTAGATGGTTCTACTGGATCGAAGCGGATCGCTAGAGGGGGGTGAATAGCGATAGAAACTTTTCTTTGAATTCGTTCGGTAAATCACGAGTAGACACAGCGGAAGATAAATCTAAAATAGAAGAGACAATAGGTTTTTTACTTGGTTCGTAGCCGAAGGCTACTACTCCAAGGCCCTAGTGGTCCTTGACCACGCACGGAGGGCAAAACACTAAACGAACTCCTTCTTGTTGGAGATAGGAGTTAAACGAATACAAAAACTCAAGAAAGACTCAAGGTAGAGGGACACTCCCCCTCTCTTTGATATGATTTAAAGCTCGAAATGAGAACAACTTATATAAATTAAAGATTATACCGACGACTTTTGAAGACTTGAATCTTGGAGCTTGAGTCTTCGTCTCGGCAGCGCTTCGTCGTAGGGATGTCGGAGACTCGTAGCGTATCGGAAGCACTTGGAAGCTTTTTAATTGATGAAAAACCCTAGGACAAGCCCTCCTTTTATAGCCTTTAAGCCCCTCATCGAATGGGTCTTCAACCAATAGGAATTGGGCATAAAACCTCCTTGAAAAATGGTGATAGAGCTTGACTTCTCGAGGCTGATCCTTGACCATCAGTCGACTGATGGCCATCATCAGTCGACTGATGGTAGCATAATTCGAGTGCTGACCTCCGGCAGTTGACTAATTGACGGTCGGCGATTGTGGCGATCGAGTCCTCCAGTCGGATCGGTGATGCTTGCCGCAAGTCAAAGTTAGCTCAACAAAACATAATTCGACGGTCGTCGATCGTCCGATCTCGACCTAGACCATCTATAGGATGTCTTTGGTGGATCTACGCTTAAGATCATCCCGTAAGAGGATACGACCTCACTTACGCTCGCACACACGAGCTTACCTCGATACTTACGTGTTGCTTTTGCTTCCGGCCTTCCACTCGATTCCTTCGTCTCCCTCCGAAGTCACTCGAGTGTCGCCCGACCACCGCGGCTTCCTCCGGGTGTTGCTAGCCTTGACTCCACTTTAGCACTTTTTTTGCACACTCGATTCACTCGTGAGATAATGATATATCCTTGACTTTTCGTCTTTTGTCATAATCAAAATCTGAGTTCGACTTAGGTGCCCTGCACCAACAATCTCCCTTTTTTGATCCTATGGCAAATTTACGCAAAGTTAAGGAAAATATAAAGCAAAAAATGAGTAAGATAAACGTTACGCTCATTTTTAGTAAACTCCCTCTTAACCTTCAGTGAGTCTAAAAACAAAAGTTTTAATTTTCAAAAATTTAAATTTTGTTCTCCCCCTTAACTTATGCTCTTCTCCCCCTTTTGCCATGAATCAAAAAAAGTGTGGGGTTTTATATAAAAAGTAGGGGTTTTTAATAGAAAAGGTAGCATGCATAAAGATTATCTAACATGAGTCCAAGCATGTGTCTTGATTTAATTTGGTTCGAGGTATAGCCCTCTGCATCAACAATGAAAGTTTTTGGAAACTAAGTTTGATTTTCAAAATACTTATAAAATTAGCTTTGAGTTCCACAATACTTATACGCTAATAACTTTTGAAAATATATAAAACCCTTAGAGTTAGTTTGCTCTCCCCCTTAATCAAATATATAAGGTACAGAAGAGTTAGGGGGCGCTAAACATTGACCTAAAAGGTTGTATATTTAGAGTTTTGTCCAAAAATAAATGTTTACGCTCAATAGTTTGAAAAATAGATAGCATTTTTGAAAAGATTATGTAAATTGAAATTATTCCTTATTCATCTCACCCATTCTAAGTGTCTTAGAATTGGTCACCTTATATGTTGTGTGAGATGATTCCAATTTTATCTTGATTAAGTTTTAATGATTTGAAACTTGTCAACCTTGCGTTAGATTCAGATTTGATCCTAAGCTCATCAAGTCACCTTTTCAAGATCTTGGCTTCCAGGTCATGGCGAGGCACAGGGGTCTTCTTTGATCGGAAAAATGACCACTTCCTTAGACAAAGCCAATTTCGAGAAAGTAGTAACTTGACTCACCTAAGACCACTTCCTGGTCTAACTAGTATAGGATACGGCGAGGTAGCTTCAGCTAGTTCCACTCGGTCGAGTGAACCGAACTAGATACGCCTTATCTAGCCCGAATACACAAGACTCCGCTTTCCTAGCGTACTATCATCTCGCCGCGTCCTGGTACTATGTTATCAAGCATTGACGAGTTATAGTCCTATCTAACCATTCTAAAAGAAATAAGAGGTTTAGGTTATCGGATATACTATTTTGGTATTAGCTCCCCCTGGATCATTGAACCGATATGGTCTGGTTAAGTAATGAACTTGATCCTTGGGAATCCAAAACCTATTGGTCCTTATATGTGAGTTTAATAAAGTTTTTGGGACCCACGCTTGGACTCGATGATGACTACGGTTTACGATAGACATGTAAGATATATTCGTAGTCTTTGAGCTATATCCGAGTCCGGCTCTGTTGTACACGGCTCTCTGAGTTCCAAGAAGTCGGTTAAGATTCTTGGACCCCGTCGAGAACTTGTTCAAACGAGCTTGAGCTCTTGGACTTGCCCTTTCAAGAGAGTTCTCTTCTTGAGTTTTTAACTCGAGTTGAGTCCTCTTCTTGAACTCGACTAGTCGAAGAGTTTAGGGGTGTCTCTTGTTTGAGGGTTTCAACCTCCTCAACCAAGGACTCGGCCCTAGACTCGGATTTAGCTAATTTTCTAGTTAGCAATTTAATCGTATTGTAAAGCGTATGAATTAGTGAGCGGCTAACCTTAATTTTATCTTTCGATCCGGCTTTGAGTTGCTTCTCGAAATAGTCCTCGAGTTCGGAGTCGGTGTTGTAATTGGATTCGGATTCGGACTCTGACTCGGACTCTTCGGGTCTTACCATGCATGCTATGCCGCCGCCTTCTTTGTTGTCCCATGTTGCATGAAAAGCCTTCTTTTTATTTGATTTGAATTGTGCCCTCTTTTGATTCTTTAGTAGCCTCCTTTCCCTCCGAACGATCTTCCGCACTACGTTCACTATTGCTTCCACCTTTTCCGATTCGAACTCCGATTCGTCTTCGGGTTCGAGTTCATCTACTTGCCTAGTAGGTGGCTTGCTTCTTTGTCCTGCAAGTAGAGCAATATCTCTTTCAGCCCGGACCATGTTAGTTTGCTCGTGAAGTTCAAACTCGGAAAATAATTCGTCTAACCTAAGCTTTGAAATGTCCTTAGAGACCTTGTAGGCATCAACCATGGATGCCCACAAGGTAGTCCTAGGAAATGAATTAAGAACGTACCTTAGGAGGTCGCGGTTTTCGACCTTATGTCCGATGGTGTGCAATCCGTTGACAATATCCTGGACGCGGGCATGTAGTTGCGTTACCGTCTCACATTCCTGCATTTTTAGGTTATACAATTTATTAAGTAGTAAGTCACGCTTACTTACCTTCACGTCATTAGTCCCTTCGTGTAGTTCTATGAGTTTTGTCCACAAATCTTTTGCGCAGATGAAGGGTCCGATGCGGTTGAGCTCTTCCTTAGACAAACCGCATTGCAATATTTGGGTTGCTCTTGCATCGGCTTCGATTTGCCTCTTGGTTGCATTGGTCCACTTGTTGAAATCCAAGGGCTCATCTTGATCATTGGTGGGTAGAGCAAAGCCGGTTTGGATGATTATCCAAGACTCGACTTGTGTTTTTAGAAAACACTCCATCCGACCTTTCCAGTAACGGAAATCATCTCCGCTAAAGAACGGAGGTCGGGTGGTGCTGTACCCCTCAATGTGGGCCATAAAGAAAACCTTGCACACACAAAAAAAAACAAAAAAACTTGCCAAGACTCGAGTCTTGGATTATTGGTGCGGAAAATAAAAGGAAACACACGAGAAATAGAAAGTTAAACAAAGAGATAAGAAACTAAACAAAAAGTAAGTACTCACAACCTTCGATGTCCCCGAAAGGGTACTAAACGTCATTTTTTGGGGATAAAAACAGCTTGTTATAGGGTAAACCCCTATAAGAAGTGTAGATCTCTCAGAGATCTTCGATTTGGTGGGTAGATCGTTTCGTGAGTCCACTTGTAGCAAAAGTTATGCTCGTTTGATCGTGAGGTACTCCGAAGGCGATTAATACTTGCAAAAACACAACCAAAAACTATGTACCAAGACTTGGTCTTGGATTAGTAGTGTAGGAGAAATCTTAAAACGATAAATACGAAAAGAAAAAATGCTCGACCGGTGGTTGCACCGAATCTGAGCGCCCCCGGCTCTGATACCAATTGTTGGATCGAAGCGGATCGCTAGAGGGGGTGAATAGCGATAGAAACTTTTCTTTGAATTCGTTCGGTAAATCACGAGTAGACACAGTGGAAGATAAATCTAAAATAGAAGAGACAATGGGTTTTTTACTTGGTTCGTAGCCGAAAGCTACTACTCCAAGGCCCTAGTGGTCCTTGACCACGCACGGAGGGCAAAACACTAAACGAACTCCTTCTCGTTGGAGATAGGAGTTAAACGAATACAAAAACTCAAGAAAGACTCAAGGTAGAGGGACACTCTCCCTCTCCTTGATATGATTTAAAGCTCGAAATGAGAACAACTTATATAAATTAAAGATTATACCGACGACTTTTGAAGACTTGAATCTTGGAGCTTGAGTCGTCGTCTCAGCTTCGTCAGAGGGATGTCGGAGACTCGTAGCGATCGAAGCACTTGGAAGCTTTTAATTGATGAAAACCCTAGGACAAGCCCTCCTTTATAGCCTTTAAGCCCCTCATCGAATGGGTCTTCAACCAATAGGAATTGGGCACAAAACCGACCATCACGATCGATGGCCATCATCACCGATCGATGGCATCAATGATCACCGAAATGACAAGAGACAATGATCGATGACGGCAATGAGTCCTCCAAGCCGGCAATGATCGATGCTAGCCGCAGGCGTTAGCTCAACAAAAACATAATTCCGATGGTCGTCAACCGTCCGATCTCGACCTAGACCATCTATAGGATGTCTTTGGTTAGATCTAAGCTTAAGATCATCCCCGTAAAGAGGATACGACCTCACTTACGCTCGCACACACGAGCTTACCTCGATACTTACTGTGTCGCTTTCGCTTTCGGCCTTCCACTCGATTCCTTCGGCTCCCTCCGAAGTCACTCGAGTGTCGCCCGACTACCGCGGCTTCCTCCGGGTGTCGCTAGCCTTCAGCTCCAGTTTTAGCACTTTTCTACACACTCGATTCAGCTCATGAGATAATGATATATCATTGACTTTGCGTCTTTTGTCATAATCAAAATACAGGTTCGACTTAGGTGCCCCTGCACCAACAGGTCCCACTGCACAAAACAGGCGAGATCTTGATGCCTATAAGGCATGGAAGAAAAAGGACTCCACGGCTAAGGGCATTTTGATTAGTTCAATGGTGGATGACCTAACATTTGAGTATGAGTCGTATTCTTCGGCTCATGCTGTCTGGGTAGCTCTTAAGGATAAGTACAGTCGAGTTAGTTTGAGCAAGCTTCGGCAGTTGACGATCAAGTTCGACAGCTATAAAAAGTGCCCGAATGTCATGATGGTTCAACATCTCAGGGAGATGTCGAACATGATTCGGGAACTTAAAACTGTAGGTTATGAGTTGACTGATGAACAACAGGTTCAGACAATTATTTGATCCCTTTCAGATTTTTGGGAGACCATGAAGCATACCCTTACTCATAGTGAGAGTATTAAGACTTTCACTGACGTCTCATGCCATATTGAACTAGAGGCGGAGAGAGTAGAATCCGTAAGGATTTCTGGCCAAGCCTATTTGGCTGCCGGTTCTGCTAGATCTTCAGAATCCAAGAAAAATAGGTGGTTTAAGAAGGGGAAGGGAAAGAAGAAAGAAGCTGCTGCTGCAAGTGGGGCAGGCCCAATCAAGAAGAACAAGAACAAGAAGGCAGGGAAGAAATCTAAAAGCAAGGTGACTTGCTTTAATTGTGAAAAAAAGGGTCACTACGCTCGGGAGTGCACTGATCCAAGAAAGGTAACTTCAAATCTGTCCTCTGAGCATTTTGTTGCTAGTTTTGTGTTGTTGGCTGATTCTTATCCTTTGTGGATTATAGATTCGGGAGCAACCAACCATGTAGCTCGGGAGCAGGTTACATATGTGGAGTCCCGTAGGGTACCAGCTGACAACAAAATGGATATATCACTACAACAAAAATATGAAAAGACAACATCACAAAGACAACAATTTTTAGAGAAACTGTTGTGATTTTGGTAAACGACAACGGTTTTTGACAAAACCATTGTCTTTGAGCGTTTATATAACACAAAAGACAACGGTTTAACACTATCCATTTGTCGTTGAGTGTAGTTTTTTTTTAAATCAACAACACAATTTACAATGGTTTTTCAAAACTATTGTAAATTGTTAATTTTTATTTTTATCTTAATAATAGTTGGGACAACGGTGCAATGAACTATTGTCAATGAGAAGGTTTTCAAAACGTTTGGTACAATGATAAAACACCGTTGTTGTTGTAATACTAATACAACGGTTTATAACCGTTGTCAATGAAATACTATTTTAAAACAAATATAATTTATTTTATTTATTATTAATACTATTTTTTTAAAATTATTGGAAATAAGTTTTTTTTTTAAATTATAAATATATAAGATTACAAAAAAAAAAATTATTTAACCAACACTACAACAAAAATATTAAAAGACAACACCACAAAGATAACATTTTATTTTGAGAAACCGTTGTGATTTTGGTAAAAGATAACGATTTTGACAAAACCGTTGTCTTTGAGCTCCCATATAACACAAAAGACAATGTTTTTACACTATCCATTGTCATTGAGCATATTTTTTTAATCAACAATACAATTTATAACGGTTTTCTAAAACTGTTGTTTTTAATAATTTTCATTTTTTTCTTAATAATAGTTGGGATAACGGTTTAATAAATTATTGTCAATGAGAAAATTTTCACAATGTTTGATACAAAAATAAAAAATCGTTGTCGTTGTAATACTAATACAATGGTTATAAACCTTTGTCAATGAAATTATAATACTGCAATTGAATTAGAAAAAGTACAATATAATTCATTAATAATAATTATTCATTTTAAAATATTTTTAATACAAATAAAAATTATTTTATTTATTTTTAATACTAATTATTTTAAAATGATTGAAAATAAGTTTTTTTTTAATTTATAAATATATAAGATTAAAAAATAAAATAAAAGTATTTAATCAATAATAATTTAAAGAAAGTTTAATGTATAAAAAAAATTAAAAATAATAATAATATATTTAATAGATCATGATATTTAAAATATATACAAAATATATATATATATATATAGGTTAATTTCATAAACCTGTGTTCATTTCCTTTCCCCTTCCGCCGTTCTCTCGAAGCACTTACTCTTCTTCCCCGATTCAGCGCCGCCTCAGCTTCGATCATCGGTGTTGCTTCGCCTTGTAGAAGATCCCACAGAGCACGCCACGGTGGGCCTCCGACGACGGCGGATCCGCGGCCGCCGGCGCCGCGTTGGCGCGGAATGTCTGCCTGCCTCCGCCTCCGCCTCCGCCTCCGCCATTGTCGTCGTGGCAGCGACCGTTGGTGGGTCTGATTGTTCTCGAATGCCTCAGCTCGCTGCCGACGTCGGCTTCCGCGTCGAGGTCCCTGGATACCGGATGCTATGTCAGCCTAAAACCCTACTGTTCTTCCTAAAACCCTATCGTTCTTCCCCGTCGTCTGAATCGGGCTCGCAAGCCAAGAGACGAGCATCTATCATTTTGTGGAAACTGACGGTGAGCGGTGTACCCTTGGCTAGCTAGTTGCGATGGTTGTTTTCCTCTGCCGGCCACCAAAGCGGCCCCTTGATTTGGCCGCCTGAAATTGAGAGCTTATCCCTAGAGCATCGAGAAGATGAAGAATCAAAATCCAACGGACGGGAACGAGGAGAAAGAAGAGGATGCCGGTTTCGAGGAACTCGGCCTTGACCCCCCACCCGACGCGAGCATTGTCGAAGGAGGACATCGCTAAAGCCACCCCTATCCAGCGCAAAACCATCCCCCTGATCCTGGTGTGTGACCCTTCTATTTCATTTATTTTATGGTGTTGTTTTCTCCCAGTTTTCGTGAAAATAAGTTCTTTAGATGTTTTAGGGATATGGAAGATAAGTTGATTTTGGTCTATGAAACTGAGATCCTATCCTTGTTCCATAGGAAGGGAAGGATATCGTTGCCCGAGCGAAGATAGGTTATGGCAAAACCTTTGATTACATTCTTCCCATGCTACAGAAACTCTTTTCAGAGGGAAAATCAACAAAGCCTGCACCGAGTGCTTTCATTCTCATACCAACAAGGGAATTATGTCAGCAGGTTATTGGAAAAATCATTTATATATGTGTTTTTCTTGCTGTATGAATTGTATAGATGATGAGTTACTCTGTCCAGGTCTATTCGGAGGCATTACCTCTCCTGGAGTTCTGTAGAGTGCCGTTGAGAGTTGTACAATTGACAGCCAGCATGGACCTTACAGATATGGTCCACGGATTACCCTTTGAAAACTATATATCTGGGCTGATATTACCAATAGTAATTTTTTTTGCTTTATTATTTCAATCATATAGAGTATTGAATTTTAGTTAGTTTTATTGCAAAAAACTGCTTTGGTTGGTTCGCCTGACATTGTCGTGTCAACTCCAGCTTGTATTTCAACAAGCATTTCAAAAGGTGTTCTTCAGGCATCTTCTATAAAGGATTCACTTTCAATGCTGATTCTAGATGAGGTGTGGAGTCTTTTCTACTTTGTTTACGCCCTTGAATTTTATAGTAAGATAGGAGTACAAATGAAATGCTGCATCGTAGAAAGACATGGGAGTCATTGTTTTCTATGCAAATTATAATTGTGAAGAACAAGTTTTTTGATGTCATCTGACTTTGATCACCAGCTCTGTTATTTATTTCTTTCCATTTTTATTGGATGCAGTAGTTGCAAGTGGTTTTGTGTAACTCATCCTTATTTTTAGGCAGATTTGCTACTCTCATATGGCTATGAGGATGACCTTAAATCACTCATTTGTCATGTCCCACGACGTTGTCAGTGCCTCCTGATGTCTGCCACTTCAAGGTTTTGCCTCCCCTCTCTCAATTTTCAGGTCTAAGACTTGCCACTTTGAGGTGGATTGGATAACCCTTTATTGTTTTCTTTTTTATTTTGTTTTTGTTACTGGTCTTACTCAATCAATTTATTCAAGTTTATATTTGTTTTACTTTATCCTCCTATTTACGAAGCTAAATTTACTTGTATGTTGTAAAAAAGCAATCAGATTGACCATCTAAGTGCTCCTATTTATGAAGTTTTTTTGTTACTGGTATTACTCAATCAATTTATTCTAGTTTATATTTGTTTAGTGAATCCTTTCGTTCAATCTATGGTCACCTAAGTGCTCCATTCATATACTTTTTTCTCATCATGACATCCTCTATACGCAGTGCTCTATTTATATACTTTTTTTCAATCATGATGTCCTTTGCACACAGTGCCAACTAAGTCTCGGATGTGCTAAAAGCTATTTTGTATAGTTCAAAACATACATGGGACTTGTTTTGTGTAGGTTGACTTCTTCCATGTTCATATAGAAAGAGTGGTGGATGCCGACTTTATTTAACTTACTTTGTAGCCTCTTCATAACTGTTTGAAGTTCTGTTTTAGGCTATTGCATTCATAGTTCCTTTTTGGATGGGAAACAACTGTCTTGATGTCTTTTACCTTCCATAGATAAATCCTTTACACTGAGCAATATTATTGTTATGTCTGAAACCTATTTAGTGTTTCTAAAGCGTTACTATCATTTTTTAAATGAAGAAATGGACTTTAAATTCTTGAAAGAGCTTTACTCATTGTGTGCCCAATTTAATTCAGGAATGCTTGAGCCCATTTGGTTACTGTGATATAGTGACTTTGACAACCCACAAAGGCCTTAGAGGTCCCAGAGGTGGTATAATTTTCTTCAGAAAAGGTAAAAAACAGAAAAGACAAGGATCTTTTCCTGGTCAAACAGAAGGACATGACAGATATGATTATGAGGACAAAATAAATTTTGTTGTTTTCCCATCACTTCAAGGTGGTCCTCATAATAACCATATAGCTGCTTTAGTCATAGCTCTAAAGCAAGTGGCTATACCTGAATACGAAGCCTGTATTCAACGGGTCAAGAAAAATGCTCAAGCACTAGCATCCGCTTTATTAAGAGATTGATGTCTTCTGATTGCTAATCCAATTGGTCTACCATTTATGAAACTGATTAATTGATGCTTCTTAATTGCGTGAAGCATTGTTTAACAGGGAATGCTTCATTCACGTGGTGAACTACTCTTAATGCTTGATGCCGATGAAGCAACTTAAATAAATGACCTTGAAAAGCTGGAATCTCATGTTTGTCAAAGCATTCATTTCAATGCACACAATATTCTGTATCTTATTCTCGCCTCTAATCAGCTTTGAAAAAATTATGATAATCTAACTTGTAATGTTCCTCCTGTATCTAGTTTAGCCAGGGCAAAGCTTGGGTCTTAGCTTTTTTAGTCTTATGTATTTACATGTTTTTCAATTTGTTGGTTTTGACCCACATCAAGTTCCTAGTTTATGGGCAACCTAAAATTAGTAAACAAACATGTAAAGTGTCAAAATGCTTCCAGCCATCTTGAGGAAAAAAATTTCATATTTGTTGCTACAGTAATTTCTTCTATATGAATGCACAATGCTTCATTATTATCGCTTCTTTTGAGATTTGATGGAATTTTTGGTGGCTTTTAGCTATAAGAATGGATTTTTTGATCGGTAAGGTTTACAAGTGCTACACAAATTTTTTAGGGAATTGTAGAAGGTTTGGGCTTAAAATATCAAAAAGGGTAATGCATGTTTAGTCCTGCTAGTTAACACTGGATATGCAGCTAAAACTTATGTGAAGGTTCTACTCATTCAAGTGTCGGTGTCTTTCTTGTGCATGATATTTAGAAACAGGCCAAACTTCTGAATCAAATAAACTTAAATGTGATGTTTTTATCCTTCTTATTAATTATTATATGAACAAAAGTCGCATGTTATTTTAGTACATTTTTCCATATGTACAACTAAGAACATTTAGGAAAGGTCAAATGCATGTTGTTTTTAGTTTCCAGAAATAATTGAGTATATCTTCACACCTGATGATCCTTATGATGAGAACTCACTGCTCCATGAGTACATTTACTTTATAAACTGATATCATGTTATTGATAGGCTTTTCTTAATGTTGAAACGCTTCCCCGTGGAGTCAAAAGGGCGCCGAAAGAAGTTGCAGGAGGTATTTATTAGCTACTAATGTTCATTTCTCTGAGCATTGTACTATACTGATTACCCTGTTCTCGGATGTAGATTATTCCCTACCAAATTGAAAGTGAGGTTTTGTTTCACCAAGGATACTCATGTATCTAAAAAGATGCAATTAGAAAGATTCAATCCAAGCAGCAAGATAGGTTGGAACTAATATGCACATCTAGTATGTAGGTTTTTTGTTTTTGTAAATTTAATTTGAATTCAAAGTTTGTGGATTATGACTTTACATTTTTCGTTTTTCATTATTTGTCGATTACGACACATTTATGTTTCAATTGTAAAAAGATTGATTAGGTGTACTTTAATGATAAGAGCTTGTACTTCACATTGCTACAAGTGCACTTGTATATATGTTTTCTACAATTCTTTTTGATGTTGTTGTATGATGTATATTAAAAACACAACACTGTAAATCGACAACGGTTAAAAACACAACGATTACAATGATAATGCAAACGACAACGGTTAACAATCGTTGTAAATCCACGCGTTGAGAAAGACAGGGCGCTCAAAGACAACGATTATAATCCATTGTAATTTCAGTTGAAACACAACGGTGAAAAATCGTTGTCTATGATCTGAAAAATTCGTGGTAAATTTACGCATTGAGAAAGATATGCTGCTCAAAGGCAATGATTTTTAACCGTTGTCTTTTTCTTAAATTGACAACGGTTTTCCACCGTTGTCTTTGAGTGCCCCCACCTTTCACAACGCGTCGATTTACTACGGAATTGTTGGATCATAGACAACGATTTTTCACCGTTGTCTTTTCGAATTTTTGTCGTAGTGTATGTAGGAAACAATACAAGAGTCGAAGTCAAAGGAGTCGGCACTTGCAAACTTAATCTTCGGGGTGGAAGTACTTTGTTTCTACATGATGTCTTGTATGCTTTTGACATTCGAAGGAATCTTATTTCTGTTACTTGTCTTCTTGATTTGAGGTATTGTATTAACTTTTACAGTCGATGTGTGGAACTTAAGATTGACTCTGTGTCAATCTGATATGATTTTTTTAACATGATTTTATGGCTCTTGATGTGGAACCAAATGTCAATTGTGCGATTGATAGTTATTTTTCGAACATTGCTCTTACTAGTGATGTAGATATAACTGATGATGTTTGGCATGCTAGATTAGAACATATAGGACAAGATCGCATGAATTGATCGGTTAGCTAAAGAGGGTTACTTGGGCTCTCGTGCTAAGATTAGCTTGTCTGTATGTGAGCATTGTCTTGCTGGAAAAGCAACCAGGAAACTATTCGGTAAAGCTATTAGGGCAGAGTCACCATTGCAATTGATTCATTCGGATATTTGTGGTCCAATGAATGTGAAGGCTAGACATGGAGCTTCCTATTTCATTACATTTATTGATGATTTCTCTCGATTCGGTCATGTGTATTTGATTTCTCATAAATCCAAAGTATTAGATTGCTTCATTCGTTATACGAACGAAGTTGAGAATCAAACGGAATGTAAGGTTAAGACTTTACACACTGATCGTGGAAGAGAATATTTTTTTGATATGTTCAAAAAAATATGTAATGATAAGGGGATTATTAGACAACTGATAATCCCTGGAACTCTATAGCAAAATGGGTTGCTGAGAGAAGAAATAAGATTCTTCTCGAAATGGTTAGGTCTATGATGGCGCAGACTAATTTGCCAATCTCCTATTGGGGATATGCATTATTAGCTGCAGCCTATATACTTAATAAAGTGCTTTCAAAGTCAGTTCCATCTACCCCATATGAACATTGGACAGGTAGAAAATCAGATTTGAGCAATCTGACACTCTGGGGGTCAGCTGCCTATGTTCATAATAGTTCTCACAAGTATCGAAAACTGAGACCCAGAGGTAAGAAATGTATCTTTATAAGATATTCTGATACCTCCAAAGGTTATGTTTTCATAGGTGAGCAACAAGATGGAACTATCTCCGAATTAGATTCGAGAGATGCTACTTTTCTCAAAACAGAGTTCCTAGCTAGAGGTGAAGCTGATAAGATAGTTCCTCTATTTGAGGAGGATGAGTCGTTGTCAACTAGATAGGTGTCTAGTGGGATACCTGGAATAAGTCAATCCAGTGGGAGTAATTTGCCTAGTCACGGGGTAACTTCTCATGAGTCCAACTTACCGAAAAGTGTTCGTAAGTGTAGGGGATCGATAGGCCGGCTAGAGGGGGGTGAATAGCCCTTTGTCGTTGGATGGTGGAATTTGCTCGTCTACACAATTGTTAGCGCAAGCGGAATACTAATAAAGACAAGCAAATAAACAATAAAGAATACAAGCAATGCTAACATCGAAATGTAACATGGTTCACGGCTACGCCGCTAATCCACGGTCCCCGATTCGTCCTCGGTGAATCACTCCGCAACCAAATCACTATCGGTCTCTCCTTTGCACTAAGCTAGGTGGAGGTAACCCTTACAACTCAAGAACACTCCTTTTACAATAGATGTGAAAGAGAACTAGAAGAAGGAGTTTATCACTTGTGGAGCACTTGGATGATGGTTTGGAATATGAGTATTAGTCATTCAAAAGCCCACACCCTCTCTTTTTATAGAGAGGGATGATTTCTTCCCGTTGGCCGCTACCAGTCGACTGCTGCCCTTGGCAGTCGACTAACGCCACTTCAACGGCCTCCGAACACGTCGGATCCCGACCGTTGTAGTCCAACGGAACACTTGGCAGTCGACTGATAGATCCCATCGCCGATCGACGCTCTCGTGGTCGACTACCCGATCGGCTACGAGCGATTCTGCCTAAACCCTCTTGATCGATCATTCCGCCTTCGGTCGATTGATGGTCTTAGCGATCGGCCCGCCCACATATAACGATTGGATGCTGGCCCCAAAACAACTCAGTCGGATACTAGTCAAACCGCGTTCGACTCAGAGTAGTCGACTGTCATTTCATGGCAGTCGACTGATGTCGAGAAAACTCATCCGACACTTAGCCATTCGGCCAAGTTCACCTAATGAGCTACTTACAATTCACTCATTCTCTCATCTCACTCGAAGTCCCTCGCCGAAGCTCTCTTCGTTCGCGGCCACGTCCCTCGGCAGCATCAGGCGCACGACTCTGCAATGCTCCTTCACGTCTCTTGCCTCCGAAGTCTGCTTCCTTGGCTTCGCTTCAAGTCGTCTCGTCTGGCGGTCCCTTGGCAGCATCAAGCGCATGACTCTGCAATGCTCCTTCTCCGACTCAAGCACGAGGTTATAAGTGGTGAACCCGCCAAGGCTCTATGTGCGAATTACTAAGTCATGCAAGACTCCAACGCACATATCAAATCATAATAACAATCTAACTTAAACCCTTTGCCACACACATCAAAACCTTATCATGGTAAGAGATTACCCTAACAATCTCTCCATTTTTGATGTGTGACAATCCGTTTAAGTTAGGTAAAAACATTTGATAAAATATTAAGAAAGGAAAGCATGTGGATAACATGATTAGCAACTCTCCCCCTTAATACATGAAACCCCCCCTAAATATATTACCCCTTACTTAAATATATAGTTTTCTCCCTTTTTGACACCATCAAAAAGATTAAATAAAATTTATATATCATGACATCAAGTATAGAGAGAAATAAAAATTAAAATCAGTCAAAAATCTGATAAAATCAGGTTAATGTGCTCGTTCTGATCCATCGATCATTGCTATCGGTATGGCAATGATCGGCACAATGAATTCGAATTTCGATTTTTGATCTAATTTAAATGCACTATAAATTCCAGAAAATTCGAAAAATCGTGAAATTTGGGGAACACATTTCTTTTAGGGTTCTTTATCAATGAAAAATTGTTTTCCAAGAAAAATCATTATATTTTCCGAGATTTGCCAAAAATCCAAAAGCTTCAAAAACCACTAGGTTTTTGATCATGTTAGTATCCATTTTAACACCTAGTCTTGCTTTGGATTGTTTCAAAACATGAATACATGAATTTTAAAGTAAGAAATTATTTTGAAAACATATGAAATATCCAACCATGATCTTTGGGCAATATGTCTATGAATTAAACATAAGCCTTCCCCATGATTGGTCTATTATTGCTATTTTGATACTTTAAATGACCATCTAAATGCCATAGGCATTAGTGGACATTTGTATCATTCTATCATCTCACCCATGTTAAGTTTTCAATCAAAGTAGTCTATGGTGAGTGTGAGATGTATCCTAAAGGTATTTGTATATACTTAACCATTATTATTTTCATGCAATTCTATCAAGGTTAAGTATCATCCTATCATTCCACATGATCATAAAGATGTATATGAATTAATTTCACATTATGATCATGAAACAAATGTATTCATCAAATTGTGATCATGCATTAGGTATTACATCATGATATAAAGCAAATATCACCTAAAGCATGATTTATCTACTTATAGGTGCATTATCATCACCTAACACTATTTCAAAAATGTTGTCCTGCCATCCTAAGTCAACCAAAAATATGATATAGGTAAATTGCATATGGTTGACTATCCTAGGGTTTTCTTAACCCTTAAGGATGGATTTAGGAACCCAAAATAAATTCTTTCCTATGGGGTTTACTAAATACTCCTTGGGGATCCATTTTCTAGCTATTGTCTTCTTTTTATCTTGACCCCTAGCAATTATACATTTATAGGCCTTTTCATTTTTCTTTTCCTTATAACATAGGCCTTTCTTGTTGAAGCTTGCCCTTTGGCTTCCTATGATCATGTTCAAGGTGTTGGAGCCTATTGTAAATTTTTCTAGGGTTTTGGTCAAATAATCTACCTTTTCCCTTAGAGCCCTATTTTCATCCATACATGCATCACTAACATTAAATGACATATATTCATGTGAGCATACATCATTTAAGCTAGAAGAAATATTATCATTATCATTTAAGCATGCTTTTTCTAGCTTATTTTCTAAATCCTTAATTTGCTCAAGCATGCATTTATTCCTTTTCTTTGCCCTAAATAAACCCTTAGTGAGGCTAGAAATCATGGACATTATTTGCTTAGGGGGTAGATTCGTTACCTCACTTACCAAATCCTCTTCCGATGATGAGGATGTAGAGAAGGCTCCCCCTTCACTTGAGCTCTCCTCACTTGAGCTTGCTTCTTCATTTTCGGAGGAGGAGTAATCTAGATCGTCAAAGGCCATTAGGGCAAGGTTGGAGTAGACATGTTCTTCCTCTTCGGATGATGATGAGGAAGAAGGATCATCCCATGTCTTTGCTTTGAATGTCTTGGCCTTCCCTTTTTCTTTGGCCTTCTTTTCTTCTTCCTTTTTCTTCTTGCTCCCCTTCTTCTTCTTTTCTTCCTTCTTTCACTTCTCCTCCTTGCTTTTGTTCAAGAGAGGATAATTGTCCCTTATGTGTCCCTCTCCTTGGCAATTGTAGCAAATAATTTTCTCCCTTGGTCTTCTACTCCTATCATTAGATTTATTAAATCTAAAACCTTTTAATGCACGCCTTACCCTTCTTACTATATAGGCTTCTTCCGTGATATCCATGGAGGAGGAAGATACTTCATCGGAGGAGGAGGGGATCTCTATCTTCTTCTTCCCCTTGTGTGCTATCAAGGTTACTCCTCTTGAAGGTTGAAACTTTGTCTCTTCTTGTATTTCTTCAAGCCTCGTTTCGTGGAGCTCCATTGTTGAGAAGAACTCCTCCAAGATGCTCACTTCTAGGTTCTTGGACATGTAGAAGGAGTCCACCATTGAACTCCATTTTGATGACCGGGGAAAAAGCATCAATTGCTTTCATGAGCATGTCCCGATTGGAGAGTCTTTCTCCTACACTTGTTAGTCCAATCAAAATTTCCTTAAACCTAGAATGCAATGATGTTACCTTTTCTCCCTTTTCTAATTTGATGTTTGATATTTGCGAGCGGAGGAGGTCTCTTCTTGCAAGTTTGGCCTCCGAAGTGCTTTCATGAAACTCTTCTACTAGCTTCTCCCACATCTCCTTGGCACTAGAGCATTCCCCAATCCGGTTAACTTCTTGTTGAGGGAGTACATTGTAGAGGTGGTGCTTAGCTTTTGAATTCACCAAATATTCTTCTCTTTGCCTCTTGCTCCACCTTGCTTTCTCCAATGGCTCCTCATCTTCATTCCTAGGTAATTCAAAATCGTTTTCCATAATTAAGAGAATTTCGAAATCGGTCTCGAAAAATACCTCCATTCTCTTTTTCCACCAAGAGAATTCGCCTTCGAATTTCGGTGGGTGAATATTTGAGCCGACCATTCTTGAATGTGCTTGTTGTGGCGGTTAGTCCTCGACAAGCTTTCCTTGGCTCTGATACCACTTGTAGGGGATCGATAGGCCGGCTAGAGGAGGGTGAATAGCCCTTTGTCGTTGGATGGTGGAATTTTCTCGTCTACACAATTGTTAGCGCAAGCGGAATACTAATAAAGACAAGCAAATAAACAATAAAGAATACAAGCAATGCTAACACCGAAATGTAACGTGGTTCACGACTACACCGCTAATCCACGGTTCCCGATTTGTCCTCGGTGAATCACTCCGCAACCAAATCACTATCGGTCTCTCCTTTGCACTAAGCTAGGTGGAGGTAACCCTTACAGCTCAAGAACACTCCTTCTTTTACAATAGATGTGAAAGAGAACTAGAAGAAGGAGTTTATCACTTGTGGAGCACTTGGATGATGGTTTGGAATATGAGCATTAGCCATCCAAAAGTCCACACCCTCTCTTTTTATAGAGAGGGTTGATTTCTTTCCGTTGGCCGCCACCACGATCGACTCGCCCTTGGCGATGGCTGCGCCGCCTCAACGGCCTCCAACACGTCGGATCCCGGCCAGTAGTCCAACGGAACACTTGGCGATCGATGGATCCCATCAATCGATCGCCCTCGCTCCGTAGTCGACCGCCCCGACTACGAGCGATCTCGCGGCCCAAACCCTCTTGATCGATCATGCGCCTTCGGCCGATCACGCCCTAAAACAACTCGATCGGATACGCCGAATCTGCGTTTGACCGAGCGATCGTGATATCGGGAAAACTCATCCGACACTTAGCCATTCGGCCAAGTTCACCTAATGAGCTACTTACAATTCACTCATTCTCTCATCTCACTCGAAGTCCCTCGCCGAAGCTCTCTTCGTTCGCGGCCACGTCCCTCGGCAACATCAGGCGCACGACTCTGCAATGCTCTTTCACGTCTCTTGCCTCCGAAGTCTGCTTCCTTGGCTTCGCTTCAAGTCGTCTCGTCCGACGGTCCCTTGGCAGCATCAAGCGCACGACTCTGCAATGCTCCTTCTCCGACTCAAGCACGAGGTTATGAGTGGTGAACCCGCCAAGGCTCCATGTGCGAATTACTAAGTCCTGCAAGACTCCAACGCACATATCAAATCATAATAACAATCTAATTTAAACCCTTTGCCACACACATCAAAACCTTATCATGGTAAGAGATTGCCCTAACAGTAAGATCAAACCTAAGAAGAGGTTTGATATTGAGAATGAGGCAATGATGACACTCCCAGTTGACGATGATGAACCTCAGTCAGTTAGGGAAGCTCTGGACTCTAGAGTTAGAGAAAAGTGGAGAAATGCAATGGTTGAAGAAATGGAGTCAATGATTAAGAATCATGTTTGAGAGTTAGTCGATCTTCCTCCTGGCCAAAGGGCTATTGAGACTAAATGTATTCTCAAAATAAAGAGGAAATCCGATGGATCGATTAACCGATACAAAGCTCATTTGGTTGCAAAAGGATTTACCCAATTAGAGGGTATAGACTTTGAGGAGACATTTTTTCCCTAGTGAAGTTTGTGTCAATCCGAGTTATTTTGGCTTTAGTGGCGCATTATGACTTGGAGTTACATATGATGGATGTAAAAACTGCTTTCCTTACTGGTGAGCTTGATGAAGAAATCTATATGGTTCAACCAGAAGGTTCCATTTGTTGTGTTTCCGGCACCGCGACGAGTGCATGTTCGAACATGTTTCGTAAACATGTGCACAGCGGAAGAATTAAAAAGCAATAAATCTAATTTATTACAACACACACATCACACACATGCATAGTATAACATGTGTAGATATAATCGCAATTTTAAATTTTGCAATAAAAGGAAATTACTCTAATTATACCTGACGTATCACATGCAGCGGGAATGACATCAACCGGAGCGACTCTTGCTAGAATCGCCTTTATCCGTATCCACGCCGAGTATCGTCGGGATGACTTCACAAAGCCACGAGCCTCATCTTCGTAGGAGTCACTAGCCTCGTGTCGAAGACGATGTGATTGAGAGAAGATCACAATCCGAATCAAAATTCGGATTCGAAAATGACTCCCCAAAACGCGCTTCTCCGGAGAGGTTTTCGTCAACCAATTGACGAATCCTTGGTCCTCCACCTATGAGGATTACCGGAGATCGAATCACCGGCAAAGTAACCGCTATCGGAGCTCCAAACGTCGTCCAAACAACGCTCCGACACTCAAGGAAAGAAGCTGTCCAAAAAACTGGACAGCTTGGTGGAGGAGTTGCGCCGGCCAAAGAGGATGGTCGCCCAACCCTTGGTTGCCGGAACTAAGGTGAGTCGTCGGAGGGTCATCGGAGGATGGCCGGCAGCAACTTGGACGCCGTCAGCAGAGTGGACGGGTGACACAAGGGGCTGGCGACATGGACTGCTTGGGCGGCGACAAGGAGAAGATAGGGAGAGGAGAGGAGTTTATTTTCTAAAATAAAACTTAGGGCTCTCCAAAACTCTAACCGCGTTTTTATAGAGTGTGTATTTCTTAACCATTAAGAAAACTTCTCCTTAGGGTTATTAGTTCATAACCAAAATTTGTTAACCCGCTCCAATAACTTAAGTTAAAATAAACCGAACCGAGTTGGTATATTTTAAGTTAAAACGAACCAAACCAACTTTGGTTCATTCGTTTAAAACAAACCAACCCCCTTTGGTTTATTCTCTACCATTGGATTAGAACCAAACCAATTTGGTTCATCCATCATGTCTTCATAAGACTCGGCCCATCCATACTTCAATTGCGACTGAAACAATTACATACTAGCTCCTTGTTTGGTCAAACCAAACCTAGTTTCTCTCGATTTGAGAATCTCATTCTCAAGCTCATTTTAAATCCTTTGGATTATGCTCATTGTGCGTGTGACCAAATCGGTTCTCGATTTATATTGGTCGTCTATAATTAACCATTAATTATAGGACGATCATGAGTGACACATAGTAGTACATCATGATCTCCAATTAACCGGAAAATCAACGGTTGATCCAGAACCATTTCTGAAATCCTTCAGCAGCTACAATGAATCGTGCCCCGTTCCTTTCACGCATCTTATACCCACTTGGTTCAAGACATAGTCTATAGTGTCAGTCCCCACTAGGTTGACTACGTCAAACCTAACCCAAGTATCATTTCCTCGTCCTACGAATTCTAATTACTGCATATGTATCCAAGAGTACCTTACTCTAAACATGTAATGCTTTGGCCAAAGACTTTAGTAACAATCCGACGAGAGACCATGGGTAGACATCTCCTCGCAAGGAGTGGTGAATCCTTTATAGGCTATTCAAACACCTTCGGCCACTTCGACTTATTCCCAATCATACCGGGTCCATATCTCCTCGGAGATGCTTGCTTAAGATGTCAAAGCATAAGTCTCCATGACCAAGATGACTTGAATACCACAAGTCAAAGGAACATCGCACTTAAGCTGCAGTAAGAACTTCATTGACATATCCATATATGCAGAGAACCATATGAAGTCTTACAGCTGATCACTCCAATGGACTAGTTACCATAACTAGTATCCACGATTAACTCCAGACATCACAATGTCTCCAGCTAGTGAGAATCAGCTGCTTGAATACATCAAAGAGTATACCTCGTGCTAATCTCGACAGAATTGATGGTGTCCAAATCCATCAATTCATCGACTAGGGATAATTCCAATATATCACAATTACACATGTAGAAATACTCACTAGTTGTGATCCAATCACAAATTCTCTCATGCTGTGAATCGTATTGTGGACATTCAGTAAATGAGTTTAAGATCTAATCAAATAAATGAAAATATGTATACTCAAATAGTGAATCTTCATTTATCATATAAATGGTTTAATCATAAGGCGATTGCCTTAGGACACCTCTCATATATAGCTAACAAACTCCCACTTGGCCTAATGTCAATCGCCACGGTATCCAATACCATAAGCTCTAACATGACCCTCAAACTTACTTTGAGGTAAAACCTTAGTTAAAAGGTCTGCTAAGTTCCTTTCAGTGGGAATCTTCTCGATTTGTATTTCCTTCCTACTTATGATCTCTCTGATCAAATGATAGCGATGAAACACATGTTTGGATCATTGATGAGACCACATCAAGTTCAGGGATGAACTTCTTGATCCAAATCGCTTCCTTTGCTGCTTCCGAAGCTGCAGTGTATTTTGCCTTAATAGCAGAATCCGCTATAGTGTCTTGCTTGGAACCTTTCCAACTTATTGTGCCTCTATTCAAGGTGAACACGTACCCAGACTGAGACCTGAAATCATCATTGTCTGTCTGGAAGCTAGCATCCGTATACCCCGCGTATCAGCATGTTCCCTTCTCCATATATTAGGAACACATCCTTAGTTCTTTTAAAGTACTTAAGAATTGTCTTAACAGTCGCCCAATGATCTATTCCTGGATCAAACTAGTATCTTCTCATGACACTCAGAGCATACAATACAACGGACCTCGTACATAACATAGCATACATGATAGATCCTATTACGGATGCATAGGGAATCTTGCTCATGCAAATCCTCTCGTCTTCTGTGCGCGGCACATAGACTTTGAAAGGTGTATCCCATGCCTGATGGGAAGGAAACCTTTCTTGGATTCCGACATGCTAAACCTCTTTAGCACTCGGTCTATATATGTAGACTACGAAAGACCAAGCAACCGATTTGATCTATCCCTATAGATCTTAATCCCGAGGATGTAGGTTGCTTCTCCCAGGTCTTTCATGGAGAATGTTTTAGACAACCAAATTGTAACTGACTGTAAGACAGAAATATCGTTTCCTATAAGTAATATGTCATCGATATACAATACTAGGAACACGACTGCACTCCCACTAATCTTCTTGTACACACAGGGTTCGTTTGGATTTTGTGAGAAATTAAACCTTTTTATTGTCTCATCAAAACAAATATTCCAGCTCTTGGATGCTTGCTTCAGTCCATATATGGACTATTAAAGTTTGCATACCTTGGTTTTATCAACCGATGTGAAACCCTCGGGTTGTATCATATACACATCCTCGAGTAGGTTTCCGTTAAGGAAAGTCGTTTTCACATCCATCTGCCATATCTCATAATTATAATGAGCCACTATGGCCATGAGCATCCGAATGGATTTAAGCATAACAACTGGTGAATAGGTTTTGTCATAATCAACACCTTACTTTTGACGATAGCCTTTCGCCACTAATTTAGCTTTATAGGTAATTACATTACCATCCATGTCAGTTTTCTTCTTGAAAACCCACTTGCACTCTATAGGCTTAATACCTTTAGGTGGATCAACCAAGTTCTAAACTTGATTTTCATACATGGAATTCATTTCCGACTTCATGGCTTCAAGCTATTTGTCCCTTTGTGAACTTTTCAGAACTTCTTCATAACTAGTAGGCTCCTCATCGTCAATGAGTAACACGTCATTCGATTCACTTATGAGAAATCCATATCTCTCAGGAATGTTACGTGTTCTACCAGATTTACGAATATGTGGTGTCACAATAGGTCTAGCCGATGGCTCATCACTATGAGTTATCGGTTGTGGTGCTTCACCAAGTACCTCATCAATATCTATTAGAGTCTCTCGAGCCTCCTCAAGCTCAACGATACTCCCACTGTTTTCTTGCAAGAGAAACTCTTTCTCTAGAAACACAGCATGCCTTAAAACAAACATCTTTTGTTCTACAGGATGATAAAATTGGTAACCCCTTATTTCCTTAGGGTATCCAATAAATAGATATTTATCAGACTTAGCATCCAATTTATCTAATACAGTCCGCTTCACATAAGCAAGACAACCCCATATCTTCAAGTAAGATACATGAGGTTTCTTACTATTCTATATCTCATATGGAGTAGTAGAGACTACCTTAGTTGACATTCTATTTAGCAAGTAAACAGCTGTCTGAAGTGCATAGCCCCAAAAGGACTTGGGAAGATTCGTATGATTCATCATCGACCTGACCATGTCCAACAAGGTCCGGTTACGCTTCTCAGATACACCATTATGCTGCGGTGTATATGGCGGAGTCCATTGAGATAATATACCATTGTCTCTTAGATAATCTAGAAACTCTTGACTTAAGTATTCACCACCTTGATCCGATCGAAGTATTTTAATACTCTTGTCATGTTGTTTCTCTACTTCATTTCTGAATTCTTTGAACCTTTCAAAGGCTTCAGACTTGTGTTTCATCAAGAACACATACCCAAACCGTGAGTGATCATCAGTGAAGGTAATGAAGTAGCTATAGCCTCCTAAAGCTTGAGTTGACATAGGTCCGCATACATCAGTATGTATTAGACCAAGCAACTCTCCCACCCATTCACTTTTTTCTGTAAAAAGTAACTTAGTAATCTTGCCTTTTAAGCATGATTCGCATGTATCGTATGAATCCAATTCAAACGATTCTAGAATTCCACATCGGTGTAATTCGGACATGTCTTTCTTGCTTGCATGGCCAAGACGACAATGCCACATGTAGGAGTCTAATTGATTATCTTTTCGAGTATGCTTGTTGCTCGCTTCGATATTGAAAATGTCACTGGATACGTCCAATGTATAAATACATTGCTCAAAGTTCCAATCCCATAAAGAATGTTATTCAAAGTTACGTAACAATAATTGTTACTAAAAGTCAAATGATACCCATTTCTATTTAAACAATAAATAAAAATGATGTTCTTTATCAACAAAGGAACATAAAAGCAATTGTCCAATTCTAAGACAAGTCTTGTACGGAGTTTCAATAAATACGTTCCGATGGCGAGTGCAACAACCTTTGCTCCATTCACAGCATGTAAATTTGACTCTCCCTTGACGAGTCTTCTTCTATTCCTTAGCCCATGTATGTCATTACATATATGTGAGTCACACCCAGTATCCAATACCTAAGTGTTTAAGGAAATAGAATGACAATCAATAACGAAGATATCTGAAGAAGATTGGGCATCCGATGCCTTATTCTTCTTCACAGACTCAAGATAAATCTTGTAATTTCTTCATCAATGGACCTCCTTGCCACAATGATGGCAAGTGCCCTTTTGTACTGGTTCTGCCTTCCTAGCCTTTTTCGTCCCCTTCTGTTGTTCCTTTGACTTTCTCTTAGAACCTTTTTTTCGAGGAATCAACTAACAGCACCGTCCCCTGCTCATGCTTCACAGAAGGCTCCACAGTCTTCAGTATGTTGAGCAGTACCACAGATGAACCTTCTTGCATCTCAGATGTGAAGAGGAGCTTGGAGACTTCGAACCTTTCGAATCTCACTTGCTCATCAAACAACTCATAAAGATGAAAGACTATGGTATGAGCATCCATATGCTCATGGTGCTTCCACAGCTCAGGTATCATCGCGGCTAGCATGATGCAACTCCCCATTTCAGAATCAGTCACATGTTTCTGATAGGCCAACAATTGGTCCGGAGTTGCATTGTCACTAGGACGGACGGGAAGAGGCGCTTCGAGGACATTCGCAAGCTTTTCTACCTTGAGAACAATTCTCAGGTTGAATCCAAAAGCCAGTCCAAGAAGTTCGATCCAGTCAATTTATTTGAATCCAAAATAGAGTGCAAATTCAAAGACATCATGATCAATTGATTAATCTAGAAATACAAAATGAGCATATATGAGGAAGATGATTTAAAATGCATCAACATACATTCATAAATCCCATTCATTTTTTTCGAATTTCAAAAACCCCAAAATCACTTCGGGAGATCGTAGGTCCATCTCCGAATGGGATGATATCCAACATAGATATGAACAACCTTGGAGAGAGTCCAACAAGTCATTCATAGCTACAATGGTAGGTATCATGTATACCGATTGCATATCACATATATGCAACTATCACAATGTGCTATCAACTATTTGAATGTTTACACATATGTCGGGTTGTTAACTCATTAACAAGTATGCATCATATGCATAGCACCCAACTTCACCTCCCTTCACATCGACCTTGGAGAGAGTCCAACAAGCTGATGCTCCAGGTTAAAGCCAACCCATTAATCAAGATATAATTTTAATATGGTTAGAGTGCATTCAACCAATTAGCCCGGCTTGAAGAGATTCCAACAACCAAAGCTAACGATTGACCTCTGACTCTTACCATATTAGTATTAAACTATTCCATGGTTTGAATATGTTCGGGTTCGAGCCGGGCTTGGAGAGAGTCCAACAACCTAAACAAGAAACAGAACTCTGGTTCTAACCATATTAATGGAAGGTGTAGGCTTTAATATTGAGTAAGGGTTTTTATGTCTCATCCTCTTTGTATGCAAATAACTATTATCTATATGGCATGACATACATGACATACATCTACATGTCATGACACACATTTCATAATGATATACATCTAATGCAATTATATGACGACATACAATTATGACATGTACAAAATTTTCTTATATGTCATAACTATTTATGGAAATAAAATATGTTTGAGATTTGATTCCCAAAATCAAATCATGATTAAATTAGAAAACAAATTTCCAAATCTAATCACATATTTTATTTATGGAAGATCTCAATTAAGGAAAGACAAATTTAATTTAGGAAACAAATTTTTTAAATTGTCAAAACTATTTATGGAAATAAAATATATTTTAGATTTGATTCCAAATCAAATCATAATTAAATTAGGAAATAAATTTTCAAATCTAATCACATATTTTATTTATTGAAAGTGTTAATTTCCATAAATACTTCTAACCTTTCCAAAAGTAAAAGATTTCCATAGATACTTCTATACTTTCCAAAATTAGAAAATTTCCATAAATACAATTATGACTATCGCAAACTAATTTTACGATTATGTCAAAATACAACCTAAGCTCTGATACCACTGTTGGGTTTTCGGCATCGCGACGAGTGTGTGTTCGAACATGTTTCGTAAACATGTGCACAACGAAGAATTAAAAGCAATAAATCTAATTTATTACAACACACACATCACACACATGCATAGTATAAAATGTGTAGATATAATCGCAATTTTAAATTTTGCAATAAAAGAAAATTACTCTAGTTATACCTGACGTATCATGTGCAACGGGAATGGAATCAACCAGAGCGACTCTTGCTAGAATGCCTCTATCTGTATCCATGCCGAGTATCATCGGGATGGCTTCACAAAGCCACAAGCCTCATCTTCGTAGGAGTCACTAGCCTCGTGTCGAAGATGATGTGATCGAGAGAAGATCACAATTCGAATCAAAATTCGGATTCGAAAATGAGTCCCTAAAACTCGCTTCTCCGGAGTGATGTTCGTCAACCAATTGATGAATCCTTGGTCCTACACCTATGAGGATTACCGGAGATCGAATCCCCGACAAGGTAGCCGCTGTCGGAGCTCCAAACGTCGTCCAAACGACGCTCCGACACGCAAGGAAACAAGTTGTCCAAAAAACTGGACAGCTTGGTGGAGGAGTTGCACCGGCCAAAGAGGATGGCTGGCCAACCCTTGGTCACCGGAACCAAGGTGAGTCACTGGAGGGTCGCCTGAGGATGGTCGGCAGCAGAGTGGATGGCGGCACAAGGGGCTGGCGGCATGGACTGCTTGGGCGGCGGCAAGGAGAAGAGAGGGAGAGGAGAGGAGAAGTTTATTTCCCAAAATAAAACTTAGGGCTCTCCAAAACTCTAACCGCGTTTTTATAGAGCGCGTGTTTCTTAACCATTAAGAAAACTTTGTTGGTGCAACAATGCCCCAAGCATTTATATATTTTGATGTTTGGATAATCATCTAAGTTAGGCAATGTTTTGTGATCTAATTGTAAACATGTTTAAGTGACAGGAAAATCCAAGTATGAAGACTTGGTAAAAGACAAGTCCAAGTGTGATCTTGGCAAAGAGAAGTCAAAGGAAAGGTCTTGGTCTTGGCAGCGTAAGTCCAAGCATGTAGTCTTGGCTGCGTAAAGTCCAAGCAGTCCTTGGAAAAGAAAGACCAAAGGAAAGTCTTGGCGGCATAAGTCCAAGCATGTAGTCTTGGCGGCGTAAAGTCCAAGTGTACTTTAGCAAAGAAGAAACCCAAAGCATGACGAAACCGAAGGAAGCTTTTGAAGGCAAGCGCATGGATGGAGTCATGGACTCAAAGAAATCCTAGAGGCGCAAGGCTGATGGAGAAGCTAGAAGGTTAAGTCTAGGCTTAGGTTATGTTTTCAAGTATGAATTAGTCATACTTGGGGTGTGCCGATTAATTTGGAACATGGTGTCGGAATCGGTGCCCTTAAAATGCACATTAGAGGTTGGAAGGCTTAGCGATCATTGGGGTTATCCTAGTCGAGGCGGTGAGAGTCGACTCGGTTCACTTGCCGCTCTGTGATCGACATTATTAGCGATGTCGCCATAAATGCGCGTAGCCGTAGCGGTCGACTGGCGATATCGGTCGAGCGCACTCTTGGCGATCGGTGATAGTCTTCCGTTAGCGATGACGCAAATCCGCGAATCCATTTTGGCCCGTTAGAATCGGCGGCAGTCGACTGATGTAAGTCATCAGTCGACTGATAGACTTCCAATGGGAAAAAGAGGCTCTTTCCTATATAAAGAACCCAAGGGGAGCAAGAAGGGGCTAATGCATATATTCTGATCATTCTTCTAAGCTCCCACAAGTTTTCCAAGCTTTCTAAGTGTATTAATCTCCCTCCTCCTCTCAAATCTTCATTGTCATCTTTTGTAAGAAGAGGAGGTCTTTGTAAAGAGAAAGCTTCTTAGTGGAATTGCTCGGGTTGATCCACCTTAAGGATCGCCGTGGAATAGGAGCGTTATCTCCGAACCACGTAAAGGCCTTGTTAGCATTGGTTTTGTGTTTTTACATATATTATTTGTGCTTGCTTCCGCTAATCATTTTTGTAGAAACCGAAAAGCGCTATTCACCCCCCCCTCTAGCTTCCAAACGATCACTAACAAGTGGTATCAGAGCCCGGATCGCATCGGAAGATCTAACTATCAACCGGAGCATGGCATTTCAAGAGGGATATAGCACGGCAAGGCCTCCGTTTTTCGACGGCAACGACTTCGGCTATTGGAAAGGTAGGATGGAATACTATCTCATGAATGACATAGAAAATTGGTTTAGTATTGTAGATGGATTCGAAAAGTCGGTCGGCCAATTGAGCACCACTACCGACAAAAGATTGGACAAGAGAGATGGCCAAGAAAGCACAAGCAAATGCAAAAGCAACGACCACACTTCAATGTGGTCTATCCAGAGCAACTCTCTAAGGTCGGGCCTTCAACTCCATAAGAGCTTTGGGAGAAGCTCATCGAACTCAGCGAAGGATCGAAAGAGACAAGAAGGGCCAAGAGGATCTTTTGATTGTCCAACTCCAAAGCTTCACTATGAAGACAAACGAGACCGTGAGCCAAATGCACGGTTTCAAGGAAGTAGTCAACGGACTACACGTTATAGGTGAAAAGGTCGACAACCGTGACCTTGTAAGGTATGTATTACAAGCTTTCCCTAGGACTACCTTATGGGCCTCAATGGTAGATGCTTATAAGGTCTCTAGGGATCTTTCATTAGTCAAGTTAGATGAACTTTTTTGTGAATTTCAATTACATGAACAAGCTAACACTTCATCCAAAGAGAAGGGTATAGCTCTTTTTGTAGGAAAGAAGGAGAAGAAGAAGAAGGAGAAGAAGGAAGTGTCCTCCTCATCCGAATCCGAGGAAGACTCATCAAGTAGTGAAGATGAGTTATCGGCAAGCGAGGTGGCACATTACGTCAAGAAGTTTGGTGGGAAGTCAAGGAGACTCACCAAGAAGGATGTGAAGAGGATGTTCCAATCCTCAAGAGGTAAATTTTCAAATAATTCAAATTCTTCATCTAATGTAACTTGCTATGGTTGCAATAAGAAAGGGCACATCAAGCCAAATTGCCCGGAACTAAAGAAAAAAGAGGAGAAAGAAAAGAAGCATAAGGAGAAGAAGGAAAAGAAGGAAAAGAAGAAGAAAGAAGCAATGGTGGAACAAACATGGGACACTCTAAGTATAGAGGAGTCTTCCGACGATGAGGAAGTATGTCATGCCACCCGGAACTTAGCTCTTATGGCATTAGAGGAAGAAGCCGCGAGCTCAAGCGAGGAGTCCTCTTCATCTTCAAGTGATGATGATGAGGTAAACAACTCACCTAAAATAGATTTACTTTATAAGACTATTGCATGTTTACAAAATGCTTTAAATAGATCAAAAATTAGGGTTAAGGATCTAAAATTAGAAATCAAATCACTCAAAAGTGTAGATTCATCATGTTGCAAACAATCTAGTGATATTGATGAATGTACTCTTAGGGATGAAAATGATGAGTTAAGAAAAGAAATAGGTAAATTAAGAGCATGCCTAGAAAAATTCACTAATGGTTCTAAATATCTAGATATGATTATTAAAAATCAAAGGGCAATTTACAATAAGGCCGGATTAGGATATAGACCTAAGGAGAAAGAGGTAGCATTTGCATCCCTTGTTAGTAGAAAAACAATGATTAAAAGCAAGGGGAGAAAGGCATGGGTCCCAAAGAAATTTATAATTGATGCTAGTGGTCCTAAGATTTGGGTACCTAAGGATTGTGTTTTTCATGTGACATAGGTAGAAGAACCAAGCTTGTGGATAGTTGATAGTGGGTGCTCAAAGCATATGACCGGGGATGAGAGAAAATTCTCCACTATCAACCACACTAGCAAAGGAAAAGTGTCATTTGGTAATAGCGGCAAACTTAAAATTTTAGGAAAGGGCACCATTGAGGTATCTCCCAATCTTGTCATTCATAAAGTTCTATTAGTTAAAAATATGAAATTTAACTTACTTAGTGTAAGTCAATTATGTGATGCAAACTTTGATGTTAAATTTGATTCCTCAAAATGTTTTATAAGACACAAAACTATAAACGATTGCATGTTAGTAGGCTTTAGGAAATCAAATATATATTATGTTGATTTATCCTATGCTACTAATCCTTCCACTAAGTGTCTTATTGCAAAAGAGGAAGAAAGTTGGCTTTGGCATAGGAGGCTAGGACACATAAACATGAAGAATATAGCCAAAATAGCAAAATTGAAGCTAGTCAAAGGATTGCCTAGAGTCAAATTTCTCAAGGACAAGATGTGTGATGCTTGCCAAGAAGGGAAACAATCAAAAACATCACACAAAGGTAAAAATTTACTTAGTACCGCTTTACCATTAGAATTACTACATATGGATTTATTTGATTGTCATAGTACCCCATCTATAATTGGTAGTAAATATTGCTTGGTAATAGTAGATGATTTTTCTAGATTTACTTGGGTGTTTTTCTTGAAAAATAAAGATGAAACCTTAGGAATAATCATAGGATTTAGCAAAAGAGTAGAAAATGAAAGAAAACTCAAAATCAACCGGATCCGTAGTGATCATGGTGGAGAATTTGAGAATTCTAATTTCTCAAATTTTTGCTTAGAACAAGGGTACAAGCATGAATTTTCTTGTCATAGAACGCCTCAACAAAATGGGGTTGTGGAAAGAAAAAATCGTGCCCTACAAGAAGAGGCTAGGACAATGCTTAATGCATATTCCTTACCTAGCTACTTGTGGCGAGGAAGCTTGCTATATCCAAAATAGGGTATTGATTCATAGGTTTTTAGGAAAAACTCCTTTTGAATTGTGGAATGGTACAATTCCAACAATTCATTATTTTAAGGTCTTTGGATGCAAAATTTATATCTTAAATACCAAAGACAACCTAAGTAAGTTTGAGTCCAAAGCGGATGAAGGAATCTTAGTTGGATACTCATCCACTAGTGTAGGATATAGAGTTTACAATAAAAGGACTCAAAAGATTGAAGAATCTTCAAATGTTCAATTTGATGAAACTTCAAATACATACCCTAGGAAATCCCCTATTGATGATGATATAAATATTGAAAATCAAAAAATTACCAAACAATTTCAAGACTTAAACTTAGGGGGTAATGATCAAGGGGGAGGTTTGAATCAAGGGGGAGTAAGGGATGATTCCGATAATGAGCATAGGATTGAGGTTGATCATGATCAAACTCCATCTAACACACCTCCTAGAACCATAAGATTTCATCAAAGTCACCCTTTAGATCAAATTGTGGGTGAATTATCTCAAGGAGTTAGGACTAGGTCATTCCATAGGGATCCTACTAGTCATATTGCTCTAATCTCTCAAATTGAGCCCAAAACAATTAAAGATGCATTACTTGATCCGGATTGGATCTTAGCAATGCAAGATGAATTAGCTCAATTTGAAAGGAGTCAAGTATGGGAGTTAGTTCCTAGACCAAGTGAAAACACTATTATTACTACAAGATGGGTCTTTAGGAACAAACTAGATGACCAAGGGAATATCACTAGAAATAAAGCACGATTAGTTGCAAGGGGTTTTAATCAAGTTGAAGGACTTGATTATGATGAAACATATGCCCCGGTTGCTAGGTTAGAGTCCATTAGAATACTTTTAGCATATGCCTCCTATATGGGTTTCAAACTCCATCAAATGGATGTCAAATCGGCATTCCTAAATGGGTTTATTAAGGAAGAGGTGTATGTAGAACAACCTCCCGGGTTTGAAAATATGGACTGCCCAAACCATGTATACAAGCTTAGGAAAGCCTTATATGGTTTGAAACAAGCTCCCCGGGCTTGGTATGAAAGATTGTCATCTTTCCTAATCTCTAAGGATTTCAAAAGGGGTAGTATAGATCAAACTCTCTTTATAAAGTCAACATCTAAGGACATCTTTGTAGCCCAAGTGTATGTTGATGACATTATCTTTGGGTCAACAAATGATGAACTTCTTCAAGACTTCATTCAAAATATGGAAAAAGAGTTTGAGATGAGTCTAGTTGTAGAATTAAATTTCTTTCTAGGATTGCAAGTTAAACAAACAAGTGAAGGAATTTACATTTATCAAACCAAATATGCTAAGGAAATGATTAAGAAATTTGGTTTGGAAAATGCTAAGGTAGTGTCAATCCCAATGGCAACCAATACTAAAATAGATAGTGATAGTGAAGGAAAACAAATAGATCTTACCCTTTATAGGAGCATGATTGGTAGCCTCTTGTATTTAACCGCTAGTAGACCCGACATATTATTTGCGGTTGGTATGTGTGCTAGGTATCAATCATGTGCTAAGGAATCTCATTTAGTTGCCGTTAAGAGAATTTTAAGATATGTTAAAGGCACACTAAATGTAGGTCTATGGTACCCTAGGACTAGGTCCTTTGATTTGGTTGGGTACACCGATTCCGATTATGCCGGTTGCAAATTGGATCGGAAGAGTACTAGTGGTGGATGTCAATTCCTTGGGTCCTCCCTAGTGAGTTGGAGTAGTAGGAAGCAACCTTGTGTTGCTTTATCCACCACCGAGGCCGAATATGTGGCTATGGGTGGTTGTGTAGCTCAATTATTATGGATGAAACATACCTTAGAAGATTATGAGCTATCTTACTCCAACATGAAAGTATTTTGTGATAATGTGAGCACCATTAACTTGACCAAGAATCCAGTGCATCACTCTAGGACCAAGCACATTGAAGTGAAACATCACTTCATTAGAGACCATGTGGCTAAGGGGGACATTGAGCTTAATTACATTGAATCTAAGTCCAACCTAGCCGACATCTTTACCAAGCCTCTCCCCGAAATAGAATTTTCATCACTTAGGAGAGAACTTGGAATGTGCTTTGTAGAATAGAAATGTAGGTTTACATGATCCTATAGAAATACTAGGATTTATACCTTTAACCATCTCACAAAATACTTAGGAAACCATGATTTGTGTATTGAGCCACCTAGACAACATGTGAGATGTTAGGAAGATGCACTTGGATCATCATGCTTGTTATGATGCATTACTATGAACCAAAGTGTCATCTAGAGACATTAATCCTTCATTGGACCAATCATTGGGAAGGCCTATGTACAATTAATGTGCATATAGCTCCAAGAATATGATTGGAAATGTCAAATAAAATAAAATTTAAACTATGTCTATCAAATCTTGAGAAACAATTTCCTATTGATAAGCCAAAGTGATACAAAGTTTTGCAAAAATATCATAACTTTTGCAAAATCTCAAGATTGTGTCAATATCAAAATCTAGAGGTGATATAATTTTAAAATAATTTTTCCTTGATAGGAAATGTTCTAAAAATATTACCCACAAAATTTCGTGATTTTTTGATCTTTATTGAATTAATTATGAATTTTTTAATCTGGCCGAAAAGGCTATCAGACTGATATCAGTCGACTGGTACCTGACGCCAGTTCGACTGATATGACGATATCGAACCGGGCTTACCCGGTTCGTTATCAGTTCGACTGCCATTTATGGCAGTCGACTGACGCATGTAATCGCTCGTATGCGATCGGGTCGGTCGATCGATGTCTATCCCGATCGCCATTTACGGCATGATCGACACATACATAATCATTCGTATGCGATCGCTACGGTTCGATCGATCCATTCGATCACGACTAATCGGCAATGATCAAGTCGCATTTTTTAGGGATTTCCACCGGTTCGACTCGCCAAACCATCCCGATTTTCTCTCCTCTTCCTCTTCCGACGAACCTCCACCGCGCCGTTTAGCCGTTCTCCCTTGCTTTTCCGGCGTCTTCGCTGACCGGTGCTCCCATTTGGAGTGCTCTCAAACTCGAGGACCTTCTCTTGTCACTCCGTTCGCGCTCTAGTTTCCAGTCACTCGGCTAGGGTTCCGTGGTCCGGCACTGCTCTTTGTTCACCATGCCGCCTAGGTATATTTTCATTCCTGATCAATGTTTGTTTGTTCCTATGATTGTATTTCACTAACCCATGCTTGTCTTGTTGTCTCTGTCCATGCATCATCAACCTACATTGTGCATATTTTTTTTGTGTTGTCTTTTCACACATTTAGACTTAAGCACTTTGCTACTAAGCGTACTCGGGCACCTCCGACCAACGAGGGCCCGTCAAACCCTCGACCCCCTGTCAATCCTCGATTTCCAAACCCCGCACTTGAAAGTGCTTTCAATAAAAACAAATTCCAACTTATTCCACCTAGATCAATGGACCCCAATTTTCTTAAAGACTATTGTTTTGACATTGTTCAAATCATTCAACATTACAAACTTGAGTCTTTAGTCTTTTGTGAACATCATGTTAATATCACTCTTCTCTCTGAATTTTTCAACAACCTACGACCGGCTGGAGATGGGAGATACCGGACTCTCATTGCTCAGCGCGATCTGGATTTCAGTCCCCAGATCTGGACTGATTTTCTCGGTTGTCTCTCTTCCGAGAATGATTTCATCTTATATCCATCTTGGAGTGAACCTCTTCCACCTCCTTTTGAGGAGATTTCTTTGGATTCCCTTCACACTACTTTCTATCATTCTCCTCGACCTTTGAACACTAATCTATTTCAATCACAAGAACTTTCTGCCTTTGACAATGTCCTTTATAAGGTCATTGCTCATTGTCTTCTCCCTATAGTTACTCGTGGTTTAGCTTTGGTTCGCCCTCCACACTTACTTCTCATGCATCTCTTTCGTTCATACTTAGACATCAATATTGGCCTCAATACCTTCCATTGCATCACTCATTTCATAAGGCCAAACAATGGGAAGGTTCATATTCCTTTTGGAAATATCCTTACTCAATGGCTCAGCTCCGTTGGCATTGATGTCAATATAGGAGTCATTAAAGTCATGAATAGAAAATATGATCAGATGACTCGACGGAGTTTCTCCTTGGCGGGTCTGAAGGCCGACAGAGGATCCATTTTTTCGGGACCCAAAGACGACGGCTAGCGGTGGCGCTCGACACCGAGAGGATGCGCTCGAAGGAGTTCGAAGGTGTTCGAGGGTGTTCGAGGAGCGGATCTGGGAGACCGGCTGCTGCGGCGATCGTTATGCTAGATCCATCCTTCGTTGCTCGTTTCGATGCTTTTGCGGAGCGGGTAGACACACGCTTTGAGGAGCTTCGCCGAGAGCATCAGGAGCTCCTCTCCCTCGTGAGAGGGGTGCATCTGCAGCAGCAGGACATCTTGGCGATTCTCCGCCCTGCTGCACCTGGACACCCACCTCACGATGGATCGTCTTCTGCACCGATGGATGCTGAGGACGATGATCGTTAGCTCGCTTGTTTTTTTTTTCTTTTTGGCCGTATGTACGGCATAAACTCCTACTTGTGTCATAACTTTTGATTAATGAAATGAAATTGTGTCCTTGTTTTAATTCATTTCTATTAGTGTCTACAACTTGTTATTTGTCAAGTTTAGAAGTTGAGCATATAGTATGAAATTATGAATATTGATACGATACAATTACACTTTTTGTGTCATAATTTTGTTATTTTGAATATCGTATCAATCCATTAATCTGATGAGCATATTTTTCGTCTAATATTTTTCATATGTTATATTAGTCAAATAAAATGTGTATGACGAGTTTCGTGATTTTTGGACACCCACGGAATTTTCTACGCATTTTCAAACCTTGACTGAAAAATTCGATTTTCAATTTTGTCTGATATCGATCGCCTTTATTGGCGATGATCGCCAAGGCGATTGGTGATGCCTATTCGGTCGAATGACCTTTGTTTTGGAATAGAAAATGATTTTTCATCGGTTAAAAGGTTCAATTTTGGACATTATATGATTTCCACAGTATATACATGATAACTTGTATGGAAAGGCGGATTTTCTTGGTGCACTGGTTTAGGGGGAGCTACATCCCTAATTTCTATAATTGTTGGTGCACGGCTATGACATATTTGCTTATGCTATTGCTTATGCCTTGCTTCACATGTTATTTCCCCATCATGAAACATGTCTTGGATTTAGGGGGAGCTTCATATCAATTTTATACCTTTGTTCAAAGATATGTCAATTCTTCCTGCACTTATTGGATTAACTTTTCTCTTTTTGTTGTATGTCAAAGGGGAGAAGCGTTATTTAAGTTAGAATTCATATTGAAATATATTTATATGTATGTGTTAAAGACCTAACTTAAATGATTGTCAAACATCAAAAAGGGGGAGATTGTTGGTGCAACAATGCCCCAAGCATTTATATATTTTGATGTTTGGATAATCATCTAAGTTAGGCAATGTTTTGTGATCTAATTGTAAACATGTTTAAGTGATAGGAAAATCCAAGTATGAAGACTTGGTAAAAGACAAGTCCAAGTGTGATCTTGGCAAAGAGAAGTCAAAGGAAAGGTCTTGGTCTTGGCAGCGTAAGTCCAAGTATGTAGTCTTGGCTGCGTAAAGTCCAAGCAGTCCTTGGAAAAGAAAGACCAAAGGAAAGTCTTGGCGGCATAAGTCCAAGCATGTAGTCTTGGCGGCGTAAAGTCCAAGTTTACTTTGGCAAAGAAGAAACCCAAAGCATGACGAAACCGAAGGAAGCTTTTGAAGGCAAGCGCATGGATGGAGTCATGGACTCAAAGAAATCCTGGAGGCGCAAGGCTGATGGAGAAGCTAGAAGGTTAAGTCTAGGCTTAGGTTATGTTTTCAAGTATGAATTAGTCATACTTGGGTGTGCCGTGCGAACATGGTGTCGGAATCGCCCTTAAATGCAACATTAGAGGTTGGAAGGCATTAGCGATCGGGGTTATCCGACGATGAGTCGACTCGGACTCGACCGCCACATGCCGGCGCCATCGCATAAATGGCGTGGCCGTAGCCGATCGCAAGTCGGCTGCGATATCGATCAGCGCTCGCTGGCGGTGATAGTCTTCCGTTAGCGATGGCGGCGCAAATCCGTGAATCCCGTGCATTGAGCGCCGTTAGAATCGATGTGCGTCGATGATGTAAGTCATCAGTCGACTGATGGACCTCCAACGGGAAAAAGAGGCTCTTTCCTATATAAAGAGCCCAAGGGGAGCAAGAAGGGGCTAATGCATATATTCTGATCATTCTTCTAAGCTCCCACAAGTTTTCCAAGCTTTCTAAGTGTATTAATCTCCCTCCTCTCAAATCTTCATTGTCATCTTTTGTAAGAAGAGGAGGTCTTTGTAAAGAGAAAGCTTCTTAGTGGAATTGCTTGGGTTGATCCACCTTAAGGATCGCCGTGGAGTAGGAGCGTTATCTCCGAACCACGTAAAGGCCTTGTTAGCATTGGTTTTGTGTTTTTACATATATTATTTGTGCTTGCTTCCGCTAATCATTTTTGTAGAAATCGAAAAGTGCTATTCACCCCCCCTCTAGCTTCCAAACAATCACTAACAAACTTCTCCTTAGGGTTATTGGTTCATAACCAAAACCCATTAACCCGCTCCAATAACTTAAGTTAAAATAAACCGAACCGAGTTGGTATATTTTAAGTTAAAACGAACCGAATCAACTTTGGTTCATTCGTTTAAAATAAACCAAACCCCTTTGGTTTATTCTCCATCATTGGATTAGAACCAAACCAATTTGGTTCATCCATATGTCTTCATAAGACTCAACCCATCCATGCTTCCATTGCGACTGAAATAATTTCATGCTCGCTCCTTGTTTGGTCCAACCAAACCTAGTTTCTCTCGATTTGAGAATCTCATTCTCAAACTCGTTTTAAATCCTTTGGATTACGGTCGTTGTGCATGTGACCAAATAGGTTCTTGGTTTATGTTGGTCGTCTATAATTAACCATTAATTATAGAACGATTATGAGTGACACCTAGTAGTACATCACGATCCCCAATTAACCGAAAAATCAATGGTTGATCCAGAACTATTTCAGAAACCCTTCAGCAGCTACAATGAATTTTGCCCTGTTCCCTTCACGCATCTTATACCCATTTGGTTCAGGACATGATCTTTAGTGTCAGTCCTCACTAGATCGACTACGTCAAACCTAGCCCAAGTATCATTTCCTCGTCCTACGGATTCTAATTACTACACATGTATCCAAGAGTACCTTACTCTAAACATGTAATGCTTTGGCTAAAGACTTTAGTAACAATCCGACGAGAGGTCATGACTATACATATCCTCGCAAGGAGTGGTGAATCCTTTATAGGCTATTCAAACACCTTCGACCACTTCGACTTATAACCAATCATCCCGGGTCCACATCTCCTCGGAGATGCTTGCTTAAGATGTCAAAGCATAAGTCTCCATGACCAAGATGACTTGAATATTGTAAGTCAAAGGAACATCGCACTTAAGCTGCAATAAGAACTTCATTGACATGTCCATATATATGCAGAGAACCATATGAAGTTTTACAACTGGTCATTCCAATGAACTAGTTACCATAACTAGCATCCACGATTAACTCCGAACATCACAATGTCTCCAGCTAGTGAGAATCAGCTGCTTGGATACACCAAAGAGTATACCTCGTGCTAGTCTCGACAGAATTGATGGTGTCCAAATCCATCAATTCATCGACTAGGGATAATTCCAATACATTACAATTACACATGTAGAGATACTCACTAGTTGTGATCCAATCACAAATTCTCTCATGCTGTGAATCATATCGTGAACATTCAGTAAATGAGTTTAAGATCTAATCAAATATATGAAAACATGTATACTCAAATAGTGAATCTTCATTTATCATATAAATGGTTTAATCATAAGGCGATTGCCTTAGGACACCTCTCATATATAACTAACATCATTGCTGAAGGCCAAGAAGATAAAGTATGTAGATTGAAGAAATCTATATGTGGGTTAAAGCAAGCATCAAGACAGTGGAACATAAGATTTAATGAAGTGATTTTGTCTTATAGTTTCGAAATGTCAATGAGGATCATTGCGTTTTCCTGAAGAAGGACAAAGGAAAGTATGCTATTTTATCATTATATGTTGATGATATACTAATTGCAGGAAATGACATAGGTTTTGTGATAGAAGTAAAAAGTGACTTTCATCACAGTTTGACACAATAGATATGGGAGAAGCTGAATACATCTTGGGAGCAAAGATCATCAGGGATCGATCTAAGAGACTTTTAGGTTTGTCTCAAGAGTCTTATATAAATAAGATGTTACAATATTTCAGTATGTCTGACTGCATCATTGAACAGACACCTATTGTGAAGGGTACTGTTCTGAGCAAGAGTATGAGTCCCAAAACTCCTGATGAAATAGCCGAGATGAATAAAAAACCATATGCCAGTGCTATTGGTAGTTTAATGTACACTATGTTGTGTACTTGTCCCGGTATCAGCTATGTTGTTGGCTTAGTCAGTCGGTTCCAGTCAAACCCAGGACCGAGATACTGGAAGGCAGTGAAAAAGATATTCAGATATCTAAAAGCGACGACAGGTTATAGTCTCTGTTATTAAGGATCAAATATAAGTCTGAAGGGCTATTCAGATGCAGATTAGGCTGGGGATCTGGATGATAGAAAATCCATATCAGACTATGCGTTCTTGTTGAACGGTGACGCCATCTCCTGGAACAACAAGAAACAAGTCTGTGTGGCCTCATCAACTATGGAAGCTGAATATGTGGCATATTCAGCAGCTGTACAAAAATAAGTTTGGTTAAGAAGGTTCCTGAAACATCTGAAAATTGCTGAAGATAGTGGGAGTTCAGTGACTGTCTACTATGATAATCAAGTTGCTATAGCTTTTTCCAAGGATCCCAAATATCACAGCAAGGGCAAGCATATAGCTATAAAGTATAACTTTATCAGGGATATTGTTGCTAAGAAGAAGGTGATTCTTGAGTATATCCCTACACGAGCTATGCTTGCAGTTTCTTTTACTAAGTCGATGACTAGAGAGTCATTTAATGAGCATGTAAAGTCTATGGGACTTCGTAGAATGTAACAATTTTGTAATGACAATTGGATATTATAATTTGATTGTTTGAAATGTTAGTCATAATTTATTCAGTGTATGTGATGTTACATTTTGATAAGATCTCGATGAGCATGTTGACAGGTAGTAATTGGTCCTCTCACATGGATAATAATCTCTATTTCTTATGTACGAATAGGGGTAAGACTGTTGGTGCAACAATGCCCCAAGCATTTATATATATTTTGATGTTTGGATAATCATCTAAGTTAGGCAATGTTTTGTGATCTAATTGTATACATGTTTAAGTGACAGGAAAATCCAAGTATGAAGACTTGGTAAAAGACAAGTCCAAGTGTGATCTTGGCAAAGAGAAGTCAAGGAAAGGTCTTGGCAGCATAAGTCCAAGCATGTAGTCTTGGCGGCGTAAAGTCCAAGCAGTCCTTGGAAAAGGAAGACCAAAGGAAAGTCTTGGCGGCATAAGTCCAAGCATGTAGTCTTGGCGGCGTAAAGTCCAAGCGTACTTTGGCAAAGAAGAAACCTAAAGCATGACGAAACCGAAGGAAGCTTTTGAAGGCAAGCGCATGGATGGAGTCGTGGACTCAGAGAAATCCTAGGCGCAAGGCGTGATGGAGAAGCTAGAAGGTTAAGTCTAGGCTTAGGTTATGTTTTCAAGTATGAATTAGTCATATACTTGGGTGTGCCGATCGAGGAACATAGTGTCGGTCGAACTGACCCTTAAAATACAGCATTAGAGTTTGGAAGGTGTTATCGGTGGTGGTTATCGGTCGGCGATGAGATCGACTCCGTTCGGCTGACGGCCTAGTGGCGGTCATTGCCATCGTGGCGATCATTGCGCCGCAAAATCGCAATGGCGGGACCCGATCGACTCGATCGGCGCCCGTTGGCGGTGATAGTCTTCCGTTGGCGCTGACGGCGGCAAATCCCGCGAATCCGGTGTTAGAATCGCGGTCGTGATGAAAGTCATCGATCGTGATAGACCTCAGCGGGAAAAGAGGCTCTTTCCTATAAAAGAGCCCAAGGGGAAGAGCCTAATGCTTATATTCGATCTTCCTTCTAAGCTCCTACAAGTTTTCCAAAGCTTTCTAAGTATATTAATCTCCTTTCTCCTCTCAAATCTTCATTGTCATCTTTTGTAAGAAGAGGAGGTCTTTGTAAAGAGAAAGCTTCATAGTGAAATTGCTTGGGTTGATCCACCTTAAGGATCACCGTGGAGTAGGAGCGTTATCTCCGAACCACGTAAAGGCTTTGTTAGCATTGGTTTTTGTTTTTACATATATTACTTGTGTTTGCTTCCGCTAATTATTTTTGTAGAAACGAAAAGAGCTATTCACCCTCTAGCCTTCAAACGATCCCTTACAAGTGGTATCGAGCCGGATCGCATCGGAAGATCTAGCAATCAACCGGCGCCAGGATGGCATTTCACGAGGGGTATAGCAGGCGAGGCCTCCGTTCTTCGGCGCAACGATTTTGGATATTGGAAAGGTAGGATGGAGTATTATTTAATGAGCGATATTGAAAATTGGTTTAGCATTGTAGATGGTTTTGAGAAGCCGGTCGGCGATTGAGCACCACTACCAACAAAGGATTGGACAAGAGAGATGGCCAAGAAAGCACAAGCGAATGCAAAAGCAACGACCACACTTCAATGTAGTCTATCCAAGGAGCAACTATCTAAAGTCGGGCCTTTCAACTCCGCAAAGGAGCTTTGGGAGAACCTCATCGAACTCAACGAAGGATCCAAAGAGACAAGAAGGGCCAAGAGGGATCTTTTGATTGGCCAACTCCAAAGCTTCACTATGAAGACAAATGAAACGGTGAGCCAAATGCATGGGCGCTTCAAGGAGGTAGTCAACGGACTACACGTTATAGGTGAAAAGGTCGACAACCGAGACCTTGTGAGGTATGTACTACAAGCCTTCCCTAGGACCACCTTATGGGCCTCAATGGTAGATGCCTATAAGGTCTCTAGGGATCTTTCATTAGTTAAATTAGATGAGTTATTCTGTGAATTTCAATTGCATGAACAAGCTAACACTTCATCCAAAGAGAAGGGTATAGCTCTTGTTGTAGGAAAGAAGGAGAAGAAGAAAAAGGAAAATAAGGAGGTGTCTTCCTCATCCGAATCCGAGGAGGACTCATCAAGTAGTGAGGATGAGTTGTCGGCAAGTGAGGTAGCACACTACGTCAAGAAATTTGGTGGGAAGTCAAGGAGGCTCACCAAGAAGGATGTGAAGAGGATGTTTCAATCCTCAAGAGGTAAATCTTCTAACAATTCAAATTCTATCTCTAACGTGACGTGTTTTGGTTGCAACAAGAAAGGGCATATAAAGCCCAATTGCGGAACTAAAGAAAAGGAGGAGAAGGATAAGAAGAAGAAGGAAAAGAAGAAGAAGGAGGCGATGTTGGCACAAAGTGGGACACTCTAAGTATGGAGGAGTCTACCGGACGGTGAAGAAGTTTGCCATTCAACCCAGAACTTAGCCCTAATGGCATTGGAAGAAACCGGAAGCTCAAGCGAGGAGTCTTCTTCCTCGTCAAGTGATGAATCATCATCAAGTGATGATGATGAGGTAAATGACTCACCCAAAGTAGATTTACTTTATAAGACTATTGCATGCTTACAAAATGCTTTAAATAGATCAAAAACTAGGATTAAGGATCTAAAATTAGAAATCAAATCATTTAAGAATATAGATGCATCATGTGATAAATCATCTAGTGATGATAAGTGTACTCTTAGGGATGAAAATGATGAGTTAAGAAAAGAAATAAGTAAATTAAGAACATGCCTAGAAAAATTCACTAATGGTTCCAAATATCTAGATATGATTATCAAGGACCAAAGGGCAATTTACAATAAGGCAGTTTAGGATATAAACCTAAGGAGAAAGAGGTAGCATTTGCATCCCTAGTTAGTAGAAAATCCATGATTAAAAGTAAGGGGAGAAAAGCATGGGTACCAAAGAAATTTATAACTAATGCTAGTGGTCCTAAGATTTGGGTACCTAAGGATTGTGTTTTTCATGTGACATAGGTAGAAGATCCAAGCTTGTGGATAGTTGATAGTGGGTGCTCAAAGCATATGAACGGTGATGAGAGAAAATTCTCCACTATCAACCACACTAGCCAAGGAAAAGTGTCTTTTGGTAATAGCGGCAAACTTAAAATCTTAGGAAAGGGCACCATTGAGGTATCTCCCAATCTTGCTATTCATAGAGTTCTATTAGTTAAGAATATGAAATTTAACTTACTTAGTGTAAGCCAATTATGTGATGCAAATTTTGATGTTAAGTTTGATTCCTCAAAATGCTTTATAAGACACAAAACTATAAATGATTGCATGTTAGTAGGCTTTAGAAAATCAAATATATATTATGTTGATTTATCTTATGCTACTAATCCTTCCACTAAGTGTCTTATTGCAAAAGAGGAAGAAAGTTGGCTTTGGCATAGGAGACTAGGTCACATAAACATGAAGAATATAGCCAAAATAGCCAAATTGAAGCTAGTCAAAGGATTGCCTAGAGTCAAATATCTCAAGGACAAGATGTGTGATGCTTGTCAAGAAGGGAAACAATCAAAAACATCACACAAAGGTAAAAACTTACTTAGTACCGCTTTACCATTAGAATTGCTACATATGGATTTATTTGATTGCCATAGTACCCCATCTATAATTGGTAGTAAATATTGCTTGGTAATAGTAGATGATTTTTCTAGGTTTACTTGGGTGTTTTTCTTGAAAAATAAGGATGAAACCTTAGAAATAATCATAGGATTTAGTAAAAGAGTAGAAAATGAAAGAAAACTCAAAATCAATCGGATCCGTAGTGATCATGGTGGAGAGTTTGAGAATTCTAACTTTTCAACTTTTTGCTTAGAACAAGGGTACAAGCACGAATTTTCTTGTCCTAGAACACCCCAACAAAATGGGGTTGTGGAAAGAAAAAATCGTGTCCTACAAGAAGCGGCTAGGACAATGCTTAATGCATATTCCTTACCTAGCTACTTGTGGGCGGAAGCGGTTAATACCGCTTGCTATATCCAAAATAGGGTATTAATTCATAGGTTTTTAGGAAAAACTCCATTTGAATTGTGGAATGGTACAATTCCAACAATTCATTATTTTAAGGTCTTTGGATGTAAAGTCTATATCTTAAATACCAAAGACAACCTAAGTAAATTTGAGTCCAAAGCGGATGAGGGAATCCTAGTTGGATACTCATCCACTAGTGTAGGATATAGAGTCTACAATAAAAGGACTCAAAAGATTGAAGAATCATCAAATGTTCAATTTGATGAAACTTCAAATACATACCCTAGAAAATCCCCTATTGATGATGACATAAATAATGAAAATCAAGAAATTACCAAACAATTTCAAGATTTAAACTTAGGGGGTAATAATCAAGGGGGAGGATTGGATCAAGGGGAAGTAAGGGATGATTCCGATAATGAACATAGAATTGAAGTAGATCATGATCAAACTCAACTTGATACACCTCCTAGAACCATAAGAGTTCATCAAAGTCACCCATTAGATCAAATTGTGGGTGAATTATCTCAAGGAGTTAGGACTAGGTCATTCCATAGGGACCCCACTAGTCATATAGCTCTAATTTCTCAAATTGAGCCCAAAACATTAAAGATGCATTGCTTGATCCGGATTGGATCTTAGCAATGCAAGATGAATTGCTCAATTTGATAGGAGTCAAGTGTGGGAGTTAGTTCCTAGACCAAGTGAAAACACTATTATTACTACAAGATGGGTCTTTAGGAACAAACTAGATGACCAAGGGAATATCACTAGAAATAAAGCACGATTAGTTGCAAGGGGTTTTAATCAAGTTGAAGGACTTGATTATGATGAAACATATGCCCCGGTTGCTAGATTAGAGTCCATTAGAATACTTTTAGCATATGCCTCCTATATGGGTTTCAAACTCCATCAAATGGATGTCAAATCGGCATTCCTAAATGGGTTTATTAAGGAAGAGGTGTATGTAGAACAACCTCCCGGGTTTGAAAATATGGACTACCCAAACCATGTATACAAATTTAGGAAAGCCTTATATGGTTTGAAACAAGCTCCCCGGGCTTGGTATGAAAGATTGTCAACTTTCCTAATCTCCAAGGATTTCAGAAGGGGTAGTATAGATCAAACTCTCTTTATAAAGTCAACATCTAAGGACATTTTTGTAGCCCAAGTGTATGTTGATGACATTATCTTTGGGTCAACAAATGATGAGCTTCTTGAAGACTTTATTCAAAATATGGAAAAAGAGTTTGAAATGAGTCTAGTTGGAGAATTAAATTTCTTCCTAGGTTTGCAAGTTAAACAAACTAGTGAAGGAATTTACATTTATCAAACCAAATATGCTAAGGAAATGATTAAGAAATTTGGTTTGGAAAATGCTAAGGTAGTGTCAACTCCAATGGCAACCAATGCCAAAATAGATAGTGATAGTGAAGGAAAACAAATAGATCTTACCCTTTATAGGAGCATGATTGGTAGCCTCTTGTATTTAACCGCTAGTAGACCCGACATATTATTTGCGGTTGGTATGTGTGCTAGGTATCAATCATGTGCTAAGGAATCTCATTTAGTTGCCGTTAAAAGAATTTTAAGATATGTCAAGGGCACACTAAATGTAGGTCTATGGTACCCTAGGACTAGGTCATTTGAATTACTTGGGTATACCGATTCCGATTATGCCGGGTGCAAATTGGATAGGAAAAGTACTAGTGGTGGATGCCAATTTCTTGGGTCCTCCCTAGTTAGTTGGAGTAGTAGGAAGCAACTTTGTGTTTCTTTATCAACCACCGAAGCCGAATATGTTGCTATGGGTGGTTGTGTAGCTCAACTATTATGGATGAAACATACCTTAGAAGATTATGAGCTAACTTACTCCAACATAAAAGTACTTTGTGATAATGTGAGCACCATTAACTTGACCAAAAATCCGGTGCATCACTCTAGGACCAAGCACATTGAAGTGAAACATCACTTCATTAGAGACCATGTGGCAAAGGGGGACATTGAGCTTAATTACATTGAATCTAAGTCCAACCTAGCCGACATCTTTACCAAGCCTCTCCCCGAACTAGAATTTTCATCACTTAGGAGAGAACTTGGGATGTGCTTTGTAGAATAGAAGTGTAGTTTTTGCATGATTCTATAGAAATACTAGGATTTATACCTTTAACCATCTCACAAAACACTTAGGAAACCATGATTTTTGTATTGAGCCACCTAGACAACATGTGAGATGTTAGGGAGATGCACTTGGTTCATCATGCTTGTTATGATGCACTATGAACCAAAGTGTCATCTAGAAACATTAATCCTTCATTGGACCAATCATTGGGAAGGCCTATATGCGATTAATGTGCATATAGCTCCAAGAATATGATTGGAAATGTCAAATAAAATAAAATATAAACTATGTCTATCAAACCTTGAGAAACAAATTCCTATTGATAAGCCAAAGTGATACAAAGTTTTGCAAAGATATCATAACTTTTGCAAAATCTCAAGATTGTGTCAATATCAAAATCTAGAGGTAATATACCTTTAAAATAATTTTTCCTTGATAGGAAATGATCTAACAATATTACCACGAAATTTCGTGATTTTGATCTTTATTGAATTAATTATGAATTTTTAACCGCCAAAATTGCTATCGATCGATATCATCGATCGTACCTAACGCGCTCGATCGATACGCCAATATCGAACCAAGCTCACCGGTTCGTTATCGATTCGACCGCCATTTATGGCGATCGATCACCATCGATCGCCCGCCATTTATGGCGGCGATCGATCGACGCGCATGTAATGGTTCGATGCGATCGGGTCGGGTCGATCGATCACCATCGATCGATCGCCATTTATGGCGGCGATCGACGCTGCATGTAATGGTTCGTATGTGATCTGGTTAGTTCGACCGATATCCATCGTTACCGCCGACTAAAGGCATCGGCGGTCGTCGCGTTTTAGGGCTTTCCACCGGCTCGACCGCGAACCTCTCGACTTCTCTCCTTCTTTCCTCGTCCGACGATCGTCCACCGCACCTTCTTGCCGTTCCTTTTTGTTTTCCGGCGACTCCATCGACACGTAATCAGTGCTCTCCAACTCGAGAAGCTTCTCGTGTCCCTCCGGTCGCGCTCTAGGGTCCAGACACTTGCTAGGGTTTCGTTGTCCGGCACTAATCCTTGTTCACCATGCCACCTAGGTATATTTTCTTTCATGATCATTGTTTTGTTTTGTTCCTATGATTTTCACTAACCCATGCTTATCTTGCTCATGCATCATCAACCTACATTGTGCATTTTTTGTCTTTTCGCCCATTTAGAATTAAGCATGTTGCTACTAAGCGCACCCGGGCACCTCCGACCAATGAGGGCCCGTCGAACCCTCAACCATCTGTTGATCCTAGATTTCCAAATTCCGCCCTTGAAAGTGCGTTTCATAAAAACAAATTCCAACTTATTCCACCTAGGTCAATGGATTCCAAGTTTCTTAAAGACTTTTGTTTCGACATAGTTCAAATCATCCAACATTACAACCTTGAGTCGTTGGTCTTCTGTGAACATCACGTAAACATCACCCTCCTCTCTGAATTTTTCAATAACCTACGACCGGTTGGAGATGGGCTGAGATACCGGACTCGCGTTGCTCAGCGCGATCTGGATTTCAGTCCCCAGATCTGGACCGATTTTCTCGGATGTCTTCCTTCCGAGAGTGATTTCACTCTATATCCATCTTGGAGTGAACCTCTTCCATCTCCCTTTGAGGAGATTTCTTTAGATTCCCTTCATGATACCTTCTATCACTATCCTCGACCTTTGAACACCAATTTATTTCAATCACAAGAACTGTCTGCTTCTGACAATGTCCTTTATAAGGTCATTGCTCATTGTCTTCTTCCCATTGTTACCCGTGGTTTGGCCTTGGTTCGCCCTCCACATCTACTTCTCATGCATTTCTTTCGTCAATACTTAGACATTGACATTGGTCTAAATACCTTCCAATGCATCATTCATTTCATAAGACCAAACAATGGGAAGGTTCACATACCATTTGGAAATGTCCTCACTCAATGGCTCAGCTCTGTGGGCATTGATGTGAATATAGGAGTCATTAAAATCATGAATAGGAAATATGATCTCAAGGCCGAAGGATCCGTCTTCCGGGACCCAAAGACGGGCGGGCCGCCCGGCACCGTGAGGATGCCGCGGAAGGTGTTGGCCGAGGATGGTGCCGCAGGAGTAGCCGAGGTGGTGCCGCAGTGTTGGCCGAGGGGACCGCCGCAGGGAGACCGCTGCAGCGATACTAGTCTACCGGACACATCCCTGCCCGCTTCGATGCTTTGCGGAGCGGTGGACACACGTCTAGAGGAGCTGCGCCTAGAGCATCAGGAGCTCCTCTCCCTCGTGAGAGAGGTGCATCGGCAGCAGCAGGACATCTTGGCGATTCTTCGCCCTGCTGCACCTGGACACCCACCTCACGATGGATCGTCATCGGCACCGATGGATGCTGACGACGACGATCGTTAGATCACTTATTTTCTTGTTATTCTCTTTTTGGCCGTATGTACGGCATAAACTCCTACTTATGTAATGACTTTTGATTGATGATATGAAATTGTTTTTATTCACTTATATTAGTGCCTACAATTTATTGTTTATCAAGTTTAGAAGTTGAGAATATAGTACGAAGTTTTGAATGTTGATACGATACAATTACACCTTTTGTGTCATGAGTTTTTGTTGTTTTAAATATCGTATCAATCCATCAATCTGATGAACATATTTTTTCGTCTAATATTTTTCATATGTTATACTAGTCGAATAGAATGTGTATGCCAAGTTTCGTGATTTTTGGACACCCACGTAATTTTCTACGCATTTTCAAACTTTGACCAAAACTCAAAGCAATACGATCGCCATGGTCGGTAGCTGATCGATGCTCCAAATGAATCCTGTCACTGCTTTTGAATGGAAAGTGGTTTTTTCATCGGTTAAAAGGTTCAATTTTGGACATTATACAATTTCCACAATATATATATGATACCTTGTATGGAAAGGCGGATTTTCTTGGTGCACTGGTTTAGGGGGAGCTAAATCCCTTATTTATATAATTGTTGATGCAAGACTAGGACATATTTGCCTATTGCTTATGTTTTGTTTATCATGAAACATGTCTTGGATTTAGGGGGAGCTTCATATCAATTTTATACTTTTATTCAAGATGTGTTAATTATAATTCTTTCCTGCACTTATTGAATAACCTCTTCCCTTTTTGTTGTATGTCAAAGGGGGAGAAGGGACATTGAAGTTAGAATTCATATTGAAATATGTTTATGTATTAAAGGTCTAACTTAAATGATTGTCAAACATCAAAAAGGGGGAGATTGTTGGTGCAACAATGCCCCAAGCATTTATATATATTTTGATGTTTGGATAATCATCTAAGTTAGGCAATGTTTTGTGATCTAATTGTATACATGTTTAAGTGACAGGAAAATCCAAGTATGAAGACTTGGTAAAAGACAAGTCCAAGTGTGATCTTGGCAAAGAGAAGTCAAGGAAAGGTCTTGGCAGCATAAGTCCAAGCATGTAGTCTTGGCGGCATAAAGTCCAAGCAGTCCTTGGAAAAGGAAGACCAAAGGAAAGTCTTGTGCATAAGTCCAAGCATGTAGTCTTGGCGTAAAGTCCAAGCGTATTTTTGGCAAAGAAGAAACCTAAAGCATGATGAAACCAAGGAAGCTTTTGAAGGCAAGCGCATGGATGGAGTCGTGGACTCGTGAGAAATCCTAGAGGCGCAAGGTCGATGGAGAAGCTAGAAGGTTAAGTCTAGGCTTAGGTTATGTTTTCAAGTATGAATTAGTCATACTTGGAGTGTGTCATCGACCGAACATGGTGTCTGGCCGAATCGCCTTTAAAATATAGCATTAGAGTTTGGAAGGTCATTATCGGTCGACCGGGTGGTTATCCTGGTGACCGATGACGACCGATCGACTCATCGGCTGCGCTATCAAGATCGCCATCATTGGCCATCGCAGCGATGGCCCTCGATGACCGTGGCCGTGCGATCAGCTATCGATCGAACTACCAGCTGGCGGTCGATAGTCTTCCCGTTGGCGATGACGACGGCAAATCCCGCGAATCCGGAATCGGCGGCGATCGATGAAGTCATCAGATAGACCTCCAATGGGAAAAAGAGGCTCTTTCCTATAAAAAGAGCCCAAGGGGAGCAAGAAGAGCCTAATGCTTATATTCTGATCTTCCTTCTAAGCTCCTACAAGTTTTCCAAAGCTTTCTAAGTATATTAATCTCCTTTCTCCTCTCAAATCTTCATTGTCATCTTTTGTAAGAAGAGGAGGTCTTTGTAAAGAGAAAGCTTCATAGTGAAATTGCTTGGGTTGATCCACCTTAAGGATCGCCGTGGAGTAGGAGCGTTATCTCCGAACCACGTAAAGACTTTGTTAGCATTGGTTTTTGTTTTTACATATATTACTTGTGTTTGCTTCCGCTAATTATTTTTGTAGAAACGAAAAGAGCTATTCACCCCCCCCTCTAGCCTTCAAACGATCCCTTACAAAGACCATTACTTATATAATAGTTTTGGAAGCTATATGTATAGAGATACATACCTATAAGCTGGGGGGTCATCTTGATATGTGTATCAAGATAAGATCATTTAAGAAAAGTGATCGAAGTAAATGTTTCCACCATTTACTATACATGTTTATAAGCCAGATTCGAATTCATATGTTGAATTCAGGATTAGACATTTGGAATGTTTGGATCAAAATCTGTACGATGTTGAGGTAAACATGCGCTCTTTATTGATGAAGAGAATAACATCGTAGCATGTGATTCATACCACATGTGCTAAGGCGACAATAAAGGTAGTAGGAGAATGGATCCTTGTTTCTCTACTATGTGAGCCCTTTGAGATTATATGTTAATCTCAACATTTGCCCTAAAAAGGATCCTTGTTTCTCTACTATGTTTCTCTACTATGGTCTGCTTGAAGTTTTAATCAGGGCCTGCTACTTTAGCATGTAAACCTATTGACTATGGATGATTCGATTTATGTAACATGACTAGGAAAGTGACTGATTAATATAAATATAATATATATTCACACTAAAAAGGAAGATTAAATATATTTGCATCTTTTGAGAATTATTTACTGGTCGGTTCATTTCTATTATGTATGGAAATGTTTGTGAATATTGAGAATATGGAACATACTCTTGACTTAATGGTCATTATGAAAGATTAGTGATGTTCATATTGATGTAAGTGGAGATTATTTAATCTAGGCAAATAGTAAGATATTATATCCAGGAAAACTGTTAAGTACCACCAGGAGAATGGTTCATCACCACCTTGAAAAATGACTGTGTGCCACTTAGAGGATGACAATGGGCCATGAGATGAATGACTATGTGTCATTCAGAGAATGGTTATGTACCATTTGAAGAGCGGCTAAGTTAGGCGTAACAATTTTTCTTAGCATTGATCGCTCTATGAGCAGCTATGTAAGGTGTAATAACTTTCTTAGCATTAGATTGCTCAGTGTGCTTGCTGTCGCACGAATCATTTTTCTATGTATAAATTAGTTCTTCTAATGGTCTTTGTGACTATTAATCTCTATTCTATTAGTCTTTTGGGACTATGATCTCCAATTCGATGCTGGTCTATGTGACTGAATACTTCTGTTAGTCATTTGAGACTATTGATTCCGGCTCAATTTAGTTTATGTGACTAAATATCTCTTATTGATCTATGTGACATGCTTTGGACGAGTGAGAGATGTAAGACGTGAAGCCGTTACTGCGCGCACTGCACAGTAACCGCACTATGCGTAGGTGTATGCACTCAAAGGAGTGCGTGCACGCTGCATCGCTGTAGCGGAGACACCCCCTTTATAAGGGGGTGTGCGTCCAAAGCTTTGGGGTTGGCTGTAGAGAGGAGTTCACGAGCGGAGCTTGTGCGATTTGAGTGTTGAAGTTCTATCGGAGAGAAATCAAAGAGCAGAGAACACCAAGGTGCGGCTGGATCTTGGTTCGTGGAGAAGAAGGATCTTTTCGGCATGATTGACCCTCAGACAGCAAACAAATTCATCTTCCTGACATCCCTACAGCGCTAACGTGATCCCTATAAATTTTATTTTAATCTGCATTTCAACTTCTTCTATTCTTCCCGTTTTAACTTAGTTCAAACTTTAAAACGACCAACACCTCCCCCAGTCACAGTCTCAAGTCCATGTGTTGCTTCCTCTGCTGCTGGAAATGACTTTAATCCGTGACCTGCCATGTTCGACAGCAAGGATTGGTTTTGTGTAGAATTTATATAATGGATCTACAACAAACCAAAAGAAAATTAAAAAAAAAACTTGTGCATTCTCCTCACATCTTCAAGAGGTAGCCCTTGCAGCTGCTGCCGTTTATGTCTCTCGAGGAGGCCATCTTGATGGGCTGCGCTCTGGGTTCGCGATTGAGGTTGTGCCGATACTCCACAGCTACCTGCTCGAAAACCTCGAATTCGAACATCGAACATGTTGATCTTGATCTTGGGCACCATGAGATCTCGCACATAGGCAAAGGCGAGTTGATCCCTGGAGTTGAATGCGGCGAGCTCGTTGAAGAGGAGGCAGGAGAAAAGGTTACTCTTCAATTTATGACTCCTCAGTATCAGCGCAGTGTCTGGAGCATCTGAAAAGGAAAAGGAAGATAGTACATGATTTCTTTGTTCAGCAAAGAAGAAGCAATCACAAGAACAGAGTAATGGTCACCTGTTGTGTAAGGAAGCTTGTTGGTTGACCATGGCTGTAGCCCATTCTCGCAGTATGTCTCCATTTGCACCCTTAACGACTCAAAGTCTGCCCACTTCTTCCACCTCGCAGTCGCGATGGCCTCCTCCATGGTGTGGATGTTAAACGGGTGCTTCGATATCGCCATGTCTGCATCTGGTAATACAATAAGAGAATGGATCAAGAGCAAAGGATCCACCGTCAGTTGCAGCTTGGCGTCCAGCCACACGCTGAACTTTGAATTTGGGAAGAGCCGCTGCACCAGATACTTGGGAATCACTCCATTCATTGCTGGGTTGTCGTAGGGCAATTGGTCACCGCGAAGTCTGACGATCCTCCACGCTCCGACCATGTTTACTTCCTCTTCGTTGGCGGAGAGGATATTGTGGGCGACGAGGACTTTGTGGGTGTTGTCCTCGATGAACATGAAGAAGCAAACAGAGGCTATTGTGTGAGATCCCAAGCCCCTCGGCTGCCGGAGTTTGTCATGGTCACCAATGATCGATGATACCACGACTACGCCGTCGCATTTTTCCATGGCCAACCTGTCTAGATTCAAGAGCACACTAATTTTGCCGTATCATTATACAAATAAATGCACGAAATCAAAATGGTTGCTTCGATTAATGTATCTTCTGATCAAAGAATTGAAATATCAAACTGCGTGTTGAAGACAGACAAGAAACTTAAATTTCAAGATTGATTTTTTTTTTCCTTTTCTTTTGGCATCATCCAAAAGTTCAGAAAAAACGAACCAGATTCTTTGACGGGGAATTCCTGCAAGAATCCGCACGGGATTGCCACCCGATCGACATGGCTGTGATGGAAGAAGGACTTCCTCTTCTTGGCGGAGAAGTTTCCGGAAAAGCCATCTTCTTTTCCTTCTACATACCTCAGAACAGGGGAGGACGTCGAATTCCGGCAGATATTGCGGATCTCGTGGAGAACTTTACCGTAATCTTCTCCAAGGATGAAGAAAAACATATCAAAATCAGATATTGGACGGAGGAAGCAGAGAATTGGGAGGTAGAAAGCGCACCGGAGAAGGGAACAGAGGTGGTGCAATCGGCGTGGGCAGTGGGGAGGGCGTATTTGTGCTTGTCATAGGAGAACGGGTAGGAGAAGCCGAGGGAGGTTAGGAAGGGCTGCGGGGAGCGGAAGAGGCAGGTGGAGTGGGTGAAGGAGACGTAGAGAGCAATGGGGAGGGTGGCAAGGAGGTAGAGGAGGGACAGACAGAGGAGTTTGGATTGGAAGAGGAGGGAGGGGTGTTGTCACATTAACATGCCCCATTTCAGCAGTTAAAATTGCATTTGGAGCATTTGGATTAGAGACGATCCACCTTGGACATATAAAACTCATATGAAGTCGTTGTTTATCATTATCGTGGGAACCGTGGTATAGAATTTTAATGAATATCAATTTGATATATTTTATTAATTTTTTAATAAGGCAGATGATCCCTCCTTCCTGCTCATCATGATCAACCCAAGTGGTTTGGCCCGTCACAGTATGCTCAACGCTCAGTGTGCACTCTCCGATTCGACTCGACTCGACGTGACATCTTCCACCATGGTAACTCGAGCCCATCCATGTAGCTTAACAATTTGAGTCTTATTGGCGGCTCAGCTCCCATCGATAACCCCTTGCAAAACAGTACATTATTTTAGCATCATACTTGGGAAAATTGAGTTAGGATGTTAGGATGATGCAGGGCAATAAATTAGGAGAGTTAGGGTACATTTGATTCAAGATTATTATTGATAATTTTTATTATTTATTTAATTTTATTTGATCAAGTAACGAGTCATTCTCAAATCATAAATGTGTCCATTACGTCAGCAAATAGGACGTGCAATCCGGAATCACATTTTCTCAAAAAGTAAAAATTTTCTTGATTCCAAAACTATCTAATAAATGAGATTATATTTCGTAATCTTAATTATGTGATTATTTGGTAATCACATAGTCAGGATTTGTTAGTTATATGCTAACGTTGGGACATGTAGTCATTGGTGATGGGTAATTATCCATCACCCTATGTTCTCAACTTCTCTTCTTCCCTTCTATATATTCAACCTTCTTAATGAGAAGAAAGGTTGGAGAAATAATTAGGGAAGGTTGTGGAGTTGCTGCTCGTGAAGGGGGGTGCTAGTGAGAAGCTTCATTGAGGGTTGTGCACGAGTGAATCAAGAAATGTTGAAGTTTCTTGTGTGCAAGTGTTGTGAGGAGGCAACCAAGAGTTCTCGTGTACAAGTACTTTATGAGAAGGTAAGCACTACAGAGTAGGGAGAACTCTTTTTTTGTTGAGTAGAACAAGAGATCATCGTCTTCGCCGAACTTAGGGTTGCGAGGTTGTGGAATTGTGGTTGAAGTTCGAGTTAACCCTCATGATTTTCATTCCGACTGCGAGCGTTCTGCAAGGATTAGAGTTAGCGACAAGGTTTCTGTCCAGAGCAATTCAAAATCGTGCAACATCTACATTACGTAAGGTATACTTATGTTTCCATAATATTTTTATAAGTTGTACCAACACTGGTATCATTGCCAGATTAAATACGAAATCGAGTTTGCGTTCAACGATTTCTTAAGATAGAACTCGAGGAATGGTTGTCGTGTTTGAAATCGCAGAATGTTGTTCTGTTATGTGTCACTGTCTTTGTGGGGAAGATGAATAGTGTCGGTTGTGGGCCTATTGATGCTAGACCCGAGCACAGTAGGAGAAACAGTGGTGGAGCACTGTTGGTGCTTAGGCGCAATAGCAACACCGTGAAGAAATCTAGTGCACGAGCGGAGAAACATTGTATGCACTGTGGTGCTCAGTTGTGCACCTATTGCTCGACCGCCTGCAGAGGTGCTCAGATGCACACAGAGATGCTCGGTTGTGCGCCTGTTGCTCGGTGGCGCGCAGAGTGCTCGATTGCAGGCCTAGTGCTCGGTCGTACAAAGAGGTGCTCGGCCATACCACTAGGTGCTCGGCCAGAACACTAAGTGCTCAACCAGAACACTAAGTGCTCAGCTAGCACAAAAGTGCTCGGCCATAGTATTAGGTGCTCGGCTAGAGCACAAGGTGGTTGGCAAAAAGCTTATGGTGTTCGGCTAGCACTGTTGGTGCTCGGTCGTGACTTGTTCTACTCGGGAAAACATTGTAAGTGCTCGGCTAGCACAAGTGGTGCTCGACCAAAACCTGTGGTGCTTAAGACGTGGCTTATGGAGCTTGTAAGTGCTTTATGAAGTCACAAAGTGGTCAGCATCACTCACGAGAGCTCGACATGAGCAAGGTCTTAGGTTTTCAAGGTCGCTGAGGATCTCGAGAGCTTGACACGAGTAGAAGTACTCGAGTTGCACTGAGTTATGTTGGAAATTAACCGTCGCTAGAGGGTGAATAACGTGTAGTTCGCCGCTTGATGGATTTCGATCGCGTTCGTCTCTACAATTCGATTAGTACAGCAGAAATATGAAATACAATATGAATATAGAGACAAATACACAATCACAACACAAAATACACAACGATATACATGTTTGGAACCTTAAGGTTCCTACACCATGGGGCGAGCTGAATAAGCTCTAGTGATGACAACACCACTAATAAAACTCCTTATCGACAATAAGTCGGAGGTAAAGAAACCTTGTACAAAGATTACAACAGTAATACAATGAATTACAACAAGAAAAAACTAAGCACTACACAAAATAAGTAAAGAACACTTTACACAAGAACTTTGAATTGCTTGCTTGTTGCTTGCTTTGGATTGACCTTGAAGGTCTAGAATGCAACAACAATTCTCCGCTAAAATTGCCCCAAAAATCACTGCCAAATCCTCCCATCCAAGTTGCTTTTATAATCTTCGACGGGCTGATTTCGCGCTTGGCAGTCGACTGCCATAAGGCCCCAGTCGACTGCCAACAGTGATGTTGTCTCACAACGACTCAATCCACATCGACATCCAAGCCAACGGATACACTGGCAGTCGACTACCAGGGTCGTAGCTGACTGACAAGTTGGCTACCGAGCATTATGCTCCCGTAACCACGACCCGTGATCGCCATCCATGACGATCATTGCTCAAGCCACTATCGATCGGCCCAATGTTGGATCGACTAGCTATTTCCTGTAGTCGAACACTAGTCGACTCTGAGCAGTTTGACTGGCCATAATCCCAGTCGATTGTCACGAGTCAAGTCGGCTACCAAGTGTCAACACACTTGACCAATCGACTGGTTCAAAGCCCCAGTCGACTGATAATCTCAAATATGAGGTTTAACCCCAAGTATGATGCCCTTATACTTGCTAGACCACCCTTAGCCTAGACCTAAGCCTTCTAGCCACCTCCTTTAGCCTCACATCTATCGGATCCCTCCAAGTCATCTATGACTTATTCATTCATATGCTAGCCTTCAGGTGCTTCCATCGGCTATTACCATGATAAGCTAGTCTATACCACCAAGGCACATTGGGCTTACGTTGCCAAGACTACTTCTTGAACTTTACGCCGCCAACCGTTGGACTTATGCTGCCAAGACTCCACCCTTGGACTTTACGTCGCCAATATCACCCCTTGGACTTTCCTTGCCAACCCATATTGGACTTTTCATTTTCCAAGACTCAAGCTTGGACTTTCCCTTGCCAAGACTCATGCTTGGTCTTCATTCCAAGTACCCATGACTTGGACTTTCCCATGACAATCACGTTGCCATACATTTTGTCGAACAACAATGTCAAACATCAAAACACTACTCGAGTCAAACTTAAGTCCGGTCAATCATGTCCTAGGCCGATTGCACCAACAATCTCTCCATTTTTGATGTTTGACAAAAAACACTAATATCTTTGAGTTAGAACACAAACTCAATCCAATCATCCCAATTGTCCAAATTGGGAATTCCTAAATTCTCACCCTTTTTGACATACATCAAAAGGGCTCTTTCCAAGGGTGTCAATATCTCATATCCCAATGAGATCTTACAATCTCCCCTTGATCCAAAAACACCTAGGATGCCTTCACTCTTCCTAGTGATAAGTCTCATATCACTCCAGAGAGGCACTCCTTCAAACTCTCCCAATTTCCAAATTGGGCACCTCACATTCTCACATTTTCTAATTCTCCCCCTCATGAGGAAGAACACATCTATCATCCCAAGATGGATTAAACTCCCCCTAAAGACTTGTTCCCCTTTGACCATTGCACCAACAATGTCCTTGGAGAGTCCCTAAGCCTATAGGAACACTAAACCATCAAAATTAAGCTCAAAAGTTCAAACTTGAACTTTCACACACCTTAAAATTGATACACACCCAAACAACTCTCCTAATTCATGTCCAATAAATTTTTACCCTTTCTAATGCCTTCCAAAGCATATCCTAGGGTTAGGAGCAGTTAGGGTAGCCTAACATAGTTGAAATCGGCTAAACAAATCTTATTTATCCGAAATTAGGCCTGACAGTCGACTCTTACATTCACCAATCGACTGCCATTGATGCCAGTCAACTGCCTTAAGCGGCAATCGACTGATTTCTATGAATGCAAAATTCAGAAATCAGAAACATTTTTCGGAAAATCATAAGTAATTACACATAAATCGAAAAATTATGAAAATTCATATGTATAATACTTATGTCAAACATTATGGGTGAAAAATATTTAAAAAATAAAATATTAGTAAAATAATGAGATTTACACAAAGTTCAAAATCATTGAAAAGTTTAATGTTTTGGCCCTACTTTGTATCAACTCTCTCAATGATGATTCCTATCAAAAGATAAACTTCACCAAAATTTTCTAAAATAATTTTAAAATATTTTTGAAAACCTATATTGGATCATGATCAATGATCTCAATGCACATGACTTGCACATTAGCTTTCTTATGATCCACCATGGTATAAGATGAGTTTGAGTTCATCTAGATGCAAAAACTATGCACCTTGAACTTAACTCATTTCCTAGCATCTCACATGTATCTAGGGTATATGAAAATACACACAAGTCAATGTGATGTGAGATGTAAGTTTTGTTCATCCTAATCTAAGGCCTCATGCATTTTCTAAGGCAACTCTACTTGATTCCCTTATACATGGGATTTTAAGTCATGTCATAGTCCTTAAATCAATTTTATTAATCCATGAAATATGATCATGACATAAATGATACTATAAATAAAGCAATGCCAATAATCATGATGTCATGGCATAAATATAAACTAAGTATACATGACATAAAAATTAAAACTTAAGCATAATCATGACATATTATATGATAAAAATAAATATGATTTCATGACATGGTATATGACAATCAAGGCATGATAAATAAAATATAAGGCATAAGAATATCTAAATTTTAATATTTGTTGCCATTTGTTAGTATTAATTTCATTTTTCCATATAATCAATTATCCCCCAAGTGTACCAAAAACCTAAAACGGCACACTATAACCTCTAAACCAATTTGTGCCAATTTGATCAATTTTTCATAGTTCTCAAAATATATTGGTACATCCTAAAATCCTTTAGAATATAAATTCAAACCACATTTCCAAGGTGCCCATAACCTTGAAAATGACCTAAAGTGTCACCTTTACCATGGTTAGGTTAACTACCCATCCATTTAAAGTTGGCACAACCTAACCCATTTAGTGTGAATCGATCACGCTCTTAGGAACCCAATACCTATTGGATCTCCTTGGATTTACTAGGTATTCCTTAGGGATGACCTCTCTAGATACCCTCCTAATGACCCTCCTAGGCTTAGAAGCCTTGGTCATTTGAGTCTTGCCTAAATTAACTCTAGGGGTGACTCCCTTTGTAACCATCTTAGTGGTTTCCATAGGTTTTTCGAAACCCTAGCCACTAGGCACTTTGTAAAATACTAGAAAAAAAATAAATAAATAAAATAAATATTGGGTAATTAGGAGAATACCCTATGAAATTTTTCCAGGAATTTTTAGGAATTTTTCTGGACTCGAATGGAGATTTCTAAGATCCTCTTTGCTTAGAAGGGGTTAAAGGGCTTAACAGGTCTGAAATTCGACCTGTTTATCTGCCAAATCCGACCCATTCATTAACGAAGTCGTCCACGCCGCTGACTTTAATCCTTTTTCGATGAGTGTTTCCCGATCGCGTTATTTCCTTATCTCTTTCGCGACCACAGCTCCCCCGATCAACTTCTTCTCTCTGCACAAACAGAACTCTCCATATCTCGCTTTCTCTCCTCCTCCGCACAACCTCTTCGACTCCTGTCGGCCGGAGTTCATCGGCTCCTCTGTGTGAGTGGATGGCGGCAGGAGACGGTACTCGTGGACAGACCATAGCAACAAAGGAGGCTCGCAATTTGGGGGCTTGGGTCGGCAGTGACGACACTGTGCTCGGGTAGGGAAGACAGCGACTGGCTGCCGGAGCCAGAGGTTCCAGCGTGAGCAAGGGCAGTGCGTCGGGGGCGTTGATTTCACCGGTGAGCATAGTCTTCGGTTGGGGTTTCTCATTGCCAATCAGCACTGGAACTAGGTAAAGAATTGATCGTTTCTTTTCCTTTTGGGATGAGGATACAACTCCTAGCTGTGATTTCCCTTGTATGACCTAATCGGTGATTTGGGCAGTGGATTCCGGTGAATAGGGGTGGCTGTCGGTTGTTGGGGATTCTAATTGCCAGTGAAGTTCAATTTCGGGTAAGGAAGAGTAATTTTCCTTTTTGTTCTATGAATTCTTCTCGGTAAAGATTTCATGTGTTGATGGCTGTTTGGGTTTGGGCAGTGGTCTCGAGCAATTGAATGGGGCTGCCAGTTTTAGGGGAGTTGCAGCCGGTGGAGACTCCAATTGTTGGTAAGCCTGATTCCCTACCTTTTGTTCTATCAGTCCAGTTCAATTTGTTGTATTGGCTGTGAGCGAGAGGAGAGGATGTGTGTGACCTATCCCAGTGAATAAAATAGGTAGGGATGGCTGTAAATGGTTGTGGGTTAGTATACTTGTTAACCGGGAATGATGGATATTAATTATAGAGTTAATTATAGTATGGGCAACTGTAATTTAAGTGTTGTGTTTATAAATTAGATTTATAACTGATTCTGTTGGTGATAGTATTACAATAGATTGGGGTTAAAAGGTTAAATCTTTATGAGATTAACGTTGTTAAGTTGGATATAGAATTTGATCAGGAAGTTAGCACTTTTGCTAATTGAAACCGATGGGTTTAAATTAAATGGTCAAGTATGGCTATTTGGGTTTCTAATTCGTATTCGATTAAGGGACGCGAATATGGAAACGAGAGAATAGTGAAATTATATATATATTGTTGTATGCTTGAACATAACCACAATGTTTGAAATGTGCAGGATGTAGATACGAGACGGGTCTGTGGACGTGAGGACTCTAGTACTATGAGCATTTACAGCAGGTGGGTAATTCCTACCCTGGTCAGGTAGTTTTAATGCATACAGATTTAGATACATGATCATCTTATATGATCATATTACCTTGACCCTGCTCTTATTATCTTATGCTTGAACTTGTCGTTGCCTATATTTACTCAAAGGTTGATATCACATTCCCTTTTATTATGATTTAGGGTTATAGATGTGATGTAAATAGGCCTAGATGTTTAGTAGGTGTAGGGTCGATATGTGGCCGGCTAGAGGGGGGTGAATAGCTTTCTTTCGTTCGATGGTGGAATATGATCGTTCTCATTGCGTGCTTGTCTACAATTGTCATTAGCACAGCAGAATACTAATACAAATATGAATACTAACAACAATACAAGCATACGCAAACACACACGATATACATGGTTCGGAAACGAATGGTTCCTACTCCACGGGCGAGCTCACCAAGCTCTAGTTATGCGCACGACACTAACTAAACTTCTTCTCGACTATACGTCGGAGGTGGAGAAACCTCTCACAAGCTATTACAACAGTAATACTATAAGAAATACAAAGACACTAAGAAATACAAGTAAATAACGCTTAACAACTCTTAGCTTTGAACCCTTTCTTGTTGCTTGCTTTGGATGGCTCTTGAAGGACTGGAATGCAGCAGCTGTTGGGTTTTCCGAGTCGCAAAAACCGCTTTTTGCGTTGCGGAAACCTCGGAAGCCCCCGCCACGGATCCGTGCGAAGTATAAAAATTAAAACTAACATGTATGTGTTTAATACCTTTAGATCTACTCTAGATCTACATGATAAGAAGTTACCCTTGAAGCGATGCCCTTCACTTATCCCGCTCGTCCAAATGGATTGTCGGAACTCGAGAGTGTCAAGTTCACACTCCTTTATTGGTATCCACACAAGCAATAGGTGGAGAAAAGACAATCTTGAGTGTGCTAGCACTCCTTGAAGGTCTCAATAATGGAGGATTGGGAGAGCAAGAGAGGAAGAGAACCAAGGAAGAAGATGATCCAAGGAAGAAAAAGATGGAGTTACCCAAAAATCAATTCACTCCTCATCGAGAAGTGGCCGGCCACTTCAATGGGTGGGAGTTACATGCATGCATGTAACTCCATGAGCCAATGGCTCTTGGTCTCCCTCATGAGGTGGCACCAATTGATAAGTCAATGATGATGTGGATGTTAGTTAAAGCCCTAGAACCAATCATGTGATGGTTGAATAGGGAACATTTTGTATCATATTCTATAAAGGCAAAGGATTGGTTATTATATTTACATCTTGCTTGTGCCAGCTAATTTAAATATAATAATGCCCTAGAAAAGTAGGTTCTTATCTACAGCACATCAATTGGCAGAATTAATTATGAGAGGCTGTAGAGAACACTTTCCTAAATGTTCCTAGTCGAGTATTAATATGCAAGGGCAATATTAATACATAAAGACTAGCATGTAGGTCAATTGATGACTTGATCTCACAAGTCATGGATATATGATATCAAGTTGACACATGGGTATATATTGGAGAATATATACTGAACTGACCCGCCATGAGAAAGTTTCATGGATCGTTATATGAGTGTCATAAACTTTCTCATGTGACTATTGGTATGAATAGTCCTTAGACCTGAAGTCACTACGGTTCCCTACATAAGGAGTTATGTACTTTGGTATCGTCAAACGTCACCCGTAACAGGGTGGACCATAAAGGCGATTACTGGGTATGTAACAAATTATGCGGAGGGATGTGAGTGATGTAGATGGGATCTATCCCTTCCATATGACGGGAGTGATATCGGTGGGCCCCTTGATTGAGTAGAACTACTAAAACGCATGGCCATGCTCGAATGAGTCAATATGAGATATTGAGCTCATTTGTTTGAGTTAGTTTACTCAGGGATCAAGAAACACATAGATTGATCGAGGATGACACGGTCTATGCCTCATTGATCAATCTGATATCAAGGATAGAAGGACACGGTCATATATTATAGTAGTCACGGAAAGGTTAGTCGGATCTTGACTTATCTCGTAACTTGGGTAGCAATGATGCATTGCTAGATGCCGCTCATTGCTTGTGTATCTAAAAGAGTTTAGATCCACTGCCAACGTTATGAGAGCCTATAGGGTCACACACAAAGAGCATGATAATTAGAGGAATTAGAGTATTCTAGTTTGACTAGAATAATATGGGAATAAGCTTAAGTACAAAATGGTTTTTGGACTTTAAGCTTAATGAGAATTTTAGCTAATTGATTTAATGAGATTAATTCAATATGTTACCTTATTGATTTAATAAGATTAATTCAATATGATAACATAAGCTTAATTGAATTAATAAGATTAATTCAATATGATAACATAAGCTTAATTGAATTAATAAAGATTAATTCAACATGCATGAATGCCACATAAGAATGCCACATAAGCATGCCACATAAGCATGCCACCTAAGCATCCACCTAAGCTAGTTAAGGTGGAAGGAAACAAAATGGTTTTGTCTCCTTAAGTGGCCGACCAAACAAGGAAGCCAAATCCTTTTTGAGTGTGTCTCAATGCAATGGATTGCATTGAATGTGAAGGAGGTGGAAGGGTTTTTCCAACCCTATAAAAGGCTCCATGGAGTGGCCGGCCATAGATAGTTTTTTGGTGTTGTGGTTGTGAGAGAGCTTGGTGGAAGCTTTGGTTGTGTGGGTTTGTGAGTGTAGGCTAGCAAGAAGAGGAGTCTTCTTCTTCCTTTCTCCTTTTCCCTCTCTTCCTCTCCTTTAGGGACTTCTCTAGCAAGAAGTAAAGGAGAGCTCTTCTAGTTTTCCTTTTGTGAGACAAGAGCGTGCTCGTGTGGATACGTATAGAGGCACGGACACTTGAACGTGCTAAAGATCCAACAAACCGAAAGGAAAAGCGGGATTAACAAGGGCACGCAACAAAGGTAATCCTCTCCTATAAGATAGGTTTAGTTTAGAGAAATTTATTTTATACGAGTTTGCTTTCGCATGGATCACTTGGAAGGGATCCTATTTTCCGTTGCGCATATGCCATTTGGCATAAAGAATTCCCTACAGTGGTATCAGAGCCACTTGCGAAAGATCGTATAAAAATAGGTTTTCTCTATTTTATATGTGATATAGAAGTAGGATAAATTTTATTATGAGTTGATAATTGCATTAGCAAATTTTCAAACATAATAAAATATCCAATGTCTTTTAAAAGTTAAAATGACATGGTGCATGGTTATGGCCTAGTCCCAAAAATTTTGTGATTGTGTGTTGTAATTCTTAATACGGGCTGCGTGTCGTGCCTTTCTCCTAATATTCTTGTTGTAAAATTAGTTTTAGACTCGAATGTAACTCGAGTATTTCTCCTTTTGTAATGTACAAAACAAGGATGGAGGGTCCATTGGAAGATGAGGTTACAAGGAGGAAGTCAACACACAAGATAACCAAAAGGAAGCACTTAGGAGAAGATGCTATCCCTAGGTTGACCAATCAATCTTTTCATTGGCTTGAGAAGATTGTAGAATAAGGGCCATAACCATGACACGTTAGTTTAGCTTGTATGTGATGCATGATTAGTTTAGCTTATATGTGATGTATGCTAATATGTATATGATACATGTTTATTTCTTAATAAGTCTAAACTATATGCCTACCAAAGTTGGTACTCACTACTTCCTCGATCATTTGTTATTGGGTTTGCCAAAGCAAAGCAATGCATTTTATCTTGGAGGGGTGCGAGTGGACAATCGTGATGTCCCGCTATCAGTCTTCGTTAAGACTTAATTAAGTGTTTTCTTAATTGGTTAAGAAAGTAGAGGCATATATTAGCTTTGAACATAAGTGTTAACATTAGTTTTGTGTGATTCAGAACATCGACTTTGTCTTAGAAGTGGTCGTTGCTCTGATATCCAAGAAGGCCCTGTGCCTCGCCACACCGAAGCCGTGGTTTAGGAATAAACACTAAACTAATCTAAAACTTAACCAAAGCTATTAAAGAGTTACATCAGATGTAATTGGCAAAAGATTGCCTACCTAATTATACTACGCTTGGGCGATTAGCCAAAGCTAACTCAAGACAATTATGATGTGGATCTTTATCCCATATAAATTTATAGCTAAATAGTAGCTATGAGAATTTAGTGGAGCCTCATTTAATTAAAGGCCTAATTAAATGATTTAGGTATGATACTTAACTTTGCATTTTAATGTTGTAGATCACCATGTCATCTAACACGACACCCCTCAACTTGCGATCGCCTTGAGAAGGACAAGCTCAATGGAGCAAACTTTCTTGATCGGTATAGGAACTTGAGGATTATCCTCAAGCAAGAACGTAAACTATATGTCCTAGAGCAGCTACCTGAAATACCCGCCTACGGCCACTGTAAAAAGGATGCTTATAAGAAGCATCAAGATGACGATTAGATGTGTCATGCCTTATGCTTGCCACCATGAACTCTGAGCTTCAGAAGCAACATGAGAACATGGATGCCTATGATATGGTTGAGCATTTGAAACAACTATATCAAGGACAAGCTAGGCACGAGCGTTTTGAAGTGTCTAAGGCTCTTTTGCATGCAAGATGCAAGAATGAACACCTGTAGGAACTCACTTACTCAAAATGATTGGGTACGTTGAGAACCTTGAAAGACTAGGTTTTCCACTGAGCCAAGAATTGGCAACTGATGTTATCCTGCAATCGTTGCCGGAAGCATACAATCAATTCGTCATGAATTATAACATGAATGAAATTGATAAACCTTTGCTCGAGATTCTCAAAGATGTTAAGAATCACAACCAAATCTCAAGAAGAAAGTTAGTAATGTACTAATGGTCAAGAAGGACAAAGGTAAGCAAAGGCAAGGGTAAGACCAAGCCAAAGGCAAGGCCAATTCATCCACTTCAAAGGGTAAAGGTAAAGTACCTAAGGAAGGGACTGCTTCCATTGCGGTGAGATCGACATCGGAAGCGAATCGCAAAGTCTACCTTGAGGAAGTAAAGAACAAGAGAAGTGGGACTTCGCACTGTGTATACACGTTATAGAAGTTAATCTATCTATTTCTTCTACATGGGTATTAGATACGGATGTGCATCTCACATTTGTACTAATGTGCAGGACCGAGAAATAGTAGAATAATGGCAAAGGGTGAAGTGGACCTACGAGTAAGCAATGGCGCAAAAGTTGTCGTGAGTAGGAACATATTCTTTGTCTTTGCCCACGGGCTTATCTTAGAACTAGAGGAGTGCTTCTATGTACACTGCATTAACAAAGAACATAATTTCAGATCTTGTTTAGACAAGAAAAACTTTTCTTTATAATAAAGGACAAATGTTGTTCCATTTATTTAAATGAAATGTTCTATTGTAATGCACCACTTATGAATGGTCTCTATGTTCTAGATTTAGATAAACCCAATTTATAACGTAATATAAAACGGTTCAAATCGAATGATTTGAACCAGACATATCTTCGCATCACGCTTAGGTCACATAAATGAAAAACGCATATCCCAACTCCATAAAGATGGATTATTGACTCATTTGATTTTGAATCATATGAGGTATGCGAGTCTTGTCTTTTAGGAAAGATGACTAAAACTCCATTTAGTGGACATGGCGAGAGAGCGACGGACTTGTTAGGACTCATACATACCGATGTATGTGGCCCTTTCAATGTCGGGCTGAGGAGGCTATAAGTACTTTATTACTTTCACCGATGATATGAGTAGATTTGGCTACTTATATTTGATGAGACATAAGTCGAATCCTTTGAAAAGTTCAAAGAATTCAAGAATGAAGTACAAAACCAACTTGGTAAGCGTATTAAGCTACTTCGATCAGATCGAGGTGGTGAATACCTTAGTCAAGAGTTTCGTGATCACCTGGCTGAGTGTGGGATAATATCCCAACTCACTCCACCTGGAACACCACAATGGAATGGTGTATCTGAGAGGAGAAATCGTACTCTATTAGATATGGTACGATCAATGATGAGCCAGACTGATCTACCTACTTCCTTTTGGGGTTTAGCTCTAGAGACAGCCGCTTTCACACTTAATCGCGTTCCATCAAAAGTCGTAGAAAAGACACCATATACGATATGGACTGGGAAGAGTCCCAAAATGTCTTTTATAAAGATTTGGGGTTGTGAAGCTTATGTAAGACGTCAAGTCTCAGATAAACTAGGACCCAAATCAGATAAGTGTTATTTTGTCGGATATCCCAAGGAAACTAAGGGATATTACTTTTACAATCCCACACTTGGCAAGGTGTTTGTTGCCAGAAATGCTGTCTTTCTAGAAAGAGAATTTATTTCTAGAAAAACTAGTGGGAGTAAAATTCATCTTGAAGAAGTTCAAGATGACGATAACACTAAGGCTTCGATGGAAAATGAACAGGAACCACAAAGTGTTGTGGATGAGGAAATTGTTGCCCAAAGAGTTGTGGAACAAACACCTGTTCAAGTAGACCAACCTCTTCGTAGATCTGACAGGATCCGTCGTCAACCCGAGAGATATTCTTTTCTCTTGACTGACAATGGTGATGTATTGCTTGTCGATCTTGACGAGCCTACATCCTATCAAGAAGCTATGATGAGCCCAGATTCCGAGAAATGGCTAGAGGCCATGAGATCCGAAATGGAATCCATGTACACTAACCAAGTATGGACCTTGGTTGATCCACCAAGGGGTAAAACCCATTGGGTGTAAGTGGGTCTTTAAAGTAAAGACCGACATGGATGGTAATAAGCATACATATACAGTTAGATTGGTGTCTAAAGTATTCAAACAAATTCATGGTATTGACTATGATGAAACCTTTTCACCGGTTGCGATGCTTAAATCCATTCGGATCATACTTGCTATTGCAGCCTACCACGATTATGAGATCTGGCAGATGGATGTCAAAACCGCTCAATGGAAAGCTACTCGAGGATGTGTACATGACACACCGAGGGTTTTGAAGATCCAAAGCATCCCGAAAGGTATGCAAACCGCAAAGGTCCATTTATGGACTAAAGCAAGCCTTCGGCCGGAATCTTCGATTCGATGATGCAATCAAAGAGTTTGGTTTCATCAAGAATGAAGATGAACCTTGTGTCTACAAGAGAAATAGTGAGAGCACAGTTGTATTTCTTGTCTTGTATGTAGATGACATACTTCTCATCGAAAATGATATTCCCTCACTCCACCAGGAAGATGTGGTTAGGGAATTGTTTCTCGATGAAAGACTTAGGTGAAGCCGCTATATTCTAGGCATCAAGATCTATAGAGATAGATCTAAAAGATTACTTGGCCTAAGTCAGAGTACATACATTGATAAAGTGCTAGATCGTTTTGCTATGCAAAATTCCAAGAAAGGTTTTCTGCCTTTATCACATGGTGTGAGTCTTTCAAGACTCAATGTCCCTCTTCTAAGGAGGAGAGAGATCGCATGGATAAGATCCCTTATGATCCGCTATAGGGTCTATCATGCACGCTATGCTTTGTACTTGCCTCCGACGCCTCGTGATGCTTTGAGCATGACGAGTAGATACTACTGATCTGTGAAAGTCATCGATAGCAAATAAAAATATTCTAAATACTTACGAAGGGCGAAAGAATATTTCTCGATATTTGGAGCAATGAGGAGCTAAGCTGTAAAGGGTTACGATGATGCAAGCTTCCAAGCAGACAAGGATGACTATAGATCGCATCGAGTGCGTGTTTTGCACGAATGGTGGAGCCGTGAGTGGAAGAGTTCAAAGCAGACACCACGATTCTGATTCTGAAGCGAGTATATTGCGGCATGTCCCGATGCGTGAAGGAGGTCAAGTTTGGCTCGCAAGTTCATCGATGAACTTGGGGTAGTTCCTAGCATTGCAGATCCAATAGACCTCTATTGTGACAACAATGGGGCTATTGCACGAGCTAAGGAACCTCGATCACATCGGCGGACCAAACACATACTACGGCTTCCATCTCATCCAGAGATCATCGATAGAGGAGATGTGAGGATATGCAGAGTACCGAGGCTAACATCGCAGATCCATTGACCGAGGCTTTGTACGAGAGGAAGCATGATGGTCACACTAGGTCACTAGGTATTAGATATCATAGTGATTGGTACTAGTGCTAGTGGGAGATTGTTAGTTAAAGCCCTAGAACCAATCATGTGATGGTTGAATAGGGAACATTTTGTATCATATTCTATAAAGGCAAAGGATTGGTTATTATATTTACGTCATGCTTGTGAAATCTAAATTAAATAAAATAATGACCAAGAAAAGTAGATTCTTATCTACGACATCAATTAGCGTAATTGATTATGAGAGGTGTAGAGAACACTTTCCTAAATGTTCTAATCGAGTATTAATATGCAAGGGCAATATTAATACATAAAGACTAGCATGTAGGTCAATTGATGACTTGATCTCACAAGTCATGGATATATGATATCAAGTTGACACATGGGTATATATTGGAGAATATATACTGAACTGACCCGCCATGAGAAAGTTTCATGGATCGTTATATGAGTGTCATAAACTTTCTCATGTGACTATTGGTCTGAATAGTCCTTAGTCCTGAAGTCACTACGGTTCCCTACATAAGGAGTTATGTACTTTGGTATCGTCAAACGTCACCCGTAACAGGGTGGACCATAAAGGCGATTACTGGGTATGTAACAAATTATGCGGAGGGATGTGAGTGATGTAGATGGGATTTGTCCCTTCCATATGACGGGAGTGATATCGGTGGGCCCCTTGATTGAGTAGAACTACTAAAACGCATGGCCATGCTCGAATGAGTCAATATGAGATATTGAGCTCATTTGTTTGAGTTAGTTTACTCAGGGATCAAGAAACACATAGATTGATCGAGGATGACACGGTCTATGCCTCATTGATCAATCTGATATCAAGGATAGAAGGACACGGTCATATATTATAGTAGTCACGGAAAGGTTAGTCGGATCTTGACTTATCTCGTAACTTGGGTAGCAATGATGCATTGCTAGATGCCGCTCATTGCTTGTGTATCTAAAAGAGTTTAGATCCACTGCCAACGTTATGAGAGCCTATAGGGTCACACACAAAGAGCATGATAATTAGAGGAATTAGAGTATTCTAGTTTGACTAGAATAATATGGGAATAAGCTTAAGTACAAAATGGTTTTTGGACTTTAAGCTTAATGAGAATTTTAGCTAATTGATTTAATGAGATTAATTCAATATGTTACCTTATTGATTTAATAAGATTAATTCAATATGATAACATAAGCTTAATTGAATTAATAAGATTAATTCAATATGATAACATAAGCTTAATTGAATTAATAAAGATTAATTCAACATGCATGAATGCCACATAAGAATGCCACATAAGCATGCCACATAAGCATGCCACCTAAGCATCCACCTAAGCTAGTTAAGGTGGAAGGAAACAAAATGGTTTTGTCTCCTTAAGTGGCCGACCAAACAAGGAAGCCAAATCCTTTTTGAGTGTGTCTCAATGCAATGGATTGCATTGAATGTGAAGGAGGTGGAAGGGTTTTTCCAACCCTATAAAAGGCTCCATGGAGTGGCCGGCCATAGATAGTTTTTTGGTGTTGTGGTTGTGAGAGAGCTTGGTGGAAGCTTTGGTTGTGTGGGTTTGTGAGTGTAGGCTAGCAAGAAGAGGAGTCTTCTTCTTCCTTTCTCCTTTTCCCTCTCTTCCTCTCCTTTAGGGACTTCTCTAGCAAGAAGTAAAGGAGAGCTCTTCTAGTTTTCCTTTTGTGAGACAAGAGCGTGCTCGTGTGGATACGTATAGAGGCACGGACACTTGAACGTGCTAAAGATCCAACAAACCGAAAGGAAAAGCGGGATTAACAAGGGCACGCAACAAAGGTAATCCTCTCCTATAAGATAGGTTTAGTTTAGAGAAATTTATTTTATACGAGTTTGCTTTCGCATGGATCACTTGGAAGGGATCCTATTTTCCGTTGCGCATATGCCATTTGGCATAAAGAATTCCCTACAGTGGAGCATCATCATTGGCTGGCCATGCCAAGTCATCATCATGACATGACATTTGGTCAAGTCAAACTTGACCTTTCATCTCCCTCTCAAGTCAAGTCAAACTTGACCTCTTATCTCCCATGGTTGATCAAATCTAACCATTTGATTCAAGTCAATTTGATTTAATGAATCTCTATTCATTAATTTAAATTGACTAAAATGAATCAAATCTAAATTAGACTCATTCAACACTTGAATCAACTTGAGTCTAACTCAATTAGTCTAATTTGGATTACTCTTAATCAAATTTGGTTCATCCCATGAACCTAATCCTCATGGTTCATCATATGAACCTAATCTCCATCTAATTGCCCTTTGTGTGTGACCCTATAGGTTCTTGTAACGTTGGCAATGTCCTTAAACCGATTTAGGAACATAAGCAATGAGCGGTATCTAGCAATACATCATTGCTACCCAAGTTATAAGAATGTTGAGCTCCAACATCACCTTTGTGACTACTAATTGTGACTCTCACAATATGTGATAATGTCCCTCTATCCTTGACATCTAGATTGACCAAATGAGGCATAGACCGTGTCATCCTCGGTACAATCTATATCTTGAACTCCAAGTAGACTCATTATAATCAAATGAGCTCAATATCTCATATTGACTCATTTGGGCATGGCCATGCACTTCGTGGTCTCACTCTATCAAGAATAACGATGTCTCTCCCGTCATATAGGAGGAATAGATCCCATCTACATCACTCACATCCCTCCGCATAATTTGTTACATACCCAGTAATCTCCTTTATAGTCCACCCATTTACGGGTGACGTTTGACGAAGCCAAAGTATGCAACTCCTTATGTAGGGAACCATGGTGACTTCAGGTCTAAGGACTAATAGTCATACTAATAGCCACATGAGAAAGTATATGATACTCATATAACGATCCACGATACTTTCTCATGGCGGGTCATTCAGTATACATTCTCCAATGCATACCCATGTGTCAACTTGATATCTCATATCCATGACTTGTGAGATCAAGTCATCGTGTTGACCTACATGATAGTCTTTACGCATTAACATTGTCCCTGAACGTTAATACTTGACTAGGAATGATTAAGAGTAGTGTTCTCTATATCATCTCATTATCGATTCAACTAATCGATTGATATAGATAAGAACCTACTACTCAAGGACATTATTATACTTAGTTATTTGGTACCAATACAAGTAAATATAATAACCATGCCTTTATAAATAGGAATATGATACAATAAAGTCCATACAACAATCATCACATGACTGACTCTAGGGCTTTCACTAACAATCTCCCACTAGCACTAGTGCCAATCACCGTAGTATTTAATACCCAATGACCTAGTGTGACCATCATTCTTTTTCTGTGCCAAAGCCTTGGTCAAGGGATCTGCGATGTTAGCCTTTGTGGGTACTCTGCAAATCTTCACATCTCCTCTATCGATAATCTCTCGAATGAGATGGAAGCACCGATATATTCGGCCTCTGTTGTAGAATCAGCAATTGTGTCCTGTTTGAAACTCTTCCAGCTCACAGCGCCACCATTCAAGCAAAATACGAACCCTGACTGCAATATATAATCATCCTGGTCAGTTTGGAAGCTGACATCGTTGTAACCCTTTACAGCTAGCTCCTCATCGCCTTCAAATATTAAGAAATATTCTTTAGTCCTTCTCAAGTACTTAAGAATATTCTTGACTGCTATCCAGTGACACTCACCTGGATCTGACTGGTATCTTCTCGTCATGCTCAAAGCATACGAGACATCAGGACGAGTACACAGCATGACGTACATGATAGATCCTATAGCAGATGCATAAGGGATCTTATCCATGCGGTCTCTCTCCTCTCTAGAAGAGGGACTTTGAGTCTTCGAAAGACTCACACCATGTGACATCGGCAGAAGTCTCTTCTTGGAATTCTGCATGGCAAACCGTAGTAATACCGTATCAATGTATGTACTCTGACTTAGGCCAAGCAATCTCTTAGATCTATCTCTATAGATCTTGATGCCTAGAATACAAGCTGCTTCACCTAAGTCCTTCATTGAGAAGCACGTCCCTAGCCAAGTCTTCACAGACTGTAGCGAAGGGATGTCATTCCCAATGAGTAGTATGCCATCCACGTACAATATAAGGAAGACAACTGTATTCTCACTAACCCCTCTTGTAGACACAGGGTTCATCTTCATTCTTGATTAAACCAAACTGTTTGATCGCATCATCGAATCGAAGATTCCAGCTCCGAGAGGCTTGCTTTAGCCCATAAATGGACCTTTGCAGCTTGCATACTTTCCCAGTATGATGTGGATCTTCAAAACCCTCAGGTTGTGTCATGTACACATCCTCGAGTAAGTGTCCATTCAGAAACGCGATTTTGACATCCATCTGCCAGATCTCATTATCGTGGTATGCTGCAATAGCAAGCAAGATCTGAATGGACTTAAACATCGCCACTGGAGAAAAGGTTTCATCATAGTCAATACCATGAATTTGCTTGAAACCTTTAGCCACCAATCGACCCTTATAGGTATGCGTAAGTCTATCCATGCCAGTCTTTCTCCTAAAGACCCACTTACACTCAATGGGTTTGACCCCTTCAGGTGGATCAACCAAAGTTCATACTTGGTTGGTGTACATGGATTCCATCTCGAATCTCATGGCCTCTAGCTATTTCTCAGAATCTGGGCTCATCACAACTTCCTGATAGGAGGTAGGCTCATTCTCAATGAGCATAATGTCATCATGGTCAAACAAGAGAAATGAGTATCTCTCAAGCTGACGACGTACCCTATCAGACCTGCGAAGAGGTAGGTCTACATGAACAGGTGGTTGTTCTACAACTATTTGTGCAACAATCTCATTTTCCACAACACTTTGTGGTTCCTGTTAAACCTCCATCAAGGCCTCAGTGCTATGGTCCTTATCTTGAATTTCTTCAAGATCGAACGTACTCCCACTAGTTTTTCTAGAAACAAAATTCCTTTCTAGAAAAACCCCAGTCTTTGCCACAAACACTTTGTGCTGACTGGGAATGTAGAAGTAATATCCCTTTGTGTCCTTGGGATATCCAACAAAATAGCACCTATCGGATTTAGGTCCCAGTTTGTCTGAGACTTGACATCGAATGTAAGCCTCACAACCCCAAATCCTCATGAAAGACATCTTGGGATTTCTCCCTGTCCATATCGTATATGGTGTCTTTATCACAGCTTTGGATGGTACACGGTTAAGGGTAAGGCTGTTATGGCTAGAGCATATCCTTAAAAGGATATAGGAAGATCTGTGTGACTCATCATAGATCATACCATATCTAATAGGGTACGATTCCTCCTTTTGGATACACCATTCCACTGTGGTGTTCTAGGAGGAGTGAGTTGGGATAGAATCCCACACTCAGCTAGATAGTCACGAAACTCATGGCTAAGGTATTCACCACCTCGATCTGATCGAAGTATCTTAATACACTTGCCAAGCTGGTTTTGTACTTCATTCTTGAATTCTTTGAACTTTTTAAAGGATTCTGATTTATGTGTCATGAGATACACATAACCATATCTACTGAAGTCATCAGTAAATGTAATGAAGTACCTGTAACCGCCTCTAGCAGCAACATTGAAAGGGCCACATACATCACTATGTATAAGTCCTAACAAGTCCATTGCTCTTTCGCTGTGTCCACTAAAGGGAGTCTTGGTTATCTTGCCTAAAAGGCAAGACTCACATGTCTCATATGATTCAAAATCAAATGAGTCTAGCAGCCCATCCTTATGGAGCTGAGATAAGTGACTCTCATTTATGTGACCTAAGCAACAATGCCAGATATAGGTTTGGTTCAACTCATTTGACTTGAACCTTTTGGTACTTATGTTATAGATAGAGCTTTCTAAGTCTAGAAAGTAGAGTCCGTTCATTAGAGGTGCACTACAATAGAACATATCATTTAAATAAACTGAACAATATTTGTTCTTTATTATAAATGTAAATCCTTTCTTGTCCAAACAAGAAACCGAAATTATGTTCTTAGTTATGGCAGGTACATAACAACATTCATCTAATTCTAGTACAAGACCAGAGGGCAGAGATAGATCATAAGTTCCTATAGAAACAGCAGCAACTATTGCTCCATTTCTTACTCGTAGATCCACCTCGCACTTTGTCAATGCCCTGCTATTTCTCAGCGCCTGCACATTGGTACAAATGTGAGATGCACATCCAGTATCTAATACCCATGATGAAGAAATAGATAGATTGACTTCTATAACATTTATACCTGAAGTAGAAGTCTCACTTCTCTTCTTCTTAAGATCTTCCAAGTATGCCTTGTAGTTACGCTTCCAGTGTCCAACTTCCTTGCAGTGGAAGCAAGCCCCTTCCTTGGCCACCCCTCCTTTGGCTTTAAGTTCTTTTCCTTTGCCCTTGGCTTGGGACTTTCCCTTACCTTTAGGCTTGCCCTTACCTTTCTTCTTTTGCACCATCATAATGGAGTCAGATTTTCCCTTCTTAAGGTTGAGCTCAGCAGTTCTCAACATGCTGAGCATCTCAGGCAGTGGCTTATCAATTGCATTCATGTTGTAATTCATGACAAATTGATTGTAGCTTTGTGGCAAAGATTGCAAGATCAAGTCAGTGGCTAGCTCTTGGCCAAGGGGGAATCCCAATCTCTGTAGGTTTTCTACGTACCCAATCATCTTGAGTACATATGGACCTATGGGAGTCCCATCTTGTATTTTGGAACCAAACAATGCCTTAGAGACTTCATATCTCTCGTGCCTTGCTTATCCTTGATATAGTTGACAAAGATGTTCAACCATATCATAAGCATTCATGAACTCGTGTTGCTTCTGAAGCTCAGAGTTCATGGTCATGAGCATTAGACATGACACATCTAATGCATCATCTTGATGCTTCTTGTAAGCATCTTTGTCAGCTCGCGAGGTAGTGGCAGGAGGTGCCTCTGGAATGGGTTGCTCCAGGACGTACAACTTCCTTTCTTGGGTGAGAACAATTCTTAGGTTCCTATATCAGTCCAGGAAATTTGCTCCATTGAGCTTGTCCTTCTCAAGGAAAGAACGCAGAGAGAGAGTGTTCATGTTTGTCGACATAGTTATCTACAACATACAATGTAGAGAATTAATATCATATTGATTTTATCATTTAATTAGGCCTTTAATTAAATGATGCTCCCACTGAATTATAGGAATTTTATAGAATCGAGTTATGGATGTGGTCAAACCACATTACTAGATTCATACAAACTAGCTATAATTCCTGCGGGACAAGATCCACATCATACTAAGCCTTGAGTTAGCTTTGGCTAAATCGCCCAAGACTTAGTACGATCGGTGGGTAACACATTACCAATTACATCTATATGCAACTCTTGTTTATAAAATCAAGACCCACATTTACAAAAGACCTTGAGTTAGCTTTGGCTAAATCGCCCAAGATTTAGTGTAAATGCGATCTTATCCTATCTTTCCAACGGTTGGAATATGCCTATAGTTCTACTCGATCCAATTGAGTTAACTAGTTTTACTCAATCTAATTGAGCTTACTCTAACCCAAGCCGTGATAGGCGGGACCAAGATTGTCCCTCCGCACCCTACCAAGATAATATGCGTTGCTCTGCTTTGGCAGATTCAACAACTATAAATGATCGAGGTAGTGATGGGTATCAAGGACTTGGTAGGCATTTACGAGTTGATTCGATTAAGATCTAATCTAATCGTAATGTGTATCATATATGCATTGAGGCCTTTATTATCCTATATTAGCATGCATCACATACATACAAGTATTATTCTAGCATGCATCATATACATACAAGAAAAATATCCTAGCATGCATCATATACATACAAGCATTATTCTACTAGTATGCATCACATACATACAAGCATAACAAATATATATATATATCAACATATATATATATATATTAATTGTGATTAGGTCATGGCCCTACTACGATCTTCTCAAGCCAATGAGAAGATCGGACGGTCAACCTAGGGCTAGCGGCTTTTCCAAGCGCTTCCTTTGACCGCCATGTGTCGTCGGCACCCTTCTCGTAACTCCGTCTACAAGTGGACTTTCCACCGCTCTATTTTGTACATTACAAATATGAAACTCGAGTTACATTAGAGTCTAAACCTATTTACAACAAGAATTTCAAAAGAAGAGGCACGACGCGCAGGTCGCATACACTATACAACACGCACAACCACAAAAACGGCACACAGGCCGTATTATGAATTACAACACATTGAGTCCAATCACATTGGGGTTCTTGGGCAATGACCATCACAAAATTATACATAATTTTAAATTATGTATTTTACAGAAAATTTCTATAATTTTTCCTATATTTTTTTTTTCAATTTTATGAGTCACCTCTCCGTAACGATCCCGCTAAGCGGTTTCCGGGCGCGATCGCGGGACAAAGGCCCCTTTCGGGGATAGGGGCAGCGCCCATACTCAAAAAATAAACTTTGCGAGTGTCCCTACTATGATCTTACAATGACTTAAGTCACTGTCCCAAAAACCTAAAGCGAGAACTCGCCGTTTCGGAGAGTTTTTCTCGATGGTTGAAGCCTACAAGTGTCCCAACACTCGTCGCTTCGACTCTTCGAGAAAAATACCCAAAATTTCTATAAAAATAGGAAATTTACAGAAACATAAAATTTTGTAATTTTTATATCTAATACAAAAATTATAAAAAATGAAACACATACATGCTTCGCACGTGGCTCTGAAACCACTGTTGGGTTTTCCGAGCCGTAAAAACCGCTTTTTGCGTTGCGGAAACCTCGGAAGCCCTTGCCACGGATCCGTGCGAAGTATAAAAATTAAAACTAACATGTATGTGTTTAATACCTTTAGATCTACTCTAGATCTACATGATAAGAAGTTACCCTTGAAGCGATGCCCTTCGCTTATCTCGCTCGTCCAAATGGATTGCCGAAACTCGAGAGTGTCAAGTGCACACTCCTCTATTGGTATCCACACAAGCAATAGGTGGAGAAAAGACAATCTTGAGTGTGCTAGCACTCCTTGAAGGTCTCAGCAATGGAGGATTGGGAGAGCAAGAGAGGAAGATAACCAAGGAAGAAGATGATCCAAGGAAGAAGAAGATGGAGTTACCCAAAAATCAATTCACTCCTCATCAAGAAGTGGCCGGCCACTTCAATGGGTGGGAGTTACATGCATGAATGTAACTCCAAGAGCCAATGACTCTTGGTCTCCCTCATGAGGTGACACCAATTGATAAGTCAATGATGATGTGGAGCATCATCATTGGCCGGCCATGCCAAGTCATCATCATGACATGCCATTTGGTCAAGTCAAACTTGACCTTTCATCTCCCTCTCAAGTCAAGTCAAACTTGACCTCTTATCTCCCATGGTTGATCAAATCTAACCACTTGATTCATGTCAATTTGATTTAATGAATCTCTATTCATTAATTTAAATTGACTAAAATGAATCAAATCTAAATTAGACTCATTCAACACTTGAATCAACTTGAGTCTAACTCAATTAGTCTAATTTGGATTACTCTTAATCAAATTTGGTTCATCCCATGAACCTAATCCTCATGGTTCATCATATGAACCTAATCTCCATCTAATTGCCCTTTGTGTGTGACCCTATAGGTTCTTGTAACGTTGGCAATGTCCCTAAACCGATTTAGGAACATAAGCAATGAGCGGTATCTAGCAACACATCATTGCTACCCAAGTTACAAGAATGTTGAGCTCCAACATCACCTTTGTGACTACTAATTGTGACTCTCACAATATGTGACAATGTTCCTCTATCCTTGACATCTAGATTGACCAAATGAGGTATAGACCTTGTCATCCTCGGTACAATCTATATCTTGAACTTCAAGTAGACTCACTATAATCAAATGAGCTCAATATCTCATATTGACTCATTTGGGCATGGCCATGCACTTCGTGGTCTCACTCTATCAAGAATAACGATGTCTCTCCCATCATATAGGAGGGATAGATCCCATCTACATCACTCACATCCCTCCGCATAATTTGTTACATACCCAGTAATCGCCTTTATAGTCCACCCATTTACGGGTGACGTTTGACGAAGCCAAAGTATGCAACTCCTTATGTAGGGAACCATGGTGAATTCAGGTCTAAGGACTAATAGTCATACTAATAGCCACATGAGAAAGTATATGATACTCATATAACGATCCACGATACTTTCTCATGGCGGGTCATTCAGTATACATTCTCCAATGCATACCCATGTGTCAACTTGATATCTCATATCCATGACTTGTGAGATCAAGTCATCGTGTTGACCTACATGCTAGTCTCTACGCATTAACATTGTCCCTAAACGTTAATACTTGACTAGGAATGATTAAGAGTAGTGTTCTCTATATCATCTCATTATCGATTCAACTAATATATTGATATAGATAAGAACCTACTACTCAAGGACGTTATTATACTTAGTTATTTGACACCAATACAAGTAAACATAATAACCATGCCTTTATAAATAGGAATATGATACAATAAAGTCCATACAACAATCAACACATGATTGAATCTAGGACTTTCACTAACAGCAGCAATTCTCCTCCAATAGCTTCCTTAAAGTCTTGGCGAAATCCTCCCACTTGAGCTTAATTTATAACCTACATCAAGCTGTTTTCGCGCCCAGCAGTCGACTGCCAAAAAGGCCCCAGTCGACTGCCCCTGTAGCCGTTGTCTCACAATGGCCAGATCCACGTTGGATAAGTTCTAACAGATCACCTACTAGTCGACTGATGATGCCCATCAGTCGACTGGTGACCTAGTAGTTGACTGCCCAGTCGGCTATGGAGCGTTCTGTGCTCGCGACATTCCCATCAGTCGACTGACATCCCTCGGCAGTTGACTGCTGTCGACATCAGTCGACTGCCAAGCACAAAACCGCAAGTCTAACACCAGTCGAACCCTAGTCGACTTAGAGCAGTCGACTGTCACCTATGTCAGTCGACTGATGTCGGGTAAAACCCCAAACCCAAGTTGTTTGTGCATCCGACACTCAGTCTTAGCCATTTGGCCAAGTCCACCTTATCCCTCATGGAGTTTCCCACCGAATCTCTCTTCTCTCGGTCTACGTCCCTCGGATGCACCAAGCGCACGGCTTCGCAACGCCATCCTTCGCATCTCATGCCCTCGAAGTATGCTTCCCTTTGGTCTCACTCCATTCGCTCCCCGTCCGGCGGTCCCTTGGATGCACTAAGCGCACGACTTCGCAATGTCATCCTTCACCGACTCAAGGACCCCGAGCCTAGTGAACTTACCAAGTCCTCAAGACTTCCCTCATGCACCAAGCGCACGGCTTCGCAATGCATTTCTCACCAAGCACCAAGCGTACGGCTTCGCAATGCTTTGGATTTTCCCACACCAAGCCCCATGCTTGGATTTTCATGCCAACACCATGTTGGACTTTCCCATGATAATCCCATGTCATGAGTTTTGTCTATCATCAAAATACTATCAAGGTACTGCTCGAGTCAAACTCGAGTCAACCTGGGTCGATTGCACCAACAATCTCTCCCTTTTTGATGATTGGCAAAACTACCATCTCAAGTCTACCAATTCTCCTATATTGGTAATTCTCATATCCCCATGAGAATTCCAACGAACTCTAATTGATAACTTGGTAACTTCTCCCCCTTTTTGACATTACATCAAAAAGGTCCTCAAGGGTTTCAATGTCTCATATCCCAATGAGATCTTACAATCTTCCCCTTGGCATGCTCTCAATCTTTCTAGTGATCCCATATCACTTAAGAGAGGCAACTCAACTTTCCTCCCATGAGGAAATACACATCCATCTTCCCATCATGAATACCTCCTCCTAGAGGCTTGCTCCCCCTTGACTATTGCACTAACAATGTCCTTGGAGAGTCCCTAAGCCAATAGGAACATTTAACCAATCAAAATTAAGGCAAAGTTCAAAAATGAACTCTCATCCACCTTAAAATTGATACTCTCTCTAAACTCTTCTCCTAATCCATGTCCAATGGATTTCCACCCTTTCTTATGTTCTCCCAAGCATGTCCTAGGGTTAGGAGTGGTTAGGGGACCTTAACCTAGCTGAACATGGGTCTAACCAACATCGGCAATCGATTACATCAATCGAATGCCACCATGCAATGATCGATAACTCAGATTTGCAGTTTTTAGCATTTCAGAAATGGATTTCTGAAATCCATAAGTAAATATACATAAGTTTAAAAATCTTGAAATTTAGTATGTATATTACTTATCATAAACACTATGGGTGAAAAATATTTAAAAATTATTTTACCCACTAAATTAGGAGATTGATACAAAGTCCAAAAGTTAAGAAAAACTTCAATATTGAGCCCTCTTTGTATCATCTCATTCAATGGTGATAGCTATCAAAAGATAGACTGCACCAAGGTTTTTCAAAATATTTTCAAAATATTTTTGAAACCTTTAATTCCTTTTTCCTAAACATCTCACTCGTATCTAGATGTGTAAAACACATACAAGTCAAGTTTTTAGTGAGATGTGGGTTTTTTCTTTTAAATGGTCTCATGCATATTTCTAGGCAATATTATTTGTTTCCCTTCAAATTATGTCATAGTCCTTAATTCCATTTTATTCTATGCATGATGATGATTATGACATAGATATGATATAGATAAAAGCATATGCCAAAATCATGATGTCATGGCATGTGAATGAAACTTTAGCATACATGACATATAAAAATAATTCTAAACATGATCATGCCATTTTTAGAGATAAAAATGAAAATGATGTCATGACATGACAAGACAAATAAATCATGGCAAGTAAAATATACTAAGGTATAAAATACCTAAGTGTTAAATCTGAATTGCCATTTCTAGGAATTAATTCTATTTTGCCTTAATGCCATTTATCTCCCAAGTGTGCCAAAAACTCAAAATGACACACCATGACCTCTATGACCTAGTTGTGCCAATTTAAATCATTTTAAACTTCTCAAACACATAGGCACATCCTAATGTGTCAACTCACCATGGCTAGGTTAACTACCCATCCACTTAGGGTTGACACACCCTAACCCATCTAGCGTGAGTCAATCACGCTCCTAGAAATCCAATACCTATTGGAGCTCCTTGGGTTAACAAGGTATTCCCTAGGGATAACTTCCCTAGATACCTTCCTAATGACCCTTTTAGACTTTGAAGCCATAGTCTTTTGGGTCTTTCCTAGGTCAACTCTATAGGTGACTCCTCCAATGACCTTCTTAGTGGTTTTCTTGGTTTTTCTTAAGTCCTTAGACACTAAGCACACACCATGGCTAGTCTTAGGGATAACTTCCCTATTAGCCTTGGTTTTTCTAGACCTAGATGTGGTTCCATAATTAAATGGAACATTATGGTAGGACATAGGTTTGTGACCCAAACCTTTCTTGCCCTTAGATATTTCTTGTTTCCTAGGTCTTGACTTTAGTACATTAGACCCCTTAACCGAATTTGAGACGATTGCTAGGGTCTTCTCCAATTTTTCTAGCCTTGACCTTAAGGCTTGATTTTCTAGCTCTAATTTTCCCAATTTTGAATTTTCATTAGGTTTTTGGGAAATGTTCTTCCTCTTAGGCATGTATCTACCCTTCTTAGGGTTAATGCCTAGATTTTCTTCTATTCTCTTAATGGACTCCTTTGGTAAAATATTTCTAGAATTATGAGTCCTAGGTTTGTCCTTAGATATATGAACATGCTTGGCACCTAAACAATAAATCTTATTATTTCTACTAGCATGCTTTTAATTAATAATAGCAAGAGAGCTAAAATAGTTTTTAGCATGCTTTTTAACTTTAGGAATTGAAGGTGCATAATTTAAATTTACCTTAGGGTTAGCTTTAGGAGCTCCCCCTACATGAGATACACCCTCTTGCCCTTTCTTCCTCCCCCTAGGGTATTGGCTTCGGTAGTGCCCTCTTTGGTTGCATTTGAAGCACACAATGTGCTCTTTGCTCTTAATTGAAGGGACTCTGGCATCCTTTGACTTTGGATTGACTTTTGGTGCCGATGCCTTTTCCTTAGCCAATTTAGGGCATTTGCTCTTGTAATGCCCTTTCTCCCTACACTCAAAGCATATTATGTGATTTTTATTTAAAATAACAACACTTGAGTTACCTAGGGAGGTGGAGGATTCTTCTTGATCACATCTTCTGGAGGTATATGCTTCATTTTGACTTTGCTACGGAATAGAAATCCTTTCCTCCCCCTCAATGCTAGAGGTGGAGGTCTCCACCAAATCATCAACATCTTCAAATGTAGTGGGTGCTTCTTCCTCGGCATTCTCTTCTACTTGTGCTGATTGGAAATTTACTTGGAATTTCATTATCTTATTCCATAACTCCCTTACATCCCTATAGTCACCCAATCTAGACCAAATATGGTTAGGTAACAAATCATTAAGTAATTTTATTACCTTGAGATTTGTCTTGAAGTCCTTAATTTGATCTTGGGCCCACCTTGACTTCTCAATTGGCTTGTTGTCTTTGTCCCTAGGCATCTCAAAACCATTTTCTACAATAATCATTAAATCAAAATCGATTTCGATATATACCTCCATCCGTTTCTTCCACTAAGCAAAATCTCCATTGAATTTCGGTGGATGGATGTTGTAGCCAGCCATCTTGCGGTGTTTGTGTTGGCGGTTAGTCCTCGATAAGCTCCTAGCTCTGATACCACTTGTAGGGTCAATATGTGGCCGGCTAGAGGGGGGTGAATAGCTTTCTTTCATTCGATGGTGGAATACGATCATTCTCGTTGCGTGCTCATCTATAATTGTCGTTAGCGCAGCAGAATACTAATACAAATATGAATACTGACAACAATACAAGCATACGCAAACACACACGATATACATGGTTCGGAACCGAATGGTTCCTACTCCACGGGCGAGCTCACCGAGCTCTAGTTATGCGCACGACACTAACTAAACTTCTTCTCGACTATACGTTGGAGGTGGAGAAACATCTCACAAGCTATTACAATAGTAATACTATAAGAAATACAAAGACACTAAGAAATACAAGTAAAGAACACTTTACAACTCTTAGCTTTGAACCCTTTCTTGTTGCTTGCTTTGGATGACTCTTGAAGGACTGGAATGCAGCAGCAATTCCCCTCGAATAGCTTCCTTAAAGTCTTGGAGAAATCCTCCCACTTGAGCTCAATTTATAACCTACATCAAGCTATTTTCGTGCCCAGCAGTCGACTGCTAAAAAGGCCCCAGTCGACTGCCCCTGTAGTCGTTGTCTCACAACGGCTAGATCTACATTGGATAAGTTCCAACGGATCACCTACCAGTTGACTGATGATGCCCATCAGTCGACTGGTGACCTAGTAGTCGACTGCCCAGTTGTTTACGGAGCATTCTATGCTCGCGACATTCCCATCAGTCGATTGCCATCCCTCGGCAGTCGACTGCCAGTCCATGACAGTCGACTACCAAGCACAAAACCACAAGTCTAACACCAGTCGAACCCTAGTCGACTTAGAGCAGTCGACTGGCACCTATGCTAGTCGACTGATGTCAGGTAAAACCCCAAACCCAAGTTGTTTGAGCATCCGACACTCAGTCTTAGCCACTTGGCCAAGTCTACCTTATCTCTCATGGAGTTTCCCACTGAAGCTCTCTTCCCTCGGCCTACGTCCCTCGGATGCGCCAAGTGTACGACTTTGCAATGCCATCCTTCGCATCTCATGTCCTCGAAGTATGCTTCCCTTTGGACTCACTCCATTTGCTCCCCATCCGGTGATCCCTCGGATGCACCAAGCGCACGGCTTCGCAATGCCATCTTTCACCGACTCAAGGACCCCGAGCCTAGTGAACTTACCAAGTCCTCAAGACTTCCCTCATGGACCAAGCGCACGGCTTCACAACGCATTTCTGACCAAGCACCAAGCGCACGGCTTCACAATGCTTTGGATTTTCCCACACCAAGCCCCATGCTTGGATTTTCCATGCCAACACCATGTTGGACTTTCCCATGACAATCCCATGTCATGAGTTTTGTCCATCATCAAAATACTATCAAGGTACTGCTCGAGTCAAACTCGAGTCAACCTGGGCCGATTGCACCAACAGTAGGGTGTGCATGTTAGAGTACGGGTGATGACCAAATTTATAAATGGGCAAAAAGGTCATCCGTGGGTAGGTAATGCTCTAAATGTAGGAGTTATACCAATGCTCATATGTTGTACACTTATTTACCAACCACGTGTTGTGTAAATAGTCAGGTGAGTAGTAAATAGTGTGTCGCTATGGGCCAGTGGTCCTAGCTTGCCATGATCAGTCATGTACGACTCTCTACATGATAGAGAGTGTACTGATCAAGGGATGTGACTCTCTATTGAACAGAGAGTCTGTGGTAGATGTCTGTATGTGAGACAATACCTTCATGACATTGCATGCATACTGACGACATCGTCTCCCCTTGGGGTTGAGAGACTCGTCAGTCATCCTGCCTCCCAGGTTACTCCTAGAGGAGTAACTGGTATGAGGCCAGAGCATTTGTTGTGCCGCACTCTACCATTATAGATGATGGTAGTTGAGGTGCATGCAGTTGTCCTGAGTGCGTGGCACTTGACCACTCATTGGTAGTGTCAGTCGGAGTGGCCAGCAGCAGGGACCCCCGTTGCATAGAGAGCTCTTTACGCTCATATGCTACTTGATCATACTGCCCACTCAGCCACTCTAGAGCAGTGGTTGGTGTGAGTTGGGATAGTTGTCATGTCGTGCCACCTAGGTCACACTGGGGTCGTGGTAGCGAGTAGGGGTGTGCAGGCATGACCATGCATGCTGCATTGCCGTATCATATGGTGTTTTGCATATTGATATATATATATACATACATGCTTGTATATATATATACATGGATGATGGTGATCAGTATACATACAGATACAATCTATATGTATACTCACTTTGATGATGCATTTGTATGTACTATGTTTGTTACATTTATTTGTACATATTCATACATGCTATTGTATTTTTTGTATAGTAGTAGGTTGGTACTTGTATACCTGTTGGTTATTCACTGTAATACCCTCGACCCATATCAGGATGTAGTGTGAGTTAGTATTATTCTTTATACTTTATGTTGTGGATATATGCCCAGGTTGGATGAGGATAGAGTAGCTGACTGTCAAGTATGTCAGCATTGTTTGTTGTTCAGTTTATTTAGTGTATGCATGCATATATACCTGTTATGCTGATGTACACCTATTGTACGAGTAGATTAAACTATTGAATGACATGTAATATTGATACATATATTTACATGTTCTATCTTATTACCTGCTGAGTTTTACTCACCACCATAGACCCTGGGTTTTTCTGTCGCCCAGGTAACAGGTAGAAGTCTTCGTGACGACTTGGAGCTGCGCCGACGATCCATCCCATCTCCGTTTTCTAAGTCTCCCGAGGAGTTCGTTTTATGTCTTGGACTTTGATATGTTATGGACTTTGTCGTGATGTCGTGGACTTTATTTCAGTAGTCGATGTTTTATTTACGGTTTTATTACGGTAGACTTGTCAGGTGGTGTACACCTGTATATTTTTGGTATGTATGTTGTGGGTATGTGGTTTCTATTTCCGCTGTGGTTGTTATTTTTATATTATGTTGTTGTTGTGGGCCTATGGGCCTTGTATTAACCCGAAATATTGCCACGTACAGGGGAGATGCCGTCCGTTTGATTTTCGACACGACATACTCTCGGGGCGTGACACACTTACCATGGTCAACCTTAGGGATGACTTCCCTAGTGACTTTAGTTTTCCAAGACCTAGAAATAGTTTCATAATCGAATGGAATATTGTGATAGGTAGGCTTAACTACCTTGGACCTAGGCTTATGGCTTAAGCCTTTCTTGCCCATAGATGAGTCTTGCCTCCTAGACTCTAGGCTTTGACCATTTGACCCCTTAATTTGATTTTGCATATTCCTAAGGGTCTTCTCTAATTTCTCAAGTTTTGACCTCAAAACTTGATTTTCTAACTCTAATTTCCCAATTTTTGAATTCTCATTTATTTTTTGGGCATTGTTCCATTTCTTAGGCATATGTCTACCCTTCTTAGGGTTAATGCCTAAATGGTCTTCTACCTTCCTAATTGTTTCCCTAGGTAGGATTTTCTTAGGGTTGTTAGTCCTAAATTTCTCCTTATTTCTAAAATTGCAACTCTTAGCACCTAGGCAATAAAGTCTATTATTTCTAGCATTCTTTTCATGAACAATAGCAAGTGAATTAAAGGCATGCTTTTAGCATTAAAACTAGAAGGTGCATAATTGAAATATACCTTAGGGTTTGCCTTAGAGGTTCCCCCTACATGTGTAGCTCCTCCTTTCCCTTTGGTTTTCTTTCTCCCCCTAGGGCATTTACTTCGGTAGTGTCCCCTTTGATGGCACTTGAAGCACACCACGTGCTCCTTGCTCTTACTAGTGGTTGGGGCTCTGGTCTCCTTGACCTTTGGCATCGGTGAAGCCTTCTTAACCTTTTTAGGGCACTTGCTCTTATAGTTCCCATATTCCCTACACTCAAAGAAAATTATATGATTTTTATTTTTGACTAAATTGATTGAGTTACCTAGGGTTGTAGTGAGGGTCTCTTGAGCTCGTTCATCACTTCTCCCTGAAGTATATGGCTCTTCTTACTCTTGCACTTGCTCTGGAGGAGATGGTCTCTCCTCCCCCTCAAACCTTGAAGTGGAGGCTTCTCCTACTTCTTCTTCCTCCTCTTCCTCCTCGGATGTCTAACACTCCTCGACCTCCGAATCCTCACTTTCTTGTGAGGATGAGCTTGTTTCTTCGGTCTCTTCCTCAAATTGAGCCGAAAATGATTCTTCATGGAGCTTGGCCAATTCGCTCCAAAATTCCTTTGCATCCTTGTATTCACCTAACTTGGACACAACATCGTTAGAAATTAAATCAATTAAGAATTTTATTACCTTATTACTTCTCTCGAATTCTTGAAGTTGTTCCTCGGTCCACTTTTTCATTTTGAGGAATCCTCCCATAGGCCTTCTTGGAAACTTGAATCCTTCCATCAAGGTGGCCCATTCTTCAAAGTCTCTCATCATGATGAAGTCTTCAATCCTTGCCTTCCATTGATTGAAGCCTTCTCATCCATAGAGTGCATACGAGACCGGGGTGTTGATATCCCATCCCAATATTTCTTAGAAATCCAACTTTTTCTTCACCCTCTAGAGGTGCTCTCTTGGCGGTTAGTCCAAATGAAAAGCAGCCTCACTCTGATACCACTTGTTGGGAATTGAACGTCACTAGAGGGGGGGGGGTGAATAGCATGTAGTTCGTCGCTTGATGGATTTCTATTACGTCCGTCTCTACAATTCGATTAGCGTAGCAGAAATACAAAATACAATACTAATATAAAGATAAATACACAATCACAACACAAAATACATAATGATATATGTGGTTCGGAACCTTAGGGTTCATACTCCACGGGGCGAGCTCAACGAGCTCTAGTGATGACAACACCACTAATAAAACTCCTTCTCGACAATAAGTCGGAGGTGGAGAAACCTCGTACAAAGATTACAATAGTAATACAATGAATTACAACAAGAAAAAACTAAGCCAAACACAAAACACAAAAATAATATTTTACACAAGAACTTTGGATTGCTTGCTTGTTGCTTGCTTTAGATTGGCTTTGAGGCCTAGAATGCAGCAGCAATTTTCCTCCAAAATTGCCCCAAAAATCGCTGCCAAATCCTCCCATCAGAGCTACTTTTATAACCTTCATCGGATTGATTTCGCGCTTGGCAGTTGACTTCCATAAGACCCCAGTCGACTACCAATAGTGTCGTTGTCTCACAACGACTTAATCTACGTTGACATCCAAGCCAATGGATACACTGGCAGTCGATTGTAGTTACTCAATAGTCAACTGCCAGGGTCATAGCCGATTGACCAGTCGACTACCGAGCATTCTTCTCCTGTAACCCTGATCAGCAGTCGACTGCCATCCATGGTAGTCAATTGCTTAAGCCATCAGTCGACTACCCAATGTTGGCGATGCGCCGGCTATTTCTGATCGAACACCGATTGACTCGGCGATTCGGCCGCCATAATCGATCGATCACGAGTCAATTCGGCTACCAAGTATCAAAACACTTGACCAATCGACTAGTTCAAAGCCCCAGTCGACTGATAACCTCAAACATGAGGTTTAACCCCAAGTATGATGCCCTCATACTTGCTAGACCACCCTTAGCCTAGACCTAAACCTTCTAGCCACCTCCGTCAGCCTCACACCTATCGGATCCCTCCAAGTCATCCATGACTTGTTCATCCATACACTAGTCTTCAGGTGCTTCCATCGACTATTGTCATGCTAAGTGGTCTATACCGCCAAGGTACATTGGGCTTACACTTCCAAGACTATCGCTTGGACTTTATGCCGCCAACCATTGGACTTATGCTGCCAAGACTCTACCCTTGGACTTTCCTTGCCAACCCATGTTGGACTTTCCATTTGCCAAGACTCAAGCTTGAACTTTCCCTTGCCAAGACCCATGCTTGGACTTTCTATGCCAATTACCCAAGACTTGGACTTTCCATGCCAAGTACCCAAGACTTGGACTTTCCATTGCCAAGTACCCATGACTTGGATTTTCCCATGACAATCACATTGTCATACATTTTTTCGAACATCAATGTCAAACATCAAAACACTACTCAAGTCAAACTCAAGTTTGGTCAATCATGACCTAGGCCGATTGCACCAACAAGTTACATTGCATAGAGTTGTGCTCTGCCGAGTGTTTATTATCGAGTTAGATTTTTATATTATTCAAAATCTGATTTGAAGGTTGAGAAGGATTTTCATAATGGACTCGACCAAAGTCGAGAGCCTCGGAGATGATGAAGAGGTTTGACTCCGAGGTGAGTGGATTATCACTGTGGTGTGTACGCTTACTGTAAGAACTGCTAGTGGTGGGCAGTTTATAGACCCTCAGAGTGGCGAGTAGGCTTACCAAAGGTATTACAGTAAATGTGACTTTTCGTCTACCATATCTTAATTGAAATGGTGAGATACAATCCTAGGTTGTGGTGTATGGTGTTTGTTGATTCATACGCTCATTATATAATTTGTATTTGAGTCATTTTAAGTTTTGATGATTAGTATGATACACAAATGTTAAGACATTAAGATTCTATAGTTAATTATGTCTCTTTATCTGTGTAATAGATACATGGTTGTGAAAAAGAGTGTTATACTAGATCTTGTGACGGGAGACAAACTAAATGGTGACAATTATGAGATTTGACACTGGAAGGTTCAGTTCATCTTCGAGGAGTAAGAACTCGGGGAGGTTTTTAAGCACGAGATGGTGGACCCTCGGGAGGGTACCACGACACAAGCGAGACGGGATCAGGAGGTGCATAATGCATGGAAGAACAAGAATGGTCAAGCTAGGATAATTCTTCTTAGTAGCATGCATGATGAGCTAATCTCGATTTATCAACATTATCCTATTGCTTCATCGATATGGCTTGCTTTGAGAGAGAAATATTGTAAAATACCATAAATAAATGGTGAAAGAGCAATATTATTATTGGAAGAAATTATATAAATAAAGCATGGTTGGGGATTTAATTAAACTTAACCTTGGCTTAATTTAAATGGGTTTAGTCTTATAGGGTAAAAACCCAACCCGTTTGAGCAAACCTGACCCATTTCTCACTTATTAATGTTGAGTGTTAATTTTCGTTTGGCTGTTTCCTCACCGATGGGTTTTCTTCCCCCGAGCATTTTCTCCTCACCGTGAAATGACTTCTCTGCCTCTCGCTTTCTCTTCTCTTCCGAAAAGCCACGGCTACTGAGCACCTCTCGTTCCTTCTCCTCGCAGCAAGTAGAAGCGATCATCCTTGATGAAGCCCCACGGATGAGCCGATGGTAGTCTGCAGCGTGGCCAGGAGTTAGTCGACGGCAGTCGATCGGAGTTATCCTCCTGATCATCGCGAAGCAAGGTAAGTATTATCATTCCTTGTTTTCCCTCAATCTCAGAAGGGATCCACCTATGAAGGCATTCCTTTTGTGATGGGCAATGGGTTGAGAATGGTTTTCTGGCGAACAGAGCAGATTTGGGGAGGATTGCCGCCGGTGGAGTTGCTAGGGCTGGTAAGCTTGATCTACCTCCTTTTCGTATGTTGTTTGTTTTGGTTTGGTTGATTGCCACTGTGGTGTGGATTTCTGCCAGTGGTGGTTGGTTCCAGGAGTTGCTCGGCTATGAGTAAGTGAAGATGGATAGATGGAGTTGTGTGTTTCACTTTAGTGTTGGTCAGATTCCCTAAATTGGTATAACTAGGGGTTGTGAAGGGCTATGATGTGGCTATGAGGGTTTGGTTGTTATGTGTTGAGCCTGGATCTAGATTTGCAGTAATCGTGCTGGCTATAAGTTCTGTTTAAGCTCTGTTGTGGAGCTATGAATGGGTTGAATGTGAGCTGTGGATGAGTGAAGAGGTTTTGTGAATGGTTGTGAATAGTTGTGGATGGAGCTGGGTTATGATGAGGACTTCAATTAGGATGGTTAGATCCCTAAATTGGTGAAATTGTGAGTTGTGAGGGACGTGGTGGATTGATTTATGAAGAAAGGAGTATATTGATTTATAGTTGGTTGTGCTGTTGAATTCAGTGTGGAAAGATGTGTGTGTGATGATGATCTGTTCTATAATTGTGTATGGAGTTGAATGTTGTAGGTTAGCATATTCTCTAAATGGAAACGGTGGGTTTAATTATGGTGTTAATTGTACAAGCTGAGGGATTAATGTGAAGGCTTGATTAGATTAATTGGATAACTAGATCAATCTAGTTGATCGGGATACGAAGTCGATGTAGAATTCGATTCGATCATTTGTTGTATACTCGCACTTAACCATAATGTTATGAAATGTGCAGGACGTGGATACGAGACAGGACTATGATTGTAAAGATATTATTATTACGAGCTTTATCGTAGGTGGGTAATATTTCCTATCCTGGTCAGGTAGTAGCTAAACTTTGATATATATGATTTTATATTATTGTCACTTTGACCTTTACTCCATTCTAGTTTTTCTATTGCTTGATACTTGCCTTTGCACTTAAAATGCTCTGTCATTGTTGTTATCTATTCATTCATCATTGTTATGAATTATAGATGTTATGGTAAGTGGACCTGTAGTGGTTTACCTATGTGTACGTAGCTAAATTCGATTGTAAAATTGAATTGTGCAATTTAGATAAATCATCCGGGGGTGGGTGATATTCTAGAAGTAAAGTGAGTCTTCGTATCATATCCTGATGTTGTGTATAGATCTACTATGGATCATGTAGTCATGTATGGACGTGTGATTTGTTGTTACAGCGTTGCTACGGACTGGAGGTCCTAGCTTAGTTGTTGTCAGATGTATATGCCTCTCTATAGAATAGAGAGTGTGTTGTGGACATATGTATGTGCTGTCGTGCATTCATTCCATTTACATGCATGCTGGCTACTTGGTCTCCCTTGTGGTTGAGAGGGTCGTCAGTCATCCTGCCTCCCAGGTTACTCGTGGAGGAGTAACTGGTGTGAGGGCAAAGCATTTGTTGTGTCGCATTCGCCCCACTATTGGCAGTGGTTGTTGGAGTAGCGTGCAGTTGTCCTGGGTGTGTGGCACTCGACCACTCATGGGTAGTGACAGTCAGAGTGGCCTGTAGTAGGGACCCCCGTTGTGTAGCTAGCTCTTCACACTTATATGCTACTTGTTCATACTACCCACTCGACCACTCGACCACTCGAGAGCGGTGGTTGTTGTTGAGTTGGGAGAGTTGTCATGTCGTGACACCTAGGCCACACTAGGGTTGTGGTAGATAGTAGGGTGCATAAGTGATGTGAGCAAAACATATAAAATTTTAGGAGTAGTTTTCGCTCACATATCATAGCATTTTATATTCGTTTTATGCATATTTTACATTATGTTTCATGCATTTCCTATTTTCTGGTTCGGAGATCTACCCTATTTACTTTTGTGGCAAGATAGCATTTTATAGGGAAAACGGTGCAACTTCGGAGCAAAAGAAAACATTTGGTAGCTGGACGTGGAAGGGAACACGGCCAGGGCGTGTGCCCACACACGACCATGTTCAGAGGGCGAAAACGATCGCCATAGCCTGACACACGGCTAGGACGTGTGTTTTCAAATGGTCGTGTGGCGACCCAACAAATTGACGTGACTAGGGTTTTTTCCAGATTTCGCAGCGATCCGACATGATGTCTATATAAGGAAAGCTCCGTCCAAACCCTAGGGGGGAGGCACGATGACTGGGATGACACTCCGAAGCCCTGAAAAGCTTCGGGAACTCGTAACGGGGAGGAAGAACACCACCGAAGGTCAAGATTCTGCACTTTAATGCCGAGGAGAAGACCTACATTGCATTGTAAATCCTATTCTTTGCATAAATTCTATTGTTTATAGGGATATGATCATATCTTGTGTTTCTTCTCTCGTATCTATGGAGTAGACTCTCTGATTCTAGGATTAGGGAGTAGTTTGTGTTGAGTTGGAACTTGTTAATTCAAATATCTTTTCATTCTTGAATTTATATTTGCAATTGGTGTTTTGGTTTATATCTATAGTTATCGTTTTGGTTTTCTAGTCATTGTGCTTAGTAGATACGAGGGGTGACAGCCCTCGTATTAAAGATTTAAGGGAATTAAAGAGGGACCTAAGGGTTGGCCTCATCGTCGGTAATTGTGGGTAGAAGGATGCGATAGAGTAGGAAACACGCCTTATTTTTGACTCGTCGTAGGGATCGATTCGGTATCCTTGTACCGACTATCCCGTCCTAAAGCCAGGGGTTGACCTGGTATGGCAGAGGTAGCTTCCGATAGACGCGAAGGCTCATCGAAGGAGTGTATGATGTCCTTTCCATAAAACCATAACTAGAAACCTAAGCAAAACCCAATTGAAAACGTGTTCCGTGACACACAAACGAAACCGAAATCCTAGAATCCATCTAAAGACCTGTAGCGACCCTTCTTTTCCTCCGTGTGACACCGTATTAGAGTTAGGACTGCCGACAACCCTCCTAATTGCAACCTTTAGAGTTTAGTCCCGAACAATAACATCCACTGAACAAATCGGTACTCGAATCCCAGTCCCTGTGGGATCGATAATCTTTTTATTACTTGATGACATCTGTGCACTAGCGGGAGTTGAGCACGAGCGCGCGCTTCGAGTCCTCGACGGTCTCCATCGCAAGATTTGAGGTCGCATTTGTGTGCATCAAGCTTTTGGCACCATTGTCGAGGACTGATTGATTCGATATCGAATCAAGAGGTGGATAATTGGATCGGACTTAGGATTAGATTTATTTACTTGCTTTACTTCCTTTTTTATTTTTATTTTTATTTTTCTTTATTTACTTTAGTTCTAGATTTTCCATATATAGATTTAGTTTTATTTTATTTTAGCAGTAGTTCTCTATTTTCTTATTGACTCTTTAATTTTGGCAACTAGATTAATTTATTTCCTGTTCTCTAGTATTAGGAAATATTCCTAATTTTTGTGGCTCGATTCTTCGTATGATTAGACATTTAGGATCGGAAGGCCTGATTTCGATCAATTTAGAAATCGAACGAACCTATCATCACCTGAGAGCCGAACAGAAGAGGATGGAGGACCAAGCTGCATCCGAAGTGAATATAGGTAGCCGACCCTTACGGGATTACGCAACCCCTAGTGCTAGAGGATTTAGGCTGAGCATAGCTAGACCATCCATTTCGACAAACAACTTTGAACTGAAACCAGCACTGATACATATGGTCCAACAGAGTAAATTCGGGGGAGCTGCGACTGAAGACCCGAACCAGTACCTAGAGACATTCTTGGAAATCTGTTCAACGATGAAGATAAATGAAGTCCCTACGGACGTGATCTGCCTTAGCCTATTCCCGTTCTCATTGTAGGATAAGGCTAAGGCATGACTTCACTCCCTACCTTTGGGAAGTATTACTACATGGGAGCAATGTGAGCAACATTTTTTGAACAAATATTTCCCACGAAGCAAGATTGCTCACATGTGCCATCTAATTACAAGCTGCCATCAGAAAGAAGGGGAGTCCCTATTCGAAGCTTGGGATCGCTACAAGGGGCTACTCTACTAATGCCCCCACCACGGATTAGAAAGGTGGATGGTGATCCACATCTTTTACAATGGGATCACGTACGCCACGAAGATGTCCCTTGATTCTGCTGCAGGAGGAGCACTTATGAACAAGACTGTCGAGGAAGCAGAGGAGCTAATAGAAGAGGTGGCCCAGAATCACCATCAATGGGCTTCCGAACGTGATCAACTAGCTCCTACAGCGGGACGATATACTTTCAACTCCATGGACCACCTAGTAGCAAGGATGGACACGCTTAGTAGACATTTTGACTCTTTAAATCCCACATCTGCATGTGCATCCATTGACTTTAGAGAAGGAGCAGCAGTGTATCGGGAGGACTACTGTGGAGGGCAGAGTAGCTTAGAAGAGTAGATTGAACACTACAATTTGCCAAGGGGTGTGCAGCCATGATTTCCACCCTACCTGACCAAGCCGAGTCAAGCTAAGGAGGAAGGAGTGGGCAGTGAGAGAGTAGCATAGAGAAACAGATTTGCCAAGGGGTGTGCAGCCATGATTTCCACCCTACTTGACCAAGCCAAAACTGAGGACAAGATTCCACCCGAGCTTGAGGACCCTGGTGAATTTGTTATCCCCTACTCGATTTATGGGGAAAGCTTCGATGAAGCACTGTGCGACTTGCAGTCATCAGTAAGTGTGATGCCCTACACATATTATTTGAAGATGGGACTGAATGAGCTCCAACCAGTGAACCTTGGTATTCGTATGGGGGATAACTTAGTCAAGGAACCCGTCGGCATGCTAGCAGATGTGCCTGTGGTTGTCGAGAATTTCGTGATACATATAGATTTTATTATACTTGACACAGGGCCAGATCCCCAGAATCCCATCATCTTGGGAAGACCCTTTCTAGCAACTGCGGGGGTGTGTATAGATGTACAGGCACACCAGATCTCATTGGAGGTAGATGGGGAGATCATCCTCTTTAGCCTATCAGAGTATAAAGCTCTCTTCCTAGACGGCTTTGCTTTCAGAATGATAAAGCCGAGCCCACCGGATGTAGACAACAAGATGGATGAATAGAGGTTCACAGAACCTCTAGAGCCAAGTTGATAATGGAGTGTGGTCGAGCTAAATGACCTTAAACAAAGCGCTTCTTGGGAGGCAACCCAAGTTTAGTTTTTAGGTTTTCCTTTGATCGTATTGCATACATTTAGTTAATTGGACTTTGATTTCCATTTCATTTAGCATTAAGACCAGAAAAGAACTTTTCTAGGTAAAAATAAAATCAATTTTTAGCTTAAACGGCGAAGCGTGTGAGAAAATTCAGACCGTTGTCCACAAAAGGAGAGAAAAAGGGGACACACGGCCTGAACGTATGTTTTCCCACAGCCATGCCCAACCAACCCAAGGCACACATGGCCTGACCGTGTGTTTTCACATGGCCATGGTGTGCAGGGTTAAGTAGGGCACGCCGTGTGTTTTCTCTCCAAAAGCGCCGTGTTTTTTTTATTTTCTTGCCCTAGCCGTGTGGATCCCTCATCCCCACCACCTAGAACCCTTTCTAGCCCTCAAGGAAGCCCAAAAGAAGTAAGTATGAGGAGGACCAAGCAAGTGACATCTCGATCCAGTGCGTCGGAACGACGAGCAAGGAGAACCGACACCCCTCAAGCTCCGGAGGAAGGTAACACTCTTCCAACCCTTCTTTTTCACAATAATGAGCATAGGGATAGATATAACATGCTTTCTACTCGTAAAATCACTGCAACTAGGTATCTTGATGAATATTTATTAGAATCCCTAGGGTTGTTGGGTGACATTCAAGCCTTATTTGCAAAAATAGGGTGGGGAGAGATAATGGGGATAAGACACCCAACCTACCCTAGGATAGTTTATAGTTTTTAACTTCTTTAGAAGTCGAAGTTTTAATGGGTAGTGAGAGCGAAGAGGGTAGGATTACCTTTAAGATATTTAACATTGAGCATGAATGGACACTTCACCAATGGAATTCATGCTTTGGCTTGCCAAGTGGGGGAGAGAGAAGAACCCCTATTGGGTTTAACTCTTGGATCTTTTGGACCGAATTGACAGGAGAGCACGCTTACGACCCTTCTAGGGCAAAAGCATCGTGCCTCCAAAACCCTATTTTCCGATACCACCACTGAATCATGGCAAGTACTATATTTGGTCGTGGGGAGTGACGGTGTAGTGAGAGCTAGCGAGCTACTTTGCCTATGGTACATGCTACAAGAAAGGAGTAGCATCGAAGTAGGGTCCCATTTTCATTAGACACTTAGTGAAAATGGGCAAAGCAGCGAGAGGAGAGATTAATGTGGGGGGCCTGCTTATCCACATTTGCCATAGGATGGGGTACGACTACACTGCGCTAGATAGCATAGAGGGGAGCCCTAGGATCGACTTGGGAGTGTGTATGGCCATGAAGATGATTGTAAGAGGACACTCCTTATGCTTTGTAAGGAAAAACCTAACGACCCTTAGGCTCCCCGACCCCGATCGTACCACCATCACCACAAGCGCCAACTGGTGCTTAGACCTGATAGTGGAATCCCCTCCATATGAGGGACCATCTACATCGGCGCCCATCTCTCTCCCTTTGCATCACTCTCCCTCCAATCCACACATGCATAGGAGCCCACTTAGTCCACATCGACATGAGCCTACACTTACACCACCACCTTTTTCTACTTTTGAGCAGGATGCAGGTATATCGGCCTATGATTTTTCGGAGTTTCGGTCGCGCCTCGACAATATATACGCCGAGCAGCAGACGTAGAGGCAGCGATGGCAGGAGCAGAGCGCCTACACACAGGTAGAGTTTCTGGGCTTCCAGGAGAACTTTTAGCGAGCCGAGGAGTTCTACGACGAGACCCGCATCTACTTCCAGGAGGAGGCTACCCTTCGCCAGGCAGAGGCCGCTTACCGCCAGGAGATGTGGTAGCACATGTATGCCCAACAAGCAGTGTGGGCCCGAGAGGAGGAGCACAGAGCAGCCACTGCATCCATCAACTCTCAGATCGACCACATGTATATGTGGCATCAGTGGCTCAGCAGTAGGTTCTCCCAGGACCCCGAGATGCCGAGACTACTAGACTTTCCACCTCATCCACTATACTAGAGGTATGCTTCACTTAAGTCTGGGGGGGACCCCAAGTTTTGTTTTGTTTCTAGCAGTAGTTTCTTTCCTAATGTTTGCATTTTGGTTAGCATTCATTTATTCATGCATTAGTTGTTTAGTTTCTTTCAACACTTAGTTTTTGCTACCTATAAACTGCTTCAGTAGTATTTTTAAAAGTCTTCTTCATGAGTTGTTTCCATGAGTAGTGTAACTTCATTTATCTCGTGGTATTTTATTTTATTAGCTGTGAATGAATATTCTAGACTTACACTGGTTAGCTTTTATTTTACACATACACATGATGAACTTTCTGAAAGGGAGAGTCTAGTACATACCTAGTTATGATTCATCTCAGTAGTCTAGTACTTTGAAATCCATAGGTGACTCTGTATTTAACATTTTAGTTACTGGAGATGCTCAGATTGTGTAAGCCCATTCGGAAAGATCAAAATCCTAGTGAGCCAAAAAGATAAAAGAGAGAAAAGAAAAAATAAGAGAGAGAGAAAAAGAAATGAAAAAGAAAAGAAAGAAGAAAAAGAGATTATGAGGGATAAAAAATAGTTGTCGTGGGTGGAAATGGTTAGGTGCCCCTTTGAGACCGAGTTAGGTTATTGGGGAAACACCTACCAATTTCTCTCAATACCAAGCACTCCTTTGAGACTTTGTGCTAGATCTAGGGAACGACCCTCGCTTTGGATAGGTAAGTGCCTAAGAGCCGGAGACCTTAGGAAAGCTATAGGATGACGACTTAACTTATCATGGAATGAGTATCCCCTAAAAAAATTCGCTTGGCACGAGCACGAGGAGCAAACTTAGTGAATTTCTAGAACATATTTATTTTGCTTTGATTGCAAATACCACTTGATAAATCTAGTTAACATGCTAAGATGGAACAATACCTTTTAAAATTTCATGGCACTGAGGTTTGCTTGAGGACAAGCAAAGATTTAAGTCTGGGGGAATTGATGTGAGCAAAACATATAGGGTTTTAGGAGTAGTTTTCGCTCACATCTCATAGCATTTTAAGTTCGTTTTATGCATATTTTGTTGGTGCAATCGGCCCAGGTCACGATTGGCCGGACTCGAGTTTGACTTGAGTAAGTGTTTTGATGTTTGACATGGATGTCTGACATGGATGTCTGACATCGATGTTTGACATGTGTTGGGGAGATTGTTGATGTAATCGACCCAGGTTAGTATTTGATGTTTGACGATGGTTTGACCATTGTCATGGGAAAGTCCAAGTCATAGGTACTTGGCAAGGGAAAGTCCAACATGAGTTGGCAAGGAAAGTCCAAGCATGGGTCTTGGCATGGAAAGTCCAACATGGGTTGGCAAAGAAAAGTCCAAGCTTGAGTCTTGGCATTTGGAAAGTTAAAGGGTAATATTGGCGGCGTAAAGTCCAAGGGTGAAGTCTTAGCAGCATCAGTCCAATGGTTGGAGGCGTAAAGTCCAAGCGGAGTCTTGGCAGCGTAATTCCAATGTGCCTTGGTGGTGTAGACACCGTTAGCATGACAATAGCCGATGGAAGCACCTGAAGGCTAGCGTATGGATGAACAAGTCATGGATGACTTGGAGGGATCCGATAGGCGCGAGGCTGACGGAGGTGGCTAGAAGGATTATGTCTAGGCTACGGGTGGTCTAGCAAGTATGGGGGCACCATACTTGGGTTAAAACCTCATGTTTGAGGTGTATCAATCGACTGAGACAATGGGTCAGTCGACTGGTGTGAGTCAACGGGAGTTTGACTACTGGAATTGGCCTAGCAGTCGACTGCCAACATTGGGCAGTCGACTGATGGCCACAGCAGTCGACTGTGTTGGGATGTATACTGAAAAGTCTATCTTTTGTATGAACATATTTAATTTTGAAATAAGAATCACATGATCATTGTTTGCATATTTATGGTTATGCATATTTGTCTGATACATTACATTGTAGATAACATGGTGTGTAGTGTCACACAAGAGATCATGTTATCAGTTCCTTGTAAAGTATAAGTAAAGGCTCACAACCGACATGGTTATGGACAAACCATTGGTATGGTTATAGTGTGATTTAGTGTTGGTTTGTCTTGACTATAGAATTACACTAGTACACTTTTTGTGTATTGAGCAGGACCGACTTAGAGGTGATTCAATTTATTGCTGACTACATAATTGAATCGGACCTCAGATATTATAGTGTACATGCTCTTAATCCCGATATAATAACGGACACATATACTTAGTATTCATTTCTTTGATTTACCAATGAGCGAGATTTATAAAGTAAATCGATAGGCTCGGTAAGTTGAAAAATGGCATTATTTATATGGTGTGCAGTTGATTATAGGAGGAAACCGTGTCCTATATATTAGGATGATGATATCCCCTTGAGAAGCTCATAAGGTTCATCATGTAAATCCTGCAAGGTGGACTTGGTCCGGCATGATGATAAGGTTGAGTGGTACTACTCATGGAGTTAAATGTTGATTAATTAATTGTCAGTAAATTAATTAATTGACGGACATTCGAGATCTTAAATACGGGGAGACATTTGTACAAATAATATATGGAGCCCATATTTATTTATGGGGTTGGTGAGGTAGATCAATGATAATCCTTTAGTGGAATGGATTATCATTAATGGATCAGACTTTATGTGCGCTTGATCCATTGGGTGGCCAAGATCCAACTCCTCCTCATGGTCCCTATTGTAGCCTATTAAAACCCTCATGGACCCTAGATTCGATGATGGAAAATGAAACTCTAGATCCGACGGTGGAGATTAAATCTCTAGATCCGACGGTGGAGATTAAATCTTTAGATCCGGCGGTGGAGATTAAATCTCTAGATCCGACGGTTGAGATTAAATCCCTAGATTCGACGGTGGAGATTGAAAGGAGGCTTAAGCCTAGCTCTATAAAAGGATGTCCAAGGCTTGGGCGTGGAACAAAATAAGGGAGATTAGGGTTTTGGGCAGCAAGGGCTTGGAGAGGCATTGGGTGGCTAGGGTTTGGAGAAGCCTTGGGCGGCAAGACTTTCCCTTCTTCCTAGGGTTTTGGCCGGCGCCCCTCTTCTTCCTCTCATCCTTGGCCGACAACCCAATCCTCTTCCTCTCCTCCTTGGCCGGCGGCAAGAGCTAGGGTCTCTTCCCTTGGAGCTTTTGGCTGGCGCCTATACTCCTTAATCCTCTCCTTGGCCGGCGGCAAGGATCATGCTTGGAGCTTGGTGGTCAGTTCTAGGTAAGAGAAGAGTTTCTTTTTATGATCTTCCTTTGTTCGGAGCGAACAAGGAAAGGAAGATTCGTGATCTAGGAGGCTTCGACTTTTGGAAGATTATCGCCCACACGACGTCCAAAAGGAGGAAGGACATATAATAGAAGATCAAGAGGTATAACAAGAGATATAATTCTTGTTTACAAACCTTTTCTTATTCTATGCATGTTGTATATTTTGTATGTGGCTATTTTACTTGGACCCCAAATACAAATACAAAAATTGGCGATCCGTACATCGTCTATTTCGCGGCTAATCGAAGAATAGAGGTAGGTTACTTGAACAACAAGTTTGTTCAAGTGACCTCTCTAATCGAATAGCACGACGATGGAACGATTGCTTGGGTAATCCCTCTTTGTCAAGGATAAATTTTTTTATCCGGGGACGTAGATGGGATCGCCATGAACAAGCGACCGAGTTGAAGTAGGAAGCGAAGTTTCCTCCCTTCAAGTGGTATCAGAGCGTCGGTTCCAAATCCTTCAAGTGGTATCAGAGTCACGGTTTCCGATTTTGTGTTTAGTATTCGGTTACTTTTATGCACTTTTCATATATTATATGTGCCGGATAATGATAGGATGTGCGTCGGTTAACTTTTTGATTGCAGGTATAGGATCCAACTATTATGGCCATATGTGTGTATGTGATTGTATGTGTGTAATTGTATATTATTTGAATCCTCGGGGTTGACAAGGCTAGTATTTAAATTTTTGTAATTAAGTATAGCATTGTTTAGCCACTCTTTTATTTTAGTTTACTTTCGATCTATATTTTATGTACACTCCTTCGTGGAGTATAGGATCGATGGATGTAAATTAAAATAATTTTCCTCGGCTCGGATCTCCGGATGGCCTGTACATGGCATAGGGAGGAGCGGATGAGATGGCGATACGACGGGAGGCTGATGTGTGTAAATCATGCTATGTTTTCACTACTTTATATATGTGCATTTTATCTCATTTCATATCCTAGGCATGTATTTTATCATGATTCAGTTAAGTTTAGCATATTTTGGGAAGAAGAGACTGCTTTTGGGTGTTTTTGTGTTAACAGGGCAAAGAAGAAGGCGTATCAAAACAACACAGCCGTGTTGGGAATCGACACGCCTGTGTCATGAGAACCAGCGGATGACACGCCCGAGTCAAAGAACAACACGCCCGTGTCAGTGATTCCGGAATGACACGCCCTAGTGCGAACGACACGCCCCGGCTCAAACCATAACACGCCTGAAGAACACGCTCGCCTCATGTGGCAGCGTGTTGGCTCGACTCCAGATTCCTTTTCGCGAGCAATCGATCTTCGAATTAAAGGGAAATCTATTGCCTTAATTGAAGAGGTGGCCAAAGCTATAAAAGAGAAGATATTCTAACCCTAAGGGATGGCGGATGGTCAAAAAGGAGGACAGAAGACGGCAAAAGGGATCGACAACAGAAGAAGCAAAAGAGAAGGAGTCGGCAGAGGAACGCAGATGGCATCCAGTATTGTATTTTCTTTCTCTAGCAACTCTTGTCAGACTATGGAGTAGTGTCTTGTAATCTTAGGATGGGGGAGTAGCCCTTGACGATTTATGATGGATGATATAATCTATACTACTCGAACTATTGTTTGTTTTGATCTGGTTCTTTTGGATTCTTATTGATAAACCTAAGGAGCTAAGGGGAAGTACCTAACGGTGAATCCGAGTTCCCGAAACCTAGAATCAACTAGGGAATAACTCCTGTCAAGTAGCGGTAGTGTATCTATGAGGGCTTGCGAGGGTCTCGTGACAGGTCCCCTTAGCTGATTATGGTCCCGTGTGCAAACCTACCGTGAAAAGGAAATTTGACTCTAGCGGAACTCTTATGGACTTAATGGATCTATCAAATCCAGTTTTTACCAGGTAACGGAGGCAAGACTAGGGAGGTTGCGGGGGTCTCGTGACAGGTCCCCTTAGCTGATTATGATCCCCTATGCTCGAACACCGTGACAGGTAAGTTGAATTTGATAGGTACAATTAGCGTAGACCTCGAAAGGGGCCGTTGATTTACCTTAGGATAGGTTCCATCAAAACAACTCTACTAGGGGTAGGAAAGAATTAATTCACCTTATAAATCGTTGACGTGGTGAAACCCATATCCTGAGATTTTCCTCAACTCTTGACTTTTAGCTCGTTCTTCTCATTCGTTGTTATTGACTACTCAGTTTCTTTGCTTAAACCAATAATCGATTTACTAGATAACTTGGTATCACGATCATTCGGTAATTGTTCCAATCCCTGTGGGATCGATATTTTTATTACTTGACGACAACCGTGCACTTGCGAAAAATAACACATCAAGTTTTTGGCACCGTTGCCGGGGATTGACACTCAATATTGAATTGAGCGTGATTTAGTTAATCTAGATTTTTGTTCTGAATTCTTGTTCTGAATATTGATTGTTCCTATTTTTCTTTTGTATCTATTCTGAATTCTTGTTTTGGGAGCCTCTCTTGTTGTTGCATGCACAAACTTAATAGGGAAATTCTCGATATTGATCCTGAGATAGAGAGAACTTTCCTTGCTAGAAGCGATTTCGGAACCTCGGAAAACAATCGACCTCCGACATGGCTGTGAAGCGAAAATAAACCTTTAAGGGATTATCGGCACCTAGTACAAGGGGATTGAGATCGAGTATTAGAAGACCCCTATTGGCAAACAATTTTGAATTAAAACCGGCTCTACTATCCATGGTCCAGACATCAATTCGGAGGAGCACCTACTGAAGATCCAAATCTGCACTTGGAAGTATTTTTGGAATTTTGCGAGACTTTAAAACTGAATGGAGCCTCAGCTGATGCTATTAGATTGCGCTTGTTTCCTTTCTCATTGCGGGACAAAGCTAGAGCTTGGCTACACTCTCTTCCAGCAGATTGTATAACTACAGGATCAATTTGGAGCAAAGATTTTTAGACAAGTATTTTCCACCCAAAGAAAGCGCAAGTCTTCGCCATCAAATCACTAATTTTGCAAAGGATGGAGAAACATTATTTGAAGCTCGACAGATTTAAGGGATTACTACAAAGAATGCCCTCATCATGGGTCGAGAAGTGGCTCATTGTTCATACTTTCTACAATGGAATCTCGTATGCTACTAAGGTTTCTCTTGATTCTGCATGCGGAGGAGCTCTTATGAACAAAACATTGGATGAAGCTTTTGAGATCATTGAGAATGTGGCAATGAATTCTCACCAATGGGCTACAGAACGAGGATATCAAACTAAAATGCCAGGTAAGTTTGAGGTAAGTACCATTGATCTACTCAGTGCAAAAGCCAATGCATTAACTCAAAAGCTCGAACATTTTAATGTATCAGTAAACTCATCTAATGTCACTTGCGAGATCGTGGTGTAACAGACACGTAGCGATGAATCAGTAAAATCCTACACGCACCATCATCGGAAGGGGATTGAGCAAGTTGATCGTTGAATAATTTTAATCGAAGCCTAATGGTGGCAACCCTTACTCAAACACGCATAATCCGGTTGGAGAAATCATCCCAACAGTATAGAGCCCATCAAAATTCTTCTGGACAGAACAACTTTGGAGCACCTTCGGGATTTCAGCCGGGACCAAAGTCGAACTTAGAAAAGATGATGGAAAATTTTATTACGTGTCAGGGGAAGATAAATGATGAATTTCGACAGCATATTGTAGAATCAAATCGGCAACATCAAAATAATACCGAGGCAATCAAGCAATTGGGAGGCAAGGTTGATAATTTGACTAATCACACTAGAATGCTGGAAAATCAAATTTCCCAAATTGCCACCAGAGAAGGACACCGCGCGATTTCACGGAAATTGATAAACCCAGCATTGTAATTCCATAAGTTTGAGAAGCGGAAGGATTTTAGAAGGAGAAAGAAGGGACACGAGCATGTCGGAGTTGGAAGAAGATAGCAGCACGCCTGGGTTGAACAGCAAAGGGAACCGACACACCCAGGGCGTGTTGTTCAACACGCCTGAGGCCCACGAGCGCGTGTCAGCCGACACACCCGTGTCGGGTCATTCCAGCAGACAACACGCCCAGGCTGTGCCAAACAACACAGGCGTGTCGAATAGGGAACCAAGAACATATAAGCCCCCTATCCCGTTCCCTCAAAGACTGATTAAGGAAAAATTGGATGAACAATTTGGTAAGTTCCTTGAGGTAATTAGGAAGTTGTATATCAATATACCTTTTACAGAAGCTCTTCAACAAATGCCTACATACTCTAAGTTCTTGAAGGACATCTTAACCAATAAAAGAAAAGTCGAGGAGCATGTAACAGTGGCTCTTACTGAGGAGTGCAGTGCCTTAATTAAGAACATGGTACCTCCCAAACTAAATGATCCAGGTAGCTTTTCTATACCTTGCATAATCAATGACTCAAATTTTGATAAGGCTTTTTGCGATTTGGGCGCCAGTGTAAATCTGATACCTCTTTCCATATGCAAGAAATTGGATTTGGGAGAAATGAAACTAACTACTATGGCTTTGCAGTTAGCTGATCGTTCCATTAGATATCCTTTGGGAATCATAGAAGATGTACCAGTGCAGGTGGGAAATTTTATTGTTCCAGCAGATTTTGTAGTACTAGACATGGATGAAGACCCATGTATCCCACTTATTTTGGGGAGACCTTTCTTGGCTACTGCAGGAGCAATGATAGATGTCAAAAACCACAAACTTTCACTTGCATTTGGAGACGAAAAAATTGAATTTGACCTTTCAAAAGCTGTTAAACAACCCTCTGTTTTTGATGTTTGTTGTAGGATTGAATTTCATCAGCAAAGACTAAAAGGAGCACGAACAAACTCATCTTAATAAGCTCGGAGGATTTTGAAGATAAAGAACCGAGATTTCGATTCCAATCTCACGCCATAGGTAGAACTTAAGCCTCTTCCATCGACACTCAGTGCGAGTTTCTTGGCGAAAATTCTACTTACCTGTGATCATTAATGCTAATCGAGTAATGCGAGACCAGAAAAACTGATTGAGGTATTGAAAATATATAAGAATGTCATTGGATACAAGATTGATGACATTAGAGGAATTAGTCCATCGGTTTGCATGCACAGATTTTATTAGAAGACAATTTTAAAACCTCTATAGAGCATCAAAGAAGATTGAACCCAACCATGAAAGAGATAGTCAAGAAAGAGGTTATGAAATTGCTAGATGCAGAATTATCTATCCAATATCCGATAGCGAATGGGTAAGTCCTGTCCATGTTGTGCAAAGAAAGGGGATAACGGTAATAAGGAATGCTACGAATGAGTTAATCCCCACTAGAGTACGGATGGAGAATGTGTATTGACTATAGGAAATTGAATAAGGAAACTAGAAAGGACCACTTTCCCATCCCAATTATTGACCAAATGTTAGACCGGTTGGCAAAACACTCGCATTTCTATTACTTAGATGGATACTCAGGTTTCTATCAAATCCCTATCTCCTAATGACCAAGAAAACAACTTTCACTGCCCTATGGTACCTTTGCCTTGAGGAGAATGCCTTTTGGATTATGCAATGCACCCGCCACTTTTGAGGTGTATGACTTCAATTTTTACGATATGATCGAGAATATAATGGAAGTATTCATGGATGATTTTTACGTATATGGTGCGATTTTGATATATGTTTATCTAATTTGGTCAAGGTATTGCGAGATGCGAGGAAATAAATTTAATGCTTAATTGGGAGAAGTGTCACTTCATGGTGCGAGAAGGCATAGTACTTGGACACGTAATTTCACACCGTGGTATCGAGGTGGATATTGCTAAAATCGAAGTGATCAAGAAGTTGCCACCTCAACGATGTCAAGGGAGTGCGTAGTTTCTTAGGACATGCAGGTTCTACCGACGGTTCATCAAGGACTTCTCAAAAATTTCAAGGCCATTAACTAATTTGCTTGCTAAAGATGTTGTGTTTCACTTTGATAACCCTTGTCTTGATGCATTTTCCAGTTAAAGGAAGCATTAACAACCGCCTAATAATGCAACCTCAGTTGAGTCTCCTTTGAAATTATGTGTGATGCAAGTGATTTTTCTTTGTGGGCGCAGTGTTAGGACAAAGAAAGGATCGCAAGGTGTATGCAATCTACTACGCTAGTAAGACATTGGATGAAGCACAAATGAATTATGCTACCACGAGAAGGAACTCTTGGCTATAGTATTTGCTTTCGACAAGTTCGGATCTTATATCATAGGGACCAAGGTGATAGTTTATACAGATCATGCGACCATAAGATACTTCTTGAGTAAAAAGAATCTAAGCCAAGACTTATCCGTGGATACTTCTCCTACAAGAGTTTGACTTAGAAATTCGAGACAAGCAAGGAACGGAGAACGTGTTGCGGACCATCTATCGAGGCTTCATCTAGAACCAAATGCGGGAAGAGTCGACGATCTTGCTATAAATGATTTCTTTCCGGATGAGCAGCTACTAGCAGTTCGAACAATCAAGGCTCCGTGGTATGCTGATTTTGCCAACTACCTATCTTGCGGGATAATACCTTCTAACATGAGTTATCATCGGAGGAAGAAGTTCCTTTGGATGTAAAGCATTATGTGTGGGACGAACCATTCCTTTTCAAGCAAGGCGGATGCTATATATCGAAGATGCGATCCAAGAAGAGATTGAGGATATATTGTACCACCGCTATTCTTTTTGTATACGGAGGTCATGCGAGCACAAGAAGCTAGCAAAGGTTTTTGCAAGCGAGATTTTATTGGCCTCACATTTTTAGAGACTCTCGGAATTATGTGACGACTTGTGACCGCGTATCAAAAGACCGAAGCGTATCAAGGAGACATGAGATGCCTCAAAATTCGATATTGGAAGTCGAATTGTTCGGCGTATGGGGAATTGACTATATGGGACCCTTCCTACTTCCTATAAAAACACCTATATCTTGGTAGCGATGGACTATGTGTCTAAATGGGTTGAGGCTCTACCATCCCCTCTTGTGATGCAAAAGCAGTCATTAAGCTCTTTAAGAGTATAATATTTCCGATTTGGAATACAGGAAGCGATAATAAGTGATGGAGGCTCACACTTTATCGAAAGACAATTTGAAAGTCTTCTCAAGAAGTATGGAGTAACCCATAAACTAGCCTCACCATATCATCCACAAGCAGTGGGCAAGTAGAAGTTTGAATAGGAGATCAAGACTATCTTAGAAAAAGCGATATCAAGATCAAGGAAGGATTGGTCTTTAAGACTTGATGATGCTCTATGGGCCTATCGAATGCCTATAAGACACCCATTGGAATGACTCGTTTGATTAGTTTATGGAAAACCATGTCATCTTCCAGTTGAAATAGAGCATAGGGCATATTGGGCAATTAAATGGCTTAATTTTGACTGAAGAAAGCCGAGAGAAAAGAAAACTGCTATTGAGCAGACTTGAAGAACTACGCCTTGATGCTTATGAACATGCGAGGTCTTATAAGGAGAAAAGCGAAGAGGTGGCATGACAAGAATATCATCTTGCAGAGAATTCCATCAAGGAGACTTGGTATTACTATTCAACTCAGTTGAAACTCTTTCCGAAGTCAAATCCGGATGGTCGGGCCATATCGAATTGAAAAGGTTTATCCTCATGGAGCTATTGATATATCTAGTGAGTCTACGAATTTTCAAAGTAAATGGTCAAAGACTTAAGAGATACTTAGCAAATAATTACATTGAGGTGATTGGAGATGAGGAGAGGCGAGCATACTCAAGCCATATCCCCAAAACTAAGGAGTAATCGAGGGTCAAGCTAACGACCTTAAACAAAGCGCTTCTTGGGAGGCAACCCATGCTATTTTCATTTTTAGTCATTTTATTTTATTTTATTTTATTCTTTATTCTATTTTTATTTTTTTTTTAGGTTTTCAGATACGTGCCCGCTGCGTGCCAAGTTGACCCGACCGCTGTCTTAGAACGACACAGGCGTGTTGTTGGTACCCGAAGACAACATAGGCAGGGCGTGCTGACTAGCACGCCCGTGTCGCACACTTCTCAACCTAGGCGCACGCTGGTGCGGATCGCGACATGCCGGGAGCGACGGACACGCCCTATCGCACCTAAAGCGGGTCGGGTATTTGCGTAAGAGCATGCCCGCCACGCCTATCTTCGCGGATAGCCCTCTAAAACCAGCCCGAGCCACTCGCGATACAAGGTTGAAGCGACCACGGTCTCCTCTCAAGCAGGCGAGGAGCAAACCTGCTGTCTCTCCATTCCAAACGCCATGAGCAAGCGAGTGAAGACTAGATGAGGAGCTTCTTCCTCTGTGGCAAAGGACAAGGGGAAAAGAAAAGCTCAGGATTTGGGTAACGAACCTCCTCCGACCTCTAGCCAACCTTATCGAATAGTTTTTAGGGATGATATTATGAAGACTAAATTGATGAAGCTTGAAAAAGGAAGTTAGTATCTCGAGAACTATAGACTTCTACACGTTGACCACCTTAGGGTTAAGAGATGACAAAACTTGGTTAACAAATAGGATAGGTGGACCGGAGTTTATCACACACCATCACCTTACTTACCCTAGCATCACTCTTGAATTCCTTAGCTCCTGTCCATTTGAAATCTCGCAAGGAAAGGATTGTGAGGAAGGAAAAATAAAATTTAGATTAATGAACCATGAATTTACCCTTTCTCTAAGTGATTTTAATATGATATTTGATTTTCCTAGCGGAGGGGAGAGGCAAATTCATAGACATTTTATTGATCATCAATTTTGGAGATTAATTTACATTGACCCTCGCCTTCTACGATGCATCTAGATCTAAATCATTTAACATCCCTAATCCTACTTTCCGTTATCTCCTTAGATTCATGGCTAATACAATCTCGGGGAGATATGATAGTCTTGAGGTGGCTAGGCGAGTGAGTTATAATTTTTATGGGCGTACTAAATGAAGTTAAAGATTGATTAGCCCATATGGTTAGGCATTTAGTTAAGGTTAGTAATAGCCCATCCGGAGTCATAGTCATAGGGGGTATTATCACTAGGATTGCTGTAGCCTTAGGATGTGATTTGGATGACCTTGAATATTGTCCTGCTAGCCCTAGATTGGATTTGGATGCTTGTATAAATATGAAGATGATTGAGGCATGTGACGAGGGATATCGTTTGGTGTTAAGAAATGGAATTAAAATCCCTCTTCCAAACCCAGCGGATGGTATCGTAATTCATCCAATTGGATTTTTAGAGATGTTCAGGAACCCTTTCCTACCCCCACTGCCCATGCTCCATCACCCCCTGCTAGGGAGCCATCTCACATAGCCCCCGAGCCATCACATTCGACTCCTGAACCCCCACGGTTTCCTACTGACAATGTTTCTGCAGGGTACTCTTCTTTTGATTTTTCAGGATTCCGATCATCATTCGAAGCATTTAGGGTCGAGCATACCTCGCACATTGGTGTGTGGGATTGGTATGCCCAAGCTACAGAGGAGCACCATCGCATGCTGACACAACATTTGGATAGGGCAGATTTTTTACAGGAGAGCTGATGAGTTTTTCATCACGAAGTCGCCGAGGGAAGATGATGATAGATTTCGACAAGAGTCCGGGAGTTTTACCGGGAAGCGGACGTAGGTGGGCGGAGGAGGATGCTAGTAGCGAAGACGATGACCATTGACCACCTTCAACTATTTTGTGAGTTTTGATGCACATCCTTTCTTATGCTTACTTAGATTTTTAGTTTGGTTATTGCTATTTTATTTGCATCTTTTCATATATCATAACATTGCATTTTTATATCATCTAGCGTAATACAATCAACATTGGTCGGATCATGAAATTCCTTTTGCCTATTTGATAAGAACCCTATTTCACCTCTAACACGATCTATAGGTGCGAGGTATCCAAAGAAAAGATTTAAACTCCCATATCGGACGAGACCCATTTTCCATTGGAGACTACTTAGTTAGGAGAAACACTTTCACTAGAAGTATGGTAAAAAAAAATGACTGGAATTGTTTTCAAGCACCCCTGTGAGACCAAGTAGTTACTGGGGAAACACCTAAAAGGTGCCCCTTTGAGACTAACTAGTTACTGGGGAAATGCTCTCTATAATTCCTTTCCTTCTCTCGTCTTAGAACGTGCTCCTTTGAGACCTTTTGATGATAGGTAAGAATGATCCATGCATTAAGGCGGTAAGTGCCTCTATGCCTAAATAAGAATGCTCTACGATAGAAGGAATGGCAAATCGGATTGGTGTCCAATGACTTTAGTCCAACTTTTCACGTGCACTATATAGGATCTTTCAAACTTGGCAACTAGAAATGATTTGAAAAGATTAAGATCAGATTGTATACTTCTGGATGGTGTCTAGTATTCCCACAAATAAGTTGTCTTTTGAGTTTTCTTTGCTTGAGGACAAGCAAAAGTTTAAGACTAGGGGATTTTGATGTGTGTAAATCGTGCTATGTTTTCACTACTTTATATATGTGCATTTTATCTCATTTCATATCCTAGGCATGTATTTTATCATGATTCATTAAGTTTAGCATATTTTGGGAAGAAGAGACTGCTTTTGGGTGTTTTTGTGTTAACAGGGCAAAGAAGAAGGCGTATCAAAACAACACAGCCGTGTTGGGAATCGACACGCCTGTGTCATGAGAACTAGCGAACGACACGCCCGAGTCAAAGAACAACACGCCCGTGTCAGTGATTCCAGCAGCCGACACGCCCTAGTGCAGCCGCGACATGCCCTACTCAAATCAGAACACGCCTGTGGAAAATTAATACACGCTGTGCCCTCATGTGGCAAAGGCGTGTTGCTGACTCGTGATTCCTTTTCGCGAGCAATCGTGATCTTCGCCAATTAAAGGGAAATCTATTGCCTTAATTGAAGAGGTGGCCAAAGCTATAAAAGAGAAGATATTCTAACCCTAAGGGACGGCGGATGGTCAAAAAGGAGGACAGAAGACGGCAAAAGGGATCGACAACAGAAGAAGCAAAAGAGAAGGAGTCGGCAGAGGAACGCAGATGGCATCCAGTATTGTATTTTCTTTCTCTAGCAACTCTTGTCAGACTATGGAGTAGTGTCTTGTAATCTTAGGATGGGGGAGTAGCCCTTGACGATTTATGATGGATGATATAATCTATACTACTCGAACTATTGTTTGTTTTGATCTGTTCTTTTGGATTCTTATTGATAAACCTAAGGAGCTAAGGGAAGTACCTAGCAGTGAACCCGAGTTCGAAACCCAGAATCAACTAGGAATAACTCTTGTCAAGTAGCGGTAGTGTATCTATGAGGGCTTATGGGGTCTCGTGACAGTCCCCTTAGCTGATTATGGTCCCGTGTGCAAACCTACCGTGAAAAGGAAATTTGACTCTAGCGGAACTCTTATGGACTTAATGGATCTATCAAATCCAGTTTTTACCAGGTAACGGAGGCAAGACTAGGGAGGTTGCGGGGGTCTCGTGACAGGTCCCCTTAGCTGATTATGATCCCCTATGCTCGAACACCGTGACAGGTAAGTTGAGTTTGATAGGTACAGTTAGCGTAGACCTCGAAAGGGGCCGTTGATTTACCTTAGGATAGGTTCCATCAAAACAACTCTACTAGGGGTAGGAAAGAATTAATTCACCTTATAAATCGTTGACGTGGTGAAACCCATATCCTGAGATTTTCCTCAACTCTTGACTTTTAGCTCGTTCTTCTCATTCGTTGTTATTGACTACTCAGTTTCTTTGCTTAAACCAATAATCGATTTACTAGATAACTTGGTATCACGATCATTTGGTAATTGTTCCAATCCCTGTGGGATCGATATTTTTATTACTTGACGACAACCGTGCACTTGCGGAAAATAACACATCAGAGGCATATTGGGGAACAAAAACCATAATAGTTGGAAAATATTTTTTTTCATATTTATTGCTTATTGTTTGATATGCATGTCGTGTGATAGGAAGATTCCTCAATTTTAAATTACTAAGTGGGAGAGGGATAATTTTATAAATTTCCATGGCCTCTATTACGATTTGACATGTGATACAAACAAACTTGCGCGTCGGCTCTGAGTGCCTTCCTCCAAATCGGATGAGTTTGTTTGCGAATCACAGGGTCAAATATGGTTATAGGAAATTATTAAGGAGCGTGTGTACTTCCCCATCGGAAGGCACATAACCCGAGATAATTGACTTGGTACCGAGTAATGGTGAACACTTAGATGCAAATAGAAGTATCCTCCCCATCGGAGTCACTGCTTTTATTTGTAGGGACAAAGAGGAACCAACTATCAATTTTATTTGTCAAAAAGTTAGGTTGACAAGATAGTAAAATTAATGGGTAAAACCTCCTCTTACAAATATGGAATTCGTATACGTCCATACGATCGTGGCATACGATATTCTCGGTGTTTTGAGGTGTTGGTTGATTTTAAAATTTTATTGTTTGAGGAATCAATAATTTTTTGAAATATAATGTTTTGATCTATGTGATTCTTAGGTTTTTCAAAATGACTTTCAACCCACTTGCTATGATACTAAAAGAGAATAAACTTACTGGACCCAATTATGTTGATTGGAAGAGGAATCTTGATATTGTCTTGACTGCTGAGGAGTACAAATATGTACTCTTTGAAGAGTGCCCTCCTAAGCCTGCGGATGATTCTGGGGAAAAGGAGAAGGAGAGTTATAAGAAGTGGATTAAGGCTGATGAGATGGCACGGTGTTACATTTTGGCTTCTATGTCAAATGTATTGCAACATCAACATCAAGCCATGCCCACTGCTTATGACATGATGCTCAATCTCAAAGAGCTTTTCGGACACCAGAATCGGGCTGCTAGGCAGGAAGCTATGAGGAACTTGATGACGACCACCATGATCGAGGGAACACCCGTGAGGGATCATGTTCTAAAGATGATGACTCATTTGAATGAGCTAGAAGTCCTTGGAGCTGAGATCGATGGGGAAACCCAGGTCGATATCATTCTCCAGTCTCTACCTAGGAGTTTTGAGCAGTTTCGCCTGAATTACAACATGAATAAAAGGTTGTATTCATTGGTAGAGCTTCTGACAGAACTCCTGGCAGAGGGGATTTTTCGTCAGAGTGCTGAGGCTCAGGCCATGGTTACCCAAAAGTTTTCTACTTATAAGCCGAAAGGTAAGTGCTTCACTTGTAAGCAGACTGGACACTGGAAGAAGGACTGCCCCAACCAGAAGCAGAATAAAGGTATATCTTTTGGTCTAGTCGTTGAAACATGTTTAGCGGTGTTATCTACCGGCACCTGGTGTGAAGATACGGGATCCACTGATCATGTCTGCAATACTTTGCAGGGGTTCCAGGAAACCAGACGACTGGCTGAAGGGGAGATTACCGTCTACTTGGGTGATGCTACGAAGGTAAAGGGGAGATGTTTATTTGTCTTTTGAGAGGAATAAAGTTTTGGTTCTGAAAAATTGCCTTTATGTACCTTTATTTAAAAAGAATTTGATTTCGGTTTCTAAATTATTTATGGATGAATATTCTATTTCTTTTAATGACAGAGTTGTTATAAAAAGGAATAGGGAGATTATCTGTTCTGGTGCATTGATAGGAAATTTATATACACTTGAACCAAAAGCTCCCACGATGCAAATAGAAGTAAATAACTAATCTTCTAATTCCAATAAGAGAAAAGAACCTTCGAAGATGTACCAAACATATCTTTGGCATCTAAGGCTAGGTCATATTAACCTAAGCAGAATTCAAAGGTTGATAGCTGATGGACCTCTGGGTTCATTAGTGGTGGAAGATTTCCATCCTGCGAATCTTGCTTGGAAGGTAAAATGACCATGAGGCCTTTTAGGGGCAAGGGGTATAGAGCCAAAGATGTGTTGGAATTGGTTCATTCCGATTTGTGTGGTCCTATGTCTATCCAGGCAAGAGGTGGTTTTGAATATTTCATCTCTTTTATAGACAATTATTCAAGATATGGATACATTTACTTGATGCGCCGCAAGTCTGAATGCTTTGACAGGTTCAAAGAATTGAAGGTTAATGTGGAGAAACGTCAAGGTAAAAGTATCAAGACACTACGATCTGATCGTTGTGGCGAGTACCTCTTGGAAGAGTTTAGGAATTACTTATAAGAGGCTGGGATTCAATCTCAATTGTCTGCACCTGGCACACCCCAGCAGAATGGTGTAGTGGAGCGAAGGAATAGGACTCTTATGGAGATGGTTAGATCGATGATGAGTTATTTTGAGTTGCCAAATTTGTTTTGGGGAAATGCTCTAGATACGACAGTGTATATTCTGAACTTGGTACCATCTAAATCAGTGCCTTCTACTCCCAAAGAATTGTGGATTGGGCGAAAGCCTAATCTGAGACATATTCAGATTTGGGGGAGTCCAGCACATGTGCTGAAGGTAGATGCTGGTAAGTTGGAACCTCGTACAGAAGTGCGCATGTTCGTTGGCTATCCTAGAGGAATAAAAGGTGGTTTGTTTTATAGTACTAGAGATCAGAGGGTGATCGTTAGCACGAACGCCAGATTTCTTGAGGAAGACTATGTGATGAACCACAAGCCCATGAGTAAGATTGTTCTGGAGGAATTGAGAGGGAAAGTCACTGCTTCAGTACCATCGGTACAAGAGGATATACCATAAGTCACTGCACCGTGTGTCACAGAGGATACATAGGTGATACCTCGTCATAGTGGGAGGATTGTTAGACAACCCGATAGATTCATGTTCTTGGGAGAATCTTCTGATTTGATCCTTGGACATATGACGAGGTGATCCAAGATAAAGATGCGGTATCTTGGCAAAGTGCGATGAATTATGAGATAGAATCTATGGATTCAAATCAGGTTTGGGAGCTAGTAGAACCACCCAATGGTGTAAAAGCCATTGGATACAAGTGGATCTACAAAAGAAAGAGAGGAATAGACGGGAAGGTTGAGACCTTCAAAGCGAGGCTTGTTGCGAAGGGGTATACTCAGAAAGAGGGTATCGATTATGAGGAGACTTTTCGCTGGTTGTCATGATTAAATCTATCCGGATTCTCATATGTATTGCTGCTCATATGAATTATGAGGTATGACAGATGAATGTCAAGACAACTTTCCTTAATGGAAGTCTTGAGGAGAACATCTATATGAAGCAACAAGAAGGATTCATTGCAAAAGGGGAAGAGCATCTTGTGTTCAAGCTTAATCGGTCCATTTATGGATTGAAGCAAGCTTCGAGGTCTTGGAACATCCGCTTTGATGAGGTAATCCAATCTTATGGTTTTATTTAAAGTCCGAATGAGTCTTGTGTATACAAGAGATGTGACGGAAACGTAGTGGTATTTCTTGTACTATACGTAGATGATATTTTGTTAATTGAAAACAATGTCAAGGTCTTATCGGACATAAGGGTATGGTTGTCCAAACAGTTTGATATGAAGAACTTGGGAGAAGTGTGACACATCCTTGGGATCAAGGTTATAAGGGATCGCAGGAAAAGAATGCTGTGCTTATCTCAAGCTTCATACATAGACACCATTATGGATCGTTTTAGCATGAAAAACTCCAAGAAAGGTTTTCTACCTTTCAGGCATGGAGCTCCTTTATCTAAGGAGATGTGTCCTAGAACATCTAAGGACATAGAGGAGATGAAGGTGGTTCCTTATGCTTCGACAGTAGGAAGCCTCATGTATGCTATGCTATGTGTCCTAGAACATATAAGGAGATAGAGGAGATGAAGGTGGTTCCTTATGCTTCGAGAGTAGGAAGCCTCATGTATGCTATGCTATGTACGAGACCGGATATCTGCTTTGTCGTGGGCATGGTTAGCAGATATCAAAGTAATCCAAGACAGGGACATTGGACTGCGGTTAAGCATATATTAAAGTACCTGAGAAAGACTAGGGATTATATGCTGGTATACCAGGCAGATCAATTACTCCCTATAGGTTACATAGATTCCGACTTCCAATCAGATAGGGATAACAGTAAGTCTACCTTAGGTTTTGTGTTTACTTTGGGAGGTGGAGCTATTGTATGGAGGAGTGTCAAGTAGAAATGCGTGGCAGGCTCTACCATGGAAGCTAAGTATGTGGAAGCCTCCGAGGTGGCCAAAGAAGTTGTATGACTCAGGAACTTCTTGATAGACTTGGATGTGATTCCTGGTTTGCCCAGAACTATCACAATTTATTGTGATAACAGTGGTGCAGTTGCAAACTCGAAGGAACCACGAGCCCATAAGGCAAGTAAACACATAGAGCACAAGTACCACTGATACGAGAAATCGTAAAGCGAGGAGAAGTTGTTGTGGCCAAGATTGCATCAGAGGATAACCTGACAGATCCTTTACCTAAGGCCCTTTCAGTGAGAGCTTTTGATAGGTATGTGGGGGAATGAGAATCAGATGTTTGGCAGTATGAGGACAGAATAGTCTTTTAGTATAAGTGGGAGATTGTTGGGATGCATACTGAAAAGTCTATCTTTTGTATGAACATCTTTAATTTTGAAATAAGAATCACATGATCATTATTTGCATATTTATGGTTATGCATATTTGTCTGATACATTACATTATAGATAACATGGTGTGTAGTGTCACACAGGAGATCATGTTATCAGTTCCTTGTAAAGTATAAGTAAAGGCTCACAACCGAGATGGTTATGGACAAACCATTGGTATGGTTGTAGTGTGATTTAGTATTGGTTTGTCTTGACCATAGAATTACACTAGTACACTTTGTGTGTATTGAGCAGGACCGACTTAGAGGTGATTCGATTTATTGCTGACTACATAATTGAATTTGACCTCAGATATTATGGTGTACATGCTCTTAATCCCGATATAATAACGGACACATATACTTAATACTTATTTCTTTGATTTACCAATGGGCGAGATTTATAGAGTAAATCGATAGGCTCAGTAAGTTGGGAAATGATATTATTTATATGGTGTGTCATTGATTATAGGAGGAAATCGTGTCCTATATATTAGGATGATGATATCCCCTTGAGAAGCTCATAAGGTTCATCATGTAAACCCTGCAGGTGGACATGGTTCGACATGATGATAAGGTTGAGTGGTACTACTCATGGAGTTAAATGTTGATTAATTAATTCTTAGTAAATTAATTAATTGATGGACATTCGAGATCTTAAACACGGGGAGACATTTGTACAAATAATATATGGAGCCCATATTTATTTATGGGGTTGGTGAGGTAGATCAATGATAATCCTCTAGTGGAATGGATTATCATTAATGGATCGGACTTTATGTGCGCTTGATCCATTGGGTGGCCAAGATCCAACTTCTCCTCATGGTCCCTATTGTAGCCTATTAAAACCCTCATGGACCCTAGATTCGATGATGGAAAATGAAACTCTAGATCCGACGGTGGAGATTAAATCTCTAGATCCGACGGTTGAGATTAAATCTCTAGATCCGACGGTTGATATTAAATCCCTAGATTCGATGGTGAAGATTGAAAGGAGGCTTAAGCCTAGCTCTATAAAAGGATGTCCAAGGCTTGGGCGTGGAACAAAACAAGAGAGATTAGGGTTTTGGGCGGCAAGGGCTTGGAGAGGCATTGGGCGGCTAGGGTTTGGAGACGCCTTGGGTGGCAAGACTTTCCCTTCTTCCTAGGGTTTTGGCCGACGCCCTTCTTCTTCCTCTCATCCTTGGCCGGCATCCCAATCCTCTTCCTCTCCTCCTTGGTCGGTGGCAAGAGCTAGGGTCTCTTCCCTTGGAGCTTTTGGCTGGCGCCTATACTCCTTAATCCTCTCCTTCGCCGGCGGCAAGGATCAAGCTTGGAGCTTGGTGGTCAGTTCTAGGTAGGAGAAGAGTTTCATTTTATGATCTTCCTTTGTTCGGAGCGAACAAGGAAAGGAAGATTCGTGATCTAGGAGTCTTCGACTTTTGGAAGATCATCGCCCACACGACGTCCAAAAGAAGGAAGGACATACAATAGAAGATCAAGAGGTATAACAAGAGGTATAATTCTTGTTTACAAATCTTTTCTTATTCTATGCATGTTGTATATTTTGTATGTGGCTAATTTACTTGGACCCCGAATACAAACACAAAAGCCGGTGATCTGTACATCGTCTATTCCGCGACTAATCGAAGAATAGAGGTAGGTTACTTGAACAACAAGTTTGTTCAAGTGACCACTCTAATCGAATAGCACGACGATGGAATGATTGCTTGGGTAATCCCTCTTTCTCAAGGATAAATTTTTTTATCTGGGGACGTAGACGGGATTGCCATGAACAAGCGACCGAGTTGAAGTGGGAAGCGAAGTTTCCTTCCTTCAAGTGGTATCAGAGCTTCGATTCCAAAACCTTCAGACTGATCTGGAGACCAATCGGCTGATGGTCGGGATGTCAAGCATAGTGTGTTCTTCAGTCGAGTGATCGGTGCGACCACTCGATTGATTGAGCCATTAGTCGACTGATGGGTTTGATCAGTTGACAGATGGTGTATCCGTTGGATTTTTCCAGCGTGGATCTAGTGTAGGAGATCGTTGGAATGCTAGAGGGGGGGGTGAATAGCTTGTATTTGTGCGTGATGGAATTCAATTGCGTTTGTCTCGACAAATTTTATTATGTGAAGCCGAATATAGATAATAACAATCACAAAGTAAGACAAACACAACACAATACAAGTATTTAATGTGGTTTGGAACCTCAAGGTTCCTACTCCACGGTTGAGCTCAACGAGCTCTAGTGATGCACACGCAACCACTAATAAACACTCCTCGGAACAATCCGAAGGCGGAGAAATCTCGTACAATAGTTTACAACAATAAACAAAATACAACAAGCAACTAATATGAAATACAAGTAAAGAAAATACTTTACAAATGCCTTTGGATTGCTTACTTTTGATTGCTTGAAGAATGACCTTGGAGACCCTGATTTGCAGCAACAAATCGCCCCAAGGATACTTAAGAACTGGATGCTTTTTCCTCCTCCACGAGCTCCATTTAATGCTTCTGCCTGGGCTGAAAAATGATGATCAGTCGACTGCTCGGGACCATCAGTCAACTGATCACACTGTTTTTGTAAGACAACGGTGTAATCTACGCTGGAAAAATCAAACGGCTAGGACATCAGTCGACTGATCATAACCATCAGTCAACTGTTCAAGACATCACTCGACTACTGACCATAGCGGTCGAGTGAGACTCCATTATGTGCCCCAAAACTCGAGCATCAGTTGACTGATCACAAGATTAGTCGACTGCTCATCCAATCAGTCGACTTCCAAGCTCTGGCAGTCGATTGCTGGGACACATCCCACAGTCAAACCCTAGTTGACTCTCACCAGTCGACTGCCATATGGAACCAGTCGACTGACACACCTCAAACATGAGGTTTTAGCCCAAGTATGGTTCCCTCATACTTGCTAGATCACCCTTAGCCTAGACCTAAGCCTTCTAGCCACCTTCGTCAGCCTCACGCCTCTCGGATCTCTCCAAGTCATCCATGACTTGTTCATCCATTGCGCTAGCCTTCAGGTGCTTCCATCGGCTATGTCATGCTAACGGTGTCTACACCGCCAAGGCACATTGGACTTATGCCGCTAAGATTCCGCTTGGACTTTACGCCGCCAACCATTGGACATATGCTGCCAAGACTCCGTCTTGGACTTTATGCCGTCAATATCAAACCCCTTGGACTTTCCAAATGTCAAGACTCAAGCTTGGACTTTCCCTTGCCGACCCATGTTGGACTTTCCATGCCAAGATCCATACTTGGACTTTTCCTTGCCAAGACCCATGCTTGGACTTTCCATTGCCAAGACCCATGCTTGGACTTTCCCAAATGCCAAGTGTCTCACTTGGACTTTCCATGCCACGTACTCAAGACTTAGACTTTTCCAAATGCCAAGTGTCCCACTTGGACTTTCCATGCCAAGTACCCAAGACTTGGACTTTTCCATGACAATCACATTGTCATATATTTTTGTCGAACATCAAAACATCTCTCGAGTCAAGCTCGAGTCCTGGTCAATCGTGACCTGGGCCGATTGCACCAACAATCTCGCCCTTTTTGATGTTTGACAAAAACCAAACAAACCATTGAGTTAGACCATCTAACTCAAACCAATCATCCCCATCAATTTTCCCAATTGATGTCATTCTCCCAATAAATTCTCCTCCTTTTTGACTAATATCAAAAAGGTTCTCTCCAAGGAGGTCAATGTCTCATGTTCCAATGAGATCTTACAATCTCCCCCTTGATCCAAACATGCATAGGATGTCTACCATCTTCCTAGTGATAAGTCTCATATCACTCAAGAGAGGTAATCCTATACACTCTCCCAATTTCCAAATTGGGTATCTCAAAATCCCATTTCTCCTCCCCATGAGGAAAAATACCATCCATCATCCCATGATGGATACCTCCTGATGAGCGATTATTTGTCGTGGTACTATTTCAAATTAATTACCGAACCCCCTAACTACACTAATATAGTATAGTGGATGACCCGGATTGTTTCCTAACGAGTGTAATCGACAGAATAGTAAACTCAGGATTTCTAATTATTACTTTGGATTTTCTATTGGAGATGGGGGTTTGAAATTTGAAAGACTAAGCCTACTGAACGAAAAGACAATACACGTAATCAAGCTCTAATCTAATTAAGCTACGAGTGCGATGAAATTAAAAGAAACCTAAACTAAACATTCAAACAAGAAAGTACAGGAATTTAAATATGCAGAATAACATGAGAGTAAAACATAACAGGAAATTAAATCTAAACTAATCAACTACAACCTAATTACTTTAAAAGGCATTTCATCGAACACTTTATAAGCACGAAACAAATTAAACTAATTAAGTGCAAATCTAAACATGAAAGGAATTTTGATTACAACCATTCATCACAAACTAAATGAATAAACAATCAAACACATCAATATTGGAAAACTTGCTGTAGGATTCTGAAATTGGAGCTAGAAGAGCTGCCGAAAATGCGCTGGAATTGAGAAGCTACCGGCGGTTGGGAAGAAGTTGATGGTGGATGGAGTGGCTGGCCGGAAGCTGGAAACTCAGAGCTGCCGGCGGTTGTGAAGCTTCTGTCGGAGTGAAATGGATGGATCCGGAGCTGGAATTGGACTGCTGGCGCTGTGGATGACACCACTGATCGGAGGTGGAGGTTGGTTGTGCGTCGGGCCAACGGCGGTGAAACGGGCGAAAATGGTTGCTGCCGACGGTAGAGGAAATGGAGGGACACCGGTCACCGGAGAAGGAGGGGATCCCCTTCCTCTCCGACGACCGGTGGGGGAAGGGCAGGAATGCGACGGTGGTGGCGGTGAAGAAGCTGTCCTCGGGCGATTGTTACGGAAGTGAAGGAATGCTGCCGACTGGTTTGGTGGAGAAGTGTTGGTTTTATTAAATGCATTTTGGTAGCCGTCCGATCAAAGCACCCTTCAATCTCAACCGTCCATTATAGCTAGGTTAATTAGTCTGATTAATCTATTAATGGGTTGTGCATCCAACGGCTGAAATCACTCCAACTCTGGATGGATGGATCTGATCCATCTGAATAGATAATCACGATCGGCCAAATCTAGATGAAAGGCTCAGATGTCTAGATCAAAATGTATGGATCGAATCTCTCCAGATCTGGGTAGATGGCTTAGAATCAAGATGCTTTCATCGGATGGTCCATATCGCTCAGATCTGATCTCTTGATTAAATTGCCCTCGATCATGATGAAAGGTCCAGATTGATCCAACTCGAGTCTAATTCATTGGCTCATCTTGATCTCCTGCGATTAAGATGTAAAATTTACATATAAGTCCAAAAATTAGGAGAATTTACAATAAGGTCTGAAAATATATCCAACTCATCAAACATGTAAATAATCGATAAATAAACACATGAGAGGATTAAAGCAGTGATATTAAGGACCAAAATAACCTGACAAAATGGTAGTTATCAATTCCCCCACACTTATTCTTGCACGTCCCGAACAAGTAAAGAAAATTAAAAGTAAATTGAAAGTATGTTTCCCTGGCAATTCTCAAGCATACATAGAAAATCGTGAAAGAAAGTTACTTAGGATTGTCAACTCTCAAAGACTCAAGCAATCTTGGACTCAAATCTTACACAGGTTAACAAACATGGTAACTTCAATCCATTATGAATAGATTGAGAATGATTAAGCCTCACAAGATAAGTGGTGGTTTCTATCGCTCTCATAAGCATGTAATAATGGAGTTCACTCAAGCTACTCATGGTTTATGAACTACCATATGCTTGCTTTTCTTCAACCTTCACCACTATAAACACATAAGAGTGCACAATCACTGAAGGCTTATTAACACTGCAAAGGAAACATGAATAAAAGCAAATAATGATATGTGTGTAAGGAAAGAAAGGTAAGAAATGAAATAGCTACAGAAATGAAATGAGATATGGAAATACTGGAATGCTACATAGATGAGTACAAGAAAGTAGTGCCCCGAAAGTTTTCATTCAACCCAATAAACATGTAAACAACCCTTATCACATTCTTCAATGCAAATCTACTCATGATATACAATAAATCTCTTAATGATTGCAACAAGGGATGTCACTAACAAAAATACTATCACACATGAATAAAAAAAATGGCACAACATGTCAAAATTTTCATAATATTTTTTTTTATTTCATGGGCACCCAAATGTCTATTCTTTTTTTTCAGTTTTTTTTTCAACCTCTTTTTTTTTTCTTCTTTTTTTTTCTGACATGTAGTGCACTTCCCTATGCTCTAAAACATCAAGCTCAGCTAAAAAGATAAAGAGCATGGCTAGATCATGGCGATCAAGCACGACTTGCCTATGCTTACACTAGATTTCCCTGAGCTACTCTCTCCCCCACACTTAAACTTTTGTCCGTCCCGAGCAAAATACTCATCATGGAACATCTAATATTCCACATCCAAAAATAGAAATGGAGAAGAAAGTAATGGAAGGAAAGAAAGAAAAAGAAAGAAAAAAAATAACATGATGTAGGAATAGAAAGACAATAGAATGAATAATGAAAATAGCATGGCGTATGATAAGAAAATTATTTGAGTAGCATGTGACAATAAAAGTAGTAAAGGGAAACAAGTGAGATTGGCTTCATAATAATCATGCAAACCTATGGTTGTGAAGTCTCGAAAGAATCAAAGCAAGTTCTAGAGTTACAATGACCACAAGTGCACCACACACAAGCAATAAAAATAGGCACAATCCTCATTAGGATTGAAAAAAAATCATCTCAATCTATCAACACAGAATCCATCACCAAGTAGTAACCACATACAATCAAATAATCCATTCAAGTCAATAAATTCCAAAATTCAACAATCAAATTTAACTAGCTTTCATGACTTCTAAGAAGATATAAAGGAATGCATAGGAAATTTATTTCAAAACTCGATAAAAGAAAAACTCAACAACCAAAATTTAACAATTAAAACAAAAACAAATGAAGTAAAAGAAACATATATACAAAGGAAAAGAAAAGAGGTAAGATGGAGCAAACTCCCCTGAGGTCCTGGCGGTTGAAGAAGATTTAGCAGGAGGAGCCACTCAAGCAGTGGAGTGCTTCGAAAGAAATCATGTCCTGGTGGTTGAAGAAGATTCAGTGTAAGCATCCATGCCGGGAGTGGAATGGACTGAATGGTGGTGAGCGCCTTCATGGTGTGATCATGATAATACTGTGCTGCTCCCTCCAATATGATCACCTCATCATAAGTAATCTCTGGTGGTTGGAGGTGATTCAGGAAAAGTGTCCAACCTTGGGGCTGGATTATTGCATATGTTGTTAGGGCATTTATCAGCAAAATCCTTGGAGTCTTCAACTCAAATATGAGTGTCCAGTCTGGGGGAAAACCCCAGCTATCCATCACTCCTCCGTCAGGCTTATCGAGTGGTTGCACAGCTAAACATAAAAATTCTGTAGACACTGTCTCCTCTACAACATCATCTGTAATAAAACTGCAAATAGGAGTAGTTGGCAACTCACTAATATCATCCTCAACTAATTTTTCTGACCCTACTTCCATTGCAGATATTTCAGTATCAGTGGCATAAATAGCATCACAAAATAAATCCAAGCCACTAGTATCATCATCCACTTCATCTGCTAAAGCAGCAACTTCATCTACAAATTCACATCCATCAATATCTAAAATAACATCACGGCACAAAGATTGATAGGAGTCCTGTGGAGCGGCTAAATCATAGACATGCTCATCACTCACTCTACAATCTATCTCCCTAAGCGCGTCGATATCCATAGAAATGGTCTTTGACGGAGGCTGAAAGTGTAGGGATGTATACTGAAAAGTTTATCTTTTGTATGAACATCTTTATTTTGAAATAAGAATCACATGATCATTGTTTGCATACTTTTATGGTTATGCAATATTGTCTAATACTTTACATTGTAGATAACATGGTGTGTGGTGTCACATGGAAGATCATGTTATCGGCTCCTTGAAAAGTATAAGTAAAGGCTCACAACCGAGATGACTTTTGACAAACCATCGGAATGGTTGTAGTGTGATTTGGTATTGGTTTGTCTTGACCATAGAATCACACTAGTGCACTTTGTGTGTATTGAGCATGACCGACTTAGAGGTGATTCAATTTATTACTGACTACATAATCGAATCGGACCTCAGATATTATTTAGTACATACTCTTAATCCCGATATAATAATGGGCACATATACTTAGTACTCATCTCTTTAATTTACCAAAGGCCGAGATTTATAGATTAAATCGATAGGCTCGGTAAGTTGGGAGATGATATTATTTATATGGTGTGTCGTTGATTATAGGAGGAAACCATGTCTTATATATTAGGATGATGATGTCCCCTTGAGGATCCCATAAGGTTCATCATGTAAACCCTGCAGGTGGACTTGGTCCGGCATGATGAAAAGGTTGAGTGGTACTACTCAAGGAGTTAGATGTTTATTAATTAATGGTCAGTAAATTAATTAATCGATGGACATTCAAGATTTTAAACACGGGGAGAAAATGTACAAATAATATATGGAGCCCATATTATCATATGGGGGTTGGTGAGGTAGATCAATAATGATCCTTTAGTGGATTGGATCATCATTAGTGGATCGGACTTTATGTGGGCTTGATCCATGGGTGGCCAAGATCCAACTCCTCCTCATGGTCCCTATTGTAGCCTATTAACACCTCATGAAGCTTAGATCTAATGGATAGAAACAAAACTCTAGATCCAAAGGTAGAGATTAAATCTCTAAGATCCGATGGTTGAGATTAAATCTCTAGATCCGACGGTTGAGATTAAATCCCTAGAACCAATGGTGGAGATTAAACAAAGCCTTATCCCTAACTCTATAAAAGGGTGGACTAGGGGTGGGCGGCAAGATGATGGAGAGGAAAAGGGGCTAGAGTTTGGGCGGCAAGAGCAAAGGAGGTTAGGGTTTTCGGTGGCCACAATTAAGGAAAGTTTCTTTCTTCTTCCTTTGGTGGCCGAAACCCTTGCTCCTTCTTCCCTCCTTGGTTTGGCCGGCGCCCAAGCTTCTACCCTTGCTCTATGGCTTATGATGGATGAGTTTAGGGTTTCTTCCCATGGGCGGCAACCAATCCTAGTTGGGATAGGAATAGGAGTGGGGCTAGGGTTAGGGTTTGGGTGTTGGTGTTGGGCGGCAACAAGGGGAGGAGAGATCCTTTCTTCTTCTTCCTAAGGTTGGCTGGCCCCTCTTCCTTCTTCCCTCTACCTTGACCAAAGCTCAATCTATTCTTCTCCCCTTCATCCTTGGCCGGAAATTAGGAGAGCTTAGTTTAGGGTTTGGGCGGCAACAAGGAGAAGGAGTGTTTTCCTTTCTCTTCTCCAAGTGTTGGCGGCGCCCATGCCCTTGTTGTTTCTCCTTTGGTTGGTTTCCATACTCCATGTTCTCTTCCTTGGCTGGCGGCAACATCGAGTTTATTGACTTGGTGGCCGGTTCTAGATAGGAAGATGAGTTTTTGTTTTAGGATCTTCCTTTGTTCAGAGTGAACAAGGAAAGGAAGATTGGTGATCTAGGAGGCTTCAACTTTTGGTAGATCGTCACCCATACGACGTCTGAAAGGAGGAAGGACATACAATAGAAGATCAAGAGGTATAACAAGAGGTATAATCTTGTTTATTTTGATTAGTGTTCTTTTGTATTATGTTTATAATTGCTTTTCAATTATATGCATGTTTTGTGTGGATGGTTACTTGCTTGTATTTGTTTTTCAACTATAAGCATGATTTAAATCTGTATATGGCTAAATAATACTTGGATCCCGAACATAAACATAAAAACCGGCGATCTGGACATCGTCTATTCCGCGGCTACTCGTAGAATAGAGGATGGTCGCTTGAACAACTAGTTTGTTCAAGTGACCTCTCTAAACGAATAGCACGACGATGGCTTGGTTGTTTGGGCAATCCTTTTTGTCTAGGATTAAATTTTTAATTTGGGGACATCGAAGGGATCGCCATGAACAAACGACCGAGGTGAAGTGGGAAGCGAAGTTTCCCCTCACAGACTCGATAAGCAAAACCCTTCAAAGGGTATGAGAGCTTCCAGGGCAAAAACCCTTCAATTGGTATCAGAGCCAAGGTTTCCGTTTTTGTGTGTTTAGGATTCGCTTAATTTTTATGCACTTTTTCATATATTATATGTGCCGGATATTAATAGGATATGCGTAGTTTAACTCTTTGGTTGCAGGCATAAGATCCGATTATTATGGCCATATGCGTGTATGTGATTGTATGTGTGTAAATATTTATTTTGTTGAATCCTCGGGGTTGACGAGGCTAGTATTTAGTTTTTATAAATTAAATACGGCATTGTTTAGCCACTCTTTATTTTATTTTACTTTCGATCTAGATTTCATGTACACTCCCTCGTGGAGTATAGGATCGATGGATGTAAATTAAAATAAGTTTTTGTCTCGGCTCGGATCTCCGGATGGCTCGTACATGGCGTAGGAGGAGCGGACGAGATGGCGATGCGAAGGGAGACATATTGAAGACAAAAGCCATAATAGTTGGAAAATAATTTATTTTTCATATTTATTGCCTTTTGTTTGATATGCATGTCGTAGGCTAGGAAAATTCCTCAATTCCAAATTACTAAGTGGGAGAGGTAAATTTTTTAAAATTCCCACGGCCTCCATTACGATTTGATAAATGATGCAAACAAACTTGCGCGTCGACTTTGAGTGCCTTCCTCCCCATCAGATGAGTTTGTTTGTGGATCACAATGTCGAATATGGTTATAGGAAATTATTAAGGAGCGTGTGTACTTGCCCATCGTAAGACACATAACCCGAGATAATTACCTTGGTACCGAGTAATGGTGAACACTTAGATACAAATATAAGTATCCTCCCCATCTGAGTCACTGCTTTTATTTGTAGGGCCGAAGAGAAACTAACTATTAATTTTACTTGTCAAAAAGTTAGGTTGACAAGATAGTAAAATTAATGGGTAAAACCTCCTCTTACAAATGTAGAATTCGTATACGTCCACACTATCGTGACATACGATATTCTCGGTGTTTTGAGATGTTGGTTGATTTTAAAATTTTATTGTTTGAGGAATCAATAATTTTTTGAAATCTACATTGTTGGATCGAAGTGGATCGCTAGAGGGGGGGGGGTGAATAGCGATAAAACCTTTTTCTTTTCTTTTTGTTTGTTAAAACTCGAGAGATAATAAATTGCAGTGAAAATGCAAATGTAAAGTAAAAAGATACAAAGGAGTTTTACTTGGTTCGTAGCCTTCGGCTACTACTCCAAGGCCCTAGCGGTCCTCGACCATGTACGGAGGGCAAAAACACTAAAGAACTCCTCCCCTTTAGAGGTAGGAGTTTAATCGATACAAGTAAAGCACAAAGCTTGAGGTAGAGGGACACTCCCCCTCTCCTCGTTACGATAAAAGCTCCGAGAATGAAAGTACTAAACTGAAATAAAACTCTAACTGACGTAATAAAATGAAAACAAATAAACCTAGACGTCGGAGAAGAAGCACTTCGTTGTCGGAGAAGTTGTAGCTTTGCAGAGGCTTTTGGAGGCTTAGAATTGATGATGAAACCCTAGGTTAGGACCTCCTTTTATAGCCTTTAAGCACCTCATCGAATGGGTCTTCAACCAATAGGAATTGGGCACAAAACTCCTTGAAAAATGGTGATAAAGCTTGACTCCTCGAGGCTGATTTTTGACCATTGGTTGAACTGATTTCTTGGCCGGTTGAATCGATGGCTCGATTGAACTGATCCTTGGCCGATTGAACTGATGGCTCAGCAGTTGAACTGATCCTTGGCCAGTTGAACTGATTGCCAGAATTTTCGACTGTAATAAAGAGTTAGTTCGAAATATAAGTGAATTCGACGGCCACTTGCCATCCGATCTCAACATAGACCTTCCATGGGAAGTCTTGGTCGGATCGTCGCCTAAGGATGTCCCCGTATGGAGGACTCGACCTTACTTACGCTCACTCACACGAGCTTACCTCAACATTTACCTTTGAAGCCTTGCTTTCGGTCTCCACCTGATTCCTTCGGCTCCCTCCGAAGTCCTCCCGGTGTCGCCCGACCACCGCGGCTTCCTCCGGGTGTCGCTAGCCTTTAGCTCCAGCTATAGCAATCTTCTGCACACTCGATTCAACTCGTGAGATAACGACATGAGCTTAACTTTGTATCATTTTCTATAATCAAAACTTAGGTTCGACTTAGGTGCCTACTGCACCAACAATCTCCCCCTTTTTGATTTATGGCAAACCCACATACAAAGTTAAGTAAATAGCAAGCATGAAGAATAATGTGCATTAGAAACAAGAAATAAAGAAGATTAAGTTGGAGTAGTAAGGATTTTCTTCAAGTACTCCCCCTTGACCGAGGGTGAGTCTTGAAGAAAGACCTTAATCCTCCCTTTTGAGGGTTTCTTTAAGTAATTAACATTACTTAAAGTTGGCCTTAGTAAAACGTTTAAGTTAAGAATTCTTCTTAACTTGGCCCTTTCTTCCCCTTAAGTAAAACATTAAGGGCATAATAAAAAATAAGTAAAACGTTGACGCCACAAATAAGTTTAAGTTAAGAATTCTCTTAACTTGGCCTTTAATAAGTTTTCAAAACTTAAAGTTAACTTTTGGTTTAAATATAAAGTAAGAGTTAAGTTATCAAAAAAAAAAATTTTGACCCCTTAACTTTGGCCTTTTTCTCCCCCTTTTGCCATATATCGAAAAGAGTGAGTGTGTGTGTGGAAAACAAAAATAAGTGTTAAATTTAAAGTCCAAGCATGTTCTACATTATTTTGAAAATAATATACTGAAAATAAGTTCATCTATAAGATGTTCTACTCATATTTGGGTTGATTGATATGAAAGATCAACCAGTCCTGGTTAGAGTCGGTTAGTATGTATGATTATACTCCGTGGTTCATAGCGATGCACTAGCTCTACATCTGGAACCAGGAGTAAGGTCCTAACATCTCACGCCCATCTACGTGGCTAAGTACACAAACACATTAGTCCTATGTGTTGTGAGATGTATTGGCTCCTTAAATCTATAGGTGCATGATATCTAAGGTATGTCCTATACTAGTTCCATAAAAAATGAAAGTTAAGAAATAGTAGTAAGAAAATATAATTTGCAAGTTCCTATTCTACTACGCACATGCCCAATTTTCGTCTTAATAGACTAAATTCGGCTTCGGGTAGGGGTTTAGTAAATAGGTCTGCTAAGTTAGACTTTGATTCGACGTATTCGAGTTGTATGGCTCCGTTGGCCACATGTTCTTGAATGAAATGGTGTTTGACCTCTATATGTTTGGTCCTAGAGTGACATATCGGATTCTTTGTAAGATTAATTGAACTAATGTTATCTACGTGAAGTTTAGTATTCGTAAAGTCTAACTTAAAGTCGCGGAGAGTGTGCTTCATCCAAAGAAGCTGCGTGACACACTCACCCATCGCGATGTATTCGGCCGTGGTAGATAAAGCAACACGGTGTTGCTTCCTCCGCACCAACTCACTAGACTCGTAGAAGTTGACAACAACCACTCATACTCTTTCTATCGAGCTTACTACCGGCATAGTTCGAATCGGAGTAGCCGGTTAGTTCGAACTCGGTAGATCTAGGATACCAAATACCGACATTAAGTGTACCCTTTAGATATCTAAGGATACGCTTGACTAGAGTTAGGTGAGACTCCTTGGCACAGGTTTAAAACCTTGCGCACATAGTTACTGCAAATAAGATATCAGGTCGACTTGCAGTTAGGTAAAGGAGACTCCCTATTATGCTCCTATAGTATTTTAAATCAATTGAATTTCCGATTACATCTTCTTCTATATTCACATTAGTTGCCATTGGGGTATTAATAATTTTAGCGTCTTGCATTCCAAAGCGTTTAATTAATTCTCTAGTATATTTGCGTTGATGTAGGTATATTCCATCTTTAGTTTGTTTAATTTGTAGACCTAAAAAGAAACTTAACTCACCTACTAAATTCATTTCAAATTCACTTTCCATAAGTGAAATGAACTCATTTAGTAGGATTGAGTTGGTGGTTCCAAAAATAATATCATCTACGTAGATTTGGGCTATGAATATGTCTTTACCTAAGGTTTTTACGAAAAGGGTTGGGTCAACTACACCTTGGTTAAAGCCTTTGGACTTAAGATAAATTAAAAGTCTCTCGTACCAAGCTCGAGGAGCTTGTTTAAGTCCATAAAGAGCTTTCTTTAACCTAAGGACATGATAGGGTTTGTCTAAACTTTCGAAACTGGAGGGTTGACTAACATAAACTTCTTCTTTAATGTATCCATTTAAGAATGCAGATTTCACATCCATTTGAAACAACTTAAATCCTCGATGTGCTGCATATGCTAATAGCATTCGAATGGACTCTAATCTAGCTACTGGGGCATAGGTCTCGTCGTAATCTAAACCTTCGACTTGACTAAACCCTTTAGCAACTAGTCTAGCTTTATTTCTAACTACTTCACCTCTATCATCAATTTTATTTCTAAACACCCACCTTGTTCCAATGATTGTTTTATCTTTAGGTGGTGGTACTAATTCCCATACTTCGTTCCTAGTGAATTGAGCCAACTCTTCTTGCATTGCAATAATCCAATCGGGATCAAGAAGAGCTTGGTCAATAGTTTTGGGTTCAATTTTAGAAATCAAGGATATTTGACTAAGGTTTCTGTATGAGGCTCTAGTTCGAACTCCTAGACTTGGATCACCTATCACTTGGTCGATAGGATGATTCGTTTGAGTTCTAGTTGGATTTGGGTTTGAGTCTACAACTTGATCCATAGGATGACTCGTTTGAGTTCTAGTTTGGTTGGAGTCATCTATCACTTGGTCGATAGAGTGACTTGGTTGACTTAGGTTAGGATTAACACTAGACCTGATCTCCGGATCAGAGTTAGGTCTAGTATGAGTTGGTTCACTAATTGGGGTTGCCGGGGGTTTTGTAGGTTCGTGTCCTTCATCAAATACTACATTGATAGTCTCCTCGACTCTAAGGGTGTCGTGGTTATATACTCTATAAGTTCTGCTTGTAGTCGAGTATCCTAGAAAGATTCCGGTCGTGGTTTTGGATGTAAATTTCCCTAGGTAATCCTTAGTGTTTAGGATATGTACCTTACACCCAAATACCCTAAAGTACTTGATGTTAGGTATTTTATCTTGATAAATCTCGTATGAGGTCTTAATGTGCCTCTTTACCATAAGGATTCTATTTTGGACATAGCATGCCGTATTCACGGCTTCGGCCCAAAACCTATCGGGTAGGTTATACTCATTAAGCATTGTCCTAGTGGCTTCTTGTAGGGTTCTATTTTTGCGTTCTACTAGGCCATTTTGTTGTGGAGTTCTAGAGCAAGAGAACTAATGGTGGTATCCATTTAGGTTACAGAATTCTGTAAACCTATGGTTTTCGAATTCACCACCATGATCAGTCCTAAGTCTTTTGATTTTAATGCTTTGTTGATTTTCTATTAATTTAAATAGATTGATTAATTGATCTAGGGTATCACTTTTGTGTTTGATGAACCTAACCCAAGTAAATCTAGAATAGTCATCAATTATGACTAAGCAGAATTTACTTCCGTTAAGTGACTTAGCTCCATGTGAATCAAATAGATCCATGTGTAGGAGCTCAAGCACACTTTTGGTTCGTTCTTGACTAGTTAGTTGATGTTGTGTCCTAGATTGTTTACCTTGTTGACAAGCATTACATATTTTATTATCCAAGTTATTGAGGTTAGGCAAACCTCTAACTAAGTCACTCTGACTCATCTTGTAGATGAGTCTTGGGTGTGAGTGACTGAGTCGTCGGTGCCACAACCATGATTCCTCTTGCCGTGTCATAAGACACTTAGTTGAGGAGTTAGTTAAGTTAATAGTGTGAATATTGTTATTTCTAGTTCCCTTAAGAATTGTTTTAGAGGTTTCGTTTGTATTAATTACGCATTCGTTTTCTAGAAATATGACCTTATAGTTATTATCACACAATTGTCTCACACTGAGAAGATTATATTGAAAATTTTCTACTAATAAAATGTTTTGAATGACAAAATTTGAGTTAAGCTCAATATCACCTGATCTGATGATTTTGAGCTTGCTGTTATTTCCGAAGGCTACCGATCCTTGTCGTTTGAATCGAAGTTTCGAAAACTTGAGTTGATCCCCGGTCATGTGTTGGGAGCAACCACTGTCCAACATCCATTGATCCTACATGCAAGGTAGTTGGATCGAATATTGGATTTATTAAAAATTGGTTGAAAATTATTAACCTAAATCATCTCACCCATGTCTACATTATCAAACATGTTAATCCTATATGTTCTTGTGAGATGACTTCCAATTTTAGTTGAATTAAATTTAATGACTTAAACACTTGTCAACCTTGCGTTAGATTCGGATTTGACCTTAGGCTCATCAAGTCACCTTTTCAAGATCATGGCTTCCAGGTCGTGGCGAGGCACAGAGGCCTTCTTTGATCGGAACAACGACCACTTCCTTAGACAAAGCCATTTTCAAGAAAATAGAGACTTGACTCACCTAAGACCACTTCCTGGTCTAACTAGTCTAGGATACGGCGAAGTAGCTTCAGCTAGTTCCGCTCGGTCAAGTGCACCGAACTAGATACGCCTTATCTAGCCCGAATACACAAGACTCCACTTTCCTAGCGTACTATCATCTCGCCGCATCCTGGTACTATGTTATCAAGTATTGATGAGTTATAGTCCTATCTAACCATTCTAAAAAAAATAAAAACCTAAGCATGCAATTTCTAAGTTAAAACACAAACAAATTTCGTACTAGCTCCCCCTGGACCGTTGAATCGATTCGGTCTCTCCACATAGTGGATTTGGTCCTTGGGAACCCAGTACTGGTTTTATCCTAAGTTTGAAATTAAGGTGGTCTTAGGGACCCATGCTTGGACACGTTTTCTATGTCTACTTACGATTGACATATACGACTTATTGGTCATGTTTGAGCTAAACCCTAGCCCGGCCTTGTTGTACACGGCCCTTTGCGATCCAAGTAGGAGGTCAAGTCCTTTGGATCCCAAAGTAAACCTTTCCAACATATTCCTAAGATCTTCGACTTGACTTTTCAAGAGTGAGTTCTCAACTTCGAGTTTTTCAACCCGAGTTGAGTCCTTCTCTTGAACTCGACTAGTCAAAGAGGTTAGGGAGACCTCGTGTTTGAGGAGTTTAACTTCCTCAACCAGGGTCTCGACCTTGGACTCGGACTTAGCTAACTTTTTATTTAAAAACTTAATTGCACTATAAAGAGTAGTAATAAGAGACCGACTTACCTTGAGTGTATCTTTTGAACCGGATGCGTATCTGTGGCTTGTCTTGAATAGTGTTTCGTAGTCCGACTCGTCTTCGGTTTCTGATTCTGATTCCGGTTCTGACTCCGTCTCCGATTCCACCGGTTTAGCCATAAGAACTCGATCGTTGTCTTCTTCCTCGGAGGCTTCTTCCCAAGTAGCGTTGAGTGCCTTTTTATGTTTTGGTCCCTTGCTCTTGAGTTTTGGGCACTCGGACTTAATGTGTCCAAACCTGTTGCATTCATAACATCTTATGTTTGAACTTTTAGGCTTACCTTCGTTGGGTCGAGTGACGGCTCGTTTTCGACCCTTGACCATCCTCCGAACTAGGTTGACTAGTTCGACTTCCATTTCCGAGTCGACCTCCGAATCCGACTCATCCTCTTCTTCCTTCGGAGGTGGCTTGCTAGCGGGTTTTTTTCTTTGAACCTGCAAATAAAGCTATACCTTTCTCAGGTTCCGAATTAGACTGCTCATGAAGTTCAAAATCAGAAAAAAGTTCATCTAATCTAAGTTTAGAAAGATCCTTGGAGACCTTGTAGGCATCGACCATGGATGCCCACAGGGTAGTCCTTGGAAAGGAGTTTAGGACATACCTTATAAGATCGTGGTTTTCGACCTTTTGCCCGATTGCGTGTAGGTTGTTGACTATGTCCTGGACTCGGGCGTGAAGTTGCGTCGCGGACTCGTGTTCCTGCATTTTTAGGTTATATAGTTTATTGAATAGAAGATCACGCTTACATACCTTGGCTTCATCGGTCCCTTCGTGTAGCTCCACTAGTTTTGTCCAAAGGTCCTTTGTGCTTATGAAGGGGCTGACGCGATTTAGCTCTTCCTTGGATAAGCCGCATTGGAGGATTTGTGTTGCCTTGGCGTCGACTTCGACTTGTCGTTTTGTCGCAATGGTCCATTGATCATAATGCAAGGAGTCACCCACTTCATTAGTCGGAAGTGTGAAACCCGTTTGGATTATGATCCACATCTCGATTTGGGTTTTGAGAAAGCATTCCATCCGACCCTTCCAATAACGGAAGTCATCTCCGTTGTAAAACGGAGGTCAGACGGTGCTAAAACCCTCGAGATGGGCCATTAGAACAAAAGACACAAGGAGACAAAGACGAAGAAACTAGCAACGACAAAAACACAAAAAAAAAAGTACCAAGACTCGCATCTTGGATTAGTAGTGCGGGAGAAAAAATAACAAAGCGAAATAAATCTGAAATAAACAGAATTAAAAAGAAAAAAAATATGTAAAATGGCTAGATTGGTGGTTTCACCAGATCTTAGCAACCCCCGGCTCTGATACCAATTGTTGGATCGAAGCGGATCGCTAGAGGGGGGGTGAATAGCGATAAAACCTTTTTCTTTTCTTTTTGTTCGTTAAAACTCGAGAGATAATTAATTGCAGCGGAAATGCAAATGTAGAGTAAAAAGAGACAAAGGAGTTTTACTTGGTTCGTAGCCTTCGGCTACTACTCCAAGGCCCTAGCGGTCCTTGACCACGTACGGAGGGCAAAAACACTAAAGAACTCCTCCCCTTTAGAGGTAGGAGTTTAATCGATACAAGTAAAGCACAAAGCTTGAGGTAGAGGGACACTCCCCCTCTCCTCGTTACGATAAAATCTTCGAAAATGAAAGTACTAAACTTAAATAAAACTCTAACCGACGTAATAAAATGAAAACAAATAAACCTAGACGTCGGAGAAGAAGCACTTCGTTGTCGGAGAAGTTGTAGCTTTGCGGAGGCTTTTGGAGGCTTAGAATTGATGATGAAACCCTAGGTTAGGACCTCCTTTTATAGCCTTTAAGCCCCTCATCGAATGGGTCTTCAACCAATAGGAATTGGGCACAAAACTCCTTGAAAAATGGTGATAAAGCTTGACTCCTCGAGGTTGATTTTTGACCATCGGTTGAACTGATTTCTTGGCAGTTGAAGCGATGGCTCAGCGATTGAATCGATCCTTGTCCATTGAACTGGCTTAGCTTAGCGATTGAACTGATTTTTGGCCGGTTGAACTGATTTTTAGACTTTTCGACTGTAATAAAGAGTTAGCTCGAAATATAAGTGAATTCGACGGCCACTTGCCATCCGATCTCAACATAGACCTTCCATGGGAAGTCTTGGTGGATTGTCGCCTAAGGATGTCCCCGTATGGAGGAATCGACCTTACTTATGCTCACTCACACGAGATTACCTCAACATTTACCTTTGAAGCCTTGCTTTCGGTCTCCACCTGATTCCTTCGGCTCCCTCCGAAGTCCTCCCGGTGTCGCCCGACTACCGCGGCTTCCTCCGGGTGTCGCTAGCCTTTAGCTCCAGCTATAGCAATCTTCTGCACATTCGATTCAACTCGTGAGATAACGACATGAGCTTAACTTTGTATCGTTTGCTATAATCAAAACTCAGGTTCGAATTAGGTGCCTACTGCACCAACATACAGTAATGATCTATGTGATTCTTAGGATTTTCATAAATGACTTTCAGTCCACTTGTTGTGATACTAAAGGAAAATAAGTTTACTGTACCCAAATTATGTTGATTGGAAAAGAATCTAGATATTATCTTATCTGCTAAGGAGTACAAGTATGTACTCTTCGAAGAGTGTCCTCAAGCCATGGTTGCTCAAAAAGGTTTCTACTTCTAAGCCGAAAGGCAAGAAGAAGGAAAAAAAAAGGTGGTGGGAGGATCTCAGGGAGGAGTGAAGAAGCCGAAAGGCAAGTACTTCACTTACAAGCAGGATGGACATTGGAAGAAGGATTGTCCCAATCCAAAGCAGAACAAAGATATATCCTTTGGACTAGTCGTTGAAACATGATTAGCAGTGTTATCTACCGACACTTGGTGTGTAGATACGGGAGCCACTAATCATGTCTGCAATATTTTACAGGGGTTCCAGGAAATCCGACGACTAGATAAAGGGAAGATTACCATTTACTTGGGCAATGCCATGAAGGTGGCGGCTATTGCAGTGGGAGAAGTTTTATTTATCTCTTGAGAAAAATAAAACTTAGGTTCTGGAAAGTTCCCTTTATGTACCTTTATTTAGAAAGAACTTAGTTTCAGTTTCTAAATTGTTTATGGATGGATATTCTATTTCTTTTAATGACAGAGTTGTTATAAAAAGGAATAGGGAGAATATCTATTCAGGTACATTGATCGGAAATTTATACACACTTGAACCAAAACCTCACACGATGCAAATTGAAGTTAATAACTCATCTTTTAATTCCAATAAGAGAAAAAAACCTTTGAAGATGAACCAAACATATCTTTGGCATCTTAGGCTTGGTCATATTAACCTAAGCAAAATTCAAAGGTTGATAGATGATGGACCTTGGGTTCATTAGTGGTGGAGGATCTCCCAACCTGTGAATCTTGCTTGTAGGGTAAGATGACCAAGAGGCCTTTTAAGGCCAAGGGGTATAGAGACAAAGATGTGTTAGAATTGGTTCATACTGATTCGTATGGTCCTATGTCTATCCAGGCAAGAGGTAGTCTTGAATATTTCATCTTTTTCATAGATGATTAGTCAAGATATGGATGACACTACGATCTGATCGTGGTAGTGAGTACCTCTTGGAATAGTTTAGGAATTACTTATCAGAGGCTGGGATTCAATCCCAATTGACTGCACCTGGCACACCCTAGCAGAATGGTGTAGCAGAGCGAAGGAATATGACTCTTATAGAGATGGTTAGATCGATGATGAGTTATTCTGACTTGCCAGATTCATTATGGGGATATTCTCTAGATACGATAGTGTACATTCTGAACTTGGTTCCATCTAAATCAGTGCCTTCTACTCCCACAGAATTGTAGACTGGGTGAAAGCCTAGTCTAAGACATATTCAGATATGGGGAGTCCATCACATGTGCTAAAGGCAGATGCTGGTAAGTTGGAACCTCGTACAGAAGTACGCATGTTCATTGGCTATCCTAGAGGAACGAAAGGTGGTTTGTTTTATAGTCTTAGAGATCAGAGGGTGATCATTAGCACGAATGCCAGATTTCTAGAGGAAGACTATGTGGTGAACCACAAGCCCAAGAGTAAAATTGTTCTGGAGGAATTAAAAAGGGAAGTCACTTCTTTAGTACCACCGGTACGAGAAGATATACTACAAGTCACTGCACCGCATGTCACAGAGCATACACAGGAGATACCTCGTCGTAGTGGGAGGGTTGTTAGGCAACCTCTTAGATTCATATTCTTGGGTGAATCCTCTGATTTGGTCCCTGGCAAATATAAACCTGATCCCTGGACATACGATGAGGCAATCCAAGATAAAGATATAGTATCTTAGCAAAGAGCATCTTGTATGTAAGCTTAATCGGTCCATTCATGGATTGAAGCAAGCTTCAAGGTCTTGGAACATCCGTTTTGATAAGGTAATCCAGTCTTATGGATTTATTCAAAGTCCGGATGAGTCTTGTGTATACAAGAGATGTGACGGAAACGTAGTGATATTTCTTGTACTATACGTAGATAACATTTTGGTGATTGGCAACAATATCAAAGTGTTATCGGGCGTAAGGGTATGGTTGTCCAAACAGTTTGATATGAAGGACTTGGGAGAGGTGGGACACATCCTTGGGATCAAGGTTATAAGGGATCGCAAAAAAAGGATGTTATGCTTATCCCAGGCTTCATACATAGACACCATTATGGATTATTTTAGCATGCAGAACTCCAAGAATGGTTTTCTACCTTTCAAGCATGGAGTTCCTTAATCTAAGCAGATGTGTCCTAAAACATCTGAGGAGATAGAGGAAATGAAGGTGGTTCCTTATGTTTCGGCAGAAGGAAGCCTCATGTATGCAAGGCTATGTACGAGACCAGATATCTGCTATGCCGTGGGCATGGTCAGCAGATATCAGAATAATCTAAGACAGGGACATTGGAATGCGGTAAAGCATATATTAAAGTGCCTGAGAAGGACTAGGGATTATATGCTAGTTTACCGGGCAGACTAATTACTCCCTGTGGGTTACATGGATTGCGACTTCCAATCAGATAGGGATAACAGTAAGTCTACCTCAGGTTTTGTGCTTACTTTGGGAGGTGGAGCCATTGTATGGAGGAGTGTCAGCAGAAATGCGTGGCAGACTCCACCATGGAAGCTGAGTATGTGGCAGCCTCTGAGGCGGCCAAAGAAGCTATGTGACTCAGGAACTTCTTGATGGACTTGGATGTGATTCCTGGTTTGCCCAGTACTATCACAATTTATTGTTATAATAATGGTGCAGTCTCAAACTCGAAGGAAACACGAGCTCATAAGACAAGTAAACACATAGAGTGCAAATACCACCTGATACGAGAAATCGTAAAGGAGGTAGAAGTTACTGTCGCCTAGATTGCATCAGAGGATGACCTGGTAGACCCTTTCACTAAGGCCCTTCTAGCAAGAGCTTTGATAAGCATGAGGAGGGAAGGGGAATCAGATGTATGGCAGTATGAGGACAGTATAGTCTTTAGTATAAGTGGGAGATTGTAGGGATGTATACTGAAAAGTCTATCTTTTGTATGAACATCTTTATTTTGAAATAAGAATCACATGATCATTGTTTGCATACTTTTATGGTTATGCAATATTGTCTAATACTTTACATTGTAGATAACATGGTGTGTGGTGTCACACGGGAGATCATGTTATCGACTCCTTGAAAAGTATAAGTAAAGGCTCACAACCGAGATGACTTTGGACAAACCATCGGAATGGTTGTAGTGTGATTTGGTATTGGTTTGTCTTGACCATAGAATCACACTAGTGCACTTTGTGTGTATTGAGCAGGACCGACTTAGAGGTGATTCGATTTATTGCTGACTACATAATCGAATCGAACCTCAGATATTATTTAGTACATACTCTTAATCCCGATATAATAACAGAGACATATACTTAGTACTCATCTCTTTGATTTACCAATGGGCGAGATTTATATATTAAATCGATAGGCTCGGTAAGTTGGGAGATGATATTATTTATATGGTGTGCCGTTGATTATAGTAGGAAATCGTGTCCTATATATTAGGATGATGATGTCCCCTTGAGGAGCTCATAAGGTTCATCATGTAAACCCTGCAGGTGGACTTGGTCCGGCATGATGAAAAGGTTGAGTGGTACTACTCAAGGAGTTAGATGTTGATTAATTAATGGTCAGTAAATAAATTAATCGACGGACATTCGAGATCTTAAACACGGAGAGAAAATGTACAAATAATATATGGAACTCATATTATCATATGGGGGTTGGTGAGGTAGATCAATGATGATCCTTTAGTGGATTGGATCATCATTAGTGGATCGGACTTTATATGGGCTTGATCCATGGGTGGCCAAGATCCAACTCCTCCTCATGGTCCCTATTGTAGCCTATTAACACCTCATGAAGCTTAGATCTAATGGATAGAAACAAAACTCTAGATCCAAAGGTAGAGATTAAATCTCTAAGATCCGACGGTTGAGATTAAATCTCTAGATCCGACGGTTGAGATTAAATCTCTAGAACCAATGGTGGAGATTAAACCAAGCCTTATCCCTAACTCTATAAAAGGGTGGACTAGGGGTGGGCGGCAAGATGATGGAGAGGAAAAGGGGCTAGGGTTTGGGCGGCAAGAGCAAAGGAGGTTAGGGTTTTCGGTGGCCACAATTAAGGAAAGTTTCTTTCTTCTTCCTTTGGTGGCCGACACCCTTGCTCCTTCTTCCCTCCTTGGTTTGGCCAGCGCCCAAGCTTCTCCCCTTGCTCTATGGCTTATGATCGATGAGTTTAGGGTTGCTTCCCATGGGCGGCAACCAATCCTAGTTGGGATAGGAATAGGAGTGGGGCTAGGGTTAGGCTTTGGGTGTTGGTTTTGGGAGGAAACAAAGGGAGGAGAGATCCTTTCTTCTTCTTCCTAAGGTTGGCCGACCCCTCTTCCTTCTTCCCTCTACCTTGACCAAAGCTCAATCTATTCTTCTCCCCTTCATCCTTGGTCGAAAATTAGGAGAGCTTAGTTTAGGGTTTGGGCGGCAACAAGGAGAAGGAGTGCTTTCCTTTCTCTTCTCCAAGTGTTGGCCGGCGCCCATGCCCTTGTTGTTTCTCCTTTGGTTGGTTTCCATACTCCATGTTCTCTTCCTTGGCCCGCGGCAACATCGAGTTTATTGACTTGGTGGCCGGTTCTAGATAGGAAGATGAGTTTTTATTTTAGGATCTTCCTTTGTTCGGAGTGAACAAGGAAAGGAAGATTGGTGATCTAGGAGGCTTCAACTTTTGGTAGATCGTCGCCCACACGACGTCCGAAAGGAGGAAGGACATACAATAGAAGATCAAGAGGTATAACAAGAGGTATAATCTTGTTTATTTTGATTAGTGTTCTTTTGTATTATGTTTATAATTGCTTTTCAATTATATGTATGTTTTTGTGTGGATGGTTACTTGCTTGTATTTGTTTTTCAACTATGAGCATGATATAAATCTTTATATGGCTAAATAATACTTGGATCCCGAACATAAATACAAAAACCGCCGATCCGGACATTGTCTATTCCGCGGCTACTCGTAGAATAGAGGATGGTTGCTTGAACAACTAGTTTATTCAAGTGACCTCTCTAAACGAATAGCACGACGATGGCTTGGTTGTTTAGGCAATCCCTTTTGTCTAGGATTAAATTTTTAATCCGGGGACATCGAAGGGATCGCCATGAACAAATGACCGAGGTGAAGTGGGAAGCGAAGTTTCCTCTCACGGACTCGATAAGCAAAATCCTTCAAAGGGTATGAGAGCTTCCGGGGCAAAAACCCTTCAAAAAGGAATCCTGTGCTTGTATATGACTGATGGATGATGCAATTTGATCTAGTTGGATGTGTAAATTTTGTAGCTTTTCTTGTTGCTGTTGATGACTATTCCTCATTTGCTGCTACAATATTGCTAGTTGCAAGAACTTTTCTAGTGTATTTTCTTGACTTGGAGCAAGGGTTTCTTCATTGTAGTCTTGATATATTGGACTCTGATATGCTGGAAAAGGTTGATCATGTTGTTGTTGCTCATTTCCATTATCAAAGCTCTGATGATCAGTCCACCCTGAATTGTTGAATTGAGGTTGAGAAATGTTCTGTTGTGTGCTTCCATACTTGAACCGGAATGATCCATCCAACCATAATTATAGGTATTTGAAAATGATTCATACCTATTATGTTGTTGAGGTTGGAAGTACTCATGCTGCTTTGAAATTCGTTGGGGATGATAATATTGCATTGAAGGATCTCCCCAATCATAACTATAAGAACTAAGAGTTGGATCATATATATTCTGATATTCTCGTGGGTAGTTTTGAGGCTCAATAGGAAAAACACTCTGCTGCTCATTTTGGTCTGAATAATAAGCCTGATTGAAGTCTCCAAATCATTGATAATAAGGATCCATGTTTAAAGAAATTTCCTGTTCTTTCCTGCAATACTAACAAACAATATCAAAAGACATAGGAAATAGATATGACCAAATACATGGATATATAAGAAATAAAATAATGTAGTCCTAAACAAAAATTTTTATTTTTGATTTTTTTTTAGAAAAATGGGCAAACAATCCTAAGTCTACCAAGCATCATTACACTCCCCGACAACGACGCCAAAATTTGATGTGCACGGATATTTGTATCGTGGTACCGTTTCAAATTACCGAACCCCCTAACTACACTAATATAGCATAGTGGATGACCCAGATCATTTCCCAACGAGTGTAATCGACAAAATAGTAAACTCAGGATTTCTAATTATTGCTTTGGAATTTCTATTGAAGATGGGGGTTTGGAATTTGAAAGACTAAGCCTACTGAACGGAAAGACAATACACGAAATCAAGCTCTAATCTAACTAAGCTACGAGTGCGATGAAATTAGAATAAACCTAAACTAAGCATTCAAACAAGAAAGTGCAGGAATTTAAATATGCAGAATAACATGAGAGTAAAACATAATAGGAAATTAAATCTAAACTAATCAACTACAACCTAATTACTATAAGAGGCATTTCATCGAACACATTGTAAGCATGAAACAAATTAAACTAATTAAGTGCAAATCTAAACACGAAAGGAATTTTGATTACAACCATTCATCACAAACTAAACGAATAAACAATCAAACACATCAATATTGGAAAACTTGCTGTAAGATTCTGAAATTGGAGCCAGAAGAGTTGTCGGAAATGCGCTGGAATTGAGAAGCTGCCGACGGTTGGGAAGAAGCTGATGGTGGATGGAGTGGCTAGCCGGAAGCTGGAAACTCAGAGCTGTCGGCGATTGTGAAGCTTCTACCGGAGTGAAATGGATGGAGCTGGAGCTGGAATTGGACTGCCGGCGCTGTGGATGACACCTTCGATCGGAGGTGGAGGTTGGTTGTGCGTTGGGCGAACGACGATGAAATGGGCGGAAATGGTGGCTGCCGGCAGTAGAGGAAATGGAGGGACACCGGCCACCGAAGAAGGAGGGGATCCCCTTCCTCTCCGGCGACCGACGAGGGAAGGGCAGGAGCGCGATGGCGCTGGCAGTGAAGAAGCTGTCCTCGGGCGATTTTCGCGGAAGTGAAGGAATGCTGCCGGCTGGTTTGATGGAGAAGTGTTGGTTTTATTAAATGCATTTTGGTAGTCGTCCGATCAAAGCACCCTTCAATCTCAGTCGTCCATTATAGCTAGGTTAATTACTCTGATTAATCCATTAATGGGTTGTGCATCCAACGGCTGAAATCACTCCAACTCTGGATGGATGGATCTGATCCATCTGAATAGATAATCACGATCGGCCGAATATAGATGAAGGGCTCAGATGTCTAGATCAAAATGTACGGACTGGATCTCACCAGATTTGGGTAGATGGCTTAGAATCAAGCTGCTTTCATCGGACGGTCTATATCGCTCATATCTAATCTCTTGATTAAATTGCCCTCGATCATAGTGAAAGGTCCAAATTGATCCAACTCGAGTCTAATTCATTGGCTCATCTCGATCTCCTACGATTAAGATGTAAAATTTACATATAAGTCCAAAAATTAGGAGAATTTATAATATGGTCCAAAAATATATCCAACTCATCAAACATGTAAATAATCGATAAATAAACACATGAGAGGATTAAAACAGTGATATTAAGGACCAAAATAACCTGACAAAATGATAGTTATCACCTCCCCCTAAAGGCTTGCTCCCCCTTGACCATTGCACCAACAATGTCCTTGGGAAGTCCCTAAGCCAATAGGAACTCTAAACTATCAAAAATAAGATTCAAAGTTCAAACATGAACTCTTCCACCCTTAAATTTTGATACATCACTCTAACACCTCTCCTAATCCATATTCAATGAATTTTCACCCTTTCTAATACTTCCCAAAGTATATCCTAGGGTTAGGAGTGGTTAGGAAACTTTACCATGGCTGAAAACGGGCTAACAACCCTTGTTTTCCCGAATTCAGCCTTGGCAGTTGACTCTCTCACCACCGATCATTATCCTAATCGATCACCGACCGCCACCGTAAGGCGATCGATAATCAAATATCAGAATTTCAATTATCAGAAATAAAATTCAGAAAATCATAAGTAATTCTATGTATATCGAAAAATCATGAAAATTCATACGTATATTACTTATAGTCAATACAATGGGTGAAAAATGCTGAAATATCAGAATTTTAATTATCAGAAATAAAATTCAGAAAATCATAAGTAATTCTACGCATATCGAAAAATCGTGAAAATTCATACGTATATTACTTATAGTCAATACAATGGGTGAAAAATGATAGAAAAATATTTTACCCATAAAATATTGAAATTGATACAAAATTCAAAAGTGAAGAAAAACTTCTAAGTTTTGGTTCACTTTGTATCAATTTCATTAATGGTGATTGCTCTCAAAAGATAGACTTCACCAAAGTTTTCTAAAATGATTTTAAAATATTTTTGAAAACCTATATTGGATCATGTTCCTTGGGCTTAATGTACATGACTTGTACACAAGCTTTCCCAATGATCCACCACTAAGATACGATGAGTTTTAGTTCATCTAAATGCAAAAACTATGCACCTTGAACTTAACTCACATCCTAGCATATCACTGTATCTAGGGTGTATAAATACACATACATGTCAATATGATGTGAGATGTGGCCTTTGTTCTCCTAATATAGGGTTTCATGCATTTTTCTAAGGCAACCCTACTTGATTCTCTTATAAATGAGACTTCAAGTCATGTCAAAGTCCTTAACTTAATTTTAATCAAATTAAATGCATGAAGTATGATCATGGCATAAATGATAGCATAATAAAGCATGACCAATGATCATGATGTCATGACATATGATATAATCTAAGCATACATGACATTTAACCTAACCCTAAACATGATCATGACATTTTAAATGATAAAAAATAAATATGATGTCATGACATGTTATATGACAAACAAAGCATGACATATATAAAATGTATAGGTATACTAATACTTAAATTTTAATATTAATTGTCATTTGATATAATTAAGTATGTTTTGCCATATTATTAATTTTCTTCCAAGTGTGTCAAAAACCCAAAATGACACACTATAGCCTCTAAACCTAAATTGTGCCAATTTGATTGATTTTTCATAATTCCAAGAATGTATTGGCACATCCTAAAATCTTTTAGGATTAACAATCAAATCTATTTCCAAGGTATCCATAACCTTGAAAATTACCTAAAGTGTCACCTTTACCATGGTTGAGTTAACTACCCATTCAATCAAGGTTGGCACACCCTAAACCAATCTAGCGTGAGTCAATCACGCTCTTAGGAACCCAAAACATATTTGAGCTCCTAGGGTTTACTAGGTATTCCTTAGGGATAACCTCCCTAGATACCTTCCTAATGACCCTTCTAGGCTTGTTAGCCTTGGTCATTTTGGCTTACCTAAGTTGACTCTAGGGGTAACTCCCCTTGCAATCTTCTTAGTGGCTTCCCTAGGTTTCCTTGAAACCCTAGCCACTAGGCAAACACCTTGGTCAACTCTAGGGATGACTTCCCTTGTGACTTTGGCTTTCCTAGACCTAATTTGTGTTCCATAATCAAATGGAACACTATGATAAGCCACATTAGGCTTAGGTTTGTGACCCAAACATTTCTTGCCCTTGGTTGACTTTTGTTTCTTAGGTCCTAAGTGTTGACTTTGACTTATAGACCCTTGACTTTGACTATTTGACCCTTTTTGTTGATTTTGCATAATCTTGAGGGTCTTTTCAAGTTTCTCAAGCCTTGACCTCAAGACTTGATTTTCAATCTCTAATTGCCCAATTTTAGAATTTTGATTTAATCCTTGGGCATGGTTCTTCCTAAACATATGCCTAATCCATTTAGGGTTGAAATCTAGGTGCTCTTTCACCTTTCTAATTGTCTCCCTAGGTAGAATTGGTCTAGAGTTGTTTGATCTAGGTTTGTCCTTATATAAATTATTTTTAGGGACATTAGTCCCAAATTTCTCCTTATTATCTAAGTGGACATTTTTAGCTCCTAAACAAAAATATTTGTTATTCCTAGCATGCTTTTCCTGATAAATAACAAGATTGCTAATATTATTTCTAGCATGAATTTTTACTTTAAAATTTGAAGGTGCATTAATGAAATATACCTTAGGGTTATCCTTAGCTCCCCCTACATGAGTTGCTCCTTCTTGCCCCTTCTTCTTCCCCATAGGACATTGACTCCTATAATGTCCTTCTTGGTGACACTTGAAGCACACCATGTGCTTTTTCCTTTTAATTGTTGGGGCTCCGGCTTTCCTTGACTTCTCTTGACTTTTAGGTGCCGGTGGAGCTTTGGGCATTTGCTCTTGTAATGCTCACTTTCCCTACACTCAAAGCAAATTATATGTTTTTTATTTAAAACCAAATTTCTTGAGTTACCTAGTTCGGTGGTGAGGGTCTCTTGAGCTTTCTCTTCCTCTCGACCGGATGTGGATGGCTCCTCTCGTTGCTCCGGTGTTGAGGATGCTCTAATCTCCTCCCCCTCAATCCTAGAGGTGGAGGTCTCCTCCGATTCTACTTCATCTTCCTCCTTGGATGTTGATGGTCTCTCAACCTCCAAGTCCTCACTTCCTTGTGAGGATGATGCATTTGCCTCTTCGGTCCCTTCCTCTTGGACCGATGATGGGCTTTCATGGAGCTTTGCCACTTGGCTCTATAGCTCCTTGGCATCCATGCACTCACCTAGGCTACATAAGAAGTCATTAGGAATTAAATCAAAAATGAATTTGATTACCTTCTTGTTTTTCTCGAATCTTTGGAGTTGATCCTCACTCCATCTCTTCTTCTTGAGGAAGCCACCTTTTGGTCCTCTTGGATACTCAAATCCTTCCATTAATATGGACCACTCCTCAAAATCCTTCATCATCAAAAAATCTTCAATTCTTCTCTTCCAAGAATTGAAGCCTTCTCGTCCATAAAAGACATATGGAATTGGGGTGTTGATGTCCCATCCCAATTGTTCTTCCAACTCCATCTTCACCCTCTAGCATGCTCCCTTTGTTGTTAAACTTGAAGAGCGGCCTCGCTCTGATACCACTTGTAGGAGATGGTTGGAAGCTAGAGGGGGGGGGGAGGTGAATAGCTTGTAATCATTCGTGATGGAATACGATCGTGTTCGTCTACACAATTTCGTTAGCGCGCAGCGAAAATAAAAGAAATAATGCAATAACAAAATAAGACAAACACGAACACAGGAATATAATGTGGTTCGGAACCGAATGGTTCCTACTCCATGGATCGAGCTCTAAAGAGCTCTAGTGATGCACACACACTCACTAATCACAAATACTCCTTCTCGACACAAGTCGGAGGCGGAGAAATCTCGTATAATAGTTTACAACAATAAACTAAATACAACAAACAACTAATATGAAATACAATGCAATACAAGTAAAGAAAACACTTTACAAATGCCTTTGGATTGCTTGCTTTTGGTTGCTTGAAGAATGACCTTGGAGACCCTGATTTGCAGCAACAAATCACCCCAAGGATGCTCAAGAACCGGAATCTTTTTCCTCCTCCATGAGCTCCATTTAAAGCTTTTGCCTAGGCTGGAAAATGCTGATCAGTCGACTGTTCGGGACCATCAGTCGACTGATCACACTGTTGCTGTGAGACAACGGTATAATCCACGCTGGAAAAATCCAACGGCTAGGACATTAGTCGACTGATCATGACCATCAGTCGATTGTTCAAGCCATCACTCGACTGCTGACCACAACGGTCGAGTGAGACTCTATTCTGTGCCCCAAAACCCGAGCATCAGTCGACTGATCATCCAATCAGTTGACTTCCAAGCTCTGATAGTCGACTGTTGGGAAACATCCCGTAGTCAAACCCTAGTTGATTCTAACCAGTCGGTTGCCATATGACACTAGTCGACTGGCACACCTCAAACATGAGGTTTTAGCCCAAGTATGGTTCCCCCATACTTGCTAGACCACCCTTAGCCTAGACCTAAGTCTTCTAGCTACCTCCGTCAGCCTCACGCCTCTCGGATCCCTCCAAGTCATCCATGACTTGTTCATCCATTGCGCTAGCCTTCAGGTGCTTCCATCGGCTATGTCATGCTAACGGTGTCTACACCGCCAAGGCACATTGGACTTACGCCGCCAAGACTCCGCTTGGACTTTACGCCGCCAACCATTGGACTTATGCTGCCAAGACTCCCACTTGGACTTTACATCACCAATATCAAACCCCTTGGACTTTCCAAATGCCAAGACTCAAGCTTGGACTTTACCTTGCCAACCCATGTTGGACTTTCCAAGCCAAGATCCATGCTTGGACTTTTCCTTGCCAAGACCCATGCTTGGACTTTCCATTACCAAGACCCATGCTTGGACATTCCCAAATGCCAAGTGTCTCACTTGCACTTTCCATGCCAAGTACTCAAGACTTGGACTTTTCCAAATGCCAAGTGTCCCACTTGGACTTTCCATGCCAAGTACCCAAGACTTGGACTTTCCCATGACAATCATATTGTCATATGTTTTTGTCGAACATCAAAACATCTCTTGAGTCAAGCTCGAGTTCTGGTCAATCGTGACCTGGGTTGATTGCACCAACATCTAGCCATTGTCTCACGACAATAGTGGCATCAGTCGACTGATGGTCCCAAGCAGTCGATTGATAGACAAAATCTAGCCCAAGGAGCAGCTATAAAGGGAGCTCGTGGAGGGAGGATTCACCATCGGTTCTTGAGGAGTTTTGGGATGATTTGCTACTGCAAATCAGGGTCTCCAAGTGCATTTCAAGCAGCCACAAACCAAGCAATCCAAAAGCTCTTGTAAAGTTGTTTTCTTTACTTGCATTGCAATTTATATTGTATCTTTCTTGTATTTTTTTCTTACTGTTGTAAAAGCTATTGTACGAGGTTTCTCCACCTCTAGATTATTCCGAGAAGGAGTATTTGTGATTAGTAGTGCGTGTTTGCATTGTTAGGGCTTTTAGAGCCCAATCCGTGGAGTAGGAACTATTCGGTTCCGAACCACATTATATCCTTGTGACTTGATCGTGTTTGTGTGTTTGTATTGTATATTTTCTATTTCCGCTGTGTACTAATATATTTGTAGCAAGCACGATCGCGATTGTAATCCATCGACAAGCCAACGCGCTATTCACCCCCCTCTAGCGGGCGCAACGTTCCTAACAATTGGTATCAGAGCGGGTCACTCTTCACCGACTTCACATCTGAGGCAGCAAGCTAGAGGGAAGATGGATTTTGAAGAACAACAAGGTTGGGATATCAACACACTGGTCCCTTATGCGCTATATGGATGAGAAGGCTTCAATTCATGGAAGAGAAGAATTGAAGACTTTATTATGATGAGGGACTTTGAGGAGTGGTCCATCCTAATGGAAGGATTCCAATACCCAAGAGGACCCAAGGGAGGCTTCCTTAAAATGAAGAAATAGACCGAGGAGCAACTCCAAGGGTTTGATAAAAATAAGACGGTAATAAAATTTTTGATTGATTTAATACCTAACGACATTGTGTGTATGTTAGATAATTACATAGATGCCAAGAAACTTTGGAGCGATTTGGCCAAGCTTCATGAAAATCCATCACCGGTCCAAGAGCCCGAAGAAGAAGAACCTTCATCCTCACAAGCAAGTGAGGATTCGGAAGTTGATAGGGAGTCAACATCCGGATCCCGATCGGAAGAGGAAGAAGAGGTGGAATTTGAAGAAGCCTCCACCTCTAGGATTGAAGGGGAAGAGATTAGACCTTCCACTCCAGAGCATCAAGAAGAGCCTTCCACATCAGGTCAAGATGAAGAAGCTCAAAATTCAGCACCTACCACCACCCTAGGTAACTCAAACATATCAATTCGTAATAAAAACCATATCATATGTTTTGAGTGTAGGGAGCAAGGACACTACAAGAGTAAGTATCCTAAAAGGGTTAAGAAGACTCCATCGACTCAAAAAGTCAAGGATGCTAGTCCCCCGGCAATCAAAAGCAAGGAGCAAGTGATTTGCTTCAAATGCTGACAACCAGGACACTACCGGAATCATTGCCCAAAGGGGGAGAAGAAGACTCAAGGAGGAGCTACATAAGTAGGGGGAGCCTCTAAGGTAAACCCTAAGGTAAAAGTCATTGTTGGTGCAATCGACCCAGGTCACAATTGACCAGGACTCGAGCATGACTCGAGAGATATTTTGATGTTCGACAAAAATATATAACAATGTGATTGTCATGGGAAAGTCCAAGTCATGGGTACTTGGCATGGAAAGTCCAAGTGGGACACTTGGCATTTGGGAAAGTCCAAGTCTTGAGTACTTGGCATATAAAGTCCAAGCATGGGTCTTGGCAAGGAAAAGTCCAAGCATGAGTCTTAGCAAGGAAAAGTCCAAGCATGGGTCTTGGCATGGAAAGTCCAACATGGGTTGGCAAGGGTGTAGGGATGTATACTGAAAAGTCTATCTTTTGTATGAACATCTTTATTTTGAAATAAGAATCACATGATCATTGTTTGCATATTTTTATGGTTATGCAATATTGTCTAATACTTTACATTGTAGAGAACATGGTGTGTGGTGTCACACGGGAGATCATGTTATCGGCCCCTTGAAAAGTATAAGTAAAGGCTCACAACCGAGATGACTTTGGACAAACCATCAGAATGGTTGTAGTGTGATTTGGTATTGGTTTGTCTTGACCATAGAATCACACTAGTGCACTTTGTGTGTATTGAGCAGGACCGACTTAGAGGTGATTCTATTTATTGCTGACTACATAATTGAATCGGACCTCAGATATTATTTTGTACATGCTCTTAATCCCAATATAATAACGGGCACATATACTTAGTAGTCATCTCTTTGATTTACCAATGGGCGAAATTTATAGATTAAATCGATAGGCTCGGTAAGTTGGGAGATGATATTATTTATATGGCGTGTCGTTGATTATAGGAGGAAACCGTGTCCTATATATTAGGATGATGATGTCCCCTTGAGGAGCTCATAAGGTTCATCATGTAAACCCTGCAGGTGGACTTGGTTCGGCATGATGAAAAGGTTGAGTGGTACTACTCAAGGAGTTAGATGTTGATTAATTAATGGTCAGTAAATTAATTAATCGACGAACATTCGAGATCATAAACACGAGGAGAAAATGTACAAATAATATATGGAGCCCATATTATCATATGGGGGTTGGTGAGGTAGATCGATGATGATCCTTTAGTGGATTGGATTATCATTAGTGGATCGAACTTTATGTGGGCTTGATCCATGGGTGGCCAAGACCCAACTCCTCCTCATGGTCCCTATTGTAGCCTATTAACACCTCATGAAGCTTATATCCAATGGATAAAAACAAAACTCTAGATCCAAAGGTAGAGATTAAATCTCTAAGATTCGACGGTTGAGATTAAATCTTTAGATTCGACGGTTGAGATTAAATCCCTAGAACTAATGGTGGTGATTAAACCAAGGCTTATCCCTAACTCTATAAAAGGGTTGACTAGGGGTGGGCAGCAACAACACAACAAGAAGAGAGGGGGCTAGGGTTTTGGGCGGCAAGAGCATGGGAGCATTAGGGTTTTGGGTGGCCACAATTAAGGAAAGTTTTTCTTATTCTTCTTCCTTTGGTGGCCGGCACCCTTCTTCCCTCATCTCTCCTTGGCTTGGCTGGTGTCCACCATTCTCCCTTTCATCTATGGCTGATGATGGATGGGGATTATGGCTTGTCCCTTGGGCGGCAACACAATCCTAGTTGGGTTAGGATTGGGCTTGGGCGGCTAGGGTTAGGGTTTTGGGATTAGGTTGGGCGGCAACAAGAAGATGAAGCTCCTTTCTTCTTCTTCCTAAGGTTGGCCGACCACTATTCTTCTTCCCTCTACCTTGGCTAAAGCTCAATCTATTCTTCTCCCCTTCATCCTTGGCCCAAAATTAAGAGAGCTTAGTTTAGAGTTTGGGTGGCAACAAGGAGAAGGAGTGTTTTCTTTTCTCTTCTCCAAGTGTTGGCCGGCGCCCATGCCATTGTTGTTTCTCCTTTGGTTGGTTTCCATACTCTATGTTCTCTTCCTTGGCCGGCGGCAACATCGAGTTTATTGACTTGGTGGTCGGTTCTAGATAGGAAGATGAGTTTTTGTTTTAGGATCTTCCTTTGTTCGGAGTGAACAAGGAAAGGAAGATTGGTGATCTAGGAGGTTTCAACTTTTGGTAGATCGTTGCCCACACGACGTCCGAAAGGAGGAAGGACATACAATAGAAGATCAAGAGGTATAACAAGAGGTATAATCTTGTTTATTTTGATTAGTGTTCTTTTGTATTATGGTTATAATTGCTTTTCAATTATATGCATGTTTTGTGTGGATGGTTACTTGCTTGTATTTGTTTTTCAACTATGAGCATGATATAAATCTGTATATGGCTAAATAATACTTGGATCCTGAGCATAAACACAAAAACCGGCGATCCGAACATCGTCTATTCCACGGCTACTCGTAGAATAGAGGATGGTCGCTTGAACAACTAGTTTGTTCAAGTGACCTCTCTAAACGAATAGCACGACGATGGCTTGGTTGTTTGAGCAATCCCTTTTGTCTAGGATTAAATTTTTAATCCGGGGACATCGAAGGGATCGCCATGATCAAACGACCGAGGTGAAGTGGGAAGCGAAGTTTCCCCTCACGGACTCAATAAGCAAAAACATTAAATTGGTATGAGAGCTTCCGGGGCAAAAACCCTTCAATTGGTATCAGAGCCAAGGTTTCCGTTTTTGTGTGTTTAGGATTCGATTAATTTTTATGCACTTTTTCATATATTATATGTGCCAGATAATAATTGGATATGCGTAGTTTAACTCTTTGGTTGCAGGCATAAGATCCGACTATTATGGCCATATGTGTGTATGTGATTGTATGTGTGTAAATGTTTATTTTGTTGAATCCTCGGGGTTGACGAGGCTAGTATTTGATTTTTTGTAAATTAGATACGACATTGTTTAGCCACTCTTTATTTTAGTTTACTTTCGATCTAGATTTCATTTACACTCCCTCGTGGAGTATAGGATCGATGGATGTAAATTAAAATAGGTTTTAGTCTTGGCTCGGATCTCCGGATGGCTCGTATATGGCGTAGGAGGAGCGGACGAGATGACATTGTGACGAAAGACATATTGAAGATAAAAGCCATAATAGTTGGAAAATAATTTTTATTTTTCATATTTATTGCTTTTTGTTTGATATGCATGTCGTAGGCTAGGAAAATTCCTCAATTTCAAATTACTAAGTGGGAGAGGGAAATTTTTATAAATTCCCACGGCCTCCATTACAATTTGACAAGTGATGCAAACAAACTTGCGTGTCGGCTGTGAGTGCCTTCCTCCCCATCGGATGAGTTTGTTTGCGGATCACAAGGTCAAATATGGTTATAGGGAATTATCAAGGAGCGTGTGTACTTCCCCATCGTAAGGCACATAACCCGAGATAATTACCTTGGTACCAAGTAATGGTGAACACTTAGATACAAATATAAGTATCCTCCCCATCGGAGTCACTGCTTTTATTTGTAGGGATGAAGAGAAACCAACTATTAATTTTACTTGTCAAAAAGTTAGGTTGACAAGATAGTAAAATTAATGGGTAAACCTCCTCTTACAAATGTAGAATTCGTATACTTCCACACTATCGTGGCATACGATATTCTCAGTGTTTTGAGGTGTTGGTTGATTTTAAAATTTTATTGTTTGAGGAATCAATAATTTTTTGAAATCTATAGTAATGATCTATGTGATTCTTAGGATTTTTAAAAATGACTTTCAGTCCACTTACTATGATACTAAAGGAAATAAACTTACTGTACCCAAATAATTTTGATTGGAAAAGAATCTAGATATTGTCTTATCTGCTAAGGAGTACAAGTATACACTCTTCGAAGAGTGTCCTCAAGCCATGGTTGCTCAAAAAGGTTTCTACTTCTAAGCCGAAAGGCAAGAAGAAGGAGAAACAAGGTGGAGCAAAGCTGGTGGGAGGATCTCAGGGAGGAGTGAAGAAGCCGAAAGGCAAGTACTTCACTTACAAGCAGGATGGACATTGGAAGAAAGACTATCCCAATCCAAAGCAGAACAAAGATATATCCTTTGGACTAGTCATTGAAACATGATTAGCGGTGTTATCTACTGGCACCTGGTGTGTAGATATGAGAGCCATTAATTATGTCTGCAATACTTTGCAGGGGTTCCAGGAAACCCGACGACTAGCTAAAGGGGAGATTACCATTTACTTGGGCAATGCCATGAAGGTGGCGGCGACTATTGTAGTGGGAGAAGTTTTATTTATCTTTTGAGAAAAATAAAACTTAGGTTCTAGAAAATTCCCTTTATGTACCTTTATTTAGAAAGAATTTAATTTCAGTTTCTAAATTGTTTATGGTTGGATATTCTATTTCTTTTAATGACAGAGTTGTTATAAAAAGGAATAGGGAGAATATCTGTTCAGGTACATTGATAGGAAATTTGTATACACTTGAACCAAAACCTCCCATGATGCAAATTGAAGTTTATAACTCTTCTTCTAATTCCAATAAGAGAAAAGAACCTTCGAAGATGAACCAAACATATCTTTGGCATCTTAGGCTTAGTCATTTTAACCTAAGCAGAATTCAAAGGTTGATAGCTGATGGACCTCTGGGTTCATTAAGTGGTGGAAGATTTCCCAACCTGCGAATCTTGCTTGGAGGATAAAATGACCAAGAGGCCTTTTTTAAGGCCAAGGGGTATAGATCCAAAGATGTGTTGGAATTAGTTCATTCTGATTTGTATGGTCCTATGTCTATCCAGGCAAGAGGTGGTCTTGAATATTTCATCTTTCTCATAGACGATTATTCAAGATATGGATGACACTACGATCTTCTCGTTGTGGCGAATACCTCTTGGGAGAGTTTAGGAATTACTTATCAGAGGCTGAGATTCAATCCCAATTGTCTGCACCTCGCACACCCCAGCAGAATGGTGTAGCAGAGCGAAGAAATAGGACTCTTAGGGAGATGATTAGATCGATGATGAGTTATTCTAAGTTGCCAGATTCATTCTGGGGATATGCTCTAGATACGGCGGTGTACATTCTAAACTTGGTTCCATCTAAATCAGTGCCTTTTACTCCCACAGAGTTGTGGACTGGGCGAATGCCTAGTCTAAGACATATTCGGATATGGGGAGTCCAGAACATGTGCTGAAGGCAGATGCTGGTAAGTTGGAACCTCGTACAGAAGTACACATGTTCGTTGGGTATCCTAGAGGAACGAAGGGTGGTTTATTTTATAGTCCTAGAGATCAGAGGGTGATCGTTAGCACGAACGCCAGATTTCTAGAGGAAGACTATGTGATGAGCCACAAGCCAAGAGTAAAATTGTTCTGGAGGAATTGAAAAGGGAAAGTCACTTCTTTAGTACCACCGGTACAAGAGGATATACCACATGTCATTGCACCGCGTGTCACAGAGGATACACAGGTGATACCTCATCGTAGTGGGAGGGTTGTGAGACAGCCTGATAGATTCATGTTCTTGGGAGAATCTTCTGATTTGGTCCCTGACGAACATGAACCTGATCCCTAGACATATGAAAAGGCAATCCAAGATAAAGATACAGTATCTTAGCAAAGAGCATCTTGTATGTAAGCTTAATCGGTCCATTTATGGATTGAAGCAAGCTTCAAGGTCTTGGAACATCCATTTTGGTGAGGTAATCCAGTCATATGAATTTATTCAAAGTCCGGATGAGTCTTGTGTATACAAGAGATGTGACGGAAACGTAGTGGTATTTCTTGTACTATACGTAGATAACATTTTGGTGATTGGCAAAATATCAAAGTGTTATCGGGCGTAAGGGTATGGTTGTCCAAATAATTTGATATGAAGGACTTGGGAGAGGTGAGACACATCCTTGGGATCAAGGTTATAAGGGATCGCAGGAAAAGGATGTTATGCTTATCCCAAGCTTCATACATAGACACGATTATGGATCATTTTAGCATGCAGAACTCCAAGAAAGGTTTTCTACCCTTCAGGCATGGAGTTCCTTTATCTAAGGAGATTTGTCCTAGAACATCTGAAGAGATAGAGGAGATGAAGACGGTTCCTTATGCTTCGGCAGTAGGAAGCCTCATGTATGCGATGCTATGTACGAGACCCGATATCTGCTTTGCTGTGGGCATGGTCAGTAGATATCAGAGTAATCCAGGACAGGGACATTGGACTGCAGTAAAGCATATATTGAAGTACCTGAGAAGGACTAGGGATTATATGCTAGTTTACCAGGCAGACCATTTACTCCCTGTGGGTTACACGGATTCCGACTTCCAATCAGATAGGGATAACAGTAAGTCTACCTTAGATTTTGTGTTTACTTTGGGAGGTAGAGCCATTGCATGGAGGAGTGTCAAGCAGAAATGCATGATGGACTCTACCATGGAAGCTGAGTATGTGGCGGCCTCTGAGGCGGCCAAAGAAGCTGTGTGACTCAGGAACTTCCTGATGGACTTGGATGTGATTCCTGGTTTGCCCAGTACTATCACAATTTATTGTGATAATAATGGTGCAGTTGCAAACTCGAAGGAAACACGAGCTTATAAGGCAAGTAAACACATAGAGCGCAAGTACCACCTGATACGAGAAATCGTAAAGGAGGTAGAAGTTGCTGTCGCCTAGATTGCATCAGAGGATGACCTGGTAGACCCTTTCACTAAGGCCCTTCTAGCGAGAGCTTTGATAGGCATGTGGAGGGAAGGGGAATCAGATGTATAGCAGTATGAGGACAACATAGTCTTTTAGTATAAGTGGGAGATTGTAGGGATGTATAATGAAAAGTCTATCTTTTGTATGAACATCTTTATTTTGAAATAAGAATCACATGATCATTGTTTGCATATTTTTATTGTTATGCAATATTGTCTAATACTTTACATTGTAGATAACATGTTGTGTGGTGTCACACAGGAGATCATGTTATCGACCCCTTGAAAAGTATAAGTAAAGGTTCACAACCGAGATGACTTTGGACAAACCATCAGAATGGTTGAAGTGTTATTTGGTATTGGTTTGTCTTGACCATAGAATCACACTAGTGCACTTTGTGTGTATTGAGCAGGACCGACTTAGAGGTGATTCGATTTATTGCTGACTACATAATCGAATCGGACCTCAGATATTATTTTGTACATGCTCTTAATCCCGATATAATAACGGACACATATACTTAGTAGTCATCTCTTTGATTTACCAATGGGCGAGATTTATAGATTAAATCGATAGGCTCGGAAAGTTGGGAGATGATATTATTTATATGGTGTGCCGTTGATTATAGGAGGAAACTATGTCCTATATATTAGGATGATGATGTCCCCTTGAGGAGCTCATAAGGTTCATCATGTAAACCCTGCAGGTAGACTTGGTCCGGCATGATGAAAAGGTTGAGTGGTACTACTCAAGGAGTTAGATGTTGATTAATTAATGGTCAGTAAATTAATTAATCGGTGGACATTCAAGATCTTAAACACGAGGAGAAAATGTACAAATAATATATGGAGCCCATATTATCATATGGGGGTTGGTGAGGTAGATCGATGATGATCCTTTAGTGGATTGGATTATCGTTAGTGGATCGGACTTTATGTGGGCTTGATCCATGGGTGGCCAAGACCCAACTCCTCCTCATGGTCCCTATTGTAGCCTATTAACACCTCATGAAGCTTATATCCAATGGATAGAAACAAAACTCTAGATTCAAAGGTAGAGATTAAATCTCTAAGATCCGACGGTTGAGATTAAATCTTTAGATTCGACGGTTGAGATTAAATCCCTAGAACCAATGGTGGAGATTAAACCAAGGCTTATCCCTAACTCTATAAAAGGGTGGACTAGGGGTGGGCGGCAACAACACAACAAGAAGAGAGGGGTCTAGGGTTTTGGGCGGCAAGAGCATGGGAGCATTAGGGTTTTGTGTGGCCACAATTAAGGAAAGTTTTTCTTCTTCTTCTTCTTCCTTTGGTGGCCGACACCCTTCTTCCCTCATCTCTCCTTGGCTTGGCCGGCGTCCACCATTCTCCCTTTCATCTATGGTTGATGATGGATGGGGATTATGGCTTGTCCCTTGGGCGGCAACACAATCCTAGTTGGGTTAGGATTGGGCTTGGGCGGCTAGGGTTAGGGTTTTGGGATTAGGTTAGGCGACAACAAGAAGATGAAGCTCCATTCTTCTTCTTCCTAAGGTTGGCCAGCCACTATTCTTCTTCCCTCTACCTTGGATAAAGCTCAATCTATTCTTCTCCCCTTCATCCTTGGCCCAAAATTAGGAGAGCTTAGTTTAGGGTTTGGGTGGCAACAAGGAGAAGGAGTGTTTTCTTTTCTCTTCTCCAAGTGTTGGCCAGCGCCCATGCCCTTGTTGTTTCTCCTTTGGCTGGTTTCCACACTCCATGTTCTCTTCCTTGGCTAGCGACAACTTCGAGTTTATTGACTTGATGGCCGGTTCTAGATAGGAAGATGAGTTTTTGTTTTAGGATCTTCCTTTGTTCGGAGTGAACAAGGAAAGGAAGATTGGTGATCTAGGAGACTTCAACTTTGGTAGATCGTCGCCCACACGACGTCCGAAAGGAGGAAGGACATACAATAGAAGATCAAGAGGTATAACAAGAGGTATAATCTTGTTTATTTTGATTAGTGTTCTTTTATATTATGGTTATAATTGCTTTTCAATTATATGCATGTTTTGTGTGGATGGTTACTTGCCTGTATTTGTTTTTAACTATGAGCATGATATAAATCTGTATATGGCTAAATAATACTTGGATCCCGAGCATAAACACAAAAACCGGCGATCCGGACATCGTCTATTCCGCGGCTACTCGTAGAATAGAGGATGGTTGCTTGAACAACTAGTTTGTTCAAGTGACCTCTCTAAACGAATAGCACGACAATGACTTGGTTGTTTGAGCAATCCCTTTTGTCTAGGATTAAATTTTTAATCCGGGGACATCGAAGGGATCGCTATGATTAAACGACCGAGGTGAAGTGGGAAGCGAAGTTTCCCCTCACGGACTCGATAAGCAAAAACCATTAAATTGGTATGAGAGCTTTCGGAGAAAAAACCCTTCAAAGGGAAAGTCCAAGCTTGAGTCTTGGCATTTGAGAAGTCCAAGGGGTTTGATATTGGCGGCGTAAAGTCCAAGCGGGAGTCTTGGCAGCATAAGTCCAATGGTTGGTGGCGTAAAGTCCAAGCGGAGTCTTGACAGCGTAAGTCCAATGTGCCTTGGCGGTATAGACTGACTTGGCATGACAATAGCTGACGGAAGCACCTAAAGGCTAGCGTATGGATGAACAAGTCATGGATGACTTGGAGGGATCCGATAGGCACGAGGCTGACAGAGGTGGCTAGAAGGCTTAGGTCTAGGCTAAGGGTGGTCTAGCAAGTATGGGGACACCATACTTGGGTTAAAACCTCATGGTTGAGGTTGGCAGTCGACTGACATTATGGTCGGTTCAACTACCATGAGTCGACTAGAGTTCGACTGCCAATTAAGGGCTGAAAATGCTCGCGATCACGCTCATTGGAGCAATCATTCGATGATGCTGGATCGCCATGTATGGCGGTCATCGTTGGTTTAGTCGTGAGCATTGAATGCTCGTGAGCGATCGGGCTCGCCAATGTTGGCGAGGGTCCCATTCAAACTTTTCCAATGTAGATTGAGTCGTTGTCTCATAGCTACAGTGTTGGCAGTCGACTGGGACCTTATGGTAGTCGACTGCCAGGCGGAAATCCAGCCCGACGCAGGATATAAAGGCAGCTCAGATGGAGGGTTTTTGCAGTGATTTTTCTTGGGCGAATTGAAGGAGATAGTTGGTGCTTTTCAGTCCTTCAAGGCTAGTCCAAGGCAATCAAAGATCAAGCAATCAAAGTGCTCTTGTAAAGTGATTTTTCTTTACTTGCATCATATTTCATACTTGTATTAGCTTGTATCATTTGTATTACTTAGTGTAATCATTGTATGAGGTTTCTCTATCTCTGGATTGTTCCGAGAATGAGTTATTTGTGATTAGTAGTTGCGTGTGCATCACTAGAGCTCTTTAGAGCTCGATCCGTGGAGTAGGAACAGTTCGGTTCCGAACCATGTTATATTATTGTGTTCGTATTTGTCTTGTTTCTTGTTATTGCTATTATCTATATTCCGCTACGCATAACAAGTTTTATAGAGACGAATGCGAATGAATTCTATCAATGTACGAGCACGACGCTATTCACCCCCCTCTAGCGTTCCAAGGATCCCCAACAAGTGGTATCAGAGCAAGGCCGCTCTTCAAGTTTAACAACTAAGGGAGCACGCTAGAGGAAGAAGATGGATTTTCAAGAAAGATTGGGTGACAACGTCAACATTCCACCGTCTTTCGACCGCAAAGATTTCACGTATTGGAAAGGTAGAATGATGCACTTTTTAATGTGTGACTTTGACAATTGGATTAGTGTCTTAGTAGGCTTTGACACTCCAAAAGACAACGAAGGAAGAAAAATCAAGAAGAAGAATTGGAGCCAAGACCAACTACGATATTACAATATCAATAATAAGGTAATGGGTATTTTGCTTAATGTAATCCCTAATGACATTTTGATCAAGATAGGGGATTGTAAAGATGCCAAGGAGCTATGGAGCAAATTGGCAAAACATTATGAAAACCCATCACCGGTCCAAGAAGAAGAGTGCTCATCAGCTCAAGAGGAGGAGAAGAAGATGAAGAGAGTTCATCATCCTCACGAGCAAGTGAGGAGTCAGAAGTTGAAGAGGAGTCAACTTCTGGATCAATGGAAGAGGAGGTGGAAGAAGTAGAAGAAACCTCCACCTCTAGGATTGAGGGGGAGGAAAGAATTTCCACTCCGGAGCAACAAGAAGAAACTTCCACATCCGGTCTAGATGAAGAAGCTCCAACTCCGGCACCTACCACCGCCATAGGTAACTCAAGCATGTCAATTGTAAATAAAAATCATATAATATGCTTTGAGTGTAGGGAATCCAGATACTACAAGAGTAAGTGTCCGAAAAGAGCAAGGAAAGCTCCACCGACACCCAAAAGTCAAGAAAAATTAAAGGAAGCCGATTCCCCAACCATCAAAAGCAAGGAGCACATTATATGCTTCAAATGTAGTCAAAGAGGGCACTATAAGAGTCAATGCCCTAAGGGGAGCAAGAAGACTCAAGAAGAAGCTACACATGTATGGGGAGCCTTTAAGGTAAACCCTAAGGTAGAATTCAATAACGCTTCTACTTCAATTTATAGGCAAAAGCATGCTAGGAATTTCAATTTTCTTGCAATTTATCATGAAAAGCATGCTAGGAACAATAAATATTTTTTCCTAGGAGCTAAGAATATTCAGTTTAATAATAAGGAGAAATTTGGGACTAATGTCCCTAAAACAAATTTATCTAAAGACAAATCTAGGTCAAATGATTCTAGGCCAGTTTTACCTAGGGAGACAATTAGAAAGGTACAAGAGTAACTAGGTTTTAACCCTAAATGGACTAGGCATATGCCTAGGAAGAACCATGCCCAAGGATTAAATCAAAATTCAAAATTGGGCAATTAGAGGTGAAAAATGAAGCCTTGAGGTCAAGGCTTGAAAAACTTGAAAAGACCCTTAGGTTTATGCAAAATCAAGTTAAGGGATCAAATGGTCAAAGTCAAGGGTCTAGATCTCAAAGTCAATACCTAGGGCCTAAGAGACAAAAGTCAACCAAGGGCAAGAAAGGTTTGTGTCACAAACCTAAGCCTAAGGTGGCTTATCATAATGTTCCATTTGATTATGGAACACAAACTAGGTTTAGGAAGACCAAGGTCAATAGGGAAGTCATCTCTAAGGTTGACCAAAGAATGTGCCTAGTGGCTAGGGTTTCGAAGAAACCTAAGGAAGCCACTAAGAAGATTACAAGGGGAGTCACCCCTAGAGTTAACCATGGCAAGACTCAAATGACCAAGGCTAACAAGCCTAGAAGGGTCATTAGGAAGGTATTTAGGGAGGTTATCCCTAAGGAATACCTAGTAAACCCTAAGAGCTCAAATAGGTTTTGGGTTCCTAAGAGCGTGATCGATTCATGCTAGATGAGTTTAGGCTGTGTCAACTTTAAATGGAAGGGTAGTTAACCTAACCATGGTAAAGGTGGCATTTTAGGTAATTTTCAAGGTTATGGATACCTTGAAAATAGTTTTGATCTTATGATCCTAAAAGATTTTAGGATGTGCCGATACATTTTTGAGATTATTAAAAATCAATTAAATTAGCACAATTTAATATTAGAGGTCATAGTGTGCCATTTTGGGTTTTTGGCACACTTGGGAGATTAGTGGCAATATGACAAAATATACTTAATTATATCAAATGACAATTAATATTAAAATTTGGGTATTATTATACCTATACTTTTTATTTTCCATGCCTTGTTTGCCATATATCATGTCATGACATCATGTTTATTTTTAATCATTTAAAATGTCATGATCATGCTTAGAGTTAGGTTAAATGTCATGTGTTTTTAAATTCTATCTTATGCCATGGCATCATGATTATGAGCATGTGTTTATTTATATCATCATTAATGTCATATTCATTCATGCATTAATAAAAATTGATTTAAGGACTATGACATGACTTGAAGTTCCATTTATAAGGGAATCAAGTAGGGTTGCCTTAGAAAAATGCATGAAACCCTAGATTAGGAGAACAAAACCCACATCTCACATCACATTGACTTTTGTGTGTTTTATACACCCTAGATATATATGAGATGATAGAATATGAGTTAAGTTCAAGGTGCATAGTTTTTGCATCTAGATGAACTCAAACTCATGTAAAATCATGTAGTGGATCATTGGGAAAGCTTTTGTACAAGTCATGTACATTGAGCCCAAGGAACATGATCCAATATAGGTTTTCAAAATTATTTTAAAATAAATTTAGAAAACCTTGGTGAAGTCTATCTTTTGATAGCAATCACCATTGATGAAGTTGATACAAAGTAGGGCCAACACATTGAAAATTTCAATGGTTTTGAACTTTGTGTCAATTTCACTATTTTATGAGTAAAATAATTTTCAAATATTTTTCACCCATAGTGTTTGTAATAAGTATTATACGTATGAAGTTTCATGATTTTTTAGATTACGTATAATTATTTATAAATTTCCAAAGTTTGATTTTTAGCGAAAATCGAATTTTCGATTTATCGATCATTCTTGTTTGTTGGCGTGATCGGTGATCTAAGCGATCAGGTTGTTTAGCCCGTGTTCAACTATGGTAAAGTTCCCTAACCACTCATAACCCTAAGATATACTTTGGGAAGCATTATAAAGGGTGAAAATCCATTGGATATGGATTAAAAGAGGTGATTAGAATTTGTATCAAATTTAAGGATGGTTCTATGTTGAACTTTGAACCTTATTTTTTGATGGTTTAGAGTTCCTATTGGCTTAGAGACTTCCCAAGGACATTGTTGGTGCAATGGTCAAGGGGGAGCAAGCCTTTAGGGGGAGGTATCTATCATGGGATGATGGATGGTATTTTTCCTCATAAGGAGGAGAAATGGAATTTTGAGATACCCAATTTAGAAATTGGGAGAGTGTATATGATTGTCTCTCTTGAGTGATATGAGACTTACAACTAGGAAGATGGTAGGCATCCTAGGTATGTTTGGACCAAGGGGGAGATTGTAAGATCTCATTGGGACATGAGACATTGACCTTCTTATAGAGAACCATTTTGATGTTAGTCAAAAAGGGAGAGAACTTATTGGTAGAATGACATCAATTGAAAATTGATGGGGATGATTGGTTTGAGTTAGATGGTCTAACTCAATGGTTTGTTTGGTTTTTGTCAAACATCAAAAAGGGGGAGATTGTTGGTGCAATCGACCCAGGTCACGATTGACCAGGACTCGAGCTTGGCTCGAGAGATGTTTTGATGTTCGACAAAAACATATGACAATGTGATTGTCATGGGAAAGTCCAAGTCATGGGTACTTTGCATGGAAAGTCCAAGTGGGACACTTGGCATTTGGGAAAGTCAAAGTCTTGAGTACTTGGCATATAAAGTCCAAGCATGTGTCTTGGCAAGTAAAAGTCCAAGCATGGGTCTTGGCAAGGAAAAGTCCAAGCATGGGTCTTGGCATGGAAAGTCCAACATGGGTTGGCAAGGGAAAGTCCAAGCTTGAGTCTTGGCATTTGAGAAGTCCAAGGGGTTTGATATTGGCGGCGTAAAGTCCAAGTGGGAGTCTTGGCAGCATAAGTCCAATGGTTGGTGGCGTAAAGTCAAAGCGGAGTCTTGGCAGCGTAAGTCCAATGTGCCTTGGCGGTATAGACCGACTTAGCATGACAATAGCCGACAGAAGCACCTAAGGCTAGCATATGGATGAACAAGTCATGGATGACTTGGAGGGATCCGATAGGCACGAGGTTGACGGAGGTGGCTAGAAGGCTAGCAAGTATGGGGACACCATACTTGGGTTAAAACCTCATGGTTGAGGTTGGCAGTCAACTGACATTATGGCCGGTTCGACTGCCGTGATTTGACTAGAGCTTGACTGCCAATTAAGGGCTGAAAATGCTCTGGCAGTCGACTGCTGATTTACTCGTGAGCACAGAATGCTCTGTAGCCGACTGGGTAGTCGACTGGTGAGAGTCCCGTTGGAACTTTTCCAACATTGATTGAGCCATTGTCTCACAGCTACAGTGTTGGCAGTCGACTGCCAGGGGAAATCCAGCCCGACGCAGGATATAAAGGCAGCTCGAATGGAGGGTTTTTGCAGCGATTTTTCTTGGGAGAATTGAAGGGGATAGTTGGTACTTTCCAGTCCTTCAAGGCTAGTCTAAGGCAATCATAGATCAAGCAATCAAAGTGCTCTTGTAAAGTGATTTTTCTTTACTTGCATCATATTTCATACTTATATTAGCTTGTATCTTTTGTATTACTTTGTGTAATCATTGTACAAGGTTTCTCAACCTCCGGATTGTTTCGAGAAGGAGTTATTTGTGATTAGTGGTGCTGTGCATCACTAGATCTCTTTAGAGCTCGATCCGTGGAGTAGGAACCGTTCGATTCCGAACCACATTATATTCTTGTGTTCGTGTTTGTCTTGTTTCTTGTTATTGCTATTATCTATATTCTGCTGCGCATAATGAGTTTTGTAGAGACAAATGCGAACGAATTCCATCAACGTACGAGCACGACGCTATTCACCCCCCCTTTAGCATTCCAAGGATCCCCAACAGTCAATAATGCACCTTCTTTAATTAATAGGCAAAAACATGCTAGGAATTTTGTTGCTATTACTCATGAAAAGCATGCTAGGAATAATAAATATTTTTGTCTAGGTGCTAAGAGTGTAAACATTTAAAATAAAGAGAAATTAGGGACTAATGTCTCTAGAAAAACCTTACCTAAGGAATCCATTAAGAAAATAGAAGATCACCTAGGTTTTAATCTTAAATGGATTAGACACATGCCTAGGAAGAATAATGCCCAAAGACCAAATGAAAAATAAAAAATTGGGTAATTAGAGTTAGAAAATCAAACCTTAAGGTCAAGGCTTGAGAAATTAGAGAAGACCCTTAGGAATATACAAAATTCAATTAAAGGGTCAAATGGTCAAAGCGTAGGGTCTAGAAGTCAAAGTCAAAGAGCTAGGAAACAAAAACCATCCAAGGGAAATCCTAAGCCCAAAAAGACCTAACACAATGTTCCATTTGATTATGGAACTCAAACTAGGTCTAGGAAGACCAAGGTTACTAGGGAAGTTATTCCTAAGGGTAACCAAGGTGTATACCTAGTGGCTAGGGTTTCAAGGAAACCTAGGGAAGCGACTAAGAAGGTTGCAAGGGGAGTTACTCCTAGAGTCAACCTAGGTAAGACCCAAATGACCAAGGTTTCAAAGCCTAGGAGGGTCATTAGGAGGGTATCTAGGGAGGTTATCCCTAAGGAATACCTAGTAAACCCAAGGAGCTCCAATAGGTATTGGGTTCCTAGGAGCGTGATCGATTCACGCTAAATGGGCTTATGTGTGCCGACCTTGAATGGATGGGTAGTTAACCTAACCATAGTAAGGCGGTGGCGAGGAGACAGCCTGATTCTCCCTCTCGGTCTCGAGATCTCCTCGGGAGAGGCTGACGATTGTTGGAGATCGATGGAGCTTCTTCACGCAGCCGGTCGCGAGGAGAAGGTTGCTGCGAAGAAATCGGGAGAGAAGAAGGGGAATCGCGGGAAAGAAATGGACGGTTGCGAGAATGAGAAGTCGCGGTTAATTACCTATAAATTTCTCAATAGCAATTAGCAGATAGTCTAAACAGGCTTTATAAAAGCCTATCCGCTTTATCCCCATGAAATGTCCATAGAACCTCCGTTTAAATACAGAAAATTTTTTAAAAATTTCTAAAAAAATTTTATAAGACAAATTAATTAATTAACAAGGGTATTAATTATTTTTTTCCTCAGTATTTTACATTCTCCCCTACTTATAAAAATTTGGTCCCCAAATTTCGTACTAACATGCAAAAATTTCTTCAAGCAAGTTTCCGAAAGGACCACATACCTTCCTCAAGTGAACAGATGAGACTATCGAGCTCGGATAGTATCGTCCAGCTCCCACATTGCCTCCTCATTGGTATGATGCTATCATCCAACCTTTACGAGTCAGATGGGTTAAAGGTAGGAAACTTCGCTTCCCACTTCAACTCGGTCTCTTATTCATGGCGATCCCATCGACGTCCCCGGATTAAAAAAATTTAATCCTAGACAAAAGGGATCACCCAAGCAACCGTTTCATCGTTGTGCTATTATTAGAGTAGTCACTTGAACAAACTTGTTGTTCAAGCCACCAACCTCTATTCTACATATAGCCGCGGAATAGACGATGTACAGATCGCCGACTTTTGCATTTATATTCAGGGTCCAAGTTATATTAGCCACAAAACAGAATATATAACATACATATAATTGAAGAACAAATATAGACAACTTACAAAAGAATATAAACAAACGTTATACCTCTTGATCTTCTATTGTATGTCCTTCCTCCTTTTGGACGTCGTGTGGGCAACGATATACCAAAAGTCGAAGCTCCTAGATCACCAATCTTCCTTCCTTGCTCACTCCGAACAAGAGGAAGAATAAGAAACAAAGCACTTCTCCTTCTTTCAACCAACCACCAAGCTCCAAGCTTGGTGCTTGCCGCCGGCCAAGAAGGAGAACAAGGAGAGTGAACGTCGGCCAAGACTCTAAGGGAAGAGACCCTAGACTTCTTTCCACTGGCCAAGGAGAAGAGGGGAGGAGGTTTGGACACCAGCAAAGGGAGAGGAAGCAAACCTTGGGCGCCGGCCAACTAGGAAGAGAAAGAAGAAAGGAAATAAATTCCTTATTTGTGGCCGCCCAAGCCTCCAAACCCTAAGCCTCTCAAACCCTAATCCTATTCCTTCTCTAATTCTCTTTGCCGCCCACCCTATCCTCTCCTTTTATAGAGTTAGGGATAAGCCTTGTTTTAATCTCCACCATTGGTTCTAGGGATTTAATCTCAACCATCGGATCTAGAGATTTAATCTCTATCTTTGGATCTAGAGTTTTGTTTTCATCCATTGGATCTAGTCTTCATGAGGTTTTAATAGGCTACTATAGGGACCATGAGGAGGAGTTGGATCTTGGCCACCGAATGGATCAAGTCCACATAAAGTCCGATCCATTAATGATAATCCAATCCACTAAAGGATTATCATTGATCTACCTCACCAACCCCCATAAGTTAATATGAGCTCCATATATTATTTGTACATTTTTCTCCCCATGTTTTATATTTCTTTTCTTTCCTCTCTCTAAAACCTCACGCCGATCTCTCTCTCTCTCTCTCTCTCATTTTTCTTCCAGCCGCCGAATAGTCTTCTCCCCTCTCCTTCCCTAACCCTCCGACCTTATCTGTGTGGCGTTGCGTCGATTGCGAGAGCAAGAGGTTCCTACGTGGTGCGCCACCGAGGACGAGGGAACGAGTCCGATAAAGGGCGGTGACGAAGAGGAGGATTGGAAAGAAGGAAGCCGCCAAAGCAAGGAAGAAGGTTGTCTTCTCTTTAGATAATTCAAGAGGGACTTGGTAGAGGATCACGCTAAAGCAAGGAAACACGTAGGAGGTCTTCTCTTTGTGAAGTCTAACGGTATAAATTGGTGAAAAAGCGTAGGATGTAAGTATCCCCTCACCTGCAGTATAAGTGCTTATGATGTAATGTTGTATGCTTGTTTTTGAATGAAAGAATCTAGAACTATGTGTAGAAGGTTTGGCTAATAGGATTAGAGAAATTATTCTTGTTGAAATTCTTCCACGTTATGCATGTTAGATGATGATTTCTATTTATGTTAGCTTAATTTTCCTTATGTCACTACCTTATGCCATGTTAAATTGTACTCATGCCGATTTATGCTATGCTACATGCTTATGTTTTCACTCATGTTAGGCATGACTCACATATATGAAATGTCTAAGAAATGTTTCCCTAAGATTGGGGACAAGAACACTCTTTAGGACAAAGAACATGTATGTTATTTTACTTCATGCATGGCTTGTACCGGACCCTAACAAGGTCCACGGGATGGGCTCCAAGGTTGCCCCTAGGTCGACGGACATAGTACGGACCTAGTAACCTAGTAGGTTCGGGATTATCTACCTCGAATCTATTTAGGATGCGTGCGAATGATGTATGTGGTACAATGTCGGGCCCAATATGTTGAGATTATATTTAAGTATATAAACTATACATTTTCAAAGAGCATCCTGCATATACCATTTTATGTTCATCGAATTATCATGTTTAGAGACAATGTACTGTTGTGATGAAAATGCTAAGTTTATGTTCTTTTCCTAAATTGATCATGTCTCTACTTTAAATAAATGTTGTGCTCATATATTGTTTAAATGAACATGTCATTACTTTACGTTTAATTCATGATGTATGTTTTTGTGAGTAGGAAAGGACCTTACTAAGCCTATGTGCTTACAATTTACTTTCCTTGTACTGCAGAAAAGGGCAAGGAATGGATAAATTAAAGGGAGCAGCAGGAGGGGAAAAGATGTGTGTGGCAATGGCATGGTGGACGAGATCATTTTTCATATACGGACTTATGCATGATTTTTAGTTTATGTGTAAACTGTTAGGAGACGTTAATGCTTTCTATGGTGGTTACTCATGTTTATTTTTATGAACCTTTAAATGGTTAATACATGTTTAGTTAAATAAATTGCTAAGACCTTTTGCCATGATTAAATTGTTAGGTTGATTGGGTTAATGTAATTAGAGTTAAAAGTTGTAAAGTTTTTAAATGCTTCCGTTGTTATATGCATGACGCTTGCATGCCTATAGGATGTGTGTTAGGAGGACGGGAAGGGTGAGCATTACAAGTGGTATCAGAGCCCAGTTATGCCTTTCCACTACACACACATCAAGCTTCCATCCTGCCTTTCCAAGTAAGACATTCTATGCCTACTCTATTTATTTCATGTATGATATATATATGCTAAGAAATGTTTTTAGTTGGGTATGCATGAATATAAGTAAGGATGATAAACTTATGTTGGCATTTTTTTATCATTTATGAAGATAAGCATGGCGTAAGACGGTAATGGAGTCGGTGAGACGTAATCTCCACCGGATCTTATGCGCAGTGGTTCTTGAACTCCAACAGTCACAAGTGAACAATGTAAAGTGATAAATGCCTTAATGACTCAGCAGGGAAACCCTAGTGGACCACCAGGGGACCAACAGGCGCATCCAGATAGGCCTGTAGCTACACCAGCCACTAGGAGGCTCTGGCCTGATAGTTCGACCAGAAGCTTACCTGATCCAGTGGCGAAGGCTGAAATTGGAGAATTTCTTGGGTAATTGTGAACCATGGGATGCCCAATCCTGGTTCAAAATGGTGGAAAGCATAGTAGAGCTGCTGGATTGGCCTGAACATGAAAAGATTAAGTGCGCATCCTTTTGCCTTTCTGGAGATGCTCGAATGTGGTGGGAAAGAATTAAAGCAAAGAGGCAAGTAAACCAAATGAGATGGACGGACTTTGAAGCTGAATTTTTCGAAGAATTCTTTCATATGCGAGTGACCAACAAGCACTACGATGATTTCATCGGGTTCAGGCAAGGTGACCTATCAGTTAACGAAGCGGTGAAAAGATTCAACCGACTCGCACGCCTATGCCCAGAGTTGGTCAGCACAAAAAAAGAAAGGGTCAGACTTATGCTAAAGATGCTCCGACCTGAGATAACTCTGAACGTGGCCGGCAGAGTGAATAGACTGCAGACTGCAGAGGAGCTGTTCAGTAGTGCCCTAATCACCGAGCACTACCTGAACAATATTAACCAGGAAAAGAAGGCGCTGAGTGAAGGCAAGAGTCAAGGCCACCAGAGGTCGAAAGCTTAGGTAATCTGGAAAGGAAACCACGGTGGCAAGAGGAAACAATGGAGCGACTCTAAAGGTGATCCAAATGAACAAACAAGGCAAGATTCCATTGTTCAACATTTAGATCGATCAAATTCCAGACGCCAATTCATCATCATTTAAGAGACGTAAATATATGTCCTTCATTGTAGAGAAGGGAAAGAGGTATAGCACTAGTTTGCACCAAAGTCCAAGCATAGTTCTTCCATAGGTTCCAGCATGTATCAAGGGAAAAACCTTCGAAGTTCAGCAATACGTAACTGAAACGGATTGGAAGCCCCACCATGATTTAATGCCAGGGTTTTCTCTCTCACTAAGGAAGATGTGGCGAACGATTCTACTATTGTCACAGGTTAGATAATTATTTTCTGTCAGCATGCTATTGTATTATTTGATACTGGTGCAACACACTCGTTTGTCTCTACGCCTTTCACAAAGAAGATTGACATACCCCCACAAGTTTTGGATTGTGAGTTCTTAACGACCCTGCCTTCGGGAGAAGTGATGTATTCTACTCATATGCTGCGAGCCGCACCCATCAAAATTGCAGATAGAGAACTCTACTGTGATCTGATAGTGCTCGGCATGTAGGATTATGATGTCATATTGGGCATGGATTTCTTAAGCAAGTACGGTGCTTCGATCGAGTGCCATAAGAGAAAAGTGGTCTTTCAGCCTGAGGCAAAACCTATGTTTGAATTCATTGGAGAGCCAAGGAACAGAACCTATAAATTCTTATCAGCTCTAAAGGCACGCAAGATGTTAGACAGGGGATGCACTGGGTTTCTAACACATGTGGTTGATACAAGTCAAGCCGAGGACCAGAAGCTAGAAGATGTTAGAGTGGTATGCCACTACCCAGAGGTATTTCTTGATGAACTACCAGGGTTAGCCCCTGATAGGGAAATTGAATTTGAGATCGAATTAATTCCTGGTACTCACCCGATCTCTAAAGCACCTTACCGGATGGCGCCGACCGAATTGAAGGAACTTTAGGGACAGCTACAAGAGTTACTCGACAAGGGTTTTATTCTCCCTAGTCACTCTCCATGGGGAGCTCCAGTACTGTTTGTAAAGAAGAAGGATGGGACTATGCGTCTGTGCATAGAATACCGAGCGCTAAATAATGTGACGATCAAGAATAGGTACCCTTTACCACGGATTGACGATATGTTCGACTAGTTAAAAGATGCCACCATCTTTTCAAAGATTGACCTCAGATCTGGCTATCATCAAGTGAAAGTGAAACCAGATGATATACCGAAGACAGCTTTCCGAACAAGATACGGACATTATGAGTTCGTAGTCATGCCTTTCTGAGTGACGAATGCTCCTGCTATGTTCATGGACCTGATGAATCGGGTATTCTCCGCGTTTCTTGACAAGTTCGTGATCTTCTTCATTGACGATATCCTCGTCTATTCAAGAAATCAAGAAGAGCATGCCGAACACTGAAGATGGTATTACAGATTCTTCGAGAAAAGCAACTATATGCCAAGTTCTCCAAATGTGAATTCTGGCTCGATCAAGTATCTTTTCTGGGTCATATTATATCCAAAGACGGAGTTATGGTAGACCCAAGAAAGATTGAAGCTGTGAGTAATTGGAGCAGGCCAAAGAATGCTAGTGAAGTCAGGAGTTTTCTCGGATTAGCGGGCTATTATCGAAAATTCGTAGAAGACTTCACCAGAATAGCAACACCTATGACAGTTCTCACCCGGAAGAACAAGAAGTATGTATGGACGGAGGAATGTGAGAAGAGTTTCTTGGAGCTGAAAAGGAGACTTACAAGTGCTCTAATCCTTACTCTCCCAGAGAACGACAAGAGCTTCGACATGTACAACGATGCCTCCGGATTGAGACTCAGAGCTGTACTTATGCAGAGGGGTAAAGTTATTGCCTATGCCTCTAGGCAACTCAAGGAACATGAAAAGAACTATCCCACTCACGATTTAGAGCTAGCAGTTGTGGTCTTCGCTCTCAAGGTATGGAGGCACTATCTGTATGGAGCACAGTGCAAGATTTATATGGATCACCGGAGTCTGCGGTATTTCTTCACTCAGAAGGACCCCAATATGAGACAACGCAGATGGCTGGAGCTCATGAAGGATTATGACTGCGAGATCTTTTACGATCATGGCAAGGCAAACAAAGTGGCCGATGCACTCAGCAGGAAGTCCAGGGCCACCCTTATGTCCTTATTGGTATTGTCTCGACCGTTGGAGAAGGAAATTATGTGCTATGGAATCGAGGTTATTTTCGGGCAGCTTTCGACCATGGCAATAATACCAGCACTATTCGATGACATATTAGCAAAACAAAGTGATGATCCAAGTCTCCAGAGGATCAAGCAGAAGATCCTAGAAGGAAAAGGCGAGGGTTTCCATATCGCCAATAGCGGAGTATTATACCTTAGGGATCGGTTATGTATCCCTAACGATCCGGAACTACGCAAAAAGATATTAGAGGAGGCTCACGGAACCCCCTATTCTATGCATTCGGGATCCACCAAAATGTATCAAGACCTGAAAGAGAAGTTTTGGTGGTCCAGTATGAAGAGGGACATAGCTCAGCACGTCAGTACCTGCTTGATCTGCAAGCAAGTTAAAGCAGAACACCAGAGGCCTGGAGGAGTTTTGCAACCGATCCAAATTCGGAAGTGGAAATGGGAAGCCATCTCTATGGATTTCATTTCAGGTCTTCCCAGGACTACAAATGGATATGACGCTATATGGGTTATCATTGACAGATTGACAAAGTCAGCTCATTTCCTAGCGATCAAGATGACATATTCGATTGAGCAACTAGCTCAATTATATGCTAAGGAAATCATTAGACTGCATGGTATTCCCAAGACCATCATTTCAGATAGGGATGGTCGCTTCACTTCACAGTTTTGGGGATGCGTTCATAAGGCACTTGGCACGAAACTGCATTTCAGTACCGGCTTTTATCTTCAGACAGATGGGCAAACAGAAAGGGTGAACCAAGTATTGGAAGACATGTTATGAGATTGTGCCTTGGATTTCAAAGGGAGTTAGTGCCGCTACTTATGTTTATTGGAATTCGCTTACAATAATAGCTACCAAGCTACCATCGGAATGACACCTTATGAAGCATTATATGGGAGGAGATGTAGGTCTCCGATCTGTTGGTACGAAGGTGGTGAGAAGAAAGAGATGGGACTTCAGACGGATTTCATCAACGACACCACCCGAGCGATACAGAATATCCGCCAAAGAATAGAGACTGCTCAGAGCCGGCAGAAGAACTATGCGGATCAGTGACGTAGACCTTTGGAATTCAATGTCGGAGATTTGGCATTTCTCCGGGTAGCTCCTATGAAAGGAATAATGAGATTCGGGAAGAAAGGAAAGCTAAGTCCGCGATACGTGAGACCGTAGAAGATCCTGAAAAGAGTTGGAAGGGTAGCTTACGAGCTAGGACTACCTCAGGAGATGCCTGCTATTCACAACGTGTTCCATGTCTCGATGCTTAAGAAGTGCATTTCCAGTACCGACCAAGTGGTCGAGCCACAGACAGTGCAAATTCAAGAGGATCTGAGCTATGAAAGTCGACCTATCTGGATACTAGACCGAGAAGTCAAAAGACTAAGGAATAAAGAAGTACCCTTAGTGAAGGTCCTATGGCAAAGTCAATGATACGAAGAAGCCACCTGGGAACGTGAGGATGACATGAAGCAAAAGTACCCCAAGTTGTTCTAAGTTTCGAGGACGAAACTTTTATAAGGTATAAGGGATTGTAACATCCCAAATTTTAGTTACTATATTTTTATTTAAAGGATATATATATATATATATAAGAATAAAAAAAAATAATAATAAATAGTTCGTAGTCGAGGCTTGAACCATGAACCGTTGATTTGGGGGAATAGACTTCCCACCACTAAGTCATAAGATTACCAATGAGTAGGATATAACAGAATATATCTATTGGTAGAAAAAAAAGAAAGAAGTTGATTAATCTAGCTGATCATTTAAATGGATAATTAGGTTAAGAAAAATCCTAATATATATATATATTTCTTTTATTTCCTCTCTCTAAAACCTCACGCAGATCTCTCTCTCTCTCTCTCACTCATTTTTCCTCCAGTCGTCGAATAGCCTTCTCTCCTCTCCTTCCCTAACCCTCTGACCTTATCTGTGTGGTGCTGCGCCGATTGTGAGAGCAAGAGGTTCTTGCGTGGTGCGCCGCCGAGGACGAGGGAACGAGTCCGATAAAGGGTGGTGACGAAGAGGAGGATTGGAAAGAAGGAAGCCGCCGAAGCAAGGAAGAAGGTTGTTTTTTCTTTAGATAATTCAAGAGGGGATTTTCAAGAGGGACTTGGTAGAGGATCACGCTAAAGCAAGGAAACACGTAGGAGGTCTTCTCTTTTCGAAGTCTAACGGTATAAATTGGTGAAAAAGCATAGGATGTAAGTATCCCCTCACCTGTAGTATAAGTGCTTACGACGTAATGTTGTATGCTTGATTTTGAACGAAAGAATCTAGAACTATGTGTAGAAGGTTCGGCTAATAGGATTAGAGAAATTATTCTTGTTGAAATTCTTCCACGTTATGCATGTTAGATGATGATTTCTATTTATGTTAGCTTAATTTTCCTTATGTCACTACCTTATGCCATGTTAAATTGTACTCATGCCGATTTATGCTATGCTACATGCTTATGTTTTCACCCATGTTAGGCATGACTCACGTATATGAAATGTCTAAGAAATGTTTCCCTAAGATTGGGGACAAGAACACTCTTTAGAACAAAGAACATGTATGTTATTTTACTTTATGCATGGCTTGTACCGGACCCTAATAAGGTCCACGGGATGGGCTCCAAAGTTGCCCCTAGGTCGACGGACATAGTACGAACCTAGTAACATAGTAGGTTTGGGATTAGCTACCTCGGATCTATTTAGGATGCACACGAATGATGTATGTGGTACAATGTCGGGCCTAATATGTTGAGATTATGTTTAAGTATATAAACTATACGTTTTCAAAGAGCATCCTGCATATACCATTTTATGTTCATCGAATTATCATATTTAGAGACAATGTACTGTTGCGATGAAAATGCAAAGTTTATGTTCTTTTCCTAAATTGATCATGTCTCTACTTTAAATAAATGCCGTGCTCATATGTTGTTTAAACGAACATGTCATTACTTTACGTTTAATTTATGATGTATGTTTTTGTGAGTAGGAAAGGACCTTACTAAGCCTATGTGCTTACAGTTTACTTTCCTTGTACTACAGAAAAGGGCAAGGAATGGATAAATTAAAGGGAGCAGCAGGAGAGACAAAGATGTGTGTGGCAGTGGCATGGTGGACGAGATCATTTTTCATATACGGACTTATGCATGATTTTTAGTTTATGTGTAAACTGTTAGGAGACGTTAATGCTTTCTATGGTGGTTACTCATGTTTATTTTTATGAACCTTGAAATGGTTAATACATATTTAGTTAAATAAATTGCTAAGACCTTTTTCCATGATTAAATTGTTAGGTTGATTGGTTTAATGTAATTAGAGTTAAAAGTTGTAAAGTTTTTAAATGCTTCCGCTGTTATATGCATGAATGTATGATCGCGTAGCGCCGCCGCCCATCAATAGGATGTGTGTTAGGAGGACGGGAACGGCGGGCGTTACAGACATCATCATCCTAATATATAGGACATGGTTTCCTCCTATAATCAACGACACACCATATAAATAATATCATTTCCCAACTTACCGAGCCTATCGATTTAATCTATAAATCTTGCCCATTGGTAAATCAAAGAAATAATTACTAAGTATATGTGCCCGTTATTATATCAGGATTAAGAGCATGTACAATATAATATCTGAGGACCGATTCGATTATGTGGTCAACAATAAATCGAATCACCTCTAAGTCGGTCCTGCTCAATATACACAAAGTGTACTAGTGTGATTCTATGGTCAAGATAAACCAATACCAAATCACATTACAACCATACCAATGGTTTGTCCAAAGCCATCTCGGTTGTGAGCCTTTACTTATACTTTACAAGGAGCCGATAACATGATCTCCCGTGTGACACTACACACCATGTTATCTACAATGTAATGTATTAGACAATATGCATCACTATAAATATGAAAACAATGATCATGTGATTCTTATTTCAAAATAAAGATGTTCATACAAAAGATAAACTTTTCAGTATACATCCCAACAATCTCCCACTTATACTAAAAGACTATGCTGTCCTCAAACTGCCATACATCTGATTCTCATTCCGTCCACATGCCTATCAAAAGCTCTCGCTGGAAGGGCCTTAGTGAAAGGATCTGTCAGGTTATCCTCTGATGCAATCTTGGCCACAACAACTTCTCCTCTCTTTACGATTTCTCATATCAGGTGGTACTTGCGCTCTATGTGTTTACTTGCTTTATGGGCTCGTGGTTCCTTCGAGTTTGCAACTGCACCACTATTATCAAAATAAATTGTGATAGTTCTGGGCAAACTAGGAATCACATCCAAGTCCATCAAGAAGTTTCTGAGCCACATAGATTCTTTGGCCGCTTTAGAGGCTGCCACATACTCAGCTTCCATGGTGGAGTCCGCCACGCATTTCTGCTTGACACTCCTCTATACAATGGCTCCACCTCCCAAATTAAATACAAAACCTGAGGTACACTTACTGTTATCCCTATCTGATTGGAAGTCAGAATCTGTATAACCCACAGGGAGTAATTGGTCTGCCTGGTAAACTAGCATATAATTGTAGGGTTTGGTTTCATTGATCCCTGAGGGGAAACTTCGCTTCCCACTTCGACTCGGTCGCTTGTTCATGGTGATCCCATCGATGTCCCCAGATTAAAAAAATTTAATCCTAGACAAAAGGGATTGCCCAAGCAACCATGTCATCGTCGTGCTATTCATTTAGAGTAGTCACTTGAACAAACTTGTTGTTCAAGCGACCAACCTCTATTCCATGAATAGCCGTGGAATAGACGATGTATGGATCGCCGGCTATTGTGTTTATGTTCGGGGTCCAAGTTTATTTAGCCACATACATAAAGTAAACAACCACATTCAACATGCATATAATTGAAAAGCAATTATAAACATAATACAAAAGAACACTAATCAAAATAAAGAAGATTATACCTCTTGTTATACCTCTTGATCTTCTATTGTATGTCCTTCATCCTTTTGGACGTCGTGTGGGCGACGATCTTCCAAAAGTCGAAGCTTCCTAGATCACCAATCTTCCTTTCCTTGTTCACTCCGAACAAAGGAAGATCATAAAACAAAACTCTTCTTCCTATGTAGAACCGGCCACCAAGTCAATAGACTTGATGTTGCCGCCGGCCAAGGAAGAGAACATGGAGTATAGAAATTGGCTAAAAGAGAATCAATAGGGCATGGGCGTCGGCCAACACTTGGAGAAGAGAAAGAAAAGCAATCCTTCTCCTTGTTGCTGCCCAAACCCTAAACCTAGCTCTCCTAATTTCCGGCCAAGGATGAAGGGAAGAAGAATAGGTTGAGCATCGGCCAAGGTAGAGGGAAGAAGGAAGGTGCCAGCCAAACCTTAGGAAGAAGAAGAAGAGGCCTTCTCCTCATGTTGCCGCCCACAACCAACTCCCAAACCCTAACCCTAGCCACCCACTCCTAATCCTAACCAAACTAGGATTACTTGCCACCCAAGAGAAGCAAACCCTAAACCTCATCCATCATGCCTTGCTGCCCACCTTAATGCTCTATTTATAGAGTTGGGCTCAAGCCATGTTTTAATCTCCTCCATTGGTTCTAGGGATTTAATCTCAACTGTCAGATCTAGAGATTTAATCTCAATCGTCGGATCTAGAGATTTAATCTCTACCTTTGGATCTATAGTTTTGTTTTCATACATTGGATCTAAGCTTCATGAGGTGTTAATAGGATACAATAGGGACCATAAGGAGGAGTTGGATCTTGGCCACCCAATGGATCAAGCCCACATAAAGTCTGATCCATTAATGATTATCCATTCCACTAGAGGATTATCATTGATCTACCTCACTAACCCCCATAAGTTAATATGGGCTCCATATATTATTTGTACATTTTCTCCCTGTGTTTAAGATCTCGAATGTCCATCGATTAATTAATTTATTGATCATTAATTAATCAACATCTAACTCCATGAGTAGTACCACTCAACCTTTTCATCATGCCGGACAAAGTCCACCTGCAGGGTTCACATGATGAACCTTATGAGCTCCTCAAGGAGACATCATCATCCTAATATATAGGACACACTTTCTGTTGGGAGTATGGGGAATACAATCAAAGTCCCACATTGGTAAGACATGGAAAAGATCATGTGCTTATAAGAAAAAAAGATATCTCCATTGGTATGAGGCCTTTTGGGTAAAGCCCAAAAATAAAACCATGAGGGCTTAGATCCAAAGTGGACAATATCATACCATTGTGGAGATATGTGGAGCTTATAAGCACTAACACTTTCCTCCTATAATCAACGGCACACCATATAAATAATATCATCTCCCAACTTACCGAGCCTATCGATTTAATCTATAAATCTCGCCCATTGGTAAATCAAAGAGATGAATACTAAGTATATGTGCCCGTTATATCGGGATTAAGAGTATGTACAATATAATATCTGAGGTCTGATTCGATTATGTAGTTAGTAATAAATCGAATCACCTCTAAGTCGGTCCTGCTCAATACACACAAAGTGTACTAGTGTGATTCTATGGTCAAGACAAACCAATACTAAATCACACTACAACCATACCAATGGTTTGTCCAAAGCCATCTAGGTTGTGAGCCTTTACTTATACTTTACAAGGAACCGATAACATGATCTCCCGGGTGACACCACACACCATATTATCTACAATGTAATGTATTAGACAATATGCATAGTCATAAAAATATGCAAACAATGGTCATGTGATTCTTATTTAAAAAATAAAGATGTTCATACAAAAGATAGACTTTTCAGTATACATCCCAACAATCTCCAACTTATACTAAAAGACTATGCTGTCCTCATACTGCCATACATCTGATTCCCCTTCCCTCCACATGCCTATCAAAGCTCTCGCTAGAAGGGCCTTAGTGAAAGGGTCTACCAGGTCATCCTCTGATGCAATATAGGCGACAACAATTTCTACTTCCTTTACGATTTCTTGTATCAGGTGGTACTTGCGCTCTATGTGTTTACTTGCCTTATGGGCTCGTGGTTCCTTCGAGTTTGCAACTGCACCATTATTATCACAATAAATTGTGATAGTTTTGGGCAAACCAAAAATCATATCCAAGTCCATCAAGAAGTTCTTGAGCCACACAACTTCTTTGGCCGCCTGAGAGGCTGCCACATACTCAGCTTCCATGGTGGAGTCCGCCACGCATTTCTGCTTGACACTCCTCCATACAATGACTCCACCTCCCAAAGTAAACACAAAACCTAAGGTAGACTTACTCTCTGATTGGAAGTCAGAATTTGTATAACCCATAGGGAGTAATTGATCTGCCTGGTAAACCAACATATAATCCCTAGTCCTTCTCAGGTACTTCGATATATGCTTTACCGCAGTCTAATGTCCCTATCCTGGATTACTCTGATATCTGTTGACTATGCCCACGACAAAGCAGATATCTGGTCTCGTACATAGCATCACATACATGAGGCTTCCTACCACCGAAGCATAAGGAACCACCTTCATCTCCTCTATCTCCTCAGATGTTCTAAGACACATCTCCTTAGATAAAGGAACTCCATGCCTGAAAGGTAGAAAACCCTTCTTGGAGTTTTGCATGCTAAAACGATCCATAATGGTGTCTATGTATGAAGCTTGGGATAAGCACAACATTCTTTTCCTGCGATCCCTTATAACCTTGATCCCAAGGATGTGTCCAACTTCTCCAAAGTCCTTCATATCAAACTGTTTGGACAACCATACCCTTACGTCCGTTAACACCTTGATATTGTTGCCAATCAACAAAATGTCATCTACGTATAGTACAAGAAATACCACTACGTTTCCGTCACATCTCTTGTATACACAAGACTCATCCGGACTTTGAATAAATCCATAAGACTGGATTACCTCATCAAACCTGATGTTCCAAGACCTCAAAGCTTGCTTCAATCCATAAATGGACCGATTAAGCTTACATACAAGATGCTCTTTGCCCTTCGCAATGAATCCCTCTGGTTGCTTTATATAGATGTTTTACTCAAGACTTCCATTAAGGAAAGATGTCTTGACATCCATCTGCCACACCTCATAATCCATATGAGCTGCTATGCATAAGAGAATCCGGATAGACTTAAGCATGGCTACCGGTGAAAAGGTTTCCTCATAATCGATACCCTCTTTCTGAGTATACCCCTTCGCAACAAGCCTCACTTTGAAAGTCTCAACCTTCCTATCTATTCCTCTCTTTTTTTTTGTAGATCCACTTGCATCCAATGGTTTTTACACCATCGGGTGGTTCTACTAGCTCCCAGACCTGATTTGAATCCATAGATTCAATCTCAGTATTCATCGCATTTTGCCAAGATGCTGCATCTTTGTCTTGGATTGCCTCGTCATATGTCTAGGGATCAGGTTCATGTTCGCCAGGGACCAAATCAGAAGATTCTCCCAAGAACATGAATCTATTAGGTTGTCTCACAACCCTCCCACTACGACAAGGTATCTCCTGTGTATCCTCAGTGACTTGTGGTATATCCTCTTGTACCAGTGGTACTGAAGAAGTGACTTTCCCTTTTAATTCCTCCAGAACAATTTTACTCTTAGGCTTATGGCTCATTACATAGTCTTCCTCTAGAAATCTGGCGTTCATGCTAACTATCACCCTCTAATCTCTAAGACTATAAAAAAAACCACCCTTTGTTCCTCTAGGATAGCTAACGAACATGTGTACTTCTGTACGAAGTTCCAACTTACCAGCATCTGCCTTCAGCACATGTGCTGGACTCCCCCATATCCGAATATGTCTTAGACTAGGCTTTCGCCCAGTCCACAATTTTGTGAGAGTAGAAGGCACTGATTTAGATGGAGCCAAGTTCAGAATGTACACCGATGTATCCAGAGCATACCCCCAGAACGAATCTGGAAACTCAGAATAACTCATCATTGATCTAACCATCTCCATAAGAGTCCTATTCCTTCACTCTGCTACACCATTCTGCTGGGGTGTGCCAGGTGCAGACAATTGGGATTAAATCCCAGCCTCTGATAAGTAATTCCTAAACTCTCCTAAGAGGTACTCCCCACCACGATCAGATCGTAGTGTCTTGATATACTTTACTCGACATCTTCCACATCGCCTTGAATTCTTTAACTTGTCAAAGCATCTGCATTTATGACGACGTAAATGTATCCATATCTTGAGTAATCGTCTATAAAAGAGACGAAATACTCGAAACCACCTCTAGCTTGGATAGACATAGGACCACACAAATCAGAATGAACCAATTCTAACACATCTTTGGCTCTATACCCCTTGGCCTTAAAAGGCCTCTTCGTCATTTTACCTTCCAAGCAAGATTCACAGGTTGAGAAATCTTTTCACCACTAATGAACCCAGAGGTCCATCAGCTATCAACCTTTGAATTCTGCTTAGGTTAATATGACCAAGCCTAAGATGCCAAAGATATGTTTGGTTCATCTTCGAAGGTTCTTTTCTCTTATTGGAATTAGAAGATGAGTCATTAACTTCTATTTGCATCGTGGGAGCTTTTGGTTTGAGTGTATACAAATTTCCTATCAATGTACCTGAACAGATATTCTCCCTATTCCTTTTTATAACAACTCTGTCATTAAAAGAAATAGAATATCCATCCATAAACAATTTAGAAACTGAAAATAAATTCTTTCTAAATAAAGGTACATAAAGGGAATTTTTCAGAACCAAAGTTTTATTTTTCTCAAAAGATAAATAAAACATTTCCTACTGCAATAGTCGCCACCTTCGTGGCATTGCCCAAGTAAACGGTAATCTCTCTCTCAGCTCGTCGTCGGGGTTTCTGGAACCCCTACAAAGTATTGCAGACATGATCAGAGGCTCCTGTATCTACACACCAGGTGCTGGTAGATAACACCGCTAACCATGTTTCAACGACTAGACCAAAGGATATACCTTTGTTCTGTTTCGGATTGGGACAATCCTTATTCCAATGTCCATCCTGCTTATAAGTGAAGTACTTGCCTTTTGGCTTCTTCACTCGTCCCTGAGTTCCACCCACCACCTTTTCTCCACCTTATTTCTTCTTCTTCTTGCCTTTCGGCTTAGAAGTAGAAACCTTTTGGGCAACCATGGCCTGAGTCTGAGCAAGCCTTACTGTCGGCTGGAGAATGATATCAACCTGGGTTTCCCCTTCGATCTCAGCTCCAAGGACTTCCAGCTCATTCGTAGGCTTATAAGGATACTCTTCGAAAAATACATATTTGTACTCCTCAGCAGTATAGACAATATCTAGATTCTTTTCCAATCAACATAATTTGGGTATAGTAAACTTATTTTCCTTTAGTATCACAACAAGTGGACTGAAAGTCATTTATGAAAATCCTAAGAATCACATAGATCATTACTTTAGATTTAAAAAAATTATTGATTCCTCAAACAATAAAATTTTAAAATCAACCAACACCTCAAAACACCGAGAATATCGTATGCCACGATCGTGTGGACGTATACGAATTCTACATTTGTAAGAGGAGGTTTTACCCATTAATTTTACTATCTTGTCAACCTAACTTTTTGAAAAATAAAATTAATAGTTGGTTTCTCTTTGGCCCTACAAATAAAAGCAGTGACTCCGATGGGGAGGATACTTATATTTGTATCTAAGTGTTCACCATTACTTGGTACCAAGGTAATTATCTCGGGTTATGTGCCTTCCGATGGGGAAGTGCACACACTCCTTAATAATTCCCTATAACCATATTTGACCTTGTGATCCGCAAACAAACTCATCCGATGGGGAGGAAGGCACTCAGAGTCGACGCACAAGTTTGTTTGCATCACATGTTAAATTGTAATGGAGGCCTTGGGAATTTATAAAAATATCCCTCTCCCACTTAGTAATTTGAAATCGAGGAATTTTCTAGCCTACGACATACATATCAAACAATAAGCAATAAATATGAAAAATAAATTATTTTTCAACTATTATGGCTTTTGTCTTCAATATGTCTCCTGTCGCATCACCTTCTCGTCCGCTCCTCCTACGCCATGTACGAACCATCCGGAGATCCGAGTCGAGACTAAAATCTATTTTAATTTACATCCATCGATCCTATACTCCACGAGGGAGTGTACATGAAATCTAGATCGAAAGTAAACTAAAATAAAATGAGTGGCTAAACAATGTCGTATCTAATTTACAAAAAATTAAATACTATCCTCATTAACCCCGAGGATTCAACAAAATATACTATTACACACATACAATCACATACATACTTATGGCCATAATAGTTGGATCTTATGCCTGCAACCAAAGAGTTAAACTACGCATATCCTACTATTATCCAACACATATAATATATGAAAAATGCATAAGAGTAACCGAATCCTTAAACACACAAAACCGGAAACCTTGGCTCTGGTACCAATTGTAGGGTTTGGTTTTATTGATCCGTGAGGGGAAACTTCGCTTCCCACTTCGACTCGGTCGCTTGTTCATGGAGATCCCATCGATGTCCCCGGATTAAAAAAATTTAATCCTAGACAAAAGTGATTGCCCAAGCAACCATGTCATTGTCGTGCTATTCGTTTAGAGTAGTCACTTGAACAAACTTGTTGTTCAAGCGACCAACCTCTATTCCACGAATAGCCACGAAATAGACGATGTACGGATCACCGACTATTATGTTTATGTTTGGAGTCCAAGTTTATTTAGCCACATACATAAAGTAAACAACCACATACAACATGCATATAATTGAAAAGCAATTATAAACATAATACAAAAGAACACTAATCAAAATAAAGAAGATTATACCTCTTGTTATACCTCTTGATCTTCTATTGTATGTCCTTCCTCCTTTTGGACGTCGTATGGGCGACGATCTTCCAAAAGTCGAAGCTTCCTAGATCACCAATCTTCCTTTCCTTGTTCACTCCAAACAAAGGAAGATCATAAAACAAAACTCTTCTTCCTATCTAGAACCGGCCACCAAGTCAATAGACTCGATGTTGCCGCCAGCCAAGGAAGAGAACATGGAGTATAGAAACTGGCTAAAGGAGAATCAATGAGGGCATGGGCGCCGACCAACACTTGGAGAAGAGAAAGAAAAGCAATCCTTCTCCTTGTTGCCGCCCAAACCCTAAACCTAGCTCTCCTAATTTCCGGCCAAGGATGAGGGGAAGAAGAATAGGTTGAGCACCGGCCAAGGTAGAGGGAAAAAGGAAGGTGCCGGCCAAACCATAGGAAGAAGAAGAAGAGGCCTTCTCCTCATGTTGCCGCCCACAACCAACTCCCAAACCCTAACCCTAGCCACCCACTCCTAATCCTAACCAAACTAGGATTACTTGCCACCCAAGAGAAGCAAACCCTAAACCTCATCCATCATGCCTTGCTGCCCACCTTAATGCTCTATTTATAGAGTTGGGCTCAAGCCATGTTTTAATCTCCTCCATTGGTTCTAGGGATTTAATCTCAACTGTCAAATCTAGAGATTTAATCTCAATCGTCGGATCTAGAGATTTAATCTCTACCTTTGGATCTATAGTTTTGTTTTCATACATTGGATCTAAGCTTCATGAGGTGTTAATAGGATACAATAGGGACCATAAGGAGGAGTTGGATCTTGGCCACCCAATGGATCAAGCCCACATAATGTCCGATCCATTAATGATTATCCATTCCACTAGAGGATTATCATTGATCTACCTCACTAACCCCCATAAGTTAATATGGGCTCCATATATTATTTATACATTTTCTCCCCGTGTTTAAGATCTCGAATGTCCGTCGATTAATTAATTTACTGACCATTAATTAATCAACACCTAACTCCATGAGTAGTACCACTCATCCTTTTCATCATGTCAGACCAAGTCCACCTGCAGGGTTTACATGATGAACCTTATGAGCTCCTCAAGGGGACATCATCATCCTAATATATAGGACACGGTTTCCTCCTATAATCAATGACACACCATATAAATAATATCATCTCCCAACTTACCGAGCCTATCGATTTAATCTATAAATCTCGCCCATTGGTAAATCAAAGAGATGAATACTATGTATATGTGCCCGTTATTATATCGGGATTAAGAGTATGTACAATATAATATCTGAGGTCTGATTCAATTATGTAGTCAGCAATAAATCGTATCACCTCTAAGTCGGTCCTGCTCAATACACATAAAGTGTACTAGTGTGATTCTATTGTCAAGACAAACCAATACTAAATCACACTACAACCATACCAATGGTTTGTCCAAAGCCATGTAGGTTGTGAGCCTTTACTTATACTTTACAAGGAACCGATAACATGATCTCCCGTGTGACACCACACACCATGTTATCTACAATGTAATGTATTAGACAATATGCATAGTCATAAAAATATGCAAACAATGATCATGTGATTCTTATTTCAAAAATAAAGATGTTCATACAAAAGATAGACTTTTCAGTATACATCCCAACAATAATCCCTTGTCCTTCTCAGGTACTTCAATATATGCTTTACCGTAGTCCAATGTCCCTGTCCTGGATTACTTTGATATCTGCTAACCATGCCCACGACAAAGCAGATATCTGGTCTCGTACATAGCATCGTATACATGAGGCTTCCTACTGCCGAAGCATAAGGAACCGCCTTCATCTCCTCTATCTCCTCAGTTGTTCTAGGACACATCTCCTTAGATAAAGGAACTCCATGCCTGAAAGGTAGAAAACCCTTCTTGAAGTTCTGCATGCTAAAACGATCCATAATGGTGTCTATGTATGAAGCTTGAGATAAGCACAACATCCTTTTCTTGTGATCCCTTATAACCTTGATCCCAAGGATGTGTCCCACTTCTCCCAAGTCCTTCATATCAAACTGTTTGGATAGCCATACCCTTACGTCCGATAGCACCTTGACATTATTGCCAATTAAGAAAATATCATCTACGTATAGTACAAGAAATACCACTACATTTCAAACACATCTCTTGTATACCCAAGACTCATCCAGACTTTGAATAAATCCATAAGACTGGATTACTTCATCAAAGCGGATGTTCCAAGACCTCGAAGCTTGCTTCAATCCATAAATGGACCGATTAAGCTTACACACAAGATGCTCGTTGCCCTTTGTAATGAAACCTTCTGGTTGCTTCATATAGATGTTTTTCTCAAGACTTCCATTAAGGAAAGCTGTCTTGACATCCATCTGCCATACCTCATAATCCATATGGGCAGCAATGCATAATAGAATTCGGATAGACTTAAGCATGGCTACCGGCGAAAAGGTCTCCTCATAATCGATACCCTCTTTCTGAGTATACCCCTTTGCAAAAAGCCTCACTTTGAAGGTCTCAACCTTCCCGTCTATTCCTCTCTTTCTTTTGTAGATCCACTTGCATCCAATGGTTTTTACACCATCGGGTGATTCTACTAGCTCCCAGACCTGATTTGAATCCATAGATTCAATCTCCGTATTTATTGCACTTTGTCAAGATACTGCATCTTTATCTTGGATTACCTCGTCATATGTCCAGGGATCAGGTTCATGTTTACCAGGGACTAAATCAGAAGATTCTCCCAAGAACATGAATCTATCAGGCTGTCTCATAACCCTCCCACTACGATGAGGTATCACCTGTGTATCCTCTGTGACACGCGGTGCAATGACTTGTGGTATATCCTCTTGTACCGGTGGTACTGAAGAAGTGACTTCCCCTTTTAATTCCTCCAGAATAATCTTACTCATGGGCTTGTTGTTCATCACATAGTCTTCCTCTAGAAATCTGGCATTCGTGCTAACGATCACCCTCTGATATCTAGGACTATAAAACAAACCACCTTTCGTTCCTCTAGGATAGCCAACGAATATGCACACTTCTGTACGAGGTTCCAACTTACCAATATCTGCCTTCAGCACATGTGCTGGACCCCCCCAAATCTGAATATGTCTTAGACTAGGCTTTCGCCCAGTCCACAATTTTGTGGGAGTAGAAGGCATTGATTTAGATGGGACCAAATTCAGAATATACACTGCCGTATCTAGAGAATTAACCAGAATGAATCTGGCAACTCAGAATAACTCATCATCAATCTAACCATCTCCATAAGAGTCCTATTCCTTCGGTCTGCTACACCATTCTGCTGGGGTGTGCAAGGTGCAGACAATTGGGATTGAATCCCAGCCTCTGATAAGTAATTCTTAAACTCTCCCAAGAGGTACTCACCACCACGATCAGATCGTAGTGTCTTGATACTTTTACCTTTACGTTTCTCCGCATCAGCCTTGAATTCTTTGAACTTGCGGCGCATTAAGTAAATGTATCCATATCTCGAATAATCATCTATAAAAGAGATGAAATACTCAAAACCACCTCTAGCCTGGATAGACATAGGACCACACAAATCAGAATAAACCAATTCTAACACATCTTTGGCTTTATACTCCTTGGCCTTAAAAGGCCTCTTGGTCATTTTACCCTCCAAGCAAGATTTACAAGTTGGGAAATCTTGCACCACTAATGAACCCAAAGGTCCATCAACTATCAACCTTTGAATTCTGCTTAGGTTAATATGACCAAGTCTTAGATGCCAAAGATATGTTTGGTTCATCTTCGAAGGTTCTTTTCTCTTATTGGAATTAGAAGATGAGTTATTAACTTAAATTTGCATCGTGGGAGCTTTTGGTTCAAGTGTGTATAAATTTCTTATCAATGCACCCGAACAGATAATCTCCCTATTCCTTTTTATAACAACTCTGTCATTAAAAGAAATAGAATATCCATCCATAAAAAATTTAGAAACCAAAATTAAATTCTTTCTAAATAAAGGTACATAAAGGCAATTCTTAAGAACCAAAACTTTATTTTTCTCAAAAGATAAATAAACATCTCCCACTGTAACAGCCACCACCTTCGTGGCATCGCCCAAGTATACGGTAATCTCCCCCTCAGCCAGTCGTCTTGTTTCCTAGAACCCCTGCAAAGTATTGCAGACATGATCAGTGGCTCCCGTATCAACACACCAGGTGCCGGTAGATAACACCGCTAAACATGTTTCAACGACTAGACCAAAAGATATACCTTTGTTCTGCTTCCGGTTGGGACAGTCCTTCTTCCAGTGTCCAGTCTGCTTACAAGTGAAGCACTTGCCTTTCGGCTTCTTCACTCCTCCCTGAGTTCCTCCCACCGCCTTTTCCCTAGCTTGTTTCTTCTTCTTCTTGCCTTTCGGCTTAGAAGTAGAAACCTTTTGGGAAACCATGGCTTGTACCTGAGCACTCTGACGAAATAGCCCCTCTATCACCTGGAGTTCTGTCAGAAGTTCCGCCAACGAATACAACCTCTTGTTCATGTTGTAGTTCAGGCGAAACTACTCAAAACTCCTAGGTAGAGACTGGAGAATGATATCGACCTGGGTTTCCCCATCGATCTCAGCTCCGAGGACTTCCAACTCATTCAAATGAGCCATCATCTTGAGAACATGATCCCTCATGGGTGTTCCCTCGATCATGGTGGTCGTCATCAAGTTCCTCATGGCTTCCTGCCTAGCAGCCCGATTCTGATGTCCGAAAGGCTCTTTGAGATTGAGCATCATGTCATAAGCAGTGGGCATGGCTTGATGCTGATGTTGCAGTACATTTGACATAGATGCCAAAATGTAACACCGTGCTATCTCATCGGCCTTAATCCACTTCTTATAACTCTCCTTCTCCTTTTCCCTAGAATCATCTGTAGGCTTAGGAGGGCACTCTTCGAGGAGTACATATTTGCATTCCTCAGCAGTTAAGACAATGTCAAGATTCCTCTTCCAATCAACATAGTTGGGTCCAGTAAGTTTATTTTCTTTCAGTATCACAGTAAGCGGGTTGAAAGTCATTTTGAAAGAAAACCTAAGAATCACATAGATCAAAATATTAGATTTCAAAAAATTATTGATTCCTCAAACAATAAAATTTTAAAATCAACCAACACCTCAAAACACCGAGAATATCATACGCCACGATAGTGTGGACGTATACGAATTCTATATTTGTTTGAAGAGGTTTTACCCATTAATTTTACTATCTTGTCAACCTAACTTTTTGACAAGTAAAATTAATAGTTGGTTCCTATTTGGCCCTACAAATAAAAGCAGTGACTCCGATGGGGAGGATACTTATATTTGTATCTAAGTGTTCACCATTACTTGGTACCAAGGTAATTATCTCGGATTATGTGCCTTCCGATGGAGAAGTACACATGCTCCTTAATAATTTCCTATAACCATATTTGACCTTGTGATCCACAAAAAAACTCATCCGATGGGGAGGAAGGTACTCAGAGCCGACGCGCAAGTTTGTTTGCATCACATGCCAAATCGTAATAGAGGCCGTGGGAATTTATAAAAATATCCCTCTCCCACTTAGTAATTTGAAATTGAGGAATTTTCTAGCCTACGACATGCATATCAAACAATAAGCAATAAATATGAAAAAAATATTTTCCAACTATTATGGTTTTTGTTCCCCAATATGCCTCTCGTCGTATTGCCATCTCATCCGCTCCTCCCTACGCCATGTACAGGCCATCCGGAGATCCGAGCCGAGGAAAATTATTTTAATTTACATCCATCGATCCTATACTCCACGAAGGAGTGTACATAAAATATAGATCGAAAGTAAACTAAAATAAAAGAGTGGCTAAACAATGCTATACTTAATTACAAAAATTTAAATACTAGCCTTGTCAACCCCGAGGATTCAAATAATATACAATTACACACATACAATCACATACACACATATGGCCATAATAGTTGGATCCTATACCTGCAATCAAAAAGTTAACCGACGCACATCCTACTATTATCCGACACATATAATATATGAAAAATATTTTACTTTACATCTATCGATCCTATACTCCACGAGGGAGTGTACATGAAATGTAGATCGAAAGTAAACTAAAATAAAAAGAGTGGCTAAACAATGCCGTATCTAATTACAAAAATTAAATACTAGCCTCGTCAACCCCGAGGATTCAATAAAATATACAATTACACACATACAATCACATACACACATATGACCATAATAGTTGGATCCTATGCCTGCAACCAAAGAGTTAACCTACGCATATCCTACTATTATCCAACACATATAATATATGAAAAATGCATAAAAGTAATCGAATCCTAAACACACAAAACCGGAAACCGTGGCTCTGATACCACTTGAAGGTAGGAAACTTCGCTTCCCACTTCAACTCGGTCGCTTGTTCATGGCGATCTCATTGACATCCATGGATTAAAAAAATTTAATCCTAGACAAAAGGGATCACCCAAGCAACTGTTTCATCATCGTGTTATTCGATTAGAGTAGTCACTTAAACAAACTTGTTGTTCAAGCCACCAACCTCTATTCTACGTATAGCCGCGGAATAGACGATGTACGGATCACCGACTTTTGCGTTTATATTCGGGGTCCAAGTTATATTAGCCACAAAAAAGAATATATAACATACATATAATTGAAGAACAAATATAGACAACTTACAAAAGAATATAAACAAACGTTATACCTCTTGATCTTCTATTGTATGTCCTTCCTCCTTTTGGACGTCGTGTGGGCGACGATCTACCAAAAGTTGAAGCTCCTAGATCACTAATCTTCCTTCCTTGCTCACTCCAAACAAGAGGAAGAATAAAAAACAAAGCACTTCTCCTTCTTTCAACCAACAACCAAGCTCTAAGCTTGGTGCTTGCCGCTGGCAAAGAAGGAGAACAAGGAGAGTGAACGCCAGCCAAGACTCTAAGAGAAGAGACCCTAGACTTCTTTCCACTGGCCATGGAGAAGAGGGGAGGAGGTTTGGATGTCGGCAAAGGGAGAGGAAGCAAACCTTGGGCGCCGGCCAACTAGGAAGAGGAAGAAGAAAGGAAATAAATTCCTTATTTGTGGCCGCCCAAGCCTCCAAACCCTAAGCCTCTCAAACCCTAATCCTATTCCTTCTCTAATTCTCTTTGCTGCCCACCCTATCCTCTCCTTTTATAGAGTTAGGGATAAGCCTTGTTTTAATCTCCACCATTGGTTCTAGGGATTTAATCTCAACCGTCGGATCTAGAGATTTAATCTCAACCGTCGAATCTAGAGATTTAATCTCTACCTTTGGATCTAGAGTTTTGTTTTCATCCATTGGATCTAGGCTTCATGAGATTTTAATAGGCTACAATAGGGACCATGAGGAGGAGTTGGATCTTGGCCACCCAATGGATCAAGCCCACATAAAGTCCGATCCATTAATGATAATCCAATCTACTAAAGGATTATCATTGATCTACCTCACCAACCCCCATAAGTTAATATGGGCTCCATATATTATTTGTACATTTTCTCCTAGTGTTTAAGATCTCGAATGTCCGTCGATTAATTAATTTACTGACCATTATTTAATCAACATCTAACTCCATGAGTAGTACCACTCAACCTTTTCATCATGCCGGACCAAGTCCACCTGCAGGGTTTACATGATAAACCTTATGAGCTCCTCAAGGGGACATCATCATCCTAATATATAGGACACGGTTTTCTCCTATAATCAATGACACACCATATAAATAATATCATTTCCCAACTTACCGAGCCTATCAATTTAATCTATAAATCTCGCCCATTGGTAAATCAAAGAATTGAATACTAAGTATATGTGCCCATTATTATATTGGGATTAAGAGCATGTACAATATAATATCTGAGGTCCGATTCGATTATGTAGTCAGCAATAAATCGAATCACCTCTAAGTTGGTCCTGCTCAATACACACAAAGTGTACTAGTGTGATTCTATGGTCAAGACAAACCAATACCAAATCACACTACAACCATACCAATGGTTTGTCCAAAGCCATCTCGGTTGTGAGCCTTTACTTATACTTTACAAGGAGCCGATAACATGATCTCCCGTGTGACACCACACACCATGTTATCTACAATGTAATGTATTAGACAATATGCATCACTATAAATATGCAAACAATGATCATGTGATTCTTATTTCAAAATAAAGATGTTCATACAAAAGATATACTTTTCAATATACATCCCAACATTGGTTTCGTCCCACTACTGTCGCTCTTTGCAACCCAGGCTCCACCTTGGAATCTCCTCGTAAGTCACATTAGACTGAGGTAGAATCGAAACCTCTTTCAAAACATGATCTGAATGCGGAGCGTATTTCCGCAGCTTATAAACATGAAATACGTTATGAACACCCGCTAGTGTCGGAGGTGAAGTCAACCGATAAGCTACACCCCCAATCTACTCCAACATCTCAAATGGACCAATGTAGTGTGGAGATAACTTTCATTTTAGCCCATATCATTTCACCCCTCTCGTAGGTGAAACACGTAGAAATACCTGTTCCCCGACTTCCTCCCACAACACGGGAGATCTACAGTGTCTACCGTATAGGGCCGCAAATGAAGTCATCTGAATGGATGAGTGATAATTGTTCTTATAGTCAAATTCCACTAAAGGAATGTGATTCTCCCAACTACCTCCATAATCCATGACACAAGATCTTAATAGATCCTCTAATGTATGAATTGTACGCTCAGACAGTCCATCAGTCCGTGGATGAAATGTTGTACTAAGCCGAAGCTCTGTGCCCATAGCCTGATGCAGACTCTGTCAAAATCGTGAGGTAAATCACGGTTCCCTATCAGATATAGTACTCAAAAGTACCCCACACAATCTGCTAATCTTTCGGCAATACAACTCTGCCGGATGATCCAACGAGTACGACCCACGAATAGAAAGGAAGTGAGCTGATTTGGTTAGTGACTTCCCCTTGTATCAGTATATCCTCTTGTATCGATGGTACTGAAGTAGTGACTTCCCCTCTCAATTCCTCCAGAACAATCTTACTCATGGGCTTGTGGTTCATCACATAGTCTTCCTCTAGAAATCTGGCATTCGTGCTAATGATCACCCTCTGATCTCTAGGACTATAAAACAAACCACCTTTCATTCCTCTAGAATAGCCAACGAACATGCGCACTTCTGTACGAGGTTCTAACTTACCAACATCTGCCTTCAGCACATGTGCTGAACTTCCCCAAATCTGAATATGTCTTAGACTAGGCTTTCGCCCAGTCCAAAATTCTGTGGGAGTAGAAGGCACTGATTTAGATGGTACCAAGTTCAGAATATACACTGTAGTATCTAGAGAATACCCCCAGAATGAATCTGGCAACTCAGAATAAATCATCATTGATCTAACCATCTCCATAAGAGTCTTATTCCTTCGCTCTGCTACACCATTTTGCTGAGGTGTGCCAGGTGCAGACAATTGGGATTGAATCCCAACCTCTGATAAGTAATCCCTAAACTCTCCCAAGAGGTACTCACCACCATAATCAGATTGTAGTGTCTTAATACTTTTACCCTGATATTTCTCCACATCAGCCTTGAATTCTTTGAACTTGTCAAAGCATTCAGACTTGTGGTGCATCAAGTAAATGTATCCATACCTTGAATAATCGTCTATAAAAGAGACAAAATATTCAAAGTCACCTCTTACCTAGATAGACATAGGACCACACAAATCAGAATGAACCAATTCCAGCACATCTTTGCCTCTATACCCCTTAGCCTTAAAATGCCTCTTGGTCATTTCACTCTTCAAGCAAGATTCGCAGGTTGGGAAATCTTCCACCACTAACGAACCCAGAGGTCCATCGGCTATCAACCTTTGAATTCTACTTAGGTTAATATGACCTAGCCTTAGATGCCAAAGATATGTTTGGTTCATCTTCAAAGGTTTTTTTCTCTTATTGGAATTAGAAGATGAGTTATTTACTTCTATTTGCATCGTGGGAGCTTTTGGTTCGAGTGTATATAAATTTCCTATCAATGCACCAGAACAGATAATCTCCCTATTTCTTTTTATAACAACTCTGTCATTAAAAGAAATAGAATATCCATCCATAAATAATTTAGAAACTGAAATCAAATTCTTTCTAAATAATGGTACATAAAGGCAATTCTTCAAAACCAAAACTTTATTCCTCTCAAACGACAAATAAACATCTCCCACTGCAACAACTGCTACTTTCATAGCATCACCCAAGTAGACGGTAATCTCCCCTTCAGCCAGTCGTCTGGTTTCCTGGAACCCCTGCAAAGTATTGCAGACATAATCAGTGGCTCCCGTATCTACACACCAGGTGCCGGTAGATAACACCGCTAAACATGTTTCAACGACTAGACCAAAGGATATACCTTTGTTCTGCTTTCGGTGTGGACAATCTTTCTTTCAATGTCCAGTCTGCTTGCAAATGAAGCACTTTGCCTTTCGACTTCTTCACTCGTCCCTGAGATCCTCCCACCACCTTTGCTCCATCTTGTTTCTTCTTCTTCTTGCCTTTCGGCTTATAAGTAGAAACCTTCTGAGCAACCATGGCCTGAGCCTGAGCAAGCCCTTCTGCCGCCTGGAGTTCTTTCAGAAGCTTTGCCAATGAATACAACCTCTTATTCATGTTGTAATTCAGGCAAAACTGCTCAAAACTCCTAGGTAAAGACTAGAGAATGATATCGACCTGAATTTCCCCATCAATCTCAGGTCCAAGGACTTCCAGCTCATTTGCCGGCTTAGGAGGATACTCTTCGAAGAGTACATACTTGTACTCCTCAGCAGTTAAGACAATATCTAGATTCCTTTTCCAATCAACATAATTGGGTACAATAAGTTTATTTTCCTTTAGTATCACAGCAAGTGGGTTGAAAGTCATTTTTGAAAAACCTAAGAATGACATAGATCAAAACTTTAGATTTCAAAAAATTATTGATTCCTCAAACAATAAAATTTTAAAATCAACCAACACCTCAAAACACCGAGAATATCGCATGCCACGATAGTGTGGACGTATACGAATTCTATATTTGTAAGAGGAGGTTTTACCCATTAATTTTACTATCTTGTCAACCTAACTTTTTGGCAAATAAAATTAATAGTTGGTTCCTCTTCGGCCCTACAAATAAAAGCAGTGACTCCGATGGGGAGAATACTCCTATTTGCATCTAAGTGTTCACCATTACTCGGTACCAAAGCAATTATCTCAGGTTATGTGCCTTCCGATGGGGAAGTACACACGCTCCTTAATAATTTTCTATAACCATATTCGACCCTGTGATCCACAAAACAAACTCATCCGATGGGGAGGAAGGCACTCAGAATCAACGCGTAAGTTTGTTTGCATCACATGTCAAATCGCAATGGAGGCCGTGGGAATTTATAAAAATATCCCTCTCCCACTTAGTAATTTAAAATTGAGGAATTTTCCTAGCACACGACATGAATATCAAACAAGAAGCAATAAATATGAAAAAAAATATTTTCCAACTATTATGGTTTTTGTCTCCAATATGTCTCCTGTCGTATCGCCATCTCGTCCGCTCCTCCCTATGCCATGTACATGCCATCCGGAGATCCGAGCCGAGAACAACTATTTTAATTTACATCCATCGATCCTATACTCCTCGAAGGAGTGTACATGAAATCTCAAGATCGAAAGTAAACTAAAATAAATGAGTGGCTAAACAATGTCGTACTTAACTACAAAAATTAAATACTAGTCTCGTCAACCCCGAGGATTCAAACAATATTACATACATGCAATCATATACACACATATGGCCATAATAGTTGGATCTTATGCCTGCAACCAAAGAGTTAGCCTACGCACATCCTACTATCATCTGACACATACAATATATGATAAGTGCATAAAATAACCGAATCATAAACACAGAAAACTAGAAATCGTGGGTCTGATACCACTTGAAGGGAGAAACTTCGCTTCCCACTTCAACTCGGTTGCTTGTTCATGGTGATCCCGTCTTCATCCCCGGATTAAAAAAAATTAATACAAGATAATTAGGGATTACCCAAGCTACCGTTTCATCGTCGTGCTATATGATTAGAGTAGTCACTTGAACAAACTTGTTGTTCAAGCAACCAACCTCTATTCTATGATTAGCTGCGGAATAAACGATGTACATATCGTCGGTTTTTGTGTTTGTATTCGGGGTCCAAGTAAATTTAGCCGCATAATAAAAACATACAACATACAAAGAAACAAAGGGAAAGCAAAACTGTTGGATCAAGCGGATCGCTAGAGGGGGGAGGGTGAATAGCGATAAAACCTTTTTTTTCTTTTCGTTCATTAAAACCCGAGTAATTAATTGCAGCGGAAAGATAACCGATAAATAAAAGGAGACAAATGTTTTTTTACTTGGTTCATAGCCTTCGGCTACTACTCCAAGGCCCTAACGGTCCTATATCGTGTACGGAGGGCAATTCACTAAAACACTCCTTCTCGTTGGAGGTAGGAGTTAGACGATTACAAAAACCTTTGAAAGCAAAAGATAGAGAGACACACCCTCTCTTCTATTAATGTAAAATGCAACGATAGAAAACCTCAATAAAGAATTGCAGTATATAAAAGAGATGACAAAATAAAATTATACCAACAACTAGGAAATATAAATTAAGCTAGGGTTGTTGGCAGCACTTCGTCGTTGTAGAGTCGTCGGAGAGTCGTAGCGTTGTGGAGGCTTTTGAGCACTTAGAGATTGATGAACAACCCTAGGAGAGGCCCTCCTTTTATATCCCTTGAGCCCCTTTTCGAATGGGTCTTCAACCAATAGGAATTGGGCACAAGACTCCTTGAAAAATGGTGATAAAGCTTGACTCCTCGAGGCTGATTATTGACCATCGGTTGAACTGATTTCTTGGCCAGTTGAACTGATGGCTCAGAAGTTGAACTGATCCTTGCCGATTGAACTAATGGATTAGCAGTTGAACTGATCCTTGGCTAGTTGAACTGATTTCCAGACTTTTCGACTGTAATAAAGAGTTAGCTCGAAATATAAGTGAATTCGACGGCCACTTGCCGTCCGATCTCAACATAGACCTTTCATGGGAAGTCTTGGTCGGATCGTCGCCTAAGGATGTCCCCGTATGAAGGACTCGACCTTACTTACACTCACTCACACGAGCTTACCTCAACATTTACCTTTGAAGCCTTACTTTTGGTCTCCACCTGATTCCTTCGGCTCCCTCCGAAGTCCTCCCAGTGTCGCCCGACCACTATGGTTCTCTCCGAGTGTCGCTGACCTTCGGCTTAGCTTAGCATTTCTGCACACTTGAGTCAGCTCGTGAGATAACAAAATGAACTTAACTTTGTGTATTTGCTATAATCAAAACTCAGGTTCGATTCAGGTGCCTACTGCACCAACAATCTCCCCCTTTTTGATCTATGGCAAACCAACACAAAGTTAAGTAAAATAAATTAAGTGCATTAAACAAAATGAGTATGAGATATGCATGAATGAGCAGGAGTATATAAAAACTCTTTTTCAAGTGCTCCCCCTTGAGGAATCCTCCCCCTTGATCGAGGGTGAGTACTTGAGAAAGAGTTTTAACTCTTCCCCTTGATGTTTGCTACTTAAAAAGAATTAAGTAACTGAAATTATTTAATATTGGCCATAGTGTTTAAAATAAGTTTTAAGTTAAGAAATAAAAAAATTGATTTCTTAACCTTGGCCTTTCTCCCCTTATTTAAGTAAAACATTAACGTTTGGCCATAGTGTTTAAAAATAAGTTTAAGTTAAGAATTCTCTTAACTTGGCCTTTACTTCCTTTTTGCTAACAAAAACAAGTTAACTTAAAGTTAAGTAAACATTTACTTATCCTTTGGCCATGTGAATAAATATGAAGTGAGTTAAGTTATCAAAAATTTGATCCGTTAACTTTGGCCTTTTTCTCCCCCTTTTGCCATATATCGAAAAGAGTGGGGGTGTGTGAAAAACAAATATAGGTATTAAATTTAAAGTCCAAGCATGTTCCATATTATTTTGAAAATAATATACTAAAAATAAGCTCATCTATAAAATGTTCGACTCATATTTGACTTGATTGATATGAAAGATCAACCAGTCCTGGTCAGAGTCGATTAATATATATGATTATACTCCATGGTTCATGGCGATGCACTAGCTCTACATCTGGAACCAGGAGTAAGATCCTAACATCTCACGCCCATTTACGTGGCTAAGTACACAAACACATTAGTCCTATGTGTTGTGAGATGTATTGGCTCCTTAAATCTATAGGTGCATGATATCTAAGGTATGTCCAATGCTAGTTCCATAAAAGTGAAAAGTAAGAAATAGTAGTAAGTAAATATAATTTGCAAGTTCCTATTCTACTACGCACATGCCCAATTTTCGTCTTAATAGACTAAATTCGGCTTCGGGTAGGGGTTTAGTAAATAGGTCTGCCAAGTTGGACTTCGATTCGACGTATTCGAGTTATATGGCTCTGTTGGCCACATGTTCTCGAATGAAATGATGTTTGACCTCTATATGTTTGGTCCTAGAGTGACATATCAGATTCTTAGTTAGATTAATTGAGCTAATGTTATCTACGTGGAGTTTAGTGTTCATAAAGTCTAACTTAAAGTCGCGGGGAGTGTGCTTCATCCAAAGAAGCTGAGTGACACACTCACCCATCGCGATGTATTCGGCTTCGGTGGTAGACAAGGCAACACAGTGTTGCTTCCTGCTGCACCAACTCACTAGACTCGAGCCGAGAAGTTGACAACAACCACTCGTACTCTTTCTATCGAGCTTACTACCGGCATAGTCCGAATCGGAGTAGCCAGTTAGTTCGAACTCGGTAGATCTAGGGTACCAAATACCGATATTAAGTGTACCCTTTAGATATCTAAGGATACGCTTGACTAGAGTTAGGTGAGACTCCTTGGCACAGGTTTGGAACCTTGCGCACATACTTACTGCAAATAGGATATCAGGTCGGCTCGTAGTTAAGTAAAGGAGACTCTCTATTATGCTCCTATAGTATTTTAAATCAATTGAATTTCTGATTACATCTTCTTCTATATTCACATTAGTTGCCATTGGGGTATTAATAATTTTAGCGTCTTGCATTCCAAAGTGTTTAATTAATTCCCTAGTGTATTTGCCTTGATGTAGGTATATTCCATCTTTAGTTTGTTTAATTTGTAGACCTAAGAAGAAACTTAACTCGCCTACTAAATTCATTTCAAATTCACTTTCCATAAGTGAAATGAACTCATTCAGTAGGATCGAGTTGGTGGTTCTGAAAATAATATCATCTACGTAGATTTGGGCTATGAATATGTCTTTACCTAAGGTTTTTACGAAAAGAGTTGGGTCAACTACACCTTGGTTAAAACCTTTGGACTTAAGATAAATCGAAAGTCTCTTGTACCAAGCTCGAGGAGCTTGTTTAAGTCCATAGAGAGCTTTCTTTAACCTAAGGACATGGTCGGGTTTGTCTAAACTTTCGAAACCGGGGGGTTGACTAACATAAACCTCTTCTTTAATGTATCCATTTAAGAATGTTGATTTCACATTCATTTGAAACAACTTGAATCCTCGATGTGCAGCATATGCTAATAGCATTCGAATGGACTATAATCTAGCGACTGGGGCATAGGTCTCGTCGTAATCTAAACCTTCGACTTGACTAAACCCTTTAGTGACTAGTCTAGCTTTATTTCTAACTACTTCACCTTTGTCATCAAGTTTATTTCTAAACACCCACCTTGTTCCAATTATTGTTTTATCTTTAGGTGGTGGTACTAATTCCCATACTTCGTTCCTAGTGAATTGGGCCAGCTCTTCTTGCATTGCAATAATCCAATCGGGATCAATAAGAGCTTGGTCAATAGTCTTGGGTTCAATTTTGGAAATTAAGGAGATTTGACTAAGGTTTCTATATGAGGCTCTAGTTCGAACTCCTACACTTGGATCACCTATCACTTGGTCGATAGGATGATTCGTTTGAGTCCTAGTTGGATTTGGGTTTGAGTCTACAAATTGATCAATAGGATGACTCGTTTGAGTCCTAGTTTGACTAGAGTCTTCTACCACTTAGTCGATAGAATGACTTGGTTGACTTAGGTTAGGATTTATACTAGACTTGATCTCTGGATCAGAGTTAGTTCTGGTATGAATAGGCTCGCTAATTGGGGTTGCCGGGGGATTTGTAGGTCCGTGTCCTTCATCAAATACTACATTGATAGTTTCTTCGACTCTAAGGATGTCATGATTATATACTCTATACGCTCTACTCGTAGTCGAGTATCCTAGAAAGATTCCGATCGAGGTTTTGGATGTAAATTTCCCTAGTTAATCCTTAGTGTTTAGGATATGTACCTTACACCCAAATACCCTAAAGTACTTAATGTTAGGTATTTTATCGTGATAAATCTCATATGAGGTCTTAAGGTGCCTCTTTACCATAAGGATCCTATTTTAGACATAGCATGCCGTACTCACGGCTTCCGCCCAAAACCTATCGGGTAGGTTATACTCGTTTATCATTGTCCTAACGGCTTCTTGTAGGGTTCTATTCTTGCATTCTATTAGGACATTCTATTGTGGGGTTCTAGGACAAGAGTGTTGGGTTTTTCCGAGCCGCAAAAACCGCTTTTTGCATTGCGGAAACCTCGGAAGCCCCGGCCACAGATCCGTGCGAAGTATAAAATATAAAAACATGTATGTGCTTACAAAAAACCCTAGATCTACCTTAGATCTAAGAGGTTAGAACATTACCCTCGTAGCGATGCCCTTCGCTTATCCCGCTCGTCCAAAAGTTCGCCGGAACTCGAGAGTGTCAAGTGCACACTCCTCTATGGTATCCACACAAGCAATAGGTGGAGAAAGAGACAAACTTGAGTGTGCTAGCACTCCTAGAAGATCTCGGCAAGATGAGGTTGGGAGAGGTAGAGAGCTTGAGAGAAAAATTCCAAGGAAGAAGATGAAGTTAAGAGTGTAACTCACCAAAATGAATTCACCACACATAACCCCCAAAGTGGCCGGCCACTTCATGGAAGGGGGGTTACATGCATGCATGTAACTCCCATGACCCTTGGTCTCCCTCATGATGCGGCACCAATTGACAAAGTCAATGATGATGTGGAGCATCATCATTGGCCGGCCATGCCAAGTCATCATCATGACATGGCATTTGGTCAAGTCAAACTTGACCTTTCATCTTCCCTCTCAAGTCAAGTCAAACTTGACCTCTAATCTCCCATGGTTGATCAAATCTAACCACTTGACTCAAGCCAATTTAATTTAGTGAATCTCTATTCATTTAATTTAAATTGATTTGATGAATCAAATCTAAATTAGACTCATTCAACACTTGAATCAACTTGAGTCTAACTCAATTAGTCTAATTTGGATTACTCTTAATCCAATTTGGTTCATCCCATGAACCTAATCCTCATGGTTCATCATATGAACCTAATCTCCATCTAATTGCTCTTATGTGTGTGACCCTATAGGTTCTTGTAATGTTGGCAATGTCCCTAAACCGATTTAGGAACATAAGCAATGAGCGGTATCTAGCAACACATCATTGCTACCCAAGTTACAAGAATGTTGAGCTCCAACATCACCTTTGTGACTACTAATTGTGACTCTCACAATATGTGACAATGTCCCTCTATCCTTGACATCTAGATTGACCAATCGAGGCATAGACCGTGTCATCCTCGGTACAATCTAAATCTTGAACCCCAAGTAGACTCACTCTAATCAAATGAGCTCAATATCTCATATTGACTCATTTGGGCATGGCCATGCACTTCGTGGTCTCACTCTATCAAGAATATCGATGTCACTCCCGTCATATAGGAGGGATAGATCCCATCTACATCACTCACATCCCTCCGCATAATTTGTTACATACCCAGTAATCGCCTTTATAGTCCACCCATTTACGGGTGACGTTTGACGAAGCCAAAGTATGCAACTCCTTATGTAGGGAACCATGGTGACTTCAGGTCTAAGGACTAATAGTCATACTAATAGCCACATGAGAAAGTATATGACACTCATATAATGATCCATGATACTTTCTCATGGCGGGTCATTCAGTATACATTCTCCAATGCATACCCATGTGTCAACTTGATATCTCATATCCATGACTTGTGAGATCAAGTCATCTTGTTGACCTACATGCTAGTCTCTACGCATTAACATTGTCCCTGAATGTTAATACTCGACTAGGAATGATTAAGAGTAGTGTTCTCTATATCATCTCATTATCGATTCAACTAATCGATTGATATAGATAAGAACCTACTACTCAAGGACATTATTTTATTTAGTTATTTGGCACCAATACAAGTAAATATAATAACCATGCCTTTATAAATAGGAATATGATACAATAAAGTCCATACAACAATCATCATATGATTGGCTCTAGGGCTTTCACTAATAATCTCCCACTAGCACTAGTGCCAATCTCCGTAGTATCTAATACCCAATGACCTAGTGTGACCATCATGCTTTTTCTGTGCCAAAGCCTTGGTCAAGGGATCCTCGATGTTAGCCTCTGTGGGTACTCTGCAAATCTTCACATCTCCTCTATCGATAATCTCTCGAATGAGATGGAAGCACCGATATATTCGGCCTCTGTTGTAGAATCAGCAATTGTATCCTGCTTGGAACTATTCCAGCTCACAGCGCCACTATTAAAACAAAACATGAACCCTGACTGCGATCTATAATCATCCTTGTCAGTTTGGAAGCTGGCATCGCTGTAACCCTTTACAGCTAGCTCCTCATCGCCTCCAAATATCAAGAAATATTCTTTAGTCTTTCTCAAGTACTTAAGAATATTCTTGATACTATCGATGGCGCTCACCGATCTCGGGTATCTACTTGTCATGCTCAAAGCATACGAGACATCAGGACGAGTACACAGCATGGCGTACATGATAGATCCTATAGCAGATGCGTAAGGGATCTTATCCATGCGGTCTCTCTCCTCTCTAGAAGAGGGACTTTGAGTCTTTAAAAGACTCACACCATGTGACATCAGCAGAAGTCCTTTCTTGGAATTCTGCATGGCAAACCGAAGTAATACCGTGTCAATGTATGTACTCTGACTTAGGCCAAGCAATCTCTTAGATCTATCTCTATAGATCTTGATGCCTAGAATACAGGCTGCTTCACCTAAGTCTTTCATTGAGAAGCACGTCCCGAGCCAAGTCTTCACAGATCAGAGCGAAGGGATGTCATTCCCAATGAGCGATGTCATCCACATACAATACAAGGAAGACAATCGTGTTCCCATCAACCCTCTTGTAGACACAGGTTCATCTTCATTCTTGATGAAACCAAACTGTTTGATCGCATCATCGAATCGAAGATTCCCCGAAGCTTGCTTTAGCCCATAAATGGACCTTTGCAGCTTGCATACCTTCCTAGTATGCTGTGGATCTACAAAACCCTCAGGTTGTGTCATGTACACATCCTCGAGCAAGTTTCCATTCAGAAATGCGGTTTTGACATCTATCTGCCAGATATCATAATCGTGGTATGCTGCAATAGCAAGCAAGATCCGAATGGACTTAAACATCGCCACTGGAGAAAAGGTTTCATCATATTCAATACCATGAATTTGCTTGAAACCTTTAGCCACCAATCGGCCTTTATAGGTATGCATAAGTCCATCCATGTCAGTCTTTCTCCTAAAGACCCACTTACACCCAATGGGTTTGACCCCTTCAGGTGGATCAACCAAAGTCCATACTTGGTTGGTGTACATGGATTCCATCTCGGATCTCATGGCCTCTAGCCATTTCTCAGAATCTGGGCTCATCACAGCTTCCTGATAGGAGGTAGGCTCATTCTCAATGAGCATTACGTCATCATGGTCAGACAAGAGAAATGAATATCTCTCAGGCTGACGACGTACCCTATCAGATATGCGAAGAGGTAGGTCTACATGAACAGGTGGTTGTTCCACAACTCTTTGTGCAATAACCTCATCACCCACAATGTAGGGGATCGATATGGCCGGCTAGAGGGGGGTGAATAGCCCTCGTACGTTGGACGTCGTAAATTGCTCGTCTACAAAAGATTAGCGCAAGCGGAATATACAAATACAAAGCAAAAGACAAACAATAAAACAAACGCTAACACGATGGTATAACGTGGTTCACGGCTACGCCGCTAATCCACGGTCCCCGATTCGTCCTCGGTGAATCACTCCGTTAAACCAATCCACTAAATGGTCTCTCCTTTGCACCAAGCTAGGTGGAGGTAACCTTTACAACTCAAGCACACTCTTCTTACAAATAGAATGGAGTAAGAACAGGTAAGAAGAGTTTAGAGCTTGTGGGGCACTAGGAAGATTGTTTGGAGTATGAGCATTGGCCTCTCAAAGGCTCACACCCTCTCTTTATATAGAGAGGGCTAACTTCTTCCGTTTCGCCATCGGTCATTGCCGCCCTTGGCGTACGCCGCTCTAGCGGCCTCCGAACACGTCGGATCTCGACCGTTGTAGTCCAACGGAACTCTTGGCGTCGGCGATGGACCTCGTCGATCACGCCTCCGTAGTCGATCGGCCCGATCGGCTACGAAGCGGCTCGTGGCGAACCCTTATTGACCGATCGCGCCGCCTTGGCGATCGATCGATCGCCACGTACGCGGATCCGTGCGCCAATCGATCGATCGTATACGGTCGAACTCACTCGACTGAGCGATCATTGCCATGACATGGCGATCGGGGTGTCGAAAAACCCATCCGACACTTGGCCAAATGGCCAAGTTTCACCTAAACTACCCTTCCCGGGTTACAATCGCTCACTCTCATTTCTCGGAGTCCTTCGCCTTGAAGTTCTCTTCGTTCGGCCACGTCCCTCGGCGATCAGCGCTCGGCTACAATGCTCCTTCGCGTCTCTTGCCTCAAGTCTACTTCCTCCGGCTTCACTCCAAGCTTCTCGTCCGTGGTCCCTGATGCTCAGCGCCGGCTTCCATGAGCTATCCTTCACCGACTCAAGGCACGAGTCATGAGATGTGAAGCTCACCACTCCATGTGCGAATTACTAAGTCTGCCGACTTCCAGCGCGCATATCACATCAACATATCAAACTAACTTAAACCCTTTGCCACACCATCAAAACCATATCACGGCAAGAGATTGCCCTAACAATCTCCCCCTTTTTGATGTGTGGCAATCCGTTTAAGATAGGTAAAAACATTTGATATAAATTCTAAGGTAAGAAAGCATGTAAAGATAAACATGATATAACAACATGCAATTCCCCCTTAATCCATGAAACTCTCTATGCAAATTTTCTCCCCCTATTATATATTTCTCCCCCTACAATATATTTCTCCCCCTAAAATAATTAACTTAAACATAATTATTTCTCCCCCTTTGACACCATCAAAAAGATTAACACTAAGTTATAAGCTCATGGCATCAAGTATAATGGAGGGAAAAATATGACAAGTTGATTTAAAATTGGGTACCACTTGTTGATGGCATCAAGTATATTTCTACAACTTGTTGTAGGTTTACAAACTGAATTCGGCCTTCAATGTTCTAGTATCAAGTTAGCTACCTAGTTTTGCATCCAATTGTTTCAAAACATGAATACATGTATTTTAGGGTAAGAAATTGTTTTGAAAACATATGAAATATCCAACCATGATCTTTGGGCAATATGTCTATGAATTAAACATAAGCCTTCCCCATGATTGGTCTATTATTGCTATTTTGATACTTTAAATGACCATCTAAATGCCATAGGCATTAGTGGACATTTGTATCATCCTAATATCTCACCCATGCTAAGTTTGCAATCAAGTTAGCCTATAGTGAGTGTGAGATGTATCCTAGGGGGTATTTGTATATACTTAACCCATATATTCATGCAATTCTATCATGGTTAAGTATCAACCTAACATTCTACATGATCATAATGACATATATCAATCAATTCTACATTATGATCATGAAACTCATGTATCCATCAAATAATAGTCATGCATTAGGTATTATACGATGATAATAAACAAATTATCACCTAAAGCATGATTTAACCCTATTTCTCATGATAACATGCCAAATATCAAAATCATAAATCATGATTTAAAACATACATAGGAATTACATCAATCATCATGATTTAAGCATTATTACCTATTTATGGGTACGTTATCATCACCCAACACTATCTAAAAAATGTTGTCCCGTCATCCTAAGTCAACCAAAATATGATATAGGTCAAGTTCATATGGTTGACTACCCTAGGGTCATTCTAACCCTTAAGGATGGATTTTGGAACCCAAAATAAATTCTTTCCTATTGGGTTCACTAAATACTCCTTGGGGATCCATTTTCTAGCTATTGCTTTCTTTTTATCTTGTCCCCTATCTATTAGGCATTTATAGGCCTTTTCATTTTTCTTTTCTTTGTATCCTAGGCCTTTCTTGTTGAAACTAGCTCTTTGGCTCCCTAAGATCATATTTAATGTGTTGGAGCCAATAGTGAATTTCTCTAGGGCTTTGGTTAAATAATCTACCTTTTCCCTTAATGCCCTATTTTCCTCTATGCATGCATCATTAACATCCAAAGGCATATAATCATGTGAGCATGCTTCATTTGAGCTAGAAGAAATACTATCATTTAAGCATGCATTTTCTAGTTTATTTTCTAGGTCCTTAATTTGATCTAGCATGCTTTTGTTTTTCTTCTTAGCTCTAAATAAATCTCTAGTTAAGCTAGAAACCATGGAAACTATTTTCTTAGGGGTTAGATTTGTTACCATAGTTTCCATGTCCTCTTCTTCTTCGGATGAGGAGGATGTGGAGGCTCCCCCTTCACTTGAGCTTTCCCCACTTGAGCTTGATCTTTCATTTTCGGAAGAAGAGCAATCCAAGTCATCAAAGGCCATCAAGGCCAAATTGGTGACAAAGGCATTCTCCTCATCCGATGATGAGGAGGAGGATGAGGATGGATCATCCCAAGTCCTTGCCTTGAGAGCCTTAGCCTTTCCCTTCTCCTTTGTTTTCTTCTCCTCTTCCTTTCTCTTGCTCCCCTTCTTCTTCTTCCTCTTCTCTTCTTTCTTTTTCTTCTCTTCTTTGCTTTTGTTTAGGAGAGGACAATTGTCCCTTATGTGCCCTTCTCCTTGGCAATTGTAGCATATGACCTTCCCCCTTGGTCTTCTATTCCTATCATTAGATTTATCAAATCTAAAATTCTTAAATGCACGTCTTACCCTCCTTACCATATAGGCTTCTTCGGTGCTATCCATGGAGGAGGAGGAAGATGTCATCATCGGAGGAGGAGGATTTCCATCTTCTTCTTCCCTTACTTGCCAATAATGCTACTCCTCTTGAGTTTGAATTTTAGGCTCCTCTTGTATTCCCTCAAGCCTAGTTTCGTGGAGCTCCATTGTTGAGAAAAATTCCTCCAAGGTACTTACTTCCAAGTTCTTGGAGATGTAGAACGAATCCACCATGGAGCTCCACTTGGAGGACCGGGGAAAGGCATCTATGGTCTTCATTACCATATCCCGGTTTGATAGCTTCTCACCTACACTTGTTAGCCCAATTAAAATTTCTTTAAACCTAGAGTGTAGTGAGGTTACCTTTTCTCCCTTTTCTAGTTTTATATTGGATAGTTGGGAGCGGAGGTCTCTCCTTGCTAGCTTGGCCTCGGATGTGCCTTCATGGAGTTCTATAAGCTTCTCCACATCTCTTTGGCGCTAGCACATTCTCCGATCCGGTTGATCTCTTGTTGAGGGAGCACATTGTAGAGATGGTGCTTGGCTTTGGAGTTTGCAAGGTGCTCCTCTCTTTGCCTCTTGGTCCACCTAGATTTCTCTATTGGTTTCCCCTCTTCATCCCTAGGCAAAACGAAACCGGATTCCATTGTAATCATTATATCAAAATCCGTTTCGAAAAATACCTCCATTCGCTTCTTCCACCAAGCGAATTCTCCTTCAAACTTCGGAGGATGGATGTTGGAGCGGCCATTTTGATGTAGGGCTTGTTGCGGCGGTTAGTCCGGTGACAAGCTTTCCTTCTCGATACCACTTGTAGGGGATCGATATGGCGGCTAGAGGGGGTGAATAGCCCTCGTCGTTGGGCGTCGTAAATTGCTCGTCTACAAGATTAAGCGCAAGAGGAATATACAAATACAAAGCAAAAGACAAACAATAAAACAAATGGTATAGCGTGGTTCACGGCTATGCCGCTAATCCATGATCCCAGATTCGTCCTTGGTGAATCACTCCGCTAAACCAATCCACTAAATGGTCTCTCCTTTGCACCAAGCTAGGTGGAGGTAACCTTTACAATCAAGATCACTCTTCTTACAAGTAGAATGGAGTAAAAGCAAGTAAGAAGAGTTTAGAGCTTGTGGGGCACTAGGAAGATCGTTTGGTATGAGCATTAGCCTCTCGAGGCTCACCCTCTTTTTATAGAAGAGAGGGCTAACTTCTTCCGCTTGCCGCCATCGATCATCGCCGCCCTTGGCGATCATTGCCGAATCCTAGCGGCCTCCGAACATGTCGGATCCCGACCTGTAGTCCAAGCGGAACTCTTGGCGATCGATGGACCTCATCGATCGCCGCCTCCGTAATCGGCGCCGATCGGCTACGAGCGGTCTAATGGTCGAACCCTTATTGACCCGATCGGCGCTTGGCCCGATGGCGATGTCTTAGCGATCGGCCCCGTATGGGCGCCGATCGCGCACAATCCGATCGATCGTATACGGTCGAACTCACTCGACTCGGAAGCGATCGGCCATGACATGGCGATCGGCCCGGGTGTCGAAAAACCCATCCAACACTTGGCCAAATGGCCAAGTTTCACCTAAGAGCTACCCTTCCCCGGGTTACAATCGCTCACTCTCATTTCTCGGAGTCCTTCGCCTTCGAAGTTCTCTTCGTTCTCGGCCACGTCCCTCGGCAGCATCAGGCGCACGGCTCTGCAATGCTCCTTCGCGTCTCTTGCCTCGAAGTCTACTTCCTCCGGCTTCACTCCAAGCTTCTCGTCCGGCGGTCCCTCGGATGCTCCAAGCGCACGGCTTCCGCAAAGCTATCCTTCACCGACTCAAGGCACGAGTCATGAGATGTGAAACTCGCCACGGCTCCATGTGCGAATTACTAAGTCCTGCACGACTTCAACGCACATATCACATCAACATATCAAACTAACTTAAACCCTTTGCCACACCATCAAAACCATATCACGGCAAGAGATTGCCCTAACACACAACACTTTGTGGTTCCTATTCAACCTCCATCAAGGCCTCAGTGCTATGGTCCTTATCTTGAATTTCTTCAAGATCGAAGGTACTCCCACTAGTTTTTCTAGAAACAAAATCCCTTTCTAGAAAAACTCCAGTCTTTGCCACAAACACTTTGTGCTGACTGGGAATGTAGAAGTAATATCCCTTTGTATCCTTGGGATATCCAACAAAATATCACCTATCAGATTTGGGTCCCAGTTTGTCTGAGACTTGCCGTCGAACGTAAGCCTCACAACCCCAAATCCTCATAAAAGACATCATGGGATTTCTCCCTATCCATATCGTATATGGTGTCTTTATCACAGCCTTGGATGGTACACGGTTAAGGGTAAAGGCTGCTGTGTCTAGAGCATATCCCCAAAAGGATAGAGGAAGATCTGTGTGACTCATCATAGATCGTACCATATCTAATAGGGTACGATTCCTCCTTTCGGATACATCATTCCACTGTGGTATTCCAGGAGGAGTGAGTTGGGATAGAATCCCACACTCAGCTAGATAGTCACGAAACTCATGGCTAAGGTATTCTCCACCTCGATCTGATCGAAGTATCTTAATACTCTTGCCAAGCTGGTTTTGTACTTCATTCTTGAATTCTTTGAACTTTTCAAAGGATTCTGATTTATGTGTCATAAGATACACATAACCATATCTACTGAAGTCATCAGTAAATGTAATGAAGTACCTGTAACCACCTCTAGCAGCAACATTGAAAGGACCACATACATCACTATGTATAAGTCCTAACAAATCTGTTGCTCTTTCGCTATGTCCACTAAAGGGAGTCTTGGTCATCTTGCCTAAAAGGCAAGACTCGCATGTCTCATATGATTCAAAATCAAATGAGTCTAGCAGCCCATCCTTATGGAGCTGAGATAAGTGACTCTCATTTATGTGACCTAAGCGACAATGCCAGAGATAGGTTTGGTTCAACTCATTTGACTTGAACCTCTTGGTACTTATGTTATAGATGGGGCTCTCTAAGTCTAGAAAGTAGAGTCCGTTCATTAGAGGTGCACTACAATAGAACATATCATTTAAATAAATCAACAACATTTGTTCTTTATTATAAATGAAAAACCTTTCTTGTCCAAACAAGAAACCAAATGATATTCTTAGTTAAGGTACATAACAACATTCATCTAATTCTAGTACAAGCCCAGAGGGCAGAGATAGATCATAAGTTCCTACAGCAACAGCAGCAACCCTTGCTCCATTGCCTACTCGTAGGTCCACCTCGCCCTTTGTCAATGCCCTGCTATTTCTCAGCCCCTGCACATTGGTACAAATGTGAGATGCACATCCGGTATCTAATACCCATGATGAAGAAATAGATAGATTGACTTCTATAACATTTATACCAAGTAGAAGTCTCACTTCTTCTTCTTAAGATCTTCCAGGTATGCCTTGCAGTTACGCTTCCAGTGTCCTGCTTCCTTGCAGTGGAAGCAAGCCCCTTCCTTGGCTACCCCTCCTTTGGGTTTAAGTTCTTTGCCTTTGCCCTTGGCTTGGGACTTTCCCTTACCTTTAGGCTTGCCCTTGCCTTTCTTCTTCTGCACCATCAAAATGGTGTCAGATTTACCCTTCTTAAGGTTAAGCTCAGCAGTTCTCAACATGCTGAGCATTTCAGGCAATGACTTATCAATTTTATTCATGTTATAATTCATGACAAATTGATTGAAGGCTTGTGGCAAAGATTGCAAGATCAGGTCAGTGGCCAGCTCTTGGCCAAGTGGGAATCCCAGCCTTTGTAGGTTTTCTACGTACCCAATCATCTTGAGTACATATGTACCTACGGGAGTCCCTTCTTGCATCTTGGACCCAAATAATGCCTTAGAGACTTCATATCTCTCATGCCTAGCTTGTCCTTGATATAGTTGACGAAGATGTCCAACCATATCATAAGCATTCATGAACTCATGTTGCTTCTGAAGCTCAGAGTTCATGGTCGTGAGCATTAGACATGACACATCTAATGCATCATCTTGATGCTTCTTGTAAGCATCTTTGTCAGCTCGCGAGGCACTGGCAGGAGGTGCCTCCGGAATGGGCTGCTCCAGGACGTACAACTTCCTTTCTTGGGTGAGAACAATTCTCAAGTTCCTGTACCAGTCCAGGAAATTTGCTCCATTGAGCTTGTCCTTCTCAAGGACAGATCGCAGAGAGAGAGTGTTCGTGGTTGTCGACATAGTTATCTACAACATACAATGCAGAGAATTAATATCATATTCCTTTTATCATTTAATTAGGCCTTTAATCAAATGATGCTCCCACTGAATTATAGGAATTTTATAGAATCGAGTTATGGATGTGGTCAAACCACATTTACTAGATTCATACAAACTAGCTATAATTCTTGCGGGACAAGATCCACATCATACTAAGCCTTGAGTTAGCTTTGGCTAAATCGCCCAAGACTTAGTACGATCGGTGGGTAACACATTACCGATTACATCTCTATGCAACTCTTGTTTATAGGATCAAGACCCACATTTACAAAAGACCTTGAGTTAGCTTTGGCTAAATCGCCCAAGATTTAGTGTAAATGCGATCTTGACCTATCGTTCCAACGATTGGAATATGCCTATAGTTCTACTCGATCCAATTGAGTTTAACTAGTTTTGCTCAATCTAATTGAGCTTACTCTAACCCAAGCATGATAGGCGGGACCAAGATTGTCCCTCCGCACCCTACCAAGATAATATGCGTTGCTCTGCTTTGGCAGATTCAACAACAACAAATGATCGAGGTAGTGATGGGTATCAAGGCTCGGTAGGCATTTTCGAGTTGATTCGATTATGATCTAATCTAATCGTAATGTGTATCTTATACGCGCTTTTCCAAGGCTCGGTAGGCCTTTATTATCCTATATTAGCATGCATCATATACATACATTCATTATTCTAGCATGCATCATATACATACAAGAAAATTATCCTAGCATGCATCATATACATACAAGCATTATTCTACTAGCATGCATCACACACATACAAGGAAAATCAATTAAATATATATATATATATATATATATATATATATATATATATATATATCAACATATATATATAAATAAATGTGATATAGTCATGGCCCTACTACGATCTTCTCAAGCCAATGAGAAGATCGGACGGTCAACCTAAGGCTAGCGGCTTTTCCAAGCGCTTCCTTTGACCGCCATGTGTCGTCGTCACCCTTCTCGTAATCTCGTCTTCAAGTGGACTTTCCACCGCTCCATTTTGTACATTACAAATATGAAACTCGAGTTACATTCGAGTCTAAAAACTAATTACAACTAGATTATCAAAAGAAGAGGTACGACGCGCAGGTCGCATACACTATACAACACGCACAACCACAAAACGGCACGCAGGCCGTATTATGAATTACAACACACATAATCCAATCAAATTGGGGTCATTGGGCCATGACAATCACATAATTATACATAATTCTAAATTATGTATTTTTACAGAAATTTCTATAATTTTTCCTAATTTTTTTTTTCAAATTAATGAGTCACCTCTCCGTAACGGTCCCGCTAAGCGGTTTCCGGGCGCGATCGCGGGACAAAGCCCCTTTCGGGGATAGGGCAGCGCCCATACTCGCAAAATTAACTTTGCGAGTGTCCCTACTACGATCCTACAGTGACTTAAGTCGCTGTCCCAAAAACCTAAAGCGAGAACTCGCCGTTTCGGAGAGTTTTTCTCGACGGTTGAAGCCTACAAGTGTCCCAACACTTGTTGCTTCGACTCTTTGAGAAAAATACCCAAAAATTCTATAAAATTAGGAAATTTACAGAAACATATAAATCTGTAATTTTTATATCTAATACAAAAATTACAAAGACGAAACACATACATGCTTCGCACGTGGCTCTGATACCACTGTTGGGTTTTTCCGAGCCGCAAAAATCGCTTTTTGCGTTGCGGAAACCTCGGAAGCCCCGGCCACGGATCCGTGCGAAGTATAAAATATAAAAACATGTATGTGCTTACAAAAAAACCCTAGATCTACCTTAGATCAAGAGGTTAGAACATTACCCTCGTAGCGATGCCCTTCGCTTATCCCGCTCGTCCAAAAGTTCGCCGGAACTCGAGAGTGTCAAGTGCACACTCCTCTATGGTATCCACACAAGCAATAGGTGGAGAAAGAGACAAACTTGAGTGTGCTAGCACTCCTAGAAGATCTCGGCAAGATGAGGTTGGGAGAGGTAGAGAGCTTGAGAGAAAAATTCCAAGGAAGAAGATGAAGTTAAGAGTGTAACTCACCAAAATGAATTCACCACACATAACCCCCAAAGTGGCCGGCCACTTCATAGAAGGGGGGTTACATGCATGCATGTAACTACCATGACCCTTGGTCTCCCTCATGATGCGGCACCAATTGACAAAGTCAATGATGATGTGGAGCATCATCATTGGCCGGCCATGCCAAGTCATCATCATGACATGGCATTTGGTCAAGTCAAACTTGACCTTTCATCTTCCCTCTCAAGTCAAGTCAAACTTATTGGAGCCCAATACCTATTGGACTCCTTGGGTTTACTAGGTATTCCTTAGGGATGACCTCCCTAGATACCCTCCTAGGCTTAGAAGCCTTGGTCATTTGGGTCTTGCCTAGGTCAATCCTAGAGGTAACTCCCCCTTTGACCTTCTTAGTGGCTTCCTTTGGTTTCCTTGAAACCCTAGCCACTAGGCACACACCTTGGTTACCATTAGGAATGACTTCTCTAGTAACCTTGGTCTTCCTAGACCTAGTTTGAGTTTCATAATTAAATGAAATATTGTGATAGATCTTTTTGGGCCTAGGCTTGCCCTTAGATGGTTTTTGTTTCCAAGGTCTTTGACTTTGACTTCTAGACCCTAGGCTTTGACTATTTGACCCTTTAAATTGATTTTGCATCTTCCTAAGGGTCTTTTCAAGTTTCTCAAGCCTTGACCTCAAGGCTTGGTTATCAACCTCTAATTTTTCTATTTTGGTGGGCCCATTGTGTCGTTGATTATTTTGGTCATTCCTAGGCATATGTCTAGATTTCTTGGAGTTAAAGCATAGGTGGTTCTCTATCTTCTTAATGTTTTCCTTAGGTAAAATAGTTTTTGGGACATTAGTCCCAAATTTCTCCTTCTTCCTAATGTGGACATTTTTAGCTCCTAGACAATACTCCCTATTTCTAGCATGCTGTTTATGATAAATAGCAAGATTGCTAACATTATTTCTAGCATGTTTTTGCCTATGATTTAAAGAATGAGAATTATTTAGATATACCTTAGGGTTTTCCTTATAGGCTCCCCCTACTTGTGATGCTCCCTTTTTGGTCTTCTTCTCCCCCTTTGGGCATTGACTCCGGAATGACCCGGTTGTCGGCATTTGAAGCAAATCACTTGCTCCTTGCTCTTCTTGGTGGGGACACCAGCATCCTTGCCTTTTTTGTTGACTTTTGGTGTCGGAGGAGTTTTCTTAATTTTCTTAGGGAATTTACTCTTGTAATGCCCATACTCCCTACACTCAAAACACATAATATGGATTTTATTTTGAATTGAAGTGTTTGAGTTACCTAGGGTGGTGGTGAGGGTCTCTTGAGCTTGTACATCACTTCTCCCCGAAGGAGATGGTTCTTCTTGCTCTTGCCCTTAACCCAGAGATCTAATCTTCTCCCCCTCAATCCTAGAGGTGGAGGCTTCTTCCACCTTTTCTTCTTCCACCGATCCGGATGTCGATTCTCGATCAACCTCCGAATCCTCACTTTCTTGTGAGGATGATGAAGCTTCTTCTTCGGGCTCTCTCTCTACTTGAGCCATGGATGGTTCTTCATGGAGCTTGGGCAATTTTTCCATAAATCCTTGGCATCTAGACATTCACCTAACCTAGACACAATATCATTAGACAATGAATTTAATATCAATTGCATTACCTTATCATTTCTCTCGAAGGCTTGGACTTGTTCTTCTGTCCATCTCTTCTTCTTGAGGTATCCACCTTTTGTAACTCTTGGAAATTCAAATCCCTTCAATAGGATCATCCAATCTTCGAAGTCCATCATGAAGAAGTTCTCCATTCGTGCCCTCCATTGCTCAAAACCTTCTTGTCCATAGAAGGTGTATGGAATTGGGGTGTTGATGTCCCAACCCAATTGTTCTTCAAATTCCATCTTTCTTCCTCTAGTGGTTTTGCTCCCAACGGTTAGTCCGTAGAAGAGCCCCGGGCTCTGATACCAATTGTAGGGGATCTCGTGACCGCTAGAGGGGGGTTGAATAGCTCGTATTCATTGTTTGATGGATTATGATCGTGTTCATCTCTACAAAGTTTGTTAGCACAGTGGAAATATTAAATGCAATAATAAAAGATGACAACACAATCACAACATGCAATATAATGTAGTTCGGAACCGAATGGTTCCTACTCCACGAATTGGGCTCGTAAGAGCCATAGTGATGCCAATCATACACAACTACTCAAATAACTCCTTCTCGGAATAATCCGGAGGCGACAATAAGAATGAAATACAAGTAAGATACAAATAAAATACACAAGAACACGTAAAGAAAACTTTACAAATGCACTTTTGGATGCTTGCTTTGTGGTCGCTTGAATTGCACTTGGAGACCCTAATTTGCAACAACAAATCACCCCAAAACTCCTCAAGAACCGATGCCAAATCCCTCCTCCATGAACTCCCTTTAAAGCTACTCCTTGGACTGGATTTCGCTTGGCAGTCGACTGATCGGGACCATCAGTCGACTGCCCCTGTAGCCGCTGTCTCACAACGACATGATCCATGTTGGATAAGTCCAATGGATACACCATCAGTCGACTGATGGCTCAATCAGTCGAGTGTTCGGGTCGATCACTCGACTGGAGAACCTTCTGTGCCCGAAATCCCAAGCATCAGTCGACTGATCACTAGATCGATCATCTCCAACAACGATCGTATCCCATATCCGCAATCCTACCGCAAGGTCACTTCCCACAGTCAAACCCTAGTTGACTCACACCAGTCAACTAACCCATGGTCCCAATCGACTGACACACCTCAAACATGAGATTTTAACCCAAGTATGGTGCCCCCATACTTGCCAGACCACCCATAGCCTAGACCTAAGCCTTCTAGCCACCTCCGTCAGCCTCACACCTATCGGATCCCTCTAAGTCATCCATGACTTTTTCATCCATACACTAGCCTTCAGGTGCTTCCATCGGCTATGTCATGCTAAGTTGATCTATACCGCCAAGGCACATTAGACTTACGTCGCCAAGACTCCCGCTTGGACTTTACGCCACCAACCATTGGACTTATGCTGCCAAGACTCCACCCTTGGACTTTATGCTGCCAATATCAAACCCCTTGGACTTTCCAAATGCCAAGACTCAAGATTGGACTTTACCTTGACAACCCATGTTGGACTTTTCAAGCCAAGACCCATGCTTAGACTTTCCTTTGCCAACCCATGTTGAAATTTCCCTTGCCAAGACCCATGCTTGGACTTTACATGCCAAGTACTCAAGACTTGGACTTTCCTAATGTCAAGTGTCCCACTTGGACTTTCCATGACAATGGTCAAACAATCGTCAAACATCAAATACTAACCTGGGTCGATTGCATCAGCAATCTCCCCAATACATGTCAGACATCAATGTTAGATATCCATGTCAAACATCAAAACACTTACTCGAGTCCGGTCAATCGTGACCTGGGCGATTGCACCAACACAAAGAAGAATAGGAAAGAGCAAGCCACCTCCTAAGCAAGAAGATGAATCCGAACCTGAAGACGAATCCGAGTCTGAATCCAAAGAGGAGGCTACGATATTGAACATGGTGCGGAGGATTGTTCGAAAAGAAAGATAGCTATCATAGAACAAAAAGAGGGCGCAATTCAAATCAAAGCAAAAGGGAGCAAAGAAAGTCTTTCGTGCAACTTGGGACAACGAAGAAGAAGGCATCGACAGAGCATACATGACAAGACCAGAAGAGTCCGAGTCAGAGTCCGAAGCCGAGTACAAATCTAACTACAACTCTGACTCCGACCCCAAAGACTACTTCGAGAAGAGACTAAAAGTCAAGGTTAGCCGTTCTTTAATTAGTACGTTTTATCATACAATTAAAATGCTAACTAGGAAATTAGCTAAGTCCGAGTCTAGGGTCGAGTCCTTGCTTGAGGAGGTTGAAACCCTCAAGCAAGAGGCCACTCTAACCTCTTCGACTAGTCGAGTTCGAGAGGAGGACCCAACTCGAGTTGAGAAACTCGAAGAAGAGAACTCCCTCTTGAAAGGACAAGTCCAAGAGCTCGAGGCTCGGTTTGACAAGTTCTCAATGGGGTCCAAGAATCTTAACCGACTTCTTGAAACTCAAAGAGTTGTGTACAATAGAGTCAGACTCGGGTTTAGTCCAAAGACTACGAATAGATCATATATGTCTATCGTAAATCGTAGTCATCAACGAGTCCAACCTTGGATCCCGAAGACTCTTAAATTCACATATAAGGACCAATAGGTATTGGATTCCCCAAGATCAAGTTCATTACTTGAATAGACCATATTGGTTCAATGATCTAGGGGGAGCTAATACCAAAATAGTATACCCGATAACTTAGCATGATCAAACTTTTATTTTACTTTTTAGAATGGCTAGAAAGGACAAGTAGTTAGTCAACTCTTTATAACATAGTATCAGGATGCGGCGAGATGATAGTATGTTAGGGAAATAAAGTCTCGTGTATTCGAGCTAGATAAGGCGTATCTAGCTTGATTTACTTGCTCGAGTGGAACTAGCTGAAGCTACCTCGCTGTATCCTAAACTAGTTAGACTAGGAAGTAATCTTAGGTGAATCAAGTTATCATTTTCCCAAACTTGGTTTTGTCTAAGGAAGTGGTCATTGATTCAGATCAAAGAAGGCCTTTGTGCCTCGCCATGACCTGGAAGCTAATTTATCGAAAAGGTGACTTGATGAGCTTAGGGTTAAATCTGAATCTAACCCACGGTTGACTAGCTTTAATTAAGTTCAAATCATCTCACAAAACATATAAGGTGAACAAATTCTGAGACACAGAATGGGTGAGATGATTAAGGAATAATTATAATATAAGTAACCTTTTTCAAAAGCCATCTATTTTTTAACTATTGTGCTTAAATGAATAATTATAATCGGCCAATATTAACTATACAACTCTCTAGATCAAAGATTAGCGCCCCCTAACTCTCTTATACCTCATATACTTGACTAAGGGGGAGAGCAAACTAACCCTAAGGGTTATAAATCTTTAAAGTTATTCTTGAATATTAGCTTATAAGTATTTTGAAAATAAAAGCTAAGTTTCAAAAACTTATTGTTGGTGCAGAGGGATATACTAAAAAGAGGAAACTTCACTTCCCACTTCAACTCGGTCGCTTGTTCATGGCGATTCCGTCTTCATCCCCAGATTAAAAAAATGAATCCTTGACAAAGAGGGATTACCCAACCTACCGCTCCATCGTCGTGCTATTCGATTAGAGTGGTCACTTGAACAAACTTGTTGTTCAAGCAACCTACCTCTATTCTTCGATTAGCCGCGGAATAGACGATGTACGGATCACCGATTTTTGTGTTTGTATTCGGGGTTCAAGTTAATTAGCCACATGCAAAATGTACAACATGCATAGAATAAGAAAAGATTCATAAACAAGAATTATACCTCTTGTTATACCTCTTGATCTTCTATTGTATGTCCTTCCTCTTTTTGAACGTCGTGTGGGCGATGATCTTCCAAAAGTCGAAGCCTCCTAGATCACATTCTTCCCTTCCTTGCTCGCTCCAAACAAAGGGAAGAATGAAGCGAAACTCTTCTTCCTATCTAGAACCGGCCACCAAGTCAATGGACTTGATGTTGCCGCCGGCCAAGGAGAAGAATAGGATCGCCGGCCAACCTTGAAGAAAGGTTGCCACCGGCCAAAGGAGAGGAGAGGGCGCCGGCCAAAGCTTGAGGGAGAGAGTCACCGGTCAAGGAAAGGAGGAGAAGAAGAAAACCTAATCCTCCTACTTTGTTGCCGCCGGCCCTAGGAGGAGCAAACCCTAGTAATCCAAGCTTGCCGCCCCAAACCCTAACCCTAGAAGCCTTCCTGCCCAAGCCAAACCCTAATCTCCCTTTTTTTTTTGTTTCACGCCCAAGCCTTGGTCCTTTTATAGAGCTAGGCTTAAGCCTCCTTTCAATCTCCATCGTTGAATCTAAGGATTTAATCTCAACCGTCGGATCTAGAGGTTTAATCTCCACCGTCGGATCTAAAGATTTAATCTCCACCATCGGATCTAGAGATTTAATCTCCACCGTCGGATCTAGAGTTTCATTTTCCATCATCGAATCTAGGCTCCATGAGGGTTTTAATAGGCTACAATAGGGACCATGAGGAGGAGTTGGATCTTGGCCACCCAATGGATCAAGCCCACATAATGTCCGATCCATTAATGATAATCCATTCTACTAGAGGATTATAATTGATCTACCTCACCAACCCCCATAAGTTAATATGGGCTCCATATATTTTTCGTACATATATCTCCCCGTGTTTAAGATCTCGAATATCCATCAATTAATTAAGATACTGACAATTAATTAATCAACATCTAACTCCATGTGTTGTTCCACTCAACCTTATCATCATGCCAGACCAAGTCCACCTGTAGGGTTTTCATGATGAGCCTTATGAGCTCCTCAAGGGGACATCATCATCCTAATATATAGGACATGATTTTCTTCTATAATCAATGACACACCATATAAATAATTCCATTTCCCAACTTACCGAGCTTATCGATTTACTCTATAAATCTCGCCCATTGGTAAATCAAAGAAATAAATACTAAGTATATATGCTTGTTATTATATCGGGATTAAGAGCATGTACAACATAATATCTGAGGTCCGATTCAATTATTTAGTCTGCAATATATCGAATCACCTCTAAGTCAGTCCTGCTCAATACACACAAAGTGTACTAGTGTAATTCTATGGTCAAGACAAATCAATACCAAATCACACTACAACCATTCCAATGGTTTGTCCATAACCATCTCGGTTGTGAACCTTTACTTATACTTTACAAGGAACTGATAACATGATCTCCTGTGTGACAGTGACACACTATGTTATCTACAATGTAATGTATTAAACAATATGCATAACCATAAATATGCAAACAATGATCTTGTGATTCTTATTTCAAAAATAAAGATGTTCACACAAAAGATAGACTTTTCAGTATACATCCGCCTTCAGCACATGTGCTGGACTACCCCAAATCCGAATATGTCTCAGACTAGGCTTTCGTCAGTCCACAATTCTGTGGGAGTAGAAGGCACTGATTTAGATGGTACCAAGTTTAGAATATACATTGTTGTATTTAGAGCATATCCCCAGAATGAATCTGGCAACTCATAATAACTCATCATCGATCTAACCATCTCCATAAGAGTCCTATTTCTTCGCTCTGCTACACCATTCTGTTGGGGTGTGCCAGGTGCAAACAATTGGGATTGAATCCCAGCCTCTGATAAGTAATTCCTAAACTCTCCCAAGAGGTACTCACCACCATGATCAGATCGTAGTGTCTTGATACTTTTACCTTGACGTTTCTCCACATCAGCCTTGAATTCTTTGAACTTGTCAAAGCATTCAGACTTGCAGCGCATCAAGTAAATGTATCAATATCTTGAATAATCGTCTATAAAAGAGACGAAATATTCAAAACCATCTCTTTCCTAGATAGACATAGGACCACACAAATCAAAATAAACCAATTCCACACATCTTTGGCTCTATACCCCTTGGCCTTAAAAGGCCTCTTGATCATTTTACCTTCCAAGAAAGATTCGCAGGTTTGGAAATCTTCCACCACTAATGAACCCTGAGGTCCATTAGCTATCAACCTTTGAATTCTGCTTAGGTTAATATGACCTAACCTTAGATGCCAAAGATATGTTTGGTTCATTCGAAGGTTCTTTTCTCTTATTGGAATTAGAAGATGAGTTATTTACTTCTATTTGCATCGTGGGAGATTTTGGTTCAAGGGTATATAAATTTCCTATCAATGCACCCGAACAGATAATCTCCCTATTCCTTTATATAACAACTCTGTCACTAAAAGAAATAGAATATCCATCCATAAACAATTTAGAAACTGAAATCAAATTCTTTCTAAATAAAGGTACACAAAGGCAATTTTTCAGAACCAAAACTTTATTTCTCTCAAAAGATAAATAAACATCTCCCACTACAACAGCCGCTACCTTCGTAGCATCGCCCAAGTAAACGGTAATCTCCCTCTCAGCCAGTTGTCTGGTTTCCTGGAATCCCTACAAGTATTGCAGACATGATCAGTGGCTCCCGTATCTACACACCAGGTGCCGGTAGATAACACCGCTAAACATGTTTCAATGACTAGGCCAAAAGATATACCTTTGTTCTGCTTCCGGTTGGGGCAATCCTTCTTCCAGTGTCCAGTCTGCTTGCAAGTGAAGCACTTGCCTTTCGGCTTATTCACTCCTCCCTGAGATCCTCCCACCACCTTTGCCCCACCTTGTTTCTTCTTCTTCTTGCCTTTCGACTTAGAAGTAGAAACCTTTTGGGCAACCATGACTTGAGCCTGAGCACTCTGACGAAAAAGCCCCTCTGTCGCCTGGAGTTCTATCAGAAGCTCCGCCAATGAATACAACCTTTTATTCATGTTGTAGTTCAAGCAAAACTGCTCAAAACTCCTAGGTAGAGACTGGAGAATGATATCGACCTAGGTTTCCCATCAATTTCAGCTCCAAGGACTTCCAGCTCATTCAAATGAGCCATCATCTTGAGAACATGATCCCTCACGGGTGTTCCCTCGATCATGGTGGTCGTCATCAAGTTCCTCATGGCTTCCTGCCTTGCAACCCGATTCTGGTGTCTGAAAAGCTCTTTGAGATTGAGCATCATGTCATAAGCTGTGGGCATGGCTTAATGCTGATGTTGCAATACATTTGACATAGAAGCCAAAATGTAACACCACGCTATCTCATCAGCCTTAATCCACTTCTTATAAATCTCCTTCTCCTTTTCCCCAGAATCATTCGTAGGCTTAAGAGGGCACTCTTCGAAGAGTACATATTTGTGCTCCTCAGCAGTCAAGACAATATCAAGATTCCTCTTCCAATCAACATAATTGGGTCCAGTAAGTTTATTCTCTTTCAGTATCACAGCAAGTGGGTTGAAAGTCATTTTGAAAAAACCTAAGAATCAAATAGATTAAAACACTAGATTTCAAGAAATTATTGATTCCTTAAACAATAAAATTTTAAAATCAACCAACACCTCAAAACACCGAGAATATCGTATGTCACGATCGTGTGGACGTATACGAATTCTACATTTATAAGAGGAGGTTTTACCCATTAATTTTACTATCTTGTCAATCTAACTTTTTGACAAATAAAATTAATAGTTGGTTCCTCTTCGGCCCTACAAATAAAAGCAGTGACTCCGATGGGGAGGATACTCCTATTTGCATCTAAGTGTTCACCATTACTTGGTACCAAGGCAATTATCTCGAGTTATGTGTCTTTCGATGAGGAAGTACACATGCTCCTTAATAATTCCCTATAACCATATTCGACCCTGTGATTCGCAAACAAACTCATCCGATGGGGAGGAAGGCACTCAGAGCTGACGCGCAAGTTTGTTTGCATCACATGTCAAATCGTAATGGAGGCCATGGGAATTTATAAAAATATCCCTCTCCCACTTAGTAATTTAAAATTGAGGAATTTTCCTAGGACACGACATACATATCAAACAAAAAGCAATAAATATGAAAAAGAAATATTTTCCAACTATTATGGCTTTTGTTCTCCAATATGCCTCCCATCGTATCACCATCTTGTCCGCTCCTCCCTACGCCATGTACAAGCCATCCGGAGATCCGAGCCGAGAATAACTATTTTAATTTACATCCATCGATCCTATACTCCATGAAGGAGTGTATATGAAATCTAGATCGAAAGTAAACTAGAATAAAAGAATGGCTAAACAATGTCGTACTTAATTACAAAATTAAATACTAGCCTCGTCAACCCCCAGGATTCGAATAATATACAATTACACACATACAATCACATACAAACATATGGCCATAATAGTTGGATCCTATGCCTGCAACCAAAAAGTTAGCCTACTCACATCCTACTATCATCCGACACATACAATATATGATAAGTGCATAAAATTAACCGAATCCTAAACACACAAAATCGGAAATCGTGGCTCTGATACCACTTGAAGGGAGGAAACTTCGCTTCCCACTTCAACTCGGTCGTTTGTTCATGGCGATCCCGTCTTCGTCCCCGAATTAAAAAAATTAATCCTTGACAAAGAGGGATTACCCAACCTACCGTTCCATCGTCGTGCTATTTGATTAGAGTGGTCACTTGAACAAACTTGTTGTTCAAGCAACCTACCTCTATTCTTCGATTAGCCATGGAATAGACGATGTACGGATTGCCGGTTTTTGTGTTTGTATTCGGAGTCCAAGTTAATTAGCCACTTACATAATGTACAACATACATAGAATAAGAAAAGATTTATAAACAAAAATTATACCTCTTGTTATACCTCTTGATCTTCTATTGTATGTCCTTCCTCCTTTTGGACGTCGTGTGGGCGACGATCTTCCAAAAGTCGAAGCCTCCTAGATCACGTTCTTCCCTTCCTTGCTCGCTCCGAACAAAGGGGGAGAAGAGCATAAGTTAAGGTGGAGTACCACAAAATTTAAGTTTAAAAAATTATTTCTTTCAAAACTCACCTAGGTTAAGGGCGGGTTCTTTTAAGTGAGTTTATCGTTTACTTTAATTATTTTTGTTAGTGAAAGCCCTAGAGTCAATCATGTGATGATTGTTGTATGGACTTTATTGTATTATATTCCTATTTATAAAGGCATGGTTATTATATTTACTTGTATTGGTGCCAAATAACTAAATATAATAATGTCCTTGAGTAGTAGGTTCTTATCTATATCAATCGATTGGTTGAATCGATAATGAGATGATATAGAGAACACTACTCTTAATCATTCCTAATCGAGTATTAACATTCAGGGACAATGTTAATGTGTAGAGACTAGCATGTAGGTCAACACGATGACTTGATCTCACAAGTCATGGATATGAGATATCAAGTTGACACATGGGTATGCATTGGAGAATGTATACTGAATGACCCGCCATGAGAAAGTATCATGGATCGTTATATGAGTGTCATATACTTTCTCATGTGGTAATTAGTATGACTATTAGTCCTTAGACCTGAAGTCACCATGGTTCCCTACATAAGGAGTTGCATACTTTGGCTTCGTCAAACGTCACCCGTAAATGGGTGGACTATAAAGGCGATTACTGGGTATGTAACAAATTATGCGGAGGGATGTGAGTGATGTAGATGGGATCTATCCCTCCTATATGATGAGGGTGACATCGATATTCTTGATAGAGTGAGACCACGAAGTGCATGGCCATGCCCAAATGAGTCAATATGAAATATTGAGCTCATTTGATTAGAGTGAGTCTACTTGGAGTTCAAGATATAGATTGTACCGAGGATGACACGGTCTATGCCTCAATTGGTCAATCTAGATGTCAAGGATAGAGGGACATTGTCACATATTGCGAGAGTCACAATTAGTAGTCACAAAGGTGATGTTGGAGCTCAACATTCTTGTAACTTGGGCAGCAATGATGTGTTTCTTGATACCGCTCATTGCTTATGTTCCTAAATTGGTTTAGGGACATTGCCAATGTTACAAGAACCTATAGGGTCACACACTAAGGGCAATTAGATGGAGATTAGGTTCATATGATGAACCATGAGGATTAGGTTCATGGGATGAACCAAATTGGATTAAGAGTAATCCTAATTAGACTAATTGAGTTGGACTCAATTTGATTCAAGTGTTGAATGAGTCTAATTTAGATTTGATTCATCAAATCAATTTAAATTAATGAATAGAGATTCATTAAATTAAATTGACTTGAATCAAATGGTTGGATTTGATCAACCATGGGAGATAAGAGGTCAAGTTTGACTTGACTTGAGAGGGAAGATGAAAGGTCAAGTTTGACTTGAACAAATGCCATGTCATGATGATGACTTGGCATGACCAGCCAATGATAATGCTCCACATCATCATTGAATTAGCATGTAGTGCCACCTCATGAGGGAGACCAAGAGCCATTGGCTCTTGGAGGAGTTACATGCATGCATGTAACCCCCCCCCCTCCCCCCCTAAGAAAAGTGGTCGGCCACTATTACCATTAGATGAGATTTATTTTGGTGAGTTACACAACTTCATCTTCTTCCTAGGATCACCCTCTCAAGCTCTCCAAACCTCCTTGGCCAAAATTCCTAAAGGGTGCTAGCACACTCTAAGGTATTTTTCTCCACCTATTGCTTGTGTGGATACCAATAGAGGAGTGTGCACTTGACACTCTCGAGTTCCGGCGAACCTTTTGGACAAGCGAGATTTCCGAAGGGTGTCGCATCGAGGGTAACTTCTTATCATGTAGATCTAAAGGTATTAAACACATACATGTTAGTTTTATATTTTATACTTCACACGGATCCGTGGTCAGCAAAGTACACGTAACCGAACGAAAGCGGTTTTGCGGCTCGAAACCCAACAAAGGGTATCGAGCCACTTACATGTATGTGTTTCATTTTTGTAGTTTTTATATTAGATATAAAAATTACAGATTTTTATGTTTCTGTAAATTTCCTATTTTTATAGAAGTTTTGGGTATTTTTCTCGAAGAGTCGAAGCAACGAGTGTTGGGACACTTATAGGCTTCAACCATCGAGAAAAACTCTCCGAAATGGCGAGTTCTCACTTTAGGTTTTTGGGACAGCGACTTAAGTTGCTGTAAGATCATATTAGGGACACTCACAAAATTTATTTTGCGAGTAGGGGCACTGACCCTATCCCCGAAAGGGGCCTTGTCCCACGATCGCGCTCGGAAACCGCTTAGCGAGACCGTTACGGAGAGGTGACTCATAAAATTGAAAACAAAATAGGAAAAATTATAGAAATTTTCTGTAAAAATACATAATTTAGAATTATGTATAATTCTGTGATTGTCATGGCCCAATGACCCCAATTTGATTGGATTATGATGTGTTGTAATTCATAATACGGCCTGTGTGCCGTTTTTGTGGTTGTGCGTGTTGTATAGTGTATGCGACCTGCGCGTCCTACCTCTTCTTTTAAAATTCTAGTTGTAAATAGTTTTAGACTCAAATGTAACTCGAGTTTCATATTTGTAATGTACAAAATGGAGTGGTGGAAAGTCCACTTGTAGACGATGTTACGAGAAGGGTGTCGACGACACATGGCGGTCAAAGGAAGCGCTTGGAGAAACCGCTAGCCTTAGGTTGACCGTCCGATCTTCTCATTGGCTTGAGAAGATGGTAGTAGGGCCATGACTACATCACAGTTAATTATATATATATATATATATATATATATATATATATATATATATATATGTGATGCATGCTAGTAGAATAATGCTTGTATGTATATGATGCATGCTAGGATAATTTTCTTGTATGTATATGATGCATGCTAGAATAATGTATATATGTATGTGATGCATGATAATATAGGATAATAAAGGCCTTAATGCGTATATGATATACATTACGATTAGATTAGATCTTAATCGAATCAACTCGTAAATGCCTACCAGGTCCTTGATACCCATCACTACCTCGATCATTTGTAGTTGTTGAATCTGCCAAAGCAAAGCAACACATATTATCTTGGTAGGGTGCGAAGGGACAATCTTGGTCCCGCCTATCACGGCTTGGGTTAGAGTAAGCTCAATTAGATTGAGTAAAACTAGTTAACTCAATTGGATCGAGTAGAACTATAGGCATATTCCAATCGTTGGAAAGATAGGATAAGATCGCATTTACACTAAATCTTGGGCGATTTAGCCAAAGCTAACTCAAGGTCTTTTGTAAATGTGGGTCTTGATCCTATAAACAAGAGTTGCATAGAGATGTAATCGGTAATGTGTTACCCACCGATCGTACTAAGTCTTGTGCGATTTAGCCAAAGCTAACTCAAGGCTTAGTATGATATGGATCTTGTCCCGCAAGAATTATAGCTAGTTTGTATGAATCTAGTAATGTGGTTTGACCACATCCATAACTCGATTCTACAAAATTCCTATAATTCAGTGGGAGCATCATTTGATTAAAGGCCTAATTAAATGATAAAAGGTATATGATATTAATTCTCTGCATTGTATGTTGTAGATTACTATGTCGACAAACATGAACACTCTCTCTCTGCATTCTGTCCTTGAGAAGGACAAGCTCAATGGAGCAAATTTTCTGGACTGGTACAGGAACCTGAGAATTTTTCTCACCCAAGAAAGGAAACTGTACATCCTGGAGCAGCCCATTCTAGAGGCACCTCCTGCCACTGCCTCACAAGCTGACAAAGATGCTTACAAGAAGCATCAAGATGATGCATTAGATGTGTCATATCTAATGCTCGCGACCATGAACTCTGAGCTTCAGAAGTAACACGAGTTCATGAATGCTTATGATATGGTTGAACATCTTCGTCAACTATATCAAGGACAAGCAAGGCATGAGAGATATGAAGTCTCTAAGGCATTGTTTGGGTCCAAAATGCAAGATAGGACTCCCGTAGGTCCATATGTACTCAAGATGATTGGGTACGTAGAAAACCTACAAAGGCTGAGATTCCCACTTGGCCAAGAGCTAGCCACTGACCTGATCTTGCAATCTTTGCCACAAGCCTACAATCAATTTGTCATGAATTATAACATGAATGAAATTGATAAGCCACTGCCTTAGATGTTCATCATGTTGAGAACTACTAAGGTTAACCTTAAGAAGGGAAAATTTGACACCATTTTGATGGTGCAAAAGAAGAAAGGCAAGGGAAAGCCTAAAGGTAAGGGAAAGTCCCAATCCAAGGGCAAGGGCAAGGAACTGAAACCCAAAGGAGGGGTAGCCAAGGAAGGGGCTTGCTTCCATTGCAAGGAAGCTGGACACTGGAAGTGTAACTGCAAGGCATACTTGGAAGATCTTAAGAAGAAGAGAAGTGAGACTTCTACTTCAAGTATAAATATTATAGAAGTCAATCTATCTATTTCTTCATCATGGGTATTAGATACCGGATGTACATCTCACATTTGTACCAATGTGCAGGCGCTGAGAAATAGCAAGGCATTGACAAAGGGCGAGGTGGACCTACGAGTAGGAAATGGAGCAAGAGTTGTTGCTGTTGCTGTAGGAACTTATGATCTATCTCTGCCCACTGGGCTTGTACTAGAATTAGATGAATGTTGTTATGTGCCTGCTTTAACTAAGAACATAATTTTGGTTTCTTGTTTGGACAAGAAAGGATTTACATTTATAATAAAGAACAAATGTTATTCAGTTTATTTAAATGATATGTTCTATTGTAGTGCACCTCTAATGAACGGACTCTACTTTCTAGACTTAGAGAGCCCTATCTATAACATAAGTACCAAAAGGTTCAAGTCAAATGAGTTGAACCAAACCTATCTCTGGCATTGTCGCTTAGGTTACATAAATGAGAGTCGCTTATCTCATCTCCATAAGGATGGGCTGCTAGACTCATTTGATTTTGAATCATATGAGACATGCGAGTCTTGCCTTTTAGGCAAGATGACCAAGACTCCCTTTAGTGGACACAGCGAAAGAGCAACTGATTTGTTAGGACTTATACATAGTGATGTATGTGGTCCTTTAAATGTTGCTGATAGAGGTGGTTACAGGTACTTCATTACATTTACTGATGATTTCAGTAGATATGATTATGTGTATCTTATGACACATAAATCAGAATCCTTTGAAAAGTTCAAAGAATTCAAGAATGAAGTACAAAACCAGCTTGGCAAGATTATTAAGATACTTCGATCAGATCGAGGTGGTGAATACCTTAGCCATTAGTTTCGTGACTATCTAGTTGAGTGTGGGATTCTATCCCAACTCACTCCTCCTGGAACACCATAGTGGAATGGTGTATCCGAAAGGAGGAATCGTACTCTATTAGATATGGTATGATCTATGATGAGTCACACAGATCTTCCTATATCCTTTTGAGGATATGCTCTAGACACAGCAACCTTTACCCTTAACCGTGTACCATCCAAAGCTGTGATAAAGACACCATATACGATATGGATAGGGAGAAATCCCAAGATGTCTTTCATGAGGATTTGGGGTTGTGAGGCTTACATTCGACGTCAAGTCTCAGACAAACTGGGACCCAAATTCGATAGGTGCTATTTTGTTGGATATCCCAAAGATACAAAGGGATATTACTTCTACATTCCCAGTCAGCACAAAGTGTTTGTAGCAAAGACTAGGGTTTTTCTAGAAAGGGATTTTGTTTCTAGAAAACTAGTGAGAGTACGTTCGATCTTGAAGAAATTCAAGATAAGGACCATAGCACTGAGGCCTTGATGGAGGTTGAACAGGAACCACAAAGTGTTGTGGGTGATGAGGTTGTTGCACAAAGAGTTGTGGAACGACCACCTATTCAGGTAGACCTACCTCTGCACAGATCTGATAGGGTACGTCGTCAGCCTGAGAGATACTCATTTCTCTTGTCTGACCATGATGACGTAATGCTGATTGAGAATGAGCCTACCTCCTATCAGAAAGCTGTGATGAGCCCAGATTCTGAGAAATGGCTAGAGGCCATGAGATCCGAGATGGAATCCATGTACACCTGTTGGAATGTATACTGAAAGCCTAGCTCTTTTTGTATGAACATTTTTATTTTGAAATAAGAATCACATGATCATTGTTTGCACTTTATATTTATTATATGTGTGCATATTGTCTAATATTTTACATTGTAGATAACATGGTGCTTGGTGTGGCACAGAAGATCATGTTATCAGTCCCTTGTAGAATATAAGTAGAGGCTCACAACCAAGATGGTTTTGGACAAACCATTGGCATGGTTGTAGTGTAGCTTGGTATTGGTTTGTCTTGACCATAGAGTTACACTAGTACACTTAGGTGTATTGAGCAGGACTGACATAGAGGTGATTCAATTTATTGATGACTACATAATTGAATCGGACCTCGGATATTATGTTGTACATGCTCTTAATCCCGATATAATAACGGGCACATGTACTTAGTATTTATTTCTTTGATTTACCAAAGGGTGAGATTTAGAAGGATTAAATCAATATGCCCGGTAAGTTGGGAAATGATATTATTTACATGGTATGCCGTTGATTATAAGAGGAAACTGTGTCCTATATATAGGTTGATGATGTCCCCTTGAGGAGCTCATAAGGTTCATCATGTAAACCTTGCAGGTTGACTTAGTCAACATGATGATAAGGTTGAGTAGTACTACTCGAGGAGTTAGATGTTAATTAATTGATGGTCAGTAAATCAATTAATTGATGGACATTCGATATTTTAAACACGGGTAGATGGATGTACAAATAATATATGGAGCTCATATTATCATATGGGGGTTGGTGAGGTAATTCAATGATGATCCTCTAGTGGAATGGAACATCATTGATGGATCAAGTTTGTGTGGTTCCGATCCATCGGGTGGCCAAGATCCAACTCCTCGTCATGGTCCCTATTGTAGCCTATTAACACCTCATGAAGCCTAGATCCAATGATGGAAAACAAAACTCTAGATCCGACGGTTGGGATGAAACCCTAGATCCGACGGTTGGGATGAAACCCTAGATCCGACGGTTGGGATGAAACCCTAGATCCGACGGTTAGGATGAAACCCTAGATCCGACGGTTGGGTTGAAACCCTAGATCCGACAGTTGAGATTAAATCCCTAGACCCAATGGAGGAGATTAAACCAAGGCCTAAACCTAACTCTATATATATGGGCTTAGGCTTGGGCAGCAAAAAAAGAATGAAAAAAAAAAGAGAAAAACCTAATTGAGATAAGGTGGCTTGGGTGGCAAGAAAGGAGGAGGCTAGGGTTAGGGTTTGGTTCATGGTGTTGGGCGGCAACAAGGAAAAGGGAGCTTCTTCTTCTTCTTCCCAATGGTTGCCGGCACCCTTCTTCCTCCTTCCTCTTTGGTTTGGCCGGCACCCAAGCTTCTCCCCTTGATCTATGGCTTGTGGTGGATGAGATGAGGGTTGCTTCCCATGGGCGGCAAGAAATAAGAGGAGGCTAGGGTTAGGGTTTGGTTGTTGGTGTTGGGCGGCAACAAGGAGAGGGAGATTCTTCTTCATTTTCTTTTGATGGCCGGCCCCTCTACCTTCTTCCCTCTACCTTGGCCAAAGCTCAATCTATTCTACTTCCCTTCATCCTTAGCCGGAAATTAAGGGGAGCCTAGTTTAGGGTTTGGGCGGCAACAAGGAGAAGGGGTGTTTTCTTTCTTCTTCTCCAAGTGTTGGCCGGCACCCATGCCCTTGTTGTTTCTCCTTTGGTTGGTTTCCATACTCCATTTTATCTTCCTTGGCCGGCGGCAGCATCGAGTTTATTGACTTGGTGGCCGGTTCTAGAAAGGAAGATGAGTTTTGTTTTAGGATCTTCCTTTGTTCCTAGTGAACAAGGAAAGGAAGATCGGTGATCTAGAAGGCTTCAACTTTTGGTAGATCGTCGCCCACACGACGTCCAAAAGGAGGGAGGACATACAATAGAAGATCAAGAGTATAACATGAGGTATAATCTTGTTTATTTTGATTAATGTTCTTTTGTATTATGTTTATAATTGCTTTTCAATTATATGCATGTATTATGTGGATGTTTACTTTATGTATGTGTTGATTATACATGTCTATATTCATATGTATTTGTATAATCATGGACCCCGAAGATAAACACAAGAACCAGCGATCCGTCCGTCGTCTCTTCCGCGGCTAACCGACTAGAAGAGTTTTGTTGCTTGAACAACTAGTTTGTTCAAGCGATCGCTCAAGTCGTTAGCACGATGACGAATTGGTTGTGCTTAGGAAACTCATCCCATCCGGATTAGTTTTTCATTAGTGAAAATTTTAATCCGGGGACATGGGAGCTGATGAGCCTCCGAAGCCGATTCCCAACAATGTTGGTGCAGTGGGCACCAAAGTCGAACCGGTATTTTGATTATGGCAAAAGGCTCAATAGTTAAGGGTATATTTGTTATCTTACGAGCTCAATTAAGTGTGCAGAAATGCTAAAGTTGAGCGGAAGGTCTGCGACACCCGGTGGGAACCGAGGTGGTCGGGCAACGCCAGAGGGACTTCGGAGGAAGCCGAGGTACTCGGGTGAAGACCGGAAGCGAGGCTACAAGGTAAGCTCGTGTGAAAGCGAAGCAAGGTCGTTAAGCGTAGATCCGACCCAATACCTCCAATGGAAGGTCTAGGTCGAGATCAGATGGTTAGAACCATCATACTTTATATTTTAAGCTAACTTGTACTGCAGTCCAAAACCCTTTGACTACAGTCAACTGCTAGTCAAGTTCCAGCCTCGAGAATAGCTCGAATTTCAAGGGGGTGAATTTGGACTTGACTCGTGTTTTGGTACAAAGGGTGATGTGGCATCAAGGTGGACATCCAAACCATCACCAAGCTTCCTTGTGGTGGACGCCCAAAATAAGGTGAGTTGGCACAAGATGGTTGGCTCCCATGATGTGGCACAAGTTGAATGGCTCCAACAAGTTGGCGCCCAAGGAGGTTGGAGGTGGCACAAGGTGGTTGGATGAAACACCTCATCCTCAAGTTGGCGCCCAAGGAGGTTGGAGGTGGCACAAGGTGGTTGGATGAAACACCTCATCCTCAAGTTGGCGCCCAAGGAGGTTGGAGGTGGCACAAGGTGGTTGGATGAAACACCTCATCCTTGAGTTGGCGCACAAGAAGGTTGGAGGTGGCACAAGGTGGTTGGATGAAACACCTCATCCTTGAGTTGGGATAAGAACCTCACCTTGGACACTAGTGTTAATATAAACGAAGATGTAGAAGGAAAACCCGTTGACCTAAAATACTATAGGAGCGCAATAGGAAGTCTCCTATACTTAACCGCGAGCCGACCCGACATTTTATTCGCGGTAAGTATGTGCGCAAGGTTACAAACCTGTGCCAAGGAGTCTCACCTAACCCTAGTCAAGCGTATCCTTAGATATCTAAAGGGCACGCTAAACGTAGGTATTTGGTACCCTAGATCTACCGAGTTTAATCTAATCGGCTACTCCGACTCCGACTATGCCGGTAGTAAACTCGATAGAAAGAGCACGAGTGGTTGTTGTCAAATCCTCGGCTCGAGTCTAGTAAGTTGGTGCAGTAGGAAGCAGCATTGCGTTGCCTTATCTACCACCGAAGCCGAATACGTTGCGATGGGTGAGTGTGTCTCTCAGCTCCTGTGGATGAAGCACACTCTCCAAGACTTTAGCTTAATCTTTAACAACATTAAAACCTACATAGATAACATTAGTTCAATTAACTTAACTAAAAATCCAATATGTCATTCTAGGACAAAACATATAGAAGTTAAACACCACTTCGTTAGGGAACATGTAACTAATGGAACTATACAACTAGAGTATGTTGAGTCCAAATCAAACCTAGCGGACATCTTCACCAAACCACTACCCGAAGCCGAATTTAGTTTATTAAGACGAAAGTTAGGTATGTGCGTAATAGAGTAGGATTTAAATTTTTCTATATATGTACTCTACTTTTGCTTCTTTTTATGAAATTAGCCTAAGTCTTACCTTAGAAATCATATACCTATAGATTTAAGGAGCCAACACATCTCACAACACATAGGACTAATGTGTTTGTGTACTTAGCCAATGAGAGCGTGAGATGTTAGGACCTTACTCCTGGTTCCAGATGTAGATTCAGTGCATCGACATGAACCATGGAGTATAATTATTTAAAATTAATCAACTCCTTCAAGACTTATTGATCATTCTATATCAATCAAGTCCAACCGGAGTTGTACATTTTAGATGAACATATTTTCAAGCTTATTATTATTTTAAAAAAAAATATATATATATATATTTATATTGGGAACTTGCTTGGACTTACAAACCTTAAAATATATTTACAAACTTTTTGAGTTAAGGCAAAAGGGGGAGAAAGTCACAAAAGTAAGGTTGGTATCAGAGCCGGGGGCGCTAAGATTCGGTGAAACCACCAATCTAGCTTTGTTTTTCTTTTTTTTTACAGATTTTTTATTTATTTATTTCTGTTTTCGTATAATTATTTCACTTGCTTATCTTCTCCTACATATAGAATTGCATTAGAGGCTTTAGGATCCGGATAAGGTTGTCCTTCGGGTTAGATCCCGAGTAAGGTTGTCCTCCGGAACTTCAACGACATTCGCATTTGATTGTTTATTTCTTTTTGCAAGTTACATTTTATATATCTTTTTTTTACTTCCCGCACTACTAATCCAAGACGAAAGTCTTGGAATATTCTTTCCGTGTGTGTTTTGCAAGATTCTTTTTGTTCTTCTTCTTGTTTTTAAATGGCCCATCTCGAAGGGTTTAGCATCACCGACCCCGTTTTACAACGGTAATGACTTTCCTTATTGGAAGGGTCGGATGGAATGCTTTCTTAAAACCCAAATCGAGATGTGGATCGTAATCCAAACCGGTTTCACACTTCCTAATGAAGATGGTGAATCTTTGGGTTACGATCAATGGTCAAATTCCATGAAAAACAAGTAGAAGCCGATGCCAAGGCAACTCAAATCTTGCAATGTGGGTTGTCCAAGGAAGAGCTCAACCGCGTCGGCCCTTCATTAGTGCAAAGGACTTATGGACCAAGCTAGTGGAACTACACGAAGGCACCGACGACACGAAGGTATGTAAAAGAGATTTACTTTTAAATAAATTGTATAACTTGAAAATGCAGGAAAACGAGACCGCAACTCAACTACATGCTCGTATCCAAGACATCGTCAACCAACTCCATGCCATCGGACAAAAGGTCGAGAATCGCGACCTTATCAGGTATTCTCTTAACTCGTTTCCTAGGACCACCTTGTGGGCATCCATGGTCGATGCCTACAAGGTCTCCAAGGACCTTTCTAAGATTAGGTTAGACGAATTGTTTTCGGAACTTGAATTACATGAGCAAACTAACGTGGTCCAGGCCGAGAAGAGTATTGCGTTAGTTGCAGGTTCCAAGAAGAAGAAGCCCCCAAGCAAGCCACCCCCGGAGGAAGAAGACGATATCCAAGCTCTAATGGCCAAGCCGACCGAGCACGACTCCGAAACCGAAGAAGAGTCCGAGTCCGAATCCGATGATGAGCTTCCATTCAAGACAAGCCACGGATCCGTATCCGGTTCAAAAGAATCATTAAGGGTAAGTCGGTCGTTACTTAATACTTTGTATGGTGCAATTAAATTTTTAAATAAGAAACTAGCTAAGTCCGAGTCCAAGGTCGAGACCCTAATTGAGGAGGTTAACCTCCTCAAACATGAGGTCTCCCTAACCTCTTCGACTACTCGTATTCAAGAGGAGGACTCAACTCAAGTTGAAAAGCTTGAAGTTGAGAACTCACTTTTGAAAACACAAGTCGAAGACCTTAGGAACACGTTGGAAAGGTTCACTTTGGGATCCAAGGGACTTGACCTCTTACTTGGATCACAAAGGGCCGTGTACAACAAGGCCGGACTCGGGTTTAACTCAAATACAACCAATAAGTCATATATGTCTATAGTAAACCAACATAAGAAAAATGTCCAAGCATGGGTCCCTAAGATCACTTTGATTTCAACTTTAGGTCTCCCTACCTATGTCTAAATTCATAGATCAATATCCATAAATAGACATGTTCAAGCCAAGCAAATGACAAGAATTCAAGAGCTCTCAACACGCCGTCGTAACGCCGCTACTACTACTCACATTTGCTACGACGAAGTGCCGCCGACAACGAAAGCTACATCTTCTACTTATAAGAGTTGTCGGTATATTTATTTAAGTTCTACTTCTTTAAATTGTCTTTGTGCTTTAATCGTAACAAGGAAAGGGGGAGTGTCCCTTTGCCTTGATTTCTTTTTGTAATCGTTGCTCCTACTTCCAACGAAGAGGAGTGGTTTTAGTGAATTGCCCTCCGTACGTGATCAAGGATCACTAGGGCCGTGGATTAGCAATCGAAAGATTGTGAACCACGTAAAAATATCTTGTCTACTTTATATTTCCGCTGTGCACTCTCTACTTGCTTTTTACTTATTGCAAAAGTTTTTTAACGACACCGTATCGCTATTCACCCCCCCCCCCCTCTAGCGACACTTTCGATCCAACAAACAACACCAACCAAGTATGGACTTTGGTTGATCCACCTGAAGGGGTCAAACCCATTGGGTGTAAGTGGGTCTTTAGGAGAAAGACTGACATGGATGGACTTACGCATACCTATAAGGGCCGATTGGTGGCTAAAGGTTTCAAGCAAATTCATGGTATTGACTATGATGAAACCTTTTCCCAAGTGGCGATGTTTAAGTCCATTCAGATCTTGCTTGTTATTGCACCATACCACGATTATGAGATCTGGCAGATGGATGTCAAAACTGCGTTTCTGAATGGAAACTTACTCGGGGATGTGTACATGACACAACCTGAGGGTTTTGAAGATCCACAGCATACTGGGAAAGTATGCAAGCTGCAAAGGTCCATTTATGGGCTAAACCGAGCCTCTCGGAGCTGGAATCTTTGATTCGATGATGCGATCAAACAGTTTGGTTTCATCAAGAATGAAGATAAACCCTGTGTCTACAAGAGGGTTAATGGGAACACAGTTGTCTTCCTTGTATTGTATATGATGACATACTGCTCATTGGGAATGACATCCCTTCGCTACAGTCTGTGAAGACTTGGCTGGGGACGTGCTTCTCAATGAAGGACTTAGGTGAAGCAGCCTGTATTCTAGGCATCAAGATCTATAGAGATAGATCTAAGAGATTGCTTGGCCTAAGTCAGAGTACATACATTGACACGGTATTACTACGGTTTGCCATGTAGAATTCTAAGAAGGGGCTTCTGCCGATGTCACATGGTGTGAGTCTTTCGAAGACTCAAAGTCCCTCTTCTAGAGAGGAGAGAGACTGCATGGATAAGATCCCTTACGCATCTGCTATAGGATCTATCATGTACGTCATGCTGTGTACTCGTCCTGATGTCTCGTATGCTTTGAGTATGACGAGTAGATACTAGTTAGATCTAGGTGAGCGTCACTGGATAGCAGTCAAGAATATTCTTAAGTACTTGAGAAGGACTAAAGAATATTTCTTGATATTTGGAGGCGATGAGGAGCTAGTTGTATAGGGTTACAACGATGCCAGCTTCCAAACTGACCAGGATGATTATAGATCACAGTCAGGGTTCGTGTTTTGTTTGAATGGTGGCGCTGTGAGCTGGAAGAGTTCGAAGCAGGACATAGTTGATGATTCTACAACAGAAGTCGAGTATATCGCTGCATCTGTGGCAGCAAAGGAGGCAGTTTGGATCCGCAAGTTCATTACTGAGCTTGGGGTGGTTCCTAGCATTGCAGATCATATAGAGATCTATTGTGACAACAATGGAGCGATTGCACAGGCTAAGGAACCTCGCTCACACCAGCGGACCAAACACATACTACGGCACTTCCATCTCATTCGAGAGATTATCGATAGAGGAGATATGAAGATTTGCATAGTACCCACAGAGGCTAACATCGCAGATCCCTTGACCAAGGCTTTGGCATAGAAAAAACATGATAGTCACACTAGGTCATTGGGTAATAGATACTATGGTGATTGGCACTAGTGCTAGTGGGAGATTATTAGTGAAAGTCCTAGAGCCAATCATGTGATGATTGTTGTATAGACTTTATTGTATCATATTCCTATTTATAAAGGCATGGTTATTATATTTACTTGTATTGGTGCCAAATAACTAAATATAATAATGTCCTTAAGTAGTAGGTTCTTATCTATATCAATCGATTGGTTGAATCGATAATGAGATGATATAGAGAACACTACTCTTAATCATTCCTAGTCGAGTATTAACATTCAGGGATAATGTTAATGCAAAGAGACTAGCATGTAGGTCAAAACGATGACTTGATCTCACAAGTCATGGAAGTCATGGATATGAGATATCAAGTGGACACATGGGTATGCATTGGAGAATGTATACTGAATGATCCGCCATGAGAAAGTATCATGGATCGTTATATGAGTGTCATATACTTTCTCATGTGGCTATTAGTATGACTATTAGTCCTTAGACCTGAAGTCACCATGGTTCCCTACAAAAGGAGTTGCACACTTTGGCTTCGTCATACGTCACTCGTAAATGGGTGGACTATAAAGGCAATTACTAGGTATGTAACAAATTATGCGGAGGGATGTGAGTGATGTAGATGGGATCTATCCCTCCTATCTGACGGGGGTGACATCGATATTCTTGATAGAGTGAGACCATGAAGTGCATGGCCATGCCCAAATAAGTCAATATGAGATATTGAGCTCATTTGATTAGAGTGAGTCTACTTGGAGTTCAAGATATAGATTGTACCGAGGATGACACGGTCTATGCCTCAATTGGTCAATCTAGATGTCAAGGATAGAGGGACATTGTCACATATTGTGAGAGTCACAATTAGTAGTCACAAAGGTGATGTTGGAGCTCAACATTCTTGTAACTTGGGTAGCAATGATGTGTTGCTAGATATCGCTCATTGCTTATGTTCCTAAATCGGTTTAGAGACATTGTAAACGTTACAAGAACCTATAGGGTCACACACTAAGGACAATTATATGGAGATTAGGTTCATATGATGAACCATGAGGATTAAGTTCATGGGATGAACCAAATTGGATTAAGAGTAATCCTAATTAGACTAATTGAGTTGGACTCAATTTGATTCAAGTGTTGAATGAGTCTAATTTAGATTTGATTCATCAAATCAATTTAAATTAATGAATAGAGATTCATTAAATTAAATTGACTTGAATCAAATGGTTGGATTTGATCAACCATGGGAGATAAGAGGTCAAGTTTGACTTGACTTGAGAGGGAAGATGAAAGGTCATGTTTGACTTGACCAAATGCCATGTCATGATGATGACTTGGCATGACCGGCCAATGATGATGCTCCACATCATCATTGACTTAGCATGTGGTGCCACCTCATGAGGGAGACCAAGAGCCATTGGCTCTTGGAGGAGTTACATGCATGCATGTAACCCCCCCCCCCCCCCCCTCCCTAAGAAAAGTAGCCGACCACTATTACCATTAGATGAGATTTATTTTGGTGAGTTACACAACTTCATCTTCTTCATTGGATCACCCTCTCAAGCTCTCCAAACCTCCTTGGCCAAAATTCCTAAAGGGTGCTAGCACACTCTAAGGTATTTTTCTCCACCTATTGCTTGTGTGGATACCAATAGAGGAGTGTGCACTTGACACTCTCGAGTTCCGGCGAACCTTTTGGACAAGTGGGATTTGCAAAGGGCGTCGCATCGAGGGTAACTTCTTATCATGTAGATCTAGAGTAGATCTAAAGGTATTAAACACATACATGTTAGTTTTATATTTTATACTTCGCACGTATCCGTAGCCGGGGCTTCCGAGGTTTCCGCAACACAAAAAGCGGTTTTTGTGGCTTGGAAAACCCAATAATTTATTCAGTCCATCTGTGTTGTCAGATCTTCAATCGATCACTGGCTAATCCTGCCAACTAGGTATCCAGTCGACTGGCACATATCCAGTTGACTGGAATTCATTCAGTCAACTGATCTCTACAAAATGAGATTAGCACAAGCAGATAATATAAAACATGATAGCAATAGTAATACTGCTCGATATTGACTTCTAAGTCCCATGCGGACTCTCCGTCGGATCGATGCCTAGCTTTGTCCCCCTGCAGAGGACTCGGCCTCACCTTTCCACTTGATGCTTACCTATCGGCTGCTCTACCGGACTTACCATTTTTGACATCCGATCTAACCCACCGGGCTTCCACCAGCTGTCTGGTCTACCTGACCCAGTTGGACTTTTTATCGATTGTCTGGTCTCTTGACCCAACCGGTCTTCATGCCAAATGTACGGTCCACTCGACCCATCTATACTTCATGTCTAGTGTCCAATCCTTCTGATCTGTCAAGACATCTGCCTAGTATCCGGTCAACACGACCTACTAGGACTTCCTGTTAAGCCTGCACACTTAACCCTCATATCAGAACACAAGTAAATCCTAACTTTAACTATGGTGCATACATCAAAACTAAGGAGTGGTGCTCTTTGCACCAACATCCTTTAATAAGATGACAAATTCAAGTAAAGGGTATAATGGGAAAGGTTTAGGTGTTAGGAGGCAAGAACTACCAAAGGATAGGAAAGGTTTGGGCCACAAACCTAAGTCCAAGGTAGATAAGCCTACCTATCACAATATTCCATTTAATTATGGAACTACTCCTAAGTCTAGGAAAGTCAAGGTTACTAGGGAAGTCATACCTAAGGCTAATCTTGACAAGTGTCAAGTGACTAAGGCATCAAAAAAGTCTAGGAAAGTCAATAGCAAGGTTACAAGGGGAGTTACCCCTAGAGTTAACCTTGACAAGACCCAAATGACCAAGGCGGCCTAGGAGGGTCATAAGAAAGGTATCTAGAGAGGTCATCCCTAGTGAATATCTAGTTAACCCAAAGAGCTCAAATAGGTTTTGGGTTCCTAGGAGCGTGATTCCCTCACGCTAGATGGGTTAGGGTGTGTCAACTTGAATTGGTAAGGTAGTTAACCTAACCATAGCAATGTTGGAACCTTAGGTCATTTTCAAGGTTATGTGATACCTTGGAAAAGAGATTGATAATTTAATCCTAAAGGATTTTAAGATGTGCCAACATAATTTGATAAGTTTGAAAAATCAATCATAATTGGCACAACTAGGTTTAAAGTCAATGGTGTGTCATTTTTGATTTTTGGCACACTTGAAAATTTGGTATTATGGAAAAAATGGTTTAATCATAGTAAATGACAATTTGATTTAACACTTAGGTATTCTATGCCCTGGTATTTTATATATTTTCCATGTTTTATTTGTCTTGCCATTTCATGACATCATGCTTCATTTAATCACATAAAATGTCATGATAATGTTAAGTTAATATATGTCATCTATATATTTAGGTTATTTTCATGCTATGACATCATGATTCATTAGCTATACTTTAATTTATGCTATCATTTATGTCATGATCATATCTCATGCATTTAAGGTTAATAAAATTGAATTAAGGACAATGGCATGATTTGAAGTCCCATGATAAGGGAATCAAATAGAGTTGCCTAGACAAATGCATGAAACCCTTGATTAGGGAAGAACAAAAACCCACATCTCACAAAAATATTAAATTGACATGTGTGTACATTGATACACCCTAGACACATGTGAGATGTTAGAAAAATGAATTAAGTTCAAGGTGCATAGTTCTTACATCTAGATAAACTCAAACTCATAATATAACATGGAGGAATCATGAGAAAAGCTGATGTACAAGTCATGTATATCTAGCCCATAGACCATGGTTCAAAATGAGGTTTTAAAATCATTTCAAAATAATTTTGAAAAACCTTGGTGAAGTCTATCTTTTGATAGCAATCACCATTGAGAATGTTAATACAAAGTTAAGCAAAACATTAAAGTTTTCAATGCTTTTGAACTTTGAATCAATCTCTTAATTTAATGGATATTTTAATTTAAAATTATTTTTCACCCATTGTAATTTATGTAAGTAGAATTTTTCAAATTAAGTACATTTACTTATGCATTTCCAAAATTAATTTCTGAAAGAATGTTTTCTGCATTTGTAGAAACTACGATCATTCTTTGCTTTAGGCGTCAGTGAGTGGTGAGGCGATCGGTAGTTCGATTGTTGATGTTGATTTTGGTTGAACAAGGTTTGTTTATCCATGTATCAGCTATTTTATAGTACCCTAACATCTCCTAACCCTAGGATATACTTTGGAATGCATGGGAAGGGTGAAATATCATTGAAAATGATTAGGAGAGGTGTTTAGGTTGGAGTATCAATTTTTAAGGGTTGTGAAAGTTCAAGTTTAAACTTTTATCCTTATTTTATATGGTTTGAGTTTCCTATTTGGCTTAGGAATTCTCCAAGGACATTGTTAGTGCAATGGTCAAGGGGGAGTAAGCCTTTAGAGGGAGGTTATTCATCAAGGGATGATGGATGAGTATTCCTCAAAGGGGGAGAAATAAAAGGTTTGAAACCCTCATTATGCTCACTAAAGGGGGGAAATTGAAAAAGTAAGGATTGCCTCTCATTTAGTGATATGAGACTTATCACTATGAAGAGCGAAGGCATCCAAGATGTTTTTAGACCAAGGAGGAGAATGTAAAATATCTTTGAGATATGAGGCATTGAAAACCTTGATAGTATTTTTTATGTATGGCAAAGGGGCAGAAATGAGGTTTAAGTTAAGTAAACCTTCACTATGCTTTGGCATTGGAAGAGTTAAGTTTAGGTTATTATTAGCCAAACTTAAAGGTATTGTTAAACATCAAAAATGGAGAGATTGTTGGTGCAACAAGTCCCGGTTCAATATTGACTAAACTCGAGTGGGATTCGAGTAGTATTTTGATGTTTGACAATGGGTTTAACCATAATTCAACAATATGGTTTGACCATATGACTAGTGGATGATTGGGATATCCAAAGTCATATGAGGGAGATTGTTGGAGCAATTGATGCGCACAAATGCGATCTCAAATCTCATGACGGAGACCGTCGAGGACTCGAAGCACGCATTCGCACTCAACGCCTGCAAGTGCATGTATGTCATCAAGTAATAAAAAGATTATCGATCCCATAGGGATTGAGATTTGAGTATCGATTTGTTCAGTGGATGTTGTTGTTCGGGACTAGACTCTAAAGGTTGCAGTTATGAGGACGGTTGGCGGTCCTAACTCTAATACGGTGTCACACGGAGGAAAAGATGGGTCGCTACGAGTCTTTAGATGGATTCTAGGATTTTGGTTTCATTTGTGTGTCACAGAACACGTTGTTAATTGGGTTTTCTTAGGTTTCTAGTTATGGTTTTGTGGAAAGGACATCATACACTCCCCCGATGAGCCTTCGTGTCTATCGGAAGCTGCCTCTGCCATACCAGGTCAACCCCTAGCTTTAGGATAGGATAGTTAGTACAAGGATGCCGAATCTATCCCAATGACGAGTCAAAAATGAGGCGTGTTTCTTACTCTATCGCATCCTTCTACCCACAATTACCAGCGATGAGGCCAACCCTTAGGTCCCTCTTTAATTCCCCTAAATCTTTGATACGAGGGTTGTCACCCCTCGTATCGGCTAAGCACAGTGACTAGAAAACCAAAACGATGACCATATATATAAACCAAAACACCAATTGCAAATATAAATTCAAGAATGAAAAGATTGTAGGGGATCGATCGGCCGGCTAGAGGGGGGTGAATAGCTCTTTGTCGTTGGATGGTGGAATTTGCTCGTCTACACAATTGTTAGCGCAAGAGGAATACTAATAAAGACAAGCAAATGAACAAAGAATAATACAAACAATGCTAACAAGATAGTATAACGTGGTTCACGGCTACGCCGCTAATCCACGGTCCTCGATTCGTCCTCAGTAAATCACTCCGCCAAAACCAATCCACTATTGGTCTCTCCTTTGCACCAAGCTAGGTGGAGGTAACCTTTATAAATCAAGATCACTCTTCTTACAATAGAAATGAAGTAAAAGCAAGTAAGAAAAGTTTAAAGCTTGTGGGGCACTTGGATGATCACTTAAAGCATAAGAATTAGCCTCTCAAAGCCCCACACCCTCTCTTTTTATAGAGAGGAAGCTTTTCTTCCCGTTGGTCGCCACCAGTCGACTGCTACCCTTGGCAGTCAACTGCCGCCACTTCAACGACCTCCGAACACGTCGGATCCCAACCATTGTAGTCCAACGGAATACTTGGTAGTCGACTGATGGACCTCATCAGTCGATTGCTGCCTCCATAGTCATTCGGCGCCCGATCGGCTACGAAGCGATCTGTGCCGCGACATCCTCCTCGTGATCATTGTCATTCCATGGCGATCATTGCTGCATAAACCCATCGATCGACTCGGAAGCGATCATTGTCATTCCATGGCAGTCGACTGATGTCAGGAAAACTCATCGGTTCACCTAATGAGATACTTACAATTCACTCATTCTCTCATCTCACTCGAAGTGCCTCGCCGAAGCTCTCTTCGTTCGTGGCCATGTCCCTCGACAGCATCAGGCCCACAGCTCTGCAATGCTCCTTCACGTCTCTTGCCTCCGAAGTCTGCTTCCTTGTCTTCGCTTCAAGTCATCTCGTCCGACGGTCCCTTGGCAGCATCAAGTGCACGACTCTGCAATGCTCCTTCTCCGACTCAAGCATGAGGTAGTGAGTGGTGAACCCGCCAAGACTCCATGTGCGAATTACTAAGTCCTACAATACTCCAACGCACATATCAAACCATAATAACACCCTAACTTAAACTGTTTGTCACACACATCAAAACCTTACCATGGCAAGAGATTGCCCTAACAAAGATATTTGAATTAACTATTGGGATGTATACTAAAAAGTCTATCTTTTGTATGAACATCTTTATTTTGAAATAAGAATCACATGGTCATTGTTTGCATATTTATGGTTATGCATATCGTCTAATGCATTACATTGTAGATAACATGGTGTGTAGTGTCACACAGGAGATCATGTTATCAGTTCCTTGTAAAGTATAAGTAAAGGCTCACAACCGAGATGGTTTTGGACAAACCATTGGTATGGTTGTAGTGTAATTTGGTATTAATTTGTCTTGACCATAGAATGACACTAGTACACTTTGTGCGTATTGAGCAGGACCGACATAGAGGTGATTCGATTTATTGCTGACTACGTAATCGAATCAGACCTCAGATATTATGTTGTACATGCTCTTAATCCCGATATAATAACGGGCACATATACTTAGTATTCATTTCTTTGATTTACCAATGGGCGAGATTTATAGAGTAAATCAATAGGCTCGATAAGTTGGAAAATGGTATTATTTATATGGTGTATCGTTGATTATAGGAGGAAACTGTATCCTATATATTAGGATGATGATGTCCCCTTGAGGAGCTCATAAGGTTCATCATGTAAACCCTGCAGGTGGACTTGGTTTGGCATGATGATAAGGTTGAGTGGTACTACTCATAGAGTTAGATGTTGATTAATTAATTGTCAGTAAATTAATTAATTGATGGACATTCAAGATCTTAAACACGGGGAGATAAATGTAAAAATAATATATGGAGCCCATATTAACTTATGGGGGTTGGTGAGGTAGATCAATGATAATCCTCTAGTGGAATGAATTATCATTAATGGATCGGACTTTATGTGGGCTTGATCCATTGGGTGGCCAAGATCCAACTCCTCCTCATAGTCCCTATTGTAGCCTATTAAAACCTCATGGAGCCTTAGATCTGGTGGTGGAAAATGGAACTCTAGATCCGACAGTGGAGATTAAATCTATAGATTCGACAGTTGAGATTAAATCTCTAGATCCGACGGTTGTGATTAAATCCCTAGATCCGACGGTGGAGATTAAAAGGAGGCTTAAGCCTAACTCTATAAATAAGGGCTTATGGCTTGGGCAGCAACTCATTGAAGGGAGATTAGGGTTAGGGTTTGGAGATGGATTTAGGTTTGGGCGGCAAGGGTGATCTAGGGTTTCTCTCCTAGGGTCGGCAGCATAAGCAAGGTGAGATCTTCCTTCTCCTTTTCTTCATTGCCGGCGCCACCCTCTTTCCCTCTCCTTTGGCTGGTGGCACCGCCCTCTTCCCCTCTTCTTTAGCCGGTGGCAAGAGCTAGGGTTTCTTCCCTTGGAGCTTTTGGCCAGTGCCCATACTCCATATTCTCTTCCTTGGCCGATGGCAACATCAAGTCCTTTGACTTGGTGGTTGGTTCTAGATAGGAAGAAGAGTTTTGTTTTATGATCTTCCTTTGTTCATAGTGAACAAAGAAAAAAAGATTGGTGATCTAGGAGGCTTCGACTTTTGGAAGATCGTCGCCCACACGACATCCAAAAGGAGGAAGGACATACAATAGAAGATCGAGAGGTATAATGCTTGTTTATATTCTTTTGTATTATTTCTATAATTGTTTTTCATTTATATGCATGTTGTATGTTTTGTTATGTGGCTAATTTACTTGGACCCCGAATACAAACGCAAAAATCAGCGATCCCTAAATCGTCGATTCCGCGGCTAATCTAGAATATAAGTTGGTTGCTTGAACAACAAGTTTGTTCAAGTAACCACTCTAATCGAATAGCACGAAGATGGGATCACCATGAACAAGCAACCGAGTTGAAGTGGGAAGCGAAGTTTCCTACCTTCAAGTGGTATCAGAGCCACGGTTTCCGATTTTGTGTGTTTAGGATTCGATTACTTTTATGCACTTTTCATATATTATATGTGTAGGATAATAGTAGGATGTGCGAAGGTTAACTTTTTGGTTGCAGGCATAGGATTCAACTATTATGGTCATATGTGTGTATATGATTGTATGTGTGTAATTGTATATTATTTGAATCCTCGAGGTTGACGAGGCTAGTATTTAATTTTTATAATTAAGTACTGCATTGTTTAACCACTCTTTTTATTTTAGTTTACTTTAGATCTAGATTTCATGTACACTCCTTCATGGAGTATAAGATCGATGAATGTAAATTAAAATAGTTATTCTCGGCTCGGATCTCCGGATGGCTTGTACATGGCGTAGGGAGGAGCGGACGAGATGGCGATACTACGGGAGGCATATTGGAGACAAAAGCCATAATAGTTGGAAAATATTTTTTTTTCATATTTATTGCTTCTTGTTTGATATGCATGTCATAGGCTAGGAAAATTTCTCAATTTTAAATTACTAAGTGGGAAAGGGATATTTTTATAAATTCCCGCGACCTCCATTACGATTTGACATGTGATGAAAACAAACTTACGCGTCGGCTTTGAGTGCCTTCCTCCCTATCGGATGAGTTTGTTTGCGGATCACAAGGTCGAATATGGTTATAGGAAATTATTAAGGAGCGTGTGTCCCCATCGGAAGCCACATAACCCGAGATAATTGTCTTGATACCGAGTAATGGTGAACACTTAGATGCAAATAGGAGTATCCTCCCCATCGGAGTCACTGTTGGGTTTTTCCGAGCCGCAAAAACCGCTTTTTGCGTTGTGGAAACCTCGGAAGCCCCGGCCACGGATCCGTGCGAAGTATAAAATTATAATTACATGTATGTGCTTACAGAAATCCTAGATCTACCTTAGATCTAAGAGGTTAGAACGTTACCCTCGTAGCGACGCCCTTCGCTTATCCCGCTCGTCCAAAAGTTCGCCGGAACTCGAGAGTGTCAAGTGCACACTCCTCTATGGTATCCACACAAGCAATAGGTGGAGAGAAATGCCTTAGAGTGTGCTAGCACTCCCTTAGGAATTTCGGCAAGATTAGGTTTGGAGAGGTAGAGCTTGAGAGGAAGAGCACCAAGGTGGAAGATGAAGTAATTGGAATAACTCACCAAATGAATTTCATCTAATGAAACCCCTAAAGTGGCCGGCCACTTCAAGGAGAGGGAGTTACATGCATGCATGTAACTCCCATGTCCCTTGGTCTCCCTCATGAGGTGGCACCAATTGACAAAGTCAATGATGATGTGGAGCATCATCATTGGCGGCCATGCCTAGTCATCATCATGACATGGCATTTGGTCAAGTCAAACTTGACCTTTCATCTTCCCTCTCAAGTCAAGTCAAACTTGACCTCTAATCTCCATGGTTGATCAAATCTAACCACTTGACTCAAGTCAATTTAATATAATGAATCTCTATTCATTAATTTAAATTGATTTGATTAATCAAATCTCAATTAGACTCATTCAACACTTGAATCAACTTGAGTCTAACTCAATTAGTCTAATTTGGATTACTCTTAATCCAATTTGGTTCATCCCATGAACCTAATCCTCATGGTTCATCATATGAACCTAATCTCCATCTAATTGCTCTTATGTGTGTGACCCTATAGGTTCTTGTAACGTTGGCAATGTCCCTAAACCGATTTAGGAACATAAGCAATGAGCGGTATCTAGCAACACATCATTGCTACCCAAGTTACAAGAATGTTGAGCTCCAACATCACCTTTGTGACTACTAATTGTGACTCTCACAATATGTGACAATGTCCCTCTATCCTTGACATCTAGATTGACTAATCGAGGCATAGACTGTGGTCATCCTCATGCATAATCTAAATCTTGAACTCCAAGTAGACTCACTCTAATCAAATGAGCTCAATATCTCATATTGACTCATTTGGGCATGGCCATGCACTTCGTGGTCTCACTCTATCAAGAATATCGATGTCACCCCCGTCATATAAGAGGGATAGATCCCATCTACATCACTCACATCCCTCCGCATAATTCGTTACATACCCAGTAATCGCCTTTATAGTCCACCCATTTACGGGTGACGTTTGACGAAGCCAAAGTATGCAACTCCTTATGTAGGGAACCATGGTGACTTCAGGTCTAAGGACTAATAGTCATACTAATAGCCACATGAGAAAGTATATGACACTCATATAACGATCCATGATACTTTCTCATGGCGGGTCATTCAGTATACATTCTCCAATGCATACCCATGTGTCAACTTGATATCTCATATCTATGACTTGTGAGATCAAGTCATCTTGTTGACCTACATGCTAGTCTCTACGCATTAACATTGGCCCTGAATGTTAATGCTCGACTAGGAATGATTAAGAGTAGTGTTCTCTATATCATCTCATTATCGATTCAACCAATCGATTAATATAGATAAGAACCTACTACTCAAGGACATTATTATATTTAGTTATTTGGCACCAATACAAGTAAATATAATAACCATGCCTTTATAAATAGGAATATGATACAATAAAGTCCATACAACAATCATCACATGATTGGCTCTAGGGCTTTCACTAACAATCTCCCACTAGCACTAGTGTCAATCACCGTAGTATCTAATACCCAATGACCTAGTGTGACCATCATGCTTTTTCTGTGCCAAAGCCTTGGTCAAGGGATCTGCGATGTTAGCCTCTGTGGGTACTCTGCAAATCTTCACATCTCCTCTATCGACAATCTCTCGAATGAGATGGAAGCACCGATATATTCGGCCTCTGTTGTAGAATCAATAACTGTGTCCTGCTTGGAACTCTTCCAGCTCACAGTGCTACTATTCAAGCAAAACACGAACCCTGACTGCGATCTATAATCATCCTGGTCAGTTTGAAAGCCGACATCGCTGTAACCCTTTACAACTAGCTCCTCATCGCCTCCAAATATCAAGAAATATTCTTTAGTCCTTCTTAAGTACTTAAGAATATTCTTGACTGCTATCCAGTGACGCTCACCTGGATCTGACTGGTATCTACTCGTCATGCTCAAAGCATACGAGACATCAGGACGAGTACACAGCATGGCGTACATGATAGATCCTATAGCAGATGCGTAAGAGATCTTATCCATGCGGTCTCTCTCCTCTCTAGAAGAGGGACTTTGAGTCTTCGAAAGACTCACACCATGTGACATCGGCAGAAGTCCTTTCTTGGAATTCTGCATGGCAAACCGAAGTAATACCGTGTCAATGTATGTACTCTGACTTAGGCCAAGCAATCTCTTAGATCTATCTCTATAGATCTTGATGCCTAGAATACAGGCTGCTTCACCTAAGTCCTTCATTGAGAAGCACATCCCCAGCCAAGTCTTCACGATCTGTAGCGAAGGATGTCATTCCCAATGAGTAGTATGTCATCCACATACAGTTCAAGGAACACAACTGTGTTCCCATTAACCCTCTTGTAGACACATGGTTCATCTTCATTCTTGATGAAACCAAACTGTTTGATCGCATCATCGAATCGAAGATTCCAGCTCCGAGAAGCTTGCTTTAGCCCATAAATGGACCTTTACAGCTTGCATACCTTCCCAGTATGCTGTGGATCTACAAAACCCTCAGGTTGTGTCATGTACACATCCTCGAGCAAGTTTCCATTCAGAAACGCGGTTTTGACATCCATCTGCCAGATCTCATAATCGTGGTATGCTGCAATAGCAAGCAAGATCCGAATGGACTTAAACATCGCCACTGGAGAAAAGGTTTCATCATAGTCAATACCATGAATTTGCTTGAAACCTTTAGCCACCAATCGGCCCTTATAGGTATGCGTAAGTCCATCCATGTCAGTCTTTCTCCTAAAGACCCACTTACACCCAATGGGTTTGACCCCTTCAGGTGGATCAACCAAAGTCCATACTTGGTTAGTGTACATGGATTCCATCTCGGATCTCATGGCGTCTAGCCATTTCTCAGAATCTGGGCTCATCACGCTTCACGATGGGAGGTAGGCTCATTCTCAATGAGCATAACGTCATCATGGTCAGACAAGAGAAATGAGTATCTCTCAGGCTGACGACGTACCCTATCAGACCTGCGAAGAGGTAGGTCTACTTGAATAGGTTGTTGTTCCACAACTCTTTGTGCAACAACCTCATCACCCACAACACTTTGTGGTTCCTGTTCAACCTCCATCAAGGCCTCAGTGCTATGGTCCTTATCTTGAATTTCTTCAAGATCGAAGGTACTCCCACTAGTTTTTCTAGAAACAAAATCCCTTTCTAGAAAAACCCCAGTCTTTGCCACAAACACTTTGTGCTGACTGGGAATGTAGAAGTAATATCCCTTTGTATCCTTGGGATATCCAACAAAATAGCACCTATCGGATTTGGGTCCCAATTTGTCTGAGACTTGACGTCGAACGTAAGCCTCACAACCCCAAATCCTCATAAAAGACATCTTGGGATTTTTCCCTGTCCATATCGTATATGGTGTCTTTACCACTGACCTTGGATGGTACACGGTTAAGGGTAAAGGCTCTGTGTCAGTATATCCCCAAAGGATATAGGAAGATCGTGTGACTCATCATAGATCGTACCATATCTCCAATAGTACGATTCCTCCTTTCGGATACACCATTCCACTATGGTGTTCCGGGAGGAGTGAGTTGGGATAGAATCTCACACTCTAGATAGTCAAACTCATGGCTAAGGTATTCACCACCTCGATCCGATCAGTATCTTAATACTCTTGCCAATGGTTTTGTACTTCATTCTTGAATTCTTTGAACTTTTCAAAGGATTGATTTATGTGTCATAAGATACACATAACCATATCTACTGAAGTCATCAGTAAATGTAATGAAGTACCTGTAACCACCTCTAGCAGCAACATTGAAAGGACCACATACATCACTATGTATAAGTCCTAACAAATCTGTTGCTCTTTCGCTATGTCCACTAAAGGGAGTCTTGGTCATCTTGCCTAAAAGGCAAGACTCGCATGTCTTATATGATTCAAAATCAAATGAGTCTAGCAGCCCATCCTTATGGAGCTGAGATAAGCGACTCTCATTTATGTGACCTAAGCGACAATGCCAGAGATAGGTTTGGTTCAACTCATTTGACTTGAACCTCTTGGTACTTATGTTATAGATAGGGCTCTCTAAGTCTAGAAAGTAGAGTCCGTTCATTAGAGGTGCACAACAATAGAACATATCATTTAAATAAACTGAACAACATTTGTTCTTTATTATAAATGAAAAACCTTTCTTGTCCAAACAAGAAACTGAAATGATGTTCTTAGTTAAGGCAGGCACATAACAATATTCATCTAATTCTAGTACAAGCCTAGAGGGCAGAGATAGATCATAAGTTCCTACAGCAACAGCAGCAACCCTTGCTCCATTGCCTACTCATAGGTCCACCTCGCCCTTTGTCAATGCCTTGCTATTTCTCAGCCCCTGCACATTGGTACAAATGTGAGATGCACATCCGGTATCTAATACCCATGATAAAGAAATAGATAGATTGACTTCTATAACATTTATACCTAAAGTAGAAGTCTCACTTCTCTTCTTCTTAAGATCTTCCAGGTATGCCTTGCAGTTACGCTTCCAGTGTCCTGCTTCCTTGCAGACGAAGCAAGCCCCTTCCTTGGCTATCCCTCCTTTGGGTTTAAGTTCTTTGCCTTTTCCCTTGGCTTGGGACTTTCCCTTACCTTTAGGCTTGCCCTTGCCTTTCTTCTTCTGCACCATCAAAATGGTGTCAGATTTACCCTTCTTAAGGTTAAGCTCTGTAGTTCTCAACATGCTGAGCATTTCAGGCAATGACTTTTCAATTTCATTCATGTTATAATTCATGACAAATTGATTGAAGGCTTGTAGCAAAGATTGCAAGATTAGGTCAGTGGCCAGCTCTTGGCCAAGTGGGAATCCCAGCTTTTGTAGGTTTTCTACGTACCCAATCATCTTGAGTACATATGTACCTACGGGAGTCCCTTCTTGCATTTTGGACCCAAATAATGCCTTAGAGACTTCATATCTCTCATGCCTAGCTTGTCCTTGATATAGTTGACAAAGATGTCCAACCATATCATAAGCATTCATGAACTCGTGTTGCTTCTGAAGCTCAGAGTTCTTGGTCACGAGTATTAGACATGACACATCTAATGCATCATCTTGATGCTTCTTGTAAGCATCTTTGTCAACTCGCGAGGCATTGGCAGGAGGTGCCTCCGGAATGGGCTGCTCCAGGACGTACAACTTCCTTTCTTGGGTGAGAACAATTCTCAAGTTCCTGTACCAGTCCAGGAAATTTGCTCCATTGAGCTTGTCCTTCTCAAGGACGGATCGCAGAGAGAGAGTGTTCGTGGTTGTCGACATAGTTATCTACAACATACAATGCAGAGAATTAATATCATATTCCTTTTATCATTTAATTAGGCCTTTAATCAAATGATGCTCCCACTGAATTATAGGAATTTTGTAGAATCGAGTTATGGATGTGGTCAAACCACATTATTAGATTCAAACAAACTAGCTATAATTCTTGCGGGACAAGATCCACATCATACTAAGCCTTGAGTTAGCTTTGGCTAAATCGCCCAAGACTTAGTACGATCGGTGGGTAACACATTACCGATTACATCTCTATGCAACTCTTGTTTATAGGATTAAGACCCACATTTACAAAAGACCTTGAGTTAGCTTTGGCTAAATGCGCTTGAATTTAGTGTAAATGCGATCTTAACCTATCTTTCCAACGATTGGAATATGCCTATAGTTCTACTCGATCCAATTGAGTTAACTAGTTTTGCTCAATCTAATTGAGCTTACTCTAACCCGAGTCGTGATAGGCGGGACCAAGATTGTCCCTCCGCACCCTACCAAGATAATATGTGTTGCTCTGCTTTGGCAGATTCAACAATGACAAATGATCGAGGTAGTGATGGGTATCAAGGCTCGGTAGGCATTTTCGAGTTGATTCGATTATGATCTAATCTAATCGTAATGTGTATCTTATACGCATTTAGGCCTTTATTATCCTATATTAGCATGCATCATATACATACAAGAAAATTAACCTAGCATGCATCATATACATACAAACATTTTTCTACTAGCATGCATCACATACATACAAGCAAAAATCAATTAAATATATATATATATATATATATATATATATATATATATATATATATATATATATATATATATATATATATATATATATATATATATATATATATAATTAAATGTGATATAGTCATGGCCCTACTACGATCTTCTCAAGCCAATGAGAAGATCGGACGGTCTACCTAAGGCTAGCAGCTTCTCCAAGCGCTTCCTTTGACCGCCATGTGTCGTCGTCACCCTTCTCGTAAGCTCGTCTTCAAGTGGACTTTCCACCGCTCCATTTTTGTACATTACAAATACGAAACTCGAGTTACATTCGAGTCTAAAACTATTTACAACTAGAATATTAAAAGAAGAGGTGGTCGGCCTTGGTCATGAAACACTTTACAACACGCAACCACAAAGCGGCACGGTGTATTATGAATTACAACACACATAATCCAATCCAATTGGGTTATTGGGCCATGACAATCACAGAATTATACATAATTCTAAATTATGTATTTTACAGAAAATTCTATAATTTTTCCTAATTTATTTTGAATTTATGAGTCACCCCTCCGAAGCGGTCGCTTAAGCGGTTTTAGAGCGCGATCACAGACATGGCCCCTTTCGGGGATAGGGGCAGCGCCCTACTCACAAAATAAACTTCGAGTGTCCCTACAATGATCTTACAGTGACTTAAGTCGCTGTCCCAAAACCTAAGCGAGAACTACGATTCAAGAGTTTTTCTCGGCGGTTGAAACCTACGAGTGTCCCAACACTCGTTGCGACTCTGAGAAAAACCCAAAAATTCTATAAAATAAGAAATTTTACAGAAACATATAAATCTGTAATTTTTATATCTAATATAAAAACTACAAAAAGCGAAACACATACATGCTTGCGTGGCTCGATACCCCTTTGTTGGGTTTTTTTAGCCATAAAACCGCTTTTTGCGTTGCGGAAACCTCGGAAGCCCCGGCCATGGATCCGTGCGAAGTATAAAATTATAATTACATGTATGTGCTTATAGAAATCCTAGATCTACCTTAGATCTAAGAGGTTAGAACGTTACCCTCGTAGCGACGCCCTTCGCTTATCCGCTCGCCAAAAGTTGGGAACTCGAGAGTGTCAAGTGCACACTCCTCTATGGTATCCACACAAGCAATAGGTGGAGAGAAATGCCTTAGAGTGTGCTAGCACTCCCTTAGGAATTTCGGCAAGATTAGGTTTGGAGAGGTAGAGCTTGAGAGGAAGAGCACCAAGGTTGAAGATGAAGTAATTGGAATAACTCACCAAATGAATTTCATCTAATGAAACCCCTAAAGTGGCCGGCCACTTCAAGGAGAGGGAGTTACATGCATGCATGTAACTCCCATGTCCCTTGGTCTCCCTCATGAGGTGGCACCAATTGACAAAGTCAATGATGATGTGGAGCATCATCATTGGCCGGCCATGCCTAGTCATCATCATGACATGGCATTTGGTCAAGTCAAACTTGACCTTTCATCTTCCCTCTCAAGTCAAGTCAAACTTGACCTCTAATCTCCCATGGTTGATCAAATCTAACCACTTGACTCAAGTCAATTTAATATAATGAATCTCTATTCATTAATTTAAATTGATTTGATTAATCAAATCTCAATTAGACTCATTCAACACTTGAATCAACTTGAGTCTAACTCAATTAGTCTAATTTGGATTACTCTTAATCCAATTTGGTTCATCCCATGAACCTAATCCTCATGGTTCATCATATGAACCTAATCTCCATCTAATTGCTCTTATGTGTGTGACCCTATAGGTTCTTGTAACGTTGGCAATGTCCCTAAACCGATTTAGGAACATAAGCAATGAGCGGTATCTAGCAACACATCATTGCTACCCAAGTTACAAGAATGTTGAGCTCCAACATCACCTTTGTGACTACTAATTATGACTCTCACAATATGTGACAATGTCCCTCTATCCTTGACATCTATATTGACCAATCGAGGCATAGACCGTGTCATCCTCGGTACAATCTAAATCTTGAACTCCAAGTAGACTCACTCTAATCAAATGAGCTCAATATCTCATATTGACTCATTTGGGCATAACCATACGCCGTGGTCTCACTCTATCAAGAATATCGATGTCACCCGTCATATAGGAGGATAGATCCCATCTACATCACTTTCGCGTCCCTCCGCATAATTCGTTACATACCCAGTAATCGCCTTTATAGTCCACCCATTTACGGGTGACGTTTGACGAAGCCAAAGTATGCAACTCCTTATGTAGGGAACCATGGTGACTTCAGGTCTAAGGACTAATAGTCATACTAATAGCCACATGAGAAAGTATATGACACTCATATAACGATCCATGATACTTTCTCATGGCGGGTCATTCAGTATACATTCTCCAATGCATACCCATGTGTCAACTTGATATCTCATATCTATGACTTATGAGATCAAGTCATCTTGTTGACCTACATGCTAGTCTCTACGCATTAACATTGTCCCTGAATGTTAATGCTCGACTAGGAATGATTAAGAGTAGTGTTCTCTATATCATCTCATTATCGATTCAACCAATCGATTGATATAGATAAGAACCTACTACTCAAGGACATTATTATATTTAGTTATTTGGCACCAATACAAGTAAATATAATAACCATGCCTTTATAAATAGGAATATGATACAATAAAGTCCATACAACAATCATCACATGATTGGCTCTAGGGCTTTCACTAACAGTCACTACCTTTATTTGTAGGGCCGAAGAGGAACCAAGTATTAATTTTAATTTGTCAAAAAGTTAGATTGACAAGATAGTAAAATTAATGGGTAAAACCTCCTCTTACAAATGTAGAATTCGTATACGTCCACACGATCTGGCATACGATATTCTCGGTGTTTTGAGGTGTTGGTTGATTTTAAAATTTTATTGTTTGAGGAATCAATAATTTTTTGAAATCTAATGTTTTGATTTATTGATTCTTATATTTTTTCAAAATGACTTTCAACCCACTTGTTGTGGTACTGAAAGAAAATAAACTTACTGGACCCAATTATGTTGATTGGAAGAGGAATCTTGCCATTGTCTTGACTGCTGAGGAATACAAATATGTACTCCTCGAAGAGTGTCCTCCAAAGCCTACGGATGATTCTGGGGAAAAGGAGAAGGAGAGTTATAAGAAGTGGATTAAGGCTGATGAGATGGCGCGATGTTACATTTTGGCATCTATGTCAAATGTACTACAACATCAGCATCAAGCCATGCCCACTGCTTATGACATGATGCTCAATCTCAAAGAGCTTTTCGGACACTAGAATTGGGCTGCTAGGCAGGAAGCCATGAGAAACTTGATGACGACCACCATGATCGAGGGAACACCCGTGAGGGATCATGTTCTCAAGATGATGGCTCATTTGAATGAGCTAGAAGTCCTCCGAGCTGAGATCGATGGGGAAACCTAGGTCGATATCATTCTCCAGTCTCTACCTAGGAGTTTTGAGCAGTTTCTTATGAACTACAACATGAATAAAAGGTTGTATTCGTTGGTGGAGCTTCTGACAGAACTCCAGGTGGCAGAGGGGCTATTTTGTCAGAGTGCTCAGGCGTAGGCCATGGTTGCCCAAAAGGTTTCTACTTCTAAGACGAAAGGCAAGAAGAAGAAGAAACAAGCTGGGGCAAAGGTGGTGGGAGGAACTCAGGGAGGAGTGAAGAAGTCGAAAGGCAAGTGCTTCACTTGCAAGCAGACTGAACACTGGATGAAGGACTACCCCAACCGGAAGCAGAACAAAGGTATATCTTTTGGTCTATTCGTTGATACATGTTTAGCGGTGTTATCTACCAGCACTTGGTGTGTAGATACGGGAGCCACTGATCATGTCTGCAATACTTTGCAGGGGTTCCAGGAAACTAGATGACTGGCTAAGGGGGAGATTACCGTATACTTGGGCGATGCCACAAAGGTGGCGGCTGTTGCAGTGGGAGATGTTTATTTGTCTTTTGAGAGGAATAAAGTTTTGGTTCTTAAAAATTGCCTTTATGTACCCTTATTTAGAAAGAATTTGATTTCGATTTCTAAATTATTTATGGATGGATATTCTATTTCTTATGATGACAGAGTTGTTATAAAAAGGAATAGGGAGATTATATGTTCTGGTGCATTGATAGAAAATTTGTATACACTCGTACCAAAATCTCCCACGATGCAAATAGAAGTGAATAACTCATCTTCTAATTCCAATAAGAGAAAAGAACCTTCGAAGATAAACCAAACATATCTTTGGCATCTAAGGCTAGGTCATATTAACCTAAGAAGAATTCAAAGGTTGATAGCTGATGGACCTTTGGGTTCATTAGTGGTGGAAGATTTCCCAACCTGCGAATCTTGCTTGGAGGGTAAAATGACTAAGAGGTCTTTTAAGGCCAAGGGGTATAGAGCCAAAGATGTGTTGGAATTGGTTCATTCTGATTTGTGTGGTCCTATGTCTATCCAGGCTAGAGGTGGTTTTGAGTATTTTGTCTCTTTCATAGACGATTATTCAAGATATGGATAGATTTACTTGATGCACCACAAGTCTGAATGCTTTGACAAGTTCAAAGAATTCAAGGCTGATGTGGAGAAACATCAAGGTAAAAGTATCAAGACACTACGATCTGATCGTGGTGGTGAGTACCTCTTGGGAGAGTTTCGGAATTACTTATCAAAGGCTGGGATTCAATCCCAATTGTCGGCACCTGACACACCCCAGCAGAATGGTGTAGCAGAGCAAAGGAATAGGACTCTTATGGAGATGGTTAGATCGATGATGAGTTATTCTGAGTTGTCAGATTCGTTCTGGGGATATGCTCTAGATATGGCAGTGTATATTCTGAACTTGGTACCATCTAAATCAGTGCCTTCTGCTCCCACAGAATTGTGGACTGGCCGAAAGCCTAGTCTAAGACATATTCGGATTTGGGGGAGTCCAACACATGTACTGAAGGCAGATGCTGGTAAGTTGGAACCTCGTACATAAGTGCACATGTTCGTTGGCTATCCTAGAGGAATGAAAGGTGGTTTGTTTTATAGTCCTAGAGATCAAAGGGTGATCATCAGCACGAACGCCAGATTTCTAGAGGAAGACTATGTGATGAACCACAAGCCCATGAGTAAGATTGTTCTGGAGGAATTGAAAGGCGAAGTCACTACTTCAGTACCATCGATACAAGAGAATATACCACAAGTCACTGCACCGTGTGTCACAGAGGATACACAGGTGATACCTCGTCGTAGTGGGAGGGTTGTGAGACAGCCTGATAGATTCATGTTCTTGGGAGAATCTTCCGATTTAGTCCCTGGCGAACATGAACCTGATCCCTGGACATATGACGAGGCAATCCAAGATAAAGATGTAGCATCTTGGCAAAGTACAATGAATGCTGAGATTGAATCTATCGATTTAAATAAGGTCTGGGAGCTAGTAGAACCACCCAATGGTGTAAAAACCATTGGATGCAAGTGGATCTACAAAAGAAAGAGAGGAATAGATGGGAAGGTTGAGACATTCAAAGCATGACATATTGCAAAAGGGTATACTCAGAAAGAGGGCATCGATTATGAGGAGACCTTTTCGTCGGTAGCCATGTTAAGTCTATCCAAATTCTCTTATGTATTGCTGCTCATATGGATTATGAGGTGTGGCAGATGGATGTTAAGACAGCTTTCCTTAATGGAAGTCTTGAGGAAAACATCTATATGAAGCAACCAGAGGGATTCATTGCAAAGAGAAAAGAGCATCTTGTGTGTAAGCTTAATTGGTCCATTTATGGATTGAAGCAAGCTTCGAGGTCTTGGAACATCCGCTTTGATGAGGTAATCCAGACTTATGGATTTATTCAAAGTCCGGATGAGTCTTGAGTATACAAGAGATGTGACATAAACGTAGTGGTATTTCTTGTGCTATACGTAGATGATATTTTGTTAATTGGCAACAATGTCAAGGTGTTATCGTACGTAAGGGTATGGTTGTCCAAACAGTTTGATATGAAGGACTTGGGAGAAGTGGGACACATCCTTGGGATCAAGGTTATAAGGGATCGCAGGAAAAGGATGTTGTGCTTATCTCTAGCTTCATACATAGACACCATTATGGATCGTTTTAGCATGCAGAACTCCAAGAAAGGTTTTTTACCTTTCAGGCATGGAGTTCCTTTATCTAAGGAGATGTGTCCTAGAACATCTGAGGAGATAGAGGAGATGAAGGCGGTTCCTTATGCTTCGGCAGTAGGAAGCCTCATGTATGTTATACTATGTACGAGACCGGATATCTGCTTTGTCGTCGGCATAGTTAGCAGATATCAGAGTAATCCAGGACAGGGACATTGGACTACGGTAAAGCATATATTGAAGTACCTGAGAAGGACTAGGGATTATATGCTAGTTTACTAGGCAGACCAATTACTCCCTGTGGGTTACATAGATTCCGACTTCCAATCAGATAGGGATAACAGTAAGTCTACCTCAGGTTTTGTGTTTACTTTGGGAGGTGGAGCCATTGTATAGAGGAGTGTCAAGCATAAATGCATGGCGGACTCTACCATGGAAGCTGAGCATGTGGCAGCCTCTGAGGCGGCCAAAGAAGTTGTGTGGCTCAGAAACTTCTTTATGGACTTGGATGTGATTCCTGGTTTGCCCAGAACTATCACAATTTATTGTGATAATAGTGGTGCAGTTGTAAACTCGAAGGAACCACGAGCCCATAAGGCAAGTAAACACATAGAGCGCAAGTACCACCTAATACGAGAAATCGTAAAGAGATGAAAAGTTGTTGTGGCCAAGATTGCATCATAGGATAACCTGGAAGATCCTTTCACTAAGGCCCTTCCAGCGAGAGCTTTTGATAGGCATGTGGAGGGAATGGGAATTAGATGTATGGCAGTTTGAGGACAGCATAGTCTTTTAGTATAAGTGGGAGATTGTTGGGATGTATACTGAAAAGTCTATCTTTTGTATGAACATCTTTATTTTGAAATAAGAATCACATGGCCATTATTTGTATATTTATGGTTATGCATATCGTCTAATACATTACATTGTAGATAACATGGTGTGTAATGTCACACGGGAGATCATGTTATCAGTTCCTTGTAAAGTATAAGTAAAGGCTCACAATCGAGATGGTTTTGGATAAACGATTGGTATGGTTGTAGTGTAATTTGGTATTGGTTTGTCTTGACCATAGAATTACACTAGTACACTTTATGTGTATTGAGCAAGACCGACATAGAGGTGATTCGAATTATTGCTGACTACATAATCGAATCAGACCTCAAATATTATGTTGTACATACTCTTAATCCCGATATAATAATGGGTACATATACTTAGTATTCATTTCTTTGATTTACCAATGGGCGAGATTTATAGAGTAAATCGATAGGCTCGGTAAGTTGAGAAATAGTATTATTTATATGGTGTGTCGTTGATTATAGGAGGAAACCGTGTCCTATATATTAGGATGATGATGTCCCCTTAAGGAGCTCATAAGGTTCATCATGTAAATCCTACAGGTGGACATGGTCCGGCATGATGATAAGGTTGAGTGGTACTACTCATGGAGTTAGATGTTGATTAATTAATTGTCAGTAAATTAATTAATTGACGGACATTCAAGATCTTAAACACGGGGAGATAAATATGGAGCCCATATTAACTTATGGGGGTTGGTGAGGTAGATCAATGAAATCCTCTAGTGGAATGGATTATCATTAATAGATTGGACTTTATGTGGGCTTGATCCATTGGGTGGCCAAGATCCAACTCCTCCTCATGGTCCCTATTGTAGCCTATTAAAACCTCATGGAGCCTTAGATCCGGTGGTGGAAAATGGAACTCTAGATCCAACGGTGGAGATTAAATCTATAGATCCGATGGTTGAGATTAAATCTCTAGATCCGATGGTTGAGATTAAACCCCTAGATCCGATGGTGGAGATTAAAAGGAGGCTTAAGCGTAACTCTATAAATAAGGGCTTATGGCTTGGGTGGCAACTCATTGAAGGGAGATTAGGGTTTGGGTTTGGAGTTGGCTTTAGGCTTGGGTGGCAAGGGTGATCTAGGGTTTCTCTCCTAGGGTCGGCGGCATAAGCAAGGTGAGATCTTCCTTCTCCTTTTCTTCATTGTCGGCGCCACCCTCTTTCCCTCTCCTTTGGCCGGCGGAACCACCCTCTTCCCCTCTTCCTTGGCCGGCGGCGAGAGCTAGGGTTTCTTTCCTTGAAGCTTTTGGCCGGTGCCCATACTCCATATTCTCTTTCTTGGCCGGTGGCAACATCAAGTCCTTTGACTTGGTGGCCGGTTCTAGATAGGAAGAAGAGTTTTGTTTTATGATCTTCCTTTATTCATAGTGAACAAAGAAAGGAAGATTGGTGATCTAGGAGGCTTCGACTTTTGGAAGATCGTCGCCCACATGACATCCAAAAGGAGGAAGGACATACAATAGAAGATCGAGAGGTATAATGATTGTTTATATTCTTTTGATATAATTGTTTTTCAATTATATGCATGTTGTATGTTTTGTTATGTGGCTAATTTACTTGGACCCCGAATACAAATGCAAAAATCGGCGATCCATACATCGTCTATTCCGCGGCTAATCATAGAATAGAAGTTGGTTGCTTGAACAAGTTTGTTCAAGTAACCACTCTAATCGAATAGCACACCGATAAAACGATAGCATGGGTAATCCCTAATTGTCTTGGATTAATTTTTTTAATCCGGGGACGAAGATGGGATCGCCATGAACAAGCAACTGAGTTGAAGTGGGAAGCAAAGTTACCTACCTTCATTAACATGTTCCAACTCAACACAAACTACTCCCTAATCCTAGAATCAGAGAGTCTACTCCATAGATACGAGTGAAGAAACACAAAGGCATTATCATATCCGTATAAACAATAGAATTTACGCAAAAAATAGGATTTACAATGCAATGTAGGTCTTCTCCTCGACGTTGAAGTGCAAAATCTTGACCTCTAGCAGCATTCTTTCTCCCTGTTGTGACTTTCCGAAGCTTTTCAGAGCTTCGGAGTGTCGTCCCAGCCATCGTGCCTCCTCCCTAGGGTTTGGGCGGAGCTTTCCTTATATAGATGTCGAATCGCTACAAAATCTGGAAAAAACTCTAGTCGCATCAATTTGCTGGCCCGCCACATGACCGTGTGAAAACACACGGCCTGGCTGTGTGTCAAGCTATGGTGGTCGTTTTTGCCCTCCAAACACGGTCATGTATGGGCACACACCCTGGCCGTGTTCCCTTCTACGTCCAGCTACCAAATGTCTTCTTTTGCTCCGAAATTGCACCATTTTCCCTATAAAATGCTATCCTGCACACAAAAGTAAATATAGCAGATCTTCGAACCAAAAAATAGGAAATGCATGCAACATAATGTAAAATATGCATGAAACGAACATAAAATGCTATGAGATGTGAGCGAAAACTACTCCTAAAACCCTATATGTTTTGCTCACATCAATTCCCTCAGACTTAAATCTTTTCTTGTCCTCAAGCAAACCTCAGTGCCATGAAATTTTAAAAGGTATTGTTCCATGCTTAGCATATTAACTAGATTTATCAAGTGGTATTTGCAATCAAATCAAAATAGATATGTTCTAGAAATTCACTGAGTTAACTTCTCGTGCTCATGCTAAGCAAATCTTCTTAAGGGAGACTCGTTCCATGGTGAGTTAAGTCGTCATCCTATAGCTTTCCTAAGTTCTCCGGCTCTTAGGCACGTACTGTTGGGAGTATGGGGAATACAATCAAAGTCCCACATTGGTAAGACATGGAAAAGATCATGTGCTTATAAGAAAAAAAGATATCTCCATTGGTATGAGGCCTTTTGGGTAAAGCCCAAAAACAAAACCATGAGGGCTTGGGCCCAAAGTGGACAATATCATACCATTGTGGAGATATGTGGAGCTTATAAGCACTAACAATTGGTATCAGAGCCATGGTCCATGTCAAGCCATGAACCTCGAACGAAGGAAGTTGAGCTCCCACGTCCGGATCAAGAGAACCAGACATCAGGAAGGAAGTCTAGTTGGGTCGGGGGGACCGAACAACTGGCAGGAAGTCCTGGTGGGTTGAAGATCGGACATCAAGCAGAGAAAATCCTTCGAGGAGGGATAGGCTTGAGGGGGGGCCCAATGTGGTCCTTCGTTTGAGGGGGGGATTGTTGGGAGTATGAGGAATACAATCAAAGTCCCACATTGGTAAGACATGGAAAAGATCATGTGCTTATAAGAAAAAAGATATCTCCATTGGTATGAGGCCTTTTGGGTAAAGCCCAAAAACAAAACCATGAGGGCTTGGGCCCAAAGTGGACAATATCATACCATTGTGGAGATATGTGGATCTTATAAGCACTAACACGTACCTGCCCAAAGCGAGGGTCGTTCCCTAGATCTAGCACAAAGTCTCAAAGGCATGCTCGATATTGAGAGAAATTGGTAGGTGTTTCCCTCATAACCTAACTCGATCTCAAAGGGGCACCTAATCATTTCCACCCACGACAACTGTTTTTTATCCCTCATAATTTTTTTTCTTTTCTTTTTTTCATTTCTTTTTCTCTCTCTCTCTTTTTTTCTTTTATTTTTTGGCTCACTGAGATTTTGATTTTTTTCGAATGGGCTTACACAATCCGAGCATCTCCAGCAACTAAAATTCTAAACTTAGGGTCACCTGTGGATTTCAAAATACTAGACTACTGAGATGAATCATAACTAGGTATGTACTAGACTCTCCCTTTCAGAAAGTTCATCATGTGTATGTGTAAAATAAAAGCTAACCAGTGTAAGTCTAGAATATTCATTCAAAGCCAATAAAATAAAATACCACGAGATAAATGAAGTTACACTACTCATGGAAACAACTCATGAAGAAGACTTTTAAAAATTATAGGTAGCAAAACTAAGTCTTTGAAAAGAAACTAAACAACTAATGCATGAATAAATGAATGCTAACCAAAATGCAAACATTAGGAAAGAAACTACTGCTAGAAACAAAAAAAAACTTGGGGTCCCCCTCAGACTTAAGTGAAGCATACCATGGTGGACGAGGTGGAAAGTTTGGTAGCCCCGGCATCTCAGGGTCTTGGGAGAACCTGCTGCTGAGCCGCTAATGCCACATGTAGATGTGGTCGATCTGAGAGCTGGTGGATGTAGCGGCTGCTCAGTGCTCCTCCTCCCTAGCCCACTGGCGACGGGTAGCCTCCTCCTGGAAGTAGATGCGGGTCTCGTCATAGAACTCCTCGGAGCGCTGAAAGTGCTCTCGGAAGCCCTGAAACTCAGCCTGTGTGTAGGCGCTCTGCTCCTCCCATCGCTACCCCTATGTCTGCTGCTCGGCATATATGTCATCGAGGCACGATTGGAATTCCAAAAATCATAGGCAGATGTACCTGTATCCTATTTAAAAGTAGAAAAAGGTGGTGGTGCAGGTGCAGACTCATGTCGACGTGGACTAGGTGGGCTCCTATGCATGTGTGGACTGGAGGGAGAGTGATGCAAAGGGGGAAATGCACAGTGTGACACCCTTTATCCATTACACAACATGGCCATGTGAAAACACATGGCCAGACCGTGTGCACTGCTAAAATGTGGGGCACGGTCGTGTGAAAACACACGGCCAGACCGTGTGCCCCCTGTTTCTCTCTCATGGTGCACAACGGTCCGAATTCTCCTCACACGCTTCACCATGTAAGATAAATATAGATTTTATTTTTACCTACCTAGTTCTTTTTGGTCATAATGCTAAATGGAAATCAAAGTTCAAAATAACCAAATGAATGCAATACAATCAAAAGAAAACCTAAAAACTAAACTTGGGTTGCCTCCCAAGAAGTGCTTTGTTTAAGGTCGTTTAGCTCGACCACACTCTGTTATCAACTTTGATCTGGAGGTTCTATGAACCTCCATTCATCCATCTCAGTGTCTACATCCGGTGGGCTCGGCTTTATCCTGCTGAAAGTAAAGCCATCTAGGAAGGGATCTTTATACTCTAATAGGCTGAAGAGGATGATCTCCCCATCTACCTCCAATGAGATCTTGTGTGCCTATACATCTATGCACGCCCCCACAGTTGCCAAAAAGAGTCTTCCCAAGATGATGGGATTCTAGGGATCTGGCCCTATGTCAAGTATAATAAAATCTATATGTATCACGAAGTTCTCAACGACCACAGACACATGTGCTAGCATGCCGATGGGTTCCTTGACTGAGTCATCCCCCATATGAATACCAAGGTTCACTGGTTGGAGCCCATTCAGTCCCATCTTCAAATAATATGCATAAGGAATCACACTTACTGATGACCCCAAGTCGCACAGTGCTCCATCGAAGCTTTCCCCATAAATCGAGCAGGGGATAACAAATTCATCAGGGTTCTCAAGATGGGGTGGAATCTTGTCCTCATTTTCGGCTTGGTCAGGTAGGGTGGAAATCATGGTTGCACACCCCTTGGCAAATCTATTTCTCTGTGCTATTCTCTCACTGCCCACTCCTTCCTCCTAAGCTTGACTCGGCTCGGGTAATGATGGAGAGCTCTCCATAGGTTGTGACACAGTTTCGGCTATCTGGGCCAACTGTCTCCAACATCCTTATGTGACTTGCAAGACCGTCAACAGTGGCCTTCAAGTCTCTGAGTGTCTCCTCTGTTTTTTGATGCTTGCGACGGAACTCTTCATTGGCCTTCATTTGGGTATTAATAAAGTCTTCCATCATCAGTTATAACCTAGACTTCTATTATTGTTGCCCATTGCCCTGTTATTTCCCATACCCTCCTAATGGTTGGAAGTTCCCCGAGTTATTCCGATAAAAAAAGTTTGGGTGGTTCTTCCATCCGAGATTATAAGTACTAGAGTACGGGTTGTTGGGCCTTTGATTATAGTCCCTAACCGCATCGCAGTGCTCAATCTGCTCTTCAAAGCTGCTCTGCCCTCCACAGTAGTCCTCCCGATACGCTGCTGCTCCTTCCCCAAAGTCAATGGCCGTACATGCAGATGTAGGATTTAAAGAGTCAAAATGTCTGCTAAGCGCATCCATCCTTGCTGCTAGGTGGTCCACGGAGTTGACAGTATATCGTCCCGCTGTAGGAGCTGGTTGACCACATTCGGAAGCCCATTGATGGTGGTTCTGGGCCACCTCTTCTATTAGCTCCTCTGCTTCCTTGATAGTCTTATTCATAAGTGCTCCTCCTGTAGCAGAATCAAGGGACATCTTCATGGCGTACGTGATCCCATTGTAGAAGATGTGGATCACCATCCACCTTTCCAGTCCGTGGTGGGGGCATTGGTAGAGTAGCCCCTTGTAGCGATCCCAAGCTTCAAATAAGGACTCCCCTTCTTTCTAACGGAAGCTTGTAATTGGATGGCGCATGTGATCAGTCTTGCTTGGTGAGAAATATTTGTTCAAAAACTACTGCTCACATTGCTCCCATGTAATAATACTTCCCGAAGGTAGGGAGTGAAGTCATGCCTTAGCCTTATCCTGCAATGAGAACGAGAATAGGCTCAGGCAGATCGCGTCCGCAAGGACTCCAATTATCTTCATTGTTGAACAGATTTCCAAGAATGTCTTCAGGTGCCAGTTCGGGTCTTCAGTCGTAGCTCCCCTGAATTGACTCTGCTGGAACATATGTATGAGTGCTGGTTTCAGTTCAAAGTTGTTTGCCGAAATGGATGGTCCAGCTATACTCGACCTAAATCCTCTAGCGCTATGGGTTGCATAATCCCGTAAGGGTTGGCTACATATATTCACTTCGGATGCAGCTTGGTCCTCCATTCACTTCTGTTCATCTTTCTGGCGGTGATAGGTTCGTTCGATTTCTAAATCGATCGGAATCAAGCCTTCCGATCCTAAGCATCTAAGCATACGAAGAACTGAGCCACAAAATTAGGAGTATTTCCTAATACTAGAGAACAAGAAATAAACTAATCTAGTTGCCAAAATTTAAGAGCCAATAAGAAAATAGAGAACTACTGCTAAAATAAAATAAAACTAAATCTATATATCTAGAACTAAAGTAAATAAATAAAAATAAAAATAAAAATAAAAAGGAAGTAAAACAAGTAAATAAATCTAATCATAAGTCTGATCCAATTATCCATCTCTTGATTCGATATCGAATCAATCAGTCCCCGACAACGGCGCCAAAAACTTGATGCGCACAAATGCGACCTCAAATCTTGCGACGGAGGCCGTCGAGGACTCGAAGCGTGCGCTCGCACTCAACACCCACAAGTGCATGGATGTTGTCAAGTAATGAAAAGATTATTGATCCCATAGGGACTGAGATTTGAGTACTGATTTATTCAGTAGATGTTATTGTTCGGGACTAGACTCTAAACGTTGCAATTAGGATGGTGGTCGGCGGTCCTAACTCTAATACGGTGTCACACGGAGGAAAAGAAGGGTCGCTATGGGTCTTTAGATGGATTCTAGGATTTCGGTTTCATTTGTGTGTCACGGAACACGTTGTCAATCGGGTTTGCTTAGGTTTTTAGATATGGTTTTGTGGAAAGGATATCATACACTCCCCCGATGAGCCTTCACATCTATCAGAAGCTACCTCTGCCATACCAGGTCAACCCCTGGCTTTAGGACGGGATAATCGGTACGAGGATGCTGAATCGATCCCTGCGACGAGTCGAAAATGAGGCGCATTTCCTACTCTATCACATCCTTCTACCCACAATTACCGGCGATGAGGCCAACCCTTTAGGTCCCTCTTTAATTCCCCTAAATCTTTGATACGAGGGTTGTCACCCCTCGTATCGGCTAAGCACAGTGACTAGAAAACCAAAATGATAACTATAGATCTAAACCAAAACACCAATTGCAAATATAAATTCTAGAACGAAAAGATATTTGAATTAACATGTTCCGACTCAACACAAACTTCTCCCTAATCCTAGAATCAGAGAGTCTACTGTAGGGAATTCTTTATGCCAAATGGCATATGCGCAACGGAAAAATTAGGATCCCTTCCAAGTGATCCATGCGAAAGCAAACTCGTATAAAATAAATTTCTCTAAACCAAACCTATCTTATAGGAGAGGATTACCTTTGTTGCGTGCCCTTGTTAATCCCGCTTCTTCCTTTTGTTTGTTGGATCTTTAGCACGTTCAAGTGTCCGTGCCTCTATATGTATCCACACGAGCAAGCTCTTGTCTCACAAAAGAAAAACTAGAGGAGCTCTCCTTTACTTCTTGCTAGAGAAGTCCCTAAAGGAGAGGAAAAGAGGGAAAAGGAGAAAGGAAGAAGAAGACTCCTCTTCTTGCTAGCCTACACTCACAAACCCACACAACCAAAGCTTCCACCAAGATCTCTCACAACCACAACAACACTTGCTTTGGCCGGCCACTTCATGGGGTCTTTTATAGGGTTGGAAAAACCCTTTCACCTCCACACATTCAATGCAATCCATTGTATTGGGACACAAGTTTGGCCACTTAAGGAGACAAAACCATTTTGTTTCCTTCCACCTTATCTAGCTTAGGTGGATGCTTAGGTGGCATGCTTATGTGGCATTCTTATGTGGCATTCATGCATGTTGAATTAATCTTATTAATTCAATTAAGCTTATGTTATCATGTTGAATTAATCTTATTAATTCAATCATATTGAATTAATCTTATTAATTCAATTAAGCTTATGTTATCATATTGAATTAATCTTATTAAATCAATAAGGTAACATATTGAATTAATCTCATTAAATCAATTAGCTAAAATTCTCATTAAGCTTAAAGTCCAAAAACCATTTTGTACTTAAGCTTATTCCCAAATTATTCTAGTCAAACTAGAATACTCTAATTCCTCTAATTATCATGCTCTTTGTGTGTGACCCTATAGGCTCTCATGCGTTGGCGGTGGACCTAAACTCTTTTAGATACACAAGCAATGAGCGGCATCTAGCAATACATCATTGCTACCCAAGTTACTGAGATAAGTCAAGATCCGACTAACCTTTCCGTGACTACTATAATATATGACCGTGTCCTTCTATCCTTGATATCGATTGATCAATGAGGCATAGACCGTGTCATCCTCGATCAATCTATGTGTTTCTTGATCCCTGAGTAAACTAACTCAAACAAATGAGCTCAATATCTCATATTGACTCATTCGAGCATGGCCATGCGTTTTAGTAGTTCTACTCAATCAAGGGGCTCACCGATATCACTTTCGTCATATGAGAGGGATAGATCCCATCTACATCACTCACATCCCTCCGCATAATTTGTTATATACCCAGTAATCGCCTTTATGGTCCACCCTGTTACGGGTGACGTTTGACGATACCAAAGTACATAACTCCTTATGTAGGGAACCGTAGTGACTTCGTGTCCGAGGACTATTCATACCAATAGTCACATGAGAAAGTTTATGACACTTATAAACGATCCATGAAACTTTCTCATGGCGGGTCGATTGATATATATTCTCTAATATATACCCATGTGTCAACTTGATATCATATATCCATGACTTGTGAGATCAAGTCATCAATCGACCTACATGTTAGTCTTTATGTATTAATATTGCCCTTGCATATTAATACTTGACTAGAACATTTAGAAAGTGTTCTCTACAGACCTCTCATAATCAATTCGCCAATTGATGTGTCAGAGATAAGAACCTACTTTTCTAGGGCATTACTATATTTAATTTAGGCACAAGCAAGACTTAAATATAATAACCAATCCTTTGCCTTTATAGAATATGATACAAAATGTTCCCTATTCAACCATCACATGATTGGTTCTTAGGGCTATAACTAACAATCTCCCACTAGCACTAGTACCAATCACTATGATATCTAATACCTAGTGACCTAGTGTGACCATCATGCTTCCTCTCGCAAAGCCTTGGTCAATGGATCTGCGATGTTAGCTTCGGTACTGCATATCCTCACATCTCCTCTATCGATGATCTCTCGAATGAGATGGAAGCGCAAGATATGTGTTTGGTCCACGATGTGATCGAGGTTCCTTAGCTCGTGCAATAGCCCCATTGTTGTCACAATAGAGGTCTATTGGATCTGCAATGCTAGGAACTACCCCAAGTTCAGCGATGAACTTAGAGCCAAGCGACCTCCTTTGTTGCATCGGATGCAAAGAATATACTCCTGTTGTAGAATCAAGAATCGTGTGTCCCGCTTTGAACTCTTCGACTCACAGCTCCACCATTCACGCAAAACACGTACCCCGATTGCGATCTATAGTCCTCCTTGTCTTTTTGGAAGCTTGCATCACTTTAACCCTTTACATTTAGCTACTAATTGCATCCAAATATCTGGAAATATTCTTTCGTTCTTCGTAAGTATTTAAGAATATTTTTGATCGCTATCCAGATGACTTTCACCGATCCGATCGTATCTACTCGTCATGCTCAAAGCATACGAGACGTCGTGACGAGCATACAAAGCATGGCGCACATGATAGACCCTATGGCGAGCATAAGGGATCTTATCCATGCGATCTCTCTCCTCCTTAGAAGAGGGACATTGAGTCTTGAAAGACTCACACCATGTGATAAAGGCGAAATCCTTTCTTGGAATTTTGCATAGCAAAACGATCTAGCACTTTATCAATGTATGTACTCGACTTAGGCCAAGTAATCTTTTAGATCTATCTCTATAGATCTTGATGCCTAGAATATAGGCTTCACCTAAGTCTTTCATCGAGAAACAATTCCCTAACCACATCTTCACAGATGGAGTGAGGGAATATCATTTCCGATGAGAAGTATGTCATCTACATACAAGACAAGAAATACAACTCTTCCCACTATTTCTCTTGTAGACACAAGGTTCATCTTCATTCTTGATGAAACCAAACTCTTTGATTGCATCATCGAATCAAGATTCCATTCGAGAGGCTTGCTTTAGTCCATAAATGGACCTTTGCGGTTGCATACCTTTCAGATGCTTTGGATCTTCAAAACCCTCAGCCGTGTCATATACACATCCTCGGTAGCTTTCCATTCGTAAAAGCGGTTTGACATCCATCCGCCAGATCTCATAATCGTGGTAGGTCGCAATAGCAAGTATGATCCGAATGGATTTAAGCATCATCGGTGAAAAGGTTTCATCATAGTCAATACCATGAATTTGTTTGAATCCTTTAGCCACCAATCTACCTTTATAGGTATGCTTATTACCATCCATGTCACTTTACTTTAAAGACCCACTTACACCCAATGGGTTTTACCTTCAGTGGATCAACCAAGGTCCATACTTGGTTAGTGTACATGGATTCCATTTCGGATCTCATGGCCTCTAGCCATTTCTAACTGGGCTCATCATAGCTTCTTGATAGGATGTAGGCTCGCCAAGATCGACAAGCAATACATCACCATTGTCGTACCAAGAGAAAAGAATATCTCTCGGGTTGACGACGGATCTGTCGGATCTACGAAGAGGTTGGTCTACTTGAGCAGTGTTTTGTTCCACAACTCTTTGGGCAACAATTTCTCATCCACAACACTTTGTGGTTCTGCTCATTTTCCATCGAAGCCTTAGTGTTATCGTCATCTTGAACTTCTTCAAGATGAATTTTACTCCCACTAGTTTTTCTAGAAATAAATTCTCTTTCTAGAAAGACAGCATTTCTGGCAACAAACACCTTGCCAAGTGTGGGATTGTAAAAGTAATATCCCTTAGTTTCCTTGGGATATCCGACAAAATAACACTTATCAGATTTGGGTCCTAGTTTATCTGAGACTTGACGTCTTACATAAGCTTCACAACCCCAAATCTTTATAAAAGACATTTTGGGACTCTTCCCAGTCCATATCGTATATGGTGTCTTTTCTACGGCTTTTGATGGGACGCGATTAAGTGTGAAAGCGGCTGTCTCTAGAGCTAGTCCCCAAAAGGAAGTAGGTAGATCACCTCGGCTCATCATTGATCGTACCATATCTAATAGAGTACGATTTCTCCTCTCAGATACACCATTCCATTGTGGTGTTCCAGGGGGAGTGAGTTGGGATATTATCCCACACTCAACCAGGTGATCACGAAACTCTTGACTAAGGTATTCACCACCTCGATCTGATCGAAGTAGCTTGACACGCTTACAAGTTGGTTTTGTACTTCATTCTTGAATGCTTTGAACTTTTCAAAGGATTCTCGACTTATGTCTCATCAAATATAAGTAGCCAAATCTACTCATATCATCGTGAAAGTAATAAAGTACTTATAGCCTCCTAGCCTCGACATTGAAAGGCCCACATACATCGGTATGTATGAGTCCTAACAAGTCTGCCGCTCTCTCTCCATGTCCACTAAATGGAGTTTTAGTCATCTTTCCTAAAAGGCAAGATTTGCATACCTCATATGATTCAAAATCAAATGAGTCCAATAATCCATCTTTATGGAGTTGGGATATCGTTTTCATTTATGTGACCTAGGCGATGCGTGAGATATGTTTGTCTGAATCATTCGATTTGAACCGCTTGGTATTTACGTTATAAATTGGGTTTTCTAAATCTAGAACATAGAGACCATTCATAAGTGGTGCATTACAATAGAACATTTCATTCAAATAAATGGAACAACATTTGTCCTTTATTATAAAAGAAAAGTTTTTCTTGTCTAAACAAGATACAGAAATTATGTTCTTTGTCAATGTAGGTACATATAAGCACTCCTCTAGTTCTAAGATAAGCCCAGTGGGCAAAGACAAAGAATATGTTCCTACATACAAAGAAGAACTTTGCGCCATTGCCTACTCGTAGGTCCACTTCGCCTTTTGCCATTTGTCTACTATTTCTCAGTCCCTGCACATTATTACAAATGTGAGATGCACATCCGGTATCTAATACCCATGTAGAAGAAATAGATAGATTAACTTCTATAATGTGTATACCTGAGGCAGAAGTCCCACTTCTTTTATTCTTTACTTCCTCAAGGTAGACTTTGCAGTTCCGCTTCGATGTCGATCTCACCGCAATGGAAGCAGTCCCCTTCCTTAGGTACTTTACCTTTACCCTTTGAAGTGGATGAATTGGCCTTGCCTTTGGCTTGGGTCTTACCCTTGCCTTTGCGCTTACCTTTGCCCTTCTTGACCATTAGTACGTTGCTAACTTTCTTTTTGAGATTCGGTTCAGCAGTTCTTAACATGCTGAGAATCTCAGGTAAAGGTTTATCAATTTCATTCATGTTATAATTCATGACGAATTGATTATATGCTTCCGGCAACGATTGCAGGATAACATCGGTTGCCAATTCTTGGCTCAGTGGAAAACCTAGTCTTTCAAGGTTCTCAACGTACCCAATCATTTTGAGTACGTGAGTTCCTACAGGTGTTCCTTCTTGCATCTTGCATGCAAAAAGAGCCTTAGACACTTCAAAACGCTCGTGCCTAGCTTGTCCTTGATATAGTTGTTTCAAATGCTCAACCATATCATAGGCATCCATGTTCTCATGTTGCTTCTGAAGCTCAGAGTTCATGGTGGCAAGCATAAGACATGACATATCTAATGCGTCATCTTGATGCTTCTTATAACGAGTGGCGCATGGGCGGGTGTTTCGTGGGTAGACTGCTCTAGGACATACAGCTTATGCGTTCTTGCTTGAGGATAATCCTCAAGTTCCTATACCAAGAAAGTTCGCTCCATTGCTTGTCCTTCTCAAGGACAGATCGCAAGTTGAGGGGGTGTGTCGTGTTAGATGTCATGGTGATCTACAACATTAAAATGCAAAGTTAAGTATCATACCTAAATCATTTAATTAGGCCTTTAATTAAATGAGGCTCCCACTAAATTCTCATAGCTACTATTTAGCTATAAATTTATATGGGATAAAGATCCACATTATAATTCGTCTTGAGTTAGCTTTGGCTAATCGCCCAAGACGTAGTATAATTAGGTAGGCAATCTTTTGCCAATTACATCTGATGTAACTCTTTAATAGCTTTGGTTAAGTTTTAGATTAGTTTAGTGTTTATTCCTAAACCGCCTTCAGTCGTGGCGAGGCACAGGGGCCTTCTTGGATATCGAGCAACGACCACTTCTAAGACAAAGCCGATGTTCTAAATCACATAAAACTAATTTTAAAACTTATGTTCAAAGCTAATATATGCCTCTACTTTCTTAACTAATTAAGAAAACTTAATTAAGTCTTAACCAAGTTTGATAGCGGGACATCACGATTGTCCACTCGCACTCTTCCAAGATAAAATGCATTGCTTTGCTTTGGCAAACCCAATAACAAATGATCGAGGAAGTAGTGAGTACCAAGCTTTGGTAGGCATCTCGTTTTTGACTTCTTAAGAAATAAACATGTATCATATACACATTAGCATACATCACATATAAGCTAAACTAATCATGCATCACATACAAGCTAAACTAACATGCATCACATACATATTAAACTAAGCGTGTCATGGTTATGGCCCTTATTCTACAATCTTCTCAAGCCAATGAAAAGATTGGTCAACCTAGGGACAACATCTTCTCCTAAGTGCTTCCTTTTGGTTGTCTTGTGTGTTGACTTCCTCCTTGTAACCTCTTCTTTCAATGGACCCTCCATCTTTGTTTTGTACATTACAAAAGGAGAAATACTCGAGTTACATTCGAGTCTAAAACTAATTTTACAACAAGAATTTTAGGAGGAAGGCACGACACGCAGGCCGTATTTAAGAATTACAACACACACACATTCACAAACCTTTTGGGACTAGGCCATAACCATGCACCATGTCATTTTAACTTTTAAAAGACATTGGATATTTTATTATGTTTGACAATTGCTAATGCAATTATCAACTCATAATAAAATTTATCCTACTTCTATATCACATATAAAATAGAGAAAACCTATTTTATACGATCTTTCGCAAGTGGCTCTGATACTAATCGTAGGGAATTCTTTATGCCAAATGGCATATACTGTGAAAAATTAGGATCCTTCCAAGTGATCCATGCAAAGCAAACTCGTATAAAATAAATTTCTCTAAACCAAACCTATCTTATAGGAGAGGATTACCTTTGTGCGTGCCCTTGTTAATCCCGCTTCTTCCTTTTGTTTGTTGGATCTTTAGCACGTTCAAGTGTCCGTGCCTCTATATGTATCCACACGAGCAAGCTCTTGTCTCACAAAAGAAAAACTAGAGGAGCTCTCCTTTACTTCTTGCTAGAGAAGTCCCTAAAGGAGAGGAAGAGAGGGAAAAGGAGAAAGGAAGAAGAAGACTCCTCTTCTTGCTAGCCTACACTCACAAACCCACACAACCAAAGCTTCCACCAAGCTCTCTCACAACCACAACAACACTTGCTTTGGCCGGCCACTTCATGGGGTCTTTTATAGGGTTGGAAAAACCCTTTCACCTCCACACATTCAATGCAATCCATTGTATTGGGACACAAGTTTGGTCGGCCACTTAAGGAGACAAAACCATTTTGTTTCCTTCCACCTTATCTAGCTTAGGTGGATGCTTAGGTGGCATGCTTATGTGGCATTCTTATGTGGCATTCATGCATGTTGAATTAATCTTATTAATTCAATTAAGCTTATGTTATCATGTTGAATTAATCTTATTAATTCAATCATATTGAATTAATCTTATTAATTCAATTAAGCTTATGTTATCATATTGAATTAATCTTATTAAATCAATAAGGTAACATATTGAATTAATCTCATTAAATCAATTAGCTAAAATTCTCATTAAGCTTAAAGTCCAAAAACCATTTTGTACTTAAGCTTATTCCCAAATTATTCTAGTCAAACTAGAATACTCTAATTCCTCTAATTATCATGCTCTTTGTGTGTGACCCTATAGGCTCTCATAACGCTAAAGGGACCTAAACTCTTTTAGATACACAAGCAATGAGCGCATCTAGCAATACATCATTGCTACCCAAGTTACGAGATAAGTCAAGATCCGACTAACCTTCCGTGACTACTATAATATATGACCGTGTCCTTCTATCCTTGATATCGATTGATCAATGAGGCATAGACCGTGTCATCCTCGATCAATCTATGTGTTTCTTGATCCTCGAGTAAACTAACTCAAACAAATGAGCTCAATATCTCATATTGACTCATTCGAGCATGGCCATGCGCTTAGTAGTTCTACTCAATCAAGGGGCCCACCGATATCACTCGTCATATGAGAGGGATAGATCCCATCTACATCACTCACATCCCTCCGCATAATTTGTTATATACCCAGTAATCGCCTTTATGGTCCACCCTGTTACGGGTGACGTTTGACGATACCAAAGTACATAACTCCTTATGTAGGGAACCGTAGTGACTTCAGGTCTGAGGACTATTCATACCAATAGTCACATGAGAAAGTTTATGACACTCATATAACGATCCATGAAACTTTCTCATGGAGGGTCAGTTCAGTATATATTCTCTAATATATACCCATGTGTCAACTTGATATCATATATCCATGACTTGTGAGATCAAGTCATCAATTGACCTACATGCTAGTCTTTATGTATTAATATTGCCCTTGCATATTAATACTTGACTAGGAACATTTAGAAAGTGTTCTCTACAGCCTCTCATAATCAATTCTGCCAATTGATGTGCTGTAGATAAGAACCTACTTTTCTAGGGCATTACTATATTTAATTTAGCTGGCACAAGCAAGACTTAAATATAATAACCAATCCTTTGCCTTTATAGAATATGATACAAAATGTTCCCTATTCAACCATCACATGATTGGTTCTTAGGGCTATAACTAACATCTACTCCATAGATACGAGAGAAGAAACACAAGGCATGATCATATCCGTATTTACGCAAAGAATAGGATTTACAATGTTGGACCGTTGGTGGCCAGCTAGAGGGGGGGTGAATAGCCCTCAATCGTCGTATGGTGGAATTCGTTTGTTCTTGTGTGCTTGTTTACAATTGTCGTTAATATATGCAGTGGAAATAATAGAAATAATAACAACAATACAATCACACGTAATACACAAAAATATACGTGGTTCGGAACCGAATGGTTCCTACTCCACCGGGTGAGCTCAATGAGCTCGTGTTATGCGCACGATACTAACAACACTCCTTGACAACACGTCGGAGGTGGAGAAACCTCTCACAAGCAATTACACTAAGTAATATGAAATACAAGCAATACAAAGACAAATATGAAATACACGTAGAGAACACTTTATGACGCTTGCTTTGAAACCTTTACTTATTGCTTGCTTCAGATGTCTCTTGAAGGTCTGGAATGTAGCAGTAATTCCCCTCCAAAAGCTTCACAAAAGTCTTGACGAAATCCTCCCTCTTGAGCTCCATTTATAACCTGCATCAAGCTGATTTTGTGCCCATCAGTCGACTGGTCCTATAGCCATTGTCTCACAACAGCCAGATCCATGTTGGTCAAGTTCCAACAGATCACCCATCAGTCGAGTGCTGGCGCGAGCACTCAACTAGAAGACATTTTGTGGCTGAAAACACCCCAATCAGTCGACTGATGGTGTTATCAGTCGACTGTCATCTCTTGGCAGTCAGTCGACTAATCAGCCAAACCCTGTTCAGTCGAACACCAGTCGAACCCTAGTCAACTTGGAATAGTCAACTGGCACCGATGCCAGATGACTGATGTCGGGTAAAACCTCAAACACCAAGTTGTTTGAGCATCCGACGCTCAGTCTTAGCCACTTGGACAAGTCCACCTCATCCCTCATAGAGTTCTCCACCGAAGCTCTCTTCCCTCGGCCTACATCCCTCGGATGCACCAAGCACACGACTTCACAACACCATCCTTCGCGTCTCTTGCCCTCGAAGTATGCTTCCCTTGGGCCTCACTCCATTCGCTCCTCATCCGGCAGTCCCTCGGATGCACCAAGCGCATGGCTTCGCAATGCCATCCTTCACCGACTCAAGGACCCCGAGCCTAGTGAACTTGCCAAGTCCTCAAGACTTCCCAAATGCACCAAGCACACAGCTTCGCAATACATTTCTCACCAAGCACCAAGTGCACGGCTTCGCAATGCTTTGGACTTTTCCACACCAAGCCCCATGCTTGGATTTTCCATGTCAACTCCATGTTGGACTTTCCTATGACAATCCAATGTCATAAGTTTTATCTATCATCAAAATACTTCTTGAGTCAAACTCGAGTCAACCCGGGCCGATTGCACCAACAATCTCTCCCTTTTTGATGATTGACAAAACTATCCCTCAAGTCTACCAATTATCCCTAATTGGCAATTCTCGCATCCCAATGAGAATGTCAAACCCAATTAGTAACTTAGTAACTTCTCTCCCTTTTTGACATACATCAAAAAAGGTCCTCCCCAAGGGTATGAATGTCTCATATCCCAATGAGATCTTACAATCTCTCCCTCGAAGGAACACATATGCCTACCATCTTTCAAGTGATAAGTCCATATCACTTAAGAGAGGCAACCCAATTTTCCTCCAATGAGGAAAAGTACACATCCATCTTCCCATGATGGATACCTTCCCCTAGAGGCTTGCTCTCCCTTAACCATTGCTGTGAGATACCGAGAAAACAAAATAAAAAAATTATATATATATATATATATATATATATATATATATATATATATATATATATATATATATATATATATATATATATAATACCTATTTTTTTTACTTGAGAAATTATTTTAGGTGATTTTTCAGGAATTTTTAGGGATTTTTCTGGAATTAAACAGGTTTGTACAGAATATATAAAAGTATAATCAAATTAATAAGGTGTTAAATTAAAACTTAGGTTTTTATTTATTTATAAAGGGGGTAGTTCGGATTATTGGGGACCGATCCCTATTTTTCCCCGTCGCGCCGTCTTTTCTCCCTCGCGACTCGAAATCCCTCTTTGGTAACTTCTTCTTCTTCTTCTTTGTGTTTCGCAAATCTCTCTCTCTCCGTGAACCCTTCTTCTTCGCCCAAGCCTAGCAAACTTCGCCGCCCCTCGACGTCGCCTTCTGGGCTGCTTCGCTACCGACGACCGGCACTCCTCGATGGATCGCCACCGACGTCATTAGCCTTGTCGACACCGTCGGCCTTGCATCCGACCGTTCGACACCTCTACTTCACCCAGGCGCCAATGCGGACTGTGCATGTCGCTGTCTCACACCACCCCACCATCGGTAGCACATGGGGTAGGAGGGTGATACTCCGCTAGCATCTTGTCCACTCGGTCACATAGGTGTAGTGACGACAGAGTGATTGTCACTTTCACCACTCGGGAATATGATATGTTTGGTATCGGATCAAGGCTGGGTGACACAGATAGGCAATACGTAACTGGAACGGAGCATATGTTTTTACTATATGCATTGATCGTTGCACTTTTGGTTGTTGCATATGATTGTCATGCACATACAAGAGATATTATGTTGTTTGTTTTGGGGTGATTCTTTATATATCTGTGTGGATGTATTTTATGTAGGCTTAGGTGATTTTGGTATGTACAGTTTCAGGTATGTATTTCTGTTGAGAAACTGTACCAGTTTGATTTCTATTGCTATTTATAGTTTACTATGCATGACTGTTGATATCCGCTGAGTTTTACTCACTCCGTTGATATTTATTCATTTCAGGATGAAGCCGTCCGGAGAGTCCAGTTGCCAGCCCCCCCTGATCTGCCGACTCTGTTATCATCTTGCTAGTTTTTCGCAATTTGTTTTCTAAGACTCTGTGTTTCAAACTTGTAAAACTTTAGACTCTTGGTCATTTTGTTGGTACTAGTTTAAGTCTTTGTGGACTTTTGTTTCGATATGTTTTTGGTTGTATGTGTGATTTCGTATTCCAGCTCAGATGGCAGAAGGGGTAAGTTTAGACATTTTTAGTTATGTTGATTGTTGGCCTGAGGCCTTATGTTAGATGTCTTGTGGTGTTAGATGTTCTGGCCATGTTGGCCGATGTATAGTGGGCCGTGTAGGCCTTGTATAGCGGTTTCAATTGTCTGCAGTACAGGGGAGGTGCTGTCCGATTTTCGTTGGACATGTACCTCTCTCGGGGTGTGACAATTTATTTGGTATCAAATCCAGGTTCCGGAGGTCCTAGGGAATTTGGGTTTTTGGAGTTCACCAAGTTTGGCAGGTCAATTTGTGCATTTTTGAATGTTTACGGATTTTCGTTGATGTGGCATTTTGGATATTTTGGAGTCATATTTCGACAAGATCATATTGGGGACTTGGCGACGACAGGACATCTCCAGATGGCTAACAGGTGAAATTTTTATTTTTATTTCTATTTGTAGTAATATTTGTGTACTATTATAGCAGATATGATACGAGGTGGGCGTGGTCTCGCACCGAGACTAGGTGCAGGGCGACCACACACGAGGACATTGAGTGCTACTCAAATGTCAGAAAGGACTACGGAAGATGAGCCTGTTGAACAGGGTCGGACTTTGCATGGTGCCACAGGTGTAGTGGGTCTTGAGTCCCTACAGATGTCAGAAAGGTCTACGGAAGATGAGCCATTTGAACAGGGTCGGACTTTAAATGGTGCCACAGGTGTAGTGGGTCCTGAGTCCCTGACGATTCCTCCTTCAAAGATACCCACTTCTGTGGTATTGACGGTGCCACCGGTGGTTCCCACACCAACATCTTCCACAGCACCCTTGACAACACCTTCTATTGTACCCCCGAAGGTATCACCGGTAGCCCCTGCTGATACATAGCAGGCATCTCCTCCAGCAGTGTCTACGGGATATGCGGCACCTCCGCCAGCGGTGCAGGCTATTGCATGCCCGACAGTCCCACCAGTAGTACTAATCACCTCTTTTTCAGTACCAACTTCTGTTTGTGCAACCACACCAACTTCAGTGGTTTTGCCAGCTTCTGTGATGATCTCTACTCATCCTGCTGATGTGACTGTGGCACGAGCTCGGATCCCAGCCTTAGCGGAGTCGGTGAAAGGCCGATTCACGCTCTTCCGTGGAGAGGCAGATCCGAGAGTGACACAATCCTGGATAGAGACTATGGAGCGGACCTTTTTCTATATGGCTTTCTCCGAGTGGGAGAAGACAAAGCTTGCAGCCTATCATTTACGGGACGAGTATGAAACCTGGTGGGACATGCAGTGTGTGATTATAGGCGAGCAGCAGATAACATGGGCAAAATTCAGAGAGGTTTTTGAGAGCCAGTACTTTCCACTATCTTTCCACTGATAACCTAGGACCAATAACACTAGACCTATTTTACCTAGGGAATCAATTAGGAGAGTAGAGGAAAATTTGGGTATTAATCCCAAAAAGTCTAGGCACATGCCTAAGAAGAAGAGGTCTTCCCAAAAACCCAATGAACAATCAAAATTGGGAAAATTAGAATTAGAAAATCAAGTCTTGAGGTCAAGACTTGAGAGAATGGAAAAGACCCTTAGGATTATAGAAAATTCTATTCAAGGGTCAAATTCCCAAAAGTCAAGACCTAGGGTTCAAGAACGGTCTAAGGGCAAGGAAGGTTTGAGTCACAAACCTAAGCCCAAGAGGACTTATCATAATGTTCCATTTGATTATGGAACAACATCTAGGTCTAGGAAAACCAAGGCTAATAGGGAAGCTATCCCTAAGACTAGCCATGGTGTTTGCTTAGGGGCTAAGGACTTAAGAAAAACCAAGAAAGTCACTAAGAAGGTCAAAGGGGGAGTTACCCCTAGGTTTGACTTAGGAAAGAACCAAAAGACTATGGCTTCAAAGCCTAAAAGGGTCATTAGGAAGGTATCTAGGAAAGTTATCCCTAGTGAATACCTTGTTAACCCAAGGAGCTCCAATAGGTATTGGGTTCCTAGGAGCGTGATCGATTCATGCTAGATGGGTTAGGGTGTGTCAACCCTAAGTGGATGGGTAGTTAACCTAGCCATGGTGAGTTGACACATTAGGATGTGCCAATGTTCTTGAGAAGTTGAAAAATAATTAAATTGGCACAAATTAGTCTTAGAGGTATTGGTGTGCCATTTTGGATTTATGGCACACTTGGGAGATAATGGTATTAAGGCAAAATAGAATTAACTTCTAGAAATGGCAATTTTGATTTAACACTTGGGTATTTTATACCTAAGTATATTTTACTTGCCATGATTTATTTGCCTTGTCATGACATGACATCATTTTCATTTTTATCTCTAAAAATGTCGTGATCATGCTTAGACTTATTTTTATATGTCATGTATGCTAAAATTTCATTCACATGCATGACATCATGATTTTGGCACATGCTTTGTTATATCATATATATGCCATAATCATATCATGCATAAAATAAAATTGATTTAAGGACCATTGGCATGACTTGAAGTTCCATGCATAAGGGAATCAAGTAGAGTTGCCTTAGAATATGCATGAGACCATTAAAGAACAAAAACCCACATCTCACTAGAATATTTGCCTTGAATGTGTTTTGCACATTTAGATACAAGTGAGATATTTAGGAAAAAGGAATTAAAGGTTTCAAAAACATTTTGAAAATATTTTGAAAAACCTTGGTGAAATATATTTTTTGATAGCTATCACCATTGAATGAGATGATATAAAGAGAGCTCAATATTGAAGCTTTTCTTAACTTTTAACTTTGTATCAATCTCGCTAATTGGTGGGTAAAATAATTTTCTAATATTTTTCACCCATAATGATTGTTATAAGTAATATACATACAAAATTTCAAGATTTTTCAACTTATGTATATTTACTTATGAATTTCAGAAATTCATTTCTAAAATTCAGAAAACTACAAATGCAGTTATCAATCGACTGCCAGGGAGTCCAGTCAACTGATGTGGGAAGGAGTCGACTGGTAGCTGACAGAGTTGATTGATACTGATGATTTCGGGTAAAACTTGGTGGTTAGGCCCATGTTCAGCTATGTTTTGGTCCCCTAACCACTCCTAACCCTAGGACATACTTAGGAGAGCATTAGAAAGGGTGAAAATCTATTGGATATATATTAGGCGAAGTGTTTAGGGAGAGTATCAATTTTAAGGTGGATGAGAGTTCATTGTTGAACTTTGCCTTAATTTTGATGGTTTTTATGTTCCTATTGGCTTAGGGGCTTTCCAAAGACATTGTTGGTGCGATGGTCAAGGGGGAGCAAGCCTCTAAGGGGAGGTATCCATCATGGAAAGATGGATGTGTATTTTTCCTCATGGGAGGAGAATTGAGGGATTGCACCTCTCTTAAGTGATATGGGATTATCACTAGAAAGATTGAGGGCATGCCAAGGGGAAGATTGTAAGATCTCATTGGGATATGAGACATTAACACCCTTGAGGACCTTTTTGATGTAATGTCAAAAAGGGGGAAAAGTTACCAAGTTACCAATTAGGGTTTGTTGGAATTCTCATTGGGATATGAGAATTGCCAATATGGGAGAATTGGTAGACTTGAGATAGTAGTTTTGTCAATCATCAAAAAGGGGGAGATTGTTGGTGCAAATTAGCCCAGGTTGACTCGAGTTTGACTCGAGCAATATTTTGATGATAGACAAAACTTATGACATGAGATTGTCATGGGAAAGTCCAACATGGAGTTGGCATGGAAAATCCAAGCATGGGGCTTGGTGTGGAAAAGTCCAAAGCATTGCGAAGCCGTGCGCTTGGTGCTTGGTGAGAAATGCATTGCGAAGTCATGCGCTTGGTGCATTTGGAAAGTCTTGAGAACTTGGCAAGTTCACTAGGCTCGGGGACCTTGAGTCGGTGAAGGATGGCATTGTGAAGTCGTGCGCTTGGTGCATCCGAGGGACCATCGGACGGGAAGCGAATGGAGTGAGGCCCAAAGGGGAAGTAGACTTCGAGGGCAAAACGAGAAGGATGACATTGCGAAGTCGTGTGCTTGGTGCATCCGAGAAACATAGGCCAAGGGAAAAGAGCTTCGGTGGGGAACTCCATGAGGGATGAGGTGGACTTGGCCAAGTGGCTAAGACTGAGTGTCGGAGGCTCAAACAACTTGGGTTTGAGGTTTTACCCGACATCAGTTGACTGACATAGGTGCCAGTCGACTACTCTGAGTCGACTAGGGTTCGACTGGTGTTTGACTGAACAAGGTCTGACTAATCAGTTGACTGTCGAGCTATGGCAGTCGACTGTTGACACAATTAGTCGACTGATGCGGGAGATCGATCGGTGATCGTATTTTCGATCCAGAATGGTTTCGGTCGAGTGCTCGCGCCGACTCGATCGATGTGTGTTACCCGATCGATCGGTATCATCGATCGATGTGGATCTGTTGGAACTTAACCAACGTGGATCTGGCCATTGTGAGACAATGGCTATAGGACCAGTCGACTAATGGTCATGATCAGTCAACTGATGGGTGCGAAATCTGCTTGATGCAGGTTATAAATGAAGCTCAAGAGGGAGAATTTTGCCAAGACTTTAAGGGTGACATTGGAGGGGAATTGTTGTTGCATTCCAGACCTTCAAGAGCCAACCAAAGCAAGCAACAAACAAGTGATCAAAAGCAATCGGTGAAAAGTGTTCATTGTATTGTATTTGTATTCTTGTTTTTATTTCATATTACTTGTTGTAATAGCTTGTATGAGGTTTCTCCACCTTTGACGTGTTGTCGAGAAGGAGTGGTTTAGTTAGTGTCGTGCGCATAACTAGAGCTCGGTGAGCTCGCCCATGGAATAGGAACCATTCGGTTCTGAACCACGTATATTTTGTGTATGCTTGTATGTGTTGTTAGTATTTTCATTATTATTGTTATTCCACTGTGCTAACGACAATCGTAGACAAGCGACGCAAGAAGAATGATCGCATTCCACCATACGACGATCGAGGGCGATTCACCCCTCTCTAGCCTGCCAACATTGACCCTACAAGGTGGAAGGTGATCGAGATTTTTATTAAGCATTTGGGTAAATTGGTTATGTAAGAAATTATTTAATTATTCAATTTGACGGTGGATTGTATCATAGTGCTTAACAATAGTTCTGTTGTGTGCAGGACGTGGATACGAGACAGGTCCACAGGCATGAATATTTTATTATTTTGAGCATTATAGCAGGCGGGTATCTTTGACTTATCTTCTTTTAGATATTGTCATCTTGTAATGCATGGTTTACTATAACTAGTAGTAGTTTTCTATGCTTGTTAACTGCCCTGGTATGTCACTACCTAGTATGTGTTGTAGTTGTTTCATATGCTTATTATATTATGCTCTATCATTTTGATATGTGTTATTTGTTTATTTAGCACTAGAGTAGTGACATTCCTTGCGTACTGGACATGGAATGAATAAAGAATATAACTTGCATGTTTACATAGACTTATGTACTTAGGTTATTTGATATGGGCTTCTATTGGTACATACCATAGGTAGCCATGAATTGATAGGTGTATCGTGCATCAATGTCATGCACCATCTTGCATTATTGCATGACTGACAATCATCGGCTCCTCGGTAGGAGGTGATACTTCTTGGTAGGTGAGCCCATCATCAGTCACATTACCTACATATACAGCCACTAGTGGGTTGGTGGTATTGCAGGTGTGTGTAGTTGCTCTGTCTGTAACGCTCGTAAAATTTCTAGCAAATTTTATAAGAATTTTTGCATGATTATAATGGGATTTTATGTGGGCTCTTTCAAAAATAAAAAAAATAGAGCCAAAAAGGGATGCATGGCCCAGGGTTTAAACACTGAACCTCCAAGCAGATAACTAAACCCTAAGATGCATGTGATAACCAGAAGCCCAGCAAGGGTGTACTATTAGAAGGGTAAGGGAAATGATAGATAAGGGTAGGGGAGGCTAAGGGACACCTTCAATTGAATAAATAGGAGTATGAGAAGACAAGAGAACAACAACTTGTCATTCTCTTCTTCCCTTCTTCTTCCCCCACCGAAACCCCCTCATTCCCTTCTTCCATTTTCGAAAACTCAAGGAGCAAGAAAAGAGCTCTTGTCTTGACACCACCTAGGGTATATCCTTATACTAAACAAGCAAAAGGATGTAAGTAATCCACTCACCTGCAGTACAAGTTGTTTCGATTGTTGATTTCAAAGCCCCTCCTTGAAAGTTTCGGCCATGACCCCTTTTATGCTTCTAATGATTTTCCATGCCATGTTTTGTATGTATATGATGATAACATGTTGATAGATAGGCTTGTACAAGTTGTTTCAATTGTTGATTTCAAAGCCCCTCCTTGAAAGTTTCGGCCAAGACCCCCTTTATGCTTCTAATGATTTTCCATGCCATGTTTTGTATGTATATGATGATAACATGTTGATAGATAGGCTTGTACAAGTTGTTTGTGTGTTTGATTTCAGAGCCCCTCCTTGAAAGTTTCGGCCAAGACCCCCTTTATGCTTCTAATGATTTTCCATGCCATGTTTTGTATGTATATGATGATAACATGTTGATAGATAGGCTTTGTACAAGTTGTTTGAGTGTTTGATTTCAAAGCCCCTCCTTGAAAGTTTCGGCCAAGTCCCTATTTATGCTCCTAATGATCTTCCATGCCATGATCTATATGTAATTGATGTTAACATGTTGTTAGTTAGACCTTGTACAAGTTGTTTTAGGGTTTGAATTGTTAAGAACCCCATGAAGATTCGGCCAACCCATGTTTATGCTTGTTAATGATGTTTCATGCCATACTATATATGTATATGATGTTAGTATCATGTTTGATAGACCTTGTACATGTTGTTTTAGTGTTTGAATTCTTAAGAACCCTCCCTTAGGGTTTCGGCCAACCCATGTTTTTGTCCTCTAATGATCCTCCATGCCATGCTACATGTATATAAGATGTCAATATGATGTTAGTTAGGCTTTGTGTGTAAGTTGTTGAGCATTTGAATCCCTAAAAACCTCCATTAGGGTTTCGGCCAAACCATGTTTGGGCTACCAATGATTCCCCTTGCCATGCTTTATATGTATATGATGTTAACATGTTGATAGTTAGACCTTATACAAGTTGAATTAGGGTTTGAATTCTTAGGATCCCTCCCTTGGATGTTTCAGCCAAACCTTGTTCATGCTCACCAAGGATCTCCCATGCCATGATATATCTATATATGATGTTAACATGTTGATAGTTAGACTTTATGATAGCATGATTTGTTTATGCCACCACCTTATGTTCATGTTAATTGTATGAATGTATGTTTATGATTTGTTTATGCCACTACCTTATGTCCATGTTAATTGTATGAATGTATGATTATGTTATGCTCATTGCGTCATGATGAACAAGTATGTATGATGAAATGCCTAAGAGATGCTTCCCTATGAATGGGGACTAAGAGCACTCTTTATGTTATGAAAAGGAACATGATATGTTATGAAAAGGAACATGATATGTTATGATAAGGAATATGATATGTTATGATAAGGAACATAATATGTTATGATAAGGAACATGATATGCTATTTTACTTTTGTATGGCTTGTATCGGACCCTAGCAAGGTCTAAGGGATGGGCTCCTATATGCCCCTAGGTCGACGGTCATAGTACGGACCTAGTACGGGATAGGCTCCTAAGTTGCCCTAGGCCGACGGTCGTAGTATGGTCCTAGGATGGGCTTCTATGTTATGTTGCCCCTAGGTCGACGATCGTAGTACGGACCTAGTACCCTAGTAGGTTCAGGATTAGCTACCTCGGGACTATTTAGGGATGCGCGCAAAGATGATGATGTATGTGGTATAATGTCGGGCCCACCATGTTGAGATTATGTTTAAGTACCTATAAAATATATGTTTTCAAAGAACATCTTGCATATACCCTTTTCATGTCTATGTGATTATTATGTTTTACGAATTCCAATTATATGTTCCTAAATGACCATGTCACTACTCTTATATGAATGTTATGCTTATATGTTCTTAAATGATCATGTCACTACTTTTATATGAATGCTATGCTTATATGTTCTTAAATGATCATGTCACTACTTTTATATGAATACTATGCCTATATGTTGTCTAGATAAACATGTCACTACTCTATGTCTAGTTCTTGATGTATGGCTTTTGTGAGTAGGAAAGGATCTTACTAAGTCTATGTGCTTATAGTTTCATGTTTCCCTTGTACTGCAGATAAGGGTAAAGAATGGCTAAACTAAAGGGAGCAGCAAGAGGGGCAAAGTGTGTGTGGTAGTGGTACGGTGGAAGAGATCTGTTTATGTTCCAATACTTATGCATGTCTTCCCTTTAAGTTTATGTTCCAAGACTTATGCATGTTTTCCCTTTAAGTTTATGTTCCAAGACTTATGCATGTTTTCCCTTTAAGTTTGGCATGTTAGTTGTTAAGAGTCGAACTCTACTTGATGTTTAGATGGTTGCTACTTAGTGTCCTTATGAAATGATTATGCATACTCCATGTTTCATGCTTTATGTTTTAAAAAAAAAGAAAAAAAAAAGAAGTTTAAATTCTTCCACTGTAAATGCATGTACGTAATTCTTCCGCTGTAAATGCATGTATGTATGATCGCGTAGCACTGCCCTTCCAACCCCTATAGATTACGAGGAAAGGGTGGGCGTGACACTATCAAGGCTCCACAGTGGTCGCTCAAGTGATTGGTTTTACGATGTTGTAGCAGACAGGGATCCCTCCTTTGTCTTGAGATGAGGAGATGAGACAAGGTGATGTCCCCCATATACATACATGGGGTAGGAGGGTGATACTCCGCTAGCATCCTGTCCACTCGGTCACATAGGTGTAGTGACGACAGAGTGTACAGTTGTCACAGCCCTACCCACTCGGCCGACACACATGACATGTCGGTGGCTGGACTGGCGTCAGGGGTGACACAGGTGATTGCATCATGAGCATATGTTTTTACTATATGCATTGATCGTTGCACTTTTGGTTGTTGCATATGGTTGTCATGCACATACAGAAGATATTATGTTATTTGTTTTGGGTGATTCTTTATATATCTATGTGGATGTATTTTATGTAGACTTAGGTGATTCTGGTATGTACAGTTTCAGGTATGTATTTTTATTGAGAAACTGTACCATCTTGATTTCTATTGTTATTTATAGTTTACTATGCATTGTTGGTGCAATCGGCCCAGGTCACGATTGACCAGGACTCGAGTTTGACTCGAGTGATGTTTTGATGTTTCGACAAAAACATATGACAATGTAATTGTCATGGGAAAGTCCAAGTGGAACACTTGGCATTTGGTAAAGTCCAAGTCTTGAGTACTTGGCATGAAAAGTCCAAGTGGGACACTTGGCACATGAAAAGTCCAAGCTTGGGTCTTGGCAATGTAAAAGTCCAAGCATGGGTCTTGGCAATGTAAATTCCAACATGGGTTGGCAAGGAAAGTCCAAGCATGGTCTTGGCATGGAAAGTCCAACATGGGTTGGCAAGGGAAAGTCCAAGCTTGAGTCTTGGCATTTGAGAAGTCCAAGGGTTTGATATTGGTAGTGTAAAGTCCAAGCGGGAGTCTTGGCAAAGATAAGACCAATGGTCGGCGTAAAGTCCAAGCGGAGTCTTGGCGGCGTAAGTCCAATGTGCCTTAAGGCGGTGTAGACACCGCTAACATGACATAGCCGAGGGAAGCACCGAGGCTAGCGATGGATGAACAAGTCATGGATGACTTGGAGGGATCCGAGAGGCGTGAGGTCGATGGAGGTGGCTAGAAGGCTTAGGTCTAGGCTATGGTGGTCTAGCAAGTATGGGGCACCATACTTGGGTTAAATTGCTCGACCGCCGTGAGTCGACTTGAGTTCGACCGCTGCTTAAGAGCCGAATCGCCATTGAGCAGCCGAATCGCCAATAACCGTTAAGGGTCGATCAATGATCGCTAGTTCACCGCGAGCACAATGGCTCGTAGTCGATCGGGCTGATTACGCTACGGCAGGGCCGATCGCTAATGTTGGCGGCCGATCGCCAAGAGATCCGCTGAGTTTTTCCAGGCAGGATCGAGCCGTTGTCTCACGACAATGATGGCATCGATCATTGGGACTTATGGCGGCGGTGATGGGCGGAAATGTCGCGCAAGGATAAAAGGAGCTCGATGGGAGGGTTTTCGCAACCGATTTTCTTGGACATTTTAAAGCGATTTGCTGCTGCAAATCAGGTCTTTCAAGTGCTAGTCCAAGGCAATCAACAAGCAAGCTTCTAAAGAGTTTTTGTAAAGTGTTCTTTACTTCTCTTGTTGTATTTCTTCTTATATTTGCTTGTTGTATTTAGATTATTGTTGTAATCTTATTGTAAGAGGTTTCTCCACCTCCGACTTGTGTCGAGAAGGAGTATTTGTGATTAGTGAGTGCGTATGCATCACTAGGGCTCTTTAGAGCTCGATCCGTGGAGTAGGAACCGTTCAGTTCCGAACCACGTTATATCGTGCGTGTTGTGATTGTATCTTGTGTTTGTATTTGTTATTGTTTATTCCGCTGCGTACTAACAAGATTGTAGACAAGCAACGCGAACGATTTCCATCTTCCTACGGGCACATCGCTATTCACCCCCCCCTCTAGCGGCGTCAAATCCCCAACAAGTGGTATCAGAGCCCGGGGCTCTTCTACGGACTAATCGTCGGGAGCTAGGACAAAGAAGCTAGAGGGCGAAGATGGAAGAACAATTGGGATGGAACATTAACACACCAATCCCTTACTCCTTCTATGGACAAGAAGGGTTTAAGCAATGGAAGTCAAGAATTGAAGACTTCCTAATGATGAGGGACTTCGAAGAATGGTTTATCTTAATGGAAGGATACAACTATCCAAGAGGACCAAAAGGTGGATTCCTCAAGAAAAAGAGATGGACCGAAGAGCAAATCCAAGCCTTCGAAAAGAATGAGAAGGTAATGAAGTTGTTAATTGATTTAATACCTAACAATATCTTATGTATGTTAGGTAATTATGTAGATGCAAACGAGCTATGGAGCCAAGTTGCCAAGCTCCATAAAAGCCCATCAATGGTCCAAGAGGAAGAGATCGAAGAGGCTAATGCATCACCCTCACAAGGAAGTGAGGACTTGGAGGTTGAGAGATCATCAACATCCAAAGAGGAAGAGGAAGTAGAATCGGAAGTTGATAGGGAGTAAATTTCCGGGTTGGTGGAGGAAGTGGAAGAAGCATCCACTTCTAGGATTGAGGAGGAGATTAGAGTTTCCTCAACACCGGAGCATCAAGAAGAAGCTTCCACATCCGGTCAAGATGAAGAAGTTTCAATTCCAACACCTTCCACCACCATAGGTAACTCAAACATGTCAATTTGTAATAAAAATCATATCATATGTTTTGAGTGTAGGGAAGCCGGGCACTACAAGAGCAAGTGCCCAAAGAAGATTAGGAAAGCTCCACCGACACCAAAAGTCAAGGATGCCGGTTCCCCAACATCTAAAGGCAAGGAGCACCTCATATGCTTCAAGTGCAATTCAAAAGGACATTATAGGAATCAATGTTCTAGGGGGAGCAAAAAGACCCAAGGAGGAGCATCACAAGTAGGGGGAGCTTCTATAGCTAACCCTAAGGTATATTTAAATAATGCACCTTCTAAATTTAAAAGTAAGAAGCATGCTAGGAATAATTTTAATAGTCTTGCTATTATGCATGAAAAGCATGCTAGAAATAATAGATATATTTGCGTAGGAGCTAAGAGTGTTCACTTAGGAAATAAGAAGAAATTTGGGACTAATGTCCCTAAAAATATATTACCTAAGGAAAGCATTAAGAAAATAGGAGAACATCTAGGCCTTAATGCTAAGAAATCTAGACATATGCCTAGAAATAAAAATATCTCAAGAGAAAATGAAAAATCAAAAATTGAGATATTAGAAAAGGAAAATCAAGCCTTGAGATCAAGGCTTGAAAAACTTGAAAAGACCCTTAAGGTTATGCAAAATCAAATGCAATGGTCAATTAGTCAAACTTCTAGGTCCAAAAGTCAAAGTCAACACCTAGGACCTAAGAGTCAAAAGTCAACCAAGGGCAAGCAAGGTTTGGGTCACAAACCTAAGCCTAAGGTGGCTTACCATAGTGTTCCATTTGATTATGGAACACAAACTAGGTCTAGGAAGACTAAGGTCAATAGGGAAGTCATCCCTAGAGTTGACCAAGGGTTGTGCCTAGTGGCTAAGGTTTCTAGGAAACCTAGGGTGGCCACTAAGAAGGTTGCAAGGGGAGTTACCCCTAGAGTCAACCTAGGTAAGACCCAAATGACCAAGGCTAATAAGCCTAGGAGGGTCATTAGGAAGGTATCTAGGGAGGTTATCCCTAAGGAATACCTAATTAACCCTAGGAGCTCAAATCAGTTTTGGGTTCCTAAGAGCGTGATTGATTCATGCTAGGTGGGCTTAGGATGTGCCAACCATGAGTGGGTGGGTAGTTAACTCAACCATGGCAAAGGTGGCATTTTAGGTCATTTTCAAGGTTATAGTTACCTTGGGAATGTGGTTTGATTTTAATCCTAAAAGGATTTTAGGATGTGCCAATATTAATTATGAAGTTTGATAAAATGATCATTTTGGCACAATTTAGGTTTAGAGGTTAGTGTGCCATTTTGGGTTTTTGGCACACTTGGGAGAAAAATAGAAATATGGCAAAATATATCTAATTATATAAAATGGCAATTAATATTAAAATTTAGGTATTACATACCTTTATATCTTATTTGCCATGCTTTGATTTGCCATATGTCATGTCATGACATCATGTGTATTTCTAATCATTTTATATGTCATGATTATGCTTAGGTTTAAGGTTTTAAATGTCATGTGTTTTTAGATTTCATCTTATGCCATGACATCATGATTATGAGCATATACTTATTTATATCTTCATTAATGCCATAATCATTCATGTATTTGATTAAAATTGAGTTAAGGACTTTGGCATGACTTGGAGTCCCATTTATAAGGGAATCAAGTAGGGTTGCCTTAGAGAATGCATGAAACCCTAGATTAGGATGAACAAAACCCACATCTCACATCCAATTGACATGTATGTGTATTTATACACCTTAGATACATGTGAGATGCTAGGATATGAGTTAAGTTCAAGGTGCATAGTATTTGCATCTAGATGAACTAAAACTCAACTAATTTTATTTGTGGATCATTGGGAGAGCATGTGTACAAGTCATGTACATAGAGCCCAAGGAATATAATCCAAAATAAGGTTTTGAAAACATTTTAAAATCATTTTGAAAAACCTTGGTGAAGTCTGTCTTTTGATAGCAATCACCATTGATGAAGTTGATACAAAATAGGGCCAAAACATTGAAAATTTCAATGGTTTTGAGTTTTGTATCAAACTCACTATTTTATGGGTAAAATAATTTTCAAATATTTTTTACCCATTGTGTGTGTCATAAGTATTATACGTATGAATTTTCACGATTTTTTGAATTACGTATAATTATTTATGAATTTCCAAAATTCATTTCTGATAGCTGAAAATTGAGATTTTATTATCGATCCGCTACTGTGTGATCGATGATGTGGCAATGTGATCGTGATTACTATCAGGAGTCGACTTCCAGGTCTGATTTCGGGTTAACAAGGTTTGTTTATCCCGTGTTCAGCTATGAAAAAGGTTTCTAATCACTCCTAACCCTAGGATATGCTTTAGAAAGCATTATAAACGGTGAAAATTCATTGTATATGGATTAGGAGCTGTGTTAGGTCAAAGTATCAAATTTAGGGTGAGTGAAAGTTCTATTTTGAACTTAGAACCTTAATTTTGATGGTTTAGAGTTCCTATTGGCTTAGGGGCTTCCCAAGGACATTGTTGGTGCAATGATCAAGGGGGAGCAAGCCTTTAGGGGGAGGTATCCATCTTGGGATGATGGATGTATTTTTCTCCTTGAAGAGGAGAAGTTATTGGGAGAGTATCATCAATTGGGAAAATTGATGGGTTTTTGATACCCAATTTGGAAATTGGGAGAGATTATAGGATTGCCTCTCTTGAGTGATATGAGACTTATCACTAGGACGATGGTAGGCATCCTAGATATTTTTAGGTCAAAAAGGGGGAGATTGTAAGATCTCATTGGGACATGAGACATTGACCTCCTTGGAGAGATAACCTTTTTGATGTTAGTCAAAAAGGGGGAGAATGTTTGGGGGAGAACATTTGGAGAGTGTTTACAAATTTGGGATAATTGGTAAGGGATTTGAGTTAGTGGTCTAACTCAAATGATTTGTTTGGTTTTTGTCAAACATCAAAAAGGGGGAGATTGTTGGTGCAATCGGCCCAAGTCACGATTGACCAGGACTCGAGTTTGACTCGAGTGATGTTTTGATGTTTCGACAAAAACATATGACAATGTAATTATCATGGGAAAGTCCAAGTGGAACACTTGACATTTGGTAAAGTCCAAGTCTTGAGTACTTGGCATGAAAAGTCCAAGTGGGACACTTGGCACATGAAAAGTCCAAGCATGGGTCTTGGCAATGTAAAAGTCCAAGCATGGGTCTTGGCAATGTAAAGTCCAACATGGGTTGGCAAGGAAAGTCCAAGCATGGTCTTGGCATGGAAAGTCCAACATGGGTTGGCAAGGGAAAGTCCAAGCTTGAGTCTTGGCATTTGAAAAGTCCAAGGGTTTGATATTGGCAGCGTAAAGTCCAAGTGGGAGTCTTGGCAGCATAAGACCAATGGCTGGCGGCGTAAAGTCCAAGCGGAGTCTTGGCGGCGTAAGTCCAATGTGCCTTGGCGGTGTAGACACTGTTAGCATGACATAGCCGAGGGAAGCACCTGGAGGCTAGCGCGATGGATGAACAAGTCATGGATGACTTGGAGGGATCCGAGAGGCGTGAGGCTGATGGAGGTGGCTAGAAGGATTAGGTCTAGGCTAAGAGTGGTCTAGAAAGTATGGGGGCACCATACTTGGGTTAAAACCTCATCTTCGGCTCATTGGAAGCGGTCGGCCCGATATCATCCGATCGGCCGCCAAGCGTGATCGTTGCTTGTTCGAGCCGCAGATGCTCCGTGAGCGACTAAATGATCGACTACGCGGCGATCGCCAAGATCCATTGGAGTTTTGGCGTGGATCGAGCCGTTGTCTCACGACGACATGATGGCATCGATCTGGGGACTTATGGCGATCGGTGATGGCGAAATCCGGTGTCGCGCAAGGATAAAAGGAGCTCGACGGGAGGGTTTTTGCAACTGATTTTCTTGGACATTTTGAAGCGATTTGCTGCTGCAAATCAGGGCTTTTAAGTGCTAGTCCAAGGCAATCGACAAGCAAGCTTCTAAAGAGTTTTTGTAAAGTGTTCTTTACTTCTCTTGTTGTATTTCTTCTTATATTTGCTTGTTGTATTTAGATTATTGTTGTAATCTTATTGTAAGAGGTTTCTCCACCTCCGACTTGTGTCGAGAAGGAGTATTTGTGATTAGTTAGTGCGTGTGCATCACTAGGGCTCTTTAGAGCTCGATCCGTGGAGTAGGAACCGTTCGGTTCCGAACCACGTTATATCGTGCGTGTTGTGATTGTATCTTGTGTTTGTATTTGTTATTGTTTATTATGCTGCGTACTAACAAGATTGTAGACAAGCAACGCGAACGATTTCCATCTTCCTACGGGCACATCGCTATTCACCCCCCCCCTAGCGGCGTCAAATCCCCAACATGCATGACTGTTGATATCCGCTAAGTTTTACGCACTCCGTTGATATTTGTTCATTTCAGGATGAAGCCGTCCGGAGAGTCCAGTTGCCAACCCCCCCTGATCTGCTAACTCTGTTATCATCTTGCTAGTTTTCCGCATTTTGTTTTCTAAGACTTTGTGTTTCAAACTTGTAAAACTTTAGACTCTTGGTCATTTTGGTGGTACTAGTTTAAGTCTTTGTGGACTTTTGTTTCGATATGTTTTTGGTTGTATGTGTGATTTCGTATTCCTGCTCAGATGGCAGAAGGGGTAAGTTTAGACATTTTTAGTTATGTTGATTGTTGGCCTAAGGCCTTATGTTATATGTCTTGTGGTGTTAGATGTTCCGATCGTGTTGGTCGATGTATAGTGGGTTGTGTAGGCCTTGTATATCGATTTCAATTGTCCGCAGTACAGGGGAGGTGCTGTCTGATTTTCGTCGGACATGTACCCCTCTCGGGGCGTGACAATTGCACCAACAATATCTTTGGAGAGTCCCTAAGCCAGTAGGAACATTAAACCAATCAAAATTAAGGCAAAGTTTAACAATGAACTCTCATCCACCTTAAAATTGATACTCACCCTAAACACTTCTCCTAATCCACATCCAATGGATTTTCACCCTTTCTAATGCTCTCCCAAGCATGTCCTAGGGTTAGGAGTAGTTAGGGGACCAAAACATGGCTGAACATGGGCCTAACCACCAAGGTTTACACAAAATCGTGATGTCGATCAATCAGATACGGTCGACTCCTCACATCGATCGAGCCTCCTGGCTGATCGATAATCGATTTGCAGTTTTCTAATTTTCAAAAATGAATTTCTAAAATTCGTAAGTAAATATACATAAGTTGAAAAATCTTGAAATTTTGTATGTATATTACTTATTACAATCATAATGGGTGAAAAATATTGGAAAATTATTTTACCCACAAATTAGTGAGATTGACACAAAGTTCAAAAGTTTAGAAAAGCTTCAATATTGAGTCCTCTTTGTATCATTTCATTCAATGGTGATAGCTATCAAAAGATAGACTTCACCAAGGTTTTTCAAAATATTTTTAAATCCTTTAATTCCTTTTTCCTAAACATCTCACTTGTATCTAGATGTGTAAAACACATACATGTCAAATATTCTAGTGAGATGTGGGTTTTTGTTCTTCAATGGTCTCATGCATATTCTAAAGCAACTCTACTTGATTCTCTTATGCATGGGCCTTCAAGTCATGTCAATGGTTCTTAAATCAATTTCATTTTATGCATGATATGATTTTGGCATATATATGATAAAACTAAGCATGTGCCAAAATCATGATGTCATGGCATGTCTATGAGATTTTAGCATACATGACATATAAAACTAAGTCTAAATCATGATGTCATGTCATGGCAAGGCAAATAAATCATGGCAAGTAAAATATACTAAGGTATAAAATATTTAAGTGTTAAATCCAAGTTGTCATTTCTAGGAGTTAATTTTATTTTGCCTTAATACCATTATCTCCCAAGTGTGCCATAAACCCAAAATGGCACACTATTACTCAAGCACATTGGCACATCCTAATGTGTCAACTCACCATGGCTAGGTTAACTACCCATCCACTTAGGGTTGACACACCCTAACCCATCTAGCGTGAATCGATCACGCTCCTAGGAACCTAATACCTATTGGAGCTCCTTGGGTTAACAAGGTATTCACTAGGGATAACTTCCCTAGATACCTTCCTAATGACCCTTTTTGGCTTTGAAGCCTTAGTCAAATGGGTCTTTCCTAGGTCAACTCTAGAGGTGACTCCCCCTTTGACCTTCTTAGTGGCTTTCTTAGTTTTTCTTAAGTCCTTAGCCACTAAGCAAACACTATGGCTAGTCATAGGGATAACTTCCCTATTAGCCTTGGTTTTCCTAGACCTAGATGTTGTTCCATAATCAAATGGAACATTATGATAAGTCTTCTTGGGGTTAGGTTTGTGACCCAAACCTTCCTTGCCCTTAGACCGTTCTTGAATCCTAGGTCTTGACTTTTGGGCATTTGACCCTTGAATAGAATTTTCTATAATCCTAAGGGTTTTTTCCATTCTCTCAAGTCTTGACCTCAAGACTTGGTTTTCTAATTCTAATTTTCCCAATTTTTATTTATCATTAGGTTTTTGGGAAGGCCTCTTCTTCTTAGGCATGTGCCTAGACTTTTTGGGATTAATACCCAAATTTTTTTCTATTCTCCTAATTGATTTCCTAGGTAAAATAGTTCTAGTATTATTTGTCCTAGGTTTGTTCTTAGATAAATTTACATGCTTAGCACCTAAACAATAAACCTTATTATTTCTACTAGCATGTTTTTCATTAATAATTGCAAGAGAGCTAAAATAATTCTTAGCATGCTTATTAACCCTAGAAATTGAAGGTGCATTAATTAAATTTACCTTAGGGTTATCTTTAGAAGCTCCCCCTACATTAGATGCTCCTTCTTGCCCCTTCTTCCTCCCCCTAGGGCATTGGCTTCGGTAGTGTCCCCATTGGTTGCATTTGAAACACACAATGTGCTACTTGCTTCTAATTGTGGGGACTCCGACATTTTTTACTTTTGGTGTCGGTTGAACCTTCTTAGCCAATTTTTGGCACTTACTCTTGTAATGCCCTTTCTCCCTACACTCAAAGCATATTATGTGATCTTTATTTAAAATCAAAATACTTGAGTTACCTAGGGAATTTTCTTCTTGCTCTTCATTTCTCCCGGATATGGATGTTTCTTGTTGAACTTGCTCTGGGATGGAAGGCCTCTCCTCCCCCTCAATGCTAGAGGTGGAGGTCTCCACCAAATCATCAACATCTTCGAATGTGGTGGGCAATTCTTCAACATCCTCAGATCCGGATGTTGATAGGCATTCTTCCTCTTCATGGACCAATGTGGGCTCTTCATGAAATCTTATCACCTTGTCCCATAGGTCCTTAGCATTCCTAAAATTACCTAGCCTAGACTAAATGTTGTTAGGAATCAAATCACTAAGTAATTCGATTACCTTGAGATTTGTCTTGAAGTCCTTGATTTGGTCTTGGGTCCACCTTGACTTCTCAATTTGCCTATTGCTTTCATCCCTAGGCAATTCGAAACCATTTTCAATAATAAACATAATATCAAAATCAATTTCGAAATATACCTCCATCCTTTTCTTCCACCAAGAAAAGTCTCCATCGAATTTCGGTGGATGGATGTTGTAGCCGGCCATCTTGTAGTGCTTGTGTTGGCGGTTAGTCCTCTACAGACCTTGGCTATGATACCACTTGTTGGACCGTTGGTGGCCAGCTAGAGAGGGGTGAATAGCCCTCAATTGTCATATGGTGGAATTCGTTCATTCTTGTGTGCTTGTTTATAATTATCGTTAATATACGCAGCGGAAACAATAGAAATAATAACAACAATACAATCACATGCAATACACAAAGATATACATGGTTCAGAACCGAATGGTTCCTACTCCATGGGGTGAGCTCAATGAGCTCATGTTATGCGCACGACACTAACAACACTCCTTCTCGACAACACGTCGGAGGTGAAGAAACCTCTCACAAGCAATTACACTAAGTAATATGAAATACAAGTAATACAAAGACAAATACAAAATACACGTAAAGAACACTTTACAACGCTTGCTTTGAAACCTTTGCTTGTTGCTTGCTTTAGATGGCTCTTGAAGGTCTAGAATACAGCAGCAATTCCCCTCCAAAAGCTTCACAAAAGTCTTGACGAAATCCTCCCTCTTGAGCTCCATTTATAACCTGCATCAAACTGATTTCATGCCTATCAGTCGACTGATCCTGTAACCGTTGTCTCACAACAGCCAGATCCATGTTGGTCAAGTTCCAACGGATCACCCATCAGTCGATTGATGATACCCATCAGTCGACTGATTATACCATCAGTCGAGTGCTGGCGTGAGCACTCGACTGGAAGACATTCTGTGGCTGAAAATACCCCGATCAATCGATTGATCTCCCTCATCAGTCAACTGATGGTATTATCAGTATACTATCATCCCTCGGTAGCCGACTGATCAGCCAGACCATGTTCAGTCAAACCCTAGTCGACTTAAAGCAGTCGACTGATGTCGGGTAAAACCTCAAACACCAAGTTGTTTGAGCGTTCGACACTCAGTCTTAGCCACTTGGCCAAGTCCACCTCATCCCTCATGGAGTTCCCCATCGAAGCTCTCTTCCCTCGGCCTACGTCCCTCGAATGCGCCAAGCGCACGACTTCGCAATGTCATCCTTCGCATCTCTTTCCCTCGAAGTATGCTTCCCTTGGGCCTCACTCCATTCGCTCCCCGTCCGGCAGTCCCTCGGATGCACCAAGCGCACAGATTCACAATGTCATCCTTCACCGACTCAAGGACCCCGAGCCTAGTGAACTTGCCAAGTCCTCAAGACTTCCCAAATACACCAAGCGCACGGCTTCGCAATGCATTTCTCACTAAGCACCAAGCGCACAGTTTCGCAATGCTTTAGATTTTTCCACACCAAGCTCCATGCTTGGATTTTCCATGCCAACTCCATGTTGGACTTTCCTATGACAATCCCTTGTCATAAGTTTTGTCTATCATCAAAATACTGCTCGAGTCAAACTCGAGTCAACCCAGGCCGATTGCACCAACATACAATGCAATGTAGGTCTTATCCTCGGCGTTGAAGTGCAGAATCTTGACCTCCAACGGTGTTCTTCCTCCCCGTTGCGAGTTCTCAAAGCTTTTCAGGGCTTTTAAGTGCCATCCCAACCATCGTGCCTCCTCCCTTGGGTTTGGGCAGATCTTTCCTTATATAGACATCACGCCGGATCGCTACGAAATCTGGAAAAAGCCCTAGTCGCATCAATTTACTGGGTCATCACAGGGCTATGTGAAAACACATTACATGGTCATGTGTCAGGCTGTGGCAGCCATTTTCTCCCTCTGAACATGGTCGTGTGTGGGCATACGCCTTGGTCGTGTTCCCTTCTGCGTCCAGCTGCCAAATGTCTTCTTTTGCTATGAAATTGCACCATTTTGTTGGACTTTCCAAACCGCAAAAACTGCTTTTTTTGTGTTGCAGAAACCTCAAAAGCTCGGCCATAGATCTGTGCGAACTATAAAAAAAGTTACATGTACATGTTTAAAACCTTAGATCTACCTTAGATCTACATGAGAAGAGCATTACCCTTGATGCGACGCCCTTCGCTTATCCCGCTCGTCCAAATGGCTTGCCAGAACTCAAGAGTGTCAAGTGTACACTCCTCTATTGGTATCCACACAAGCAATAGGTGGAGAAAATCAACCTAGAGTGCGCTAGAACTCATGGAAGTTTCAACCAAGGAGGATTGGGAGAGAGCTTGAGGGAAGAACCAAGGAAGAAGATGATGAAGTTACCCAAAAATAACTTCACACACTAATGCAAACTCTAAAGTGGTCGGCCACTTCAATTTGGGGGGGTTACAAGCATGCATGTAACTCCAAGAGTCAATGACTCTTGGTCTCCCTCATGAGGTGACACCCCATGATAAGTCCATGATGATGTGGAAAACCATCATTGGCCAGCCCCCATGCCAAGTCACCATGACATGGCAATTGGTCAAGTCAAAATTGACCATTCATCTTCCCTCTCAAGTCAAGTCAAACTTGACCTCTTATCTCCCATGGTTGATCAAATCTAACCACTTGATTCAAGTCAATTTGATTTAATGAATCTCTATTCATTATTTTAAATTGACTCAATGAATCAAATCTAAATTAGACTCATTCAACACTTGAATCAAATTGAGTCTAACTCAATTAGTCTATTTTGGATTACTCTTAATCCAATTTGGTTCATCCCATGAACCTAATCCTCATGGTTCATTATATGAACCTAATCTCCATCTAATTGCCCTTTGTGTGTGAACCTATAGCTTCTTGTAACGTTGGAAATGCTCCTAAACCGATTTAGGAACTTAAGCAATAAGCGGTATCTAGCAACACATCATTTCTACCCAAGTTACAAAAATGTTGATATCCAACATCACCTTTGTGACTACTAATTGTGACTCTCTCAATATGTGACAATGTCCCTCTATCCTTGACATCTAGATTGACCAATTGAGGCATAGACCGTGTTATCCTTGGTACAATCTATATCTTGAACTCTAAGTAGACTCACTCTAATCAAATGAACTCAATATCTCATATTGACTCATTTGGCCATGGCCATGCACTTTGTGGTCTCACTCTATCAAGAATCATGATATCACTCCCGTCATATAAGAGGGATAGATCTCATCTACATCACTCACATCCCTCCGCATAATTTATTACATACCCAGTAATCGCCTTTATAGTCCACCCATTTACGGGTGATGTTTGACGAAGCCAAAGTATGCAACTCCTTATGTAGGGAACTATGGTGACTTCTGGTCTAAGAACTAATAGTTATACTAATAGTCACATGAGAAAGTATATGACACTCCTATAACGATCCATGATACTTTCTCATGGCAGGTCATTCAGTATACATTCTCTAATGCATACCCATGTGTCAACTTGATATCTCATATCCATGACTTGTGAGATCAAGTCATCGAGTTAACCTACATGCTAGTCTCTACGCATTAACATTGTCCCTGAATGTTGATACTTGACTAGGAATTATTAAGAGTAGTGTTCTCTATATCATCTCATTATCGATTCAACCAATCGATTGATATAGATAAGAACCTTCTACTCAAGGACGTTATTATATTTAGTTATTTGGCACCAATACAAGTAAATATAATAACCATGCCTTTATAAATAGGAATATGATACAATAAAGTCCATACAACAATCATCACATGATTAGCTCTTGGGTTTTCACTAACAATCTCCCACTAGCACTAGTGTCAATCACCGTAGTATCTAATACCCAATGTCCTAGTGTGACCATCATGCTTTTTCTGTGCCAAAGCCTTGGTCAAGGGATCTGTGATGTTAGCCTCTATGGGTACTCTGCAAATCTTTACATCTCCTCTATCGATAATCTCTCGAATGAGATGGAAGCACCGTAGTATGTGTTTGGTCTGCTGGTGTAAACGAGGTTCCTTAACCTACGCAATCGCTCTATTGTTGTCACAATAGAGCTCTATGGGATATGCTATGCTAGGAACCACCCCAAGCTCAATAATGAACTTACGGATCCAAACTGCCTCCTTTGCTGCCTCAGATGCAACGATATAATCGGCCTCTATTGTAGAATCAGTAACTGTGTCCTGCTTCGAACTCTTCAAGCTCACAGCTCCACCATTCAAGCAAAACACGAACCCTGACTGCGATCTATAATCATCCTGGTCAGTTTGGAAGCTGGCATCGTTGTAACCCTTTACAGTTAGCTCCTCATCGCCTCCAAATATCAAGAAATATTCTTTAGTCCTTCTCAAGTACTTAAGAATATTCTTGACTGCTATACAGTGACGCTCACTTGGATCTGACTGGTATCTACTCGTCATGCTCAAAGCATACGAGACATCAGGATGAGTACATAGCATAACGTACATGATAGATCCTATAGCAGATGCATAAGGGATCTTATCCATGCGGTCTCTCTCCTCTCTAGAAGAGGGACTTTGAGTCTTCGAAAGACTCACACCATGTGACATCGACAGAAGTCTCTTCTTGGAATTCTTCATAGCAAACCGTGTCAATATATGTACTCTGACTTAGGCCAAGAAATTTATTAGATCTATTTCTATAGATCTTGATGCCTAGAATACAGGCTGCTTCACCTAAGTCCTTCATTGAGAAGCACGTCCCTAGCCAAGTCTTCACAGATTGTAGCGAAGGGATGTCATTCCCAATGAGTAGTATGTCATCCACATACAATACAAGGAAGACAACTGTGTTTCCATTAACCCTCTTGTAGACACATGACTCATCTTCATTCTTGATGAAACCAAATTGTTTGATCGCATGATCAAATTGAAGATTCCAGCTCCAAGAAGCTTGCTTCGGCCCATAAATGGACCTTTGCAGCTTGCATACTTTTCCAGTATACCGTGAATCTACAAAACCCTCAGGCTACATCATGTACACATCCTCGAGCAAGTTTCCATTCAAAAATACGATTTTGACATCCATCTGTCGGATCTCATAATCGTGGTACGCTGCAATAACAAGCATGATCCGAATGAACTTAAACATCGCCACTAGAGAAAAGGTTTCATCATAGTCAATACCATGAATTTGCTTGAAACATTTAGCCACCAATCGGCCCTTATAGGTATGTGTATGTCCATCCATGTCAGTATTTCTCTTAAAGATCCACTTACACCTAATGGGTTTGACGCCTTCAGGTGGATCAACCAAAGTCCATACTTGGTTGGTGTACATGGATTCCATCTCGGATCTCATGACCTCTAGCCACTTCTCAGAATCTAGGCTCATCACAGCTTCCTGATAGGAGGTGGGCTCATTCTCAATGAGCATAACGTCATCATGGTCAGACAAGAGAAATGAGTATCTCTCAGATTAACGACGTACCCTATCAGATCTACGAAGAGGTAGGTCTACCTGAACAGGTGGTTGTTCCACAACTCTTTGTGTAACAATCTCATCACCCACAACACTTTGTGGTTCCTGTTCAACCTCCATCATGGCCTCAGTGCTATGGTCCTTATCTTGAATTTCTTCAAGATCGAACATATTCCCACTAGTTTTTCTAGAAACAAAATCCCTTTCTAGAAATACCCCAGTCTTTGCCACAAACACTTTGTGCTGACTGGGAATGTATAAGTAATATCCTTTCGTTTCCTTAGGATATCCAACAAAATAGCACTTATCGGATTTGGGTCCCAGTTTGTCTAAGACTTGACGTCGAACGTAAGCCTCACAACCCCAAATCCTCATGAAAGACATCTTGGGATTTCTCCCTGTCCATATTGTATATGGTGTCTTTAGTACAGCCTTGGATGGTACACGGTTAAGTATGAAGGCTGCTGTGTCTAGAGCATATCCCCAAAAGGATATAGGAAGATCTGTGTGACTCATCATAGATCGTACCATATCTAATAGGGTATGATTCTTCCTTTCAGATACACCATTCCACTGTGGTGTTCCAGGAGGAGTGAGTTGGGATAGAATCCCACACTCAGCTAGATAGTCACGAAACTCATGGCTAAGATATTCACCACCTCGATCTGATCGAAGTATTTTAATACTCTTGCCAAGCTGGTTTTGTACTTTATTCTTGAATTCTTTGAACTTTTCAAAGGATTCTAATTTATGTGTCATCAGATACACATAACCATATCTACTGAAGTCATCAGTAAATGTAATGAAGTACCTGTAACCACCTCTAGTAGCAACATTAAAAGGGCCGCATACATCACTATGTATAAGTCCTAACAAATCTGTTGCTCTTTCACTGTGTCCACTAAAGGGAATCTTGGTCATCTTGCCTAGAAGGCAAGACTCGTTTGTCTCATATGATTCAAAATCAAATGAGTCTAGCAGCCCATCCTTATGGAGCTGGGATAAGCGACTCTCATTTATGTGACCTAAGCGACAATGCTAGAGATAGGTTTGGTTTAACTCATTTTACTTGAACATTTTGGCACTTATGTTATAGATGAGGCTCTCTAAGTCTAGAATGTAGAGTCTGTTCATTAGAGGTGCACTAAAATAGAACATATCATTTAAATAAACTGAACAATATTTGTTCTTTATTATAAATGAAAATCCTTTCTTGTCCAAACAAAAAACCGAAATTATGTTCTTAGTCAAAGTAGGCACATAACCACATTCATCTAGTTCTAGTACAAGCCCAAAGGGCAGAGATAGATCATAAGTTCCTACAGCAACAGCAGCAACCCTTGCTCCATTGCCTACTCATAGGTCCACCTCAACCTTCATCAATGCCCTGCTATTTCTCAACGCCTGCACATTGGTACAAATGTGAGATGCACATTCGGTATCTAATACCCATGATGAAGAAATAGATAGATTGACTTCTATAACATTTATACCTGAATTAGAAGTCTCACTTCTCTTTTTCTTAAGATCTTCCAGGTATGCTTTGCAGTTACGCTTCTAGTGTCTAGCTTCCTTGCAGTGAAAGCAAGTCCCTTCTTTGGCCACCCCTTCTTTCGGTTTCAGTTCCTTGCCTTTGCCCTTGGCTTGGGACTTTCCCTTACCTTTAGGTTTGCCCTTGCCTTTCTTCTTTTGCACCATCAAAATGGAGTCAGATTTTCCCTTCTTAAGGTTGAGCTCAGTAGTTCTCAACATGCTGAGCATCTCAGGCAGTGGCTTATCAATTTCATTCATGTTGTAATTCATGACAAATTGATTATAACTTTGTGGCAAAGATTGCAAGATTAAGTCAGTGGCCAGCTCTTGGCCAAGTGGGAATCCCAACCTCTGTAGGTTTTCTATATACCCAATCATCTTGAGTACATATGGACCTATGGGAGTCCCATCTTGCATCTTGGACTGAAACAATGCCTTAGAAATCTCATATCTCTCGTGCCTTGCTTGTCCTTGATATAGTTGATGAAGATGTTCAACCATATCATAAGCATTCATGAACTCGTGTTGCTTCTGGAGCTCAGAGTTCATGGTCGCGAGCATGAGACCTGACACATCTAATGCATCATCTTGATGCTTCTTGTAAGCATCTTTGTCAGTTCGCGAGGCAGTGGCAGGAGGTGCCTCCAGAATGGGCTGCTCCAGGACGTACAGTTTCCTTTCTTGGGTGAGAACGATTCTCATGTTCCTATACCAGTCTAGGAAATTAGCTTCATTGAGCTTGTCCTTCTCAAGGACAGAATACAGGGAGAGAGTGTTCGTGTTTGTCGACATGGTAATCTACAACATACACAATGCAAAAAATGAATATCATATTCCATTTATCATTTAATTAGGCCTTTAATCAAATGATGCTCCCACTGAATTATAGAACTTTTGTAGAATCGAGTTATGGATGTGGTCAAACCACATTACTAGATTCATACAAATTAGTTATAATTCTTGCGGGACAAGATCCACATCATACTACGCCTTGAGTTAGCTTTTGCTAAATCGCCCAAGACTTAGTATGATCGGTAGGTAACACATTACCGATTACATCTCTATGAAACTCTTGTTTATAGGATCAAGATCCAACATTTACAAAAGACCTTGAGTTAGCTTTAGCTAAATCGCCCATGATTTAGTGTAAATACGATCTTATCCTATCTTTCCAACGGTTGGAATATGCCTATAGTTTTACTCGATCCAATTGAGTTAACTAGTTTTACTCAATCTAATTGAGCTTACTCTCACCCAAGTTGTGATAGGCGGGACCAAGATTGTCCCTCCGCACCCTACCAAGATAATATGCGTTGCTCTGCTTTGGCAGATTCAACGACAACAAATGATCGAGGTAGTGATGGGTATCAAAACTTGGTAGGCATTTTATAAGTTGATTCGATTAAGATCTAATCTAATCATGAATGTGTATCATATATGCATCAAGGCCTTTATTACCCTACACTAACATGCATCACATACATACAAGCAATATACTAGCATGCATCATATACATACAAGCAAAATATTCTAGCATGCATCATATACATACAAGCAAAATTTACTAGCATGCATCACATACATACAAGCAAAAACAAATATATATATATATATATATATATATATATATATATAAATTAATTGTGATGTGGTCATGGCCCTACTACGATCTTCTCAAGCCAATGAGAAGATCGGACGGTCAACCTAGGGTTAGCGACTTCTCCAAGCACCTCCTTTGATCGCCATGTGTCGTCGGCTCCCTCCTCGTAACTCCGTCTACAAGTGGACTTTCTACTGCTCCATTTTGTACATTACAAACATGAAACTCGAGTTACATTCAAGTCTAAAACTATTTACAACTAGAATTTTAAAAGAAGAGGCACGACGCGCAGGTCGCATACCCTATACAACATGCACAACCACAAAAATGGCGCGTAGGCCGTATTATGAATTACAACACATTTATTATCCAATCATATTGGGGTTCTTGGGCCATGACCATCACAGAATTATACATAATTATAAATTATGTATTTTATAGAAATTTCTATATTTTTTCCTATTTTTTTCAATTTTATGAGTCACCTCTCCGTAATGGTCCCGCTAAGCGGTTTTCGGGCGCGATCGTGGGACAATGCCCCTTTTGGGGTTAGGGGCAGCACCCCTACTCACAAAATGAACTTTGTGAGTGTCCCATCTTGATCTTACAGTGACTTAAGTCACTGTCCCAAAAACCTAAAGTGAGATTTCGCCGTTCCGGAGAGTTTTTCTCGATGGTTGAAGCCTACAAGTGTCCCAACACTTGTTGCTTCGACTCTTCGAGAAAAATACTCGAAAATTCTATAAAAATAGGAAATTTATAGAAATTTATAGATCTGTAATTTTTATATCTAATACAAAAACTACAAAATAAAACACATACATGCTTCGCACGTGGCTCTGATACCACTGTTGGGCTTTCCGAGCCGCAAAAACCACTTTTTTTGCGTTGCGGAAACCTCGGAAGCCCGGCCACGAATCCATGCGAAGTATAAAAAAAAATACATGTACATGTTTAAAACCTTAGGTCTACCTTAGATCTACATGAGAAGAGCATTACCCTTGATGTAACGCCCTTCGCTTATCCCGCTCGTCCAAATGGCTTGCCGGAACTCAAAAGTGTCAAGTGTACACTCCTCTATTGGTATCCACACAAGAAATAGGTGGAGAAAATCAACCTAGAGTGTGCTAGCACTCATGGAAGTTTAGGCCAAGGAGGATTGGGAGAGATCTTGAGGGAAGAACCAAGGAAGAAGATGATGAAGTTACCCAAAAATAACTTCACACACTAATGCAAACTCTAAAGTGGTCGGCCACTTCAATTTGGGGGGGTTACATGCATGCATGTAACTCCAAGAGCCAATGGCTCTTGGTCTCCCTCATGAGGTGTCACCCCATGATAAGTCCATGATGATGTGGAACACCATCATTGGCCAGCCCCCATGCCAAGTCACCATGACATGGCAATTGGTCAAGTCAAAATTGACCATTCATCTTCCCTCTCAAGTCAAGTCAAACTTGACCTCTTATCTCCCATGGTTGATCAAATCTAACCACTTGATTCAAGTCAATTTGATTTAATGAATCTCTATTCATTATTTTAAATTGACTCAATGAATCAAATATAAATTAGACTCATTCAACACTTGAATCAAATTGAGTCTAACTCAATTAGTCTAATTTGGATTACTCTTATTCCAATATGGTTCATCCCATGAACCTAATCCTCATGGTTCATTATATGAACCTAATCTCTATCTAATTGCCCTTTGTGTGTGACCCTATAGGTTCTTGTAACGTTGGCAATGCTCCTAAACCGATTTAGGAACTTAAGCAATGAGCGGTATCTAGCAACACATCATTTCTACCCAAGTTACAAAAATATTGATATCCAACATCACCTTTGTGACTACTAATTGTGACTCTCTCAATATGTGACAATGTCCCTCTATCCTTGACATCTAGATTGACCAATTGAGGCATAGACCATGTCATCCTCAGTACAATCTATATCTTGAACTCCAAGTAGACTCACTCTAATCAATTGAGCTCAATATCTCATATTGACTCATTTGGGAATGGCCATACACTTCGTGGTCTCACTCTATCAAGAATAACGATGTCACTCTCATCATATAGGAGGGATAGATCCTATCTACATCACTCACATCCCTCCGTATAATTTGTTACATACCTAGGAATCGCCTTTATAGTCCACCCATTTATGGGTGACGTTTGACAAAGCCAAAGTATGTAACTCCTTAAGTAGGGAACCATGGTGACTTCAGGTCCAAGGACTAATAGTCATACTAATAGTCATATGAGAAAGTATATGACACTCATATAACGATCCATGATACTTTCTCATGGCGGGTCATTCAGAATACATTCTCCAATGCATACCCATGTGTCAACTTGATATCTCATATCCATGACTTTGTGAGATCAAGTCATCGAGTTGACCTACATGCTAGTCTCTACGCATTAACATTATTCCTGAATGTTAATACTTGACTAGGAATGATTAAGAGTAGTGTTCTCTATATCATCTCATTATCGATTCAACAAATCGATTGATATAGATAAGAACCTTCTACTCAAGGACATTATTACATTTAGTTATTTGGCACCAATACAAGTAAATATAATAACCATGCCTTTATAAATAGGAATATGATACAATAAAGTCCATACAACAATCATCACTTGATTGACTCTAGGGCTTTCACTAACACATTTTCCCTATAAAATGCTATCCTGCTACAAAAGTAAACAGAGCTGATCTCCGAACCAGAAAATAGGAAATGCATGCAACATAATGTAAAATATGCATAAAACGAACATAAAATGCTATGAGATGTGAGCGAAAACTACTCCTAAAATCCAAGTTTGCTCACATCATAAAGTCTAAAGGTATAGTCTTGGCAGCATAAGTCCAAGTGTGTAGTCTTGGCGGCATAAAGTCCAAGTGAACTTTGGCAATTGAAAAGTCCAACATGAAGTTGGCAAGGAAAGTCCAAGTCATGGGTACTTGGCAAAGAGAAAGTCCAAGGGTAGGTTTGGAGGAGTAAAGTCCAAGCTTGGGTTTTATAGTGACATAAATCCAAATGGATATTGACAATGTGAAAGTCCAATGGTGTAGGTTTGACAGCGTAAAGTCCAAGCATGGGTTTTGGAAATATAAGTCTAAATGAACCTTGGCAAAAGACCCGGTTAGCATGACATTGCCGATGGAAGCATCTGAAGGATAACACGAAGGATGAAGAGTTGTGGACTCGAGAAATTTGAGAAGCGTGAGGCTTGTGGAGGTTGCTAGAAGGCTTAAGTCTTGGCTATGGGTGGTTATCAAGTATGAGGGGATCATACTTGGGTTAAACCTCATGTTGAGGTTTACCAGTCGACTGGGGTATTGGACCAGTCGACTAGCCGAGTGTTTGACACTCGGAAGCCTAGTTGACTCACAACAGTCGATTGGGATTATGATCAGTCGACTGGTCAGTAGTCGACTAGAGGCTCGACTGCTATTGTGTGCCACTAGCAGTCGATTGTCTTGTATGAGTAGTCGATTGGCCTTGAGCAGTTGACTGTCATGGATGGCAGTCGATTGGAATTTGTGGATACGAGCACAAAATGGTCCGTAGCCAACTGCTATGGAAGGACAGTGGACTTATGGCTATAGGTAGTCGACTGATAGGTCAGAGCAGTCGACTGATAGGTCAGAGCAGTTGACTGGTGTGTCATAATCTGACATGGATTAGTCTATTGTGTGATAACGAATACACTGGCAGTCGACTGGGGGTAAATCTAGTCAACTGTTAGGCGAAAATCTAGCCCAGGTGGAGACGTAAATGGAGCTCAATGGGAAGGATTCATGCAAGGGTTTCTTGGGCAATTTTGAGGCGAAGTGTTAGTGCAATTCAGGGTCTTCAAAGGTAAATCCAAGCAAGCAAAAGTAATCTTCGTTGTAAAGTTTACTTTATTTGTATTTCATTGTATTTGTTTCTTATTTTTGTAAGAACCTTGTAAGAGGTTTCTCCACTTCCAGATTATTCCTGTTGGTGCAATCGGCCTAAGTCATGATTGACCAGACTCGAGTTTGACTCGAGTAGTGTCTTGATGTTTGTGTTTTGATGTTTGATAATGAGTTTGTTGGGTTTCCGACACCGCGGCGTGTGTGTGTTCGATCATTTTTCGTAAACATGTGCACAGCGGAAGCAACAAAAATAATAAATACTCCTATTTATTACAACACACACAACACACGCATGCTATTACAACAAGTGTAGACATAACCGTAAATTAAAATTGCAATAAAAGGAAATTAAACTACGTTATACCTTTCGTATGACGTGTAGCGGGAACGGCATCAACCGGAACGATTCTCGTAAGAATCGTCTCTATCCGTATCCACGCCGAGCTCCTCGGGATGACTTCGCCAAGCCACGAGCTTCGTCTTCGTACGGGTTACTAGCCTCGTGTTGAAGACGATGTGATCGAGAGATGATCACGGTCCGAATCCAAATTCGGACCTAAAGACAAGTCCTCAATACTTGCTTCTCCGGAGAGGTATTCGTCAACCGATTGACGAATCCTTCGTCCTCCACCTCAGAGGATTACCGGAGATCAAATCCCCGGTATGTTAGCCGCTGTCGGAGCACTAACCGTCGACTAAACGACGCTCCGACGAGAGGAGAAGAAGCTGTCCAGAAAACTGGACAGCTTGGTGGAGGAGTAGGCGCCGGCCAAAACCAAGGAAGCAAAGTGCTCACCTTGATGCCAAACCTAAGGAGGAGGAAGGAAGCAACCTTCGGGTTGGCGCCTGCCTGGAGGAGTTGGGCGGCAATAGGAGGGAGGGGTTGGGCGCCAAGTTTGATTAGGTTAGGTTAGGGTTTTAATCCCTATTTTATAGAGAACTAATTCTCTTAATGGTTAATGGATCATATCCATAAAGCCCGTTAACCCGCTCCATTAAGATAAGTTAAAATAAACCAAACCATGATGGTTTATTTTAAGTTAAAACGAACCGAACCAACCTTTGGTTCATTCGTTTAAAATAAACCAAACCCTTTGGTTTATTCTCCTCCATTGGATTAGAACCAAACCATTTTGGTTCATCCATTATGTCTTCATAAGACACGCCCATCCACGCTCCATTGCGATCAAACAATTTCATGCTCGCTTATGTTTGGTCCAACCAAACATAGTTTCTCTCGGCCCGAGAATCCCATTCTCAAGCTCGCTTTAAATCCTTTGGATTACACTCCAGCGTGTGACCAAATAGGTTCTCGGTTTATGTTGGCCGCCTATAATTAACCATTAATTATAGAACCATCATGAGTGGCACCTAGTAGTACATCATGATCCCCAATTAACCAAAAGATCAACGGTTGATCCGTAACTATTTCAAACCCTTCAAGAGCTTCGAATGAATCGTGCCCCATTCCCTTCACTCATCTTATACCCACTTGGTTCGTGACATGGTCTATTGTGTCACCTCACTAGGTCGACTACGCCACACCTAGCCCAAGTATCATTTCCTCGCCCCTACTGATTCTAGTTACTCCACATGTATCAAGAGTACCTTACTCTAAACATGTAATGCTTTGGCCAAAGACTTTAGTAACAATCCGACGAGAGGCCATGGGTATACATCTCCTCGCAAGGAGTGGTGAATCCTTTATAGGCTATTCAAACACCTTCGATCACTGACTTATACCCAATCATCCCGGGTCCACATCTCCTTAGAGATGTTTGCTTAAGATGTCAAAGCATAAGTCTCATGATCAAGATGACTTGAATACCGCAAGTCAAAGGAACATCGACTTAAGCCACAAGAAGAACTTCATTGACATATCTATATATGCAGAGAACCATATGAAGTCTTACTACTGGTCACTCCAATGAACTAGTTACCATAACTAGCATCCACGATTAACTCCGACATCACTATGTCTCCACCAAAGGAGAATCACCGCTTGATACACCAAGGAGTATACCTGTGCTAGTCTCGATGTAATCTGATGGTGTCCAAATCCATCAATTCATCGACTAGGATAATTCCGATACATCACAATTACACATGTAGAGATACTCACTAGTTGTGATCCAATCACAAATTCTCTCATGCCGTGAATCGTATCGTGACATTCAAGAAATGAGTTTAAGATCCAATCAAATACATAAAACATGTATACTCAAATAGTGAATCTTCATTTATCATATAAATGGTTCATACATAAGGCGCATTGCCTTAGGACATCTCTCATATATTACTAACAGACTCACTTGGCCTAATGCCAATCGCTACGTATCCAATACCATAAGTCTCTAACATGACCTCAAACTTACTTGAGGTAATGCTTTAGTCAAAGGATCCGCTAAGTTCCTTTCAGTGGGAATTTTCTCGATTTGTATTTCGTTCCTACTGATGATCTCTCTGATAAGATGATAGCGGCGAAGCACATGATTGGATCGCTGATGAGACCTTGGCTCTTTTCGTCAGGTAATTGCTCCATTGTTGTCGCAGAGACCGGTATTGCTTCAACAATGGCCGAATCACACCAAGTTCATGAACGAACTTCGATCCAAACCGCCTTTCCGGCCGCAATATATTCTCGCCGGGTAGAATCCACAGCCTCTTGTTTGAACTTTTCCAACTCAACGCGCTCTATTCAAGGTGAACACGATCCGTGAGCAATACGTAAGAATCATCCTTGTCATGCTCGAAGTCGGCATCCGTATACCCACGTATCACCATGTCCCCTTCTCCATATATTAGGAACACATCCTTAGTTCTTCTTAAGTACTTAAGGATCGTCTTAACAGCCGCCCAATGATCCATTCCTGGATCAGACTGGTATCTGCTCGTGACACTCAGAGCATACGATACATCGGGCCTCATACATAACATAGCATACATGATAGATCCTATTGCGGATGCATAGGGAATCTTACTCATGCAAATCCTCTCAAATCTTACGTGCGCGGACACATAGACTTTGAAAGGTGTACCCCATGCACGATGGGCGGATAATCTTTCTTGGATTCGACATGCTAAACCTCTTTGCTTTTCGGTCTATATATGTAGACTGCGAAAGACCAAGCAACCGTTTCGATCTATCTCTATAGATCTTAATCCCAAGGATGTAGGTTGCTTCTCCCAGGTCTTTCATGGAGAATGTCTTGGATAACCAAACCTTCACTGACTGTAAGATTGACACATCGTTTCCTATAAGTAATATGTCATCGACATACAATACTAGGAACACGACTGCACTCCCACTAACCTTCTTGTACACACAAGGTTAAATGCGGATTTTGTGAGAAATCAAACTTTTGATCGTCTCATCAAAAGCGGATATTCCGACTCTGGATGCTTGCTTCAATCCATAAATGGATCGTCGCAATTTGCATACCTTGGTTTTATCAACCGATGTGAAAACCTCAGGTTGTATCATATACACGTCCTCGAGCAGGTTTCCATTAAGGAAAGCTGTTTTCACATTCATCTGCCATATCTCATAATCATAATGAGCCGCTATGGCCAGGAGCATCCGAATGGATTTAAGCATAGCTACAGGCGAATAGGTTTCGTCATAATCAACACCTTGTTTTTGACGATATCCTTTCGCCACCAATCTAGCCTTATAGGTAATCACATTACCATCCATGTCGGTTTTCCTCTTGAAAACCCACTTGCACCCTATAGGCTTGATGCCTTCAGGTGGGTCAACCAAGTTCCAAACTTGGTTTTCATACATGGAATCCATTTCCGACTTCATGGCATCAAGCCATTTATCCCTTTCTGAACTTGTCAGCACTTCTTCATAACTGGTAGGCTCCTCATCATCAATGAGTAACACGTCGTTCGATTCACTTACGAGAAATCCATATCTCTCAGGAATATTGCGTGTTCTACCAGATCTATGAAGATGTGGTGTTACAATAGGTCCAGCCGATTGCTCATCACTATGAGTTGTCGGCTGTTGTGCTTCACCAGGTATCTCATCAATGTCTATTTGAGTCTCTCGAGCCTCCTCAAGCTCGACGACACTCCCACTGTTTTCTTCTAGAGAAACTCTTTCTCTAGAAACACAGCATGCCTTGAAACAAACACCTTTTGTTCCACAGGATGATAGAATTGGTAACCCCTTGTTTCCTTAGGGTATCCAATAAATAGACATTTATCAGACTTAGCATCCAATTTGTCTGATACTGTCCGCTTCACATAAGCAGGACAACCCCATATCTTCAAGTAAGATACATGAGGTTTCTTACTATTCCATATCTCATATGGAGTAGTTGAGACTACCTTGGTAGGCATTCTGTTTAACAAGTAAATTTGTGCAGTGCATAACCCCAAAGGACTTGGGAAGAGTTGCATGATTCATCATTGACTGACCATGTCCAACAAGGTCGATTCGCCTCTCGGATACACCATTATCTTTGTGGTGTATAGGCGAGTCCATTGAGACAATATGCCATTGTCTCTTAGATAATCAAGAAACTCTTGACTTAAGTATTCACCACCTCGATCCGATCAGTATTTTAATACTCTTGTCATGTTGTTTCTCTACTTCATTTCTGAATTCTTTGAACCTTTCAAAGGCTTGGACTTGTGTTTCATCAAGAACACATACCCAAACCGTGAGTGATCATCGGTGAAGGTAATGAAGTAGCTATAGCCTCCTAATGCTTGAGTTGACATAGGTCCACATACATCAGTATGTATTAGACCTAGTAACCCTCCCACTCGTTCACCTTTTCCAGTAAAAGGTAACTTAGTCATCTTGCCTTTTAAGCATGATTCACATGTATCGTATGAATCCTATTCAAACGATTCCAGAATTCCACATCGGTGTAATTCGGACATGCATTTCTTGCTTACATGGCCAAGACGACAATACCACATGTAGGAGTCTATGTGATTATCCTTTCGAGCACGCTTGTTGCTCGCTTCGATATTGCAAATATCACTGGATACGTCCAACGTATAAACACCATTGCTTAAAGTTCCAGTCCCATAAAGAACCCCATTCAAAGTTATGTAACAACAATTGTTACTAAACGTCAAATGGAAACCATTTCTATTTAAACAAGAAATAGAAATGATGTTCTTTATCAACGAAGGAATATAAAAGCAATTGTCCAGTTCTAAGACAAGTCCTGCAGGGAGTTTCAACAAATACGTTCCGATGGCGAGTGCAACAACCTTTGCTCCATTCCCAACACGCAAATTTGACTCTCCCTTGACGAGTCTTCTTCTATTCCTTAGCCCATGTATGTCATTACATATATGTGAGCCACACCCAGTATCAAATACCCAAGTGTCTGAGGAAATAGAATGACAATCAATAAAGAAGATTTCTGAAGAAGATGGGGCATCCGATGCCTTATCCTTCTTCACGGACTCAAGATAAATCTTGCACTTTCTTCGCAAATGGCTCTCCTTGCCATAATGATGGCAAGTTTCCTTTTGTGCTAGTTCTACCTTCTTAGCCCTTCTCTTCTTTCCCTTCTGCTGTTCCTTTGACTTCCTCTTAGAACCTTTCTTCGAGGAATCAACTAACAGCACCGTCCTCTCATGCTTCTCGGAAGACTCCACAGTCTTGACATATTGGCGATACCCACAGATGAACCTCCTAGCATCTCCGAGGTGAAGAGGAGCTTTGAGACTGCGACCCTTTCGACTCTCACTTTCTCATCCACCAACTCACAAAGACGAAGGACTCCGATATGAGCATCCCTATGCTCATGCTGCTTCGTAGCTTGGGTTCCATCGTGGCTAGCATGATGCAACTCATTTGTTCGAGAATCACTCACATGTTTACGATAGGCCAACAATTGGTCCGAGTTGCATCGTCACTAGGCGCGGGAAGAGGCACTTGAGGACATTTGCAAGCTTTTCAACCTTGAGAACAATTCTCAAGCTTCTAAGCCAGTCCATGAAGCTCGGCACAGTCAATTTATTCGAATCCAAAATGGAACGCAATTCAAAGACATCATGATCAATCTTAGAAATACAAAACGAGCATATATGAGAAAGATGATTTTAAAATGCATCAATATACATTTATAAATCCCATTCATTTTTCGAATTTCAAAAACCCCAAAATCACTTCGGGAGATTGTAGGTCCATCTCCGAATGGGCTGATATCCATCATAGTTATGAACAACCTTGGAGAGAGTCCAACAAGCCATTCATAACTACGACGGTAGGTATCAACTATACCGATTGCATATCACGTATATGCAACTATCACAATGTGCTATCAACTAATTGAATGTTCACACATACATCGGGTTGTTAACACATTAACAAGTATGCATCATATGCATAGCACCCAACTTCACCTCCCTTTACATCGACCTTGGAGAGAGTCCAACAAGCCGATGCTCCAGGTTAAAGCCAACCCATTAATCGGGACATAGTTTTAATATGGTTAGAGCGCATTCAACCAATTAGCCCAGCTTGGAGAGAGTCCAACAACCAAAGCTAACGATTGACCTCTGACTCTTACCATATTAGTATTAAACTATTCCATGGTTTGAACATATTCAGGTTCAAGCCGGGCTTGGAGAGAGTCCAACAACCCAAACAAGAAACAGAACTCTGGTTCTAACCATATTAATGGAAGGTGTAGGCTTTAATATTGTTTAAGGGTTTTTATGTCTCATCCTCTTTGCATGCAAATAACTATTATCTACATGGCATGGCATACATGGCATACATCTACATGTCACGACACGCATGGCATAATGTTATGCATCTAATGCATTTACATGGCATACAATTATGTCATGTATATATTTCCTTATATGTCATAACTATTTATGGAAATAAAATATGTTTAAGATTTGATTCTCCAAATCAAATCATAATTAAATTAGGAAACAAATTTCCAAATCTAATCACATATTTTATTCATGGAATTATTTGATTAAGGAAAATCTATTTAGGAAACCAATTTCCTAAATCTTTAAAACTACTTATGGAAATTAAATATTTTAAGATTTGATTTCCCAAATCAAATCATGATTAAATTAGGAAACAAATTTCCAGAATCTAATCAAATATTTTATTTATGGAAAATATAAATTTCCATAAATACTTCCAACTTTCCAAAAGTGGAAGATTTCCATAAATACTTCTAGACTTTCCAAAATTGAAAAATTTCCATAAATACTTCTAAATTTCCAAAATTTAGAAAACTTCCAGAAATACATTATGACTATCGCAAAATCATTTTTACGATTATGTCGAAACACAACCTGGGCTCTGATACCACTGTTGGGTTTCCGGCACCGCGGCGTGTGTGTGTTCGATCATGTTTCGTAAACATGAGCACAGCGGAAGCAACAAAAATAATAAATACTCCTATTTATTACAACACACACAACACACGCATGCTATTACAACAAGTGTAGACATAACCATAAATTAAAATTGCAATAAAAGGAAATTAAACTACGTTATACCTTTCGTATGACGTGTAGCGGGAACGGCATCAACCGGAACGATTCTCGTAAGAATCGTCTCTATCCGTATCCACGCCGAGCTCCTCGGGATGACTTCGCTAAGCCACGAGCTTCGTCTTCGTCGGGTTACTAGCCTGCGTGTTGAAGGCGATGTGATCGAGAGATGATCACGGTCGAATCCAAATTCGGACCTAAAGACAAGTCCTCAAGACTTGCTTCTCGGAGAGGTATTCGTCAACCGATTGTGAATCGCCGTCCTCCACCTCAGAGGATTACGGAGATCAAATCCCGGTATGTTAGCGCTGTCGGAGCCCTAACCGTCGTCCTAAAGCGACGCTCCGATGAAGGAGAAGAAGCTGTCCAGAAAACTGGACAGCTTGGTGGAGGAGTAGGCGCCGGCCAAAACCAAGGAAGCAAAGTGCTCACCTTGATGCCAAACCTAAGGAGGATGACCGGAACTCTTCCGGCAGCAGCTCGGCCTTGGCGAGGAAGGAAGCAACCTTACGCGCCGGTTGGAGGACCTTTGGGCTGGGCGGAGCTTGGAGTTAGGCGCCGAATAGGAGAGGGAGGTTGGGCGGCCAAGTTTGATTAGGTTTAGGGTTAGGGTTTAATCCTATTTTATAGAGAACTAATTCTCTTAGTGGTTAATGGATCATATCCATAAAGCCCGTTAACCCGCTCCATTAAGATAAGTTAAAATAAACCAAACCATGATGGTTTATTTTAAGTTAAAACGAACCGAACCAACCTTTGGTTCATTCGTTTAATATAAACCAAACCCTTTGGTTTATTCTCATCCATTGGATTAGGACCAAACCATTTTGGTCCATCCATTATGTCTTCATAAGACACACCCCATCCACGCTTCCATTGCATTGAAAGCGATTTCATGCTCGCTTTATGTTTGGTCGACCAAACATAGTTTCTCTCGATGCGAGAATCCCATTCTCAAGCTCGTTTTAAATCCTTTGGATTACACTCGTTGTGCGTGTGACCAAATAGGTTCTCGGTTTATGTTGGCCGTCTATAATTAACCATTAATTATAGCGATCATGAGTGGCACCTAGTAGTACATCATGATCCCCAATTAGCGAAAAGATCAGCGGTTGATCGAACTATTTACGAAACCCTTGATGGCTTGAATGAATCGTGCCCCATTCCCTTCACTCATCTTATACCCACTTGGTTCAGGACATGGTCTATTGTGTCAGCCCCACTAAGTGACTCGTCACACCTAGCCCAAGTATCATTTCCTCGTCCCTACAGTTCTAGTTACTCCACATGTATCGAAGAGTACCTTACTCTAAACATGTAATGCTTTGGCCAAAGACTTTAGTAACAATCCGACGAGAGGCCATGGGTATACATCTCCTGCAAGGAGTGGTGAATCCTTTATAGGCTATTCAAACACCTTGATCACTTGACTTATACCCAATCATCCGGGTCCACATCTCCTTAGAGATGTTTGCTTAAGATGTCAAAGCATAAGTCTATAGTCAAGATGACTTGAATACACATAGTCGAAGAACATCGCACTTAAGCTGATAAGAACTTCATTGACATATCTATATGTCACGAGAGAACCATATGAAGTCTTACGGTTGGTCCTCAATGAACTAGTTACCGCTAACTAGCATCCACGATTAACTCGGACATCACTATGTCTCGGCCTAGTGAGAATCGTTGCTTGGATACGCAGGTATACCTCGTGCTAGTCTCGACAGAATTGATGGTGTCCAAATCCATCAATTCATCGACTAGGGATAATTCCGATATATCACAATTACACATGTAGAGATACTCACTAGTTGTGATCCAATCACAAATTCTCTCATCTTTGTAGATCGATTATCGTGGACATTGATAAATGAGTTTAAGATCAATCAAATACATAAAACATGTATACTCAAATAGTGAATCTTCATTTATCATATAAATGGATTCATACATAAGCGATTGCCTTAGGACATCTCTCATATATTACTAACATAATGGAAGTTCGTGAGCCTTGATGGATCATGCGGATCCTTGGCTGACATGAATAAATAACCGTAAAGAAAGTATGAGGATCATGCATTTTGAGAGCTTGTTGTGGTTGTCAGTAACCACAAAAGCGTTATGGAACCTAAAACAAGAAACTCACTGAAGACAGATGCGACAACTTTTTCCTCATTGACTCTTTTTGTATTTGCAGGTAGGTTTTACGATAATATTATCTTGGAAGGGGTCATTAAGGTCATACTATCTTTGTTGTTGATTCTGTATTATATGAGGAGATGTCTAAGGCGAATCGCCTTATGTTTGAACCATTTATATGATAAATGAAGATTCACTATTTGAGTATATTATGGTTTCATGTATTTGATTAGATCTTAAACTCATTCTTTACAGATATCACGTACGATTCGCGACGTAAGGTAATTGTGATTGGATCACAACTAGTGAGTATCTCTACATGTGACAGTGATATCGGAAGTATCCTAGTCGATGAATTGATAGTTTGGTTACACCATTGATTACGTAGACTAACATGAACATATCACTTTGGTGTATCAAGCGACGATTCTCGCTAACTTGGAAGACATTGCTGATGAATCAGGAGTTAATAAATGGATGCTAGTTATGGTAACTAGTTCATTGGAGTGACCGGTAAGACTTCATATGGATTCTACTGCATATATAGATATGATCCGATGAGTTCTTCTTTAGCGGCTTAAGTGCGATGTTCCTTTGACTTGATATTCAAGTCATCTTGATCATGAAGACTTATGCTTTGACATCTTAAGCAAGCATCTACGAGATGTGGACCCGGATGATTAGGTTGGTAAATAAAGTGATCGAAGGTGTTTGAATAACCTATAAAGATTCACCACTCCTTGCGAGGAGATGTATACCCATGGCCTCTCGTCGGATTGTTACTAAAGTCTTTGGCAAAGCATTACATGATTAGAGTAAGGTACTCTTCGATACATGTGATAACTGAATCCAGTAGGAACGAGAAATGATGCAGGCTGGGTAGGTGGCGTAGTCGACTAGTGAGGGCTGACACTATAGAACATGTGCACGAACCAAGTATAGATGAGTGAAGAATGAGAACGCGTTCATTCGAGTGCTGAAGGGTTTCGAAAATGATTACGGATCAGCAGTTGATCTTTTCGGATTGGTGAGGATCATGATGTACTACTAGGTGCCGCTCGATAGATTCTATAATTAATGGTTGGAGCGACCAACATAAATCGAGAACCTGTTTGTCTGCGCTGCAACAGCGTAATCGAAGGATTTAAAGCGAGCTTGAAATGAGATTCTCGGAGCAGAAAAACTAGGTAGTTGGTTGGACGACCAAGCATGGAAGTGAAACATCGATCGTATGCTAGATGAATGGGCGTGTCTTATGAAAATAGATGAACCAAAGGTTTTGGTTCTAATCAATGGAGAAGAATAAACAAGGGTTTAGTTTGTTTTAAGCGAATGAACCAAAGTTGGTTGCTAACCCAAAATAAACCATCGTAATTTATTATTACAACAAATTAATGGAGGCGGAGTTGCTGCATTTGGTATGATCAACCGACAAGAGAATTTGTTCTCTATAAAATAGGGCAGGTTTTAAGCCCTAATCAAATTGAGGCAACCTAAGTTTTGCCGCCCACCCTCTCCTCTTGAAGCGCAGCCAGTACTCTTGCGCCGCGCCCACCACCGGCCGTCCTTGCTGGCGTCAGTGCGTCTTCCACTTGCATTCGAGCTGCTCCGGAGGAGCTCGGTGATCTCCTTTGGGTTGGCGACAAAGGTGAGCTTGACCTTCCTTATTTGGCGGCCCCTATTCTCCACCAAAGCTGTCCAGTTTTCTGGACAGCTTGTTTCCTTCTTATCAGAGCGTCATTTGGACGACGTTTGGAGCTCTGATAGCGCCTTCCTTACCAGGGAATCGATCTCCGGTAATCCTCATAGGTGGAGGACAAAGGATTCGTCAAACAGTTGACGAATACCTCTCCGGAGAAGCGAGTTTTTGAGGACTCGTTTTTGGATCCGAATTTGGATTCGGATCGTGATCTTCTCTCGATCACATCGTCTTCAACACGAGGCTAGTAATCCATACGAAGACGAGGCTCATAACTTGGTGAAGTCATCCCGAAGATACTCAGCGTGGATACGGATAGAGACGATTTTAGCGAGGATCGTTTCGGTTGATGTCTTTCCCGCTACACGTGATACGTAAGGTATACGTAGTTTAAGTTTCCTTTTATTGCAAAATTTGAATTTATGGTTATGTCTACACATGTTGTACTATGCATGCGTGTGATGTGTGTGTTGTAATAAATTAGATTTATTATTTTATTCCTTCCGCTGTGCACATGTTTATGAAACATGTTCGAACACACACTCGCTGCAGTGCCGAAAACCCAACAGTGGTATCAGACCCCAGGTTGTGTTTCGACATAATCATAAAATTGTTTTACGATAATCATAATGATATTTCTAGAAATTTTCTACTTTTGGAAAGTTAGAAGTATTTATGGAAATTTTTTAATTTTGGAAAGTCTAGAAGTATTTGTGGAAATCTTTCACTTTTGGAAAGTTGGAAGTATTTATGGAAATTGATATTTTCCATAAATAAAATATTTGATTAGATTTTGGAAATTTGTTTCCTAATTTAATCATGATTTGATTTGGGAAATCAAATATTAAAATATTTTATTTCCATAAGTAGTTTTGATGATTTAGGAAATTAGTTTCCTAAATTGACTTTCCTTAATCAACTATTTCCACAAATAAAATATGTGATTAGATTTGGAAATTTATTTCCTAATTTAATCATGATTTTATTTGGAGAATCAAATCTTAAACATATTTTATTTCCATAAATAGTTATGACATATAAGGAAATTTTGTACATGACATAATTGTATGTCATGTAATTGCATTAGATGCATATCATTATGTCATTCGTGTCGTGACATGTAGATGAATGCCATGTGTGGCATGCCATGTAGATAATAGTTATTTGCATGCAAAGAGGATGAGACATAAAAACCCTAACTCAATATTAAAGCCTACACCTTCCATTAATATGGTTAGAACTAGAGTTCCATTTCTTGTTCGGGTTGTTGGACTCTCTCCAAGCCCGGCTCGAACCCGAACATGTTCAAACTATGGAATAGTTTAATACTAATATGTAAGAGTCAGAGGTCAATCGTTAGCTTTGGTTGTTGGACTCTCTCCAAGCCGGGCTAATTGGTTGAATGCACTCTAACCATATTAAAACTATTTCTCGATTAATGGGTTGGCTTTAACCTGGAGCATCAGCTTGTTCGACTCTCTCCAAGGTCGATGTAAAGGGAGGTGAAATTGGGTGCTATGCATATGATGCATACTTGTTAATGTGTTAACAACCCAATGTATGTGTGAACATTCAATTAGTTGATAGCACATTGTGATAGTTGCATATACGTGATATGAAATCAGTATAGTTGATACCTACCATCATAGTTATGAATGGGTTGTTGGACTCTCTCCAAGGTTGTTCATATCTATGATGGATATCAGCCCATTCGGAGATGGACCTACGATCTCCCGAAGTGATTTTGGGGTTTTTGAAATTCGAAAAATGAATGGGATTTATAAATGTATATTGATGCATTTTAAAATCATTTTCTCATATATGCTCGTTTTGTATTTCTAGGTTAATCGATTGATCATGACGTCTTTGAATTTGCGCACTATTTTGGATTCAAACAAATTGACTGGGCCTAACTTCCTGGACTGGCTTAGAAACCTGAGAATTATTCTCAAGGCGGAAAAGCTAGCATATGTCCTTGAAGAGCCTCTTCCCAACCGTTCTAAGGACGATGCAACTCCAGACCAAATGTTGGTCTATCAGAAGCATGTGGAAGATTCTGAACTGGTGAGTTGCACCATGCTAGCTGCGATGGTACCTGAGCTGCAAAAGCGGCATGAGCATATGGATGTTAATACTATGGTCTTCCATCTTCATGAGTTGTTTGATGAGCAAGCGAGATCCGAAAGGTTCAAAGTCTCCAGGCTCCTCTTCACCATGAAGATGCAAGAAGGTTCGTCTGTAGTGCAGTTTGTGCTAAAGATGAACGGGTACATCGAGCGGCTAGCCACCCTCGGGTTTTTGATGGATCATGAATTAAGTATTGACTTAATTCTGCATTGTTTGCCCAAGAGTTTCTCACAATTTGTGATGAACTATCGGATGAACAAATTAGAATCCACTATTCCTGATCTCCTCAATATGCTGAAGACTGTGGAGCCTTCTGTGAAGTATGAGGAGAAGGCGGTTCTGTTAGTTGATTCCTCAAATAAAGGTTCTAAGAGGAAGACAAAGGAACAGAAGAAAGGGAAGAACAAGAAGGCAAAGAAGACAGAACCAGCACAAAAGGGCACTTGCCATCATTGTGGCAAGGAAGGCCACTGGCAAAGAAACTGCAAGATTTATCTTGAGTCCATGAAGAAGAAGAAGGCATCCGATGCCCCATCCTCTTCAGGTATCTTCGTTATTGATTGTCATTTTATTTCCTTAGACACTTGGGTATTGGATACTGGGTGTGGCTCACATATATGTAATGACATACAAGGGCTAAGGAATAGAAGAAGACTCGTCATAGGGGAGTCAAATTTGCGAGTTGGCAATGGAGCAAAGGTTGTTGCGGTCGCCATCGGAACTTATTTGCTGAAGCTCCCTAGTGGACTAGTCTTGGAACTGGACAATTGCTATTGTGTTCCTTCTCTAATAAAGAACATTGTTTCTATTTCCTGCTTAAATAGAAATGGTTTCCATTTGATGTTTAGTAACAATTGTTGTTATATAATTTTGAATAGCGTACTTTATGGAACTGGAACTTTGAACAATGGCATTTATACATTGGACGTATCCAGTGATATTTTCAATATCGAAGCGAGCAATAAGCGTGCTCGAAAGGATAATCAATTAGACTCTTACATGTGGCATTGTCATCTTGGCCATGTAAGCAAGAAACGCATGTCCGAATTACACCGATGTGAAATTCTGGAATCGTTTGAATTGGATTCATACGATACATGCGAATCATGCTTAAAAGGAAAGATGACTAAGTTACCTTTTTCAGGAAAAGGTGAACGAGTGGGAGAGTTACTAGGTCTGATACATACTGATGTATGTGGACCTATGTCAACTCAAGCTTTAGGAGGCTATAGCTACTTCATTACCTTCACCGATGATCACTCACGGTTTGAGTATGTGTTCTTGATGAAACACAAGTCTGAAGCCTTTGAAAGGTTCAAAGAATTCAGAAATGAAGTAGAGAAACAACATGACAAGAGTATTAAAATATTTCGATCGGATCGAGGTGGTGAATACTTAAGTCAAGAGTTTCTTAATTATCTAAGAGATAATGGTATATTGACTCAATGGACTCCGCCATATACACCACAGTATAATGGTGTATCTGAGAGGCGTAACCGAACCTTGTTGGACATGGTCAGGTCAATGATGAATCATGTGAATCTTCCCATGTCCTTTTGGGGCTATGCACTTCAGACAACTGTTTACTTGTTAAATATAATGCCAACCAAGATAATCTCTACTACTCCATATGAGATATGGAATGGTAAGAAACCTCATGTATCTTACTTGAAGATATGGGGTTGTCCTGCTTATGTGAAGCGGACTATATCAGACAAATTGGATGCTAAGTCTGATAAATATCTATTTATTGGATACCCTAAGGAAATAAGGGGATACCAGTTCTATCATCCTGTGGAACAAAAGGTGTTTGTTTCAAGGCATGTTGTGTTTCTAGAGAAAGAGTTTCTCTTGCAAGAAAACAGTGGGAGTGTCGTCGAGCTTGAGGAGGCTCGAGAGACTCAAATAGACATTGATGAGATACCTAGTGAAGCACAACAGTCGACAACTCATAGTGATGAGAAATTGGCTGGACCTATTGTAACACCACATCTTCATAGATCTGGTAGAACATGCAACATTCCTGAGATATATGGATTTCTCGTAAGTAAATCGAACGACGTGTTACTCATTGATGATGAGGAGCCTACCAGTTATGAAGAAGTGCTGACAAGTTCAGGAAGGAATAAATGGCTTGATGCCATGAAGTCAGAAATGGATTCCATGTATGAAAATCAAGTTTGGAACTTGGTTGACCCACCTGAAGGCATCAAGCCTATAGGGTGCAAGTGGGTTTTCAAAAAGAAAACCGACATGGATGGTAATGTGATTACCTATAAAGCTAGATTAGTGGCGAAAGGATATCGTCAAAAATAAGGTGTTGATTATGACGAAACCTATTCTCCTGTAGCTATGCTTAAATCCATTCGGATGCTCCTGGCCATAGCGGCTCATTATGATTATGAGATATGACAGATGGATGTGAAAACAGCTTTCCTTAATGGAAACCTACTCGAGGACGTGTATATGATACAGCCTGAGGGTTTCACATCGGTTGATAAAACCAAGGTATGCAAATTGCGACGGTCCATATATGGATTGAAGCAAGCATCCAGGAGCTGGAATATCCGTTTTGATGAGACAATCAAAAAGTTTGATTTCTCATAAAATCCAGACGAACCTTGTGTGTATAAGAAGGTTAGTGGGAGTGCAGTCGTGTTCCTAGTATTGTATGTCGATGACATATTACTTATAGGAAACGATGTTTCAATCTTACAGTCAGTTAAGGTTTAGTTATCCAAGACATTCTCCATGAAAGACCTGGGAGAAGCAACCTACATCCTCGGGATTAAGATCTATAGAGATAGATCGAAACGGTTTCTTGGTCTTTTGCAGTCTACATATATAGACAGAGTGCTAAAGAGGTTTAGCATGTCGGAATCCAAGAAAGGTTTCTTACCCATCAGGCATGGGGTACACCTTTCGAAGTCCATGTGTCTGTGCACAGAAGACGAGAGGATTTGCATGAGTAAGATTCCTTATGCATCTGCAATAGGATCTATCATGTATGCTATGTTATGTACGAGGCCCAATGTATCGTATGCTCTGAGTGTCATGAGCAGATACCAGTCTGATCCAGGAATAGATCATTGGGTGGCTGTTAAGATGATTCTTAAGTACTAAAGAAGAACTAAGGATGTGTTCCTAATATATGGAGAAGGGGACATGGTGATACGCGGGTATACAGATGCCAGCTTCCAGACAGACAAGGATGATTCCAGGTCTCAGTCTAGATACATGTTCACCTTGAATGGGGGCGCAGTGAGTTGGAAAAGTTCCAAACAAGACACTGTAGTAGATTCTACCACTGAGGCAGAATACATTGCAGCTTCGGAAGCAGCAAAGGAAGTGGTTTGGATCAAGAAGTTCATTTATGAACTTGGTGTGATTCCAGCCATTGTTGAAGCAATACCGGTCTACTGCGACAACAATGGAGCAATTGCATAGGCAAAAGAGCCAAGGTCTCATCAACGATCCAAACATGTGCTTCGCCGCTATCATCTTATCAGAGAGATCATCAGTAGGAAAGAAATACAAATCGAGAAAATCCCCACTAAAAGGAACTTAGCGGATCCTTTGACTAAGGCATTACCTCAAAGTAAGTTTGAGGGTCATGTTACAGCTTATGGTATTAGATACCGTAGCGATTGGCATTAGGCCAAGTGGGAGTCTGTTAGTAATATATGAGAGATGTCCTAAGACAATTGCCTTATGTATGAACCATTTATATGATAAATGAAGATTCACTATTTGAGTATACATGGTTTCATGTATTTGATTGGATCTTAAACTCATTTACTGAATGTCCGCGATACGACTCATAGTATGAGAGAATTTATGATTGGATCACAACTAGTGAGTATCTCTACATGTGTAATTGTGATGTATCGGAATTATCCCTAGTAGATGAATTGATGGATTTGGACACCATCAATTCTGTCGAGACTAGCACGAGGTATACTCCTTGGTGTATCCAAGCAGCTGATTCTCACTTGCTGAAGACATTGTGATGTCCGGAGTTAATCGTGGATGCTAGTTATGGTAACTAGTTCATTGGAGTGACCAGCCGTAAAACTTCATATGGTTCTCTGCATATATAGATATGTCGATGAAGTTCTTACTGTAGCTTATGTTGGGAGTCGCTTCGGAGGCTCATTGGCTCCCATGTCCCCGGATTAAAATTTTCACTAATGAAAGAATTAATCCGGATGGGATGAGCTTCCTTAGCACAACCATTTCGTCATCATGCTAACAACTTGAGTGGTCGCTTGAACAAACTAGTTGTTCAAGCAACACAACTCTTCTAGTTGGTTAGCCGTGGAAGAGACGACGGACGAATCGCCGGTTTTTGTGTTTGTCTTCGGGATCCATGATTATACAATATATATTCATATGCATACATGTATAATCAAAACATAAAAGAACATGCTCAGATCTGTAAATGAAGTTAAAAAACTTTATACCTTACGATCTTCTACCGTATGTCCTATCCTTCTCGTGGACAACGTGTGGACGAAGATCCTCCACGAGTAGAAGCCTTCTAGATCGCGTTCTTCCCTTCCTTGTCCGCTGCGAACAAAGAGAAGAACCAACAATACCTTTCCTATCTAGAACCGGCCACCAAGCTAGGGAGTTAGATGCAACCGTCGGCCAAGGAACGAATGGATGAAGCGCCGGCCACCAATACAAAAGGAACCGCCGGCCACCTTGGAGATTGGAGAAGTGAACGCCGGCCACCAATGGAAGGAGAACTCACGCCAAGGAATAAGAGAGAGGCCTTGAGGATGGGCGCGGCCAAGTGTTGATGGAGAATGATGGGCGCCGGCAACAACTAGAAGGATGAAGGTTGCCGGCCAAAAACCCTAGCTCCAAAGCCCTAGCCGCCCACTTTTAGAAGAGCCAAACCCTAATTCCAATTCAATTTATTCTTGCCACCCAACCCTAAGCTTTCCTTTTATAGAGTTAGGCTTAGGACTCCTTTAATCTCCACCGTCAGATCTAGGGATTTAATCTCCACCGTCGGATCTAGGGTGTTATCCCAACCGTCGGATCTAGGGTTTCATCCCAACCGTCGGATCTAGGGTTTTATCCCAACCGTCGGATCTAGGGATTTAATCCTAACCATCGGATCTAGGGATTTAATCCCAACCGTTGGTTCTGGGGTTTCATCCTAACCATCGGATCTAGGGATTTAATCCCAACCGTTGGTTCTAGGTTTTGTTTTACATTCTTAGATCTAGACTTCACAAGGATTATATTAGGCTACGATAGGAACCATAAGGAGGAGTTGGATCTTGGCCACCCGATGGATCGGAACCACACAAACTTGATCCATCAATGATGTTCCATTCCACTAGAGGATCATCATTGAACTACCTCACCAACTCCCATAAATTAATATGGGCTCCATATATTATTTGTACATTAATCTCCCCGTGTTTAAGATATCGAATGTCCGTCAATTAATTGATTTACTGACCATCAATTAATTAACATCTAATTCCTCGAGTAGTACCACTCAACCTTATCATCATGTTGACTAAGTCAACCAGTTGGGTTTACATGATGAACCTTATGAGCTCCTCAAGGGGACATCATCAACCTAATATATAGGATACAGTTTCCTCCTATAATCAATGGCACACCATGTAAATAATATCATTTCCCAACTTACCGGGCATATTGATTTAATCCATCTAAATCTCACCCTCTGGTAAATCAAAGAAATAAATACTAAGTACATGTGCCCGTTATTATATCGGGATTAAGAGCATGTACAACATAATATCCAAGGTCCGATTCAATTATGTAGTCAATACTAAATTAAATCACCTCTTTGTCGGTCCTGATCAATACACCTAAGTATAGTAGTGTAACTTTATGTTCAAGACAAAACAATACCAAGCTACACTACAACCATGCCAATGGTTTGTCCAAAACCATCTTGGTCGTGAGCCTCTTACTTATATTTTACAAGGGATTGATAACATGATCTTCTGTGCCACACTAAGCACCATGTTATCTACAATGTAAAATATTAGACATTATGCACACATATATAGTAAATATATAAAGTGCAAACAATGATCATGTGATTCTTATTCCAAAATAAAATGTTCATACAAAAAGAGCTAGGCTTTCAGTATACATTCCAATAATCTCCCACTTATACTAAAAGACTATCACTCTGCCATACATCTGATCCCCATGTCCTCCACATGCCTATCAAACGCTACCGAAGGGCCTTAGTGAATGGATCCGCCAGGTTATCCTCTGATGCAATCTTGGCGACAGCAACTTCTCCTCGCTTTACGATCTCTCGTATAAGGTGGTACTTGCGCTCTATGTGTTTACTTGCCTTATGGGCTCGTGGTTCATTCGAGTTTGCAACTGCACCACTGTTATCACAATAAATTGTGATAGTTCTGGGCAAACCAGGAATCACATCCAAGTCCATCAAGAAGTTCCTGAGCCATACAGCTTCCTTGGCTACCTCAGAGGTTGCCACATACTCAGCTTCCATGGTAGAGTCCGCCATGCATTTCTGCTTGACACTCCTCCATACTATGGCTCCACCTCCAAAAGTAAACACAAACCCTGAGGTAGACTTACTCTTGTCCCTATCTGATTGGAAATCCGAATCCGTGTAACCCACAGGGACTAATTGATCTGCCCGGTAAACCAGCATATAATCCCTAGTCCTTCTTAGGTACTTCAATATATGCTTTACCGCACTCCAATGTCCCTGTCTAGTATTACTCTGATATATGCTAACCATGCCCACGGCAAAGCAGATATCCGGTCTCGTACATAGCATAGCATACATAAGGCTTCCTACTGCCGAAGCATAAGGAACCGCCTTCATGTCCTCTATCTCCTTTGATATTTTGGGACACATCTCTTTAGATAAAGGAACTCCATGCCTAAAAGGTAGGAAACCTTTCTTGGAGTTCTGCAAGCTAAAACGAGCAAGGATAGTGTCAATGTATGAAGTTTGAGATAAGCACAACATCCTTTTCTTGCGATCCCTTATAACTTTGATCCCAAGGATGTGTCCCACTTCTCCCAAGTCCTTCATGTCAAACTGTTTAGACAACCATACCCTTACGTCTGATAACACTTTGATATTGTTGCCAACTAACAAAATGTCATCTACGTATAGTACAAGAAACACCACTACGTTTCCGTCACATCTCTTGTATACACAAGGTTCATCCGGACTTTGAATAAATCCATATGACTGGATTACCTCATCAAAGCGGATGTTCCAAGATCTAGAGGCTTGCTTCAATCCATAAATGGACCGATTAAGCTTACATACAAGATGCTCTTTGCCTTTAGCAATGAATCCCTCTGGTTGCCGCATATAGATGTTCTCCTCAAGACTTTCGTTAAGGAAAGTTGTCTTGACATCCATCTGCCAAATCTCATAATCCATATGAGCAGCTATAGATAAGAGAATCCGGATAGACTTAAGCATAGCTACCGGCGAAAAGGTCTCCTCATAATCGATACCCTCTTTCTGAGTATACCCTTTCGCAACAAGCCTAGCTTTGAAGGTCTCAACCTTCCCGTCTACTCCTCTCTTTCTCTTGTCGATCCACTTGCATCCAATGGTTTTTACACCATCGGGTGGCTCTACTAGCTCCCAGACCTGATTAGAATCCATAGATTCTATCTCTGAATTCATCGCACTTTGCCAAGATACCGCATCTCGATCTTGGAGTGCCTCGTCATATGTCCAGGGATCCGGTTCATGTTCACCCGGGACTAAGTCCGAAGACTCTCCCAAAAACATGAATCTCTCGGGTTGTCTAACAACCCTCCCACTACGATGAGGTGCCTGCTGTGTATGCTCTGTGACACGCGGTGCAGTGACTTGTGGTGTCTCCTCTTGTATCGGTGGTACTGAAGTCAGGACTTCCCCTGTTAACTCCTCAAGAACAATCCTACTCGTGGGCTTGTGGTTCATTACATAATCCTCCTCTAGAAATCTGGCGTTCATGCTAACGATCACCCTTTGATCTCTAGGATTATAAAACAAACCACCTTTCATTCCCTTAGGGTAGCCAACAAACATGCATACTTCTGTACGAGGTTTCAACTTACCAGCATCAGCCTTCAGCACATGTGCTGGACTCCCCCATATCCGAATATGTCTTAGACTAGGCTTTCGCCCAATCCACAATTCTACAGGGGTAGAAGGTACTGATTTGGATGGAACCAAGTTCAGAGTATACATTGCTGTATCCAGTGCATACCCCTAGAACGAAACAGGTAACTCAGAATAACTCATCATCGATCTGACCATCTCCATAAGAGTCCTATTCCTTCGCTCCGCTACACCATTCTGCTGGGGTGTGCCAGGTGCAGACAATTGGGATTGAATCCCAGCCTCTGATAAGTAATTACTAAACTCTCCCAAGAGGTACTCGCCACCACAATCAGATCGTAATGTCTTGATACTTTTACCTTGACGGTTCTCCACATCATCCTTGAATTCTTTGAACCTGTCAAAGCATTCAGACTTGCGGCGCATCAAGTAAATGTATTCATATCTTGAATAATCGTCTATAAAAGAGATGAAATATTCAAAACCACCTCTTGCCTGGATAGACATAGGACCGCACAAATCAGAATGAACCAATTCTAACACATCTTTGGCTCTATACCCCTTGGCCTTGAAAGGCCTCTTGGTCATTTTACCTTCCAAGCAAGATTCGCAGGTTGGGAGATCCTCCACCACTAATGAACCCAAAGGTCCATCAGCTATCAACCTTTGAATTTTACTTAGGTTAATATGACCAAGCCTTAGATGCCAAAGATATGTTTGGTTCATCTGCGAAGGTTCTTTTCTCTTATTAAATTTAGAAGATGAGTTATTTACTTCTATATGCATCGTGGGAGTTTTCGGTTCAAGAGTATATAAATTGCCAACCAATGTACCAGAACAGATAATCTCCCTATTCCTTTTTATAACCACTTTGTCATTAAAAGAAACAGAATATCCATCCATAAACAATTTAGAAACTAAAATCAAATTCTTTCTAAAAGTAGGTACATAAAGACAATTTCTCAAAACCAAAACTTTATTCCTATCAAAAGATAAATAAACGTCTCCCACTGCAATAGCTGCCACCTTTGAAGCATTGCCCATGAAGACGGTAATCTCTCCCTCAGCTAGTCGTCGGGTTCTGGAACCCTCGTAAAGTATTGCAGACATGATCTGGCTCTGTATCTACACACCGTAATCGTAGATAACACCGCTAAACATGTTTCAACAACTAAACAAGAAGATATACCTTTGTTCTTTCTGGCGAGGACACCCGCCTTCCAATGTCTAGTCGCTTGCAAGTGAAGCACTTGCCTTCGACTTCTTCACTCGCCGAGGTCCCACGCCACCTTCTTCGCCTCCACCTTGCTTCTTCTTCTTCTTACCTTTCGGTTTAGAGGAAGAAACCTTCTCGAGCGACCATGGCTTGAGCACTGATGAAAAAGCCTCTGTCACCGGAGTTCGCCGGAAGCTCCGCCAATGAATACAACCTCTTGTTCATGTTGTAGTTGAGGCGGAACTGCTCAAAACTCCTAGGCAGAGACTGGAGAATGATATCAACCTGGGTTTCCCCATCGATCTCAGCTCCGAGGACTTCCATCTCATTAAGATGAGCCATCATCTTGAGAACATGATCCCTAACGGGTGTTCCCTCGATCATGGTGGTCGTCATCAAGTTTCTCATTGCCTCCTGCCTAGCCGCCCTACTCTGATGTCCGAAAAGTTCCTTGAGATTGAACATCATGTCATAAGCTGTGGCTATGGCCTGATGCTGATGTTGCAGCACATTTGACATAGATGCCAAAATGTAACACCGCGCCATCTCATCTGCCTTGACCCATTTCTTATAACGTTCTTTCTCCTTTTTATCAGAGTCATCGGAGGGCTTAGGAGGACAGACCTCGAAGAGTACAAATTTGTACTCCTCCGCAGTTAAGACAATATCCAAGTTTCTTTTCCAATCAATGTAGTTTGGTCCAGTAAGTTTATTTTCTTTTAAAATCACAGCAAGTGGGTTGAAAGCCATTTGAAAAACCTAAAAATCACAATGATCAAAATATTAGATTTCAAATATTATTGATTCCTCAAATCACCGAGAATATCGCATGCCACGCTGTGTGGACGTATACGAATTCTACATTTGTAAGAGGAGGTTTTACCCATTAATTTTATTATCTTGTCAACCTTACTTTTTGACAAATAAAATTAATAGTTGGTTCCTCTTTGGCCCTACAAATAAAAGCAGTGACTCGATGGGGAGGATACTTTTATTTGCATCTAAGTGTGCACCATTACACGATACTAAGGGAATTATTTCAGATTATGTGCCTTACCGCTGTGGAAGTACACATGTGACCTAGTGATCCGCAAACAAACCCGTCCACAGGGAGGAAGGCACTCAGAGCCAACACACAAGTTTGTTTGCATCACACGTCAAATTGTAATGGAGGCCGCGGGAATTAATTAAAATATCCCTCTCCCACTTAGTAAATTGAAAATGAGGAATTTTAAAACATACACAACATGCATATAAAACAAATAAGCAATAAATATGGAAAAAACAGAATTTTTCCAACTATTATGGCATTGTCCTCCAATATGCATCCCGTCGTGTCGCCACCTCGTCCGCTCCACCTTTTCCCGTGCGCAAGTCACCAAAGATATCCGAGCCGAGATAAATCATTTTAATTACATCCATCGATCCTATACTCCACAAAGGAGTGTACAAATAATCTAGATCGAAAGTAAACTAAAATGAGCGGCTAAACAATGCCGTATTTAATTACAAAAATTAAATATTAATCTAGCCTCGTCAACCCCGAGGATTCAAATAATAAATATTTACACACATCCATTCACATACACACACATGGCTATAATAGTCGGATCTTATGCCTGCAACCAAAGAGTTAAACTACGCATATCCTACTATTATCCGGCACATATAATATATGAAAAAGTGCATAAGAAATTAACCGAATCCAAAACACACAAAACCGGAAACCGTGGCTCTGATACCACTTGTTGGGAGTCGCTTCGGAGGCTCATTGGCTCCCATGTCCCCGGATTAAAATTTTCACTAATGAAAGAATTAATCCGGATGGGATGAGCTTCCTTAGCACAACCATTTCGTCGTCGTGCTAACAACTTGAGTGGTCGCTTGAACAAACTAGTTGTTCAAGCAACACAACTCTTCTAGTTGGTTAGCCGCGAAAGAGACGACGGACGGATCGCCGGTTTTTGTGTTTGTCTTCGGGGTCCATGATTATACAATATATATTCATACGCATACATGTATAATCAAAACATAAAAGAACATGCTCAGATCTGTAAATGAAGTTAAAAAACTTTATATCTTACGATCTTCTACCGTATGTCCTATCCATCTCGTGGACGACGTGTGGACGAAGATCCTCCACGAGTAGAAGCCTTCTAGATTGCGTTCTTCCCTTCCTTGTCCGCTGCGAACAAAGAGAAGAACCAACAATACCTTTCCTATCTAGAACCGGCCACCAAGCTAGGGAGTTTGATGCAACCGCCGGCCAAGGAACGAATGGATGAAGCGCCGGCCACCAATACAAAAGGAACCGCCGGCCACCTTGGAGATTGGAGAAGTGAATGTCGGCCACCAATGGAAGGAGAACCGCCGGCCAAGGAATAAGAGAGAGGCCTTGAGGATGGGCGCCGACCAAGTGTTGATGGAGAATGATGGGCGTCGGCAACAACTAGAAGGATGAAGGTTGCCGCCCAAAAACCTTAGCTCCAAAGCCCTAGCCGCCCACTTTTAGAAGAGCCAAACCCTAATTCCAATTCAATTTATTCTTGCTGCCCAAACCTAAGCTTTCCTTTTATAGAGTTAGGCTTAGGACTCCTTTAATCTCCACCGTCGGATCTAGGGATTTAATCTCCACCGTCGAATCTAGGGTTTTATCCCAACCGTCGGATCTAGGGTTTCATCCCAACCGTCGGATCTAGGATTTCATCCCAACCGTCGGATCTAGGGTTTCATCCCAACCGTCGGATCTAGGGTTTCATCCCAACCGTCGGATCTAGGGTTTTATCCCAACGTCGGATCTAGGGATTTAATCCTAACCATCGGATCTAGGGATTTAATCCCAACTGTTGGTTCTAGGTTTTGTTTTACATTCTTAGATCTAGACTTCACAAGGATTATATTAGGCTACGATAGGGACCATAAGGAGGAGTTGGATCTTGGCCACCCGATGGATCGGAACCACACAAACTTGATCCATCAATGATGTTCCATTCCACTAGAGGATCATCATTGAACTACCTCACCAACTCCCATAAATTAATATGGGCTCCATATATTATTTGTACATTAATCTCCCCGTGTTTAAGATATCGAATGTCCGTCAATTAATTGATTTACTGACCATCAATTAATTAACATCTAATTCCTCGAGTAGTACCACTCAACCTTATCATCATGTTGACTAAGTCAACCAGCTGGGTTTACATGATAAACCTTATGAGCTCCTCAAGGGGACATCATCAACCTAATATATAGGACACGGTTTCCTCCTATAATCAACGACACACCATGTAAATAATATCATTTCCCAACTTACCGGGCATATTGATTTAATCCATCTAAATCTCACCTCTAGTAAATCAAAGAAATAAATACTAAGTACATGTGCCCATTATTATATCGGGATTAAGAGCATGTACAACATAATATCCGAGGTCCGATTCAATTATGTAGTCGATTAAATCAATCACCTCTATGTCGGTCCTGCTCAATACACCTAAGTGTACTAGTGTAACTTTATGTTCAAGACAAAACAATACCAAGCTACACTACAACCATGCCAATGGTTTGTCCAAAACCATCTTGGTCGTGAGCCTCTTACTTATATTTTACAAGGGACTGATAACATGATCTTTTGTGCCACACCAAGCACCATGTTATCTACAATGTAAAATATTAGACATTATGCACACATATATAGTAAATATATAAAGTGCAAACAATGATCATGTGATTCTTATTCCAAAATAAAATGTTCATACAAAAAGAGCTAGGCTTTCAGTATACATTCCAACAGCTTAAGTGCGGTGTTCCTTTGACTTGAGGTATTCAAGTCATCTTGATCATGAAGACTTATGCTTTGACATCTTAAGCAAGCATCTCTGAGGAGATGTGGACCCGGGATGATTGGGTATAAGTCGAAGTGATCGAAGGTGTTTGAATAGCCTATAAAGGATTCACCACTCCTTGCGAGGAGATGTATACCCATGGCCTCTCGTCGGATTGTTACTAAAGTCTTTGGCCAAAGCATTACATGTTTAGAGTAAGGTACTCTTCGATACATGTGCAGTAACTAGAATCCGTAGGACGAGAAAATGATACTTGGGCTAGGTGTGACGTAGTCAGCCTAGTGGGGGCTGACACTATAGACCATGTCCTGAACCAAGTGGGTATAAGATGAGTGAAGGGAATGGGGCACGATTCATTCGAGCTGCTGAAGGGTTTCAGAAATAGTTCTGGATCAACCGTTGATCTTTTCGGTTAATTAGGGATCATGATGTACTACTAGGTGCCACTCATTATCGTTCTATAATTAATGCTTAATTATAGACGGCCAACATAAACTGAGAACCTATTTGGTCACACACACAACGAGCGTAATCCGAAGGATTTAAAACGAGCTTGAGAATGTGATTCTCAGACCGAGAGAAACTGGGTTTGGTTGGACCAAACATGGAGCGAGCATGAAATCGTTTCAATCGCAATGGAAGCGTGGATGGGCCGTGTCTTATGAAGACATGATGGACGAACCAAATTGATTTGGTTCTAATCCAATAGAGGAGAATAAACCAAAGGGTTTGGTTTGTTTTAAACGAATGAACCAAAGTTGGTTCGGTTTATTTTAACTTAAAATAAACCATCACACTCTTCGAAGAGTACATATTTGTACTCCTTAGCAGTTAAGACAATATCTAGATTCTTTTCCAATCAACATTATTTGGGTACAGTAAATTTATTTTCCTTTAGTATCATAGCAAGTGGATTGAAAGTCATTTTTGAAAATCCTAAGAATCACATAGATCATTACTTAAGATTTCAAAAAATTATTGATTCCTAAAACAATAAAATTTTAAAATCAACTAACACCTCTAAACACCGAGAATATCGCATGCCACGATCGTGGACGATAATGAATTCTACATTTGTAAGAGGAGGTTTTACCCATTAATTTTACTATCTTGTCAACCTAACTTTTTGACAAATAAAATTAATAGTTGGTTTCTCTTCGGCCCTACAAATAAAAGCAGTGACTCCGATGGGGAGGATACTTATATTTGTATCTATTGTTCAACATTACTCGGTACCAAGGTAATTATCTCAGGTTATGTGCCTTCTGATGGGGAAGTACACACGCTCCTTAATAATTTCCTATAACCATATTTGACCTTGTGATCCGCAAACAAACTCATCCGATGGGGAGGAAGGCACTCAGAGCCGACGCGCAAGTTTGCTTGCATCACATGTCAAATCGTAATGGAAGCCATGGGAATTTATAAAAATATCCCTCTCCCACTTAGTAATTTGAAAATGAGGAATTTTCTAGCCTACGACATGCATATCAAACAAAAAGCAATAAATATCAAAAATAAATTATTTTCCAAGTATTATGGCTTTTGTCTTCAATATGACTCTCGTCGCATCGCCATCTCATCCGCTCCTCCTACGCCAAGTACGAGCCATCCGGGGATCCGAGCCAAGACTAAAACCTATTTTAATTTACATCCATCGATCCTATACTCCACGAGGGAGTGTACATGAAATCTATATCGAAAGTAAAATAAAATAAAGAGTGGCTAAACAATGTCGTATCTAATTTACAAAAATCAAATACTAGCCTCGTCAACCCCGAGGATTCAACAAAATACACACATACAATCACATACACGCATATGGCCATAATAGTCGGATCTTGTGTCTGCAACCAAAGAATTAAACTACACATATCCTACTATTATCCGGCACATATAATATATGAAAAGTGCATAAAAATTAACTGAATCCTAAACACACAAAACCGAAAACCTTGGCTCTGATACCAATTGAAGGGTTTGACCCCGGAAGCCCTCATACCAATTTAATGGTTTTAGCTTATCGAGTCCGTGAGGGGAAACTTCGCTTCCTACTTCACCTTGGTCGTTTGTTCATGGCGATCCCCTCGATGTCCCCAGATTAAAAAAATTTAATCCTAGACAAAAAGGATTGCCCAAACAACCAAGTTATCGTCGTGCTATTCGTTTAGAGAGGTCACTTGAACAAACTAGTTGTTCAAGTGACCATCCTCTATTCTACGAGTAGCCGCGGAATAGATGATGTCCGGATCATCGGTTTTTGTGTTTATGCTCGGGATACAAGTATTATTTAGCCATATACAGATTTATATCATGCTCATAGTTGAAAAACAAATACAAGCAAGTAACCATCCACACAATACATGCATATAACTGAAAAGCAATTATAAACATAATACAAAAGAACACTAATCAAAATAAACAAGATTATACCTCTTATTATACCTCTTGATCTTCTATTGTATGTCCTTCCTCTTTTCGGACGTCGTGGGCGACGATCTATCAAAAGTTGAAGCCTCCTAGATCACCAATCTTCCTTTCCTTGTTCCCTCCGAACAAAGGAAGATTCTTAAACAAAACTCATCTTTTTATCTAGAACCGGCCACCAAGTCAATAAACTCGATGTTGCCGCCGGCCAAGGAAGAGAACATGGAGTATATGGAAACCAACCAAAGGAGAAACAACAAGGGCATGGGCGCCAACACTTGAGAAGAGAATGGAAAACACTCCTTCTCCTTGTTGCCGCCCAAACCCTAAACTAAGCTCTCCTAATTTCCGGCCAAGGATGAAAGGGAGAAGAATAGATTGAGCTTTTGTCAAGGTAGAGGGAAGAAGGAAGAGGGGTCGGCCAACCTTAGGAAGAAGAAGAAAGGATCTCTCCTCCCCTTGTTGCCGCCCAACACCAACACCCAAACCCTAACCCTAGCCCCACTCCTATTCCTATCCCAACTAGGATTGGTTGCCGCCCATGGGAAGCAACTCTAAACTCATCCTCCATAAGCCATAGAGCAAGGGGAGAAGCTTGGGCGCCAGCCAAACCAAGGAGAGAAAAAGGAGCAAGGGTTTCGGCCACCAAAGGAAGAAGAAAGAAACTTTCCTTAATTGTGGCCACCCAAAACCCTAACCTCTTTTTCTCTTGCCGCCCAAACCCTAGCCCCCTTTACTCTCCATCATCTTGTTGCCCACCCTTAGTCCACCCTTTTATAGAGTTAGGGATAAGCCTTGGTTTAATCTCCACCATTGGTTCTAGGGATTTAATCTCAACCGTCGGATCTAGAGATTTAATCTCAATTGTCGGTTCTTAAAGATTTAATCTCTACCTTTGGATCTAGAGTTTTGTTTATATCCATTAGATCTAAGCTTCATGAGGTGTTAATAGGCTACAATAGGGACCATGAGGAGGAGTTGGATCTTGGCCACCTATGGATCAAGACCACATAAAGTCCGATCCACTAATGATAATCCAATCCACTAAAGGATCATCATCGATCTACCTCACCAACCCCCATATGATAATATGGGCTCCATATATTATTTGTACATTTTCTCCCAGTGTTTAAGATCTCGAATGTCCGTCGATTAATTAATTTACTGACCATTAATTAATCAACATCTAACTCCTTGAGTAGTACCACTCAACCTTTTCATCATGCCGGACCAAGTCCACCTGCAGGGTTTACATGATGAACCTTATGAGCTCCTCAAGGGGACATCATCATCCTAATGTATAGGATACAGTTTACTCCTATAATTAACGACACACCATATAAATAATATCAACTCCCAACTTACCGAGCCTATCAATTTAATCTATAAATCTCGCCCATTGGTAAATCAAAGAGATGAATACTAAGTATATGTGCCCATTATTATATCGGGATTAAGAGCATGTACGTAATAATATCTGAGGTCCGATTCGATTATGTAGTCAGCAATAAATAAAATCACCTCTAAGTCGGTCCTGCTCAATACACACAAAGTGCACTAGTGTGATTCTATGGTCAAGACAAACCAATACCAAATCACACTACAACCATTCCAATGGTTTGTCCAAAGCCATCTTGGTTGTGAGTCTTTACTTATACTTTACAAGGAGCCGATAACATGATCTCCCGTGTGACACCACACTCCATGTTATCTACAATGTAATGTATTAGACAATATTGCATAACCATATAAATGCAAAAATTGATCATGTGATTCTTATTTCAAAATAAAGATGTTCATACAAAAGATAGACTTTTCAGTATACATCCCTACACGAATTCCATCAAACGACGAGAATGCATCATTCACCCCCCCTCTAGCGCTCATCGACATTCCTACAATTGGTATCAGAGTCTAGGGCTCTTCTACGGATTAACAACTGGGAGCAAAAGTTCTAGAGGATGGAGTTGCCAAAAGATGGACTTGGATGGGACATCAACACTCCAATCCCATACGCGTTCTATGGACAAGAAGGCTTCAATCAATGGAAGACGAGGATTGAAGAATTCATAATGATGAAGGACTTCCGCCTTGATGGATGGATTCGTATATCCAAGAAGTTCGAAGGGAGGATTCCTCAATATGAAGAAATGGACCGAGGAACAACTCCAAAATTTCAAGAGAAATAAGAAGGTAATAAAATTCTTAGGTGATTTAATTCCTAATGATGTTTTGTCCAAATTAGGTGAATATAAGGATGCAAAGGAATTTTAGAGCGAATTGGCCAAGCTCCATGAAGAACCATCCATGGCTTAAGTAGAAAGAGAGCCGGAAGAAGAAGCAAGCTTGTCCTCACAAGAAAAGTGAGGATTCAGAAGTTGAGAAGTCATCAACATCCGGATCGGTGGAAGAGGAAGCCTCCACCTCTAGGATTGAGGGGGAGGATATTAGATCACCAGAGCCGGAGCAAAATCAAGATGTAGCTTCAACCTCCGAGAGAAGTGATGAACAAGCTCAAGAGGCTTCCACCACTGACTTAGGTAACTCAAGCATTCCAATTAAAAATAAAATTCATATTATGTGTTTTGAGTGTAGGGAATATGGACACTATAAGAGCAAGTGCCCTAAGAAGGTCAAGAAGACGGCACAAGTCATGCCAAAGGCCAAGGAACCCGGTCCCCCAACAATTAAAAGCAAGGAGTACATCATTTGCTTCAAATGCCAACAAAAAGGGCATTATAGGAGTCAATGCCCTAGGGGGAGGAAGAAGGGCCAAGAAGGAGCATCACAAGTAGGGGGAGCTTTAAAAGCAAACCCTGAGATAAAATTCAATAATGCACCTTCAAATTTTTATGTTAAAAAACATGCTTTCAATACTCTTGCAATTGTGCATAATCATAAGGAGCATGCTAGAAATAATAAGTTCTATTGTTTAGGTGTCAAATCATGCAATTTTAGAAATAAGGAGAAATTTGTGACTAAAACCCCTATAAAAATCCTACCTAGGGAAACTATTAGAATGATACCAAACCATTTAGGCATTAACCCTAAGAAGGGTAGGCATATGCCTAGAGGAAATGATAATGCCCAAAGACAAAATGGAAAATCAAAATTTGACCAATTAGAATTGGAAAATCAAGCCTTGAGGTCAAGGCTTGAGAAACTTGAAAAGACTCTTGTAAGAATGACAAATTCAATTGAAGGTCTAGGAGTCAAAACCTGAGGCCTAGGAAACAAGAATCATCAAAGGGCAAGAAAGGTTTGGGTCACAAAACTAAGGCCAAGGAGATCTACCACAATGTTCCATTTGATTATGGAACTCAATCTAGGTTTTGGAGAGCCAAGGTTACTAGGGAAGTCATCCCTAAGGTTGACCATGGAAAGTGCCTAGTGGCTAAGATTTTGAAGAAACCTAGGGAAGCCACTAAGAAGGTTACAAGGGGAGTTACCCCTAGAGTAAACCTAGGTAAGACCCAAATGACCAAGACTTCTAAGCCTAGGAGGGTCATTAGGAGGGTATCTAAGGAAGTTATCCCAAGGGAATACCTAGTAAACACAAGGAGCTCAAATAGGTATTGGGTTCTTAGGAGCGTGATCGATTCATGCTAAATGGGGTAGGATGTGTCAACCTTGATTGATTGGGTAGTTAACTCAACCATAGCAAAGTTGACATTTTAGGTAATTTTCAAGGTTATTGGTACCTTAGAAATAAATTTGATTTTATATCTTAAAGGATTTTAGGATGTACCAATATCTTTAAGAAGTATTGAAAAATTGTTCAAATTGGCACAATTAAGGTTTAGAGGTCTTGGTGTGTCATTTTGGATTTTTGGCACACTTGGAGGATAAGTAGTATTATGACAAAATGAACTTAATCCTAACAAATGGCAACTAATATTAAAATTTAGATATTCTTATGCCTTATATTTTATTTGTCATGCTTTGATTGTCATATGTCATGTCATGACATCATATTTCATTTTATCATTTAATATGTCATGATAATGCTTAGGTTTAAGGTTATGTCATGTATATTTAGATTTAATCATATGTCATGACATCAAGATTATTTGCACATGCTTATTTATGTCATCATTTATGTTATAATCATAATTCATGCATTTAAGTTAATTAATATTGATTTAATAACTATGGCATGATTTGAAGTCCCATGTATATAAGGGAATCAAATAGACTTGCCTAGAAAAATGCATGAGACCCAAGATTAGGATGAACAAAACTCATATCTCACATCACATTGATATACATGTGAGATGCTAGGAAATGAGTTAAGTTCAAGGTGCATAGTCTTTGCATCTAGATAAACTCAAACTCATCTTATACCATGGATGAATCATGAGGAAAGTTTATGTACAAGTCATATGCATTAAGCCCATAGACCATGGTTCAATATATGGTTTTAAAAACATTTCAAAATCATTTTGAAAAACCTTGGTGTAGTCTATTTTTTTATAGAAGTCACCATTGATGAAGTTGATACAAAGTAAGCTCAAAACAATGAAGTTTTTCTTGTTTTTGAACTTTGTGTCAAACTCACTATTTAATAGGTAATTTATTTTTTAAATATTTTTCACCCATTGTATTTGATATAAGTAATGTACGTATGAATTTTTAAGATTTTCAAAATATGCATTTTTACTTATAAATGATCAAAATTCAATTTCTGAATCTGATTTCTACATTTTGTAAATATCAGTCGACTGCCGCTTGTGGGCAGTCGACTAATGCATAGGGCAGTCGACTATTGACTGACAGAGTCGACTGCCAATGCTGATTTCAGGTAAACAAGGTTATTTAACCCATGTTTCAGCTGTGTTAGACTACCCTAACTACTCCTAACCTTAGGATATGCTTTGGAAAGCATTATAAAGGGTGAAAATCTATTGGATATGATTAGGAGAGTTGTTTGGGGTGTGTATCAATTTTAAGGTGTGTGAAAGTTCAAGTTTGAACTTTTGACCTTAATTTTGATGGTTAAGTGTTCCTATAGGCTTAGGGACTCTCCAAGGACATTGTTGGTGCAATGGTCAAGGGGGAGCAAGCCTTTTGGGGGAGGTTATCCATCATGGGATGATGGATGTGTTCTTCCTCATGAGGGGGAGAATTTGGAGAGTCGGAGAAGTGAGGATTGTCTCTCTTTAGTGATATGAGACTTATCACTAGGAAGAGTGAAAGGCATCCTAGGTGTTTTTGGACTAAAGGGGAGATTGTAATATCTCATTGGGATATGAGACATTGATACCCTTGGGGAGAGCCTTTTTGATGTATATCAAAAAGGGGGAGAATTTGGGAATTCTCAATTTGGAAAATTGGGAGGATTATATTGATTTAGTGTTCTAACTCAAAGGTTTGCTTTTTGTCAAACATCAAAAAGGGAGAGATTGTTAGTGAAATCGGCCCAGGTCATGATTGACCAAACTTGAGTTTGACTCGAGTAGTGTCTTGATGTTTGTGTTTTGATGTTTGACAATGAGTTGAGCATTGTTTGACAATGAGTTGAGCATTGTTTGACAATGAGTTGAGCATTGTTTGACAATGAGTTGAGCATTGTTTGACAATGAGTTGGATATATGGTTGACATGGGGTTGACCATATGATAGAGAAGTCCAAGCATGAGTTTTTGAGATGGTAAAGTCCAAGTTTTGAGTACTTGGCATGGAAAATCCAAGCTTGAGTCTTGGCAATTAGAAAGACCGACGTAGGTTGGCATGGAAAGTCCAAACATGGGTCTTGGCAAGGGAAAATCCAAGCTTGAGTCTTAGCAAATGGAAAGTCCAACATGGGGGGGAAGTCCAAGGGTGGAATCTTGGCAGCATAAGTCCAATGGTTGGCGGCGTAAAGTCCAAGCGTGTGTCTTGGCAACGTAAGTCCAATGTGTCTTGGCGGTGTAGACTAGCTTATCATGACAATAGTCGATGGAAGCACCTAAAATCTAGTGTATAGATGAACAAGTCATGGATGGCTTGGAGGTATCCAATAGGCATGAGACTGATGGAGGTGGCTAGAAGGCTTAAGTCTAGGCTAAGGGTGGTCTAGCAAGTATGAGGGCATCATACTTAGGGTAAACCTCATGGTTGAGGTGTAGCATGATCGTTATAGACCACCGCGACTTGTCAAGTGTTTTGACACGTGGCAGTCGAGTTGACTCTTGGCAGTCGACAGAGATTATGATTAGTCAACTGTTCGTGAGTCGACTGGCGTTTGACTGCAACAAAAGGCCTTAGCAGTCGATTGCCAAAATTGGGAAGTCGACTGATAGCTTGATTAGTCGACTGCCATGGAGGGCAATCGATCAGCTGTGTTGGTCATGAGGACGTAACACTTTCGAGCCTCCGAGGAGTCGATTATACATTGGCATCATCGGGAATGGCATAATCGCGCGGTATCCATTGGCTTGGATGCCAATGTGGATTAAGTCGTTGTCTCACAATGGCTACAAGAGCAATCGACTGATGGTCATGAGTAGTCGATTGCTAGGCGGAATCCAGCCCGAGTTGTAGCTTTAAAGGGAGCTCAAGGAGAAGGATTTTGGTAGCGATTTCTTGGGCAATTTGGAGCGATTTACTGGTGCAAATCAGGGTCTTCAAGTGCGGTTCAAGCAATCAAACAAGCAAGAATCCAAAGCAATTATTGTAAAGTTTTCTTTATGTTATTTTGTGTACTTTATTTATAATTGTTTGTATTTTCTTATATTACTTGTGTAATCATTGTAATAGGTTTCTCCACCTCTAGTGTGTCACCGAGAATGAGTGTTTTTTATTAGTGGTGGTGTAAGCATCACTAGATCTCATTGAGCTCACCCGTGAGTAGGAACCCTAAGATTCCAAATCACGATATCCTCATGTATTGCTCGTTGTGTGTATTTGTTTTTGTTATCATTATTTCCATCAAGACACTAACATTTGTAGCAAGCACGATCGAATTCCATCAAACAACGAGAACGCGCTATTCCCCTCCCCCCTCTAGCTCTCACCGACATTCCTACAGTTCCAAAAAGGAGAAGATAGAGGTGGTGTACATCACTAGAGCTCAATTAGAGCTCACCCCGTGGAGTAGGAACCCTAGTTCCGAACCACATTAAATCTTCTTGTCGTGCTTGTCTTTTTTTTTCCTTTATGATGTATTTCTATATTTTCCTACACACGAGCAAATTGTAGACAAGGCCGAATGCGATCGAATGAAGAAATCATGAAATCGCTATTCACCCCCTCCCCCTCTAGTGTGTCATCGATCCCCAACATAGGCTTGCCAGTGAAAGTCCAAGTTTGGATACTTGGCAAATGGAAAGTCCAAGAGTGTAGTCTTGGCCACGTAAGTCCAAGTATATAGTCTTGACAAAGGAAAGTCCAAGGTTGGATACTTAGCTAATGGAAAGTCCAAGAGTGTAGTCTTGGTCACGTAATGTGAACCAGTGTTTTGATTATGGCAAAGACACAAAGTTAAGTTTACATCATTATCTCACGATCTTAATCAAGTGTGAAGGAATGCTAAGCTAAGTCGAAGGTCAGCGACACTCGGAGGGAACTGTGGTGGTCGCACAACACAGGGAAGACTTCGTAGGGAGCCAAAGAAATAAGGTGAAGACCGAAAGAAAATCTTCAAAGGTAAAGGTTGAGGTAAGCTCGTGTGAGTGAGTGTAAGGCAAGGTCGTGTCCTCCGTAAGGACGTCCTTAAGCGATGATCCAACTAAGACATCCCATGGAAGGTCTATGTCAAGATCGGATGGTTGGTAGCCATCAAAAATACTTATTTCAATGTCATTTTCGAGCTAACTCTTAATGTAGTCGAAAACCCTCAACCCCACCTAATCGGGCTACTCAATCGCCAGCATTCAACTGCCATTTGAATTATAGCTTCGAGGAGAGTCAAAACTCATCCCTTTCTTCAAGGGTGAGGTGGCTTTAATGATAGGATCTCTATCTTGAATGTTAAGGGGGTTCTAGGGCTATAAAAGAAGGGGAATTCTTCACCATTTCATCAATCCCAAGTGCTCTCAATTGCTCCTGCAATGCCACTACTCTACGATGATCCTACGACGACGAAGCGTTGCCGAAACGATGACAATCCGGACTCAAATTCTATCTCTTAGGTCGTCAGTAAAATCTTTACTTTAAGTTCATTTCAAATCTTGTAAACTTTACTTTTATTGGAGCTTTAATCGCAATGAGGAGAGGGGGAGTGTCCCTCTACCTCGAGTCTTTGCTATTTCTTATACTCACTTACTCCTAACCTCCAACGACGAGTATTTTAGTGATTTACCCTTCGTACATGGTCTAGGACTGTTAGGGCCTTGGATTAGCAGCTGAACCAAGTAAAATTGCATTTGTCTTACTTACTTTCCGTTGCACTCGTAATTTAAACGAATTGTTAAGAAAAATTATTTTGCGCTATTCACCCCACCCCCTCTAACGCTCATATCGATCCAACAAGTGGTATCAGAGCTGGGAGCGCTACGATTTGGTGAAACCACCAATCTAGCAACTCTTTACAGATTTTTCTTGTTTATTTTTGGTTTTTCAACTTTTTCATTTTGTTTGATTTCGTTCTCCTGCACTACTAATCCAAGACAAAAAGTCTTGGTACATTTGGTTGTTTTTGTTTTTGCGAGGTATTGTTTTTTATCTAAATGGCCCATCTCGAAGGGTTTAGCACCATCTGACCTCCGTTTTACAATGGAGATGACTTCCGTTACTGGAAGGGTCGGATGGAGTGCTTCCTAAAGACCCAAATCGAGATGTGGATCGTAATCCAAATCGGATTCATGCTTCCTACTAATAAAGTGGGTGAATCATTGGATTACGATCAATGGACGAACGCTATGAAAAGACAAGTGAAGCCGACGCCAAGGCGACCCAAATCCTTCAATGTGGCTTGTCCAAAGAGGAGCTAAACCGTATTGGCCCCTTCATCAGTGCGAAGGACTTTTGGAACAAGCTCGTAGAGTTACACGAAGGAACCGACGATACGAAGGTGTGTAGACGTGACTTACTTTTCAATAAGTTGTACAACCTTAAGATGCAGGAACATGAGACGACAACACAACTACACGCTCGTATACAAGACATCGTCAATAGCCTGCACTTAATGCCTTTCCTAGGACTACCTTGTGGGCATCCATAGTTGATGCCTACAAGGTTTCTAAGGACCTCTCTAAAATTAGACTAGATGAATTATTTTTGGAATTCAAACTTCATGAAAAAACTAACATGGTCCGGGCTGAGAAAGGAGTTGCCTTACTTGCAGGTCAAAGAAAAAAGGCACCTCCCAAGCAAGAAGATGAACCCAAACCCGAAGGTGAATCCGAGTTTGAATCCGAAGAGGAGGCTGCGATAGTAAACATGGTGCGGAGGATTGTTTGAAAAGAAAGAGAGCTATCAAAGAACAAAAAGAGGGCGCAATTCAAATCAAAGCAAAAGGGAGCAAAGAAAGGCTTTCGTGCAACTTAGGACAACGAAGGAGAAGGCGTCGGCAGAGCATACATGGCAGGACCAAAAGAGTCTGAGTCTGAGTCTGAAGCCTAGTACGAATCCAACTACAACTTCGACTCCAACCCCAACGACTACTTCGAGAAGATACTCAAAGTCGGGCCAAAAGAGAAAATCAAGGTTAGCCGTTCTTTAATTAGTATGATTTATCATACAATTAAAATGCTAACTAGGAAATTAGCTAAGTCCGAGTCTAGGGTCGAAACCCTCAAGCAAGAAGCCACCCTAACCTCTTCGACTAGTCAAGTTCAAGAGGAGGACTCAACTCGAGTTGAAAAACTCGAAGGTGAGAACTCCCTCTTGAAAGGACAAGTTCAAGAGCTCAAGGCTCGGTTGGACAAGTTCTCAATGGGGTCCAAGAATCTTAACCGACTTCTTGGAACTCAGAGAGTTGTGTACAATAGAGCCAGACTCGGGTTTAGTCCAAAGACTACGAATAGATCATATATGTCTATTGTAAATCGTAGTCATCAACGAGTCCAAGCTTGGGTCCCGAAGACTCTCTTAAATTCACATATAAGGACCAATAGGTATTGGATTCCCCAAGATCAAGTTCATTACTTGAATAGACTATATTGGTTCAATGATCCATGGGGAGCTAATACCAAAATAATATACCCAATAACTTATCATGATCAAACTTTTATTTTACTTTTTAGAATGACTAGATAGGACAAGTAGTTAGTCAACTCTTGATAACATAGTATCAGGATGTGGCAAGATGATAGTACATTAGGGAAAAAAGTCTCGTGTATTCGAGCTAGATAAGGCGTATCTAGCTTCGTGCACTTGACCGAGTGGAACTAGCTGAAGCTACCTCACCATATACTAAACTAGTTAGACCAGGAAGTAATCTTAAGTGACTCAAGTTATCATTTTCCTGAACTTGGCTTTGTCTAAGGAGTGGTCGTTGTTCAGATCAAAGAAGGCCCCTGTGCCTCGCCATGGCCTGAAAGCCAATTTCTCGAAAAGGTGACTTGATGAGCTTAGGGTTAAATCTGAATCTAACTCGAGATTGACTAGCTTTAATTAAGTTCAAATCATCTCACAAAATATATAAGGTGAACAAATCCTAAGACACATAGAATGAGTGAGATGATTAAGGAATAATTATAATATACATAACTTTTTTCAAAAGTCATCTATTTTTTAACTATTGCGCTTAAACGAATAATTATAATCGGCCAATATTAACTATAAAACTCTCTAGGTCAAAGTTTAGCGTCCCCTAACTCTCTTATACCCATATACTTTACTAAGGGGGAGAGCAAACTAACCCTAAGGGTTATAAATCTTTAAAGTTATTCTTGAAAATTAGCTTATAAGTATTTTGAAAATCAAAGGTAAGTTTCAAAAACTTATTGTTGGTGCAGAGGGATATACCTCGAACCAATTTACTTAACCAATTCGAGATGCATGCTTGGATTCATACCTACGACGACGAAGCACTATCGAAACGATGACAATCTGGGCTCAAATTCCATCTCTTAGGTCGTCGGTAAAAGCTTTACTTTAAGTTCATTTCAAATCTTGTAAACTTTACTTTTATCGGAGCTTTAATCGCAACGAGGAGAGGGGGAGTGTCCCTCTACCTTGAGTTTTTGCTATTTCTTGTACTCGCTTACTCCTACCTCCAACGAGGAGTAGTATTTTAGTAATTTTCCCTCTGTACACTATCTATGACCGTTAGGGCCTTGGATTAGCAGTCAAAAGCCTATGAACCAAGTAAAATTGTATTTGTCTTACTTACTTTTCGCTGTGCACTCGTAATTTAAATGAATTGTTATGAAAAATTATTTTGCGCTATTCACCCCCCCCCTCTAGCACTCATATCGATCCAACACATAAGTCCAAGTGTGTAGTCTCGACGATGGAAGTCCAAGTATAGATACTTGGCAAAGAAGTCCAAGAGTGATATTTTGACAGTATAAAGTCCAAGTATGTAGTTTTGGCAACATAAGTTCAAATGAACCTTGGCAAAGGAGATCCAATTAGCATGACATAGCCGATGGAATCACCTAAAGGCTAACATGAAGGGTGAAGGAGTCATGGAGGACTCGGATGGACCCTTTGGGCATGAGGCTAATGGAGGTGGGTAGAAGGCTTAAGCCTAGGCTAAGGGTGGTCGACCAAGTATGAGGGGATTATTCTTGGGTTAAATCTTATGTTTGAGGTTTACAAGTCGACTAAGGTTATGGATTAGTCAACTAACCACGTTCATGACACTTGGGAGCCTAGTTTGACTCGAGCAGTCGACTAGCAGAGTAGTTGATTGAGGCTTGACTCCTGACTATAGTTCTAGTAGTCGACTATTAGGGTTTAGCAGTCTACTGGTCACTAGAAATTGACTGCTAGGGTTGAGCAGTCAACTGAAATTAAGTGGTGAGGGCACAAAATATTTGGGAGTCAACTGTTGACTTATGGCAATCGACTGGTGCCTATGGCAGTCGACTTCTAGGTTAGTATAGCTGACTGTTTGACTTAATCGGACATGGATTAAGTCGTTATGAGACAACGGTACAATGACCAGACTTTTGGGTAAGAGCAGTTAACTGGAAGGCAAAAATCAACCCGAGTTGTAGTTTTATAAGGAGCTCGAGAAGGAGGTTTAAGATGTTGGTTCTTGAAACTTTTGGGGAGGAATTGTTGCTGCATTCCATGTCTTCAAAAACCTTTCAAAGCAACCAAAAGATCAAACAAGCAAAGATCACTTCTTATAAAGTGTTTAGTTTTTTGTTCTTATTTTTTATTTGTATTTCATATTTTTTTGTATTCTTATTGTTGTAAGATAATTGTAAGAGGTTTCTGTTGGTGCAATCGACCCAGGTCACGATTAACTAGACTCGAGTTTGACTCGAGCGATGTTTTGATGTTTGACATGGAAGTTTGACATTGATGTCTGATAATGTTTTGGGGAGATTGTTGGCACAATCGACCCGGGTCATGATTGAACGGACTCGAGTTTGACTCGAGGGGGATTTTGATGGTTGACTGGGGTTGACCATGTCATGGAAAGTCCAAGTCTCAAGTACTTGTCATGTAAAGTCCAAGCATGGGTCTTGCAAATGGAAAGTCCAAGCATGGGTCTTGGCAAGGAAAAGTCCAACATAGGTTGGCAAGGGAAAAGTCCAAGCTTGAGTCTTGGCATTTGGAAAAGTCCAACATGGGTTGGCAAGTAAAGTCCAAGGGTGTTGTCTTGGTCACGTAAGTCCAAGGGTGTAGTCTTGGCGGTGAAAGTCTAAGTCATTGGTACTTGACATTTGGAAAGTCCAAGGGGTTTGATATTGGCAGCGTAAAGTCCAAGCGGAGTCTTAGCAATGTAAGTCCAATGTGCCTTGGCGGTGTAGACATCGTTAGCATGGCATAGCCGATGGAAGCACCTGAAGGCTAGCGCATGGATAAACAAGTCATGGATGACTTGGAGGGATCTGATTGGCGTGAGGCTGATGGAGGTGGCTAGAAGGCTTAGGTCTAGGCTAAGGGTAGTCTAGCAAGTATGGGGGCACCATACTTGGGTTAAAACCTCATGTTTGAGGTTGGCAGTCGACTGGCATTATGGCCGGTTCGACTGTCGTGAGTCAACTAGAGCTCGACTGTTGTTTTAGGGCTGAAAAATGCCTTGGCGATCATGACGCCGTTGAGTAGTTGGATCGATGGTTTAGTCGCGAGCACGAGATGCTGTGTAGCGACTATCTATGTCGGCTATAGGTCTGGCGAATGGCCCCGCCAATGTTGCGATCGGGTGAGAGCCCCGTTGGAACTTTTCTAGCGTGGATCTAACTGTTGTCTCACGACAATAGTTGCATCAGTCGACTGATCGACGGAAATCCAGCCCGATGCAGGTTAAAAGGGAGATGTTCATGGAGATTTCGGCATTGATTCATTGGGAAGCTTTGGTGAGGTGATTTGAAGGTTAATTGCAAGTGCATTTCAGGGTCCTTCAAGCTCATCCAAGCAACCGACAAGCAAGCGCTCAAAAACCCTAGATTGTAAAGTGCTCTTTTACATTTCTTTGTATTTTGCTTGTATTTTCGTGTATTGCTTTTGTAATCACTTGTAAGAGGTTTCTCCACCTCTGGATTGTTCTGAGAAGGAGTTATTTGTGATTAGTGGTTGTGTGTATATCACTAGAGCTCTTTAGAGCTCGATTCATGGAGTAGGAACCATTCTATTCTGAACCACGTTACATACTTGTGTATTGGTGTATTTGTGTTTGCCTTCACTTTCGTTATTGCTATTATTTCTATTTTCGCTGTGCTAACGAGATTTGTAGACGAACACGAAATCATTTCCATCGAGCAATGAAAATGCGCTATTCAGGCTCTAGCGGTCAATGAATCCTCTACAATTGGTATCAGAACTCGGGGCTCTTCTACGGACTAACCGCCGGGAGCAAAAGATGCTAGAGGGAAGATGGAATTCCAAGACAAGCTTTGATGGGACATCAACACTCCACCACCATACGACAGAGAAGATTTTCCGGTGTGGAGAGCAAGAATGGAGACATTCTTGATGATGGACATAGAGAATTGGTTCATCCTCATAGAAGGCTTTGAACCTCCTAGGGATAAGGGAGAAGTTCTAAAGTTGAAGAAATGGACCCAAGAGCAACGGCTAAAATTCAAGACTGAAGCCAAGGTAACAAAACTCTTAGAAGATTTGATACCTAATGATGTGTTGTCTAGGCTAGGAGATTACATGGATGTCAAGGAGTTATGGAGCAAGTTGGCAAGATTCCATGAGGAGCTCAAAGAACAAGAGTACTCATCGGCTCAATTGGAGGAGGAGACCGAAGTAGAGGGCACATCATCTTCCTCACAAGAGAGTAAGGATTCCAAAGTTGATAGAGAATCAACATCCGGATCGGGATCGGTGGAATAAGAGGAAGAAGTAGGAGAAGCCTCCACCTCTAGGATTGAGGGGGAGGAGAGGTCATCTTCAACACCGAAGCCAACTCAAGAGGAACCATCTACCTCCGGTCGAGAAGAAGAACAAATCCAAATAACCACCGATCTAGGTAATTCAAGCATGTCAATTTTAAATAAAAATCATATAATTTGCTTTGAGTGTAGGGAATCCGGGCACTATAAGAGTAAGTGCCCAAAAAAAGTAAAGAAGACTCCATCGACGCCTTAAAGACAAGAAAAGTAAAATGAAGCCGGAGTCCCCACCAAGAAGAGCAAAGAGCACGTGATTTGTTTCAAATGCCGACAACCGGGACACTACCGGAGTCAATGCCCTAGGAGAAAAGGAAAAGCTACACATGTAGGGGGAGCCTCTAAGGTAAACCCTAAGGTAAAATTCAATAATGTGTCTACCTTAATTTATAGGCAAAAGCATGCTAGGAATTTTAATTCTCTTGCAATTTATCATAAAGAGCATGCTCGAAATAGGGAATATTGTTTATGAGCTAAGAAAGTCAACCTTAGGAATAAGGAGAAATTTGAGACTATTGTCTCTAAAATTATTTTACCTAAGGCATCTATTAGAAAAATTAACCATCTAGGTTTTAATCCTAAATGGACTAGGCATATGCCTAAGAAGAACAATGCCCATAGATTAAATCAAAATTCAAAAATTGGGCAATTAGAGTTTGAAAATCAAGCCTTGAGGTCAAGGCTTGAGAAACTTGAAAAACCCTTACAAAAATGACAAATCAAATTAAAGGGTCTAATTATGAAAATCAAGGGTCTAGATCTAAGAGTCAACACCTAGGACCTAAGAGACAAGAGTCATTCAAAGGCAAGAAAGGTTTGGGTAACAAACCTAAGTCCAAGGAAACTTATCATAATGTTCCATTTGATTACGGAATTAAACCTAGGTCTAGGAAAACCAAGGTCAATAGGGAAGTCATCCCTAAGGTTGACCAAGGTAGGTGCTTAGTGGCGAAGGTTTCCATGAAACCTAGGAAGACCACTAAGAAGGTTACTAGAGAGGCAATCCCTAAGGTTAACCTAGTCAATGTCCAAATGACCAAGGCTAACAATCCTAGAAGGGTCATTAGGAAGGTATCTAGGGAGGTCATCCCTAAGGAATACCTAGTAAACCCTAGGAGCTCAAATAGATTTTGGGTTCCTAAGAGCATGATCGATTCACGCTAGATGGGTTTAGTTGTGTCAACTTTAATTGGAAGGGTAGCTAACCCAACCATAGCAAAGTTGATACTTTAGGATATTTTCAAGGTTATGGGTACCTTGGAAATAAGTATGTAGCTAAATCCTAAAAGATTTTAGGTTGTGCCAATATATGTTTGGGATTATGAAAAAACAATCAAATTGGGACAAATTAGGTTTAGAGGTCAGAGTGTGCCATTTTAGATTTTTGGCACACTTGGAAGATAAGTAATAATATGACAAAATGGACTAAATAATAACAAATGACTAATTAATATTAAAACTTAGGTATATAATGTTAGTGAAAGCCCTAGAGCCAATCATGTGATGATTGTTGTATGGACTTTATTGTATCATATTCCTATTTATAAAGGCATGGTTATTATATTTACTTGTATTGGTGCCAAATAACTAAATATAATAATGTCCTTGAGTAGTAGGTTCTTATCTATATCAATCGATTGGTTGAATCGATAATGAGATGATATAGAGAACACTACTCTTAATCATTCCTAGTCAAGTATTAATATTCAGGGACAATATTAATGCATAGAGACTAGCATGTAGGTCAACACGATGACTTGATCTCACAAGTCATGGATATGAGATATCAAGTTGACACATGGATATGCATTGGAGAATGTATCCTGAATGACCCGCCATGAGAAAGTATCATGGATCGTTATATGAGTGTCATATACTTTCTCATGTGGCTATTAGTATGACTATTAGTCCTTAGACCTGAAGTCACCATGGTTCCCTACATAAGGAGTTGCATACTTTGCACAAACGCCACCCGTAAATGGGTGGACTATAAAGGCGACATCGGGTATGTAACAAATTATGCGAGGGATGTGAGTGATGTAGATGGGATCTATCCTCCTATATGACGGGTGACATCGATATTCTTGATAGAGTGAAACCACGAAGTGCATGGCCATGCCCAAATGAGTCAATATGAGATATTGAGCTCATTTGATTAGAGTGAGTCTACTTGGAGTTCAAGATATATATTGTACCGAGGATGACACGGTCTATGCCTCGATTGGTCAATCTAGATGTCAAGGATAGAGGGACATTGTCACATATTGTGAGAGTCACAATTAGTAGTCACAAAGGTGATGTTGGAGCTCAACATTCTTGTAACTTGGGTAGCAATGATGTGTTGCTAGATACCGCCATTACTTATGTTCCTAAATCGGTTTAGGGACATTGCCAACGTTACAAGAACCTATAGGGTCACACATAAGAGCAATTAGATGGAGATTAGGTTCATATGATGAACCATGAGGATTAGGTTCATGGGATGAACCAAATTGGATTAAGAGTAATCCTAATTAGACTAATTGAGTTGGACTCGATTTGATTCAAGTGTTGAATGAGTCTAATTTAGATTTGATTCATCAAATCAATTTAAATTAATGAATATAGATTCATTAAATTAAATTGACTTGAATCAAATGGTTGGATTTGATCAACCATGGGAGATAAGAGGTCAAGTTTGACTTGACTTGAGAGGGAAGATGAAAGGTCAAGTTTGACTTGACCAAATGTCATGTCATGATGATGACTTGGCATGGCCGGCCAATGATGATGCTCCACATCATCATTGACTTATCAAGTGGTGCCACCTCATAAGGGAGACCAAGAGACATTGGCTCTTGGATTTACATGCATGCATGTAACCCCCTCTCCATGAAGTGGCCGGCCACTTGATTGGCATTAGATGAAAAATTCATTTTGTGTGAGTTACCATAACTTCATCTTCTTCCTTGGATCATCTTCCTCTCAAGCTTGCTCTCCCATCCCTCTCTTTGGCCGAACCATCCATAGGGTGCTAGCACACTCAAGGGTGTGTTTTCTCCACCTATTGCTTGTGTGGATACCAATAGAGGAGTATGCACTTGACGCTCTTGAGTTCCGGCGAAGCTTTTGGACGAGCGGGATTTGCGAAGGGCGTCGTATCGAGGGTAATGATCTCACCTTCTAGATCTAAGGTAGATCTAGGGTTTTTAGTAAACACATACATATTTTTGTTTTAATATATCTTCGCACGGATCTGTGGCCGGGGCTTCTGAGGTTTTCGCAATGCAAAGCGGTTTTGCCTCTGAAACCCAACAAAGGGTATCAAAGCCACGTGCGAAGCATGTATGTGTTTCGTTTTTGTAGTTTTTATATTAGATATAAAAATTAAAGATTTTTATGTTTCTGTAAATTTCCTATTTTTATAGAATTTTTGGATATTTTTCTCGAAGAGTCGAAGCAACGAGTGTTGGGACACTTGTAGGCTTCAACCATCGAGAAAAACTCTCCGAAACGGCGAGTTCTCGCTTTTGGTTTTTGGAACAACAACTTAAGTCGTTGTAAGATCGTAGTAGGGACACTCGCAAAGTTTATTTTGCGAGTAGGGGCGCTGCCCCTATCCCCAAAAGGGGCCTTGTCCCGCGATCGTGCCCGGAAACCGCTTAGCGGGACCGTTACAGAGAGGTGACTCATAAAATTGAAAAAAAAAAGGAAAAATTATAGAAATTTTTTATAAAAATACATAATTTAGAATTATGTATAATTTTGTGATTGTCATGGCCCAATGACCCCAATTTTATTGGATTATGATGTGTTGTAATTCATAATACTACCTGCTTTTGTGGTCAGGCGTGTTGTATAGTGTATGCGACACCGCCGACCTCTTCTTTTGAAATTCTAGTTGTAAATAGTTTTAGACTCGAATGTAACTCGAGTTTCATATTTGTAATGTACAAAATGGAGCGGTGGAAAGTCCACTTGTAGACGAAGTTACGAGAAGGGTGCCGACGACACATGGCGGTCAAAGAAAGCGCTTGGAGAAGCCACTAGCCTTAGGTTGACTGGTCCCAATCTTCTCATTGGCTTGAGAAGATCGTAGTAGGCCATGACCACATCATAATATATATATATATATATATATATATATATATATATATATATATATATATATATATATATATATATATATATATATATATATATTTGATTTTGCTTGTATGTATGTGATGCATGCTAGTAGAATAATGCTTGTATGTATATGATGCATGCTAGGATATTTTTCTTGTATGTATATGATGCATGCTAGAATAATGCTTGTGTGTATATGATGCATGCTAGTATAGGATAATAAAGGCCTTAATGCGTATATGATACACATTACGATTAGACTAAATCTTAATCGAATCAACTCATAAATGCCTACCAGGTCCTTGATACCCATCACTACCTCGATCATTTGTAGTTATTGAATCTGCCAAAGCATAGCAACGCATATTATCTTGGTAGGGTGCGGAGGGACAATCTTGGTCCCGCCTATCACGGCTTGGGTTAGAGTAAGCTCAATTAGATTGAGTAAAACTAGTTAACTCAATTGGATCGAGTAGAACTATAGGCATATTCCAATCGTTGGAAAGATAGGATAAGATCGCATTTACACTAAATCTTGGGTGATTTAGCCAAAGCTAACTCAAGGTCTTTTGTAAATGTGGGTCTTGATTCTATAAACAAGAGTTGCATAGAGATGTAATCGGTAATGTGTTACCCACCGATCGTACTAAGTCTTGGGCGATTTAGCCAAAGCTAACTCAAGGCTTAGTATGATGTGGATCTTGTCCCGCAAGAATTATAGCTAGTTTGTATGAATCTAGTAATGTGGTTTGACCACATCCATAACTCGATTCTATAAAATTCCTATAATTTAGTGGGAGCATCATTTGATTAAAGGCCTAATTAAATGATAAAAGGAATATGATATTAATTCTCCGCATTGTATGTTGTAGATTACTATGTCGATAAACACGAACACACTCTCTCGTTCTCGTCTGAGAAGGACAAGCTCAATGGAGTAAATTTCCGGATCGCACAGAACTCGAGAATTGTTCTCACCAAGAAAGGAAGTTGTACGCCCCGAGCAGCCCATTCCGAGGCACCTCGCCATCGCCTCGCGAATGACAAAGATGCTTACAAGAAGCATCAAGATGATGCATTAGATGTGTCTCATGACCATGAACTCGCGAGCTTGCATAGCACACGAGTTCATGAATGCTTATGATATGGTTGAACATCTTCACAACTATATCAAGGACAAGCAAGGCATGAGAGATATGAAGTCTCTAAGGCACTGTTTGGTTCCAAAATGCAAGATGGGACTCCCATAGGTCCATATGTACTCAAGATGATTGGGTACGTAGATAACCTACAGAGATTGGGATTCCCCTTTGGCCAAGAGCTTGCCACTGACCTGATCTTGCAATCTTTGCCACAAGCCTACAATCAATTTGTCATGAATTATAACATGAATGAAATTGATAAGCCATCAGCTGAGATGCTCAAAGATGTTGAGAATCACGAGCTTAACCTTAAGAAGGGAAAATCTGACACCATTTTGATGGTGCAAAAAAAGAAAGGCAAGGGCAAGCCTAAAGGTAAGGGAAAGTCCCAAGCCAAGGGCAAAGACAAAGAACTTAAACCCAAAGGAGGGGTGGCCAAGGAAGGGGCTTGCTTCCACTGCAAGGAAGCTGGACACTGGAAGTGTAACTGCAAAGCTTACCTGGAAAATCTTAAGAAGAAGAGAAGTGAGACTTCTACTTCAGGTATAAATGTTATAGAAGTCAATCTATCTATTTCTTCATCATGGGTATTAGATACCGGATGTGCATCTCACATTTGTATCAATGTGCAGGCGCTGAGAAATAGAAGGGCATTGACAAAGGGCGAGGTGGACCTACGAGTAGGCAATGGAGCAGTCGTGATGAACTTATGATCTATCTCGCCTCTGGGCTTGTACTAGAATTAGATGAATGTTGTTATGTGTTTGCCTTAACTAAGAATATAATTTCGGTTTCTTGTTTGGACAAGAAAGGATTTACATTTATAATAAAGAACAAATGTTGTTCAGTTTATTTAAATGATATGTTCTATTGTAGTGCACCTCTAATGAACGGACTCTACTTTCTAAACTTAGAGAGCCCTATCTATAACATAAGCATCAAAAGGTTCAAGTCAAATGAGTTGAACCAAACATATCTCTTGCATTGTCGCTTAGGTCACATAAATGAGAGTCGCTTATCTCAGCTCTATAAGGATGGGCTACTAGACTCATTTGATTTTGAATCATATGAGACATGCGAGTCTTGCCTTTTAGGCAAGATGACCAAGACTCCCTTTATTGGACACAGTGAAAGAGCAACAGATTTGTTAGGACTTATACATAGTGATGTATGTGGCCCTTTCAATGTTGCTGCTAGAGGTGGTTATAGGTACTTCATTACATTTACTAATGACTTCAGTAGATACGGTTATGTGTATCTCATGACACATAAATCAGAATCCTTTGAAAATTTCAAAGAATTCAAAAATGAAGTACAAAACCAGCTTGGTAAGAGTATTAAGATACTTTGATCGATCGAGGTGGTGAATACCTTAGCCATGAGTTTCGTGACTATCTAGCCGAGTGTGGATTCTATCCCAACTCACTCCTCCCGAACACCACAAAGGAATGGTGTATCTGAAAGGAGGAATCGTACCCTATTAGATATGGTACGATCTATGATGAGTCATACAGATCTTCCTATATCCTTTTGGGGATATGCTCTAGACACAGCAGCCTTTACCCTTAAGCGTGTACCATCCAAGGCTGTGATAGAGACACCATATACGATATGGACTGGGAGAAATCCCAAGATGTCTTTCATGAGGATTTGGGGTTGTGGCTTACGCTCACGCCAAGTCTCAAACATAACCGGGACCCAAACTGATAGGTGCTATTTTGTTGGATATCCCAAGGATACAAAGGGATATTACTTACATTCCCACAAGACAAAGTGTTTGTGGCAAAGACTAGGGTTTTTCTAGAAAGGGATTTTGTTTCTAGAAAAACTAGTGGGAGCACGTTCGATCTTGAAATTCAAGATAAGGACCATAGCACTGAGGCCTTGATGGAGGTTGAACAGGAACCACAAAGTGTTGTGGGTGATGAGGTTGTTGCACAAAGAGTTGTGGAACAACCACCTGTTCAGGTAGACCTACCTCTTCGCATATCTGATAGGGTACGTCGTCAGCCTGAGAGATACTCATTTCTCTTGTCTGACCATGATGACGTTATGCTAATTGAGAATGAGCCTACCTCCTATCAGGAAGTTGTGATGAGCCCAGATTTTGAGAAATGGCTAGAGGCCATGAGATCCGAGATGGAATCCATGTACACCAACCAAGTATGGACTTTGTTTGATCCACCTGAAGGGGTCAAACCCATTAGGTGTTAGTGGGTCTTTAGGAGAAAGACTGACATGGATGGACTTATGCATACCTATAAGGACCGACAGGCTAAAGGTTTCAAGCAAATTCATGGTATTGACTATGATGAAACCTTTTCTCTAGTGGCAGGTTTAAGTCCATTCGATCTTGCTATTGCAAAGATACCACGATTATGAGATCCGCAGATGGATGTCAAAACTGCATTGTGAATGGCAACTTGCTCGAGGATGTGTACCTGACATAAGCTGAGGGTTTTGAAGATCCACAAAGATATCGGGAAAGTATGCAAGCTGCAAAGGCCCATTTATGGGCTAAAGCAAGCATCTCGGAGCTGGAATCTTCGATTCGATGAAGCGATCAAACAGTTTGGTTTCATCAAGAATGAAGATGAACCCTGTGTCTACAAGAGTGTTAATGGGAATACAGTTGTCTTCCTTATATTGTATGTGGATGACATACTGCTCATTGGGAATGACATCCTTCGCTACGTGAAGACTTGGTCGGGACGTGCTTCAATGAAGGACTTAGATAAAGCAAATGTATTCTAGGCATCAAGATCTATAGAGATAGATCTAAGAGATTGCTTGGCCTAAGAGAGTACATACATCGAATACTCAGTAGTACTACGGTTTACCATGCAGAAGTCCAAGAAGGGACTTCTGCCGATGTCACATGGTGTGAGTCTTTCGAAGACTCAAAGTCCCTCTTCTAGAGAGGAGAGAGACCGCATGGATAAGATCCATTACACATCTGCTATAGGATCTATCATGTACTCCATGTTGTGTACTCGTCATGACATCTCGTATGCTTTGAGCATGACGAGTAGATACTCACTGATCCAGTGAGCGCCATCGATAGGCCAAGAATATTCTAAGTACTTGAGAAGGACTAAAGAATATTTCTTGATATTTGAGGCGATGAGGAGCTAGTCAGAAGGGTTACAATGATGCCAGCTTTCCAAACCGACTCGTGATGATTATAGATCGCAATGTGGTTCGTGGTTTTGCTTGAATGGTGGCGCTGTGAGCTGGAAGAGTTCAAGCAGGACACAGTTGCTGATTCTACAACAGAAGTCGAGTATATTGTTGCATCTGAGGCAAAGAAAGGAGGCGCTTTGATCCGCAAGTTCATTATCGAGCTTGGGGTGGTTCCTAGCATGCAGATCCCATAGAGCTCTATTGTGACAACAATGGAGCGATTGCAATGTGCTAAGGAACCTCGCCACACCAAAGGGACCAAACACATACTACGACGCTCCATCTCATTCGAGAGATTATCGATAGAGGAGATGTGAAGATTTGCAGAGTACCCACAGAGGCTAACATCGCAGATCCTTGACCAAGGCTTCGCACGTAAAAGCATGATGGTCACACTAGGTCATTGGGTATTAGATACTACTGATTGGCACTAGTGCTAGTGGGAGATTGTTAGTGAAAGCCCTAGAGCCAATCATGTGATGATTGTTGTATGGACTTTATTGTATCATATTCCTATTTATAAAGGCATGGTTATTATATTCACTTGTATTGGTGCCAAATAACTAAATATAATAATGTCCTTGAGTAGTAGGTTCTTATCTATATCAATCGATTGGTTGAATCGATAATGAGATGATATAGAGAACACTACTCTTAATCATTCCTAGTCGAGTATTAACATTCAGTGGACAATGTTAATGCATAGAGACTAGCATGTAGGTCAACACGATGACTTGATCTCACAAGTCATGGATATGAGATATCAAGTCGATCACATGGGTATGCATCGAGAATGTATATCGAATGACCCGCCATGAGAAAGTATCATGGATCGCTATATGAGGCCATATACTTTCATGGCGGCTATTATTATGACTATTAGTCCTTAGACCTGAAGTCACCATGGTTCCCTACATAAGGAGTTGCATACTTTGGCTTTCACAAACGTCACCCGTAAATGGGTGGACTATAAAGACGACATCGGGTATGTAACAAATTATGCGGAGGGATGTGAGTGATGTAGATGGGATCTATCCCTCCTATATGACGGGGGTGACATCGATATTCTTGATAGAGCGAAACCACGAAGTGCATGGCCATGCCCAAATGAGTCAATATGAGATATTGAGCTCATTTGATTAGAGTGAGTCTACTTGGAGTTCAAGATATAGATTGTACCGAGGATGACACGGTCTATGCCTCGATTGGTCAATCTAGATGTCAAGGATAGAGGGACATTGTCACATATTGTAAGAGTCACAATTAGTAGTCACAAAGGTGATGTTGGAGCTCAACATTCTTGTAACTTGGGTAGCAATGATGTGTTGCTAGATACTGCTCATTACTTATGTTCCTAAATCGGTTTAGGGACATTGCCAACGTTACAAGAACCTATAGGGTCACACACATAAGAGCAATTAGATGGAGATTAGGTTCATATGATGAACCATGAGGATTAGATTCATGGGATGAACCAAATTAGATTAAGAGTAATCCTAATTAGACTAATTGAGTTGGACTCGATTTGATTCAAGTGTTGAATGAGTCTAATTTAGATTTGATTCATCAAATCAATTTAAATTAATGAATAGAGATTCATTAAATTAAATTGACTTGAATCAAATGGTTGGATTTGATCAACCATGGGAGATAAGAGGTCAAGTTTGACTTGACTTGAGAGGGAAGATGAAAGGTCAAGTTTGACTTGACCAAATGTCATGTCATGATGATGACTTGGCATGGGCAGCCAATGATGATGCTCCACATCATCATTGACTTATCAAGTGGTGCCACCTCATAAGGGAGACCAAGAGACATTAGCTCTTGGAGTAACATGCATGCATGTAACCCCCTCTCCATGAAGTGGTCGGCCACTTGATTGGCATTTGATGAAAAATTCATTTTGTGTGAGTTACCCATCTTCTTCCTTGGATCATCTTCCTCTCAAGCTTTCTCTCCCATCCCTCTCCAAACCATCATAGGGTGCTAGCACACTCAAGGGTGTGTTTTCTCCACCTATTGCTTGTGTGGATACCAATAGAGGAGTGTGCACTTGACGCTCTTGAGTTCCGACAAAGCTTTTGGACGAGCGGGATTTGCGAAGGGCATCGCATCGAGGGTAATGATCTCACCTTCTAGATCTAAGGTAGATCTAGGGTTTTTAGTAAACACATACATGTTTTAGTTTTAATACATCTTCGCACGGATCCGTGGCCGGGGCTTCCGAGATTTCCGCAATGCAAAAAGCGGTTTTTGCGGCTCGGAAAACCCAACATATAATACCTTAGTATTTATACTTGCCATGCTTTGTGTGTTTTGCCATGCCATGACATTATGTTAAAACATACTTTGAAAAACAATTTCTACTTGATCAGCAAAAGTGGTACAAATTAATGAAAAACTTTAAAGCTTTTGCTAGGTTTCAAGTTTGTGTCAATATTAAAATCTGAAAAAGATATATTTTTCAACTTATTTTTCCTTGATAGTAAATAACTTAAAAATGGTGTCCACAAAATATCGTGAATTTTTTACCTCTCTTGAATTAGTTACGCATTTAACAATCTAGATGAATAAACCTATCAGTATGATATTAGTCGACTGGCATTTGTCACCGCCTGACCGATAAGTGTGTCCTGCACGTCATCCTTCCATCGAGCACCCATCGCCACTTGTGGCGATCACGCACCTACAAAATGCTCTATAGCCGATCGACCAGTTCGACTGATCCACATTAGTCGACTGTCGATATTCGTTAGTCGACTGTCGAGCTCACAGAATGCTTCGTAGCTAACTGGTCAGTTTGACTATTCTCCATCAGTCGAATGGAGTAGTTCGTCAGTTTGACTGATGGCGCGGATATTAGGGTAAATTGGTCGATTCGACTCGCAAAAAGCCGAAGTCCTTCTCGTTTTTTTTCTCTGTCGCGTTCCTCCGTCAAGTCCTTCTCACTTTTCTCTCTTTTTCCAATGATCTTACCTATCGATTCTCGTGCTCGAAGGTTCCTTCGACTCAAGGACCCTCTTCTCTCACCGTTTCAAGCCTCGATCTCCACCACAGCCTACCCCTTCGATTAGGGCTTTGTGGAACCTCGACTCCGGCGTCATTTATGGTCATTAGAAGCTTTCCACCATGCCTCCTAGGTAAACCCTCACCCCTACTCTTGGGTTCTTTGTTTATCTACTCTTGATTCACTAACCATTTTTATCTTTGTTTGTTTTTGTGATGCATTCATCATCATCATGCATTTTTGACCTACATTGTTTTTTTTTTCTTTCAATCTGTACATTTAGAATTAACCACTTTGCATCTAATCATACCCGATTATCACTCACAATGCGGGCCCGTCAACCCCTCCCTCACCACGATCCTATGGTTCCTAATTCGACACTTGAACATGCATTTCACAAAAACAAATTTCAACTCATTCCTCCTCGAGCATTGGACTCAAAATTCTTCAAAGACTACTGCTTTGACATTATCCAGATCATCCACTTCTACAACCTAGAGTCCTTGGTGTTTT